>OY728152.1:1766522628-1776522628 GCA_963277665.1 Viscum album
TTCTTGCGTGATGACGGACTGGGGACATGGGTTTTGTCATGTCCCCGGTGATGGAAGATACGTCAGACAGATTCCATGATGTGTGGGTGGCCTTCCTGCGCTTAAGGGGTCACGTCGGTGGTCATTCCTACATTTTCATAGGTTTTTCAGTTCCACACGTGAGGTCTTTCATGCGCTGCGCTACCCTCTAGGACGTCTAAACACTTCAGTATGTCTCCTCATTACTGTTGGTGTTTCCTGGTGAGATAGATGGAAATGCATAAATGTCTCTTCAGGGGGGAGTTGTCGGTGACCCCCCCTGGGCGTGGGTCTTGTCCTGCGTGCCCAGATCCACCCAATGACATGCCCACGGACATGAAAAAATGGCCTCTGGAAAATGCCATGAAAGCTTGGCGATTTGTCCGGTGCTTGGGGCTTGTCTTGTCTGGGGTAGTGCGCCATAAAAGCGATGAAAATGAGCCGGGGTTCGTCGCGTGTCAGGTCCTACATACTAACAATCGCATGGAGACAATTCCATCCGAGTGAGGCGATTTGAAGGGGCCTCAGGGCTTGTCTTGGTGGATGCGGTGTGCCTTGAAAGGAAGGACATGGATGTGGTGGTTGGTCATATGATGTTGGGTCCTGTATGTAACGACAATCCCCACCTAAAGAGAATTCATTTCAAGAATGAGGACCCACTGTGGACATGGGGCATGTCTTCTCGGTGGTGATCGACGATACGCGGGATGGATGGCATGACGTGTCGGCGGCATTCAATTGCCTAAGGGGTCATGTCGGTGGTTGTTCCTACGTTTTCATAGCTCTTTTAGGGCAACACGTGTTGTCTTTCATGTTCTGTGCTGCCCTCTGGGATGTCTAAACCCCTCAGTATGTCTCCTCGTCACTGTTGATGTTTCCTGGTGGGATAGCTGGAAATGCATAAATGTCTCTTTAGTGGGGGAGTGGTCGGTGACCCCCCCTGGGCGTGGGTCTTGTCCTGCGTGCCCGGAGCCACCCAGTGACATGCCCACGGACATAGAAAAATGGCCTCTAGACAATGCCATGAATGCGTGATGATTCTTCCGGTGCTCGGGGCTTGTCTTGTCTGGGGTAGTGCGCCTTAAAATCTTTGACAATGAGCTGTGGTTCGTCGCGTGTGAGGTCCTACGTACCGACAATCGCATGGAGACAATGCCATCCGAGTGAGACGATTTGAAGGGTCATCGGGGCTTGCATTGGTGGATGCGGGGTGCCTTGAAAGGATGGACGTAGAGCTGGGGTTTTCCATATGTTGTTGGGTCTGGTATGTAAGGACACTGAACACCTAAATAGAATTCATTTCATGCGTGAGGACCCGCTCTGGACATGGGGTTGTCTTCTCGACGGTGATCGACGACACGCGGGACGGATGCCATGACGTGTCGGCGGCCTTCATGTGCCTAAGGGGTCACGTAGGTGGCCTTTCCTATGGTTTCATAGATCTTTTAGGGAAACACGTGTTGTATTTCATGAGTTGAGGTTCCCTCTAGGTGGTCTAAACACTCAGTATGTCTCAAAGTCAGTGTTGATGTTTCCTGGTGGGGTAGCTGTAAATGCACAAATGTCTCTTTAGGGGGGGAGTGGTCGGCGAACCCCCCTGGGCGTGGGTCTTGTCCTACGTTCCCGGAGCCACCCAATGACATGCCCACGGACATGGAAAAATGGCCTCTAGATAATTCCATGAATGCGTCATGATTCGTCCGGTGCTTGGGACTTTTCTTGTCCGGGGTAGTGTGCCTTAAAATCTTTGACAATGAGTCGGGGTTCGTCGCGTGTGAGGTCCTACGTACCGACAATCGCGCGGAGACAATGCCATCCGAGTGAGACGATATTAAGGGGCCTCGCGGCTTGTCTTGGTGGTTGAGGGGTGCCTTGAAAGGAAGGACGTCGCGCTGGGGTTTGTCATATTTTGTTGGGTTCAGTATGTAACGACACTGACCACCTAAAGAGAATTCATTTCAAGCTTGAGGACCCGCTCTAGACATGGGGTTTGTCTTCTCGGTGGTGGTCGACGATACGCGGGAAGGATGCCATGACATGTCGGTGGACTTCATGTGCCTAAGGGGTCACGTCGGTGGTCGTTCCTATGGTTTCATAGCTCTTTTAGGGAAACACGTGTTGTCTTTCATGCGCTGCGGTTCCCTCTGGGTGGTCTAAACCACTCAGTATGTCTCCTCGTCAGTGCTGATGTTTCCTGGTGAGAGAGCTGGAAATGCATAAATGTCTCTTTAGGGGGGGGAGTGGTCGGCGACCCCCCCTGGGCATGGGTCTTGTCCTGCGTGCCCAGAGCCACCCAGTGACATGCCCACGAACATGGAAAAATGGCCTCTAGACAATGCTATGAATGTTTGATGATTCCTCGTGTGCTTGGGGATTGTCTTGCCCGCTGTAGTGCCCCATAAAACCAATGACAATGAGTCGGGGTTCGTCGCGTGTCAGGTCCGACATACTGACAATCATGTGGAGACAAAGCCATTCGAGTGAGACGATTTGAAGGGGCCTCAGAGCATGTCTTGGTGGATGCGGTGTGTCTTGAAAGGAAGGATGTCGAGATGGGGTTTTTCATATGTTGTTGGGTCCTGTATGTAATGACAATTACCACCTAAAGAGAATTCTTTTTATGAGTGAGGACCCGCTCTGGACATGGGGTGTGTCTTCTCGGCGGTGATCGATGATATGCAGGATGGATGCCATAACTTTTCGGTGGCCTTCATGTGCATAAGGGGTCACGTCGGTGGCCCTTCCTATGGTTTCATAGCTCTTTTAGGGAAACACGTGTTGTCTTTCATGCGCTGCGGTGCCCTTAGGGTGGTCTAAACCCATCAGTATGTCTCCTCGTCAGTGTTGATGTTTCCTGGTGGGATAGCATGAAATGCATAAATGTGTCTTTAGGGGGGGAGTGATCAGCGACCCCCCTGGGCATGGGTCTTGTCCTACGTTCCTAGAGCCACCCAATGTCCTGCCCAGTGACATGGAAAATTTCATCGACGAAATTCCCTAAATTCCTGATGATTCGTCCCATGCTAGGGGCTCGTCTTGCCCGAGGTAGTGAGCCATAAAACCAATGACAATGAGATGGGGTTTTTCGCATGTGAGATCCTACGGACTGACAATCGCGTCCAGACAATGGCATCCAAGTGAGACGATTTGAAGGGGCCTCGGTGCCCGTCATGGTGCATGCGGCGTGCCATGAAAGGAAGGACGTTGAGGTGGGGTTTTTCATATGTTGTTGTGCCCGGTATGTAAAGACAATGACCACCTAATGAGAATTCATTTCATGCGTGAGGACCCGCTCTGGACATGGGTCCTGTCTACTCGACGGTGTTGGACGATACATGGGACAGATGACATGACGTGCCAGCGGCCTTCATGTGCCTAAGGGTCACGTCTGTGTCCCTTCCTATGGTTTCATAGCTCTTTTAGGGAAACACGTGTTGCCTTTCATGCACTGTGGTTCCCTATGGGTGGTCTAAACCACTCAGTATGTCCCCCCGTCAGTGTTGATGCTTCCTGGTGGAATAGCTGGAAATGCATAAATGTCTCTTTAGGGGGGGAGTGGTCGGCGACCCTCCTGGGCGTGGGTCTTTTCCTGTGTGCCTAGAGCCACCCAATGACATGTCCAGTGACATGGAAAATTTCATCGACGCAATGCCCTAAATTCCTAATGATTCGTCCCGTGATAGGGTCTCGTCTTGCCCGAGGTAGTGAGCCATAAAACCGATGACGATGAGATGGGGTTTGTCGCATGTGAGTTCCTGTGGACTGACAGTCGCGTCCAGACAATGGAATCCGAGTGAGGCGATTTGAAGGGGCCTCAGCGTCCGTCATGGTGCATGCGGCGTGCCTTGAAAGGAAGGATGTCAAGGTGGGGTTTTTCATATGTTGTCATGTCCCGTATGTAATGACAATGACCACATAAAGAGAATTCATTTCATGCGTGAGGACCCGCTCTTGACATGGGGCCTGTCTTCTCGGCGGTGTTGGATGCTACCCAGGGTGAATGCTACTACGTGTCAGTGGCCTTGATGTGCCTATGGGGTCACATAGGTGGCTGTTCCTATGGTTTCATATCTCTTTTAGGGAAACACGTGTTGTCTTTCATGCACTGTGGTGCCCACTGGGTTGTCTAAACCCATTAGTATGTCTCCTCATCAGTGCTGATGTTTCCTGGTGGGACAGCTGGAAATGCATAAATGTCTCTTTCGGGGTGAGTGGTCGGCGACCCCCCTGGGCGCGGGTCTTGTCCTGCGTGCCCAGAGCCACCCAGTGACATGCCCACGAACATGCAAAAATGGCCTCCGGAAAAAGCCAAGACAGCTTTGATGATTCGTCTGATGCTTGGGGATTGCCTTGTCCGAGGTAGTGCGCCATAAAAGTGATGACAATGAGCCGGGTTTCGTCGTGTTCCAGGTCCTCCGTACTGACAATCGTGTGGAGACAACGCCATCC
Source organism: Viscum album (assembly GCA_963277665.1). NCBI lineage: Eukaryota > Viridiplantae > Streptophyta > Magnoliopsida > Santalales > Viscaceae > Viscum > Viscum album. The sequence goes on from OY728152.1 coordinate 1,766,527,096, forward strand.
GAGTGAGACGATTTGAAGGGGCCTCAGGGCTTGCCTTGGTGGATGCGGTGTGCCTTGAAAGGAAGGACGATGAGGTGGGGTTTTTCATATGTTGTTGGGTCCGGTATGTAATGACAATGATTACCTAAAGATAATTCCTTTCATGAATGGGGACCCGCTCTGGGCATGGGGCGTGTCTTCTCTGTGGTGATGGACGATACGTGGGACGGATTCCATGACGTGTCGGTGGCCTTCATGTGCCTAATGGGTCACGCCGGTGGCCCTTCCTATGGTTTCGTAGCTCTTTTAGGGAAACACGTGTTGTCTTTCATGCGCTGTGGTGCCCTCCGGGTGGTCTAAACCCATCAGTATGTCTCCTCGTCGGTGTTGATGTTTCCTGGTGGAATAGCTGGAAATGCATAAATGTCTCTTTAGGGGGGAGTGGTCGGCGACCCCCCCTGGGCGTGGGTCTTGTCCTGCGTGCCTAGAGTCACCCAATGAGATGCCCAGTGACATGGAAAATGGAATCGACGCAATTAAATAAATTCCTGATGATTCGTCCCGTGCTTGGGGCTTGTCTTGCCCGAGGTAGTGTGCCATAAAAACGATGACAATGTGATAGGGTTTGTCAAATTTGAGATCCTGCGAACTGACAGTCGCGTCCAGACAATGGAATCTGAGTGAGATGATTTGAAGGGTTCTCGGGGCCCATCTTGGTGCATGCGACGTTTCTTGAAAGGAAGGACGTCGAGGTGGGGTTTTTCATATGTTGTTTTGTTCGGTATGTAAAGACAATGGTCGCCTAAAGAGAATTCATTTCATGCGTGATCACCCGCACTGGACATGGGTCTTGTCTTCTCGGTGGTGTTGGATGATACCCAGGATGGATGCCATAACGTGTTAGCGGCCTTCACGTGCCTAAGGGGTGATGTTGGTGGTTGTTCGTATGGTTTCGTAGCTCTTTTAGGCCAATACATGTTGTATTTCATGCGCTGTGGTGAAATCATTACCTCTTCTTCAGGTTATTCCTTTTCATTTGATCAAAAGGGCTCATTAAGATGTATTTTAGATCAAAATAATGCCTCTGAGATGTAGTGAGGGATGATGGAAGGATATTTGGGAAGGGGTTGGCCGAGCCAAATGGATTTTAATGAGTGAATTAGAGTGAAGGGGGAGTTCCCTTTTATAAGAGGGGTGAGGGGCACCATAGGAAAAACATAAAATATTATTTTATAGTAAAATCATTTTTGATTTATAAGGGCACAAAAATGTATTATTTAAAGGCTAAGGCGGGGATGTGTCGCAAACCACTCAACCAATAGGTTCTAGACAGTTTTGGGTCACTATATTAACCTTATCTTTTAGATTTAACTCCTAGTTAAATAGTTTGACATTTACCATATCTCTGTGTATTTTTGTATTATATGGTTTATAAACATACAAAATACTTCCAAGATAACCACAAGTGGTAAAAACTCCATTATGTCAATTTTGAAAATATTTAAAAATAGATTTTCTTAAAGTCTTAACAAAATAATTAATTCGAAAAAAATCCTTTTAAGAAATCATAATATGTCATTTTAACCAACAAAAATCTTTTAGGTCATCAAAACAGTCAAATTATATTTATTTTTACATTTATAATACCAATTATTTGATTATTTCATTATTAAAGAAAATATTGCAACATTATTATGTAATAAATAAATTTTATTATTAATCTTATAAAAATGATAAATTAAATAACATTATGTTGGAATTTTTTTATCTTTATAATGAATATTTATAGTCTAAAATATAACTTATATAACTTTATGTCAAAATTGTTTTGCTAAAAGATATATGCTTATGTCGTTTTTGTAATTATTTTAACTTAATTAATATAAAGTTTCATTATCACTTACAAGTGGCTCTATGGGGTCCCAAAATCTACCCGATGATTCCCATTTTCAGACATATATCATCCATTACGGTTAAGACACATTTTAGGATAATTTAATATTATTATAATTTTTTTACCCTTATTTACCAGATTTACCCTTTAGCCATGGTAAATAAAATATTTATCAAAGTAATTATTCAAAATGTCTAAAAATAAAAGTTATCAATTTACAAAATTTGGACCTCCTTAATCTAAATACGGAATCCATTGTTCTAAATTCAAAACAATTAAGTGGTAGAAACTAATTTAAAAATAATTCCCGTTGTCAAAATAAAAAACGTGTTTTTATGAAATAATAACTATCAAAAGATTGACACTTGCTTATGTCCAGTTTGAATGAGAAATTATATCCAATGACCAAAATTTTATGAAATGGAAAAAATATAATCTAATTATACTTTAAAATCACTCAAATTTATAATATATCAGTATTAATTATTTCGATTAAAAAAGTTATTTTTAATTAAAATTTAGTAATTTTCATTATTCATCAATATATGAAAGTTTTCGGGAATGTACCAAAGAATTATTAAAACTAAATTATTATGTCCCAATTATAAAGAAGATGTGTATTATGTCAAATTAAATATATAAAAGTTTCAAATATTGTATTTAAAAAAGTTACTCCATTAAAAGGCGGTAAAATTTCATTTTTTTAGAACTCTTCTATTATCTTAAAAAATTAATTTGTTCTTATATTATATCTAATAAACTCATAATATTTAATCTAAAATTATAAGAACTATATAATGTTCAATATTCAGTTAATAATATTCATAACTTCTTTTGAACGGCTAGTTTGGTAAGTCATGGTGCGCTAGAACTCGATGCTGCATGTAGTGCAAGTTAGTGAATTAATTTGAATAAATAATGTACTATGTAATCGTAGGGTGTTACGTTATCCCCTACATCAATAAATTGCTTCTTCAAAATTTGAAATTATTATTCATAAATGAAAGGTTGAAAATAGAAAATACCTTTGGGAAAACACACATCAAGAATTTAGGTTAATAAAATGTAATATTAATAAGAGGAAAAGAGAAATGAAAGGTTCACCATCAAATTATGATTTCAATTTGGAGAACATTGGTGGGAATTAGAGACATATAATTGGAGGGAAAAATTTTATATTTATGGGTAGTGATTGAGTTCATCAATCACAAACAAGTCTAAAATTGAGGGCCTTATATTTATCAATCTATGATGATTTAAAATACCATCCGTTCAACAAAAAAATATGGTATTAGGATAACACATTTTTGGTTTTAAGACCCCTTCACTAATGTATAAAAATTAATTTCTTCATATAATAAGAGAAGAATAAAAATATATACTTCACATGTAGAGTCCCATCCTTTAACTATTTTCTACCACAAACTCATCTTTCACTCTAAAAGATAATAGAACATAAAAATAATATTCTAATTATCCTATTCGTATAGGGTTAAAAAAATGAATTTATAATTCATCTTCACATTTTTTTTAAAAAAGACTATATTATTCAATCCAGGACATCACATGGGCCAGGGGTAGGTGATTCACCCTTGTCGCCCTTCGGTTGTGGGTTCAAATCCTGCGGCCTGGCGGTAAAGACCCGTAAATTTCAAGAGAAATTTTTTCATAATTTTCTTTGGGATTTTATGAGTTTTCAGTTTCTGATGGCACCTGATTTTGAGGCCCGGTGTGCCCGGAATCATTTTTCGAGGTTTTTCTCAGGTACGTTCAGTGAACGAACAAGCGGGTTTTTATAACTTTTGAACCGGTGCTCGGAATCGAAATCTGAGGACACCGATGGAATCACAACACTGTTAATTACTCAGGAACACGTTTTATGGAGATGTGTTTTCTCGAGTGTGGTTATTAAATAAATGGGTTAACTAAAGAATGAAATAAAATTTGTGCTACAATTTTTATCTATATTCTAAGTATTTTTAACCTATTCATGGAGGTTGGATTGGGACCCATTACTTCCTAACTTCTCTAAGTAGTATATTAGTGAAGTGGGGCCACATGAGCCCCACCCCTTAAAATTCCATAAAACCTCCCTTGTGCATTTAATTGTGTAACACACCCGCACCCCCCTTTAATGACATGTCATCTCTCAAAATTTAATTTGGATTATTAAATGCTCATCAATTAACTCAATTAATTGATTGTGATATTTTGAATTTCGAAAAGTGTTTTCATGAGTAATAAAATAAGGAAAAGCCTTATTTTATTATTGGTTGAATCGTTGTGTGGAAATATTTGTGGAGAGGAGAGCTCAACATGGAGATCTTCTTCTTCCTCATCAAAGAACATGAAGAACGCAGAGTCTACGATGAAGAACTCCGTCAATGGAAGGGGAGATTGTCGTACTGTCATCTTCCCTCTCCGCAGCCGATGAGAGACGCCTTCTTCGAATAATGACGACGCGCCGCATCCTTCTTTGGGTGAACGCCGACTACGCTTATGGAGCCTCAATCCGCGACGTTGTCTTCTGCGACGCCCTCTTCCGCAATGTCATTTTTTCGCAACGATTCTCATTCGACAACTCATTGAGGTAGGTGTTTGACTTTGTTCGTGAATTATTCTTTTATGTTCATCGTCAATTTCTTTGGGCCGCTTGTTATCAATTTAACGAGAGGAGGTTGGACCGCACGAACATAGCTGAACCTCCTCCCCTTTTTTGTTGATGAATTCTTTGTGGCTCGAACGAAGGAGGCATGGTGAAACGTCACAGCATGGAATCATGGAAGAACACGGAGAAAAAGCGCGGCACCGTCGTGCCGCGCCGTCGAGACCGAACGAAGCCGAAGCCGGAGTCGGGCTGCCGCGAAGGGGCGAGGGCTGCGCCGGCTGGGCTGAGGCATGCCAGCCGGGCCAGGCCACTCCCAGATGGGCCGGACCCGGACCCGGGTCAGGTCGACCCAGTTCGGTTCGACCCAGGGGGTCTTGGCCCAGGTTGGTCTAAGCCCAAAAGCCCATAAAACCGTACAGGTTTGTTTAATTGAATGTAACATGGATTACATACCTCTGATCGAAGCACCTCCAGTTGCGATGTGATCCTTGGATAGAGATGGTCATTTCGATATATTTCACTCAAGGTTTCGGAGAACTTTGGGTATGACCGGGTAGGTTCAAACACGAATCCAACTGGTCCCTCGGAGCGAAAACACTTATAACTTGAGTTCCAGACGTCCGAATGATGTTCCATCAACTTTGTTGGATTCCTCTTAGTGAGACGGTTCTTTTGGCATACTCCGCTCGAGGTTTGGATGCAGCTAGAGTATGGTCGAGATTGTTTTAGCTTAAAAACCAACCAGGCCCCTGAAACAAAAATGCAAATAACTCTCAAACCGGTCATCCGATTGATGAGCCCGTCTGTCATGTCATGTTCCTTTTGACGTGAAGGAACTTTGCGATACATCAACTCTGGTCTACATGACAGTTTATGTATCGACCTCTTGGATCATTGAGCGGACCATCCGGGAACGAGCGTGCTTTGTGCGGAAACCCTGGAGTTGGATGAGACTTGGCGATTTCTTATCGATCGATTCAGAGTGTTTCGATATCCCAGTGGGGAGCGCTTGGTTGTAGCGGCAGACCCACGGCGGAGGAGTGATTTGTTGTAGCGGTAGACCAGCGGTACTCAACAGAAGGGTACCTATTTAGGCTATGAGGGGGAGCACGTGGTTTTAGCGGAAGACCCATGGTGGGAAGCGTTTGGTTGTAGTATCAGGCCCACAGTACTCGACAGGTGGAGTACTACAACAGTCCAAGGTTAGTGGGAAGTGCTTGGTTGTAGCGGCAGGCCCACTATACTCGATAAAGGAGGAGTTCCCAAACAACTATGGGTTCGACGGTGATGACAAATGTCCTGGAATCCTATGTGGGTTCGACGGTGATGGAAAACGTACTGGAATACTCTGTGGGTTTGACAGTGATGACAAACATACTCGAATCCTCCGTGGGTTCGAAGGTGATGAAAAACATACAGGAATTCTCTGTGGGTTCGACGGTGATGAAAAACGTACGGTAGTCCTCTGTGGGTTTGGCGGTGATGACTACAGTACTTATATCCTACGTGGGTCCCAGCTAGATGAATCAGTAACTACATATGATCATTTACTTTTACTTTATAAATGATGTATATCTATGTGATCTGAGTCTTGACTTTCAATCGTTATCTTCGATATGATTGACATGCTTTTGTATGTGGATTGAGTTGTGCTTTCCTGTGTGGATTGGGTTGTACTATCCTGTGTGGACGTGATCGAACGTGGGCACAGATGTTGGATCCGAACTGGAATTGATGATTAGGTATATGTATGGGCATATACCTAAGTAGTGTTGGATGTTACTTCGTGATTGTATCTTTCCTTTGTGGATTATACTTTGTGGATTATGGGAGACCTTCAGGGGTCTCGGGGTCCCTACTGGGTAGCGTATAGTCGCCCCTACACAGTCTATTCTCACACTATGTTGTGTTAGATGCAGTTGACGGACAACACTGATCGTGGTTGAGGTTTATGGATCAAGTCGGTACCTGGAGGTGGACCACTGGGAGGGACGTACACAGAGCGGACGACTGGACCCAAGGAGATGAGGAGGCTATATGTACCCACCCTTCAGGTGGGATTTCCAGTGGACGACTCGTCATTGCTGCTTTACTTTTAAGTTTCTGTACTTTCTTTCCAGTTGTACATTACATTCAGTTTGGGTTTGTATTCTGGCCGACTTACTCTTCCGAACATACTATTGTACCCAGTTTTACTTAGTGTTTACTTCTGCTAGCTTACTCTATTGTTTTTGTTACTTATAAAGGCAATTCCATCACCTTTTTGTTGGGATTTACACCTTAGTGATAGTCGCCATCCCCTAGACTATGGGATGCGGGCTTGGGGTAGTCACGACACGGGTCCCGAGGATAGGTCGTGACACTTGCCGGACGCGATGGGTTGCGCCCGACATCCGAGTTTTCCTTTTATGGAAATCAAAAAATAATCTCAAGTTATAATAATCCAAAATACTTATGTCCAAAATCACATTCCAAAATTTATAAGGTAAACACAATGAATAAACTTTTTTCCGCGAACTGACTTGTGAACACCTTCATCATGTATTCTTTTAAGAAACTGCAACATCCTGAATTAGTAGAAAACCTTATTGATTACATTCATGATCTCTTATTACATATAAAATTCTAGATATAATCCTTCTATCCAAAATGTTTGTAAACTCCAACAATGATGGAATATAGAAATCATTAATCAGTTTCAAGGTAGTCATGTTTATCCAATATAATATATCCAAATCAATAATGTATTTTTCCAAAATCACTACCTAGGTATCAGAACCATATTATGGTTTATCATTCTCTCAACCATATATTTTCCAAAAGTTTGACTTGATATTGAGTCTCTTTTCTTGGTTCCTCAAAATCACAAGTCCTCAATGAAATAGTATTGCAATACAATCCTTATATACACCATAACTAGTACATTGTTTATAAAACACTCAAATGACATAATTATCTAATAACAACATAAGAACTCGAATCATTCCTTCTCATATGTGGTAGTATCATAACTTGATTATTATACAACAACATCATTTGGGGCATAATCTGATGATTTGGACATTGGATCCCATTGTGTGCCAACTCCTTGCATATGAAGCATTGTACATTTGAAAATTTATCTTACCCTTGCACTCATGTACATGGTGTCCTTTTTTTCTACACTTATAACAAACACACATTCTCTTCAAGAAAGTTCCATGGTGTTTCATCCCACAGTTATAACATAAAGAAAAATTCCTCTTTCCCTATTCCCTTTAACCATCATTCTCTCTTATATCCTTTTCTTCTCTTACTTCCCTTCAGAGCCATAAGACTCAGAGAATTCATTACTTATCGGATTAACACATGATACTATTTCTTCATATTTTGAGAATACATGGAATACTATTTACCTTATAAATGTTCTCTTAATACCGTGAAATATATGATCCTTGATACACTTTGATCATACAAATTTTTGGCTTTCAAATTCCTTCTACTGGGCGCCAATTCTATACAATAACATAAACTAGGTCAGTTTATGAATTTCAATTAATAATTCCAAACTTGTAAAATAACTAACGTAAATTGAATGGTTTATGGATATAATCCATAGTTATAAATATGTTTTCATTGAAGAAGAATATAATCATATACCCTTCATAATGATTTGTAATGAAAATGAGAATTATCCTAAGAATATCCCCTAGGAGTGTCGTAACTAATAGTGCAGCAAGGAATGTTGTCGTGCATCAGTTTCCATTAAAGCCTTGCTTAAAGCGGGGTTTTCGGGTTTTACCCCTAGGTACATTTGTGCTAGAGCCGCCTCTACCTACTTATATCCAGACAGGGGTGTATTTTCTTGGAAAACTCACAGAATCTCTTTATTAACAAAATTCTAGGAATTTCATCTGTACTAATCTTCAATGTCCATCTTAGGTATATGTGCTCGATTCAGAGATTATCTTAATCTAGCTTCCAAGGTTATTGCTAAAATTTCTCTGATACCAACTGTAACACCCTGACCCCATTTACACAGAGTTAATGCATTATTTTAATACATTGGAAGTATTACAAAGAATCAAGTCCTGAAGGACTGATCGGTTTAGCAGTCTTGGAAAATATATTACATACATGAATATTACATTACACATTATAACATACAAAACAACATAAATAATATTTTATGAATTCCATTATTCCCTTGGCGTAACCCTGCATGTCAATCACAATACACTTCTTGGAATCCAAGGAAAACTAAGACATAGAAATGGGTGATCTCAGATGTTCATTAAGGATAACAATACAGTGGAAGCTTTCATAAATAATCATAATCATTTTAGGCAATGTATAACTAAAACAAAAGCCTATTAAACTTGAACTTTAGCATAATATCGCAAAAATAAAATAAAGTAATTCAATTTACTTATTCACATGGATATTCAAGTAGTTGAATAATAACAAGCAATAACACTAACCACATTCATAATGATGGAATGCATAATTCCAAAATATCATAACCAAATAGTCAAGTCCTTGTTCCAAGACTAAAAATTTGATTTTGTCAAGGCCTTGTGCTAGGACACTAGTTTGTCTAATGAGACCTACCGATTCATTGAGGAGCTATAGCTATCTCCACACGTCACTTACTATGTCCAATGCATTCCTCATATGAAAATGTATAAACACAGCATAAACATTCATATTATAACTGGCATACGAAATGTCAATATTTTATCCCTAAACCATTAATGCTATAAAATTAAGACATTCATAGTCAAACATATCCCAAAACCTTCAATAGAATCTGTATGATTTGTATCATAATAAATCATCATCAAAGAAGTTTAAAATCCATCAGTGTATGATATCTCAGTATACTCCAAAATATATGAAAATTGGGAAAATCACTTGCGCATTATTCAAAATACTCTTAGAAGACATGAATTATATGGGATGTATAACAAGTGTGAATTCTGGAATTATGAGATTTCATTTCTTGGACATATTGTCTCTAAGGATGGAATCTTGGTTGGTCCTTCTATGACCATGGAAATCTATGAATAGCCAGCACTGATGAGTATAACTGAGCTACATAATTTTATTGGTCTAGTAGGTTATTGTTGGTGTCTTTTCCAGAATTTTGCCCGATTGGCTAACCCATTAACAAAGATCACACATAAAGGGATTATGTTTTTTGGGAGGAAAGAGTGTGAATAATGTTTTGAAGAACTAAAGAGATGATTCATCAATGATCCTATGATGACTCAACCATTGGGGATTGATGGTTTTGATATTTATAGTGATGCATCAATGAAAGAAAATGGTTGTGTCCTTATGTAAAATGATAAGGTTATTTCCTACTCATCGCGATAGCAAAAAATTAATGAACCAAACCATGCTACTCATGATTTTGAGTTAGCAGCTGTAATCTTCTCAATGAAGATGTGGAGACATTATCTATATGGTAAAAATGTCAGATATAAACCGATCACATGATTTTTATGTATATTTTCCCATAATAAGAACTGAAGATGATTCCATGACGATGGCTTGAACCAGTCAAGGATTATGATTGCATGATACAATATCACCCAGGGAAGGCGGATAATATGGCAGATGCTTTGAGTAGAAAAGACCATCATTTTTTGAACAAGATAAGAATTGAAAAGGATCTTATTCTCATGGATCTAGTAAATATGGATATGGGAATAACCATGAAAGGTGGATCATCAATACTTTTTCAAATGGTTTCCAAACAATATTTATTATCAAGGATAAAAAGTTCTCAAGATGATGACAAGGAGTTTCAAAAGAAGATTAAAGCTGTGAATGATGGGAGATTGAGTGACTGTGGGTATGAAGATGGAATTTTGATATTTGGGAAGAGACATTGTGTTCCTGATATACCTAACCTAAAAATGGAATTGTTGGATGATTCTCATAGTTCCGATTTATCTATACAACCTAGTAGCACCAAGATGAATAGAGATTTGAAGGAACATTTTTTGTTCGACAACATGGAAAGGGAGATTGCTGATTTTGTGTCAAGATGTATTGTTTCTCAACAAGTGAAAGTTAGAAGGAAACATCCAGGAGGGGTCATGAAACCTCTTCTCATACCTGAGTGGAAATGGGATAATATTATGATGGACTTTGTCATGGGACTACTGAAGTCATTTAGAAGGAACGATGAAATATGGGTCATTGATGATTGTCTTACCAAGTCAGAACATTTTATTTCTATAAGGGACGATTTACCACTTGAACGTTTAGCAAGTCTATATATTAATGAATTTTAATACCTCATGGAGTAACACTATTGATTGTTTATGATCGTGATCCACATTTTACATTAAGATGTTCAAAAGGTCTTCAGAAAGCCCTGGATACTGAAATTCATTTGAGCACTACCTACCACCCCCAAACTGATGGAAAATCAGAATGGACTATTTAAACGTTAGAAGACATGTTGAGATCATGCTCACATGAATTTCATGGTATGTGGGATCAATATATACCTCTGGTTGAATTTTCATATAACAATAGATTCCATTCAAGTATTTAGATGGAACCATATAAAGCGTTATATAGAAAAAGATGTCACACACCAACCTGTTGGGATGATGTTGGTGAAATAAAACGTGTAGACCTAGAACTTGTGGGGGAAATGATGGAAAAGGTGAAGTTAATGCAAAACCACGTCAAAGAAGCTCAATGTAGGAAGAAGAGATATGCTGATAACCAATGGAAGGAATTGGAATTTCAAGAAGGAGATCATCTTTTTTAAGGTATATCAATGGAAGGAAGTTATATGTTTTGGTAAGAAGGGTAAATTGAGTCCCAGGTACATCAAAAATTTCAAAATTCATGAAATAATTAGGGTTGTAGCTTACCATTTGACAATGCCTCCATGTCTTTTCAAGGATCACGATGTATTCCAAGTATCAATCTTGAGAAAATACATGCCTGACCCAACGCATGTACTCAACTACGAGGAAATAGAACTGGAACCTGATCTATCATATTGCGAAGAGCCTATCACAACTCTTGATACAAGGGAACACGTTTTGAGAAACTGGACAACTCATCTAGTAAAATTTCTATTGAGAAACCGTAAGAAAGAAGAGGCAACGTGGGAACCTGAGGAACTTATGATGAAGAACCACCCGAGTCTTTTTACATGGTAATAATCTAGAAATTTCAAGGATGAAATTATTTGATGGAGGGGTGAATGTAACACACCATGATTCCATGGTATGCTTCTCGTCGAATAATATAGTAGGGTGTGTTGTACACAACTTCGAGTTCTGACACACCACAACAAATCAAACAAGCCGTTATGAATAGTAATATTCACTTTATGAAATCATATAAATTTTATCATTCAAAATTGTCTTCATTTTTGGAATCATAATATCGAAATTAGCTTAGGGTGAATTTTTGGTATTTTTCTGAAAACTTTCAATTTGTGATGAATAGTTAAAAACACTTAGTTATAGTTTAAAACCAAATTTTTAATTAAATAATTAATTATTTTATATAAATTTATTTTAGGTCAAAATAAATTCATAATAACTATAAATTTTCAATGTAATTCATTGGAGTCCTTTTGTAATAATATTAGATATAAAAACTTTTATTGAATTTTTACCGTCTTTTACCCAACTGTAGGAGCATTTTCAAATTTACATAAAACATATTTTTCCGGCTATTGTGAGTTGAATTTCAAAAATCAGAGAGACACGGTTTATATCGGTACATAAAATGTGGTTCAATATGTTTAAAATATTTTTTGTTGAATAGTATCTTTTTTCTTTTATTTACCACGGTTAAAAGTAAATAGGGTAATTAATGGTACAAATTTTATTATTAATACCTTAACACATGCCCTAATTCTATTTGATAAGTATAATTCGACCAAAAACAACCATAGGAATAAAATATGAACCTCTTTGGTCCACTTGATTAGATTAGGTCATTTATTATTATTTATTTCAAAGAAGAGTTAATAGTGTTAAATTCCATGATTAATAACTATACCATTTTTAATATACGGATACACATAAGACAAAATAGACTAAAAATTTTGAATAGAAATATAAAAATATTTCCTATATAATGGTATTTTATTTATAATTTTTATATATTAAATAATTAAATTTATTTATGACACAATGATGATGAGGTAATTACCTAATTAATGAAATATTTAAATAATTGATATTATAAATATCCAAATAAATTAAATTTGTGACTTTTTATGAATTACACAAATAAAATAGGTTAATATGAAATATTAGAGTTGTTTATATGAATTTTTTTTTGATTTAATAATGCTATTGTGAATTTAGAAAAAACAAAATAAAAATTGTGCAAAAATTTAAATAAAAGATTTTTTAAATCAAATATTATATTATTACATGAAATTCAATTCCAAAAAATCTAAGGATCTTCCAAAAGTCTTATATAATAATATTTGTATCATTATCGAATCACTCGGGGTTCTATTGGATGTTTATAGTATGTTTAATAGATTTATAATATAAAATTAAAAACAGACATGGTAAATTTCACACTATTTAACTAAGAGTTAAATCTAAAATATAAGGTTAATATAGTGACCCAAACCAATATAAAACTTATTGGTTGAGTTTTTTTAGACCCATAACCACCATATCCTTTATTTAATTCATTTTGGAGCCATTAGAAACCGAAAATTATTTTACTATAGAATAATATTTCTAGGTTTTCCAAAGGTTCTCCTAAACCCTCTTATAAAAAGTCACTCCCCCTTCTCTCTAATTCACACCTTCAATGCCATTTGGTTCTACCAACCCCTATCCAAATAACCTCTAAACTGTCCTCCCTTCATTTTAGATGCATTAATTTAGTCAGTAATCCATCCTATGGAGCCCTTTTGATCAAAACAAAAAGGAAAACCCCGAAGAAGAGGTAAATATTTCACCACCTCTTTCAAGTTCCTTTCTTCATCAACTTCCTCATTCATTGTTGTTTCCATTATAAAATAATAAATCCAGTATATTTTCTATACTATAATGTTTTTATAAATATGTTACAACCATATTAATTATTCTATCCATCATTTGAATGACATGTCACCATACGTGCGTATGTACGGCTTACCGTCTCCACGTCGTGGTGTAATTGTTATTCAATACATTATTATTTGGATGGGTATAATAATGATGTGTAATTGATGTAAATAATTAATATAACATGTTAATTATTCTGTATATATGATTTACGATCCAATTATATATTATTCGAATTTCAAAATAATGATATTATCGCCCGTGCGTACGTACGGATTACCGTCTGAAGGAATGCAATGAGATTCATTCCTCATCGTATCCATTCAATGTTAATTTTAATTACGTGATTAAAAATAATGTTTAAAGACTTTAATTTAATTCTGAATATGAATAAGATACATCCTATCCATAAAAAACATTACTTACGTAACAACGCATATAAAGGAAAACAAACCAGTTAAGACCTAAAACAGTGATAATACTAAGATATTATTAACAAAGAAATGTTAAAAGATCATATATGATATCATATTGATATATATGATTCTTGTATAATTTAATAACTATTATTTGACCAGTTATCATGATCTTAAACTACCCACGACCAAGGAAATGTAAAATATAAGGTTTAATTTCACAATATATTTATTATCAGAGGTTGTTTTTAGGAAAGTATCTACTGGGTCCTCTTTAACATCCACATCCATAATTCATAAAAATGTATTCCAAAATATTTTTACTATTTAATAGACTATAGGTTAAAATCATTTATACCCTTATTTGACCTTATATGGTTTGAAATGAATCTTTCTGTTGTTTTCCAAACAAGGTACTTTATGACCTTTTTGACAAAATTAAGGTAAGAATGTTTTTTTACTTATACAGCGGGTGCGGTTGTTTTCCACTATTATAACATCGTCGAAGCTTCCCTTACAATAATATAATAATATTTTCAAAATAAATGTTTTCTTTATAATTATGTGACTCTTAAATGATTTCAAAATAGAATGATATATTTCTCTAAAAAGGATTAGATTTCATATATGTCAACATCATTTGAGGGATTTTAGGTTTATTTGAAGTTCATTTATTATGATACAAAACATACATATTTTATTGAAGGTTTTGGGATATGTTTGACTCTAGATGTGCTATTTTTATACCATTCATTGTTTATAGATAATGTATTTAAATTTCCTATGCTAGTCTTAATATGAATGTTTATGTTATTTTTAAGCATTTCCATATGAAGAATGCATTGGACTTAGTAAGTGATGGGTGGATCCCGCTATAGCTCCTCGATGCATCGGTGGGTCTCATGAGACAAAATACTATCTTAGAACAAGGCCATGACAAAATCTTATTTGTAGTCTTGGCACAAGGCCTTGACTATGTGGTTATGATATTCTGTCATTTTTCATTCCATCCTTACGAAAGTGGCTATTGATATTGCATGTGATTATTCGACTAGTATAATATCCATGTGAGTAAGTAAATGGAATTCTTTTGATTTATATTTCCAATATTATGATGAATTTTATGTTGAGAAGGCATTTGTTTTAGTTCTAATAATTTCCTTTAAAGTTTGTGCTTATTTATGAAAGTTTCATCTATATTGTTATCCTTACTGAGCATCTGATCTCACCCATTTTTATGATTTACTTTTTATAGGATGACAAAATGTATATTATGACTGACCTGTAGAGATAGTATATGGGATCTCAGTGTTGTCTATGGTAACAATTTTTCTGTAGTTATTTCATTTTATGATTTAATGTTAACCTTATGAATGTATCTAGTAATTCAAAGGCGGTTGAACTAATCGTTCTTTTGAGACATGATCTTTTGTGATCATGCCAATGTTATGTAATAATGAACCAACTCTGGGTAATTAGGTTTAGGGAATTACATTTACCATCAATTCATTAAATACTTCAATAAGATCAAACTTCACTTGTATCATTTATTACAAAAGGATTCAGAGTTTTTGTTTGATAAAAATTTTGAAGATGATTTCAATTTTCTAAAAAGGAGTCTCGTATCACCTCCCATAATAAAACCACTAAGGTAGGATTACCCCATTGAGATTATGTATTATTCCTTTAACAATGAATCTGGGGATGTTTTATAAAAAATGGTTGAGAGGTCCCCTCATGACCTTGTGTATGCCTCTTGTACCCTTAACCCTACCCAAAAAAACAACACAACCACTAAAAAATGAAATCTTTCTATTTATTTTTCATTGGAAATATTTTTTTATATCTTATCTGGTAAAAAATCATTGTCTTTTTTGTTCATGATCCTCTACATTTCCTCCTAAAAATCATGAAGCTAAGCACCAACACATTCGATGGATTCTCCACCTCCAAGAGTTAGACATTGATATTAGAGATAATAGAGGAGTGGAAAATGTGGTAGCTGAAAACATTGGTAGGATTTCCCAACCATTGGACCATAATGTTGACTCACTCCTCCCCCTTAAAAAATTCATCCCTCATGAGAACCTTTGTTATGTTGTAGACCATACACCCTGGTTTGTAGACATTGTATATATTCTAGAAACATCTAGGGTACCCACTAATTTTAGAATTTCACAATCCTAGAGACTTATGCATGATTATCATTGGTAAATTTGGGATGAAAAATATTTTTGGAGAATTTGAGGTGACCTAGTATTTCGTCGGTGTGTCCCTGACCATGACTTCACATCTATTTTAACCTTCTGTAATATCATGGCCTATGGGGACCACTTTGGATCTCAATTTATATCTTTAAAGGTCCATGACACAAGTCATTATTGGAAAAAACTATATAGTTATACCCATATATTTTTCTATTCATGTAGTCTTTGTCAATTCATAGGTAATATCTCCAAGATGATTGAAATTCCAAAACAACCCATGTTATTTTGTGAAATTTTTGATTCAAGGGGAATTGAATTCATGGGGCCTTTTCTAAATTTATTTGTATTTTTTTACATCTTATTTGATATTGGATATGTATCTAAATTGGTGGAAGAAAAGTCCACCAGGACCGATGAATCTTGAGTTGTTATTGATTTTGTGCGGTATCAGATTTACAGTAGGTTTGGTTTACCGACAGTCATCATTAGTCATCAGGGATCACATTTTTTCAATCGCAACATGAAAAATTTTCTTTGTAAGTATTGGCTTGACAATAATGTAATGACTGCAGATAAACCCCAAACTAATGGACAAACATAAATATCAAATCCGGAAGTAAAGAGAATATTGAAAAAAATGGTACAACCCAATAGGAATGATTGGAGTTTGCAATGGAATAATGTAGTTTGGGCATACCATATATCTTTGAAAACCCCAATTAGAATGTAACCATAGAAGTTATGTTTGGAAAGGCTTTTCAAATCCTAATGGAGGTAGTACACCATGCATATTGGGCTATTAAACAATGTAATATGAATCTTTCAGATGCAGGTGAGAAAAATAAGCTGCAGATTCAACAGTTGGAAGTAATTCGTCATGATGCATATGTTAAATCCTAGATCTATAAAGAGAAGTCAAAGGATATCAACAGTATCAAGGTTCATCACTAGGAGTTCCATATTAGTGAGAAGATTGTCATGTAAAATTCCATTCTAAATCTCCACCCAAGAATTCTTTGTTCTCGATGGCTCGGTCCTTCTACCGTTTCTAATGTTTACCCTTTTGGGGAAATATAAATTTTTCATTGGCAGAGTGGAAGTAGTCTGACCATCAATGGGTAGTGACATAAACACTTCTATGGGGATTTTACAAGGAATATGGTGGAGGAAATCCACCTTCTAGAAGCACCATGCCTATGAAACACACCATGTTTTATCCATCCTTCTCACATTATCAATTATTATAGTGAGGAAGCTGTACATTCTAGTTGGGGGGGGGGGTGGATACATTTTTAGATTCATTAGTATTTTCATCGTCTTTATTCATTATTATCTTTTTAAACTTCATTATGGTATTTTCACTTTTCCCCATAATTTTGGGCTTATTTGGAATTTCATTTTATTTCTTCTTTCTTCTCTTTTCCTCCTTCTTTATAGAATTTTTATGTCTCCCCATTATGGTCACCAAATCATGGAACATACTATAAATTAATTTTGAAATTTTCCATAAATAATTTTTTTAGCATTTAATGAAGCATGTAATTGTTTTAGAATGAATATTTGTATGAATTTAACATCATGGAGTGATTTTTTGTTAATTGGTTTTCTCTAAAGGATATAAATGAATGTCTATATGTGAAACTATTAAGATGATTGATGCCCCTTGTGTGAGTATTTTTTTGGGAAACCAGTGTCACTAATATCTATACACATTTTTTCTGCAAACCACAATGTGTTATTATTTCTTACTTACTAAAAAGTAAATATACGATCGGTTAATATTTTTTTCCATAAATTGATATTTAATTAGGTTCATTATTTATCCAATTTGTTTCATTATTGTACCAGATTGAACTATGTGTGTTTACCTAATACTCAACTGTTTCACACCGTTAGAAAATATAAACAAATGAGTTGTTTCTTGGGAAATAAATAAACCACTCCTCCCACACCTTTGATCTTGTTATAACTATTACAATTAGTGTCATGAGGTGGTCAAACAAGGATTGAGTGATAATTGTGAGATTTTTCTAAAACAATCTCATGAAAAAATAAATAAATGAGTGGAATAATGAAATGATCAAAATAGGAGGATATCTAGTTATAGTGTTTGTGGTTTGACATCTGGGTATGGTTTATTGAGTGGTTCCTGAAATGTTATTGCAATAGATGTAGGGTAGGTTAAGTGAACAAAATATTTTATGGTGGAAAATTTTAAAATAACATATATTTTTAGGACATAAATTTGATGGAATAGCATGAAATGGTTTTGAAACACACACACAAAGAGTTAGGTTATGGTTTAGTTTTTAATTCCTTTCCCAATTTGGTATTATTTATCTATATTAATTTTTTCATGATATGATTTTTGAGATATCTTTTTCTGTTTTCATTAGAAAAAACTCATATACAGATTGTTGTGTTAGGACTCATGCATTTTTAGGGGATCTTGTACATCACCATCCTGTTTAGGTGGGAATTTTTAGAGTATCGGTACATGATATTATTGATCCAATTCTCTACTACCATTTATTATTATGGAGATTACCAGAGTAAGGGATTGTTTGAGTCATTTTTTACTTTTGAAAAATGGTCTTCTTAATTATATTTGATAAGAGGAATTATTTTTTTAAATATTGACTAAATATTATTTAAAATTCCATATTATGTATTATAACATTTAACTTATATAAATTTATCTTAATGGAATTAACATTCATAATTGATGTAATATATTCAGGAACAATCGATTGTAGATACTTCTAATATTTCTTTTGAGACATAATGATTTTCTCCGGATTCGTATTCCATGAATTATATCTATTTCTTTTGGAAGACGTATGATATATATGGATGATATTATCCACTAATATTACTAATTAAATTACTCTTTCAACTAGTTGATTTAGATGATCTCGGAAAGAATGTATTGTTTTTGTTTTCCCTGTATGGAATTTAATGTTAAAAATTTTAATTCCTCAATAAAATATTGTTAAATTAACTTAATATATTTCTATTTTAATTTATGTATCTAAAAATGATTCTTTTATAAAACAATATCACAAACTATTATGGTTTTATAGGTCTTCAATACATTTACATGGAAGTGAAACGTGTGGAGAATCCTAATAGAGATTCATATATATGTGAAATATAATCACATAAGAAGATTGGATGTTGGTTTATTTGATTTTACGGAATGTAGGAATAGAAACATTATTATGAAATAATGATTAATATAATTTCATTAATTTTGAAATTTTTATTTGTAGGGGATTGGATGTATGAAATATTTTTTCCATGTTACTACAACTATTATTGGTTTTCCTATTTATTAGGGAGTATTTGTAAACGATTTTACACCATATTATATAGGTATGTTTTTTTCATTTTCATTATCACATTATATTTAATGTTATGTGTTTATATATGAATTATTATTTAATTTATATGAAAATTAAGTTCATAGAAAAAAAATCAACAAAGAAAACAAGTTGATAAAGAAACCAAATTAAATACAATATGTTGATGAAAAGATAATTATTTTTTATATTAGATATTATATTAATTTTGTTGATATATATATATATATATTGGTTTATATTATTGAGTTAACATTTTATAACAGTAGTTTCATCATCATCAATAACATTTTGAATGAGGTTATTATGTTTTATGATTCATTATGAGATAATCACAACTTGGGTAACTACTGAATTTGATAATGTTAGTTATATTAATTTACTTATATTTTCAGTCATAATATTCTATTTTTTTAATCACATATCATTCCATGCTATTGTATACATTAAATGATAATGATTATTATACCCAAACATAACTTATCCACCATCAAAATTTGTTTGAGAACTATTTTTTATGTCTGAATACTATTTGATGTATGTATATTATAATGTTTATGGATAATATTAATATTTTGTAATACCATGTGTTCAAAAAATAATTAATTTTTTATAATAATTGTTTGAACATAATGATATCAAATTAATGATTCAACAATAACAAACAATAATCATGTTGTAAATTTTTGGTCGGTATATTTTAATTTGACATTATTATAAGATTGGGTAGATATTTTTATGATGAACTTGATAAAATCATGTAATTATTTATTTATTTTAGTTAGTGATAAATGTTGTTTGTTTGATTTATATATTTTTTCTATTACATTGATTTTGATTATCTTCGATGTGTAGTACTCTGAATTTGTTAATAAAATGTAGCTTCCAGCGATGCTTTTTATGAAAACTGGTGCTTACAATGTTTTATAAAAATAACCTTTTTTACAACAATTTTCATTAAACCAAATGATGAAAACAAATTCTTCTATTGTTTTACATGTTGTTTCATATAAACTGATGTTGAAAACTAGCATGCAATCGATTTTTATAATTTTTCTGTTTCTAAAAATGAATCCAAATACTAGGCCCATACTCAATTTCAGCATCAGTTTTTTAATAATGAATGTTGAAAATCCATATTTTTAAACCACCTTTATAGACATTGGTAAAAAACCAGAATTTTAAATGAACAAAAAATCGCCATTAAATCAAACATGTTCACTAGATCTGTTTATAGACAAAAAATAAAATGAACATGTTACAATTATTTAATTATTACTTGAATGACCATGTTTCCATTCATAAACACATATTTAATTCAGCAATTAATTATAAATAGAAATTTCAATAATATTTCATCAATTATTTAACAAAATAATCCCATTAGTTAGTTCATCACATAAATAGTAATATTAAAAAAATTAATTAATTATAGAATTAATTAATAAAACCAATTAATGATTAATTCAGAAATTATTTAATAACATAATTACCCTTAATTGATACACAAATTGATCAATTCATTTAAATAATTATTTAGTTTATCAACTAAATAATCTATATTCAAAACTGAAAATTTCGTTTTCAATTTTCATAATTTATTATATCATTCTCAATCTCAATTCATCATTAATAATTCTACGATTAATTTTCCCAATCTATCATATCAATATCACATAATTAATCTCAAAATTAATTATATCTATTTAGGACATCAAAATAACACAATTCATTCCACAATTAATTATCTCATTTCAATAAATTCGGTATCTCATAATTAATTCCACAATTCATTATCCAAATCAAAATCCCTAAATCTCATAATTAATTCCCCAATTTATTATCTTATTTGAGAGAATCTAAATCTGATAATTAATTCCAAAATTATTTATTTATTTTAACAATACATCAATTAATCAAATGGAAATATCAATTAACCCATTTTTGGAATTCTAATTTCTAAATAACCTTATAGATCGAATAATTTTCATAGACCTATCAAAATCATTACTATGGTAAGTAAATATTAGACTACCTACATCATCTCCTAAAAGACCAATGGAAGTCTGGAAAAATTAATCTGAAAAATGACGAAGATATAGATCTGAATCTTAAAAAATAAATCATTATTACTGAAATTAAAGATTTAAAAAATCAATATCTAGATATAGATTCAAAGATCATAATCTCACCAAATAGATTAAAAAATTTGAAGACCAGATGATTATATTTTAGAAATAATGTGAGAAGAACTGGAGAAGAATGATTGTATAATGAATATAGTATTCACTTTCTATGAAAGTAGGATATTATAGATTAGAGCATTGAACATGAAAAAACCGAGACCCTAAAGACTTGTAATTCATCCATAGAGCTCCAAAAACGTGAAATATATCCTAGGATCAAATGGGGGATGAAATATGTCAGTTTTCAGTGCTCATGGAAATTAAAACATAAAAATCATGTGACATTTATAATTGTGAATGGTTATTTAGAAGGGGACACAGTTTTCTATAATTTTTCACCTAAATAATATTCATATTATTTTATGGGTTGATAGTTTCTCCAAATAGGGTGCATGTTTTCCAAAACATGTGTCATTTGTGTGAACTCCCTCTACCTGGGTTCTCACGGTTACCTAGGATGGTGTTCACAAGTAGGGAAAACCATGTTCCAACCATGTAAAACTATATAATTCACATTTTTTCTAAAAATTACACACAATAAACACCATTTCATATGCAAAAAAAATTACTCAAACAATGACCATAGTGCACCTAAATTTTCCCCAAATCCACTCAAGGAATGGTACTATTCTTAAAATCCACCCACCTTATAATAACACTTCTTTAAGGTGCACTCCCATGATTCGTAGAGATTCCGAGCCAAATACAATTGGCCACCTAGCCCACAAAAAAATTCTCATTCCCATGTCTCCTAAAATAAATTCACATCTTATACAATACACATAATATGGGTATAGTCTTTCCCTACAACATATTCTCACTATGATCCAAAAAAATATATTGGATACTCCTTAAATTATACATCTACCTCAATCATAATTTAAACCACATTGATCACATGACAAGAATCAAGATTCTATTTCTGAAAATGTGATATAAGGTGAACATCATGAATAGGGTTGCCTTTGGGTGGATGATCCAATGGGTATCCCATCCACCAAATTCTCTCCACAACCACAAATGTTCAAAAAAACCAAGGTGTTATCTTTCTCTCTCTTCATATCCTGCAAGGGCCCAATAAATGAAACACCCAAAGGAATACATGATAATATAATTTAAACTATATGTGTCTTTTACTACAAACAGTATATGACATCAATATACTATAAGTCATACTCATATACTTCTGAATTAGCTGCCCCTATTCTGATTTCACTTTCATAAGACTCGATCCGAAAAATTCTGACTCACCTACCTCCATACATCATATTGGTGATCTGTATGGACTAGTATAGTGTTCCTTTTATTGTTCCTTATTTATAGTGTAATTATAACTGTTTTTATAGGAAAAATCCCGTAAATCAATTTTCATCTCCCAAGACCCAAAAAAGTCAAAAAAAACGTGCTATTAGAATATCCTTAAGAACCTGTGTGGTACATTTTAACATCATATCTATATGTGGGTGGATGTTCATACTCAAAAATACCTATATATCGAGCACCTTCTGTAATACCATATTTAAGCTTGAAGTGAAACTTGAGTCAATATCTAAAACTATAATATATGGAGCCATGGGAAGATTGAATATCTCCAAAAAAATATAAATCTATTAGTTATTTCTCTACTAAATACTCTTTTATATGATTCAAATGTGATAATTTATTTAGTTGATCCACAATAACATAGATATAATCATTATTTTTCATTGACATGGGGAGAGGCACCAATTAGTCCATTTTTACGTAATCCCATATCCATTCTTGAATGGGAAATAAATATAGTAATCCTCTATGTTTTTGATGTTCTTCCATCACCTATAGAATAGTGTAGCATTATGTCATTAACTCTGTTATCTAATTTTTCATGGTTGGACACCAAAAATATCCTCATAGGTCATGTTACAATTTAGATACATCTAGACGTACGACCCACTTCAAATCTTGAAATTAATGTATCAACTCATATCACAAGATCATATGAACAATAAAACATTTCTATTTGAGATGATATAATCCTAATTTATGCTCATGATGAAAGGAGACTCCCCACCATCAACGGATTCCCTCAAGCTCAAACACTGAAGATATGCATACTTCATATATTAGATCTATGTCAAAAGTATATACTCCACATAATCTAATACGATAGTCTTATTCTCTTTACTCTCCAGTGCCACCACAATCATCTCATCATGAAGGGTCATAATATTCAATTCAACACTAGACTTCTAAACCATCTGTGTCTTAGTTTTCATTGTCAAAGCATCAGCCAAAATACATCAGTTAAAATGAAAATATGGTAGCTATAAAAATGGAATCATGTACTCAACACATCGCTACTTTTGTAGATTCAATTTTTTTGATAAGATATACATAAATATATTCTGGTATGTATACATAGTAAAATTTTAACCCAATAGATAATTCTTCCAACAATTTGAGGTATAAACCACTAATTCAAACTCGAGTTCATGAGTTGGTAGATTCATTCATGCGTAGTCAACTACCAAGACCCATGTGATAATACTCAATAAAACAACATGAATACTAATATAATTCGGTTTTTATAAGAATTACAATATTCATTTTACTCCTCACATGGATTTGGTAGGATTAATATTTTTGGTGATTTCAATTAGTTCTTCATCTCTTATAAGGCCTTCTCACAATATTCTTTCCAATAAAAATATATTCCCTTCTTTCTATTATGAATAAAAATATTCAAAATAAGAAATGTCTGTGATAAATATATGATAATATCTAGTTATCCCTAGAAATATATGGATATCAAATATGTTCTTGGGTTTCTCTAGAGAAACCACTAACTATACATTTTCATGTTTGAAAACACTTCATCCGCTGAGATTATTTTCATAATTAAGTGTAACTAATCAATCCAAAACTAATACTTGTATTTCATGGGGAATAGCCAATGAAAACTATTTGTACTCAATACAATTTCATGTTGTTGGTGTTGATTGTCATATGTCTTGGATTACACAAATATTTCATTCAAATGTACTACAACAAACTGATCATGGTATGGGTGGAATATTTTGTTCATCATGTCTATAAACACTATTGTTACATTCATTAACCCACACGACATTACGATGAACTAATATAAGACATTCCAACTTAAAAATGAATTCCTCAGAATATTAGTTTCTTGAAATCTCAATGATGATGCCTCGGTCTTCATTTGAACATTGAGTACAAACAATATTTTTATAAGTGGTCAAATATATTGTCGATGCATGGAAGAGTTTACTGGTTCCTTAGAGTCATCCGACTCAACATTCATTAATCAATTCCAAAGCAAAGAGTCCAGTTTTCTTTCATAGAAAACAGTACTTGGGAACCCAAAGGTGACATACATGGATAGATAAATCCTTTATCCTCTAAATCCTCCAGCTTCTTACTGAGTTATTAAGTATCTATTATTTCCATTTTGTATGGTGGAATAGAAACTAGATCAGACCCCAACATGATATCAATATTGAATTTTATATCATTCCCTTGTGGAAGCCATGAGAATTCATCCAAAAACACATAAAGCAAGTATTACTCTATGGGTGGAAGGATATCTGGCTTTACACCGAAGATGTCTCACAATAAACTAGAATCCATAGTTTTGAGCACTCTCATTTGCTGAGTAATCAGCCCTTCTCAACCGACCTAGATATCCTTCTCTTCATAGTGAATATTATTTTAAACTGTATGAGATGTAAAGGTTAATATATTTTTATAGAAAACTATGTGGGATTTGTATGTGACTACACATTTGATACCCATATTTTTGTTGAATCAAGACATGTCAATGATATTGACATCCCAAAAGAAATGGATCTTATTGATCTCAATAGAACATCCATTGCACAAGTAGATTCCTCTGGAAAACAATCCCAATAGTGTATCTATCATCATTACCCCAATAAAAAATAGCTCTTCCAGAATCAAACTCTAAATATTTTTTTAGATATAAAGGAATAGGAGGAACTTGCATCAAATAATGCACCATATAACTTAGAATCTATAATAATAGAACCTCTCAGTATAGAAGGTACTACCGTGCAATCCACGGGTATAGGTTACATTGCCTTTATTTATCCTACCCATCTTCCCTATGATAATATCTGACTCCACTGATTTTCACTACATTTATGATATGTGAACTCTTTCTGAAATGCACGACATCCACCACCTCTCCCGCCTCATCGAGTATAACTCCGAGTGCATGGATGATGTGGTACATAATATCCCCTTCTTGTAGGCTAGTTCTATCTAGATCCTACATCATGGGCCATCTATCACTGTAACATACATGATTCCTATAGAAGTCCTATATTACTACAGCATCTGTACTCCACTATTTTCCATTGATAGTGTTGACGATTGAGGTCTTTCCTACTTCAATGATGTAACATCACTATAGTAAGGTCTTATAGAACTGATCCTTATTTATGTGCACCTCGCTACACACATCCCTAGATAATGTTAAAATAATGATGCTTCCTCTAAATAGAGTTCACACCTCTTAATAATCCAACAGAAACTATTAGTCCATATGTAGAAGCGACATTAGGTTATCCTCATATGTGAGAGCCTAATCCAACCTATCAAAAAACATCATTAACTAATAGATGTCAATTTGTTAAATATCCCTTACTTAATTCAGTCATGAATGTCTATTTTTGTGGTTTTATCCTCTCCTACCAATTTTTGAACAAATACTTGAAGGTCTATAAAGAATCTTGTATATTCCATCATAGACATGCTCCCCTAAGCCAGCTACCTAAACTATGTCACCCTATCCATCTTCGAAATCTCTGGATTGATGATCTCCAAGATCCTCTCCATGATACCCTTCCATAACATAATGTTAGTATTTCCATTGCATTCATAAATATCATACTAGTTCTTCACTAATATTCATAGCATATAAAAGTCCAAATTAACCCTCCTCTGAGTATAATTCTCTAAATGATAGAGTATAACAATAATAAACTCTACCTAGAACTCATATCCCCCAATTCCAGACTCTCTAGTGAATGTTAGAGGGTAATTCCACTAAAACAACCTCATCAGGTTCGACATGATCTTCTCAACCCACCATGGATATCATCACAATAGTATTATAAAGGTTGATATATAAACTCAGAACTACTCCCCTAATTCCTCACATTGCACTATCATTGCCTCAGGATTCAGTTCTATAAAGGCATCTCCATACAAATCCTAATGTCGTCCTCTCAACAAGTTTCCTCATGGATCCACAACCCCAAAATTAAAAAAGCACATATTTTCATTCATAGAAAAACAATATCACATTTACATATAAGCAATAATCATAACATGTAACAATAAGAATTTTTCCTAAATCACTACATGCATTCAATATTTGGTTGTTATCACCGCCCTTATACATCATACTCTTATGTCATGGTTATATTGGGTAAAAACATTCTGATATTATGGTTTCTCAAATAGAAACCCAATTATTCACCCAATTTCGTCATTTTACAACATTCAGTTTTATATCAGGAACCATTTTCATTTAAATTTCACTAACAAAATATATCATACTCAACAAATCCCAAAAACCATTTTCCAATAAATGCCCTAATGATGAATTTCACTAAAAAATGTTGAGTGCATCAAATGAATCATTCAGACTCAACTCTCATTCCATTCATGTCAATGATACAATTCTACAAAAATAACAAAAACAATATTCAAATCACATAACCTTTGTGTCACACACTGTGAAATAACATTCAACTGTAAAAATGAGCACCAATAACAAGAAAACAACACAGGAAAGTTGGGTTTACCCATGTACATGGTTTTGTAACTCCCATCGACGAGCTAATATTCTATACCAGACTCTTCATAGTCTCTTATTTACCATTACTATATTGTAAGACAAAATAAAAAGGTAAGAAAACTAGGCTATGGTAACACTTTGTAACATCTAGACATGGGTACCACACACTAGTACCCTGAGTCAGTTTTAAATATAACATAAACCACACATCCCTATATGCCAGAGTATGCCGACTAGAAGAGAGTGCCTGATAACTCAATCATATGAAGACTATACCATCTTTTACCAGTGTAATAGAAAATTCTAAATATTTTAATATTTGAAGAATGATATTTAACCATAAACCATACCAATATATAATGTTAATGAATATAGGAAACACAATATCCAAGATAAGTAGAAAACATTTCATGCTAAGGAATGTGTCGTGATTCTAAATTGAAATAAAAAAATAATGAAACTGATGACTCTCAAGTGGGTACCAAACCGCTTCTAGTGACCTCATTCGTGATACATTTAAATTTATCATTCTAATAGTGGGACTTTGGACTTATCCATTAATACAAAATTAATGTCTATTCAGGTACCAATTAGAATTCCAGTGTTGGGTTTCATTATGTCTCAATAAACCACCACAAACAGTGTCTAAAAAATCAATTAAATAAATTTGTATCCAATTTAAAAATAAATAAATAATATTTATAAATAATTAAGTATCACATTGTCATACATTTCATTATTTAACAATATAAACCTTTTGTGTTCCCATAGACACCCTTAGATCGATTACTTCTTTAACTCATGTCGAAGCATGAAGTATGATCATGGGATACTATTTCTCAAAATAATATTTTTATCATTCATTATTTTCACACATTATAAAGACCATATTACTAATAGTAAATTTGTACTTGAATTCCCATGTTACCATTCACCCATAAAAAATTAAAATGACCATGCTCCCACTCATTAATTCGTACTTGAATGACCATGTTACCATTTATAAAAACATAATTAATTTAGAAATTAATTATCCAGATAAATTCCATTACTAATTAATCAATTAGTTAAATTATAAAATCCCATTATTTCATTAAATAATTAAAATTAATATTAATAACATCAATTAATTCAAAAAACCTATACGATATACTTCATTACTAGTTACTCAATTATTATATCACATAATGATCTTCAATAAATTCACTAGATAATTAATTCATCAAAACAATTAATTAATTTAACAACTAATTTATCAATATTAAGAAATAAATATTACATAATAAATTTTCATAATAAAATATGTCATTCACACTCTCAATTTATCATAAATAATTGAAAAATTAATTATCTGAATCTATCATATCAAAATAACATAATTAATCCCACAATTTATTATCTCTATTACTGACATCAAAATCACATAATTATTTCATCAATTAATTATCACAATTTAAAAAAAATAAACATATCATAATTAATTCACCAATTAATGTTCTAAATCACAATCCCTAAAACACATAATTAGTAACCCTATTAAAATTTTAATTTTACAGCCAAAAATTAACATATTTCATTCTAAAATTAATTATATATTTTGAAAATACTTCAATTAATCTATTGTTAACATTAATTAATCCAATTTTGGAATTAAAATTTCTATATAACACATGAAATTATAAAATTTTGAGACATGTATCGAAATAATGACTATTGTAGTTGAATATTAAACCACATTCCTCAATTTTTTGAATCATAATCGAACAGCATAAATCCCCTATATTTATGTTTCCTAACGACACAAAAATTGATTTGAATCTGAAAACCGTAAATCATGATTAAAAAAATAAATATACTTTAAATATATATTTACATATATCGAGAACCATTGAAATAGATATCACCATATAGATTTAGATATATCTATTAAATAATATTACAATTTTGAATGAGAGAAAGAAGAATGTGAGAATAATGTGAGTAGAACCATGATAGGATTCACACCCTATGAGAGGATCATATCATTGATCCATGCATTGAATTGTAAATAATGGAGTTATCGAAGACTTGTAATTTTTCATGAGATCTCAAAAAACGTGACAACCCTCTTTAGGTTAAATTGGGGTTGAAATTGGTGAGTTTTTGGCGATTATGGGGTTTAAAAAATTAAATCAGGGGACTCTTAAGATCAGACACAGTTTGATAGGAAAGAGAGTATGGATTTCGGTAATCCGGTTACTAAAACATGTTCCTATTATTTTAGTGGTGAATAGTTACACATCAGAGGGTGAAATTTCTTCCACAACATGCGCTTTCGTGGAGAATACCCTTTGCTGGGATCGACACAGTTATCTAGGATAGAGTGCACTATTTGGGAAAATCATGTGCCGATTGTGTACATCCATATAATTTCCATTCTTCCCAAAATTCTTTATAAAAACACACTAATTCATTACCCATATATAATACTCAAATAATCCCAAAAGAATACTAAAATTAATAGGTTATTAAACTCTTGAAAAGGTCACACGAATATTCTTCAAAAGGGAAAATATTCAGCCACATTGAAATGTAAAATCATAAAATGAATTATAATCATTATATTTTAGTTTCATTTAGGGGTATTTTATCATGCATATTTGGTTTCAATATTACCAATGATTTAATGATTTTATGTGACAATCCCATTATTTATCATGATTTTTTTATAATGTTTATGGGGATCATATCTTATAAAAAATATCTCAAGAAACATAATAATTTTATTCTAATATTGTAATGTGATGAGAATATATGTTCTCTTATAACATTACAATCCTTAAAACAGTTGAGTAAAAAACAATATATTTGAAAAAAAAATAATATCATTGATTGAAACCCTTTTACATCTAAAACCTTTATTTCAAGAATACATTAATAATGTTTTATATTTTAAAAATTGTTTGAATAATTGAATTGATTTTTTCTAGTATAAAATTGATAATTGATTTTCTTATATTCATTTATAAGTTGGAAAACATAATTTCAATGTAAAATATGTCAAAAATATTTTTTTTCTAAACATTCTTCTTTTCAGTGAAATTATATTTTTCCACCAAGAAATCTTCCAAGGGAGAGGTCAAAATAATTTTCCGTATAATATGATATAAATTTATCTTATTTATGCTTTATCGGGGTTCTTATCCAAGGATCCCATTCTTACCCTCTCTATTAATGGGTTATGTTTTTATGAAAATCTATTAAATAAACATGATTTTATTACACTGGATATACAATGATACAATTGGTAGTAAATGCAATTCTTTTTCCATGGTCCATGTATTGATGAAATGATGAAATGATTATGAAACATGTATATTTTACATATGATATGATTTGGGTGGTATCCCTAATTCATATATATATATATATATATATGAGAAATCCAAATTACATACCACATGCATGTTTAAAATAAATATGTTACTTATTCAATGAAAATATCCAATGTAAATAAGGAAAAGTAATTATAAGAACTAACACATCAATAGTCTGAAAGTATGAACTAACAATTCCAATCACGGTCCACATAATCCTCCATGTATCCTAAAAAAAGTTTTATAATATAGGGTGAGAATATATGTATACATAGTAGGAAAACCCAATTTTTCTCATGAACAAGTGGGATATGTATTTTAATGCCCCTCTAAAAAAATAGAAGAACTAACAGCAGAAAACAAGGCATACTAGACATCCCCACCTCACCAAACCATACTAAAAAAATAACTCATGTCATATAGATTATGATAGTTAGCACATTAATGATTGGATACCCTATCATATTATCCCACTGATTAGTCACTCCCACACACTAATAGTAAACATTTTGGAGCTCCCACCTCTTCTAAAAGAAACATGTCACAACCCACCCACATGCACATGTGCTTCACAAATGCATCTCACCCACCAACACATGTTTCCCACAACCACATCTCAAATGCATAAATTGAGGCCACCCAACTGTATCACTACCAACCCACATACACCTGGGCCACAATACCTCATATCACCATTCAAGAGCTACAGATGGATGTGTTACCATTAAGTGACTCACCATAGGATAAGACACCATATACGAGTCAACTTTGGGTGTAACACCATTGAAAAATTCACCATTGGGTGACTTACTATTCAAATAGTCACTGTTGGGTGACTCAACATTGGACGAGACACTATTAGATGACTCAGGGCTGAGGACCTATCGTCACATCCTACCATCAGGAACTCACCATTTTAAGTCAATGGTGTGAGTCACCATTTTGACTTAGCCGTCCTAAATCATCATCAAGAGTCACTATTTTTACCTACCTTCATGAGCTAGATGTTTATGACTCACCATCATAAGAGCTACCATTGGAAAACTGGATATTCAGAAAACTCTTGAAACGAGTCATTGTGACCTCCCAGAACACTGAAAACACTGGATTTTCATAATGTAATAGACTAGAGATGTTGATTCAATTACACGGCCTTTCTAGAAATGATGTATCATGATAGAAAAAATTTCCCAATTCATTGGAGTTCTATATAATATTTGGTACTCCCGTCACTTTCATTTCATTCTCATGCTTATGTTTTCTTTTTAGATCATAAAACAAGGAATGATCTATAATTATAATTTATTTTTTATTAATGACTGTGTAATAAATAAATTTAAGTTCCCAATATAAAGGTATATTTTCATAATATTGAAAACCCTTTATATGACATGTGAACGACATTCACTACACAATTAGGATGACATAAAAATCACGATTACAATTCATCAACATAAGATCATCACTTAGAAATTCATAAAATTGGTTGTTGAGAGAGAAATTGGTCTCTAAAAATATCGACATAAATAGAAAATTAATAACAACATTTATTTTCATTTAAAAATAATAATAATTATAATTGATGGGATATGATAACAAATAGGCTTGAATAAAAATAGAATTAATGGATGCTTACAAATTTCAGAATGGTAACAGCTATACATGGGTGTTCTTAGTGAGAGATAAATGGGTTTCTCGTCAATTAAAAATAGAAATAGTAGTATGGGGTAGTTTCTAAAACATAACACATCATTATTAATTGAAAATAAAATGTCATACCAAGATACAGAACTATGGATAATGATGAAAATAGAATGAACCATAATTTTTTTGGCCATGGTAACTTTTTTTTATAGTAGTGATTAATGATAGATAAAGGGATATCTCATCATTTGAAAATAATATACAATGAATGGGGGGAGTTGTTACTCCAAACCCCAAAATTAGTAATTCAAAATAAAAATGCCTACAATTGAGAAGATTCTCGAATAAAAGTGACAAATAGAGGAACTCTTACCTTAAGAGTATGAAACCAAAAGATTGAAAGGGTATTCTTGAGGGATTAGAGAACGTTGGGGAATAATAGAGATTGGAGAAAAATTTATGGTCATAATTCATGAATTTTGTGTTATGAGTAGTGGGAGCATGGGTGTGATTATATATGAAAAGAGAGGTATTTCTTTAATATTTAGGCTTTTGACTCTACAAAACAAGATATTTCCAACCCCATACCATCTCATGGTTACTCCCTTGGATTTATCCAACGTGGATTTGTTTTGAATACTTTATTGGGTAAATTTTTTAATATATTAAAATAATTCCCTTTATTATGTGCAGGGGAGTCACACATTTCAATAGATGAATTTAAAACTCTAGAATAAATTATATGTTTTTGAGGTTTTATAAAGGATTAATAAAAATAGTCAATTAAAAAAATTAGTTATTTTATGGTAAAACATATATTTTATTGTGTTTACATTATATTATTTATTTAATCATTTATGGGTTGTTATGATGTCATAAAACATTCCATATATTTATATGTTATTTAATTTTTTCATGA
This sequence comes from Viscum album, assembly GCA_963277665.1. Classification (NCBI taxonomy): domain Eukaryota; kingdom Viridiplantae; phylum Streptophyta; class Magnoliopsida; order Santalales; family Viscaceae; genus Viscum; species Viscum album. The sequence continues at coordinate 1,766,560,532 of OY728152.1, forward strand.
TAAATATATTGTCTCTGAAAATTATTAAAAATTAATCATTGGAAAATTTTGACATTCTTACTCAAAAATAAATATTAATTTTATATATATTTTTTTCTAAAAATACTCATTTTAACCGATAAAAAATATTCAGCATTTATTTGAAATTTGTTTGGTTTTATAAAATAACATTTTTTACCACTAATTAAAATTTTATTTCACATCATATTATTTTTATGAGAATTTATAATTAATAAATCATATTTAATATTAATATTTTATTAAAATAAAATTTATTTCAAAAATCCATTAATTCAAAAAAAATAATTTAATTGAATTTAAATATTACGTGAAAGTAGATTTTTTTAAAAGAACCAAAATAAAAAAATTCAGAAAGTGTAAATAAAAACTAAAATTAAATTTATTATTAAATATTATAAAAAAGAAACATATCATTATGTTCTTGATGCATACATATTCATTACACTAACATACACCCTATGAGTAATGTGTCTTATGTTGAGACTTTCATGGGATTATTCAACAAACATTGTTTGGGACACGATCTTGATGAGTTTAAACATGTCTCATAAATTGTTTCTATTGTTATAAGGTTATTGAATCTCATTTGGAGATTGGTCTAGGGAAAATATTTGTGTTTCAATCTCCCATGGATGCTCTAATACATGGGATTCATAGGGTATAATCATAATTGATTATGCCATCATATCCACTGAGTTAATTGGATTTCATAAACTCCCTTATTTGTATTAATAATGTGATCATTTTTTAACATCTATATTTTTAATGATAGTATTCATAACAGTCATATAAATGCAAATATATAACCACGGAACTGAAAGTGTTTTCTATAACCTTTATAAATAATAATATATTCATTTAAATTATATAAGGAAACTGCATTTATAAAATTTCAGTTCATTACATGTGGACTTACCTATAACATGGGAATGCGTAAATAAATTAAAGGTAGAGATCCCTATATATTGAAAAAAAATTGATCATGCTTATTTTCCTAGAAGCTTGGATGTTCTTTCCGAAATAGATAAACTTCATGTTCCAACTTATTTCCTTTCCTAACTCACTTTCAAAATGAAGATGTGGTTTCCTAATGATTTTTAATTTTTTTTCTCACAGAGTGATGATAATAATTCCATCATCAAAAAAATATTAAAAGAGGAATAAGAACCACTATCAACCCTGATAGTCATCACTTGACCATTTTCCACCATATGATGAAGAAACATGGTATGAAAATCTCAGTTTATAGTAATAATGACAGAAGAGAGGGGGTATCTTATAAAGGAGGGGCTCTCTTTTAGTTACCCCTCTATAGCATGTGAAGTAACCTTCTGAGGATCCATTAATTATATTTAATATATGTAAATATCTAAAAAGATATTTAATCTGAAAATGGAATATCATATGGAAATCGAAGAAGTATAAAAAATTTCTAATGATTCCAAAATTAAATGTATTAAATAATTTTCTAATAATAATCTTATGCAATATGATACCTCCCCTAGTTTCCTTTTGGATTATGTTCACACAATATGATGCATTGAGCAAGAAATCTAGGATGTTTTGACCATTAATAAATGGAAATTGTTACAGTGATAATTTTATCCAAGACTCTAGTGATTATTTTCTATGTAATTTTTATGACTTTTTTATGGTGTTATGAAGTGATACGAGTCTAAAATGACTAATTTCCAATGAATTTTCCTATTTAGGAATAACATAAATGAATAATTAATTGAATCCATATTTTAAACGAACACACTTGAAAATGTTCGTATTCAGATTGCAAAAATCATATTCGATGTCATCCCAATTGAATTGGAAAAAATGATTTGTAATGTTTTCTAGTGTAGCTGATCTCCATTTAGTGAGACCAAAGACTGCTTATTTTATTTAAATATCATGAGATGTTAGTTAAAGCATCATTTTTCCATCATTAGTAATCAATTTTTGAATGAATCCATCTAATAAATTTTTATTTATAGATGATACATTGAACTGGTTCGAATAATATGTGACAAAATGATTAGAAATATCATATCATTCTTACATAATCTTATCTTTATCCATTAGAAGAGAGAGGTTTCTATTATCCATTCCATATTATTGACGATCATTAATGAACTTACTGTTTCTATATCATTCAGTGATCCACCCGTGTTTTTTCTATTTCGCCCAAAATTTTATCCCGGTTGTTGATGTGATTGTGAATATTAGAGTAACATTTATCTTCTGGATCAATATTTCAGAAGAAATTATTATTGTTAAATGATTCTTCGATAAGGTGGAGAGATAATTGAAGGGAATCAATTTAGTCATCAAGAAATATGATACATTTCATGATTCATTATTTTAATTTAATTTTTATAAATTTATGTTAGGAAAGGGATAAAAGATTGTTGTCATTACAATTTGTTGAGGCCCAGGTGTAATGAAATCATTTACTACAGTCAGTGTTAGTATTCCATTAAATATTCAACATGAAATTAAGAGGACATTTCCATTAATTTTCATGAAAACATTGAAGGATCTGGTGGTGATTAGAATTGTGTCGTTCCAATGTAACATAAGATATGGATCTCTATGTACAAAGAGAGGAATCTTTAAAAAATACACTTCCAGTTTTACTGGATTTCATTCTAGGTAATTTTATTATTAAAAATAGAACTTTTATCCAAAAAGGTTAATCTCAGTTATATTTTCTTTCTAAACATAAGTTCTAAAGTCTATTATGGATGACTAATGTAAAATATGTCCAATTTTCTCATCCGTAAAGAGGGCTATGTTAAAATCACGAATTATTATTCCACGTTCTGCGATTATTCTAGAAATATAACAAATTTTCATTTATTGGTATCATCTATCAATATAGTTTTTGGATTCATAGACACTAGAGAAAAATAATTTTTTCCATATTTGAAGAGATAAAACATAATAATATATTCCTATTTATATATAATTGAAGGATATTCAACATTTATATGATCTAAAATCAATATCTTGTTAGTTTTGGTAGAGGAATGATTTTTTATAGTAAATAGTATCCATTCATGTTAATATGAGATACCTATTCTAAATACTTTTTTATGTAGCTTGAAGAGACAAATTAAATCAGTCTTGTACTTACCTATGAGGATAATTAAGGAACTCACAGTTCTATGGTTGTCTATTATCTCAATGTTGTAAAAGTGTCCCTTCATTCTGATCTTCTTTCTGGGGGGGGGGGTAATCTTCCATCTCAGTTCCCTCTATGGTATACTTTATTAATATTATTTTTGGATCATGAACACCTTGTGGACTTGGTGGCTAACCTATTATAAAATAATTATGAGTTTCATCTGAAGTAGTGTCTGGGGATTGGTCCATTTGAATGACCACATTCATATCAGCCAAGATCACATCATTCAGAAGTTATTCATACTAAAAGGATGAAGAAATGATAAAAATGTATAATGGTAGATACAATAAATGTTTTCAACCAACTTCAATGAGAGTCAACATATTTTTAAACCCATTTTTAGTATTTGTATCTTCAGGATTTTTAGATGAATTATGATGACTATATTGAAGCTCTTCCTCTTCAATGAGTGTTTCCCATGAGTTATCGGTGATACCAATGTTGACCCATTTCACACTATTTCCTCATCTAGGCTCTTAATTTTTCATATTCACAACTAATTTATTCTTCATACCCTATGTAATTACATTCCATTCCATGGGGATATGATTTAATTTATCCTGTTTATCCACAAATCTGATATTTTTAGTGGATTTTCCTAACAATTTTCAATACTTACAGTATAGTGGAATGTATTCGAATTCGATCTTGACTTCCATATTAAAACAATTTGTGATAAGATAAATTGGTCCTAGTAGAGGTGTCTCCTAGTTCATATTAATGATAACCTTTGTATTGAGACCATGATATCTATTGAGCATACACTGGTAAATTTTCAATGTTGGTCCAATAATTGTTGAACATCATTGAGGATTTTAGGGTCACAACCACTACCACAAAAAGGTTTTTCGCAACGCCCCCCCTTTATCCGCGCTAACGAAAAAGTGCTGATAAAGGGCCCCCCTTTATCAGCGCTTGTTTAGTAGTGCTGATAATGGGGGGGCCTTTATCAGCGCTTTTTTTAAAAGTGATGTTAAAGGGTCGGCTTCAAAAAATATATATATATTAATATATTAATATATAAATATAGTTATATTGTTATATAAATATAATATATAATTTTTAAATATATTTTAAATAAGTATAAATGTACATTTACACTTATTATACTTAATATATAAGATATTTAATGAAAATGGCTTCTTAAAAAGTTAAAAAAAATATTTTTAATTAATAATTTGAAAATCATTATGGAGTAATAGTCATTTAATAACAATTTGAAGACTAATAAAATTAAAAAAAATTAAAAAAAGATCCAAAATATGTTGAAAACGCAACTCAAACTTCAAACAGCCATAACTTTTGATCCGGGTGTCCGTTTGAGCTCTACCACATATCAAATCAAAGCCTGCGATGAGCTCCACATCGTTTTGATCGTGGTGCACCCCAGTAAAGCGCTTTTTGAGGCCAAAAGAGGCCCAGAAATCCTTCAAAACTGAGTTTTTAGTCGGGGTACTCCAATTTTTAAACATTTTGTGGATTTTCAACCTCGTTTTAGGGGGTATTATTTGATTTTTTTGGCGGGGTATGAATTTATTCCAAGGTATTACATTCATATTGATATTATGTCTTTGAAATTTCATCCTTTTTTATAATGAACTTCTATTTATAATAAAAAATATAACATTATATTCATATTTTTAATATATTCACACCTAAAAATTTAATTATAAATATATATAATAAAATATATTTACATATAAAATATATTAGCTTTATCTAAATAATAACTAACATCCATTTTATTTAAACTAAAAATATATGAATATTTATATACCTATATATTAATCTAACTATATATATATATATTAATCTAATAACTATATATATATTAATATAACTACATATATATATATTAGTATTACTATAAATATATATATTAATATCACTATATATATATATTAATATAACTATATATATATATTCAAATAACTATATATATGTTAATATAACTATATATATATATATTAATATAAATATATATTAATATACGAATAAATATAACTAAATATATATATATATATACATATAGATATATATTAATATCACTATATATATATATTAATATTACTATATATATATTAATATAACTATATGTATATATTAATATAACTATATATATATATATATTATAATATATCTATATATATATATATATTATATTATAACTATATATATATATATATATTATAATATAACTATATATATATATTATAATATAACTATATATATTAATATAAATATATATTAGTATACAAATAAATATAACTATATATATATATAGAGATATCAGGAATTGGAAGACAAATCAAAATAGTGTAGTGGTAAAGGCTTAGGCGCGCAGGCGGGAGGTCTCGAGTTCAAATCCTGTGGGAGGCAGGGGCGCGCGTGCATGGGGGAATATAGCAGCAAGCGTTGTTATAGTGTGAAGGGGGTGCGTGGGGTGCATGGTACAGGGGCAGAAAATCACTGTAAAATGGGGTGCTCAAGCGTTATAAAATCCCACCCGATTCGCTGTATTTTTTAATTTTTTTTAAAAAAATTTTTAATTTTTTTTTAATTTTTTTTTAATTTTGTTAACTTTTATCAGCGCTTTTTTAAAATCGCTGATAAAATGCTCCTTTATCAGCGCTAAAACGAAAGTTCTGATAAAGGAAGCGCTGATAAAGGGGACCCCCCCCCCTTTATCTACGATGGCTTTATCAGTGCTTTTTCTAGCGCTGATAAAGGCCATTTTTAGCGCTGATAAAGGCCGTATTTGTAGTAGTGAACATACATAATGAATCCCATTTTTTCATGAACACACTTTTGAATTATAAATACTTGAATTTAAGGGAATTAAATTAGCATCCCACTAATATAGACACAAAATTATTGGTGTCAAATTAATATTTCTATATATCCATCCTGCATTTGGATATTCTTGGTGATCCATAATTATGTGCTATTATCCTTTTCCAATCGTAATTAGACTCCATATTTCATAATTGTAGCAAAGTAATATTATGGATTTTAAAATCATTATTGGACCAAGGATTATTTTGTTTCTAATAATAAATACTGTCTATAATTGAAAATGTGAAAGCTTTAATTCATTTATCTTGCACGTCTAGATCTGAAACCACTAAAGTATAACTATCCTACATTATCATTATAATGGGAGGTTTGTTGAGACTCATTATAATAGTAATTGAACTAGGTAGGGATTCCAGGAATGAAATACCTTTGGATATAGAGAATCCATTGTGTGTTCCAATCTGTTACTGATGGGACAATCTTAGATCCAATCTATTCACCGTATCGCTGAATGGTCTTTCTAAATTTTAATGAAATAAATAATTTGATCGATATGTATTTTATTAGAATGATTCTTGGCCAACATTAGATCCAGGGAGGAGAGATGCCTCAATTGTAGCTATGACATGAATAAATCTTTTGGGATCATATTCTAGCATAATGTGGTTGAAATTTAGTTTCCCACTACTCTATATTGGATTTACATTTCATTGAAAGTAGTCATGTTTTTATAGATATTGTTTCCCCTGAGATATGACATAATTCACCAATATATTGGATTAATATAAATTATATCAATTTATCCCATAAATATTAAATTTATATTATTATTCATTTGGTAATTTTGTTTTATATGATTCACTACATAAAATTCACAAATAATAGATCTTATGTTTTGGTTTTTAGGACCCAAATGTACATAGACCAATTAGGATTGTTTTGTTAAATAACGAGTGGGGTGAAATGACATGCTTAACCTGATTGTTCAAAATGACATGCCAACACCGAAAGTTAAAAAGGACATGAAAACACCTACAGTTCAAAATGAAAAACTGACACTCATATAAAACAACAATAGACATACAACGAATGATCAAAATCATAACATTATAAAAAACATGACTTTTTTGGTAAGATTCTTATAATGAGTCAACAATAACCCACAAAACACCCCAAACACAAGATTTTCAAATTAGAATAGACCAGAGAGGTATATTATATTACATATATTCTATGATTTATATGACATTAGTTAACAAATATATTTATAATAAATCAATTTTTATTATATATTAGGTTCGAGCACATACAAAGTAGTTCAGACCTTAGGTAAGATATTGTTTCACAATCTCATAAAAATTATGTATATTTTATATTTCATTTTTTAGTGGTGAAATTATATTTTCTTTATATCATAAACCCATTTTATTCTATTATCTTCTATTTATTTCAATAAATTACATTTTCCAATTATAAATATACTTAAACATTATATTTTTGGGAGACTGAATTTTTTCTACATAGTCTGGTATCATTCTTTTTCAAGTCCATATTTTCCCTAATAATTCATAAATAATTTATTTAACATTTTATAATTATTTATTAAATTTACAAATTTCTATTCTTGATTTTTTAAAAAATTATTTAATATCATTCTTCTTATTATTTTTCAAATGTCGTAATTTTTACATTTTACAATACTAGATAACAGAATCATTATTTAACATAGATAGAATGATTTGAGTTTCCAACTAAAATAACATCCCATGGAATTTAATCTTCATTATATGTTTCCATATTTATTTTCAAGGAAAAAAATTTCCATAATATCTTTGATTTTTTTTAAATATATTCATTCAATGTGAGTTGGGTTTTTTCCTCATGAAAATTTCCAATGATAGATATAGGGTATTTAAATATATTTCAACATCATTTATTGCATATTATATGTAGTATATAATCCAAATATAAATTCAAATATATTTATCTACATGAGTTATAATTAGTTAGATAATTAGAAAGTAATTGAATAATTTATACTAGTTCATTCTGTATATATAGTTATTGATTATTAAAAAAAGTTGATTATGTTATAAATTTAATTCATATAATGAATACATTATAATATTAATTTATGACTGGATATATATTTACTCAGCAAATGTTTTTTTAGTATGTCTCATGATACAAAACAAGTTGGGGTTCTAGATGAGGCCTCACACCTTTGTTTTGATATCATGGCACGAGTCCGTATAAGAATGATTAAGTTTACTAGAATTATGCACTTTATAATTGTGAAATAAATTATTGATTTACATTATATTATTTCAATAATTATTAGATACATGTTTATATTTTGAGATCATGTGATTATTTATGTGGAATTACATGAAATAATTTTTTCATTATGTATTATCAATGAATTATATATTCCATGTCAGATTATGTTTTATAAATACCATTATAAATAATATGATTTCAGTAATTTATTTTTATTCCTTTTAAATGGATTTTATAAAGTGTATTATGATTAATAATAATTTATATGAGAGCGTGTGTTATAGTGTTCTTTAAAAAGCTATTTTTTATTTTATGTTTCCAAATATAATGTGAGATTCATATATATATATCTAGTTTGCTAGGACTACAATACTAGTTTGTACAATAGTATGTGATGAACTATATATAGTACCTAGGTAATATTGTTAACTCCATATCTAGGTTAATAGGGTATAGGTATTTATATGGATAGGTATACCGAAAAACAAAAACATTTTGGTTTCATGAGACTTATTGGTAAATCAAGGGGCTATAAAGTTATGGGCCCTTCTCGTCACCTGATTAAGTCCATTTCATTCACCATTAGATTCATAACAACATTTTATACCAACATCTAATAAACCTATATCATTTTAAAAATATTTCAATTTATATAATGGAATATATAGTAAACAAATTATTCCACATTAATTAATATAAAATCTATTTTTTGGAGATAATCTCATAATCATCTTTAAATATCTAGATTATTCATCAAATAAACATGAAGTACCCATCTCAAAAAATATAATGGTAACATTACATATAGTGGATTGGGTAATCCATAGAAGATATTGAATGGGTTCATTAGTTTATATTTTTTGGACACTAAGGAAATTGTCTGAAAAAATTGATCATCGTGATTCATTAAGATATTGTGATTTTTTCAATGCATTAACCCATGTATTTTGTTTTCTAGAAATTCAATATTGGGATCACTTATCCTGAAAATGGTGGGATTCATTCAATTATAAACATTACCTTCTAATATTGATTATTCATCGGTGAATTTGTGCGAAAATAACATATAATTTCATGTTCCATAAAGGGATGCATTTTCTAGGAAGCTACACACTAAATTACTTTAAAAAACATCGGATAATTTTTCCATTATAAAAATCATTAAGTCTTATAATAGTATTCTGAAATATAGAATCAAAAGAATATGGGAGAGAGATAACATTATAGACAATAATATCAATTAAATTTCATGTGTTATATTTAAGAATCTACTTAATGAGGATTTATGGACAACGAAAAAGGAAATTGGTGGTCAGTATAAAAGTACTCACAAAGAATAATAATTTAAATGAAAATGACTAATGATGACTTCGATAGAAATTCATTCAAACCCCCTTAATGGTGATGGATTAAAGAAGATATAATAATAGTATTTATAATGGAATTTAAAGACATAAAATTAAATATTGGAATTATATTACCCACATAAATGAAACAAGGTTCACTATAAAAAAATATCATATAGTTAAATTTGACATAGATACCAATAATTATTATCATGACGATGACACTAATTAAAAATATATATATTTTTGGTAATATAAGAATGAAGGGTGTTTGAATAATTAATTAATTATTTATTTATATAAATATTATTAATTTAAAAATAAATATTTCTTTAAAATTTTATATTATATTCTACTGGTAATTATATTCTCATACATCTTCCTAATATAAATTAATATTCATGTTCATGTAGGTTGATTAACTAGACTAGCCCCTATTTTTATATATATTACCATTGAAATAAACATGATGTATTAAATAGATTTTTGTACATGCAACCTCGAGTCTAAACAAAACAAAATAAAGAATTGATTAATAACCAATCCGTTGAATTAGAATGTGTGAATAGTAAAAAGGTTGTTATGAAATTTATATATAATGGTTTTAAATAATACAAAAAAATATCACTGAATATTAAATATGTATTCCAGCCACTATTAATATATATTTTTTATTCATAAATTTTTTTTGTTAAAATGTTTTTTACTACCTTCCATTCAATATTATTATAATTAATCACTACCTTTTTATAGAATTTATTTTTTACATGAATATATTTTTTGAAAAAATCATGTCACTATTTTATTATGTAATTTTTTTTATTTTCATTAAAAATTTTAATTTCCATTGAATGGAGAAAAATATTGATTTTTATAAAACCAATATATTATTTTAATGTAAAAATTTAAATAAATTTGACATTTTACCAAAATTAAACATAATAAAACATTAATTATATATAATATAAAAAATTAAATATGAATAATTACAATACATGATTTTAGTATATGTTGAATTATATTCTTAAAGTCATACTTTTTCTTAGAATAGTTAGTATTATTTCATTGTGTTCATAAATTAATAAATTAAAAGGTTCTCTATTTATTAATGTTTTAATGAAATTATTTGATTATTCACATAATTAAATATTTTTAATATTCATTCTTAAGTAATTTAATTGGTGGAATGTTAAATTTTTTGTTTAAAATTTATTTTTGAAAAATATGTTTTCATTAGAGTTTCTGCACATGTTTAAAATTAAAATTTTCATCTTAAAAAATAAATATTTTTAATTGTATTATACATATTTTAACAATAATAATTAATATAATTTTATAAGATAAACATTTTTTTCTATAGTGAATTATAAAAATTTTATAATTTATTAATAATGGTTATTGCCAAAATGTGTTTATTAGGGGTTCAACAATGATATATGTTTAGGATTTCCACCCATAGATTTACTAATAATTATATTTCTGGTAATTTAAACCATATAATATACATTATTCAAATACTACTCCAATTGGGGCCCCATTCTGGTGGATCAGGTGTTATATCAAGGAAATCATTTAAGAATATCCATGTGTGTTTCTCCCCTCAATTTTATAATATTAACTATTTTCCATGATTATTCACATCATTTGAGACTTTTATATTTTCAAATACCCACTCAGAATCCTTGTAATAATATTTTCATTAATTCTATATATATTTTATTCTTATATGTCCAGTCCTTCCAGGGTTAAGGTGTACTTCGAATGAAGAGATTTAAAAACAAATAAGATCATTCATTTTTATTTCTTCCTTTAAATCACAAAAATTTCATATATCCACTAAAAATGATATTAATTTTGTGTAATGATTATTTTGATGATGTTACAACCATTTTCAATATTTTATCCATTAAATGGGATATGAAATTACCTCTTATGTATAGGTGTGGACTACTGCCTCCATATAAGGATATGATTAAATTTATAACATAGTCATTTAAGGATAATAATTATGAATGAATAATTTTTTTATAATATATTTATTGAAAAAATTTAACTAATAACTTCTAATATATTCACTTTTTTATTACCTTCTTATCTATTGGAAAATGATAAAATCGCATTTACGTACGTGTGGGATAAGAAATCAATATAGTGATTTTATTCATTAATCATTTTTATTTTACATGGATAGTGTTAAGTATATATTTTTGTAATATATAATATATTAATTATATAATAAATAGTTTTTATAGTGATTTATATTTTAAATTTAATTCTTTTCATCAATCAAATAGTGTAAACATCGATCCTGTATATCTGAAGTCAATAATCTCTATGAAATTATTTTAAAAAAATTCTTCAATTATTTTATGATTTTTTTTAAATTTGTATAATGAATATATATTAAATTTATACCATTATATAAATTACCAGGAAAATGAAACATTGATGAAATTGAAAGTACATGCACGAAAATTGAAGCAGTTTACACATGAAATGATTATAATAATGAACAATTATTGAGGAATGAATGAAAATATGTTTTAAGTAAACCATTAATGTTATTATAACCATAAATACAATTCTCTTAATAATAATAAAAAATTATAATTTCTTATATAGGTGGTTATATCACTTATGAAAAATGATGGACTTGAGGTAAGGGTTTCCCATCTCTCTTTTTTATGTGATACATATGACATATTCCCCACATCATTCTCAATGCGGTGTATATAATTCCCATTTTTTTCATTAATTTATTTTTTTTCATTGTATTTATTTCATTCATTAGAATTTATTCCCATTCAAGTGGTTTATGGATTTAATGAAATATAAATTAATATAGTTTTTTACTACAACCTTTTACATATATTTATTATTATTCTATTTTTGAATATGATATTAAGGTTATATATATTAGAAATATAATTTATTTTAATATACATTGATTTCTTAAATAATGTATATATTTGTGTCTAATTTCTCTCTAATTATGTTCTTAATAGATAAAAATAATTTCTAAGGACAATAGGCTATGTTTTACACTACTTGGATTGATAATATCCATGGAATTTTTTTCATTATAATATTTTCTAGAATTTTTTTAATATTATATATTTTATTATTAAATTAGTTTTTTCCAATTTTTAAATTATTCTCAAAATGTATTGAAATAATATTATTGGTTATTTTAATGATATACTTTTTCTTTTTTACCAAATGTGTGAATGTAATTTTATTAATATACACTACATGAATTGTTTTATTTTCCAACCCAAAAAAAATTTCATTAAAAAAGAATTTATTTGAATTAATAAATTATTCATTTAAAATAAAATTTTACCGAATATATTTTATAAATTTTTTGATTCTATATTATTTATTTCAATTGACAAGTATATGTTTCATGAAAAATGTTTCAGTGGTCTTCAAAAATAATTCCACCTATAAATGTACCCTTCCATGTTTGTTAAGACTTACTACGGATATAAACAAATATTACCATTACTTTTATTCAATTTTATTATTTATGACATTGATTATGAAACTTTTATGAGCCTCATTTCCTTTTAAAAGGATATTATATTATAGTATGATGATTGTTTTATTATTATTTTCAACACAAATGTATGCATTTAATTATGTGATATCTGGGTTCGGAATTTTATATCATTTTAGTTCATTAGGTAAAGATTGATATATCATTAGATAATAGGGACTAGAATATAGATTTCACAAGTATATTAATGGATAATTACTATTATTATAGGCATTATGGCCAATAATGAAAAAAGAAATGATAAAATATGGACTGTCGCCAATCCATTATGATAGCCTTAGAAGTGATCCTTTACATGGAAAATGATCTAATATTATTAATTTCATGAAATAATAATATTCCATATGATAATTTTATATTCTCTTTATACATGAATGATTATTGATTACTCAAAACTCTTACGACTTATTACATTTACATTTTAAAGTCCATATTCTATAATAAATCATTAGAGATCCTTTTCTTTTTCAATATGTCATTTCTATACTAGAATCATGTTATCATATTGATTTTATTATCTTATTATAACTTTTAATCAATGAAATATTTTCTCGTATATTTTCTATATTATAAATTTGACCTCACCCTTATCTCACATTTCATTATTATAAAGAATGTATTTAAAGAAGGCATTCTGAGAAGGGTATTAGTTGGGATGAATATAATTTGAAATGATGTATATCATTTATATAATAGGATTTTAGGAATTTTATATTCAAAACGTCACTAACTCTATTCAAATATGTAATTGACCATTTTGATTGGTAATTAATATTCACCATATGTGATGTTGCATTTATTTTAGAAACAAATGATCCTTGTTCTAGTTATCAAAGAGTGGTGCTATTATTTTTTGGAATCTAGGATGAGGAATATTCGGTTTATGTCCATAATATAATCCTATATATAGGTTCACATCTGAATATTTTTTGTTAATGTATATACTATATAATATTCCATGAAATACATCCAATTCTATATAGTACAAGTTTATATGATTTTCACATAGATTCCTCTTAGACATATAATGATTAAAATGGACTCTAGAGTATATCCCCTCCATCATTTTGACTCATGGTTAATGGGAACTTATTACTCGCCTATTTTTACACTCCTAATAGATATTATTCATATATATAAAATTTTAAATTTGATAGATTTTTATGTATTAGAATATATTTTAACGATGTATTTACTATGTAAAATCTGTGGGGTCGTATATTGAAATTAATGTTTTATGATTTTGGCATCCTCTGCATAATTTTTCAAAATTATATTATTTCTCACTATGATATTTATAACCCATAATATTCTAATTTTTTTATCCAATGACTAAAACATGATGAAATTTTGTGACAAAAAAATGTGAAAAATGATATAGTGGATTTTCTCATTTTCACAAAAATGAAATTGGGGATGGAGTGTGATTGGTCAAAATTTTGACTAATAAGCTATCTCAAACTATGATTACCAACCTAAAAATATGTCAATTTTTAGAAAAAAGAAAAAAAAATTTATATGAACATGGATTTAATGTACCCAACCTAGATACACTCTCAAACTGCTACATGAATGAAACTTTCCCTTACCTAAATGGCGTTTTGGAACCCCAAGTGTTGGAAACTAGAACTCAGGCCTCAAAAAATAACCATAAGGTATAACATTATCCAATTTCAAGAAACAACATGGAATACTTATACACAAAAGAGGGAATTATTTGTAGAAATAACTATACAACACAAAAAATAAGTAACAATAGAATTGATATATCTGAAGATGGTAAAAATATTTTCATATGGATATGTCAAAATACAAAGGATTATAAATCCATAAAGATTCTACAACATCTCCAATTTATGACATGGTAATCCTCCCATCACCTCAAAATATTATACCTAATACCTAGTTGTTAGAAAACCTCCACACCTCATAGTGGTTGTTTCCCTTTCCCTGT
Source organism: Viscum album (assembly GCA_963277665.1). Lineage (NCBI taxonomy): Eukaryota > Viridiplantae > Streptophyta > Magnoliopsida > Santalales > Viscaceae > Viscum > Viscum album. The sequence continues at coordinate 1,766,575,666 of OY728152.1, forward strand.
ATTTAAACACATAACTAGGTATACACTTTGCCAAAGGTGTATATAAGGAGTATTCTAATAGGATTTGTAGTATGCTAACATTGTGATTCATATAATGTCTCTGAATAAAAATACAATCATACTCAAATTTTCTAAAAACAATCCATGAAAATATTTTAATTGTTTTTATATCAAAATCATGACAAAAAATTAATTTCTCATTTTTATGCATTTCCAAAAAAAACAACTGAATCAATTTCAAGAAATTTCATATCCACATATAACATCAGATATATCAGGTCAAATTATAGCATGAATCACATATAATAGCATATCCATTTCATTAAAAAAATTGGTTCAATGAATATGCACATGTAACATTACACATGGTATCATATTATTTCATGATTATGAGGAAATCCATACCGAACATAGAAAATAATATATGCATCATTAAACTATACATTTTAATTAAGTATATATAGTATAATAAAAAGATTTAAAGTAATCCCCCAATAGGTCTAACAAGCCCCTAAAATAACAAGCCTCGAGTGTAGGGGAAATACCCAGGGAAATATCTACTAATATATGATGAGACCTATTTCTATACATTCCAACTATTTACCTAAGGATTCCCATGTTTTCTATTTTACAATAATGTTCTTAAAATAATTTAATAATTCTATATAATAGAAACCATTTAGCAAAACCATTTCACATCTCTTTGAAAACCCATATTCTTTTACCAACCCTCGGGAAAACCCATATTTTATAAAAAAAATTGAGTTCATCACGCACAAAAAAATAATTCATATCATTCCATTTGATTTAATAAAAATATTTATCAAAAAATATGAGTAATATAGTTCACCAATACATGATAGAGATAGAACAACCTACCTCTATCCTGGGGTATTACAAACCAACAATGGGATCCACCAATAAGAGGAAGAAAACACCAAAAATCAAGGCCATTGAATCTATCTAAACATCTCATAATTGATTAATTTGTCAAAAAATGTTTAGTGAAGAGATTATATCATAGAAAAATAAAAAAACACATGCCTTCCCCACAACATCCAATAATAGAATGCCCCGCTGAACATGATCTCATAATGGACCTAGATGAGATCCTTAGGATTCATCACCTCATATCTACAATTCCAATAGTTTAATGAATAGACATAATAACAATTATAAAAAATGAATAAATAGAAAGGGTTACTCAAACATAGAGATGAAACCCAACCACATCGGTGATTAATAACCTATTGATTCACTTTTTATTAAATAACAGATCCAAATATTTCTTGAGAAGATCCCTAGATAGATAAGGGAGAGATATGTTAAATAATGAATCAACATATTAGAAAATCATCACCCCAAAATCCGTATTAATTAAACATTAACATCTTTTAATCTATAAATATCACACAAACCAATAAATATATCACTTTTTGTATTAAAAACATAACATTTATCATTACATGGTGTGCCACATTTACACAGGCAATACTCTGTTCAATCTATACATAAGATTAATGTAATATTCCTTATAAATCATACACATAATGTACTCCCATTACATGGTGTGTATTTCTCATGTAGATTTTAAAAATTACTGAATCATTAAAATAACCTCAATCAAAATTCGTAACTCCCAAAACTCAAGGAGAACCCTAAATATTTATTACAATATTTATTCAAATATAGTATTAATTAAAATTAACTTACATCGATAAACAAAAAATAAGTGAGACCACTACTCCATCATTAAATACTTTCACTCCTATTTCTCATATGAATATAATCAGTGTCATTATAACACTCTAAACAATGGAATTTATTTCCCAAGATATAATTCCACATAAACTTCAATAATATAAACTTTGTACCAATAAATAGATACATCTGTCTCTAACTCAATCTCCACCAAAATCTAGAAATGAGAGGGGTAAGGATGATATTTCATGAGTTTTAATATATAGAATTAATTCAGAATCTATATCAATTTATCTTTAAATTCCAATCCACAATCAACCATCAGAAGCTTCTCAACAATCTCAAATGATAAAACCTATATCTGATACAACATTCCTATTTTTCCACAATTATGGTGACCCAACTAAGAAGAATCATTCCGGAAAATCTAGTCACTAACCCAAAAATCCCAAAGACAATTCTATTGATCTTCTCATTAATTATGATTATGCGAACCTGTTACTAGATTTCAATGTGTATCCTAATTCATAATATCCATATCTTATATAAAACTCGATCTATCAAAAGAATCTTCTACTAACTTTTCCCAAAAAATGATGTTATTTTCTCGGAAACCCAAAAAATCTATTAAAGAAACCATTATGAAGAAAAAATACGAACAATTTTTATATGAAAACTGTTGCAACCATGTTCACTCTTTGTTATCAATCATCAGTGTATGTTGAGAATGTGTGCTAGCAATGTGATGATACATAACAAGAAGATAACAGTATTGAAGGTGGCACCGTTTTCCTGTGATTGACAATTTTTTGCGCTTGAAAATTGAAAAATGAATAAATGTGTTTTTTGGAAATGAGACTTGTGTGACGTTGACTTGATGGAGAGGATACATGCATGCATATTGTTTTTAAATATAAGAACATGAAAATATGGTAAAGTAAGAATGGTTCCAAAGATTTTTGTTTGGACATGAAGGTACTTGCACGCCGAAACCTGGAGCCACCACACATGATATCCAAATGGATATAAATAGTGGTCTACCCCACCTCATTCAGCATGAGGATTAGACTTAGAAAAATTTAGAGCTCATGCCACGCTGGTTTAGCGGTCACACAAGTGGTGTTGGTTCGTGTATGTTGATGTTGCATGATAGTTGTTTGTTACACGACGATGGTGGTTTGGGCGAGAAAGGGGTTGAGTCTCCCAAGATTGGAACTGGTGAAGAAGGTACCATGCAGGTGGTGTGGTGACACTTGTGTGCTAGAATTTAATGTAGCACGATAGTTCACAGTTGTGCGCCAAAATTGGTTTGGGCCTAAAAGGAAGTGAGTCGCACAAGTTTGGTGTTGAAGAAGTGTGAGTCACGCAAGTGTTTGAGGTGGACTAGCACATTGGATTTGGACTTGCAGGTTGGCTTTGAAACTTGTGCGCTGGCTTGGAGAAGCGTTCCATGTGTTGTTGAAGTACGCCAGTCTTTCTGGGCCTATGGGAAAGCAGAAAGCTTGTCCTATACAGTTGGTGCAAAGTGATATTTATTTTTCTAGTTAAATTTGGACCTTAATAGATCATCTACATTCAATATATGATGCATTCATTAGCGATGATGATGAGACCTTCAAATCTATAAACTGAGTGGGACTTCACAAAAGGCTGTGAGCGAGGGGGAGTCAACGGGAGTGATCTGAGGGACACAGTGAGCTATCCCTGAACTTTTGTAAAAGAAGTGTGTCTAGTACAAAGTTACTGTGCTCGAACCATTGTAATCCACCTCTGGTGAAGTTTAGTGTAATTTTGTACAACTGAAAACCTGTCGATGTATTCTCCTTTGATGTAACCCTTAGTGGTGAACCTTGTAAAATGTGTTGTGTTATCTATCTGAATGTGATTGTTTGCGTTCTGATCATTTTCATCATACAGGTTTACCAATTTCCTAGCAACGTGGGAAGTTTATCCATCTCATTACAAGAAAAATATTTCACCCTGATTCACCCCTCCCCTATCAGGGTGTCCTGGGGTCTTATTAGTGCTATTAGAGGGTAATGGATGCTGGTGTTGAATTTGTCCTTTTTCGCCATGGAGAATGCAGTTAATGTCGGTGGAGTCCCTCTCTTCGATGGAAGTAATTTCAAGATCTCTAAGAAAAGAATAAGATCTCATCTATGATCCATTGGAATGGAACTCCTTTTATCCACTGTCCATGTTATTCATGTAACTGATCCAATAGGGCTGGCTATGATGGATGACGATAGGAAAATTCTTGATGCTGATGCTAAAGTGAAGAATGCTCTCACTGGAGGCCATTCTGATCATATCTATCTAAAGGTAATGAGTGTCACCTTAGAAAAATTCATGGGGGATAAAGTCGAAATCATTTATGAAATATATAGCAATGTTAAGGTGGAAAATTTATAAGTCCTACAAAATTTGTTTGATGATCTGATGATGCTTCCAGACGAGAATGCAGACTCATTCTTCAATCAAATTACTGAAGTGGTTGGAGAAATTCAAGGTCTATGTGAACAAATAAAAGACATTTTTATTATAAGGAAAATATTAAGATGAATTCCACCACTTTATAATGAAAAGGTGTCAGCCCTTTAAGAAAGAGATCTTTCTAATCATTCTCTAGATGATCTACTAAGAAGCTTGGTAACATATGAAATTAGATTGAAACTATAAGTTTCTATGAATCGTGTGATAAAGGAAATGGAATTCAAGGTCGTGGATAAACTGAACATGTCAAAAGATAGTAGCGGTGAAGATGAATAAGAAAAAGAAAATCATTCTCTCATTGCAAAGAAGTTCTCAATGAGAATAGGGAAATTCAAATGGGTGTTACCTCTCACATGTTTTTGTTGTAGAAAAGATGGGAACATTGCCTCTCAGTGTTTAATAACGATTAATGATGATGATAGTGAAGATGAAAACATCGAGAAGACTCGGAAAAGGTTTTTCAAAAAGAGATACTTCAAATATGGAAAGAAAATACAGAGGAAGAGTTTTTTCTATGAAGAGGAAAATGAGGATACTGAATTTTTTGAAGAAGAAGAACCCGAATTTAAAATAGGAAACCATGCTTCCTTGATGGCTACCATTGAAATGTCAAAACCCTCGATCAATAAAGGCAGGGATAATCCGACTACTTCTAATGGTGATTCAAAGACTCAAATTAGGGATGCATTTTCCAAGCTTTAGAATAAATATAAGAGATGCAATAAGTGGAAGGAAATGGTGGAAGATTCATCATAATATGTTGATGACCTTGAATCAGAAATTGAATGACTAGAAGAACTAGGGAGAGTTTAGTCATCAATCCTTGGAAGCACAGATGATGTTGTGGAACTAAATCTTAGAATTGAAGAACAAGAAAAGGTCAAAAATGACCTCTCATCCAAACTGGAAGAGAATTCCAAGACTGTTGAGGGACATTAGGAATAAATTTTTACTCTTATGATTAAAATTGAATGTCAATCAACCACAAATGAGGGAAAGAAGATAATTCATTTTGGAAGATTCTAATATGTAGAATTAATAGCAAGAATCAAGTGTGGTTACGATGGGGTTGGAAAAATCTTGAGTGATCAATGACCCGCTTTCATGGGAATGAGTGGAATTAGCTTTGATGTCGAGACATCAACTTCTGGAAGTAAAGAGAGACAAAAGAAAGAAATGATGAAAGTTGGACATGCTAAAACATTACCTGAAGTGCTGAAAAGGAAACCCTCAATCCAACCTAAAAGAAGAACTGAAAATTATCCTCAAACATTCAGAAATGATAGGCAGTTCAACTATTCTCCCATAGAAGAAGGCATGAGGAGAAATTCAAGTGAGAATAGATTTCCTCCCATGAATGTCATTCATATGGCTAATTGGGCCATACCATGTCATACTACGAAGAGGCAAGGAGCTGCTTGAATGGGGACGATTTGGGGCCCCATAAAAGGAGACTGACTTCATATCCTCCATCTTATAAAAGAAATAGTTTCTATGGATATAGATTTAATTTTTCTAACTTTGTCCACAAGGATATGTATTGAAGGTAAAGATTTGATAGGAGAGATTCATACAAATCTCAAATATGTGTCAGTATTCACCCACCTGAGGGTTTTGATCTCACAAACTGGTTTTCTCCACTGGAAAAATATTCTGGGTATGAATAATCTGATTATGTGGAAGAAATAATTATAATTCCATCAATATATTATACTCAATCCAATATCGCATGGAAAGAAAAGAAGGGGACTGAGAAATACAATCTTCCAAAGGTTTCCCTCAAAGCTATGAAAAGAAATAACACATAGATTCTAGATAGCGGTTTATTGTATTATACGACAAGTAATGCAGGCCTGTTAATGGAAATCAAAAGGAAGGTTGATGGTACAATACGATTTGGTAATGATGGAGCTCTGAAAATCAAAGGCAGTGGACGTACTAAATTTCCTAATTGAGATCTAAAGAAGACTGAACTCCTTTATCTTGATGGAATACATTATAATCTACTCATTGTGAGTCAACTCTGTGACTTGGGACTCATAGATACTTTCAATCAGAAAGGATTCAATATCAAGGGAAAGACAGGGAATTAACTTATGAAGGGATGCAGAACAGAAGCCAACTTGTATTAGGTTGATAGTAATGATTTTTTACATGACTGATGAAGAAGAAAACAGGTTGTGGCATCATAGACTGGGACACATCAATCTAAAAGACATGGAGAAAATATTCAAATTGAGGATTGTCATGGATATTCCTATCCTAAAGCGTGAGCGTGAAAAGTCTTGTGATGCATGCATGCATGGAAAGCTGGTCTACAGTTCCTATCGGCCAAAGAAGAAAAGGGCATCTCATCTTCTTGATCTAATTCATAAAGATGTATGCGGGCTGATAAATGTTGTCGTAACTCTTGTAGGAAGGTACATTGTCCTTTTCATATATGATTATAGTAGAATGGAATATGTAATGGTCATTTATTGGAAACGAAAAGTGCTTGACTGCATGAAAACATATCGGCGAATCGCCGAGAATGATACTAGATGAACAATCCAAGTGTTGCGATCTAACAATGGAGGGGAATACACATCCATTTAATATGAAAATTACTTGGAGAAACATGGGATAGCACATGAGGTAGCTGCTGTGACAACTCCACAAAAAAATGGAGTTGTTTAGCGTAGGAATCGACAGGTTAACAACATGGCACGAACTATGCAGATTGAGATTCGTATTTGACGACATAACTGGAAAAAGGCTGTTCAAGCTTCAGTATATACTCAAAATCAATCAGGACTTTATATGGGTGAGACGAAGACACCATTTTAATTGTGGCAATGAAGGAAACCCTATTTGATATACTTTTGTGTTTATGGAAGTAAATGGTTCATTAGGAACAAAGAAGGAAATCAATGGATGTATGGTGACAATACAGATGAAGGAATTTTCATTGGATACTCAATGAAAAGAAAATCCTACAAGTGTTTTAACAAGAGATTAGTAAGGATTTTGGAAAGTATCGATGTTAAGATAATTGAAGAGAAAACCACAAATTCGTCAATGATGTCCTATGATGATGTGATAGAAAGTGAGAAGAAAGTGAACGTGGATAAAATACAAATACAGGAACAGAGGAATCATTACAAGACACCCATCAATCATTTCATGATGTGGACTCAGAAGAAGAATCTGATGAAGAAACTGTGGCTGGAGAGAATGCAACAAAACTACACAGGAGAAATCGTAGTGTTGAGATTGATCCATCTAACATAATTGGGTACAGGAGTGAACCCTCTAAATCAAGGAGGATGAGGAATAACAAGAAATCTACATTTCTATCAATTGTGGTGCCATCCTCATTTGAAGAAGCTGGAAAGGATGAATCATGGGTGAAATCCAGGAATAAAGAGATATATCAGATTGACAAAAATCAGACATGGGATCTTGTCGAGAGACCCGATGGTAACAATGTGATTGGTACAAAATGGATCTTCAAGAACATGATTGATGAGCATGGGAGTGTTATTAGAAGTAAGGCATGACTGGTATGTAAAGGATACACCTATATTGAAGGCGTTAATGTTGAAAAAAACCTTTTCTCCAGTGGCTAGACTTGAGTCAATCAGGCTTTTCATTTCCATGGAACTCCAAAGTGGATATAAATAATATCAAATGGATGTCAAGACAACATTCTTGAATGAAATACTTGAAGAATAAGTCAGCATTGAACAGCCAGTGGGTTTTGTTCTTGGTACTGATGAAACAAAGGTCTGCAAACTGAAGAAAACTCTATATGGTTCGAAGCAGGCAACATGAGCATGGTATTTCTTGCTGGACTCGTATCTCAAGAAGCTAGAATTTAAAAGAGGAGGAGTAGACCACAATCTATATGATAAGAATTCTCCAAAAGATCAGTTCATGGTTCTAGTATGCGTTGATGATATCATATTTGGTGGCAGCTGGCAGAAATCAGTGGATGAATTTTCCAATCATATGAAATCAGAATATGAGATGTCTATGATTAGGGTGCTGACATATTTCTTGGGGCAGAAGGTGGTTCAAAAGAAGGATTAAACTTTCATTTCCCAGAAATTGTATGCAAGAGAGCTGCTAAAGAACTTTAATATTCAAGACTCCAAACCAATGTCAACTCCGATTGAAATTGGAACTAAACATGGAAAGCATGAGGATGGGGCCTCTGTAGATCCTACCGTGTATAGGAGGATCACTAGGACCTGACTTTACCTGATAGTGACATGACCAGATATTGTCTTTACCACATGTCTTACAACCCACTTTCAGAGTAATCAAAATAGAGAACATATGGAAGTAGTAAAAAGAATCAGGATGTATATTCAAGGTAATCAAAATTGTGGATTATACATTGTTGTAGGAAGGGACAGTGAATTATCCACATTTTCTAATTTTGACTGGGCTGGAAATGTTGTAGACAGAATTTCCATCAGTAATGGTGAATTCTATATTGGGAATAAATTTGTTGGCTAGTTGAGAAAGAAACAAGAAAGTACTTCTCTTAGTATTACTAAGGATGAGTATATCTCTGCCACAAAGGCAAGCAATCAACTGTTATGGGTAAAGCAACAAATAACAAACATTTCTTATGAGGTGAAACTACCAATGGTGATTTACTATGATAACAAGAGCACAATTAATCATATAAAAAATCATGTTCAGCATTCTCGTACGAAACATATTGAAATTAGGTATCACTTTATGAAAGAAAAATTTGAGCATGCTGTTATTAGAATAGATCATGTGGGAACTAATGAGCAAGTGGCTGATATCCTGACCAAGCCACTGTCAACAGCTATGTTTGAGAAACGTCGGTTGAAACTCGGTGTTCAGCCACCTCCAAATGCATAGGAAGGTTAAGAAATTCTCCTCTCCCTAGTTATGTTAATTGTTTGTAATATATTTATGGATGTGATGAAGGTTTGTGGGGCAGATACTATCCAGGGGGATTGTGTTTTGAGCTGAACAATGACCAATTACCGGTCTTTGGGTTAACTGTTAATGGGGGAGAAAGGAATAAATTTAGGCATGTAATGCTTCTGTGAAACTGTAAGAGAATTTCATGGGCGTCATTGAAAATGTCAAAACACGGGATCTTTCCCTCTTGTTTTCTACACCGATCGTTTATCAAATAGACATAGAGTGTTGGCTCAGTTGGTTGTTTGATTTATGGTTTTCCAATGGCTTGTTATCTATTGGTTTTATTTACTGATTGCCCATAAACCCAAAGGAGGATATTGTTGGAACCATGGTCTCTCTTTGCATGAATTAGAGTATGGTTTGTGTCTGTTGTCAATCCTTAGTGGAAGTTCAGAATGTGTGCTAGAAAAGTGATTATACAGAACAAGACGAAAATGTTATCACTCCGATTCACCCCTCCTCTATCAGGGTGTCCCAGGGTTCTACAAAAACTCAACTAGTTAAAGATGACTATACTAAGATGCAATGAAATCCATGACCCAGGAACAAATAATTTCTATAGAATATGAAAAGAGTTCCTATAGATACCCAAAGCATGACGTAAATGGAGAATACTTTACTTTTTCGGAATACTTAATGCATAAAAAAACCATAACTCGAGGATCGTAATAGTTTAGTATCTTTGGAAACTCGGAATATAATCTTCTAATCATGGTGAAAGATCTTCAACAACTCCCATAAAGATCTCCCCCTTTTGTTTTCTTACCTAATACCTTTTTTGAAATCTTGGGGAAAAGAAAACATAAAAAGGTTGTGCTCAATTTCTTAGAAAGGGTAAGTATGGAGAAAATAAAACAAACTATATACCATTGAACTAAAAAACATGAACAAAATATTTAAACATAAAAATCATGAGCAAAGACATAAATCTTGGAAGTACGTAAGGCATGTATCATAATGGAACATCAATCTTGGTAAAATAGCATGGGAATAAAACATGTAATTGTGGCAACCATTCACCACTTGTTATGAATTCTATAGTAGTCACGACATTGCTGCCAAGACCATATTAGTGGACAAAGTCCCTTTCAGAATCGATTTCACTCCTCGTTCTAGTCCTGTATCACTGAACCAGATTAACTTACCGTTCCAGCCATGTCTATCTCATGAGATATAAATCTTTACCCAATGTATTGGAGGTAGTTATAGGTCCCACCTATCTCATAATGAAACCATCACTATGGGAAAAATGGGTATTTGCGACGGGATTTACTCCCGTCGCAAATAGCCATGTTAAAAACTAATTTGCGACGGGGGTATTTGCCCATCGCAAATAAGTAGCCTTTTGCGATAGGATAGCTTTCCTCATCGCAAAAGGACTGGCGCGCTTTGCGCGCCAAATCGCGGGAAACATATTTGCGACGGGGGAATATTCCCGTCGCAAATAACCGGCGGCGGTAAGAGGTATTTGCGACGGGAATATTCCCCCGTCGCAAATAGTATGTCGGCAGGTGGTTATTTGCGACGGGTCTCGTCGCAAATAACTATTTAACCGTTGACCGTAATAAATGATGGCTAAGGTATTTGCGATGGGTATCCCGTCGCAAATAATCTAACCTATAAATACCCCCATCCGTTTTTTTTCAAATCATTCTCAAACTCCATCTTCTTCTTCTCTCAAAATTTTATTTCCAAAGTTCAGTTTTTCTCAAGTTTAATTTTTTTCTCCGGAGTTGATATTGAAGTTTTGAAGAACGATCAGAGATCAACCTCAGATCAATTTTCAAGGTATTTATATTCATTTTAATTTAATATTTATTTTTAATGTTTTATTAGTTTCAATTATTCTTAATTAGTTGTAATTTAATTATGTTTACATGGTTTTATTACTTAATAATTAGTAATAAATACCAATAATTAGGAATAATAACATTATTACATTATTAGTATATTTTATTATTAATATTAAAATAATATAAATTTTTATATATATACAATTCTCTTTTCATCTGTGTGTTTGCTGTCTCCACATGTATTATTTGTATATGGAGATAGAAAATACACATATGAAAGGAGAATTGTATATAAATTCTAAAATTATATTATTTTAATATTAATAATAAAATATACTAATAATGTTATTATTCCTAATTATTGGTAATTATTCCTAATTATTGGTAATTATTCATTTAATTACTCATAATTAGGAACAATTACCAATAATTATCAATAATTAGGTATAATTATTCGTAATTAATAATAATTACCAATAATTAGTAATACTTACCAATAATTAGTAATAATTACCAATAATTAGTAATAATTATTAATAATTATCAATAATTAGTAATAATTACTAATAATTACTAATAATTACCACTAATTAGTGATAATTAGGAATAATTATCAATAATTACCAATAATTTCCAATAATTAGGAATAATTACCAATAATTACCAATAATTACCAATAATTAGGAATAATTAGTAATAATTAGTAATAATTAGTAATAATTAGTAATAATTAGTAATAATTAGTAATAATTAGTAATAATTAGTAATAATTAGTAATAATTAGTAATAATTAGTAATAATTAGTAATAATTAACAATAATTAGTAATAATTACCAATAATTAGTAATAATTAACAATAATTAGTAATAATTACCTATAATTAGTAATAATTAAGAATAATTGTCAATAATTACCGGTAAATAGTAATAATTAGTAATAATTAGAAATAATTACCAATAATTAGTAATAATTACCAATAATTAGTAATAATTACCAATAATTAGTAATAATTAGTAATAATTAATAATAATTTCCAATAATTAGTAATAATTACCAATAATTACCAATAATTACCAATAATTAGTAATAATTACCAATAATTACCAATAATTATTAATAATTAATAATAATTAGTAATAATTACCAATAATTAGTAATAATTCATAATAATTAGTAATAATTACCAATAATTAGTAAAAATTACCAATAATTATTAATAATTACCAATAATTAGTAATAATTAACAATAATTAGTAATAATTACCAATAATTAACAATAATTAGTAATAATTACCAATAATTACCAATAATTAGTAATAATTAGTAATAATTACCAATAATTAGTAATAATTAGTAATAATTTCCAATAATTAGTAATAATTAGTAATAATTAGTAATAATTAGTAATAATTACCAATAATTAGTAATAATTACCAATAATTAGTAATAATTAACAATAATTAGTAATAATTAGTAATAATTAGAAATAATTACCAATAATTAGTAATAATTACCAATAATTAGTAATACTTAACAATAATTAGTAATACTTACCAATAATTAGTAATAATTACCAATAATTAGTACTAATTACCAATAATTACCAATAATTAGTATTAATTACCAATAATTAGTAATAGTTACCAATAATTACCAATAATTAGTAATAATTATTAATAATTAGTAATAATTACCAATAATTAGTAATAATTAGTAATAATTAGTAATAATTAGTAATAATTAGTAATAATTACCAATAATTAGTAATAATTACTAATAATTAGTAATAATTAACAATAATTAGTAATAATTAACAATAATTAGTAATAATTACCAATAATTACTAATAATTAGTAATAATTACCAATAATTACCAATAATTAGTAATGATTAGTAATAATTACCAATAATTAGTAATAATTAGTAATAATTAGTAATAATTACCAATAATTAGTAATAATTAGTAATAATTAGTAATAATTAGTAATAATTAGTAATAATTACCAATAATTAGTAATAATTACCAATAATTAGTAATAATTAATAATAATTATTAATAATTAGTAAAAATTAATAATAATTACCAATAATTAGTAATAATTACCAATAATTAGTAATACTTAACAATAATTAGTAATATTTACCAATAATTAGGAATAATTACCGGTAAATAGTAATAATTAGTTATAATTAGAAATAATTTCCAATAATTAGTAAAAATTAGTAAAAATTAGTAATAATTAGTAATAATTACCAATAATTTGTAATAATTAGTAATAATTACCAATAATTAGTAATAATTAGTAATAATTAGTAATAATTAGTAATAATTAGTAATAATTAATAATAATTACCAATAATTAGTAATAATTACCAATAATTACCAATAATTAGTATTAATTAGTAATAATTAGTAATAATTACCAATAATTACAAATAATTATTATTAATTAGTAATAATTAGTAATAGTTACCAATAATTACAAATAATTAGTAATAATTAGTAATAATTAGTAATAATTACCAATAATTAGTAATAATTAGTAATAATTAGTAATAATTAGTAATAATTACCAATAATTAGTAAAAATTACCAATAATTAGTAATAATTACCAATAATTAATAATAATTTCCAATAATTAGTAATAATTACCAATAATTAGTAATAATTACCGATAATTACCAATAATTACTAATAATTACCAATAATTAGTAATAATTACCAATAATTAGTAACAATTACCAATAATTAGTATTAATTAGTAATAATTACCAATAATTGGTAATAATTAGTAATAATTACCAATAATTAGTAATAATTAGTAATAATTAGTAATAATTAGTAATAATTACCAATATTTAGTAATAATTATCAATAATTAGTAATAATTAGTAATAATTATTAATAATTAGTAATAGTTAGTAATAATTCGTAATAATTAGTAATAATTAGTACTAATTAGTAATAATTAGCAATAATTAGGAATAAATACCATAATATTAGTACTATGAAAATAATAAAAAATTTATATAATATTAAAATTATCAATATTTGTAACATGTTTTGCTTTATTCTCAACATATTTAATTCTTAAAGGGTCAATTTTTAGGTCTATCTCAATAAAAAGATTGTGTCAGTCGTGTATGATCTAAACTCTATAATTATCCTAGCTTGAGTGTTTTCTCTAACAAATTATTCAGAACCAGTAATGCTTTTATATTTTATAGAGAAATATGGAACAACGAGGTCGTCAACAATCATTATTAGGTGACCGCATATGGATAAATCAACGTAGAAATCCAAATGGTTCTGGTTTAAATCCAGTATATGTAGAGGGTGTGGAGACTTTTTTATCATTTGCGGCATCAAATCCAGAATTTGTTTCAGAAGGAAAAATAAAATGCCCTTGCAGAAAATGTGCATTGAGAACGTTTGACACGTTTGACAATGTGGGAAAACATCTCTTGCGTTTTGGTTTTCAACCAGATTATGTTTTTTGGTATCAACACGGTGAACGCAGTTCTAGAGCAGGTGATACCAATTTGATTCCGGATCCATCCTCGTTTCATGATTTAGTACATGATGTTGCAGGTTCATCTGTTCAACATACAGAAACTCCGGCTAATATAGCTTCAAATCCTGAGTTGGCACCGTCTGAATTTTATGAGTTGTTGAAGTCTGCTGAGGATGCATTATATCCTGGCTGCAAGATGAGAAAATTAGAAGCAGTTGCAAAATTTAGGGCTATCAAATCAGATAAAGGAATGTCAAACACCTGTTTTGACCAGATATTTTCTTTGCTTAAAACACTGTTACCCAAAGGAAATGTTTTACCTGCAAATTAATATGAGAGGAAGAGGCTGGTTCGAAATTTGGGACTTACTTGTCAGAAGATTCATGCATGTTCAAATTACTGAATTTTATATTCTAGGGAAAATGAGTCGTTGGATAGTTGTCCCACATGTGGGAAACTGAGATATAAAGAAGGACAACACGAGAAGTCTGGTTTGATTCCTGTAAAACAGTTGAGATATTTTCCGCTTACATCCAGACTCCAGCGTTTATTCATGTCTAAGAATACTACGATAATGATGTCATGGAATAAAGAGAATATTTCAACCGATAAAAGCTTGAATCATCCAACCGATGGTGATTCATGTAAACATTTTGATAGAGTGCATCCATCCTTTTCTTTAGAAGCTAGAAATGTTCGAATGGGCCTTTCCACTGATGGTTTCTGTCCATTTGGATCTTATGGTACTCAATATTCATGTTGGCCTGTTTTTTTAACTCCGTACAATTTACCTCCATGGATGTTGATGAAGGAGCAATATATCTTTTTGACTTTACAAATTCCAGGACATCTGAAGAAAAATATTGATGTTTATTTGAAACCATTGATTGATGAATTAAATTTATTATGGAGTACTGGTGTCAGTACATATGATGTTGCAACGAAACAGAATTTCATACTGAGAGCAGCATTGATGTGGGCAATAAGTGACTTCCCGACTTATGGGATGTTATCTGGATGGAGTACACATGGTCAGAAATCATGTCTTTACTGTATGGGAGAGAACAAAGCATTTATGCTCATTCATGGAAAGAAACTTTGTTATTTTGACTGTCATCGCAGATTTCTTCCAGCTGATCATCCTTTTCACAGAAAAAGATCTCATTTCAGAAAAGGAACAATTGAAAGGGATGGACCTCCAAAAATGCTATCAGGTTCAGAGTTAAAATCAGTTGTATTTTCATTACCTACCATCACTTTTGGTCCCACAATAAACCAACAGAAAATTTATGGTTTTGGGAAAGAACACAATTGGATTAAACGTAGCATATTTTTGGATTTTCCATATTGGTCTGATTTGTTGGTCTGACACATGTTAGATGTCATGCATATTGAGAAGACCTCTTTTGATAATTTTTTTCATACAGTTTTGGATACGACAGGAAAGAACAAAGACAATTTAAATGCACGTTTAGATCTTGCCCAAATTTGCAGGCGTCCAGAATAGGAACTTTTTGAGAATGTCAGAACAGAAAGGTTACTGAAACCAAAATCAGCTTATACACTGTCTAAAGAAAACGTTTATTATTTTGTCAGTGGATTTCAGATTTGAAACTTCCAGATGGTTGTGCTTCCAATTTGGGTAGATGTGTAAATAATGGTCATATTACTAGATTAAAAAGTCATGATCTCTATGTTATAATGGAAAGACTTCTACCCATTGGATTAAGAGGTCTGTTGAATTCTGTGATTTGGGATTCCATAACAGACATGTCTCATTTTTTTCGGGAAATTTTTGCGGCTACAGCAGATTATGATGCTCTAGGAAAACTTGAAAAAGATGTTGTTGTAATTATATGTAAACTGGAAAAAATATTTCCGCCGTCTTTCTTCGACTCAATGGAACATTTGATGTTACATTTTCCATATGAAGCCAAATGTGGAGGTCCAGTATAGTTTCGATGGATGTACCCATTTGAAAGATGCATGCAAAAATTGAAAAGAAAAGTATGTAACAAAGCATCTGTTGAAGGATGTATTGGAGAAGCTTATTTGCAAGAGGAAATATCTTTTTTCTGCTCCCATTATTTTGAATCTGAGTATCCTTCAAAACACAACCGAATGGGATGAAATGAGAGGAATATTGATGAAATTGTCAATCAATTATCTGTTTTCAATTAGTCAAAGCTTGGTTTTGGTGGAGTTTATGAATGCTGGCTTTCAGATGATGAACATCATAGAGCTCATACATATGTTCTGCTCAACTATGAAGAGATGACATCAGTTGTACTGTAAGTGTTTATATCACTTATTCTATCATTAATGTTACAGTAAATAACTTTGGTTTTTATAGGTTGTATGATAATCATATCAAGAAACAAATTCCACAAATTACAGCAGCTGCTCTCGAAGACCGTCGACTGAAAAATTTCTCTCAGTGGTTTAAAAAACTGGTAACATAAATTCTTTATATTTTAGCAACTCATTCAATGTATAGTTTACTATATTGATAATTATTTCACAAATTTTCAGGTGTCTCTACATGCTGATAAAATTGACAAATGGCTTTTTGTATTGAGTAACCCACCTTCCAAACATGTTAAAACTTATAATGCATATGTGGTGAATGGATTTCGATTCCACACACATGTATATGGAGAATCGAAAAAAACAATGAACAGTGGAGTTATCTTGAGAGGATATCATTATCGAGAAAATGAAGTTGACTTTTATGGCATACTTGATGAAATCATTGAACTCTGTTATCTTGGACAACATTACATAACAAAGTTCAAATGTCGGTGGTTGGATACAGAGAGAGGCGTGTGTGTTCATCCGACTCATGGAATCATCGATATTAAATGTAAAAGTGTTCTTGCAGTAAATGAACCATTCTTATTGGCTCAACAGGCACATCAAGTTTATTACGCAAAGTACTGTGCTACATCAAGAGACTTGACTGATTGGTGGAGTGTAATAAAAATCAATATTCGAGACAATCAGTTTAGTCAAAGTGAATGTGCTTTCATTGATGTGCAAATAATTGATGTTTTTCAAGAGAGTACTCAAAATCAATCTTTTTTACAACGAGACATGAGTATCGATGACGACACCCCACATTTAAGAGTCGGTGATGACGATGATGTTAATGATGTCACATATGAATTTGAAATGGTAAGAGATGAAGAAACTGTAACTCGAATGGATATCGATGATGTTGAGGAGAAATATGAAGATGACATTGACATATATGAAGATGATGATGAAGATGAACACTGATAGAATTCCATGGTATTTATATACAATCATAATATGTATATATGTATATATAATAGTAATTATCAATTATTTTCTAACAAAATTTACATTTTCTGTTTCAGATGGACGACGCCACATTTCGTGAGTTGGAAGATGCTGATCTGCCTTTCGATGCAGATGAGTTGCTGGTAGATGACCCTCAGCCTACAGGTGCTCCAGGGAGTACGCGGAGGGGGCACGGTCTTGCATGATTGATGATTCCTGACCCCGTCCCCGAGTGACGTCCAAGTCTTGGGTTTGATCCACGCACACAGAGGTGTGATAACCTGTGTGATAACCTGTAGATTTCACTAAGATTTCATTAATCTATTCACATAATAAATGTTTATTATTTTTACAGTTTTCCGCATATAGAAGTCGGACAGGGCAGCGCTATTTTGCGTAACTATTTCTCTCAGCCATGGACCACATGGGAGCAGATTCCCATTGATGTGCAGTAGGCCATGTTCGGCCATTGGTTGGTACGTACGTAAATAAATAATTTTTATTTTGAAAATTATTTCATTTCTAACTTGATATTTTTTTTATTTGTAGGGTTTATGGTATCCGATCGAGGATACCATGCGTGACGCCATCCACGAGGCATGGGAGGTGGCCATGCGTGATCGCCTTCGTCAGTTTTTGCACAATTTAAGAAAAGTTGTGATGAAGAAAGCAGGAGTGTCATATTTTGATGAGTCACGTAGAGCACACCGACCAAAGTACATTTCATCCCATGTATGGGATGGATTATGTGCGCACTGGTTGAGTGGTGCCTCTCAGAGGAGATCATCGGTGGGGAGGAAGAATCAGGGGAGAGAGGAGGTGACTCATCGAGCTGGGAGTCGTTCTTTTAGTACTCATAGACAGAATCTGGTACGTACATTATTTATAAATATTTTATATAACTATAAATATTAACAGTTTATTTTTTATTCTTATAGGCTGTCGAGCACCCCGATATTACAGTGTACGACGTATATCGTAGGATGTATAGTGATCCTGCTACTGGGGAGCTCAGAGGTGATCGTCAACATCACATCATGGTTAGTATTATTTGTTTTCAAGTTTAAAAATTAACTATATATAATATATTCACAATTTAAATTTTAAATTGCAACTACATGAGTCATATGAGGCCGCAGCCTCAAAGGCCCGGCCTGAGAGTCAGGCCGAGTCATCAGATCAGACCATTGGCCATCAGTTTGATGAGGCGGCATGGATGTAGGCCACCCAGTATGCATTCGAGAAGGGCCGGGTAGTTGATATCAGCTCTCGACTGACTCCCGGAGATTATTATGGCAGTGCTGTGATGTCGGCGTCCAGCTCGAGAGGAGCTCGTACATCTTCTTCTACTACACAGTATGAGGATCAGTTGCGATCTCAGAATTCACTAATAGAGAGTCTCTAACAGGAGCAAGAGCAGATGCGTCAGCAGCATGAGGAGGAGCGTCGACGCCAGCAGTAGCTGTACGAGGAGCAGTCGAGTCGGTGGCAGCAGCAGCATCAGGAGAAGATGGAGTACATGCGCCGACTCACTCATGCTTTAGGGATGGAGTTTCCTCCACCACCATCTGCAGATCCCCCTCCCCCCTCTTTCAGATTAGAGTTTGTATTTATGTTATAAAATTTGTGAAATCAAAATATGTTTTTTTTCTATTCTTAGTTTCTGCCTCATTATAAAATATTAATAATATTATATTTTTAAATAAGAATATTAATAAGAATATTAATATTATTTATATTTTATAATATAAAATTTTATATATATATTAAAATTTTATAATATTATAATTTAATTATATTTTTTTGTAATACTTGAATTATTTTAATATTTGAATGTAAAATAATTCTATTATTTTTATATTAATTAAAATAACTTATTAAATTTTTTTTTATTTATGAATTTTAATTCTAATATTATTATATTAATTAAATCATTTATTAATATTCTATTATTTTTTATTTTTGAATTATAATTCTATTATTATTATATTAATTAAAATAATTTATTATTTTTATTTGTGAATTATAATTCTATTATTATATTAATTAAAATCATTTATTAATATTATATTATTTTTTATTTTTGAATTATAATTGGATTATTATTATATTAATTAAAATAATTTATTAACAATTTATTTTTTTATTTTTTTTATAGTATTTGCGACGGGATACTATTCCCGTCGCAAATAGTATTTTTATTTTTTTATTTTTTTAAAAATAGTTTTTGCGACGGGTCCCGTCGCAACAACTATTTGCGATGGGTCCCGTCGCAACAGGTATTTGCGACGGGGCGCGTCGCAAATAGTTTTTTACAAATATACGAAGTACTAGTTGCGACGGGGATTCTCCCCGTCGCGGAAAAAACCTTTAGGGACGGGCCCGTCGCAAAAAATTGTTATTGCGACACCGTTTTCAGCAACGGGTCATTTGCGACGGGCCCCCGTCTCAAAAATCCATTTGCGACGGGATGCCGTCGCAAATACCTGTTTTTCTAGTAGTGCATTCCTTCATGTGCCACAAAATCATAAATCATACATCATAGCGTAACCCATGTAATAGAATGGGATTCATAAACATCATGCCATCATAACATAATCCATATAAAAAATGGATATCATTTCATCATAAAAAGAATCAAACTATGTAAATAATGGAGACATTATACATGAATCATAAACATATTAAATAATGTCATTTTAGATGGAATTTTTTTGATAAAACACATGAAATGAAATCTTGAGGAAAATATCATTTCTTCATCAAAATCATTTTGTTTTCACTAAATGCCTTTCAATTTGAAAAGAAAAGGGTTTTGTGGAAAATAATCATGCAATCTTGTATAGGAATCTTAATTAAAATGAGGCGTTATGAAACTGTAAAAATCCATTCACGCCGTATAAGATAAAAATAACATTCTTCTCGTACTTTTGTCGGAAAAGTCAAAAAGTACCTCGTAAAAGAAAGATTCCTTAAATACCACGTAGTAAAAGTCAAATATTGTCAACAAGGACATTAAAAATACCTGAAACCATTTTTAGAAAATTGGGACATGGATGATAAATATAACCCCAGTAAATACTTACATATAAGCAATATCAGATAAAAACGAGATTGGAAAAGATATCACTTACCTTATGTCAGATATACTTCGTATGTATCCGAACCTCCTGTATAATGATTTAAATAATTCCATTCAGTTATTAAAGAATCATATTAATTGTTATTATATCTTATATGGTTCACTTAGTTATTTATATTACCCATTCATTTGTCAATTCCATGTTAAAGTAGCGTTTTGGGTAAAATAGTTTCATTTATCGTACATGTTTGGACTTGTTATTCTTGATATTATTATAACTTATATCATGATTTAGCTACATCAAAAATGTAAAACATGATTTTTATATCATATATATTCATTATATGTATATGTATAATAGATTGATAAATTAAATGAAACACAACATTCATGGAGATGGTAGGCCGTACGTACGCATGAACGCTATCTTTCTTTCCTTATTGACATGAATAGAAGTAAGTAGATGACATATATATATACACACACATAAATACACTATCTTTATAATGTCATATATTTCATTATTATTTCTTTTTTATACTTTATAATCATTCTTGAATGGTTAACATGGAGAATGAATCTCATCGCGTCGTGGTGATGGTAGTCCATACGAACGCACGAGCGATGATATCGTTCCCATAATTATTGAATTGAATTGGAGTGGATGATACAATATATCAGAATCAGTATGATGTTATAATAACTATTTATAGTTATTCTTTACACCATTATACCCATCCATGTAAGGTGGTGTTGAAAAACAGATTAGACCACGGCGTGGAGACGGTATTTCGTACGTACGCACGCGCGATGATTTCGTTTTCCGTAGGATGGATAGAAGGTGAAATGGGGTTGTTTCATATTTATAATAACATATCAGTATATTAGTGATAATTACGTTATTACTTTATAATGAAACAACTAATGAAGAATATGTTTAAGAAGAAATAAGTTTGAATGAATCGGTAGAAGAGATTATATCTTCTTCGACGCACCACATTTAATCTTCTTCTTAAGGCACTATGGTTTGTCTTTTGAGAAGACAATAAAATATATGATATAACTAGAGAGGTTGAGAAGATTAATTGGAAGGGTTTTTCTGATCTTCAAGTCTCAAAAGTGTGTGAAGAGAAGTGGGAAGGGGTTCACTTTTTATAAGGGAGGAGAGGGGCACCATTGGAAAAGTTAAATATATTAATTTATAATAAATATAAACCCACTTAAAAATCTCAAAAAATTACTCATATTATAAAATTAGATGATATAGGGTTGTAATATCATCATACAATAAAATTTAGACATGTATGGAATTTATTTTAAACATTATCAACTTGATTTATCCTTATTTAATCTATTAAATTATATTTCTGGTAATAGGATTCTAAATTTTAAATTGTTATAAATAATTACTTATCTGCTGTGAATAATACATATTTAAATAATTTATGACATTATTGACTATATAAATTTCAATTTATAAATTTTAAATATTTTTTTTGTTTGTAAACAATTTAATAATATGTTATTTTTTTAAAATAACAATAGTGTTAATTTTAACACTATTCATTTATTTGAATTTAAATAAAATCTAAACCGTGGATATATTCGAAATAAAATATTTAATAGGTTCATAACATGTCATATTAATCTATATAATTAGTTATTAACATTAAATATTTCATATAATGTTTATTTTACTATTTTTAAAACCAATAATTTTATATTTCTCTAAATAAAATAATTACTACATCATTTTTGTATAATTATTAGATATACTTATTTGTTGCATAAATATTTAAAATAAAGTACTAGGATGAAGATAAATCTTATATCATTCATAAGAATACATTTATTCGAATTTATGATCAAAAACACCGAAATTTTAAAATGTTATATATATTAAATTATGAAGGTGACAACTTTGACATCATATAAAATAAAATAATATAAGTGACATAATCACTTTTATAAGACTCAAAACGGTCATATATTCGGATATTGGTATCTTATGGTGTATATATACACTACCAATAAGTATATTTCAGGTTTTTGAGTCATTTAATATATATTACTATTTCAATAAAAATAATATTATTGATTTTTTTACTAAATAAATAATTTCTACGTCATTAATGTATAAGCTAATAAGGTAAATAAATAACTCTTAAAAATTACAAATAAATTACCATTATAAAGAGAAACGTTTTATCTTTCAAATTATTATTTATAAGCTAATTTATATTCTGTATAACCTTATATTAAAAATACTTTAATTAGTAATGTTTGAGTGAGACATATTTCTCTTTCCTTTAAATAAAATAAACTAAAGGTTTTAATCACCTCCATGTGGGTTCTAATGGATTCTATTTAGTCCCAAATATGACTTAGGACGAAATATAGTCATCAAATTGTATTAAGACAAATGTTAGGGTAATTTTATAATATTATATTTACTCTTAATTACACGATTTATGTTTTATTATTGTAAATAAAATTTAACGTAGTTACTATTCATAATGGCAAAAAAATAGTATATTAATATAATTTGGACCCACTGATTCCAAATATGGAATCCATATTTCCACATTCAATACACATAAGATGCATAAATTAAATTAAAATTAATCTTCTTGTCGAAAGAAAACAAGTTTTTGTTTAAAACATTGCAAAAGATTGAATTGATTTAACCTACGAATTCAGTGTAATATCAAGGATAATGACATTACTTATATTAAATGGTAAAAATATATTCTATTTTTAATCTAAAACCAGTCAATATTATAATTTAACCACATTAATTATTACAATGAAAAAAGTTGTTTTTAATTAAAATATAGTGTGTTTTTACTATTCATTAAAATATTAATGTTATCAGAATAATATGAAAAATTTATCCAAGGTAAAATTTTAAATGATGATTCCAAAGATTAATTTTATTTTGTAAAATTGAACTTATGAAAATGTCAAAAACTATATTTATTGTGGGTGCGCCATTAAAAGGCGGCAAAACTTCATTTTTTTAAAAAATACCTATTTTACCCGAAAAAATTAATTTATTCTCATACATTGTTCTTTTAAATGAGTAAGATGAATAATAATGTTATAAAATTAAAATTTTAGTTAATACTATTCATAACTGCTAGCTCATGATAATATTATAACCATATATCGTTGTTTAGTGAAACCCGGTATTGCGTACAATACACGCTATCGAAGAAGGTCGTGATTGCATGTAAGGCAAGCCAGGTTAGGGTTGCGTGTAGTGAAATATCCCTTTGTTGTTGTTTATAACATAATTCAAAACATATTTGAATTATAAATTAGAAAATATCTATACTTAATGTTGCATAGAATAATTTCTTCAAAACGAACCAGAAATTGTGTGTAACACGAGCCAAGAATAGTGTTGTGTATACTTCAATCTAATACGGCGTCTCGTATATCACAATCTAATTTTTGTGTAGAGTATAACACAAGACATCAATGAAATTAAAAGAATATTTTTCATAAAATCCCGGGGTGTTACATTCTAACCCCATTAAAATGAATTTCTCCCTTGAAATTCGTCGGGGTTAAAATGGTTTACTACTTAAAAATTTGTTTAATAGAAACCCACATCGTAAAAAGGAATACCAAAAATTAAATTTAAAAACTAAATAATGAAATGTAATGGTTACCCAAATTAAGTAATCACTAGGTTTCTACATAGGAGAAGATAGGTGAAAAATATGGATATGGAAATGAAATCATACCATCAAGTTCTGATGGAGAGTGGTAGAGAACATGGCTATGAAAAATCCAACAATCACAATGCCATAAATTTGTGTTGATCTAAGGTACCATAGGATTCATCGGATATGAGATTACTAGGAAAACATTTTTGTTTTTCAAAATCATTTCCTTAATGTTGATGATTTTTTGTATAAAGATAAATACTTACATGATTTCAGTGTAAAATCATCATTGGTCCTTTCATGAACAATTTCCTCTTCATCTCCTATTTAAAGATAAGAAGTTGAATTTGATATTCTTGAAGTATTATAAGATCACGCGATAGAATGATAGGTCATTCCATATGTCTCTATCATAATAAATGGTGAGTATAAGATATTAAATATACATAAGTCCATCTATGGTGAGGTTAATCATACATGGTTCCAAAAAATGACTTATACTTCATTTATCATACCTCGTAATAAAATTAAACTAATTTATACAAACCAGGGACTTCTTGTAGGCCAGTGGTAGGCGATGAAGGCCTGTCACACATTAGTTGTGTGTCAATTCCCACAACCTTGTCTGACGCGATGGGTTTTCGCACGTCCTGCATGTTGTACTTTTTTTCTAAAACTATACTATCATAATATGAAAATGCTCTATCCTAAAGCAATACTATCTGATGTCCAACTTAATCAATTACAACCTTTAGTATTTTCAAAAAAACATTGGTGTATTCTTATAGTATAAAGAGAATGATTACTAAAAAGGTCATATAACAAGCACGTGAATACCATAATTTATCCCTCATATATCACAAGATATATCTTTTTGATCTCATTGCAAACATGTGAATACCTTAATCTCGTATTATCGAGAAAAATGAATACCCATTGAACCTTACTGAAAACATAAATGCTGTCAAAAGATAACTCTTTCCACATACCAAAATCCCAAAATTTCGATATACTAAAACCATGGTATCACTTTGTCCTTATATCAGTCATGAGCTAATGAATACTATCAAACATATTATTTTCTCCCTATCCATTCATTATGCACATATCATATGCTTTCCAAAAATATTTCAGTCACTTTTCATGGTTACCAGTACCATATTCTTAATAAGAACATCAATTGACCAATACATAGATATTTCAATATACCATAAAAGTACCTCAACAACATTATTCTTTAATACAAATACATAAAACTTCAATCCATCCTCTTCAATGATTGTAATGGAATAAGTCCATCCTTGATCTAGAAGTAACGTCTTAGGTGAGGGCTTTGAGTTGGGTAATGCCCATGTTCTCCACAGATAAGACATCGAACTCCATAACAATCGGTCACTCTATGACCCTTCTCTCCACACAGATAACATCTTCCCCTCCACTTGATGTATCCATCAAGGTTCTTCTTCCCTTTTTTAGAAATCTGAATCTTTCTTTCATTATTCTCCTAAACATGCAAACATTCATAAAAGTCTATCTTCCTTTATTTGATGAATTAGAAATACCACTAAATTTCACATTATTAATCATATATCACGATGACTAATTCGGAATAATCACAATATATTTCTCTCTCAGAATTATCCAATTTCATTGCTCATAGTCACCAATTTTTCCATTGAATTCAATGTTAACTGAATTCCTTATGGTTCCCTCCATTGACTAAAACACAAAAAGAATACTGTGAGAGGTAAAAATCATTAAAGGAAAATAAAATAATAAAGGGGGAGTACCTTCGACATCTAAAATCTTATGATTAATTATAATATCATTACCATAATTCTAGGACTATATCCTATACTTATTGTTAACCTAAGTGACATCCCTATACATACCTTATAAATATCTCTAGGGATCTCACTAAAGTTTTCGCATACTAGTTTCCAATGTTTGACTTAACATTTCCTCTGAGACCAACTATAACGATATGGAATTACTACCAATGGGATATAATTGATACCTATCAGGGCACTCCATGGGCATCTACACCCCCTGGGTGGGACACACCACCATCCCCAGTGGCAGCCATTTCCTCATGAAGCCCTTGTGCGGAGAGCCATGCTTCTTCCAACGCTCACATTTGAGAATTCCCAAGGATCGAATACATTCCTACCTCCATTCCCACTGATACCAACTGTAGATACCCAAATCATGATGTACATGGACAATACATTACTTTGTGAAATACTTAATACATAACAAAAACCAAAACTCAAGGATCATAATAGTTTAGTGTCTTTGGAAAGTCGGAATATAATTTTCTATTCTTGGTGAATGTTCATCAACAACTCCCATAAAGATCTTTCCCTTTTTTTTCTTACCTAAAACGTTTCTTGAAATCCTGGGGAAATGAAAACATATAAATGGTGAGCTGAAATGCTCATTATGGGTATGCATGGAGAAAATAAACCAAACCATATACCATTGAACTTAAAAACATGAACATAATGATTAAACATCAAAATCATGAGCAAAGACATAAATATTGGAAGTACATAAGGAATGTATCCTAATGGAACATCAATCATAATAAAATAGAATGGGAATAAAACATGTAATTGTGCCAACCATTCAACACTTGTTATGATTTTCATACTAGCCATGGCATTGCTGCCAAGAGCATCTTAGTGGACAATGTCCATTTCTGAAATGAGTTCACTCCTTGTTCTAGTCCTGTGTCACTGAACCCGATTAACTTACCATTCCATCCATGTCTATATCGTGAGATATAA
The DNA here is from genome assembly GCA_963277665.1 of Viscum album. NCBI lineage: Eukaryota > Viridiplantae > Streptophyta > Magnoliopsida > Santalales > Viscaceae > Viscum > Viscum album. Next base: position 1,766,602,967 of record OY728152.1, read on the forward strand.
ATATTTACCGAATTCATTGGGGGGAGATATAGGTCCCACCCATGTCATAATGAAACTATTCCTTCGTGTGCTACAAAATCATAAATCATACATCATAGCATAACCCATTTAATAGAATGGAATTATTAAACATCATGCCATCATATCATAATCCATATAAAAAATGGATATCATTTCATCATAATAAGAATCAAACCATGTAAATAATGGAGACATTATACGTGAAACATAGACATATTATATAATGTAATTTTATATTTAATTTTTTTGATTAAAACATGAAATTAAATCTTGAGGAAAGTATCCTATATTATTCAAAATCATTTTATTTTCACAAAATTCCATTGAATTTTAAAGGAAAAGGGTTTTGTAGAAAATAATAATTCAATCTTTTATAGGAAGCTTCATGAAAATGAGGCGTTATTAAACTGTAAAAATCCGTTCACGCCATATAAGTTAAAAATAACATTCTCCTCGTACTTTTTTCAGAAATGTCAAAAAGTACGCCATAAAAGAAAGATTCCTTACATACAAAGTAGTAATAGTAAAAAATGTTCCAAAAGGACCTTAAAAATACCTGAAACCAGTTTTATAAAATTGTGACATGGATGATAAATATAACCCCATAAAATACTTACGTATAAAGAATATTAGATAACAAAACAAGATTGGAAAAGTAATCCCTTACCTTCTGTCCGATATGCTTCGTATGTATCTGAACCTCCTGTATAAAGATTTAAATAATTTCATTTAGTTATTACATAATCATATTAATTGTTATTATATCATATATGGTTCACTTTGGTATTTATATTACCCATTAATTTGTAAATTCCATGTTAAACTAGTGTTTTGGGTAAAATATTTTCCTTTATCGTACGGGTTTGGACTTGTTGTTCTTGATATTATTATTACTTATATAATGATTTAGATACATCCAAAATGTAAAACATGATTTATATATCATATATATTAATTATATATATATATATAATAGATAGATAAATGAAATGAAACACAACGTTCATGGAGACGGTTGGTCGTACGTACGCATGAATGTTATTTTCCTTTCCTTATTGACTTGAATATAAGTAAGTAGATGACATATATATATATACACATACATACAGTTTCTTTATAATTTCATATATTTCATTATTATTTCTTATATATTCTTTATAATCATTATTCAATGGTTAACATGGATAATGAATATCATAGCGTCGTGGATACGGTAGTCCGTACGTACGCATGAGCGATGATATCGTTCCCATAATTATTTAATTGAATTGGAGTGGATGATACAATATATCAGAATCATTATTATGTTATAATAACTATGTATAGTTATTATTTACACCATTGTACCCATCCATGTAATGTGGTGTTGTAAAAACAGAATACACCACGGCGTGGAGACGGTATTCCGTACGTACTCATGCACGCTGATTTCATTTACCGTAGGATGGATAGAAGGTGAAATGCAGTTTCTTCATATTTATAATAACATAGCAGTATATTAGTGATACTGGTGTTATTACTTTATAATGAAACAACTAAAGAAGAAGATGTTGAGGAAGAAATAAGATTTAAAGAATCGGTAGAAGAGATTATCTCTTCTTCAACGCACCTCCTTTAAACTTCTTTATAGGGCACTATGGATGGACTTTTGAGATGACCAGAACGTATATGATATAACTAGAGAGGTTGAGAAGAGGAATTTTCCGGGTTTGGCTGAGCTTAAAGGCTCAAAAGGGTGTGAATAGAAGTGGGAAGAGGTTCCCTTTTTATAAGGGAGGATAGGGGCACCTTTGAAATCGTAAAAATATTAATTTATAATATATCTAACCCCACTTAAAAACCTACAAAAATGACTCATATTAGAAGAATATATGATATAGGGTTGTAATATCATCATCCAATAAAATATAGACATGTAGGGAATTTATTTTAAAAATTATCAACTTGACTTATCCTTATTTAATCTATTAAATTTTCTTTGTTGTAATAAGATTGTAAATTTTAAATTGTTATAAATAATTACTTATGTGCTGTGAATTATCCATAATTAGATAATTTATGATATTTTAGACTATATAAATTTCAATTTATAATATTTAAATATTTTTGTGATTTTTATAAAATTTAATAATATGTTCTTTTTATAAAATATCAATAGTAGAAATTTTTACACTATTCATTTAGTTGAATTTAAATAAAATCCAAACAAAGGATATATTCAAACTAAACTATTTAATAGGATCCTAACATGTCATAGTATTCTAGAATATTATTGGATCACACTAAATAGTTCATATAATATTTATTTTACTATTTGTAAAACCATTTATTTGATATTTCTCTTAATAAAATAATTACTACAACATTTTTGAATATTTATTAAATATACTTTTTTGTTGAATAAAAATTAAAAATAAAATACTAGGGTGAAGATAAATCTTATATATTTCATAATAATATATTTAGTCAGATTTATCTTCTAAAACACCCAAATTATAAAATGTTATATTTATTAAATTATGAAGGTGACAACTATGACATCATATAAAATAAAATAATATAAGTGACATAATCACTTTTATAAGACTCGAAACGGTCATATATTAGGTCATTTGATTCTTATAGAGTATATATACACTACAAAATTGTTTTTTCAAGGTTTGTGAGCCCTTTAATAGGTATTACTATTTCAATAAAAACAATATTATTGATTTTTTTACTAAATAAATAATTTCTGCATCATTAATGTATAAACTAATAAGGTAATTTAATAACTCCTAAAAATTGAAAATAAATTACCATGATAATGAAAAAAATTTTAGATTTCAAAATAATGATTATAACCGAATTTATATTCTATATAATCTTATATTAAAAATACTTTAATTATTAATGTTTGAGTGAGACATATTTCACTTTCCTTTAAATAAAATAAACTAAATGTCTTAATCACCTCCATGTGGGTTCTAATGGATTCCATTTAGACCCAAATATGACTTAAGACGAATTAAAATCATCCAATTGTATTAAGAAAGGTGTTAGGGGTAATTTTATAATATTATATTTACACTTAATAACACGATTTACCTTTTACTATGGTAAATAAAATTTACCGTAGTTACTATTCATAATGACCAAAAATAAAAAATTAGTCTATTAATATAATTTGGAAAAATAGATTCCAAATATGGAATCCATCTTTCCAAATTCAATACACATCAGTTGCAGAAATTAAATTAAATTTAATCCCGTTGTCAAAATAAAACAAGTTTTTATTTAAAACATTGCAACAGATTGAATTGATTTAACCTACGAATTCAGTGTAAAATCAATGATAATGAGATAAATTATATTAAGTGGAAAAGATATATTCTATTTATACTTTAAAACCATTCAAGATTATAATTTAACCACATAAATTATTATGATGAAAAAGTTGTTTTTAATTAAAATATAGTGTGTTTTTACTATTCATTAAAATATGAAAGTTATCAGAATAATATGAAAAATTTATCCAAGTAAAATTTTATATCCTGATTCTAAAGAATAATTTTTATTTTGTAAAATTGAACTTATAAACATGTCAAAAACTAGATTTATTGTGGGTGCTCCATCAAAAGGGGGAAAACTACATTTTTTGAAAATACTTATTTTACCTGTTAAAATTAATTTATTCTCATACCATGTTATAGTAAATGAGTAAGATGAATAATAATGTTATGAAATTCGATTTTTAGTTAATACTATTCACAATGTTTAGTTCGTGATAATATTATAACAATATATCATTGTTTAGTGAAACTATTTATTGCATACATCACACGCTATCGAGGAAGGTCATGATTGCGTGTAATGCAAGCCAGGTCAGGGTTGTGTGTAGTGAAATCTCCCTTTGGTGTTGCGAATAATATAATTAAATACTTATTTGATTTATACATTAAAGAAAATCTATACTATTGTTGCATAGAATTATTTCTACAAAACGAACTTGAAATTTTGTGCAACACGAGCCAAGAATAGTGTTGTGTATACTGCAATCTAATACGGTGTCGCGTATAGAACAATCTAATTTTGGTGGAGCGTACAACACAAGACATCAAAAAAATTAAAATAATATTATTCATAAAATATTGGGATGTTACATTCTACCCCCCTTAAAATTAATTACGCCCTCGAAATTAATCAGTGTTACAAATGGTTTACTACTTGAATGTTTGTTTAATAGAAACCCACATCGTAAAAAGGAATACCAAAAATTAACTTAAAAACTAAATTATGAAACTTAACGATTACGAAAATTATCTAATCATTGGGTTTCCACATAGGAGAACATAGGTGAAAAATATGGATATGGAAGAGAAATCTAACCATCATGTTCTAATGGAGAGTGGTAGAGAATATGGCTATGAAAAATCCAACAATCACAAAGCCATAAATTTGTGATGATCTATGGTACCATTGGATTCATCAGATATGAGAGTACGAGGACTACATTTTTGGTTATCAAGATCATTTCCCTAATGTTGATGGTATTTTGTATAAGGATAAATACTTACTTGATTTCAGTGTAAAATCATCATTGGTCATTCCATGGACAATTTCTGCTTCATCTATTATTTAAAGATATGAAGTTGAATTTTACATTACTGAAGTATTATAAGATCACGCGATAGAATAATAGGTATTTCCATATATCTCTATCACAATAAAAGGCGAGTATAAGATATTAAATATATATTAGTCCATATATGGTGAGGTCAACCGCACATGGTTCCAAAAATGTACTTATACTTCATCTATCATACCACGTAATAAAATTAAACTAATTTCTACAAACCAGGGACTTCCTGTAGGCTAATGGTAGGCGATGAAGGCTTTTCGCACATTGGTTGTGGGTTCGATTCTCGCAACCTTGTCTGACGTGACGGGTTGTCACCTGTCCTGCATGTTGTCCTTTTTTTCTCTAACTATACTATCATAATATCAAAAGGCTATATCATTAAACAATACTATCTGATGTCTAACTTAATCAATTCCATCGTTTAGGCTTTTCAAAAATACTTATGTCTAATCTTATAGTATAAAGATAATGATTACAAAAAAGGTCATATAAAAAGCATGTGAATACCATCATTTATCCCTCATATATCACAAGATATATTTTTTTGATCGCATTCCAAACATGTGAATACCTTAATCTTGTATTCTCGGGAAAAATGGTTACCCATTGAACCTTACTGAAAACATTAATTCATTCGAAAGTTAACTCTCTCCAAATAACAAAATCCAAAAATTTTGATATACTCAAAGCATGCTATCACTTTGTCCTTATATGAGTCAAGAGATCATGAATAATATCAAACATATTATTTTCTCCTTATCCATTCATTATGCGGATATCATATGATTTCCAAAAATATTCCAGTCACTTTTCATGGTTACCAGTACCATATTCTTAATGAAAACCACAATTGACCAATACATAGATATTCCAATATACGATAAAAGTACCTCAACAACATTATTCTTTAATAAAAATACATAAACACTTTAATCCATCCTCTTAAATGATTGTCATGGAATAAGTCCATCCTTGATTTAGAAGTAACCTCTTATGTCAGGGCGTTGAGTTGGGTAATGCCCATGTTCTCCACAGATAAGACATTGAACTCCATAACTACCGGTCACTCTATGACCCTTCTCTCCACACAGAGAACATGTTACCCTCGATTTCATGTATTCATCAAGGTTATTCTTCCCTTATTTAGAAATATCAATCTTTCTTTCTTTATGCTCCTCAACATGCGAACATGCATAAAAGTATATCTTCCTCTTATTTGATGAGTTAGGAATACCATTTAATTTCACCTTGTTAATCATATATCGCGGTGACCGATTCGGCATAATCACAATATATTTCTCTCTCGGCATTAAGCAATTTCGTTTGTCATAGTCACCAACTTGTTGATTGGATTCAATGTTAACCGAATTCCTTCTGGTTCCCTCCATTGACTAAAACACAAAAAGAATTCTATGAGAGGTAAAAATCATACAAGGAAAATAACATAATCAAGGGGGAGTACCTTCGACATCTAACATCTTAGGTTTAATTCTAATATCGTTACCATAATTCGAGGACTATAACCTATACTTATACTTATCCTTAGGGACATCCCTATACATACCTTAAAAATATCTCTAGGGATCTCACTAACGTTTTCGTATCCTTGTTTCCAAAGGTTGACTCAACCATTCCTCTGATAACAACTATAACAGCCTTGAATTACATACTGGGGACAATAATAGATACATATCGGGGCACTCCATGGATGGCTACACCCCCTTGGTGGGACACAACACCATCCCTAGTGGCATCCATTTCGCATGAATCCCTTGGGCAGAGAGCCATGCTTCGTCTAATGCTCACATGTGAGAGTTCCCAAGGATCAGATACATTCCTACCACCTTCGCTTCTGATAAAAACTGTAGACACCCAAAGCATGAAGTACATGGACAATACATTAATTTTGCGGAATACTTAATACATAATAAAAACATAAACTTAAGTATCATAATAGTTTAGTGTCTTTGTAAACTCGGAATATAATCTTCTAATCATGGTGAAAGATCTTCAAAAACTCCCATAAAGATCTTCCCCTTTTTTTTCTTACCTAAAACCTTTCTTGAAATCATGGGGAATGGAAAACATATAAAGGCTAAGCTCAAAATTCTCAGTAGGGTTAAGTATAGAGAAAATAAATAAACCATAGACCATTGAACTTAAAAACATGAACATAATGTTTAAAAATCAAAATCCTGAGCAAAGACCTAAATCTGGGATGTACGTAAGGGATGTATCCTAATGTCACATCAATCTTGATAAAATAGCATTGGAATAAAACTTGTAATTGTGGAAACCATTCAGAACTTGTTATGATTTCAATAGTAGCCATGGCATTGCTGCCATGACCATCTTAGTGGACAAAGCCCCTTTCTGAATCGAGTTCACTCCTCTTTCCAGTTCTGTATCACTGAACCGGATTAACTAACCATTCCAGCCATGTCTATCCCATGAGATATGAATCGTTACCCAATTCATTGGGGGGAGATATAGGTCTCACCCATATCATAATGAAACCATTCCTTCATGTTCCAAAAAATCATAAATCATACATCATAGCATAACCCATGTAATACAATGAGATTCTTAAACATCGTGCCATCATAGTATAATCCATATAAAAAAATGGATATAATTTCATCATAAGAATAATCAAACCATGTAAATAATGGAGACATTATACTTGAAACATAAAAATATTATATAATGTCATTTTAGATTGAATATATTTTTGATAAAACACTCAAAATGAAATCTTGAGGAAAATATCATTTCTTATTCAAAATAATTTTCTTTTCACAAAATGCCACGAAATTTTAAAATAAATAGGTTTTGTAGAAAATAATCATGCAATCTTGTATAGGAATATTCTTGAATATGAGGCGTTATGAAATAGTGAAAATCCGATCATGTCATATAAGTTAAAAATAACATTCTTCTCGTACTTCTGTCGGAAAAGTCAAAAAGTACCTCATAAAAGAAATATTCCTTACATACCATGTAGTAAAAGACAAAAAATGTCAAAAAGGACTTTAAAAATACTTGAATCCATTTTTATAAAATTGGTACATGGATGATAAATATAACCCCAATAAATAATTATGTATAAGTAATCTCCTATAAAAAATGAGATTGGAAATGTTATCCCTTACCTTATGTACGATATGCTTTGTATTTATCTGAACCTCCTGTATAATGATTTAAATAATGTCATTGAGTTATTACAAAATCATATTAAATTTTATTATATCATATATTGTTTACTTATGTATTTATATTATCCGTTCATTTGTCAATTCCATGTTAAAGTAGTGTTTTGGGTAAAATAGATTCATTTATAGTACGTGTTTGGACTTGTTGTTCTTGATATTCTTATTACTTACATCATGATTTAGTTACTTCCAAAATTTAATAAATGATTTATATATCATATATATTCAGTATATATATATATAATATAGAGAAATGAAATGAATGACATTGTTCATGGAGACGGTAGGCCGTACGTACACATGAATGTTGTTTTCCATTCCTTATTGACTTGAATGGAAGTAGATGAAATATATATATATATATATACATAAATACAATATCTTTATTATGTCATTTATTTCATTATTATTTCTTATATATACTTTATAATCATTCTTGAATGGTTAACATGGTGAATGAATCTCATCGCATCGTGGAGACGGTAGTCCGTACGTACGCATGAGTGGTGATATCATTCCCATAATTATTGAATTGAGTTGGAGTGGATGATATAATATATCAGAATCATTATAATTTTATAATAACTATGTAGAGTTATTCGTTACACCATTATACACATCCATGTAAGGTGGTGTTGGAAAAACGAATTACACCACGGCGTGGAGACGGTATTCCGTACGTACGCACGCGCGGTGAATTCGTTTACCGTAGGATGGATAGAAGGTGAAATAGGGTTGTTTCATATTTATAATAACATATCCGTATATTATTGATACTAATTTTATTACTTTTTAATGATACAACTAATGAAGGAGAAGTTGAATAAGAAAGAAGATTGAAACAATCAATAGAAGAGATTACCTCTTCTTCGACACACCTCCTTTAAACATCTTTTTAGGGAACTAGGGTTGGTCTTTTGAGAAGACCAGAACCTATATGACATAACTAGATAGGTTGATAAGATGAATTGGTAGGTTTTGGCTGATATTCATGGCTCAAAAGGGTGTGAAAAGAAGAGGGAATGGGTTCCCTTTTTATAAGGGAGGAGAGGGGCACCTTTGGAAATCAAAAAAATATTAATTTATAATAAATCTAACCCCACATAAAAACCACTAAAAATAACTCATATTCGATGATTAGATGGTATAGGGTTGTAATCTCATCAACCAATAAAATATAGGCATGTAGGGAATTTATTTTAAACATTATCAACTTGATTTATCCTTATTTAATCTATTAATGTTTTTTTTGTGGTAATAAGATTCAAACTTTTAAATTGTTATAAATAATTACTTATGTGCTCTTAATTATTTATTATTAGATAATTTTTGACATTGTAGACTATATAAATTTCAATTTATAATTTTTAAATATTTTTGTGTTTTTTAAACAATTTAATAATATGTTATGTTTATAAAATAACAATAGTTTCAATTTTGACACTATTAATTTATTATTATTTAAATAAAATCCCCACAGAGGATATATTCGAACTAAAATATTCAATAGGTTACCAACATGTTATAGGAATCTACTAAATTGGTGGAGAACATTAAATATTTCATATATTATTTATTTTACTATTTGTAAAACAATTTATTTGGTATTTCTCTTAATAAAATAATTACTACGAAATTTTTTTATAATTATTTAATATGCTGATTTATGCATAAAAATTAAAAATAAAATTATAGGATGAAGATAAATCTTCAAGAATTCTTAATAATACATTTAGTCAGATTTATCTTCTAAAACTACCAATTTTTAAAATGTTATATTTATTAAATTATGATGGTGACAACTTTGACATCATTTAAAATAAAATAATATAAGTGTCATAATCACATTTATAAAACTCTAAATGGTCATATATTCGGTAATTGGATGGTTATGGTGTATACATACACTAAAAATAAGTTATGTTCAGGTTTGTGAGACCTTTATTATCTATTACTATTTCAATAAAAACAATATTATTGATTTTTTTACTAAATAAATAATTTCTGCATCATTAATGTAGAAGCTAATAAGGTAATTAAATAACTCTTAAAAATTACAAATAAATTACCATGATAAATAAAATCATTTTATCTTTCAAATTTGTATTTATAACAGAATTTATATTCTGTTTAACCTTATATTAAAAATACTTAAATTATTAATGATTGAGTGAGACATATTTAACTTTCTTTTAAATAAAATAAACTAAAGGTCGTAATCACCTCCAAGTGGGTTTTAATGGATTACATTTAGACCCAAATATTACATAAGACGAAATATAATCATACAATTGTATTAAGACAAGTGTTAGGGTAATTTTATACTGTTATATTTACTCTTAATTATAGGATTTACATTTTACTATGGTAAATAAAATTTACTGTAGTAGGTATTCATAATGCCCAAAAATAAAAAATTAGTCTATTAATATAATTTGGACCCACTAATTCCAAATATTGAATCCATATTTTCAATTTCAATACACAGATGTCGCAGAAATAAAATTAAAATTAATCCCGTTGTCGAAAGAAAACACGTTTTTGATTAAAACATTGCGAAATATTGAATTGATTTAACCTACGAATTCAGTTTAAAATCAATTCTAATGACATACATTATATTAAATGGTAAAAATTTATTCTATTTATATTTTAAAACCATTAAATATTATAATTTAACCACATAAATTATTACGATGAAAAGGCTGTTTTTAATTAAAATATAGCATGTTTTTACTATTCATTAAAATATGAAAGTTATCAGAATAATATGAAAAATTTATCCAAGGTAAAATTTTATATCCTGTTTTGAAAGAATAAATTTATATTGTAAAATTTAACTTATAAACATGTCAAAAACTAGATTTAATTTGGATGCACCATCAAAAGGCGGCAAAACAACATTTTATGAAAAATACTTATTTTACCTGAAAATTTTAATTTATTCTCATACCATGTTCTAGTAAATTATAAAGATGAATAATAATGTTAAAAAATTCAAAATTTAGTTAATACTATTATTAAAATCTATTTTGTGATAATATTATAACCATATATCGTTGTTTAGTGAAACCCGATATTGCATACAACACACCCTATTGAGGAAGGTCGCGATTGTATGTAATGCATGCCAGGTCAGGGTTGCCTGTAGTGAAATCTCCCTTTGGTATTGTGTATAACATAATTCAAAACTTATTTAATTTATAAATTAAATAAAATATACACTTAATGTTCCGTAGAATAATTTCTAAAAAACGAACATGAAATTGTGTGTAACATGAGCCAAGAACAGTGTTGCGTATACTGCAAGCTAATACTGTGTTGCATATAGCACAATCTAATTTTTCTGTAGTGTAAAACACAATACATCAAAGAAATTAAAATAATATTCTTCATAAAATCAAGTTGTGTTTAATTCTACCCCCCGTAAAATGAATTTTTCCCTCGAAATTCTTCGGGTTTATAAATCGTTTACTACTTGAAAGTTTCATTAATAGAAACCCACATCGTAAAAAGGAATACCAAAAATTAACTTTAAAAGCAAAATTATGAAATGTTACGATTACCCAAATTAACTAATCACTGGGATTCCACATAGGAGAACATAGATGAAAAATATGGATATGGAAGAGAAATCTGACCATCAAGTTCTGATGGAGAGTGGTAGAGAACATGGATATGAAAAATCCAACAATCACAAAACCATAAATTTGTGATGATCTTAGGTACCATCAGATTCATCGTATATGATAGTACTAGGACAAATTTTTTGGTTTTCATGATCATTTTCATAATTTTGAAGATTTTTTTTATAATGATAAATACTTACATGATTTTAGTGTAAATTCATCATTGGTCATTCCTTGAACAATTTCCGCATCATCTCTTATTTAAAGATGTGAAGTTGAATTTGAAATTCTTAAAGTACTATAAGATCACGCAATAGAATGATATGTCATTTTATCTGTCTCTATCACAATAAAAGGTGTGTATAAGATATTAAATATACATAAATCCATATATGGTGAGGTTAATCGTAAATGGTTCCAAAAATGGACTTATACTTCATCTATCATACCACATAATAAAATAAAACTAATAACTTCAAACCAGGGACTTCCTGTAGGCCAGTGGTAGGCGATAAAGGCCTATCGCACTTCGGTTGTGGGTTTGATTCCCGCAACCTTGTCCGACACGACAGGTTGTTGCCCGTCATGCAAGTTGTCCTTTTTTTTTCTAAAACTATACTATCCTAATATCAAAAATCTCTATCCTTAAACAATACTATCTGATTTCCATCTTAATCAATTTCAACCTTTAGGCTTTTCAAAAATACTTCTGTCTAATCTTATAGTATATTGAGAAAGATTACTAAAAAGGTCATATAACAAGCACATGAATACCATCATTTATCCCTCATATATCATAAGATATATCTTTGTGATCGTATTCCAAACATGTGAATACCATAATCTTGTATTCTTGGGAAAAATGAATACCCATTGAACCTTACTGAAAACATGAATGCTGTCAAAAGTTAAATCTTTCCACATACCAAAATCCATAAATTTCTATATACTCAAACCATGGTATCACGTTTTCATTATATCAGTCATGAGCTCATGAATACTATCAAACGCATTATTTTCTCCTTATCCATTCATTATGCGCATATCATATGCTTTCCAAAAATATTTCAGTCACTTTTCATGGTTACCAGTACCATATTCTTAATGAAAACCCCAATTGACCAATACATAGATATTCCAATATACCATAAAAGTTCCTCAACAACATTATTCTTTAATACAAATACATAAACACTTCAATACATACTGTTAAATGATTTTCATTGAATAAGTCCATCCTTGATTTAGAAGTAACCTCTTAGGTCAGGGAATTGAGTTGGGTAATGCCCATTTTCTCCACAGATAAGACATTGAACTCCATAACAATTGGTCACTCTATGACCCTTCTCTCCACAGAGATAACATCTTCCCCTCCATTCTATGTATTCATCAAGGTTCTTCTTCCCTTCTTTATAAATCTCAATCTTCCTTTATTTATGCTCCTCAACATGCGAACATGACTAAAAGTCTATCTTCCTCTTATTTGATGAATTATGAATACCACTAAATTTCACCTTGTTAATCATATATCACAATGATTGATTCGGAATAATCACAATATATTTCTCTCTTGGAATTAAGAAATTTCATTGCTCATTGTCACCAATTTGTCCATTAGATTCAATGTTAACCTAATTCCTTTTGGTTCCCTCTATTGACTAAAACACAAAAAGTATTATGTGAGAGGTAAAAATCATACAAGGAAAATAACAAAACCAATGGGGAGTAACATGGACATATAAAATTGTAGGTTTAATTCTAATATCGTTACCATAATTATAGGAATATATCCTATACTTATACTTAACCTTAGGGACATCCCTAGACATACCTTAGAAAAATCTCTAGGGATCTCACTAAAGTTTTCACTTACTATTTTCCAAAGTTTGACTAAACCATTCCTTGGATAACAACTATAACGGTCTGGAATTTCTTCTAGTGGACTATAATTGATACCTATCAGGGCACTCCATGGGCGGCTACAACCCCTGGGTGGGACACCCCACCATCCCCAGTGATAGCCATTTTACTCATGAAGCCCTTGTGCAGAGAGCCATGCTTTGTCCAACGCTCACATGTGGGAGTTCCCAAGGATCATATACATTCCTACCTCCTTTGCCCCTGATAAAAACTATAGAGACCCAAAGCTTGACGTACCTGGACAATTCATTACTTTTTCATAATACTTAATACATAACAAAAACCAAAACACAAGGATCGTAATAGTTTAGTGTCTTTGGAAACTCGGAATATAATCTTCTAATCTTGGTGAAAGATCTTACAAAACTCCCATAAAGATGTTCCCCTTTTGTTTTCTTACCTAAAAACTTTCTTGAAATCATTGGGAAAAGAAAACATATAAAGGGAGATCTCAAATGATCAGTAAGGGTAAGCGTGGAGAAAATAAAACAAACCATATACCATTTAACTTAAAAACATGAACATAATGTTTAAACATCAAAATCATGAGCAAAGACATAAATCATGGAAGTACGTAAGGCATGTATCCTAATGGAACATAAATCATGATAATATAGCATGGGAATAAAACATGTAATTGTGGAAACCATTCAGTACTTGTTATGATTTCCATAAAAGCCAAGGCATTGCTGACAAGACCACCATAGTGGACAAAGTCCCTTTCTGAATCGAGTTCACTTCTCGTTCCAGTCCTGTATCACTGAACCAGATTAACTTGCCGTTCCAGCCATGTCTATCTAATGAGTTATATATATTTACCCAATTAATTGTGGGGAGATATAGGTCCCACCCATCTCATAATGAAACCATTCCTTCATGTTCCACAAATTCATAAATCATACATCATAGCATAACACGTGTAATAGATTGAGATTCTTAAACATCATGCCATCATAACATAATATATATAAAAAATGGATATCATTTCCTTATAAGAAGAATCAAACCATGTAAATAATGGAGACATTATACTTGAAACATAAACATATTAAATAATGTCATTTTAGATTCAAAATATTTTTGATAAAACACATGAAATGAAATCTTGAGGAAAATATCCTTTCTTCTTCAAAATCATTTTCTTTTCACAAAATACCAAGAAATTTTAAAAGAAAATGGTTTTTGTAGAAAATAATCATTAAATATTGTATATGAAGCTTCATGAAATTGAGGTGTTATGAAACCGTAAGAATCAATTCACACCGAATAAGTTAAACATAACATTCTCCTCGTACATTTGTTGGAAAAGTCAAAAATTACCTCGTAAAATAAAGATTCCTTACATACCATGTAGTAAAAGTAAAAAATGGTCAAAAGGAAATTAAAAATACATGATACCATTTTTAGAAAATTGGGACATAAATGATAAATATAACCCCTGTAAATACTTACGTATAAGCAATCTCGGATAAAAAACAAGATTGGAAAAGTTATCCCTTACCTTATGTCGGATAAGCTTCGTATGTATCCGAACCTCCTATATAATGACTCAAATAATGTCATTGAGTTATTACATAATAATATTAATTGTTATTATATCATATATGGTTCACTTAGGTATTTAGTGGAAGATTGTCATTAAAACATTATAGTCCAAGACCATGTGCCTGTTATCTAATATCATGGAATACATATAAAATTTAAATTCCATCCATTATATTGATTCACTCATTTATATTAAGAAATTTGATGATATGAATGTCCTTTTCATTATTATACTCCCCTTATTGATGTTAATTCATAACATTAATGTATGTTTGATTCTCATTCATGGAAAAAATTATCAATCTATTTATCTTTTACCTTCTAGTTTTACGCCAAAAACTAAATTATATGGTTTTGGTGCATTGTAATCAACAAAATGAACAAATGTTTTTATATCATCAATAAATTTATGAACCATGAGATGATTAAATTAATTATAATTAGTTTCACACATATAAGGACCTCGAAGTACTCAAAATAAAGCCATACTGTTGGAAACTGAAATAGAATAAATTATCACAATATACAACAATAATTGATTAATCTAGAAAATCAAAAAAAATAGATATTGACATTATAAACTAAGAACATGAGACACACATCCCAAAATACCTTAGTAAATTGAGTATCATCATTGAAAAAATATCTAGGAACTCACCCCAATATACCTCTCAATGGATGAAAATACTATCTATTGTACACCAATCATCCCAATATAAGTATTATTGATGAAATACCTCATTTGATATCAATTTGAAATGAAATTGGCTCATAAAACTTCTCAAACATGTACCTGATAGAAATTTTCATATACGTGATTGGAGTTCCCAAACACTATGGGTTTGACACATGAACTAGAGAATCCAAAAACAACTGGAGGAAATAGTTTAACCTAAAAAAAGAAGCCACATGAAATATATATACACAATGTATTGAAATATTGAATGATATAAATATATGTTTTAACAGATTGGGAACAACATAAGTGATACATATGAAAAATGTTGCAATCAATATATAAGTGTCATGTCAAAATAAAATGGAATAAAAAATCAAATTGCTACTCTAACAGATCCATTGGATGGTTTAGTTACCCTATAATTATCTCACAACTAGATACCCATAACATAACTGATAGAAAACATCATTTTTCTAATAAATTACATTTCCTTTACATGAATCGAAATACATAACCAACACTACGAATTTTCGAAGGGGTCTGCATGGTGTTATCTATCAATCTCAGTGGGGTCCCACCCATGTGTTCAATATCATGTCTCTGAGAAATAATCCAACCATTTTTAAAATTATATAAAACACTACATGATAGAAGATTAATCATTTTATATCAAAAAATAGAAACATTTTTGCTCTTTTCCCAGATTTATAAATAAATTAGGATAATTTTAATAATGTTTTCCAAAAATATATATTGTAGCATAAATATATTATAAAAACAAATAATGAATCACATATCATATGAAACCCAAGGATGTACACCAAAACATTACAATCCAAAAGTAGAAGTGTAAGTATCATAATTCTAGGGATCACACAAGGTCAGAATATTTTTTACACTCATACCAAATACAGACAATCATATAGGAATCAAGTCATTGTACATATTCATGGAGTTTTGAGTGTAGAGAAAGATCCCAGAAACTGAACCCCCAACAGGTCTAATATGTTCCGAGGACAAAATGATTTGGGTGAAAGGATAACACCCTTAAAGAAACCCCTTAACAATAGACTATGAACATTACTATACATTTCACATAATTACCAAAGGACAATCCAATGATCTTTTTTTATAATTAGTTAATAAAAAAATAAAAATACCATTTTCAAATTATTTTAAGAACATTACATTAATTAAAACCTTGGTAAAACCATATTTTATAAAATATCAGTGTTCCAAACACACAAAATAGATCATTCATATCATTCTATTTCATTTAATAATAAAATTATCAAAAATATGTGAAATTATACTATCCAATATAATATATAGACTGAATATCATTCCTTAACCATAGTGTCATAGTCCCCCATAAAGGGATCAAACTACAATATGAGTTAAACAATGATAATGGAGTCCCCATAACTAATATTCACATTCTAGAGTTCATCAAATTTTGTCAAATTGGGGAAGTGTATGGATTTTAAATACTTTAAAGAACACAATCATACCTCTCCCCAAAATATACATTAATCAAACCTAAATCATGATACCAAAATTGATCTAGAAGATACATAAGGGAAGTATCACCACAAATATTCAAAACCAATAGTATAATGCAATAATTGTACCAAAATTGGTGGAAATGATGAATTTTAATGGGTTACTCAATTCGAGGTATGAAACCAAACCACATCGGTGATCAATCAAAAATAAAATTGATCCATATTAAACAAAGGGTCAAAAAATCAATAGTAAGAGTTATAGGTTTAGATAGGAGAGATATTTGTAAGAATGAATAAACATACGAGATGATTAGAACTCTAAAATCCCAGTTCGTGACACTTATATTGTGTTAAATCCTATAATATAGTGTGTAATTCAAGGGGATCACATATTATAGAAACCCAATTGTCTTTTAATTATAAAATAATAAAATACATGGTGTGTACCCTTAATAGGGTGTTTACTTCCTTCACATTTTGTACCAAGTTCATGGAATCTACCCTATTAAAGAACAAGTCGGGTTCTCCCATTTCACAGTGTGTAATTCCTATACAGTCTATCAAATCAACATATAAATTGAAGAAAATCATATGAATTAGGGGTTATCTAAAATTAGTACGAACACTATAATTTTAGTAAAAATATTTTAAATACAATCTATTAATTCAGGGAAATAAAAATTCCCAATCGTTAGGTAATTTTTTTCATAAAATGTTATCCATCCTCTTAGGTCCCATGAATCGCCCAATTAAAGAGGAAAAAATAAAAGATAAGTAATATACTTAAAATATGGTGAAGAGATGTTACCATAGAGTAATGAAGTTTTAGGTTTCAATACATCAGAAATGTGGCCAGATTCACCAATGAAAATGTTTCAATAAAATGATAAGATATCTTCTTTATAGAAAAATGTGCATAAAAATCTAAACATTGGGTAAAATTATTGACTTCAATTGATGTAAATGATGTTATTATTAGGGAACCAATGTTATATTAATTTATTACATGTGTAGAACATGGTAATTATCCATATTTATTCCATAATCCAAGGGATTACTCATAGACAATGGAAGATAATATATTATAATACTACATGTAGTGAATCATGAAAATTAATTGACTCTTCAGATTAGGGAATTATATATTAAAGAATAATAAGACATTTCCTACTCAAACAATACATTTTATCTTATTGTTGAATTTGATGTTATTTTCATAACATATTAGAACTCTCCCCATATATCCCTTATGAATTTATATGGTTTGGAAATAAAATTTGATATTCTGAACAACCCTATGATTTTATATTACATATAGTGTAAATATTATCTTCCAATAAAAAAATATCTATTATATTTATAATGATTCTTATTCAAGATAATGAAGATGAAATATTAATTCAGCTAAGTGGATAACATTTGGATTCAACTTTCACTTCTTTATAATAGTAGAGATGGATTAACTTGAATCAATAATGATAATCTAAAACATGAAAATCTCATGATCTAGAATATATATCCACCACAATGTATTAATTTATTTATTTTAAAATTATATGGTGCTCAATATGATTTTATTAATGATCTTTGACCTAGATACTATCAATTAAGGTTCAAAAGAGATAATATAACAAAGTTATTCATAAATTTTAGGTATAATCACTATCAATATATAGTTATGTGATTTGGAATTATAAATTCCCCAAAATTTATTATTGATTTAATGAGTAGAGTTATCCCGGTTTATAATGATCATTTTTTGGTGTAATTTTAAAAAATTTATATATCCCTAAAGAAGTGATGATTAATAAGATAATGTGTTTATTGTACTAAATAACCTATATTATTATTAGTTGTACGATAAATTTACTATGTGTGATAATTTTCTAAAAAAGGTTAAATTTTTTGATCACATAATCATATTTGATGGTATATCAATAGATCTATCAAAAATGGAACATACAAAAAATTATCCTAGACAACCCATTGCCACTGAGATTTATTGATTAAATTGATTGTGTGGGGGTGATATGTTTCTAGTGAAGGATTTATCACATAAATATAGTAAACTCAAAATTTTAACAAGGAATGGGTTTATGTTACTTTGAATTAATGAATTTCAATAAAATTTCACGTAACTTAATAGAAGTTTGTTTATTACATTCTTCACTCAATACCATACTATGAAAAAATGTTTGTTAATTACAATGATTCATCAAAAAAGGTGCATGTATTTTTTATTATGTATAATGATATGGTTATTTCCCTTGCCTCATGACAATTGATGATCCATGATAAAAACTACTTGACTCAAGATTCAGTTTCCGGAACAATAAACATTTTTAATGATATTAATCCATTATGTATAAAGATGGTTTTGTTACATATATAATGATTATAAAATTTTAATGTTTTTATTCACACATAATGAGTTTTCTATTTTCCATACAATATGGGTTGATTTTATTAAATATTAGTACAATGAAATATGTTACCCAATATGAAAATAAAACAAGGTGGTTAATTACTTGATTCAAATCGATCATACTAGTTTATGTATGATATGGATTAAATAATATTTATTTTTTATAAACATAGAAATTATTTATCCTGATTTCATTAATATTGGGGAAATTATATTTTCCCGAAATAACTGATCAACCATCTATCTATATGAGTATTAATGAGGAACAAAAGGCTGATGAAGAGTAATAAAGCAAGGTAAAAAATATTCATTTGTTAAAACATGATTCTAATGGAATGATAATGTTACAGAATATGATATGGATCCTATAAATATCTAAAATAAAGAAACAGATATTGAAATAAGCTCATAACTCACGATTCACTATTCTCCCTTGAAGTAAAATTTTTTATATAGATTAAGAAGAATATTTTCCATAATAAAATGTACATAGATAGATTTCTGAGTATATATTTTTCATTCCTAGTATTCCAGAAATTTAAATATGTGATACCAAATTCTATGAAATTGTTTCAGCAATTACCCAAACCATAATTGTAATGATAATACATGACAATGAATATTGTTTTCAAACTCCCAAAATTGTATTATATAGATAATTCCTTTTTTTGTTGTAGATTAGCACATTATGAAATCATTACACATAATTATTATCAGAGAGATTTTTTTCCTTTATTAGCCTTCCATGATATACAATATGGTAGTAGTATATATTGAATGATTACAACATTATATTGTATTTGATCAAGATGAAAGGGTTACCTTGATGTTAAATAAATGTATTTTTTATAATATGTATAATGAGTTTCATTCAGTAATAAATATCATAATAAAAATTATTGTTAGTGTAATAGTAATATTCAATTCATTGAAGATATGATGATATCTTGTTCCCTATATTTTAAATAAATTTGAGATAAGAATCATATAATATTTAAATTATCATATAGTAACAGTATTAACTACAGAATTAAAATGTATCTTTATTAACCCATTAACTGAATGAATTTTGAAACAATGACATATTGTGGATAAATGGTAAGGAAGATTAGTGACATTCAACAACACATCAATGTAGCATAGAGTTGGCAAAGAAGTTATATTAACAATATTTTTCATGATCTAGAAATTGATGTTAATGTGAAATTATTACTATGAATTTATATATGGAACTATAATATGATATTTAGAAGGGATATAAATATTATCTCTATATAAAATTTTCCATTGGATATTTCTGTTCAGATTGAGATAATATAATATCTATTGCCACACTCACTAAACAACTCTCAAGTTACTAATGTTTTATGTGTGTCTCTCCTAACAAATAATATACATAATAATTCAAAGATTATAATCTCAATGGTTTTACCATTTTATAATGATATCTCCAATTAATAACTATTTAAATTCTTGGTTCATATCTATAATTTTATAGGGAGAAATACTATTATTCTAGTAATGGTTCTCTAAATATAATTAAAATTTTATGAGAGCCCCATGAAAATTTAAGCATGTGATGTAGTGATATCCTAATATTTTTATATTAGGGTCATATAATTTTAATTTATTGATTCATTTTAATTAGGGTATATTGTAACACCTCATGGTTTTATATATATTACCTTCAGAATGAACATGATGTATTTGATATTTTTCATTACATGAAACCAAAAGTCTAAATGAACCTTAATAAGGCAATATTTCATATTCTAGTTGATAAATTTAAAATTATCAATAATAAAAATCAAATTACGAAAAATATATATATAATTTGTTAATATAAATTATATTTATTTATTTATGAATAATAAATATGTATTTAATCACCATGATTGTATTTTATTCTTCAAAAAATCATAAAAATTAGTTTACTACAATGGGTGAATTAGTAATATATATAAATACTACTATTAATATAAATTAAATTTTATGAAATGAATATAATATATTAAATAATCATTTTAATATTATCTTATGGTGAATTTTTGTTATTTTTCTAAACAATATATATTTCAGTGATTACTGAAAAATACTTAGTTTTGTAAAAAATGTCATTTCCTTACATGTAAAAGTCCAATTATTATTTGAATAATATACTAAAACAATTTATATATACATTTATTAGATATATGATAATTTGTTACAAATTTATCATTATTTTAATTTATTTTGGTAGAAGATAATTTTTGGTCAAAAACACACATCTTTCAAAAAAATATTATTATCCACATAATGCCATTTTGACATAATAAATAAAATTAATATCTAATTATTAATGTTTTAAATTAATTTAATAAATTATTTATCTAATAATATATTTTAAACATTCATTTTTTGGTTTATACAAGGAATTTAATCGATTTAAGAATAGTTTTATTCTTAGAAACATATTTTTTAAAAAATATTTTATTACAATTTTGAAGCTTATTTTAAATTTTAAAATTAATCATGTATAAATAGAAAATACTAAAATAAACTCAAAATTATTATTCATCAATATTTTTTATAATTTTTTAGATTCAAACTAATTTAATATCATAATAGGAATAAAAAACAATAAAATTTTGTTACTATGTTTAAGGCGAAAATAAGCTTACCAAGAGGTTAACACAATACATAGTTGTTGGATAGTCTTCCACACATTTTTATTTATTATTGGATTAATACATTAAGAAATTATCTCATCAAATATTCTAATAATTTTATATTTTTTTCTAATATAGAATAAATGTTAAATTATTTAATTGAAACATTTAATGAAATTCCATGTCTTTCCCTTCCAAAAAGGGAAGCTCATCTCCACCGATTTGCAAATGATTTTAACCATTTAGATCATCAAATTCCTACTCAAAATACATCCTATATTTTTCTATTCATCCAATATCTAATTTTAATCCCCTAATACCAATATTTCATGTCTTATGGTGTAATGTAAATTAGTTTATTCGATGAAAATGTATAAATCATAACCACGATCTTTGACTATTATTACATGATAAAAAAAATATAAAATTATTTAATCCATAATTAACATTAAATAATTTAATATACATATACATATATGTTATTTTTTAATGTCTAAACCATTAAAATCATATTCTACATCATATGGTTTTTGAATGTATCTTTCTTTTGTGTGTGGACTACCACTTCCACAATGGGATATGATTCATTTTCCATGACCATCCATAAGAGATAATTTTAATGATTAATATAAGATCTATATATGATATAAATCTAATTATAACTCTTCTATATTTAATATGTATTTTAAAATCCCATTACTTATTTTTTTATTTTTACCTTTAAACTTACAGTGACTTTTCATATTTCGTTATCTGTATATGGTGATGAAGTAATTGAGATGATACATGTGATGTTGAAGTCACATACTTTTTTGGACTACCATCATTAACTAGTCCTATATACCAGATGATAGAGTGTTTCATACTAAAAAACTAGGTTAATGTATGTGTAGGAGTCACTTGATACAAGTTCTGAAAGACTTCACATTGTGAAATGTTACACCATTGGAAGATCCATTTCACATTGTGGGTTCTTGAAATAATGTATTTTAAATAAAAGGTGAACAATTTTATTATGTACCAAAAAATTGGGGATTTCACAACGTGTAGTGGAAATAAACATCATTTAATTCCCATATAAGTTGGGTTTTAGGGTGTTTCGTGGTTGTTTGGTGAGCATTCAGTCAACCTTTTTTTACTTTTCTCCAGAACCAAAACTCATCTCCCATGATTTTTGGAGACACCATTATTTCCATATTATTCTGCTCGACATGAAATCATTGTTCTGGTTGTGGTGAGTCTTGCTAGGTAAGTTATATTTATCCTTCTTCAGTGTACATCATCACATTATAACCATTGGGTTGCATTATCAAATATTATGGTCTAATTTGGTGTTTCTTCATGTCTTGTTCGAAGATATGTTATCTGATCTGGCTCTAAAGGGTTTTACATCATTGATCGTCGTGGGTGGGTGTTCATTATTGTGGTATTGTATATTTTCTATCCTCATACAAGAATCATTCATAATTGAATCAATACTTATATGTGTTGATTGGATTATAGGTTCACCACTTGTGTTGTTGGGTTTCATTATCGGTGGATCCCATTGTGTGCGTGTGTGATCAAGTCATTGAGGTGAGTGATTCTATATCTAGACTATGATTATAATCATGATTGATCTTACTTTATAAATTGATATATCGAATTTTCATGACATTTATTAGCTGTTGAAAAAGGGTTTTTAATGAAAAGTGAGGTTTCCTAGGTTTTTGATAAATGAAAAGGAAATAGGTACATTTATAACATTGAAATTGATTTTTTAAAATGATCACAAGGGTTCCCTTTATTACATTCGTGGAAAGTTTATCATGAGAACAACATCCATGTTTTTTGATTATCATGATATTTTCTCATGGTTGTTTCCAATATTTCCTAGGCTTGTTGTTCTATGGGACATATATTGACATTATAGGGGAGTTTATTCATGGGTTATACCTCTGTTTCCATGTCATGTATTCAAGGAAAAAGATTATGCTCGTGATTTATTGTGGTGCTAGTAGTGTACTAGTCTAACCAGTAGTTATCCTTAGTATTGAATTCTGTGATGCACCTTCTATTCTTCACTACAAGGATTTGTAGGTTATACTTGATATGAATTTTATACATAATATTCTTTTGAAATGTGAAAATGGTACATGTTTACACTGTTTTCTATAAAACTACTTTACTGATTATCAAGAAAGGTTTTATTTAAAATAAAAATACATGAATTGTTATACAGAGACATGATATTGAACACCTGTGTGGCATCCTACAAATCCTATTATCTCACACTATTTTCACTTACTTGGTGGTTTGTATACCTTTGTATGTCTTCAAATATATATAATGTAATGGAATAATCGTGAGATAATGAGGTTCATGTCAGCTATTTTGGTTAGTTAGTGGTGTGATGGTTAGAGGTCATCCACATCATCATATGGAGATGTTTTTTGTTTTCGTACTTCATGATGGACCCGTTTTTGGAGATTTTACTACCTTTATAGTTATTCATTTCTACTATTTTTTTCGGTTGTAGAATACATATTCATTTAATTTATTCAATGTCTCTTTCATTCTATGCATACATATATTCTATGTTTTTGTTCACGATGGGAAATATCATTCCCTTTCGTGTGTTTTTTGATGCCCGAGTGCTTTTCTCCATCCCATGACGATCGGGAACACCCTTTGGGTATGTGGTAAATTGGTCTGTGTTCTAGATTTAATGGTAAACTGGGTCGATTTGTTACAATTTGATCTCATTGGAGGTCTTTCTTCATATTTCCTTTTCATGGGATATCAGTTATTCTTGAGATATGATCATCGAGACTTGAGGGGTATGTTGCGATGAGTGTCTCGGTATATCATGTCATAACGACACTTGAGTTTATATGGAAAGTTGGGATACATGTATCTAGTTATGTCTTTGGTTTTAAATATTATTTTTTGTTCAGTTTTTTCATGTTTGAACTAATATTCATCCTTTTTTCTAATAATTATTATTTTTTATTGTGTACTAGTATTCGTCTGAGATGTCTTCCATAAGTTCTTCAAGATGGTGGAGCTGATTCGCCACATGGAAATCTTCTTTTAGATCAAAATATCATCGAGACTATTGTATTGGAAATGTTTTCTATTAATCAAGATTTTTCTGATGTTTGAAACACATTTTTTACCATACATACAACATATAGAGGAGATTGAGATCAAGGGTTGGAGTTATTGTGTGAGAAGAAACCGTCCATTAAATGAACAATTGAGCCTCAAGAGGTGGAGGAATGGATGGATAAGATCAATAAAATATTAAAATTACTAGAGACACTAGATAATATTTTGGTGATGTGTGTATTCTTCTGCCTCAATGGTTCCGACATGTGAGAGGGGGATTCTATGGTCTTGGAAGATAGATACATGGAATTGGATTGGATAGGTTTCAAAAGCCCATTATTCATGTACTTGTTTGAATAGTCAATGTTGTTGGAGAAGTATATAAATATAATTTCCTTATAATAGGGAGATCATTCAGTGTTAGAAGACACCAACAAGTGTGACGAACTAGTTCATTATTATCCTAAAATAGTGATGAATGTACATTTGAATGATCAAAAGTACCTGTAGGGTTTGCATCTAGATATCATATCACGGGTGTTTGTTTTGAAACTATCTACATATGAGGATAATATAGATAGAGATATTATGTTTGATAGGGATATCAAAATAATTATTGTATTTCCCAATCTTTTTCATCCATTTAATTTCATCTTCAATGGACTGTATGTGAAGATGATGAATTGGTATGATCATTGTAGATATGCAATTTTTGAGACTGAGCAATGAGCCTCCTCAACACTGCCTTCTATGGCTAGTAGTGTGCATATGAGTTTCTATCAGTGTGTAAAGGTTAGACAAAAAAATATTTTGTCCTATTCTTGCAAATACATGACACATTATTAGATGCGTTGGTCATTTACAATGTTTTTTCTAGTCTATGAAAACACCTCATTATGTTCAGGGTTCCTTGATTCAAGAGGCTACTATAGTGTAGTTAATATCATCAAGGACTATAGGTCTCTATCCAAATGATTTATAAGTTAAAAAATTCACATAGTATATGATGGTCCAATGGAATATTCTGCCCATCCAGTGATAATGAAATGTACTATCCATATTTCATAATCAGTAGAAATTTATTCATTTGATATTGGATCCTACCACTCATTTATAATTGCATATTTTATTTATTTTTATAAACATCCATCGAAACATAGGACTTTTGTAATGTAGTTGGAGAATCCACTTGGAATGAGAAGATAGAAGGGGTGTCAGTGAACTTTTTTTATTAATGATATTGATAGAGAGTTGGTAGTGATTTTCTTGTTCTTGATGTTAACCTATTTGCCATCATAATTGGTCTGTATTATCTTTTCAATCATCAAGATAAGATTGAATATTAACTTCAGTATGTTTTTTAATTCTAATGATGGGATATGTTGCATTTTTCATGGGGAGTAGGACCCTATGTTAGGTTGT
Source organism: Viscum album (assembly GCA_963277665.1). NCBI lineage: Eukaryota > Viridiplantae > Streptophyta > Magnoliopsida > Santalales > Viscaceae > Viscum > Viscum album. The sequence goes on from OY728152.1 coordinate 1,766,629,684, forward strand.
TCTATCCCATCCCACCCAGAGATCATGATTTTTTTGTTTCTTTTTTTGTTTTCACCTGATGATTTTTTTCAAATTTTTTTATCTTAATATTGAAGCTTTATCTTTTTCAAACCTTTTAAATGATGGCATCTATGGTCTTCCTCCATAAAGTGGGGTTGAATTTACGATTTACCTAGGGCCAAGTAAATTGTTTATACTGACACCTTTTTATCATATGGAACAAGAGGATCATATAGATCTCATTATTCATCTAGATGATGTATTGTTAAAAACTCTGTCTCACCATATTTCTTATCCATGGGAAGCCCCCGTTCTCTTTAATAAGAATCCAAATGGTTCAAATTTTTTGTGTCTAGACTATTACAAGATGAACCTGTTAATGGTTAAGAATCAAAATCATATTCCTAATCTGTGGGATATGTTTGATTAGCTAAAGTGGGAAAAAGGAGTCTCAAAATTGATCTACGGTTGTGTTATCATCAACTCAATGTTCAAGAGTCCAATATAATGAAGAAAAAATTCACGAAATGGTGATGCCACTATAAATATTTTATGATGCCTTTTGGTCTAAATACTTCTCTTTCTTTTTTTATTTATTTGATTATTTAGATTTTCTTACAATATATTTACACTTTTGTGGTAGTGTTCATGGATGATATTCTAATATATTCAGAATTCAACCATGAGAACATGAACCATAAATCATTGGTTATGTAGATTCTGATAAGTAACTATTTTATTAGTAAAACATTCAATGAGAATTTTTTGGATTCTACACGTTTTGTTTGTAGGGAACTAGATTTCCTCACATGACATGTTAGTTGATCCTGAGAGGGTGAAGAATTTCTTGTCATAGAAGGATCCCACGAATGTATTTGAGATACAAATCCTCCATGGTATTACTAGATATTATAGATTATTTTTTTAGGATTTATCTAATCTAATTTAACATTGTTATGATCTTACTAATAATGAGGTGAAATTAACATGTGATGTGAAGTGATAGTCTTCATTCAATTAACTGAAACAACATCTAACATCGAATTGTATTATGTTATTTCCTAAACCTAATAGAGGGTATGTAGTGTTTTTTGATGCTTCTATATCTGGTTTGGTATCCATGCTTTTGTAGGATAATTGTGTGGTGGATTATGGGTCTCTTCATCTCTGACCACAAGAAAAAAAATTACCGAACTCTTTTTTTAGATCTTATCACATTCATTCATGCGCTTGAATTTTAGAGGTACTATACTTTTATGTAAAGGTTCATGATATTTTCAAATAATATAAATATGAGGTATATTGTTTTTAAAAAATTCATAAATCTTGGAAAAAAACAATGGGTTGAATACCTTATGTTGTATGATTTTGAAATCTATTAAACCCCTGGTTAGGGTAATGTTGTTTCATATGCTCTAAGTTGTAATGTACCATCACAAGTTATTCTAGAATCAAAGGAGGAGTGGAACTGTATTGGTATTTTTTCTCAGGTGAACCTAGATGATCAAAAGGGTGTTTTAGGTATGGTTATGACCTATGTCCAATTATCATCATAACTTCTGGAGATTTTTTTTCAAATTTACCAATAGGATGATGATTTTAGTAAATATTGTGAAAGACATAATGGTGGGGAGACCATTTGAAGTTAGTCTATTTCTTCAATTGGTATGTCATACTTCAACAATCGATGGTTCATACAAGCATCTGTATGGAGTTTATTCTTGATTAACTTTCACATATCATTGTGTACTATTACAAAAGGCACTGTGAAATACGTGTAATGACAAGAAATTTTTATTCTGGTCTCCAGTTATGATGTGTGACATTGCAGATTATGTGCCATGTTGTTACAGCTACTTACTGATAAACGAAGAGCACTTCAAACCCTCTTGTTTTCAATATCCACTTCTACTATCGATCTAGAGATGGGATAATGTACCCATATAACTTGTTTCGAGATTACAATGGAATCCATGATGGATGAATTATATCTCCATGTTCATTGATCAAATGACGATGTGTTCTCAATTCATTCTAATTAAAGACACAACTGAATGTGATGATCTAAGTAAGATGTATTTTCAAGAGATTTTAAGGATTTATGGGATTCCATATAACATTGATTCAGTTAGGGATCCTAGGACTACCTTGAGGCTCTATAGGAGGCTTAAAGGGGGAAGGAGAACTCATGGCATGTGGAGAAAAACAATCCAACCCAAGATAGAAGGACGAACATTGCATGGGATTCAGATCTTATAGGATATTCTTCATACATTTATCTTGAATTTTGGAAGATCGTGGTATATCCATGTGGGAAAATATCGCTTTTTTATAACATTAGTTGTTATTATTCAATCAGAATTGATACCTATGCGGTCTTGCATGGTTGTCTGTGTAGATCACATCATTGTTGGGATGCGGTGGGTGATGTATCATTAGATGGATAAATTATGGTTCATGAAATATTAGATAAGATTAATGATGTAAATCGACATATTATAATAGTCTATAGTCAACAAAAATCATATTCAGATTAGTGGCATTGATATTTTTTGTTTTCCATAGGTGGCTATGTTTTCTTTAATGTTTCTCCTTGGTTGGGTCACTGTTGTCTTGGAAAATAGGAAATGTTGTCTGTAATATATGTTGGATCATTTGGAATCACTTATAATCTAGGGAAGGGTTCTTATCAGTTTGTATCGTTGATTTAGTTCATTGGTATTATGGATGTTGTTCACATATCTCGGCTAAGGAATTATCACCCATATCTTGCACACATTCTGATTTGGGAATAAATTGTGATAGAGACATATTTTTTATTTTGGAGAATAAACTTTAGATCATTGAAAATAAAGTAAAATTCTATTACAGGAAGTGAATTATGATGGTTACAGTTTTATGACAGCAAATATAATATTCTCTAGAGACTTGGGAACATGAATCGTTGATGAGGGAGTAGTGGAATCATCTTTTTTCTTGGATTACATCGTCAACATAACTTCTTGGGGATGGAAAGTCATTATGGAGGGGAGTTTGTATCATCTCGTAAATTAATTTTCATTTGAACCTTTATACATATAGTGTCATTCTCTATTTAATTGTCCACCTATGGTCATGATGGATTTAGAGGATATATGTGATGGTGAAGTAAAACACTTGTTTGAATGTTAGTATTAAAAAATCAGTTCTACAAGAATCCACGGAGTTTCACACCGTGTAACTAGGTTACATGACATGTAGTAGATCTTGGACCCATATAATGAATGAACTCACACTATGAAATGTTACACATCAGGATGATCTATTAAACATATTGAGTTATTTTAACAATGGATTATTCATTAAAGTAAATGAATTTCTTGGGGTACTTAAATACTGTGGATTTCACAGTGTGTAATGGAATTCCATGTTGTGTAATTACCTTAGCATGGATGTTATAGAGAATTTGTCAGGTTTTATGTACCCATTTGGTTGTCCATTTTCCTTTTCTATCAAACAAAGCTCATAAATAGTTATTTAGGGAGACACCATTAATTCCTAATTATTCCTCTTGGTGTTCTATCATCGTTGCGGTTATAGTGAATCTCTCTAGGTAAGTTATCCACTCACCTATTCATTAACCTTGATTTTGGAAGTACTCTAGGGTTGTGTTTTGAGATCTGCTATCCTATGATGTTGTTTCATCTTTTCATCATCCAAGATATACTGTGAAATCTTGTTTGGGAGGTCATTCCTTTGCTGGTTGTGGAGTGAAGAGTGTTCTTTTCTAATGTATGTGATATTTCTCTCTTATTCCAGCTCTATTTATTGATTTATTCAATCCTATGATGTCTATATTGGAATCTAGGGTCTCAAATAGTGTTTGGTTGTTTCATTATTGGTTGATATCATTTCAAGAATGTGTGACTAGAGATCTAAGGTGAGTGGTTCTGTATATAGCCCATTATCACAATCTTTAATTCTCTTTCTTTATAAATTGATTTATCAAATTAGAATGACTATTTTCATGTGTTTAAAAAACAGTTTTAAAGATAAATGGGGTTTCCATAGTTTTTCATAAATTTAAAGAATATGTGTGATTTTTAGTCATTATAATATAATTATGAAAATTAGAACTTTGGTAACCTTGGTTGCTTAGTTGGATGGTTTATCATGTGTCTATCATCCATGTTTTGTGTTTATCATAGGTTTTATGTGGATTTTTCTCTTTTCCTATGATCGTTGTTCATAGAGATTGATATTGATTTTTTAGGGGGTATACGCGGGCCATATTCACCTACATCAAAGGACTATGTTTTAGGAACCAGATTGTGCAATTGATATATTGTGATAAAAGTAGTCAGCTAGTCTTACCTATAACAATATATTGTACTTATTTTTGTGCTGCTACTTCTATTTTGTGTTGCTTGGATTTATGAGTTAGGAATTATATGCATGTTATACATTATATTAATTTGAACTCTAAATAAGGGAAATGTTTACCAATTACCTTAAAAACATTACTATTTAAAATTACTTATTTTATTTACTGTTATCATTCATGAATTCATATACAGAGACTTGATATGGAACACCTGGGTGAGATCCTACGAAGACTGTTTTATCGCTCCCTTCCCACCTCCTCAGTGCTGAGTATACATTTTTTTTTCTTCCTATGTAGGGAAATACAATGCAACCAAAATGTGGTAGTGAGGTTCATGTGAGATGTCTTTGAGTAGATGATGGTGAGATGGCGTTTGTTCTTCAATGCCATTTTATGGAGTAGCTGTTTGTTTTTCGTCCTTGTAATTGGACTTTTTTTGGAGCATTGATTACCTTTTATTTTTTTGGTTCCATTGTATATTTTATATTATGTAAAATATATTCCATTACTATTATACTATCTCTTTCAATATTTCTAACCATATATTCCATGTTTTTGTTTAGGTTGGATGAAATCATTCACAATGGTGTGTTGTTCGATGCCTGGGTTCTCATCGTCATCCCATATGGATTGGGAATGTAATTCAGTTATTTAGTGGATAAAGTCATGTTCCAAATTTAAGGGTATCCCGGTTTGGTTTATTTTATATATTATCTACCTTATTTCCTCCAGATCTATTTGAAAATGATAACATCACTTATGTGTACATCTAGACTAAAACCTCCACGAAGTAATGTCATATTTTTATTTTCCTTTTACATCAATGTTATTAAGGATGCTGTTAATGAATATATAATATAATTAAGATATAATAATTTATTTTAAAGGTGATTTATCATATACCTTTCTTCACATCCCTGCATTGAAAATTGGAAAACATCACTCGATTTCATGTATGAAGATACATCTCCACATAGTAATAAACATTATTTTTCATCATATATTTATATTAATGTTTAAATAAAAAATATATATATATACTGAATATGTATGATATATTTTTCATTTTTGAAATTTTGGGTATAAATAAACCATGGTAAATGTGTAAGGATAGTAATCGGTATTGAAATTATAAGAATTCATATTGATTATTTATTTTATTATATTACATTTTAATTTATTATATTAAAATTTTGACCACTTATGAAACCTGACCGATTTTAGGTAAGGGTTTCTTGTATCAATGTTGTTTTCATGAGACATATGTCATATTCAATTTTTTTCCATAATGTGGTGTATATTATATATATTTGATATGTTACAGAATTAATTTGTCTATATTAATGGAATCTAATGAATTAATAAATATTTTTACTTTCAGGGACATTACGATTCATATGTAATCACTTTTGTAAGGGTTTTAATTTACAATATACTTTTTTCTAGGACTTCTAATGATTAAATTTTTTGATAATGAAATTATATGATCAGTCTATCCAAAATTATATAGATTTTTTTCTTATAGATATTTTTTATATTTAATTTTTTTTAATTTAATTTTCCTCTCATTAGGTTCTAAAAATACTAAAATAATGATTTTAGAAAAATTAAATTCATTTCTTCATATCAGTAGAAATCCATTCTTCCATTTCCACGATTTTCTATAAAATGTATTAAATAATGTTTTTCACTATTCAAAAAATAATTATTATATAAATTCTCAGACATCATATAATTTATATATAAGTAAGTAAATGAATTTTTTAATTTGGTTGAATAATGTACATTTCACTATTACAGAAAATGTAAAAGAAATTTTATTTAATATATACAGTACGAAAATTTTTCATTTTACACTATCATGAATTTTGATTTAATAGATTTTTCGTTATCCTTTTTAAATGATTAAATTTAAATAAAAATATCTTGTTAATATTGTAGGAATTTTTTAATTTTATATAATTTAAATGAATTGAGTAACTTATTTTCCTGAGGATATATTATAGTGATCTTCTAATTATATCTTAATTTATAAAAACACCATTTTATATTTCATTTGACATTCTGGGGATATGATTCAATGTTAAAAAAATAATTTATTATATAAATGGTCACATATTAGGATACTGATATTTTTATGAAAAATATCTCATGTTGATTGGTTATGATGAGTTATTCTGGTAAATGTTTTATGATATGAGAGATCATATATATATGGTATTCATTTTTTGATATGTGGGACCATAATTATATTTCCCATCAATGAACTAGGTTAATAATTATTTGTCATGAGAGAATAGGGAATTGAATTTTGTGTTATCATTTTTTAGTAATAGTGTTTTTTATGTAATATATCCTTTGGACTGAACCTTGACTAAGGAAAATTGGAATGTAAATTAAACTGATCCCACCATGATATTCATGGAATTCACACCTGGCCGAGGATATGATTTTATATTATTATGTGTAATAAAATCAAATCCGTGAATTATGTTATAATTTCATGGTATAAGACTGATTATTGATGATTCTAGAAACGTATGGCTTATGTAAAATCTTATGACAAATCCATATACTAGGATTCATTATTAAGGGTCATTAATTTCTAGGGTATTATGTTTATATATAATTATCTTCACATTAATCCAATTTATTTTCCTTTTCATTAAATATGATACGTTATTGATATAACATATTTTTATAGTTACATAGCTTTTTTATCACCATTTATTGTGTTTCCTAACACCTTGTTGTGAAGAATGGTTTTATTAAATATTTTTCGAAGAATGGTGTAGGTTGGGAATTACTTAATCAGGATTCACATCGATCCTTTATAAAATATTAGTTTATCTATACATTTTTCCAATGTCACATAAGATATATAGCTTTGATGGGTAACATATTTATATTTTATTAATTTTCATTAAATTTGATGTAGTATTTACATATAGAAATTATGGGTCACAATATAAACCGACCAAATCATAAACAAATATCATTTAATAAAATATTATTATGTTGTTTAGATGTAATATTAGTTTATTAAAAATATTATCATATTTGTAAGTATTTGTTAGTGTTATTTATCACTATTTCATAAAATTAGTTGAAGAAGAAAATTTTATGAAAGAATTACTTGATTTGATTAAAATATTTTTCTCTACATATGATTATTTTATACTATGAAATTAATTATCACAATTTTTTACAATATAATTAATAGGTTCCCAAAATTTTCATTATAAAACAATAATGGTATAAAAAGTATCATATTTAACCACTAATATATTTGAGTTACCATCTACTATGAGTGGTAGTGAAAAATGAATTTCAATGAGCATGGCTGAGCTAGACGACACAAAAACATGAATGGAGAATTCATATTAACTAATGGATGGGATAGATGAGTAAAAAGATGATTGAACCATTGATATAATAAATATCACACAAACATATACACACACATATATATGTGATATTATTATTATTTTATTAATATAGCTGAAATAAATTTCAATGATGAAAATTATGAATTGAATCTTTGTAGTTGATAATAATATTTACAAGGACATCAATATTCCTGGAATGTATCCTTGGAAATGAAGGTCTTATGCTAAATAATAGTGAATGGAAGTATATTAAATTTATATTGGGTTATATCATGAGATAAATGGAATATTTTGGTGTTAAAATTCGAGTAATTGGTTAGTCTTGAATTACTAGGATTGTTACCCATTTATATGTAAATGGATTGGTAATTTTATATGTAATTCTTACATTTTTAATGATGTAATGTTACCATTATCAGGTCAATGGAAAAAATTTAAAAGTGGTATTAATAGTGATTTGTGGTTGAATCCAACATCAAACAATCCTTTTATATGAATTTGAAATTTTTTTGGAATTTTTTTTATGTTTTTAACTATTGACCTTATTTAGTTTTATCATGGTAATTATGTATTAACATTATCATTGAATTTAAATGGAAGAAATTAATAATAACCCTTGTAGATATATTTTTTAATCTATTTTATAATATTATTATCATTTTATAATATATAATTTCTAAAGGAGTGAAATTATTCGTTTAAATGAAACAATCATTATCGCATAAAAATATATTTTTTGGTAAATTTTATTTTTATGATTAAAATTTATATATAAGATGAAATTATCCATGAAAAATATATTAAAAATAGATTTATTATAAAAAATAATTTATTATTTTCTAAAATAAATAAAACAACTAAATCACACCATGAATATATTTGATTTAAATAAAAGATCAAGAATTGATTCTATTAAAGTAATATTCTATTTAGTTCTAAATTCTGGACATATGGTTTATATGAAGAAATAATATTTTTAATGAATAATGATATTCCGTAAATACATATTTAATTACATAAATTATTATATAACTTTTGATTTAATCTTGTATCATACCAATTCCATAACTGTCATAATTTTAACCAAAATTGAATTTTCTCTATTCACATAAAAATCAATCTTTATGGAAAAAATTCCTAATTTTGTCATAATAATATATAATAATTTTTTATTGCTAAATTAAATTTACATTTGAAAAAAAATTCAAAATTAAAATTCAAAAATATAATAGGAAAATATTATCATGAATAATAGTTTTTTAGAGTGTAACCCATAATATTGTGTTTACATACTTTAGTACAACATCTTGTATTAAAATATCCCCCATGAATAATTTCATACATAAAAATTGAAGTATATGGTATCCATATATAAAATATGGATAATCTGTCATAGATTCTTCTTTAGGATCATATGATGATTTATCTAGTTTCAGATATCTCCAAATAAATTTCACTAGTTGAGTTTTTCGAATCCCCAATACATGCTATCATGTTTTAGAAATCTGGATAATCACATAATTATAAGATAACATATTCTCCAATTATATTCCCTCATGTGTGAACCCATGTATTGGATATATCATGTCTTTTCTCCATAATGATACATTGATGAAATAGTGTACATTAGATTACTTTTTGAGGAAATGATAGCCTGTATGTTTCACCTCCAATTCATTCTATTATATCAAAAGGCCAAATTTTCATTAGGATTTACCTTCACCTTTTTTCAAATTGTATTAAAACCTTCTATAATAAAAAAAATTGTATCCATGATCCTTAAATTTAAATTTGAATATTCCAATTCATTATCATCATCACCCTTTTGTATACATTTGGTTTCATTATTATAATCTTAATTAGTTCATTCTTTATCAATAATCTCTTATACAATATATGGACTAGATAATTTTATATTTAAAACATAAAACATACATGTGTTGTATAAAAACTCAGTAAATATAATGGATTCAATGGTTTCATCTGAATTCTAAAAAAGAATGTATTATTATATTAAAATTTCTGATTAGGTAGATATTGATCACATAAACCTTGGTCGTCCAGATTACATGATCTCAACTAGCTATCCAAAGTATAGATTGCCATTTTATAATTCTCACCAACATCAATAAAATAGTTTTTCTCTAAATGTCACACAAGTTTAATTAAACTTTATAAAATCTTCCATCAATTTGGTCTAAACTAGGTATCATGATCAAATTCAATTAATTATGGTTCCCATTAATTCTTATGATTTCATTGATATAAATCATGAAAATGCATGAAAGGGGTTGATATATTATTATTTATATAAGATTAATAGACATTTTTATATGATCAATGATGACCTTTATATTATTATTAATCGTTGTACTTTCTGAATTTATTGTGAAACTGTCCATTGTATTGTATCCCCACTTTAATATAGTTAGACGTAGGGGTTTTATGACCTCATTATGATGGTGTCATTCATCCTTTACATTCATGAATAATATGATTATGAACACATAGTCTATAATTTCACACTATATTCCATCCCACCAAATATTTTATCATAATTCCTTATAAATATTTGGGATACTAGGTTACATTTTTAAATTAGAGCAATGTTCTTATTCACATAATTCTATTTTGAACTCTAGTGCATTTTGAAAAAATTAGAATTTTACATGGATTATCACTACATCATTATAGATGAAGTCTATGAATTTACCATTATTTAATTCATTTTTATTCATTAATCTGTTCCCATAACTTTTTGTGACATATCAATATTATATAGTAAATATGCATTACAAATTTCATGAAAAATAAGTGATGGATCTGCATTGATAAAAATCACAATACCAATAATTACTTGAAAATTATATATCAGATATTTTTTTAAAATCCTTATTTTCATAACATAATATAAACACTAAATAAATCATCCACCATGTTTTCCCTTCCTTTTTGGTAGTGTCTCAGGTATTTTTAGTCAATAAATAGGTCCAACCATCATCATTATCTCCGGTTGAGTGCCCTCTGAGAGTATATAGTCATTGACCAATTATGATCTATATATATAACTTATCTTTGTATAGAGGTAATTTATACAGGTATTCAATAATAAATTAATGGATAATAACATATTGTCATGATTTGGATAGTTTCATTTATATATTATTAATTTCCTTAATGCATGTTCTATCACCCGATCATTCTACATATGATGAAATCTATGTCCTTCCTTCAATGCATCACTATACAATGAAAATACTTCTAAATTAATAATAGATTGAAAAACATTACATTAATAATTAATCTCAACATCTCTACATGAATATCCTCACATTAACTTAACCATATTAATTTTCCTCCTTCAACTGTTAAATTTTCTAGTTTGTTGGCCATTCGAAAAAAACGTTGAACAAACTACTAAAAGTAATATGTAAAACCCATGACATATCAATTCATAGTTTTGGTCATCAGTGTAAAAAATTCCTTGAATAAAATTTTCAATGATGTGTGAATAGATATTAAATCATAGAATACAACATGGACTATAAACGAATATAAAATGAGAAAAAATACACATTTTACATTTCCCCAGTCAATACATTTTTCCAAAGCGTATCCATAATTCTTTAAAGATGAATATTTATATCAATATATATAATAGAGTATGCCCAGACATATTAAAAAATTCAACACAATATTTATCAGGATACTCCTTAAAAACTCAATTCATTAGATATAAAATGATATAATGAGAATTAATCAATCCAAAATGCACCACCGTAAACTGATAATGTATATACTGTATTCAAAATAACATTTTTTTATATCCTCTTCATTGACCCTTAATCAATGATAACTAGAACAATGATCAATTTTTGAATGTTATTTTGATCCTTAAAGAAAAATAAATAATATATAATTGTGTGGTAGAGAAAATATATTCATTATAGTAATGGTCTTAATATCCCTAATATAATTTAATAATCTTATAGACCTATTATTAAATTTCTTAAATAAAATAAGGATTCTCCAAGGTGAAACATAAGGTAATATGAAAAGATTATCATAAAACACTTTTAGTTGAATCAAAATTTCAAAAAACATAATTTCTTCCATTATATAATGATTTTTAGATATGGGAATTATATATGAATGAATTCAACTGTTATCTTAAATTTAAACTCTTCTTGATGATATAGAAATTATTCTAAAAAATAATAAATTAATTTTTTATCATCAGAACCTTCTTTATTCGTTGTATATATTTTATGCCTATAGATCAATATTGATCCCTTGGCATTCTAATACATTAATTAATGAGATAAGTTGGGGGTTTCTCAAGAAATGACTCTAGAGATTAAGTCTCTCAAATGAAAAAAGAGATAATATTTCAACAATTAATTTAGAAAATACAATTGGTTGTATCTAACTCTAAAAAATACCATATACAGAAATATCACATGACATTTAATTGTAAAATAATTTTTATTTTATGTTTTCAAGAGTCTTCCATAGAAATCGGTCGGGGCACTCATAGTACTTTTTTATATAATGCGGATCCATGAAATATATTCAGTAGTGTTCCTACCAAAAATATTCCTTTAACAAATGTAACATACCATCATCCCAAAATATTGATCTATTATTAATAATACAATTGAGGTAAAAATTTAAATATTTTCCCATGGAAAAAACCATTAACATTATAATAACACAAGATAAATACACATGTATAATTTAAAATAAATTATTGAGTATAAATATAACGACATAACCTGATTGTCCCTTGCATCATATCATAGAGAAATACACATATTTATCATCTTGTTTTGAGGGGGAATCAGAAATAGATAAGTCTGAGATAATATAATTAGTTAGGAGTAGAACAAAGTGGAAACTTTTCATAATAAAAATATGAAATAATTTATATAGTGGGAATAAATTAAAAATATGAATGTATAATCTTCCAAAACAAAAATACTGTTATATTCGTGTTAATTAATTAATATGAAGATAAAAATAATCGTTTCTATCATAATAATTTAATGTATAATATGTGAAATAAAAATATATATTCATGGTATTCATCCATGGATTTGTTCTATTATTGGATGTTGAATAAACATTAACCAGACATAAACTGTACCGTCATAACATTCAATTCATTGAGAGGTTTTATAAATGTGATCCTCACCCATCATTTGATAAGGTCTTATTATTTCACCACAAAAGTGATCATGACCTATCATACCATTCTCTATGGAGACTCTGGCTGATAAAAAATGAATATATGTATAATTAAAAGAAAAAATATACTACCTTATTCAATGATATAATGTGGACATATAAGACAGCAACCAATATTAAATTTAAAATCTCTAGGTTATTCATTAAAGTAATAATAATCAACCCTTATCAATGAAATATAGTGGTGAGGGTACGCTCGATGTGTTGTGTTATCCATGAAAGCCAATAATTGGGTGAAACAGTCTGCATTAGTTGGAAAATAGGGAAATACTATGAATAATACATCAGCATAGTTATTTAAGACTAATGAATATTCCAAATCATAACATATGTGAGTGTCCATCCATGTTTATCATCTTATTCACACTCATAATGAAATATGGTGAAGATTGTGTAATATTTAAACCAACTAATTTTTTTGTTATTTATCATAGACTAAGGACCTTCACGGCCACATAAACATGTTTTTATCCCATTAGTGAAGTATTTTATAAAAAATTATATAGAATTTTTGTAATGCCCCAACCCCAGTTACCCAGAGTCGGTGCATTAATACTTAACATTGTCATGATCACAAGAAAGATCAAATCTCAAAAGATCGATTGGTTTAGTAGCCTTGGACGCACTAGATATATTCATAAAGTTTTACATTACATCGTGAAGTGAAAAACTACTACAACAACATATTGTCTCCGTAATCCACACTATTATCCCCTCATAATATCCCTGCAGGTCATTCATAATTTACTTATTCACTTCCTGGGAAAAATAAAACATAGAAAAGGGGTGAGCTCAAATGCCCAGTAAGGATAACAATATAGCGGAAACTTTTATAAATAAGAAGAAACATTTAAGGAAATGTATAACTAAAACAAAAGCCTTTTAAACTTGAACTTCAACATAGTATGGAAAAAATAAAATGAAATAATTCCATTTCTTATTCACATGGATATTCTACTAATCGAATAATCACATGAAATATCAATAACCACTATCATAATGATGGAATGCATAATGCCAGACTATCATAACCACATAGCCAAGGCCTCGTGCCAAGACTACAAATACGATTTTGCCAAGGCCTTGTGCCAAGACACTAGTTTGTCTCATGAGACCTACCGATGCATCGAGGAGCTATAGCGGGCTCCACCCGTCACATATTATGTCCAATGCATTCCCATATGAAAAGGTTTAAACATAACATAAACATTCGTATTAAAACTAGCATTCGAAATGTAAATACTTCATCCATAATCCATGAATGGTATTAAAAAAATAGCACATCCACAGTCAAACATAACTCATTCGATACAATATGGAAGATTGTATTGTATCACATTAACCTCAATCAATAATAATGAAGGATGTTGACATAGATGAAAATAATCATCATAACTATTTGAGAGAAATATCCCCCTTTTTCTAGAAATCATTTCAAAGTCACACTATTTGTCAAGAATCCATTTAAAAATAGATTTTTGAATCAAAGTGTCCCATACCACTTTGAAACTTTTTAAAAGGATTTGTAATTTTAAAACTTTAATGTTCATATAAATAAATCCATAAACCCATTTTTAAAACATGGACATTAATGGGCAAGATTTATATGAATAAGTCTTTAAAACATTTAAAAATGGTATTTTAGTTAGAGATTCTAACCAAAAGAGAGACACTTGAATAAAAATAATTGAGGTAATAAAAACTTTGTAATATCAAGATAATAAAGGGATTCACGATATACTATGTCAAAGTACAATATATACACCATATAAAAGTGATTTGGTGTATATCAATAATGAAGTCTCAATGGAATGTAAATTTAGATGAAATCTCTCATAAAGGATGTACCCTTAGGATATCAATGACATATTTATGTGTGAAAAATATAAATACACTAAATATGATTGGATATTCAGTGTAAAACAATCAAAGTACATTCACACATATATCTTGTAAAAACAACACCAATGAATTGGATGTTTAACTCAACAAATGGAGAATGAGTTAAAACTACTCTTATCAAATTCATATCGATGACTTGAGAAATTATCAATGGAGTGATTATGTGTATCAAAACTATATCCACAGAATAGGGGAGTGGAAATTATGACATAAGAAAATAAATAGAGATTCCACACATAATCTTGGAGTAAAATAATCAATGGAGTTTTCATAAAGCCAAATAAATGGAAATAGGAATTTCAAATTCCCTTATCAATTTGGTAACTTATGAAACATGAACCCATGAAAGAAGGATAACACAATGATGATGTAAATATACATGAATTAATGTATATTACACAATTAATACAAACATGGGCAGCACACACACCACATGCAATAAATAGGTGGGGAATAATGGAATTGTCACGAAATTAAGAGTGAGATAAGAAACTCCTTACCACGTCAATCAACTGAGTTGTATGGACAAAAGTTAATAACCACCAAATGATTTACATAATAACATCAATATAAATAGAATCATGATAACATATATCAAATGGCATTACACAATACACCACTTTCAATAATTTAGTGGCGAATAATTAAAATCTCACGGAATTGAAAGTGAGATAAGAAAATCCATTACCACGTTAATCAACTGAGTCGTATGGAGAAAATTTAATAACCACCAAATTATTTACAGAATAACATGAATATAAAGAGAATCATGGTAATATATATCAAATGGCAGTACATAATACACCACTTCCAATAATTTAGTGGCGAACAATGGAAATCTCACGGAATTGAAAGTGAGATAAGAAAATCCCTTACTTTATACTTTTTCCTAGGTCACGATAGGTTAACCTCCTGTATAATGGTGAAATAATTGTTATTTATTTATAGAAGAATCATTTACTTTAATATGATATCATATATGATCTTTTAACATTGATTTGATAATAATATCTTAGAATTATCGTCATTTCGGGTGTTAACGAGTTCATTTTACTTTATATTCTTTGTTATGAGAGCCTTATTCATTATTAATGGGATGTATATTATTCATATCCATAATGATATCAAGTCCTTAGATAATATATTTAAATCATCAAATTATAATTATACTTGAATGGATATGATGGAGAATGAATCTCATCGCGTTCGTGGAGACGATAATCCGTACGTACGCACGAGCGACAATATCATTCTTTTGATATTAAAATAAAATATAATTGGATGGTATATCATATATACAGAATCATTATCATGTTATATTTATTATTTACATGAGTTACACATCATTATTATACCCATCCAAATAATAAAAAATTGAATAACAATTACACTACGACGTGGAGACGGTAAGCCGTGCGTACGCACGTATGGTGACATGTTATTCAATGGATGGATAGAATACTGAATATGGTTGTACCATATTTATAATAACAACACAGTATATATATGATACTGGAGTTATTATTTTATAATGGTAATAACAATGAAAGAAGAAGTGGAAGAAGAAAGGAACTTGAAAAGGGGTGGTGAAATCATTACCTCTTCTTCGGGTTCTTCCTTTTGATTTGATCAAAAGGGATCCATAGGGTGGCTTTCTGATAAAAATATGGCCTCTAGGTTGTAGTGAGGTAAGTTTATAGAGTATTTGGGCAGGGTTTGGGAGAACCAAAAGGCTTTCAAGGTGTGAAGAAATGAGAAGGGGGAGTGCCCTTTTATAAGAGGGGTGAGGGGCACCTTTGGAAAAGCTAGAAATATTAATTTATAATAAATTAATATTCAGTTTCTAATGGCTCAAAAGTTTATTATTAAAAGGTTAAGGTGGGGATAGGTCTAAAACCATTCATCCAATAGAATTTAGACAGGTTTGGGTCACTATATTAACCTTATCTTTTAGTTTTAACCCTTAGTTAATTAGTTTGACATTTACCATGTCACTTTGTATTTTTATATTATATAGTTAATAAACGTACTATATACATCCAAGAGACCCCAAACGTGGTCCATTAATGACATAACGATCATTATATAAGTCTCTTGGACGATCCTTTTATTTTTAGGAATTTAATATCAATTAATAATATAATATTTGTTTTAAAAACGCTTTTATGTCAATTTTGACACTATTCAATAGTTGATTTTTGTGAAACACATAACAGAATTATTACTTAGAAAAAAGTTAATTAAATCAATCTTAATATGTCATAGTAAACTATAAAATTAGTGTAATTCAACAAAAGTCTCATATTATATTTATTTTGGTATTTATAATATCAATTATTCTAATTTTTCACTATTATGATAATTACTACATCACCATTGTGTCATTAATAAATTAACTTATTTAATGTCTAAAAATTATAAATAAAATAAAAATATGTAGGAAAGCTTTTTAGATTTCTAATGAATATTTATAGTCTAAAATGCAACATATATAACCCTATGTAACAATTGTTTTTCAAAAAGATATATGCTTGTGTCATTTTTGTATTTATTTTAACTTAATTAAAATAAAGTATCATTATCACTTACAAGTGGATCCATGGGGTCCCAAAATCAACCCAATGATACCCATTGTCGACCATGTATTAACCAATATGGTTAAGACACGTTTTAGGGTAATTTAGTATTGTTATAATATTATTTGTTAACCCTTGTTTACCGGATTTACCCTTTTACCATGGTAAATAAAATATTTACCGAAGTAATTATCCAAAATGTCTAAAAATAAAAGATAACTATTTACACAATTTGAACATCCTGATTCCAAATATGGAATCCATTTTTCTAAATTCAAAACACAGAAGTGGCAGAAATTAATTTAAAATTAATTCCCGTTGTTAAAACAAAAAACGTGTTTTCAAGAGATAATAACTATCAAAAGATTGGCACTTGTTTATGTCTGGTTTAAATGTGAAATTATGTTCAATGACCCAAATTTTATTACATTGTAAAAATATATTCTAAATATACTTTAAAACCACTCAAATTCATAAATTATCACTATTAATTATTTTGATTAAAAAAGTTGTTTTTAATTAAAATTTAGTAATTTTCACTATTCATCAAAATGTGAAAGTTATCTGAAAAGTACCAAAATTTCACCCTAGGCTAATTTAGATATTCCGAATCCAAAAATTACTTCCATTTTGAGATATAGAATTTATAAAATTTCAAAAAGTAGGTATTACTATTTATAATGGCTAGTTTTATTGGTTGTGGTGTGTTAAAATCTCGAAGTTGCGTACAATGCACGGCATTGCATTATTCGAAGGAAAATGTACTGTGGAAGATTGGGGTGTTACATTCTCCCCTCCTTCAATAAATTGCTTCCTCTCTATTTTTAAAATTGTTCTTGGGAATATAATGGAAAGTCCCGCATCGGAAAAAGAGTCAATAAAACTATCACTTTAAAAGAAAGAAAGAAAGAGAGGTATAAAGGTCATCCAAGATAACCCATACTCGGATTCCATGTCGGAAAACATGGATATGGATGATAAACTAAGTGTCAAGTTCTGATGGAGAGGTATAGACATCATGATCAGGAGAAAGTTAACAATAAGAAAACCACAAACTTGTGTTGGGACAAACGGCCATTAGTCTCCTAGTAGGAATGTAAACGGACAACATTTTTTTTTGTTTTATGTTACATTACATAAGGACGACGAATTAATTTATGATATTGACTAAGAACATTAAGATATATACTTACTTTTTATGTAGAGTTTCATTCTGTAATAAATTTCCACCACTAACTAATTTTTTTTAAACGATGAGTATTCAAGAAGACTTGGTCACACTGGAAGAGCTAGAATAAACTTCTATACAATCACATGATCCATGCAGGATAAACTATATATTTTCATTGTCTTTGAAGATTAATCCAAACCAAAATGGTTAGTGAAAGTTCTAATGATCCCCCAAAAGGATATTCCTTGTGATAAATATGCACTAATCATAATTTCTAAAATTAAACCAACAATACCCCAATGTTAAATAAATACCATTAAATAATCAATTGTCCTTAAAATCCTTCAATATAATCCAAACTAATATTGAAACCAAAAACATAGAATAATTTGATTATGTAGTCTCCCATGTTAAATTGTATCTCCAAATGACATCAAATACTCTTAAAGTCACATACTTAAAAGTAATTAACATCATCACATATTCTCTGTTATAGGTTAATAATTTCAATAAATAACCCAAATCACTATAAATTCACAATAAAAAACGTAGATAAAAATCTACCATTACTCTACAAATGAAACCCCATTGTATTCTATTTTCCTTGGGCATATACTGTTCCCAACAAAGAGAACATCTTCCAAAATAACATTTATCACATAATCACCAAATCATTTTCCTGTACCAAGGGTATTCATTTGATAAGACATAAGAACCCAAATCAACTTATTATTGATCAATAAAATCATTTAACTAAAAAATAGTCACACTAACCAGGGACTTCACGCAGTCAAGTGTTAGGCGATAAATCCCAATCGCACTTTGGTTGTGGGTTTAATTCCCACATCTTTGTCCGACGCGACGGGTTGTCACACGGTCTATGTGTTGTCCTTTTTCAAAAACTATATTTTATAATATTACCAAAATGAGATAAATTAATCAAAATAACATAATTTAACCACAAATGTTATATCATACCTTGCATTTTCATCCCAAATTATAATAAATTATAATTCTCTCAAACCCCAAAGATCATATAAAACCAAATGGTTATTTATACCTATATCCACAAGAGAAGAGACAATTCTTCCTCAAATATCATTCTCACATGGAAAACTGCGGGGTTACGAATACAAGAGAAAATTATTCCAAAGTAAACCCATCAACAAGGAGCGCTAATACTTTTTAAACATTTCTCCAACCATTTATTTCCACATAGCTTCTTCTTTGACCAAGAAAATATCCTATAGAATAGGACATTCACTTCGGTAATGTCCAGGTCCCCTACATTTACGGAAAATGACTGTAAATGGACTCTTAGGACCATTTTTATCTTCTTCCATAGTACTCTTCATTTTTCTTCGGCAATTCTTCACTTTATGTCCTTCCTTCCCGCACGTAAAGAATTTGGTTGTCCCATTGGGACACTTTCCTGGGTGTCTCCTTCCACATTTCCTGCATGATGAAAATTGAGGGTTCTTTTCTCCATGGTCTCCATTACTGGAGCTCTTATCATTCATCACCTTTCTATTCCATGTTGAGTCTGGGATTCGGTTAATATATATGTTGTTGATCATATTTTTGGAAAACTGATTTGGCATAAAGACGATATCTTTTACGCCTATCAACATTCCATTTTGTTGCTCATTTCCACCACCATTCCCACCTTGTACATCATTCTCAAGGTCACTATGAATTCCTTGGAATCCAGCCATTGACTAAAACCAGAAAGCATTGTGTGAGTAACAATAGTCGTAAAATCATTTAGAGATTAACATGTCACCGTATTCTCAATTTGAAACATATTAGGATTAACCAAGGTCATTTACTCTCATCTTATATATATATTACTTAAATAGGTTTGTAAAGAAAATGTAAATGATCCTAAGAATATCCCCCAGGAGTGTCGTAACCAAGAGTGCAGCAAGGCCCATTGTCGTGCACCAGTTCCCGTTTGAGTTAAGCTCAAAGTGGTATTTTTGGGTTTTACCCCTAGGTACATCTGTTCCAGAGCCGCCTCTACCTGCTCGTATCCAGATAGGGATGTATTGCTCAGAAAACTCCCAAAATCTCTACAATACCAAAATTATAGGAAGTTCTTCTATACTAATCCTCAAAGTTCATCTTAGGTCTACGTGCTCTAATCAGAGTTTATCTAAATCTAGCTTCCAAGGTTTGTACTAAACTTCCTCTGATACCAACAGTAACGCCCCGACGCCAGTTACCTAGAGTCGGTGCATTAATACTTAACATTGGCATGATCACAAGAAATATCAAATCTCGAAAGATCAATTGGTTTAGTAGCCTTGGAAGCACTAGATATATTCATAAAGTTTTACATTACATCATGAAGTGGAAAACTACTACAACAACATATTGTCCCCATAATCCACACTATTATCCCCTCATAATATCCCT
Source organism: Viscum album (assembly GCA_963277665.1). NCBI lineage: Eukaryota > Viridiplantae > Streptophyta > Magnoliopsida > Santalales > Viscaceae > Viscum > Viscum album. Next base: position 1,766,650,750 of record OY728152.1, read on the forward strand.
GCAGGTCATTCATAATTTACTTCTTCACTTCCTGTGAAAAATAAAACATAGAAAAGGGGTGAGCTCAAATTTCCAGTAAGGATAACAATATAGCGGAAACTTTTATAAATAAGAACAAACATTTAAGGCAATGTATAACTAAAACAAAAGCCTTTTAAACATGAACTTCAACATTGTATGGAAAAAATAAAATGAAATAATGCCATTTACTTATTCACATGGATATTCTACTAATAGAATATTCACATGAAATATCAATAACCACTTTCATAATGATGGAATGCATAATTCCATACTATTATAACCACATAGCCAAGGCCTCATGCCAAGACTACAAATAAGATTTTTCCAAGGCCTTGTGCCAAGACACTAGTTTGTCTCATGAGACCTACCGATGCATCGAAGAGCTATAGCTGGCTCCACCCATCACATATTAAGTCCAATGCATTCCCAAATGAAAAGGTTTAAACATAACATAAACATTCGTATTAAAACTAGCATACGAAATGTAAATACTTCATCCATAAAACATGAATGGTATAAAAAAATAGCACATCCACAGTCAAAAATAACTCATTCGATACAATATGGAAGATTCTATTGTATCAAATTAACCTCAATCAAGAATAATGAAGGATGTTTACATAGACGAAAATAATCATCAAAACTATTTGAGAGAAATATCCCCATTTTTCTTGATATCATTTAAAAGTCACACTATTTGTCAAAAATCCATTTAAAAATAGATTTTTGAATCAAAGTATCCCATACCACTTTGAAACTTTTTTAAAAGGATTTTTAATTTTAAAACTTTAATGTCTATATAAATAAATCCATAAAACCATTTTTAAAACATGGACATTAATGAGCATGATTTATATGAATAAGTCTTTAAAACATTAGATATGGTATTTTAGTTAGTGATTCTAACCAAAAGAGAGACACTTGAATAAAAATAATTGAGGTAATAAAAACTTTGTAATATCACGAGAATAAAGGGATTCACGATATACTATGTCAAAGTACAATATATAAACCATATAAAAGTGATTTGGTGTATATCAACAAAGAAGTCTCAATGGAATGTAAATTGAGATGAAATCTCTCATAAAGGTCGTACCCTTAAGATATCAATGACATAGTTATGTGTGAAAAATATAAATACACTAAATATTATTGGATATTCAGTGAAAAACCATCAAAGGACATTCACACATATATCTTGTAAAAACAACACCAATGAATTGGATGTTTAACTCAACAAATGGAGAATGAGTTAAAATTACTCTTATCAAATTCATATCGATGACTTGAGAAATTATAAATGGAGTGATTATGTGTATCAAAAGTATATCCACAGAAAAGGGGAGTGAAAATTATGACATAGGAAAATAAATAGAGATTCCACACATAATCTCAGAGTAAAATAATCAATGGAGTTTGCGTAAAGCCGAATAAATGGAAATTGGAATTTCAAATTCCCTTATCAATTTGGTATCTTATGAAACATGAACCCATGAAAGAAGGATAACACAATGATGATTTAAATATACATGAATCAAAGTATAGTACACAAGGAATACAAACATGGGCAGCACACACACCACATGCAATAAATAAGTGGTGAATAATGGAATTCTCACGAAATTAAGAGTGAGATAAGAAACTCCTTACAACGTTAATCAACTGAGTCGTATGGCCAAAAGTTAATAAACACCAAATGATTTACAGAATAACAAGAATATAAAGAGAATCATGATAATATATATCAAATGTCAGTACACAATACACCACGTTCAATAATTTAGTGGCGAACAATGGAAATCTCACGGAATTGAAAGTGAGATAAGAAAATCCCTTACCCCGGTAATCAACTGAGTTGTATGGCCAAAAGTTAATAACCACAAAATTATTTACAGAATAACATGAATATAAAGAGAATCATGATAATATATCTCAAATGTAAGTACACAATACACCACTTCCAATAATTTATTGGCGAACAATGGAAATCTCACGAAATTGAAAGTGAGATAAGAAAATCCCTTACCACGTTAATCAAATGAGTCGTATGGCCAAAAGTTAATAACCACCAAATTATTTACAGAATAACATTAATATAAATAGAATCATGATAATATATATCAAATGGCAGTACACAATACACCACATCCAATAATTTAGTGGCGAACAATGGAAATCTCACGGAATTGAAAGTGAGATAAGAAAATCCCTTACTTTGTACTTTTTCCTTGGTCGACGGTAGGTTAACCTACTTAATAATGGTGAAATAATTGTTATTGAATTATAAAAGAATAATTTACTTTAATATGATATCATATATGATCTTTTAACATTGATTTGTTAATAATATCTTAGAATTATCATCATTTCGGGTGTTAACGGGTTCATTTTACTTTATATTCTTTGTTATGTGAGCCATAATTATTATTAAGGGGATGTATATTATTCATATCTATAATGATATCAAGTCCTTAGATAATATTTTTAAATCATCATATTATAATTATACTTGAATGGATATGATGGAGAATGAATCTCATCGCGTTCGTGGAGACGGTAGTCCGTACGTACGCACGAGCGACAATATCATTCTTTTGATATTAAAATAATATATAATTGGATGGTATATAATATATGCAGAATCATTATCATGTTATATTTATTATTTACATGAGTTACACATCATTACTATACCCATCCAAATAATAATAAATTGAATAACAATTACACCACGACATGGAGATGGTAAGCCGTACGTACGCACGTATGGTAACATGTTATTCAATGGATGGATAGAATACTGAATATGGTTGTACCATATTTATAATAACATCACAGTATATATATGATACTGGAGTTATTATTTTATAATGGTAATAACAAAGAAAGAAGAAGTGGAAGAAAAAAGGAACTTGAAAAGGGGTGGTGAAAACATTACCTCTTCTTCGGTTTCTTCCATTTGATTTGATCAAAAGGGATCCTTAGGTTGTCTTTCTGATCAAAATAAGTCCTCTAGGTTGTAGTGAGGGATGTTGAGAGAGTATTTGGGCAGGGGTTGGCCGAACCAAAAGGCTTTAACGGTGTGACAAAATGAGAAGCAGGAGTGCCCTTTTATAAGGGGGGTGAGGGGCACCTTTGGAAAAGATAGAAATATTAATTTATAACAAATTCATATTCGTTTTCTTATGGCTCCAAAGTTTATTATTCAAAGGTTAAGGTGGGGATAGGTTGAAAACCATTCATCCAAAAGAATTTATACAGGTTTGGGTCACTATATCAACCTTATCTTTTAGTTTTAACTCTTAGTTAATTAGTTTGACATTTACCATGTCACTTTGTATTTTTATAATATATAGTTAATAAACATTCTATATACATCAAAGTCACCCCCAAGTGGTCCATTAATGATATAACTATCCTGATATAAGTCTCTTGGCCGATCCTTAGATTTTTAGGAATTTAATATCAATTAATAATAGAATATTTGTTTTAAAAACTCTTTTATGTCAATTTTGACACTATTCAATAGTTGATTTTTTTTGAAACACATAACAGAATTATTACATCGAAAAAAGTTAATTAAATAAATCCTAATATGTCATAGTAACCAATAAAATTATTGTAATTTAACAAAAGTCTCAAATTATATTTATTTGGGTATTTATAATATCAATTATTCTAATTGTTCACTATTATGGTAATTACTGCATCACCATTGTGTCATAAATAAATTAACTTATTTAATGTCTAAAAATTATAAATAAAATATAATTATGTATTAAATCGTTTTATCTTTCTAATGAATATTTATATTCTAAATTCCAACATATATAACCCTATATAACAATTATTTTTCTAAAATATATATGCTTGTGTCATTTTTGTATTTATTTTAACTTAAATAAAATAAAGTGTCATTATCACTTACAAGTGGATCCATGGGGTCCCAAAATCGACCCAAAGATACCCATGGTCGACCATGTATTAACCAATTGGGTTAAGACACGTTTTAGGGTAATTTAGTATTATTATAATATTATTTTTTAACCCTTGTTAACCGGATTTACCATTTACCCATGGTAAATAAAATATTTAACGCAGTAATTATCCAAAATGTCTAAAAATAAAAGTTAACTATTTACACAATTTGAACATCATGATTCCAAATATGGAATCCATTTTTATAAATTCAAAACACAGAAGTTGTAGAAATTAATTTAAAATTAATTCCCGTTGTTAAAACAAAAAGCGTGTTTTTAAGAGATAATAAATATCAAAAGATTGGCACTTGTTTATGTCCGGTTTAAATGTGAAATTATGTTCAATGACCCACATTGTATTACATGGTAAAAATATATTCTAAATATACTTTAAAACCACTCAAATTCATAATTTATCACTATTAATTATTTTGATTAAAAAAGTTGTTTTTAAATAAAATTTAGTAATTTTCACTATTCATCACAATATGAAAGTTATCCGAAAAGTACCAAAATTTCACCCTAGGATAATTTTGATATTCCGAATCCAAAAATGAAGTCCATTTTGAGAGATAGAATTTATAAAATTTCAAAAAGTAGGTATTACTATTCATAACGGCTAGTTTGACTGGTTGTGGTGTGTTAAAATCTCAAAGTTGTGTACAATACACGCCATTGCATTATTCGATGGGAAACGTACCATGGAAGCATGGGGTGTTACACTTTTACTTTACCAAAACATATTATGTGTTTCAACCACATTAAAAATTATGTTTTAAATGGGTTTGGTAACTCTTTAACTAGTTGAAAATTAGAGAGTGATAAATATATATCCATAAAAAATCCATAACTATTATTTTTAGAATTGATAAAATTATTTCATCCAAATTTGTACATAGTAAAAATAAAAATTGGTGGTGAATATAACATCAATATGAATGAATTAAAATATAAAAGGAAAACCCCCATATATGGATTGGGAATATGTTTCATAAAAAAACATTTTAAAAAGGACCTAAAATTGATCTTCAAATTCCATGAATAAATATCATTAATTAAATTAAATCTAAAATATGAAATATAAACAACACATATAATAAAATTTCTTGTATAAAATAAAATATATCTCAAAATGAGGAATTTGATATTGAAGACCCAAACCTCTTTCCATAACATTGATTAACATACAATAACATCTATTATACTGAACATAAATATCATACTCAATAAATTTTTAATTTAACCCATAAAAAATTTGATTTATAATCTTTATAAGTTGTCATTCAAAATTTTATTTCTACCATTTTTCACAGAAGCTGTTTATAGTTTTGGTTATTTTTAAGAATCTCGATAAAGAGGTGTCTGTATTATTTCATCATCCGAAATTAATTATTGTGTGGTTATAAATGATATTGATTGGGATAATTTTTTATTATTAATTTTGTTTCAAATTATATTTAGTATTGTTTTTGTCTTCGTCCTTAACAGTGAAATCAATAATTTGATTTTTTTTAATCATGACTATGGAAGTATATATTATTAATTAGTGAATTAAATATTTATAAAACATATGTAAAATAAAAATATAATTATTATTCACATATTAATTATATAATATTAATGTAATTATTCTCCATTAGACATACATGATATATATTAATTATATTGATAATGTATGTGGTTTAACTGACATAAACATTTCCATGCCCTCGTTTAATTTAAAAAATTAGGTGGGTTTTCTGGTAATATCATCATAAAATAATAATAATGATAATATTATTATTATATTAGAGGGATATAACATATTTGTAAGGGATGAGTATATTATATGATAGATATTAAAATATTATATGATTTGAATAAAATATTATAATTTTAGTAATCATATTTAAATGATAAAATTAATAATGATAATTTATTGATCATATCATTAATACTTTCAATAATTTTTCAGAAAATTAACTTAAGTATTTCTAAAAAATAAAATGTAATAATTATATAATTCATGTAACCATCTATTTTGGGGTGTTATGAAAAATGATTTTCATTTCACACGATAGCAATAATCTACACGTACACATGAATGATAATATCATCTCTATTAATGTATAGGATAGGTTAATAATAAATTTTAATACCCTTAATAATGTAACAGTACAATATATAAATGACAAATATATAGAAATATTGGTGTGGGTTATATAAATTTGAATGAATATAATTATGATGAAAAGTTAAATAGTTTATAATAGTCATGTAGGAGACTTGAATTTTCAATGGATGTCTCTATGAAAATAAAAATATTATGGTAAATAAATATGAATATAATATTTTTTACTTGGGATAAGTTTATAGGATGAGAATAATGTAATATTAGGTATGAATTTTATAGATATGTGATTCTTCTGGTTGTGTGATGGCCACCCGTTTGGCATGGTGTGAATGATTTTTTGTGAAATATTTACTTTTTCAATAATTTTTCAATTCAATTAATGGGTTAATATAAAAAATTGTGAAACAAGTTAGGTATAATGATTTTGAAAAAAAAAATACTCATCTCAAAAAAAAAATTTTAGACAAATATGAGTTTTTAGTTATTTTTAAATTTTTTAATTTTTTTTTCATTAACATTTACCCGATTAATACAGTTTGACAAATGTAATTAATTTTAATAAAAATAATAATAATTAATTTTTAAATAATTTTTTGATTCTAGCTTATAATTTTATGTTAATTTTTATTATATAATATTCCTAAAATTATGAAATTTTAATTTTAGAACAATAATGTTTTCAAACATTAAATTGTTATATATAATAAAATTTTAATCTATACAGATATTGATGCCATAAACATATTTATTAATAAAATGTTATGAATCTTTTAAGGATCGTGAAAAATGAATCTCATCCAAAATAGACATGAGACATGGAATAGATTGAAAATGAGTTTTTTAATGTAACATTATAATTAGTTAAAAAAATCATGACATATGATTTATAAGTTGGATGAATATTTTAGAATGAATTATTTTAGAAATTTAATTTATATTTTATAACATAAATGGTTTTTTACAGTATTCATAAAACCGATATGTTGGCCCATATGATATTGTTGGCCAACCTCTATAGTTTTATTGGTTTTAATAATCTCAAATAATGTCTATTATTATCAATAATGTCTAATCATTTCAATCATGACTATTTATGTTTCAATACTTTTTAATATGATAATGTATGATCACATATATGTTTAACACTTTTTTTTAATATTTATGTTGTACTATAGTCCCTGAAGAAATTTTTTCTAAGTATAACGAAAGGACATTGACAGAAGATACAAGGCACTAATAGTTCAACTATGTCACATATAGTGAACAATGAGTCATTGATAGACAACTTATTAACAGTGCAATCAAGACACCGATAGACCGACTATCTCACTAATAGTTTAAAGGTGTCACCGATAGTTCGATTACCCTTGTGACTCATGGACCTACTAATGAATGGACATACAGATGCAAAGACCTACCGACCCAAGGATATACCAATGCTAGGACATACCGATGGATGGTGCAACTGATGCAAGGAAACATTAATTGTTCAAATGAGTCACTAACACATGGAAAGTCAAACAGAATGACACACCAATGGAATGTGTGATAGACAGAATGAGATACCGACAATGTGCTCACCAATAGAGTGATTAAATTTCAATCTATATAAAAATGGTTCAAATGGTCATATTTTGAGTTTTTTTAATGTGACTAATAAATTTAATGATTTTTGATGACATCATAAATTAAAATGAAAGAAGTATGAGGTACACCATCAACCTCAAACCATGCATATTGTTGGGTTTCAAGAGTATAAAATAAAATTAATTGATGTGATTTGTGGACACATAAAAATTTCATATAATACATACATGACAAAATGAGTAGAAACAATTGGAGAACCACATGAGAAAAACTCGGAAAGGAACAACACATGAGGAACTCTTCATTCCTTGTTGATATAAATCATAGTACTAGTGTTTATCAAGGTCACAAAATCTATATTGTAAAAAAAAGAACCAAATGTGAAAAACATATCATCGTCCTAGATGATAAATCACAATGCTCCATGACACTCTATTTCAGAGAGTTCAATTAAAAGAGGACTTCAGCTTCAACATAGATACATCAATGAGCCCAATGATGAACTACATAACACAAAGATCCCTTTAAACTCTATCTAAAAATTATTTTTTTGTTGTGTACATACTTATTACATTTTAGAGTTGTGTGTGAATCTCTATGTAAAATTCACATATTCTACATTACTAAACTAGAGGATACTGGATACCGTCATAAAACAATACTTATACAGATTCGTATCCCACATAGGACTATGGATGAGGTCATGTGTAACCTAGTTGTTTTTTGTTCCCCTGTAGAACTCTGGTAGAGGTCTTGTGACCTATACAGTCTAATTACCGTTGTGCATACCCTATTCCATGGTGTGGATCAAAACCATTATTTATATAGTTTTTTTGGTGACTAGGGATCCCCAAGTGAAGAGGACTAAGTCTCAACATGATACTGAACCTCTTCATTTATATCTAAAAAGTAATCATATTTAGGTTTATCAATTTTTTCATGTACATTAGAAAACTAAATTTTACATTGGTAGTTATTCTTGGTTAGTTTTTTTCACCTATGTTTTCATATTATTATAGTTTGCACTATTTTATAAATATCACATATTTTTATAATAGAAAAATTATCAATATTCTGAGAAATTATTTGAATATTCAGACTATTATAAATTCAGTACATTAAATAACTATCATGTTAAGTTTTAAATTGGGGGAATCTACTAAATAAATATTTTTAATATAATTTTAATTGGAACTTCTATAACTCCCTATTTATTTTCCTTCTCTGAGAAAAATTTTCTATCAGAGGTTTTTATTTTACAATTTTCAATGGTTTCAAATATTTTTCAAATACTTTCTATTATGATTTTTTTTGTTTTATAATGGTCACTGAATTTCTGTTATATTTAAATTTATACCTCTTTAAAAATCATTTCTTTACTATAGAAAATATATTTGGAGGTGTTGTTACTAATAGACCATACTACTTTAATGGAACTAAATATTCCCAATGTATGTTTAAGATGAAAATTCATTTAGAAAGTATGGGATTTGATATTTGGAAAGTTATAAAGGATATATTTGAAATATAAAATACTGATAAGATTACCTGGAGTGATTCAAATAATATGGCTTATAATAACAATTAAAAAGCTATGAATGAACTATTTTATACATAATGTGATTAATAATTTAAAAGAATATTTGTGTGTAAAAAAGACTATCAAATTGGAGAAAATAAATATTTGACATGAAAGGTGATTTGATGTTAAATATATGATACTTGACACTTATACTATTTAGAATGATAATTGAATGATTATGTCTAATGAAGCAACATATAACATTTATCTCTTATTTTGGGAAATTTTGAACAACATGATCTCTCTAGGAATGGATCCTACAACCAAAGATAAAATCAAGATAATACTCGGATTCTTACCAAATTGGTTTATGGTGACTTGTGTATCCATAAATGAATCACGCTACCTCAACCCTTAGCTAGTAAAAGACCTGATAGGGAAACTGATGATGTATATGGGATAACTAAAAGAAATTAATGAATAGGATGATGGACCCAAAATAAAATCTATTTCATTTAAATCTATTTCATCCAAAGAGAAGAAAAAATATCAAGACGAAACTGAACGTTCATGATATTAACAATTAGAAAAAGATAGCGATGCATATATGACCAATTTTGACAAGAGGATTTTGAAATTTTATAGAAAGAATAAATACATCATAAATCCTATCTTGAAAAGAAATTGTGATCATAAGGGCTATTGGAAAATAGACAGGAAAATAAGTGACAATTCAAATTTAATTGTCAGTTATGAGTGAAAAAAAGGGATATGTCAATGCTGACTATCCTGATCTAATGTACAAGGAGAAATATGATTATAAGGGAATAAAATATAAAAAGGCCATGAAGGAAACATGGAGTTCTCTAGGGATAGCTCATGTGAATAAAAATCTATTCATGAATAAAAGAATAATAAGGGTAATATCTATTTTATGACAAACACATCTGAGGTAACAGTAAACTCTCTTAGACATTATGTTTTCTATTCTAAATATGAATGCAATTATGAAAAAATGAGTAATATAGAAATTTTCAAATATTTAAAAATCTAGATGACTCATTTAATCAATTTAAAGATAAATCTAAATATTTAAATAAACCACATTCTTTGACTACCACAGTTAAATGTTAACATAGTATAGAGAATAAGAAAAATGGTCAACTTCTTATAGAAAAATAATAGCATAAATTCTGACTTGTTTAATTTATAAAGGATTTAGAATGATTTAACAATTTTAAATAAATGTTAGTTCAAAATATATGTATGAAATTACCGATATTTATAATGTTGAAATAAGATACTAACTATGAATGTGGATTATTACTAATACTCATTTTGAATCGAAATCTAGAAAATCAAGTTATATTATCAGTTCTATAAAAAAATTTCACATTCAATCTAGGAAAAATCGTATACTATTTCATGTTTCTATGGGAAACCTAATTTCTATTTTTCAATTACATTTGATGATACTTATTGGAATCCCATGAATAAAATGATGGTTCCAGAATCTCTTATTTCTATTGTTATTGGACACAATAAAATCTGGTAACCAAAATGCTTTCTTCACTAATATTTTTTTAAAGGAATGTTATATTTAGAGCTCCAATAAAATCATGTGGTACTTTAACAGTGGATGTTCAAGACACATGACCGGAGATTACTCATGCATTATGAAATCAATAACGAATGATGGTGGGCATGTCTCTTTTGGGGACAATGCCCAAGGAAAAATCATTTTGTTTGGCTAGATTGGTTACTCTATCTCCATTCTAATTACTAAATTACTTATTTGTGTATTTAAATAAAACATACATAGTTTCTCTCAATTGTGTGATGATGGTTTTAATTTCATATTTTGAAAAGAGGATTGAAATGTTTTTTATTCTAAAAACGATTTCGTATATATTACACTTATAAATTGGAATGTTTATGTTGTAAAATTAGATTAATTGATTTATCAAAATGTTTCTTGTTTGCATGATTTTTATAAAGAGTCAAGGATTTGACATAGGAGTTTAGGGAACTTCAATATTAACAAACATATAAATCTTACTATAAAAATATATAGTCAATGATCTAACTAAACTTGAGTATCCAAATGATAGAGTCGTTAATCCTTGTCAAAAGACCTAGGATCAAATCCAGGTAGGGGTGAATTTCCGAGAACTATCGAATTACTGTATCAATACTACAGTAGGGGTGACACTATAGAGGAAGAGGTACTGTAGAATGTACTGTAGAAGCGGCGATATTGTAGCAGGTACTATAGAGGTGCGGGTACTGTACCAGTACTGTTCACCTATGGGTCCTATGGACCAATAAATGGGCTTTCATGCCTTGTATTCAGGCTACTTTGCCTTGGGCCTTGAGGCTATATAATGGGTCACCCTCTACCTTGTCTAAAGAGGTATTTTATTTCAATAATAAATTGAGGCTTCAGCCCCAACCTTTTTAAAAAATAATTCCATGTGGTAAGCCCTATATCTATTTTTATGTAGATGAGTACACTAGATAATCTTGAACCTTCTTCTTGGACCACCAAAGTAAATCATTCTCTCATTTCTCCATGTTTTCTAAGACAATAGAAAATCAAAGTGGAATTTGAAATAAATCCCTAATAATTTTTCGTGTTTGTGAGTTTGAGAAATAAGAGTTGTAATCCTTTTTCTCATAATATTTATATAGCCATAAAATATCTTCTCTTAGGGAAAACAAAAAAAATGGTTCTGTTGAAAGAAGTAGTACCCCAGAAGAAATTTCAAGAACCATGATTTGGGAGTATGAGCTACATAAAAAATTTTAGGTAGAATTTTTTTATGAAATATGTCATATAATCAACAGTTTCTTGATTAAACCTATCCTAAAGAGTGCACATTATGAGTGGGGTAAAATAGAAACCCCATTGTTAACTACATCAATGTTTCGGGTTTCAATGTCTATATTCATAACACTATGGATAATATGGAAAAATATTCTTCCAATGTTGATGAAGGAATTTTCTTAATTTATTCAATTTGTATTAATGTCTATAATGTATTCAATAAAACAACCAAATATATTGAATAATATGTAAATGTCATTTTTGATGAGATAGATCCACATGATCAATTACCTCTGTATAAAATCTTGAGTAATATTTTTCAAATTGGGAAATCAATACTAAAGAATATGGCCATCCTATTAAGGGATATATTAATCAATAAAGTTCTATAAATTCTCCATATTATAGTCATGATGAACCAAAAACTATTAAGGAACCTCAAATATCAAGCCCTTCTTGGTCTAGACATGTTAGAACTCCAAATAACCATCCAGTAGATTCTATAGTTAGATATTTAGGAAAGGAACTTGGACTATATCTTATTTCAAAAATAATGTTGAACATCACACTTACATGTCACAATGCAATCATAAGAACATCAACCATGCTATCAAAGATTAATTTTGGGTGATGAATATACAAGAAGAGTTAAATAAATTTTAATGAAACAAATTTTAGAAACAATTTGATTGACCCAAATACACCTTTAATATAGTCATTAAATGGTTTTTTAGGAATAAGCTATATGAATATGTTAATAGAGTTATAATAAAATCATGATTAGTTTCACAATGTTATAGTCAAGAAGAGGGGATTAACTACGAGGAATACTTTTCACCAGTAGCTATATTTGTGGCCATCATAATCCTATATTCCTAAGCAGTACATCTAGATATCAAACATTATTAAATGGATTTCAAGAGTCCATTCTTAAATGGTTATATAATTGAGGATGTTTTTTTGAACAACACATTTTTTATAAAGATTCACACATTCCAAATCACGTTTTTATATTAACTAAATCTCTATATTGTGTAATGTAAGCTCAAGGATATTGGTATGAAGGCTCATCACTTTTGATTTTTATAGATGTTTTACAAATGGTTTTGGTGATGCTACCCATTTTATAAAACAGATTTCTAAATATGTTTCAGTAGTACATATTTATGTAGATGATATAATTTTTGTGGCCTCTAAAAATTAATTATGAGTTGATTTTTTAAATGTCATATAATGTATATTTGAAATGATTTTGATGGGGGGAACTCAAATTATTTATTTGAATTTCAGTATTTCAAAATATATAATGTAATGTTTTTAATAAAATTAAATATTATAAGTATATTTAAAAAATATTTTTCATTGAATTAACTAAGAGTAGTGAAACAAAATTGAGTAACACTTTTATGTTGGACCTTGAAAAATATGGTAACTATGATGATCAAATCACATATAGAGGAATGTTTGGGAGTTTAATCTACTAAACTACTTGTATACCAGATGTTATTTCTAGTTTTTCTATGTGTGCATGTTTTCAATACAACCAAAAGTAATTCCATTTATATATTATCAAAATGAGGTACAAATACCTCATATATAAATCAAATTTAGGAATGTTCTATTTTAGAGGAAAACATTTTGATTTGGTGTGTTATTTGGATGCTGACATTGGTGGAAGTATGTTCGATAGAAAGGGAGCCTCTCTAACATGTCACATTTTTGGTATGTCTCAAGTTTTGTGGCCTGGTAAGAAAATAAATTCTATTATATTGTCTACATCCAAAGCTAAATACATATCAGTTTGAAGATGTTGGGAAAAATTATTTTGGATGAAGCACGCAATACAAGACTTTGGATATCAATTAAGACAATTCCCTATATTTTGTTATAACGCAAGTGATATTAATATTTCTATGAATCTTGTTTAACATTCTATGAAAAAACAAATTAATCCAAGACATCACTTTTTTTGACACCATTATCAAAAAGGTGATATGACTTTAGAGTTCATTGGCACGAAACATCTGATTGGTGATAGTTTCACTATGCTATTTAACAATGAAAGAATAGATTGCATCAGACATGAGTTATGAATGATCAATCTATAAGACTCTATGTTGTTTTTCATTTTATTATTTTTAAATTGATGTTGTCATCCCAAAACTTGAAAAATCGTACAGATAGTGTCATACTGACACTGATAGTATGATGCTGGCAATTTCATGCCAAAACAGTTTTCATGATGACACCGTCACTATGACATGTCAACCTAGTTTTCATGTCGATACTAATGCATTGTCAAGCCGAATCCGTTATTTTTATGAAAAATTTTTCATGTCAAAACTAATTCCCAATTGTGATTGTCTATTTTATGTTTTTTACCAAAATTATGTTTTTTCTATAATTATTTTGAAATCGGTTCACGATATAACAATTGTGTAATTTAAAAAATCCACAATGCTATAAATTCGAGTTAATCTACACTACTCCATTACCCATACATCCACTAATCCATTTCTCTCTCTCTAACCCAGACCATTCACCTTCCAAACATCAAACCAAAGTTTTTGAACAATGTTTGTGAAGTGAGATCTAGAATTTGTAAAGTCACGTACTACTAAGAATCATATAGGGAAATTGAAAAAATCTTTTTGACATATGTATCATGCTCTGGAAAACCATCTAGTTCCTCCAGAAAAAGAGTTTCTTCTAGAATGATTGTTGGAATTAAATTCATATCTTCTTATAGTGTTAAATGATCTAGGATGGATTGGGTGGTTATGAGATAATGAAATAAATTTTTACGTGAATCTAGTTCATGAATTTTACATGAATGTGAAATTCCAATTGGAAGGAAGTGATGTTTCATGGATTATGTTTATAGTGAAAGGCATGAAAACTTCTTTTACAATAAGACAATGGGATTAATGTCTTAAAGTCCCTCATAAGGGTGTCTTGGACGATTATCAAGGTACCTCTCTACCTGCTAGTGACATTTTCTTCTTTTAGATAAATTTTAAAGAGGTTATTTTTAATGATGAGAAAATGTGATCCTTTACTATAGAGTTATATGGGGTTTGTAAAGTCTTTTTCAAGTTTATACAGCATCAGGTCTATCCCAAAAAAGGTAAAATTACTCTCTAAAGTATCAAGATGTCTATTTGATTTATCTACTGTGAAAATGTGTCAATTTAAATCTATGTTGATAACTTTTTGTGCCTATAAATTAAATTATCAAGGCATTTTCCAAAACAAAATCCCTATTTTATAAAATCTTGATCTCATACATGTAAAGAGAGAATGGTTGAGTTAAGTAAGGAGATGATTTTTTGAGTGTAATATTATCTTATTAAGTAAATAAATCTATAAAAGGATGATGATAAATTGGAACCCATTTAATGAAGAATGAGTTGGGGATGAAGATGTGATTTATGAAAATTAAAATCTACTGGACCACCCAACTATACCATGAAACATGGATGATTATCATCTACAACCAAATTAAGATGTTCTTTACTCTTCTGATGAGAAAGAAGATCCTACCACACTATTCAATGATCTAGGGTCACATATCGATTTTAGGAGTGATCCTGACACCACTGAATCTCACAATGGTTTTCCTAATGGCCCTCATAGTCCTCCACATGCTTTACCCTCAGATGAACTGACTCATGGAACATATATAGATGAGGAGCGTGAAGTCTTGAGAAGTGTATAATATGTATATTGATCTAGTGGAACTTAAATAAAGAAGAAAAATGATGTAAATAAGATGAATTATGTAATGGAAGAGACATTGTTAATAAAGAGGAACATGGTGAAGAAAATTCTGATATAAATAGAAGTGAAGATCTTTCATCTAGACATGATTATCATAATGAACTATTTGAATGTGATAGTTACCATCTAGAGGATGATCATAATGGTGAGGTAGTCATGGTTGATGTTTTTTTATCAAGAACCGTTGGAAGAACCTCCTAATATTTTTTTGAAGAAATTGAAAATGATGATCTTCCTGATGATGTATAAGCTCATCCATCCTTCTTAACATATTTAGTTTATGAAAGAATAAGACCACATGTTTAGGGTGAGAAACTCGTAATGAGATAACGGATTTAGGGGTAACCTCAAGAAACGAGAGATCCTGATAATGGGGATCATAAACATGTAACAGTAAGACTTGACAATTTCTCTCCTCTTGAAGATGATGTCATGATTGAATGGAAAATGAATAATTGATATGTAGAACTGGGTTTGAATTATAAAGACTCATATGATGAATTATGTTTACCTATTACAAAATAATCAGACACTAAGTTACTTTATAGTGATTCTATCACTAAAGGAGAATATGAAAGGTTTAAGGATGAAATTTATTCAGTTGTAATTGTATAATTTATATCATAGATAGTTCATGATATTGAATTAACTAAAAGGAAAAAATATAGTCTTGGTGATGAATTACACTCTATCAGATCATTAATAGAATAAATTAATTGGAGTGGGAAGGTTTTTATGTTCCAATTTAAACTGTGGGTGTTGGTGGGGATAATGGGCCTAATGATTCAAAATAAGTTATATCATTGATTCAACTAAACATAATCAAAACTACTAAAAACATTTTTTCCAAACACCGCCATGATGAGAAAAGAAATTACTAGGCTTGTATCTATAATAATAAAGTTGACATTAGAGTATAAAATATATTTTTAAATTTTTCTCAAAATAATTAAATACATAAACCTCAGACACTGATGTTCCTTCTACCTCTGTTTAGTTATCTAAGGCCCCAAACATTGAGGAAATTTAAATTGATTTTTCAGAATAGATTCAAAGTCTATCTGATTCTTTTATTTTGTCCACCCATGCATAGATTGATAAAAATAATGACCATGATCATGATATGGCCATGCTATATTCCATGAGTAGTAATACTACCAATGGTAAAATTACAGATAAGATTGATTATTATTTTAAGAAGATTATTACCAATAATCAGTTGAACAGTCTTTTTAGGTATTTTTTAGAGAACCTGACATTTCCACTAATAACCAGAGACTCTAACGATCATGTATAAAAGTTTATTTACTTCACCCATTTTTTGGAATTGTTCATGGATAATAAAGATGACTTTGAGAAATATATTTAGTGTTGAAATGAAAAATTCTAGGCCTTAATCAAGATTATAAAGCTAGGCCTTCATGAGCGGAGTAATTCCATTGTGGTGCATGTTTGCACAGTAATTGGACATGTTAGATCAGTACCTCTACATCAAATGATTATTTCTTCCGGCTTTCAGTCAGATTTGCGCATTGATCAAAGAGTTGATTCAACCTACTATTTTGTCTGATCACAAACCCAGTCATGCATCTAATTTTCTATAAGTAGTGATCTTATCTCTTATGAAACTCTATTTCGACCCTCTTATTTCTTATCCACCACACACTGGACCTTCATTTGATCCCTTTTATAAATGGAAGGAACCTCTTGATCCTAATATGTAGTGTGGATTAATCTCTCATATAAATGATTGGTTGTGTTTTGATGTCATTCCTTCAAGATTCTTCATTCATTGTACTTCATTTATTAATATAATTCAGTTCTCCTTTATTTCAACTATTTTTGTTATATCACATCTTATCAGAAACATCTTATTCCTTTAATACATGTTTCCTTTTTGATTATCGTCCAAAGTGAGGCACCATTTTTTTATACCCTTGAACTTTATGAAAATATCAAACGTGAAGAATAGTTTGGAATTATCCTTATTGGTTTTACCATTGATATCATTGTTTTTTATTTTATTTTCCTTACCTCTATTTTCATATTGGAATAAAATTCTTTAGTATTTGATACTAATATTTTTGTCTCCATTAATACCATTACTATTTATATTACCAATAAACCATATCTTTATATTGATAAAAATCATAAATAATTGGAGATGATAAGTAGAATAATAGTATTACACATCAAATGATTGTACTGTATAATTCCATTATTTATCATTAAAAAAGGGGGTGATTTTTTTCCCATAGGAGACTGTTGGAGACCCTCTCTAGTATTAATTGATTTAATAATCGAAAATCTTGCTAATTAAGATCAATCAGATATAATAATTTCAATTGTGTTTATTTAGGTTTCAATATGTTCAATTATGATTATCTATGACCACATATAAGTTTAACAAATGTTTTTTTTGTATAAAAGATCACGAAAAAATATATTCTATTTATAATAGTCTGACAATAACAGAAGACATGTGACACTGATAAATCAACTGAGTCACCATCAATGATATATGAGTCACTGATACATGACTCACTAAGAGTGCAATCGATACACCAACAAACTGACTATCACAACGATATTACAAATGAGTCATCTAATGTTCAATTGTCTTACCGATAAAAAGACATGTCGTTTCAAGGACATACCAATTCATGGACCTACCAATGTAAGGAATCACCAATGAAATAACTTACTAGAACATTGTTATACGAATGAAATAACTCAATGATAGTTCAAATGAGTCATTCGTTCATGGAATGACTGACAGAATGACAAACTCATGAAAGGTGTCATTGACAGATGAAGATAAAAAAAGGACTCCCTGATAGACTGTTTAAATTTAAATTTATTTAAAATCATCTCTAACAGGAAATTTTTAAGTGTCATAATGCGACTGATTAATTGGCTGCTTTTTTACAGGCATATCAAATGAGTATTCCAGAAGTATAATGTAATGCATTTACCACCAAACAAGAATATTGTTGGGATACAATATTATAAATGTAAAGGGCTCGAGATGAAATAATGGCACATAAGAATCACATATAAGACACATAAGAAGGTACCAGTAGACATAGTAGCAGTACCACATGAGCAATACAAAAAAAAGAATAACACACGAGGAACTCTTCATTTCTACTTGTTGTGAATCTGAGAAATGTTTTTCATTAATGTTATAAAATCTTTGCAGCTTCCAACTAAACAAATGGAGTAAAACATATCATCTTCATGGAATACCAAACATAGTTCTCGACAACACTCCATTTAACTGTCGTCTTCTAGAAGAGGATTCCAGCTTCAACATTGATATATCAAAGAGTCTAGAGATAAACTACATAAAAAACTGATCATTCTAAACTCAATCTCATACTTATTGATTTATTGTTTAAATTCTTTTATTACATATTCAATTTTGGTTCATCAATCTACAAAACACACACTATCTCCTACAATTAACTATAAAATATTAGATATCTTCAAACAATTATACATCTACCCTTTTATCCAATATAGGATATTGGAATAGATCATATATGGCATGGTTGGGTTTTTATCCCATGTACAACTATGGTAGACGTCTTGTGACCTTGATATTTTGTCGACTATTGGGTAAAATTTGATCTAGGGTGTGGATCGAAACTTTTATCGATATAGATGGATTAGTGGAAGGCGATCACCATGTAAAGAGGACTATGTCATAACTTGACACTGAACCTAGTTTTTATATCTATTGTGTTATCATATTTTGTTTCCACAATTTTTACCTGTACAACTGAAAAATGAATTTCACATTTGATAGTTAGTATTTGATAGTTTTAATAATTTCATTGTATTTTTATATTACTTTCCAATGTTATATAAATATCTCATATTTTTTATAACTGATAAATAATCAATCTTCTAAGGAATTAATTGAATAGTGAGACTATTATAAATTAACTACTTTGATTAATTGGCGTTTTTGTTTTAAATTGGTGGAATATTTTAAATAAACCTTCTTAATATGAATTTTTATATGAAAAAAATTAAACTACCTCTTGAGTGTCCTACTCTGATCAACACTATAAATGTTGTGACATCCCAACATGATCCATCTAAACCCGGACTTAGTGGTACAAAACCTCATGTGATTCTCCCCATACTCAAGAGGCTGCGAAATAGTAGGGCTAATATAAGCCTATCTCTGGGGACAGTATAACCTCAATTGAATGTAAAAAGAAAAAATTTATATTAAATATTATAGTAAATAAATAATATTATTAATATGTTAAAAACTAAAACTGACATAAATTTTCATATAAATACATGTATCCCAAATTAGAATTATCACATGAGTAACAAGTAAATAAAAAAGTAAATAAATAGTAAGGTAATCAAGTGTCTATTCTAGTATTCTATCAACTACATGAATCTTTTCTTTCTTGCATACCATGTGGACCTTTCCATTCATTGCTTCTTTAGTAGTGAAATTTATAGATGCATTTTATTCCCAAATATGGAGTGAGGGATTGACTCAGTGGGACCCCACAAACCTATCAATAACTAGGTGTGTTTATGTATAATAGTGTATCCCAATATAATAATAAAATAATTGAAAATAAAATAAGTATACAATTCAATAATTAGAGGTCTTCCACAAACCATGCCACCATAAACCCTAGGTTATATATTCATTGGTTCCATTCCAAGGGGATAATGAAATGATATCTATAGTATCTAATATATCCATCTGGCATGTGGAACTATCACTATGAAACAACATTGAACTCATCTTACATGTGACTTAGTACGGGAATCATGTATCTCATAAAAATTTCAAAAAAAAATTTTGAGTACCGAATATATAGAATTCAACTCACATGAAAACTAGGTATCGAGTAAAAAATATGCATTATGAAATGAACAGATAAACTATACATTGATTTCATGATATCTGGATCATGAAAAATATTTTTTTTGTTTAAAATAAATTATTATGCATTTATATCACACGTGGTAAAAAAATTTTGTATTTCTATCACACATGGTAATATTAGTAGTAAAAAATAGAAATATGTTAACTTTTTTACAAAACATATATTTGTATTTTTTAAAATAAATTTTAAAAATAGAAAATCAATACTAAATTATACTTCTGTTTTGATTTAACCAGTAACCCAATGAATAGAAAGGTTATGTCACAGACAAGGTAAAAAAAATTCAAAAATTAATGGTTGTCATATATTTCTTATCTGATACACTATTCATGATATATTTCACCATTTTGGAAAAATCAATCACACGTGATATAATATATTAATTATTTATATTATATCATCATAGAGGCTCTATGGATCCCATATTCTGATGCTATCTTTTCACCTGATACAAAAAATATTCCATAAAATATTCTAAAATTTGAATATTAATTTTACACTTAACTGATAAATTTTATGAATTATAATGTAATTTTATGGATAAATGCATTTTTAAAACAAAACTACTCATAAATTACAAAAAAATTATGGTTTTATAATAATTTATAATTTATAATTACATAATTTTCCCCCTATATTGACTTCTCATCACTGACAATTATATCTATTAGTCGTGTTCAAACAACACAGTCCAATGAGGACAAAAATCAGAAAACCACTATCAAATCTTTATAGCAAAAAAAATATAAGTGACATAATTAGATCATATCCATCTTTAGGGATCACATAATGTTATCCAAGGATCATACCCTTAACCCATGTTTTACCCCTCATTGTACTAATATTGATTTTTCCCGTCATTTTAGTCATTGTAATCATATATACACTAACAAAAGATAATTATATTTTCAAATAAATAATTCCAATAAATATATATAACTACATCATGAAAACACATATATATCATATAATTAAATTCTATTAAAAATAGATAGAAATATTCAAGGAATTTAATGTAAGAACTAATATGTCGCCAAACAACACGCTTATATATGGCACATAAACCTACACTCCTAGTCGTTATTCATGAATGCATCCAAAATCTCATAGAATGCATATCAATATCTGGTGAATCATCCAAGGTTATTCTAGTCACATGTAAAAAAACATAGTTTACCCCTACTTTATGCACAATAATGGTCCATTATATAGTGATGGACATATACAGTCTTAATACCTCTATTAGCGTCCCAACTATCGTTTTTTCTATCTACAGTGACAAAAATCAATACAATAGAATAAACTTCTGTTTGATTCCCATTCATATGATTCCCTTTTATTGCATCCCAACACAAACCACCAAGTACAACAAGGATTTTTTTACAAAATGATACAAGCCTCTCCAAATTGCAAGGGGATGTTGAATAGCAGTGGGGTTATATGTCCTTATGAGGAGATTCTACACCCTAAATATTAATTCATAGGACATGTAATTATAAAATATTTTTGAAATAAAAAATCATATTTACATTGGGAGAACTAAAAATGGAATACATGACATTCCAAAATAGTAACACCCAAATTGGAAGCCATAACATAATAAATGTGGTAGAAAAACGAATACATAAACAATAGATTCCTCTAGTTTCTGTCTCAGTCCACTTTCTACTTCATGATCCTTTTATGAGACATCCACCATAGGGCTCCTTAACTTCATTGGGTCACTATTCATGAAATGTATATGTTCATAAAAAATGTTGAGTACGTTTTATGTAAAAAGCATAGTAGGACACCACCAACATATACAAAACCATTTTTTCTCATTTACAAGAGTGTATGACATAAAAATAATAATTGTGTAACAATAAAATGAACATAAAATCTAAAATTGTGAAATAGTGAATAAAAATGGGAGAAAACCCCTTCATTGTTTTCTTTGATTCAATGATGAAATATATATTAAAAGGACATTTTTTTTAACCAAAATAGTCACTACGATAGTGAAATAGACAGCCAACAAAAACATGTAATCGTGTATACATGATACTTATGCTTTGCCTTATGTATGTAACAATTATCTTAGTTAAAATATTTTCTGAATTCCATATATATTTCATGAATCATTTGGATCAACTAGAAAAAACAAGAAAAATATATGGTAGACAAATCATGGATAAACAAGTCATAAATTTCGGGAAATAAGGAAATAACGATTCTGATTTACTATTAAATGAGCATCTTGATGCATGGGAATCATGGGAATCCACAACATATAGTTCCATGGTATTGTAATATCTCAACACTATGAACGGATCGTTCATTTTAATAATTGTAAGTTAAGGGAACTCCCCATCTAAGGTATATACATTTATTGCTGGTTAACCTAATCTAACCACAAAGATTTAAACAATCCAAATAAAGAACAATATTTATAATTAAGAATATATATGGTAAGAATATAAACATAAAAAATAATATAGAAACACATATCATCATTTGATCATAATGAATCAAAGATACTAACTACTTAAATATCTCTCAACCAAAAATATATAACAATGGGTCTCATGGGATACATACAGACACACAAACACATGAGTTCAAAATGAGTCATGTTTTTCAAAAATGCTATTAAATAATTTATATTATGTAATCAAGTGTAAAACAATTCTCAACATGTATGGAATATATAACCTTATGTGAAATGGGGTTCTAACAATGAGGGTCAATCAAAGTGTCTAATTTCACCAATAAACTAAATTCTCATTTGATTGAATATTTATTTAAATTATCATAGTGTTATAAATTTAAATTGAGAAAAATATTGATGAAATTAAATATGAATAAAAATAACTTGAGGCCTTTGAAAATAATTTATGTATAAATTTTTTCTCATCTAGATGAACCTAAAAACGTCGACAACACATAAATATGTTATTTATCAATAATGATACCAAATAATAATTTTTAGAACAAAATTAATTATATAAATAGGGAGAGATAGAGGTGTGAGGGAATAAGAATGATGGGGATAAGTGTACAAGAGGATAATTTCCTACTCATTTCTCCTAACTAATGACTTTTTATATCATCATTTAATGATTTCCGTTAATCAATTCTCTGATTTATTTTTTATTTTATCTATCCATAAACGCTTGTGCCACCCCATGGCTACCTTCAGGTTTATTTTTCTAATATTCCTATTTTGAAACTTTATAATGTATCCAAAAAATATATTTTTAAAATTAATTCGTATATATTTGTATATATATCTACCCATAATTTATATATATGCACCTATTAATATTTATGTATGTTTGTGAACAAAAACATATATATCATAAACACATATATACATGCAACATATATTTACGCACTCACATATAAATATTGATCAATTAACATATATATATATATATATATATATTTATTTAACCCATATATATATACAGATTATATATATAAACATGATGACATTATTTTCCCAATTTAATAATACGAACAATAAAAAATTTATTTAATTATATCTTCTTACAATGATAAAAAAACAAAAATAATTTCAATAAAAATATTAATATAAACCAATAATTGTAAATATATAATTTTTTTGACATAATGAAATTTATATAGAAAACTAACAATGTGTCATTTTTTATATGGAAATGAAAAATATATTCACCAAACCAAAATTTTTACATGAAAAGAATTTTTTTTATTACACATTTATATTTAAATATTTCATTGAAACTAATAATAACAATATTATTATTCTTATTATTAAACTCCCAACTATAATAATAATAACCCAAATAATTTTAACTAATCCAAAAAATTGAATTTGATAAATTTCATCAAAAAAATATATTCATCCAATTTTTTTATTTTTTTAAATCAAAAAAGTATATTTAAATTATATTTACATGAAATTTTACCAAACACATGAATTATAAATGGGTTATTTTGTAACACCCCGATATTTTATCAAAAATATTCTTTTTAATTTCATTAATGTCTTGTGTTGTACGCTACACCAAAAGGATCTTTCACAACATGTATCCTTGACTTTCCTTTCATTACACGCAATTGTGACATTCCTCGATAGCGTGTGTAGTACGCAAAACCGAGTTTCACTAAACAATGATATGGTATTAAAATATTATTAAAACTAGCCGTTATGAATAGTAATAACAACTTTTTGAAATTTTGTAAATTTTATTTTTCAAAATGGTCTTCATTTTTTGATTCGGAATATCGAAATTAGCTTAGGGTGAAATTTTGGTACTTATCGGATAACTTTCATATTTTGATGAATAGTGAAAATTATTAAATTTTAATTAAAAACTACTTTTTTTAATCAAAATAATTAATAGTGATAAATTATTAATTTGAGTGGTTTTAAAGTATATTTATAATATATTTTTATAATTTAATACAATGTTGTTCATTGGATATAATTTCACATTTAAACCAGACATAATCAAGTGTCAATCTTTTAGTATTTATTATCTTTTAAAAACACATTATTTGTTTGGACGACGTGAATTAATTTTTAAATTAGTTAATGTAATAGATATTTATTGAATTTGGTAAAATAAACATCATTTTTTGAATTCATAATATCAAATATATCTTAGGCCTAATTTTTAGTATTTTTCTGGAAACTTTCATTTTTGTATGAATAGTGAAACCACTAAGTGGTAGTTAAAAAAACTGAAATTTTCATAAAACATAATTTTACCGCTTCTGTGAGTAGAATTTCTAAAATCTGAGAGACACGGTTAATATCAAGGACTAAAATTGGGTTCAATGAGATGAAAATAATTTTTGTTGAATAGTAACTTTTTTACTTTTATTTACCACGGTTAAAAGTAAATAGGGTAATTAAGGGTAAATATGATATCATTATTACCCTAAAACATGTCCTAATTATTTTGGATAAGTGTAATTCGACCAAAAACAACCTTAGGAATAAAATATGACCATTTAGGCACACTTGGATTAGATTAGGACATTTATTATCAAATTACCTAAAGAAGGGTTAAAATAGTTAAAATCAATGTTTAATAACTAAATATTTTTTAATATAGGGCAATACATTTGATAAATTCGACTATTAATATTCATTAGAAATATAAAAATATTTCAAACATAATGGTATTTTATTTGTAATTTTTAGAGTTAAAATAATTTAATTTATTTATGATACAATGATGATGCAGTAATTATCTTATTAATGAAATATGGACATAATTGATAGTATAAATACCCAAATAAATGTAATTTGAGGCTTTTTATGAATTACAAAAATTTTATATGTTAATATGACATGATAATATTGATTTAATTAATTTTTTTGGACTAATAATTCTGTTATGATTTTCACAAAAATACATTTCCAAATAGTGTCAAAATTGACATAAAATAGTTTTTAAAACAAATATTATATTATTAATTGTTATTATATTCCTAAAAATATAAGGTTCGGCCAAATGACTTAGATAAGGTTATATATATTAATAATAAACAACTTGGGGTTCGTTTTCCTTGATATAGTATGTTTATTAACCTTATAGTATAAGAAAACAAGAAGACACGGTAAAAGTTAAATTATCTAACTTAAAGTTAAATATAAATGATAAGGTTAATATTGATACCTAAACTTGTCTAAATTCTATTTTATGAGAGTATTTCGACCCATACATACCTTATATTTGAAATATATCAATTTGGAGCTATTAAAAACAAAATTTTACTTTATAATAAAATAATATTTTTAGTTATTCCAAAGGTGCCTTTCTCCTCCCTTATAAAAGGGAACCTCCTCCCTCTCTTCCTCACACCACTTTGAGCCTTCAAGCTCGGCCAAACACTGCCAATAACTTCTATCCACTTCCCTAGAAACATCCTAGAGGTCCTGGTCTTCTTCAATGACCAATTTTAGTGCCCTAAAAGGAGGTCTCAAAGAAGAGCTTCAAAGAAGAGGTAATGTCCGTTACCGATTCGTTCATCTTTATTTCTTCTTCCACTTCTTCTTATTTAGTTGTTTAATTATGAAGTAATAACATCAGTATAAATCATATAATGATGTGTAATTATAAGTATGACAGAACCCTATTTTACCATCTATCCATCCTACGGAAAACGAAATCACCGCGCGTGCGTACGTACGGAATACCGTCTCCACGCCGTGGTGTAATATATTTTCCACCACCACCTTACTTGGAAGGGTATAATGGTGTAAAGAATGAATATATATGATTATTTTAAATTTATATTGATTCTGAAATAGTATACATACACTCTAATAAAATTCCACGATCATGGGAACGATATCATCGCTCGTGCGTACGTACGAAATACCATCACACGATGTGATGTGACTCGTTCTACATGATCTTCATTGCATAATGATTATATAAATGAATTTAATTAATTAATATGATATATATTACACTAATACTATTCTGGAAATGTGGTATCTATAACCTAAAAATTCGAATAAGAATTTATTCGACAAAACATGCATACGAACAAAAAGTAATAAACACCCGAATAACAAGTAGCAATAAAATATTACTAATAATAATCTAATAATATGACCATATATGATATCATAACAATGATTATGATTCTGGAATAAGTCAATGGCATTATATAAATCATTATAAAAAAGGTTTGGACACTTACAAAGCTAATCGGACCTAAGGTAAGGGAAAAATATCACAATCTCATTTTTATGTGAAATTGTTTGTACTTTGGTATTTACTGAGGTGTATTTTATCATCCACATCCATGTTCCCTCAATATTTAATATTGTTTCCATCCACCTAAAATTTTTTAAATCCAATTTTACCCTTCGGTGAGTTTTTATAAAAGATATGAAAGGAATATTTTGTCATTTTTCGTACGAGGTACTTTTTGACTTTTCCGAAAAAAGTATGAGAATAATGTATTTTTATATGGAATCAATGGATTTTCATTAAAACATTATTTCCAAAAAACTTCCTTTAAAATTTTTAAATTTTATTTTTAATCTACTTCTTTTACTTTAGAATTGAATGACATGTTAAGAAAGGAAAAGTGTTTGTGAAGTTGAGAGGATATTTTCCTCAAGAATGGAGTTCAAGTGTTTTATCCAAATTATATTCCATCTAAGATAATAAAGGGTTATGTTTATATCCCTATGATTACATTGATTTGATTATGTTGTGATGGAATCATTTTTATGAATTCCTTTATCTTATATTTATTGTTTTATGATATCACGATGTTTAAGATTCCCATTTTTATTTCCTGGGTTATGCTATGATGTATGGTTTTTGATTTTGTGGCACACATAAGAATGGCATCATTATGAGATGGGTGGGACCTATATCTCCCTCCAATGCATTGGGTAAAGAATTTATATCTCGTGAGATAGACATGGCTGGAACGGCAGGTTAAACTGGTTCAGTGAAACTGGACTGAAACAAGGCATGAACTCGGTTCAGAAATGGACTTTGTCCACTAAGATAGTCTTGGAAATGAGTCTTGACTAATAATAAATGAATCTATATGATTATGTGTGTATGCCACAAATAATCATGTTTTAAGTTATGATTATTGTGATTAAATTTCACTACTATGATTTATCCCCTGTTATGAAATTATGATCTCTTTTGCATGTTAATATTTCCAAAAGTTATGTTCTTATGAATATGATGTGATTGATAATTTTTTTTTACCCTTACTGAGAATTTGAGCTCACCGTTTTATGTTTTCCTTTCCCTAGAATATAAAAGAAAGATTTTAGGTAAGAAAAAAAGGGAATATCTTTATGGAAGATATTGAAGATCTTTCACCATGATTAGAAGATTATATTCCGAGTTTCCATAGACACTAAACTATTACGGTCCTTGTGTGTGTGTTTTGGTAATGTACTAAGTATTGCGAAAAAGTAATGTAATGTCCATGTACATCAAGATTAGGGTCTCTACAGTTGGTATCAGAGGAAAGGTTTAGTCAACATTTAGAAACTAGGATGCAAGAACTTTAGTGAGATCCCTAGAGATATTTCTAAGGTATGTCTAGGGATGTCCCTAAGGTTAAGTATACGTATAGGTTATAGTCCTAGAATTACACTAACGATTTTAGAATTAAACCAAAGATGATTGATATTGAACGTACTACCCCTTTATTATGTTGTTTTCCCTAGCATGATTTTTAACTCTCACACTATTCTTTTTGGGTTTTAGAAAATGTCTGGAAACAGGAAGATTCATGATATTGGAGGATATGACGGACAATGGAATGATATTCTTCATGAGAAACCAAATGAAACGGGATTTGGAAGTCTAAACATCGTTATTATTCCTAATCAGAAATCTCATAATATGATCAATAATCTCAACTTTGGTAAGTTTTCCGACTCAGATAATAAGAGAAAGATGGAGTTTCATGATGATCATAGAGGAAAGAAAGTTAAATTTCCCTCATGTAAATCATGTGGGAATAGGCATCGGGGAGATTGTTTTAAGGGAACTAAAAGATGCTTTGGGTGTGGAAAAGAAGGGCACAAAGCCAGTAAGTTCAATGGAAAAGGTTCAGTTAACACCATGGATGAGGATAATGGTATTTCTACAACATCAACAATGGATAAATGTTTTAATTGTGTAATATACGGGCATTATGCAAACCAATTCCCTAAGGGAAAGTCTCATGAAGAGAATCAGTACGATCGTATGGGTAGTATTTATGTTGATGATGATGAAGAGACTACAAATGATATGGGAGATGAAAGAATTGTTGATGCTCGGTCAATGGTTTATGAATGTAGTGGAATGATTACATAATGTTGTATAAGTAATCTCTTGGTACTATGGAATAAAGAGACATCTAAGGATTGTTACACTGTTGTCTTTCCTTGAGTTTTGAAAGTCTATGATTAATGTTACTAGTATCCATGAAAGGTTATTCAAATATTTTTGAAATGTAGATGATATGCACATAATGAAGGGATAACAAGAAAATTAAATGTTTGATAATATTCATGAGCTCATGACTGATATAAGGAAAAGGTTATATCATGGTTTGAGTATATAGAATTTTTGGATTTTGGTATGAGGAAAGAGTTAACTTTTTACAACATTCATTTTTTCACTAAGGTTTAATGGGTATTCATTTTTCAAGAGAATGCATGATTAAGGTATTCACAAGATTGGAATGTGACCAACAAGATATATGGGGGATAAATGATGGTATTCAAATGATTGGTTGATGAAATTTCAAGTAATCGTTTTCTTTATACTATGAGCTTGGACCGAAGTATTTTAGAGAATCCTAATGATTGGAATGGATTATGTTGGAAATAAGTTAGTATTGTTAAAGGATATAACTTTTTTTCGATATTATTGATGGGATGTTATAGTAATATAGTTTTGGAAAAAGGACAACCTGCATGATGGGTGACAGCCCATCGCGTCGGACAAGGCTATGTGAATCGAACCCACAACCGAAGTGCGACTGGCCTTTATCGCCTACCACTAGCCTACATGAAGTCTCTGTTTAGTAGAAACTAGTTTTATTATATTAATAAGTATGATATATGAAGTATAAGTCCATTTTAGAAACCATATACGATTAATCACATTATATATGGACTTATGTATTTTTTGATAACTTTTTTAACCTTTTGTTTGAGACAGATGAAATGACCCACCATTCTATCACATGATCTGCTAACACATCATGAATGAAAAATTCCACTTCATTTCTTTAATAGATGAAGTGGAAATTGTCCAAAGAATGACCAACGGTGAGACTATACCAAAATCACGAAAGTATTTCTTCTAATTCCAATTTCATCAACTTTAGGGAAAGGATCTTGAAAACCAAAAATGTTTTCCTATTGCTCTTATATCCAATGAATCAGATGGTACATTAGATCGTCATAAATTTATGGCTTTGTGATTGCCGGATTTTCCATTACCATGTTCTCTACCACTCTCCATCAGAACATGGTGGTTAGATTTCTCTTCCATATCCATATTTTCACCTAGGGGGAAACCCAGTGATTAGTTTATTTGGGTAACCGTTACATTTCATACTTTTGTTTTTAAAGATTGGTTTTGGTATTCATTTTTACGATGTGGGTTTCTATTAAAGAAACTTTCGAGTAGTAAACCATTTATAACACCGAAAAATTTCGAGGGCGAAATTCATTTTAAGGGGGGTAGAATGTAACACCCGTATATTTTATGAAAAATATTATTTTTAATTTAATTAATGTCTTGTGTTGTATGCTACACTAAATGGAGCTTCCACAACACGCATCCTTGACTTGCCTTGCATTACACGCAATCACGACCTTCCTCGATAGCGTGTGTAGTACGTAATACTGAGTTTCACTAAACAATGATATGCTATTAAAATATTATTAAAACTAGCCGTTATGAATAGTAATAACCACTTTTTGAAATTTTGTAAATTTTCTTTTTCAAAATAGACTTATTTTTGGATTCGGAATATCGAAATTAGCTTAGGGTGAAATTTTGGTACTTTTCGGATAACTTTCATATTCTGATGAATAGTGAAAATTATTAAATTTTAATTAAAAAAAATTTTATAATTGAAATAATTAATAGTGATAAATTATTATTTTGAGTGGTTTTAAATTATATTTAGAATATATTTTTATAATTTAATACAATGTTTTCAATTGGATGTAATTTCACATTTAAACCAGACATAAACAAGTGTCAGTCTTTTAATAGTTATTGTCTTTTAAAAACACTCTATTTGTTTGGACGACGGGAATTAATTTTTAAATTAGTTAATGTAACTTATATGTATTGAATTTGGTAAAATAAACATCATTTTTTAATTCATAATATCAAATATAGATTAGGCCTACATTTTGGTATTTTTCTGGAAACTTTCATTTTTTGATGAATAGTGAAACCACTAAGTGGTAGTTAAAAAAACTGAATTTTTCATAAAACATAATTTTACCACATCTGTGTGTAGAATTTCGAAAATTCGAGAGACACGGTTAATATCAAGGACTAAAATTTGGTTCAATGAGATGAAAATATTTTTTGGTGAATAGTAATTTTTTTACTTTTATTTACCACCGTTAAAAGTTAATAGGGTAATTAATGGTAAAAATGATATTATTATTACCCTAACACATGTAATAATACTATTGGATAAGTTTAATTCGACCAAAAACAACCTTAGTAATAAAATATGAACATTTAGGCCCACTTGGATTAGATTATGACATTAATTATCAATTTACTTAAAGAAGGGTTAAAATAGTTAAAATCAAAGTTTAATAACTAAATAATTTTTAATATAGGTTTATACATAATATAATTTCGACTATAAATATTCATTAGAAAGATAAAAATATTTCAAACATAATGGTATTTTATTTGTAATTTTTAGACTGGAAATAATTTAATTTATTTATGATACAATGATGATACAATAATTATCTTATTAATGAAATATTGTCATACTTGATGTTATAAAAACCCAAATAAATGTAATTTGATACATTTTATGTATTAAAATAATTATATATGTTAATAATACATGTTAATATTGATTTAATTTATTTTTTTCTAACTAATCATTCTGTTATGATTTTTACAAAAATGAATTACCAAATAGTGTAAAAACTGACATAAAATAGTTTTTAAAACAAATATTATATTATTAATTGTTATTATATTCCTAAAAATATAAGGTTCGTCCAAATGATATATATAAGGTTATATATATTAATAATAAACAACTTGGGGTTCTTTTGCCTTGATATAGTAAGTTTATTAACCTTATAGTGTAATAAAACAGGAAGACACGGTAAAAGTTAAATTATCTAACTTAAAGTTAAATCTAAATTATAAGGATAAAATTGATACCTAAACTTGTCTAAATTATATTTTATGAGAGTATTTCGACCCATACCCACCTTATCTTAGAAATATATCAATTTGGAGCTATTAAAAAACGAATTTGACTTCATAATAAAATAATAATTTTAATTATTCCAAAGGTGCCCCTCTCCTCCCTTATAAAAGGGCACCTCCTACCTCTCTTCCTCACACCACTTTGAGCCTTCAAGCTCGGCCAAACCCTGAAAATATCTCCTCTCCACTTCCCTATAGACATCCTAGAGGTTCTGGTCTTCTTCAAAGACCAATTTTAGTGCCCTAAAAGGAGGTCTCAGAGAAGCGCTTCAAAGAAGAGGTAATGTCTGTTACCAATTCTTTCATCATTATTTCTTCTTCCACTTCTTCTTATTTAGTTGTTTCATTATGAAGTAATAGCATCAGTATCAATAATATACTGATCTTTTATTCTATGTATGAAACAACCCTTTTTAACCATATATCCATCATGCGGAAAATGAAATCACTGAGCGTGCGTACGTACGGAATACCGTCTCCACGCCGTGGTGTAATCTATTTTCCACCACCACCTTACTTGGATGGGTATAATGGTGTAAAGAATGAATATATATGATTATTGTAAATTGATAATGATTCTGAAATAGTATACATACACTCCAATAAAATTCCACGATCATGGGATCGATATCATCGTTCGTGTGTACGTACGGAATACCATCTCCACGATGTGATGCGACTCATTCTACATGATCTTCATTGCATAATGATTATATAAATGAATTGAATGAATTAATATGATATTTATTACACTAATAAAATTCTGGAAATCAGGTATCTATAACCTAAAAAGAAGAATAAGAATTTATTCGACAAAACACACATAAGAAGAAAAAGTAATAAACACCCGAATAACAAGTAACAATGAAATATTAATAATAATAAGCTAAGAATATGACCATAGATGATATCATAACAATGAGTATGATTCCGGAATAAGTCTATGTCATTATTTAAATCATTATACAGGAGGTTCGGACACTTACGAAGCAAATCAGACCTAAGGTAAGGGAAAAATATCACAATCTCATTTTTATCTGAGATTGTTTATACTTTGGTATTTACTGGGGTGTATTTTATCATCCACATCCATGTTACCTCAATATGTAATATTGTTTCCATCCACCTACAATTTTTTAAATCCAATTTTACCCTTCGGTGAGTTTTTAGTAAAAGATATGAAAGGAATCTTTTGTCGTTTTTCGTACGAGGTACTTTTGGACTTTTCCGACAAAAGTACGAGAAGAATGTTTTTTTATACCGCCTGAATGGAATTTTTTAAAACATTATTTCCAAGAAACATATTTTACAGGTTTTAATGTTTATTTTTAATCAAATTCTTTTTTTTTAGAAATGTAT
Organism: Viscum album; assembly: GCA_963277665.1. Lineage (NCBI taxonomy): Eukaryota > Viridiplantae > Streptophyta > Magnoliopsida > Santalales > Viscaceae > Viscum > Viscum album. Next base: position 1,766,684,824 of record OY728152.1, read on the forward strand.
TACATGTTAAGATAGGAACAGTTTTTTTGAAGTAGAAATGATATTTTCCTCAAGAATGGAGTTCATGTGTTTTATCATAATTATTTTCCATCTAAGATAATAAAGGGTTATTTTTCTATCCCTATTATTACATTTATTTGATTATGTTGTGATGGAATTATTTTTATGAATTCCTTTATCTTATATGAATTGTTTTATAATGTCACGATGTTTAAGATTCCCATTTTTATTTGATGGGTTATGCTATGACGTATGGTTTATGATTTTGTGGCACACATAGGAATGGTATCATTATGAGATGGGTGGGACCTATATCTCCCTCCAATGCATTGGGTAAGGATTTTATATCTCATGAGATAGACATGGCTGGAACATCAGGTTAAACTGGTTCAGTGAAACAGGACTGAAACGAGGAATGAACTCGGTTGACAAATGGGCTTTGTCCTCTAAGATAGTCTTGGAAATGAGTCTTGACTAATAAGAAATGATTCTCTATGATTATGTGTGTATGACACAAAGCTTCATGTTTTAAGTTATTATTATTTTGATTACATTTCACTACTATGATTTATCCCTTGTTATGAAATTATGAGCTCTTTTGCAGGTTATGATTTCCAAAAGTTATGTTTTTATGAATATGATGGGATTGGTATTTCTTTTGTTTACCCTTACTGAGCGTTTGAGATCACCGTTTTATGTTTTCCTTTCCCTAGGATATAAGGAAAGGTTTTAGGTAAGAAAAAAAGGGAAGATCATTATGGGAGATGTTGAAGATCTTTCACCACGATTAGAAGATTATATTCCGAGTTTCTAATGACAGTAAACTATTACGGTCCTTGTGTGTGTGTTTTTGTAATGTACTAAGTATTCCGCAAAAGTAATGTAATTTCCATGTATTTCAAGCTTAGGGTCTCTACATATGTTGTTCCAATTATAAAAACAATATTTTTTGTTTAATGGTGGTATGAAAATTCCTATTTCAGATATAGTTTTGGAGATATTCCAATATTTTGGAATAATCGAATGAATGTGATATAAGTAGTTAATGTTTTATTCTATCTACATCATGGATATATGGTCCCATGATCCCTTTCTAACTCTAAAAAAACTCTTAAAATATTCCCAATAATATTCTTTTAATGGTTGTGACATTTATACTTGAAATTCCATTTTAAAATTAATAAGTTTCTTATATATGTAATGTAAATATAAGAAATTGATGTCCAACAATGGTTATATTTTTCAGTTATAAGGTATATCATATAATATTCAAATAAAGAAAAATAATTGTTAAAATTGATGATATATCCATTGAATAATTATCATATAATTCATGTATATTATAATTTATGATAAATTACAATTTACATAGACAAAGAAGTGATATTATCAACTTGTAGAATCATATCCTATGAAACCTATTTATCAGATCATACAACAGAGATGATGTCTCTAGGATTTTCCCTTTAGTAATAACATTATATGTTACAATAAATATATAACTAAGGAAATTGATTATGAGGGAAATTCAATATTATATAGATCACAACACAATCCATTTTCACATAACTACTCTCTTAAAATCTCAATGCCATGCCCCATATCATTAGGGATTTTCTGGGTGTAATAAGCGGTTATATACCTCAACAATAATAGTATTAATATTTGTATATATTTATTTATCATAAAAAATATTTCATATTTATTACCATATTTTTAAATATTTAATGATTGATTAATGAGTTTGTTAAAAGAAATATTCCAAAATGAAAAAATAATTAATTTTATTTTGGGGATAACATGAATTTGTTAATTGTGATATTAAATTGGATGAAATAATGAATTTATGAAATAAATTATATTTTAATTAGATGCGATTATTAAATTGTATATATTAAATTAAATGGATAATATAATTTATAAAGTGTGAATGAAATTTTTTATTTGGGTTAGAAAAATGTTATCCTGAGAAAAAATAATTTTTTATTAAATCTTTATATAGATTTAAATGATTATTTTCAAATATTTATAGAATTATTTTCAATAAAATAAATATAAATCCTTGAGTTATAACATTAAAATTATCAAATGGTAAATAGTTAATACTTTTCATAAATATTCCAATTTTAGAGTATAAATTAAATATGGTATAAATATATGATATATATTTTTACATTATAATGTCTCAAACAATATGTAATATAAGAAATAAATTGTATTAATGTAATAATATATATTTCTTATTTAAAATAATTTTTTTTTCAGTTATTTGAATTTTTTTAAAAAAATTATCAATACTTCAAATCAGAAATTATATTTTGGGGTTTTAATATAAAAAATTTATAAATATTACTCACTTACACATTACCATGGTTTTTATTATAATGTTTTAATTTCATAAATATATGATATAATTGAATACACTCCTCTTTGGTATAGACTATATTAAGGATTTTTTTAATTACATTACTTTATAAATATAAATACATATGTTTGGAAATTAATAAACAATTTACCTATATTATTATATATAATCCCATCAAATATTCCATTTATTATCACTCAATGACGTTTATCATGATTATACTTTACCCTTTACTCTCTATATCCCCCCTAATGTTCACATAATCACAAAAAAAATCCCATACCAATCTTTTGGAGTAACCTAATCAGTGTTTGGAATCGCTGTATCTTGTTTTCCATTCAATAAAAATTTTGGAAATTTGATTTTGGAATCCAAGTTATTTATTATTACATGATTCTATAAACATCCATTTATTATAAAATTGATATTCCAATAACTTTAGATCATTTATCCCATATCTTTATATCCATTTTAAAATTTGTTACTATATCAATGTAATAGATCCTCCCCTTCACCTCTGTATTCATCCACATTCATTATATAATTCCATTTTTCATCCAATAAATATAAATGGGATATGTTTTTACACATCCCTCCTATAGAATTTATTTTATAAATGTGATGAAATATCACTTTCACTATCATTAATCCCTCCAATGATTCATTATGTACCCATGTTATGATTCAAAATTTATCCTTTTTTCCTAGAAAACATTTATTCAAGGAATATATTTATATAATGACATTTAATTACCACGTTTTTGTATTTTATTACATTCTTACGTGTCCCTGTTACTATATTTTTTATTTTCATGTGATTAGAGTCCACTTTTGATGTTCTTATACTCTCCCATGATTCATAATGTTCCCTTGTTCTTTTGATGAAATTATCCTATAATTGTTTCATTTTAAATCATTATAATATTAAATAAATTATCATTTATCCTCATTATAATTAACCATGACACATTTATCATTCTATGACTCTAAAATTACATTTATGTATTCAAAAAATCAGACTCATTGTATTAATTTTGAAGAAATATGGTCAATTTTGAATGATCATTCTGGGACACATATGCTTGTAGATGATATTAATGTGACAGGTGCACCAAAAATTATATAGATATCCAATGAATTGGGTAATGATTTAGTCTCATGAGAAATAATATTTGGTATTAGGTAATGAAACAAATACATTATCTATAGTTTCCACTATGTTATGGTTTCTTTATTTTCAACCTTGTCCTATGTTTATGATGTCATATTTGTTGTTGTTTCCACATTCCCATGTTTCCTTTAGGAAATCATGTTGTATCATGCCTAATTTTTTATGACTATTACTCCCACCTGCTTATCATGCATTGGAATTATTATTCAACATCATGTAATATATTCATTAGGTTATTCTTCATTTATTTCCATTCTAGGATTAATATATTAAATTATTCTTACATATAATCTCATGTAATTTGATGATGTTTTAAATGAAATATAACTTTGGACCTTTTTATGGATGTTTTCAATAATAATATTGTATCCATGTATCATGTGGATGCTTTTTGTACCTAATTTTATAAATATAATAGCCTTTATAGTATATTGGGTTTCCCTTAGTGAATTTTTACATAATTAATCAAGATAAAATGTTTATTAATGATATGGGTTTCCATAGTTAGTATCATAGAAATTTCAAGTTATATTTGTGATTATGATTAGATAAATATAGTGATATCCTTAAGTAAATTTGTAAAAATTGGAAAACAACAGTACATATTCATAAATTATAGTGCATGTGGTTTCTATGAAAATTAATTCCTTTGTGGATAATACTTTTGGATTTGGCTCTAGAAAAGATATTTATAATATTAACATCCATGAAAATATATTATTAAGATATACTTGAATACGAACGTGTTCCTAACAAAAATCCTTGAGTCACACCTAGTTTTACACACCTATGGTATACAGTTTGAAAAATTCTAAAGTTCATTACAGAGCATTATTAAGGGAACAAAAATTCCAAAATGATTTTATATTATTAAATGAATCACAGACAACATGAAATAAATCCTAAATATTTATATATTATGGAATATATGTTATTTATTATTTATTTATATAGGGTTCATGTTCTCCAATTTATACATTGAATAGTTTAAAAATTCTCAATCATATCTTTATTTTGACCAATGTAAATGACTTTTACTATAAGAATATTTTTAAAGGAAATATTATCTTCTACGGTTCTACGAATTCATTTATATCATGAATGTTTACAATAACTATTTAGAAACCTCATAAAATCCTGGAATTAGGATTTTGTTGAAAATATAAAATGGGGAAATTTTTAAATCCCAAGTATATAACTCCTCCTTCATCAAAATTTAAGTATTGAACATTCTATTCAATAATTTCATAACCCCTTTATCATAATTTCTTTTAATTTATTTTATGTATTGTATTTAAAAATATATATGAAAAAAATCCATGAAATGGACCCTGCCCTCTGTATCAATAATCGCCCTATGATTCAATAAAAGTTCAAGGTGGAGGATGAATATTTACTTTAATCATCATCTCAAAAATCAAACTCATTACAAAAAGAGATAGAATATATTGATCACATTAGTCATTATAGGGAGTATATAATCTTTTGTGACATTCAAAATGTGTGGTAATATTATGATCTATTTACAGATGAATTTTCTTGCCTTCCTCCTTGCCTAGAGGTTGAATATTCAAATGAGTATAAATGTAGTGATTTTACAAAATCAAAACCACATATATAATTGTTTATTTTAACGTAAATAGATGAAGAAAAATATATATTATAATCATAATAGTGTGTTTATATGACCATGTGATATATTTTGGGGTGTCATAGCCCTCTTCATAAATAATAAGGGTTGGTCAATGCTCATCTACATTGATTATTGTGAGCTCAAAAATCTAATTATAAATAAAAATTATCCTCTAAAATGGATTTATGAATATTTAGATAATATATAAGGATCCCATTATTTATCTATGATAGATATTTTGTTATGATGTTATTATGTATGGAAAATGAATCAGGACATCCCCATGAAATATTTTTTACAAGGTACAAGAACTACAAATTCATATTGATTCCATTTGGACTCCCTAATGCTCTAGAAAATAATCAGGCATTTGATGAATTTACTGTGTATGGATTAACTCAATTAATTTATTAGGGTTTATTGATGATATTCCATTATGATAAAAACCCATAGGGAAACATTGGGGGAATTTGAATACTATACAGAGGACCTTCTGGAAATATAATATGTTTGAAAATTATATTTAATAGAATTTATATTTAGACTAAGTGACACTCATGTGAAAATTATTCACTATAAATTTGATATATATGGATCCTTTGAATAGAAAGATGAAATAAGGGTGGAATAAACTGATCTATGTGATCAAAATATATAGTTTTTATGGATTAGATTTGTAATATCTTTAGTTTTGTGAGATTTTTTTTACTATCAATCCCCATTAACAATGTTAAATCCAATACGAGTCATGTTTTTCTGTAATGATTAATGTGAGGAATTTGTTAATAATTTTAAGAAGAGTCTAATCACGTAAAATTTACTCACATTTTTCACTAGTGGTGAAGTATTCATGAATTATAGTAATAAATGAAAAACTAGATTGGTATGAGTACACATGAACAATTACATGTGGATATCCAATTCCTCCCTCAAAATAATGATAAATTAATATAACTCCCCAACTCATGGTATATGATTGTATATTGTGATCTCTACATTAATTAATTTTTTACATTTTCTATAATGGAAGATGTGTAATATACATATGGATAGAAAATCCAGAATTTTATATTTACAAAAATGGTCTTTAATATACTCTAATATAGGTGGTTATATCTGATCATGGATTATGAATTTTCATTCCACTACAATCCCTGAAAGGTTACTAGTATGAAAGATGCTCTGAGTGGAAATGATCATATAATAATATCTATGATGAGGCATTAAATTAAACCAATATTCTATGAAATGAAACTGGTGGATAAGGGGATAGTAATTGGATTACTGTCCTACATTTCAAAAATATCTTATCAACCATCCATTCTTGAGAAGCCAAAATATGTTCTAGAAGATGATGTGTTTTTATTGATGATGATAGTGACTATTTTTATGTTAAATATTACTGAAGATTGAGTTATATGTTTTTAGATCAAAAATATGTTTCCCATTAAAACTAGAAATTAATAGGTGCCATCATTATTAATTTCATATCTTTTCCTTCTCTATTCACCATGTAATTAACATGATGCATATATATTTGTAGAAAAATATATATTATGATAAATTATAATGCAGATTTTGGAGCCTATTTAAAATTTATTAGTGTGCATTAAAGTAAAAGATAAATGAAATATGTATAATGGAATGATTAAACAATTTATAATATGAGTATGTAGATATGAAAATATAATCTTTCATTTCATAATTATATACCCCATTAATCCTAATGTAAATAAATCCATCTGGGTGGTATTTGTTCACCTTACGAAGCCAACAATTTTCTTTACTATTGAGGAAGATTTATCTATTAACAAACTCACTAATATATACAAAAATTATGTTTTAATATTTTATGTATTTCCACAATCCATTGAACCTAATCATCATAATAGGTTTACTTTAATTTTTTAAAAATAATACATCAACAAGGATAAATATTAAATTAAGCTTCATCATTCATTATAACCTGTAAAAGGATGGTTAGACTGAGAAGACTACTCTACTGTAGATAAAAGTTTGTGATCAAGGTCAATGTTTTTCCAATGATTTTTGGATTATCACCTCCCCTAGTGGACTTATCAAATAACAATAGTATAAATTAAATAATTAAAATGGAAACATATGAGGATATTTATGTGAAGTGTTGTTAGAATGGAACTTGATTAGATGGAGTTTGAGAGTGTAATATAATGGGACATTATCTTTTCTATGATAGGGAAGATAACATTCAAAATATTCAACATAACATGAAAATTAATAAAAAAAAAATAATAATGTTATTCTGATACTCATCAAAAGGACCTAGAGTTTGAGGTCGGTGGTAATGTGATCCTTCATATATCACCATGGAAGAAACATATAAAGATAAAGATGAATGGAATTATTATTCAAATAATCATCATTCCATTATAAAATGATAAATTATATGAATAGAAAATATTGATGATCTAATATCTAAGATACAATAATAAAAAAAACATTATAACTAATCTTTTTAAATTGCAGATGTAGAATTAGATGTCTGGGGAAGCGACATGTGATCAAGAAGAAGTAATGAAATTGATGTACCCAAATTTATTTTCATATATGTAATAAAACAGTCAACGTTGACATTTTTAATGTGTAAATAATATAACAACCAATGATTTTTTAATTGAAATTCCATTTTTAAATAAATTATTTACTTATTTATATAAATTTAAAATATGTAACACAAGTATGAACATGGTTTTATTTGAGAACTTAATTTTTATCCTATCGTATTTAAAGGAATGTTATTCATCAAAACCATTGATAATATATCCATTGATCAGTGATCATATGATTAGTATATATTTTAAGTTATGATAAATTCATAATGACACATACAAAATATTTTATGGTCTCCACTACTTGGATAGTTCCCAATTAAGTCAATTTATAAAAAAATCCAGGTAGATAATATTTCTGTAATTTCCCTTTGGATAGTCCCATTAAAATATCCAATAGCTAAAGATAGTGTGAAACTGATTATGGTAGATATACAAGACCCATAATATCACAGTGCAAAAAATATTTTTCAAACACCCCCAAGTAAATATCATTTCTATAGAACGTAACATTACTGTGTTTTTGGGTTAATAATACATTAGGCATCTTGAATCTTATAGTTATAAAATGTATATTTTGTTTTCAAAAAAAAATATTAGGATTTTTAAATATTATTTTTCACTTTATAAAGATTAATGTAATTTGTTTGATAAAAATTGGACATTAAGATGATAGAACTGCAAATTTATTTTGGGAAAAAAGTAATTCATTTCAAGGAATTAGTAAATTTTAAAAATAAATATAATTATAATAAATATTATTATTAAACGATATATTATAAAAATAAATTATAATATTATTTTACTATGTTAAAATGTAATTTTTATAAGTTTTAGAAAACTGATAATGTATAAAAAGAATAATTTATCAATAAATATTTATTTTATTTTTAAAGCTTAGTTTCCTATTTTAAAATATTTTTGTAGATAATATATATAATTTTTTGAATTCATCAATTATAAATAATTAAACTACGAATTTAACATAAATATTTGTGAATGTATACTTTTTAGGTATTAATTAAATACGATATAAATATATGTTATGTATAATAGAATCATAATATCCAAAAGTGATGTAATATATTAAATAAAAATTATCGAAGACAAAATATTTATTTTAAAATATAAATATTGTTTTGGGGTATTTTATTAATTTTATAGATCTTTGTGCATCCATAATAATTGTATTATAATGTAATGTTGTAAAAAAATTCCTTTATAAAAATTACTCACTTAAACATCACCATGGGTATAATTTTAATGTAATAAATACATAACATTATAAAATTATGGAAAATAGTCCTCTATGGATGAAACCATTGTCTAAAACTATTGTGTGGTTTGTGATTTTGATTTCATTATTGTATTGACTCCAAAACAACTATTTGGAAATCATAAAAGAAGACTCCTATGTTTTCCTCTAAAAACCCTCCCATGATCCTATTTCTCTTCACTAAAAAACCATGTATTAAGAAAATAACATGATTTTTAATATATAAATCTCTCCACATGTTCCCCCCGGATCTGATGAAAGTTATCATAGGAATTTGGAAACACCCTCTCATGGTATGGGACATATATATCTCTCTTCTTTTCAATTCGTGGTGTATCATTATATTTCTCCTTTTTAATAAAAATTTGTTATGTTATCAGAACCACAAAAATTATCATTTACCATGAATATATTTTCTTATGGTGAGATATTATTTATCTCTTCATTCTAATACATTTACCTTACATGCAACCATATGGAATTAAGGGATCATCCCTTTCACCAATTTATTAAGGATCATTGTTTATTTAATCCATTTTTCATTAAATTCCTAATGATGGGATATACTTATCCATATTAATATTAATTTATTTATCATTTAACTGTTATTAGAGTCTCATTTAACACTCATGGATCCCTATACTGATTCATTATAGACCCCAGTTATACTACTCAAATTAACCTCTGATTTTTTAATACTAAACATTTATTGATGAACCATTTTTGTCTTGGGGATTAAACTCCGAATTTTTCTTGTGGGATTATGTTATAACATATCAATAACACTATATTTATGATTTAAAATTAATTTTTGAAACCATTAACTCTCAATATTCTCTACCATGATTCATTATATACCCCGTCATACTGCAAATATTATCCTTTTAAATATCCAAGCCACAAAATTTTATTGTGAATACCCCCTCCTTTTTTGTCAAGGTTTATCACCAATACATACCTATCTTAAGTTTATTATGATTATCTATGTATTAATTTGACACTCCATACTTGTGTAATTAAATTAGATGAAATATGGTCTACTTAGGGTTTCACATCGTGTAACAGTAAAGCATGTTAATGGAATGAAATTGATAGGTGTGTCGAGAATAATAAATTTTTGTAATAAAATATGTATATTTTTAACTTAATGAAATGTCATGTATGGGATTGTGGAGTAAAGAAATTACATTATGTGTATTTCTAAATAATTTTACAATATCATGGATACATTACAAAACTTGTGTTTATAGTGTCATGTTTAATGTTGTTTCAACATTACCTTATTTATTTTATGTTATCCTGATGTATCATACCTCATTACTCAATATTAATATCATCACCCCCATTTATTTCCCATTAAAATTATTATTTACTAATATGCAATACGTTGACCATTTTATTCTTTTTTTATTCCTATACTAGGCTTTATAAAGGACACATGTTTTTATTTATATCCCCAAGTTATCTCATGTTTTTTAAGAGTTTTTCAATTTTATGATATATTATGGATTTTTTCAATAATGATGATCTATCCATGTATCATGATAGTTTTAGATATACCTAATTTAGCAATGAAACCAGGAATTATCATCCTATGGGATATAATCGTTGTGTTTTTATTTAAATAATATTAAATTAATGTGTTTTAGAATTATGATTTATCACCGTTAAAATTTGATAAGATTAATGTTATCATTAATGATGGGATTTAATCATTAAAAATAATATTTATTGAAAATATTCATTCTCTCATTAAAATAATCATAGAATAATAATTATAGAGGTTTTTTAATCATTTTAAATTTTTAATGTCATATATTTCATATGTATCATGGTTTAAAAATTATATTTTTACTAATCAACTAAAATTAAATATTTTTAAAATAAAATAAAATTTTATATTAATCTAATATATTTATGGTGAATTCAAAAACATTTCAATTTTCATGAAATATAATATTAAAAAAATTACATTATATTTTTATATACAATCACGGATAATGGTTCATTATACTATTATAGTTGAAGATTTCATGTTTACTTACTACATGTGGGTCCTAGGTATTAAATCATGCATATTAGATTATGAAACATTATTATTGGGGCCACGAATATTATATACCACATACAACGAGTAATGAATTTTCATGTATTTATGTTTAAATCCTTAAAAGATTCTGATGCTTGAAAATATAGAAAATTTTAAATTATTGGATTTAATCCAGTAGGTGATGCCCCATCATCTGGACCTAAAATGTTTGTGCATGTTATCATGACTCGCCTCTCGGGGCCCACATCATGACTACCCCATGCCCGCCTTTCATAGGCTATGGGTTGGAGACTATCATCCTAAAGATGTGTCCCTATAAGGGAAGGAATTTCTGTTAAGCATGCACAAAAAGACAATCCAATAACACATCAAGAAGACTCCACGAAGTAAACTACTGTCGTAAAAAGTGTACTAAAAGTAAAGGGGATGGAATAGAATCCCAACTAAAAAGTAAAAGTACATATGAAATGAGAAAAGGGCTAATTGATCATCCACCGAGGATCTTACCTACTTGGTAGGTATATACTATCTCCACAGCACTCCGTGTAAGCCCGTCTCATTCGTGTACACCCAATTCCTAGCTTGTCACGTCTTGTCCTCGAGTCATGTGTCGTGACTACCCCAAGACCACCTTCCATAGGCAAGGGGCTGGCAACTAGAACCAAAGGCATAATCCCTATAAAAAGGGAAGGAATTTCCTTTTAACCTATATCACACACACATCCAGAACAAAAGCAACATAGTATGCAACTGCAAGTAAACACTAAGTAAAACTGTATACAAAAGAATGTTTTGAAAGGAAAGGGGACAGAAATACAATCCCAATAGTAAAGAAAAAACAACTAAAAATCTAGTATAAATGAGAAAAGGTAAACAGCGACTACAGAGTCATCCTCCGGGAATCCCACATGGAGGGTGGGTACAGATGGACTCCTCAGCACCCCATGTCCATCCGTCCGCTCCGTGTACGTCTCGCCATGTGGTCCACCACTGGGTACCGTCCAGCTCCACAATTCTCCACCTTGATCAGTGATTCCCATCATCTATAAAAAAAACAACGATGTGCAGGGATAGACCATTTAGGGGTGAGTATAACAATACTCATTAGGGACCCTGAGACCCCCAATGGTCTCCTAGAATCCACGATGGGTGTACCACAAAAGAAAGATTCAATCATGATGTATCCACCAACCATACATAGGTGTATGCCCATAAATATACCTATGTTATAAATCACTGTTTGGATCCAAATCTCGATCCTAAGAACAACCCATTCCACACATGAAGTAAGTCAATCACGTCGAAGTTAGATGATTGAAATTCAATACTCAGCTCCTAATGGTATACATATTTCGTAGAGTGACAGAGATGATCAGACATAGTCACTGAATCACCTAAGCTATCAGACCCACATAGGATATAGGACCTGCTAAGCTGTCAGACCCACATAGGATATAGGGCCAGCTACTCTCTCGGACCCACACATTATACAGGAACAGAAGTTAGAACTGTCGAACCCATGGATTATTCCGATACAGATGTCATTAATTTCGAACCCACAGAGGATTCCAGTCTAGAAGTCATCACTATCGAACCCATGTAGGATTCTGGTACATCAGTCATCAATGTCTATCCCACGTAGAATTCTTGTACAATAGTCATTACAGCCAGCTATAGGGTTCCCGCACAAAGAACGCTCGATTCCGGGAGGGTCCGCTCCTCGAGTCAGGTGTCTATAAATAAACTATCATGAAGTCCTGAGTTGAAGTATCTTGTACTTCCATCTCATCATAAAGAACCCAACTCAATAGACAGTGTGCCAATCGGACTCCTTGTCTGAGAGTTATTGGCATTTCCGTTCCAAGGGCCCTGTAGGATTTACGCTCATTCCATACCTGGCCATTTTCCAAAGTTTTTCAAAACTCACTTAGATTATTCCAAATGGTTCTCCTCATAATGAGGTTCATAGTTCCGCAGACGGCACATCGTTTGTACGCATGGTCTTGAAGATATTCGTATTTAAGTGAAGTCAGGCTCGGCCAGTCTAACCCATTGGGATGACAGGTTGGCCCGACCCGGCTGGGGTCGGCCCGGATCAGTTTGGTGGGTCCAAAACAGCTGGGGAGTCGGCCCAGCCTGCTGGGGAATGACCCACCAACAAACCCGGCCCACGCTGCGGGCTAGTTCGGTTCTCCCAACGGTGCCAAGCGGTGCCGCCCCTCCTGCCGGGCCGGCCTGTTCTGCCTGGCGCGTGCAGCCCACAAAGTCGGCGTCAACTGTGGGCACCACGATCATCCATACCAGCCGTTCGTAGCAGTCTGGTTCACCCAAACATGGAGCCCACAGTTGTGGGCCGTGTCTCCACCGCACGACAGTTGCAGGTGCAGCGGTCCACCATCCTGGTCTGCAATAGCCGACTAGTTCTTTATCCCAAGTAGCCCGCGGATGCATGCCATAGTTTTCTTCCATGAGGCTGCCCCACAGCTGCCGCCTCCGGTCACTCCCACCTCTTCTGACCGCCATCACCTACATGGTTGTGGCCTCCTTCCTCCAGTGTGGTGCGGCGGCACCACGCCCGACTGGCTCTGCCTCCATTTTCAATGCAAAATGGAATCAACAGAGGGTCTTTGGGACTTGTTCATTCGACCCGTGCCCTCTGCATTAGGTGATAACATTTTGGCCACCATCATTCCAAAATATATGTCGACGTATGTGGATATAATTTTTACGTAAAAAGAAATAATCCAAATTCCCCCTACCTTGTATTTCTTTGTTGATCATTGACGAGTCACGGATGATGGTTGTCGAGGAAAACGGATGTCATTCCGTCAACATTACTAGGAAATACATTGCCGTTGTGGATGTTCATTATGGGCGGAATCTTCTCCATTGATGAGGAGTATGAGGGAAGAAGATGGGTGTTATTCATGGGTGTCACCTCACTTTCTTTCCCCAGTTGAAGAAAGAAGTCGTGTCGTCGTTCTTTGGTGGAAAATGGTGTTCTTCGTCGAGAGGGTATTATTCCTCCAAGTGTTCATCCCAATTCTCCCAACCCAAGACAAATTATGAAAACTCATACCATAATAATATATCACATATTATTATGTTGGCATAATCAATTCAATTTAATTCAAACACACAAATCAATTAATTAAAACATTAATTCAGTGTGTTGGAACCATAAAGGAGAATTCCAAGGGTTTAAGGAGTTAAGTGATGTTTAAGAGACCCACTTCAATTTAATTGAGAGTTACATGGGTGGTTTAAGGGTAGTTTAAAATAGTGGTCCCCAACCCTAGTTATATCCTTCCAAAGGAGGTTAAGGTTTCATGGGCCCCACCCCTAACCTCCACATATAGAATTTAACCACCCTTCAAATAAAAATCTGTTACACATACATTTTAATTTAATTTTTAATTTTAATTAGTAAACCCAATTTATAACTTCTATTCACATTGAAACACAACTGCGGTAAAGGCCTCCTTAAATGAATACTGATGCTACGACTTCAATAGTGCCCTTAGAATTCAATTCCGTGCACCGGTTTAAAAGATATAAAATCTCGCACGTATGTTTACTGAACGTACCAGAACAAAACCATAGAAATTGATTTCGGGGTCACCGGGCCTCAGAATCAAGCACCATCAGAAACTACGGACTCATAAAATTCCCATGTATTTAAGAAAAAAAATTCCATTGAATTTTTGGGTATTTACATTATCACCAGATCAGATCTGTAAGTCCCTGTAATCTACTGCACGCACTACGAGAACAACTGAGGGTACAGAGCACACATCTGAGCCTCTCGCTCCCATTTTCTCTCATGGAGGTTCCCATGCTACCAGCGAATGCACACAAGAGGAATCTACCATCCACATAGGACCCACTTCGTTCGATCCTCGATCTCCACTAGGACCTCTATGAATGTCACCCCATCATCAATGTCCAGCTCCCCATGGTCGATGATGTGGGACGGGTCGGGAACATATCTCCTCAACTGTGATACGTGGAAGACATCGTGCACCTGATGCAACTATGGTGGAAGGGACAGGTGGTAATCCACCTCTCCTACTCGTTTGAGGACCTGAAAAGTTTTGTTGAATTTCGGAGATAACTTGACGCCTCTAAAAAATCTCTATAGTCCTCATCGAGGTGAGACCCATAAGAAGACATGGTCGCCATTCGTGAATTCCAATGGCCTCTATCTCCTATCAGCATAGGACTTCTGTCTTCTCTGTGCAGTCTACATCCTCACCTGGATGGTCCACACCTTCTCCATCATAGCCTGGACCAACTGCAGTCCCACAAGTGATAACTCCCCCGGATCAGTCTAGTCGAGAGGTGATATGCAAGGTCGGCTGTGTAGTGCCTCGTAAGGTGCCATACCGATGGTGGAGTGGTAGTTTTTGTTTTATGAAAACTCCACCAAGGGTAAGTGATTCTCCCAGCTGCGACCAAAGTCAAGGACGCATGCACGGAGCATTTCCTCGAGAGTCTAAATGGTCCTCACAGTCTGATCATCCATCTGAGTAATGAAGGTTGTGCTCAAGCGAAGATGCATCCCAAAAGCCTCCTCCTACCCTTCCATAGACGGGAAGTGAACCATACATCTGGATCGGAGACGACTTTCGATGGAACACTATGAATCCTTACAATATTTTGTATGTATAGGCATCCGAAGTTCTCTACTGATCACTTCTCTCTGATCGGTTGGAAGTGGGTCAACATGGAGAGTCGGTCGACAATCACCTAGATAGAGTCATGTCCTCTGGATGTACATGAAAGCCCCATCAGGAAATCCATGGATATCCCGTCCCACTTCCACTCTGTGACCTCTAAGGACTGAATTAACCCTACTGGAACCTAGTGCTCCACCTTCACTTGCTGAAAAGTGAGGCGTCTCAAGACAAACTCTGATACTGGCTTCTTCATACCCAACCACCAATGTTGTCGTTTGAGGCCCTAATATATCATCTCCACTCCTAGATGTACCTATAGAGGGGATGTGTGAAACTCCCTCAACACCACCTATTGTAGTGAAACTGGTACCATGGTACGTCCCCTAAAGAGGATGATGTGCTCCCCACCATCAGAGAACCCGTCAGGTGTCTTCTCGAAAGATATCTGACCACGTCGCCTCTCACAGTCAACATCCCCACGATGTGCCTCTATGACTCGCTGAAGAAGTGGGGAAGTGACTATGAGACACTGAAGAAAAGCTGCTCCATCCCTATCCACAAAGGATATCTGCAACGCGGCTAGGTTCTTTGTTGCCTCTCCTAGTAGCTGAATGCCCGATCACCTGCTGATAGAATCTACTACAATGTTCCCATTACAAGGAGTATAAAATATCACAAAGTCATAGTCCTAGAGGAACTCTATCCATCACCGTTGTCTCAGGTTCAGGTCCTTCTGTGAGAAGATGTACCTGAGACTATGGTGGTTAGAGTATACTGTAAAACGTAAGCCCATAAGATAGTGTCGCCACATCATCAAGGAGAATACCACTCCTACTAACTACATGACATGGGTAGCATAGTTTAGATCATGTTGTCTCAACTATTGTGAACCATAAGTGATCACTGGTCGATCTTACATAAGTGTACACACATGTCTGGTCCCTGATGCGTCGCAGTAAACTATGTACCCTACTACCTCCATTGGTATTCTCAAGATGGGTGCACTGGTCAACCTCTGCCTCAGCTCCTGAAAGATCTGATGGCATCTATCTGACCACAAGATGGGTTTCCCCTTATTATTCAATGCTGAAATTGGTGCTGAAACTTTGTAGAAGTCCGACACAAATTTCTGATAGTACCCAGCCAGACCCTAAAAACACTGCCCCTCCGTCACACTCCTAGTTGGCTCCCAAGAAAGTATTTACTCAATCTTCACAGAATCTACTACAAATCCAGCCTCTGAGATGATGTGTCCTAAGAATTGAACCTCCCGAATCTAGAACTGGCACTTTGAGAGATTACCATAAATATGGTACTCTCGGAGTGTGTCCATAAATACCTGCAGATGGTAGGCATGCTCCTCCTCAGTAGTATATTAATTCAGTATGTTGTTGATGAAGACTACAACAAAGAGATCGAGGTAAGGCTAGAAGATCCTGTTCATGAGTTCATGAACACTCCTAGAGTGTTTTTATGCCTAAGGGCATAACCAAGAACTCGTAGTGTCCATACTGACACCTAAAGGTCGTCTTCTGCACATCCTTGTCTTGAACTCTTAGTTGGTGATTGCTTGACCTAATGTCTATCTTCGAGAATCATCATGATCCCTTGAGCTAATCGATGAGATCATCAAACCTCGTGAGTGGGTACATGTTCTTCATAGTCACCTGATTCAGGTGGTGGTAGTCGACACATAGTCGCAAGCTCCCATATGCCTTCTTGGTGACAAAATTGGAGATGGCCAGGGTGAAACACTGGGTGGGATAAATCCCTTCCCTTCCAGTCCTCCAGTTGTACTCGCAGCTCACGAAGCTCGGCGGGAGCCATCCGATATGATGGAGTAGATATCGATATTGATCTGAGGTACATGTCAATATAGAAGTATACCTATCTATGAGGAGGTAGTCCAAGATCGTTGTCAGGAAAAACATCCACGTACTAATCCACCACAACAAGAAAACTCGGACTCTATACATCAACCTGTCCAAGGATGAGACAAGCAAACTAATGTGTGATCAGGTTCCCCCTCCTCTCGGTAAGTCCATCCAGCGCTACAAAAGCTCCCTTCACACTGGTGAAGGTGAAATGGGTCCCATATGTATGGATACACCTCACTTTTCACCTAATAAAGTCAACATAAGCATGAACTGTGGATAACCAGCCCATACACAAGATGACGTCGTAAGGCATCGATGCTGCTACAAGAAGATCCCAGCTGAAGCACTCACCTCCTAAAGTAAGATCACACTACTGACACTAGTGTGTTATCATCGAGTCTACTCTCGTAGGAGTCTCTAGACATAAGGGTTGAGCCAACGACTTTATCGGAATCTCCGATATCCGAACATGGGCAATGGAAATAAAATAATGACTTGCACCTATATCTATTCGTACTGAAAAAAGGGTTAGGTAGACACAGATAGTACCTCATATCATCCCAAATGCACCATGGTCATTGGCCTTGGCTGCCTGGAGACAAGCCCGACTCTTTCCCCCAGCTACCAGTGGTCGGGGTGGACCTCCTGGTGGTGGTGGTAGTAGTGCCTCGAAACGTCGTCCACCACCCGGTGCTCGGACAGCTCCTCTTCCACATCCTCCTACACTTGGCAAACTACCATAGTCAAACCAATGACTCTTCTTGGGAGGTCCCTCTAATGTCTGATTCTCATCTGCATGGTGGGTCGGGCAGTCACGAGATATGTGGCCCCGCACGCCGCATTCATAGCACATCATGCTCATCATATATTTGGCTTTGTCTCGTGTGCCCTGCACAACCGAACTTGTATCCTGGGGTCGCCCACCTGCCAGGCATCCTATAGTCGGCCGGTGCGTGGCCGCCACCTCTGGTCGACACCGCTTCCGGTCACCGTCAACTCTGGTTGCCACCGCCTCTAGACGCGGATGGAGAGGAAAGATGATGGGCATTCTTTGTGGGTTTCACCTCACTTTGTTTCCTCGGTTGAAGAAAGAAGTCGTGTCTTCATTCTTCGGTGGAAAATGGAGTTCTTCGTCGAGAGGGTATTATTCCTCCAAGTGTTCCTCCCAACTCTCCCATCCCAAGCCAAATTATGCCAACTCATAGCATAATAATATATCAAATATTATTATGTTGGTATAATAAATTCAAAATAATTCAAACACCTAAATAAATTAATTAAAACCTTAATTCAACATGTTGGCACCATAAAGGAGAAGTCCAAGGGTTTAAGGAGTTAAGTGAATTTTAGGAGACCCTCTTCAATTTAATTAAGAGTTACATGGAATGTTTAAGGGGAGTTTAAACTAGTGGGACCCACCCATAGTTACATCCTCCCAAAGGAGGTTTGGGTGTGGTGGGCCCCACCACTAACCTCCACTTAGAGACTTTAACCACCCTTCAAAAAAAGGGCTACACATAGATTTTTATTTAATTTTAAATTTGAATTAGTAACCAAAATTTATAACTTCCATTCTCATTGAAACACAACTGTATTAAAGGCCTCCTTAAGAGAATATGGGTGTTGTGAGTTCAATGGTTCCCTCATATTTCAATTCCATGCACAAGTTCAAAAGATATAAATTCCCACACGTACATTTACTGAACGTACCCGAACAAAACATTAGAAACTGTTTCTGGGAACACCGGGCCCCGCAATCAGGTGTCATTAAAAACCGAAAACTCGTAAAATTCCCACGTATTTAAGAAAAAAATTTCCATAGAATTTTCAGGTCTTTACATGGCTCTATAAAGTCTCAGCCCAGCTGCTTGTCATATATACCAGACACAAAAATGTTCGGGCAAATCCCATGTAGGGTTGATTGTAACAATACTCAGTAGGGACCCTGTGACCCGCGAATGTCTCCTAGTGTTCCTCAATTTAAATACCACAATGAAAGACCCCAATCACCAATCGCAAAGCAGTCATCAACTCTACTTAGGTAGATGGCCATACATATACCTATGTTATCAATATATACGCATCTCTTACATGAGGAAACAAACAACCGCAACCATTAAGACCGTTTCAAAATTGATCCATGAGGGGAGTATACCACAAAGGTAACACAATTAAGGTAACACCACTATGGTAAAATTACTACGATGGTAACAACACAAAGTTAAAATTACCACAAGGGTAACACCATGAAGGTAACACCATGAATGTAAAGTACCAAAATTGTAACACCACGAAGGTAACAGTACCACAAAGGTAACCCCATGAAGACAACAACACAAAGGGAATTTACCAAAAAGTTATCACCTAGAAGTTAACACCCCAAAGGTAAAGACTCATATCACTCCAGGTTTATGACATAAGTACATAAGTAAAAATGATTATTTTTAAATCTAGATCATATTATTCTATCAAGAGGATTAGTTGATGAGACAAACATGATCGGTATGTTCTGACCCACATAGGATCCTTGAGCACTGACCCACACAGGTTTAGTATGCACTGACCCACTCAGGATCGTTGAGTGTTAACCCACACAGGATCTAACCCACACAGAATCAGTTTGTGATGACCCACATTGGATCACTGAGTGTGGACCCACATAGGATCGATAGGTACTGACCCACACATGATCGCTATTCGATCTTCATGTCACAACCAACCTCGATAATCAAACACTAAGCACACATGATTCCAGGAGGATCTGATTCGCAAAATATTGGACATAAATAATCTACAATTATGTTCCCCGAAGAAGTACCCCAATGGACCACCATGTCATAAGAGTTCAAACATGATAGAAGGCACATCGATTGGATGATCGGTCTATGAGAAAGTTGGACTTTTGTAAAAATGGACCAATTTGATTCTCGTCTGATCCAACTTGGGTCACAAATCAAATTTTAAAAAACACAGATAGATTATCTCAGATATACCTCCTTGTCACGAGGGTACTTATGTCACAAAAAATATGGTTTTTAAAAAGTATAAACTATCAAAATATTGACATTTGTTTATGTCAAATTTAAATGTGAAATTACTTATAGTGACCTAAATTGTATTAAATGATAAAAATATAATCTAGTTTTAATTTATTACCATTCATATTTATAATTTACCACTATAAATTATTTCGATTAAAAAAGTTGTTTTCAATTAAAACATAGTAATTTTCACTATTTTTCAAAATATAAAAGTTATCAGAAAAGTAACAAATATTTATCCATACTAAATTTGTCTTTCCTTTTTCTAAATAATAATTCAGTTTTAATATATTTAATATATAAAAGTGTAAATAATTTTTTAAAAAAGGATCTCCATTAAAAGTTGGTAAAATTATATTTAAAAAAAATAATTCTTTTAACTGAAAAAATGAATTTTTTCTTATATTATGTTTAAAAAACAAATAATATGGATATTAAAATTATATAGAGTGTATAAGATTCAAAATTCAGTTAATAAAATTAAGAACCATTTTTTTAATGGTTAGTTTGGTAAGTTGTGGTGGGCTCAAACTCGTTGTTTTGTGTAGCACAAGCTATTGAATTACTTTAATGAAATAGCGTACTATGAAAATGTGGGGTGTTACATTATTCCCTCATTAAATAAATTGCATCCTCACAATTTTTAATTATTCTTCAAAAGTTAATGGTTAAAATATAAAAATACATTTCCGTAAAACCCACATCGGAAATTGGATTAAAAAAATTTAGTCCTAATAAGTGGTAAATGAGATAAACAATTCACCACCATATTATGATATCATTTAGGAGAACATTGGTGGAAATTAGAGACACATAAATGGAGGGAAACATAAATATTTATATGGAGTGATGGAGGTCATCATGCACAAACAAGTTTAAAATCCAGGGTATAAAATCCACCAATCTATGATTATTTAAAAAATCGTTAGTTCTACAAAACATAAGGTATTGGGATAACACATATTTTGTTTTTATGATCCCTTAAATAAAGTTTAAGAATTAATTTATTCATAGAATAGGTGGAAAAAAATATACTTTACATGTAGAGTTTCATCCATCAACTAATTCATACCATAAACTCTTCTTTCACATCAATAGACAATATATTTTAAAAAATATTATATTAATTCTAATTTTATAGGGTTCAAAAAATAATGAATTTATAATTCATTTTTTAGAAAATTTAAAAAAATTATACATTATAAAAAACATGAAATCATGTATGTTAGTGGTAGGTGACCCACCCTATCTGTCGTTAGATTGCAGGTTCATTTCTCACGGCCTTGATGGTCGTGACATGTTGTCGACCGACCTCTAGGTTTCCTTTTTTATGAAAATCCAAAATTATTCTCAAGAATTGATTTAACAAAAAAAAAATATATTATCCAATGTCAATCTTAATCGATTCCATCCATTGCACTTATCCAAAATACTTCTATTCAAAATCACAGTCCAAATTTTATATGGAAGGTGAACATAATGAAGATCCTTTTTACATGTAATAACGTGTGAATACCTTCATTATGTATTCCTTTAAAAAATTTTATTGCCCCGAATTACCATAAAACATTATTTATTACATTAATACTCCCTTATTCCTTATAAAAAATTGGATATTCACTTTCTATCCAAAAATGTTTTAAACTCCAATAATGATGGAATATACAAATAATTATTTAGTTTCAAGGTAGTCATAAATATCCAATATAACTTATCCAAATAAATTATGTATTTTTCGAAAATCACTACCTCATTATAAGATCCATATTATGGTTTATCTTTCTCTCAACCATATATTTTCCAAAAAAAATTAACCTATTATTGAGTGACATTTAGTGGTTCTATAGAATCTCAAGTCCAAAATGATATAACACTACATTATAATCCTTTTATACTCTATAATTATTATAACATGTATATCAATAATATAATACTCAAATGACATAATACATTTATAACAACATAAGAAATCTAATCATTCCTATTCATCATTAGCAGTATCATAACTTGATTATTATCCAATATCAGCATTTGGGGTATACTATGATGATTTGGACATTGCTTCGAATAGTGTCCCACCTCGTTGCATATAAATCATTGTACATTTGAAACCTTTTTCATATCCTTGCAATCAGGTACTTGGTGTACTTTTTTCCACACATATAAAAAACCCACATTCCCTTCAACCATTTACCAAGGTGATTCTTTCCATAGTTAGCACATATGGGAAAATCCTTCTTTCCCCTCCTCCCTTTACCCATATTTCACTCTTCCATAATTTTTTCACTTGCTTCCTTTCAAAGAAATAAGAATCAGATAATTCATTACGTATCTTATTAAGAAATGATATCATATATTTATATGATGAGAATACATGGGAGACCATTTCCCTTTTAAATTGAGGCCTAATAGCATGAAAGATATGTTCCTTCTTAATCTTCCGATCATGCATATGGATTGAATTCTCATTCCATCTACTATGTTTCATTTATATACAATGTCATACACCAGGTTAGTTTATGAATCGCAATCCATAAATCCAAATTTGTAAAATACATAACATAAATTGAAATGATTATGCATATAATCTGTAATCATAAAATGTTTTTTTGCTGATGTATCTACTCCTAAATCTTTCAAAAATTCTGGTACTAAAAATTAGAAATATCCTAAGCATATCCCACAAGAAAGTCTTAACCAAGAGTTAAGAAAGGTAAATTTTCATGAACCAGTTCCAATTCGAGTCTAGCTCAAAGCAGTGTTTTTTGTTTTACCCCTAGGTACATCTCTGCCAGAGCCGCCTCTACCTCCTCGTATATAGATAGGGATGTATTTCATGGAAAACTCACAAAATACCTACATTACCTAAACATTAAGATGTTATTCTATACTAATCTTCAATGTCTATCTTACGGAAATGTTCTCTAATCTCAGTTTATCTAAATCTATTACCAAGGTTCTGGACAAACCTCCTCATATACCAACTATAACGCCCCGACCCTAGTTACCTAGAGTCGGAGCATTATTTTAATACATTTGCATGATTTCAAGGAATCACGTCCCGAAGGAATGATCGGTTTAGATGTCGTGGAAAATAGATTAGATACATGAATTTTATATTACATTATTAAATGAAAAAATAACCACATTTTCTCCATTTTCAAAATTCATATCCTTTAGATTATCCCTATAGGTCAATCATAATATACTTCTTAACATCCCAGGAGAAATAAAACACAGAAAGGGGTGATGTCAGATGCTCAGTAAAGATAACAATATTGCTGACACATTCATAAATAAGTATAAACATTTAATTCTTTGTCTAATGTTAAACCAAAAACCATTTCAACCTAAACATCAGCATAATATGGAAAGGATAAATCCAATAATGTCATTTAATTATTCAAAATAATATTCTACTAGTCGAATAATCACTTGTAATATCAATATATAATTTCATAAGGATTTAATGAAAAATTCCATACTTCATAACCATATATTCAAGTCCTTGTTCCAAGACTACAAATAATTTTTTTTGAAGGCCTTGCGCCAAGACACTAATTTTTTTAATGAGACATATCAATGCATCGAGGAACTATGAAAGGCTCCACCCCTAACTTACAATGTCCAATTCATTCCTCATATGAAAATGTTTAAACATAATATAAACCATCATATTAAAACTAGCATATGAAATGTCAATAATTTATCAATAAACCATTAATGGTGTAAAAATAACGCATCCATAGTCAAATGTATCACAAAACATTCAATAAAATATGGAATATTTTTATAATAATAAATCAACATAAAACATGTTTAAAATCCATCAATGGATGTTGACATAGATGAAAACGATTTGTAATAATTTTTGAGAAAATATCCCTTTTTCAAGAAAAAATGTTAAAGTCACAAAAATTAGAAATGAAGTTATTTTAATAAATTTTTGAATACAAGTTTAACATACCACTTTGAAACATTTGAAATGAATAAACATTTTTAAAACATTCATGTCCATATAAATAAATACAGAAAAGCCATTTCAAAAACATGAACATTATGATAATAATTTAGAAGAATGAATATTTAAAAAATTTAAAATGATTATCTTGTTAATGTTTCCCTTACATAAAACCATAAAATATTCCTTTTGAAAATATTTAAATGAATCACAGATGTGTATGATAAAGAGTTCCTAGTAGATACTCACGTAAAAACAATCTCAGATAATAAAGAGATTGTAAAATTAACCCTTACTGTTAACTTTCCTTTGGTCGAGGGTACATTTAACCTCCTATATAATGACAATATTATGTTATTAAATTCTAATAGAGCCATATTTATATTTATTATATCATACATGATTCATTTTTGGATTTATAATTCATATTTAATAATTATTTCCATGTTAAATTAACATTTTTGGTAATAATCACTTTCTTGATCGTAAGTGTTTTAACTTGTATCATTATGATCACGGTTAAAATAAGACCATATTATAAACCATGATTTATATATCATATATATTTAGAATATAAATATTTATAATCTATTGATATATGAAATGAAAGGAATCGTTTATGATGAGGATATGTCGTACATACGCATAAACGATGTTTCCATTTTCATGTCGTATTAAATGGATTTAAGTGAATAAGATATATGTAAGTACATATATATATATATAATATAATTATAATTTCATATATTACATATCTATTAATAATATATATATTTACAATCCTCATTGAATGGTGAACATGGGAATGAATCACATTGCGTCGTGGAGACGGTAATCTGTACATCAACTCGAGCAACATTATCATTATATTGATGGTGAAATAGTATGTATTTGTATGATATATCATATATAAAAAATATATAACATGATATATTTTTTTATTTACATCAGTTATAATCATTATTATAACTATCCTGATAATGAAGTGTCTGAATAACAAACAAGACCACGACGTGGAGAAGGTAAGCCCTACCTATGCACATACTGTGACTTTGTCATTTCTAGGATGGATAGAATAAAATAATATGGTTGTACCATATTTATAATAACATCAAATTATGTAGTAGGTACTAGTGTTTTTATTTTGGTATGTAAATAACAAATAAAGGGGAAGTGGAACAGGAAAAGAACTTGAAAGAAGTGATGAAATATTTACCTCTTCTATTGGTTCTTCCATTTGATTTGATCAAAAGGGATATGTATGATTCATTTATGACCAAAGGAAGGCCTCTAGGATTAATAATTTAAATTTAAGAGGATATTTGGGAAGAGGTCGTCTGATCCAAATGGATTTTGAGGTGTGAAATTAAGTAAAGGGTAGGAGTCCTTTTATATGAGAGGTGAGGTTCACTTTAGGAAAAGATTAAAATATTATTTTTAATATAATTATTTAAGTTTTATAATTTCTCAAAAATGAATTATTTAGATGATAAAGTGGATATGGGTAGAAAACCATTTAACCAATAGGTTTTATATAGCTTTATGTCATCATATTAACCTTATCTTTTTTATTTAACTATTAGATAAATTTTTGGACATTTATCATGTGTCTTTGTATTTTATTATTATATGGTTAATAAACATGTTATTAAAAGGCCAGAGAACCCCATGTGGTTAATTATTAATATATATAACCATATCTATGTCCTTTTGTTGAGCCTTATATTTTTAGTAATATTAAATCAATTAAAAGTATTAATTTTTTAAAAAACTCAATTATGTCAATTTTGACACTATTTAGTATTTGATTTTTTGAAAGACATAAAAATTTTATCACTTCAAATAAAATATCTTTAACCACCCATAACATGTCATATTAACCTATAAAATTAGTTCAACTCATCAGATGTTTCTATTTACAGTTTTTGGATATTTATAAAATATATAAATTTAATATTTCAAGAATAAGGTAATTATTGCATCATCAATGTGTCATAAATTAATTAAAATATTTAAGATATAAAAATGATAAATAAAGAAACATTATGTAGGAAATATATTTATCTTTTTAACGAAATATTATAGTAAAATTTATATTATATTTAATTCTACATTAAAATGGTTTAATTATTAAACATTGAATTTAACGCTTTTTACTCGTCTTTAAATAAAATAATAATAAAATTTCTAATCTAAGCCAAGTTGAAAAAAATGGATCGTATGGTTTTTTGGTCGAATTATACTTATCCAATAGAATTATAACATGTGTTAGGGTAATAATGATACCATTTTACCCTTAATTACCCTGTTTAACTTTAACCGTGATGAATAAAAGTCAAAAGTTATGATTCATCAAAAATTATTTTCATCTTATTGAACCACTTTTCACATAATTATATTAATTTTGCCTCTCGGACTTTTGAATTTCAACACACATAAGTGGTAAAACTATGTTTTATGCAAATTTTCAAATGCTCCTTGGAGGTTGGTAAACGAGGTTAAAAAGTTCAATAAACTTTTATATATCTAATTTTATTATAAAATGACTCCAGTGAATTAAATTAAACTTATATAGGTATTATATATCTATTTTTACTTAAAATAAATTTAAATAAAATAATAAGTATTTAAATAGAAAAGCAGTTTTAAATAATAACATAGTGTTTGTCACTATTCATCAAAAAATGATTGTTTTTAGAAAAATACAAAAATTTCACCCTAAGATAATTTTGATATTATGAATTCAAAATTGAATTCCATTTTACCAAATTCAAATCATACTTGTTTCATTTATTAATTTAAAATTAATTCCCATTTTAAAAACCAAAAGTAGGTTTTTAAAAAGTAAAAACTATCAAAAGATTAACATGTGTTTATGTCAAATATAAATGTGCAAATAATTTAATGAACTAAATTGTTTTAAATGATAAAAATATAATCTAATTATACTTTAAAAACATTCAAATGAATTATTTAACACTATAAATTATTTCTAATAAAAAATGTGTTTTCAATTAAAACATAGTATATTTCAATTTTTGTCAAAATAAGAATGTTATCCGAAAAGTATCAAAAATTTATCGAAGCTAAAATTTTATGTCATTATCCTAAAGAAGAATTTAATTTCATTAAATTGAATATATAAAAGTGTCAAATATTGGTTTTAAGAAATAGTTCACCATTAAAAGGTTGTAGAATTGCATTTTTTAAAAAATAATTCTTTTATCGGAAAAATGAATTTGTTCTTATAGTATGTTTAAGAAACACATATTATGGATGTCTAAATTATATAGAGTATATAATATTCAAAATTAATTTAATACAATTCATATTAGTTTTTTGAACGGCTGGTTTGGTAAGTTGTTGTGCGCTCGAACTCGATGTTGGGTGTAGCAGAAGATATTGAATTTCTTTAATGATATAACATACAATGAAATCATGGGGTGTTACAATTACCTCCTTCACCTTTCCAAGTGAATAGACTATCTCATAGTCATAGTCTAAGAGGAACACTATCAATAACTGTTCTCTTAGATTCTGGTTCTTTTGAGAGAATTTATACCTGAGACTCTTGTGATCAGAGTCAATAGTAAATTGTTCACTCATCAAGTAGTACCACTACATCTTCAGCACAATGACCACTACTCCTAACTCAAGGACATGTGTAGTGTTGTTATGCTTGTGAAATCCCAAATTTTGTGATCCATTGCTGTTCACGGCCCACTCCTACCTCAGGAAACAACATAGTCTGGTTCTTGATGCGTTGTAGTAGACGACATACCTAACAACCACTTCTGGTAGCCTCAATATGGGCACTTTACATTCTCTGTCTCAGATCTTGGAAGCCCTACTGACACTTACCTATCCATAAAATAGGCTACCACTTCATCTTTTATGCTGACAAGGGTGCCACTACACTGGAGAAGTCACGTACAAATCACTGGTAGTACTCAGCCAAAGAAAAACTACCTCTCCCTTCAGGGAGGTAGTCATGGAACATATTTTTTAAAAATGTTCCTACACTCTTCCACTACTATTGGGAACTGAAAACTCAAAAAAACTACTTCCACAAGGGTAAGGCTTGCCGACTCAAGTGTGATATGTTGCACACTACTATGCATGAGTTTATCATATGTTAATTAGGTTTCCATTTTCACCAACTAAGGAAAACCCCATTCCAAAACATTAGATATATTACACCATTTTTTCCTAAAATAGTCAATATGACCATCAACTGTGGATGTTAATTCCATCCCTAATCTGACTTCGTAAGGCCTCGATGTTACCACAAAGAGGTTCCAACAGAAACTCTCAACCCAAGGGTCATATAACATTGTCGGTATAAGCATGATTGTCAAGTCTACTCCCAAAGGTATGTCTAGAAATAAGGATCATGCTATCGGATTAATAAGAAACTCATGGTCTTGAACATGATTCATAGAAATAATGAATGATTGGTACCGATTTTTATTAATAAGATAGCTAGAAGTAGTCACAGACTGTACATAAAATCATTTTTCGAGCCCTTGGGTCACATTCCTTAACTGCATCCAGCTACTCCCAGACCCTATCCTACAGCTCATAGAGCCTAGTGTTGACCACATAAGGGTGGTGGTTGTAACATGATGAAATGTATACCACCTCTTTCTGATCTCCTATCTCATCTTCCTTGTCGTTTTCCCTGAAGATTCATCTGTCCCTGTCACATCCTCTTCATGAAAAATTTTACATTACCATGTCTCTACGACTAGTGTAAGTTTCCTTCTTTTCTTCAGCTAATAGTCACTGGAAGTATCCACTCAACCATGAAAATTCAACCACAATGGTTCTCTCTAGCACCCTATCATAATTAGTAATTCATATAAGAATAGTGCTGGCTCAAATGTCCCTAAACGCTCCATACATAGAGGTCGGATCCCCGATGCACTGACGATATTGTATTCATCGAGTACCTTGGATGGTCAGTACACCTCAATTAATACTCACCTACCGATGTGTCGTCCTTCTTATGTTGTCGATTCTCATATGAACACTCTCCCCTTGTTTTTTATGGCAAGAGAACCCCTTTTATGAGGAATTTTCTCAATATTTTATACAAAAAAAGTCACTTCTTTGCAAGATCAAGGTAATCGAAACCATGTCATCATTATGATGAGACATGTAAAAGGCTCTCTACTTGGGCTTCAATCTGATCTAATGGTACCTTAGCTAGATGGATACTTAGAAACCTACACATGCTAGACCATAGTCACCATTGTGTCGAGCTCGCCTTAGATCCTGGGGGGTATCTGATTTTGAAACACCTGTAAAGAACTAATCCTACATGTGTACTCTACCAGTACTGTCGGTTGAAATAGCTGATCAACGGGTAGTGATGTAGAAGGTATAATACAAGAAGGTACCATATTGGGAAGTGGTCCATGAACCAAAGCCTCATCACCTGGCAGACCATCCTTACAGTCGCACACTGAGAAAGACCTGAAGCTAGGATCATCGTCTGATCTAGTTGTGTCCTAACAACGTGGAAAAAACTAGTCACATCCTCTATCTTGTTCTCGTCTACCTTGTGATCAGTCTCACCCCAAAACCTTGTAGGCCTCTATAACTTTAACTCGTAAAACGTGCTCTATTGGCGTACATGATCCACTGGTAGCATTTGTTGCTGATCCACACAGGATCGCTAGAATGCTGATCCACACCGGATTGATCGGTGGGCCTTCATCATGTACTCTCTCAGAAATCCTAGGTGCCTATCTATGTGGTGGTATCCGATAAAGAAGATGTGTTCCACAGTCATTATGTTATTCATTGTGATTTGACTCCAATGAAACCAATGAAAAACATTTCCAAAACACATGTAATCAGTGTTTTCGTGCACCAAGTCAGAAATTAAAATTCAGGATCCTGGTGTATGGATACGTCGAACACCACAACAACACTAGATTTCCCAATCTAAAAATTACACTCATAACACATAATATTACTGCCCCATTAATAAGATCAGTTTCCTAGTTATTTAGTAGAATTGAATCCTCGGATACCACTTTTTCATGACCCATCCCCCAAGGCCCATGTCGTTACTACCCCCAAGCCCACCGTCCATAGGCCAAGGGATAGAGACTGACACTAATAATCATATCCTTATAATTGGAAGGAATTACTTCTAAACTTTTAGAAACACACATTCCAAGTACACAACTAGAAGAATCTATGAAGTAAACTACTATTGAATTTTTTTTACTGAATGTAAAGGGGAATGATTACAAGCCCAAATTAAAAGTACAATTACAACTGAATAGGGAATATAACTCCTAGATCATCCACTGAGCATCCATCCTAATGGGTACATATAGATCATCCCCACATCACTCCACGTCAGACCATCTCCTCCGTGTACTTCTGGGTCCTAGATCCTTTATATATTAGCCCAACATCTCATCATCTACACAAGACACAACAGGGTACGTGCAAAGACTGTGTAGGGGTGATTATAACAGTACTCAATGTGGACCATGATACCCCAGAAGGTCTCCCAGAGATCCACAACGAAAATAACACCATGTAATACCTCAATCACAGAGTACAAACTCATCCTCAAGTCTACATAGGTATATTCCCATACATATAAATATGTTATCAAAATATAATTATCTCTTACATGATGAAACACAATGCCCCAACCATTAATCCATTTTCACAATTGATCTATGATGGAAGTATTACAAAAAGGTAACACAATGAAGGTTACTCCACACAGGTAAAAGTACAGTTACGGTGACACCACGAAGTTAAAAGTACAACAAGGGTAACATAATGAATGAAACACCACAAATGTAAAGTAACACAATGGTAACACCATGAAGGAAACATGACAATGGAAAATTTAATACATTGATATCACCACGAAGACAACACCACAATGTTAATGTACCATTAGCGTAGCTCCACTATGGTAATACCACGATGGTAAAAGTAGAAAAAATTTAAGGACTTAGCTCACACTATGTATATAAATTAAGTACAGAAGTAAAACATAAAATAGTCGTTAATCTACATCATCTTATTCTATTAAGAGGCTCTAATGCTGACCCACAGTGGATCGGTATGTGCTGACCCTACCAGATTGTTGAGCACTCACCCATAAAGGATCATTATTCGCCGACCCACACAGGATCACTGACTGCTAACCCACACAGGATCTAACCCATAGAAGATCGGTATGCACTAACCCACATAGGATTGCTGAGTGATGACTAACACAAGATCTATAGATGACCCACTCAAGATAGTTACTCATTCATCACATCACAACCATCCATGATATTTATGCACTATGCACTAGTGATTCCATGAGGATGCACTAATCATGTTTTCGACAATACCTCAACTGCCACAATGTTCCAAGAAAAATATCCCAATGGACCATCATGTCATAAGGGTTCCATGGCGATAGACGACGAGTCGATCAGACACCATGTCTGTGAGATATTGGCACTTTTTTATAAAGTGACCTATCATATTCAAGTCTGATCCAACCTCGGTCGCTCTTCAAACTATGAAAAAAAACTTAGAGTGTCTCAAAAGGACTGCATTGTCTCTATGATTTTTAGGAAACATATGATGCATCAATCGGATGTCTAGTATATTAGTTAAATCCAATTACATGAAACGGGGGATGATCACACCTAGGTCGGGCCCAGCTCGGACGTGCCCATTGGAATATTCCAAAGCGACCTCTTCCCAAAAGGTTCCCAATGCCACTGATGGCATATAAACTGGACAATTGGTCCGTCATTTATGGGAATTTATTTATTCAGGTACCGATTGGGTCTGGACCCATTCTGACTCGGTCAAACAGACTAGACACAATGGGTCACGTGGTCTACCTGACCCTTCATGGGTCCGACCCACTATGGATTGGCCCGGTTCACTGGTTTCGGCCCATCAAGGATGGCATTGTTCGGTTCTTGGGCCCAGTCTGCAGTTATCCGGCCCACTGGGTGGGGCTTGGCGCACCCACAATGGCCCATGGGCCACAGGTCCAGCCCAACCTATAATGGCATGGACCTCTCCGGTCCATTACTTTGAGATAATTAGGGTTATGAAGAGTTGGCGTGAGTTTCAGGGGATAAGGATTTAATTTTTGGGAGAGAGGGAGTAATTATAAGATAATTATGCGCATCAATAATAATAATTATTATTAATGATAATGATGGTGACTCTTTGATGAAATTTAAAGAGGATTTATTAATATTCTATTAAATAATAAATGGTAATGGTGTATTTTAGTGTATGATTAATTAAATTCAATGGTTTTAATTTAATATGAGAATAAATATGGTAAACTAATTTAATGGGATTAAATTAGAATATTAATGATAGTTGTTTTTATTATCAATTTTATTAATAATAACATTGAAGTGAGAGTGGAGTTGGGTGCCACACACAAGTAGGGCATGGGGGGAAGGAGGAGGCGTGGAAATAGAGTTGTGTGTGAGTGATTTAACATTTATTCACATTTAATAATCATTATGATATTAATGGAAATAATGTTAAAATAAAATAAATAAGTTAAAAAGGGCAGTCAATCAAGGGGGGGTGACACTTTTGATGGAGCGTGAGTGAAATTTTTAAGAGAGAAAGAGATTGGAGAGATAAATAGTTTAAAGGAAATAACGATTTGATATTTAAATCAATTAAATAAATAAGTTTGAAAAAATGGAAATCAATCAAGGTGGAATGGGGTGATGCACAACAAATTGGGGAGATATTGTGCATGGATTTTTGAATGTGAGAATTTAAGAAATAAAATTAAATTAAAAATAATAATAATAAGAATGTAATTATGTAATTATTATTTTCACTGTGAAAATTGTATTTTGATAGTATCTTCCTCGTGCCACCTTGGTTTCACGAACCATCAGCAGTAGTGTGACCCAGACTTTGAGATTAAATTTTTGAGTCCAATATTGGATGTTGTTTTTTGGGTTTTCGGATCGGGTACCATAAACCCTCGTGAACTAATAGAATTAATATTATTTTTAAATATTCGATCCGTCATAACTCATGTGTGCAATGTCTGATTGACATCTCATCTGTGGGGATGTGATCCTATGATTAATAAAATCAAATCAAGTCTAATGTGGGATAATAAATTATGGTTCGTGGCTCGGGTCCACAAAACACCCAATAATAATAATAATAATAATAATAATAATATAGGATCATTCCTCTAACATATCTCACACATACTGTGATGGAATGGAGAACCGTCTGTGACACTGTAACCTCGAAATTAAGACGAATGATTCAAAGGCCATAAATACTATGTTAATTATTCCTATGGCCCGTGATGTTTTTATTCAGTCCAAATGTGTTGGTTAATGTGATCCTATTTTAATGGGGAATTAAGTGTATCTTAAACCGTCGCCCCATTAAATCTTCAAAAGGTATAAGATATTATCCAACCTTGTTCATCATCATTGTTCTCGGCTATGAGATACTATAACCTTTCGATCCTTCTCGTAGGAGTTTCATAATCAAACTTCACTCCTCAGATCGGTTCTGGTCTGTTTTGATGCAACCAAGATGTAACGATCAATTGATGACATAAGGTAAGTTTTATCGTCATTACTTTGTGATCATATTCTCATATTTCTCCATTACATATTATAGCATGTAATATGAATGCTTGTAATGGGGTTTTTATTAAGGTTTGGTTTGTGTGGTCGTATTGTGGAATCCTTGGGTGGATGCAGTTGGAGCGAGAAGAGGATCATGACCTGTTCTGTGGATAAAGAACGCCAAGAACACATTGAGGTACGGGATTTGTTGCTTCTCTCTTCTTTTACGTGGAAATTTATTGTTTTCATGTTTAATCTAACTCGACGAAAATGGAATTGAAATAATAAATATTTGTCCAGATAGATAAATTGATATTGATCGTATGTTATTGCCTCATGTTTTACAAGATAGTGTGATATATATTCATGCCTTGATTAGCTGTTCGTTATTGATTTAAAATTGTAATGAACATAAATTCATATTAATTGATAATTATTTTTCTAATGATAAAGATGAATTTAAATGAATCTAGATCTAGTTGTAATTAAATGTTAATAAAATTTGCGCAGTAAGCATGATTAATTATTTGTGATATATTACTGATTAGATTTCTCGAATCTGGAACCAACAAATAATAAATCTGTTAATTCAAGATGGATTAAAGAACTCATTGGTTGATAATTCCTAAATGGGTTCTAAGTTACCCTCTTTATTGTTAAAGGTCCAAGAGCCCAATTAATTGTGGTTTTTGGTTTCCTGCTGTTTGTGCTATGATGTGATCCCGGATGGCTGTTGTGATATGTAGGGGCATGAATGCTTTTGGTTGTGGCAGCAGATGATGCCTAGAGTGGTGAGATGCATCTGTTTATGCATGTGGGAGTCAGGGAGGACACCCGATATAATGGAATGGAGTGGA
Organism: Viscum album; assembly: GCA_963277665.1. Classification (NCBI taxonomy): domain Eukaryota; kingdom Viridiplantae; phylum Streptophyta; class Magnoliopsida; order Santalales; family Viscaceae; genus Viscum; species Viscum album. The sequence continues at coordinate 1,766,719,945 of OY728152.1, forward strand.
TGTGATTGTTGGATGCTTGGTAATTTTGTTTGGTTGTTTATCTTCTTTACATTTCTCCACTTCTCAAGGCAGCTGGTCTTACATACCCTTCTTCAAAAAGAGGCGAAGACACGTGGTGCATGCCCCATGCTTTCCGTGTTTTTCTTCTCAAGGAAGTATGGGTATATGCTCTTACTATAAGCGGAAAATACTCGATGGATATTACATATACTCACCGTGTTGTTCCCCCTCATCTTTAGTAGCATATAATTTTATTTTATAATGCTTGGGAATATAGGAAAGTATTTTTATAATGAATAATTGAATAAATGGAAGCAAACCATGGGGATAGAGTTTTTGGAACATAATGATGAGGTTTTAATTTTTCAAAGAATAATTGAATTTGGGTGTGATACTAATCAAATTTAATGTGGAATTGTTCAAGGTTAATTAATGTTTAAAGAATTAATTAACGTAATGTGGAACTGATAAAATTGGAATGAATTAATCTAATAAATCTCTTAAAATGGTTGTGTGCTTTTAGAATACCTAGTCTTAGAAGTAGCAGCCCGGAGTATGAGAGACGTTAGGTACAGTTGGTTCTAAGACTAGGTTATGCCCATAGTGTGGTTGTGAGTTATAATATTTCATGTAATTTTTGTGTTTCTATACGTTACTCCACCCTGTCATTTAGGGAAACTGATACCCCGATGATTCTAATCCCTGGGGGTGTTTTCCCCAACATTATTCTAGGAGGATGGATAGCTGACTACCCCCTTTGTCCCCGCTCTCTTCTCTTGGTAGTTGCTGGTGCTGGCAGGCACATTGGTTACTTTTTCCCAAATATGTGTGTAGAGGGCTTCAATGGATTATGGATATTCACACATATATATTCTAGATATAGTTTTCTATGTACTACTATTGGTGTAAAGTGTTTAGGCTATGATGGCTTGAGGAAACTTACACGGTGTATAGGTTGTAATGGCTTGAGGTATAATACCTGACATATGATACAGGTTATGTGAGCTGTGGTGGCTCCTATAAAATACCTGGTTACATTGGTGTGTTGACGTGCTGGTTTTGTTGCCTGAGGTGAATATTGTGGTGCATCACCCTGGTGTCACCAGGAAAGCCTTTTTGGAGAGAGATGCTCAGGAAGTGCAACATTGTGGAAAAGCGCCAAACCAATGGGGACGTAGTAGCAGGGTACCCATGATATTATTTATTATATGATATATTCTTGTAGGCTTTACATGGTGAGAGATGCCATGGTGAGGTTGGAAACATAATATACATGTTTAGTTGACGAGTTAGTTTCACATGTATTTCGTTGTGCTTTAGCATGCTTTATATACTTTTGTATGAGAAGAATCAGGGATGATCCTTCTGAGTATACTGTTATACTCACCCTATGTATATATAAACTATTTTTCAGGACACTTGGAGAAGGTTGGAGATCAAGCTGGTTTCTACAAGATTGGGGTTGCAGGAGCTGTTCGGGCTTGTGGTTGCTGCTATTTTTATGTTCTTTTGGGTAATTTCAGTTTTTCCCTTTTAATTGTAGTACTTTTTTCATGGAATTTCATATGTGTACTTGGGTTTTCGTTTGTATTTCAGTCTGAGTTGATGTTGATTGGTGTCTATATTATCTCTCTCTTCTTCATGTGTTCTCTTAGAGGGTAATGCCTCCCATTTAGTGTGTTACTATACCCTCGGTGCTAGTCTCCAACCCGGGGCTTACATGAGGTAGGACTCATGGGGTCAGTATCTCCCTAATCAAAATGCGGGCCTAGGAGGGGTAAAAATTGTGGGGATGGGTGGTGACACAGACCGTTGTGCGTGTCTGACCCAGTCTGCTGGCGGGGTCCGGTCCATTAGGATATCCCACACCAGCTCGGTCCAGCAGAGGGCGGACCACCTCCTCTGTTGGCCCTACAGATGTGGGGCTATTTCGCCCAACAAGTGGGGTGAGGCCCCACCACATTACCCAATTAGTAGTTCAGCTGAACAATTTCCTCCAACACAGAATGGTGCATGCTGCACCGCCCCCTCCTACCTCGATCTGCTGGCTGTAACCACTTCTTCTAGTTGCGCCTTTGGGAGCCCCAGTTGTTAGATGCTGCCGGCTCGGGGTAGGCCACCCTTGGCCACAGTGGCACGCAATCGTGCACCTCCTTCCACTGTCGGTGACCTCTTTCCATGGGACTCCTCAAGCCCCCACCGGAAACCGCCTACATTGAATGTCGTTTCTTTCTTCTATGGGTCACCAGACGTGCTCCAATGTTCGTTCATTGTGTCATCTGCGCCTATGGATTTTTTGTGCTGCTGTGGACATATTGTGAACTATTATTTTGTGTTTCCATCGATTTGGAAATTGATTCTCTAAAATTAACATGAAGAACGAATCAGCGGAGTGTCTGGGATTTGTTCGTTTAGCCCGCTCCTTCCACATTAAGGTGATAGCTAGCATGGGGTGATTTGATTTATCACAAGAAATATCAAAATAAATACCCAACCTCAATATCACTGGAGAGAATCAGTGATTGAGGAAGATTCGTTGTTTGTTGTTCTGTGGCGCTCGTCATCGCCCACTTGAACCGGTTCTGTCTACCAAGTGGTTGGTGTCACAGTACTTTTACAGAGCTTCATCGCTTAGTGAATCCATGCTAATTCTCATCCCCAATCTCTATATAAATAATATAGAATGAGGGTGAGTAATGCATGTTGAATTAATGTTGTTAAATTAATTAGAGAGCCTTTATAATTCCAATGGTTTTGTTACAAAGAATTGAGGTTTCAATCCATTTAGTGCCTTGACACTTTGTTGGTGCCACCACAGCTGCGTGTCCATTGGAGGAATAGAAAGAATTGAAATAAAATTACATTGATATTTTTGTTTTCATTTAAATTTCCAAAATATAGCTTTTTCTCATGAACTTCTGCGGTCGAACCGAAACCTCTGTAAAGAGAATCCTAGGACTATTTATTTCATGGTTCACTCATATTTTTAATCCGAGTACCCGTTGAAATGTTAGAAATTGTTGCTATTGAGTTTGCTGAAAATACCTTTAAAAATTTCAATAATTTATTAACAGTCACCTTTGACCCACTATGGTCAAGGTTAGACTCTGCCTAAGGGGAACACTCCCCAATGAACTCAAAGTTACCCTCATATTTTGAATCCATGTTATCGATTAAATTTCATCGATTTTGATAATAAAATAATTGTTAATTAATTGTTTTATTTATGGCCAAAAAATAACTTCCATAGTTGGATTGCGTCACCCAATGTTAATATCTTTTTAAAGAAATCATACACATACAATCTCAGCGGTGGTCTCATATTTCTAATCTGATTCACTGTTCATGAGTTATATGCATCTGAAAAATGAAATAACATTATTTTATTATTTTATTTAAGGTTATGCCATTTTTGGGTTTTCTCACTGGTGGCCTACTCCGACTAATCTCATGTTATGCCTAGAGTTAACCAACTATCCTGATTGTAAAGGTGCCTTCATATTTCTGATTCACGAACCCGTTTTAAAGTTATTACATATTTTTTAGGAACACTACTCACACGCAATAATTGTAGATTACAAAAAAATTTGATGGATCATTCTGGGCAATCCGGGCCCCGAAATTGTGTGCCTTCAAATATCATGACCTATAAATAATCCCTAATAATTTTAAATATATATATTTATATATGTAATTCATGGGTCATTTCACATGTAATTATTATTATTCTAACTCATACAATATGTATTAAAAGTATGAAAAACATTATATTTTCATGTTGTTTCTATAAATATTTCACTTGGATATTATTTATTTCGAATAAACTGAAAGATGTCGAGTTCTATGAGAAATTTTATTCTCTTATTCAAGATGAAAAAGATATTCCTATAATTATAATATTGATTAATTATAAAGTATAATTTTTAAATAATGGGATTGAAACATATTTTAGGGAAACATATTTTAAACATGCATATTTCACACAAAATAAACTAAAAAAATGTGGTAATTTAATGAATAAATAGAAAACATTAAGAGATATTTTATTCTATATTTGGGTGACTATATTTATAATAAATAAATATTTTTTTCAAAATATATGAACACATATTACTAAAATATATGACATAATATTCTATATATGGTTTTATAGAAAAAATCATAAAAATATTATAATGGAAGGAATCTAAAATTTATTTCAAAGTTATTGGATGTTGGATATTTATTTTAAATATAAAAGATAATCCTGAAAATAGTTATCTAAAATTTTAAGATAAGATATTCTCTAGATACTCTACCATAAGTATATATTATCTAGTATTCAAAAAAATATCACATACCACACAAGAAACGAATAACATGAAATTTGTTAAAACATTCCCTTTAAAAATATATTTTAAAATAAATAAATAATGTAAAGTTATTAGGTTATCTATAAAAAACCAACTTTTTATGAAAGCCATTTTGTGAATACAATAATATTAATTAATAAAAATTTTTGAATGAAAAATTAAATAGTACTGGGACAATCATTCCATTTTCTTATAATAGCATAATAATAAAAGATCATCCAATTAAAAATATTGTTTTTGATGTTTATCGATTAATAAGAAGTATAAATCCCGTATAGAATAAGTGTGACCATAATATATTCTTATAATTATTTAAAGATAAATAGAACATAATATGATAGGTAACGAACATTTGATAATTCACACTTCTAGAAATTGGTTATCGGTATCATAGATATACCCTATAATTATAGTTTTGGACAAACCATTGGTATATGATCTAGATATACCAACAGTTTTTTTAAAACCATTTGTATAAACTCCATAATAAAACCATATTCTAATATTGTTTTACAAAATGTTTTTTTAGATTCAATATTAATCCCATATACAAATGTTTTTTTCTTCAATATTTTTAAAACTTCCATAATAATAATGCATACCAATGGTTTTTGATAAACCATTGCTATAGGTCCCAAAAATATAAATACATATACCACAAATATCTAAAATATTTGGTATATCTATTTTTGTAATTTATGTATTATTATACAAAATATCATTTAATACATAAAAATATATATAAATATTTAACATACACACATATATATTAATCATAATATGTTCAAAAAATTAAATTTAGTTTAGTGGTTGGGTCATTGAAATATAATTCAGTTGTTTAGGATCAAATCCGCTGTAGATTTTTTAAAAAAAAATATACCAATGGTTTTGGAAACCGTTGTTCTATCCATATACCAATAGATTATCAAAACCATTGTTATAGTTCAATACTCACTGAAGATAGACCAATGGTCTAAATAAATATTTTTATAGATAATACAAATAGATTATGGGTCTATATCAAATTTTTCATGCTATTTTATAGATTTTTTTCATTAGTTTAAAATTGAATATGAAAATAGTCATTTCATATAGATAATTCATCTACTACGGTAAAATGTAAAAATATATTTTTGGTTATACGAAATAATTTGATCTTAAAAGATTTATGTGTTGATAATGGAAACACAGTAAAAAACAATGATAACATTAAATGTCAATGTTATAATTAAGAATTGGGTATTTATTATGAAGATACATTTTTCTTCGTAATGTAATATTTGTTTAAAAAATTCTAGTTTCCATTAAACCTCATCTGAAATTCATTTTATTTCAAATAGGTAATAAAATTTCATTCCCAAATAGATATTTTTGGATGAGGATTATGCTGGAAAAACTAATGGATTTAAAAATAACTAATTTCTATATTTTGGGTATAAATATAAAATGGAACATTATAAACAAAAAAACAATCCTTTTGTTAGAAATGATCATTTTTATAGATAAATTTTTCAAGATGGTTTTTAAAACTATGAAACATACCATAAAATATTTATGATGAAAAATTGATATCGAATAAGTATCATATCAATATATTTGGATGGAATTATATTTTTAATCACATAAAAATATCTTATAGAATGTTTTAGTGAAATTATTCATAGTCATTTTAAGATGAGTATGATTTGTGAAATTTAATTATCGAATGATTTTACAAATTTATCAATCACTAAAAGTGTAATTTTATAGACCTTAAAATAGATTTTTTTGGGGATTATAATATATGAGGACTCAAAAGGATGGTCTATGGTAGATGGATGAGTGAAAGTTTATTCATCTAGAAAATAATAGTGGAAGGGAGTTTTGTATATTGAAGCATGTGGATTAATCAGAAGTAGGGTCTTTGTATAATGGAGATACTAAATCCTTAATTAGATGATATTAATAAAGAGTTTGGTGTAAATTCTATTTTTAATGGTTACACAATAGTGGATGACTACTATTATGGACATCAAAATAATATTAATGGAAAATATGTTTGTGAAATAGGGGATCAAAGGTGGTGTTTAATATTTTTTACATTTTTTCGGCTCATATTCTATGGAGATTGGTAATTGTGTAAACCCTTTCATGATTGGTAAAGGATTTATCATTGAGGACCAATATATATCATGGTGTCTGGAAGGAATGTTTCTAGGGATGGAATCATTTTGGGCTATAGATACTTAGAAGAGATTCATTTTACTGGTGTTCCATCACCAATTACTAGGGTATGAATCATGATAAAATTGGAAAATACAATGTCTTTGTCCTTTTTTATCAGATAAAGATCATTGATATAGAATAATATCCCATAGGATAATTGACCATCCAAGATACAGCCTGGTCCCAAACCCTTTATAAATAGTCACACCTTTTTAGAAACATTGAAACATGCTGTTTTAGTCCATTCCATGGACTTTTATATTTTACGATGATAATAAAAACCCAAATCCCCTAGATATCTATCATTATATTAACCATCATAATCATTTTTTTGGAAACCCTTATGTGTTATAAAATTTTCATTCGAACATCTTTCAATGGATTTCAACCTTGGCCATGTGAGATCTATATTTTCTCTTTTCGTTATTCCACCAATTTTCTTCTTTCAATTTAACAATTATTTTAAGTAAAAATATGTTTCTATTGTGGTGAATAAACCATGTTAATTTATTTTTGATAGAGAATATTGTGGGATGCTATAATATAGGATTATCATTGTGTTCTCATTCATCAATGTGCTTGGAGTTGGACTCATACTCATTCTATTAATGTGAAGTGGTTTAAAAAGATTTTTTTTGATAATGAATCCTTGAAATATCATGTAGTTATATCATATGAGACAATTTATTCTCATACTATATTTTCTAATAATAATATAAAATTATTTAATAATAATAACATTTTGTTTTAATTTTAATATAAGTGGAAGGATAAAAATCACATGTTTTATAAACATTGAGATTATTGATAATATAATTATACAATCCTAATTTCTTTCTAATAAGCAAGGATGTTTTGTATTTTTTATGTATAGAGGCCTCTTTATTGTGTTTTTTTATTAACAACTTGAATGAAATTGAATAATCACTTAAATCTTGAAAATTAATTGGATACACATCGAAAAACATGTTTGTCAGAAAATTACGTTGAATTGTACTATGAAATGTGGTGAAACACACTTGAATCCCAAATATGGATTTTACCTTATGTATGGCGTATCATTGGTCTATATTTAGAAACTAGACTATTTTTTATCACTATTGAATTAATTAATTTATATAATTTAATTTACTGTTTCTTTTAATGATTACTTATTATGAAAATATAATTCCATATATTTAAAACTTTATATTTTCTATTTGTTGGGTTTTAACTATAACCTCATCTTAAGATCGATATAGAGGGAGATCGAGGAAGACGTGGATGATCTAGATGATCATGTGGAAATAGGAACTTAAAAAACATAACATCATCAATGATTATATCACAATAGGATTGATGATTAGATCACATAGTGATGAATGTAATTGAATATCCAATGATGGATTGAACTAATGGTACTTCTCTATATGGTATATATTTTTTATTGTTTATATATCTTGATATATTTTCTACAATCATGGATTTAAAATCATCATTCAATTCCAGATCTTGGAAAGGCTGTGTAAATTTTACATTAATAATTTGTCAGGGTTAATTATTTGTCTTCCTTACATATTATTTGGTTTCCATGCATATTATCAATTTTTATGTTCATAACGGCCTTCGTTGAACTTCATATTATTGTTTATATGGTTTTCTCAAAACATTAATTGATTTTTTTCATAATCTAGTTATGAAAATTATTTGAATTTAGTGGTCTGATTCATGTCAAAATATAATCTATAGACAAAGTTTATATTTTGAGTTCAATAATGGTTGTTGGTGTCAGAAAATTACCATATTGTAATGGTGGAACTTAATGGAATTATGTCATGAAACCCATCATGATCAACTATGGGAATATTTTATGATAAAATTTTTTGGTTTGAATTCATTTTTTTACATATATAGATGGATCTATATTGACATTCTGTGATGTTACATCCATGGTTAGTATAAGGACCCGCACCTATCTCATACATAATCTTGAATTTATTCAAGAAAAAACTTCATTTTACATTGAGGATCTTTTCAAGTTTAGAGCTTTAGAGAATTAAGACAAAATATTCACAACATTACACATTGTTACATAGTGGATACCATAAAATCAGTTTCCATTTTCCTCAGAATATAAAAATTAAAACATAAAACAAGACTCCTTGACAATTCTTCAACATTTAACATGTCTTCCTTCCTTGTATTATTCATCCATTAACCTGTGAAAAATCATTTAAAAACTTGGGATGAGCACAAAAGCTCAGTAAGGTATCAAAAAGAAGGAAAAAATCTCATTAGTCCATGAATACACAAGACATATGGAAACATTTTCAAAATACATGATTTACACCCATAAAATCTTACTTAGCGTAACATGAGATTTACACAAGATCCATACAAACATAATTATAATCATAAAGGTATATTGGGGCATTACTTACATAATCTTATAACCATCTTGGCTACCTTAAAATTTGTAACCCTCACGGCTACCTTACTTTGTGTAACCATCACAGTTACACTTGGAGTAACCATTCGGCCGACCTCCAACTTACTCATACCCAATGCATTGGAGGGAAATATAGGTCCCACCCTTCATCATAAACAATGCCCAATAGCCAAAACATAATCATTCAACATAAATAATAGCATAAAAACATTGCCTTTGAATCTTATAAAACAGAATTTTAAAAGAGGATTTTAGAAGAAAAGTCCCTTATAAACATAATATACTTGAAGTGATACTTAATTGAGTGGATGGAATATGTATATACTCTGTAAATACACATAATTAAACATAATATAAACAGAACCCATCACACAAACAATTTAAATAGCACATAAATTATAAAGTAGAAGGTTAACCCAAAGAATGGAAATCGGGTTAAGAATTCCCTTACCTTGGGCTTGTCTTACTTCAAAATTGTTTAAACCTCCTGTATAATGTTCAAAAGGGTGTTATTAGTATTTTAAAGAAACATTTTCATGTTTATAACATCTTATATGTTCATTTCATAACCTCATTTCATCCCTTATTTGTTAGTATTTGGTTCCTTGCATTATTTTGGGTGAGTTCTTTTGTGATTTTCACAATCGGTTCATGATGAATCGTTCTTGTTGATTGGAAGTGAAACTCCAGAATTGGAATGGAGTATTAGTTACATAACTCTAGTACCATAAATTATACCATTCATCACTTTGGTGCCTTATATGATGATGATTTATAAGTTAAAACATTAATTATGTTCGTTTAGATAATTTAAGTGGTTCTTTGATAATTACAATTTCATTTAGTTTTATAAGTTTGAATCATGAGTACAAAAGAATTACAGAACCTTATATGATTCATAAAACATATATTATAACCTGGTTCAACCATATAAATGGTTTCATGACCAGACTTGAAATAATTAATGGAAATTGAAAATACATCGTCCACGATATCGGTAATTCGACACAAATGGACAATGTTTTTTAATTCTTTAAATAAGTGAAAGAGGAGAGGAATAATGATTTGTAATTTTCCATAAACATGAAAACATCCAGAATATACATGATTCTGGAGATTTCATGCCTCTTGGATAAGAGGGGGTGAAGAAAGAAGTGGAAGAAATCATGAAATAATGAAAACATGAGAAATTTCTTACAAAAAATTCGGCAGCCTAACGGCGCCTCTAAAAATTTCATAAAAACAAGATTGATGAGAGGAATGGAATATCTCATCAATCATACAAAATTTGGACAGTAAGGGAAATATTAAATGAAATATCCCAACAAAAGACAAAGGGAAAGGAAGAGAATAACATAAAATGGAAGGAAAGAATGAAAATGAAAGAGGATGTTTACCTCTTGATCTCTTCTCCTTGAGATCCTTCTTAAGGGCTTTGATTTTGGTCTTTTGGTGAGACCAGCAGCTCTAGGACGTGGGGAAGGAGATTGGGGAGGGAATTTGGCAGAAATTAGACAATGCTCAAGGCTTGAGAGGTGTGGGAGGAAGAGGGGAGTGAGGGTGGTATTTATAGTGGAGGAGGGGAGGTATTTTAGATTATTTTAATTATTATAATAATATTTTTATCAAGACTATGAATAATCTCAAATCAAGTGGCCCTAAATAGTGATAATATCATGTGATTTCGAAGCAAGTGGCCTTGCATCACTTATGATGTCATAAATAGTGCATTTTTACTGATAAATTGATTATACGGTATTTTACCGTATTTCACTATTCACTGAAAATTCAAGAGTTTCAGAAAAATACCAAAAATTTACCCCAACCATTTTTCTATGTGTAGAATTCAAAAATGAACTCCATTTTTCAAAAATAATTTTCTAAATATTATTAATTTAATTTTTAAATAAGGCCACAGTTAATTCGAAAAATAACAATATTGAAGTGCAATTAGTTTTATGTGACATTGGAAAATTAATTATGATCCCGTTATCCTATTGCCATGGAAAAATAAAATAATATTATTATTTACTATTCATAAGGTCATATTACTATTCATATTACTATTCATATTACTATTCATAAGGGCATGTTACTATTCACCAAAAAAAACAAGTTTGTTCCATCAGACTCTAAATAACATACCGAACACAATTGTAGATGACAGTTTCTTGAAATTCAAAACATAGAAGAAATAAAATTATGTTTAAAGGATACTTATAAATATATACCTTAAACAAAATTTCAAGCATTTTCAATTTATTTTTAGAAAACCTTGGGATGTTACATTATCCCCACCTTCTTGAAATTGCGTCCTCGCAATTTTATTTACTTATTAAACAACTGAGGGTATTTTTCCCTCATAGCATTTTCAGACTCCCATGTTGCTTCTTCAACCATGTGGTTTCTCCACAAAACCTTTACCTGGTGGATTACCTTATTCCGCAATACCTGTTCTCTTCGATCAAGAATCTGAACCGGTTTTTCTTCATAAGAAAGGTTCTCTGCTAGCTGAACTTCTTCCGGCCTCAAGACATGTGATGAATCTGGAACATACTTTCTCAACATCGAAACATGAAAAACATTGTGTACCTGAAACAAGCTCGGAGGCAAAGCTACGCGGTACGCAACTGTTCCAACTTTATCCAAGATTTCAAAAGGACCGATGAACCGTGGACTTAGTTTCCCTTTCTTACCGAAACGCATCACACTTTTCCAAGGAGATATTTTAAGGAAAACATGGTCACCTACCTTGAAAGAGAAGTCTTTCCTTCTGTTATCTGCATAACTTTTCTGCCTGCTTTGAGCTATCCTCATGTGTTGCTGGATCATCCTCACTTTCTCAGCTACTTCCTCTACTAATTCTGGCCCCATCAACTTTCTTTCACCGACTTCATCCCAAAACGCAGGAGTCCGACACCGCTTTCCATACAAGGCCTCAAAAGGTGCCATCTGAATACTGGAATGGAAACTGTTATTATAAGAAAACTCAACTAATGAAAGATGCTGATCCCAACTTCCCTGATAGTCCATTGAACAAGCTCGAAGCATATCCTCCAAAGTTTGAATCGTTCGCTCTGACTGCCCATCTGATTGAGGATGAAAAGCTGTGCTGAAATTCAACTCTGTGCCCAAAGACTTCTGAAGTCCCTTCCAAAATTTAGAAGTGAACCTGGGATCTCGGTCAGACACAATGGAAAGAGGAACTCCATGTAACCTGACAATCTCTTTGAGGTACAATCGAGAAAGCTGATCTAATGTCATTGTATCTCGAATAGAAAGAAAATGAGCAGACTTTGTTAGCCGATCAACAATAACCCATATCGCATTGTTACCTCGAGAAGTCTTTGGTAGTCCCACCACAAAATCCATGGATATATTCTCCCATTTCCATTCTGGCACCGGCAAAGGCTGAAGCATCCCCTTCGGTAACTGTCGCTCTGCTTTAACCTGCTGACATGTCAAACATTTCATTGTAAAATCAGCAATATCTCTTTTCATCCCATTCCACCAGTAATACTCTCGAAGGTCTCTGTACATCTTAGTACTTCCAGGATGAACAGAAAATGGAGAACTATGAGCTTCACACAACAATTCTTTCTTCAGCTGGGAATCACAAGGCACACACAACCTTTTTCCAAACCTTAAAACACAATCTTTATCAAGATTAAATTCTGGAAACTTACCCATTTTAACCAATTCTACCTTTTTCTGTAGCTCACAGTCTTCCCTCTGCGCTTTCATAATTCTGTCTGACAACGAAGACTGCACTGAAACCTGAAACAAAACCGATATATTCCCTGCACCAACAACTTCCAAGCCAAAATTTATCAAATCATTAATCAGGGGATCACGTTCCAAACGTAGCATGGTTAATGATGCATGATTTTTCCGACTTAAGGCATCCGCTACTTTATTTGCTTTTCCAGGATGGTAATTAATCGTGCAGTCATAATCCTTTATCAGTTCTAGCCATCTTCTCTGCCTCATGTTTAATTCCTTCTGAGTGAATATATACTTAAGACTTTTATGGTCAGTATATATTTGGAATTTGGTTCCGTATAGATGATGCCTCCATATTTTCAAAGCAAAAACCACAGCTGCCAATTCCAAATCATGTGTGGGATAATTCAGCTCATGAGGTTTAAGTTGTCTCGAGGCATAGGCAATTACCTGATCATTCTGCATCAAAACACAACCAAGTCCCTTCAAAGAAGCATCATTGTAGATGACAAACTCACCATTCCGGGAAGGTAAGGCCAAAACTGGAGCATTCACCAATCTCTTCTTTAGTTCCTGAAAACAAACATCACATTCCTCTGTCCAAACAAATTTAACCCCTTTCTGTGTTAACTTAGTTATTGGGCTAGATAACAGTGCAAAGTTCTTAACAAAGCGTCGGTAATAACTTGCTAAGCCCAGAAAACTACGAATCTCTGTAACATTTGTGGGTCTTGGCCATTCATCAACTACTTTTGTTTTGGCAGGATCAACTGTTATTCCATCCTTATTTACAATGTGCCCAAGAAAAGAAATCTGTTGCAACCAAAAATCACACTTGCTGAATTTTCCATATAGTTTCTTTTCTTTTAAAGTTTGTAAAACAACCCTTAGATGTTTTTCATGCTCCTCTTTAATTTTAGAAAAAACCAGAATGTCATCAATAAATACCACCACAAACTTATCCAAGAACTCATGAAATACTCTATTCATAAGATTCATGAATACAGCAGGTGCATTAGTTAACCCAAATGGCATAACAACAAATTCATAATGCCCATATCTAGTACGAAAGGCTGTTTTCGGGATGTCATCCTCCTTCACCTTCAGCTGATGGTATCCGGATCTCAAGTCAATCTTGGAAAAGTACTGAGCTCCCTGGAGCTGATCAAACAAGTCATCAATATGAGGCAAAGGATACTTGTTTTTAACAGTGATGTTATTCAAAGCTCTATAATCAATGCAAAGTCTCATGGAACCATCTTTCTTTTTAACAAACAAAACAGGGGCTCCCCATGGTGAAGTACTGGGACGAATGAAACCTTTGACAAGCAAATCCTGCAATTGATTTTTCAATTCAAGAAGTTCTATTGGAGCCATACGATATGGGGGTTTTGAAATTGGCTTAGCATCAGGAACTAAGTCAATTGTGAATTCAACTTCTCGTTTAGGTATGACACTTGGTAACTCCTCAGGAAAAACATCAAGGTATTCATTTACCACTGGCACATCATTGATTTGAATAGTTCCCTTGTTTTCAACAATATGAGCTAGATAACTTTAATTTCCATCTTTCAGTAGTTTCTCAGCTTCTTGATATGTTATCAATTGTATGGGTTCATTCTTGTATACAAACTGAAACTCTTTCTGAAAAACAACTTCTTTAGCTCTACAGTCAATCTTAGCATGATAACCAGAAAGCCAGTCCATCCCCAGAATAACTTCAAACTCGACTAAGGGTAAAACAACAAGGTTTGCAGGTAAAGTCTTTCCACATACCACAATAGAAATATTCTTATAATTCCTCTTTGCTATAACATTTCCCCCTGGTGTTTTAACAACAAGTTCGGGTATCATTTGTTGAGGTGATATTTCCAATTTACTAGAAAATTTCTCAGAGATGAAGGAATGTGTAGACCCCGTATCAAACAAAACTTTAGCAAAATCTGAGTGAACAAACAAAGTACCTGATACAACTTCATTGGATGGCCCAACATCTGCTGACGTAGTCGCAAAGGATCTCACTACACCTTTCTGCTTGTAGTCTGGCTTCTTTGCATCATTTGGATCCCTCTTTGAACATGCATTTGCATAGTGACCCATCTCACCACATTTAAAACACTTTATAGTTTGCTTATCAGGATTAGTCTTTGGATCATTTTCATTGCAATCTCGGGCCATATGTCCAAACTTACCACATTTAAAACACTTCCCAGTTTTGATAAGACATTCCCCAGGGTGCTTCTTGCCACACTTTTCACATACTGGAAACTGTATTTTCTTACCATCAGATTTCATTGGTTGATTCTTACCCATTGCTTTCCAATTTGACCTCTTCTTCTCTTTGTTTCCAAATTGCATGTGATCGTCAGCAAACTCCATCTCTACCCTCTCAGCACATCGGACAAGTTTCTCGTAACTTTTGAATTCACGGGAGGCCAACGCCCTTCGATACCTTGGCTTCAATCCTGAGTAAAAGCGGTTGATTTTGCTATCGAGATCCAGAATAAGATTCGGAGCATACCTCGCCAGTCGGGTGAAGTTCGCCTCATACATAGCCACTGAATCTTCCTCCTTTTGTTTCAGTTCAAGGAATTGTTTCTCCATTCTAAGTCGCACCACCTTAGGAAAATATTTTTCAAGAAAAAGACTTTTAAATTCATCCCATACTAAGGCATCAAAATCCTCTCTACCCCTGATATTCCTTACCATTGACCACCACTGATCAGCTTCCCCTTCAAAACGATAAATGGCAAGACTTACCTTTTGATTGTCTGAACATCCCATAACATCAAATATCTTTTCAAGGGCCTTAATCCATCCTTCTGCTGCCACTGGGTCAGAAGATCCACTGAATGCAGGAGGATGCTGTCTCATAAAATGTTCCACCACTGTCATGTTCCGTTGGGGTACATCTATTTGTCCTCTTGCATGGATGCCACCACCATTTATTGCCTGTGTTAGCTGAGCCATTACCGTCACAAACTGCTCGGTTCCAATCCCTACCATTCCGGGCTGTTGATCAGGAAGGATGTCATTCTGTCGGTGCCTATCCTCTTCAGCATCCATGTTCCTTCTGCGGACAACCATTCTAAACAAACATTTCTTAGATGAAGCAACATGGTAATCTTTAAATGCTATAACAAATTAAACATAGGGTGAGAATTATTTATGGTTTTCTATTATCATCACCTTAACCCCTAAAGTCATCTAAACCATCCTCTGATACCAACTATAAGGACCCGCACCTATCTGATACATAATCTTGAATTTATTCAAGAAAAAACTTCATTTTACATTGAGGATCTTTTCAAGTTTAGAGCTTTAGAGAATTAAGACAAAATATTCACAACATTACACATTGTTACATAGTGGATACCATAAAATCAGTTTCCATTTTCCTCAGAATATAAAAATTAAAACATAAAACAAGACTCCTTGACAATTCTTCAACATTTAACATGTCTTCCTTCCTTGTATTATTCATCCATTAACCTGTGAAAAATCATTTAAAAACTTGGGATGAGCACAAAAGCTCAGTAAGGTATGAAAAAGAAGGAAAAAATCTCATTAGTCCATGAATACACAAGACATATGGAAACATTTTCAAAATACATGATTTACACCCATAAAATCTTACTTAGCGTAACATGAGATTTACACAAGATCCATACAAACATAATTATAATCATAAAGGTATAATGGGGCATTACTTACATAATCTTGTAACCATCTTGGCTACCTTAAAATTTGTAACCCTCACGGCTACCTTACTTTGTGTAACCATCACAGTTACACTTGGAGTAACCATTCGGCCGACCTCCAACTTACTCATACCCAATGAATTGGAGGGAAATATAGGTCCCACCCTTCATCATAAACAATGCCCAATAGCCAAAACATAATCATTCAACATAAATAATAGCATAAAAACATTGCCTTTGAATCTTATAAAACAGAATTTTAAAAGAGGATTTTAGAAGAAAAGTCCCTTATAAACATAATATACTTGAAGTGATACTTAATTGAGTGGATGGAATATGTATATACTCTGTAAATACACATAATTAAACATAATATAAACAGAACCCATCACACAAACAATTTAAATAGCACATAAATTATAAAGTAGAAGGTTAACCCAAAGAATGGAAATCGGGTTAAGAATTCCCTTACCTTGGGCTTGTCTTACTTCAAAATTGTTTAAACCTCCTGTATAATGGTCAAAAGGGTGTTATTAGTATTTTAAAGAAACATTTTCATGTTTATAACATCTTATATGTTCATTTCATAACCTCATTTCATCCCTTATTTGTTAGTATTTGGTTCCTTGCATTATTTTGGGTGAGTTCTTTTGTGATTTTCACAATCGGTTCATGATGAATCGTTCTTGTTGATTGGAAGTGAAACTCCAGAATTGGAATGGAGTATTAGTTACATAACTCCAGTACCATAAATTATACCATTCATCACTTTGGTGCCTTATATTATGATGATTTATAAGTTAAAACATTAATTATGTTCGTTTAGATAATTTAAGTGGTTCTTTGATAATTACAATTTCATTTAGTTTTATAAGTTTGAATCATGAGTACAAAAGAATTACAGAACCTTATATGATTCATAAAACATATATTATAACCTGGTTCAACCATATAAATGGTTTCATGACCAGACTTGAAATAATTAATGGAAATTGAAAATACGTCGTCCACGATATCGGTAATTCGACACAAATGGACAATGTTTTTTAATTCTTTAAATAAGTGAAAGTGGAGAGGAATAATGATTTGTAATTTTCCATAAACATGAAAACATCCAGAATATACATGATTCTGGAGATTTCATGCCTCTTGGATAAGAGGGGGTGAAGAAAGAAGTGGAAGGAATCATGAAATAAAGAAAACATGAGAAATTTCTTACAAAAAATTCGGCAGCCTAACGGCGCCTCTAAAAATTTCATAAAAACAAGATTGATGAGAGGAATGGAATATCTCATCAATCATACAAAATTTGGACATTAAGGGAAATATTAAATGAAATATCCCAACAAAAGACAAAGGGAAAGGAAGAGAATAACATAAAATGGAAGGAAAGAATGAAAATGAAAGAGGATGTTTACCTCTTGATCTCTTCTCCTTGAGATCCTTCTTAAGGGCTTTGATTTTGGTCTTTTGGTGAGACCAGCAGCTCTAGGACGTGGGGAAGGAGATTGGGGAGGGAATTTGGCAGAAATTAGACAATGCTCAAGGCTTGAGAGGTGTGGGAGGAAGAGGGGAGTGAGGGTGGTATTTATAGTGGAGGAGGGGAGGTATTTTAGATTATTTTAATTATTATTATAATATTTTTATCAAGACTATGAATAATCTCAAATCAAGTGGCCCTAAATAGTGATAATATCATGTGATTTCGAAGCAAGTGGCCTTGCATCACTTATGATGTCATAAATAGTGCATTTTTACTGATAAATTGATTATACGGTATTTTACCGTATTTCACTATTCACTGAAAATTCAAGAGTTTCAGAAAAATACCAAAAATTTACCCCAACCATTTTTCGATGTGTAGAATTCAAAAATGAACTCCATTTTTCAAAAATAATTTTCTAAATATTATTAATTTAATTTTTAAATAAGGCCACAGTTAATTCGAAAAATAACAATATTGAAGTGCAATTAGTTTTATGTGACATTGGAAAATTAATTATGATCCCGTTATCCTATTGCCATGGAAAAATAAAATAATATTATTATTTACTATTCATAAGGTCATATTACTATTCATATTACTATTCATATTACTATTCATAAGGGCATGTTACTATTCACCAAAAAAAACAAGTTTGTTCCATCAGACTCTAAATAACATACCGAACACAATTGTAGATGACAGTTTCTTGAAATTCAAAACATAGAAGAAATAAAATTATGTTTAAAGGATACTTATAAATATATACCTTAAACAAAATTTCAAGCATTTTCAATTTATTTTTAGAAAACCTTGGGATGTTACATTATCCCCACCTTCTTGAAATTGCGTCCTCGCAATTTTATTTACTTATTAAACAACTGAGGGTATTTTTCCCTCATAGCATTTTCAGACTCCCATGTTGCTTCTTCAACCATGTGGTTTCTCCACAAAACCTTTACCTGGTGGATTACCTTATTCCGCAATACCTGTTCTCTTCGATCAAGAATCTGAACCGGTTTTTCTTCATTAGAAAGGTTCTCTGCTAGCTGAACTTCTTCCGGCCTCAAGACATGTGATGAATCTGGAACATACTTTCTCAACATCGAAACATGAAAAACATTGTGTACCTGAAACAAGCTCGGAGGCAAAGCTACGCGGTACGCAACTGTTCCAACTTTATCCAAGATTTCAAAAGGACCGATGAACCGTGGACTTAGTTTCCCTTTCTTACCGAAACGCATCACACTTTTCCAAGGAGATATTTTAAGGAAAACATGGTCACCTACCTTGAAAGATAAGTCTTTCCTTCTGTTATCTGCATAACTTTTCTGCCTGCTTTGAGCTATCCTCATGTGTTGCTGGATCATCCTCACTTTCTCAGCTACTTCCTCTATTAATTCTGGCCCCATCAACTTTCATTCACCGACTTCATCCCAAAACGCAGGAGTCCGACACTGCTTTCCATACAAGGCCTCAAAAGGTGCCATCTGAATACTGGAATGGAAACTGTTATTATAAGAAAACTCAACTAATGAAAGATGCTGATCCCAACTTCCCTGATAGTCCATTGAACAAGCTCGAAGCATATCCTCCAAAGTTTGAATCGTTCGCTCTGACTGCCCATCTGATTGAGGATGAAAAGCTGTGCTGAAATTCAACTCTGTGCCCAAAGACTTCTGAAGTCCCTTCCAAAATTTAGAAGTGAACCTGGGATCTCGGTCAGACACAATGGAAAGAGGAACTCCATGTAACCTGACAATCTCTTTGAGGTACAATCGAGAAAGCTGATCTAATGTCATTGTATCTCGAATAGAAAGAAAATGAGCAGACTTTGTTAGCCGATCAACAATAACCCATATCGCATTGTTACCTCGAGAAGTCTTTGGTAGTCCCACCACAAAATCCATGGATATATTCTCCCATTTCCATTCTGGCACTGGCAAAGGCTGAAGCATCCCCTTCGGTAACTGTCGCTCTGCTTTAACCTGCTGACATGTCAAACATTTCATTGTAAAATCAGCAATATCTCTTTTCATCCCATTCCACCAGTAATACTCTCGAAGGTCTCTGTACATCTTAGTACTTCCAGGATGAACAGAAAATGGAGAACTATGAGCTTCACACAACAATTCTTTCTTCAGCTGGGAATCACAAGGCACACACAACATTTTTTCCAAACCTTAAAACACAATCTTTATCAAGATTAAATTCTGGAAACTTACCCATTTTAACCAATTCTACCTTTTTCTGTAGCTCACAGTCTTCCCTATGCGCTTTCATAATTCTGTCTGACAACGAAGACTGCACTGAAACCTGAAACAAAACCGATATATTCCCTGCACCAACAACTTCCAAGCCAAAATTTATCAAATCATTAATCAGGGGATCACGTTCCAAACGTAGCATGGTTAATGATGCATGATTTTTCCGACTTAAGGCATCCGCTACTTTGTTTGCTTTTCCAGGATGGTAATTAATCGTGCAGTCATAATCCTTTATCAGTTCTAGCCATCTTCTCTGCCTCATGTTTAATTCCTTCTGAGTGAATATATACTTAAGACTTTTATGGTCAGTATATA
Source organism: Viscum album (assembly GCA_963277665.1). Lineage (NCBI taxonomy): Eukaryota > Viridiplantae > Streptophyta > Magnoliopsida > Santalales > Viscaceae > Viscum > Viscum album. Next base: position 1,766,740,419 of record OY728152.1, read on the forward strand.
TTTGGCATTTGGTTCCGTATAGATGATGCCTCCATATTTTCAAAGCAAAAACCACAGCTGCCAATTCCAAATCATGTGTGGGATAATTCAGCTCATGAGGTTTAAGTTGTCTCGAGGCATAGGCAATTACCTGATCATTCTGCATCAAAACACAACCAAGTCCCTTCAAAGAAGCATCACTGTAGATGACAAACTCACCATTCCGGGAAGGTAAGGCCAAAACTGGAGCATTCACCAATCTCTTCTTTAGTTCCTGAAAACAAACATCACATTCCTCTGTCCAAACAAATTTAACCCCTTTCCGTGTTAACTTAGTTATTGGGCTAGATAACCGTGCAAAGTTCTTAACAAAGCGTCGGTAATAACTTGCTAAGCCCAGAAAACTACGAATCTCTGTAACATTTGTGGGTCTTGGCCATTCATCAACTACTTTTGTTTTGGCAGGATCAACTATTATTCCATCCTTATTTACAATGTGCCCAAGAAAAGAAATCTGTTGCAACCAAAAATCACACTTGCTGAATTTTCCATATAGTTTCTTTTCTTTTAAAGTTTGTAAAACAACCCTTAGATGTTTTTCATGCTCCTCTTTATTTTTAGAAAAAACCAGAATGTCATCAATAAATACCACCACAAACTTATCCAAGAACTCATGAAATACTCTATTCATAAGATTCATGAATACAGCAGGTGCATTAGTTAACCCAAATGGCATAACAACAAATTCATAATGCCCATATCTAGTACGAAAGGCTGTTTTCGGGATGTCATCCTCCTTCACCTTCAGCTGATGGTATCCGGATCTCAAGTCAATCTTGGAAAAGTACTGAGCTCCCTGGAGCTGATCAAACAAGTCATCAATATGAGGCAAAGGATACTTGTTTTTAACAGTGATGTTATTCAAAGCTCTATAATCAATGCAAAGTCTCATGGAACCATCTTTCTTTTTAACAAACAAAACAGGGGCTCCCCATGGTGAAGTACTGGGACGAATGAAACCTTTGACAAGCAAATCCTGCAACTGATTTTTCAATTCAAGAAGTTCTATTGGAGCCATACGATATGGGGGTTTTGAAATTGGCTTAGCATCAGGAACTAAGTCAATTGTGAATTCAACTTCTCGTTTAGGTATGACACTTGGTAACTCCTCAAGAAAAACATCAAGGTATTCATTTACCACTGGCACATCATTGATTTGAATAGTTCCCTTGTTTTCAACAATATGAGCTAGATAACTTTAATTTCCATCTTTCAGTAGTTTCTCAGCTTCTTGATATGTTATCAATTGTATGGGTTCATTCTTGTATACAAACTGAAACTCTTTCTGAAAAACAACTTCTTTAGCTCTACAGTCAATCTTAGCATGATAACCAGAAAGCCAGTCCATCCCCAGAATAACTTCAAACTCGACTAAGGGTAAAACAACAAGGTTTGCAGGTAAAGTCTTTCCACATACCACAATAGAAATATTCTTATAATTCCTCTTTGCTATAACATTTCCCCCTGGTGTTTTAACAACAAGTTCGGGTATCATTTGTTGAGGTGATATTTCCAATTTACTAGAAAATTTCTCAGAGATGAAGGAATGTGTAGACCCCGTATCAAACAAAACTTTAGCAAAATCTGAGTGAACAAACAAAGTACCTGATACAACTTCATTGGATGGCCCAACATCTGCTGACGTAGTCGCAAAGGATCTCACTACACCTTTCTGCTTGTAGTCTGGCTTCTTTGCATCATTTGGATCCCTCTTTGAACAGGCATTTGCATAGTGACCCATCTCACCACATTTAAAACACTTTATAGTTTGCTTATCAGGATTAGTCTTTGGATCATTTTCATTGAAATCTCGGGCCATATGTCCAAACTTACCACATTTAAAACACTTCCCAGTTTTGATAAGACATTCCCCAGGGTGCTTCTTGCCACACTTTTCACATACTGGAAACTGTATTTTCTTACCATCAGATTTCATTGGTTGATTCTTACCCATTGCTTTCCAATTTGACCTCTTCTTCTCTTTGTTTCCAAATTGCATGTGATCGTCAGCAAACTCCATCTCTACCCTCTCAGCACATCGGACAAGTTTCTCGTAACTTTTGAATTCACGGGAGGCCAACGCCCTTCGATACCTTGGCTTCAATCCTGAGTAAAAGCGGTTGATTTTGCTATCGAGATCCAGAATAAGATTCGGAGCATACCTCGCCAGTCGGGTGAAGTTCGCCTCATACATAGCCACTGAATCTTCCTCCTTTTGTTTCAGTTCAAGGAATTGTTTCTCCATTCTAAGTCGCACCACCTTAGGAAAATATTTTTCAAGAAAAAGACTTTTAAATTCATCCCATACTAAGGCATCAAAATCCTCTCTACCCCTGATATTCCTTACCATTGACCCCCACTGATCAGCTTCCCCTTCAAAACGATAAATGGCAAGACTTACCTTTTGATTGTCTGAACATCCCATAACATCAAATATCTTTTCAAGGGCCTTAATCCATCCTTCTGCTGCCACTGGGTCAGAAGATCCACTGAATGCAGGAGGATGCTGTCTCATAAAATGTTCCACCACTGTCATGTTCCGTTGGGGTACATCTATTTGTCCTCTTGCATGGATGCCACCACCATTTATTTCCTGTGTTAGCTGAGCCATTACCGTCACAAACTGCTCGGTTCCAATCCCTACCATTCCGGGCTGTTGATCAGGAAGGATGTCATTCTGTCGGTGCCTATCCTCTTCAGCATCCATGTTCCTTCTGCGGACAACCATTCTAAACAAACATTTCTTAGATGAAGCAACATGGTAATCTTTAAATGCTATAACAAATTAAACATAGGGTGAGAATTATTTATGGTTTTCTATTAGCATCACCTTAACCCCTAAAGTCATCTAAACCATCCTCTGATACCAACTATAAGGACCCGCACCTATCTCATACATAATCTTGAATTTATTCAAGAAAAAACTTCATTTTACATTGAGGATCTTTTCAAGTTTAGAGCTTTAGAGAATTAAGACAAAATATTCACAACATTACACATTGTTACATAGTGGATACCATAAAATCAGTTTCCATTTTCCTCAGAATATAAAAATTAAAACATAAAACAAGACTCCTTGACAATTCTTCAACATTTAACATGTCTTCCTTCCTTGTATTATTCATCCATTAACCTGTGAAAAATCATTTAAAAACTTGGGATGAGCACAAAAGCTCAGTAAGGTATGAAAAAGAAGGAAAAAATCTCATTAGTCCATGAATACACAAGACATATGGAAACATTTTCAAAATACATGATTTACACCCATAAAATCTTACTTAGCGTAACATGAGATTTACACAAGATCCATACAAACATAATTATAATCATAAAGGTATATTGGGGCATTACTTACATAATCTTGTAACCATCTTGGCTACCTTAAAATTTGTAACCCTCACGGCTACCTTACTTTGTGTAACCATCACAGTTACACTTGGAGTAACCATTCGACCGACCTCCAACTTACTCATACCCAATGCATTGGAGGGAAATATAGGTCCCACCCTTCATCATAAACAATGCCCAATAGCCAAAACATAATCATTCAACATAAATAATAGCATAAAAACATTGCCTTTGAATCTTATAAAACAGAATTTTAAAAGAGGATTTTAGAAGAAAAGTCCCTTATAAACATAATATACTTGAAGTGATACTTAATTGAGTGGATGGAATATGTATATACTCTGTAAATACACATAATTAAACATAATATAAACAGAACCCATCACACAAACAATTTAAATAGCACATAAATTATAAAGTAGAAGGTTAACCCAAAGAATGGAAATCGGGTTAAGAATTCCCTTACCTTGGGCTTGTCTTACTTCAAAATTGTTTAAACCTCCTGTATAATGGTCAAAAGGGTGTTATTAGTATTTTAAAGAAACATTTTCATGTTTATAACATCTTATATGTTCATTTCATAACCTCATTTCATCCCTTATTTGTTAGTATTTGGTTCCTTGCATTATTTTGGGTGAGTTCTTTTGTGATTTTCACAATCGGTTCATGATGAATCGTTCTTGTTGATTGGAAGTGAAACTCCAGAATTGGAATGGAGTATTAGTTACATAACTCCAGTACCATAAATTATACCATTCATCACTTTGGTGCCTTATATGATGATGATTTATAAGTTAAAACATTAATTATGTTCGTTTAGATAATTTAAGTGGTTCTTTGATAATTACAATTTCATTTAGTTTTATAAGTTTGAATCATGAGTACAAAAGAATTACAGAACCTTATATGATTCATAAAACATATATTATAACCTGGTTCAACCATATAAATGGTTTCATGACCAGACATGAAATAATTAATGGAAATTGAAAATACATCGTCCACGATATCGGTAATTCGACACAAATGGACAATGTTTTTTAATTCTTTAAATAAGTGAAAGAGGAGAGGAATAATGATTTGTAATTTTCCATAAACATGAAAACATCCAGAATATACATGATTCTGGAGATTTCATGCCTCTTGGATAAGAGGGGGTGAAGAAAGAAGTGGAAGGAATCATGAAATAAAGAAAACATGAGAAATTTCTTACAAAAAATTCGGCAGCCTAACGGCGCCTCTAAAAATTTCATAAAAACAAGATTGATGAGAGGAATGGAATATCTCATCAATCATACAAAATTTGGACAGTAAGGGAAATATTAAATGAAATATCCCAACAAAAGACAAAGGGAAAGGAAGAGAATAACATAAAATGGAAGGAAAGAATGAAAATGAAAGAGGATGTTTACCTCTTGATCTCTTCTCCTTGAGATCCTTCTTAAGGGCTTTGATTTTGGTCTTTTGGTGAGACCAGCAGCTCTAGGACGTGGGGAAGGAGATTGGGGAGGGAATTTGGCAGAAATTAGACAATGCTCAAGGCTTGAGAGGTGTGGGAGGAAGAGGGGAGTGAGGGTGGTATTTATAGTGGAGGAGGGGAGGTATTTTAGATTATTTTAATTATTATTATAATATTTTTATCAAGACTATGAATAATCTCAAATCAAGTGGCCCTAAATAGTGATAATATCATGTGATTTCGAAGCAAGTGGCCTTGCATCACTTATGATGTCATAAATAGTGCATTTTTACTGATAAATTGATTATACGGTATTTTACCGTATTTCACTATTCACTGAAAATTCAAGAGTTTCAGAAAAATACCAAAAATTTACCCCAACCATTTTTCGATGTGTAGAATTCAAAAATGAACTCCATTTTTCAAAAATAATTTTCTAAATATTATTAATTTAATTTTTAAATAAGGCCACAGTTAATTCGAAAAATAACAATATTGAAGTGCAATTAGTTTTATGTGACATTGGAAAATTAATTATGATCCCTTTATCCTATTGCCATGGAAAAATAAAATAATAATATTATTTACTATTCATAAGGTCATATTACTATTCATATTACTATTCATATTACTATTCATAAGGGCATGTTACTATTCACCAAAAAAAACAAGTTTGTTCCATCAGACTCTAAATAACATACCGAACACAATTGTAGATGACAGTTTCTTGAAATTCAAAACATAGAAGAAATAAAATTATGTTTAAAGGATACTTATAAATATATACCTTAAACAAAATTTCAAGCATTTTCAATTTATTTTTAGAAAACCTTGGGATGTTACAGTTAGAGTCTTAAATGAAGTAATGTTTGTTATCAGAGCAGGAATTGTTGGTGATAATAATTATTCATGGAAAGAAAAAAATATTGATTAAAATGTATTACTACATGATATATATTTTAGAAGAGAACATGTTTTGTAACTCATTTTATTTGTGGAAAGTGGTTTAGTATTATTGAAATATCAAAAATCATAATCTATAACCCATATACCATTTACGTCTATTCAAATAGTATAGCGAGTATAAGGAGTAAAAAACCATGTGGCTTTTCGGCCTTACATATTGTGTGGGTGAGGAACACATGTCACATACATTTGAAGCATGATTCAGGTAGTATAGGTACACTTTTATAACATCACATAGTCTAAAAATCCTTGCAATCCATACAATATACCCTATAGAGGTCATTTTATTCCATGTATCATTCCATTAAAACTATATTATACTAATTATGGGATATTCATCCTGTAACCTATATCACACATCGTGTATAAATTATGGAACATTTCAGTTATCATATATTGATAATTGATACAGTTATTTAGAAAAAAATAATATCATATCTGGAACATTGTGCCATGTCAAACCTAATAGTAGAAATACCTTAATATCATAGATAATTTTTTTATATAATATGGATACCCACATTCTTCAGTTTGAGGTAGCCACTTAATGTATTCTTGTGTTATATTTATAGGGATGTTAGGGTTTGTGTCCTCTCAATAAATGTTTTATCTAGTGAATCATGTTTACCCCCAATTAATTGATAAAATTAAAATAAATTTCCCCCATATAAACATGGTACATGGGTCCGCAATCAATGGAGTATATATTCTCCCATCTAAGAGATTCAATGGGATATAGATCATAAATTTGGAACAATATCCTTTAAAATACATATATTTATATGTGTGGAATGGGTATCCCCAACAATTGTATAGTGTTTATGTGGTATAATAGATTCTTATGTATTTTGGAGGAAAAATCAAATGTATGATGTTGGTGGAAAAGAGCGTGTCATGCTTCCTATCTAATGATTAAATTTTTTTGATGAATTAGATTACATTAGTGGTATCTAACATTAATGAGTAAGAATAAATGGATGGTCATTCAGTTATCTACGATTTTCTATGACTCCGTGATGCAATATTGGGTTTCCCTTGATATAAAGTTTATATCTGGATATCAACATTAGGATTCGTAGACTCATTAGTGTTTTGAGATCCTATGTATATTTGTTTGTTATTAGATTTGATGATTGAATAAGATAAAAAATGGATTTCTATGATTCTGGAGGACTTATAGTGATTGAGAATATCTCAATTATGATTATTCGTTCACTCAAACACTCTTTAATATTGACATTATTGGGTTGAATTTTTTCCTTTTTCATTCTTTTTTGGTTCTTTCATAGAGTCGTTCTGTGTGTGTTTAAATCCACCACCACATGGTATATCTTATAACATACATTTTTTTTGTATAGAAAACTCATAGTTCCAAATATGTGATAGATATACATGGATCCATTTTTTCTTATTCATATATTATATATAGTGATATATAACATAGCATTATGAATCATGGTGATTTGTAATGGTGTTAGTTACCATTATAGAATAAGTTAAATATATGAGTACATACACCATTGAGGATAATTTTATTGATATTTCCTAGAGGCTTGTGATAGGTTACTTATTTCCATGTATTCACATGTTGTAATTATTATTTTTAATTATTGTCTCTTGAATTCAATTTAATCATTTCTGTGGATTATATATATCATTTTTTTTGGGAATTCATCATGTATTCTAATGTTGTGTTTTTTAGTTTTTATTGGATATGGCATCCCATATTGTGTGTTATGGCTTCATGAATCTATTAACTATCCAATGGTGTAATGTACTACCCCTACATACCACCAAACTGCTAAATGAACAGGTTGGTCACATGGACTCATGTGCACCTCCTCGTATTCTATAGGATGTAGACTAGTAGTGTGGTTCTAAAGAGTTGATAGTTGGGGGGGATACCCTAATAATGAAATTATCACAGAAATATGTCAAAAAATAAAAAGAAGACAGAAACCAAAATCAGAAATAATTAGAAAAAAAATAAGTGGATGAATAATAATAAACTCTACATAGTATATATCAAGAGAAAATATACAATAAAGAGTGAAAGTCCTAATGATGAAAAAAAACTAAAACTAAAAAAGAGAAACATGTTACATTATTTAGTACATTAATAAAAGAATTAATGTAAGGTGAATCACTAAGGGAGAAATCCATGAACAGCATGAGCTCTAGATCTGTCCTCTACTTCTAAATCCCACATACTAGCTAAACATCTCCTGAAATTAACAAATGTCCTACAAATATAAGGTCTATCTGGGTACCCCAGTGCATGGGACGCCCACTAAAGGTCTGAGATATAAATCCTAGTAGGTTCCCATCCACATTTTCTATAACTGAATATATTCTATAAATTTTAATATGAATTTTTTTATTCAATATGAGTAAATATATAGTGTGAATAAATAATCAACAACTGACCCAGGTTCTTTAGTGTCACTTAGCAGCTATACATACTTCAACTCATTGCCAGAAAAAGCCTGAAAAATGAATATATATATATAGTTGTAATATATGTATAAATATAGTGTAGTTATATATTTCATCATCCTATATGAACCATGTGCGTGCAGACACCTAATGGACATATACCTGGAATAATAGTACTAGTCTATAATAGGACATAACTCAAAAATATATAACCACCCTAATGAGCCTAAAATCTCATGAAATAGAGTACATTCCATAAATCTAAATAGATTAGAGGATGTCATGCCCATCACATGGGGTGGAGACTGAGTCTTAATGAAACACTCTATCCATGGAATATAGTACTTCATCACATTTCCCTTATAGAATCACTATTTCTAATCTTCAGGATCAACACACAATGTAAGGGATTGTGATGCACCATGCTCAAAAAAACCCTTAGAATTTTTCCATAGAATATGTATACGGTGTAATCATGTTTATCATAAATGTTCATTAATAAAGGCCTCTCTTGACATTTCATTTATCTGGTCCATATAAGGGTATCATCATATTTAAATTAAAATCCATGAGGAAATACCTATCATTAATTTCATTTAAATTTTATATTAAAATCAAGGTGATTACGTTAATAACATTTGAAATTAATAATACATTAATTGAATGGAGTTCTACTATTTACATCTCTTTTATAGTATTAAACATATATATAGAATAAATTTAGTATAAACCCGACATAACTTTTAAACATCAAAGGAATGTATCCATTAGTAACATAAGATTTCAATTAATAAAAATTTGTTAATTAATCCAACATGGAATAATATATATCAAGTAGAAGTGGTAACTTATAAGGTTCTCTGTCCAAAGGGAAATTTCATATGAGGAAAATTCCCTTAACATGTCAGGAAAATCACTTAGTAGGTTCATGGATCAAAATAAAATTTATCAAAAGAGGGAAATTTTCCATTTCATAAAATCAATAAAGGTCATATATTTAACATTACAAATACAATCCCATGGAAGAAAATCAATTGAAGATAAAATAACATTATATGGCAAATAATTTTATAAAAAAATTATGCTATTTTTTGGTTTAGTAGATAATTATCCTCATCAGAGGTGTTTTATTATAAAAATGAGATAGTGCCATATCAAACCATTTATTTAATAAATTAAGCATCATAATTCAATTCACTAAATATGAATTTAAAATTAGAACCAACATGGATAGAAACTATACGACATAACTAGACTCTTAGGAGGTTTTTAGATAAACATGGTAAATTTACTACATATTTAAATTCAATTATAAATCAAATATGAATTCTTGGAAGGGGTTCTAGTCATTTATAAAATTAATTATAAATGTAAATTTACTTTTCATGTCCATGGTGTATCGGTAAAAAATATCAATAATCCCTAATTCCCTAATTATATATATACATACCTGAATTAATGTGAGATGATAAATTCAATATTAGGAACAAAATTTAAAATAAAATATTTATAAAAGGCCAGTATGTGGCACAATGAACCTACCTCCAAAATGATGGAAAATTGAGGAATGCCAGATAGACAACCTACCTCTAACAAATGATGAAATAATCATCCAATATTTATGTTTTATTCTTTGTAGTTTTTTAAGCAATCAATAAATGGATATTCAACCTAAAAATAGGGAAAATGATCTCATAAAAAATAGTGAATATGAGAAGATATTAAATAATGAATTATACAAACAAAATCAAGAGATTTCCTATACGGATCCATAAAGAATGACGGAGATTGATTCATAAAAATTGTGGGGATATATCATGATGTCTATAATACTATTGAGGAGAATACAATGGTGTATAGGAGGATGTTCATGTGGCTATGAGAAGGAGAAGAAATATGAAAAGGAAAATAAGATTAAATTTATGTGATTTAGGTAATTTCACCTAAAAACCAAGTCCCATTGTTTGGTTTCATGGAATATTTAATCGTGTTCTAACTAGGGGTCACCCCCTTCTTATGGAACTATCTCTAATGGTTTGATCCATATAGTTACACTAACTGTGCCTGAACCAAGTGTTGAATTGTGTCTACATACAACCTATTTTGGAACTATCCATGTGTTCTAGGTGAACTATTTGAATAAACAATTTATAGCCCTCGAAGAGTGTTTCTACTCCAATTATGTAGCCACATGATTTCCAACACTGTCCCACGTAGTTTTAAACATACCCTAATCCTTGTTCAAGGCACCCAAATATTATATTTTCAGGACCTATCGCTCTCAGAACATGATGAGAAACATGTAGAACCGCTTAGGACTTATCCCAATAAATACAGAATACATTTAAGTGTTATTACTCTCTGAATGATATTCTAAATTACATTATTAAACATTCAATCTTGTAAATTCATAATTTTTAATTCCCTTGAAAGATTACCTTCTCTGAAAACCGGGGTCGTTCAACCTAGACTATGAGAGGAATTGTTGTGGTGGAACTATCGGCATGCCTCTATCTGAGGTGGGGAACTAGTGTGTAGTTTCATATTAGATGTGTATAATAATAGGATCTACTAGGGGTGATGTTTTGAGTAAGCAGTCAAGTTATATCTGGTATGGAAAATATATTGATAATGTTTTAGGGGGTCATGATATTGGTTATTATACTAGGGAGACTAGATTTGGGTATATTGAATACAAATCTTTTCTCAAAGACTATAGAAACTATTTTACTTTACCAAAATACCTAATACCTCATTATGTGTAATAATTAATTAGTATACACATTATATTTTAGTGATTTCTGAAATATCATATTATTTTCAGGCGAACTCATATATATTTTCTCTTACACATGTGTGTTAATATATCAAATCTTTGGTGTTTCCCCATTATATCAAGATTATGTGTAAAGGTAGGTTTTTGATGAGCACAAGACTATGTTAAATCCTCTCATCATTAATCAATGATAAATAAGGTGTTATTTTAATGAATCAGTTGAGGGATAATCATTCCTTGGGATCTACGGGTAGTTTTACGCCCCTTAATTATTAGTAAATAATTTATTATATAGTTTATAATAGTTTTTTATTTTACGATATAACCTGTAGACTAATTATCAAGTTGCCGTTGGGTTGATAATTTCTACACGAGTTAGTGAGGATTACCAGATCCTCATGTGATCAGGGGATGAGTAAATTTTATGGTTCACATTTTCCAATTGAACAAACATTTTACTAACTATAGATCGACTCTAATAACATGTTTATTATATTATTTGTTGAGTCATTATTGTATTATTTTCTCTCAAAACATTTAAGTGACAAATCTAACAAGGATATATTTTTATCTATGGTCCAGAATGAATGTTATATCTATGAATGTTGATCCAACATCAGGGTGGTAGGACAATATTTGAGTATGTGTCAAGGATTTTGAACCTCAAGAGGTATTTCATAGATATATTTCACGGTGATGTTATTTGAGATTAGTTTATGGATTAGATATTTATTTTATCAAAAATATTAATTATTTTAGGGTTCCCTAGAATATAATCGATGTATTAAGGATTTTTTATATTGATGAACACCATAAATGGGAGAATGTGAGAAATTCACATGATGATAAAATAAGAAATTTTATAAACAAAAATATAGATATGAGGTAGAATTAATATATGTGATATTTTTATTAAAATTAGTGTCCTTGAAATGAATATTTATGTTAATAATTTTATTACGGGTATTTCAACATAGTATGAGTGCAGTCATTGATTGATGTCTGGGGGGTAATTATATACAGTTGATGCATCGATCCACTAGAATAAAAATAATTCTACTACCTATCGAGATCATATGGTTTCAAATAAGAACAATTGTATGATTTATATAATTGGTGGCTATGTTTGAGATTTATTGGGAGGATTTAGGTGTATGATTTCCATCCTTATTTCATTAATACTTAAATTGTCCAATGACAACATCATCTCGTCACTATTAATTATATATTTAGATATTAAAGATTCCAATAGAATTCCAAGAAAGGAAGTAGAAAACTAGAGAGTTTCCTCTAATGATGAACATCGTTATCTCACCCATTCTATTCAAGTGACTCTACCCATGATGATGAAATGGTACATTTAAGGAATTCCTCAAGTAAAAGAATTCATGTAATGGTTCCCACCTATGACAGGAGCTGTTAGAATTTTTTGTGAAGTGGGGGGTATTATTATTTAGTTGATGAGGTGTGACATCTCATTACCAGTGAGAGAAACCTTTTCTAGAGGATTGATAATGACCAACATGTTATTAGTTAACAATTAATACCCAACTTGTAGTTATAGTGATTGTTTGTTATTTTGTATCGTAATAAATTCACCCCCATTGAATGTTTATAGATGTTATCGGTGTATTATTATGATACGTTCATAGATAAAAATTTAAATTTTATAAGGGTAGGGGAATTCATTAATTATATCTATTGGAAACACATTGATTCACCTTATTGTACAGATGAATTATACAATAACATTCGTTTTATATATGTTGTTTTGGTGATTATATTTGAAATTATTAGTCCACCTATGGATTATATTTGTTTGTAGACTTAAACCATATATAATATAGTTTTTAGAATATCCTATATTAAATCCATGTTATTATCATTTACAATAATATTGGAGTTCCATATATTTTATAAACTCTCATTGTAATGGATCATTATTATGGAAGCAATATCAATATTCAAGAAAATGAAGTGTCATTATATACTGGATTTATAATGGTAGAATAGATTAATTATAATTTATACATCTTGTATTGTGCTATACATTTAGGTTTTGGAGGAGGTTTGTGAGTTTTTATCATTATAGTGGTGATTCTCCCAATATGATAGAGACATTGTTAACATTTGATCGATATTGGTTACCTCACACACTCTTCTTTTTTGTACAGGAGACTCCCAGTTGTAGAGTCGACTTAGATATCCTGTTAAATTATCCATTAGCATGTAATATAACTTATTAGTTTTCATAGTGAAAGGGAGTGTATATCCTACTTTACAAAGTAGATTTTTGTCTTCTCTTGGTGTTAATACTAAATATCAAGATGAAAATTATTAGTGAGACCCTAAATATAGTATGAAAAATTTATTTTTTTGGGTTTTAACATCCAATAAAATACATTGTATATTACCAAGGATGAATGTTTCTATGAATGTTTGGAAACATAGATGCACATATTTCTGTTATCCAATGGTCATGAACCAACTAAGCATGGTCATCTAAATGGTCTATACTATTCACTTTGGAATGTGGAAAATCAGGACACCTAAAGTGTGTTGCTGTGATGAAATGAATTTTTTCTTTGATGGTGTTATTTTGTTGTTCTTATTAATATATTTTTAGAATGGTTGATGATACCAGAGATAAAATATCTAGAAATTATAAAATGCAACAGGTTGTGTTTAAGAGTTCAAATGTAGAATTAGGATGAATATTAATTTTGGGGAAAAAAATTATCTAATTGATGTCAAGGGATACGTAAATATTTGTTTGTGGTATGAGATGAGGAGAAGATAAAATAATTATAATTGATCCACAGAATCAGTTTTATTATAAATCCTTTTTGTATGAATGTGAATATTTTTGGGGTGAGAAGTGATGTTCATTCGATAGATGGCTCTTCTTTATTTAATTAATTTTTTTAATGAACATAATTTTGTGTGGAGGAGTGTTCCCAAAAATGTTATTCTATTTCAAAAACCCAATAATGAATGGTATTGATGTTTTTTCACTATATTTTATGATCATATTCTAAAGATGATTTTTTTATTTTGATTCATTAATTTACTTACTCGGATTCGCTACGTATTTTTACTAATTTTTTTATAGAAAATTTTAATAACATGTATCATAGTGGATGAAGGTGGTTATTTCGTTGATGAAATGATTTATTCTGAGGTTTTTTGTCATGGACCTTCAGTGGCGAATAAGTGTCCAGAGATATTTGTTATTTTATATAAAAATATGTTTTTTGAATTTCCCTAATCAATATAAATTTTTTTGGTGCTGAATATAATTAATGGTGGGGATTATGTAATGAAATAATTTTTCCAAATTATACTATACTCAATAATCCATTATTTGTTTCTGGGAACTTTATAGTGGTAAAATTATGAATTTTCCTTAGTAGAAGGCCATTGAAAATTTTCTTCTTGTTCTTAGGTTTCTGAGATTTACTTTTTTCAATCATTATAGGTTGACACAAAATAAAAACTAGAATAGTGATATGGTAAAAATATACTAATTATGTTAATAATATTTTCATCCCAACAATTTGTTTTCATGATGAAATTATTGTATCCATTTAATATGGAATTATATATGATATGGGAATTGTGGTTTATAATAAAATGTGTATTTGTTCCAAAGGATGACATCACATTGGATAACATTAGGAACCTCATGAATTCTCTATAAAGGGTGTATTAATTTGTAGATATATTAAATTTCAATAAATAATAATTTATTTAAATTATTATATAGAAATAATAATCACCTAAACAAAAACCTCTTTAATCTCCCTCACATGGGTTAACCCCCGTAACCCTAGCTTGGGATGTAGTGAAATGGAGAATATAAAAGACAACTATGATCTATAGGATATTGGGAAACCATGTTAAAAATAACTTATCATCATCATTATTCATATCCAAATGGTATGGATTTTGAAATCTGATGCAAACAAAATTATTCATTATTCCACTGATCAATTGAAGAATATTATATTATCTATGTGGTATGGATTTTTTTGTGGTATTTCATTTCATAAATTTTGTTTTCCAAGCATGGAATGAAGATCTTTATTTGATTCATAATTTTAATGAGACCTATTAATGGTAAATTTATAACTTTCATAGATTAATTTGCTGAATTTTAATTTTTTTTATATAGTTTATGAACCTATGAGATGTTATTATTTTAATGTATTTATTGACTACATTAAGTTTAATATTTATTTTGTTTTCACCCATTATTCTTCCCTTATTAATTTTTGATTTACAGTTAGTCCATTTTCTTGAATATTTTGGTCTACTGGAACTAATGATATAACTATCTAATCATTTTATTCTTTATGTTCATTGAAGTAGGTTTAGTTGATTGAAACAATCATTAGGAAATAGATTTCTGTGATGGACTGGAGGTATATCATCCTTCTTTATAAATGATGTACATGGGTAATGGGAATTAATATTGTTTTCATTCATTATCATATTCATAAATAAATATACATTGATTGAAATATGGAAATTCTACATCCATAATCACGAAATAATAAGAATTAAAAATTGTAACCCGAGGTGGAATATAAAATGATTAGGAGATTTTCTGGTGTGATGATGAATATGTTTTAAATACCCAACTACATAGCTTGAGTTTCATAAAAGTACACATCATGTATCTCAAGTGATGTGAGAGATGTAGTTTTACTCTATGTGAAATATCATATTTTATCTGATATAATTTATTTTCTATATACCCATTTTCAACTACCATGGGATACACAGGGAATACACACCTAGGTGGTCTTTCAGAATTTCTTTCCATGTTGGTCTGGACCACATGCCTCGTACTTATTGATAATGATATAATTACTAGCATTACATATACAATGCCAAACCATGCCTGAAATATTTTTTAATCAACCCTTAATGTTTCGCGGAAAGGCGCTACATATCATATTTATTCTAGTATACAGGTTAGAAACTACATAAGTGATACATGTTTATTAACTTATATAACAATTCTAATACATCTTAAAATAATATTATTTTTTTATCTCCTTGATCAACACTCAAAATCAATAAAGGGAATCATATTTTATAGTTATTTTCTATATGGAAAATAATTTTTTACTTCTCCTTAATATCATTGATGATAGAATAGATGATATGAGATAGTTACACCCATTTTTCATGTTTTGATAGTCGATGACATGACTATTTATCGATCATAAATGCGCTATTATGGTTGATATCCCCAATAACGATGTATTTTCATGTGATTCATAGGTCCCCCACATCCTTAATATAGTTGGGGTCTATATCCTACCACACACATCTATAACAAACTTACAAAATCTAATTTGAATTTATCACCTTATCTATAAGATCATGTGGGATTTAAGTCCAACATGATGGTTAGTATCCTCTCGAATGTTTTAAATCCAAACATGAGGCATTTTTCCATACCACAATTTTTTTGAGTTTATATGGGTTTATGTGATATAAGAGTTTTCAAATGTTATATCAACGGTACTATACTAATTGAATTGATTGTAGAGTTATCCCTTATCCCATATGTCAGCACCTGTGATTACCAAGATCCTCTACATGATTTATGATGGTGGTGTGTTAGAATGTAATGTGGTGGTATGCAAGATTATTCATGTATTAACACTCCTAAAAAAACTCAAATTGTTCCCTTGAGATTCGATAAACAAATGGCTATCAAATTTGGTATTTTTTTTAATGTGTTCTAACCTCTATTAGATACTCTTATTCTATCAGATTTTAGGATATATATATAATGATCATATGTTAACGATTACCCTTTTAATTATATTAATTAATCACATCTTAATTTTTTATTCCCATTTTCTTGCATTTAATCTCTAATATCGAGATCATTCAATTTTAATTTTCTTGTGATTCCATTATTGTTTTTATAGACACCTGGTTGTTATATATATTCTTACATTAATAGACCTTCTACATGCATGTGGTTTGTTTTTATAGATGTTGAATGTGTATGAATCTCAGATAGAATGACTTGGTGTTTTTTTCTTATTCAACTAAAATGCCTAAATTTTTATCATACTTATTATAGATAATTATGATTTGTTATGGTGGTAGTTACTCCTATAGATTGATTATGAACTAGTAGTACTTGTAGCAAGGTGGAGTTTCAGTTTTTTGTATTTAGAGGCATTCCGAATGTTTTTATATACTGTATATTTACATATTAGAATGATCATGTACTAATTTTAATTTTTATTAATTTAATAATTTTTAGTTGATTTTATATATCCTTATTTTATTATGTGTTTATCATTTGTAATATATATTTGTTTTACAGAGGCTATTAATGTATAGGGCCTCCCATATGTGAGTTATCCATACTCAATGATATTCACCACCCATTGTAATATTATTTGTAGGATTGATATTGGGCTCTTGGATTTGCACATTATTGGATATCATCACAAATAATCATGTCATTTCATTAACATGATACTATATTACCATAGATGTAAATGTATATTATTGATAAATATTTTATTAAATCATCTTTTTGGTCCCAAAATAATTTAACAAGCATTCTTTTATATTCATAGGAAACACATAATATTTATTTACAATCCTTGTTATTTTTTTAGTATATGACATAGTTTATTTTCCCACAGTTTTTTGTGAGTCTATTAAATTAATTCTCTATTTAAAAAAATTGAGTGTGAGGTAAACATTTATAGAAATATATGTTCATGAATTTTACTCATTTTATCAATTCTATGTCATCATTAGGATTCATATTCTATATCATTTTCAAATTATGATTGGACTCATATAAGGGGGTATTTAAAAATGATATCACCTCAATTTTTTATATCATTGGAGGGTGGGAAATATTTTATCAATATATTTTATCAATTATTCATCAATTATGTAATCGAATGATATAGTAAATTTTGGAGGTTATTGATTTATAAGTAACTCCACTATTAAATGTTCACTTTATGTTGAAGTCAAAAGCACTACATGGTTATTTTTATTAATCATAAAATGAAATTATTAAACAAGTACCACCATATCATTATAAACTCTATATTGTATCACATTAGCCATCTCACTTGGGAAATTGTAACATTTCCAATCACACTTGTTTTTCACTTGATTTATCTAATTTCTAAACATTTTATAAAAATATGTAATACTACAAATTTGAATAAATTAATTAATAATATTAATAATGATTGTTATTAATGCATAATAAGTATGTTTTAAATCTATATTATGACATATCTTATAAATTTCTATTTTTCAATCTATGTTATTTATGGATCATTTCTTATTGGGCTCTCTCTACTAATCTAAATCAACTATTAATCCTTTCTATAACTCCAACTATAACATCACTCATAAAAGAATTACAACATTTTAAACATAAATATATATAAATGGAACACCAATATATATATATATATATATATATAATTTATGTGATTAGTGGTATACTAAATCAACCAAAAATTGAAAAACTCTATTATGTTCGTCATTAATTTAAGCCATTTTATTTTAGAAAATATTTTTCACTACATGGAATATAGATGGTACAAACATAAAATAATATGGTATCTAAAAATATCAATGCGTGAAAAATCAAGAAAAATATTATGGTAATACAATATAAGTGATAATAATCGTTATGTAAAATAAAAAACGGATGATAATATATCAAATCATGGGAACATGGAATGAGAGAGATGATAACAAAAGAACACGATAAACATGTGAATAAAGAAAATAATTCAGTCATATATCATGTCAACATAATTTTAATTCATGTCTCTATTCCAATATAAACTAATGTTTTAAAAAAAGATCATTGTTTAACGTCCTTTCATAACATTATCAACAATGTTAATTTCACCACACCCATGCATAGTGATATCATGAGATAAAATGAATCAAATAAGTGATTTTTGAATGTATAATTTTTTTCTCTCAGATCACATGAAAACATTTCATGATTATTTCTTATTCGTATAAATGTTATGAAAATAACAAATAATCATCTTAAATCTTATTAAAAAGAAATGGGTCACATAATTGTGATACAAGCCATAATAATATGTTGTACCATTGTTTTTTTTGATAAATGTATATGTTAAGTCATTTTATATATTAATAATTGAATAATTAGTAAGTTTTTTACAACAATAAATCTTAATTTAATGTAATATTGTATAAAGGTGGATTATGCTTCAATATAAAGCAATATCTTTTGGATTGTTTTAGAAATTTATAAAAAAATTATTAATGAAGATACTTTCCTAGAGGTATTCCAAATATAAGAAATGAAACAATACAATTTTCATAAAAAATATTTATTTTTAAATCATATAATATAAAGTACATCAAATTTTTATACATTAATCGGAATTATAAATAGATTATCACCCATTTTTTCAACATTTCATTATTGAATAGATCTATAATAAATTAAAAAATATATCCCTTAAATAAAAAATAAAAATGAAATAGATAAATATTATCTAAACATGTATTTAGAAAATTTAATATCATAATTGGATTAATATAATCAAATATACATGGATAGGTAGAGTGTACACAGAAAACAAATGAAGATAGGTGATATTGGATTTCATTATCTCAATTACCTACTAACATGGATTAACATTTAACCATTGTTATAGCTAAATTAAATACATTAATTTTGTAATCCATAATCATAATAATATTTATTTGAAATATTATTGAACATTAATTAATATATTTCATATAATTAATATATTTATGTATGTCTTTCGGTATTTTTTTATGTTTTCGGATCAATTACTCCAAAAAATGATTCAATTACATTATAAGGGTCAATGATAATATTAAATAGTTATAGAATGATAATAAGTTTAATGGTATGGTTTTTAATAAGTCATTTATCATATAAGCTTAACTTTCCAAGAGATGATCTATAATGTATTCATATTAGAAAACACATCTCAGTTTGATAATTTTAGGAGCATAAAATGAAAGTTATTTTTTATTTTGAAAAATTTTATTATAATTTTAATTAATTCAATACAAAATTTTAATTCCATAATAAATATTATATTTATTCTTGAAATATATTTTTCATTCGTTCCATTAATGGGAGTAATTCTTTATTTATAAAATAATCCATATAAATAGTTAAAATTAATCATAATAGAAAAAATATTATAAAAATCAATGAAATATATTTTTATGAATTATATAATTATATAATTATTATTATAGTAAAATTATATTCTTATAGTATTTGTTTATTGAAATATTAACAAATTTATATGGATTTAGGTTATGAAATAAAAAGGAAGAAATTGAAAATTCTAAAATTTGATGACATTGTTTCTTCCATGAGATGGATCCTTAAGACTCTACATTAAAGATTCTTGAGAAGATGTTTTGAATATAATAGGGCATATAAATGGATAAGGGGTTGTGGGAGGATTATTGTATTGATTTTTCTTGATAATATGTTTTGTATGTGAATAAAATTAGCTGGAATAGGAAAGTATATAGAGGTGATGATTTATTTTTTTGAAAAAAAATATTGATTAATTTATCTTTTTTTCTCATTATAGGAATATAATTGATTATTTTATCTCTTGAATGTAATTTAAATATTGTGAAATATTATATTCAAACATATATATATTATAGCATTTATAATCATTTTTTATAAAGTATACAACACATTTTCGAGGATTATAATAGTGTTGCGTATTTACGAACTAGGTTCACAATCTTTTGATTTTTGAATGGTCTTCAGAATCTCACAAAAATATCTCCCCTTTAAGAATCATTAAAAACATACCATAATTAAATAATTATTTATAACCTAAATAAAAGATTAATTACAAATATGGTGATCTCTTATTCTTAGTAAGGTTAAATAAAGAAAATATGTAAACACGAAGTCAGCATAATGGTATGTGAACATGGGAAAAAATATCAATCCACACCTTTATATTGAATAACATAATCATGAATAATATGATTATTATTAGTATATTTTAAAACATTTATAATAATGAAATAATATAAAATGGTCCTTAGAGTATAACCTAGGCATAAGATAGAAATTTGTGGAGGACCTATAATCATTGAAAATATTATGTCCAGGGTGCCAACCCAGACATTCATTAAATGTTGTTCTTTTGAAATCCTCTTATGTACCAACAATAGGCCTGCTATGATACCCACGTACCCTTCTTAAGTCTTGGTATTACTCATGTTTACCCTCTTTTCGGCATAGGATAACATCCCATGTACCCTTTGAATTCATATGACATTAATTAATACCCAATTCTTGTGAGTGATATATAGGTCCCAGCCATCAAATAATCCATATATTTATATCCATGAAGGTCATGGAACCTCCATTATAATTGAACCTATTAACGGAAATTTGTTTTACAAAAATATTCTTCATGGAATAGACAATGTAAAAGATCATTGTTTCATAATAATATCTTTATTTCATCATAACATAACCCATGGAAAAGATATGTGGTTTTAAAATATTTCATCATTTCATATTATATAGAAAAAAATATTTTTTTAACCATTTCATTATATCAGCAAATCATATTCCAAATAAAAAATATATAATTTTCACAATAATTATCTCCATTTATGACATGTGGTAAAGTAATATGTTTCATAAACATATTTTCTTCATAAAACATGGATAATATAAATTCTATTTATATTGTTGATTTCTATCCCCCTTAAAGCACACATTATATAAAATTATGACTAGTGTGTTATAAAATATCTTTAAAAGATAAAAACGTGGAATGATTCTTGAGGAAGTTAAATATTCTTTCATAATAAATTTTTACGGAATTATCATTTTGTAAATATATTTAAAAAAAATAAACATGAATATTATAGCGGAATATTTAAAAATCAATTAAAATTTTTTGGAGGAAAATGAACTTTCTAATTTGAAACAAAATTAAAAATTATTTTTTTCTTGAAAACCATGTCATTTAAGAATATACATAAATTTTTATATATTAATAATTAAAAACAATTATGGTAATGGTACAATAAAATTATATTCATGTCGTACAAAAATATTCCTTTCACATTTTTAGTTTATCCAAATGGTCATTGTTTTCTTAAAAAAACATAAATATTCATTTAAAAAAATGAAATTTCAATGATGGGAAAAAATTAATTAATAAATTATATTGAAAATTGATGTTTTTTTAAATTTTGTTATAAACATGGTTTTGGAAGAAAATGGGTTTTTGATGGAAAAGATGATTTGTAGTAAAAAAGATAAATTTTGGTCTCACAAAAAATATTTACTATGTTGTTATCATCAAAACACAATCCCCATGAATGGTTATCATTAAATGAAACATATATTTTGAATAGGATAAAAAATTTCTAGATATTATATTTAAAATGATTTTTATTTGGATTTAATTCTAGAATATTTGTCCATAATGTAATCATATGTCTAAAAGAAGGCTAATTGAGAAAAATATACATTACAGTTTTAGTAACACATGAACAATAAACCCTGTGAAATATATATGCTCAAATTCATATGTAAAAAATAGTAAATTTAATAATAATATATATTAAATACATTCATGGGTGGTATATACACCACATTAAAGTAACATGTGGTTAATATGTCTTGTGACTCATATAAAAAATAAATGTGAGATGAAAATTCCAAACCCTATGTCTCAAATTCCATCGTACTCTTTTGAAACACATATTTATTAAATATAAGTATAGGATACATATTTTATAAAACAAAATGTACATATACAATATCACATTAAAATTTCCTTTTGTTGACTTATTACATATTATTTAAATATTCCATATTAAAGTTATATTTTAGGTAATAACAAATATGTTTGTCAGATATGTTTTGGTTTTATATTTTTTATCCTCTCACATTGATTTGTGTTCCACAATAAATTGAATAATAATAAATATATATTAATTATATTTATAAATAAATTATAATCAGAATACCAATAATTAAATATGGTTATGAGAAATGATTTGTGAAGTGATCATGTATAGAGTATGTCATATGTACGCATGTGTAACATTTCCATTTTTCAAAAATAATTATGGAAATGATGTATTTATAAAAATAGTTTTATAAAATTATAATTATAATATAAATTTTATATTATTTCCATAGATATACTTATATGCATCATCCATTTTTTTGATTATGAAAAGAAAGTTATAACGCTTAATGATGGAGGTAGTCCACACATATAAGAATGATGTAATAATCTTTCATTGAGTGAGTATGATAGAAATAAAATGATATATTATATATTCAAAATGATTAATAGGTCCTGAATATCATTATTCTTTCATGAATATAACATATATTCATTAAAATTATCTTTATTATAATAAATTTAAATAGATTGGGAAAATGAATCACATCTCTTCATAAGGTCATTGTTTACCATACACACGAGTGAAGATGTCGCATCCACCTATGGAATGGAATGTAAATATAAATATATATATATAATAATGAATCCATATGCATAATTTGTTTCTAAAAATAATATATATATTTATATATATTTATATATAATTTATATTCACCATTATATTTAATTGTCATACGTGATAATGGTTAATGTTATGATATCTATTCATGGGGCGGTAGTCGATTTCATACATGAATAATAATATAGAAAAACATTTGTTGGAATTGGATACTTTTTCTAGTCATTAAATATAAATATAAAACACCTACATATATGTAATTCTTTTATTATATCATCATGTTTTAATAATAATTTTTGACGTTGTAAGAGGAAGTAATATATTAAGTCTCGTTGAATAATGTTAACTCTTCTCTGGGTAGCCTCCATTGGTTTTCACCAAATGCCTTCCTAGGTTGTATTTATTCATAAAATATTTATACTAGGATGGGTGGAATGATTTTGGGGTGTCATTTTGACATTTTATATCCTTAACAATGGGTTTTAATGTGTGAAAATGAAAGGATAATGGTTAACTAAAACAATTGAGGTGAGTGGAAAATTTGTAATTTTTTTTAAAAAGTATCACTAATGATTTTATCATTACCCAAGGATTCAAAAAAGATTATTAATGATCCTAATAAATTATATTGTAAAAATATTTCCCTCTAATTTATTTTAGACAGGTTTTTAGTTCAATTTATCCATTATCAGTTTATTCTAACCACCAGTTAACCAATTTTTACCCTAAACAAGATAATTAATTTTTTTCACTACTCTTTTTGGTCAAAAATTTTGTGGAAATAATTATATAATATTAATTTATCTGATTCCACCTATTGAATCAATTTTATAACATATAATGTAGATAATTTAATTTTTTTCTAACATTAATCACTCATAGTTGATGAGAAAGGGTGTCTTTAAATAGGAAATCATAAAATGATTACATGTTTTTATATTCAATTTCAATTTGAAATTCATATAAATGACCTAAACTGTGTTAATAGATATATATTTTAACTATTTATAATTTAAAATTTAAAAAAAAATTAAATAACTTTAAAAAGTGATGTTATAAATTAACATTATGTATTTTTTACTATAAAACTAACCTCAAATACCTTTTTTCATTTTTTGAGTATTCCACTTTAAGGGTGAGTGGAACCGCACAACACTGATGCCATATTTTAAGTACCAAGAAGACAAATTTAAGCCACAACAAACAGGCTCCAAATTCCACCCCCAAAGCAACAAAATTATTATTCAGAATTGAAATTAAAAAAAATGGAACATGAGACACCTCGGTCTGTGATCTGCCTCGAGCCACGCTCCTGGATTCGCAATCCAGCCCTCATCGTTCTCACATCACCAGAAATGACATCCGCTGAAGCATAAAACGACCTCAATGGAGACACCTTCATTTGTGCCATCATCACCCACAAAACGTCTTAAACAACATTGGCACATCAATGCAGAAACATGCCACCCATTTCAACAAAAACATAATAAAAAAATAGGAACAATAACAACAACACAGATTGAAGTCGACGAAGGATGCACCACCCAGAGAATCGACTACCGAACAGGTAGCATCCAGAGCCTTCAATTCCAAAATGAGAACCTTCACGAACTCAAACATCAAGACAACAACAGCACAAAGTCCATGTGCCAGACCCAAATTCGGCATCACCCCACCGCAACCATGATCATCTTTCAGTCGCATCCAAAGCAACCCAAAAAATACGATGATCTAGGGAGAAGGAATTTGTGTCAACGTCACCCAGGACTGGAAGAACCAGCATCAAAAATGAATTTCATTTTTTCAAATAATTATCGTAAATTTTTTAATAATAATTTTTATAAATTTATGTGAAAAAATACCAGAAAACTTATTTTTAGAAAATAACATTTCTATCATAAAGTTGGATTCAATCTTATCTACTATCTATAAAAAATAAACGATGAATGTTAATTATAATATTTAACAAACTCTATATAAATATAATAAAAATAATTCACCTAAAATTGTTTTTTTAATTTATTGACATAAAATATGTTTGTATGCTTAATAAAATATTTTTAGATAGAACATTTACATTATTTTAAAATATTTATGATTTTCATGTTTTTTATTATTCATAATTTAATTTAGTCAATATTTATGTTTAAACAATATATATTCATAATATAGTTATTTCTTATCATTCACTCCATTATAATGAAATAGTGATAACCATCATATAAAATAATAAGATTTCAATAATAAGTAAGGTTTTATTTAATCTTTATATTTCATTTGACATATGGACAATTCAGTGTTTCATACCACAAAATATAAAATTAGTGATCCAGGTAATGATAAATTTTAAAAATATTAAATGTATATAAAGAATAATTATATCTCAAAATCTAACAGTGATATATTCGACAACCATAAAAATTAATTCCCCCCTAAAATTCTTCATTTTGGTACCAAAAATTGAGAACACATTAGTATCATTATGGACATAGGTTCCCTCATAGCTTCCTGAAAATAGTGGTATCACCAAAAAATCATTAAATTTTTATGTTTCCTTTTTTAAAGAACATTATCTATAAGATACAAAATCTAAACTAGATTTTCTTCATAAAGAATATCATGATTTATATGTATGACCATAGAGTTCTATATATGAGGTGGATCGAGTATGTACATCCTTTTTATAGATACATTGAAATCATCATGATCGCAAGAGAGGTTTGGTGGATGTTTTTATTAATATGCTACCAACCCTATATGTTTAATAATTTTTTAGGTAATGTTATACCTTGGTCATAGTATTTCATTATATCGTAAGCATAGTTTCATCATTCGGTTGTGATTTGATCAATTTAAACTTCCTTTTTTACTATAGGTTCTGATGTTGAATTTGTTTAATACATAGTCATTAAAAACATAATATCGACAGAAATATAATAAGTAATTCTATAAATATATAGTTTAAAATAATTATCACACATTATCTTGTACAGAAAATCTTTCATACAATGATGTAATATGTTAATCACTACAAAATCATTCGATATTTAACATAAACAATTCCATTAATGGTTAAACTTATAAACTATCCATAATTTAAAATTTAATAACAATATTAAAAACATTCCCAAATAAACTGAACATTTATCCTCAATATATAATAAAGTGTCTTCACATTGTCATATTACAAACATGTGAATAAATTCATCTTGATTTTTATAGAAACATGATAGTAACATGAATAAACACAAAATAATATTGATAACCTAAATTATTCATCATTATATAATTAAAAAAATATTATTATATATATTTATTATATTTAAAAATGTGTTATTCTATATCAATAATAGCAATAACAACTTTTTAGAAAATATTTTATCAGTTTGATAGAAATCGGTACTGTCTAATTACTTGTTATTATCCATTATCTCTTTATCCCAACCTCATTATCTCAATATACTAAACATATTAATGGTCCACTAACATTTAACTAATATATAAAATTATCATTAAATCGATTTTCTAAATCATATGTACCTTTAATCATTATATATAAAATCATTAATAAAAAATAAAAAAACTTATATAATTAATTATATATAAATTCCAATTAATAAAGACTTATATCATTCTATTTCATTCTAAAATCATTAACATAGTTTCATCATCTATTTCTATAATGATTGTTTTCATATATCATTTTTTTCCAATCATCATAAACAAAAAAAACCATTACTTAATATACCGTTATGATTCTCTGTAAGATCATTCCCCTTAGTAAATACATTTTTATAATGCATATAACATACACAACTAAAAAAATAATCCATTATTAGTACCTTACCAATAAAAATATTCCCTTCACATCCCTTAACTAATCTTTTCATTTTTCATTTGAAATTAATTTCATTGCATCAGTCCTTTCCTCACAAAAAACATATTCTCATCCCTATAAAGAATTTTCCTAAGTTCTTCTTCCTAAAGTATCAACTTATATGAAACTGATTGTTGATTCCTTTAGGGTATCCAGTACATCAAATATCTATCTACTCAGATGATATCTTTATGGGTGACTGTGAGTGTTTTCTATGGTTCACATTTTTAATCATGTATCATGAAAATATAATATGCCTAATAAAAATATAATTAAATATTGATTTATTCTCATTTGGTTACTCACCAATATATTTTCCATCAAATTAAATGTTAACCTAATTCATTCTAGTTATTTCCATCAACTACAATCTAAAATAAAAATGCGAGTACAATTAATCATGCAGGTAAAACAAACAACAATGAAAATATCACATAAGTATGTTTAAATCAAAAAACACTATTTTTAATCTATAACACCATATTTTTATCCTATTTCACTACTAGTTGACAACTATCAAATCATTCTTGATGGTTATTATATAGTATATGAATTTCCAATGAATATCCCTTTGGAGTACCAAATTATGTGGGTAACAAGGCCTATTTTCATGAACCGCATGATGATCGAGTCCATCTATATCCAGACGTTTATATGACATTAACCCCATAAAAATTTATGCCAGTTCTATGTCAATGTGTTGCATTATTACATGGTTGTAATTTCTCTGAAACCACATTCTATATACATTACAAACCTTTTATGAAAATGTCATGTAATTGACGTTTCCTTATACTTATCTATAGAGAAACCCCTAGACACACCCTTAAAAATTTCTGTAGGGATATAAATAAAATTTTAACACCCTAGATTCTAAAGGATGACCAAACCATTCATCTAATACAAACTATATTGAACAAATCATTTTATAAATAGATATTACATCCTTTTGGATGAATATGTGTAGGATCATAATATTATAGTTTGTTTAGAGACTTGTAAGACAAAATTTTATTTTTTGATATTATCTTTAACATCTTCCATAAAGAACTACCCCTTATGTACACCTAAGAAGAATTCACTAGTTAAAACATTTGATTGTAACTCAAAGAAGTAGAAAGATAATATGGGGTTGAATCAGAATTTCAGTATTGGTTAACATGGTAAATACACAAATGTAATGGGAGAATATGCTTATGAGGGCATGATAATAGCATTTTGAATCCATATTATGCATATCAAGATCATAATATTATGTAATGTAACAATTACTAGATATTCATAATTCATTAATCACAAGTAAATAAAAGAACAAAATCCATTAGAGAAATACATTGGAATAAGACATTAATTTTTGGTGCACAAATAACCATTGAAAATATTATGTCATGTAGAACAATTGTGTCATACATAAGATTTCTGACTAGGGATAAACACCTATGAATATACTATAGGCTTGGATTTTCATCCCATATACCCTTTTTGAGCATGGGATAATCTCTTTTGTACCCACTTTTTGTTTTTTGATGAACTCTTTTGTTCCAAATAATATCATATATCATTAATTATTACCCAATTCATTAGAGGGATATATTGGTCCCAACCATCAAATAATTTATATATTTATATGTTACATGATCATATCATGTTCATCATATCACAACACATGAAATAATGGGGATTATAAAACATTTAATCATAGAATAACTTATGGAAAAGAAGATTATTTCATATTCGTTACATCATCTCAATATTACATTTCTCATTGAAAATATAACGGTTTCATAATTATATCATTCCATGATAACCTGTAGAAAAAAGTAAAATATTTTATAATCATTTCATCATAACAAACATGAATAAACCATGGAAATAAAAATGGGTTTCATATATATTTTTTTCATGGTATAACCCATTGAGGAGAAACAATACTCATAAACATCATCTCACCATAAATCATTCAGAATGAGAATAATAATGGTATACTTGGTTCAAATCCCAATTACAAAAAAAAACATATATCAAATAATGTTATATTATATGGAATATTATTTTTAAAGATAAATCACATGTAACGTCTCTTGGGGAAGATTAATTTTCTATGAAAATAAATTTTTAAAAAATTAAACATTTTTGAAATCCTTTTTAATGAAAATAATCATAAAACTTATAATAGAAGATTGAGAAATCATTTAAAATATTTAATGAAAAAAATAATATTTAAAATTTTTAAACCAAAATATAAACATAAATATTTTTAGAAATATATTCATTTTAAAATAATCAGAAAAATTTATATAAATGAATATTCAAGGAATATAATTGAAATGATGGCTGGAAATTCAATCCATGCCTTAAAAAAATATTCATTTCACACATTTAGTAAAGGCCAAATGGGAAATTTTTTTGATAACGTCATTAAGACTCAATTTATAACCTCTTAGAAAATTGAAAATTTCTTAAAATTTTATTTATTAAATATTTTTATTAAAATGTATTTGAAAACATTAAACTTTTTGTAGAGAAAAGTATTTTAGAAGAAAAAGGGTTTTCGACCGAGAAGGAGAATTTTTTAAAAAACATTATTAATATACTATTGTGTGCATAAAGATTGGAAAATTAGGGGAATTTTTTTTCCATATAATATATCCATAGGATAATAAATTTCTTGATCTTTTTAGAGATGGATCATATGATTATATCATTAGAAGAAAATACAATACCAATCCATAAAAATAATGATATTTTAATAAACAATTGTTACTAAAATGGAATCATTCAAAAATAATCTTCCTGAATGAATATAATAAAATGATACTTCAAATATCTGGAGGATAAATAATTTTTTGAAATTAAATTTCAAAGGGATTGTATATAAACCTCGTACAAAAATATTGGGGCATAACATGAAATTATCTAGTTATGATAATTGAATAACTAAGAGGGGGAGGGGTAAACCTGTGATACTTTTTCTTTTATATTTCTTTGGAATTGAAACATATGTTTCCTCATGTTAATGATTCTTTTCGTTATTAAAAATAATTCAAACACACATCCACATAAACAAAACTATTTAAAAGGTTTTATATTTAATATGAATAGTTTCATCCATAATATTGTTTAGATAAAATAAAATTCCACACAATCCATTAGTAAAAATTTCTTGGATTAAAATGAGTATCATAAGCCCTTTCACTTGTGTAGCATATTGAACACAATATAGTATTTCATGATCACCATTTTATCACAAATAGTGTAAAATAATGGAATTTTTAAAAAAACAAGTTACTTGTGATTGTTTTCAAATTTAACAAATGTATTCATTTGAAAAATAATTCTTCGCATTCTTAACTAGAATATGGTAAAAACTACGTCGAATTTGTCAAAGAAAACCCAGTCAGATTCTCCAGGTATGTTTTCCCATTCTGATTCTTCTTTGTATGATTCTCCTAATATGATTCTCCTATGTATGATTCTCCCTACTACGCAAAATATATAACGTTAAAAGAATATGATATAGATGAATTCACCACACTTATATCATGAGTATGAAAATCCCAGTATGATTCTTACAGGGCTTATACTCCATACCAATTTGATGATGAGTTGAATATGATTGAGAATATTAGTACAGTAATATAAAGAATAAAAAAATTAAATATGACGATCGGTTGAAATTTTTTTTTGATCTTGTATCTTTTCTTTTTCACATCTATTTCTAAAACATTATCAATAAAAGGATTAAGTTAGAAAACATAATCTACTATCTATAATTGTGGAGCTTCACTCTTTTTTGTGGTTGATAATACATCATTTATCAGAAAATGTAAGGTGTAATATTCACCATTTATAATTGACCAATAATATGTTTTTTACGAAATCCAAAAACCCTCCTAGGTCAAAACAATTCACCCAAATATAAATTTTCCATAAAATATCAATGTAAACTTCCTCCTCGAGACTTCCCTTCAAGAATGAGGATTTTGAAATCCTTTTGAAATATCATATAACAATATTATGCCGAAATAAATAGTGTATTACCCCCGGTTTCTGGAATGTGGCCCTTATTTAATGATTTCATGGTTATAATGTTTATGGGATATGGTTGGGAGAATTTGGAGGAACATTGTAGGTGTTTTGGTGGAAAATAAGAAGTTTCAAGAGAGGTGAAAAGATTGTGTAACCATGCGGCTGAACCGTGCGTAGTTGGCACTTTTGAGGCAGTGTCTCCTTCCAGGTTGGATCACTGTTTGGGAGACCGTGTGAGGAGGAAATGTGAGGGTATGGCGAGGTAATTTCTACTACATGGTTAGCACATGTTTTGTCTAACCGTGCTAGCTAACCTTGCATGCACAAAGGTGAGATACTAAAAAAGTGGTTCTCACATGTTTTTTCATTTAAATGGCTCGTGATTCATCCTAAGTAGCTATAACATGGTATTAATATATCTTGGATGTCGGATAACCTCTCCAAATCAATTGGGAGGTGATATGTAGGCTTTAATTTGAAAATCAAAGCTAAATTCATTATGTATGTGATCATTCTTCATCGTTCTTGATAGGTTTCCTAGATCTACATAGTTCTACATATCCTATTCTATCTATTTCATAGATATACCTCCATTATGGGTATATCTATGTGTTTGAATTCCAAATATGAAGATATTTTGTCTTAATCTTTCTAGGAGAAGAGATCCAAAATGAGTTATTGAATAATCATCCCTGCTTTTTTAGCATTCATTCATCAATTTCGTTTTTGTAACAATGTTTGAGGTTGGATTATTCTCTCTCAACTTCTCTTGCTAGAATTTAAATTCATAATTTCAAATTGGATTATTTTATTGGGATTGATTTTGAAAAGAACAAAATAAATCTTCTTCAATGATGATTTACATTTTTAGTGATACTGTTTATTATTGGTAAATTATTGTGAAAAGTGATTTAACCTCTTGAATATAAAACAATTATTTTAAATTATTGAATTTTATGAATAGTTAAATAGATTGATGAAAATTTGGTTTTCAGTAAAAATAGTGTTTTATTGAATTGTTTTTCTGTTTAAATGACGTTTATATAATTATGATTCAATAAAAAGGGTATTTTTATTGAAAAGGTGTTTTGGAATGTTCCTGGGAATATTAGTGTGTGAGTACATATTGAATTTTTTGGGTTTGGTGGAAATATGACATTGTGCTCAGTTCCAAAGGTATAATGGAACATGGGATATAAATTTCATATTTCATATATGGATCTTGGTTGAAATATGACCTTGTGCTCGATGCCAAAGGGTTAATAGTGCATGGGAAAAAGTTACCATGTGACATGTTAGTAGATCTATTAGAAACCACTCAGGAGTATGAAACTATCATAATGAAGCATTCATGGTTGGTTTCTTGGGATTGTGGAATGGTTGGGTAAGCCAAAATTCATATTGTGAAATAGTTTTTAAGCTCTATTAGTAATTTTTTAGGAAAATAACATGCTGAAAAAATTGGTTTAAATTTCACTTTTAGGTCTTTTGTTATAAATGGTTTTGGAAACATGTATAAATTTGGTTATTAACTATTTTGAGAAATTTATTTATATAATATTTTTATGTAAATGTTTCTAACTCTTCTATCCTAGTGGTCCAAGTTGGGAATTCATTGGGGAAAACCTACTGAGTTTTATACTCACCCCTACTTTGGCACTTTTGTGCTTCGATAGATTCTATTTTTAGGGACCGGGGAAAAGGTAATGTTTCCCACGTTTTTAGCGCTACCTAGTAATGTTTCAGTAGTTCGATGTTTGTGGATATTGGGGGATGTAGATCATGGATTTTTGTGTACTTTTGACAGTATTGTGTCCTTTTTCTGTTGTGTATTTTCATACATTGTTATTCTTATGTTGTTTCATACTTTGATGTGGTTCTGAGATACATAATGTAGTAGAGTTTTTTTTCATTGATATTGCATCATATAATGAATGGTTGGTTAGTTTTTTGGCTTATATCATAAATGGTAAATCGTCCCCGACTTGTATTTTAAACCCTTAAACATTTATTTACTGTCTTTTGTGTCTTGGGGATGTTTCATATGTCTATGTAATGACTTTCCGTGCTCTCCTCGCTCTGAGAATTGGTGGGACATTACAAATGGTATCAGTCTGGTACTTCCTTGGTGGTACAAATGGTCATTAGTGTTTGTGGTATTGGCGTTGGAGATTATTTTCATCTATTCCATGGGTTATAATCTTATAAAGGATTAGGATTTTTGAACATTAAATTTATAGCATAAAAGGATGTAGATAACCTGTTAATGAAAACATTGATGTTACTAGGGGGTTGGGTGCATAAGTGCTTTGGATAATCTTCTAGAATGATGTAAATATCATTGTCAGGGTTTTATCTGATGTGATGATCATGAAATGCATTGGAATATTAATGAATTCCCATTGGGATTGAAGATCTCATTGTGAAGAATGGTTTATGATTTTTTGCATGGTGGGAATTTTTGAAAATTGATGAAATTGTTTTCAAATGAATGATTTTGAAAATTTGATATTTGGTGTGTTTCTAAAATGGTTTGTTTTTCAAAAAGCATGTGTATTGTTTTTAAAAATGGTTGAACATGGGAAAAGGTCATTTTGAAAGCAATGTTGTGATATTTCATTTGGATTCATTTAAAATTATAATACATTAATTGATAACTAGTGATATTGATGATGTTTTTTATTTGTTTAGAAAATGGTACCCAGTGGACATCTTCGAAACCAACCCAAATAATCTGGAGAGAATGTGGTTACACATGAACCACAGGAGAACCAAGTGATGGTTTAGAGTACTTTCCATGATTTTCAATGTATGGATATTGTAAACAAGAGGAATGATCCAAGGCATGTGGACCATACAATTTAGATTAGCTAGAAGAATCCACTGAACATCTGGTGTGATGCTGAACTCGAGGAGGCGAAGGTGTGGAAAAGTATGATGAATCATATCTTCAATTTCATCAACACACCATCAGAGCACAAGGTCAAGCTGGAAATATATATGCTCAAATATATTTAACGCTAGTGGTGGGATTTAGCGGTGAAGGATAAATTAGATGATGGACATACATGAGAGGATTTTTAGGAATTTTTCAACAAAAAATTATATCCTTATATGTTCATGATCTAGAATACGATAGAATTCTTCAGCAAAAAACATGAGAGAATATTTTTCATAGAGTACATAGATAAATTCATGAATATAGTCAGTTTTTCTCCAGAGGATGTAGCAAGTGAGTCTTTGAAGGCTTGAATCATTGAATCAGGGATAAGGAAGAAGATTCAATTGGTGATTTTGGTGCTCTGTATTACTGTTTATACAGTGATGGTGAACAGATCAACTATGGTTTAATGTGATATCTCAATATTAATAGGAAGAGGAATGATGATACCTAAATAGAATGGTTGGAGCTCAACTATTGGGAACAAGTGGAAAAGGGTCACTGATTTCTAAGGTGGTAGTGGATATCATAATCAGACGCTGGGATCAGTGAACCTTCCTCCACATCCCCAAAGCTAATCATGTTGCTTTCAATGTGGTTCACTTCACCACATAAAGTGAGATTGTATGAAAAAACCAAGATAATGACATAACTACATGAAGTTGGGGATACTTCAGTCGTATTTTTGCAATACTCCACAGTCATATGTTCGAGACACTTCTCAAGAGTCGCAGGCATTGTATGCTTCGATAGGATGAGGATAGTAGAATCTGTCTCTTCAACAGAGAAGAGCTATCCATTGTGATTCATGAAATACCAAAAATCCTAAACCTTAGCAATATCAACATAGCAATAAGGAGAATAGTGCATGGACGATGAAATAATATAGATATGAGAAGTTGATTATTGATTATCATCATAAACCATCTACGGTAAGAGTTTTGACTCTGTTGAATTCTACCCTTATTGAAGAACCCTTCGAAACTGGTGCATCACATTATTTTATTGCTTCTAATGTTGTGTACATTCTATGATTTATTTTGGAAATGATGCCTTTAATATTTAAACAGCAAACTACTCTTGGTTAAAGAGAATTCCAAGCCTTTTCAAGTAGATCATGTCCTATAACTATTGATGGAGCTAAACTGAAATGGGACTTATCGATGTTAGACATGGATGTCTATGATGTAATACGGGGTA
Organism: Viscum album; assembly: GCA_963277665.1. NCBI lineage: Eukaryota > Viridiplantae > Streptophyta > Magnoliopsida > Santalales > Viscaceae > Viscum > Viscum album. The sequence continues at coordinate 1,766,776,063 of OY728152.1, forward strand.
TGGATGAGTTGACAACATTAAAGGCTCACATCGACTGTTATAAGAGAACAATGAGTTTTATGACTGATGGAGACATCAAGAATCACTTCATAGGAGAGAGGATGGTAAAGAATGGTGAAAAGATCTTGTTGGCACCAATGGTGGGAATGATCTCATATCAGTTTTTAGTGTCGACTTTGGCATCAATGGATGAGACTGAGGAAACTAGTATTCAAGCTATTGTAGTTCAATTTCAAGATGTATTCCCTAATAACATAGTAGGGTTACCACCTATATCACATGTGGATTATATGATTGATCTGCTTATGGGGACAAGTCCTATTTATCATCTGTCTTGTAGGATGACACCAACAGAGTTAAGGTAATTGAAGATGAAGTCGGAAGAACCAAAAAACAATGGTTTTATTTGAACAAGTATGTCACTGTGGGAAGCACTGCTCTTGTTCGTGAAGAAATAAGATGGAAATATTTGGTTGTGTGTTGATTATCGTAAGATTTACCAAGTTATGATAAAGAATATATATACACTCCCATGCATTGTTGAACTGTTTGATCTATTAAGGGAATCATAGTGGTTCTCCCATATTAACATGAGGTCAAGATATCACTAATTGTGAGTTTGAAAAGAGGATATTCCAAAGACAACGTTCTGAAGCAGATATGTCCACTACAAATTATAGTATTGTCTTTTAGTCTAACGAATGAACCAGTGGTATTCAAGGATTTGATGAAATAGATATTTCTAAGATATTTGTATTCTTTTTTTGTGGTGTTTTTGGAAGACATCGTAGTCTATTAAATGGCAAAGGATGACCATGGAGAGGATTTGGAAACAATTTTACAATTCTTGAAATATCACCGTTTCTATGCCAAATTATCAATGTGTCATTTTGGATACAGGAAGTACATTTTATTGGCCATTACATTCAGGAAAAGTTTTTTTATTGATCCTAAAAAGTTAGAAGTTGTTATCTCATTGAAACCACCAATGTAGGTTTTATAGATATGAAGTTCTCTTGGTATCTCTAGTTACTAATGATTCATTGTTCATGATTTCTCACAACTAAAATTATCAATGAAAGCTCTGAAAAAAAAATTCCATATTCCAATGGAAAAAGGAATGTAAAAGTCTTTTTAAGAGTTGAAAGATAGGCATACATCACTATCTATCATGAATTTTCCAGAATCTGAATTGTGGTATGTGGTGTACTCTGATGCTTTGGGATTAGGGTTGAGATGTGTACTCATGCAAGGAGACCTTGTGGTTACTTATGGTTCAAGGCAGTTGAAGGTGCATGAGAATAATAACACAACACCCGATTTGGAGTTATCATCAATCATGCATTCCATGAAAACGTGGAGATACTATCTATTTAGAGAGAAAGTCACTATTTTTATGGACCACAAAAGCTTCAAACACATTTTCTCATAATATTATTTTAATCAGTGTCAAAAGTGATAGATGTAGTATCTCCATATGTATGATATTTAAATAATGTATACACTAGGAAAATTGAATTTAGTGGTGGATGCATTGATTACAAAGTCATATGGTCATTTGGAAAAAGAAGAATCAAGTGAATGGTAGTTGATGTCGGTACTAGCCAAAATGCATGTGGAATGTAATGACCAAGGTGATGTTGCAGTTTTCATTTCAGCTAATCTTGTTCGTGATTTGGAAAAAATGGTGAAAGGGACACAAACATATAATGTAAAATGTCTAGTTATAAGTTAAATACATAATGGTGGGGAGATCAATGAGGGATGAAATCATGATTGGATTTAAGTTTCATGCTATAGATATCTGATAGTTGTTCCAATGGATTTTAAGGAAATCCTCATTCATGATTACCACCATTATAGATTGGTTGTACATCCAGGTACACAGAAGATTTATAGGGTATCAAAGGTACAAATTTTTTATAGTGGTATGAAATGAATGGTGGCTGAGTTTGTCTGGTCATTCTTAACTTTTCAACAGGTTAAAGAATAGCATCAGATACTAATAAGAATGTTGCAGTCTTTACCTATCCCAGTATGGAAATGGGATCAGATAGTGATGTATTTTGATATTTTCCTTCCATGAATAGTTCAAAAACATGATTCCAGGTGGTTGATCGACGATCAACATTCCTAGGTGGGCCATTTCATCCATATTCATGAAACTCATAAGGTAGAGGATCTATCAAAAGTCATTATCCAGGAAGTTGTATAGAGGAATTTTGTACCAGTTTCAATAGTCTTATACAGATATCGAAGGATCATGTCAAGTTTCTGGAAATCCTTACAACATGCTGTTGGAAATCATTTTGCAATTAAAATGGTGTATCATCCCTAGATAGATGGGAAATCTGAGCAGAAAATACATATGTTAGAAGAAACTTTGATGGAATCTGTAATTTATGTTGGTTGATCATGGTAGGATAAAATACCTTTGTTGTGGTTATCGTACAATAATAGCTATTATCCCATGATATATATGGCTCCATTTGAATCATTGTAAGTGAATCATTATCGTTCTCCACTATGATAGGTGGAATCATGTGAAACCTCACTAGTTGGGACAATACTTCTTCATGAACCAATGGATAAGAACTAGCTGATGAGAAAAATGATATAGACGACTCAGATCCATCATAAATCATATACTGAACATCGTCGAAGACCATTTTCGTTCGATGTGGGTGATATTGTCTTCTTGAGGATATCACCATGGCATGGACATCATCATTTTGGGAAGCAAGGAAAGTTATTTCGTAGATAAATAATCCCTTTTGAGATACTATAATGGGTCATGAAGGTGGCATATCCGTTAGAATTACCACCATGGTTCAGTTCAGTTCATAATGTGTTCCACGTATCTATGATGAAAAAGTATTATACTTATATTGACCATGTGATCAGATGGGATCACGTTGAACTAGTGTGGGATGCATTGTTCATATATATATATATAGGTTCAGATTTTTGATATGAATGATAAATTATTTAACTGAAAAATAATCATTCTAGAACGGGTTTATTATAGTATGGTCATATTCAAGAAGTGGTGTGGGAACATGAGAAGAAATGAAAGAGAAATGTCCGAATCAATTTCACGATGGTGAGGGTTTTATACTATCCTAGATGAAATGAATAATGGTGGAGAGAATTTTCTTCCCCCAGTTTCAGGAGTGTAATCATTATTTAATGATTTAATGGTTATAAAGTTTATGGGTGATGGTTGGGATAGTTGGGAGAACATCAGAGATGTTTTTGGCGAAATTGGAAGTCGCACATGAGGTGTCTGGTTTGTATAACTGTGTGGAAAAACAATGTGTAGTTCAAAAATTTGAGATAGTGGATCTGACATGGATGGAGAAAATTTTAGGAGACCATTCAAGGAGGTTGTGCGGGTGTCTTCCTAGGTAGTGGCTAACACACAATAAACACACAGTTTGTCTAACAGTGCAAACTAACTAGGTGTCCACTTAAGTGAGGTCCTAAAAAAGTGGATATCTCTTTTTTTAGTGTAAATTTATATTTTTTTCCTCCTAAGCATTCATAACACCATATTATTCTCCCTTGAAGGTAATAGAACATCTCTCAATTATTTTCGAGGTGACCTGAAAGCTTTACAAGGAAATTCAAAGCTGAATTTATGAGGTACGTGATTGTTCTTTATTGTTCTTGATTAGATTAATAGATCTACTTAGATAAACATATCATATTCTCTCAATTTAATAGATCCACACCCAATATGGGTAGATCTATATGGGTGGATTCCAAATATGGTGTGATTTAGTATTGGATAATCTTGGAGAAGTGATCTATGGTGAGTTCTTGAAGAATAAACCTACTTTTTTAGTGTTCTTTGTTCTTTGTGGTTTTCATAAAAAACATTCAGGTAGGAGGATTATCTCTCAACACATCTTATTATAATTCATTGACGTAGTTTCAAATTGGTTTATTTGAATGGGATTGATTGTGAAAATCATGGAATAAATCCTCATTAGTGGTGAATTATGGTTTTAGTGAAATTTTGAAATCTTGGTAAGTGTTATATAAAGTGATATAGCTTCTTGATTTGGAAATAATGATTTTAAATTATTTATTTTCTAGAATTGTTAAATGGTTAAATGAAAATTTGGTTTTCAATAAAAATTTTATTATATTTAAATTGTTGTTTATTGAAATGAACATGATAGAATTGGGTTTCAATAAAAAGGGAGTTTTTTTGAAAACGTGTTTTGGCATGATCCTTGGGAATATTGGTGTGTGAGTTCATATTTCATGGTTGAAATACAATCTTAAGCTCTGTTCCAAAGGATTAATTTCACATAGGATATAATGTTCATATTTCCAATATGGGGCTTGGTTGAAATCTCACCTTGTTCTCGGTGCCAAAGGGTTAATGGAACATGGGAAACAATTACCTTGTGACGACATGGTAGATTGACGAGAAACCACTCATGAGTACGGAACTGTCATAACGGAGCATGCATGGTTAGTTTCATTAGTTTGTGGAGTTGTAGAGTATTCCAAAAAGGGTTATTGTGAATTTTTTTAAGCTTGTTTAGTTATTTTCTTTAAAAATAACTTGTTGAAATAATTGGTTTATGTTTCCCTTGTATGCCTTTAGTTATAAATTCTTTGGTAAAATCATTTCTATTTTGTTATAATCTGTTTTGATAATTTTTTTATATGAACTACTTTATATAAATGTATTTAACAATTCTATACTATTGGAATGTTTAGGAAAGTCATTGGGGAAAACCTACTGAGTTTTATACTCACTGATACTTTGTTCCTTTGAGTGTATTGGGTAATTTATCTTCGATGTACATTGATACATGGTTATTCTTGTGATGTTTTATACATTGATGTGGTTTTGAGATACCTAAAGTTGTTCCGATGACTTTAATTGTTCATGAATCATATAGTGAATTGTTTGTTGGTTTATTAGATTATTTATTTAATTTTATATCATCCCCCACTTTTATTTTAAACCCTTCGACATTTATTTCTACTATTTGGAGTCATGGGGATGTCACTTAAGTCCAAGTAGTGACTCGTAGTGCTCTCAAGAAAATGAGAATTGGTGGGTCATTAGAAATAGAAAGATTCTAATATTTTCTAATCCTTACATATGAGAAAAGGGTTCATTAAAATCAATACCTTATATTTCTAAATTCCTATTGACCACTAATATTTAAATTGTTTCTTACCACATCACCTTCCTCATTAATCATATTTTAGAAGAATAACTTTGGGACAATTATGCCTTTTTTGGAATGTGTACAAGATTCCATCTATCATTATTTTCATTTTCATCCATCTCTTCATTCATTAAGTAAAACCATTCTAGATAATCAAAATATGCTTTTACATAATCTAGTTCCACTTTTGAACACAAAAAAATTATGTAAAATGAAATTTTATGTTATTCTTATTTGATCCCCATGATGTTTGCCACTAATATTTTTCAATGATTTCACATTCTTACTCAGCTTAGGACAATTGTTTCAATTATATCCCTCATCACTGCAAATATCTATGTCTAATTATTCTTCATTAGTATGATTACAATTATCAATATATATATCATAATTGTTTTCAAATCATTTATTATCCAACTCAACTTCAGGGTGTGCCGGGATATAGTTACCTTCCATAGATATTTCTATTACTTTTACATCAACTGAATAAAAAATTCCTCTATTTTATTTGTTGAAACATATATATTCTCTTCCTTTTAGTGCATATGTAATAAAATTTTCATCATCACCATTCGTTTTTAACCTTATATAGTTTCTATCAATCCAATTTTACGATAAATTGACTCCTAAAAACTGTTATGTTTTTTAAACATGGTTTTTTCCATAAAAATATTAATATGAATTCATATCTAAATGTGGATTATGGAAATAATAATTATGAATATAAATAAATTACTCATGGATTTCCACCAAAACTGATGAGATATGCCATGATTTTGTAATATGGTTCTTTGTATTTCTACAAAAATTTTATTCATTCATTTAGAATAACCATTTTTTTGAAGTGTTTATGGGGAGATACACTCATGAAGAATTCAGAACTTCTCCAAATAAAAGTCAAATTATTCACTTATGTGTTCAGAAGCATTATCAGTTCTCAAATTCCTCAGAGAATACTCACATTCCTTCTTATCTTTCCTTCTGAAACTTTTAATCAATTTTAAATATTCTAACTTATTTATCATTAATAAAACACAGGTAATGAGACTAAAATAATCAATGAATATGATGAATTAGATATGTTCATTTGTTGAATATTTTCCAATTGGCCTAGATATATTAGAATGAATCAACTCTAGGAGTTGTTTTGAATAAATATCAATATTCACATTCACTAATTTACTAATCATTACTTTAGGATAGATTTTTCATCACAAATACCCTCTTCTTGGAAAATTAAGAATATGTAAGACAATATTTATTTTAAATGTCTTTTCATGTTTCATTATCCCATGTCTCTAAGACTTTTATTCCACAATTGAATCTCTTCCACCATACTCATGTAAGAAGATTTGTTTATTTCACCAACCTAAAATATGTTTCCTTTGGTTCACTTACCTATTCTAACAATATTTCTATGTTCCTTGTGTTTCCAGAAGAAACAACCTTTTCTGAAGATAATTTTTTCCCCGCATCAAACAATTGTGAAACACATTAAAATATTTTTTCATCCCATCAACATACAATGTGTTCTTAGATTTAAACTTTTCTTTTCTAATGGTAGCTAATTCAACACCTTTGATTTTTTGATAATCTTTGTTATCTAATTTCATTTTTTATTTTTTTAAAATCATTTTAATTCATCAAAAAATTCAAATATGTTATCATATGATAGGAAAAAAACTATCAAGAATCAAATGTAGTTCTAATTTTGTATCATTCAATGTGATTTCAACAACAATAGTTGTTTCATCTTATTAATATTTTTTATGTTTCACCCTCTATGAATTGATAAGAAACATTTAATGTCCTGGTAATAAAACAAGACATCCTTTTTCATGGTGGATTGGTTTTTCAAATCATTCAAAAATATTTATAAAGGTTGTAACCTATATTAAATCTCCAATCCAACAATTTCATGTTTATTTAAAACCATCATCATAGATTTATTATTTTTAAGGAAATGTATCCCCCTAAAATCGTGCCTTTCAAAACTAGTGGAATAATAGTAATATAGTTGGTAAAACTAACACATATTTTATGAATATGGAAATCAAAAATGATATTAGTAATATAAAAAATTGATTATTTGCCTATAAAAATTCCATACTATTAAGAATTGTAAATACATTTCGCCCACTCCTTATTCACTTTACTTTATGCATTTTCAAAACCAAAATTATTTAAAACTATTCCAGACTCATATTATTTAAATAGATTATTAGACTCAAGGTTCGTTGAGACTTCTAAAAACCTAACTTTTTTTGTCTTATCCACATACATGACTTTATGTGTCATGACCCGTCCCTCGGGGCCCGTTTCGTCACTACCCCAAGCCCGCCTTCCATAGACCAGGGGCTGGTGACTACCACCAAAGGAGTAAATCCCTATAACTGTGAAGGAATTGCCTTTATATCCATAAATCACTCAACCAGAAAACAAGAGGAAACAAACTCTATGTAAAGCAGTATAAAATTTGTGCAGAAAGTACAAAGGGGCTTGAAATACAAGCCCAATAGAAAGGTACAACAACAACTGAATGAAAGGTACAATTGAAGAGACAACAGCTGAATGGTGAAGTAGCTCCTAGATCGACCTCTGTGTTCATACCAGAAGGTTAGGTACAGATTTCCTCCTTAGCAATCCACTCTCGTCTGTCTCCTATGGGTACCGACTCCTCGTGAGATCTACCTCTGGGTACCATCTAGCTCTACAAGCCTCAACCACGATCAGTGCTGTCTGTCGTCTCCAACCAACACAACGAGGTGCGGGCATAGCCCGTGCAGGGATGAGTATAACAATACTCAGTAGGGACCCCGAGACCCTCATGGTATCCCTAAATCCAACAAGGATAAACCAAAATTAAATATTCACTAAATATAACAAGGATAAACCAAAAAGATAGATCTCAACAGATAACCTTTACTTATGTATATTCCAATACATATACCTAAGTAATCATGTAACCCATCTCAATCATGAGGTAAACACTATGGTCATTGAATCAGCTAAAACCAGGAATTTCATTATTGAAACCACAACTGCTGGAGAACTCCACCACTGTCGAATACAGTGGTCATATCACGACTCTGAGAAACTACTCACTAACCTTAGACTGCTGATGTATTCCCCCTGTAGAGTACCGCTGGTCTACTGCCAAATACGGGGCGCTTCATCTGCTGAGGGTCTGCCACAAAATACCGGGCGATCTCGCTAATAGCATACAGAGGTACTCCTACTGTCGTGTACCATGGGTCTGCTTCCAACTACTAGGCGCTCCGTCCGTTGTGGGTCTACCACCAAATACTGGGCGCTCCGTCCACTGGGCTAACTGAATCAGTATGAGTCGAATAGGTCAAGCAGCCGTCAGTTCTACAGCTACTAGGTCTCTGTACTCTATACAATTGTCTCCAAGAGGATCCGCTCCAAGAGCTGCTGTTCGATACTCTAATTATAACAATTTCCCACGAATAAGTATCTTAATGGACCACATTGTCAAAGGGTCTCAATGCCAAAGACGGTGCATCTATCAGACGCACAGTCTGTGAGTTATTAGCCTTTTAGTCGCGGGGGACCGGTTGGTTTTGTGTATGAACCAACGTAGACATATCTCAACTGTACCATGAACTCTCATGGGGTATACTCAAAGGAACCATTTCTCAGCGTGATTACCAACGCTGATGATGGATTTTCAAACAGACGTCTGGTCTGAGTGTTATTAGTATATCTGTTCCAGGGGCCCGGTTGGACTTCGAGTATAATCCCACCCAGACGTACTCTAACAGCATCCAATCCTCAGGTGAATTTCTCCAAAATAACCATCTCATCCAGAGGAATCCAACGTTGTCGACGACACATCAATCGGACGTCCGGAGCACATGTTATAAGTGTTTCCGCTCCGAGGGCCCGGTTGGTTTCGGTTTCAAATCAACCCATATGTACCCAAACATTCCCAAAACCATGAGTTTAATATACTGATACGACCCTTTCAATCCGAGGAATCCTACGCAACTGACGGTGCATCGATCGGAGGTCCTAAACTCATGTTATGGGAGTTTAACTAAAGAAGGTTTGAAAATAGGGTGTCTCGGCCCTGTCCGACTCGGCCCTACACCCCATGGGTCGGCCCGAACCGGGGCGACCCGACTTGAGTCCGGGTCCGGCCTAGTTCTGCGCGGATCGGCCTGCTTGGCCAAGAGAGTTGCACGCAGCACCCCCCCCCCCCCCCCCATGCCGTTAACAGATTCCGGCGGCGCCAGCTGGCGCCGCCCCACCGTCCCGGGATCCTCCGTGGCCACGTGATCCATCACACTGCCGCCACGTCTGCTGCCGCGATGAAATTTCTTCAACGTCGTGCAGGGGAACAACCACATCCAGGCGGTCGGATGCCTCCGGCAGCCGCCTCTAGTCGCGGACACCACCGTGTCGGCGTAGTGCACTGGCAGTGTCTTCCGCGGAACACCAAACACGCTCTGGTGGTCCGATTCAACCACTGCTCACGCCTGTAGCTCTCCTGGGACCCGTTCTTCACTACGACAATTTCCAAATGTTGTTTCAGTACCATTTCATTATGTCCCGTCAATCCGCGCATCAACAAACAATCTACGTAGAGTCATCGTGCTGTTTTTGTTCAGTCGGCGTCCTCTGCGTTAGGCTTTATCAATTTTCCATGGTTAAACATGGTTTTACAAAGAACGAATTACAATTTTATTTACATAAAATTGATGCAAACCATCCAACAACCACCCTACAAATAACTATACCCAACCCGCAAAGAATGATTTTTCAGATCAACATGATAATGAGTTGATCTGCATTATTTGTTTTAGAAGTGATGAATCATGGAAATATAAGCATATTCGAAATTAAACCCCTAAATCAAGGTTCTCCATTCATTGACAATATCACGAAAGGGTGGACATCTACTCGTTGACGTCGAAGAAAGGAAGGAGATGAAGGTGATGTCGTTCATTGGAGATCCGTCGAAATGAGAACCATTCGTCGTGGAGGGAGGGATCTCTTCTTCTTCACACAAGAGATCACTCCAATATTTTCCCTACCCAACGTGTGCCAAAATAAAATAATAGGCTCGTCTATTATTTTATTAACACAATCAATTTAAAATCTGAAACTCACATCCCTTCATTAATTAAATGTTTTGCCAATTAATTAAGGAAAGGTGAAAGAGTGATCCTTATATATTTGTGGGTTGTAAAGAATTAATGAAGAGAGGGAGGTGGATATATTGGAAATTAATGAGGGTTTTCCAATTTAATGAGTAGGTTTAATGGGTTTAGATCAAATAAAATGGTTGGGGCTTATGTGGGACCCACCTCTCTAACATCCACACTTTGGTAGTTAGGTGGCTATGGATCCCACCCTTAACTACCCATGGGAGGAAATAACCTCCATAGAAATAAGTTAAAAAAATTTCCGACAATTTTTATTTACTTCTTAAATAAACCCCAATAATTAACTTCTTCTCACGAGCAAACACATCTACGGTAAAGGTTCCCTTAGGAAATTTCTATTGCTACGAGTTCATCAGTGCCCTCATATTAAAATTTCGAGCACCGGTTCAAAATATAGAAAAACATGATCGTTCATTTACTGAATGTAACCGAGATAAACTTCGTAAATCGATTTTGGGAACACCAGGCCTCAGAATCAAGTGTCATCAGAAGCCACAGACTGGTAAAATTCCAATGAAATTAAAAATGGAATTCCCGTGAAATATTCGGGTCGAAACATTATGAGTTTTCTTCATATCAAAGACTATTTCATCTTAATTCTAAATATTTGAAGGTATATTTTATTGATCCATCTCATTATTCACCATTAGATAACATTCACCAAATTCAGTTATAGTGTTTTCAGAACATGTACTTTTCATTTCTTTTTTGGAACATGTTTTTTAGACAAGTTCAAACTAATATTTTTTTCCTTTCAGATTCCCCTCCAGGTTCCCATTATGAATTTATTCTTTAGGATATTTCATCAAATCATCAACCCCTTTCACCATATTTTCATTATCATCATTAATTTTTTTTATAGATTGTAAAGAAATGATCATCTTCCAAAAAACATCCTTTTAATAATTCATATAATTCCTTGAAATTCATTCAACTATTCTTTCAAATGATGTCCAAATAGAGTTTCATCATCTTTTAAACTACTACTCCCAAATTATTCATCATTTACTATTAAAATAAATTTATTTTCAATAAAATAATCTATTTATATTTTGGACTCAGCATCACTACCTTCTATTTCATCCTGTATAAACAAGAAAATTCATCTTTTGGATTTGAATAACTTCCTTTATGTCCCTATAAATATTGAATTTTGTGGTTTCTTCTTCAATCTCCTTGTATTTATTTGTTCTTTATCAATACCCTCTTCATTCTTTCATCAAGAAAAATTTTCCACAAAAACAACAACTCCTCCACATTCAAAAATTTAAATGGGATGTTTCCCTTTTTGTTTCCATGAACGTCATTTGATATATTTAGAATATAGTGATAAAAGTTCATTAATGTTCCTAAAAACCTTATTTTTAGAGTCAGATTCAAAAATTTATTCTTCAATAAGAATATTTATTGAATATTCCTTCTTTGAAACCATGAAATAAATTTATACATCAATATTTTTTAATGATCACATTGATATCCATTCACTTATTATATTTAATGAGAGTGATATAAAAATCACCAAGATATAATGTTTCAGGATCTATTCCTTCTTATAATGAATATTTTTCATCAAAAATTTAGATGTGGATTCTCAAAATCATTTAAACAAATATAGAATCATCTAACCATTCACCATGAAAATTGATAGTAATAAAAATCCAATATACCCTGTAAAATAAGTCCCCAATAGATTCATACTAACCCAACTTCAATGCTCCATACATAAATCTACATTTTTATGTTTTTTCTTCATCAATTATTTATTTCGTTCATGTTTATTTTTAAATTTATCCCATATACCTTTGGTGGTGGGAACACCTTACACCCAATCAAATTAACTTTCATAATGTGGTGATAATATAGAATTTTATACCCATTAAATCATTCTCTATATTCTTCTTATAAAAATATGTAATATGAGCATTAAAATCAGTAGGATAAAACCCATCTCTTGTTTATTCATGAAAATCATATCCAGTTGACCTACGAAAAGTCAACACTATATATTTCATTATATGATTACTTTTTCCAGGAAAAACCAAAATATCATTAAGGTTCACACAATTCAGAGTCTATACCATTATAAAATAAGGGATGGGATTCTATGCTCTGATACCACTACTATGTTCCTAGTTAGTATAATTTTTTGATATAGAGGGGAGGGGTGAATCAGTTATAATTTTCATATTATGTTTTCTTTCAATACTAACAACCTCTTCCTCTTATTAATGATTTTACCTTCTGCAAAAAAAACATTTCAAACACATGTCCATAGGAACAATAGAGTTTATGACATTCTCTACTCATTATGAATAGATCTGTCCTTGGTATGGTATGTATAAATTCCAATAAAACCCAATCCATTAGAAAAAAATCCATGGATTACAATATGTAGGATATTCCCCTTCACACATGTAGCACATTGACGAAAATACAATAGTGTGTATGCACACTTTTAGCACAAATAGGGTAAAACAATGACTGGTTAACAAAACATGTTACATGTTATTCATTTTCAATTTCACAAATATATTCAATTGGAAAAAAATTAAACACATTATCTCCCAAATGATAGTGAGAAATCTGTAGACATTTATAAGGAAATCAAAATATGGTCTTCCAGTTACATTTTTCCGAGACAGATTATTCAAATTATGATTTTCCTAATATGATTATCCTTTGCACAATTTTACCTAGTATGAAAAATATATAACATTAATATAATACAGTATAAATGAATCATCACCACTAATATATTGTGTATGATTAATTTAGTATGATTCTTCCATGTATTTTACTCCTACCCAATATGAAGATCAATTGAATACCATTGATAAGCTGAGAATAGTAATCAGCTGAATTTGAAAATTAATGAATATGACAATCAAATAAAAACTATCTTGTGATCCTGTCTATTCTATTGTTCATTTCTTCTGATGAATTATTTTCAACAAATGGCTGAATATAGAAATCATATCCTTGTTTATAAATGTTCGGTGCTTCTCCCCCTTTTGTGATAAACACCACATAGGTCATCAGAAAAGTATGATGTAATTTTTACCATTTATAAGGGACACAATAGTGGTTTTTGTAGGAATAACAAGGCCTTTCCCACTCAAACATATTCACCCAAATATAAATATTCCCTAAAATTATTTGTGTATTTTGACAACATCAAATATTATTGAATCTTCTCGATTATTCTACAATCTCCATGCCTTATTCAGGATTTTTTTTTCAAATTTCACTTTGAAATCAATTATTTACTTCAATTTCACTCGAAATTATTTTTAAAAACAATTATCAGTTATCAATTTAATGTAAATTTTTGATGAAATGAATACCACTATGAATGTTTAATCCAATTATTATTTTGATTTCAATGCTCCCCCTTAATAGAAAATTCATAAAACTCATTAATCACTTCTCTTGAATTATTTTTAGTTCTTCACCTTCCCTCTTGACCCAATTAATAGTTCACTTGAAGATTAAAAAAAGTAATTGGTGCATCTTTGAATGGTTGACTACGTTTTTTATATTTTTTTCATTATGATTTTTATCCTCCTGAGTTCATCTTTAGTAACATCCTTAATTAACAAACATCTAGTAACATCATGACTTCCACCAAAAGTATAAATTCTTTTTAGAATAGTTCCAGCATCATCAAACATCAATTGAAAAGTGTCAAAACATTCTATACATTTTTGTTTCTTTCATTCCTTATCACTCATGTATGATTATATAGTGAAAAATTGGCCAAAAAAATTTGTCTGAATATGATTTTTTATAGAATAATTATCCTAGATATGATCATCTTGATAATGATCTTTTTGGATATGATAATTCTAGTTATGATCATTATAGTTATCATTATTCATGGTATGATGTGTATGGATATGAAATATTCAATATGAAGATTTTCTTCCTCTTCTTCATAGACATATTTTTATTCATGTGCTTGGATATGAATATCTAGAATTTATTTGACTTGAATACGATATCCCACACACTTTTATTTTCATCCACATATGATCAATCTAAATTCAATTAGTAACATCTCTCTCATTCCATCGTTCATTAATCTATATTACCCTGAAATTTAACCTCTTATAAATTATTTATGTGAAATAAAAATTTCCAGGGTATCATGACATTTAAAATATATCCATGAAGAATCCAATTATTTACAAAACCTCAGTACAATATTTTCCCATTATAGACCCATGGTGACTCTGATCAGAATATTTTCATTCAACAGACATCAATCATTATGATGGAATTTTCATAATCAATGTGATTCTGATTCATTTGATAACTACCATAAATATTGTTTTTAACAAATACAATGTGAAGATATTTATTTATGAACAAAAATCTCATAACAACAAAATAAAAAAATTGAGAACAAACAACTTGTTCATCATAATGGTCCTAACAAAAATTAATCTTTTTTCTCAATTAATGAAAAGCAGTAGAAAATAACCTTTATCGATTCAGATGAAACTGATCCATAAAACCCTTGAATGATTGACACTCAAATAGATATGTAAATTAAACCAATTATTTGAAGAATTTTCATAAAATACATTCTTTGGATGTATATATGTCACATATATAGAGATCCATTATTATCATTAATAGATATTACATATTCATAGATGAATATTCAATACATTACACAAACACGTGCTTGAAGATCGTAGTAGTTTGGTGTCACATGAGACAAGGTACACAAACACATATGTTTGGGAGTTATATTAAACAAATCACATAAATAGATTCCCCTTTTGTATTATTCAAAAATATATCTTATATAGAAATTTTCTAACTGAACCAGCAAACTAAATTATAAATAACTGTGAGATAATATTCTCAATAATGGTTAATATAGAAGTAACCTATAAATAACGTGATCGTAAGTGTTTGAGATCATAATAAGAAAATATAAAACCATGCCATGCATGTTAATTTCCATAATCATCCTTATGAACATAATGATTGGCTATTTAGAAGATATGAACAATAAGGAAATCATTTAAAATGATCCATGAGAGAGTAAATTTATTCAAAGGACATGAAACTTTTAAAACACATAATCATAGAAAATAATTTAAATGTTTTTTAAGGAACACTAACAATTCTACGATAGTAGAGAAGGTTCACTCCTCAAACCATCACAGTAGTCATGGTAAACACATAAAACCATCATAGTAGAACAAGTCCCTTACTAAACTCCGTTTACTCCCTATTTTAGTCATGTATATCTCATGAGATAAGAATATTTATATAGTAAATTATATGGAGATATCAGTCCCAACCTTCTTTTTATATATTGTAACCACTATTCATAGTTATAATGTTACCATCAAAATTTGTCATAATATTAAAACTATCACATAAATATAATTGAATCAAATGTGGTTCTTAATATTATAATTCATTTATTTAAACATGAACAATTAAATAAAATGGTTTTGATAAAATTTTCATCATATCATAACTTATGAAAAATTGATAGGAATCAAATCAATTTTATCATTTCAATAATGAAAATATTATTGAAAAAAATAAGCAAGTTTAATTAAAAAAAATTCATTTTGCATCCCATAGATGATGAAGAGTTTTATTTACCATATTTTATTCAATAACCATTTACATGTAGAATTATAATGGTATCATTGGTTCATATCTATATTAAATCATTAGTTTCATAAAAATATTTCAACTTGGACAAATAATGGTATTGAATGATAAATCAAATTGAAAATTTATAGAGGGAAATAATGTTTCATTGAAAATAATTTTTTATACTATAAATTATTTGAAAAAATTATCATTGAAGAAACACTTTTTAAAAGATATAAACTATGCTTTAAAAATGATTTTATACATTTCATGATGAAATTAATATTTTTATGAAAATGAAATTATAAAAATAAATATTCGTAAAACATTTTCAAATTACTTTTCAATGAAATTAACCTATAAATCATAAAATGTAAAATAAAAATAAGAAAATGTTTATGATGGTGAGAAATTCAGTATATATTGAAATAAACATTCCATTGACATTTTTGGTAAAATATAAATTGGAATTATTTCGAAAAGATATTATGATTCCTTCTAAATATTTTTTGTAAAAATTAATTCCTGGGTAAATATTAGGTAATAAATCAGTTGATAAATGTTAATAACAATTTTTATTACATTTTTAGAGAATATTATATATAAAAAAGGTTTTCATCTAAAACGGAAAATAAAAATGACTTCTATTAAATCATTTTATTTAGAACGTGAGTATATAATATATTGGAAATGAAGGGAAAATATTTATTCTCACCAAATATCAATATTAGTATAATAATAATGATATTAATATGATATGGATCATAACATTTCATCATTTGAATCATATTGATAAACAAACATGATAATTAATGACACAATTGAAAAAAATATCTACCACATTGGCATCTTTTGTTTTTTTGAGTAAAAATAAATATTAACATCAAATAGAATAGTAAATATCCTAAAAATTATTATATCCATGACATAACAAGTGAAAGGTTATATATATAAACCTCATAAAATAAGATGGCTTCATAATATATTATATTTCTCATAGAATGAAAATTAATACAAACACAACTTACTGTTTCAGTAATATTTTGATTTATCATCCTTAGAAAAATTAATAAAATGAAACCATATTTTAATTAAAAAATTATATTCATTATATAAAATATCAATTTTTTAGTACAAAAAATGAAAATTAAATAGTGCTTAATTTTTATATGTCGCCAATAAATAAAAAAAGAGGTGAAATCCCTTACCAAAAGTCTCAACATCCTTCATATAAATTAATAAATCATGTATAATAAATATAATAATATTATATAGCTATTATAGAACCATAATTTCATATTTAATTATATTGTTTTCTTGTTACTATTAATTACTCATTTATTTCTAATTCCTTTTCAAAATCTTGTTTCTAGTAATAAAAAATATATATCGTTTATATGTTATTTTTGGTCCTATTACATTCATAACAATTACATGTTATGAATTATTGAAAAAAATCACATAGTTTCCCAATGCAATAGTTTATCATACACACATGATCCTTTATATTATCCCATAAAGAATATAAAAGTAAATTTTTTATACAATATAATGAATCCAAGGGATAATTATATTATGAATAATATATGAAGTTTATATTCATTTTAAAACACATTCATTAGTGGTGGTAATGGAATGATAAATGACATAAATTCAGTAGGTCGTTGTTTGATGTATAAATGATTAATGATTTCAGAACTCATTTGATGAAAGCAGGGATGGTTGTTGGTAATATTTGAATCATAAAAAATATCATTATATTGAAGATAAATATTTTATTATATAATAATATTTTTATAATAATTCAATATTTTGGTAGATGAAATAAAATAAAACAATCATTAAAGAATGTTTCCTCTTTTTTTGTGTATCCAATAGGTAAGAAACTATGTCGTTCTTATAATGGTTTTATGTAAAAAATAAATAATCTTCAAATAAATAAGTTAATTTTTTGAGGTATTTGGGCATGTCTTTTGCAAAAAAATGAGTTTTATGGTGCGAAGAAGATAGAATATTTGGTGGGATTTTATAAGTGAGGAGAGGTGAGTTTCATAACAATATTTATTTGAAAAATAATGTACCCACATTTTCCTTATATCATAAAGTTGAAAATGCAGTATTACCGAGCCTTGGAATTTTAGTATCATTATATATATAGATATTATATTTTTGTAAATTTTTAGTTCATTTTAATCATTATTTTCTTAGTTTGTAACTCGATAAGTACATTTACACAATTGGGACAATTAGTTTTTACTATTTTCCATATTTATTTTTTAAAAATAATTTTAACTTATCAGATAATATAAATTATTATAATTATAAATATGGTATTCTATTTTACTAATTCCATTTATATAGGAATAAAAATTTAATGTAAAATTAATCAGGCATGTATGATTAGAAAATAGTTTCTATAAAGAAATTTTTTTACAATATTACTATGTTTCTATATCATATTTAAAAATGAAAAGAATTTAATTGACAGAAATTTTATTAATCGGCATATATTTCATATAATTGTAAATTTCAATAAATGTAAAATATTATTTAATATTTGAAATACATAAAATAAAATGGAACCTTTTAATTTTAATTTTGTATTTTTTCTACTCATCAAAAAAATATCTTTTTATAAAATTCTTTAAAACTCAACATAAGATAATATTTAATAATATTATTTTAAAAATGAAACCAATTTTCATATTTCTTAATGAATTTTTAATTTTATTTTTTAAGTATGCCTAATAATACAAACAAAAATACTTTTTACAAAAATATAGCTTTAAGTGTAAAATTTTATTTATATTTTTCACTAATATACGAAAACGTAAGATGAACGTTAAAAAATTGACTCTATATATATATATATATATAATATATTGAAAAAAACAGATTAATTTCTTCATGTAAAATGTGTTATTTTTCCTAAAAATATATTTGTAGAGAAAAAATTATATTATATTTAAATAGTTTCATTATTTTAATATTTAAAAAATTGTTCATAAAAAATTTAATTTTATATAAACGTGTACTCCAATTATTTTCAGGATTTATATAATACAATTCATATATACTATTCAAATGGATATGTTAAAACTATCATGTAATAGAATTTTAATAATAAGAAATATTTTGTTTAAACTCAGAGTTCGGTGTAACAGAAGCTAGACATAGAGTTACGTGTATCAAAATATATTGAAATGAATAAAATAAATTTGGAATAAATTTGAAAAAAATATCATGGTGATACATTCTACCCTCTTTATAATTAATTTCTCTATTGAAATGAAGTTGGTCCATCAATGGTTTAACATTTGAAATTTCGTTCATAGAAACCAACATCGTTAATAGGGTTAATAAAACAGCCTCTTCAATAATGACAATGGGATGGATGAAAGTCATATGGAATAAGAAAACATTATGTTTCAAAATTATATAACATTGTTTAGAAGTGTGATCATTGACATAGAATAGAAAACTAACAAAAATATTGACTAAGAGTGTTAGAGAACACAATCAAGAGAAACTTAATGACCACACCGCCATAAACCTATGAAATGATAAAATGGTCATTGATATCCTAAAAATTTATGATTATACGGGAAAATTTTATTTTAATATTATTTTATTATAATTGGTGAATTTATTTCCAATCTATATTTAGAAGATAATAATATGTACTTAATATATTTTATTTCATAGGAAAAATTTTATCATTTATTTATTACATGATCAATTTCCACTTCATATCGTACATAAAGAGTTTAGTTTCTTCTTATCTAAAGCACTAAATATAATATTTTATATAATGATAAGTAACATATGAAATAAATTATATAAAATTTAACATTAGTTATCCATTATGGATATACGATCATACGGTTGAGTAATACATTAATCTCTAGAACCACAACCAATTTTTAGGAGAATCCATTTAAAAAATGATTGACCTTATAAAACATAATTTTTTTAAACTATAAACAAGGTATCTAAATTTTTATAATAAATTTAACATTAATGACCCATATATTATAAAGTAACTCCTCATTATCACATACTAATCATGTGAATACCTTCATCTTGTATTCTCTGGAATCATGGTAATTAAAAGAATTTAATGAAAAAATTATTAAAATAATAAATTATTCCTCATTCAAAACCTAAAAAATAATATTATATACAAACCAAAAAATTTCCACTCTCCATGAATGATAGCATAAACTAATTTTTCAACAAATAATTATTCAGTTCTATGGTAATCATAATTATCTATGTTTCTAATTCATGTAAAATACATCTTTATCCTAACTTAATTATCTCATAATCTGGAATATTTTAATAGTTCTCTTCCATTACTAGAAACATAATAGTTCCATCAAATAACATTTTAATCCCATTTATAGTATTAATCATATTGTTTCAAATAAATAAATAATAAATTATAAAAAAAATTATATATTTCAAGATTCATATAACCTAATACATTATTTCCAATACATTAAAATTTAAATCATGCTAGATCCTTCTAATACTACTACAAAGGCTTCATGTTCTTATTCCTTAGTATATATTTCCATCAATATGCCATTAATAGCCTCTTTATCGTCAATAAAAAACATTCCGCATATTGCATTGTTTATTACCGTTAGGTGTTTTCCCCGTATAACATATATTTTCTTAATTCACTTAATTTACACATTTTAAACATTATTTATTGATGATCCCTTAGGATGACCAACATTTCAATCCATTAAATTTTCCAAACCTTTAATTTTTTTATCTAAATTATTTGTGTCGATATCCACATTCAATGAATATTTTCAACCCTCTATGACATTTCATTGAGAGACTCTAATCATATTATCAATATATTAGTCACTTGATCTATTCCTTCCTTCTATCCACTATATTAAAAAACTATGACATGTATCCTTCCGTTATTTTATGTGTATGATATTTCGTATTGGATCACTTTTTAATCATGTTTTTTGATATATTATTAGATATATTAACAATATATTTCCCTTATGTAATTATCCCATTTATATTATCATCAGGAACATGTCTGTCACATACAATGTCAACATAGTTCCTTTTGGATCTTTTAATAGAATAAACCCAAATATCATAGTGTGATAATCAAAACCCATATCATAAACCAAAAAAATACCTAATTAAACTAAAAATATTATGTATAAATCATGGTACACTATTTTTAATATATTAATCCATAGGTTTATCCTTGGTCATTAATAATAATAAAATATTTAAATCAATTATGAAATTTTGTATTGTTTATTTTTAATTTACAATATATTACCAAGTGGATTTTCAAACATGGTATGCATTAAGTACCACTATCATGAACCAAGTGATGATTGAGGCCATCACAATGTTTCCTTCTCAAATTTTTACACCATGGCTCTTCTATACTAGATTAACATAATATTTTATTATCCGGAGGGTGTTTTAATTTCATTAAAACCACATTATCCATCCTTTATAAAAATTCTAGGATATTTTATTGTACATTTACTCATGCTTTTAATTAACCCTAAATTTTTACCTTGACAGATCCTTATAAGTATCCCTATGGATCTCATTAAATTTCTCTCCACCATGTTTCAAAAGATTAACTATAACCATTAATGCAAACACTTTTTAACATACATTTTTATAACACCTTTTTAGATAAATATTCATCACATTAAAAAAATTCATTACTGGGGATTAAAATAGTCTAGTGTCTATAAGAACCATGATACATACTCTTATAATGTGTGGAATGATATTCAACATATCCCTTAAAGAAATTCACCTTTAGTGATCCAAATTAAAACATTATTCAGAACCTCTGAAAAGCAAACACAAAAAATAGGTGACCATGGATTCCCATTAAGGGTAAATAAGTTAGATATGTAACAATAAAAAGAGAAAAATGGTATGAGAACAACCTAAAAACAATTGAAGATGTATCCCAGTATATAAATGATCATGATCATTAGTTGTAGCGTAATGTTTTTATATTCATAAAAATGAATAATAATAAAATCAAGCGAAATGTCCATGAACGTATTACATAAGAATAAGATAATGAATTGTGGCATAAAAATGTAATGTCATTCCCTATAATTTAATTATCATTTCCAAAAACATATTTGGGAATTTCAAGGGGACTATACATACTGTGTGGGACACACAACCTTCCATGTATGTGGTCCTTTACATATAATGGATCAGTTTTCCCAAACATTCAACATTGATTCAAGTTTCCCCATATCCTCATTGTATATCTGGTTTATCCAAATTCCAATCATGGATCAGGTTTCCCCATATTCACATAGTGGATAATGATGCGCATATTTCCCATTGTGGATCAGGATGCACCTATTTCCCATTAGCGATCAATATAATCCACTTGTTTTCCATCATTTTCACATTATACGTAAAACATTACCCAATTTTTTGGATGGATATATATATATATCCCACACATCAAATAATAAAATCATACATAAATGTTCAATATTATATGAAAACATGCATCACATCATGAATCATAAATGAGATAAGGTCCATAAAGATCATATCATAAACCATGAAATAAAATGGGTATCATAAAAAGTTCATAATATTGTTACCGATTTAAAAGAGATATGTCTCATATTCATTTCATTAAATTATAATCCAGGATAAGAAGTTGTTTTTATAATAATATTACTTTTGGAAAATAAATATTTGTCATAAACATCATCAAATAAATACACAATCCACTAAATAAAGAATATAAATTCTATTTTTGGGTCATATACACTATAAATCATAAAAATAACAATTTATGTTATCATTCATGGATTACGATTATGAAGGATCACATAGAACATTTCTTTAGAAAAATAAATGATCATTTAGATATATTACATAAAACCATTTCAAAAATCCATTTCATATAATGATATATTTATAATTTGATTTAAAAAAATTCTGGATAAAATATCATTTAATCTATGAATAACACTTGTTAAGTAAAAATTAATTTTAAAAACCTTTTTCTTATAAAATAGCTTATCAAATTGTAAAGGAATCATGAAAAGATTTTGAAAATATTTTCCCTTAAAAACATAATAAAAACTCATAATGAAATATTGAAATCATTTTTAAAAATTATTTCATTGAAAATAATTTGAAATTTACAAAAAATTAGTATTTAAATAATTTTGCAAAACCTTTTTATTGAAAATAATTGTTTGAAAATGTAAAAAATAATCTTTAAAAATCATTCAAACACTTTTTAAATAAAATATATTTATGAAAAATAATATTATTTTAAAATTATATTAATATTTGAAAATTTAATGAATTTTAGGATAAAATTTATTTAAATTAATCTTGTAATCTTACATAGTAGGATTCATGTAAATTATGGTTATAACGACAGGTGAATCTGTAAATGTTGACCATTCCTTTTTCACTGTAAAAATTTAAAAATGTCCCATGATCGAAAAATGACAAGAATAATCATTTAGATCCCTTTTTTTAAAATTAATTACATTGGTAATAATTTATATTATGTATCATTGGGTAATATTAAAAAAATTATAAATCATGGTTTTTAATGAATACAGAATTCTGACTGAAATGTGAAATAAATTCTGATCTTTTTTATGGTAATTTCACAATTATCATAACTACCGATGAGTTGAAAGAATGTACCATTAATTTTAAATAAAATGAATAAATATAATATTATAAATTCATAAAAACTATTAAGATATGAAAAATTATATTTCATATATGAAGGATTATAAAAATCAATCCCAATAATTGATGATAATATATCATTAAACTCATACCACTTTCATAGTTATAAATCTGAATACCCATGAATGAGTAACATTCAATGAAGAATAAAATACCCTTAAAGTAATTAGGATCAAGATATTATATTTAAAATTGTATTATATACACCCCATAGAAAAAAATATCGCATAACATGGCATATATCTCAAAAAAAGAAAATTGAGACAAAATTTCATTACCAATTTTGTATCTTTTGAACATTAAATCCCATGAAAGATAAATAAAAAATTGTATATTTAAATACACATAAATTTAATTATAATTATCATAGAATAAATTCATGTGATTTATATAAACCAAAAAAATGAAACATGCGGTGAACATGTAAAATACCACACATATATAAAAAGTGAGATGGGTAAACACATACCATAAGTCTTAACATTATTCGTACACTGTAAATCAACAGATATAGTAATTATAATAGTATTATTAAACTAAAAAAGAACCATATTATCATATATATATATATAACTATATATTATATTATTACAGAAATATATTACCCAATATTTTATGATTCCATCAAAAAGTTATGTTTTGGGTAAAAACATCTTTGTTTTTCATACATAATCTAACTTTCTATTCATGGTTCTATTAATAAGATCCTGATTTATTTATTTCCTTAATATAAACCATTGTATAAATATAATATATTTATTATATATATAAAATTTATCGTTATCTATAAACTATGTAAATATTAAATATAATAAATTTTTCATAGAGAAAACATGTCCTATGTACGTATGTTCCATGTATTTCATTTTATTGTCATTTTAATTGAATGAAGGTAAAATATATATATATATATATATTATCATTCCATTATAATTATTATTTAATATATAATATATAATTTCACATTATCCATCCATAATACATTCCATGTTGAGTGTGAATGAATCACGTCGATTTGAGGAGGCGTTAGTCCACACGTCCACAAACGAAGTTATTATTTTTAAATATAATGAATAATGTGAAGGAATGTGTTATATAATATTTCTATATGAATACATATATCATAAAAAATATATATCATATTTAAAATAGAGTTTCTATTATAATTCAAAACCATGATAAGTGTTAAATTAAAAAGGAACAACAAACGTCAATGATATGGAATTTCACCGCACACAATAATTGTTAGATCGTTACCCATTTTATGGATGTATGTTAAGGTTTTGGGTGAATCATTTGAATAATTAAATATAATTATACTTTTTATTTATAGTTTATTATATAATAATGTAATAATAATAATTTTGGGGGAGGATAATGAATATAAAATAATAGAGCATGAGGAAGGATATTACCCATTCTTTGGGCAATTCCATTTGGTTGACACAAATGTTCATCCCTGGATGGACTAAATACAAAATATAGTATTATAGGTTGATATTATTGATCTTTTAGCATATTTTATACGGTTTTTTACAATCCAAAATGCTTTTAGAGTTATAATGGAGGGTAAGATGGAATTCCCATTTATAGAGGATGACGAGTGGCATTCTTGTAAATATCTATAGTTGAACACTATTGGGAGGTATCAAATACCTCTTATGCTTCCAAAATTTAAAAATAATGGATTAAATGGATTTATTATTTATCAAAACCTAAGAATGACATATGTAAGTGTATTAATATAATCATGTTGCTTAACTTCTATGCATCCCCACATTATTCATTTTGATTTTAATTGAGTTAAACAATATTAAAACATAATAAATTGACTAATTATTTATCAATTAATGTGTTATTTATTATAAAATATATAACCCATTAAATATAAATATAATATCTAAATTTAAAATTTAAAATCACATTTGAGTTGGTTATTAATTTTAATACAAGCGCATGTAACGCATAAACACACTTCTTTAACATGAACCATGCCAATGTTGTTTTTTATATATTTCATGTTGAATATGTTAGATATAAAATAAAAACTAGTTCATTAATGGACTAGATTTTATATTTAATAAAATTTAAATTATATTTTAGTATATATGTTTTTTAATTTTAATTATTTTATTAAAATATAATTTATCAAAAAATTACATTAATTTCAATTTGGAATTTATTTATTTAATTAAATTTTTAACTGTTTTGAAATAAAATTGAGAAAAAAATATATTGAGATATAATCTGTATATCATGATATATTATTCAACAAAACTAATTTAAAATAATTTTTAATTCATTTTTCTTTACTTTTAATGCTTTTCGAATAATTTTTATTAGTTAATTATTAATTGAATAATCCATGTGTTAGAATTTGTTAAGCATATAATGTAATTATACCACATCTATGTATTAAATTTATATTTCAATGATAAAAAAATACATTTTTAAATAAATATAATATTTATAAATGAAACTATGTTACTCCCTCTATACTCTAATGGTTTTTAAATATTAAATTTAAGGACGGTTCCTTTATTGTATTTTTTCATTCATAACTTATTATATAGGATAATTTCATTGAATAGTATATAAATAACTCAAAAAAATTGAACTAATAGAGTATATGTTTGAAATATGTTGGAAAATGGATATTAGACATGTGCAAAGTTCATTTTGGCCATATGATTGAGGTTTAGCGCCTTATTAATCTAAATTTTACCTAAATTACTATAAATAATTCTAATAACTTTCGGTAATCATTTTGGTCAAAAATAATTTTTTATTATTAGAAAATATATATTATACTGATTAAAAATGATTATTATTTTTTTCCTAAATTGAATAATCATTAGTGGGAAAATTAAATTTAAAGCGAAACTCGCATACATGATGAGAAAGTGGGCTTTCAATGTAAAAATGTTCAAAATTAAATATGTATTTATATCTATATTCAATATAAAATTGATTATAATGTCATAAATTATATTAATATATTTATAATTAATCATTTGAGATTTTAAAACTAAATTTAAATATAATTTAATTTTATTAATTATCTAAATGAAAAAGGAATGTTTTAACATGATTGCGGTAATTTTTCTAATTCATAAAAAATGAATTTATCATAAAAATAAAAATAATAATCCTAATATTATTTTTAAATTTTTCATTTATAACAGAAAATTATTTTTACCAGTAAATTTTATTAAATTGTAAAAACATAGTACTAAAATATCATCTCCTGTAAAATGTAGTCAAACTCGTTCTTGCATTTAACGTAAGTAAACTCATTATTATTTGTAGAGAATTTTTTAATAGTATTGAGTATAAATATATATTAACAATTTTTAGAGTATAGTGAAACAATAAATTTATTCATTCATATAAAAAATATATATTTTGTGTTTCATGAAATGGAAAATATCAAATGTTTAAATTAATTCCTAAAAAGTTATAAAATCTTCTAACATAAAATTATAACACCCCCTTAAAATGAAATACTCCCTCAAAGTTAATATGAGTTATCAATGGTTTAATAATTAATATGCCTTTCATAAGATCCTACATTGTAAAAATATATACTAAAACATCCTTTAGGATAAGGGTTATTGAACCATAACAGTTACCCAAAGAATCTTATTACTAGGTTTCACTATAGGAGATCATCGGGTGGGAATTAAGATTATACATGGTGGAAAATAATTAATAACTACAAAGAGTGGTTATAAATCATTGATTAATATCTTTTTATTGATCAATGTAATGTTATGGGCCTCAGAAACATAAATCTGTGAATATTTATACAAATATCAAATACAAAAAAAAGTAGGTATTATGATAATTATTTATCAAAAAAAATTTCATATATTTGAATATTTTATTAAATGAAAATTAACATAAATGATTTAATTTTATTAAATAAACGCAACCTCACCTTTTAATTGTCCATTTATCAATTCTTACATAATCTATTATTCTATGGGAAGAAGGTGAAATTGTTATTCTTGAAGAATTATCATATTGTGAGATCCATAAATAGAATGACAGTTCACAACATATCTTGTTATAATAACAAAATGTTTTTCACATGTTTTCCAAAATGCATAAATCCTTATATATTGAGATAATACCTGAATGTACAGATCCTTGTAAAGATATTAATGTAAACCAATCATAAATAGTTAACCTTATAACTATTTTAAAAGATGAAAGTCCAAAATACAATAAAAAATGTTACCAAATATAAATTATGTTGATACCACATATATCATAATATCACACTTATTGGTAAAATTCCAAAAATTTGAATAACCTCAACATATATTTTCTTGAAACATGGAAATTTTATGAATTCACATAAATCCTTTTTCGAAACATTCATACTTCCATATTAATAATTTTACAAGATATATTATATAAGACTAATAAGCAGTAAACAACACCCATGACAACATATCCCAATTTTTAACAAATTCTTTATCAATTTAGAGTTCACAAATTCTGTACATTTTAAACTATCCATATTTTCACCTCTTTATCCATATAAAATACCAATTTTTACATCCTAAAGAACTTTGTAAGGTTTACCTTCCCATAATGTATCTTTTCTATCAAATAAATTCTCAATATCATCAATATCATTTAACAAATTCTTGATAATACTTACGAAAAAACTTCTACAAACATTCCTTATATAATTAATAATTAATATAACATTTTATTCAAATTGCTAAATATATACACTTTAGCCATCATCCTTATTCATAAACCATTAGTCAAGATTCACCAACTTATTCCCTAAATCATATTTCTTATAATAAAAAATATGAATCATATTTAAAGGTTCCCCAACCACAATCTAATCATTCTTCTTACATATAATGTGAACAATAATGTAAGAACATCCCATACATTTCACGGGTCAATTTAAGTATCTGTATATCTAGTGGTTTTCCAATAATTGTACCACATTCCACATTATCTTCATTATATTTCCAATTATGACACCAATTTTATAATTCCTATTATTTCCACATTTGAAACGTTCAATGTTATCAAAGTTCCATCAAGTTTATACAATTGGTTAAACACATAATAATAGTAGGATCAACAATTATCATAGCTAAAAACCACATAATCCTAAATATTTACATATAGGATGCCTAAATCATTAAACTTGGCTTTAAATATATAACATATTAGGATTATCCTTAGAGACATCCCTATATATATCCTCATAAATATTTATAGGGATCATCACTACAGTTTTGTCATCCATGTTTCCAAAGGGTAACTAAACCTTTCCATTCATACCAACAATAGTGAATCAGGATTGACATACATGGATATTACAACATCTTGGATGAATATTCACATCATTAAAAAATACGAGCCCGTGGAAAATGATTCTTTAGTTTTTTGGACACATGGTAAAATAATCTTCTAACTTTGAAAAATATCTTCAACATATCACATGATGATCACCCCCTTTAGAAATACTACATAAAACCAATATTTATAACCTAGGGAAATGAAACATAAGAAATATGTTTGATCAAATTACCACTAGTGGTAGAAATTGGATATGTGTTTGGAAAACAAGATCATAAAGGCATGAAAATATTGTCATAAAAATTTAATATCGTGCCCTACATATAAATATCAAAATCAAGGCATAATGATTTGATGTCCATAAAACATGAATCATAAGGTAACCATGTACATAATCTATGAAATTATAACATAGTAATAAGACAAGGAATTATGTTATAAAAATATAATATAATTCCTTATAAGTCAATGATCATTTCTAAAACCATATCACAGGAATTCATAGGGATTAAACCTCCAATACGTGACACAACACCATCCATAATCAAAATCTTTTCCGTATAAGGCATAAGTTTTCCTCATCATCCTATAGTAGGCCATGTTTCTACATCTCCCTATAGTGGATCATGTTTCCTCATTAAACCATACTGGCTGAAGATTTCCCATCTTCCCATAGTTGACTAGGACACACCTATTTCATAATGTCGATAATGAAACACCATTTCTTTCATTGTTGTTCATTCCCTTAAACATCTTTCCAATAAGTATATCATGAGATATAAATCATTACCCAATTAGCTAGAGGATGATATAGGTCCCATGTAACACCCCGGCCCCAGTTACCCAGAGTCGGTACATTATTTTAATACATTGGCATGATTACAAGGAATCATGTCCCAAAGGACCGATCTGTTTAGCAGTCTTGGAAAATAGATTACATGCATGAATGTTACATTAAACTTCATAACATACAAAAAAACATAAATACTCTTTTATGAATACCATTATTAACCTGTCATAACCCTACATATCATTCACAAAATACTTCTTGGAATCCTGGGAAAAATAAAACATAGAAAGGGGTGAGATCAAACGCTCAGTAAGGGTAAGAAATACAGCGGAAACGTTCATAAATAAGCATAATCATTTAAGGCAATATATAACTAAAATAAAAGCCTTTTAAACTTAAACATCAACATAGTATGGAAAAAATAAAATGAAATAATTCCATTTACTTGTTCACATGTATATTATACTAATCGAATAATCACATGAAATATCAATAACCACTTTCATAATGATGGAATTCATAATTCCAGACTATCATAACCGCATCGCCAAGGCCTTGTGCCAAGACTACAAATAAGATTTTGTCAAGGCCTTGTGCCAAGACACTAGTTTGTCTAATAAGACCTACCGATGCATCGAGGAGCTATAGCGGGCTCCAACCGTCACATAATATGTCCAACGAATTCCTCATATGAACAGGTTTAAACATAACATAAACATTCATATTAAACCTAGCATACGAAATATCAATACTTTCTTCATAAACCATGAATGGTATAAAAATAACACATCCACAGTCAAACATATCACAAAACCATCAATATAATATGGAATTATTGTATAATAATAAATCAAATTCAGATAATCATAAAATCCATCAAAGGATGTTGACATAGATGAAATCAAAACTATTTTAGAGAAATATATATTTTTTTAAAATCATTTAAAAGTCACACATTTATAAAGGAAGTACTTTAAAAGAGATTTTTGAATCAAAGTGTCCCATAACCCTTTGAAACTTTTAAAAGGAATTAAAAATTTTAAAAAATTCATGTCTATATAAATAAATCCTTAAAAACCATTTTGAAGATAGGGACATTAATTAAAAAAATTTAGAAAGATAAATCATTAAAACATTTAAAATTCTTATTTTGATAAAGAGTACCTTTCATAAATTCTTAAAATATTCATTTTGAAATCATTTAAAAGTCACATAATTAAAAAATAAAACATTTACATTGAAAATATCCTTATAATATTGTAAGGGAATCTTTGAAAATGTTATAGCGGTGGAAAATAGCCGCACCCACCATATAAGTTAAAAAACATTTTTACCCTAATTTTGTCGAAAAGGATAAAAAGAACCTTGTTTGGAAAATGACGGAATGATTCCTTTATAAACCTCTTATTAAAAGTCAAAAAAGGGTATAAACGACTTTAACCCATATTTTTGTAAATATTAGGAATGTTTTGAAATACATTGTTATGAAACATGGATGTGGAATATAAAGACGTCCCAGTAGATAATTACGTATAAACAACCTCGAGTAATGATCAGATTGTGAAATAAACCCTTACATTGTACTTTTCCTTGGTTGAGGGAAGGTTAACCTCCTGTATAATGGTGAAATAATTGTTATTAAATTATAAAATAATCATATACATTAATATAATATCATATATGATCTTTTAAGATTGATTTGTTAATAATATCTTAGTATTATTGTTGTTTGGGGTGTTATCTTACTCGTTTTCTTTTATATGTTTTGTTATGTATGATGTGTTTTTTTATGGATAGAAATTATCTTATTCATATCCAGAATTAAATCAAGTCCTTAAAAATTATTTTTAATCATCAAATGAGAATTATACTTGAATGGATACGATGGAAAATGAATCTTATCGCGTTCGTGGAGACGGTAGTCCGTACGTACTCATGAGCGACAACATCATTCTTTTGATATTAAAATAGTATTTAATTGGATGGTAAATAATATATACAGAATCATTATCATGTTATATTTATTATTTACATGAATTATAAATCATTATTATACCCATCCAAATAATAATGTTTTAAATAACAATTACACCACGACGTGGAGACGGTAAGTCATGCGTACGCACGTATGGTGACATGTCATTAAAAGGATGGATAGAATACTGAATATGGTTGTACCAGGTTTATAATAACATCAAATTATATATAATATACTGGAGTTATTAATTTACAATGGTAATAACAAAGATAGAATAAGTGGAAGAAGAAAGGAACTTGAAAAGGGGTGGTGAAATCATTATCTCTTCTTCTGGTTCTTCCTTTTGATATTTTCAAAAGGGCTTCATAAGTTGGCTTTATGACTAAAATAAGGCCTCTAGGATGGAGTTAGGGATGTTGAAGAGTTTAGACGATCCATAAGGCTTTGAAGGTGTTAATTAATGAGGAGGAGGAGTGCCCTTTTATAAGAGGGGTGAGGGGCACCTTTGGAAAAGCTAGAAATATTATTTTATAATAAATTCATATTTGGTTTATAATGTCTCCAAAGTGTATTATTTAAATATTAAGGAGGGGATGGGTCTAAAAACACTCATCCAGTAGAATTTAGACAGGCCTGGGTCATTATTTTAACCTTATCTTTTTGTTTTAACTCTTAGTTAATTAGTTTGACACTTACCATGTCACTTTGTATTTTTATATTATATAGTTAATAAATTTACTATATACCTCCAAGAGACCCCCAAGTAGTCCAGTAATGAAACACCTATCATGATATAAGTCTCTTGGTTGAACCGTAGATTTTTAGGAATTTAATATCAATTAATAATTTAATATTTTTTTTAAAAAAAATCTAATTTATGTCAATTTTGGTACTATTCAATAATTGATTTTATTAAAAATATTTACAGAACAAATACTTTTAAATAAGTTAATTAAATCAATACTAACATGTCATATTATCCTATAAAATTATTGGAATTTATAAAAAGTATCAAATAACATTTATTTGGGTATATATAATATCAATTATTCTATTTTGTCCTTAATTAGGTAATTACTGCATCACCATTGTGTCATAAATAAATTAAACAATATAATGTCTAAATTTTTTAAATAAAATACCATTTTGTATTAAATATTTTTAGATTTCTAATGAATAGTAATAGTCAAAAATCCATCTTATATAACCCCATGCAAAAATTGTTTTTCTAAAAGATATATGCTTATGCCATTTTTGTATTTATTTTGACTTAATTAATATAAAGTTACATTATCACTTACAAGTGGATCCATGGGGTCCCAAAATCGACAAAAAGATGACCATGGTCGGACATGTATCCACAAATAAGGTTAGAAAACGTTTAAGGGTAATTTATTATTATAATAATATTATATTTTAACCCTTATTTACCAGATTTACCCTTTAACCATGGTAAATAAAATATTTACCGAAGTAATTATTCAAAATGTATAAAAATAAAAGTTACTTGTTTACATAATTTTGAAATCCTGATTCCAAATATGGAATCCATTTTTCAAAATTTCAAACACAGAAGTGTCATAAATAAATTTAAAATTAATTTCCGCGGTCAAAACAAAAAGCGTGTTTTTAAGATATAATAACTATCAAATTAATGACACTTTTTTTATGTCCGGTTTAATTGGAAAATTATGTCCAATGACAAAAATTGTATTAAATGGTAAAAATATATTATAAATTTACTTTAAACCCAATCAAATAAATAATTTATCACTAATATATATTTTGAATAAAAAAGTTGTTTTTAATTAAAATTTAGTAATTTTCACTATGCATCAAAATATAAAAGTTATCCGAAAAGTACCAAACATTCACCCTAGGCTAAATTCGATATTCCTAATCCAAAAATGAAGTCAATTTTGAGAGATAAAATTTATAGAATTTTAAAAATTAGGTATTACTATTCATTATGGCTAGTTTGATTGGTTGTAGTTTGTGTTAGAACTCGAAGTTGCGTACAACACATGCTACTGTATTATTCAAATAGAAGCGTGCCATGGAAGATAGGGGTGTTACATTTTAAATTTTTTATGTTCCCATTATAAATAATATATTTATTTAGTCAAATTGAATATATAAAATTTTAAAATATTGTATTTAAAAAGGGTTCACTATTAATGTTGGTAAAAGTGCATTTTTGAAAAATACTTTTTTTATCTGAAAAAAATGAATTCTTATTACATTATGTCTATGAAGCTCATAATATGGATTCTAAAATTTTAAGGATTATATAAGGATCAAGATTTAGTTAATACTATTCACAACCTCTTTTGAACGGCTTGTTTGGTAAGTGATGGTGCGCTTGGACTCGGTGTTATGTGTAGTGCAAGTTATTGAATTGTTTTGAAGAAGTACTTACTGTGAAATCATGGGGTGTTAAATTCTACCATCCTTCAATAAATTGCATCCTCACAATTTGATATTCTTCTTCGAAAATAAAGGTTGAAAACAGAAAATATCTTTGTGGGAAAACCCACATCAGAAATTTGGTTAATAAAATTTAGTCTTAATTAGAGGAAAAGAGAAATGAAAGGGTCACCACCAAATGATGATCTCAACTAGGAGAACATTGGTGGAAATTAGAGACATATAATTGGAGAAAAAACGTAAATATTTATAGGTAGTGATTGAGGTCATCAATCTTAATCAAGGTTAAAATTCGGGTCCTTAAATTCAGCAATCTATGAGGATTTAAAATGCCATCAGTTCAACAAAACATAAGGTATTAGGATAACACATTTTTGGTTTTAAGATCCTTTCAATAAATTATAAGAATTAATTTATTCAAAGAATAAGTGGAGAAGAAAAATATATACTTGAAAAGTAGATTTCCATATTTTAACTAATTTATACCACAAACTCATATTTTACTCTAAAAGAAAATAGAACTTAAAAAAATATACTATTTATACTATTCCTTTGGGGTTAAAAAATGAATTTATAATTCATCTACTAGACCTTCTTAAAATAAACTACATTATTTAATCCAGGACATCTCGTGGGCCAGTGGTAGGTGATACACCCTTGTTGCCCTTTGGTTGCGGGTTCAAGTCTCGCATCCTTTCCAGTAGCGACGGGATGCCACAAGACCTCCGGGTTGACCTTTAATGGCAATCCAAAATTAATCTCAAACTAGAATTATCCAAAATACTTCTGTCCAAACTCATAGTCAAACATTTATAAGGAAGGTAAACATAATGTAGATCCTTTTTACCTCATAATAGAATATGAATACATTCATCGTGTATTCTATTAAAACACTAAAACATCCTTAATTACCACAATCCTTATTGATTACATTCATGCTCCCATATTCCATATAGAATCCTGGATATACTTTATCAATCAAAAAATGTTTAAAACTCCATCAATTATGGAATATACAAATCTTTAATCCATTTCAAGGCAGTCAAGAATATCCAATATAATTTACCCAAATAATCCATATCTTATTCCAAAATAAGTACCTCAATATTAGGACCATATTTTTGTTTATCTTTACTTTAACCATGTAATTTCCAAAAAAGTTTAACTTGCTGTAGAGTCACTATTCTTAGTACCATAAAATCTCAAATCCTCAATGAACTACAGTACAATCCTTATATACTCGATAATTATTATAACAAGTACATTGCTGATTCGACACTCAAATGAAATAATAAACATAAGAACACTAATCATTCCTCTTCATCTGTGGTAGTATCATAACTTGATTGTTATCCAATAACATCATTTGCGAGATTGTCTGATGATAGGTGCGTGTAGTGTCCAAACTCCTTTCAAATGAAGCATTGTACATTTGAATCCTATTTTCTTATCCTTGCAGTCACGTACTAGGTTCCCTTTTCCTACACACTTATAAAAAACTCCCATTTCTTTCAGGAATGTTCCAGGGTGTTTCTTCCCACAGTTATCAAATATGGGGAAATTCTTCTTTTCCCTCTTACCTTTATCAATCGTTCTCTATTCCATACTTTTCTTCTCTTACTTCCCTTCAAATCCATAAGACTCAGTAAAATATTTAGTTATCTTATCCACACATGATTCTATTTCTTCATATGATGATAATACGTGGGAGACTATTTCCCTTCTAAATGATGGATTTATACCATGAAAGATACGATCCTTCTTAATCTTTGGATCATACCTATTACTGGAGTTCACATTTCTTATAATGGGCGCCATTTCTATACAATAGCATAAACTAGGTCATTTTATGAATTGCAATAAATAATTCCAAACTTGTAAAATACCTCTCGCAAATTGAACAGTTTATGGATATAATCCATAATCATAAAAATGTTTTCTTTGAGTAAGTATATACTAATGATCCCTTCATAATGGTTTGTAAAGAAAATGAGAATTATTATAAGCATATCCCCTGGGAGTGTCGTAAACAAGAGTGCAGCAAGGCCCATTGTCGTGCACCAGTTCCTGTTCGAGTCTAGCTCAAGGAAGAGTTTTCGAGTTTTACCCTTAGGTACATCTGTGCCAGAGCCTCCTCTACCTGCTCGTATCCAGAGAGGGATTAATTGCTCGAAAAACTCACAAAATCTCTACAATACCAATAGTATAGGATGTTCATCTATACTAATCCTCAAATTCTATCTTAGGGATATGTGCTCTAATCAGAGTATATTTAAATCTAGTTTCCTAGGTTTGTACTAAAATTCCTCTGATACCAACTGTAACGCCCCGACCCCAGTTACCAAGAGTCGGTGCATTATTTTAATACATTGGCATGATTACAAGGAATCAAGTCCCAATGGACCGATCAGTTTAGCAGTATTTGAAAAAAAATTACATGCATTAATGTTACATTACACTTCATAACATACAAAACAACATAAATAATTCTTTATAAATGCCATTATTCCCTGGTCTTAACCCTGCATATCAATCACAATATAGTTCTTGGAATCCTGGGAAAAATAAAACATAGATTGGGGTGAGCTCAAACACTCCATAAGGGTAAAAAATAAATCGGAATCTTTCATAAATAAGTATAAACATTTAAGGCAATGTATAACTGTAGAGACCCGAAGCTTATTGTACATGGACATTACATTACTTTTGCGGAATACATAGTACATAACAAAAACACACACTAAAGGATCGTAATAGTTTAGTGTCTTTGGAAACTCGGAACGTAATCTTCTAATCGTGGTGAAAGATCTTCAATATCTCCCATAAAGATCATCCCTTTTTTTTACCTAAAACCTTTATTTATATCCTGGGGAAAAGAAAACATAAAAGGGTGAGCTCAAATGCTCAGTAAGGGTATACAAAAGAAATAAAAATCATATCATATCTTTTTGAAAATCATAACCTGCAAAAGAGATCATAATATCTTAACATGGAACAAATCATAGAAGTGAAAAATGAGATCACCATAATCATAACATG
Organism: Viscum album; assembly: GCA_963277665.1. Classification (NCBI taxonomy): domain Eukaryota; kingdom Viridiplantae; phylum Streptophyta; class Magnoliopsida; order Santalales; family Viscaceae; genus Viscum; species Viscum album. The sequence goes on from OY728152.1 coordinate 1,766,813,413, forward strand.
AAACTTGAAACTTTTTGTCATGCACACATAATCATGGAAATCATTTCTTGTTAGTCATGACTCATTTCCAAGACTATCTTAGTGGACAAAGTCCCTTTCTGAATCGAGTAATCCTCGTTTCAGTCCTGTTTCACTGAACCGGTAAAACCTACCATTCCAGCCATGTCTATCTCATGAGATATGAAATCTTTACCCAATGCATTGGAGAGATATATAGGTCCCACCCATCTTATAATGAATCCTTTCTTATGTGTGCCACATAATCATAAAACATACATCATCGCATAACACATGTAACAAAAATGGGATTCTTGAAACATCATGACATCATAAAATCATATAAGGCAAATGACTTCATAAAAATAATTCCCTCACAACATAATCAAATCAATGTAATTAAAGGGATAAAAACAAAACCCTTTATTATCTTAGATGGAAAATAATTTTGATAAAACACTTGAACTCCATTCTTGAGGAAAATATCCTTTCTTTTTCAAAAACACTTTTCTTTTCTTAACATGTCATACAATTATAAACTAAAAGAAGTTGATTAAAAATAAACATGAAAACTTGTAAAGGAAGCTTCTTGGAAATAATGTTTTAAAAATCCATTAATGCCGTATAAGTTAAAAAAAACATTCTTCGTACTTTTGTCGGAAAAGTCAAAAAGTACCTCGTACGGAAAAACGACAAAAGATTCCTTTCATATTCTTTACTAAAAACTCACCTAAGGGTAAAATTGGATTTAAACTATTGCAAGTGGATGGAAACAATATTACATATTGAGGGAACATTGATGTGGATGATAAAATACACCCCAGTAAATACTTACGAATAAACAATCTCGGATAAAAATGAGATTGTGATATTTCCCTTACCTTAGGTCCGACTTGCTTTGTAAGTGTCCGAACCTCCTGTATAATGATTTAAATCATGTTATTGACTTATTACAGAATCATATTCATTGTTATGATATCATATATGGTTCACTTATGACATTATATTACCCGTTCTTTTGTAAATTCCATGTTAAAGAAGCGTTTTGGGTAAAATCGTTTCATTTATCGTAGGTGTTTTGACTTGTTGTTCTTGACATCATTATTACTTATATCATGATTTACTTACTTCCAAAATATAAAATATGATTTATATATCATATATATTCAGTATATATATATATATATAATAGGTAGATAAATAAAATGAAAAACACCGTTCATGGAGACGGTAGTCCGTACGTACGCATGAACGCTGTTTTCCTTTCCTTATTGTCTTGAAATGGAAGTAAGTAGATGACATACATATGTATATATATACATAAATCCAGTATCTTTATAATGTCATATATTTCATTATTATTTCTTATATATACATTATAATCATTCTTAAATGGTTAACATGTAGAATGAATCTCATCGCGTCGTGGAGACGGTATTCCGTACGTACGCACGAGCGATGATATCATTTCTATAAATATTGAATTGAATTTGAGTGGATTATACAATATATCAGAATCAATATGATGTTTTAATAACTATGTATAGTTATTCTTTACACCATTATACCCATCCATGTAAGGTGGTGGTGGAAAATAGTTTACACCACGGCGTGGAGACGGTATTCCGTACGTACGCACGCGCGGTGATTTCTTTTTCCGTAGGATGGATAGATGGTGAAATAGGTTTGTTTCATACTTATAATAACATATCAGTATATGAGTGATACTGATGTTATTACTTCATAATGAAACAACCTAAGAAGAAGAAGTGGAAGAAGAAATAAAGATGAAAGAATTGGTAACGGTAATTACATCTTCTTTGAAGTGCCTCTTTGAGACCTCCTCTTAGGGCACTAAAATTGGTCTTTGAGGAAGACCAGAACCTCTAGGATGTTGCTAGGAAAGTGGAGAGGAGAAATTGGCAGGGGTTGGCCGAGCTTGAGTGCTCAAATTGGTGTGAGGAGGAGGGGGAGGAGGTGTCCTTTTATAGGGGAGGAGAGGGGCACCTTAGAAATTCTTAAAAATATTAATTTATAATAAATCTAACCCCACTTACAAACCTCCAAAAATGACTCATATTCGAAGCTTAGATGAGATAGGGTTGTAATCTCATCAACAAATCAAATTTAGACATGTTTGGATCTTATTTTAAACCTTATCAATTAGATTTAACTCTAAGTTAAATAATTTGACTTTTACCGTGTCTTTTTGTTTTCTTTCACTATATGGTTAATACACTTACTATAACATGCCAAACGAACCCCAAATTGTTTATTATTAATATATATATCCTTATCTAAGTCATTTGGCCGAACCTTAGATTTTGAGGAATAAAATAACAATTAATAATATAATATTTTATTTAAAAACTATTTTGTGTCAATTTTGACACTATTTGATATATGATTTTTGTGAAAGTCATAACAGAATTAAATGTTCGAACCAAGTTGATTAAATAAACATTAATATATAATAGTAACTTATAAAATTAGTGGAATTCATAAAAATTCTCAAATTACATTTATTTTGGTGTTTATAACATCAATTATGTCAATATTTCATAAATAAGATAATTACAGCATCATCTTTGTGTCATATATTAATTAAATTATTTGATATCTAAAATTTACAAATAAAATACCATTATGTAGGAAATCTTTTTATCTTTCTAATGAATATTTATAGTCGAATTTATCTTATGTATAACCCCATATTAAAAATGATTTACTTATTAAACTTTGATTTTAACTATTTTAACCTTTCTTTAAATAAATTAATAATAAATGTCCTAATCTAATCCAAGTGGGCCTAAATGGTCATATTTTATTCCTAAGTTTGTTTTTGGTCGAATTACACTTGTCCAATAGAATTAGGACATGTGTTAGGGTAATAGTAATATCATATTTACCCTTAGTTACCCTATTTACTATTAACCGCGGTAAAAATAGTAAAAAGTTACTATTCACCAAAAAATTATTTTTATCTCATTAAACCACATTTTAGTCCTTGATATTAACCGTGTCTCTCGGATTTTCGAAATTCCATTCACAGAAGCGGTAAAATTAAGTTTTATGCAAAATTCAGTTTTTAACCTACCACTTAGTAGTATCACTATTCATCAAAAATTGATGTTTTTCAGAACAATGCCAAAATTTCATCCCAAGCTATATTTCATATTCCGAATTCAAAAATGAAGTCTATTTTACCAAATTCATAACATAAAAGTTGCATTAATTAATTTTATAATTAAATCCCGCAGTTAAAACAAATAGCGTGTTTTTAAGAAACAATATCTATCAAAAGATTGACACTTGTTTATGTCTAGTTTAAATGTGAAACTACATCCAATGACCAACATTGTATTAAATTGTAAAAATATATTCTAAATATACTTTAAAACCACTCAAATTAATGATTTATCACTATTAATTATTTCGATTAAAAAATTTGTTTTTAATTATAATTTAGTAATTTTCACTATTCATTAGAATATGAAAGTTATCTGAAAAGTACCAAAATTTCACCTTAGGCTAAATTCGATACTCCGAATCCAAAAATAAAGTTCATTTTGAAAAATAAGATTTACTGGATTTCAAAAAGTGGTTATTACTATTCATAACGGCTAGTTTTAATAATATTTTTATAGCATATCGTTGTTTAGTGAAACTCAGTATTACGTACTACACACGCTATCGAGGAAGGTCGCGATTGCGTGTAATGCAAGTCAAGTCAAGGATGTGTGTTGTGCAAGCTCGTTTTGGTGTAGCGTACAACACAATACATTAATAAAATTAAAAAGAATATATTTTTTTTTATAAAATCTTGGGCTGTTACATTCTACCCCCCTTAAAAGGAATATCGCCCTCGAAATTCGTCGGGGTTATAAATGGTTTACTATTTGAAAGTTTCTTTAATAGAAACCCACATCGTAAAAGGGAATACCAAAACTAAAGTATGAAATGTAACGATTACCCAAATAAACTAATCACTGGGTTTCCACATAGGTGAAAATATGGATATGGAAGAGAAATCTAACCATCATGTTCTGATGGAGAGTGGTAGAGAACATGGCTATGGAAAATCCAGTAATCCCAAATCCATAAATTTGTGACGATCTAAGGTACCATCTGATTCATCAGGTATAAGATCACTAGGACAACATTTTTGGTTTTCAAGATCATTTCCCTAAAGTTGAAAATTTGAATTAGAATAAATACTTACTTTATTTTGAAACAATATCACTATTATTCGTGCCTTGAACAATTTCCACTTCATCTCTTAAATAAATGAAGTTGAATTTGTTATTCGTGAAGTGTTAGCAGATCATGTGATAGAATGACGGGTCATTCCATCTGCCTCAAACAAAAGGTAAGAAAAAGTTATTAAATATACATAAGTCATTCTATAGTGAGATTAATCATATATAGTTCCTAAAATGGACTTATACTTCATATATCATACTGCTTAATATAATAAAACTAGTTTCTACTAAACAGGGACTTCATGTAGGTCAGTGGTAGGCGATAAAGGCCAGTCGCACTTTGGTTGTGGGTTCGATTCCTACAGCCTTGTCCGAAGCGATGGGCTGTCGCCCGTCCTGCAGGTTGTCCCTTTTTCTAAAACTACATTACTATAACATCACATAAATAATATCGAAAAACAAACAATACTAACTTATGTCCAACATAATTCATTCCAATCCTTAGGCTTATCCATAATACTACAGTCCACTCTCATAACAAAGTGAAAACAATTACCAGAGATTTAATACCATCATTGATCCCCATATATCATAAGATATGTTTTGTTGGTCACATTCCAAACATTCAAAGTCCTTAATCATGTATTCTCTTGAATAACTTAGTGAAAACATGAATGCAGTTAAAAGTTAACACCTTCCACATACCAAAATCCTCAAAATTCTATATACTCAAACCATGATATCACTTAGTCCTTATATCAATCATGAGCTCATGCATACAATCAAACATCTCATTATCGTATTATCCCTTCATTATGCGCATATCATATACTTTCCAAAAATACCTCAATCACTTCGAATACCACATTAGACCAATACATAAATATTCCAATACACCATAAATGTACCTCAACAACATTATTCTTGAATACCAACACTTCAGTCCATCCACTTCAATGACTGTCCTGGAATAATTCCTTCCTTGATTTAGAAGTATCTTTTCAGATCAGGGCATTGAGTTGGGTAATGCCCATGTTCTCCACAAATAAGACATTGAACTCCATAACAATCTGTCACTCTATGACCCTTTTCTCCACACAGATAACATCGGTCCCTCCATTTGAGGTATTCCTCAAGGTTCTTCTTCCCTTCTTTAGAAATCTCAATCTTCCTTTCTTTATGCTCCTCAACATGCGAACATGCATAATAGTTTATCTTCCTCTTCTTTGATGAAATAGTCATACCACTAAATTTCACCTTGTTAATCATATATCGCGATGACTGATTCGGCATAATCAGAATATCTTTATCCCTAGGCATCACACAATTTTGTTGCTCATAGTCACCAATTTGTCCATTGGATTCAATGTTAACCAAATTCCTTCTGGTTCCCTCCATTAACTAAAACAAAAAAATAATTTTGTGAGAGGCGAAATCATACTAGGGAAGACAACATAGTAAAGGGGGAGCACCCTCAATATCTAACATCTTAGGTTAAATTCTATGATCGTTACCATAGTTCTAGGACTGTATCCTATACGTATACTTAACCTTAGAGACATCTCTAGACATACCTTAGAAATATCTCTAGGGATCTCACTAACGTTTTCGCATCCTAGTTTCCAAAGGTTGACTAAACCTTTCCTCTGATACCAAATGTAGAGACCCGAAGCTTATTGTACATGGACATTACATTACTTTTGCGGAATACTTAGTACATAACAAAAACACACACTAAAGGATCGTAATAGTTTAGTGTCTTTGGAAACTCGGAACGTAATCTTCTAATCGTGGTGAAAGATCTTCAATATCTCCCATAAAGATCTTCCCTTTTTTTTACCTAAAACCTTTATTTATATCCTGGGGAAAAGAAAACATAAAAGGGTGAGCTCAAATGATCAGTAAGGGTATACAAAAGAAATAAAAATCATATCATATCTTTTTGAAAATCATAACCTGCAAAAGAGATCATAATATCTTAACATGGAACAAATCATAGAAGTGAAAATGAGATCACCATAATCATAACATGAAACTTGAAACTTTGTGGCATGCACACATAATCATGGAAATCATTTCTTGTTAGTCATGACTCATTGCCAAGACTATCTTAGTGGACAAAGTCCCTTTCTGAATCGAGTAATCCTCGTTTCAGTCCTGTTTCACTGAACCGGTATAACCTACCATTCCAGCCATGTCTATCTCATGAGATATGAAATCTTTACCCAATGCATTGGAGGGAGATATAGGTCCCACCCATCTTATAATGAATCCTTTCTTATGTGTGCCACATAATCATAAAACATACATCATCGCATAACACATGTAACAAAAATGAGATTCTTGAAACATCATGACATCATAATATCATATAAGGCAAATGACTTCATAAAAATAATTCCCTCACAACATAATCAAATCAATGTAATTAAAGGGATAAAAACAGAACCCTTTATTATCTTAGATGGAAAATAATTTTGATAAAACACTTGAACTCCATTCTTGAGGAAAATATCCTTTCTTTTTAAAAAACACTTTTCTTTTCTTAACATGTCATACAATTATAAACTAAAAGAAGTTGATTAAAAATAAACTTGAAAACTTGTAAAGGAAGCTTCTTGGAAATAATGTTTTAAAAATCCATTCATGCCGTATAAGTTAAAAAAAACATTCTTCGTACTTTTGTCGGAAAAGTCAAAAAGTACCTCGTACGGAAAAACGACAAAAGATTACTTTCATATTCTTTACTAAAAACTCACCTAAGGGTAAAATTGGATTTAAACTATTGCAAGTGGATGGAAACAATATTACATATTGAGGGAACATGGATGTGGATGATAAAATACACCCCAGTAAATACTTACGAATAAACAATCTCGGATAAAAATGAGATTGTGATATTTCCCTTACCTTAGGTCCGACTTGCATTGTAAGTGTCCAAACCTCCTGTATAATGATTTAAATCATGTTATTGACTTATTACAGAATCATATTCATTGTTATGATATCATATATGGTTCACTTATGACATTATATTACCCGTTCTTTTGTAAATTCCATGTTAAAGAAGCGTTTTGGGTAAAATCGTTTCATTTATCGTAGGTGTTTTGACTTGTTGTTCTTGACATCATTATTACTTATATCATGATTTACTTACTTCCAGAATATAGAATATGATTTATATATCATATATATTCAGTATATATATATATATAATAGGTAGATAAATAAAATGAAAAACACCGTTCATGGAGACGGTAGTCCGTACGTACGCATGAACGTTGTTTTCCTTTCCTTATTGGCTTGAAATGGAAGTAAGTAGATGACATACATATGTATATATATACATAAATCCAGTAGATTTATAATGTCATATATTTCATTATTATTTCTTATATATACATTATAATCATTCTTAAATGGTTAACATGTAGAATGAATCTCATCGCGTCGTGGAGACGGTATTCCGTACGTACGCACGAGCGATGATATCATTTCTATAAATATTGAATTGAATTGGAGTGGATTATACAATATATCAGAATCAATATGATGTTTTAATAACTATGTATAGTTATTCTTTACACCATTATACCCATCCATGTAAGGTGGTGGTGGAAAATAGATTACACCACGGCGTGGAGACGGTATTCCGTACGTACGCACGCGCGGTGATTTATTTTTCCGTAGGATGGATAGATGGTGAAATAGGTTTGTTTCATACTTATAATAACATATCAGTATATGAGTGATACTGATGTTATTACTTCATAATGAAACAACCTAAGAAGAAGAAGTGGAAGAAGAAATAAAGATGAAAGAATTGGTAACGGTAATTACCTCTTCTTTGAAGTGCCTCTTTGAGACCTCCTCTTAGGGCACTAAAATTGGTCTTTGAGGAAGACCAGAACCTCTAGGATGTTGCTAGGAAAGTGGAGAGGAGAAATTGGCAGGGGTTGGCCGTGATTGAGTGCTCAAATTGGTGTGAGGAGGAGGGGGAGGAGGTGTCCTTTTATAGGGGAGGAGAGGGGAATCTTAGGAATTCTTAAAAATATTAATTTATAATAAATCTAACCCCACTTAAAAACCTCCAAAAATGACTCATATTCGAAGCTTAGATGAGATAGGGTTGTAATCTCATCAACCAATAAAATTTAGACATGTTTGGATCTTATTTTAAACCTTATCAATTAGATTTAACTCTAAGTTAAATAATTTGACTTTTACCGTGTCTTTTTGTTTTCTTTCACTATATGGTCAATACACTTACTATAACATGCCAAACGAACCCCAAATTGTTTATTATTAATATATATATCCTTATCTAAGTCATTTGGCCGAACCTTAGATTTTTAGGAATAAAATAACAATTAATAATATAATATTTTATTTAAAAACTATTTTGTGTCAATTTTGACACTATTTGATATATGATTTTTGTGAAAGTCATAACAGAATTAAATGTTCGAACCAAGTTGATTAAATAAACATTAATATATAATAGTAACTTATAAAATTAGTGGAATTCATAAAAATTCTCAAATTACATTTATTTTGGTGTTTATAACATCAATTATGTCAATATTTCATAAATAAGATAATTACAGCATCATCTTTGTGTCATATATTAATTAAATTATTTGATGTCTAAAATTTACAAATAAAATACCATTATGTAGGAAATATTTTTAGCTTTCTAATGAATATTTATAGTCGAATTTATCTTATGTATAACCCCATATTAAAAATGATTTACTTATTAAACTTTGATTTTAACTATTTTAACCTTTCTTTAAATAAATTAATAATAAATGTCCTAATCTAATCCAAGTGGGCCTAAATGGTCATATTTTATTCCTAAGTTTGTTTTTGGTCGAATTACACTTGTCCAATAGAATTAGGACATGTGTTAGGGTAATAGTAATATCATATTTACCCTTAGTTACCCTATTTACTATTAACCGCGGTAAAAATAGTAAAAAGTTACTATTCACCAAAAAATTATTTTTATCTCATTGAACCACATTTTAGTCCTTGATATTAACCGTGTCTCTCGGATTTTCGAAATTCCATTCACAGAAGCGGTAAAATTAAGTTTTATGCAAAATTCAGTTTTTAACCTACCACTTAGTAGTTTCACTATTCATCAAAAATTGATGTTTTTCAGAACAATGCCAAAATTTCATCCCAAGCTATATTTCATATTCCGAATTCAAAAATGAAGTCTATTTTACCAAATTCATAACATAAAAGTTGCATTAATTAATTTTATAATTAAATCCGGCTGTTAAAACAAATAGCGTGTTTTTAAGAAACAATATCTATCAAAAGATTGACACTTGTTTATGTCTAGTTTAAATGTGAAACTACATCCAATGACCAACATTGTATTAAATTGTAAAAATATATTCTAAATATACTTTAAAACCACTCAAATTAATGATTTATCACTATTAATTATTTCGATTAAAAAATTTGTTTTTAATTATAATTTAGTAATTTTCACTATTCATCAGAATATGAAAGTTATCTGAAAAGTACCAAACTTTCACCTTAGGCTAAATTCGATACTCCGAATCCAAAAATAAAGTTCATTTTGAAAAATAAGATTTACTGGATTTCAAAAAGTGGTTATTACTATTCATAACGGCTAGTTTTAATAATATTTTTATAGCATATCGTTGTTTAGTGAAACTCGGTATTACGTACTACACACGCTATCGAGGAAGGTCGCGATTGCGTGTAATGCAAGTCAAGTCAAGGATGTGTGTTGTGCAAACTCGTTTTGGTGTAGCGTACAACACAAGACATTAATAAAATTAAAAAGAATATATTTTTTTTTATAAAATCTTGGGCAGTTACATTCTACCCCCCTTAAAATGAATTTCGCCCTCGAAATTCGTCGGGGTTATAAATGGTTTACTATTTGAAAGTTTCTTTAATAGAAACCCACATCGTAAAAGGGAATACCAAAACTAAAGTATGAAATGTAACGATTACCCAAATAAACTAATCACTGGGTTTCCACATAGGTGAAAATATGGATATGGAAGAGAAATCTAACCATCATGTTCTGATGGAGAGTGGTAGAGAACATGGCTATGGAAAAGCCAGTAATCACAAATCCATAAATTTGTGACGATCTAAGGTACCATCTGATTCATCAGGTATAAGATCACTAGGACAACATTTTTGGTTTTCAAGATCATTTCCCTAAAGTTGAAAATTTGAATTAGAATAAATACTTACTTTATTTTGATACAATATCACTATTATTCGTGCCTTGATCAATTTCCACTTCATCTCTTAAATAAATGAAGTTGAATTTGTTATTCGTGAAGTGTTAGCAGATCATGTGATAGAATGACGGGTCATTCCATCTGTCTCAAACAAAAGGTAAGCAAAAGTTATTAAATATACATAAGTCATTCTATAGTGAGATTAATCATATATAGTTCCTAAAATGGACTTATACTTCATATATCATACTGCTTAATATAATAAAACTAGTTTCTACTAAACAGGGACTTCCTGTAGGTCAGTGGTAGGCGATAAAGGCCAGTCGCACTTTGGTTGTGGGTTCGATTCCTACAGCCTTGTCCGAAGCGATGGGCTGTCGCCCGTCCTGCAGGTTGTCCCTTTTTCTAAAACTACATTACTATAACATCACATAAATAATATCGAAAAACAAACAATACTAACTTATGTCCAACATAATTCATTCCAATCCTTAGGCTTATCCATAATACTACAGTCCACTCTCATAACAAAGTGAAAACAATTACCAGAGATTTAATACCATCATTGATCCCCATATATCATAAGATATGTTTTGTTGGTCACATTCCAAACATTCAAAGTCCTTAATCATGTATTCTCTTGAATAACTTAGTGAAAACATGAATGCAGTTAAAAGTTAACACCTTCCACATACCAAAATCCTCAAAATTCTATATACTCAAACCATGATATCTCTTAGTCCTTATATCAATCATGAGCTCATGCATACAATCAAACATCTCATTATCGTATTATCCCTTCATTATGCGCATATCATATACTTTCCAAAAATACCTCAATCACTTCGAATACCACATTAGACCAATACATAAATATTCCAATACACCATAAATGTACCTCAACAACATTATTCTTGAATACCAACACTTCAGTCCGTCCACTTCAATGACTGTCCTGGAATAATTCCTTCCTTGATTTAGAAGTATCTTTTCAGATCAGGGCATTGAGTTGGGTAATGCCCATGTTCTCCACAAATAAGACATTGAACTCCATAACAATCTGTCACTCTATGACCCTTTTCTCCACACAGATAACATCGGTCCCTCCATTTGAGGTATTCCTCAAGGTTCTTCTTCCCTTCTTTAGAAATCTCAATCTTCCTTTCTTTATGCTCCTCAACATGCGGACATGCATAATAGTTTATCTTCCTCTTCTTTGATGAAATAGTCATACCACTAAATTTCACCTTGTTAATCATATATCGCGATGACTGATTCGGCATAATCAGAATATCTTTATCTCTAGGCATCACACAATTTTGTTGCTCATAGTCACCAATTTGTCCATTGGATTCAATGTTAACCAAATTCCTTCTGGTTCCCTCCATTAACTAAAACACAAAAATAATTTTGTGAGAGGCGAAATCATGCTAGGGAAGACAACATAGTAAAGGGGGAGCACCCTCAATATCTAACATCTTAGGTTAAATTCTATGATCGTTACCGTAGTTCTAGGACTGTATCCTATACGTATACATAACCTTAGAGACATCTCTAGACATACCTTAGAAATATCTCTAGGGATCTCACTAACGTTTTCGCATCCTAGTTTCCAAAGGTTGACTAAACCTTTCCTCTGATACCAAATGTAGAGACCCGAAGCTTATTGTACATGGACATTACATTACTTTTGCGGAATACTTAGTACATAACAAAAACACACACTAAAGGATCGTAATAGTTTAGTGTCTTTGGAAACTCGGAACGTAATCTTCTAATCGTGGTGAAAGATCTTCAATATCTCCCATAAAGATCTTCCCTTTTTTTTACCTAAAACCTTTATTTATATCCTGGGGAAAAGAAAACATAAAAGGGTGAGCTCAAATGCTCAGTAAGGGTATACAAAAGAAATAAAAATCATATCATATCTTTTTGAAAATCATAACCTGCAAAAGAGATCATAATATCTTAACATGGAACAAATCATAGAAGTGAAAATGAGATCACCATAATCATAACATGAAACTTGAAACTTTGTGGCATGCACACATAATCATGGAAATCATTTCTTGTTAGTCATGACTCATTGCCAAGACTATCTTAGTGGACAAAGTCCCTTTCTGAATCGAGTAATCCTCGTTTCAGTCCTGTTTCACTGAACCGATATAACCTACCATTCCAGCCATGTCTATCTCATGAGATATGAAATCTTTACCCAATGCATTGGAGGGAGATATAGGTCCCACCCATCTTATAATGAATCCTTTCTTATGTGTGCCACATAATCATAAAACATACATCATCACATAACACATGTAACAAAAATGGGATTCTTGAAACATCATGACATCATAAAATCATATAAGTCAAATGACTTCATAAAAATAATTCCCTCACAACATAATCAAATCAATGTAATTAAAGGGATAAAAACAGAACCCTTTATTATCTTAGATGGAAAATAATTTTGATAAAACACTTGAACTCCATTCTTGAGGAAAATATCCTTTCTTTTTCAAAAACACTTTTCTTTTCTTAACATGTCATACAATTATAAACTAAAAGAAGTTGATTAAAAATAAACTTGAAAACTTGTAAAGGAAGCTTCTTGGAAATAATGTTTTAAAAATCCATTCATGCCGTATAAGTTAAAAAAAACATTCTTCGTACTTTTGTCGGAAAAGTCAAAAAGTACCTCGTACGGAAAAACGACAAAAGATTCCTTTCATATTCTTTACTAAAAACTCACCTAAGGGAAAAATTGGATTTATACTATTGCAAGTGGATGGAAACAATATTACATATTGAGGGAACATGGATGTGGATGATAAAATACACCCCAGTAAATACTCACGAATAAACAATCTCGGATAAAAATGAGATTGTGATATTTCCCTTACTTTAGGTCCGACTTGCTTTGTAAGTGTCCGAACCTCCTGTATAATGATTTAAATCATGTTATTTACTTATTAAAGAATCATATTCATTGTTATGATATCATATATGGTTCACTTATGACATTATATTACCCGTTCTTTTGTAAATTCCATGCTAAAGAAGCGTTTTGGGTAAAATCGTTTTATTTATCGTAGGTGTTTTGACTTGTTGTTCTTGACATCATTATTACTTATATCATGATTTACTTACTTCTAGAATATAAAATATGATTTATATATCATATATATTCAGTATATATATATATATATATATAATAGGTAGATAAATAAAATGAAAAACACCGTTCATGGAGACGGTAGTCCGTACGTACGCATGAACGCTGTTTTCCTTTCCTTATTGTCTTGAAATGGAAGTAAGTAGATGACATACATATGTATATATATACATAAATCCAGTAGCTTTATAATGTCATATATTTCATTATTATTTCTTATATATACATTATAATCATTCTTAAATGGTTAACATGTAGAATGAATCTCATCGCGTCGTGGAGACGGTATTCCGTACGTACGCACGAGCGATGATATCATTTCTATAAATATTGAATTGAATTGGAGTGGATTATACAATATATCAGAATCAATATGTTGTTTTAATAACTATGTATAGTTATTCTTTACACCATTATACCCATCCATGTAAGGTGGTGGTGGAAAATAGATTACACCACGGCGTGGAGACGGTATTCCGTACGTACGCACGCGCGGTGATTTCTTTTTCCGTAGGATGGATAGATGGTGAAATAGGTTTGTTTCATACTTATAATAACATATCAGTATATGAGTGATACTGATGTTATTACTTCATAATGAAACAACCTAAGAAGAAGAAGTGGAAGAAGAAATAAAGATGAAAGAATTGGTAACGGTAATTACCTCTTCTTTGAAGTGCCTCTTTGAGACCTCCTCTTAGGGCACTAAAATTGGTCTTTGAGGAAGACAAGAACCTCTAGGATGTTGCTAGGAAAGTGGAGAGGAGAAATTGGCAGGGTTTGGCCGAGCTTGAGTGCTCAAATTGGTGTGAGGAGGAGGGGGAGGAGGTGTCCTTTTATAGGGGAGGAGAGGGGCACCTTAGGAATTCTTAAAAATATTAATTTATAATAAATCTAACCCCACTTAAAAACCTCCAAAAATGACTCATATTCGAAGCTTAGATGAGATAGGGTTGTAATCTCATCAACCAATCAAATTTAGACACGTTTGGATCTTATTTTAAACCTTATCAATTAGATTTAACTCTAAGTTAAATAATTTGACTTTTACCGTGTCTTTTTGTTTTCTTTCACTATATGGTTAATACACTTACTATAACATGCCAAACGAACCCCAAATTGTTTATTATTAATATATATATCCTTATCTAAGTCATTTGGCCGAACCTTAGATTTTGAGGAATAAAATAACAATTATTAATATAATATTTTATTTAAAAACTATTTTGTGTCAATTTTGACACTATTTGATATATGATTTTTGTGAAAGTCATAACAGATTTAAATGTTCGAACCAAGTTGATTAAATAAACATTAATATATAATAGTAACTTATAAAATTAGTGGAATTCATAAAAATTCTCAAATTACATTTATTTTGGTGTTTATAACATCAATTATGTCAATATTTCATAAATAAGATAATTACAGCATCATCTTTGTGTCAAATATTAATTAAATTATTTGATGTCTAAAATTTACAAATAAAATACCATTATGTAGGAAATCTTTTTAGCTTTCTAATGAATATTTATAGTCGAATTTATCTTATTTATAACCCCATATTAAAAATGATTTACTTATTAAACTTTGATTTTAACTATTTTAACCTTTCTTTAAATAAATTAATAATAAATGTCCTAATCTAATCCAAGTGGGCCTAAATGGTCATATTTTATTCCTAAGTTTGTTTTTGGTCGAATTACACTTGTCCAATAGAATTAGGACATGTGTTAGGGTAATAGTAATATCATATTTACCCTTAGTTACCCTATTTACTATTAACCGCGGTAAAAATAGTAAAAAGTTACTATTCACCAAAAAATTATTTTTATCTCATTGAACCACATTTTAGTCCTTGATATTAACCGTGTCTCTCGGATTTTCGAAATTCCATTCACAGAAGCGGTAAAATTAAGTTTTATGCAAAATTCAGTTTTTAACCTACCACTTAGTAGTTTCACTATTCATCAAAAATTGATGTTTTTCAGAACAATGCCAAAATTTCATCCCAAGCTATATTTCATATTCCGAATTCAAAAATGAAGTCTATTTTACCAAATTCATAACATAAAAGTTGCATTAATTAATTTTATAATTAAATCCCGCTGTTAAAACAAATAGCGTGTTTTTAAGAAACAATATCTATCAAAAGATTGACACTTGTTTATGTCTAGTTTAAATGTGAAACTACATACAATGACCAACATTGTATTAAATTGTAAAAATATATTCTAAATATACTTTAAAACCACTCAAATTAATGATTTATCACTATTAATTATTTCGATTAAAAAATTTGTTTTTAATTATAATTTAGTAATTTTCACTATTCATCAGAATATGAAAGTTATCTGAAAAGTACCAAAATTTCACCTTAGGCTAAATTCGATACTCCGAATCCAAAAATAAAGTTCATTTTGAAAAATAAGATTTACTGGATTTCAAAAAGTGGTTATTACTATTCATAACGGCTAGTTTTAATAATATTTTTATATCATATCGTTGTTTAGTGAAACTCGGTATTACGTACTACACACGCTATCAAGGAAGGTCGCGATTGCGTGTAATGCAAGTCAAGTCAAGGATGTGTGTTGTGCAAGCTCGTTTTGGTGTAGCGTACAACACAAGACATTAATAAAATTAAAAAGAATATTTTTTTTTTATAAAATCTTGGGCTGTTACAATAACTAAAACAAAAGCCTTTTAAACTTAAACTTCAATATAGTATGGAAAAAATAAAATGAAATAATGCCATTTACATATTCACATGGATATTCTAATAATCGAATAATAACATGCAATATCAATAACGACTTTTATAATGATGGAATGTATAATGCCAGACTATCATAACCACATAGCCAAGGCCTCCTTCCAAGACTACAAATAAGATTTTGTCAAGGCCTTATGCCAAGACACTAGTTTGTCTCATTAGACCTACCGATGCATCAAGGAGCTATAGCAGGCTCCACCCGTCACATATTCAGTCCAATTCATTCCTCATATGAACATGTTTAAACACAACATAAACATTCATATTAAAACAATCATACGAAATGTCAATACTTTTTCATAAACCATGAATGGTATAAAAATAACATAGCCACAGTCAAACATATCACAAAACCATCATTTCAATATGGAAGTATTGTATCATAATAAATCATCTTCAAATAATCATAAAATCCAACAAAGGATGTTGACATAGATGAATTCAATACTATTTTAGAGAAATTTCTCTTTTTTAAATCATTTAAAAGTCACACATTTATAAAAGAAGTAATTTAAAAGAGATTTTTTAATCAAAGTGACCCATACCACGTTGAAAGTTTTGAATGGAATTAACATTTTAAAAAAATTCAAGTCCATATAAATAAATCCTTTAAAACCATTTTGAAGACATGGAAATTAATTAAAAATATTTAGAATGATAAATCTTTAAAACATTTAAAATTATGTTTTTGATAATGAGTACCTTTAATAAATTCTTAAAATATTCATTTTGAAATCATTTAAAAGTAACATAATTTTGAAATAAAACATTTACTTTGAAAATATACTTATAAGATTGTAAGGGATGCTTCGAAAATGTTATAATGGAAGAAAATAGCCACACCCTCCATATAAGTTATAAAAAAACATTTTTACCCTATTTTTGTCGAAAAGGTTAAAAAGCACCATGTTTGGAAAACGATGGAATGATTCCTTTATTAACCTCTTATAAAAAGTCAAACAAGGATATAAATGACATTAACACATATTATTGTAAATATTAAGAATGTTTTGAAATACATTTTTAGCAAACATGGATGTGGATGATAAAGAGGTCCTAGTAGATAATTACGTATAAACAACCTCGAGTAATGAAGAGATTGTGAAATAAACCCTTACCTTGTACTTTTCCTAGGTTGAGGATAGGTTAACCTCCTGTATAATGGTGAAATAATTGTTATTAAATTATACAAGAATCATATACATTAATATGATATCATATATGATCTTGTAACATTGATCTGTTAATAATATCTTATTATTATCATTGTTTCGGGTGTTTACTTACTCATTTTATTTTATTTGTTTTGTTACGTAAGACGTGTTTGTTATGAATAGGTTGTATATTATTAATATCCATAATTATATAACGTCCTTAAACATTATTTTTAATCATCAAATGAGAATTATACTTCAATGGATATGATGGAGAATTAATCTTATCGCGTTTGTGGAGACGGTAGTCCGTACGTACACACGAGTGACAACATCATTCTTTTCATATTAAAATAATATTTAATTTGATGGTATATCATATATACAGAATCATTATCATGATATATTTATTATTTACATGAATTTAAAATAATTATTATACTCATCCAAATAATAATATTTTGAATAACAATTACACCACGACGTGGAGATGGTAAGCCGTACATACGCACGTATGGTGACATGTCATTCAAAGGATGGATAGAATACTGAATATGGTTGTTCCATGTTTATAATAATATCAATGTATATATAATATAATGGTTTTATTATTTTAAAATGGTAATAACAAAGATAGAAGAAGTGGAAGAAGAAAGGAACTTGAAAAGGGGTGGTTAAATCATTACCTCTTCTTCGGGTTCCTTCTATTGATTTGATCAAAAGAGCTCCTTAGGTTGTCTTTCTGACTAATGTAAGGCCTCTAGGATGAATTGGGGGATGTTGAGAGAGTATTTGGGCAGTGTTTGGTCGAACCAAAAGGCTTTGAAGGTTTGAATTAATGAGAAGGAGGAGTTCCCTTTTATAAGAGGGGTGAGGGGCACCTTTGGAAAAGCAAGAAATATTATTTTATAATAAATTCATATTCAGTTTCTAATTGCTCCAAAGTGGATTATTTAAAGGTTAAGGTGGGGATGGGTCGAAAACCACTCAACCAATATAATTTAGACAGGTTTGTGTCATTATTTTAACCTTATATTTTATTTTTAACTCTTAGTTAAATATTTTGACACTTACCATGTCACTTTGTATTTTTATATTATATAGTTAACAAACTTAATTTATACCTCCAAGAGACCCCCAATTGGTACATTAATGATAAAAATATCATGATATAAGTATCCTGGCCATGCAATAGATTTTTTTTGAATTTAATATCAATTAATAATATAATATTTGTTTTAATAACTAAATTATGTCAATTTTGACACTATTCAACAATTGGTTTTTAAAAAAAAATCATTACAGAATGACTACTTCGAAAAAAGTCAATGAAATAAATACTAACATGTCATATTATCCAAGAAAATTATTTATATTTATAAAAAGTATCAAATTAAATTTATTTGGGTATTTATAATATCAATTATTCTAATTTGTCATTAATTAGGTAATTACTGCATCACCATTGTGTCATAAACAAATTAAACTATATAAGGTATAAAAATTATAAATAAAATACCATTGTGTAGGAAAGATTTTTATATTTATAATGAATAATCATAGTCAAAAATTCGACATATATAACCCCATGTAAAAATTGTTTTTCCAAAAGATATATGCTTATGCCATTTTTGTATTTTTTTTGACTTAATTAATATAAAGTGTCATTATCACTTACAAGTAGATCCATGGGGTCCCAAAATCGACCCAAATATGCCCATGGTCGTAAATGTATCCACAAATAAGTATAGGACACGTTTTAGGATAATTTATTATTATTATAATATTTTTTAACCCTTATTTACCGGATTTACCCTTTAACCATGGTAAATAAAATATTTACCGAAAAAAATTATTCAAAATGTCTAAAAATAAAATTTACGTATTTACACAATTTGGAAATTCTGATTCCAAATATGGAATCCATTTTTTCAAATTCCAAACATAGAAGTGGCAGAAATTAATTTAAAATTAATTCCCGCTGTCAAAACATAAATCTTGTTTTTAAGATATAGTAACTATCAAAAGATTGACACTTTTTTTATGTCCGGTTTAATTGTAAAATTATGTCCAATGACCAAAATTGTATTAAATGGTACAAATATATACTAAATTTACTTCAAAACCACCGAAATTAATAATTTATCAATAATATATTTTTTGATTAAAAAATGTTGTTTCTAATTAAAATTTAGTAATTTTCACTATTCATAAAAATATAAAAGGTATCTGAAAAGTACCAAAATTTCACCCTATGCTAAATTTAATATTATGAATCCAAAAATGATGTCCATTTTGAAAGAAAAAATTTATAAAATTTTAAAAATTAGTTATTACTATTCAGTACGGCTAGTTTGATTGGTTGTAGTGTGTGTTAGAACTCGAAGTTGCATACAACACATGCTATTGTATTATTCAAATAGAAGCGTACCGTGGAAGATAGGGGTGGTACATTGTACATTTTTTATCTACCCATTATAAAGAATATATTTATTTAGTCAAATTGAATATATAAAAGTTTAAAATATTGGATTTAAAAAGGGTTCACTATTAATGTGGGTAAAAGTGAATTTTTTAAAAATACTTCTTTTATCTGAAAAAATGAATTTGTTATTACATTATGTCTAAGAATCTCATAATATGGATTCGAAAATTATAAGGATTATATAAGGTTCAAAATATAATTAATACTATTCATATCCTCTTTTGGACAACTTGTTTGGTAAGTCATGGTGCTCTTGGACTCGGTGTAACGTGTAGTGCAAGTTATTGAATTGTTTTGAAAAAGTACATACTATGAAATCGTGGGGTGTTACATCCCACCCATCACATTATAAAATAATACATACATTTTTCGAAATATTATTAACATTACATCAAATTACGTCCAATAAAAGAGACAGGTTTAATAAAAATTATATAATAACCCATAAATAAATTGGTATCATACTATATTCAACATACCATTATATTTTTAAAAGTGATTGGTCACATAATCATTTCATCAAATCATATCTCATTAAAATAATATCATTTCAAAACCATATAACCCATGGAAGGAAAACCGATGTCATAAATATCCTTATATCAAAAAATAATACATTAAAAAAGATAATGAATGGTATTCTTAGATCATATCACTATAAAATAAGAAAACATAATCATGTATATTATATTATATGGATAATGATTTTTAATTATAACATGGAAAGTTTATTAATTAAATTATCATATAATTGTAAATCAATATAAGAAAACCATTTCAAAAATTAATTTTTTTATAAATAGATCATTACATTTTTATTTGAAACATTTCTTAAGCAAAACAATTTTCCTCTATAAAAATTATTTTATAACATATACATTTTTCAAAAGATTTTTGTTTTTAAATTTCATTGATTCTTATAAATGAATCTATAAAATATTTTGAAAAAAATTCTTTGAAACAACCTTGACAAGTAATAAATAAATAGAAAACAATTCAACAAATATTCATTGAAAATATTTTTAATAATAAAAAAATATTGAATGAATTTATTTTATAAACCATTTCATTAAAAATATCTTTTAGGAAACATATATAAAATCTATGAAAATAATTTAAACAATTTCTATATTTAAAATATTTTTTTAACCTTTTTTCTTTTATGATAACATTAAAATAAGAAAACATCCATAATATATATAGTTTTTTTAAATAAATAATCTTTTAAACCTAAATTTTATCTTTAGATGAAATGATGCTCATGACAGTGGGTATATCTATACATGTCGAAGATTACATTTTCAAAATAAAATGTTTATAAAAGTACATTGATCGGAATATTTCAATAAGATTTTCTTTATAAAAAATTCAAAATGGTTATTTCGTGGATAAAAATTCCAATTAAACAACATATGTTAATAAAAATTATTTATTATGAATTTTTATGAATACATGGTTTTGAAAGAACACAAAGTGTCGGTTGAAAGTATTATCAAATCCCAATATTCGTAAAAACAATTTAATAATTATCTTTATTTCCAATAAATAGAAAATAGAACCATTAATTGGATATATCATCAATAAAAAGGGGGTAAAATTATTCAGGATTTATATTTTGATATGTATTTTGAAATTTCA
Source organism: Viscum album (assembly GCA_963277665.1). NCBI lineage: Eukaryota > Viridiplantae > Streptophyta > Magnoliopsida > Santalales > Viscaceae > Viscum > Viscum album. The sequence continues at coordinate 1,766,835,076 of OY728152.1, forward strand.
TCTCTGGGAGCATAATCATAAACAACCTCGACAAATGAAGAGCTTGTAAGAATTAACTCTTACCACATTTTTATTATTATTAAATATTAATCACCATGAAATAATATCATTAAATCATGTTTGAAATATAATTATAGCAAGTATATACTTGACATAACATGTAAAATTCGTGTGTATGAACCCCATATAAACATATAGGTTCATAACATGAGATGAATCTCAAAGAATTCATGTTGTGAAAAAATTAATTTTCAAAATTTGTATCTTTTGAACCATAAACCCCATGAAATAAATATCAAAAAAAGAAATTTTTTTAATAGAAAAATATTTAATTATATGTCTAATAAATTATATTTGTGGCTATTATTTAAACCACATAAAATAAATTATTAATGAAGATTTCTTGTATCTCACGAATATAAAAAGTGATATGAGAGATCCCTTACCTTAAATCATCAATTTCTTTGTAAAAGTTGAATAATCATGTATAAAAATTATAAGATTGTTATAAATCTAAAAAGAACCATATTTTTAAATATAAATCCATATATTGTTTTATTATGGCTTTATATTACATTTTTATCAACGATTCAATTATAAGTTATGTTTTGGGTAATAAATGCTTTGTTTTTGGTATATAATTTGACTTGTAATTCTTTTACCTTTTACACATATCATGATTTCCATACATAAGAAATATAAAACATTTTAAAAATATAATATATTTATTAATTTTTTAAGTATTTATAATATTCTATAATATTTATATATATGTGGAATATAATACAATGTTCATTGATATGGTAGGTCGTAAGTACAGATGAATGTTGTTTTTTTCCTATCATATTGAATGAAAGATAATAAATTAAATATGTTTATATATATATTATAATTATATAATAATTAATATTTCATATATATCATATACATTCACTGACCCTGTATATAATATATTTTATATTGATTGTTAAAAAATCACATCCTTTTGAGGTGGTAGTAGTCCACACGTCCACAAACAATGATATCATATTTTCACAAAATGGAAATAATGAATTTATTTGTTATAAAATAATTAAATAAAAATATATATATTCTAAATATAATATATTCCATAGAAAAATAGAGTGTCCCTCAATATTTTCACCCGTGATAGGTAGTAATGGAAAAAACAAACAACACCATTTTGTGAGGCGGTAATTCATCATACACAAGAACTGTATGTTCGTTACCCATTTGATTGCAGTGTGTGTAGGTGTAGTCCAAACTTGTATAATATAATAATCTAAATATATTTATGATTATAATGTTATTATAAAAATAAATAATAAGGATAATTAATGGTGTGTTGAATGAAAATAAAATAAAAGTGCTTGAGGGAGCATATTAACTCTTATTTGGGTAATTTTTTCGTTTACCCAAAATGGAATATTTAGATGGATTTATTCAAAAATCAATTCTTCTTGGTAGATATTATGGATGTTTGTAGATTATTGTATTAGTCATTGGTTTATTCAAATTTTCAATATATATTTACAGAAGAGGGATATTGAATGCCTTTTTATAAGGGTTGGGTAGTGGCATTCTTATAAATTCCAAAAGAAAAACACTATTGGGAGGTATCTCTTACCTCATGTACTTCCAAATTAGACAAATAAACTATTAAATGAGAATTATGGTCGATAAAATCCTCCTTTATAAAATAATTAATGTATTTTAATAATTTTGTACATTAACATCTATGTTTCCACACTATAATCATTTTGGTTTTTATTAAGGAAACTATTTTCATAACCTAATAATTCTAGAATAAATTAAATTTAGAGTTATTATTAAATATAGAAATAATATTTTATAAATAATATATATAATTTATAAAATTGAAAATCCATATGTGTTGGAAATAAATTTTAAAACAAGCGCATGTAACGCACAAAAACAATTCTCTAACTAGAATCTTGAAAGTATTTGTTTTCTATTTAATGGTAAATATGTAAATTATAAAAGATAAATATATCGTTTATTGAACCATATTATATATTTTTATCATTTAAAAATTAATTTTCTGAATATAGATTCTTTAGTAATTTTATTTCTTTTAATAAAACATTATTTATTCTAAACCAATAGTAACGGAATTTTTGACAAAATTTATCTAATTTTAACTTAAAAATTAAAAAAATATAATTGGAATTAAAATTCATTTTTTCACATAGTCTAAAAATTATATAGACTCTTATATAAGATAATTGAATATAATAGTTTATTAAATTTTCTTTTCATTCAATGTATTTAGAAACGTCTATTTTATTTAATAATTTACATAATAGTCCATGAATTATTATTTTATGTGTTTCATGTAATTATATCATATATAAATATTAAAAAAAATTACCATAACAAAAAATTCATTTTGATATCAAAATAATTATGACTAAAACTATTTACCTTCTTCCATACTATAATACTTCATAAATGTTAAAGGTAAATATGTTTCATTTTTTTTTTGTCTTTTTAAATATGTAACATATTTTACAAGAAAATGGTAGGTAAAAATATCCCAATAAATAATTAAATTATAACAAAGATGAGATATGGTCAACATATAGGAATAAAATGGCTTTTTGAAAGGTTTTTAGGTTATTTTATTCCTTTTGTTAATGATTAAACCCATTGTTATGCCTAATTGTACCTAAATCAATATAATTAATATTAATTACATCAATTAATAATTTTATCAAAAAAATAATTATATCCTATTATAATAATAAAATTATACTAATTAAAACCATGTATTTCAATTTTTTATATTCAATTCACTTAGGTGGAAAAATTAAATTCAAATCTAATCCCGCATAGGTGATGAGAGAGTTTGGTTTTAAAGGAAAAATTTTCAAATTTTCAAAATGTTTTTATATATTAATTCAATATAAAAATGATTAAAATGAACTAAATTTGGAAAATAAATTTATAATTTATCTATTTTTACATTAAAATCATATTTAAATTGTATTTTATCATTGATAATTGTTTTAAAAAATGGTAAATTTTATCAAAAATGATGGATTTTTCACTATCAATCAAAAATTAATCTTTTTAGAAAAATTAATAAAAATTATAAGAAGTTATTTATGAAATTATTTATCAAGAAATTATATTTATTTTTATAATTAATATTAATTAATATTTCGAAAATATTTTTTAAAATGTGTTCACCACAAAAATGTGGTCAAACATAATCTTGCGTGAAACACAAGCTAGCATAGTGTTCTGTGAAGTTCATGGTTGTCATAGTATATCATATAATAAAACCATTACATGGAGTATGATTAAAATAAATAATAACATTGTTGTTTCATATAATATAATATATATTCATTGTTGGGTGCAATGGAGAATATCATATGTTTAAATTAATTCAATAAAATCCCAAAATCTCGGAGTGTTTCAGCTTTCCACTAATACCAACTACAAAGACCCATGCTTCTCATACCTAGTTATTTCATATTTTTCTAAGAATAATAAAAACATTAATCAAACAAATGCCTAAAGTCTGTAATAGTTTAGTGCATTTAGAAACTGGTTACTTAATCAAATAAACTTGTAAAATATCTTCAACATACCCCATAAATATTTTCCACATTATTACTCTTAACATAAAAACACTATGTAAAATATGTCAACATATCTGAGAAGAGGGAACAATAATAAAGGTTGCATAAAATTATTAGTATTGCTAAATAATAGAGATACATAATTATAACATGAACATAAAGGCATGATAACATGAGAATAACATATGAAAACAATACCATTCATATCATGGATCAAAATCTTGATTTAGTGCATAATGATTTTTAGATTATAAAAAATAAAAAATATGAAAATGAAATAAAATGATCCCAATTAGTATAAACAATTTATGAGAAATTGAATTCAACCATACACATAATCATAAAATACATTTTCTATTGTTCTAAAAGCTCATAACCAAGTTGATCATTGCTGAATGGGTTCAGACCAAAGACTATCATAATAGTCATTGTTCACAACCAATAATATTATATTATAGAATGTAATCTATTGAAGTTATTTCAATACCTAGTAAATTTTTATCAATATCATGAGATATAAATCATTACACAAAAACTTTGGTGGAGATAAAGGTCCCACACACCTTTTTTATAACATAACCACCATTGTTGGTACTATCCTCTCCATTTGTGTTCGTAACAAAATAACCACCATCACATTATAAAAATAAGACATATTTATCCCATAATATCACAAATAATTATTCTTATTAAAACCCATGAAATGAATAAGGTTTTATAAACATATAATAATATCATAACCTATTGAAAAGATATATGTTTCATAGTTATTTCATCATTTAATTATAGAAAAACTGCTGGAAATAGAAGCGAGATTCTTAATAATTTTATCATTTTGTATGGATTTTAATTTAAATAGGTTTCATTAACAAATTTTCATCCCAAAAAAACTCATTTTAATAATAATAATAATAATGATATCCATTATTTATATCCCATGTAATTCATAAGTTACATCAATGGATATCATCATAGATGGTGAGATAAATAATATGAGATAATTTTAATGTATAATATCATTTAATTAAAAATCACATATCAAAACTAAAAATAATTTGAAATTATTATTCTTTGAAAATAAATATTATAAAACTTAAAAAGGAAGTATTAAAATTTATTTAAAAAGTTTTATGTGTAAAATTAAATTTTATTGAAAATCAATTTTTTTTTAAAAAAATTAAAACATTATTTTGGAAATCCATTTAAAAACATGAATAAAATAAATAAATTAATATTAGATATATATAATGGTAATGGTGTTGAGAAATTATGTACAAGCTAAAATAATGGGTCCGTTCACATTTTCGGTAAAAGTCGAATGTGAATTATTTTGAAAATGAAAATAATATTAATTTAAAAAATTTATATATACTAAAACATAGGTAAAGATAATTTAATAAATCATTTAAATATTGTAAAAAATTTCCAAAATATATTATAAAACATGGATTAGAAGAAAATTAATATTCAAATTATGATAGAAATAAAGATGAGTTTTCGTAAAAAAAATTTGGAAGACTTCTGTATATGAAGTGTGGAATATAAAATTAAAACATAAATTATTATTAAATAATAATATGAAAAAAAATTCATTATTTTATTATAGATTCATCATAATATTTTATTTTGTAATCCTAATCAGAAATAATCATGATAATCGATGAGATTGTAGAAAAAAAGTCTTTACAATATTTGGTATCATTTGAATCGTAAGTACCATTAACGATTTAACACAAAGAAAACTATAAATATCATCAAAAGGATTATATAAATGATATAAAATGTTATGGTTTTTGAATATAAACACTATGAAATATATGCATAACATTTCATATGTCTCACTGATGTAAAATTGAGACGATACTCCCATACATATTGAGTAATATTTTCTATAAAAATCCCTAATAATGGAATACATAAAATAGAACATTAATAATCATGAAAATAATTATATTCATGATATAATATGTCAACATGGTATTATATACACCATATAAATGAAACATGTTGTGAATTATCTTATATCTCTGAAAAATTAAAGACAGGTCTAAAATACCATACCACAAGTCTCAACTACTTTCATACACTATCAAAAACAAAAGTATAATAAATATAAGGTCATATAAAATAAAATATTGAACTGTAATTATATATATAATACCATATATTAATTATGTATGACCATTCATTAGAAACTTATTTCCAATACTTTTATAAAAAATCATTTTTCTCAGAATAACAATATGTTTCTCATATATTATTTGTTTTTTATATTTTTGATCATGTAACGTAGATAATGGGTCCATAATCTCTAGTATAATAATAATTACATAATTTTGATACTTTTACAAAAATTATAATATCAATAAAAATAATTAAATATAGTTTTCTGAGATTTAGTGTGTTACAATCATGGAATGGTAGTCTGTACATATATCAGTAATTGTTATAGTTTTCAAGAATCATTTTTGAAATGAGTTAATTAACTTATAATCATTTATTAGTGATAATAATATCATAAATAACATATTATCACATTAAAAAAACTTATCAATCATGTTTTATGGTGATGAAAATTGATTGTCACAATGCTTTGTGATGATGATAGTCAATATGTACACGAACAACATAATCTTATTTTAGTGAGTGAAATGGTATGAAATAAAATGATACATTATCATTTAATAATGTTATACATGTTACGAATATAGTTATTATGGCAGTTATATCACAAGTAATCATTAACATTATACTTATTATCTTCCATGTAGATCATTAGTGATAAATGATTCGATTCTTCTGTATTGTGCTAGTACATTGTACACATAAAAGACATTATCTTTTCCCATAAAAATAGAATTTAAAAAATATTATATATGATTTAACGAATATAGAGGTATAATAATGTTATAACCATCATATAAATAATATATATCATTCATCATACCCATTCGTGAGTAGTGGTAATGGAAACACAAATGACATTAGTTCTGGAGGAGGTAGTCCATTGTATGCAAGAATAATTATTTTGTAACCCATTTGATAAATTTCGATACTATTTTATGGAATTATGATAATATTATAATAATTATTTATCTATTATTAAGAATAAATTAAATAGAAGCACTAATTGAATAATGTAACATCTTCTTCCGGTATCCTCGTTAGGGTTGCCCAAAAATCCATCATATCAAGGTATTACTTCCAAAATAATGTTTTCAACATGATATTATGGAATTTGGAAATTTATTTTTAATTTTATTGAATGAAACATAATGGGTTGATGGTGTAAATAAGAGGGGAAATTGGTGATTTTACAATTGATGTGAGTGGCATAATTGTATGTTTATGAAAAAATGATTCACACTAATTTTTTTTAAAGACAAAAAGATAAAATGGAATATTATTAATCCTTATAAATTATATAGTTGATATAGGGATATAAAAAATATTTTATAAAAATCTATATTTAATTTTAAGCCTTCCCTTTTTTAGTTTAAACGACCCATAACCCTTTTTTATCTTAACCATGGTAATTAATTTTATCTTTTTTCAAAATTCAATGGTGTATAAAATTGTATATACAATATTATTAAATATAAATTAATGTTATAAAATATATGGAATATATTTTTCATAATTTCATGAATATATGTGAAAAATTTTGATTCAAAAAATATCTTGTAGATATGACAAAAATTATGGGTTTTTAAAGAGAATTTCTTCAATTGATTATAAATTTTTATATAAAAATTCAATATGAAAATTCATCTAATGACATAAATTTTATTAATATATATATAAGTGAAATATAAATTTTTTAATCCAATAAAAATATAATTTATTATTATAAATAATTTAAATGAAAATGTTGTTTTCAATTGAAATTCATTATTTTTAAACAATCATTTAAAAATTAATCATTTAAAATATTTATCAACAATTCACCATGAGATATTTTTTATAATACTATTTCAAAAATGAAATTTAATATTATATTCAAAAATTCTAGAAGTTATAAAATTATCTTTTAAATTATGTCAAAAAGAAGAAAAATTACCTTTACGAAAAATAGAATTATTAAGAATAAAAAATTATTTATTCTTATATATTCTTATAATACCCTTAAATTGAATGATAAATATTTTATTTATTATATAGTATATAAATTACAATAAAATAGTCTAACATCAGTGGTTATTTTTATTTATTGAGTTAAAATTTGTTTTATTTATAAAAATCGTTTTTTGGATAAACGTTTCCTTCATTTTCTAACAGTAATTTTTAATTTCACTTTTTATTTATTATCCAGATAAAATTAATTTTATATTCAAGCATAATACATATATTTTCATATTTAATATATCACTATTATTTCCTTCAATTCCATTTCCTAGGTTAGAACTATTATATATTAACATTTTAATAAAATGACATGTTTTATATAAATACAAGGTTATGTTTATCATAATATAAACACAGTGTTATATGAAACAAAAAATATAAAAAATATTAAATTATTCTACAAAATATTTCAAAAAATGATTCAGTTTTATATCATAAAATAATCATGTGGTGAAATTTTCATGTGACTCATAGAAAAATAAAATTGAGATGATAATACCTTACCTAAAGTTTCTACTTCCTTCGTACTTGTTCGAACCACCCCTATCATAAATATATGTTTGTTATATATTTGTTATAAAAAACTCATAGATAAATAATAACATATATAATTTACTTATGTAGTCTTATTAATCATTTTTTAACCATTCCTTATTGAAGTCATGTTTTTGGTAATAATGGTTTTGTTTATCATGGACGTTTTTATTTGTAATTTTTAGTCCTCATAATTTTATCATGGTTGCATCATATCTAGAATAATAATAATAATATAATAATTATCACATTTTCACATAAAATATAATTTTATTACCCCTAATTAAATATTTTTTGGATTGATAAAATATATAATGATCTTGGAGATGGTGTGTATACATACAAGTGAGTAATGTTTTCATTTTTCAATGATCAAAATGGAAACGTGTTATGTAAAATATAATATATGTCAATTGTAATATCAACATAATAAATATCATATTATTTATTTAAATGTACATTTAAATATAATTCATATGGTGTGGTTATGAAATGAGAGTCACATTGTTTCATTAAGGTGTTACTCCACACAAACACGAACGACATTATCACCATTTAGTGAGTTAAAAGGTATAAAATAAATTGATAATTTATCATTCTATAATGATAAATATTTCATGAATATCATAATTATTTCATATATATCACATATATTCATTAAATGAATCCACATTATCATCCATAAAACAAGTTAGTATAAATGAAACACATCATTTAATGACGTAGTAATCTTCCATATACAGGGTATATATTATCGTATCCTCTAAAGAATAAAACGTAATGTAATTTATATATTATATTATTAATACATATGTATAATTATTTTATATATACCATATATATAATTTTTATCCATCATAGTTCCCAATTGTATGAGTGGGTAACGGAAAAATGAAAAATGTCTATTTTTGAGGTGATAGTCCTCCGTACACAGGATTATTATTTTATATCGAATTTAATTGAAGTGGGTTTATTTGTAAGAAATGAAAAAAATTAAATCCTATCCATATATATAAGATATTGATTTCATTTATTATCATGGTTTAATAATAATTAAAGGAGGTGGGTAAGAAATAAAATAAAAAACTCATTAAAGAACATTACCTATTTTTCAGGATACCACAATAAGTGTGCACCAAAATCCTTCATAAGAATGATTTTTATAAAGAACAAAGATTCTAGTATGATATGAGGTATTTTTTAATGACAGTTTGGTAAGTAATGGATTATCCAAAAGGGTTTTAAAGTGTATCTAAGAGAGTAGGGGCATTTTAAAAATTAGGTTACTCGAAGACTTGTTATTTTTTAGTGAAGGCGTACCCTCCTTGTATTTATATCAAAAAGCTCCAAAATAGAGTATTATAATAAATTACACATTATATGATCTAAATATTTCCATAAAATAGTTTTTATACAAATTTTTCAGTAATTTTACCCTTTATATTTTAGTTTAAACCCTAGTAAAACCATTTTAACGTTAAAAGACATATTTTTTTCTAATTCCATTATTCATTTAGGTCAAACAAAATTAAAATAATTATATAATATACATTATAAAAATTTAAAATAATTATACTACTTTTCAAAATGAAATTAACATTGGCGAAAAAAAAATTAAATTTTAATTAACCCCGAAGACGTGACGAGATATCAGTTTTTTAGAGAGATATTTTATAAAAGATTACGAGGTTTTCATATCCAATTTAAAAATTAAATTGAAAAAAATAATTAAATTATAATATTAGATATGTAGTAGAACTAATTTAAACTTAAAAAAAGTAAATATAGATTTTCTTTATAATTATTTTATATGAATATGCAGATTATAATTAAAATTAATTTTCTTCACTATTCATAAATTAAATTAAATTTTTATGAAATTATAAAACAATTCACCCCCAGATAAAATTTCATATGATGATTGAATATATATTTTTTAAATTTTAAAATTAATTTTAAGAATATTTCAAAAATTAATGTTAAAATATGTTCATAAAAAATAACAAAACTACAATTTAGAATAAATTTCATTTTGATCATAAAATTAGATTTTTTATTATAAATTGGATAAAAAATAAACAATATGAATTTTCAACATTTGATTGAATATATATACAATAAATTTCATTAAAATAATTCACCAATATTTTATTAAATTTTATTTAGGGAAAACTTTTTGTTTCATAATAGAATTATTAAGTAAAATATTTCATTTATTTGCAAAGAGTTTTGATTTTTAATTTTTTATTTCATTGTTCCCAAAAAATTTATTCTATATAAAATTTAAAACCATATATTTTCTTGAATAATTTAGTCCAATTAAAAAAATATTCAAATAGTTGGGTGATACCTACCATATTAAATAATAATATCATTATAATATGTCCCGTTTTATCTAATCATATTATTTTGTAATACAAAAGATAATGAAAAAGTCATGTTTCATGAAATATAAAATTATATTTTCTTGTAATGAAAAGAATACAATTGTCAAAATTTATTTCAAAAAAAAATATATTAAAATATCAGTGTGTTACTTTCTACTCCCTCCCCCTTAAAATGAATTTTACATCATGATTTATTACTTTGGTACAAGAAATGGTGGATACTTCTAACACACATTGTCTTTATTTTCCCACATAGCTTCTTTAAGATGGTGGTTCATCCCCAAAATTCTGACCTTGTATGTGGTCTTGTATCATATAACAATCTCTATAATGTTTAAAATCTATACGGATTGTTCCTCATAAAGAATATCATTATCCGGTTATGCAAACTTATATATAGCGTATGTGATGTATCATGTATGTACGTACTTGAAAAAGATATATGGAACACATCCTGAACCCAATATAGGTTAGGTAAAATCACCAATATGTTGGATATTATAGCAGTATGATCAATAATTTCAAAGGGACATTCATATGCATAGAATAGAGTTCCTTTGTATCATAATTATAATTTAATCATATGTTTTTCTTTGAACAATATCAATATCATATCATACACAAAAAAATGAATTAATTTTTTTTCTTGAAGCACAAATGGATCACCAGATCATTTAAATAATGATAATTCATACATTTTATCTCTATTTCAATTAAAAGTTAACAATGTTTACCCAATGTTGAAAATTATACATTTTGTGAAATAATATATTAATATCAATGACATCATCTAGAGTTTAACATAAACTATTTCATAAATGATCAACCTTTTAACCCATAAGAATTAAAAATGTATAAATGAGGTCATTAAATTTACAAAAATTATGTTAACATCTATACCTCATATATCATAAATTAATTATTGATTATCACATATGAAATATGGGAATACATTAATCATAAATTTACTTGAAATGCTTTAGTAACGTGAATTACCAAAAATCCTTATATAAAACATACATGAATACACATTCTGTAAAAAATAATTGGATATATTCTCTAAATCCTAAAATATTAAATACTCTATGATGGATGTCTGAAACCCGGTTGGCAGAAAATTATTTTTATAGTTACATAGTAATCATTACTATCCAATTTAAATATTTATATCTAGTATCTATTTATCATAACATAATTATCTAAACATATAGATATGATAAAGATTATATTTCCTTAATAAAAGTACCACATTTCCATTAAATAACTTTTCTAGATCCCCTGTAACATTCAATATATTCAGGAAAATCATAAAAAACTTATACTTATAAATATATTTATATTTCATGATTATTGAATTACAAAATATTAACAATTCAATAATTCTACTCCATTTCTTAAAAAATGACTGTGAGTTATCATCTTATTCACTAATACCTATTTCCTTTTATATGTAACATCCCATGATTTTGTGAATTATTTTCATTGAATTAATTTAATCATTTTTACATTTTCACATTAAGAAACATTGAATATAATTTTTTAATGCAATTTGATTAGATTACATTCTATGAAACACCAAGTTAATCCTACAAAATAAAAAACACTTATATTATCATGATTTACACACAACAAAATGTTTTTATCGTGTTACACATAATTTTTATTTCCTTTGATAGCTTGGGTATCAACCAAGGATGATATTTTACAAATATAATGTGATTAAAACATGATTATTAAATATTATTATAGTTACCCCCCCCCCCGATATGTTTGAAATTATGATACTAAAAATATTAACCCAATTGGGAAAATACATTTTACATATGTATATATAAAAAATCCATTTTTATAAATGTTTATAAATGAATGTATGAAATATAGTAAAATAAATAAATTCCATCAATATGATAACTATTTTTTAATCTACAAACAATATTTTCCCTCATTAAATAAAATAAACAAACCTTTATAAAATTTTTCCATAAAGTTTAAAAATAATTCTTTAATAAATGTTTTTGTTACAATTTCAACATATTTGACAGTTATATTATCATAATAATTCAAATTATACGAATAGAAGTTGTTTATTTGAAAAGATAATTTTAATGACTAATAATGGATAAACTATTTTATATCTAATTTTTGAGACTTTATAAAAAAATAATTTAACAAAATAAAGTTAATTTTTTTTTGTGGAATATAAATGTTTACGTAGAGTTAATTAATTTTATTTTTCAGAGATGGTTTTTTTATGAATAGTGAAAACCATTCGATTTCAATTCAAAACTATATTTTCATCTAATTTATATGTAGATAGTTAAATTTTTTTATTTTCTTCATAATGTTTATTTAGATCATTTTACATAAATTAATACAATTTATGTCATTGGAATCAAATTCATGATGATATTTGATATTGAAACAATTCAGTCTTTTGAACATTGTTACAATAAAAACACTCTTTGTCATCACATCTACAAGATTATATATAAATTAATTTCATACACATATGTGATTAAAATTTGTAAAAAAAGATTTAATATTAGAAATTAGAATAATTTTTTATACTTAATGAGTTCAATTTAGTTTTTTACCAAAACTATTTGGGAAATTGATTAAAATTAATTTCAACATATAAGAGATAAATAACCTTGACAAAGACTTAACCCAAATCATAAGGACCAAATGACATCGATAGTTATCCAAAATCCATTTTATTCCCATACTTCAATACTATCCTCGTTTTTATCTAATTTTTATCATTATTGGAACCAAAAGAAATGGAAAAAACGTGGCTAGAATTATCTTTTCAATAATTTTCAAGAATGAAACTCCTCCACTATAAAAAGGCACTCAACCCTCATATTATTCGCACCTCTCAAGACATTTTTATCCAAAAAAGACAAAAAATCTCTCAAAATCAATCCATTAATAAAACAATATTATATGTATTCTATAATTGAAAATATGAAATCCAATTAGTGCAAACAAAGTGGAGTTACCCAAATAAGTGATATCATCCTTTCTCAAGCTCCTTTTTTTCATTATCCACCCACTCAAATATTATTATTCTATTTTTACAGAATAATAATTGTATCCTAAATATATTAATATTTTGTTATAATATGGTTTTAAACTACTGTTACACAAACTTTCATCCAATGGTTGATGGACATACCATTGTTATGTAAGAAAAACTATCACCTCATGAAATGATGTTGTTCATTTTTTCATTACCACCAATCATGGGTGAAATTATGATATAAAATCGGTTTTATATGATATATATTATAATTATTAAGTCTTTATTCTTATTTAATTACTATATAATTCAAAATTACATTCATTCCATTTTTATTGTAAATAATATATCTTCGTTTATAGACATGTAGACTACCAGATTCTTAAAAGCGAAATGATCTGGTCACACATTACATGAGTTGTAATACCGTTGGGTTTTTTGAAATTATACAATATATATTAAATAATAATTCTAATTTAAATATATAAATATATATCATTTAATTTATGACATTCAATATAGAAATAAAACAGAATTAGTGTTCATGCATACATACGTCCTACTGTCTATATGAATGGTGTATTCGATTTCATATTTATATATTTTATATATTTATATACATATATAATGAATATATATTATATTTATATCATTTTTGAATTTGTTAAATAATTAAATCATTATCATTGTAGTATGATTAGCATTAATAAATCAAAACATGTAAGAAAAACAAAGCAGATATTACTCGAAGCGTATCATAAACATGGAATTGATTATAAATGGGAAATAGATAGACATAATAAAATCATATATATTGTATTATATATAATAATACAGTACATTAATAAATTTTTTCCATATTTATACTTATTAAATTGGTGTTTTATATGTTTATGATGATATTTAAGACATGTCGTAATGGTTTTCAGGTCTCACTTTTATTTACATGATACTTATACCTTATTCACCATTCATTATTTTGGGTTGTGTATATATGTCCCATTAATGTATTCTATGACTAATAAACAAAAATTATGGATATTTATATATCCATTTTTTATTTTTATTTCATGGTGTTTATGGTTCAAATATTACCTAAGCGATTAAGTAATTTTGTCACATTTTTCCTTATATGAGACACATGATGTGGTATGCAACAATATTGTTTTATGAGGTATATATATTACTATAATAATATTATATCATGAACCTCATTATTTTATTGATGTTTTAATCGACATGTAATTTAATTTTCTTACATATGTATTACAATTCATTGTACCACGTGATAAGATATTATTGAAACAACCTCATCGATTATGAAGTTTGTTTATGATTATGGATCCATGGATGATATAAACTGATCTATATCTCAAGGACTCTAATATTTTTTATTATCCTATGTTTATTCATGATATCTTTATGTATTGGTAAAATATTCATCACTTGGGTACTGATGATATTTAATAAATTGTTTTCAAGAAGATTTGACTTTATCTATATCTTTGGTAAAAAATACGTGTTCCATAAAAACTATGTTTTTTAAAAATCATTAGATAATTTAAAAATATTTTCATGTGATCTTTAAAATATATATTCTACCATGTTTTAAATTTGTAACAAAAAAGTTTTTGTATAAATTATATCATCTTATATTTTTTTGATTATGGAACTTTTAAAACCATTTACGGAAAAAAAAATCTTTGTCTTGTATGCATTTGTCCATCATCATGACAATATATCATTTAAAGATACCATTGGATGTTTAGAAGATTAATTTTTTTGAAAAAAATCCAAATATTTCAAAAAACCATTGTTGTTAAATTCATTTTCAGAAAAAAAAACAATTAAAAATTTTCTGAAAAGTGTTTCGAATGGTTCTAAAATATTCATTTATATGTTTTCAAAATGTCATTTTCTATTAATAGTATTTAAATTATTTCAACCCTTTATTTGTAATATTATAATACAATATCAATGAAATTATTTACAAAATTATTTCATACTTTTTTTATATGTTAAAAAAAATTGAACATGTTTTCTAGATTATAATAGTTTATTTCAATGAAAAATGTATTCAAAATGATTTCTTGATTATTTTATAAGTTTAAAGTAGAAAAGGATTTAAATTTCTTTTCAAGATATCCTTAAATGTTTCTAAATATATTTAATAATAAAAATATTATAATTTTTTTTTTAAATTTCTAAAAACACATTTTTAAATAAAAAATGGTATTTTACAAGAAAAATGTTTTTCAAATATCTATAAAACTTATCTTCCATCATAGATGACATATTTTGGTGTTACTCATTAAATTTAGGAAATGATTGAAGATATTCTATTCATATTTTTATTCTATGTGATTTATGTATCATTTTCAAGAGTTTTATGAAACACATTTCTTTTTTATGGGTAATATGTCTATGAAACTAGTTTTTGTTTCAAGGATTATATGTTTATGAAACCCAATTATTTATCTGGGTTTTGATTTGATGAAAGCATTATGAAACCTCTCTATTTTACACATGATATGATATAATGTCATGTTTATGATACACATTTCATTTCATGGTATATGATTTTTTTTATATATTATGGAACATGTATGTAGTATTTCATTATGAGATAGGTGGACCTATATATCCCTATAATGAATAAGGTATAGATTTGTATCTCATGAGATAGACATGGCAACATCCAGGAGTGAACTTGGTTCAATAAAGAATGTTTTTGACTATGATGGTCTTGGTAATGAAATAAGAATAATAAAATGCTCATGAGAGTCAACCAAGACTACCACGATGGTATGTGGTGTAAACCCATACTACTATGATGTATTCGGAAGTGATCCCTTGAATACAATGAACATAATTTAATATGATTATGTGTATATGAAAAATTATCTGTTTTTCCCTTTTTTATGACTTCATTTATTCTGTTGTTGATTCCATTATGATTCAAGTCTTATGAATTGCAAATATTAATTAATTCACCTGTTAATATAATCTTGATTTGTAGGGTATAATATTCAAAATTCATACTCACGTTATCATATCCTAATGCTCATGTTATGATTATGTATCCAATAATATTAACATCACTATGAGTATAATATCACCACATTCTAATGTTTCATATCCAAATGTTATGAATAATGGTTTTAATTAAAATTACATAACTGGATGATCATTGTTAGAAACATATTAGATCCTTCCCCACATTAAAATATTTTTCTCCATGTTTCCAAAGTCACTGAACATTTATAGTCCTCAAGTGTGATTTTTTTTAAGTTGATGAATATTCATCTAAAATTATTTAATATACATTTATTCTTAGCATGGGTCACATTATTTAGTAATAGAGGAATTGTTTAATAAACCACTGGGAACTAATATGAAAAAACTTTAGTGATATATCTTTGGATATTTCTACGGAAATGCCAAGGGATGAATCTATTTAAAAGCCTAATGTTTCATATGAAAGGGTCATACTTTTTACATTTTATAAGTTATTTTTTATGATTATATGGTTTTATACTACGATAAGTGACCCTCACACTATAATTTATGGTTTTAGGTAATGGCCGAAACTATTAAGAACAAGGCTAAGAATGATTGTGAGAAACAATTATATGATGGTTAACAAAATAGTATGCCAACTAGTGTGAATGATGTTATGATCATGTGAAATAATTTTTCATGAAACATGATTAAAAATGTTTGCATAACCAACCCTATAATTTACCAAATAATAGAAGGTAGAAGTTTGTTATGATTTTGTGTTATTGAGACAATAGAAGAAATAATACTTAGTTCCATTTTTGTCAATAGTATTGAATGAATAAGTGAATAGGATTTATTATTAAAAATTAAATGTTTTGACTATAGAAAGTACATGGAAAAAATTAAGTTACTAAAAATGAAAAATGAAGGGTTTGGTTATCATGGTTAATGTGAAAAATTTCCTCCTTATGTCATCATCAAATTTTAAATTCATTATTTGTTGAATGAATGGTCAATACCCAAATCTATTTCCAAAGTGAAAATCACATGATTAGAATGAGAAACGTGGTATGAGTGAAACTTATATTAATTATTTTGATGAGACTATGTGTGAAATGTGTAATAAAATAGGTATAAATTAAAAGGATGAGTTATTATCCTTATGGATTATTAATGATATTGAATAATTAATGTTTTTATGTATTTGGATTCAAACAATATGTTATATAAATACTGAAGTATATAACGAATTTTTAGTATATATTTTTCTATAAGGATATACAGGATTAGGTTTAATGGTTTTAATGGACTTGAAAATAGATTTAATATAAAGGTGATGTTCATGGAAAACAGATGATTAAATGAAAGATTACCCTTAATATATTAATTATATTAAGATAATGTTGGTTGGATAAATATATTTTGGGTATGAAAAGTAAATTAGATTGTATTGATTACCAGGGATCTAATTAAAGACTTGTCAAAAGGTGGTTATGCTATCACTATTGATGATTAAAAAAATTTTCTATTTAAGGATTATACACAATATACTATGGAATAAGAAAACATGCATGATTTAAATAAGGATTTATTATAATTCAGTATATTACCATTGTACAAGGGAATACATGATGATGTTATCCAAATATTTGGCATGTTATTGGTAATATATTTTATATGTTATATGGGAGATCAATGTTATTCTTATTTTTAAAAATTTAGTGACATTAATTCAAGTGTTTTTCACTTTCCACTTCCATATGTTTTCTAATGATAACAATTTATGTAATGGTCTATGATAATCACATATTAAAGAATTATATATTAAAATATTATTTCACGATATGATAATTGATTAATATTTTATAATTTTTATAAACATTTATTGTGATAAAAATAGGTGGAATGACCTCTCATTCCATTCAAGGAACTCATTATCTGTTAATGCTTTTGAAATGAAAAATTCTACATCATTTCATTGAATGAGACACGCAGTTGAAGTTGATCAAGGATAAAAAAGGGTAGGGTTATCTTGAAACCGTATATGTATAACATTTAATGAAAATAATTCATTATTTTGAATATATATCTTAAAACCCAAAATGTTTTCATAATACCTCTATTTATGATGAAGGAAATGGCCCCTTTAATCATCATAGATTTATTGATTAGTGATTGTCAAATCTATCTGAAATATGTTATTAATAACTCTCCATTAGATCATGATAGATATATTTTTCTTCCATGTATATTTTTTATATCCAAACTTGTTTATCCTATTTTTAAACCTTGTTTTGTGTTACATTGGTTAACCGTTATGTTTCAAACTTTCCCTTTTAAAAGGATTTTTTAGTATTCATTTTTATGATGTGGGTTTCTGTGAAAGGATATTTCACATAGAAAACCATTGATAAACCACATGACTGTTTTGGGAGAATATCATTTTATGGTGGGTAAAATATAACACCATGATATTTTTGGAATTATTTTTTCCTAATAATTTTATCTGTTAGATATTTTTCACTTCTCACTATATTAAAGAATTACATTTAATAGAATCACAAATTTTATTTTTCATTATATGAAACACATGTTTAATCATTGAAACACAAAACACATTGTTTAGGAAGTGGTATACAAAAAATCATTCTTGTTTAGTGTTACACATAACTCCATGTTCCTTCATTATAGTTCATAACAAGAAATTCCATGTTTTTATATAAATAAAATATATTATTAACATGATAATTAAAATATTATTTTGGATACTACCAAGCCATTTGAATGGATGTAACAAGATATAGTAAAAAATTATTAAAAAATTATTTAATAATTTATATAAAATAAATCTATTAGTTATTAATTATTATAAGTTATTGTAAGAACTATTTGAAAATAATTAAATTGAATCTCTAAAAACTAGTTTTCAATGTACAAACACAATTTTATCCCAATAAATTATTCAAGACACATTTAATTTAAATTTTATATAAAATTTACATATTATATATTCAATTAATATTTTTATACCCCTCCAATATATTTAACAGTATAAGATAATAAT
Organism: Viscum album; assembly: GCA_963277665.1. Taxonomy (NCBI): domain Eukaryota; kingdom Viridiplantae; phylum Streptophyta; class Magnoliopsida; order Santalales; family Viscaceae; genus Viscum; species Viscum album. The sequence goes on from OY728152.1 coordinate 1,766,854,822, forward strand.
AAAATCCAATTTTATAAAAACTAAATTTATTTTACGAAAAGGTCATATTACTGCCTTTTAAGGGACACAAAATAATTATTATGATTTTGAAATATTTATAAATTTTTATTTAAAATTTTAACTACATTTTTATGAGAAATATTAAAAATTACATTGGGTTAATTTTTTGGTACTTTTATGAGAAGTTTCATTTTATTGATGAATAATGAAAAAAATTGAATTCTATTTCAAAAATAAATTTTCATCAAATTTCATTTTATAGATAAAAATTCTTTTAATTGTGTTTTAAATTATAAATAGATAGTTTTTACATCAATTAATTAAATTTAGTTCATTGGAATTAATTTAACACTGAAATTGTATATAAAAACATTTTAATTTGATTAACATTTTTACAGTAAAAACACATTTTGTCATCTCATATGTGGGTTTAGATTTAAAATAATATCTACTGATTATATAATTATAATTTGGAAAAAATAGTTGATAATTTCAATCAACATAATTTATAATTTATAATATTTTGAATATTGATTTTTTAATTATTAGTGAAGGTGAATAGAATTAATTACCAAAATTAAGAGAAAAATAACTTTACCAAGGGCTATACTATAAACATAAGTCCCAAAGTAAACTAGACACTTGTAAAATTACATTCCATTTCCATATTATGACCCTACAATCCATTTAATATTATTTTTATCATTATTGGATCAACAATCTTTTAGAAAAACATATTTGAATTCCCTTTCTAAAAATATACAAGAATTCCACTCCTCCTCCACAATAAAAAGGGACTCACACATCACACTTATTCACACATATCAAGTCAGTATTTTTCATAATAATGACAAATAAACATCCCATAATCCCTACATTAATACTATAATCCTTTATTTGAACGTAAATGCATCCAAAAATCCCCTTTGTTGTTATCCATGTGGTGTTACCTAATTAATATGTATTATCCTTCCACAAGGTCCATTGTATTATTTTCAATATTCACAAATTTAACTCTTCTAATTCCATTCATACATAATAATCTCACAATAATAAATATAAAAATATTTTTTAATTCTGCATATTATACCTGCAATTAAACACACTTCAATATCATTAGTAATGAACATACCATTCTTATGTATGGTGAAATACCACCCCACGAAACAATGTCGATTGTTTTTCCTTTACCCCCACTCATGGGTGGGAATAATGATGAAAACTGTATTTTATATGATCAATATGATATTTATTATTTATTTATTCTTCTATATTTATTATATCAAAAAACCTTTCATTCATTATATTTTTCTAATATGATATCTTCGTTTGTGGATGTGTGGACTACCACCTCCTCATAGTAATGTGATTCATTCACATTTTACCTGAAATTTATTAAGTATGTGTTTAGTAATATTATATTATATATAATAAATATTAATTATAATTTAGTGATATTATATATATATATATGCATATATTAAATTTAAATTACTTCTTTTAATACGACAATAAAACGGAAACAACATTCTTCAACACATATAGCCTACTGTCGCCCTAAACGGTGTATTCTATTACATATTTCTATGTTTTTTAGGTTATTATCAAAATTTATACACTAAATATATATGATACTTATATCATTTTTACTTTATTTGAAAAATAAAACAAGATTCATGTTGGATTGTAAATAATAATAATAATAATTAAAAACATGTTTTTGAAAATAAAGGAGATATTACTCGAAACATATCATTAAAAAGGATTTTTTAAGAAAGAGTTATTATAATGTCATAATACAATCATATATGGTCTTATATATAATTATATTTTTATTTAATATATATAAAATAATCTTATATTTATTATAAATGTTGTTTTTATGAGTAAAACAACAGTCAATACATAAGTAACAGTTTTATCATCTCAAATTTAATTATGTGATACTTATCCAATATTCACCACTTATTTATTCTGTGTGGTTTATATTATTCCCATGAATATATTATAGGAAAATTATTATTAAATATATGGGTATTTATAGATCTATGCGATGATATTTATTTCAGTGGTTTTATAGTTTAAAAGTTTACAAAGTAATAGAGTAATTTTGTCTCAATTTTTTTCATTTGAACTGATTTAATGTTATGCACCAATATTATTTTATGAGGTTTATATACATCCATTTGACATGTTATATCAAGAACCACTTAATTTTCATCATCGTTTATGATTCATGAAATTTCATTTTCTTACATTTGTATTATGATGTAAATTCTCCATGTGATAAGAGGTTATTGATACAATCTCAAAGTTTACTAAGATGGTTTGGGATTATGATTCCATTGATGTAATATTATGATCCATCTCCGATGGAATATCATGAAATTAAATATACTCATTTTATTCATGATATATTCATGTGTTTCTAGAATTTCACTATTCATTATAACATCATATATTTAAGAAATTGTTTTTAATATGATCTTAATTTATCTATACCTTCGGTCATAATAATGTGTGTTTTCAAAACCATTTATATTGAATTTTTTTAATAAAATGATCTAATATTATTCTATGATCATTAGAAGAAATTTTTTCCCATATTTTTCCTCTAAAATAAAAATGTTTTTTAATAATTAAATCTTCATTCTGTTCTTTGATTGAGGTAGTTTTCTAAAAAATTTACAGCATAAAAAGAATGTCCAACATATACAGATTTATCTTATATCCTAGTCATAATTCCATGAAAACAAATTTTCAATGTTTAAAAGAATCCTCATTAAGAAAACAATTTACCTAATATTTTGAAAATACATTTTTTAAAATTTTATTTTACAATAAAAATATTTCAAAACATATATTATGATTATTATGGTTTACATTATTTTCAATGCATTATTTATATGTTTTAAAATGCCAAATTTCAAAGAAAACTATTTCATTTATTAAAAATATTAAATTTTTATTTTTCAATATATAATCATTATTATTTTTTAAAAAAAATTTCTAAGAAAATGTTATAATTTTTTAATGGCTAATATTTTATAAAATCTTTCAATATTAGTTTAAAAATTTTAAAATAAAAGTGATACCAAAAAATTTTCAATAATTTTTTATATGTTTTCATGGGAAAAGTTTTTTTTTATGAAAATTAAGGCATACTTTAAAACAATAAACTTCTATTTAAAAAAGGGATTTCAAAAACTATTTAATTTTTATAATATAAATTTTCATAGAAGAAATAACAGTTTTCCCAAGATATTATTTTAGAATATCTTCCAAAAGTTTTCCATCTAAGATAACAACCAATTTTGTTACTCATGACTTTCAAGGAAATGATCCAAAAATATTCCATTTATATTCTTCATAAGAATGGTTTATATTTTAATTTAATTATATTTAGGAAAACTATTTCACTTTCATGGGTTTTATGATAATGTTCACTAGTTCCCTTTTACGGGTAATATGATAATAAAACAAGATTATCTTCATAGGATAATATTTTCGGAAATGATTATAGAACCTATGAATTTTCCCCTACTTATTATATGAAAATAATATTATGATCCATATTTAATTGAATGGGTTAATATATGATTGATTATTATATTGTGGAATATGAATGTATTATTTAATAATGAGATTGGTGGGACCTATATCTCCCCCAAATGAATTGGTTAAATATTTTAGTCTCGCGATATATACATGGATGGAACTAGGAGTAAACTTGGTTCTGTAATTGACTTTGTTAACTAAGATGGTCTTGGGAGTGAACCTTGACTACTTCGATTGTCTTTTGAGTGAACCATTACTAACAATATTTAATGTGAAGTAAATCCATACTACTAAGATAGAATTGGATGAAATTAATTTTCTATTATTGAAATAATTTTATATTATAATGCATTTTCTACATATTTGATGTATTTTTCTATGTTCTACTTTAATGGATTATTCCCTTGATTCCATTATTATTCATGTTTTATGAACAATAAGTATTTATTCTTTTACTCATGTAAATGATCCTGATATAACAGGTATGATATTAATATGTTATTATAATGTTATCATAAACATAAGCTCATGTAATGCTTATGTATCTCTTTTTATTACCCTTACTAAGAATCTACGAAGACCTATTTCATGTATTTTGTATCCCTAGGAATTAACGAATGGATTCATGTAAATTTTTTAAAATGTAATACCTCAGTTAGAAACAATTAATATTGTTCCCCATATTCTAAGTATTTGATAAAAATTTTCATATAAAGAAAACTATTACATCCCTTGGGCTTGTATATTTTGTAATTTTTTGAATATTCATCTAATATTATTTAATTTCCAGGAATATTAATCATGGGTTACTATAGCATGTAATTATTTCTCTCTACATCATCAAACGAAAAACCTTTACTGATAAATCAATGTCGATTCACTTTATGATCATTCAAATTACATGGTCGATGTGTATAATTCCCATATATTCTATATTTTATACATTAATCCATTGATAATAATGTTAAAATAATAATATTCCATTCCATTGAATTAAATAATATTATCATTATTTCATTTATGATAATTTATTTGTCTCTGTTATTAACTAAAACAAGCATATTATGGACTCATTGAGATATTTCCATGAGTGATACTACCCACATTCCCAATATATATTAAATGATTCGTCTTCACTCAATGATCTCCACTACCCAAACTATAAATAAATACTACACATATCATCTTTTATTATTCTAAATGTTTGGTGAGGGTAAAATTTCTAATCAAGATCCATTATAAATTATTATGAATAATAATTGTATCCTTTAATATTTTATTCATCGCATATGGAATCCCATTAGATTATTTTTGGTAACATTCAGAATAATCTTAATTTTTTCTTGTTTACACTATATAATAAAACAAAAAACATAGTCTGATAAACCCTAATTATATTTTAAAACCACATAATCCTGAGAAGCATAAAATATATGATATATAAATCATGATACCTTCTAATTAATATATGAAATCTATGGTTTATCCTAGGTAATTTATAATATTCATCTCACAAAATACTTTAGGTTGATTTGTAAAATGTTTTTGAATTTTCAAACTATATCAACAAGGAGGGTCATACCAGGTGTAGAAAATGGACAATATTTTTTCATCACCTGAAGATTGATTTCTTCCCAATACCCCTTTTTGGATTTATTACACCATAGGTAACACTATTATAATGAAAACAACAATGGTGGTATCCATATATGGATGTAATTTTATATAAATCACTACATATATCCTTTACCAAAATAACAGGTCGATTTTATGAACTTCAATTCATACATGGACATATCCTTTAAGAAATACATATGTATATCCATAAAAATACCCCCAGTTATATAATTATAAATACCCATAGGTGGCTCACTAATATTTTATTGTCATAGTATACAACAGTGACCCATACTATGCCACTAATACAAACTATTAAGGCATAGTAATTTGATACATATATTTTATATTTTTTCTAAATATGAAATACAATACATAACACATGCATGAAAACCGTAACAATTTACAATATTTAATTTCAAGGTCCATAATCTTATAATGCGGGAAATGATATTTACATAACTCATAAAAACATTACCTACTATTACTCTTCACAAACATTCAAAAATTAAAACATGCCTTTATAACCTAAGAAAAGAAAACATATGAATTGGTGGCCTTAGATGTTCAGTGAGGGTAAACAAGGGAATCATTTAAACAATATGTGATAATAAGGGTAATAAATCATGAGAATAAAATATGAAAATCATACCTTATATATAAAATATCATAATCTTGAGTTTTGGCATAAATATTGGCATCCCAAAAGACATGAATATTAAACAAATTAATGAACATGATACAATAGAACATAAAATTGGAATGAGGCATAAATTCATTTCATACACATAAGTATAGAAAATATTATTTTATGGCTACCAAAAATAAATTCATAAAAATTTAGGCATTGGATAAATTTAATTGTACATGACTCGGTATTGGGTTAGCCTCTCACGTACCCACATTTGGGCTTGTGATAACCTCTCATGTACCATCTTTTGGGGTTGGGATGACCTACCATATACATCATAATCTCATAAAACATTAATCAATTCCCAATTAACATAAGGGAGATATAGGTCTCATGAGACATATAATCCATAAACTTATGTTCCACATGATCAATAAAACATCATGATATCAAAACCCATCATAATAAAGGTATTTCTTAAAAAAATTCATCATAGAATTGGATATTGAATATAAGTGGGTTTTTAATCATTTCATCATTTCAGAATAACCTAATACATGGATAAGAAAACAGTTTCAATTTTTTTTCGTATCGTAACCTATGGAAAATAATTAACATTCATATCCATTTAATCATCTCATAAATGATTAACCTGGGGAAAAAATAAACATTTTTGAAAATAATTTAGTCATGGTATAAATTTTGGAAGATAAAAAACTTTTATAATCATATAATCCTCATATACTATTCTTTGAAATATCAATATTGGTATTCTTGGTTTATATTTCCAGAAATTAATAGGTTAGATAAAATTATTTCATCGTATATAGAAAATGATTATTATAGATAAATCACTTGGAACATATTTTAAGGAAGATAACATTTCTCTAGAATAACTTTTTATAATATAAATCTATTTTTAAATATTTATCTTTTAATGTAATCATTGACACTTATAACAGAATTTTTATAAATCATTTAAAACATTTATTGTGTAAAATATTCATTCCACTTTGAAAAAAAAAACGATTTTAAACATAAAAAATTTTCATAATAAATTATTTTTAAAATAAACATTATTTTTTATGATGTTATATTCACTAAAAATAATTGACATGTTTTTCTGAAATTATGTTAATTCCCTACAAACTGATTCATTTCACATTTTTTTTTAAATCCAAAAGGAATTTTTTACAGAAAAATTTAATTCCACTGTAAACATTTTTAAAAAATAATAAATATCTAAAAATTCCGTTAATAAATAATTTTATGTAAATATAAATAAAATATTTTTTTAGAAAATATAGATTTTGAAGAAATAAATTTTCAATCTAATAATTTATTTTTCATAAATAAAATATTTTTTATCTCATGAGTATATAATGACGGTAAAATGAGAAGAAAAGATGTATTCATCTTAAATAAATAAAGGATATTAAATATAATGAGTTTCTTAATAGTTTTATTGTATGATTCTATCATCAAAAACATAATCATAAACAATGTAGAAATTTGCTGAGATTTTAACCTAAAAAAATTAACACATTAGAATTATTGAAAAAGAAAAAATCATGAGAAAATATTGATAAATGAAAAAATATATCCTGGGGGAAAACAAATAAATGATATTAAATGATAATGGATCTAAATATAATCCTTTTATTAGAAGATAGATTCATAGCATAGTGATATGTGTCAATGAATAAAAATTAAGACACAAACACTTTACCATTTTTTTAAATGTTAAACTATAAACAACATGAGAGTTATAGCATTAAATGTATATGTAAATTATAATAATTTTATAAATAATAAAAAATCATCAAATTTATATATATCATATAAAAAAAATAGGTAGTAAATATAGTATATATCTTATAAGGAATTATACTTGAGTCAGAAGTTCATAATTATCGAATTCATTCATACTTGTTAGAACCTCATTAATAATAAATATAAATTTATTTAACTTATCTTATAGTACCAATCATACATATATGAGAGGACCAGTTTAGGATATACCTAACACTGAGAGGGGGGTGAATCAGTGTTGGGGACTTTTTAAACCAATTACAACTTTTATCCCTGTACCTCTTGATCTGTTAAGATCATGATTCTCTTATTCTATTTTCCCTATCGCATGCAATAATAGAAAGCAGTAAAAATATGCACACGATATTTTTACAAGGTTCACCACTCAATAAGAGTAGCTATGTCCTTTCCATGCATGGGAATGACTAGTTCATGGATTCTCCCCTATAATGTAAAATGATGTTACAATGGAGTGGCTAGGAAAACAATCCATTTGCCAGTGTGAGTCCCTACACTTTGGAGGGGGGTGGGAAAAAATCCTATTACCTAGATTGGTGATGACCTAGTCCAACTTGCAGCCACTAGCTGGTTCTTTATACTGCCTATAAAGACAGTCTCTTGCAGCCTCTAGCTGGTTCTTTATACTGCCTCTGAAGACAGTCTTCTCTCTGTTAAAAGAGTTTGCAACACCAAAATAATATTTCAACTGTTGAGACCTATTTGATGTCACATTGCTACTTTTTTCTTCCTCTATTCAATTATTACCTTCCTAGAAGCATGCAGGTAAACCACAACTTCTTTCTCTGAAGCAAACTTGAAAGATGCACAATCTTCTTCCCCTTCTTCTTCAGTGAAAAACCAGCTACACTGAGATCGCTTCGGCTTCAATCAGCAGAAATCACAAACTCCTGTTGTGATTATCAGAAAAATGAAGACCATCCCATCTTAGCATCATCAGAATTAAATTTCCCTGAATAATTTTCAGCCTTCATTTGGTCATACTCTGTTCTTATTCTTCTCTTCGTTCTCTTTGACATAGTATAATTACAGTGTTCTAATCTATTTCATCAAATCTCAATACCAACACAAGAGTGTATTGGTATACTACCTTCTTCCGTGGTGCAGATATGAATTCAGGTGCACATCTTGTTCTTCCTCAATTCACAATGCACAATGATATTGTTAAACACCAGTCGTGTGAGTGCGGTTCAACATCTCTTTGTGAAACCGAATGGTTCACAGTTCTTTCTTCTTCGCAAAGCTGCTTCGAGACTGTTATGCACCTATAGAAGGTATACGAGAACCTCAAAATTTTCGCGCAACCTTCTAGGTGGATTGCGCGTAAAATTCTATATTTGCGCGTAAAAACTCCTTTTGGTGCGAAAAAACCCTTTTCGCGCAACCCTTCTATTTCGCGCAGAACTTCCCTTTTTCGCGCAACACTTTCTTTTTCGTGCAACAATTCTTCTTTTCGCGCAATACTTTATACATAACTTTTTCCGCATATTAGAGCTCGAGATTATTCTATGTGTCGAGTCTCAACAAATGGGTAGGGTTAGCCTCATATTTATAGGCAATTTTGACCCCGCACGAAAAACACTAATCTGTGCTTAAAACCTCCTTTATGCGCGGAGAAACTCTTTCATGCAACTTCATATTTCGCGCTATGCTTCAAAATTGCGCGCACCTCATGCCTTTTCCATTTTTCATTATTCTAATCATGAAGCACCAATTGTGCGCAAAATTACAAACCACATTCCATATTGCATGCAAACCCAATATTTCCTACGACATCATATTTCACGCTCTGCTCCAATCTTTCGCGCATTTCATGCCTTTGCCGATTTTCAAGCTTCTGATCTCGAAACACCTTTTGCGTGAAAACTTCATTATTTTATTTCGTGCACCATGCCAATATTTCGTGCAACCTTAATTTTTCATGCAGCCCGCTAATATTATGTGCACAACTTTCTTTTTCGCGCATCCCACTGATATTTCGCACATCCCGCTGATATTTCGCGCATCCCTCTACTATTTCGCACACCGCTTTATTTTTTCACGAAATTCTCGTGCACTCCATGCCTTTGTCATTTTTCAATGATCTGGCATTGATTAATACCTTGCATGTAGAAATCTAAACCATCTTTAATATTGCGTGCAACATCCATTGCCATGCACATTTCTTCATCTCCCAATTTTCAGGCCCTAAAATTTCGCAAACACTGGAAAACGGTGCCACCTTAAACTATGCTTTTATACCGTCCCCAGATTGTCCATTGCTTTGTCATTTTATCTCTTCGCAGCTTCCCATAACCATTCTTCTGCTCTTATCACAAATCCCACTATCGTGATATTTATACTTTTATAGATCAGCTTTAGCATCATCAGAGTTGCAATGGGAATTGAAACTTCTCTATTCCCCAGTAGCATCATTCCATCCAATCAAAAAATTATATGAATGGCATCATCATTTATCCCTCTTTCCTTCATAAGTCTTGCATCACAAGTTCTCATAACTCATGATATGTGTGAAATACATACCAGCAATGCATCGTCTGATTTGGATATAATGTGAAATGCATGGCTACCTCAGAATGCCAAGCCCTTCCACATTCTCTCTTCTTCGTCAACCATCATTCTACACTTCATACAAATCATATGATTTTATTCTTCAAGTAATCTCTTTTATGGATTTCTATCATGAAGAATCTCATGGTCTTCTTCAAATCCTCATTCTTCTTAAATCACCATCAGATGGATGATACTTCTCCATTATGATCCAATCATACTCTCATTCTTCATCAATCATCATCGGGTGGATGATACATCTCCATTCTGATCCAATCATCCTCAAATGGATGATACTTCTCCATTATTCATTGTTGTAAATAATGTGTCACCTGTGACACATGTTCTTTGAATATAGGATCAGCTCAACAATATTCTGAATTGATCGTCTAAGAGAATTTCTCATGTATTAAATCCAGTGCTATGATTCCATAACAATTCTCAAGGAAACCTCACTTTGTCCAATCTCCACAAAAATTTTTTTCCTTCTTCATATCATTCTTCATTTTTACTAGAATTGACAACTGTTGACAACAAATACAATATTCATACACAAAGTGGTCCCAACAATATATTATTCCATGTATGATTTATTTATCCCCTCTTATTAACTTTTATTAAGAATTCCATGGTAAATTTGTGTTCCTGTTTATATCCAATTTTTTAAAATATATTTTGTATTTTTCTATTCACTGATTATAAAATAATAACAGTTCCATAATATATTTAATTATAATAAAAAATTAATTATAATATTTATATATGAATTTTAAATTTAATACCATTCAAAAATGATGGTTTTGAGAAGTGATATATGTTACGATCATGGAGATGGTAAGCCATATATATGGGTGATTAAAGATACCATTTTACAATTATCATTGTGTAAGGGAGGTATGTAATATATTATCTTTAGATAATTAATATACAATAATTATTACCATATTATTTATTCAAATATACTTATAGATCTCATCTATGTGTTGTGGTGATGAATGGAGAGTGGCATTACATCAGGAATATTCTAGTCCACATGTACACGAACAAGGATACCATCTTTCATTGAGTGAGTATCTATGAAATGAAATTTTATATTATATTTTATAATAATAAATATGTCACTAATATTATAAGGACCCGGCCCTAAAACATTACATAATATTCAATTAAACGAATAATTCACAATGAGGATATTTTTAGGTTTAGAGTTTTATAGAATTAGGCCATAACTATGTCATTTCATTTCAAATACAAATTAGACACTTCTACTTAGTTTCCATTTTTTCAAAAAACAAGAACACTTGGAAAAAAAGAGTTGTGTCTAGTTCCATTATTAATACAACATGACTTGTCCTTGATCCCATCCTTATCCCTATTCCACATTATGTCATGTAAAAAACATTTCAAAAACATGGAATGAGCAAAAAAATCTCAGTAAGGGATACACAAAGAAGGAAAACTGTTAGTTTTTTCAAACAACAAGTAAACCATGAATATTTTAACATAAGTAATTATTTTTCACCTTTATGAAGAAGTAAATACTCTTCACTTAATAAATGATCACTACTTACCAGTTTTTAACCAAAGGATTACCCATATAAAAAATAGATAACATATAGAGGTAACTTTGGACATAAACATAAATAAATGGAATAACCATACGATCGACTTCCACATATGTCAAAAAATGGAATAGCCATACGACCGACTTCCATACCAAATGCATTATAGATTATAACATAACTACCCATCCAGGTTTATCAAGGCACCACCTGTCATTTGGTTTATCTCGTAACCACTTGTAAAATGTCCAAGTGCCATTATAAAATCATAACACATAAAAACAATTTAAAGGAATGATATGATTTCCATATTTCAATCACAAAATTTCATTTAAATATATTGACATAAAATAATCCTTTATCAAAACCATTTTCAATACCAAAATACATAAAAGATTATATAGTATTTATTTTCATTAAAAAAAATTCGTCTTTTTGAGGAAGCCGAACATAAAATATTAGACGCGTCGGTGGAAAAAGACATTGGAACTTCTTATGTTAAAAGGAACATCTTTTTTTTAATATAGTAAAATGCTTTGTAGAAAAAAATGATTCCTTTTGAATAAAAGTAAAATCAATATGGGTTTATTCACCATCTAAATGACATTTGTGTGTAAATAAAAATATGCCTCAATGAATGGAAATCGAGATGATGTCCATTACCTCATGTCCAACATGACTCGATCATTATTTAATATCCTAAATAATAAACTATAGTTAATTTATACATTCTTAATAACCTTTTTCAAGTTTATTATACCTTTTATATCACTTATTACCTTGTTATAAACATTATTTAATCATTTAAGTTAATAATGTCTGTATTTTCAATATTTGGTACTTGAGTAAAAAATAAACACCTATTATTTACAAGTTGTCCTGGTGGTCAATAGTCCATTATAACTAGAATTATATTCATTATTTAGATATAATATATATAATATATATCATATATATATATATATAATATATATCATATATATATATATAATATATATATATATATATTTATAACAGTACATATCATTTGGAGGTAATAATTGAAATGCACCGTTCATGGTGATAGTTAGTTGTACGTACACATGAACACAATTTTAATTTTAATTTCATATTTTAATGGAATTAAAACATAATGAAACATAGGTATGTTATAATTCCAGTATAATATCATATATAATATCAATAAATCCATCCTTTATATGTCCCACATATGGCATTAACGAGTCATATCATTTTGAGAGGACAGTAGTCCGCACTTCCTCAAATGAAATTATCACATTTACCCATAATGGAAACCATAAAAATATACTATAAATGAAAAATATAGAAGCATGAAGAAAAGATAAACATAATATATATCATATTTAAATATAGTGTCATCTTAATGGCCACCATGATAGGCGGTAAGAGATATTCAAACAATCACCGTCTCGTGAGGCGTTAGTTTTCCGTCCACAGAAGCAGCATGTTCTTCACCCATTAGATGGAGTTATGTGTAAGTGTAGTTTGATTACTTATCATAACAACATCCTAGTATATTGAGGATACTGGTTTTGTTATAAAATAAAGGAAGAAAATATTTTAGGGGTTTGAGAAGTAAAATAAAAGAAAAAAAGTTAGGAGAAACCATTAACATTAAATTCGGTAGCATCATTTGGTTTGAAGCAAAAGGAATTATTGATGTGCCTTTTGTAAAGTCTCAAAATTTCCATGGAAAATTTTTTCATAAATACATCGAATTTTTACGAGTATGAAAAAATTTACAGCGCCTGATTCCGAGGCCCGGTGTGCCCGAAATAAATTTCTGATGTTTTCTTCGGGTACATTCAGTAAACGTGCGAGCGGTATTTTATAACATTTGAACTACTGGTCACAACTGAAATCTGAGGGCACCGTTGAATTCACAGCACTTGTATTTTCTTAAGAAGGCTTCCACCTCAATAGTAGTTGGTCGAGAATGAATGTTACTTTTTAGAGTTTTTACGAATGAAATTAAATAAAAATAAGTCTGTAGCTTATTTTTATTTGGTGGTTAAGACCTCCAAGTGGAGGTTAGAGGTAAGGCAACCATACCATATCCTCCAATGAAAGGTTATAGTGGTGGGGCCCACCTATTGTCTAAACACCTCTTAACAATTAAAGAGGTGGTGACCACATGGGCTTTAAACCCCATTTAACTCTCCATAAGTGGGGGAAACCCTTGAACATCACTCATAAATGTGCCAATCCACTCAAATTAATTAATGGACCATTTATTAATAAATTTGATATCTTTTTCATATTTTGGCCAACAATTAAATAATGGGTTAGACTAACCCAATATTTTTGGTTTCCATATTAATTTGGTGGACCATTGGGAGAGGGGTTGGAAGAGAATGGAGGAACTAATTATCCCAATGATGAATGCCTCTTCCACAAACGAAGAATGATCCTCAACCAGGCCAAGAAAGAGAAGTGCCATCCTTGAAGAACACTGATGATGTTGTCCTCGACTTCTTCATCTTCTTTCTGACATCAAGGAACGACGTTCACATTTCAGCAACATCATCAATGAACAAGAATATGAGTTAGGGGATATTATATTTGAAATTGTTTCGGTCCTTCAACATAAAAAACATGGTTTGTGTTTTTCCAATTTTTATCACTATAAGGTAGAGGGTGTTGGCCGCACGAACATGGTCCAACCCCCCCCCCCCCTCTTTTTAACCATTCTTGATGATGATGGATGTGGTGGAATGGTTCCCCCAGAGGAGAGGCAGAGAAACAGTGGCTTGAGTTGGGCCAGCGGCGAAGAAATTGGCGGCGCAAGGCCACGGAGTCACTGGAAGGGTGCGACACCGTTTTTCCGCATGGAAGAAAGGGCTCGCGGCCAGTCCGAGCCACAGTGGAAGGGTGCATCGTCATCATGCCATGTCGAGGATGAGAGTGGAATCCAGGGAGGGATGAGGCAGAGGAGTAGAGGTGGCCAATGTCAGGGTGGCCTCCGGTGGTGTGGAGCGGCTGGCTGCTCGGCCTGCCAGGATGAGCGGGACCCCGCTGGGTCCCGCATGACTTGGACTGGCACCACATGGCACCTGTTTGGGTCCCCACCTGAACGGTTCGTCTGTTCGAGAATCTAGGTGGGTGGAACCCTATCCCCCTCCCCTAAACGTAGCTAGGGTGGGCCCTGTAGGGCGCCGCCGGCCACCGGCCGGCCGGGCCACGCGGGCCGCCAGCCGGGCCACGCGGGCTGCCAGCCATGCCACGTGGGCCCCTGGGCTACCGAGTCAGACCCATCATGGGATGGACCCAGCCCAGGCTAGACCTAGCACAGGCCGGGCCACCCCCTCAGTCCAGGACGCCCTCTTGGGCCAGGTCGGACCCACAGATTTGGTCAGACCCCAGTCCATACTCGTTTGACCCGAATTCACTATTTTTCAAATTACATGGGCTATGAGTATTTGATCTATGTCCCGTCTATGGAAATAGAATGATTAGAGTCAGATGATTCTTTTGGAATACCCCAGATACAGTTTGGACATAGTTGAGGTATTGTAGGGTTGGTTTGAAACTAAAATACAACCGGACCCCCGGAACAGAAATTCCCAAAACTCACAGATCGGGCGTCCGTTTAAAACACTTTATGTTGTGTTTAGGCCCTTATGATGAGGCAAACCTTTTGAGATACATATTAATTCGAATTCGTGAATGTGGTAGGATCGACAGGTAGCTCATGGAGAGGATGCTCTCAGAGACGAGCTAGCGGAGTACAGAGACCTAGTAGATAGCTGAGACCTGATGACTGCATACCTTTCGACCTGGAGTGTTTCGACTAGTCGAGTGGGGAGCACCTTTTTGTGATCATGGTAGACCGGCTATGGGAAGATCCTATGTTTGATGCAGCAGACCCATGGTACTCGATATGAGGAGTATATTAGCATGTTACGAGAGGTAGCACCATTATTTGAGCGCGACAGACCCACAGTTGGGAGGGGCTCTGTGTGAGCATTACAAACCCACGGTACTCGACGAGAGGAGTACCACAATAGTTCAGGATAGTGGGAAGCGCCTCTGTGAGGTGCGGCAGGCCCACTATACTCGACAGAGGAATATTACACCATCAGCCGAGTTTTTGACAGTGTGACTGGGGATGTTATTTGATACTACCCCTAAAATAAAATCCTACATTGTGTTGATTCAATGAATTTTGTGTTTTCCTAATATTTATGATGGGTTACCAGATAACATAGGTATATCAATGGGAATATACCTATGTAATGGTTATCCATTGATTACATACTTTTTGGTTTATACTTGTTGGATTTTGTGAGACATTGAGGGTCTCATGGTCCCTACTGAGTATCCTTATACTCACCCATGCATAGGCTATGACTGTACCTTGTTGTGTTAGTTGCAAAAAACAGACAACGTTGACTGAGGCAAATAGTAGAAGGACTGGATAGTACCTGGAGATGGACCACTCGGTGTGACGGTACACAGAGCTGATGGACGGATGTGAGTGATGTGGAGGCCATATGTACCTACCTTTGATGTAGGAACCCCTGAGGATGAACCAACAACTGTTTACTTTTATCATTTCTTCTATTGATTTTATAATTATTTGTACTTTACTATTGGGCTATTATTTCCGGCCCCTTTTACTCTCTAGAACTTCTTTTATATACAGTTTTTACTTCATTTTTTTTAGAGTTGTACTCTGATTGTGTTTGTTTATAATTATAAATGAATTCCTTCTCAGTTGAGGGATTTATGCCTTTGGTGCTAGTCTCCATCCCCTGGCCTAGGAAAGGCGGGATTGGGGTAGTCACGATATGGGGCTTGGGGGAAGGTTCGTGAAAAATTGGTATCAGAGATGTCGGTTCTACTACCTAAATTAGGACTCTAATATTACTTTTCTCTGAATCAATATTGTTAAGGGTACTAAGTGTGGTCTTTAGTTCATGGAGTTTAGTGATGGTGTGGGTGGCTGACGTATCTATACACCAGGACCCTAACTTCTGATTTCTGACTCAGTCCACGAAAACACTGATTGCATGTGTGTTTACAAAAGTTTTTCTTTAAGTCTTCTCAACTAGGCCATCTCTCCAGGTATAAATCTTTTGACTATATCGCATTTGTTCCTTTCAGGATGCCTCTCCTTAGATCCCTGAAATTCGTACGCACTGATAGCCCACTGAGCGACGAGGCCTCATCACATGGACCGTTACCTACAAAGGCAAAAGTGGTACCACTTCCCATTGGTCCACTGATGCCACAATCCCCAACAGTAGACGATGCATGGAACTTGAGAATGTTGCATGAGTTCTAGTGCCAGAAGCCACCCAGGTTCTGGGGAGAGACGAACCCACAGGTAGTTGAGGATTGGCTGGATGTTGTGGTGAGAGTCTTTAGGATAGTAGGCACACGAGCAAACTACATGTTGATCCATACCGCGAGTCTCCTTCGGGAAGTAGTCGTAAGATGGTGTAGAATGATGCTCTAGGTCCACGACGAGGCGAAACTTCATTGGGCAGACATCAAGAGCATTTTTTGGGAAGAGTCTTTTCCAGTGACGCTATGAGTAGTACAAATACATGAGCTACTTCATCTATAGAATGGTAGCATTACTGTAGCTCATTACTCAGTGAGGTTCAATGATCTCTTGTGCTACTCAATAGATATGGTGGGGGACCCATTATTCAGGTACCGGACCTTCGAGTATGGGCTTAAGGGAGATATCAGGGTATCAATAATTTCCCTCAGTATCACGATGCAGGGAGGGGTGTTGGAGAGAGCCCTCCTTATAGATAATTTCCTTGCTGAGTAGTCTTTAGCAGTGAGACCCACTACTAGTCAACATGCAATGAATTTTTTTGCATTTGGAAGTAGAAAAATAACAGAGAGTTCTAAGAGGTCTAGACCCATGGGTGGATGACCGCAGTACTCTGGATCTGTTGTGGGGGTCACCCGATATAGTGACTTTCCTTCCAGGAGACGTCAGTGTTACTAATGAAGTGGGTAGGGTCACAGGGCTTGTGACTGTCCGTCCCGCCGTTGAGATGATCACGAGATAGTCGAGGGACCTCCCATGAAGAGTCATAAGGTTGATCAATGTGGTCCACATGGAGGAGGCAGATATGTAATAAGATCTAGATGTGTCTCTGGTGGTGGATGATGTTACGAGGTGTTACCATCACCACCACCACCACCAGGAAGTCCAACCCGACCGCAGGGAGCAGGTTGACAGAGGAGAGCTGAGCTTCAGGTAGCAATGGAATAAAACCACGGTGCTCCGGAGATGATTTGAGGAATGATCTGTGTATACTCCACCTCAGCTACAGTACATAAAGACACAGGTTCATGTCACTCTTTCATTGCCACCACCCTCGTTCATAGCTAAAAGATTCTAATGGAGTTGTTGGCTTGATCTTTACATCTAGAGACTCCTACGGGAGTAGAATCAATTATTATGAACTATTTCCGGCCGTGTGATCTTACCCTATGAGGCGAGAGATTCGTCTAGGGTCTCCTCATAACGGTGCTGAGGCCTTACATCTTCATCTTGAGTATGGACTGGCTATCTATAATCCCTACTCATATTGACTATATTAGGTGAAATATATGTTGTGTCTGCACTTATGGGACAAGGTTTAACTTCACCATCGAGAAGGGAACCATTGCATCATAGGACGGACTTAAGTGGGGAAGGGTGCAGCGAATCACTCACCAGTTTTCATGCCTTACCCTCAGAGCAGTTGATGTGGAGAGTCCGACTTATCCTGTAGTGGTGGACCAGTACACGGATGTTTTCCATAGCGATGTCCTAGGAAGACCTCCTCATAATGAGGTGGATTATACATTGACTTATACCCTGGGATGACACCGATATCTACCCCAGCTATAGGATGGCTCACGCTATGCTTTGTTAGATGCGGGTATAGCTGGAGGACATGCAGGGGAAGGGATTCATCTGGCCTAGGGTTTCTCTATGGGTAGCCCCTTTTCTATTCTCCAATAAAGATTATGGGAGCTTGAGGATCTATGTTGACTACCGTCACCGGAACCAGGTGATTGTGAAGAACAAGTACTCACTCCCGAGGATTGACGACCTCTTTGATAAGGTTATGGGAGAGCAGTGGTTCTCGAAGATAGACCCCAGATCAGGCTATCACCAGCTAAGAGTTTTAGACAAGTATGTGCAGGAGATGGCATTTAGGTGTCGTTATGGAAACTACAAGTTCTTGGGAATTACATTCACCGTAAAAAAAACTTCATCAATGTTCATGAGACTCATGAAATGGATCTTCCAGCCATAACTCGATCACTTTGTCGTAGTCTTCATCGACGACATTCTGATCTACTCGACTACTGAGGAGGATCATGCATACCATTTTCTGGTAGTACTGGACACACTTCGAGATTACCATTATTATGGTAAGATCTCGAAGTGCCAGTTTTGGATTCGAGAGGTTCACATCTTAGGACACGTCATCTCAGAGGCTGGAGTTGTAGTGGTTCTAGTGAAGATGAAAGTGGTACTTGACTGGGAGCCACCCAGGAGTGTGACAGAGGTACGAAGTTTTCTAGTCATGGATGGATACTATCAGAGGTTCATACAAGACTTAACCAGAGTTGTATCACCACTATCATCCTTGAAAAAGAAGGGGAACCCCTTCGTGTGGTAGGAGAGATGCCAGCAGAGCATCCAGGAGCTAAGGTAGAGGCTGACTAGTGCCCCCATCTTGAGACATAAAGAGGAGGGTGTTTGGTATATAGTACACAGTGGCGAATCAGGGACTGAACATGGGTGTGTCCTTATGCAGGAGCGAGCAGTGATTTCTTATAGTTCTCTATAGCTAAGACAGAACGAGAATAACTACGCTACACATGAACTAAAGTTAGAAGTCGTGGTATTCACCTTGAAGTTGTGGCGGAACTATCTGATGGGCCAGCTTTTTACCATATACACTGATCACAAGAGTCTCAGTTATATCTTCTCTTAGTAGGACCTGAATCTAAGACAGCTTTGATGGCTTGAGTTCCTCCAGGACTATGAATTCGAGATAGTATACAGACCTGGGAAGGGTAACGTTCTAGCATATTCTCTTAATATGAGATCTGGTATAAAACTGCTAGGAGAGGCAAAAATTAAGATGGATTCCTTATAGTTATCCATTGGTCATAGATACGGGTAAACCTTTCTATATTCATTCCTCCACTCCTTTAATGAGTCAGGGAATCATAGCATGAGGACACTGACTTCGAGAAATGACATGCTCAGATATCTACAGGGCAGACAGCTGATGGATTTTATCAATGTGGGGAGAATGTCATCCTCGTCAGAGAACATACCATGGAACCAGTTGCAACTCAGGAGAAGGTTTTGGGGTAGTACCACACTTCCCCTATAGTTTTACATCCCGGAATGGTGAAGATATACCTAGACCTCAGATGACAACACTAGTGTCTAGGTATGGAGAAGGAAATAGCGGAGTTTGTCTTATGATGCTTCACTTTTCAGTAAGTGAAGGTAGAGAAATAGGTACCAGTAGACTTCTTTTAGCCCTTAGAGGTCCCAGAGTGGATGTGGGATGAGATATCCATGGAATCCATTATGGGTCTTCCACGTACATATAGGGGTCACGACTCGATTCGGGAGATCGTAAACTGACTCACCATGCCATCGCACTTCCCACTAATCAGAGAGTAGACAATAGTAGAGATCCTGTGATACCTCTCTGTGCAAGAGATTATGCGGCTACATGGATTACCTTCATCTATTGTCTCTAACCATGATGCATAGTTTACTTCCTGGATATGGAAGGGGTTGAAGGAAGCTTTCAGGACAAAAATTTTCTTCAGCACTGTCTTCCATCCTAAGACAGAGGGTCAGACTGAGCAGAACATTTAGACCCTCAAGGACATGTTTCGAACATGTGTCCTCGACTTTGGTCACATATAGGAGGATCACATACCATTGGTAGTGTTTTCTACAACAACAGTTATCACTCCACTATCGATATGGCACCATTTGAGGCATTGTATGGTCAACCTTGCAGATCGCCATTGTGATGGACAGACCCAGGGAAGTCAGCACTAGTGGGACCAGAGATGGTACGTGCTACCACAGAGAAGGAGCATATCATCTAGGAGCAGATAAAGACAACACCGAGTAGACAGAAGTCATATGCTGACAGGAGGCAGAGACCTCTGATGTTTGAGTATGGTGACCACATCATCCTACGAGTCTCACCTCAATGTGGTCTAAAAAGATTTTTCTGAGGTGGAAAGTTATCTCTGAGATTCATTGACCTTTCTAGGTCCTTAGTAGAGTAGGTGATATGGCTTACTTCTTAACATTTCCACCTCAGTTGCTCCGGCTGCAAGACGTCTTCCACATATCTCAATTGAGAAGATACATGCACAACCCTTCCCACATCATCAACCATGAAGAGATGGACGTTTACGATGGGGTGAATTTTACGGATGTTCCAGTGGAGATCGAGGATTGACAAAAGAGAGTCCTACGTGGACAGTCGATACTTCTGCTTCACATTCACCGGTAGCATGGGAACCTCCAGAAAAGCACATGGGAGTGGGAGGCCCAGATGCGTTCTCAGTACCCTCATTTGTTCCCATAGTTTGAGTTGTCTCTTATGGGGACGTAAAGCCCTAAGGTGGGGAAAATGTAAAGACCTGGAAATTCTTTGTATGTTTTTTCATAAATACATGAGATTTTTACAGGTGTGCTAAAATTTACGACGCTTGATTCTGAGGCTCGGTGTGCCCAGAATCAATTTCTATAGTTTTGTTCATGTATGTTCAGTAAACATGCAAGCGGGGTTTTATAACATTTGAACCAATGCATGGAACTGAAATCTAAGGGCACTGTTGAACTCATTGCACCGGTATTCACTAAAGAAGACTTCCACCTCGACAGTAGTTGGTCGATAATGAAAGTTAGTTTTTAGAGTTTCGATGAATAAAATTTAATAAAAATAAGTGTGTAGCTTATTTTTATTTGGTGGTTAAAACTACTTAGTGCAGGTTAGAGGTGGGGGCCACCACACCATAACCTCCCATGAGAGGTTGTGGTGGTGGTTCCTACACAAAGTCTAAAAACCTCTTTTCAAATAAATTGGTGGGGACCACATGAGCTTTAAACCCCCTAAAACTCTCTATAAGTGGGGGAAACCCATGAATATCAGTCATCAATGTGCCAATCCACTCAAATCAATTAATAGAACATTAAATTATTATTTTGAAATATTTTGAATATTTTGGCCAAAAATTAAATAATATGTTAACATAACCCATTATTTGGGGTTGGCATATTCATTTGGTGGATCATTGGGTGAGGGTGTGGAAGATCTTAGAGGAACTAATTCTCCCAATGAAGGACACCTCTTCCGCCAATGATGAACTATATTCAACCGGGGCAAGAAAGGGAAGCGCCATCCTTGAAGAACGCTAAAGAAATCATCCTCAAATATTTCATCTTCTTTCCTACATCAAGGAACAACTTCCACCTTTTTGGAACATCGTCAACAAACAACAATACGAGGTAGGGGATTTTACAATTGAAAATTTTTCCGTTCTTCAACGTAAAAAACATGGTTTGTGTTTTTCCAACTGTTATAACCATAAGAAAGAGGGTTCAGGCCACATGAACACGGCCTGAACCCCCACCCTATGGTTACCCTTTCTTGTAGATGATAGTGGCGGTGGAACAGTTCCTCCGTAGGAGATTTGGAGCAACGACATCCGACATCGGGCCGATTGCGATGAAACAAGTGGTACAATACCACCATGTCGCCAGAAGGGTGAAGAACCATTGTTCCGCACAGACGAAATGGGCCACGTTTAGGCTCCATCCATGGTGGAAGGGCGCGGTTCCACCACGCCACGCAGATGAGATTAGGGTTGCGGCCGGGCCGGGCTGCAACGGCAGGGCACAGTACCATCGTGACACACGGAGGAAGAGAGTTGCGGCCAGGGTGGGATGCAGCAGAGGAGTAGAGGAGGCTGACGTCGGGCCAGCTTCCATCGTTGCGGAGCAGCTGGCTACTCGGATAGCTAGGAGAAGTGAGACCCCGCTGGGTCCCGAATGACCTGGACCGGCGCCACCTGGCGCCGGTTTGGGTCCCCACCCGAACAGTTCATCTGTTCGGGAATCCAGGGGGCGCGAACCCCCCCCACCCACTCATATGGCTCGGGCATGCCCCATAGTGTGCTGCCAGCCACTGGCCAGCCAGGCCCCGCGGGCCGCCAGTAAAGACACGCGGGTCACCAGCCATTCCACGCGGGCTATCGTGCCACCGGGACAGACCCAGCATGTGCTAGAACTAAAGTAGGCTAGTATGCCTTCTCGGTCATGGACACCCCTTGGTCTAGGATGCCCCTCGGGCCAAGTCAGACCCGCATACTAGGTCGGACCCCAGTCCCGAACTGTTTGACCAAAATTCTCCTTTTCGCCCATAACATTGGCTACGAGTGTCTGATCGACGAATCTTATGCGGCGAAGGAATTGTTAGAGTAAGAAAGTTATTTTGGAATACCCCACATGAGTTTTGGACATGTTAGGGTACATTCGGGTTGGTTTGATCCTAAAATCCAACCAGGACCCCAGAACGAAAATGCCAAAAACTCACAGACCATGCATCTATTTGATGTGTCATCAACTGTGTTATGACCACTATGACAAGTAAGACCTATTGAGATACATATATATGGGGCTTCGTGACAGTTGTAGGATCGACCTGTAGCTTTTGGAGTGGATCCTCCCAGAGACAAGCGAGCAGAGTACAAAGACCTAGTAGCTGGATGAGACCTAACGACTGTTGACCTTTCGACTCAGAGTGTTTCGACTAGTCCAGTGGGGAGCTCCTCTATTTCAGCACGGAAGACCCATAGTGGTGAACACCTCCGTGTGATGTGGTAGAACCACAGTACACGACATGAGGAGTACATCATCAGGATATGAGGGGAAGCACATCTGTGTGAGCATGGAAGAACCACAATGGGGAGCACCTCTGTGTGAGCCAGAAGACCCACGATATACTCGGTGAGAGGAGTACCACAGCAGTCCAAGATAGTGAGATGCTCATCTGTGTGATGCTGTAGGCCCACTTATCTCTATAGAGGAGTACAACTTCAGCTGAGGTTGAGATAGTGTAAAAATGGATGTTAATTGATAATACCCCTTGAATAAAATCCATGTTTGATCTGAGTAAATCACTTTTGTGTTTTCCTCATGTTTTATATGGGTTACTAGATATCTTATGTATATGTAAGGGCATATACCTATGTAATGGTTATTTATTGATTACATACTTTTTGGTTTATCCTTGATGGATTTTGTGAAACCTTGGGGGTCTTGGGGTCCCTATTGAGTGTCATTATACACACCCCTGCACGGGCTATGACCGAACCTCGTTTTGTTTGTTATACATGATGGACAACGCTGATTGAGGTATAGAGTGGTAGGACTGGATGGTACCTAGAGGTGGACCACTCGGAGTGACGGTAAACAGAGCTGACGGATGGATGAGATTGCTATGGATGCCATCTATACCTACCCTTTAGGTAAGAACCCCACATGACGATCTAGCAGCCATCTACTTTCATTCAGTTGTACACTTACTTTTCTGTTTCTTTGTATTTTTCTGTTGGCCTTGTATTTATGGCCACTTTTATGTTCATGTGCATCTTTTGTATACATTTTTTACTTAATGTTTCCATCCAATTGTACTCTGATTTGGTGTGTTTATAGTTATAAAGGCAATGCCCTCCAGTTTAGGGAATTACGCTTCTGGTCCTAGTCGCCAGCCCATGGCCTATGGAATGTGGGCTTACTGTAGTCACGATTTGGGTCCTGGGAGACGGGTCATGACACATTCTTCCTAAGTTAATACTTCTAGGTGGAAGAGAGGGATGTAAAGAGCTTAATTGGTTAGAGTTTGGATGATTAAAAAGGGTTGAGTGGTGTGAGGAATTGGTTAGAAGTGGTGTTCTTATATAAGGGGGAGGAGGGGCTCTTTAGGAAAGTGTGAAAATATTATTTTATTATATAATGATATTCAATTTCTAAAGGTCAAAAACCCATTAAAGTCGAAGATAAGATGACTCATAGTCGAAATAATATCATCAAATAATAATTGGATAGGTTTTGGAAAATATTTTCATCATTATAATCTAATTTATTTAAATCATTTATTAATGAAGTAAATACTGCATCATTATTGTGTCATAAATAATTTAATTTATTGATTTCTAAGAATTATTAAAAAAATACCATGATGTAGGAAATATTTTTACCTTTACAATGACTATTTATAGTCAAAATTATTTTTTATATAACACCATATAAAAAATAATTTAATAAAAGATTGTTGTTTTTGTCATTTTTGCGTTTACATTAATTAAATAATCTATTGTTCTATTTTCATTCATAAGTGGCTCCATGGGGTCCCAAAATGGACCCAAGGATTCTCATGGTCGGACTTTACACATCCAATATGGTTAGAACAAGTGTTATGGTAATTTTTAATTATTATTATATTCTTTTTAAATTTAAATACCCTATTTACATTTAATAGTGGTAAATAAAAGTTTAAATTTACTATTCACCAAAAAATATTTTCATATTATTGAACAACATTTTACTTAATAATAAAAACCATGTATGTTATATTTTTTAAATTCAATTAAAAAAATTTTAATGTTTCATTTAAATGAAAAAGTCTATTTTTAACAACAACTATGTGGTTTTACTATTCATCATAAATTGACGTTTTTCCCAAAAATACCAAAAATTCAGTATAAGATTTATTTGATATTCAGAATTCAAAAATTATGTCTATTTTTCCAAATTCAAAACATAAATTTCCCCTTAATTAATTTTAAATTAATTTCCATTGTGAAAAAAAATTGTGTGTTTTTAAGAAACAATAAATATCTAAAGATTGACACTTGTTTATGTGTACATTCAAAGTGAAATTAATTCCATGGACCAATATTGAATTAAATGGTAGAAATATATTCAAATTACACATTTTAAAAATTTAAAAAGATAATCTTACCAGATTAATAAATTATATTAAAATGTAGTTTTGAATTAAAATACAATATATTAACTATTCATTAAAAAATGAACATTATCGGAAAAATTCCAAAAAATTTACCCAAAGTAAATTTTGATGTACCCATTCTAAAGAAGGATTTCATTTGGTAAAATAGAATCTATTCAAGTGAAAAAACTAGATTTAAATAGGGTTATCCATTAAAATTTGGTAAATCGACATTTTAATGTAGATTATGCTTAAAATTAGTTTCATTAATATTTTAAGCCTCTAACTTTTTATTGGATAAATGTAAATACATCTAACAAACAAGTATAATCAAATTTTAGTTAGTTTTTTCATTCTTTCCAATACAACGGTTAGGACATAACTTTCCTTTAAAATAATAATATTATATTATTAGTGTGTAATGTAAGATTTCAAAGAAACCTATTGTTGAGTATCAGGTACGCTATCAAAATTTTCAACCAATTTAAAGTAGTATTAATGTTTAATTCATAAATAATAATAATAATGAAAAATGGTTTATTCTTTATATACCCAGTATGTTAAAAATATAATAATTAATTCATTTATATTTCATATAATCATTTGAAATATACTTATTTCATCCATGTAAAATGTTATTGAAAATGAATCAAATCACTTTGTGAGGTGGTAGTCTGTCATAACCAAGAGATGTTATTGTATACCCTATTAATTATGAAGTAATATATATATATATATAATATGATGAATCAATATTTATAATTAATTAAAATAAATCATATATATATATTTATATTATATTCATCATTATACCCGACTGTGAGAAGTGGTCCTGGAAAAATTAATTACATCGATTCATGATGTGGTAGTTTTTTGTACACACATATGATGATTTTATAAGCATTTGATGTATGTGTACGAGGTTGTAATTCATAAAAATAAAATATAAAAATATTATTATATATATGAATATCAGTTTAATATATCATCATGTTTTATCAAAAATTGAAGGATATGGGGGAATTAAAAATAGAAATAATCATTTAATAATGTTTCCATTACTGTGGGTAACCTCCATAGTATTAAATAAAAACCCATACTAGGTTGGATTTATATCCTAAATAATACATCTAAAGTGTGAGGATGGAAATTGGGAAGGTATTTGTGATGGTATAGTATGAAAAAAAAATTGGTGTGGAAAAGAATGGATTGTGTATGGCCTTTTATTAGTGAGGTGTTTGGGACACTTATAATTTTTTTTAAAATGTTATACCAATGTTTTTCTCATACAAATAGGCTCAAAATGGATTTTAATATATTATTATACATGTTATGGTCAATATATCTCCAATTAATATATTTTATACAATTTTGTTTGTAATTTTACCCATTATCATTTCATTTTATCCCCTAGAATCCCAATTTATACCTCAAGGAAGAATATTATTTTTTACTCTACTCATAATTCTAATTCATAAAAAATATAATTTTATATTATTAGATAATAAAAAATAATGTCAATAAAAATATTGAATCCTTTTTTTAAAATTATATTTATTGAAGTAGAAAATATTTATTTAAAATTAATCCAGAATACACAAAGAGAATGTAGGTTCTCAAAAGGAAAATATTCAAAATATTACAATGTTTTTACAACCAATGTGAATTTTAAATTGATAAATGTGATAAAATTTTTATTATTATATATATTATTGAACTAATTATATTTAAAGAAAATTTTAAATATAATTTTCATTTATAAATAATTTAAATGAATTTATTATTTTTAATTAGAAGGTATTATTTTAGCTATTCATCTAAAAAATAAGCTTTTAAATTTTTTAAAAAAATCACCATAATATCATTTTTATATTAGTATTCAGAAAAATAAGTTATTTTTTCAAAATAATTTATCTAGATATTTCAAAAATATGTTTTATAATTATTGTGCAACCAATTCCACAAAAATATTTTTTAGAAAAAAAAATTTAAGCATAAATTAATATTATTATTATCTATTTTCTAAAAAACAGATGATGAATTTAAATATTTCGACTCAATAGTTAATATATAAATTTAATTAAAATCATTCACTTAAATTGGTTTTTTAATTTTTTTGATATAAATTGAATTTTATTTAAAAAACTGTAAGTTAGAAAAAAATTACTTTATTTCCCAATTATTTTGATTATAATTTTGAAATAATCAACAATAAATACTATATTCTTAATATATGTGTCGACTATAAATTTTTTTAATTTATATTAATATTAATAGAATTCGTTAAAGAGCATGGTCATATGTATTATATTAAATAATAATATTTTAATTATAATTTTAATTCCTTTAATCTCATAATATTGTGTAATTCAATATATGTATAGTGTTGTGTGCCACAATAGATAAAATAAGTTATTAATGGAATGAATGATATAGAAAAGAATAAATTTATTTTCAAAAGAAATCACAAAACTGTAGGGTTTTACTTTATACACAAGGTTTCAAGATATTGTAATATTATGTTATAAAAAAATCAGTGATGTTTTTTAAAAGTATCTAGTGTATAATAAAAAAATAATATTTCATTTTGTTTTATTTTTCTCCAATGTTTTCCACTATTTACAAATTATTAAAAACACACCCCATTAAAATTTATTATGTAAAATTTCAAAAAATGCATCATGTTTTTAAATATACAATTTAAAATTAGTTATTTTTTTAAATTTTAATAATGTATATAAATTGTTTATTTATTAAATAATGAAAACCATGATTTTCATCAAATATATAATTACAAAAACATTATGTAAAATTATTTTTGTAATTATTATTTTTAATGTAAATTCTGATTCATTTATTGATTTGTTGACTAAAATAACAAATTCTAAATATAGTGGTTTATCGTAAGGAATCTAATGATAGAAAGAAATATAATAGTGGAATTTGATCTAAGTGTTAGTGATCTTGTAGTAGTGTGTAATGGATATTTATCCAAAAAGAATTGAATGTATGTTATAGCGTTATTAAAAATTCATTGTGTATTTTTTTTAGAAATTCCTTAAAATATGATTTTTATAAATGGTGTGATATTTAATGGTCCTCATATGATATTCCAAAATAACTTTTCAAATATTTGAAACTTGGCATGGTGCAATTGATATTTTTACATGTAATCATTAGACACCATGATTACTGGATGGACATGTCAAAATATTTGAGTAAATTTATCTAGATAACCTATACAGACATTTTATTATTAAGTGGGGTAACATATACAAATGGTGCGTTGTGATTGTGAATTTATATATAATTATTTATCTAAACAAAGGACATGTAAATATTGATTTAAGTAAAATTAATATCATATAATAGAAAATTAGATATTTTTTAAACATTATTTAGTAATAATATATCAACCATTAAATCCTCAAGGATATTCTCTCATATTTTTTATTTCATCTAAATTTTTTCATTTTGATGGTATCTATGAGTTTGGTATCAGGGCATTGATTTAGAGTGAGGTTATTATTTATATTGTCATGAATATTAATTTCTAAGGGTGTCCTCTAAAAAGGAATTTTTATATCCATTCATGAAATTGAACAATGTATCATTCAATTTAGGGATGTATTATTCCCCCAACAAGTTTTATAAAGTATTGGTTCAGGGAATGATAACACTCCTAGAAGAAGACTTAATTAGTATTCCTTTTTTTCTTGATGTCACGTATATTTATTGATAGTTTACTTTTAATTGATGTTATGGAATCTGAAGAAGTCATGTTCTGAATACATAATGTTTATGTGGTAGAATATGTATTAAAGATCATGTAAAAGGTGTATTCTCTAATTTTTATGGACCTAGAAGTTATGTTGATGGTATCAAAACTAATGAATGTGGAGAATGTTTTTAATAATGGATGGATAGAATTTAACATAGGGTTTTGGGGATATCATTAGAATTCAATATTTCCTTTAATAATAAGTGTTCAATGACTATAATAGATATAATGAATAATTTATCAACAATGTATGATAATTTAAAATATTTTATCATAGTTTCCATATAAAATATTTTATTTAGTGTAAGAATATTGGAAGGATTACCTAGAGAAGATCGTGAAAATTATATTCACATGATTCCATGAAATCATTAATCATATAATTTTATGTTCACAAATGATGTGTTGAAATTTTTGTTACTATTAGTACACCTAAAATCATGAGATTCTATAGTAAATTTCATATAAAACTCTATCGAAAATGCAAATTGGTGTTTGAGGAGGTCATCAGCTAGAATTTCTCCCAATTTAAAAGGTATTGGTATGTATCCTCAATGATTATTAATTCAAATGATATTATTAAAAAAAGAACATAAAATGACAAAGGGAAAGTGAAATATATTATAAAAGTAATTATAAAACATTTTTGAAGGGAGTTCCTCTCAAGAAGTACTACAGGGTTCCCATGGTGTACACTAGTAGGGTCTATATTCAATGTTTATATTCTGCAGTGGAATTGGATGATGGAACTAATAGTTTCTTTTTTATTTAAAAAATCACAAGGAAATTATTTTTGATTTATTCAAGAAGAATTATTCAATTATATATATATATACAATTATCCATGGGGAATCATATATTTAGATGTTTTTGAAAGGATCACTTTCTTTATGATGGAGGATTGTAAGTAGGTTATAACGACGATATTAACATTCAATAATTGATTAAAAATACATGAATTTAAAATAATTTTGGAAAATTTCATGTTTAAGGAAGAAGAAAAATTATTTATCATGTGGATAATGAATTTTTTGAAATTGGAATCGTGAATAAAAGTATGGAATGTTAAACATAGATCTATGGTTATGAAAAAATGGGTAATGGATGGAATCTTATATCTGATCAGAAGAGCAATTACAGATATAATTTCTATAGTAACTACTTCCCAAACACTAATGTTTCGGAATTTTTATTTTGGACACTGTAGTAGGAATATTTTCAATTTTCATGGGGAAAATATTGTGTTTATTCAAGATCTTATGGGTTATATAGGCATTGTGAGCTTCAGTAAGAAGGGGTTAATTAATGAACACTTATTTTTTTTATTTTATTTTATGATTTATAATGAAATATACAATCATCACTTGTTAAAATGTTTGATCCCACTTCTTAACTCATACACAATATGTAAATCAACAAACAAATGACACATTATTTAAATGTACCACTTCAAAAAATGATTAGATAATCATTGTAATTTTCTTTGCTCACATGAGATTTTAAAGTACACTAAAATGAAATTAATCGATAATAATGAGAAAGGTATATATGCGAAATCGTATAAAAAATAATAACAATGATAGGTAATTAAAAGTTTCTTGAAAATTAAATCTATGAATTTAATTTTTTATTATAGGCATTATCCTCCTTCCTATAATGACTGTCTCTTGAAAATATTGTAGTTGTCCCACATATATTCACTGTTATGAAGAGTTGTGACAACCTTTTACATCACCACATTACACATATTTGATGATTATAGAAAAACTATTATTCAATTTACATTAATCTTTATCTACATTCACTACTACAATAATTTATATAATATTATATCTTCATATATTCCTTATCACATTGAACACACTATTTAATAATCATCTTGATTTTTGTAACCTTTCTAATATAATATTTATTTATTCATCATGTATGAATTATACCCATTTATAATTATCACTCCCAATAAGAGAATATTTAGTTAGAGTAAATTATAATTTCAAATTTGAAATCATGACATTTAACTACATATAAATTCAATAAACATATTAGTTATCTTCTTGCGCATTATTATTAGCCGAATAATCTACCCAGGTTATCAAATTGTGACTATAAAAGTTTTAAAATAAATATCTAGTACTTGTATCATCTCGCTAAGTACAAATCATTTCACAACATGTGAAAAATATTTCATGGGGTTACCCATTTCCTATTCTTCCATATGTCTGTAATATATTTTGTGAAACCACACAATGTAGTAGGATATATTTAATCAAAATAAAAAAACCTGAATAGTATTTTGTAGGGAATTGAATCACAACATGACTCTATCATTCAAAAGACACATCATCATCTTCCATGATGTGTCCCTGATTACACAAGAGTGCCAATATAATAATATGGTTTCATCTATAATCATCCATTCATCCATGTTATGCATCACGAACATAAACTCATCATCATGATATGATTATTCTTCTCCAATATCACTCATAATCATTTTCATTTGAGATATTTAATAAATTTATGATCATATTTTTCATTATCATATGTAAAATCCAATCAAATTAATATTAATATATTTAAAAATATATCTTTTACAACCAAATTATAATTTTTTATACATTTTATTGACATAAATAAAATATTCATATTAACTTTTGAATAAAAATATTTTTCTATGTATGAAACTCTATATATATTGAAGCAAGAACTATTAAATTAGCTCAAAATGACAAGTATATAAATTGTAAAAAAATATATGTCTCTTATATATAACCAAAATTATAATTACATATTTATTCTTCATCAGTTTTACTTTTACGCCTCATAAGAGAATCCTTTATGTATTACTCTTATGCACTAAGGATATGGTGGTATTTCCAATAAATGATTAAATCAAGACATATATATTAATATTATTTCTTTTAGGAAATCAGTATATTCTAAAAATTAGACATTCTATACTATATTTACATTATTTATTGATCGAAATCATCATTATGTATATATAGTGTCTTGAACGACTTAGGATATATTACATTGGTCTTCTCATAATAAAATTTATAAAAGAAATGTTTGTTTCAATTATGGGATTTTATATTTTCTCCATAAATTGACTATTATATTATTATCATGATAACTCTTACATATTGAATAATTTTAATCTTTCATATTCAATTTTTCTCAAAACTGAAAATCATTCAAATCTCTCTATGTTCTTATAAATAATATTCATCCATCTTTAAACACCCCAAATCATAAGAATATAAAAAATATCACATATAAAACACTATTTATTGTTTTTTTATATTATTTATGTTAGTTTATTTTGTTAAAAATGTTTTCACGATCAAGTGATGACCACTTCATGACCACTTAGAAGAGGATGTATGATGAAGAGTAAAAAATCCAATATTGATTCCTATTTTTATGAATTGAAATCACTATTCATCATAGGGTCTGTATGTGGTTTAGTGAGTATATAAAATGATTTAATTAATGTAGTATCAATGTTTTACTAGAGCCTTGTATTATCAGGATAGTGTAAATATTCTATACGGTTTGTTTTCACAAAATATTAAATAAGAGGAATATGATGATTTAGTCTAAAATTTATAGCATAGTAAATTTATAGTGTGACTATGATCAGGAGGATCTCCAGATTCTTTTACCCTAAGAGGTGGTCATGTTTTTTGAGGATGGAATGAATATTATTAATGGGGAAACATTGGATAACCAAATAGAAGTCTATATAGATATTAATGAAGTGTAAATTTTCATGAGTTCCATAAAATCTCATGATGGTGATGGGATACATTCCTTAATGTATGGGGTAAAGGGATATTTATCAAAGTAGTTAGAGTGGAGTTGATTTAACATGAAATGTCTAGTGGAAGATATAAATTAGAATATATATGTAATTTGGATCATCCGTTGGTCATTCTATTGAAGGAAAACACTAAAAATATAAAGATAATTTTTAACTAGATGAATGTTTGGATTAAAAATTCAATAAAGTGTTATCCAAATGTGTAGATGTGACTAATAAATAACTTAAATTTGGATATATTTCATTTATGAGGCCTAAGGGAATAAATGGGTTTTCCATGGTATCAAGATCATAATGAGAATAATACAAATTTTGAAAATTTGAGTGGATAAATTTTGATTCCATTGAACAAGAAAAAGTTTAGGAGTCAATTCCAAAAAAACATTAAGATAGAATTTTTGTAAAATCAACATTGGGAATATTTGTGTTTATTGAATGTGATCATTTACCTTTATACCATTAAAATATTAATAATTGAATGAATGATATGATGCATAATTTTCACATGAACGTTGAATGAATTTCAAAATAACATAATCATTTTTTCAATTGTGTTTTAGGAAATTTTATTTCCGGATTTGGTTCTATGTTTTTCTCTTATTCTCTCATCAGAAATAGGATCCTGATATGGATAAATCTAGATGATAGAGTATGAATCAATGTTTAAATTTGGGTTTATGGAACTCATAGTTATTATCTTTTATTTTTAGGTGGCTGATTCTTCTAGATATAGTGATTATATCAACAAAATTATGTTTTACTACGCTTGATAATGAAAATTATAAATATTATTTGGAATATGTATGTGCATATCATTCTCAATTTATTTTATTTATATCATGTTTAAAATTTTAAGATATAATAATTAATGGGAATTTTTTTTGTGGAACTATTTTGTAATAACTCAAAAGTGTCTTTATAGGAGGACTAATAGGTTCCAAAAGATCTTGTTTTCTATGATGTTATATTAATAATTTAATTATAAAATGGGTATGTCCCTTGAAATGTCAACATGATATTTATTTTGGAACATTTCATATGTGTCACAAAGTGTATTTCCATAATTTAGATGAATTTTGGATCTTAATGGAATACCCAAAAAATTATTATTGATTGACTATCAGATGATTGAGAATATAGACCATGTAATATGTTCTGGTTTCAACTCCTTGAGGATTGATATGATACATGTTATGGAAAAAATATCCCAAGTAGTTTATCAATATATTAGGTTATGAAAATAATCATATGAATTCTCTAATATGATACAATAATAGATGATAAATGCATCTAATAGGATGTGAAAGTAAATTATTCATAATATTACTTCTAGAAAAAGACAATCGAGTAAAAAATTTAAGGCTTAATACCAAAATATAAACATAAAGAGGTTCCTAAAACATGTATTTGAGAGGGGGTGACTGGTTTTTTTTCATTTATTCTTTTAGTAGAGTCATTTGCTCAAGGTATAGACTCATATATTTCATTAACCAACATCAACTGAGTGGGGTATGGTGTCATGTTATGGAGAATATCTTAAATTCAATGGAACTATTTAGACAAAGAATCAACTTATGTGTGAAATAATTCAACCTAATATAATCAGATAAAAGTGTGAATAATTCATTATAATTTCACAATTAGTATCTTCATAGTGGTGGAATGCGATTATAGTTTTATGAGTCTAAACCAAGTGTGTTTAAATACCATATATTAGATGATTATTATATGTAATATGAGTGATTATTATCATAAAATCATGAATGTGAGTGATATTGAATGATGAAAATATTAATGTCATGTAAATTATAAAAGAACCATTTTGTTAGAGTGTGAAAGAATTAGTTATGGGGGATGGAGATAATGTTCTGGTGATTTCTCTTACAAAATGTCATTTAATATTAATGTTCCATTTTCATCCAATTTAGAATATCCATGTTGAATTGGACTTGAATCATAGGCAAGGACAATGAGTATGTTGAGAAATTTTGTAGTTATAAGGAATGAATATTAAAATGAAAATATAGATTAAATTTTTTTAGATAGTGTTTCTCTCACCTCAAAGACATCGTAAAATGATTTACATAGGTTTTACAGTTGTTGGATGAAGGAAAACCCAAATTTCTCATTCATGTTTCTTTATAGTGCATTTGAATCTATAGAAATGTTTATTTGAAGAATCATTAGATTAGATAATGGGGTCCTCAAAAGACCATAATCACGTGGAAAAAGTTGTAAAAAGGTAAAATCGGTTTCTTTGTTGAATTTAATGGATGTTTTAAGTGGAATTTCATCACTCTGATGATATAATGATTTTTTATAAGCTATAGTTTCATATAAAATTTCAGTTTGTATGACATCATTAGACTTTAACGTAACAAAAATATCATAGAGATAGTGGAACCTCAGTGTTAGAGTATTTTGGAACACTATAAATTTTGTATAAGATTACTATAGAAATGATTAATAGTTTTACATTTTCATCTAAATTAAAATAGATCAAGGTGATGGAGGCGTAGTGCATGATTACCATGGATAAATTCCATGGATTCATTCAAATGATATTCTTTATTTTCATGGAAGGATATACCAAGGTTCTAGATATTGAAGGAGTATTTCATTTAATTGGAAAATAGATTGTTAGAAGTATTATGGTTTATAGAACCATATAGATGTTATATGTGGGTGGAAAATTGAAGCTATCTACTAACACAATAGTGGGATATTGGGAATGATTTAAAAGTTTTATATTTTTTGATGTAACCAGAAAAAATATAAATTGAGGGATTCTGTGTGTTTACTATGAGAAAATTATTCTGGGTTAACTGTTTTTACTTTGGATGTTCAGTCCGAGAATGTTCACATGGGGTATACTAAATGAAGTATATTAAACCCTCACCATGGATATCTTGGTTCATGAAGAATTTTGTTAGTTCGCCTAATGAAAAAGTATTGGAATAGCCAGTTCACCTAATAAAAATGGGCAAGTTGTATGGAAATTAAACAGGAAACAATTTTTTTATAAAGCCTTGTGAAATTGTGTGATTCCACTAGATGTTTGGTTGGGGAAAAATGAGTGGATGAATTAGTAGAGGAAACATAGTAATGTAATTTTGGGGGAATGCTATTGAGGATCATATAATATATATAATCTGAAAAGAAGCCTTGTTTCTGGATAATGAACTATGGAAGTTGTAAGGGAGGCATCTAATAGATGATTATAATATTAAAGGATGTATAAGGAATTGTTGATGTTTTAAACATCCATGAACTCTTATAATGAGTCATGAAATTCGTCTGTAGATGATGTTGAAAATGGATATATATCAATGCTATTAGATTTTAGTGGTGATGAAATTCCTTATTCACAATGAATTAAATTATATAATGGAGAAACCTTTTGGGATTAATAGGTGATCATCCAAACAGAAGGATTACCTCAAACTCGATGGTGATGGTCTGAAAAGATGACTGGTTGGACTCTATATTAATGTGATTGTTTTCTAAATTCTTCGAAAATAGAAACACAGTGCATGAATATGACTGAATGATTTTAATGTTGCCTAAGGATATAAAGGATTGGTCTCTTCTTAGAAGATCACACCTAGGAGCATCTATATTTTAGAAGGATAAAAGTTTATAGGTTTCTGTTGAATCACTCTAGGATAACAATTTATGATGCACTGATCAATATATTATTTTGGTGGAACATGATTTGGAGAACTGACTAGAGTATTTGGATGCATACCATTCCATGAAACACATACACATTGTTTTTTATGGAGTGAAAATATTAATTTTCCGTGTTCTCCCATACACATAAGAAAATGGTCTAAAACACATAATACATGTGTGCATGAGGTTTCTATCGTTTTTCATTCATATTTATATTGTGTACTAATTTTCATTTACCCTAATTAGTAGGGGGGTCATGATAGAATTAAAAAAATATGGTTGAGTATGAATATATATAGTATCTAGGTTTCTTAGACAACCAATTGGTCAATGTTGACATGGGAGGATATTATTTTAAAATTATTATTTTTTCATCTAGTTATTTATGTTACACACTATTTTTCTTTCAAGGTACTCATTTTTTGTGCTATATTTATCATATTTGTTTGGGTGTGTTTATAGGTTTCGTGATTATTGAGATCTTTTTATATGGAAAATAACCCAATGAACGTGAATTTAGTTTAATTTGAATAAATTAATTCTTGGTATAAATTTTTTAATGGATTATAGGGGTTCTCCCCAAGATAAGAGAACATCCAATGGTTCATTGGTGTTAGTCATCTGATATTTTAATATTTTTTTTACATAGGAATTACATTACATGTAAAAAGATTACACACAATGTAATGGTAATTATGAATATTCCTTGAAATAGATTTCATACTTGAATGGTTTATATGACGTGTAATGTTTTTACATTGTTTATGGTCAAAAATCATCTTTTTAATATAAAGTTTTCATGTTTTTTTTGGATTTCATCCTTCAAGGATTACATGATGTGTAATGGACTTAGACACCCTATATTTTGAATTGATTGGGATTTCATGATGCAATGTGTTCATTTAATTCATTCACTCTACCTATAGCCTCCCTCTCTTATACTAAAACTCATCCTAGGTGATTTTTTTGTGATTCTAAATGAATTGGATCACTTCATTCGATAATCAATCATCTGGGTATTCATGGTGTGAATCCGGGTAACAGATCCTTCTATTTCATCTTTCCTTTGGTTGTATCTATTGTGTTTCTTGTGGTTAGGTAATCTATTTGAGATCAGATATTGTTTTCTATCAATCAAATTAATTTTCACCTAGTTTCATTCCTTTTGAATTCCATTCACAAGGATTCCAACCACCATTGTTGGAGGCATGTAGGTTTATATTATTTTGAGGTAGGTGTTTCTATAAAATGGGTTAATTAATGGAATTTGTTAACAATCAAGGTAAATTACATAGAATGTTTAATTGATTTTAAAAGATATGGGTTTTAGTGGTTTTCATAAAAATAGTATTTTCTAAATGCCTTTTCATTGAATATAGGTTTTCATGATTTGGAAATGGTTTTTGAAACATAGAAGTGGATTTGAATGTATTTGAAAATGTTGTATAAATTTTTGAGAAATGTTTTGAAATGAAATATAAAAATAATAAAATTTCTATCCTTGGGTATTTTGGGAACGATACACATGTATCCTTAGTGTGAATGTCCCCACTATGAAATTTAAATTTTTTATATCGATGGACATTGGAAGAAATTGATATTGGATTGCACCATTTTTGAGCTTGTTTATGCTCTAGAGTGTCTAGTAATCATTTTATAATGGGTTAGGGTCCAATACAAGGAGATTTATCATATATGGTTATTTATAAAAATATTTTTAATCCTAGATTGTTTCTCGCATATTATTAAATGTGGTTGTAAAATGTAGCTTCTCATGGAAGGTTGTTTCATGGGTATGTGTTTCCTTTCCTACCTATTGATACATGGATATGATTTCTTGTTTTATCTCTTTGACTTTTCAAATATATATTTTTTAAAATATGAAATTCTTTTATAAAAAAACAATCAAAAAATAGATTATAATTTGATTTTTATTTTTTTGAAAGTGACTTTTAATTTTTTATTGTGAATAGTTACATTCATGTTATTTTACCTTCGATAGATTATGTGGTTATGTCCTCAAATGCATTATTATCACACCTTAATTTTTCATTGGGTGGTTGTAGATTTTTTACATCATGATATAGGTAATGGGAAGGGAAACATGTAATATGTTATCTTCTCTATTAGTCATTTCTTTTGATTCGGGTTTGTTGGGAGGTGATTATTTGTCACATGTATACTTTTAGAAAATATATTATTAAAACATTAATTATTATTTTTGGTTTTATTTCATTTAGTGGATGTGTTTTTATTATTTTATCCATCATGGTATTCATTTTGTATCACTCGCTTCATCATATATATTACTTGTGTTGTTTTCATACATTACCGCCCAACGTGATGGTTTAATCTGTTGTTTGGGTTGGAAGAATCAGGTTGTTTTATTACAATTTGGTATCAAAGTGATGTATCATCCCGAAGTGTGTCATCATATCATGTTATTGGTAATATTTATTTGGTATATATGTGTTAGGAAATTCATAATTCATATTGTATGTTCCAAAATGGCACTGGTCAGCTCACTTCCATAAAGGAACCTCAGTTACCATGGGTGGTTGGGGACATTTACCAGGTTTGAGACATGGGGTTTATAGTACATTGAATGAAATATATGGAAATTTTATTTAAATTGAAATATTATTTTTTAAATTTTCATTTTCTGATAATAATTATCAAATTCATTAACCTTATTCTTAAATATTTGAAAGGAATTCTGAAAGTGGACTGAGGATTTTTTGTAATGACCTCTTTATCTAATTGGTTAATACATTTTTTATTGTAGAAAACCTCTAAAATGATCTATTTTAGTTATGAGATATGATTGTATGATATAGGTTACATAGTAAAATTATCTATTGGTCCCTTACTTATATTAATTAGTAATATTATCATTTCTTATATTAGGTCAATTGTGTGTTAGGAACAACAGATGTGTGGTGGATCATGGATTAATGATTACTAAGAAGCATCAACCCATTTTCCATCCTAATAAAGGTCCAGAAGAATATGAGGAGTGGATTGAGAGTATTGAGATCATCGTAAAATTTAATGAAGAATCATGAAGACTCAATGGTGAGTTTTTCCATGTACGTTCTCATCAGATTGGAAAGAATATGGAAGAAATATATTCTGAAAGATAAGTTGCATGAGGTACTTAACTGGTATTATTTAAAGAAAATATATGATTATAAATTTTACCCGTAGTTGTTATATGAAAAAATGTCCGTGGAGTTTCGGAACATGTAGTAGGGGGGTAACATAATCTAATATAATACCAATTTTTAGAGCTTGTGCATAGGGATCTACAACTTGTCACTAATGAATACCTTTTGGGATATAGGTTTGAGTTTAGACTGAGGGTATATGTTTGGTTTCTATGAATTCTCACCTACCTTCAATCCTTTTTGGAGGTAGTTGTAAAAGTAGATATATATAAGGAAGAAATAGTGGGGAAGACGATTTTGGGTGTACCTTCAGTCTATCTAGTTGTTTTCCATGGTTTATCTTCTTTATAGAAAATGAAACATAAGGGTGGTTAGTTCCCTACAAGACGAGTTTTTGTGAAATGTTTAGTGAAGAAACTTATATTTTAATATCTATGTTGGTGTATGGTCATATAATACATTAATTTATGGTGGATGAAATGAATTTTCCTCATTACATATTATCAGGCCATTTGTAGCATTTCCTGGAAAGGATGCCACAGGGATGCAAGGCATGATGTTCAATCACCATGGGATCAATTGTTTATACTGATTCTTCCAAGGTTAATGTGTCAAATCCATAGTAATATGGGATGATCTAGTAAATACGATAATAATATTTATAAGACTAAGTGTGAAAAAGTGGAATATGAATTACCAATAACTACTATTATAGATACAATGTATATTTAATTTTATATGGTGCAATCAATGTATGATACATGTGATACTCATTATTTATAATCATGAAAGGTATTTTAAGTATTATTATTGAATTTTGAAATTATTCCATAATTTTTTGATATTTTC
Source organism: Viscum album (assembly GCA_963277665.1). Lineage (NCBI taxonomy): Eukaryota > Viridiplantae > Streptophyta > Magnoliopsida > Santalales > Viscaceae > Viscum > Viscum album. Next base: position 1,766,895,916 of record OY728152.1, read on the forward strand.
ATGCATTTTTTAATGTGGTTCCAACAAGGTTTCAATTTTCCCATTTTTCATGTGATGATAGACATTATTGAGGTAGAATGCATCTTCATACGGATTGATCATGACATTATGGACTTAATTATATTCATGTATTATATAGTCAGCGTTATGGCCTGGACAAACTATTACGACCGATGGGTATAGTTATTATCTATTTATGGGTTCACTCATGTCATTCAGCGTGGGTGGGACTCTATATCTGTAAGGGTAGGGAATGCTGTTTTTTATGTCACAGTAATCTCATGTATGTTGTCAAATATACTTCTTCATGTAGTTGAACCTTGTTAGGTTGGTAAAATTTTTATTGTGATGATTGTATACCAATATATGTTTGAAGAATGTTTTGATAGTTTACATACCTATAGAGAAGTTGAATTTACTATTGACATGGTTTCTAATGCTATGCCCTTTTTTATTCCATATTATCATATTGAACCTATTGAGTTAACGTAGCTTTATGTCTGACATGAGACCTATTAGATGAAGTATTTAATAATCCTAGTGTTTCATCCTAGTCATTTACATTCCCCTTTTCATAAGAAGGATTGTAGGTTCTATAGACATCATATTCACAGTCAAAAGATAAACTGGGTGAATTTTATGAAAAATTGTCCATTTCTAAGTATTAATGACCTTTTACACAAATAGATACGGGAATGTTTGTTTTCAATGATTGAACTGAATTAATGTTACTACTAGTTGGGTGTTAGATAAGTATATATAACCAAGAAAACATTCAGGAGTTGGTATGGACTTTTTTGAGTTTTTGGATATCCCATTTATTCAGACTATCACTCATATGGGTTTTATGGATTGGATGGAATAAATAATTGATCAATTATTTGTTTTGTTTTGTTTTTTTTTTGTTTTTTGATGGAATATTTATGTACTCCGAGTCAAATGGGTAGCATTGGACCAATTTCATATCATTCATCAAACCATGAAGGCACATCATCAATATGGTAAAATAACCAAATTACAGATCCGAATTAGAGATTTGAAATTTTTAGGGCATTTGATATATGAGATGGGCCACTTAATGGATCCTAAAAAGATATATTTAAGGATTTATTGCTAGAATAAAATAAATTTTATTGAGATCGGAATATTCTAGTGTTCGGATGGTTAATATATGAAGTTTGTTCAGGATTTATCCATGATCACAAATTAGATGACTAAATTAACATATAGTGGTGTAATTTTTCAGTGAAATGAAAATGATTGATATTACTATAAGATATGATGATGATGTCCACTTCACAACAATTTTTTGTTTTCCTTAAATTGGGTATGGAATATGATTTTTTCACAATAAATTTCGTATGGGTTTTAGATATGTGTTTATGAAGGGGAAATAGTTTTTGGACAATGTCTCACACCATTTACTCCCTCATGATAAGAAGTTCCCTCCCCATGATGTCGTGTTATAAATAATTATCTATAAACAGAAAAGTTAGTGACACTACAACTTTGTAGAGCGGTTTATACTATATCCTAATAAGAAGATCTAGAAATATATATTATCTTGGATATGAACAAGATAAATAGATTGCAAGTATACTATCTTTAAAATTTAAACATTGTTTTTTCATATAATCATGGGAATGGAATTTTGGATTTTAATTCATTGATAAGAAAATTGATTAGATGGTATATGAAGGAATCAGTTGAGAAGTGTTCAATGATGTTTTTTTCTCATTATGAGATTTGAAGTGGAAGATTTTGGTTGGAAGATGTTCTTGAATTAGAATAAAGACCACTTGTATTTGGATAAGCAAGTTGGTTCATGTATGTGATAAATTTAAATTATTTAATGAAATACTTTTAAATGGAGAGACCTCGTGATAGTTTTCTCATTATCCTATTGGATATTTATGCTTCTAATGTATATTAGTAGTTCTATTTTCCCTGAGGTCAGATTTAATATATAGTAAAAATCAGTCTTGTTGTTCTGTGCAACCTGGGTGTTGTAATATGTTTCAAAACATTAGATATTGTTATTATTTCTAGGGGATGAGGTAGAATATTTTAGAATTTTTATCGTGGTGTCACACATTTCTGGGAATTTAGGTGGAAGACTAGATTCATGTGGGTTTGATACATCCATCACCCATTCCAATATAGAAATATTGTTATAAATCCATGTATTTTAACATTAGTTCTACGTAGAATCCTAGTTGGAAGGATGTTATTTGTGTGATCATTGACTGAATCATGAAATAATAAAAGTTCATCTCTATCATGGATAATATTACGGTGGAACAACATAGGGACCTATATGTCTATGATATTGTGAGACATAATAGTTTTGCCTCTTTGGTAGTATCTAACTATTAATCAAGGTTCAGATCCGGGTTCTATAATTATTTACAAGAGTTTATAGGGTCACTTATTAGATTGATCAAATATAACCATCTACAGATGGATTGATTGAAACAGTGAATGATAAATGTTATTGAGGATGTGGTTCTGGAATGTGTTAATTAATTTTGGGGACCGTGGGAGAAATTTTCTCACACCCCACCACCATTACTAGAAACTAGAAGCTCACATCATCTGTGCATCGAGGGTTATGATATCATAAAAATTAGTAGTTAGTTTCATCCTCATATGCATGAGTCCATCATATACTACCTAGGATTTATTTTCACCAGCAAACATAAACATCATTCCATCACTATTGAAACAATGCACCCTTCACCTAAAAAATTAAACGTAGAAATTGAATGTAGATAAACAATCTATACCATGAATTATAGAGTAAGGAATCAACACTTCCATCATGTGGTTTCAACCAAAACAAGCACCACCAAGGGTTAGGTCACACTATTGTCAAATATAAGAAACCACTAAGTATTATCTAGTAGTTTTCTCTAAGACTAATGGTCAAGTAATATAATCATCAAGAATCTCTAGATCTCAAACAAGATATGAGATGCGAATACAATTACTAGAAACTATGTCTATTAGTACTACAACATAAGTAGAAAATAAAAAGAGCACACCAAAAAATCATTCATTTATACCCTAGGTCATATTCCTTGATGAAATGGAAATGTCCCCTCCCCTACCATTCATGTTTGTGAGCTTGGCATGGACCAACAAGGGGTGGTGGTGATTGCATGTCGATACATTGAACACCTCCTACTACTCTCCCAGCTCCTCTTCAACATCTTTTTTTGTGAATGTTATACACGCTCCTATCAATATCTCTACCTTAGTGGTCAATCCAGATTCCTCCCATCTATTGGACGATGGATTATACAATCTTGAGTGAGAAGTCCACTACCATCACCTGAATTGTATTTCCTCTCCCTATGAATAATGGATGATTCTTTTGATCCCAAAACACTAGATCTTCTTTCATAGGTCCTCCAATTAAAATTTTTCCCACAGAATGATCCTTCGAACTAACATTGGCTCCCCGCTGCCAAGGACTCTACTCCTTCTCTTCCACTACTAACTATCACCAACTTTATCTTCTTGACCAATAATCATTCAACCTCCAATTCTCACTCAATAACCCCACCATATGTAGGAATTCATATAAGTATAATGATTGATTTGATGTCTCTATATAGACCACCCTGAAATTTATATTCTTTGAAGAGATGATATCAAACCATATCCATCGAGCACCTAGAATGATTGATTAACCACGATAAAAAATCTGCTACTATCTTTTTGACCTACTGAATACAAATAAACTATAGTATATGGACTACCCACATTGTAACTAGTGATAACATATCTCTAATGAGGTTCTCTCACTCTATATATGATCTATTCTCTTCTTCATGAGTCTATATAGGCAAACTCCACGAATGTAACAATAATCTAGGTATAAGGCTCATTAATAGGACCACCATATGATCTTTTTTTCTCTTGACTAGATGGAAAATAGTTGTTTCCACCTCAATCTAGTCCCCATCTGCCTACGTTGTGGGCTCAACTCAGAACCTGTTGGGACTCTTTCAATGAAACTCATGACGAATTCTGAGCCTATGCTCCTTGTTTATTTGTACTGTGGGTATGATGTGCTACTTTACCACTAGAGATATGGTTGATTCACCACCTAGAGGTAACTTTGGGGGAACTTGTCCCATGTATAAACGCCTTTCCACTGAGGGGATCATCTAGATGATCAAAATGCTGAATCATAGCTAGTATTGATTTCAGAGATATCTTGTAGTAAAACAAGATGTAACACAATCATTGTATATATATTCATAGAGGACTAATGAAGGACATGGACATAACAACACATTATTATATGATACATGTATATTTATTTTCCTTACAAATAGTGCTTACATGTCCTGAGTCTAAATGAAGGTTATCAATGTTCTTGTGTATGGGTAAGTAGGTCGTTGCACCAACACTAGTGGCCCTAGCTAGAAAGTCTCACAGAATCTTGATCTTAAATTTGTACCGACCACCTCTGACAGCACACTATCATGACCTATCCTAGTGGGGCCCATGCTGTGACTCCCTAAGCCTACCTCCAATATTCCATGGGATGGTGACTAGAACAATGTAAGAATAACACTAACATGGGAGGCATTGCCTATGTACCTATACACATTCACATATCAAGAATCCCACCAAATAATGAAATATAATAACTACTAAGTAAAAAATGCCTGAAAGTCACTATATCTCACAACTAGAGTATGAATGAATGTAAAGATAAATTAATAGGGCCAAATAAAGGCCCACTACAATATTTATGTAACACAAGTCCGACCAATAAGAAAAGGGTACTGGGACTACTGCCTGAATGTCGTATGAACACACCTCTGTTTGTCCATTATCACAATGTATCGTACAGTAATGGTCTTCCTAGGAATCCATAAAATGATCGATCTTATTCACAAGACATGAAAAATGTTGGTAAATCATGTGAAGGGGTGAGTATAACAATACTCAATAGGACACACTGAACCCACAACGTAAAACAACAAATGAAAGATATAGATAGACCTACATAGGTATATGTTTACAACACATATAATTAGAATATAAATATATAATCAACCATGACACACATTATATAGTTAATTCTCTTACACTATATTCTATCACCATCTTGATTATTCCATTAAGAACTCATTCAGAAAAACACACTCCTAAGTTTGGTTGCACTGATGACGTCTGTCCCCAAGTTACAATTCATTAGGTCTTACCATGAAAAAGATACATTGAAGGATCTTAAGAGAGAAATATCATACAATAGAGGGAGAGAAAATCCCATGCCATGGGGTGATATTGACAAGTCAATATGGATTTAACCTCAATATTGTTGATTATATTCCACATAGTTTTGGTTTTTTAGATGCTGAGAACTCCACCACGGGTATAAAAAATTAATTTACTGTCCTGCATTGGGTCACTCGAGGGATTCCAAATACTCTATCTAGGAATTTCTACAGAATGACTCATAGAGCTATGTGTGAGAAATGATTCATACATACCTTCAGGGAAAAGATAAACTTAATGAATCCTAATCAAACATGCCCATGATATAGAGAAAAAGAGAATCAAACCATGTAGAAATGGGTACACGAAAAGTCATAGGGATACACACCGTGTCCCTTGAACCATAGTACTGCCCGTGTACAATGAACCATATCATTCCCACCCATATCATCTAAAGGATATGTTCACAAGATGTAGTTAGGGATAATGTTATGTCCTTCTATCCAGGATCCACCCATGTACTCTATGTGTGTTCTAGTACACATTATCTACCTGTGTAAACCTTCCCATTTACCAATACATGGGGTAGTCCATGTAACCAATTCATTCCATGTTTTGTAGGGTAGTACACACCATGTAAAAAAACTGTGTAATCCTCCCTATGTCTGTGTGCATCCCATGTATAATATGAGTCTAATAGTGATGAATACACATCGTGTAGTAAAAGATATATTCCATGTGTATCATATTTTTTTTTCCAGAAATACGACTTCTTCTTCTGCACATGACAATAGATCTCGGGATCTTACTCCATTGAATTTTTCTCCATGATACATTAAATCGATGGTCGTCTTCTCCCACTAACACTGAATAGACGGGACTGCGGCCTTAAAATGGATTGTAAAATTTGATTGTAGATATTCTTATTTATTGTTCAACAACACGTATTCAGAACCCATCGACGTTCAATCTATCACAAATCCCACTTTCACACATCCATGACGTCAACCTAGTTTTGAATCTCCTGCATTGGATTGTTGCACTAGGAATCGAATGTGTAACGATTGATTGATTAATGTTGGTGTATTAATGAAGCACATGTCTGATGAATACAACAAAATGGGGGAGAAAATTAAAAAGGAACAAACCTGGGTAACGATCCTCATTTGTTATCCATTCTCATCTGAATCCATTCCCATATACATGATAAACAATTCTATATAAAAATCTATATAAAAATATACAGAAAAACCTAAAAAAAATCTTCCCATATTTCTTATACTGTCGATACATGGACTAATCGTTTCTTGGATTTTTCTATATTTGTCTTTACAATTGGGAATGGGAATGAAAAATTAAAATAACACATCCTACATGGATTTCGGAAGGGGCTCTAATGAAGATCAATCTCTATGTCATTGAAAAAGTTGATATCTAACAAGAACGACATTCAGAGATCTCTAATCTGAAGTGCCTTCGTTAACAACTGAGAATATTCTCTATATCACTCATTCCAGGGCCTCATGATGATTCCATTATTATGATCCTAAACCTATAACATTTCTAAAGGGTATATTTAAAATAAATATGTCTTTATGTCCCTCTGTTGATGAAATAAAATAAATTTTTAAACAATATTTTTTTCATTTGATATCTTTCCACAAATGACACAGACCAACCAACGCTTGGTCTTTCCAAGGGGAAATCAACTATACTAAATGCAAGGGTTTCCATGAATTTATAATGTGTGAAAGGTTTGATAATTTATTCAACTTTTTATGAAAACAAATCAAACGTGATAATTAATATTATATTACATTTCAAACAATTGTTCTGGACACATAAAGTCTTTAAATGTCATGTCATGTCAGTGATTTGTATCAAATTTAATCCATATAATATTTAAAAATAATAAATGGAAAATCTGGTAAATTATATATACGGCTATGAATACCCAAAAAATTGAAATCTTAAAAAAAATTCATAATACGATCAATATAGTCCCTACTCATAGTCCATGGGAGGAAATAATTAGACTATATATTAAAACACCAATTATCAATAAACCAAACTGATCAAATAAAATGAACAACCATTCCAATAAACATTATCCACTGAACCAATACATTCTCATTCAAAGTATTAAAACCAACATAGGGGCATGCACCGACTCAAATGGATGATCTATGGAAACAATTTATACTCAATAAGTAGTTCATGGTGGGGTGTTCCAAAAAATAAATTTTCTATATTTCATTAATTAACCAAATCATCTGATACTTATCATGATCAAATTAACACATAATGGGTAACACAAACTTTCATCACCAATCATCATCTTGTAAACAAAATGAGGGATCCTTGAGACTGACCATCCACACATAATTTAATATTTTATTAGGAATTATCAAATAAAATTCAATATTAATCCATCGATTCATAAATAATAGTCCAAATAATACTTTTTGAACATGCATCATTAACAGAACTCAAAGACAATATACCAATACAGAAGCATCATTAAAAACTGAATTAAAAATCTCCAACATTGAATTTGAAATTTAAATAATACATTTTTTTAAAACTACGATAAAAATATTACTCCCACATAGAAAAAACAAACCAATATCATTTAAAAAATGTCTTTTATAAACTTTTATTTAAAATAATTTATAAAATATTGAATTTATTAATCTCAAATGGAAAAATAATATATTACATAATTTTTTTTGAAATTCATCTATAAACCATTTAAAATTAATAATTAAATGACATATATTGAACCACCCTTCAATATATTAATCAATTACAAAAATTTAGGTTCACTAATTTATTACAATATTGTATCATAAAACACCCACTTGAAATTTAAAAACCTTATTTCCACTATTTGAAAACATTTTTTTCAATTTAATGTCTATAAAACATAGTTTACAGAATATTTACCAATCTCAAAAGTCACTTCTTAAATTAAAAATTGATGTTCACCACTTAAAACCATTTTAAAACACATAGTTCAATTTTTTGATTCATAAAAAATTTATTTTATACAACTTTAGAGTCATCCCCATTTATCAAATGTCATTAAAAACTAAATTAAATAATAATAAACAACATAAAACCTTTACTAATTGAGAAATGACCATGAAAATATAGGATTCATGGCTTATTGTGCCATGTTTCAACTATGAACCCATACACAAGTGTAATGTAGAACAATGTGCATGTGCTCCACATGGGAAACAAACCATTGTTATCTCAACGTATTCAACTATCTCATCTATCATTTCATCTAAAAAATAATATCCGAAAATCAAAATCACATCATACATTTTTTATTTAGGTGTTTCTATGAGTTCCATGTCTTATGTACTGACCCATGACCTACCTTCTAATCCCTGAAAATACTGTTTCCATCAAATAAAAGTCTAACTAAACAAGGTCTTGTTACGAGATATCCATGGTTCCAATAATGAAAAGAACAACCTGTGATTCCCTTTCTACATGAAATGACCAATGTTCTCCAACCATTAGGTGTCTGAGTAAGGAAACTACTTGGAAGAAAAGGAATTCTTGATCCCCACTAGCTATAAAAGGATTATGGGCATCTTGTAATCACTACCAAGGAATGATTTGACACTACATATAATATGGGATATATTTTCTATAAATAAAACAAGATTCCAACATGAAGTATACCTGAATTGGTCATCCACTCTATATGAAAAAATAACATAATTCCATTATCTAAACATGGAAAATTATTAAACCACATCTATCAATAAAAACCTTTAATTTTTTCAAATCACCCTTGATTATAAAAAATTGGTTCCCATCCCAAGGCTTTTATTCACCAACCAACTGTCATTGCTTCCCTCTAATCATTCAAATCATCGAATTACTTAGTGCATAATGAATCAAAAAGTAACTGCAAAAATATAAATAATGAAACAATATCGTACCATCCACCTTCTATCTAAATGAGTCACTTAGAAAGAAAAAATACCCTAGATTCTCCATGGGTGAGAATAAAAGATATACATGACCCTCAACTGAAAAATGATATAGATATATGTATGAGTATAAAAATTCTTATTAGTGATAAATAATGTTAAAACATTACCTATAAAATATATTTAATAATAAAAACGTTTAATTCATTAATATATATATATATATATATGATACTTTTCAAGGATTTCAATGAAAATTACATGGCAATGCTTATGAAAATGCAATTTTTCATTTAATATATACAAAAATTTTGTCAAATGAGAGACATCAGAATTATACTTTTATAATATGAAATGGAAATAATAAATAAAATTCTTAGTAAAATGAAACCATTGATGATCATATCATTTGTTATTAAAAAAATAGATGGAAGCAAAACATTCTCCCTTTTTATTTTAGGCATGAATATGATACAATGAAAAATAGAATTTAAAATATAGTATCATAATAATTGTTTTAAAAGTTATAATGCACCACGGTAAATCCCTATGAATATAGGGTTAGCGGGGACATAATACCCTCATACTCTTAGGTATGTACTATGGAAACTAATTTTTTTTCTTCTACTTGAGCCTACACATTCACATCATCATATTATAGTTTGTATAGTAATGAAATCCAAGTAGGTAGGGAATTTAATTGGTAGAATAAATGACCTTGATAACCAACTATAAAATCAATAATTCATTGTTAATACCTATAATAACAATATATATGTCATTGTTTGTATGAAAACAAAAACTGAAAAACATAATAACTAAAATCATGCATAAAAAAACACATCATCTCCCTTTACTACAAATGTGAATATCCAATTCCTAGATCACTATCATCATGATAATAATGTTCATGGTATGTCAAATAAACACATAACATTCATTTCTTCAATTATAATATGCTTCGTATTTTTACAATCAGTATAATGTTCCAATCACACATTTGTATTCAAAACAATCATTTATCCTTTGAAAACATTTATTAATCTAATTTATTTCATGTTCCAAATTCACTAATTTCACTGAAAATATATTCCCCAAAATATTTATATTAAATCCCTTGGAATGTGGTATATATTCACTAATCCTTGCTGGAGTATACTAAAAAAGGAAACCTATATATATGGATATTTGAATAATTCCGAATTAAACAAAAAGGATGGTAGTTAGAAACCATTTTTAGGTTCATTTGAAAAAAAATATTCCACAATAAAATTATATAAATCTTAAGCAAAGGGAAATAATTCATATCCTTTCTAACCTCTGACATTTGAAACAAGGGGGTGGAAAAAACTCACACGGTGCTTCAAATTTCAATCATAAATTGAAATTATTATATAGTAATATAAATAAATAAAAGAAACAAAATTAAATTTTAAATGGAATTGTACACCCAATTTCAATCATTCTATAAATTTTCAAATATATATTCATCATTCAAAAATTAAAAACACCCCATGAAACAATAAAATATTTTATTAATATTCTAAATGGTCTAGATGTCGTGTAGACTACCTTAAATTGAAGGGGATTCGAATACATTTGTCATCTAAAACCATATTATTTTCTCAGTTCATATTGAGTAACCCATTAAAATGTAGATAAACAATATGTTCATGAAGAGAACAAAAAATGAAGAATTAATAAACAAAATTGTGCATTTCAAACCACATGATTCAATGAGGGATAGATGAAGATGGAAAATTGATGTTGTGAATGGGACGAATGTCGTACATGATATTAACATAATGAGAATTAGGGGGATAAATATATTCAAATAGGGTTAGGGAGATCATGAGGAGAACCTATCAAATTGAACCTATGGGTGTTGTTCAAGTGAAATGTATAATGTTTGGGAGATGTTTAGTGGGACCACATTAGGGGTTTTATTTATTTAAATGATTGTTTGAATTTTGAATTTTTTGACACCTTGACTTTGCACATGTCTAACTAGACCATGCACCAACAATTCAACAGTACTAGAAATTCCTAGCATATAACATGTTTTCAGCACATGGTATTGGAAAATACATACATGTCATGAACCCTCTACTAAGATCCTATTGAACATTTCATGTGAAATTTTCACAGCTGGTAAATCATTCTCTTACATTGAAATTGGATCTTCCACATTACAAATAGTTTTAAAATTTTTGTTTCATTATTTGGAAAACGATACTGACTAATCATGGGACATTATTTTCTATTCCAAAAATTCTCATCTTCAGACACAATTTTCCCCAAAAGATAACAAATTAACAGAGACACACACATAAAAAATATATGAATGAGTATTTCTAGGTGGAGGTTATATAGGTGTAAAACCACATATAATGCCTACGGAAATATATCACTTCTACATGGACCCAATATCCATGGAAGTGCATGACCCTAGGCATACATGAACAAAAATATATCACTATTTGGTATCAAACCCCATTATATCTTATTTAATCAGAACATATTATAACTACCCTAATAACTGTATTTTAAATATATTTATACCATTTATGTGTGTGTGTGAAAATATTATGAATTATGAATTTTTAATGTTATAAAAATTAAAAATAATAATACTATTTGATAGCCATTATATCCTTTGTAATTACACCACCGTAGATATTTGTTATTTCTCCATCACAACCCATGAAAAATATAGGTCACCCCATACAATAGAAAAAAAACCCCACATGCCCTGGCATGGTCATAATTTGGTCTGATCATGGATACAAACACTCATAGCCATTTTCATGCTTGACTATAGATATAGAAAACAATTAGTATTGAATGTTCACTACTAAAAATTAGTATTTAATACATCAAATGACCCAATCTCACTAAATATCATAAAATTCTATAGAATAACCATAATAGATACAAATTAAAATGGTATACCCTTGAACATGTATTATGTCATAATCTTCAATGTTTTATTCAGACATGTCTCTTAACATGTTATCTTGGTGTGTTATATTTATTAAGGCGGTGATTATCATTCATTCTATAATGATTGTATCCTACAAATATTATAGTTTTATCTCATTATTCATTGTTATGAATAAGTGTGAAAATTTTCTTCATTAAAACACAAAAACAAATAATTATTAAACACAAGATAGTGTTTTTTCACTTCTTCTTATATTTGATGTGATTAAGTTATTTTCTTCTAGAAGTCTCCAATTCATAGGTTCACTACTCTACACACTCCACCTCCTAAATAATATATTTGACTAATCATTACTATATATTTTTCTCTTTATATAAACATAACACTTGGAATATCCTTATACATATATATTCAATTCATAACATGTATTTTAAATTTTCAAATTTTATATTAAGAATAATAAATATTTAAATAAATCTTAAATTCTTGTCCAGATCCTCTGACATCTACATGAATTGAAGCAATTGTATAGGTCATCACAACATATCCTTGTAGTATGCTAGAAGAAAACCATATCCAATAAGTATTCATTAAATTATACTTAATTTAACAAGGTGAAATAACTTTTTGGATGAGTAACCCATTTCTTCTTCTTCTATATGTCAATTTGTTGCTGTGTGAATCCTTGACATGTGACATGATGTATTTATTCCCATTAAAAACAAAAAAAAAATCCCATGTCTTCATAGCATGGAATGAACCTATATTATGAACTTCACTTCATTCCCATCCACAATGAGGTTTTACTAACACTACATGACCATATCTTAAATTAATGTCACATCTAGATGATTTTATTCTCTTAATTATAGCATTGGGGAGTGATAGTTAACATCTTGACCTGAATAACATTTTCCCAAATCATGAATCACAATTTCCATTATTGATTTTTGATAAATATAATATTATCATTTGAAACATCTTATTTAAAAACATTTCTATTGATCTTAATTAATGGAGAAATTTTTTTTAAGAACTCATTGATAATTTCAACAACATTTTTTCACATCCATAAAATATTCATGTTAAATTATTGAACCTAACAACTTTTATATATCTATATCCATAAGGTTATTAAAAAATTTCACTTTTGAAATCTCAAAATTACTCTTACATATGAAGGTAAAACATTATAAAAATATTAAATATCACTAAAGTAACATTTACGCATTTTTTCTATCTCATTTTTCCATTTACACATAAAAATAGGTACCATTATGTATTAGTCTCACAAATTAACGAATTATCAATATTTCCACTATCTACTCAGAGTTACTATTACACATAAATATAATAATTTTTATGAATTTCATATATTTCAAAATATAAGATTTCCTCTCAATATATCCATCTCACATTAATCAAAATGACCATTATGTATAGTTGGTGTTTTGGAGGACTTAACTTATCTTCAACTAGTCTTATTAGAGTTATCATTACATGGAATGGAAATAATTTTAGGATATTTATATTTTTCTTCATTGTAGAGTGACTTTTATGTATAGATAACAATCTTCGATATTAAATACATTGGTAGATTTCAAATTCAAGACTTTTAAACACCAAAAAACCACCATTTATCTGTAAACATCCTCAAATACATCCAATATTCTTAAAAAACTCTATAAACATGAAATTTATTTCATCTCTCAAAATAAAATTTATTTAATTTGAGTCTAAATATGATTTATGTTTTGAAAATAATCACACAAAATTATCTCTATCTTTACACATCCTTTCATCCCTTAAACAAGAATCCATTAATGGTATCCATCTAATAATTGGAATTCATAATAATGTCCCAGAATCATAGAAATATTCATGATTTCATAAGATATAATTATCTCACCTTCTTCTTCGTGGGTGGAAAAATCTATCCAAAATTCAATTGGATTCAGTAAATCTCAGTAAAATATTAATTAGTGAGAGTTTTGTATGTATAAAGAATAAAGAGATAACATTAATCATCAATGGAGTAAATCATATATCGTAAAAGATAAATATTTTTAATGGGGGAATTTAGGGACCTACAACAGTCCACTCTCATGGTGGTTCACAATACATTGTGTCATTCATTAGTGGTGTGACGTGGAATTAATATGTTTACTAACAAAATAAATCTATGTAATTGAGCTCTTTTATCAATCAAAGGAAATGTTGGAAAGAGATAGTAGTATAAGGTTGAAATTATTATGTTCAAATAAATTTAATTAATTCAATGAATGCTATTTTTTTACTTACTATTATGAAAAAAATATAGATTTATAATGTTAAATATGGGACAACAATGTATAATTGTATGGATAATCCAATGATGGTGACGTTAAATTGAAAACCCCTAGTGCGTGAGTATACACAATTGAATTTCCAATAATATTTTAGAGTAATAATTCAACTATGTAGAAATAATTAAAAACATAACACCTAAAAATTATTAGGGTATGTGATTCCATTATATTTATGGCCTAGAAAGCTAGTAAATGTTTACCATATCTTGTTTTTTATTACCATTTTCAATACATCTTTTGAGTACACAAATTAAAAAAAAACTGAAATCTAAGTCATTGATTATAATTTTTATGGGATATGAAGACTAAAACATAAGTATCATTCCATTTTACAATGAATATAAAATCATACTCAATATTATGAATGTTTTATTCAATGAGAATTTTTTATGGAATGAATAAATCATGGTGGAATATGAAGCTTAAAAATAATAATTCAATTGATAATTTTTTTTGTTCATATAACTGGTTCTTACATAAGAAATCATATTATAGAATTCTCTGGGCTAAGAGGAAGTTCTTATTTCCCTAAAAAATACATTCTACTATAGAGATCCAATACTAAAAATTCTCATATCAGTGATATATATGTTATGGGATAGGATGTTGTTGTAGAGGAAAGTGCGGAGAAATAAATGGATTGGGAAGATCCAGTTTGATCTTATGTTCATTCTAGAGGATTACAACCAATCTGATAATTGTTATTTTAATGTATGATGGAATTCATAAGACCCATAAAGATATAGTTTTTAATACATATTCTAAAACATGGGAGTTAGCTATGATACATGATTTGGATTCATTATATTCCTATGAAAATTGGGTGTCTGTAGATCTACCAAAAGTGAATAATGATGTTGAGAAAAAATGGATACTCATTGCCAATGTATATGATATTAATATAGGAATATGATGGCTTGGTCATTGATGTAATTTCATAGAAAATGTAATTGAATTCTCTAGAATATTTTTTTAATTAAGTATACTACCACACAGTAAACACTGATCATGTTTTTTATCAATAGATGTCACAGTTAAATAACAGATTAAAGAACTGCAGTCCTTCATGATGATTTTGGATAGTAAATTTACATGAAAAATCCATCTGGTTATTAGGAAAATAGAAACATGGATATGGTGTGCAAGCTGATGAGGGGATGATATGGATTGATGTATGATCCAAGTAAATGGAACTAGATATTTGACAGACACATGATAGATAGTGTTTTCATATAAGGAATCCTAGATAATTGTTTATTTCTAATTGATATTGGGAATGGGAGATTAACTATCATATTGTTTTTTATGGAATACATGCTTCTAAAATTTCCAAAATTCTGTATATTTAAAATATAAATAAAAATTAAACTATAATATTCCAGATGAAAAATATTATTGAGTCCATGAAAATATTATTGAGGCGAATTAAGTGAGATATGATGGATGAATGTTTAGTGTTTTATTTAAAGATATAATTCAATGTTATCATGTGAACATTTGACTTATTTTGTGATATTTGGTTTTCTTGTAATTATTGATCTAATTATATGACTTATTAAAATTGATTATAATTAGTATTTCTTCTATTAGATTAAAATTAATCAGTGTTATCATGTGAACATTTGACTTATTGTTTGATCAACATAATAAAATGTGTTTATTTTATTTTAGTTTGATTCTACTTGGATATTTTTTGGGAAGTGTGTGTGAGTTTTGTATCACATATGTAACTTAGATTAGGTTCCTCATTATATCATTTGGCACATTGAAATTGTGGTGTATCTACTAGTCAAGGATGATCTAATGTTTTATATCTCAATTGAATCATTTTGATGATGTACCTTTTGTTTGATTGGTGGGGTACATCCCTAACAATTATTTCATTAAATATTTATATTTATATTTACCATTTTTATTTATATAAGTAACTATTTTCGATCTTAATGAATAATTGATCCTAATAGTAGTTTTACTATATAAATGAACTTGTTACTATAAATACATTTTATACAAATCACTCATTGTTGAATAAAATTTATCTCAGGGTCTACTAAACATAATTTAAAAATATTCATTTGTTTTGCTATTATTTTTCTATTAATAGTGTTGTTCTTACAAGCCTTTTAAGTTAAATTATTTATTATGAACCACTTTTATGGAAATAGTGAGTATCAAGCTAGTGATGGTCACATCAAGAACAAAAGTAAAAAAACAATACAATTGAATACCAAAATTATAATATTTGATGTGACCACCCTGAATAATTTTTAGTCTAGGTTTTTTACCATTGTATCTTGATCATCGCTGATGATCACTTCAAAATGAGAGTCAAAATTGTCCCAAGTAAGTAAGAACTCCTCCTCTGTAATATTAATTTCATTGAATTACCATGTCAAAATTAAGTATTGTTTGTCGATCTACACAGCATAGTCTTTCCATACATCCACTGGAACTGGTCTTCCAACAATATTGTCTTCATCCTCATTTGAGGCAAGAATGATCAGAGCCCCCTCCATCATCTCTTCCTCAGAGGAAATAAGAAGGTCCCAATAATTTCTTGTAGCATCTTCAACTACGAAATCATCCCCTCCTGCTCCTAAAATCTCTCCCTTCATGATCACTAATCGGTCCATCAATCCACTCTCCAAATTCTTAACTACGTGCATAAGAGAATGAGTAACCTCAGAATAAGTACTAATATAGGTCTTACCAGAAACTGAAACCCCTTACTTATCATGAAAGTAACCCCAATAATAGCCTCTATGTCATTGCAATTAGCCATTCTTTCCGATATTGATACATTAGAAAATGTATTTCATAATTATTCTTTATGCAGTCATTAATAACCCCCTATAAGCCAAAAGTTTTCTAGTTATGATGTTTCCTTGAATCACTTTCCTTGAACCGGATCGAAACATTGCCTCTTGATCATTGTCCACACTAGTTTGAGAGACCTGATCACATAAGACCCCATCTTGGTCACTCTATTCCTCCACTTCTGGGTGTCTACTCTCCACCTGCATACATTTCCAAATAAATATAAAAATATTCCATCCCTCAAGATCCTAATTTTCTTTTCCTACTTTATCCAACCGTGAGAATCAATTAGGCACCTTAGTCTACTTTGTATCCTTGTGATGATGGGGAACCTGTCAGCTCAGGGACACTATATCATTCACATTAGGTACCTGAGACTCTTTTAGCACCCCAAAATCGACCTAAGAATCAACCCATCTAGGTAATAAGGGATAATCAATCACTTGACCACACATTCTATCCTCAACCCCCTCAATAAGAGATGAATGGGACAAATGAACTCCACCCGTCTGATTTGCTACCCATTTACCACCACCAACACCTCCTTCTACCAAATTCTCCTTAACAGATATTACCTATAAGTCCACATTTAGTAAATAATCATCATGAATCTTTCCTGCATCCAATTTTCCACCTTAATGACTACCATATGTAGTCACAACACGATCTCGAATCAGAATATCTAATTGATGATCACGATTCATCATTCCAAACACTTCACTAACATTCAGTTAAGAAGGTGGCACACATACAGGTTTCTATAACACCAATTCAACAAGTCTAGGACAAGAGACTGTGATATTCCCATACACACCAGGGGGCCTCCCATGTTTGGTGTGATGATAAAGTGTGGCCTCATGACCCAATATACAACATAACGAGAAGTACTCATCCAATGATTCAAAAAACAAAAGCTTTCCTGAATCAAAATTCATGCCCAACCATGTTCCAATCCCACTAAACTGTTGGATCTATGATATCCATCTCAATAATGATCCTTGGATTAATCGGCTGGAAAACCAAAGAATTTTGGATATCAGAACAGAGATAGTGAACCACCATATTTCCCAATATTCAAATAGTTGCAGGGTTTTGGGAAGGAAGTAGATGCTAAGTAAAACATACCCATGACATTATGAGGGGTGAATCCTGGATAATATAGAGATCATACGAAAATTTAAAGAGAAAAAATTTCCATCTTATCCATCTATGAGGATCCATGGACCACACACAAATCATTTTCTCTTCTGATGTGAAGTGAATAATCGAGTGATATTTCTCATTGATACACACAACCATGCAGTCACATAAACCCATATTATCAAAAAAAATTGAGAAAAAGAATCAAATTAGGCTTTTTATTATTGAAATGAACCATAAGGGTCATCTTAATGAGACTCTATGGTTTATATGACTCTGTGGTAGAAATTTTGAGCTGAGGATCACCAAAACGCAAATCCCGAACTTTCGTACATAGAGAGATCACTGAGAAATAAAGGAGTTGATTAGGGTTGTAAAAAGAGGTAACAATTTTCATTATATGTGGATGTTGAATAGCCAAGCCGTCCTCCCCCATCCACCTCTAGGAAGGGGGGAGTCTTCATCGTTCATCAGCACCGACCAGAGAGGTTACCGTCCTCAACCATCATCATAGATCGCCGATCCCCCATAAATTTATATCCATCACAATATATCTCTTTTCTATGCTGTTCATATGTTTTATATTTCTATGAGGCCAAGACCGTATCAATTTATAAATTCTATTCATATTCTTTATTTGGTTTCAATATAACATTTTAATATTTTTCATTAAATTTATTGTATTTATTTATCATAAGAAATTTATATTTTTTAGCTATTAAAATCGTCAAAAATTTATTGTAATGTGTGTGTATAATGTATTTATACTATATGATAAACATTTATATTATGAAAAAAAAATCAATATAAAAGGTCAGAACATTATATTAACGTTCATCAAGATATATTGAAAAAGCATTATCAATTCATCCATCATAGACTCCATTTATATTAAAACCAATGAATATTCTTTCTAATTAAAACAACTATTCAATATATTTATGACACCAAAATTGTTACATCATTATAAAAAAAGTTTTCCACAATGTTAAAATTTTTCATCTAAATTCATAGTGAAATGGAATTCCACCTCAAGAAACAAAGTGGAAATTTCTTATCTAAATGAAAAAGTATAAGAACTAACATATCATTTGCACTATAAATATCAATATGTTGTACATTTACCAAACATAAATTTTAAATGATATTACTAAGATTTATCAATAAGAGAAAATAATATATATTAAAATAATAAAAATATATAGGAATTCACAACTAAATAGAATTTTGATTGTCCTTGATCTTCTAACATCCGTCAATATTTTCTATCAGTGAATTTCAATCACTAAAATTATTTTCCAAATATTATAAATATATCATCCACAAATTCAGTAAATATGTATTTTTTACCTATAATTTAAGCCTTCATTTTGTACTAGGATGGAATATGTATTAGTTTTAATCAATTCCATTTATAAAAAATATAATATTGAATTAAAATTTTATTTATACATAAATTAAATTTTTGCCTCAAGAAGATATATTTTAAAATTTGAAACTTATCAAAATACTTCTGTCATCTAATTATGAGTATTATTTCTTTTTGGATCATATAAATAAGTCATTAGAGTGGACAAAATTATTTCAATATGAAACTATGTGATCCTATTTTTTATTGGGATATTATATTAATTGGGAAATCTTATTTAATTTAGTGTCTCGACATATAATCCTATATCATCAACTGATACTATTTTTTAAACATATATTATAAATGAAGAAAACATATTTTACAATTCAATGAATTTATTTTATAGTCTTTTAAGCATTTTGAATTTTTACTCTAATCACCTTTTATACCCCACCCTAAAAAATTTATATAAGTTGGAATGTTGAAAATATTTCAATACATGGAATCCTAAGGAACAAACATATTGTGAGATTAAGAATCAAAATTCAGAATACCTTTTCCTCATATATAATTAAATTAATATATTAAGGGTTTAAAAAAACCATTAGTCTAGTAATCAGGGTCTCATTTCCCATTAATAAGAGTAGATTGTGTCATAAATTATAATTTCCTAGAACACCTAGGAGGAATTTTTAATAGAACATACATAATAGATCATGTAATACTACATTCAAAAAATTTAACTAGAAATGATTATTGTAGTCATCAATACAAAAATATGATCATGAATATAAATCTAATTGGTGAAGACTATGTTCATATTATCAAACTTCTTCCGAGTCAATATTTTACTATTTGAATTACTTTATCATGATCTCATATTTATTTTCATAACAACTCATCATATCCAATATTTCATAAGACAAAAATTTCTCATTACTAAAAATTTTAGAGAAAATATACTATTTTAATGAATATATGGTTTCTACATTTTGTGGCTCAACTTGAATTTTTCTGATTTTTTTTTATGCCATCGTCCTTCAATTGTGAAGACTTACAAATAACAATGGTATTTAAATAAACATTAATCTTTATAAAAAAAATATTTTTTTTTCTTCGAAATCATATATATAATACGTGAAATAATGATAATCAATTTTCATATGATCATTATAGTATGATTTACGAATCTTATAACTAACAAGAAGGATTTAATTGGTCTCAATATAGAAATATAACAAATTATGTTTCAATATAATGATTAATATTCATAAATAATTATGTTTCCATGATAATTGAAAACATACAAAAATAATTATAACTATAGAACTATTTATATCAAACATAATAATTAGTTTTTAATAAATATATGGTCACTATATTCTATTGAACATGAGTTAGACCCACATATAACATCAAATCTAACATCATTACATTTTTTTAGACACTCTTGTAAAAAATAAATTAAAATATGATAATATGATTTATATCTTCAGTGTGCACCTCTCAATCGACATTATGTTTGAGGTTTCATGATTATTAGTATTCCTTAGTTTTTGTCCCAATCATATAATATTTTTGTAACAATTTATAAAAAACCTACTCATTGTATACCCTATTGTTAAGTATTTATACATTTTCAAGAGGGAAAAAATATAACAACAATAAAAAAATGATGGAAAATATTTAAATGGTTCATCTCCTCTTAATATTCCATACAAAATATAATTAACAAATATTTCAAAATTTTATCTATTTCATTAACTATATTTATAAATTTTATATATAAAAAAATTAATTTAACTAATAGTATAATTTATAACCAAATAATTTTTTTTTTTGTTTCAACTTCAAATTTATAATAATAATATATAAAATTGACATTTTTGCATCAAAATCAAAAATTTTATATATATATTTAGAAAAATGAATATTGTTAAACAAAAAACTAATGATGTCCTATCATCAAAAAAAAATAATTTATATGTATAAAACTAAATAATAATAAATATTTTAAAATTAAATCAAAGATGTATAATTTAATAATTCATGATATTAAGGAAATAAATTTAGACAATAAAATAAAAATATAAATTTGATGAATTTACTCCTAAATTTATTAAAATCATATATTTTAAAATAGAAACATTATAGTCCTAAAATAAAGTTATACTTATAAAACATAATTTTTTACATAACATGTGTTTTTTCGATATCAAGAACTAACATATATTAAATTATAAAAAAATCATATTATATACCATGATTGTTTTGTACAATATAATATACAATTTATTTTGATAAAAATTACATAAGGTAGAGGTAATCATATAATTAGACATTAATAATGGAAGAAAATAATTAATTTTTTCAATAAAAATAATAAATAATTATAATTAAATGAATTGAGATAAATTAACTAATTTATTAAAGAAATTTACAAATATAAAAGAAAACATTTTTTATAAAAAATATATATATAACCTATGTAAATAATCATATTTTGATCTGATATCGGTAATGGAAGATCTCATGATCTATAGAAGGATGGCCTTCGGAATAAATCATGTTGTATTTCTGATACACTATTGTAAAATATTAAAAATTATATTAGTTTATTATTTATAGTGTTTTTGAAAAATAAAAACCCAAAAAATAATTTCTTTATCAACTATAATTCAGGAATTCAAAAAATGATTTATTGTATAATTAATCTAAATAAAAATATTTAATGAATTAATAATGGACATTAATTTATTATTATTCACCTGAAATGTTTTTATATAAAAATATTTATCTACAATTACTAATATTTATTTTATTTTGATCCAATGTATCATAATTTTATTTCTCCTTAGGATTTTATTACATATAGAAAATTCATACCACATAGATCTAAAATTTATTTTATATATTGGATAAAAATTTAACCCACTTATATATTCCCCTGTAACATATTCTTATATTCATTTACGTTCTCCTTTATTCTTGCTTCATTTTTCCATATTTTAGTTGTGTTTTAGGCCTTTCAATGATAGAGAAAATATTTTAAGTAAAACAACCTTGAGTTCCAGGATATATGATTATTTGGATTTAAGGGTGTGTTTAAATAAATTTTTCAACAAAAAGCTACACCTTTTTGTATATGATTTGTCATGTAGGGTCAAAGATACATCATTGACCATTAGGAGGTGTGATAGTGATGCTTGAGGATAAATTTATTGGATAATTCCAATTTTAGCATAGATTCTCCATAGAGGGAAGAAAAACATAAGAGACCCCTCGATAGTGATTATCAAGGATACTTCTTATTTTGTCAAAGATAAGGCATGGTGCTAGGGAAATTCCATGGAATATCTATGTGTGAACATGATCTAGGAAAGGTCATAATCATGTTTTTATGAGAGAAGATGACTGATTGTATCTACAGTATATTCATATAATGTTATGTTAGGGTGTTGTTGTTTTCATCCTTTTTTATGTCGTGACCATGATGTCTATAGTGTCGTTAGTATTTTTAATGAATTAAATTTGAGGAACCTTGATATTTATTTCATTCCCCATAATCGACTCTCATTAAATATTTACTCTCTCGGAGGCTCTCTATAGGAATTCTAACTTCTCCAAAATCCATTATTTTAGGATCAAGGATCTGGTATAATATTTTCATTCAACATAAGTAAATAATCTCTCCTCATTTTGGAATTCCATCCATTATTCTCTTCTCTTATTTAAGAATGATGAATCCCCAATTTAATGATTTATTATATTAATGATTACATATATGGTGTTTATTTTTATTCCTATTGAACTTTTATTCCATGTAATTCATTGGTGTATTCCATTTTGAGTTTTGATCTTTTTTGATAAAATGTTATTGGAAGCTGGTTCAATAATGTTTCTTACACCGAATTGAAACCTAGTCTTCATGATTTATTCAATGGGAATTTATAACTATGTTTTTAATCATTAAATTAAATTTTATTTTATAAATGATTTTAATTCCATGTGTCTATGAAATAAAACCGTGTTTATTGTGGTTTTTAGACATGTAATGATTTGTGAAAAATTATATTTTAATTTAAATAATTTTGAAAAATTATTTTCTATGTTTTCATTAATAAATTAAATTAAATGAAAGATGATTTTAATAGTGAATGAATTTGTAAAAAACAGATGATTTGGTATGATATGAATGATCATGTTAAAAATTTAAAATGTGTAATTTGAAATGTAAAGGATATAATGACTTGAAATAAATATTTTTACTATTATCTATATATTATTTTATGTAAAGCCTATGTATCCTAGGTTTTTAGTTTTATATAGGATTAGTATGATTGGATATAACTTCATGAAATTGGTTGGTGATTTAAATAATAACATAACTATGTAGTATCTTGGTTTTCCCTTATAGGGAATTGAGTATCAACAACCTAATTCACGGGATGTGAGAACACATTTAAAAAAAACTAATGAGTACATTCAATATCATATTACTAAAATCTAATATACAGTAGAACTAGATAAATGGTAATATGATATAAATTGATTTATTATTATTATAGTCTATCGATTTATTAAACTATTATATTCAAGACAATTGATTTATATTATTTATATTATATAAAATAATAATTTAATGTTTTTTTATATGACTGTCATATTTTATTATTGGTAACTTAAT
Source organism: Viscum album (assembly GCA_963277665.1). Lineage (NCBI taxonomy): Eukaryota > Viridiplantae > Streptophyta > Magnoliopsida > Santalales > Viscaceae > Viscum > Viscum album. The sequence continues at coordinate 1,766,920,394 of OY728152.1, forward strand.
TTTTTTGGAAAAAAATGAAATCTAGTGGAATTCCTAATTTAAGTTAAAATGAAAAAAATCATTCCTTTTATGAATATGATTATGAAACAATTGGTCATAACCTACTGGGAGTTATATATTATACCTTTTCTTTTCCATTGGTAATTTTAGGATTATCTTATACTATATCCAAGTAATAATAAATTACCACTTGTAGGCGGCAGTCTTTCTTAATCCAGGTGACATAGAATGTTGGAGGTGACAGGTGGAGATGTGATCAACTTATTTCATTGGATTATCTTTGAGATTTATCTTACAATTAATTGTTTATTTTTTAGGATATAATTTTTTTGTATTATTTTAACTTTTTGTTTTTTTAGAAATTATTTTGGAGTGTTGACCATATTGAATATTTTCTTTTAGAATCCACAGTTTTGTGGAATATTCCTTCTCTTGTGTTTCATTAATGATGCCATGTGATATTCACCAACTAGAGGGGACCAAGAACTCCCTTTGGGGAATATCAGAGTTAACGTAGGTATCATAGTATCTAGGTATCATAGATGGTTCGTGAAAAAATGATATCAGTGGTGGTTTCCTATATCTTTACATTAAGATAGTATGCATTGGGTTGCCCAATACGATGATAGGTATGATTAGTGGGACATTTGTTGTAGTTTTTACTGTGCTCCTGACCATCACACATCATTGTCACCACCCGTCCCCTGGGGCCCGCATCGTGACTACCCCAAGCCCGCCTGCCATAGGCCAGGGGCTAGCAACTAGAACCAAAGACGTAATTCTCGAAAACTGGGAAGGCATTGCCTTTATAAAACATAAACACACACAACCAAAGTACATGTGGAAACAAACACTATGTAAAAGATCTATAACAAGTGTACTGAAATTAATGGGGGCTAGAATATAAGTTGAACTGTAAAGTACAAAGAAAAGAAAAAAACAGGTACAACAAAAAGAAAAATAGCTGGAAGGTTTCAAGCAGCTCTTGGATCGTCCACCATAGATCTTACATAAAGGGTATTTACAGATATCCTCCTCAGGGATCCATGTCCGTCTGTCTCCACTAGGTACCGTCCATATCTTTCGGGTACCATCTCATCGGGAGGTTCACCTCCAGGTACTGTCCAGTCCTCGCACTCTCTGCCTTAGTCAGTGCTGTTCGTCTTCTTTATCCAACACAATGTGGTGCGGGCATATCCCCTGCAGCGGTGAGTATATTGATACTCAATAGGGACCCTAAGACCCTCCAGGTCTCACAAAATATAACAAGGATAAACCACAAAGCATGAATCAACAAATATCCATTACTTAGGTATATGCCCATACATATAACTAAGATATATAGAAAACCATCTCAATCATGTAGAAAACACAATGGTCAATGAATCAGCTCAAACTAGGATTTTCATTATCGAAACCATGGCTACTAGAGAATGCCTCCTCTATCATGTAATGTTGTCCTGTCGTGACACCGAGGCGCTTCTCACTAACCTTAGACTTATGAGGTACTCCTCATGTTTTGTACTGCGGGACCGTTTCCAAACCAGGAACTCCGTCTGCTGTGGGTATTCCGCCAAACCGGTCACTCCCCCTATATCTGTCACTAGTACTCCTCTTGTCGAGTACCGAGGGTCTGCTTCCAAACCAAGTTCTCTATCATCCATGGGTCTTCCGCCAAACTAGGTGCTACATCAATTTGTCTAATAAAATCACTCAGAGTTGGATCGGTCAAGCATTCATCAGGTCTACAACTACTAGGTCTCGGTACTCTATATGCTTTTCTTTAGGAGGACCTGCTCCATGATCTACTGTTCAATACTCCAAGTGTCATGAATTCTAACGTGTATGTATCTCAAAGAACCACCACGTCATACGGGTCTCAAAAAAACAGACGACACATCAATCAGATGCCCTGTCTGTGAGTTATTATCCTTTTAGTCCCGGGGGAATGGTTGGTTTCGTGTATGAACCAACATGACTGTATATTAACTATACCTCGAACTCTCGTGGGGAATTCTCAAAGGGATGGCTATGCTCCAAGAAAACTGGCGCCGCAGACGGTTCGTCCAATGCATGTCTGATGCCAAATATATAGCCCAAGAAGGTAACGAGTCACCAATGGGCTTGTGTCTAGTCCGACCCGGTCTGATCGACTATGCCCAACTCAATCTGGGCCGACCCGGTATGGGTAGACCAGGTCTGACTCGCTGGGCCAGACCCAGACCATTGGGCGAGACAACCCGCTATGTTGTGACCTGGTCTTCTGGGCCTGGACCAGAGAACCGCGAGGGCGGTTAGGCCGAATAGTCGCCACGTAGGCGTCTCGGTAACACGGCCCAGGAGACCGGGCGGTTTCATCGAGGGACACTGTGAGGGAACCACAGGTCAGTGTGGGCCGACCGGCTGGGCTCCGGTGGGCTCTGAGTGCATCGGGAAAGTCACTACTAGAGCTGAGTATGCGGGCAGTACGCCAACAGAGGGTGCCGTGCAGCACGTCGACCGGGGTGTGGGGCACCGGGAAGTTCGCCGGTAGGGGTGCAGGGCGATGGGTGCACGGTGGTAGGGGCGCGAGGCGCGAGTTGCCCGCCGGTAGGGGGGCAGGGAGCCGGGAGCACGCCGGTAGGGGCGCAGAGTTCCGAGAGCAAGACGGTAGGGGAGCGGGGTATGGAGTGTGCGCCAGAAGAGGTATGTGGCGTTGGGAGCACGCAGGTAGGGGCGCGGGGCACCAGGAAGGCTTCTGGTAGGGTCACTATGGGAAGGGCGCCGGGCAGGCCACCAGCTGGGGTGCGGGGTGCCGGGCTGGCCGGGCAGTGCACTGGGGGCACTGGGCAGGTTGGGCAGTGCGCTGGGGGTACCTGGCCAGCCAGGCAGCGTGCTGGGGGGAGCCGGACCGACCATGTAGCGTGCCTGGGGGTCATCGGGCGGGTCGGGCAGTGTATCGGGGGCGTCGGGCTGGCTGGGGTGGGTTGGGTAGTGCACCGGGCAAGCCCCATGTAGTGAGGTGGTATGCCTGCCAGGGCATTGGTGCACCGTGGGTGCGGCACAATTCTCAAAGGCCACGGGTAGCGCGGCCTTCTTTGTTGTCGCCTTCATCCTCGTTGCTTCATCTCCATGCCGTATGATGTCACAAGAATGTAGTACGACGGAGGATTTCAGGCCATGTTAGATTGCACAACATCCTCCGTGTTTAGAGGAGAATCAAATGGCTCAATGAGATAAGAAATTGATCATTAACACACCTGAAACAAACCCTTTCAATTTGATGAAGGGGGTAAGAAAAAGTATAACATCTATATAAAATAAACCCCATGCCTCGCTTGTCATTCATCATTGACAAAGTCACGGAATGAAGGCGTCGTTCTATTGACGTCAGAAAAGAAGAAGTCAAGGATGACGCCGGTGTTCTTCATCGAGTATGATTCCCTTTCCTTGTTCCGGTAGAAGATGGAAGAAGGCGTCCGAGTAATAAGTCCAAGAAGAGATCTATCATTCTTCATGTTCATCGTTGAGATAATTTTAATCCTCCCAATCTCTCAAGTTCCACCGAAGGAGAGTGCCAACAAAAGAATAATAGGATGCCTTATTATTTTTATTGTTGGAACACAAATTCAAAAAGGAGAAAGAAACTCTCATTAATAAATTCACACATGTCTACGAAATTAATTGGTACATGCATGGGCACAATTAATTGGCAGATGTGTTGGAAGAATTAATTGGAACGTGTGTTGGCACAATTAATTGGCACACACGTTGGTACAATTAATTGTGCGGAGGAGGTCAAAGGCTCCCCCTCATTAATGAGGGGGAGTGGAGATATTTCATCCTCCACCATTTATAGGGGTAGGGTGGTCCCCAACCCTATCATTTAATTGAGAGGTTACACTTAGGTGGCCCCCACATCATAACCTCTCGCGGGAGGTTAGGGTGTGGTGGTCCCACCCCCCAACATCCAATGGGAATTTCCATCTAACCGCACAGACAAAAAATGGTAGCTTAATAATAAAATAATGTATTGTACTTTATTTTATTATTATTTTCTTTAATAAAAACCAAAAAAATAACTTCCAAACTCGTCAGTCTGCAATTGCGGTGAAAGTCTCAGAAAGCAATTACAAACGTTACAAGTTCAACGGTACCCTCAGATTTGAATTCCGAGCACCGGATCAAAAGTTATAAAACGTCGCTCAAACGTTAACTATACATACCAGAAAAAAAGTTTGGAAAATTATTATTAGTCACCCTCAACCCACTATGGTCGTGGTTAGTCTCTTCTTAGGTGAAACTTTCCCAACAAAAACACAACAATACTCTCATATTTTCAATCTGAGTTTCTGTTTAGAAGTTATGACTTATACAACATAATAATTATCACTTAATTAATCAATTTTCAGCGGAAAACTAACTTTTTCTTAGTGGCCCGCACCGGAAAAAGTTAGTATCTTCTTAAATAAATCAAGCCCTTATGAGTTCAGTGGTGGTCTTGGATTTTAAATATGAACTACCATTTGTGAGTTATAAGCACTTAAAAAATAAATTAATTTCTGTTATTATTTTATTTACGATTATGCCATTTTGGGATCTCACACAGGAGGCCCGCGCCGACTAAACATAAGACACACTTATGGTAAACCCGCCATCTAGAGTGTAATGGTGCCCTCAGATTTCTGATCCAAGTAAATTTTTAAGAGTTATTCCAATTTTTCTTGAAAACTTCTTACATGCGTTAATTTAAGCTTAAAAAACTTCTACGGATCATTCCGGGCACTCCGGGCCTCAGAATCATGTGCTGTTAGAAACTACAGACTCATAAAATTTCCTTATATTTAAAAAAAATATATGAAAATTCCAGGACTTTACATTCTGCTCAACTCAGGGCTTTATGTCCCTGTAAGCTACAACTCAAACTATGGAAACAAATGGGGGTACTGAGCATGCATTTGAGCATCCCAATCCCATGTATTATTTTGGAGGTTCCCATGCTACAAAACATGCGCACCAGATGTATCAAACGTCCACAGAGGACCGCTCCTGTCGATCCTCAATCTCTACAAGAACCTTCGTAAAATTTTCCACATCTTCAACATCCCGCTCGCCATGGTCGATGATGTGGGAAGGGTCATGCACATATCTCTTCAGCTGGGATACGTGGAAGACGTCGCGCACCTGGTGCAACTGAGGTGGAAGAGCAAAGCATTATTCAACCTCTCCAACTATGTTGAGGACCTGAAAATGTCCGATGAACTATGGTGATAACTTGCCTCCTCGGCCAAATCTCTGTAGACCTCGTCGAGGTGAGACCCGTAGAAAGACATGGTCGCCATCCTCCAACTCCAAGGGTCTCCGAATCCTATCGAAAAACTACTTCTGTCTGATCTATTCAATATCCATCAACTCTTGGATGACTTTCATTTCTCTGTTGTAGCTCATACTATCTTTGGTCAGAAGGAATTGGTATGAACTGATGAATCGGTTGATGATCACCCAAATAGAGTCATGTCACCTGGACGTTTGTGCATGACACATCACGAAGTCCATGGATATCTCATCTATCATCCACTTTGGGACCACTAAATGATGAACCAATCCTACTGGTACATGATGCTATGCCTTCACTTGCTTGCAAGTGAGGCATCGAGAGAAAAAATCTGCTACCACCATCTTTATACGTGGCCACCAGTGCTATCGTCGAAGGTCCTGGTACATCTTTGACACACTTGGATGTACCTCTAGAGGGGATTTGTGGAACTCTCTCAACTCTTCCTCCTGAATTTAAACTGGTACAATGGAAGGTCCTCTGAAGGGGATTAAGTGCTCCCTACCTTCAAAAAATCCATCATGTGCCTGACCTGTGGGTATCTGAGCACGTATGTCTTACAGTCAGCGTCTCCACGATGTTCCCTCCATACTTGCTTATAATGTGGGGGAGTGACTATAAGAGACTGTAGAAATTCTCCTCCATCCCTATCCATGAAGGATATCCATATGGCAGCCAACTTCTCTATCGCCAAACCTAGTAGTTGTATACCATTCCTCTTATTGAGTTCATCCACAACAATGTTCTCCTTCCCAATAGTATAGATTATCTCGATGTCATACTCCTAGAGGAACTGAAAACCCAAAACACCTACTTCCACGAGGGTAAGTCTACCCGACTCAAGTGTGATCGGTTGCACCCTCTTATGCATGAGTTTAACCTATTCTTCCTTGGTTTCCTTTATCTCCAAGTAAGGAAAAACTCATCTCAACATTTTAGATAAACCACAACCTTTTTTCCTAATAATTTCAATCTTGGTATGAACTATGGTTTCCCAGTCCTTGCCCAATATAACGTCGTAAGGCCTCGACGCTGCCACCAAGAGGTTCCAACCAAAACTCTCACCTCGAGGGTCAGATCACACTATCCGTGTAAGTGTGATTATTGAGTCTCCTCCAGATGGTATCTCCAAACATGAGGGTCAAGTCAACGGTATAACCCGAAACTCAATTTCTGGGACAAGATTCATGGAAAGATGGACTGATTAGTACCTATGTATATTGATACGCTAGCTAGTAGTAGACATGTTCTGTACCTCAAATCATTCCTAGAGCCCTTCGGTCTCACTCCTTGACCACATGCAGTTACTCTATTTCACCGCACTCCATATCCCTGAGCCAAGTGGAATCCACAAAAAGGGGCGATTGTAACAAGTTGAAATGTACACCACCTCATGCTGCTCTCCTGGATCTACATCCACATTTGCTACTCTGCAGATTCATTTGTCCTTAATATTTCCTCTTTCTGAAATAGTTTACACACCCAAGTATTTGAGACTAGCGCTAGATTCATTCTTCCCCAATAATAACATTCACAATTTGTATATTCTCTTCCAAAGAACATTCAACCGCAAAGGTTTCCTCTAGCATCCTAACATAGGTAGGAATTCACAGAGGAAAAAGAAAGTGATGGCTCAAATTTCCCTAAACACATCTCACATGGTGGTACAAGCTCTGAAGAAATCATCATATCGGATTCATCGAGTACTAGGAACGATCGGTACAACTCGATGAATACTCAGCTACCGACACGTCATCCTGACAATGCTGTACAAGCTCCAGACAACCTCAACCACCTTCTCAGGCCAGTCCTCAGCCGCCTGTATGTCAGGAACGCCTCAAAACCTGAGGGATATCTGATGCTGAAACACATGTAAGGAACTAAGACTATATGTGTCATTAACTGGTACTACCTGTTGAAACACCTGACCAACATGTAGTGATATATCTGACACACTACCTGAAGGTACAATCTTGGAAAATGGTCCAAGTACCGAAACCTCATCACTTTGCGGACCAGCCTCATGGTCACTCACTGGAAATCACAAGTATTTATGATCACCATCTACTCTACTGGTGTCTCAACTAGGTGGAGAACTATAGAAATCACCTCCAGTCAGTCCTCTACATCTTGGGAATCTGTCTTGCATCGTAACCTCAAAGGCCTCTGCCGCTGGAACTCGTGCAATGTTCTCATTCGACGTGAACTATCCTCCAGTGCGGCTAGTGGAATCTTCTACCCAATGGGTGGTGGTGGTGATGGTACACCACCCGATGTTTACAACATAGTAAGAGGGCCCTGCACAGAAGCCTCGTCAGTTGGTGGGTCGTCATCGGGTACTCTCTCGAAACTCCAACTGGATGTCTGCGTGGAGGAATCCTGAATAGATGCACAACAGTCAAAAGACTATACATGGTGAGCGGACCTGGTTTGATCTGACATAAAAAAAACATTTGAAAACACACACGCAATCAGTGTTTTTGTGTACTAGGTTGGAAATCAGGACTCATGGTCCTGTTGTATGGATACATCGGCCACCACACCAATACTGGACTCCCTAAACTGAAAACCACACTCGGTACCCATAACACTATTGCTTCACAAAAAAGAAAATATCTGAGTCCTATGTTCTGTGATAAAAGAGCCACCCACTGATACCAATTTGTCACGAACCGTCCCTCAGGGCCCGCATAGTGACTACCCAAATCCAGCCTTCTATAGGTCATGGGCTGGCGACTAGCACCAAAGGCGTAATTCCCTAAAACTGTGAAGGAATTTCATTTATAAATCATCAACACACACAACAACTGTAAAAGAGGATGCATACACTGTGTAAAAGCTGTATAACCGGTGTAATAAAAGTAAAGGAGGCCAGAATACATGCCCAAATGTAAAGTAAAATGAAAAGAAAAAACAAGTACAACTAAAAGACAAACAACTGTAAGGTGTCTCGCAGCTCCAGGATCATCCACCACAGATCCTACTTGAAGGGTAGGTATAGATAACCTCCTCAGCATTCCATGTTTTCCCGTCTCCTCCGGGTACCATCTCGTCATTAGATCCACCTTCGGGTACCGTCCAGTCCTCGCACACATCACCTCGGTCAGCGCTGTCCGTTGTCAGCATCCAACACAATGAGTTGAGGGCATTGCCTATGCAGGGATGAGTATAACGATAATCAGTAGGGACCCCGATACCCTCAAGGTCTCACAAAATCCAACAAGGATATACCAAAAATCATGAATCAATAGATAACCATTACTTAGGTATATGCCCATACATATACCTATGTTAACTAGTAACCCATCTCAATCATGAGGAAAACACAAAGGTCATTGAATCAGCTCAAACTAGGACATTCATTATTGAAACCATGGATGCTGGAGAACTCCTCCTCTGTCATGTACAGTGGGATTGTCACAACACGAAGGAACTTCTCACTAACCTTAGAATGATGAGGTACTCCTCCTATCGGGTATTGTGGGTCTTCTGCCCATCCGGGCGCCCCATCCTCTTTGGGTCTGCCGCCAAACTGGGCACTCCCCCAATAGCTGTCAGAGGTACTCTTCCTGTCGAGTACCGCAGGTCTGCTGCCAAACCAGGAGCTCCATTTTCAATGGGTTTTCCGCCAAACCGGGTTCTCAGTCCACTGATCTAATCAAATTAATCTGAGTCGAATCAGACAAGTAGTCGTCAGGCCTATAGCTACTAGATCCCCGCACTCTATATGCTCGTCCTCGGAAGGATCCACTCCACGTGATACTAGTCGATACACCAAGTGTCACAAAATCTCACATGGAAGTATCTCAAAGGTCTGTCATGTCATAGAGGTCTTAACACAAAAGACGATATGTCAATCAGATTCTCGGTCTGTGAGTTATCAGCCTTTTAGTCCAGGGGGCTCAGTTGGTTTCGTGTACGAACAAACATGACCGTATCTTAACTATACCTCTAACACCCTTGGGGTGTTCTCAAAGTGACGGTTATGCTCCAAGAAAACTGGCACCACAGACGGTTCCTAAAACAGATTTCTGGTGCCAAAGATATGGCCCAAGAAGGTAAGGGGTCAGCAATGGGCTCGGGTCCGGTCCGACCAGGTCGGACCGACGTGGCCCAACCCAGTCTGGGCCGATCCCCTTTGGGTCAACCTGGTCTGACACACTAGGCCTGACCCGGACCATTGTGTGGGTTAGCCTTCTATGTTGTCACCCAGTCTGCTGGGCCCAGCCCAACGGACCGCGAGGGCGGTTCGGCCGAATAGTCGCCGCGTAGAAGGCTTGGTAACTCGGCTCGGGTGGACCGGGCCGGTTCATCCAGCGACACCGCGGGGGCACTGTGGGTCGGATCGGGAGGTCTTTGGCCGGGAGGCTAGGAGGTCGGCCGTGCGGGGCGCGTGCTATCCCTCTGGCCTATGGTAGGCTCCGGACGGACCGGGCAGGTCGCAGCAGGAGCCAGGTAGACAGGCAGTACACTGACAGGGGCCGCAGAGCGCCAGGTAGCGCACTGGTAGGGGCGCGGGGCACCACGTAGTGTGTCGGTAGGGGGAGGGGAGCCAGAAGCATGCCGACAGGGGCACGAGGTGTCGGGTGCATTCCAGTAGGGGAACGGGGCCCCGACAGCATGTCGGTAGGGGTGCGGGGTGCCGGGAGTGCACCGGTAGGGGTGTGGGACACCGAGTGCAAGCCTACATGTGTGTGGGGTGCCTGGTAGCACGCTGGAAGAGGCTTGGGGCATCGGGAGCACGCTAGAAGGGATGCGGGGCGCCGGGCATGCCACCGGCATGGGCGCGGGGTGCCGGGCAGGCCGAGCAGCGCACCGATGGGGCGCCTAACGAGACGGGCAGCGTGCCGAGCCGGCCGGGCAGCGCATCGGGGGGTGCTGGGCGGGCCGGGCAGTGCATAGGGGGGCGCTGCGCTGGGCAGTGCGCCGGGGGGTGCTAGGTGGGCTGGGCAGCATGCCGTATGGGCGTCGGGTAGGCGGGTCAGCGCGCCGGGGGTGCCGGGCTGGCAGTGGCAGGGACGAGGAGCACACCCGACGAGCTACGGGTAGCATAACTGTATTTGGACTGGGGAATCGGTGTGCCGCAGGTGCGGTGTGATTCTCGAAGGCTGCGTGTAGCGTGATCTTCATTTTTTCCGCCTTCTCCATCATCACTTCATCGCTATGCTGTAATATGTCACATGAATGTAGAAATATGGAGGATGTCGGGTCATGTTAGGTTGGCTTGTATCCTCCATGTTTAGAGGAGAATCAAATGGCTCAAGGAGATAAGCAGTTGATAATTAACACGCCCACAACAAACCCTTTCTATCCTATAAAGTGGGTAAGAAAAAGTATAACATCTTCATAAAAAAACCCCTACCTCTCTTGTCGTTCGTCGTTGACGAAGTTGCGGAAAGTAGGTGTCGTTCCGTTGACATCAGAAAAGAAGAAGTCGAGGTTGGCATCAGCGTTCTTTGTGGATGACACATTCCTTTCCTTGTTCCGTTAGAAGATGGAATAAGACGTCCAAGGAAGAAGTCGAAGAAGAGATTTGGCGTTCTTCATGTTTTTCATTGAGATAATTTTAATCCTCCCAAGCTCTCAAGTTCCACCGAAGGAGAATGCCAACAAAATAATAATATGATGTCTTCGATTTTTTTTTGATGGCACAAAAATTCAAAAAGGAGAAAGAAACACTCCTTAACAAATTAACATGCATTGGAGAAATTAATTGGTACGCGCGTGGTCACAATTAATTGGCATGCCCGTTGGTAGAATTAATATGCACGTGTGTTGGCACAATTAATTAGCACACGGGTTGGAACAATTAATTGTGTTGAGGAGGTCAAAGGATCACTGCCATTAATGAGGGGGAGTGTAGAGGTTTCATCCTCAAATATTAATAGGGGTCGGGTGGTCCCCACCCCTATTATTTAATTGAGAGTTTATACTTAGGTGGTACCAACATCATAACTTCTCACGGGAGGTTTGGGTGTGGCAGTCCCACACCCAACTTCCAATAAGAGGTTCCAACTAACCGCACACACAACACAAGGCAGCTTAAAAATAAAATAAATTATTACACTTTATTTTATTATTATTTTCATTAATATAAATCAAAAAACTAACTTCCAAACTCGTCAGAACAAAACTACAGTGATGGTCTCACTACAAAATTGCTGACACTACGAGTTAAACGGTGCCCTCAAATTTCAATTCCGAGCACCAGTTCAAATGTTATAAAACGTCGCTCGCACGTTTACTGAACATACTCGAAAAAAACTTCGTAAAATTATTATTAATCACCCTCGACCCACTACGGCGAGGTTAGGATCTTCCTAGGTGAAAAATTCCTCAATTAACCCAATTGTACTCTCGTATTTTCAATCCGAGTTACCATTTAGAAGTTAAAAATTTTACAATAAAATAATTGTCAGCTAATTATTTTATTTGTAGCCAAAAACTAACTTTTTTAGTGGCCCGTGCAAGCCAAAGTTAGTATCTTCTTAAATAAATAAATCCCTCACGAGCTCAACAGTGGCCTCATATGTTTAATCTAAGCTACCGTTTGTATGTTATAGGCATTTGAAAAATAAAATAATTTATTTATTTATTTTATTTATGATAATGCCATTTTTGGGATCTCACACAGGAGGCCCGTGCCGACTAAAATAATGTCATGCCAAGGGTATACCCACCATATTGAGCACAACGGTGCCCTTGGATTTCTGATCTGAGTTATCGTTTAAGAGTTATTCTACATTTTCAGGAAAATTGCTTATGCGCGTTAATTTAAGCTTAACAAAAATTGAACGGATCATTCCAGGCACTCCGGGACTCTTAATCACGCACCGTTAGAAACTACAGACTCGAAAAATTTATGTATATTTAAAAAAATATACATTGAAATTCCGAGTCTTTATAATCATAATAACCCTTAAGATATCATTAGTGTTTTTGAAATGTGTGTTGATGTATGTATTTATCATTTCTCATAATTTTAACCAAATGTTTATATGATTATATTTTGGACAAAATCTTGAATTCTTTATATAAAATTGATATTTTTGTGACTCTTATTTAAGGTGATGACCTTTTTATACTTAGTGATTATATCTTTGTTATATTTTGATGTTTTTCAATGTCTTGGATTCAAGAATATGTTTTAATATTCCATAAAATGAATATTTATTTGAACCAAATCAATTGAATCCTAATGATAACCTGAATATTATTTATATGGTGGACCATTTCACCCAAACATTGAGATAATAAACTTATACAATTCTAATTATATATCTATTAGTGTATCATTGATGTATATAATATATTTATCATGATCCTGATGATATTCATAATAAACCAACCTGTTTTTATGTTATGAATGATCCTCAAGAGGCAGCAGATTTGTTGAAATAATTTAAATGTGTTTTGAGTTCAAGGAATTTTTATGAAGCTATAATGGTTAATTGAACTGAATTTAATCTATATGTTCCTAAAATGTGAATGTGGAATTTTATTATTAAGGTTATTAATAATTTGTAAATAGGGTACAATTTTTTTTAGTAATATTCTTTAATTAGTCCTGTCTAGATTAGATCTCCATGGAAATTCCCATGTAGAATCTCAAAAACTAGTTGGGTGACAGGACCATGTCAAAGTATGCAACTAAATTTTTATATATTGTTTTTCCTAAGGATGATTCTAATTTGATAATTATAGAATGAATATTTTATATGTGTCTTCATTCTTATATCTAGTACCATTTTTTCACGCGGAATATCACTTATTATGCTAATGTGTTGGATAGTGAATTCATGGTTGATCTTTACTTGGTTGGTATGTCATGGTATTCAATAGTTTCATTTCCCCCTGTGGAAGTTCATTGAGTTACTTAAAAGGAAAATGGATGAATGATGATTCTTGTGGGGTTTCTAGGTATAAGGTTTCAACCATACCACTAATGGTTCTTGGTATAGGCTCATTGATTTTTTTCCAGTCTGGTAGGGTAGGGTATCAATAATTGGTTTGCATTAGGCACCTAAGATCTATAGAATTTGTAATCTTTTTGGAATCCATAAAGAGTTCATATTTTCATTTATTTTCTACAAAATCTAATGGTATCATCAACACCAAAAATTATTATGTTACAATCAGATGCTTCATGAACTAAGAGGTTTCTACCATAGGAACATGTAAGAAATCTATTTCACACTATGGAAGAGTTCCCATAAGAATACATGTCTTGTTATAATGATAGGTAATATCTGTATAAATTCATTAATAATGACTAATTTATTTGATACTGGTTCATCTAAATCATTTATATCATCTTTTTGTTTTGAATTTTCAGAGACATCCTGTTAATATTTTGTGTTATATGAAAGATTATATTATGCCCCTTGTAAAAAATTGATATAGGGTATTTGTTTTCATATATGTTTTTTTTATTATAGATTAATCTTATATAGATTTTTTTATTTATTGAAATGAGAATTTTTTTCATTATTGGGATGGATTATTTGATGGCTCGTATGACCTAGATTGAATTTTAACATTAAAGGGTATCCTTCACAATGCCATATGGGTTCTGTTATTCATTTTAGGGATAATGTAACCTAAGGTCAATTATACCTGGTCGTTTATTTATGTATTTAGATATGTTAATATTATATATTAATTTCCACATGGAACATAAATATTTTACTAATGATCCCTATCTAATTTTCAATGAGTTTATAATTTTTTCCCTTATGATTTCTATATCTAGAAATTAGTTTGCATGTTAGAGTTATCTATTAATTTAGTAAATGGTACATAGCCAGTGACTATTACTTCTAATCATATAAAACCTGAAAATATATGAGTAGAAATATCAATGAGATTATTATATAAGGAAATGATTTATACAAACCATTATATCACCTTTGGTAGCAACTGTTCTCTTTGTGAACAATGATAATGAGACTCTTCTTTAATAAGTTTATTACAAGAAGCACAATTGAGGTACAATGATGATAAAATATACATTTCCATCGATTAATGATCCATTTGATCTCTTTAAAGTTTGTGTTTATCAAATATTTATCTCTGATCTGGTTATCAACCATTGGGAATAATAGAATCTGAAATTTATAAGATAGAATTTAGGAGATTTTATGGTGATTATGATTATCTTAGTAATCCAATTAAATTAACCAATAATCATATATTATATAACGATTTAATAAATCATATATTTCATAAGTTCCTAGACTCGTTCATTGTGGTATTTATAGATGATATCTTAGTTTACACTCGGACAATTGCGGAAAATGTGCATCATTTAAAAGTATTTTCAAAACCATGAGGGATTATCCGCTATATACGATGCATTCCGAATTTAGATTTCTGATTTATGTATTGAGGATCTTGGGGAACATTCATTTGAAATGTGGTATTTCAATTCATCCTGATAATTTTAAATCTATTATGACATGGGAACAACCCCAAATTTTTTTTATGATTCGTATCTGTTTCGGTGCGGATGTGCGTCGGGTTACGCTGTTCCGCCAGGACGCGTTCGCGCGTGCACCCGTCAACCCGAGGGGATGGGCGCGCGGCTTGTGGTCCCGCAGTCCCACTTTCCAAGGGCGGGCGGCATCCGTCCCTTATTCAGGGGCGTCTGCTCCTTGATCGAAACCGGGATGATGGGATGTCGGCTTCTCCTTCCTTGGACGTCTCCTCGGAACTTGTCGCCTAATCCGGGTCTCCCTCATAGACTTAAGAATGTTCGTGAATCTCGTTCCCGGCGCCATATCTTCATGGACACCGGTTAATTACGCTGCTTCCGCCCGGACGTTCCAAGGAGTCTGGGCGGGGCAGCAACCTGCGGTGAGAAGGCCGGGTGGCTCTGGGTGCTGGGGGCGTGTCGTAACACTGCGGCTCTGCACGTCTGTCTTCCGTCCCTAATAGGGCTTCTCGAAGGCACGATGGCCTGAGGCATCCCGTACTAGGTGCGGGGAACTGTGTCACCTGAGGTTTTCCTCAGCTTCCCGTGTTTAACACGGGGTATGCCGCGAGTTTAACGTCCAGCGGGGACGGCATCGGACCGATCAACACGAAAAGTGGATCAGATGACAGAACCCCTTGCGGGGAACCTCCGACGCTGGGGCCAGCACATGGGCGGCTTCCCAAGTAACGTGGAGTGAAGTGAAGTGGCATGACCCCACCGGGATGTGGCGGCCCGGGTAAGGATCAGGGTGGATGATGGAGTAAAGAGCTTGGACCCCAGAGGGGCTTCCTACGTACCGCGCGTTAACACGGATCAAAGTCAACGTAGTTCGGGCATACAGTTTAACGTCATGCTGGACGTCGGCAAGCCGACTCACGAAGAGGTCGAGGCCGCCGGGCGGAGGATTGAACCGAACCACCTCGCACGGAGGGGGGATGGAACGGCCGGGTGGATCACAGTTTCACGTCATGCTGGATGATAAAAGGGGAAATGGAAAAGGGGGGCTGTGGGGAGGCACCGTGGAGATACACACGGGCAGTCTCCCACAGGGGCGGATTCATAGGTGAATCAACGCAAGCGTGAACCCTGGAGGGGTCCACTGATGGACGAACCGACGTAAATACGACCGGGACGACCAGGTGGTGGGCTTGAACCTCGGGGAGGCTTCCTACGTACCCTGTATAGGAGACAGGGATCAAAGTCCACGTAGTTCATTCTGTCAGGACTTACGCACTTGAGGCAGCCCGGATACTGCAAAACTCAGTTGGAAGGGACTTGGACCGAAAGCAAAAGACACCTCGATCCCAGTCAGACCCTCTACTGGCTTCGGCAGTGGGGAGGTGCAATGGAGATACACATGTGCAGCCTCCCATGAGAAACTAGGGGTTTGTAATACCCTGCCCCCGTAGGGAAAAGCCACTCCCATTAAATCGTCCCAAAAGGGGGACAATCCCGACATCCCTGCAGAGACGAGCGGGTGGGGGCCACGTCCAAACCGGGGGAGACCCTGCGTGCGGAGCACGGGATCAGGTTGCGGACGGTTTAGCATCTTGCCAGACGAAGTACAGTTTAACGTCATGTGTTGAGGACGAGGCACTTGGCAGTTTAACGTCTTGCAGCACGGACGATGGGGGCTAGGCAGTTTAATGTCGTGCAGCTTGGACGGGTGTGCAGTTTAACGTCATGCTGGGCATAGGTTGCCGGACGAAGCACTTGGCAGTTTAACGTCTTGCAGCGCGGACGATGTACAGTTTAACGTCGTGCAGGACGTATATGCAGTTTAACGTCATGCTGGACGAGTAAGCAGTTTAACGTCATGCTGGACATAGGTGCGTGTCACTTCGCGCAAGCCTGGAGGGCCGCACGGGAAGACAACGCACGATGCGGGCACCCGGGATGAGAATCATCGGGTGCCACACAGGCGGGTAACCTTAGGAGGTCAACGGGGACGACCCTGGCAGATTGCGCGCAAAAAGGAAGCTTTGCGCGCAATACTGCGGGCCGGCGCGCAATCGGGGCGGCTGGCGCGCAATTGGGCCAGCGCCTTGCGCGCGGATGCTTGAGATTGCTCACACCGGGCTTCGGATAGCGCGCGGGGGCAACGGCTCATTCTTTAACGAATGGCCACTTGAAAGAAGGGGGGGTGCGCGCAATCAGGCCGGATTGCGCGCACCCCGGGGGCAATTGCGCGCAAGCGGGTTCTTTTGCGCGCAAAGGCCTTAGGGTGAGTTTTTATTCAAATGAAAGGAGCCAGCGGGGATTGCGCGCGAAGGCGGACCCCGAGGCTTTCTTGCGCGAAAGAAAGGAGGTTACCTGAAGTTCGTCATTGCGCGCGGAAGGGGTTGAATTGCGCGCACGGGAGACGTTTCGACTTCCAGCAACCCTTGAAACGTTGGGGGTCGCCTTGTATTTATAGGCAACCCCGGGCGCGGAATCCAGGGTGCGAGCGCGAAATTCCCCCCGCGGGCGCGGAATCGGGCGCGGCGCGCAAGGGAGTCGCGCGGACCCGCGGCGCGCAAAATTGCGCGCCGGACCGGCGCATTGCGCGCATCCTGGGGGGTTTGCGCGCGGAACATCACCTTTGCGCGCGGGCCTCTGAAATTCCGCGCAAGGCCTCCGGGCCCTCCGAAACGTTCTTCCGACTCCAAATATCACTTCACTTTCCGCATCCGGAGCTTCGTTTGGGAACAACGGACTTTTCCGGCGTCTACAAAAGCCCCCCCTCGGAATCTGATCGGCGAGAGGTCGCAACGATCGGGTTCCGAGGGAGACGCCGGAATGCCGAAGTCCTGGGCGGCGCGGGACTTAGGCGCGCAAAAAGGGGCGCCGGTCGCGAAATTCGCCGCTGCGGTCGCGCAAAGCGCTTTCCGCGCAGTGCGGGCCCGGCCTCGCCTATAAATAGGGGCGCTGGGTCCCGCGTTCCGTACTCTGGCCTTCCGCGCGATAAGCTCCAAAGCTCTCGTGCGCGAAATTGCCTCTTCCGGTCGCGAAATTCGCCCGATCGGCGCGCAAAACCATCCGGATTTCGCCTGTTTTTGCGCGAAACCCCGGAACTTTGCGCGACGGTCTTCCCAATTGCGCGCCGTCCACTTGGATTGCGCGCCAACCTTCAAACGTTTCCACCAGCCTCGTCCGATCCCGCACGCTTCATCCCTTAACCCGCACGACTCCCGAATCTTCCGAGATGGCCGCGCACAGAGGAAATGAAGGGGATGCCGCCACCCGCAGAGCCGAGATGGCGACGAACGAGGAGGTTTACGGAGCCAAGGAGATTGTTTCTAACAATCAATCCTTGTTCGACTTACTAACGCCGGCCCAGAAGACATATCCACTGTCGGACAACCTGCCGCTCTGGAACTTCGGCATCCTCGATGAGGTTCCGGTGCCAGGATTCGAGGTTGATGCGCCGCGAACCTGGGTGACTCGGGAGGACGAGCTTCACCGCTATAACATCACCAACAATGGGCATCCTGCCAGGGAAACCAGGCACTTGGATGTCTACGTCCTGAACCCGAGGACGCGAACCATTGATGGGGGTGAGCCTACAGCGGAGAATTCTCCAGCCCTCTACTCGAGCACATACCGTCAGAGTGTCACTGACGACACCAAGGGCTGGCTGAAGGACTGGGACTTGCGATCCGGGGGCAACTTTACCAGTGAATGGGCATGGGCGTTCTGGGTACGCCACACTTGCGATCACTTCGCAGAGGAGCTGCGGTACATCGGCATGTTCGAGGCGGTGTGGACGTCGCAGTTCCACTTCTACCAGCAGTCTGAGCTCGGGCCGGAGCTGTTCACTCGCTGGTCCCCGGATACCAACACCTTCCATCTTCACCATGGGGAGGTCGGCATCGGTCTCTGGGACATCCACTGCATCGGAGGTATCCCGCTGGAGGGCTACCAGTACGATGAGTTCCTGCCACCGAAGAACATCTGGGAGGACAGGTCACGGACTCCCATTCTGACCTGGCATCTTCTTGACCTGGCTACGCAGCGGCTCGGGATCCAAGACTTCCAGAAGGACATAGCCTACAAGGATTGGTTCGGCCAGTTCCTGGAGCATGACCCGGCGGTCAAGATGCCAGGCAGGGGGAAGCGGTGCCCGACCGCAGCTCAGAGGAGCCGGAACGGGTCGTACTGGCAGGTCCTGGAGACGGGCGATTACCGCTCATGGGGGTACCGCGTCATCGAGGCCCGGGACCCGAACGTCCGGTACGCGGCGTTCCTGGCCGCCTTTCTGAGCGGGTGGCTCCTGCCAGTGCGGGATGCGAGGATGGGCGTCCGTCCGGTGACGCTGGCGATGGCGGGCGCCATGGCTGCCAATAAGAGGTACAACCTCGGGGTCCCAGTACTGGCGAGGCTGTATGCCATTCTGGGACGCATCTCACGAGGGGGGTCGCCACGAAGGATCTGTGGGCCCTTTCAGTTCTTCCACGGATGGGTGGCTGCTCACCTCGGTGGGTATACGTTCCCAAATGCCATCAGTCCTCCGGGCAACGGCCTGCGACCCTCCCTGCTGAACATTGCGGGGGTCGCTCCGATGACCCTCAGTGAGGAGGGCGTGAGGGTTCGGATTGGCAATCATGCCAATTTCAACATCAGCCCGTTCCCCACTCCCGTCGGCCAGATGATCGACAACGGACAGGGCCCGCTGGAGCAGCATGAATATTTCCTGAACATGCGGGGCGGGGTGCTCGTGGCTCGGATCGACGGGAAGGTGATCTGCGAGCCTTACGTGCCGACCCGGTTCGCCAGGCAGTTCGGGTGCCTTCAGCGGATGCCGAAGAGGGTATTCACTGCTGTCCGGGAGGAGACGAACCCTGGCGTCCTTCGCCAGATGTGGCTGATGTTCGTCGCCTTCGGCTCTGGCGACGTCATCACCCTCCCTCCTACCGGAGTTAACGCAGGCTTGGCAACCGAGTACGCCGAACACTGGGCCATCGCGTACCCTGAGGGGCTCTTGCGGAAGCTAGTTCGGCGGCTCGAGGCTACCCGTGCGGAGACCGGGCGTCAAGGAAGGAGGCGAGGCGCCGCCACACGGGGGAGAACGGAGGCGCGCCAAGCAGCGGAGCCGGCGCGGGCAGGGACTTCGGCGGCGGGCGCATCGCAGGCTGCCGCCACGACCTCGGCGCCCAGAGAGGGGGCGCATGCGTCGGTCGAGGAGCGGCCCGGGAAGCAGGTGAGGCGTCTGCTCGAACCCTCCCACGATGCAGTCTTCCCGGCGCTGTGGTCGGCCTGGATGACCCTGCGGCAGTCACTGGGGACCGACGTTATCTGGCGAAAGATACTCAGAGAAGGAATCTATCTGCCAGAGGTCGGGCGCCTCCAGATCACCGACAGGGTGGACTTCAACCGGCAATATGCATATCTGACGGCCATGGACGAGTACGCGCGCCAACGTGGTCAGCGTGCGGAGCCATCCCTTCTGGTGAAGGTGATGCTCGGTCTCGAGCCCGCTCCGGAACAGATGCCGCCGGAAGAAGATGACAGTAACGACTCCGAGGAGGAGGAGGAGACGGGGGAGGATGAAGGCTCCGAGGGAAGGTCCCATCGGGGGAGCCCACGGGAGAGCGGCGAGGTGGCCGGCTCTGACAACGTTGATGTCACTGAGCTCCTCGAGGTCCGCTTCTATCCCTACTCAACTTGCTTCATCCATTCTCTTATGCAGCTTCTAACCCGTTTCTCCATCCTTCTCAGGAGCACACGGACGTCGGTCAGGCGTCCTCAACAGGAGTAGGAGAGGCGCCAGCAGGACAAGGCGGGGGCCAGGCACCCATTATCGATTTGACAAGCGCTAAGGGGTCCCCTGCTGCAACTGTTCCTGCGGCGACCGGGGTAGCGGAAGATGACGCTCCGAACTCCCGTAAGTCTCCCTACTTTACTGCTGGTGCTTGCCATTGACGATCCGTGACTAACCATGGCATGCCCTGCGCAGTGATCTCAACATCGGAGGCTCGTCGGGTTGCCGAACCCGGGCCATCTACGAGTGGACCAGTGGTGGACATGCCGCTTGCTCCGGAACAGGCTTCCCAAACCGAGCCGGCCCCACCAACTGCTGATCAAGGGGATGCGGACATCGGCGGTGCTGACATCGGAGAGAGGTTGGGGGCTGACGAGGGTGTCAGCGCCGCTGGGGAGAGAGAAGAAGGTTGCCCGGATGTTGGGGAACCTATCCCTCGTGAGGACCTCCCAGGGGCGGACCCTGCAGCAGACCTGCTGGCTGCCTTCCCTGCCTACCGGCCTGCCGACCCAGAGGAGATGGATGACTCGGACGCGGAGGCGGTCGAGGATAGCCGGGTAACGCGACGCAGGGGGTGGAAGTGCATCCAGCGCTTCCTCAAGCGAGACCCATCGGAATGGCTGGGGCGCATGGGATCACTTCAGACCTGGCTGCGCTTCCTGTGTGCCGGGGGAGCTGATGCTCAACGCCTCCATCTGACGGTCCGTGATTTCATGGCCGAGAAGATGCGCGAGAGCCGCCGGCGTGCCGACGTCGCACAAAGTCGGGACATGTCGGAGAGCACGCAGGCGCTCATCGCGGCAGAGCAGGAAGTCCGGCGCCTCGAAGGGCAGGCGGCAGAGAAGGAGGCCTTCGTCGCAGCATGTACCGAGCTTGTGGAGCAACTATCGGCACAACTGATCGACGCTCAGGTACAGCTGACGGAGGCGGGCCAACAGATGGTCACACTCCAAGTCGAGCGGGAGCGTGCACAGGCCAGGATTGACGAACTGCGTGCTGCGACCGCCGACGAGGAGAGGGCACGCAGAGAACGAGAAGCAGCCCTGGAGGCCGCCAGCCAAAGGGTAGCGGCATTAGAAAGACTCATTCAGCACGCTAATCCCTAAGGGCTGTTTTTTGCCATTCCCAGAACATTTGCTTCCGCTACTTAATATTTTGATCCACTTGTATGAATCGCCATATTTATCTGCGTCTTTTGGTTTAACATGCTCAACCACAATTCGTTGTCTTGCGGGAGTGTTAACCAAGCATCAGGCATCCATAATTGGGCCTGGGTTTCTGGAGAAAAGAGGGAGGTCATTCCTAGGAAAGGAGACCTCAGACCTAACCAATGTATCATCCCCCAACTTGTTCCAACACACGAGCGGGACAACGCTAGGGGCGTTGAGATTTTATCCGAACATAGGGAAATGAGAAAAGGTGAATCGCGTGTCCCGAATCCAGACATCCACAACGATCGGCCTTCCAGGAAATGCCCAAGACGGTAGGCGGACAGTGGATCGACCATAACAACTGCAATAGACGGACCGAAAAAGGCCATCATTCATATTGCAGGAGGCGGACCACATGTCATCATGAATACCGCTTTGGGGTTCCTTCAGACACAAGGGTGGAAAATCCAGATCAACAGGGCATGCGAAGCGTGGGGCGAAGTGACGATTTGTTCGGACAGAATCCAACGCTCTCAAAATTGCGCCACCGTGGGGAAAGCGTATTGGGTGGATGCACTAATCTGGCCGTGAGTCACCTCAATTCTCAGACAGCACCTCTCTGACGAGGAAACTGTCGCTTCCCATCATTGCGATGGGGCATCCCGAGCTGAATCGGGGAGAATATCACAACTGCACCACTCTACCCGAAGTCAGGCCAGACGGCCGGCGACGAGGAGGGGCGGGACTTATCGATCCCTGAGGCTGGACCCGAGTCGAAATGCCCGGGCGTTCCTACGTACTCCATCAGGCTGGAGATCAAGCCACACGTAGTTCTGTGAGTGCAGTTTAACGTCATGCAGGACGTAGGACCCCATTTGGGGTAGATCTTAGTTTAGGGTCTTAGAGCTCGGACCATAAGGGCTGGATCTTAGTTTAAGGTCTTAGAGCTCGGACCATAAAGGTGGAGGATCTTAGTTTAAAGTCTTAGAGCTCGGACCGTAGGGCTAGAGGATCTTAGTTTAAGGTCTTAGAGCTCGGACCATAAGGGCTAGAGGATCTTAGTTTAAGGTCTTAGAGCTCGGACCATAAGGGCTAGATCTTAGTTTAAGGTCTTAGAGCTTGGACCAGAAGGGGAGATCTTAGTTTAAGGTCTTAGAGCTCGGACCATAAAGGGGGGATCTTAGTTTAAGGTCTTAGAGCTCGGACCATAAGGAGAGATCTTAGTTTAAGGTCTTAGAGCTCGGACCATAAAGGGGGGATCTTAGTTTAAGGTCTTAGAGCTCGGACCATAAAGGGGAGATCTTAGTTTAAGGTCTTAGAGCTCGGACCATAAGGGCTCAAAGCACGCCACATCGTGGTCATATCCCCTGGATATGCGAAGATGCACTGAGGGATAGTGTCAAGAGTGTCGAGGTTTCGCCTGGTCAGAATGGGAGGTGGAAAATGTGAATCATGCGGCCATTCACTCGAGGACCGGGAGCACCGGCGTGACGATATGAGAATACTGCCGACCGTGGCGGAAAAGCAGCATCAACATCGCACCAACCGTTGGTGGAATGAGGCAGCAAACGAGCATCGACCGCTCAATCGCAGGATTTATATCGATTTGCTGCCCGAGGCCATTGGGGGTACCGGCCCGAGTCGGTGGGAGAGCACTGAGGCATTGTGTCCGAACCGTTCACGGGGGGCTCCACCCAGGGCGTAGACGATGGGTCCGAATGAAAGGGAGCACGAAGCCTGAAAAGTGGAGGAAACCTGACCAAGCGGATCCTGACCCTCCTGGCAATAAACCAGAGTACTCTTGACACCGGTGGACCACGGCAAGGGGTCGGGGAACACGCCTTGAGGGTGACCTGAAGGCGGCGGATTCCCCAGAGAAGGGGGAATCTCTAAGAGGTGGGGGGCTGGACCCGAAGTTTCAAACATCCGGGCGTTCCTACGTATCCCATAAGGATGGGAATCAAGCCGCACGTAGTTCTTGAAGCGCGGTGCAACACAATCGGGCACCAGCGCGGGGAAGAGTGCGGGTCTGACCCTCGCACACAAAAGGAGCGGCATTTGATATTTCTTGTTTGTCCTTAAAGATGAATGGTTTTTCTTTGTGCGGCGACATGCCCGTGATTGAGAAATCTCTGGCGTCGCCACAATAATCAAGCCATGGAAGGCATTGATGAATGGCATGGTCATTAACCAGCGCCCAACATGAGTGTCCCCTGAGGAGGACATCACGATGCAGTGCCGTTTCTCGTCGGGCGGCCAAGACGATCACAGTTTACGGTCGTGTGGTAGGACCAGACAACACAGTTTAAGGTCGTGTGGTTCGGACCATGGAGGAACCCGCTTATCGCGGTACGGCGGACACGGCGGAGGTGGGAACATACCCAGCCCTGCGGTCACGCACGATTCCAGGAAAAGAGTCTTGGGATAGGGGTCTGCGTATGTCCATCACCCGAGGGGCAGAGATGCTAGCCTCCAGATATACTGGGCCCAGAACGCAATTGTTCGGGCGACTCCCTCCTCCTTATGGGGACGAGGGTCCAGCTACGCATGGCCCTTAGGGAGGATATCTGCATATATCCTTGGTGCTCAGATCATGGGAGCCTCGAACGACATCATTACCCTGGTTGGTCTGCCTAACGTGTAGAGGCGTACCGGAGGTCGGTATGAAGAGAGTGTCAAGATCCCACTACAACGCACAAAGGCGGAGTGTGATGAGGACTGCGCAACCAATGTTCAGAGCCCGAGAGAGCTGACATGGCGATCAAGGACGTTGCTGACGCATTCGCAACACAACATCCGATCGCCTCAGCCTAAGACGGGGCAAGCAAACGAGCATCAACCGCTCAATCGCAGGATTCATATCGATTTGCGGCCCAAGACCCACCGGTAAATCGACCCGGAGCGGTGGGAGAGCACTGAGGCATCGTACCCAAACCGCTAACGAGGATCCCTTTGAGTGAAGGCTCGAACAAGAGGAAGCGCGAGGCCTGACAAGCAACACAGGACTTGTCGGGATTGAATCTGACACTACGAGTCATAGACCGAAGCACCCCAAAACATGTTAACAGATCTCCGGAAAGGGTCGGAGGACTCACCCCGAGAGCAACCGAAGGGGGGCAGATCCCCGCGATCAACCAAGAGACGGGGCTGGACCTGAGACACAAGCGTCCAGGCGGTCCTACGTATCCCATAAGGATGGGAATCAAGCCATACGTAGTTCTGGAAAGGCAGTTTAACGTCATGCAGGACGATGAGGGGTGTGAGGTAGTCCCACACACGGGGGAGGCGTACGGCGCGGCCAGTAGACCGACGTGAATGAGGACATAATCCCTTGCTCACGCGATACGCCTCGCACAAAAAGGAGGGGAACTGGGGCCAGAGGCCCAACGCGGGATAGGGATTCCCGGGAAATGGGGCTGGGCCTGAAACATGAATGTCCAGGCGGTCCTACGTATCCCACAAGGATGGGAATCAAGCCATACGTAGTTCTTGAAGTGCAGTTTAACGTCATGCAGGACGATGAGGAAAAAAGAAGGGGGGAGCAGAAGGCATCCCCAAACGTGGAGGGGGGCGTACAACGTGACGAACAAACCGACGTGAATGAGGGCATAGCCCCGCACTCACACCATACGCCGCACACCCCGGGGCAACTGGGCCAAGGGCCCGAGATGGGATGGAAATTCCCGAAGGATGGGGCTGGGCCTGAAACACGAGGGTTCAGGCGGTCCTACGTATCCCATAAGGATGGGAATCAAGCCATACGTAGTTCTTGAAGTGCAGTTTAACGTCATGCAGGACGATGAGGAAAAAAGAAGGGGGGAGCAGAAGGCATCCCCAAACGTGGAGGGGGGCGTACAGCGTGACGAACAAACCGACGTGAATGAGGGCATAGCCCCGCACTCACACCATACGCCGCACACCCCGGGGCAACTGGGCCAAGGGCCCGAGATGGGATGGAAATTCCCGAAGGATGGGGCTGGGCCTGAAACACGAGGGTTCAGGCGGTCCTACGTATCCCATAAGGATGGGAATCAAGCCGCACGTAGTTCTCGAGTGGCAGTTTTACGTCATGCAGGACGAATGCTGAACAGTTTAACGTCTTGTAGCTCGGACGTAGTGCAGTTTAGCGTCATGCGGGACGAAGCACTTGGCAGTTTAACGTCTTGCAGCGCGGACGAATGCTGAACAGTTTAATGTCTTGTAGCCTGGACGAATGCAGTTTAACGTCGTGCAGGACGTGGTGACACTCAGGCAAAGTATTGCTTGAGGAACCTAGCGTTGGTGGGAGGAGTGACACGCTCACCATCCATAGTCGCTAGGGAGTACGCGCCATTGGGATAGACCTTGTGGACAACAAAAGGTCCCTCCCACTTGGGCTCCAACTTGGGCGGCTTCCTGCCGGGGATCATCGGTGCTCTTAGGGCTAGCACTAGATCACCCTGCAGGAAGGAGCGGAGGCGAACCTTCTTGTTGAAAGCTCGAGCCATCCTGCTTTGATGCCTCTCCAAGTTGTGCAAAGCGCGAAGTCTATTCTCATCCAGTGCTTCCAACTCGACTAGACGGGCTTCAGCAACTCTGCCCGGCGCTTGCTGGTCGTAGACCGCAGTGCGCAAGGACGGTAACTGGATCTCGATGGGCAGGACGGCCTCAGCTCCATACACCAGGGAATAAGGGGTCATCTGGGTGGAATTGCGAGTCGTCGTCCGATAAGCCCAGAGGGCGTTGGGGAGCTTGTCCGGCCAACTCTTCTTGTTCTGACCAACCATCTTTTGCAGAATGTTAGAGAGGGTTTTGTTAAACGCCTCGATCTGTCCATTCGCCTGCGCATGATAGCGAGATGTATGGTTCGAGCGGATGTTATACTTGGCGTACAACTTCTTCAACTCGGCTGCTCGGAAATTGGTTCCGTTATCCGTGAGGATAGCGTGAGGCACTCCAAATCGATAGATGATGTTGGAGGTCACGAAGTCAGCGATCGAACAGGATTTGACCTCTCTGAGCGGAATCGCTTCTGCCCATTTGGAGAAGAAGTCCGTGGCGGTCAGAATGAACCGGCACTGGCGAGCTGTCGCCGGCGGGTAAGGTCCCACGACGTCCAGTCCCCAGACTGCAAAGGGCCAGGAATACCTTGTGGTATGGAGAGGCTCCGGCGGCCGATGCACAAAGTTCGCATGAACCTGGCACGCATGGCACCTTCTGGCGTACTCGATGCAGTCATGGATCATAGAGGGCCAGAAGTATCCCAACCTCCGAATCTGGTGGGACAGCTTCGGCCCAGTTTGGTGGGCGCCGCATGAACCAGCATGAACCTCTTGCATGACTCGTGGGATCTCAACTCCCTGAAGGCAACGGAGGAGAACACCATCAAATCCGCGTTTGTAGAGGATCTGCTCCAGGCCGGGACTGCTCTGGAGGACGAACTGCGATGCGCGGCGTCGAACTCGCTCGCGCTCGGCCCGATCTGACGGAAGAATGCCATGTTGGAGGTACTCAACCAAAGGCGCCCTCCAATCACGGGCTGATTCGACTGCTATATCCGGGGTACTCGGGGCTCCGGGCATAGGGGCAACCGTGGTGAGATTACTTACCAACGGGCCGCGATCTTCTTCCGGGATAACGGGAGCGATGAGCCTGCGGCGCGTCACGCGGACGATCAGGTTGTCCTGTTCAGGTTCCGCAAGTGACGCAGCCAGGCTGGCCAAAGCATCTGCTCGACCGTTCTGCGACCGGGGAATATGGACAATTTCTGGCCGAGAAGGGAACCGGGCCATCAGAAGGAGGGTGCACTCCAACAATGGCACAAGTTCCGGCTTCCTGACAACGTAGTCGCCATTGATCTGCTTAACGACCAGCTCGGAGTCCCCTTTCACGCACAGACGGGGCACGTCGATCTCGAGAGCCAACTCGAGGCCGGTGATGAGGGAATGGTATTCCGCCTCATTGTTGGTACAGCCCTCTGACAACAGGAAAGAGTATGGCAGCACGGCTCGCTCCGGGGTAATGAAGACGATGCCCAAGCCCACTCTATTGAGCTTAGGATTATCGAGTCTTCTACCGGTGGGGCTCCGGGAGGCACCGTCAAAGTGCATCTGCCAGCATGGATCGGCTCGATCAACCGAGAGAATGGTCTCATCAGGAAAGCCTAGATCCAGCGGCTGATCCGCGGAGGTCGGGTGAGCGGCCAGAAAGTCTGCCAACGCTTGCCCTTTGATGGCCTTCTGAGACACATACCTGATGTCGAACTGCTGGAGAATCACAGCCCACCGCGCTAGACGGCCAGTCAACATAGGTCGGCTCAGGATATATTTCAACGGGTCTACCCGAGAAACCAACTGTACCTCATGGTGCTGCAAGTAGTGCCGTAATTTCTGTACGGCAAATACGAGCGCCAGGCAGCTCTTCTCGATGGGGGAATACCTAACCTCCGCATCGAGGAGCATGCGACTGAGGTAATAGAGGCTATTCTCTGTTCCCTCGTTGTTCTTCTGGGCGAGAAGGGCACCCAGGGACCGTTCCAGGGCGGTCACATAAAGGACCAGCGGCTTTCCGGATACGGGCGGCATCAGGACCGGAGGTTGAAGCAGGTACTGCTTGATTTCCTCGAAAGCGGTCTGACACTCTTTATCCCATACATAGGTGGCACCCTTCTTCATAAGCCGAGAAAAGGGCTTACACTTGCCGGCCAGATTCGCGATGAATCGGCGTATATAGGCTAAGTGGCCTTGGAACCCTTGCAGTTCCCGGATGGTACCCGGGGGAGGCATCTGGCTAATCGCCCTGATTTTCTCTGGGTCGATCTCAATACCCCGGTATCTTACCACAAATCCAAGGAACTTTCCGGAGGTGACCCCAAAGGCACACTTCAACGGGTTCATCTTCAGGCAGCGAGACCGGAGGAAGCTGAACACTTTCTCAAGATCTTTGAGATGGTCCTGACGCTGGCGCGATTTGACAACCAAGTCGTCGACGTAGCATTCCACCAGTGTGCCGAGGATTGGCTTGAATATGCGGTGCATCGCCCGTTGGTAGGTGGCACCTGCATTCTTCAGGCCGAAGGGCATGACCCGGTAGCAAAAGGTACCTTGGGGGGCCCTGAAGGCAGTGAACTCCTCATCCTCAGGGGCCATCCGAATTTGGTTGTATCCGGAGTATCCATCCATGAAGGAGAGGGCTTGGAACCCTGCTGTGGCATCAATCAACAGCTCTGTCACTGGAAGGGGAAAGTCATCCTTCGGACAGTGGCGGTTGAGATCGCGGAAGTCGATGCAGACTCTAATCTGCCCGTTCTTCTTCCTGACCGGCACAATGTTGGCCAGCCATTTGGGGTACTGAACTTCCCTCACGAAGTTGGCTTTGATAAGCTTGTCAACTTCGGCCTCAACCATGGCACCATGGGATGGGTGCATCTTCCTGGGAGGCTGCTTGAACCCGCGATGGTTCGCCGGGAGACCAAGGCGGTGGACGGCTACCTGAGGATCTAGCCCCGACATCTCGTCATAGCCCCAAGCGAACACATCACGGTGCTGCCTGAGAAAGTCCACGTACTGCTGCCGCTCCTCAGAGGGCATGGCGGCACTAACCAACGTGGGTCTTGGATCGGCCTCGGTTCCAAGGTTCACCTGTATTAACTCATCGACCGTGGCGGGGACGCCCTCCTCAAAGGCTGGGGGTGCGTCTTCCATACCCTCTCCACTCGGGGAGGGATCATCCACGGGAGAGACTGCGTTGGAAACTGCATTGGGGCCACCAGATCCTGCTGGGCCACTGGTGCTGGCGCGGGCGGTCGCGGCCGTCTCATCAGGAGACTCGCGGACCGTCAAGACCATGGCGACGTCCAACCGGTGAATCGGGAGGACGTAAGCGTCATCCAGACTTGCCCAGGGATCACTTGCAACAGCGACAGGCTCAACCTCACCTGCCAGGATCTGCTTATCCTTGCTCTTGTAATAGTCCGCGTCCAGATAGCGGGCTTCACATGAGGCAAAAGGAGAGGCATCTCCTTGAAGCACGCCTACTCGACCATTAAGGGAGTATTTGAGGCATTGGTGGTATGACGAGGGAACCGCCGCATGAAGGTGAAGCCATGGCCTGCCCATCAATGCGTTATACGCAGTGTCCTGAGAGACTACCATGAATTCGGTGTTGGCAACCAAGTCACCGAACTGGGTCTTCAAACGTATCTTGCCGACCGGGGTTTGCTCGGTGCGGTCGTACCCCTGGATCCTGAGGTCGGAGGGAATCAAGTCATCCTCAGACAACCCCAATCTCCGGAGCGTCCGAGTTGGAATCAGATTAATCCCAGACCCCGTGTCGACAAGACAACGCCGGACTTCAAGGCCATTGAACTGGCCAGTGACATACAGCGGACGGATGTGTCCCTGTATAGGAGGGTCCTCATCCTTACCAGAGAACGAGATAACTGCCTGACATTCGGCGTCCTCGATCGTTTCGGCGTGGAAGGCCTCTGCAGCCGCAACCTCTGTCTCGAACTGGAGGGGGCTCTTCAGGGCTTCAGCGAGTGCCTCGCGCATCTCAGATGACATGCGCAGAGCCTCAAGGATGGAGAGCCTTGTTGGGATGTCGGCCAAGTGCTTCAGGACATCATACTTTTTGGCCAAGCGCGAGCTCCTGGTTGCAGGAGATTGCTCTGCGGTTGGTGGCATGACGGGCCTTACCGGTTGGATCGGCGGCCGACTGGTACTTGGCGCATCTCGCTGTTCACTGGTCGCAGTCCGGGAAATGGTCACCGTACTGGAGTCAGGAGGCCGGGATGGACTTGTGGCAGGGCGGAGCTGGTCGCGACGCGACTGAGGCGGTTCTGCCCGGTCCCATACCACAAACAGTGGCGGAGGCGAATCTGTCATCCCCGGATGGGGAGCCTGCGCACGTTGAGCTCGATCTTGAGCCTGCCGCCTAGTCTCAGTGGCGTGCACGGCCTGGCCGGAGGTACCGACGGCTGTGCCCCGGCGACTCCTGCTGCTGC
The DNA here is from genome assembly GCA_963277665.1 of Viscum album. Lineage (NCBI taxonomy): Eukaryota > Viridiplantae > Streptophyta > Magnoliopsida > Santalales > Viscaceae > Viscum > Viscum album. The sequence continues at coordinate 1,766,951,057 of OY728152.1, forward strand.
GGTTCTTCCGACGGTGGCGACGACCGGGGACACTAGGGAGGTCCACCTGGTGTTCTTCAACGTCGGGAACCGAAAAGGGATTTACCAGCTCGACGGTGTTAACCGAAGCGTACCCAATACCGTCGTCGGACGAATCATCCATCACCGGGCGGATCCGAGGAGGGACCCCCATCTCCGGGGGCATGAAATCGCCGAGAGTACGGGATAGTGGCGGAACTGGCGGGGCGCGCTCTTCCTTCTTGCGCTGCCGCCGTTTGCTCCTCTTGGAGGAGGCAGACTGGGACGACGATGCCGAAGCAGCACCCGCAGGTTCTGGGGGCTCAGGCTGATTCAAGCGCGCACGGATGATTCCCTGGGCGCGAATGGTCGTCTTGCGGGCCATCCAGTTATTATACTTCTGGGACCCGCGGTCGGAGACCAGCTGCCATTCGTCCTCGTTGCCACTATCGTCATCTGATCCCACGAACACGCCCGCTACCTGTGCTGGAGCTGGGCCCAACCTGATTACATTGTTGTTAATCTGGACTTGGAGCCAGTCCTTGAACACATAGCACCGCTGGATGGTGTGCCCCAGGGCCCGATGGTAGGGGCAGTAGCGGGGGTTATCCGTGACATGTGCCTCCTCTGGCCTCCAGCACTCAGGCAATCGCACAATCCTCTGCTCCAGGGCGCTCCGGAAATAACCGGGGACCTGATCCTCATGGAATGAGTACGTCAGGTGTCGCGGGCCCCTGGGAGCGCGGTCTTGACGAGGGGCTGGAGGGGCCTGCCGAGGAGGTGGACCCTGATTATCTCGCCGGGGTTGCGGCGGTACATTACGCGGAGGGGCCGGCCGGTTCTGAGGCTGCCGTTGCTGGGCCGGGAACTGAGCCCGTGGAGGCGGATTCCTGTGAGGCTGCGGAGCTGGCCTCACCGGCAGCAGCTCCAACGGCCTGGGAGCCTCTATCTGGGCCACAGCAGCGGGCTCAGCCCTGCTGGCTCTCCTTGCAGGAATCATAGGAGGCAGCGGGTGTGCCTGGCTGGCCTGTTGCAGGGCTTCCTCAAGACGTTGAGCTTTGTCTGAGAAGTCCCTGAACCCTCCGGGGTAATTCTGAGTAATCAGGGAAGGGACCAGCTCGGTCTTGACGTTCCCGACGCACATTGTCAGCAACTGCTCCTGAGTCAATGGCATGTCAAGGGAATACGTGAGACCCTTCCATCGGGCGACGAAGTCCGCGACTCGCTCATCAGGCCTCTGCTTGCACTTGAAGAGGTCTGCGATACTCGTCTTCCGGGTCGTGGAACTGAACTGGTAGAGGAACTGTCTACGGAGGTCCTCCCAGCTGGTTACCGACCCGACGGGGAGCTGGCTGTACCAGACAAATGCTGGCCCTTCCAGTGTCTGGACAAAGCAGCGAAGCTTAGCGGCCTCTTGCTGCGCCGGAGTCCCCAACATAGGCCCGCACCTCGAGTTGAAATGGGCCAAATGTTGTGGCGGATCTCCGGTCCCGTTGAAGGGGGCGAAAGTGGGATTCCCGAATCCCGGAGGCGCCGGCATGTCATCCACCCATGCTGGGTATGGCTTGCCGTCCGGTGGGATCGCCACCTGCCGAGTCTCCAAGGCTTCCAAGCGAGCAATGAGTGCCGCCATCGGATCGTCCGGACATGGGTTCCAGTCCTGGCGAGGATCTCTAACCACGAGCGCATTGCATGGCCCTTCAATCGGGTCGTCGACCGGATCGTCGAACTCGGCAGCTCGTGGGATGGCTGGCGGAGCGGCCCTTGGGGCAGCGGGAGGAATCCGAGCGGGATCTCTCGGGTAGTCGCGCCGCTCGGGAGGGTGTGGCGAAACATACCGCGCCCTCTTGCCGTAGGCAATGGCCTCTCTCCTGTCGGCGAACACGGCGTAATCACGGTTGCCCGGGAGAGTCTCATCGAGGGGTGGTTGTTCCGGTCCCTGCTGCCCTGGCCTGGGATCACCGTAGTCAGGCCGCCGTTCTGCAGCGCGCTCGGCGAGGAGCTGGTCAACCAGCCTCTTCTGTTCGGCGAGCTGCTGACGTAGCGTAGCCTTCTCGGGATCCTCCTCTGCCTTCCGCATGGAGGCAGATGGGTCGGCGGGCCTTATAGCCTCGCTGTGCTCTTTTCCTTTGCTGACGTTTCGGCTCAACGTCAGTGCTTCAGTGGGTGCGGGGAGCCCCAGGAGGTTCCTCTGATGACGAGTAACTCTCACTGATGGGTCTGACGACGGCTTGTCTTCGGGGGGGAAGCCCCCGTCGAGAAGTTCCAAGTCGTTCCCCTCTCCCGACAGGTCAGCCATATTGACTGTTCCTGTCCCTGGGGATATACCCTCAGGGCCACCCAACGAATCGGGCTGTCGGCGAATCACACTGAAGCGTAGGGCAGCGTACTGCCCCCATCCACGGATATACACGTGGGGAGTGGCTTCCTCGATAACTTTGCGGAGTACTTGAAAGCACTCAACGCATCGTTGTTGGAGGGCCTCGTGGTGCCCAAATGACCCGGGGTGCCGAACCGCGGGGAGCATGGCCAGGTCAATTTGACGGCACTGCTCACCAATATCCTCCAGGTGTAGTTGACTCCCGGGGTATGGCATTTGTAGGCAGTGAAGACGGGAGTGAGTCTCCCGGAGAGTTCGGCGGAAGCACTCGAACTCATCCGGGGTGAGCGATTCGGGTGCATCAAAGCCCGGTCCTGCGACTGGCCAAAACTTCTCAGGGAAGTGGCCCTCTGCAAGGACGGTCCAGAAGCTCCACGACTCAAACTCGGGACCCAGATCTCCTCGGTCCTCTTCCATGGCTGGGAACGGACGGGGAACTGGTAGTGGTGCCGAGGCGGGCCGTCGGGCCGACGGGCTGGCCGGCGGTGAATACGGCGAGCAGGCCGATTGGCCTCCATATCCCGGGCCTCCCCCTGAGGGTGGCGGTGCCCCAGCTACCACATCACGATAGGACGGTCCGGCGAGCGAACATCCTGCCGTAGCATCGGTGCTCGCCGAGGGCGCACCAGATCGTGGTTCGACCGTCGGTCCCCAGAAAAAGTCTCCGGCTTCTCTGATCGAGACGGAAGGCACTTCCGGAGGGGCCGGTACCAACCGCAAGTTTGATCCTTGGGGGTCTACCAGGCCCTCGTTACTCCGGATATACCTTCGGAGAGACGCGGGGATCACATCGATCTCGCTCTCGGGGAGCACGAGGCTGACGTGCCGCATTCCTACCCCTGCCCTTGACTGGCGGGATTGGGGAAGGGGCTCTGTCGCCGAATCGTACTCTGCCTCTGAGTCAGAGAAGCAAACCAGTCGGATCTCTGTCCGGAACTCCGCAACATTCTTCCCTCGGCGTCGACGCCTTGCCTTCCTGCCCCTGGGTGGTTCTTCGGGGCAGGGCTGATCTCTGTCCTGGCGTCCTCCGGCCGCACTGGTGCTGGGGCCGAGAGGACTGGGAACCAAGGTGCGAGGGGCACCGGGACAGATATCAAAGGGGACGCGGGGAGAGATGATTCCGGGCAGGCCTCCGGGTCGGGATCGGAAGGTGGGATGACCCACGCCTCCTGGATCGGCCACACAGAGTAGATCCTGCCGGTGAATAGCGCTGCCGCGAGGTGGTCCGCGGTGGCTACTGCCAGTGCCAGCAACCGGGAGAGTCAACCCAACCTGCCTTTGGGGCGGTCGGGGCCTCGATCCGGGTCGGGCATAGGAGTTCCCCCGCTCAGGATGCACAGAGGCCTGGCGACTGGAGCCAGCAGTGGCTTGGGCCAATGCGGCCGCTGTTGCTAGAGCCCCAAGGTGGGCATCCTCTTCCGCTCGTGCCCGACGTTGGCGTCGAGACAGACGAGCCGGGATGAGCGGCGCGGGCAGGTGGAGAGCCTGTTCCTCGACTTGAGGGGCCTGGCGGCGATGTCGCCGTGGCCTGGCGGGAGCCCTTATCGTGGATCCCTGGAGCGGACCTCGGATAGGGTGATCCTGGGCATCTCCCACCTCATCCGCATAAGGAAGGGAACTGTCAGAGCGCTCCGGGGATAAACTCCCGAAGCGATTGGACGTTGAGGTAGGCAGCGGTGCCTCCCTGCGCGGCCCTCGGGGGCGGCGGTGGTGGCGAGGCGCAGCCTCCCCAAGGTCCAGGCGAGCCATTTCCCTAGTGGGGATGACTCCCTCTTCCTCGTATCTCCGCACCAGGGTGTTGATCACCCTTCTCTGGATGACCTCCGAGGGGGAGAGAGGGTGTGGTCGTCCCGCAATTGCGGCTGCTGGGACGGCTGCGGAACGGGCGGGACCGCGCGGAGCAGCCGCGTCGGTGTCTCCCCTGTCCCTGCGCCAGTGGGCGGGTGGCGTTCGGGCACTAGATCGGGCGACCTGATTTCTGCAAGCAGGGAGAATGACCCATTAATACTGACAGGAAAAAGGAATCGACAACCAACCATTAGCGCCACGACGCCTTCCGTGGGGGGAACCCAGGCCCTCGACGTTGCGAGACGGAGTGCCCGATGTCCCTTCCCCAGCCCCTGGCGGGTAAGACTGAATGCTTGGCCGGGCAACACGCCGGTCTTCCAACACCTCTGAAAGCCATCGGTCTTCGTGTCGAGGAGAAGAGATTCACGTCGGGTTCACCATTTTTCTGTTTCGGTGCGGATGTGCGTCGGGTTACGCTGTTCCGCCAGGACGCGTTCGCGCGTGCACCCGTCAACCCGAGGGGATGGGCGCGCGGCTTGTGGTCCCGCAGTCCCGCTTTCCAAGGGCGGGCGGCATCCGTCCCTTATTCAGGGGCGTCTGCTCCTTGATCGAAACCGGGATGATGGGATGTCGGCTTCTCCTTCCTTGGACGTCTCCTCGGAACTTGTCGCCTAATCCGGGTCTCCCTCATAGACTTAAGAATGTTCGTGAATCTCGTTCCCGGCGCCATATCTTCATGGACACCGGTTAATTACGCTGCTTCCGCCCGGACGTTCCAAGGAGTCTGGGCGGGGCAGCAACCTGCGGTGAGAAGGCCGGGTGGCTCTGGGTGCTGGGGGCGTGTCATAACACTGCGGCTCTGCACGTCTGTCTTCCGTCCCTAATAGGGCTTCTCGAAGGCACGATGGCCTGAGGCATCCCGTACTAGGTGCGGGGAACTGTGTCACCTGAGGTTTTCCTCAGCTTCCCGTGTTTAACACGGGGTATGCCGCGAGTTTAACGTCCAGCGGGGACGGCATCGGACCGATCAACACGAAAAGTGGATCAGATGACAGAACCCCTTGCGGGGAACCTCCGACGCTGGGGCCAGCACATGGGCGGCTTCCCAAGTAACGTGGAGTGAAGTGAAGTGGCATGACCCCACCGGGATGTGGCGGCCCGGGTAAGGATCAGGGTGGATGATGGAGTAAAGAGCTTGGACCCCAGAGGGGCTTCCTACGTACCGCGCGTTAACACGGATCAAAGTCAACGTAGTTCGGGCATACAGTTTAACGTCATGCTGGACGTCGGCAAGCCGACTCACGAAGAGGTCGAGGCCGCCGGGCGGAGGATTGAACCGAACCACCTCGCACGGAGGGGGGATGGAACAGCCGGGTGGATCACAGTTTCACGTCATGCTGGACGATAAAAGGGGAAATGGAAAAGGGGGGCTGTGGGGAGGCACCGTGGAGATACACACGGGCAGTCTCCCACAGGGGCGGATTCATAGGTGAATCAACGCAAGCATGAACCCTGGAGGGGTCCACTGATGGACGAACCGACGTAAATACGACCGGGACGACCAGGTGGTGGGCTTGAACCTCGGGGAGGCTTCCTACGTACCCTGTATAGGAGACAGGGATCAAAGTCCACGTAGTTCATTCTGTCAGGACTTACGCACTTGAGGCATCCCGGATACTGCAAAACTCAGTTGGAAGGGACTTGGACCGAAAGCAAAAGACACCTCGATCCCAGTCAGACCCTCTACTGGCTTCGGCAGTGGGGAGGTGCAATGGAGATACACATGTGCAGCCTCCCACGAGAAACTAGGGGTTTGTAATACCCTGCCCCCGTAGGGAAAAGCCACTCCCATTAAATCGTCCCAAAAGGGGGACAATCCCGACATCCCTGCAGAGACGAGCGGGTGGGGGCCACGTCCAAACCGGGGGAGACCCTGCGTGCGGAGCACGGGATCAGGTTGCGGACGGTTTAGCGTCTTGCCAGACGAAGTATAGTTTAACGTCATGTGTTGAGGACGAGGCACTTGGCAGTTTAACGTCTTGCAGCACGGACGATGGGGGCTAGGCAGTTTAATGTCGTGCAGCTTGGACGGGTGTGCAGTTTAACGTCATGCTGGGCATAGGTTGCCGGACGAAGCACTTGGCAGTTTAACGTCTTGCAGCGCGGACGATGTACAGTTTAACGTCGTGCAGGACGTATATGCAGTTTAACGTCATGCTGGACGAGTATGCAGTTTAACGTCATGCTGGACATAGGTGCGTGTCACTTCGCGCAAGCCTGGAGGGCCGCACGGGAAGACAACGCACGGTGCGGGCACCCGGGATGAGAATCATCGGGTGCCACACAGGCGGGTAACCTTAGGAGGTCAACGGGGACGACCCTGGCAGATTGCGCGCAAAAAGGAAGCTTTGCGCGCAATACTGCGGGCCGGCGCGCAATCGGGGCGGCTGGCGCGCAATTGGGCCAGCGCCTTGCGCGCGGATGCTTGAGATTGCTCACACCGGGCTTCGGATAGCGCGCGGGGGCAACGGCTCATTCTTTAACGAATGGCCACTTGAAAGAAGGGGGGGTGCGCGCAATCAGGCCGGATTGCGCGCACCCCGGGGGCAATTGCGCGCAAGCGGGTTCTTTTGCGCGCAAAGGCCTTAGGGTGAGTTTTTATTCAAATGAAAGGAGCCAGCGGGGATTGCGCGCGAAGGCGGACCCCGAGGCTTTCTTGCGCGAAAGAAAGGAGGTTACCTGAAGTTCGTCATTGCGCGCGGAAGGGGTTGAATTGCGCGCACGGGAGACGTTTCGACTTCCAGCAACCCTTGAAACGTTGGGGGTCGCCTTGTATTTATAGGCAACCCCGGGCGCGGAATCCAGGGTGCGAGCGCGAAATTCCCCCCGCGGGCGCGGAATCAGGCGCGGCGCGCAAGGGAGTCGCGCGGACCCGCGGCGCGCAAAATTGCGCGCCGGACCGGCGCATTGCGCGCATCCCGGGGGGTTTGCGCGCGGAACATCACCTTTGCGCGCGGGCCTCTGAAATTCCGCGCAAGGCCTCCGGGCCCTCCGAAACGTTCTTCCGACTCCAAATATCACTTCACTTTCCGCATCCGGAGCTTCGTTTGGGAACAACGGACTTTTCCGGCGTCTACAGTATCATAGTGTGTTTGTAAATAAATTAGTAAACATTCATAAGAGATTTTCCAAAGATGACTTTTATGATGACAGATGTCTCTCTAAAGGGAGAGAAAGACATTATTGATGATAAATATTACTGTCTTTTATATGAAACATACTTTCTCCTTCTGTGTCATTTTTAACTCTTATAGAGTCTATATGAGAATGTGTGGTATTCTCTTATGCATCATGTTAGGGTTTGGGTTGTGTCCTTATGTAGTGTAATCAGTTGGTATTTTATGATTATAAATAGACCATGACACATGAAATGATTTATCTAGTGAATTATATTGGACTTTTAACTCATCTACAAAAACATAATATATAGAATAAATAAAATTTCAATGAATAAATTTCCATTTTTTCTAAACACAACATTATTTGGAACGTCTTCCCTAAAAAATATTTGAACCTCCAATAATGGTGTTCTGTAGAGTAGCTAATGACTATTTTATTTTTACGTTTTTATACCACTAGTGAGGTGAATATTATTCCTATATCCTTATATATTAAACCATTGAATGAATCCATAAAATAAATGTCATAAGAGTGAGACCATATGTCTCATTTTCATAATTACTTTTTTGGATATTCATAGATTGAGAATGAGGTTGTTTTGGAGTGAAATAAATTGACCTCATCTCTACTCGAGATGATTATTCATGAATAGCAGTTTTATGATGAATTTCATGGAATAAAGGAATCTCATTTTGATGGGAGATAGTTAGTGACTCTTTAATCTTTAAAGGGTGTCCTTTGTTTGTAAAATTATTTTATTGTGTTATTTATGATAAGGAAGGTCATGATTCAGGACTATCATATATCCTTGTAGGGTTTCAATCCTCAAATCACTAGGAAGTGCTATGATATGTAGTGATAAGGCTGGTGCCAATGTACAAGATGCGATATCACAGACATTATATCTCATTATTATACCATCCAAAAAGTCATATTTGAGGAGAAAAACCTTCGTGTTTTCTTCATCAACTTCCAGTGTGGACTAAGATGTATGACAACATTTGCAGGGCCATGGTGTTCTGATTTATATATACACATCAATGGAGGAACATGATATGGTTTTTGATAGATAGTATAACTGAATTGTCTTATATTACACTCATTCAATATAAAACCAATGTTATGGCCTTGAAAAAAAAGTACATTAAGGATATTATTAGTTTTCATAGTGTTCCATATTCTATAGAATTTTATGGTAGTTCTTATTTCACTTATCTCTCTAAAAGAAACATCCAAGAGTCAATGAAATCCAATGTACATTTTATCATGGAATTTATTCCACTGAAATATACACATATATAACATAATATAAATATTCTTGAGGACATGATTTGTTATTTTAGTATTGACTTTAGTGGATAATAATATGACCACATGAGACTGTATGTGGTTTCCAACAACATTAGTTACCACTCTAATGTGATAATGGATCCTATTGAGAACTTTTATATAATATCATTCATATAATCAATTATCTAGTTGTAGATTTGTTAATGTTCCTTATATGGACTGAGTTTTTACTATGGTATGACTGTGAGGATTCAGTTGATTTATAAGAGGAATTTGATGATTTATAGTTGGTATGAATCATAATTGTTTCTAAATCATTGACCATTTGAGTTTCTCATTGGGGAACTTTTTTTTTATTTTTTCACCTTGGTTGAGTCATAATCATATTTGGATATAGTTTAATATTACTATGAGACTTGTGGGTCTGGTTGAGAATAATGAGATATAGGGGAACTTGGCATTCTATTTGGAAATACCAAAACCATTTACTTTGACCAATAGAGTGTCTCAATTATTTTGGTTTTAAAAGTATCAGTCTAAACCTTCAAATTTTTTAATAGTAGATGATATTGATATTGAATATGTTTTATCCATGACTAAGAATCCATTCATGATTGATTATTTTGAGTGAAATTATCTTCTTGGTAAGAGGATACCTTAAGGTAATTTCATATGGTAGTAATTATTTTTCACATGAGAAGTGGGAGAAAGATGCACTGATGATAAATTATTGGAATCATATTGACTTTATTTTGAGGGATATGAAGTGTTTCTGGTGAGATGGTTGTAACATCCTATTACCCTATTTCATGTACCACTTGATACTTTGTTACTTTTAATATATATTTTGATGTTTTATAAGCCTTTTCTATGATGGAGATATGTTTTTAAAATGACTTAATGTTTGGGGATGTTTTTTATTTTATGTTAATGGAGTTTGGGTAAAAATGTGTCATTAGGAATCTATATTATGCAGTATGTTATGCCACATTAGGGTACAAGATACACCATGGACCGTCAGGTTTTGGTTTAGTAGATCATGAGTCCATTTTTATGTGATGCTTCCAATTTTGATATTTTATAACCATAGGGTGTATGTTTCTCAATGGAACCGTTGTATGTGGATTTCGAGGTTTCATCCAATTTTCTCATTATTGTGTAGTGGAGCTTGTGTTGCATTGTGGACTTATTTTGGGTGAAGTACATCTGGTGGGGTATATGGTGTCTTTTTAGGTGGCTAATTTATTGGGTTTGTCTATGGTGTGCCCAGTAGAGGATGCATCATGGTCAGCCTATGTTCATCTTTTTCGAGTCATGTCCATGAGGGTTGAAGTGTGGTCTATGTTTTTATATACATAAATGTCCCAATGATAGTTTTACTTTTATTTTATCCTACTCAAATCACATTAAATATTTTGGTTCATTATATAAATCTACAGTCTTTATAACTCTTCCAAACACCATTCTTATCAGATCATATATATGGTCGATGTAATTTATTCAACTTCGGAAACACATCACAACTCATTTTTAGTTATTTTCATTCATATATTTTATCATTAAGTGATGAATCATTTTGATGATGATGGATCATAACAATTTTTTCCGACATCTGTCTATAGGTATTCATATTGACCTTCTATTATTTTTGTAATAATTTTTGAATCTTATTGTGCGTGTTAAGCTTGTTTGAGGATTGAATAAAAGTATGTGTTGATGTAATGTTTCTTCGAATTGATTTGAAACTTATATTGGTGATTTATTAAATGAGATTTTAGAAATGATTTTATATATTTTTTATTATATTTTATTTATTTTATGATATCAAAGTAAAGTGTTTGTGATATAAAACAAAATTTTGTTTAGTTTTTAATGATTCCATGATTTCTGATGATATGGATTGTGATGGAAGTCGCTTAGTAAAATGATTTTGAATAATTTTAGAAAAATGGATTTAAATTAAATATTATTATAAAATAGACTAAATAATATTATAACCTATTATTTGGTTTTAAAATTAAACGAATGATTGAAATCCAATACTAGTAAATTTATATTTAAAAGATGAAATTGCAAGAAATTATTTTTTCCATTTTTTCATTGATTTATCTATGTTTAAAACATTTTTATTTTGTAGTAAGCGGTAATTTACAATAGAACAGTTGTTTATTACACCTAGAACAATATTTATTTTGAAAAAAACATATATAAAGATAATATGAAATGATTTTTGTCTTGATGGGGAGTTGATTATCTATGGACAGAGTTGTGGTATGTGTGGACACATTGATTCAATATAGTATATGTGTAGCATGAGGACCATATGACTAAAAAATAATGTACTATACGACTTCATAAATGGTGTTACGATATACATGATTTCATGATTCCATGAAATATATTTACTGAAACTTATTTTTCAAGTTAACTTATTAATATAATATATATATATATATAATATCATTATGTATGTTTTCATATAACAAAAAATTTTAAATTGGTGTCCTATTTTTCTAAACAATATATAAATTCCTTGTCATTATTTATTTCTTTTTTTTTTACAAAATAAGACGGATCCATTAATGATGGAGATCAGCAGAAATACAGGAGCATAACCACGATGGAAAATGATTGAACCAGAGAAAATCCTCGTAGGGAGGGCCAATACCTGCCATCTTGTGAGCGGCTTCGTTCGCTTCCCTTCTTATAAATGAGAAATTGCAGGAATTGAAGCCTTGTCTCCGCGAGTGAATACACCGGATAATGGGACCGAAAGGTTGAAGACTGCCGTCAGTGAGATTGATGCCATTGATTACAGTGAGACAGTCGGATTCGATGTGAATGGAGTCCCAACCGCAATCTTTTGCGAAGTTTAATCCAGCAAGGATGGCGGCGGCCTCCGCGACTGAGGGCTCCCAAAGTGCATAACGTGCTTCGTATTTGGCAGCGATAAGATTTCCCAGGTTGTCCCGGGCCAGTAAGCCTAGTCCAACTGGGCCATCCATAGGGAGAGAGGCATCCACATTGATCTTAAAAATCCCTTCCGGTGGGGGGCACCAATGTTGGGGAAGAGGAGGGTGGGTGGAAAGTCTTTGTTGTTCAGGGTGGTTCTGCCATACCGCAATCCATGACAATGCCCGGTCAATCCAAAACCTGGGGGGCCTCCGGAAATGATTGAAAATGGCCTCGTTCCGCCTATTCCAGATAATCCAAGCCAAAATGCACAGGGCGCCTGCTTTAGCCGGGAAAAGGAGGAGCACCATCGCATCAGGAGAGCTATAAGATCTGAGGCGGTGTCCGGGAACAGCTCTATAGTTGAGCCCCAGCCATTCCAAATCTCCTGAGCCCCGAGACATTGAACAAGGGCATGGAAAGGGGATTCAGTCACAGAAGGGAAGAAAGGGAAAGAGTTGTCATCTGAAAAGTGTCTGTAGACAAGGAGGCTCTTAGTTGGGAGGATACCAGTACACACCTGCCACCAGAAAAAGCGAACTTTAGGGGGAACATTAAGCTTCCATATTGATGTCCAGGGCCTCGCATCTCCTTCTGAAATCTGAGCAGAAAGAGCTCGCCGGTAGCCAGCTTTCACTGTATACTCACCTGAGCTGTCGTTTGTCCAGTAGAGATGATCTGGCCCTGCGTCTGACACACAGGGAATACTCAGAATAAGTCTTCTATCTCTCTCATTAAACCAGGAGAAGAGTTTTTCCAGACACCATCCCGCCCCTTGATCATCAAAAAGACAACAGACTGTGGCATGTTCAGATCCTGGATAAACAGGGGATGACGCCTTCGTGCCTGTCTGATCAACAAGCCAAGGATCGGTCCAAATCTTGACCGTAGAACCATTCCCAATCCTCCAGCCTAGCCCTTTCCTCAGTAGATTACGACCGCCCCAAATGCTTCTCCAGAGAAAACTGGGTCGATAGCCATGATGGGAATCCAAAAAATCCTTATGTGGGAAATATTTATCCCGGAGAACACGCATGCATAGGGATGATGGGTTATTAATCATACGCCTACCTTGTTTAGCCAGCAAAGCATCATTAAAAAGAGAAAGGTCCTGGAAGCCCATTCCGCCTTCAGATTTTGGTTGACAGAGAGCAGACCATGCGATCCAATGGACTTTATTTTTTCCATCCTTTCGTCCCCACCAAAAGTTAGATGTACTGGATTGAATCTTTGAAAGCACCACGTCAGGGAGTTTACAAATAGACATCAAATAGCTGGGGACAGATTGAAGTGCCGCCTTGATGAGGATTTCCTCGCCGGCCTTGGAGATTTTTTTAGGGGTCTAACCTTGTATTTTTCTTTCAATTCGATCCACAATAGCTGAACAGATTTCTTTCTTTGACCGTCCAACCACCGTCGGGAGCCCAAGATACTTCTGATGCTTATCGACCCCAGGGATGCGTGCTAAAGAGCAGAGATCTTCTCTTTTCGGCTGGGGAACTCCAGAGCTGAAAGAAATTTCTGATTTACTCTGATTGATCATTTGTCCCGAAGCCCGTTCATACTGTTGAATCGCCTGGCAGATTGCAGTACACTCATTAGGGGTAGCTCGAGAAAAAAGAAGGCAATCATCAGCGAAGAAGAGGTGGGATATCGGAGGGCCCTTGCGACACGCTTTCGCCCCATGGATTATGGAAAGCGAGGCTGCCCTGGAAAGGAGGTTAGAAAACACATCAGCCACTAAAATAAAAAGGAAGGGTGAAAGAGGGTCTCCCTGGCGAAGCCCGCGGGATGGGGAGAAGCCTCGGGTGAGCACCCCGTTGACATTAATGCAAAAGGAAACTGACGAGACGCATTGCATGATCATGGAAATCCATTTGGTACAGAAACCCATCTTGTGCATCACAAATTCGAGGAAGTTCCATTCCACTCTATCATTGGCCTTAGCCATATCCAATTTCCACGCCATGATCCCTCTCTTCGCTTGTGTACGCGTTTTAATGGAATGGAAAATTTCATGAGCAATAATGGCATTATCAGTGATTAACCTTTTTGCCACAAAAGCGCTTTGGTTCTCTGAAATGACGTCGGGTAGCCAAGGACGCAACCGATTCGCCAGGATCTTTGAGAAGATCTTATACGAGACATTGCACAGACTGATCGGTCGGAAGTCCGAGACCCCTTGCGGATTTTTCATCTTGGGAATGAGAGTAAGAATAGTTTCATTAAGAGAAGACATGTCCGTTTTCCCCGCCCAAATAGCCCGCATTAAATTGCAAATGTCTGGACCGATGATGTGCCAGTAATTCTTGAAAAAGAGGGCGTGGAATCCGTCTGGTCCCGGGGCTTTCGTAGAATGGATTTTCTTTAAGGCCTTAAGAGTCTCGTCATTCGTCACATCTTTAGAAAGTTGTCTGTTCATATCGTCAGAAATCACAGGTTTGATGCAGTCCTCAATCTCGGGAGAAATGTAAGAATGGCCTGCAGAGAAGAGTTTCTGAAAATGGCTCAGGAAAGCTTCTTGGATTCCCCCTGTGTCAGACACTTTACTACTATCTGAATTAAGAATGCCAGAAATAAAGTTTTTCCGGCATCTTGCTGAAGCCTTCTGGTGGAAATAACAGGTATTAGCATCCCCTTCTGCTATAGGAATATCACGCACTCGCATAGCCCAAAAACCTTCCTTATTGCGCAGGGCAACATCCAACTCTCGTTGGGTTTCACTTATTTTGGAGAGAATGCTGCTAGACGGGGGTTTGCTGAGAAGATAGCCAATCTTCCATTCAAGGAAATTGCATTGCCGGTCCGGATGACGGAATTTAGAGTAGCTCTATGTCTTCATATCAGATGCTACTCGGAGAAGGTTGGTTCTCAGATCCGCTTGCCCCTTCTTCCAGCCTGAACGGATAACCGCCTCGCACTCGGGATCATTTGACCAGAAGCTTTCAAATCTGAATGGTTTCCTGGAACTAGTAACGTGCTCATTATGGGTACAGTTAATGACAATTGGGCAGTGATCCGAGCAGTTGAATGAGAGATGGCTGATATGGTACATTTTGAAGAGGCTCATCCAGTCCATTGAGCCAAAGAATCTATCCAGACGTTCAGCGATTCGAGTTCTATCATATCTGCCTCGGAACCATGTAAAGGGATTACCCGTGTAACCCAGGGTCCATCAGCTCTGCCTTAAGGATCGCATCATTAAAATCAGACATAGACGTGGAGGAGTGCATAGCTCCACCAATTTTCTCCTTCTGGAAGAGGATCTCGTTAAACTCCCCTCCAAACAGAATGGGGATTGGCAGATCACGGCGAAGTTTGCAAAGAAGATCCCAAGATTTCCACTTTTCAGACTGGGAGGGCCAGCCATAGAAGCCCACAAAAGTCCAGGTGGGGTTGTGGGGATCACCAATGGAAGCAGCCACATGGCGCTGGGAAAAAGACAGGAGCCTAACATCGATATTATCCTTCCAGAGCAGACACAATCCCCCTGAGTGACCCTGTCGGGGGACCGGGAAACAACCCTGGAAACCGCACTTTAGGGCAATATTTGTGATGTCCTTGTTTTCCAATATGGTTTCAGACGGGAAAACCATATCAGGGCGACTTTGAGCGCAATAGCGCTGGAACATACGAACCGTTCGTGGGTTGCCAAGCCCACGGCAGTTCCAGCATAAAGCAATCATTGCTCTAGGCGGGGTCGGGCCTGACCCGCCTCCGCCTTTGTCTCTTGTGGGGTAAATGACTTACCTTATGCTTTCCTCCTTTTGGGGAGACTGGTGTACATACCACTGGACTCGCTTTGCCGTTTCAGATCTCCAGGTTTGGGATTCCCTGGACAATCGCCTTTACCACCGCCACGTGCCCTTCTCCAGGTTCCACGAGTAACATGTCCTGAAGGTGAGGCTTCAGTCATCCCAGAATCGGCTTGCAGAAGGGCATCAGTTGGGAACTGATTTGGACTCTGCTCAACTTCAGGCGGATCCAAGGAAACATGTTTCTGCCTCGGAAATTTCTCTGGAGGTTCTTTTGGTTTAGGTAGCGGCCCAGTTGAGGTAAGGAACGTTAAATTCGGTGCTGTAAAAGCGAAGTCGGATTTTGTGATACCCTGAGTCAGGTGACTGTCTTGCCGAGCCCCATCATTACATCTGACGATAATCTCTTGGGAGGCGTTTCCATTTCCCCTAAGCTCGGCCGGGGATTCTTTAGGGAAGACAGGTGGTCCCATCCTTATGATAGGAGGTTGTTCAGATTCTGGTCACCTTAGATGGGCTGCAATGAGACGGTCCCGATCAATTTGTCTCTCCGCCTCAGGGATATATGCCTCTCTGTGTGTTTTGGCCCGGAGCCACGGACCGTATTGAAAGGTAATATTTTCGGTTGAATTCTATGGCCTTGCCCCACATTCTTTCTCCATGTGGCCGATACGTCCGCAAAGGAAGCAGAAGATTGGTAGTTTTTCGAATTCGAACGAGATCCAGGTGTTGGAATCATCAATTTTTAGGAACATACCTCGCATTAAGGGTTCAGACACGTCGATCTCAGTCTTTATTCGAACCCAGGGGCCCCATTGTATTGGGTCCGAGCAATCCCATTCTAGGAAATGGCCGATTCGGTCTCCAATTTCTTTCATCAAATGTGTTGATCTCCCATGGAACGGTATTCCTTTAATTCTTATCCAGAACGGGGATCGGGTAAGTGTGCAATTCTGGATCTCGTCACCCCCTTTAAATTCCTCCATCAGGATGAGATGATTGTCAAAGGACCAAGGTCGTCCTCTGAGGACTTTATCTTTGTCTTTATCGCTGAAAAATTCAAACACGAGGAGTTTATTCTCAATTTCCCGGATGGCTACTCCAGCTTCCAATTTCCAGAGATTTTGAAGAGTGGTCCTGAGGGCCTTTAGATTAAAAGGTGCCTCGGTCGCCAGTCTTCCGACCACTAATAAAGCCATTCGTTTTGTCAATGTGTTGTCTTAATTTCTACGGGTTGCAAGTGGATCTTTTTCTTTATCTGTCAACGTGAGGTTCTTCCATTGGTTCAACAAATCCGTCTCCATGTTAACGCCACGAAAACACCTCGGGAGGGGTTGACCAAACAGGGGTAACACCGGCAAGTCCCCGCGCGCAGGTCCCCTCACATAACCAGCCCTGTGCAATGAAATCCAGCCCTGCGCAAGTCCCCGCGCGCAAGTCCCCTCACACCGGCAAGACTCCTCACACCGCGCGCAAGACCCCTCACACCGGCAAGACCCCGCGCGCAAGTCCCCTCACTTCACACCCAGCCCTGCGTGATGATTTCCTACGCACGAGTCCCCTCGCGCAAGTCCCTACGCGCAATTCCCCTATCCAAGTGGTGCGCGAGGTAACACCGGCGGGTTCGCGCAAGTCCCTTCGCGCAAGTCTCTCGGCACAGTGAATCTTCGTGGCAGGAGCTTCGCAAGTCCAAATCAGTTCGCGGTGGATACTTCGCGAACAAGGGAGAACAAAACCGACAACAGAACACCACCCGCTTCGTGACAACAGGGAGAGGAAACAAAGGGTGTAGAAATCCTCGAACTCAAAGAACTCCCTGCGCGCAAATCCCCTATCCAAGTGGTGCGCGAGGTAACGCCAGCGGGTTCGCGCAAGTCCCCTCGCGCAAGTCTCTCGGCACAGTGAATCTTCGTGGAAGGAGCTTCGCAAGTCCAGACCAGTTCGCGGTGGATACTTCGCGAACAAGGGAGAGAAAATCCGACTACAGAACACCGCCCGCTTCGCGACAGCAGGGAGAGGAACCAAAGGGTGAAGAAATCCTCGAACTCAAAGAAGCCAGCGGCGGGAGCTTCGCGGGCTAGAACCACTTCGCGGTGGACACTTCGTGAAATAAGGAGACCGAAAACCTGAGTAATGTAAATTATTATAGCTCACACCCAACCATTATCATATGTTTTTTTAGAATATCTTACACCAATCCTGAGTAATGTAAATGTTCCACATGGTAGTGGTGGCTGTTCTTGATCTTTAGTAACCATATAATATAGTTGAGTGGTGGAGATTTGATCCACTAGTTTAAGGGTTTTAACATTGACATTTATTTTGGAAGATGTGGTTTTTTATGTATGTTTCATTTGGGTACACTTTTACCCATTCATTTTTATTACATTACCCATTGGAGAGATGATAATACAAAATTTTATATTTTATATTCACATTTTTTAGGTGAAATTAATCCCTCGTGTATCATGTAATATTCAAGGTTCTAGTCACCAACTTATGGGGACCATGAATTACCATTGTTCCATGTTAGGTATGGATTGGTAACTATTTTACTAGGGTATTTGGGATGGTTTATTACATCCCTATTTTTTTGATGATGTTGATTGTAACATGAGTTAATAAAAATTATAACACCCTGTGATTTTATGGACCTTTTTTTAAATAAATTAAATTATCATTTATTTATTTTTATAAAATTAGTAAAACCTTCATTTAACATGTAACTGAATCAGCATACAAAATATGTAACATCGACTCAACGTATGTTACATGTATCACTAACTGATCGTATCATATACGCCACACAGATGTTTCAACGAAACATCATTTTACTATTATAATTATTTAAATGAGATAATAATTTCCTAGTAAATAAACTCGGTAATATGAATAGTAAGAACTAATTTTCAAATATTTTATATAATTGTTTTATATTAATAAAAACTAATGATAATGAATGATATGATTTTTTGTAATGTCCTTATATGTTTAAAAAAATGTTTTCTTGAATTAACTTCTTTTATTTCCCTTCTTTAAAAATTAATAAAATGAATTTTAGAAAAAAATAAAATTTTAATTTCAAAAAATAAACAACATTTTTTTATTTACAACATGGAATTAGTATCGGGCAATTTTTTTTTGTATTTTTATGAGAAACATCATGTTTGGGTGAATAGTGAAAAATACTTGATTTTAATTCAAAAATACTTTTCCATCTGATTTATTTATAACGATAATAAAATTTTTAAATTTGTTTTAAGAGTTTAATTAGAATTTTTTTCAATTATTCAAATTTGGATAATTATAACCCATTTCAATGTTAAATTTGATTTAAAAAAATATTAATCTTTTAATCATTTTTACTTTTAAACCTATTATTTTCTACCTGACGGTGGCATTAATTTTATATTAATTTCATCCAATTATGTGTTTTAAAATTTGAAAAATGGATGAAATATTTTTAATCATAATAATTTCAAATTTATAATAATATAAACTTAGTTTTGACCAAAACAATAGTGTAAGTGATCAAAGTTAACTACATCAATTAAGGTTAAATTATGAATAATAAAGAACTAAACCATATCCTTAATACCCTAAATGACATTTCGTCTTTTCAAAACCCCATTGGATGTAAATATTTAGACCCTATTATGAATTTTCTCAACTATAGACCATTATTGGATCCACATGAAACATAAAATATGTGGGTGGGATTCTCTATTCAAAATTTTACTAGAGTTCCACTCTTCCTCCACTATAAAAGGGATCTTTTCCTCCCAATTCTTCACTCTTATGAATACAATTATCTCTCACATTATATGATAAAATAAACTCCCATCTTCCTTCTATTTATCCTTGATTCCTATTTTTTAGAATAATTTCTTTCACGGAATCCTTATCACTCTAATCCAATGGACTTACCTAATTCAGATAAAATATCTTCTCTCAAGTCCATTATTTTATTTTCCTTCTCTACCTGATCCACTATCATTATTCAATTTCTTTATAATGGATTTATTATCCTCAATATACTGTAATTATTTTATATTTATTCAACTTTCACTTACAAACACCTTCATCTAATGGATAATGGACATACTATTTTTGTGTACGACAATCTACCAGCTCACTAAATGATGATTGTTTCATTTTCCATACCATTTATCATTGTGTAAATAATGAAATAAACTCTATTTATATATGTTATATAATTTTTTTAGTCCATTAATTTTATAAATTCCATTTGAATTAAATATATATTTACATTCAATATAGTGTAAATATAAAAATTTTATTTAAGGATGTGTGGGCTACCATCCACTCAATGAGATGTGACATGTTCAGAAACTACATGGAATATATTATTGATGGTTATAGTTATATTATATAATATATATGATATAGAAATGATAATGGAAAAATTATATATATATATATATATTCGTATTTCATTTACCATCTTTCGTTCAATACAATAATAAAAACAGAAATAACATTATTATGTATGTATGGCTTACCGTCTCCATGATCGGGGTATTCAATTTCCATACTTATAAATTATATATAAGTTTATAATATTCATACATCTATATTATATAGAAGTTTATAATACATATATACGGAATATATGTGATATTTTTAACATTTTATCATTCTAGAATCATGATATAAGTATAAGGAACAACAATATAAGAAATTACGACACATAAGAAGATCAAGGGGAATGTTACCTAAAGTGAAACCTTAACATTTAATTGTTAACTAAAGTGTAATATATGGCCAAAATAAAACCATATATGGTATTATATTTTAGAATATAGTTCTTTAAAAAAATATAATATATTTATATTTATATTTATTATACATGTGGTTTGAATGAGTATGATGATAGTCAAGACCTAAGGTAAGGGGATTTCATCTCATTTTTTTATGTGAGATACATTCGATGTTCACCATTATTTCATTTTGTGTGTGTTATATACTTATCATGATCGTATACTATGTATATAAATATTAAATATATGGTTATTCACATATATATATAATGATCATTATTTCAATGGGATTTTGTTTGCAAATTTACCAATATGGTAATATAGATTTTCTTCCCTATTTTCCTTCTATGAGACTCATGCTTTGTTATATACCTAAATTATCTTTTGAGGTCCATATAGAACCATTTTAAATGTTATGTCATGAACATCCTTTATTTCATGATATTTTAATGCTCATGTAATTTTCTTTTATTACATGGAATGTATCCAAATAATAACAGCTTATTGAGACAATCTCATTGATTTTAGATATTGTTTATGTTTATGCTACGTTTAATGAATTTATATGATCCACCTCTCAAGAAATATGATGACTTTACTTCACAATTTTTTTATTCAGGATGTATCAATTTATTATTTCTATTTTATACTATTTCGTTACTTTTTATAATGTTTTTATGTAATATTTGACAATATATGTCTTCATTTGGAAATATATTTTATTCAAAAACAATTTTTTCAAACAGGTTTACAAAATATCTATGATTCCCATTTTCATGGAAAAGGGATATTAAAAACCGTTAATGTATTTCTATGTTTTTTTAATGTTTTCTAAAATTTTTCTTAGAAAAAGGTTTTCAGAAGGTATTATATTTTAAAAAAATATATTTCAATGAAGAAAGGATATTTTTCACATGAATGGTGCTTATGAATTAATTAAAAATTATTTCCTAACTAATATAAATTCCAGTGGTGTTACTCATTCATTTATGGGCTAATATTTAAATGCTTCCATTCATATTATTTATCTAAAAAGATTCTATTTGGATGGCACGATGTTGATGAAACCCATTTCTCATTCAAGGGGTATATGATTTTGAAACCCACTTCTTTTTTTGGGTGATTTTTATAATGAAATAATTTTGAAACCTATCCTTTTCTACAGGTTATGATATGATAATATATTTATAATACACATTTAATTTACTGGGTTGTGATATGATTATTTATGATCATGTGTAACATGTATATATGATTTCATTTTGTGATGTGTGAGACCTATATATCCCTACAATATATTTGGTATATATATATATATATATATATATATCATGAGATAGAAAAAGATAGTCTTAGAAAGGAACTTGAATACATTGACTTCTATGGTGTTGAACCATGACTACTAAGATGGTTTGAGGAGTCAACTCGTGGGACTAAGAGGACCATGGAATTGAAAACTGACTACTATAACGATAGTGGGTATGAACCCATACTACCATTATGGTCATGGAATTGATAGGTTTTATAATATTGAAATCATATTATATATTAATGTTTCTTACATAATTCCATGTTTTATTCCAATGTTATTATTTCAAGTATTTTATTCTTTATTTTCATTTGATTCACGTCTCATGAATAACCAATCATTATGTAAAGATTCATGTTTATAGTTATTGATATGATGTGTATGATCATCTATTTTCATGATCATGTTATGATACCATTATTCTCATGATTATTCTTAAATGTATCCCTTGTTAACCCTTACTAAGAATCTGACCTCACCTAATTTTATGATTCCTTTATCCCATGTTATGAAGATAGGTATTATGTTTGTTGTGATTAAGAAGGGTTCCAGTAATGAAGAAGACATTTGGAGACAATGTTGCTCAATTATGTATCTGTTTTTATTCTTCCATGATTTTAAGGGAACTAGATAAGTATGGTCCTCATGCATCTGTTTTTGTAATGTTTTATGTAATCTAATTTTTTTTCAAATGTTAATGTCTGTCAGTACTAGATCTCTATAGTTGGTATTAGAGGAATGTTTTACTCAACCATTGGATTCTAGTATGAGTAATACTTAGTGATAACCCTAAGGACACATCAACATATAAGTCTATGGATAATGAAATGTTCAGATAAATTATTTGGGCTTTTGGTAAAGGATAACTTGAGTGGAGTCCCAGATATTCATCCATGTCAAGATACTACAAGGGTATTTGACTGTTGTATAAATTTATATATGGGTAAAAATTAAAATAAAATGGTTCATTCATGACTTTGGGAAATCCAATACATGATAATAAGTCATATTGAACACCTTATTTAACACATTCATGGGATATTCTTTAGAAATTCACAAAAATCATCAAGAACCGTCATGAATGAATAAAAAATATTTTAGATATAAATTATCTAAGATAATAATATTGTTTCATAAATTAAAAAATGTGTTATAACATATAAATCCTATAGATGGCCATTCATGATAATTTGGTTGTTTGTTAGGAAACATATTTCCCTACTATATGATTTTGGATTCATTCAATGTTTGAAACCAGAAAGAGATGCATTAATGGTGAACGTGATTGATAATGAAACGATTGCCCTGATAAAAAAATGAATGATTTCGGAGTTGGGATGATAAACTCATTTCAAATGCTCACACAACATTATCAATCATTGAATCCCGGTGTAATTCCATCTAAGAAGAGGTGGGAAAAAAATTCTATTGATTTTTTCAAAAGGAAAAATCCAGATTCTAATAGAGTGTTTTTTAATCCACATATGCATGAATAATGTATTAATACTACTAAATAGATATTCTTCGTTTTCTAGTATTCGAATCATGAGATGTTCATTCTGTTGTCCATTGGTTAGAAGGAAAATCCGACTAGTGGTGGACTCTAAAAAATAATACATGGTAATAAGTTGATATTTAATACATGGAAGGGGAAAATTTCATGAATTTTTTTTTCAATAATGAACTTTCTTGGGTTATTTATATAATGATGGAGAAATTGTTCCATGATTTTATGAAAAGTGAAAATGAATTTATTTGTACCTATGAGGCTAATTTCACAACACATTGAATGTACACTTTATGAATAATCATCAAACCCGAATGTAAAATTGATAAGATCTTCACCGGCTTGAATTCAATTCCCTTAATGATGTTATCCAATGGAGACATTCGTATATATGATGAAATTGTGTGTTGGGAAAAAATGTTTGAAATGGAGGATGGAGTGAAATATAAATTTCATGGATTTAACAAGAATAAGAAGTTGGTTTTTTATAGGAAAATATAAAAACCATGATGAAAATAATTAGATATACCCTTTTATCACTATGGGTGGAAAGAAACATGGAAGAAATTGTATAAAGGGGAATGATAATTTATTTAATTGTAGAAGGGAATTCCATCATGGATTTGTTTGCTGAAGTGATCGAAAGAAGTTTGAAAATGTTTAAAATGGGGAAAAAGTGGCACAGAATACACATCCAACGATTAAATGATATAGGTATAATGGAAATGGGAAACATTGTAACCACTACCAAAACCTGAGGAATGGTGATGATGATTAACATTAGCAACATATTAAACCATGGGAAAATGGGAAATCTCCTGAAATCATTATTTTTCCTAAGGTGTGTGATAATGACCTGAATAATGGTAACCTTACCATCCACTCTAATGTATCTAATATCGTATTTGATTTTATATATACCTAATCTTTATAATATAAACAACTTTCTATGGTTTATATGATTCAAAAAAATAATTATATATGGAATAAATGTGTAAACCCCTAATGGTACAATGGTTGAATATCATGTATATGATTCCAGTCTAGTTGATGTTTGTGGGAGTTTACTTCTTAAAATTATTGTCATTCATTTTTTATTGAATTAGATGTCTTATTAGAAATGGATTTGATTTCTCTACATAAATTCCACATCCATTATTGAGGATGGTATGTTACTTTTGATATTTCAAACCATCCTCTGATTATACATCCAGGTGATCATAAGTATGAACATCCAATAAAGACTACATAAATTTTATGGGTCTTAATTCCAATTGAAAATGTCAATTTATCTATAATGGTTCTGGAGATAATCAACATCGATTATATGCCTATAACCAATAATATTTTGATTTATTTCGAAAATAATTTATTATTATTCCACAAAAACGCGATGTTAACTACTAAGTATAACTCATACTTGGTTCCACACTAATTTCAATGTCCCCTTATAGAATAAATCTAATTGAGTTATAGGAATTGAAGAAGCAACTCTAAGAAAATATGATAAGATATTTATTTGTCCAAGTGTGTCATTATGGCGTGCACTAGTTATTTTTACAATAAAAATATTGATCAATGTGACTCTATATTGAATATCGAGAGTTGAATAAAATCACCATCAAGAAATATTATAATCTTTTTTGTATTAATTTGTTATTTGATAAACTGTGTTGGGCTCAATACATCCCCATGATTGACCTTTGTTATAAATATCATAAATTAAGGTCAATAAGGAGGATAAACCTAAGATGTCATTCTGAACATGGTATGGTCAATATGAATATATAGTGACACCTTTTTGTCTTACTAATTCCCTTATTATATTTATGGATATAATGAATAGGGTCTCCAAAGATTACCATGATCAGATTGTTTTAGCCTTTATATATTATATTCTAATTTATTAAAATATAAAGTAATTGCCTGTAGATCACATGATATGTGTACTAATAACACTCAGGATAAGATATTTTAAAAATTTACAAAGTCTGAATTTTAGCTATAAATGTTTTCTTTTTACACTTAATTTGTAGATAAGGTAGAGAAAAAGATCCATCAATGAAAGAGTCTATCAAATGATTGATTAGACCAACCACAATGACTATGATCCAAAAACTTATTGGTTTAGCTAGATATTATCGATGGTCTGTGGATAATTCTTCATGATTATCCAATCCTCAAACCAGGTTAACTCAGAATGTTTTCAATTTTCTCTAGACAAAATAATGTGAGGTAATTTTCATGGATCTAATGAAATGTTTAGTCAGTAGACATGTTCTTAAAATATGTTGTAGTGGAGAAGGGTCTGTAATCATTTGTGATGCATCAATGAAAGGTTTGGGATGTGGTCTTATGATGAAAAACATTCTTATTTCTTATTTTAATGGCACTTCATGATTCATGATAAAAATTACCCCAATTGTGAATTGGAGTTTGTAGTTGTAATTTATACGTTATGTAGAAATTATCTGAAAGGATAAATGTGTTATATATATTCTGATCTTAAAATCTATAATATATATTCACAAAAAATTTGTTGAAAATGAGTTAGAGAATATTGTTAAAAATGTTAATGGATTATGACTACTCGATACATTACCACCATGAGAAAACGAACATGGGGGGTCAATGATATGGGTCGAAAGGATTATGCAAGATTATTTACGATTAGGATCAAAAAATATCCATTATTTATGGATATTAAAAGGATAGAGTTATAACTCCTAAATGGAGGAGAAAAATCGTATCTTTCCAAAATGAATGTGCAACCCTATTTTCATGTGATGATTAAGGAGGTGTAGAAGGAAGATGAAGAGCTTCAAATAAATTTGAGGAATGTTCCTATTCTTAACCTTGATTAGGGTAGAATGATAAGGTTTAGGAATTATATATGTATTCCTTCTATACAAGATTTATAGAAGAAGTTGTTAGAGGAATCTCATAGTTCATCATTCTATATATATCCAAGAAATAAAAAGATGTATAGGTACTTCATAGAATACTTCATGTGCTATGGAATGAAAATAAATGTTGAATATTTTTTACTTTGGTTCTTGGTATTCAAAAAATTTAAAGATAAATACAAAATTATAAAGGTATGTTGCAACAATTGTTCATATGTTAATGGAATTAGGATACTATCGCAATGGATATTTCCTTTTTACTACCCAAAATTGCTAAAGGGTTTTATAATATATGGGATGTATTATATCACATTATTATGTTAAAACACTTCATTTCTATCAGAGAAAACTTCTCTATAGATCATCTTTCTATGATATACATAAATAATGTGGTATGGTTTCATTGATTGCAACATTTTATTGTATGAAATCAGGATCTGATGTTTAGATCAATGTTATAGTGATAGATTCAGCAATAACTTGATGTAGAATATTGTTTCATCAATAAATTTCATCCTCAGATAGATGGTCAGTTTGAAATAAAAATTGAATCCGTTGATTATGTGTAGAGATCCAGTTCACTAGATTTAAAATGTTTTTCTGATCAACTCATTCTGCTAGTTGTGTTTTGATTAAAGAAAATATATTTCAATAAATAATTAATAAGGAAACTTATTAAGCCATTTATGGGAAGAAATGTTGAGATATAAATTGATTGGATGAAGGTAGAGAAATAATGAATTTGGGACATCAGATTGCTGAAGAAATGGTCGAGATGGTTAGAATAATTCAGCAACATATCATGGTAGCAGAAAGTTGGAGAAAAGTTATACTAATAATGATTGTAATTATCATCAATTTGAATTTGGTTAAATGGTTTTCCTATAAATATCAACCTGTAATATGGTTTTATGATTTGATAACAATGTGAAACTATTCCTTATGTATATCGTTCCCTTTTACATTTTTGATCATATCAGGATGGTATCTGTAGGATCGAAATAATGATGTAGATGCTCAATATACAAGAGGGGGGGGGGGGTGAATTGTACACTTTAAAAATTCCTTTGGAACTTTTAATGTTAGTTATGAATAACTATGTTTTCCTTAAGGAAAGGAAAGGGCTAAGTTTAACAAAGTAAAACTAAGAAAATTCACAACACCTCTAACACCGAATGCAAACATGGAAAGAGATTCTGAATGTAGGTTCCGAAAATTAAAACTTAACGAAAGATTACAATATGAGATTCTACCTTAAATCTTATAGAATCTAAATGAAACATAGTACAAGTAGGGAAGTATAAGAAAGTTATACTTTCCTTATAATACAAAATGCAGCGGAATATAAACAAGTAGTAAAACTACTAGTAACAAGATATAAGTCTTTTAACCCAAAGAGAAGGGTATCCAACAACCTTGGCTAAAGGTCCCTCGATTTATACTTTCAAGCAAGTCTGTCATACCCACACTAGGGTAACCCTCGATAGGAAGATCAGAGTCTCTGTCTTGCTATCCCCGCAAGCCCTCAACTTCAAAGTAATTGGCATCCACTATCTTCCTCAGCAAGGAAGCCCTCGAACTTCAAGGTAGTCGGCACCTCTGTCTTCCTATCCCCGAAAGTCCTCGAATGTAATCACCAACATTCGGAGTCGCACGAATATTTGAGAGTTAATAAGAGCCTCTCTCTCTAGAAATCACTTCAATCATGTAATCACATGAGTTGAAGATCAGTCATCCTTTCAGCATCGAGCTCTTTCAAATGAGCTCTTATTTATAGGTAAGGTCGGCTCCTTCTCCAACGGTCATATTTTCCTTAAAGATCGGAGGGACCTGTACACGTGTCACTTATACAACGATTAGTTTATAACAAAATAGACGACATCATTTTATAACAAAATAAGTGTAACAGAATGTACGACATCGTTTTAATTCTAACTCAAAAGTCCAGAATGAAAGCTTCAGAGTAAAGGTTCAGAGTGTAAGGAAAATAATAAAGAGTAGTCAAAATATAATGGAATAATAAAAATGAAAGTTCGGAGTCTAACCAAAATAATTTTCTAAGTCTGAATAAATTCAGAGTGTATAAAACAAAGATAATCAGATTATGTTTAATAAGATAATTCGGAATGAGAGTTTGGAATGGGAGTTGGTCATTAGAATTCGTAGTGAAAATTCATCATCAGAATTCATAATGAGAATTCTTCATCAGAATTCGTAATGATAATTCCTCATCAAAATTCGTAATGATAATTCTTCATCAGAATTCGTAATGATAATTATTCATCAAAATTCGTAATGATAATTTTTCATCAGAATTCCTAATGATAAATCTTTATCAGAATTCGTAATGATAAATTCGTTGTCAAACTTCATAAGGATTCATATCATGAATCTGGAGTAAAACTGTATCCGGAATTCGGAATGAAACTTTATCACAGTTCTCATTCTGGATTTCGGAGTGAAACTCTATCACAGTTCTTATCCAGAATTCGGATCCTAAAACAGAATGCTTCAAATCAAAGTTTCAAGAAATTCTGAGAAAATAGAAATGAATCTGAATCTCATTATTAAGAAAAAAAATCTAGATGAAAATATGATATAAATAATTTTTCTTATAAAAGAGATTTTCCTTATAAAAGCAATTTTCCTTAAGAAATCAATTTTCCTTATAAAAGCAATTTTCCTTAAGAATAAGCTGTTTGTGATTTTCAAAATAAGAAGGAATGAAAAATTCATAAGGAAAGCCTTATTGACTCAACAATATCCCCTTTTTCTGAAAGCACAAACATCCTTACGAAAAAGAAAAACTAAGAAGAAAGAAAAACATTAAGGATTATCTCCCTTGGCTTTAATGAATTTGATGAATACGAATAACTCCCCCTTAGGCTTTGAAACACTAAGGATCGTATTCTAGTTGTCCGGAGAGACATTTTATTATGAATAAGAAATTATTCTTTAAAAAAACTCTCCCTTAGATAGAATCTTATTAGAGTTATTTTTCCTTGAAGATCTTTTCCTTCTCCCCCTTAGATAAACTCTTATTAGAGTTCTTCTTTTTCTTAAGGATCTTTTCATTCTCCCCCTTTGTGATTTTCAAAAATAAATTGAGGGAATGGGAAAAATACAAAGTACCTGAAAAAAAATTAGTAATAACAACAAATGAAATAAGAAGCACAATTTTGATTATATTTGAAATGTCGGCAACAAAGAAAACTAGATACAACAAAAAGATCGGATTTAGTTATTTCGTATCTTTTTCTTTCGAAATGATCCCCTTATGAATAGTCTTTATCTTCTTCAAGTCTTTATGATATTCTTCATCTTGCTTCTCTAAGACCACTATTCTTGCAGATTGAGCCTCAATCTTTTCTTCCTGGGCTTTTATCTTTTCTTCCTGATCCTTGAACTTTTCTTCCTGAGCCTTCAACTTCTGTTCAAACTCGATCCAATGATCCCTTTAAAACTTCGAGTTTTGAGAAACAGAATTCAGTTTACTATTTAGATCTCTGTCTTCTTGGATCCGGAAGTTCTTTTCATCTGTCATTTTCTCTTAAAAGGAGGAAGTCAGCTCATTTATCTTCCTGTCCTCAGTCTCAAAGGCATCTTTAACATTGTCTTGAAACTCATCAAATAACCTCATCTCTTCAATAGTCTTGTTCGACCAGTTTTTCATTCTCTTGCAAGATTTTCTATGAGCTTCATATCCAACAAAGAAAGTTTTGAACTGAGCCTCAATCTCAACGAACTTGTCCATAACCATAGATACAGAGTTAGTTTTCTGATTCAAATCATGTTGGAGCACCTGACATCGTGAATAAATACTTGAGAAGGTCGGAATGGTTCCCACCAACTTTTTCAAAGACTGAACAACAAAGTCATTCCCCAATGAGGATGACTCCGAATCTGAAACATTTCTTGGAGAATTTTCTTCTTCAATAAGCTCCAACTTCCTTTTAGACGAATCACCTAATTCTCTTTTCTTACTAGCCACTAATCTCGGAGTCTCAACAAGGAGTTTATTTCCCTTGTCTTTTTTCGAAATCGATTCTTGATCAAGAGTTTTCTGCTCGCCAGTAGACACTTGAATAATATCATCAACAACTTTTTGAATAACATCTTCCTCATTATTATCTTTCTCTGGAGTTACTAACTTAGAGGATTCAGCCTCTGAAGTTCAGAGTGATAGGTGTTCCGAAGGCGACCCCTTATAATCATCTACTTCTTTCAATAAGGCTCTTGTTTCACCACTTCCTTCAGCAACAACTTCTTCCTCTTACACTTGTTGAATCTGCTCGAGTTTCTCAACATCTTCAGTTGTAATCTCTTTCGGAAAATCAAGGTTTCTTCTTGGAGTCTCAGTTATAGATTCCAAGGAGAAAGATCTCGGCACTGGAATGCTTCCGGATACTATTTCATTAAATTTTAACAAATCTTGGACTGCCTTTGCTTCTGACATCTTCTTCTTGAGCTTCTTTGCCTTTAACTGTTTTTCAAGATCATCAGGAGTTCTCTCCTTCAGGGATTTAGCCTCTACAGGGTCCAATCCGAACTGTGGATCCCCTTCTTTCCTTTTCTCTTTATCTGCTCTCCACATCGCAACAACCTCATCAGGAAAGGCCTTCTTCTTCTTTGGTTTGGGAGGTGCAGTTTGAACTTCCTTAGATTTAGGATCATGTACTTCAGCTGCAACTTCTTTTAACATTCTTTTTTTTACTGGCTTAGATGATTCCGGTTTAGCAGCCTTCGGAGCCATTATTCTCGATTAGGTAAGTCGAATAACTCACCAGTCTCCTTGTTGAAAGCCACATCCATCCTCTTAAGGGTATCATTAGTGACCAACAAAATTTTGCAAACCCTTGGATTAGATCTGCAAGCTTCCTTGAAAGACTCAAGGCACCGAACTATCAACCTCGATAAAATTGTAGGGTACATTACGATCTGGGCTCTGAGGTTTCATTTCTTAAGATTCTCAATATTTATAAGGATGTGCCTCATGAAGTTAAACTTCCTTAGATTTATCAGGAAATCTAAGATATAGATCTCACTCTTCTTCAAGCTGTCTTTATCACCTTTCCCCGGTACGATAAGACCTTGTACCCACAACTCTAGAATCCGGAAACTTGTAGGAAAAATAGCAATCTTCGGAGCTTTTTCATCTGAGAGTCTGAGAGTTTTCAAGGATTTTTACTTGTCGAAGCTACCCTTAGTATCTGGAAACACGTGAGATATGAACTCTACTTCTCCTTCATATGTTAGCCCTACCAAGCTTGCTGCCTTGGTATAAGAAAGCTTATAAGTCTTTCCATAAGACTTAAAAGAAAATTTCTCTCTATTATCTTCCTGAAAGAAGGAAACTGTTTCACAGAACTCAATAAGTAACTCCAAAAAGACATCGTCTTGATTCCCTGGTTTGGACACAACAATATCTTCCCAGCCATTCAACTTAATGTTCTTCGAAAAAAGGGAATCATAGTTGATGAAGAAATCCGGATGGACTAACCTTTCTCTGTAAACTAACCATTGTGAAATAGGCTTGGAGGATGACATTTCTTGAGAAGCTAACTCCACAGACATTCAGATATGATGACCTCTATGAAGCTCGGAACGGAGAAATCATAAGTTCGAAACGACCTTAAATCCGAGAGGCAGAGATTCAAGACCCGAGAGCTTGAGAACCGATGTGGGACAAGTAATTGGGTCCCCTTTATATAGGTGATGAAATGACGATTCAACTTCCTCGGTTGATCGAACAGTTGTGATAAGATGAGATCAGATCTGATGGTTGAAAACAATATCTCAAGAAAGCTTGAATCTGATCTTTTTGAGGTTTTTATTAAAACAAAGAATTAAGAAAACTATAATCAAAAATCAAGAAAATGTCAGCAAGTAAAATATGACTACAAAAACATGAGTAAGATAATCATACCTTGTGGATTGGCTTTAGGAGGATTATTCGTAATGGGTAATATAAAAAAATAACTATGAAAAACAAACTCAGTATGGAAAAACTCATTACGGATAACTCATTACCGAAAACTTAGTACGAAAAACAAACTTAGAAAAAAAAACATAGTTTGAAAAATTCATTAGAAAATTTTGAAAACGAAAAACTTATTATGGAAGATTCGGTACGAAAATCCCGTTATGAAAATACCAGTACAAAAATTACCATTTAGGATGTTTTCAATACGAACACTTCCATTCCAGAAGTATTCTGTACGAAAGTATCCATAATGGAAAATTGTAGTTCCGGAAATTCCATTCCAGAAATCTTCATTCCGAAAAGTTTGAAAACAAACTTTTTTTAAAAAAACTTTGTTAAACTAACAATCAAATATACTCCCCCTATGAAAATGAGTTTATTGTTGTAAGGAGACTTTTTCAACAAAAAGTTATTTAAGAAGGATTAACATACAGTTATCATTCCTAACATCTGTTTAATATATTCAAATCTATCAGAAGGCAATGATTTTGTGAAAATATCAGCAAGTTGATCTTGCATTCCGATAAATTGAAGAATAATATCTCCATTGATTGTGTGATCCCTAAGAAAGTGATGCCTAATATCTATGTGTTTTGAACGGGAGTGATGTGCAGGGTTTTTACTGAGGGCAATGGCACTTGTGTTATCACACAAAATTTGAGTTTTAGTAAAACTCAAGCCATAGACTGTGAGTGTGTGTTGCATCCACAACACTTGAGAACAACAACTTCCAGCTGCTACATATTCAGCTTCAGCAGTGGAGAGTGCTACAGAATGTTGCTTCTTGCAGGACCAAGAAACTAGTGAATCTCCTAAGACATGACAAGTTCCGGATGTACTTTTTCTATCCATTATACATCCACCAAAGTCAGCATTAGAAAAGATTTTAAGAATAAAATCATTTCTGGAAGTATAAAATAATCCTAGATCCATGGTTCCCTTAATGTAGCGAAAAATTATTTTTACTGCCTTTAAGTGAGATTCCTTATGATTGGATTGATATCTTACATATAAGCATACTGATAACATTAAGTCTGGTCGACTAGCTGTCAAGTAATGTAAACTTCCTATCATACCTCTAAAAGATGTTTGATCTACTGGTTTCCCATCTTTATCAAGATCTAAAGAATTTGAGGTACCAATGGGAGTACTTATACTCTTAGTATTGTCATAACCATATTTTTTAAGAAGATCTTTAATATACGTATGTTGGTATATGTACGTTTCTTCTGGTTTTTGAGAAATTTGAATACCAAGAAAAAATGTTAACTCACCCATCATACTCATTTCAACCTCAGATTTCATTAGACTTTCAAAAGAGTCGGTCAAAGATTGCTGAGTTGAACCAAATATGATGTCATCAACATAAATGTGAACAATCAAAACATTTTTCTTATATTTCTTTATAAAAAGATTTGGATCTGAATTTCCCTTAACATAGTTATTTTAAATCAAAAATCCAGTGAGTCTATCATACCATGCTCGTGGGGCTTGTTTAAGGCCATACAGAGCTTTGGTAAGTCTAAAAACATGATCAGGATGTTTTGTATATTCAAATCCAGGAGGATGTTCAAAAAAAACTTCCTCTTCAACATAACCGTTAAGAAAAGCACATTTCACATCTATTTGGAAAAGTTTGAAATTAAATAATGCTGCAAAGGCAAGTAGAATACGAATTGATTCAAGTCTAGATACTAGAGCATAGGTTTCTTCATAGTCTATTCCCTCTTGTTGTTTATAGCCTTTAGCAACAATTCTAGCTTTATTTCTTACTATGACTCCATTTTCATCACATTTATTTCTGAAAACCCATTTTACTCCAATAACAGAAGTTTCCTTAGGTCTTTCAACCAAGGTCCAGACTTTATTCCTTTCTAATTCATTTAGTTCATTTTTCATGGATTTAATCCAATCATCATCACCTAAAGCTTCATCAGTGCTTTTAGGTTCTAATTGGGAAAGAAATGCTAGACGTTCTACTTCATTTCTCAAGGAACTTCTAGTCCTTATAGGTTGATTTATATCACCAATGATACTATCACTGGGATGATTCTTAAGAAACACATGATTTGGATTTTGTAAAACCTGTTCATCAACATAGGGTAGAAAGTCTTCTGGGGTAAATGTTTCAGAAGTAGCTTCTAGAACATTATCCTTATCAGAAGGTTCTTCTACAAAAGGTTGATAATCAGTTTTTGAAAACACATCCGAGGATATAGGTAGGGATGGTTTAAAAAAAAAGGATCTGACTCATCAAATTTTACATGTACTGTTTCTTCAACAGTGCAAGTATTTTTATGAAAAACTCTATAAGCCTTAGAGGTTGTGGAATATCTTAAGATAATCCCTTCATCAGATTTTGGTGCGAATTTATGTAGGTTATCTTTATTATTCAGAATGAATACTTTGTAACCAAAAACCTTGAAGTAGGATAGTCTTGGTTTTCTACCATTCAATAACTCATAAGGAGTTTTATTAAGAAAAGGTCTAATCAAAACTCAATTTATAGTATAACAAGAAGTACTTATAGCATCAGCCCAAAAATGTCTAGCTATAGAATATTCACTCAACATGGTTCTAGTTATTTCTTGACGAATTCTATTTCTTCTTTCAACTACACCATTCTGTTGAGGAGTTCTAGGTGCTAAAAAATTTTGAGTAATACCTTTCTTACTACAAAAAGTTTCAAAATAAGAATTTTGAAATTCTCTTCCATGATCACTATGGATAGTTTTCAATGGAAGGATTTTCTCATTTTTAACATGAGCTCTAAAACTTTTGAAATATGAAAAAGCTTCAGACTTATTTTTTAGAAAATAGACCCAAGTAAATCTAGTGTAATCATCAACTAGAACAAACACATAGTATTTGCCTCCAATACATCCAGTTTGTGTTGGACCAAAAAGATCCATGTGCACTAACTGTAATGCATCGGTTGTTGAGACTTTACCGATTGATTTAAAACTAGATTTATGTTTCTTACCAAATTGACAAGTATCACAAACTTTAGAAGAATCGTATCTAAGCTCCGGTAGATCCTTAACTAGTTTCTTCTTAGAGAGTTTACATAGGTTCCTAATGTTACAATGACCTAGTCTTCTATGCCATTACCAGGAGTGATCTTCCATTGCACTATGGCAAGGTAAATCTTGGCTTCTTAGATTCTCTAAGTTCAGAGTGTAAACATTCTCTTGCCTATTTGCTGAGAGAATAAATTCTTCCTTGGAATTTTGAACTAAGCGCTTATCATTCCTAAAATTCACAAGGTAACCTTCATCACATAACTGACTTATGCTAATAAGGTTGTGCTTAAGACCTTTAACAAAAAGAACATTTGAAGTCAAGGTTTTACCAAGAAGAACAATATTACCAATAACAACAATCTCTCCCTTAGCATTATCTCCGAAAGTTACCTTTCTTCCTTTCGTTTTGATAATCTTTTCAACAAAACATTTGTTACCAGTCATGTGCCGGGAACATCCACTATCCATGTACCATGTATTATTGCTGGTACTCTCTTTATTTTCCTGAAATGAAGAAGAAGATTAGACTTTTGGAATCCAAACTTGTTTTGATCTGAGATTTTCAGATAATAAAATTTTAGGAACCCACATCTTCTTAGAGAAGTAAGCTTTGTGAAATCCTAAAGATTGGGTTTCGTTTAATGAACAATTCTTTTCCCAGTGACCACCATATTGACACTTGGTAAAAAATGGGGCACTTTGTGGAACAAAATAGTTGTTACTAAAAACTGGTTTTTCATGGGTAAAACCAAATCTGGATTTATTTCTTAAAGATCGTATTTGGGAATACATTTTATCAAAATTTTCCTTACCACGGGTAATGTTTGATAAACACTTCTTTAAGGAAAAAATTTCGGACTTGAGTTTTATAACCAAGTTTTTATCCTCAAAATCATTAGTTTTAGAACTAGAGTTAGGCTCGAAAACATTTTTATTAGAAATTAATTTTTCTAATTCATTAGAAAGTTTGTTCTTCTTAGAACATACTTCTTCAAGATTTTTTGAAATACTTTCAAAATCATCATTTTTCTTATCAAGATGTTTAGAAAGATCTGATATCTCTTTTGTAAGAATAGAATTCCTAGAGTTTGCTTTATCAAGTTTTTTATTGAGTTTGGAATTCTCAATCTCAAGAAGTTCAGCAAACCTAGAAACTTCTTCATAAGTAGGTAAAGTATTTTCTTCATCCGAAGAAGATTCTTCATCACAAGAGTTATAATACTTACAATCATTAGAATTTAAAGAAACATTGTTCAGTGATTCAGCATTTCGTACCTTATCCATAAAACAATGATTAGAAATAGGTAATCTGGCTAAAAGACCAAGATTCTTCTATCATGAAGATTCATAATCAGAAGATTCATCTGAAGAGTCACCACCACTGGCACTCCAGGTGTCATTAGCTTTCAGAACTTTCTTAGCTTTGGATTTATAATATTTGTTTCTGTTCCTGTCTGAATTCCTTTCTTTCCTATCTTTCTTTTTGAGCATAGGGAAATCTGGTCTAATATGTCCAGCTCTTTTACATTCATAACAAGTAACTTCTCCATCTTTCTTATCTTTCCTTTCCTTTTTCTTATACTTTGATTGGAAATTTCTCCGGCCAGCTATCTTGTTCATCCTTCGAGCAAGATTTTCTAAATCATTTTCCGAGACTTCACTCTCACTAGATTCGGACTAGAAAATAACTTTCTTAGACTTGGATCTGGTTACTCTCTCAGGAGTCTTAGCTTTCATCTGATTTGAAGTTGTTGTAAAAGCAACAGTACCATTTCCATTTTTCTTTTGGATGTTGTCAGCATCTCTCTTCATTATGGTTTCATGTTGGAGAAGAGTTCCAAATAATTCATCAAGAGTAATTTGAGTTACCTTCATGTTTTCATCTATAGTTGTTCTCTTGGATTCCCACTCGTTGGGCATGATATCAATTATCTTATCCACAAGAGCTTCATCATCTAGACCTTTCTCTCCCATAGATTGTAGGCTGTTGACTATAGTCA
Organism: Viscum album; assembly: GCA_963277665.1. Taxonomy (NCBI): domain Eukaryota; kingdom Viridiplantae; phylum Streptophyta; class Magnoliopsida; order Santalales; family Viscaceae; genus Viscum; species Viscum album. The sequence continues at coordinate 1,766,987,908 of OY728152.1, forward strand.
TGAATATCTGTTGCACTTTACAGATTGGTTCACCATATGGAAAATTGAAGCCATGATATTCAGCTCTAAGAATAGCTCTCGTAGTCTCAATCTCTTTAGAAGTCCCAAAGTGTGTAACTTCTAACTTATTCCAGATACAGTTAGCTGCTTCACAAGAATAAATTTGGCTATATATATTTCTAGTCATTGAACACAGTAGAGTATTGTGTACCTTATAGTTGAGTTGATATTATTTCTTTTCCTGGTTAGTGAAAGTTCTAACTTCCTTGTCAGGAATTTTATAATCACCAGTTAGCATAACAAAATTGTCTACTCCAGTATTGATAACAAAAGTCTTCATTCGATCTCTCTAGTACTCATAGTCATTACCATCAAATATAGTTGGTCTTGTAGGATTTAGATTATCAATGCAACCTACATTTATTCCTGCCATACTAAAAATAACCTTCGGCACACAAACTTGTTAGTAGAAAAAGTTCGGAATGACAAAGTTCTGACTGGGAATTTTCAGAATGGAATAGTTCGGAATGATAAAGTGAGCAAGAAAAACTTATTCGTAAGTATAATTATTTTAGAGACCTTCTCTGATACCAATTGTAGGATCGAAATAATGATTTAGATGCTCAATATACAAGAAGGGGGTGAATTGTACACTTTAAAAATTCCTTTGGAACATTTAAAGTTAGTTATGAATAACTATGTTTTCCTTAAGCAAAGGAAAGGGCTAATTTTAACAAAGTAAAACTAAGCAAATTCACAACACCTCTAACACCGAATGCAAATTTGGAAAGAGATTCCGAAAGTAGGTTCCGAAAATTGAAACTTAACAAAATATTACAATATGAGATTCTACCTTAAAGCGTATAGAATCTAAATGAAACAGAGTACAAGTAGGGAAGTATAAGAAAGTTATACTTTCCTTATAATACAAAATGCAGCGGAAAATAAACAAGTAGTAGAACTACTAGTAACAAGATATAATTCTTTTAACACAAATAGAAGGGTATCCAACAACCTTGGATAAAGGTCCCTTGATTTATACTTTCATCCAAGTCTGTCTTACCCACACTAGGGTAAGCCCTCGATACAAAGATTGAAGTCTTTGTCTTGCTATCCCTGCAAGCCCTCAACTTCAAGGTAGTTGGAAACCTCTGTCTTCCTCAACAAGGAAGCCCTCAAACTTCAGGCTAGTCGGCACCTCTATCATTCTATCCCCGGAAGTCCTCAAATGTAATCACCAACATTCGGAGTCGCACGAAGCTTTCAGAGTTAATAAGAGCCTCTCTCTCTAGAAATCACTTCAAGCATGTAATCACATGAGTCGAAGATCAGTCAGTCTTTTAGCACCGATCTCTTTCAAATGAGATTCTATTTATAGGTAAGGTCGGATCCTTCTCCAACGGTTATATTTTCCTTAAAGATCGGAGGGACCTGTACACGTGTCACTTAGACAACGGTTAGTTTATAAAAAAATAGACGACATCGTTTTATAACAAAACTAGTGTAACAGAATGTACGACATTGTTTTAATTCTAACTCAAAAGTCTGTAATGAAAGCTTCGGAGTAATGGTTCGGAGTGTAAGGAAAATAATAAAGAGTAGTCAAAATATAAATGCATAAGAAAAATTAATGTTCGGAGTCTAACCAAAATAATTTTCGGAGTCTGAATAAATTCAGAGTGTATAAAACAAAGATAATCAGATTCTGTTTAATAAGAGAATTCAGAATGAGAGTTCGGAATGGGAGTTGGTCAATAGAATTCGTAGTGAGAATTCATCATCAGAATTCGTAATGATAATTCTTCATCATAATTCGTAATGAGAATTATTCATCAAAATTCGTAATGATAATTCTTCATCAAAATTCGTAATGAGAATTATTCATCAAAATTCGTAATGATAATTCTTCATCAGAATTCGTAATGATAAATCTTCATCAGAATTCGTAATGATAAATTTGTTGTCGAACTTCATAATGATTCATATCCTGATTCCGGAGTAAAACTATATCCGGAATTCGCAATGAAACATTATCACAGTTCTCATTCTAGATTTCGGAGTAAAACTCTATCACAGTTCTTATCCAGAATTCGGATCCTAAAACAGAATGCTTCAAATCAAAGTTTCAAGCAATTCCGAGAAAATAGAAATGAATCTGAATCTCATTCTTAAGAAAAAAAATCTAGATGAAAATATGATACGGATAATTTTTCTTATAAAAGCGATTTTCCTTATAAAAGCAATTTTCCTTAAGAAAACAATTTTCCTTATAAAAGAAATTATCCTTAAGAGTAAGGTGTTTGTGATTTTCAAAACAAGAAGGAATGAATAAGTCATAAGGAAATCCTTATTGACTCAACAATATCTTATCCTTTGAACATACTCCAATTCTCTCTCAAGTCATGATGGGTACCATGTATCTCCCTGGATAAAGTAGGCACCTAACCCTTCACATGTAATAATCTATTTGGGCAGACCACTGGAGTACAATATTTCTTATGAGGAGAAACCTGTTGAAATTATGAATTTTACAGAGAAGGTTCCATGAAAAAAACACTCATTTTGTTAATTTTTAAGAGATAAATCCAATATCATATAATTCTACATGGGAACTCGATGTTATAATCAAGTAGAAGTATCTTCATTTTTTTACCCAGTTGACGAATTTCATGGGTGAAATTCATTTTAAGGTGTTATAATGTAATACCTAGAGATATTATGGACATTTTTTCAATAAAATTATTTAAAATTTATTTATTGGAATGAACTGAGTGAAATATTACTTTCCCATTGCACCAACTTAGTGTACCGCACATGTAACTTCGACTGAGTGTATGTTACCTGTAGCACTGACATAAAGTATGTTACACACAACACTGATGTTTCCAGAAAACATCAATTTGTTGTTATAATAATTTAAATGTGGTATTTATAACCTAGCTATTAAACATAGAAATATTAATAGTAATAACTACTATTAAAATATTATATATAATTTTTTAATATAAATTAATCATATTGATAATGAATAATATTAACATCCATATATGCTTAAAAACATTCTTTTCATGAAGTAACTAAATTTAATGGTCGTCTATAAAATATAATATGATTAATTTTAGACATAAATAAAAATTGAATTTGATAAAAACCACATTTTTGAATTTTATTTTAAATTATATGAGGTTATATTTTTGGTATTATTCTGAAAAAACATCAATTTTGTATGAATAATAAAAACTACTATATTTTAATTCAAAACAATTTTCACATCAAATTTATTTATAAGGTTAAATAATATTTTAAATTGGTTTTAATGTTTTGTTTATTATATTTTTATCATTTAATCCAATCTTGATAATTTCAAAAACATTCATATATAATTTTGATATTAAAACATAGCGAACTATTAGTAATTTATTCTTTAAAGACTCACATTGTTGACCCGACTACGTGACAAATTTTTAAAAAATTTCTACAATTTCTATGTTTTGAATTTTGAAAAATATATCAAATATTTGGAATTGAAATAATTTATAATATCATTTTTTTATCATTTCTTTTTACCATGAAAATTAATGACGGGGATTAAAATTAATTACATTGATAAATGATAAATAAATCTAAATAAGGGACAAAACCATAACCTGAAGGCCCAAAACGACAAGTACACATGTCAAACACCCATTGGATGGACATATATTGACCCTATCATCAGTTGGATAAAATATTTAACAATATTGGATCTAATTTAATCATTAAAAAATTTGGTTTGAATTCTATCTAGAAATGTTTACTAGATTGTCACTCTTCATCAACTATAAAAAGGGATCCTTTCCTACCACTTCATCACACCTCTAAATCCCCATGGATGACAAATAATATAAACAAAAAATCTCCAAAATTTCCTCCTATCCTATTTGAATCCTCTCTTTAGTAATAAATACAACGAAGGAATCCTCTTCACATAAACTAAAATGAGTTACTCAGTTAAGATGTAATGTCTTCTCTGAAGTCCTCTCATTTATTTACTTTCTCCACCTCCTCCACTCAAATTAATCAATTATTTTTTAACAAAACCACTATAAGTAAAATAATATTATATTTTCATGATACTATTTCAAACTACACATACACACTACTCCATCTAATGTATAACAAACATATTGTTTAGGTGTATGGTCAACAACGACCTCACTAAATAATGATCGTTCAATTTTCAATATGGCCTATCATGGTGAATGTTATGATGTAAATTTATTTATATATGATATATATAATATTTATTAATCATTTAATATGTTTTATTACTTTTACAGTACATATCTTTTTACTTTCCATTTTGGTTAAACATGAGAATTACATTTCAGGATGTATGGACTGCTAACTCCTCAAAGCAACATGACTCATTCAAACAGTACATAGAATATATTAAATATTGTTTTAGTAAAAATTTATGATATATATGATTTAATAATGATAAATTAATAATGATATATATATAATGATATTTAATTTACATTATTTCTTTAAATATGACAATAAAATGGAAACAACGTTCATGCGTAAGTACGGATTATCGTCTCTATGAATGTTGTATTATATTTTCATACTTCTATTTTTTATAGAATATTATAATACACATACCATTTATTTAGATGATATTTGTATCATATTTTACATTGTGGAATCATGATATATGTATAAGTACCACCATTGTAACAAATTAGGACACATAAAAAAATATTACCCAACGTCAAACCATGGCATAAGATGGTTACAAATCATGTAATATAAGGTAATAAAAAACCAGATTTTGTATTAGATATAATAATATGTTATGTAAAAAGATTTTTAAGAAACTAATTTTATTATAATGCTTTTCTATGGAGTGTATCGAGATTCAATGTACAACTTATGAGGATCTCATATCACTTTTTTTTCAAGACATACTTTCATTTTTCTACACTCTTTTCTTTTGTGTGGTGTTTGTACATATGATGATTGTATTCTATGTATATTTTAATTTAAATTATGGTGTCCACATATAAATTTTTATATAATTCATTAATTGTTTTTATGTATCAAAGGCTACCAAATTGGTACAATAGTTATGTATGAATTTCCCATCTTTTATACTAACGTATTTTGATGCATTTATATTTTCTTTAGTAATGTATATAGTTACTTTTTACATTTGATGTCTTGAAATTCACTTACTTCATGATATTTTATGTTTTATCTAATTTCATATTCAATTTGGGATTGTATTATCCCATGTTACCAATTTAAAAGAGTTTTCTGAGACAATCTCAAAGCTTTTCAAGATTATTTATGTTTAGGCTTCCTTTGGTGAAATATTATTATCCATCCCTAAAGAACACCCTTGGGTTTCCTTAATCTTTTTTATTCATGAAGTATCCATGTATTATTATTATTGTATAACTCTGTGGTACTTAATTATACATTTTTATGTAAAATAAGATTGTATAACTCTTTGGTTGTAAATCTATTTTATGAGAAATTCATATTTTCAAAAAGGTTCTAAAAAATATATTCCATAATATTTTTAAAAATATTTTCAAAAGATATTTGAACACCATTTTCATGGTAAAAGGATTTTAAAAAAAATTATGGATTACAATATTTCCTTTATTATTTTTCAAATCTATTTTAAAAGAAATATGTTTTGAAAAGGTTTTATGTATTATAAATTGTTTTTAAATTCATAAATGATATTATCCTCCACTAATGTTTTTATAAGTTATTTGGAAATTATTTACTATCAAATATAACTTCCATTGGTGATATTCATGCATTTGTGGGGAAATAATTCAATGTTTCCATTCATATTATTTATCAAAATGAATTTTGTATTGAAGTAATAATAGTGATGAAACCCATTTTACATTCATAGGTTTAATTATTTTGAAACCCTCTTATTTACATGGGTGATTATTTGGATTAAATGATTGTGAAACATGTCTTTTTCTACAAGTTATGATACGATTACTAGTTTATAATACCCATATCATTTTATTGGTTATGATATGATTATTTTTTATCTTGTGGATCATGTATGAATGATTTCCTTATAAGATTGGTGGGACATATATTTACTACCAATGATGTATGTAATGACTTATATCTCTTGATATAGTCTATGATTCACATTGGAATGAATCGTATCTACTATTTTGGCCATGAGAGTGAACCAGGACTACTTGTATGGTATGAAGAGCAAAATCAAGCTTCTGGTATAGCCATGGGAGGGATCCATGACTACCAAGACTGTATTTGGAGTGAACCCATACTACCATGATGGTATTAGAAGAGATTCCTTGTATACTATGGAAAGAATATTATATGATTATCTAACTACCATAATTACTTATTTTTTCCTATGTTATGCTTTAATGGATTATGTTTTTTATGTATTCATGATTCATGTCTTATAAACTACAAATTGTTATAACATGATTCATGTTTAGGATATTTGATATACAAGGTATGATCTTCTATATTGTTGTTCCTGTTCTCTTACCATTATGGTAATGATTATGCTTACATGTCTCCCTTATTTACCCTTATTAAGCATCTAAGATCACCCAGTTTGGTGTTTCCATTCCCCATGGTGATGAAGAGATGTTTTTTGTTTTATGTGTCTTATAAGGGTGTTATTCATGAATAACCTCTTGGGAGATATTGTATCTCACATATGTACTATTGTTTATGTTTCCATAATTCCAAATGTACTACAATAGAACAATATTCATTCGTCTATGTTTGAAATGTTTTATGTATTCCAAAAATTTTATGTAATGTTAATGTATGTCAACCCTGGGTTACAATAATGTTTTTAATTATAATTAATTTTTTAATGTTATTACCCTACTAGAACCATATTATATTTTGAAATATTTATTTCACAACAACGAATTTTTATATTGTCAACTTATAATTTCAAAAAAATAATATTTTTTTGTGAAATCACTAGTGAATAGTTTTGGATTTTTTTAAATATATCATATAATTTTTTTATCATTTTATAATATATAGTAAATGTATTATTAATAATTAATTTAATCAAATTTATGTTTAAATTTTATTTATAAATTTAATATTTGTTAAAAAGAAAAAAAATAATTCTTTCCACAATTTTTAAATTATCATATTATATATAGTTGATAAAATAATAATTATTAATTTAATATCATTTTGGTTCTAGAGTAACCTATTACTACTACTTTAACTCTATTCAAATATTATCCAGGTTTTGAATATACATCATCAGCACTACAGAATATTGATAAACCACAATCATCACTCTAAATAATTAGTTAATGATGTGTTTGATAACTTGTTTAAAGATAAACTTTTAAAAAAAATACTTAATTTATGATTGAAAAAACATTATGAATAATGTTTCATTATTACTGTAGAATAAAAAATTATTTATTTATAATTCATAAAATTAATTTTCAATTTTTGATTTAAAAAAACTAAATAAAAATTTATAAAAATTTACAAATCTATAACAATGTTATTTGTAATTTTTAAAATATTTAACATTATTTTTTATTGTATGTAACATCAAATGGATTATATAATGGTAAAATAGTCCATTTATAAGAATATATTTTATAAAATTATGATTTCTTTATTTATTAGACCAAACTGTAAAGAAGATGTCTGGATTAAAAGAAATTCCTAATTTTACAAATAAAACAAATGATTAATTTTTTGAATGGAGTTAACAATGAAGTGGAGTATATTGAACAACTAAATAATCTTCAAAATAATGATGAAAATATGAATATTTTCCTTTTTAATTAGTAAATATATATACTAAAATTGGAACCATTAGCATTATATGTATGGATATATTTTTATTTGCGTGTGTTATAATAAAAAAGTGACAGAGTTAATAAAAATTAATATGAAATGATAACTATGTAATGGTAAATAGTGATTCACCTATATATAAAAAATTTCAGATATATTATAATTAATGATGTAATGTGGTTGAAAAATGCATTTTAAAAAGTGGATTATTGGGGATTGAGATTTTTGAGGCATATTATAATATCATTCTCATTCATAGGAGATTCACACCCCCTCTTAATTAGTTTAATTGGTGGTAAGATAATCCAAATTTAGATAAATTAGTGGATTATTAATCAACACATTTACATTATACATTTAACATGAAGGGTATTTATAATTAAAGAACTATAATGAAAGAAATTTATTTATTTCCTTATAAAAATACTATTTGATTCTTATTAAAGAAAATTGAATGGAAAATAATTTCTATTAAATTTATAGATTTTTGCATTCCATGGTTCCTTCTATTATTAAAAAAGAGATAAACATTTATATGAGGTATTATTCCATTTTATAATATATTTAAAACTCTATTGAAATGGTAAATATTCATGGATTTCATCATTACTATTAAATTATAGTTGTTCATGTTTGTTGGCTAAATCACACATATCCAATGAACATATGATCCCATTAGAACAAATTTGATCAGGCCTATAATCAAGATTACACCAATTTAGTAAACTAAATAATCCACATGATACGAAACATATAGATATTGATATCCAAATGCCTCACATGTTTGGGATCATGTTTTAATGGACTCGATGGATATGATTATGCACAATGAAAAAAATTCACCTTATAGAAAGCAGATATAGAGTACTATGTTATCCCACTAAAATTAACCCATCAAAATATTTATCTTTATCCAATTCACAATTTCAGGATTGTCCGTAAACTAATTCATTGTATCGATATATATATTATACAAAAATTAAAGCCACCTCCATGAATCGATGTTATATAAAATGTGCAAAGTACACCATTATAACTCCACATTTTACATGTGTTCCTATAGATATTTCAGTGCACCACCCCAAAAGAATATTTTACACCCACCTCATTTACAATTTTGAATAGTGATAAGGTGATCCCATTTTTTTCAACTTTCCACATAATTTGTTTCATAAGAAACACCATCTAATTATGTTTATCAATAAGAAATATATTTTTAAAAAATTATTTTAATTATCATCTCGAAATTTAAAATTTTTATATTTCATTTTTATTTTGATTATCAATCATGATACTCTATGTAATAATTTTTAAAAAATAATAATATATTTTTATTTGATCATTTATATAGTGGAAAAAAATAAAAGATAAATAGAGAAACAAGTCAACATTACCATGAACATTTAACTCTTATTTTCGTCTTTATTCATTTAACAATGATACATTGATTTGAATAGATAGAAATCTACACCTATACACCATACTAATCATTTATCTCTTAAATAATCATTAATATTTGAGATCTAAATTCATATAGTATTTTAACCAATGCATGACCAACATCCACATGAGGGAAAAAACAAATTTTCCCATGTTTATATACAAGTTTGATATTCTATGCATATTAATAGATTCTAAAAATTACCCTCTTTTCCGCTAAATCCATTTATACCATTATCCTAGGATTCATTATAGTATTTTGTTTCATTAAAACATAAGATATGATTTCCAAAATTGAACATAGATGTAGAATATTATTACACATTAAGATAGTGTTACATTTTTAGTGGACTAATATTACAGACTATAATCTCATCCCTAAGTATGTTTTGAAAATAATCAAATCACAGTCCCACTATAAGTTAACTTTTAAAATTCGATATTTATCTAACAAATTCCACAATTATGATACTATATTATATAAATTATCACACATCGTAATGTATGAGACCAATGTGTCATTATTTTCTTTTATATGTATTGATGTATACCGTAGCTGATGTTTCATAACGATCAAAATGTATAGAAATTATGTACCTCAAAATGGGATAATGTGGTACATTTTATAAATGATATCTAATTTGTTTTAAACTATAATTTTTTGGTTATAGTTTATTAAACTTATACTCTATTATGAAGTTCATTTTATGACATTGTTTCTTTGATCTCCAGGTGATTTCTCTATTATAAAGAAATAAAATATAACCTAATATTTAAGTGTGATCCTCAATATTAGAAACATAAATTGTATTATAAATACCTTCCAACACCCATTGGATTAAATTGTATAAAAAATACACCATATAATCCATTTGATATTTTAGAACACTTTTCATTGCACCACATTAGACAGAACATTGTTACTTGTATACATACTAAAATTTAAAATAATATATTTGATATTAGGTATTATACTAGTTATAACATATATAAGACTCCATTTAATTGAGAAACATGGAATAATTTATTTGGTACCATACAAATCTATGAATTTTATGGGCTAAAATGTGAGAGTAATAAAACTATTTGAACCTAATTACAATCATATCAATTTAATGATATTTAAAAAATAATATAACTGTTTTATTTATAAATGGTTTATTTCTGATTATATCATTACCTTATCTAAATATTATATGTCAGATTTTATAGATAAATCATATGTGGCCTCATTTCATTAATTTATATCTTTTAAAAAGTAACACGTAATATACATATTAAAAAATAAAGACAACATGATTATATTTTAACATAAAATATTTATATTTATTAATTTTTTTAACTAAAAATCAAATCAAAATAATTATTTAATTCAAAATATCATTGCATTGTTTTGGAGCAAGATTTATACTATATAGTGGTAATAAAAATATTCTAAAAATCTCTTCATTCACATTCATTATTATTAAATTTATTTATCTTTATTTATTTCCACATTGAATCTTATATTTAAGAATATTACTTTTTCATATATGTTTTAATTTATAATTGATAATGGTAATATAAGCAAAGAATAATTTTTGCAGCTTTAGTCACTTTCACAATAATATAAGTATCAAAATTATGAATTCCTTCCATTATGTGAATCTAATTCTCTACTAATATGTTTTCATATTTCTCAACTAAACTAATAAATTTTATTTTTCAATTAAATACATTTATGTATCGTATCATTAATGAGATTTTTAGAGATCAAATAATATCCATGATTTTTCAGGATTATAGATTCTATTGAATTATCTATATATTTATTCTAATGAGATGTATTTGAAGATTGTGAAACTTATTATTATTCATTATTCTTAGACATGATATTCCATAAAAAGGCATTTTTATGTAATATTATCATAATTTCCATCCAATAACATCATAGAAAATAAAATTCATATAGTTTAGGTATGTGGGGATTTTTAATTTAATAAAACTATTCAACTATCCCTTTAAGTCAAACCATGCTATTTATGGTAGATTACTCAATTTAGGCATGCATAGGAAATGATAAATACTGATTCATTAAGAATAAAATATCTAAATTGGAATATATATATTAAAAACATATATATTAATTTATTTAAACCAATAACTATATAATTTTTATAATGATATATTTATCCAATAAATATTAAATCAATGCCTAATTTATCAATAAATTTCATTTTAGGATCACAGACGTGATAACACCAAAACCGTTTTATAATTGATAAAAAAAGTTAATTCATCCAAAATCCATGTGGTCTCACCTACTACCCCTCTTTATAACCCAATTTAGGATGTCACATGTATTAAAAAATTACTCTCTCCAAAAACCTCATATATTTCTTGATATAGAAATCATATAATTTACTATATACATTAACATTTTATAATAAATCCAGACCATTATTTTGGGTTTTATATTTATCATTTACATGATATATGATCCCTAGTGACTCAAATAAATAAATAGAATAATATTCTATGTCCCTAAGAAAAGATAATGTGACGAGAGAAGATAGGGATTGAGTGTTATTATTCATCCCTTCATTATGTTTTAATTTCATTTTTTATCATGATAATGTTTTTTGAGAAATACATTACATGATAGATGATGGGTATTTTTAGATGAATAAATCATTCATTATTTCGTCTAGCAAGAAAATTTCTTATAAACATTCTCTATTTTTACAAATGGTTTTAAATGGTAATGTAATTGATCAAAACATTATTTTATGTCTCTTAACATGTTTCCATTTCTTCTATGATGATGTGCATCTAGTTATTTCATTATTTATTTTTTGATATATATATATATATATTTATTTATTTATTTATTGATAGAAAAATTAATCATATTTTGTTTTTCTATATTTTTTTCCAACAATATTTTATAAAAATTTAATTTTCTTGATTCAATAAAATAGTACTTCTGTGAGGAATTAAATATTTCAAAAGAAAATGAAATCCAAATATCATATTTTAATAGTTTCCTTGAGTATAAAATAATTTTAATTTTCACTTGGTTTATAAATATTTATAATGAACATAATGACTTAAAAATTGATTTTTAATTTAAATATTATGTTATTGTATATTGGAATATAGAAAAAAAATGTATTTGAATTTTAAATTTTTGAAGTTTATTGGTAACAATAAGTCTTATATTTTTTAATAATTATAAATAATCATAATATTTATTTAATTTGATAATTTGTTTTATTAATGACATGTGTAATTGGAAATATAGATAATTTTGTGTATCTTTATTTGTACATGTGGTATTATGGAATGGAATTATTTTAGTAGGATTTTTGGTTCATCATATGATACTTTAAAATGGTATGATTGTTTCATTATTTTAAATGTCATCTAATAAGTTTCATTAATAATGATAAATATGTTACATTAGTGGTCAAATATTTATCAAGGGATTATAAATAAAATTTATTGGTCCGTTTGTTTTATTTATAATTATGTTTCATAAAATTAGATACTATGAGTTTTTCATTAGAAATTTTTAGAACATTTATAGATTCTTATGTTCTATTATTCATATAGAATTCTTTTCTGTATGAAATATTTTTTTAAAAATATGGTTTCTCTAAGTGGTTTTTAATTATGGATAGGTTTATTTTAACAAACTAATGGATTTAAACAATATTTTGAGTATTAAATATTTACATTAAATTGTGGTTTTTAATCAATAGGTCACATTAAATTCAAAGGATTTGGTAACCCCTATAATAATGATAATTTTAAAAATTCAGTGAGTATTCTATATTACTAGTGTTTTCATTTTGAATGTTGTACAAAAATAATTTTCTATAATTTTTTTCGAAATTTTTTATTTAATTATATTGATAATAATATTTAATTTTTGTTTAGTTTAAATGGATGCATATATTCAATGTTGTTTGTATTGAAATAAATTTTTATGTATTTATATTATTTTATTTTACTAGTATATCACATGAATGATTTGATTTATATTTACTATTTAAAAACCATCTATAATATCACTTTTCATATCAATTTAACACAGAATGTTTCTTTTATAATTAAAAACTTATTTAGAAAGTTAATATTGTTGGTTTTTATGTATTCATAAAAATTAAATGTTTTATATATTTTCTATTATCATATTATAATTCTTTTTTGTGTTATGTATTCTATTATACTCCAAATGAATAATTCTAAATGCATCAATTAGTCATTCCAATAAGGTGATAAATTCTTAGTTTTATATTATAATGAGAATGATGAAAATATCTAACATTTTATTTTATCAAAATAAATCATCATTCAAATGAGTTCAATATTCCATGTAATAATATTGATATAGATATTAATTTCAAATATTTGGTTATAAAAAATATTTTTAATTTTCTATCAAATTAACATGAACATGAATTATTTTTATTGGTATATTTTGAGTGGTATTCATTAGAATATAAATGATACCACTATTTTGTATAATTAAAATTATATTATATTTTTTAATGTATTGAAATTTATATTATTTTAAATTTAACTACAAGAAATATTTAATGTATTAAAGTATAATTATTAAAAAAATCAACCCATTATCCTATTTAAAAATGAGGCTTTTGTGATGAATAAAATTTTGAATATAAAATTATTATAATTTTATTACTTTTTGAAACCAAATTTACTAATCAGTATAGTGGTTTTGATGGTTTAATGTTTTTTAAATATTTTTAAATTAATTATTTAATTAAATAGTTAACTTTTCAGATTTGGTATCAATATATCTATTTTTATGATAAATCATCAAGACTAGGATGTATTTAGATTATTGAGTGTAGCACTATGTTTCTTATCTTGATTTGATTTCCTATAATTTGAGAAGAATGAAACATTTGGGTTTTATACATATACAATTGTAATAATTCAATATTGAACCATTTTTAATCTTCATATACTTTTTAACAGAATAATTAATTGTGTTATGATCGCTTATGATATGGGAAACACTAAGAAAGTGAGTGGGATCAGTTTTGGAGACAATTCGTGATACTATAATATTTAACAATTTTTACCTCTCTGGTTCTTCAAAAATAATTTATCTCCCACTATATTTTCTCACATTTGGTTTAATGAGTTTACTAAAGCATTAGAGTATAAAAACAATATATGATGTGGTTTTTTAATAAGATTCTCCTACAATTTTGATGAATGTTTTTATAGTGTATAGTGGTTATTATCTCACTAAAATAAAATATCTATTTCATTATTAATATTATTCTTGGTAACGACTATATCCTTGGATCCATAACCCTAGAACCAATAATAAATACTGAAATCATCAAATAGTTATCTAATGAATAAATGGAATGACTTTTATAACATTTAAATAAGATCACCAATATTTGATCATGTACCTTCTAGAAAGTATGTATATGACCTTTTTCATAAAAATATAGAAAAAATAAGGTCCTAATTAAACTAATTAAGTGCTTATAATAAAATTATATCAGAAGATGTGAACTATAGAATTCTTCTTTTCCCAACATAATTATCAAAATATGATAAACTGGTCTCTCACATCGTCATCATCTTCCGTTTAATTAATACCCTAAATATATGCTAGTATAATGATTAGATATATTTTTTATTTGAAACAAAATGTATATGAAATGATTAAATGTTAATCTCCTTGTCTCTTTAATAAAAATGGTTTACAATAATATATAATATCATATCCTTATTCTCTTAACATCTTTGAATCAAAGGCTTATACTAAGGATAACAGCATTTGGGTGATTTTATATATTCTGGTTCTATATTGTTTATATTATGGCTCAAATAATATAATATAAATTTTTTATTATGGAAGTATTAATTTAATATTAATAGCATATATCCTCCAAAATTATTATTTTACCCAATAAAAATACATCATCGCTTAATCCCCCAAATACTATGGATTATTTTTGTTGTGCAACTCCTTAATTACTAAAGCACTTATCCTTTTCATTTAATTCTCTTAAAAAGCTAATTATTCAATATCCATATCTGAATGTTTAAAAATATATTATAAATGATGTGGTGTTGAATTATTTTTTGTGTCATGATGATCTCTCATAATATTTTCTTTATCACTAACTCTAATGCGGTCTTCTCTTTTCTTCACAACTACATCTCAAATTATAGATACATAATCTTCTAGAAAATATATTTATATATCTCAAACTCATTAAATTTAAACATAAAAAAACAAAAAGATTCACTCATATATTAGAACGGACAAATTATGATATTTGTACTTTGAACAATTAAACAACATGAACAATGTTTATTATCTTTTTAACCACTCATATTAGAAGTTTATCTTATGATTCATCATTCAAAATATTTAGATGTCTAAAAATATTGAAAAATATTGTGACCATAAAATATTTAGAGAGTTATATGAAGACCAATTTCTTTCTCCAGGATTAACCTAGACTATCATGAATTTTTTTATTAATAATTACTATTGGTTTTTGTTTCTCTTATGATATCACAGGATAAAACAAAAAAATATTCATATTACCCATATAAAATCACTAGATTTAACTTATGAAATATATAATGAATATTTTTCATTTTCGTTCATACACTTATAATTATTTGGAAGTCTCTCAGTCTATTCATTAATTTAGTTTTTTCTTCTGAGTAACCATTAAAAATATCATAATGATTCTTATATTATGATTCCACAACATTTTTATTATAGTTCTAATAAAATTGATACATTATATATGTTTTCTAGCATCATTTTATCATTATTATACATTAATTTATATAAAGAAAAAAACAATATATAAAAAATTATATTTTATTAAAAACATTGCACTATGAACTATTAAAAAATTATATTTAAAATATTTGGGTTAAAGATTATACTTTTCTAATAATTCCTATTATTCTACAAGGAAGATTAATAAATATATAGAATATTTTCCATCATGATTTTACCGACCATATAGTTCATCATATGTAAGTAGATCATCACCTCTTGATAATCCCAAATGAATAATATATTTTTCATAATTAATTAATTATTTTCCTTTATCTTATTTCTTGACATGTTCTCCCTCTATCATTATTTCCATTTAATATTTGGCTAGTTGTAGTACCTGATATGCCTACTATATTAGGTAAACACTAAATCCAAAAACTATTACCTTATTTACACTTTAATGAGCCTTTTTCATGAAATAATTATATATATATATATATATATATTAATTTAAATTTTACAGAAATAACTTCTTAGGATTTTTGAATGAAAATATTATCTTAATTTATATTTTATATATCTTTTGTAAAATAATTGATTTCTATGTGAATAGTTAAAAATGTAAACTTTAACAATATATGAATTTTATAAAATTATATGTAGGATAGAAAAGTTGATAAATGATTTTAATTCATAAAATTTGAATTAAATATAAAATATGAAATGTTATTGTTATATTATTTTTAATTTGTGAATCATATGGTTAACATATTAAGGTGTTAAGTAATCTTTTCAAATAAAAACTAGTTTTTGTACTATTCCATTAAATAAATATTATTTTACTAAAATTTTGTTTTGGATTTATTTTAATAGAAAATAATATATTTAATAAAATAATATATTTCATGTAAATTAATGAAATAAATTAATATTCGGAAAAAAAATTAATTTTAATCATAAAATGTATTTTTTTCTAAAAACATGAATTCATGTGTTAAATGTCGTACTCTAAAATATTATTATACATATATATCTAAATTTTAGATAATAAATTATATTTCATATTTGGAATAATTGTTTCTAAATAATATAATAAGGATCAATTTCTTTAGGCATAAAAAATGTTTAACATTAGTAACGAAACTAGTTACCATAGTAAAAGTGAAAATGGTAAATGTAATAAATCTTAGATAAATTGGAACGAAATATGTAAAATATGTGTTTCTAATTAAGGGGATGATAGAAGATATATAATATTTTGTTCCCCACTCAGTTATTTAGTATTTTTTTGTTTGAATTAGAGAGTGAATCATGTTCCCTCAAAATAAAATTATGAAATATTTAAAAATATATCATAATCACAGCTTATGAATGGGCCATCTACCTACCCAATCAATATAAATAAAAAAATTTATACATGAAACTACACGCTTATTCTTTACCCAATAATCCTATTTCAACCCCTTATAAATCTGTTCAAAATAAAGCCTCTGATTACTTATAATTATAATCTGTCCCCAAAGGGAATGTCCATATCATTATCATGGGTTCTTATTTTCCAATTTTTAAATTCATATAAGTATTACTATTAATGATTTATCACTATAATTTCAATATAATTAAATCATTATTATTTGAATAATGAATTCTATTATTCTTTGATAATAACTATTCACTAATGTGAAAGTGGTTTCCTTAAACCCAACATGAATTGTTCTTTTTGACTACCATATAATGTATATAGAGAGTAATGCATGATGTTATATTAACATAATAGTGTTAATACATATATGTACTCTTTTTAGATAGTGATTTAATTAGATTATTTTTTTCAACATGTTAATGTAGTTACATTCTATAATACTAACCTCAAGATATTGTGGAAATAATCCAAAATATATTACTTGTGGTGAAGATGAATCAAACTGACGTGACACAAATGATCACCCACAATTAAGACATCTGGACTAGTAAAAATTTATAAATCTTATCATGAAAGTTGAATATAGTGATATTGATTAGAAAATATAATAAGTAATCCTATTTTCGAACTTGTTTATTTGTCTCTCAAATTGGGATCATTACTCATGCATACCATTAGATCATGTACTTTGATGAAGGATGAAAACCATGAACTTTTTTTAATGTAAGGTTAGATTTCTCTAATTTCATCACTGTTGGTATGACATTTATAAAATGTTGATGATATTATTTATTAATTCAAAAAGGATAATTTATATGGGGCCTTTTTGGAAACAAGAAATTAATTTAATACATGTCCATGGTGATTGAATTTAACTATGTCTATATTGATTTAGAATAAATACATATATAATTTAATATAAAATTATGTGTGAGTCCTTCTTCATGAGATATCAGAGAAAAATACAATCAATAACACAGTTTGTGTTAAAATTAGGTTATCATATATATGGAATACATTATCTACTTAGGGTTTATGATATGTTACATAATAAACCATATCAATCTTTTAGTATAATTAAATATTATTTATTTATGGGTCTTATGTGTCAAACAAAAATGTTATCCTTATGATTCACTTACATTGGGGAATGAGTTTTTTCAATTAAGTGGGTACCTTGTGTGGGGGTCGATGACCTTATATGTCTGAATGGTAACAATAAAATTTAATCAGCATCATTAAAAACGTTAAAAATATTAAAAATAAAATATATTTATCCTTTAAATCACATATTATTTAGTTACAAAACTGAATACAATAAAATTATTGTTTTTTGAATAAATATTACAAATTAAAGTTTCATCGATTCATTATGGATAGAAAAATACATGTTTATGAATTTTTATATGTAATCTGTAATTTAATAATTTCAAATGCCATTTTTGAATATTTCTAACATTTACAATACATATTCATAGATATTTATGTAGTTACGTAATGAATTAATTTTATTAAAATTTCCATGCTCAAATGTGAAATTATGAATATTTTAAAATTCTATTTAGGAACATTATTAATGATGAATAATGAACACCGTCATTTTTTTTATTATCGTGAAACTCCCCCATCCCCCATAGTTTTTTTCTAGTGAGAGAAAATGATATAATAATTAGGATGAAAAGATATTGTTTCCTTGAATTGAGTCTATGTTCTTCATGTAATCAAAATGATGTAGAAAATAAATTCTTTTTCCAACAATATTACACAAAAAACAATGACAAATTAACCAATATTTATGATGAACATATTGATGATCAAGGTGATTCTTCAATTTCTGACTTTTAAATATAAAACATTAAAAATGAGCAGATTAAGTTATTGTATTCAATAAAACAACGAATCATTTGTGGTTTAATTGGATTTTTTTTCTTTATGATTAAACTATGTTACACTATTTGGAAGGGAGAATCTTAATAAGGGTTTCTACAATCAATGTCACAACATGAATATAGAAACAAAAAAAAATTAAAAATCCTTTTATTCATTCTTCAGAATATCCTTTGTTCCTCCAATTGGTATCATATATGTCATGAAATATTTAAGCTCATAAATTGAATAAATTATCAAAATTTTTTATTATGTGATTTGATAGAGTCACAGCTATACTAATAGAACATATATAAGACTCCAATTGACCATGATATTGTAATATTAAGATCAAAATATTATATGGGTAATATATTTTTGTAATTAAAAAATGGATTTATTATACATTTGAATAGTGCAACGATATATTATTCACAAGAATAGTGTCCTAGGTGGGGTGAAATCATCAATAGGGCCCTCTTCAATGTAGTGGTTGTCACACAATTGAAATAAATATAACATATATATCTATGTGAATAGTAATAGGTTACTATTCACGTTAATAGTTCCTAAAGGTCACTATTCATGTTAATTACACCCCATTGGTATCTATTCTTCTATATGACACAGGTTACATTCCTAGACCATATTTAAACCAATGTGGGCCATTTTTAGTCAAATCCAACTCAATACATTCCAAAAATTAATAAAAATGTGTGGAATTTAATAAATATTTTTAGGTGTTTCAAGACATTTAAATAATTATTTAATTTGGTTTAATAATATATTAATATATTAAAAATTCACATGTGTGAAATATTATCTTATTTAATTTTTTTTAATGAAATAGTGTTTCATTTTTACTGGTCATGATTTGATACAAACCTAGGCATGTTTATATGGTTTAATTATTTAATACTATGTTTTGAATTGGTATCGTTCTATTAATAATTGATATTAATTATAGTTTTTATATCATCCATTCACCATCCATCCATATTTAATTGTATAATAGATTGTTTTTCCAAATATCATGTGACAAAAATATAATTAAACATATTTAGTATACCTTGACACACATGTGACTTTTTATTATAAAAATGGAAGAGTTCACAACAATGTTGTTTGACTCGAGTGATAACGTGGAACCAAACATGTATAATTCATATGATTTTAATGTGATATACAACATTAGTTAGTGGATGGCTGAAGGAGCTCTCCTTGGGTATTTAATGATCCATCATCAACATAATAGGTCAAACAATAGAAACTTATTGTGATAAAAACTCTTCTATTTTGTTTTATTCTTCCTGGATATTTTTTTGTTTATCTAAGGATAGAGAGAAGTCGAATAAAATAACAATATAATAATGAATAGATAAAATAAAACAAAATCTGATGAATGAATTATACTGATTAAATATTATTGTCTTGGGTGTGATCACATAGTACATTCATGATAAATATAATGAAAATATATTCATAAATAAAACATAACATTAAAATACATTAAATGAAATATTTTGAAATTTAACAATATAAATGATTTTAGTTTTAAAAATATATCCATTTGAGGTCCCCGTATAAAATATCTGACGGATTTAATAACTAATGCATCATTATTATGACAGTGGGGAGTTGAAATGACTAATTTATAAATAAAATAATCATCTATAGATATTTTTTCCAACATTATGAGAAAATCATTAAGTAGTGAATGTTACCCTTTGTAGGAGATGGGAATCTACAAAAAAATCCACGACACATGAGTTACTGTGTATGGGATGCCAAATTCCTACCATGAAATTTTTTCAGTATTGTAATAACTATATCTTTGACTATGTGGTTAGGTTTTCAGAATTCATTCCACAAGAATACTCAATTGTCTATGTAGAATGATTCTAGTAATTATTGTATTATTGGATTTAATAAAAAGTTGGGAGATATTTAAGATTTTAAAATCATTAATTCCTATAATAATTAATAATAAAACTAAAAAACTAACATAGTAATTATTTATTCTATATATAATATATTTTAATACCATAAAGTCACTAATATAAATTAATAGAAAAGAATATTTCATAACTGGGTCAAATTTATAAAAGTAGCATATGATATGTCATATAGTACATTGTTAGAAAAAGGTGTTGTTTATGAAGGAGTCTCCACTACCTATTGAGCCACTCTATGAGGAAGGTGAGAGCGATAAGAGATTATATAAGAGATTCATGGATTTTTATATGGTGTTTTGATTATATTTCAATCATAAATTCACATTGTGTTTCATAAAGAACATTACATGGTAGTTATATCATGTTGTCTCATCTATAAGAATATTTTGAGGAGAAGTTAATGAAATAAAAAAAATGAGATTATGATTAAACTAATAAATATAAAATTGAAATATGAATTCATATATAATCATTATCATTACATAAATCATATTATCTTATTATTTTTAACCAGCCTCTACTAATTTGTTGAGATTTTCGAAATGAAAATTATATAAAAACAACTATTATATTCATTGGAAATGGTTTTCAATAAATTTCATCACATAATGAAACATAAATATTTCGTTCTTATAGTGAACGTCATGAAGGAAATGTTTTTATGAATAAAAAAAGTGTAATTCTTAAGGAAACATCGAATTGAATTTTTATAAAATGAACGATTAATAGATGAGAAAAAATTGGAGTCCCTTTTCATTACACATATAAAAAATAGTTAATGCAGGATAAATTATAATATACTAAATAAGACAAAAGAACATTCTTTTACATAATGAATTTTCATCATTAAATATAATATTCAATTTATGTCATTGATTCTGAGAAATCATATGTTTTTCACAAGATTATATTAAAATTCCAGAAAAAATATCATTGTGAAATGTAATTATAATTCTAGTTTTTTTATCCATGTGATTTATAAAGGGTTATTCCTATTTCAGTAGTGAGATACAAAATTTTTTTATTTGTATCACAATGATTAACAAGTAACTGTAATTTTTTATTAATGACTACAAAAATATTGATCTCAATGTTATTTTGATATACGAATACATTATTCCATTTGTAATGAATATTATTTTTTATTTCACAAATCAAATTAGTCATTTATTAATGCTTGAATAATCAGAAATAAATGATGAATATAAAATATATGACATCATAACACTAGTTTGTAGGAAGATAATAATCATTAATGAAAAAAAAAATTAGATTTAAAGGATATTCCGAGTATGGTGTTTGTTCTCTTTGAAACTAAAATTCATTTGTATTATTTATATTTATACATATTATAATATAGAACAAGAATTTTTTTGAAATAATGGTCATCCATAATTATTCAAGGACTAGTTAAATATCCCTGAAAGTCATCCAGAGACAATGACTCCGACCATTTATTAAAAAAATGAAAATAACAACAATAACATAAAATAAAAATTACAAACCACAAAAACAACTACAAGTCATATCAGTGAAACCCGTCTCCATAATCATGATCCATTGCTTCATCCATAGTAGCTGACCCCCACTCCGAGTTGTCAACTTGCGTCAGAATCTTAGCATATTTCATTCTGAGTTTTTACATTTCCAAATACAGAATCTCCTTAGAAGACTACAGGTCAGAGGAACGAGTAGTCATCGACTTAGGCATAGAGGAGTAATCATTCCTCCGCCTTCTCTTTAGCGGATCAGTCACAACATTCTCAGTTCCAGACATATTCCTCGTTCCAACCTGAACAATATCACTATTAGAGATTTCAGTCTTGCTACCGTCATTCTCATTATCAATATCGGAGAGGTCACCCCATTTTCCAGAGGCACACACCTTTTGATAACCATCATCCCCCCGTTCATTCTCAAATTTACTATTCCAGTTGATCATGGATAAACATTGTGCATATTCCCCATGTTGAGGATTACTGGGATCAAAATAAAACTCCCTACCCTTTGCCTCCCCCACAACCCCTCCATTGCTGGCAACATCCTGCAAATCAGTATCTTCAATTCCCTGACTACCTTCCATCAATGAAATCTCCTCATTCTCTAAACACTCAAAACTGTTATAGGTCACCACTCCATAAAAGCCTAGGGTATTTAGTTTAATCTCTTCAAAGATCCCATCCGAATTCTCCAAGGGCACCTCAGCGATAGGAACCAAAAGCATATGGCCTATCCTCTCCTCCTTAGTCTGAGGCACTACTCCAAGATCATCCCTCTACCTGTCAAAAACATGTAACTATGTTGTCTTAATAAGCACCTACACTGTCTTTATAATGAAATTATGGTCTATCGCAGCAGAAATAGGGTCCTACCCCACCTCCCCCTCTACAGTCCCATCAGGTTTCGCTTCCACTAATGCAACCAATGTGCATGGGGATTCTAGCCGGACTCGCTGCCTAGAAGACTCTCCTGCAGTGGTACACACAACAGGTTCCATAGAAGAGCAGAGACCCTTATTCATCTTCCCAGAATCTGACAGGTCCACTCCAAGGCCATTCTTCATCATCGCATGAGTTGGCCTTCTATCATTACCACCATCACAACCTCCACTATAATGGAACTCAACCACACATGAGGCACTACCAAGTCTTCCACTGTGGCAAACAGCCTCCAAATTCCATAACCATATTCACCCCACATAGAAATGCATCCATGATTCTAAAAACAACTTCTTGCATCCATCAGAACTCATTCCCATCAGTAATCCAAATACAACGCATAAGAGGCTTTTTCACATCATCCTCAGCATAAATATGTGGGAAAATCATATGTTCCACAGACTCCATCCATTGATCCAAGCATAAATATCTTCTAATCAAATTACCAACATCAAAGAAAATGGAGGCATTTTGAAACGAAAGCGGAAGACCAGGAAGGCTTACCCATATTGCAGTTGATGGAGGGTAATGCAGCATATGAAATTCAAGGCTCCAACGAAACAAATAAATAGATGATCCACCACACCTCCGGGAATTCCTGGACCAAGAAGCAATAATGTCTTCCTCCGATCCAAATTGGACCATTATGTGAATTCTTTCAAGCAACCCTATGACTGTACGCTCATGAAGATTCTTGGAATCAGAGAATAACTGATTAAAGACTTCTACCGAAGGTCGATGAAAATTATATCTATCCACCAAGGTATATTTTCATAGGTCTGCATCACTGTTAAGCTCCGCTGAACGATATGATAATTGTGGTTCCTCTCGAAAAATATCAAAAACTTTTGAGGAAATATAAATCTGAGGGAAGGACAGAGGAAGGACAGACCATGAAGAATGGTCAACTCTCCTAGGCGAACGTGAGACTCCCCCCTCAAATTGTGAGGGGGAGCGGGCTCCGTCACCATGGATCTTGGGCATCGGTGCAAGAGAGCACGATGACAGTTCTGTATCTTGTCCCTATGTGGTTATAATAGTTTATCCATTCACTAGTTAAATATGATACATGTGAACAATTACAAGTAAAAACTATTTGTATATTCATACATATTAAAATATTCCTTTCATAAATTTATGTAATTTTAATAGTTAGGTAATAAACATTCATGGTTAGATTATATGAGTTTCTTCGGGCCTCTTAACATAATAATTTCTCAATCATTCATTCGTTATTAATGAAAATTGAGAATTTTTTAATTCTTAAACTCGCATTACTTATACACATAAGAGACATGTGTTAGTAAGATGAATATTTATCATGATTATTATAATATTTAATTAACTATAAATATATAGAGTTGGGTAATTTCTATACTCACATTTCCTTATACACATTAGATCTATGATTCTAATAAAAGGATGATCAATTACTTTTTGTAGATTCCTTATAAATTTTTCTATAATATTTTTCTTACATGGTCCACAACAATTAACATTATCCAGTAACTATATTATAATAATAATGAAAAATAGACATCATATGAGTTATAATATAATTTAAATACTTGTTTATATATATATATATGTATAATATTACGGCCATGTGAATGAAAATTTTACATTATGAAAAACACAAAGTAAAACTGTGGTAATTATCATAACATATTCTTATGATATTATGTAAATACCTAAGAATGAAATGATAATGTTATGTTATATAATATAAATCAAATATATTTGGACATCTCCATTTAAAATAGTATTATAAATATCGACATTTAGAAATTTAGGGTTTTAGATTAAGAGGAATATTTCATATAATGATGTTTCATAATTACTCATGGAGTAGTAACATTCTAGAGACATATAAAGTGTTGGTTGATAAATACCATTATATAATTTTTTATTCGTTTTTGTATGTGATATATTATTTCTAAATCATAAAATGATGAACTTAATTGATATAATATGAAATAATAAGTTATGTATAATACATAAAAGTAAATTCTGTGACAAAAAATAAAGCATTCTATTTTGATTACTTTTCTAATTAATATTAATAAATTGATTAGTATTCAAGGGATTATGAACATGCATAGTAAAATAATTTTATAAATTAGACTTAATTGTTTTTTACAAAAAATCTTTCTTAATTTCATTAAATTTATACAGGTCATTACAACATTACATGATCATTATATTTATAATTATTTGTAAATATTTCCTTTCACATGTCTCTAAACAATTAAACTGGAAAGGTTTGATGATGCAATATATTGATATTTTGGAATAAAATAATTAAATATCCATTTTTCTTAAGTATTGATTAACAACCATGGGATATTCTATTATAATTAATGTATTCCATTTCTATATAAGAGGTGAGTGGCTTCACTACCATTTACATTGTAAAATATGTTGATAACATATGAGAAACAGTTGTTCTTCATACATTAAGTAAAAAAATGATGAATGTAACTCTTCAAACATTGACATAAAGTATTAACACATGTTCTAGGGATAAAGATATACTATGTTAGACATTATGGGTTACATAGACTATGAAAATGTATATGTACCTACAGTGTATTGAAATAATTCAAGAGAAAATTGTTTCCAATTTCACATGTCACAAATCTCTCCACAAAGACATGTGTAAAAAATGGGTGGATATTAAAATAGTTAGTGTAACTCCAATTTTTTTTGGATTTATATCATATGAAAAACTATATAATATATATTATATACTAACACAATTATTAAGGTATAAAAATAGGTGATAATTCTAGAAGAACTACATGGAAATAATTTATCGCTATCACATAGTGCTTGAGAAATTTGAAGTGCTTTGAAACTATTACATGGAGAGTTAATAAAATTATATATTAATTGGATTAAAATAGTATTTTGATCTATTAAATTATCTAGTATCATAGTAAAAATAATTAAATGATCATGACAATAACATTGATTTACTGGTAGTCTTATCTAAATATACAAGGAATATTGAAACTTATGTTTCAATTAAACCGGTGGTATAAAATAAAAGAAAATGTTCAATAGTTATTGAAATCATTACAATGTTAATATACATAATGTTATGTTTAGATAGTGGGTTAATGAATATACATAGGAATATTATATATTAAGTGATTTTACTCTAGGAGATGAACTATAAAATTGTAGATATTTCATTCAAGAAGACATGGAATATGTGAAAAAAACAATTATTCCTCAGAATCATGATCATATCATGAGAGATCTAATATGAATAGTTATCATGTTTAATATAGTTTATGTAGGATATTAGTGAATGATAGGTCCCTACACCCAACTCTAATAGTACTTTTTGATTACCATATAATGTATACCAATGTTTTGTGTGTTGAAATATTACTATAATAGTCTTGATATAACCTTTTCCACTATATTATTGTTTATTTAATTAATTTATTTATCATATAAATAGATTATATCAATTATAGGACATAATGATAACCATGATACACAAAGAATGTAATCATAAAAATAAATCTTATTGTCATGATACATCATAATTATGGGATACAAATGGGGTTTAAAAATTAGGTGTGGGTATCAAAAGCATTGATACTTATTCTCATTAAGTTAACACTAGGTTATGTTTAGTATATTATATCAAGAGTACTAACTTTCCAATAGGAACACCTCATGTTTTAGGTGTAATTATATGTACCAATTTATGATCATGATTATTAGTATGTCAATATGAGGTCATTGTCATTATGTATTATTTTATCACGTAAATTGATGTGAAATAAATACTATGAAATTCATGTCATGAAAATGTATCTAGAATAGGATGAGTCATTCATGGTATATCATTGGATGAATGATAAATCAAAATTTATGACATTAAAAAGGAGTATATATCTCATGTCTAGCTGAATAGAATGGTTGTACCTTTTATAAATAAATATCCATGGTGATAGAATTAATGTCTATCTTGTATGTACATGAATAAATATAACAATATAGGTTGATGAATTGATCTGTTTTCCTACATTATAGTATATCATGAGAAAATTATATTATATTAAACTAATCATGTTCATTTTAGATTTTTACATAAATGATATTTCTTATCTCTTTAAGGTCCATGATGTATTGTTTGATACCACTCTTGGTATGTGGGTATGACTCACTGGTATCGAATTAATGGGATACATTTTCACACAATATGTGTCTCCAGAAGTTACACCAATATGGAGGAATAAATGTTTATGAGGATGTGGGACCCACTTGTTTGGGTCCATAAACATTTGATTATAAAAAATCAAATTTAAATTAATAAAATTATAGTGTAATGTTTAAAATAATAGTGATTAAATTTATTTCAATGTTTATGTAGAAGATATTTAATTATAAATTTCAATATTTTAACATTGTTATTTTTAAAATGAACGTTCTACATTCTAGGTTTATCAACTAACAAAGGGAGGTATGGATTATGTTAATATATGATAATTCATCATGTTATAGATAAAAATTTCACACATAATTTGTGAAATTTTCATCACACATACAACATTTCTTTCTACTAATTTGTGATAATATATTCCTATTTATGGGGTAAAATTTATTGATGGGCTTAAGTGAAATTTTTGGAATGCTTATCCAATTACAAAAACATGTTTTCTGGTCCATTAAAATGTTCCCCCTCCATTTTTATTATTTGAGAGAGTGAGGGTCTCACATAATCCACTATCTCATATTATATATTGAGTAATTGATAGAATAAAATTTCTAAATTGTTCTTGCTTCCTTGGATTTTTTTTCATGTCATCGAATGGTTTTTTAATGGAATTTTATTTCCCAATATTGTAGTTATAAATTGAATAATATTAATACATGTATTATATTTCTCATGGTTGAGTATAGGTGAATCCCAACATGAAACCATAGAGCTATGGAATTCATAAAATGACAAGGTAGTATCGGATAATTGAAGTGAACGACCTACAATTTATGGTTTCAGTCAATTTTTTTAATGATAAAATTTACATTGTCAGGATCCAATAAGTAATCTAGGAAAATGATTGGATTATAAATGTTTCAGGATGAATCTAGAAAAATGGAAAAATAATTTTCTTCATGATTTCTAAATACATATGTTACTTAATTAATCACCATTAGACTATTCCCTTGATGAAGTAAATTACATTCTTCTGTGGGTGCATACTACCCAATCCTTAAAGATTCATTTTTTATTTTACTAAACCAGATCATATTAATTGTCTTAAAGTTGAATTTAATAAATTATTATTATATTGATAAATTATTTTAATTTTTAAATGATAAAAATGAATATAAAATTTTGTTATTCAATATTAGATGAAATCATCAACCTTATATACATGTGGTCTAACACCTCAATGGAATGATTGATTTATATATTTATTTCCATTGCGTATTTATTTTGATGGTCAGGGGTATGGTTTGAATGTTTAAATATTATTTTTATGAAAATAATAATTTTTTAGAATGAATTTATTTTCATTGTAGTAACAATAAGAGAAATAAAAAAAGTTGTAAATACACTTCTAAGAAGAGAATTCTATACGAAAACAATATTTCTTACTAATATGATATAAAATTATATTATTTATTTTATTATTAAAATTATTTCCAATTATAATATAAAACAAAAATAAACACTGAAATTGTTTATTATTATTTTTTTATGGTAATATTATTACAAAATCATATATAATCATCCATTAATTTCGATATGTTCTTTTTTGAGTGGGATTAATCACATACATGGATAATGATAAAAATTTATGTCATTCATAACCATTTGAATATAATTTTCATTTATTTATAAAGTGAATAAAAAAATATCATTTTATATTAGTTTGAAGATGTTATCATTAATATTAAACTCATCTGTTTTGTAACTAATGTCAATGTTATAAAAATCATAGAGACATGCAAGTTATTGATATCATTATTATGTATTGTAACAAAAAATCACATAGAATGAAAATATAATTTTATGAATAATTATAAATAATCGATTCAAATCAATTTTGAAATAATGGAAGGACTCGTAGTTTAATGAAATGGAATAACAATACTACTATTATGAAATTAGTTTAAAAAAAACAAGTCTACTCACACTCAACATTTAAAATATTTTATAACATAATAATATAATATTACTTAATAATTATAAGTGTATTTTAAATTTGGTTACTAGTATGAATAATTTTATAAAAATGTGATTAAGGAATTTATTTTTTATATGTCGGTGTTTATATTTCATCTAGTTAAATGTGAATAAACATAGGGAATAATTTTATCAAATTTCAATTAATTGAGACATGATTTTATTATAAACCATGAATTGTATTGAATGGATTGATCATAAACAATTTGACATTTTATAACCTTATTCTACTATTTGTCATGGTATTTAATGATCAATTTTATATTATATCCTTTAGGTGATTTCATAATGATGTTACCTAACCCTTAATAATTCCAAAAAATATAATATTTTGGAAATTAGGTTGTGTGCTTTTTCCAAGAGATTATATCATTTTATGTAATCAAAATGGAGGATGTGGATATGGTATAGACACACATAGGTTTGATAACATTGAAACATTTGGGTTATGTATCTACTCAATCGTCAATTAGAGAATGATGAGTGGGCCTCTTATTATACACCAGTATAGACATTCATGAGTGATATGAATTGGATCATTCACATGATAATTATGAACCTTAATTAAGGAATTATCTACAAATAATTTTCCCTATAACTATTGAAAAACACTGAACTCAATTACTATATTTTATTGATAACCCAAAACACTAGAGGTTCCCTCTCTACAACCATATCATTATTTCGTTGAAAATTATAAATACTATTATATTTGTAATGCACTATATTTTATAAGTTGATTTTAAGGATAAAATATTAGATAACACATTATTTCATTGAATGTGGAAATATTTTTTTTCTATATTTCATTCATAAAAATAGTTATTGTTCTGTTATTCCCTTATTATGTAATAAGTCCCCCATTAAATTTTATGAATTCTCATAATAGAAAATAAGACGAATTCATATGAATAAATATGGATAGGAGAGTCCAAGTATTTATATATCCCTTGGATTCATCGATAGAACAATAGAGGAAAAATGGAATGGTAATTTTCATTATCGTGTCCCATTTATATACGATGTCATTGAAAATGTCCTTAAAATAATGTTCATATTTTATAACATTATATATTTCATCTGTGTGATGTTGTCATTTTACATGTTTGTATTTATTGAAATTGATATAGTATTTCCACATTTTTATTTAATTATGGCCCTTTAATGACTATATACTTTTATTTTCCACAATATTTATGATATTCTTATGTTATGATAGTTTCTATTATTCACTACATAATAATAATAATAATACATATCCCTTATTTTTATTTAATTTCCTAGGAAAACTAAAAGAATTAATATTTTATTATTAAGAATATTCTACAATATATAATAATGTTCTCATGTATTTTTTATATTCCACATAATGTTCTAAATTTTAATTTGAAAAAAAAGTGTGTATATAATCTTCCAACCCTTTCAAGATATTGGGTCCCTTAGGAACTCTCTTATTATTTACTCATAATGTAATATAACTGTAGATGTTTTATATCTTGTGGATGAGATTATATATTTAGAATCATAACCTGATTAAACTAAATAATTTCAAACATAATTATAGGATTCTAGTTATATATTGAAATTATTATGGAAAACCATAATATTCTAAGAAAATATCCACTAAAACCCAATTGAAATCGCATTTTACAGTTCAATATCCTGGAGTTGTTATGTGTATTACACTATTAATAGATATTTTTAACATAATTAATTAGAACCATATCAAAAATACAAACAAAAATAGGGATATAAATCTTATAAAATTAAATGAATTGTGATTTACAACTGATCTGGTCATAACAATATTAGGGAATCCGACAAAAGTTGTGAAAAATAACCTCAACACACATATAGAAACATACTAACCCACAATGTGGTGAATATCTATTGGAATAAATCATGTAAAAAGAACCAGAACCATTATATAGATATATTAATCAGTTGGTTGATATTAAATGGATTAATTCCCTTGAAAAGACTTTTCATTCATTTCGAAATTGAGAAATAAAAAAGTTAAGAGTGTGGATATATCTTCTAATGGAATATGTATATCAATAATTTCAAGTAATTAATAACACTAACATGGAATAGAGATAATGAAATAGATATCATTTAACTATATATTCTATGAAAAATACTTTCATCATGAGAAAATTATTGAAATGGAAAGAAAATTCCATAGTCACATACAAAAGATTGAGG
Organism: Viscum album; assembly: GCA_963277665.1. Taxonomy (NCBI): domain Eukaryota; kingdom Viridiplantae; phylum Streptophyta; class Magnoliopsida; order Santalales; family Viscaceae; genus Viscum; species Viscum album. The sequence goes on from OY728152.1 coordinate 1,767,020,075, forward strand.
GAAATATCACCATTTACAAGTATAACATTATAAGGATAGATGGGTATTTTACATACTCGGTACATTGACTAAAATGTAATGCTTATTGTTACATTCATTGGATAATTCCAGCTCTTCTTGTTATTTACTGTCTAAGACATTTTCAATCTATGTAGATAGATTCTCATGTTCTATTAAAAAGTTATTTGAATTTTCCAAGATATATTTATATAATGGAATTTTAGAGAAGAATAGGTCTATGAATCACCATTGAAATATGAGTATGTCAAAATATAAGAAATTAATTGTGGTAAATCCAAAATTTTAATATTTTAGATATAAAAAATGAAGTACGTGATTCAAAGGGTTGAAATGTTTTTTATGTATGGATAATAGTTCCATAAAGTTAAAGAATTTAATATGAGGGAAAAAGATATTACTTTTAAGTGGTATAAATGTATTTATATGGGAATAATGGAAACTAATTCACTAATCGTTAAGGTTATTTTCCTCAAAAAATGAAGAGGTGGTAGGACGATCGTATAAGATCAATATAAATGTGGTCGAAGTAAAAAATTATATTATAGTTCGTACATTTATTTTAAAATCATAGTTAGAGAATTTATTATTTCATTATAATGATATGAATTCCCCTATATCATATATTTTTTAGAGAGTACTTAATCATCTAATAATACTATATCATATGAGTTTTTATGTATAAAAAATCTAATTTTTATCAGAATAATTATTTACTAAAATAACTCTATAAATATGAGTTGATATTCCAAAGTGGATGGCTTGATTGTTATACTTATGTCGGAATTAGACATAACCATTTGTATGGATTGGATCTTTATGACCAAAAACTGAATATAATTATAATATAATGATACTATTATATGTGAAGGGGACATTAAATCTATTATTTTCTATGGTGATACCTCACCTCTAAAGTCCTTTCTAATCCCATTTATAGTTCCTCAAATAATGAAATTTTGTTGGTATGGGAAGTTAGAACACTATATATAGTGAGTAAAAAATTCTATGAATACAGTATATACCCATTATACATAAACACGTTTATGTATTTAATGAGGAGCTACATTTTCCTGTGTAGGATCTTGATTATTATTTTTACATTAGACTAATTATTTATTAATGTTCCCTATATAAAACAATAAATATAGTGAAATTATTTGAGTTTCTAGAGTTACATAAAATAATACATGAGTTTTTTATAAGGTTTTTATATGTATTAGTGTTTAAATATGGGGATACCCTACATTATTAATGAAACAGAAAGATAGATATGGTAGATTTTTCATCTATTACAAGGTTAACAGCGCCAGAACAATGAAAAAAATTCATTACCACATGTTGATGAATTATGTAATCAACATGAGGGGTTTCGATATTTCACAATGATTGTTCATCTATTTCAAAATAATCTAGTATTTGAGATTAATCATGATATACTTATGATACAATTTTTTATGATACATGCACATTACATTATTTTGGTAATACCCTTCAGATTGACTAATTCACATTCTACATTAATAAATTTATTAAATAGAGTATTATTGTATTGTCATTATACCTTAATTATTGTGTTCACTAATGATACATTAATTTACTTAAATACATAATAAGGGAATGAGAACTATATATTAATATTTCTTAATAACCTTAGAGAAAAAAAAATTAAGAGAAAATTCTAAAATGTGAATCATGGCTCGAGTTCTTTTTTTCTTCAACATATTTACTCCAAGGATAGAATATCTATTGGTATATTGAAAATAATGGTTGTCAATGAATATTCTAGACCAACTAATATGAATAACATTTGATGTTCTCTCACTATAGAAGGAAACTATTTTAAATTTATTCAATAGTTTTCCTGATTTTCCAACCCATTAACAATGATGAAATGTAAATGGGTAGAATTTATATCATCCAATAAATGTGAAGAATGATTTGAGGAGTTAAAGTAGGGATTAATTAATTTACCTTTATCTACATTAATATTAATGAATGAAATGATATGTAATATATAGTGATTATTCTAAGGGGATACATGGTTGTTTCATTATAAAAAATGATTTTCCGGTTACTTAGGGATCGAGGAAATTCAATATTAACTAAAAGAAATATCAACTCATGAAATTCAGTTCCCAATAATCATATTTACAATAATGATATGTTGGTAATATATCTATGTAGAAATACTCGACATATATATTGAGTAAAAAATATTGGTTTATATTCACTATCATTATTTTATCATCATGATTAATATCAAATGGTCAGAGACAATAAAATTCTATAAATCATCGTTAGGCTACCACCTTCGGATATAAAACATGTTGTTTGATGCATTGAGTAGGTGGTGCCATGTTGTTTTGTACATAATTCGGATCAGTATGAATATTATATTTGGATACCATGTAAATATTAATATTCTGAATTTAGGTTAGGGTATATCTCATTATTTTTCATCAAAATTGAAAATATATATTAAGTTGAAAATATATAAATATAATAGATTATTGATTATGATATATAATGTGGGATTAATTCTATGAATAATGGTAAATTGATTCAATTTAGCTATAAAAATATATAGAGAAGTTTCTAAATAGTTTATTTCTTCCTAACATATTAAAATAGTATTGGTAGATACTCTATGAACCACTTAACAATAATTTATTTTCAAAAACAGATAGAACGAATAATTTAATAGGAAGTTGTACACCATTTATAGTGGGATAAAATAAATAATATTTTAGGGAATTATGTTTATTGATTCATCTTATACCTAAAGGAAAATTCATAAATTAAAAATCCTAAGGGATTTATGAAACATTTTCCTATAACCATATTGATTTGGGATAATATTACAATGAAATTTTTCACTGGAAACCTGAAAAATCAAAGAGAGAATGATTATGTATGGGTGACCATTTATTTCCTTACCAATTAAGCACATTTATAGTAGTAATGAATGAATAGACCATTCCTACACTTACAAAAATCTATGTAATCTAAATCATGAGAAATCATTCGAATCCTCTATTAATTGTATATGATCATAACCCTCATTTTAAATTTAAATTATATATTATTCATTAAATGTATCTCAATATCTAGGTACATTTAGTCAATGTAGATCATACCCAAAATAATGGGAAATTGAAATGTGCTATCTGGAGACTAGATAAAAACTTCAGATCATGTTCTATTAACCTTCAAGGAGCATGGTATTTGAATCTACCTCTTTTAGAATCTTCATTCAATAACAGTTCCTATTATCCATCCCAATGGAACAAATGATGCAATTCACGGGATGGAATTTTGTATTCCAACTTATTGGAATGAAGTTAAAAAAATGAATTTAATAGTCCAAGAACGTGGGGAGGAGACAACTATAAAATTATAGACACTCTAGGATCACATTAATGAATTTATAATTATATAAAAGAAATATGATAATAATTGAAGTAAATACATTTAATTTCAAAAGGTAGACCATGTGTGTTATATGCATTAACCATAGAAAAAAGTTGTATCATATAATAATACTGATAAATTAATACTTATGTACATTGGATATTATAAAATTTTATAGTTAATGGAATTTATATATTATTTATTGGATATTACCCCAAACCTTTATAAAGTACATGGAATCATCCATGTTTCCTTATAGAGGAAATAGATAACAACATCAATATATGAACTAACATGTGAAGGAATATAGTTATAACCTGACTTCTTATATAGTGAAGAGATGATCTAGAATCATCACACTAGATAAAATGTGTTGTATAATAAAATAACCTGATTTTTGAATGTCCATTATATATATCAAAAATAACAGGAGGCCACATTGACGCATGACGATGCTCTGAAAAATGATTACCCACAATTTTTTTTGTAGATGACATGTAACCAATTTAATGAATTATATTATTTAGGGGGATGTTATGTGTAATACCCAACTATATGAGGTAAATAATACATCCCCAAACTATTACATGTTTCATAATAAAAATAGAATTTAATCATGAATTTTTAAAAATGTGTGAATTTTATTTCCATTGGTAATATGATAAATTCATTTTTGGATTAATAATGTTAGTATATTCAAAGGATTAATTGTTGAATTTTTTTAAATAATTTATTTTTATATGAATTATGAATACTATATTTTTTACCAAATTGTTAAATTTTATGATGTTATAAAAAAGTCATAGATGTTTGTAAAATAATTTAGTTATTCAATTATTTTTTTAATACTTAAATATATAAATTTTAATAATATTGTGTTGAATTTATAAATCCAATCATTATTGTTTTGTTGAATTATGTAATATATTCAAGAAAAAAAATTCTTCAAATGTTTATATAATTTATTATTATTTTGTAAAAAAAAATTATGATTGCTTTTAATTACATATAAATCTTACTGTATTTAATTTTTTTTCGTAAAAACTATTGTCATTAATTAATAAAACATATACTAAAATATTAATTAAAATAATACACTTCATTCTACAAATGTGTTTTTTCACATTAAATCTACTCGTGATATAATTTATTATTCTTACAAACAAAAATATTATCTAATAAATTGATTTCAGATTTATTATTTATTATATATAGGATTTATGAAGATCCATTATATTTTTATGCATAAAAAATAATTACATATATATGTAAAACTAGATACCATCGTAAAATATAAAATATTATATGTAGTAAATCTAAGGGTATATTGTTTGAAAAATGTAACGAATAAATATATAATTTAGTGTTTTAGATATTTGCAATATCATATAAATACCAACTAAATTATTTTAAATCTTGGTTCCAAATGATATGTGAAACTAATACACACATGTCGTATGGTGTGAAAAAATAAAATTTATAACTTTTTTTTTCATATTTAGCACAACGGTCGACCAGGATGATCTCACTAGAGGATCATCTCTGTTTTGTTCACTCAAATAATCTAATTCAATAAAAATATGAATTTTTGTAATTTCTTTTTGTATTTATGAAAATAATGGTTATATTATTTGGTTTTTATTACATTCTAAAATAATGAAATTACAAGATATATGAAAATTTAAACTATACTAGCATGCAATACTATATTGAATTCGTTACGATGTTGAAAAAATCATCTTAGGTCCTGATTTTGGTTAAATCCTTACTCACCATTATTTGTTTCTTTTTTAGTTTGATAATAAAAACATGAAATATTAGGATAAATTACTTATATTTTTATTTATAAATTGTTAAATATAAAATTCCTTGAGAACACATAATTCAGCATCTATTTTTAATAAATGATGATGAAACAGGTTAGTCGAGGGTGTTCTATCTTATAGAACCATTCCCAATAGAATTAATATCTATCTATTGATTTTATTAACTCAATTGTGTGATGTTCAGAATAAATTGATATAGGTAAATGAGTTTAAACATATTTATAGAAATAAATATGAGTGTATGTCCCAAGATACGTTTTCCATACTCATGCATGTAACTCGTGTCTACTACAATCATAAAAAAATATTAAGTAAGAATTTAGGAACACTAAGACCCCCCATAAACCAATCCTCAAGTCATCGTCCAATTATTAGGAAGAAGATATCATAATAGTTGAGAGAGATAAAAAATATTTGAAACAAATAAAATAAATATAATATAATAAAATCAAATAATATTATAAGGATAAATCATAATAAAACATAAAAATAGAATAAGAATGAAAAGGGAACAAGACAAACACCTGAAATGGAAAAAAAATATAAGAAGAGGAGAAGAAGTAAGAAATAATAAAAATTAAATGAAATAAAAAATATATATATATTATATAAAAATTAGTATATATTTCAAAAAAAATTAATAAGAAAAAAATAGAAGACGAGGAAGAAGAGAAGAAGAAAATAAAGATTGATGGATCACACTTTGGATGAATTTCATGGATTTTATATATTAAATCAAAAATTATAAATATGATTAAAATTAAACTATAAAAAAAAGAAATAAAAAAAAAGATGAAAAAATGAGCCGCATAGCATGCTACTTCTCCTAGTGGTTTCCCCAATCATTCCATACAAACTCATGCTTTGTGCATAGAAAGGGAATCATTTATAGGCATTCCTTTGAAGTGTCACTGTCCATCTCCTTCAACTATCCATTGTGGGATATGGGTTTTAATGTATTGGAAATACCCTAGATCTATGGGGTTTTTAAATTACACCAGAGGAAATCCACTTTACCATCTTCATTTTTATCAGGAAAATAATTCATGTGAATGAGGAAGTGGATCATGGGTTGTGGAAATGTGAGATGGATGTAGGGGCTTCAAAGATGGTTCATTTTTTTGAAGGGCTTCAATAAGGGATGTGGGATATGGATGTAGAGAAGAATGAGTACCCCTTCATCATGATTCCTTCATTATTATTAGATGAAAAATGAGGATGCTTTATTGAGGTTAGAACATGGTCTGAAGATGATAAATGGTTACATCAAGATTTGGCATGGGGAAAGAATATTGAGCCAGATCATTTCTATTACTACAATGGTAGTTCATAGTGAGAACACTCAAAACAATATGAATGAAGGGTGTATAGAAGACTAAAACAGGGAAATCTATTTTATGATTGGTCGAGTGAAATTGTTCTCACTATGTTATCATTGAAAAACAAAAAATAATAACTGGGTTCATTTGTATCCCACATCTAATCGTACGGGTGCAGGGTTATTTTATACAAATAATTATAGTGGTAGCACACCCAAAACCACATTTTTCATGGATGGTATCTTTCAAGACACTACACAGATGCATATTTGGATGATCCACACTACATAGTCTACATGGGCCTTGAAAACCCTGTACTCCTTTCAAGGATCACAACCACTAGGTTCGTCCTACACAGGATTTGACCCCTATTTCTTATGCTTGATAGAGATGGCTCTATAATGAAATCGTGTCCATGTAGACCTATTAGAGATGGATATGTGTCATGTATTCCATGGTTGGGGTATGTCTTGAGTGTAGACCTATTTTTTTAAAAGAAAAAATCTTGAAAATGTAAACACACTACGTCCAATTTTAATCTTAATAGAAATATCAACCAAAACATCATAAAATACTATCTATTAAACTTAATCATTAAACTCCCCATTTAAATCAATAATCATTCTAGATTAAAAATTTCCCATAATTTAATAGAATAATCAATATAAAAGTAATTTTCATTTAAAATTATCTTACAACCATTCAATCCTCATTAAAATTATGAATCAAGATTTTGTGATTCAGTAATCACGCACATAAACCAAAGACTTCCTAAATCATAATATCTCAACAAGGACTATGATAGGTAACTGATTATTATCAATATTTAAATTACCAACAAATGATAAAAAAAATGTTTGTCAACTGTTATTTATAAAATTTAATCATAATGATGATAACATCATCTTTATTCATATGCTTGTAAATGTATAACTTTTCCAATATGTAAATACAATCAACCTAAATAAACATTAGGTCTTTACAATCAATGATCAAATGATTCTGAGTATTAAGCATGATAGGGAATGATCTTAAAAGGTAATTATCATGGTGGAGTCTTACCTATGATTTATAGAATGTTATATAAAATACTAAGGCTTTATGAAATTATTCCCATCAATGTGTATCTATTAAAAATTCCCAATAAAATTAATGATTATGAATAAAATCTTTCATAATGTATGATTTTATCACCCTCTTGATATTTTACCTACTTTTAAAAACATATTTTGTTTTTCCAGAATTCATTTCCTTTTTTTTGGAACTTCATACTTATAATAAAACCTCACATCCACCACCTAACAACATAAGATAAAAAACAATGGTCGAGTAATTTTTATTTTCTATTTTTTAAAATATAACCATGTGTTTCCCATTTTATTGGATCTTTTTCATCATTTCATCATTTTTTCAAGAGGAGAAAAACAATAATGAGTTAAATAAATATAAAATGTTCTCAACCCTAACCAATACCACTCCCATAACTTTCCCTTATAATGTATTTCATCCCATTCACTATGAATCGCTTCACCCACACACTTAATTTTTATAAAAACATGAAATTACAAAGAGTAGGATAGGAATGGATTAAAATAATGCGAGACATGTTTCATTCTTACCATGTTAATTCATGATTTTTAGGGATTAAATAATGAATTTGGTAATGGTGGTATATACAAGATGAGGTATTTTAAAAAATTTCCTCAACAATTTTAAATTTTTCTTTTAATATTGGCAACATAGAAAAGTTCAAATCAATGTTCCGATCTGGGTCATGTCCCGAGATCAATGAAAAAAATTTATACAGATAAATTAATAATTACATTGAATATAGATCCTCTCAAGAATGGGAATATAAAATCATTCAATCTCCTATGGAATTATGAATAATATAAAATCAATTCACATGAATTTTAGTATTTAAAATTATGAATGATTATTTATAATTTCATTTATGTGAATCAATTAATTCCCACAAATCATGGATTCTTGTTTTAATATCCATACATAAATTAAACGATTCTATTCTCTATTTTACTCATTAAATATAATTATTATTGAAATATAAAACTAGGAATAACATGATTACTTAGAAATTCCAATATCATCGATAAGTCATTTATAGTATGAATTCATATGTGTGTCTGTAATTTATTAATTTTATGTTCAAATCATTTTTTTGGACAACAACATATATATTTTAAAAGATGAAAATTAAAATTGAACTCCATTTCCCATAAAGAATACTATTTTTTCACTACTACTCATGGAATCTTTTATTCTGTCAAATACCTATGAAAGAAATTTTATAAATTTAGAACATGAATCATTTCATTTATTCTCAAAATGATAGACAAAGTAGGGAAACATGATGGAATAATATTTTAAATTACATTTTATTAGATAGAAATAAATTAATGGGATAAATGTTCATATGACCCCCCTAAGTGGGACCTATATTTTTACTACCTCCAAATATATGTTCCATAAATTATCAATAGTTTTATGGTGGGTGGATACACTTTTTCATGAACCACTATATATGTATTTTCGTTGATTTTGTTTCTTATTTTATGTAGTGAGGAATGATCCATGGATAGATTATACCAAATCATCCCCCGTCATAATTATCTACATATAACATGCTAGTGGGATGGTGATCTATGAATCATCCTATTGCTTTGTTTCTACTTGTGAAACTTATTCGTTCATGTCTGGTGCGGGCTCATCATGGGATGTGTAAAAAAAATTCCAAAGGGAATGTAAGAAATTATATTCATTTGAACAAATTTTAATTTTTAATCAAAATGAAATTTCACATTGAAAATGATAGGTCTCTATATTTATTTCCTCAACCACTTGCAATTTGAAATTTTTATGAGCTTTGTCAAATGTATGTGTAATAATAAAAAGGAGAACCATGTGCTCCTCAATAGGTAAATGTTATGTCTCTTCATCGTTTTCTAATGACTTAAAAGGATTTAACAGATACAAAAAATCCAAATCACTATGAATGATATTCAAATAATATATATTAAAATCATAAAATAAATATATTAGATAAATTTAATCTCTCTATGATTGGTCTAATTCCATAACTTCTTTTGTGTTATGTTCCCCTTGATGTCGTATCATTGTGTATAGATGTAAGTAGTTGGGATCCACTATATTTTATTCAAATTACATCGCTTGTGTGTATTCTTCTCTTCAATTGATATAGATATATAGAGTGGAATAATCACTTTTACTATCTTAGGTATTTTGAGTTCATGTTCTACATTATACTCATTCTATATGTTTCCTATGTATTTTTGTTCTCCAACATGTATCAAATATGTATTTATTCCCTATTTTGAATCCACTCTACCACATCTTGTTTATCATGGATTGGGATCCTCAAATTTTTTGGTTGTTTATAATATTTTATATGACTTTAAACTTCCTAGATGTCTTACAAAAATTGATGGAAACAAGTGGAACTTCATCTTTGGCATCCTTAGGTTCTAGATAATGTTCTAGTTGCATCTAAAAATATTTATATAGACATGTAAATACATATTTCATTATTTATTCCATTTTTCTCTCCAAACCGTATATTTTTTCTCGATGTTCTTATATCTATTATTTATGAATTTCTTATTCTTTTTTCACCTGAGAGTACACATTCCACTAGTAATAATAGAAATTTGAATACATCATGTGTAATACCCTTGGATTCCAATATGTATCTCTTTATTTATTCATTTCATATATATAATTTTTTAGGATGATGGATGGGATAGTAGGGAGAACATTGGAAGTTGGTTTTGGAAAAAATATAAGTCGTATGGGCCTCACATGGTTTGCCAAACTGTGCAGCCAAACCATGTGCAATGGTCCTCTTTAGTTAGTTTCTTCATCATGGTTGTGTCATGATTAGGGATATTGTGCGAGCAATACATTAGAGGGTCTACCTAGGTAGTGGATAATGCATATTTGGTATGGATTTTATCTAACCAAGTAGACTAACCATGTATATGGTTTATGTGTGATCCTAAAAAATTGTATGTCACACGTTTTTGCAACTATGTGGCTCGATTTTTCTCCGATGAATCCAGGGCTTGAGGTTTTACTTCTCCTATGGACAAATAAGGTTCTCTTATTGATCCATAGGTTATCCAAATGCTTCACATGGTGAATTGAAGCATGATTCTTGAGGTATGTGATCATTCATCTTTATTCTTGATCAGTTTCATAGATATACTTAGATATAGAACTCTTTTTATCTTCGATTCATAGATCAATTCCCATTATGGGTATATATAGATTTTTGGATGCCAAATATGATGATTTTTTTGTCTTGAGATTTCTAGGAGAAGTTATATAAGTGTTTCTATTGGAGAATCAACCTAGTTTTCTTGTGCGTTCTTTATTCGTTGGGGTTTTTGTCAAAACCATTTAGGTTGGATGCTTCATTATTGACTCCTATGAGTAAAACTGATTGGATTTATTTCAAATTGTATTTTTGGTGTTTCGTTATTTGTTATTTTGTTTTGAACTCTTGATGGAAACCATCACGAGTGATGGTTGTGAAAATTTAAAAAATAGTTATTTTATATGACTACTTTGGTTCATTGTTATAAAATGTGGAATTTAAAAAAGGGATTTTTATGGATTGTTCATACATTAGTGGGATGAGGTGTATTCAATAAAATTGAATATTTTATTGAAATGAAATGATCCTTGAAATTGGTTTTTCTTTGGTTTTCAATAAACGGGATTTTTTTATGTGGATTATTAAGGTAAGATAATGATTTGGAATAAATGGTGTTGGGGTGAGTTCATGATTAACAAGACCTTAATATGGGACGAGTACCGTTTGAGTACAAGGGACGTGACCCTGGATTGAGGGCATGTGTCATAAGGATACATGAAAATTGGATGAGAGACTAGTCAAGAGCATAGATCTGTCAAAAAATGCATGCATGTGTGGATTTTTTTTAAAGAATGGAATGAGAATACCAAATGATAAGATGAATTTATTTTAAGAATTGATTAGTTATTTTTTATGAAAAATAACTTTCTTGAAATTGGTTTTATTTAAGTTAGTTTCACTTTGTTGCAAACAGTTTTTATAACTCATTCTTATTTGGTTATAAACTGTTTTGGTAATTTAAAAAAAAGTTATATTAAAAAAATGTAGCTAAATTTTCTATCCAAGTGGAATGAGTTGGGATGTCATTGGGGGAGAACCTAAAAAGATTTATACTCACTTATTCATTGTTACTTTGTTACTTTTGATTATGTTTTCTTCCATGATAGGGGAAAATGTAGCATTTCTCACATTTGTTTTCACTACCTCATGATACATGGGCCATTTGTTGATTGTGGAGATCGAATCTCATAGAGCATGGTGTCCTGTGGCCTCTTGAGAGACAATATTTTTTTATCTGTTCTATAATTTTTTTTATTTTTTTGGCCTTCCACTACTTCACACCTTGATGTTGTTTTTAGATACATGATGTTTTTTAGTTGTATTTATTTTGTTTATTCATGATTTATTAAATGGTTTGTTTATGGGTTTTCGGTTTATTGTTTTATTTTATAAAGGGTAAATTCCCACCACCCGAAAAGTATTTGAAACATTTTGGCATTTATTATCATCCATTGGCATCTGGGGGATGCTTCATAAGGCAATGTAATGATTGTTTGCGCTCTCAAGCCAGAAATAATGAACGGGTCATTAAAGATGGTATTGGCCAGGGCCTTCCCTAGAAGTCTAAATGTTATCATCTTGTTTGATCCTTACATAGAAAGTAATCATCAAAGTTATTGGACATGGATTTGAAATTCATTCATGTCTATTCATGGTATTAGAATCATAGAATTGTGTATGACTGATCGAACATCAAATATATAGAATAAAATGATATAGCTAAAATTTTTATTCTGAACATCATTTTACCATAGAGTTGGGTAAACAAGTGTTTGGAGACACATATAGGATCTTGGAATCTCATTTTCATGGATTTAGATAATGTGATGAGCATGACAAGAATTTTAAAGGAATGAAATTGCATTAATATTGCATATTTCAACCTCAATAATGATTTAATATTTTTAGCAATGTGTAATTTATTGAAAAATGGGGAATATGTTTTCAAATGAATCCTTATAATACAAGGATATTTAGTGTATTTTGAAAATTTTTTAAATTTAATAAATAATGGTTTATGTTTCATTAAATTGATTAACATTGAAAAAGGTTGTTTTTGGAAATCAAGGTTGTGAATGTTAATGTGATTAAATTTGATATTCTAAGCCATCAGTTTCTAGAGCATTATATTTATAGAGTTTTTTGTTGGTTGAGAAAATAGAACCTAGTAGGAATCATCAAAACCATCACAAATAATGTTTGGAGAATGTGGTTTCACCTGAACAATGGGTGAAACAAGAGCTGGTAAAGAGTATTTTCCATGATTTTCAAGAAATGGATGTGGGGAATTGGAGGAATGGGCCATGACATGTGGATTATACCATTCAGTTTAGGAAGAATAATCCAATTAACATCTAGGGAATTCAGAGCCTGATAAGGGGGAGGTGTGGTTGAGTCGGTTGAATCGTATCTTCAACTTCACCGACACAGTAGTTGAGCTAATGGTCTACCTAGTGATTTATATGCTCAAGGATCTTGCATGTCAGATGTCAGAATTAGCGGTGATGAATAAATTTGATGAAGGCATTAAATGCTATGATTTTAAGGAATTTTTCAACAAATAATTATATACTCACCCATTGAAAATCCCGAAAACAACATAATTATTCAGCCTGAAATAATAGAGCCTATATATCATAGATTATGTAGCTAAATTAATTAATTTGGTGTGCCTTTCACCAGAATTAGTATAAAGTGCATCCTTGAAGGAATGCATCATCGAATTGGGACTATGGAAATAGATTTGACTGATGATTGCAATTCTCTATATTACAGATTATACCATGATGGTGAACAAATTGACAATGGATGAATGTGATATCTCATGATCTATTGGAGGACGTATGATGATACCCAATGGAAATGGTGGGAACTCAATTATTGGGAAAATGCAAAAAAGGGACACCAATTTCTAAGGTAGGAGTGGATATCATAACCAGATGGCTAGATCAATAAACCTTCTTCCACAGCCCCAGAGAAAATAAGGTTTCATTCAATGCAAGTTTCTTGACCATATAAAGAGATAGTGTATGGAACATCCTAGAGCATGTCATAATTTCGACAAGATGGGACACCTTCAGTGATATTGTTGTAGTGAACCAAGGATGTGTGCACAAGACACTTCTTAGGCATTTCAAGCATCATATGCTACAATATGGTGAGGAAATCAGAATCAATCATGTATGCATAATAGAGATAGACATGGTGATTTTCTAAATACAATAATTCCTTATCTAGGGAAATCACAGACAGAAAATGAGGACAATAGTGGAGTGACGATGTAATTTTATGAAGCTGAGAAGATGACTATTGATGATTTGGATGGACCATCTGCAGTGAGAGGTATAGTTCTTTTGAATTCTACCTTTGTGAAAGTGTTCTTTGATACTGGTGCATCACATTTTTCAATTATTTTTATGCTGTTGATTTTCTATGATTAATGTCGAAAATTATGCCTTCAGTATTAAAAATGAAGACTCTTCTCAGTGAAATTGAATTTCAATCCTTTATTTGTACAGGATGTGATATAAATGTTCATGGAGTTGAGTTAAAATGGGACTTCCAATGTTGGACAGGGATGTCTATGATGTAACCTTATGTATGGATTGGTTGAAAACATTTAAGGATCACATAGAATGTTATAGGAGAAAATTTAGTTTCATTAGTGAGGATGGAATCTAGTATCTCTTCAGGGGAGAGAGGATGGTAAATAAAGGTGAAAAGAGCTTGTTGGCACTAATTTTGCGAATGATCACTTAACAAATGGTGGTGTTTAATTAGAAATAAATGGACAAGATTGTAGGAAATTGTTTTCCAGCTTTTGTGGATCACATTCCAAATGTATTTCCCAATAAATTCTTAGGGCTACCACCAATAAAGGAAATTGGAGTTTACTATTGATCTTTTTTCAGGGAATAAAACTATTTTCATTCCATCTTATTGGATGGAAACAACAAAGTTACGTTAATTTGATGTCTAGTTAGAGGATATTGAAAGCACAGGTTTCATTCATCCAAGTACATCCATATTGGAAGAACTAATATTTTTTGTGAATAAATCATATTGAAGTATTCAGTTGTTTGTTGTTTATCATAAGCATAACCAAGTTACTATAAAGAAAAGATATCTACTTCCACACACTAATGATATGTTCGATCAATTAATGGTAACATTGTGGTCCTCCAAAATTTACCACTGATCATAATATCATCAATTAGTTGTTTGGAAGGGGGAAATTACATAGACATATTTTAGAAGCAGATATGGTGATTATGAATATGTAGTCATGTCATTCGGTCTAACAAATTCACCAGTGGTATTCATTGATTTGATGACTAGGATATTCACAAAATATATAGATTATTTTTTGTTGGTGTTTGTGGACAACATCTTGGTTTATTCAATGTCATGGGTTTCCCATATAGAGTATCTTGAAACAGTGTTAATAATATTGAGATATCACAGGTTTTATGCCAAATTGTCATAGTGTGATTTTTGGATATAGGAAGTATATTTCCTTGGATATCTCATTTCTAAAAAATTATTTTTTATTGATCCTAAAATGATAGATGGTCTTATCTCATGAAAACCACTGAATATTTTCTAAGAGATATAATGTTTTCTTGGTCATGATGGTTGCTAAAGACACTTTGAGTGCGATTTATCATGAATAGATATACCAATGAAAGATTTGAAAAAGAAGAGTTCTCTATACCTATGGGTGGAGGAATGTCATAAGTCCTTCATGATCTAAAATTCTTCTTTCTTTTCCACATATCTTGATTTTTCTAGAATTAGGATAGGGGTATGTGGTGTACTGTGATGCTTCTAGATTAGGTTTGGGATGAATTTTCAGGCATGAAGACCATGTGGTTTCTTATGGTTCAATAAATTGAGGATCCATGTGAAGAATTACCCAACACGTGATTTGGAGTTAGCATCAGTCGTTCATGATTTGAAAACCAAGAGAAACTATCTCATTGGTGAGAAATTCACAATGTTCACAAACCACAATAGCTTGAAACACATTTTCTAATAATGATTTTCGAATATAAAGAAAATGAGATAGATGGAGTATCCCTTGATGTTTGACTTTGACATGATGCATACACCATGAAAAAAGAATTCAATTGTAGATGTATTTAGCATAATGTCATATGCTCAGTAGGTGAATGACTTTTCATATAAATGTTAGTTGATGTCGGATATATTCACTAATTATGTGGAATGTGAGGACCAAGGTGATGTAGTGGTTTTCTTTTCCACTACCCTTGTCCCAGATTTGAAAAAAATTGTCAAATAAGAACAATCATCTGATGCATAATATCTTGTTATGAGTTCAAAAATCAATGGTGGGGAGACCATTGAACATTGAAGCTTGATGGTTATTCAGATTTGTGATTTATAAATCAAATGGTTGTACTTATTTCTTTTTAGGAACAACTCCTTCATTCTTAGCAGCATTTGATATGGGTTGAAGGTCCAGGTACCTAAATGTTTTATATGGCGTTGAAGGAATAGTTTTGTTGGAGAGGCATGAAATGAAAATTGGTCATGTTCCTCTGGCAATGAAAAAATTTATAGTATGTTAATACATTAAATAAGAGACCTAAAGGTATGTTAGAATCTTTACCTATCTCTTTGTGGAAATGAGAGAAGATATTGATTGAGTTTATTATAGGTCTTTCAATAGTGGTTTGGAAAAATGATTCCATATGGTTGATAGTAGATCAATTTACCATGTTTTCTCATTTCATATTTTTTTGTGAAACTCATAAGATATAGGATCTATCAAAAATCTAAATCTGTTATGTGGTAAAGAGGCATGGAATACCAGTTTAAATCATCCCAGTTAGAAATTTTATGTTCACATCATGTTTTTGGAAATCCTTACAGAAATTCTTTGGGACTTAGTTGACTATAAGAACAGTGTATCAACCATAGATAGATAGTAGGTCTGAGAGGACGATACAGACATTGGAAGGCATGTTGAGGACTTTCATAATGGATTTTAGTGTCTCATGGGAGGACTATATACCCTTAGTGGGGTTCTAATATGATAACATATATCGTTCCTTGATACATATGGATCTGTTTGAAGCATAGTATGGGTGTCATTGTCATTCTTCACTGTGATGGGTGGAATTAGGTGAGACATCACAAGTTGGGCCAATCCTTGTCTATGAAACAATAGAGACTTTCTAGTTAATTATGAAAGGGATGGAGCTCAGAGTCATCATAAATATTATGTGGATCTCTATCGAAGATCGTTGTTGTTTGACATGAGTGATCATGTGTTCTTGAGTATAGTTCCATGAATTTTACTTTTTCATTTTTGAAAATATGGAAACTTATATCCTAGATACATTGACCTTGTCAAGATACTTGAATTGGTTGACGATATTGAATATCGATTGGCATTACCACCACAATTTAGTTCAGTGAATAATGTGTTTTGTGTATCTTAGTTGAA
Source organism: Viscum album (assembly GCA_963277665.1). Lineage (NCBI taxonomy): Eukaryota > Viridiplantae > Streptophyta > Magnoliopsida > Santalales > Viscaceae > Viscum > Viscum album. The sequence goes on from OY728152.1 coordinate 1,767,037,319, forward strand.
AAATTACCAGCCTGATCAAGACCATGTCATCAGATGGGATCACATCGACCTAGATCTAGATGCATCATCGGTACATATCCTAGTTTTGATTGTTGATAATAAAGAGAAAGTATTCTTTGAAAAAACATCAATCTATTGGTGTTTTTATGGAAACATAGTCAGATTCAAAAAGAGACTTGTGAATCTGAGAAGGAAATGAACGAACAGTGGCAAGATCACATTCCTAATAGTGAATGTTTCCTACATTCTGAGGAAGGATAGACTAATGGTGGGGAGAATGATGTACCCCAGTTTCTAGTACGTAACCCTTAATTTATTATTTCCCTTGTTATAATGTTTAAGGGTGATGGATGGGGCAGTTTGGAGAAATTTGGATGTAGTTTTAGGGAAAACTAGCAGTCGAACGGGCAGGGTACGATTTGCCTATCTATGAAGCCAAACTTGGTGAAATGGTCATCTGGAGGCAGTAGCTTCAATATGGTAGGATCAAGGATATGGATACCATGACATGAAGTCACGAGAGTTCCTACCAAGGAAGTATCTAACACAAAGATTGTTCACGGTTTGTCTAAACGTGTGAATTAACTACGAGGATGGTTTAAGTGAGATCCTAAAAAACGAATCTCACACTTTTTTTCCTCTAAGTGTATAATTTATTCTCTTAAGTGTCCATAAATTTTGTTTTTCTTCTCTTAAGGAAAAATAATGTTATCCCATCAATACAGAGTGGATTCAATGGCTCCCCATGGTGAATCGAAGTCAGATTATGGAGGTATATGGTCGTTCTTCTTCGATATTGAATGATTTCATAGATCTACTTCTCTTATTCTATTGGTTTCAAATATATATGGATGTTATGGGTATATTTTGGTGTGTAACTAAAAAAAATGATGATACTTGGTCATGATATTTCATGGAGATGACACATATGGTGGGTTCTTCGATAATCGACATGGTTTTCTTTTGTGTTCTTCATTCGTTGGGTTTTTTGTCAAAAACAATTATTACATGAGGCTTCATTCTCCACTCCACATAGTAAAACTGAATGGATTTTGTTGAATTTATGTGTGTGGTGTCTAATTTATTTTAATTTGGTGGCTTAACACTTGTTGGACGCCTTCTTCAGTGATGGTTGTAATATCTGGAAAATTGGGGATTTTGAATGAGTGCTTTGGATCATGGTTTTAAAATATGGATATTAAAATGGAAATTTTTATAGATTTTTGAAACATGAATTGGATAAAAAAAATTTAATAAAAGGTAAGATTTATTTAAATTAAATGAGTCTCGTATTTTTTTGACTATTGGATTTCAATAAAAGGGAATTTTTTATGGAAGTGGTATATTTTGGCAATAGAATTATTTGGCTTGAAATGTATTGGTGTGACTTCAATCATAGTTGGTCCTTAATAAGGGACACGTTCCATTGGGTTCTATGGTTTGTGAACCTATATTGGGGGCATGTTTCTTTGGGATACAAGGAATTTGGATGAGAGAGTGGTCATGAGAATGGAACATTCAAATGAAGCATGCATCTGTTGGTGTATTATGAACCCTAATGTGAGTATTCCAAATGATAATAAGAATTGGTATTAAGATATGATGAGTTATTTTTTCGGAAAAAAATAGTTAATGGAAATTTTTTTCCTTTAGTTTTGTTTCTCATGGTTGGAAATGGTTTTTGGAACTTTTTTATATTTGATTATAAATTGTTTTGGTGAATTTTTTAATATAAACTATTTTATATAAATATGGGTAAATTTTCTATCATGGTGGAATTAGTAGAGAAGCAATTTGGGAAAAAACTGAGTTTTATACACACCCCTACTTTGGAACTTTGTTTCTTTTTGCAGATTTTGTAATGTAACAGCCCTCTCAGGTCCTTTCCTTTGTGAAAATCTTGTATTTGAGTCTTTCGGAAGGTCATGGTGAATTATCTGGGAACAGCTCCAACGGTAGACCATTAAGAATAGTTCTACGGTGACCTTCTGTGAATAGTTATAATGATATACGATTGTGAATAGTGAAATGGTAATCTAATGTGAACAGTTCCAATGGTAGACCATTGTGAACAGTGCAACGGTAACCCTAGGTGAACAGTTCCAAAAGTAGACCATTGTGAACAGTGCAATTGTGAGGTTCATGAATAGTGATTCTAGAATGGTTAGGTGTATAGTGTTTCCAGAAAGGTATGGTTTACAGAGTTTCTAGAATGGTATGGTTTACAATGTTTCCATCTTCGTATAGTTTCACACCTTTGAGGTTTCCTTTGACGTAAAATGCATTTATATCATTGTTTTTAATGACTCTATGGCCAACTCAAAGGCCATAACTACTATATTAATTATTCCTAAGGATTGGGATATATTAACATTGTCAAACCACATGGTTTAATGTGATCTTCTTTTAATGGGAAATCAGGCATATCTTAAACTGTCTCTATGTTAAATCTTTAAAAGGGATATGATATAATCCTCCATTTACTTCCTACTTTTCTCTAGTGCGAGACACTCAATCCTTTCCTCTGATCCCATATAAATCATGATATCAATCTTTTCCATGTAGATTGGATTCCTCGACGTTCTTCTTCTTATAAGATCACAAACTTTTTCGGTGCAACCAAGGAGTATCCAACGATCTTGGATATAAGGTATGTGTTATCATCATTCATTTTGGATTCATTATTCTTATTTTTCTCCTTTCCATATTATAGCATGTGATATCCAAGATTCTAATGTAGTTTTCTTCGGTTTCGGTTGGTGTGGTCGTATCTTGGCATCCTCTGGTGGATGCATGTTTTATTTATCTATTCATTCTTGATGGAAATTGTTAATGAATGTAAATTATATTTAACTGATAATTGTTTGGGCAAAGAAAAAGAGGCATGTAAATGAATCTGGTTCTTCTTGTTGTTATTTTGTTGTTAATCAAAATGGTGCAGTAAGTGGGTTTAATTATTTTTGATATCTTACTGTTTTTCTTTCCCAAAGTTGGATCATATGAATAATAAATAAGTTAATACATGATTGACGAAAGAACTGGTGGTTTGACCAAAGATAATTCATTGTAGGGTTCTGAGATACACTCTTGATTGTTTAAGGGACAAGATCCAAATGATGTGATGATTGATTTCCTGCTGATTGTGCTGTGATGTGAGCCTAGATGGTTGTTGTGATATGTGGGGGGCAGGACAGTCTATTGGTTGTGGCAGTAGTTGACTCCTAGATTTGTGAGATGCATTGTTGTATGTATGTGGGTGTCGGGGAGGACACATGGTATGACAGAATGTGTTGCATGTTAATGATTGGATGCTTGTTGTTTCCTTGATTGGTTATCTATTTTACTTTTCCCCACTACCTAAGGCAGCTACTTTTTCTTACCCTTCTTCTAAAAGAGGCGATGATGAGCGGGGTATGCCACATGCTTTTTGTGTTTAGCTTTTCATGGGAGGATGTTTATATGCTCTTATTGTAGGCATAAAAGTTGTGAAGGGTAGTATATCTACTCACCGTATAGAGCCCACTATTGATTAGTAGCATAGAATGTTATTCTAGAATGCCTGGGAATGTGGGAATGAAATTGTGTAATGAATAATTGCATAACTGATGTTAACCTGTGGGGTTTGGAGCTTATTGGGGCGCAATGCTAAGGTTTTTATTTGAAGGAACATTGATCGATGGGAGTGATGCTAATGAACATTAATGTGGTATTGTTATTCATTAAATAATGTTTAAATAATTAATTAAAGTAAATTGAAATAGGTAAATGGAATGAAATAATGAATTAAAGCTATTCAAATGGTTGTGTTCTTATAGGATACGTAGTCTTATAGGTAGCAATCCAAAGTCCGAGAGACGTTAGCTGCAGTTGATTCTATGACTAGGTTAGGCCCATAGTGTGGTTGTGAGATATAGTATATCATTTAGTTTTTGTGTTTGTATACACTACTCTTCCCAGTTAGAATGGGAAACTGACACCCCTGGGATTCTAAGCCCTGAGGGGTGTTTTCTCCAACATTCTAGTGGTAGGATGAATGGCTAACTACCCCTTTGTCCCTATACTCTTCTCTTGTCATTACATGTGATGGTAGGCACATCAGTTATTTTTCCCCATATATGTGTGTAGAGGGTTGTAATGGATTGTGGTTATTCACACACATATATTATATATATAGTTTCCCAAGGACTACTATAGGTGTAACAAGTATAGGTTGTGATGGCTTGAGGATCCTTACTCGGTGTATGGGTTGTAATGGCTTGAGGTATAATACCTGACATATGATTCATGTTATGTGGTCTATTGTGGCTCCCAGAAACTACCTGGTTACAATTCCTATGTGGACGTGGTGGTTTCGTTACACAAGGTGCATGTAGTGGTGCTGCACTCAGGTGTCTTCGGGAATGTTTCTTTGAGAGAGATGCTTAGGACTTGCGATGATGTGGGGAAAGAGGCAAACCATTGGGGAAGGTGTAGTGGGTTACCCATGATATTCATTATTATATTATATAGTCTTGTATGTGTTACTTGGTGAGAGTATCCATGGTGATGTTCGGAACATAGTATACCTTTTTTGGTGACAAGTTAGTTTCACTTGTTGTTTGCCGTGATTTAGCATGATTTCTATAATTTTTCACAACATACATCGTGGAGGATCCTACTGAGTAAACTGTTATACTCACCTTATGTAAATATAATCAGTTATTCATGTCACTTAGAAAAGGTTGGAGATTAAGTTGGTTTCTACTAGCTTTCAGTTGTAGGAGTTGTTTAGGCTTGTGGTTGCTACTGTTTTACATACTTTTTGGGAACATGCAGTTTTATTAACCTTCCAGTTGTAGTGTTTTGGAATGAATTTTTATATGTGTAATTGGGATTTCATTAATCTTACTTGTAGAGTTTGAGTTGGTTATTGTATATCTTATCTATCTCCTCCGCATGTGTTCTCTTAGAGGGTAATTCCTCCCATTAGTGTGTTTGATATACCCTCTGTGCTAGTCGCGAACCCGGGGACTACTAGAGGCAGGAATTGGAGGTCATTATCTCCCTTATCATGTTGCATTCCCAAGAGGGTTACAATTTGTGGGGAGGGAGTTGTGAAAGAGTGGTATCAATGTTCTGGTTGAGGGATAGGATTCAGATTGGTGTTTGGCACAAGTAAGGTTTCATGGGTTGGTAGGGAAACTGTGTCATTCCTATTTAGCATGTGATGTAAACACAAGATACATGCTAAGACATAGGCTTTTAGGGACCCCTATTATTTTATTAACGGACCATTATGTTTACAATTTCAAATAAACTGGGTGATACTTGATGCACATTTGAGACTAAAGAAAGGATCATGCATCATTATTATTTTTTCTTGTTTTTGAATGGTTAGAATTTGCGATAAGATAACAAAAAATGAACAAAAGAAAACTACTAATTAATTAATGTTGAGTCTTCCATATTCCAGGTTTTGGAGCCCTAACTAATTGTTATTTTATAGGTATGGCTCCAGGTCAACGTCCACATCTAGATCACAAGGAAGATGTCCATCCGGCTGCTCCAGCAGATCGCCTTAGGGTAGAGGTTGATGATGATGAAACATAGAGGAAGAGACTCAAATAGTTTCAGCGCCAGAGTCTAGAGAAGTATGAGGGAACCGTTTCAAATGTAGTCATAGAAGACTGGTTAGAGGAGGCATAAATCAGCTTCAGTTTGATCCGTGCTCAGAAGGAGCACTGGGTGTCCTTGGTTGTGATGATGCTACTAGGAGCATTGAGGCAATGGTGGTCCTTATTCCTCAGGGATATTGAGGAGTCATCAATATCATGGGAGGAGTTCCGAGAAACATTTAGAGTTTATTTTCTTTCTTCCACTACAAATTCATCCAGTAGCCAAGAACTTCTTACCCTTCGACAGGGGAGCTCCAGTGTTCGAGAGTTTTGAATCCATTTCACGAACCTGTTACGATATTTTTCGGACCCGTTTCTATATAAGGAGGTTGGGGAGAGGAATTTCGTGATGGCTCTGCGTCCAGAGATCCAACACTTGGTTCACCCCATTTATTCTGAATACATATTCTCAGGTGCTTGTGAGGGAAGTGGTTTTCGAGAGGACTTTGTCAAGAACTAGATCAACATGAGAGGGGGGTCAGCGTGATTCCTCACAAAGCAGTGTTGTGGTCCGTGGTTCCCAGTTTTCTAGGAAGAAGAGTTTCTGTTCAGCCTGGGGTAGGTCCAAGCCCTTAGAATCTCGTTTCTATGGGGACAGCAGATCTCGTGCCGATGATAAGGGATCATCTGCTTGTTAATATTATGGTGGTTAAAGTCATCTATAGCAAGAGTGCCCACCATTCAGAGCAGTCACCATGCTCCAAGTGTTTCACTGCAGGTTCTTTTGTTGAGGGAGGTCTGGCCGATGCAGTAGCAGTAGGTATCACTGGATATAGATCAACAGAGGGTATATGGGGCATGTAGAGGATAGCCCCATGATGCTCCCTATCCTCTGATATTAGAGCACAACCATTGTGGTGGTCGACATCTGGGTTAGAGAGGCCATTGAGGAGGTCATGGTCACCTTCAGGCTCTAGAGTTTCTTGCTCCTGGTGAGCCAAACATCATTCATGTATGATTTTCTTGTTTTATACCTTAGTGTATGACTTGTTTGATTTAGGTGAGACACAATCCAACATATCACCAACCATTTTCCATGCTTTGGGAGTTGTGGTAGAGAGGCTTCAAGTTCCCTTGGTGTTGAATATGCTAGTTGAAGGTCGATCTGACTTGTTTTAAGTATGTAGAAACTTTGAGCTTGTGTTGGGGCAGCACAACTCATAGGGAGATTTCCTATATTTACGAATACAACCATAAGATTTCTTCCTCAACATTGTTTTGTTGTATTCAGTGCAGGATATCATGGATTTATTCAGGAGGAAGGTTGTGTTCTTCGCTGCGGATGAAGACCCAATGGTCATTGTTGGAGATTGATACCCATGGATGGGTCATAGGAATTTTTTATCCTTATCATCCATGATGGCTGAGATGATGCAGATTTCTTCAATGGTTAAGTATTTGGCATTTCTTAGGGTCGTAGTAGCGTACCCTGATGTATTTTTCGATGAGGTTGTAGCATTAACCCCTCGATGAGAGACTGAATTTGGTATCAAGCTACAACCATGAGAATCTACTTTCTCTATATACCCATATAGTATGGCCCCTTATGAGTTGAGATACCTATGTATACAGCGTGATGGTCCATTACAGTGTGGTTTTGTTCAACAGAGTGTGTCACCGTGGGGTGCACCAGTTTTGTTCGTCAAGAAGATTGATAGCAGTTTGCGGTTGTGTGTCGATTATCATCGCTTGAACAATGTATCAATAAAGAATAACTATCCTCTTCTATGAATTTATGTTTTATTTGATCAACTGAAGGGTGCATTTTGGTTCTCAAAAATAGAATTTCGGTTAGGATATCATCAGATGTGTGTGATGAATGTGGATATCCCAATGACTACTTTCTATTGTTGTCATAGGCCTTATGAGTTTGTTGTAATGTTGTTAAGTGTTAAAAATGCTCAAGCTATGTTCATGGGATTGATGAACAATGTGTTTCTTGAGTTCCTGGACATGTTCTTTGTAGTTTTCATCAAAGACATACTTGTGTACTTTACATCTGAAAAAGAGCATGTAGAGCATCTAAACGTTGTTTTGGGAGTTCTTCAACAACATTAATTGTTTGGGAAGTTGTCGAAGTGTGAGTTTTGGTCTCGAGAAGTCCATATCATGGGGCATGTTGTGTCCCAGTAAAGAGTAGTTGTGGATCCATCAAAGATAGAAGCAGTTGTGTCTTCGGAAGCCCCCAAGACAATGTTTGAGTTGTGAAGTTTCATTGGTCTTCGAGGATACTAAAGGAGGTTCATAGCCGATTTCTCAGGAGTTGGGACACCTCTGACATATTTGACTAGGAAAGATCAGGCGTTCATATGGACCGATCAGTGTCAAATATATTTTGAGTATCTAAAAGAGAAGTTATTAAGTGCTCCAGTTCTTATCATTCAACAGAGGGGGTTGAGTTTGCGGTTTTTTGTGATGCTTCGCATCTGGGGTTATGTTGTGTTCTGATGCAGCAGAGATCAGTTGTTTCTTATAGGTCTCCACAGTTGCATCCCCATGAATGTAACTATTCCACCCATGATATTGAGTTAACATCCGTGGAGTTTGCTCTGATGTTGTGGATACATTTCCTCATTGGTGAACGCTTTGTGGTTTTCACCGATTATAATATTTTGAGGTATGTTTTCTCCTAGCATGACATGAACTTACGACAACTTCAGTGTATTGAGTTATTACTGGAATATGACATTGAGAAATCATATAAACCTGGAAAGGGGACTGTTATAGCAGATATGCTGAGTAAAAACTCACATAGTGATGTTCTTCATGAATCTTGTGATTCCTAGAGTGTAATTGATGATCTTTCATCATTACATCTTGATATGGGAGAAGTTGGGGGTAGAGGTTGTATTTTTCATATGACGGTACATTCATACCTCGTGTAGAAGGTAGAATATTCCAATTTTGGGGATCTAGATTTGGAGGTCTATAGTGACCAAGTTGTTTGTGGTGAGGCCCCTGATGGAATGTCAGAGGATAAACAACACCGAGTGTTGTATCAAGGATGAAATTTTATTCCGTTGAAGAGGCATGATATGGTTCTCAGAGTGTTTCATAGTTCACCTTTTGCGGTGTATCCTAGAGTGACTAAGATGTACCATTCCTTGAAAAGATAGTTATGGTGGCCTAGGTTGAAGGGGTGGTTACAGAGGTTGTGTCTCGATGTTTGGTCTTCCATAAGGTGAAGGTTGAACATCATGTTTATGATGGTCTTCTCCAGCCATTAGATATTTTTCAGTGGATGTGGGAGGACATATCAATAGAATTTTTTACTGGTTTACCTCAATCTCAGAGAGTACATTATACTATTTGGGTGTTAGTGGATGGTTTAACAAAATCGGACCACTTCATAGCGATCAAGGAGTCGAGCTCAGTGGAAGTCTTTTTGGGGTAGTATTTAGAGGAGGCTGTGATACTTCATGGAGTCCTATGGACGATCATTTTTTATTGAGATCCTAATTTTACCTCAAGGGTGTGGAGAGGTATCCAACAGGTATTCGGTTCTCCTCTCTGCCTTAGCACTGCTTTTCACCCCCAAACAGATGGTCAGATAGTGCGAACCATCCAGACTCTTAAAGACATGTTACACTCTTGTGTTCTTGATTTTGTATGTTCGTGGATGAGGAACTTACCCTTGGTGGAGTTCTTTTAAAATAATATTTTTCACTCAATTATAGTTATAGTGACATTTGAATATTTGTATGGTCGACCTTTCCATTATCTGTTGTGCTGGTCTGGGGTTGGAGATTCATCAATTCTCGTGCTGAAACTATTGTATAATACAAGAGAGATGGTTTATGTGATTTGTGAGTGTATGAAAACAGTGCAAGATCGTCAGAAATCAAATACTGATCAAAGGAGGAGACCCTTAGAGTTTAATGTTTGGGATCATTGGTTTCTAAAGGTGACTTCCCATCATGGGAAGCAATGGTTTGGTTTTGGGAGTATGATTTATCCCTAGTTTGTTGGGTTTTTGAGGTTTAGTTCGTGTTGGAGCTGTGGCGTATCGAGTATCACGTCTCTTATAGATGAGTCGGATACATGATGTTTTCCATGTATCAAAGCTCTATTGTTATCTTAACGTTTTCTCTCACGTCGTAAATGGGGGAGATATTGATGTTGATGATGATGATACCATTGAGGAGTGACCTGTGTAGATCGAATTCCACTAATAGAATGTTTTTCACGAGTGTTCTATCGCCTTAGTTTTTGTCTTGTGGTGACACAGAGGCATGGAGGAGAGTACTTGGGAACATGATTCATAGATATGTTCTCAGTACCTAGAGTTGTTTAATTTTTAACTAATTTCATTTAATGACTATTCCTTTGTGGTTATAAACATTTCATTTTATGAGATTCCTTTCTTTTGTTATTTTTTTGGCTAACTCTATTTTGAGAGGTTTCTCCATTGGTGTCTTTTCGGACCGTTTGGTTTTCCCTCTAGGTGGGTTTTGATTCTCTAGGAAGGGAATGATTTGATAGGTATCTGATGTAATGTCCCAGACCTCTCTGGTCCTTTACTTTTTTCAAATCTGGTGTTTCAGTGTTCCAAGAGGTCATGGATACATATCTATAAACAGTTCCAATGGTAGACTATTGTGAACAGTGCAATGGTGACCTTCTGTGAACAGTTCCAATGGTAGATCATTGGGAACAATGCAACGGTAACCTTAGGTGAACAGTTCAAACAGTAGACCAGTATGAACATTGCAATGGAAACCTTAGGTGAACAGTTCTAATGGTATACCATTTTGAACAGTGCAATGGTGTGGATTATGAATAGTGTTTTCCAAATTGTAGGTTGTACAGTGTTTCCAAAACGGTAGAGTGTACAGTGTTTCCGGCTTCCTATAGTTTCTCCCCATTAACATTTCCTTTGAAGTAAATTACATTTAAATCATTTTTTATAAGGACTATAAGGCTGATTCAAAGGCCATAACTGTAATACTAATTATTCATAAGGCTCAAGATGTTTTTACATAGTAAAACCACATTGTTTAAAGTGATTCTATTTTAGTGGGAAATCAAGTGTATCTTAAACCATTACTTTTTTAAATCTGAAAAAGGGACAAGATAACATCCACTATTTTTCATCCTCCTTGTTCTCTGGTGTAATATCATCAAACATTTCCTTACTTCAAATAGGAATCGTATGATCAAACTTTTCCATGTGGATTGGTTTCCTCGAATTTCTTGTTACTGCAAGTGTACCCCCTATTTCGGTGCAACCAATGATGATCCATCAATATTTTATATAATGTATGTTTTATCATTATTATTTTGGGGTTATTCTTCTCTTATTTCTCCTTTAAATATTATAGCATTTGATCTCCATGCTTCTAATAAATTTTTCTTGGGTTTTTGTTGGTGTGGTCGTACCGTGGAATCCTTGGTTCTATGCGGTTGTCATGATTGGAGGCGATCATGAACCATTGTATAGACTAATCTCATGTAAATAATGTTAAGAACTGTTTAAGGTGGGGGATTCATTGCTTTTCTTTTCTTATTTGTGAAACTGTATAGTTATCATGTTTTATCCCACTAGATGAAAATGAGATTGACATAATAAATATTAGAACTGGAAAATTAATTGATATTGATCGAATATGATTACATATTTTTTTCTAGATACTGTGAAATCTATTATTGCTTCATTTGTCTATTTATTCTAGATGAAAATTGTTAAAGAACGTAAATAAGAATTAATTGATAGTTGTTTGGGTAAAGATAATGAGGCATGTAAATGAATATGGTTCTTCTTATTGTAATTTTGATGTTAATAAACATGGTGCAGTAAGCATGTATAATTATTTGTGATAGGTTACTGTTTAGGTTTCCCAAAGATAGAACCTATGAATAATAAATTAGTTAATCCAAGATTGATTAATGAACTGGTGGTTTGATAAAAGATATTTCATTTTAGGGTTTTGAGTTACCCTATTGATTGTTTAAGGGCTAAGATCCGATTGATGTGATTTTGGTTTTCCTACTGCTTGTACTGTTATGTGAGCCTAGATAACTGTTGTGATATGTGGGGGTAAGGAGTCTTTGTGGTTATAGAAGCAGTTGATGCCTAGAGTGGTGAGATGCATCAGTGTTTGTGTGTGGATTTCGGGGAGGACACCAGGGATGATGGAATGGGTTGGATGTTAATGTTTGGATGCTTTTTGTTTCCTTTATCTGTTATCTAATTTATATTTACCCACTGCCTACGGTAGCTGGTCTTGCATACCTTTCTTTTGAAATAGGATAAGATGTGTGGTGTATGCCACATGCTTTTTGGGTTTATCTTCCAATGGGAGGATGTGTCTACGGTCTTACTATTGACAACAAGGACACGATGGGTAGTACATCTACCCACTATGTTGAGAAACCTTGTGTTTAGTAGAATAGAATGTTTTTCTAGAATTCCTGGTAATGTGGTAAAGAAATTATGTAATGAATAACTGAATAAATTATGTTAACCCATGGGGTTTTGAGCTTGGTGGGGTGCAATGTTGAGGTTGTGATTTGAAAGAATGGTTCACATTTTGTGTGATGGTAATGAACATTAATGTGGGATTGTTATTCATTAATTAATGTCTAAATAATTATCTAACTTAAATTCAAATTGGTAAAGGGAATGAAATAATGTATTAAAGGTCCTTAAATGGTTGTTTGCTTATAGGATACCTTGTCTTAGAAGTAGCAGCCCAGAGTCCGAGAGACATTAGTTGATGTTGAGTCTAGGACTAGGTTATCCCATAGTGTGGTTCTGAGATATAGTATATAATCTATGTTTTGTGTGTCTATATGAAAATCCACCCTGTGAGTAAGGGAAACAGACACCTCGGGGATTCTGATCCTTGGTGGGTGTTTTCCCAAACATTCTTGTGGGAGGTTGAATTGCTTGGTACCCCCTATGGCCCCACACTCTTCACTTGGATGTTACATGTGCCGGTAGGCACAACGGTTAGTTTTCACCATATATGTGTGTAGAGGGTTGTAATGGAATTTGGTTATTCACACAAATATATTTTGGATATAGTTTCTCAAGGACTACTATAGGTGTAAAATTTATAGGCTGTGATGGCTTAGGGATCCTTACTCGGTGTATAGTATGTAATGGCTTGAGGTATAATACTCGACGTATAATACATGTTATTTGTGCTATGGTGTCTCCTAGAAACTACCTAGTTACATTTCTTGCATGCACATGGTGGTTTTTTTTCACTAGGTGCATGTTGTAGTGCTTCCCTCAGGTGTTTGTGGGCATGTATTTTTTTTTGTGAGATATTTATAGGACGTGCGACATTGGGGAAAAGTATAAATACAGTGGGGAAGTAGTAGCAGGGTACCCTAGATATTATATATTATATTATATACTATTTTATATGTTACATAGTGAGACTAACCCTGGAAAGGTTGGGAATATGGTATACCTTTTAGGTGATTAGTTAGTTTCAATTGTTTTTCACTGTTCTTCGACATGCTTTCTTTACTTTTTCACGATGGGTTTCAGGGAGGATCCTACTAAGTATAATATTATACTAACCCTATGTATATATAAACTATTATTCAGGTCACATGGAGTAGGTTGGAGATCAAGACGGTTTCTACTAACCGGCGGTTGTAGGAGCTGTTTGGGATTGTGGTTGCTACTGTTTTACTTCCTTTTTGGGTACTAGATATTTTTTCACCTTCCAATTGTAATGGTTTGGCATGACATTTAGTATGTGTACTTGAGATTTCCTTCATCATACTGGTAGAGTTGGACATGGTTGGTTTCTATCATATCTCTCTATTCTTCATGTGTTCTCTAAGAGGGTAATGCCTCCCATTTGTGTGCTTTCTAAACCCTAAGTGCTTGTCACCAGTCCGGGGCCTACTAGCGGCGAGATCGGTGGTCATTGTCTCCCTTCTCACATTTCCAGCCTAAGAGGGGTACACTTTGTGGTGAGGGTGTCGTGATAGATTATATCTTCTAGGATAGGGGAAAAGGTATTGTTTCCCACATATTTGAAACAACCTTTTGATACTTGGGATGTTCAGTGATTGTGGATATTGGATATCATGAATCATGGAGTCTTGTGCCATCTAGATATTCCTTATTTGTTTATCCACTTTGTATATTGAATATTGTATGTTATTCCTCTGTGGCACAACGTGATTTTTTTGAGGTACAATTTTTTTTTTCATTATTTTGTTCATGCATCATTTAGTGAATGGTTTTGTTTTGGGTTGTTGGTTTACTAGTTTATTTCTTAAAGGGTAAATCATCCCCCATTAGTACTTGAAACCCTTCTGCATTTATTTCCATCATTTGGTATCTTGGGGACATTTCATAAGTCCATATAAAGACTCATTATTCTCTCAATCTAATAATATTGAGTTGTTCATTACATCATTTAATAAATAGATTTTAAATTTTAAAAAATTTATTATTTTTTATGATTAAAAAATTGTATGATTCATTGTTCATCCTCTTTTATAAAGGACCTTGTTTTGATGCACAAATATCATGATGTTTTGAGAATGGATATTTTTAATACTTTTTTTAGGGTATGATAGCGGCTGAACACAGTCATCTCACATTAGGAGCATCTCTATTTTTTTAAATCAATTATTCAAATTCTTCTAAATTTTATATTTTTCATGAATTTTTTTATTTTTTTAAAAAATAAAGTGATAGATTTTTTACATTCTAAAACAATGACATGAAAATAAATATGATAATTTATAATTACTAACCTGAAATTATAAATATAATATTTTAATATAGAATGTACATAGTATTCGGTTAGTTTTTAGTTCAATCATTATACTCTTATATTGTTTTATATAGTTTGATTATCCCAACATGAAATATCTGGATAAATTACAATTATTTTTATTTTGAAATTGAAAAATCAATAATAACATAAAATATTTCAACCGCACATCCTCTTGGAATAATGGTTAATGGAAAACCTTCTTCAATGGTGTTTCATCTTCCAGGACATGGATCAATCGAATTTCATTTTATCAATTAGTTACCTAAACACCTTCATGTGAAGATATGATCAAATTGAGATATGGAAAAGAGTTTTTGAAAATTAATAGAAATTAATTTGATTGTAAGGCCCATGGATAGTTTCCATGCCTGTACAAGGTCACTCTCATCTACCAAAAATATAAATGAAAATTATGAAAGAATTCAAGAAGACCTAGACCTCCCCTCATCCAAGCCTAAAGTCATCCTCCCCTTATCAAGTGTAAGTGATCATAATGGTTTAAATATGGATGATAAGGGAATATAATAATGAAATAAAAGGATTGAATAATACAAATGTAAATCAATAATAAGATAATATAATAATAAATAAAAATAATATTAATTATATAAGATGAAGAAAAACCCATGAAATCACAATGAAATAAAATAGAATAATAATATAATTATATATAAAGAATTAACAAATAAAATGAAAAGAAATTGTATGTATATTATGTAGAAACAAGTGTATATTTATAATAATAAGAAGATTAAAAAAAACTCAAAAGAATAAGAATTAGAAGAACTGATAAAGAAGATGAAGATGGGTGGATCAATAATTAGAATAAATGATTGAATTAAATTTAATAAAAATTAAATAAAAATGAAAATGAAAATGAAACGAAAAAAAAGAAATTTAAAAAAATGAAAAAAATTGAAAACCAGTATGGAAGTATACTCATTATGGTGGTTTCCACAACTATTTATATCCAACTCTAAGATTGAGCATAGAAATGGATACTTTTATATAAAATCATTTGGGGTAGTGTCCTCCTCCACCTTCAAACCTCCCATAAGAACTGGGATATTGAATACAATGGCCATCCGAATGACCAAATTACAACTGAGGATCTTTGGTGTATCTTCTTGTTTTTTATATATGTTATAAATACATGTGGGTGTGGAAGTCGATCAGGGGAAGCTGCATAGTGAGGTGGAAGTTGGGGATTCAGAGCTCCTTCATATTTTCATGGAATAAATATGGGATTTGGAGTATGGTGGTTGATCATCAGAATGTATACATCTTCATCCAACCTTTGAATTTATATGATGAAACTCAAGGAAGCATCATGTCCCCCGAAATAAGGTCCAAAGATGGTCATTGGTGGTATCCAGATCCAGTATGCTGAAAGTTTCTTGATCCCAATTTTGTATAGTACTTCATTTGTGGTTCATTATTAAGAGAAACAACAGCTGATGACTGAGAATGGAGGTTTAGTGGTTGATAATGAAAACGTATTTTTTTTTAGGTGAAGGCTAGTACAATGTATCGGAAATATAGAATTATTTAAAGAAAAATGTATAGTAATAGGGATTATTTATATCCCACGTCGAATCATACGAGTTGAGGGAATATCCATATAATATTGGACATGGGAGCCACACCCAAAACCACCTGTTTCCAGGATGGAATCCCACAAGACACTATACACCTGTATATTAGTACGTGGTGTACCACTGAATCCACCTGAGCCTCTACTCCCACCAACTCCATGTGGGGATCACCAACCTATGTTTTCTCATTCACATGATCTAACCCCTTTTTTCATGTGTGGCTCGAAATTTTATCTGCTAAGGTTTCTTTGTCTACTATCACTTTTGGACATGGACATGTGGTGAGATTTTCTAGTTTTAGGGGTTGAATGAGTATATAAAAGTTAATGTTTACTATAAAACTCTTAAAAAATATAAACACAAAAATTCATATTTTAATGATAAAAAACATCCAAAAATATTTTCAAACAAAATAAACCATTAAAAACGAAATAGAAATCATCATTCATTCTATATTAAAAATTTACCATAATTTAATAAAACAACCATGTTCATCGTAATTTTCATTTAAAAACAATTTAAAATCATTGAAAACTCTTTAAATTTATGTGTGAATGTTTATTGTGTATAAATCACATTCCTTCTTTATATTAAGTTAAAATTTTAAATAAATAACTCACACCCATTAAAAAATATACCTCCCTCAACCCTTTAACAACAATAAAAAATTATTTCCACATGAATGTGTTCCCTCCTTCCATCCCTTATAATATTATTACACCCTCATAATTTTCTGACCACAATAGATTTTCCTAAGCCCTCTCATTCTGAGTATTTATCTAGTAGAAATCCAATGACCCCATCATGACATCAATGATTCATAAATATAATTATATTTCTCTATATATTTTTTAAAATATATTGTAAAAATTACTATATAATAAAATTATTATTATTATTTAATTTTATTATTCTATGGTAATAAATATTACGAACCATTTATTTTTTCCCGATAATAAAAATGGAAAAACATCATTTGTATGTTTTTTAAAACAAATGCCTCCATAAATAATCATGTTTTAGTTTCCAAAACCAACATAAAAAATTTTGGGGATATAGAATTTAATTAACATGTAATAAATTTATAATTTTATTATATTTGTACGTAATACAACTTTTTATATTTTTTTTCTATTCAATGTAAAATGAAATCATAAACAATGAATAGGTGTACACTATCTTATACCTAGAATGATTGACATCATTTCTTAATTTTATCACCACCTTACATGTTCATTCTTGAGAATAATTTTAATATTTAAATATTATTTTGATGAAATTGTTAAGTTTATTGAAAAAATACATAATATTGTAAGTATATGAGCTATAAAAAAATATGGTAAATTCAAAAATCCAAAAGGGCAGTCTTATAGAATAGATAAATTTCATCATACTATATATTATCTTCATTTAGGTTTTATGAATATTATAATTGTTTATACCTCTAATATAATACAAAAATAAGCACATAATAATTTCATTATTCTTCTGTTATAGTGACATTAAATCTAAATCACATCATAGTTACCTATTTATTATGATATTTTCTTATTAGTTAAGTTTAACCACATAAATAAAAAAAGTCTTAAAGGTAAATAATGGATGACTATAGGAATTTAATTTTAGGTGATATATGATATGAATAAGTAAATAATTATATTATTTTTATTCTGTAATGTAAACAATAATATTAAACTCAATATATAAATTCCAAATCCTATTTTTTAAAAATCATTGAAACATGCTCATCGTTGATTTTATCACTAAGGAACATAAGCAGAACTCTCATTAAAAGAAAATTTAACAATATAAATAAATGTATAGTAATTATAGAAATTTTATTATATGGGAATGTTGACATTAAAAATATGAATATAAATAGAACATATATTTTGAAACTGGGGAAATAAATCATGTTTACTCACACACAATATTTAAAATAGAAAATAAAAAATAAAATTAATTTATATAATTATTATAAAATATTTTGAAAAATTCAATACGTATGTATTTGATTCATAAATAGAATAATATGGTAATTTTTTTTTTCAAAATTTTAGAGAACATTCACTTAAATGGGAACAAAGGAAATGATTTCTTGTTTTAAATTTCAATTAAATGTGACATGGCTATATTACACACCATGTTTTATATTATATAGTATACTCACTAACCATTATATTAATTATATCATAATATTTACACATAGATTTCTTACGAATTAATTTTATTTGAATTAATTATATTTCATTAATGGCTTTCATTGTTGGATATACCAAGATATGTTTTTTAATATGAAAAACAATATTTGTTTTTTTCTATATATAACTCGAAGATAATATTTTTCTACACACAAAACTATGTTTTTCTTTTTTTTCGCATAATGTTGAGTTCCTTCAATAGCTTGTGTAACACACAGGATAAAGTTTTATCAAACTATAATAATATTATTAAAATATTATTTAGCTATCACTAAGATGATAGAACATACTATATAAATAATATTAAAAAATTAAGATAATATGGGTCAAACATGTATTTAAAATTAATCATGTGCTTATAAATTAGAAATAAATTAATTAACGTACCATTTTAAAAAAAAAATCGCATTTAAAAAAAAAATTTTTTTCTAGGTACAAAAACCATTTATCTCAAAAAAATTAAAAAAATAATTTTTCTGATTGATTTTTATAGAATTTATTTATATTATATAATAAAAAACTATTTAAAATTAAAATTTCTAGTTTCATTGAAAAAAATATAATAATAGATCCAATTTTACAATTAAAGAGATGTGTTTTTCAAAAATGTATGTTTACCACCTTTTAGTGGTAAACCTATTTTACATATAATTTTTTACACATTAATAAATTATATTTATCAAAAATTTCTTCAATTTTGGAATATTAATGTCAATTTTTTTTTATTTTTCATTATTATTTTTGAGATGTTTCATTTTATATTGATTATTGAAGACACTGTATTTTAATTGAAAACTGCATTTCTTATAATTAATTTATACATTAAAATTATAATTTAAATTTCATTTAATTTATATTTAGATCTATTATAAATATAGTATTATTATTTTGGTCATTGGAATAGATTTCACATTAAAATTCAATATAAAAATAATTAAAACATTTCAATATTTTCACACTAAAAACTAATTGTTTAGTCTCATATGTGGGATAAGTTTAAATTTATTTCTACCTATTTTGTGATTATAATTTGGAAAATTTGTTAAATATTAATAATACTAATATTTTATTATTTATATTAAGATAAAATTAGTTTCGGAATATTAATATTAGTGAATATTGTTAAAATAAATTACACCAATTAAGGAAAAAACGAGTTCACATAGTGGTTAATAATTAATCTTTTGGGGCCATATGAACTAGATAGGCTTCAAAAAATCATTTTTAAAAAATATAAAGGCCATTTAAACTCATTTATCTAAAATTTTCCATTATTTTAGGCACATAATGTATGTTATACTACTCAATATTGTTTACAATTTTGTATTTATACGAAATCCACTACTCCTCTACTATAAAAGTGAATCCACACCTCACTTTCACATACCTACAAATCCCAATGTATTGAAAAAATAATATTAATATTTTCTCCACAATTACATCCATTAATTCAGTAATACACACTTTTTATTTAAATAAATCCAAATGTTTTCATTGGTGTAAAGAAAAAGGAGTTACCTGAAAAGATAAAACACTATTCAACGACCACTTTTTTTCTTACACCACTCCTTCAATTATTTTTATATAATGATTATATAAAAACCACATTATCCTAAAAAAATATTATTTTTTATGTTAGAATTATTAGATACACTTCCACACACTTACATTAAATGGTATACACAATCATTACTCATGTGCATTGCAGACTACCACCTCACGAACTAATGTAATTTTTTTCCATTACCACCACTCATGGTTGGGAATAATGATGTAATTATTTTTTTATAAGAAATAGATGATATTTATTATGTATTTATCCTTATATAATTATTATAAAAAAAATTTCTTCATTCTTCCCATTTTGTGGTAATACGATAGCATTATTTGTGGACATGTGGACTACAACCTCTTCAAAGTGAAGCAATCCGTTAACACATTGTATAGAATGTATAAAGAATATTTTTATAAATTTTTTTTATATTCATGAAATAAAAATAATATTTTAGTGATACGATTTTTATATATATTATTTTCTTTCCTTTAATTTTATATGACAGAAATATGGAAACAACATTTTAGTGTGTGTATGGTCTACCATCTTTATGAATGTTGAATTTAATTTCCTATTTATATATTTTATTGATTATTTTTAACAAATAAATAATAAATTTGTTTGATATTAAAATCATGGTTTAAATTCGTGAAATAAACAAATCATGACCTAAGAATGTGGACTATGAATGACATGACATAACATGTATGAACAAAAAAGTTTTTTTTACACAAGTTATAACATAAGCATGTAATTGTTAGTAAATTGGTAATATAATGTCATAATAAAATAATATAAGATATTCTATATATGAATATAGTTCAACAATATATTTATTTTAAAATTATATTTACCAGACATGAGGTTCTATTATGAATGAAGATAGTCATGATGTTAGGTAATGGACTTTCAACTCACTTTTTATATATGTGAGGTAAAAAAATAATCAAAAATTGTAAATTTTGTGTGTTGTATATACTACCTTTTAAAATTTTAAATATTTTTTTCTTTTTTTTCAAGATTGTAAAAGATTAAATAGATTATATTCACTAATGGAAATCATGATTCATTTATTATTGAAGTTGTATGTGGATCTCTAGTCTCAATTTTATTTATTTGAAACATATACCTTATTCAATGATTGTTTATTTTGGGTTGTAAATATAATGGTAACGAATGTATTCAATTATTTTTATCCTTAAATTTATTTTTTTTACATATCCATTTACTGTATCACATTCATGTGTTTTACGGATTAAATGATACAAAATTAGTTATGTAATTCTGTCTCAATTTTTCTTCTTTTATAAAGATATAGTGTTATGCACCAATAATTTTTTAAATGTGTGTATAATACCTTGTAACAATTTATATAATGAATATAAATATTTTAATTATATTTTAATAGTCATTTAATGATATTATATTTGGGTGATTATAATTCAATGTTACAAAAGTGGTAAGAGTTTATTACTACAATCTCGTCATTTTTTGGGATTGTTTAAGATTATGCATTCACTGATGAAATCACATGACCCATATCTAAATAATTATCAAATAATTTATTCTAATTTATATAATAATTTTTTATCAAATTAATTGATTCATTTTTTCACTATTTAGGACTTATGATGATTAATAAAAAATTTAATGAAAATCTAACATAATTTCGTATTTCGGTCATAAATCTATGTTCTTTGAAAATAATATTACCTAAAAATGATTATGAAAATTTTATAATATTATCCTAAGACATTTAAAATACATTTTTTTAATGTTTTACATTAATTCATATTGTTTTTTTATAATGAATAATTCTGTCATTTTCTAATAATTTCACTTTCCTACAATTTTTATAGTAAAAACGTAATGTTACTTATATATGGATTTATACATTATCATAAAAATCAATTATTTGAGGCCACCATTGAAATTTTAGAAGATAAATTTTTTTTATGATTGTTATTTTCTCAATTTTTATTAAAATTATTTCTTTAAATGTGGGTTTCATTGATATTTTTTAATAAAATTATGGTCAAGAAGTGTCTTAAATTATTATCAAACATTCCTTTTTATGTTTTTGAGTTAATTTTAAAAGAAACAGTTATTAAATAATAATATATTATAAAGAAAAATTTTAAATTATTTTCATGGATTCATTAATGTGAATTAAAATATAATATTAATATAAAATGGTTCCAATTATATCAACGATTCCATGATATATATTCAAATTAGTTTTTCAAATAAATTTTTTTCAGAATGTTCTATGTCCTAAAAATATTTTTTTCAAAATAAAATTTATATTATCTTAATGAAATATTTTAAATTATTCTTATATATTAAATAATATCTTTTCATAGTGGTTTTTATTGAAAATGATTTCTAAAATGTTTTATCTCTCAAAAAGTTGTTTTCAAATAAATGATATTTTACATATGAGTTGATTCATGTAATATATCTTTATCATAATCCATCTAAGAAGAGATACATAGATATTGTTTCTATATTACTTGAGATATAATCCAAGAACACCATTCATATTTTATCTTTGAATGGTTTATATTTATGATGAAAAGTGGTTTATGAAACTTATTTCTCTTCCAGGGGTTATACAATAATGAAACACTTATTAAAACCTCTTCCATTTAATTATTTTTCAATTATTAAATGACTATAAAACCAGTATATTTTCAATTGGATATGATATGATGAAAATTTCGTAATACCCTTTTCATTTTATTCATATGATGTTCTTGAAACCCATCTCTTTTAATGGGTGATTATATGATAAATGTTTTTTATCATGTGGCACATATATGTATGATTTCATTGTAAGATGTGTGGAACCTATATATCTCTACAATGAATTGTGTAATGATATATATCTCATTATATATACATTGTAGGAATGGGGATTGAACTTATTTTCTTAAAGGAATTTTCCACTAAAATGGCCTTGGGAGTAAATCATGACTACTTATTTCACTTTGAGAGTGAACCCATATCTCTATGAAGGTTGTAGAATTAGTCCATGACTATTATGGAAATAATTTTATATGATTTAGTTTCTTACATAATTCCATGTCTTATTCCTATGTTGAAATTTCAATTACTATGATATTGATTCCCTTTTTATCCATTTATTATGAATATCAATTATTTATGCCATGAATCCTAATTTTGATCTATGATATGTAGCGTTTGATCTTTTAATGTTCTGATCATGTTATCAAAAAATTATACTAATGATTATAGTTACATATCATCTTTTCATAACCTTGCTAAACATATGAGCTAACCCTTTATTATATCTCCTTTCCCCCTTTTAGGAATATATGTATTATTATTTTTTTATTAAATAATGGTGCTTTTAATAGAGGTCTTATTGGGTTACAATGTTTCTCACATAATACCAATTTTATGATCAATTCTTCAGAAGGCATTAATCTAATATGATATTTGAGAATCCCTTTGGTTAATGTGGTAAATTTCTTATAAAATTGATTTCATTTATCCGTCTGAGATGCCGGGTTCATTATAATAATTATCTAATTATTAATGTTATTTTATATTCTATTTGAAATTGAATCCTTTACTGAATTTTATTGTAATTTTAAAAAAATAATCATAACTCCAAAAAATTAAATATTTTGAAAAGTAATGTGATTTTGGTTATCCTAGAAATAACATCCTGATCTATATTTTCAAAGGTAGTTTTGGTTGTGGAATGGATCAACCTTGAGATAGTAATCATAAAAAATAATAGTTAACTAACAACACATTCATCACATGATGCATAATAAATAGTTCTATAACTCCACACTAGGTGTTAAAATATTTTGTGATATGATTTGGATAATTCATATGATCTTGTGAAAAAATAATGATGAATATTTCTATAATTTTTAATGTCTCTGACCATAGAATATCTCACAAATAAGTTACTATATTCTATTTGTAACCCAAAACATTAACATTAGCCACTATCTGAACTTATATATAATTAAATGAAAAAGGTAAATCTAATTACATTAACAATACCCCATAATTTTTATTTAAATTTCAGGATTTCTCTAATAGAGATAAATTATTCCATCAAATGGGGAAATATTTTTTTTCATATTTCATCATATAGATAACAATTTTTTCCCCCTGATTATGTAATAAGATCAAAAAAAAATATATTATTAAATGTATTATTAAATCATATGATGAATTCATTGGACATAATAAGAAATTATTATAGCCCATCGTAGATTTCCCCTCCCTATAATAATAGGTCTCTTGAGAAAATAAAGCTATTTTATTGGTATATTTATTCTCGTTTATGTTTGAAATCAGAGAGAAAAAACTATAGGTAATGTTTATGTTCCCCATAATTATGAATTTCAATAGTGTCATATCAATTATTTTTTCCCATGTTTTTATTTATTATCATAATCATATTATTTCCTTGGTTTGGTTTTATTATGGAAATATTTAGACCATATACTTTTCATTACTAAACTATTTATGACATAAATATATATTGATTTCTTCCATTATAGGGTAATACTTAATTAGAATCTAAAACCACCCTTAATATTTCTTATGTTCCCGAGAAAAAGTGGAATACAACTATGTGTAATTTTAAAGGATCATTTAAAATTTATAATATTTATCTTAGAGAATTTTATGTTGTATGACATGTTCTCAAGTGTAACATGAAAAATACATACGTATCTAGTTTTCCAAGACTACTAAGTTATTCGATTAATCAATAAAAAATCTATTATTTCTAATAGTATAATATAACTATTAGATATGGGAATAATTAGTTTGGTTTATCTTTCAATACAAGTGATCTTATACACTTTAGTAATATGATCATCTTTCAAAGATCAACCACACGCTTTCTAAGGAATATATTCCACCAAAATTGTCTATATCTTTCCTTCCATGATTGGTCATATAATTTGTATCACATCACATACATTATCACTAAAACTCATGGAATGATTGTAAATTTCAATATTGTGCCCTCTTATTCCACAATAGAAATTTATTTTCCCAATTGGTAAACCATCTTTATTACACTTATTATGATATCTTCAATCAAATATGTGACTTTTGACATTACCAATTACAAACTTCAATTTATTATTCCATTTCATTTTTTTGTCAATTATATTTTTTTATCTTAAGAACTATATGAATTATTTTTATTGAAATTATACCAACATTATTCTTCAAATTGACCACTCTCATTGAAAATAATGCAAATATTCTCTATACTTTTATATCTGTTAGAGGTAAAAATATTTTTTGAAATTTTCATTTATCAACATTGCATTAACCCATCCTTTCTCCCCCTTAATATTATCTTTATTTGAACTCTAAAGGATAACATATTTTCCAATAGTCAAATAACATATGCTAAAACCTATTACATCTATATAAATAGATAAATTTCCCTGTGTTTCATTGAATTGTCGTCTAGATAGAGTGGAATGACTAAATATTTCAGGATGTTTTATTCCCTATTTAGGCTTCTATTATAGATAAAATTAGTCTAAAAATGATATCTAGAAAAAATATATCAATGGGTTATTATTATTATTTTTATTAATTTATGTACAAAATTGTTTTAAGTATAACTATGCATAAAAATGAATTAGGATAAATAAAATATTAGGAGTGTTAGGCACCTTTTTCGTTGACCTTGTTAAGGATTTATCAATAGTTGATCTCATTAAAACCTTTATATAATGTAGACATATTTCAGGAAAATGGTTCTTTTTGGATGTATATATAGATGAAACATTATTATCAATGTTATTTTAATAATAAATTTGGTGAAATCTACATTTTCAATCTTAATCTAAAATTCCATAAATGTCATATTGAGTATATTTTTCTCCTCCACTACTATGTTTGATTTATCATCACAATCATTTCTTTCTCAACTTAACCTTATTTCATTGGGTTCATTTGTTAAATGAAAATATCATATTATTTAATAGTATTTCATTTTATGTTGAAATAATCATCATTGATCTCATAATCTATTTAATTTAATATTTATGTATTTTAAAATAATGATTCTACTAGAAAGTATGTTTCTTAGAAACACTATTATAATATTTTATTAAATAATCATTTTATAACACTTCTATATTTTCAATAATAGTCTCAAATTGCAGACACTTTGAATTTCGGATATTTTTATCCTATATAGATGATTTCAATCTATCAACACAATCTTTTGTAAACATTTAATATTAACCTTATTCCATTGGTATAATTTATTTTATTGAAATATCATGTTCTTTATTCCTATTCCATTTGATACTAAATTAATAATCCTTGATAGTAAATACTTTTTATAATGCATGGGTTTATTCATTAATCCATTATCTTATATTCTTATCTCCCATGTATTTTATTGAGCCTTTCATTCCCATTATTTTACCACATTTCTTTAATCAACATGTTAATATAACTTAGGGATATAACGTTATTGTATTTTTTTAAACATTCATCAGTTTCTCTATAGATACTTATAAAACATTTTACACTAACATATATTCTATGTGATCTCCTTCTCCATGATTATTAATTATATAAATATAAAAGTAATAATATATTTTTGATATTTCTTAATTATATACATGTAAAAATTGAATAATATTGTCAATTAGTAGAATTTTGATCTCTCATAATTGTTCTTGGAATATCTAGAAATCGTTTTTTGACAAAATATTTCACATACCTCTCGATCAATTAAATGATTTTAAACCTTAGAGTTTGATAGGTATTACATATCCTTATTTTTTTTCAACCCAATAGTAATTATTCATTCTTCAAATTTTTATCTTTATTGTGATTATAATATAGAGAGACTTCTCTTTTATTAAACTTTTCATAAGAATAATTTAAGTGAAAATTTATTAATAAAAACAAAAAGATATTATTTACATTTATTACCTTCAACAAAAAAATATACTTTATTTTCATTATTTACTAATGATTCTTTTCACAAATTAATTTAATCTATTTTCTTCTTATTATTCAATATATTAGTAGATACCTATTTTATGGTTTATTTAATAAGGAACTCCAAATAATTATCAAATTTTTTCATCATAATATTTTTATTGGGAAACTCAAAACAATAACATATTCCAATATTTATATTTTTTATACACCCATCAGAGGTGAACCCCACGATCTGATTCAAATTTTGAAGATATCATTTGACATGTCCAATTATATTACGGAGTGAATCCATGTTGTATAAAATTTTATCAATTAAATATTTTTTTTACCTCGACACTTATTAAATGCGTGTGTAGATTAAATTTTTTTATTAAATTTTGTTTTCATTAATATATTAAATCATTACCATAAATAAAAAGGGAACTTGGATTTATAGAATGGTACTCCTTGAGTTCATATATTTACATCTATAGTGAATGGTGGTTGTGATCCCACTAAAAATTATTCATTACATTATTACCATGATATATCTTTGGTTGGGGTATATTCTTTTCTCAATATTTTTATAACCAACTAGGAGAGAAGAATTTTTTTTGTAATTTTATGAAAATAAAATAATTTTGACTTTGTGAGGTATAATAAATTTCAATGTTAATGATCATTATAGAAAAATACATATAAAATATTATAAGAAAAAAATAAAACAATCAAAATGGGAACCTCAAAATTATTAATTCTTTTTGTATAATGATATAAAAATAAGAAACCTCATAATTCTATATTGAACCAGAAAATAATCTAGAAATGTAATTGATCATTATCTTATTATTTAATGAAAAAGACCTTAACAAATAGAATAATTGGAGATATTTAATCAATGAAACACTGAGTATTCAATATGATCATAGGTTCATCACTCTCTTTATATCATTGATCCACATGGTTTACAAAATGTGTAACACTCGAATTTTTTCAAGAAATATTTTATTTAAATAATTTATTTCTTTACATGATTTCATTACACGTAATTGTGAGTTTATACAATCCACAAGATGAATTTAGTATAAAACTACTATTATAGACTAGTTTTTAGGTAGTTGGGAGTAATTATATCTAACTTATGAAAATGTATTATTAATTCATTAGTTAAAATTTATTTTTGAAAAATGTAACTAAATTAGATATTTTTATTTTTCGTGAATTACTTTTGGTAATGAAATAAATGACATATATATGTGTTATATATTAAATAAAATATTTTTATATTCATCCAATGGATATTTTTGTCATAGGTTATGAATTAAACCCTATTTGATGTATACAAAGCAATTCTTTTTAACAGTTTAATTTTACACCATAGAATATAGAACCCATTTTAAATTAATATTTTGAGATAGTAATAATTTATTTTATGAAAACATATGAATGTTATTTTTCAGCATGATATAATAATTTATATTGGATAAATTTTTGACATTTTTCTGATAACGTTCATGTTTTGATGAATAGTAACAATATGTTAAAATTTATTTGAAACTAATTTTTATCATTGATATAATTTATATGATTAAGATATAATATTTAATGGTTTTAATGTGTAAATATAATAAACTTTTACCAATAAATATAATTAAGGACATTGGAATTTATATTACATTGAATTCATAAGTACAAACATTTCAATCCATTGCAATGTTTTATCTTTTAAAAGACACGTTCTCTCAAACAAAAAACAAGATTGATTTTAAATTAATTAATAAAAATTATCTGTTTTGATATTTTGAAAATGCATTCTAGTTTTAGAAATATTATTTCAATATTATGTTTATAGGATACGTTTATTATTGGTCATTATGAATATTATCTTTAGTAATTATTTATATTACCATGGTCAAAGGTAAATAAGGTGATTAAGTTAAAATTAATATTATAAAATTACCTTAACACCTGTAAAAATCCTATAGGATGAGTAAATTCTACCATTATAATCTATTTTTTAAAATTAAATCACTTTAAGGCCACTTACCTATGAATAGGACTTGAATGTTATAAAAAATTAATGAATCTGGAAAAATATCACACTCATTTTGTGTTAGTATTTTAAATATAAAATATGGATAACTAAAAAATAATATTTATTATAGATAGTATATAGAAATATAAAAGAATTATCTACATCATAAAAATTTAATTATAATTTTTAGATGTTAAATTATTACCATTAAAGATGACACAAAGGTGATGTAGAAATTATTTTATCAATAGAAATATAAAATAAATGGATTTAAAAATATAATGTGTAATATCATATGAACTAATTTAACTTCTCAACGAATGTTTTAGGTGACTATGATTTTTTTGAAGTGTATTGAATATTTTTTTTCAAATTTATTTTTTGTATGAATTTTATTTAAAGTCAAATAAATGAATAGTGTCATAATTGACACTATTCACATTTTATAAAAATAACATTTTATTAAATTAATTAAATAATAATAATATTTAAAAATCAAAAATTTATAATTATAAAGTCTAAAATGTCATATAATATCCACTTATGGTCAATTAACACCATATAAGTAAATATAAATAACCATTACTATTTAAATTTTTATTACCATAATTAAAGTTAAATAGAATAAAAAAATGTTAATTAAAACTACCATTATTAAACTAAAATAAAAACATTTTTAAAATTTATTGGCTTATGATATTACAACCCTATATCATCTGATGTTTGAAATTGGGACATTTGGGAGGATTTTCTATGGGGATGGATTTTATTATAAATTAAAATTTTTTAGGTTTCCAAATGTGTCCATCGCCTGTATTGTAAAAGGGAACATCCTACCTCACCTATCCAGTTAATATTGAGCCTTCATGCGGTTCCACCGTCTTCTATTTTTCATTATCAACTTACCAATTTTCATTTAATAGGTTCTGGACTTCATAAAATACCCACTATAGTGTCCTAAGAAGAAATTTAAAGCAGGAAAGTTGTGAAATATGTAATCTCTTCTACCGATTATTTCAAATTTACGTTTTTGTCAAGTTTTTGTTCATTGGTTGTTTCATTATAAAGTAATAAAATAATTATCACTCATATAATAATAAGTTATTATAATTATTAAACTACCATATTTCACCTTTATCCATCCTACGTGTAACATCCCAGGTAAATAATTAATAAAACATTTTCATATTTATTAATATTTACGAATTCAATATTAATTTTACTTTAAAGGGGTTGCTATGTTCGATAGCATACCCGATACGCAACAAAGAGTTTCTTTGAAATATTACGTTGCACACTAGTAATAAAATAATATTATTTGAAATGATAGTTAACACATAACCGTTGTATAGGCGGGAATGGATAGAAATAAATAAAATATGATTATATATGTTTTTTTAAATGTTTTTACTTTTATCTAAAAAAAAGATAAAGGCTTAAATTACAGAAATAATTCAATTTTAGGCGTATATGCCACAGTTTTCACTAATGGTTCACTTATCACCTTTTGATGGAGAAACGTCATTAAATATAGTTTTTTTAACTCTTATAAATTCTATTGGACCAAATAAAACTCTTCTTTATAGTTGGGACATCAAAATTTACATTGTGTAAATTTTTGGTATTTTCCGATAAAGATCATTTTTTAATGAATAGTGAAAAATGTTTTATTTTAATTCATAACCTCTTTTTAATATAATTTATTTATATGATTAGATTCTTTTTTGAATTGGTTTTAAAGTTAAATTAGAATAAATTTTTACCATTAAATCCTATAGTGGTCGTAGGAATTAATTTCACTTTGAAATCAGACTTAAACTAGTGTCAATCTTTTGATACTTATTGTTTCATAAAAACACGCTATTTTGCACTGATAATGGGAATTAATTATTAAATTAATTAATGCAAGTTATATGTTTTAAATTTTGTAAAATTGACATCATTTTTGAATTCGGAATATCAAATATAGCTTAGGGTGATGTTTTGGTATTTTTCTGAAAAACATCAATTTTTTGATGAATAGTGAAACCACTAAGTGGTAGTTAAATAAACTGATTTTTTTGTTTAAATGAAACGTTTCCACTTCTGTGAATTGATTTTCAAAAATCCGACATACATGGTTGTCATTAAAAATTAAAATTAGATTAAAATAATTTTTTTCTGAATAGTAACTTTTAAGTTCTTAATCGCGATTGGAGGTAATTATTGTAGTTTAAGGAAAAAATAATGTTTTAATAATATGAGATGAGTTTGACACATTCCCTACACTTATTGGATGTGTCATGGCCGACCAATACAATACATGGGTCAACTTGGGGACCCCATGGATCCACTTTGGTTGGGAAATGACATAAATAACTTTTTATCTAATGTTAAAATTAAAATTACACAAACATGAGTTGTTTTACTAAAACAATTTTTAAATGGTGTTATAAAAGTCGTATTTGAACTATAAATATTAATCTGAAAGCTAAAAATATTTCCTACATCATGATATTTTGTTTATAATTTTTAGACATTAAATAAATTAAATTATTTATGACATCATGATGATGCAGTGATTACCTCATTAATAAGGGATTTAAATAAAATGAAAAGATAATGTAAAATCTATGACGTACACATGTCCAAAACCTATTGGATGGGTGGATTTATAACCCTTATCACCTTAAACTATAATTATATCAATGTGGGACCTTTTGAATCAGAAACTCATTTTAAAATAAAGTAACATTTCTTTACTTTTCAAGAGTACCCCTCCTCTCCTCTTATAAAATGCCCCCACCTCTACCTCCTTACCCACACTTCCCAAGCCATTGGCTCGGCCAACCCCTGCCCATTTTGTCTCTCTACTTCACTCTATTACTCCTTGAAGCCTCACTTGGGGCAGAAGTCTTCTCAAGGAATCTTTTGAGCTCAAACCAAAGGGAGTTACCCGATTTTAAGGTAATGTCTGCACTTGTGTTCTTTTGTTTTATTTTGCTTCTCCAACCCCCTAAACTCTTTTTATTCATTTCTTTTGTAACAACACCAGTATCGTTCATATACTACGATGTTTTTAAAATAAGTATTCGAGCTACACATACACACACCTACACTTAATGGTTAAAGAACATACTGTTTCTGTGGGTGGTGAATTTCTGCCACCCGAAACGATGATCGTTCAACATTCTTTTAACACCTTCAAAGGTGGCCATTATGATGACACTATATTTATATATGATATATAATATTTTTATGTTTTCCTTATGCTTATGTATTTTTCATTTTTTGCATACCTTTATGGTTTCCATTATGGGTAAACGCGATATCTTCATTTAAGGAAGTGCGGACTACCGCCCCCTCAAAGTGATTTGATTCGTTAATACCATATGTGGGACGTATAAAGGATGGAGTTATGATATTATATATGATATTACACATGAATTATAATATACCTTTATATAATTATGATTCCATTTCATAAAATATGAAATAGAAATGGAAGCAGCGTTCATGCGTACGTACGACTTACCGTCTCCATGAACAGTGCATTTCATTTCTTATCCCCAAATGTAATGTACTATTATAAGTACATATATATAATGGATATATATGATGTATGTTACATATAAATGATGAATATTATTCTGTAATTAAAATATTCATACCTATCATTTATTTTTAATTCCATTAATATGACATAGAAATGAAAGTAGCGTTCATGCGTACGTACGGCTTACCGTCTCCATGAACGGTGCATTTCATTTCTTACATCTAAATGATTATGTGATATTGTAAATACATTTATATGCAAGATATATATGATATATATGATATACAAATCAGGAATGTCATTCTGGATATAATGAACCTTTGACCACACAAACAACATGTAATTGTAAGAAGTCCACTTTCGACTTAAGAGCCAAATATCGACAAAACAAACATTATTAACCTAAATGATTACATAATGTTTTTAACATGGAAATAAGTTATATAAAAGGAATAATGAACTTGAAAAAAGTTCTTAAGCAAATAGAAATTAACTCAAGTTTATTATTCAAGACGTTAAAGAACGATCGTGTCAAGTTTGACCCGAGGTAAGGGACTTCGTCTCAATCTCCTTTCATTGAGGAATATTTCGTTTTATACACAACTTTATTTTATACGGTGTATAAAACCCTTTTACTTTTACTATTATACAAAAGGAATATTTTTCTACGAAAATTTTTACAAAATGACAAAAAGGAATGTTTCTTTTAACGTACGCGGTGACAACGACCTTTTCGCTGCTGTGAGTAATATTTGGTCTTTGGCTTCCTGAACAAGACGTAATGTTTTTTTAAAATGAAATAAATACCATATACTCTTTTACGTATTTTGGTATTGAAAATGGATTTTATAATGGATTTCTTATATCAATATATTTAAGTGACATATTGTGATCAAAGTGTGGAAATGTTTTCATTCCATTATATTTTTTTTATGTCTTATGATTTTTATAATGGTACTTGGACATTTAACGGGTGGTTACATGATAAACCATATGACGGGTGGTGCCGTGAATACCAGGACGTGTGGTTATGTTATAACCTCCAATGCATTGGGTATGGAAGTCGGCCATATGGCTATTCGATTATGTATGTATGGAAGTTGGCCGAATGGATATTCCATTATGTGATATGTGTGGAAGTCCACCGTATGGTTATTCCACTTATTATGTTTATGTCCCAATTTACCTTTATATGTTTTGTGTTCTTTATATGGGTTTTATGGTAATCAATTGGTTACAAATGGGTAAGTAATGATATTTTATTCAGTGAATAGTTTTTACTACTTCATGAAGGTGAAGGTATTACTTTGATAAAGTATACATGGTTTACTTGATGTTTGAAAAACTAACAGTTTTCATTCTTTATGTATCCCTTACTGAGCTTTTTATTCTCACCGTATGTTTTTTTGAAATGTTTTTCATAGGACTTAATGTATAAGAGGGTCAGGTATGGGATCAAGGGAAAGTCATGCTATATAAAACATGGAACTAGACATGTTTCTTTTTAAGAGTTTTTTATTCTATGGAAACTTAGTAGAAGTGTCTACTTTGTAATATTTTGAGATGTAACATTTATGTCCTAATTCTCTAAAACTCTAAACCTAAAAATATCCTCAATGTGAATTTTTCATTTAATTCAATATTAAGTAATGTTTAAGGCCGGGGCCTTATAGTTGGTATCAAAGGTCGGTTTAGAAAACTTTAGGAGTTAGAAAATTGTTAAATTATAAGTTAATATATGGTATGAATGAAATGATATAGCATTTAAAGATTACCACGTTGCTTCGCCTAAGATATTTTTGTGATAAGAATGGTTTTCCATAGAGGAAACAGAGCAGCTTTTCTAGGAAGGAATACAGAGTATAATGACCTTTCGAATCAGCAACTAGAGATGGTCAGAATCCTAATTTAGTAGTTTACAACACTGATGGCTCAGTTGAATCAGGTGATAAATGGTGGTTGTGTTTATTGACGATATTTTGGTGTTTTCTAAAAGTAAATATGAGCATGAAAGACATTTAAGGGTTATTTTGAAAACCTTAAAAGAAAAGAAATTGTATGGGAAATTAAGCAAGTTTGAGATTTGGTTGCAACAAATTTCTTTCCTTGGTCATATTGTTTCTAAAGATGGGATAACTGTTGATCCTGCAAAAACAAAGGTCGTTAAAGAATGTCCAAGACCCACAAATGTAACTGAAATTCGTAGATTTCTTGGTTTGTTAGGTTACTACCGAAGGTTTGTTGAAAAATTTTCACGGTTATCTAGTCCAATGACTAAGCTAACTCGTAAGGGTGTTAAGTTCATCTGGACAAAAGAATGTGATGATTGTTTTCAGGAGTTGAAAAGAAGATTGGTGAATGCTCTCGTTTGGGCACTTCCTTCCAGGAATGGTGAGTTTGTTATATACAGTGATGCTTCATTGAAGGTACTTTGCTGTGTCTTTATGCATAATGATCAGGTAATTGCTTATGCTTTACGCCAGTTGAAAACTCATGAGGTAAATTACCCTACACATGATTTGGAATTAACTTCTGTTGTTTTTGCTTTAAAAAATTGGAGGCATCATTTGTATGGAGTAATGTGTGAAATATATACTGATCACAAAAGATTAAATTATATATTCACTAATAATGAATTTAACATGAGACAGAGGAGATGGCTGGAATTAATCAAGGATTATGAATATACAATTCATTACCATCCGGGAAAAGCAAATAAAGTGGCTGATGCGTTGAGTCGAAAAAGTAATGCTTCAATAACAATGTTGAGATTGGAACAAGATCCTTTGGTTTTTGATTTGATGAACTTTGGCAAGGATGTTGTTTGTATAGGAAGTCCTTCTGTTTTGTTTCAGGTATCAGTGACATCTTCCCTATCAGATAGAATCAAGCAAGCACAGAAGAAAGACAGTGAGTTGCAGAAAAAGGTAGAGCTGGTTCAAAAGGGTAAGTTACCTGAATTCAACATTGATAATGATTGTGTTTTGAGGTTTGGGAAGAGATTATGTGTCCCTGGTGATTCACAGTTGACAAATGAGTTGTTATGTGAGGCTCATAGTTCCCCATTTTCAGTTCATCCTGGAAGTACTAAGATGTACAGAGATCTGCGGGAGTATTACTGGTGGGATGGAATGAAAAGGGATATTGTTGATTTTACTGTGAAGTGTTTGACTTGTCAGTAGGTTAAAACTGAGCGGCAGTTACCGAAAGGGATGCTTCAGCCATTACCAGTGCCATAGTGGAAATGGGAAAATATATCCATGGATTTTTTCGTGGGATTACCGAAGACATCTAGAGATAATAATGCAATCTGGGTTATTGTTGATCACTTGACTAAATCTGCTCATTTCCTTGCTGTACAAGATACTTTATCACTGGATCAACTTTCTCAATTGTATCATAAGGAGATAGTCAGGTTGCATGGAGTTCCCCTCTCCATTGTATCTGACCGTGATCCCAGGTTCACTTCTAACTTTTGGAAAGGCCTTCAGAAGTCGTTGGGTACTGAATTAAATTTTAGTACAGCTTTCCATCCGCAATCAGTTGGGCAGTCAGAACGAACAATTCAGACCTTGGAGGATATGATACGAGCTTGTTCGATTAATTATCAGGGAAGTTGGGACCAACATCATTCTTTGTTTGATTTTTCTTATAATAATAGTTTTCATTCTAGTATACAGATGTCACCATTTGAGGCATTATATGGGAAGCGGTGTCGAACTCCAGATTTTTGGGATGAATTTGGTGAATGAAAGTTGATGGGACCAGAATTGGTAGATGAGTTGGCATAAAAAGTTCAGCTGATACAGAAACACATGAAAACAGCTCAGAGCAGGGAGAAGAGTTATGCGGATAACCGAAGGAAGGATCTATCTTTCGAGGTAGGTGATCATGTTTTTCTCAAGGTTTCTCCATGGAAAAGTGTGATGATATATGGTAAGAAAGGAAAGCTGAGTCCAAGTTTCATTGGACCATATGAAATTCTAGGGAAAGTTGGATCAGTTGCTTACTGAGTTGATTTACCTCCGAGTTTATCTCAGGTACACAATGTTTTTCATGTTTCGATGTTGAGAAAGTATATGCCAGATCCATCTCATGTTTTGAGTCCAGAGGTAGTTCAGCTGGAAGAGAACCTATCTTATGAAGAACAACCAGTCCAAATTCTTGTCCGAAGAGAGTAGGTGTTGCGAAATAAGGTAATTCACCAGGAAAAGGTATTGTGGAAAAACCATATGTTTGAAGAGGCAACGAGGGAATCTGAAAATGCTATGAGGGATAAATACCCCCACTTATTTTTATAAATGAATAAAATTGTGAGGACGCAATTCCCAAAAGGGGGGAAGGATGTAACATCCCAGGTAAATAATGAATAAAACATTTTCATATTTATTAATAGTTACGAATTAAATATTAATTTTACTTTAAAGGGGTTGCTATGTTCGATTTCGTACCTGATACACAACAAAGAGTTTCTTTGAAATCTTATGCTTCACACTAGTAATAAAATAATATTATTTTAAATGATAGTTAACACATAGCTGTTGTATTGGAGGGAATGGATAGAAATAACTAAAATATGATTATATATGTTTTTTTAAATGTTTTTACTTTTATCTAATAAAATATAAAGGCTTAAAATACGGAAAGAATTCAATTTTAGGGGTATATGCCTGAGTTTTCACTAAAGGTTCACTTATCACCTTTTGATGGAGAATCGTTATTAAATATAGTTTAGTGACTCTTATAAATTCTATTTGACCAAATAAAACTCTTCTTTAGAATTGGGACATCAAAATTTACTTTGTGTAAATTTTTTGTATTTTCTGATAAAGATCATTTTTTTAATGATTAGTGAAAAATGTTGTATTTTAATTCAAAACATATTTTTAATATAATTTATTTATATGATTAGATTATATTATGAATTGGTTTTAAAGTGAAATTAGAATATATTTTTACCATTAAATCCAATAGTGGTCGTTGGAATTAATTTCACTTTGAAATCGGACTTAAACTAGTGTCAATCTTTTGATACTTATTGTTTCATAAAAACATGTTATTTGCTCTGACAGCGGGAATTAATTATTAAATTAATTAATTAAACTTATATGTTTTAAATTTTGTAAAATGGACTTCATTTTTGAATTCATAATATCAAATATAGCTTAGGGTTATGTTTTGTTATTTTTCTGAAAAACTTCAATTTTTGATGAATAGTGAAACCACTAAGTGGTAGTTAAAGAAACTGATTTTTCGTTTAAATGAAACTTTGCCACTTCTGTGATTTTATTTTCAAAAATCTGACATACATGGTTGTCATTAAGAAGTAAAATGTGGTTCAATGAGATTAAAATAATTTTTTGGTGAATAGTAACTTTTAAGTTCTTAATCACGATTAGAGGTAATTAGTGTAGTTTAAGGTAGAAATAATGTTTTAATAATATGAGATGAGCTTGACACATATACTACCATAATTGGATGTGTCATGGCCGACCAAGAAAATCCATGGGTCAACTTGGGGACCCCATGGAGCCACATTGTTTGGGAAATGACATAAATAACTTTTTATTTAATGTTAAAATTAAAATGACACAAACCAGAGTTGTTTTACTAAAACAGTTTTTAAATTGGGTTATAAAAGTAATAATTTTGATTATAAATATTCATTAGAAAGATAAAACGATTTCCTACAACATGATAGTTTTTTTTATAATTGATAGATATTAAATAAATTAAATTATTTATGACATCGTGATGGTGCATCGATTACCTCATTAATAAAGGATTTAAATAAAATGAAAAGATAATGTAAAATATATGACCTACACATGTCCAAAACCTATTGTATGGGTTGATTTAGAACCCTTATCACCATAACCTATAATTATATCAATGTGGGACCTTTTGAATCCGAAACTCATTTTAAAATAAAGTAACATTTCTTTACTTTCCAAGAGTGTCCCACCTCTCCCCTTGTAAAAGGCCCCCACCTCTACCTTCTTACCCACACTTCCAAAGCCTTTGGCTCGGCCAACCCCTACCCATTTTGTCTCTCCACTTCACTCTATTACGCCTTGAAGCCTCACTTTGGGCAGAAGTCTTCCCAAGGAAGCCTTTGAGCTCAAACCAAAGGGAGTTACCCGATTTTAAGGTAATGTCTTCACTTGTGTTCTTTTGTTTTATTTTGCTTCTCCAACCACCTAAACTCTTTTTATTCATTTCTTTTGTAACAACACCAGTATCATCAATATACTAGGATGTTTTAATACTAAGTATTCGAGCTACACTTACACACACCTACATCTAATGGTTAAAGAACATACTATTTTCGTGGATGGCGAATTTCTGCCTCCCAAAACGATGATTGTTCAAATTATTTTAACACCTTCAAAGGTGGCCATTAATATGACACTATATTTATATATGATATATAATATGTTTATGTTTTCCTTAAGCTTCTGTATTTTTTATTTTGGTCATACCATTATGGTTTCCATTATGGGTAAA
Source organism: Viscum album (assembly GCA_963277665.1). Taxonomy (NCBI): domain Eukaryota; kingdom Viridiplantae; phylum Streptophyta; class Magnoliopsida; order Santalales; family Viscaceae; genus Viscum; species Viscum album. The sequence continues at coordinate 1,767,076,114 of OY728152.1, forward strand.
CGCGATATCTTCATTTAAGGAAGTGCGGACTACCGCCTCCTCAAAGTGATTTGATTCGTTAATACCATATGTGGGACGTATAAAGGATGGAGTTATGATATTATATATGATATTACACTGGAATTATAATATACCTTTATATCATTATGATTTCATTTCATAAAATATGAAATAGAAATGGAAGCAGCGTTCATGCGTACATATGGCTTACCGTCTCCATGAACGGTGCATTTCATTTCTTATCCCCAAATGTAATGTACTATTATAAGTACATATATATAATGGATATATATGATGTTTGTTACATATAAATGATGAATATTATTCTGGAATTAAAATATACATACATCTCATTTAGTTTTAATCTCATTAATATGACATTGAAATGAAAGTAGCGTTCATGCGTACGTACGACTTACCGTCTCCATGAATGGTGCATTTAATTTCTTACCTCTAAATGATTATGTGATATTATTAATACATGTATATGCAAGATATATATGATATATTTGATATCCAAATCAGGAATGTCATTCTGTATATAAAGAACCTTTGACCACACGAACAACATGTAATTGTAAGAAGTCCACTTTCGACTTAAGAACCAAATATCGACAAAACAAACACTATTAACATAAATGATTACATAATGTTTATAACATGGAAATAAGTGATATAAACGGAATAATGATCTTGAAAAAGGTTCTTAATCAAATATAAATTAACTCAAGTTTATTATTCAGGACGTTAAAGAACGATCCAGTCAAGTCGGACCCGAGGTAAGGGACATCATCTCAATCTCCTTTCATTGATGAATATTTTGTTTTATAGACAACTTTATTTTATACGGTGTATAAACCCCATTGACTTTTAATTTTATACAAATGGAATCTTTTTATATGAAGCATTTTACAAAACAACAAAAAGGAATCTTTCTTTTAACGTACGCGGTGACAACGTCCTTTTCTGCTGCCGCGAGTATTATTTGGTCATTGGCTTCCTGAACAAGCCGTAATGTTTTCTTAAAATGAAATAAATACCATATACTCTTTTATGTATTTTGGTATTGAAAATGGTTTTTATAATTTATTTGTTATGTCAATATATTTAAGTGATATATTTTGATCAAAGTGTGGAAATGTTTTCTTTCCATTATATTTGTTTTATGTCTTCTGATTTTTATAATGGTACTTAGACATTTGACGGGTGGTTACGTGATAAACCATATGATTGGTGGTGTCGTGAATACCATGACAGGTGGTTACATTATAACCTCCAATTAATTGGGTAAGGAAGTCGTCTGTATGGCTATTACTTTAAGTATGTATGGAAGGTGGCTGAATGGCTATTCCATTAAGTGATATTTGTGGAAGTCGAACGTATGGTCAATCCACTTATGTATGTTTATGTCCCAAGTTACCTTTAAATGTTATGTGTTCTTTATATGTGTTTTATGGTAATCCTTTGGTTACAAAAGGGTAAGTAATGATATTTTATTCAGTGAAGAGTTTTTACTACTTCATGAAGGTGAAGGTATTACTTTGATAATGTATACATGGTTTACTTGATGTTTGAAAAACTAATAGTTTTCATTCTTTGTGTATCCCTTACTGAGCTTTTCATGCTCACCCCAAGTTTTTTTGAAATGTTTTTCACATTACTTAATGTGGAATAGGGTCGAGGATGGGATTAAGGGAATGTCACGCTATATAAAACATGGAACTAGACATGATTCTTTTTAAGAGTGTTTTATTCTATGGAAACATAGTAGAAGTGAATACTTTGTAATATTTTGAGATGTAACAGTTATGTCCTATTTCTATAAAACTCTAAACCTGAAAATATCCTCAATGTGAATTTTTCATTTAATTCAATATTAAGCAATGTTTAAGGCCGGTGCCTTATAGTACGAATAAAGAAATCAACCTGCATGTGTACGTACGTCCTACCATCTCCATGTTGTAGTGTAATATGTTTTTCACCCCCACCTTACATGGATGGATATAATGCTGTAAATAGTAACTGTATATTATTTTTATAACATGATACTAATTATGATAATTTTAACACCCTACACTTAAATATCGTGAATCTATTATGGGAATGATATCATTACCTGTGTGTATGCTTGGCTTACAGCCTCCACTGTGTGTTGCGATTCGTTCTACATAATAATGAATATATAAATAAATTTAATGAATATATATGATATATATTATACAAATACCATTATATAAATTATATAATTATAACCTTAAAATAAGAATCATAACTTATCCAACAAAATATGTATAAGAACAAAAAGAAGTTAATATCCAAATAATGAGTATTAATGAAATGTTAGTAACAAATAGAAAAAAATTGTTCATCATAAATATGATTATGATTCTAGAATAAAATAGTAACACTGTTTAAATCATTATACTAGATTTTCAGATACATTCAAATCATATCGGACCTAATGTAAGGGATAAATTATTAAATATTTTATTTATTTGAGATTGTTTAATCGTAAGTATTTACTTAGTTTTATTTATCATCCACGTCCATGATTTTAATAAATATATAAATCAAAATATTCTATATTTTCTTCAATAATTGTTTAAATTCAATTTTATCCAATGGTAAATTTTACTAAATGGTATGAATGGAATATTTTTTCAATTTTTTATGAGGTAATTTTTTATTTTTTCAAACAAAGTATGGTAAGAATGATTTTTTTACTTATACAACTTTAATTGATTTTTATTATTTAATAATGATTTATTTCCTAGAATCTTATCATAAATTATTATACTACTACTTTCCCATAAAATTATTTCTTCAAAAACATTGCGGTATTTTGAGGATGGAAAACAATTTTGAATAATAAAGGATATTTTCCCTAGGAATGAAGTTCATGTGACTTGTGAAATTTATTTTTCATATAATAATACATATATTTATGTTAATATATATATTATTTATTTTATTTGATTGTGTAAATTATGGAATAAACTTTATGAAATCAATTTATGGATTCTATTATGATGGAATGATATTTAAGAAACCCATTTTATTTCATGGGTTATGCTATGGTAAATGTTTTAATATATTTTTGGAACACATAAGAATGGATTAATCATGATATGGGTGGCACATATATATCCCTCAAATACATTGGGTAATGATTTATATCTCATGATATTGACATGATTGTAATGGAATGAAAATATTGTTTAGTAATACAGGGTTGGAACGAGAAGTGAACTCGATTATGTAAGGTACATTGTCCGCTATGATGGTCATGGAAATGAGCCTTGACTAACATGAATTTTTTTTATGATTATGTGTTTATTCCATTAAATTTACTATGTTCTGTGTATTGGTATTACATTTCAATTTGACGATTTATCCCATGACATTTTATATTATGATTTTTGTTAAGAAGGATAAGATTTGTAAATGTTTTGTTCTTATGAATATGATAAGATTTTTATTTTATTTTATTACTCTTACTAAGAATTTTATCTCACCATATCATATGTTTCTTTTCCCCATGTCGCGAATAAGGGTATTAAGTATGATATTCTGAAAAAATGTTTAGTTATGACAAAATAAATTATAGACAATATAGATTTTATATGAAGGAGTTGTGTATGTATCCTAGTTTCTAATGAAACCAAACCTATATGGTCTTGTCATGGTTTATTTACATGTTCTAATTAATATACTCCAATTTTAATGTTATATCAATTTATGTTAAGTGTGGGTCACTATAGTTGGTATCATAGTAAATGTATAGTTAACCATTGGAATCTAGTATGTGATTGCCTTATTATGAACCCTACGGATATTTATATGTATAAGATAAAATCCTAGTGTATTATAAATGACCATGCATAACCTTGGACAAAACCTAAAGTTTCTTAAATTGTAATTTTATTCTTGATTATGTGGTTTTCCTGTTATGATTACCATTTCTCATACATGCTTCTTGGATTTAGTCAAAGGATGAAACCTGAATGAATCATGTTAATGAAAAATGCAATGGGAATTCAATGATTGTACCCCTCATAAACCAAATATTATGGAATCTAGAATGAGAAATATTGTTTCCAAACTCACAGAACATTCTCAAGCTATGAATCATGTAGGAATTCCAATAGGAAAAGGAGGGAGAAACATTATGTTGTGTCCTTCATGAGACAACTCCCACCATCATTTTGTTGTTAATCTAATATCTTAGTGGATGAAAAATGTATCAGTGCCACTAAATAGATATTTTCAGTTCAACAATGTTCTGAACATGATAATGTCATCTTAGCAGTATATTGTTTGGATGGTGAAGCGGATCAGAGGTGGAATCTTATCAAGAATTATTGGAAGAGGGATTAAATTGTGTCTATGGAATGGGATGATTTCATGACCATATTTTTTAATAAGTACATTCCTAATATTTATTAAAAAAATATGGATAATTATTTCCTTAATGTTAAGATAAATTGTGGTGAATCATTTTGTAGCTAGGAAGAAACTTTTACAAGACATGCAATGTACTATTATAAAATTATTACCCAACCTATGAGTAATATAGATTGATTATTTAGTGTCTTAAAACCAAGTTTCTAAAAAACATTATCCATAAGGTACTTCAATATATAGGAGGAAATTTTTCGATGTTCTCTCATGGTTGAGATGTAGATTTGAGTAAACCACCAGTTATATGAGTTTGATATGAATTAAAAAATGGGATTCAAAGGAAAATCAAAATAACACACTGGAAAGAAGATGTGTTTTCCCTTATTCTCAAATTGTCGAAGTAAAAATGTATAGAATTGTCTTATTGGGACTATTAAATGTTTTAACTATAGACATGAAGGTCATTGGGAAATTGAATACCTATGTGATGGGAAAAAAGATTTCTAATGATGTGAAAAAGGAAAAGGCTACACATAATCCACTTCTTGCACTTCATTGTTACGAATGAAATGAAATGGATAATTATGTCAATCAATGCCTTAATCCAAGTGTTATTGAGGATGATCAATGTAAAAAAATTTATGCCCAATGTCAAAAGAATGTCACATGCAATCACTAGCGGAGACGTGGAGTACGCTAATGAATTGGTGAAAGATACACATAAATCCACTCTAAAGTAGAATATGTTTTATTTGATTCCATATCCCACCACTCTATTATTTTTGATGAATTTTTTAAGGGTATCATCATGATAACTGAACAATTAGATGTTGAGTTATATGTGACAACACTTAATTTCACAAAAATCGCATAATGGGTTAATATTTATTATCGGGTTGACGTTTTTGGGAAAGTGCATCCTTCATATATTGTGTTCCTTCATATATTATAATTTAATGTGATTCATATAATGTAATTTAATTCCCTATACGGAGATCATATCAATTTTAAAGGAAGGGAACTCACATTTTACAATCCAAAACAATCTATGATCACCTATCAAGTCAAGGATGAATATAACCTTTCAGTATAAATTTATTCCATCTTATGGGTCATGATTCCAATAAATGAAGGTTATATATCTCAAATGTATGGGGAGAAACTCGCGATTAAAAATACAACCATTATACATGAGTTTGATGATGTCTTTCCAGAGGAATTTCCTAGTCATCTACCAAATCGTGAAGTTGGGTTTTCAATAAAGCTATTACCAAGTTCTATGCATATTTCAAAGACACCATATAGAATGACCCTTATTGAATTCCATGAATTCAAGAAGAAACTCTCAAATAATATTGATAATGGATTCATATACCCTAGTACATCAACTTAAGGAGCACATGTTTTGTTTTTTAATAATAAATTTGAATCAATGGGACACTATAGATATTATCAAGAACATAATAATATCATTATCGAGAACAAATATTTTATTCCACACATTGATGACTTATTTTCCCAACTAAGTAGAGCTCAAAACTTTTCCAAGATAGATCTTCATTCTGGAGATCATCAATTAAAGGTAAAAAAAGTTGATATACCAATGATGTTATTCCATACAAGGTATAGAAAAAATTAATTTATAGGGATGAATTTTGGACATACTGATTCCCCCTATATCATCATGTATCTAATGAATGTAGACATTAGATAATATCTTGATCAGTTTTTAGTAGTCTTTATAGATTATATTAATGTATCATCAATGAGAATTGAAAGAAATAAATATCACTTGAGAATTGTACTAAAAACCACGAGAAAGGATAATCCATATGAAAAATTTACAATGTGTGAATTTTGGCTTCCTGAAGATTCAATTTTGGGTCACATAATCTCAAGAGTGGGTATATCCATGGTTCTAGAAAAATTATTTGTAATTGAAAGATGTTCGAGGACAACAACAATAACTGATATCTCAAGCTTTCTTGGTTTGGATGGATATTATCGACAATTTTTGAATGATTTTTCACGATTATTTAATCCACACGTCAAGTTGACTTGATAAGGACCTATGATTGTTTAGATAGTAGAATGTTATGTGGATTTCAAAGATCTAAAACAACGGTTAGCTGGTGCACCTGTACTCAAATTTCCTCGTAGTGGAGAGTGGTTTGTGATCTACAACGATACCTCATAGAAGGGGTTCAGATGTGTTCTTATGTAAAATGAAATGGTGATTGATTAAGCCTCATGGTAGTTGAAATTCCATGATAAATATCATCCAACACATGATTTGGATCTTGATATATTAATCCTTGCATTAATGATATGAAGGAATCAAATTATTGTGAAAGCTGTCATATTTATACTGATAAAAAATGATTAATGTATATTCTCACACAAAAGAGATGGAATTGCACCAAAGAATATTGTTGGAGTTGATTAAAAATTATGAGTGCACTTTACATTACCACCATGAAATAAAGAACAAGGTGGTAAATTATTTTAGTCAAAAAGACCATGAAATATTATCCATGATGAGGATAACAAAAGATCCAATATTTACTGATTAAAAAAGATGGATCTTGAAATTTTAATGGAAAGGGAGAAATGTTATATTTCTCAAATGAATGTTCATCCATATTAAGAATTGATGATTAATGAGGCATTGAAGGAAGATGTAGAGGTACAAAAGAAATATAAAGATGTTCCGGAATTCACCATTGATTATAATAAATTAATATTTTTTTGGAACCCAGATTGTATTCCTCCCATACCGGTATTAAAAAAGGAGCTATTGGATGAGTCTTATAGTTATTAATTCTCTATTCACCCTATATGTACAATGATTTAATGTCATCTGAAAGAGTACTTTTGGTGGGATGACATGAAAATATATTTTTCCAAATATGTATCTCAATTCGTTGTTTGTCAACAAGTTAAGGCTAAGAGACAAATGTCTAAGGGGGTGTTACAACTATTACCCATACCATAACGGAAATTGGAAAATGATAACATGGAAATTTTTATTGGACATTAAAAAACATCCAAAAAAAATAATACTATCTGGGTTATAGTTGATCACATTATGAAGTCGACACACTTCATTACTATTAGAGAGACTTTCTCTCTTGATAACATTTCCATGATATATGAAAAAGAATTAGTAAAATTTCATAGAGTACCACATTCCATTATATCTGATTGGGATCCAAGGATTAAACTGAATTTCTATAGAAGTCTTCATCTTTATCTGGATATAGAGTTATGTTTTAGAACTACTTATCATCCTCATAACGTTTTCCAGTCTGAGAGAACAATTAAACCTCTAAAATTAATGTTGAGAGTTTTCTCTATGGATTTCATAGGTGGTTGGGGTCAACACATACTATGGGTGGAATTTTCTTACAATAACAGCATTCACTTCAGTATTCAGGTGGCTTCTTATGAAACCATGGATGGAAAAAAGTACGGAACTCCATCTTGCTTGGAGGATTTTTTGGAAATACAAGAATTATAACCTGATCATGGAGATGAAATGGATGAAAAAGTCATATATATTCCACAGCACATAATATAATATAAATGTCGAAAAAAAAGATATATTGAAAACTAAACAAAAGACCTAGAGTTTGAATTGGATGATAATGTGTTCCTATGAATATCTCCCTAGAAAAGAGTAATGATATTTGGAAATAAAGGAAAGTTGAGGGCTAGATATATCAGCACTTTTGAAAATCTAGATTGTGTTGTTAATGTAGCTTAACGATTGGATCTTCAAACAAATATCTCTCGAGATCATGATGTGTCCCACATATCTCTCCTAAGAAAGTACAGAACTGATCCTTCACATGTACTAAGAATATAATTCTTACCAATATGGCAATATATTTCTTATGAAGAATGACCGATAGAGATTCTCGATCGTAGTGAAAAAAATCTATGAAACACGATAGTTCTCTTGGTTAATATTTCTTAGATTAACCACCAATTTGAAAAATCCACATGGGAACATGAAGATATGATGAGTGAGAGGTATACACACTTCTATTTTTTCATGTAATGAATTTCCAGGGAGAAATTCAGTTTATGGGGGTGTAGAATATAACAAACAGATGTTTTTATGAAATATTTCCTATAAATAATTTCTATTATTTAGTATCTTTATTTTCATGCTATCATGAGTTTAAATGAACCGTCAGATGCCCTTATTATAAAATTTCCATTATATCCTTGTCGTTAGGTAAGCTGGAATAATAATAACTAACTTACAAAAATGGATTATAAATTCATTGAATATCAATTATTTATGAAAAATATAAAACAATTATATATATTTTTTTTAGCTAGTTACTTTTTTTAATGAAATTAATGACAAAATATGTCTAATATATTTAATAAAATATTTTTATATTCATTTAATGGATATTTTAGTTATAGGTTATATATAAAACCAAATATGATGCATAAACTCTTATTTTTTAATGGAAAACTTTACATTTTGAAAGGATAACCCATTATAAATTAAGATTTTGACACGTTATTAATTTTCATATGACACCATAAAAATTTTATTTTGAAGTGGGATTAAAAACCTTACTTTGGATAAATTTTTTATGTTTTTCTTATAATAATACCGTTTTGATAAATAGTAAAAATATCCAAAATTGTAGTTATATAAATTCAATGATAAATTTAAATGGATAAATTGTAATACTAATTTTTTTAAAGTACAAATAAAATATATTTTTACCATATAATCTAATTAAGGTTATTGTAATTAATTTTACATTGTATTCATGTGTAAAAACATTAAAATCTTTTCAAATGTTTTAACTTTTATAAGACACAATCTCTCATTCCAAAAATGGGATTGATTTTAAATCAATTACTTCACCTTCAATGTATTAAAATTTTTAATGTTCATTTCGTAGTTAGAATCAGTAGCTCCAAATTATGTTAATAGGTTACTTTTATTTTTGGGCATTATGAATAGTAACATTGGTAATTATTTTAATTACGATTGTTAAAGGTAAATCTTGTAATTAAGGGTAACAATATTTTTATAAAATTTCCTTAAATCCCGTTAAAATATTATTGGGTGAATAAATTTGACCCTTATCATCTATGTTGTGAAATGAAATCACTTTATGGCCACATACCATTGAATATGACATGAATTTAATAAAAACTAATGAATGTTAAAAAAATGTCACAATCTTATTTTTTATAAGTATATTAAATTTAATATATGAATAATTAGGAGATAATATAGACTATAGATAGTATTTAGAAAACTATATTAATTAAATACACCATATAAATTTAGTTATAATTTTTAGAGATTAAATAATTACCATTAATTAGGACACAACGCTGATGTAGAATTTATTTTATTAATAGAAATATCAAATGAATGGTTTAAATATATTAAAAGCAATATCATATTAACTAATTAAAGTGCTTCATGAATATTATTGTGTAACATGGAATTTTAGGAGTATATTAAATATTTTAGTTCGAAATTATCTTCTGTTTGAATTTTATTTAATGTCAAATAAAAGAATAGTGGAAAATGGACACTATTAACATTATATTATATTATTATAAAATCATAAAAAAATTAAAAAATTATAAAATGATAATTATATGGTATAAAATTTCATAAAATATCTATTTATGGTAAATTAACACCATATAAGTAAATATTTATAACCATTAAATATTTAGAATGTTATTACACTAATAAAATTAAATATAATAACTAAGTGTTAATTATAATGACAATGATTAATCTGATATTAAAACTGGTCAAAAAATTATTTTTTTATGAGATTAAAACCCTATAACATCTCATTTTACAAATTTGGTCATTTTTTAGAATATTATGTGGGTTTCAATTTAATTATAAATTAATATTTTTGAGGTTACCAAAAGTGACCCTCCCCTCAATTATAAAAGGGAACATCCTCCCTCACCTATTCACTTCATTATGAGACTTCATGGTCGTCCAAACCCTTATATTTTCCTTCTAAACTTCCATGTAATTATTATAGTGGTTCTTTTATTCTTCAAATACCATTTATAGTGCAATAATATGAAATTTAAAGGAGGCACATCGTGAAATAGTTAATCTCCTCTATTGGATCATTCAAATTTCATTCTTATCCTACATCATCTTCATTAGTTTTTTAATTATAATGTTATAACATCAGTATCACTAATATAATTATATGATATTGTAAATATAAAAAACCATATTTATCCTTTTATCTATCTTATGAAAAATGAAATCTCCACCTGTGCGTACGTATGACTTACTGTCTCCATGCCACAGTTTAATCTGTTTTTCACCATCACCTTAAATGGATAGATATAATTATGGAAATAATAAATATATAGTTTTTTAATGACGTGATACTACTTATGAGATATTTTAAACCATCCACATAAATACCAATCGACAATTATGGGAACAATATCATTGCTCATGCATACTGAGGGCTTACCGTCTCCATGGTATGATATGATTTGTTCTACCTTATATTCATTAGAAAATGATTATATAAATTAATTTAATGAATAAATATGATATATATTATACTAATTACATTATTTAGATGATTTAACTATAATATAAAAATACTAATAAGAACTTATCAGAAGAAATATGCATTAAAAAGTAATGTTGTTAATACCCGAATAATGAGTAACAACAAATTGAAACTATAAAAACAGATAAAAATATGATCAGAATAAAAATGAGTATGAATCTAAAATAAATCAAAAATAGTATTTAAATCATTATACAATATTTTTGGATACATATGAAACAAATCATACCTAAGGTAAAGGATAAATTCTCAATTTTGTATTTCTGAGATTTATTATTTGTAAGTATTTACTAGTGGTTATTTATCATCCACATCCTTGTTTTCTAAATAATTATTTTAAAATATTGTTTATACCCATAAATAATTTATTAATGTAAATTTTAATCATTTTTAATATCAATAAATTCTATGAAGGGAAGAATTATCTTTTTTATTACATGGTACTTTTGGATTTTTTTCAGCTATGTTACGAGAAAAATGTTTTTTAATTATACAACATGAACAAATTTTTATGTTTTCATAATAGTTTATTTCCATCATTGTTCACCTAAAATCATACAAGGTTACTTTACAATAAAAATATTTCTTCTAAAATTGTGTTTTATTTTGAAGAAGGAAAATATATTTCAAGAAGAAAGGACATTTTCTTCAGGAATGAAGTTCATGTGATTTATCAAAATTATTTTCCATCTAAGAATACATAAGATTATTTATATATATCAATTATTACTCTAATTTTATTGTGTAAATAATGGAATAATTTTTATGAAATCCATTTATGGGTTATGTTATGATGGAATGATGTTTAAGAAACCCATTTTTTTCTTCGGTTATGCTATGGTAAAAATTTTTATGTTTTTGTGGAACACATAAGAATAGTTTCATTAGGATTTTGAAGGACCAATATCTCCCTCCAATGAATTGGGTAATTTGTTTATCTCATTTGATAGACATGACTAGCAATGCAAGTAAACCGGGTTCCACAATACAAGGTGGGAACGTGGAGTGGACTCGGTTCAGTAATGGAAATTGCCTTGACAAATATGAAATGATTTTCTATTATTAAGTGTGTATTCCAAAAAAATAAAAGATTTTGACTATTGGGATTACATTGAAAATTTATTATTTATCCCAAAACATGATATTATGTTCTTTTATATGAAGGATAAGATTTCTAAATATTCTATTCTTATGAATATGATAAGATTGATATTTACTCTATTTACCCGTACTGAGAATTTGAGCTCACCCATTCATATGTATATTTTCCTCAAGTCATGAATAAGGTTATATGTATTAAATTCCAAAAATGTGTCTAGTTATGATTAAATAAATATGAGACAATGTAGATGTTCAATTAACGAGTTTATTATGATTCCTAGTCACTAATGACAATATACCTATACAGTCCTATCATGGTTTTTTATATGTTGTATGTAATATAGTTCAATTTTGAAGTTATGTCAATGTATGTAAAGTACCACTAACTATAATAGGATTAAATACTTCATACTTCATTTAATTTATTATTCAAATTAATGGTTTCTTCTAATGATAATATTTTTAAGGCCATTATTTCTTTTCACCTTATATATTTTTTATATTAATAGTCACATAAGTATATTTTCATTATTGAACATTAAGAAAATTATTGATTTATTATATACAATAATCTTTTTAGTTATCATTTAATATATATAATATATTTCATCATATAATCTTCCAAAAGACTCGGGATTATCTTCATTGTAGTCTCCGTAATTATCATAAAAAATTTCATCAAACGTAATTATAATAAAGAGGTGCATATTTATATTCCATGTCACTATATAAAGGCATATAACTTGTGAGGGTATAGATTTACAACGATGGATCCATTGTGTGTTTTCGAAGACTGGGGTTCTCATAGGAGGATCGAAGAATGTCCAGAAAAGTTTGGTAGTGAGAAGCTAAAAATAGGGGCTACATGACGTGACTAAGGGGTATAAAATTTTTACACTTTTTTGATTCGAAAAAAAAAAATAAATACTGAGGCGATGAGTTTTTTTGGTGGAACCAGTCCTTAAGGCTGTACACGACGTGAATGGGAACTAAATTTCATGTATTTACCTATCGTGTATGATTTAAAGACATAATATATGCTTATATTTTTCCAACCCTACAGATGAGGATCTCATCCCTCTCATACCAATCAACCTAGAAGACCCTTCCATGGTGTTTTAAAAATCCCTACGGATATGATCTATATTGGGCTTCCTTCTTCAATTTGTCTTCTATCCGATGTAAGGTCTACCTATATTCTTTTTTTTTCTTGGATATGTCTTCCCTCATTTCTATTTACCATGATATGAAATTTTATCTTTATGTTTTTAATGGAGTTTATTTTGATTATTTTTATGTGGATGTGATGCGACATCATTGGCCTAATTAAATATTTGAACTAGATTTAATGAATTGGTTTGATTACATTTTTTTTCTTTGCACCATGATAACTATTTTCTTCTTGATTTTCTATATATTGTGATATATATTATTGGGTTGTTTTCATGCTGTTCTTGATAAAATTGGTAATGCACATAAATCCAAAATTAATTTACAATTAAATGGATAATGATAAAGAGGCATGTTAATGAATTCATCTGATGTTATCATTTTATGTTAATCAAATTGATTTCAATTTTCATGATTATTCTAGGTGGTTGTTAAACCCTAATCATGTTGGTTCTTTTTTATTAAAGGTTATCCAAATTAATTGTTTAATTAATTTTTGGTAGAAAAGATGGCTTGCAGTTTAGGTTTTCTATAGTTGGAGACTACTAATAATGAATCTATTAATTAATGTTGGATGAATGAACTGGTTTTTCGATAATAGATAATGCATGGCAGGGTTCTGAGTAACCCTCTTTATTTTTAAGTACAAAGAGCCTTATACTTGGAGCTATGATATTCCATTACATGTGAAGGAAGATTACCTTATTTAATGTCCAAGAGTCTAGTTGATGTGATGTTTGTTTCCTACTACTTGTGTTGTGATGTGAGTAGGGACGGCTATTGTGTTATGTAGGTGTAGGGAAGCACAGGGGTTATGGAAGTAGTTGCCACATAGAGTGGCCAGATTCATTGGTTTATGAACGTGGGGGTTATGGAGGACACCAAAGATGATGAAAAAAGTTAGATATGAATGATTGGATACTTGCAGAATATTTTTTGTTGCATATCTACATTAATTTTTTCCGTGATTGAGGAAGTTTTTCTTGCTTACCATCATTCCAAAAGTGGCAATGATTCGAGGGGTATGGCACGTGCTTTCTAGTTTTAGCTTCTATATGGAGGATTGGTCAATGCTATTGGTCTAGCAGGAAAATACTCAATGGGTAGTTCACCCAAACTCCATATTGAGCCTTTTGTGTTTGGTAGAATATAATGTTTTTCTATAATTCTTGTGAATATGGGAATTTAATAATGCTATTAATAAAAGATTGAATACATGATGTTAACCCATGTGGTTAGATATTACTGGGATGTAATGATGAGGTTATATTTATGAGAAGTTGTGGACTTTGTTTGGTTATTCCTAGAGGACATGAATAATTGGGGTGATACAAATGAAATATATAGCGGAGTTGTTAATTATTAATTAAAGTGTAATTAATTAATTAATGTAATGATAATATTATTGAAATGGGAATGACGTAATGTTATCAATCTATTAAAATGGTTGTGTGCTTATAGGAAACCTAGTTTTAGCAGTGGAAAACGGGAGTCTGAGATACATTAGCTGGAGCTGAGTCTAATACTTGGTTATTCCAATTGTGTGCATGGAAGTTGTAGTATATTCTATAATTGTTTTGGTTATATACATTACTACACCCAGTCGTTCCGGGAAACTGACACCTCAGGGATTCAGAGCACTGGGGATGATTTCTCCTACATTATTTTGGGAGGATGGATGACTGACACCCAACCTTTGTCCCCACTCTCATCTCTTGGTGGTTATATGTGCTGGTAGGCACAATGGGAATTTTTCCACATTTATGTGTGTAGATGGATGTAACGGCATGTGTTTATTCACAGACATATATTTTAGATATATTCTTCTATGGAATAATATAGTTGTAATGTGTATAGTCTATGATGGTTTGAGGATATTTACTCAGCCTATGTGTTGTAATGGATTGAGGCATAAAACCCGATGTATGATACACGTTATGTGTGTGTGGTGTCTCCGGGAAACTACTAGGTTACTTTTGGTAGTGTGGATGATGTGGTGATTCTCCTAGTAGTCTGCAAGAAATCATTTTGAATCATGAGGTGCATGTGGTAGTTCTCATCCAGGAGTCTTTGGACCAGCTTTTTTGGATAGAGATGGCTTAGGTTATACGACATTAGGGAAAAGAGGTAAACCAATGGTAAAGTGGTAGAATGGTACCCTTGATTGTTTGTTATATTATATACTTTTTATAGAGTACTTGGTTAGAGTAGACACGATGTGTTTGGAATCTTAGTATAACTATTTCCATGACAAGTTAGTTTTACTAATTGTTCTATGTGCTTTAGAATGCTTTCTTTACCATTAAACTAGAGGGTCTAGGAAAGATTCTATAGATTATACTATTATACTCACCCTATATATATAAACTATTTTTCAGTTCACATGGAGAAGGTTGGAGATCCAGATGTTTATTACTATATTGGGGTTGTAAGAGTTGTCCAGGCTTCATGGTTGCTATTATTTTTACATTCCATTGGTACTTGCAGATTTCCCTTCCAGTTGATGTTTTTTTTTCATGAAATTACATATGTGGACTTGGTATTTCTTTTATATTGTATTTTGCGTTGATTTTGTTGGTTTTTATCATATCTATCTCTTTTCCATGTGTTCTCTTAGAGGGTAATTCATCCCATTTCTGTGATTACTATACCCTCAGTGCTATTCGCCAACCCAAGGTCTAATGTTCGTGGGAATCAAGGGGTAACTATATCTCTTCCCACATTTCTGGCATAGGTGGGTTACAAATTTTGTTGAGGGGATGATGAAAGAGTGGTATTAGAGTTATGGTTGAGTTATATGATGGAGTTTGGTGTTAGGAAGATGTTTGGTTTCATGATTTGGGAAGTAAAATGTTTTAGTTAAGATTAGAAGGTGGTGTAAACACTGGAGACCAGTTGAGACAAGGGATTTTGTGTCCCCCTATGATCTGATGCATAGAACATTATGTGTACATTGGCTAATAAAGGTGGTGATACTGGTTGCAGGGTAGATACATATGAAAGGATCATCCATCATTCTTCTTTTTGTATGTGTTTGAATTGGCATATATTGGTATAGTTAAAACCAAAATTAATTAATGAAAACATTTAATTAATTAATGTTGAGCATTTTTTATTCCATGTATAAGAGCTCCAACTGTTTTTTATTTTGTATGTTTGGATCTAGGTCGACATCTTTGTGATGTTTGTGCCAAATATTTCTAGCAGGATGTGCAATTAGATCACCAGAGGGTATAGGTTGATGAATAAAACATTTAGAGTAGGTCACACCATGAGTTTCAATATAAGAGTCTATATATGTTTGAGCGATCAGTTTCACATGCAGTCACGGAAGACTGGTTGAAGTAGGATGTGATAGCCTTCAGTTTGATTAGTGCTGGGAAAGAGCACGGGCTGTCTTTGTTTTTGACAAAGTTTTGTGAATAAGCTATGTAGTGGTGGTTCTTGTTGCTGAGGGAACGCGAGGAGTTAGTGATATCATGCGAAGAGTTTCGATACAAGTATAGAGTTGAGTTTCTTTCTTCAACCGTGAAGGCATCCGGTCACCAAGAGATTTATACCCATTGACATGGGAGCTCCAATGTGTAGTGTTTTAAAATACATTTTAGTAACCTTTTACAATATTTATCACAACTATTTCTAGATTAGGAGGATAGGCTGAGGAATTTTTAGGAGGCTTTGCATCTAGAAATCTACAACCAGGTCACCCCATTTATGCTGAAGACATATCTTGTGATGTTGGCAAGGCCAGAAGCCATTGAGAGTACATTGGCCAAAACTATATTGTCAACATAGGGGTGTCATCATTATTCCACTCTAGGAAGATATATGGTTTGGGGTTCCCTATTATTATGGAATAAGAGTTTTCGTTTAGTCGAGGGCAGGTCCCAGCCTCAGAATCTCATTTATCTGGGGGAGGCTGCTCTCAGGCCTATTCCAAGGGATCACGCCCTTGTTATTCTTTAGGAGGTCAAGGATATCCGTATTGAGAGTGCCCAACCATTCTAATAAGTCATCATGCATCAGGTGTTATGCTCCATGTTCCACTGTGGATGAAGTTCCATCCATGGTAAGAGTAGTATGTTGCACTAGCTTTTGATCAACAGAGACTAGATGGGGCAGAAAGAGGACAACCCCCTGATGTTACTCATACATAGAGAGTAGAGTGCAACCATGGTGGTGGATATCATAAGGTTTATAAGGGTCGTGGAGGAGGTAATGGTCAGCATCAGGCATGAGCGTTTCCAGAACCAGGTGAGCTAGACATCTTTCATGGTACCCTTTGCTTGTTTTTTAATTTAGTGTATGCCTTCATTGATTCAGGAGTGACATACTTCTTCATAACACCAACCCCTATCCATGATTTTCGACATTAGGTAGAGAGGCTTACAGTACGTTTGGTGATGACTATGCCAGTTGGAGGTTGATCGGACTTTTTTTATGTACTTGAAGACTGTGAGATAATGGTGGGATAGTACCTCTCATGGGGATATTTCATATGTTTACGAATACAACCATATCATTTCATCCTCATCATGGATTGGTTTTATTCATTATAGGATATCATGGATTGCATTAGGATGAAGGTGGTGTTCTTCTATGTTAATGGAGGTTCGATAGTGTTTTTTGGTGAGTAAGATTCTTAGATGGGCCCGAGGCATGATCCCACATTATCATCCATGATGGTTGAGCTAATGTTGACTGCTTTAAAGTAAAATATATGGAATTTCCTAGGGTGGTATAATAATACCATGAAGTCATTTCAGAAGAGGTTTTTGCATAACCCCCATGACAAGAGATCGATATTGGGATCGAGCTACAGCCAGGAGCGTCTCCTATCTATATGTCTCTGTATAAGATTCCCCCTTCTGATTTACATGACATGCGTTTACCACTCGATAGTCTATTAGAATGTGGTTTTTTAGCTTAGTGTTTCACCAGGGGGAACACCAATTTAGTTCATAAATAAGTTTGATGGATGGTTTCTACTGTGTACCAATTTTCGTCACTTAAACAATGTGACAGTACAGAATCTATATCCTCTTCAACAGATTGATGATTTATTTGATCAACTGAAGGGTGAAATATAGGTCTTTGAGATCAACTTTCTCTTAGGATATCATCAGAATTGTGTGATGGATGATGATATTAAATATAAATATTTTTTGGTCATCTTGAGAATTACGAGTTTTTTTTAATGTCATTTGGTATGATGAATTCTTGATTTGCGTTCATGGGATTGAAGAACGGTAGGTTTTGTGAGTTTCTGATAAATTCCTGGGGGTTTTCACCGAAAAAATTCTTGTGAAATTCCCATTAACGGAGGACCATTAAGGGAATCAACCTATATTTTTGGGAGTTCATCATCAATAATAGATGTTTGGGAAGATGTTGAAGCCTGAGTTTTGGGCTCGACAAGTTTGTTTCTTGGGGCATGTGGTGTCCAGTCAGGGAGTATATGTGGATCCATAAAAGATAAGAGTAGTTGTTTCTCGGAAAACCCCCATGATAGTTGTAGTGGTGTAAAGTTTCATTGGTCTCCCAGAGTACTACATGTGGTTTGTAGCCAATTTATCTCGATTTTTGACTCCTCTTAAATCATTGACTATTATGAATCAGGCGTTTGTGTGTACCGATCAATGGAAGGTGCCTTTTCTGCAATTATTTTCATCTGTGGTTAGGTTGTGTTCTAATCCAGTAGAGATCAGTTTCATCTTATGGGTCTTTGAGGCAGTGTTCCCAAGAACGTAACTATGCCACCCATGATGTTGAGATAGCATATGGGATGTTTTCTCTGATGTTGAAGATACATTACCTCAATTGTGAGCACATTGGGGTTTTCACTGATCACAATATCCTGAGTTATGTTTTCTCCCAACAAGACATAAACATGCAGCAGTATCATTGGATGGAGTTTTTATAGGAATATGACTTCGAAATATCATATTCACCTTGAAAGGGGAATTTTGTGGCTGATTCCCTAAGTAAGAATTCACGTTTTGTTGCAGTATGTGAATTTGGCGATTTCTAGTAAGTTAATGAATAACTTTTAGCATTATATCATGATATGGATGTTGTTGGGGGAATAGGTTGTCATTTCTAGATGAAGGTGTAGTCATATCTTGTGCAACATGTGGATGATTCCTAGTTGGGGGATCTATAGGTGGAGGTCTATAATGGTCGTGTTGTTTTTGGTGAGGCCCAAAATGGTAGGTCTATGGATGAACAACCCACGGTGTGGTATCAAGGAAGGATTTTTGTTACATTGGAGATGCGTGA
This sequence comes from Viscum album, assembly GCA_963277665.1. Lineage (NCBI taxonomy): Eukaryota > Viridiplantae > Streptophyta > Magnoliopsida > Santalales > Viscaceae > Viscum > Viscum album. The sequence continues at coordinate 1,767,095,679 of OY728152.1, forward strand.
GATGGTTCTCAGAGAGTTCCATAGTTCGCCTTTATCGGTACATCCTGGTGTGACAATGATGTACCTAACCTTGTGGAGTCTATTTTTGTGGCCTAAGCTGAAGCATGTAGATTCAGAGTTTTTTTCTCGATGTTTTGTTTTCCTGAATGTGAAGGCCGAGCACTGTTTCCCGAGTGGTTTTATCAAGCCATTAGATATTCCTCAGTGGAAGTGGGAGGAAATCTCAATGGAATTTTTTACTGATTTACATCGAGCTCATGGAGGAAATGACTCTATTTGGGTAGTAGTGTATCGTTTAACAAAATAAACCCACTTTTAAGTGATCAATGAGTCACGCTAAGTTGATGTTTTTTAAGACAAAATATGGATGAGGTGGTGAGACTCCACTAAGTCTCAAGGAGAATCATTTCTGATATAGATCCTCATTTTACATATAATTTGTGAAAAGGTCTCTAGAATTATTTTTGTTCTCTCTTATTCCATAGAAATACTTTCCAACCATAGACGGACAATAAAATAATGTGGACCATCCCGACTCATAATGACATGGGGTTCTCTTATCTCAATGATTTTGGAGGTTAGGGGATGAGGCACTTACCCATGGTGGAGGTTGATTACGACAATAGTTTTCACTTCGAAATTGGTATGGCAAAATTTTAAGCCTTGTATTGACAAACTTTTAATTCTCTATTGTGCGAGGCTGGGGTGGGAGAGTCAACATTTCTCTGACTATAACTAGTTCCGAATAAAAAAGAGGTGGTTTTGGTGATTCAGAAGAGGATGAAGACAGTGTAGTATTGTCAGAAATCTTATGCTGACGAATGGAGGAATCCTTTAGAGTTTGATGTTGGTGTTCAAATTTTTTTGAATGTCACTCACCATCATGGGAAGTGAATATTTGGCCTTCGTAGTGAGTTGTAACCCCTGTTTTTTTGGTCCATTTAATGTGTTCTCTCGTGATGGTGCCATGGCGTACTGGGTAAAACTTCCCCCAACGATGAACTGGATACACAATGGTTTCACATGTCTTAGCACCATCATTATCTTTAGGATGACATTAAAGTCATAAATTGGGGGGAGATCGATATTGATGATGATGAGACCATTGAGGATATGACTGTAGGGATCTAGTATGGCAGGGAGAAGTTGTTTCATGATCATTCTATCCCATAGGTTCATGTCTTGTTGAGATACAAAGGCATGGAATAGAGTGTCTGGGAACGGGAGTGGATGATAGGCACACAATATCGTGGATTGTATTATGATTAAAAAATTTCATGTAATGTTTTTCACATTGTGGTTATAGACCTTTCCGGTCTATGATATGGATTTATTTTTTTCTTTGTCTTGGCATTCTACCTTTAAGATGTATCTCCCCCAGATAGTGTTTTAGATCTAGTTGTGTTTGTCGCAATGTGTCCCATTTTTATTTTGATGTGGTTGAGCTCTTGTGGTGGAGAAAACCTTGAGTGGTATCCTGTGGGGCGGTTGTTTGGACAACCCCTTATTTTTTTCCTATTTGAGTTGTTTTTGGACTCTTGATGGTGAGAATATTTTGAGAGTTATCTGATGTGATGGTCCGGATCTGCGATGATCGACCCTTTGTGTGTTTCTGAAGACTGTGGTTCTTTGAGGAGTCTCGAAGGTTGTGTAAAGGATTTAATTTGCAAGAATCTGGAAATAGGGGGATACACTACATGACCAATGGTTACACAACATGTAATATTTTGGGTTTTGAAAAATATAATAACTACAAAGGTGACATGTTTTTCAGCAGAACCAAACCTCAAGGAAGTACACAATAATAATTGGAATTACAATTTGTGTACTGACCATCCGCTATATGTTTTAATGACATACAAGATACTGGGGCCTTTGTAACCCTACGACCAAGGCTCCCCTCCCTCCCATCCCCACCGACCCAACCGACCATTCTTTGGAAATTTTTAGATCCCTTTTTTTAGGATCAATCTCATACATCCTTCTTCGATCCTTCTTCGATATGAGGTAATTTCTACCTCTATTCATTGGTTTTCTTCAATCGATCTTCTCTCATTTATCTTTTCAATTATATGGCTTTTGATCTCCATGGATTTAAGGTCATTTTTATTTTTTTGATTTTGATGTGGTTGTGTCATGTCATACTTGTGTGGATGTAGTTGTTTTGGGTAAGGTTATTTTGATCTGTTTCATTGATCCATTCTTGAGGAAGAACTTTGGTAACCTTTTGAGGGAGAAGATTCATTTCTTCTCAAATTATATATGTGTAATGTCAAAGTTAGCATGATTTAACCCTTTGGATCGAAATTAAATTGACATAATTAAATATTTTAACTGGATTAAATGATTTGGTTTGATCACATGTTATTGATTTTCACCATGATAATGGTTTTCCTCATGATTATTTGGATAGTGTGATATCTATGCTTTTAATGTTCGATTTTTTTCATGATGCAATTAGTAATGCAAAAAAATCTGGAATTAATTGAAAATTAAATGGATAATGATAAATATGCATGAAAATGAATCTAGTTGTTGTTATAATTTTATGTCAACCAAATTGATGCAAATATTCCTTATTATATCAGTTGTTTATTAAACCAAAAGCATGCTGGTTCTTGTTTTTTAAAGGATTTCCAACATAATTGTTTAATTAATTTGTAGTTTCTATGACGGCTCGGTGTTTCGGTTTCAATTTATTGAAACCTAATAATATGTTAATCATTCATTTATTAATGTACTGGTTGTTTGATGAAAAATAATTCCTGGTAGGGTTCTGACATACACACTTTCTTATAAAGGCCAAAGATCCATATTCTTGGATCTATGAGATCCCATTACTTTTTATGGTAGAATTACTTCTTTAAGGGCTAGGATCCCAGTTGATATGACGATTGTTTCCAACTGTTAGTGTTGTGATGTGATCTAGGATTTCAGTTGTGATTTGTGGGGGTAGGTAGTCCCATTAGTTGTGGCAGCAGTTGATGCCTAGAGTGGAACGATGCTTCGGTTTATGGATGTGGGTGTAGGGGATGACACTAGAGATTATGAAATGGGTCGGATATGAATAATTGGATTCTTGATGAATCTTGTTTGTTATTCATCTGCTATACTTTCTCCACAACATTAGGAGACTTTTCTTGCTTTAACTTCTTCCAAAAAAGGTGAAGATGCATGTGGTATTCTACATGCTTTCTAGGATTAGATTCTCAAGGAAGAATGGTTCTATACTCCTGCTATATGTGGAAATGGATCGATGGATTGTTCACCTACTCACTCTATTGAGCCCCTTTTGTTTGGTAGTTTTGAATTTTTTTTCTACAATGTCTGGGTACATGGGAACGTAATAATGTTGTTAATATATGAATTAAAACTTGATTTTAACCCATGGGGTTGGATGTTGCTGGGATGCAATGTTGAGTTTAAATTTTTAAGAAGTTGTGGACTTGGTTTCATTCTTCCTAGAAGACATGAATCATTGGGGTGATGCTAATGAAATATATTGTAGAATTGTTAATGGTTAATTAGTTTTTAATTAATTAATTGACATAAACTGAAAATGTTAATAATTGAATGAAGTAATGTAATAAAGAATTTTAAATTTTAGTGTGGGTATAGGATACCTACTAATAGAAGTGGAAGCTGATTTTCCAAGAGATGTTAGTTGTAATTGAGGTAGAGACTAGGTTTTCGCATTGCGTGGAAGTGAGCTATAGTATGTTATTTACTTTTCATGTTTCTCTATGGTACTCCACCCCATCATTTATGGAAACTGAGACATTGGGGATCATGATCCATAGCAATGTTTTCCCCAACATTCTAGTGGTAGGATGGATGGTTGACTACCCCCGTTGTCCGCTCTCTCTTCTCTTGGTGGTTACTTGTGTAGGTAGGAAAAATGGTTAGTTTTACCCATATATGTGTGTAGAGGGATGTAATGTCTTGTTGTTTCCCACAAAAATATGTTGTGGATATAGTTTCATATGGACAACCATTGGGGTAATGTGTGTAGGATGTGATGGATTGAGGGTCATTACTCAGGGTATGGGATGTAATGTCTTGAGGAGTAATACCTGATGTATGATACACTTTATGTGGTCTTTGGTGGATCTCGAAGACTACCGAGTTAAATTTGGTTGTGTGGATAGTTTGGTTCTATGGATATAATTATACATGAAATGTTTTTTTTGAATGAGGTGCATCTGGTAGTTCTCACATAAGTGTCTTCGGGCTATCCTTTTTCGAGAGAGATGTCATAGGATGTGCATCGTTGGGGAAATGTAGAAAAATATTGGGGAAGTGGTAGAGAGGTACCCATGATTTTCATTATTATTTTATATAATTTTGTATGAGATACTTGGTGAGTGTATCCATAGTGAGGTTGGGATTTTAGTATACATGTTTAGGTGATGAGTTAGTTTCACACGTTTTTCACTCTGCTATAACATGCTTTCTTTACCATTGCATGAGAGGCTCTGGGGAGGATCCTAATGAGTATATTGTTATACTCACCCTATATTTATATACATGTTTTTCAAGTCATATGGAGTAGGTTAGTGATCAAGCTGGTTATTACTAGCTTGTGGATGCAGGAGATGTCCGGGCTTCGTGGTCATGCCTATTTTTACATTCCTTTTGTACATTCTATTTCCCTTCTAGTTTTAGTAGTCTGGTAGGAAATTATATATTTTTACATGAGTTTTATTTTATATTATAGTATGAGTTGGAGTTGTTGTGTGTTTGTCTTATCTCTATATTTTTCATGTGTTCTTTTAGATGGAAATTTATCCCTTTAGTGTTTTTACTATAATGTTTGTGCTAGTCACCATCCCAGGGTCAACTGTAGGCACGACACGAGGGTCACTACCTTCCTTCTTACATTGCTGGCGTAAGAGGGGTACACCTTATGGGGAGGGGGTCATGACATAATATCAATTCCATGGTGTTGCAACATATTTTTTTTATGATCCCCTCCAAAAATATTTTCTTCATCACACAATGTGAAATATTCTTCTCCTCATAATAAAATTACATGATAAATTATATATCTAGCATCAGTTTGTATTTCTCTAAAAAAATGTAAAATCGCCCTTTTAATATTTAATGAAGATAATATCATGGATCATATATATAATTTATAGTATATGACATCAATACTTTTAATAATTTTATTAGGAAGAAAAATATTTACCTTCCACATGATCCTCCTTCTCAATGTTTTACATAAAAATCTTTTTTAGAATTTCACAAAGGATCACATTTTGAATAATATAATAGCATTAAAATTCATACAGAGTCATATAATAGCCATTAAATTTTATAAGAAATCAATTGGGTTATCATAATTCATCTGATGACCATTTCAATATGTTCTAATTACCATTAAAAAGTTAAAGAATAATCATTAAAAATTTTAAAATTACCCTTGTGAAATCACAAAATGCCCCATATAGAATTTTTAAAGACTCTTATTGTTTACCATGATGACCCTAAAAATTCATAGGTCATATCCCAGCTTTCTCCTAAATTTAGTTTCTTGTTTTCAGTGAGTCTTATAAAATATCATAATGACTCTTACATTCTCAAGCTTTTTAAATTTTATCAGAGTTATTCAATAGAAATGCTTCATAATATTAAATATGTTATGTTCACCCTATTTAGATTCATTTTCCATATTTCTCTTAGAGTATAAAAATGTATTGAACATAATAAATATTATATAAATCATAGTTCATCGAGAAATTTTCCAAATTTATTATTCTAAGAAAATATTTTGATTTCTTATGAAATTTCATCCACATAACATTACTTTACAAAATTTTAGTATTCAGTTCATAGAATATATTACTAATTCCTAAAATATAAATTATATATTTATAATAGTTTGTTTCTTCCCTAATATTTATTAATTCCTAATTTTTATGCATATAGAGAAGATCATACAATTCTTTTACAAACTTGAATGACTAAGAAATATATATAACATATCAATTACAATGACATACTTACATTATCCTACACCCTAAATTTAAAGGCTCATATGTATTTACCCCGACCCTAGATGCTCGATGAAAGTTCCTTACTTTATTAAAATGTCATGATTACAAGCAATCACATCCCAAAGGAATTACATGTTTTGTATTTTTTTAATTCTAGATACATAATATATCATTAAATTACAATTGGACATATAAAACATGACATAATGAATCATTTTATAACTAAATTAATCCACTATGTCATCACTACATATCAATAATAATAAACTTCTTCACATATTGGGGAAAATAAAACATATGAAAATGGTGATGTAAAATAATCATTAAGGGTTAAGTATAGTTTAAGAAATCATAAATAATTAATAAAAATTATGAAAGGTAAATACTATATCATATTCATTTTAATATATAAATATAACATAACACTTTTTGAATATTTGATAATCAAATAATGCCACATAAATAATCACATGATCTAGAAAACATAACCGTGAATATCATACTAATAAAATATTCGCAAGAAAATCAATAAAAAATCTCATAATGAAGGAATTCATAATATATAATATCTTAAACATACAATTGAGGTTTCTTGTTAAGAATATAGTAATTTCAATTCATTATTTTTATAATCTATAATCATCAAGGCTTTATGTCTAGAATCTAATATATTGGAAGGTCTTGCCAAACCGAGATTAGTATGACACATGAGACCTACTGATGCATCGAGGGGAAATAGAGTGGACCTTCCTTAAAATACAAATTTTGAAATAGTATTCATATAAAAGTGGTGAAACATAATAAACATATAAATTTATATCAAAACTATCATAAAAAATGTAAATAACATTCCCCATTAAGTAATCATAATAAAAAACCATCGAGACTAATATATTGAATTCTACCAAAATACTACAAACTAATCTATAACCACTTAATAAAATATGGAAGACAATATTATAAGAGATAAAACAAAATGAATCATATGATTCAACCAAGTATTTCAGCTTAGATTAAAACACTTTTTTAATATCGTTGATATATATTTATGAAAATTCCCTTTTCTACTTGAAAATCATTTATTTTTAATACTCTACATAATTAAAAAAAATTAATTGAAAATAACCACTTAAAAATGTAAATAATGGTTAAAAAAATTATGTCAACATGATTTTTGTAATTTCTCATAATTCTATATATGTTAGAAAATAATAATTTTGAGAAAGGAACCTTAATTATTGTTTTTAAAAGACATACCCATATAATTGTCATGTCAATGACGTGAGAGTTAATCAAATGAATAGGGTATATATATTCGGTGTAAATACACATAAAATAGCTTTACATAGAACATAATATAACCAATATTCAATTATCACAAAATCGTATAATTATATAATCATTAAGTAAATATTTTACCCAATGAATGTAAATTGAGTTATGATATCACTAACAACAATAAAATAAGTCCAATCTTATTCGACATAAAAGTAATAATAATAAATTTAAAATTTAATATAAGGAATTTAATAAGATTCATGATATATAAATTAAAATTGATGTACATAGACGAAAAATTATTAATAATTGGTGAATATGGAAGATATCTCCCAAAAGTTAATGTGAGAAGTGATAATTCGTACATCACGCTTTCCTTTATTTTAATGTATTTTAGTATCTTGTATAGTGGTTTAAATAATGATATTAAGTAAATATAGAACAATTTAAATTTTAGTAATACCGATTATTATTATTTAATAAAATCTATTGAAACATTAGTTAACAATATTTCATTGTTTTATTGTTTTGGTTGTGTTCGTTACATAGTTTCCTGATCGATTCATTTGTGTACAATTTTTTATTTTATGTTCAATTGGAAATAAAAATCTATAAGTTGAATGATATGGTATTAATAAACATAAATAAATATAAATTTATCCATAAATAATTTATATTTCTTAAATGAGTATGATTTATTTGAAAATATGTTAATAATGAAAGTTTAGTTTAATTTTGGTGGGTTTTCTGAACACCATGAATAAGATATGTTTTATTTAATATTATGAGCATATATAACATTAAAAACAAAAAATAGGATATAAAATACTAATTTAAATCTTATAAAACCATGATAATACTTGTATGAAGAATGATGAAGTTGGTCTTTGAAAACAAAAATAAAACATTTTTCATGGACATGATTAACCAGTATAATTTAAAAAAAATCATTTCATTGAATTAAGGGATATTACAAACCATGGTGGATATATTATATTTTTTTAGAGACATAAAAGTAATGTATCTACCAGATATGGGAATTATTAGGTCTTTATGGCTAATATATATGATGAGATAGAAAAAAAATTAAAATAAGAGAGGTGATTGGAGAAAATTACCTCTTGAATATCACATCCCAAGAGTACACCTTGAAGATATTGGATTTGGTCTTTTAGTGAGTTCATAATCACATAGACATGGGTATAGTGTGGATTAGAGGTTTTTTAGATAGTTTTTGTAGTTTCATGTCTTTTGGGTAGAAATAGGTTATTGAGGGTTGGTATTTATACATGGAGAGAGGTGGGTTTAAGTTATTCAAAAATGATTATTGTATAATTAAGTCGAACAATATTGATATGGAATTAATTTACATGTATTATTTTTATCATTAATCTTTTTATGTCTGGTTATCGTGTATTTATAACTCAAAAATAAAATAAATGTTTTAGTGTATAGGTATTTTAAGCCCCACCATCTTAACATTTACTGTATTCATTATATTACCTATTTTATGGTAAATAATTATTTTACCACTATATCAATTTAATGAATAAAAATAAAAATAACCTTACATAAAAACCTATAAATTATGATTCAAAATATTAATTTTTTTTATGAAATTGAATTCACATGATTTTAAAATTTAAATTTAAAAATAATCCTACAGACACGATGGAAAAGGTCATTTTTAATGTGAAAATTTATATGGTTTTAAAAATTTTATATACAATTTCAATGTGAAATTGAATCTAATGATGAAAATATGACTGAATGATATAAAATTTTATTAATTATAATTGAAATATAATTTTAAATATAATTTATCTTTATAAATAAAATTGAATAAAATGATGTTTTTAATTAAAATTCAATATTATTTACTATTCACCAAAAAAAGAATCTTCTCTAAAAATTGCCAAATTTCACCTTATGTTAGATTTGATACAAATATTAAAAACTATATTTTATTTTTTTAAATAACATTTTTTAATGTGTTAATATTTAGTTTTAAAACATGTGTTCCATTAAAAGTCATCAAAATTATGTTTTACAAAAAATATATCTTTTTATACATAAAATTTAATTCATTATTATCCCCATAATATCAATATGATTAGATGAATTTAAAAACATTTTAATGAATGTGCTAAGTATATTTTTATTTCTGATATTTCAAAAATTGTGATCCATTTATTTTAATAAGATAGAAAAAGTGTGGGCATAAAAATAGTTTTATTTAGAAAAACACCACTTTTATGTGCAAATGGTTTTTATTTCAACTTGAAATTAATTTGTGGTCAGTGAACTAATTTTATAAATATGTTTAAAATATATTTTCATAGTTTATATAATCTCTTTTATTCTCACCATTTCTGTGGCTAGGTGATAATGATCATTTTTAAATAATATTTTTTAGTCATTTGGTTAAGCTCGATGTTCAGTGTAACAAATGCTATCAAATATATTAAATTTAAAAATGTGCATACCATAAAATCTAAGGGTGTTACATTAATCACCCATTCTGAAAAATTTATCATCAAAATTTTAATTTTCCCATTAAAATCAACAGTTTAATCTTGAATATTATTTTTTGGGATACCCACGTCGTAATTAGGGTTAATAATACATCAAATTAATAGGAGGGAAATGTGTTTGTCACAAAAAAATAATTATTTCATATATAATATAATTATAGATAACTGAAAACTAATAAATGGTAGTGGAATATAACAATCATGTTATGATGGGAAGGGATATAAATCATAGACAATATAATGTTAACCATCACAAAACATTAAATTTGTAATATGATAAAGGACCATTGATTTATCATTATGAAAATTAAATGGAAAACTTTTTTATTCCAAAATCCTTTTCAAAATGTGGAGTGAATATTTATTTATCTATATAAACACATTCTTGGGGGTAAAATTACATTCATACACACACACCACACACATTCTAGAAAGGCAGGACATACCCCCCCCCCCCCCCACAAGGGTGTATTTCACCCATCTAGAAATATTTATTTCATATTAGGCCCCTAGGACTTGTGTGAATGAAGCCATTACATTGACCTAAATTAATATTAATTTCCATAATTTCATTTTATAATTATAATGGTGTCCATTAGTTGTGCTTTCATCTACCCCACATCATTTCTTATTCTGGTAAATGAATCTTCATGACAAATTGACTTTGGATTGAAGAACATTAATGAATCAAAAGTTCCAAAAGTCAATCCTTGATTATGTTAATGTTTATCAAAATTAATTGTTATCATAGGATATCCAATATAATAAATAATACGTTAATGTCAAACAATAATATTTAATTTTCAAACTTATCAATTTCATAACAAGTTAATTTTAAGACTCATTAAAAAAATTTATGTTCAAGTTCAAGGACAAAAAAAATATATGGTTAGTAAATTTATAAAATCCACATAACATTCAATTAACCAAAAACAAACTATGTTTTTCATATTGTAACATTCAAAATATAGTAATACCTTTACCTCTTTATCCCCTCATGAAAACATTCATGCTTCTAATATTAACATCTTAGGAATATTTCTTAAATCCATTCATCTATAATACACTGTAATGTTAAACATAAAATTACTAACCACATTAATAGTAATCTATAATATCATGTATATTTTTATTTTCATTATTATATCAATATCATCTATATATTAAGGGTTATCTTACATTAATTTTTTTTTTTCAAAAGTACATATTGCAATAGAGTTTCTTCTCTTAGTTACTAGTTTTATTCATCTCATGATTCTAGATCATTGATTAAGTACAAAAGTATGATCCTTATTAATCCGATGAATCATATAATCATATAATCATCAATAAAATAATTCATGTATCAAAATACAGAAGAAAATTAATCATTATTGTTTGTTAAACCATTAACTATGCTTCATTGCCTTATTTTATAATACTTCAATACTTTTTTTAACTTATAGTCGATTCATCCTTAGAAGAATGTCCACTCATTGTATAACCTCTATTATTACCCTCATTAGTTTTTCCCCAATGAATTTTAAGTGCATAATTCCCTTATTTTTTACATTTAAAACTTTCAAAAATTGTTATTATTTAGGGAGACCATTATTCCAATATTTTAACTTTTCCTCATGAATTTCATTTTTTATGTCCTTCTTTTATAGATTGAAAAAATATTAACATTCCTATAATACATTAAACTGTGTGTTTATTTACACATTCTCAACTTATATAAATCTTGATCATATTTTTCTTTATGCTTTCTGCAACCATATTTTTTAGTAAACTATATCCTTCTCTTCATTGTTGAGTCTAAGAGTTGGATAAGGTGCATGTAGGTAATTCTATATTATAATCAAAATATTTTTCAGTCCAATCATTATCTGACATTATTTCTCATCAAAATATTTTCAGTCACATTAATCATTAACATAGTTCCTTCTTCTCCCAACCATTTATAAAACCCAAAAAACATAGTGAGAAACACTATTAAATGTAATATAATTTTCAAGAATCATGTATAGTTTCTCTAAATCATGAAATCTTCACATATCAATATATCCTTATAATTTTTCAAATCTATAAATTTTCATTGCCAAATTTATCAAATGATATCTTATACGTATAATTATCCACAATTATAAAAATTGGGTTATATTACCTAATATTTGTTTTCATAAATCTAGTTTCCAAGGATTCTATATAAAATTCATTGATACCAAATTTCATAACCCCATCCCTAGTAGCTCAGACCTTGTGCCATAATTTATTATATTGGAATGATTAAAAGGAATCACATCCCAAAGGAATTAAAAAATTTAGTAGTTTTGTAAATTTTGCTGCATACTTTATCAATATATTACGATTGATCATATAAAATAAAACAGATAAATTTATTTGAAAACATCATTATTCTTCTAGCTTATAACCGTTTATCAATCATAATAAACTACATGGTATCCTAGAAAAAATAAAACATAGTTAAGGGGTGGGATCAAAGCATCAGTAAAGATCAAGTACATCGAAAAAAATTTAAAATATGTTATAACAATTATGGAAAGTTAACTTCAAAAAAACATTCCATTTAATCAAAAATATGAAAATAATATATATGTAATCAAATATGATAAAATAATTCCATGTAAATAATCACATGAACTAGTATACATAACCATTAATATCCTAATATTTGAATGATCACATGGATAACAATAAATAATCTCATAATTATGTAATGAATAGTTATATACATCTGAAAAATATTATCAAGGCTTGATTCTAATATTATAATACAATCAGAGCTTCATGGCATGAGCCTAACATCATCTAGGCTTCATTACAAGAATATTATAAATAGGTGAGGCTTTGGCCAAAACACAGTCTACATTTTCACATAAGATCTACTATTAAATCAAGGGGATATAGTGTTCCTGTCCCTTCACAAAATATGTAAAATAAATGCCTTATAAGAAAGGGGTGAAAAATAATCAATATATACATTTATATTGAAAATAAAAAAATAAAACTCTTTCCCCATTAAGTAAACATTATCAAAACCATCTATAATAATATAATGAATAGTATAAAAATAGTAAAATTTAATTTTTTTAAACATGTAATATAACATAGAAGATGGTTTCATGACAAATAATTCTCGATGAATCATAATATTCAAAAAATGGATTTCTACATTTAAGATTATACCTTTTTATTATTATTTAAAAATTCTAGAGTAAAATTCCATTTTACCTTTGAAAATAATATATAATTTTATGGTGATTCCAAATTAAAAATGAAAAAAAATCATTCAGAAAATCATGTAAACATTCAAATTTATCATAAAACATTAAGGTGACTTGAATTTTGGAAATTATATTCATTTCATAAAAGAAAAAAAATATTCTTTTGAATAAGGTACTCTAAAAAGTTGTTTTTTTAAAATAATGCCTCTTACAAACATCATATCTTTGATTTGATAATTAATAAAATCAATTTAGTTTTTGTAATCGTTGTAAATAAATAAAAAAAATAACACCCCAATAATTTGTTTTATAATTCCAAATACATAACATTATAAAAAATAATAATTAAAAATTATGTGTTTTTATTAATAATAATGTATCAGCCCGACCCTAGATTCCCATAATCAGTGAATAATTTTAATAAATTGGCATGATTATAAGGAATCACGTTCTGAAAGACCGATCAGTTTAGCAGTATTAAAAAATAGATTATATACATGAATGTTACATAACAAATTCTAACATAGAAAAAAATACTTTTAGAATTCCATTATTCCCTGAGGATAACCATGCATCTCAATTATAAAACACTTCTTGTGATCTTTGGAAAATAAAACATAAAAAAGTTGTGTGCTCAGGTGCTTAGTACGGGTAGATAATTTAATGGATGTTATAAACTTTTAACACAAGATGTGTAATAAAAACAATAGCTTTTTAAACATGAACATGAACATAATATGGGAAAAATAAATCAAAAATTAATGTATAAACATCCACATGGATATTCTACTTGTCGAAAAATCACATGTAATAACTAATTTCATAATGACGGAATGTATAACAATATAATTTAATTTTTGTTTCAAGGCATCAGGCGAGGAACTAGAGGCTAACTGTTACCGGACCCCAACCTAGAGAGCCTCTGTAACCTGACTCCAACCCGAAGAGCCTCTCTAATTGGACTCCAACCCAGAGAGCCTCTGTAACCGGACTCCAAAACAGAGAGCCTCTATAACCAAACTCCAACCTGGAGAGCCTCTGTAATCAGTGAGTAAGAAGCCGAAGAATATCATTGAGGTACAGTGTATTTTGGGGAAGTCTAGTTACCACATATTCTTTATAAAAGAAATTTTCACACATAGCAGTTCCACTGAATGGCCCAACATAGAAGGGTGATAAGTACTTATGTACAGATTCTTGGGATTCAGCCTTTAAGGAGGAAGAAGGGATAATGGCATCTGCACTGATACTTATTTTTATAGATTCGGGCAAGAGTTATGCCATTTATTGTGATGAATCATGTATCATGTTAGGAGATGTGCTTATTTTTGGTGAAGGATTCACTGCATACGGGTCTTGACAGTTGAGGTCACAATAATGAAATGACCCAATTCACAATCCTGAGTTAACTAGAGTTCTTTATGATCTACCCTATTAGAGACATTATATTTTCCGAGACCATTTTGTGGATTACACTGACCAAAAAAGTCTCAACTATATCTTTTCTCCACGTGATATGAATTTGATATAGAAAAGGTGGGTATAGTACCTTCAGTATTTTGACATTGATTTTTCCTACTTTCCAAGGAAATTCATCGTAGTGGATGATGCATTGAGAAGGAGGACTCAAATACTTGTAGTTCAGCATGTTGGTAGTGAGTGGCATCTTAGGACTCTTTTCTCTGAAATGCATTTGTTGGTGAACAATAGATAGGTTCAGAAGTTTCTTTCTTCTATTTCTTTAAACTGTACTCTACTGGATCATTTGAAAATGAGGTACCTATCAGATTATGAAGGCCTAGTTATAAGATAGAGTGTTTTAGGGAAGGACCCTACTCAGGGTGGACCATAAGAGATGATATGATCTTGTGTTTTCATGGGAACATATTGGTGTTAGAACGCATACGTGAGGAGTTGTTGTGCGATTTTCATTCCTCAGTTTGGGAAGTTCATCTTGGTGTCATTAATATGTATCGAGATCTACATCATCAGTATTGGTGGATGAGAATCAAGATAGATGTTTCTTGTTTTGTTGTGAGATGTTCCACCTGTCAGTAGGTGAAGGCAGAGCATTAATGACAAGTGGGTCTTTTACAGTAGTTACCCATTCATGAGTGGAAGTGGAAAGATTTCGGTATGGATTTCATGATCGGTTTAACAGGGTCACCTTGAAGGAATGATGCAGTTTGGGTTATTATTGATATTCTCAATAAGGTTGACCATTTCTTCCCAATAATGGAATCCTTCAGTGTTGATGAGCATGGAAGGTTGTACATCCGAGAGACTATAAGTCAACATGGGGTTCTACATTTATCAATTAATACATGGCTGCCCAGTTTACTTCTCGTGTCTAGTAGGGACTATAGAAGGTTTTGGGTACACAGGTATTTCTGAGTACAACTTACCATCCCCAGATATATAGCCAGTCCAATATCACGATTAAGGTTCTAGAGGACATGTTATGGGAATGAATCCTATGTTTTAGGGGTTCTTGGGAGAGACACATACACCTAGTGGGATTTTTATAAAATAGTAGTTTCCAGGAGGTGATTCAGATGGCACCTTATGAGGCTTTGTACGGTAGGCCATACCGATCACCCATATGTTGGATAGATGTATGAGAGGCCGTTATGCTGGGACCTCATCTTGTCCAGGACAACATTGATAAGGAGGAGTTGATTTGGATGAGGATGGATACTACACAATCTGACCTGAAATATTATGTTGATTGATGGAGATGACCTATATAGTTTGAGGTTAGAGATTAGGGTTTCTTATATGTCACACCGAGGTTGGGACACAAGAGGATTAGGAGGCATGGAAATCATTAACCATGATAAATCAGGTCATTTGAAATTTTGGATAGTGTGGGTCTGGTTTCCTATAGTTTGTATTTACTTCATATGTGTCGGGATATGCATGTTATATACCATGTTTCTCAGCTATGACATTAATATTCATACCCATGTCACTTTTTTCAACCCAAGGAGTTTGTGTCGGAAGTGGATGCATTCTTCAAGGAGAACCCTATTCAAATTATGGACCTGAGTATGAAGGTTCTCCATGTCTAGTCTATTCCACTGGCATGGGTGATATCTCAGTATGGGAGAGTGTAGGATGAGGCTTTTGAGAGGGATAATAACGTACGATCATAGTCTCCAGAGTAGTTTGATGTTTCTTTTTCACCAACCTTTGAAGGAATATACGTTGAAAAATTCCTTTAAGGTGAAAAGTTTGTAAGAACCCAGATCTTCTTATTCAGGAAAATATCTTTATTTTAGTTTGTTTTTAGGAAAAAATAAGAATTAGAATTTTTAAAATTACATTCCATGTAACAGTTGAGTACTTGTTCATGCGGGAGATGTGGAATACCACCTAATGTTGGGGCCCTTTTAGTCTAGTATAGGGTATGTACATTAAATGAACATGTCAATTATTTTTCTTATTTAATGAGTTGGATCAGGGTTGTGTCTCATCTCTAGAAAAAAAATATCTATGTTTCGTAGATGGGAAGCATGTACAACGTATTATCATCGAGCTTCTATAATTACACCATCAGAGCTCTATTTGAGACGTCGCTGGGTGGATTGGATTCCTACGGGTGAGTTCTATATATATGATGTTCTAGGCTGATTCAACGGACGACGTTCAAGAGTGTTCATCATAAAACATCAAAAGTAGGTGGTTTATTCCTTTCATCATTTTTCATTTTTTTTATATATGAATAATGTTCCAAATACCCAAGTTCAAGTATTACATATTTTTTATTTTGACCCTATTTAATACATTATATGGATTGATTGGTTTATTAAGGGGTTTTTCTTATTGCATAAGTTTGTATACAATTTTTTATGGGAACCCCTAGGTTATGTTTACTTAGTTTGACTATTTAGGATAGTTTTTCCTAGGTTTCCTATGAGGAATACCATGTTTTACATTCCTTGAGTTGTTTAGGATGGATTTAATTTGTTATATGTGATACGTGTTTGTATGATTTGATCAAATTGGAGCCATGTATTAGTTTTAATTGAATATAGAGACACTAATTAACGTTGATTGCATACTGATCATCCAATGGACTATTAGAGCCTTGGAACTAGAAAACTGTGGGGGTTTCCACTTTTATTTGCACATGAGTTTGAGATACATAGTGTAGATTTTGACATAGGTGGTATTGGTTGTGGGAGCTACCTAGAGTTCATTTATGTTTAATTATAGTATGTTGACCCGAGGGTTATTTACCATGCGAGATACCTGAAGTTCATGTATAAAATATTGATGTCGTGTGGACCTAGGTGTATTGACCGCGAGAGCTGCATAGGTGGTCAATTTCATTTTTTTGGTGCTATGTTTAAACAAAATATATAATACCGTGAAATAATTTTCAAAGGGATTCTATGAATGTCTGATTGATGTTGTGATGAGTCCCCAATCCAAAGCAAACGCATGGACTCAGTTTTACTTGGTTGTTTATATGGACTTATGGGATGTCAATTTTTACTATTATACAAGGGGATAGGGGCTTATGATTGATCCCAAGGTTAAATTATACAAAAAAATGGAATAATTTATAAATGAAAACTAATGTAATTTAAAACGATAAGGTTGATTACATTTTAGTACTCTCTAATTTATTGCTTCATTTTTTCATATTGTCCACTATATATAATCACTTAGTGTTAGGCATAGATATTTTGGTGCTTGACTAATGGGATTCGTCTCACACCCTATTTGGGTCATGCTTTTGCACCCAAAAGAATTATATGGATGAAGGTATAGAAAAGGGTAAGCTCCCATCTTCACCAAGAACATGATTTTAATTATAAATCGAGAGTATGGGACCAAGTTGAATCTAGTGATGGTGTTGGTGTATATTGTTTTCTATAAATTTGATTCCATATTATATTTATACTAATGTAAAATGGTTGGACACATTCATATATACATGTGACATGAATCATTTTTTATATCTGATGCAATTGTTTATACTATTATTTTATCTTTGTTTACTACTATTGTATGGTATTTCGGCTTCTCCTACTGTTTCCTTTTGGTTTCCACTATGTTACCCTACTAATGTGGTAATAGATTCCCCACAATCATATCCAAGTCCCCCACTACTAGTTTGTATCCTATTGAATTCAAGAAAATGTGCTTAAGGACATGTGACCAACCAGGTATGGGGAACCACTGTGCGGCACCCGAATCAAGGACATAACATGTTAGAAAATCAATAAGGGGTGCCTCAGGTCTAAATACATTATGTACCACCAGTGGAAGAGAAACCAAAACCTGTAAATCATGATCCTCACCACCTTTATGAAATTTGAGATAAGGATATCATGGAATTATAGGTCTTTAGTTGAAATGATCATGCATAATATCAGATTTTCTAGTAGATTAAAAATATAGAATATCTGAAAGGGTTGGTACACAACAATTTTATAATTAGTCATAGCCTCATGATACTCCTCAAGATAGGACTATGTGATAATAAAGAGGCACAAAAGGGTTAGAACACATACCCTACAATAAACCACGTCATTTAATTACAACATGACTAATACGTGTGATATATGGAAGCTACATGAAACGCATAGTGCTTTTCTTGAATTAAACATCGTTATTAACATATATATTTACATTATTTTTAAATTTTCATTATTATTCATTAACCGGATCAACTAATAATTCTGCCTATAAAACCAGTGGTTCTGAGATATATGTAGAAATATGGGTTGATTATGGTGTCATCATCAAAATATGTAGAAAATGAACATTTAAATTGATATTGTAACATTATTTAATCCAATTTTGTATCACTACAAGATACAATATCACATTTATATATAAAACAATCGATGAACAAACCAAAATTACATTTAAGATAATAAATAAACATAAAAATATGGATATGGAATGAAATAAAATATATATTTAAATATTATGGTCCCTAAAATTATTTTTGAATTGGTAGACATTCATATCATCTATCTATGGAAAAAATCCAAAAATAATAATATAAGTAATATTAATGACACAAACCAATCACATCACCCACAAGTAAAAATATAATACTATAATAAGTGTAATACAGAATAGTAATAACTCATCTAAGGGAATTAAATTTACCCTCGTACGTGGGATAACTACTCCAATGTACATGCTCACTCGAAAATTCTATTACCCCTATTCTATTATCTATAACCCAATATTAAGACAAAACAGAAAAAAGCTATGATTCAATTTGGTAGTGTCCTTCCATAGGAGCCACATAGCGGTTCCCCGAGATAGTCTTCCTCGAGACCTCAAGTGCACATCCAAATATACATGAGTCATAAAACAAGTAGAGAGGGACTATGTTTTATTCATGGAGATACTAATCCCTCATAGATCATACTTTTTTATAAAGTTGGATGATATATATAAGTAGTATAAAAAGAATAAACAAATAACAGGAGGACAATAATATAATATATAAAAAAATAAATGGGTAGAAGCTAATAAATAAATTGATAAAAAATTATGATTAACATTTAGATAAAAAAATGAGATACATGAGATGTAGGGGATCATGAATATAAAATAATCTAAAAAACACATAAAAATTCCACAAATTTCATTATAAGCATCACATGTTAGGATTCGTACTCAACTGAGGCTCTCCAAAATTGGAATTAAAATTATCCATTGAAAGATGAACTCTTCCCATTATCAATACCACTCACCATAATGTCTTATTAGTTACCAAGGGTTCCACCATGGAAGTTGTAATATACACTCAATAGGAAACCACTAATGGTTTCAATATAAATCCATTTTGGTAATATAAAATGATTGTTGTGTCCTGAATAAATAATTAAGAAAAATAAATAAATAAATAATTTTTTCTAAATTCCTAATGGGATACCTGACTGATACTACTAAAATCGGCCTAAGACAAATGTATCTGAACCAATGTCTATAATTTAAGAATGATATATTGTACAAGGTTTGATATATATAGAGTATCACGATCTAGAATATTCCAAAGAATGTTATTTTTCTCGTTAGGAAGGCCCTTAGATTTTTTGATTTATAAATATGATATTTATATGAAAAACATATAATGAATTTAATTTTTTAGAATTCTACAGTCATCCAGTGAGACCCATTACATAAAAACATATTTTCGCACCAAGAGAACCATATATACTCAAATTTATTGGGGTCCATCCATGGAAATCGATAATTATAATCCAATGTATCACTCCATTAGTAGGTGAAATCTACCGATCGAGCATTTCTATAGTATATCACATAAATGAGCAAGTATCACTCATACCCTATTGTAATAATTTAGACACAGATCCCATATACGGTATCTCCCACAAGGAATCGATTCCACTCACATGGTGGTAATGAAGAATCACAGTGAGCCCATCGAAGGTATACCTTGTTTTTCTCCTAGTGTTCATGAAAACCATTAACACTACTAACTATAAATCTTGATGAGACCATGCAAGGAACCCCTAAAGTATCATTGTATCACTCTCAACTTCGGTATGAATTATGTATTGGAAATAATAAAGAAATTAAATTTGAAATCCATGGATCTTATTAATTTTTAATCATGTATCCCATAACTATTAATTAATAATTTATTTTATAGAATTCTCTGTGGCCTAACTCCCAGCCATCAATTTTATTTAATTCAATTTATTCATTAAATGAACTTATTAAAATTCAATACCCCCCAAATGATGGTTAAACCATTAATTATAGAGGTTGGATAATTTTATAATGAAGGCAACCACCATAGTTGTGACCCAAGTCAAGTCGAACAACCTAGGAGGTGATTATCTACATTCTAAGATCATATTAATATTTAGAAACCATTTAAAATAATTTAAATATGAATTTAGGTGGCATCTATGACAAATACTTGCATGCTGCTCAATTGTGCACAATATAAAATAACATAACGTGATGTAATGAAGCTATACCACTTACCTTAGATTCATAGTGTTCTCATATTCTATTGTTGGACCATGAATCGATATAGAATGAGAGATAATGAAAATGTTTTCAAATGACTAGAATATGGAGAAAATGATTTAACACCAAAATAGAACTACAGAGGATAATAGAAACCTTAAATCGAAGAAAATGGATTTTAGAGACCACTAAGATGGATCTAATGAATCTGATCATGAAGGAATCATAGATCATATGAGGGGGATTCCAAAATCCCTTGGAAATAGAGGAGGATCTTCTGCAAACATGTCCTCTACAAGAAAAAAATAGGGGATTTTTTCGGATCAGAAATATAATAGTGTAAATGGGTAATTTTGGTAATAACATTGGGATCATAGGGTTTGGCCATATGGTTGGAAAAACCATGTGCCAACTGTTCAACATCTACTGCCCAGGAAACCCCCCCTCACATGGTCCATTCAAATGGTTTGATAAACCACGTGCAGCCCATGAAAAATTGAATTGGGGCACGTCTAAGACAAGTCACATGGTCATTCACCCTGGAACACAGAGTTGTAGAGAAACTATGTATCCTCCTCCTACACACTATGTGACCACACGGTAGATCTGTATAGTTATAACTAGTTCACTTATTATGTGGCTCACTCTACCTCCTCAAAAAACATAGCTCTGGGGTTTTAAAGAGCCTCAGACTCTCCCAAATCATTTATTAGACATTCAAGTACAATATTAGCATAAAATGTTATGTTTTAAATAGTAACTCAAGAGTCCATACCTTTCAATAAATCATGGATGTTACAACATTATTTTCCAAAATTTTCCTAGAGATATATAAACATAAAATCTTCATAGTACATAGAAATCAATACTTTTTTTGAATCAATAATTTATAAAAAATTCTACATATAAAATTAAATGAAATAATAATTACAAATATCAACAATATTTTAAAAATAGTATTATTTATATAATATTGTTATTATTATTGTTAATATCACCTCAATGCCATTCGAAATATATTTTCCATAGAAAAAACTCATTTACAATCATTTCCAATCATTTTAAACTAATATATAATTGAGTCTCTAAGAAAATTTATCAATATTTACCATATTTAATGTAAAATCAATGTAATCACTTAACCATATTAATTTCTTATATTTTCATATAAAAACATAAAATAACTCAGTTATTACATCCTCCACCAAACAAAATAATATACAACAAAATCATTAACTTAGGTCATGGGGACAACCAAGGAGGGAAATATTCATCATTTTGAAATTGAAACAACATATAATTTTTAATGAATAATATATATTTATATAATAAATATTTCATCCATATCCATTAAAAAATAATATATTTTATTTGTCTCAGAAAGTTTGATTGGGTTTTCTTGTGAATTTTAAAAATTAAAAATCAAGTTGTAGAATAACCTTTTAGATAATGTACTTGTAATATTTTATAATAAAAAAATATTGAAATTGGAGAAAATTTCTGAAATTCTTTTAAATAAAATATATTCCATTATAAGATGAAATTATGTGTTTGGTGTGTTTTGGGTAGATTTGGTGTGGAATAATGAACAACATATATAAATAAAGAATTTTTAGATAATTAAATGTTCTTTTATAAAATATCTTAGTTATGGAATAGTTTTAACATTTTCCATACTCAATGAGTTCTCATTGTTGATGAAAATTCACAATTAAAATATAATTTGGGATTTTTGAATACTAACTATTCATATTAAAACCATTACATATCTTGTATCTTGGTTAGTGCACTATTATTTAATAATTCTAAGCAAGAACTCATCGTAGAAAGTGTCAATAAAATAGTTTATTGAATTTATTGACCATAGAGAAACATATATGTCATCATTTTAGTATTATGAAAAGTTACAAGCCCTTGATGAATTAAACAATAAGATTCAAACTTCAAATGATCATAAATTTTGATCCATGAGTTCATTTGGGATTCAGGACCCATTAAATCAAAGTTAATTATGGTAAATAAATTACTTAATATAAGGTAAACACCATATAGGATTTTGGTCATGGTCAAAAATGCATTTTATGAAATTTAAAAAATAATTAGTTTAAGATACATAATTTCCAATGTTCATTGGATTTGTTTAGAAAATAATATTTACATTTTAGTTAGGTATTTCTTAAAATTTATTTTGAAATGTAATTTTTCATGTTATCATTAGAATATAAAAATTAAATTATATTTCAAATGATATAAATCTTATAAATTTGGTTATATAACAAAATTAATATATGTTTTTGAGAAGGAAAAGAAAAAACAATTTATGGGCATAAAAAATAAATGTGATCTTCATAATGAATTCATTATATTAGTATTATAATCATAACTTATAGTGGTGAATACCTAAAAGAAAATCAAATAGAGAATATACAATTTGAATATAAATAATTTTATGGTAAAAAATAAATTTTATTATGTTATAGATGTTTCCCAAATAATTTTTTATTTATTTAAATTGAATTTTTTATAAAAATATATAACAAAAGTGTGCTTACCATGTGAAAATTCATTGTGGTTGGGGAAAATTGTCACATCCCACTGTTCATAAAATTAATATATATTATTATAACAATATTTTTCTGTATGAAAAATATTAAAAGTATTTAATTTTTAATTTTTTTGATATTTCAGTTTCACTGCATAGATTGGGAAACTATTCTTAGTAAGAATCTATTATAATAATAATTAGATAGTGGGCCATGCCTGATCTGTGCATTATTTGAGAAATCCAAAACGGTAACCTTGAATTCCTATAAAGATATCCCAGAACATTATTTTTCATATCCCCATTCCCAAAGAATATTTAATAATGATTTTGGAAATTTTATAATTATTTTTATAACTATGTATTATATTTTTAATATTTATGTATTATTTTTGAAGTATTTTGTATGATTCATATAATATATTTGAAAATGATGTATTATGAAAAATATTTTCCAATGAGTATTCTATATAATTTTTTTAATATATATATATATATTTTCAAATTGGAATTATCATTAGAGTAAAGTAGAAGTATTGTTATTTCCATTTTATTTAAAAATGAATTTTACATAAAGGTGTTTCCATATTTTTAACAACAACAAAACTATACATGTATTGTTTTTATCAATAGTCACCCAAGGAAATCTCTAGTATTTTTTTACTATAATATATAAAAAAAATTTATAAATTTTTTTAATGTATTATAATCATAGGAAATTATTTTTTTCATTCTTATTTTAAATTTATAAATATATATTTGGTAAGAAATATAGTGTGTTATGTGATTTATAATTTTTTGAAATTATTAATTTTGTGTCTAATATGTAAATGTGTATTTTACGGTTATGACTGATTGATCATATTTTTGATAAGTCAAATCTATTTGAATTTTATTTTGGGGTGATATGTGATTTATATTATACATTTTGATGATTTAAAATTTATATAATCAGTACATTGAGATGTTTAATCCCATTAAATATAAAAACATCACTATATTCACTAGTTAGATATGTTATAACTCAATAGATATGTTTTATACTAACATTGGTCAGAAAATATCCAATATCTCCTTATTTAGTTCATGAATTTTTTTGGAATTTTTTATTCAATGGTATTCGTAATAGAAGTTATTGTTATATAACAAAGATTAAATTATTTTCCAGTGGATGTCTCATCCAAAAAAAGGTATAATATTATCTCATTGGGAACCAATTACTTATCTCATGATTCACATTGAGTGATTATTAATACTTTTGGATAATTAACACTCATTTTTACACGTTTTTATTATTACATAACACTTGGTATGTTTTTTCAGGATCCTAATATTTCAATCTACTTCATGTAAATTGGGATTAGTATTTTTCGGTAAAAAAATAATATTGTAACTGCATAGTGTGGTTTTGAAACTAGCATGTTGTTTTAATTTATAGTGTTATATTATAATTCTCTTGTTTTGTTTCTTTATTCACGCAAATAAAATAACCGTAGTTTTATTATTAATTTTTAAATAAATGTTTATTTTTATTCATGTATAACTAAATTGATATAGTTATAGTATTATATTAATGTTCTTTGACTATCACCCTTAATATTACCCATAGTGTTTATTTGTAGTGTTATCTATTTTCAATATATTATAGGAGGAGAAATATGCTTTCCTTTTAATAAGGGATCTCATCATTATCACATTTATGTAGCATAAAAGGTTATATAATTTATATATATTAACATTTCATGATCAAATATAAATGAATTTCATCACTTTTATGTGGTACATTTTTATTGGGTATGATATCCTTCTTAATATGATTACTCATACCCATCATTATTTGTACAAATCTTCTCGAATAAAATGTTAGTTTTATGAATCAATTAATAATTTTCCAAAATAAATTTTTATCATTTATAATGTTTAAATCATTAACATTACTCACATGTTATCCCCTTGTAACTTATGATATTTTATAGAAATCGGAAACACACCTTAGGTTTGTTGCACGCCAATTCTGGTAGGATGGATTGATATTTATGCTATTATATTTAATTTCATTTCATGTATGATCACCTAGGATTAATAAAATGAATGGAAATGATATTTTATAAAATTTTTGAGATAAATAATCTTATTATCATTCCACATTAGTTATTATCTTTATTTTTATAAATAATAATTTTACCTATATTTTAGAGAATTATTAAATATAAGGCATCTTAATATTTATAATTCATAATCATTAATCAACTTCAAAACTATTTGGTTTTAAATATGAAACTATTTTTTCCAATAAATGGTTTCAGATTTTATTATCAATATATAGATCAAAAATCACCTTTTTGATAATGAATCCATGTTTTACATGAAAAAATACTATTTTCCACTCCATATCATTTTCCTGGTAAATTATCTCAATAATTTTCAATAGGGGTGAGATAGAAGATATAACCATATCATCTAAATGAAGATGAATCCTATTCCATTATTTAATAGACCACTAATACCATAAACCCTTCTCCATGATAGGGTAGTGTAAGAATACGTGCACCAACTGGCCCTCTATTTAGTACCATTCCATTTTCATCACATTCATCAGACCAAATGAACTTGAGTCGTTTCTTGGTTTTCATGGTGAGTGGTATAGATAAATATGATAAATTATTCACAATTAGTTGATAATATTCAATAGGTCCAAAAAATATATATGTTTTAACTGTGGTTGGTAGTGTCCACTACCCAATAACTCTCTCCTTTGATGGATCCATAGATATACCTATGAATTAGATTATATATACTATAAATTATACATTATGAAAAAAAAGAAAACCTATTAAATTTATTAGACATCAATTCTTTCATTTTGGTATTCAATACAATCCTTTAGTGATATTAATTACTTTATTTTATGTTGTATTATATAATTATATCATATATAAAGACTTCCACAAACTAATCATGGTAATATCTAGAGACACAATTCATTAAATACATGATGATTAAACGAACGTTGATAATAAAACATTGAATCACAATAAACTCATTATAACAAAACCACATATTGATGTAAATATAGGGTATGTATTTACTTTTTAGCCTAAATTGATTGTATCCATGTCGAAGATCAATCCTTGAAAAAACTAGTGATCATTGTAATTAATCTATGAAATCATCAATATGAGGTATATGATACTTTTATTAATTGTGATCTTTTTCAATAAATTGTAATTAATTTATATTAATTATGGTACATTTTTATTCATAACAATATGAATAGGTGAACCCTATCATTAAACACATTGTTAACTGAATCCCTTGTCAATATTCTACTATAGATTCTTCTTAAATTCCTATAACTCAATCGAGTCCATTCTATATGTATTTTTTAAAATAGGTGGAGCACTAAGTATGAGACATATTGAAAAAATAACTTCATGATTCAAAGTAATATTATGTAAATATTCAGGAATAACATAAAAAAAATTCCCAGTCTATAGTAAAATTTTTTATGTTGAGTATCTCCACAACTATTTGAGAAAAAATAGCTTATTAATAGGAATAAATACCTATTAAATAGATAAAATTTATTTTGTAATTTCTTCTTTTCCCTCACATTGATAACAAATCATAGGTTTGCTTGGAAAATCAATTATTACTTTTATTACTATAAAATTGATTTTCTATATTTATAAATAAATCCAATATATTTCCAATGTAACATAAAATTAAAAGACATGGAATAATAATATTTTTAGGAATCAAAAAAATTTAATCAGAGAAAATTAATTGACATGAGATGTAATAATTTTAACATTGTGTCGTTTTACATATAATATAACATTTAATCATTATATTGATATTTTTATTCCAATATAAACTTCTTCAAACATAAAATATTTAGTGGAACTATAATAAAATAAGACATTATAATTTATATAGTAGATGATATCTATACCATTTCCATATTCGTTATCATGCCCTATAATGATAATATTGATTAAAAAAGATTTCTATTTTTCTCAAGGATTAATGTTTTTTGATGCAGATCATCCCCATAAACTATTGGATTCATTCCCTGGATATCATAATTCGCAAACTCCGTTCATCTGTAGCAATAATATATTGGTGTTGTAATTAGTTTACCTCTATCTCCACTCATTTAATTGACATGACTTTTGACATCAGTTCAACATTGATTTTCTTAACAACTAAACCTCCCACGCTTGAATTACATTTTTTTCCATTATTAAATCTATTAGAAGATACTTCCTACATATTTTGAATATAGGTTGTTTGAACATATTCTTCCCTCTATGTGACATACTCCTAGATAATACATTAAACTCTATATTATTATACATATCATTAGAACCATGGTGATTTCTAATTTCTATTTCCCATTTGAGTGCACATAAAGTATTTATTTATAGGATAAATAGTCCCTTAAGAAAAATTTATTTAAATTAAATTAATTTAAAGTAAAAAAATTAATCTATAAATATTTCATTATAGGTTTATTATTAATGTATAATGATACATCACTAGTGTTGTAGAATTTTCATCATAGGAATTGATGGATTCATTATCCATCTTCTTCAACTCTAGATTGTACATCTCTATTTTCATAAATATTGTTCATGGAAAGTACTTATTCATGTATAACATATAAAACATCTATTGTAACATATATTTTAATTCTTATTATTTATTAATATTCTTTTTAAGAGTCCACCATTGACTAGATTCATCGACCAACTGATATATTACTATGAAAAGTTTCTCAAGGTCTGAGCACCGAAGATCAAAAAATATATTTTTCATTGAATTGATCAATTTAATGGAAACTAGTAGATTATATGACCTATATAATTAGTTTGTAAAATGATTAATATAATATTCAAGGTCATGTTGTTCCATCCTTGTATCAAATAGATGTTTATCATGAACTGTGTTGCTACTCAAAACCTATGAGAGGTGAGTGAGCATAGCCACAAGATATTTCATCAAATATCTTAATACATCGTGTTTCATAGGATGATGGTCATTTCATTAGATAATCCAATCATTTTTGACATTATTCATTCCATTTTTATTTATTTACTTAGGTGAAAAATCATAGGGTGGGGGAAAATAATCCTAATATAAACAACCTAATTTTGCGGATGAATTTATTTGTTATGTTATTCATGACACATTCTATTAAACCTATTAACCAAAAGACTTATATTAGGTAATAATTCATTACCATCTATTCATATCATATATAATGGTTCATCGGAAAAAAAATGATTCATCCCCATAACATTCCATAATAATTTATAAAAATAGTGTATAGTAAGGGCCCATTCACTATGGAACACAATTATAGTGTAGAAATACTCAAAAAACTATTTTTAGGTTCATTACAGATAGTTGTCCCTATGGAAAATGGTTCCCACTATTAGTATATATAAGGATTTATTTCTATCAATATAATATACTATCTATGTTATAGAAACATTGGGATGTTATCCTATATTTAGACATATCCCTAGGGTTTTAACAAAGATTATCTTACAATATCCCCAAAAAAATATCTTCATCTTACTATAATACCAACTATTTTGACACATGTTTAACATAAAAAACTATTTTATCATTTCCGATGAATATAACAAACATAGAAAAATTATAGACAATCTATAACTCTAATGTATTAACCATGTTAAAGGGTAAATACATAAACATATTGTTTCATATTAGATATTCATCATATCATTGAAGTTTCATCATATTTCTAACCTTATTGATATATCATACATTGAACGATCCCTAAAAACATGGGGAAGGAAAATAAAAGAAAGGGTGATCTTAGATTCTCAATATGGGTACAAATAGGGGATATTAATTAATGATCATACATGAAAATAATAGCATGATAACATAACCATATTCTAAGGAATTAATACCCAATGAATTTAATATCATAAATCATGACTTATTAAATAAATTAATATTAATATAATAGAAAATATCAATAGGATTTTGGAATCATCAATATTAAATCTTGATCCATTCCATAATTACATAAATATGAAAACATGTCCATAACATAAGTATTAATCATAATAAACATGTATAGATAGTAATAGGTTCAATATTTTAGTTATGGATATGAAAATAAGTCCTCATATAAACATACTGATAATAAACCGGGTCTATTAATTTAGTTTCTGGCATGAAACTAAGTCGAAGCATTAACATATGGACATGAATCTATGTTTATTGATCAACTTATCAAAATGAAACAAATCCTCTGTATAATATTTTGAACATAAATAATGTTCATGTATAACATAGTTTCCTCATGAGTTATCTTTCATTTACCAATTGATTAGAGGGAAATAAAATACCCACTCATCAAATAAAAATAAACCATAAATGATTAAAAATATCCAAAAAACATTAATAAATTAATCATTTCACAGCCCAATTAAATTTAAAATGTTTCACTAAAGCATTTAATCACTGCATAAACCATGGAAAACTTGTGGGTTTCATAATTACATCGTAATTAAATAATTAACTTTTAGGAAACAAAATTTAAATAATATTCCTAAAATAATAATTATCATATTCCACGTAGATGATAATCGATTGTATCACAAGATCGTATCCCTAGTTAAGTATAATAACACATAAATTATGTTGATTTAGATGAATAATTCCTTTAAAATATCATTGGAAATATTTTAACAAAACATTAAAAAAATATTTTCATTTTATAATATTTTAATAAAAATTCCCAAAATAACAAGAAAAATATTTTATTTGAACACAACTATTGAAACATGTAATGATTCTTATAATGATATAACGACAATGTATCAGAAAAAAACCATGCCAAATGGGAAAATAATGATTCTATTCAAACCTTCACTAAATGATTATTCCTCATAAAATGAGAGAAATATTATTTTAAATTAATTTTTTTAAAAAAGTGATAAATGGGTAAAATTTACTTTATTCTATAATTTTATAGTATTAAAAATCATTCATCAAATGTTTATGAAATCATTAATATGGGTGATAAAAAAATTTTATCGGAAGATGATAAATATGGTCAAATATTCATAAAAGTATTTTTTAAACCATATATTATGATAAAGGGGAAGACATGTTACACAGAAATTAAATTTCCAAATCTAACCATATTTTTATAAAAAATAACTATGTTTGATATATAATTTTCATCTATTTTCATCAATGAAAATTCAAGATAAGAAGTAATAATTAAAAATATATTAAAACATAAACACATACCTCATGTCATTCCAAACCTTGTATGCATTCAAAAATTATAATTAATAAATAATTTTATATAAATAATATCATATAAATACATATTTTGAAATATCATATAGTAAATGACTTAATTTTTTTATATTAACACCTCCTTACAAAAAATTCATCATTAAAATCACTATAATGAGTGATCACTATTTTTTTCATGCATGTTTCATCTTGGAAGTTCTAGTCTGTGTACATTGATCATTGATACAAATTCCCAAAAATTTTATTCATCACATAAATATTAAATTTAATCATAATTTACACTTTTTTAACATGTCGTATAATATTGTGATTTAATATGAACTTTGTCAATTTACAAAGATGATCGTCTTTACGTACACATGAGTGATGTTTTCCAATTATTAACAGTTGAAAAAAAAGTAATGTAAATTAAAATTCCCCTTTAAACAATAATTATTTTAACATAAGTATCGTATATATTATTCATATGTTTTTTACAATCAATGTAATGTGAATATGAAAAATGGATCGCATTGCTCAATGGATAAGGTAGTCCACAAGTACACACAAGCAACATTATTGTTGTCAAAGGGATAAAAAGTAAAGAATATAGATAAGGTGTTATATTTATTGAGGAATAATTATTTAAAAAATATCATATATAAATATTTAATCCAACAAAACAACCATCGATAGATTATGATGATGTAGAATGAAGCATATCATTGTACGGAGGTCAAATTCTACACTTATACATGACTGATAATTCAGTTTACATTTTTTAGTGAAGAGATTGGATAATGGTGGGTCCACAATAATATTAACATTTTATTTGATATTGAATAATAAATTTATAATTTTAATATTAGTGCCCTATATTTTATAGAGGTCAAAGATGAAAAAATTTAAAGAGGTTGGGTAAAATGATTACCACTTATTCAGTAAACCAGCTTTATATCCCTTCTTAAGTTATATTAAAATGGTATTAAAAAAATATTTTCACCAAAAAATTATGTATAGAGAAAAGTTTAATATAATTCCGTAGGTTTTTTATCAACATAGGTGGCCAAAACTGGAGTAAAAAAGAGATATGAGGGGTTTTCTTTTAATAAGTTGCGTAAGGACACATCTTGAATTTTTCAACAGATTTAAATATTATTAAGTTATATTCATGAAAATGTATCAAATAAAATACCAAATATCAGAACTATGGTTATAATTGTTGATAACACTCCCTAAAATAATAATTAATGTGGGGAATGTTTTTGTTTATAACATAGATTAACAATAATTAAACAATTTAACACATTTTCTATAGGTCACAATATTTTGACCATAGCTACTATTCATAATGACTAAAAATGAAGATTTAGTCAATAATAATTGTGAAAATCATTATTAAATATACGGGATATGTTTTTCAATATTTAATCTCATGATATTGAATAAATAAATTTATCATAAAAAATGTAAATCACCAGAAAAACGATTTTATGAAAAATGTTATTTTTTGTCTATAAGTATTTTCAAAAGAAAATCATTTATAGTGTTGATAAAAAGGTATAAATTATATTCTTTTTACTTAAAGAATCAAATGAAAATATATATCCAATCAATGTCAAAATTAGGATTTGAAAATACACAAATTGGAAATACATATTTCTTTATAAAATTTGGTATTTTACCTATTCAACCGAAAACAAAATTTTGCAAAATAATAATAAAAATGCACTCTAAGATAATTTTCAATTTAATATTTTAAAAATTATGTTTATTTTATGAAAAAAATTTCAAAATATGTTATAAATTATGTATATATCATACACATAAAATATATTAACCCTCATTTTTGTTGAAAACATATTTTGGAATCATAAAATGATATTACTATATATTGATTAGTTTTTATAAATATATTTTCATTATTAGAAAACTATAAACAGTTTTTGCGAAATTTGGTTATTCATACATCCAATTTCACATCTATATTGTAATGAAATAATATATTAATATTCACATAGATCTAGGGTTGTGTGAATGACCTGATATCTAATAATTTAAATTTATTTAAAGAAAAATATTTCATAAAATTATGGTATGATTAATAATTAGTATATATAAACAATAAATATTCCACTTACACCTTATAATATTTTAAAAATATCAATATTTCATTGAAAATAAAAATAAAAAATAAATCCTAATATGGATACAAACATAGATCAGCAGGGCCATTACTATTGCTAGTGAATGCATTACCTCATACGACGTCACTATAAAATAAAAGTATTCCCTGTTTGATTCAAAATTATTTCATTATAACTTCAATATCTCAAACTCCTAGTATAAGAAAAAATGAAAAATTATTAATCATATAGAGCCAATTAGATATTTTCAATTAGTAAAAATAATAATCAATTTATGAAAACATGTATTTATTTCTATTGTAACTAGGTTCGTATTATGAAAATATATAATTTTGTATAATCTCACATCTATTTTCTTGGAAAAAATTAATTGTGTAAACCATAATGTAATACATAATCTAATGACTCCCCAATACCAAGGATCATCTATTTCGGTTTTAAATTATTTGATTTCATATATTTTCTTGTGATAATATTGTATAGTGTTATTATTGAAACCATGTACCATGTAAATAACAAAACTAACCCTCTCTATCAAATATAAACATTAAAAAAAATCCAACAAACAAATATTTATAATAATCAACCACATTTTAAAAAATATATTCCATAAATACCCTACGTTAATACTTGAATAAAACTATAAATAAAAGATGTTATAATCCTTAGATTCCACATATCATAGTTTTCCCTGATATGATGATAATACAAATAACATATAAAAGCATAAGAATACTAAAAAAAGTTCTCCTTTTTCGAATAAAAAATTTTTTGCTCCAAAAATCATTTAAAATAGTATATTTTAATTAAAATGTCAAAGGCCTTCATTTCCAAAATAATGGAAACAAATTATTTTTTATAAAATTGATAAAAAAATGAACAATATTTGATAATTTGATGGGATCTTCCCTGTTTCTTAGAAGATTATTCCCAGTCAATGTCAAGAAAAAAGTAAAAAACTAAACTTAAATAGGATTCCAATATATTTAAATAAAATAATGATATAAAATATTATTGAATAATACATTATCCATGGTGGAGGTAACCATCATTTAACATCTAAATATCAAACACCCCACACTAAGATCAATCAGTTCCTTCCCCATTATAAATTGGTAACCATAACCTATACCATAACCATGGAATTTTGTCCCACGAATATATTGAACTCATTATACACATTAAACATTACCTACGAATTCCATCCACTCCTCTGACTATACCTCCAATATGAATTATTACCAATTTCATTCTACATTACACTATTCCATATACAAGAATCATGAGTATAAGAAACATTATAACTTCCACCCCTCTAAGATCCCATCAAATAATTTTTTTTGACGTCCATATTTTACCTATGACAGAAATTTTATCATATCACCATTAAATAAATCTCATGTATAGCCTCTTTCCCTACAAAAGTGACACTAAAATTACCCCCTTTATATAATATATATTAGATAATGTATTCCACCTGTAACTTACTATCTCTACAAAATTATTTTATCTACATACATGATGATCATAAATGGAATCCCCCTATATGTGACTCTTTATAGAAAGATAAAACTATACTTCTCTCTCCTGAATTTCATTAATACGCTTCCTTAAATTCATGATCCTATAAAAATATACAAAAAAATAGAAAATTACAACAAAAATAACAAAATAAAGGAAACCATGTATCACATCATGTACATTTTTTAATGTTATTTTTCAAATAAAACTATTTAAATTTCCTTATTAAATTCATATCATTATGTTTAGTTAATAGATATATTACTAAAAAACTCATTAACCAAACACAAAAATAAAATTATTAATATTTAATTATATTAATAACAAATAACTTATCATTTATAATTTCATTCAAAAAACACACACATATTCAATATACATACATTACAAATGGAAGAATGAAAAAATCATTTCTCATGGTTATATAGAGTGAGTATAATGTCAAAAAAATTATTTTTAAGTAAATCTATTACAGCCCCATATAGTACAGGTATCATGGAAATTTATAATGGGTTTCAAAGTAATAAAAAGGAAAATATATTGCTTACAAATTCAAAATAATAAATCCCATTTCTATCACTCTCCCGTATATCAATATATTATAAAAGAATCCATGATGATGAAATTTTATAACATCCCGCCTTGGCATGATCATGCTTCTAATGAAAAAAAATCATTTGTTGAAGTATGATTTCCAATTATTCAACGACATATACTACTGACTAGATTTTATAATTTTATAAGAGGTAGATATTTACTATCAAATAGTCCATTAAAATAAATCATTTAAATTAATTATTACTAATTGTAACAAACCACCCTACTATAATTGTTCCATTGAAAAAAATTCATTAGACCTCTAGTGATATCCTCGATAACAAGTGGTTGAATAATAAAATTGAGGTTGTACAAATATCGCATGGGTAGTGATCTACCCTAAAATGATTCATTTAAACAAAAATAACAAGGTAAATTACACAATTAAAATAAAAAATATAATCCAAAGTTAATATGTTCAATAAAATAAAGGTATGAAGCCTAAAATATCTATATAAGTTATATATAAGAACCATTCATTAAAATAATGATCATGTATTATAACATAAATAATATAAATGAAATAAGAAGTAAAATTAATTATTGAAATCCTCTCTATATGACACCATGTTTATGAGAAAATGACTCTATGAGGTCGGTTGATATCATATCTTATATAGTGATTCTAATTTCCTTTACCTATTAAGTTATTCATAAAATATATATTCACACAATGGTTGAATATATAGTGGTTGAGGAATATGTCCTCTATAAAAACCACTTTAACCCCAAAAATTTTATCATGTTTAATGTGATCAAATATTTAATGGTGTAAATCTATTATCTGATTTAACATTATCCTATACAACATGGAAACTAATGTATTATGATTTGACCATGTCACCTGAAGGACTACATTCATTCTTCAAACTA
This sequence comes from Viscum album, assembly GCA_963277665.1. NCBI lineage: Eukaryota > Viridiplantae > Streptophyta > Magnoliopsida > Santalales > Viscaceae > Viscum > Viscum album. The sequence goes on from OY728152.1 coordinate 1,767,131,667, forward strand.
TTCTTTTGAATTATTTAATACCAACCATAAATTATGTTTTCTATATAACATATCATGAAAATACCATTAAATTATCATTAAATAAAATAAACATTGAGCCTAACTAAATGCCATGACAAATCCCATAAAAAACATGTAATTAGCTCATGCCTTCCAATAACCCAATTTTATTTAAAATTAACCATCATTATGAAACATTATCAACAAATTAATTAATTTTTATTATTCCCAAATGTAAATTTAATTCCATATAAAAACCCCATGAATCATCCCTTTTTATCCCGCTCAAATAGCACATTTATTTCAAAAAAAATACCCATAAAAAAGTTAAAGAGTAAAACAATTTCTATTAACATTTATATAAATTTTATACCCATTAAATTTCACATAAATATATCATTTAAACTCTTTAAAAACTCTAATCATTAATGACACAAATAATGAGGATTTCTACAATTTATTTCCCTTTACATTGACTTATATTTAATTTCTAGTAAAAACAAATTATTTTTATTCTAAAAATATTAATTATAATTATCAAAAAATAAAATTAAAAATTCAATTAATTTATTGACAATGGTTTCCCAAAATTTCAAAAACAAATATTAACATAAATTTATTCGACCATTAAAATTCTATTAATGTTCATATAATTTCATAATTTTTATTCCCATTAGAAAAAATAAATTCACCCAACAATAGAATATATTTAAATTGGAGAAAACATCAAATTAAAAAAAAATAAATGTATACTAAGATATCATTTAAAATAAAAATACTAAATATAAATCACTATAATAATTATTTTACGAAATTTATGAATTATATCCCCACTCAATAAATATCTCAGTTATTTTTAAATCATAATTAATCATTTCTTTCAATAAATAAATTTTATATAATTTATCTATCACATAAAAAATCATTAAATAAATATTATAAATAAATTATCCTAATATATCATAATATTTAAAAAAATATATAACAATAATAATTATATCAATTCAAATTTCATGTCTAATTTCTTGGTTAAAAACCCAAATAAACAAGTGGATTTCATCCACAAACATTGAAAATATTAAATTTTATGAATGAAGACCCTATAATTTAACTAGCGTAGTAATCCCAAAATTCTGATAAAAGAGATTTTTCCAACACCATCAATGGATCATAAATATATTAATACATGAATGATAAATATATCTAAGAAGGAATAGTGGGGAAACGATAGATTAAAGATAGATTCAAATTGAAAACGTCCTATGGAAATGGAAAAAACAAGACTCAATTGAGATCCCATGAAACCAAGATGTTCCAAATTCATATTTTATAAAAATATCCAAGGAAAATAATCATCACCTCATCCATTTCCATTAACTAAATCATGGTTAGTCTAAATACCCCTATAACTATATCATTTATACAAGTTCCTAGTAACCTACCATCTAGAATCAGTTTGACATTACTATAGAATAAATTATACGTCCAACATGACCCCAATATTTTCATTCCTTCTTCCAAAACACATAAAATTCATTTCAAAATAAACCAAATAAAATTTAAAAACAAAAAAAGGGAATCTAAAATAGACCGAAATCATGATATTGTTACAAACTCCCAACCACATTGATTTTTCTCCTCAAGAAGCATCATTGTGTAACACTAATGAAACAAATCGCTCATATCAACCTCATTTTTTTTATTCTCATTACAATCAAAAATTTTCAAATGTCAATATTTCCATAAAATACATATATTTTGTATTTTGTTCCCTGAAAGTAACTTACCATTATGCTATATAACACATAAGTACAACCCATACAAATATACTAATGAATCCAATTTCAAATCTTCCTAATGAATTGTTTTAAATGGATCTATTTTGTATTTATTTATCTAAAAATCATGGAATTCATTATTCCTCAAACTATATATAATTAGAAATTTTAAATAATAACAAAACTCATTGACTATCTCTACTATTTTTAAATTTTTAAAAGACCATGGAGTCAATATGACAATACTCCACAATCATTGATATCTGAAATGAGATAATACATGATGTAATACATGATCTATAATATGGAACGATAGAATACAGTTCCACTAGTTATTAAATTTCATCCATCTACATTGATCCATTGAATATATATTTCTAATAATCATCACATAATAAAAAGTCCCATGTATGATACAATATTCTAGGAATGATAAATCACCTGTATCCATCTCATTGAAATACAATCCAAATCATTTTCAATACAATGACTCAATATATGATAAATAAATATATCTGTTGTATATATTATCATCAAAAACACTAACAAATCCATATATTCTTCCCACTAACTATAAAACCAATTATACCTGAATGATAAATTTCATATGATATTTATATTGTACGATGAAATTGACTTTTTTCCAATGGACAATAATTCTTGAATAACTTCACTCAAGTACTTAATTCCCTATTCATGGCCTTCTGAAAAAGTATTCTCAATTTCACAAAAAATAAGATAACCATCATTATATATACCATGAATCCTCATAACTTTTCTTAGAAATGGATTCGTGTGTCTTTCAACCTTCTAGGTCTATATGATTATAAGAAAATATGAAAATTTATTCCATTTATCATTGATATCCCAAATTTCATCCTTTCTGTTTTATGATCATAGAATGACCATTATGAAATCTATTGTAACCACATTCTATTTACACTCTACAATGGTTAATAGATGATGTATTACATTGGGCCTATAAATATCCACCATTTCCATTTTAATATTGAATAATCTCAAAATTAATCAAAACATTTCCCATATCATACATAGAAACAAAAAGATTCATAAAGAACTAAAATAAAACATACATAGACATGGTTGAAATTTCTATCATGAAATATGAAAATTCTACATCAATTAATTTTACTAATCGATTTGAATAAAAAATTATCCTATAAATAAAATAGATAATAACTATCAAGATTTCCCCAAATTTATTTCTCCCCATTATAGTATTTATATAAAAAAAACGTTGGAATTATACATTAATCTCATAAATACTTTTACTTTCCACGTTAGTGATAGTGCAATGGTCCATGGTTCTAATAAAAAACCATCTTTAACCATTGATATATAATGAAAAAAATGAAGGTAAATTTATATTAATTTAAATCATCATTTAACTAATTACATACTTCCACATAAGCCTTTCTATAGAAGGAATAGAAAATTAAATTAATGTCCCTAGACTACATATCATCACAAAATTAACGAACAAATGATATTCAAACTATCTTTTCTCTCAAAAATCCATATACTGCTAAAAAATATAAAAGAATCTTTTATAAATGTTATATATAATAAATCATTCACAAGAAAAATTATCTATCAATTTAATTAATGATCTATTATGGATTTTTCATGATAAATGATAAGGTATTTTATATTTTTTGGCCAAATAAATCATTAATCATATGATACTTCCAAGACTTCCTATATCAGCATAAATTCTAAACCCTGCCAATATGTATAAAAATATACCCTATAATCCTTACCATCATATAATAGAACTATAATAGTTATTGATGTCAAAAAAATATCTACCTCAGTAAATGTAGCCTTTACTCTATCATCCCAAATCAATTTCACTCATTTTTTATTCAATGCCTCAATCAATTCTTCTAGATTATAATTTCATTCCAAAATCAAATTTTATTACATGTATATCTCAAAAAACTATACATCATAAAATTTTTATTTAGTTCCTTTTAATAGAATGTACCATCAAAGGTCTTAGGATCCATAGATATTTAAAATTCAATGTTATGATTCCCATGGAATTTTACCTCATGAATAAAAAATAATATTTCAATATAATGTCATAAATGTGATGATCTGCAATTTTTTCCAAGATAATGGACCAATGTCCCAATGATCATCATATAATTATGAGTATATTAAAATTAATTTAAAAAATAAAAAAAATAAACATGAATATGATGAATAAATGACTTATAAAATCCATAAAAAAAGTATGTGAGTTTCTCACCCCAAAGAAATCACCATGAATTCTAAATTAACATAAATTCATTGAAATTATTTCTTTGGTGTGTTTGAATATCATACTATAAACTGGTAATTAAGTCATCATTTATTTATCATTAAAACCCATTTGTAATTACTCAATAATTTAAAAAATATTAAAACCATGGAAAATGATATCATTTATTATTGATGAAATGCTTCATACAATGCTAATGAAACCAAAAACATAGTCTCCTCAACTATAGAGTATTTTCAAACAACCTATCATAGGACATATCGTCATTGATATTGATTATTTATCATCTATAACCAAAACCTATATCAATTAGGGCCTTGATTATGATTCTCAGTATTAACACATTCCATGCACATGTAAAGGGTCCATAAATAACAAAAAATGTAAAATATTTCACTATAATAACTTCTCACAATAATCCATTACATGAACTGGTATCTTAATAAAGTATATATATGACTTTCATTCCATGAATTCATAATAAATTACATATGATGGATTTCATATTTATTTTCTCAAATAGTATATGTGTAATGAAACCAGAATAACTCTATACATAGAAGGAAATGTTAATATATAATAAACGTCCTTATTAATGTTGAAATGGAAAACTAAACAACAAAAACCTAGCATTCCTTCTAAATAAGTAATGTCTCAAATGATGTGAAATATAATTAAATGCATGATCTTTAATAACAACATGAGGGTATTGCACCTCCAATTAGAATATCTATTCTACCTAGATGAAGGTGTATCCAATATCACCATAATTATATATACAAAATTATATATCCCATTTACTTTACAAGAAACGAAGAATTTTATATCAAAGAATTTTATCCCACACAAATGTGATGGACATGGTTTTCCATATAATGAATCAAATACAGTTGACAAAATTGATACTTAGTTTTTATTAATATATAGTAAAAAACCACCGCTGTCATATTTTATTCATTGAAAATTGAAAAATAAATAATGAATCAATATGCATATACTCTAAAATTGAAATGAAATGCTTAAATTTATATTTAGTTTGTCGATAATAGGATGAACCTATCATTACTTGAGTACCAATATTCTAATACAAATAATTCTAAAATTGGGATGTAAATCTTAAACTATAATAATAAAAAATTCTATTGGTAATCACATGAATCATCAGAAGGTCATCAACATAGATATTCTTATGTTGAATAATTTTCTATTTCCCTCTATTTATTAGAAATTTATTTTTAATCATCTTATCAATAATAGACCAAATTTTAACCTTTCCATCTAAGGATCTTAAAAAAATAAAATTATACATTAAAAATAAATATTTAAATATACACATTTTTATGTGTTACAACAAAAGAAATATTTAAGTTATCTAATTATTATCATTTACCCACCAATAAATAATTCGTCATGAAATGAATCATACCATGACCTTCTCTATACATATCTACAAAAATTATAATAAATAATATGGTAAACCTTTTAGAGTTATGTGAAATACATATAGAGAAATATGAAAATAACAAATTAATTTCTCTAAAAAATGTATTAAAACAACACAATTCCAATAGAAATGAAATAACGAATCCCCACAAAGCATCAGGACAGTTATTTTCTCCCTATTATAAAATCTATAATGAAAAAATGAACACATAATATGATATTTTTCTCTTTTCTCACACAATCCTTCAAGTATAATGTGATTCTAAAATATAACACGACAACATGAATATCCTCATTAAAAACATAATGATTAATATCTGATATAAGTGACATAGGTTTCCACTCATCAATAGAATCACACACTATGTAAATGCAAGACTCTCTACATTAGGAAAAACAATGGACTGTTATTTACATATACAATATATCATCAAAAAATAGAGTAATTAATGTTATTTTTCATTTATCTAAAATTAATTTACTATAATGAAAATATAAAATTTAATCTTTTATGACATGGATATATATAAAATATTTCATTAGATATATTATATCACCAAATATTGATAGCATTAGCCACTATGGATAACATGAGATCACACTTAAGGAAATTATTCTCTTGTAAACTATGTTACAAAGAATTATAAGCTTCTTCTTTACCCTAATGAATTATCACACATTATAAACATAGACCAATGGAATCTGAATATACCTTATAAGACATCACAGACACCAGTAGAATGTTAATATGATATAATGAATATTTCCACATCAACACTTGAAATGAATCCTTTCATCAATTATCCCATTGTAATTTATCCCCTTTTTTAGTTAATATAATAATTAATATTTTTTGGTAGTGTAAAAACCACATTAATAATGATAATATCCTTAATAATTCTAAAAAAATAAAAATATCAAAAACATTCATTCTTTTCTACATATACATTACATTAACCACATTATCAATTTCTATTAATATGATAGGAATAAAAATAACACTAAATAACCAAATATATTGGTAACCCATATGAGATAAAAATTATTACAATTCGTAACCCCCCTAATACTACATCTAATGGGCCCTAAGGTGGTGTCTAACAATGAGGGTATAAAACCTACAATGGAAGGAATTACCATTAAAATATAAATTAAGGATAAAATAAATAATGGAATATACTAATGAACACCATAACGTAAAAATATAAAATAACAATTATATCATAATTTATATCAGGAGAAACAAATGAATGTTTAAAAATATAATAGAACCAATGTTAATAATAAGGTAGAAACTCAAAAAACATTAAACTTCAAGCTCGTAATTTTTATATTTTTCTATCAAACCCTCCTATAATCATGAAAAAGTAACTTCTATACACATCGAATGAACATAAAATGTATAATTTTTAGGATCATAATAATTTATCTCATGAAAATCCTAGAATTGTATAAGAACTCATCAATGTATATATAAAAGAGATAATGTGCACCTAAAAAGGATGTCTAACCATCCCAATCTCACCATGAACCCCTCTGAAAATATTTCTTCCAATGTAGTAAGGTGGTATAAGGAGAAAATATTTCATGGTTCCCCATAACCACATCCGTACTAGTTTTTCTCTCTAATACCCCGATCGTCAAAATCCATGTTATCTCTTATATAATACATATATAAAATATTCATCCATCAACATCATCAAGAATACCCACAACAACCTTGGTATATGACACTTTCATCATCCATAAATTCACCAAACACCATGGGAATCCATGTTCATCAGTTTAAACAACATACTGTATCTCTATTATCCAATATGAGTGTGTTTAATTAACAAAAAGTACCTCAAACTCATTCTACCCCCATACCATTCCCGACACCCACCATGTTTCTCAATCAATGTGTATAGACACTGTCTATCATACACCACTGTTAAAGGGTGTGGGTGTAGAGGGGGTAGTCTAATCTACACCTTTGCAAACATATATGTTGAGGAAGTCACATATATCCAAAATCACATTAGAATAAATAATATTAAATAATTTGGTTGTTGTTTTTATGAAATCACAAAAAATATGTACAATAGTGAAACATAATACCCAACCAAGGAATTAACATCTAAAACCACAAATGTATCCCACACTATAACCACATTTTCCCAAAACGTTTTCCCTCAACTCTTTACAAAACATTATGTAACTCATCCTAAAAATCATCCATAAATCTAGAATTCCCACATTAATGATATATCAAAAAAATATTGGTTATTTTAAAATTACTACCATAGTGCTTTTTTACATTTATTCATGGTTATGACTAAACAAAACCACTCATAATCACAAATTGAATTTAATTTTAGCTATTCCTCATTTAATTCTAACTTATTTATCAATATTCAATTTATTAAATATATACCAAAAATGATTTCTAGAACATAGAAATTTATATCAAGATAACACTATTACCATTACTTAATTATCCCTCATATACCATAACTCATAGAAAACTGCAAAAAGGATGTAGTAGAAAAAAGCAACTATCACATGAAAATAACATTTAAACAATAGTAACAAACACACCTTAAATATCATATGTTAATCTAGTTTTATCCTTGTTTCCTAACCTATTTTACCCCCAATCTAGTGAACAATATTACTGTACCAATAATATATGATCCAAAAAAATTTAAGGGAAAAATTCCTAGATCGAAATAAAATATCAATAACATCACATATATATCTAAATTTTATCATTAAGGTAAGATTTCATAATATTTCATAATCACTTTAATGGGAAATGATAATCAAACCCTAGTATTACACAAAATAGGATCATATCCACTAATAATGAATAACACATTATTAATGGTTAGTTCAAAAAATACCAAAACATGTTAATATAATATGTAGATGATATAACACACCAAATATTATGTTTTACATATTATAATATAAATCAAAAATAAAACCCATGTAAATAAATAAACACTAGTGAATTCATCTATATCCCCAATATATTAATTTGATATTGTTCATTCTGTTGTATTTGTCAATTCATACTATCCACCAATTGGAAAAGAAAAGAATGAATTTTTTATAGTTTCACATAATAAACGAAGAACAATGGTCCTCTAGCTCAATTATAATTATAAAATTCTATATGAATGAAATGATGGTTGAAGTTAAATTACCATTAATGGAAACAATGCACATACTAAGGGATGCCTCATTATGCCCAATAAATAAAATATGGACATTTTAAAACCCAAAATTGTAGAATCCCTCGAAAATAATCATTTTATAAAAAAAGAACACAGATTATGATGATAAAAGGGGGGATATGGTAACATTATTTTTATGGAAATATATATAGATGAACCTATAGTTTGATCACTCTTGGATGTGGATTGATGATTGTTGGAGGAGGAGGAGTCAAATATTGCTTGGGGGAACTAGAAAAAATATAAATAAATGAAATTGTGAGATGATATTTATATAATATACTTTGAACGACTCAATAATAACAGAGTAAATAACAATATGCATATAGTGAATATAATAAAATATTAGATATTATAATTATGAGTTTGAACCATTGATTTCAAAACATTTTAAATAATATGTAGATATGTTTTGACCAAAACAAAACATTGATATATGACGTGGTGGAATTATCAATGCAATTTTTTCTACCATGAATAATTCCAAGGTGTGGTGACCCCCTTTAATCACTATTTTACTTAGATTAATTTCCAGATTAAGTAAACCACACAATATTTCATACTCATCATTCTACAATGTAACGACCCAATAAATCATTAATAAAAATTCCTCTTGATCTAATAAAATTTCTTATTATGGTTATATAAATCTTAAATTCATTGGTTTTAGGTTTTTGGATTTTAAAAAATCCGTTATGAATTTTCGTCATTGCTAATATTGTCGTTGCACAGTGATCACATGATTAGAATATAAATAGGGTGTTAAAAAATCCAATTTACTCAGAAAAAGGAAGTGATGACCTCATATAGTAGACTTTCCCTGTAGGAATCCTATTTTTTGGAGCTTGAAAATGTTGTGGCGTCATTCGGATTCACTCTTGACCAAGCCCAAGCTGAGCATGAACACATTAATCTTGAGAATTATGGACTATGAGAGAAGTGGAATTTAATAGAGATTACCACCTGAGTGATGTTATCTAAGCCACCCTAAGAGTCTGTCACCATCACACACCTTACCCTATGGTCATATGCAGGTGTCATAAGAGCTTATGTAACAAGACACTAGCACTATGGAAATATAAAATATTATTGTATAAATAATTTTCATTAATTTTAAAAAATTTACTTTCTATATACCTTTTAAATCAAAACAATTATTTTTAATTATTATTCAACTAATAAATATATTTTTATGAATTAACGGATTTTTTAATTAAATAATATTTTAATAATATTTTATTATCAAATTATTTTTTATTAAATATAAATGATCATATAATTTGATGAATGCAATTATAATTTTTATTAAGGTTTAAAAAATTCTTTTCTCTAAAACCATGAATTTTATGTAAATGTCAGTTTTTTTTTTAAAAGTAAAAAATTAAAATATTTATAAATATTTGTAGATAAAATGGATAATATTTTTGGAATCAGGACATCAAAATTATCCAACTATGAGTTTTTCAAATTTTTCTCAGATAGTCATATTTTTTGGTAAAAAATAAATTTCGTTTAAATATATAACGTATTTTATGACATGATAATGACCCAATAGTAAAGTAATGATATACATTAAACATTATTTTCGGCCAATATATTTATTATCATTAAAATAATGTGGTTTTATATTTGTTTTATTTATTGTACAAAGCATTTGTGGACCCTCCAATACTTATAAATCATTTTGTCTTTTTAAATTTTATTCCTTGAGAGTATGACTCACCTCCACATAAGAACCCATATTATTTTAAGAGGCTCTGCCATTGGCGTAAAAAAAAATCACACCTTTTTAGAAGAAACAATGGGTAGAAAACCATGGTCTGGTTTGTGGGTTTTGATTAGATTAATGTGAGGTGTCCCAAACCTAAATAATAAAGAAATCCATCTCCTTTCCTATATAAACCCTCCCAACATCCCACTTAATCTTCACTAAAATCCATTGGAGTTCGACAAACCCCTACCTTCCACTCTCTAGAATCTTCCCAAGGTGCTCCAAGATCCTAAGAAGCCACTCTCAAGCCTCTCCCATTCCATTGGGATGACACTTCTAAGTAAGGGATTTCTACCATTCTCATTTATTGTCTAATTTCCATTAAGTTGTTATGCCCTTTTGTTTTCAATTACGTAATATTTGGTATGATTTTGCACCCCCCATACTTCTATCTTTATGTTTGGATGACTGAAGAACCCTTTCTCCCTCATTAACGCCACCCATGTACACTGGTTACCATGCAAAAATTCCGTGAGGGATTTCTCTCTCCTCTTTTACATCCATGTAATTCATTTGTATTATGCATCTAAACTCCATTATGTTTGTTGGTAAATGTATATATATGACCCCCTTACGTTCTATTTCATGTAAATATGATGAGAAACCATTTTCTATCTCATCAACCATTTTTATGAATCCTTATGTCAGGTCATTATGGTGCCGAAATTACACCACATTTTTATAAAACAAAGACCAATCTGTTGTGAATACCATTCCCATGTCTCTATCAAGAGTATTATCCTTTATGAACATATAAATATTTAATGTTACTTTCATTAATTTATTTCACATTACTTAATCATGTAATAACTTTTGATATTGATTTATTCCATGTTATATGATCCATGTGGCACACTTATGCATGAAATGAAATGTTTAAGAATGGTGTTCCCTGATAGCGCTCCAATGCATTGGGTAAAGTATAGTATCATGATATGTCATGTGAAATGGGTGTTGAATTATGATAATTAAATTGAAACAAGGTATTACTCGTGCTTCATGTGAAATGAGGGTTTACTCATGCTCCATGTGCAATGAGCCTTAGATCATGCTAATTTCATATTATATGTTGTTACCACATTTCCAGGTTATGATTATCATGTTTTATCTTATCTTGTGGTCCATTGATATGATGACTGTCTAACATGTATTGTATTCCTCATGTTATTACATGTTTATTTCCATATTGGGATTTATAGCTCAACCATTTCTTATGCATGTTTTCAGGTTATCCCATGCAATGCTAAGTACAGGGGAATGTAGAGGTCATGTAAAGGGAGTTTTCAATAAATATGTTGGGTATTTTATATTCAAGGCTATTATGTAGTGTTCCTAATCCCCAAATACACTAGACCTCTCAATCGTCTAGGTTTAATCACGTTATGATTTTATGTATTAAATCATGTTTAAGTGTTGAATAAATAGTAGGGTTGTTATACCCAACATATGGATAAATACACGGTATTTTTTACCTTCATATACATAGCTAATAACCTTAAATGCTTCCCTATACAACACATTGGTATGATAGACTACACATTTTCCATTTTATATAGGTGCAAAATCGAGATAGAAAAAAATACAAAAATATTTCATCCATAATTGTAACTTATTGTGGTGTACCCTTATACCTAAATGGAAAGACCTATTTAAGAACATCCAATGTCCAAGTCCAAAACAAACATCCACATACTAAATCCCTCAAAAAGTAACTAAAATTATAGGAAACATACCATATGTTTTGAAGTGGGGACATTGTAAAAAATCATAACAACATCAATATCCATTGAATATCCGAAAAACAACATCTTGGAACGTTTAAACCCTAGGGAAACATTAAATGGTGGGTACTTGATATATTTTACATAAATTAGATTCCTCCAAAACAAATCTCACCCTTTATATTATTAAGAATATATTATTAATAAATAGAAGGTGGTTGATGAACCAACTCATGAGATACCTCTCAAAGACCTCAATAAAATAAAAAATATATGACACTACATAAGGAAATATCACAAATCATTAAAAATCAATAACTCTCTCATAAACAAAAAAATAATAATAACATTTTCATAAAATATCTAAAAAAGCATAAAAATAAAATGGCATATTAATCTCACATATGTGATTCTATATCCAAACTTCTCTTCTCTGGGCCACTAATCCACCATGGGATATGTACTAGTGGAACGACATGTGCACAAAATAAATTCACCTAAAGGTCATGGATCATAATAGTATGTCATGAAAACATCACATCAGCCTCAATATCAAACACTAATTAGTCAATGTCATGTGATTTATTATGATGTTACCAATGAATTTAGGAAATGTGGATAGTGTTTTTCATCCTTTCTAATTACATTGGATGAAAAAAACTATTTAAAACCTTACAAATATTATCTTATACCTCTTATATCCAGAAAAAATGAAGAGAATGCCTAACCCCCAAACAATATTTTATATCTCATGATGAGAGGAAACCCTAAGGAGTAAATTATCTCTTAGCATTTTGGCAAGGTAACTAGAATTGTGATATACCATGGAATTTTTCTGGTCCAAAATAAATATTTATTAAACACCAAACAAAGTTTATATACTATGTCATACACTACAAATCATCTGGGCGAAGGACTACTCACTCCCATCCTTAGTTGATTAAAATAATCATTGAAACAACCCTATATAAAATGTATTCAATGGATCTATATTGATGGGTTAGTGATTTATAATTAAAATGGAAAAATCAAAAATGGATTTCTTTTCTAACAATGATCCATTGAAATCCTAGACACAATCACACAAAATATCCTTTAGTACATATATATTACTCTCCATATTGTAACCCATTTAGGGATTAAAAGTTGTGTTAAGTCTTAACTAGGATATAAAAGATAGATTTAATACATTACATATGTGTGAGGTAACAGGACAATTTCGATCAAGATTATGGTCATAAATTTCACAAAAATCCAATAAAAATTATTGCCATTTCTTCACACCAAAACATCTTTATAGTTCAACATTAAATATTATTAATTATGAGAATACTCTTTCATGTCAGTTCAGATCACCTATATTACATAATTTCATCTATATTGTTATGGAATATCATTTATGAAATCCCACATTATGTTCTCCCATTTCCGAATGAGGAAATATATAGGAAAAAAAGACAATTTAAATAAATTATGTAACATCATTGAAAAAACTGAATACTCTATTTCTGTGTTTGCTTGTATTTTGTTGATGATATTGTGGGGTGTGAGAGGTGTTCATGTGACTGTACAAGTCGGTAGTTATGGATGATACATATAGTGTGAAAGTACATAATAAATCCCTAAATTTTAATTTAAATTTAGCACTTATAAAAATATATAAAATAGTTTCAACATGGAAAAAAATTTTATTCCATATACAAATTTGTAATTCATATATATGTTTTTTGGTATTATTAACCTGAGAAGATATGTTTTATTTGTTTTTGTGGATATTAATCATGAAGGATTTGTGTCACGAATCAAGTTATCATTTCTTAAATCCATCGTACCCAATGTGTTTTAATGTTCCTCATATATATAACAGATTATTTCAACATACACCCTCTCTTAAAAACCCAATGTATCCATCAAATATATTTTCAATGTCTCTAAATCTTTTTGATCGCTTCATTTGGTCATATATCTCTAAATTTATTTCCTTTCTTTTCATTGGGTAATATAAATCTCTTATTCTCCATTTCTATGTGTTCTAGAAGTTTAATTAGGATTAATTTATGATATTTTTTGATCTAATGATGATGGTTAGTTAATCCATTATAGATTTTTTGAGTGAACATGTAACAAACCAAACTTTAATCAAATGGAATTTCACCATTATAAACATTATAAAATAAAATCCAAAATATACCAAAATAACATTATAAGATAATAATGAATTAAACAAGCATATTTTTATGAAATAGAGTAACCTATACTGATTAAACAATAATTGGAGCTTCAGGATAGTAACATGACCCTTGGTAAAAGTAATCTATAAAATAGAATAGTAACTTCACCTTTGAATGATTAAATAAAATATTCACATCTTATAAATGAAAATATAAAATATTTATATCATAAAATACGTAAATAAATATTATAAAAATGATAAATTAGGAATTTGTTTTTTATAAATCATTAATATTTACTTACAATTTTATAATTAATATTATGAATTAGAAGAGAATTTATATTGCTAAAATACACACAAAAAATAATATTTTGTAATCTTATGATTATAAGATAGATTAATGAGGCCTTAGTTAATATTTTATAGTGTCCAAAATTAAGAAAAAATTCTCAAATTACTATTTTTGAATAAATGATGATTTTAATAAAATAAAAATTTATCATGTATATAATATTGTTTTCATAAAATTTAGTTTATTTTTTAATTTTACACATCAGAAAACGGATTGGGTTAATTTTGGGAATTTCTAAAAAATAGTTGATTTTTTGTAGAATATAAAAATACAGTAATTTGTGGTTTATATACATTCTGAGTTAAATAAACTATTACATGACTCATTTATGATGAAGGAACTAAAATCTAGAAATACCCAATAAAATAAAATATATATACTTATAATGATAAATTTATTCATAGTATTTATCCAAAATAATAAACATATGAATTAAATAATGGGGAATCAACTCTCTTAACCAAAATAAATATCGCCCTCATCATCATTTCTCCTCAAACCTTCTATGATTTTATCCTTGTAAAATTATACCCAGATATCTTTCCAAACCCCCTTCCCAATCCCTATAGGTTAGTTTCTCAATAAAATACCAATCCAATATTCCTAAAGGAGGTTCTTAAATAGGAAAATTAAAGAGGTAAAATCCACATTCTTTGTCTTTTAGATTCCTAAATTTATTTTTTTAATTTTTTATTCAATTCTCACACCCTCAGAAGAATTGTACATAATAACTCTAGAATATCTTATATACTTTAATTATATTATGTTAATTTATTATCTATCATGAATCTCTTTTCTCTTACTCTTTTGTTCTTGAAATTAAATCATCACCAATGATCTGTCAATTTACTGAAATCATCGATGAAGCATTTTAATTTTCCATTGACAAACTCTTGGATTCTCATGAACTACTATAGTGGTTGGTACATACAATAAAATTTATTTAATAACACTTTTTATGTTCTGGAACTAACATATATACACAATAATAAATAATGGAATAAAACAAGTCTCTGATGTTTGAAAAGCTACAAAAAAATAAATGATTATCATTATCCTTTAATCTAAGGATTCATACTCATACCAGTTAACAAAATAATATATATAACTAATTAAAATAAAATATATTAAAACTAAATTATAATTTCACCTCCCAATAATTATAACAATTCAACAAAAACATCCATTATCATATTCAGATGAACTGATCATGAAAACCTTGAAAATGAAAACTCTAAGACGATGGAATTGACATCTATTACTCATCTAAAAATGAACTTCATAAAACCAAAATAAATAAAATTCAGTTATAAGATGTTATATATTTGTTAATTAATGAATATAATTTTTTCCATTATATATAGGTTTGTAAAGAACTCGGCCATAAAGTAAGGGTAATCTCAAACCCAACTCCATTTCCTTGGGTTTTCCATCTTTCACAACAATTTCAGTATGAATTTTCCATTACTATTCTTTAAACATACTTTATTTATCCTAACATCTTTTTATAGGATATACATGTTTCAAATCTGATTTTAGGAAAACTGTAAATATTTTTATTAAAGAACTATTCTTTCTAAAAACACATATTTTACTACTCTCTATATTGATTCTTCTCCACGCATGAGTGATGATTATTATACCTATTATGAAATTACATTTTTATATTTGGAACACAAAAGTTTTTTCATCCGTGTTTTCATTATAAAATGAATTCCACTCCTTTTCATGGGTTACTTTATGTCCAAGATTGATATTCGTTCTATGTTCCATGCATGATTATGTAAATATAATGACGGGACATGTTTACCCAAAATTATATAGTGCATGAAAATTCTATGATTTTATGGGTGTTTTATGAATTATATACTTCTCCCATTCATTGTGTAATGTGACTAATCTTATAGGATAAAGTGAAATGTATGAGATCTTATTGAAATTTTTTTCAGAACTATGTGTGGTAGTTGACATGTAAGACATGATTATTCATTTTTATGCATTTATGCAATCCATGCCCTTGTCTCATTATTCCTTTAATGATTATAATTATGATTGAATGCTTATTTTATTATTATTATTATTATTCTCACCCCATGTTATATTGATTTTTCTTTCTATCTATTCTCTTACTGTGCTTTTAGCTCACCCATTTCATTGATGCATATCTTCATGTGATTACTTATACTAAAAAAGACCCAAGGACCATTAAGATTCTTGATAGGAAATAATTGAAAAATGATAATGTTTTATTTATAAATGTTATGTTTTGTTCTAATTTTCCAATCAAACTACATATTTGGATCCTAGCTGTGTAATGATTTTATGGTGTTTATAATTAAAAATATATAATAGATATGTAAGAAAAAGTAGGGTCACTATAGTTGGTATCAGAGTAATGATTAGTTAACATGGTATTTAGGGTTATATATCCTTAGGGAAAACCCTTAGTATGATACATAATGTATTTAATCACACAATGATCATTTCCAAACCTAGTGATCCAGTGATATATTTATTTAAAGTTAATTGAACAATGGGATAAATTAGCACATCCTCCATATTCTAAATGGTTGGGAGGTCCCCTATGAGTGGCATTTATTTTAATAGATAATCCATTATTTGAAGTTTCATCTCATGATTATCTTATCTTTATTGTAGGATATGATGCAAAAAATCAACTTGTAATAATGGGCCATAAATTCGAAGACCGCTGTCATGTTTCGTGATGTGTGAAACTAATTCTTGTGGCCCAGTATGAGGTGTGGTATAACTAAATTTGAATAAAGGGTCCACACTTTTCAATAAGTTAATGATGATCACCAGAGTCCATCATGTTTGTTTAATCCAATCCATATTCCTACTTTGCTGCTGGAAGATGTCTCCATGGACTTCATCATTGGGCTTCTTTACACCCCATGAGGAAAGAGCATCGTTTGGGTGGTTATTGACCATCGAAACAGGTCTCCCAATTTTGTTTCAATCAAGGATTTTATGATGGTGAATAAGTTTTACAAATTATATGTTCATGAAATTGTGAGGCTCCACAGTTTGGGTGGTTATTGACCATCGAAACAGGTCTCCCAATTTTGTTTCAATCAAGGATTTTATGATGGTGAATAAGTTTTACCAATTATGTGTTCAAGAAATTGTGAGGCTCCACGGTGTGCCTTTATTTATCATTTCATATACAAACCCCAAATTTACCTCTCAATTATAAGAAATCCTTGGTGAATTAATTGGATTACACACTAATATTAGTTTTGTGACAACTAGGTCACGGTGACAGCATAGCCACCCAGCCGTCAGGTCCTAGCCCATCTGGTATCACCAGATGCCCCATAGGACCAAAGTCCATCATGTTTGTTTAATCCAATCCATATTCCTACTTTGATGCTGGAAGATGTCTCCATGGACTTCATCATTGGGCTTCTTTACACCCCATGAGGAAAGAGCACCGTTTGGGTGGTTATTGACCATCGAAACAGGTCTCCCAATTTTGCTTCAATCAAGGATTTTACGAAGGTGAATAAGTTTTACCAATTATGTGTTCATGAAATTGTGAGGCTCCACGGTGTGCTTTATTTATCATTTTATATACGGACCCCCAATTTACCTCTCAATTATAAGAAATCCATAGTGAATTAATTGGATTACACACTTATATTAGTTTTGTGATAACCGGGTCCCAGTGCCAGCATAGCCACCCAGCCTTAACATGGTCGTCAGGTCCTAGCCCATCAAGTACCACCAGTTTCCCCGCAGACACGTGGGGCCCACCCTAGGGTCTACCCACATGCCTGAACGGGTCATCTGACTAATGATAGTCCCCATAAGCCAACACATGTTCTTTCCAGTGTTCTTTTTCCTCACTCACACACACCCTGGGAAACATTCCAAAAGGTCACCCCTCCTGATCACTTTTCCAGGACAATTACACTTAACTATGGAGTTTTAATCTGGTAGGCTCCCGAAAAGGAAGGTGCACCGTGTTGACAGGAGTCATATCATTTAACCATTTAACCCTTTATCATCTGGGGATGTTCAATCACCCCCCCCCCCTTTAAAGCACAACGCCCTCATTGTGGACCCTACATCTCAACCTAGGCAGTGCTCCGCACACTTAAGGCTGGGTTCCTCCTCTGATACCAAATGTGACAACCGGGTCCCGGTGACAGCATAGCCACCCCGCCTTAACATGGCCGTCAGGTCCAAGCCCATCATGTACCACCAGTTGCCCCGTAGACACGTGGGGCCCACCCCAAGGTCCACCCACATGCCTGAACGGGTCATCTGACTAATGATAGTCCCCATATTCCAACACATGTCCATCAGGTACCACCAGTTGCCCCATAGACACCTGGGGCCCACCCCAGGGTCCACCCACATGCCTGAACGGGTCATCTGACTAATGATAGTCCCCATAGGCCAACACATGTCCTTTCCAGTGTGCTTTTTCCTCACTCACACACACCTTGGGAAACTTCCCAGAAGGTCACCCATCGTGATCACTACTCCAGGCCAATCATGCTTAACTGTGGAGTTCTAATCTGGTAGGCTCACGAAAAGGAAGGTGCACCTTATTGACATGAGTTATATAATTTAGCCATTTAACCCATTATCATTTGGGGATGTTACAATCACCCCCCCCCCCTTTAGAGCACAATTTATCATTTCATATACATACTCCCAATTTACCTCTCAATTATAAGAAATCCTTAGTGAATTAATTTGATTACACACTAATATTAGTTTTGTGACAACCAGGTCCAGATGACAGCATAGCCACCCCGCCTTAACATGGCCGTCAGGTCCTAGCCCATCAGGTACCACCAGTTTCCCCGCACACACGTGGGGCCTACCCCAAGGTCCACCCACATGCCTGAATGGGTCATCTGACTAATGATAGTCCCCGTAGGCCAACACATGTCCTTTCTAGTGTGCTTTTTTCTCACTCACACACACCCTTGGAAACATCACAGAAGGTCACCCATCCTGATCACTACTCCAGGCCATGCACGCTTAAGTGTGGAGTTCTAATCTGGTAGGCTCTCGAAAAGGAAGGTTCACCTTGTTGACATGAGTCATATCATTTATCAATTTAACCCTTTATCATTTGGAGATGTTACAATCACCCACCCCCCTTTAGAGCACAACCCCCTCGTTGTCGGCCCTACATCTCAACCCAGGTAGTGCACCGCGCACTTAATGCTGAGTTCCTCCTCTAATACCAAATGTGACAACCGAATCCCGGTGACAGCATAGCCACCCCTCCTTAACATGGCCGTCAGGTCGTAGCCCATCAGGTACCACCAGTTGCTGGGTTCGTCCTCCGATACCAAATGTGACAACCGGGTCCCGGTGACAGTATAACCACCCCGCCTTAACATGGTCGTCAGGTCCTAGCCCATCAGGTACCACCAGTTGCCCTGCAGACACATGGGGCCCACCCCAGGGTCCACCCACATGCCTGAACGGGTCATCTGACTAATGATTGTCCCCATAGGCCAACACATGTCCATCAGGTACCACCATTTGCCCCGTAGACACATGGCCCCCACCCCAGGGTCCACCCACATGCATGAACAAGTCATCTGACTAATGATAGTCCCCATAGGCCAACACATGTCCTTTCCATTGTTCTTTATCCTCACTCACACACACCCTGGGAAACTTCTCAGAAGGTCACCCATCCTGATCACTACTCCAGGTCAAGCACGCTTAACTGTGGAGTTTTAATCTGGTAGGCTCCCGAAAAGGAAGGTGCACCTTGTTGACATGAGTCGTATCATTTATTCATTTAACCCTTTATCACTTGGGGATGTTACAATCACCCCCCCCCCTTTAGAGCACAACGCCCTCGTTGTGGGCCCTACATATCAACCCAGGTAGTGCACCGCACACTTAAGGATGGGTTCCTCCTCTGATACCAAATGTGACAACCGTGTCCCGGTGATAACATAACCACCCCGCCTTAACATGGTCGTTAGGTCCTAGCTCATCAGGTACCACCGGTTGCCCCGCAGACACGTGTGGCCCACCCCAGGGTCCACCCACATGCCTGAATGGGTCATCTGACTAATAATAGTCCCCATACGCCAACACATGTCATTTCCAGTGTGCTTTGTCCTCACTCACAAACACCTTGGGAAACTTCCCAGAAGGTCACCCATCTTGATCACCACTCCAGTCCAAGCACGCTTAACTGTGGAGTTCTAATCAGGTTGGCTCTCGAAAAGGAAGGTGCACCTTGTTGACATGAGTCATATCATTTATCCATTTAACCCTTTATCATTTGGGGATGTTACAAGTTTGAAATATCAACCTCAAACATATTATTTTAATAAGAATGAAAATAAAATTTTTGAAGACATGATTTTTGCATGTGTGTTGGATTTAAGAGGCTCATGGGATAACCATTTTGTATTGGTATAATTTTTTGTATAATAATATATAATAATACTTGAATAAAAATGATCCCTTTTAGGTGTGTTATGGATTTCCATGTTAGACTCACATGTGTTGTGCATAAGTGGGTGAGGCCCCTTTGTGGGGATCGAGCCTTGTGAAAGAGGCATTTGATAATGTTATCTTGGAAAAACATAGGTTAATGATGGTTCATATCCACCATAAGTCATATCTAAACCATCAACTCAGATCATTGTAGTTTTAAATAGGATACAATATGTTCCTAAATGTTTCACCTCACATGGGTCAATGTTGTCTTGGTTTGTTTTGGAATCTAACATCGACGTATGTTAGAACTTTTGAGGATACCTAATGAATTGTCATGCTATCATACTGATTGAATTTATTAAAGTATTTTTCATTGATCTATGAAGTTTTCCCTGTCTTGTAATTCAAAAAGTATATCTTGGACTAATATCATGTTCTCAACTAGTTGTAATTGGAAATAGAATCTGATTTTTCCATGTTTATTAAATGATTATAGAATGTGGGTTCCTAGGTGAAGGTGAATTTATGAAATTAAATAACCTTGGTTATGGTTTCTTTTTATCATGACTATGATGAGACAGTGACATGCGAAAAAAGTCATAGATCTGTGAGAAATATCCTGTTTTATTTTCTGGTCGGTCTTTCGATTGAATTTCTGGGGAGAATGGCTTTCATGGTGGGGTGAATTGTAACATATGAGTTGTTTTTAGAGGTATTTCCAATTTATTTTATGTCCCCATTATTATGTTTCATTCCTTTGATTTAATGAGAAAAAAAATTGGCTAGATAGAAAGTGTCTTGGAGTCTCTAAAATGATATAGGAAACCAAGTGTAAGCCTAGTAAAAACTGTTCAGCCTAAATACAGCAAAATTCTAGGCCACATAGAATAGAAAATTTGGTTGTTACCTCCCCATGAAATGATTCACCCCTAACTCTTGTATAGAGGTCTCTCATGTATGATGCATGGTATGGTAGATCATTCGACCTAACTATGCTTCCTTCTACATCTCTGATGAAATTGACATTCATAAAATACCCCTCTAGGATATTAAGTCCCAACCACCCACATATTTCTCACCCCATTCAACCCCTTATCACCAAATCAAACCTCTATATACTACTATACTTACATGGTCTAAATATTTATAGGTAATTTGTCTTAAAATCCTCAAGAAACCTTCATGTAAGTTCCCCCTCTCTTCTCTTCTTCCCTCTTCTTGGTCCCCTTTATCTCATCCTTCTATTATTCCTTTTCTTGTGGTTAGGATGACCGATTTTGGGGTCAATATTATTTCTTTTGGATAAATATTGCTGTTATTGTTGGTATATCACCCTTATAGGACCTCAATTTGGTTGGTTTTATGGTTTCCACTTGGGGTTGTGATTATACTAAAGAAAATTTTGGGGGATTATTTCGATGACATTATTTAATGATTTTATTATTCATTATTTGGTCCTAAAATTGGTTATAATATATTTTTGGGTGTATTTAATGATGTTTTCTTTGGGTTGGGGTGTGATTACAGTGTTTGGTTGATATTTTATTTTTCATAGTGATTTATTATCATTAATGGTTTTATTCATTGGAATTTGGAAAGTAAAAGATGTATTTCACATGATATCTGTATTGAAATATGAACAAGGGAAGCCCTTTTTTCAAAATTGACATACTATGTTTAGTATTCTAGGCAATTTTAATGGGATGATGCCTTGAATTCCTAGAATTATTACACCACAACACGTATTAAAATATATTATGGGTATTGGTTGGCCATAGAAAGAGATAAACCATTATGTACATTGTTTTATCCCTAAGAGTACAAGTATCCTAGGATCCATATAAACCTATTTATAAATGATTTTCTATTGTGATCATAAGTTTTTTTCTGTTTCATAGATTTTCAAATTCATTCCCTCATTTGTGTTAAATAATATTTCTAATTATTTTTTAGACTTTTTATTCTAATAATTAGTCTTGTTAATTTATCATTGTTTTCCATTTATTGGAATTCTATTTGGTGGTAGATTATTGGAAATTTTATCACACACACTAAATACATCCTAGAGTTTATGTAGGCCTTGCTATGTTTGACTCTAGTAAAGACAAGGACAACCATGCTGGTGATGGTGGTTAAATATACAAGTTTATTCTATTGGGATATGTTCTAATGGTGGTGGCATGAGGATTTTGACCCACATGATTTGTATAGGCTTGTTTTTTAGTTAGTCCCCATCTCCATTTTTGGTAATTGGTTACTATGGTTTTTATCAAAATGATAAATATTGTATTCTTGATTTTATTAATTTCATTTATATCCCATATATTGGCTATTTGTTGTAATGTTATGACAATTCTTGTTTTAGTTATTATTGTTCTCCATGGGATATACCATTCCCAAATGTGTTACCTAATTCTCCTGAACTAGTTTCCAACATGTGAGGATTGAAAATAACCTTAAAAATATTCCACGGGATAGGTCGGGTGTTGGGTTTGGTGGAATCCTGAACCATTTTTTGACATATCATGACACAATGAATAAAAAATAAAGCAATATGTCAGAATGATTTATATCTGGTTCATGTGGTTGATGAGGTTGAAGATAAATTAATTAGATAATTTTTAATTCTTTCTCAATAATCAAGAAGTTGGAAAACCTCAAAATATCAACTTTTACATTGTGATTAGATAAATCATTATAGAGGAAGGTACATCCTAGAGGTGAAGATTAATATATTCTATGTTTATCAATAATCTCACAATTCCTCTCATTCGTTGTCGTCGATCCACATTCTCCATTTTCTTACTCCAATGACGAATGCTTCATACTCCTCTATAATCTCTCTTGGTTATGTTAATAAACCAGGGGACATTCGATGATAGAATATTTATATGGGAGTATTATTTTTTTGGATATTAAAATATGAAATAAAAAAACCAGTTCTCTTAACACGCTGATCAATGAATAATTCGAAAATATGCATGATGTCTTCCAACATTTTACCATGCCAACGGTAAACCCCATGTTATGGGATCAACTAAGAAATCCAATTTCCGTCATATATCCTGAGAAGTATGGAAACATTTTTTTAAAATATATCCTCATGGGTGGTTTAATATATTTTAATATTTTTAATATATTAAATTCTATTTCCCATTAAACCCAAAAACAAATCCAAATATATGAAAGAAACCTATATATTTATATATTCAAACGAATAATCCATAAAAACAATATCTATTGAAAATTAACTATCCACACTCAACAGGAGTGAGTATATTTGCAACATCCCCAACCCTAGTATCTCAGAACATAGGGTTACTATTTTATAATGGTATAATATATAAGGGATCTCACCACCCAAGCTCAAATAGATTTATCGTCCAGTAAAAATAGATACATTTTAAATGTCACATTAAATTTTAAAACCATAAATAAAACATTGTATTTTCATTGAAATAAATATTATCCCCTATATCATATCTTGGTATGTCATTAATATTATAATTTATATAATCCATGGTAAAATAAATAATTAAAAGGGTGAAATCAAATTTTTAGTATTGGAATTCATTAAACCGAAGATATCATATAATAAATAAGGCATGAGTAAATATTGAAAATATAAAATAATAATCAAATATTCTATATAACATATAATAAATAGTGTCCAAAATCATATCATGTCAATGGAATATAAATAATTACATGAATAATAATAACTAGTTTCATAATGATATAATGTATAATTCTAAACATCATAATCAGAAAATTAAGACCTTGTGATAAGACATCATCTTTTAGTAGATAAGGCATATGCCCAATACCCAGACTAGTTTCTATAATGAGAACTACTGATTAATCAAGGGGATTTCATGGGTCACACTCATCACTAATTAAGTCCACATAATTCATAATATAAAAACGGTTAATAAAAATTCTATAAAAAATCAATATAAGTATTCATATTAAAAAATATCCTTCAAAGTGTTGATATTTTACCCAATAAAAAAATTTAGTAACATGATCATAATACATCAATTGTAACATGGTGGATGATATTGATTTACTATATTCATGGTAATGTATAATTTCATATGATGATGTTGACATTAATAAAAAAAATAAAAATATTTCTACAATATTTCAATAGAAAAAAAACTATTAGAATTTAAATCACTTGTTGAAAATATGAAAAATACCATAATATTAGGAAAATATTTTAATTTGTAAATAATCCAGGAAACATGTAAAAAATCATAAATATAAATTAATTTCATTAATGTGGGAACATCCATTCGTAAAGTGTATGATAAAATAACGATTCAGTTTAAACATTCTATAAAATTTGCATCATTCAAAAAATGGCAAGATGATTCTATTAAAAGTTATGATTAAATGTCTTATATGAGTAATTATCTCATTAATATTTCATTTTATAATATTAAAACCATTATAGACAACATTTTACATAAAATATGGATACATAAGAAAAAAAGTACTGACTATGAAAAAAAAGATGGGTTTCCTTGAAAATTTTCACTTGTTATTTTTAACTATAGAATAATGTATAAATGGAAAAAACACATGTAATATTAAAAAATAAAAGGATGATAATAAATTTTTTGTGGTTTAAGATAAAAATTTCCTATAATTACACTAAATGAAACATAAATACAAATGATACTGAATTAGGATAAGATTGTCAAATAAATAGTTACCCACACATCAACTTTGTTGAACATGATTTAAATTTTTATATGATAAATATAATTTTATTAGAAATTTATTAAATAAAAATATTCATACCTATAAAATTATATATTATCCAATTTTAATATATTATAACATATTCATTAAAATATTCATTTATTATCACTGTTTCTGGTGTTATGTAATATGTTTTTATATTTATTTTGATTCAATTATTATGTTCTATTTATATTAATCCTGGTTATACAAACCAAATAATGTTAATAAAATTTATATAATCATAAATTTTAAGTATATATATATAGATTTATAATCATCTATTAAAATAAAATATAAAAAATGAAACACATCACTTCGTGGGTATGGTATTATATGTGTACTCACGAGAGATATTATCATTTTTTCTATAGGAATTGGTATGGAAATAAATTAAATCATGCATTTATATTGTGATAATAATTTCAAAAATAACATATATATCCATTATTTCCATCATTATTACTATATATTTGAGTTGGGGATTGAAAAAAAATATGCATCCGTTCACGAGGTGGTAGTCCACCGTACAAACAAGCAATGGTTTTGGAAATGAGACGACTAAATATTACTCAATAAACATAAAAAAAATATAATCATATTGAAGACACTAGTGTTATTATATTTTAATTTAAAGGTAGCAATATAATGTTGTAAATTCTGATAAAAAAATGAAATTTTCATGTCACTACAATAACCTCTTCTTTAGAACATCTCATCTAGATATCCTCTTACAGACCCTATAGATGGTATTTTTGTAATATATACATATCTAGTACATTTATAAATTTTTTTAGTGATTTTTTTCATGGGATGTCCATTCTATGTTTCTCTAGGTTTTCTAAATAAAAAATTATATTATTTTCCTTTTGTAGGAATGAAACGTCACACATTGAAGTACATAAAACATTTAAATACAATAAATTTTTTCTCATTTGGTAGTGTGAACATGTAGAAAAAATATAATATAAAATATAGGTTAAATTTTAAATATCTTTATTCAAAAACAATTGACTGGTTTGTGTCATAGTTTAAAACGTATCATATTGTTTAACCCATTTGTTAAAAAAATTGTCCTTAACCATGGTACAATCATTTTCAGATATAAAATGATATAAAATTATATATATGGTACAAAATGGATCAAAATAAATTCAAGAGATGAAATTTTGGATGATACATCATTCCCATTATCCTCTTTAATGATATTTATAATTTTTAAATAATTTAGTAATATTATATTCAATATTAAATAAATATAATTTCATTTGAAATTTTATTGATATATATTTACTTTATCGATAAAAATATAGGATTGGAATATGAATATAATATATTTCACCTTAAATTATAAATTATTATTGACTATATAATTTATTTTAAATAAAAATTTATTAAAAAAAATTATTACAATTTTTGTTTTTGAAATAATTTTTATTGATTTTTCTACTACTTGCACACAAAATTAGTTGATTTTGTGTAAGAATTTAAGATAATTATACCATTCATAAAATTGAAAATAAATTAACTATAAAATTTTTTAATTATATTTACAAAATTAGATTCCAAAATAACATATTCATATATGAATGTGACCACATATGTGAAAATAAAATAAAGAAAGTGATATTTTTAAATTCTCCATTACTAAACATAATATTAAGGTCATTTTCAATGAAAAATGGTAAAAAAATCATTTCAATGGAATATTGGATGAAGCTGGTTAAATTATTTACATACTGAAGAAATAATTTAGGAGAGTGAAAAAATTTAAATAATTATCACATTATTTATAACATTAATTACATGGTTTAACCTTATTGAGATTTAAATATTTACGATGGTTACTATTAATATTTACTAAAAAGAAAAGTGAAATATTTACCAAATTGGAACGATCTAATTAAAAATCTAGAGTCCATTTTATCATGATTTTTTTCTATAATTGGTAGAAATTAGTTTAGAAAAAATCCCGTAGAGTGTAATGAAAAATGGGTTATTGTGAAAATTAATTATACAAGTGCAATATTATATTACATTAAATAAATAATTATTAATATTATTATATGATTTGTAAATTCATTTATTTAGATATATAATATATTAATTTCATTTAAATCATTTATCATTTTTTATTGATATAATTATTTGAAATGGAAATCCATATTGCAATTAAAAATAGTATTCCGAAAAATGATTATGTAATCATAAAAAACATATACAAAAATAAAATAAAATATATATTAATATGTAATTATGGAGATTACGATTATTAAAATAGATATTTTTTATTTAAAACCAAATTCACAAAATAATGAAACAAATAATTTGGTTTATATTAAGAAATAGAATAATACTTTTATGAAAATCTATATTTTTCTCTAACTCAAAAATAATTTGTTTATGAAAATCCCAAAACACATCCTAACCTAATATTTTCATGTTTATTTCCAAAATTAAATTAATTTTCCCAAATAATATATATATATATCGTATATATTAATTATACTATTAATTCAAAAAATCTACTAAAAACCATTTTTTATAAAAAACATTTTCGTACAACACAAAATGAAATTACTAAAATTTTATTATATATTTATTATGTTGATATAAATAAATTTTAGTTATATAATTTTTTTATTTTTTCTCATAATTTTTTTATTCTTATTAATATTGGAAATTCAAAAAATATTTTTTAATAGTGTCATTTAAAAATTAATATTTTTTATAGCTTATCATAGTTTTTATAAAGCATGGTGTTGCATGTTAAATAAGATATTAATAACCGTATTATCCTAAAATATATTTTAATGGTGTTAAATTTTCCCCACAAAAAAATTCCATCCTATAAAAAATATAATCTCATTGATAAAGGGTTTAATATTTGAATATACTATTCTTCAAAGCCCACATCATACAAATGAATAGTAAAACATATTTTGAAAATGGTATGTGAGAAACATAATGTTTACCAAAAATAATTCATATTTATGTTCCCAAATAGAGATATAATTAATGGAATATAAAAATATTGATATGGTAGAAAAATAATAACATTAATTGAATAATATAGTGTGATAGAGACCATTTTCATGAGAAATATAATGTCCACAAAACCATAAATCCTAAAGGGATAAAGATGACCATAAATTCATCATATATAAATACAATAGGATAAAATATTTATTTAAATATCTACTTCATAAAGTTGATATATTGTTTTACTATTAAAATTCAGATCATTAGAAAATTTAATTTCTTGATTTATTCTATCTTTTTATGATTTTGAATAGTTTCTATGCCTGATTATTTTGATTATTGAATAAGATATATTTATCGACACATAAATCATAGAAATAAAAATATACTACATCATTATATCCATAAATTAACGACATGTTATTTCACCCATATAGGAAAAAATTGTTAAATTTAAAATTATACTTATTATGAAAAAACCATATTCTGAAGAATTAATAAATTATATCCACAATAATGAAACCTATATAAATTATAAAATAATTTAACCATTAATTTTTAATAATAATAGTTTAATATATATTATTTAATGCATCATCTACTTATTCATAAATCATCAGACCAAATTAATCCTCGATAATGAACTGATTATGTTGAATACAAATATTGGTATAATAACCATGTATGGACATAAGGAATATTTTTGCATATTAATAGAGACTACCCATTATATTGTCATTACAACCAGATTCCACCAAGGGTTATTGATTTGAAACTCCTTCCATAGAGTTCAATGGGGGTATTTTAATATTTTTATAAGATATAATAGATTATTTAGAAAAAAATAAACTTAAGCATTATTTATCTTGTAGTTTATTATCCATGTAGATTCTATAAAAATTATGGGATTTAAAGTTATCTATATTAATTATATAATCATTTACTTATATCAGTATCCTATTATGTGGTAATTTCCCGTCAGTTTTGTGTCATTGGATAGAATAGTGCCCTTATAATTGTAGTTACAGTATTGTAAATTTATAGCTTCTCACTTACCCTTTAATTCATGGAAATGATAGCATTTCCCCCCAATAATATTTAAAACTCTCCTTCTTCTAATTCTTGTATAAGGTTGTTTCATTTCACATTGATCACATGTTTGAAACTATACTCATTCCAATTTCCATTTTTTCAGAATTACATTTACATAGTGATCAACCATTCAATTTTTCTCTTGGTTTCATTTGAAAATATAAGAATTGGCGAGTTATTTCACTACCTTGAGGGAACATGTTACCAAATTCTCATATGATTAAATATATTATGAGATTAATATCTTTATAATTCTTGGATTTACCACACCTTATAAAAAAATATTACTCTCTATATTTTGTATTCAGTTCGCAACAAGAAATGTTAATCTTTTTGTCACGACCCCCTCCCCACAAAGTGTACCCCTCCTAGGCCAGCAATGATAGAAGGGATATAATGACCCCGAGTTCCACCTCAATTAGGCCATGGTATGGAGACTAGCACCGAGGCTATAATGAACACACAAATCGGAGGAATTACCCTCTATGAGAACACATGCAGAAGAGATAGATAAGATTGACACCAACCAACTCCAACTCAGAACTGAAGTAAAAAAAGGAAACCCAAGTGCACATATTTAATGTCATGAAAAATTACTACAATGTAAAGGGAAAAACTACAAGTACCCAAAGGAACATAAAGACAACAACATCCATAAGCCTGAACAGTTCCTTTAACACCAAGATAGTAGAAACCAGATTTATCTCCAACCTACTCCACGTGACATGAAAAACAATTTATATATACGTAGGGTTAGTATAATAGTTTACTCAGTAGAATCCTCCCTGAAACCTCTCTTGAAAACGAAAAGAAAGAATGCTAAAGAACAGTGAACAACAAGTCAATCTAACACGTCACCTAAACTGGTATACTATGTTTCCAACCTCATCATGTCTACTCTCACCGAGTAACGCATACAATAATATAGAATATAGTAAATAATATCAAGGGTAACCCGCTACTATTTCCCCACTATTTTTCCTCTTTGCCCCAACGAAATATGTCATGTGCATCTCTCTCTAATTCCATGCCCACATATACCTGGGATAAGCTCCATAATTCACACCTCGTGCACCACAAAGGCTTTCTCACAGACACCTGGGCCAATAACCACACCATCCACACATCCAAAAGTAACGAGGTAGTTTTCGGGAACCACCACAACTTGAATAATGTGTATCATATGTTGGGTATTATACCTCAATCCATTACAGCCGATACCCCGAGTAAGGATCCTCAGGCCATCACAACCTATAAATGTTACACATATAGTAGTCCATAGGATTCTATATCTAGAATATATGTGTGTGAATAACCACAATCCATTACAGCCCTCTACACACATATATGGGGTAACTGACCACTATGCCTAATGGTACAAGTATCTACCAAGAGAAGAGAGCGTGGTCAAAGGGGGTAGTCATCCATTAACCCTCCCATCAGAATGTTAGGGAAAACACTCCCCAAGGGCTCAGAATCCCTAGGGTGTCAGTTTCCCTTACTGACAGGGTGGAGAAGCATATATAAACACCAAAATATAGAATATATTATAACTCACAACCACACACTGGGCATAACCTTTTCTTAGACACTACTTGTAACAACCCGATATTTTATGATAATTATTATTTTTAATTTATTTAATTTCATATGTTGTATGCTACACCAAGATTATCTGAAGCTGTACGCAACACCGTATTAGCTTGTAGTATACGCAAC
Organism: Viscum album; assembly: GCA_963277665.1. Classification (NCBI taxonomy): domain Eukaryota; kingdom Viridiplantae; phylum Streptophyta; class Magnoliopsida; order Santalales; family Viscaceae; genus Viscum; species Viscum album. Next base: position 1,767,163,408 of record OY728152.1, read on the forward strand.
ACAATTCTTGGATCGTGTTATACACAATTTCAAGTTCATTTGATAGATGTTATTCTACACAACATTGAGTGTATATATATATTCAATGTATAAATAAAATATGGTGGGATTATGTTATATGCAACAACAAAGGATTCGTTCACTACACGCAACCCTGACTTGTATTTCATTACACGCAATCGCGACCTTCCTCGATAGCGTGTGTTGTACGCAATACCAGGTTTCACTAAATGATGATATATTGTTATAATATTATTATGGACTAGCCGTTTTGAATATTATTGAATACATTTTGAATTTTATAACATTATTATTCATCTTATAAATTTTCTAAAACATTTTATGTGAAAAAAATAATTTTTTCGGGTAAAATAAGTATTAAAAAAATGTAGTTTTTCCGCCTTTTGATGGCGCACCCTAATTAAATATAGTTTTTTTACTTTTTTATAAGTTCAATTTTACAAAATAAACTTTTTATTTTGAATCAATATGTTAAAATTTACATTGGATAATGTTTTTATATTTTCATGATAACTTTCATAATATAATGAATAGTAAAAACACGCTATATTTTAATTAAAAACAACTTTTTTCATCGTAACAATTCATATGGTTAAATTATAATATTTAATGGTTTTAAAGTATAAATAGAATATATTTTTACCATTTAATATAATTTATGTCATTAGCATTTATTTTACCTTGAATTCGTAGGTTAAATCAATTCAATCTTTTGCAATGTTTTAAACAAAAACCCATTTTCTTTCGACAACGGGATTAATTTTAATTTAACTTCTGAAACTTTTTTATATTGAATTTTGAAAAATGGATTCAATATTTGGAATCAGTGGGTCCAAATTATGTTAATAAGCTACTTTTTATTTTTGGGTATTATCAATAGTAACTACGGTAAATTTTATTTAACATAGTTAAAGGTAAATCAGGTAATTAAGGGTAAATATAAGGTTATAAAATTACCCTAACACCTGGAAAAAGTCTATTGGATGACCAAAAGTTTACCCATATCACCTAAGGGTTGGAATAGATTCATTTTATGGACTTTTTTCCTTGAAAATAATTTAATTATTATTAAAATCAATGAAATTGACAACATGTCATTCTCTTAAATATTATAAGTATATTAATTTTAATTTAGTGATAAAAATCATGAAACATCAAAAATTAATAGTCTCCAGAAATATAATAAAATTATCTATATCATATGAATTTATTTAGAATTTTTAGGGATTATATATTTATCATTAATTATTACACAATAGTGATGTTGAAGTTATTTTATTAATTAAAATTTCAAGTAAATGGTTTTAAAAATATTAAAATGAATATTATATGAACTATTTAATGTGATACAATAAATTTATTGATTACTATGACATGTTAGGAACCTATTAAATATTTTATTTCGAATATATCCTCTGTGTGGATTTTATTTAAATTCAAATGAATGAATAGTGTGAATATTGACACTATTGTTATTTTATAAAAATAACATATTATTAACTTGTTTAAAAATCACAAAAATATTTAAAAATTATAAATTGAAATTTATATAGTCAAAAATGTCATAAATTATATAATTAAGGATAATTAACAACACATAAGTAATTATATATAACAATTTATAATTTATAATCTTATTACCACAAATAAAATTTGATATATTAAATAAGTACAAATCAAGTTGATATTGTTTAAAATAAATTCCATACATGTCTAAATTTTATTGGTTGATATGATTACAACCCTATATCATCTAATATTTTAATATGACTCATTTTTTGTGGTTTTTAAGTGGATTAAGATTTATTATAATATAATATTTTTAAGATTTCCAAAGGTGCCCCTCCCCTCCCTTATAAAAGGGAACCTCCTCCCTCTCTTCCTCACACCATTTTGAGCCTTGAATCTCGGCAAAACTCTGCCCATTTCACTTCCCCACTTCAATAGAAACCTTATAGAGGTACTGGTCATCTCAAAAGACCAACCCTAGTGCCCTAAGAAGAAGTTTAATGGAGGTCCGTCGAAGAAGAGGTAATCTCTTCTACCAATTCATTCAAGTTATTTCTTCTTCAACTTCATCTTCTTTAGTTTATTCATTATAAAGAAATAACATCAGTATATCTAATATATTGATATGTTATTATAAATATGAAACAACCCCATCAATCTTACGGAAAACAAAATCCCCGCGCATGCGTACGTACGGAATACGGTCTCCACGCCGTGGTGTAATCTGTTTTTCCAACAGCACCATAATTGGATTGGTAAAATGGTGTAAACAATAAATATACATAGTTATTATAACATAATACTAATTCTGATATATTTTATTATCCACTCGAATTAAATTCAAAAATTATGGGAACGATATCATCGCTCGTGCATACGTACGGACTACCGTCTCCACGATGCGATGAGATTCATTCTCAATGATTAACCATTCATGAATAATTATAAAGTTTATATAATAAGTAATAATGAAATATATGATATAATAATGATACTGGATATATGTTTATAGATATTTATTTCATCTACTTAATTCCATTCAATTCAATAAGGAAACGAAAACAACATTCATGCATATGTACGGCCTACCGTCTCCATGAACGGTGTATTTCATTCCATTTATCGATCTATTATATATATGTATATTCTGAATATATATTATATATAAATAATTTTTTATATTCTGGAAGTAAGTAATCATGATCTAAGTAAATATATTAATATTTAAAAGTCAAAACACGGACGACAAATGAAACGATTTTACCCAAAACGCTCTTTAACATGGAATTTACAAAACAACGGGTAATATAAAGTCATAAGTGAACCATATATGATATCATAACAATTAATATGATTCACTAATAAGTCAATGAAATTATTTAAATCAATATACAGGAGGATTGGATACGTATGAAACATATCGGTCCTAAGGTAAGGGATAATTTTGCAATCACATTTTTATCGAGATCACTTATACATAAGTATTTAATGGGGTTATATTTGTCATCCATGATCATAAAATGTTTTTAATAAAGTGTTTAATATTCTTCCATGTATTATTAATTTCATCTTTACCCCTCTTTTACTTTTACATTGTGTTATGGAAGGAATCTTTCATTTGTTTACCATACGTGGTACTTTTTGACTTTTCCGACAAAAGTACGAGGAGAATGTTTTTTTATCTTAAATGGCATAAACGGATTTTGAAGAATTCATAACGCCTTATTTTCAAGAAGCTTACTCTAAAATATTTCATGATTATTTTCAACAAAATAAATTTATTTTAAAATTTAATGACAATTTCCGAAAAGAAAATTATTTTTCGGAATAAAGGATATTTTATTCAAGAATTAATTTCAAGTGTTTTATCAAAACTATTTTCCATCTAAGATGACATTATTTCATATGTGTATGTTTCAAGTGTAATGTATCTATTATTTATATGGTATGATTCTTCTTATGATGATATGATATCCATTTGTTTTATATGGATTATGTTATGATGGCATGATGTTTAAGAATCCCAATTTATTACATGGGTTATGCTATGATGTATGATTTATGATTTTGTGGAAAAAGTAAGAATGATTTCATTATGAGATGGGTGGGACCTATATCTCCCTCCAATTCATTGGGTAATGATTTATATCTCATGAGATAATCAAAGCTGGAAGTGCAAGTTATATCGGTTCAGTAATACAGGACTGGAACGAGGTGTGTACTCGATTCTGAAAGGGACTCTGTCCACTAAGATGGTCTTAGCAGCAATGTCTTGGCTACTATGAAAATCATAACATGTGCTTAATGGTGTTCCACAATTACATGTTTTATTCCCATTCTATTTTATATTGATTCATGTTTCTTTATGATCTATTCCTTATGTACTGCCATGATTTATGTCATTGCTCAAGATTTTGATATTCAAATGAAAATGATTTGTTTTATTTTATCCATGCTTACCCATACTGAGAATTTGAGCTCACCCTTTATATGTTTTCTTTTCCCCATGATTTTAAGAAAGGTTTTAGGTAAGAAAAAAAAAAGTGGAAGATCTTATGGGAGACGTTGAAGATCTTTCAACATGATTAGAATATTATTTTCTGAGTTTCCAAAGACACTAAACTATTACGGTCCTTGTGTGTCTGTTTTTGTTATGTATTAAGTATTCCGAAAAATTAATGCAACGTCCATGTACGTCAAGCTTCGGGTCTCTACACTAATGCAGCTAACGTCTCTCGGACTCCATGCTGCGACTTCTGAGACTAGGTATCCTATAAGCACACAACCATTTAAAGGGATTTATTAGATTAATTCATTCCCTTTTTATCAATTCCACGGTATGTTAATTAATTCTTCAAACATTAATTAACTATGGAAAATTCCACAATAAATTCCATTAACATCACATCCAAAATCCATTATCCCTTCTAAATTTATCAACCTCATCATTAAATTCAAACAAACTCCAACCCCATGGGTTAACATCATTTATTCAAACATTCATTACAGAATTAATTTCCCATATTCCCAGGCATTCTACAAAAGCATCCTATGCTACTAAACACAATGGGTCAACACGGTGAGTAGATGTACTACCCGTCGAGTCCTTTCCACCTATAGCAAGTGCGTAGACCCATTCTCTCTTGAGAGGCTAAACATGGAAAGAACGTGGCATACCCCGTATGTCTTCACCTCTTTCGGAAGAAGGGTAAGCAAGACCAGCTCCCTTGAGTAGTGGGGAAAGCACGTGGCATTCTCACTTATATGATTTTAATTTTCTATGATGGATTAAATCTTTGAAATTATATTAATTTATATTTTCAAATAAGGGAAACACAATTTTTGGTCTTATTTAATGTGGAATGCATCCAAATTTAATTACCAAGATTAAAGCAAAACATGAATTACCTAGGGTTAGACTAAAAATATAATATTAATAATAACCAACACACTCATATAAAATATATTTTATTGTCATATTTTGACAATTACACCTATATGGTTTTTAATGGTCCATTTTATACCATTGTGACATATGAAAAACATTACAGAAAACAATTCATTTCAAAAATACTAACAGTGTCTTCTCTCACACTTATAAAAGTGATACCCTCTCCTCCCATATTCACATATTCACATATCATTGTTTCAGGAATGTCCTCCCCAAATCAATTCCCCAGTAACCTGGACTCATCCTATAAGAATTATATGGGAAATAACCCCATCATTGTATGTCTTTTAGTGCAACTATGTGAAGGATACCTGAAGAATATCTAACATTCGTTAATGAGAATTTCTGTTTTATTATTCCCTCCAATAAATTTAATTATTAACATATAATTCATATATAAATAACAAACTATATTAAATATAATGAGATATTGTTATGATAAGTTTAGGATATTAAAGTATTTCCAATACTAAGAAATGGGTTAGGAAATCATCATTTTTGTGTACAAGATAATACCACCCTACGATCTGATGTCATTTATTTTTCCATTATCACCTTTCAATGATAGAAATTATGATGGATATATTTTTTATTGGGGATATATATTTATTTTATGATGTTATTATGTTTATGTCAATTTTATATCACACATACCATGTTATTCACCATTTTGAGGGAATATAATATCATAATTAATGTGTACGACAATCTACCACCTTACAAAGTGAAGTGACTTGTTCACGATTTACAAGAAAATACTAAGTAAGGTAATAATGAAGAATTTTGATATATATTACATATAAATGATTGTATAATAATAATAAATATCACATAGATTTCATTTTTTTAATCCAATAAGAATCTGAAAATAGTGTTCATGCGTACATATGACCTGCCGTCTCCATGACCAGTGTATGTCACTTATTATCACATGATTTTATGTATTACTATATATTTTTATATATTATATATAATTTTTATAATTATTTAGATGATTGAACCATGATAAAATTAACATTCCCAAAAATATAAAAAATCAAAACATTTATTTAAAATGGAGCACTTATTACATGAGCCATAAATTTCTCATGAAATCATTGATAGAAGGACATATGTAAATAATATATGGTATGATATATGGGAGCATGGTTCTGTAATAAATTTAAAATAAACTTTCATTTATTATTCATGAGTTTTGAATTAGTATCATGGAAGATAATATTTAAGGTATGGAATTTATGTGTAACTTTATATTTCTCTGAGACACGTGCCATATTCACCACTTATTACATTTATGTGGTGTATATACCACCAATGAATTTATATTATGACCATTATCTTTAATATTATTCAGATTTAAATATTTATTCTAGTATCTCTTCTTCAGTTGGATTTCGATACAAATGTTAACAAATCCATAATCTTTTTTTATCCATTTTTATTCTATAGGACATACTTTCTTTTATAAACATATCTTCTTCTCTGAGGTGTATATATTGTCATATTTTCCTGTTATATATTTAATATTCATATTCTAATTATAAATTTTTCTTCATTTAATTTCAATATTTCATGGGGACCGTGATTCAAAGTTACCAGTGTGGCCATTCATTTAGGTGACAATAGCATTGTTCTTTAATATTTTATATGATTATGATTATAATGTTAATATTACATGATCTAACTCTAAACATTCTCAGGAATGTTCATCCCATATTTTTATCCATAAATTATTCATGTATGTCTACAATTTTCATCTATTTAAAAAATGATATAATTTAGAATATATTTTTAATAAAATATGTCTCTCATTCACTGATCAGTCAGAAATCTATTTTCTTCAAAATCCTTTATTTCTAAAAAAGTTATTAAAATTATTTTATTACTACATTATGATTTTTAAAATTATTATATACCCATGTTTTAATATTATTTCTAATAAATAATGTAATTATCATTTTAATTTTCAATCAATTCATGTTTCACTTTTAATAAAAATGTGGAAAGAATAATTTTTTCAACATTCATGGAATTAATAATATTTGTTTCTTTCATTGCTGATCAATGATTTAAAACATTCATTACAAGGTTTTATTGTTATTTATGAAGAAAATTTTTCCCTTAATATTTGGAAAATTTTTATATATTAAACATATTATTTCAATGTGAAAATGATTTTGAAAGAGGTTCATGTTTTATAAAACATTTTTCATGTTAAAAGGATATCTTCCTCAAAAAATATCGCAAGTAGTCATTAAAAATATTTTCCATCACTGTAGAAATTATTTTATATTAAATAAGATTTATTATTGATGTTATACAAAGATTTAATTTTTATTCTTTCTCTAATTTTTTTTATGATTATGATGAAAACATGATGATGAAAATTGTCTCTATTCCATGGGTTATACTATGGTAAAATGATTTTGAAACCATCCTATTTTTCTTTGGGTTATGATTTGATGAAATGAAAAAATAATAAGAATACTATTCATTATCAAGAGGTTATATTATGATGAAATATTTATGAAACTCATTTCATTTCATTGGTTCTCATATAATTGATGTTTAACGATCATGTGGCACACATATGTTTGGTTTTCCTTACGTGAGGGTGGTTACAATATAAAAAAGGATTGTGGTTGAATTTTTTAAAAAATGGTGGTTATGTTATAAATAAGAACCATTGAAAAACATAATATATATAATAATGTTGGGTGACTTATATATATGTTTCACCCCTACATGCATCCACGTCACTCAAAAAAATTTATCCCTCCATCCAAAAATGGCATCCCTTCACATAACACCTTCCTTTCTCAATATTTAAGTCCACTGATCCAAGGTTTCCTACTCGGAATTTTTGTCTTATCCTACTACATCTCCTACAAATCACCATTATCCTCCTTCTCATGACTATAATTTTATCCAATTTTATTTCATACTTGAGATTTCCCTCATATCCTCCTACAGTTTCTGTAAATCACTTTTAGTGTTGTGCTCCAGCTATCTCCATTAAACGGTTTCTATATAAAACCAGCCATCCTTATTTTATCCACCATCCATATTATCCCCCAGTCTATATTTACCACCACTTCTCCTATAATTCCCGCTCAACATTACCTACCTCTCCTTCTACATTTCTAGATCATTGACATTTCCATCAGATTTTGTCTTCATGCTAGGTTTCAGTTTAGACATCATCATTAAGACACAAATAATGGATTACAGATCCCATCTTCAGTGCTCGATATTCAATTATTTCAACATAATCACTATTAATTGTTGAAATTAAGAACATATAAACTGGTGTGTGATTCATGTTATTCCTCTTAAAATGATTCTTGGTTCATGCTCTCTATAGAGATAGAACATAGGCAATAATGTCAGATCCAGGATTTGTCAACCCCACCTTCGTCCAAAAAAAAGGATACATTAGTGATCCAAAACTCTAGTCACGGATGAAATAGAATCATGTTGGGAACATCATCATAGTCTACCATCATCCATCATGATTCTCATACTCAATTGGTTCACAAATCAATTTCATTTTCAAGTGAGACAATCCCCAATAAATTTTCATGATTCTCTCAAAAGAATGGGTTGGCCTCCGCCTCAAATGATATTGTTCCTATATTTATAGGTAAATTAATATATATATTTTTTGATAATATTATTATCATGTTAACATACTAGGATTTTTCCCTTTTTCTGATTTCTAATGTGTGTACTGGTGCTTGGATTATTTTTTCCATGCTATGAATGATTGATTTTTTTAGAATACATCCTTCAAAATGAATTAACCTTACATTCCTCTTAATATGTTTTGTTCTTTGTCAATTAATTATATCGTTATTTTATCTATTTTGTTACTATTTCCATATTTCTATTTTTTTAAGTACACATATTTCATTCGGTCAGAGATTATTTATTTACATGCACTTTTTTTATAGGATTCAAACTTTTTTGTTTCACTACATAAAAACATGTGGGAATTTATGTAATCCTAATTTACATTTAATGTTCTTCTTTAATTAGTTATAATTTTTCATTTTTTTTATTTCATTCATATTCTACTATATTTTTCAAATTATTCTATTTTAATATTCTCACAATATCATCTATTTATAATTAATGTACTTATATTTAATTCTTTTTTCAATTTAGGAGTAGGTAGTATCGATGTTTAATAGACATGTATAACTCATTGTGTATCATTTTAATATTTTCGAGAAAAGAAACACATTGGAATATGTTTTAATCTATCCACATGAACTCTTCTTGTGTTACATGATTCTGAATACTTCCTCTTTAACTTCTCAAGCACTTGAATTTGAATTAATGATGCATGAAAAATGGAATGTCCCCAAATTAATATTTTTATTATTATTGTTCTACAGGTTGCTAATTTAATTCTTAATATTATATATATTAAACATCATTACTTATACAATGTGTTCTTCGTTATTCAAAGAGGTAATGAAAGTGGATGAATTGTACCCCCACTTGAATGTAATTTCAAATTTATTTTCATTTTTAATTTAATAATAACGATTCAATTAAACTTATTATTATTTATATACATTAATTCATTTTTCCATTATTCTTTTCATTTTACCATATTAGTTATATATATATTTCTATATTATGAAAGAGTACACAAACATAGTTATTCATGTTCCCATTGACACACATTAATCACTCCAAAATGATTTTTACAGAATTTCGGTAACTATTACAGTGTAATTTTTTTCTTCATCAATTGATCATCAAGAGTATGTATTTAAAGGTAACTATTCCTATTATAATTTCTGTATTTTGGTATTTTTATATATTTCAAACATTTTTTTTCAAATTACATGTAATATGTCTCTAAATAAATTTAACATGCATTCTCATTTAGAACACATATTATTGAACATAGCATTTCTTTGAATATCCTGATCAAGATTCATTAATTTATCACTATGGTTTCCCAATTTTAATAATTTATTTTTACATTTTTCTTGTTTCTGGGGGGATATGATTTTCATATAAGTTTTTCACCATTACATTAGGAGGAATTTGATAGGTCATGAAAATGGGTGAAGTGTACCACCACTAGAAGGTTAGTTCTAATTTATTTTTATTTTATTTTTAATAATGAAGATTACATTAAACGTATGATTATTTAAATGAATTTTTTTTTTTCATTATTCTTTTACTTTTACAGTTTTGGGTAAAAATATATTGTTTTATATTATCCATAAATAAAAACATATTGTTATTAATGTTGTGTTTTAAGGTTATTATTCATATTATAATTTATTTATTTATTTATTTATTTTTTATATTTCTAATATTTTCCTAAATATAATTTATATGTATCTAAACACATGTAATAAGAATTTTCATTTAAGACATTTATTTTTGAGCATTCCTTTTCTAAGAATGTCCTTTCACATATATATTAGTTTATCACTATGGTTTCACAATTTGAACAATTTTTTTTGGGATTAAGAATTTTGGTGGGGATGTTCGTGTGCATGTGAGGATGAAACCATTAAAGATAGAGGAATTTGAGAGGCCATGAAAATGGGTAATGTGTACTCCCTCTTGATGGCTAGTTCTGATTAATTTTCATTTATATTTTAATAATTATGATTCATCTAGAAATATGATTATTTAAATATAGTGATTCATTTTTCAATTATTCATTTCATTTTACATATTTCATTATAAATATATTGTTTCATATTATGAATAAAGACACAAGTATGGTTATTCGTGATGCATTTTAAGGTAATTATTACTATTATAATTTCATTATTTTTTTATTTATTCATATTTACAATGTATTCATTCTAATTTCAAGTTATTCATCTTTAAATACTTGTAATATGATTTCGTAATCAAAACACTTGTGTCTGGACTTATCTTTTCATTGAATCTTATACTCTAGATTTATTTATTTTTCACTATGGTTTATTAATTTGACTAATTTTTTTCTATATTTAGCGTGTTCTTAGGGTAATTCATGATAATATATGGTTTCCACCATAAATGTTGGATGAATTTGTGAGTCTATGAAAATAGGTAAAGTGTACCACCATTTGAAGGATAGTTCTAATATATTTTCATTTTCATTTTAATAATATGAATTCAATTAAACATATGATTATATAAATGTAGTTCATTATTTTCCATTTATTCTTTTTATTTTACATATTTTTTTATAAATATAATCTTCCTTATTGTAGATGCATAAAACAATTTATTTATTCATGCTTCTTTTTATGGTAATTGTTTCATTTAAAATTTCAATATTTGGGTATTTTTTCATATTTCAAATTGTGTCATTATAAATACTTGTTTTATATCCCTAAATGCATGTAATATGAATTATCATTCATAACAATTATGTTTTAACTAACCTTTTCATAGAATCTCCTAACATTGATTTATTTATTTTTCACATTGGTTTGAAAATTTTAATAATTTATTTTTGGATTTAGCATGTCTGTGGGGAATTAGAGTGCATGTAATGTTGTGAAAATTATTGTTGGAGGAATTTTAAAGGACATGAAATGGGTAATGTGTACGGAAACTGGAAATATTGTTCACATTTATTTTAATTTTCATTTTAATAATGATGATTCCAATAAAAATTATGATTATTTAAATATAGTTATACATTTTTTCATTATTATTTCCATTTTAATGATTTTTCTATAAATATAATTTTTCATATTATCCATGCATATACAAATTTAGTTATTTGTGTTTCATTTAAAGGTAATTTTTCCTATTATAATGTCTGTATTATGGTATTTTTCCATATTTCTGATATTATCTTTCTAAATACATGTTATCTTTCCCTAAATACATGTAGTATGCATTACCAATCCAAACACGTATTTTTGAACATTACTTTTCATGTGATATTATACGTTAGATTTATTTATTTTTCACTATGGTTTCCAAATTTGACTAATTAATTTTTTGTTCTTTTTTGGATTTAGCATGTTTGTCGGGGAATTTTAGTGCAGTAAAGATGTGACAATTAATGTTTGAGGAATTTTAGAGGCCATGAAAACGTGTAATGTTTACCACCAATTTATGGTTAGTTTTAATTTATTTTAATTTTCCTTTTAATAATGATTAATCCATTAAAAAAATGTTTATTTAAATGTAGTAATTCAATATTTTCATAATTATTTTCAATTTATTGTTCTAGTTATAAATATATTATTTCATATTATGCATGCATAAATTTTATTGTCATTCATGATTCCATAGAGACTCGTTAAGCACTCCAAAATAATTTATGAAAATTTTTTCAGTATTATAGAGTTAGTTCTTTCTTCATCAGTTATTTATTATGAGGATGAATTTTAAGGTATTTATTTCTATTATAAATTATCTATTATTTATATTTTCCCCTATTTAAAATATCATCATTCTAAATACATGTTATATATCTCTAAATATAGGTAATATGAATTCTCATTTTGGCAACTTTTGTTTGAAATTACATTTTCATGGAATCTCTGGCTCCTAATTTATTTATTTATCACTATGGTTTCACAATTTATTTAATTTATTTATTGTATTTATTTTTTATATTTATCATATTGGTGGGTGAATTATAGTTCATGTAAGGTAGAATCTATTAAGGTCGGATGAATTTGACTGGCCATTAAAATTGGAAATGTGTACCACTAGTAGAAGGATAATTATAATTTAATTTCATTTTCACTTTAATAATGCTTATTTTTTATAATCATGTGATTATTTAAATGTAGTTATTGATTTTTACATTATTATTTTCATTTGAAATATTTAGTTATTAATAAATTGTTTCCTATTATTGATGTATACAAAAATTTAGTTATTCAAGTTTCCATCAAAGCCACATGAAGTACTCTAAAATAATTTTTATAGGTTTTTGGTCACTAATACAGTGTAATTTCTTACATCATCAATAATTAATTAGGATGAATCCTTTTAAAAAACCTATTCCAGTTATTATTTATGTATTTATGTATTTCTCTGTATTTCTTATAAATTTGATTTAAATACATGTTATTTGTCTTTAATACATGTAATGTGTATTTTCATTCAGAACACGTATGTTCAAACTTATCCTATCATTGAATCTCATACATAGAATTTATTTATTTATAACTATGGTTTCCTAATTTCAATATTTTAATTATTTTCCATATTTAGAATATTTTTTGGGGTATTTGAGTATATGTATGGTTGGTAACATGAAATATTTATGAATTTGAGGGGATATAATCTTTATGATTTTATATTTTTTTAAGAATATATTTTTATCTTTAAAATTTTATCGATTAATTATTGTTCTTTTTCTTGTGGTTATTCTTCTAGATATGCTATAATAAATGTATATTATATATAGATAACCATAGAAAAATAGAGCATTATTTCATCATTTATTCACAACACTATTCAACTGAAGGGATAATATACATAATATAGAGCAACAGAGACAATGGAATCTTTGATTATAATATATGCGTAGAATGGGGAAGGGGAAACAAATGAAATAAATTCAACAATAATATCACTCATATTTCAATTTTATGGACCCTTTACTAACTCAAATCACTGGAAGATCCACCTTTCACTTTAATTAGCTTCTGTATTATTCTAGCACTTCAGATATTATTCTCACACACACTGTTATAACCTATACATAAATAATGATATCAAAATGAATTAAATAAAATGTTTTTAGTGTATCAATATTGATTAGAAAAATATGAATTTTTTTTATCTCCATAAATCTTCATCATATTATAATATATGTTATGTAACCATTTACATGAATTATAAACATAGATTGGATATTTAGATTTAGGATTTCAAGTTTCTCCTCCATTTTAAATAAGTATAGTATATGAGTGAGCAGACTTGGAAGATGTCCTAATTATAATAAATATGTGTTAGTAAGGGTAGAAAAATATATTATATTTTGATGTATTATATAATACCCTCTAGGATAACTGTATCAAGAACCATATTCTTATTTGGACTACTTAATCGGTTATATATAAACAATGTGATGTCTGGTTTCAATGGTAGTTTTGAATCAAGAAAAATCGAGGATAACTGAAGGCACAATATGGATTCCAAACAAATCATTCATTATATATTATTTATACTTATTAATAATGTGTCACTAAAACATAAAATTCACATATTTCAATTTTTAATATTATTTTTTATAAATATTTAACATTGTTATAAACATATTTTTGAATTTCCAAAACATGTACATAAAAGTTGAATAAATCTGACATGTCCTACATAAATTATTCTTCTAATATTTTATTACTAATACTAAATTCTAAATGATATGTTTAAAATTTATTCAATTTTTAGGTACAATAATTCCTGACTCTGTTAGAAGATATTCAAGTTGAATATTCAGTAAATAGGTACACTGATTTTTTTTTAATAATGTACACTTTGAATATATAAGGATTTTATATTCCTATATCTAGTTTTATAATTCTCTATAAATAGTGAAGATCCAGAACAATGTGCTTCAGTTTTAATCCATGATATGTATAGGTATAAGAAACACCAACTAAAACACCACCAAAAACAACTTTCTTGGTATGGTCTAGAATGATAATCTAAATTAAGGGTTTTTTAATAAGGATGAAATTTCAACTTTCACACTATTAGAGAGAAAGAACATACCTCACTAGGATGTTTTTAACTTGAAATGATGAATGATTTGGTATGTCCTTCACTATGGTGCTTGGTTCACTGCATATGGATAGATACTATAGGAAATGAATAACATAAATTATTATGATGGAGTGTGAATTTTATTTTAAGAAGGCCTTGACCTACCTAATATTTTACACATCATGGTAATATAAAATCATTCACATGAACACAAAAGATATGCATATCAAATAATAATTATGTAAAGTGATATGCTATGTTTTATTTATATCAATTAGGTTAAAATAGTTTGACCAACTTTTATCCTTCTAATAAGTTAGAAATTTTTTTCAACAATGTTAGAGGTGATATCCCATTTATTATTTTATTTCTATCTTAATAGAGTTAGAGATGAGGGTAATGTAGGTTAAATACACAATGGTTTAATGGTTTAATAAGTATATATTGTTTCTATAATAGGATTCCATTTATCATTCGGGAGAGTGATCAATACTCTTGATCGATTGGATATTTTAAGGTTGTGTATCTGGTTAGTTTATGTTTATTTCTATATCATAGCTACATTAAGGGTATAGTTTATTATATCCTGGATATTTTGATAAAGGGATATTGATTCTAATGTGTTCTTATTTTTAATTGTAGTTCATGTTCAGATTTTGGATTTATATGGTTTTCTAGTATTATTCCTCCTTCAATGAGTATTAAAATCCTGTCTTTGATTAAGAGATTTCCATTCAATAATGTCAATATTAATGCAGGATTTATTTCCTACATACAATGAGAAATGTATTATAATAATATGATATTAAATATATACATCATCATCCAAGAAAGAATCATCAGAGAATTTCATGAGCAGCGAATCAAATTTCATGAGATATACATCATCATAGAACAAATAAGAATGGGTAGTGGATCATTTTCCCTTCTCTCAGTTATTAATTTCTTCTACATGTACTATATATCACTTGTGTTATATATTTTTTAAAACTGGATCATGTACTCTGCTTGATCAAGTTGATTTTTTAGATCATTGGAACATATATTTTTTAGCAGTGAATCATGTTTTTTAATTTAGTATTGAATATTTTTTTATTGCATTAGTTGATATCACTGTCAAAAATTCAATGGCGGGAAAAAGTTATAACAAAATATGTGTGGGACATATATCTCCCTACAATTCATTAAGTTATGATTAATATCTTGTAAGATATATTGTACTATAACAGAGAGTGAAACCAGTTCAGTAATGGACTTTTCTAGCTATGATGGTATTGGGAGTGGACCTTGACTATTATGATGTTCTTAGTGGACCATTCATTCATGTATATAATGTTATTCATGATCCTTGTACACGTTTTTAATTTTATATGTGAACCTGATTACATTTTAAAAAAAATTATGCACAAACCTAAATTTAATGTCTATAATGTTAACTGTGGAACTAGTATCATGTATGTATGTTTATTAAATTGCATAATTTCATGTGCTTAACATATTGAGATAACCTAATTTTATTTCCAAATGTTATTACATTTATAATCTGTTTTTTATACCCCAAAATCCACGTATTATGGAAATGTTATTCTCTCATGGCTCATGTAATTTGATATTATTATGATTTATAACTTATGAACTATAATTCATTAAACCATTGGTCAAGATTATGCTAATTTATATTTAAGCTATTTTTTTCAAATTTTATTCTCATGTTCTCATACACTTATAATCATATTATTCTTTTTTTATCTCCCTTATATATACTTACTGCTCTTCTATTCCTTTCATTTATTATGTATACATCCCCCAAGGTTATGAAGAATGGTTTTAAGTATTTTATAACTACATAGAGTACGTAATTTGAATACATTTATGATAGAATTTGAGTATATTTTATTAATTAATAAGATTCTGCTCCATGTATCAGAATGTAGTAAACTATTACGATCCATGGTGAACATTTTTGTAATGTATTAAACATTCATCTAAAAAGACATAATATCCATGTATGATAATCATGGGTTATTATAGTTGGTATGAATTGAATGGATTAGTTATCAATTAGAAACTATTATTAGATAACTATAGTGATATCGTTTAAAATATTTCAATGGATATGTCTAATGATGAGTCAAAATTTTGGAAAATTTCTACAAATTATTGTAAATTAAAGAGAGAGTGGTTTCCTTCAAATTTA
Organism: Viscum album; assembly: GCA_963277665.1. Taxonomy (NCBI): domain Eukaryota; kingdom Viridiplantae; phylum Streptophyta; class Magnoliopsida; order Santalales; family Viscaceae; genus Viscum; species Viscum album. The sequence continues at coordinate 1,767,180,294 of OY728152.1, forward strand.
TTAATATCTGGATAATTAAATTGGAATGGTCTTTAAAAAAATATTCCAAGTGGTAATAACCATGAAAACCTTGTGTTGCATTAAACTATATGTACAACTGGTGGATGAAAATGTCTATTGTTGGACATATATTTTGAAATTTATAAGGGATATATTTTTGAAATTACTAATATAATTATAAAAAATTATGAAGGTTTTTAGTAGATGATGACTCTGAATGAGATAGAATAATCCAAAGGTTTAATAGATCAAGACTAATGTGTCCGGATTTTGACATCATATAACTGATTTTCATTATTACTAACATTCCAATTATGCATAGAGTTTCTAAAAAATGGAATTCGTCAATGGAAGAGACAAGAAGAAAAAATATTAACATTGATTGTGATGGAAAATATTCAGAGGTGAAACCAACTTGAATGATAAGTAGGGTGAATGATTTTTTATTGCTCCTAATCAGTTATCACAATACATGATTAATAATGTGAACCTAAATCTACTATCAAAATCATCAAAGAGGAGAATGATATAGTAAATTGAGATCTCTGGAAGTGCTGACCTTATAAGAGAGAATATTTAGTTTCATATTTTTCGAGAATGTGGTAATAAGAACTCTATGGATGTTCACAAAGTAATTAGATGATGATTTATGTGTGAATAATAGGGGAATAGATTAAGTAATTTTCTAGTGAAATGGAATTTTTAGTTAACACTATGGATGGTAATTTTTTTCATCCTAAGGTGTTATAAATGTATTATTTCAATACATCTGGAATGTATGTGAATTATGGAAATAAATTTCCTAGGGGTAATATCTTAAAGATAATTATAAAGGATATATGAGTAATTGTTATATTGTTTGTGATGAAGATACTATAAATACATATTAGATGAAATAGGTTTAGAGAATAAAATGAGGAATCATAGTTTATGGATTAGAAATGAGGTGGAATAATCAAACTGTTTATATATTAGAAATCATGAATTTTTTAGATGCATATATATAAGGATTGGTTCTAGAATGTTTTCATTAATGAATATCAATATTATTTTGAATGGTACTGATGACCTAGAAATTTGATTTAATGAAAGGGTTTAAATTTTTTTTTGAAAACTGATGATTATTGAAATGTAACCCATAATATGTTCTTGACGTTGAGAATATTCAATTTATATTGGATAAAGCGATTATTGATAAGAATAAAGTATATTGGATAGTATTGATAACCTCATAACTAATAAATGATTTGTTAGCATTGTGTTTTATGATATAATTAATGGAGAATACATCATTATCATATCTATGTATTATATTCATTAATATACAATTTTATTCATGGAATGAAGAAGCATTCTTTTTTTCCTCATGGTTCTAGGGTAATTCACGTTGAAACAAATTTTAAAGGATATTCCTAATGAAGGTATTAACACTTTTAATTTGTGAAAATAAATATTTAGTTTGTGTTATATACAGTTAATGATAAGTTCATTTAGGATATTTAGTGACCATTATTCTAGTGTTATTAGATTTTAATCATTTGGAACAGTGATAAGTTTATCGATTCGTTGAATGGATTGAGATGAAATTTTGATGGGGCATTATATATTAAAGTATCACATCACTATATGATGATTTATCTATATGAGATACCCTCTCCAAAACAAATTTGTTGTAATGATAAGTAAAAATAGATGGAATGACATATCATTCTATTTATGGATCTTATAATCCATTAGCACATCAAGAATAACAAATGACCTATTATTTCATAGAGATAGAGTTGAAGAGTAAATTGATCAGTGAATAACTGATGAATATTTTTTTTGATTATGTAATGGAATAAAATCAATTAGTTATTTCATCTTGGGAAAATTCGTCAACTATATGAAAATGATATTGAAATAAAATCATATCTTATTACTATCATTTTTAAGATATCATTGACACTTTCCACACCCTGTTTTTTATGTTTTTTTGGTAAATGACTTTCTGCAGATCACCATTATATTTATGATTACTGATATCTATAACTCTCTAAAATTGGATATAATTTTCCCCAATGACCAAATCATCACATTCCATTTATATTCTCATATATTGAAACCATATCTTGTGTTACTCTAGGAAAAATTGTGTTCCCATCATTCACCTTTTAAGGGAATTTTTATAATTCAAATGTAAAATATGGATATCGATGATCGAATCTTCAAATATTAAACATATAACGCACTGCTATTTTATGAGAATTATTTTTTTTGTCATATGTTATACGTAACATAAAATTAATCTTTCATTACACACATCACTATCTTGGCTTGCGTTATACGCAAGAGCAACCATCCTCGATAGCGTGTGTTGTACGCAATACCGAGTTTCACTAAACAATGAAATGATACTAAAATATTATATAAAAGAGATATTATGTATAGTTATAATCACTTTTTTATATTTTATAAATTTTATCATGCAAATTGGACTTCATTTTTGGATTCAGAATATCAAAATTAGCCTTGGGTGAAATTTTGGTATTTTTATGAAAACATTCAATTTTTGATAAATAGTGAAAACACTCAGTTACTATATAAAAGATGACTTTTTATTTAAATAATTATTTGTATTATTTAAATTTATTTTAGGTAAAAATTGATACATAATACCTATATATGTTCAATGTAATTCATTGAAGTGATTTTATAATAATCATATATGTATAAAAAGTTTATTGAACTTTTCACAGTCTTTTACCCACCTCATAGGAGAATTTGAAAATTTACATAAAAAATAATTTTACATCTTATGTGAGTGGAATTTCGTAAATTCAAGAGACACGATTAATATCAAGGAGTAAAATGTGGTTCAATAAGATAAAAATAATCTTTGGTGAAAAGTACCTTTTTCTTTTATTTACCATGGTTAAAAGTAATTAGGGTAGTTATGGGTAAAAATGATATTATTATTACCCTAACACATGACATAATTCTATTGGATAAGTGTAATTAGGCCAAAAAAACCATAGGAATAAAATATTACCCTTTAGGTCAACTTAAATTAGATTAAGAGACTTATTATTATTTTATTTAAAGAAGAGTTAAAAGAGTTAAAATCAAAGTTTAATAACTAATTTTTTTTAATATAATGTTATAAATAAGATAAATTAAAATATAAATATTAATTATATAGATAAAAATAATTCCTACATAATGTTATTTTATTTATAATATTTAGACATTAAATATTATAATTTATATATGACACAATGATGTTGCAGTAATTACCTTATTAATGAAATATTAACATAAATGATGATACAAATACCGAGATAAATATAATTTGAGACTTTATATGAATTCATCTAATTTTATAGGGTAATGGGACATGTTATTATTGATATAATTAACTTTTTTTTATCTAATCATGCTGTTATGATTTTCACAAAAATTATTTACCAAATAGTTTCAAAATTGACATAAAATAGTTTTTAAAACAAATATTATATTATTAATTGTTATTCTATTCCTAAAAAATATATGGTTTGGTAAAATGACATAGATAAGGTTATATATATTAATAATTAACCACTTGGGGTTCGTTTGGCTTGTTGTAGTATGTTTATTAACTATATAGTGTCATAAAACAATAAGACACTGTAAAAGTCAAATTATTTAACTTAGAGTTAAATCGAAATGATAAGGATAAAATAGTAATCTAAACTTGTCTAAAACCTATTGGTTTAGGTGATTTCGACCAATACCCACTTTATATACTAAATAAATCAATTTGGAGATATTATAAACCGAATATGACTTTATTATAAAACAATATTTTATGTTTTTCCTAAGGTGCCCACTCCTCCCATATAAATGGGAACCTCATCCCTCTCCGCCTCAAACAAATTGGAGCCTTAATTATCTGAAAAACCCTTTAAATTTCCCTTCTCAACTTACCCAGAAACATACTAGAGGTTTTGGTCTTCTTCAAAGACCAATTTTTAGTGCCCTAAGAGGAAGTTTCAAAGAGGCATGTCGAAGAAGAGGTAATATTCATTATCGATTCTTTCAAATTTATTTATTCATCTACTTAATCTACATTAGTTGTTTCATTATGAAGTAATAACATCAGTATTAATCATATACAAATATGTTATTATATAAATTAAACAAACCTATTTGACCTTCTATCTATCCTACAGAAAACGAAATCACCGCACGTGCGTACGTACAGAATATTGTCTCCACGCTATGGTGTAATATATTTTCCACCACCACCTTACTTGGATGGGTATAATGGTGTAAAGAATCACTATATATGATTATTGTAAATTTATAATGATTCTGAAATAGTATACATACACTTCAATACAATTCCACGATCATGGTACTGATATCATCACTAATGCGTACGTACGACCTACCGTCTCCACGATGTGATGTGACTCGTTCTACATGACCTTCATTGAATAATGATTATATAAATGAATTGAATGAATAAATATGATATATATTACACTAATACCATTCTTAAAATATGTTATCTAGAACTTAAAAAGAATAATAATAATTTATTCGACAAAACATGCAAAAGAACATGAAGCAATGAACACGCGAATAATAAGTATCAATGAAATATTACTAATAAGTAGGTAATAATATGACCATATATGATATCATAACAATGAATATGATTCTTTAATAAGTAAATGAAATTATTTTAATAATTATACATGAGGTTCGGATACGTATGAAACAAATCGGACCTAAGGTAAGGGAAAATATCGCATTCTCATTTTTATCCGAGATTGTTTATTCATCAGAATTTACTGGGGAATATTTATCGTCCACGTCCATATTTCCTCAATATGTAATATTTTATCTATCCTCATACAATTTTTTAAATCCAATTTTACTAGTTTGTGAGTTTTTAGTAAATGGTATTAAAGGAATCTATTGTCATTTTTAGTACGAGGTACTTTTTTACTTTTCCGGCCAAAGTATGAGAAAATTGTTTTTTTTAACTTATACGGCATGAATGGATTTATATGATTTAATATAACATTATATTCATGTAGCTTCCTTTACATATTTTCAAGTTAATTTTTAATCAACTACTTTTAATTTAAAATAGTATGACATGTTAAGAATGGAAAAATGTTTTTTAATTATAAACTATATTTTCCTCAAGAATGGAGTTCAGGCATTTTATCAAAAAAAATTCCATCTACAATAATATAGGGTTATACTTCTATCCCTATTTTTACATTTATTTGATTATGTTATGATGGAATTATTTTTATGATTTCCCTTTATCTTATATGGATTATGTTGTGATGGCATGATGTTTAAGAATCCCATTTTTATTACATGGGTTATTCTAGGATGTATGATTTGTGATATTGTGGCACACATAAGAATGGTTTAATTAGGAGATGGGTGGTACCTATATCTCTTTCCAATTCATTGGGTAATTATTTATATCTCATGAGATAGACATGGCTAGAACGTCAAGTTAATCCAGTTTAGTGATATAGAACTGGAATGTGTAGTGAACTCGGTTCAGTAATGTACTTTGTCCGCTATGTTGGTCTTGTCAATGAGCCTTGACTAATATGAAATAATATTCTATGATTATATGTTTATGATAAAATGTTTCATGTTTTATTTTATGATTATTGGGATTAAATTTCACTACTATGATATATCCCATGTTATGATATAATGATCTCTTTTTCATATTATGATTTTTAAAATGTTATGTTCTTATGAATATGATATGATTGATATTTTTTTTACACTTACTGAGAATTTGAACTCATCCTTTTGTGTGTTTTCTTTTCCCTTGTTCAAGGAGAAGGGTATTAATTATGATATTCCAAGAGGGACTCTATATATGATGAAATAAACAGGATTCAATGTAGATGATGTATGAACCAATTGTTTATGTGTCCTAGTTTCTAAAGACACTATACATTTACGGTCCTATCATGGTTTTGTTATATGTTGTAATAAGTATGATTCAATTCTGAAGAATTAACCATGTATGAAATATATGGGTTGTTATAGTTGGTATCAGAGGATTGGTCTAGTATTCATTTTGAATCTATTTAAGAACTCTAAGGATATGTCTAAACATAGAACAAAATATTAGTGTTTTAGAAATGGCCATGAACAACCTATGATAAGACCTAAAATTTGATGTTTTATTCTTCATTATGTGGTTTTTCTGTTATGATTAGTTTTTCTCATGCTATGCATCTTGGTTTCAGTCAATGGCTGGAACCTGAAGGAACCATGTTAATGATTAATGCGACTGGAAATGAAATGACTGTCCCCCTGAGCAACCAAACATTATGGGTGATTGAATGAAAAATGGTGTAGCCATGCTCACACAACTTTATCAAGATATGAATCATGATAGACTACCAAAAGATAAAAGGATGGAGAAACATTCTATTGAATCATTCATGAGGCATAGTCCACCTTCATTCAGCGGGTCATCAGATCCATTAATGTCTGAACAATGGATCAGTACCACTGAAAAAATATTTTCAGTCCTAAAATGTTATGAACATGATAAAGTCATCTTAGCAGTATATCATTTGGAAGCTGAAGCTGATCAATGGTGGAATCTTATTAATAATATGAGGCAAAGGGATGAAATTGAGTCCATGTAATGGGATGAGTTCAAGAACATATTTTTCAATAATTACATCCCTTGTATTCTTTGAACAAAGAAGGATAAAAGGTTTCGTGAACTAAAGAAAAAGGATGATGAATCTGTTGGTACCTACGAAGAAAATTTTACAAGACCTTCGAGGTATGCTTCTGGAATTATTATCCAACATGAGAGTAAAATATATCTATTCTTTAGTGGCTTAAAACCAAGTCTTCGATGGTCTTAATGAATAGGGTACTTCAATATCTATGAGGAAATTGTTCGATGTTATCTCAAGGTTGAGATGGAGATTGGAGTAAGCCATCAGTCATAAGGGTTTGATAAGAAGAGGATAATTGAAATCAAGGGAAAATCTAAAGACCACACTGAAAAGAAGTTGAGTTTTCCCTTGTGATAATAGTGTGGAATGATACCTGGGTGGAATTGTCTTAAAGGGACAAGTAAATTTTTTAAGTGTGGAAAAGAAGGTAATCGGGCAGTTGAATATTGAAATAATGCGAAGAAGTTTTTTAATTATGCGAACAAAGAAAATGATACACATAATGCACCTCCTACACTTCAATGTTTCATGTGTAAGGAAATGGGGAATTATGCTAATCATTTCCCGAATCCAAGGGTTGTTGATGATGATCGACGTCAACAAACTCTTAAGTCCAAAGACAAAAGAAAGTCACATGTAATTTCTATCGTCGATGTGGAGTATGATAAAGAAGTGGTGAAAGGTACAATAACTATCCACACTAAAGTAGAAAATGTTTTATTTGATTCTAGATCCACCCACACTTTTATTTCTGAAATATTTTCTAAGGGTATCGCCATATTACCACAGCAGTTAGATATTGATTTACCTGTGACAACCCCTAATGTCTCAAAAATTGCATCAAAATTTTACAATTATTCTATGATTAATGTTTCTGGGAAAGTGTTTCCTACAAATCTTGTTTTCCTTCCTATAGTGGAATTTTATGTGATTCTTGGCTGGGATTGGAATTCTTTATACGGAGCTCATATCAATTTCCAAAGAAGGGAAATCACATTTAATATTCCTGATCAATCTACTATCATCTATTGATGCAAGGATGAATATAACCTTACAGTGGAAATTTCTTCCATTTTATGGGTCTTGATTCTTATAAATTAATGTTATTTATCTCAAATGGTTGGAGAGAAACTCACGATTACAAATATGCACATTTTATGGGAGTTTGATGAAGTATTTCCATAGGAAATTCCAGGTGTTCCGCCAAATCGTGAAGTTGAGTTTTCAATTGAACTCATTCCAGGTGTTATTCCTATTTCAAAGAAGACATATAGAATGTCCACCATTGTGTTGCAGGAATTGAAGAAGAAACTCCAAGAGAATCTTGATAAAGGATTCGTACACCCTAGGGTGTCACCTTGGGGAGAACCAGTTCTGTTTGTTAAGAAGAAAGATGGATCCATGATATTGTGCATTGATTATAGAGAAATTAACAAGATCACTATCAAGAAAGAATATCCACTCCTGCGTATTGATGAATTATTTTTCCAAATATGCAGAGCTCAATACTTTTCCAAGATTGATCTTCATTGAGGGTATCATCAATTAAGGGTCAAAAAGGAGGATATATCAAAGACAACTTTTCTTACAAGGTATGGACACTATGAATTTATTGTGATGAAATTTGGTCTTACTAATCCCCTTGTTATGTTCATGGATCTGATGAATAGAGTCTTTAGAGAATTTGTTGATCAGATTGTGGTAGTCATTATAGACGATATTCTTTTCTATTCAAATAGAAACGAAGAACATGAAGATCAAATGGAAATTGTATTAAAGACCATAATAAAGGAGAAGCTTTAGGCCAAATTTACCAAGTGTGAATTTTGGATTCAAACAGTTTCATTTTTGGGTCACATAATCTCAAAAGAGTGGAAATCATTTGATCCAGATAAGATTGAGTTTAATGAATGACGGTCGAGACCAACGACAGTAACTGATATCCGAAGTTTTCATGGTCCGACTGGATATTATCGACGTTTTGGGAATGATTTTTCATGGTTATCTAATCCACTCACTAAGATGAATCGAAAATGAGTTATGTTCATGTGGATGGAGGAGTGTGAATATAATTTCAAAGAGTTAAAATGAAGGTTATCTAGTGTACTTGTGCTGACACTACCGTGTAGTGGAGAAAGGTTTGTGATCTATAGTGATGCATTCAAGAATGGACTGGGATGTGTTCTCATGCAAAATGGAATGGTGATAGCTTATGCCTCACAAATGTTTAAAATCCATGAGAAAAATTACCCACCTCATGATTTGGAGTTAGCCACGGTAATCTTTGCATTAAAAATATGGAATCATTATCTTTATGGTGAAAGGTTTTATATTTGTATTGATCATAAAATAATAAACTATATTTTCACACAAAAGTAGTTGAAAATGCACCAAAGAAGATGGTTGGAGTTGATTAAGGACCACGACTGCTCATTTCATTATCACCCTGGGAAAGAAAACAAGGTGGTAGATGCATTAAGCCAATAAGACCATGATAGCTTATCCATGATGAGGTTCATAAAAGATCTAATATTTATGGATTTACAAATGATGGATCATGGAATTATAATGGAAGGGGAAAAATATTATCTTTATCAAATGAATGTTCAACCATCTATACATGTGAATATTAGAGAGGCACAAAAAGAAGATTTAGATTTACAAAAGACGGTGAGAAATGTTCCCGAATTAAACCTTGATTGTGATGAGATAATAAGGTTCAAGAATCGGGGTTTTATTCCTAACATCCTAGAATTAAAGAAGGAGTTGTTGGATGAGGCTCGTAGTTCTTCATTCATTATTCATCATGGAAGAATGAAGATGTATAGGGACCTGAAAGAGTAATTATGGTGGGATGGCCTGAAAAGAGATGTTGGTGAATATGTCTCTCGATGCTTGGTTTTTCAGCAAGTTAAAGATGAGAGACAGAAGTTTAAGGGGATGTTACAACCATTACCCATACCCAAATGGAAATGGAAAAACATCACTATGGACATTGTCACTAGACTTCCTAAAACATCCAAAGGGAATAATGTTATCTGGGTCATAGTTGATATTCTTGTTAAGTTGGCACAATACATTTCTATTATAGAAGATTTCTCTATGGATCAGCTTTCCAGGATATATGTAAAGGAAGTGGTAAGATTTCATGGAGTACCACATTCCATTATATCTGATTGGGGTCCAGGGTTTATCTTGAATTTATGGTGAAGTATTCAGCATACATTAGATATAGAGTTGTGTTTCAGCACTGCTTATCATCCTCAGAAAGACGGTCAGTCTGAGAGAACGAAACAAACTCTAGAAGATATGTTTATAGCTTTCTCTATGGGTTTCAATGGTGGTTGGGATCAACACCTATCATTGGTGTAATTTTCATATAATAATAGCATTCACTCCAGTATTCAGATGGCTCCTTATTAATCTCTCTATGGAATGAAATGCAGGACTCCAACTTGCTGGGATGAAGTTGGGGAAAGAAAGATATTAGTACCTGATCTTGTTGTTAAGATGGAAGAAAAGGTAAGATCTATTCAACAACGCACAAGAGCATCTCAGAGTCGAAAAAAACGTAATGCTGAAAATCGAAGAAAAGACCTAGAGTTTGAAGTGGGTGAAAAAGTGTTCTTGCGAATATCTCTTTGGAAGAGAGTAATGAGATTTGGAAAGAAGAGAAAGTTGAGCGATAGGTAAATCGGTCCTTTAAAAATACTGGATCACGTTTGGAAGGTAGCTTACCGATTTGCGCTTCCACCAAATCTCTCTTAAGTTCATGATGAGTTACATATATCTCTCCTGAGAAAGTACATACCCGATCTTTCACATGTATAAGATCAGAAGTTGTACTGCTGGAGTAAGAGCATTCTTATGAAGAACAGCCGATAGAGATTCTGGATCATAGTGAAAAACTTCTACAGAACAAGACCACTCTCTTGGTGAATGTTTTATGGAGGAACCACCAATTAGAAGAAGATACATGGGAGATAGAGGATATGATGAGAGAGAGGTATCCAAATCTGTTTGTTATGATGTGGCGAATTTCGAGGGCGAAATTCATTTTAAGTGTGGTAGAATGTAACACCCTGATATTTTATGAGATGTATATTTTTTTATGTCTCATGTTATAAGAAACATCAAAGTAATATTTCATTACACACAACACTAGCTTGGCTTGCGTTATATACAAGATCAACCATCCTCGATAGCGTGTGTTGTACGCAATACAGAGTTGCACTAAACAATGATATGCTATTAAAATATTATATAAAACAGTCGTTATGAATAGTAATACTCACTTTTATAAATTTTTTTAATTTTATCATTCAAAATGGACTTCATTTTTGGATTTAGAATATCGAAACTAGCCTGGGGTAAAATTTTGGTATTTTTCTGAAAACTTTCAATTTTTAATGAATAGTGAAAACACTAGGTTAGTATTTAAAAAATGAAATTTTATTTAAATAATTATTTATTTTGTTTAAATGTATTTTAGGTCAAAATTGATAAATAATACCTATACAAGATTAATGTAATTCATTGGCTTCATTTAATAATAATTATAGATATATAAAAATTTTATTAAAATTTTCTCCGTCTTTTACCCACCTCCTAGGAGAATTTGCAAATTTAAACAAACTTAATTTTACTGCTTCTGTGAGTGGAATTTTGAAAATCTGAGAGACGCCATTATTATCAAGTAGTAATATGTGGTTCAATAAGATAATACTAATTTTTGGTGAATAATAACTTTTTACTCTTATTTACCACGATTAAAAGTAAATAGGGCAATTAATGGTTAAAATGATATTATTATTACCCTAAAACATGTCCTAATTCGATTGGATAAATGTAAATGGACAAAAAAACAACCATAGGAATAAAATATTACATGTTAGGTCCACATGTATTAGATGAAGACACTTATTATTATTTTAATTAACGAAGAGTTAAAAGAGTTAAAATCATAGTTTAATAACTAAAACATTTTTTATATAAGGTTATACATATGATAAATTCGACCATAAATATTCATTAGAAATATAAAAATATTTCCTATATAATGGAATTTTATTTATAATTTTTAGACATTAAATAATTTAATTTATTTATGACACAATGATGATGTATTAATTTGTAGCGACTCTGGTTTATGCCCATGTCAGACTTTGTAATATTTCTACGAAGAATTCCAGAGCTAGGCGCGAAGACGGCGTGCGATTCTGAGGCCCGGTGTGCCCGAAATTAATTTTATAAAAATATTAAATATTTTTATACTATACACGTGGTGGGGGTGTGATATCTCCTAAACGGTAGCTCGGAACGGGAATCTGAGGCATAGTTGTGTCCAGAACATGCCGTTTACCCTATGCGAGGTGTAAACTTTGCCGGCGTGGGCCTGTTGTGGAAAACGCCACCAGGGGCATTTTCGGAAATAAGTGGAAAAGTTGGTTTATGGGTGTTGGCTTGAATAACATCTGAACGGAGTCTCGGATCGAAAATATGAGTCTGCCGTTGCGTTCAGAACGGCGCGTTTACCCTAGGGGTGACCTTACCTTTGTCTGCATCGGGTGTCGGGACAGAGACGAGTTGGCGGGGGAGAGTTAAATGAGATGTAAAAAAAATTAAAACATAATCAATCTCCCCCTCTACCAAATCCTCCAACGTGCAGCGGATGACCTTCACTCTCCCCTCCTCCGTTCATTGCCAATTCAAGCTCCAGGAGTCCGTTTTCAGCGCCGATCGTCAGTAGATCGAGGTTCAGCGCGTCGCAGGCGTCATTCTGCACCCGAAGCTTCGGCGATCCACCAATAGGTAGGCGGATTGAGTTTTAAAATCTCGGACCTCGTTTATGTGTTGTTTTTCTTCAAATCTTCATAAGGGTTGTGTAGTTCGGGTCCCGAGCTTTCCAAAACATGTTTCAGATCTGAATTTGGAGCACCGGGGGGCTCCCGGTGGCTCCCGGAAGTTTTCCGGCAAAAACCCGGTTTTCCGGCGACGACGGGCGGCAGCCATGGCGGAATCTGGCGATGGCACGGTGGCGCGGTGGTTTCCCGCGAGGCCGGCGCTGGTCCGGCCAGGATTTTCTGGGGGTTATTTAATCCCCCGTAACTCGTAAACCGTAACTCTGGTTTGCGAGCCGTTTACGGCGACACGCTCCTTTCGTCGAGACGGACCTATTTAACTCACCTTGAGGGTTTAAAGGTTCGGGATTGTGGCCCGGGATCTAGAAACGTCGTATAAAATAATATTATTTTATTATTTTACGACTTCGGGCCGTTGTAACTTCTACCCGGAGCGTCCGATTGACGTGTCGTCAGTGGATTTGGGACCCTGATGGTACGAAGGACTTTTTGAGATGGTTTCCAGGTGTTGGGACTGAGAATGGGGTGCGGACCCCACGAGGCCGGGTTTTGGCGTTTGCGGAAAAACTCAGCTTTTGCACCGTGAGTCCAATTTTGGCGGATGAATAGTCGATCCTGTGTGTTTTTCTGAGAGGAAAGCAATGATGCGTTCCGTTCGATGAGTTTCAGAATCCAGGCGTGGGCCCCACCAGAGCTGGCCTTCGTTGAATCGTACCTTTTTCACCGGGTGTCCGTTTTGGACGAGTGAGTAGTCGATTTCTCTTGTTTTTCCGAGGGGATCGTCGTGGTGTGATCTGCTCGATGGGTTTCGGGATCATTGTGTGGGCCCCGAATGAGGTAGCTACGGTGAATAGTTCCTTTTTCACCGGTGCTCCGTTTCGGGCAAGTAAACAGCATATCCTGCGTGTTTTTCTGCGTGGAATGCGATGGTGGCCTCAGTTTTGGATTAGTAGGTGTGCAGTGTGGCGTTGTGGCGGGTCGCTCAGGTTAGCAATGTTTGGACCAACAGTGGTTGAGGGTTCTCCTTTGGTTCGTTCCTACGAGGGTTCATGTGGTATCACAACCTTCGTATGGGTTTTTGATCCTCTCGATGGGATGTTTAAACTATTAGAGTTGTGGTATCCCTTTGGTGGGACCGAAGTGTATCCTCTAGCATCTTTACCATAGATCGGGTTCTTGGTATCGCTGTGACCGCTTATTCACGGGCGGTGATCCCCTATCTAGCAGGTTAACCCCGTAGGGTTTCTGGCATCGTCAGGAATATGATCCCCTACGCGGTGGGTTGTGCACACTAGGGTTGTGGCATCGTCGGGATTACGATCCCCTACTCAGCATGATATTTATAGTAGGGTTGCGGTATCGTTGGTTATACGATCACCTACTCAGTGCTTGGTGTCGGTAGGGTTGCGGTATTGTTGGTTATGTGATCCCCTACTCAGCGCGTGGTTTCGGTAGGGTTGCGACATCATCGGTTCGATCCCCTACATCGTGAGATATACTAGATAGGGTTCCTGTATCGTCGTGTCCATCTTTATATGGACGATGATCCTCTATCTGAGTGTGGAGCTTCTGTCGAGCGCCAGATCGGGTTGTGGTATCCCCCAGCGGATCCTGGGTGTGATCCCCTATCTGTGAGAACTACGTATGCCAGATCGGGTCGTGGTATCCCCCAGCGGACCCTTGGAGTTATCCCCTATCTGTGAGCTACGTATACAGGACTGGGTCTTGGTATCCCCTAGCGGACCCTAGCGGCGATCCCCTATCCGAGGAGTTTGGTGGTTATGGTGTTTCAGCGATGTTTCCTCAGTGATGTTATCTGATGGAGTGTATCTCTCGGGTGAGTGTCTGAGATGTTTGTTTGGGACCCGATGGAGTGTATCTCTCGGATGAGTGTCATCTGGTATGACAGTTTTCGTGTGGTGTACTCTCCTAGTTGGGACAGTTGCTGGTGATGAGGTCGGTACCTCTTGTGGCTTGTGGCGTGAGCTGAGTATATCTGGATTGTTCAAGGTGTATGTATGGGCATACACCTGATATGAGTTGATCTGACTAGTTGTGTTTAGCCGAGGATGGTCACGAGATGGAGTTTCTCTCTCGTCTGGGTTCCCTCTGGCTGGGTTGAGCAGACTGTTGCCTTTCAGTTTCTCCCTTGGGTTTTGGGTTTTTGGGGTGCCTACTGAGTATGTTTATACTCACCCCTGCACGGGCTTTGCCCGCACATGTTTGTGTCTTGTGCAGACCACAGGCCTTTTGATGGAGTCCCAGGAGGACCCGGAGCAGGCGGAGCTTAGTGGACGAGTTGACATGGGTGTTTACTGGAGCTGTGCCGAGGGAGCTTTCTGGCGGGTGTTTGTGGCAGCGTTCCCCTTCTTCAGAGCAGGTTGGACAGCCTTTGTAGTTTTCCTTTGGTGGGCCCTGTTTTTCCCTTTGTACTTTGATGTTGCACTGTGGTTTGGGATAGATTGTATGCATGCATTTACTTTTCAGTTTTTATATCTCTGCACTCTTTCATGGAGGTGTTTGTGGGTGCGTATGTACAGGTACATTAGGCTAATGCCTCCCATATGTGTGATAGCCTACTCAGCGCTGGTCGCCAGCCCCTGGCCTATTGGAGGCGGGCTTGGGGAGTCGCGGCTCGAGCCCCGTTGGGTCGGGTTGTGACAGAGTGGTATCAGAGCAGGTTCCACTTTTGGGATCTCAGAGCATAGATAGCCTAGCTGTGAGTTTGGTTTGGGTTGTATAGAAGTAGTGTTAGGATGTTTCTAGTTAGGATTTCAGGCCAGGGACTCTAGTGTTGGTGCGGCGGCCGACGTATCCATACACCAAGACTCTGATAACCTGTCTTTCGACTCAGGACATTCGTACACTGGTCACGAGGACATAATGGTACATGCATCATATAGGACTATGTTTTTGGGTTTTCCATGTCCTTATTGAGTCATCTCTCCAGATATACTCATTGATTATGGTGTGTCTTGAATGTATTTCAGGATGCATCCACGACGACAGCTAGCGAGAGTTCCGCAGCAGGATTGTGCTGATGACCCGCCCCGTGTAGAGGCTAAGGAGCAGGGCGCAGGTTCTGAGGTTGCACCACCAGGTGGTCTGCCAGTTGAGTCGCCACCTGTCGAGTAGCTGGTTGTGTCGGCGGTGCAGGACGAGGTTGCGCGCAGGCTGAGTGCGCTGCACGAGTTCCAGAGGCAGTGACCTCTGAGGTTCCGGGGTGATCCAGACCCCTAGGCAGCTGATGACTGGCTTGAGGCAGTCACCCGAGTTTTTCGCCTAGTGAGGACACATCCTGATCAGATGGTGGTCCTAGCGGCGAGCCTTCTGCATGGTTTGGCAGGGTGATGGTGGAGTTTGGTGACACAGTCCCATGATGAGGAGACGCTCACGTGGGCAGAGTTTGAGCGGCTCTTCAGGGAAGAGTTCTATCTAGTGACGCTGAGGTCAGTGCAGATCCAAGAGCTTATGCAGCTTCGACAAAAGAGCATGACCATGTCAGAGTACTCAGCGAGGTTTACGGACCTATCGTGATACTCCCTGGATATGGTTCGAGACCCGTTCTTTAGGTCTCGGACCTTCGATTAGGGATTACGCAGGGACATCCGAGCAGGTGTGGTTTCCTTGTGCCTGCCCACCTATGCTGGAGTGCTGGAGCGAGACTTGGTGGTGGAGAGCCTTCTGGCCGAGCAGATCTCGCATGTTAGTGCTGGGCACGCGAGAGCTGAGACATTGTCAGTCGGATCAGCATATGGTAGCCGACGACAGACTCTGGGGTCAGGACGTGGTCGACGTTTCAGGAGGCAACCCTGGGATGGATAATCTGAGGCTCAGGGCTCGTAGGCCAGTTTTGGTCAGCCGCAGGAGAGGTGGTGTTACGCTTGCGACGGTTGGGGACATCTTGCAAGAGATTGTCCGACCCGACATGCTGCTGAGAGGGAGCCGGTCGATGGACCGCCATGGCAGAGGCAGCGTCTCGAGCAAGGAGGTCCGTAGGGCAGCGGAGCGGGTACAGTAGGAGGAGGTGGTAGGCGATATCAGTTTCCACCACCCCCACCCCCAGGTGGTCCACGCCAAGCTCAGGGAGCTAGTGGCTAAGGGCGAGGACAGCTGCATGCCCTGGAGGCTGTTGACCCAGAGGCTCCGCGGATGGATAGAGGTATGCCTTGTGTCTTTTCTACTTTCTGTAGTAGTTTGATAGACACTGTTTAGTGGTACCCTTCGTTTTTTGTTTCTTTCTCGAGTTTTGTTCAGGGCGTTGGTAAGACCCTGAGTGGGTGTTGTTTGGCGTGCTTCAAATGCGTAAAGAAGAGAGATCCTTTCCCCACCGAGACACGTTTTTGTGACGCGATTAAAACCGTGTGGGCGAGTCAGTGCGCCCAAAGCGGATAGTATCGAGGTGTGGTGGATGAGTATGACAACCCTGCTTTTTATTACAACTTAAACATGCTTTATTACATAAAACTTCACTTTATCCAACAAAGAAGATCGAGAGGTCTAGTGTCTTTGGGGCTTAGGATCATTACATAAAACTTTAAACTTGAAATACAACATCTTTTTTGAAAACTTCATTTACATGACCACTACATTCCTTCGTACTTATCATTGCATGGGAGAACCTGAGGACATGCATAAGAAAAGGGTGAGCTATAAATCCCAGTAAGGGAGTAAACAATGAATAACATGAGGAGTACAATACATGTTAGGCAATAGGAATATCAATAGAGAATAATAGAAACATGAACATAAAGGCATGATAAAGCATGATAATCAAAACATGGAAATGTGGCAACAACACTTAACATTGAATTAGCATGAGCCAAGGCTCATTGCACATGGAGCATGAGTAAACCCTCATTGCACTTGAAGCAAGAGTAAACCCTCGTTGCACATGAATTAGCATGAGTAAACACTCATTGCACATGATATATCATGATACTATACATTACCCAATGCATTGGAGCACTATCAGGGCGCACCCTTCTTAAACATTTCATTTCATGCATCAGTGTGCCACATGGATCAAAAAACACGGATTCATAAAACATAATCATTTCTTCCATGATAAAGGAAAGTGGAATTCATACATGAAACTTTATAATCAATATGTAAATGTGAATAAAGGTGAATACCCTTGATGGAGAAATGGGCATGGTATTCACTACACAAAGACATTGGCTTAGAAAATCGGTGCGATTTCGGCAGCATAACTGCGTGACATAAGAATTCATAAAAAAGGTTGATGAGAGATAAAGGGGTTCCTCATCATATTTACATGTAATGGACAGTAAAGAGATAATATATATACATGTCCCAACAATTGAAATTGAATTTAGATTCATGATACAAAAGTATTGCTTGAATGTAAAAGAAGAGAGAGAAGTTCCTTTCGGAATTTCGGCATAGTAACGGGTGTACATGGGAGGCATTTAATGAGAGATAAAGGGTTATCCCATCATTCAAACAATAAGAGGGCAGTATGGGGGAGGTGAGAAACCATACCCCAACATTCATAATTGAAATAAAAATGGAAATACAACTTAACGAAAATTGACAAAAAAATGAGAAAGGAAGAAAACCCCTTACTTGGAAGTGTGCTTCCCAAGGCTAGAAAGAGGCTTGTGAGAGGCTTATTGGGAGCTTGGGGCACCTTGAGAGGATTCTAGAGAGAGTAGGGAAGAGGTTGGACGAACTTCAAGGGCTTTTAGTGAGAAGGAAGTGGGAGCTTGGGTGGGTTTATATAGGAAAGGTGAGAGAATTCTTTATTATTTAGGTTTGGGACCCCTCATATTAAAATAATCCAAACCACAAACCATCCCATGGTATTTGCCCATGGTTTCTGGAAAAGGAAAGAGGAAAAAAATATTTTACAAGGCCAAGGTCCGAACTTATTAAAAAATTAGGGTTTCTTATGTGGAGGTGAGTCACACTCCCATGGAAATTAATTTAAAAAGGCAAAGTGTTGAATAAGTCTTGAGGGCTCCATTAATGCTTTGAAAAGTGAGTCAAACAAACCCAAAACCTCATTATTTTAATTCTAAAACACATATTGGTCGAAAATAAGGATTATGGTATTTTATTACATCACCATTGGGTCATTATGATGTCATAAAACACATTATATATTTAAATGGTATTTAATTTTTACCCAAAAATTTGACTGTCTCAGAAAATTATGAAAAATTCACCGTTGGATAATTTCGATGTCCTGATTCCAAAAATAATATTTATTTTATCTAAATAATTTTCTAAATATGTGAATTTTCACTTTTAAAATAAAAACCGACATTTATAAAAAAATTCACGGGTTTTGACAGAAATGGCTTTCAAACCTTAATAAAAATTTTAATTGCATTCATAAAATTATAAGATCATTTATATTTAATAAAAATTAATATAATATTAACAATAATATTTTATTAAAATATTATTTAATTCAAAAATCCTTTAATTTAATTAAATATAATTCTTAATTAAATAATAACTAAAAACACCATTTGTACTTTAAAAACTAATTACAATGTATCAAAAATGACTAGAAATTATATTCATTATTATATACAAAAATAATGTACATGAACATGGTGCTACTTATTTGTTACATAACCCCTCAAAATAGCCGCATAAGACCTAAGGGTAAGGTGTGCGATGGTGACAGACTCTTGGGGTTGCTCGGATAACATCGCTCGAGTGGTAATCTCTATCAACTTCCATTTTTCCCGTAGACGATCACGTTCGAGCTTGACTTGATGAAGCTCAGCTTGGGCTTGGTCAAGGGCAAAGCCCAAAGACGCCACCTCCTTTCCGAGCTCCAACAAATGGGCTTCGTAAGGGGAAATTCTACTCGATGAGGCCATCGCTTCCTTTGTCTGAGTAGAAAATTGGTTCGTTAAAGCCTTATATTTAAACAACCCAGATGATCACTGTTCAACGGCTATAAAAGTAACGGTCACAAATCTTAAAGTAAAACTAAAAAAGTTGATATCTTATAAAAACATTTTTCATAAAGAAACATTTAACTGGATCAAGAGGGATTTTCCATTAATGAAATTTTGGGTCGTTACAACATTCCCCCCTTAAGAAATTTCGCCCTCGAAATTTTCCTTTTCCCACACTAAAACAAATGTGGGTAACTTAGCTTCATCATATCCTCCGACTCCCAAGTTGCTTCTTCAAACTTGTGGTTTCTCCACAACACCTTGACGAGGGGCATTGTCTTATTTCGTAGAAGCTTTTCTCTAGGATCCAAGATCTTCACTGGTTGCTCCTCATAAGAAAGATCATCTTCTAATTGTACCACCTCAGAAGAGAGTACATGTGACAGGTCTGGTATGTACTTCCTTAAGAGGGATACATGGAAGACATCATGCACCTTGGCCATAGTAGGTGGAAGCGCTAGTCGATAGGCCACAGCCCCAACACGATCAAGAATCTCGAAGGGGCCGATGTACCTTGGACTTAACTTCCCTTTCTTTCCAAACCTCATGACCTTCTTCCACGGAGATATGCATAAAAACACCATGTCTCCGACTTTAAACTCAAGGTCTCATCGACGATTATCTGCATAACTCTTCTGTCGACTTTGGGCTGCCTTGATATGCTGCTGAATGGTTTTCACCTTCTCCACCATTTCTTCGACCATTTCTGGTCCAAGCAGCTTACGTTCACCGACCTCATCCCAACATGCCGGTGTTCTACACCTTTTCCCATACAGGGCTTCATATGGTGCCATTTGGATGCTCGAGTGGAAACTATTATTATAAGAGAACTCAACTAGAGGAAGATGTTGATCCCATCCTCCTTTAAAGTCCATTGAGCATGCTCTCAACATATCCTCAAGTTTTTGGATAGTCCGCTCGGATTGGCCATCAGTTTGAGGATGATAGGTCGTACTGAAGTTCAGTTCAGTATTCAGAGCATGTTGAAGACTCTTCCAAAAATTAGAGGTAAATCTTGGATCTCGGTCTGACACAATAGATAGTGGTACTCCATGCAACCGTACCACTTCCCTGATATATTTCAGTGCCAGTTGATCCAAAGAGAAATCCTCTCGAATATCAATGAAGTGTGCAGTCTTTGTAAGACGATCCACAATAACCCAGATTGCATTGTTGCTTTTGGATGTCCTTGGAAGCCCAGTGACGAAGTCCATGGTGATGTTCTCCCATTTCCATTCTGGTATGGGCAATGGTTGCATCATCCCCTTAGACTTCTGCCTTTCTGCCTTCACTTGCTGACACACCAGGCACATTGATGTATATTCAGCGATCTCCTTCTTCATATTATCCCACCAAAAGTTTTCTCGGAGATCTCGATACATCTTTGTGCTCCCTTGGTGAATAGAGAAATTTGAACTATGTGCATCATCCAAAAGTTCCTTCTTCAGCTCCGAACTTGATGGAACACATAGTCTTTTCCCAAACCGCACAATTCCTTCTTTATTAACATTAAACTCTGAGGATTTTCCCTTTTTGATAGCTTCCACTTTTTCTTGGATTCTCGCATCACCCTTTTGAGCATCCTTTATCCTTTCCAAAAGAGATGGTTGAGCAATCATTTGTGAAATTATTGATGATGTTCCCTTCTTTATGATTCCCACGTCCATCTTCATCAAGTCTAAGAAGATTGGATCCTTCTCAATTCTCATCATTGATAGAATTGCTTGATCCTTTCTACTTAGGGCATCCTTCACCTTGTTCGCCTTCCCAGGGTGGTAATGTATTGAACAGTCATAATCCTTTATGAGCTCTATCCATCTTCTCTGGCGCATATTAATCTCTTTCTGTGTGAATATATATTTAAGACTCTTGTGGTCAGTATATATCTCACATTTCTCTCCATAGAGATAATGCCTCCAGATTTTCAAGGCAAAGATTACCGCCGCCAACTCCAGATCATGTGTTGGATAGGTTTTCTCATGGATTTTCAACTGCCTTGACGCATAGGATATCACTTTATCATTCTGCATCAGCACACATCCTAAGCCCTTCTTCGAAGCATCACTGAATACCACAAAAAGCTCCCCACTTGTGGGTAAAGTGAGCACAGGTGCAGTGATAAGCCTCCTTTTCAACTCCTTGAAGCTTTCTTCGCATTCATCACTCCAAGAAAACTTTACTCCCTTTCGAGTTAGCTTGGTAAGAGGGTTGGACAATCATGAGAAGTTTCTCACAAATCGTCGATAATATCCAGCTAACCCCAAGAAGCTACGGATATCAGTTACCGATGTTGGCCTCGGCCATCCCTCAATTGCATCTGTTTTGGAGGGGTCCACAGATATCCCATTGCTTGTGATGATATGGCCCAATAATGAGACCTCCTTCAACCAGAACTCACACTTGCTGTACATGGCATAGAGCTTCTCCTTACGCAAAGTCTCCAGTACAGTTCTTAAATGCCCCTCATGGTCCTCCTTGGTTTTGGAGTATATTAGAATATCATCTATAAAGACTACCACAAATTTATCTAGGTAATCTCTAAAGAATATATTCATCAAGTCCATGAATATTGCTGGAGCATTGGTGAGTCCAAAAGGCATTACTATGAATTCATAGTGCCCGTACCTTGTACGAAAAGCAGTCTTGGGGATATCTTCCTTCTTCACCCTTACTTGATAATATCCCGACCGCAAGTTGACCTTAGAGAAGTATTTTGATCCACGCAGCTGATCAAACAAGTCATCGATTCTTGGGAGAGGATACTTGTTCTTTATCGTGATTTTGTTAAGTTCATGATAATCGATGCAAAGCCGCATTGACCCATCCTTCTTCTTGACGAAGAGGACTGGTGCACCCCATGGTGATGCACATGGGCGTATAAACCCTTTATCCAGATTCTCCTGTAGTTGTTTCTTCAGTTCTTCAAGCTCAACCACAACCATTCTATATGGAGTCTTGGATATTGGTAGCGCCCCAGGTATAAGTTCAATTGAGAACTCAACATCTCTTCTTGGAGGAAGACCAGGAAGTTCCTCGGGAAATACTTCAGCGAATTCCCTCACAATAGGCATTTCTTCAAGGGTGGTTTCTTCCATGGACTCAATCATCTGAGCCAGATATGCGTGCTCATAAGGCAGTAATATCCATGCTTGAGATGATGGAGCTAAAGGAGATTCATCTTCCTCCTGACACTTGTAAAGAATCTGGGGTCGATTCTCTATATGGAGTGTGATTTCCCTCTCCCGACAATTTATGTTGGCTCTATATAAGGAAAGCCAATCCATGCCAAGAATTGCATCAAATTCCACCAAAGGGAGTATGGCGAGGTTCTCCGGGAAATTCAATCCACAGATTATAACAGGGGAGGACTTATACTCATGGGATGAAATGATTGCCCCATTTTCCGTACTCACCGACATCTTTACTTCCATGATTTTGGGTGGTTCAGGGATTGTTCTACTAAACATTTGAGATATAAAAGAATGCGTAGAACCTGAATCAAAAAGTACGTTCGCTATTCTTGAATGAATAACTAGCGTACCTGTCACCACTTCGTTGTCGGGGTTCACTTCGGCAGAAGTGATGGCAAAAGCTCTTCCTTGCTGTCTTGGAGGTTGTTGATTGCCTCCGATAACCCTTGGATTAGGGCACTGATTCGCAAAATGACCCGGTTATTTGCATTTGAAGCATTGAACAACGCGTTGAGGTTCGAACGGAGCGTTCCTCCCCTCCTTCGCACCCGCAGGTCCTTCTTGCTGACAGTTAACAGCTAAGTTCCCTTCTCTTCCACACTTGAAGCATTTTCTTGTCCCCCTAAGGCAATTTCCAGGGTGCTTCTTTCCACACTTTTGGAAAGTGGGGTGCTGTAATTTCTTAGCGCCGTTGGATTTATCCATCGGACCACCAGCATTGAAGTCCACCTTCCGCTTCTTGTCCCCATGATACCCCTGTGATTCTCCGATCTCCATTTCAACCTTGAGGGCACATCAGACAATTTCCTCATAGCTGTCAAAGTCACGGATCGCTAATGCTTTCCGCAAGCCATGCTTTAGCCCACCAAAGAAGCGGTCAACCTTGCATTCGGGGGTAACGACAAAGACGGAAGCGTATCGTGCAAGCCTTGTGAAGTTTGCCTCGTACGCTCCCACAGATTCCTCATCCTTCTGCTTGAGGGAAAGGAAGTCCCTTTCCATCTTAATACGGAGGGTGCGTGGAAAATATTTATCGAAAAACATCTTCCGGAATACCTTCCTTTCCAAAGCCTCGATCTCCTCCTCAGGCTTCGTATTTTTGATCAACGTCCACCATTGATCAGCTTAACCCTCCATACGATAAGCCGACAAGAGAACCTTCTCTTTTTCAGAGCATTGGAGGATGGAGAATATCTTTTCAATGGAGTTGATCCATTTTTCAGCAATCGTGGGATCGTATGATCCACTAAAAGTAGGAGGCCTTTGTCTCATGAAGCTTTCAATAGCGACTTGTTCTTTCTTAGGGGGGGTTGGACGTTCCTCTTGACCAGTGTTTCTATTCAAAACTTGAGTTAGCTGAGAGAGAAGCGTGACAATGTTCGCGATTCCCACTCCCATTGGATTGGGCATCTCATAAGTACAATCATCACACTGATCTTCACAACGGTTGTTAGCCCGAGTTCTCCTATTACCCGCCATTGGCTGGAATAAAAGGAAAGTTAGGGGTAACACATAAAGGGTAATCCAAAGACAAAAGTTGATGAATTATAAATAAACTTTAATCTCTTTAACTCATGAGTCTATAGGATTCAATCTAGGCTTTTCATGATCTTCCTTCTAACATATATCCTTAAGGGAATTTTTCCCTTAATAAGGGTTCATACTAAGATTGTGAATTTATCAATACATATCCCCCGGGAGTGTCGTAACCAAGAGTGAAGCAAGGCCCGTTGTCGTGCACCAGTTCCCGTTCGAGTCTAGCTCATAGCGGTGTTTTCGGGTTTTACCCCTAGGATACATCTATGCCAGAGCCGCCTCTACCTGCTCGTATCCAGACAGGGATGTATTTGTTTGATAAATCACTTACTTAGTATTTACCAAAACTTAGGGTTCTTTTTATTATGATTAGTCTTGTATCTAAGGCTTTACTAGGGTTTCCTAATCCCAAAAATAACTAAACCTATCCTCTGATACCAACTATGACAACCCTGCTTTTTATTACAACTTAAACATGCTTTATTACATAAAACTTCACTTGATCCAACAAAGAAGATCGAGAGGTCTAGTGTCTTTGGGGCTTAGGATCATAACATAAAACTTTAAACTTGAAATACAACATCTTTATTGAAAACTTCCATTACATGACCACTACATTCCTTCGTACTTATCATTGCATGGGAGAACCTGAAGACATGCATAAGAAAAGGGTGAGCTATAAAGCCCAGTAAGGGAGTAAACAATGAATAACATGAAGATTACAATACATGTTAGGAAATAGGCATATCAATAGAGCATAATAGAAACATGAACATAAAGGCATGATAAAGCATGATAATCAAAACATGGAAATGTGGCAACAACACTTAACAGTGAATTAGTATGAGCCAAGGCTCATTGCACATGGAGCATGAGTAAACCCTCATTGCACGTGAATCACGAGTAAACCCTCGTTGAACTTGAATTAGCATGAGTAAACACTCATTTCACATGACGTATCATGATAATATAATTTACCCAATGCATTGGAGCGCTATCAGGGCGCACCCTTCTTAAACATTTCATTTCATGGATAAGTGTGCCCATGGATCATAAAACATGGATTCATATAACATAATCATTTCTTCCACGATAAAGGAAAGTGGAATTCATACATGAAACTTTATAATCAATATGTAAATGTGAATAAAGGTGAATACCCTTGATGGAGAAATGGGCATGGTATTCACTACACAAAGACATTGTCTTAGAAAATCAGTGCGATTTCGGCAGCGTAACGGCGTGACGTAAGAATTCATAAAAAAGGTTGATGAGAGAGAAAGGGGTTCCTCATCATATTTACATGTAATGGACAGTAAGGAGATAATATATATAAATGTCCCAACAATAGAAATTGAATTTAGATTCATGATACAAAATTATTGCTTGAATGTAAAAGAAGAGAGAGAAGTTCCTTTCGGAATTTCGGCATAGTAACGGGTGTACATGGGAGGCATTTAATGAGAGAGAAAGGGTTCTCCCATCATTCAAACAATAAGAGGGAAGTATGGGGGAGGTGAGAAACCATACCCCAAAATTCATAACTGAAATAAAAAGGGAAATACAACTTAAAGAAAATTGACAAAAAAATGAGAAAGGAAGAAACCCCCTTACTTGGAAGTGTGCTTCCAAAGGGTAGAGAGAGGCTTGTGAGAGGCTTCTTGGGAGCTTGGGGCACCTTGAGAGGATTCTAAAGAGAGTAGGTCAGAGGTTGGACGAACTTCAAGGGCTTTGAGTGAGGAGGAAGTGGGAGCTTGGGTGGGTTTATATAGGAAAGGTGAGAGAATTCTTTATTATTTAGGTTTGGGACCCCTTATATTAAAATAATCCAAACCACAAACCATCCCATGGTATTTGCCCATGGTTTCTGGAAAAGGAAAGAGGAAAAAAATATTTTACAAGGCCAAGGTCCGAACTTATTAAAAAATTAGGGTTTCTTATGTGGAGGGGAGTCACACTCCCATGGAAATTAATTTAAAAAGGCAAAGTGTTGAATAAGTCTTGAGGGCTCCATTAATGCTTTGAAAAGTGAGTCAAACAAACCCAAAACCTCATTATTTTAATGATAAAACACATATTGGCCGAACATAAGGATTATGGTATTTTATTACATCGCCATTGGGTCATTACGATGTCATAAAACACATTATATATTTAAATGGTATTTAATTTTTACCCAAAAATTTGACTGTCTCAGAAAATTATGAAAAATTCCCCGTTGGATAATTTCGACGTCTTGATTCCAAAAATAATATTTATTTTATCTAAATAATTTTCTCAATATGTGAATTTTCACTTTTAAAATAAAAACCGACATTTATAAAAAAATTCACGGGTTTTGACAGAAATGGCTTTCAAACCTTAATAAAAATTTTAATTGCATTCATAAAATTATAAGATCATTTATATTTAATAAAAATTAATATAATATTAATAATAATATTTTATTAAAATATTATTTTATTCAAAAATCCTTTAATTTAATAAAATATAATTCTTAATTAAATAATAACTAAAAACACCATTTGTACTTTAAAAACTAATTACAATGTATCAAAAATGACTAGAAATTATATTCATTATTATATACAAAAATAATGTACATGAACATGGTGCTACTTATTTGTTACATAACCCCTTAAAATAGCCGCAAAAGACCTAAGGGTAAGGTGTGCGATGGTGACAGACTCTTGGGGTTGCTCGGATAACATCGCTCGAGTGGTAATCTATATCAACTTCCATTTTTCCCGTAGACGATCACGTTCGAGCTTGACTTGATGAAGCTCAGCTTGGGCTTGGTCAAGGGCAATGCCCAAAGACGCCACCTCCTTTCCAAGCTCCGACAAATGGGCTTCGTAAGGGGCAATTATACTGGATGAGGCCATCACTTCCTTTGCCTGAGTAGAAAATTGGTTCGTTAAAGCCTTATATTTAAACTACCCAGATGATCACTGTTCAACGACTATAAAAGTAACGGTCACAAATTTTAAAGTAAAACTAAAAAAGATGATATATTATAAAAACATTTTTCATAAAGAAACATTTAATTGGATCAAGAGGGATTTTCCATTAATGAAATTTTGGGTCGTTACAATGAGTCCCTCTGACTTATGTGTTCGGGCATGGGTGTTTGTTGGTGAACTCGTTGGTGTAGGAGACCCAGTTGAGAGTCCAGTCACTTCCCTTGAGCTTAGGGTTTTTCGGTGACGAAAAGTTCTAGGGGGGGGGGAGGATGTAGCGACATGGATTTTTGCCCCTATCAGCATTTGGAATATTTCTACGAAAAATTCCAGAGCTAGGCGCGAAGACGGCATGCGATTCTGAGGCCGGTGTGCCCGAAATTAATTTTATAAAAATATTAAATATTTTTATACTATGCACATGGTGGGGGTGTGATATCTCCTAAAAGGTAGCTCGGAACGGGAATCTGAGGGCACGGTTGTGTCCGGAACATGCTGTTTACCCTAGGTGAGGTGTAAACTTTGCCGGCGCGGGCCTGTTGTGGAAAACGCCACCAGGGGCGTTTTCGTAAATTAGTGGAAAAGTTGGTTTATGGGCGTTGGCTTGAATAACATTTGAACGGAGTCTCGGATCGCAAATCTGAGTCCGCCGTTGTGTTCATAACGGCCCGTTTACCCTACGGGTGACCCTACCTTTGTCTGCATTGGGTGTCGGGACGGAGACGAGTTGGCGGGGGAGAGTTAAATGAGTTGTTAAAAAAAATTAAAACATAATCAATCTCCCCCTCTCCCAAATCCTCCAACGCGCAGCGGACGACCTTCCCTCTCCCCTCCTCCGTTCTTCACCAATTCAAGCTCCGGGAGTCCGTTTTCAGCGCCGATCGTCAGCAGATCGAGGTTCAGCGCGTCGTAGGCATCATTCTGCACCCAAAGCTTCGGCGATCCGCCAACAGGTAGGCGGTTTGAGTTTTAAAATCCCGGACCTCGTTTATGTGTTGTTTTTCTTCAAATCGTCATAAGGGTTGTGTAGTTCGGGTCCCGAGCTTTCCAAAACATGTTTCAGATCTGAATTTGGAGCACCGGGGTGCTCCCGGTGGCTTCCAGAAGTTTTCCGGCAGAAAACCCGATTTTCCGGCGATGACGGTCTGCGGCGCGGCGGAATCCGGCGGCGGCGCGGTGGTTTCCGGCGAGGCTGGCGGGGGTCCGGCCAGGATTTTTCGGGGGTTCTTTAAACCCCCGTAACTCACAAACCGTAACTCCGATTAGCGAGCCGTTTGTGGCGACGCGCTCCTTGCGTCGAGACGGACCTTTTGAACTCACTTTGAGGGTTTAAAGGTTCGGGGTCGTGGACCGGGAGCTAGAAACGTCGTATAAAATAATATTATTTTATTATTTTACGACTTCGGGCCGTTGTAACTTCTACCCGGAGCGTCCGATTGACGTGACGTCAGTGGCGTTGAGACCCCGATGGTACAACGGACATTTTGAGATGGTTTCCGGGTGTTGGGACTGAGAACGAGGTGTGGGCCCCACAAGGCCGGGTTTTGGCATTTGCGGAAAAACTCAACATTTGCACCAGGAGTCCAATTTTGGTGGATGAATAGTCGATCCTGTGTTTTTTTCTGAGAGGAACGCAATGGTACGTTCCGTTCGATGAGTTTCAGAATCCAGGCGTGGGCCCCACCCGAGTTGGCCTTCGGTGAATAGTACCTTTTTCACCGGGTGTCCGTTTTGGACGAGCGAGTAGTCGATTCCGCTTGTTTTTTCGAGGGGATCGCTGTGGTGTGATCTGATCGATGGGTTTCGGGATCGTTTTGTGGGCCCCACACGAGCTAGCTACGTTGAATAGTTCCTTTTTCACCGGTGCTCCGTTTCGGGAGAGTAAACAGCCTATCCTGTGTGTTTTTCCGCGTGGAACGTGATGGTGGCCTCAGTTTTGGATTAGGAGGTGTGCATTGTGGCGTTGTGGCGGGTCGCTCGGGTTAGCGATGTTTGGACCAGCAGTGGTTGAGGGTTCTCCCTTGGTTCGTTCCTACGAGGGTTCATGTGGTATCACAACCTTCGTATGGGTTTGTGATCCTCTCGATGGGATGTTTAAACTGTTAGAGTTGTGGTATTCCTCCGGTGGGCCCGAAGTGGATCCTTTAGCATCTTTACCCTAGATCAGGTTCTTGGTATCGCTGTGACCGCTTATTCACGGGCGGCGATCCCCTGTCTAGCAGTTTAACCCCGTAGGGTTTCTGGCATCATCAGGAATATGATCCCCTACGCGGTGGGTCGTGCACAATAGGGTTGTGGCATCGTCGGTTTTACGATCCCCTACTCAGCATGATATTTATAGTAGGGTTGCGGTATCGTTGGTTATACGATCCCCTACTCAGTGCTTGGGGTCGGTAGGGTTGCAGTATCGTTGGTTATGCGATCCCCTACTCAGCGTGTGGTTTCGGTAGGGTTGCGGCATCATCGGTTCGATCCCCTACATCGCGAGTTATACCAGATAGGGTTCTGGTATCGTCGTGTCCATCTTTATATGGACGATGATCCTCTATCTGAGTGTGGAGCTTCTGTCGAGCGCCAGATCGGGTTGTGGTATCCCCCAGCGGATCCTGGGTGTGATCCCCTATCCGTGAGAATTGCGTATGCCAGATCGGGTCGTGGTATCCCCCAGCGGACCCTGGGAGTGATCCCCTATCTATGAGCCACGTATACCGGAGTGGGTATTGGTATCCCCTAGCGGACCCTAGCAGCGATCCCCTATCCGAGGAGTTTGGTGGTTATGGTGTTTCAGCGATGCTTCCTCAGTGATGTTATCTGATGGAGTGTATCTCTCGGGTGAGTGTATGAGATGTTTGTTTGGGACCCGATGGAGTGTATCTCTCAGATGAGTGTCATCTGGTATGACAGTGTTCGTGTGGTGTACTCTCCTGGTTGGGACAGTTGTTGGTATTGAGGTCGGTACCTCTTGTGGCTTGTGGCGTGAGCTGAGTATATCTGGATTGTTCAAGGTGTATGTATGGGCATACACCTGAGCTGAGCTGATCTGACTAGTTGTGTTTAGCCGAGGATGGTCACGAAATGGAGTTTCTCTCTCGTCTGGGTTCCCTCTGGCTGGGTTGAGCAGACTGTTGCCTTTCAGTTGCTCCCTTGGGTTTTGGGTTTTTTGGGTGCCTACTGAGTATGTTTATACTCAACCCTGCACGGGCTTTGCTCGCACATGTTTGTGTCTTCTGCAGACCACAAGCCTTTTGACGGAGTCCCAGGAGGACCCGGAGCAGGCGGAGCTTAGTGGGCGAGTTGACCGGGGTGTTTACCGGAGTTGTGCCGAGGGAGCGTTCTGGCGGGTGTTTGTGGCAGCATTCCCCTTCTTCAGAGCAGGTTGGACGCACTTTGTAGTTTTCTTTTGGTGGGCCCTGTTTTTCCCTTTGTACTTTGCTGTTGCACTCTGGTTTGGGATAGATTGTATGCATGCATTTACTTTTCGGTTTCTATATCTCTTCACTGTTTCATGGAGGTGTTTGTGGGTGTGTGTGTGTACAGGTACCTTAGGCTAATGCCTCCCATGTGTGTGATATCCTACTCGGCGCTGGTCGCTAGCCCCTGGCCTATTGGAGGCGGGCTTGGGGAGTCGCGGCTCTAGCCCCGTTGGGTCGGGTTGTGAAATAAATAACTTATTAATGAAATATTACCATAATTGATGTTATAAATACCCAGATAAATGTAATTTGAGACTTTTTATGAATTAAACTAATTTTCTAGGTTAATATGACATGTTATTATGGATTTAATTAACTTTTATAGAAATAATCATGCTTTTATGATTTTAACAAAAATCAATTACAAAATTGTTCCACAATTGACAAAAAATAGTTTTTTAAAAAAATATTATATTATTAATCATTATTCTATTCCTAAAAATCTATGGTTCAGCCAAATTAGTTAGATAAGTTTATATATATTAATAATTAACCACTTGGGGTTTGTTTGTCTTGTTATAGTAAGTTTATTAGCCATATAGTGTAAGAAAACAAGAAGACATGGTAAAGGTCAAATTAATTAAATTAGAGTTAAATCTAAATGATGAGGTTAAAATAGTAACTTAAACTTGTCTAAAACCGATTGGTTGAGAGGATTTCGACCCATACCCAACTTAGCTTCTAAATAAATCAATTTTGAGCTATTAAAAACCGAATATGACTTTATTATAAAATAATATTTTATGGTTTTCCTAAGGTGCCCCTCTCCTCCCTTATAAAAGGGCACCTCCTCCCTCTCCTCCTCATACAATTTTGAGGCTTAAATATAAGGACCCGGTCTTAAACAATTCTTAATATTGAATTAAATGAATAATTCCCATGGAGGATATTTTCAGTTTTAGAGTTTTGGAGATTTATATCATAATTATTACATCTCAAAACATTTCACAGTATACACTTTTACAAAGTTTCCTTCATTTAAAAAACATGAACTCTTAACAAAAAGAGTCATGTCTAGTTCCATGTTTAAGAAAGAATGACTTTTCATTGATCCCATCCTTGACCCTGTTCCACATTATGTCCTGTGAAAAACATTTCAAAAAAAATTGGGATGAGCATAAAAATCTCAATAAGGGATACACAAAGAAGGAAAACTGGTAGTTTTTCAAAACAACAAGTAAACCATGAATACATTATCAAAGTAATACTTTTCACCTTTATGAAGTAGTAAATACTCTTCACTGAATAAAAGATCATTACTTACCCTTTTGTAACCGAATGATTACCATAAAACCCATATGAAGAACACATAACATATAATGGTATCTTGGGACGTAAACATACTTAAAAAGAATAAACATACGGTCGACTTCCACACATATCACTTAATGGAATAGCCATATGGTAAACTTCCATACCCAATTCATTTAAGGTTATAATGTAACCACCCGTCCTGGTATTCACGGCACCACCCGTCATATGGTTTATCACGTAACCACCCGTCAAATGTCCAAGTACCATTATAAAATCATAAGACATAAAACAAATATAATTGAAAGAAATCATTTCCGCATTTCGATCACAATATATCATTTAAATATATTTACATAACAAATCCATTATAAAAACCATTTTCAATTCCAAAATACATAAAAGAGTATATGGTATTTATTTCATTTTAAAAACATTATGGCTTATTGAGGAATCCAAAGAAAAATTAATACTGCGTAGGTTAAAATAAACATTCCTTTTTTTCATTTAGTAAAACGATTCGTAGAAAAATATTCCATTTGAATGAAATGAAAATTAAATGGTGTTTTATACAGCATATAAAATAAACTCTTGTATTAGATCAAAATATGCCTCAATGAAATGAGATTGAGACGAAGTCCCTTACCTCATGTCCGACTTCACTCGATCGCTCATTAATCTCCTAAATAATAAACTAGTGTTAATTTATACTTTCTTAAGAACCTCTTTTAATCTTCTTATTCCATTTATATCACTTATTTTCATTTTGTAAACATTATGTAATCATTTAAGTTAATAATGTTCGTTTTGTGGATATTTGGTTCTTAAGTCAAAAATAGACTTCTTACAATTACATGTAGTTCATGTGGTCAAAGTTTCATTATATCTAGAATGATATTCATGATTTGGATATCATATATATAATATATATCCAGAATATACGTGTATTTATAACATTATATAACATTTAGAGGTAAGAAATGAATTGCACCGTTCATGGATATGGTAAGTCGTACGTACACATGAATGCTACATTCATTTATATTTCGTATTTAATGGAATTAAATCATAATGATATAAAGGTATATTATAATTCCAGTATAATATCATATTTAATATCATTAACTCAATCCTCTATACGTCCCACATATGGAATTAACGAATCAAATCACTTGGAGGGGCGGTAGTATGCACTTCCTTAAATAAAATTATCATGTTTACCCATAATGGAAACCCTAAAGGTAATACATAAATGAAAAATACAGAAGAATAAGGGAAACATAATAATAATATTTATCATATATAAAAATAGTGACATCATAATGGACACTATGAAATGTGTTAAAAGAATATTGAACAATCATCGTTTCGTGAGGCAGAAATTCGCCAACCACAGAAACAGTATATTCTTTAACAATTAGATGGAGGTGTGTGTAATTTTAATTCAAATACATATCATAAAAACATCCTAGTATATTTAAGATAATGTTTTTTTACAAAATAATGGAATTAAAATAGTTTAGGGGGTTGTAGAAGCAAAATAAAAAAAGAACAAAAGTGAAGACATTACCTTTAAATCGGGTAACTCCTCTTGGTTTGAACAAAATGGGTTTCTTGAAGAGCATTCTGCCTAAGGAAAGCCTTAAAGGATTAGAAGAGGGATGTGGAGAGATAAGATGAGCATTGAATGGCTGAGCCAAAAGCTTCAGAGATGTGGGTATGGTGGTAGAGGTGGGGGCCTTTTATAAGAGGGAGGAGGGACACTCTTGGAAAGTTATAAAAAGATACATTATTATATAATGAGTTTCGGATTTTAAAGGTCCCGCAATTATATATTTCTGGGATAAGTTGATAAAAGTTCGATATAAATCCATCAAATAGGTTTTGAGAAAGTGTATGTCTTTTATTTTACCTTATTTTCTAATTTTATTTAAATCGTTCATTAATGAGGTAATCGCTACATCATCATGGTGTCATAAATAATTTAATTTATTTAATGTCTAAAAATTATAAAAAAAAATCATGATGTAGGAAATATTTTTATATTTTCAATTAATATTTATAGTAAAAAATATGACTTGTATAACTCCATGTAAAAATTGTTTTAGTAAAACAATACATGTTTGTGACATTTTTATTTTAACTTTAAATAAAAAGTTATTAATGTCATTTTCCTAACAAAGTGGCTCCATGGGGTCCCCAAGTTAACCCATGGATCTTTTTGGTCATCCATGACACATCCAATAAGGGTAGGACATGTTTCAAAGTAATTTCATATTATTAAAACATCATTTTTACCTTAAATTACATTAATTATCTCTAATCGCGATTAATAAAACATAAAAGTTACTATTCATCAAAAATTATTTTAATCCAATTGAACCACATTTTACATTCAATTGATAACCATGTATGTTGGATTTTTGAAATTCAATTCATCGAAGTGGTAATGTTTCATTTAAACGAAAAATCAGTTTTCTAACTACTACTTAGTGGTTTCACTATTCATCAAAAATTGATATTTTTCAGAAAAATATCAAAAATTTACCCTAATCTATATTTGATATTCTGAATTCAAAAATGATTTATATTTTACAAAATTAAAAAAATATAAGTTGCATTAATTAATTTAATAATTAATTCCCATTGTTAAAATAAATTGCGTGTTTTTATGAAACAATATATATCAAAATATTGACACTAATTTAAGTCAAATTTCAATGTGAAATTAATTCCAATGACCACTATTGGATTAAATTGTAAAAATATATTCTAATTTCACTCTAAAAACAATTCAATAGATAATCTAATCATATAAATAAATTATATTAAAAATAGGTTTTGAATTAAAATACATCATTTTTCACTATTCATTTAAAAATGACCTTTATCCGAAAAATACCAAAAATTTACACAAAGTAAATTTTGATTTCCCGATTCAAAAAGAGAATTTTATTTGGTCAAATATAATTTATAAGAGTGACCAATACTATATTTAAAGATAGTTTTCCATTAAATGGCGATAAATCGACCTTTTAGTGAATATTATAGTATTTATGCTTAAAATCGAATTCTTTTCTTATTTTATGCCTTTTTCTTTTATTGGATAAATGTAACAACTTTTAAGAAAAAAATATAATCATATTTTAGTTATTTCTATTCATTACCGCCAATACAACGGCTACATGTTAACTAACATTTAAAATAACATTATTATATTATCAGTGTGCAACGTAATATTTCAAAGAAACTCGTTGATGTGTATCGGGTACGCTATCGAACATAACAACCCCTTTAAAAAAATTAATATTTAATTTGAAAATATTAATAAATATGAAAATCTATTATTAATTATTTACCTCGGATGTTACATCCTTCCCCCTTTTGGGAATTATGTCCTCGCAATTTTATTCACCTATCAAAATTAGTGGAGGTATTTATCACTCATAGAATTTTCAGATTCCCATGTTGTCTCATCAACCATATGGTTTTTCCACAAAACCATTACCTGGTGAATTACCTTATTCCACAACAATTTATCTCTATAGTCAATAATCTGGACTGGTTTTTCTTCATAAGAGAGATTCTCCTCCAACTGAAATACTTCTGGGCTCAAAACGTGAGATGGATCTGGCATATACTTTCTCAACATCAAAACATGAAAAACAATGTGTACCTGAGATAAACTTAGAGGTAATTCCACTCAGTATGTAACTGATCCAACTCTCTCAGAATTTCATATGGTCCAATGATCCTTGGACTCAACTTTCCTTTGTTACAAAATTGCATCACACTTATCCATAGTGAAACTTTGAGAAAAACATGACCAACTACCTTGAAAGATAGATCCTTCCTCCGGTTATCTGCATAACTTTTCTGTCTGCTCTGAGCTATTCTCATGTGTTTCTAAATCAACTGAACTTTTTCTACCATCTCTTCCACCAATTCTGGTCCCATCAACTTCCTTTCACCCACTTCATCCCAAAAAGTTGGAGTTCGATACTGCTTCCTATAAAATGATTTAAATGGAGCCATATGTATATTGGAATGAAAACTGTTATTATAAGAAAACTCAACCAATGAATGATGTTGGTCCCAACTTCCCTGATAATCCATCGAGCAAGCACGTAGTATATCCTTCAATGTGTGAATTTTTCTTTCTGAATGCCCATCTGACTGAGGATGAAAAGCTGTATTAAAATTTAATTCAGTACCCAACGACTTTTGAAGGCCTTTCCAAAAGTTAGAAGTGAACCTGGGATCACAATCAGATATAATGGAGAGGGGAACTCCATACAACCTGAATATCTCTTTAACATACAACTGATCAAGTTGATCTATAGAAAAAGTATCTCAAATAGAAAGTAAATGTGAATATTTAGTCAATCGATCAACAATAACCCAAATTGAATTATTACCTCGAGATGTCTTCAGTAATCCCACAACAAAGCCCATGGATATATTTTCCCATTTCCACTCTAGCATCGGTAATGACTGCAGCATCCCTTTCGATAACTACCACTCTACTTTAACCTTCTGACAAGTCAAACACTTTTAGTAAAATCGGCAATATTTCTTTTCATTCCATCCCCCCAGTAATACTCCCACAGATCATTGTACATCTTAGTACTTCCAGGAAGAACTGAAAACGAGGAACTATGAGCCTCACATAACAACTCATTCTTCAACTGTGAATCACAAGGCACACATAATCACTTCCCAAAACTCAAAATACAATCATTATCCATGTTAAATTCATGAAACATACCCTTCTAAACCAGCTCTACCTTTTTCTGCAACCCACTGTCATTCTTCTGCGCTTGCTTAATTATGTCTGATAGAGATGATCTCACTGACACCTGAATCAAAAACGAAGAACATCCTGCACCAAAAACTTCTATGCCAAAGTTCATCAAATCAAAAACCAAATGATCTCTTTCCAAACGTTGCATGGTTAATGAATCATTACTTTTTCGACTCAAAGCATTACCCACATTATTTACTTTTCCCAGATGGTAATGAATTTTACAATCATAATCCTTGATTAATTCCAGCCATCTCCTTTGTCTCATGCTCAATTCATTCTGAGTAAATATATACTTTAAACTTTTATAATCAGTATATATTTCACACTTTACACCATACAAATGATGACTACAAATTTTTAGAGCAAAAACCATAGCAGCTAATTCCAAATCATGTGTAGGAAAATTTTCCTCATGAGTTTTTAACTGACGTGATGCATAAGCAATTACCAGATCATTCTCCATAAGGACACATCGAATTCCCTTCAAAGAATCATCACTGTAGATAACAAACATACCATTCCTGGAAAGAAGTGCCAAAACTGGAGTATTCACCAATCTTATTTTCAACTCCTGAAAACAATCATCACATTCTTTTGTCCAGATAAACTTATCACCCTTCCGAGTTAGCTTAGTCATTGGACAAGATAACTGTGAAATTTTTTAAACAAACCTTAGGTAATAACCCAACAAACCAAGAAAACTATGATTCTATATTACATTTGAGGGTCTTGGACATTCTTCAAGAACATTTCTTTATCTGGATCAATAGTTATGCGATTGTTTTAAAACAATGTGACCTAGGAATGAATTTTGGTGTAACCAACACTCATACTTGTTGAATTTTAGATACAGTATATTTTCTTTTAAGGATTGCAATATTACCCTTAAATGACTTTCATGCTTCTCATTACTTTTAGAAAACACAAAAATATCATCAATGAAAAAAACCAAAAACATATCCAAGAACACATGGAATACCCTATTCATAAGGTCCATGAATACAGCAGGTGAATTGGTTAACCCAAAAGAAATAACTACAAATTCATGATGGTCATATCTAGTATGAAACGTAGTATTTGGAATGTCTTCTTATTTTACCATCAACTGATGGTTCCCCATCCTCAAGTAAATCTTCAAAAAATACTGAGCTCCCTCGAGATGATCAAACAAATCATTGATATGTGGAAAAGGATACTTTTTCTTAACAATGATATTATTCAAGGCTCTATAATCAATGAAAAGTATCATTGAACAATCATTCTTTTTAACAAATAGGACATGAGAACCCCATGGTGATGTGCTAGGTCAAATGAAACCTTTATCTAAAAACTCCTGAAATTGCTTCTTTAACTCTAAAAGTTCAACTTGAGCCATTCGATAAGGGGGTTTTGAAATTGGCTTAGAATTAGGAACTAAGTCAACAATAAATTCAACTTCCCGATCATAAATAATACCAGGAAACTCATAAGGAAAAACATCAAGATACTCATTTACCACTGGCACATCATTAATCTGCACAGTTCCTTTATTTTCAACAATATGTGAAAGGTAACATTAATTTCCATCTTTTACTAGTTTCTCAACTTCCTGATATGTTATCAAAAGCAAGGGTTCATTCTTGTACACAAACTGAAAATAATTCTCAAAATAAACCTCTTTAGCTCTGCAGTCATTTTTAGAGTGATAAAATGAAATCCAATCCATGCCCAAAATAACATCAAACTCCACTAGAGGAAAAAAATAAGGTTTGCAGGTAGATTCTTTCTGCACACAAGGATAAGAAGGTTCATATAATTTCATTTTGTCTCAACGTTTCCTTCGGGTGTTTTTACCATAATATTAGAATTCATATCATGAGATGGAATTCCCAATTTACAAGAAAACTTCTCATAAATGAAAGAATGTGTATACCCAGAATCAAACAACACATTGGAATAATCTGAACAAACAAACAATGTACCTGATACTAGTTCATTCGATGGCCCAACATCTGCTGATGTAGTTACAAAGGATTTCACCACCCCTTTCTGCTTATAGTTTGGCTTCTTTCCCCCAGTTGAGTTCTTCGTTAGACACTAATTTGTGTACTAACCCATTTCATTACACTTGAAACATCTTACCATTGGCTTTTCATTACCTCCTTGATCATCTTCCATACAGTTACGAGCAATATAAGAAGACTTACCACACCGAAAGAAATTTCCAGACTTGGATAAACATTCTCCCGGACACATTTTACCACACTTCTAAAAGGATGGATATTTGGTTTTCATAACTCCTTGCTTCTTTGATGAATTCTTCCCCTTTGTCTACCAACTGGACCTCTTATTCTGTTGTTTTTCAAAGAACACCTGATCATCGGAAAACTCTATTTCCACATTCTACGCACATCGAACAAGTTTTTCATAAATTTTGAACTCAGAAGAAGCTAAAGCTATTCGAAAGTTTGGCATTAAACCTGAGTAAAAACTTGATGATTTTACTATCAAGATCTCGTATGATGTTTGGAGCATACCATTCCAGTCGAGTGAACTTTGCTTCATAAGCAGCCACTGAGTCATCCTCTTGCCTCAATTCTAGGAATTGTTTTTCAATCCTAAGACGAACCACCTTAGGAAAACATTTCTCAAGAAACATACCATTTAATTCATCCTAGTGAAGATCGTCAATACCATCACTATCCCTGATATTTTTCATCATCTACCACCACTGATTAGCTTCACCATCAATATAGTAAACAACAAGACTAACCTTTTGATGTTCTGAACACCCCATGACATCAAAAATCTTCTCATGTGCTTTAATCCACCCTTATTCTAGAACATGGTCATATGATCCTCTGAATAATGGGGGATGTTGCCTCATGAAATGTTCCACCACGGACTTGTTCCACTGCGATTGATCTGGCTGATCTCGTGCATGGATACCAACACCATTTATAGCCTCAGTCAACGGTTCCATCACTGCAACAAACTCTTCAGTTCCAATTCCGACCATCTCAGGTGTCTTATTTTGAAGGTTGTCTTCCTAATGATTTCCTCCCAACATAGCTTCCATGTTTCCTCTATGGAAAACCATTCTGAACACAGAAATATCTTAGGTGAAGCAGCATGGTAATCTTTAAATGCTATATCATTTCAATCATACCATAAATTAGTTTATAATTTAACAATATTCTAACTCATAACGTTGTCTAAACCGACATCTGATACCAACTATAAGGCCACGTCCTTAAACATTTATTAATATTGAATTTAATGAATAATCCCCATTTAGAATCTTTTCAGGTCTAGAGTTTTAGAGAATTAGAACATAACTATTACATCTCAAACTATTTAATAGTATACACTTTTTCAGAGATTCCGTTTTTTACAAAACATGAACTCTTAACAAAAAGAGTCATTTCTAGTTCCATGTGTAAGAAAACATGAATTTTCCTTGATCCCATCCTCGACCCTATTCCAAATTATTTCTTGTGAAAAACATTTCAAAAAAAACTTGGTATGAGCATAAAAATCTTAGTAAGGGATAAACAAAGAAGGAAAACTGTTAGTTTTTCAAAAAAACATGTAAACCATGAATACTTTATCAAAGTAATACTTTTTACCTTTATAAAGTAGTAAATACTATTCACTGAATAAAAGATCATTACTTACACTTTTGTAACCAAAATATTACCATAAACCCCATATGAAGAACATATAACATATAAAGGTAACTTATGACCTAAACATACATAAATTGAATTACCATATGGTCGACTACCACACATATCACTTAATGGAATAGACATATGGTCAACTTGAATACCCAATACATTGGAGGTTAAAAAGTAACCACCCGTCCTGGTATTCATTGCACCACCCATCATATGGCTTATCACAAAACCACCCGTCAAATGTCTATGTACCATTATAAAATCAGAAGACATAAAACAAATATAATGTGAAGAAAACATTTCCACATTTAGATCAAAATATATCACATAAATATATTGACATAAAAAATCCATTATAAAAACCTTTTTCAATACCAAAATACAGAAAATAATATATGTTTTTTATTTCATTTTAAAAAAATTACGGCTTGTTGAGGAAGCCAAAGACCAAATAATACTCGTGGCGGCAGAAAAGTTCATTGTCACCGTGTATATTAAAATAAAAATTCCTTTTTGTCATTTAGTAAAATGATTCGTAGAAAAATATTCCATTTGAATGAAATGAAAAGTCAAAGGTGTTTTATACAACATATAAATGAAAGTATTGTATTAGAATAAAGTATTCCTCAATGAAAGGATATTGAGATGAATTCCCTTACCTCATGTCTGACATGACTTGATGGCTCTTTAATCTCCTGAATAATAAACTAGTGTTAATTTCTAATTGGTTAATAACCTTTTTCATGATTATTATTCCTTTTATATCACTTATTTCCATGTTTTAAACATTATGTAATCATTTATGTTAATAGTGTTCATTTTTTGATATTTGGTTCTTAAGTCAAAAATGGGCTTCTTACATTTTCATGTTGTTCATGTGTCAATGGTTCATTATATCCAGAATGATATTCATGATTTGGATATCATATATATCATATATATCCATCATATATATGTATTTATAATAGTATATAACATTTAGAGGTAAGAAATGAGTTTCACTGTTCATGGACACGGTAAGTCGTACGTACACTTGAACGCTACTTTCATTTCTATTTCGTATATAATGGAGTGAAATCATAATGATATAAAGGTATATTATAATTCCAGTATAATATCATATATAATATAATTAACTGTATTCTTTATATGTCCCTCATATGGAATTAACAAATCAAATCACTTTGTGGGGGCGGTAGTCCGCACTTCCTAAAATGAAATTATCGTGTTTACCCATAATGGAAACCATAAAGTTATGAAATAAATGAAAATACAGAAGCATTAGGAAACATAATCATAATATATATCATATATAAAAATAGTGACATATTAATGGACACCATGAAAGGTGTTAAAAGAAGATTGAACAATCATCATTTCGTGAGGCAGAAATTCGCCAACCATAGAAACAGTATGTTCTTTAACCATTAGATGGAGGTGTGTGTAAGTGTAAATCAAATCCTTCTCATAAAAACAACCTATAATATTTAAGATATTGTTGTTGTTATAAAATAAAGGAATAAAAAGAGTTAATGGGGTTGTATAAGGAAAATATAAAACAAAAGAACACAAGTGAAGACATTACCTCTAAATCGTGTAACTCCTCTTGGTTTGAACAAATGTGGTGTCTTGAAGAGATTTATTCTTGAGAAAGGTTTCTAGGATGAGGAAAGGGATGTGGAGAGATATAATGGGTAGATCTTGGCCAATCCAAATGCTTGATAGGTGTGGGTAAGGTGGTAGTGGTGCGGGCCTTTTATAAGAGGGAGGAGGGGCACTCTTGGAAAGTTATTAAAAGTTACATTATTATATAATGAGTTTCATAATTTAAAGGTCC
Source organism: Viscum album (assembly GCA_963277665.1). NCBI lineage: Eukaryota > Viridiplantae > Streptophyta > Magnoliopsida > Santalales > Viscaceae > Viscum > Viscum album. The sequence goes on from OY728152.1 coordinate 1,767,222,520, forward strand.
CAAAATTATCTATTTCGAGGATAATGTGATTAATGTTTTAAATCCACCCATCCAATAGTTTTTTGACAAGATTATGTCTTAGATTTTACCTTATCTTCTCATATTATTTAAATAGTTCATTAATGAGGTAATCACTACATCATCATGGTGTCATAAATAATTTAATTTATTTAATGTCTAAAAAATATAAAAAAAATATCATTATGTAAGAAATATTTTTATATTTATAATTAATATTTATAGTAAAAAATATGACTTTTATTACCCCATGTAGAAATTTTGTTAGTAAAACAATACATGTTTGTGACATTTTTATTTTAACTTTAAATAAAAAGTTATTAATGTCATTTTCCTACCAAAGTTTCTCCATGGGGTCCCCATGTGGACTCATGGATTTTTTGGGTCGTCCATGAAACATCCTATAATGGTAGGACATGTTTAAAGGTAATTTCATATTATTAAAACATTGTTTTTACCTTAAATTACATTAATTACCTCTAATCGTGATTAATAAAACATAAATGTTACTATTCATCAAAAAATTATTTTAATCCCATTGAATCACATTTTACTTCTTACTTACAACCAGGTATATATGATTTTTGTAATTCAATTCAAAAATGATTTAATTTTTCATTTAAACAAAAAATCAGTTTTTTAACTACCACTTAGTGGATTCATTATTCATCAAAAATTGATGTTTATCAGAAAAATACAAAAAATTCACCCTAAGATATATTTGATATTCTGAATTCAGAAATGATTTCTATTTAAAAAAAATCAATACATATAAGTTTCATTAATTAGTTTAATAATTAATTCCCGTTGTCAAAACAAATAGCGTGTTTTTATTAAACAATATATATCAAAAGATTGACACTAGTTTAAGTCCAATTTCAAGGTGATATTCATTCCAATGACCACTATTGGATTAAATGTAAAAATATATTATAATTTCATTCTAAAATAAATTCAAAATATAATCTAATCATATAAATAAATTAGATTAAAAAGGGGTTTTGAATTAGAATACAACATTTTCACTATTCATTAAAAATGAACTTTATCGGAAAAATACCAAAAATTTACACAATGTGAATTTAGATTTCCCGATTCTAAAAAAGAAATGTAGTTGGTCCAATATAATATATAAGATTGACCAAGACTAAATTTAAAGATTTTCTTCCATCAAAAGGTGACAAATCGACCTTTTAGTGAATATTACAGTATTTATGCATAAAATTGAATTCTTTTCTTATTTTAAGCCTTTATCTTTTATTGGATAAATGTAAAAACATTTAACAAACATATATAATCATATTTTAGTTATTTCTTTTCATTACCTCCAATACAATAGCTACGTGTTAACTAACAATTAAAATAACATTATTATGTTACTAGTGGGAAACGTAAGATTTCAAAGAAAGTCGTTGTTGCGTATCGGGTACGCTATCGAACATAGCACCCCATTTAAAGTTAAAGTAATATTTAAATTGATAATATTAATAAATATGAAAATGTATTATTCATTATTTACCTAGTATGTTACAATAAATCTCGGCCAACCCCTACCCATTTCCCTTCTCAACATCCCTATAAACATACTAGAGGTCTTGGTCTTCTTCAAAGACCAATTTTTTGTTCCCTAAGAGGAGGTTTCAAAGAGGCATGTCGAAGAAGAGGTAATATCTATTACCGATTCTTTCAAAATTATTTCTTCTTCTACTTCCTATTATTTAGTTGTTTCAATATGAAGTAATAATATCATTATCACTAATATACTGATATTTTATTATAAATATGAAACAACCATATTTCACCTTCTATTAATCCTATGAAAAATGAAATCACCACGCGTGCGTACGTACGAAATATCATCACCACGTCGTGGTGTAATATGTTTTCCACCACCACCATACTTGAATGGGTATAATGGTGTAAATAATAACTATATATTATATTTTTCAAGTGATATTGATTCTTAAAGAGTATACATACACTTCAATAGAATTCCACGATCAAGGGAACAATTCATCGCTCGTGCGTACGTACGGCCTACCATCTCCACGATGTGATGCGACTCGTTCTACATGATCATCATTGAATAATGATAATATAAATGAATTTAATGAATAAATATGATATAAATTACACTAATACCATTGAGGAAATGATATATCTATAACCAAAAAAGAATAATAAGAATTTATTCGACAAAACATGCATAAGAACATAAAGCAATGAACACCCGAATAACAAGTAGCAACGAAATATTACTAATAAGAAGATAAGAATATGACCATATATGATATCATAAAAATGAATATGAATCTGTAATAAGTCAATAAAATTATTTAAATCATTATATAGGAGGTTCAGATACGTACGAAGCAAACCAGACCTAAGGTAAGGGAAAATCATGCAATCTCATCTTTTTTCTGATATTGTTTATACTTAAGAATATAGTGGGGAATATTTATCATCCACATCCATGTTTCCTCAATATGTAATATTATTTCTATCCTCCTACAATTTTTTAAATCCAATTTTACTCAGTTGTGTGTTTTTAGTAAAAGATATGAAAAAAATCTTTTGTCATTTTTAGTACAAGATACATTTTGACTTTTCTGGCCAAAGTACAAGAAAAATGTTTTTTTAACTTATAGGACATGAATTGATATTTTTGATTTCACAGAACATTATTTCGTGGAATCTAACTTTACACATTTTCATGTTTATATTTAATCAACTACTTTTAGTTTAAAATAGTATGACATGCTAAGAAAGGAAATATGTTTTTGAAGTATAAAGGATATTTTCCTCACGAATGGAGTTCAAGCATTTTATCAAAATTATTTTCCATCTAAGATAATACAGGGTCCTGTTTCTATCCATATTTTTACATTTATTTGATTATGTTATGATGGAATTATTTTTATGATGTCCTTCTATCTTATATGGATTATGTTATGATGGAATAATGTTTATGAATCCCATGTTTATTACATGGGATATGCTATGATGTATTATTGATGATATTGTGGCACAAATAAGAATGGTTTCTTCATGATATGGGTGGGACCTATATCTCCCTCCAATGCATTGGGTAATGATTTATATCTCATGAGATAGAAAAGGAGGGAATGACATGTTAATCCGGTTCAGGGATACAGGACTGGAATGTGGAGTGAACTCTGTTCAGTAATGGACTTTGCCTGTTATGATGGTCTTGGAAATGAGCCTTGACTAATAAGAAATGATTTTATATGATTATATGTGTATGCCACAAATTTTCATGTTTTATATTATGATTATTGGGATTACATTTCACTACTATTATTTATCCCATGCTATGATATTATGATCTCTTTTGCAGGTTAAGATTTTCAAAATGTTATGTTCTTATGAATATGATATGATTGATATTTCTTTTATTTATCCTTATTGAGATTTTGAGCTCACCCTTTTGTATGTTTTATTTTCCCCAAGTAAGGAAGAATGGTATTAAGTACGATATGCCAAAATGGACTCTAGATAGGATGAAATAAATAAGAGACAATTTAGATGATTTATGAAAAATTTGTTTATGTTTCCCAATTTCTAAAGACACTGTACCTATACTGTCCTATCATGGTTTTGTTTTATGTTGTAAATAGAATTCTTCAATTCTGAAGTAATCACCATATATGAAATATACAGTTCATTGTAAAAAATCTTATGAAAAATACAAATTATAATGGTGTTATTCATTTTAACAGGGTTTGAATTTAACACCCTTATAATTATTGAAATTATTATTTTTTTCAAATGGATGTTGTCATTACATATTTTGTGTGAGTGAGATTATTTATTTTTTATTACATTACAAGTGAAACTGATTTTATCATACATTACATGAAACACTATGTTTTTCTTATGTTACACACATAACCAATTTTATTATGTGGTACACGCATCACATAGTTTAAACGAAACGTGTTATAAAATTAAAATATTATTATTTAATATGACTTTTATCACCTAGAAATTGTATTGGAGGGTATGAAATGGATTGAATAAATTTTAAAAATATCATTGACACATATATATGTAATCAGTCATATTGTGATCAATTAACTAGATATAAAAAAATATTTTGAAATTGGAAATCATTATCTGAAAAAACAATTTTTTTGCATAGAGACACATTTTAAGTAAATAAATTGAAACAATAAATTTTGATAAATTATTTTAGATAAATTTTTATATCTTATATTCAATACAGTATTTATCATTCAATTTTTTTTCTATATAATTGTAGAGAATGATTCAATTTTTATAATTAAAATAGTATTTTTTATAAAAAAATATCCTTCTTAACACTTATTTTCTAACTAAGTTTTTATTATTTTATAAAATTAAATTGATAAAATATGTATCGTTTTTTAAATCATAATATCATATTTATCATAGGGATAATTTAAAGAGATTTCAAAAAAGTTTCATTTTTGATTAATAATGAAAAAATACGAAATTTTAATGGAAATGCATTTCTACTTTATTTTTTTATATAGTTAAATTATATTTTAAATTCATTAAAGAAAAATTATTTCAATTATAAATCTATTAATACATTTTATTCCGTTGTAATCTATAGTGTACTACAATTGGATTTGAAAACTTTCTAAACTATTCATAATTTTCAATTTATAAACCTTCCTTTACATCATGTATGTGGTGTAATTGAAATTAATTATTCAAACTAATGTTAGTGGAATTTTAAAAAATGGAATGAATATTTTTAATGATAATAATTTATAATATATAATTGTTATATATAATCTTTTTACAAAACCAGTAGTGAATAAGAAAAAATTAATGACAACAATTAATGTAAAAATGTGTTTACTGAGGGTTGAACTGAAACGATAAGGGTAAAAACCTATAAATTTGAATAACAAATATTTTATAGAAATAATTCATAAATTATTCCTATAAGGTTCCAAAATATTCCATTTGGGACCAATTTTATATTTCAAAAAATTAGGTAGAACTCAATTATTTTAAATAATTACAAGTGTGTACTCCCACACACTTATTAAAGGCAACCCCACTCCTCCATTCTTCGCCTAATAAAACCTCTTTAGTTTCGACATTTCCTACCAAAATTACTTCCCAACTTTCATAACCTCATCAAATATGACTTATTTTTGGGAAAAATCATCCTTGTATGTATTTTAGTTCAATCCTATTGAGGATAATCAATGAAAATGTAATGTTCATCAAGGAGTGTTTTTGTATTATTTCATCACACACCCCTTCAATACATATTATATCATAATTATATTAGAAAATAAGTAGCATACATTTACATATATCTTTTTATGGTAGGTTAATAACTTAAACCAATATCCACTAACATCAATTGATTTATGAAATCATAATTTGTGTGTATAACGGACTATCACCTCAATAACCAACATCATTCATTTTCAAATTACTGCTTATCGAGGCTATAAATATTGATGGATATATTGTTTGGGTATGATAAATGTGATATATATTATTTTTTTTAATAATTAAATCATTATATCACACATACCATCATATTTTCTTTTCTGTGTCTATATGCTTACATCATTCATGTTTACAGCGGATGACCTCCTCACGAAGCGATGTGATTCATTTACTCTCTAAATTTTTTGTATTAAGGATTTTTTAAATGAATATATATGATATTTATGGAATAAAAATTATTCTTTAATGATAATATATATGACTTAAATTTCTATCTATAAATCTGAAAATAAAATGATAATATAATTCTTGCATACATACAACTTATTACCTCAATAAACAATGTACTTCATTTTCTATCAAAAATTTTTTTAGATTAATATATACATAAATATAGTTAAAATATATGATATATATATCTTGTTTGTAATTATTGATATTATATAACAATTATTAAATTAGATACGACAAAAAATAAAACAAGTAAAAAAATATATGAAAAACAAAGCAGTTATTACACAAGAAATAACTTTAACATGAAATCATTAATAAATGGGTATCAATTGTTTATTAGAATGTCATATATGTAGTTATATATATGAATATTTTTATATGAGATATTTAAAATATACTATTATTTAATATAAAATATTTTTTTATGAGTATGATGGAAGCCATCAGTTATGGTAAGGGACTTCTGTCTCAATTTTTATTTCAATGAGACACAAGTCATATTCCCCGCCTATATATTGTATGTGGTTAATACACGTCCAATGATTTTTTATGTTTATATCTCTATGTAATATTATTCGGATTTAAATATCGATTTTGTAGTCTAAATTTTATTGGGTTTATGGTAAAAATGTTAGTAAAATAATAATGGATTTCTCCGTCAATCTGTCTTCGTTGGGAGATAAGTTGTGTTATGCACCTATATTTTTTAATGATGTTTATATACATAAAATTTGACATGTTGTATAATTGATATCCTTCTTTTAATTTTATTTTAACATTAATTCAATGTTATTATATCATGCACCGTATGATTAAATGTTTCAAAAGTGGTAAAAGACTTATTATACAATCTCACCATTTTTCAAGATTGATTATGATTATACTTAAAATGTTTAAATATCATGGTTTAACTCTTAATTATTCTCATGTGATTTTAAATTAAATATTTAATCTATATATATATAAATATTTCTACTATAGTTTTTAATATTTTTCTACTATTTTGTACTTAATATATTTTAGAAACAGTTTTTATGAAAATTCGACTTTCTTTCTCTTTTAGGTCAGATTTTTGTTTTCTTTCAAAAACATGATTTCTAAAATTGATTTAATATATGTTTTATTTCAATCATGAGATTTTAATATATATATTTACCCATGTTTTACTATATTAAAAATTTTTAAAGAAATTTTTATTTAATTTTCTAAATAATGCCCACTTATATTTTTTTTGGAAATGTTCAATGAATCTTTATTTTTACAATGCATAACATGAATAATATTTCATGAAATCAAGATGGGTCAATTATTTTAATTAATCCATTAAATTTTTTCAAAGTTATTTTTCAATAAAATATTTTTCCTAATATTTGGGATTTTTTTATATTCGATTTCCAAGTGAAAATTAGTTTAATTTTTCTTTCAGTTTTAAAATGATTATTAAAAAAGAAAAGGATATTTTATTCATGAATAGTTCCAAATAATATTTCAAAAATAATTTCCATATAATATGAAATTATTTTATCTTACTTATTCTTTGTTAGTGATGTGGTCTAGGGATATCATTCTTATTCATTCTCTGAATGGTTAATTTCTCTATTGAAAATATGTTAATGAAAATTGTTTCTCTTTCATGGGATGTGCTAATATAATATGATTTTGAAATACTGTTATTTTTCCATTGACTTGTAATTTATGAAATGACTACATGAAATAAAATATATTTATTTTCCAGAGGTTAGTTATAATGAAATGTTTATGAACCCCATTTCCATTCAGAAGTTGTCATATGATGGATGTTTTATTATTTTGTGGCACACATATATATGATTTTTGTCATGTTATGGAAGTTAATTTATTTCCAAGTATGATGTTTACATTATAACCAATGACATTGGGTATGCTATTACCAAATTCATGTTGGACCTATATATCATAACTATTCATTGGGTAATTATTTATATATCACAAGATATATAGAACTGGAATACAGAGTGAACTTGGTTCTGTAATGGTCTTTTTACACTAAAAGGGTCTTGAGAATGATCCATGACTTATATGATGTTATGTGTAGACATGTATTTTGTTTTCATAATTTTACGTGTGGACTTGATTACATGTTCACAATGGTATGAATGAACATGATTACATTTTCACAATTTTATGTGTGAGACTATCTTACATTCTGAAAATGTCGTGCTGGGATATTGTTTCATGTATATAAGTTAATGTGAGGTCCTTATTTAATTTGCATAATATAATGGGTGAACCTTCTTCTATTTAGATCTGCTCAAAATTTTATAACCAGATGTGTACTCCAAAAAAATCTGTGTCTTATTCCAATTTTATTCTCTCATGGGTCATGTTTGTTGATATTTTTATGATATTAAATATTAAGTCCATTACACTAGATTATGATATTTGATATACATTATATAATTATATTATTTTATTATAATGTTCTCATACCCTCCAATGGCCCTAGGGCCTTCATTGTTTGTTGATTTTTTATAATACACATTTCAAGGGGTGTGGTGGAACCCTTAAATGGCCCGTAGGTGTAAGTATTACATCGACTATAGGCCTTAGAGTAATTCACTACTTGTAGGATTCAAAAAATACATAAAACTCATACTAACTACTTGGAAATTCTCATGCCATGCATCTTCATTGTGAAATCATTACCCCACCTTCACATGGATGTTCAACTAGGAATTCGCATGCATGCACAGACTTGTCCCGATGGAATGTGACATACCCTCCCATTCTTGCAATCCATTTAGATTATTATATTATGAATTCTCGTTTCTCATCCTCTTTCTCAAGCTTGTTCCTTATTGGTTGTCTGGTTTTCATCTACGCATCAGGTGGCCTGAAGCCTTGAGGTGGCTCGAAGTCCTTATTGTCCTAAAGGCCTAGGTCACCTAAAGGCCTAAAAGGACTCGGAGAACAAATCCTGGGCCCGAAGGACCCAATGGGGGAATATTCTCGGTTTCTACAGTGACACATAGTCGTTACTACAGTACCCACTATATTACATGATATAGTACTGCTATAGTACCCAGAAATTATGCCTTTGCATGGATTTTATCATGGGTCACAAAGATTCACATATGAAGTCCTCACCAACCGGGTTGAGGATCATGTGCTTCTCATTCCCTCAGGATCATGTTATGCATATATGTCTCCCTTTATTACCCTTACTGAGCATCCGAGCCCACCCTATATTCTGTATCCTTTCCATGATGTTATGATAAAAGATATTAAGTAGGTTATATATAAATGGAATTATTAATGACAAGATATTTAAGGGATCCACTAATGATATTACAATAATTACAAGGATTGTGTTCCATTTTTCTAAATCCATTAAACAGTTACCTTCCGCATGTATGTGTTTGTGTACTATCTTTAATATTAAACTAAAATGATGTAATATACATGTAAGAGAAGCGTGATCCAATATAAAGCGGCAAATTATAGTAACATTAAATGGGTGAGAATTATAATCATAAACAATGTTGATTGACCACACATGAAAATCTAAAGGTAACATAAGAATGTGGAAACAACATAAAACATTACATCATATTCATATATCAAGGCTAACCCCCATGAAAACATAACATAGTTTTCTTAGGATAAAATATCATGCATGATAAATGGTATATAATGAGATAAAAAATTTACTCACTTCTTTGGAGGAATATATAATGTCATTCCCATAATATAATTTACTTTCATGTACAATAATATGGTTTCCATATATATTATATAACATAAGTAAGTCTTTGATTTATTTTTACCCCATGGTTAAGGATTCTTGGTAACAGAAATATAAATCCCAAATAAACTGTGTATATGTATAATAAGGAGAAACCCCTAGAGTGGAAAAAGACTGGGGTATTCATCACACAAATGTTTGTCATGGAAAAATGAAAGATAACTGCAGAATCATAATGGGAATGCATAATATTTTATAGAATGGTTGGGTGAGAAAGAACGGGATATCCCATTATCTGGTAATATTAATTTAGGAAACAGGTATGTCTAAATTTTTTTCCCATCATGGACAATCGGATGTGAAAATGGCATGACATAAATAACATTATTAAATAATGGGGAGAATGAGGGGATCTATTACCATGGAAATACTCAATAGAAATATTGGGAGGAAATTATTATGTTAATGATGGAGCATTTTAAGAAAACTATAGAGGAAAGGGTAGATTAACATTATGGTCTAAGTGTTTGTAGTGAAGATATGTGAGAGGTGTAATGGGTTTATATAGAAAAAGGGAGATGAATTATTCATTAATTCCCAAAAATTGGTTTTGGAAACTATATAATTAATTAGTCTATAACACAAACTATCCCATGATTTTTTCATATAATTTCTCCCATAGTGGTTTAGATTTCATTATTGTATAAGAAAATTAATGAAATCATTTTGATAATACCCTTTGTGATATTGATGTTAGTCAGGTTTATCATAAATTGATTTTAATATTTCAAAATATAATATAGGTTTTTTAGGATTAAGTAACAATTTCTAAAATGAATCATGTGGCATAAATAACACTTTACAATGAAGGGTCAACATAATTTTTTTCATAGATAATCATTATAGTATTTATTAAATTTAATTAGTGATTTTATTATCTCATAATATATTCCATATATTTTTAGCATATTTAATATTGATCCAAAAGATCAATTATTACATAGAATAATAAAAAATTCATTGTGTATAATTTTTACATGATCATTTCAAAGATAATTTTCATTTTATAAAAAAATAATTATTAAAAATGAAATTATACGCTTTTTAATCTAAAATATATTTGAATTAATAAATAAATTTTTGTTGTGAATAACATTTTTGGATCCTTATAGAAATTTCATTTCACTTAAAAAATTTATATTTTATTTTATATTTAATAATAATTATTTAATTATAATAAGTTATTAAAATATAATATATTTTTAAAAAATTAAATTCTCAAAAAAAGAGTTTCTTTATTGAAAATATATATTTTCCAAATTTGTTATTTGTGTTCAATCATATATAAATATAATAGACTAATAATTTAAATAGTAAAAATAAAAATGAATAAATTAATTTTTTTAACAAAAATAAAATATAAAAAATGCATACTATTTTGGTTCTGATACATATCACTTTATTATAGTAATGAACTCCCTAAGGGTATTTTGTGTGATGGTGATAGATTCATGTGGTGGTTGGGTGAGAATGGTTTACATTGTGGTCACGATGATCTTGAAAAACATTCATAAAATTTTTCACCCATGCTTCAGTTATTTAATATCAACTATTACATGGTAAATGGAAAATAACAATGAAATTATCTCCCATGAAATCTCTAACAAATGATACTCTTATTTTATGATCTTTCTTATTGTGGAAACCACATTTTATGTCTCTTTCAAATGAAATATATCATAACCGATGATATAGTAATAAATAATTTTCACTATAAAATTGATGTATGATAACATGTTATGATGATTAATAGTATTCTAAATCTAATTAATAGTATAATTTTCCAAAATAGCAGATGTAGTTAAATTGTTTTCTAAAACTTCATTTCACATTATGGTGTTTATTTTTTCTAAAAATTATTTTCATTTATAAATCATTTTTCATTATATTATTAACCCAATAGAAATTTCACCCATATGCTTTTCATTTTGAAAACTAAAATATATGATGGTATTTTTAATTAATATACTATTTTAGCTATTATGAAACATCCCTAAACTTGTGTTTTCACCATAGCACACTGACCAGGTGAGATATATTATTTCATTGAATGTTGTCTCTATGATCTTAAGTCGTTACTAGATTCTCTTCATGTGAATAATCATTCTTTAATAGTGCCGCCACTATATTTAGTACATGATATGGGTAAAGTATTTACATCCTCAAGTGGGATACATAGAAAGGATCATGAACATGATATAGGTTAGTTTTTAGTGCGGGATAAAAGGCCACCACTCTTATGCGATCAATGATCTCAATGATTCCAAGGAATCTTAGACTACTCATTACCATCTTACCAAACCCCATGTCAATCATCCTCAAAGATATACTGAGGAATACAATATCTATGACTTTAGAAACTATGTTCAATTGGTGATTGTTTTCCAATATTTTCTATGGACTTTGTTTATATATCATTATTTTCAAAATGGTTTCATCCATATATATATTCATGTTTATGATCGGGTCCCATCATCTTCCTATCTCAAATATCATTCTAACATGTCATAGTCTGGAACCACTTCCTATAAAATCCTCATAATGTTTCAATTTAATAATAATATTTAAATATTGTAGTATTAGAACTCTACTAGGTGGAGGTGTTGTTCCCAACATCCTTGTTAACCCATTTAACATGATCTAAACATTTTCAATTTTGGTTTAATGTACATTTTAGATTGTCCATCCTTCTACAGATGATAATAAGTATTGAATCTCAGTTTTGAATTCATTACTTGCTGAATGATTCACCAGAACCTTCAGGTAAACCTTATATCATGATTATTAACAATAGAGACTGTAACACTATACAATATTACCACATCCATTAATGAATATCATATAATGTGGTTTAAAATAGAATTCTTCTTTCATATTTATCAAATGCACTACCTTGGTAATTTTACCAACTACCACCTAGATGTAGTTATCTGTTTATTTGTCATGGGGATTCTTCTGATGAAATCCATGTTTATGTTTACCAATTTCTATATTGGTATGGGAAATGGTTTCATGATACATTTTTTTATATAAATTTCCCTTTCCATTTTTTTCATACCATAAAATGAGATACAAACTCTACAATATCCCTCTTCATGTTGTTTTATCAGATGTTTTTTTTCAAAACTTTATACACAATAGTTCTTTATTTATGAATAGTAAAGCATGAGATTTATATTTCATCAAGAATTTCCCTCTTAAACTATGTATTTTATGGGATACATCTTTGCCTTCCAAACCTTATAAGTGGAGCGACATCAATGTTGAACTGAAAATTATTCACTACCATTTTCTCTCCATCATCCTAGGTCATTTTGATCCATTTATTTATTCACAATCGAGCTGTTATTTGAGGAAGGAATGATGAATATCTTTTTATTATTCCCATTTTAATCATTTTAAATTCAAAAAATATTATATCCAATGAAATCCCCGTACTGAATATGGTTATGAGATCATTTCAACTCAAAGAATCTAAAACATTGTTTGCTTTCACAGTATTGTAACAGGTTGAACAATCATTTTCCATGATTAGCTCTAACTACCTCTATTGGTTCATATTGATCTAATTCTATGTCATTATAAACAGTTTCCTTTTATGATATTTATAAAAAAAACATTTCCCTATAGAAATATAGCTTCTAGATCATTATTGTGGATATCTCTACTGAAATTGTTTTATCAAGAGGTGGGGTGTTCTATTCATGTCTCATTAATTGGCATGTGGCATAGGCTTTAACATTTCATTATTCATAAGTATACATCCTAAGCCTTTTTTAGAAATATCTCTACTGATAAAATATCCTTCCCCAGGAAATGGGTAATGTGATCAGTGGTTCATTGGTTGGTCTCTTGTTTATCACATTAAATTTATCTTCACATTCATCATTCTAGAAAAAGTAACACCCATCCTTGTTATCATTGTTAGAGGACTGAAAATTTGAGAAATTTTTCACAAATTAATGATAGTACACTTAAAATTAAAGAAAAGTATGTATTTAAATCATAGATTTTTTCATGGTATATCCATCAATTTCCATATTTTTAAAGGATCCACATATAACCCTTTTCTAGTAATAAAACAACATTGGAATGTTACATTCTCCATCCATTACACACATTTATTATACATTAAAAATAAATTTCTCCATCATATGGTATTCAGTAATAATATTTAAAGGCCCTTAAGGTTGCTCCATTAATTTTTTGTAGATAAGAGTTTCATCAATGAAGATTACATCATCACTATCAAGGTAATATTTAAATACACTATTCATAATGACCATGAATATTGTTAGAGTATTAGTGAGTTGAAATGGAATCGCTATGAACGACTAGTTACTATAAATTGTATGCAAATTTGAAAGGGGAATATTCTCTTTCTTCACATTTACATGATAATATTCATGCCAATTATCCAACTTGGATAGGTATTGGAATCTACATTCTTGATCGAACAAGTTATTTTTCTAGGAAAAAAGGGTACATGTTATTTATCTTAATCCTATTGAGATCACGATAATAAATGAAGAGGTTAATTTACCCATCCTCCTTCATAATGAAATTGATTGGTCAAACCCATGGTGAATAAAAGTAGCGTATATAACCTTTATCCATATTATTATATAACTGTATCATTAGCACCTCAAGTTCAAAAATAGAAGTTTTATATTGATTAAAGTATATTAGAAAATCATCTTGTATGAGATCAGTATGGAACTCAAATTCATGACTAGAAGGAAGAAATTCAATTATTTAAGAAACACTTCATAGAAATAACTTACAATGGGAATGTCATAAATGAAGAACTTTTCCACATTATTTATCATTTGACATGGATACACTTACTAAAAAAGGCAATAATAACTAGTCTTGATGTGTTGGTATCAAAAAAGATTAATCATTCTCTATTCTGTTGTAAATAATCATAAGGAGTATGTCATTACAAAAGGTAATTTCCTTCAATCAGAGATTTATATTAGAACTATACAATGAATTAAAAACCATTCATAGGAAAAAAATTATTTATAATAAGTGGTGTATCACATGGTTTTGTGGGAAATTCATGATAAAAAATTGGATGGAGGATAAGTTATACGATTGGGATTCTATAATTGAACTACATGTCATCATCACTAATAACAATAAATACTATTATTTTGGTTGTGGTATGATATTTATAATAAAAATAAATGATATTAATGAATTCATAAAAGTACATTCAAATAGTAAATTCTGTATCAGTGAATGTATAACCAGATAAACTTGTCACCACTTCATTGTTGGTATCCACCATAGCAGTTGTGAAGAAATATAATCTCAATTTATCTTTTGGACATGGATATTATTTTAGTTTATTATCCTCAACATCCTTTCTAATTTTTATATTATTCTAACCATTTCCATATTCCATATAGTTGAATCATTGGATTATGTGTTGTGGGCTTAATTGAGTATTCCTTTATTCCTTCACATTTGTGGGTTTCTCACATTAGAAATTTATACCATAGTTTCCTTCCTTCCTGCACCTATAGAATTTCTTTATCCCCATCAATAATGTTTATGGATTCTTATTCTCATACTTTTGATAAGTGAGATGATGAACTTTGTCAGCCGAGTGATATTTTTCAATCCCAAAACTACAATAAAATACCATTCTCTACTTCTAGTCTCTAGACCCAAATGTCACTTGAGATTTTTTATCAATATTTAATCATTTAGGGTACATCATAAAATATATTCATATATTTCAATTACCAAAATTTTCAATGCTTTTTAGCTTTATCGCAAAAAAGAATCAGTCAACATTACTTACAAGGGAAATGAAAAAGTCAGAAGCATATCATAAACTTCAGGTGAATTTTCCTTGTATTCCTTAGTGGATTTATTTATATTTTTCACTAATATATCGATATAATAAATTTATATAATTCCATTATCTCCATCACCTCTATCTTCTCATTGAGCTCTTTATTTATGACCAACACCTATCATTGATCTGATTCTCCCTCAACACAATATAAATTAATATGGAAAATTTTATTTTTTACAACATTTAGGGATGTAGAAGACCATTTTATTGGAGTTTATCCATTTTCATGGATTAAGGGATTATAAAATCCACCTAAATTCTAACTAAATTTTCACATAAGGTACATAATAGAAATGTATTTTTTCTTATGGGGATTTGGTTGTTCCTCTGGATTCATTTTTTGTCTACAACAAGATTAAATTGGGAAATTATTATCATGCAGCTTATTATTCCTTCTCTCATCAAGTTTGGTATATCATTTGTGTAGTCATCACATTTCCCTTAAAAATGGATAGTGGTTAAGCTCCTCAAATTTAAGTACATAGACTAGAAATAAATTTAAAATTAAGGGTTTGAAATTTTTAATTCTAAATTTTTTTTTTTGAAAACCATGGAACCTAATGTTATTACAAAAAATGACATATATTCATTAACATGTGAATTTTTTGGTTACAGAATGAGTTATCTATGATGTATTTCCTAAAATAAAATCTTATTGGTATTTTTTTATTTAAATGGTTCTAAAGGATCTTGTGAACGTACCAATGAATATTACCCGTGATTTTAGAACTAGGTGTTTAGAAAGGCTCATTATCATGCATTATTTGAAGATTGAGTCCTACACAATGTGTCATTTTGGGGGTTATTAACCATAGGTATAACTGTGCTAGAAACACAATGAGTTATAGTATCCATAAAGGGATTTATTTCCTTATAAATCAATTAATTTAAAAGTTACCAAAATATGTAGATTGTTTCCTACATTTATTCTTATCCCAAAGGTTATTTGGAAATTAAGTTTTTTATAAAATTTGGGTTAAGAAACCCAACAACATTAAAAACCAGAGTAACCAAGGGGGTCTAAAGTGATGATGGCCAGTGAAATACCCTATAGTAATGTCTTTAAAATGAATTGGGAGTGATCCCAAACTAGTGTATATGATGAGCAGGTCACCTTCAAAACCTCCAAATGAAAAACCATTTTATTCCAAATTACCTTTTCTCTATATATGCCTCAAAGAAGCCCAAGGGGCCATATCACTCTTTCATCCATGAATAAGATACACCAAATTCCAAGGATTGTAAATCTCTTAATGCATAATTTTCACCAACACCACCAAGTTGGTTTTATCATCCTTGACTAGTAAAAGAAACATTTTCCATATCAAAATTCCTAAATTTATGGCTCTCACCCCTACCCCTAATGAATTACCCATGCCAAAAAAGCTAAATTATAAATCAAATGAAAAACTGAGATTTATGATAATTCAACATCCCTTCATTTTCTTGTTCATATAGGAACCATCCACGTTGAGTTTTAAATCATTACTTGGAGGAGAACATTTGACCCACTGACCGTAGGAACTCAGCACTACAACCAGTCTTTTGAGAAAGCTACAAAGAGTATGAGATCTTATTCCACCTTTGAGAAATGAACTCATCTCGATCACCAAAGATATCTCTCTAAATAATAAAAATAACATCCTAGGTCGAACACCCATTCTAGCTTTATTCTTTGCATCCCATAGTGTTCGACAAACCTAATTATAGATGAAGCTATATATTTTCCTCTACACATCTTCTAACTTCAACTCTTTAAAGGATTTTTCTATCACATCATTCAAGGAAACAATTTTGTAGATGATTCTAGGACTATGGTTCAACCCACCCCAAAGGATCCTATCCAATTCACTCTTTGAAGAAAATGTGCATTACTGATTTGTGACTCAGGTACTCACAGCACCAACATCTTGACAACAAAGAAATACCATTTTTTTTGAATACTATCATTTTTTGGGATAACTTGTTTCCTCAACCTCCAAACCAGAATGTTCATTTTCGATGGACCCTCACTACACCAAAACATAGAGGCCCAATCCTCACGGGCACTATCTACATGCAACACCGATCTAATGTCGCACAATTGAAATCTACTAGAACACAAGAATGTAAAGAATCATTTATCATATCCATCAACATTGATAATATTATCAAAAACTACATTCTTATAACTACTAATGATCATGTCTATTAACTTGGGATACCTTATGGCCTCCCTGAAGGTCATATCTCGAAATAGGCATCCTCGGAAAAAAAATATACTCATCATTCTAATTATCTCTCCCCAAATTGATGTTTCCTTAACCCACAATCCATCTAGATGGATCATGAAGATATCAAAAATTTGTGATCATACCCCTTGAGATATTTGAATTCCTACTCCTTATACTCCCCCAGTCTTCCCAGTGTTCTCCATATTGGACATTCATAAATGAATACAATAAATAATCCAATTATAGAATATCTCATACAAGTCGTGCTTGCAAGGAATACATGACTTATGAAATATCATAGATTCCCACCTCTCCCAACTCTATCAGTTTTTTCATGCACTTCCATGAGGCCCAGTGTTTGTGGATGTAATGAATAGAATCCCAAAGAAATCATATCAATACCCTCTCCATAGAGATTATAGTTCCCATGGGATGGTTGATGATTGAAAAACTGTGCATCGGTATTGATATCAAAACACTATTGATAAGGGTGAATCTACTCTAAATGAAAAGAACATGTTTTCCTATAATAATTCCTCCCTAAGATCTTGTAGATTATTTCATTGAAGAAATCCTTTTTGATCCTCCTATTAGTCACTGTTGCACCATGGTTTGTCATATGAAAATGTTTCCTTTGAATAACCAGAATCTCTTGGGTGTCCCTGTTGTGCCTACACAAGAATTTGTTGGAGATGAAAGAATTGCATTGCCTATTGTTTATATTTTTACCATTCAGACCTCCATAGGTGGAAATTATCATCATAAAATTATGGAGAGATATATAGATTCCATTAAAAAAATTAAAAAAATCATCTGTAAACTTAAGGTGTGGAATGATACCATTCATGGACATGTTGTGGAATGGCAGGATCCTTCCATTCTCCATTATTTTGTGAATGTCTTAATAATAATCATCTTGAAGCACAATGAAAATAAGGGGTGAAAATGGATCCCCATGTCGAACACCATATGTAATTTTGATGAAACCAAATCCCATCCCTAGAAGATAGATGATGAGACAAGGGGAAGAAGGAAATCTAATTAAAATGTTACATGACCATTCATGAAATCCATGATTTATCATTGCATGAATAATGAAACTCAATTCTATTTTATCATATACCATGTCCATGTTGAATTAGCTAACAACATTGCAAGACACTGTGGGTTTTTTGATATCATCCATCAACTCTTTTGCAATTCTAATCACACCCTGAATATGGCAGCCATTCACAGACCCATGTTCTTCATTAGAAGTCATATGATGAATAATTATATTAATCCTCCTGGTAATGATTGAATAATGAATTTTGTAGGAGACATTACACAAACATATATTTATATATTGGATGATTCTAGATGTAACATTTTACTTAGGAATCCATAGTTCTGTTGGGGGAGAAACCGATGAAGAAATCATGAATGGCATCAACAACAAGTTCTTTAATATTTCCGCATGCGCGACATAAAATTCCCCTAAGAAACCCTCTTGGCTCGGAGTGTTGTCATAATTCAGTTTGAAAATGGCGTATTTGATCTCATCCTCTAAAGGAATATCCATAATATTTTTTTTCTGAGGTTTCAACCATATATGGTTGGAAATCCCTGATGCTTTCAATTCTCTTAAACTATAAGGAGCAACATTTTTTGCATTCCAATTCTCTCTAGAAGCTCTTCAAAATGGTCCAGCACCATGTTCCCTCCCACAATCATAATATATGTGTAATACCCATCATCTAGCTTATGTTTGATTTTCATTATGTTCAATTTCTCTTTTAAAAAGGATTGTAAAAAATCATGTTCTAGTAAACATCCTTAATCCACCATGTCCCGGACATGATTCTTCGTGCCTTCTAAATTTCCAGTAGTTTTTTCCACCCAAAATGACCATTTGTCAAATAGGGAGACAAATTTCGCATCATCCCAATTCTCATGTACCATATCTTCCAACCATTCAATAACTACTTGAATGATTTCAAGGACATTATCCTCCACTGGATTATATTCCATCCAAACATGAATGGCATTCATTAGACAACGGAGATGCTTACACTGACCAACCCAAGACCTCTCCACCTCTCCAGCATTCAAAGATGACTTCACCATCTACATGAAACCATCCAAATGGTCATAGATTCAAAAATAACAAAGAGAATTTCATTCTGGATCCCCTTTTTTCATCACCATTGATAAAGAGGAATGATCTGAGAGGGAATGTGTCATGTGTGTAATTGAGGTCTTGGGGAAGGAGTACACGCCTTGGAGATTAGATCGGCACCTATCCAGATGACTCCAATGATGATTGACACCTATATGATTATGGAACCACAAAAACATATTACCAGAAAACCCATATCAATTAGACCCGATAATGAGATAAATTCATTGAAGTCATGCATACCAGTATTGAGGATCCACATGCTCCCCCTATTCTCTTCCAGGTACATGATTGAGTTAAAATTACATCCAATATACCAGAGAGTATCACCTAGCTAAAAGGAACCTAGATGAAGACAAAGATATGTTCTCCCTAGAGATTCACTAAAATAAAATACAATGAAGAAGAACACTACCTCGTTTCCATAACTGATCATGGTGGTGACATATTGAGACATAAGACTAACCAACTTGGTTTTAACATCCCTCTTCCAACAAATCATGTTATTCCTATTATTCGGGATGACATGAAAAATATTCCAACACCCCAACCTATTTTAAAAGATCATGATATTTCTAGGATCTTGTTTAGGTTATATGATGGAAACAATTGAAGCTTTTTTCTTACAGAATCTGATGCAAGAAACACACATTATTCATATGCATCGAGACAACTAATGTCCGAGATAATTGTAGATATCATCTTAATATATGAGAATTGGCCTTACTTTGAGAACTACATGATACAAAAGCTGATCCATTTATTAGAAACTCGTTGGATTTATGTGGATTCAAAGGCCATATGTACCTAGAATACAAGCCCATATTCACTGTCAAGTTGACCTTCTTTTTCAAAACATCCACTACTTCTTCTATAAATAAGATCTATTGGAACACGAACAAGGAAGACAAATTTGAGCCATATCCTCCCGTTAGAGAGAGACAAGAAACATTTTTTGAGGATAAGCTTGAGAATCATGAATCACCTTAAGAACATCCTCTGAATGATCCTTCTCTTATGGCTTTAACGTGGTCCCCTACAGAGTATCAGAAAAGAAAAAAGGAGAAATCTGAATAAGATCTAGGAATGAGGAGACAAATTTGGAAGCTCAATCAATGGTGAGTCTTCAACCAGCACATGGGGTGCTTCACTCTCCGGATCAACGGAATCCAAAGGAGGGTGATGTTCATAGAAGACATGGGAGAACTGGACAAGACCTCCTTGAATGATTTCACCACATGACTAACATTACACCCTCGACGTGGAGGAGAGATAGCTACTGGAGGAGGAACACGTGAATGTTGAAGAAGAGCATCATTGATCACAACAGGCGGAACGCCTATACCGTGGGAGCATTGTAGAGCGCAGTAGGAGAGTCCATCTTTCCCACTATTATACCAAAGAAATTCAATCACATAATTAATTCTAAATATTTAATAAATTACTATTTAGTTTTATTTTTCCATTGTTTTGTTTTTGTTTTTTGAAATTTTAAAAATTATTAATTTTTTAAAATTTAATTGATCATTGTTAATTTTTAGTTGTTTCTTAGTGAGATGCTACCAGGGTGATCTACCGTGAGATACCTCTAGGTGAGTCACGTCCCGCCATATCGACCACACACCTCCTCAACCTACCGCCAGGGATCGCCCCGAGTCACCACCACCTGAGTAACTGCCACTACCCACCTGTGCATTTTTCCATGAGTCACCACCACTACCACACACCACCAGAATTTTCATCCACCAACTAGAACCCTTTCCACCATTATCTTTGATGAACCACTAGTTAATGGATTGTGGTGATCTGAGTTATTGTGGCCCAAAATCTCCTTCAACCACCATCCACAGCTTCAACCATCCAAAAACCATATTATCCACTTATTCTATGCCGACCACACCACTGAAACAATAGTTGAACATATAAATTTCAATATTGAAAGTCCTCAACCTGAAGAATAGAAAAACCAAAAACCCTAAAAATCAATTTTCACAACTTGACCAAGGTGCTAGAATGTTGCATTGAACTGCCAATACAGTCTGACCACTACTGAATCTGAGTATCACCATTTTCTGGCCCCCACTCACCTACCGCTCGAACCATAATCATATTGAGCCACTACATATAGAAGTGGAATAACTGCTGCACTACTGCTGGTCACCCAGTACGCATTTCCTAGGCCAGCTCAAGCCAGATTAATCTCGAGTTTTTTAAAATAATTTTGTTTTTTGAAATATATTTATTAAAAAAATTCAAGGTTAATTTTGTCGTTAAAATTGGTGTGAATGGCACCAGGCATGCTGCAGCTTTTTAGATTATGTCCATAGGTAGCAACAACACTGCCTCCATTCACCCAAAAAACCAAAAAAAATTATTACTTTTTTAAATATTAGTTTTTATATATTTAAAGTTATATATTTTTATTTTTTTATTCTGTTTATATATATATATATAATAAAACATTGAATTTCATAAGAATTTATATTTAATTTTATATCTTGTAGTACTTCTATTACAACAATCTGGATTCTTACTGAAACTCTCATGAATAGATCATTTTTATAAGAGGTATTTCCATAAAAATCATTCTATATTTCCAATGTGTGATTCAGGTTCTCCATTTCCTGCACCGAATATTCTGTATTTCTGATGTGGGATTCTATTTCAAATACGTGTATTTGAGTGACTATAAAATATAAAAAATAAGACCAATGTAAATGAATCAAAATACATGTATTAATATTTTTTGAAATAGTTGAGAAAAAAATTAATTTCATAAAAAATGATGATAAAAAATAATTTAAAAGCATTTAAAACCACCAACATGAATCTTAAAAATGTTACAACTATGTGTCTCTGACAGACTATAAAATAAAAATTACAAGATGAATATAAATGAAACATAAACATGGATTAAAAATATATGAGATATCTAAAAATAAAAAGAATTTTTTAAATAATAGTGATGAAAAAACATAATATGCTTTCAATACCTCTAACTCAAAATATAAAAATGATACAATAGTGTGACATTGAATGCCTATAAAATATAAACTGTAAGTGTAAGGCACTAACCCCAGAATCCTAGATTTGGTGCATTATTATGTATCATTGGAATGATCACAAAAGATCATGTCTTGAATGACCTATTAGTATTGTATCCTTGTAATTACTAGATATACAAAATAAGTTTACATTACATCCTAAAATAGAATACTACAACAATAATGTTTCCACAGACAACACTATGATCCCATAGACTATCCCTACAGGTCAGTCATAATATACATCATCGCATCATGGAAAAAATAAAACATATAAAGGGGTGAGCGAAAATGGTCAGAAAGGATATCAATATAGCGGGAACATTCATAAATAAGTAGAAACATTTAAGGCATTATATAGAACTAAAACACCAGCCTTTTAAACATGAAATTCGTCATAATACGGAAAATATAAATCAAAATAATTCCATTTACTTACTCACATGGATATTCTACAAGTAAAATAATCACATGAAATATCAATAGCCACATTCATAATGATGGAATGCATAATGCCATACTTCATAACCACATAGTCAAGGCCTTGTGCCAAGACTAGAAATAAGATTTTGTCAAGACATTTTTCCAAGACACTAGTTTTTCTCATGAGACCTACTGATGCATCGAGGAGATATAGCTGTCTCCACCCGTCACTTACTAAGTCCAATGCACTCCTCATATGAAATGGTTTAAACATAACATAAATATTCATATTAAGACTAGAATAAGAAATGTCAATAAATTATCCATAAACCATGAATGTTATTAAAATAACACATCCACAGTCAATCATATCACAAAACCTTCAATACAATAAGGATGTTTTGTATCATAATAAATCAACATAAATTAAGCTTAAAATCTATCAAAGGATGTTGACATAGATGAAATGAAAACCTTTTTAGTGATATATATCTTTCTATTTTGACATCATTTAAGGGTCAGATAATTATAAAGAAAAAATTTATTTTAAAAATATTCTTATAATATTTTAAGGGAAGCTTCAACAATGTTATTACAGTGGAAAATAGGTGCACCCACAGTATAGGTAAAAAACATTCTTACCTTAATTTTTCCGAAAAGGTTATACGGTACATTTTTTGGAAAATGACGGAATGATTCCTTTCATATAATTTTATAAAAATTCAAACAAGGGTATAAATGAATTTAACCCATATTCTATTAAATAGTAAACATGTTTTCGTATACATTTTTAAGAAACATGGATGTGGATGATAAATACATCCCAATAGATACTTACATAAAAACAACCTCGGATCATAAAGAGATTGTGAAATTAACCATTACCTTGTACTTTTTCTTGGTCGAGGGTAGGTTAAACTTCTATATAATTGGTAAATAATTGTTTTTAAATTATACAATAATCATATACATTAATAAGATATCTCATATGATATTTTAATATTGCTTTGTTAATAATATTTTAGTATTATCATCGTTTCGACTGTTAACTGATTCATTTTCATTTATATGTTTTGTTACGTTAGTAATGTTTTTTATGAAAATGATGTAACATAATCATATTAAAAATAATATTATGCCATTATTCATTATTTTTAATCATCTAATGAAAAATAGTCTTGAATGGATACTATGGGGAATGAATGTCATCATGTTCGTGGAGACGGTAAACCGTACGTACGCACGAGCAAAAATATCATTCATTTGATATTAAAATCAAATATAATTGGATGGTATATCATATATAAAGAATAATTATCATTTTATATTTATTATTTACATCATTTATACATCATTATTATACCCATCTGAAGAGAATTGTATTGAGTAACCACTACACCACGACGCTGGGATGGGAAGCCGTACATACGCACATAGGGTGACATGTCATTAAATGGATGGATTGAATATTGAATATGGTTATAACATATTTATAATAACATCATAGTATATAGAATATACGGGATTTATTTATCTTATAATGGAAACAACATTGAATGATTAAGTAGAAGAATAAAAAACATGAAAGAGGTGGTGAGATATTTACCTCTTCTTCAGGTTCTTATTTTTAATTTGATCAAAAGGGATCCATAGGTTCGCTTTCTGACTAATTGAAGGAACATAAGATGAAAGGAGGACCGTTTAGAGGGTATTTGGGTAGGGGTTGGCCTGAAAAAATGGAATTGAAGGTGTGAATTAAAGATATGACGAAGTGCCCTTTTATAAGAGGGGTGGGGGCACCTTTGGAAAAGCTAGAAATATTATTTTTATAATAAAAACAATTTTCGTTTCTAATGGATAAAAAAATTATTATAAGGATAAGGTGGGGATGGGTCTCAAACCTCTAAGCCAATAGGTTTTAGATAGGTTGGGGTCACTATATTAACCTTTTCTTTTAGATTTAACTCTTAGATAAATAGTTTGACATTTACTATGTCTCTTTGTATTTTTATATTATATGGTTAAAAAACTTACTATAAACATCCTAGAGAACACCATGTGTTTCATTAATAATACAAATATCATTATATTAGTCTTTTGGACGAATGTTATATGTTTAGGATATTTATATCAACCAATAATATTGTATTTGTTCTAAAAACTCAATTATGTAAAATTTGACATTATTTAATAATTGATTTTTGTTAAAGTTTTAACATTATTATTACTTATAACTAAATACATTTAATCCACCCTAGAATGTCATTTTAACGTATTAAATTAGTGGAATTCATTAAAATTCTCAAATTAAATTTATTTGTATATTTATAATATCAATTATTTTAATCATTCATTGATATGGTAATTACTGCATCATCATTTTGTCATAAATAAATTCAATTATTGAATGTATAAAATTATAAATAAAATACAATTAAGTAGGATATCTTTTTATATTTCTAATTAATATTTATAGTCGAATTTATATTGTGTGTATCCTTATATTATATATGGATTAGTTATTAAAATTTGAATTTAACACTTCTAGCTATTCTTTATATAAAATAATAATAAATTTCCTAATCTAATACAAGTGGAATAAATAGGTTCATATATTATTCCTAAGGTTTTTTTGGTCTAATTATACATATCCAATAGAATTAGGACATGTGTTAGGTTAATAATAATATCATATTTACCATTAATTACCATATTTACTTTTAATTGTGGTATATAAAAGTAAAAAGTTACTCTTCACTTACAATTATTTTCATCTTATTGAACCACATTTTACATACTGATATCAACCATATCTCTTTGATTTTTTAAATTCAACTCACATAAGTGGTAAAATTATGTTTTATGTACAATTGCAAATGCTCCGAGGTGGTGGGTAAAAGACGGTAAAAAGTTCAATAAAATTTTTATATATCTAAAATTATTATAAACTGACTCAAATGAATTATATTGAACTAATATAGATATTTTGGTTCTATTTTGACCTAATATAAATTTAAATAAATTAAAAATAATTTAAATAAAAATTCAGTTTTAAACTATAACTCAGTGTTTTTCACTATTCATCAGAAATTGAATGTTTTTAGAAAAATACCAAAAAGTCAGCCTATGCTAATTTTGATATTCCAAATCCAATAATGGTGTCCATTATGGATGATAATATATATAAACTTTCAAAATTTGGTAATTACTATTCCTAAAATTTAGTACAATTGGTTGTGGTGTGTTAGAACTTGAAGTTGCGTACAACAAACACTATTATATTATTCATGATAAGCATACCATGGAAGCTTGGGGTGTCACATTCTCCCATCCTTCAAATAATTTCATCCTTAAAATTTATAGAATATCACTACATAAAAATACAAGATAAGTAATCTGGTTTCTCCGCACTTGTTCTCTTGTATCAAGAATCATTATAGGATCTTTTCAAAAAGACATATCGGGTTTCAGATCTAATTCCCCATAGGTGAGTACATGCTTTCAGTTAGGCATGCATTTTCTTAAAAGTGATTTGTGGAACACATCGTGTACTTTGGAGAGACTTGGCTGAATTTCCAAACTGTAAGTTACATCCCCAATTAGATATAGAATTTTTAAAGGTCCGATGTTTTTGGGACTTAATTTTCCCTTCTTACATAAATTTATAACACCCTTCAATTAATATACCTTCAAGAAAACATGATATCACACCTAAAATTTAAAATCCTTCCTTCGTTTATCAGCATATCTCACCTCCCTAATTTGTATTGCTTTGATGTGCGTTTGGATTACCATCACCATTTCCATCAGTTCCTCCACAAGATCTAGGCCTACAAGTTTTTATTCACCAACATCATCCCAACATTTTTAGTGGGCGACTTCTCTTTCCATATAACGCTTCATATCGTGCCATGTGAATACTTTAATAGAAGCTATTGTTATATGAAAATTCTACTAGATGTAAATATTGGTCCCACATCCCTTAGAATTCATGTGAGCATGATCTCAACATGTCTTATATCATTTGAATAGTCTGTTCTGATTTTCCATGAGTTTGGGGGTGGTAGGTAGTGCTCCAATGATGTTTAGTATCCAAGGAATTCAGAAGACTTTTCTAGAATCATGAAGTAAAATGTAGATCACGATTAGAAACAATTTATAGGGGTAATCCATGAAGTCTCACAACATCATTAATATATAGTCTTTCTAGACATTGAAGTGGTAAATCTTCTCTTATAGAAAGAAAATGTTATGACTGGGTAAGATGATGAACAAGGACCCTTACTGCATCATTCCTTCTTGGAGTCTTTGGTAGTGCCATTATGAACTCCATCATAATATTATACCATTTCCACTCAGGAATGGGAAGAGGTTTCTTGAATCCTCTAGGTTGTTCCCTTCTATCATTCACTTATTTACAAACCATACATCATGACACAAAATCTGTAATCTCATTCTTCATGTTGACCCACCAAAAATGTTCCTCCAAATCTATATACATCATGGTGCTACCAAGGTGTATAGAGAAATTGGAACTATGAGCATCATCCAACAATACAATTTTTAGATTTGGTATATAGGGAACATTACTCCTCTTCCCAAATTTAAAAATTCCATTTTCATACAAAAAGTGACTCAATTTCCCATCATTCATTGCTTTAATCTTCTATTGAAACTCTACATCATCAGTATGATAACTCTTTATCCATTCTAGTAAAGATGGTTTGGAAACCATTTGTACAATTGTTGTTATTTCACCTTCCATGGTTATCCCCTTGTCCAACATTATTAGATCCTAATATATATGATCATTTCAACTCTCATATTGTTCATAACTCTCTGATACTTTCTGCTCAAATCATTTTCCACATTATTTTCCTTCCTTGGGTGGTAGTGAATTGTGAAGTCATAATCTTTGAGTAGTTAAATCCATCATCTCTACCTCATGTTGAGTTCTTTCTGTCAGAAAATATACTTCAAACACTTCTGATCGGTAAATCTATCACATTTTTCACCATAGAGATAGTGTCTCCAAATCTTCAAAGTAATGATTATAGCTGTCAACTTAAGATCATGAGTGTCATAGTTTTATTCATGAATTTTTATCTATTATGATGCATATGAAATAACTCTATCATTTTTCATAAGGACACAACCATGTCCTTTATTTGATGCATCACTATAAATAACAAATCCATAATACCCCGATGGTAGAGTCATGATTGGAGAATTGACTATTCATCACTTCAGTTATTCAAAACATTTTTCACATTATTTTTTCCAAAAAAATATAACCCCTATTCCTGTATTCTTTGTTAATGGGTTAGCCAACCGGGAAAAATTCATGGATGAAATGTCAATAATACCCTACTATACCAAAAAAACATTGTACCTCGGTTATACTTGTTGGTGCTGGAAATTCATGGATTGTCATGGTCTTAGAAGGATCAACAGAGATTCCATCCTTAGAGACAATATTTCCTAGAAAAGAAATCTCATGAAGCCAGAATTCAGACTTGCTAAACATCCCATATAATTCATATCTTCTAAGAGTCTTTAGAATAATAAGCAAGTGGTTTTCATGATCATATCAACTTTTAGATTATACCAAGATATCATCAATAAATACCACTACAAAGTCATCATTATATTCCTTGAAAACAGTATTCATTATATCGATGAAGATAGAGGGTTCATTAGTCAATCCAAAAGGCATTACTGTAAACTCGTAATGCTCTTACTTTGTTCGGAATGTTGTTTTCAGAATGTATTCCTTATTCACACACAACTGATGATATCCAGATCGAAGGTCAATCATTGAAAAGAATTGACTTCAATGAATTCGGTTGAATAAATAATCAAAGTGAGGTATGGGATACTTATTCATTATTGTTATAGCATTAATCTCCCTATAGTCAATAAACAACCTCATAGATACATCTTTCTTCTTATAAAAAGAACATGATATACCCATGGAAAAACACAAGGGAGAATAATTCCCTTATTACTCAATTCCTCTAGTTGTTTCTTTAGTTATATTAATTCCATTATGATCATTCTATAAGCGGTATTCTATATGGGCCTTGAACATGGAATTATATTGATGGAAAACTCAATTTCTTGTTCAAGAGGATGTCCAGGTAAATCATCTGGAAACACATAAACATATTATTACTCAATAGTTATATCCCATATATGAACAATATTTTCCTCACCCATGGTTATTTCAATCTCTTCCTCCCCAATAATTGAATTTATTTGAGATACTAGGGTGGAACTAGATAATAATTAAGTGGTGACGTTTTTGCTCAAAAGATAAGGTACTCTTTATCATCATCAAAAATTGTAACCTCCTTTTTATTACAAATAAATTTTCACATCATGGTCCGAATTTCAATCCATACCGAGGATTATATCAAATTCAGTCATGGTTATGATGATGAGATCAGCAGATAAATAACATTTATATTCCTTAATGGGAACAGATTCACGAAACATTGTTGCAATGATACTCCCCTTAAGAGTTTTGAATGACAACTCCCTTGTTAAATCCATTTGGAATTATCTAATTTTCTTAGAAAACTAGGATGATATGAAACAATGCGATGATCCAGAATCAAATAAAGCGTTGGATAATCTTCAAGACGCCATTAAATTACCTAAAACTGCAGCTTTTGGAGCTTCAACCTCAACAGTAGTGATAGAAAAATATTGGCCTTGATCCCTTGGACTTTTCTGAGGTTATTTCCTCTGGCACATAGGTAATTCATTTGCATAATGTACCCTTTCTCTAAAATTTTATCATTCTACATTAACAACCTCTTTCTATCCCATTGAAATCATGATCTTGGTTGTCTTTTTCACCTAACTTGTAACAGACTCCCATTCCCATAAAAAATGTACCAGGGTGTTTCTTCCCACATTTACTGCATGATGGAAAATCAACCATTTTCTTAGTCCCCTTATTTCCATTTCTAGAGTGTTTAGAAGATCAATTCATCTCTTAATTTCCATTAAATTTTTAAGACTTAGAGAATTATTTTTCTGTCTTGATAGCACATGAGTCAATATCTTTGTATGAAAATAAGGATTCTGAGAATAATGGTAAACAAAGAAATGGTTTTAACCCAACAAATAAATGATAAATCTTACTTCTTGGGTTACGTTTATAATCTGCAGCATGCCTCACTAACCTTGTAAAGTTATCTTTATACATTGAGACATTCTCATCCTCTTTTTTCCTCACACTCAAAAATTGTCTTTCTATATCCACTCGATGGTCATGAGGAAATTATTTTTCTAATAAAATATCATTAAACTCCCTCCATTCCATATTTTATAAGTGATCATCTTCCTTTGTGTTTTCAATCAAATACCACACCTGATCAACATCTCCAATGAGGCGGTAAACTTCAATGATGACTTTTTCCCTCTCGCTACTCCCCAAGAAGTTGAATATTTTATCAACGGAATTTATCCATTGCTCAACCTGTAATGGATTTTTACCCCCATTGAATTTTGGTGGTTGTTTCCTCATGAAGAGATATAACATTGATCCTCCACATTGTCGATCATGGTGCTCCATACGGGTAAGGTTATTATTCATAACCTGAGTGAGTTGTCCTAGTATGGTGATTAGCTAATCAGCACCAGTTACATCATCTGCTCCACTATAATTATCTTGAGTAGGATTGAAATCCCTACATGGAGTGCATGAATTGATATGGTTTCCATTCCTTCCACTAGGTTCCATTCTAAACAATGGCATACAATAGATTAGATTGTGAATAGCAATACATAATTCCAAACTTGTAAAACACTTAAACATAAATTGAATAGTTTATGGATATAATCCATAATGAAAAAATTGATTTCCCTGAGAAAGTATATACTCATAAACCCTGCATAATGATTTGTGATGAAAATGAGAATAATCCTAAGAATATCCCCTGGGTGTGTTCTAACCATGAGTGCAACAAGGCCTGTTGTCATGCAGCAGTTCCCATTCAAGTCTAGCTCAAAGCGGTGTTTTCGGGTTTTACCCTAAGGTATATCTGTACAAGAGCCGCCTCTACATGCTCGTATCTATATAGGGATTTATTTAATGGAAAACTACCAAAATATATACAATACCCAAATTCTAAGATGTTTTTCTATACTAATCTTCAATGTCTATCTTATGGCTATGTGTTCTAATCAGAGTTTATCAAAATCTAGATTCCATAGTTTGTACTAAAATTATCCAATACGAATTGTAACGCCCGGAACCTAGAAGCCCAGAGTCGGTGCATTATTATGTATCATAGGCATGATCACAAAAGATCATGTCTCAAAAGACATATTAGTTTAGTAGCCTTGGAAGTACTAGATACATTAATAAGGTTTACATTACATCGTAAAATCAAAAACTACAACAAAATTGTTTTAATAGACAATGCTAAGATCCCATATACTATCCCTGGTGGTCAGTAATAATAAACATATTCACATCCTAGGAAAAATAAAACATTGAAAGGGGTGAGATCATATGCTCAGTGAGGATAACAATATAGCCGAAACATTCATAAATAAGCATAAACATTTAAGGTAATGTATAGAACTAAATCAAAACCATTATCAACATAAACATCATCATAATATGGAAAATATAAATCAAAACAATTGATTTACTTACTCACATGGATATACTACTAGTCGAATAATCAAATTCAATATCAATAGCCACTTTCATAATGATGGAAAGAATAATGCAAGACTTCATAACCACATAGTCAAGGCCTTGTGCGAAGACTAGAAATACGATTTTGTCATGGCTTGTTCCAACACACTAGTTTGTCTCATGAGACCTACTGATGCATCGAGGAGTTATAGCAGGCTCCACCCATCACTTACTACATCTAATGCATTCCTCCTATGAAAAGTTTTAAACATAACATAAACATTCTTATTAGGACTAGCATATGAAATGTCAATACATTATCCATAAACAATGAATAGTATAAAAATAAACAATCATAGTCAAATGTATCCCAAAACCTTCAATATAATATGGATGTTTTTTATTAAAATAAACCAACTTCAAATAAGCTTCAAATCTATCAAAGTATGTGGACATAGATGAAATCAAAACCTTTTTAGAGAAATATCTCTTTCAATTTTGATATCATTTATGAGTCACATAATTATAATGAAAGCATTTTTTTTAAATTATTCTTATAATCTTGTAAGGGATTATTTGTCGATGTTATAATAGGGAAAAATAGATGCACCTTGTGTATAAGTTAAAAAAAAACATTTTTACATTAATTTTGTCGAAAAGGTCATAAGGCACCTAGTTTGAAAAATGACGGAAATATTCCTTTCAATCCATTTAATAAAAAGTACAAAAAGGGTATAAATTAATTTAACCATAGTCTAGTAAATTGTAAAAATGTTTTTGAATACATTTTTTAGAATCATGGATGTGGATGAAAAAGAGGTCTCAGTAGATACTTATGTAATAACAACCTCGGATAATAAAGAGATTGTGAAATTAACAACTTCCTTGTAATTTTTCATGGTCGAGTGTAGGTTAAACACCTGTATAATGTTGAAATAATTGTTATTAAATTATACAAGAATCACGTACTTCAATATGATATCATATATGATATTTTAATATTTTTTGTTAATAATATTTTAGTATTATCGTCGTCTCGGGTGTTAACTGATTTGTTTTCCTTTATACGTTTTGATATGTAAGTAATATTTTTTATGGATAAAATGTTTATTATTCATATTCAGAATTATATTAGGTCACTAAACATAATTTAGAGTCATCAAATGAAAATTATTCTTTAATGGATATAATGGGGAATGAATCTCATCGTGTTAGTGGAGACGGTAATCTGTATGTATGCACGAGTGAAAATATAAATATTTTTATATTAAAATCATATATAATTGGATTTTATATAATATATAAAGATTAATTATCATGTTATATTTATTATTTACATCATTTATACATCATTATTATACCCATCCCAATATTAATGTATTGAGTAACAACTACACCACGACGTGAAGACGGTAAGCCGTACATACGCACGTATGGTTACATGTCATTCAAAATTTGGATAGAATAATGAATATGGATTTACCATATTTAAAATAAAATCATAGTGTATAGATGATACTGGAGTTATTATTTTATAATGGAAACAACAAGTAAAGAATAAGTGGAAGAAGAAAAACATGAAAGGGGTGGTGAGATATTTACCCTTTTTCGGGTATTCCTTTTGATTTGATCAAAAGGGATCCATAAATTGGATTTTAGAGTAAAAGAAGGCCTCTAATATGTAGGGAGTAAATTTGAGATTGTATTTTGGCAGGGGTTGACCAATCCAAATGGCTTTGATGGTGTGAATTAGAGTGAAGGGGATGTTCCCTTTAATAAGAGGGGTGAGGGGCACCTTAGGAAAATCTTGAAATAATATTTTATAATATAATAATTTTCTATTTATAATGGCTCCAAATTAAATTATTAAAAGGATAAGTTAGGTATCGGTCTAAAACCTCTCATACAATAGGTTTCAGACAGTTTTGGGTCACTATATTAACCGTATAATTTTGATTTAACACTTTATTAAATAGTTTTACATTTACCATGTATGTTTGCATTTTTATATTATATGGTTAACAAACTTACTATAAACATCTAAGATAAACCCAAGTGGTTCATTATCGATACAGCTATCGTTATATAAATTTTTTGGAAGAACCCTATATTTTTAGGATTTTTATATCAACCAATAATATTGTATTTGTTTTAAAAACTCATTTTTGTCAATTTTGACATTATTTAATAATTGGTTTTTGTTAAAGTGCTAAAAAATTTATTACTTTGAAACAAATACATTTTGTCAACCATGAAAAGTAATATTAACCTAAAAAAATAGTGGAATTCATTAAAATTATCAATTTAAATTTATTTTGATATTTATAATATCAATTATTTTAATCATTCATTAATACGATAATTACTGCATCATCATGGTGTCATAAATAAATTTATGTATTTAATGTCTAAA
Source organism: Viscum album (assembly GCA_963277665.1). Lineage (NCBI taxonomy): Eukaryota > Viridiplantae > Streptophyta > Magnoliopsida > Santalales > Viscaceae > Viscum > Viscum album. Next base: position 1,767,256,816 of record OY728152.1, read on the forward strand.
AATCATAAAAAAAATAAAATTATGTTGGAAATATTTTTAGATTTATAATTAATTTTTGTATTCAAATTTATAGAGTTTTTATCCCTATATTAAAAATGGTTTGGTTATTAAAATTTGAATTTAACTCATTTAACTCTTCTTTTAATAAAATAATAAAAAATGTCCTACTCCAATCCACGGGGACCAAAGAGGTTCATATTTTATTCCTAAGGTTGTTTTTGGTCGAATTATAATTTTAAAATTGAATTATGACATGTGTTATTGTCATAATAATATCATTTTTACCTTTAATTAAACTATTTATTATTAACCGTGGTAAATAATTGTAAAATGTTACTATTCACAAAAAATTATTTTCATCTTATTGAATCACATTTTACATACTAAAATCAACTGTGTCTCTTGGATTTTTGAAATTCAACTCACAAAAACTGTACAATTATGTTTTATGTAAATTTTTTAGAATGCTCCTAGGAGGTGGGTAAAAGATGGTAAAAAGTTCAATAAAATTTTTATATATTTAAAATTATTATAAACAACCTCCAATGAATTACATTGAACATATATAGGTATTATGTATCTATATTGACCTAAAATAAATTTAAATAAAATAAATAATTATTTAAATAAAAATTTGGTTATAAGCTATAACTCAGTGTTTTTCAAAATTCATAAAAAATTGAATGATTTCAGAAAAATACCAAAAATTCACCCTATGATAATTTCAATACTCTGAATCCAAAAATGAAGACCATTTTGAAAGATAAAATTTATTAAATTTTAAAATGTTTGTATTACTATTCATAACAGCTAGTTTGATTGGTTGTGGTGTGTTAGAACTCAAAGATGCGTACAACACATGCTATTGTATTATTCAAAGAGAAGTGTACCATGGATACTTGGGGTGTCTAAATTAGACCAATATAAATGATAATTAAGACATGAATAAAAAATATATAAAATTGTTGGAAAAAATGGATTTAATAAAAATTGTAGATGAGAAATAATTTATAAGCTTCCAAAACCACCTACTAAATACTTAAAAAATTTCATGTTTCTAGTATTAAAATCATTTAAAATATATATTATAAAATTATTATAATTGAAACATAGAATAAAGATTAAAAATATAAAAAATAGTTCATAATTAATCAGTTGATTAGTAAGATAAATTAAAATTATATAATAATTAATTAGTTAATTAGTAATATTGTTAATAAATAATAAATAATAATTATATAATTAATTAGGTAATTAGTAATATCATTATGAATTATTGAATAATTAAATACTAAAATATTTATCAATTATATAATCATTAAGTATATTATAATTAATTTTTTAATAATTAATATAATTATTAATTATATACTAATTAAATATTCTATTAGTTCTATAATTATTTATTATATACTAATTATTTAGTTCATTAGTAATATAATTATTAAATATAACATATTTAATTATTTAATTATTAATATAATTATTCATTATAATGATTCATTATAATTATTAAATATGAATTAGTAATTATTAATTAGTAATTATTAATTTGTTAATTATTAATATAGTTATTAATTATATTTAATCAATATAATTATTAAATACAAATTGTAAATTATTAATTATTAATTATTTAATAATTAATTAATTAGTTAGTAATATATTTGTTAATTATATAATAATTGCTTAGTTAAATAGAATAATAATTATTAATTATAATCACTAATTGTTAATTTTATAATAATTAATTAGTTAATTAGTAATGTAATTATTAATCAGAATTATTAATTATTAATTATGTAATATTTAATTAGATAATTAATAATATAATTATTCATTATAAAATATAATTATATTACTAATTAGATAATTTATTATTAACTTATTACTAATTATATTTCTAATTAACTAATTACATTTTTTATAAATAATAATTATATCACTAATTAAATAAATAATTATTATATAATTAATTAATTATTATTTCTTATTAACTGGCTAATTATTATTTAATTAATAATTATATAATTAATAATTACATTACTAATTAAATAATTATTAATTATTGATTAATAATTACATTACGTTTTAACATATTATTAATTATTAATTAATAATTACATTACTAATTAACTAATTATTAATTATTAATTAATAATTATTAATTAATAATTATTAATTAATAAATAAATTTAATTATTGTAATGAATAATTATATTAAAATTAACTAATTAATTATTATATAATAATTTATAGTATTTACTATTTAATCAATTCAGTTAATATTTATAATTTATAATTATATACCTTATTAACTAATTAACTATTATATAAATAGAAATTATATTAAAATTAACCAATTAATTATTATATAATCATTTTTATCAAATATTAATTAATAATTATAATTAATAATGAATAATTTATAATAATATTACTTATTAACTAATGATTAAGAGGGAATATGGTCTATCTTCCTCAAAAAATTAACTAACTAACTCTTATATAGTTAATAATTATAAAACTAATTAAATAATTAACTATAGTATAATTAATAATTATATTTAAAATTATGTAACTATTTATTATATAATTAATATTTATATTACTAATTAACTAATTAATTAATATATTATTAACTATTTATAATTAATAATTAACTAACTAATTATTATATAAATGATAATTATATAATTTATAATTATAATTTTTAATGAAAACTGAGGTCTTTCCTAGAAAATCTAGAACCCTTTACTAGAAAAAAGAAAACATACACAGGTATGATGGTAAGAGATTTACGTATAACATTCCTAAAAAGTAGAAGGAGATCACTTGACACATGATCAAACCAATGATAATCACTACCATTGACCATTGTTAGAAAGAAAATCTGCAAACGAATTTTCATCTCTATAAACAGGAGTAAGGAAATGATACCTTGAGTTGAGACAGGTCAGGCATCTGATCCACTGGTAAGTAAACATCCTTAAAAGATAAAAAGAAATAGTTTGGATGGAAAACCCCACAACCATAGTGTCACACTCAAGCCACATCCTATTCGAACCCCTTTGTTTTTCTTGTTTAATTAACATAACAATACCCTGAATTTTAGTTTCAACAGTGGAGGTAATATCGTATGAACTATAAATACATGAGCAAAGGACACCGATTAGGGCATCAGAGTTTCTAAAGATCGAGAAAAGAGAGAGACAACACTCTTCTCTCGGTTTTCATCTTCATTGTTCATTTCAAGAACACTAAATCTTATATTTTAATATATTTTAAAATGTTGGTTGCTATCATTTTTGTTGGATAGCCTACTTCGGTGAAATAGGTTGCATTTAAAATTCAATTTTACATTGATCATTTGTTTCATTTTAATTAAATTATTATATCCCCTTGACTCTCTGGGTAATATTTTTTTACAAAACATCAAACATTATTGATAATTTATCTTAACCAAATGTGAATAAATATTGTTGTTAAAGTGGGGATTTAACTTATAAGTAAATCAAGATCAATAGATAGAATCACACTGAGTTCAAAATACATTTAGAATATAAGGATTTGTGGTTTGTCCTCACGTAGTGAGTTAATGTTCTTTGTGATTGATAAATTTTACAGGACATTCAGACACCAGTTGAGCTAATGAAATGTCTATTTAGCCACTTTTGAATTTTAACAAATTTTTTTAATTCAGATACATGAACAAGGAAACATTTTTATAAAATCCCTCAATTCTATAAACTCTTTTCCACAAATAATTTGTTCTAAATATTTTTCCTCATCTTCTTCTTGTCCTTCTTGTCTGTACCCACACTCCCTCAAAATCTATCAAACAAAATTTCATTTTCTTCACTACATTACCAACATACACAACATTTTTTATTTTTTTATTTTAATTAATATTTTTCATGATACTTGTCAATATAAAAAAAATTTCATTCCAATTTGATTGATTCTCATACCATATTAGTAGTTATATATTTCTATTAGGGTTGGACAAATTAAATTTTGACCTCTCCAACGATGCACATTAAAAATTTTAGTGCCATTTTCATGCAAGGCACGTGAAACTAATAAAAAAATAAAACAAAAAATGTTTTAGAATAAATAAAAACCATAAAAATGAAAAAAAACGAGAAATACACTTATTTTAAAAAATATTGAAATATATAAAAATAAAAACAATATTAAATAATTTCTCAACAAAAATTAATATTTATCATTGAAGATGTTGTATGAAAAGTTGGTCTAAACCTATGATCTTTAAACTATTAATTCATGAAATTGGGATGCACCTCAAATTGATTTAAAATAGAAATGGGTATATCCAAATGTATGATAACAGAGAAATTGGGAACATGAAAATCACCCACCTAGAAACACGATCCAACCTAGAAATGTAAGGATTGAGTGGCACAATTTTAGATATTTGTTTCTTCCTGCATTTTCAAGTAACCCTTCATGGATTATTTTCTTGGATAGAACTATAAATTATGAATTAAAATAGATCATGTTTTTCAATATGCTGATAATAAATGGAATTCCCAATGAAGACACCCTTAACATTATTATAGACATATACTATAGTGTCTACAAGCTTCCATTGAGAGGATTGGGTTAGGAAGAACATATGTAGATAATTTTCTCTTTCATCTATGAGGTAAATGTTAGATGTTGGTTTCAATAGTTATAGCATGAAATATTTATCACTAGGGATTGGTTATACAATTAATTCACCATAAAATTCTATCCTATGATAATGAAATGTGAGATTAATCACAAAACAACTGGTACCTTACAAGATAAGGGAGACCAATTCCACGTATCCTGGGATTGATTTAGCAGACTAGTAATACAATTTCCATACCACTAATTCACCCCCAAATTTTCATGGATAGTTTTTAAAACATCCTTACCCCTTACCACCAAACCATAATTAACCAATCTGTAGGAGGGGATTTCAGTGTTAGGACTCCTAATGAGTTGAAAAAAATAAATAACACAATAAGAAAAAAAATTCAACACAATTTCTATAGGATAATAACCCCTATATGAAAATAAAAAAACACTATTCCATAAGTTCAATTCAATGGTGCTAGGTTTTTCAATGAAAAAACTCATCATATAATAGGGGATAAATTACAATATTGTGTATTTTTTGGACATTTACACTATTGTTGTCCCAATTTTTATATGACTTCCTAAACTCATCATAATACCATATTTTTTGGCTATGTTCCTTAGATTAATCCTTGGGATTAACCATTTTGTATCACCATAAAAATAGGGTATGCGGTCAAACCAAAACTCTCTTTGAGGGATCATGAAGTTTATCATAGGGATACCCCTAGTTTCAAGTATCCAGCTAACCAGCGGTTGTAGACCCTATAAAAACATGAATCATCAAAATAAAAATATAATGTTATAGGATTGTTTCAATTGGTAATAGAAATATTTTAGGAAAATAGAAAAAACCATTTTTATAAATTTAAAATTTATTCAGTAATGAAAAATAAGGAAATTCAAATGGGGTAGCTAGCTAGGATGGTTGGTATTAGCGATAAGTTAATTCTACCATGTACCAATGCAGCCAAACTGGTAGATAATGAAATATATGTGACCACCATAAGTGGTCTCAAAACCCACCAAGAGTGTAATGATATTACACAAAATGATGTAAATGAAAAAAACGGTAGAATTCAAAAAAAATCCAAATGATGAATATGGAATGTTGGATATCAGCCCAAGAATAGTTTTAGAACCTAGTATACCTGCTAAAAAAATAAAATAATATGTAAGTAAAAAATGAAATAAAAATCATGAAGAAGCTATTGAATGGATTTTTAATATTATGATTAATGTTTCCCAATAAATCCATTTTCCTCAAAAAGTAGAATCAAAAATTCATGTTTTGATGCTGCTAAGAATACTAATAGTGGAAAAAATTGATCATAGAAGATCCCTTCTTGGGATACATGATTCAAAGGCCATACTATTTAGTATAACCACATAAAATATACACAAAAAACATGGAATAATTTGATAATTTCAATTAGATAGTGTATTGTAATGTTATGTTGCAGAAAATGATAACTTATAAGAACCATAATCTGGGATGATTTTACATTAATTTGAACTATGGAGATAGAGGTTTCCAATTCAATTTTCTCAGTGAATTGGGAGCTAGTAAAAAATTTATTCCACGTTATCTTGGTCAAAAATTTATATTAAGAGGTACCCAAACCACCATTGTTTGGTTTCTACATTTTGAAGGATTCATTAATCACATAGTTGGTAGGGTTGATTATTTTCTAGTGGGAGTAGTAATACCCTATTTTCCTACTGAAATTTTACTACTAGATTTGGAGTGTGACCTAAAGGTAGTTATCAACCCTTGTATGCCCTTCCTAGAGACAATGGGATCTACAATATATTTTTCAAAAGGCAAATTAATTTTTAAAATTTGCGAACAAAAAGTGTAGTTTAATGTTTTCAATTAATTAACGAACACACCCAACCAATCATTATGAGAGGTTAGATGTTATTAGAGGATGAAAATTTTGATGATAAGGAATAAGATTTTTTTGGTTGATGTATGAAATTTTGGTGTATATGAGATTGTATATGGGGATCATCTCTAATAATTATTAAAAACCTATAGAAGAGTTTGGGGATGTTTTTGGAAACCCATGATGTGTTTTCTTTAGAAATAATCCATTACCCAAAAAGGGAGACGTAATGTGTGAATCATTTTTTGGAAATAAAAATAGTGTAGATGGATTTTTCTACATTTACTTTTTCAAGAAGAAAACAAGATAACCATGGTCCATCATTGACCAAGTGTCTTTCCACAAGTAAAAAAAAACCATCTTGAGATCAAACCCCTCCCATACCATTTGAAATAATTTTTTATTAGAGAGTGATCCAGAATACCTATTATTAACTATAACACACTAGAGGATATTCAACTAAACAATCTGCTGAGTGTCTTAAGGAAATACTAGTCTTTCATTGTCTAGTCAATTTCTACCTTAAAGAGAATATGCCCATAATAATAAATTCATAAAATACCTGTGATGCCTAAGTGTAATACAAGATTTGAATACTAAATATTAGTTAATCCCAACATTAGGGATGTGGTCCAAGAGGAATTAATTAAATTTTGTGATGATCAGATAATTTTTCAATTTTATGTCAGCCCATAGGTATGTCCTATACAGGTTACACCCAAAAATAGTAATGTATCTATGGTAAAAAATAATATAATTGACAAAATTCAAACACATGTTTTGAATAAATGGAGAGTTTATATTGATTATAGAAAACTGAATACATTTGTAACAAAGGGTAATTTTTGTATTCCATAATTAATAAAAATGTTTGAGATTCTATAAGACAATTAATATTTATATTTTTTTTAATGGATGTTCTGGTTATGACTAGTATTCATTTTATCCTATGGATCATGAGAAAAAGACCATCACATTTCCATTTAGGAAAATTTCATACTGATATATACACATAGAATGTTTTGGTTCTTGAGAAACATTTCAGAGTTACAAGAATGATATTTTTATAGACATGATTGAATGGATTAATTTTGTGTTCATTTAATTACATTTACAACATGGGAGTAATTTTGAAACTATTCATGAGAATCTAGAAGCTGTTTATGAAATATGTTAGGGGAAAAATATATTTATACATTAGTAGAAGTGTCAGTTCCAATCTTCTGAGAGAATTATGTTTGGTCATAAGGTTTCAATTAAGGGGTTGGATATTAATAATTACGAGATATGTGTTATCCAAAATCTAAAAACATATGAGAATGTAAAGGGTGTTATAAGTTTCTTGGTAAATTCTATATTTTATAGGTGGTTCATTTATGATTTTACAAATATTTCAATGAAAAATTTCTCACTTATTTTTAGGGAAGCACCTTTTTGCATGAGAAACAAATGGATTCCAATAATTTTCTTATGGAAAATCTAAATTCGTCACTAGTGATCACTACCCTGAATTGGTAGTCCCCATTCGTAGTAATGTGTAATGTTAGTGACATAGTTAAAAGATCTGTTTTGGTTTAGTGAAATAGTAGAAAGTTTCATGCCACATACAATTCATGTAATATGATAGATAATGATAAGAAAAATTAATCCACATCTAAAAATGAATTATATTTTTTTCAATGGAAAATGTGTGTAGAAATTTATAGGTTTTGATGTGATAATTTTTATAGATCATTTGTCCCTCAAGTACATACTAGATAAAGAGGACAAAAAACACCTACTCATGATGTGGACACTATAATTGAACGAATTTAATATTTTTATTATGAATATGAAGGGTTCAGAAAATGGGGGGAATACCACTTCTCTTGTTATCCAAAAACCCTAATTAAGGAACAAGGGGAAATGGAAATATCATTCCTGTATAAATAGTTCTTTGCTACATCAATGTTGAATCACACTTGGTTTCTAGATTTTTCAAATTTTCTAGTTATCAGTGTTGTTTATAAAGATAATTCACTTAAACAAATATGATGGTTTATATCTAAATTAAAATAATTTTTATTAGATGAGCCACTTATTTTAATTATTTGGGATGATTATATTTTTAGGAGTTGTGTTGAAGGTGATGAAATGTTACCTAGACTTGAGAGATGTCACTTTTCATCTAGAAGTGGGCACAATAGATTGGATAGAACCTCTCAGAAGGATTTATAGGATGTCTTATAAATTAAAACATTATTAAAAGACTCTAGTTGTTTGGTAATTGGTTGGTACATGTTTCAAATTCTGGGAAATGTATGTAAAAGGTAGCAGTTGACACAAAAAATATTTCTAGAGGTTAATGTTTTTTATTTACATGGATTTGATTTCATGGGACCCTTCACATGATCTTATGGGAATGATTATATTCTCATGTCTATAGACTATGTGTCAAAAATGGTTGAGGTAGTGGCTCATCCCAAAAAAATAATTCTACTTTGGTGAAATTCACCATGAAAGTTTTTATGGGTTTGGAGTTCCTCAAGCATTCATTAAAGAAAAACTAATCAATTTCAAAAAATAAAATTTCATTTATTTATTGTAATCGTATGGATTTTCACAAAAAAGTTGTACCACCACCCAAAGATAGTCTAGTAGGTAGAGTGATATGTCGAATAGATAACATAAAACGATTATGGAGAAGATAGTTTATACTTACAGGAAGGATTGGTATGTGAAACTGGTTGAGACATTATGGTCCTATAGAACCTCTTATTATACTACCATAGGTATGTCCCCAATTGAATCCTCTTTGAAAATATAATTATATCCACCAATAGAATTGTTTCCAGTGTCTTATTTTTTTGGTTAGGGCATTGAAATTTGATTGTCTATTGGTGGGAGAATGTTGTTAGAGATTTGGGAGAGTTAATAAATTAGTAGAGAATCAAATGAAAATGATGAAATTTAAAAATAAAGAAAAAAAAACGTTTTAATCGCTATATAATTCAAAATAGATAATTTGTGGTTGTTCAGAGGGTTTTGGTATTGAATTCTAGGATGAAACCTTTCCAAGAAAAATTGAAAACAATTTTTTCCGGGACCTTTAACATTCTAGGAGTTCAATTTAATGAAGTCGTGGAGTCAATTATAGAGAAAAACATACCATTATTGATTAATCATAAAAGTATCAAACACTTATTTCATGGGAATCGATATGGATTAGCTTCAATTTTTCTGGATGAAGGATGAATGTATCCCTAATCTAACTGAGGACTATAAACATAGTGGTTCTTGTGAATTCTCCAATGGTTTTATGTTTTATTTTCTTATCATATCTATGTTTCAAAAGGTATAAGTCTTATTTATTGATAATACATATTACTATAATGAATATATGATGGATTCACATGATGTATTTCTGCTAGTGTAGCTATAGTAACCAAAAACATGGCAATGGAAAAGAAATAAATAAACCCACAACACTAGCGGAATAAAATCTCTTTCAATCAACTATGGTTTCATTTTTTATTGAACATTTAATTATATATTTGTATGTATTTTTTTAAACCTTTAATGAAATTTATAAGAACAAACCTAGAACATAACATAGATATAAAAAATAATTTTTTTAAATAACCATTAATGGTCAATGTAGCCACTTTCCTAGAACTACTCTACTATTTTTTTTACATATTTTTATTTGGTCATATTTTTTTCCAACTACATATTGATAAGTATATGGTAGTACATATGAATTTTTAAATATTCTAATTTATTTCAATTATATGTTTTTATCTTGGTAGAATTTACTAAATTGAAAATTATTTTCAGTTACATTGTGAAACCTACTTGCACCCATTGCATCCACTTTGATTCAACTTTTTCTGTATAATATTGATCATCATGATTCATTTTAATCTGAACTGAAAAAAATCAATATAATTTTAATAATATGTACAATCTTGAATGCAACGTCCCTGATAAAAAAATAAAATGATATTATCATATTTATTAATAATTTTCAAAAAAATATTAATTCCACATTAAAGGGGATGTGATGTTTGATGGAATACAGGACATGAATCAATGGTTTTCTCCGAATTCTAATGTTGCACACAATACTGAGTCATACTAAATAATAATAATATATTATTACTTTAAATGGTAGTGAACACCTAGATATTGTATTGGAGGGAATGAAAAAAATTAACTAAAATATTATCATACCTGTTTGTTAAATGTTTTTACATTCATCTAATAAAAATAAGAGGCTTAAAATGTGAATGAATTCAATTTTAAGCATAAATATTCTAATATTCTTTAAAAGTTTGATTTACCACCTTTTGATGGAGAATGATTTTTAATTATATTTTATGTCACTTATTTATGTTATACTTGATAAAATAATATTCTTCTGTGTAATTGGGACATCAAAAATTTACTTGGGTGAAATTTTGGTATTTTTCTAATAATGTTAATTTTTAATGAATAGTGAAAAATAATGCCTTAAAATTCAAAAAATCTTTTTAATATAATTTATTTATATAGATAGATTGCTCTTTATTTTTTGTAAAAGTAATTGGATTATAGTTTTACTATTTAATTCAATCTTATACATTAGAAGTAATTTTACTGTTAATTTTGACATAAACAAAGGTAAAAAATTTTATAGTTATTATTACTTAAAAAACCTTTTTCGTTATGACAACTCGAATTAATTTTAAATTAATTTCTTCCACTTCTCTGTTTTGTATTTGGAAAAATGGATTCCATATTTATATTCATGAGTTTTAAATTTTTTAAATAAGAATATTTTATTTTTAGACATTATGAATATTTATTTCAGTAATTATATTATTTTCCATCGTTGAAGGGTAAATCCGTTAAATAAGCGTAAACAAATATTATAATAATAATAAATTACCTTGAACCATGTACTATCCCAATTGGAAGATACATTCCTGATCATTGACATACTTGGATAGATTTTATAACCCCATGGGGCCACATGGGAGGGATAATGAGACTTTATATTAATTAATTTAGATTAAAGACCAAAATAACATAATGATGAAACCTTTTAATAAAACAATTTTAATATGGGGTTATATAAATTATCTCCTCAACTATAAATATTCTTTGAAAATATAAAAATATATCTTACATTATGCTATTTTATTTTTAAATTTTAGACATTAAATAAACAAATTTAATTATGACACAATGGTGATGCAGTAATTGCTTAATTAATAAATGATTTAAATAAATGATATTGTAAATATTCAAATAATTTTATTTGGAACCATTTTATGCCATAAAATAATTTTATAAATTAGGATTAATTTTTATATTTTAATTAACTATGTTTCTTCGAATGAATAATGTATGGAGGATTTTTAAAAAAGGCATGATATGAATAGTATTATAATTATCATAAAAGAGTTTTAAAATCAATATATATTTTATTAAATTATTAAATAGTCCTAAATATCTATGATTTGTAAAAATGACATTTATTATGTTAAAAGTGTCATTAATGATCCATTTTGGGTCTCTTTTAATATTATTTTTAATATATTAACCATATAGTATGCATATATAAGAGGAAATGATAAAAGATAAATATGTTAACAATGGGATAAATAAAAAATATAAGGATTAAAAAAATATCCAAAATATATCAAATTCTTATTGGATAATTTTATTTCTACTAATATACACCTTATCTTAGAATTAAATATTATTTGGACCTTTGGAAACATAAAATAATTTTATAATAAAAATAGAAATTCAAACGTTCCTAAAGTGCCCCTCCTCCCTCTTAAACAACTTCTAACCAATTACTCACACCTCTCATGTGACTTGTCTTGTCCAAACTCTATCCAAATAAGCTCCCAACTTCAATATATTCTACCTATAATCCTAAACTTAGTTATAAGGAACTTATAGAAAGGCATTTCGGTCAAACCAAAGTGAGTTACCCGATTTAATGGTAACGTCTTCAGTCGTGTTCTCTCCATTTATTTTACTTCTTCACTCCCTATGATCTTATTATTGTTTTTTTACATAAAAAAAATAGTTTCATAAAAATACTAGGTATTTTTAAGATAATTTTTCTATCTAAACGTACACACACCTCCATATAATGGGTAAAGAACATATTGTTTTGGTGGACGGTGAACAAACACCTCATGAAATGATGATTGTTCAATTATCTCATACCACTTATTAGAGTAGTAATTATGATGAAAATGTATTTATTTGTGATAAATATTATTTTATATTGTATTTATACTTCTATATTTTTTCTTTATAGCATACATTTATGGTTTCCAAAATCAGTAAATACGATAATTTCATTTGTGGATGTGCAGACTACTGCACCCTAAAAGTGATATGAATCGTTAATACCATACATGGAATGTATAAAGTATTGTGTTAATGAACATATGTAGAATATTTATTATATTATATGGTACTGGAATAATAATATACCTCGGTATCAATTTTTTCATTCCATTAAAAATGAAAAAAATAAAATGAATGTTGGTTCTTGCGTACGTATGGCTAACTATCTCCATGAACAGTGCATTTAATTTCTTTTCACCAAATGTTATTTAATATTAAAAATAAATATATATACATGATATATAAGATATATAAGATATCTAAAACATGAATATAATTCTAGAGATAATGGACTTTTTACCACATGGGAAATTAATAGTTATAACAAGGCCATTTTTGACTCAAGAACCGAACATCAACAAAAAGAACGATATGAACTTGAATAATTATATGATTATTAGAACAATGTAATAAGTGATATAAAATAAATATTAAATGTTAAAAATTATATTATATATGTATAGTTAACTTCAATTTATTATTTATGGAGATAAAGAATGATCCAGACAATTTGGACACAAATTATGGGGTTTTCATCTCACATTTTATTCCAGTGAGATTCATACTATATTTGCAACTATTTACTTTTGTGCGGTGTATGTACTTACCATGATTGTAATAATTATTGTAATATAATTTAATTTATGGATATTTACATCTTCATTTATGATACATATTTCATGTGCTATATGTTTCGTATTTAACCAAATCGGTAAGGGAACCTTTCACTCTCCTCTTCAAATCAAAGACATATTTTATGTTATTTCTTCTAAATATCCATTTTATTATTTTGGTATATGTTATTATATATCCTTATTTCTTTAAATTTTATGTCAATGTGATGCAAGTCCCTTTTCTCTCTCAATAACTCATTTTTTGAATTTTAATGAAATTGTATTGGGCTGTCGAATTTCTGAAAGAGATCTTCTGAACCCAATTTATAATCATTAGGAAAATCTACTACTTCATGATTATGTCATGAGATGAATACATTTGAATGACCTCTGATTATTTCACACTTAATATCCTCTTATATTTGGTGGATTATTAGTTATCATAAAAATTTATTTCATTGACTTTTCCTTAATCCTAGTAAACAACCTTTTTAAGGGACATCGTCTCAATAACCTTTCATTGAGGCATATTTTGATTTTTACATGACTTTATTTTACACGATGTATAAAACAATTGAATTTTCATTCCATTTAACTGGAATCTTTTTTCTGTGAATTTTTTTACTATATGAAAAAATTATTGTTTCTTTTTAACCTTCATGGTGATAACGACCTTTCCGTCACAGAGAGTTTTATTTTAACATTGGATTCCTTAAAGACCTGTAGTGTTTTTTAATAGGAAAATAAATACCATATACCCTTTTTACGTATTTTTAGTATTGATTTTTTTTTTCTGAAATCATTGAATATTCCAATATATTGAAATGAAATATTTTTATTGCAATGTGAAAATGTTATCATTCCTTTATTCTTGATTTATGTGTTATGGTTTTTGGGAATTATTCTACATATATATATATATATATATATATATATGGTTCCATGAAAACACTACATTGGGTGAATCTAAGATGGATGTCCAATGCATTGGGTAATTTGATAGTGGTAAAAGTTAATGTTTCCCCTATGCGATTTAGGGAATATAATGTGATGGGCATTCAAAATGTAAATCCCTAATTATCTTTGAAAGCTAAAATGTAATTTTGTTATAGATTACCCGGGTTACCATTATGATTTATGTGTTCTACATGCTATAAATAAAACTTATGTTTTCATGTTGTATGTAAAAAATATTATGTTTTGATTGACTGATGTTTTCTTTCATTATTTTATAACCATTTCTGATATTTTTATTCTCATCCCATGTTTTAAAATGTTTTTCACATGACATAAATATAAATAGGTTCATGGGTGAGATCATGGAAAATTCATGCTATATAAAATATTGAACTATACATGAATCATATTTTTCATGTGTTTTTATTTTATGAAAAAAATGGAAATATAGTAGAAGTGTCTACTTTTTAATTTTTTAGATGTAATGTAATAGTTATGGCCTATTATCTAAAACTATAAACCTGAAAAGACCCTCAATTTCAATTCAAGACTTAAAAAAATATTATGTAATGATTATGGTTGGGTCTTTTTTATTGGTATTAGGGGCCTATTTTGATAACTTTAGAGGTCAGGGTATTAATTAATCTTAAGTGACATAACCATAATGTTTAGAATAATATAAAGAGCCACAATTATTTTAGTTAAATTGAATGGGTTTAAGATAAGATGAATAAATATATTGTAGTCTTTACCCTCCTAATAAGATTTTATATGATGATTTTGCTAATATAATCACACTGAACATTTTTGTTTTAGTAAATGGATGGATTTAGCATGCACCAAAATAACAATGGATGTGAAGAAAAAATTGATAGTCTTCTGAATAACCAACTAAATGAAATGATATCTTCAATTACAACTCTTGTGGTTATTTACAATTAACTATCCAGAGTCATTATTGACCACCTAAACTATGTTGATTTTTATAAGGCATCGTATATGCAAGAAATAAATCCCTACACATTTTTAGGTAATAATCATAAAGGTAAGTATATTCAAAAACCTATGTGTCATGGATGTGGAAAAAAACCTAGGAAAATGATTCAAAGGGATGATAATAATATATATATGTGCTAATGAATTCATAAATAAAGAACCTACCATGAAAAAGGAAGCATCTAGTTGACTTCAAGAAAGTGAATGATGTTCTTTTTGAGGGATCAATTGAATTTTTTAAATGTGGTGTGCATGATCATTATACAAATAGATATACTTTGATGAATTTTTAGGAATATGATTAGTTGGATCATACAAATATATGTTTAACAATACCTAATTCCATCCCAATCTAGGATGAGGAAACTGATAATGACAAATGAAAGGTATGTATTATTTTATAGCCGATGTTTTCACATTATTGAGTCATAGGATATGATTCATGGTTTTTTTTGTAGAAAAGATGTATTATGAAATATTTTTGGGAAAGAATGGATAATGGATCATGAATAACATTTAATAAATAATATTTCTACATATAAGGGATTTAAGGGTTATTCTAAATTTTAGAATGATCAAATGTTTAAAAGTTTTAAGGCCCTTTTGATAATGTGATTACAATGGAAAATTTTTTTCTAGTATGTGCAAACCTGATATTGGATATGTGAAAAATGTATTCAAGGAAGAGTTATATTTTGTTTTTTTGATATAGTTATGAATAACCATTTTGTTTTATATGATCCATTAATTTGAGTTAATTATAGGTTATTACTTTATGGGATAAAAATGATAGTAATGAGATAACATTTATGTTAAAAATAACTTATGGTTATTTTTTAGGAATTTTTCACATTGTTTGCAATTTTTTAAAAGTATATTGTATTTAAAAAAGGACAAAACACAGAACATATGAAACCTATCGCGTCTGACAAAGCTGTGGGAATCGAACAGAAAACTAAAGTACAATTGAGATCTAACCCCTACCAATAGACTACAAGAAGCCCCCAGTTAGTATGACTAACTCATTTTAGTTGGATGATTTTATCGATCATGAATAAGTTAATTTTGGTAACATATGGTTTATAAAAATGATATTATTTTTATAAAAATATTATTTGGTGATTAAGTGACAAAGGGTATTTTATAAGAAATTGTCTCTTTGGTAAACCCTATATCCTTAAAGAAAATAGAATTCTATGGGATCTCATTTTGTGGAGTAATGGTTGAATTTTTATTTTGTAAGAATCTATTTTTCTTAGACATATAAAAAATTTCGGTTATTTAGGGAAATGTTTAACCTTTCATATAGAATATGTAATTAGGTTAAATACTCTTAAATATGATGCTTTAAGAGTAGTTGATGTTATTTGATGATAAATCTAAAGATTTATTGTCGAAGACTATGATATTATGTATTTCTGGGTTTTGGGGTTCAATCATTGTTTGGGTTACATGGACTAATTTTAAAGAATTTTTTTTACTGACTGGTCTTTGATGATATTTGGGTTTTGTTTGTCAATTATTGGAGATTCAGAGTATTATTTATTTTAATAAAGTGTTATTCTTCTTGGGGGATTATGTGATCTTGTACTAACTGTTTTGGTTTTGGTTAATGTCTCCAGACAAGGGAAATATATTGTACAATGTTTTTGGATTACTTGATTCTCTAGATGTTGATTCTAGAGAATTATGTCTTACCATGTAATCTGGTATACTCATCATTTAGAGAAAATATGAGTTTTTGGTAGAATATTATTAATGGATGAATCTCTACTTGAAAATTATGTATATTTACTTGTGTCCTTATTAAATCTCATAAATAAATTCTCAAACATTATTAACTAAAACATAAAACAAAAATGTTGTCTATTTACTTTTCATATTGAGAAACAAAAGACCATTTAACCTATCACATGTTTGTGGTTTTCTGGTGGTTAACATTCTCTGGATCATGTTTTTTATCACTCTCCACCATAACATGACACTTAGTTTCTCCTATATATCTATGTTTTCATTGAATCCTAGTATGGTTTATATTGAGTGACCGTTATACTTCACTTTATTCCTTTTAATGTGATAGTTAAATTGACTATTTTTCCTTTGTGGGTCCTTCAATGATGTTTTTAGCCCAATTTTACCATTGTGAGGATGAAATTCCCAAAAGCAGGGAAGGATGTAACATCCCAGGAAAATAAAAAATAAGATATTATCATATTTTTAAATATTTATTAATTAAATATTAATTTTACTTTAAAATAGATGATATGTTTGATGGAGTACCTGACACACTACAATGGATTTCTCTGAAATCCCTTGTAGCACACAAGGTTGAGTCATACAAGAAAAATAATAATATAATATTATTTTAAATGGTAGTTAATGCCTATCCATTGTATTTGAGGGAATGAACAGAACTAACTAAAATATGATTATAAATGTTTTTTATATTTTTCTACATTTATCCAATAATATAAGGTGTCATATAATGTGAATGAATCCAATTTTATGCATAAATACTCTAAAATTGTTCAATAGGTCGATTTAACTCCTTTTGATGGTGAACCCTTTTTAAAACAAAATTTTCATTCTTTTATATGTTATATTTGACAATATAAAATTAATTTTTAGAATTGGGACATCAGAGTTTACTTTGGATGAAATTTTGGTATTTTTTTGATAATGATCATTTTTTAATGAATAGTGAAAATTACCTCATTTTAATTCAAAACTGCCTTTTAATCTATTTATTTATATTGTTATATTATTCTATTAATTGTTTTTAAAATTTAATTAGAATATGTTTTTACTATTTAATCCAATGTTGGTCATTGTATATAATCTTACTCTTAAATTTGACATTAACGAATGTAAATATTTATATAGTTATTATTTCTTAAAAATAGGTTTTTTGTTTTCATAAAGGGTATTAATTTTAAATTAATTTCTTCCCCTTATGTGTTTTAAATTTGGAAAAATTGAATACATATTTGGAATCAGGAGTTCCATGTTGTGTAAGTAAGTAACTTTTATTTTTAGACATTATGAATATTTAATTCAGTAAATATTTTATTTACCTTGGTTAAAGGAAAAATCCGGTAAATAAGGGTGAAAGTTAATATTAAAAAAAATATAAACTACCCATAAACTTATCCAAACCGTATTGTATGATATATTTCCATCCTTGGGTATCCTTGGGTCGATTTTTGGTCCCCATAGAGCCACATGGGAGTGATAATGATGATTTATATTAATTAATTTAAAATAATTACAAATATAACATTAACATGAATCTTTTTAAAAAACAAATTTTTATATGGGGTTATATAAGTTATCTATTCAATTATAAATATAATTTTGAAATATAAAAATATTTCTGACATCATTTTATTTTGATTAAAAAATTTAGACATTAAATAAGCAAATTTAATTATGACAGAATGGTGATGCAGAAATTGAATAATTAATAAAGGATTCCAATAATTGATATTATAATTATTAAAATTAATTTATTTTCAAAAAAATTAATCCATACAATAATTTTATATATTTGTATGACATATTATCTTTAAATCAATCATGGATCATTTAGGGAATAAAGTGTTTTTGGATTTTTTTAAAAGTCATAATATGAATAGTATTAAAATTGACATAAAAGAGTTTTTAAAACAATCATTAATTTATTAAATGATAAAATATTCTAAAAAATCAAATATTTTTACAAATGACATTTATGATGTTAAAATTTTCATTAATGATCCATTTTTGGCCTCTTGGAATTTTATAGTAAATATAATAACCAAAATAGTATGAATATATAAGAGGACATGGTAAAAGTTAAATAAGTTAATAAAATGGTTTACTAAAAAATATAAGGATTAAAAAAACCAAATCATCTCCAATTTTTATTTTATGACTTTATTTCGACATATATAGACCTCGTATATAAATTAAATTTTTTTTATACCTTTTAAAACAGAAAATAATTTAATAATAAAATAACACTTTCAAACTTTCCTAAAGATCATGTCCTCCCTCTTATAAAAGGACACCACTTATAACCCATTTTTCACACATATAAAGCACCTTATATCAACCAAAATCTACACAAATAAGCTTCCAACATACATATCATACACTTAAAATCCATTCCCCGGGAATAAGGCACTTCACGAAAGCCCTTTGGTTCAAACTATAGAGAGTTACCCGATTTAAAGGCGACGTCTCCCAAAAAGTTCCCTTCTTTTATTTTTCATCTTCACTCCCAATGATCTTATTGTTATTTTTTATATAAAAAACTAGTATCATAAATATAATAGTTTTTTTAAGATATTTATTCAGACTATGAATACACACACCTTCGTCTAATGGGTAAGGAACACATTGTTTCTGTGGATGGTGAACTAATGCCTCACACAACAATGATGGTTCAATTATCTCCTACCACCTCTTATGGTGAACAATATGATGGAACTATATTTATATGTGATATATTTTATATTTATATTGTCTTTACAATACTTTATATTTACTTTTTAGCATACCATTATGGTTTACATAATGGGAAAATATGATAATTTCATTTGAGGATGGGTGGATTACCGCCCCCTCAAAGTTATATGACTCGTTAATACAATGCATGGAATGTATATAGGATGGTGTTAATGAACATATGTAATTAATATAAAATATTATATTATAATGTAATAATTATATACCTATGTATCATTTGTTTTTCATTATTTTAAAAATGAAAAAAATGAAATGAAAGTAGAGATCATGCATACGTATAGACTACCGTCTCAAAAAATGGTGTATTTCATTTATTTTCTCCAAGTGTTATGTATTATAAAAAAGACTTATATTATATTGGAAATTTATGATATATATGATTCATAAATAATGAATATAATTCTATATATAATGTAATTTCGACCACTTGGAAAATTGGTAATTATAACAAGTTCATTTTTGACTCAAGTACCGAACATCAAAAAAATGACAGATATGAACTTGAATAATTATATGATTATTAGAGAATGTTAATAAGTGATATAAAAGAAATAATAAACATAAAAATTGTTCTTATGTATTTATATGTATCATATGTTTTTTATTCTGGGAGAAATGTAATGATCAAGACAAGTCAGACACAGTGTAAGGGTTGTTCATCTCACTTTTTATTCTCGTGAGATTCATGCTATATTGTCCACTATTTCCTTTTGTGTGGTGTATGTACTGACCATGATTTTATTCATTATGTAATATAATTTAATTTATGGGTATTTAAATATTCATTAATCATCCATATTTCATGTGATGTATGTTTCGTATGTTACCAAATAGGTAAGGGAACCTTTCACTCTCCTCTTCTAATCAAATACTTATTTTATATTATGTCATATAAATTTATATTTAATTATATGGTGATATGTTCTTATATATCCGTATTGGTTTAGATTTTATGTCTATGTGATGAGACGCCATTTTATCTCTCATCAACTCATTTTTTTAATTTTAATGCAACGTATTTGGGATGTCGAATTTTTGTATGAGAACATGTTAAACCAATTTCAATTATTTGTGTTAAGCTTATAAGTCATGACTATGTCAATATATGAATATGTTTGAATGACCTCCAATTTATTTACCCATAATATCTACATATAATTGGTCTATTATTTTTTGTCACACAAAATTATGTCAATTATTTATACTTAATCATAGGATATGATCTTTGTAAGGGAATTCATGTCAATCACCATTTATTAAGGCCTTTTTTTGATTTAAACACGACTTTAATTTATACAGTGTATAAAAAAATTTGACTATTCATTTCATTAAAATAGAATATTATTCTTTGAATAATTTTACTAAACAACAAAAAGAATTGTTTATTTAAAAAAATAGTGATAACGACCTTTCCTCCATCGTAAGTATTATTCAATCTTTGGGTTCCTTAAACATATGTAATGTTTTTTTAATGTAGAATAAATACAATTTTCACTTTTTATGTATTTTTGTATTGAAGATGGTTTTGATAAATCATTGACTATTTCATTATCTTGAAATGATATATTTTGATTGATGTGTGGAAATGTTAACTTTCCTTCACGCTTGTTTTATGTGTTATGGTTCCTGAGCATTGTTTTATGTATACGGGTGGTTCCATGAGAATCTTATGGTGGGTGAGCCCGAGATTACTCCCCAATGCATTGGATAATGTGAAATAGGTAAACATTAATGTTTCTCCTAAAATATTTAAGTAATATATTGTGATGGGTATTCCAAATGTAACTCCCTACGTTGTTGTGAAATCTACAATGTATGTATGTTATGGATTCCACAAGCTACCATTATGATTTTTGTTTTCTACATGTTATTAATAAATCTAATTATTTCATGTGGTATGTTAAAAATAATATGTTTTTATGGGATAATGTTTTATTAATTTCTTTTATAACCCTTAGTGATCTTTTTATGTTGTTCACAATTTTTGAAATGGTTTTCACAGGACATAATGATGAATAGGGTCAATGATGGGATCATGGAAAATTCATGCTATATAAAACATAGAACTAGACATGGATCTTTTTTTCTTGTGTTTTTTAATAATAAAATGGAATCTAAGTAGAAGTGTCTAATTTTTAATTTTTGAAATGTAATGTAATAGTTATGGCCTAATTCTCTAAAAATCTAAACCTAAAAATATCATCCATGTAAATTCGTGACTAAACTCAAGAATATATAATGTCTAAGGATGCGGCATTATATTGAAATTAATAAAAACAATTCTTGACACTATATCGGTGGCATGTGAGGGTATGTTTTGTGTTTTTAATACTTTTTTTTTCAAAAAGTGATGTTCAACAATTCTTGTAACCCGTTGAAATATTATTACCTATTAATTTTATTATTATCTTTGAACCAAACATTCTACTCCTTTAGGCTTAAAAAATTTGATTATTTGATATATTTATGAGTTAGGAGGATGTGCCTCCCTATGTTTAAATTATGGACACATCAAACCCCCATGATATTTACTGTAAAATTGATAAATTATTTTTTAAGTATTTAATAAATTATTGGATATTGGGCTTTAATATTCACCTAGTTTCATCTATTTAAAGATGATAATGACATACTATTTGTTAGGGGTTGAATTATTCATAAAATATTGGTGATGTATAATTAATCATGGAAGTTTCAATGTTTTTATGGATATTATAATCACGAACTAAAATTTAGACTGAGAAGAGATAATTATATATGGAATTATGAATGTAAATTTTGGTAACTAATAATTCAATCTCAAACCTGATGGTCCTACATTTAAAATATTAATCTTCTTAGGGATCAATATAATATGGGGATCAATGAATCTAGTGAAAAAATATGATTTATCATCATTGTTTTTCATTGTTGGTGTCTTGTTTTTATGAACGTCTATAAAGGAGACGTAAAAAATAAGCTTTTCGGCATCGAGTTTTCAAAAACCGATTCCTAAAATGATGTTGTTTTTAGTTTTTATTATCATTTTATAAAATAATATGACATAGAAAATCAAGTACATTCTGGTTTCTCACATCAATTTCTTAGAAAGCAACATGGAAAAACACATATATGTTAGTTTTTATTGGTGGATAATTAGCGAAAATCATGCTAAAATCTGTTATTGGTGTCTATTTTAATGGAAACTAACCCTAGAAATATGATATTTTTTTAGAAAATGTTTTCTCATCATTTTTTATGAAAACTGACATCAGAATATATTTTTTAAGGAAATTACGAATGATACATTTCTATAATAATCAAAATCAATGTAATAAAAGCACAATATATATATAAATATTTTTTTTTCATTGACTATAAATCATTAAAAAAATACATGATATTGTCTAATTAATAGAAAATAAATCTAACCATTTGTATTTTAATGTGAATTAAAATACACATACCTAAAATTTACAACATGATCATTTTTGTTAATTGTTGAAGCATTCATTTGATACCATTATGTTCGCACATCTATTATAACAAAAAAATTAGATTTTTGAAATCATTTTGTTAGGAAATTGTAATATTATTCATATACATTAGAATATACAGACATCAAATTGTAATCAGACCAATAAAATCTTTTTCAAAAAAAATATTGAAGATCGATATATTCTATTTGTGTATAACACTAGTAATCATGGAATTTAAAAAATAATATTGAATGATATGAGATTAAAATCTAAAATACTATTATAATATATATATATATAACTAAACTTATCAAATTTTGTAGTTACCCAAGTTGTGATTATGTAGTAAATGAATCGTAGAATATAATAACCACAATCACCATGTCCTTGTTAATAATGAAACAACGCTTATAAAAGATTATCTTGTTAATAACAACCAATATATATAAATATGTATTTATCAAGAAATCATAATAATAATATTATATATCAAAATTACCATTACATCAACATATTGAATTGTATTTGGTTTATCTATCAACATGTTATATATGATAAATATTTTTAATGAACTCCATTTTCATATATAAAAAGTAAAAATACATGTATAAACAATGATAATTAAACATAATGAATTTATGAAATAAAACATACCTATCTAATGAGGTGGAAAATCCTTTACGAACCTCCTTGATAAAGAG
This sequence comes from Viscum album, assembly GCA_963277665.1. Lineage (NCBI taxonomy): Eukaryota > Viridiplantae > Streptophyta > Magnoliopsida > Santalales > Viscaceae > Viscum > Viscum album. The sequence continues at coordinate 1,767,280,962 of OY728152.1, forward strand.
AAAAACAAATATAAGGTTCATTCACATGGTAAAAATATTCCGGAAATCAAATTTCCCCTACAACTGATAATGTTCATAATTAATTAAATTATAATGATCATTAGTTCATTATTATGTTTCTATTAATACTTATCAAGGAATGGAGAAAACTAAAACTCAATATCTGTATGTTATAATCTCTCACATATATATGAAACACAACATGGAATAATAACATGTTGTTCTTCTATGGAAATGTATTCTGGATCTATAAAACCATAAATTTTTTTCATTAATTTTTCATATGAATCGATTATAGATAACTAACATAAAAAGGAAATATATTTTGTAAATTTAAACAATCAATTTTAAAAGAAATATAAATTCAAATGTCAATTTACTTACTTGGAACACACCAGCATCACATTCATGCCAATCTCATCAAAATCAACAAGATGCATGATATATTGTTTGAGAAATCTCAATTGATTTCATCTTCATTATAAATCAGAGTTTATATTAAACTCCTAGATATTAATCATGGAATAAGATGTATGAGATAATATTTGTATCCCATAAGAAATATCAGAATTATATATAGGTGATTATTTCCGAACGTTTTGTTTTATTTATGAATTTTTATTTTCTTTCAGATAATCCCATATATGTAAAATTTCAAAATTCATTATAAGTAATTACCAATCACTTGTAATTAATATTTTAAAAAACACATACCATATATGAAATATAACAAAAAAATCATGTTTTCCTATGTAAAAAATGTCCCTGTGTATCCCCAACTCTGGTAATCTCCACAATTGGAATGGTAGTAGAGAATTATACTCAATAATATCAAGTACTAATACTCTAACCTAACACATATACAGATGACTATGAAATAAAGAATCCCCCCAAAAAATGAATGAGTACTAATGGAATAATATGTATATAAGGATCTCCAACAAATAACTCACAATATACGATTAGTTTGATCAAGGAGGTGTTGGATAAATATAGGTAGGGTGGGAAGGGTAGTCTAGTTGGGATGGCTGTAGAGGTTTCACAACTTGATTAGTAGTCTTTGAATGTAGTAAAAAATATGGTTTTCTTGTAAGGTATTATTCTACTAGGATTTTTAGGATTTTATTTAAGTGTATCTTGATTTCTTACTCTGAAAAAAACCTTTCTAAATACTAACACCCAACTGGAATCTTGTAACATGTCTGATGTGTTAATCATTTTCTAAACTAGTTATAATGATGACAATCAAATCCTCTGGGATAAAAGATCCATGTGTCTCTTTATCCTGATGTTCATCCTAAAATAAAAAATAAAAAATTTATATTAGTGTTTAAAATTTATTCAACAAAAAATCCTGAAAAATAAAAAAAAAATCACGTACAATTTTATAAACTTCTTCATTATCTATGACATTAATATCCTATTCAAATTTTATTCTTCTCACTATTTTCCATTTTCACGGTGATTTTGGGGACATGGAGGTCAGAATTAGAACTCATCAGAACCACTAGTGGAGTGAGATCTTAGTGCTTCAATAATTTCTTCAAATTTTTTCCAAAAAACGATACCCTTAAAGTGATATTGTTTGTGGGTTTAAATTCTAAAACTAAATGTCTTGATGGGAATTATTGGATAACTGTTATACGAAAAGTAATCTAATAAATAAATATGTACACATATAATAAATTTTACAATTTAATATAATTATCATTCTAGAAACTCTTTTTTAATGTAAGTCAGAAAAAAATTTATTCAACATATCTACATCTATAAAATGATACTTGGGGCATGATTTTTCATTTTATCCTCTTCCAAAAACATAATTTTTTGTAAAATATGTTTTGAAATCTCTCCATCTGATCACCGTGAAAGCAAGATATATTTTCTTAAATACTTTTGTTTCTTCAAAAATGATTTTCATATTTAGTTGAATAAAATAAAAATTAGTCATTTAAAATCTATCAAAATTCATAAATCACGAAAAAATAAATATATTTTTATATTATACAGTTATGGCCACCCAAAGCCGATCATTCTCCAACTTATCAATGACCTTCCAATCAGGATATAATATGTAAATCCAGTAATGGATCTCTATTGATATATAACTAATAAATTGTGTTTTATTTGACCCATTTTCATTATTTTTATGATAAATAGTAAAATGAATTCTCTTGTATCAATGATCACTGGAATTTTTTGGTAAATTTATTATGTGATGTTTACCAATTTGAGAGCATGATTTTGAAAAATAAAAAAGAAGTGGTATCCATCGATGAGGTCTCTTAAGTATAATTGCATTTATTTTTTGTAAATTAGATGTTTATATACATTAAATAATTATATTAATGGTTATTTGATAAAAAAATAAAAATACCTTCATACATGTTTCTCTTTCTCTATATCAGTGTACTTTAATGAAATAGAAAAATAATTAATTTATTTATGCATGTATATTATCATGCAATTGAATAATTAGAAAATAGAAAAACTAAAATATTTAAGTAATAAAAGGACAATCATGTGTCAGATAATGAAAAAAATAAAAAAAAAATTAATTATTATCTAATAAAAAAATATATATGTACACTATTAAAAATATATATTACCTAAAAAATTAAAGAAAAATTAATAAATTTGTACATAGAATATTTATTAAATATTATAGTTTTTACAAATTTAAATTTAAAAAAAGATAAATAATGTAAATAATTACCATATTAATTATGAGAGTAATTCAGTGATTTCTCATAACCCTTCATCATGATCATTTCTCATTGATTACACTATGTCTGTATTATAATTATTATTATCCAAAAACTATGTAATATATAAATAAGTGTCATATATATCAATAACATCATCATCATCTTCATCAAACCAATGGTTTATTTTTTACATGAAAAACAATGGACCATTGATCATTCGATCGACCACTAATATAACATATTTTGTTTTCTTGTGTGGCCATGATAAATGGTTTTTCATTTCAACTATGTTTTTTCAAATAAACCATTTTAAACTCATATTGATCATGTTTCACAGAAATATTACTTGCAACCCAATTACACATAAACATGATGACTATAAATTTAATAAAATCAATTTTAAATATGAAATAAAGAACTCCAAAATATGGAATTGTTACAGAAATATGGTTTTTATCATTGGAACATGGATGATGAAGTGCATCAGTGAAGACAATTACACCAATATTCTAAATGGTACTCTTTTCATCAATATTTTGTGTGTTTAAAATGTATATCTAATAATATCAAAACCAGCCCATGTGATCATATTAAGAGATTGACCCCCTACCAACGACTCAAGTTTTTCTTGATGGAGATACATCTGCGGTGATTGTCCCTTTAATCCATGAAAAAAAATATCTTTTTATGCTCAAACATCAGCAATTTTTTTGTAATATAATAAAATTTATTTAATTCAGTAATATAGGATGAAATATATGATAGAACCATATCTACGATGTTCAAAATGTGTAAATGTTCCAAAATCACTTCATCATATAGAATAAACATTGCCTTTTAGACTATAATTACTCTACCTTCCCTATCAATTTTCATATTTCAATATATAGGGAGGAAAATATGATTCGGTTCATACAATTAATCAGTATATAACTCAATCACCTCTTTCTATATTTTATTTTAACAATATATTCCTTTAACAGATAAATTTTTTTAACACATCTCTTCAAAATATACATATATCTTTCAAAATAATTCATCCATTGTAAATAAGTAGGCCCACATATTCTTATCTAATGCACCAAATAAATCATAAGATAAACCCTTATATCATAAAACGTTTATGGGAAATACATTTCTAGTTGTATTAATAATTTCTTCTTCATTCTCGAACACATGTATCAAATTTGGAACAATGAATTTACTACAAATGGATTTGAAAAAAATTAAATACCCAAAGATAGTATTTCTGAAAGATAATGGAAATATACCACGTAACGTGACTGGTATAATTTGTTTCATCAACACATGGAAATCATGATTTTACATTCCTATTAATTTGAAATCCTTAAATGACCCCAAATTATTCACATTTGACGAAGAACCACTGGGATATTTAATACCAAGAAGAAACCCACAAAAATTATTCTTTTCAATTCTTCATAATATGTGAAAAGCTAGAATAAAATATTTTTTGTTTCTATTCATATTGGGTGCTAGCTCCAAATATATTATCGAGGATATCAAGTTCAATATAGAATTAAATCCATATTTTTCTGTTCCTTTTAATTATATAAATGTTATGATAAAACTAGAAGATATGTTCTTCTCAACCTTCATAACATCGATCTTATGTTTTATCTCTAAACATATCTAATATGGTAGTTCAAAAAAATAGAATGTTTATTCCTGATATTTTTTGAAGACCATATCTTCTTTTCATTCCAAATGTCAAATCAATATTTTTCTCCATGTCATAATTATATTACACTAAAAATATTTGAGGGGGAAGGATATATTCTTATAAGCCATTAAATTATTATTTTAATATTTGATAAGGACCATCAATTCGGCAAAATATTTGATGTTCCATGTACAATGTCATCTTCCTTTATGTAATTGATAATATGATGTCCGTTCTTCAAAATTTGGACATTTATTATGTCCTTAAACACTATGTACATATATTTTTTCCCAATGAAGGAAATTTGTTTATAGTGAACATAATCATAGAAAAAAAAGAGAATACTCTTTCTAGTATGCATAAAAAACATTACGACCTGTCTCCCATAGTAGTTTTGAATCATCAATCAATGGTGAAGGATACACATAAATATCATTTCCCAGTTATTCTAGTCTAGAAATCATCAATCCCATCATAAAATATTTTTTCTTCATACATAGATGTGGGGAGAAGTTGTAAACTACCAGAAAAATAGGCCACGATCAATGTTGGATATTGAGGCTCTGATATGGATTCATTCCAACAGTTCAAAATTCCATTATGATAATTCAAACATCAGTTTAAAAAATAACAATATTATTTATATATACATTTCAATGTGGTGAAACAGTTTTGTAACATATGTCACCATTACATATTTTCTCATCTGAATGACATCTTGACCTTTTTTCAACCATTGAATTTTCAAATATACGCTTCAAATGAGGAATTATTCGAAGGTACCAAATTGATTTATAAAGAGAATTGAATCTGGTTCCTATGAATGAATCATAGTTTTATTATTATAATTTTATACAAAAATTATTAGATGATATCATTAGAAATTATAATAATGAAACTCATATCATTCTTGAGTAGAGGACACTATTTTGGGAATCTGAGTTTCTAAAGATCGAGTATGGAGAGAGACAACACCCATATCGCTGTTTTATTGTTCATTATTCATTTAAAGAACATTATATATTATTTTTAAATCTATTTTATTGAAAAAATCAATATTTAATTGAAAATTTATAAGTAATTCAATAGGAAGAGACATAAACACATTAGGTTAAACAGAAAAATACATCAAATAAATTTTAATTCTCTTCACCAGACATGAATAAAACCCCAAATTTTAGTTAAAACATACAATAAAAAGATATGAATAATTTTTGATAAATTAATGATTTAACTGATATGTAATTTTAGATCAAAACTTATAAACACAATGAGTTCAAAAATAAATTTTTAACTCAATGATTTTTTTTTGTTCTCACATAGTGAGTGAATGTTCTTTATGATTGATAAATTTTAGGGGACATTCAGACCCCAGTTGAAAAAAAGTATTTTTGGACACATTAGAATTTTAAAAATTTAATTCCATTAAATTTCATTAACAATGATACATTACTATAAAAACCATATTGTTAATTCCCTCATTTCCATCAATTATTTGTTCAAACTATTTTACCTCATCTTCTGCCTATCATGTGTATCTGTACTCACACTCTCTCTCACTCTATCAAAAAATGTTTTATTATCTACAATAAAACATCAACACAAAACATTGTTTTTTTAATTTTTATTTTTATTTTTAACTTGGAATTAGTAAAAATCATTCCATCCATTTGGTTCAACCATCTTATAATAGTACTAGTTGTAGATTGTTTGTAATAGTGAAATATTTTATTTTCGATCTCTTCAACCATCCAAATGTGAAATTTTGGTTCCATTTCCACGAAATGTATATCCCAACAATAAAATAATAAAACAAGAAATAACATATAAAATTTTTTAAAACCATAAAAAAGAAATAGAAACTCAAAAATAAAATATTTGTTTTTAAAAAATCAGAAATAAATATAAAATTTGAAAAAACTATTAAATAATTTTCCAATGAAAATTAAGAAATATCTTTGATGTTGTTGTATGTAAAAATTGTATAGACCTATGGCCATTATACCATTAGTTACTAATATTGTGAAAAACATAAATGAGATGAAAAATAGAATTGTGGATAACCAAATGTATGATTACTGAGAAGCAGAGAACAAGATAATTGACAACCTATAAATACAATCCGTCCTAAAAATTAAATTATTGATAACCACAATTTGAGATTTTTTTTATATTCTATTGTTTATAATAACACTTCATGTATTATTATCTCACCTATATCTAGAAATTATGAAATAAAATAGATATTTTTTTCCTAGAAGCCGACAATCTATGTAATTCCCTATTAAGACACCCTTGACATCTATGGAGACTTATACTATATTGTCTATAATATTACATTCAGAGGCATGTGTGTGGATGAACATAAATAGAGAGTGTTCTATTTCTTCAACGATGGAAAGGTTAGGTCTTTGTTTCAATAGTTAGAGAAATAAATCAATTTTACCAGGGATCAGTTATATAATTTCTTCACCATGAAATTATATCCAAGGATAATGAAATATGAGATTTATCAAAAAACAACAGGTATCTTACAAGAGAAGGGAGATCCCTTCCATAAAGCATGAGATATATTTAAGATAATAGTTATTGAATTTCCATAATGGTAATGCACCCCAAATTCCTCATGTATTTTTTTTAAATAGCCTTAACCTTACCACAAAACAATGGTGGACCACTCTGTAAGAGGGAGTTTTAGTGATAGGACTCCTGATGAGTGGAAAAAAAATCATTAACGCACTAAAACAATATTCATTACAAAGATTCACTATGATAATTACCCCTATAAGAAAATAATCAAACAACGTTCCATAAGTTAAATACCATGGTGTTGGTTTTTTCAATGAAAAAAATAAGAATAATATTAGGGATCAATGCCACCACTGTGGATTTTTTTTTACATTAGCACTATTTTTATCCAAATTTCGATATTCCTTTCTAAGCGCTTGAGAATACTGAATTTTTTTCTATGGTCATAGGATACAGCCTAAGGATTTCCAATTTTTGAACTCCTTCAAACAAGGGTATGTGAACCAACCGAAACATTCTTGAGAGAGCATGATGTATATAGAACTACTACCCCTAGTATCTAGTATCAAGCTATATAGTAGTTGTAGCCCCATAAAAACATGAGTGATCCAAATTAGTTTGTAAAGTTAGAGGTATGATTCAATAGTTTATTGAAATATTTGATGAAAATAGAACAAAAATAATTTCCAAAAAGAGACAAATAATTCATAAATGAAAAATAATGAAATTAAAATGGGATAGCTAGCTAGGATTGTAGGTACTAGAGAAAAGGGTATGCTACCAAGTACCACTATATCCAATCTTGGAGATAAATAAATAGATTTGACCACCATAAGTGGTCTCCAAACCCACCATGAGTGTAATGATATTCAAAAAATGTTGTAAATGAAAATATTGGAGAACATGAAAAAATGAATATAAGAAATGTTGATCATGGTAAATTGGACAGTAGATCTAGAAAAATTATAGACCCTACTATCCCTTATATAGAAAAAGAAAATGTATGTAAAATATGAAATAAATATAATAAATAATATATTGAATGGTTTTATAAATTTTGAGGAAATTTTCCCCTAAAATTATATTTTTAAACAGAACATAATAGAATCATGATACTATAATAGTGAATTTACTAACAGTTGAAAAACAATTGACCATTCAAGATCCCTTTTTGGAATACATGATTAAAAGGAAACCCTGTTTAAAATACCTCATGAAAATATCCAAAACAAAATCTAGAATGATTTGACACTTTTAATTTGATAAAAGATTGTAATGTTATGTTGAAAAATGAGATACCATATAAGAACCATGACCTACAAAGATTTTTCATTCCTTTAAAAATTTTATATATAGGTGTCCAATTAAATTTTCTTTGTGACTTAGGATCTAGTAAGAAATTAATTCAAATTTCTATATTTCAACAATTGAGATTTGGAACTCCCCAACCCACCACTATTTTGTTACCACTTTTTGATTGATTTATCACTCACCCAATTGGTTTGTTGGATGGTTTTCTAGTGGGAGTAGTAAAATCCTATTTTCTTACTGAAATTGTATTATTGGATATCTATTATGTGCATAAGTTATCTATATTCTTTTTAATCCATTCCTAGCCACATGGGGACCTACCATATATATCTCAATATGGATATTATGATTCTACATGGGTGGGAAAAAGAGGAGTTCAATGTTTTAAATAAAATAAAGAACCCAATAACCCAATAATTCTGATATTTTAGAAGTTACTAGATGAAAAATCATTGGATGAAATGTAATAAGTGTTTTATAGGATGTTGGATAATATTATTCTGAAATTGAGATTCCTATATGGGGATCATGTCTACTAATTATATGATACCTAGAGATAAGTCTGGGGAACGTTATTGGAACTCCTTAATGAGTTTTCATTAGAAAAATTCCATTCCCCAAAACAAGTGACTTAATGCAGGAAATATTTATTGGAAATAACATTGATGTAGTGGGGTCATTCTACAATTCCTTCTTCAAGAGGAATCATGAAGACCTAGGACCGCCCAGGACAAGGTGTCTTCCCACAAGTCAAAAGACACCCCATCTATAGATAAAAACCCTCCCATCCCATTTGAAATACTCTATTATTTAACATATCCAAAAATTACATATTATTATGTCATCTATGCTAGAGGGTACTAAACTGAAAATCATGATGAGTTTTTTAAGGTAATACAAGTGTTTTATTAGCTAGTCAATTATTGGGCTGTAGGGAATAGGACCATCATTCTACATTCATAAAATACCCATGAAGTCAGATTGTAAAACAAGAGTGTAATCCAAAATATTATATAACCTAAACACGGTGGATGTGGTCTAAGAAGAAGTTATTAGATTTTGTTAAGATGAGATAAATTTTCCAATTTATGGTAGCCCTAGGGTATGTCATGTATAAGTAGTCATCAAAAGAGTTGTTTGACTATGGTAACAAATGAATAAAATGTGAAAAGTCAAACAAGGCTTGTGAAATAATAGACAGTTTGTATTGATTATAGAAAACCCAATAAATCATCATTGAAGGATAAATTTTTAATTCAATTATTATTCCAAATGTTTGAAAAACTAGATGATAATGGATATATATTTTTTATTGATGGACACTCTGTTTACAACTAGGTTTCCAATTATCTTAAGGATAGTGAAAAGAAAACCATCACATTACCATTTATTACATTTTAATAATTGAAAATACACTTGGGATTTTTTGGTGATCGAGCGAAAATTCAGAGTTACAGGATGTAAATTTTAACAAACATGATTTTTAGGATTATTTATTTGTTCATGGAATTGTTTTTCAACTCTCAGAATTAATTTTGAAAAAACTCTTAAAAATTTATGAGATGTATAAGAAATATGTCATTTACAAATCATGTTATAAATTATTAAAAGTTTCTATTTATGTATTATGATAGAATTATGTTTGGTCATAATGTTTCAATGAAGGGTTTGGATGCTTATAATTACATTATATTAGTAATCCAAAAGCTACTCCAACATGACAAAGTAAAGGGGTTATATGTTTCTTGGGACAATATGGATTTTATATGAGGTACATTGATTATTTTACCTGGATTTCATTGTGAAATTGCTCACTCATTTTTAGTGAAACACCTATATTGGATGAGAAACATATGGAGTATGTTAAATTTTATAATAAAAATATGAATACCTAAATTTTGATCATTTCTCATAATTGGAATTTCCCATATATTGTATTGTGTGATTCTAGTGACCAAGTAGTATGTGTTTTTTTGGGTCAGAGAATGTATAGGATTTTTCATGACATTTAATTTTTCTTTAAGAAGCTAGATGATGATCAGAAAACTTATTCAACATCTAAAAATTAAGAGGATTCTTTTTCAATTTTAAAATTTATGTATTACTAGATAGGATCCAATATTATAATTTTTATATTCCATTCAACCCTCAAGTTTTTACATGCTAAAGAGGACACAAAACCCATGCTCATGATGTGGAGACTACTGTTGAATGAATTTGATCATGTTATTATATATAATAATGGGTTTGAGAATGTAGTGGAAGGACACTGGTATAGGTTTTTGAATACCCATATTAAGGAATAGTGGATAATCAAAATATCATTCATGGATTAATAGTTATTTTCTACTTCCTTGTAGATGACCACATGGTGTATATTTTATAAATTTTCTAGATTTTTTTGTCGTTCCCAAGGGAAATTTGTATATCCATAGATAGTGGTTTACATAAAAATAGTAATACAATTTATTGGATGAATATCAACATTTTAAGATGTGTTCTAATGTTATATTGGGGTGAAGTGTTGATGGGGAGGAATTGTTACCCATACTTGAAAGATGTAATTTTTCATCTAGTGGTGGTAATGATATATTGTATAGTACACCTTATAAGGATTTAACTGATGGTTTCTATAATATAATAATGCTATAATATTCTAGGGGTTTGGTTATTGGTTGTGAAAAGTTTCAAATGGTTGAAAAATGAAGGCAGAAGTTAGGATTTTAAACAAAGAAATAATTCTATATGTTCATGTTTTGGATTGATTGGGATTCAATTACATATGACCCTTCACATTCTCATCTGTAAATGAATATATTCTCATGGACATAGGCTATGTGCCCAAAATGGTTTAGGTAGTGACTCTTAAAAAAATTTTGTTTTTAGTGTGGAGTAATAAGTCAAGAAAATCAATATTTATTAGTTTAAAGTTCCTCAAGAATTAATTACAGATAAGGGAATCCATTCTAGTGGGAAGGATGATGAATCTAATAGAGAGCCTAAGGTTATTTTGGAGAAGAAAATTTCTATATTGAGGAAGTATTTGTATGTGAAATATGATGAGAGTGTAAGGTCCTATAGAACTACTTATAAAACTCTCATAGGGATTTTTTATATAGGATCCTCATCGAAATAAATTCCATCTACGAATGTAATTGTATTAATAGTCTTATTTGGGGGTGAAGGCCCGGAAATTTGATTATATATCTATTGGTGGAAGAATGTAGTTATAGATATTAGAGTTAGAATATATTAGTAGGGAATCATATGAAAAAGATGAAATTTAAAAACACATAACAAAACATTTCAATCACTATAAAATTCAAAATAGATATTACATGGTTTTTTATAGGGTTATATAATTCAATTCTATGCTTTATAGTTTTCAAGGGAAATTGAAAACCATGTAGTATGGACCCATTAACATTAATGGAGTTCATTTTAATGATGTTTTGGAGATACTTTTGGTGGAAAAAAGTACCATTATTGATCAATGATCAATGTATATAACACTTTTTTAATGGGAATCATAATGTATTGTCTTCCATTTATCTTATGATAGATGAATATATCCTTGGTCATTATGAGGACTATAAAATCATTGATTTAGGTGAATTTTCCAATGGTTTATGTTCTATTTACTTTTCATTTCATTCTATAAATTGTGATAACTCATATTGATTGATTATTTAGATTAATATAATTACTATATGATGGTGTCACATGATTTGTTACCGCTAGATTTGTTACTGCTGCTAGAAACATGGAAATGGAAAACCTAAGAAGAAACCCACTACAAAATTATAGGAACAATCCTAGAACATCACGTAGTTCTAAAAAATTATGATTTCTTAAATGAACATTAACGGTCAAAAGAGAAATATTCATGAAACTACCCAAATATTTTATTTCATTTTTTTCATTTGTCATATTTTTCTTACTAATTCAAATTTCTATGTATGTAGTAGTCTATACGATTTTTTTAAATATAAGAATTGATTTCACTAGGTTGTTGTTATCTTGATAGAATCTAATCGATAGAAAAAAATTTTGAGCTACATTGTGAAACTGACTTGCTCCCATTACATCCACTTTAATTCAATTGTCATTGTATAATTTTGATAATCATGATTTATTTTGAGATGAATTGATTAAAAGAATTCATTTTTTTATAAAATCTAAAATCATGATCTTTATAAAAAAATCATTTCTTCCTGACGCTCTTGTGGTTGCATGAGGGTGTATTTTTTATGTTTTTTACTACTTTCTTCTTGGAAGGTGATGTTTGAAAAATATTTGTAACCCGTTGAAAATTTTTTATCAAGAAATTTGATTATAATGATTGAAAAAACTATCTACTACCACAAGACTAAATAATCAGTTTATTTTTTGGTTTTATGTGATATGGAGAGGGGTATACCTGTGTTTAAATTATAGGCACATCAAACTCAACCTTGATATTTTTTGTAAAAATGATCAATTATTTTCAAATAATTAAATAACTAGGATGATATCAGTATTTTATATTCTCCATATTTAATTTAATTCTAGACTATAATAACAAAATTTTAGTTTGGGGATGAATTTATTGTAAAAAGTATTGGGGATGTAAGATTACATAGTGGGGTTTCAATGCAATTTATGGATATTCCATTCAAGAACTGAGAAATGGAGTGAGAATAGATAATTATTTGTGGAATTATGATAATTAATTTGGATAAATAAAAATTTTAAACTGATCATCAGATTATCCCCTTTTAAAAATTAATTGCCTTAGGGATCTAACTAAATTGGTAATAATACACACTATTGAAAAAAATAATTTAACATCATTTTTTTCATTTTTGATGTTTGGATTTAAACAATGTCTATAAAAGAGAACTAAAAAATAAGAATTTCTGTATCATATTTTCAAAATATGGCAATGAAAATGATAATAGCTTTAGTTCAAGTCATATGTTTTTCAAGTAAACCGACACTGAAAATCGAGTGCATGTTTGTTTTTCTCATTGGTTTGTAAGTAAACAACATGGAAAACTTAATACGGGTTAGTTCTCAGTAGTGGTTTATTAGAGAAACTAAAAACAAAACCAGTTCTTAGTGTTAGTTTTAATGAATACCAACATTGAAAATACAGTTATTTTTTATATTGTTTTGTCATCGTTTTTTTTAAACAAACGTAAAAATTATTTATTTTAGAAAATTCTGAATATTAGATATTCAAAATTATCAAAATCCCAACAATAAAATCACGGTATACAGAAAGAAAACAATATTTATCATTGAAAAACATTTATAAAAACATACGTGCTTTATCTAGTTAATCAATAAAAATATAATCGTTTTTATTATAAAGTAGAATTAAAATACGCATACCTTAAATTTACAACATGATCTTTATTGGTTATTTTTAAAGCACTTATTTGATATTATAATGTTCATAAAACCATTGTAATAAAAAAATTAGTTATTTAAAAACATTTTATTAGGAAAATTTAATATTATTCATAAACATTAGTATATACATACCTCAAATCGTAATCATACATTTCAAATAGTTTGCAAACAATGATTTAAGATGAGTAAGTTCAGTTTTGTTATATGATAGGTCCTCATTGAATGTATAAAATAATATTTAATTATATGATATTAAATAATATAATACTATGATAGAAAATTTAAAAAGATTAATATAACTAACCTTATCATATTCATTAGTTTCCCCTATTTTGATTATCTCGTACATGAATTGTAGTATAGAATAACCATAGTCAACATGTCCCTATTGACAAGGAACTGCACATATAAAAGATTAGAATGGTAATAAAAACTAATATATATATATATATATCAAAAAACTATTATAATATATAATATGAAAAATAATTTCCTTTACTTCCACATATTGGATTGCATTTGGTTTCTTTAATAACATGTGTTCTTTATTAATTTCTTTTCCGAAAAATGGATTTTCATATTTATAAACTAACAATACATATATAGACAAGGAAAAAAATCATAATGAGCTTATGATAAACAAAAAAAATCTTAACTATCTAATAAGATGGAAAGTCAATTGAGACAAATCCCTGATAAGGAGAAAACCCAATATATTGTTCATTCACATTGGAAAAAAATTCCTAACATGAAATTATTTTTACAATACAAAAGGGTCAAAATTGATGAAATTATAATGATCATAACTTCATAATTATGTTTCAATTCATAATTATCATGGAATTGAAGATAACTAACCATCAATCTCTGTATGTGATAATCTCTCACATATATATGAATCACTATTAGGATTATTTTCATGTTTCACTTCCATGGAAATGTATTCTGGATCTATAAAACCGTAAATTCTTGTATATTCAATTTTTATAAGATGAATTTTTAGATGCCTCATTTAAAGAAGTAAATACTGTTAGTTAATTTAAATCAACTTTTATTAAAGAAATAAAAATTCAAATGTCAATTTATATACATAGAAAACAACTTCAAGACATCCAGGTCGAGCTCTTAAAAATCTACTAGATTCATGATATATTCTTTGAGAAACATAAATGAACAATATCTTCTTTATATATCAGTTTTCATCTGACTATCATATATATTATTCATAGAATAAGTGGTCTACGATAATCTTTATATCCAATAAAAAATATTAGAAGTATATACAATTGAATTTTTCTGAACATTATGTTTCATTTGTGAAATTTCTTTTGAATTTAGATAATACTCTACATGTTAAATGCCATAAATCATTATATATAATTTTCAATAATATGTAATTAATATTAAAAAACATACCACATTTGAAATATAACAAAAAAAGATCAGTTTTCCAATGTATAAAATAACCCATATAATCTCCATCTATGTTAATCTCCTTAGTAGGAATGATAACAGAGTACTACGATCAATAATATCAAGTAATAATAATCTAACCTGTCCCATATACATTTTCTTCATATGTATATAATCACCTAAAAATGAATAATTCTTAATGATAGAATATTTATATGAGGATCTATAACAAACAGATCACAATATATGGTTTTTCCCAAGTGAAGAGGAGGAGGATCAATGTGTGTAGGTTGGGCATGGTAGTTTGGCTGGGATGGATGTAGAGGCTACACAACTGGATGAGAAGGTTAGTAAGGTTTCTCATACCATGACTGTCGTTTCATGTGTTCTAACAATTCTTGTTTCATGGATTCTTGTATTTGATCCCACATAGAATCATTCATATCTTTCATCTCAACATTTAAGGATTGTATTTATGGGTCTCTTGATTGTATACTCTAACAGAAAACTTTATGAATACTAATACCATTCTATAATCCTCTAATATAAATGATGTGTGATTCCTTTCCTATTGCAGTGGCTATGATTTACCTTATACCCTCAAGGATAAAATATACATGTTCCACTTTATCTTGAAGTTCATCCTAATATGAAAAATGAAAAATTAATATTAGTGATTATAATTTATAAAATAGAAAATTCCCTAACAAATAAATAATATTTACTTATAATTTTAGAAGCTAATTATTTATATTTCAATGTATGATTCTATTTATTTCTTCTTCTTCTTTGTGTTTTCCAGTTTTATGTTTTGTGGGGGGAGATGAGGGAACAAATTGGGCCTCCCCCAAACAATGAGTGGAGTGAGCTATTTGTGCTCCAAAATTTCCCTCAATCATTTTTTCTCTAAAAAATGGTACCTTAGCTATGATAAAGTATGAGGGTTTACATTTTGTAACTAGATGTCTTGATTAGATTTCATGGAGGACTGTTATATGAAAATTAAAAAAACAAATTAATTGGTACATATATCTGAAATTTTACAATTTAACATAAATATTATACCATAATGTCTTCTTCATGTCTGATGGAAACAAACTTCTTCCACATATCTCCATATATAAAATGATACTTGAGGAATGATTTTTAATTTTATATTCTTCCAAGAAAATAATTTCTTGTTATATTCATTTTTAAATCTTTCTATACTACCTCCTCAAAAGTATGATATCTTTTGTTAATTCCGTTTCATTATTCAAAAAGTAAAATTCAACTCTTGTTGAGAAAAATAAAAACTAGTCATTTAAAATCAATCCAATTTGAAAATTAAAAAAAATAAACTAAGATATTATACCATTATAGCCTCAAAAATATTATCTTTCGCCATCTTATCAATGAACATCCACTCAAGATATAATATGATAATCCTACAACGGCTCTCCATAGAGTTATGGCTGATAAATTGTGTTTCAATGGGTCCAGTTGAATTGTTATTATCATCAAAAGTGATATGAAACCAATCATCTCCATGATAAAGTGAACGTACTGTTAAATGTATAATGATATGTTTACTAACTTGAGAACTCAATTTTGTAAAGTTAAAAGTATAGGACACCACCGCTGAGGTCTCATCTATAGTCATACAGTTATTTTTTTAAATAAAAGTTTGTTCTCATTAAATAATTATATTATTGATTATTAAATAATATAAAAAAAATAAAAATACCTTAGTACATGTTCCTCTATCTCTATATCATTATTCTTCATAAAAACAGAGAATTTTGACTAAATTTTTGTGTATATACATATTATTATCCTATTGAATAATTAAAAAATAGGAAAATTGATATATGTAGGTAAAAAAGGACAAACATTTGTCAGTTAAAGTAAAAATTAATTATTTTTTTATTGTTAAGAAAAAACACTATATAAGATAAAATATTAAATTTATTAATTAATTCTTAAATTATAAAAAATTTAATAAAATTTAATATTTAATATTTATTAAATAATACAGTTCTTAGAGATGTAAATTACAAAAAATAAAAATAATGTTAATATTTACGAGATTAATTAAGAGAGTAATTTATTGATTTCCCATATCCCATCAGTATGATAATTTCACATTGCATTCACTATGTTTTCATTATAATCATCGTTATCCAAAAATCATGTAATAGATAAACAAGTGTCATATAAATCAATAACATCATCATCATCCTCATTAGTCAAATATAATAATTTTTTACTTGTAAAACAATATACCACTGATCATTCGATAGTATCTAACATAACAAATTCTTTTTTCATGTGTGACCGTGAAAAATGGTTTATAATTGAAACTTTTTTCCATCAAATAATCTAGTTCAATCCCATATTGATCATGTTTCACACCACTATTACTCTCAACCCAATTACATTGAAACACAATGACTCTATATTTAATATAATAAATTTTCCATATGTCTTCGAGAACTCTAAAATATGGAATTGATGCAGAAATTGGGTTTTTATCTTTGGAGTTGAAAATTGTAGTTCTATATTGAAGGGCATTAAACAACTATTTTTAACGGTACATTTTTCATCTATATTTATTGTCTGAAATGTATAAACATTAATAAAAAAATGAGACTATGTGATCACATTAAGAGATGGTCCCCCCTACCAACATATTAATTATAATAATGTAGTATATTTGTGGTGACTTTATATTTAAACTATGAAACAAATTCCTTGTAATTCTCAATCATCAGCCCATAATCATTTATTTTCTAATATCGCAATTTTAATTATGTAATATGTGATGATATATATGATTGAACCTTATCAACATTGTTCAAAATGTATAAATGTGCTTACATAACATCCTCAAATGGAATTAAATTTACCATTAATCTTATAATCCCTATTCCATAACAATCAACTATGATATATTGATATATATGGAAGAAAATATTCTCTACAACATACAAATAATCAATACAGATCTCAGTCACCTCTTATAATATATAATTTTTATCAATATATGCCTCTGGTAAATAAGAATTTTTAACATATCCATTACAAAAATTCATATATCTTTCAATAGGATGCATATATAATAAATAAACAGGCCCACATTTTGTTCACTCATGTACCAAATGAATCAGTACATACACCCTTATATCAAAAAACATAGTTGTGAGATTCTTTTATAGTTGACCGGGAATAAGTGATTCTTCATTCTCCAACACATGTAACGAATTTGGATCAACTACCTGGATAAAAATGGTTTTAAAATATTAAATAAAAAGATGATATCCTTTATGAATGTTATCTGGAATATACCACTTAATTAGACTAGTATAATTTTTTTGCATCAATATGTGGAAATAATGTGGTTTGAAACCTATTAGCTTTAAATCGTTCAACGACACAAGATTATTCACATTTGAAGAATAACTGCTGGGTAGATTAAAAACATGAAGCAACTGAAAAAAAAAATTATCTTTTAAACCATGATATATATGTGACAAGATGGAGGTAAATTTTTTTTGTTTCTTTTCATAGTGGGAGAATAATCCAAACAAATTCTATTTGATATCATGTTCATTATAGAATTAAATCCAACTTTTGTCTTCCCGTTTATTTATAACTATATTACAATAAAACTATCACATATGTTTTTCTCAACATGCATTACATCAATCTTAGGATTTTTCTATAAAAATATCCAATACTGTAGTTTAAAAAAATAGACTATTTCTTGTTGATGGTTTTTTGAATACAATATATTATTTTCATTGAAAATGTTAGATCTTTATTTTTTGCACTATAGTAATATTCATCAACTAAAAATGGCCATGGGGGACAGTTTTATTCCT
Organism: Viscum album; assembly: GCA_963277665.1. NCBI lineage: Eukaryota > Viridiplantae > Streptophyta > Magnoliopsida > Santalales > Viscaceae > Viscum > Viscum album. Next base: position 1,767,299,867 of record OY728152.1, read on the forward strand.
ATAAAATGTAAAATTATATTCTTAATCTACCAAAAGGATGATCAATTAACAAAAATATTTGATGTACCATGTAATATTTTTTCTTACTTTCTACAATTTATAATATGAAATTTTTTCTTCACAAGGACATGCTATATGTCCCTTAACATTATGTACAGATAAGTTTCCATATAAATTAAAGTCATTTATAGTTCTCATTTTCATAATAAAAAAAAGTGAATACACTTTCTTGTTTGCATCAAAAGCAGTAACACATGACTCACATAGTAGTTTCAAATCATCAATCAATGGTGAAGGATACATGTAAATATAATTTCTTGTATGTTTTTTTCTAGAAATAATCAATCTCATCAAAACAGATTTTTTCTTAATACATAGATGTGGGAACATGTTCAAATCTACCAGAAAAAGTCCATGACCTATGTTGGATATTAAGTCTCTCATATGGATTCATTCCATCAATACACAATACAATTATGAAATTTCTAACTTCACTACCAAAATCACTAATTTATTTACAAATCTATTCCACTATGGTGAATCAGTGGTGTGATATATGTTACTAATTGATATTTTCTCATCTAAATTTCATCTTGGCCTTTTGTATGTCAATTTAATTTGAAAATATACACTTCAAATGAGTAATTATTAGATGGTACAAAAATTGCATTAACATGAGCAATGATTCGGGTATATAAGAATCAAGCATAGTTTAATTATCAGAATTTTATGAAAATATTATTGGGTGATATCATTAGAAATTTGAAAAATTATTTTTCATAAGGTTAGTTGAAAATACCTGAGAATGAATCAGAGTGGACTTTCTCATCAATCTTATAGCGTAATGTGCCACATATATGAAAACATGATAAATATTCATATTCTTTCTTTTAAAATAAAAAATCATTTGGTAATGCATGTATATTTTTTTACCCCAATACAATGGGACATATTATTTTCTTCACCACATAATTGGAATCTAGAGGACCGTTGCCTTCTGTAAGTAGCTCTTTTTAAAGTCCATGTATGTTGGGGAATATTTTATCACACCACCCATTTCTTGCTTTCAATTTATCTAATCTCAAAAAATTTATAACATTGAATATTTACTGCAACCTAGGAATAATGGTTTCATTGTATATCCTTACAATATATCAATAGTTTATTTTTTTCCAATGGTTACAACACCTAAATAATGAATTAATTATTCAGTACAATCCTCTAATCCATTAGGAATATTAAGATCAATATTGGATTTTGAATTTTGAGTTATTTATCCATTCTAGATCCAATGTGTACAATTAAGTCTAGAACAATATAAAATGTGATGATCCTTGATTTCTTTAGAGTATAACATTCTCATATTCAAAAACATCACACATGTGAAAAAAATTAAATCAATTTTATAAATATTTCATTTAAAAAATTCTAAGAATTCATCAACACCATTTTCATTTTCACTAGTGGTTCTTCATAAATTTATCCAATTATGATCCATGAAATACCTAATATCACAATATAATTTGTTAATTTATTAATATATATAAACATTTATATATATTTATTAATAGATAAACTATATACATAAATAAATTTAATAAAATATACATAATTAGAAAGAAAGCATAAAATATGAAACACATTTAAAAATAGTAATATTTTTATATTTATATTAAATAAACATGTTTTTTATATTATAATATAATTATTTTCAATCTTCTAATATTTCTCAGATCATTTTACATTGTTTTTATTTTAGTTCGGTGTTGTTTGTGTCAAATGTATTGATGATTTCATTAATTTAACTAGAAACAAATATGGAGTCATTATATATTATTCCCACTTTATTAATGAAATATGACACAATATATCATTGTTCATTACATAATATCATCATGACCAATTGATAATTACACCAAACAAGTTTTTTTAAAAATAAATAATTTTTACAACGTTGTTTATAAATCACTATAAAATAAAAAATATTAATTGAAACAACCCAAAAATAAAATTAAATGTTAAACATTTAATCATAAAAAAATAAAAACAATCCAAATTTAAAATTAAACAAGGAACATGGATCCTTAATCAATGAATCCTACCATGAAATAATTAGAAGAATAAACACTACATTATCTATAGAAAATTATTGTAAAATACAAAAATAAAGATGAACAAAAATATAAAATAAAACCATAGTTCAACACCAGCTTCAAATAGATTTATGAGAAAAATTTAATTTGATAGAAGATGAAACAATGGCAAAGTATGATGAATAGAAACCCCATATCATGAAAATCAAATAAAATCAAAAACCTTTTCAGTTCGGGATCACCATATCAACTTTTGGGTGGTCATGAGTTGGGAGGGAGTCTTTGCGAGTGAGGAGAGTTGTTTCGTATATACAAAATGTGTGGGTTTACTGATCAATAATAAATTTAAAATGTTATTGGAATCTGTTATTTACAGAACTGACACTAAAAAGTACTTTTTTTGTGATAGTATTTACAAAATTCTATAAATTTTTTATTTTTGGCATCGATCAATATTTAAAAAAACCGAATCCATAAAGAGATTATTCAGTAGTTTTTGGCAATAGTTTTCCAAAAAACAATAACAAAAAAAGTTATATATAAAATTTTAAACATCGGTATTTGGTAAAACTAATGCAAAAATCCTCCCAAACATTCTTTTTTTACATCAGTTTATAAAAACCATGGAAATATTTACAGCCTTAAAGCCACTATTTCAATTAGTTATAGGTAATATAAATGCATAGTAAAATGGGAAATTGAGATCACACAGTAAGAAAATGAGACTCTAGGAATTGGAAATTCCTGTATTCCAACAATAACTACCAAATAAGTGAATCTACATTTTTCTTCACTCAAGATACAGGGACATGTAAAATTTAAAAAAATGAATTAATAAATTTATGGTTCCTATTATTTAAAAAAAATCCTTAATGAGGGGGGATTTTAATCTCCAATGAAGTAGGGGGTAGCTAAATTAGATGAAAATAATTTGTGGGGCATCCATGAAGTGAAAAAAATGAAATTTTCTAGAACCTAGGAGGAAGTGAAAATTGATGGATTCATTGGTTATGATTTTGTTTCCACTTATATCAAACCCTTCATCACTTCTAGATATTTAAATTGAATAAAAATTGATAGAGGTTAGTTTTTGGCTTTAAATAAGAGGTATGTAATCTATAATAGTGAATAATTCATTATTCCTTTAATTTCTAGTGGTGTTTTAAAATTAGGCTTGACCATCTATGAACATTTCAGTTTTTGTAGTGACTCGGGTTTTGGTCCTGTCAAACTTTGGAATATTTCGACGAAGAATTTCATAGCTAGGCGCAAAGACGACGTGCGATTCCAAGGCCCAGTGTGCCCGGAATTAATTTTATAAAAATAATAAGTATTTTTATACTATGCACGTGGCGGGGGTGTTATATCTCTTAAATTGTATCTCATAATGGGAATTCGAGGTCACGGTTGCGTCCGGAATGTTCCGTTTACCCTAGGCGAGGTGTAAACTTTGTGGGCGCGGGCTTGCGGTGAGAAACGCCTCTATGGGTGTTTTCGTAAATAAGTGGAAAAGTCAATTTAAGAAAGTCGGCTCGAATAACTTCTGAATGAAGTGTCGGATCTCAAATCCGAGTCTTCTGTTGCGTTCAGAACGGCGCGTTTACCCTAAGGGTGACCTTACCTTGGTCTGCATCAGGAGCTGGGACAGAGGCGAGTTGGAGGGGAGTGAAATGTGTTGTGTTATAAAAAAATTAAAAAAAGAAAACATTTCATCTCTCCCCACCTTATCTCCTACGTAGCGGAACAACACCCCCCCACCTGACCTCCGTTTCGTCACCAAATCGAGCCAGAATCATCCATTTTCTGCGCCGTTCATCAGCAGATCTAGCTTCAGGGCGTCGCCGGCATCGATCTGCACCTGAAGCTTCGGCGTTTCACCCGTGAGGTAGGAAGTTTGAGTTTTAAAATCTCGGACCCCGTTTATGTGTTTCTTTTCTTCAAATCATCATAAGGGATGTATAGTTCGGGTCCCGAGCTTCCCGAAACATGTTTCAGATCTGAATTTGGAGCACCGAGGTGCTCTCGGTGGCTTCCGGATGTTTTCCGGCGAATACCCGGTTTTCTGGTGACGAGGGGCGGCACCCATGGAGGAATCCGGCGATGGCGGGGCGAGGGTGCGGCGAAATCCGGCGGTGGCGCGGCGGAATCCGACGGCGGCGCAACGGTTTCCAGTGAGGCAGACGTTGGTCTGGCCAGGTTTTTCCGGGGGTTCTTTAAACCCCCGTAACTCCGATTTGCGAGCCATTTGCGGCAACACACTCCTTGCGTCGAGACAGACCTTTTGAACTCACTTTGAGAATTTTATTGTTCGGGATCGTGGCCCGGATGTTAGAAACGGCGTATAAAATAATAATATTTTATTATTTTACGAATTCGGGACGTTTTAACTTCTACCCCGAGCATCTGAATGACATGTCATCAGTGGCGTTGAGACCCTGATGGTACAATGCACTTTTTGAAATGGTTTCATGGTGTTGGGACTGAGAACGAGATGCGGGCCCCACGAGGCCGAGTTTCGGCATTTGCGGAGAAACACATCTTTCGCAACAGGAGTCCGATTTTGACGGATGATTAGTCTATCCTTTGTGTTTTTCTGAGAGGATCGCAATGGTGCAATCTATTCTGTGAGATTCGGAATTGAGGCATAGGCCCCACCAGGGCTGGCCTTCGGTGAATAGTGCCTTTTCACCGGGTGTCCGTTTCGGACGAATGATTAGTCGATTCCGCTTGTTTTTTTGAGGGGATCGTCATGGTATGATCCGCTCATTGGGTTTCAGGATTGTTGAGTGGGCCCCGCACGAGCTAGCTAGGGTGAATAGTTCCTTTTTCACCAGTGCTCCGTTTCGGGCGAGTAAGCAGCCTATCCTATGTGTTTTTTCGCGTAGATCGCGATTTTGGTCTCAGTATTGGTCTTGGAGGTGCGTAGTGTGGCGTTGTTGTAGGTCTATTGGGTTAGCGACGTTTTGGAACAGCAACGGTTGATGGTACTCCCTTGGTTCGTTCCCCTGGGGGTTCGTGTGGAATCACAAGCTTCGTATAGGTTTGTGATCCTCTCGATGGGATTTTTAAACTGTTAGAGTTATGGCATCCCTCTGGTGGGCTCGGAGCGGGATCCTATAGCATCTTTTCCCTAGATCGGTTTCCTGGTATCATTGTGATCGTTTATTCATGGGCGACGATCCCCTATCTAGTTGGTTAACCCCGTAGGATTTGTGGCATCATTCGGATTATGATCTCCTATGCGGTGGGCCGTTCTCAGTAGGGTTGTGGCATCATCGGGTATATGATCCCCTACTCAGCATGAGGTGTATAGTAGGGTTGTTGTATCGTTGGTTATACGATCCCCTACTCAGCATGTGGTTTTGGTAGGGTTGTGGCATCATTAGTTTGATTACCTACATCGCGATTTATACCAGATAGGGTTCTAATATCATCGTGACAACCTTTATATGGGCGATGATCCTCTATTTGAGTGATGTGCTTCTGTCGAGTGCCAGATCGGGTTGTGGTATCCTCTAGCGGATCCTGGGTGTGATCCCCTATCTGTGAGAACTACGTATGCCATATCGGGTTGTGGTATCCCCCAGCGGACCCTGGGAGTGATCCCCTATCTGTGAGCTTTGTATACCAGAGTGGGTTCTAGTATCCCCTAGCGGACCCTAGGAGTGATCCCCTATCTGGGGAGTTTGGTGGTTCTATTGTTTCAGGAAGGTTTCCGCAGCGATGCTATCCGACGAGCGTGATCTCTCGGGTGAGCGTCTGAGCAGTTTGTGAGAAACCCGATGGAGTGTATCTCTCGGATGAGTGTCATCTTGGTTGACAGTGATCGTGGAGCGTGTTCAACTAGTTGTGGACAGTTGCTAGTGATGTGGTTGGTACCTCTTGTAACTTTGAGTGTTCGCTGAGTATATCTGGATTGTTCAAGGTGTATGCATGGGAATACACCTGAGCTGAGAAGACTATTTGTGTTTAGATGAGGATGGTCATGAGATAGAGTTTCTCTCTCGTATGGGTTCCCTCTGGCTGGGTTGAGCGGACTGTTTCCTTTCAGTTTCTCCCTTTGGTTTTGGGTTTTTGGGGTTCCTACTGAGTATGTTTATACTCACCCCAGCACGGGCTTTGCCCGCACATGTTTTTGTCTTGTGCAGAACACAGACCTTTCGACAGAGTCCCAGGAGGACCTGGAGCAGGCGGAGATGAGTGAGAGAGATTGACCAGGGTGCTTGCCGGTGCGGTGCCGAGGGAGATTTCTGGCGGGTGTTTGTGGCAGTGTTTCCCTTCATCATAGTAGGTTGGACGCGCTTTGTAGTTTTCTTTTGGTGGGCCCTATTTTCCCCTTTGTACTTCTGTTGTACTCTGGTTGTGAGATAGTGTATGCTTGCCTTTACTTTTCAGTTTTCTATAACTCTGCACTGTTTCATGGAGGTGTTTGTGGGTGCGTGTGTACAGTTACCTTAGGCTAATGCCTCCCATGTGTGTGATATCCTACTCGGCCCTGGTCGCCAGCCCCTGGCCTATTGGAGGCAGGCTTGGGGCGTCGTAGCTCGAGCCTCGTTGGGTTGGGTCGTGACACAGTGGTATCAGAGGAGGTTCCACCATTGGGATCTCAGAGCATAGCTGGTGTAGCTGTGAGTTTGGTTTGGGTTGCATAGTGGCAATGTTAGGATGTTTCGAGCTCGACATTCATGCCAGAGACTCCAGTGTTGGTGCGGAGGCCAACATATCCATACACCAAGACTCTGATAACCTGCCTTTCGACTCGGGACATTCGTACACTGGTCGTAGGGACATAATGGTACATGCATCATATAGGACTGGGTTTTGGGTTTTCCTTTTCCTTCTCGAATCAGCTCTCCAGATATACTCTCTGACTGTGGTGCCTCTTGAATGTATTTCAGGATGCCTCCATGAAGACATCCAGCGAGGGTTCCATAATGAGATTGTGGTGACGATCTACCCCGTGCAGAGGCTGTGGACCCGGGCGCAGGTTCTAAGGCTGGAACTCCAGGTGGTCTTCCTGGTGAGCCACCACCTGTCAAGCTGCTGGTTGTTCCGGTAGTGCAGGATGAGGTTGCGTGTCGGCTGAGTGTGCTGCACCAGTTCCAGAGGCAGTGACCTCTGAGGTTTCGGGGTGATCCAGACCCCCAGGCAGTTGATGACTGGCTTGAGGCAGTCACCCGGGTTTTCTGCCTAGTGAGGACACCTCCAGATCATATGGTGGTCCTAGCGGGGAGCCTTCTGCATGGTTTGGTTGGGCGATGATGGGGCCTAGTGACGCAGTCCCATGATGAGGAGACGCTCACGTGGGCAGAGTTTGAGCGACTTTTCAGGGAGGAGTTCTATCTCGTGACTCTGAGGTCAGTGCGGATCTAGGAGCTTCTACAGCTTCGATAGGAGGGCATGACCGTGTTGGAGTACTCAGAGAGGTTTAAAGACCTATCGTGATACTCCCTTGATATGTTTTGAGACCCGTTCTTTAGGTCTCGGACCTTCGAGCAGGGATTACATAGGGACATCCGAGCAGGTGTGGTTTCCTTATGCATGCCCACCTATGCTGGAGTGCTGGAGTGAGCGTTGGTGGTGCAGAGCTTTCTAGATGAGCATTTTTCCCCTGTTAGTCCTGGGCATGTGAGAGCTGAGACTTCATCAGTCAGATTGGAATCCGGTAGCCGACGACAGACTCAGTGGTCTAGATGTGGCCGACGTTTCAGGAGGCGACCCTAGGATGGAGGATCTGAGGCTCAAGTATCACAGGGCTCGCAGGCCAGTTTTGGTCAGCCACAGGAGAGGCGGTGTTATTCTTGCGACGGTCGGGGAAATCTTGCTAGAGATTGTCTGACTTGTCGAGCTTCTGAGAGGGAGGCGGTCGATGGACCACCTTGGCAGAGGCAATGTCTCGAGCAAAGAGGTCTACAGGGTGGCAGACGTGGCGGCGGTTCAGGTGCAGCAGCGGGAGGTGGTAGGCAGTACCAGATGCCACCAACCCCGCCCCTAGGAGGTTCATGACAATCTCAGGGAGCTGGTGGCCGAGGGAGGGAATAGCTGCAAGCCCTGGAGGCTGTTGACCCAGAGGCACCGCGAATGGATAGAGGTATGCCATGTGTCATTTCTACTTTTTTCAGTAGTTTGATAGATACTATTTAGCAGTACCTTTCCTTTTGGTTGCATTCTCGGGTTTTGTGGAGGGCATTGGTAACACCCTGTGTGGGTGTTGTTCAGCATGCTTCAAATGCATGAGGAAGAGGGCTCTTCCCCCCACTGAGACGCGTTTATGTGACGCAATTAAAACCGTGCGGGAAAGTCAGTGCCGCCCAAAGAGGATAGTGTTGAGGTGCGATGGATGAGTCCCTCTGACTTACGTGTTAGGGCATGTGTGTTTTTTGGCGAACTCGCTGGTGTGGGATACCCAGTTGTGAGTCCAGTTGCATTCCTTGTGCTTAGGGATTTTCTGGGACGAAATGTTCTAAGGGGGGGAGGATGTAGCGACTCGGGTTTTCACTCTATCAGACTTTGGAATATTTCTACGATGACATCCAGAGCTAGGCGCAAAGAGGGCGTGCGATTCCGAGGCCCGGTGTGCCCAGAATTAATTTTATAAAAATATTAAGTATATTTCTACTTTGCACGTGGTGGGGGTGTGATATCTCCTAAACGGTAGCTCAGAATGGGAATCTGAGGGCACAGTTTCTTCCGGAACGTTCCGTTTACATTAGGCGAGTTGTAAATTTGCGAGCGCGGGCCTGCAGTGAGAAACGCCACCAGGGGCGTTTTCATAAATAAGTGAAAAAGTATATTTACTAGCGTCGGCTCGAATAACTTATGAACGGAGTGTCGGATCGCAAATCCAAGTCTGTCGTTGCATTCAGAACGGTGTGTTTACCCTAGGGGTGACCTTACCTTGGTCTGCATCGGGAGCCGGGACGGAGGAGACTTGGTGGGGAGTGAAATGTGTTGTGGTATAAAAAAAATAAAAAATAAAAAAGAAAACATTTCATCTCTCCCCCCTTATCTCCTATGCAGCAAAATGACACACCCCTCCCGACCTCTGTTTCGTCGCCAAAACGAGCCAGAATCGTCCGTTTTCTGCGTCGTTCGTCAGCGGATCTAGCTTCAGGGTGTCGACGGCGTCGATCTACACCCGAAGCTTCGGTGTTTCTCCTGCGAGGTAGGAGGGTTGAGTTTTAATATCTCAGACCCAATTTATGTGTTTTTTTTCTTCAAATCGTCATAAGGGTTGTATAGTTCGGGTCTCGAGCTCTCCGAAACATGTTTTGGGTCTAAATTTGGAGCACTGGGGTGCTCCCAGTGGCTTCCGTAAGTTTTTGTCGACAACCCGGTTTTCCATCGATGAGGGGAGGCGGCCATGGCAGAATCCGGCGACAGCGCGGCGGCGGTACGGCGGAATCTGGCGACGGCGCAACGGAAGCCGGCAGTGGCGCGATGGTTTCCAGTGAGGGAGACGGTGGTCCGACCAGGTTTTTCCGGGGGTTCTTTAAACCCCCGTAACTCGCAAACCGTAACTCCGATTTGTGAGCCATTTGCGGTGACGCACTCCTTGTTTCTAGACAGACCATTTAAACTCACTTTGAGAATTTTATTGTTCGGGATCGTGGCCTGGAATTTAGAAACGTCGTATAAAATAATAATATTTTATTATTTTACGACTTTGGGTCGTTGTAACATCTACCCGAAGTGTCTGAATGACATGTCGTCAGTGGAATTAAAATCCTGATGGTATGGAGGACTTTTTGAGATTGTTTCCGGGTGTTGTGACTGAGAACGGGGTCCGGGCCCCATGAGGCCGAGTTTCGGTGTTTGCGGAGAAACACATCTTTCGCACCAGGAGTCCGATTTTGACGGATGATTAGTCTATCCTGTGTCTTTTTCCGAGAGGATCGCAATGGTGTGATCTGTTCGGTGAGATTCGGAATCAAGACGTGGGCCCCACCCGGGCTGGCCTTCGGTGAATAGTGTCCTTTTCACCGGGTGTCCGTTTCGGACGAACGAGTAGTCGATTCTGCTTGTTCGTCTAAGGGGATCGATGTGGTATAATCTGCTCATTGGGTTTCAGGATCGTTGAGTGGCCCCCGCACGAGCTAGCTATGGTGAATAGTGCCTTTTTCACTGGTGCTCCATTTCGGGTGAGTAAGTAGCCTAACCTGCATGTTGTTCCGCGTAGATCGCGATGGTGGCCTCAGTATTGGCCTTAGAGGTGTGCAGTGTGGCGTTGTTGTAGGTCGCTTCGGTTAGCGACATTTTCGACCAGCAGTGGTTGATGATACTCCCTTAGATCGTTCCTACGAGGGTTCGTGTGGCATCACATCCTTCGTATAGGTTTGTGATCCCCTCGATGGGATGTTTAAACTATTAGAGTTGTGGCATCCCACTGGTGGGCCCGGAGCGAGATCCTATAGCATATTTTCCCTAGATCAGGTTCTTGGTATCGCTGTGACCGCTTATTCACGGGAGGAAATCCCCTATCGAGCTGGTTAACCCCATAGGGTTTGTGGGATCATTAGGATTATGATCCCCTACATGGTGGGATGTTCTCAGTAGGTTTGTGGCATCGTCGTGTATACGATCCCCTTCTCAGCATGAGGTGTATAGTAGGGTTGCAGTATTATAGGTTATGCGATCCCCTACTTAGGGCGTGGTTTTGGTAGGGTTGCGGCATCGTCGGTTCGATCCCCTACATCCCGAGTTATACCAGATAGGGTTCCGGTATCGTCGTGACCACCTTTATATGGGCGATGATCCTCTATCTGAGTGATGTGCTTCTGTCGAGGGTCAGATCGGGTTGTGGTATCCCCCAGCGGATCCTGGGTGTGATCCCCTATCTGTGTGAACTACGTATGCCAGATCAGGTCATGGTATCCCCTAGCGGACCCTGGGAGTGATCCCCTATCCGTGAGATTCGTATACCGGAGTGGGTTCTGGTATCCCATAGCGGACCCTAGGAGCGAACCCATATACGAGGAGTTTGGTGGTTCTGTTGTTTTAGGGAGGTTTCCTCAGCGATGCTATCTGACAAGTGTGATCTCTCGGGTGAGCGTCTGAGCGGTATGGGAGAAACACGATGGAGTGTATCTATCGGATGAGTGTCACCTGGGTTGACAGTGATCGTTGAGCGTGTTCTCTTGGTTGTGGATAGTTGCTGGTGACGATTTTGGTACCTCTTGTGGCCTTAAGCGTGAGCTGAGTATATCCGAATTGTTCAAGGTGTTTGTATGGGCATACACCTGAGTTGAGTTGACTAGTTGTGTTTAGCCAAGGATGGTCACGAGATAGAGTTTCTCCCTCGTCTGGGTTCCCTATGGCTGGGTTGAGCAGATTGTTGCCTTTCAGTTGCTCCCTTTGGTTTTGGGTTTTTGGGGTGCCTACTGTGTATGTTTATACTCACCCCTGCACGGGCTTTACCCGCATATGTTTGTGTCTTGTGCAGACCACAGGCCTTTCGACAGAGTCCTAGGAGGACCCGGAGCAGGTGGAGCTGAGTGAGCAAGACTAACCGGGGTGTTTGTCGGTGGGGTGCCGAGGGAGCTTTCCAGTGGGTGTGTGTGGCAGCATTTCCCTTCATCAGAGCAGTTTGGACACGCTTTGTAGTTTTCTTTTGGTGGGCCCTATTTTTTCCTGCGTACTTCTTCTATACTCCGGTTGTGGGATAGTGTATGCATGCATTTACTTTTCAGTTTTCTATATCTCTACACTGTTCCATGGCGGTGTTTGTGGGTGATTGTGTACAGGTACCTTAGGCTAATGCCTCCCATGTTTGTGATATCGTACTTGGCACTGGTCGCCAGCCCCGGGCCTATTTGAGGCGAACTTGGGGAGTCGCGGCTCAAGCCCTGTTGGGTCGGGTCGTGATAGTTTTAATTCCCAAACCAAATCTGATTCTTCACCTCAATTATTAACAATCTGGACATAGTCAGTTATCACTGAATATTCCCATCATTTCGTTGTTTTATAATGATATATAGGAATAAATTATTAGAGGGAAAATAAATATTTTTATTTGGGGGAGTTGAATATGGTGTTTTATTAATGCATTTAAACATATTATTTTCTGGCATTGTATTGTATTATTAATATAAATGAAATGTAAATTTAGAAATAATTACCAATTATTTCTATTTTGTATTAAAATTGTTAAATCAATGATTTTTTTTTGGAAACTTATATTTTAGTTGTTGAAATTATCTAGTTTGAATAAATTAAAAATTAAATCATTAATTCTATTTTAATTATAATTTTTATTACTTTTTTGTAATTTTTCAGTTTTTGAATTATATGATTATATATTTTTATCTTTTTTTAAAAAATAATTATTATAATTATTCATTTATTATATTATTTGTATAAGTTTTTCTCTTACAATTAAAAAATAATATTTTGATTACAATTCATTTCATTTTGGAGATTTATTTAATATTCATTTTTTTGATACTAAGATAAATTTTCATTGGTGTTTATTATTTTATTTTAATTCAACCAATAATTTTATAAATATTTTAATTAGATAATTAATAATAACATAACATTTTTAAAATTTATTTTTTATTATATTATATTTCTATAATTTTAAAATCTAATTATTTTAGTTGAATTTAATTGTTTGCTGTTTATATTTAGTTACTGATGCTACATGAGCTGCCACCAGGTGAGATGCCTCAAGCTTGATCTGGCACCAGTTGAGTCACTGCCATCCTGAATCCCTGGATACCACATGGAGAAGGCTGGTCATGACTCATCCTACTACCAAAACATGGCTTGTGATGCCTCACATCGTCACCACCTATTTCACTGCCACTTGAGTCACCACCACTAGAAAACGATTCTTCCACTCCCCAAGCCACCACCACTTCCATAAAACCACTACTCAATGCCAACAACATGAGCCTCCATTATCCTATAACCACGAAAACTATTTGCTACAACCCAAAATAGGATTAAGGGTAGAGGTCCCTTATGTCACCTCTACTTTAGTTACCTTTTCCTTAACTATCCCCCATACCACACTCCATAACCTCCACCTTTCTCCAAAAACATTCTACATTAGTTCCAAGTCAACCACCACAGTCGTATAAACCAAGAAAATGCATTAAAAAGATATGAAACCCAAAATTTCTAGATCTGTATACCCCAAACAAGAATGTTAGAAAATCATAAAACCTAAAAAAATCATGCCATCTCCACTTGAAACAGTCATCAGGTGATTACTCTTAGTTGCCGCTGCAATCATACATTCACTAGATATGAAGATTACATTCCTCCAACCCGTGTTCACCAACCACTCAAAACATAATTGAGTCATTTTGTAATATCTAGATGTTGAACCCCCCAAACTGAAACAGTTTATTTCCATGTTCTCAAAGCCTCCTTAAACATGACATTCACTCCCTCCCCTGTTTTTCAACTCGAGGTACCCCTATCATTTTATAATTTCCATATATGTATATATATTTATATAGTAATAATAAAAATAAATATTAAGAGATTATTATTAATATTTGTTATAAATTAATATCTATATATATATATTTACATATTAAATAATTATATATTAAAATTACATAACAAATTTCATAGTAAATAAAAGTAATTATATAATTATTTATATGTTTTTATATTTAATAATATTAATTATAGGTTCTTTTTAATTTATAAATACTATAATGTTTTTTTTAATAGTTTTATATTGTTATTATGAAATTAATAATAAATATGATATATTTTTAATGTAAATATAAATGAACAATTATATATATATATATATATAAATAGTAGTTAATATATATTTGACTATTCTTGGAACTTCTTCTTTATCAATTTTATTTTCTTTTTCATTGACTATGAAAGAGTTGATTATGATTCATGCCTTATTGGGTGACCATTTTATTTGGGGGGATTTTATTTTTGTCACCATTGAGGAGGAAGAGGCATGATGAAGGATCTATGTGGAAGTGCGAGAAGTCATCTGGGAGCTATGACCTAAGCTTGTGATGAGGGTAAGAATACTAAAGAAGGTGGTGGAGAGGGGATAGATAGATTCTATACACATCTAGAGTTATTGGATATTACTATATCATCCAAAATTCTTTCCATTCTACTCGAAAATTACATGGACATAAATTAAGAAATCACTTCATTCCACTACATCAACAAAATTGAACATAGAGTAACAGATCATTTCACTTTGTTTTACAAAATCTCCAAATATATTCCATGGGAGAGACATCAGTGCATCACAGTACTCATAGCGGGCAGGATCAGAGTATATAGATCAGGAAATTGGAGTTTCTAATGATCATGAAGGGAGATAGATAACATTATTCTCTTTGTTTCCTTTTCCATTCCTTATTTATACATCATGAATAATCAATTTTAATTTCTATTAATATGTTTTTTTCAACCATTATTATTTTATAATTTCTCTTTGGGAATATGATGATATTGAAATTCCATTTTTACTTGTTTAGGAATTTATTACCAATTAGATGCTTCTCTCTCTCACTCTTCCGATTTTTTTACACACCATAAAGTATCATTGAAAATTTTTGTTCATCAGATTAAAATTACATTTTTTAAAATTAGGATTTATATGAGAAATAAATGAATCTCAATAGAGAGATAAATAATGAGTTCAAGTTACATTTTGGAATCAGTGATTCCATATATGTTCTCACATTATTGTTGAATGTTTTTTATAGTTTGAAAAATCTAGAGGACTTTCAGTCACAATATGACCTAAAAAAATTCAGGTCAACCACATTGAATTAGATTCAAATGTCTAAATTCAAATTCATCAAAAACGGAATAATAGTATAAACATTATCTAGCTTATTTCCCCCATTCCATCAATTGTTTTTTCCACATGTTATTGCAGATATTCAGTTTATACCTCTGGTCATCACTCACTCTCACCCTCAAGAAATTTTTTCATATTCTATTCTTCATCACCATCAACCAATATTTATTTTTTTTATTTTTTGTTGTATCTTTTTTTCAGTTAGAGGAACAAATAATTAATTCCCTGTGGTTTGAACCTCATACTACAATACAAAATATAGATATTATGTTAGATTACTTATTATAAATTTGAACACATTTAATTATGTGAATTTAATTTAAAAACACATATTTTTATAACATAATAATTCTTAATTTAATACAAGAAACACACATAATATTTTCAAAGATGATAGAAAGGCATGGTGTCCTTGGAAAATTAGGTACAAAGAATATTAACTTGTAACACGGTTAAGAAAATATTATTTAAAAACTCTAAAAAATTCCCTTATATTCCATGGATCTTCTAAAACATCATAAGATAACCTAGGAATGTATATAAATAGGGGGAATTTATAAATAATGGTATGCTAATAAAAAAAATAATGTATGGTAAATTAGTACATTACATTTAAGAGGCATATCAAGGAAACTTATGATTTGTGAGAATTCTAATATTTAACAATGATGCACGATATAAAATTATAAAATAATTGAAATATAAGAATTTTTATGCATTGTAAGACATCAAACCATGCAAATTTTTCATAGATAACTTCCACGACAAAATAACATAGTTTACTTATGATAAAAACTCATATACCATACATACCATTTAATGAGATAAAAAACATCCCCATATGAATTTGAGGGCCATATGATTCTAGGCCAACACATCAATTTCATTTCATGTACATGAGTAAGTGTGCCACATAGGTCAAGAGGAATTTGTATGTACTTTATCAATTATAAAAAAAAATTATTATCGTGTGGGTGTTACATACATGTAAATCCGTATTAAATTATGGATAAATACATCTAGGTGAATACACTTGAGTAGAAATCAATATAGGTAATTAATACAAAAATATATGGAATGTAAAATACAAGGATAATTTCAAAAGTATAACATGGATACATAATTTATTATAGAATGTAAAAATAAGAGAAAATGGGATCTCTAATTACATGGGAATCATAATGGTAATAATAAGGACATTTAAAAACATATCATAACATCAATAATTAGGATACAAAATGCATGATATAAATATGGATCATGAATTAATGGTAGAATGAGAGGATCCCCTACCCAATAATGTATCATCAAATAACCTAGAATGAGAATCTTAAGAGTATACATGGACTATGTGATATGCTAAAAACTAAAGGGAAGAGTAAAATCATGAACTAATAGTTTGTGGGTCAATTTAATTGAGAGGTTGGTTGGGAATATATAGAAAATTATAGTATATTTCTTCACTATTTTCCAACCATAGGATTTGGATTCAATATACTAAATTTTGGCTTTATCTATTTTTAATTTTCAAAAATTAGTCTTCATCAGGTTAAATCATATGTACATAAATTTACTCACATTTACATATAATCATAATATGTTATGTAAGTATTCTATAGAATAAAACATGTGGGAATATATGAAAAAGGATGGGTCACAGTTAAGGTTCTGTTATAGTTTAGGTAGAATCACAGTTAAGATGTATCACTGTTAGCATAAATGATTAAATATGAAAATTAAAGAGACACTGTTATTCAACCCACAATCAATAGCCTCTTAGATTTTTTGAAAATTATTCGTCATCGTTGAATCAATCTACTATCAGGCTCAATCCATAATTTTCACAGAGTATGATTTACTATTGAAATGAGTCATTGTTATGTAAAACTACTATTATATACAGGCCATTGTCTAGTAGACCCACCGGCAGAGCAACTTACTGCTACATGACTCACTTTTCCTGATTGATCACTCCAAAGAGAGTTAAAAGATATGTGCAACACATTTTTCTAAGCCACCGTCCAGACATTACTTCAGACTATGTAACTGTCACAAGACACCATCAGACCAGGACAGTGTTTAGAGACTTTACCAATTCTTCCTTTTCTAATTAAATTCAAATTTCATTTTAACGGTCAGATTTGGGAAATTTAATACAACAGATTAAATTAACATACTTTTGTAGACAAAATTAAATTCAATTTGAGATTTTGGTATGAGGTACAAGGTACCAAGATATTCTTGGGAAAATTCTACATACTGACTGTAGTGTATAAAGAAAATACACAATAAAAAGGGATAATTTCTTGTTTTAAAATAGTACGCCAGATAAATACATGAGATCTAAATATTTTCAATACAGGGATACAATTATTAGAACTCAAAGATAATAACTTTTTTTACAGAAAATAACTAACAGAGGAGAATAAATCATCGAGAAAATAAATACATTATTCGAAATACAATACAAAATCTCTCACAACGCTCTGTTTTGTTATTTGTTCTTATAATTTGACTCATGATGGACTTTATGATTGCGTTCAGGAGTCCCAAGCAACATTTTCAATCACACTATGATTTCTTACTCCATTATCTCTATTTTTCTCTTTTTTTGTTCTATTTTTACCTTACAACTAGTGTGTGTCTATAATCTATCAACACACATTGAATCCTATGATAATCCTGAAGATACATTGATATATTTACAATATATATTTTACACATTACATTCCCATAGATAAAAGTGGAAGAGGTCCCTACATGGCCTGGTTATTTTTTCACTCCCACAATAATTATGGAAGAGGTCTTACTGACGTAGATAACTATGTATTTTGTTGTTTTCCTTGATCCAGGTTGTGGATCAATGTTTTTTATGTAAATTTCATGGTAGCTGGCGATTGACATGAACACAGAATTATGTCTTCAATTGACACATAAACAATTTTCTAAATTTTTCTACATTCGTTCATGTTTAGTTTCATCTATTTATGTTTATTTAAATCATAAAACATGTGTTTTCATTCATAGTTAATCTTAAATAGGGTTAATATTTTAAATTGTTTTAGAAGATTGATTTAAAATGGTAAATTAATACTTAATATTGTTGAATCCATGATTTAATCACTCTTTCAGAAATCCATTGAATAACCAAATATTTTATAATTTATCCATTAGTTAACTAGGTTACTTTTATTTCAAATTGTTGACTTTTAAATAAATAATTTAGACAAAAAAATTTAGAGGAACATAATTCACCCCCTCTTGAGTGTCATAATCATTCCAATATTTTGTATCATAGGAACATAATTTTTCAGTTTATATGATTTTAATGTTCTAAAATATTTTTAAATGTTATTTTAGTATTGTATTAATGAAATCACAATTTATGTTTATTTAGTAAATTTAGTTCTTTAAATCCTTTCTTTATTATTTAACATGGATAATAGACAGTAAGGTGTTTCTACAACCATACCTCCTTATTTAAAGGAAAAAAATAATGCTCATTAGAGAATGAAAATAAAAATGCACATAGAAATCATGAGATTTGGAATCAAGTCTTCAATTTTTATTGAATAAAATATCCAAAAAATGTCAAGATATACATGGGATTTACTAAATTATATAACCTATAATAATAATTTCAATGTTATGAATGTATTTTATCATTATCAATGTGAGGATAAATTCAATATTCAATATGAAAATAGATCAACATTTTGGATTTTGCATAATTTAGCTATTTTAGAAGAAAGAACCAATAATGTTATGAAATTTTGGCTTAACAAATATACCATTAAGAATGATAAGCTCAAAATGAATCCCGAAGAACCTATTTCTGACCTTTACCTCTGGTTCAATGATATTACAAATACAATGAGTTCTCTTGGAAAACCATGTGAAGACAAATAAAAAACCAGGCAGCTACTCAGATGATTACAAGAAAGATGGAGAAGAACATGTGAATCAATAAGAGTGTCATGTGACATTAAAACATTTCAAATTAAATAATTAATTAAAAAACTGAAGATGTATGTGGAAGTTATGAAGGTTAATCATGAATAAGATGATTAACCTAGAAGAAAGTCAATGTATTTCAAAATAATTGCATAAAAAACAGAAAAATTGATGTTCTTTCTAAAATTTACAAAAATGATGATTAATCAACTAACAGTGATGATGAAATAAATCATCTAGCCATGATTTTTAAGAAGTTATACAAAAATAAAAAGCGAGTTAGAAATCCGAGCTACCTAAGGAGATATTACAATAAAGGTTACTGGAAATATTATTGGAAAATATGTGACAATATGAATGAGATAATCTAATATGAATTAAAAATAATTAATCATAGGGAGGCTGACTGTAATAAAACGAAGTACAAAAAATATGGGGACAATGTTATAAAATACTAAACAATTATTAAGGACATATTGAGTTCTTGTGAGGATATTTCCAATGAATGTATATCATATCATAATGAAAATATTGAAAACTCCAACATGTGTTTTATGACAAATGCATCTGAGTTAACCATAGTATCTTTTACATAGAATTATTACTATGTGTAGATGAATCTGAATCTGACAATTATGAAAATATGAACAATGAGGAAACGTTTGAATACTAAAAAATGATTGAGTTTACTTTTAATGAGATAAAAGATAAATATAAATCTCCCAAGAAACAAAATTATATTTCTACTACTATTAAATATGATGAAACATTAGAAAAAGTGAATAATTCTCAACTACACAATGAAAATAATGTGATTAAACATTCAAAAGGGAAAATATTGTGGGATCTAGAAAATTATACAAATGGTAAAAATTTCTTAACTAAAAGTCATAGAAAACATGTCGCTTCTAAATATTCTATTTCTATTGTTTGTCAACATGGGATGAATGTTTTGGTTAAAAACATATTTATATCCCTATTTGGAAAATAAATTTTAATTTTTATATTTGACAAAAAATTGTATATTCCAGTGATGGAAAGTCATTTACTACATCTAATTGTTTTGAAAATAATAAATTTTATTTTTATAAATAAAAACTTATAACAAGAAATCCATGAGGTAAATGTGGGTTCCAAATGCCTTAATTACTAATATAACTACATCCAAGCATGTCTAGGTACCGATGCCTTTTTTGGTTTAATTTTTTTTTGAAAAACTATTTAGAAATTTCCTCTATGAGATTATGGTACATGGATAGTGGGTGCTCAAGGAACAACACATGGTACTAATTTAGCTTCAATAACTCATAAATATTAATGGAGGAGATGTCACATTGGGGATAGTGAAAAATGGAAAATTATTGGCCTCAGGAAAATCGGTTACAACTATTTAGTTTTAATTTATAATGACCTTTTTTTGGATGGTCTAAAGTACAATATTATTATCATTTCCCATTTATGTTACGATAGTTTTCATGTTATAATTTTACATATTTTTTTAAATTACTTTAATTAAAATAATGATTTAGTATGTACTAATTTCAGAAATTAAAATTATTATTTTTCTTATCCAGATACCTTAGTCCCACAGATTTTTTTTTTGTGTTTCATTGATATAGAATCTTGCCTCTAAAATATGAGATTAGGCCATTGTAAAATTCAGTATCTTATAAAGCATACTATAAATGTATTAGTTATGGATATAACTAAACTATAGTTTCTAAATGGTACTCTATGTGATCCTTATAAAAAACAAAAGCAATATAAAATATCATTCAAAACAATGAAATAAGGTTAAACTTCTCAAACTCATGAGTTTGTACACATGGATTTGTTTGGACCATCTAGGGTTTCTTTCTTAAATGGAAAGTACTATATTTATTTTCTAGTATATGAATTTCTTCGGTATACTCGGACCATCTAATTATCTCAAAAAATTGAGGATTTTTCTTTTATCAACAAGTGTGCTAGATTAGTAGAAAACTAAAGAAGAATTATAATAAAAACCATAAGATGTGACTATTGCCTCATGTTTAAAAATCAATAATTTGAATATCTTTTCTAAAAAAATGGTTATATTCATATCTCCTCTTCTACTTGGACACCCCAAAATAATGTAGTCATATATAGGATAAATAGAACCTATAAATTGATAACTTGGACTATGCTTATGGAATATGATATACCAATTTATTTGTGTGCATAAGATATGAATGTATCTTGTTTTATAATTAAAAGTCTAAAATTGAACTATCCTAAAGAAAAACCCCTATGAGATATGGCACAATAGGAAATATAAGTTTAATTGGTTCATTGTTTTTGGTTTCTATGTAATTAAACTTAATACAAATGTTATTCTTGACAAATGTTCCTCCATGAGTGATAACAGAATTTTACTATGTTATTCAATCTGTAACAAATCCAATTAAATCATTAATTCAGAAAAACATGTATGGAAGAATCTATTCATGTCAATTTTAATTAAATATATCCACATGAATCGAAACCCTCCTTATGAAATTTTCGGAATAATCAATCTAATAAAGTCATAAATACTAAATCATCATATTCAGTTGTTAAACAAGTAGGAAATTCTTCCAGTTCTAAAAATATCTAGATTCTAACTAAGTAAACCATAATCATATAGATGAACCCGAAGTGACAAACCCTTATTATTCTAAACCATTTGGAACTCTTAGAAATAATCATTTAGATGTTATAGTTGGATAATTAGAAAAAGAAACAGATAATAGATCTTCCCTTGGAACCGGGTTGAATATCAATCCTTTCTGCCACACCATGAACCTAACAACATCACTGATGTTATTAATTATTAATTCATAGTGATTTCTATAAAATAGTTATTAAATCAGTTTCAAATAAATAATTTATGGAAAATTTTTTATATACCCAATGATTTTTTATCTATAGGTACTAAATGGTTGTTTTGAAACATGGTTGATGATGCTAGAAGTATTGTAAGAATTAAGGATAGAGTAGTGGAATAAATAACTTTTTATGAAGAATTAATAGACAATGAAGACCCCTTTTCAATAGTAGCAAGGCATTAATCCATTATAATACAACTATATTATATAGAAAATATGAATTTCAAACATTATCAAAGGGATCAGATGTGATAATTCCTAAATGAGTATTTTTTTGATGATGTTTTTGTTGGAAAATATCCCCGTTTAATAAATTCTCATTTTGAAAATCATTTTTTCATGTTAGAAAAATATTTTTGTTGTTTAAAAAAAGATCCAAGATCATGGCATGATAGGTTGAAAAAATTTATTATTTCTAAATGTTTTCCTAAAGGTATAGTCGATCTTACTCTTTTTATAAAAAGAATCTTCAATGACAGTTTAGTTGTTCAAATATATGTTGATGATATTATTTTTGGATCTTCAAAAATTTACTAATGTATTGACATTTCAATAATGATGCAAAATGGGATTTAAATGAGTTTAATTGGTGAACACAAATTATTTCATGGTTTTTAGAATTTTCAAAATAAGAAAGGTATTATTTTAAATCAATGTAAATCTAAAAAAGATATTTTATAATATTTATTCCTAGATATAACTAAATGTAGTGATACTTATATTAGTACCACCTGTAAATTTGATCTTGATGAAAAATCATTGGATAATACCTATTATATTTGTATTATTAGAAGCCTTCTCTACATAACTGCTAGTCAGCCTAATATAATGGTTAGTGTATATATGTGTGATCATTTTAAAGTGAATACTAAAGAGACAAAACTTCATGCTATCAAAAGAAAATTCAGGTACCTTAAATATATTACCAACTTAGGACTAATTGACCCTAGAGCACAATAATTTTACATAGTTATTCTTATGATAATTTTTGTCATTGAAAGATAGATAGTAAAATAACTTTTAGAACAAGTCACTTTTAAGGAATGTTTATAGTTTAATAGTGTAGTATGAAACAAAAATTTGTTGCATTATATACAATTGAAGCTAAATACTTTTTTTCTGGAAGTTGTTGTGCTCAAATATTTTTTATAAAACACACATTACTTGATATGAATATAAATTTAGATATGCCCCTATAAAAATTAACATCATTAGTGCTTTTAAAGTTTGTATGGAACCTGTTTCCCATTCATGAAAAAATTATATTGATTAAACAAATTACTTTTAGATAGATCATTATCAAAAACATGATATAGCTCCTGAATTTAATGGCAGTGGACGTCATATTGCTGATATTTTTAATAAACTATTAAATTTTGAGAAGATGTGTTACATAAAACAAGAGTTACGAATGATAAATTTTGAGTGACTCACAGTTGAGATACACTGTTGATGACTAACCATGATGACTCTCAATTGAGACTCATTGTTTATGACCCACAATTGGGACACACCATTGATGACTCTCCATTGGGAATCCCCATCAGGAATGATCATTGATTAACCATCCTTAGGACTCACCGTTGTGCATTAAAGTTCTTCAATTTTTCATTTTTCTCACTGGAACATAAAAATCACATTTTATTTGTTTCTGATTAGTTAATTCTAAATTTATTATTTACGATTTTTCAATCCCAAAATTATAAAAATAAAGAATATCTAATTAAATTCTCTCTAACTCACTCTTTCTATCTTCTCCCAAAACCAGACCCATCTCTCCCAAACCTATATTCCTTCTTATTTCAAGCCAAACCAATAAAATATTTCAAAATGACTCAATAAAATCATTATTTGGAGACATCTCTATAAAAGTATAACCATTATAAAAATAATAAATGGTACCAAATTGAAACTAAATATAAAATCATTACCCCCAAACTCACTAATCGATATTCATTTCAGAAAAGATAACGCATGTCAATTGGATATTATCAAGTAATTATATTATGTTGAATCTGTTTTAAGAACATGGATTGGTGGAATGATTCTCAGAAATCAAATGAACTCAATATCTGATCCTAGTTCATGAGTTTTATTGGTAATGGGAGTTAATTATCGAGGGAACAAATGAATAATGGATAATTTCTACAATAAGTGGAAAACGAATTGACTTTTCATCTATAAATTTGGATAGGTGTTAGAATGTGCCTCATAAAGGTATTTATAAATATAAAAAAGTTAGTTAACCAACATCAAGTGACATATTATTTTATAAAGAGGACATAGTTGAGCAAACCATATATGGAATTACAATAAGACCTATATCCACTTAACATGATAGATAATCGATATTGTTATTTAAATTTGTTCAGAATCAACTATATCCAAGGAAAAGTGAAATTTACTCTTTAAAGTAGAAGGATTTTTACTTATTTTATCTTCTGAATCAAGGATACAAGATCAACAAAAGTATATGGATTATAGTTCATATTTATGACATGATAAATCCACATTCAATGAAGAACTCTATTTTTTATTTAAATTTAATTTCTTCCACGTTCATAGCTAATGGAATGGGGAATGAAGTTAAAAAAAATGTCAGAGATAATGATGGATTTTTAGTTAGGAAGGCTATACAAAAAAATAATAAATATAAGACAGCATCATAGGAAACAAATATGGGTAGAATACAATGAGAAAAACTATGATGATTTCAATCCATTTCAACACCCCAAAAAACCAAAGGATATTTTTGATCATAGTTTTAGATTGGACGAGGTTGAAAAATATTCATATGAGGGAGAAATAGAATCCAAGGAAGATAAAGAAAAATAATCCTCTATTTATGAATGTAGTGATATTGGCATTTTATGATGATTTGAAGAAATTACATATAGACATTCTGCCCCTCCAAAATATCACCCCACAAGATAAACTCTCTTAGATGATGATGATGAAATATATTATTCTAAGGATGTTGAATATGCTAGTGGAGGATGATTCCAAGAACGTGTAGAGAATTATGAAGAAAAAAAGTGTATGATAAATATGAGGAAGAATGTAAAAATGAGAAAGATGAAGAAGAATGGGAAGAATAATAGAATGGTGATGAAAAATAATTTTTTGTTGATGATGATGGGGGAGAAGAAGAAAATTGTGAAACTTATGGTAACTCAGATCATTTTAATAGTGATCAAGGTCATGACGCAGAACATGAAAATCATTCTGAAATTTGTTGAATTGAAATGGAAACATCCTTTGAATATCAAAAGGCTCCGTACCTAGTTTTATTTTATGATGAAGTTTTATATATTAAATTGAAATATCATGTTAATGTTCAGAAGGAGGAACCTATTGAGGAGAAGCAACAATCTCGTAGATTTTAAATTTAGAATATTTCCCCTTTTGATATGTGTGTAGTAGAAGTATGGGAATGATATCCTGGATATGTCATGTAGGGATTGGAAAATACATACACTGATGTAGAATAATATTTTCATATGAGATCCATGGTTGGAAAATTAGATCCCACTCACAGAGTTCATGTTGGAACATATCCAGTAGTGGATCTTAATCCAATAGTTTCACATTTTCCTACTGATAAAATATGTCGTAATGATTTAAATTATTTTAAAAAATAATTTTTCTCATCTACCAAATATATCCATCAACCTCAACCAACAACAATATCACTTCTTATTAAAAGAGATGCTATTTTTTATTTTAGATAATGTTATCTCATAAACTCAACCGCAAAATGTTTCTAAAATTCTGGATACAAGAAGGGTGAATGAGAGGTTTTGTGATGAACTAGATGCTCTTGTTCCATTAATAAAAGTCATGTCATCGTAATTTATATAATATTTGGAATAATTTGTAAAAACGCATACAGATACCTATTTTGAGTCTTGAGAGGCTGCTATATGTTACCGACCTATACATGACTTATATACATAATGATAAAAAATTATAGATGAATTAAATGTTATGTCGTCCTCAGTTGCACCTCCTTCTTAAACTCTTAACATTAGTATTCTTAGATCTGTTGTAATGGAAGTTCTTTAGAAGAAGATTTATGGTGTTAATCAATCAGACATAAGTAAAATCAAACAGAATAGTTTTCCTCTGAATGAAATTGTAAGGAATTACATGAAAGTGTCAATAAAAAATCATAATACCATCGCAAAAAAGGACTATTATTAAATCCCCCAAATTTACAAGAGTAATCAGCTCAATTCTCAGTATAATTTATCAGCTATGAAATTATGGATTACCCTTATCAACTAAGATTTCAAGGATCTTGTTAAACAGCTCAATCAGCTTACTCCTTCTCTTTTAACATTCATGTAAAACAAGGATAAATTTTCTAAGGCAATAAATAAAGGTGGAAAAATCATTCAGGATTTTCAACACCTCTTAAAGCACTATTTTCATGTTATGAGAATTTCCATTATTGCTCTAGAGGACTTACCAATTAGACATATCACTGAGAATATTCCATAATTTTCAATATATTTATATATTGATCCTTTTTTCATGGATTCTTTCACTCGATATATTTTTTCTCATCTTCCTCTAAAAATTCAAATTTAACTATGTCTCCAGCATAGGCACTCCATGATATGAGGATGATTATCTATTAAGAGCACGCATAACCTCATAATTATACACAAAGTCTTACCTCTATAAAGCTATCTAGAGTTCAAATCCCTTCAACAAACACCACAACCAACATTTATCAATTCTATAACTTAGCTACATTTGTACCTTTTGTTTCTCTACATACATATTTTGATATGTGTAATGAAGCAATGGGTCCTTCTTGGGAGAAATAATTATTGGATTTTTCATTGAAAGGGATGTATTTGACGTTTTTATCATCTAATGTATTTCCTTTTTTATCATCGAATATATTATCTATTTTCATCTCATCTATTTTCTTCCACTATTCTTATTTTTTATCTTTTTTATAATCCCAAAAGGGTCATAATGAGTATGCAATTTTATGCATGAGTGGAATTTAATGAGTATGTAATTTAATATTAGAATGAGAATATATATGGTATTAACTATTATTTTGTTAAGTTTATCTTATATGTTTATCTTATATTTTAATCTCCCATGATCTGTATGACATTTAAATCTGAATATATGTCTTTTGTACATTGATCTTTATGAATGACCTGTTGTGTTATGAATAATGCCCTGATTTGTTTTTCATAAAAAAGGCCATATTGTTGACCTCCTCTATTTTTATTGCTCAGAAATCATTCTTCATGAAGTTAAATAATTAATACTTATGTTTACTCATGATTATATATAATATTACTGTGTAATGTTAGTATTTTACAATATATGATTGTTTTGTAAAATATAAAAAAGATTTTGCCAATGTTATTGTTGAGTTACTATTAAGGTAGGCTCACTATTATGATGTCTCATCATCATTAAAGATTTTGAAATTTGATAATGGATGAGACATAATTATTCCACCCACAGTCAAAATCCTTTAGGAATTTCTGTAATGTAAGGTCCACCGTTGAATTAAACTATCATCCGGATCAATCAATAATTTTCTAAAAGTATGATTTACTGTTTGAAGGATTCATTTTTATGTTTACCTAATCTCAAATACAAGTCACAATAAAGTCATCTTACTGCCATAGTGACTTACCACAACATGACTAACTATTATTTATTCTCCACTGCAAGGTGAGTTACAATATTTGTGTAAGAAACCATTCCAAGTCACCATTTAAAGAATCCACCATATGATGTCACTGTTAAGAGACACCCTCAGACCAATTTACTATTCAAATTCTTAATCAATTCTTTATTTGGCATTTAATTTCAAATTTATTTCTAACAGTCATATTTTTGTAATTTAAGGAAATTGTTTAAAATAATGAACATTTTTAAAAAAACATTTAAATAATCTTCACTGTGTAGTACGAGGTATGAGGTACCATGATACAACCACGATGATGCTCTATATTGCTTGTAGTGTACAAATAAAATAACTGATGAAAAATGGATATGTTCAATTCTGGAATTCATACACATGTGAAAAACATTAGAACTGCTGGTTTCAAATATATGGAGATACAGCTAAGTACACAATAAAATGACATTTTTTTGTAGAAATAAACTAATAGGGAAGGATAACTCTTCGATGAAATCAATAGCTCTAAAAATAGTATATAGAAGCTCTCATGATGATCTATTTTGATGTTTGTTCCAAAAATCCATCTGAAGTTGAACTTCAAGTTAACTTACAGGAGTCGCAAGCTGTATTTCCTATCACACATAGATCTCTAACTATACTTTATCTAATTTTCTCTACTTGTGTACTATTTTTACATTACGATCAGTGTTTTTCTATCTTCTAGTAACACATACCGGCTCATGTGAAAAACTCTAGGTTACACAGATATCTTCACAATCTATTGTTTTAAAAAAATTTCCCATTGAAAAAAGTAGAAGAGGTCCCTATATAGACTCTTTGTTTTTAAACTCCCATGAAAACAATTTAAGAGGTTTTTATTACCTCTACAGCTGTGTATGTTGTTGATAAATGTTTTTTCTATAAAACTCTTGGCAGAAGGTGATTAACAAGTGTAGAGTATTATGTCTCAGCTTGAGACTAAAACTCTAATTTTAATTCAACTATATTCTTGGAACATTATTTTTATCTATTTGTATTTATTTATATCATAATAAATCACTTTTAGTTTATTGATAATCATTGATAGTGTTTATAATAGATATTACCTAAGTAGATAAATATAAAATGTTAATGTAATAATTTAGATTATTTTAACAAAAAACTAATCATGCATTATGAAATCCTTAGACTAACCTCATCGTTTATTAACAAGTCCTTAGGATAATTAGGATATTTTTATTTCAGTTAGGGGTTATTAAAATAAATATTTTAGATAGAAATTTTTATAGGAACTCAATTCTCCCCCTCTTGATTATCCTAATCTGACCAAAAATAAATTAATCCAAATCACAAACCATACCACGGTTTCAACAGTGTTTTCAACCAAGGCAGGGTTGATTTCAATACATTATAATGAAAACAAAATAAATCATTAAAATAATAACCATGATGACTTGGAAGGAATTCATGTTTATAGATATTAGATTTGACGTACGTAAAAAATAATATAGGTTTTGGATGTTTCAATATGGGTTTATAAAATTGTTAAAATAGCATAATACACCCATTATTTCAAAGGTGAAAGATTATTTTGGACATGGATACTATTTTTAAACAATTTTTTTATTTTATGATTCATAATACATTCCCTCTATGTATATACTGTTTAATTTGTCCCAAAACATATATTACCTCAGAAAATTATGAAAGAGTCACTTTTAGAAAAAAAATTATGTGATGATTTCAAAGAAAATATTAATTTAATCAAATACATTATATAAATAAATTAATGTATTCTTTTATGTTAAAAGTAAATATTAATCGAAAATATCATTTTTTCAAAATAATATTTTTCAGATCCTTATAGAAATTAAATTTGACATCATAATGTTATATTATCAATTATATTTAAAATATGTATATATATATTATTAAATACTCATTTATTTTAAAATTTCCGTAATTCATTAATACGTGTGTCTTGATTGAATTTATTTATTTCCAATAAATGAAATTTGGGTTTTATTATATTGGAATTTTTTAAAAACACATTATATAATAATTTGATAAGTTATAACATGAATGAATAAATTTAATCATTTTTTTAATTGAAATAAAATATAGATATTAAAATTTCTATGATGTAATTACATTTCCGATTACTACATCTATGAATTACCTAAGGGTAAGGTGTATGACAATATCATTTTCAAGGGGTGGTTTGGGGAACATGACTTGTGTGATGATCTTGATAATATTGAACTTCTCATATAAATGGATTTGAATGACCTTCAATTATTGAGTATTGCCTTCAACATTTTCAATGGAATGTCCTAATTATATTATCTTTCTTGTAAATTCTGATAAATGGTATTTATAGGGTACCATCAAACTGGTCAAGTCTATCACATTTATTATAACTATCAAAAAAATATCGCAACGCTTACTATAATAATCATTATGGTAATATGACAATGACAATATTATCATCTATTATTGTTCTTATCCTTATTTTAAATATGAGGGACCAAATAGTGGTCCAAAATAAATAATTTATTTCATTTTTTCCTATAATTTTATGTCTTAGTAATAAATTAACATACTCTAAATAAAAATTACATTTATATAACATTGATTCTTTAAAAAATTTATAGTTGTGTTATCTAGGAATTGAAAAATATCATATATAAAAACACAAAATTCCAAATATATTTTACACAAATTAAATAAATACAAAGAACAAATAGATTAAATCACTTTGATACTATTTTTAAAATATCATACAACATACAACATGATATTTTATTATTTGAGCCACATTCTCAGTGTTTTCTCTTTAGAACACACAAAGAAATAGATACATCATGGGAATGGTATAAACACCTCCTAATGAGTTTTTCTTCATACTCATGTTACTTTTAATATTTGATTATATAATCCAGACCCCTTATGGACCAACGACCTCACTAGGACACCAATCTGCAAATTAACTGTAATACCCTTTTATAACATTATTCCTAAGATTGATCGTGTCTTCATATACAAGAAACAAATAACATGTAGTGTTTTCCAAAATCTATAGAGGTTTGTGACCAATATCAATGGATTATAAATTTTTCATAGGAAGAGATTTATTATTTAGTTGTCAACCACAAAAATAAATACAATATTACATAATAAGGTATTAATTATTAATAAAAATCAAATTAACATGGTAAAATAATACAATATAACATCCGAAAAATTAATATATATCTAACACATTAAAAAAATATCATAAATTAAAGCACAAATACAATACCATGAAAAATGACATAGATAGAATATGTAAAATAAGGTTCAGATAAGAACTTTACGTGACTCTAAATTAAGAAGAAATTAACTCTATAAAATTTCTTTAAAATCATATCCATGTTATTGTGTCCACATTCCATTTCCTACAACATCTTACATATAATTTACACACACACTATATGTGTATATATATTTAGTGAAAAATAAATCATCAATAAATATAATAACAACCAAAAAAATTAGTGGGATTTTAATATGATCATTTATAAAAGGAGTAAATGTGTCATGTAATATAATTATTTCATATACAATATGAAAAGTAAATTACTATTTCAAAACATAATTTCCTAAGAAAATATTCAACTAATTCATCTAATGTCATTAGAAGATATTATATAATCCTTGGAATGTGTATCCCATCACATGTCACAATTAAATAGTATACTAAACCCATAGTATACAATTCACATCATTCCAATACAGAACTTGTGTCTCGCATTTTGTCATATATAAAATTATCTTAATCCCATGATCAATGAAGGTATCCATATTCTAATATTTTTGTGTCCATGGGGAAAAATATCACCTTTATAACTGAAAAGAACACATGATTTATGATTAGTTAACATATGGAAATTCGTGTGTAAGATTAGTGAGAGGGAAAACTGATCCTTTGAATCTTAACATCCCCTAGACTAAGTGTGCCAAAAGTAGGAATTATATACAAGATACCCATCTCACTAATCAATAATTTCAAAAACATCCATGAAAATATAAATATTCATTTAATTAAAAGTTATATAAGTATGGAAATAATTAAATGAAAAAGGATAACTAATATGATTTAGATGATCTATCTTATATGCGTGGAATGAAAGAATATTACTTTAATATATTTAAAGAATTAAAAAGACTGAATTTTATTCACTTTACCATATATAATATTAATTATATAATTATTATAAATATATATAAATATAATTCTCTATTTAAGATTTATGTGCAATTTTTCTTATTAGCATGTGTTGTTTTTAAAAAAATCACTAATCTACACTTATGATACAATGATTATGGTAAGTCCCCAAATACATATATAGGAATACTAAATCAATTATTCTAGTCAAATAACCTTTCCATATTTATATATTGGCCTCTATATGTAATATTACTATTGATCTATAGAAACATCATTGACCTACAGTAATTATACCAGTAAAAAAAAATTGATTCTTCGTTTGATAATTTTATTTTCAGAAGGTTAGATTACATTCATGACCACTATTAATGGCATTATGATATATAAAATTTTAATTACCATACTAAAACTGAAAAGATAACAATTCAATTCCTTCCACAAGAGTCTTACCTATTAAAACCAAATAAAATTCCAAGGAGTTTATTTTTTGTAGTTGATCATTTTGGTCTTCAAAAAATGTTTCACATACTAATGATTTCCCACATTAATAATTATTCAAAACAAAATATTCCATCCCCTTATCCAAATATATTTCCACCAGCTTCTATTGTTGTATAATAATCCTTATAAGTTTTTACTTTCACCCAATCCCCACTAAGGAATTAGTATAACTGTAAAGACCCATAAAAGTCAAAGGAATGTTTTTTTGAATTAATTTTTTTGGGATTTTACAAGAACGCAGTTTCTGACGGCACCGGATTCCGAGGCCCGGTGTGCCTGGAATCAATTTCTGAAGTTTAGCTCGGGTACGTTCAGTGAACGAACCAGTGGGTTTTTCTAACTATTGAACCGGTGCTCGGAATTGAATTCCAAGGGCACTGATGGAACCGTAGCGCCGGTAATTGCTTAGGAACGCCTTTTCCGGAGTTGCATTTTCACAATAGAAGTTGTTTAAAATTTTGGAAGTTAAAATAAAAATTTAACTACAATTTTTATTTTCTCTAAGTGGATTTATGCTTTGGGTGGAAGTTGGATAAATACCCAAATTCCCTTGCGAGGTTATGAGGGTGGTGGATCCCACACGAACCCCACCCCTTCACATTCCTTAACTCCCTCAACTCACAATTAAATTTGATAACTTATGTTTTAATAACTTATGATATTAATGATGTGAGATTAATGTGAGTTTTTGAATTTGAGACTTATGTCATGTTAATAAAATAAGTGTGGGATTATTTTATTTTTGTTGGAGTCTTGTTTCTTTGAGAGGCTTTGGGAGAAAATCTAGGAGCTTGAATAACTTCTTCCTCTTCATCGAAGAA
The DNA here is from genome assembly GCA_963277665.1 of Viscum album. Taxonomy (NCBI): domain Eukaryota; kingdom Viridiplantae; phylum Streptophyta; class Magnoliopsida; order Santalales; family Viscaceae; genus Viscum; species Viscum album. The sequence continues at coordinate 1,767,332,804 of OY728152.1, forward strand.
CAAGAAGAACGTGAAGAATGTGAAGAATGACGGATTCCTTGGAGGTCGACGTCTCCTTCTGTGACGTCTCCTTCCAAGACGTCTCCTTCTACGACGTCTCCTTCTGCGACGTCTCCGTCCGCGACGCATCTTCCCGCGACGGATATTCCATGACGAATCCTCGTTTGACGAACCTCTGTTCAAGCTAAGCTCAAGGTAGGGGTTTATTTATTTTTTTTGTTCGTGAATACTACCTTGTCGTTCGTCATGAAAATACGACCAATTTCTATCGATTAACGAGAGGGGGTCGGACCGCACAAACACGGCCGACCCTCCTCCCTTATCCATGTTATTGTTTCTAATGTGGATTGAACGGGAAGGGCGCGGTGCCGTCGCACCGCGCAGGATCGTATGATAAGTAATGTGCGGCGCTTTCGCGCAGCGCCGGAGAACCACAAAAGCACCGTGGACGGAGCGGGGCCGCATCAGAGGGGTGTGGCAACGTTGTGCTGCACCGGATGAATGAAGGTCGCAGCCGATACCGGGCCGCGGTGGAGCATGAGAACCGGCGGCCAGAAGCGGGCCGCCGGTGTCGGAGCAGGGAGGGGAACGGTCATCGCCGGTCCCGTGGTGGTAGAAACCGGCCGGCCGGGAAAGGGAAAGCCGGGGGATGAAACCCCCAGCTGGCCAGCTGAGCGGCCCCCATTAAGGGGGGCCGTGGTTACAAAACCAGGGGGCAAGCGCCCCCCCCCCCCCCCTTCAAACAGCTCGGCCGTTTGGCCGAGCGCCTGGCCAGCGCGCCTAGACCGGGCCGGCTGCATGGCCGGTCCACCTGGCCGATCCGCACTGGTCGGGCTGGGCCACGCCAGCCGGTCAGGGCCGTGCCCAAGCGGGCCGGACCCGGACCCGGTTCGGTTCGACCCTGGGGGTATCGGGCCGGGTCGGACCGGGCCCGAACCTCTTAATACCGAATCTTTTACGGTCGGATGCCCATAACATGTGCTACGGGCCTCCGATTAATGCACCGCCAGTTGAGATGCGATCCTGGGATCGAGACGGTCATTTCGGTATATCGCACTCAAGGATTCAGAATACTTTGGGTTCGTCCGAGTTGGTTCGTACACGAAACCGACAGGGCCCTCGGAGCGGAAACACTCATAACATAAGCTTCGGACGTTCTATTGACGTACCGTTGACATTGTTGGATTTCTCTATTTGAGACGTAACTTTTGGATTACTCTGCTCGAGGTTTGGATTCTGTCGGAGTGCGGTCGGGTTGGTTCGCTCACGAAACCAACCGGGCCACTGGAACAGAAAAGCCAATAACTCACAGATCGAGTGTCTGATTGACGCGCCGTCTATCTCGATGATTTTCTCATGATGAGATGGAACTTTTGGCATACTTCTTCTGAGGTTTGGTTGCTGTTGGATAGTGGTTGGGTTGGATTGTACCCAATATCCAACCGGGCCCCTGGAACGGAAAGGCTGATATCTTTCAGACCGGACATCTGTTTGACGAACCGTCAGCAGCGTTGGTGAGCACGTTGAGAAACGATCCCTATGAGTATACCCTATGTGAGTTCGGGATATAGTTGAGATACGGCCGGGTTGGTTTGCAAACGAAACCAACCGGGCCCCTAGGACGAAAAGGCTAATAACTCTCAGACCGGGTGTCCGGTTGACGCGCCGTCTATTGCGTTGAGACCCCTATGACGAGGTGGTCCTTTGAGATACTTGGATTATTGACTAGTAGCTCGTGGAGTGGACCTTCCCGGAGATGAGCGTACGGAGTACGGAGACCGTGTAGTTGGCTGTGACCTGATGACTGCTTGTCTGATTCGATTCGGAGTGACTAGCATAGCCCAGTGGGGAGCACTACTTGGTGAGGTGGCAGACCCATGGCGGAGGAGCACTACTATATGAGGTGGCAGACCCATGGTACTCGACAGGAGGAGTACCGTTTTAGGCTATGAGGGGGAGCACTACTATGTGAGGTGGAAGACCCATGGTGGAGAAGCACTACTATGTGAGGTGGCAGACCCACGGTACTCGACAGGAGGAGTACCTCAGCAGTCATAGGTTGGTGAGCAGTACCTCAGAGAAGTGACATGATCACTGTACTCCCAGAGACAGATCTCTTCAGCAGTTGCGGTTTTGATAATGAAAATCCTGGTTTGAGCTGAGTCTATGACATCTGTGTTTACCTCATGATTGAGATGGGTCACTTGATAACATTGGTATATGTATGGGCATATACCTGGGTAGTGGTTATCCGTTTATTTCACAATATTTGTGTTTACTCATGATTGAGATGGGTTACTTGATAACTTGGGTATATGTAGGGGCATATACCTATGTAGAGGTTATCTGTTGAGATCTTCTTTGTGGTTATCCTTGTTGTATTTAGTCAGACCTTGAGGGTCTCAGGGTCCCTACTGAGAATCTTTATACTCACCCCTGCATGGGCTATTCCCGCACCTCGTTGTGTTGGTTTCAGTCGACGGGCATTGCAGACAGAGGTCGAGTGTTTGAGGACTGGATAGTACCCGGAGGTGGACTTCATGACGAGACAGTATCTGGTGGTGGACTTCACGATGAGACGATAGTCGGAGGAGGTTGACGGGTGAGAGCGTTGTGGAGGCTATCTGTACCTACCCTTTAGGTAGGATCCTTGGTGGACGATCCAGGAGTTGGTTGTCACATTTCGGCTGTTTTATCTTTTTTCCTTGTACTTTATTGTTGGGCTTGTATTTCCGTCCCCTTTTCTTTCAGCACATCTTGTTTCTGTTTTACTTAGTGTTTTACTTCCTCTTGTACTCTGTGGTGTTTTGTTTACTTTTATAAAGGCAATGCCTTCCCAGTTATCGGGATTTATGCCTTTGTAGCTAGTCCCCAGCCCCTGGCCTATGGAATGCGGGCTTGGGGTTGTCACGTCACGGGCCATGAGGATGGGTCGTGACTAATTGGTATCAGAGGAGTTCGGTTCTACCGCAAAACTTATAACTCTGATATTTCCTTTATGTGAAGCAATAGTGTTAAGGGTACCGAGTGTGATCTTCAGTTCATGGAGTCCAGTGTTGGTGCGGTAGCCGATGTATCCATACACTAGGACCCTGACTACTGATTTCCAACTTTGTGCATGAAAACACTGATTGCGTGTGTGTTTCCCAGAGTTTTAAAGTCTGCTCAAACAAGGTCAGCTCACCAGGTATAAATCGTTTGACCATGTCGTATCTGTTTAGGATTCCTCTACGCAGACAGTCAGTTGGAGTTCTGAGATTGTACTCGAAGGCTGCCCACCGAGCGACGAGGCACCGGTGCGGGGACCTTTTTACTATGTTGGCACCCTCGGGTGGTGTACCAGCAGCACCACCACCTGTTGGGTAGCAGATGCCACCAGCTAAACTAGCGAACTATGCACGCTGGCAGAGCGTGACGCATGAGTTCTAGTAGTAGAGGCCTACGAGGTTACGAGGCGAGGCAGATTACCAGACAGTAGAGGGCTGGATGGAGGTGATTACTAGAGTTTTCCACCTAGATGAGACACTAGTGGAATGAATGGTAGACTTGGATACTAGTGTTTTCCAGTGAGTTACCATGAGGATGGTCCGCATAGTGATGAGGCTTCGGTACGTGGAACGATGCCTGAGATAGGGCCTTCGGGTAGTGTGTCAGCAATACATCACTACCTGTTGGTCAGTAGTTACAACCGGAAGTACTGGTAGGTGACACATGTAGGCTTACTGCCTTATACGTGTTCCAACATCAGATACCCTCAAGTTCTGAGGCGAGCCAGATGCACAGGCAGCTGAGAACTGGCTTGAGGAGGTGGCTGAGAGTTTTTCTAGAGCTTATACAGCTTCGGCAGGACGATGTTTTAGTAGATGAGTAATCATCAAGGCATCCCGATCGTTTTTGGTACTTGATGACTACAATATGATTAGTTCTTAGAGATCGGAACTCAGAGCGAGGTGTGTTTAATGGATATCCGAGTAAGCACTCTTTTCTCTACAGATTCCTACTTATGTTAGGGTGCTAGAATGAACCCTTGTGGTTGAATGTTCTTTGGATGATCGGTTTTAGCCAGGGAATATTATCAGTGGGAAGATGCGAACTAGTGACAGTCTTATAGACTTGGATGTGTAAAATGTTTCAAGAAGAAGAAGTGTCAAAGAAAGATGAATCTTACTAGCAGCAGACATGGAAGTAGAGCTATGAGAGCAACATGTGGTGGTGTACTTTTCATCAAGTTACAACCACCCACCTTTGTTGTCCCCTCCAGGCTAAGGGAGATAGAGGGAAGGGGAAGAGAGTATCTGCATACAGTCGAGGAGTGCGACTGAAAGGGCTCTAAGGATGATTCGAAGTGCAGACTTTGTCTTCTACTAGCTGCCGTAACCACAGACATCGATACGAATCATCCCTTCCTTCCATGAATCTAGTCCTAGACCTAGAGTTTACAGTTAATTTGTTGACATGACCCTCATGTCTGGAGATACCTTTGAGAGGAGACTCGATGGTCACACTTACGCTGACGGTGTGATCTGACCCTTGAGGCGAGAGTCCCGGTTGGGACCTCTTGGTGACAGCGTCGAGGCCTTACGACGTTAGTTTGAGTATGGATTGGGCAATCACTATTCATACTCAAATTGACATTATTAGGAAAACGTCGTGATGGGTTTTCCTTGGTCGGAGAAAAGGAAACCCTAGGCAGCATAGGATAAACTCGTGCATTGGAGGGTGTAGCCGATCATTCTTCAGTCAGCCAAACTTACCCTCGTGGCAGCAAGAGTTTGAGTTTCAGTTCTAATCAGGAAAGGGAGAACTCAAGAGTTCGAGGATGACGACCACGTTCTTATACGGGTCTCACCACGACAAGGTTTGCAGAGATGTAGCCGAGGCGGCGAGATATCTCCGAGGTTAAATGGACCTTTCTAGGTACCCAGTAGGGTAGGCGAGGTGGTTTACCGCTTCACATTTCCACCTCAGTTGCACCGAGTTCATGAAATCTTCCATGTACCTCGGCTGAGGAGATACGTGCTTGATCCTTCACACATCATCGAGCTTAGGGAGTTGGACGTCGATGACAGGGCGACATGCACAGAGGTTACAGAAGAGATTGAGGATCGACAGGAGCAGGTCCTATGAGGACGGTCGATTCCACTTGTGCATTTTTGTAGGCAGAACGGGAACCACCAGGTGAGCACATGGGAGCAGAAGGCTCAGATGCGTGCTCAGTACTGCTTCTGTATCCCTTGTTTTTGTTAAATAATTATGGGGACGTAAATCCCTGAGGTAGGAGAAATGTAAAGCCCCATAAAATTCAAAGGAATTTTTTTTAATTAATTTTCTTTGGGATTTTACAAGAACGCAGAATCTGACGGCACCTGATTCCGAGGCCCGGTGTGCCCGGAATCAATTTCTGACGTTTAGCTCGGGTACGTTCAGTGAACGAACGAGCGGGTTTTTCTAACTTTCGAACCGGTGCTCGGAATCAAATTCTGAGGGCACCAATGGAACTGTAGCGCCGGTAATTGCTTATGAACACCTTTTCCGGAGTTGCGTTTTCACGAGAGAAGTTGATAAAAATTGAGGATGTTAAAATAAAAATTTAACTAAAATTTTTATTTTCTCTAAGTGGATTTAAGCCTTGGGTGGATGTTGGATAACTACCCAAATTCCCTTGGGAGGTTATGAGGGTGGTGGATCCCACACTAACAACACCTCTTCACATTCCTTAACTCCCTCAACTCACAATTAAATTTGATAAGTTATGTTTTAATAACTTATGATATTAATGAAGTGAGTTTAATGTGAGTTTTTGAATTTCAAAATTATGTCAAGTTAATAAAATTAGTGTGGGATTATTTTATTTTTGTTGGAGTCTTGTTGCCTTGAGAGCCTTTGGGAGAAAATATAAGAGCTTGAATAACTTATTCCTCTTCGTCGAAGAACACGAAGAACGCGAAAAACGCGAAGAATGCCAGATTCCTCGGAGGTCGACGTCTCCTTCCGCGACGTCTCCTTCAGCGACACCACTTCCCATGACAGATATTCCGCGACGAATCCTCGTTTAAAGAACCTCCATTCAAGATACGCTCAAGGTAGGGGTTTATTTATTTATTTTGATCGTGAATACTACCTTGTCGTATTTCATGAAAAGATGACCAATTGCTATCGATTAACGAGAGGGGGCCGGACCTCACAAACACGGTCGAACCTCCTCCATTATCCATGTTATTGTTTCTAATGTGGTTGGAACGGGAATGGCGCGGTGTCGTCGCACCGCGCGGGATCGTACGACAAGTAATGTGCAGCACCGTCGCGCCGCGTCGTGAAATTGAACCAAGTCGTGGCACCGTCGCGCCGCGCCAGAGAACCGCAAAAGCACCGCAGCCGGAGTGGGGCCGCGACGGAGGGGTGCGGCACCGTCGCACCGTACCAGATGAATGAAGTCCACTGCCTATACCGGGCCGTGGCAGAGCATGGGAACCGGCGGCCGGAAGCAGGCCGCCGATGTCAGAACATAGAGGGGACCGGCCGTCGCCGGTCCCGTGGTGGCAGAAACCGGCCGGCCGGGGAAGGCCGGCCGGGCAAGGAAAAGTCGGGGGTTCAAACCCCCGACCGGACAGCTGAGCAACCCCCATTATGGGGCGCCGCGGTTACAAAACCAGGGGTCAGGCCCCCCCCCCCCCTCTTCAAACGGCTCGACCGTTTGGCCGAGCGCCTGGCTAGCGCGCCAAGGCCTGGCCGGCTGCCTGGCCGGTCAGCCAGGCCGGGCCGCGCCTAGGCCGGCCTGTGCCGCGCCGGCCGGGACGCACCAGCCTGTCTGGCCCATCCCCAAGCGGGCCGGACCCAAACCCGGTTCGGGTCGACCCTGGGGGTATCGGTCCGGGTCGGACCGGGACCGAACCCCTTAATACCAAATATTTTCCGGTTGGACACCCATAACATGTGCTAAGGGCCTCCGATCGATGCACCGTTAGTTGCGATGCGATCCTTGGATCGAGACTGTCGTTTCAGTATATCGCACTCATGATTTCGGAATACTTTGGGTTCGGACGAGTTGGTTCGTACACGAAACCAACCGGGCCCTCGGAGCGGAAACACTCATAACTTAAGCTCCAGGCGTCCGATTGACGTACCGTCGACTTTTTTGGATTTCTCTAAGTGAGACGGAACTTTTGGAATACATTGCTCGAGTTTTGGATTCCGTCGGAGTGAGGTCGGGTTGGTTCGCTCACGAAACCAACCGGGCCCCTAGAAAGGAAAAGCCAATAACTCACAGACCGGGCGTCTGATTGACGCGATGTCTGTCTCGTTGATTTCATCTTTATGAGATAGAAATTTTGGCATACTTCACCTGATTTTTGGTTGCTTTTGGATAGTGGACGGGTTGGATTGTACCCGATATCCAACCAGGCCCCTGGAACGGAAAGGCTGGTATCTTTCAGACCGGACGTCCGTTTGACGAACCGTCAGTGGCGTTGGTGATCACGTTGAGAAACGGTCTCTATGAGTATACCCTATGTGAGTAAAAGGTACAGTTGAGATACGGCCGGGTTGGTTCGCACACGAAACCAACCGTGCCCCTAGGATGAAAAGGTTAATAACTCTCAGACCGGGCGTCCGGTTGACGCGCCGTCTGTTGCATTGAGACTCCTATGACGAGGTGGTCCTTTGAGAAACCTCTTCATGGGACTTTGAGATACATGGAGTATCGGCTAGTAGATCTTGGAGCGGACCCTCCCGGAGACGAGCGTACGAAGTACGGAGACCGTGTAGCTGGCTGTGACCTGATGATTGCTTGTCTGATTCGATTCGGAGTGAATAGCATAGCCCAGTGGGCAGCACTACATGGTGAGGTGGAAAACCCATGGCGGAGGAGAACTACTGTGTGAGGTGGTAGACTCGCGGTACTCGACAGGAGGAGTACCTCTGTAGGCTATGAGGGGGAGCACTACTATGTGAGGTGGCAGACCCATGGCGGAGGAGCACTACTGTGTGAGGTGGAAGGCCTGCGGTACTCAACAGGAGGAGTACCTCTGTAGGCTATGAGGGGAAGCAGTACCTCGGAGACGTGACATGATCACTGTTCTCCCAGAGACGGAGCTTTTCAGCAGTTACAGTTTCGATAATGAAAATCCCGGTTTGAGCTGAGTCTATGACCTTTGTGTTTACCTAATGATTGAGACGGGTGACTTGATAACTTAGGTATATGTATGGGCATATACCTGGGTAGTGGTTATCTGTTGATATCATAATATTTGTGTTTCCTCCTGATTTAGATTGGTTACTTGATAACTTGGGTATATGTATGGGCATATACCTAGGTAGAGGTTATCTTTTGAGATCTTCTTTGTGGTTATCCTTGTTGGATTTAGTGAGACCTTGAGGGTCTCGGGGTCCCTACTGAGTATCATTATACACACCCCTACACGGGCTATGCCCGCACCTCATTATGTTGGTTGCAGACGACGGGCAGCGCAGACAGAGGCCGAGTGTTCGAGGACTAGACGGTACCCTGAGGTGGACCTCACGACGAGACAATGTCTACTGGTGGACTTCACGACAAGACGACACTCGGAAGAGGTTGACGGGTGAGAGCGTTGTAGAGGCTATCTGTACCTACCCTTTAGGTTGGATCCTTGGTGGACGATCTAGGAGCTGTTTGTCACCTTTCGGCTATTTTATCTTTTTTCCTTGTACTTTACAGTTGGGCTTGTATTTCCGGCCCCTATACTTTCAGCACAGCTTCTTTCAGTTTTACTTATTGTTTTACTTCCGCTTTTACTCTGTGGTGTTTCGTTTACTTTTATAAAGGCAATGCCTTCCCAGTTATCGGGATTTCTGCCTTTGGTGCTAGTCGCCAGCCCCTGGCCTATGGAAGGCGGGCTTGGGGAGGTCACAGCACGGGCCCCGAGGACGGGTCGTGACAATAACTCATTCATTTTTACTTTAATGACTTACCAAACTTTTTCTCTCAATGTTCCCTACCATCATTCATAAAGGGGTTAGAAAATTTATCTTCCAAACTATTGTTAACAATGTGCTACCACTTGTCGATGTTATTTCTCCTCACATGGAATAATATATATTCATCAAATTGGATTTAATTTTTTTCATTGATAGATATAAATCACATATTACTCCCTAAATCACTACTGCTACAATAATTTCTCCAGGTAGACTACCTTCTTTCAATCTTTTATTTCTACTGCGTATTTTATTCCAATTATACTAAAATTAACAATTTTATTCAACTAAGACATACAACTATTTTTTTCTTCCTTTATATATAAATACAAATCCTATTATTCAATTTTTATTGTCTGAATCTTCAAAAATCTCATCATTAAAAAATCACTATAGTGGATATTCCCTGACAACATATAGGGCATGATATTGTTTTCCATTTAAATTTTAATGGATTCCATTTAATTCTTCAAAATAATCCTTTCTACGGCTAAAAAATAATATTACTACATCACAAAATAAAAATAATATATTGGACAATGTAAAAATTCCTAGTATAAATAATACTACTACTATATGAATAAGAAGTTATCATCCACATGTTTTGATGTTCCTATCCTATTATAAGTGTTTGGTACTTATAAAATTATATTTAATTGATAGTAGGTGTGATGAAATATTTTCTTTCTTCAATTGAGAATGTTTTAATGATTTTCAAGATGCATTCGTTAAAAAAGTACCAAATTTATGGTCTTCCTATAATATTCTATAATCGTCAATTATATTTTATTGGCATTACGTATATATTTCATCTGAAAATATTTATAAAACATTTTCATAAATTTATAAATATTATGATCATACAGTCAATCAATAAACATGTAATCTATATAAAATAGAAAAATGACTATGCTCCCATCATCCCATTACTTATTATAAGAATAGTGATCTAAAATAAATCTAATGAATCCTTCCTGTGAAATTATAAAATCAAATTTTTAATTCCACTATTGGGTAAATGTTAACATTCCATACAATATATTATTCAACATACAAACAAAATTATTGTCCAAAACTTTTTGATCAACTGTAGGTTACTTCTTATATGTTACAACTTCCATATCACCATGAAGGAAATCCATATTAACATCTGTATTAATTATATAAGGATTCTATAATGACACTATATGTTACGTGTTTACAAAATGATGGGTTTTTAACTACCACTGAGAATATTTTGGAGAAATAAACTACAGTATTCGATTGAATAACATTCACACCCAATCATGCCTTGTACCTTTTCCTTTGATCAAAATTTATTATAATCTATTAAACCCACTTTTTGTATGATCTATTTTACCCTCAAGAATTTCTTTAATCTCGCATATTGTATTGGTATTCATTTAATTGATCTATTTATTAATGGTGAACTACCACTTTATATAGTCACCTAGAAATGATTCCCACTTCAGATTTTTGGTTTCACCTTCATTTTTTAGTGGTAGAATGTTCATATCATCCGAAACAATTTAAATTGGACTCATAATTCTATTTTCCACTGACAAAGAATAATATGTACAATACTACCAAAATTTAATCTTCCAATAATAACTTGAATATATTATACATGAACATATGAGCACCATAACACTATGTCTCTCCCTTTATCTTCAATATACCTCAAAATTTAGAGAATCTATATTTAACTAACACCTCGACATAATGCTTCGCTAAATAATAGATATAATTTTTCACGTTTTTGTAATCTTCTTGTACATTTATAGACATGAAAAACAATGATTATTTCATCTTAATATATTCTCTATGACATTTTTCATCATTTTCCATTACAATTTGATCGATGAAAACATCTATTCTTCTAAGGATTTGTCTTATTTCACTATAGAATAATTGATATACAAAATTAAAATATCAAAAACAAAGGGGAAAAATATTTAATATTTTGATTAATTATTTTATATGAACATATAAATTTTATTTAAATTTTTTAAATTACCAAAAACTATTATGATGATGAACATATGGTCATTTTTCAGACCATGGATCCTTAAAAATTTCCTTCCCTACTATGGTGTTAAAAATTTTATGGTGAAATAAGAAATCATGATGAGTTATTCCACCCAAATATTTATAATCATTCTCAAATGTAATCATATTATACTATATATCTCAATTAAAGTTATTTTCATTATTTCATTCATTCCATTTTTATAGGTATTTCTTGGAACCATCCCTTCCTACCCTTATTCCTTCATTTGGGAAGAGATTTTGGAAATTTCATCTAATATACTCACCATTATTCTACATATAGATTTACATATTCTTATGACCACACTCTATTTCAACTAATGATTTAAATATATTAAATACCTATGATATTGTTGAAATTAGTTTCATGAATTATAAATATATATTCTATGATACATCATAAATGTGTTCATGAAAGTAAATTCGACCACTACTATATTAAAAAATGGAGAGACCACAAACATATGAGTGTAATAGATCCAACTTTTGATTAATGATCATTGGAATATCTATGTTAAAGGAAATTGTTTTCTGATTTCCCAATTCATAGAATATTCACATTCAAATTTCAATGGAGTAATTATAGGGTATTCCTTTTTCGTTCTAGACATTCACATTCATCTAAAATAGTTGACTGAACCTAGTGTTCCAAAAGTTCATTTCATCAGAAGTAATGATTAAATAAACTATATTAACATCTAGATTTTAAATCATGAGAAAGGTCACATCCTTTAATAAACATAAAATTTCCAATGATACTCGGGAAAGTTTCCATTCTTTATTAACAATTTTAGATTCATTTCATAATTCATCATGCTTCCCAATGGATATAATATTTGATTGATGGACATTTATGTTTGATGTTTCTCTAAGATTCTTGAATCATGTATTATTCTGTTGGTTATTTACAAGGGATTTTCAAACAATATCCATGGCATCACCATATTCTATATGAACATTCCAAAGAATAAAAAATATGTAATTAAAAATTCTTAATTCATTGATATTTGAATAATAGTAATATCCAAATTAAATAAAAACTAGTTTATCATTGTATTCATAGTAAAAAAATATTCTATGGTATTATCAGTTTTGGGAATGAAACCTGAACAGTCAGGATTTGATGGTTTTATATGGTTTTCCATATAAGTTTTCTCATACATAATTATATGTCCTTTTTTCCAAAAAATCCAGATTATACGTCAAGGACTAGATATATAACATAAATTCCATTTAGGGGACTATGATTCTAATGGTTTTTATTAGTAGAAATTGTTTTCATGGGGTGGAAATACATGTTCATCAACATTATGTATGATACCAGTTGGTTTATGAACTTCCCATCACCAATGTTATTTATTCATGAACTAAATTAGAATATCATAAATCACCATATCTACTTTTCCATTCGATTAAATATCCTTAGTAACTATAGAATACAATATCTTGGGATGTGGGGATAATAGATGCAACATATGTTAATTATCAGAATAAGTTCCCCGTACCGATTGAATGTGATTATATATTATACTAAATTTATTTACTTGATTTGAAAGGAAACTCCTTCCCAAAAAACATAATCTGAACAACCATAACAACATGAAAAAATTGTTAAAGTCTATTGAAATTTCATGAAATTCTTACAAGGCCTTTGGTAACAGTCGTTGTAGTTTTCTTATCATGAAATTTGATGAAAATATTTCATTCTTGAGACATTCTGACCAAGGAAAATTCTTTTTCCCACTAATTCTATTTTTTCAATATCTATGAATACTATCTTTACTCCATATATGGATACTTGATTTTACATTTTAATTATATGATATTTAATCTACATTGACTAGAATATAAAAATATATTCCAAAAAACATATCGATAAGGATCATTCATTAATCTAATGTCATAATTGATATTTTACCAGTTTGATGAGTGAGAAAACTATATTCTCTAATACCACTTTTTTGGATCTAAGAAACATAGAAAAATAGATCCCCAGTACTACTAATAATAAATGTAATATTAAGATCATAGAATGACCTTAAATTCATATTCAAGATCAATATTGTGAAAATGTAAATATATGGATTTCCTCATCCACTAAAATATGGCTAGTAAATATCCTAATCCTCTTTAGCCATCCTACTGCACTGTGTGGAAATTGTGCACACCTTAGTATAAAAATATATAAAAAAACATTACAACCAATCGATGTATAGATTGTAATAAATGAACTTTATATAAATTAAATGCTTTATACAGGATGTGCATCATATATTAAAGGTTCCAATAAGACATTCTTATAATAGAAGAAATAAAAATATGATATGTAAATAAAAACATTTAATCAAGACTGATTAAATAATTATTAAGAGACTATAAAAATTGATTCACTATAGAATATTTGAAATTTTTTCGATGATTGGGACAAAAAATTTGTTCCACAAATTACCTCTTATATGATTAGGTTATAGTATTTATGGTCAGTCCAAGAACAAACTGATGTTTATTGAAATATATATATTTTGAATTGATTTAATTGTTTTGATGTTTTTTATTTACGAGAACATGAAATACACTTTTTATATGAAATAAATGATTATTGTTTCATTATATACAAAAAAAGATGATGTTTTTCTACAAGAAACACATATGTTAGCTTTTTGTAAACACAACACTATGATTGGATTGTGCGACACACCATGTCTAATTCTATTGATAGTTATTCTAACATATAGGACATAGTTTTACAAAAAAACATTGTATAGTAATTAGTATATTATTATAGTTTCCACTATTCCATTAGAATGTAAATTATAGAAATATATTATATAAATTTTAAAATTATGATTTAAATACATTTTATATCATGTATATTTAAATGAAATTAAGAACTATTTTAAAATAATGAAATTCATTTTCAGCCAAAGTTAATTTCCTTTCTAGAAACACATTTTTATATCAATAAATTAAAAAATCCACTATTGATGAATTTTTTAATAAAATATATAAATTACACAAAAAATAAATTTTTAATACTTATCTGTTTGATTTTTTAGGAATAATATAACTATAAACCCAGTTGTATTTTTCAAAATGATTATTTTATTGCCTTTTAATTTAAAAAAAAATTCAATATAACTTTTGATTATTTAAAATTTTTTATTTAAATTAATTAAATTACTTTTTAATGAATAATATAAAAATTATATTTTAGTGAATTTTTTTTATTTATCTATAAATATTAAGGTTTTTAAAAATGATTAAAAATACTATATATAAAACGAAATCAATTTATATTCTAAAAATTTATATTGTTATATTTTAAATTTATTGGTTTTAAATAATAATTAAATCAAATTTCTATCATTTAATCTGAATATGGTCCATTAAATCATTTTTACTATTAATTAGGGTATAAAATAATTTTAATATTTTGAATATTTTTACATTAAAACATGTTTCCTAAATAAATCTGTGAGATTAAATTTAATTTTATTTAATAATTTATTTTCAAAATGCAGAAAATTTATTTATTAATTGGAATCAAAAGGTAAAAATTTGTTAAATAGGGCCCTTTTATATTTAGGCAGTATAATAATAACATAGTTAATCTTTGTTACCATGGTAAAGGGTAAAATTGGGTTATTTAGGTTATAAATAAAGTGATATATATTATCAAATGACTATACCACTTTCCAATTTTTTTTATAATTTTAATTAATCCCTTAATAGATAAGGTTACAATTTTAATAATTTAATTGACATTATACTATTAAAATTACTAAGATATTATTAAAATAAAAGGCAGTAAAAAAATGTATCTCTTACTTTTAGAATGTACAAAATATTTTTGCTGTGTTAAATAGAAGACATGATAGACAATATATATTATAATGAAATTTAAAAGGTTTATATACATTATATAAATATATTTTTAATTATTTGGGTAGAAATAATTCTCATAAATAATTACACAATGACAATAAAATAATTATTAAATTAATTAAAAACTCAATTAAGTGAAATTAAATATAGTAGTATATATATTATTTGAATTACATATGATGACACATGAATTTTCAATTTGAATATTAAATATTAGGGGTGTATTTAATTAAATGGTTCGATGTTTTGTTCTTGTAATGAATTTATTAAAGTCAATGTAATAACTAGTGTCAAAATTAAGAGTAATGATATTATATGATATTAATATTTCATTAAATTTTTAATTAATCCTAAAACATATTAGTAAGATAATAGGGGGTAAATTATGGTCTAAAATATCATAAATTGACCGTTTATGGTGTAATGTACACCTTATAATTAAAAATCACTACTTTATAATATTGAAGACGTTGTTTCCAAAGTTTATATTATAATAGTTTATCTAAGGTTTAATAAAAAAGATAGGATCTATTAATACAAAGAAAACATATCTAAAATATATTTTTAGGGTACTACTACCTTATGAAATGTTATCTTCATATTAATTTCCATTTTTTGGTATTTGGATTGAGATTTTATTTTTATAATTTAATCATTTGGGAAATTCCATAATTTCCCCTCAACTCTATTATAAAAGGAAACCTCATCACTCATCTTATTTCAAAACTTTTAGTATTCTAGTATGAAAGAAATATAATCCATTATCTTATAAACTTATCTATCAACATTATAGGGGTTATTTTATTCCCAAAATGCAAAATCTATAGTCCTGTAGTGGATATCTAAAGAATTTGTTTCGATGAAGAGTTAATCTCTCTTACCGATCAATATTTTTTCCTACTCTTAAATAAATCCACTAAATATATGATATATATCAATAAATAATAACTTAAGAATAATAAATATTAATAATTTTTTATATTACTATAAACACATCACTATATAGACTATTTTTATCTAATAAGAAGTGAAACCATTCCTCGTGTACATGTATGGCTTATCATCTCCACATAAAGGTATAATTTTTTCTCCATTTCCATTTTTATTGAGTGGTAATTATTATTTATTTAATGTTTATATAGAATGTGTATGGAATTATTATACTTCTGTAATGTTAATATCATTTGTTTCACTCCTCTTGTTTTAATTCTCCCAAATATTGAAAATCATATAAATAATGTAAGTCATGTTTAAATATTTTAAATAACAATTAATATTATTATATTATATTTTATTATAATAATTTTTAACATTAATCTATTGTATGAGTATTACTTCTTATGAAAAATGGTATATATTTGACTATGTATGAGAAACTGTTTGTGTGATCAAATTGTCACACCAGTTAGTCTGAAAAATCGACAGAGTACAAAAAACTATTTCTAGATCCAAATAGTTGCAAGGTTTATTATGGAAATTCTCAATGGAATGGAATATTTAACCATGCTACTAGTTTCAGAATTATCAAATGATCAGACATGGAAACAGTGCTATGGGTTCTAGAATTCGCAACAGACCACACACCATAATCATGCTACCAGTTATATAAATTGAAAGGACCAAAGATCTGAACTGTGCTACCATCTCATGAAATTAAAAATGACAAGACACCATAAATGTTATACTATTTAACATTACGAAGGATGTCACTAATAATTTTGGAACCATTCCTATCTCAGGACCAATTTTGACACCATTACATAACAATTTTTCTGTCATTTTCAATTTAATAAAAAAGTTAATAATATTGTTACATTTGAGAAATTTAATGATGATGAAATAATTAATGATCTTTTATAGAAATATCTACAAATATTTTGAGGAAAGGGGTGTGGATTTCATGCTCCTTGTTGACTGTAACAGAATCACAAAAAATAAAATACATAGTGGCACATGAGTTGGATGATGTGAGAAAAAAAGTGATGTTAGAATGAACATGCATGCATGTAAGAACACATAGAAGAACACACAATAGAATATCATTTTTACACCATTTTCACCAACTTATAACTATGGGAGAGGTCCTATGTGACACGATTGTTATATTTTCCACATAGATACCCTAGTTGTGGTATTTTGACCTGTACTGTCTCATGTACTATTTTGAAAACCCTGATCCTTGGTGTATATCAAATATTTCTATATATTTTTCATTTTACCAGGTGATCAGTTTGCGCAGTGGACTAAGTCTCATCATTATACTGAACTACTAGTTTTATCTGCTATGTTTTTTAAATATTGTTTACTCTTTTTTAATGAATATATCAGAAAACATTTTTTCACATCTATTGTTAGTCTTGGATAGTATTTACCACTATTTTGATTTAATAAATTGGATTAAAAGTTATTCTTCTATTTTATTTAGGTATAATTTATAAGTGATCTATCTCTTGAGAAATTATTTAAGTAGAGAAACTATTATAAATTTACTACATTGAATAGCTATCCAATTTTGTATTTAAATTGTGGGATCTAAAAATTTAATTTGAACATAAATTTTTATATTAACTAAATTTCCCATTCATGAGTTTCCTACCTTGACCAATATTTGGTATCTGATGATTTTTTTAAGATACTATTTTTAAAGGATTGAAATCTTTTTAAAATAATTTAAATATTGATATAGTTATATTTTAATTTTTACTAAATTTCTCTTAGTTATAAATTTTTATCTCGTCAAAATCATGCCATTATTAATTTTTATGGATAATATACAGGAATGTTATGCTATCAAAATACCCCTTACTTTAATGGAACAAATTATTCTTAGTGGATAATTAAAATGAAAATTCAAATAGAAAATATGGGTTTGATAGTTGGATAGTAATATAATATAAATATAACATACCATAAAATACAAGATGTACATGCTGTGAAGATAAAAAAACATCTTACAATAATAATTATAAAGCTATGAATGGATTTTTTTGTGCTTTAGGGGATGAGTAATTTAATTGAATATATTCTTGTAAATCTATCTATACAATTTGGTATACCTTAGCTATCTCACATGAATGAACTACTAATGATTAATAAATGAGACGTTACACCTATACTATTAATAATGATATCTTTCAGATGAATCATGATGATCCCATTTCTGATATGTATCTTTGGTTTAAATAAATATTCAGTATAATGAGCTCTATTAGAAATATATTATCTTCAAAAAAACATATCATATGTCTACATGGATTTCTATCCCAAAGATGGATAGAAAAATAATTATCAACTATAGAATCATTTGACATTAGTTAGTTACCAATCAAGGAGATGATAGAAATATTTATGATCTATGAGGAAGAGTTAAATGTAAACAATGATGAAGAGGATGATCCGAAGAAAAAGTTAGTGAATTTCAAAACCCCAACTTCCAAAAAAATGGATACATACTCATTCTAACCAAACATGTAATGTTGATTCACTATCAGAATGTGATGAGTAAATGTATCATTATCTAGACGTTTTATGAAGTTTTATAAAAGGAGGAAATTCTTCAGGAAGCCTATCTATTAAGGAAATTATGACAATAAATGTATATAGATAAAGTATTGGAAGAAAGGTGTAAACTCTAATGAAATAGTCTTTTATGAATGTAAGAGAATGTGACATGTAAATGATGATTATACAAAGCTAAAATATAAAAATAAGTATGAGGAAAAAGATAGAAATTAAAAAAAAAAAATGAATGAAACATGGATTTCTTATGAGGACAGATCATATGACTCAGAATCTTTACATGATAAAAAGGATAACATATGCAATATGTGTTTCATGAAAAACAATCCTCAGGAAACTCATCAGTCTCCAGTAAAACAAACTTATTATTTTAGAGATGAAATCAATTATGAAAATATGAATAGTGAATAAATGTTTGACTGTAATAAAATGAATCAACATGCATGTAGTTTATTTAAATATAATGATTAATATCTAACGAAACAGTATTCTCTTTCTTCTATTGTTAAATCCTAACTTACTATAGAAAAAGAAAATAATTGTCAATTAGATAATGATAACAATGACCATAAATTATATAATTAAAAATTGAAAAAGGACATATAAAAATTTCCCAATGGAAAGAATACTCTAACACATATTTTTGGTTAATAAATGTCACTTAGGTACACTATAGTTATAAGATACCAACCTGGATAGAGGAACACTGATAAAACTCACATTATAAAAAAATCTAAAAAATCTATATTCATACCTAGAACTAAAAAATATTTTAGTTATGGATCTTGTAAGACATTAAATGCTTTTAGTTTTTCAGGACCAAACAAATTTTTACTATTATAATACACTTGGAACTGTGTATTTGAAACCCATGTAGTATGTATGTGTTCCCAAAGCTATAATTACAAATGTTACTAGACCCAAACCAATATGGGTACCAAAATTGTCTCTTGGTCAATTAATTTTAAGGAAATTTGTTTGAAGATCTAATATAGAAGTATATGGTACTTGGATAGTTGATGTTAAAGACACATGATATGATATTAGTCATTCTCTAAGAATTTGAAAATGATTTTTGGTGGACATGTCACTTTTTGTGAAAAAGGTAAAGGAAAAAATAAGCCTTGTGTATATTGGAAACTATAACCCAATTTTAATTTTTAAATAATTTTTTTGATAGATTAAAATAAAATATAATCAGTATCTCGAAATTTTTGATGATGGTTTTCATGTTATATAAGAAAATAATGGTTGAAATGTTTTCGATTATAAAAATGAGTTAGTTTTTACTAGATTTAGAAATGAAAATATTTATGTTGTTATCATAGATTCATTAGTTTCTCAAAATGATTCATGATAATGTGTATTTAAAAAATATTCTTGTATTTTTCATAAAATACTAGGACAATGTAATATACACTCCCGTAGAAAGCTTTATAGGAAAGTAATATTTAAATATATACCAGAACATGATTTTCTAAATGAAAAAGATTTTATTCCATGTAAAAAGTGTAAATAAAATAATATCTTTCAATAAAAAGAATGAAGATTCAACATCTCTACTTCTTGAGTAGGTAATAATGGACATCTTTATACAATATAGTGTTTCATGCCTTAACAGGAAGAAATATGTCTATGTTTTTCTAGATAACTATTCTAGATATACTTGGACCTTTTTCTTAACTCCCAAAGGTGAAGCTTGTTCTCATTTCACCAATTATTGTAGAATAGTAGAGAGAGTACAAATTCATTGAATTAAAACCCTATTAAGTGATCATGGAATTTATTTTTAAAACCAATAGTTTGAATCATTTTTCCACCAAAATTTCTATAGTCTAAACTTCTCTTCCCCTAGGACACCTCAATAGAATGGTGTTTTTTTAAAAATATATAGACCCTTATAAGAAATATCTTGAACCATACTCAATTAATATGACCTACCAAACTAATATTGGGATGATTCTATTAATTCTACTTGTTATATAATTAATTGAGTTTTAATTATACCAATTCATAAGAAAAATTAAAATTAGTTGTTGAAAAATGGGAAACCCAATGTTAATTACCCTGAATTTTTTGGTGAATGTTTATATTATCAATAATAAGGAAATATTGAAAAAAAATTCATTAAAGAGAGCCGACAGAATATTTATAGGTTATTCAATATCTAATGAAGCCTATATAGTCGTTAAAAAACCAAATTTGTGGAAGAATCTATACATGTAAAATTTGGTGATGTAGATCTACATGAACCTAAGAACTCCCTAGAAATATTTTAGGATAATTTGTCCAATATGGACACAAATGATAAATTGTTAAGCCATTATGTCAAGATTGTGTGAATTCATCCCACAATAGAAATTCCTCATATTGCAGTCATGATGAACCTAAACCTATTAAAGAACATGAAATCTATATCACTTCTTTTTCTCGACCATTTAGAATCCTTAAGAACAAACTTTTAGATTATTTAGTTGGAGACTTATATAAAGTTACTCATACTACAGATTCCATAAAAAATTGTGTTAAACATCAATCATTTTTTCCATAGCATGACCACAAGTACATCAGTGGGGAAATCAATGATGAATTTTTGGTGCTGGATATGCAAGAAGTGTTAATTAATTTTTAAAGAAATAATTTCTAGAAACTAGTGGATATAATTAATGAAACATTTACCAAATTCAATAAATTTACTTTTAGGAATAAATTATTTTGATCTAGTAATATTGGGTGAAACAAAGAATTATTAGTTTAACAAGGTTATAGTCCAAAAGAATTAGAGATTGTGTGGAATCATTTTCACCAATTTCTAGACATGAATCAATTAGAATATTGATTTCATTTGCAGAACATAAAAATATCCATGAATCACACCCATATTTTATGAAAAATAATATTTTAATTTCATTTATGTCATGTGTTGTACGCTACAAAAAAATTTTCGTGTGATATATGCAACACCGTATTAGCTTATATCATACGCAAACACTATTCTTGGCTTCTGTTGCACGCAAGAGCAACCTTCCTCAGTAACGTGTGTTGTACGCAATACTGAGTTTCACAAAACAATGATATATTTTTATAATATTATTATAAAATAGCCGTTATGAATCATATTAACTACAATTTGAATTTTATGACATTCTAATTCATCTGAAAATTTTTATAGAACATGGTATGAGAATAAAATAAAATTTTCAGTTAAAATTAGTATTTTTACAAAAAAGCAGTTTTCTGCCTTTTGATGGCACACCCACATTAAATTTAGTTTTTGAAATTTTTATATGTTCAATTTGACAAAATAAAATTCTTATTTTTAATCATTATATAAAAATTAACTTTGGATAAATTTTAGATATTTTTCTAATAAGTTTTTATTTTGATGAATTGTAAAAATACACTAAATTTTATTGAAAAATAACTTTTTTCATCGAGATAATTTATACGGTTAAATTATAATATTGAATGGGTTTTATGTATAAATATAATATATTTTTATCACATAATATAATGTAAGTCAATAGCATTAATTTTACACTGAATTCATATTTAAAAAACATTTCAATCTTTTGAAACGTTTTAACTTTTAAAACCCATTTTCCCAGCAGCAAGATTAATTTTAAATTAAATACTAAATCTTTTGTGTTTTTAATTGGGAAAAATGGATTACATTTTTGGAATTAGTAGGTAAAAATTATGGTAAATAGATTATTTTTATTTTTAGGCATTAGGAATAGTAACTACGGTAAATTTTATTTACTATAGTTAAAGGTAAATCGGGTAATTAAGGGTCAATATAATATTATAAAATTACCCTAAAGCTTGTCCTAATATAATTGGATTATAATATTTTTCCCTAAATCATACTTGGGTCGAAATGAAATCTAATGGAACCCACGTGTATTTGATTAAGACCTTTTATTTATTTTATTTAGAGGAAAGTGTAATATCTCTCACTCAAACATTAATAATTAGATTTTTTTAATATAAGGTTATACCCGATATAAATTCAATTATAAATACTCATTTTGAAAGATAATTTTTTTTTAATTATCATGGTAATTTATTTGTAATTTTTAATAAATATATAATTTTTTTAATAGCTTATACATTAATGATGTAGAAATTACTTAGTGAAAAATCAATAATATAGTTTTTATTAAAATAACAATATCTATCAAAAAGACCATAAAATTGACCAAACATTATTTAACGAATATATATATACCCTAAGAATCCAAGGGAATATTTTTGGTCCATTTAGAGCCTTATAAAACCGATTACGACATTTATATGTTTTTATTTTAAATGATGTCAAAGATGTCACCTTAATAATTTAATAAATATAAAAATTTAAATATTGAGATTTAAAGATGATATATTGGAGTAAAAAAATTATTATTAATTTTATTATATTTCTATTAATCATAGGATTTTAGGTTTAATTTTTATGCAAAAAATATGTATATTAAATAATTATTCAAAAATGTTGTAGTAATTATTTTATTAAGAGATATACCAAATAAATGGTTTTGAAAAAATTAAAATAAATATTATATGAACAAATTAATCTGCCCCATGAATTTTTTGATGAATATGAAATGTTAGTAATCTATTATATATTTTGTTTCAAACATATCTTCTGTTTTGTTTTTATTTAAATTCAAATAATTAATAGTGTCAAAATTGAGACTATTGATATTTTATAAAAATAACATATTATTAAATTATTTAAAAATCACTAATATATTTAAAAACTAAAAATTTAAAAATATATGGTCTATATGGTTATAAATTATCCAATTATGGAAAATGGGCAACATTTAAGTATGAATTTATAACAATATAAATTTTACAATTTAATTTCCTCATATAAAATTAAATAGATTAAATAATGATAAATCATGTTGATAAGGTTTAAAATAAACATAAAACATTTCTAAATTTTATTGGATGATTATATTAATACCCTATCTCATTTAATCTCTAAATTGAGTAATTTTTTGGTGTTTTTATGTGGGGTTTCATTTTATTATTAATTTATAAGTTTTAGGTTTCCAAAGGTTCCCCTCTCCTCTCCTATATAAGAGCTCCTCCTTCCCTCTCCACTTCAATCAATTTTGAGCATTCATTATCGGAAAAACCCTACCAATTTCTCATCTAAATCTCTCTAGTTATATTATTGAGGTTCTGGTCTTCTCAAAAGACCAACTCTAGTGCCTTAAGAGAATACTTAAAAGAGTTGCGTCGAAGAAGAGATAATCTCTCCAACCGATTCTTTCATGTTTCATTATACTCAAGATCTACTTATTTAGTTTTTTCATTATAATGAAATAAAATAAGTATCACTAATATACTTATATGTTATTATAAATATGTAACATCCCTATTTCACCTTCTATCCATCCTACAGAAAACGAAATCACCGCGCGTGCATACATAATGAATATTGTCTCCACGCCGTGGTGTAATATTTTTTTCCACCCCCACCATACATGGATGGGTACAAAGGTGTAAATAATTACTATATATGGTTATTATAACATCATACAGATTCTTAGATATTATATCATCCACTCCAATTCCATTCCATAATTATGGGAACGATATCATCACTCGTGCGTACGTACGGATTACCGTCTCCACGACCCTATGGGATTCATTCTCCAAGTTAACCATTCAAGAATGATTATAAAGTATATATAGTGAATAATAATGCTATATATAACATAAAAATGATACTAGATTAATTTATATATACATGTGTGACATCTACTTACTTCGATTCATGTTAATAACCAAAGGAAAACAGCGTTCAGGCGTACGTACGGCCTATCATCTCCATGAACGGTGTGTTTAATTTAATTTATCTATCTATAATATATATATATATATATACTGAATATATATGATATATAAATCATGTTTTAAATTCATAAATTAAGTAAATCATGATATGAGTAATAATAATATCAAGATCAACAAGTCCAAACACGTACAATAAATGAAAAGAATATTACCCAAAACACTGCTTTAACATGGAATTGACAAATGAACGGGTAAAAGAAATACCTAACTGAATCATATATTATATCATAATAATGACTATGATTCTACAATAAGACATTTAAATTATTTAAATCATTATACATTAGGTTTAGATACATATAAATAATATCAGATCTAAGGTAAGGGATAATTTTTCAATCTCATTTTTATCTGAGATTACTTATACGTAAGTATTTATGGGGGTCATATTTTTCATCCATGTCTATAAATTTTTTTTTCATAAAGTGTTTAATATTCTTTAAAGTATTTTTAAATTCATGTTTACCCCACTTTGACTTTTACTTTGTATAATGGAAAGAATATTTCTTTTGTTTACCATATGTGGTACCTTTTAACTTTTCTGACAAAAAGTACGAGTAGAATGTTTTTATTAACATATACAGCATGAACGGATTCTTACGGTTTCATAATGCCTAATTTTTATGAAGCTTACTCTACAAGATTTCATAACTATATTCAAGAAAATCCTTTTCTTTTAAAATTTCATGTCATTTTTTGAAAAGAAAATGGTTTTTGGAGAAGAAATGATATATTCCTCAGGAATTCATTTCAAGTGTTTTATCAAAACCATTTTCTGTCTAAGATGACATTATTTATATGTGTATGTTTCAAGTATAATGTATCTATTATTTAAATGAATTTTTTTTGTTATGAATACTTGATATTCATTTGTTTTATATGGATTATGTCACGATGAGATGATGTCTATGAAACACATTTTATTCTTTAAGTTATGATGAATGATTTATGATTGTTTTGTGGCAAACGTAAGAATGATTTCAATATGAGATGGGTGGTACCAATATCTCCCTCCAATGCATTGGGTAAAGATTTATATCTCATGAGATAGACATGTCTGGAATAAAAAGGTAATCTGGTTTAGGAAAACATGACTGGAACGTGGAGTGAACACGATTCAGTATAGGACATTGTCAACTAATATTGTTTCGAAAACAATATGTTGGCTACTATGGAAATCATATCATATTATTAATAGGTTTTCCACAATTACATGTTTTATTACCATTCTATTTTATTATTATTAATGTTCCATTATGATCTATGCCTTATGTGCTGCCATGATTTATTTATCAATATTTTGATGTTTAAACTTTATGTTCATGTTTTTTAAGTTCAAATGTATATTATTTGTTTTATTTTCACCATGAATACCCATACTGAGCATTTGAGATCACCCTTTATATTTTTTCTTTTCCTCAATATTTAAAAACGATTTTAGATAAAAAAGGGGAAGATCGTTATGGGACATGTTGAACATCTTTAAAGATGACTAGAAGATTATGTTACATGTTTCCAAACACACTAAACTATTACGGTCCTTGAGTGTTGGTTCTTGTTATGTATTAATTATTCCAAAAAAGTAATGTAATGTCCATGTACGTCAAGCTTGGGTATCTACAGTTGGTATTAGAGGAACAGTTTAGTTAACCTTTGGAAACTAGGATGCAAAAACATTAGTGAGATCCCTAGATATATTTATATGGTATATATAGGGATGTCTCTAAGATTAAGTATAAGTCTAGGTTATAGTCTTATAATTACCATAATGATCTTAAAATTTAACATAAGATGTTAGATATTGAAGGTACTCCCCCTTGATTTTTATTTTTTCCTCTTACACTATTCTTTTTGGGTTTTAGACGATGGATGCAAGCCGAAGGAACCGTATTGATCAATGTAATGTGAAATTCAATGATTTTACTCCTCAAAAAACATATGTTATGAGAGATAGTGTGGAAAATCTTATTTCTATACTTACACAAGCTATGAATCATTCTGGACTTCTGAATGACCAGAGAACAGAAAAATATTCTATTGAGTCCTTTATGAGGCAACATCCACATTCTTTCAGTGGGTCTTTTGATCCACTTGTTGTTGAAAAATGGATCTGTACTATTTAAAATATATTTTACATACATCGATGTTCGGAACATGAAAAATTCATTTTGACTATTTACCATTTAGAAGGTGAAGCAGACCAGTGGTGGAATCTAATTAAGAATTCAAGGCCCCAAGGTGAGATTGGATTCACGGAATGGGACGAGTTCAAGAAATTATTTTTCAATAAGTACATCCCTCATATTCTTCAAAAAAAGATGGAAAATGAGTTCCTTGAGCATATGCAGAAGGATGATGAATCTGTTGGTATATACGAGGCAAATTTTACAAGGCTGGAAAGGTATGCATCTTGCTTTATCATCAACATGAATGTAAAGTTGATCGATTCTTCAGTGGCTTAAAACCAAGTCTTCGAACGAAATTAGCTATAAGATACTTCTGTAGAAATGATGAAATTGTGTGTTGTGCTATCAAGGTAAAATTGGAAGTTAGTGTTATATATCCATCTCATGGTTTTGACAAGAAACGAAAGATGGAGTTCAAGTAAAAATCTCAAAGAAATGGTGAAAAGAAGACGAATGTTACATTATACTCAAAGTGTGGAATGAAGGGTGGTGGAGATTTCATTAAAGGGACTAGATAATCTTTTATGTGTGGAAAACAATGTCATCGAGCATATTAGTGTCGAAGTAATGAAAAAAGGGTAGATAATGAAGTTAATAGAGAAAAGACTATAGAGAATGCACCACCAAAACATCAATGCTACAAGTGAAAGGAAATGGCGCATTATGCTAATCAATGCCATAATCCAAGGTTTAATGATGATCGACATCAACAACATATTATGGAAAAGGAAAAAGGGAATTCACATGCGATCACTATTGGTAATGTTGAATATGAGAACGATGATGTGGAATGATTAAGTGTTTATGTAATGGGATTCCAAAATAATGTTGTAAATAGTATCATGGAATATTGGAATATTTATGTATTGGTCTATTGTGGTTATCAATAATTTTATGGTACAGGTAACCATGAAAAGTGACTGAAATATTTTTGGAAAGCATATGATATGCCAATAATGATGGGATAAAGAGAAAATGAAAATTTTTATAGTATTCATGATCTCATGACTGATATAAGGACCATGTGATATCATGGTTTGAGTATATATAAATTTTGGGATTTTGGTATGTGGAAAGAGTTAACTTTTGTCCGCATTCATGTTTTCACTAATGTTCTATGATAATTCATGTTTCAAAAGAAGACATGATTAAGGTATTCACTAGTCTAGAATGTGACCAACAAGATATATCTTAATATATATGATAGTATTCATGTTCTTGTTATGTGACCTTTCATGTAATCATTTTCGTTTTACTATGATCTTGGACCAATGTATTTTGGATTAGCCTATAGGTTGGAATGAATTACGTTAGACATAAGATTGTATTTTTATGGGCTAGAACATTTTTTGATGTTATTGCAGGAATTTTATAATAATGTATTTTTAGAAAAATGAACAACCTGCAGGATGGTCGACAACCCATCACATCAGACAAGGATGAGGGAATCGAACGCAAAATCAAAGTGCGACAGTCCATTATCGTATACCACTAGCATACAAGAAGTCCCAGGTTATTATAAATTACTTTTAATTTATGAAGTTGTATGATATATGAATTATAAGTCCATTTTAGGATCCATATACGATTAATCTCTCTATATATGGACTTAAGTATATTTAATAACTTTTTCTAACCTTTTGTTTGAGATAGATGGAATGACCTATCATTCTATTGCATGATCATCTAACACTTTTCAAAAAAAAATTCATCATCATTTCTCTAAAATATGAAGTGGAAATTGTGTATGTCACGAGAAATGGTAAGATTTACCAAAATCAAGTAAGTATTTATTTTATTTCAAAAATTCATTAACATTATGGAAATGATCTTGGAAACCAAAAATGCAGTCTTATTGACCTCATATATAATGAATCATATGGTACCTTCGATCATCACAAATTTATGGCTTTGCGATTGTTGGATTTTTCATAGCCATGTTCTCTACGACTCTCCATCAGAACTTGATGGTTAGATTTATCTTCAATATCCATATTTTCACATATATTCTCCTATGTGGAAACCCAGTGATTAGTTAATTTAGGTAACCATTACATTTCATACTTTAGTTTCTAATGTTATGTTTTAGTATTCCTTTTTACGATGTTGGTTTCTATTAAAAAATCTTTCATGTAGTAAACCATTTATAACCCCCAATGAATTTAAAGGGTGAAATTTATTTTATGGGGGGTAAAATGTAACACCCCATGATTTTATGAAAATTATTCTTTTAATTTCATTAATGTCTTGTGTTTTATGCTACACAAAAGTTATCTTGTGCTATATGCAACACCGTATAAGATTATATTATATGCAAACACTATTCATGACTTCTGTTGCATGCAAGAGCAACCTTCGTCAATAACGTGTGTTGTACGCAATACTGAGTTTCACTAAAAAATGATATATGTTATCATATTATTATGAACTAGAAGTTATGAATAATAGTAACTATATTTTTTATTTTATGACATTATAATTGATCTTACACATTTTATAGAACATGGTATGAGAACAAAATAAAATTTTCTGGTAAAACAAGTATTTTAAAAAAATGCAGTTTTTCCGACTTTTGTTTGTGCAACCACATTAAATTTAGTTTTTGACATGTTTATAAGTTAAATTTGACAAAATAAAATTCTTATTTTTAATCAGTATATAATAATTTACTTTGGATAAATTTATGATAATTTTCGGATTAGTTTATTATTTTGATGAATAGTAAAAATACACTAAATTTTAATTTAAAAAAGTTTTTTCCTCCAGATAATTTATATTGTTAAATTATAAAATTGAATGGTTTTAATGTTTATATAGAATATATTTTTACAACATAACATAATGTAAGTCATTAACATTAATTTTACACTGAATTCATAAGTAAAAACATTTCAATCTTGTGCAACGTTGAACTTTTAAAAACCGTTCTCTCAGTAGCGGGATTAATATTAAATTAAATACTGAAACTTTTGAGTTTTGAATTTGGAAAAATGGATTCCATATTTGGAATCATTAGGTACAGATTGTGTTAATAAGCTACTTTTTTGGGCATTATGAATAGTAACTACGGAAAATTTTATTTACCGTAGTTATAGATAAATTGGGTAATTAAGGGTAAATATATCATTATAAAATTACCCTGAAACATTCCACAATATAATTGGATGATTATATTTTTCCTTCAATTATACTTGGGTCGAAATGGAATGTAAAGGAACCCACTTGTATTTGATTAAGACCTTTTATTTATTTTATTTAAAGGAAAATGAAATATGTCTCACTCAAAATTTAATAATTAGAATATTTTTAATATAAGGTTATATAAGAAAAAAATTAGATTATAAATACTCATTTGAAAGCTAAAATATTTTTATTTATCATGGTAATTTATTTGTAATTTTTATAAAATATTTAATTACCTTAATAGCTTATACATTAATGATTTTGAAGTTATTTATTTAGTGAAAAGTCAATAATATTGTTTTTATTAAAATAACAATACCTATCAAAATGACCATAAACTTGACCAAACATTATTGGTCGAGTATATATATACCATAATCATACAAGGGTCGATTTTTGGTCCATTTGGAGACTTATAAAACTGATTAGGACATTTATATTATTTTATGTTCAATGATTCCAATGATGTCACCTTCATAATTTAATAAATATAACAATTTAAATTTTGTTATTTTAAGATGATAAATTAGTGTAGAATTATTATTATGAATGGTATTATATTTTTATTCATCATAGTATTTAATTTTTAATTTTAATGCAGAAAATAAGTATATTAAATAATTATATAAAATGTTGTAGTAATTATTTTATTAAGAGATATAAAAAATAAATGGATTTAAAAAGACTAAAATAAATAATATATGAACATATTAATCTGACCCACGAATTTTTTGGATTAATATTACATGTTAGGAATCTATTATATATTTTTTAAAACATATATTTTGTGTGGTTTTTATTTAAACACAAATAATGAATATTGTCAAAATTAAAACTATTTTTATTTTATAAAAATAACATATTATTAATTTATATAAAAATAAAAAAAATATTTAAAACAACACATTAAAAATTATATGGTTTAAATTGTTATTAATAATCTAATTATGGGAAATTGACAACATTTAAGTACGTATTTATAACCACTTAAAATTTAGAATTTTATTACCACAAATAAAATTATATAGATTAAATAATGATAAATCAGGTTCATTATCTTTAAAATAAACATAAAACATGTATAAATTTTATTGGATGATGAGATTACAACACTATATCATCTCATCTTATAATTGAGTCAATTTTGGTGGTTTTTAAGTGGGGTTTCATTCTATTATTAATTAATATTTTTGAGGTTTCCAAAAGTGCCCCTCTCCTCTCATATATAAGAGCACCTCCTTCCATTTCCTATTCACTCAATTTTGAGCCATCAAACTCAGACAAAACCTGTAAATTTCACTTCTAAACCTCTCTAGTTATATTATATAGGTTATTTTCTTCCCAAAATACCAACACTAGTGCCCTAAGAGAAGCTTAAAAGAGGTGTGTCGATGAAGAGGTAATCTCTTCTACCGATTCTTTCAAGTTTCTTTCTTCTTGAACATTTTCTTCATTAGTTGTTTCATTATACAGTAATAACATAAGTATCACTAATATTTTTATATGATATTATAAATATTAAACAATCCCATTTCACATTTTATCCATCCTATGGAAAATGAAATCACCTCGCGTGCGTACGTACAGAATACCATCTCCACGCCGTGGTGTAATCCGTTTTTCCACCACCACCTTACATGGATGGGTATAATGTTATGAAGAATAACTATATATGGTTACTATAACATCATAACGATTCTAATATATTATATCATCCACTCCATTTCCATTCATTAATTATGGGAATGATAACATCGCTCGGGCGTACGAACGGATTACCATCTCCACGATGAGATGAGATTCATTCTCGATGTCTGTGTGTCATCTAATTACTTCGATTCAAGTCAATAACCAAAGGAAAACAACGTTCATGCATACGTACGACCTACCGTCTCCATGAATGGTATGTTTCATTTTATTTATCTATCTATTATATATATATATATACTGAATATATTTGATATATAAATCATGTTTTACTTTCTGTAAGTAAGTAAATAATGATATGAGTTATAATAATATCATGAAAAACATGTCCAAACACATAAGATAAATGAAAAGAATATTACCCAATACATTGCTTTAACATGGAATTGACAAATGAACAAGTGATATAAATACCTATGTTAATCTTATATTATAGTATAAGAATTAATATGATTTTGGAATAATTCAATGAAATTATTTAAATCATTATACATGTGGTTCGGATACGTATAAAGCATATCAGACCTAAGATAAGGGAAAACTTTTCAATCTCATTTTTATCTGAGATTGCTTATACATAAGTATTTACTAGGGTTTAATTTTTCATCCATTTCCATAAAAATGTTTTTCATAAAGAGTTTAATATTCTTTAATGTATTTTTGAAGTCATGTTTACACCTATTTGACTTTTACTTTGTATTATGGAAGGAATCTTTCTTTTTACACCATACGTGGTACCTTTTGACTTTTCTAGCAAAAAGTACATGGAGAATGTTTTTTAACTTATAGACAGGATAATTTTTATGAAGATTCATCTAAAATATTTCAATACTATTTTCAAGAAAATATTTTTCTTTTAAAATGTCATGGAATTTTTTGCGAAGAAATTTTTTTTCAAAATGAAAGCATATTTTCATCAAGAATTTATTTCAAGTGTTTTATCAAAACCATTTTCTATTTAAGTTGACATTATTTCATATGTGTATGTTTCAAGAATAGTGTATCTATTATTTAAATGGTTCGATTTTTGTTATGATGAATTGATATCCATTTTTTTATATGGTTTATGTCACGATGATATGATGTCAATGAAACCCGTTTTATTCTTTGGGTTATGATGAATGATTTATGATTGTTTTGTGGCACATGTAAGAATGATTTCAATATGAGATGGGTGGGACTTATATCTCCCTCCAATTCATTGGGTAAAGATTTATATCTCCTGAGATAGACATGGCTGGAATATCAAGTTTATTTTTGTTTAGTGATACAAGATTGGAATGAGGATTGATCTTGATTCAGTAAGGGACTTTGTCCACTAAGATGGTCTCGGTAGCAATTCCTTGGCTACTATGGAAATCATATCATGTTCTTAATGGTATTTCAAAATAACATGTTTTATTCCCATGATATTTTATCATGATTAATGTTCCTTTATGTTCTATGCCTTATATGCTGCCAAAATTATTTCTCAAGATTTTGATGTTTAAAATTTATGTTCATGTTTTTTATGTTCAAATGTATATGATTTGTTTTATTTACTCCATGCTTACCCTCACTGATCATTTGAGCTCGCCCTTTATATGTTTTCCTATTCCCAAGGATTTAAAGAATGGTTTTACGTACGAAAACAAAATGGGATGTTCTTTATAGGGGATGTTGAACATTTTTCACCATGATTAGATGATTATGTTCCGAGCTTCCAAAGACACTAAACTATTATAGTCCTTGAGTAATGGTTCTTGTTATGTATTAATTATTCTGCAAAAGTGATTAAATTTCCATCTACATCAAGCTTGGGTCTCTACAATCCAACTATATCATATTCATTTTAAGTGTTCTTTTTTAAGTGGGTATATAGATGAAGATGTTTTTTTGAACAACCTTGTGCCTTCGTTTTCCAAATAATATTTTTACATTAATAAAAGAGTTATATGGTGTAAAACAAGCTCCACGATTATGGAATGATTAAGTAAATTGTTTTCTTATATATAATAGATTTAAAAATGTTATAGCTAATAATACACACTTTATAATAAGAATTTCTAAATATGTCTAAGTTATTGAAATTTATTTTGATGATATTATTTTTGGATCTTAAAAAATCCATTATGTGTTGATTTTATAAGATGATGAAAAATGAATTTTTTATTAATTTAATGAGGGAACTAAAATTATTTATATAATTTCAAATATTTTAAAATAAGGAAGTTAATATTTATATTCATTGTAAATTTAATAATGATCTTATAAAACATTTTGGTTCAGATAGTACTAAAAGTAGTGATACTCCAATGATTACCACCTGTAAATTGGATCTTGATGAAAACGGTACATTTATGGGTCAAACCAAAAATTGTGGAATGATTTGATGTATACTCTACATAACTTCTTGTAGGACTAATATTATTTTTTTTTGTGTAGGTGTGCTCATTTTCATGGAAATCCAAAGAGTCACATATTCTTACTGTTAAAAGAATTTAAAAATACATCTAATCCACTATCAACTCAGAACTGTTCTATCCTAGATAAAAATATGTTTATCTAATTATGTATTCATATGTTGATTTTTGTGGTTATAAATTAGATAGAAAAAAATTCTATAACATTTTACTTTTTGGGAAATTCACTAGTATATTGGTTTAGTAAAAAGTTATTTTTTTTCATTATCTACTCCTAAAGCTGAATACATTACATCTAGTATTTTATATGCTTAGAATTTGTGGATAAAAAACAAATATCTAAATTATATATATCAATTAACACTTGTACCTATAAATTTTGATACCATATGTTCTATAAAAAAACAAAGACTCTTATTTCTTATTCAATAACAAAACATATTGATGTAAGACATCATATTTTGAGATATCATTACCAAAACGGTGATATTACTTTGGAAATCATTGGAACTGAACATCTGCTTTATGACATTTTCACTAAAACAATATATTCCAAATAAATCAGTTAAATCATACATTAATTAGGAATGATCATCTTTTAGTGACCAGTTTAATTTTTAATAGTTAGTGTCTCTTAGCTACTATCTCTCATGTTTTTTATCTCATGTTTGTTGTCTCACTAGTTATGATCACACCATTTATAGTCACACCTCAATGAATACACCATGAATAATTGTTCCAACCACACCATTATGACTCAGAAATATTTTTAGTAATATTTTTCCTTATAATGGTATTGATTATTTTATTTCATTTATTCTGTGTTTTCATGTTTTGCGATGTCTGAGATCCCTAAATGAAAACAAATTAATCTATTCACTTCTCTCTTCATTCGTAATCCATACTCTCAAATCCAATCTATTTTATCTTAAAATACTTTTATTCATTAAACCAAATTAAATTACCAGGATGAAACATCCATCTTCATCATCTTTTAGAATGTAGTGAAATCTAATGAAATATAATAAGGCTCTAATTATCATGTCTGATAAACTGCTAAACCCAAGTCTGGTGGATTGTACTGTCATGTTGGAAAAAAATTTAGTGCAATGTGACTCTTTTCAAGTAATCCACTTGTTATTTAATTCTTGGGAGAACAATGATTGATAGAGTATATTACAAAATAGAAAAGACATATCTATCAAAACCTTGATTTTTGAATTTTTTTAGTATGTTCAGTTCACATTCAACTATAATGATGATTTTGTTGTTAGAATCTAGGTGAAGGATTGGAGATGTACCATTTCTTCAAGGTTGTGGGATTTCTTCATTGGAATAACACATGAATGAATTTTTGTTGACTATCAAAGGGTTCCTCCTACAACAACTGACATTTTTTATACTAAAAGAGGATTTGAGTAGTTGGACATGAAATAAAAATATTAAAAGGAATTTTTCTACTAATATGGATGGAAGGACTATGTTTTTGTTCTAATTAATTAATCAACAAATATTTCCAAGGAAATGAGGCTTTTCTACTCTTAAATATAAATATTAATTTTTTATAATTCTTCTAAAGAATAGTCTAAAAATTAATCTATGCATGTACATTAACCATCACATATGTGGCATGATCAAGAAAACTGAAATTTCAACCACCTTATTCTATTTAGGGGTTTCTCAACAATGATAATAGCCAAAGGTGTGGTTGTAAGAATGATTTTGTATTTGATGATTGTGAATTTTTTTGTATCTAAGGATATATAAAGAGGAGATATAATCATTTCGAATCCATGGAAGATATCATGGATCGGAGATAATGACACACTATGGGAGGATTTTAATCTTGTTGAGAATCCTACAATACCTAAGGATTTATCTGATCTTGGTTTATAATATGATGAGATTTCAGATTACTCATATAAAGGAATAAATTTTGATAGAACTAAAGGAGAAGAATATGTCATTGAAGGTGAATAAATTAAGGGAGAGTCCATTGAAAATTTTCAAATAATTCCCTCTAGAGAATCTCCTATATCTAATGGTGATGGAGATTTAGGTAGAAAGGGTGATGTTATTGATAAAATTGTTATTGCTAAAGAAGAAGAAGAAAATTTAACTATGGAATAGAATGCTGATACTAAAGAACAGAGAGAAGGATCTTTAGAAAAAGAAGTGATTTTGTCCTATTAATGTAAGAATGGAGATAACTTTTCAATTATATAGAGATATAGAGGAATCTAATAGATAAGAGGATGTGGAAACTTATTAGGCCATTGAGTCTCTTATTCCTCCATGGGATTCATCTGTTGAAGGGGGTAAACCCCAGCTTAGAAAGTATTGAAGTCTAAATCCCCATGGATTCAATTTATGAGGATACCTGGTCCAGGTTTCCAATGTATTTTAATGTTGATGAGTCTCTAGGAACCTCTGTTCAGGGATTGGATATTTCAACTGTGTGTTAGATAAAACCAATTACTACTATGGATGTCATATATGATAAGGATCCAGAACATATCTCTATTCATACTTCTAAACCTACTCAAATAACCTCCCGGTTATTTATGTCAATTAGATATGTTTTTTTTTTGCAGAAAATGTGTTTTTTAGTTTTGAGATGTTCATGACATCTCACCCTTATTTTGTAACAAATATCATTTAAATGGATGATACATTATTTCTAGAAAAAATCATATGGAAATTCTACCGAAGATTCTTCATGAGATTTATGATGTTAGTATTTAGATTAAGATGCTGGGAGGTGAGGTGAAATATTTAAAATCTATGGTTGAGGAAATGAATAAGGACATACAACATTATTATGCTCCTATTGATCATTTTAGTGATAATGATTCTAATAAGATCCCAACAAAATTTGAATCACTAATTCAAACCCACGTGATTACTATGGATTAAAAGGTAGTTGAGATCAACATAAAAATAGAAAATGATATGCTTGCACTTGTCTTTGGAATCAATAATATAACCACTATGTATAAAAGATGTTTATAAACTACTCTAAAATAGATTAATACCCCCACATCAGCAGTTTTTGTTCCATCTATTTCTATCCAAATATCTCTGCCCTAGGAAAGTGAAGTGGTAAAATCTATAATTATAGAAAACAATCAGTCTTTGACTAATGGTTTTGATAAAGAATGCGTTGAAAAACTTTTTATGAACAATGACCAATTTCATGACCTGGTAAGAGTTCACTCATTAATTTACAATGATGTTCAAGAATTAATCTCTTAAAGGTAGAAAACTACATAAAGAGGATCTATTCCTATCTAGAGTTAAAACAAAATTCATATACCTTGTGGTGTATTTAATGATGGCTCATGTAACTCATGCTTTCAAAAATCAAGTAAAATATACAAAGGACATCAGACGTATTCCATATAAATTCATGGAAAATAATGATGACATTTAAATGTCAATGGAGTATGGTATTAAAATCATTAAGTATTTAATAAATTTAATGAAATTGAATCTGTATATTTAAAGAACTGCCATTGTGGCTCCATAAAATGTTCCTCTGAGGAATTCCATACTTCCTTCTTCCTACCCTTCTACCTCCACATCACTTACCCCTACTATAATGTCAGTTACACAGGCTCAGAGCCAGATAAGAACTATTATTGTTTTGAAAACATTACCCGAATCCTTTAAAAGACCAACTCTTGGCCCATTTATCATTGAAAGAGTTGCATTACCTACCCTTACTGCTTCTTCTTCCACCTCCACTTCTGAACCTCATTATTCTACTCATTTTTCCTCTAAAAAGGAAAAAGTTATAGCTACATAATCAAAAGATAAGTGAAGGATAATTTTTTATAGGGATGGGTTTTTTTCACATTATATAACTGTACTACTCAATGTCATTTTATTCAATGAAATGTTTTATGATCCATTTTATTAACTTGTTAGTTTAATTTATAGTTTGTTCGATTCCTCTCATTTTGATAATACCAAAGTGGGTGAACAGATTTCATTTGTTCTAAAGGGTGAAACACTCATATTACATATATAATCTAATAGATTCATGAATTTTCATGAGTTTATGTCATACTCTCACATACTCAGTCTGATATGATATGTACACCATTAATTCCTCTCTAAAATGTATGGATTGTAAATTCCATGATTTTTGATCATTAAAAATGGAGGAAACTATTTGAATCCTCTTGTTTTAATGCTGGAAAATCATGAAAATCATATAAATATTTCAAATCTTGTAAACCATGTAAATCATTTAAATGATGTTTAAATATTATAAATCAGGAAAAATATTCTTCTGTTACATTTTATTATGATTATTTTTAACATTAATAAATTTTGTGGGTATTAATTCTTATTAAATATAGAAGATATTTGACTACGTATGAGACACTATTTCTGTGATCAAACTGTCTCACCAGTTAGTCAAAAAAAGTGAAAAAGTATAAGACACCATTTCTCTAGCCAAACACTCTCACCATTTAGTTAGGAAATTCAAAAAGAACTATAAACATTAATCATGATATCAGTTATTGAATTAGAAAAGCTTCAGACCCCATAACTGTTCTACCAGATCCATAATTCACAAAGGACCAGACACTATAACCATGCTACCAATTCCAATAACTATGAAGAACCATGAACCATAATCGTGTTACCGGTTCCCAAAATTGTAAAGAACCAGACACCATAACTGTGCTACCAGTTCTATAACTAATGAAATATGTCACTTATGACTAGAGGATACTATATATAATCACCCTACTACTCCCTTAAAAAAATTTTCACCCACATATAACTATGGAAGAGGTCATATGTGACTTGGTTGTTATATTTCCCATGTAGAGATGTGGTTGAGGTCTTATGAATTGGACAGTCTACTCTACTATTGTGTATACCCTATTCTGAGGTGTGGATCAATGATTTAATATATTTTTCATTTTGGTAGGCTATTACGAAGTTTAGTGGATAGGGTCTCATCTTGAGACGGACCAATTTTTTTAATCTAGTGTTTTTTCAAATTTATTTTACTATGTTTTTACACATATTTCAGAAAACTAAATCTCGCATTGATAGTTAGACTTGAGTAGAATTATTAAAGTTTTTGATATATTAAATTGGTTTCAAATGTTTTTTAGTTTAGGTATATATAACAGAGAAGTAATCAATATCTTGATAAATTAATTTTACAACAAAACTGTTATAATTTTTTTAAATTGATTAACGGTCATGCTTGGTTTTTATATTAAAAAATAATCAAAAAAGTTTTTAATATAATATTTTATAGGAACTAATTTCACCCCCCTCTTGAGTGTCCTTCTCCGACCAAAATCAAATCTACCATTTTAATTGTCTAATCATTTTGGGAAATGATAACGTATCACATTCGAACATATTGATTATCATCCCCACAATGTTGTTTGATTCCTTATTCCTATTTATATTTCAAATATATTGAAATAATAATGAATTTTATGTATATATATGATATATAAAATATATTTTTTGAATGATATAATATAACTAACTTTTCATTCTATTAATATGATAGAAATATTACAACAATGTTCATGAATACGTAGGAACCACTATCTCCATGAACAGAGTTTTTTCCATTATAACTTTAAATTTTAGTACTCGACATGAATACATATATAAGGAATACATATATATATATATGATATTTATATCATGGTTATCAATATTGTGATTAAAAAATCATGATCTATGCACGAGGACCATGGATAACAAGTAAAAACATATATGAAAAACGAAGCATTATTACCTGAAACAAAACATTAAAATGGAATGATTAATTTTCATGTAATATAAATTCCTAAGATAATAATATATATTAAATCATATATAAATAAAGTCATTTGGTATATTTATAATTATTTTTTATTTATTTTATAGTCGGTCGGAATACATACGAATGTTGTAAAGTGTTAATGTAATGGATCTTTTCACACTATTATTTTTGTGGGATGCAGGACTTATACACTAATTTTGACTTTTTTGAGTTTTGTATACTAAACAATAATATATTTAAGGAGAATTACTCTGAATATTATGGTTTTTTTGTTTCTAAATATTCTTATTTATTTCAAGGGGCATACATTTCTGATGATAATAATGTGGAAAGGGTTAATTTGAAAATATCATTATTGTTTTATATTTCCAATACTTAAGTATCTGATGTAGTCTATTTATCTTCCTTGTCCGCAATTGTTAAAAATATCTTGCACAATATTTTTAATATTCATATAAATTTTTTAAATTCAGTTTTACCAATTTTTGATTTTTTACTAATGCTTTTTAAAGGATTCATTTTTTTTATTTTCCAAACGAGGTTCTTTGTGATTTTTTAGGTAAAAGTTCAAAATGAATGTTATTTTGGTAACTTAGATGACATGATTTTTTTTTCAGAATATATGATTCCCTAATGACATTAATCATACCTCACAATCATATAATGTTGTTTCGAAATGAATGTATTTGTTTTAAAAAAACATTTTATTTTATGAAAAGAAAACATTTTCAATGAAAAATGTATATTGTCCCCAAATGTTATTTTCATGTGATATTTGAAAATTTATTTTTCATCTATGATAAGATTATTTATTTGTATTAATTATTTAATTGTTTTGTTTTTATAGAATACTATCCCAATTATTTATGTTTTTTGTTTCATATAATGATGGAGTTATATCTATGAAACCCATTTTGTTACCTTGTGTTGTTTTAATATTGAATGATGTTTTTGTAACCCATATCATTCTTTAGGTTCTGATATGATTAGTAATTTATATAATCATGGAACACATATGTATGTTTTTATTATGATAATGTTAGGACCTATATAATCGTCCAATGCATTGGAAAATGATTTATATCATATTATATAATTATGGGAAACAAGTGGATTGGCTTGATCTACTATGGGAAGAAGGGAAAGAACAATCTACCATGGGAATACGTGGAGAACCTAATCATCTATAATAATAGGATTATGCTTGGGGATTGTGTTGTGTCTCTTTAAATAGATGTATCCACCATTATGTTACCTATTATGTTTCAACAATGATCCATGACTAATAGGGAGTCATATTATATTTTTATGTGCCTACCAAATATTCCTTGTCTTTTTCCTATGTTATTCATACATGGATTTTGCTCTTGATTTCTTCATGAATAATTTATTATGAATTTAAATTATTTAGGACATAAATAATGTATATTATATTTTTTATATAGGATATGACCTTCTATAGTTATGAAAATGTTGCCATACCCTTATTTTTTTTATTACACTTACGTATAATCTTTATTTACACTTATTGAGAATCTATCCTCAACCTTTTCTTATGTTTTATTTTACCCATGATAAAAAGGGAGTTTTTTGTTACGGGTACAATGGGGACGATATTTGTTTGATGCAATGAATATATTTCACTAGAATAGATGTTGGTGTTATGAGTTCCTAAATGCGCCAAAATAATACAGTCTTTGGGAATGTATTTTTTTATTTAGTTTATTTTTTAGTGTTTATGTATTTTAAACATTGTTTGTTATATCTACAATTAGAGAAAAGTTCAAGTCATCCTTCAGAATCTCAGATGAGAAAACATAATTGAGAACCCTATGGATATTTCTAAGGATATTTCTCAGTATTTCTATAACTATATTTCATATGATTTGTCATTTAATCTTCCAATAAGTGATTTGTCATAGTTACTCGGTTTTACATTTGGATAAGTGTTTCTCTCATGATTATTTATGGTTTTAGTCGACGGATGGATCATGATAGAACTGGTTTAACATTGAATATGAAGAATAATTTACTCATGGGAACTAAAAAAGGGATGAAAATTGGAGTTAATTATGTTGTGATAATAACTAATCGATTTTCATGGATTATGATAGAAAATGTTCACATTAACAAAATCCCGACTCAAATATGAAGAGAAGGAAATAGTTTTTTGATGATTTTAGTAATGGATACCACGATGGAACAAAAAAATAGGCACCTTTATGTAAATAATGAGTGAATGACCACCAAAATTGATGTCTTAGAGTAATATGATAATTATTATATTCTGGAAACGGACACAAAGAATGTAACTACAAATGGAAAATGAAAAGTTCAATTAATATAGTAGATTGGAATATTAGCCTCTCTAATGTACTACCAATTAATAAATGCTTAAAACATGTAAGGAATGGGAATTATGAAAATTAATATCATATAGGGGAATCTCTTCAAGATAATTAATGAGGAGGTAAATTTATTTGTTATATTTCATATGAATATTATACAAGATGAGAAATTTGATAGGAAATATGTATCAAGTATAAGGAAGAGGTATCTTTGTTAGTGTCTTTATGATGAAGTGAAATAGTGGAATTTATTTTGTTTTTGGATTCAGGAATTATGTTATTTGAATTGTGAAATATATAATAACTATTCAATATAAAATCCCCCTGAATTTATATGAATATGTATATTGGTTCCGTCGGACTAGAAGAGTGATTTAATAGAAATGTGATATTCATGGGAGCCACCTGATTACATGAATGATAACCCGTAATATGGTTATGATGTTAGGAAAACTATGTTCAGATAAAGTAA
Organism: Viscum album; assembly: GCA_963277665.1. Classification (NCBI taxonomy): domain Eukaryota; kingdom Viridiplantae; phylum Streptophyta; class Magnoliopsida; order Santalales; family Viscaceae; genus Viscum; species Viscum album. Next base: position 1,767,375,193 of record OY728152.1, read on the forward strand.
ATTTAATGGTATTGATAACCATAAAATTGATTAATGACTTCTTGAAAATATGGATTATGCTATTTTTTATGAAGTTTATAGCATTTTTGGATTTAAGAAATATAACCAATAATCATTAAAATGTGAAGAAGGCTTGTTTTCAATAAGGATTTATGGTAATTTAGTTTATTAACATGTTTTATGGGATTACACAGTTTAGATATTCACATTATTAATATTCAAAAAACGATATACATTATGTTATATGGGGGATCAATGTTAAGCTGATTTTGAGAAATTTAATCAACTTCATTCAAATGTTTCGAACATTAATATTTTTTAAGGATTTAAAGATTAACTATTTATGAAATATTTTATGTTAAAAATATAATGTGGTTTAAGAGAATAATTTATTATCTCATCATATATATATTTATACATAATGGAGAATGTTTACTTACTATTGTTTATGACAAAAATAGTTTGAATGACTTATCATTCTATTTATTGACATCATTATCACATAATACTTCAAGATGAAAATATTCACCATTATTTATTATAATAAGAGAAGAAGTGTAAATTTATCAGGGAATAAAATTATTTTAGATTGTGAAGAATTCATGAAACTATATATTCTCATGAAAATTCATCATCTTTAAAAAAAGTGAATTTATAAAAATAGTTCAGGTATTATAATAATTTATATGAAATAAATTTCCTTTTTCAAGACTTTTTAGGTTACAAATTTGTGATCATTAACATTCTCTTAACCATGTTCTCCATCACACTCTATTAGAACATGATATCTAAATTTCTCTCATCTGTCCACATTTTCAAATTATACCTATGTTCTCATACGTTTAAACCTAGTTATGAGTAACATGTGTTAACCATCAACTTTACAATTTTATAGGGTATTTTAGTATTCAACTCTGAGATATGGGTTTCTAGGAAAATAAACTTCAAATGTTAAGTTTTTGATAACATAAATGAATATAGATAGAGAAATTCATTTTATAGGGTAAAAAAATCTAACACACGTATATATTTTTAAATATTATTTTTCAAATTAATTTAATCTTTTTGGTATTTTTCATTTCCATAAACATGGAATATAGCTTATCATATATTAAATGACCAAAATATTCTATCATTATATGTCACACCAAATAATTTTTTCTATAAAAAAACTCATAAGTTATCTTTAGGTAAAGTAAACACTATGTTTGTCTTGTGCTACACAGAATTTTTAATTGTTTTAATAGATTGTGTTACACGCAAGACCTAGTTTTACCAAACTACAATGTAATATTAATATTATATTATTATAGTAAAACATGGCTGATGGTATGGAAATTATTAATAATATTTATTAAGTTATAAAAATCTTAATTGTATCCTTTGGTATTCAATATTTATAACATTTTCAAAATATTGGCTTTTTAATTTCAAGGGAAACTATTTTCCCTATGTATAAACACCATTTTATCCCAATAAATTAATCAAAATAAAATTGGTGACTGTTTTTATAAAACTTAATATACAACATATTCAATAAAATTATTCTTAAGACTCATATTGTTTATTTTATTGAAATATTATATGAATAAATCCATTTTTATTAATAAAATGATGTATTTTCCAAAAGGGTAATTTTACCACCTTTTAATGGGGTAAACATTCAAAATATAATTTTTGAATAATTTTAATTTTTTATATGTAAAAATCAACATAATTTTTTAATGTCTAATATCAAAATTTACTTTGGATTCACTTTTTTTATTTTTCTATGAATTTCTACCTTTTATGAATAGTCAAAAATAATAAATAAAAAGTGAAAACAACGTTTTCATCTAAATATTTTTAGTGCTAAATTTTATTTCCATATGTTTTAAGGTGTAATTTGATCTAATTTTTATCATTTGATTTTATTTTTTTATGGTAATCATTTTCACATTGAAATTGGATATAAAATCATTTCAATATTTTAAAGATTTTTACTTTAAAAAACGGTTTAATCACCCCAGACATGGGATAAATTTTAATAAATTTTATCAATTTCAATTTTTTGAATTTTCAAAAAAGTATTAAATATTTGGAATGAAATTTTATAATTTTTTTATATAGTTTAATAAATTTTTTTATAATATGAAGAGTAACATTGGTAATTTTGGTTACCACAGTACATGATAAAATTGCGTAAGTTATGTTAAAAATAAAGAGATAAGTATTATAAAAGGACCATGAATTTTTTTTAAAATGTTATTAGATTAATTAAATTATACACTTAAAATATAGTTTTTGAAATTATACAAATTAATGGCCACTTTTCCATTTAAATGTCCTGAATTTTATTAAATTGAATGAGTGGAAAAATATCACACTCTTACATTAAATAAGTATAATATTTTAATTATGGGGTTAAATAGAATATATATTAAAATAAATAGAGTATTATAATATTTTAAATGAGAAAATAAATAATGTAAATTTACATTTAATATTTATTGGAGGAATAATTATCATTAATAATTACAAAATGATTACGTAATAATTATTCAATTAATAACGAACTCAATTATGTGATATTTAAAATTTTAATATAATTATAATATAAATTGCATAAGGTGATCACAAATATTTATATGTGAATAGTTTATAATAGTTGTGCATTAAACTAATTGTTTTTATGTTATTTTATATTATTTTTTCTTAATGTCAATGTGACTAATCATCTCAAAATTGATAGTAATGATATTATATAGAAGTAATAGTTTATTAAGTTACTGAAAAAAAAGTAATAAATGCGAAAATTTCAATAAATTATATTCTAAAATAACATTAATTGATCATTTATGTTTCTATTTAATCCTTATAAGTAACAGTCCCTACATTTTATTATTGATAATAATATTACCCTATATAAAATTAAAATATATTACCTAATGGGTAATAAAAATCATAATGTTTAAAACTAAAATAAAAAAGTCTAAAATATATTAGTCTATGATTTTACTAGAATATCATAAATTATCTTATAATTCTTTTCTATTTGGAGGTATTTTAATTGGGATTCAATTTATTAGAATTTAATCTTTTGAGAAATATAAAAAATGACCATCTCATTCATTATAAAAGGACACCTCCCCCTCCTCCCATTTAAACGAATTAAGTCTCTATATGGAATAAAATATTTCAAATTCTATTCTAAAATTCCATATACACATTTTTTATGTTTTCAATTTCATAGATGATTGTCTATAGATTTCTTTATAGGAGATCTAAAAGAGTCATTTCAAAAAAGTGTTAATCACTCCAACCGATCACTCGCTTTTTCTAATTTTTATACCACATATAAATATATCATTGATATCATAAAAAACATATTCATCAAAAATATTCTTATTTTATTATTATTATGAAAAAACATTATATGTTCCCTTTTCCATCAAAAAATAAAGTGAAAGAATCACTCGTGTGTATGTTTAACTTACCGTCTCCACATAGCAATACAATTAATTTTCCACAACAATAATTTATTAGTAGGAAATATTATGGATTTAATATTTGTATATTATATTTATAAAATAATTATAATTATTTAATCGTAGTGTATTTACTACTTTTTTACCATCTAATATTTGGGGAAAATAAAATTCCGCTCATGATACATATTACATAAAATATCCATGATACAATGTGATTAGTTTTTCATATATATTTTATAGGGATGTTAATAAAGATTAATTATATAAGTATATATGATTTATATAACATAAAAATTATTCTTTAATCATAATATTCCTTATAAATTTCTTTCTATTAAAATTGAAAAATGAAAACTCTATTCATATGTACATACATCTTATCCACTCCATGAACAATGTATTTTATTTTATACCTAATTTTTTTAACTCACCATGAATACATATATATTTATTATAAATATGATATTTATATCATTTTAATTTCAATGCCTCGACCCCAGAAGCCTGGAGCTTATGCAATTTTTTATACATTGGCAGGATTACAAGGAATCATGTCCTGAAGGACCAATCATTTTAGTAGTCATAGACTTTACATTAAAAATTAAAACATAAAACACAACATAAAAAGTTATTTAGAATGCCATTATTACCCTAGCTTAACCATGTGTATCAATCATAATGCACTTCTTGGAATCCAAGAAAAACATAATATAAGAAAGGGATGACCATAGTTGATTAGTAAGGGTAAATAAATTAGTGGAAGCTATAAACATTTAAGGAAAGTTTTTTAATAAAAAAATTGAATTTTACACATAATCTTGAAAATAATATGGAAACAATAAATCAAACATTAACATATAAACATGATCAAATATATTATACTAGTCGAATAATCACCTCTAATAACTAATTTCATAACGGGATGATGGATAATGTCGGGAATCATAACCACAGAGTCAAGACCTCATGCCAAGACTACAAATAAAATTTTTGTCAAGGTCGTGTGCCATCACACTAATTTGACTCATGAGATGTACCAATTAATTAAGGGGAAATAATGGGTCAACCCCGTATCTTACTAGGTCTGATTCATTCACTATATGATAACGGTAAAATATAATACAAACATTCGAATTAAAACTATCATACGAAATGTGAATAGATAATATGTAAACCATTAATGGTATAAAAACAACACATAGAAAGTAAAAAATATCACAATTCATTCAATACAATATATATAATTGTATTATAATAAATAAAACTCAATCAAGAATAATATCCAGTAAAGCATGATGTCCTTCTGGAAAATGATTATTAATACACTTTGAGAGAAATATCCTTTTTCATGAAATCATTTTAAATGTCACAAAATATATAAAGGAAGAAATTTAAAATAAATTTTTTAATCAATGTGTCCCATATCACTTTGAAAATTTTGAAATGAATTATCATATTAAAACATTCATGGACATATAAATAAATACTTAAAACCATTTTGAAAACATAGATGTTAATGATAATGATTTAGAAGAATAAATATTTAAACCAATTAAAATGATTTTTTAGTTAAAGAGTATCTTGATAAGATTTATTTGGAAAACTATTTTATAAAACCTGGAGATGGATATAAAATGTGTCCTAGTAAAAACATACACATAAAAATCTAAGATAACAATGAGATTGAGGAATTAACCCTTACATTAAACTTTACATTAGTCGAGGGTACCTTTATCCTTATGTATAATGACCATAGTACATTATTAAGTCATAAATTAACCGTTTAAATATTTATGGTATTATATATTATTCATTTATGACTTTATATTACCCGTTTAATAATAATTTCCATGTTAAATTAACATTTTTGCTAACAATCGGTTTCTTTATCATACTTTTTTTAACATGTTATTCTTGATCGTATAACATTTATCCTGATTTAATTACGACCATAATATAAAACATTATGTAGGAATATCATATATTTCAAATATAAATGTGTATAATAGATAAATATATGAAATGTAAAACACCGTTTATGGAGACGATAGGTCGTATGTACACATAAACATCATTTCCGTTTTCATATCTTTTCGAACAGAATTAAGTGAATGAGAAATATGTATATATATATATATATTCATTAGAATAATTATTTCATATATTACGTACTTATTAGTAGTAAATTTTTTTAATCATTGTTGAATGGTGAACATAGAAATGAATCTCATATTGTCATGGAGATGGTATCTCGTACATACGAACGAGTGATGATATCATTCTACTGTTGGTGAAATTGTCTCTAATTGGAAGGAATATTATATTAACAGGTTTTTTTATTATTTACATAAAATATACTCATTATTATACCCATCCAAAAAATGATATGTTGAATAACAATCTAAACCATGACGCGGAGACAGTATGTTGTACATACTCACATATTGTGACGTTGTAAATCCTAGTTTGGAGAGAATAATAAATATGGTTGTAACATATTTATAATGACATCATAGTATATAAATGGTACTTGATTTATTATTTTGATATGGAAACAACAATGGAAGAGGTAGTGGAAGAATAAATGAACATTGAATGAGGTGATCAAATAATTACTTCTTCTTCAAGTACTTCCTTTTGATTTGAAAAAAAGGGCTCGTTAGGTTGGATTTCTGATCAATGTATAGAATCTAGGTTGAAGTGAGGGTTTTTTAGAAGAGATTTGAGTAGGGGTTGTCTGAGCCAAATGGTTTTGATAGTGTTAATTTATTAGAAGGGGAAGTACCCTTTTATAAAAGAGGTGAGGAAACTTTATGAAAAGCTTGAAATATTAATTTATAATAAAATTATTTTCAGTTTCTTATAGATAAAAATGGATTTATTCGAGGATATGGTTGATATGGGTCAAACTCCTGTCAACCAATATGAAGTAGACAAGTTTAGGTCACTATATTAACCTTATCTTTTGTATTTAACCCTTAGTTAAATAGTTTATCTTTAACCATGCCTTCTTGAATTATTATAATACATGGTTAAAAAACATAATATTAAATTCCTTGATAACATAAAGTGGATCATTAATGACATATATATCATTATATATTTAGTTTGGCTGAAAATTAAATTTTTAGAAATATTATATCATTTATTAATATAGTATTTGTTTTAAAAACACATTTATGTTAATTTTGACACTATATAGTGTTTAGTTCTTGTGAAAGTCATAAATAGCTGATTATAGTGAAAAAATACATTAAATAAACTATAACATGTCATATTCACCTAGAAATATTTTTGATGACATCAAAATTATGAATTTATATTTATTTTGATGCTTATAATATAATTTTTTTTAATAATTCATTAATTGGATAATTACTGCATCATCATTGTGTTATAAGTAATTTTCAGTATTTAATTTGTAAAAATTATATATAAAATACCATGTTATATGAAATATTTTTATATTTATAATGAATATTTATTGTCGAATTTATCTTATGTGGTACCCAATAGTATAAATGGATTAGTCATTGGACTTTAAATGTAACACTTTTAACTCTTCATTAAATAAAATATAATAAATGTCCAAATCTATACCAAATTGATCAAATAGATCTTATTTTTGTCCTAAGGTTTATTTTGGTCCAAATACACTTATCCAATTGAATTAGGACATTTATTGTGGTAATGTTAATATTATTTCTACCTTTAATTACTTTATTTACTTTTAACCGTAGTAAATAATATTTAAGTCACTTTTCACGAGAAATTATTTTCATCCTATTGAACAAAATTTTACTTACAGATGTCAAACATGTCTCACAAATTTTTTAAATTCAATTAACAGAAGAATTAAAATTACATTATATGAAAATTTTCAAATGTGTCTAGTAGTTGGGAAAAAAAAAGTTAAAATGGTTCAATAAAATTTTATATGTCTCATCTTATAAAATGACTCAAATGAATTAAATTTTAATAATATATGTATTTCTAATATATTTTTAATTTAAGATAATATTTTAATTAAAAATAATTATTTAAATGATAAAGTCGAGTTTTATCTGCAACGTAGTGTTCTTCACTATTCATAAAAAATTAAATGCTTTCAGAAAAATACAAAAAAAATCACCCAAGGATTATTTTGATATACAGAAATAAAAAACTATGTCAATTTTACCAAATCCAAAACATAGAAGTTGCATTAATAAAATTAAAATTAATTCCCATTGTCAAAACCAGTAAGCGGGTTTTTTATGAAGTAAATACTATCAAAATATTGACATGTGTTTATGTACTATTTTATTGTGAAATTACATCAAATGAACTAAATTATATTAAATGATAAAAATATAATATAATAAAAATTTATAACCACTCAAATGAATAATGTAACACTATAAATTATTTCGATTAAAATGATGTTTTTAATTAAAATTTAGTATCTTTCACTATTCATCAAAATAATAAAATTATCAAAAAAACAACAAATTTTTTTTCCAAACTAAATTTTTTTGTCCTTCTTCTGAAGAAGAATTTTATTTTGTAAAATTGAATGTATAAAAGTGTCAAATGGTGGATTTAAAAATGGTTCTCCATTAAATGGTGTTAAAGTTTCATTCTTTTGAAAAACACTTCATTTATCTGATAAATTGGATTTATTCATATATTATGTCTACAAAACACATAATATGGATGTTAAAATTATATTTAGTATATTAAATTAAAAATGTCATAAATAAATTTCATAACTCCTTTTATAACAGCTTTTTTGGTATGTCGTGGTGTGCTCGAACTCGGTATTTCATGTAGTACAAGCTATTGAATTAATTTTAAGAGATAACCTATTATGAAATCCTAGGGTGTCACATAATCATTATGGGGATTATTAAATCAGGATATATGTAAGTGGGGAAATGTTGATATGTCAAAACATGTACAACAAGAAAAAATATTATTACCTAAAACATGATTTTAACATGAAATTGTTCATAAGAGAGTAATATAAATCCATATGTAAATAATATTTTATATTATATATATATAAATACGGTTTTATTTTTTATTTATGAAAATATTATATTTATTCTTCTTTATGTTTAAAAATATAAAATGTAAACCATGACTTATGGAAAGGGTTTTTATCTCACTTTTATTTCTATTAGACACATGCCTTATACATGACCTATTACTTTATCATGGTTTATATACTCTTCATGATTGTATTTTATCAATATTATTAAGAATTATATGGTATTTAAATATATATAAAATAAAATTTGTTTAATGGTTCCTACACTTTTATTGAATACAAATTGGTAAGGGTTAATTTCAAAATATCATTATTATTCAAGATTGTTTACACATAAGTATCTACTGGAGAATATTTATATTCCATATCCATGTTTCATATAAATGATATCCAAAATATTATTAATATTCTTTTATAATTAGTAAAATCATTTTTACCCATGTGTGGATGTTTACGCAATGGTATGAAAGAAAATTTTTCATAGTTTTCCAAAGAAGGTTCTTTGGGAATTTTTAGAAAATAATACGAAATTAGTGTTTTTTAACTTATTCTACATGAATTATGATTTTTCAATATCAAGACACTTTATTTCAATGAATCATACATTAAAATTTTATAGGTTTATTTTCAATGAAAATATTTTATCTTTAATTTGTTTTATATTTTATGAAAAGAAATTGTTTTCAATGATCAAAGGATGTTTTCCTCAATAATTATTTTCTAGTGATATATAAAAATTAATTTTCATCTATGATAACATTATTTAATGTTACTTATTCTTTAATTGGTATATTTATAAATAATATTAACCCTATTATTTATGTGGTATATTTATGTTTATGATGGAATAATATTTATGAATATCATTTCTTTTCCATGAGTTATGTTATGATTGAATGATGTTTATAAAACCCATTTCATTCCTAGGGTTTTGATATAATGAAAGATTTATATTCTTCTGGTACATATATGTTTGGTTTTCATTTTTTGAAATGCGGTACCTATATCTCCAACTAATTCATTGAGTAAATATTTATATCTCATGAGATAATTGTGGGAAACATGATGAAAGGATTGATCCATGTTGGGAAGAAGGAGAAACCCAATCCACTATGGGAATGTGGGTAAACCAAATCCATTATAAGGAAATTAATGTTAATAGGGATAGTGGTGTGTCTCACCGACTAGGTTCAACCCCCATGATGTTCATTGTTATGTTATGGAAATGATCCATGACATATAGGGAATGTTATTACATTTTTATATGACTACGACAAATTAGATGTCTTATTTCTATGTTATGAATAATTTTCTTATGCTCTTGATTTAATAAAGATTCATATATATTATGGACTACCATTATTTATTCCCTAACTCATGTATATGTTCATTGATATGAAGGGTGGGATATTATGATTTTATTCTCATGTTCTCATATACTAATTTTTGAAATTATTATTACATATATCCCAATTTTACCATTACTAAGCATTTGATCTCACCCTTTTATTATGTTTTATTTTCCTGATGTTATACATAAAGGTTTTCAGTAGTTGTAAAAAAGGGTATGATATTTGTTGGAAACATTGAAGATCATTCACTGGGGTATAATTTTTTGTTATAGGTTTCCAAAGGCACCATACTAATATTTTATTTTCTCATGTGTGTGTGTTACCAAATAAATTTGAAGTAATATCCATGTACGTTAATGTTTTCTCTCTATAAGTTCCCATTTCATTTCCTAAAAATCCTTTTTTGGTTACTCTATTCATGTTATATATCCATGTTAATGGATGGTTTTCCATAGGGAATATTATTTTTTATCTCCAATAAATTCTTTGAAAAATAATGTTTGAATTTGAAAACAACACTAAAATAATCTATAAAAATATTTCTTTTACGAGTGTACTATAAAATAGTGGAATATGATGTTTTTCATTGAATGATATAATCATATTATGATCGAATGATGACAGAAGAAACAAGCAACCACTACCTTCATATATATTCCATCCTAATACCTCTTTCTAAAATATAATGGCTCAAATTTCTCATATACAAAAAATCTGGTAAACTAAAACATGGATTCAAATAGAAACAAATTCATAAAACAATATAATAAAATAATATTATTATTATATTTTAAAAAATATATATAATTATAACTCCACAATCCATATATAATTATATATTAAACCTCCTTTTATAACACACAACATTCAAAAGTAATCATAAATACATTCATGTACCAAACACTATATATGAACTGATACAAAAATTAATTCAAATGAAATCCGTAAAAAAATATTGAAGATTATTATATATAGTTTTAAAAGATGTAAGAAATAACTACATATTACCCCTTATAGTTCCCTCTTAAATTAAACAAAATATAATTTATGGGAAAATAATTATATTCTAAAGTCAAAATAATCATTATAAAAATAAAAAAAAATATTTTTTAAAATTCATTGAATTTATTAACATATTTTTTCCAATTTTCACATGTGTTTTAAAAATAAATAAATTTATTTCAGTAATAAAATTAATTACATAAAAATAAAATTTGAAACATTTAATTCACATTTGTACACATTAATTTAGATAATAATCACATGAATATAAATGGAAGTAATCAGCATATTAACATAGAAAAATAATTTTACAAAAAAATTCAACATATATTAATTCTCTATCAAACCATTGATAAATGTGCCATTAAATTTGATAATCATTCCACAATTTCTTCCATTTAATCATCAATTCCCCACAGAAAGAAAAATTTCCTACAATAAAAAACATAAATAATATATTCATATCACATACAATTTCATTGACGTTTATTAGTAATTATTTATTTAAATTTATTTTAATACTAAAATCATAAATTACATTAAATCACATTTCACTTATAATTTTTAAATTTAAATCCAATGTGAATAAGAAGTCATATACCACACACATATAAAAATATTTACACATATAATGATTTCTCATTCATTTTTATAACAAAATAAATAATCATTTTTTATAATTGATTTGTATCTAAATAGAGAAGAAGATAACAATTCCATAACAAAGCTTATGTTTTATTACATCATCCCAATATGTTAGAGTTCAACACTAATTATCATAATTATCCACATATATATCAATGTTAAATCAAAAAATGGGAATTATTTTTATATTTTAACTATTCTAGGACAAGTTTTTATTCCAAAAAGAAATTAAATTCCATCAATAATAAACACTATATATCACAATATTTTTAATTATCCACCTAGATTGACCATCACTCCAAGGATGACAAAATGTATTGATGGAATACATTATATCCAATTGTTATAGATTACATCTCATAACTTTTTTGGAAAATTTGGACCTCTATCATATACAATAATGTGTGTTCCTCCAATCACTGTTAACACTTTCAGTATGTATATATTTTAAATTTTATTAACTGATAAATCATCTTGAATAAAAGTGAAAAGATTCAACATTTTATGCTGATAATCTATAATTCTAATGGTTGTGTGTATTTTAATGATCATAGGATTTCATATAATTAAATCCATGAATATTTTATTCAATATTTTTTTTATAGTAAATGGTTTATTTATCCCCCAAAAATTTTATCATTGTACCATTAATATCAAGAATACTAATCATAAATTTATATAGTCTATAATCTACCATTTCTTGTTGGACCAAAAACAATTTCCAAATAGGATATCTATACAAATATGTCATTCCCATATGGATATAGGATGATAAGAAATGTGTATTATAAAATTATTAATACATTAATTTTGTTATTTATGGAAAACATATTCATTTTTGATATCAAATAATTAAATCAATGTAAAAGTTTATCTTTGAAATATAACTGAACCATTTCTGCACCGTAATATCATTCTTATATACAAAATTTCTACATTAAATAAATGGTTGGTGAAGAATTATTTTGGTGTATGATATGATTTCTCCATATACTATATGATTACTATATCCATCCATTTTAATTCCATGATTATTATTTCTTTGTTATTTCTCATTATAAATAAGGTAGCATGAACCTTCCTACATAGATCATCAAACACATTTCTTTCCCTCCTATAGTGGTAATTTATTGAGTCATCTTAGTCTTTCATTCACTCCAATTGTATTTTTTACATGTTTAACTCATTATATGTGAATATATATTTTAAGATATTGTGATCTAAATATGTTTGAGACATTTAATCATTGAGATAATTATTCCATATCTCTAATGAAAACATTTATTTTTTTTCCCTAATAAAGAAATCATGGAAAAAATCAATTATGGGAACTAATCAATAAATTATTTTAAGAATGATCATAATAGTTAAAAGACACACATCAAGTTCACCATATTTGTTTTCCAATAAACTCCCAATGGATTTGAAATCTATAATGATATATGGGAATACATTTCTAATGTAGCTGGTTAATATGTTTCATTATCAATGATTCAAGGGAACTAACACTTGTCAGGAGGATGGTAGGTTGAGCACATCACAGAATATTGGTAAAAAAATTCCAACAGTGGGATTATATTGTTGATTTAAGATATGTTTATAAATATTTCCCAAATCTCAATAGAGACTGGATTCCCTAACCAATATTTATAGGTTGATTTTGAGAATCTATAAAAATTAGAGGAATTTTGTTTAAGTTAACATTTTTATTTATTATAAGATCTCCATTGATCATTACAATTATGAATATCATATGATCTTTATCATTTTACACAATATTTTTTAGTGATGACGGTTTGGTGGCTTCCATGTTTTAATGATGTAAAGGAGGCACCCTATTGTTTATTATCATAGAGGATATAAATGGTTGATTGTGGTTTGAATATTTTCACTTCAAGGGTTTTCATATGTGTCTATATGAAAGGAATAATAAACCATGTAGTTAAATTCTACTTAAACAGAAAATGAACCCCTTTTATATGCTTCTGAAAAGGTATAATTAATTTAATTTAATTTATTGTTGTAAGGATAACTATATGGAATTTACCTATCAACAATTGGTGCGGGGGAATACATATGAGAAATCTTTTATTATTAGCCTCAAATTTATTATGATTAGAAAATTATGAGTTGGTTTCACAATGAATATATCCTTCTAATGATGGCCCTCGTTAGGGATATGGCCTAAGGAGGATGGATTGATGTCACACAGAATATGGTATTTTGAGGAGGATCCCCCATTAAAGTATATAATATTGAGGATCAGTTTTACGACCCCAAAGAAGTATAGAACATTAGGCAGGGAATGACATTATGAAGGACATTTCTTGTAAAATTTATTCCTATATGGAAAACGCCCTCCAATGAACAAGATGTATAGGTACATGGGTGTATGTACATGTGAGGAAGGGATGAAAATTATCTCATAAAGAATATGTCCTCACAAGAATAAATCTCAATGCTTTTATATTTGAACCACACTAAGGCGTCCTATATATCCCGCCGTGATGTAAATCAAATCAAATTTAATTAAAATTATATATTGTATGGTTGTATGAAAAAATCATATTATATATTTTATTGTCATCTAGTAAGGATATTTAAGAGGAAATATGAATATGAGATGTTATGTCTAGAGTCTAGGGGTTAAATTCATTGTATACTACCAAGAAAGAAATAATAGTCTACAATATTCTGATATTGGTGGGACATCCTCTTATATTAGAGGCCATATTGATGGATTTTTTATCATGATAAATGAATGGTAATTTTAGAACACAAATCCATTTCCTGATGTGACTATTATGAAGAACAAGAGATAACAGATGATCTGACACAGTACATTGGATATATGATTCATTTTTTATGGGGATCAAGGACAAATTCATCTATAAGAAGCGTTATTGAGAGATTGGACCTTTGTTGAAAATGATATTTTTTTCATGGATTACACCTATTGATAATGCATGTGATGGAGGTATTTTTTAATTAGTGTTGTAATATTAAATATATAAGATCATGTGATTCATTCTTAGTGTGATAAAAAAAATAGAATACTAGACACATTTCATATGGCTATTTTGATTTGGATTACAAATTGAGGCTAACTCAAGTAAATTAAGAGCTTCCACCGAGAAATGTGAGAGCTCTATAAGGGTTAAAATGATTTAAATATCATGAAAATTGAATATTATTAACATTGAATATTTCCTCATATATGTACTGATATAAGTATTTTGGATTTAGATATTTGGCATTAAAAGTGTGTCATGTGTATCCTGATTACAGTTTGATTCAAAGTCCCCATAGATTATTTTTCAAGATGTTAGTCATTACATAACCAAGTAATTATCTATATAGTTTAACATGATATGGTAAGGACATTAATTTCCATAAGGGATATAGATAAAAGGATTGTAGTTAATATGTATAAGGTAATTCTTATATTTTATATGGGGGATAAAAATATGAAATTGTATCTTATGAATCCTAATTATAATAGGAATAAGAATAATTGATATTAATTTATTCACAGCCTATTTATGGGAATTGAGGTATAAATAAACCCTTATAGAATATATCACTTCATGTTAGAGATTATTGAGAGATATCATGGGACATTAATTGTGGTTTAAAATGGAAAAAAGTAATTAGGAGTGTATGAGGGGACTTTCTTATATTTTTGGGGATCACATTTATTTCATGGGGTCTTGAAATCCATGTTAAGTCATTAGGGTTATGTTATTTAAGTGATGGTAATGGGATCATGGGATTTCATGCAAAAATCTGGTATCATGATCTCATTAAGGATAAGGGAGGACATGCATTTTCACATTTATATGGGGGTCATTTGACCCAATCTCTTGGTCGAGGGGACATATCATGAACTAATGGATATGATATCCTCATATGATCACATGGAAAATGGAATCATACATGAGAATCTATAATTTTAGTGGTATAATAGAAAACCCATTCAAGAATGGTTAATGAGTTTTTCAAATCAATCTATTGAAATTAATTAAAAACATTTATACAATGAAATTTGAAATAAAATGATAACTGAGATCCAATTTTTTCCCCTCTCTACATATCCAATCCTATTTAATTTTATTCTTTTGTCAAGGTAATTTATAAATATCACGACCTATATTTCTTATTCATTCATGGTGTAAAATCCATGTTTATAGAACATTCAAGAGTATTATTTTATATATATGTAAGTGGTGTATTTTTTGACTAATCCGAGTATGTTTCATGTAATTAGTAATGTATCCCTATTTCATCAAATTAGAAAAAAATATCAGGAATTAACACCTTCATATAATTATTGACATAACATGTTTAGGTGATATCTCTATAATGTGGGGATTAAATAATTCTGGGGGGAATCATGTAATGATTAAGTATCAC
The DNA here is from genome assembly GCA_963277665.1 of Viscum album. Classification (NCBI taxonomy): domain Eukaryota; kingdom Viridiplantae; phylum Streptophyta; class Magnoliopsida; order Santalales; family Viscaceae; genus Viscum; species Viscum album. Next base: position 1,767,391,107 of record OY728152.1, read on the forward strand.
GATACCATCCCATCTTGGACGATTCTTTTCACGTAATTCCCTTAGCACAATGAGATCATTTGCATTTCAATTAATTTCATGAGTATATTGAGATATTTGGAAACATATCCCAGTGATGGTTATCTAATATTCATTACACAACTGCATGAACATTAATTTTTCATACAATACCGACATAAAATACGTCGTTTCCTATTTTCAATTATACAAAAATATAACATTTGATTCGTGTAACATCAAATTTTTTCAAAATAAAACTAGCTGGGGTATATAAATGTCACCCATTAGAAATTATGTATTCAAAAATAACAAAGGACTATGTTCATAGATTTAAATGCCTTCAATAGTCCATCGATCCACTATCTATATATTTTTTTTCAACCTATCAGCATTATTTATTACATGTACCTATTTATAAAAAAGATGGTAATAGGATAAAAAATTCACATAAAAATATATATTCCATAGATCATTGTTTTATAATACCAAGGGAATTCTTCACAAGAGATCACTAACATGAGTACTATAAAAAAAATCAATTCTCTAGATTCGATCATGTGACCTCAATCACATAACCTAACTACAAAAGAAATCCACAAAATAATCAATGGTAACTATCCAATACTATGAGTCACACCTCATCAGTAGGTCATGTGATTTATGATATGAGTAGGGTGTTATGAGATCATTTTACACTAACATGGTTTTAATATTTAGATTTCTTTGTTACAGTCACATGATCACCTTAATCTATATAGGTCACACACACTGGATGATGCTTCCCATGTCTAGTAGATATATTATTCATGCCTCTCATTCTCAAATCAAAAAATAACTCCTTTTATACTAAAATTGAATTTCACTTTTCATATTACACATGTTTCCTCTAGAAATGTTGATTCAGTGTCCATATATCAATGTAATTACAAGGCTAGTAGTATACATTCCCATCATTAATTAATTTTAAACTCTAAAAAGGACTTTCATATGAATTTTATGGGGAATAACATGAATATGTATCTAGTTTTAGGTTTTATTTATATAAATGGATTTTCCATCCATATTGGTTTCTTGATTCCAATACCTAATGCATAGATAATTCCACTTTCTTATATCCTAGAATACGCAAAATATGTTTAGCTCAATCATCTCATCTGTATATAATTTTTTATTTGAGGAATATTTCTATTATTGATATATTATGATGCCAATAATAATAGATTTTAATGGTGTATTTCAAGAGTCTATTTCTTAAATCTATATCTTTATATGAATAATATAAAAGAACATATCAAAAAAAAGGTTGATGTTTTTATGTTTCTTGGATATCTAACTAGGAGGAAACTTTAAAACGGACAAGGGGTGAATCTTTTAGGTGTGGGATGAACTTGTAAAATTTTCAACTAATGTGATGGTAAATAGATTTTTATGAATATGTATAGGTCTCTCGGACCGTCACATACTATAATAAATGTATGATTACTAATATTATTGTTTGATGGATCCAAGATATATGTATGTTATATCTGATGCATGGTGAAGTCATCATCTATCTATTGGATGTTGAGAAAATCAATATTGTGTCAATTTGGCATATATATATGAAGAGTTTCTACCTCTTGAATCTAAATTCAATTAAGCTAGCTGAACTGCTCATATTTCTATGTATTTCATCGAAATGGATGATAATTCCCTTTGGAATGGCCCATATCAGGGGGGATGACTTCCCATATAATAAGTGGAATAAAATATTCATCATTATCCATCCATGAACCCCTATATAATAATAACCAGATGTACCCTTTATAAATATATCATGTTGTAGAAGGATAATATTGGATTATAGTTTAAAAAGTATGGATTAGTGTTTAGGGGTGAATGATCACCTCTCATGAATATCGATTTTTTCAGCTGGTTAGATTTATAAGAATGTAATTAACTGGTTAATTTTTCATATCCAGAGTGTATGGTGGAGTGAGAGTCACATATTTTGTATTCCAAGTTTAATGTGAATGTGATATAAAATTATAAGATGGCATTTTCCCATATTTTCTAGAATAGACCACCAATTGTGACATATCTATATGGGATGGTCCCCATACATGAACTTCACCCCATTCAAGTGTTTTGGGTGGGGTGGGGACCCAATGATTTGATATGAGTTCCATAGTACCTAGAATATCCCATGATCCAGGTTCAAGCCATTAATTTAGAGAATCATTTAGGTCTATCCCACAACACTAATGAACTAAAAAAATCAAGTATGATTAACCAATACAAAAAATTATTCTATATGTAGCTTACATATCAACTCGAATTGGAGATAAAATTTTTTGTGAGTCGTAAGCACTCTACCAGTGTGTGTGGTTGTTTTTGTGTGTTCATATGAAGTTCCCCAATCATCATCATGTTTGCTGAGAGGTTCACCTAATGGTGGAGTTCTAATTATTATTTATATTCACCATGTAGGAGAATTGAGTACAGATGAATATCCACCTAATCATCGTTAATTTTGGTATATCCAAATCATATGTCGATGCATGTATCTGTTCATACCGAAATGGGTATTTTTTTTACTAGCGTTGTGGGACACAATGTTTCCAATGGGGCCTAAATAAGAGGTTGTAATGGATACAGTGGTGTTAAAAAATTAGATGACCATATAATAGATATTATCTAGTAGATCTGTGGCTCGTGAGATGCCATGGATGTCACACCCACACGATTTCATAGTAAGTTATTTTCTTTAATGTAATTCAATAGCTTGCGCTACACTCAACACCGAGTTTGAGCATACCATGACTTACCAAACTAGTCATTCAAAAGAAGTTATGATTAATATTAACTGAATTTTTAATGTTATATACTCCATATAATTTTATAATCCTTGTTATGTGTTTATTAGACATAATATAAGAACAAATCCATTTTTTCAGATAATATAAGTATTTTTTCAAAAAAATGCAATTTTACCACCTTTTAATAGAAACCCCTTTTTAAAACCAATATTTGACACTTTTATATATTCAATTTAATGAAATTAAATTCTACTTTAAAATTGGGACATAAAAATTAATTTTTGATAAATTTTAGGTACTTTTCTAATAACTTTAATATTTTTGATGAATATTGAAAAAAATACTAAATTTTAATTGAAAACAACTTTTTTAATCGAAATAATATATAGTGTTAAATTATGTTTTTGAATGTTTTGGATGTATAATTATATTCTATTTTTATCTTTTAATAAAATTCAGGTGATTATAATTAATTTCACATTTAAATTTGACATAAACACATGTCAATCTTTTGATAGTTTTTACTTTTTTAAAAGCTACTTCTCGGTTTTGACAATGGAAATTAATATTACATTAATTAATGAAACTTCTAAGTTTTTTATTTGGTAAAAAATAATTAATTTTTGAATTCTGAATATCAAAATTATCTTAGGGTGAATTTTTGGTATTTTTCTGAAAACATTCAATTTTTGATGAATAGTGAAAAACAGTGTGTTATAATTTAAAACTGACTTTTTAATTAAATAATAATTTATTTTATTGAAATTTATTTAGTCAAATTATATTTATAATACCTAAATAATTTAAATTTAATTCATTTGAGTCATTTTATAATAATATTACATGTAAATAATTTTATAGAACTTTTTACCGTCTTTTACCCACCTCATAGGAGAAATTGCAAATTCGCATAAAACATACTTTTACAACATTGGTGAGTGGAATTTCAAAAATAAATAAGACATGGTTTATATCAATATGAAAAATTTGGTTCAATAAGATGAAAATAATTTTTGGTGAAGAGTATAATTTTACTTTTATTTACCATAGTTAAAAGTAAATTGGGTCATTAAGGGTAAAAATGATATCATAATTATCCCAACACATGCCCTAATTCTATTTTATAAGTTTAATTCGACCAAAAAAAACCTTATTAATAAAATATGATCCTTTATGTCCATATTTCTTAGATTTGGACATTTATTATTATTGAATTCAAAGAAGAGTCAAAATTGATAAATTCAATGCTTAATAACTAAACCATTTTTAATATAGGGTTATACATAAGATAAATTAGATTATTAATATTAATTAGAAAGATAATAGTATTCACTACATAATGGTATTTTATTTATATTTAGTATACATTATATAATTTATTTCATTTACGAAAAAATGATGATGCAGTAATTACCTAATTAATGAAATATTAAAATATTTGATATTATAAATATCCAAATAAATTTAATTTGATACATTTTATGAATTCAATTAATTTTCTAGGTTAATATGACATATTAGGGTTGATTATATGAATTTTGTTCGAATTAATAATGTTTTTAGGAATTTAGAAAAAACGAATATTGTCGAATATTGTCAAAATTGACATAAATGACATTTAAAAACTAATATTATATTATTCATTGATAACCTATTCTTAAAAATATAGGGTTCAGCCAAAAGACTTATATAATGATAGTTGTATCATTAATTAACCACTTGGGGTTCTCTTGGAAGTTTATAGTTTGGTTAATAACCATATAATATAAAAATACAAAGAGTCATGGAAACTGTCAAACTATTTAACTAAGAGTTAAATCAAAATGATAAAGTTAATATAGTTACCCAAACAGGTCTAAAATTTATTGGATGAGTGGTTTTCTACCCATCCCTTCTTTATCCTTTAAATAAATTATTTTTTTGCCATTATAAACTGAAAATATAGCATCCCGCCTCTTTATCACATAAACTTTCATTACATTTTACAAAACCGAGGATCTTTAAGGTTTAGTTTCTTGGAAACCAGGAACATTAAACATGAAAACATAAAACATTCTTCTAAAACACTTGAAAGGCTTGTCCTCATGTTCATCCTAAGTTCATTACTGCATCACATAACCTGGGAGCATACATCAAAAGAAAGGGTGAGCAAAAAGCCGAGTAAGGAAAGCAAGAGAAACATTTTACATGTGAACTTGAGATACTTCAATATGGTCATGAAAAAGAACATTAAGGCATGAGAATGAAATAAGGAGGCATATCATAATAAAAATAACATTTTTCATAACTTGAAAATGTGGCTACATCATTTAACATGGACAATCATGAACATGTCACCATGGTCCATCCCCAAGGTGTCATTTGAAAATTACCACGGTTATTTACCAAGGTATCGTGAAAATTGTAATCTCTAGTGGTTACATCATTACCCAATGCATTAGAGCGCTATCAGGGCGCACCCTTAAATTTTCCTTTATTATCATGTGAGCCACATATATCATCATCAAACATTTCATAAAGAACCCATATAGCACAAAATAAATGGGTTTCATTTCGTAATCGTAACGTTTTAAAAACTACTTTAAAGACATGATCTTTACGTCACTTTAAAACCCACAGAAAAGGAAGGTGGGTCTCATGTATGTAAATCCCAGAATTTAAAATAGAACATTTTGGTATATATGTGAAGACCCCTTTAGAAGAAAGAGATTTGAGTATTCACTTAATAATATAAAAGAACTTTAGAAAAAGAGAGATACATTTTGAGACAGAAATTCTGCAGCATAACGGCTATGTTATGAGGTTTTAGAAGACATTAAAAGAGAAGGAAAATGGGTCAAACATTCATAAATGACCCATAAAACAGTAGATTGACAGAATAAGAAGGATACATGATCATGGTAATGAAATTTCAAGGATATACCATTTGAAATGAAAAACATGGAAGGAAGAAAAAAATTAGATTTCTCTTATCAAATTTCGGCAGCCTAACGGCGTTACTTATACTTCAACAAAAATGACTTCAAAAGATAAAATAGGTTCTCTCATCATGTGAACATAATAGTTCAGTATGATAGATATAGATATAATTCCCCAACCTAATTAAAAAGGAACTTGAAATACTTGACATGAAAGTAGAACTTTGAAAAGAATGAGAAGGGTGAAAGAATCTCCTAAAAAAATTCGGCAGCCTAACGGCACCACTTAAAACTTCAAAATACTGAATTGAAGAGATAAAATGGGGTCTCTAATCATATGAACATAAGAGTCCAGTATGATAGATATAGAGTTCATACCCCAACATAACAAAAAGGAACTTGAAAGAATTGACATGAAAGTAGAACTTCAAAACGAGAAGGGTGAAGAACCACTTAAAAATTCGGCAGCCTAACGGCGCCACATAAAACATCAAAATAATGAATGGAAGAGATCAAATGGGGTCTCTCATAATATTATCATAAAAGATCAGTATGATAAAATTAGAGATCATACCCCAGCATAATAAAAAGGATCTTGAAATACTTTACATGAAAATAGATCTTGAAAAATGAGAAGCGAGAAAGAATATGTTACAAAAATTTCGGCAGCCTAACGACGCCACTTAAAACTTCATAAAACGAAATAATGAGAGTAAGAGGGGATATCTCATTATATGTACATGAAAAGGGCAGTAAGAGGAGTATAAAAGAACATCCTCCAACATAAGAACATGGAGCATAAAAGGAATGACATAAAAGAGATTACTTGAAATGAAAGAGAGAGGTCGGATCCCTTACCTTAAAACATAACTCTTAAAACTCAATGGTTGGGACCTTGAGGGCTTGGGGGCACAATGAGAGGACTCCTTGGGAGGTAATGAGACCAAGACTTCGTTGGGGAAGAGTGGGGAGTCGAATGGATGAGGGGATGGCTTGGTATTTATAGGGAAAGTGAGGGGACAAGGCATTAATGGCAAAGGGACACCTCATTAGTGGTTTTGGGAAAACCATGGGCTTGCCCATGGTATTTGCCCATGGTATTGGCCACTTGGGACACCTCATACCTTATATCACTATTCATAATTCTAACATATTGATTACAAACTTAATACATCATTTAATGATGTCATTAATCACCTGTAACTTAAAAATTGTATTTTCACTATTCATCGAAAATTCAACTTTCTCAGAATAATCCCAAAATTTCACCTTAACCAAATATCAAAACTATGATTAAAAATATGAACTCAATTTTATAAAAATAATTTTCTAAATATTTTTTATTTAATTTTTAAATAAAAACACAATTCATCGAAAATTCATTTTTTGAGAAAAAACCCCAAAAATTGCAATAGCATAATATCGGTGCTCTGAGTTCAAAAATGAAATCCGTTTATAAAAATAATTATCTAAATATTTTTAATTAAATTTTTAATTAAAAAACACTATTCACCCAAAAAAACTTATACTTGAATAATAATTTATGAAACCGTTATTTAACCATTTTATTGAATCACATTACTTAATCAAGGTGCCTAGATTATATTAATACTTTATTTAAGTGAGATTACTAATCCATTTGAACACATTACTAATCCTAATCATAAAATCACTATTCATAATTTACTATTCATCAAAAATTAAGTTGATCTTATTAGACTCTAAATTTCGTACTGAACATAATTGTAGAAGACCATTTTTCAAAAATCATTACACATCTTTAATTATTTAAGGTTTACACAAGCATTTTTAAAATATCCTTTTTTCTAAAATTCATCAAAAATATGCATACTATATTTATCCGGTCATTTGAAAATTCATAAACTTCATTATAAGAAGAAATCCCAATTTTTATTTAAAACAAAGGATTACACAAGGCAGTTATGGTCTCGTTACATAGACCCTTATCACACCAGCATAGGACCTAAGTGTAAGGTGTGCTAAGGTGAGAGAATCCGAGGGAGGCTCAGCCAACATCGCACGAGTAGTAATTTATATTAGTTTGAACTTCTCGCGAAGGCGATCCCGTTATAGCTTTATACGATGAAGTTTAGCTTGGGTTTGGTCTAGAGCAAAGCCCAGTGGTGCTACCTCCTTCCCAAGTTCTGTTAGATGGGATTCGATTGGTCCAAGACTACTGGGTGAGGCCATCGAATCTTCTTTCTATATTAATTAACCAAGATTACTTGTATTTAGAGACAATAATCAAAACGTTTAGTTCCCAGTGGTCATATTGACCAATGGTCATATAAAAGTAAAAAACCAACAGTATCATTTTAATTATACTAATGTTATCAAATGAAGCATTTTTGTTGAGTATAAAAATAAAATAACACATAAAATTATGAAACAAGATTTATTCAAAATTTCGGGTTGTTACAATCATCACCCCTTAAGAAATTGCGTCCTCGCAATTTTTTTAAAAATAGGTTTTGAAATTTCATTGAAATTCCCACATCAAAAAAGGAGTCAGTAAAACTATTACTTTAAAAGAAAGAAAGGGAAGTACGAAGGTCACCCGAGTTAGCCCACACTAGGATTCCATGTAGGAAAACATGGACATGGAGGAGAAAACAAAGGGCCAAGTTCTGAGGGAGAGTGATAGGGAACATGATTAGGATAAAGTTAACCATAAGAAAATCCCAAACTTATGATGTGTGTAAACGATCTTTGATTACCTAGTAGGAAACGTAAACCAACAACGTTTTTGTTTTACGTTCCTTTTCATAATTTTGAGGAATTCATTTACAACATAGAACAAAAACATAAGGAAATATATCTACCTTCATGTATAGTTTCACCCTTTAATAGGTTGCTACCAAAACTAATCTTTTCTCCCAAACGATGAGCATTCAAAACTACTTGGTCTCATCAAAACACAAGAATCATCTTCTAGAGAATCAAATAATCCACAAAATATTAACTATATATTTATTCTATCTTTAAACATTATCCCAAAAACAGAAAGGGTAAGGTTAAACAACTCTTAAAAAAGGAAGAATCCCATAGGAATGGAAACTAATTTTAAATCTTCAATGTTCCATGGTAATACCCAAAGTTCATCATAGACCATCCCATAATTAACGGTCCATAAAATTCCTCAAAATAAACCAAACTAAGATTGAAACCCAAATACAAGAAGGATTTGATAACATAGTCTTCCAAAATAAACTTCATTGTTCATCTCCAAACAACATCAACCACTCCTAACATCTTATAACAAAATTATCTAAACTAAACATATTTTACCCAAGATAGGTTAATCATTCCCATAAGTAACCTAAATTACTATAAGTCCACCATAAATTCATCGATTCTTCAAAATATAAGTCAACCTTACTCCTCAATGAAAATACCGTAGTAATCTATTTACCTCGATCATATAGGGTCCCTAAAATAGTGAACGTATTCCAAAATAATAATGTTTTAATCCCCTAATCACCTCTGTCATATTAATATGACAATCGTCGCATTTCCTATCACATTGGTTTTTGGGACATGTTCTTCCATTTCCCACCATTAACTACGAAAAGAAACTATAATTAGGGGATTATTTACTTATCTAATAATCATGAAAAGGAAAATTTAAGCATAAAAGGATAAACATTTAGAATAAAAGTATATCCTAACTTGTGATCCCCTAGGTTCCAATCTAGGTTATCCATGATCATATATTCTTATGTGAATCTTTATTTTGTTTTATCCTTGTTCCTTTAATAATGGTTCATACTAAGCTTATGAATTTACCAAAGCATATCCCCCGGGAGTGTCGTAACCAAGAGTGCAGCAAGGCCCGTTGTCGTGTACCAGTTCCCGTTCGAGTCTAGCTCAATGCAGTTTTTTCAGGTTTTACACCTATTTACATCTGTTCTAGAGCCACCTCTACCTGCTCGTATCCAGACAGGGATGTATTTGCTTGGAAACCCCTTACTCAATACTCACCAAAATACCAGAAAGATTTCCTATATTTAAACTTTTCTATAGGGTTATTCCTAGATTTTTCATATCCTAATTTCCACAAATAACTATACCATCCTTTGATACCAACTATAGAATCCCGCCTCTTTATCACATAAACTTTCATTACATTTTACAAAACCGAGGATCTTTAAGGTTTAGTGTCTTGGAAACCAGGAACTTTAAACAAGAAAACATAAAACATTCTTCTAAAACACTTGAAAGGCTTCTCCTCATGTTCATCCTAGGTTCATTACTGCATCACATAACCTAGGAGCATACATCAAAAGAAAGGGTGAGAAAAAATCCCAGTAAGGAAAGTAAGAGAAACATTTTACATGTGAACTTGTGATACTTCAATAAGGTCATGAAAAAGAACTTTAAGGCATGAGAATGAAATAAGGAGGCATATCATAATAAAAATAACATTTTTCATAACTTGAAAATGTGGCTACATCATTTAACATATACAATCATGAACATATCACCAAGGTCCATCCCCAAGGTGTCATTTGAAAGTTACCAAGGTTATTTACCAAGGTATCGTGAAAATTGTAATCTCTAGTGGTTACATCATTACCCAATGCATTGGAGTGCTATCAAAGCGCACCCTTAAATTTTCCTTTATTATCATGTGAGCCACATATATCATCATCAAAAATTTCATAAAGAACCCATATAGCACAAAATAAATGGGTTTCATTTCGTAATCATAACGTTTTAAAAACTGCTTTAAAGACATGATATTTACGTCACTTTAAAACCCACAGAAAAGGAAGGTGGGTCTCATGTATGTAAATAACATAATTTAAAATAGAACATTTTGGTATATATGTGAATACCCCTTTAGAAGAAAGAGCTTTGAGTATTCACTTAATAATATAAAATAACTTTAGAAAAAGAGAGAGACATTTTGAGACAGAAATTCAGCAGCATAACGGCTATGTTATGAGGTTTTAGAAGACATTAAAAGAGAGGGAAAATGGGTCAAACATTCATAAATGACCCATAAAACAGTATATGGGAAGAATAAGAAGGATACATGATCATGGTAATGAAATTTCAAGGACATAACATTTGAAATGAAAAACATGGAAGGAAGACAAAAATTAGATTTCTCTTATGAAAATTCGGCAGCCTAACGGTGTTACTTAAACTTCAAGAAAAATGACTTGAAAAGATCAAATAGGGTCTCTCATCATGTGAATATAAGATTTAAGTATGATAGATATAAAGATAATTCCCCAACATAATTAAAAAGGAACTTGAAAGACTTGACATGAAAGTAGAACTTTGAAAAGAATGAGAAGGGTGAAAGAATCCCCTAAAAAAATTCGGCAACCTAACGGCGCCACTTAAAAATTCAAAATACTAAATTGAAGAGATCAAATGGGGTATCTTATCATATGAAAATAATATTCCACTATTATAGATATAGAGATCATACCCCAACATAACAAAAAGGAACATGAAAGAATTGACATGAAAGTAGAACTTCAAACCGAGAAGGGTGAAGAACCACTTAAAAATTCGGCAGCCTAACGGTGCCACTTAAAACATCAAAATACTGAATGGAAGAGATCAAATGGGGTCTCTCATCATATGATCATAAAAGATCAGTATGATAAATTTAGAGATCATACCCCAACATAATAAAAAGGAACTTGAAATACTTTACATGAAAATAGATCTTGAAAAATGAGAAGGGAGAAAGAATCTGTTACAAAAATTTTGGCAGCCTAACAGCGCCACTTAAAACTTCATAAAACGAAATAATGAGAGTAAGAGGGGATCTATCATTATATTTACATGAAAAGGGCAGTAAGAGGAGTATAAAAGAACATCCTCCAACATAAGAACATGGAGCATAAAAGGAATGACATAAAAGAGATTACTAGAAATGAAAGAGAGAGGTCGGATCCCTTACCTTAAAACATAACTCATAAAACTCAATGGTTGGGACCTTGAGGGCTTGGGGGCACCATGGGAGGACTGCTTGGGAGGTAATGAGACCAGAAATTCATTGGGGGAGAGTGGGGAGTCGAATGGATGAGGGTTTGGCTTGATATTTATAGGGAAAGTGAGGGGACAAGGCATTAATGGCAAAGGGACACCTCATTAGTGGTTTTGGCAAAACCATGGGCTTGCCCATGGTATTTTCCAATGGTATTGGCCACTTGGGGCACATCATACCTTATCTCACTATTAATAATTAGAAAATTTTGATTACAAAATTAATACATCATTTAATGATGTCATTAAACACCCGTAACTTAAAAACAGTATTTTAACTATTCATCGAAAATTCAACTTTTTCAGAATAATCCCAAAATTTCACCTTAACCAAATATCAACGCTCTGATTACAAATATGAACTCCATTTTATAAAAATAATTTTATAAATATTTTTAATTTAATTTTTAAATAAAAACATGATTCATCGAAAATTCATTTTTTTCAGAAAAAACCCCAAAAATTACAATAGTAAAATATCGGTGCTCTGAGTTAAAAAATGAAATCCGTTTTATAAAAATAATTATCTAAATATTTTTAATTAACTTTTTAATTAAAAAACACTATTCACCTGAAAAAACTAATACTTGAATAATAATTTATGAAACCGTTATTTAACCATTTTATTGAATCACATTACTTAATCAAGGTGCCCAGATTATATTAATACTTTCTTTAAGTGAGATTACTAATTCATTTGGACACATTACTAATCCTAATCATAAAATCACTATTCATAATTTACTATTCATCAAAAATTATGTTGATCTTATTAGACTCTAAATTTCGTACTGAACATAATTGTAGAAGACCATTTTTCAAAAATCATTACACATCTTTAATTATTTAAGGTTTACACAACCATTTTTAAAATATCCTTTTTTCTAAAATTCATCAAAAATATGCATACTATATTTATCCGGTCATTTGAAAATTCATAAACTTCATCATAAGAAGAAATCCCAATTTTTATTTAAAACAATGGATTACACAAGGCAGTTACGGTCTCCTTACATAGCCCCTTATCACACCAGCATAGGACCTAAGTGTAAGGTGTGCTAAGGTGAGAGAATCCGAGGGAGGCTCGGACAACATCGCACGAGTAGTAATTTCTATCAGTTTGAACTTCTTGCGAAGGCGTTCCCGTTCTATCTTTATATGATGAAGTTTAGCTTGGGTTTGGTCTAGAGCAATGCCCAGTGGTGCTACCTCCTTCCCAAGTTCTGTTAGATGGGCTTCGATTGGTCCAAGACTACTTGGTGAGGCCATCAAATCTTCTTTCTATATTAATTAACCAAGATTACTTGTATTTAGAGACAATAATCAAAACGTTTAGTTCCCAGTGGTCATATTGTCCAATGGTCATATAATAGTCAAAAACCAACAATATCATTTTAATTATTCTCATGTTATCAAATGAAGCATTTTTGTTGAGTATAAAAATAAAATAACACATAAAATTAGGAAACAAGATTTATTCAAAATTTCGGGTTGTTACAGAAAATGATTTTATTATAAAATAATATTTCTAGCATTTACTACGGTGCCCCTCACCCCTGTTACTTTAGTCATAAATCCAACCTAAAGATTCCTTTAAATCAAATCAAAAGGAAGATCCTGACGAAGAGGTAAATATTTCATCACCTCTTTCAAGTTCCTTTGTTCTTCCACTTCCACTTTCTTTGTATTTTCCATTATAAAATAATAACTACAGTATCTTCTATATATTTTGATGTTGTTATAAATATTGTATGACCACATTCATTATTCTATCAATCCATTGAATGACATGTCACCATATGTGCAAATGTATGAATTACCGTCTCCATGTCTTGGTGTAGTTATTCAATACATTATTATTTGGATGGTTATAATAATGATTTATAATTGGTTTAAATAATAAATATAAAATGATAATGATCCTGTATATATGATATACCATTTAATTATATATTATTTTAATATCAAAAGAATGATATTGTCGCTCATGCATACGTACAGATTATCGTCTCCACGAACGCGATGAGATTCATTCCCCATCGTATATATTCAAGAATAATTTTATTATATGATTAAAAACAATGTTTAAAGACTTAATATCATTCTGAATATGAATAAGATACATCCTATCCATAACAAACATTACTAATGTAACAAAGCATATAATGGATAATTAATCAGTTAACACCCGAAACAACGATAATACTAAGATATTATTAACAAATCAATGTTAAAAGATCAAATATATGATATCATATTAATGTATATGATTCATTTATAACATAATAACAATTATTTCACCATTATACTGGATGTTAACTTACGATCGACCAAAGAAATGTTCAATGTATGGGGTTTCTTATCTCAGTTTTAATTCTGTGAGATTTCCTTTGTTTGCCACTTATTTATTAAATGTGGTGTATTGTGTACTGAAATATGATATATATTATCATTATTATCTTTATATTCATGGTATTCTATGAATAATTTAATGGTTATTAACTTTTGGTCATATGACTGGATTGATTACAACGTACTAAAGTGTTTTCATCTCACTTATTATTCTCCTTAGATTCATGATATATTGTAACTATTTCTTTATGTGTGGTGTATGTATTGTCCTATGATTGAATTAGTGGTTTCAAATACTTTAATTTATGGTTATTATACATATTCATTTTATGGTTATTCTTTCATTTGATATATGTTTCATAAGTTAGAAAATCGGTAAGTGAATTTCAAATTTCAATTTCCACTCATTCGGCATTACACATACATAATTGATTATTTTACTCCATGATTATGTGTGGAATAAATATTTATTATTTTTTTAGAAATTTTCAATCCCATTTTTGTTGATATACATTTGACACATAAAATCACTCCATTGATAACCTCTCAAGTCATTGATATGAACTTGATAAGAGTAATTTTCACTCAATCTCCATTCATTGAGTTAAACCTCCAATTCATTGGTGATGTTTTTACAAGAACATGTGTGAATTTCATCTGATTGATTAACACTGAGTATTCAATCATATTGAGTCTATTTTTTTTTAGACATAATTATGTCACTTATTTATCCATAACTTAAAGATATGTACTTTATATGGGATTTCATGTCAACTTGAATTCCATTGATTTTTATTTGTTGTTATGTGCCAAGTCACTTTTGTTTGGTGTATATATTGTATTTTGACATATTATATCATGAAATCCATTATTCTCATGATATTATAACGTTTTTATTGCCTTAATAATTTGTATTCAAGGGTACCCCATTTTTTAGAAACTTTAACTAAAATATCATTTTAAAATGTTTTAATGATTTATTCTTCTAAATATTTCTCATTAATGTCCATGTTTTAAAAATGTTTTTAAGGATTTATTTATATGGACATTAATGTTTTAAAATTAAAATTCCCTTTAAAAGATTCATAGTGGTATGGGAAACATTGATTCAAAAATCTATTTTAAAACAGCTTCTAGACAAATTTTGTGACTTTTAAATGTTTTCAAGAAAAAGGGGGATATTTATCTAAAATATTTTTTATAATTATTTTAATATGTGTCAATATCCTTCATTATTCTCATTTATGGTTAATTAGTTACAATATATTCTTCCATATTATATAGAATGTGTTAATTTTGACTGTGTATGTGCCATTTTTATACCATTTATGATTTGTGGATAAAGTATTTATATTTCTTATGCTAGTTTTAATATGAATTCTGTTGTTATGTTTCAAAATTTTCATGTGAGGAATTCATTAGACTTAGTAAGTGATGGGTGTAGCCCGCTATAGCTCCTCTATTCATCGGTGGTCTCATGAGACAAACTATTGTCTCGGCCCAAGGCTTGACCAAGTCTTATTTCTAGTATTGGAACAATACCATGACTATGTGGTTATAGATTCAGGAATTATGCATTCCATCATTATGAAAGTGGATATTAATATTGCATGTGATTATTCAACTGCTAGAATATTCATGTGAATAAGTAAATGGCATTATTGGATTTTTTTTCATATGTTAGCAAACCGGTAAGTGAATTTCAAATTTCAATTTCCACTCATTCAGAATTACACATAATTCATTGATTATTTTAATCCATGATAATGTGTTGAATCAGTATTTATTATTTGTGTAGTAATTTCCAATCCCATTTCTGTGGATATAATTTTGAGACATAAAATCCCTCCATTGATAAACTCTCAAGTCATCGATATGAACTTGATAAGAGTAATTTTCACTCAATCTTCATTTATTGAGGTAAACCTCCAAATCATTGGTGTTGTTTTTACAAGAATATGTGTGAATTTCCTCTAAATGATTCACACTGAATATACAATAATATTGAGTTTTTTTGTATTTTTTACACATAATTATGTCATTGATTTATCCATAACTTAAGGATATGCACTTTAAATGGGATTTCATGTCAACTTGCATTCCATTGAGTCTTCTTTGTTGTTATGTTCCAAGTCACTTTTGTTGGGTGTATATACTGTATTTTTACATATTATATCATGAAATCCATTATTCTCATGATATTATAACGTTTTTATTACCTTAATTATTTGTATTCAAGGGTACCTCATTTTTTCGAAACTCTAACTAAAATATTATTTTTAAATGTTTAAATGATTTATTCTTCTAAATATTTCTCATTAATTTCCATGATTTAAAAATGGATTTAAGGATTTATTTATATGGACATTAATGTTTTATAATTAAAATTCCTTTTAATAGTTTCATAGTGGTATGGGAAACATTGATTCAAAATTCTATTTTAAAATAGCTTCTTGACAAATATTTTGACTTTTAAATGTTTTCCAGAAAAAAGGGGGATATTTATCTCAAATATTTTTTATAATTATTATAAAATTTGTCATTATCCTTCATTATTCTAAATTGAGGTTAATTATTTACAATATAGTCTTCCATATTATAATGAATGTGTTATGTTTGACTGTGTATGTGCCATTTTTATACCATTCCTGGTTTGTGGATAAAGTATTTATATTTAGTATGCTAGTTTTAATACGAATTATTTTGTTATGTTTCAAACTTTTCATATGAGGAATTCATTGGACTTAATATGTGTTGGGTGGATCATGCCATAGATCCTCGATGCATCAGTTGGTCTCATGAGGTAAACTAGTGTCTCCGCCCAAGGCTTTGACAAAATCTTATTTCTTGTATTGGAACAAGACCTTGACTATGTGGTTATAGATTCTAGCATTATGCATTCTATCATTATGAATGTGGCTATTAATATTGCATGCGATTATTCGACTGTTAGAATATCCATGTGAATATGTAAATGGCATTATTGGATTTTTTTTCTTTGCCATATTATCCTGAAGATCATGTTTAAAAGTCTTTTGTTTTAGCATAATACATTGCCTTAAATTTTTATACATGTTTATGAATGTTTCTGATATATTGTTATCCTTACTGAGAATCTGAGCTCACCCCTTTCTAGGTTTTATTATTCCCAGGATGTGAATAATTTTATTATGATTGACCTGTAGGGATAATATATAGGATCTCATCATTTTCTATGGAAACAATGTTGTTGTTGTTTTCCATTTTATTATGTAATGTAAACCTTATAAATTTATCTAGTATTACCAAGGCTAATAAAGTAATTGGTTTTTCAATACATGATCTTTTGTGATCATGACAATGATACATAATATTGAACTATCTCTGAGCCTCTATTGTTGTGGTGTTATAGTTAGTATCAGAGAAAGTTTAGTACAAACCCTGGAAACTAGATTTAGATAAAATCTGATTATAACACATTGCCCTAAGATGGACTTTGATGATTAGTATAGAAGAACTTCCTAAAATTTTGGCGTTTTATAGATTTTGTGAGTTTTCCAAGCAATACATCCTTTTCTAGATACGAGCAGGTAGAGGAATCTCTAGCACAGCTATACCTAGGGGTAAAACCCAAAAACACCACTTTGAGCTAGACTTAAACGGGTACTGAGCACGACAACGGGCCTTGCTGCACTCTTGGTTACAACACTCCTAGGGGATATGCATAGGGTAATTCTCATTTTCATTACAAATAGATTTGAAGGAATTTAATATAATATCAGAATAAATTACCTTGGTTAATCATATGGTGTTTCAAATTAAAAATATGGTGTCATGATATTTTCTAAATGATTTTATGATTATTGTTACCTACACAATGATTTATGGTTTTAGTGAATGGACGGATTCCAAGGAATTCGTAATAACTTTGAGCATAATGTAAAAGGTCGGAACGGTGGTGGAAATGAGGAACAAAATGGAATTCGGACAGGCGTAAAAGATATCGGGTTTCTGCCAAATCAGTTTTCCATTATTATGAACAATGAAATATATATTAACCAACTCCTAAACTCAACATAGAAGAGAAAGGTGATGAATAATAAGAGATCCAATAGTGGAGAGCATGGAGAAAAGAATATTCAATTTCCATCATTCAAAAAATGAGGAAGGAGACTCCCAAGAAAGTATCTTAATGGAACAACGAAATTCTTTACATGTGGTAAAGAAGGACATAAAGTAATGGATTTCCTAGTAAAAATGAAGAGTACTATAGAAGAAAATAAAAAATGTCCCAAGAATCCATTTATATTCATTTTTTGTAAATGTAGGGGACTTGTCCATTAACTAAGTGAATGCCCTATTATATATGATATTTTCTTGATCAAAGAAGATGCTATGTGGAAATAAATGGTTGGAGAAATGTTTAAAAGTATTAGAGATTTTTTTATGGGATTACTTTGGAAAAAATTTCTCTTGTATTTGTATCCATGTCGTTTTTCATGTGAAAATGTTATTTGTGGTAGAATTATCTTTTCTCTTGTGGATATAGTTATAAATAACCATTTGGTTCTATGCGATCAATGGGTTTGATGAAATTACATGTTATTATTTTTTGGGATGAAAATACAAGTTATGAGATAACATTTGTGGTATAATTATATTATTGTTATTTTTAGGAATTTATCTCATTTTTTTAATGTTATAAAATATTGTTTTTGAAAAAGGACAACACGTAGACTTTGTGACAACCCGTTGTGTCGGACAATGCTATGAAAATCTAACCCACAACCATACTGTGATTGGGATTTATCACCAACCACTAGACTACATGAAGTCCCTAATTAGTGTGACTAATTATTTTTAGTTAAATGATTTCATTGATCAACAATAAATTGTTTTGGGATCTTATGTCTTATCAAATTAATACCCTTATTATAGGAAAATGATTTGGTGATTAGGTGATAAATTTTATTTTGGAAGACGTTCGCACTGTTGGGAACACTATATGCCTAAGGAAAATATAAAACTATGGGATTTCATTTGAGGAGTAATTGTGGATTTTTATTACTGTATTTATTGAAGATTTATTTTGATTTTGGTTATTTATGGAAATGATTAACATATCATAGAGAATATTTTATTAGGTAAATTACTTTTAAGTATATGAATTTAAGAGTAGTCGATGTTATTTTGAAATACAATTTAACATGGAAGACTTTGTAATAAAATTCTTATATGTTTTGGGTTTCAATGATAGATTGGATTATATTGACGGATTTTATGGACAATTGTTTATTTAATGGAATTTATTTAATAATGGGGTATTTTTTGTTTAACTATAGAAAAATAATATTAGTGTTTCTTTCTCTAAAAGAATATCCTTTTTGGGGGATCATCTGTTCTTTTACTAACCATTTTAGTATTGATTATTCTCTAAATACTAGGTAAATATATAGTTTATCTTTTGTGGATCAGGTCATTCTCTAGAAGCTGATTCTAGCTCTTCCGGTGTGACCAAGTCATCTTGAATACTCATCATTTGAAAAAATATATGAGTTTGTGGTAGAAATTTATTAATGAATGAATCAATACTTAAAAAGTAGGTATATATCTTTATATTTTTAGTCAATCTCATAAATAAAATCTTCATCTTTATGAAATGAAACTTAAAAAAACCTTGTCCGTTTAATTTTCCTACGGTGAAACTAATGACCATTTGTCCCATCACATGTTTGTGGTTTTCTTGTTGTTAACATTATTTTTATCATGTTTTTTATTCCTCTCCATCAGAACATGACACTTAGTTTCTCTTTCATATCCATATTTTCCTACAAGGAATCCTAGTTATAGTTATCTTGGGTGACCTTTGTACTTATCTTTCTTTCTTTTAAAGTGATGGTTTTATTATCTCTTTTCCCGATGTGGTATATTCAATGATGTTCCCAATCCCAATTTTAAAATTGGGGGGATAAAATTTCCAAAATGTGGGAATAATGTAACTCTCCACGATTTCAAAGTTAGTTATTTTCTTTAAAGTTATTTTATAGCGTGCGCTACACACAACAACGAGTTAAAGTGCATCACGACTTTCCAAAATAGCTGTTCAAAATCAGTTCTTAATAGTATTAACTGAATTTTGAATTTTATATAATCCATATAATTTTAGAATCTATATTATGTGTTTCATAGACATCATATAAGAACAAATTCATTTTCTTAGATAAAATATGTATATTTTCAAAGAAAAATGTAATTTTACATCCTTTTAATGTAAAACACTTTTTAAAACCATTATTTGAAACTTTTATTTATTAAATTTAATTAAAATATTTTATTTTATAGAATCGGGATATAAAAACTTTTTGGATAAATTTTTGGTACTTTTCTAATAACTTGTATATTTTAATGAATACTGAAAAAAAAACTAAATTTTAATTGAAAACAACTTTTCTAATCGAAATAATTCATAGTGTTAAATGATGTATTTGAATGGATTGGAAATATAATTATATTATATTTTGATCATTTAATAAAATATAGGTGATTATAAGTAATTTCACATTTAAATTTGACATAAACACGTGTAAATCTTTTGATAGTTTTTACATTTTTTAAAAACACGTTTTTTGGTTTTGACAATGGAAATTAATTTTAAATTAATTAATGAAACATTTATGTTTTGAATTTGGTAAAAAAATCATTTTTTAATTTTGAATCTCAAAATTATCTTAGGGTTAATCATTGGTATTTTTCTGAAAACATACAATTTTTTATGAATAGTGAAAACTTTGCGTCATTGTTTAAAACTGACTTTTTATTTAAGTAATAATTTATTTTATTTAAAATTGTTTAAGTCAAAATAGATGCATAATAACTATATAAGTTCAATTTAATTTATTGGAGTCATATTATTATAAAACTAGATGTATAAAACTTTACTGATCTTTTTACCATCTTTTACTCAACTCTTAGGAGCATTTGCAACTTCGCTTAAAACAAAATTTTACAGCTTCTGTGATTGGAATTTGAAAAATTTGAGAGACATGGCTGATATCAGTAAAAAAAATTTTGTTTCATAAGATGAAAATAGTTTTTGGTGAATATTAACTTTTTCCTTTTATTTACAACGGTTAAAAGTATATAGCTTAATTACTGGTAAAAATGATATCATAATTACCCCATCACATGTCTTAATTCTATTGGATACATGTAATTTGGCCAAAAAACCCATATTAATAAAACATGATATCATATTAATGTATATTATTCTTTTATAATTTAATAAAAATTATTTCTCCATTATACATGAGGTTAACCTACCCTCGACCTAGGAAAAGTACAATATAAGGGGTTTCTTATCTCACTTTTAATTATGTGAGATTTCCAGTGTTCACCACTTATTTTTTTAAAATTTTGTATTTTGTACTGCCATTTAATATATATATTATCATTATTCTCTTTATATTCATGGTATTCTCAGCTTCATTGGGTGGTTATTAACTTTTGGACATACGACTCGATTGATTACAACGTATTTAAGTGTTTTCATCTCACTTCTTATTCCAGTTAGATTCAAGCTATATTTCCACTATTTCATTTTGTGTGGTGTATGTACTATCCCATGATTGAATTTATGGTTTAATATACATTAATTTATAGGTATTTACATCCTTATTTTATGATCCTTCTTTCATGGGATGTATGTTTTATAAGTTAGAAAATTGGCAATAGAATTTCAAATTTCAATTTCCACTCATTCAGCATTACACATACATCATTGATTATTTTACTCCATGATTATGTGTGGAATCACTATTTATTATTTTTGTAGAAATTTACACTCCCCTTTCTATGGATATAATTTTGAGACACATAATCACTCTATTGAAAAATTCTCAAGTCATCGATATGAACTTGATAAAAGTAATATTAAATCAATCTCCATTCATTGAGTTGAACATCCAATTCATTGGTGTTGTTTTTACATGAATTGGTGTGAATTTACTCTGATTTAGTAACATTAAATATACAATAATATTGAGTGTATTTTTATTTCTCATACATAATTATATCATTGATTAATCCTTAACCTAAGGATACAGTCGTTATAAGGGATTTCATCTCAACTTACATTCCATTGAGTCTTCTTCGTTGTTTTGTGCCAACTCACTTTTGTTTGGTGTATATATTTTATTTTGACTTAGTATATCATGAAATAATTCATTCTCCTGATATTATAAAGTTTTTACTACCTTAATTATTTTTATTCAAGGGTCTCTCATTTGGTTATAAACTTTTACTAAAGAATAATTTTGAAATGTTATAAATATTTATTCTTCTATATATTTTTCATTAATGTCCATGTCTTAAAAATGGTTTTAATGAATTTTTATAAGGAAATTAATGTTTTAAAATTAAAATTCCATTTAAATGTTTCAATGTGGTATGGGACACTTTGATTCAAAAATCAATTTTAAAATGACTTCGTGAAAAATAGTTTTACTTTTAAATGTTTTCCGGAAAAAGGGCGATATTTCTCTCAAACAGTTTTGATGACTACATTAATCTATGTCAATATCTAAAAAAAATTCGATTGAGGTTAATCTATTACAATAAAATATTCCCTATTGTATTTAATGAGTTGTGTGTGACTATGGATGTGCTATTTTTATAAAAGTCATGGTTTGTGGGTAACGCATTTACATTTCATATGCTAGTTTTAATACGAATGTTGTTGTTATGTTTCAATATTTTCATAAGAGGAATTAATTGGACTTAGTAATTAACGGGTGGATCCCGCTATAGCTCTTTGATGCATCTATAGGTCTCATGAGACAAACTAGTGTCTTGGAATAAGGCCTTTACAGAATCTTATTTGAAGTCTTGGAACAATGCATTGACTATGTGGTTATGCAGTCTGGCATTATGCATTCAATCATTATGAATGTGTCTATTGATATTAAATTGGATTATTTGACTAGTTGAATATACATGAAAATAAGTAAATGGAATTATTTTATTTTTATATTTTCTATATTATCATGAAGTTCATGTTTAAAATGATTTTGTTTTAGTTTAATACATTGCCTTAAATACTTAGGCTTATTTATGAAATTTTCCTCAATATTGATATCCTTACTAAGAATATGAGCTCACCCATTTTTATGTTTTATTTTTTCCAGGATGCGAAGAAATATATTATGACTGACCTTCAAGGATACTCTATGGGATCTCAGTGTTGTCTATGGAAACAATCTTGTTGTAGTTTTCCATTTTACGATGTAATGTAAACATTATGAAGGTATCTAGTACATCCAAGGCTACGTAACTAATCGGTCTTTCAAGAAATGATCTTTTTTGATCATGCCAATGATACATAATAATCCACCCACTCTGGGCCTCTAGGGTCGGGGCGTTACACTAGAAATAGGTGAATCATTGGGAGGAAACTCAATGATCATGAAAATCACCAGTAGATGGGGTAATGACAAATGATGTACATGTGAGTGGAATCATGGATGATGAGGATCCATATCATGATATGACATAAACTCCAATTGTTTTCTAGTAGTGAGAGGATTTGAGGAAGGTGAGACATAACCATTGAGGCCATGAGGTTTTTTCATTTGTTGGGTTTATAGATAGAAAGGTCACGAAACATCCCCTCCCCTTGGTTAATTTCAACTGTATAATATCACAATGACATAATAAAATTCATCCAATAATATATCATAGTCAATCATTTCGTTAAAGGGTTATTCCACTACACCTCCCATTTCTGTTGAATGATGATTCTAAACATGATTTTGGATTGTGAATATGGGGTATCTAGGATGGCTCCATTGATGTTGTTATATAAATCTCTTCAATATATACATGACAATTTTGATACTTATTGAAATTATGAGGATCTTATATCTTTTTTATATTATATTAGGATATAGAGATTCAGTCAACTATTCTATCAATAATTTATTCTTCAATGGGAATTGTAGCTAATTTTATCATAGATAGTGACCAAGAGTATGATGACCATGGATCAACTAGTAATATGGAACTGATAGAGTCATTGGTTACTAAACCCAATGTGACCTTGTACATTACTCTAAAAATTCCACATCATGACCCTAGATTGTCATCCCCTTATAATCTAGATTTTCTAGAGTTATAACATTCACATTGTCTTTCCTCAATGAAGACATAGAATTAGTAGTATGATAGGCCATAAAGTGATTATTTCCAAGAATCAATAAGTACGTGTTACTCATTGTAGACTCTTATCCATCATAAATTTCATTAGTATATTAACTTGACCAATTTTATTTTTTAATGTCATGACCTATCCCAGTGGGGCCCGTGGCGCAGTTCCCCAAGCCCGCCTCTAATAGTCCCGGGGCTGGTGACTAGCACCGAGTAGGCATTTCACTAACATGGGAGGCATTTCCTATAAGCATGTACACAAACACACACACATCTCTAAGCCCACAATGCTAAAAAGTAAAAACTACCAAAAATGGAAATGGATGCACTCACTAACTTCCCAACTGATAGAGTACGAAAGGAATGTAAAGTACAGTAATGTAAAACACTAAGCCAAAAGTACAAGCCCAACAAAAGAAAGTATGCAACAAAGTCAAACCTGTAAATAATGGTACTGGCACTGCAATCAATAGCCGTAGGAACACACCTCGGCCTGCCTGATCTCGCTGAGCTTCGTCCGGTCCTAGTCCACCTAGAATCCTGTCAAAGGCTCACTCATCTGCACAAGACACGACATGTGCGGTCAAAGCCCTTGCTAGGGTGAGTATAACAATACCTAGTAGGAACCCCAAAAACCTAAAAGGGAATACAACAAAGGAAAATACCACTAAAGAATAATACAGTCAGCTCTACTTAGCATATCCTTAAAGAACATATAACAAGAATATCAAGATATACTCATACACGATAGACTATCACGAAATCCCCAATAAGATCCAGCTCGAAAATTCCACTAAGCAATATACAGGGAGAACACACACCTGGGTATAAATATAAAGATATGAGGTACTTGTTCTGGGAGAACTCACTCCATGAGTACTGAAGAAAGATACCTGATGCATCAGATGATGATCACAACCAGTAGCTATGGGGTGATTCCAACAACTCAATCTGAACTAACCTGCTAATTAGAGGATTGGTGACCTTGTAAAGTAGGTAACATCGATACCGAGAAACTCTATCTAGGTAACCACGAAGGAATAGAGGATCCGGCTCTTAGTCTCACACAGGGGATTCCCAAAACTATATTCAAGAAGTCCTGCTGAAGTGATCATACTCATATACATAGGAAATGATACTGGAAATCTTCCAGGGAATGACCAAGGGGACAAAACCTAAGGAATCTAGTACAAGTCACATAATTCCACTAGCTCAATCCATGTATAAATAGGTTACACGGAATGTATTAGGATCACACGATGTGTTCCTTGACTCCAGGTACTACCCGTGTAAACGGCCCATGTCTCAAGTCTTGTCGTATAAAAAGTAACTAAACGGTGTGTAGAAGAATTACATTTCGTGTTCCATGACTCCTGGTACTGACCGTGTGAAAGGTCCCATGTATGAAATCTATGTTGTGCAGAGAATTATATACACAACGTGTAAGTCAAAGCCCACGCCATGTCCTATCAACTAGAAAAAACCCGTGTACCCTGGCTGTATGCCCGTACACGGTGTCTGTCCGTGTTTCCCTGCATGTGTACCAATACACAGGGTATCCCGTGTATCTGGCTGGGTCTGGTTGGGGAAGGGTATACATGTCGTGTCCTTGGCCATGTACCCAACCCGTGACCCTGTACTCCCGGATTACACGCTAGGTACTCTGCGGATGAACACACGTCGTGTAACCCATACTACACGATGTGTAGTCTTGATTTCTCCAGAACCTCCATCTTCCTCCTCATGTCTCGGCTGATCTACGGATCTCGATTCTGTTGTCTGTTTGCCGCAAAACATAATGTCTCAGGGTCACCTCATCATCATGAAGCCGAATCCATGGGCTTACAGCCATTGATCAGCTCTGAAATCCAATTCCAGTCACCCATGTAGAAATCGTATGAAAAATGACATCTTCCAATTCGCTTCGATTCGTCCATCACCACCACACTCGCACATCTTTGGTGTTTTACCGGTGCTAGATATTAAATTTGGGATTGTTGTGTCGCACAACAGAAGCGCAAAGATCCATCGTTGATATCTCCATGAAGAATAGGCAGAATGCACATGAAAAACGCGAGAAATATAGGAAGAATGGAATAACAAATCGAGAGGGACGATCCTCGATTGATGTTCGTGTCAAACATGGTTTGTCACCGTTGGAAGGTTAAATAAAACCAAAATAACCTTCATGAATCAAATCCTCAAAATCCCTGCAAAATCCCATCCCGCAAAGGGATGAACTTAGTTGATTAGTAAGGGTAAATAAATTAGTGGAATCTATAAACATTTAAGGAAAGATTTGTAATAAAAACAATTGAATTTTACACATAATTGTGAAAATAATATGGAAAAAATAAATCAAACATTAACATATAAACATGATCATAGAAATTATACTAGTCGAATAATCACATCTAATAACTAATTTCATAACGGGAGGATGGATAATGTCGGACATCATAACCACAAAGTCAAGACCTTGTGCCAAGACTACAAATAATTTTTTTTTCAAGGCCTTATGCCATGACACTAATTTTACTCATGAGATGTACCAATTCATTAAGGGGAAATAATGGGTCAACCCCGTATCTTACTAAGTCTGATGCATTCTCTATATGATAACGGTGAAACATAATATAAACATTCGAATTAAAACTGTCATATGAAATGTGAATAGATAATTTGTAAACCATTAATGGTTTAAAAACAGAACATACATAGTCAAAAATATCATAATTTATTCAATACAATATAGAAAATTGTATTATAATAAATAAAACTCAATCAGGAATAATATCTAGTAAAGCATGATGACCTTGTGGAAAATTATTAATAAAACAGTTTGAGAGAAATATCCCTTTTCATGAAATCATTTAAAATATCACAAAATTTATAAAGGAAGACATTTAAAATAAATTTTTTAATCAATGTGTCCCATATTACATTGAAAATTTTGAAATGAATTAACATATTAAAACATTCATGGTTGTATAAATAAATACATAAAACCATTTTTAAATCATAGAAATTATTGATAATGATTTAGAAGAATAAATATTTAAACCAATTAAAATGATTTTTTAGTTAAAGAGTATCTTGAGATGATTTATTTGGAAAGATATTTTATGAAACATGGACATGGATATAAAATGTGTCATAGTAAATACATACATATAAAAAATATATGATAACAATGAGATTGAGGAATTAACCCTTAAATTATAATTTACATTAGTTGAGGGTACCTTTATCCTTCTGTATAATGACCATAGTACATTATTAAGTTATAAAATAACCGTATAAATATTTATGATATTATATATTATTCATTTATGACTTTATATTACCCATTTAATAATAATTTCCATGTTAAAGTAACTTTTTGGGTAACAATCGGTATCTTTATCATACTTTTTTAACATGTTATTCTTGATTGTATAACATTTATCATGATTTAATTACTACCATAATATAAAACATTATATAGGTATCTCATATATTCACAATATAAATATGTATAATAGATAAATATATAAAATGTAAAACACTGTTTATGGAGAGGATAGGTCGTACGTACACACAAACGTCATTTCCGTTTTTATATATTTTTGAACAGTAGTAAGTGAATGAGAAATATGTATATATATATATATTTAGTAGAATAATTATGTCATGCATTACATACTTATTAGTAATATATATTGTTATAAACATCGTTGAATGGTGAACATAGTAATGAATCTCATCTTGTCATGGAGATGGTATCTCGTACGTACGAACGAGTGATGATATCATTCTAATAATGGTGAAATTGTCTCTTATTGGAAGGAATATTATATTAAAATGTTTTTTTATTATTTTATAAAATTATACTCATTATTATACCCATTCAAAAAAATATATGTTGAATAAAAAACTACACCATGACGTGGAGACATTTAATTGTACATACACACGTATTGTGACGTTGTAATTCCTAGTTTGAAGAGAATAATTAATATGGTTGTAAAATATTTATAATAACATCATAGTATGTAGATGGTACCTGAGATATTTTTTTTTTTATGGAAACAACAATGGAAGAGGAAGTGGAAGAAGAAATGAACTTTGAATGAGGTGATCAAATAATTACTTCTTCTTCACGTACTTCATTTTGATTTGAAAAAAATGGCTCCTTATGTTGGATTTCTGATCAACGTATGGAATCTAGTTTGAAGTGAGGGTTTTTGGAAGAGATTTGAGTAGGTTTTGTCTGAGCCAAATGGTTTTGATAGTTTTAAGTTATTAGAAGGGGATGTACCCTTTTATGAATGAGGTGAGGAAACTTTACGAAAAGCATGAAATATTAATTTATTATAAAATTATTTTCAGTTTCATATAGATAAAAATGGATTTACTTCGAGGATAAGGTTGATATGGGTCAAAATTCTATCAACCAAATGAATTAGACATGTTTAGGTTACTATATTAACCTTATCTTTTACATTTAACCCTAAGTTAAATAGTTTTACATTAACCATGCCTTCTTGTTTTATTATAATACATGGTTAATAAACTTACTATTAAATTCCATGATAACATATAGTGGATCCTTAATGACATATATATCATTATATATTTATTTTCTCTTTGAATTAGATTTTTAGAAATATTATATCATTTGTTAACATAGTATTTGTTTTAAAAACTCATTTATGTTAATTTTGACACTATATAGTGTATAGTTCTTATGAAAGTCATAAATAGCTGATTATAGTGAAAAGAATACATTAAATAAGCTATAACATGTCATATTCACCAAGAAATTTTTTGGATGACATAAAAGGTATGAATTTACTTTTATTTTGATGCTTATCATATAAATTATTTTAATCATTCATTAATAGGATAATTACTACATCATCAATGTTTTATAAATAATTTTCATTATTTAATTTATAAAAATTATAAATAAAATACCATGTTATATGAAATATTTTTATATTTATAATGAATATTTATTGTCGAATTTATCTTATGTGGTACCCAATAGTATAAATGGTTTAGTCATTGGACTTTAAATGTAACACTTTTAACTCTTCTTTAAATAAAATATAATAAATGTCTAAATCTATACCAAATTGATCAAATAGATCTTATTTTTTTCCTAGGGTTTATTTTGGTCCAAATACAATTATCCAATTGAATTAGGACATTTATTGTTGTAATGTTAATATTATTTTTACCTTTAATTACTTTATTTACTTTTAACCGTGGTAAATAAAATTTAAGTCACTTTTCACCAGAAATTATTTTCATCCTATTGAACCACATTTTACTTACTTATGTCAACCATATCTCTCAGATTTTTTAAATTCAATTCAAAGAAGCATTAAAAGTACGTTATATGAAAAATTTTAATTGTATCTATAAGGTGGGAAAAAACAAGTTAAAATGGTTCAATAAAATTTTATATTTCTCATCTTATAAAATGACTCCAATGAATTAAATTTGAATAATATATGTATTTCAAATATATTTGGAATTTAAGATAATATTTTAATTAAAAATAATTATTTAAATGATAAAGTCGAGTTTTATCTGCAACGTACTTTGTAACACCCCAAGCTTCCACGGTACATTTCCCTTCGAATAATGCAATGGCTTGCATTGTACGCAACCTCGAGATTTTAACACACCACAACCAATCAAACAAGCCATTATGAATAGTAATACATAATTTTTTAAATTTTATAAATTTTATATCTCAAAATGGACTTCATTTTTGGATTAGGAATATCAAAATTAGCCTAGGGTGAAATTTTGGTACTTTTCGGATAACTTTCATATTTTGATAAATAGTGAAAATTACTAAATTTTAATAAAAAACAACTTTTTTAATCAAAATAATTAATAGTGATAAATTATGAATTTGAGTGGTTTTAAAGTATATTTAGAATATATTTTTACCATGTAATACAATTTGGGTCATTGAACATAATTTCACATTTAAACCAGACATAAACAAGTGCCAATCTTTTGATAGTTATTATCTCTTAAAAACACGCTTTTTGTTTTAACAACAGGAATTAATTTTAAATTAATTTCTTCCACTTATGTGTTTTGAATTTCGAAAAATGGATTCCATATTTGGAATCAGGATGTTCAAATTGTGTAAATAGGTAACTTTTATTTTTAAACATTTTGGATAATTACTTCGGTAAATATTTTATTTACCATGGTTAAAGGGTAAATCCGGTAAACAAGGGTTAAAAACTAATATTATAATAATAATAAATTACCCTAAAACGAGTCTTAACCCTATTGGTTAATACATGGTCGACCATGGGTATCTTTGGGTCGATTTTGGGACCCCATGGATCCACTTGTAAGTGATAATGACACTTTATTTTAATTAAGTTAAAATAAATACAAAAATGACACAAGCATATATCTTTTAGAAAAACAATTGTTACATAGGGTTATATATGTTGGATTTTAGACTATAAATATTCATTAGTAATATAAAACGATTTCCTACATAATGATATTTTATTTATAATTTTTAG
This sequence comes from Viscum album, assembly GCA_963277665.1. Taxonomy (NCBI): domain Eukaryota; kingdom Viridiplantae; phylum Streptophyta; class Magnoliopsida; order Santalales; family Viscaceae; genus Viscum; species Viscum album. Next base: position 1,767,421,932 of record OY728152.1, read on the forward strand.
ACATTAAATAAGTTAATTTATTTATGACACAATGGTGATGCAGTAATTACCATAATAGTGAAAAATTAGAATAATTGATATTATAAATACCCAAATAAATATAATTTGAGACTTCTGTTGAATTAAAATAATTTTCTAGGTTACTATGACATATTAGGATTTATTTAATTAACTTTTTTCGAAGTAATAATTTTGTTATGTGTTTCACAAAAATCAACTATTGAATAGTGTCAAAATTGACATAAAAGAGTTTTTAAAACAAATATTTTATTATTAATTGATTTTAAATTGATAAAAATCTAAGGTTCGGCCAAGAGACTTATATCATGATATTAATATCATTAATGGACCACTTGGGGGTCTCTTTTATGTATATAGTATGTTTATTAACTATATAATATAAAAATACAAAGTGAAATGGTAAATGTCAACCTAATTAACTAAGAGTTAAAACTAAAAGATAAGGTTAATATAGTGACCCAAACCTGTCTAAATTCTATTGGCTGAATGGTTTTCGACCTATACCCACCTTAACTTTTGAATAATCAACTTTGGAGCCATTAGAAAACTAATATGAATTTATTATAAATTAATATTTCTAGCTTTTCCAAAGGTGCCCCTCACCCCTCTTATAAAAGGGAACTTCTCCTTCTCATTTCTTCACACCTTCAAAGCCTTTTGGTTCTGCCAAAACCTGCCCAAATACTCTCCCAACTTCCCTCACTACAACCTAGAGGCCTTAGTTTGATCAGAAATCCAACCTAAGGATCCCTTTTGATCAAATGAAAAGGAAGAACCCGAAGAAGAGGTAATGTTTTCACCACCCCTTTTCAAGTTCCTTTCTTCTTCCACTTCTTATTTCTTTTTTATTAACATTATAAAATAATAACTCCAGTATCATATATAAACTGTGCTGTTATTATAAATATGGTACAACCATATTCAGTATTCTATCCATCCATTGAATAACATGTCACCATACGTGCGTACGTACGACTTACCGTCTCCACGTCGTGGTGTAATTGTTATTCAATTTATTATTATTTGGATGGGTATAATAATGATGTGTAACTCATGTAAATAATAAATATAACATGATAATTATTCTGTATATATGATATACTATCCAATTATATATTATTTTAATATCAAAAGAATGATATTGTCGCTCGTGAGTACGTACGGACTACCGTCTCCACGAACGCGATGAGATTCATTCTCCATCATATACATTCAAGTATAATTATAATTTGATGATTTAAAAATAGTAACTAAGGACTTGATATCATTCTGGATATGAATAATATACATCCCATTAATAATGAATATGGCTCACATAACAAAGAATATAAAGTAAAATGAACCCGTTAACACCCGAAATGACGATAATTCTAAGATATTATTAACAAAACAATGTTAAAAGATCATATATGGTATCATATTAAAGTAAATGATTCTTGTATAATTCAATAACAATTATTTCAACATTATACAGGATGTTAACCTACCGTCAACCAAGGAAAAATTACAACGTAAGGGATTTTCTTATCTCACTTTCAATTCCGTGAGATTTCCATTGTTCGCCACTAAATTATTGGAAGTGGTGTACTGTGTACTGACATTTGATATATATTATCATGATTCTCTTTATATTCATGTTATTCTGTAAATCATTTGGTTTTTATTAACTTTTTTCCATACGACTCAGTTGATTAACGTGGTAAGGTATTTTCTTATCTCACTTTCAATTCCGTGAGATTTCCATTGTTCGCCACAAAATTATTGGAAGTGGTGTATTGTGTACTGAAATTTGATATATATTATCATTATTCTCTTTATATTCATGTTAATATTTAAATCATTTGGTGGTTATTAACTTTTGGCCATACGACACAGTTGATTAACGTGGTAAGGGATTTTCTTATCTCACTTTCAATTCCGTGAGATTTCCATTGTTCACCACTAAATTATTGAAAGTGGTGTATTGTGTACTGACATTTGATATATATTATCATGATTCTCTTTATATTCATGTTATTCTGTAAATCATTTGGTGGTTATTAACTTTTGGCCATATGACTCAGTTGATTAACGTGGTAAGGAGTTTCTTATCTCACTCTTAATTTCGTGAGAATTCCATTATTCAACACTTATTTATTGCATGTGGTGTGTGTGCTGCCCATGTTTGTATTCATTGTGTAATATACTTTAATTCATTTATATTTACATCATAATTGTGTTATCCTTCTTTCATGGGTTCATGTTTCATAAGTTACCAAATTGATAAGGGAATTTGAAATTCCAATTTCCATTTATTCGGCTTTACGCAAACTCGATTGATTATTTTACTCCGAGATTATGTGGGGAATCTCTATTTATTTTCTTATGTCATAATTTCCACTCCCCTTTTCTATGGATATACTTTTGATACACATAATCACTCAATTGATAATTTCTCAAGTCATCGATATGAATTTGATAAGAGTAATTTTAACTCATTCTCCATTTGTTGAGTTAAACATCCAATTCATTGGTGTTGTTTTTACAAGATATATGTGTGAATGTCATTTGATTGTTTTACACTGAATATCCAATCATATTTAGTGTATTTATATTGTTCACATATAACTATGTCGTTGATGTCCTATGGGTACGGCCTTTATGAGAGATTTCATCTCAATTTACATTCCATTGAGACTTCTTTGTTGATATACACCAAATCACTTTTATATGGTGTATATATTGTACTTTGACATAGTATATCGTGAATCCCTTTATACTCATGATATTACAAGGTTTTTATTTCCTCAATTATTTGTATTCAAGTGTCTCTCTTTTGGTTAGAATATCTAACTAAAATACCATTTTTAAATGTTTTAAAGACTTATTCATATAAATCTTGCTCATTAATGTCCAAGTTTTAAAAATGGTTTTATGGATTTATTTATATAGACATTAAATTTTTAAAATTAAAAATCCTTTTAAAAAGTTTCAAAGTGGTATGGGAAACTTTGATTCAAAAATCTATTTTTAAATGGATTCTTGACAAATAGTGTGACTTTTAAATGATTTCAAGAAAAAGGGGGATATTTCTCTCAAATAGTTTTGATGATTATTTTCATCAATGTAAACATCCTTCCTTATTCTTGATTGAGGTTAATGTGATACAATACAATATTCCATATTGTATCAAATGAGTTATGTTTGATTGTGGATGTGCTATTTTTTTATACCATTCATGGTTTATGGATGAAGTATTTACATTTCGTATCCTAGTTTTAATACGAATGTTTATGTTATGTTTAAACCTTTTCATATGGGAATGCATTGGACTTAATATGTGACGGGTGGAGCCCGCTATAGCTCCTCGATGCATCGGTAGGTCTAATGAGACAAACTAGTGTCTTTGCACAAGGCCTTGGCAAAATATTATTTGTAGTCTTGGCACGAGGCCTTGGCTATGTGGTTATGATAGTCTGGAATTATGCATTACATCATTATGAAAGTGGTTATTTATATTGCATGTGATTATTCAATTAGTAGAATATACATGTGAATAAGTAAATGGTATTATTTCATTTTATTTTTTCCATACTATGTTGAAGTTCAAGTTTAAAAGGCTTTTGTTTTAGTTATACATTGCCCTAAATGTTTATTCTTATTTATAAATGGTTCCGCTATATTGTTATCCTTACTGTGCATTTGAGCTCACCCCTTTTCTATGTTTTATTTTTCCCAGGAAGTGAAGAAGTAAATTATGAATGACCTGCAGGGATATTATGAGGGGATAATAGTGTGGAGTATGGAGACAATATGTTGTTGTATTAGTTTTTCACTTTATGATGTAATGTAAAACTTTATGAATATATCTAGTGCTTCCAAGGCTACTAAACCAATCGATCTTTCGAGATTTGATCTTTCTTGTGATCATTCCATTGTTAAGTATTAATGCACCGACTCTGGGTAACTGGGGTCGGGGCGTTACATATTGTTTTTCACTATTCATCAAAAATTAAATGATTTCAGAAATATACAAAAAAAATCACCCAAAGATTATTTTGATATACATAATTAAAAAAAAGATTTCAATTTTACCAAATACAAAATATAGAAGTTTCATTAATAAAATTAAAATTAATTTCCATTGTCAAAACCAGAATGCGAGTTTTTAAGTAGTAAATACTATCAAAATATTGACATGTGTTTAAGTACTATTTTATTGTGAAATTACCTCAAATGAACTAAATTATATTAAATGATAAAAATATAATCTAATGAAATTTTAAAACCACTCAAATGAATAATGTAACACTATAAAATATTTCGATTAAAATTATGTTTTGAATTAAAATTTAGTATCTTTCACTATTCATCAAAATAAGAAAGTTATCAGAAAAACAACAAAAATTTATCCAAACTACATTTTTTTGTCCTGCTTCTGAAGAAGAATTTTATTTTGTAAAATTGAATGTATAAAAGTGTCAAATGGTGAATTTAAAAATAGTTCTCCATTAAATGGCGGTAAAGTTGCATTCTTTTGAAAAACACTTCATTTATCTAATAAATTGGATTTATTCAAATATTTTGTATAAAAAACACATAATATGGATGTTAAAATTATATTTAGTATATGAAATTAAAATTTTAGTAAATACATTTCATAACTGCTTTTACAACAGCTTGTTTGGTATGTCGTGGTGCGCTCGAACTCGGTATTGCATGTACTGCAAACTATTGAATTACTTTTATGAGATAACCTGTTATGAAATCTTGGGGTGTTACATAATAATTATGGGGATTATTAAATTAGGATATATGTAAGTGGGAAAATGTTGACCTGTCAAAACTTGTACAATAAGAAAAAATATTATTACCTAAAACATGATTTTAACATGAAATTGTTTATAAGATGTTAATATAAATCCATATGTAAATAATATATTTTATTATATATATAAATACGGTTTTATTTTTTATTCATGAAAATATTATATTTATTATTCATTATGTTTAAAAATATAAAATGGAAACCATGACTTAAGGATAGGGTTTTTATCTCACTTTTATTTCTATGGGACACATGCGTTATACATGACCTATTATTTTATCATGGTGTATATAATCCCCATGATTTTATTTTATCAATATTATTATGAATTATATGGTATTTTAATATACATAAAATTGAATTTTTTTCATGGTTCCTACACTTTTATTGAATACAAATTGGTAAGGGTTAGTTTCAAAATATCATTATTATTCATGATTGTTTACACCTAAGTATCTACTGGAGAATATTTATATTCCATATCAATGTTTCATATAAATGATATCCAAAATATTATTACTATTATTTTATAATTATTAAAATCATTTTTACACATGTGTGGATGTTTATGCAATAGTATAAAAAAATTTTTTTTGTTGTTTTCCAAATAATGTTCTTTGGTAATTTGTAGAAAATAATATTAAATGAGTGTTTTTTAAATTATTCTACATGAATAAATTTTTTTCAATATCAAGACACATTATTTCAATTAATCATACATTAAAATTTTATAGGTTTATTTTCGATGAAAATATTTTATCTTAAAATATTGTGGTATTTTAGGAAATGAAAATATTTTCAATGATGAAAGGACGTTTTCCTCAATAATTATTTTCAAGTGATGTATAAAAATTAAATTTCCATCTATGATAAAATTATTTAATTTTAATTATTCTTTAATGGGTATATTTTTAAATAATATTAACCATATGATTCATGTGGTATGTTTATGTTTATGATGGAATGATATTTATGAATCCCATTTCATTTCCATGAGTTATGTTATGATTGAATGATGTTTATAAAACCCATTTCATTCCTAGGGTTCTGATCTAATGGATGATTTATTTTCTATTGGTAAATATATGTTGGGTATTTATTTTTTGAAATGTTGTACCTATATCTCCCTCTAATTCATTGGGTAAATATTTATATCTCATGAGATAATTGTGGGAAACATGATGAAAGGATTGATCAATGCTGGGAAGAAGGAGAAACCCAATCCACTATGGGAATGTGGGGAACCCAAATCCATTATAAGGAAATTAATGTTAATGGGGATAGTGGTGTGTCTCACCGACTAGGTTCAACCCCCATGACGTTCATTGTTATGTTTTGGAAGTGATCCATTACATATAGGGAATGTTATTACATGTTTAAATGACTACCACAAATTAGATGTCTTATTTCTATGTTATGAATAATTTTCATATGCTCTTGATTTAATCATGATTCATATATATTATGGACTACCATTATTTAAGCCCTAGCCCATGTATATGTTCATTGATATGAAGGGTGCGGTCTTCTAATTTTATTCTCATGTCCTCATACACTAATTTTCAAAATTATTCTTACATATATCCAAATTTTACCATTACTAATAATTTGATCTCACCCTTTTATTATGTTTTATTTTCTTGATGTTATACATAAAGGTTTTAAGTAGTTGTAAAATAGGGAATGATATTTGTTGGAAACATTGAAGATCATTCACTAGAGTAGAATTTTTTGTTACAGGTTCCCAAAGGCAACATACAAATATTTCATTTTCTCATGTTTGTGTGTTACCAAATAAATTTGAAGTAATTTCCATGTACGTTAATTCTTTCTCTCTATAAGTTCCCATTTTATTTCCTACAAAACTTTTTTTTTACTCTATTAATGCTACATATCAATGTTAATGGATGGTTTTCCATAGGGAATATTATTTTTGATCTCCAATAAATTCTTTGACAAATAATGTTTGAATTGGAAAAAAACTCTATAATAATCTATAAAAATAATTCATTTACGAGTGTACCATAAAATAGTGGAATATAATCTTTTTCATTGAATGATATAAACATCTTATGATCGAATGATCACGGAAGAAACAAAAAACCACTACCTTCATATATATTCCATCCTAATACCTCTTTCTAAAATCTAATGGCTCAGATTTATCATATACAGAAATCTTGTTCACTAAAACATATATTCAAATAGAAACAAATTCATATAACAATATAATAAAATAATAATATTATTATATTTTAAAATATATATATAATTATAACTCCACAATCCATAAATAATCACATATTAAACCTCCTTTAATAACAAACATCATTCAAAAATAATCATAAATGCATTCGGGTACCAAACACTATATATGAATTGATACAAAAACTAATTTAAAAGAAATCCATAAAAAAATATTTAATATTATTATATATAGTTTTCAAAGATGTATGAAATATCTACATATTACCCCTTATAGTTCCCACTTAAATTAAACAAAATATAATTTATGGGATAATAAATCTATTTTCAAGTCAAAATAATCATTATATAAATAAATAAAAATTATTTAAAATTCATTGAATTTATTAACATATTTTTTCCAATTTTCACATGTGTTTCACAAAAAAATAAATTTATTTCGGTAATAAAATTCATTTCATAAAAATAAAATTTGAAACATTTAATTCACATTTGTCCACATTAATTTAGATAATGATAACATGATTATAAATAGAAGTAATCAACACATTAACCTAGAAAAATAATTTTACAAAAACATTTCAACATATATAAATTCTCTATCGAACCATTGATAATTTTTCCATTAAATTAAATAATCATTCCACTATTTCTTTCATTTAAACATCAATTCCCCAGAGAAAGAAACATTTCCAAAAATAAAAAACATAAATAATATATTCTTATCACATACAATTTCATTAACTTTTATTAGTAATTATTTATTTAAATTTATTTTAATAATAATCTCATATATTACATTAAATCACATTTCACTTATAATTTATAAATTTAAATCCAATGTGTATAAGAACTCATCTAACTCACACATAAAAAAATATTTACACATATAATGATTTCTCATTCATTTATATAACAAAATAAATAATCATTTTTTATAGTTGATTTGTATATAAATAGAGATGAATATAAAAATTCCATAACAAAGCTTATGTTTTATTACATCATCCCAATATGTTAGATTTCAACACTAATTATCATAATGATCCACATATAGATCAATATTAAATCAAAAATGGGAATTATTTTTATATTTTAACTATTCTAGGACAAGTTTTTATTCCAAAAAAAATTAAAATCCATCAAGAATAACCACTTTATATCACAATATTTTTAATTATCAACCTAGATTGACCATCACTCTGAGGATGATAATAATTATTGATGGAAGAAATTATATCCCATTATTATAGATTACATCTTGTAACTTTTTTGGAAAATCAAGACCTCTATCATATACAATTATGAGTGTTCATCTAATCACTGCTAACACTTTCAGTATGTATGTATTGAAAATTTTATTAACTGATAAATCATCTTGAATAAAAGTGAAAAGATTCAGCACTGTATGCTGACCATCTATAACTCGAATGGTTGTGTGGATTTTAATGATCATAGGATTTCATATAATGAAATCCATGAAAATTTTATTCAATATTTTTTTTATAGTTAATGGTTTCTCTATCACCCAAAAACTTTATCACTATACCATTAATATCAAGAATATTAATCATCAAGATATATAGTCTATAATCTCCCATTACTTGATGGACCAAAAATATTTCCAAATAGGATATATATACAAATATGTCATTCCTAGATGGATATTGGATGATGAGAAATGTGTATTATAAAATTATTAATACATTAATTTTTATATTTATAGAAAACATATTCATTTTTGATATCAAATAATTAAATCAATGTAACAGTTTATCTTTGAAATATATCTGACCCATTTATGCACCGAAATATCATTCTTATATACAAATTTCTACATCAATTAAATGGCTGTTGAAGAATTATTTTGGTGTATGATATGATTTTTCCCTATCCCATACGATTACTATATCCATCCATTTTAATTCCATGATTATTATATATTTTTCATTCCACATTACAAATATGGTAGCATGAACCTTCTTACATAGATCATCAAACACATTTCCTTCCCTCCTATAGTAGTAATTTATTGAGTCATCTTAGTCTTTCATTCACTCCAATTGTCTTTTTTTACAATTTTAACTCATTATATGTGAATATATATTTTAAGATATTTTAATCCAAATATGTTTGAGACATTTTCTCATTGAGATAATTATTCCATATCTCTAATGAAAACATTTATTATTTTTTCCCTAATAAAGAAATAATGGAAAAAATCAATTATGGGAACTAATCAGTAAATTATTTTAAGAATGATCATAATAGTTAAAAGAAACACATCAAGTTCACCATATTTGTTTTCAAATAAACTACCAATGGATTTGAAATCTATAATGAGATATGTTAATAAATTTCTAATGAAGCTAGTTAATAGGTTTCTTTATCAATGATTGAAGGGAACTAACACTTGTCAAGAGGATGGCAGGTTGAGCACATCACACAATATTGGAAAAAGAATTCTAGCATTGAGATTATATTATTGATTTAAGATACGTTAATAAATATTTCCCAAATCTCAACACGAGACTGGATTCCCTAACCATTATCTATAGGTTGATTTTGAGAATCTATACACATTAGAGGAACTTTTTTGAAGTTGACATTTTTATTTATTAAAGGATCTCCATTTATCATTACTATTATGAATATCATATTATCTTTATCATTTAAAAAAATATTTTTTAGTGATGATGTTTTGGTGGATTCTATGTTTTAATGATATAAAGGAGGCAACATATTGTTTATTATCATAGAGGATATAAATGGTTGATTGTGGTGTCAATATTTCACTTTATTGGCTTTCATATGTGTCTATATGAAAGGAATAATAAACCATGTAGTTAAATTCAACTTAAAAGGAAATTAAAACCATTTTTTGTGATTCTGACAAGGTATAATTAATGTAATTTAATTTATTGTTGTGAAGATAACTAGATGGAATTTACTTATCAACAACTGGTGTGGGGGAAAATATATGAGAAGTATATTATTGTTATCCTCAAATTGATTATGATTAAATAATTATGAGTTGGTTTCAAAAAAAATATATCCTTCTAAAGATGGACCCCGTCATGGATATGGCCAAAGGAGGATGGATTGATGTCACACAGAATATGGTATTTTGAGGAGGATCCCCCATTAAAGTATATAATAGTGAGGATCAGTTGTAGGACCCCAAAGAAGTATAAAACATTAGGCAAGGAATGACATTATGAGAGACATTTTTTGTAAAATTGATTCTTATATGGAAAACTCCCTCCAATTAACAAGATGTATAGTTACATGGGTGTATGTACATGTGAGGAAGGGATGAAAATTATCTCATAAAGAATATTTCCTCACAAGAATAAATGTCAATTCTTTTATATTTGAACCACACTAAGGCGTCCTATATATCCCGCCATGACGTAAATCAAATAAAATTTAATTAAAATAATATATTTTATGGTTGTATGAATAAAACATATTATATATTTTATTGTCATCTAGTAAGGATATATAAGAGGAAATATGAATATGAGATGTTATGTCTAGATACTAGGGGTTACATTCTTTGTATACAACCAAGGAATAAATAATAATCTACAATATTCTGATATGGTTGGGACATCCTCTTATATTGGAGGCCCTATTGATGGAATTTTTATCATGATAATTAAATAGTAATTTTAGAACATAAATCCCTTGTCTATTGTGTCTATTATGAGGAACAAGAGGTAACAGATGATCAGACACATTACATTAGATATATGATTCATTTTTTATGGGGATCAAGGACTAATTCAAGTATAAGAAGTGTTATTGAGAGATTGGACCTTTGTTGAAAATGATATTTTTTCATGGATTACACCTATTGATAATGCCCATGATGGAGGTATTTTTTAATTAGTTTTGTAATAGTAAATATCTAAGATCATGTGATTTATTCTTACTGTGATAAAAAAATAGAATACTAGACAAATTTCCTATGGATATTTTGATTAGGATTACAAATTGTGGCTAACTCAAATAAATTACGAGATTCCAATGAGAAATGTGGGAGATCTATAAGGGTTAAAATGATTTAAATATCATGAAAATTGAATATTATTATCATTGAATATTTCCACATATAAGTAATGATATAAGTATTTTTGATTTAGATATTTGGAATTAAAAGTGTTTCATGTGTATCCTGATTATAGTTTGATTCAAAGTCCCCAAAGATTATTTTTCAAGATGTTAGTCATTATATAACCAAGACATTATCTATACAGTTTAACATGATATGGTAAGGACATTAATTTCCATAAGGGATATAGATAAAAGGATAGTATTTAATATGTATAAGTGAATTCTTATATTTTATATGTGGGATAAAAATATGAAATTGTATATTATGTATCCTAATTATAATAGGAATAAGAATAAGTGATATTAATTTATTCACATACCATTTATGGGAATTGAGGGATAAATAAACCCTTATAAATTATATCACTTCATGTTAGATATTATTGAGAGATATCATGAGACATTAATTGTGGTTTAAAATGGAAAACAGTAATTAAGAGTGTATGAGGGGACTTTCTTATATTTTTTGTGATCACATTATTTTCATGGGGTCTTGAACTCCATGATAAGTCATTGGGGTTATGTTATTTAAGTGATGGTAATGGGATCATGGGATTTCATGAAAAAATCAGGTATCATGATCTCATTAAGGATAAAGTAGGACATGAATTTGCACATTTATATGGGGGTCGTTCGACCCAATCTCTTGGTCGAGGGGACATATCATGAACAAATGGATATGATATCCTCATAAGATCACATGGAAAAAGGAATAATACATGATAATCTCTAATTTTAGTGGTATAATAGAAAAGCCTTTCAAGAATGGTTAACGAGGTTTTCAAATCAATCTATTGAAATTAATTACAAACATTTATACAATGGAATTTGAAATCAAATGATAACCGAGATCCAATTTTTTCTCTCTCTACATATCCAATCCTATTTAATTTTTTTCTTGTGTCAATGTAATTTATAAATATCACTACCTATATTTCTGATTCATTCATGGTGTAAAATCCAGGTTTATAGAACATTCAAGAGTATTATTTTATATAGAAGTTAGTGGTGTATTGTGCGACTCATCCGAGTATGTTTCATGTAATTATTAATGTATCCCTATTTCATCAAATTAGAAAAGAAATATCATGAATTAATACCTTCATATAATTATTGACATAACATGATTAGGTGATATCTCTATAATGTGGGGGAAAAATAATTCTTGGAGGGAATCGTGTAATGATAAACTATCACGATACCATCCCATCTTAGATGATTTTTTTCTTGTAATTCCCTCAACATAATTAGATCAATTGTATTTAAATTCAATTCATGAGTATATTGAGTTATATGGAAAGATATCCCGCTGATGGTTTTGTAATATTCATAACTCAGGTGCATGAACATTAATTTTTCATGCAATATAGACATAAATTTTGTGTTTTTTTATACAAAAATATAACATTTGTTTCATGTAACATGGAATTCTTTCAACATACAACAAGTTGGGGTATATAAATGTCACCCATTAGAAATTATGTGTTCAAAAATAACAAAGGACTATGTTCACAGATTTAAATGCCTTCTATAGTCCATAGATCCACTATCTATATATTTTTTTCATCATATCAACATTATTTATTCCCCGTACATATTTTAAAAAAGATTATAATAGGAGAAAAAATTCACATAAATATATATATTCCATAGATCATTATTTTATAATCCCAAGTGAATTATTCACAAGAGATCACTAACATGAGTACTCCAACAAATTCAATTCTCTAGATTCGATCATGTGACCTCAATCACATAACCTAACTACAAAATAAATCCCCAAAATAATCAATGGTAACTATCCTATACTATGAGTCACAGCACATCAGTAGGACATGTGATTTATGATATGAGTAGGGTGTTATGAGATCATTTTACACTACCATGGTTTTAATATTTGGATTTCTTTGTTACAGTCACATGATCACCTTACTCTATATAGGTCACACACACTGGATGATGCTTCCCATGTCTCGTAGATATATTATTCATGCCTCACATTATCAAATAAAAAAATATCTCCCTTTGTACTAAAATTGAATTTCTCTTTTCATATTACACATCTTTCCTCTAGAAATGTTGCTTTAGTGTCTATATATCAATGTAATTACAAGGTTAGTAGTATACATTCCCATCATTAATTAATTTTAAACTCTAAAAAAGACTTTCATATGAATTTTATGGGGAATAACAATAATATGTATATAGTTTTATGTTTTATTAACATTAAATGGATTTTCCATCCATATTGGTTTCTTGATTCCAATACCTAATGCATAAATAATTCCACTTTCTTATATCCTAGAAACCACAAAATCTGCTTAACTCAATCGTCTCATCTGTATATCGTTTTTTATTTGAGGAATATTTCTATTATTGATATATTATGATGCCAATAATTATAGATTTTAATGGTGTATTTCAAGAGACTATTTATTAAATCTATATATTTTGATGAATAATATAGAAGAACATATCAAAAAAAGGTTTACATTTTTATGTTTCTTGGATATATAACTATTAGAAAACATTAAAATGGATAAGGGATGAATCTTTGAGGTGTGGGATGAACCTGTAAAATTATCAACTAATGTGAGAGTAAATAGATTTTTATGAATATGTTTAGGTCTCTCGGATCGTCACATAGTATAATAAATGTCCGATGACTGATATTATTGGTTGATGAATCCAAGATATACATATGTTATAAATGATGCATGGTGAAGTCATCATCTATCTATTGGATTTTGAGAAAATCAATATTGTGTCAATTTGGCATATATATATGAAGAGTTTCTACCTCTTGAATCTAAATTCAATGATGCTATATGAAATTCTCATATTTCAATGTATTTCAAATAAATGGATGAGAATTACCATTGGAATGGCCCATATCAGGGAGGAAAACATCCCATATAAGAAGTGGAATAAAATATTCAACAATATCCATCCATGAACCCCAATCTAATAGTAACTAGATTTACCCTTTATAAATATATCATGTTGTAGAAGGTTAATATTTGATTATAGTTTAAAAAGTATGGATCAGTGTATAGGGGTGAATGATCACCTCTCAGGCATACTGATTAGTTTAGGTGGTTAGATTTATAATAATGTACTTAACTGGTTAATTTTTCATAGTCAGAGTGCAGGGTGGAGTGAGAGTCACATATTTTTTATTCCACGTTTAATGGGAATATGATATAAAATTATACGATGGTATTTTCCCATATTGTCTAGAATAGACCACCAATTGTGACATATCTATATAGGAAGGTCCCCATACATGACCATCACCCCATTTAAGTGTTTTGGGCGGGATGGGCCCCCCAATGATTTGAAATGAGTTCCATAGTACCTAGAATATCCCACGATCCAGGTTCAAGCAATTTATTTAGAGTATCATTTGGGTTTATCCTACAACACTGATGAACTGAAAAAATGAAGTATTATTAACCAATACAAACAGTTATTCTATATGTATCTTACATATCAACTCAAATCAGAGATAACATATTTTGTGAGTGGTAAGCACTCTACCAGTGTGTGTGGTAGTTTTTGTTTGTTCATATGAAGTTCCCCACCCATCACCATGTTTGCTGAGAGGTTCAACTAATGGTGGATTGCAAATTATTATTTATATTATCCATGTAGGATAATTGAGTTCAGATAAACATCCACCTAATCATTATTAATTTTGGTCTATCCAAATCATATGTCGATGCATGTATCTGTTCATACCAAAATGGGTATTTTTTTACTAGTAGTGTAGGACACAATGTTTCCAATGGGACATAAATAAGAGGTTGTAATGGATACAATGGTGTCAAAAAATTGGATGACCATATAATAGCTATTATCCAGTAGATCTTTTGTAGAGTCCCATAGCTTGACGTACATGGACATTACATTAATTTTTCGGAATACATAATACATAACCAAAACAGACACACAAGGACCGTAATAGTTTAGTGTCTTTGGAAACTCGGAACGTAATCTTCTAATCGTGGTGAAATATCTTTAACATCTCCCATAAAGATCTTTCCCTTCTGTTTTCTTACCTAAAACCTTTCTTTATATCCTGGTAAAAATAAAACATATATAGGGTGATCTCAAATGCTCAGTAAGGGTAAGCATGGATAAAATAAAACAAATCATACACATTTAAACTTAAAAACATGTACATAATGTTAAAACATCAAAATATTGAGCAATAACATAAAACATGGAAATACCTAAGGAATTGATCATAAAGAAACATTAATCATGATAAAATAGCATGGGAATAAAACATGTGATTGTGGAAACCATTAATCACATGATTAGATTTCCATAGTATCCAAGGCATTTCTGCCAAGACCATCTTATTGGACAAAGTCCCTTTCTGAATCGAGTTCACTCCTCGTTCTGGTCCTGTATTACTGAACCAGATTAACTTACTGTTTCAGCCATGTCTATATCATAAGATATAAATCTTTAACCTATAAATTTGAGTGAGATATAGGTCCCACCCATCTCATAATGAAATCATTATTACTTGTTCCACAAAATAAACATACATCATTCATAATAACCCAACGAATGAAATTGGTTTCAAAAACATCTTCCCATCATCACATAATCCATATAAAATAAATGGATATTTCATCATAAGAAAGGTGAAAACATTTATATCATAGTGAAATTATACTTGAATCATACACATATGAAATAATTCCATCTTAGATGGAAAATGGTTTTGTTAAAACACTTGAAATGAATTCTTGAGGAAAATATCCTTTCTTCTTCAAAATCAATTTATTTTCACAAAACGCCATGAGATTTTAAAAGAAAAATATTTTGTTTAAATTAGTTATGAAATCTTTTGGATGAAGCTTCATGAAAATAAGGCTTTGTAAAATTGTAAAAATCCTTTCATGCCGTATATGTTAAAAAAACATTCTTCCCTTACTTTTGCCGGAAAAGTCAAAAAAAGTACCTTGTAACGTAAACAAAAGAATGATTCCTTACATACAATGTAGTAAAAGTAAAAATGGCTAAAAAGGAATTTAAAGATACATGAAAATTCTTTTTTAAAACATGGAGATGGATGATAGAAATAACCCCAGTAAATACTTACGAATTAGAAATCTCGGATAAAAATGAGATTTGCAAAATTATCCCTTACCTTACATCTGATATGCTTTGTGTGTATCCGAACCTCCTATATAATTATTTAAATAATGTCATTGAATTTTTATAGAAACATATTCATTGTTATGATATCATATATGGTTCACTTATGACTTTATATTACCCGTTCTTCTGTAAATTCCATGTTAAATAGCGTTTTGGGTAAAATTGTTTCATTTTTCGTCCGTGTTTTGACTTGAAATTATTCATATGATTACCTAGATCATGATTTCATAATTCCATAATATAAAAAATGATTTATATGTAATATATATTCAGAATATACATATATATAATAGATCTATAAATGGAATGAAATACACCATTCATGGAGACGGTAGGTCGTACGTACGCATGAACGCTGTTTTCATTTCCTTATTGAATTGAATGGAATTAATTAGATGAAAAAAATATATATATACATAAATCCAGTATCATTATTATATCATATAATTCATGATTTCATGATTACATAATATATATACATTATAATAATTCATGAATGGTTAATCATTGAGAATGAATCTCATCGGGTCATGGAGACGGTAGTCTGTACGTACGCAGGAGCGATGATATCATTCCCATGATCTTGGAATTGTATTGAAGTTTATGTATAATATCTCAGAATCAATATAACTTTACAATAATAATATATATACATGTTTACACCATTATACCCATCCAAGTATCGTGGTGGTGGAAAATAGATTACACCACGGCGTGGAGACGGTATTTAGTACGTACGCACACGCGGTGATTTCGTTTTCCGTAGGATGGATAGAAGCTGAAATGGGGTTGTTTCATATTTATAATAACATATCAGTATATTATTAATACTGATGTTATTTATTTATAATGAAACATCTAAATAAGAAGAAGTTTAAGAAGAATGAAATTGGAAATGATCGGTAATGGATATTACCTCTTCCTTGATGAGCCTCTTATTTACCTCTTCTTAAGTCACTATGGTTGGTCTTTGAAAAATACCAGGACCTCTAGGATGTTTCTAGGGAAGTGGAGAAGAGAAATTGGTAGGGTTTGGCCGAGCTGGATGGCTCAAAGTGTTGTGAGGAAGAGGGGAGGAGGTGCCCTTTTATAAGGGAGGAGAGGAGGCACCTTTGGAAAAACTCAAAATATTACTTTTTTATAAAGTCATATTTGGTTTTTAATAGCTAAAATTGATTTATTTAGAAGTTAAGGTGGGTATGGGTAGAAACCCTCTCATCTAATATAATTTGGTAAAGTTTAGGTAATTATTTTAACCTTATTATTTAGATTTAACTTTAAGTTATGTTTTTTCACTTTTACCGTGTCTTCTTGTTTTCTTACACTATAAGGTTATGAAAGAAACTATAACAAGAAAAAAGAACCCCAAGTTGTTTATTATTAATATATATAACCTTATATAAGTAATTTGGCCGAACCTTATATTTTTAGGAATAAAATAAAAATTAATAATATAATATTTGTTTTAAAAACTATTTTATGTCAATTTTGACACTATTTGGTAATTAATTTTTGTGAAACTCATTACAGATTGATTAGTTCAATGAAAGTTAATTAAATCAATAATAAAATGACATATTAACCTATAAAAGTATTTTAATTCATAAAAAAGTCTCAAATTACATTTATTTGGGTATTTATAACATCAATTATGTCAATATTTCCTTAATAAGATAATTACTGCATCATCATTGCCTCATAAATAAATTAAATTATATAATGTCTAAAAATTATAAATAAAATACAATTATTTAGAAAATATTTTTATCTTTATAATAAATATTTATCGTCGAAATTATCTTATGTATAACCCTATATAAAAACTGTTTTATTCATTAAACTTTGATTTTAACTATTTTAACTATTCTTTAACTAAAATAATATTAAATGTCCTAATCTAATCCAAGTAGGACTAAATGGTAATATTGTCTTCCTAATGTTTTTTTGGTCTAATTAAACTTATCCAATAGAATTAGGACAGGTGTTAGTGTAATAATAATATCATTTTTACCCTTAATTACCCTATTTACTTTTAACTGTGGTAAAAAAGTAAAAAGTTACTATTCAACAAAAATTATTCTCATCTCATTGAACCACATTTTACATACTAACATCAACCATGTCTCTCGTATTTTTGAAATTCCATTCACAGAAGCGGTAAAATTAAGTTTTGTGTAAATTTGAAAATTCTTCTAGGAGGCGGGTAAAAGACGGTGAAAAGTTTAATAAAATTTTTATATATATCTAAAAATTTTATAAAATGACTCCTATGAATTACATTGAACTTATATTTGTATTATGTATCAATTTTTACCTAAAATAAATTTAAATAAAATAAATAATTATTTAAATAAAAAGTCCGTTTTTAAATGGTAACCCAGTGTTTTCACTATTCATCAAAAATTGAATGTTTTCATAAAAATACAAAAATTTCACCCTAGGATAATTTCGATATTCCAAATCCAAAAATGATGTCCATTTTGAAAGATAAAATTTATAAAATTTCAAAAAGTTGTTATTAATATTCATAGAGGCTAGTTCATAATAATATTATAACCATATATCATTGTTTAGTAAAACCTAATATTGCATACAACACACGCTATCGAGGAAAGTTGTGATTGTGTATAATGCAAGCCAAGTCAGGGATGCGTGTTGTGCTAGACTCCTTTGTTGTTGCGTATAAAAAAATCCAACCATATTTCATTTATACATTGAATATATATATATATATATATACTCAATGTTACGTAGAACAACTACTATCAAACAAACATGAAATTGTGTGTAACACTATCCAAGAATTGTGTTGCATATACTGCAGGATAATATGGTGTTGTGTATAGAGCAAGATAATCTTGGTGTAGCATAAAACACAAGAAATAAAATAAATTAAAAATAATACTTCACATAAAATCTTGGGTTGTTACATTCTACCCTCCTTAATATGAATTTCGCCCTCGAAATTCGTCAGGATTATAAATGGTTTTCTACTTGAAAGTTTTTTAATGGAAAACCACATCGTAAAAAGGAAGACCAAAACTTGACTTTAAAAACTAAAGTATGAAACGTAACAGTTACCCAAATTAACTAATCACTGGGTTTCCACATAGGAGAACATAGGTGAAAATATGGATATGGAAGAGAAATCTAACCGTCATGTTTTGATGGAGAGTGGTAGAGAAAATGGCTATGAAAAATCCAACAATCACAAAGCCATAAATTTGTGATGATCGAGGGTACCATCTGATTCATCAGATATAAGCGCACTATGACAACATTTTTGGTTTTCAAGATCATTTCCCTAAAGTTGATGAATTAAAATAAATACTTATATGATTTTGGTACAATCTCACTGTTGTTCGTGAATTGAACAATTTCCATTTCATATCTTAAATAAATGAAGTTGAATTTGTTATTCGTGAAGCGTTATTAGATCATGTGATAGAATGATGGGTCATTCCATATGTATCAAAAATAATGTTAGAAAAAGTTATAAGTCCATCATATGGTGAGATTAATCATATATGGTTCCAAAAATGGAATTATAATTTATTTATCATACCAATTAATAAAATAAAACTAGTTTCTACTAACTAGGGACTTCCTGTAGTCCATTGGTATGCGATAAAGGCCAGTCGCACTTCAGTTGGGGGTTCGATTCCCACAGCCTTGT
This sequence comes from Viscum album, assembly GCA_963277665.1. NCBI lineage: Eukaryota > Viridiplantae > Streptophyta > Magnoliopsida > Santalales > Viscaceae > Viscum > Viscum album. Next base: position 1,767,441,938 of record OY728152.1, read on the forward strand.
CCGACGTGAAGGGTTGTCGCCCATTTTGCAGGTTTTCCTATTTCTAAAACTACATCACTATAACATCCCATCAATAATATCAAAAAAATTATCATTAAACAATACTAACTTATGTCCAACATAATCCATTCCAATCTTTTGGCTTATCTAAAATACTTCGGTCCAAGCTCATCGTATAAAAAAAATGATTACTTAAAATGTTACATAACAATCACGTGAATGCCATCATTTATACAATATATCTTGTTGGTCACATTCCGAACATGTGAATACCTTAATCATGTATCCTCTTGAAAAATGAATACCCATTGAATCTTAGTGAAAAAATGAATGCAGTTAAAAGTTAACACTTTTCACATACCAAAATCCTCAAAATTATATATACTCAAACCATGATATCACTTAGTCCTTATATCAATCATGAGCTCATGAATACAATAAAACATCTCATTATCTTCTTATCCCTTCATTATGCGCATATCATCTGCTTTCCAATATATTTGAATCAATTTTCATGGTTACTGGTACCATTCAACATATACTTTCAAATAAGTTAGGAAACAAAATAGTGTAACAATCAGTAGATGATTCTTTATTTCATAGTACCATTAACTATACGACATAACTATTGATAAACATATAATCATTCCACTACCTTCTTAAACAACTGACTGACCTTCAACACTTCTTTCATCTCATATATCACTTGTAGTCTCCTCATCATCATCCACATAAATACTACACATATGACCATGCTAATTCTCTTCATGAGATTTTCCCTTAGGGAATTGGTTTGCATAATTCCCGTACATTCCACATTTAAAACATCTAATCATTGTTGATGTCGTAGCAATACCATTATCCTTGTCCATGGTGTTAACTGAACCTTTTCCGTTGAACTTACTGGCTTTGTGTCTTTCTTTTCCACACCCAAAGCATCTTCCAGTTCCTTTGAAACAATCTCCTCTATGCCTCTTCCGACATGATTTACATTAGGGAAATTGTACTTTCTTTCCTCTATGATCATCATGAAACTCCATCTTTCTCTTATTATCTGTGTTGGAAAACATACCAATGTTAAGATTATTGATCATATAATAAGATCGCTGATTAGGAATAATAACGATGTTTGGACTTCCAAATCCCGTTTCATTTGGTTTCTCATGAAGAATATCATTCCATTGTCCGTCATATCCCCCATTATTATGAATCTTACTTTTTCCAGTCATTTTCTAAAACCCAAAAAGAATAGTGTGAGAGGAAAAAATTATGCTAGGGAAAACAACATAGTAAAGGGGGAGTACCCTCAATATATACCATCATAGGATAAATTCTAAGATCGTTACTACAGTTCTAGGACTATATCCTATACGTATAATTATCCTTAGGGACATCCCTAAACATACCTTAGAAATATCTTTAGGGATCTCACTAACGTATTCGCATCCTAGTTTCCAAAGGTTGACTAAACCTTTCCTCTGATACCAACTGTAGAAACCCGTAGCTTGACGTACATGGACATTACATTACTTTTGCGGAATACTTAATACATAACAAAAACAAACACACAAGGACCGTGATAGTTTAGTGTCTTTGGAAACCCAGAACGTAATCTTCTAATCGTGGTGAAAGATCTTCAACATCTCCCATAAAGATCTTCCCCTTTTTTTTCTTACCTAAAACATTTCTTTATATCATGGGGAAAAGAAAACATATAAAGGGTGAGCTCAAATTCTCAATAAGTGTAAGCATGGATAAAATAAAAAAATCATATACATTTAAACTTAAAAACATGAACATAATGTTTAAACATCAAAATCTTGAGCAATGTCATAAAACATGGCAGTACATAAGGCATATATCATAAAGAAACATTAATCATGATAAAATAGCATGGGAATAAAACATGTGACTGTGGCAACCATTAACCACATGATATGATTTTCATAGTAGGAAAGGCATTGCTTCCAAGACCATCTTAGTGGACAATGTCCCTTTCTGAATTGAGTTCAATCCTCATTCCAGTCCTGTATTACTGAACCAGATAAACTTACCATTCCATCCATGTCTATCTCAGGAGATATAAATCTTTACCGAATTCATTGGAGAGAGATATAGGTCCCACCAATCTCATAATGAAATCATTCATACTTGTGCCACAAAATAAACATACATCATTCATAATAACCCAACGAATGAAATGGGTTTCAAAAACATCATCCCATCATCACATAATCCATATAAAATAAATGGATATTTCATCATAAGAGAAGTGAATCCATGTAAATCATAGATATATTATACTTGAATCATACACATATGAAATAATGTCATCTTAGATGGAAAATGGTTTTGATAAAACACTTGAAATGAATTCTTGATAAAAATATCCTTTCTTCTTCAAAATCCATTTCTTTTCACAAAACGTCATGAAATTTTAAAAGAAAAAGATTTTGATTAAATTAGATATGATATATTTTGGATGAAGAGTCATGAAATAAATCTTTATAAAACAGTAAATATCCTTTCATGCCGGATAAGTTAAAAAACATTCTTCTCGTACTTTTCATAGAAAAGTCAAAAAAGTACCTCGTAACGTAAACAAAAGAAAGATTCCTTACATACCATGTAGTAAAAGTCAAAATTATGTAAAAAGGAATTTAAACATAAATGAAAACACTTTTATAAAACATAGACATTGATGATAGAAATAACACCAGTAAATACTTACAAATAAGCAATCTCGGATAAAAATGATATTTGCAAAATTATCCCTTACCTTACGTTTGATATTCTTCATATGCTTCCGAACGTCCTGTATAATGATTTAAATAATGTCATTGAATTATTACAGAATCATAGTCATTGTTATTATATCATATATGGTTCAATTATGACTTCATATTACCCGTCCTTTTGTAAATTCCATGTTAAAGAGCGTTTTGGATAAAATCGTTTCATTTGTCGTCCATGTTTTGACTTGTAAATATTCATATATTTACATAGATCATGATTATTTACATCCAGAATATAAAAAATTATTTATATATAATATATATTCAGAATATAAATATATATAATAGATCGATAAATGGAATGAAATACACCGTTCATGGAGACGGTAGGCCGTACGTACGCATGAATGCTGTTTTCGTTTCCTTATTGAATTGAATGGAATTAAGTAGATGAAATAAATATATATAAACATAAATCCAGTATCATTATTATAAAATATATTTCATGATTACTTATTATAAATACTTTATAATTATTCATGAATGGTTAATCATTGAGAATGAATCTCATCGCGTCGTGGAGACGGTAGTCCGTACGTATGTCCGAGCGATGATATCATTCCCATGATCATGGAATTGTATTGAAGTGTATGTATAATATTTCAGAATAGATAATACTTTACAATAATCATATATAGTAATTATATACACCATTATACCCATCCATGTAAGGTGGTGGTGGAAAATAGATTACACCACGGCGTGGAGACGGTATTCCGTACATACGCACACGTGGTGATTTCATTTTCCGTAGGATGGATAGAAGGTGAAATGGGGTTGTTTCATATTTATAATAACATATAAGTATATTATTAATACTTATGTTATTACTTTATAATGAAACAACTAAAGAAGAAGAAGTTGAAGAAGAAAGAAATTGGAAAAGATCGGTAATGGATATTACCTCTCCTTTGACGCGCCTCTTCTTAACCTCCTCATAGGGCACTAGGGTTGGCCTTTGAACAAGAACCAAAACTATAGGATGTTTCTAGGGAAGTGGAGAAGAGAAATTGGTAGGGTTTGGCCAAGATCTATGGCTCAATGTGGTGTGAGGAACAGGGGGAGGAGGTGCCCTTTTATAAGGGAGGAGAGGGGCACCTTTGGAAAAACTCAAAATATTACATTATTATAAAGTCATATTCGGTTTTTAATAGCTCCAAATTCATTTATTTTTAATCTAAGGTGGGGAGGGGTCTATATCCTCTCATAAAATAGAATTTGGAAAAGTTTAGCTAGTTATTTTAACCTTATTATTTAGATATAACTTTTTGTTAAATAATTTCACTTTTACCGTGTCTTCCTGTTTTCTTACACCATAAAGTTATGAAACATACTATAACAATACAAACGACCCCCAAGTTGTTTATTATTAATATATATAACCTTAACTAATTCATTTGGCCGAACCTTATATTTATAGGGATAAAATAACAATTAATAATATAATATTTGTTTTAAAAACTATTTTATGTCAATTTTGACACTATTAGGTAATTGATTTTTGTAAAAATCATAACAGAATTATTAGTTCAAATTTTTTTTATTAAATCAATAATAACATGTCATATTAACCAATAAAAGTATTGTAATTCATAAAAAGTCTCAAATTACATTTATTTGGGTATTTATAACATCAATTATGTCAATATTTCATTAATAAGATAATTACTGCATTATCATTGTGTCATAAATATTATAAATTAATTAATGTCTAAAAATTATAAATAAAATACCATTATTTAGGAAATCGTTTTATCTTTCTAATTAATATTTATAGTCGAAATTATCTTCTGTATAACCCTATATACAAAATCTGTTAGTTATTAAACTTTGATTTTAACTATTTTAACTATTCTTTATATAAAATAATAATAAATGTCCTAATCTAATCCAAGTGTTCCTGATGGTCATATTTTATTAATAAGGTTGTTTTTGGTCTAATTACACTTATCCAATAGAATTAGGACATGTGTTAGGGTAGTAATAATATCATTTTTACCCTTAATTACCATATTTACTTTTAACCGTGGTAAAAAAAGTAAAAAGTGACTATTCACCAAAAAATATTTTCATCTCATTAGACCACATTTTACTTACTAACATCAACCGTGTCTCTCGGATTTTTGAAATTCCATTCACAGAAGCGGTAAAATTATGTTTTGTGTAAATTTGCAAATTCTCTTACGAGGTGGGTAAAAGACGGTGAAAAGTTCAATAAAATATTTATATATATCTAAAATTATTATTAATTGACTCCAATGAATTAAATTGAACTTATATTGGTATTATGTATCAATTTGTACCAAAAATAAATTTAAATAGAATAAATAATTATTCAAATAAAAAGTCCGTTTTTAAATGGAAACCGAGTGTTTTCACTATTCATCAAAAATTGAATGTTTTCAGAAAAATACCAAAATTTATCCCTAGGCTAATTTCAATATTCCAAATGCAAAAATGAAGTCCATTTTGAAAGATAAAATTTATAATATTCAAAAAGTGGTTATTACTATTCATAACGGCTAGTTCATAATAATATTATAACCATATATCATTGTTTAGTGAAACCTGATATTGCGTACAACACACGCTATCGAGGAAAGTCGCTATTGCGTGTAATGCAAGCCAAGTTAGGGTTGCGTGTTGTACTAGACTCTTTTGTTGTTGTGTATAAAAAAATCCAACCATATTTCATTTATACATTGAATATATATATATATATATATATATACTCAATGTTGCGTAGAATAACTACTATCAAACAAACATTAAATTTTGTGTAACACGATCCAAGAATTGTGTTGCGTATACTGCAAGCTAATACGGTGTTGCGTATAGCGGAAGATAATCTCGGTGTAGCATACAACACAATGCACTAAATAAATTAAAAATAATACTTCTCATAAAATCTCGGGTTGTTACATCTATGGCTCTTGAGAAGCCCTAGAGGCAACACCCCCAAGATTTCATAGTATGTTATTTTCTTTAATGTAATTCAATAGCTTTCCCTACACTCAACACCGAGTTCGAGCGTACCACGACATACCAAATTAGCCGTTCAAAAGCATTTATGAATAATATTTACTGAATTTTTAATTTTATATACTCCATATAATTTCAGAATCCTTGTTAGTTGTTTCTTAGACATAATATAAGAACAAATTCATTTTTTCAGATAAAATAAGTATTTTTTAAAAAAATGCAATTTTATCACCTTTTAATGAAAACCCCTTTTTAAAACAAATATTTGAAACTTTTATATATTCAATTTAATGAAATTAAATTCTTATTTAAAATTGGGACATAAATATTTATTTTTGATAAATTAAGAACTTTTCTAATAACTTTAATATTTTGATGAATACTGAAAAAATACTAAATTTTAATTGAAAACCACTTTTTTAATCGAAATAATCTATACTGTGAAATTTTGTTTTTGAATTTTTTTCATGTATAATTATATTCTATTTTTAACATTTAATAAAATTTAGGTGATTATAATTAATTTCACATTTAAATTTGACATAAACACATGTCAATCTTTTGATAGTTTTTACTTTTTTTAAAAAACTGCTTCTCTATTTTGACAATAAAAATTAATTTTAAATTAATTAATGAAAGTTATATGTTTTCAATATGGTAGACTGTAATTCATTTTTGAATTCTGAATATCAAAATTATCTTAGGGTGAATTTTTGATATTTTTCTGAAAATATTCAATTTTTGATGAATAGTGAAAAACACTATGTTATAATTTAAAACCCACTTTTTAATGAAATAATAATTTATTTTAGTTAAAAAAAATTTAAGTCAAAATATATTTATAATACCTATATAAGTTAAATTTAATTCATTGGAGTCATTTTATAATAATATTAGATGTAAAAAAATTTATACAACTTTTTACAGTCTTTTACCCACCTCCTAGGAGCAATTGAAAATTCGCATAAAACGTAATTTTACCCCTTTGGTGAGTGGAATTTCAAAACTAAAAGAGACATGGTTGATATCAGTAAGAAAAATTTGGATCAATAAGATGAAAATAATTTTTGGTGAAGAGTGCCTTTTTACTTTTATTTACCACAGTTAAAAGTAAATTGGGTAATTAAGGGTAAAAATGATATCATAATTATCCCAACACATGTCCTAATTCAAAGAAGAGTCAAAATTGATAAATTCAATGCTTAATAACTAAACCATTTTTTATATAGGGTAATACATAAGATAAGTTAGATTATTAATATTAACTAGAAACATAAAAATATTTCCTACATAATGGTATTTTATTTATATTTTTTAGACATTATATAATTTATTTCATTTATGAAAAAATGATGATGCAGTAATTACCTAATTAATGAAATATTAAAATATTTGATATTATAAATATCCAAATAAAATTAATTTCACACGTTTTATGAATTACATTAATATTATAGGTTAATATGACATATTAGGGTTGATTATATGAATTTTGTTCGAATTAATATTGTTTTTATGAATTTAGAAAAAATAAATAATGTCGAATACTGTCAAAATTGACATAAATGACTTTTAAAAACTAATATTATATTTTTAATTGATAACGTATTCCTAAAAATATAGGGTTTGGCCAAAAGACTTATATAATGATAGTTGTATCATTAATTAACCACTTGGGGTTCGCTTGGAAGTTTATGGTATGTTTATAAACCATATAATATAAAAATACAAAGAGACATGGAAAATGTCAAACTATTTAACTAATAGTTAAACCTAAATGATAAAGTTAATATAGTTACCCAAACAGGTCTAAAATTTATTGGATGAGTGGTTTTCTACCCATTATCTCTTTATCATTTAAATAAATCATTTTTTTCCATTATAAACTGAAAATGATTTTATTATAAAATAATATTTATATATTTTACTACGGTTCCCCTCACCCCTCTTACTTTAGTCATAAATCCAACCTAAAGCTCCCTTTAAATAAAATCAAAAGGAAGAACCCGATGAAGAGGTAAATATTTCATCACCTCTTTCAAGTTTGTTTGTTCTTACACATCCTCTTTCATTGTTTTTTCCATTATAAAATAATTACTACAGTATCTTCTATATATTTTGATGTTATTATAAATATTGTACAACCACATTCATTATTCTATCCATCCTTTGAATGACATGGCACCATATGTGCGTACGTACGATTTACTGTCTCCACGTCTTGGTGTAGTTGTTATTCAATACATTATTATTTGGCTGGATATAATAATGATTTATAATTGGTGTAAATAATAAATATAACATGATAATGATCCTGTATATATGATATACTACTGAATTATATATTATTTTAATATCAAAAAGAATGATATTGTCTCTCATGTGTACGTATGGATTACCGTCTCCACGAGCATGATGAGATTCATTCCCCATCCTATCTATTCAAGAATAATTTTTATTGGAAGATTAAAAATAATGTTTAATGACTTAATAACATTCTGAATATGAATAAGATACATCCTATCCATAACAAAAATTACTTATGTAACAAATCTTATAATGGAAAATTAATCAGTTAACACCCGAAACAACGATAGTACAAATATATTATTAACAAAGAATTGTTAAAAGATCATATATGATATCATATTAATGTATATGATTCATGTATAACATAATAACAATTACTTCACCGTTATACTGGAGGGCAACTTACGCTCGACCAAAGAAAAGTTCAATGTAAGGGCTTTTGTATCTCACTTTTAATTCTGTGAGATTTCCTTTGTTCTCCACTTATTTATTAAATGTTGTGTATTTTGTACTGAAATTTGATATATATTATCATTATTATCTATTTATTCATGGTATTATGTGATTAATTTGGTGGTTATTAACATTTGGTCATATGACCTGATTGATTACAATGTAGTAAAGTGTTTTCATCTCACTTCTTATTCCTGTCAGATTCATGCTATATTTCAACTATTTCTTTTTGTGTGGTGTATGTAATATCCCATGATTGAATTCATGGTTTATAATAAATTAATTTATGGGTATTATACATATTAATTTTATGGTCATTCTTTCATTTGATATATGTTTCATAAGTTAGCAAATCGGTAAGTGAATTTCAAATTTCAATTTCCACTCATTCGACATTACACATAATTCATTGATTATTTTACTCGATGGTAATGTGATGAATCAGTATTTATTATTTGTGTAGTAATTTCCAATCCCATTTCTATGGATATACTTTTGAGACATAAAATCACTCCATTGATAAACTCTCAAGACATCGATATGAACTTGATAAGAGTAATTTTCACTCAATCTTCATACATTGAGTTAAACCTCCAATTCATTGGTGTTGTTTTTACAAGAATATGTGTGAATTTCCTATAATTTATTCACACTGAATATACAATAATATTGAGTGTATTTGTATTTTTTACACATAATTATGTCATTGATTTATCCATAACTTAAGGATATGCACTTTAAATGGGATTTCATGTCAACTTGCATTCCATTGGGTCTTCTTTGTTGTTATGTGCCAAGTCTCTTTTTTTTTGGTTTATATACTGTATTTTTACATATTATATCATGAAATCCATTATTCTCATGATATTATAACGTTTTTATTACCTTAATTATTTGTATTCAAGGGTACCTCATTTTTTTAGAAACTCTAACTAAAATATTATTTTTAAATGTTTAAATGATTTATTCTTCTAAATATTTCTCATTAATGTCCATTATTTAAAAATGGATTTAAGGATTTATTTATATGGACATTAATGTTTTAGAATTAAAATTCCTTTTAATAGTTTCATACTGGTATGGGAAACTTTGATTCAAAATTCTATTTTAAAACAGCTTCTTGACAAATATTGTGACTTTTAAATGTTTTCCAGAAAAAGGGGGATATTTATCTCAAATATTTTTTATAATTATTATAATATTTGTCAATATCCTTCATTATTCTCAATTGAGGTTAATTATTTACAATATAGTCTTCCATATTATATTGAATGTGTTATGTTTGACTGTGTATGTGCCATTTTTATACCATTCATGGTTTGTGGATAAAGTATTTATATTTAGTATGCTAGTTTTAATATGAATTCTTTTGTTATGTTTCAAACTTTTCATATGAGGAATTCATTGGACTTAGTATGTGCTGGGTGGATCATGCCATAGCTCCTCGATGCATCAGTTGGTCTCATGAGACAAACTAGTGTCTCGGCCCAAGGCTTTGACAAAATCTTATTTCTAATATTGGCACAAGACCTTTACTATGTGGTTATAGATTCTAGCATTATGCATTCTATCATTATGAAAATGGCTATTAATATTTCATGCGATTATTTGATTGTTAGAATATCCATGTGAATAAGTAAATGGAATTATTGGATTTTGTTTCTTTGCCATATTATCCTGAAGATCATGTTTAAAAGTCTTTTGTTTTAGTATAATACATTGCCTTAAATTTTTATGCATGTTTATGAATGTTTCTGATATATTGTTATCCTTACTGAGAATCTGAGATCCCCCCTTTCTAGGTTTTATTGTTCCCAGGATGTGAAGATTTTTATTATGATTGACCTGTAGGGATAATATATAGGATCTCATCATTTTCTATGGAAACAATGTTGTTGTAGTTTTCATTTTTATTATGTAATGTAAACCTTATGAATTTATCTAGTATTACCAAGGCTACTAAAGTAATTGGTTTTTCAATACATGATCTTTTGTGATCATGACAATGATACATAATATTGAACTGTCTCTGAGCCTCTATTGTTGTGGTGTTATAGTTGGTATTAGAGAAATTTTAGTACAAACCTTTGAAACTAGATTTAGATAAAATCTGATTATAACACATATACCTAAGATAGACTTTGATGATTAGTATAGAATAACTTCCTAAAATTTTGGTGTTGTAGAGATTTTGTGAGTTTTCCAAGCAATACAACCCTGTCTAGATACGAGGAGGTAGAGGAAGCTCTAGCACAGATATACCTAGGGGTAAAACCCAAAAACACCAATTTGATCTAGACTCGAATGGGTACGGGTGCACGAAAATGGGCCTTGATACACTCTTGGTTACAACACTAGTGGAGGATATGCATAGGGTAATTCTCATTTTCGTTACAAACCGATTTGAAGGATTTTAATATAAGATGAGAAAAAATGACCTTGGTTAATCCTATAGTGTTTCAAATTGAAAATATGGTGTCATGATATTCAATAAATGATTTTATGATTACTGTTACCTACACAATGCTTTCCGGTTTTAGTGAATGGCCAGATTCCCAGGAAGTCATAGTAACTTTGACCATGATGTACAAGGTCAGAATAGTGGTGTAAATGTGAAACAAAATGGAATTCAAACAGGAGTAAAAGATATCAGGATTATACCAAATCTGTTTTCCATTAATATAAACAATGAAATATATATTAAGCAACTCTTGAACTCAACAAAGAAGAGAAAGGTGATGAATGATAAGAGATCCAGCAGTGGAGACCGTGGAGAAAAGAATATTCAATTTCCATCATTCCAAAAATGAGGAAGGAGATTCCCAATAAAGTGTCTCAATGGAACAAAGATATTTTTTACGTATGGTAATGAAGGTCATAATGTAATGGGTTTCCGAGTAAAAATAAAGAGAACTATGAAAGACAATAAATAATGTCCCAAGAATCCATTTATAGTTATTTGTCGTAAACGTAGGGGACTTGTCCATTAACTGAGTGAATGTCCTATTATATAGGATATTTTCTTGGTCAAAGAAGATGTTATGTGGAAATAAATTGTTTGAGAAATGTTTAAATGTATTAGTGATCTTTGTTGATGGGATTACTTTGGAAAAAATTTCTATTGTATTTGTAACCATGCCGTTTTTCATGTGAAAATGTTTTTTGTGGTAGAATTATCTTTTCTCTTGTGGATATAGTTATAAATAACCATTTGGTTCTATATGATCAATGGGTTTGAGGAAATTACATGTTATTATATTTTTTGTGATGGAAATACAAGGTATGAGATAACATTTGTGGTTTAATTATATTATGGTTATTTTGAGGAATTTATCTCATTTTTTTAATGTTATAAAATATTGTTTTTGAAAAAGGACAACATGTAGACTGTGTGACAACCCATCGCATCAGGCAAATCTATGGAAATCAAACACACAACCAGATTGTGAATGGGATTTATCACCAACCACTAGACTACGTGAAGTCCCTAATTAGTGTGACTAATTGTGTTTAGTTAAATGATTTAATTGATCAATAATAAATTGATTTGGGATCTTATGTCTTATCAAATTAATACCATTAGAATAGAAAAATGATTTGGTGATTAGGTGATAGATTTTATTTTGGAAGACATTCGCACTGTTGGGAACACTATATGCCTAATGAAAACAGAATACTATGGGATTTAATTTGAGGAGTAATTGTGGATTTTTATTAATGTTTATATTGCAGATTTATTGTGATTTTGGTTATTTATGGAAATGATTAAAATATCATAAAGAATATTGTATTAGGTAAATTACTTTTAAGTTCATGACTTTAAGAGTAGTCGATGTTATTTTGAAATACAATTTAACATGGAAGACTGCGTAATCAAATTCTTATATGTTTTGGGTTTTAATGTTAGATTTGATTATACTGAAGGATTTTATGGACAATTCATTATTTAATGGAATTTATTTAACATTGGGGTATTTTTCATTTAATTATAGAAAAATAAGATTAGTGTTTCTTTCTATAAAGGAATATCCTTTTGGGGGATCATATGTCCTTTTACTAACCATTTTGGTATTGATTAATCTCTAAAGACTAGGTAAATATATAGTTTATCCTTTGTGGATCAGGTCATTCTCTAGAAGTTGATTCTAGCTCTTCTGGTGTGACCAAGTCATCTTGAATACTCATTGTTTGAAAAAATATATGATTTAGTGGTAGAAATTTCTTAATTAATGAATCACTACATAAAAATTAGGTGTATCTCTTTATATTCTTAGTCAATCTCATTAATAAAATCCTCATCTTTATAAATGAATCTTAAAAAAAACCTTGTCCGTTTACTTTTCCTACTGGGAAACTAATTACCATTTGTCCCATCACATGTTTGTGGTTTTTTTGTTAACATTCTCCTGATCATGTTTTTTATTCCTCTCCATCAGAACATGACACTTATTTTCTCTTTCATATCCATGTTTTCCTACAAGGAATCCTACTTAGATTTTTCTGGGGTGACCTTTGTACTTATCTTACTTTCTTTTAAAGTGATAGTTTTATTAACTCTTTTTCCGATTTGGGACATTCAATGATGTTCCCAAACCCAATTTTAAAATTGGGGTGATGAAATTTCCAAAATTATGGAATAATGTAACTCTCCAAGATTTCATAGTTAGTAATTTTCTTTAATGTAATCCAACAGCTTGCGCTACACGCAACACCGAGTTCGAGTGAATCACGACTTACCAAAATAGCTATTCAAAATTAGTTATGAATAAAATTAACTGAATTTTCAATTGTATATAATCCATATAATTTTAGAATCCATATTATGTGTTTCATAGACATAATATAAGAACAAATTCATTTTTTATATTAAATATTTATTTTTTCAAAGAAAAATGTAATTTTACAACATTTTAATGGAAAACTCTTTTTAAAACCATTATTTGAAACATTTATTTATTCAATTTAATTAAATTAAATTAATTTATACAATCTTGATATAAAATTTTTTTGGTTAAATTTTTGGTACTTTTCTAATAAATTGTATATTTTGATGAATACTGAAAAAAAACAGTGAATTTTAATTGTAAACAACTTTTCTAATTGAAATAATTCATAGTGTTAAATGATGTATTTGAATGGATTGGAAAAATAATTAGATTAAATTTTTTATCATTTAATAAAATATAGGTGATTATAAGTAATTTCACATTTAAATTTTACGTAAAAACATGTCAATCTTTTGATAGTTTTTACATTTTATAAAAACCCTCTTTTCGGTTTTGACAATGGGAATTAATCTTAAATTAATTAATGAAACATTTATATATTTAATTTGGTCAAATAGAATTTATTTTTGAAATTTGAATGTCAAAATTATCTTAGGGTTAATTTTTTGTATTTTTCTGAAAAAATTCAATTTTTGATGAATAGTGAAAACACTACATCATAGTTTAATACTGACTTTTTATTTCAATAATTGTTTATTTTATTTAAAATTATTATGTCAAAATAGATTTATAATTACTATATAAGTTCAATGTAATTCATTATAGTCATTTTATTATAAAACTATATGTATAAAAATTTACTGAACTTTTTCTCGTCTTTTACCCACCTCCTAGGAGGATTTGCAACTTCGCTTAATACAAAATGTAACCGCTTCTGTGATTGGAATTTAAAAAATTTGAGAGACATGGTTGATATCAGTAAACAATTAGGTTTAATAATATGAAAATAATTTTTGGGGACTAGTAACTTTTTCCTTTTATTTACCAAAGTTAAAAGTATATAGCTTAATTAATGATAAAAATGATATCATAATTACCCCAACGCATGTCTTAATTCTATTGGATATGTGTAATTTGACCAAAAAAACAATATGAATAAAATATGATATCATATTAATATATATTATTCTTTTATAATTTAATATCAATTATTTCTCCATTAAACATGAGGTTAACCTACCCTCGACCTAGGAAAAGTACAATATAAGGGGTTTCTTATCTCACTTTTAATTCTGTGAGATTTCCATTGTTCGCCACTTATTTTTTAAATTTTTTGTATTTTGTTCTTCCATTTAATATATATATATTATCATGATTCTCTTTATATTCATGGTATTCTGTGATTTATTGGGTGGTTATTAACTTTTGGTCATACGACTCGATTGATTACAACGTAGTTAAGAGTTTTCATCTCAATTCTTATTCCAGTTAGATTCATGCTATATTTCCACTATTTTTTTTTGTGCTGTATGTACTATACCATGATTGAATTAATAGTGTAATATAAATTAATTTATAGGTATTCAAATCCTCATTTTATGATCCTTCTTTCATGGGATGTATGTTTCATAAGTTAGAAAATCGGTAAGAGAATTTCAAATTTCAATTTCCACTCATTTGGCATTACACATACATCATTGATTATTTTACTCCATGATTATGTGTGGAATCACAATTTATTATTTTTGTAGTAATTTCCACTCCCCTTCCTATGGATATAATTTTGAGACACATAATCACTCCATAGATAAATTATCAAGTCATCGATATGAACTTGATAACAGTAATATTAACTCAATATCCATTAATTGAATTAAATATCCAATTCAATGGTGTAGTTTTTACCTGAATTTGTGTGAATATCCTCTGATTGAGTTACATGAAATATCGAATCATATTGAGTGTATTTATATTTGTCATAAATAATTATATCATTGATTAATCCTTAACCTAAGGATACAGTCTTTATAATGGATTTCATCTCAACTTACATTCCATTGAGTCTTCTTTGTTGTTATGTGCCAAATAACTTTTTTGGGTGTATATACTGTATTTTGACTTAGTATATCACGAAATAATTTATTCTCATGATATTATAATGTTTTTACTACCTTAAATATTTGTATTCAAGGGTCTCTCATTTGGTTAGAAACTGTAACTAAAGTATCATTTTGAAATGTTATAAATATTTATTCTTCTAAATATTTATCATTAATGTCCATGTCTTAAAAATGGTTTTAATGGTTTTTTGTATGGACATTAATTTTTTAAAATTAAAATTCCATATAAATGTTTCAATGTGGTATGGGACACTTTGATTCAAAAATCAATTTTAAAACGACATCTTGAAAAATAGTGTGACTTTTTAATGATTTCATGAAAAAGGGTGATATTTCTCTCAAATAGTTTTGATGACTACTTTAATCTATGTAAATATTCACATTTTTCTCGATTGAGGTTAATCTATTACAATACAATCATCTATATTTTATTTAATGAGTTTTGTGTGACTGTGGATATGCTATTTTTATACAATTCATGGTTTGTGGGTAAAGTATTTACATTTCATATGCTAGTTTTAATACGAATGTTGTTGTTATGTTTCAATATGTTCATAAGATTAATTCATTGGACTTAGTATGTAATTTGTGGAGCCCTCTATAGCTCTTTTATGCATCGGTAGGTCTCATGAGACAAACTAGTGTATTGGAACAAGGCCTTTACAGAATCTTATATGAAGTCTTGGAACAATCCCTTGACTATGTCATTATGTAGTCTGGCATTATGAATTACATCATTATGAAAGTGTCTATTGATATTTAAATTCATTATTTGACTAGTTAAATATCCATGAAAATATGTAAATGGAATTATTTGATTGTTATCTTTTCTATATTATCCTGAAGTTCATGTTTAAAATGCTTTTGTTTTAGTTTAATACATTGCTGTAAATATTTATGATTATTTATGAAAGTTTCCTCTATATTGATATCCTTAATGAGCATCTGTGCTCACCCCTTTCTATATTTTATTTTTCCTATGATGTGAAGAAATATATTATGACTGACCTGCAGGGATACACTATGGTATCTCAGTGTTTTCTATGGAAAAAATCTTGTTGCAGTTTTCCATTTTAAGATGTAATGTAAACATTATGAAGGTATCTAGTACATCCAAGGCTGCATAACTAATCGATCATTCAAGAAATGATCTTTTGTGATCATGCCAATGATAGATAACAATCCACTAACTCTGGGCCTCTAGGGTCAGGGCGTTACATTAGAAGTAGGTGAATCATTTGGAGGAAACTCAATGATCGTGAAATTCACCAGTAGATGGGTTAATGACAAATGATGTACATGTGAGTGGAATCTTGGATGACGAGGATCCATATCATGATATGAAATAAACTCCAATTGTTTGCTAGTAGTGAGAGGATTTGAGTAAGGAGAGACTTAACCATTGAGGCCTAGAGGTTTTTTCAATTATTGGGTTTATAGATAGAAAGGCCACAAGATTTCCCCACCCCTTGGTTAATTTCAACTGTATAATATCACAATGAGCTAATGGAATTCATCCATGAATATATCATAGTGAATCATTTTGTAAAAGGTTTATTCCACTACACCTCCCATTTCTTCGGAATGATGATTCTAAACAAGATTTTGGATAGTGAATATGGGGTATCTAGGATGGCTCTAGTGATGTTATAATATAATTCTCATCAATATCTACATGACAATTTTGATACTTATTGAACTAATGAGGATCTTATATCTTTTTTATATTATATTAGTATATAGAGATTCAGTCAACTATTCCATCAATAATTTATTCTTCTATAGGAATTGTAGCTAATTTTATCATAGATAGTGACCAAGAGTATGATGACCAAGTATCATCTAGTAATATGGAACTGATAAAGTCGTTGGTTACTAAACCCGATGTGACCTTTTACATTCCTCTAAAAATTCCACATAATGACCCTATAGTTTCATCCCCTAATAATCTATATTTTCTAGAGTTATAACATTCCAAATGTCTTTCCTCAATGTAGACGTAGAATTAGTAGTATGATAGGACATAAATTTATTATTTCCAAGAATCAATAAGTATTTGTTACTCATTGTAGACTCTTATACATCTTAAATCTCATTAGTATATTAACATGACCAATTTTATTTATTAATGTCATGACCCGTCCCAGTGGGGCCCGTGGTGCAGTTCCCCAAGCCCACCTCTAATAGGCCCGAGGCTGGTGGCTAGCACCGAGTAGGCATGCCACTAACATGAGAGGCATTTCCTATAAACATGTACGCACACACACATCTCTAAGCCCACAAAGATGAAAAGTAAAAACTACCAAAAATGGAAATGTATGCGCACACTAAAATCCCAACTGATAGAGTACAAAAGGAAAGTAAAGTACATTAAAGTAAAACCCTAAGACAAAAGTACAATCACACCAAAAGAAAGTATGAAAAAAATTCCAACCTGTAAAGAATGGTATTGGGATTGCAATCCGTAGCCGTAGGAACACACCTCGGCCTGCCTGATCTCACTGAGCTTCATTGAGTCCTGGTCCACCTAGAATCTTGTAAAAGGCTCACTCATCTGCACAAGACACAACACATGCGGGAAAAGCCCGTGCAGGGGTGAGTATAAATATACCTATTAGGAGACCCCAAAAACCTCAAAGGAAATACAAAAATTGGAAAATACCACTAAGTAATGATACAGTCATCTATACTCAGCATATATTTACAGAACATATAACAAGAATATCAATATATACTCATACACGATCGACTATCACAAAAACACCACTAAGATCCAGCTCAAAAATTCCACTAAGCAATATACAGGGAGAACACACTCCTGGGTATAAAGAGAAAGATATGAGGTACTTGTTCTGGGAGAACTCACTCCACGAGTACAGAAGAATGATACCTGATGCGTCAGATGATGATCACAACCAGTAGCTATGGGGTGATTCAATCAACTCAGTGTGAACTAACCTACTAAGTAGAGGATCGGTGCCCTTGTAAAGTAGGTTACGTCAATACCGAGAAACTCTATCTAGGCAACCACGAAGGAATAGAGGATCTGACTCTTAGTCTCACACAGGGGATTCCAAAAACTCTATTCAGGAAGTCCTGTTGAAGTGACCATACTCCTATACATAGGAAATGATACTGGAAACCTTCCAGGGAATGACTAGGGGACAGACCATAAGGAATCTAGTACAAGTCACAGAATTACACTGGCTCAAGCCATGTATAAACATGTTACACGACATGTATTAGGATCCCGTGATATGTTCCTTGACTCCGGGTACTACCCGTGTAAACGGCCCGTGTCTCAAGTATTGTCGAATAAAAAGTAACTACAAGGTGTGTAGAATAATTACACGTCGTGTTCCAGGACTCCTGGTACTGCCTGTGTGAATGGGCCTGTGTCTGAAATCTATGTTGTGCAGAGAATTATATACACAATGTGTAATTCAAAGCACACGCCATGTCCTGTCAACTGGAAAACACCCGTGTACCTTGGATGTATGCCCGTACACGGTGTCTGTCTGTGTTTCCCTGCATGTGTACCAGTACATAGGGTATCCCGTGTATCTAGCTGGGTCTGGCCAGGGAAGGGTATACACACCGTGTCCTTGGCCATGTACCCAACCCGTGACCCTGTACTCCTGGAGTACACAGTAGGTACTCTGCCGATAAACACACGCTGTGTAGCCCATACTACACTATGTGTAGTTAGGATATCTCCAGAACCTTCTTCTTCTCCTCACGCCTCAACCGATCTTCTTGATCTCAATTCTGTTGTCCATTTGTCTTGAAACATAATGTATCGGGGTCACCTCATCGTCGTGAAGCCAAATCCATGGGTTTCCAGCCTTCGATCGGCTCTGAAATCCGATTCCAGTCACCCATGTAGAAATCGTATGAAAATTGATATCTTCCAATTTGCTTCGATTCGTCCATCACCACCACAGTCGCACATCTGTGGGGTTGTAACAGTGCTAGATCTTCAATTTAGGATCGTTGTGTTGCACAACGGATGTGCAAAGATCTATCGTTGATATCTCCATGAAGAACAAGCATAACACACAAGAAAAACGTGAGAAATCAGGGAATAATGGCATAACAAATCGAGAGGGATGAACCTTGATTGATGTTCGTGTCGAACATGGTTTGTCACCATTAGAAGGTTAAACGAAACCAAAATAACATTCATGAATCAAATTCCCAAAATACTTGGAAAATCCCATCCTGCAAATACCATTGATCCGCAGGATAATCTGTTCGTGGATAAGAATGTGTTTATCATAGAAATCAAGAACAGGAAATGGAAATCAAAATCAAACATCCTACTTGGCTTCGCAGCGTTCATTGGTGAGGATCCGGTCTCCACTACGTCGTCGCTGGCGAAACTGGTCAAGAATGTCGTCTCCAAGTTGGGGTTTCCTCTTGAGCCTCCAGATCCAACAAGAGTTTAAGGGTTATGGGGTCTGTACCCCTGGACCCATGTGCAAATCCCTATTTAAAAAGATAAATGATATTCGCTGCAACAAGATTTAATAAATTATTTTTATAAAATATTTTATTACAGTTACGTCCAAAAACTAGATTTTACCAACAACATGTGATGACCGATGATTGGGCTATCCTAAGATAAAATTACTTCTCTAAATGCAATGGTTCCCTCATATTTCTGATCCGAGCACCCGTTCAGGAGTTATTCCACTTTTTTAGGAAAACCCCACGTGTGCGTGTAATTTAATTATTTAATAAAATTCAAACATTTGTCCAGGGATCACTGGGCCTCAGAACTGCAGGTCGACTCAAAGTAGGGCCTTGATATAATTACTATATAATATTTAAATTATACATGGAAAAATCTGGGACATTACATCCTCCCCACCTTAGGGATTTATATCCCAGAAAAGCCAAAACAAAGGCTACTAAAAAAGATGTGGGTACTTCGCACGGATCTGAGCCTCCCGCTCCCACGTTCTCTCATGGTGATTCTCGTGATGCCACTAGACATGCACAATGGGAATAGCTCACCCACGATGTATCTTCTCATGTCGATCCATGATCATCACTAGGTACTCTTCAATGATCACTCTATCATCGATGTCCAGCTTTCCCCAATCGATAACGTGCGATGATTCATGCACGTACATCTGTAGCTGTGACACATGGAAGATGTTGTGTAGCAGGTCTATCTACAGAGGTAGAGTCAAGCGGTATGCCACCTGACCAACTCTAATCAGAATCTGAAAAGGGCTAATGAACCTTGGGGATAGCTTCTCCCCTCAGCCAAATTTTCGCACTCCCCGTCGAGATGAGACCCGAAGGAACACATGGTCTCCCTCCTCGAACTCCAAGGGCCTCCATCTCTTGTCGGCATAAGAATTTTTCAGACTATATGCAGCATTCATCTACTCTAGGATGACCTGCACCTTCTCTGTAGTATCTTGCACCATCTCTGGACCCATGTGTGCTGACTCTACTGGGTCAGTCCAATAAAGTGGTGAACAGCAAGGTCGCCCGTATAGAGCCTCGAATGGTTCCAAACCAATAGTGGAGTGATAAATATTGTTATAAGAAAATTACACCAGTGGTAGGTGATCCTCCAGGCTACGACCAAAGTAATGTATGCAAGATCGTATCGTATCCTCCATAACTTTGATGGTTCGCTCTGTTTGTCCATCAGTCTAAGGATGAAACACAGTGCTCAAGCATAAATGAGTCTTAAAAGATTCCTATAATCCCTTCCACAAACTCGATGTGAAACAAGAATGAAAATATGAGATGATCATTGAAGGTACTCCATGAATTTTAACTATCTCATGCAAGTGGAGGCGTCATATGCTCTCTAATGAACTCTACTATCGTATGGCCAAGAAGTGGCCAGACTTGGTTAGTCGGTCAACGATCACTTAGATGTCATCGCGTCCCCTTGACGTATGTGGTAAACCAGTCATGATGTCCATGGATATCCCATCTCACTTCCATTCTGGCACCTCAAGGGGCTGAGACCGACCTGTTGGAACCTGGTGCTCATCCTTTACTTGCTGACAAGTAAGGCACTGGGAAACAAACTCTGCCACACCCATCATCATTCATAGCCACCAGAACTAACATTGGAGGTCCTGGTACATCTTGGACACGCCTGGGTGAACTACCAAAGGATATGCATGGAACTCCATTAGAACCTCCTCCTACAATGTAACAGGTACTACTGTATTCCCTCTAAAAAGAACAATGTGATCCCTGCCTTTTGAATATACATCAGTAGCATCAGGTGCGGATATCTGAGCATGTAGAGTCTCACAGATATCATCCTTGAGCTGTGCTTACCTGACTCACTGTAAAAGTGGAGGGGTAACAACCATTTACCAAAGGTATTCTCCTTCATCTCTATACATGAAGGTTAACTGTAAATAGGACAAATTCCTTGTCCCCTCATCTAGAAACTGCGAACTGGATTTCCTTCTGAGAGCATCTGCACAACGTTCCCCTTCTCGGGTGTATAAATGATCTCAAAGTCATAATCCTGCAGGAACTCAAGACATCACCTCTGTCTCAAATTCAGAATCATCTGAGAAAAGATATATATGAGACTCTTGTGATCAGATTAGACAATAAACTGCATGCCAATAAGGTAGTGTCACCACATATTCAATGCGAGGACTACCACTGCCAACTCAAGATCATGGGTTGCGTAGTTCTGCTCATGTTCCCTCAACTGATGTGAGCCATTGGCAACCACCATTTTCCTCTTCATGAGGAAAGAACCAAGCCAGTTTAATGATGTGGTGCAAAACACTACGTACTCGACACCCTTCTCTGGTAATCTCATGATCAGGGAACTCTTTAGACTCCGTCTCAATTGTTGAAAAGCCTGCTGGCATCTCTTGGTCCACACGAAAAGCTGCCCCTTTCAGGTCAAAGCTGTCATGGGTGATGAAATTCTAGGGAAATGAGGAATAAATATCCGATACAATCCTACCAAACTAAAGAAACTCTGCACCTCTGTCAGGATCTAGGGTGGCTCCCATGCTAAATCTACCTCTACCTTGGTTGGGTCCACTGCTACACCAACTGGTGAGATAACATGTCCCAAAAAGATGACCTCATGTATCCAAAATTGAAACTTCGAGAATTTCCTGTACAACTGGTGCTCTCGGAGTGTATCCAAAACCATCCTTAGGTGCCTTGAGTGCTCCTCCATGGACACAGAGTACACAAGGATATCATTGATGAAGACCACCATGAACTGATCTTCATAGGGTTTAACGATCTGGTTTATGAGTGCCATAAACACAGTCGGGTTGTTCATCACGAGGAAGGGAATCACAATGTACTCATAGTGACCATAGAGACATCTGAAAGCCATCTTAGGTATATCATCGTCCCCTACACGCAACTGGTGATAGCCTGATCGTTGATCAACCTTCGAGAACCATCGTGCTTCTCTTAACTGGTCGAAGAGTTCATCAGTACTCGTTAGTGGATACTTGTTCTTCACGGTCACATGATTCAAGCATCGGTAATCCATGCATAGCTTCAAGCACCTGTCTTCCGTCTTGGATGAAAACACTGGGGCCGCACAGGGTGAAACACTGGGTCTCACGAAGCCCTTCCTATGCAAGTCTTCTAGCTGCACTCTCACCTCAAGAATCCCTGCAGGAGCCATCTGATTTGCTGATGCTGATATCGATGTCATCCTGGGTTGCAACTCAATGTAGAAATCTATCTCCCAGCATGGAGGTAGTCCGGGGACATCCACCGGAAAGATGTCCTCATACTCATCCACTACTGCGGGAAACTGGAAACTCGTAACATTTGCTTCACCAAGTGCTAGGCTAGCCAAATAATGTGAAATCAGTTGTACCATTCTACGCACGAGTCCATCATGTGCTTCCTCGGTCTCCTTTTCACCGATGAAAGAGAATCTCATTCCATCACTGTGACACACAACATCCTTCACCTAAAACAGTCAATTTTGGCATGAACATTGGACAGCCAATCCATACCAAAAATGACATCATAAGGCCATGATGCTGCCACCAAGAGGTTCCAACCGAAACTCTCACCTCCAAGTGTCAGGTCACACTATCTTAAAAGTTGTGTGATCTCTGAATCTTCTTCTGTAGATGTTTCTAAGCGTAAGGGTCAATTCAACTGCTCAAATGGAATCTCAAGGTCTCGAACAAGATAAGCATCCAGAAAAGAATGACTACAGCCTGTGTCTATCAGTACGGTAGCCAATGTGGAAAAAAAATATTGTACGTTTAATCATTCAAGGAGTACCTGGGTCATAATCCTCTACTGTCTGCAGTTGTCCCTACCTCTGTCCACCAACACCCTGAACCTAGGGTGGACCTCCTAGGGTGGTGGAGGTAAAAGGTCAAAACGACGACCAACTATAGCTTTCCACCTAGCTACTCTACCATGTCCACCGCCCCGTTGATATGTCTGTTCAACATGTTTCCTCTACTTCGGTGGTCCATCCACTACTCACATATCAGTAGTATGGCAAGTCGGACAATCTCGAGCAAGATGTCCCCTTCCATCACATGAGTAGCATCACCTCTATCGAGGCTAGCTGGATGCGCCCTGTGAAACCTGTACAGTATATTCTCTATCCTGGGATCTCCTATAAAAATATCACCCATTCATGGGTCCTTGACGTCGGCTCCCTACTACAGAGGTCTCTACTCCAGCTCAGTCACTACTGACAACTGCTGGCTGTCTCTGCTCTTCCAAGAAGCTCTCGACCACTTAAGACCTCTCGAGCACCCCATCAAAAGTGGAAATGCTCATTGGGATGATGCTAGCTCAGATGTATCTACGCAAGCCCCTCTCAAATGTCCGATCTTGGAAGTACTAATCCCTGACCATATCCATCGAGTACCATGAGAGGTCAGTAAACCTCAAAGAATAGTCATCCACCATCATGGTTAAATGCTGGATCTGAAGAATCTTCTGTATACGTACTACTCTTAGGGTAACTAGTGAAAACTCCTCTCTAAAGAGACACTCAAACTCTGATGATGCAAGATTCACCTCATCATGATTCTGGATAACCAATCTCCACCATCGCCCTACCGAGCCCTGCAGAAGGATCGCTGCCAGGATCACCATCTGTTCTGCTGGTGTCCTGACCAAATGGAAGATTCTAGACACTGCGTGAAGCCAGTACTCTGCTGCCTGAGGGTCAGGCTCACCTCAAAACCTAATGGGTATCAATATATGAAACTCTTGGAGTGTGCTCAGCCTCTACTCCTCCTCTACTGGTACATAAGGCACTAAAAACTGCTCCATAGGTGTTGGAATGACTGGCACAACACCTGAAGGTAAAACTAGGGGATCTGGTCCCTGTATCGATGCTTCTTCACTGAGGGGGCCATCCTCGTTATCGAGCTACTAGATCTTCGCGGGTGCGCATCATGGAGGCATCCTGTAAAGAAACAAGATGTATCAGAGTTTGTGAGTATATCTAGAGAGATGACACAAGAAGGACATGAAAACCATAACCCATTCCAATATGATGCATCTACCATTATTTTACCCTTAAACTAGTGTTCTCATGTTCCGAGTCGAAAAGCATGTTATCAGGGTATTGGTGTATAGATGCATTGGCCGCCCACACCAACACTATGGTCCCTAGCCTACAAGCCAAACTCCAAACACATAACAATGTTTCCCCAACCCAACTCACAGACTCTTGGTCCTAAGGTAGAACCAACCATATTTGATACCACTCTATCACAAACCATCCCAGTGGGGCCCATTTCGCAACTCCCCAAGCCCGCCTCCAATAGGCCAGTGGATGATTACTAGCACCGAGTAGGCATTTCACTGATAAGGGAGGCATTGCCTATAAACCTACACACACACACACATCTCCAGGCCCAAAAATATGAAAAGTAAAAACTACTAAAAATGGAAATGCATGCATACTCTATAATCCCAACCAACAGAGTAGAACATGAATATAAAGAACAGTAATGTAAAACCCTGAGCTAAAAGTATGATACCATCAAATGAAAGTATGCAGGAAAGTCCTACCTATAATGAAAGGTACTAGGACTGCAATCTGTAGCTGTAGGAACACACCTCGTCCTACCTGATCTCACTAAGCACCGTCCGGTCCTGGTCCACGTAGAATCCTATCAGAGGCTCTCTCTTCTTCCCAAGACATGACACGTGCATGAAAATCCCGTACAGGGGTGAGTATAACAATACCAAGTAGGACACCTCGAAGAAAACAAAGGAAATACAACAAAAGAAAAATACCACTAAGGAATGATACAGTCAGCTCTACAAAAAATATGTTTCCAGAACATATAAAAAGAATATCTAGATATTCTCATACATGATATACTATCATGAAACCACCACTATGATCCAGCTCGAAGATTCAACTATGCACAAAATAGGCAGAACACACTTCTAGGTCTGAAGAGAACGATACGAGGTACTCGTACCAGGGGAACTCACTCCACAAGTACTGAAGAAATATACCTGATGCGTCAGATGAGGATCACAACCTGTAGATATGGGGTGATTCCAACAACTCATCCTGAACTAACCTACAAAGTAGAGGATCGACGCCTGGGTAATGTAGGTCACGTCGATACTGAGAAACTCTACCTAGGGTACCCTGAAGGAATATAGGATCTGACTCTTAGTTTCACAGAGGGGATTCCAACAACTCAATCCAGGAAGTCCTGGTAATGGGATAATACTCTTATACGTAGGAAATGATGCTGGAAACCATCAGGGGAAAGACCAAGGGGATGAAACCTAAGGAAACATGTACAAGTCACATAAGACCACTGGCTTAAGCCAAGTATAAACAGGTTGCACGACATGTAGTAGGATCACACACTGTGTTCCTTGACTCTGGGTACTACATATCTAAATTGTATGTGTCTCTTGGGTTGTCATATAGAAAGTAACTACACAACGTGTAGAAGAATTACATGCCATGTTCCTTGACTCCGAGTACATCTCATGTGTAACGGCCCTTTTCTGAAATCATTGTTGTGCAAAAAAGTATATACACGGAGTGTAAGTCAAAGCACATGCCATTTCCTGTCAACTGGAAAACACCCGTGTACCCTGGACATATGCCCATACCAGGTGTCTATCCGTGTTGCCCTGCCCATGTACTAGTAAACAAGGTATATTGTGTATCTGGCTAGGATTGGCCAATGAATGGTATAAACACCGTGTCCTTGTCCGTGTAACCAACTCATGTCCGTGTACTCTCGGAGTACACGAGAGGTTGTCTACTGACGAACACATGCCGTGTATCCCATACTACATGTCATGTAGTTGTGATTTCTCCAGAACCGCCGTCTTCCTCCTCTCGCCTCGTCCGATCTTCCAGATCTCGATTCAACTGTCCATTTGCCGTGAAACTCAAGGTCTCGGGCTGTCTTGTCATCGTGATGCAAAATATGTGGGTTTCTATCCTTCGATCGGCTCTGAAATCCAATTACGGTCACCCGTGCAGAAATTGTTCGAGTAATGATATCTTCCAATCTACTTCAATCCTCCATCGACACCGTATTGGAACCTCCATGGGGTTGTATCATTACCAGATCTTCAATTTGGGATCGTTGCGTCGCACAATATATGTTAAATGATCCATCGTTCATATCTCCATGGAGAACGCATAAAAAGCACACGAAGAACACGAGAATTCGGGGAAGAAAGGCACAACAAATTGAGAGGGACAAACCTCAATCGATGTTCATGTCGAACGAGGATCGTCACCATTAGAAGGTT
This sequence comes from Viscum album, assembly GCA_963277665.1. Classification (NCBI taxonomy): domain Eukaryota; kingdom Viridiplantae; phylum Streptophyta; class Magnoliopsida; order Santalales; family Viscaceae; genus Viscum; species Viscum album. Next base: position 1,767,469,088 of record OY728152.1, read on the forward strand.
AAAGGAAACCAAAATAACTTTCAAGAATCAAATCCCCAAAATCCCTGGAAAATCCCATCCGGAAAATACTATCGATCCAAGGGCTAATCTGTTCGTGGATTAGTCTGTGTTCATCGTAGACATCAAGAATAGGGAAAGGAAATCAAAATCAAACATCCTACCATGATTCTTGGCGTTCAATGGTGAATATCTGGTCACTGCGACGTCGTCACGGGAAAAACTCGTCAAGAATGACATCTCCTCGTAGGGGTTTCATCCAGAGCCTCCAGAACCTCCATGAGTATAAGGGTTATGGGGTCTATAACCCTAGACCCCTGTGCATGTCCCTATTTAAGAAGATAAAATATATTCAATGAAACAAGATTTAATAAAATATTTTAATTAAATATTTTGTTACAATTACTTCCAAAAACTAGATTTCACCACTGACTTGTGCTGACCGATGTTAGGCCTCAGCAAATGTAAAATCGCTGCTCTGAACACAACGGTGCCCTCAATTTTATGATTCGAGCACCTGTTCAGGATTTATTAAAAATTTTCATGAAAACCCCACTTGTGCATGTAGTTTAATTATTTAATTAAACTCAAACATTTGTTTCGAGATCACCGGGCCTTGGAACTAGACATCGTCTCAAAGCCTGGTCTCAAAAGTATTCCCATATAATATTAAAATAAGACATGGAAAAATCTGGTACATTCCATTGAATGTCCCAATAAGTATTCTTCATGTTGTATATATCTATGGTCATGGATGAATAAATACATTCTATACCTCCATTAAGACCTCCAAACTTGGATGATATTCACTGATAGGTGTAATCTTCTGGGGATCAAAGTGGTTTAAGCCTATTGTCTACAACTAATTCAGTCGTACTCAATCCCTTGGACCCAAAGAGGGAAATTATTATTTTGGATGTATCTGATGTGGAATGAAATTCCTCTATTGTCATGTATCTAATTGAAGCATCAATAGTTAAGGGTAAGAACATCTTCTAAAATTTAAAACATTTTTTTGTTGGTATCATGTTATTTTACATCATTGTAATCCTATAACACTACACATTGGAAATAGGAAATGTTAATGGAATTGATGTCATCTGATCCCCATAGTCATCTATCACTTGAAAGTCTCATTATAACCCCTTTAGTTGATGTTGAGGATACATTAGTAGTTAACTTTATCATCCTAGGATCAGAGGTCCCTAATTTATCTTCTTCAGTATCCCACCTAGTAAGAGTATCCAATTTTTTTCCCACACAAAACCTACCAAGGGATCTAGATATGATTCCCTCACATTGATAGTTTTTCTCAGAGTATATATATATATATATTCATGGACCATGACTATTTCAAGGTTTACATCATTAAATGATTCATTAGAAGCTGAGGTCACTTGTAAGGAGGAAAATTTGGAGTGTGATCTTAATGATCCCCTTCAATGAGATGATGGATCGGTTGTGACCCCTCTAGTATTTGTTCATAACCATTTCTAGTGTGGGTTCAATTATCATGCTCTACATATCGAGGTAGAGGATGCATTTACATGTGGGGGTACATGTGGTTCAATTAAATGAGTGTACCTGTACTAGAGGCCTTCTCTTCACCAAGAAATCCTTGAAATAGTTATTTTAACAATTCATTCTAATGCACATTAAAAATAAAAACATTCTATGATGTAGACAGTATTGGAGAGGTTGTGATTGATAGGCTCCAAAAAGAGTTTTCTTATAATTATTAAATACTGGATGCTATGTATATGATGTGATTAGTGTAATATTGAATCATTGATGTAGTATAGAAGTTCAACCATGATGCAGTTTCTAGGATAGAGGTATTATAATAGTATGGTATCAAAGAGACTTATTCAGTAGATTAAAATCAACAATCTTTAACATCCCTTGATTAATAGTTTGTAAGGATCAACAGAAATTATGAGATGTTTTTAATGTTTTTTTACTTTTAGAAGCCTCATTTTATTTGGGGAAATATGGGAGAGACATCATGGTATGGATTTTATCCCACATTAAATACTTATCAATGAATGAAATGTACTAAACCACCTACACTATTAGCACATAATAATTATATGATAAAGATTATATACTCATGACTCGGTATCATATATATATATATATTCAACACCTATTATGAATATTTATTGTTTTATGTTAATTTATACTATAACTAAAAAACTTGAGGAATAATCAATTTCTCATGGGAATAACATTTAGTCAGAAGTATGTAAAAACACTATTCTCATCATTGTAGGCATAGTCCTTTCAAAATTGGAGACAAATTTCTTGGTTCAAAGGAGTGGATTTGGTGATTATGTAATGAAGAAAGAGTGAAATAGATTTTTCATAGTAAATATAACTTAATAGAAAAAATTGACTATTGTTTGGATATATGGTCTACCTCACACAATTTTTTTATTTTCCATATTTTTTCTGGGATTATTTTTTTGTAGCCTAGATTATTTCTAGATTCATTTTTTAGACCATCCTTAATTTGTTTTTGACCAATAAATATTGATGAATTATATTTATTTCTTTTATATTTTCCTTATATTATTATAATAGAGGCCTACTATGTAGATAGAAGACATTTATATAGACCACACTTCATGGGTTATCAATATGATGAGACTTATATCTCTTTCTTTTGTATGTTTAATGACATAAATGTTAGATAAACATAGATGATGTGTATTTTTGAACATATTTGACCAATGAATAATAATTTTTATTGTTTTATACATTGGAAATAATATTACTATTGTTGAGGGTCATATAGATTAAAATGTATTATTCTATAGTATAGGGGTATAGAGCTTATAATATCTATTTTTTTGTTTTGATTCATATATCATAGTCCTTATGTATTTGTTTTGATGTTAAAATTTCTTAGACCTTATATTGATGTAAATTAGGATCATATATGTTGAACCATATTTTATGACAAAAATATGGAATCTTGAATGCTTAACTCACAAATAAGGATAATCACATCTCAATGATCTGCATTCAAGATGATGACATGTGATAAAAAATCCAAGGATTATTATTAATAACATATTAGTTACAAGATTAACAACAATATTTACAAGTCCCATAGGGAACAGATTTCATTTAAATATGTTAGAGACACATTTGGTTGACAAACTAGTGCTCATATGCAAGCTCCGAGGTCATATATGTATAGTGAGGAATAAGATCCCCTGAAATCATGTATTATCTTTTCCCAGTGCCACAGATGATCTTATAGTAAATTCAGAAACTCAATACATGAAGTAGATTTCAAAGGATGAGTATTTAAAGTTGGGTATTTATAACATATAACCCACTATAAAAAATAAGCATCCAAGTATAATTATTGTATAACAAATCCATGTTTTTAATATATGTTTTTTTATGTTCACACAAATACAAGGATATTCAATCCACATGGATAGATTGAATATAGAATTTTTAAAACACAAATCATAGTTTTCGACCATAGGATGATGCGATGGGTCAGACATAAATGGGTTAATCTCAAATAATATTACAATTACGATTATTACTATGATATTTATAGGGTTCCTAGGGATCCAATGGTAATTTTGAAATAAAAAACACACAAGGTTGATAGGCCAAGGACTCTCATGCATGATATATGGGTGGATATGTATAGTCCATAAATGTAACTTGATGTTTGATATGTTTGTTTCATTGGTTATTGAAAGGATTTGGAAGATTAAAACACCTGGTAAATGAAGTAGGGTAAGGATGAAATAATATCCATAGGGGGTCATGGAATTATTGTGATTGTTCATATAAATTGGGCCATATGAATCCTGACATGAATGAGAAGAAAATTGTCTCTATAGGCTGCCTCAGATAAAAATCAATTCAGTTTATGGTTATAATGATATGAACATATATCATTCTATTTTTTTCAAATCATGAGTACCCCAAAAAATAATCAAAAATGAGATATGACACCCTTTCTTTGAGAACATGTCTAGTATGTGGTGATGAAACATTGAAGATGTCGAATATACTTTAATAGTTGGATTGTGGGTTTTGTAAATAATGACTCAAATGGTTTCAGTAGAGGATTACATGATAGCGAAAATATGATAGGGACGATCAAGAATCACACATGGGTGTCTATATCCACTAATATTTTTTCATGTCACAATGATTATATAGAACTCATTTTCTGGGAAAACATAAATCAGGTTGAATGGTTGGGTGATCATATAACATAGCATGGGGAATTCGTGCATGGTAAAATTTATTTTCAATTTATTCACTTTATTATCATATTCATAGGGTTATGAAATATTTTTGGGGATTCAAATAATCGAGAAATAAATTTGTTTATGTAAGAGATATATATACATGGAGGGTTTTGGTTCCATAAAATGTTTGTTGGTTTGTCATAAAAATTTTGGTGAGGAAACAAATATATGAAAAATCATTTTTCTAACATTACCATTGAATGAATGGATGTAGAGATCACCTAAAGTATTTTACATTGTCCAGAAGCTAGACATTATGAGTTTTTTACCTATTTCCATGTCCAGTCAAAATTTAACCCCTGATCTATGTGAATTAAGAGATTTAAAGGATAATGAATAATGTTTTTTTATTATTTACATTAACTTGATTCCATCCTATAAATTTTTATATTTCTTCATTATATTGTTTGTATGTTTTCTATTTATACCATATAGTACTAGTATTTATTTTCAAACATATTTAATCAAATTTTATTTTGTATATGGTCAGGATGCATGAACCAAATGTGATGAAGTTGTGCGAAACCCAATACTAATTATGATTCCCATGGTTTAGAATAATCCAACGCCCTTCTGAATGTAATATTGATATTTCTTTAAATCATATCTCATGGTTATTGAATCATGGGTAAATGTTCAGTGAAAAGAAGAAATGGATGAACCTGGAACACTCTTTATTGGTATATTATGTTATAATGTTTATAGGGATCACATGTATTTGAGTGCCTTCATATAATGGAAAAAACATATGGTCTCATGGATGAGAGGTCATATGCAGATTCTAGGGGTAAAAATTCATTGTAAATTAGATATTTTCTTCAATATGGGTATTCCCCATTCTATGTTCTATGATTTTTGGTGGAAAATACAGAAACCCAGGTCATTAATTATGTTTTAATGATCATGGTACTTAGAAATATGAAAATAGAACCTTATCTCGTTTTTAACCATGGTCCAAAAACTATTGTCCTTTTATATGGATTGATGGCGGAGATTTCTTTGTACAGTATTGTTTCATAAAAAATGACATAATTATCCCATTGTTTTGCATCATGTGATGTGGACTTAGGAGTTTTATAATTAAGTTTAACAAAACCAGAGCCATGTGTCCCTTATTTATCATCATAATATTTGGAATAAGGTCGGGTAGTTTAACATTATCTAACTAGGACATTGTGAACTGATGTGAAAATAAGGAATAGTATCATTAAAGACAAATCACATTGGTTGGGGAAATTAATGTTGGAGTAATTTTCCACTACACATATGTTTATGTTTAAATAAACATATCTTGGGTCGCCTTTGAGAAGATCTAACTCATACGAAAGAAAACATTACATATATCGGATTCATAAATAAGAAAAATAATGTCCCTCTGCTCCTCCATTATTGATCAATTTATAGACATGTAAGGAGAGACATATTTTTCATCTTTAGTAATGATACTCTCGGTCACACCAAATGGGTCATCCCATACCTCTATGCTGACATTAATTATGATCAATGTTATAAATTAGAGCATGAATATCTTATATTGTGATGGAAATGGGGATATTAAAAAATGGATATTATCAAATTTTGGGTACATACCATGATAGAATGAGTTTATAGATTATAGGACCAATAATGACTTCTACATATATCCATACCATAGACATGAGGTTACATTTTTCCATTATTTTCTTTTGTTAGATTTAGTATTAGTATGAAACTAAAGAAACGTATCCTAGTACAAAAAACCATTGTAGAACATCATGAGTGATATATGATTTGATCAGTCACCATGAGGATTTGGGGTCCATTGTAAATCCTTTTTGTAGGCCGAGATCATATTCATATAGGGAATAATGAATTTTTTTTGTTTGATATTTTATCTATGTCTTGGATTAGAGATTCAAGTATCATAATGTAGTATTTTATTATAAGAGTCAATACTAACATAATCCTTATGTGTCTCCCAATGTAGATCATAATCATATGTGGCAAGAGGGGATTTTTGTTAAAGGTTAAAAAAATATTGGTATAGTTTCCACTACATTGATCTAGCTTCTGTGAAGGAAAGGAAAATCATGCCCCAGTATAATACTGGGTCGTTATGGTAGTGGGGAATCAAAATAAATTTTTACATACATTGGTATGGAAGTAGTTTTATATATTTTTTGATTGGGTATCAGATATGGAATTTGAGCATTACTACATATCACAAAGGAATGGGAATCACGACTCATGTCAGTCGTAGGTGAGATATTCCAAGAACTGGTCCAACACATATGAGAGTGAATTGGAAAATGGTTCACCATATCTTATGGTAATTCTAAATGTGTTGGATTCCAATATCTTAAGGATAATGGGTAAATTTCTATACATAATCTTTTAATGATGAAATGTGCAATCATAATAATAATGTTTAATGCGTTTCACAAATCTAGGTCATATAGAAGAATAAAAATAGAGATATTACTATTTTACGGATTGTGCATGGCCCTATAATTGAGAATCTAGGAGTCAATATTTTTCCTTTATAGAAAAGAATCAGTAGAATGGTTTTTATTGAATAAAATTTCCATTATATAGATTTTTATTATATGTATAGGCCAGAGTAATGTTTTTCTTAGAATGAAGAGTGATCCACAATCATTTTGGGGCAAGCTATCCATTTATTGCATTGGTGAAGTGTTCTTATAATATGAGAGAATCCTACCTTTCGGTGAATCTTCATAATTTCCATCCATACAAGGGTAAAATATATTGATATTTACTAAGAAACAAAAAGGGTTATGATAGATATGAACCTATGATTGGTTAAGGATAATGTACTATAGAATCACTATGTGTTCAAAAGGATAAAAACCATGCCATATGTACCTATAACTTATATCTTCCATAATTTCCATTCATATATAATACTCTCATGGGGGAATTTTTTTTACATTGTAGTTTGGGCATGATACATGCTCTGGGAATCACTTTCCATCCTATAGAGATAGGATTAAATCCATACATATTTTTTAGTATAAAATACCCTACATGAATTGATTTATTATGTAATGATACAATATAGTTAACACATTGTGATAGGTCCTAGGAAATGTGTTTTGGGAACCAAAACATATCATATATTGATAAAAATCAATCCACATTTAGTTCATAGATCAAATGGTACCATGAATTGACATAACTCATATACAAGGTAAGGGGTATACTTTTATGATCAAGGGATCATATACAAGGGGATCAACGTCAAAATATCCCACGTAGATATAGATTGTATGCAAGTGGGAGGCATGATTATATTTTGAATAAGGGAATGATGTTGAACCCAAGGTAGAGTTACAAAATATCAATATATATCTGATAAATGTGGGAATCAATAATGCACAAATTTCTACTGTTTAGTGATTCCTTGCATTGATCTAGGTCATATGTCAGGGATCATGAATACTAATCCTCAAAGTTACATAACATTTATGTTCCAAAGACAAATACAAGGATCTTTTTCTCATATAGGAAGAAGAGAGGATAGAAATAACATACCACTCTAGGTGGTATGAATTCATGTATGGTAGAAATCCACCTAATATTTTAATGCCATGTAGTAGGTATAATGATTCTTCTATTTAATTTCATGTAGCAAGAATGTGAATTCAATGTAGTTGTACATGTTTCCACCATGAATCATGATTATTTCATTCATGGGTCTAATCTATATGTGACATGATATAACCCTTTATTGATGTTGAGTAACAACCCAATATAATTGAGTGAATGTTCAACCACATAGTAAATGTGGGGAAATATTAAATTATAGTGTAAAAATAGGGAATCATATCCCTTATTATTTTCAGAGTATGAGGTTGGACCTAGAGTAATCTATCTTGGAATAATTACATATACCAAGGGAATGAGAACCAAGCTTTATGTAGTTCTGGTAAAGTGATGATGTTCCTTTATAAACTATGTAAATATAAAGAGGTATTAATTTAATGTGAAATGTATTTATGGTCCTAGTGTATAGATTTATATATTTCTACATATACCATAAATATGGTCATCATTAGACACATAGTAGTACAATGGAGAAGTCCACATATGTGATCTGACTGACATATGAGTACAGGTCATTCAATTTACATGGATAATTCCCTCATGCCTATCAAGAGTCCCATAATATGGACCACTTTATGTTGTTTATGGTTATACAGGATAGACCATATGTCATCTAGTTTGACATCTTGAATGTAGAACACAATGGTTTTTATACTTAACGTCTTCTTTCCAGGGCTATAGTACAATGTAGTTTAATGTAATTATTTTAGGACTTATTCTTGGTAGTTTGGAGTCATACATAATATAATATCACTAGTATGTATTGATTCAAGTAACATGGACTTCCACTTCTAATTTCATATTCTTATAGATCAAACATTCACTATGTAGTTTTGAGTTTTGAAGAATAAACATTCACTAGAATGATTATAGTTATACTGGCTGAACATGCACTAAGAAGAATATAATTATGCATCATGGATGTGTGATGTGAAGTTTAGAGTTATAATACTCATAATTTGTTTTTTGTAGGAATAATTATTAGTGCTTCTTAAAAACCATACAATAGTTGGTGTCTTGATTCAATATTATTCCATTGTTTCAACAGAGTAAGCTTCATTGGAATAGATCATTTGTATAACATAAAAAACCTCATAATTAGGTTCATATTTTATAGTTTTCATCCTATGTAACATCTAGGTTTAGTGAAACAATTATAAATATCATTATAGGAAGGATTGTAGTTATAACTTTTAATTGAAGTACCATACAATTCAATTGTGAAGGACATCCATGTTATAAAATGAATGAAACCTCTCCTCATTAAGTCAAACTAACTCATCATGATTCTTTTGTGATTATTCAACTTTGAAGAGTTTATTACAAATATTTATTAATAATGATGGTAACTGTACATTGATGGGATGAACGTCCTATATTTCATAAATAAGAGAATATGTTGTTTCTTATGTAGTAGTGTGTTTTGTGACATGATATGCCAAAAACACAATTGGGAGTTTTTCTAGAAATAAATTCATATCCTTGGTCACCATTTTGTAATGTATATTCAATAGTCTTAAAAAATACACTTCAATCACTTTTTTAACTATGTGGTATCAAGATGAATAGTTTAAATTAATGATTTTCTAGTGGTATATCCTTTCCAACATGGAAGAATGGTAATTGTTGTATGTTTTGAAAAAACTTTATTATGAATACCAAATTTTTTATTGATATTAGACTTCATTATGCTGATTAGTTTATTTATCTTGAAATTCATGTGGATTATTTTGTTGACCCATTTAGAGATGAAGTCTATGGTACTAGGGGTATCCTTGAACTAATTATAGTTATTGAGATATAGACCCATGACATACATTCCCAACACAATGAATTTGTATGATTATATGTCAGTATACAATAGATTTAGGGGATGGTGGATGATGTTTTCAAATAACTGGATGGCATGGAATTCCTCACTGAACTTCTCATAGTCTTGTATTATCACTGGATAGGAATAAAAATTATCGTAATATAATAGCAGATCCTGAATTCTGACAAACGAAAACTATAAAAGAAATCATGGAATTAATACATTTTGAGGTGGGGTCTCACCATTTCTATGGTATCTATGGTGGATTCTATAAAAAAAATATTTTGATAGTACTTTTTATGCATTCATCCCCTCACTATGGGTGATTTTTTATACTATATTTAAGATCTATTACTTATTATATTGTTTCGATTGGAGGGTCCCATTTTAGAGTTAATCCATTATATGGATCATCAATTCGATGATGAATTTAAACTCATCAAAAATTTGAGCAGCGGTGACCATATAATTTCCCTCTATTTAATAGATGGTGTTTTCGGTAAGCACCCATTAATGTGTGTTGAAAAATATTTTCTCATCCCGGATAGGATTAGAAAACATCAAGGATTGATATTCTAATGCAGGATCACAAGCATTTAGTGAATGAAGGATGTGATATACCATTTGTTATAAAAGTAATTAAACCCTTAGAACCATCAAATAGTTGATTGTAGGTGTTAAGTATTCTTTTTTTATGGAATATTACATATTTTTCATCTCAATCACTATCCTTTAGTCTCCCCTGACATTCAAATAGGTTATCAATATTTGGAGGCCTAGTTCTAGGCTTGTAATGAGGGATTGATATTCTGTTACATTATTAGGGATGCCATGGTATAATAGAATGAAATATAGAAGAATTTTCATCTTTTGGATAATAAAATACTATACCTTGATAAACCTGATTGATCTTTGGTATTTTTAATTCCTTTTATAGTATAAAAAGAAGAGGCCCAATAAGATTACATATCCCATGCTTAGTGAATTTCGTAGATATAGAAAACCCAATCTTCCTGGAGATCCATTTTTATTAGCATGTTTTTTGGGATAGAATTTTCTATGAGGAAATTAGATAGGGTATACGATTTGAATTCCATATATGATATGAACTAAATGTATTATTTTGTAAGGATAACTTCACATCAGGCTAGAAACCCAATCTGTATTGGGTGGCTAAGGATATCCTTTAGAGGGTTGATATGGGGAGACCAAATAGACATTGTGGTGGAGGAATTATTTTTAAAATTTTGTACTATAAAGTTTTGTATAAGGAATCCCTTCTAGATATTGGTACATTAGGTATTTATATCAAAAATTGATCAGATGATATAATAGATACTCTTTTCATAACAAAATCCATTCATCAAATGAGAGAATGGTACCAAGTGATATATCAATGGTGGCCAAATATTGAATAACTAAATTTTCATCAACCATCGACTTCCTGACAGCTTGGTAGAGTAGGTACTATTTGAGGTTCTGAATGGTTCCCTATTATTCTTCATCTTATAGATATGTGAAACCCTTATTCATTAAATTCATAATTGGGATACATTTAAAAAATAGATTGGCTATGGAATTCTTGATATAAGTAAGGATTCTAAGAATCCTTCCCAACTATTTAAGGATTCAATTGGATACATTTTATGTATTTCAAAATTCTAATTAATAATGATTTCAATGTCATGGTGGGATACCACAATGTTGAGGAATTTTCTAGATGTTTCTACGATGTCAAAATTCCTAGGAATCATCAACAAATTGTTATTATGTACCTTGATAAAGAATGGTTAATGGTCATTGAGACAATCTTAGATCTTCTAGGAAATAACCATAAAATAATTTCCATTACATTATTCTATTATTAATAGAAAGGATTTAATGTTGTGATACATGGTGTGTTAGAATCTAGGCCTTTTAGTCTTAATGTCAATGGCAATGGAATAATATCATATTATTCCATTAGGTTCCCTTAAAGTTGTGTCCTCATTATCTTTAGGGGTCATATTTATTTGGATATACCATTAATCAACTTGCATAACGGAATGTTCTTTGAAGAATTTCATTTCACCAATAAAGAGATTAATGATTGGAATTGGGAAATCATTCTTTGGTAATTATCAGATGTGATCCCTAAATCAATACAAAAAATAATAATCCCATTATTTTTCATACCATTGACAGTGTTGGGTTGAAATTTTAGAAATTTCACTTCTCAAATGAATATAGATTTCAAAATATTTTTATCTTCAAATTACACCTTAGAATATTGTAATGGGTTGTTCTATTAGATTCAACTTTTAATCATTAGAGATTGTATGGATGTCCAACGAGACAGGTGGAAAAATCATGATCTTATCATTGGATATATAGAGTTCTATATGAACATATAGAAAGGATGGTTCAAGAATAAATATATATATATCATGCTCTTCTAGAGGTATGGTAGTTATGTTCAATGAGGGATGTATATCCTCTTATGTTCTAATATTTTCCTACCTTATCTCATTAATAATGGAAGGGTAACATTCCTAAAATATTGGAGGGGTATCCCTTAGTTCATGCTCTCTGTATTCCATCTCCAAATCAATAAATTTTTTCTTATGATAGGTGAAAAATATAGGAGAATCTATATTCTTAATGAGGGGTAGGAGGATACTCCTTGGCCATGGGAATTTAATTGTAGAAGTTTTATAGACGTGATCATTTTGGATATGATATCAATCCATTAATATATTTTCATGTGAAGAATAAATATGTAAATTCAATGTTAGAAGACATGTCATAGGATACTTGTTTATTATTTTGATGGAATCGGGATATTATTTGATCTAGGTGAGGAATTGAAATATTTAAATTATTGATGGTCTACTACCTCAATAAGGTGTAACAGAAGATATTATTTGATGAGAATGATTTAAGGGGTTTTGGGAGTTATACCCAAGCCATTGGGACTAAATTTACACCTACATCATTTTTTATTCCTTACATATAGTAAAACCCCACATCAGTATACATGGATTCACAATATTCTCTGGGATCATTATTACCGTATATCATATAAAATATCATGATGATGGGGTATGTAATGTATGAATGGAATTTTTATAGAACTTTTGTGTGGCTATAAATCATATAAGGACCTTTATTTGTGTAGACTGTAATGTTGAGAATTTTTTTGAATATTTCCATCAGATTCTTGTAGGGATTCAAGTGGTCATTTCCCCTGCATATGACCTTGAATAATTTTTTGGTCTATTCTGTCAGTCTCAAATGGGGTTGTCTACCCTTGGAAAAATGTTTTGGTTGAAATATGACACATTCTAATTTTAGTAGAATAATTTATATTTAGTATCTAATAAATTAAATATTATATTATTTTCATGGGTAGGTTAGGCCACCTCTTTTGAAAGGAGATTGATATCCATATTTTTGATCCACCATAGTATCATGAAGGGGAGTTCTTCCTTTGAGGGGAAAAACTCATGTTGGGAACTAAGATCGATTGGGCAAAATTTGCATTTATTTTTTTTCCTTTCATTTATTTCCCTTTTTTTCTTTCTTTCTTCTCCATGTTTCTCAGGCATTTCCAGGGGTGATCCAGCGATAGTGTTCAAATGACGGTCCATAAAGGGATATGTATAACTAGAAAGAGTGAAATAGATAAATAGGTTCCACCATGGATATCTTGACATTTTGGATAGATGTTCAATAACCATGGAAACCAGATTTTAGAGAAGCAATAGTGGTTTCTTCCAAAAGGTAGGAATTTTATGTTTTGATCATATAAACACATATATTTGCAGTTTTCTAATTTTAATCCACGGTTATGCTTGGTTATGGAACCTTGAGACCTAATCGATTAATTTGGGGTTAGAAATTGGGGTTTTATGAATTTAAAATGATTTTAATTTGGGAAAACCAAAATACACGGTGTGTAGTTCTATGTGAAAAAATGATGTGTTCTTCCCATTCAACGAAGATTCAAATTTTAAATTTCACCCAATGTTATTGGGTGTAGACACCTTGTATTAGGTCTCAACCATGTAGCTGATTACCCATCCATGCTACCATTGTAGGTGTACAATACCATGTAGATTACACTGCCAGACACCTTGTGGGTAGAATGCCTTGTAAATATATGTAGTCGAGAAAAGTGCATGGTCAGGTTGGTTGAGGGACATATGTAGGTACCCCATGTTGTGAAAACGTTGTGTACCAATTTAGCATGACATATAAATAGGGTTTTTATATTCCCAAGATGGTGGGATTAAATTAACAAATTGGGTTTCGAGAGCATACACTATGTACACATATAGATACATTATGTAGTTTTCTCTTATCACCAATTATGGTTTTTCATAGATTTTTAATAATGAGTAAAAATATAACCTATGATATTCTCTTATGAGTTTCATTTCCCATTTATCATAGTGGTCGGAACATTAAGGTGTATTAATAATCCAATAGTGGAGTTTCAAGACATTAATTAAAGGATATTTTCTTCCTCCAGTACTCATATGTAGTAGTATACTGAGAGTGATAACTTTTTTCTAAAATGAGAGATGGTCTATATTACTTTACCAATATATTTGTATATTTTCATTGGAGAATTTTTCCCTTGTGTTATGTTGCATTCTTCCCTAAGAGGTTGTGATACCAATTGTTTCTAAGCATCCCATATAATGTTTTTATGTTTATATTTCAACCTAGAATATCCCGTTTAGAATGAATCTATCACATTTCTATTCCATGGAACCCCTATGGTATTATTTTGTATGTATGGTTACTTTTAGTGTCCCTTGTTGGATCTATTTTACCTTTGTACCATTCCTAGGATCCCATGTTTGATGAGTCTACTTACTACATTGTTGTGAGGGTCCTGTGAAGGATGATTTTTTCCTATGTACTATTTATAGGATCCCATATAATATTCCTATATTTTTATTCTGTTGTAGGATACCTTGGAAAATTCCTCCTTTTACATTTCATTCACGTATCCCAATAAGGATTCCATTTAATGTGATTAGTCCTTGAGGATTCCAAGTACGATGCCTCTTATTTGTTTTACTTGAGAGACAGAGTGGGTGCCTCATGATACAATGACCCTATGTTTGTATGTTGTGTTTGGGTAGAGATGTTATCATTAGACAAATTAAAATTGTGCTAATAATGTATTCCCATGGTTATTTTCCATTAGTGTTGGATTTTTTGATTTGGTCATGCTCACACTTTTTCTTATACTTTCACATGTTTATTGAAAATGCATCATTGTTACAAGATTTTTTTCCTGGTTGGTTGCTATTGTGCCTGACTTGAGTCATCATTCTTCCTTTTGGGATGCATGTTTTTTCTTATAGGGATACATCATTCTTATTGGGATGCCCATATTTCATTTCCTGGGATCCATGTTTTGTTCCATGATATTTTATATGATTTTTGTTATACCCAAAGATACTACTTGGAATCTAGATGTTGATCATGTATATTTGATTATTATTTTATTACAATGTCTATATGAGTTTTAAGTAATCTAGATAATGGGCATATGACTATTATATATGGGAATTTCATCACTAATAAAGATAATCATTGGCTCTTATACTCTCCCAAGAGAATATCAAGAATATTGTATTCTATAGTTTATATGTGATGAGTAAGATTACAATCACATATATATATGACAATTCTCAAGGATAATTTTTGTCACTAGAGGGATTGTGATTATTGAAATCTCCACGATCAGTTACATGAAAGTGGTGTGTTGAATAGATTCTCACTTAATTGGACACCTTGAATGATTATGATATTTTCAATGATATGCATGATTATTTTATCCCCTATTAAAATATCTATGGGTGATTATGGACTCTCAATAGTGATATCTACTTTCAGATCAACTAACGGTCAGAACCATATGAATTATATATGTTCGGAATTTATTTTCCAACTACGGAATGATACATTGGGCTTATAAATTGAAAATATTTATAGGGTCTAAGCTATTTTAGAGGCAATGAAATTAGGCTCCGACTATATAGAATGGAGATAGAGATGGTGGATTCCATCCTTAGAGCGTTTTTAAGGGACCTTGACCCGGGTTTAGTCAAGAAGGTGGTTATTGTAGAGGGGAAGAGGAGATGGGTGTGATTATATGCACTCCATAGAGGTACCATTTCCAATGGGCTCAATGGTCATTCGTGGTATGATCATGTTTTTTCATAATCATGATTGTGTATTTTTTGATTCAATAGCTTCACACTCCTATTTTTCACTCAGTCTATTCTATGTTCTGGGACTAGACATTGAGTGATTTTTCATTCCCCCGGTGCTATGTACACCAGAATGATGTTATGCAACCTTGTTAGATGTTTGTCGGGGATGTATTCTAATGAAGTATTAACATCTGTCTTGTGGGGATATTTTTTCCTTCAAAGGCAGCCATATAAAGTAATTATCAAAATCAACTAGTTGTATTTCATACCTGATGATATCAACTTCGTTGGTAAGATATTTTTATTTTCAAAATTAGATGGTCCACATGAGTCTTTTTTTAGAAGAGTTTGCTGGTCAGCCGACATGTAGATCCTCTTCATTCTTTGTTGGACATGTTTTCAGTGGTATTAGTAGATGCTGAGATGATGGATTCTCTCAAAGATATAGTGGATTTATTGGATGTTTTCAATGAGGTGGTTAGCACTCTACCCCCTCGATGTGACGCTGTTTTCAGGATAGACATACAACCTGGGTCCAGTATGATTTCAAGGGATCCTATCTGATGTCACCATATGGGTTGCATGAGATGTGCATTCAAATTGATGACATGATAAAGATGAGGTTTTATTTGGGATAGAGTGTCTCTATGTAGTGCTCCGGTCTTGTTCTCACGGGAGGATGATGGTGGTATGAGGCATTGCATTGAATACCATTTGATGAATTAGGTGAAAGACATGAACCATTACCCTCTCCCGTGGATATTTTATCTTTTCGACCAGATGAGGGGATCAAGTTAGTTTTCTGAATTCGGTCTATGGTCTTGGTATCACCATTTGTGGGTGAAGGAGGTTAAAATCCTGATGTCTTCTTTCTAGTATAGGTTTTGTAACTTCATGTTTATGGTCATTCCATTCAGTGTTATGAACATTCTAGCCATGTTCATGGGACTTATGAAACCCATATTTCATGAGTTACTAGACAAGTTCATTTTCATATCCATCGATGACATTCTGATCTATATGAACTCATATGAGGATCATTCCATTAGTCTCAGGACTGTGATGGAGGTCTTTTGACAACACCACCTCCTCAATAAGTTGTCGAAGACTTTGTTTTGTAAATGGGAGGTCCAGTTTCTTCAACATGTGCTGTCTTAGTAGGGCATAATACTAGAACCGTTTAAGGACAAGGTAGTTTTTTCATGGATAACACCCAAGATTATGGTATATATTCAAGGTTTCTGTAGTCTATAATCCTATTAGTATATATTTTTACCTAATTTTTGATGAGTTACAGGTCCATTGACATCTCTAACAAGAATTTATTTGGACCTTGTGTAGAGTTAGTGGTGATATGAAGCTTTCAGAAATCATATGGGGAACTAGATCAGTTCTATAGTTCACTGGTTTCCCGAGAAAGGGGTGATGTTTGATGTTTTTTGAAATTCATCCCATCTAGTATTGGGGTGTGTGATGATGATGTAACAGGGGTGGTCTCTTATGGTTCTAATAAGGTATATCCTCACAAATGTAACTATGCCACTCATGATCTAGAGATACCACTGATCATGTTTGTTCTTATGACTATGCAGAATTTTCTCATTGAGGAGTGCTTTGTGGTCCTCATAAATCATTACACAATGAGTTATATCTTTTCCCAGCATGATCTATTCTTGGGAAAGCTATGGTTTATGGAGTTTCTCTTGGACTATATATTCGAAATATTTAACTCCTTTGGAAAGTTAAATGTTGTGGCTGATGATTTTAGTAGGTATTCTGATAGGGAGGTAGTTTGGGAATGTGAAGATGCTAGGAAGGTGATGGGGGAGTTTTCCACATTTCACATTAAATTTAGGAATGTATAGTGGAAATTAATATCTATTTTATATGATGGAGTAGTATTTATGTAGGTAGTAGGTGGAGGAGTCTCAGTGGGGAGACTTGGAGGCAGAGGTGATGCATGATCACATTGACTAAGGTGATGCTCTATATGGATGGTCAATGTATGGTCAAAATCAAATGTTGTTCATTGAGAAGATGTTTGTTCTAGTTGTATTATATGAGTTTGATCTCTATGAGTTTCATAGGTTAAGCATTTCAATACACTCAGAAATTTATAACATGTATTACTGCTTGAGAGAACAGTTTCAGAATCGCAGGATAAAACTTGTTGTAGAAGATTTTGGGGAAATGTTCTTATAGTTACAGTAGGTGTAGGAAGAGAAACATGTTACTGATGGTTGGATTCATCACTTATTTTTCTTCTACTAGAAGTGGGATGAAATATTTATGGATTTCATCATAGGGATACCCTTGGATAAGGGAGGCCACAATGTTATCTAGGTATTGGTGGATTGACTGATGAAATCAACTTGCTTCATAGAAATTAAGGAGTCGGGATAAGTGGATGATTTTGATAGGAGGTGTGTGGGAAAGGTTGTGTGGATGCATGGAGTTCCAAGGTGCATTGTCTTAGACTGGTATACATGATTTACCTCATGAGTTTGGATGTAATTTCAGCATGAATTTGGCATAGAGTTATGAATTATCATTACCTTCCACCCATAAAGAGATATATAGGTAGACAATACCATCTAGATGTTGGAGGACATGCTACAAGCATGAATATTAGATTTTAGTGGGGCTTGGGATTGAAACATTACCTTGGTTGATATTTCATACCATAGTAGCCACTGGTCTACCATTGGCGTGGTTGTATTAGAAGCATATTATGAAATACTATCCCGTTCACAACTGTGATGCATATAATTTTGAGAGACAATTATTCTTGGTCCCAATGCAGTGCAGAGCATGAAAGAAAAGTATCATTATGATCATGAGAGGATGAAATAATTACATGAATTGAAAAATTCATAAAACTATTGTAGGAGTAGGTCCTTGGAGTTTGAGGTTGGGGACTACATATTCTTCAAGGATTCCCCTCAACGAGGGAAGTAGAGGTTTGGAAGAGGAAGAAAAAATTATCCAAGATTAGTCGAACCCTTAGAGGATTTCAGGTGAGTTGGTGAGGTGGAATACCAGTTGGAACTTCCCCCATAGTTAAAGAGGATCCATGACATCTTTCACGTCTCCTAGATTCATCGGTATATTCTAAATGACTCCCATGTCATTGAATGGGTATAGTTTGATGTCCAATAGGAAAAATTATTCTTGGAGTGACTAGTGGAGATCCAATATCATCGGTAAAAGATTATTCATGGACAAACCATTCATTTGGTTCATGTGTTCTTGAGTAGTAGTGACCTAGGGAATAATACTTAAGAGTGAAAAATGCAAATTCATACCCAGTACCTAGAGTTGTTTTGAGTTTTTACTTACCATTTTTTCCATTATAATTCTTGAACCTTGTTTGCAGTAATATTGTTTTATTCATTGTTCTATATTTTGTGATAAAGTCTTAACATGTAGAGTAGGGAGGACTAAATTCCAAATCGATACACATTAATTGAGATGAGATTAAATCGATGTGTGTTTGTCAGTACTGTCCCGAGCGTATAGTGTCTCAACCTGGATATAGGAATTCCCTAATTCATGTGTTTAGACAGTGTCGATTTGGTGCTCATGTGGTGTGTCATCTGATCGATTTGGGGTAGTATATGTTGGAGGGGGTTTTCTTGGATGTTGAGGTTTCACTAAACACTTTTAACAACATAGTGTTTGTTATCATTGAACATAGATGATAGTAGCAGTGTTTTATCTGCAACAATATCCTTAAGAGGTAACATATGGGGTGGTTGTCCATAAACATCTTTTTTTTGGGTTTGTTTTACAATTATAGAGGGTGAGAATAGTTTTATAGCTATATAATGTAATGGATCAGACCTATCTAGTATATTAAATTATCAATATTTAGTGTTTGAGGTGTTTTGGGGAGTCAATGTGACTCATTTCAAGAGTTTTCTAGGAATCTAATTTTCCAACAGTTGGTCGAGCATCGGGAGGTCAGGCGTTAGTGTTTCGAAATTTTGTATCCCAGGCATCAGTAATTTGGGTTTCAGCAGGCCAATTTTTGTTTAGTAGGGTGTCGATGCGGTAAATTAGGGAGTTCAATCAATGCATGGAGTAGGTGGGTCACTTTAGTAGGTCGTGAAATTGGATTGTTCAATGATGAGTCACCAAATTATGACATATCCATTAGTGACTCACTTAATGGTGAGTCATTTCCTTATTTTCCTAGTTTCTCTAGTTTCACCCCACATATGTTTTATTTGGTTTAAATCACGTTTAAAGACTTGTTTACCGATTTATAGATAAAATTCAAAGTTATTAGTTAAATAATTAATATCCTAACACCCAGAGGCCTTTGAATGTCCATGTCTCATGATAATGGACACGACATTACTTTTATATACATTAAAATTAATCTCCCTTAAATTGACTTAGGATATGGGATTTACAAAATACAATATCATATCATCCTTAAACCTTGATAGTTTCTCTTGGTATGCTCATGGAAATTATTCCTCAAGAAGTCATGTGTTGTATTTTGGCCTTCGGATGCATATTTCCCTTGGAGTCCTCCCTACTACTCGCACACCCCCCATTTTTTGTGCATGAAGGATTTACTGATAATATATTGTTCGTTGTTGGCATTCATTCCGCTCAATTTTATGTGTGTATCATGCATGGTTGGTATACTAAGGGCTTATTGTGAATATAGTTGGATATTTTAAAAAAATTAATAAATTAGTGGAGGAGAAAATAATAACCATGATCGTATCATTTGATATGTTATCTGTGATCCATGATGTGATTGGTATTGGTTGAATCCCTTTTAAAAATCATGGTCACTGGTGTATTTTCTTGCACATGGGTGATGATTTATACTTATTCTGCATACCTAGCTGAATTTAAAAAATGATGAAATTTTTTAACAATGATAATAATGTTAAATGAAAATATTCTTAGGAACCAAAAAAATCTATGATAACCCATGAATTATTAAAGTAGATTTAAAGTATAATTATCGGTTAAATCTGAATAAAATTTTCCTTGTTTGGTGTGGATATGTGTTATATGTGGTTTCATTCTATTTTATATTCTATAAGTTTGAGTAGTTCTTCTGCTTATCATACAATTATAGTTGGGGTTGTCTGGATGGTGTAATGGAATCATATGTTGAGAGATTGAGTGATTGTGGAATAGACGGGTAGATTTTGGGTTTTCGTCCTACCGAGAATGGTTTTGGTGATCTGTTTATGGGTATGGTTGTATGATGGGGGATTATTTTGTTTCGTAGGATGGATTTTAAGGGTTGATTTTTATGAGTGAAGGTGTTTCTTTATATAGGATTTTAGCTCGGGTTGGTTCTGTCATGCCATTCTTGGGTGTTCAAGAAAAGAAAATGTGAAGTGGGTTGTTTTAATGAGTTACTTTTTCCTCTGTGTGTTTATGTTGAATATATTAAGAGTGTTTTTCATGATATTTTCATGGGTAGTGATATAATTAATATACATTTTTAATAAATAATTAGAAATTTTGAAATGATTCTATTGGGGTTATGAATGGGGTTTATGTTTGTTGGTGTGGACATGCATTTAGAGGTAGTAGCAAAGGTGGTACTATTATAGGGTGGTTGTTTTCTTGAGAACCCATAGGATGGTTTGTTGTTTCGGTACCCATATATACATAATTTTATATTCATTTTATTCTATATGATCCACATCCATGTTGGACCCTACATGTCAATCACGCCCATTGCTACAGGGGATAGTGTCTGTCCCAAACATCCCAAATGAAGGTTGAAAGGTTGGGGACACTGTCTTCTCTACTCACTCTTCTATGCAGTGATAGACCAAGACACTTCATGATGGATGAAATATGTTTCCCAGGTTTGTGAGGGAATTTTTTGCATCCACGATGTCTTCGGGATTAAATGTTTCATTGTTCCCAAGAATCTATGAGTTGAGATGTGTTGTAGTTCCGAGGTGTCTTTGGTGTGTGGTGTGGTTTGGGGACCAGGTTTTGTGGGTGGGATGACAAGTTATTGTGGGGAACAGGTGTGTGTGGGTGGGATGTGCAGTGGTATGTGTCCTAGGTGATTGTGGGTGAGTTTTCATGTG
The DNA here is from genome assembly GCA_963277665.1 of Viscum album. Classification (NCBI taxonomy): domain Eukaryota; kingdom Viridiplantae; phylum Streptophyta; class Magnoliopsida; order Santalales; family Viscaceae; genus Viscum; species Viscum album. Next base: position 1,767,491,091 of record OY728152.1, read on the forward strand.
CTTCTTTCAGAAGAGGTGGGATTGCTATGTCATTTTTCATTAGGGTGTGAGTGGGGCTAATCAGTGGGAAATTGGTGTTGGGTACCCTATCATCGATGTGATCTATATTAAATTGCATGAGTTTTGTTATTTTTTGATTATTCCTTTGGTGAGTTTGGTGTGGACAATATACCTTGTTAGGTTCTTTTGGATTTTTATTTTTTCTCATAGGGGAATTTGTATGTATCCCCAATTTTTGAATGATAGGCTTTTGTTTTTTTCATACTGACTATACTTGTATGCTCACCCTATATATATAATACATCATTCATGTATACATAAGGATTATAAGGACCATACTATGAATTAATTGCTTGGATGTTGGGACAGTTTCCATTTTACTTCTTAGAATTGTTCTTATGGTTTTTGTTTTGGAGACACTTGTTTTGTAACAGTTATATTTTGAATGTGCATATAGGATGGTATGGCTTTTATTTTTTATATATATTTCTTTCTTGGAGTTTTTTGAGGTTGGTACATCTTATCTCTCTGTATTTATTACTATAAAAAGTGTAATTTGTCCCATATTTTGAGATTTATATAACCTTTGTGTTTGTCTCCACCCTCGGGCCTGTTAGAGGCAGGACACATGGGTCATTATCTCTCCTTCAATGCGAAGAAGGAAATTCCTAGCACATTTCCTAATTTTACTTATTTTGAATAATGCAGGTTACGAATCATTGGATTTCAATACAGTTTTCTCATCCTAGTTTCCAATGGTTTACTAAACCATTCATTTGATACCAACTATAGTGAACCAGGAATAACATACATTGAAATTGCATCAATTTATATGAATTTTCAGCAGAATACTAAAAAAATTCCTAAGAATCATAATAGTTTAGTGTCTTTGAAAGCTTGGATGAAAATATTGTCACATGACATGAGATATTCAATATTTCCCACAATGATATTCCCCATTATTACTTCTAAATAGCTACATTCTTAGTAGCCTGGGTAAAAAAACATAACAAAGGGGTGAGATAATATTCGTAATATTGGAAAAAATGACATACATAATAATAAACAAGAACATAAGGGTATGAGATCATGGACATAACAATATCAGACTATACCTTTCTTATTAAATGTGATTAACATTAGTCATGGAATAAATGTGGGATGTTCGTAAGACATGATCCATATTGGAATCAAGAGACTAATCTATAAAATCATAACAGAGGTAGTACAAAGAAGTTTTGGCATAAATATAGTTATATAAAATTATTTCTATAATATTCAAGGCATCACAACCAAGGTTATCTTAATAGCATGGGTTCACTCCCTATATCATCTTAGTAGTCATGGTTAACATGCATGGCCATATTAGAACCTAAGGATCACTCCCAAGAATATTTTAGGGGAAAATCACCATTAATGGATCCAGTTCACTTTCCATTCCATCCATGTCTATATCATTTTATATCAATCATTACCCTGTGATTTGGAGAGAGAAATATGTTCAACCAATCTCATAATGAAATCATAAAAATGTGTCTCACACGATCATGAAAAATCATATCATTACCCATGGAATGAAATGGGTATCATAATCATATAAAAAATATGATAATTACTATAAATATAAATATGTTTCATAATAATTTCAACAACGCATAACTCGTGAACAAAACTGGGTTTCATTACTATATAACTAGTTAAATATAAATAGACTTGATAAATATTATAAAAACCAAATATAAACTAGTGAGGGGATGAATATGAATATAACCCCTGGATAATTTTCTTGAAAGTAATTAGTAAAACCAATTGAAGTCATATTTGAAGGGAAATAATTTTAAATGATCATTTAATAGAAATCATGAGGATAATATCCTTCATTCTTTTAGAAATGATTTTGGGAACATAAAGCCTCTTGAAAAAAATATTTTCTTGAAAATATATTTTAAAAAAAAAAAATCATTTTTAATTTTTTTCTTTGGAAATATATTTTATTTATTATTTTATAAATATAATTGAAAAACATTTTTAAATAATTTTTTTTGAAATAAATATATTTCTGACTAAAATAAAAAATTGAGATCAAATTTTCATAAAAACATATATTTATATAATTAATCATAAAACAATAAAAAATTTGTTTTAATACATGAATACATATTTTAAAAACATATCAATATAAAATTAATGAGTTTTATTTAGATATGAAACATAAGATCTATTTGATGGAAGAATAGTCATAAACAATCATGATAAACGATGAAAATATTTAAATAAACCCTTACCATTTGTAACATTGAATCATAAACCCCATGTAATAAAATGAATTAAAATGAATAATAATATATCATTAAAATAAGTATATTCATATTTTATTATTTAAAATGGAAAAATATAAAACTCCTAAAATAATATAGTTGAATAATAAAACATGAGTCTCAATGAAGGAATATTATACAAAACTATGTTACTGATTTGGTTACCTTTGAAATGTAACACCAAATGAAAGAGAGATAATTATATGGATATGTAAATACCCATAAATTTAATCATATTAATAATATTATAAATTCATGGGAAGTATATAAACCGAAAAAATGATTGAATGGGGAATAAATCATAAGTCTCATGGATATAAATATGAAACTATAGAACTCTTACCATATGTATTAACATTAATTGTAATAAAAAAATCATCCTTTATAATAAATATATGTTTATTATAAATATATTAAATAACAATAAACTTATATCTAATATCATATATGATTTTATTTTGACTTTATATTACTTATTTATTAACAATTACATGTTCATGCTTTGCTTTAGGTAATATCTTCTTAGGATTTCGTATATAATTTAATTTATTTTTCACAATAATCATACATATATCATGATTTAATTATTTATAGAATTTTTAAAATTATATAAGTTTCACATTTATCCATTTAATAATTGTTTAAAAAAATTATATTAAATATAATACTATGAAATGGAATAAATAGTTCGTTGAGAGGGAAGGTCGTTTGTATGAATGAAAGTTGTTTCTGTTTTATTGTCACATTTAACTAATGAAAGAAAATTACTTATATATATATATAATTATATTATAACTTTTATTTCATGCATATCATATATTTTTACATAACCCTTCCTTAATATATTCTATGTAATTTGTGAATGAATATCATTTCTTTATTGAGGAAATACTTCAAACGTCCCCAAACAATGTTATTATATTTACAAATTATAAAATATTGATTGAATGATTTATATAATTATAAAATATGTATAATTATATAATAAATACAATAAATATCACATAAAAATATTGTTTATGTCATAATTATGATCAATGGAAGGTTTTAATTGAAAAAATAACAACATAGTTTTTTGAGGAGGTAGTACACCGCACATAATAATGGTAAGTTTGTTAACCATTGGATGGAAGTATGTGTATGTTTTGTTAGAAAATGTATAATAAAAAATATATTTATTTTTAAGATACATATTTTATTATATAATAATGGAATATTAATATTTTTTGGGGCGGTGATAGAAGATAAAACAAAAGAGCTTGAGAAAGGATGTTACCTCTTCTTTGGGTAACTCCTTCTAGTTTCCACCAAAAAGATTCTTTGGATGTATTTATTCACAAATGGGGAATATATAATGAATTTATCAGTGTTTAGAGATTATTTTATCAAAATTTGGTTGATAAAAATATCTTTAGAGGTGTGAACTAGTGGGAGGGGTGAGTTCATTTTTTGTAATTGATGAGGAGTGCCATTCTTGCCATTTTTAAAAGGGAATTATACCCAATTTCCCTATGTAAAGTAGATCCAATAATGTTCCCAATAATAAAAAAGGTATTATATGGTCTAAATATGAATATTTACTTTCTTTTATATATGATTATTCGTCATTATGACCCTTATGTTTAAGGTTTATCCCTTTGATAACTAATTTTTCTCGCAATCGCTATAATTAATTTCAATAGCTATCATTAATAATTTTTTCTAAAAAAGAATACCTTATTAGATATTATAAAATATTTTAATAATAAATATTGAAAAAAAAAATTAAATTATAATCTTATAAGTGGATGATATTAATTGAAATTAAGCCAACATGAATCTCAAGACAATGTGTTTTTAAGGGAAAGTGTTTAAAGTTTGGAAATGTTTTTATATCCAATTTAAATGTGAAATTTATTTCATTGTACTAAATTGGATTAATTTATGTAAATTTTAATTTATAAATCCATTAAAACAATTTTAAATATAATTTATCTACATAAATAAATTAGGAGAAAAATATTTTTTGAATTAAAATTGCGTAGTAATCATTGTTCATCCAAGAATGATGGTTTAAAACAAAATTGACACAAAGATAATATTTTTATTTCAATTTATAAATAATTTTTTTATTCAAAAAAAATTCAAAATATTGATTTAAATTTTGTTCTCCATTAAAAAATGGTAAAATTACATTTAAGAAAATTAAATCATTTTTATAATAAAATTTAATTAGTTTGTTATCTTATACCAATAAAATCAATTAGTTTAGTTTGAAAAATATTTATTGAATATATAATATTAATATTTTATTTAAAACATTAATAAAAGTTGTTTTTTAAATTTATTGATTTAATTTTTTTTGTACATAAAAATTAGTTTTCTTTGAGAAGTAATTCCATTATTTTCAAATATTTGTTACATTCATTTGTACTATTTGATAACCAATCAATTTATATTATATCCATATTTAAATTAAATTTTCACTATTTAAATAATCCTTTTAGTAAATTACTTTTCAAGAAATAGGTGGTATCTATGAATATATTTTAATAATCTTGTTAATGGTATATTTCAGTTTGGTAAAACACGTCCGTGCATGTTACACAAGCTACTGAAGAAACTCAAATTTGGTGTAAAATAAAATAACTGTGTTGTGCATAGCACATTCTAATATAAGTGTTACATGTGGTGAAATATTAACTTAGTGGTTCTTATATGGAAATCCAAACATAGTTCTTTTTTAAAAAAATATTTAGTCATCCATGATGGGAAAAATATATAATTGATTAAATTTAATTGAATGAAAAATAAATAAATAAACAATGGGTGTTACATTTACTATCATAACCATGTTAACGTGATATTTATTGTAATAACATTAACACTCCTACCTATTTTAATTAGTGAAGTGATATTTATCAGTGACATTTTAGTATATTACAAAATTTATAAGAATTATGTAAAAAATGTAATGAATATTCTTCAGTAGTTTTACTTTAAAGGAATGGAAACATATATTAAATGGTATTAATATCCCTAAAAGGTTATTTTAATAGAATTATAATTAATTGGGGATAAATACATGAAATCAAATGATGGAGGTATAGATAACTGTGATTCTTAATATATACATAATAATGATATAATAAAGGGGTTTTTTAATAAGTAAGTTAGATAGTAATTGGAAACCATGGTATGTATAATTAATTCATGGTATTTTTGTTGACTTTTAACACTTTTATATATTGTGATATACATTGAATTCTATGTGTCCTTATGAACAATTGTATAATATTATCATATAGTTAAAGATAGAGTTTATTTTTATAGTAATATATAATTTAATTGTTTTTTAATGACTTCTTGACTAGAATTGTTTTTTGGAAATAAAAATTATTAAAAATATATGATTAGGTTATATAAATAAGTGGGAATATTATTGTATGAATGATTAATGTTGTCTGAGGTAATATATTTTTCTTTTGGGGAGGATTTATTAAAAATTTTGTTTTAATATTTTTATAATATTCATAGTAATTTTGGACCAATATATTATGTATTATATGAGAGAGGGCCTCTGAGCGGCGGCGTCTCCCCCCTCCGAGCGCGCCTAGGGTTTCTCCCCCTTTCTGTTTCCTCCCTTCCTCCGTCTTGGCCCGATCACGGCGATAGCCTTCTCATCTCGGATTGACATCGATGGGCGGTGGATCTGTGGGGTCCGGTTTCATTCTTGGCTTGTCGGTGGCATTGTTGCGCTTCTCAGCTTCAAGATTTTATTTTTCTTTGGGTGTGCTCGGTGCCGGCATCGGCTCGTTCTGTGACAGCTTCATCGCTTCTGGCTTCGGATCTGCTCAGCATAGGCGTGCGTCGACTCCGAGTGGTCCTGCTTCAGGTGGGGGTGAAGATCCTTCCGGATCCTTGTGCCCTTTGCAGCTACGAGTGATTGGTGTCGATTTCGGTATGCTCGGTGTTGGCCTGGTCATGTCTTTGGCTTCAGGTCCGTGTCGTAGAGGTGGTCTGCTCGTCGTCATCTCTCCTCTACTAGCCATCGTCTACACGGGATTCTGTCGCGGCTGTGGTGTGCTCAGTGTGGGCTACGGTGAAAATTTAATGTTTCTTCCTCCAACTCCTTACACTCTTTATAGGGAGGAGATATATCATTTTTAAAACTTCTTCAATTATGTAAAAGGTTCTGAGGGGGTATTCATAAAATATCAAGAACATTGTGTCAATGAATTATTTAAAGTTAAAAGGTTTTAAATCAATTGAAATCCATTTTTGGATGCATGATTTAATTCCTATAGCTTTATGTTGCAATTTTCCCTAGAATATTCAGCATACATTAACCAAATGTTTTTCTTTTTCAATGCTATAAGCAGCAATGTTTTTGACCTGGTGAAATTTCCTACTATGGAAGAAGAAATTCTCATCATATTATGTGAATTAGAAATGTTCTTCCTACTAACATTCATTGATCTGATAGTTCATTTGATGGTTCACTTAGTGAGAGAGATTCGACTTTGTGTTCTTGTGTAAAATAGATCGATGTACCCCATTGAACGATATATATGATTTTTCAATGTTATGTCAAAAATCTATGTTGGATAGGGGGTTGTATTATGGAGAGATATATCGTCGAGGAAGCCATTGACTTCTGTAATGAATACTTATCTGATGTGGAAAGCATTGGTCTCCCAATTTCACATCACACTAGACGCATTGGGGTGAGGGAATTTCTAGAAAAGATGTTGTGACAATCAATATTATAGATCCAGAGCATGTCCTCCATTATGTTTTTCATAACAATTGGTAGGTTTCTTCATATATTTTAATCCAAAAGGAAATTCTTAGGCAGTTGAATCCATCAAGGGCGTAAAAATGGATATCAAATACAAATAATCAGTATTTTATTAGATGGTTTAGATGCCATATTTTAATGAAGTTAGCTGAAAATTTGAATTCAATTTTAGAATGACTTTAATAGCAAGTCTTCTGACCAAGTGTGTATGTATTACCATACAATTGATATGTAGTTAATTTTTATGCTTTCTATACATATTAACATGAATATGATAATACAATGAAAAATAGTAGAGTTACACTTATGGCTAAAGTGATTCATGTTTTTGGTAGTAAGGACATAAATCCAATTTTTACCAAAATGTTATACATTGGCATTATAAAAAAACATGGTAGTAATATTATATGACATTCTAAGTGTAGATTCTTAAATGAAAATGGGTTGAAAACAACAGTGGTATTAAAATAGATGAGTTGGTATTTGTGAAAGTTGATTTTTTAAAGATGGGTATAAAGAAGAACAATTTGTAATGGCATCACAAGAAGTACATGTATTTTAGGTTCCAGATCCCACAAACCAAAAGTGTCCAATTATTCTATTATTTTCAAAAACTAATGAAGGGTCTGATAAAAATTCAATTGAGGACGATCCTTTCTGTGGTACGTCACAATCATTTCACAGCAGTACCAATGTAGATGACATTTCTATGTTAGAGGAGACTATAATGAAGGGATTTGGATAATAGATAGAGATGTCAAATCCCGTCTGCCTTTTAAAAAAGAAAGATATATATAAATAAACATGTTATATATTCATTGTAATATAGGTATTGTTATCTCATGTTATTATCATATCTTTACTAAATTTATGTAATCTAAATTAAATATTCTGCCTCTTTTGCAGATAATGAAATTTTCACGTTATAGTGATTCTAACCCCAAGGAAGAACAAGCCTCTCTAGCAACTACTACTACTGCAGCTGCAGCTTCTCACAGTGTAGAGAAACAACATGTTTATGAACCTGCTGCATCTTTTAGTGTTGAGGTCCAAGAACCATTAGCAAAATTAGTTTCTATCATTTCATATGAACATATTGATGATTTTTATATCGAATAAGTGGTCGGGAATGAAGGACCGATGTCGCAGAAAACATCGGTGCATCGTAGTTTGACGGTGGTAGCCAAGCTTCTTAATGTGAAAAGAAAATCCACCAAATTTTATGTCACATTCTTTGCACAAGGAAAACATGTGAATCCCAACAAGGTTATGTTTAGTATTTACATTAGAATTTTCACTTGGAAACATGTGACGATTGACAAAGATTAATGGTACCATGTTATGTCCGGGCTGAAGGCTGTGATCTGAGAATAAATTACGGAAAAATTATGAAATTATTTCATTAATTTACTAGAAAATAAAATAATGAAACAATGTCTTACTATTATCAATCCTTTGTATAGTACATTTATAGTAGATGATGGACACAAGAATTATCTTCTATGTCTTGTAGGAAAGATTCATCGAGTTTTTTTCACAATTTTAAAAAAATGTCTCCTAAAAAATTCCAAAGGTAAAATAAACCTACACACACCCCTTTTCTACCCACACCTAATATCCCATGAAGCATGGGATGCATTTATTGTCCATTTTGTGTATGAGATGATTCATGTACATTGTGTCTGATAATACATTTTTTGAGGATACGTGTATTCATCACTTTTATTTTCAAAATTTCATTTGTGAAACAACAACTATGTACTGAAAATATGGAACATGCATCAAAACCCTCATACCCTTATCATATATCAAGGATGAGGTATTCTTAAATAGAAATGAAACATGTATTTATTTTAAATTTATATTAATTTTTTATTTTCCAAGAAACAACATCATAATTATTTTCTATATTTATATGTATATTGTTTAGAATAAAGAAAAAGTCACTTCCATACTACATCATGTGCTATGGAAGGAGGGATGTTTGAGTAATGAAGGGAATATAGTAGATGCAAATACACAAAATGTGTGGGAAATATGTGTAAGTATGACACGATAAAAAGTCTTGTATTAAATTTCTATTAAATAATAATATTTACTTATTTTCCTTTGTCTGACAGTCACAGGAATCAGCTACTCCTCTAGTAGATGCAGGCCTATTATTGATGGCATTGAAGCTGGCATAACAATACGGTCGTGTAAGAGGTGTGGGGTTTGGGGTGACACCCATAGTAAATTTTGGGAAAAAACAAACAGATAATAGAAATAATTAATTGAAACAACTGATCGAAAGACTAGAAACTATTGAAAAACTATTTCAATGATAGGGAGAGTTGATAGAAACTTTTATGGCTGTGATGCAAGGAGAAGACTCAACTCAGGAACTACTAGTGTGTGATGATCACACCCCACCACCCAATATCTTTGAGGTGAGCCATTCCCCTCAAAGAGGTGTCTTAGTTGTGGTATTCAATATTCTAATAATTGTTGCCTTGAATTGTGAATCAAACAAACACTGATACATTTCTTGTAATGATATTATTTAGGGTGATAATGATTGTGATTTATATCTGTCAACACCCACATATCAACATGTAGCCAGGATTACGATGATTAACATCCTAGAGGAAAATATGCATAATAGACAAATTCCAATTGATGATCTAAACGTGATGATTACTATAGACCGTGAGCCAAATGCAGAGCTACCTATTCCACTTGATGGAAATGATATTCAAACTGTCGAAAAGGATATTGGGACATTCATTGAATGGATGTCGGAATGTATAAGAGTACATATAGAAAAAGAGGTATTTATTTCCATTTTTTTCAGGCTAAACCACGAAAAATTAATGAAAAATAGGTCTGAACCAATTATCGATATTATAGACAGGGAAAGGGATGGGGGTGACAAGAAATGTGGGCTCAAAAGCATCTAATGGATTGTCCAACCGATCCAAATGATATACTGAAAGAACAATTACATGGAATGTTTTCTAACCACATTTACTTGCATTTTAGACTCATGTGGATATGAAGCTAAAAAGTGGAAGTAGTCAAATTGTTTTTTTAAATAATATATACGTAGAATAAATTAGAGATTTCATTACCACTAAAAATGTAAATTACATCCTAGAATACAGATGGCTATGTGTCATAGTTGTAAATTTATATATGAGAAATGTTTTCATGAATTGATTTTATAAAAGCTGATATAATTTTCTAATTATTACTAAATTTGTTTTATATTATTGGCAGGCAAATATACAAAATAATGTTGATTGAATTTTTCCATGAGCCAAAATTTGGACCCATTAGTCCTTATACAACATCAACACAACTAATGAAATTATAGAAATCAAAAAGGGGTGAAATATTGAAGGCATGCTGAAAACATTTGTAAGACATATTGCAGATGACAGATTCATCCTAACAGCTACCATGTAGGGGTAAAACACTATGATTAAAGAATATAAATTATATTTTCACTTCATTCTAAAATTATTCCATAATTTTATTTAGGAATCATTGGCTGCTAATTGTGCTAGACTTGGATACTCCGAATATTTATTTTCTGGATTCAATGCACGGATATCCAACAAACCGACTACACATGATAGAGTTTTTGAATCTCCAAGACAAAACTTCCTACATTTTTGGTCTAAAAATCATGTTATAAAATTTATATTATATTTTACCGAGGATTCTGTTATCATATGGTTGTGTATCAATATCACATAAAAACATGGACGAGGATAGGGGCTAAGCATAAGGTGGCAAGGAAGTACTACGTCTAAACAAGTATTAGGGTATATATAATAAAATTTCACTATCCAAACACATATAAAATAAAGTTACTTATTCTCTTAACGATCAATTTTTTTGCAGTGTCTAAAAAAACAAATGATAAATATTTTGGTTAATATGTTTGTAAATTTATGGGAGAGATCGTTTTCCATTAACAAACTAGAATCCCTAAAGAGGTATTTTAAAAAACAAATACAATTTCATATAAATTATTTATTAATTTCTTATTTATATATTTTTCAGTTTACCCTAATAGTCGAAATGCCTCATATTCCAAAGAAGATATAGATTTGTTCAGAAATCATTGTGTTGTATACCTGATGGAATATTGTACCCAAATAGAATGAAGATCTCAATTGCGGACGTGTAAAATTGGCAGACATTTTTGCAAGGGGTTCACAAAGATCAAAATATGAAACATTAAGGAATGAAAATGTTCATAGGAAAATATTTTTTATTATTAAATAAAACATCCATTCTATAATGAGTCATTTGTCTATTTTAACAGATGAAATCCACCAGCAACATGCAAAAATGATGAACCACATTTCATTGGACTTTGGATAAGAAAAACCAGTTAAATCTCCAAAATACCTGCATATCACACCTAACCACTAAAATTCAAATAAAATATGTGAAAATTCCTATCACTTAAATTGATTGATGTATGAGAATTGAGATTCCATATGGATTCCCATACTTTGAAAATTTTCATTGGTAAGAATTTTATTTTTTATGATTATCCATAATAAGAAAATTAACATTGTTGGAACCTCCTCCCTCTATAGGGTATCCCTGAAACATACATGTTTTCAATTTAGAGCAATGATACATGGGTCATGTGTGATTCATATGAGTCAACCCCATCTCAATCTGAGGCACGATGAGACCAGTATCACTCAAAGTGTCTCTCTTTTCATTAAAATGGACTGAATTTTAAATGAAAACAACAACAGACATATGAAAAACTTCCCAAACACATTAAGATTGTGTTGATACATGAGGAAATGATCCATGGATCATGTGTGATGTGTAAAAGTCATCCCATATTCAATATGAGTCATGGTGTGGCTAGTATCACTTAAATGTTTTCTGTTTTATTTAAAATGAACATAATTTTAAGTGAAAACCACAATAGAAATACAGAAAACCAACCAAACACATTAGGATTGGGATGATACTTATGGATAATAATCCTTGGGTAATTTTTGAAGTGTTTGAGTTAAACCCGCCTCAATATAAGGAACATTGTGACTAGTATCACCCAAAGTGCCTCTTATTAGATTAAAATGGATAGAATTTTAGGTGAAAAAAACAACAGACATAGGAAAAACCGTCCAAACACATTCGGATTGTGTTGATTATTTAGGACAACAATCCATGGGAAATTTTTGACATTTAAGAGTCAAACCTACCTTAATATGAGGCACGGTGTGACCGGTATCACTCAATGTGTATCATTTTTTTAAATAGTATGAAATTTAAGTAAAAACAACAACTGACATACGGAAAACTGAACTAAAAATTTCAAATTGTGTCGATACTTTAGGATAACAATTAATTGGTCATTATTATGTGTAAGAGTCATCCCTACCTAAATCTGAGACACAGTGTGACCGGTATCACTCAACGTGTATCTCTTTTGTTTAAAATAAATATAATTTTAGTTGAAAACAACAACTGACATACGGAAAAACCAACCAAACCCAATTTTATTGTGTTGATACATTAGGATAATGATATATGGGTCATTTTTAAAGTGTAAAATTCAACCATTCATCAATCTGAGGCACATTGTGACCGTTATAACTCAATGTGACTGTCTTTTTTTAAAAATGGAGAAAAGTTTAAGTGAAAACAACAATCGACGTACGGAAAACTAACCAAATGCTTTAGAATTTTGTTGATACATTTGGAGAACGATCCATTAATCATTTTTGATGTGTAAGATTCAACCACTTCAAAATATGAAGCATGGTATGACTGGTATCACTCAAAGTGTCTCTCCTTTGTTTAAAATGGAAAGAATATTATGTGAAAACAAAAACTGACATACGGAAAATAGACCGAACACATTAATATTGTGTTTATAATTTAGTAGAAAGACCCATGGGTCATTTGTTATCTTTATTATTCAACTCCACCTCAATATGAGGCATGGTGTTTCTGGAATCAGTCAAAGTGTCTCTTTTTTTTAAATGTATTGAATTTTAAGTGAAAACAATAGTTGACGTAAGGAAAAATTACCAAATGTCATAGGATTGTGTTGATACTTTAGGATAATGATACATTAATCATTTTTTATCTTTAAGTGTCTACCCTACCTAAATCAGAGTCATGGTGTGACCTATATCACTCAAAGTGTCTCCCTTTTTATTAAAATGGACATAATTTCAAGTGAAAACAACAACTGACATTTAGAATGCAATCCAAACCCTTTCTGATTGTATCGATACTTTAGTCCGATTATCCAGGAGTCATTTTTTATGTTTAAGAGTCAACCCCACCTTAATCTGAGACATGGTGTGGCTGGTATGATTCAATGTGTCTCTCTTTTGTTTAAAATGGACCAAAGTTTATGTGAAAACAACATCTAACATACGGAAAACCGACCAAACACATTCAGATTGTTTTGATACATTAGGAGAACGATCCATGGATCATTTGGTACATGTATGAGTCAACCTAACCGCAATCTAAGGCATAGTGTGACTGGTACCACTCAAAGTGTCCCACTTGTTTTTTAAATAGACTTAATTTTTAGTGAAAACCACAAGTGACATACAGAAAATTGAAAAACTCATTTGGATTGTGTTTATGATTTAGGACAAAGATACATGGGACATATGTGACATGTAGAACTCAACCCAACTTCAATATTATGCATGATGTGGCCGGTCTCACTCAAAGGGTCTCTCTTTTGATTATAATGGATAGAATTTTAATTGAAGACCATAACAAGCGAATAGAAAATAGACCAAATGCATTTGAATTGTGTTGATACATTAGGAAATTGATGAATGGGTCATTTTTGACGTGTAAGATTCAACCAAGCCTCAATTCGGGGCACAATGTTACTGGTATCACTCAATGTCTGTCTCTTTAGTTTAAAATGGTCATAATTTTAAATGAAAATGACAAATAACGTACGAAAAAATAGTACATACCCCTTTGAATTATGTTATTACATTATGGGAATGATACATGGGTCATTTATAACATAAAATAGTCTTCCTCGCCTCAATTTGAGGCATAATGTGGTAGGTATCACTCAATGTGTATCTCTTTGGTTTAAAATGGAATAAATTTTAAGTGAAAACAAAAACTAACGTACCAAAAACCAACCAAATACCTTCAAATTGTGTTGATACTTTTGGTCAAAGATACATGTGTCATTTATGACATTTATGAGTCAACAATCCCTCAATATTAGGCACAGTGTGACCAATATCACTCAATGTGATTCTATTTTGTTTAAAATGGGCAGAATTTTTAGTGGAAAAAACAACTGATATACATAAACCAATCCAAAATATTTACCAATTACATAAGACACTTAGAAAAGCCTTATAGATTCCTCAGTAGTCCTTAGACAATAAAACCCCATTAATAATTCATAACTCTCCCTAAATATAATCCTTTATCCATAGAGTTCATAATGAGGTATGAAGACAAAGACAAAAGGGAGATGGAGAAGAAAGAAATGTAAATATAAAAGAATAGTGGATTTAAATTGGATAAATTTTCAAGATAAAGGGATCTTATACTATGTTAAAGGAAGGGGACAGGAAGAAATAGTTTGAAATCCCTTATATTATTCTATATCATCAGCAACAGTCATGGTCTGGTTTTGCTATTTTCCAAACTATTTAACAACTTTTTTGGAGTCGTTGGATAAGAAACCCTCTTCTGCACAGTTTGGACAAACTTTTAACTAACAATGTTCCAATAATACCAATTGACTTAGTTAAACTATTGACTCATACTACATGGTTTCTCTTAATTCTGAACAACCCGTGTTCCTAAACACTCCCTCAAAAAGGTAAGTTGCATGGTTTTTACATGGAGTAATACAACCCAACCTTTTCTCATGTATACAATACAGTAAAAGTTCAAAATGAATAGTAAACATCCCCTTGAAATTGCACCCAAATGGGTTCTTCTAAAATTTTCCCCCATTAAAATCCCTACATTACTATTAATTAGGAGCCTATTATGGACAATGTATAAGCACATATTTCCCCACCATTTTTAAATTCTATAAATGGTGTGAAAAGAAGACAACACGCCATAAGATAATGGCATCAACCACAAAAACACATTTCCTTAAGTTTCCAAATAATCACCCAAATACATCTTCCATGAAGAATCTACAAGGGAAACTATTTAATTCCCAAGGAAACATATCGCAAAATAAACACAAAACATATAAACAAATTCAATATCCAAGCCTAACATGAATCTTACCCACAAAATTCATGATGAATTACTTGCATGCATGACTTAATCAAATTTTTCTTAATGTTATAACATTGAACTATCTCTATATATTTCATTAGTGGAAATGTAAGATATCATTTTTTGGAGATAGTATTTAATGGTACCTTTTGAAAATCATAATGAATAATTAGTACATCAAATTAGGTATGGATTTTTACCATCATTTGATCCCAAATTGAAAACCACTACAAATTTCTTCTATGTGATGTGCTTGATTGATATGCAAATATTTTTTTTAGGTCATGTTTGGGTGTGCTGCGGTAGAATTTTATGTTACAGCAGGCAGGGAATTTAACAGCACTTTTGTAGAACTGATAAATGCTCCCGTTATCAGCACGTTTATAACACTGATAGTTCTCTCTTTATTATCTTTGAGCTTTACATCTATTATTCAGTGCTATTGAAGCCCGTTTTGAGCAATGAAAATGCCTGTTTTTGTAGTATTGATATAGTTCACTCTCTCCCAATATAATCTTAGAGGTTTTCAAGTGGCATCATGGTGTTTATTCATCCAAATAGAAATGTAGTATTTCCTCATCACAACTACTCTTATTATCTAACTTTTTCTTTTTTCATTAATTTCTTCTAACCAAGTATAAATCGGTGGTTAATTTTCATAGTTTTGCATTATTAGGATTGATATTTTGGATTTTAATGCTTTTTAGACATACCATGATGCCTCTTTCCATGGATTATGTCAAATTGGAATATTTTTATTAGTTGTAGAAGGTTTTTTATCACAATTACATTTATTAAATAGTTCCTTGAATTTTAATTTTATTAATGTTTTAATGAACAAATTTAATTATATATGTGAAATATATTTTGGGTTTTTCAATTATTTTTAATTTTTATTTGTTTATTATACTTTAGAAAATATTAATTAAATTATTGGATAATTCGAACATGTATGTTAAAATGTTTTTGATGAATTCTAGGTCTTTTAAAAAAGCACAATAATGGTTCTGAATGATAAAAAAATCATTCATGGTGGTTAGAACCAATTTGGTTTTATAAGTTAAAATTTTATTTTAATAAATGTGTGTTGTCCTTATATTATGTGTTTCCAAAATTTTAAAATTAAAATTCTTATTTGTGAAGAGTGAGTTCCATTTTAAAGCAGATTTACAAATTATAAAAAGGTTTAGTCGATTGATTTTGGTCTAATTATATTGGATAATGATTGTTCAAAAGTTTTTCATGTTAATTCATTGTTTTGTTTGTGAGTTTATAATATTTACCTTTTATTTTAAAGTGACTTTAAAATAGGATTCCAAAATAATGATTTTTGGTGTGATTTTAGGTGTTTATAATATTCATTGGGTTGTATTTGGATTAAATATGGTTTTAAAATATAATTTCAAAAGAAAGTGATAATTATATTTAAAAAGATGTCATTGTGTTCATTTTTTGTGATTCCATTTGTCTATCTATCGCTTACAAGATAGATGATCTCGTTACGAACCATAGTTTGTTCTTCTGAGAAATTGTTTTATTATTTTAATTATGATTCATATTTTTATATTTGGGTTGTGGAATTATATTAAAGGGATATTCTGAGTGTTAGAGGATTAGTTTTTGTTATATACCAATAAATAGGGAGGTTTCCATGTCACATTATGATGTTAACATGAATGTAGTATACAATTTTTATCCCACACATGATGATCATATGTTACTAAGTGTATTGTTTAGGAACATTCCCTTACTAGATGAGTTTGATACATTGGATAGTAACCCTTAGTTTTATAAAGCACCGATCTAGGAGTTGATTAACCAATGAGTCTATAATTGATTGTTTTCGGTAACAATGTATGTGATATCTTACCTACCAAAAACAGGTTCCATCATTTTATATATATATATAATTTTACAATTAATTCCTATGGTTCTTCCTCGTGAATTTTACTATCTATTATTCTTTTGTTTTGTGTTTTGATTAAGAGAAATCACTTTTTCTTATGTTGTTAAATCATTTCTATATCAGTAAGAGTCATTGTTGGGTGGTATACTTTTTGTGTTTGTTTTTATTTTTTATGACTTTTTATGTATTTGTATTTTATTAATCATTCTATTATATATTCCTATATTTCTGTAGACATTGTTTTAATTTATTTATTAGATGGAAAGAGAGATATTTTTTAAAGAAATTATATAGAATTTATATGTTTTGAAATTCTATTTTAAAATTTTTATTGTTTTGGTTTAAAAGGATAATTTTCCCAAAAAAATGTATTATCTTGTTAATTGTTAAATTAATTTGACTTCATTAAATAAGGTAATTGGTTTTTTTAAATGACATTTCCAGGTCATATCTAATTTCAGTAATGTTTTTTTAAATATAATGTGTTTAGATATTATATGTAACGTACATTGTTTTATTTCCATGTTTTGTTATATAAAATAAATAATCATCAATCATTAACATAAACTAAAACTATAATTCTGGGTTACATTGTATGTGGAAGATGAATTTAACCTATATAGCATCATATAATCCGTTGGCACTATCCTTGAGTCCTTTCCTAAATGTGTATGAAATCTAATATATTGGAAAATTAACACTATATATTGAGATGAATGTATTTTCTTGGGTATGGTGAAGAATTTAGAGTGACATAGAGGTGTTGTTGTTCGTTGATGGTTTTAGTAAAACTAGTTTTTGGTAATGTGATATAACAGACCATTGACCATCTATTTCTCTTCAATTTATTTTTCCATAATTATTGAAATATTAATTATTTTTATTAAAATGATTTATTTTATGAAAAATGGTTTATAAATTAATTCTCTTACTATTATATTATTCTTTTATGAATGTGTTATATCATTTCATCATGTTTATATTCCAATATCATCCATGGTAAGAATTACTTATCTTGGATTCCATATTGGAACCATAATTCCTCCCAATAACTATGAGGGAGCAATAATTCCCAATAATTGACTTGGGATACACTAGTGATTGTATTCATTATAGATGTTATTGGGAAATAACCTCATGAATTATGATAATGTGGTCTTAGGTGACATGTCAGTCTATCTCATGCCAGTTCACTATAAAATGGCATCTGAGCTCGTTTTATTTAGGGGTAATGTTAAACTATAACATGAACTATTGAAACTAATTTGGAAGACACATGGAATAAATTTTATGCGTCATCCTTCTATTGATTCAATAGTTTCCACGGGTGGTCGAGAGCCTTAATTTTTGGAATTCTGGTTTCTTATTCATGAGATGTTCTAAAACATTTTTCCCCTACACAAATTTATAAGCATACCCTAGGACCCATCTCTATATATTTCTCATTTCGGAATGAAATAGGTTGAAGTTCAATGGTGCACCATTAATGTTAATAAATTTTTAAACTATATGACACTCATGAAAAAAATTATGGAAAAATATAGTGGTACTCACATAGGTGGTTCATATCATGATATACTATGTGCCCAAATTAATTTAAGAGAAGAGGGTTGTGTTTTTTATTTATTCCCTCCCATTTAAATTTTATCCACTCTAAACCTAACATTTTAGTGTTTATGTTAATGTTATGGGTTTTTAAATGGATTAACCTATCCTTAAAAAAATTATGTTTTTTTAAAACCATGTTGTCGGTGCCTGAGTATCCCTGGTAAAATGTTTTTAAAATCTATCAATAATTTTTTGGGATAAATGGTTGTCAAAAAACTATTTCAATGAGTTTAAATGTTTAAATTCATGATATGTTTTTTAATGTGTGGTTTAATTTTATGTCATGATGTGATTTATTTCTTTCAATGGGTTGGATACATTTTATGATTTTTGGACATATTGGTTTTTTATAAAATAATTTTTCAAACTATTTTTTGATATTGTTTCATTGGATAGGCGATTTTACCCGTTTTATTTAGATTTACAGTAATTTAATTTTGTGCGGTGTTCATGATGTTTTAGAATGTGACCACCTGAATGGATCTCAAATATGTAGAAGTGAATATGTTATATAGTTAGATTTGTGATTAAAAAGATATAATTTATGATTTAGACTCTACCAATACTCTTGATGGAGTGGTAGGGACTAGTTCATCACAGTGTGTTGATCACAAGATAGATTTTCTAAATTAGAATCCTCTAGTGATTAGTAGTGTTCTAGATTCGCATGAGGTAACATAGTGGATAAACCAAGAAAAAAAATAATAGTAACTCCTTGTTATTCAAATGTTAGGTGAACCTCTTATATTAACTATGTTTTTGAATCTTATTTGTTGAGGTACAATATCTATGAAAAATTATTTGATGAGTTGTATTCTATGTGTTTCAAGGATATAATTATACAATAGTTTAATCTAATGGATTTAGGAATCTCAAAGGCAATGGAACACATGAGAATATTTAAGGGAGAACAGTTTGTTAAATATTTTTTTGGTCGTTCCATAATTTAATTTTCATTTGGTACTAAATAAGTTGATGATAATTTGAAGAAGTTGTTTTTCTTTTCCTCGGGCCTTTTTCAAGATCTAATTTCTTTAGTGCTTTAGTATAAACTAACTATAGTTTTGGAGGTAGCATCCCGGGATATCATTAAATTTGAATTACAGTAGTGGAAACACTTATTGGTGATGATGTGCCTTTTTTTGGTGATAGTAATGGTGTTCTGATGAAACAAATAAAAATCCAATTATGTGAGACTAGTGTCGAATGTATAAGAATGTTATCCCTTCATATATGAAATCCCTAAAGAACTATAATTAGTTACTCATTTAATACACCATCAATGTTTATTAAAGATTAAAATACATCCGAATATGATTTATTACAGTAATATTTGATCTGAGTAGTGATCTATGGTGATTCATCAATATGGAGAGTCCAACAAAAAATATTTGTTATGCTATTGTTCTCTTTGCAATTATCATTTTAGGACATTTTTCCTTCCCATACATAAGACTAATATTTCTTTTTATAATGATTAATGGTACATTGGGACCATGTTGTAATATTTTAGTTTTTCATGAATCATTTATTTTATTTTGGTCTAGATGTTCAGGGTGTTGAGCACAATCAAAATGTTTTTTGTTGAATGGCATAAGAATTCCTTAGGATCGGGTAGGTGTGTCAGAGATAAGCATTGGTTTCTTGGTAAAATGATGTTGTTACATGGATGCTATTATGTTTTATAATTAAAATGGTTCACTATTAAACATTTTTGGTAAAACTTTATCCATTAGTAAGTCATGTGACATGATGTTATATTAAATTCTTTAAATGTTAAGGCATGTCTCTGTTTTGAGTGTTTCTCTCAATGGGGGGGGGTTTATATATTAAATGTATTATCCTAGTAATCATTGAATGTTATGAATAAGTGATATATTTTTTTATGTTGGTTTAATGTGGTTGGAAACGATCATTTTTTAATTGGGTCCGTACAAATTCACATTTTATGATTACTTATAAAATACAGGGAGACTTTTATTAGGTTTAGATGTTTTTTTCATTATCATGGTGTTTATATCAATTTATTTTGGGTTGTGATGTTCCATTTAATCTTGATATTTATATACCATATGTTTTCGTGGTTCTATTTTGTCCATTGGTCTACTTTAGAACTCTAAAATCACAGTTTGGTTTTATTAAATGTGTTTGGTGGGGTCCATAAATTCACTATAGACGGAAGTAGTAGTCTTGAAATATCACATAATTGGGTGATCCTAAATTCTGTGCTATATATGTCCCTTATTTTTTATATGTTTTGATTTTGGTTATTAATTAGATCGATCTCCATGGTGAGTTGAAATTGACCATTATATTGGATTAAATCAACAAATACATCGTAATAATGGATTTTTTGGTACATAATATTGAACAGTGTGGTGAATTTTGAGACCCCAAAAAATTATATTCATTATATTGATATTGTGGTTTTTTTCATGCTTACACTCGAAGTGTCATGTAGATGATTTTTTTATATTTTTTTGGATTCATTGATAAGATTATTTTTTTAAACTGTGCATTAGAACCAATGATACTTTTTTAGAAGGGAACTAAGGAGATAACAATGTCTATGTATGGTTTATGAAAGTATGTAATTCATCCTTGCGACCTAGAGATTTTTGTGGCAGTGACAATTTCAAATTATACATTCTACATGGTAAACCATGCAAGAAAAGCATGTGACCTCACCGAGTTAGGGTATTTTTATCATTTAAACTTATTATAAATTGGGGATTCCTACCTCTCAAGGATCTCCTGTTATGTCCTAATATCCTCCATGTGGATTTATTTTGTTTTCTTAGGGGGTCCTTCATTTGTATCAAAATGTCAGATATTCAATTTAATTCTCCTTTATCCATCTCTTGGTTTTTTCTTCTTTCTCTAAATTACAGTAACTATAGATTCAAATAGGTTGTTAATTTTCTTCATTATGGTTGTTATAAATTTTTAATTGTAGTTTATTATTATTATTATATATCCATTTATGTATTTTATGGTGGGGTTGGTAGAAGGATTCACTTCTTCACCTATTAATGAATGGATTTTCACTAAAATTTAATTTCATAAATATTTCATTCACTGATTGATGTTTTAATGGTGTTTATGAACATAATTATATGAGATACATTTTTTGTGTTATAAATTTTTCTATGTTTTTGGTTATTTCATTATTCTAAATTTTATGAAATTCTTAGTTCGATGGATCTTTTATTTTTAAAGGACTTTTTTCATTATATGTGTTAGATAAAATATCAATGATAATTTTATATAGAATGAAATTTTTTAATGGTGTTTTTAACCCATTGGGTTTTATAAAGGAATGTTTCATTATATAAATATATATATTTTATTATTTATTTAGTTTCCTAAGATTATAAATTAATATCCAAATTTATGAATGGTTTTCTATTTATTGAAATGGATGTGTTTCTTCGAAAAGGGGATTTTCATGATTTAAAAATGTTGAATGATTCCTTTCACCTATTTATCATAGATAAGGCATTTAATTTTAATGGGAATATAAATTCATTATTATTCATCATGAATTTCTATTTTTCCATATATTTAAATATTTCTAAAGAGTATTCTAAAAATTATATTTTATATGTGCCTTAGTATGTGTATTATGTTTCATTTTTTCTTCACTTTATTTCAAGATGAATTTAAAAAAAAAATTTCCAAGCCATGTTATATTTTAAGTATAATGATAAGGCATGATTGGAGCTTTAGGTGATTCACTTTTCTCAGATATCACATTCACCCATGATGAGCATAGTATCTCCCATTTTTCGAAATTGGATCATTAGTTTGATAATATGAATTTTAAATCATGTTTGTATTATTATGTTAGAGGTAAAAATCAAAGTGGGTGTTCTATATGTGATACAATTAGATTATTTCTACATCTCAAATAATATAGAGATGTTCTTTTCACAATATGATGTTAGTTTAAATTTAATCACCAATTTTTAGACGAGGCATTTTTACCCTATTTTACTATGTAGTGTTTAGGGACATTTCCTTACGATTTAAATTTGAGACACCAATTAGTACCCCTAGATTTATGTAACACCTGACTAGGGGATTCATCACTGATGAGACTATGTAATAGAGATTACGGTGATGATTTATGCATTCGTTGACCTTCCAGTAGTGTGTTTCAACCTCTTCAAATAAAAAAATAAAATATTAGTTCTTATTATTCTTTCTAATAGTTTTTAAAATTTATTATTATGTTATATTATTTTTGGAGTATGAGATGTCATTTTATATTCTGCAATTACTCCATTTAATTATTAGTATGACCCATAAAGGTAGAACATGCATTTTATTTTTATTATAATTTTTTGTGAATTCTTTCAATTTTATATTTTATTATATATTCCATTGATTATAACCATGTGTTTTGGTTGTGTGTGTTAATGATTTTTGAAAATAGAATTTCTAAATGTTTTTCAAATTAAAACCTTATAGATTATTTATTTTTAAATTTAACATTAAACCATGTATGGGTATGATTTCAATGAAAAATGCTTCCACAATTAAAGGTTCATCTAGTTTATCTTAAAATTAAAGTTTCATTATTTTAAAAACCATGTTTCTATTTTTTTATGATGTTTTCCTACTAATTCCACTTTGATGCATGTTTTTGTAAATAAATCACATCGTGAAATTATATAAAACATACAGTATATTATTTCTATTTTTTATATTACAAAATAAAATAAATCTTGAAAATACTTTCTCTAAAAAAATAATTCATTGTTTATTTATAAATAAAATGTGAATTGTATCATTGAGGAATCATACTAATCTTTTCCTCAATCTGTGAGTACTCTTGTCATTACTAATTATGTCTCTCTTGTTTTATATATGTTTTAGGTCAATACTTTTAGGTTATATAGATACCACAACTTATTGGTATGATGTTCTTTCATAGGTTTTTGATCTAACTTGAGAGTCTTTTTGAGATGTTGATGATTTATTCTGGTTTCAACAAGGAGATATTTCAGTTGAGCATTATACAGTCAATTTTTCGACAAATTTTACATTACCATTCATTATTTACTAACATTTTTAAATGTTAAGTATTCTTATAAAGCTTCTTTTTAATGTATAATTGTTTATAATATATTTATTTTATTACATTGTTAGTCATTTTTTGAAGTGTTATTTCATTTCTACATGTTTATGATGGAATTGTAATCCTTTGTAAGGAAACCTCATGAAAATATCTTATTAAGAACCATTTTTTATATTTATTTCAATTAGGGCTAGATCATTACCTTGAATTCACTTATAATACCACAATGTTTTCTCTTCACCAAAGTGAATTTGAGGTCACCACATGTGTTGTGGTCAACTGATCTGGGGTGAAATCTCATGAATTCTTGACTATGTTAACTAAAAATGGAATCATATACCTTAATACATGGGGGTAAAGATATAAAAGATATAAGACCATTAAACCACTATTTGTTATTCTTGAGATATTCTTTTCCAACTAATCATCATTTGAAGTCTTTGTTTCCATTGGTGGTCCAGAGATATCCTTAATTGGATGCAGTTTTGTAGACTGTTTCATAAAATAATTCAATGACATGTGTTTCTCAAATACTATAAAAAATAACCCACTGAATGGATTTGTAAATTACACATTTTAGGGATATAATAGGGGAAATATAGGGGAAGAAGTTTATGGTTAACGATTTACCAAACAATTCACAGGAATGTAAACGATTCCGGATAACTCTGGTGGAACATTTTTGGTCATTGATTGTCCTCAAAAACAGTTTGGACAATCATTGACCAATGAAGATGGATATTAATTCTTTTTCACTCAGTCTTTTTTTATACACTCATGGTCGTGTTTTTGATTGTTTATTAGAATATTAAGTGTTTTGGAAATGGTTTAACCTAGTTTAAAGTGAGTTTTTATGAATATGTATTTATGATTGTTTAGAAAATATTTTTTTCAAACATTAGTTTCTTAAGTAAATTATTTTTAAAATATATCATGTATTTTTAGTTGTTGGTTGTTTTAAAATAATCAATTTTATGTCTTTTATGTGGTTAGTATTTTTAATTTTTCTCTATTATGGTTTAAATTAAACTTTTTCTTTCAAGAAGTCAGTTATTTAAATTTTTGGGTTTGATCTATTTCAATGTCTTGAAACCAAATTGAATTTGAAATGAATATATGTTCATGTTAGGATTATTTTAAATAAGGATTGAATTTTTTTTAAATCATATCAATTAATTGTTTCATTTATCCATTGTGTTGGGATTTGAGTTGATTTGATTATGTGTTGTATTTTGTGATGTTTTTAATATAATACCAAAAATGGAGTTTTAATATCAGGAAATTAATATAATTAAATGTTATAATAGTGGTTCATAATATATATTTATAGATTTATACTCTTCCCCAACACATGATAGCATGGCAGGGGAAGATCTTCTCTCCTTGAGAAACATGTTGTAGTGTTTGTGAATTAGAATATACTAATTTTTAGTGGTGTTTTAGGATCCCATGAGTGATAGATTGCAAAAATTCATCACATGATATATTAATGTATAAATGAACTCCACATATTTCTTTGGTGAGTTGAAAATACAATACGTTCGAAGGCTTGGCCTCTGATTTGTACAGGAGCACTATCAATGACCTATCATTTTTTGAGTTGTCTTGGGAGTGTTTTTTGGAAAAATTAGTCCTTTAATTATATAGAGAAAAATTGATAATATCTAAGGTAATGTGAATACTAATAATACATTAGGTATATAGTTTTATGGATTATTATATGGTTCTTTTCACAATGTTGGTTCATTTTATCAGGAATTGGAAACGGATAACTAGATGAAGGTGTGGTTATTTGACAAGGGCCTTTCCCACATGTTTGTTATGTAGTATTTTAGTCTAGAATAACTACAATCATGGAGGTAGCATTAATGTTAGTCAATATTGATGTATGTTTTTTTAGAAAACTATGGTAGGTGTTGAGGTTATTCCATTTGTTTCATCTAGGGTGTTCTGGTGAGTAAAAAAGTGAAATTCAGTTGTGTTCTACTGATGTGGAAGGTTCAAGCGTTTTTTTTCATAATTTATGACTCCCCAAGGACCATGTATTGAGTTATATTATATAAATGAAATTTTAATTCCATAGATATTTCTTAGATTGTTGAGGGCAGTTGATCGTTTTTTACCAAAGGATCTACTGAGATGATAAATTATTTCGATATTACCATGGGTTGGTATTCGACATATTTTTAACAGAGTTATCCGTAATGTAGTTTCATGAACTAAATTAAGAACTATATAATTAATTATTGATTCATTTTCACAATTTTCTATTTCTCCCTTTTCAAGAGAGTGTGAATTGTAGGTTTCAAGTCTTAGAAAAACATGAATGTTTTGATGAAATAACCTTTTAACATTTTTCGAGCTAGTTTCCTTGTTTAATAAGGATTTCAAATTTGGTTAAAAATTTATGTTTTAAAATTTTATATTAATTATTAATGTTGGGGATATCTTAATCTAATATGACAATTTTCCCCATTCTCTTGGAGTTTCATACATAATGGTTTTAGAACATTATATTATATCTCGAGTATGAGTACTCTAGTATTATAAGGGTGTTGTTATGTACTATTGTTTATTTTAGTAATAAAAATGTATTATTGGGTTATAGTATGTTCATTCCATGGAAATATCACATTACTATAGATTAGAGAAGTAGTTTAAAATCAATTTTTGTTTTGTATTCTGGAGAGATGGATTTTCAGGTCCCATGTTTCTTGTTCTATGTTTGAGATTTGGTTATTGGTTATTATGTTTAAATTGACCTTATCATTGGATGAAGTCGTCGATTAATTCGTGATAGTTGAGTTTCTAGGGGAAGATAACGGTATTAAAGGTTTAATTAGGATTCCCTAAACAATTTTTTTATCTGCATAGAGAATTTGGATTCTCTCTTGGTCTCATAGTGTTCATTGGTTAAAAATTTTAGTTTCTTTTGTCTTTCTATAGGTTCACATTTTGGAACATAGTGTTGAAAACTATGATGTATAAATTTTTTTCTCTTTTTGATGGTTGATATTGGATAGAACACATTATATACATAGTTTGGGAAACTTTCTATGCCAACTTTTAATCCTCTATATTGTTGAGGAAACAAAAACCATAAAATATTTTCATGGTTTTGTAAAATATGTGAGATAACAGAGTCACATACTTGTGTTGTGGTAGTTTTTTCATTACATTATTTATTAAAGTAGGTATTCCTCACATGGATATCCCATTTAGTTAAAGAAAATAGTGGTTCCTCTTAGGGAGATATCTCCCTATATAAATCCCCTCTAAATGGATTTAGATTGATTTATTGGTGGAACATAATCCGGATCAAATGATAGGATAACCACTTTACTTATCCTCATTTATTCTCATTGATTCTTATTCATTATCTAATATTCCCTAATCCTAGTGTCCATAGGTGTATAGTTTTTATAGTTATGGTTTTTATAAATTTCGGATATTTATTTTTAAATGTTTGATCCATCCTTTGTGACTTCTTTTTCTGGGTTTCCATAAAAAATGATGGGTTTCCACTTATTGAGGTAGGTGTCTCTATTATATTTCCATTTAATTAACAGTTCCTTGTTTTTAATAGATTTTATAGTCAATAAGGAATCCAATTAATGAAATAATTGATACCGTATTTTTTATTATCATGTTTTTTCAGGCTTTTTGGGGTTTCATTTGGAAATTTTCATAAAATTCTTGGGTCAATTGAACACTGATATTCTACTATGAATTATGCATTCTATGTGATTGATATAATTTTATTAATTTATTTTTATGAGTAAAAAATAAGTTCATGGTGTTTATAACCATCCTAAATTTATAATATGAGCTCTTCTTTAATGTAATATGTTGTTTCTATAATTGAAGTGGTTCGCAATATTTAAAAAGAAATTCCATTTCTATTAAGGTATTAAAATTATTGAAAGGGGTGTGTTTATTCAGAATTAAGATTTATATAATTTGAAATGTTTGAGTCATTCGATTTTGCCAGTTTTATCTTATATGAATACATAAATCTTTTTGGGAATGTAATTTTTGTTTCATTCATTGTGAATTTAAAGAATTCGACTTATGTTTACTCGAGTCTATTGGGAGAGGACTACCGATGATATATATTAGGCACTATTTATACTATGTATAATTTTAACTTGGGTTTTATCTGGATTCCTAATGGTTTTATAAATTAATTTTGAAATAATTATATAATTATGTAAAAAAGATATGTTTATATTGGTACATTATATGAATCTATTTTCTTAACTATCAGTTACACACTATAAGATCTTACTACCAACCATTGTTTATTATTTTTCTCATGTCTTGAATTATATGAATTGTGTATTAGGTTTTTATGTTTAGGTTGGGGGTTAATATTAAAGGTCGATTTTCAGAGTTAATGTGTATATTTGACTACTAAATATCATTCCATAGGGTAGTATTCAACTAACATGATCATATTTGAATTATTGTAATTGTAAAATCCCAAGTATGTAATGAATAATAGATATTTTTATCTATGTCTATTAATGAATTAGATAGTGTTTTAGAGGCTTAAAATGAAAATAAATCCAATCTTAAGCATGGAATACACTAAAATTTTTAAAAGATTATTTTACTGCCTTTTGATGGAAACCCATTTTTAAATCTATATTTTGAAAATTTTATCAGCTATTTTTTTCAAAATAAACTTAATATTTATGATTGGGACATCAAAATTTACTTTTTGTGAATTTTTGGTATTTTTCTGACAATGTTCATTTTTTAATAAATAGTGAAAAATACTGCATTTTACATCAAAACTTCTTTTTAATCTGATTTATTTATATGATTATATTATTTTTTGAATTGGTTTTTAAGTGAAATTAGAATATATTTTTACCATTTAATCCAATTTTGGTCATTGGAATCAATTTCACTTTGAAATTGGACTTAAACTGGTGTCAATATTTTGATACTTATTGTTTCAAAAACACGCTATTTGCTCTAACAGCGGGAATTGATTTTTAGATTAATTAATGTGACTTATATGTTTTGAATTTTGTAAAATAGACTTCATTTTTGAATTCAGAATATCAAATATATCTTAGGGTGAAGTTTTGGTATTTTTCTGAAAAACTTCAATTTTTGATGAATAGTGAAATCACTAAGTGGTAGTTAAAGAAACTGATTTTTCGTTTAAATGAAATTTTACCACTTCTGTGTTTTGAATTTCAAAAATCTGACATACATGGTTGTCCTTAAGAAGTAAAATGTGGTTCAATGAGATTAAAATAATTTTTTGGTGAATAGTAACTTATTAAGTTTTTAATCACGATTAGTGGTAATTAGTGTTGTTTAAGGTAAAAATAATGCTTTAATAATATTAAATGACCTAGACACATGTCCTAACCTTATTGTATGTGTCATTGCCGACCAAGACAAGCCATGGGTCAACTTGGGGACCCCATGGAGCCACTTCGGTTGGGAAATGACATAAATAACCTTTTATTTAATGTAAAAGTAAAAAATGACAAAAACATAATATGTTTAACGAAAAAAAAATTTATATGGGGTTATACAAGTCATATTTTTTACTATAATTATTAATTGGAAATATAAAAAGATTTCCCACATCATAGTATTTTTTTATAATTTTTTGACATTAAATAAATAAATGTATTTATGACATCATAATGATGTAGTGATTACCTCATTAATAAAGGATTTAACTAAAATGAAAAGATAATGTAAAATCTATGACCTACACATGTCTAAAACCTATTGTATGGGTGTATTTCGAACCCTTATCACCTTATCCTCGAATTATATCAATGTGGGACCTTTTTAATCCAAAACTAATTTTGAAATAAAGTAACTTATCTTTACTTTCCAAGAGTGCCCCTCCTCTCCTCTTATAAAAGGCCCCCACCTCTACCTCTTTTCCCACACTCCCGAAGCCTTTGGCTCGGCCAAACCCTGCCCATTTTGGATCTCCACATCCCTATATTACTCCTTGAAGCCTCACTTTGGGAAGAAGTCGTCCCAAGGAAGCCATTGTGCTCAAACCAAAGGGAGTTACCCGATTTTAAGGTAAAGTCATCACTTGAGTCCGTTTGTTTTATTTTGCTTCTCCAACCCCCTAAAACCATTTTATTCATTTCTTTTGTAACAACTCCAGTATCATAAATATACTAGGAAGTTTTTATAAGAATTATTCGAGCTACACTTACACACACCTTCATCTAATGGTTAACGAACATACTGTTTCCGTGGATTGCGAAATTATGCCTCCCGAAACGATGATTGTTCAACATTTTTTTAACACCTTAAGAGGTGGCCATTAAGATGTAACTATATTTAAATATGTAATATGATATGTTTATGTTTTCCTTAAGCTTCTATATTTTTCATTTTGGGTATACCATTATGGTTTCCATTATGGGTAAACGTGATATCTTCATTTAAGGAAGTGCGGACTACCGCCCCCTTAAAGTGAGTTGATTCGTTAAATACCATATGTGGGATGTATAAAGAATGTAACTGTGATATTATATATGAGATTATACTGGAATTATAATATACCATTATATCATTATGATTCAATTCTATAAAATACGAAATAGAAATGAAGGTAGCGTTCATGCGTACGTACGGCTTACCGTCTCAATGAACGGTGCATTTCATTTCTTACCTCTAAATGATTATGTAATATTATAAATTCATGAATGTACTGGATATATAGGACATATTTGATATCTACATCATGAATACCATTCTGGATATAATGGATACATGAACAACTAGTAATTATAAAGGGTTTATTTTTGACTCAAATACCAATGATCGTTAAAACGACCAGTATTAACTTAAATAATTACATAGTGTTCATGACATGGAAATAAGTGATATAAAAGGAATAATGAACATGAAAAAGGTTCTTAAACAAGTAGTAATTAACTCATGTTTATTATTCGGGACATTAAATAACGATCGAGTCAAGTCGGACCCGAGGTATGGGACTTCGTCTCAATCTCCTTTCATTGAGGAATATTTTGTTTTATACACAACCTTCTTTTATACGGTGTATAAACCACTTTGACTTTTACATTTATTCAAAAGGAATCTTTTTATACGAAGCGTTTTACTAAAGGAAAAAAGGGAATGTTTTTGTCGTACGAATGCGGAGACAACGACTTCTCCGCCGCTGTGACCTTTATTTGAGTTTCGGCTTCCTCTACAAGCCATACCATCTTTTTAAAAGAAAAATAAATACCATGTTTTAATTTTCTTTTATTTTGGTATTGAAAATGGTTTTCATAATGTTTTTATATCAATGTGTTGTATTGATATCTTTTGATTGAAAGGTGGAAATGTTGTGTTTCATTTATGCATGTTTTATGTGATACGATTATGTTGAGGATCTTGGGCATTATTATGAAGACGGGTGGTTCCGTGATAAACTAAGCGCGGGTGAGCCCGATATAGCTCTCCAATGAATTGGGTAACACGAAGGAGTGAAACGTTAAGGTTTCTCCAAAGAGATTTAGGGAATATACTATGATGGGTATTCCAAACGTAACCAAGAGGGTTACTCTCTACATAAGAATGTTATGAATGACTCAAGTTACCTTTATGTCTTATGATTTCTATGATTTATTCATGATTTGATGAGGTATGATAAAGTGCTTATGTTTTATGGGTAAAGTATGATCTCATCGTTATGTATATATGTACCCATGTTTCCTTTCCATATTTTTATATCCCTTACTGAGCTTTTTATGCTCATCCCAAGTTTTTTTTGAAATGTTTTTTACCGGTCAAGGGAAAGGTACATGATATGATGATAGTGTCAAGGAAGTGTCAAGAAAGAATCCATGTTTTATTTTAAATATGTTTCCATTGATGGGAATGAAGAATACTATCTTTATGTAACCACTGTGTTTATATGTTGAATGTAATGCAATTTTTATGATCTAATTCTTTAAAACTCTAAACCCGAAAAGATCCTCAATGTGTAATCTTGTAATAACTCAATATTAAGTAAGGTTTAAGGCTGGGGCCTTATAGTTGGTATCAGAGGTCGGTTTAGATAACTTTAGGAGTTAGAATTCTATTAATTAATTATCCAAAAATATTTTTTTTATGGTCAAATTGAAGTGATATAGAATTTGAATATTACCATGTTGCTTCATCTAAGACATGTTTGTTCGGAATGGTTTTCCGAAGAAGAAACAGGGAAGAAGTGATAGGAAGGCATGCAGAAGGAAATAACCTTCCGAATCAGCGTCCTGAGATGGTCGGAATTGGAACTGAACAGTTTGTTGCAATGATGGCACAGTTGACTCAAGCGATAAATGGCACTGGTATCCATGCATGAGATCAACCGCAGAGGAACATGTCAGTGGTGGAACATTTCCGGAGGCAACATCCCCCATCATTCAGAGGATCATCTGACCCTGTGCTAGCTGAAGGGTGGATTAAAGCACTAGAGAAGATTTTCGATGTCATGGGGTGTTCAGACAATCAAAAGGTTAGTCTTTCTAATTATTGTTTGGAGGGTGAGGCAGATCAGTGGTGGTCGATGGTTAAAAATATCTGGGATGCTGATGAGATTGATGCTCTCGACTGGGATGAATTCAAAGGTATGTTTCTTGAAAAGTATTTTCCTAAGGCTGTTCAACTTAGTATGGAAAAACAATTCTTGGAATTGAGGCAAGAGGAAGACTCAGTGGCTACCTATGAAGAAAGGTTCACTCGATTGGAAAGGTATGCTCCAAATTTTATCCGAGACATTGATAGTAAAATCAATCATTTTTACTCTGGATTAAAGCCAAAATATCGAAGGGAATTATCTTTTCCTGAGTTTTAAAGTTATGAAAAGCTTGTTCGATGTGCTGAGAAGGTGGAAATGGAGTTTGCCGATGACCAAGTGTTCTATAACAACCAGCAGAAGAAGAGACTGAGGTGGCAGGAGAAAGGTAAGAATTCTTCAAAAAAGTATGATGGTAAGAAAACTAAGTTTCTTGTATGTGATAAATGTGGAAAAAGGCATGCGGGGGAATGTCTTCTGAATTCTGTAAAGTGCTACCGATGTGGTATGATGGGACATAAGGCTCGTGATTGCACTGAAAAAGATCAGGGTGATGGTAAGACCAAATTTGATTTACAGTTAGTGAAATGTTATAAGTGCCATGAGATGGGTCACTATACAAACGAGTGTCCGACAAAGAGCTTGAGTGATGAGAAACAGTTAGACTACAAGCAGAAAGGGGTGTTGAAATCCTTTGCAACAACTTCAGCAGATGTCGGGCCATCAAATGAAGTTGTATCAGCTCCAGGGAGCTCAGTATTTTTCAAATATTGACCTGAGATCGGGGTACCATCAACTGAAGGTAAAGGAAGCAGATGTTCCGAAGTCCGTGTTCCGTACAAGATATGGCCATTATGAATTTGTAGTAATGCCTTTTGGGCTAACCAATGCACCTTCTGTATTCATGGACATAATTAATAGAATTTTCCATGAGTTCTTGGATAAGTTTGTGTTGGTTTTCATTGATGATATTTTGGTGTTTTCTAAAAGTAAAGAGGAGCATGAAAGACATTTAAGGGTTATATTGCAAACCTTAAAATAAAAGAAACTGTATGGAAAATTCAGCAAGTGTGAGTTTTGGTTGCAACCAATTTCTTTCCTTGGTCATATTGTTTCTAAAGATGGGATAACTATTGATCCTGCAAAAACAAATGTTGTTGAAGAATGGCCAAGACCCACAAATGTAACCGATATTCGTATCATCCTTGGTTTTCCAGGCTATTACCGAAGGTTTGTTAGAAATTTTTCACGGTTATCTAGTCCAATGACTAAGCTAACTCGGAAGGGTGTTAAGTTTATCTGGACAAAAGAGTGTGATGATTGTTTTCGGGAATTGAAAAGAAGATTGGTGAATGCTCAAGTTTTGGCACTACCTTCCAGGAATAGTGAGTTTGTTATATAAAGTGATGCTTCATTGAAAGGACTTGGTTGCGTCCTAATGCAGAATGATCAGGTAATTGCTTATGCTTCACGACAGTTGAAAACTCATGAGGTAAATTACCCTACACATGATTTGGAATTAGCTGCTGTTGTTTTCTCTTTAAAGATTTGGGGGCATCATTTGTATGGAGTAAAGTGTGAAATATATACTGATCACGAATGTTTAAAGTATATATTCACTCAGAAAGAGATAAACATGATAGAGAGGAGATGGCTGGAATTAATCAAGGATTATGATTGTACAATTCATTACCATCCGGGAAAATCAAATAAAGTGGGTGATGCTTTGAGTCGAAAAATTAATGCTTCATTAGAAATGTTGTGTTTGGAACGTGATCCTTTGGTTAAGGATTTGATGAACTTTGGCATAGAATTTGTTGGTGTAGGAAGTTCTTCTGTTTTGTTTCAGGTATCAGTGAGATCATCTCTGTCAGATAGAATCAAGCAAGCACATAAGAAAGACAGTGAGTTGTAGAAAGAGGTAGAGCTGGTTCAGAAAGGTAAGTTGCCTGAATTCAACATTGATAATGATTGTGTTTTGAGATTTGGGAAGAGATTGTGTGTGCCTTCTGATTCACAGTTGAAGAGAGAGTTGTTATGTGAAGCTCATAGTTCTTCGTTTTCAGTTCATCCAGGCAGTACTAAGATGTATAGAGATCTGTTGGAGTATTACTGGTGGGATGGAATGAAAAGAGATATAGCTGACTTTACTGTGGAGTGTTTGACTTGTCAACAGGTTAAAGAAGAGTGGTAGTTACCGAAATGGATGCTTCAGCCTTTACCAGTTCCAGAGTAGAAATGGGATAATATATCCATGGAATTTGTTGTGGGATTACCGAAGACATATCGAGGTAATAATGCAATTTGGGTTATTGTTGATCGCTTGACCAAGTCTATAGCATCCCGCCATTTTATAACATAAACTTTCATTTCATTACACGGAACTGAGGATCATTAAGGTTTAGTGTCTTGGAAACAAGGATCATAATACATAAAAAAACATAAAAACATTCTTCATAAACACTTGAAAGGCTTCTCCTTTAGTTCATCCTATGTTCATTATGCATCTCATAACCTGGGGACATACATCAAAAGAAAGGGTGAGCAGAAGGCCCAGTAAGGGAAACAAGAGAATCATTTTACAAGTGAACTTGAGATACTTCAATAAGGACATGAAAAGAACTTTAAGGCATGAGAAAGAAATCATGAGGTACATCATAATAAAAATAATCATTTTTCATAACTTGAAGATGTGGCTACAACATTTAATATTGACAATCGTTTCGTTTCACCAAGGTCCATCCCCAAGGTGTCGTTAAAAATTACCAAGGTTATTCACCAAGGCGTCGTTAAAATGGTCATCTCTAGAGATTAAGTCTTTACCCAATGCATTGGAGCGCTATCAGGGCGCACCCTTAAATTTGTCTTTATTTTCATGTGATCCACATATATCATCATCAAACATTTCATAAATAACCCATATAGCATAAAACAAATGGGTTTTATTTCATAATCATAACGTTTCAAAAACTGCTTTAAAGACATGATCTTTACGTTACTTTGAACCCACGGAAAGGGAAAGCGGGTATCATGTATGTAAATCCCAGAATTTAAAATAGATCATTTTTATATATATGTGAATACCCCTTTAGAAATAGGAGCTTTGAGTATTCACTTTATAACATAAAATAATTTTGAGAAAAGAGAGGCATTTTGAGACGAAAATTCTGCAGCATAACGGCTATGTTACAAGGTTTTAGAAACTTTGAAAAGAGAGGGAACATGGGTTGAACAATCATAATTTACCCATGAAAAGGTAAAGGGACAGAATAATAAGGATATATGGACATGGTGATGCAATTTCAAGGACATACCAATTGAAACGAAAAACATGGAAGGAAGACAAAAATTTGATTTCTCTTATGAAAATTCGGCAGCCTAACGGCGTCACTTAAACTTCAACAAAAATGAATTGGACAAATAAAATAGGGTCTCTCATCATATGATCATAAGAGATCAGTATGATAGATATAGAGATCATACCCAAACATAATAAAAAGGAACTTGAAAGATTTGACATGAAAATCGAACTTGAAAGAAATGAGAAGGGTGAAAGAATCACTTAAACATTCGGCAGCCTAACGGCGTCACTTAAGCATTCATAAAACGAAATGATGAGAGTAAGAGGGGATCTCTCATCATATAAACATGAAAGGGCAGTAATAGGAATATAAAAGAACATCCTCTCACATAATCACATGGAGCATAAAAGGAATGACATAAAAGAGATTACACGAAAAGAAAGAGAGGGGTCGGATCCCTTACCTTAAAACGTGACTCTTGAAACTCAAAGGACTGGACCTTGAGGGCTTGGGGGCACCTTGGGAGGACTCTTTGGAAGGTAAGAAGACCAGAACTTCGTTGGGGAAGAGTTGGGAGTGAAAACCAAGGGAGGAAAGGGTGGGTATTTATACGGAAAGTGAGGGGACAAAGCATTAATGGCCAAAGGACACCTCACATGTGCTTTTCTCAAACCCATGGGCTCTCCCTTGACATTTATCATGGAGTTAGGCCACATGGGGCCCCCAAAACAATAATTCATCACCCTTGGCCGGCCAACCCTCAAAAGATCTCATGACATAATCATGACATCATTATGATGTCATTAAACATACCGAAACCCTAAAACGGTATTTTTACTATTCACTGAAAATTCAACTTTCTCAGAATAATCCCAAAATTTCACCTTAACCAAATATCAATGCTCTGATTTCAAAAATGAAATCCATTTTATAAAAATATTTTTCTAAATATTTTTAATTTAATTTTTAAATAAAAACACTATTCATCGAAAATTCATTTTTTTCAGAAAAATCCCCAAAAATTACCTTAACATAATATCGATGCTCTGAGTTCAAAAATAAAGTAATTTTTATAAAAATAATTTTCTAATTATTTTTAATTAAATTTTTAATTAAAAAACACTATTCATCCGAAAAAACTAATACTTGATTAATAATTTATGAAACCGTTATTTACCCATTTTATTGAATCACATTACTTAACCAAGGTGTCTAAATTATACTAAAACTTTCTTTAAGTGAAAATTACTAATCCATTTGGTCACATTACTAATCCTAAGCGTAAAATCACTATTCATAATTTACTATTCATCAAAAATTAAGTTGATCTTATTAGACTCCAAATTCCTTAATGAACACTTTTGTAGAAGACCATTTTTTAAAAATCATTACACATCATTAGTTATTTAGGGTTTACATAAATATTTCAAAATATCCCTTTTTCAAAATTCATCAATAAAATACATTCTAAAATTATCTAGGAATTTAAAAATTTCACAAACATCACTAATGGAAAAAAATCTCAATTTATTCACCCGAGAGGATTACACAAGGAAACTAGGGTCTCATCACATAGCCCCTTATAACACTGGCATAAGACCTAAGTGTAAGGTGTGATATGGTTAGAGAATCTGAGGGAGGCTCAGATAACATTGCCCTAGTAGCAATCTCCACTAACTTGAACTTCTCCTGCAAGCGTTTTCGTTCAAGCTTGACACACTGGAGCTCGGCTTGGGCTTGGTCCAAAGCGAAGCCCACAGATGCTACCTCCTTCCCAAGCTCTGATAAGTGGGCTTCGTAAGGGTTGAGTCTACTGGATGAAGCCATCGACTCCTCTTTCTGCATTAACCATTAACATCTTATTAAATCAATAAGAGTAAGTTAATATACTACTCAAAAAGATTGGGTCGTTACATTCTTCCCCCCTTAAGAAATTTCGTCCCCGAAATTTACACTTGAGGCCTAGTCGAAAAGGTGAGGGTACTTTTGCTTCATTGTTTCCTCAGGCTCCCAAGTCGCCTCTTCATATTTATGATTCCTCCACAACACTTTCACAAGGTGGGTAGTCTTGTTTCGTAGGACCTTGTCTCTACGGTCTAAGATCTCCACTGGCTGCTCTTCATAAGAGAGGTCGTGTTCAAGTTGTACCACCTCTGGGTTCAGTACATGCGAAGGGTCGGGTATGTACTTCCTCAAGAGAGATACATGGAAGACATCATGAACTTGACCTAGGTTCGGAGGAAGTGCTAGACGATAGGCCACTGCTCCTATGCGATGAAGTATTTCATAGGGGCCAATGTACCTAGGGCTGAGCTTCCCTTTCTTCCCAAACCGCATGACTCTCTTCCATGGAGAGATTCGAAGGAAGACTTTGTCACCCACCCCAAACTCCAAGTCTCTTCGACGATTGTCAGCATAGCTCTTCTGCCGACTCTGAGCGGCCCTTATGTGTTGTTGGATGGCATGAACCTGTTCTGTCATCTCTTGCACGAGATCAGGCCCAAGAAGCTTCCTCTCACCAGTTTCATCCCAACAAGTAGGAGTTCTACACCGCTTTCCATATAGAGCTTCATAGGGTGCCATCTGAATACTCGAATGGAAGCTGTTGTTATAGGAGAACTACACTAATGGGAGGTGTTGATCCCATCCACCTTTAAATTCCATTGAGCATAATCTCAACATGTCTTCGAGTGTCTGAATAGTCCTTTCAGATTGGCCATCAGTTTGAGGATGATAGGCCGTACTAAAATTCAATTCAGTATTCAGAGCATGGTGAAGACTTCTCCAGAATTTTGATGTGAATCTTGGGTCACGATCAGATACGATGGATAGTGGTACCCCATACAGCCTTACCACTTCCTTCACGTATATCTTGGCAAGCTGATCCAGAGAGAAATCTTCCCGAAAAGAGATAAAATGGGCTGTCTTGGTGAGACGGTCCACAATAACCCATATCGCATTGTTTCCTTTGGATGTTTTTGGGAGACCAGTTACAAAGCCCATGGTGATATTATCCCACTTCCATACTGGTATGGGTAGCGGTTGTAATACCCCCTTAGGAAGTTGTCTTTCTGCCTTTACTTGCTGACACACCAGGCACCTTGTAGTGTAATCGACAATCTCCCTCTTCATGTTATCCCACCAATAATGATCACGAAGGTCTCTATACATCTTAGTGCTTCCCGGATGTATAGAGAAAGTAGAGCTATGAGATTCATCCATCAGTTCTTTCTTTATCTCCGGAATAGATGGAACACATAGTCTTGTACAAAATTTCAATACACCTTCTTGATCAATATTGAAATCAGGGAACTTCCCATCCTTTACAGCCTCGAACTTCTCCTGCAGCAAAGGATCTTCTTTTTGAGCCTTCTTGATCTTCTCTAGTAATGAAGGTTGATAAATCATTTGGGATAGGGTTGATGATGTCCCTTTCCTTATAATTCCCATGTCCAGTTTTACTAGATCTTTAATCAAGGGATCTCCCAGGATCCTCATTGTTGCCAGAACAACAGGATCTTTCCTGCTTAACGCATCCGCGACTTTGTTTGCTCTTCCAGGGTGATAATGAATTGAACAATCATAGTCATTAATAAGATCCAACCATCTCCTTTGTCTCATGTTCAATTATTTCTGAGTGAAAATATAATTTAGACTTTGGTGGTCAGTGTATATATCACATTTCTCCCCATAAAGATAGTGCCTCCATATCTTTAGAGAAAAAACAACTGCCGCCAGCTCTAGATCATGCGTAGGATAATTCTGCTCATGAATCTTCAACTGTCGAGATGCATAAGCAATTACTTTGTCATTTTGCATGAGGACGCACCCAAGCCCTTTCAGAGATGCATCGCTAAAAATAACGAATCCTTCTCCGATAGAGGGTAGTGTTAACACCGGTGCAGTAACCAATCTCTTCTTCAGCTCTTGGAAACTTTCCTCGCATTCCTTTGTCCAGATGAACTTAACCCCTTTTCGAGTCAACTTAGTTAGTGGATTAGAAAGCCGTGAAAAGTTTTTCACAAACCTCCTATAATATCCTGCTAAGCCAAGGAAACTACGAATCTCAGTTACTGTTGTGGGTTGAGGCCACTCCTCCACAACCATTGTCTTTGCAGGGTTAACCGAGATTCCTTCATTGGTTACGATGTGCCCCAAGAAAGCCACTTGTTGTAACCAAAACTCACACTTGCTGAACTTCCCAAAGAGCCTCTCCTTCCGTAGAGTTTTCAAAACAACCCTCAGATTATCTTCATGCTCCTCACGACTTTTTGAATATATCAAAATATCATCAATAAAAACTACCACAAAGTTATCAAGGTAGTCCTTAAAGACTCTATTCATCAAATCCATGAAAATAGAAGGAGCATTAGTCAAGCCGAAGGGCATAACAGTAAACTCATAATGCCCATATCTTGATCGGAAGGCAGTATTTGGAATATCTTTTTTCTTCACCCTCAGTTGATGATAACCAGATCGAAGGTCAATCTTAGAGAAGAATTGTGCCCCACGAAGTTGGTCAAATAAATCATCAATTCTTGGTAGAGGGTATCTGTTCTTCACTGTGATCCCGTTCAGTTCTCTATAATCAATGCATAGCCGCATTGATCCATCCTTCTTCTTCACAAAGAGAACTGGTGCTCCCCAAGGAGACACACTCGGTCGGATAAACCCCTTCTCCAACAAGTCTTGGAGTTGTTTCTTTAACTCTTCTAGCTCCACATTTTCCATTCTATACAGAGTCTTTGATATCGGTTGAGACCCAGGTACGAGTTCAATGGAGAACTCTACCTCTCTTTCTGGGGGAGGTCCAGGTAACTCCTCAGGAAATACATCCATGTATTCCTGAACAATCGGAACATCTTCAATTTGTATGCTCCCTTTCCCTTCTTCCTCATCACCAATTAACTCCATAAAGAAAGCTATAGGAGGTGCTTCTAGATAGGGATCAGTTCGGGATATCTCTCCTCGGAAGATAACTGTAGGTCGTTCATTCAAGACTACTGAGATTTCCTTACTTCTGCATTTGATCTTAGCATTATACTTTGAGAGCCAGTCCATCCCTAGTATAACGTCGAATTCCATCATGGGAATGACTACTAGATTTGCGATAAGATTGTGCTCACCAAAGTAAACACTAGAGTCTCTAAACACCTTTGATGCATGGATAATCCCACTTGGAGTCTTGACTGACAACTCTACCTCAAGCAATTCGGGGATTGATTCTATATTCTTTGCAAACTTGGAAGAAATAAAGGAATGCGTAGAACCAGAATCAAATAAAGCACTTGCTAGTTTTGAGAGGACAACAAGAGTACCTGCTACCACATCATTCGGGACTTCAACTTCAGCTGTTGTGATAGTGAAAGCACGACCTTGCTCTCTTGGCCTCTGCTGAGGTTGGTGGTGATTCCCCTCCACCGCCCTCGGATTGGGACATTGGTTAGCAAAGTGCCCAAGCTGTCCACACTTGAAGCATGTGACTTCGGGTAGGGCCAGAACCATCTTTCCTCTGTCGTTAGTGTTGGGAAGCTGAGGCTTCACCTCACTATGACAATTCCGAGCAATATGGCCTCCTCTTCCACACTTGTAGCACTTTCCACTTCCGTTCAAGCAGTTCCCCAGATGATTCTTCCCACATTTATTGCATGTGGTAAGTTGCATTTGCTTTCCACCTCTTCCCTGATCAAAAGACTTCCCTAAACTGGGCTCCAATGATCTCTTCTTTTCATTTGGCTTATGACACCACTGTGTCTCACCAAACTCCAGCTCGACTTTCATAGCACTTCGAACTATTTCTTCATAGCTATCATAGTCCCTGTTGGCTAGATTCTTCTGCAGATGAGGTCGTAGTCCGCCAAAGAATCTATCAACCTTCCCATTAGGGTCCATGACAAATCTTGAGGTATAACGGGAAAGCCTTGTGAAGTTCATCTCGTAGCTTCCGACATATTCGTTCTCCTTCTGCTTCAGCTCGAGGAACTCTTTCTCCATTTTCGTTCTCATGGAACGAGGGAAATACTTGTTAAAGAAAATCCCCCGAAATTCTTCCCACTCCATAGCTTCCATCTCTCCTCGTGGCTTCGTGTTTTTGATCAGTGACCACCACTGATCAGCTTCTCCCTCTAGGCGGTAAACAGCAAGGGTGACTTTTTCTTGTTCCGAACAATGAAGAACAGAAAAGATCTTTTCAATGGAGCTTATCCATTGTTCCGCAACCAATGGGTCAGTAGATCCACTGAATGTTGGCGGTCGTTGACGCATGAAGGACTCAACAGAGTGTTGTTCCCTTCGTGGTGAGGTCGGCCTCTCAGCTTGATTCAAGTTATTACTCATAACTTGAGTCAGTTGGTTCATCATTCGCATGAATGTTTCCATTCCGGCTTCCATCGGAGGGCCGTCAGCACATGGTGCATTGCGGTCACCATCGGCACGGTTTCTCCTATTTCCCTCCATTTTCTAAAAGAATAAAACCTTAGTAAGAAACTTATTTCATTTATGAATCTTTTAACTAAGACTTAATGCTTAGACGATTACACTTTTCTATAATTCCTTCATAATGATTCATAGAAAGCTTGTGATTAACCAAACATATCCCCCGGGAGTGTCGTAACCAAGAGTGCAGCAAGGCCCATTATCATGCACCAGTTCCCGTTCGAGTCTAGCTCAAAGCGGTGTTTTCGGGTTTTACCCCTATGTACATCTGTGCCAGAGCCGCCTCTACCTGCTCGTATCCAGAAAGGGATGTATTTGTTTGATAAACCACTTACTCAATACTTACCAAAATACCAGGAAGTTTTCCTATATTTAAACTTTTCTATAGGGTTCTTCCTAAAGTTTTTATATCCTAATTTCCACAAATAACTAAACCATCCTTTGATACCAACTATAGCATCCCGCCATTTTATAACATAAACCTTCATTTCATTACACGGAACTGAGGATCGTTAAGGTTTAGTGTCTTGGAAACAAGGATCATAATACATAAAAAAAACATAAAAACATTCTTCATAAACACTTGAAAGGATTCTCCTTTAGTTCATCCTATGTTCATTATGCATCTCATAACCTGGGGACATACATCAAAAGAAAGGGTGAGCAGAAGGCCCAGTAAGGGAAACAAGAGAATCATTTTACAAGTGAACTTGAGATACTTCAATAAGGACATGAAAAGAACTTTAAGGCATGAGAAAGAAATCATGAGGTACATCATAATAAAAATAATCATTTTTCATAACTTGAAGATGTGGCTACAACATTTAATATTGACAATCGTTTCGTTTCACCAAGGTCCATCCCCAAGGTGTCGTTAAAAATTACCAAGGTTATTCACCAAGGCGTCGTTAAAATGGTCATCTCTAGAGATTAAGTCTTTACCCAATGCATTGGAGCGCTATCAGGGCGCACCCTTAAATTTGTCTTTATTTTCATGTGAGCCACATATATCATCATCAAACATTTCATAAATAACCCATATAGCATAAAACAAATGGGTTTCATTTCATAATCATAACGTTTCAAAAACTGCTTTAAAGACATGATCTTTACGTTACTTTGAACCCACGGAAAGGGAAAGCGGGTATCATGTATGTAAATCCCAGAATTTAAAATAGATCATTTTTATATATATGTGAATACCCCTTTAGAAATAGGAGCTTTGAGTATTCACTTTATAACATAAAATAATTTTGAGAAAAGAGAGGCATTTTGAGACGAAAATTCTGCAGCATAACGGCTATGTTACAAGGTTTTAGAAACTTTGAAAAGAGAGGGAACATGGGTTGAACAATCATAATTGACCCATGAAAAGGTAAAGGGACAGAATAAGAAGGATATATGGACATGGTGATGCAATTTCAAGGACATACCAATTGAAACGAAAAACATGGAAGGAAGACAAAAATTTGATTTCTCTTATGAAAATTCGGCAGCCTAACGGCGTCACTTAAACTTCAACAAAAATGAATTGGACAAATAAAATAGGGTCTCTCATCATATGATCATAATAGATCAGTATGATAGATATAGAGATCATACCCCAACATAATAAAAAGGAACTTGAAATATTTGACATGAAAATCGAACTTGAAAAAAATGAGAAGGGTGAAAGAATCACTTAAACATTCGGCAGCCTAACGGCCTCACTTAAGCTTTCATAAAACGAAATGATGAGAGTAAGAGGGGATCTCTCATCATATAAACATGAAAGGGCAGTAAGAGGAATATAAAAGAACATCCTCTCACATAATCACATGGAGCATAAA
Source organism: Viscum album (assembly GCA_963277665.1). NCBI lineage: Eukaryota > Viridiplantae > Streptophyta > Magnoliopsida > Santalales > Viscaceae > Viscum > Viscum album. Next base: position 1,767,535,186 of record OY728152.1, read on the forward strand.
AGGAATGACATAAAAGAGATTACACGAAAAGAAAGAGAGGGGTCGGATCCCTTACCTTAAAACGTGACTCTTGAAACTCAAAGGATTGGACCTTGAGGGCTTGGGGGCACCTTGGGAGGACTCTTTGGAAGGTAAGAAGACCAGAACTTCGTTGGGGAAGAGTTGGGAGTGAAAACCAAGGGAGGAAAGGGTGGGTATTTATAGGGAAAGTGAGGGGACAAAGCATTAATGGCCAAAGGACACCTCACATGTGCTTTTCTCAAACCCATGGGCTCTCCCTTGGCATTTATCATGGAGTTAGGCAACATGGGGCCCCCAAAACAATAATTCATCACCCTTGGCCGGCCAACCCTCAAAAGATCTCATGACATCATCATGACATCATTATGATGTCATTAAACATACCGAAACCCTAAAACGGTATTTTTACTATTCACTGAAAATTCAACTTTCTCAGAATAATCCCAAAATTTCACCTTAACCAAATATCAATGCTCTGATTTCAAAAATGAAATCCATTTTATAAAAATATTTTTCAAAATATTTTTAATTTAATTTTTAAATAAAAACACTATTCATCGAAAATTCATTTTTTTCAGAAAAATCCCCAAAAATTACCTTAACATAATATCGATGCTCTGAGTTCAAAAATAAAGTCATTTTTATAAAAATAATTTTCTAATTATTTTTAATTAAATTTTTAATTAAAAAACACTATTCATCCGAAAAAACTAATACTTGATTAATAATTTATGAAACCGTTATTTACCCATTTTATTGAATCACATTACTTAACCAAGGTGTCTAAATTATACTAAAACTTTCTTTAAGTGAAAATTACTAATCCATTTGGTCACATTACTAATCCTAAGCGTAAAATCACTATTCATAATTTACTATTCATCAAAAATTAAGTTGATCTTATTAGACTCCAAATTCCTTAATGAACACTTTTGTAGAAGACCATTTTTTAAAAATCATTACACATCATTAGTTATTTAGGGTTTACATAAATATTTCAAAATATCCCTTTTTCAAAATTCATCAATAAAATACATTCTAAAATTATCTAGGCATTTGAAATTTCACAAACATCACTAAAGGAAAAAAAATCTCAATTTATTCACCCGAGAGGATTACACAAGGAAACTAGGGTCTCATCAAATAGCCCCTTATAACACTGGCATAAGACCTAAGTGTAAGGTGTGATATGGTGAGAGAATCTGAGGGAGGCTCAGATAACATTTCCCTAGTAGCAATCTCTACTAACTTGAACTTCTCCTGCAAGCGTTTTCGTTCAAGCTTGACACACTGGAGCTCGGCTTGGGCTTGGTCCAAAGCGAATCCCACAGATGCTACCTCCTTCCCAAGCTCTGATAAGTGGGCTTCCTAAGGGTTGAGTCTACTGGATGAAGCCATCGACTCCTCTTTCTGCATTAACCATTAACATCTTATTAAATCAATAAGAGTAAGTTAATATACTACTCAAAAAGATTGGGTCGTTACAAAGTCTGCTCATTTCCTTGCTATACGAGATACTTTTTCCCTGGATCAACTTTCCTGTTTGTGTCTTAAAGAGGTAGTCAGGTTACATGGAGTTCCTCTCTCCATTGTATATGACCGTGATCCCAGGTTCACTTCTAACTTTTGGAAAGGACTTCCGAAGTCGTTGGGTACTGAATTAAATTTTAGTACATCTTTTCATCCTCAATCAGATGGGCAGTCAGAACGAACAATTCAGACCTTGGAGGATATGCTACAAGGTTGTTCGATGGATTATCAGGGAAGTTGGGACCAACATCTTTCTTTGGTTGAATTTTCATATAATAACAATTTTCATTCTAGTATACAGATGGCACCATTTCAGGCATTATATGGGAAGCGGTGTCGAACTCCGGCTTTCTGGGATGAAGTGGGTGAAAGGAAGTTGATGGGACCAGAATTGGTAGAAGAGATGGCAGAAAACGTTCAGCTGATTCAGAAGCACATGAGAACAGCTCAGAGTAGGCAGAAGAGTTATGCAGACAACAAGAGGAAGGATCTATCTTTTGAGGTAGGTGATAATGTTTTTCTCAAAGTATCACCATGGAAAAGTGTGATGCGATTTGGTAAGAAAGGAAAGCTGAGTCCAAGGTTTATTGGACCATATGAAATTCTGGAGAGAGTTGGATCAGTTTCATACAGAGTGGCTTTACCTCCGAGTTTATCTCAGGTACACAATGTTTTTCATGTTTCGATGTTGAGAAAGTACATTCCAGATCCATCTAATGTTTTGAGTCTAGAGGTAGTTCAGCTGGAAGAGAACCTATCTTATGAGGAACAACCGGTACAGATTCTTGACCACGGGGAGCAAGTGTTACAGAATATGGTGATTCACCAGGTAAAGGTTTTGTGGAAAAACCACATGATTGAAGAGGCAACATGGGAATATGAAAATGCAATGAGGGATAAGTACCCCCATTTATTTGATAAGTAAATAAATTGCGGGGACACAATTTTCTAAAGGGGGGAAGGATGTAACATCCCAAGTAAGTAATGAATAATAGATATTTTTATCTATGTCTACTAATGAATTAGATAGTGTTTTAGAGGCTGAAAATGAAAATAAATCCAATCTTAAGCATGGAATACACTAATATTTTTAAAAGACTGTTTTACTGCCTTTTGATGGAAAACAATTTTTAAATCTATATTTTTAAAATTTTATAAGTTATGTTTTTCAAAATAAAATTATTCTTTATGATTGGGACATCAAAATTTACTTTGTGTGAATTTTTGGTATTTTTCTGACAATGTTCATTTTTTAATGAATAGTGAAAAATACTGCATTTTACATCAAAAATGCTTTTTAATCAAATTTATTTATATTATTAGATTATGTTTAGAATTGGTTTTCAAGTGAAATTATAATATATGTTTACCATTTAATCCAATGGTGGTCATTGTAATCAATTTCACTTTAAAATTGGACTTAAATTGGTGGCAATCTTTTGATACTTATTGTTTCATAAAACACGCTATTTGCTCTGACAGCGGGAATTAATTATTAAATTAATTAATGTGACTTATTTTTTTTGAATATTGTAAAATAGACTTCATTTTCTAATTCATACTATACAATATAGCTTAGGGTGATGTTTTGGTATTTTTCTGAAAAGCTTCAATTTTTGATGAATAGTGAAATCACTAAGTGGTAGTTAAAGAAACTGATTTTTCGTTTAAATGAAATTTTACCACTTCTGTGTTTTGAATTTCAAAAACCCGACATACATGGTTGTCATTAAGAAGTAAAATGTGGTTCAATGAGAATTAAATAATTTTTTGGTGAATAGTAACTTATTAAGTTTTTAATCACGATTAGTGGTAATTAGTGTAGTTTAAGGTAAAAATAATGCTTTAATAATATGAAATGACCTATACACATGTCCTAACCTTATTGGATGTGTCATGGCCGACCAAGATAAGCCATGGGTAAACTGGGGGACCCCATGGAGCCACTTTGGTTGGGAAATGACATAAATAACTTTTTATATAATGTAAAAGTAAAAATGACACAAACATAATATGTTTTACAAAAACAATTTTTATATGGGGTTATAAAAGTCATATTTTTTACTATAAATATTAATTGTAAATATAAAAACATTTCCTACATCATAGTATTTTTTTTATAATTTTTTTACATTAAATAAATAAATTTATTTATGACATCATAATGATGTAGTGATTACCACATTAATAAAGGATTTAAATAAAACAAAATGATAATGTAAAATCTATGACCTAAAAATTTCAAATACCTATTGGATGGGTGGATTTATAACCCTTATCACCTTAACCTCGAATTATATCAATGTGGGACCTTTTGAATCCGAAACTCATTTTGAAATAAAGTAACTTATCTTTACCTTCCAAGAGTACCCATCCTCTCCTCTTATAAAAGGCCCCCACCTCTACCTCTTTTCCCACACTCCGAAAGCCTTTGGCTCAGACAACCCCTGCCCATTTTGGCTCTCCACATACCTATATTAATCCTTGAAGCCTCACTTTTGGCATAAGTCTTCCCAAGGAAGCCTTTGAGCTCAAACCAAAGGGAGTTACCCGATTTTAAGGTAAAGTCTTCACTTGAGTCCGTTTGTTTTATTTTGCTTCTCCAACCCCCTAAACCATTTTTATTCATTTCATTTGTAACAACTACAGTATCTTAAATATACTAGGATGTTGTTATAAGAAGGATTCTAGCTACACATACACACACCTTCATCTAATGGTTAACGAACATATTGTTTCCGTGGATGGCGAAATTATGCCTCCCGAAACGATGATTGTTCAACATTCTTTTAACACCTTCAAAGGTGGCCATTAAGATGTCACTATATTTATATATGATAAATAATATGTTTATGTTTTTCTTAAGCTTCTATATTTTTCATTTTCGGTGTACCTTTATGGTTTCCATTATGGGTAAACGCGATATCTTCATTTAAGGAAGTGCGGACTACCGCCCCATCAAAGTGAGTTGATTTGTTAAATACCATATGTGGGACATATAAAGGATGGAACTGTGATATTATATATTATATTATTCTGGAATTATAATATAAATTTATATTATTATTATTCCATTCTATAAAATACGAAATAGAAATGAAGGTAGCGTTCATGCGTACGTACGGCTTACCGTCTCCATGAACGGTGCATTTCATTTCTTACCTCTAAATGATTATGTAATATTATAAATTCATGAATGTACTGGGTATATAGGATATATTTGATATCTACATCATGAATACCATTCTGGATATAATGGATACATGAACAAATTGTAATTATAAAGGGTTTATTTTTTACTCAAGTACCAATGATCGTTAAAACGACCGTTATTAACTTAAATAATTATATAGTGTTCATGAAATGGAAATAAGTGATATAAAAGGAATAATGAACTTGAAAAAGGTTCTTAAACAAGTAGAAATTAACTCAAGTTTATTATTCAGGACATTAAAGAACGATCGAGTCAAGTCGGACCCGAGGTATGGGACTTCGTCTCAATCTCCTTTCATTGAGGCATATTTTGTTTTATACACAACCTTCTTTTATACGGTGTATAAACCCCTTTGACTTTTAATTTGTTAAAAAGGAATATTTTTATACGAATCGTTTTACTAAACAACAAAAGGGAATTTTTTTTCGTACGTAAGCGGTGACAACGACTTCTCCGCCGCCGTGACCGTTATTTGAGTTTCGGCTTCCTCTTCAAGTAATACCATCTTTTTAAAAGAAAAATAAATACCATGTTTTAATTTTATTTTATTTTGGTATTGAGAATGGTTTTCATAATGTTTTTATATCAATGTGTTGTATTGATATCTTGTGATTGAAAGGTGGAAATGTTATGTTTTCTTTATGCATGTTTTATGTGATACGATTATGTTGAGGTTCTTGGGAATTATTATGAAGACGGGTGGTTCTGTCATAAACTAAGGGCGGGTGAGCCCGATATAGCTCTCCAATGCATTGGGTAATGTGAAGGAGTGAAACGTTAAGGTTTCTCCGAAGAGATTTAGGGAATATACTGTGATGGGTATTCCAAACGTAACCAAGAGGGTTTCTCCCTACGTAAGAATGTTATGAATGCCTCAAGTTACCTTTTTGTCTTATGATTTCTATGATTTATTCATGATTTGATGAGGTATGTTAAAGTTCTTATGTTTTATGGGTCAAGTATGATCTCATCCTTATGTATATATGTACCCATGTTTCCTTTCCATATTTTTATATCCCTTACTGAGCTTTTTATGCTCATCGCAAGTTTTTTTTTGAAATGTTTTTCACAGGTCAAGGGAAAGGTACATGATATGATGATAGTGTCAAGTAAGTGTCAATAAAGAATCCATGTTTTATTTTAAATATGTTTCCATTGATGGGAATGAATAATTATATCTTTATGTAACCACTTTGTTTATATGTGGAATGTAATGCAAGTTTTATGATCTAATTCTCTAAAACTCTAAACCCGAAAAGATCCTCAATGTGTAATCTTGTAATAACTCAAGATTAAGTAAGGTTTAAGGCTGGGGCCTTATAGTAATAAACCTTTGTAGTTATGGAAATTGGATCATATGTTACTAATTAGGGATTTTATAGACATTTATGTAATATTTCACAGTGATACCATGGATAATATCCTCTATTTTTTGTAACACCTTTCTAGGGGATGTGTCACAAATTAGGCTATGAGAGGAAGATTAATGTTATGAGTTGTGTGACAATTAAACTTCAAATAAGATGGTACAATATTTTGACACAAAAACTTGATACATTAGTTCATATGTTTTTTTCTCATGGTTTTAAACTTATATTATTCATTTACGAACATTTTTGTGTATGAGTTTCCTCTTTCTTATGTACCTACTTTAGTGTATTATGGGTAATCATCATTGTGGGTGAGTAATGTTTTGGGTATTTATTTCATTTTTTATGAATTATTATGGATTTAAATTTTGTTATATAATCATATATTTATACCGATCTGTGTGGGGTTTAGGTGTTAATTTATTTAAAGAAAGAAATAAATATATTTTTAAAATAAAATCTATGTAATTAGTTACTTTTGAAGGTGTATTTTAAACTATGTGTGAATTTAATCTCAAATAAAGATGTTTATAAAATAATATTTTCATATTTTTCTTTTTGAAATATAAGATACATTATTTTAAGAAGATCAATGGATGGTTTTTGAAACCAAATTACCTTTCTATTCCATTTTGCAGCATGTTGTTTTTCTAAATAGTATGTGATGAGATAATATATGTAACATAATTTATATTATTTCCATTTTTTAAAATATAAAAATCTATGTATAATTTACATAGATACAAAAATTTATTGTTTTATTATTAATATAATGTGGATAATCTCATTGTGGTATCATACTAGCTATTTCCTTAAACCATGAATGATAATTTCATTGAGAATTTAATTTATTATGTATTCTGTATGTTTTATTTTACAATTAATATGTTCACAAGTTAACAAAATCCTTTCGTAATTTGGTGTTATTCAGGTTATTGTAGTGACATTAGAGTCACCTTGATATATTATGGTTCATCACAAATTTTATCAAAGAATATTTCATATCTACTGTTGTATTGGAATTTTGGTCATCTATTTCTATTTATTTTATATATATTCCATGAATGTGTAAATTTTAATGCTTTATTTAAAAATGGATTCATGTATGGTAAGTATTGTCTAAAATATTTATTTTACTATTATCCTATGCCTGGTATGGATGCTTCATTTTGTTCCAATGGGTTTATATTTCCATGGTCATCGAATTTAATGATAACTCATTCATTGTTCCCAGATAGAATCACTATTGATTTTAGTTTCTATAGTGGTAATATAATTATAGATCATTCACTTTTGATACACTAATGAACATCTCCAGCTCAGGGAATTCTATAAGAGACCTTATCTATTTTTGAATAATAGTGTCTGGTGACATTTTAGGTCTTCTTGAATCATTTTTCTAAAAAGTATCACTCATATTAACTCTTTGGGTTTATTATATATACAATATTATGTAAACATGGGTGTTTGGAAAATTCAAACAATTCATTAACAATCTAACAATAAAACAGATTATTGAGTGACAAAAAATTGTGATTAAAAAAACTAGTTATCTTGATTTATGATTAACAATGTGAACAAAGTCAAGTCCACTAAAAAGTAAAGGAAATAATGATAGAATTTCAATAATGATCAATAGTTTAATTTCACCAAACTCTGAAGGGTAACAAACATATATAATCTAATAAAATTGATTCATTTCTATGTGATTTTAGAATTATGTGACTTAATGCCTCAATCCATGGAAAATTATGATATATTGTCCCCAAAAAATCATTTAAATAAGTAAAATAATATCCAAATACTAATAATTTTTTAAACAGAGAATCTTAAATCAATATTTTATAGTGTTCCATGTCATGATAGTGTTTAGTAACTACTAGCTATTGACATATAAAGATCCATAGTGGTATAATTATCACATAAATCATTTTTATGGATTGTGGATGGTTTTTTCTTTAATATATATATATATATATATATATATTCCCATAGTTAAATCTATGTAAATTTTTTAACATGTTATATCACTCATTAATATGATTATAATAATGTTTCATATAGATAAATCTCATTCTTCATCCTAAATGATCCAATAATCATATAGTGTGGTAAGATAATTATTAGTTCCTTATAGAAACTATTATGATATTATGAAACAAATTTTGAAGAAACAATATATTTTAGGGGATATAATTTAATAAAAATAAATTATTAAATCTTATTACCCATAAATAAGTTAATGTGTTTTAAATATGTCTTTGTGCATGTCACAAAACATTAAAGAACCCACTATTCAGTTTTAATTAATTTTATAATTTAAATGATATATTTTTTTTGGGTGAAGTGATAACACTTAAACCCCCCTACAAATTCAAATTAAAACAAGAAAAAAATAAAACCCAAATGAATATAAAGAAATATATATTTAATATTTGAAACACAATCACATAGCTAGAAATGATTTAGATGGGATAATAGAACCCGTGGATGATGTCCCACTCTATCCCTATCCCACATGAAAACCAATTCTCTAATGCCCAAGGTGATCACTAACACCACCACTCAACATCTCAGAATGCATAAATTTCAAAACATTAGTACACAGTTTAACCATCTACTTATAAATAAATTTCCACATATAAAAACTGAATGTGAGACTCCAACTAGTAGAAGAACAAGTAGAGTCTTCCCCAGGTGAATCACACATTCTAAGACATCCGCAAAGAACAAAAATGAAGAACATCGTACAACCACTAAAAATCTATATAACCATATGAACTTTTCACCACCATAAATCCAAGAACAAATAGTAAAATCATGACACTCAAAGAAATCATAACCCATCACATCCCCTCCAACAAACAAACACCAAAATATAGTACCTTTTGTAGTGGGATTAAATCGGCCCAATGCCAATCAACCTTGATCTCCATCCTGATAGACTAGAGCTGGGGTATTCCACCAAGATTCGGAAGGAAAAGGAATAAGTGGAGTGATGGCAGAGGTAAGAAACCAGAAACCATATGAGAATATAAAATCTGAAGAAAAAAAACCTATTCTATTGGGAACTGAACCATCAAAATGAAAAATATCCCTACAAACTCTCATCCTCAGTTCAATATCTATAGATATCTGAGTTATCCAAAGAACATGTTCATCATTTGGTTAAGGTGGATAGTTAAGAAGCAATTTTTCATAACAGAAAACACCCATGGCCTAATAGAACTATCAGATATGAAACACATCACCAAGGCCTCCACTTCATAAATTATTCAAGACCATGATTAGTATAGTATGATCAAATCCAATTCAGAATAAAAAACAATGAGTCAAACCACATAGTAAAACGTAGATGTGGAATGGAATGAAAAAGGAAATGAAGCCATCGGCAGCCTCTGATCAAATAAACCCCAAAACAAGAATATATTAGGAAACAAAATTATCAACATCACTAGATGGGAGAAAGATGAATATCAAAAGGTGAGAGAGGAGCTCACCATTTTATGTATCCAAAAACCAAAAACAGAGAGGAAAATGCTCAAGAGAGGGCACCTGGAGAAAAGGGACCCATCTAAAAATAGATAAAACCATATATAATTATAACTAGAATCATCCCATCTTCCAAATTAGTAGGAATTAATATTAGTAACTAATTTTTTATTTATATATATTCATAATATAAGGTCTATGTATTATAGGAATGAAATTAAGTTAGTTTATCTAAACTGACTATTAGGTTAATTTATTTGTGAGATATTTTTTTTCTAAAATATTTTGTATTATGTGATAAAAATTTATATTTTTAGAAGAAAATATCTAACAATAAATGATTTTTGATCACAACATCTAGTTAAACCGAGTTTATTTGAAAAATTATATGAAATAATAATAATTTTCTTAATTTTGAAAAATGTCATCTTCCAATTATAATAGATTTTATAAAATATTTCATGATTTAATTTAAAAATATCATCTAAATTTTTTAAAATTTTTAACAAAAATATGATCATAATTTTATAATTTATAATATAAAAATTATCTAATTGTGAATATTTTGGATTTTTTGTAAAATGGAAAGGTTCTAATTGATAAATATGGGTATGAAGAAAAATTTTACTTTTATGACATTATAATAATATTAAAATGTCCTTGAATATTAAAAAACCTTTTATGTAGATAAATATAAATTTTAGAAATAAAACAATTAAAATTGACATATATTTTAAACATAGAAAACTAGTAGATAATATTTTTGTTTCTAATTATAATGTTACATAAATATAATAATTATTTTCTTTCTTATCATGGAATAAAGTAGTTTTCAATGGAGATTTAGTTATAAATTTTTCTAGATTCCTTAAATAATTTATTAAATTTATTTAAAAACAATATATTTCATTAAAATCATTATATTTTTCTTTATATATATATATTAAAAACATTATATATCTAAAAAATAATTTTACAGGATTAAATATGTTTATGTTATGAAGAAAATTCAACTACATTACAAAACGTTGATCATAAAATTATATTATAAAATAAATTTTGACATTTATAATTCGGTGAAATGGATAATATTATACCTTGACATTAAAATTAATTACTATATTTAGAAATTAATTATGATGTTAAAACAATGTTTTCTTGAAAAGAAAACAGATGAAAAAAACCCATAATTCCCATAAAGTTGTCCCAAGATGGATTTTGGATAATGGGAAATAAAACCAAAACTCCATTTCTAATCAAATCATATATATTTTTATTACTATTAGACTCGAATAGTAACATTTATTTTATTAAATATTTAAGAGATACTACTAAAACTACATTTTAATTCACTAATGAAAGGGTAAAATAATTTCCACATCAAAAATCACCTTCTATTCAAATTATTCCCAAAAACTCTTCCATTAAATTCTCCATAGAACCCTACTTAATGAAAATAATCCCATTTATATTCATTATTATACTAATATCCATTAAATTCAAAGGGTGTTCCAAGGAAATTCAAAGCAGCACATGTGATATTATTAGATAATTTGTATTTCATATTATTTTTCTTGTTTAATGTTTTTTTCAAACCTCCAAAATATAATTATATTTTAATCATTCATATAAATTAATGAAATTATATTATGGTTATTTTTTTCATTGAAATACACCATCCATTAAAAAAAGAATTCGTTTTCCTGTTTTCTGGACTTACAAATCAACAATATAATTTATTTTTTTCTTTCACATCTGTAAAAGGACTAAATATAATGATTGTATTAAATAATAAATATTATTTTTAAGATATAATGACTGGTATGTTTTGATAAATTATAAATCTTATTAATTATATTATCAAAAATTGATTATAATTAATGAAATTAATGGAAAATGCATACTAAGAGGACAACTGTTTATTTAAATTGTGTAATATGTTGACATACATTTATTATTCTTATAATTAAATATAATTAGGATTATTAGATGTAATAAAAACTATATAAATACATTAATCTTATAGTGTAATTATATTACTACAACACCACATCAAAATAATTCATTGATTCATGTTATATATTTGATTGAATCTGCTTAATCACCTTTTGTAACAGTAAAATGAATGTGTATCATGAATGAATATTAGAAACCCATTAATTATAAAATATGTTATAAATTTTTAATATATTTTTTAGGATTTGGATATTTTAATCAGAATTTAAATAATTAATTAATAAGACACACTATGATTATAATGAATCACTGAAATAAGATTATTATCAATATCAACATCACGAATATATAATAAGACAATAAAGGAGAAAATAATTGTTTCATAAATACTAACAAAATATAAAATTTAGTCCTTATTATATATTAATTTCCGAGGAATAATGAATTCTAACACCGCTATTAAGAAACTAATATAAATGACTAAAACTATAAGTAACCAGTGTGGAATACAGGGAGAATTACAATTGAGAATGAATATTTATGAACAGTGTAAATGAAATTATATATAAGTAATATTATTAATTACGTGACTAAGGCATAACATTTAAGGGTATCTGATTTTAATGGAAATTTGAGGAATTTTGAAAAATATATGACCGTTTGAGTCTCAATTTCTCTTTAATGAAGAAATTATTGTATTTATTCCGTATTTTTTATTTTTTTGAATGTATACAACTTATATTAGATATAATATCATGTATTAAATTTTAATAGTTATATTTTAGGATGAATTAAAATAATTTTATATCAAGTGGTTTTATTAAGGTGTTACTCTTGTTGAAAATGATTGCATGGCCTCAATTGAGACTCATTAATACAAAATAAATAATTTAATCCATTTTTTCATTGAATGGTTTTGTCACTACCGTTGATATTTTTTAAATGTAATCTTTAGATTAAATAGGATTTAGTATCCCGATCATGTTCCCTTATTGTAGTGGATATTAATTCAGTTATTTCCCCAGTGTGAAGGGTTTTTGGTACCTATATTTTATTTCATTATATTATGATATTTCATTAAAATCATTTCATTTATGATTTCTATATTCATAGATTTTATTATAATAATTGATATTCTCTCAATTTTTATAAGGATATAAATTTATACCAAGTATACCCATAAAAAATTTATCTTACCTCTAATTATATGTTCAAACCATACACTTTCATTCTTTCGATGTAATAGGGTCTTGTTATTCCAAAATTGTATATGATTTATTCCCAATTCTGAATGTAATGTGACCATAACATTTCTCATAACCAAGATATGATGGTTTACAACTATACATTTTATTATTTTATTTTAATATGTAAATTTACATTTATTCCAACAGAAATGATTATTTTCATATTATATATTTATTTTTTAACCATCCACCTTCTTTCTCAATATGGGTTATTAACATGTTATCCTTTTTATTAACATGGTGAAAAGTATTAGAATTTCAATATGAATTATTATTGAATATTTTACTATGTTTTTTCTGACCATCATCTGTATATATATATATATATATGGGTTATAATTATGTTATCCCATTTATATAGATAAGGATAAGTATTGAAATTCTATATTTTTCATTAAAAAGATACAAACATTTTCATTCTATAGTAGGATCAATATAGAATTGTATGAAAATTATTGATTGAAATTATTGTGAATTAATTGGATAAAAATAAGTGACATTTTTTGATCAAAATTATATATCCAATCATTTAAGTGATAGATCTCATGATATAAAACATGTTTGGGTATTATTTGTTTACCTTCCAAATTCAATATGATGTCTTTAATACACTCTAAATGATAAGTCAATGTATTTTTATGAGACCTTTGCATATTTTTATTGATGTGTGAAATTATGAATTCAAATAGTATGAAATAAATATTATCAATATATGTTTTTTCATTTATTATCATAGATATGGAATGATCCCACTTCAATGTTGATGAGGATTTTATTTTGTTTTCCTATTCATTCCATATTATTTTTTCCATGCTTATACAAATATTATATTAAAAAAATAGTCCCCATATTGAATTTTTAAAAACATTCTTTATTATGTTTAAATTTCCATAGGTTATGAATAAAATTATAAAACATGACATGTTTGGAATGATAATATATGCAAAAAAAACCTGAGAGATGTTCATTATGTTTAATGAATTATATTGCATTGTAAATAATGGTAAAATTTTTCATTTGATATAAAGATGATGTTATTTATCTATTTATGTAATTTTATAATAATATAAAGATTTAATATTGAAATTATAAATTGGATATAAGAGATTCAGTAATTATTATTGATTTTTAATTATGGATAGTTATACCTAGGATTTTAAAACTGATATTAATATAATTATGTATGGTATTAGTCTATGCACCCCAAAGCAATGAGCCCATGTCTAGGTAATTACAATAGGTTGAAGACATGGAAACCAATGATTATTGAAGAAAGGAAGATATTAAAATCATAAATAATAAAACTTTATTTTTGATAACCCAAATAATATTAAATCCATTTAATATCATTTTAATATTTCAGAATTATATTTTATATGTTAATATTAATTATAATAACATTAATAAATTTATTTCTACAATTTATTACATAAAATATCCACATCTAAATTTAATATTTTATTCTGATACAATTATCTTATATTTCTAAATGATAATATCAAATTTTGCATTGTGTTATATTTTTGGTATTTATTAATTGAATGACTTTTCACTGAATTGTGAACATATATATTTTTGTCATACTGTTAACATCATCATTAAATGAATTAATATAAATTCTAATTTTGATTATAATGTAACAGAAGACACTCCTAATTATAAATAATCTTATTAATTATAATGTATGAATATTTATACCTGATTGTAGTATCAATTTATGTTTGGGGTTTGAAACACATGTTTCTAAATGGTTTTTTATCTTTATTTTTTATTTTTATCATAAATTAATTTTTTCCAATTCATATAATTGAATATATAAAAATATTTTCTATGTTATTAATTGTTATGTTATAATATTTTAAAACGTTTCTTTTTCTTTGGGGAATTATGAATAGTGACTATAGTTAATTTTTTCCCACTCGATAAAGGTAAATATAGAAATATTGGTTCACAATAATATGATATGACATAAAAATGTTCATTAATATTATTATTATATTACATGATATTTATGTTTGTTCAATTACAAAAAAAGGAATAAAAATTTGAGCATTTATTGGAAAATTCATTTGATAACAACTTTAATAAGATTTAAAATATATAATAAATGAAATATGTCACTCTATTTGGTTTGATATATTTAATTTTGTTTCTACAGATAAAAATAGGTAATGTTAGCTTATATATTTTGTTATATGTAATATAGACTAATTTTCTAATCATTATAGTTTATTTTTATTATTATGTATTGTGATAATTACTCTAAATTCTTGCACAATGTTGTCATAGTGTTTGTGCAAGTAGTCTAGAAAGAAGGTAAATGATTTTAAAAACATTAAAAGTAATATTTATTTGGGGGAATTATCATTCTACATGTATTTCATGATATATACAACATATCAAGGATATGTTACATTATTATACTCAAATTACATTACCATATTGATGTCATTAATGTAAAACTATGTGAATAGTCTGTAAGATGACAATAATAATTTATTCTAAAAAATAATATTTTATTAAAAGATGTAAATACATAAAAAATATTATATTTGAATAGTTGATATTGATATGATTAATCATGTAAACTATAGTCCTATTGTTGTTTAATTTTTCATTAATAGTAAATTTCTACACCAATAAGCATTAGAAAATTTTTATGTCAAGAGGAGCATCAGAAGTGACAAGGAGGGGGTTAAACTATTAGATAAGGGTGAATGAAATTCCCAAACATTAAAAAATTTATTATATCAGAGTACTTATACTCGACTTCATTTTTTATTTTAAATATATATTTTTTCACATAAACATGAAAATGAATTTTTATTATTTTAATAAATTATGTAATTCCAAGTGTGCCACTCCACTCAATTATAAATCCTAACCACTTATCAACTAATCCAAACACAATTCAAGTAATTTAGTTCGGAAAATCTATAATAAAATATCTCTCAAAACCCTATACACATTTTCTATATATCTTTGATCACCAATATACCAAAACAATAAGGCTTTATGTGTATCCCAAATTCGTTATCCAACGAAATGGTAGAAGTCATATATGATTTATTTCAATTATATTTCTTCTTATTACTACTCCAAATAATAATTAAAAATCAATAAATAATTACATTACAGTCTTATAAATACAACATTGTAATCATTATTATTGTAAAACCATTTTCATCCCATTTTTTATCCCATGGTAAGTGAAAACAGGGCCCGTGTATACATGTGGACTTCCACCTCCACAAAGTGATGTGTTTTATTATCCATAACTACTATTCATGTATTTTTTTAATGATTAAGTTAACTTTTATATATATCATCTTCATTAAATCTGTATCATTAAAAAAATATCATTTCTTTTCATATCATTCCATCTATTGGAAACGATAAAACTATTTGTGTGTATTTTTGGATTACCACCTCTAAGAAATAATTTGATTGTATATATCATATACCTTTCAAGGATGATAGAAAATTTGTATTAATGAGTAAAAAAAATATTTCATGATTATATTTTTTGATGATGTAAACATTACCCCTTAGATCATGTTCATCTTACTACATATTTATTAGCATTAATAACTAAAGTTTTACAAAAATATTGATGCCAATCGAACTGATTTTGTTAATAAAAATAATTTGGTAATAAATGACATAAAATGGATAATTATAGGATAATTAACATGAAAAGGTTATTATAAATATAAATAACTATTATAATTTTATTATTCATGATTTAAATAACATACGATGATAGATGATGTTTAATATAAGGAATTTATATCCTCAATTCCATTAATTTAACACTTAATAAATATTATCCAAATCTATTATTATTTTTTAACTATAAATAGAAAAAAAAGAATGTTATCATTCTTATTTATAAATTATTATTTATACAAATAATTTGAATCATAATTATTCCAATGTTACATTGTTTTTAATGTTATCATGTCTAATAGATTTTGTTTTCAATGTCCTATTTTAATGATACCATTGCAAATTATTTTCATCCATGTCCATATTCTAATATTATTTTCTAGATAAAAATTATTTATGGGTCAATGGATGATAAATTAATTTTTATACCACATTTAATATTATTTACAGTCATTTCAAAATAAATATTATTAAAATATAATGTAATGGTCACTTTTAACTCCTATTTACAAAAAGTATAAAAGAATTATTTTTTAACATAAATGTTATGAATATAATTTATTTATCATCATTAATTTTCATTTCATTTACAATTTATTCACTTCTTACTATGGTAATATTTAAATGAAATCATTTTCATGATTTTTTGGTTATACAATTTAGTGAATTATCATAAGAAATGTGTATTTCTCACAATTTTGATGTAATATTAGAAATTAATTTTCTTGTGGGATCAAAAAGGATTTATATATTTTTATATTATAAATGAGAAAACATAAAAAAAATCTATTTTATGATATGTTATATGAGAATTATTAATGATGAATAACGATCCTGATAAAATTATTAGAAGATGTGAGTCTAATGTATTATATACGATGGAGTTATCGATATAGATTATATGATACTGGAGACCAATATAACTCTACAATGAATTGGGAAATGTTTCATGTATTAAAAGGAATTTATGGAGTGAGTTATCTGGGGTGGTTTCTCATATGGATTTTACGAGGATCCAATTTTTTATTTCTGGCATGAGTTAACACAACATTTGGATATGATGTTCTAACATGCATATTAGTGTTTTGAATATACTGATATGGGGGTTAATGGTTTTTTCATGAGATAAATGATTTTTCCCTATATGGATATGATACCTTTTATATGATCATTTAATAATGTTTAAAACATAAAAATTAATGTGTTTTCATGTATTCACTAAACTAACAGATTTCGTTCTACTATATACATTACTCATATTTTAATGGTCATAATTTAATTTAAAAAGTTATATATGGGGTTTATGGATAACTACATTTCCATGAAAAATAAAATTTAAATTCAATGGAGTTATTGATAGTTAAAAATTTACATGGTAATATAAGAAGGGGGTAAATTGCGTCTTTTCTAAAACCATCCACTATTCGGGTTTTTTTGAAATTCTTAGTGATTTATGTGGATATAAAGTTTCATATTCTATATGAAAATATGTAGAGGATAAATATAAATAATGATATTAGATTTTTATAGTAGTTTAGGAAACAAAGATCACCTATTCCACTTTATCAATATCATTCTCAGTGAGGACGGAAAATTTCACTAGAATGGTTCTTTTTTTAGAAGACCATAAATTCACAACTGAGTGAAGGATGTTAACACATTTCAAACAAGGATAAAAAAGAGATTTTTGGGTTATATAAAAGAGAACCATTTATCCAAGGATTAGATCGAGAAGCTATTAATCCAACAAAAATAAGTACGGCCAGTCGAATCACCATGAAATCAAAAGATATTGAATTCAAAGGTTTGGTTTGATCTTAACAGTTGCTGCGACACTGAACTGACTGAAGATGGATCATCATATTCAAAAAAAATTCATTAAGAATGATATTGTTTAAAGGGATCATATTTTCACAATGATATTCCATATTATATAAACTAAACAAAATAGTAATCTTATACTTTTAAAATAATGAACATGCCTATATAAAAAGTGTATCTTCTATTAGAATCAGTTATTTTTTTCACCAGCACTGTACTATATAATTTCAATAATATAGTTGCATATATGAATCTATTATCACAAAAAAATAGTTGTATATATATTAATAGAAAAACTGAAGAAATATATAGAACAAATACCTTTCTTTGGTATTCTAGACCCAAATAAATAACATGATTGATCGTGGAAATTCAAATTCCAATTTACATGGAGAGTCCTATCTTCCCATAGAAGTAGGAGTGATTTTTTCTGATGCACACAATTCTATAAAACAATCAAATTGATCATTGATTAATAAATTAATTCAGATGTTACCTTTAAATAAATCTCTGATTGTAAACAAGGATGAAAAACTCTTACATTGTGAAGACAATGTAGGATTAAGCTGTATAACATAGGGTTCCTTTGCGTAGTGTTCGGTTCCATTGCATAGAAAATGTTCCATAGAAACAAATTCAAAATTATTTGACATACATAATAAAAGTATAATTAGGATGATAATAAATATATTAATCCATGTTAGCATAATACTCTGAATTTTACATTAATTTACTATATGTTTAACTTTTCTACACATAGGGTATGAACATTAGATCCAGAATCCAACATATGGTTTCTAATCGACATACAGGAAGATTTTTAAAAAATTAAGATTTAGAATAATAAATATATAGAGTACCATGGAGTTAATATAATAAAAAATTATTTCACTTTTGAATTGTAATGTAGGTTTGATACCATAAACAAGCATTACACTTTTTTGTAGAATGTTAATCTTTTAAACTAGTATATAGTTTTATAAAATAATTCTCTAAAGATATTTATTGGAATCAAGCTGTAACACCCCAAGATTTTATGAAAAATATTCTTTTAATTTCATTAATGTCTTGTGTTGTATTCTACACCATGATTACCTTGCGCTATACGCAACACCGTATTAACTTGCAGTATACGCAACACTATTCTTGGATCGTGTTACACACAATTTCAAGTTCGTTTGATAGAAGTTATTCTAAGAAACATTGAGTGTATATATATATATATATATTCAATGTATAAATAAAATATGGTTGGATTCTGTTATACGCAACAACAAACGAGTTGTGCACTACACGCAACCCTGACTTGGCTTGCATTACATGCAATCACGACCTTCTTCGATAGCGTGTGTTGTACGCAATACCAAGTTTTACTAAACAATGATATATTATTATAATATTGTTATGAACTAGATATTATGAATATTGTTAACTAAATTTAGAATTTTATAACATTATTATTCATCTTACACATTTCTAGAACATGTTATAAGAAAAAAATAATTTTTTCGGGTAGAATAAGTATTTGTCAAAAAATGCATTTTTGCCGCCTTTTGATGGCGCACCCACATTAAATATAGCTTTTGACATGTTTATAAGTTCAATTTGACAAAATAAAATTCTTCTTTTGAATCAGGATATAAAAATTTACATTAGATAAAGTTTTGATATTTTTCCGATAACTTTCATATTTTAATGAATACTAAAAACACGCTATATTTTAATTAAAAACAACGTTTTTCATCGTAATATCTTATGTGGTTAAATTATAATATTGAATGGTTTTAAAGTATAAATATAATATATTTTTACCATTTAATACAATTTATGTCATTATCCTCTGATTTTACATTGAATTCGCAGGTTAAATAAATTCAATCTTTTGCAATGTTTTAAACAAAAACCCATTTTCTTTCGACAACGGGATTAATTTTAATTTAATTTCTGCAAATTTTTTGTATTGAATTTGGAAAAATGGATTCCATATTTGGAATCAGTGGGTCCAAATTATTTTAATAAGCCACTTTTTTATTTTTGGGCATTATGAATAGTAACTACGTTAAATTTTATTTACCATAGTTAAAGGTAAATTGGGTAATGAGGGGTAAATATAAGATTATAAAATTACCCTAACACCAACCAAAATCCTATTGGATGACTAAAAGTCGACCCATATCACCTAAGGGTCGGATTAGATTCATTTAATGGAAATTTTTCAATGAAAATAACTTAATTATTATTAAAACCAAAGAAAGTGACAACATGTCACTCTCTTAAATCTTATAAGTATATTAATTTTAATTTAGTGATAAACTTCATGAAACTTCGAAGATTAATAGTATCCAGAAATCTAATGAAATTATCTACATTATATAAATTTATTTATAATTTTTAGAGATTAAATAATTATTAATAATTATGACACA
This sequence comes from Viscum album, assembly GCA_963277665.1. Lineage (NCBI taxonomy): Eukaryota > Viridiplantae > Streptophyta > Magnoliopsida > Santalales > Viscaceae > Viscum > Viscum album. The sequence continues at coordinate 1,767,555,932 of OY728152.1, forward strand.
ATAGTGATGCAGAAATTGTTTATCTAGTGAAAAATCAATAATATAATTTTTATTAAACTAATAGTGACATTAAAATGCAAAAAACCCTAACCAAAACTTATTGGACATGTAAATGTAAACCATAAGCATCCAATGGTAGAATATTTGACCATTTGGAGCCTTATAAAAGCGATTATGACACTTATATTATTTTATTTTAAATGATGCCAATGTTGTCACCTTCATAATTTAATAAATATAACAATTTAAATATTGTGATTTTAAGATGCTAAATTCAAGTAAAAGTATTATTGGGAACGGTAATAGATTTATTTTCATCATAGGATTTTATTTATAATTTTTATGCAACAAATAAGTATATGAAATAATTATACAAAAATGTTGTAGTATTTATTTTATTAAGAGATAAACCAAATAAATGGTTTTAAAAATAATAAAATAAATATTATATGAACTATTTAATGTGCAACACTAATTTTCTAGATACATATGACATTTTATGAATCTATTAATTCTTTTTAGTTAGAACATATCTTCTGTATTTATTTTATTTAAATTCAAATATATGAATAGTGTCAAAAATTGACACTATTGTTATTTTATAAAATTAACATATTATAAAATTGTTTATAAGTCACAAAAATATTTAAAAATTATAAATTTAACTTTATATGATCTAAAATGTTATTAAAAATCCAATTATGGACAATTCACAACAAATAAGTAATTATTTGTTATAATTTAAAATTTAGAATGTTATTACCACAAATAAAATTAAATTGATTAAATAAGGATAAATCATGTTGATAATGTTTAAAATAGATTCCTAACATGTATAAATTCTATTTTTTGATGATATTACAACCTTATATTATCTAATATTCGAATATTAGTCATTTTTGGAGGTTTTTATGTGGGTTTAGATTTATTATAAATTAATATTTTTAAGAATTCCAAAGGTGCCCCTCTCCTTCCTAATAAAAGGGTACCTCCTCCCTCTCTTCCTCACACCACTTTGAGCCTTCAACATTGGCCAACCCCTGCCAAATTCCCTTCTCCACTTCCCTAGAAACATCCTAGAGGTTGTGGTCTTCCTCAAAGACCAATTTTAGTGCCCTAAGAGGAGGTCTCAAAGAGGCGCTTCAAAGAAGAGGTAATTTCCATTACCGATTCTTTCACCTTTATTTCTTCTTTCACTTCATCTTATTAAGTTTTTTCATTATGAAGTAATAACATCAGTATCACTCATATACTTATATGTTATTTTAATTATGAAAAAACCCTATTTCACCATCTATCCATCCTACGGAAAACGAAATCACCGCGCGTGCGTACGTACAGAATACCGTCTCAACGCCGTGGTGAAATCTATTTTCCACCACCACCTTACTTGGATGGGTATAATGGTGTAAATAATAACTATATATTATTATTTTAAAGTGATATTGATTCTGAAATAGTATACATACACTCCAATACAGTCCCACGATCATGAGAACGATATCATCGCTCGTGCGTACGTACGGACTACCGTCTCCACGACGCGATGAGATTCATTCTCCACTTTAACCATTTATGAATGATTATAAAGTATATATAATAAGTAATCATGAAATATATGACATAATAATGATACTGGATTTATGTATATATGTATGTCATCTACTTACTTCCATTCAAGACAATAAGGAAAGGAAAACAGCGTTCATGCGTACGTACGGACTACCGTCTCCATGAACGGTGTGTTTCATTTCATTTATCGATCTAATATATATATATATATATTGAATATATATGTTATATAAATCATGTTTTATATTCTGTAAGTAATTAAATCATGATATATGTAATAATAATGTCAAGAACAACAAGTCCAAACACCTACAACAAATGAAACAATTTTACCCAAGACGCTCTTTAACATGGAATTTACAAAAGAACGAATAATATAAAGTCATAAGTAAACCATATATGATATCATAACAATGAATATGATTCTGTAATAAGTCAATGAAATTATTTAAATTATTATACAGGAGGTTCGGACACTTACGAAGCAAATCAGACCTAAGGTAAGGGAAAATATCACAATCTCATTTTTATCCGAGATTGTTTATACTTTGGCATTTACTGGGGGTGTATTTTATCATCCACATCCATGTTTCCTCAATATTTAATATTATTTCCATTCACCTACAATTGTTTAAATCCTATTTTAACTTTAGGTTAGTTTTTAGTAAAAGATATGAAAGGAATATTTTGTCGTTTTTCGTACGAGGTACTTTTTTACTTTTGTGACAAAAGTACGAGAAGAATGTTTTTTTAACTTATACGGTATGAATGGATTTTTAAAACATTATTTCCAAAAAGATTCCTTTAAAAGTTTTCAAGTTTATTTTTAATCAACTTCTTTTAGTTTAAAAATGTATGACATGTTAAGAAAAGAAAAGTGTTTTTGAAGTAGAAAGGATATTTTCCTCAAGAATAAAGTTCAAGTGTTTTATCAAGAATATTTTCCATCTAAGATAATAAAGGGTTCTATTTTTATCCCTATTATTACATTGATTTTATTATGTTGTGATGGAATTATTTTTATGAATTCCTTTATCGTATATGAATTGTTTTATGATGTCATGATGTTTAAGATTCCCATTTTTATTACATGGGTTATGCAATGATGTATGGTTTATGATTTCGTGGAACACATAAGAATGGTTCCATTATGAGATGGGTGGGACCTATATCTCCCTCCAATGCATTGGGTAAAGATTTTATATCTCATGAGATAGACATGGCTGGAATGGTAGGTTATACCGGTTCAGTGAAACAGGACTGAAACGAGGGTGACTCGGTTCAGAAAGGGACTTTGTCCACTAAGATAGTCTTGGAAATGGGTCTTGACTAACAAGAAATGATTCTATATGATTATGTGTGTATGCCACAAAGTTTAATGTTTTATGTTATGATTATTGTGATTACATTTCACTGCCATGAGTTATTCCAGGTTATGAAATTATGATCTCTTTTACAGGTTAATATTTCCAAAAGTTATGTGCTTATGTATATGATGTGATTGATATTTCTTTTGTTTACCCTTACTGAGCATTTGAGCTCACCCTTTTATGTTTTTTTTCACCAGGATATAAATAAAGGTTTTAGGTATAAAAAAAGTAAGATCTTTATAGGAGATGTTGAAGATCTTTCACCAGGATTAGAAGATTATATTCTGAGTTTCCAAAGACCCTAAACTATTACGACCCTTGTGTGTGTGTTTTTGTTATGCACTAAGTATTCTGCAAATGTAATGTAATGTCCATGTACGTCAGGCTTTGGGTCTCTACAGTTGGTATCAGAGGAAAGGTTTAGTCAAACTTTGGAAACTAGGATGCGATAACTTTAGTGAGATCCCTAGAGATATTTATATGGTTTGTCAAGGGATGTCCCTAAGGATAAGTATACGTATAGGATATAGTCCTAGAACTATTGTAACGATATTAGATTAAACCAAAGATGTTAGATATTGATGTTACTCCCCCTTTATTATGATTTTTTCCTCTCACACTATTCTTTTTGGGTTTTAGAAAATGGGTGGAAACAAGATGATTCACGATAATGGAGGATATGATGGACAATGGAATGATATTCTTCATGAGCCACCAAATGAAATGGGATTTGGAAATCCAAACATCATTATTATGCCGAATCAGCAATCTCATAATATGATCAATAAAGTAAAATTTGGTAAGTTTCCTGACTCGTCTAATAAGAGAAAGATGGAGTTTCATGATGATCATAGAGGAAAGAAAGTTCAATTTCCCCTATGTAAATCATGTGGTAAGAGGCATCAAGGAGAATGTTTCAATGGAACTGGAAGATGCTTTGGGTGTGGAAAAGAAGGACACAAAGCCAGTAAGTGCAAAGGAAAAGGTTAAGTAAACACCATGGATGAGGATAATGGTATTGCTACGAAATCATCAATGGTTTAATGTTTTAAATGTGGAATGTACGGGAATTATGCAAACCAATGCCCTAAGGGAAAGTCTCATGAAGAGAATCAGTATGGTCGTATGTGTAGTATTTATGTGGATGATGATGAAGAGACTACAAATGATATGTGACATGAAAGAATCGTTGAAGCTCGGTCAATGGTTTAAGAATGTAGTGGAATGATTACATGTTTATCATGTGTAATGTTGTATAAGTAATCTCATGGTACTATAGAATAAAGAGACATTTAAGTATTGTTACACTATTGTCTTTCCTTAAGTTTTGAAAGTTTATGATTAATGGTACCAGTAACCATGAAAGGTTATTCATATATTTTTGGATAGCAGATGATATGCGCATATTGAAGGGATAAGGAGAAAATGAAATGTTTGAAAGTATTCATGAGCTCATGATTGATATAAGGACTAAGTGATATCATGGTTTGAGGATATATAATTTTGAGGATTTTTTCATGTTGAAAGTGTTAACTTTTAACTTCATTCATGTTTTCACTAAGGTTCAATAAATATTCATTCTTCAAGAGAATACATGATTAAGGTATTCACATGTTTGTAATTTGACCAACAAGATATATCATATCATATATGGGGGATAAATGATGGCATTCACATGATCATTTTCTTTATACTATGAGATTGGACCGAATTATTTTAGATAAGCCTAAATATTGGAATGGATTAAGTTGGACATAAGTTAGTATAATTTAAGGATAGAACTTTTGATGTTATATAGTTTTAGAAAAAGGACAACCTACAGGACGGGCGATAGCCCATCGCGTCAGACAAGGCTGTGGGAATCGAACCCACAACCAAAGTGCGACTGGCCTTTATCACCTACCACAGGCCTACAGGAAGTCCCTGTTTAGTAGAAACTAGTTTTATTATATTAAGAAATATGATATATGATGTATAAGTCCATTTTAGTAACCATATATGATTAGTATCACTATAGATGGACTTATGTATTTTTTGATAACATTTCTAACCTTTTGTTTGAGACAGATAGAATGACACATCATTTTATCACATGATCTACTAACACATCATGAATGAAAAATTCAAATTCATTTATTTAAGAGATGAAGTGGAAATTGTCCAAATAATGACAAATGGAGAGACTATACCAAAATCACGAAATTATTTCTTCTAATTCCAATTTCATCAACTTTAGGGAAATAATCTTGAAAACGAAAAATGTTGTCCTAGTGCTCTTATATCTGATGAATCAGATGGTACCTTTGATCGTCACAAATTTATGGCTTTGTGATTGCTAGCTTTTCCATAGCCATGTTCTCTACCACTCTCCATCAGAACATGATGGTTAGATTTCTCTTCCATATCCATATTTTCACTTATGTGGAAACCCAGTGATTAGTTTATTAGGGTAACTCTTACGTTTCATACTTTTGTTTTTAAAGATTGGTTTTGATATTCCTTTTTACGATGTGGGTTTCTATTAAAGAAACTTTTGAATAGTAAACCATTTATAACCCCGACGAATTTCGAGGGCGAAATTCATTTTAAGGGGGGTAGAATGTAACACCCTGATATTTTATGAAAAATATTCTTTTAATTTCATTAATTTCTTGTGTTGTATTCTAAACCAAGATTACCTTGAGCTATACGCAACACCGTATTAACTTGCAGTATACGCAACACTATTCTTGGATCGTGTTACATACAATTTCAAGTTCGTTTGATAGAAGTTATTCTATGAAACATTGAGTGTATATATATATATATATATATTAAATGTATAAATAAAATATGGTTGGATTCTGTTATACGCAACAACATAGGAGTTGTGCACTACACACAACCCTGACTTGGCTTGCATTACACGCAATCACGACCTTCCTCGATAGCGTGTGTTGTACGCAATACCGGGTTTTACTAAACAATGATATATTATTATAATATTGTTATGAACTAGCCGTTATGAATAGTGTTAACTAAAGTTTGACTTTTATAACATTATTATTCATATTATACATTTCTAGAACATGTTATAAGAACAAAATAATTTTTTTCGGGTAGAATACGTATTTTAAAAAAAATGCAGTTTTGCCGCCTTTTGATGGCGCACCCACATTAAATCTAGTTTTTTACATGTTTATAAGTTCAATTTGACAAAATAAAATTCTTATTTTGAATCAGGATATAAAAATTTACATTAGATAAAGTTTTGATATTTTTCCGATAACTTTCATATTTTAATGAATAGTAAAAACACGCTATATTTTAATTAAAAACAACTTTTTTCATCGTAATATCTTATGTGGTTAAATTATAATATTGAATGGTTTTAAAGTATATATAGAATATATTTTTACCATTTAATACAATTTATGTCATTAGCCTTGATTTTACATTGAATTCGTAGGTTAAATAAATTCAATCTTTTGCAATGTTTTAAACAAAAACACGTTTTCTTTCGACAACGGGATTAATTTTAATTTAATTTCTGCAAATTTTTTGTATTGAATTTGGAAAAATGGATTCCATATTTGAAATCAGTGGGTCCAAATTATGTTAATAAGCCACTTTTCATTTTTGGGCATTATGAATAGTAACTACGGTAAATTTTATTTACCATAGTTAAAGGTAAATCGGTTAATGAGGGGTAAATATAAGATTATAAAATTACCCTAAAACCTGCCAAAATCCTATTGGATGACTAAAAGTTGACCCATATCACCTAAGGGTCGGATTAGAATCATTTAATGGACATTTTTCCATGAAAATAACTTAATTATTATTAAAACCAACGAAAGTGACAACACGTCACTCTCTTAAATCGTATAAGTATATTAATTTTAATTTATTGATAAACTTCATGAAACATCGAACATGAATAGTCTCCAGAAAGATAATGAAATTATCTACATCATATAAATTTATTTATAATTTTTAGGGGTTAAATAATTATCATTAATTATGAAACAATAGTGATGCAGAAATTGTTTATCTAGTGAAAAATCAATAATATAATTTTTATTAAACTAATAGTGACCATAAAATGCCCAAAAACCTAACCAAAACTTATTTTACATGTAAATGTGAACCATAATCATCCAATGGTAGAATATTTTACCATTTGGAGCCTTATAAAAGCGATTATGACACTTATATTATTTTATTTTAAATGATGCCAAAGTTGTCACCTTCATAATTTAATAAATATATCAATTTAAATATTGTCATTTTAAGATGATAAATTCTAGTAAAATTATTATTGTGAAAGTTAATAGATTAATTTTCATAATAGGATTTTATTTTTAATTTTTATGCAAAAAATAAGTATATGAAATAATTATACAAAAATGTTGTTGTATTTATTTTATTAAGAGATAAACCAAATAAATGGTTTTAGAAATAATAAAATAAATATTATATGAACTATTTAATGTTCTCCACTAACATTCTAGATACATATTACATTTTAAGAATCTATTAAAGCTTTTAGTTCGAACATATCTTTTGTATTTATTTTATTTAAATTCAAATAAATGAATAGTGTCAAAATTGACACTATTGTTATTTTATAAAAATAACATATTATAAAAATTTTTAAAAATCACAAAAATATTTAAAAATTATAAATTTAAATTTATATGATCTAAAATTTTATTAAGAATCCAATTATGGACAATTCACAACAAATAAGAAATTATTTGTTATAATTTATGATTTAGAATGTTATTACCACAAATAAAATTAAATTGTTTAAATAAGGATAAATCATGTTGATAATGTTTAAAATAAATTCCTAACATGTATAAATTCTATTGGTTGATGATATTACAACCTTATATTATCTAATATTCGAATATGAGTCATTTTAGGATGTTTTTATGTGGGTTTAGATTTATTATAAATTAATATTTTTAAGAATTCCAAAGGTGCCCCTCTCCTCCCTTATAAAAGGGTACCTCCTCCCTCTCTTCCTCACACCACTTTGAGCCTTCATTCTCTGCAAAACCATGCCAAATTCCCTTATCCACTTCCCTAGAAACATCCTAGAGGTTCTGGCCTTCCTCAAAGACCAATTTTAGTGCCCTAAGAGGAGTTCTCAAAGAGGCGCTTCAAAGAAGAGGTAATTTCCATTACCGATTCTTTCACCTTTATTTCTTCTTCCACTTCATCTTCTTAGGTTGTTTCATTATGAAGTAATATCATCAGTATCACTAATATACTGATATGTTATTATAATTATGAAAAAAACCCTATTTCACCATCTATCCATCCTACAGAAAACGAAATCACCGCGTGTGCGTACGTACGGAATACCGTCTCTACGCCGTGGTCAAATCTATTTTCCACCACCACCTTACTTGGATGGGTATAATGGTGAAAATAATAACTATATATTATTATTTTAAAGTGATATTGATTCTAAAATAGTATACATACACTCCAATACAGTCCCACAATCATGAGAATGATATCATCGCTCGTGCGTACGTACGGACTACCGTCTCCACGACGCGATGAGATTCATTCTCCACTTTAACCATTTATGAATGATTATAAAGTATATATAATAAGTAATCATGAAATATATGACATTATAATGATACTTTATTTATGTATATATGTATGTCATCTACTTACATCCATTCAAGATACTAAGGAAAGGAAAACAGCGTTCATGCGTACGTACGGACTACCGTCTCCATGAACGGTGTGTTTCATTTCATTTATCAATATAATATATATATATATATATACTGAATATATATGATATATAAAACATTTTTTATATTCTGGAAGTAATTAAATCATGATATAAGTAATAATAATGTAAAGAACAACAAGTCCAAACACCTAAAACAAATGAAACAATTTTACCCAAAACGCTCTTTAACATGGAATTTACAAAAGAACGGGAAATATAAAGTCATAAGTGAACAATATATGATATCATAACAATTAATATGATTCCGTAATAAGTCAATGAAATTATTTAAATCATTATACAGGAGGTTAGGACACTTACGAAGCAAATCAGAACTAAGGTAAGGGAAAATATCACAATCTCATTTTTATCCAAGATTGTTTATACTTTGGCATTTACTGGGGGTGTATTTTATCATCCACATCCATGTTTCCTCAATATGTAATATTATTTCCATTCACCTACAATTGTTTAAATCCTATTTTACCCTTAGGTGAGTTTTTAGTAAAAGATATGAAAGGAATATTTTGTCGTTTTTCGTACGAGGTACTTTTTGACTTTTCTGAAAAAAGTACGAAAAGAATGTTTTTTTTAACTTATATGAAATGAATGGATTTTTAAAACATTATTTCCAAAAAGCTTCCTTTACAATTTTTCAAGTTTATTTTTAATCAAATTATTTTAGTTTAAAATTGTATGACATGTTAAGAAAGGGAAAGTGTTTTTGAAGTAGAAAGGATATTTTCCTCAAGAATAAAGTTCAAGTGTTTTATCAAGATTATTTTCCATCTAAGATAATAAAGGGTTCTGTTTTTATCCCTATCATTACATTGATTTGATTATGTTGTGATGGAATTATTTTTATGAATTCCTTTATCATATATGAATTGTTTTATGATGTCATGATGTTTAAGATTCCAATTTTTATTACATGGGTAATGCAATGATGTATGGTTTATGATTTCGTGGCACACATAAGAATGGTTTCATTATGAGATGGGTGGGACCTATATCTCCCTCCAATGCATTGGGTAAAGATTTTATATCTCATGAGATAGACATGGCTGGAATGGTAGGTTATACCGGTTCAGTGAAATAGGACTGAAACGAGGGTGACTCGGTTCAGAAAGGGACTTTGTCCACTAAGATAGTCTTGGCAATGAGTCTGGACTAACAAGAAATGATTCTCTATGATTATATGTGTATGACACAAAGTTTAATGTTTTATGTTTTGATTATTGTGATTACATTTCACTTCTATGAGTTATCCCAATTTATGAAATTATGATCTCTTTTACAGGTTAATATTTCGAAAAGTTATGTGCTTATGTATATGATGTGATTGATATTTCTTTTGTTTACCATTACTGAGCATTTGAGCTCACCCTTTTATGTTTTCTTTTCCCCGGGATATAAAGAAAGGTTTTAGGTATAAAAAAAGAAGATCTTTATGGGAGATGTTGAAGTTCTTTCACCAGGATTAGAAGATTATATTCCGAGTTTCCAAAGACACTAAACTATTACGATCCTTGTGTGTGTGTTTTTGTTATGTACTAAGTATTCCGCAAATGTAATGTAATGTCCATGTACGTCAGGCTTTGGGTCTCTACACAAGCCATGGTATTTGGGAACATAAAAATCATCATAAATTATATAAAATTGTATATTCAATATATTCCCAATAGTTTTTTTCAAGAAAACAAAAAATGTTTCATTTTAAATGTTTTGTATTTTGAAAAAATCTAAACTATGTGGATGTGTCCACTTCATAATATATGGGTTAGTTACGTATAATTTATGATCCAATTTTTCATAACTATAAACAAAAAATTTATTTATGAGTGTAATAAATCGAAGTATTGTAGAAAGACATTATATAATGTAATTTTTTTAATAATGGTTCCTTTTATGTGAAATCAGAGCAAATGTATAGATAAATTTATAGGATTATATAATGTTAATTGAATAACCATGAGATTCAATTCTATGGTTATATTGAAATGATATTGATTTTAAATAATATTATATTTGTTAATATATTAATTTTTTATTCAAAATGGGTTTCTGAAGAGGAAATATGTATCTTGATGTATAATAGTATCATGAAGTCAATATCCTTCAAAATCAATAACAATGAATTGTTTGAATTTGAACTATATAGTTTGTTACAATGATAGATCAGTCGACATAAGCTATAAATTGTAGTGGAATCCATGTTAGATTTTATATTTATTTACCATTAACGAATATGATGATAGTTTCGTGTTTTATGAAAATCCACCCACCGAATTTTTGTGAAACCATTAATCGAGTGGTATAAAAACTATAGATCAATTACAGGTAAAAAATATTCTAACACGTGTGATATTAATAATGTAAAATGATAATTCATTTCAGTTATTTTATATTGTTAATATAATAAATAATTTCCAATGGTTAATAATATTATATAGAGAAGATTTTGATTCCATTGGACGGAATAAATTTACAAATACTTTAACAAGAAAAATTTACCTATGGTTGTTCGATATACAATAGAGAAACAATACATGGATTTGAGAAAAAAATACAATAATTATATAGTATCATATAAAGAAAATATTACAATACAGGTTACATATGCTCCATATTTTATTCAGGATATTGATTTTATAATTATTAAATTTTACTCAAGATTAAAATTAAATTTATAAAAATCATTACCCTCTTTATATTTTTTTGTTATGAGAATGTTGGGATTCAGTTTTCCACCAATGTTATTCCTTAAGATAATAAAAGTATGACGAGGTTATGATAGAATGAAATGTTGAATAAGTCAACTAATAAACCTATATTCTAATCCCCCAACATGTTGTAGGTGTGTGGAAAAAATTATTGAATATTTTTAAAGGATAATGGCTTGTCATTTTGAAAATGGATGTGCTTTCCATCTATATCCTAGTTGAAAAAGGAATTTTTGACTGAATAATACATCTCTTGAATTCATATACATCCATATTTTAGTAATATATATATAAATATTCATGACTATTTCTATTGAGATGGAATAAAGAGAGACAATATTGTTTTTACAATGAATGAATTTGTTTATTAATAGGTTAATGATAAATTAAAATCTCAATAAGGATGTTTTTCCATTTTTAGTGAGAGAGTGCATGCGGGAAAATATATCAATGGTTTAATAGGTTCTATTTCCAAATGATTCAGAAGGTAATAATGCTATTTTAGATTTCAATCAATTCTCTGGATATTTATATTTCCAGCCAATTCAAGATATAGTGGCTTTAGATAAACATTTTTTAAGATATCAAAAATGAATTGTCAAGTAAAATAATGTTCAAATATATATAATATCTAATCATTATTATATTTTTGATTATAATTTCTAGAATGGAATTCATAATTCATTGGGTATTTTATTATATTTCATTACGTATTCTCACACTCACTATGATAGAAGCTTATATAATGCTATTTAGACTTTGAATGACATTATTAGATAATTTTCAATATATTTCAAGGGTTGTTGGAATAAATATTTTCCTTTGGATATATTTTTTATAATAATTGTAATCATTCCAATATTTTTATTACTCATTTTGAGGAATTATGCAGAAAGATGTGTTCAACATAAAATTTTTAAGAGGAAGTGGTAAAAATAATGTTTTAGATACTAGAGTTGTTGTAAGTAAATGATTTAAAATGTAATGATGATTTATTTTCATATGAGGGTAACTCAAAGAAAAAAAGAGTTATGAAGGTCAATATATGAATTTAATTTCATTTGAGGTGAGAGATCATTATTTTATTGTAATATCTCTATAGAAAAGTATGATATGTTTTGGAACAAAAAATAAATGTCATGTCAATAGTTCATTGGGATATAAGATATTCTGGAAAATTTTGGACCATTTTCATACCAACAATACTTGCCTCAAATTTTTACTAAGATATATAATGCTTTTCACATTTCATTACTATGAAAATATGTTCCAAATACATTCCATGTTTTGAATATGGATTTATTTTATTTGGATGAGAATATTTCTAATAAGGAGGAACCTATTCATATTTTTGGCTGTGGATATTTGGTTTTTTGGAAGAAGTAGATTCACCAGGAAAAGGTTTTACGGAAAACCCATATCGCTGAGGAAGGAACATGAAAATAATAAAAAATTATATGATATGAAAATAAACTATTTTGTTTATTTACTAAATAAATATAAAATGAAATAATTTCAAAAAGGGGGAATAATTTAACAATATTGGCAATATTAAGTCAATTTATTATTTTATTAAAATTCATAATTTATATTTTATAATTTTATATTCATCATATTAATATTAATATATTTTTCAGACCAATTATTTTGTAAAATATTTTTATTAAATTATTCATTTATAAATTTTTAATTTTAATTTTATATATTGAAAATTATTTTTGAAAACATATAAAAGTGAATTTTTTTTTGGTAAATTAGTAAATATTGACTACTTCATTGAATCCAGAAAAATATTTATTCTAATGAAACTGAATTATTTTTAAACTAAATTATGAAATTTAAATTCATAATTTTATTAGAATGTATCATATGTAACCTTCATAGCTAAATAATATAAACAATTACCTATAATCATCATTATATCCAACTATGGAGTAGTTTCATTTTTTTCTTGATAAATATTTTTTCAAAGAAAAATTATTATTTATTTTCATTATTTGATAAAATTAATTTATACCACTAGTTTAAATTAATTATTGAAAAATGGATTACAATTTTGTAATTATTTAGATATAATTTTTAAATAGATCACTTTTATATTGTTAATTTATGATTAATAATCATAATAAATATCTATCACCTCTATATGGGAAAATTGTGTAATTCGTGTTAAAAATTTATATAAGGCCTAAACGATTACTTGAAACACATATTAATTATATTGAATAAATGTTTTCAAACATTTCCATAAAAGTTACTAAATTTTTTAAATTTATTTCAACATTCCCCTGAAAATGACCATAATATTATTTTATATAATTTTTAAGAACAAAATATCACCCTAATTGTTTTAATATATTTAATGATTTGTAATAGATATTAAAAGTGATATATTCATTTATAAACTATTATTTTAGATTTTAATTAATTTTATTATCATGGAACATTGTTTTTATTTTATTTATTGAATAATTAACAAAAATTATTATGCAACACCGATATAGTGCTTGTGAATTGAACAAAAAAATCATTTAAATGGTTTTAAAAAATTGAAAATAAATAATTTTTGGGTAAGTAATAGTGTTCCATGAATATTTTAGAATATTATAACAAATCACGAGTGATTTAATTTTTTATATTTTAATTTCAATTCTATAATTATTTCATTAATATAAATATATTTAAATAGTCTAGATAATAACTATATAGATATACTATGTCAAATAATTTTATATTTAATGACTTAATTTTCATGAAATTTTATCTTTATAAAAAATAGTGATATATCGTTCAAAATATTAACCATGGTATACTTATTTATCATTTTTAGATATATAGTAAATTTCTTTACCCCTACAGATAAAATAAATTGACATTATTGTTATTATCAAAATGGTTAACAAGGGGTTAAAAGAAAAGGATGAGGGTAAAAACATCACCTAAACCATTCAATGTTTTATTTTATTAAATTATTTAAAATCATAGAAATCATATCATATAAATATTTTAATTTTCCACCACATGAAAATGAATTTAACTAATATTAATTTAATACATAATGTTATACTAGGGGTTCCCTTGCCTGAAAAAATAATGGAGCTCATCAAATCCTATATTATCAAAAAAAATTTTTGAGTAATCTTGTTCAGCCAAGACACTCCAAAATATCTCTAAAAAGTCATTTAATAGATCATAGTGGGAATCATATAATAATATGTTTAATCCAATAAGGACTAAAGTTTAATCCATGGTGGTTATCTACGCCAATGTATAAATTATAGTTGACTTATTTCATGTTTATTTTTTTTGCAACACATTCACATCCTCTTTAACCCCCCGTGAAATAATAACATCATTATCTACAATACACTTACTTTTTTTTGTGATTTTTGTATAACCCATTTTCATATAAATTTCTATCAAATGGAAAATGAATTCATTGCTCCTATGAAAGTATGGACTACCACCTACGCGAAGTGATTTATTTTATCTTTCATTGCCACTTCTCATGGAATTTTATAGTAATTGATATAATGTGTTTGTATATATATTCATGGAATTATTAGAAATTTTTAATGAAAAAATGTCATCTACGTTTTTTAACATTTCATGGATTGAAAAATGATAACATCGTTGGTCTGTATATGTGTATTACCACCTCCATGAAGTAATGTGATTCATTTATCATGTACACATTTCATTGATGGTTAAAAATTCCTTATTAATTTATAAAAATTAAATTTTATCGTGATTATTATTCTATATATTATAGAATAATGATCCCTTTGACTATGGTCATCCTACTAGAGGAGTTTTGGAATTATGAATAGAATGTACCTAAAATGTTGGAAGAAAACTTAATTTATTATGTAACAAAATAAAACATGGTTATAAATAAAGTAAAAGGGATACTGAAAATGAACATTAAAAAATGACATAAATTTAGTTAAATAATATAATATTATTATTCATTATTTAATGATCATGTGGAATTTTATGCTATATAAGGTAAGGAATTTCTTGTCTCATTTCTATTTCTTGGAGTCATAATCTATTTTTACCACATTTTTCATATTGTTGTATTTAAAAATTATTATGGATTTATTATGGAATTATTTTCTTATATTTTTAATATTTAGAAATATGTATTGTGTTCATTAATTCAATATTTAATTGGATAAAATTTTATCATGGAGTAAGATACATTCTATTAAAAATATTATTTTAATGTTTCCAATCCAGATTTTTTTTCTTCCTTTTACATCTTCAATAAATTTTTGATATAAAATTAAGGATTTTAATTTTTTGGTCAAAAATTTTAATTTTCTAAAATATTTTATTTTCCATAATATTAATTAAAAACCTATACATTTAACATATCCGGTATGGTTTGGTTTTGGCTCTTTTTACCTATGTGTAAAAGAATATTTCATTAAGATATATGACAAGAATGGAAGTTCCTACCATAATGAATTTTCAATGATTTGAATCATCATTTATATGTTTACATTGTTAATATTATTTGAAATAATTTAAATAATATTTTTTGGAATTTTTAATTTAAATATATTTAAAAATAAATTTTTATTTATTATTAATATTATGTAAAATGTAATAGTTCATTGATTATGGGTTCAAAAGTTTTTTTCAATGGTATTATAATGAATCTTTTGAAGATTTATTTCTTTGGTTTATGATGTGCTAAAAACCATTATAGATTATTTACAGTGATCCAAATACATCTTATTTGATTGGTGAATCAGATATAAATTATTGGATTGGTGATTCCAATATGTTTTATTCAATGGGTGAGACAAATAAAGATTATACGATAAGTGAAATTGATATAGATATCAAATGAATTGTTTAATGTTCCTTATCATTGAAGGTATAAAATGGGAGTTAATAGAGTGAGTTTCTTATATACATTTATCTATTCTATAATTATTTTTATAAAAGGTTGACACATGTGATTAATAAGATGTTCTAATATTCCTACAAGAATTCAAATTTTAACTATTTTTTTCATAACTGTTTTAATTTAACGAAAATAATAACATCCATGTGTATGTAATTTATTTCCTTCCATCATAGAGTAACATAAAAAATGTTATCATTTTATGGGTTTCTTTGTTTTTTAGTAGAATGAAATATATTTTTTTATATCTAATATGTTTCACTCTATCACGTATTTTAAAAAAAATAATGTTTCTCAGAATGATGAGGAAAAATTTTTCTTCAGTTTTAAAGTAATGGTCATTTTTTGGAAAAGAAAACATCTCAATTTTAAAATTATATGAATTTTGAGAAACATTTAAACATAGTGGAAGTTTAAACTTTATAATATATGGTTTTATAATGTAAGAGTTATGAAAAAATACTCTAAATCTATAAAGAAAAAATATTATTTATTAATTATATATTGTGATATGACTTCTAAGGAAACTAGATTATATATAATTTTAATTTTTGGTGTGTATAGTATTGAAATAGTATAATATTAGTAAATATGGCCCAATTATTTTTATGAAAATATGAGATTAGAGTTTCACGAGGATATCTAAATCATTAAATTTATAAGGTGTGAATTAATTCCTATAAAAATATAATATTTGTTAATAAATATAATGTACATGTCCCATTCAAACAATTTTGGTAAATAAATAGATTCAATAAATTATATGAAGAAAATTTATCAATAAAAATCATCTAATGAAATTATAAATAATGAAGTTTATTTCAAATATTATTTTTTAATCCCATGAAGACATGAATTAATTGATTGACACTAATCCTTACAAGATGTGGGGAGGAGTTTATTTCAAAAATACTACCATACCATATAAAACTATTTATGAACACATTGATATTTTTATGTGATTAGTAATCCACCTATAAAACATAAATAAATACTGTAACACCCCAGGTAAATAAAGAATATGACATTTTCATATTTATCCATATTTATGAGTAAAATATTAATATGACTTTAAAGGGGACGCTATGCTCGATGGCATACCCAACACGCAACAACGAGTTTCTTGGGAATCTTACGTTGCACTCTAATAATGAAATAATATTATTTTAAATGGTAGTTAACATGTAGCCATTGTGTTGGCGGGAATGGATAGAAATAACTAATATATGATTATATATGTTTTTAAATGTTTTTACATTTATCCAATAAAATATAAAGGCTTAAAATACGGAAAGAATTCAATTTTAGGCGTATATGCCCTAGTTTTCACTAAAGGTTCACTTATCGCCTTTTGATGGCGAACCATCATTAAATATAGTTTTTTTTCACTCTTATTCATTCTATTGGTCCAAATAAAACTCTTATTAAGAATCGGGACATCAAAATTTTCTTTGTGTAAATTTTTGGTATCTTTCCGATAATGTTTATTTTTTTCTAATGAATAGTGTAAAATGTTGTATTTTAATTCAAAACCTCTTTTTATTCTAATTTATTTATATGATTAGATTATCTATAGAATTGGTTTTAAAGTGAAATTAGAATATATTTTTACTATTAAATCCAATAGTGGTCGTTGGAATTAATTTCACTTTGAAATCAGACTTAAACAAGTGTCAATCTTTTGATACTTATTGTTTCATAAAAACACGCTATTTGATCTGACAGCGGGAATTAATTATTAAATTAATTAATGTGACTTATATGTTTTGAATTTTTTAAAATATACATCATTTTTGAATTCGGAATATCAAATATATCTTAGGGTGAATTTTTGGGATTTTTCTGAAAAACTTCAATTTTTGATGAATAGTGAAACCACTAAGTGGTACTTATAAAAACTGATTTTTCCGTTTAAATGAAATTTTTCCATCTTTGTGTTTTGAATTTCGAAAATCCGACATACATGGTTGTCATTAATAAGTAAAATGTGGTTCAATGGGATAAAAATAATTTTTTTGGTGAATAGTAACTTATTAAGTTTTTAATCGCGATTAGAGGTAATTAGTGTAGTTTAAGGTAAAAATAATGTTTTAATAATATGAAATGAACTTGACACATGTCCTACACTCATTGGTTGTGTAATGGCACACTAAGAAAAGCCATGGCTCAACTTGGGGACCCCATGGAGCCACTTTGGTTGGGAAATGAAATAAATAACATTTTATTTAATGTAAAAGTAAAAATGACACAAACATCATATGTTTTACAAAAACAATTTTTACATGGGGTTATAAAGATCATATTTTTGATTATAAATAGTCATTGGAAAGATAAAAATATTTCCTACATCATAGTATTTGTTTTATAATTTTTAGTCTTTAAATAAAATAAATTATTTATGACATCATGATGATGCAGCGATGACATCATTATTTAACGATTTAAATAAAATGGAAAGATAATGTAAACTCTAAGACCTGCACATGTCCAAAACCAATTTTATGAGTGGTTTTAGAAGTCTTATCACCTTATCCACTAATTATATCAATTTTGGACCTTTTAAAACCGAAAAACATTTTCAAATAAAGTAATATTTCTTACTTTCCAAAATTTCCCCTCTTCTCCTCTTATAAAAGGCCCCCACCTCTACCTCATTTCACACACTCCTCAAGCCTTTGTCTCGGCCAACCCCTGCCCATTTACAATCTCCACATCCCTCTCCTCATCCTAGAGGATTTTTTTGGGCAGAATCTTTTCAAAGGAAGCCTTTAGGCTCAAATCAAAAAGAGTTACACTTTTAAAAGTAATTCATTCTCTCATGTTCATTTGTTTTATTTTGCTTCTCCAACCCCATAAACTCTTTTTATTTACATATTTTGTAACAACACCAGTATATTCAATATACTAGGATGTTGTTATAAGATTTATTCGAGCTACACTCTCACACAACTACATAAAATGGTTAAAGAACATACGGTTTCTGTGGATGGCGAAATTCTGCCTCCCGAAACGATGATTGTTCAATACTCATTTAACACCTTCAAAGGTGGCCATTATGATGTCACAATTTTTATATATGATATATAATATGTTTATGGTTTACTTATGCTTCTTTATTTTTCATTTGTGTCTTACATTTATGGCTTCCATTATGGGTATACGCGATATCTTCATTTAAGGGAGTGCGGACTACCGCCCCCTCAAAGTGATTTGATTCGTTAAATACCATATGTGGGCCGTATAAAGGATGGAACTATGATATTATATATGATATTATACTGGAATTATAATATACCTTTATATAATTATTATTCCATTCTATAAAATACGAAATAGAAATGAAAGTAGCGTTCATGCGTACGTACGGCTTACCATCTCCATGAACGGTGCATTTCATTTCTTACCTCTAAATGGTTATGTAATGTTATAAATGCATGTATGTACTGGATATATATGACATATATGATATCTACATCATGAATAAAATTCTGTATATAATAAACATTTGGCCACACGAACAACATGTAATTGTAAGAAGTCCACTTTCGACTTAAGAACCAAATATCGGCAAAACAAATATTATTAACATAAATGATTACATAATGTTTATGACATGGTAATAAGTGATATAAAAGGAATAATGAAATTGAAAAAGGTTCTTAAGGAAGTAGAAATTAACTCAAGTTTATTATTCAGGAGATTAAAGAACGATCGAGTCAAGTCGGATCCGAGGTAAGGGATCCTACTCTTCTCTTTCTTTTTAAGTACACACTTTTATGTCATTCCTTTTAAAGATCATCATTCTTGTTATTTGGATGATATTTTATATTACACTTACTTTAATTTTTATGGTAATGTGATGAGAGACCCTATTCTCTCTCATCAATCCATTTTGGAGGTTTTGAGTGGAGCCGTTAGGCTGCCGAACTTTCGTAAGAGATCTAACCTCTCTCTTTCCATTTAAGTACTCTCCTTTAGGTCACTTCTTTTATTCTCCTCTTTGTAATGTTGGGGGATGTTCTTTTATATTACTCTTGTTGTAAATTTTATTTTAATGTGATGAGATACCCTATTTGATCTCATCAATCAATATTCGGAAGATTTATGTGGCACCGTTAGGCTGCCGAGTTTTCATAAGGTATTTTTCATCTCACTTTTATTCCCATGATATTTATGCTACATTTGCCACAAATTCCATTGAGTGGTGTATGTACTGCCCATTATTCTACTCTTTGTGTAATATACTTTCGTTTATGAGTATTTACATCAAAGATCTATTGTCCTTCTTTCATGGGGTGTATGTTTTGAAAGATACCCAAGTCGGTAAGGGAACCTTTCACCCTCCTCTTTTTTAAAAGACTTCTTTTGTTGGGACTTTTAATTTACATATTGTTATGTTGGGATATGTTCTCATATATCCTTATTGATGTAAATTTTTTTTCCAAGTGATGAGATACACTTTTTATCTCTCATCAACTCATTTTGATGTGATGCCGTTAGGCTGTCAAGGGAACTTTTTAACCCAATTTTGATTTCTTTGGGTTCAACATGTAGTCATTGAATATGTCATCCATTTAATATGTGTGAATGACCTTTTATTGTTTTACACTTAATATCCACTTATATTGGGTGTATTTATATTTTTCACACATATTTTTGAGATTGATTTGTCCTTAATTTAAGGATACCTTCTTTATAAGGGATTTCATCACATTTGAAATTTCTATTGAGAGTTCATTGTTGTTATGAACCAATTCACTCTTATATGGTGTATATACTGTCCTTTGGAGTATTATATCATGAATCCATTTATTCTCATTATATTATAAAATTCTGACTAAATGTTATTCCTCAATTATTGTATTCAAGTGTCTCTAATTTTGGTAAAACCCCTTTACCAAAATATCACTTTAAATGTTTTAAATATTTATTCTTATTAATATCCATGTTTCAAAATGGTTTTAAGGATTTGTTTATATGGATATTAATTGTTTAAAATTTTAAAAGCTTCAAGGTGGTATGGGACACTTTGATTCAAAAATCTCTTTCTTAGATGTTTTAAATGGTTTTGTAAATGGTTTCTTTTTGAATGGATTTATTATTTCAGTATACTAAAATGTTATATTGTTATTGAAATGTGGAAATGTTATGTTTCCTTTATGCATGTTTTATGTGATACATTTATGTTATGGTTCTTGGGCATTGTTATGAAAACGGGTGGTTCCATGATAAACTAACGGTGGGTGAGCCCGATATAGCTCTCCAATGCATTGGGTAACCCGAAGGAGTGAAACGTTAAGGTTTATCCGAAGATACTTAGGGAATATACTGTGATGGGTATTCCAAACGTAACCAAGAGGGTTACTCCCTACGTAAGAATGTTATTAATGCCTCAAGTTACCTTTATGTCTTATGTTTTCTATGATTTATTCATGGTTTGATGAGGTATGTTAAAGTACCTATGTTTTATGGGTAAAGTATGATTTCATTCTTATGTATATATGAACTCATGTTTCCTTTCCATATTTTTATAACCATTACTGAGCTTTTTATGCCCATCCCAAGTTTTGGAAATGTTTTTCACAGGTCAAGGGAAAGGTACATGATGTGGTGATAGTGTCAAGGATGTGTCAAGAAAGAATCCATGTTTTATTTTCAATATGTTTCCGTTGATGGGAAGAATGAATATTTTCTTTTATGTAACCACTCTGTTTAAATGTGGAATGTAATGCAAGTTTCATGATCTAATTCTCTAAAACTCTAAACCTGAACAGATCCTCAATTTGTAATCTTGTAATAACTCAAGATTAAGTAAGGTTTAAGGCTGGGGCCTTATAAATGCAGTGAATTTAATGTACTCATAACATTAATAATAATGATCCCACTATCCATGGTGATGGTATTTATTTCTTTAATGATAATTTGAATATAAACGTCACTAAAAATATCATCCAATTCAGTTTCTTTGGCTTACCCCAAAATAGATGCAAGTTATGATTTTAGAATGGGATGGGTAATTCATGTTTTCTAATTAAATGTTTTATAAATTTATCATTAACAGTTTAAATACAAATAAAAAATAGATAAATAAATTTTTTTCATTTGATCACCATCCCTGACACCATTTCATAGTAATAAATGAGATACGTCATATTATCAATATTTCTCGTAGACCATTGAAAATAAATTATATGGACATGAATTTAAAATGTATATAAATGAGTTACCAAACATCTAAATTCTTTGATAAACATTGGAAAAAAATATTTAACTATTTTTAATAGATCTAATATGGTATACTTTTGTAATGGAATAAAATCATAGAGGGTTATTGAGGATATCATTTTAGAGCACTAGAATCTTGATAGATTGAACAAGTTAAAATTTCAATAATAGATCTTAAAATACAATTGGATAGTAAAAAATTATTTTGATTCCTAAATCATAATATAATTATTTCTAACACTATCACTCTTCTTCCATAATATTATTGGAATAAATGTATATATCCTGTATTTATTAAAATTTCTATTATGAATAAACCCAAACTGATTTAGCGAAATAGTTTTATCAACTAACATAATATGTTTTTTTCATGAATAAATCTAATGATCATGAATATATAATTCTAAATTAAAATAGGATGAAAATTGTGTTCTAATTTTTATTTTTAACCTTAATGAATGGAACTATGAATTGTGATTTAAAGCCATATTGAGGAAAAAATGTTATGAAAGGAGCATTCATAATTAATTTAATGTTATTGTGAGTAATGTTGCGGTATTTCTTGACAAATTTGTCCAATATATAATAAATATAAGATGCACTTATTGGATTTAAACAAACAAAATATATAAATCATTAATTTGAAAAATTATATTATGAAGTTTAGTATGTTAAATAATCATATCAACAAAAATAATAAAAAAATATAAGATATTTTATTTATTCTTCGTATCATTAATTTGGTTTCAATAATTAATAATAATATAGCACATTAGATTTTAATTTTAGGAAATAATATAATTATCATACATTAGATGATTAAGATAACCATATATAAACCTACTCGAAATACACACCATGAAAGGGGTAGATGATTTTATTTCTATTATTTAAATAAAATTTTATCAGGAATTTTTATTATTAAAGAAAACCTGAATATTATTTTAATCAAAAATAAAATGAAAAAATATAAATTGCATAAACTTGTTGATTTTACATAGTTGACATTAAAACATAACTCTAAGGAGAATATAATAATGATGTATTGATATAAAAATTAATTATTACTTAACTAGTATATGATTACACATTGAGGAAGATATCATGTAACATATAAAAATACTATAATTTTTAAAATTGATGTAATGTTTTATATGATTCATTTAAGGATAATCATAAAAAATACTAAGAAAAAATGTAATTATATATCCATAATTATGACTAATATTATAAACCATTAAATTTTTAAAAGGTAAATAATTAAAATTAGGTAATATAGAAAACTTATTTTTTTCAATTATATATATTTTCTTTATATTATATATATTTTTAAAAGACAAATTTTAATGTTTTTCGATTTACATTTTAAAAAATAAAAATTATTTTTTAAATACGAAAATATCTAAAACGAAATTATAACGATACCATAATATAAAATCCTTTCTTCAACTAATTCCTTTAATTAAGTGTTTGGATGGTGAAAATATTATTTTTAAGTTCATTCAAAATTAATACCATTTAATTTTTATAATAAATATATTTTTTTCAATAACATTGGTATCGAAGATAATTTTATCTTATATATAAAGAGAATTCTTAAAAATGATATTTTTCTAGAAAATTTATTTTTTTGCAATTGATTGTATGTATTTACTGATTACCATTTGAAAAATTCAATTTTAATTGCATTAATGTTAATTTAAAGTTTTTAATTTAAAGGTTCAAAGTAGGACAAAATTTCTAGCATTAAATTTTTTCCACTATTAGTAATTACTATGTTTATAAATTAATTTCCATGCAAAAATTTAATTTCTCTAAAAGTAAAAAATACTTAAAATCATCCAAAGGTTGTATAAAACTAAAAGGATGAAATATTACATATCATTATCTTCCCCCCACACCCATATTGTTTTACATATAGTCCATTGAAACTTGAATAGTTTCATGACATTATTATAAAATGATGTTTCTTTCCAAAAGATCCATTTTCTCCTCTTATAATTGGATACCACATCCTCCCATTAAATTTATACATATAAATTAAATTAAAAAAATAAATATATTCCTATTCCCCCACCCATATCCTTCTCCCACCTACATATTCTTATGGTCGCCTTATTTTTTCAAAAATACTTATCTTTGAAAAAGTTTAATAATAGAAAACTCATGCTTATTACATGATTAATAACTTCTAATAGTATTTTTAATTCTAATCCTTCCAAAAATATTATAACCATGATAAAAAAATTAGTAATAAAATGTTACTTAAATTTCATTATATCTATTATACAAAACATTATTCATTCCATTTAATCAACTGTGAAAAAATATCATTAATCATGAGTATATATAGACTATGACCTCCATGATACAAAATTTTTAGTTTTGAATTCCCAAATATCAAGGATGATACCAAGAATAGAATTTATGAATAAATAGATTTTATGAGAAAATAATAAATTCAGAAAATTTTTATTTTTAACAAACCTAAATTCATTCAATTTGTTGAAAAATGAGGATATTAATTATGTGTATGTCCTGAATACCACCTCCATGAACAATTAATTGAATATGTATTAACCACACATCATGTAGGGTTATAAGAATTGTTTTTAGGACTAAATATAATATTTTTTATATTTTCATTATTTTTAATGTTAAAAATATCATTATATAATAAGGTTCACCTACTCATTGAATCATTATGAAACATTAATTTTCAAGGTCGTTTTTACCACTTACATGAGTGATGTTGTGATGTTTATGACATAGTTGAATATAGAATGTATTATTTATGTAAAAACCTGTAATAATAATTTATTCATTATTTATAAATTATTCTATATTTATAATATCAATACCTAATGTTTTATTTATATATCCCATTTAATTAATTAAACTAACCAAAAAGATCTCTTATATGATTTTTTCATCACAATACATCAACAATGTATATAATAAATTAAACAATAAATGTGAAAATTATTTTAAAAATAATATAATAGTACATTGAATGTTCTAATAATTATAAACATTATTATAATAATGAGTAATATATCACTTGTATAATATTAGTTTTTAACATTCATGCTTTCAAAAAAATAATTTCTCAAATTGATGTTTACCATCTAAAACTATTTATTTAATATTTGTAATTTAATTTAATATAATGATATATAAATATTTTTTTTATAAAATATGTAATTAATGTGGTTATTATTGTTAGATAGTATTTTAGACAACATTCAAATGAGAATGAGTAATTGTAAGGGATTATCATTAGAAAAATCATTACATTAGGTCATAATAAATTCTATTTATCATAATAAATTTCACGTATAATCGTATATTTCCTATGGTAATGTTATATACTATTAAAAACATATTTTTTGGAAAAATGTTTCAAAATAATGTATTATTATATGTTGAAATACTTGATTTGGGGAAATTCTATTTTATTGAGAATAATTACCGCATATTTTAATAGATTTTTCTACCCATGTCCACTTTTTTATTTAGAGAAAATATTATACATCCCTAGTTGAAAATAAATTCTTTAGTCTCTAATAATCCTTATATTTTCCATTATTTTAAAACTATGAATTTATGATTATTTAATGATGTAGATTTTCAATAATGTAATTTTAAAATATTTCATTGTATTTTCCTCTCAATGATCATATATTATAACACTGAAAGTCACTCTTTGATATATGATTTATTTACATTAATGATCAGTTCATTGAAATTTATTTTCGAATAAATAATTTAAGATGTAGTCACTTAAATTAAATAATGTATTATGGAATATAACTCATAAATAAAATCATTTCATGTTGATATTAAAAAATATTTTTTAATTGAAAATCATATTAGTAAATTCTATTTCATTTTCACAGAATTATTCCTTACAAATGTAATATTTTCTAAATCACCTGGTATATTTTTCTGTTCATGTTTTTAGGTATCAATTGATCATTTTTCTTGTCAAACCATTTAAACAGTTATAATAATCAATTTTTTCTTATGGGTGTTTTATGGTATGTTTGATTATCATATATTATTTTGAATTCATATGTAAGGATGAAGGCTGGTGGGGTCTTACTCGCCCCTCCCCCCCCACCCCCAATTCATCAGTTATATTTTTATATATCTTGTTATAATGATGTGTGGACATACTTATATTTTTCAAAAAAAATAATGGTGCAACGTCAATGATATTTTTAGAAAATTAAATGGTGGATATATTTATATTTGTTCCCATGGTCTTATTATGTTTATGTTTGTGTTCATACATCTCTAAAATATGCCATATTTTTTAAAAATGAAAAATATTATGATATTCAATGGTATATAGATATCATACAATCTTATATATTCATTCCATTCTACTTATATGATTCATAGCCATGTTTTTCGGAATATAATTCATTGGTCTTATGTTCTTATATCATGATCCATAATGATCAATACTATTTTTTTTCCTCTTATGATATCATTATATTTTTAACTGATATTACTCCCATACTGTTGTTTTCATTATATAAATGATATTTCAATTATGAGTAAGTTATTTGTTTCCATTAATAAAAATTAAATCTCACCCATTATTCTGTTTACATTCCCTAGGTATGAAGAATAATTTTTTGAATGAGATTCTAAATAGAGGGTTTGTATGAAATGGTTCATGGAGAAATTTACATACTTACTATAAAATGATCTATTTTTATTCAAATTTTATGTGAAAAAAATTTATTTCTTCCATGGTTAGTTTATCTTATTGTGAAATGTTTTTATTATTCCATAAAATTAATTTATTATTTATGTTTGATAATCATATATCCCTGTATTTAGTATCAAAGGGATGGTTCAGTTATTTGGTTTTTAGAATAGATAACTACAATGATGACTCTAAGAATGATTATATCTCTTTTATAAAACCATGATGTTTTTGTAATGTTCATATTATGATGTTTTCCAAGATATACATACCAATATAGATACTAGGATATTAATGTGACAATAGAACTATTTAACCAATGTATAATCACCAAAAATTGGTTGGTTGAGAACCTACTCAATCATCACCCATATACATGATGATTAAGCTTATGATAGAAGTCTTGGATAGACACTCCCTACAGATATTCATCGGATAATAAAATACAATTCATAAAAAATGATTAGTGATTCAAATATGTTAGTGTTAAAGAACCTTTAAAATGAAATGGAAATGGAAAACATATATTAAATCTTATTTATTAATATGTTATTATATTTAAATAATTTATGAGTTATATATTGTAATCAAATTTTTTTCTTAAAATATATTTTCTAATTAATGTTCCTAATAAATTATTTATTTGAATTGATTTATAGAACAAGGGGGATTTGGTATAATAAATAGTATGATTGTAATGTAAATATTTTTGAATGAGCTTAAAAATTTAAATAGACTTGATATAATAAAACATCAAAAAAATTATCATGAATCTTTCAAAAGATATGAACAATAATAATAATCACAGTGATCTCCCAAATGCAAAAACAAATCATGAATCCTGATATTGATACTTTTATCATTCAGTATACATGTTTCTATTGTATCAAATAATCAATTTATTTCTGAGAAATGGATTGATCCGATGGAAAATATGTTTTTAATCATTTAGTTTACTATGAATGTGAAGTGTTTTTCTATTTATCATCTTGAAGGAGAGGATGACCAATGTTGGAATCTTAGTTTCAATACAATATAAAAGGAATAACTGTAATCTATATAATTAGAGGAGTTCAAGAAAGTATTCCCTATTAAGAACATTCATCAATCTATTCACATAATAATAGTGAAAGAATTACTTAAGATGTAAAATTTGGAGGATAAATATGTTTTCAATTTTGAATAATATGTCATTTGGTTCTAAAGATATTTGCCTAGTTATATATACCTTTCAAAAGTAAGGATAATTCATTTCATCGATTGATTAATACCATGTTTTCAATGGGAATTAATAAAAAGAGTCTTTATAATCTATTAAAATATTCTTATATTCGTGCTAATAGTGGGGTTGATAATTAGGGAGCCTTTTATTTGAGGATAAATAAATATAGGTGGAGTCTAATGGATGTTATGATGAAAACATATATTGTGGTTTCAAATCCCACCTATATATATCTAAAAATTGTTGGAGATAAACCCAGGGAAGCTTCTTCAAGGGCTATGGTAAGTCTTTATCATATTTTATTGTCCACCATATTGTAAAAAATTGTAAATATAGTAATAAGAGTCTGATTAACATATCCTAAAAGAAATAATTTATGAAAAATGTCCCACCATCATTTCAATTATTCAGCTATAAATATTTTCTATATTGTGCTTGTAATGTTCCTATACCCAAATATATTAAAGAGAAAAGGCCTCAAAACCCAAATAAATTATGACAGAATTGAAGAGAATTTTTTGTCACTACTATTAAGGTGGATGATGGTAATTAAAAAGTGTAAGGAAAACTCATTCTTCATTATATAATCACAAATTACTTATTTTATTTTGGTTTCTGAAATTATGTTATATCACCTGTGTTTCCTATGAATGATTATTGACAACCTAATAAAATTGGAAATAAACATTCTATGACAAACACTATTTGAATGATGATAAAATATATGATATATAAATATTATTCAATAGATGACTATGGGAAGATAAACCCATCAGATATAGTTCATCATACTTTATTTTGTTTCATGTGATTTTGGGTATTTATTAGATATCATTATATTGATTACATGTCAAATTTAAAGTTGAGGATGTATCATTTCAACTTAATTACTATACTTTGATAAAATATTGATTTAGGGATGATTATGTGCTCCCTAGAGAATAAAATTCAATAAAATGGCTTATGATACATATCAATGAGGAAATACTTTCACAAATTACCAGGGTTGATGTCAAAATTAACAAAATGAAAATTATAAGGGAGTATACTTATATATATCATGATAAAAAAATTAACTTCCCCCGAAGCATGGGGATGAGTTTTCAATTAGGATCATACATAGATATATTATTATATCAAGTATTCCTCATAAAATATCCCTTAATTAGTTTTAAAAAATCAAGAGGCCACTATAATATAATCAAGATAATGGTTGTGTACACTTGAGGAAAATTCCTTGGTGTACAGTAGTGATTTTTTGTAAATAAAGGGTATGTATTTCAATTTATTTTAATTTAATATATTTAAAATAATTAATCATGATAAAAAAATTACATGTTCCCCATATTTATGATTTATTGGATCATCTTTGAGGAGAAATTTATTTCTCTAAGAGAGACCTTTGATCCTGATATCATTAATTGTGGGTAATGAGAGAAGATTTACCCAAGATTGATTTTTTAGAATGTTTGGACTCTATGAAGTTATATTGATACCATTTGAGCTTAAAAATGACAATTATTTCTTAATTTAATTGACTAATATGGTATTTTAGTGATACTATAAAAAAATTTGAGTTATTTTATTTTGGTGAAATTCTCATATATTATAAGAGATAAGATATATATGAAGATCATTTTGGATTTCTGTCATGGAAGATAAGAAAGGAAAATCCATATGACATGTATTTCATGTGGGAATATTGGATGAAAATTAGTATATTTATTTGGTCTTTTAATCATGATTGGGAGTATATTTTTGGAAATATCAACAATAGATATATTTTGTAATAATTTTTGGGCCAAACTCTTGGACATAGATTTTGAGTATTGTTGGATTAGGTGGATACTTTAAAAGTATTTTGGGAAACTTATCATAATTATTAAATCCATAATCCATGTTTACCTAAAATAGATTGAAGTTCCTCTAGACAACAATGTATGAGGAATGAATCTGGTAGATTATTAATAGACTGGATACTATGCATGTTCATAAGATACCCTTTATTGGAAATACGTTTATGATATATAGTAACAATTATATAAAGGGTTTGGGATATTTTCTTAGGGATATTTAGATAGAAATATCTTATGCATCACGATAATTAATTTCACATGAAGAAAACTATTGAAATCTCGATCAGGATCGTGTGGAAATAATATTTACATTCAAAATTTGGTATCTCCATCTCATTGATGAGAAGTATGATAGTTTCCCTGAACATAATTAACTAAAGTAAATATACCCTCAAATTTATATAACATGTTCTATATGATTTGGTTATAACTAATAAAGGATAATGATTTTTCGATACATCGCCTCCCAGGGAAGGAAAAACGGTAGATGAGACCCAAAGTTGTAGGATCATTCCATCATATCCATTATGAAGTTTGAAGATGATTCAAAACTCATCAATTTACAATGGTTTAATCATGACATCGTAATGGTAGAAGTAAAATCATATAATTCCAAAAAACATCGTGATCATACATTCATGAAAAGATCAAATATGCTGGGAATGATTTTACAAAATAACAAAAAATGCTTACGAGTATTCTGATGTTTAACATTAATAATGGTTTAGTTATAGGTTTTGGAACCAGGATATATGTACCGTCAAAATAGAAATGAAGAAGGAAAATTTTGATTATGAACAAAGTTAATACCTCAATATTCCATTAAGAACTAAAAATATTTATATTGATCAAAAAAATATATTTTGAGATATCATGAAAAGGGAAATCATAGAAGAAGAAAAATAATTCATTGAATTATAGTATGTTATGGATGAATTACAAAATTAAAATGGTATATTGTATCCATTAAATTTACTAATAACAAAATGGGAAAAAATTTCCATGGATTTTATTGGTGGACTTCACAAGAAATATAAGTTCCATAATTTATGGTGGTTTATAGTAGATCCCCATATATACTAATCTCATTTCATCACTGTTAAATAATACTTTCCCCGTGATTAACTCTCCAACATATATATTAGAGAAGTTGTAAAATAGTATGGTGGGATACTTTCAATTGTATCTGATCGAGATCCATGATTTACATCAGGATTATATAATTTTAACAAAATAATGGTTGTATGAGATGAGTTTATGTATGTATTATCACCTATATGAATATGATTAGTCTAACAGTACCATCTAAACTATATAGGATATGCTTAGTTCCTTTTAGACATAATTCCAATGTTATTGTTATTAACAGTTACCTTAATAGCTTTATAATATTAAAATAGTTTCTATTATATAATTTAAATGCATCCATGAGAGGCTAGTCATTGGAATATATATTGGATTATAATGTGATAGGATAAATTTAGATAGAATCAGATGATAGGACATGACCGTGTCCAAGACATAACGGAGATGGTTCAAACCATTATGTGAAATATTAATGTGGCACAATATTGAAATAAGAGCTATATAGATAATAATTGATGAGATATATATTTTCATGTAAGAGATATTGTATTGGAATATATATATATGGAAGTAGATTTATTTTATTTTGGAAGAAAGGGAAGTGGATCCCTTGGTATATCTCTCCCTTCCTAATGCATGATCATGTCGGGGAATAATCTTATCACTCATCACTACCTGTTAATATCTCCCTTGTAAATGATTATTTCTACGAATCACTTTTTAGGAATTATAAAATATTCCGATTTATTTTAGTAATTTTATTGTCCATGAAACATGAACATAATATATCTGGTGAGGAATATTAAGTATAAATTCTAGATCAATGAGATATAGTGTGGGGGAAGAAGACCACTCATCAGGTCAATGTTATATATATGAATAATAATATTGAGTAAGTATATTTTATCATACTAATTTGATGATAATAAATTACCCTCTCTTCTTTTAATCTATGTAATAACATTTTTTAGGATAAAACTAATTTAGGTGGGTGGAAAGTAACGACCCATACATCAATAATTTATAAAATTGATTCTATGTTTGATATATTATGATAAATGATAAGCCTGAATAATTAAACATATTAAGATGATTTTTTTACTAAATATATAAAAAGGAATAATACAGTAAGATTTTAATTATGTATATGGTAAATAAATAATATAAGTTAATTTTAAAAAAGATCATTTTCAATGATAACAATTTTATTTGTATTTTATATTTCCTTATAGAAGATAAATGTACATGATTTGGAATTAACATTTTATTAAATATAATTCATTTATAAATTATTTGAATCAATATATACATTGTATAAATTGTGGATTCTTTTCATAAACAGTTGGTTTTATGTTGAAAATATGATTTTTTCTGATTTTTTTGATTTTATCATTATAGAACATTTTATAAGAGTATTAAGAAACTTTTTATGTAATGAAATATGTATTTAATGATTAATATTATTTTACAAAAAGAACTTCATAAACATCTAATCATCATTATATTATTTTTTATCTAAAAATAAATAATTACTTTAATAATCAATTTTTTTCATTTCGTCTATGTGGTTAGATGGAGAATTTGAGTTTTAACATTCCATGAAAGCCATATACATTTTATTTTTTTATAATGAATCAATTCATATCATCAAACCCAATTACAAATATAATAATATCTTATATATAATTTTAATTATTAAAATTGATTTTTAAAAATATTGTTATTATTTAATTAAATGAGTTTATTTTAAAACATTCCATTCACACATTTTGAGATTTTATGTTATTAAATTATTCTAAAATATAAAATCAAAACATAAAATTATTTTATATTTTTAAACCTTAGTTTTTATCATTAATATTAATTATTATATTTAAAAGTCATTCAAGGAGGTATAATTAAATTTGGGTAAAAGATTAAAAGTATCAAATAAAAGCATTAAATCAATCTTAATCTTTATAAAAATTACTGTATGAGAGTATCCTAGAAATTATCCTTCTTGAAACACATTTTATTAGTCTTTTTATCTATCGAAATTATTTTTTATAATGTTATTATTAAAAAATGAATCATGTTTCAAAAAGTAGAATATGTACTCTTAAAAAGTGATACCACATATGCCCTTTCATGTTACACTTCACCTTAGTATTCCTCTTTAAAATGTAATTTTTTTCTACAACATGAAGACTCTTATATCTATAAAATATTATTTTTAAATTACGTTTTCTTATGTTGATAACATCCAAGGAGTTTCGAAAAATAAAACTCAAGCTTCCAGCAAGAGTATTACCCTATATTAGTAATTTCTTTTGTAATAAACCATCCTAAATTCATTTATAATATTATTAATTTAATTAAACAAATATATTTAGTTTAATAATATATTTTTTTATTAATTATATTATAAATAATCAATCCATTCCATCAACTACGAAATAAAATTACATTGATCATGCATGTGTGTAGAAAACCACATCTGTCACGGCCCCATCCCCACAAAGTGTACCCCTCCTGGGCCGACAATGTGATAAGGGAGATAATTACTCCCAATTCCCACCCCCAGTAGGCCCCGAGTTGGAAGCTAGCACTAAGGGTATATTAAACAAAAATATGGGATTCATTACCCTCTAAGAGAACACATGCAAAAGAGAGAGATAAGATAGACACCAAAAAACTCCACATAAGATGGAAATATAAAATAAATCCCAAGTACAAATATGTAATGTCATGAAACAACTACAATTGAATGGGGAAAATAAAAAATACCCAAAAATAATTGAAAACATTAGCAACCACAAGCCCGAACAGCTCCTGCAACCCCATGCTTGTAGAAACTCGCTTGATCTCCAACCTACTCCATGTGAATTCAAAAATATTTCATATATACATAGAGTTAGTATAACAATATATTCAGTACAATTCTACCTAAATCCTCTCTTGATAATGTTATGAATGAATGCTAAAGAACAGTGAACAATAAGTGAAACTAACTCATCTCTTAAATAGGTATACTATGTTCCTGGCCTCACCATGGATTCCCTCACCGAGTTACACATACAAGATTATATAATATAATAAATAATATCAAAGTAAAAAATGCTACTAATTCCGGAATGGTTTCCTCTTTTCCCCAACATCACATGTCCAAAACATCTTTCTCCAAAAGGGCTTGCTCACATACACTTGGTCGAAGCACCACAACATGAACCTCGTTCACAAAAACCATTGCGGCCACACAAGATAAATAACCAGGTAGTTTCTGGGAGCCCCCAAATCGATCATATCATTTATCATAAGTTGGTAATTAATACTTTATCCATTATAGAATATACATCAATTAAGGATCCTCAAGAAATCATAGCAAATACACGTCACACCTATGGTAGACCATAGGAATCTCTATCCAGATTATATTGTGTGAATAACCAAAGCCATTACAGCCCTCCACACACGTATATCAAGAAAACTAACCGCTCTGCCTACTAGCATAAGTAACTATCATAAGAAGAGAGTGGGGCCAAAGTGGGTAGTCATCCATCCATCCACCCACCAAAATGTTAGGGAAAACACCCCTAGGTCTCAGAATCCCTTCGGTGTCATTTTTACTAACTCACAGGGAGGAGTAGCGTATCAAAATAAAAAAATTATAGAATATACTATATCTCAAAATCACAATATGGGCATAACATAGTCTTGGACACAACTGCAGCTAACGTCTCTCAAAATCCTAGATTCCACTTATTTGAAAATGTATCCAATAAGAACACATCCATTTAAAGATCATTATTACATTACATCATTTCCTTTTTATCAGTTTCACTTTACATTAAATAATTATTTTAACACATATTAACCAATATCAATTTACATATTATACTTCATTAGCATCAAACCCAATATCCACTATCTGTTTAAATTGTAAATTCACCATTGTATCCCAGCAATCTCCAACCCCTTAGGGTTAACATAATTAATTAAATTATTTATTCATATAATTACATTCCCATAATCACAGCCATTCTAGAAAAAAATAATATACTACTAAACACAAGGGGCACAACCTGGTGTGTAGATAAACTACCCATAGTGTCTTTACTTCCTATTGCAAGAGCATAGACCCATCCTCCCTTAAGAAGCTAAACATGGAAATCACATGGCATACCCTGAGATTCCTCACACCTTTTGGAAGATGGGTTAGAAAAACCAACTACCTCGAGTAGTGAGGAATGTAATTAAAATAAACAACCAATAAGAAAAGAAAAAAAATCCAAACGTTCATATCCAAATCATTTCATTATCATTGCTGACGTTCTCAACACCCACATGATTAAACTGATGCATCTCACCACTCTAGGAGTCAACTGCTACTACCACTAGTAGGCCTCCATTCTCCCACTTATGACAATATCCATCCATGCTCACAACACAAAATAAGTAGCATAAAGAAAACATCATATCAATTGGGCACATTTCTTTTAAACAAGAAAAAGGGAAATATTTAACCCTATAAAGGAATAATCTTTTATCAAACAACAAATTCTTTAATCCACCGTGGATTAACCGATTTAATATTCGTAGGTTCTAAATTTGAGAAACCTATCCAGAAAGATATCACAAATAATTAAACATGATTACAACACCAATTTTATTATAAAAATATTAAAACAAGAAGAACCATATTCATTTACATGCCTTATTATCATTATCCAATCAATTACTAATTAATTATGGTTTTATATTCTTACCATTTTCCATCAAGAATGAAAGGCTAAGAAAATCAGGCAATGAAATCACACTATCTATCAAAACAAGATTTAATAACGTACAATCGATATCAATTTATTTATATGGTTAAAATATTTATTATGTTAATTAAATTTTGATCCATTGGGATAAAAATTCTAGTTATATATTTTCACGTAAAAGAAAAGGGATGTAAAAAATCCCCCACCTCAAATATTTTTTAATGAGCCACACAACGGTTCACGTTCTCCTCCCACCATGACAGTTGTATCCACTCGAGGATGCAAGGACACCACCACACAAGTCAACACCCAATAATAGTACATTAGGAACATGGATATAGTATTCAATAAAATATATAGGGGAAAAATAATGAGATAAACCCAATAGAAGTCTGACAGAACATAACATATATCGGAGATCGATCGATGCAATTTGGTTGCATCAAAAATAGAAGGGAACTGATCCATGTATTAAGGTTCGATCAAACCGCTCCTATGGGAAGAAGGAAAGGATTGAGCCAATTAAACTTGGAATAAATAAGGTGGAACAAGGGATGAATAAGTGTCATCATTATAAGAGATTTCACATAGTAGTGGCTTAAGATACACTAGATTTTCCATTAAAAGTGGATCCCATTAAAACATGTGGTTTCACCATGTAAAAAAACATATCGATCCTTCTGAGAAATTAATATACGAGTTATGACCTTCAAATCATCCTTAGAGTCCTTAAAATGAGGATTAAATTTCATTTTACATCAAAGGAAATGTCAGTGGGGAAAATTGTAGAGAGCGGGAAACACTGTTCACGAACTCAAAATTTGGAAAAATAAATAGAGGTTACTGATGGAACCAAAATGTTCTTGAAACACTGTTCACTAAATAAAAACATGGAAAAGGGTATACAGGTTACCGATGGATCCTCACTATTCTTGAAACACTAATCACAAACTCAAAATCTGGAAAAGGAAAGTGGTGACCATTGGAACCTCACCATTGGAACCTCGGCGTTGGGTCATCACCATTGCATTCTTCTCCTAAGGCCACTAATGACACTATTAACCTAAGGATACCGATGAAATCATTCACATTAGGCTACCGATGACACTGTTAACATAAGGTTACTGATGACACAGTTCACATAAGGTCACCGTTGCACTGTTCACATATGTTTACTGATGACACTGTTCACATAAGGTTACCGATGACACTGTTCATATAAGGATACCATTCACTGTTCACATAAAATTACCGATGATAGTGTTCTCATAAGGTTTACGATGACACTATTCAAAGAATGTTACCATTTCAATGTCCACATAAGGCTATCGATGACACTGTTCACCTAAGGCTACTGATGCACTGTTCACTAAATCCTACCATTTCACTATTCATAGAAGGCTACTGATGCAACTGTTCACCATTGGAACTGTTCACAGAATTTTAAATTTGGAAAAGTGTTGGGGATATGACACCTTGACCTATCGTAACACCTCAGAAACAATATTTTAGTAAAGGAATGGACCTCAAAGGTCTGGGACATTACATCAAATTACTCTCAAATCATTCTCTTCCTTGAGAATTAAAAACCATCCTAAAGAAAATAGAAAAAAGGCCTGAACAATCATCCATCGAGATACCTTTCAAAAGAGAGAACGCGGAAATAATAACCAGTGAAATCCACCTCATAAAAATTAATGTTTAATAACCACAATGGGGACATAGATACATGAAAATATTTAAACATAAAAAATATCTAGGTACTGAACACGTATCTGTGAATACTGTTCCCAGGTACTCTCCTCCATGCCACCGTGATGAAATAAGACATGAACTAATGGGATAGAACTATAGCGCAACACCTTCTTTTTGCGGTCTTGTATCTCCACTGGTCACTCCTCAAAGGTTATATCACCATCAACATCGATCTATCTCTAATAGAGGATGTGAGAGTAACCATGAAGATAACAATGGAGCTATGGTACATTAAAAAACATCATTTATCTAAATCAAATATGTGGGAAGTTCTACTCGATATTCCACATCTCCAACATTAGAAAACAGCTTGATAGCCCCAACAAACCATGTAGAAAAATTTATCTCACAACCGAACCTTCACTTCCCATTATGGGGAGTCACCTTCAGAAACACGTGATCCCCAACATCAAACGATAATGGTCTCATTTTTATATCGGCATGTAATTCTTGATGATCCTGCACTGTCTTCATCCTCTTGTGAATCACCTGAACCATCTCTATTTTATTCTGCACTAGTTCCGGTCCGAGAATTGCTAACTCTCTGACCTGAGTCCAGCAAAACAAAGAATGGCATGGATGGAAATACAAGAGATCAAACAGCACCATACCGATGGTGGAGTGAAAACTATTATTCTAAGTAAACTCCACTAAGGGAAAGTTCCTTATCCATGAACCTCCAAAATTATAGACACAACATTGTAACATGTTTTCAAGAGTCTGTATGGTTCACTCAATCTGACCCTCCGTTTGAGGATGAAAAGTAGTTTTAAGGCCTAGCTGTGTACCAAAAGAATGATGGAGACCTCTCTACACCCTAGAGGTAAAATGAGGATCTCAATTAGAAATTATTGTCCATGGGACTCCATGATGTCTCACCACCTCTTCCAGATAGTTCCTCGTTAAAAATTCAACTATACTTGAATCCATGATTTCTATGAAGTGGGATGATTTCGTTAAATGGTACACTACCACCCAAATAGCATCATGTCCTCCCAGAGCTCGATGTAAACTAGTAACAATGTAAAATGAGATGTCCTCCCACTTCCACTGAGGAATATATAATTCTCGAACTAGACTACCAGGAACATAGTGTTCGGCCTTCACCTTCTGATAGACCAAAAATCGAGACACAAAATCTTCAACAGAACCCTTAGCCTAGGCCACCAAAACTGGCACCTCCATGATCGTTACTTCTTTGTTACGCCAGGATGCACTGCTAATGGAGAAATTTGTAACACTTTGAGAACCATATCATGGATCATTAAAGGAAAAAATATCCTTCCATGATACTAGAATTGGTGTTATTCATCCTCAGACCAACAATCAGGGGCCTCACCATAAACAAATCAGTCATTGTAGACCTCCACCTCTAGATCCTCTAACTGGGACTCTTCCACCTGCCGCACTAGAGATGATTGTACAATCATATAAAAAACCTCTAACCCAACATCTACAACATCAAGATTTAATACTGACAGTTCTCCCATTACTCACTTGGAATAAATATATTTACGCACAACATCACCACGTGACTTCCTTTTCATCTCATCAACTATAACATTCCCCTTTCCAGGTGTATAAAATATATAAAATTTGTATTCTTTTA
Source organism: Viscum album (assembly GCA_963277665.1). NCBI lineage: Eukaryota > Viridiplantae > Streptophyta > Magnoliopsida > Santalales > Viscaceae > Viscum > Viscum album. The sequence goes on from OY728152.1 coordinate 1,767,595,476, forward strand.
AGAACTCCACCACTGATTCTCTCATATGTTCATGTAACGTTATGATAAAACATACATCAAGCTCTTATGATTTGTGAAAACCACAAAGTACTCGCTAATGAGGTAAGGTATCCACATCATCAGGGAAAACAATATTGTCACCAACTCAAGATCATGGGTGGAATAGTTATCTTCACGTGGATACAACTACCGAGACCCCTAAGAATGAAATTATATTTTCTATATCAAAACATTCCATATCCTGAGATGCGAAGCATCGTAGAAAACATCAAAATGAACTCCCTCAGCTGGAAGACAGAAAATTGGAGCACTTACTAACTTCTCTTTTAGATACTCGAAAATTGCATGTCACTGATTAGTACATATGAATTCTTGATTCATCTAGGTCAAAGATGTCAGGTGAGTCACAACTCGAGAGAAATTTTCCACAAACCTCATGTAGTAGCATGTGATACCAATAAATCATCCCACCTCTGACACCATATTGGGGTCTTCCCAAGACACGTAGGCTTCTATATTCGATGGATTCATAGATACTCCCTATAGGGACAAAGCATTCTCCACAAAACGGACATCTCGAGCCCAAAAATCACTATTTGACCACTTCCCAAATAGATGATGTTGATGAAGAACTCCCAAAATAGGGTGTAGATTCTCCACATGATCCTCCTCAAACATGGAGTGCACACTGATGTAGTTGATGAAAACCACTACGAAATTGTTCAGGAACTCATTGAACACAATGTTCATCAATCCCAAGAACACAATAGAAGCATTTGTCACAATGAACAACATTATAATGAACTCATATTGACCATGAAGACAACTAAAAGCAGTTTTTGGGATGTCCTTATCCTTCACACACATATAATGATATCATAACAGCAAGTCGATATTTTAGAGCCAACATTCACCCTTCAGATGATAGAATAAGTCATAAATAAAAAGAATAGGATATCAATTCTTCCATGTCTCTTTGTTTAAGTGATGATAATCAACAAACAACCGCAAACTAATGTCTTTCTTCTTCATGAACTAAACTGGTGCACCCCACAGTGATGAACTTGGTTGAGAAGACAACATTGTAATAGACCATTGAGATGTATACATAGATCTCATAACTCATAAGGGGACATCCTATATGGATACATAGATATATTAGATTCTCCTGGTTATTGCTTGATCCAAAACTCAATCTCTTGTCGAGGGGGTAGTGCAACATCCTTTTCTGAAAAGACATCAGGGTACTCTTCTACGACCCTAAGAAACGACAACTACTGAACCATTGAATAACTCATCTTCCAAATATCCATAATGATTGATAATGACAGAACATACCTCTAACCCATCCGAGTCTCTCACTCGCCAACGTCGACCACTGGCTCTCTATTACCATCGAAAAACATAACCTGCCTCTTAAAGAAATCCACGATTTCCTGCGCTAAATACAACCAATCAATAATGAGGAGGAAAACATATGGTTGTATTCAAAATCATAGGAAATATCCCAAAGAGTGTTGTGCCCCAAGACTAGATCATAGTCTCTACATACTTCAAACATGTCAGCTCGATCTCCAACTGGTGTAGTCAACGCCATGTTCACTTTAAACCTCTCTACCTCAATTCACAAATGATGTACATGGGTAGGTAATATGTAGGAGTGTTTCTCTCTTATATCAAACAAGGCATGCACTATGGTAGAAAACAATCAAATGGTACCTTTAACGACATCTGGATCACCTGGATCTAGCAATGCTAAAGCATGAAGCTGAACACAACCTCCACCATGGACTCTCTGACCATCATAAAGACCCCCACCATGGGTGTGCTATACTCTCTAAGGAAGAGGAGTGTCACGTGGCTGTCCTCTGCTTTCCCCATCAACCCTATACTGATCTAAAGCTGGAGAATCTTGCTGGTGCTACCTCAAATGGAACTGCCTCAACAGAAAAACCTGGAGCGGAAAACATGGTGCATGATTATGGATCTGAAAGGTCGGGCACTCTTGCTACTGATGACCTCAACAACCACATGAAAAAAATAACATGATCAGTTGGTATAGGCCTGAGATCCGTTTACTCTGGAGAAATGAGATGCAGAGGGTTGGGACCTACCTCTGGTAGAACGAAAATGCTTCTGCCCTGAAAATCGAGAACCCCAGACCACAAATCTTCTTTGTGAGGAATCATGATGATATCCCTCTTGTGATGATCTGATTATGTTCAAAGTCCTCTCAATTCCCTCTGACCTCACCACCACCACATGATATGTCTTCTATATAAATGGGGTGACCTTGTGATGGATCTCTAGACACAAATCCTTCTCGAAATTCCTTTCCCTATAAATTTTATCTAGCAACAGTTCCAAAGAATATCATAAAATGTTCCTAAAAAATTTTCTAAAGCCTCCCACACTGAAACTCCCCTGTAGAAGGGTAAGGAGATCCTTTAGATTGTACACCTACACTGTTGAGGATTGAAACTAGACTCTAAACCTGTCACTGAACTCCTCCCATGAGATCGATGACTCCTCGCAATCCCCGAGGAATAAGAACCACCACTGCCTAGATTCTCTACGCCGCATCATCACAACCATGGACACCCAACTCTACTTCCGATCACAGATTGATATAAAGACTCTATCATCCTCCTCCAAGAAGCCTTTCATGACAGCATCCGTAATAGATCCCTCATACTTCTATATACTATGAAGCTTAAAATCTTGGAGTGTTCGTCTCCAAGTGTCATCGTCATCAACCTCTACCCAGAGGCGATCTGTTGGAACAAACTGCTAGATATATTATTTGTGATCCTCACAAGGACGTCGACCTAGAGCCATACCTGAAAATGATCAAATAGTTAGAGATCCTAATCCAAGAATATGGAAGAATTATCAATATTTAATTGATTTTTTTCTTTTATTCATTTTATGTTAACATATACCAAGGTCCATCCATTCAAACATAGGTACATAGAAGAATGATGCATGATCATTTCCTAGGTATCTTCCCTACAACTAGTAACACCGAATTTAGTATCCATTGTATTCATAAAAGTCAGTACATAAGATCAGAGGAGGCCCTAAACGCCTTTGTCTCAGGTGGTCTCCAGTGTTTAAAAAAGTTTCTAAACATAACTAACATTGTTTCCCTACCAACCCAGGCAACCTCACCAGTGCCTAACTCCAAACTCCAGCCTATCCATCAACCAGGCCTATGATTCCACTCTATCACGACCCCCTCTTAACAATGTGTACCCATCCTGGGCTAGAAATGTGAGATGGTAGATAATGAGCCATGAGTCCCTCCTCCTCTAGGCCCCAGGTTGGCGACTAGCACCGAGGGTATAGTAAACACATAGATGTGAGGCATTACCCACTAAGAGAACAGATGAAGAAGATATAGATCATATTGACACCAACCAACTCTAACTGAGACATAAATATATATGAAATCCCATGTAAAAATATGTAATGTCAGGCAAACTACTACAATTGAAAGGGGAAAACTGAAAATACCCAAAGGAAAGTAAAAACATCAGCAACCACAAGCCTGAAGAGCTCCAACAACCGCAAAACAGTAAAAACTATCTTGATCTCTTACTTAGTCTAATTGACCTGAAAACATTTTATATATACCAAGGTTTATTATAACAGTATACTCAATAGGATCCTCCCTGATGCCTTTCGTGAAAAAGTAATGCAATCATGCTAAACTTTAGTGAAAAACAAGGGAAACTAACTCATCACCTAAATAGGTATAATATATTCACATCCTCACCATGGCTACTCTCACCAAGTAACACATAGAAGAGTATATAATATAATAAAGAATATAAAGGGTACCCCTCTACTACTTCCCCACTAGTTTTTCATTTTCCCCCAACATCACACATCCTAAGCGTATCTCCCCATAAAAGGCATGCTCGCAAACACATATGCAAATCACTATAACATGCACCACATGCAAAAAAACAACCATGTCCACACAAGTAAGGTATCCAGGTTGTTCTTAGGAGCCACCATAGCGTTCATAACATGTATCATACGTCAGGTATTAAGCCTCAGTACATTATAGCCCATACACCAAGTAAGGATCCTCATGCCATCATAGCCTATAATCATTACACATATAGTAGTCCATATAAAACTATATCCAAAATATATGTGTGTGAATAAGCACATGCCTTTATAGCCCTCTACAAACATATATGGGGAAGACTAACTGTTGTGCCTACCAATGCAACTAACTACAAAGAGAAGAGAGTGATTCCAAAGGGGGTAGTCAGCCATCTATACTCTAACTAGAATGTTGGGGAAACACCCCCTAGGGCTCAAGAATCCTCAGGGAGTCAATTTCTCTAACTAACATTGTGGAGTAGCATATAGAAACACAAAAAGTATAGAATATACTATATCTCACTGCCACATTATTAGAATAACCTAGTCTTTGACTCAACTAAAACTAATGTCTCTCAGAATACTGGCTACCACTTCTAAGACAAGGTATCTTATAGAAACATAACCATTTAAAGAGCTTTATTACATTATATTATTCTATATTTATCAGTTGAAAATTACTTTTATTAATTCATTAAACACTGATTAACCATTATCAATTTTCACATTATATTTTATTAGAATCACACCCATATTCCACTGTCCCTTTAAATTTTCACTTCACCATTGCATCCCAGCAAACTCCACCCCCATGGGTTAACATCATTTATTCAATTATTTATTTACAACATTACTTTCCCATAATCCTAGGAATTCTATAAAAACATTCTATGCTACTAAACACAAGGGTCTTATCCCGGTGAGAATATGAAATACCCACTGAATCTTTGTTGCATATAGAAAGAGCATAGCCCCATCCTCCCTTTAGAAGCTAAACACAGAAAGCACATGGAATACCCCGCATGTCATCACCCATTTTGTAAGAAGTGTATGAAAAATCAACTGTAATGAGGAATTGGGAATGTAAAGCAGATATACAACCAATAAGAAATGCATGAATCCAAACATTCACATCCGTATCATTTCATTATCCTTGGGGTCCTCCCAGAAACCCACATGTATAAACTGATGCATCTCGCCACACTAGGTCTCAATTTCTTCCACAATCTATCGGCCTCCATGCCCCCACATATCACAATAACCATCCAAGATCAAATCACAACACAAGTAGAATGAAAAAAACCATCAAATCAATTGGGCTCTTGGCCCTTAAACTAGAAATATGGTAACTCAGAACCCTTTAAGGAATTACTTTTTATCAGACAACATATTCTTTAATCCACCTTGGATTTAACGATTTAATTTTTATAGGTTCAAAATTCTAGAAACCTAAACAGTAAGCTATAACAAAAAATTAAACATTATTACAATGATAATTTTATTATCATAAAATTACTACATAGAGAACTAGTTTCATTTACATGCCTCTTTAGCATTATCAAAACAATTATTAATTAATTCTGTCTTTACATTATTCACCAATTTTCCACAGGAATGAGAGGATCAACAAAGAAAGCATAGAAATCACACTATCCATCAAAACAAGAGGAAATAAGAAATTATCGATATCAATTTATTTATGTCGTTAAAATATTTATTATATCAATTCCATTGTGATCTAGTGGGATAAAACATTCCAGCTATATATTTTCATGTAAAAGAAAAGAGATGTATTGAATCTCCAACATTCTTGAAACACTATTCATGAATTCAAAATATGGAAAAGGAAAGAGGTCATTGTTGGAACATCACCATTGGAACCTCACCATTTCATTATTCTCTAAAGGCCATTGATGAAATGGTTCGGATAAGGCTAGTGATGACACTGTTCACACATAGTTACCGATGAAACTATTCATAAAAGGTAATTGTTGCACAATTCACATAAGGTTACAGATGACGTTGATCGCATAAGGTTAAAGATCACTCTTTTCATAGAAGGTTACCATTTCATTGTTCATATAACATTACCAATGACAGTATTCACCAAAGGTTTACATTTCACTGTTCACACAAGGTTAATGATGACATTGTTCACATAAGGTTATCGATGACACTATTCACTGATGGTTACCATTGCACTGTTCCCAAAAGGATAATGATGACACTATTCACAAAAGCCTACTGATGTACTGTTCACCTAAGGTTACTGTTCAACTGTTCACATAGGGCTACTGTTGCAACTATTCACTGATGGAATTGTTCGCAGAATTAGACATTTGGAAAAGTGGTATGGATATGTCACCTTGACCTCCAGTAAAACCTCATACACTAGATTTGAGTAAAAGGATGGACTTGAGAGGTCCGAGCCATTAAAACCTCCATGAAACGATGCTATTTTTTTATCACTGTCTATTATAAATGTTAATAAGTATATATATTTTTTAAATAATAATGTTTTTTATTTCAAAAAATAAATTATTCAATTATACTTGTCAATATTGCATCATTATGTATATTCATTGATAAATTGGTCTTTTAATTTTTCTTATGTTCAGACTACCACCTCTATAAACAATGGATTCTATTTATCAGAACCACCCCTATAGGGTGGTTATAAGAATTACTTTAATGAATATATATGATACATAGTAAATTTAAATATTCTATAATGGTTACATTAAATTTATATTATAAATTTATCTTACACATTTAATCATCATGCCAAACTCTTTTTAGGTGATTTCTACCTCTTACATGAGGGATGTTGTAATTATTATGTTATGGATGATCATTGATGTTTCTATTATATTCAGAACAAGTAATAATAACCAATTATTGTTTTCAAAATGATTATGTATTCATAATAGCAATATCCAATGATTTCAATTTCATGCCACCTTATAGTCATTAAACACTCAAAAATGTTATCATCTTTGATTTCATTGTCCCAAAACATTTCCAAAACTTTTAAGAAATGAAATTAAAAATTCATAAATTATTTTAAAACATCATTTACAACACCATTTCAGATCATTTTAAGATTAAATTAGGGATAAAAATGTTGGAAATTATCCCCATTATGACAATATTTCTAGATAATAAATATTATTGAGACTCGATTTTGAAAATAGATGATGACTTACAAAAAAAATGTTCTGAAAGTATTAAAATTTAGTTTACAAAAATTTTGTTATCTAATGAATGTTATAAAATTGGATATAATGGTAGTATTTTTATATCTGATTATATATAAATTTTCAAATATTTATATGATGTTATTTTTGTCAATGATAACAGTACTAAAAAACAATGTTATTCCTTTATGATTATATAGTATTTAGTTTTAGATTTATGAAATATAAGATCAACTAAATATTCTTTCAATATTGTTCATCAAATAACATTACTCTCAATACATATAATTTATAATAAAAATATTAAATGACATTGATATGTTTCTAATCATCAATATTATTTACATATGTTTGTTGTTATATGTGTGATAACATTCACATTCACAATAGAATCTACTTCATCTAGAATAATTTTATTTTAAAGTTTTAAATTAAAAATATTGTTAAATTCAAACTTCATCAATATTAAATACTAAATTTGGGTCTTCCTAAATAAAATATACTTTATTAAATTATAAATTAGTAGTTTAATATGTATAAATAATCACCAATACATATGTGATATAGACATGTCAGCAATGTCATTTATATTCGATAAAACATTTTTCTCATTGTGTGACTTGTTTTTTCATAGTGGGACGTGTTGGTTTCTCAATAACGTCTAAAAAAAAATTTTGCATAAAAAAATATATATTTAAATTTTGAAAACATAAATTTTTTATATGTATTAGTACTTTTAGATCTTTTTATGGAATTATCTGATATGTCAAAACATGGATTTTAAAAAAAATAGAAACTCATAGATAAATATACTCTGATTCTACTGTTTTGTGGATAAATATTTCATATAGTATAAATTTAGTTCATAGTTCATAAAAAATATCCTTAAAACCCCTTTTGAAATAACATATCTTCTAAAGTCATGAATAACATCAAGTAACCATTAAACAATATATTTAATAGAGTAAAGGGTCCTCATAAGAAGTAAATTTTACTCAATGATATATGAATCATGGTGTAAAACTTATGTTTATATCATGATCTATTTAATTTACAACATGTGTACACTATTAGATGAAAATTCATAAATTTTATCCCGGAACATCAAGATACATAAAATATTAAAAAATCTTCTATCTTGATGAAAATCATGAAAAAACATATTACCAAATCAACATTTGGTTTTCACAATCTCCCCAATTTGATTCTGTTTAAAATATAAATTAGAAAAAAAATAAATACCATACTCACAATTATATAATCCCATATATTTTATATGCATTTCCCCAAAACATTAGGTACCAATTTGGGGTTCTCAAACATTGTTCTCCATCATTATTTCTTTATATTACTCCTCCTTTGAATAAAAATCAATGGATTCTTTGTTGGGTTCATCATACGATCATATGAAGACATTTGATTCATAAATTGATCCAAAAATGATAATAGAGTAATTTATTAATCTTTTAGAGATTGGAGTTAGTTCCCATTGTTTAATGCACTATAGTTTTAAAAATTTCATCAATTAATTTCATACATCACTATACCATAAAAATTAATTGTAACTCCTTCCAATTTGTTATAATTACAATTTAATAACATTTCCCAAAATTTTCATGAATAACAGTAAATATATTTACATCAAAAAATACAAAAATATATTAATGTAAAATGGTGATAGGTAAAATCAAAATATTTTTTAGTTTTTAGAGAGTGCTTGAACATCATGGTGCAACCTATTTTTCCCGAACACATATGCAACTAATGGATTTATTAAAATAGAACCATCTTGATATTGAGTTCCAAATAATGATAATATCATTAAATTTTATTCCACATTCTCTTCTATAATGTGGTATTGAGGCATTATGTTTTTCAATCATGATTGTTGAATTGTCATTTTAGACAGCATTATAGAACCTTTTCAACATTGAGTCATTATTGGATACTATACTACAGTTCTATTTTCCTCTAAATATTTCTTCATCCATATAATTGGTCTATAAACTTTTGGTGAAATAGATATACATCTCTTATTCTATTAATAAATAAAAAAATCATAATTCATAAATTACTAACCAAAACAATTATTATGATTAATCAAATAATCCACATATAGTTTTTTCATCCATAATATCAGTAGACTATAAAACATATGAATATTATAACAATTATATTTTATTTATATATTTTAATAACAACCCATAATTCTATGATCCATTATCATAAATAATTATTCATCACACTACCATTAGAATTTATTTCTTTTGATAAATATGAAACCATTCTATCAAGAATGTATCATAATGAATATCTATATTTTTCATACTATAGTTGTGTAAACTACTAATGATTTATGTATTAAAATACGATTCTACATTATCACTATCCTCATGCTTGTCATGTTCTGTTCCAACAATTTTTTGAATTTAAATTTACTTAGAATATATTATCTTAAATTTCTATATGATTACGTTAACATAAATTATCTATGAAATTAATTTATTCCCATTATTTTGATAGACAATCAACATAAAAATATATGTCATATCACTAATCATTTATATTTCAATTTAATAAATCATTAAAATTGAGGATTTAATAAAATAAATATATTTAATTCCAATAAATGTTATGTCATCTATTGATTGAAATAAAAAGAACTTCATATCATCAATAATTTTCAAATAGAGTGGGTGGTCAACCCATCCTTTTTTTATTTCTATCTAGCACAAAAATGTATCACGATTTACATAACAATCATTAGGTGGTTTATATATACCATAAAAAAAATTCAACCTTCACACACTATAATCATCATTTACAAGAATAAATCCAACTGGATATTTGATATACACATCTTCATTAAGAATTTCATCTAATATTAGATATTGAAATTGATATAAAATATTTTATATTTTACGTATACTTCCAGTACAATTAAGATTTAAATAGACTATATTCTTTAAATCGCTGTGAATATTTCTTCCACATCACTACATTAAACCTAAGCATATCCAGTGAAAAACAATATTTCATTATTCAATGTTACCATTAATTTATATATATCATTTTTTCAATGACTAATATTATACTAATAGTATTATATTATATTATAGTGTTCAAACTCTCAGATGTTTGTTTTTATACAAGTAAATCTAACTCTTCATTTTTTGATTTCACTGGTGATTCATATTTTTCAACTTATTCAAATGAAGTTAGATAATTTTCAGATTAAAAAATATTCTGTTTTAATATATTCAACCTTCGATCCCAAGTAATATTTTATTTATGTTATATAATATCTTTTATGTGAACAGAAACTTGACTGATTCGTGGAGGGATAGATGGAATAAAATATTCATTAGTTTTTTCTTCTACAGATTATATATTAAAATCTTTATCTATATGGGGATAATATGTTTCTCCAAAAATAATATTTTATTCGTAAAATTTCCTTAAAAAAAATTTACAAAATGGAATTTCATATTTTTTTGTATTCTTTCTCAACAAATTTCACATTAATATTCCCCATAAATTTTTAACAACTTGTTGAATAACACATAGTACTTACTCTTTTATGATTATCCTTAAAATATTCATTCATCTTCTACATCTATATATATTTCATGAATTAATTCATCATTTTGGATGACACAGATCCTTCAAAATATGAAAAGATAAATCAAAATGGTTTTCATTCATTCCTCATTTCATATGGAACCTTATCCACATTAAAACTAAGTAATAATTTATTCTAATTATAGATTGAGAATTTAACTACATCATTCCAATTGTTCCAACAGATACCAATATATATCAACAAAATTTTTTCTGTTTTGATGACTATATAATAATTTATTTAAACAACCTACTTTTGTTAATGTGATCCCATTGATGTTATTTCATGTGTAATACCAATATAATTCAAATAATTTTAAATCTCATAAGATGTATAATCTATTATATTATTTGACAACATAATTGTTATACTTTTTATATATAACTTTTATCATCTTCCATGAAATATTTTTATGTAATCCAACACATTTTTTTGAATTAGTGAACATAAAACACAATATCCTTCTATAATCATCCAAAAATAGGATGGAGTTCCTCTGACTATCGGTTTCTGCAACACCAATCAGAGGATATAGATTAGTGTAAATCAAATTAATTAAAAATGATTATATCATATAATTCAGATTACAAGGATATTGAGCCATCCTTCAATAAATTAAAGACTAAATAATCATTTTATGATCATTAATTTTGTTAGGAATACAAACTACTTATCTAAATCCAGAAAAGTTCCCCATAATTTTTGATTTGACATAAAAATGGATCTGATTCCACAATCACCATTCATATTCAATTATTAATAAAAAAATTCATCAATATCAACCTTCTATAAATAAAAAATAGTTTATCATGAATTCATAAAATAATTATCATATTTTCATTTGATGGGGAAACCCATGAGACAGAATATTCTATCAAAATACAGTTTCAAACGTAATTAATTCTCAACGAATTGTGAATATTTCCATAAATATAAAAAATCCTATATTATATATTTCATCACTACTGTGTTGAGTCTTTCTAATTCCTTTAATATTCAACCCTTAATCAATTCCAACATAAACTATTTCATCTAATATTTGTTTAGAATTCATCAAAAAATTCATATTACATATTATATGATATGAACTCCCACAATACAAAATCATGCTTCTATACTTCTTTATTTTTGTTAAATAAATTTCATACAGGTCTTCCATTTCACTATTAATTATTTACTTGATTTAAATTACTAAATGTGTTTTGTATTTTAAATATCTATTACAATTATTTTAACCCCAGTCCATCATGTCAAGTTTTTCTTCTTCAAGAAGATAAAACCTATTCCTCAAGGGAACTAAATTGGATTTTATTTCAACCAAATCTTTTTTCCTCTTTTCAGATAACTTTATAATCTATACCCAAAATAAAATCTTAATATTATATTCTAAAAAAATTATTATCATAATAATCGAAATCATTTCATCACTTATTTTAAAAGTATGATGCAATTTTCATTTTCATTCTTCTCAGAGTATCTCATATACTAGAGAATGTATATTCATATATATAATACTTAATTTGAGTAAGAAAATAATAAAAATAGCATTTAATATAATCTATGGACTTAAATATTTCATTATATTTAGTTTAAAGTCAAGAATTAAATATCATGAAATTGATGATCTTATCAAGAATAGAGTTTTAAATAATTTTGACATAATTCCTACGTATAAAACCGTATAATACAATATTGAAACATCTTATTACTATCATGTTTTACCATAACATAAATCTTTTAAATAATATTATAATTTATTTTCCTAGAAAATCTCCATGAAATTTAACATCATTTGTTTCTTTCACATACCCATCAATAAATACATATAAAATCAATTCAAACCATGGGATGCGTAAAAAATAATATTAATGGGTAAAAAAGAAGGAATCAATTTAAAACGATTTACACATGAAAACCCATATAAAATTTACCTATATCATCATAGTTAATTGATCCTATGAAAAAAATACCCTATGAAAAATCAAATATTTTTATTCAATAAAAAATTATATCTCATAAAAATAAAACAAAAACATTGTATGGTATCATACAACCTATTTCTCATAACCCGTTTTAAACTCATGTTAGAAGAAATTAGAGACCAATTAATCCCTAAAGATATACCATTTGATAACTCTATACTTAATGCCTATTATGCAAATGAATATTATACAATTTATTAGAATATATTTGGTATAACCCAAATATTAAGCATTAATTGGCTCACTCAGTGATATCTAGGACTACCAATCATCTAAGATACAAGTTGGTTACCCACCTCCCTTGTTCCACTCCATTTTTAATTTGTAATGGGCACACCTACTGCTATCTAGGCCACTACATAATCTAAGCTATAAGGACCTCACCCGGTGCTCGTAGTGACACCCCATCATATAATTCACATGTACCATATCGTGAATAAATAAGTATTATGATTTTATTTTTTTCATCATAAAAATCATTGATAACTCTTTTAAAATCATAATAAAAAAATATTGGGTTATCAGAATACCCCTTTTATATAAAAAAATTTCATTATAAAAAATATTCTTCCAAAAAATAATTATAAATTCCAATGTATTAAAAAAATGAAAACGTTTTTCACTGAAGGAAACATATTATAATTTATAGAAATTTAAAAATCAAATACCTGTCATCGTGATGGAAAAGTTTTTGTTTTTTTCTATGTAAATAATATAACATTCAATTTGTAAATAGTTAAAATGTTATGTATAGAACATGTAACAAGGTTTCATTTGAAAACTATTTAAAATGGATTATAAAATTTTATTTATAAATATTTTACATCCATATAAAATCATTTAAAAAAACAATAATGCAATAGAAATAGAGGTTTTAGTAAAAACATTAAAATATGATTTCATTAACGTAATAGTCCCTTATCACATGACAAACACTAGAACCAAATAAAATTGAATATTAACATTGAAAAATCATTATATACAATTATAATATTTAAATAAATTAATAAACCTATCAAATGTGTTATATATATACCTTAAAAAATAAAATGTTTCTTAACATTAAGATACCCCTCAACCAAATAATATTGAGACGAAGTCCCTTACCTTGAATCCAATTCATCATGTGCCCCTTTATCATACTGAATAATAAAATTATATTAATTATATAAATTCATGATAAAAAATATCATGTGTAATAATAATTTCAATTCAATAACTACAATTTTATTTACAGTTCTTTAATCAATTAATATTTTCTCCCTTGTTTTGAGTATATTTGATATATGTGTCAAAAATAACTTTTGATAGTCATATAGGATCCAAAAGGGAAATTATGTAAATATATAAAATATTAAAATCATGATATAATCATAATATTTATTAATAAAATAATCTTTTATAACTAATAATGAAATATTCTTATGATAAATGAACTAACATCACAATCCAGGAGCGGGCGGGTCATATTTAAACATGAGTGACATACTTTATTTTCAATGATATTTATTTAATGATGATAGTAACATTGAAATTTATTTAATGATAATTACGATTAAGATACCATATTATTTAATAAAATATTATTATATATATCATTATTGATATGTAATGATGAAAAAAATGAGAATCACAACACATCAAGGAGGTTGTAGTCTACACTCCCACCAATGATGTAATAACTATTTCTGTATGTCAATAGGTAATAAGGAAAAAAATTTATTATATTTACAGATATATAATTAATCCATTAATATAATATTTACTTCATTTTTATCATATATATTATTTATTTTTACTCTTATTACATTCCATGTATGAGGTTAGTGAAAAATTCTTTACATCGCTTCGTGAGCTGGTAGTCCTCTATACACATAGGAGAAATTATAACACGATGTGTGGTAGAAAATATAAAAATGATGTATATGATATAATTACTAAAGAGGTTTTATAATTCTATAAATATCATTAATATCTAATATTAATAGTTTTTCCATCATTATAACTAACCATGAGTGGTATTAGGGAAAAATGAATTTCATGGGTTTGTGGTGTGGTAGTTCTTCGTACACAAGAATGATGATATCATTACACATTTATTATAAGTTAGTGTTTTTATAGGTGACAACATTTAAATATATATATATATATATATGTAAATTTAGGATTTTTATGTTATTAAATAATCATGGTATAAAAATAAATGAAGGGTTGGATAATGAAATCAATACAAAAAAATCACATTTATAAATGTTACCCCTTCTTCCGGAAACTCTTATTGGTTTTTTTAATAGACATACATGTAAGACTTTCTGACCCATGTGAGGATTCAAGGATGAGATTAAGAAATTTTGGAATAAATTTTTATATGGTTTGGAAGTACCTAATTTCATGAGAGGTTTTAAGAAGTTGACATAGTGAATTACCATTTATAGTTGAGGAGGAGGGGAATTTATATAAACAATCACAAGTTAATGGTATTGGGGGGGGGGTCTCTCATACAACATGTGAATCCAATATCGAAATAAATTATATTTAAAATGTGTTATATGGTCTATATATTTCCATATAATATAATTTGGACATTGTTTAGGTTAATTACACACTTTATCTTTTAATATTAACACCTTTGTAATCACATTTTTATTGTAAGAACTATAATTAGTTTAAGATGATTTCAATAATTTTTTTCAGTAATATATTGGCCATACTATAAATTATCAATGATTTGGATTCAAAATAAGGAAACCATTTTTTGAAATAAATAACATTGAAGTGGCCAAAATAATTAAAAACATATTCCATAGATGTGATGAGAAAACATGTTTTAAAACGGGAAGGAATCAAAATTTAACAAATTTATTTTATCCAAATTAAATATGAAATTTATCCCAATGAAGATAAATTTAATAACATATATATATATATATAAACATATATGATATCATATGAATTTAAATACAATTTATAATAGAATTTAATATTATAAATAATGTATATGAAAAGACCATTTTTAATTAAAATTCATTATTTTTCACTATTATTAAAAAAATAATCATTTATGAAAATTAAAAAATTCACCCTAAGAAAATTATTTCACTACATTTGAAAAAAAATATATGGATATTTTCATCTATTATTTATAAAATTTTTAAATTTTAGTTTCAAAACTAGACATTAAATAAAAGCTTTAAAAATTACCCTTTTCTAAATATACAACTTTTTATGCATAAAATTCTATTTATTCTTATCATATGCCTAAAAAATCTATTGGATAAATGTATGCAAATTTTACAATATAAATTTAATTAATATAATTAAATAAGGTTGATTATTTATCTATTTTTATAAAACAATGCTATTATAATTAAAATAGTTTTCCAAAAATTATATCCCTTTCTTTTCAAAGGGGATTTATTTATTTATCTAATTTCATGTTCAGTAATAAAATAATTGTATGTTCATGTGTAAACCAGATTTTTATATTTAAATAATTTATATTTATACATAATATTCCTACCAAAAGTTTATGTAAATAATAATAATAAAAATGACAATAATTTTTTATATATAACTTAATGTTGCAAGGAATATATGATAACTAAGATTTACTTGTAAAACAAAATGAACTGAGTGTTGAGTGTAATTAAATTTTAACATTGTGTTATATGAATTAAAAATGATAAAATAAGTTTTTTAAAACAATGAAGCTATCAAACACATTTTTTGTCTTTCAAAAGCAAGAGATGTTACATCCTGCCCACATTAAGAAATTATGACCTCTAAATTTGAACTTTATCTTTGTATTAAATGGTTAGAAATTGAGAAATGTTTTGTAGTAATCCTACATCAAAAACAGTTTTAAAAATATCCTCTTAATTGGAGATAAAATTACATCTGAAGGATGTATGGAATAACTCATATCTAGGTTCTCAATTAGGAGACCATTGGTGTGAATAGATGAAAAGTTCAAATAATTATCTAGAGTGATTAAGGTAACTGATAAAGTAATAATTGAAATGACTAATGGAATGTAAAGGGCTTCAATGTAATAAATTTGTTTTGAATGAAAAGACCATCAACTATAACAAAATCATGGTTCTAGGATAAAATTTATTTGTCAACATCCTATTCCTATAGTTCAAGAGTTATTTTACTATATCTGAATATATGAAAATATAATTTCTTGATATATTTATATTACATAAGCAAAATTTCAAACTCAAAAAATTTATATAATGTGATTAAAATCCTGAAAAATAACATTAATCATCCATGAATATTCAAAAACTAACTTTTATCATCACCCTAAAACTCAGGTCATAATGTAAAGGCGTATTTATAATAAAAATAAGTCATTAAACAAACCAAAACTCAAAAAAAACATCTCTGAAAAATACATTAATAAAATTATGATCTCATCACAAGAAACTATATAAATAATTTATAAATCCATGAATATACGGTTAACATTTGAATAATTATGAACTCCCTTGAGCTTCTATGTTGTACCCCCGGTTTCATGTACCTAACACCATTCCTCATGTTTTTTAATTTGGTTTGTATAATATAGAGAGTTTTCATAAAATATAGATTTTTTATAATATAGAGATTTTCCATTAAGTAGGGTCTTTCAATAATGTTTGATTTTTCTATTAATTTTAGGTGATTCCTTAATGTGGGTTGTTTCCATAAATTGGGGTGTTTCCATAAAGTGGGTTGTTTCCATAATGTGGGTTGTTTCCATTAAGAGAGATTTCAACATTAAAAAAATGTGTTTCTAGAAAAAGGGTAATTTTTAATGATGGTTTATTTTGGGGGATTTATAAGGAGTGTTGGGACAAGATGGATGGTAGCACAATCCATACACGGTGGGCCCAAACCATGTGGTCAAACCTTGCACAGAGGTCAAATTTAGACCCTATTTTCTATAAGCTTATAATTTTTTGCTTTATATATTTCTTTTTAGCTTCAAAATCACATAGTTAAACATTAATCTCCATATAATGTTGTACAACACTCCCTACATGAGTTGATGACATCCAAGAGCCTTACCATAGTGATTTTGAGTTCGATTTTTAAGTATGTCACCATTCTTTCAGGATTTGCTATTTTTTCAAAGATATGCTTAGATCTACATCTTATATATCCATTCTTTCTCGGATCTAAACCTATAGTGGGTAGATCTACTTTTTTTGATGCCATAAAATTCATTGCTGAGTAGTGGTCTTGCTAGGATAAAATAACTAAGGTCGTTCTTGGTGAATCGACCTGCTTCCTTGGGAGTTCTTCGTCTGTTGTCAATGATTCAACATAACCTTCAAGGTTGAAGTCCTTTCCCTCGACTCTACTTTCTATAATTGATTGTATTATATAAAAATTATTTTATTTAAAAGAAATTTATTGTTAATATCATGGAAAATCTACTTTAGTGATGATTTATGGTTTCTGTGAAATTGCATGATTAGAGTGAACAATTGTGCCAAGGGGGTTTAGTCTCATGAACTTAATTTGATGATTTTAATTTATGGATTTTATAGAATTTATAAATGTTTTATTAAAAAGGGGCTTTCAATAGAGATGGATTTATATTAAAATGGTGTTTTATTAAAATTCTTTGGAATTGAAATAGATTTCATGGAAATGGTTTTACAGAAATGGTTTTCAATAAAAAGGTATTTTTATTGAAAATGTTTTTTTGGAATTATCTTTTATAATATGTGGTGTGTTTTCATATTTCATATATGGGGATTGGTTTTAATATGACCTTGTTCTTGATGCCAAATGTTTAATGGCACATGGGAATTTCATACACGGGGCATGGTGGAAATATACCCTTATACTTGATGCCAAAAATTTAATAGAACATTGGAATTTTATAAATAGGGCATAGCTGAAATACGACCTCATGCTCGGTGACAAATGATTAATGTCACATCAAAACAATTACCATGTGAAGACATGGTAGATTAATGAGAAACCACTCTTGAGTATTTAATTATCATAACGTAGCGTGCATGGTTGGTGGTGTGGGTTTGAGGAATGGTTGGGTATGATGATAAAGGGATATTTTGAAATGGTTATAAAGATTGTTTAGTTAATTTTCTTTAAATATAAGTTACTGGGATAATTGGTTTCAATTGAAAATTTATTCTTTTGTAATGAATGGTTTCGGAAACTTGTTTATATTTAGTTATAAATTTTTTTAATAAGTTTTTTTATATAAACTAATTTATGTAAATGTTGATAACTCTTCTATACTCATGGAGTGAGTAGGGAAATCATTAGTGAAAACCTATTGAGTTTTATACATACCTTGGATTTTTCCCTTTGGTTTTTTTTCAGATGATATCTTTCGGGACAAGGGAAAAGGTAATGTTCCACAGGTGTTTAACACTACCTCGTGTTGTTTGGGATGTTCGGAGATTTTGGAGCTTGGAGATTGTGGGCGTGGTGTCTTGAAAACTTTGGGAAGTCTTGTTTAGTTTATCCGATATGTACTCTAATACTTTATTATCCATATGTTGTTTATTACTTTAATGTTTTTGTGAGATACATGAAGTTGTTGTGTTGTATTCTGTTTGTTCATGGAATATATAGTGAATTTTTTGTTATTGTTGGTAGGTTTATTCATTTATTTCACAAAGGATAAATCATCCCCCACATTTATTTTAAACCCTTTGGCAGTTATTTCCAACCTTTGGCATTTGGGGGATGTCGCCTAAGTCCTAGAAATGAGTCGTTGTACTCTCAAGCTAATGAGAATTGGAGGGTCATTGTAGATGGTATCCTCTTGTTCTGTCCTTTCCTAACAATTATTCATCGATGTTCCTAGATTTTGTGATGAAATTATTTATTATATATTACTTGGGTGGGAATCATATAAAGGAGTAGGATTTTTGAAATATGAAATTTATAGCATAAAACTATGTATCTAACCCTTTTATACTAAACATTAATTTACCAGGGATTTGGGTAAATAATTATTTGGAGACACTTCTAGAATTTTGAAATATCATTTTCATGGGTTTAGCCAATGAGATGAGCATGACATGAATTTTAGAGGAATGACATCCCACTAATAGTACATGAATCATTTCATGGAATGATTTATGTTGTGAAAAAAGTGTTAAATTTTGAAAAATAATGTAATTGGTTTTCAAATGATATGTTTTGAAAATTATAATGCTTATCATAATTTAATAATGGATTAATTTTCAAAACCATGTGATATGTTTTAAAAAATGGTTGAAAATGGGAAAAAATTTGTTTTGGAAAACAATGTTGTGATAGTTGATGTGATATAATTTGAAATTCTAATCCAATAGTTGCATGAGATTGAGATTAACATATATTGTTGTTAGTATTAGAAAATGGAACCAGGTATGCGTCATCATAACCAACCAGAAGAAGCTATGAAGTATGTGATTTCACCTGAACCACATATGAAATAAGAGCTGGTTCAACATGTTGTCAAGGATTTTCATGTTTTGGACATATGGAACCAGAGGAAAGATCCATGACATGTTGAACATACCATCATTTTCATGAAGAAGAATCCAACTAATTTCAGGGGTGATTACAAACCTGAGAAGGTGGAGGTTTGGCTCAGTAGGATGAATCATATATTCAACTTCATCGGCACACCGGTAGTGCTTAATGTCAAACTGGAGATATATATGCTAGAGGTTCTTGCATGTCAGTGGTGGGATTTAGTGGGGTGAGAGAATTTTTATGAAGGAATTACTAGGGAGTATTTTTATAAATTGATCAACAAACAATTCTATCCTCACACATTCAAGATCCAGAAAATGATTGACTTATTCAGCCTGAAACAAGAGAGTCTCTCTATCACAGAGTATGTGGCTATGTTCATGAACTTAGTATGCATTCCTCCAGAAGATGTGGCAAGTGCCTCTTTGATGGAACGCATCATCGAATCTTGGATACGATATGAGATTCGATCAAAGATTGTAATACTTTATATTACATATTATACAGATATGGTGAACAAAGCGACTTTGGATGAACAAGATATCTATGGATCTATGGGTGGAGGAATGATGATACCTACAAGATATGGTGGGAACTCAACTGCTGGGAACAGGTAGAAATGTGACACCTATTTCCAAGGTGTAAGTGGAAATCATAACCAGACGGCTGGATCAGTAAACCTTTCTCCATGAATCCAGATTAAAGCAGGTTGTTTTCAATGTGGTTCACTTGACCACATAAAGTGAGATTGTATGTAACAACATAGAGCATGTCATAATTGCCACAAGATGGTGAATCTTAAGTGCTATTGTCATAGTGTTCCAAGGTCAGATGCTCAAGACACTTCTCAGGTGCCGCTTACATCTAATTCTTTTACTGGATGAGGATTGTAGAATCAGTCTCGTTAGCAGAGAAGATCTAACCATGGTGATTCTTGAAATACCTTGCCTCCTCAACAATGCAAACCTTATAAAGAAAACAAGGAGAAAAATTTAGTGTAGAAAAAAATTGTATAGAGCTGAGAATATGACTGATGATGATCATGGTGGAACATATACAATGAGAGGTATTATTCTTTTGAATGATTCCTTTGTCCAAGTGTTGTTGGATACTAGTGCATCACATTCCTTCATTACTTCGTGTGTTGTTTACATTCTATGTCTAAAACTGGAAATGATGCATTCTATATTGAAACTAAATACTCTTCTCAGTGAAAAATAATTTCAAGCCTTTTCTTGTAGAGGATGTGCTATAACTTTTGATAGAGCTAATCTAAAATGTGGCTTCTTGATGTTGGATATGTATGCCTATGATTTAATCCTACATATGGATTAGCTGAAAATGTTCAAGGCTCGAATCAACTGTTAAAAGAGAATAGTTACTTCCAAAATTGAGGATGGAAATGAGAATATCTTGAGAGGATAATGGATTGTAAAGAAGGATACAAAGAGAAGGTTGGCAGCAATAGTGGGAATAATATCTTACCAATTGGCATCGTTGACTTTGGAATCAACGGACGATGTCAAGGAAAAGAGTTTTCCAACTATTGTGGATCAAATTCAATATGTATTTCCCATGAAATTCTTATGGTTACCACATCTATGGGAAGTGGAGTTTATTATTGTTCTCCTTCCAAGGACCAGTTCTATTTACCTTCTGTCTTATAGGATGGAACAAAAAGAATTACGTGAATTGAATGTTATTTTATAGAAGCGGGAAATCATGGGTTTCATTCGACCATGTATGTCTCTATGGGAAGCACTAATTTTGATTGTGATAAAGGCATATGGAACTCTTTGGTTGTTTATTGAATATCGTACGATTAACCATGTTACGATGAAGAACAGATATCCACTTCCAATCATCGACAATTTATTCGATCAATTTAAGGGAGCTCAGTGGTTCTCCAAGAATGAGATGCTGTCAGTATATAACTAATTGAATGTTCGTAATGATTATATTCCAAATACAGTGTTGTGGAGTAAATATGACCACTATGAATATGTATTATTTCCTTTCGATCTAACCAATTCACCAATGATCTTCATGGCATTGATGAATCAGATATTTAAACAATATATAGATTCATTTGATGTGGTGTTTGTGGATGACAATTTGGTTTATTCAAAGACAGGGGATTCTCATGTGGTGCACTTGGGCACAATGTTACAAATTATGAGAGATCATTGTTTATATGAAACATTATCAAAGTTTTATATTGGGATATAAGAAGTACATTTTCTTGGGCATGTCATTTCCGAAAAAGGCATTTCTATTGACCATGAATTGACAGAAGTCGTTATCTCATGGAAAGAACAAATGACTATTTTTGAGAATAGAAGTTTCTTTGGTCTAGCTTGTTATTACAAGTTCTATGTGCGTGATTTTTCATTACTAGTTCCACTGTCGACAACCCTGAAAAAGAAGAATTATCCATTCCAGTGGACAGAGGAATGTAAGATGTCTTTTCAAGAACTGAATGTTTTTCTTACATTGGCACCTATATTGATCTGTCCAAAATCAGGATAGGGGTATCTAGTGTTTTCTGATGGTTCAGGATCAGGGTTGGGTTGTGTTCTTATGCAAATAGATCATGTGGTTGCTTATAGTTCAAGGAAGTTGAGGGTGAATCAGATGAATTACCCAACACCTGATTTGGAGTTAGCTACATTCATCAATGCTTTGAAAACATGTAGACATTATCTGGTTGGTGATTAATTTACTCTGCCTACGGATCACAAAATATTGAAACACATTTTCTAATAATGAGATTTAAATTTGAGGTAAAGGATATGGATGAAGTATCTCTAAATGTTTTACTCTGACGTGATGTACACACCAGGGAAAGGAAATTCAGTGGAAGATGCATTGTGTAGAAAGTCATATACTCTGTTGGTGAAAAATGCATCAGATAAATGGTAGTTGATATCGGTCTAAGTGGACATGCATGTGGAATGTGAAGACTGAGGAGATGTTGTAGTTTGCTTTTCACTTATGCTTGTTCCTGATTTAGTAAAAATGATCAAAGAGGCACAAACATCTCATATATAATTCATGGGTATAAGTTCAAAACTCAATGGTGGGGAGACTATTCAGTGATGGAAACTTGATGGGGGTTCAATTTTTTTTTTGTATAGATCGGATGGTTGTACATATGGTTTTTCAGGAAAAACACCATCATTAATACAAGTATTCAAATCCGATATACGTCCAGGTACATAGAATATATATAATGAATTGAAGGCACAGTTTTGGTGGAGCGGCCTGGAATGGAAGGTGGCTGAGTTCATCTCACAGTGAATAAATTGTAAGTAGGTTAAAGAAAAGAAATAGAGTCCAGTTGGTATATTACAATATTTTCTCATCCCATTGTGGAAATGGGATTAGATGGAAATATATTTTTTACAAGTGTTCCAAGAATGGTCCAGAAACACAATACCTTTTGGGTGATAGTGGATCATCTAACCAAGTTGGCCGATTTCATCCCAATTCATTAAAATCATATGGTTGAGGATCATTCAAAAATCTATATCTGATAAATGGTAAAGAGGCATGGTTTAACAATTTCAACAATCTTATATAGATTTCTAAGGTTCACATCTCGTTTTTGGATATCCTTACAGTAAGCCCAGGGGACTTAAATGACTATGAGCATGGCGTATCATCCTCAGACTGATGGTCAATCCAAGAAGATGACTCAAACGTTGGAACACATGTTGTGGGCTTGTGTAATGGATTTTGGTGGCTCATGGGAGGAGAATATGCCCATAGTGGAGTTACCATACAATAACAACTATCAAGGCTCGATACACATGGCTCATTTTGAAGCATTGTTTATATGTCCTTTTCTTTCTCCACTATTCAAGGTGGAAATGGTAGAAACATCACTAGTCGGGCCATGCCTATTCCATGAAACAACGGAGAAGATCCATTTGATTAGAAAGAGGCTGGAGATGGCTCAAAGTTGTCAGAAATCTTTTGAAGATCAGTGGCAATGACCATTGTCGTTTTTTTGGGTTATCATGTCTTCTTAAGGATTACCCCAAGGATTGGGAAACATAAATTTGGAAAGCATGTAATCTAATCTTATAGATACATTGGCCTTTTTTATAAACTAGAACTGGTTGGAGATGTGGCATATTTAATGACATAACCACCACAGTTTAGTTCAGGGCATAACATGTTCCATGTATCCCAGTTGAAAAAGTATTGCCCTGGTCCTTACCATGTAATCTGATGGGATCAAATTGATCTAGAACTGAATCCATCACTGATACATATACCAATGTGGTTCATGGATATACAGGAGAATGTCTTACATGGGGAAAGCATCGGCCTAGTTTGGGTTTTATGGAAACATGGTCAGATTCAAGAAATGATATGGGAATATTAGAAGGATATGAATGAGTAGTATCTAGAAGAATATTTGTCCAGTGAGGGTTTTCTACTTCTTGAGGATGGAAATACCAAGGGTGGATAAAAAATTTTTCCCCCAGGTTTCAAGTACAAAACCACTTTCCTCACGTGTTTTTAATTAGGTGTGTATAAAATAGAGAGTTTCCATAAAAAAGCGAGTTTCCATAATATATAGAGTTTCAATTAAGATTTTTGTTTCCATAATATAGGTAGTTTTCATAAATTGGGGTGTTTCCAAAAAGTGGGATGCTTCCATAAATTGGGTTGTTTCCATAAAGTGGGGTGTTTCCATAAATTTGGATGTTTCCATAAATAATGTGCTTCTTTAAAAAGGGTAAATATGAAGGATTGGAGAGTTTGGGGGGTTTTATAATGAGTGGTGTTACAAGAAGGAAGAGAGCACGATCCACACATGGTTGTCACAAATCATGAGGTCGAACCTATCTTATAAGTCATGTATAGATCTTATTTTCTACGAGCTTACTATTTTTTTCTCTATATAATTCTCTTTGGATTCAAAACGTCCGTATTTTGAAATTAATCTTTGTATATTGCTTGGAAACCCTCCCCACATGATTTGGAGCCATCCTAGATCATTCCCTTGGTGATATCAATTCCAGTTTTTGATGTATGTCACTATTCTTTCAGGATTTTTCATCTTTTTGTATGTTAGCTAAGATCTACATCTCCAATCTCTATTAATTCAAATATTTGAAGATATAGAGTGTATATCTTGGTTATTGGATGCCAAATAATTCAATATATATTTAGAAGCATGCTAGGATAAGAGAACTATGGTTGTTCTTGGAGAATCGACCTGCTTCCTTATGCATTCTTCACCTATTGTCAAAGTTTCATCAAAACCATCGAGGTAAGTGGCTTCTCTCTCAACTCCTCTTACTAGAATTGATTGTCTTAGATTAAAATTGGTTTATTTAAAATAAATTTATTTATAATATCATTGAAAAATCTTCTTTAGTGATGATTTATGGTTTTTGTGAAATACTGTGATCATTGTGAATTGTTGTGCTAAGGGGGTTTAGTGTCATGAATTTAAAATGGTGATTTTGAATTATGGATTTTCTAGAATTTATAAATGGTTGATGAAAAAGGGGGTTTCAATAGAAATTATATTGAACAAAAATTGTGTTTTATTAATATTATTTTCAATTGAAATGGTTTTCCATTAAAATGGGTTTTGACGGAAATGATTTCCAATAAAAAGGTTTTTTTATAGAATGGGTTGTTTTGGAATGATCTTTCAGAATATGTGGTGTGTTTTACTATTTAATATGTGTTAATTGGTTTAAATATGACCATGTGCTCATTTACAAAGGTTTAATGGCACATGGTAATTTCATACATTGTGTTTGGATGAAATTTGAGATTTTGATCAGTGCCAATGTTTTAATGGCACATAGGAATTTCATACACGGGGCTTGGTTGAAATATGACCTTGTGCTCAGTGCCAAAGGGTTAATGGAACATGGGAAAAAATTAAATTGTGAAGACATGGTAGATCATTGAGAAACTGCTCAGGATTATGGGACTGTCATAACGTAGCATGAATGGTTGGTTGCATGGGTTTCAGGAATGGTTGGGTATGCAGATAAAGGGATATTTTGAAATGGTTGTAATTATTGTTTTGTTATTTTTTCTAGAAAAATAATATACTATGAAAAATGGTTTAAATTTTAGTATTATTATTTTGGGGATGATTGGTTATGTAATCTTGGTTATATTTAGTTGAAAACTATTTTTGAGAAGATGTTTTAAATATATTATATTATATAATTGTTTCTAACTCTTATATCCTTGTGGTGTAAGTAAAGAACTCATTGGGGACAATGTACGGAGTTTTATACTCACCCTTTCTTGGGCACATTGGTTTATTTGTAGATTCTATCTTCCGGGTTAGGGGAAAAAGTAATTTTTGACATGTGTTTATCACTACCTCGTGATGTTGGGTCAATTCAAATATTTTGGATATACGAGCTTGTGGAGCATGGATTCATGAGGTATTTGAAGAGTTTTTTTGTAGTTTATCTTCTTTGTATAGTGATACTTGGATATCCTTCTATTATTGATTAATTTGATGTGGTAGTGAGATACATGAAGTTGTTGAGTTGTCTTCTGTTTGTTCATACATCATATAGTGAATGTTTGGTTATGGTTGGTAGGTTTATTTGCATATTTATTAAAGGGTAAATCATTCCCAACTTGTATTTGAAAAACATCGACATTTATTTCCATCCATTTGCATCATGGGAATGTCTCTTATGTCCTAGTAATGACTTGTTTTACTCTCAAGCCAATGAGAATTTGCATGACATTACTTTCTATTACTACACAAGATAGCTTAACATGAACTTTAGTAGTATCAAATGATATCCCCATTAAATTTTGTTTCTGATGATGGTGATTTAAAACATTACTATGTAACATGAGAAACATGTTATCATGAAATGTCAAATAATTGAATATAAATCAAATAAATTTTGTCTTGTGAGCTACCATATCATTTTTAGTTTTTCAATAATCTTTTATTTATAGTCAAGAACCTTGTGACCAGACATACTTCACTGGGTACACATGTTATGTCGTGACATACATTACCCAAAATGTATTTTACCAGTCATGGAACTATTTTGCAATTAACAGTAGAATTATTTGTTGGATTATTCTCGATTTCTGGCCACCATGACCATTTTTTAACCACGTAATCCCATGGAATCAATTTTGTTAAAACTCTATTTTATAATTTTGTGCACAAAGAACAAAAATCTAAAAACATTTTCTATTTTCATATAACTAATTATCATTGTTTTTATTATTTTAATCATGAATAAAATTTATAAATTTTACTATAAATATCTATAATAATATATCGATCATTCATAGAAAACCATGTGATTTTTTTGTGATACACATCCACATAATATTATCCTCTTTGCCTCAATTCTATAATTTTTTTTCTCCATCCAAGGACAAAAATCTGTAGGAAAATATTTATGAAGGAAAAATTCATTGATTTTTTTCCATTCAATGGAATACAGATAATATTTTTCATTGGTATTATTAACCAAATACCAAAATTGATCAACTTCACCTTAAACATGATAAAAAAATATATACCTTTTTTAGTTATAAAAATCCCATGAAACCAAATATATTCTATAGACCATTAATCCATCATTCTTCTTCCAAATAATCAAATGATCCACTAAAAAATGGTGATGTTTCCTAATGAAATTATCTAAATAACGAATGTACCATAATGGTATATAAGGTTCCACTTTAATATGGAGACCACCAACATTTCTCCCTTGATTCAACTAATCTTCACTATAACAAACTATTTTGTTCTTATTTCAACCATCTCAGGATGCTGATTTTGAAGCTTATCTTCCTCTCAGTTATTTCTTACAACACATTCTTTATTACATCTATGGAAACTCATTATAAAATGAAATATTTTATATGAATAAAAATGTTAATCTTAAAATTCTATAAAATTTTAAATTTTCCATAATCTCAACTACTCCAAGGGATTGATATTATAATTATCTATACTATTAAATGTAATCTAAAATCACTGTTGATACATACTATAATGTCCCGAACATAAAAATTAAATTATATTGAGTTTTATTTCAATAATTCACTACCTTTAATTTGTGGATATTTTTAGGTTTAGTGTTTTATAGAATTAGTCCATAACTCATACATAACAAAAAAAATACAAAGTGGACAATTCCAATTAGTATCCAATTTGTCCATTATATAAAATTTCAAAATAAATAATTTTTTATTTTCTTATAAATTCCATATGACTTTAAAATTCACTTAATCCATTCAATTAACCATCATTAAATCATTAGAAAACAAATTAAAAACATGGAACGAGCAAAAAAGGCCTGTAAGGGATTAAAAATAAGTAAAATCATTAGTCCAATAAAAAAATTAAAACCCATATAAGTTTAACCTCTATATTCAAATATCATTGTGAATATTTAAAATAAATGTCCACTTAAAAAAACATAAAACATGCTCAAAAAATCATTAAAATAGAAAAAATAAATTGAAATTACTTTTTTGTAACTTAGAGCATATTATTCATAACATTTTTAAAACTAGTATTAGAAGCCACTGGATCCTTATTAATTATTTGGGGAACACTTTTGTCACTTCCACCTTTATTAATATTAAGATAATGAACATTACCCAATGAATAGGAGATCTTTCTAGGCATACCCATCATTTAAGTAATAATTGGATCACTTAGTGCTATTTAGGCCACCCCATCATCTAATCTATAACAGGATCAATAGAAACTATGTGGGACACCCCATAATCTAGAATATAATGGGCTCAACCATTGATATATTGAGAACACCATTGTCTATGATGTAATGGGCTCACCCGATTCTATTTGGCCAACCCCTTCTTATAATTCTCAAGTATCACATCATCAAAAAAACAGTCTTATGTTAATTATTTATTCATTATAATACATAGAGAAAATTATAATAAACTCAAAAAAATCAATTTTTTTAATCAAAATGGAATTTTTACTAAAATTCCATTTTTCAAATTAAAAATAAAATTTTCAATTGAAACGCCATTCTCAATAGAAAAAAAACCAAAATAAAATGAAAAATATTTTTAATTATAGGATTCATTAAATATTTCAAAGGAATAAATGTATAAAATAATGTTCATAATGATATAAAAGACATCATTTCCTTGAAAATTATGAATAGAACATTACTCTTAACATTAGTGAAAACATTCTATATAGAACAAGTTAAAATATTTTATTCTAAAACCCTTTTAAATTTTTTTAAAAGGTTATTTTTTATCTTTTTATGTTAATATGATATCATTTAAGAACATATAATTAGTAACGAATTATATTTTGAGGGTATTCCATTAAAAGATGAATTTTGTAATGTAAATGTCACTTGTCATAAAAGGTTATTTTTTATCTTTTCAATGTGTCAATATTTATAAATTAAAGTATAATATGTTTTCATAAGATCAAAATACACCATAATAAAACGATATTGAGAAAAAGTCCCTTAGGTTGAGTTTGATTCAACACATGTGTCATTATCTTCCAGAATAGTAATCTTACGTCAACTATTTACTGTAATGGGAATTTTATTGATGTTTAATATTAATTTTATTTTATTAACCTCCATGTTATATAAAATTATATAATCAATTATGTTTTTGTCGACTATTTTGACCATATTTCATTTATCAATAAAAAACAACTTGGGAGGTTGACTATCATCGAAGGAGTGATTATTTAAACATATTATGTGTACTAATATAGAAAAATCATCATTCTACAAATTTTATATTTATTTAAATCAAATATTTCCTGATAGTTATAATAAATGAACCAAAATTATAATCATGGAGACAGTAGGTTATATGTACACATGTGTAACATTCCCCATTTTCAATAATCACTATTGAAATAATGTATAAAAAATTTAAAATTATATAATAATAATTATATAATGAATAAAATTTTATATAATTATATATATATATATCATTTTTTTGATGTAGTGATGAAAAAAATCAATCGATTCATGTTTATGGTAGTTTACACATCCACAAATGTCGTTATATCTTTTTCATTGTGTGACAATGTAATAATGAAGATTATATATTATATTTACAAAAACATAATTATTTCATGAATATCATAATCATATCATTTTTATCATATATATTCATATTTCATACCATTATTACCTTCCACGTAATATGTTTGTGAAAAAGTCTTCACATCACTTCATGATGTTGTAGTCTGTTGTACACATGATGGAAATAATGGTCTCCCATATGTTATGGAATTTAATTTTTTTTTATAAATAATATAATGACTAAATCTATATTATTATGTTATTAATATAATAAGTATCATATATAAATACTATTTAAATTAGTATTACCGATAATGAGTGGTGGTAATTGATAAATGAACGATATTTTTTCATGAGGTGTTTTTCCACCATATACACGAATGACGATTTGGTAACCTATTTGACGGAATTGGGTGTGTTTTCATAACGTAAAATAAACATAACATCATATTGATATATTTATGACACTAATTATTTTATATAATAATTGTATAAGAAGAATGTTTTGGGGTTTATATAGAAACAATCAAAATTAATGATGATGAACATTATCTCTTATTTGGACAACTCCTTTTGGTTTTCACAGATTGAATTCATTGGATGGATGTCTAAGGAAATTCATTTTTCTAGGATTGAATGATGGTATTTTAGAAATTATTAAAATGTGTTTGTTTTCAGTCAAATTTCTTTTAGGTGTTAATAAGTGGGTTGAGTGAATGTGAATTTATATAGGAGGATGAGGGGTATTCTGGTAAATACCATAAAGTAAACACAATTGGGAGGTCTACCATCCCTCATTTAAATCCAATAATGAAAAATATTGAATAAAATAGTATATAAGTTTGATATATTTCCATAAAATAGGTTTTGGGAATGTTTTGTGTCTATTACACACCTTTTCATTTAATATTGGAAACTTACTAAACTCGTTTTATAATTAATCACTATAATTAATTTCAAATATTTCACTAATATTTTTCATTAAATGTAATTTAACCATAAATAACATTTTATATTACACTTATTGAAAATATTGATATCGTTTTTTATTATTCAAAATAAATTTGTGGCTAAAATTATATTCAAAAAATGTCATAGAAGGGTTAATAAAGTGGTCATTTAAAGTGAAAATTTTCAAAATGTTACAAAGTTGTTAAATCCAATTAATTATGAAATTATCAATAATGACCGAATTTTTTTTAATGGAAATATATTTGATGAATTTTATCCTTAAAAAAATTAATATATAATATTACATAATAAATTATTATGATAAAATGATCGGTTTCGTTTAAAATTCAGTATTTTCATTATTCATCTAAAAATGAATGTTTTCAGCAATAATAAAAAATCCATCCTAAGATAATATTTTCAATGAAATTTTAAAAATATGATTATTTCATAAAATAAAATTTATAGAATTTCCAAAATATAGATTAAATACAATTTTTCCCCTATATGGCATCAAAACTGTCTTTTAGAGAAATATTGCATTTTATACCTAAAAGTATTATTTTTTATAATTGAATCCTATTAAATAAATATTTTGATATTTTAAAAAAAATTAAATTTTAATTTGAGTAATATAATCATAAGAATTTATTTTTATTAATTTATTTTTATAAAACATACTTTCTTAAAAATGTTTCTTTTCCAAAAATGACTTCTAATTATTTTTAAATTGTCTTATTTTCATTTATAATTAATTTTTTACCAATTAATTAAATATACGTGCTGTTGTAAACCATTAATTTATATTTAAATAAACTTAAATTATGGCCATTATTCCATAATATTTGTTATAACTATCATAATACTCAAAATAAAAATATGTTTTTATATTTAAACTAATTGTTGCATGTAACCCAAGTTAAAATAAGTGTTTTATGTAACTCAAGATGAACTATGTGGAGCATGTAAAAAAATATGTAACATAATGTTTAATGTAATGAATGATAAATTATAGGGTTTTGAGTAATTTATGAAATCAAACATATCATTATTATAAAAAAAATATTGGATGTTATATTTCATGATGATAAATATCCTACTATTGTCATCTTTCAAAATATATAATTCCATTAAAAATAAATTGACTTAAGATATAATTTCAATGGTTGATAACTATTTTCTTTTTCACAACATAAATTT
Organism: Viscum album; assembly: GCA_963277665.1. Taxonomy (NCBI): domain Eukaryota; kingdom Viridiplantae; phylum Streptophyta; class Magnoliopsida; order Santalales; family Viscaceae; genus Viscum; species Viscum album. The sequence continues at coordinate 1,767,627,898 of OY728152.1, forward strand.
ATTCTTTATTCATATAAATTGTCATTGATATTTTAGCACCAAATACAATATAATTTTCACTCATTCAATATTCTATTTTTCAATAAAGTATTTCATTAAATGAGCTATTATATCACATAGTCCTTCCATTTAAAATTTACGAAAAATAAATCCCCAATTGATCTTTTTAATTTAATAATATATTTTTATTTTAGTCATGATATTAGTTAATAAATAAAATATTTTTTTTCCTTCAATAGTATACAACTTCAATTGTTTTGTTTTCAAAAATATTTTTGGATCATCAATTATACTGAGCATTTAATAAATTTTCAATTTGAAACTCACAACTTCTTCATGTTTCACAAGATTAGTTTCAAAATATTCTAATTTTTTTCAAGATAATCAACTCTAAATTCTTGTTGATAAACATAACACATCAATTCATTCAACACCCCAACAATTTTCTTGTTAATATTTCTTTATACATCTAGCTCTTAGAGAACCCTTCTTAATTACACATTAAAGGCTATAACTAACTTTAGAGATCATTTTTTTCCTTAGCTATTATATTATTCACTGATGATATTGTTATATATTCTTAATTTAAGAAAAACATTGTTTCGATACCCTATATCGTGTCACCTTCTATATCTTCTTATACTTTTCTAATAAGAGCTTTAGTTTGAATCTATTTTCCACATTAATTGCATGAATTAAAATTATTTCTAAGAATAAATTTATTTCTCTGTTTCATTGTGATATCTTACTCACCACCCCCTGAAGAAAATTATGTTGACACCATGAATAAATATTTCCATCCATTCCATATAAAATACACGTAAAACTTAACATAAAATAATAACATCATTTTTCCTTTAAATTTCCTTGTAATAATTGATTTAAAATCACCACATAAATCATATTGATTTTTTTCCTCATGGAATTAATATATAACAAGATATTTTAGTGAATGCAATTCAAAATAATATTCCAAATAGATTTCAATATCAACCCTCATTTCATAATAAAGAATTTATCATTCAAAATTATCATGAGATAACACACCAAAATTTATTTCCATGAGATAATATAAATTAGTTTTCTACATATGATGTAACCATATTCACTAAGTTATGATCATTGATTTATAAAAAAATAAAATTAAATAATTAAATTTAATAATAAGGATAATGAAACCATTTTTTTCATTTCTCTTTATGTTTTGGACCGAAAATATATTCTTGAAAACTAGAAACATATCATAAATTAATTTTGTGTAACCATTAAATATATTATCAAATTAATCCCATGTACATTTGTTTATTGATTACTCAAACACCACTATATATATAATCATAATGTTCTCTAGTTGAGCCCTAATGATACTAGAAATAAATATTTAGAAATATTTATTATCTTCCACCATTGACATTCTAGTGGGAACTTATATATAACCCATATACTTTAGTAAAATATACATTAATCCCATGATATTTTAGATTATATATCACTATTTTATTCCATGAATGCGTATTTTATTAATCAAATAGGGGTACTCTCTTCGTGTTTTAAACATTCTATTTGACCATAAAAATTTCCCAATAAATCTAACAAATTATCAAATGGATCTAGTACATAATTTTTTTCCCTAATCCCATTATACAACCTAATATTTTTTGAATTAGGGTAATTCCATTTATTCAGTTATATATTTATCAAATTAGAAACTTTATTTAAATTTTAATTTTAAATAATAATTGTATTTTAATCAATACCAAATATAGAAAAAATAAAGATAACAAATATGATAATTTTACATTTTTACTAAAAATAGAAATCTATATAAAGTACATATCAACAATGTGTTGGAATTTAAATTAACCACTAATTAACCAATATGTGACTAAAACTTTAAGAATAATATACCTATATAAAATTGTCAAAAAACCATTCCTCAAATACACACATTTAATTTAACAGTGATATTATTTTGAAATTCAATTGTAGTTATATCACATTGTATTTATTTAATGGATAACTACATAAAATAATTAGTGAATTCTTGTATGATGGTCAAACATTCACATCAAAATATATTAGCGATAAGCATATTTAAATATATTTTTTCATGCCTGATCATTAGATAAAATCTATATCAAACCCTTACATTCTCTAATCATGATATTCAATGATACCAAAATATCTCTAATCATCAGCATTCATGTGTTTAATTAAACATTTAGTGTGTGATACCAGTATCTTAAAAAACAAAATATACATTATTAAAAATATTTTTAATTTCAAATTTAAAATTAAACCTCTAATTAACATAAAAATTAGTCAACATTAAATCCTTATTTTTTATCATACTCAACTACAACTATTGCATCCAATTTGATTTAGTTATTTCATGTTTTTAACTAATCATCGAAAATCCCATGATAATTCCACCTAATCAATATAGTTTTCATTATGTATAAACCCTTACACATTATGTGACATGATTCCTCATAACCTGATGTGTTGGGTTCTCAAAATTTTATTATATCTACATTATAGGTTGTATTTCAACCTTTACCTTCATATCATGAAAACATTATCTTCACAAATGTTTAAATTTATACAGATCAATCACGACATGATCATATGTGTCGAAATGTAGATTAAAAAAATAATCAAGAAAATTATATCTTCTTATATTCTATTTTGGCATGGATATATATGAAATAGTGTCAATAATTAATAGATTGTTAGAATTCAATATACTCAAATTACCTTTATAGTGTAACTTACATTGTCCCTATTTGAATATTGTCACACGACTATTAATAAACTTTTGTATAGGTAATCAATATTACACAGAGTATAAGATGCCCTTAATCATATAAATCATGATTTTATCAATATTTTCATAGAATGACCTATTTCAATTCATTAAATTCTATAAATTTCATCCAAATATATTCAATTTTACTCATAGAACTTTTGGAAACATTCACGCATTACTAATACATTATCATTATGATAGTATTGAAATCAAATTTTACAAAACAAAATTACTTTTAAAATACATTATGCATTAAAATATTAATTCATTCAACATGATTTATCTAATGATTTATTAATTTTAATGGTAATAAATTCGTTTCATACATCATTGAAATATATTTAAAAATAAGATGACGATCAGTTTTACTATCACTAGAGTTGAAACTTGAAATGCATCAAACAATTCAAGTTACTTTCAACTAAAACATGATATATCATTTTTTTATAGAAACAAAATCATTAATATAATAATTTATATATTTTATGAATTGTAACATTATATAATCTTGTTAAATTAAAATATTGGGAAAAAATTTATATAGGAATTGAATTTAGTAATAGAAATATTAATTAGGATTCATTATTTTTTTCCCATGGCCTAACACAAAATTAAAATATCCATTTATAATGAATGGTTAATTTTTATATTCATTGAGAATAAGATTACCTTCATATAAAAATATTTTAAATCAATATTTAATAGTTGAATATATTATTGGATATGAAAATGTAATCCAATAAAATAAATTCTAAAATTTATTAACTAAAAATAGTCACCACAAAGATATTATAAATTTTTCAATATGCAATGAACTATAGAGCCAACACAATTAATTTTAGGTTTTATAAACATATATCCCAAATGATTTAAGATTAAATAATGGTGTCAATAATGTAAATAATTGGGCCAGATACACCCACAAGCTGATTTTTATGAATAGAGATGAAATATCAAAGGTTCTCACATAGTTTTAATTTCTAATAGATTGATAATACCATGAAAATAACCATTTATAAGAAGTTACCTTTTATATTTATTTTAATTTAAATTTAGTTTTTTAATATTTTTAGAAAACTCGTTGGACTTTTATTCCTTTTGATATGGAAACATTAATATTTATGCATTACAATATGTGATTATCCATCTTTATTTTCAATAACTTTTTAATGTGAGTGTGTAGAGGGATTGTTTTTTAGCCTATTTTTGAATCTCCATTGCTTATGGAATTCACTTTTTTGGTGATTATTTTAATATTTTATTATCAATTTTATACTTTTCTGGACTAATGAAATAAATTTTACCCCATAATGGTCTTTATCATTTCCAGGTGAGACGATATATTATTTCTTCTAAGATTGATCATTTTTTGTATCTACTACTACTTAAATCCTATTTCTGTTTACAAAATTTAATCCACCATTTTTATAACCAGTAGTTCTCTAAGTCAAAACCATATATTGTTGTTAAATATCATCCACCTTAATCATTTTTTTGGTATTCCATGTATCTATATTTACATAATTAATCAAAAATATTACATAACAAAAATTCAATATTATCATTTTCAATTTTTTTAATCCCTATTTGTACCCCTACTCAGTATTTATGATCTTTTACAACTATAGAATGAGACATAAATAATGATAAAAAAATAATTTATAATACTCCTCTATATCAAACTATAAATATAATACATTCTTATTTGATATGCCAATAATTTTCTATTTCACATTTTTCTGATTAAATATCTGACTATTCAATATTAAAATATAAATTTACATATCATTAAAAAAATTAGAACTCTATAATTTGTTAAATATTAATTTATTTTTAAAAATTATATTGAGATAGATTAAATTAATATTAAATAAGAATTATAAAATTTTTTATGTTGGTAATTGTATTAATTTATTTAGGTGGTGTTAAATCAGTGTTTTTATCTTATTGTATATGGGTAATGAAAGATAATTTACCTTTAACTATATTATGTTCCACCACTAGGGAAATAACCACAAATAATTCAATATAAATTAAATGCTATTTGCGATGAAGGATCCAATTTTAAAAATATTAGTTAATCCTTTTTTGATTAATATAGTGTATTTAAATTAAGGGTATGAAATTCATATATCATTTCAAAAGATGAAAAATCCCATGTCTTCAAGATAAATTTAACCATTCTCTAAAATTTGGATAAATCATAAGATGATATAAATATTTCAAGGAAATTATACATATATAGGGATATTAGAAATCAAATCCTCACACCACGTATATTTGTAAAATTTCTCTTAAGATCAATAAAAGACCATGGGTTATCAACTATAATGATGATAATTCATCTACAAATTGATCATTTTCACTCCTATAATAATTGATTAAATGAATTTGGGAAAACCATGACCATGAAAACTCCAACCATTAATATTGATAAATTACTTTGATGAGGTTTGAAAAGGTGTATCCCCTAGATATGAGACATCCATTTTTCTATCATATCTATAAATAAAAACACATTTCCATGGAGGACTTGCATATTATACCTCTTTTGTGGTTAATTTTCCTAAAAGATGGTATACCACCAATGGGATGATGTCAATATTTGAGAAATTTAATTTTATCATGTAATATCATTTAAAAAAATTATATGTTTTATCATTATAAATTCCATAAAATGGAATCTGGAATGTTGATGTAATACAAGATAAATAAAATTGATCTTTGAAAATATTTCAATAATTCTAATAAATAAATAGAAAATATGGATCAAATATTTAAAAGAAAAACATTATTTATTTCTATATCATCACTATCTCATATGAAGGCGACTACACAAATTGTAATTATAGATTAAATTATTATGATAATAAAAATGGATGAATTATTTTGAAATACTTTTTTAAAAGATTCGTTATTTATATGTAATTATAGGACTATTTTTGATAGTTGTTGTATATATAATAAACAATTAGTTAAGGTTGGTTGATATTAGATAATTGAAAATAATATTTACGTTCTGATTTGGTATGATATTTGTGAAAGAAATAAAAAATAAATTGTTAAATATTTTGAATAAGTAAATTTTATAAAAAAAATTATATATTGAAAATCATAAATATGGAAATTTAAATAACCTCAAGATTTAATATAGTTAATCGAATATTAAATATCAATTTTTTGTAAATTTGTTTAATTTTTAGATAAAATAACTTCTTTTTAATTGAAATTGGATTTATATTTCTGATCATTTAATAATATATTATAGAATATATGTTTTCATATGATATTATTATAAACATTCCATTATGAGTTTTTGTTTGGTATATTAATTTAATAATAATTGTTTTCACAATATATGATTTAGATTATAATAATGGGATTTTTTATGTTTTTATATTTGTAGATTATTATTTATAATTTTTTATTATTATTTTTCATTATACTAGTTTTTCATTCATTGAAGATAAATAAAATATTTTCAAGTAAAAAACCATATATTTCATATAAAATCATTACATAATAAGTATTTAAATTACATAAAAAATAATTTTTTATAGATATATATTATGTATTATTCTTGCACTGGGAATTTATGTTTTCGTTAAAATACATTAATATCAATTCAAATATCTTATTAATGGAAAATTTTGAAATGTAATAATGTAAAAAATAATATGTATAGAAGACTAAGGTTAATATAGATATTGATTGGGGAATTTTCCTATGAAAGATACATTAGTAATATAGATAATTAAAAAACAATTATGTATGGATTTTGATTAATTATAATATATTATGTATCCTAAGGAAACTATCTAAAAAATATTTTACGCAATATAATTATTGTATGTATTGAGAATGTTTAAAGGGAATTATATTACACATTATAGGGAGTTAAAATAATAGTACATAATGTTTTTTTTATATGAGTAAAATATTTTGTATGAAATCCAAATATTATGTATCAATTTATTATTTTATGTCTCTTTTTCATTTTTGTGTTTCATCATACTTCATCCTTCCTAAGAATAATATGTATTCTTCAATATTTAATACGTTTTTCCCAAATGAATTTTCAATTTCACGATTTTGGAATGAACCAAATATATTACTTTTCAGCAATAAAATTATTCCATATTCTAGGAAATTTATAAATTTATAACATTTTAGAAATATTTTTCTTCATAGAAAGAAACATTTTGGATTATTTCTTTCACTATCATAATATTCTCATTATATTTTAATTGTCTCATTTAATTTGATTAACATATTCTTTTGATCCGTAGATATTTTTCAATATTTTATCATAAAATTAATGTAAACCAACATATTAATACAATAAAATATACTAATAATTTTCTATGATTTAGGAAAAAAACATAGTTTCATCTTATTTCCTCCTAAACACATGTGATTTCTATTTTTTCGTTCCCTCACTTCCACTATTTTGAGAAGGTAACTTATGACTTTTTTTTCAAATTCATTATCTTTTAAGTATTTTTCTATTTTTTTAATCATAAACACCCTTTTGTTTCTATAGAGTGACCCTTGTGGTATGGAAATACGACAGCCTATGATTATTCTTAAATTTATATTTTCAAATGTTTATGATATTTATATATTTAGTATATTATTTTTATAATCTAGGCCACTCATAAAGAATCAAATGTGGTTAAAACATGACTATTCAAATAACTATATCTCTTATTATTTTCTAATTTTAACTTCTTTTTATTTCATTTATATATGTAATTTTATTACTGTGGTTTTTTTATAGTAATTTTTTTAAATGATGTATGTATTATTGATTAATATGTTTTAATTTGGGTAAAATGTATTTTATTTTCTATCTTCCAAAGTGTTATATATGAATCTACATAGATAAAAAATACTTACATTTGATCATATGTAAAGGAATATAGATAAATGTTAAAATATTAAATCCAAGAAATGATTTTTAAATATTATAGTTTCATCACTTCATTTTCTTATATATCAGAATGGAATATAAATGAATATATCTCAATAAGTGTTGATCTCAATTTTAAAGTTATGTAACATGAAATTAAATGATATATTAGATATTTATATTTTATATTTACACACATGTTCAAAAAATATAATATTATTGAATATATTAATAAATATGATCTTATCTTGAGATTATTATTTATAACATGAGTTGGATATGTGGTAGATGATCCTAACTATAAATGTGGAAAACTAGTTTTTTAATATATTTCAAGGAACAGATTACACAATGTAATGAGGTTTACCATTAGATAACAATTAAATATTTAATTCCATGATTTATTTAATTATGGAAGTTCTAGTGTGGTTTTTCATATAAAATTGGATCTTGTCTCTTCAATTTCATAATAAATTAATGCATAGTTCCTATATAATTTATTTCTATTCCCATTATATAATAATATATAGATTATCTATTAGTTTTTATTGATTCAATAATTCACCTGTTGCCTTTTAATAATTACATAGGGGTTTTATGTCAAAATATTTGGTTTTTCTGAACTAAAAGTTTTATATTTTTATAAAGTTATCATTTTTATCATTTCAAGGAAATGTTTTTATTTGAAGGAAATTTTATGTTTTTAAGGATTCAATATTTTAATTAGTCATACTGTTTCTTAGGAACTCTGAAAAAAAATTCATTTTGTTATGAATGATTTCATCATTACATTGAAAAACTATTTTAATCATAAAAGTTGGATTTATGATAAAAAGATTTTATTATATGAGATCAATTTTATTTGTTTTAATATAATACATTTTAAAATATTTTTAGGTATTTTAATATCCTAATAATATTTATATTTATTTTAACCTTTAAAATGTATCTTATATACTCACCGCATATTGTAAATTATTTTAAAAGGGATTATTGATGTGTTGAATTAGCCATGATGTCCATGTTATAATGTATGAGCATTTAAACATGAATGAAATGTTGAATAATTTAAAATAAATTTGAAAAAAAAATCAATTTAGTATGAAATGTATTGATTTTTATATAATATATTATCTAAATTATCTAAAACATTCATCCAAAATGGTCATGGGAATTTATGAAATTAAATATTTACTATAAATACTGTAATATTTTTCTAGTGATGTTCATTTCTTTATTGTTGGTATTAGAGAAGGATTTAGTAAATTATATAGAGAATATTTTAGCATTTGAGGATTATATAAGAGTAATAGATACCACCATGGGATATTCAGGTAACAGATAATCACAACATAAAGGTATATAAATTCTATTGAGGTATTTTTAATTGAAATTTGAATGCAATTCATGATATTATACATGATAATTATTTTGTTCGAAATGATCAGGTATTTTTAATGAACAATTTTTTTTATCCAAACTCTATCATGTCTCTATAATTGAAATATATTATCTTGGTATTCAAATTTTTTACACACATTCATTGATATTGGAAACACATAATAATATTAAAATATCACCAAAGGGAGGAGATTGTAAATAATAATGTATCATTTTAGCTTTAACTTATACTTATTCATAAAGTGATTCTGTTTTTTTAGAAAAAAATAAGCTTCAAAATATTCTATTTGGATTTATAAAATTATATAATAATAATTAGGTTTATTATGACATTTTTAAATTATATGTCTTGTATAAAATTTATATAGAAGTATACTAATTTTTTCATCCATTTATAATGGATCATGACATTTATACCTATAATAATTATGTGGAATATTTTGAAAATGAATAAAAATATAGATGAAATGAATAGAAACTCACACTCTGTGAGAAATTCCATAACTAAAATCTTGGGGAACCCTATTAGTTTTGTTATTTATTCATAAAAATTCTTATATCGAAAATACTATTGATTAAATTATTTTTCAATATTATTATACTGTATAGGTGAAAAAATATGTTCATATAAGAAAATGAATTCATGTTATATGATTATATAGTGATCGAATATGATGTGTTAATATTTCTGTTTTTTATTTATGTGATAAAACATATTGGATGAAATTTTTAGAAATTACATAAATTATACGAAACCGTTTTATATAATGAAATATCATTTCAAAAAATTAAATGTTTTTATTTTTCGGTCATGACCCAACTACAATAAGAACCTCTCCTCGGCCAGCAGAAAATGATAAGAGTGACCCTTGAGTCTCACCTATATAAATCCCCCATGATGGATAGTAGAGATGATGGTATATTATAAAAATATCGTTGGTGTTAACCTAACGAATCTATAGAAAAATTAGGAAAAAAAGACTAACCAATCACCAAGAAAGGAAATAAAACTAAAATACCATATAATCTAAAAATAATTAATGCTTATATAATGGAAAAAACTTTTATAAAAATCGTAATTTATAAACAATTGTGGTAATAACCACAAGAACTTGAAGATATAATCTATTAAAATTATACCCATCTACTATATACCTCATTGAATCATGGAATATTTTTATATAGGAGAGAAAATAATAGGTTGTTAGTAGGTTCAAAACAAATGTATTGAAACACATGACATAAACAACCATAATTACATTATTTAAATATTGAGTCTCACTTTATTAAATTTTATGGAGATTTTTAGTTTAGTGTTTTTGAATATTAAGAAAAAAACGTATTCATCGAACCATTATATGAAAATATCCATGATTCTACTCATTTTATATTTTTTCAATAAAAATTATAATTAAATTTTAACTATTTTTATTTAAAACAAATTATCTTCGTTAAAGTGGAATCCCCATATTAGAATGTTAGACCATAGTATCAATTCCAACTCATCCTATGGCCCGATGAAAATATTTCAAAATCTTAATATGAGAAAATAGATCACAATAAGGGTCATAAAAAGAAAGAAACTAGTTATTCTACATTGGAAATCTTGTAATCCCCTAAGAAAATCTTCCCATTTCTACATAATATACATTCATATCAAATATTCATTTCATAACACATGAAATTAACTTAATTTCACAAATATATTCATAAATAATATCCAAATAAATATTAAATGGAAAATCATAATCCTGATAGATTATTGAAAAAATCAGGATTCCAAGAGAAAATTATTGTATAAAAAATAATTTTCACCCAAAATGGATTATAAAATTCCATGTAAATATAATCTCATTAGATTACTTTATGAAATTAAATTACATATATGAAAAATTACTTTATTGAATAGAATATTCATCTAGACCCCTTCGGATATCACCATAATATCACTCTTAAAAGCACTCATACTCAAAATCTTACAAATAGAATAACAAACATTGTTAATTCCAACACAATTCATTTGATCACATAATTATTACACAATTTGTTTCGGAAATGTATTGGTCTCAACCTTCATCGTGGAAATTTTCAATGTACTATAAAATAAATTAAACACATATAATATTTATTTTATATCATTATATGTCATTAAATAATCTATATAATATATATGATGAAAAAACAGCGGACTTTATGAACTAATAAGGTAAAAAAAACTTTTTTATTGACAACTATTCAAAAAAATGATCATATAATAACGAAAAATCAGATATTATTTTTATCCCATGAAAAATAATTGTATAATATTATCAAATAACAACTTTTTGGTTTCTATAAAATTTATCTCATGTAGTGTACATTAAAAACTTTTCTTACACATCATTCCAAAAATTCATGAGAACAACAATTTAGAAAATCATTTAAAAGCCTATCTGAAAAGCGTTATCAATGGAATTAAAAAATTCATTAAATGAATCTGAGCATAAAATTAATTATATTTACAACATGCATGAATTATTTAAAAGGATATTGATACACTGGAAAACAATACGAAAAAAATTAGAATATTTAATGTTTGTCTTAAGGAAAAAAATCATACCTTGAGTATGAATCGCCAAATATGAATTTTTTTTCATATATAATATTCATATAATAGTTAATAATTAGTTAATAACCATTTAAAAATTTAATAACCTATTATTAAAAAATTTAATTCTTCTATAATCATTCCATGTATATTTATTAAATAAATTATATTCATGTCATATGTTTTGATGATATGCAGCTCACAATAAAAAAAATATTAGTGGGGAACCCATGGTAAATGGTTATATAGTTAAATCATATAAAAATTATTTATCATGACATAATTATCAAATTTTTATATATTAAATATAATTTATAAACATTTCATGAAAGGTGAATCACATTGCCTTATAGAGGTAGTGGTCTACTTGTATGCACGAATGAAATTCAAACATTCTTATGAATTAAATGGTAAAATAAAGGTACTATATTACATTTATAGTGTCATAATAAATTATTCAATATCATATATATTAGTTGAATCCCTTTTAATAACTTTGAATTTTAGGTGATGGTGAAATAAATAAATACATCACTTCACAAAGGTGGTAATCTTCACATACGGATGATTTTTTTAATCAATGGATAATAAAGGAGATAAAAAATATTTTTAACATAATAATCATAAAATAATAGTATATTGAATATACCAATTTTACTAATTAATAATTATAAAATAGTATTGTAAGGATGTAGAATATGATATAAAGATGAACAATGTGGTAAAAAATTATACTTCTTCTTTTGAAATCATCTATTGATATAAAACTTAATGATTAAATCGATATTATTTTGGTAATAATTTGAACTATATAACAAGGGTATGGATATTATAGTTATATTTATGTATGAATTTGGAAAGATAGTGTGGTGAGAAGAGATATTTTATGATAACAAGAGAAACCATCTTTCTACATAATTCCATTCCCTTTACCAGAGTCTTACAAAACATCATCTATAACCACCCAAAGAAAAAAAAAGGTGTGATAAAAAATCAAAATAGGATACCAATATTGAATATATACATTTTTATGATGAAAATTGAATTATATCTAGCTTTAATAAATCCATCATATAATGTACATATATATATATATATAATTATATAATTATTTAATTATTCTTATAGTTTACATAAAAATATTTCACATTCACAAAATCCTGGAATATGTCATGAATAAAAGATAAAAATTAATAATAGTAAAACCTACAATGGACACCCCCGATGATAAAAATTTAGTGAATAACCCCAAAAATACCATTATGTGATCGACCAATCATAAAAGAATAATAACATTATTTTTTACTATAAACTATTGATAAATGTGATAGAATTGAAAGAAAATACATAATCAAGGAATAAGGTGGATCCAACTAATATCACCTGTTGTGGAATAATACACACTAAAGTGAAATAAAACCTCTAATATAATTTCACACAAAAATAGTGTCATGTCTATTAACAACTAATCTAAGTTTTTCCGTTACGCTATGTCTATCAAAAGACATTTCAAAATAGAAACAACCCACTATGTTAAAAAATCCAATACTTCATGTGCACAAAATTGTTTTAATGAAAACCGATTTAAATGTATGTATTTTTTTTATAAAAGTTGCATTTTTTATGTCAATTAAATCATGTCGAAGGAAAATACTAAAATATATGAGAAAAATATATGAAAATTAAATAAATAAAATCATTTTTATAGATATTCCTACCTCATGAAAAGAGTAAACCAATTCCATTTTGACCATGGAGATGTGAAACTAGTATATTGGACTCCAATAGGTATGTATTATGTTGAAACATAAAATTATCAATAGAAAACAAAAACCAATCACAAAAAAATCAAAAAACATAGAAAAAATTAATTTATAAAACTAAATACAATGAAGAAACCATATGAATTCTTACTATAAAGATGCAATTCAACCCCAATAGGGATCAAATGTTGAATGGAGTTATCTAAATTGTTGGAGATGTCATAAAATAACCAAAAATGTATCTATAGATTTTAATACATCCATATAAATTAAATGGATAATAGGTTAGGTTTTTAGTATATTAAAAACTGATACATAAGAATAATTCACATTAGGAACCCATTTCAGGTCCTGAATTCCATGATTTTACAAAAAAATCAAAAACTGATTCACCTCGTGTTGAATTAATATTCATTGACTCTTTTATTAAATCAAATTAATTAAAGGTATTCAGTTTTCCATGAATTTAATGGGAAAAAACGTATTTTTCACACAATATGTTCAAATCATACAACTTGTTAATTATGAGAATATTCTAACAGGTAGCCCACAAACTATGCTATATATAAAAATTTCAATCATTTTCTTATAATTTTCAAACCTTTGGATAATCCCCTTAAACCATTAGAAAATTTTTATATAGAATACTTATAATCATAAAATTAGACATACAGATACATTATATCATTTTACCATTAAAATATATCTATCATCGTATTTCATGAAACACAACCAAAAATGAGAAAACACTATAGTCAAGAAGTACCTGAATGAAGTAAACAAAATGTTACAATATTCCCACAATAATAACATTTTATCTGTATAATGAAATCAATATCATTAACTCAAAAAAATGGAAGTCCATTATAGACTCATCAATAATTCTAAATCCACTGTCCCTTATATATCATGTCTAGACATCCATAGACCAAAAACCAAGTGAATTGTTATACTACATAGTACCTTCTCTCAACGATCCTTAATCTGATCTATATTCTCCACCACAATAGTTTTAAGGTCAAGGTCAAAATCCTACCATTAAAAAACATGTAAAGAATTTGGTTGGTATCACCTTACATAGTAATCAATATAATTCCATGTATTGAGTCAATTGATTTGGATGTTCCAACCAGTATAACACCATTCTAATATGCACTATAACCTGAAAGGGACCAATAAAACTCGATGCTAACATACCCTATCTACCAAATAACGTTTTCCCATGTGAGATGAAACTATGAGAAAACCGTAAATAGAAACATCAAACTCTAGTGGACAACTATGATGGTACAAATATAATTTCTAATGACTCTATGTCATGATAAATCTCTTTTGGATCAACTGAACAACTTTAGTTGTCTCCTCCAAAATACATGGATCAACCAAAGATTTCTAGCCCAAATCATCATAGTACAAGGTATATATTCCTGACTTCTATAAAAATAATCCAATGGTTAAATCTAAATTGAATAATTGTAACTATTATTAATGGAATACTCGACCATTGTCAAATGATTTTCCTAAGATACCCCAATATCAATCACACATTCCCTGAGAATATTTACAAGAACATAATGGATAACTCTATCTGTATATCCATTTTTTGTAGATTATATGACATGATAAATATCATCTACAAATACATCACCTTTTGAATACATTTATGAAACCTAGATGTCAATGTAGATTCCCTATTTGAAACAATCACATAGGGAACGCCATGAATTATCACAACCTCTTAGACATAAAAGTATCCATGCTACCCGACATTCATCATCTCTTAAATAGGGAGGATAAACTCTAATATCCTTACTCATTACACAATCACTGAAATTACATCCCTCGTGATTGGATTACATGGTATACCAATGATGAAGTCCATGGAAAAATCACCCAACATTCATATCAAAAAGGATGAGGGTTGTAAATAAATTATATGGCTCTAATTCTCTAAATTAATTTAATGACATGTGAGACACTATGAAAAAAGATTCTAAAATTATCTTAATCATCCAAATCCACCAATTCCAACATATAAATTCCTAATACATCATGGTAGACCTGATGTCCATGAAACAACACGAATGGATTCCACGATCCATCGATGGATACATCAGTTGAATATGAATAAAACTCCTACTTCAAAAACAAAAATAGTAATTGGGATACAGAGACCACTCATAGAGGTCTTCCCTATATTTTGGATTTTAATATAAAACATAAACACTGTGTTAGATACTTTCTCAATCATAACCAAATAATCCAATTAAGATTCAACCATTATCAAATATAGGAACCCCATTCCACCATATTCTTTGACTCATAATGACATATCCAAAAATAAAAACACTTTAGAGACCAATCTTCATATAATTACCTCACTTCATGGGTAATTAATTTCTACCCCAATATATCATTAAAAACATTTCATTTTCTATTAGTATAAGAAATTTAAATATCATAATTATTGAGATACTCAACCCAATGTTTATTTAATATGTTCAAATCCCTCTATGTGAAAATAAACATCATGATATAAGGATTATAATATACCCTAATGTTATTCCCAAAGAGGTAGTGGTTCCAAATTTTGTGTTAAATCAAAAAATATTAAAATTGAAGGTCTTGGTTAGTGTAGTTCATCTTATGAGGCTATAATTGGTTGAACCAATAAGCCGCCACATATTTCCACTACATCTAGACTCACCTCAAACCCATAACAAAAACATCATAGAAAACATCTTTACACGAACCGTGACATGGATGAACCAAAAAAATACTGAATTCCACATTATACTTTTTTTCTTAAAATGGTCTATGACATTTTTCATTCAACTCAAACATTACTCCCTTATCATTTAATGTTTTCTTCAATGAATCAGGTTAAAATCAATTCTAAATAAAATAATTCTAATAACATTCCAACCGAATGAAACTTCAGATCTGAAACACATTTTTTTCTACTCCTAGGACATAAGTTCTTATATCTTTTAAATAGCCACATAGATCTCCCGATTAGATTTAACGTTCCCCAAAAACATCACCACAAGAATCTCAAATTCATACATTGAATTATTACCATAAAAAATCCCTCAATTTTCTATGAATGATATAAAAATTGTCCCCATTCACCTCCTCTAACATGTTGTACACAAAATTACCATACAAATAAAAGAAGAAAAAAATCATCAAAGATCATATGGAATATATAGTTCATAAAATCCATTAACACCTTCAGTGCATTAATGAGACTGAATGAAATAAAAAATAACAAGAAATGCCCGTATAGTGTCTGAAACACTATCATAGATATATCATATTCATAGACTTCCATGTTGTCGTAAAATGATAAGTGGTTAATATTTGAAAACAATAATTCTCACTAAATTGATCAAAAAGACCATCAATCATGGGAAAGGGTTATATTTTCTTAAATGTCACCAAATTTAACATTCAATAATTCATAGAATGTATAATTCTAAAATATTCCATCTTATAAATTAGGAATGTATATTCCCATGTTGATATATAATCATGGATAAATACATTGGCCTCATTCACTTAAATTTGATTCATATTTTATTTTAATTAAACATGTTCCATAAGATAGGATGTTATGTAAATTGGTATTTTAATTGTTAGGATTTCAATGGTAAACTCAACCACTCTATGTGGTGGTAATACAATAAAACTATTGTAAATACATTGAGGTATTAATAGACCACAGAAGGATGTAGTCTACACAGACAATGTTTTGTTGTATCATGTAACATCTTTAAAAAATGATATGATATGACCCCCAACGTATGAAAAATTGATCCCTCTCTCATTCCTACAATAACTCTATCCCTGAAAGAAATAAGGGAATCAATCTAAATATAAAAAATAAACTTGATGATTACAATAGATGATATGAGGCTTAATGATGATCATCGAATCAATTCCAATTAAAAGGTCGTATATATCAAGATCATGAACTAAGAAATTCCACAACAATTCTAGGTTGGAAAACATTACTTGACATTCCATACACATAAAACATTTTCAAAACATCTTTCCTAAAGGCATGGAGTGATCCAAATAGAATTAATGAAAATTAAAATGAAATCCTATCATTTCATTTAACAATTATGATATAACAAAATGAGTAACACCTATATAAAATAAATCTTATTCCATAATGACAAGATAAACTCCATACCTCAACTTTTATCTGACCCTATATAATATTACTCAAGTGTAAACACTCCCACAAGATGTCATATGGGCACAAGTCATTCCAAATATTTAATATTCTCATGAGCATCCCTCTTGGACTGAGTATAAGACACAACACCATTGTATCAATTAGAATGAACTTAAGAACCCTTGATGAGATTTGATCGGACCTTACTACCTCGAGACATCCTTTAAAAAATATCGAAGGAGATCAAATAGATCATAATGTCGAAAATTAGTGGCATCTTATATGCAATTATTTTGGGTATAACATGGCCCTAAAACCTTATAGTATACAACATACTTGTATCATATATAACCTAGTGAAGAATAATGGATACCTTTTCAATTTTACATTTCTCGAATAGTTACCCTAACCAGTAGTAGAACCACTGAAGCTACACCGAAACAAGTCCAATATGAAATATATTTCAATAAAAGTGTTGTTTTTCTTACCACCTAAAATAATGTTTGATGGATAATGAGACCCATCATTTATTGAATATCATCCCACACCTATATATCATATCTCATAGATTTTTATGTATTAAATGGAAAAAATATCTAAGGAAAAGTGAACAAACATAGACAAGATTCTATAATACTTTATAACGATATGATCACCCTTCCATAATGCCATAAATTCCATGGCCTTTTCTACTATAATATATTATGGTAAATATAATGGGGAATAATATCTTGAATAATTTCTCAATTAGATCTTCATGCAATATATCATCTATAATTGAGTCCCACCATGTCCTTCTCGGTCCCGTGATTAGATACCTGAATAATAAAAAACAATAGTACATAGGCATCTTAAAAAATATAATTATCAATACAATATATACATTCATGGTATTCCAAGGGTCCTTTGTCCCCATGGAATATTGGCGGATAATGATTAGTAAATTCTATGCCATGATCCACTGATCATCTGAGGATTCCAAAAAACTACATCATAAATGTCATCATAGTGATGATTTCAAAATAAATTAAAGAAGCTACCATTGGAAGACATTTCTTTAGATCCATTCTCAGATCTTCCTCAATTAGATTTGGATGAGCTCTTCTCCGATTAATTCCTTTAAAACACAAGAAAATGTACAATTAGTTTCATAGGAAATTCCAAATTCATAGGTTCAACATAAAAAAACCATATTAATTCCATTAAACTATAAGCATTTTAGAATATATGCATCACATGAAAGATGTAAAACTCATATGAAATAAATTGGTTTCTTTAATCAAAATGACATTTCTTATATATTCCAACAACATCAAGCATCTATTCTCAAGCATCGAAATATCAAAGACCATCCATGGTAACATAGATCTATATGTCAAAATTGAGTTTACGAGGCCCCATTTCTACACATAATAATTTAATCTTATGGTCCTATATTCTTTCAACCGTAAAAATAAATGACACCCAGGAAGTGTCACCACACATTAGGATGCGTATTCCAATATATAATATTTTTTCATGAACTAGCCTAATTCAACAAAACAAGTCACCCAATAGGGCTATCCATATATTGAGGTGAAAATAAGGAACAAAAAACATTCTTTTATTAAAAAAAATTGTTTAACTATATTAAAAAATTGGATAACAATAAAAATCAATGAGTCCAACAAATAAATCTAAAAACGGTAAACTCAAAAGATATAATAGACTAGAAAAATATTACCTTATATGACCATATGTGAAAACCAAACAATCCTACATTGAGTATGAAGAAAAAAAGAAAAAAATATTATTTTATATAGTCCCCCTCCATTAACATATATCTAGAAAAATAGTATCTACAACCAAAAAAAGCAAATTTTCGGTTTGACAACAATTACCAGTTAGATACAATTGAAGAATCTATTAAATAATAATAATAAGAATAAATCAAATCAATATTTTAAAAATAAATATAAAAAAGTATAAATATATATATATAATCATCTATTTTATTTAATAAAATCATATCATATTCTTCAAATCCATGAATTTGATACGAATAAAAGAAATATGATAGAAATATGAAAATCTAAAATTGATACCACAAAAGCTATAAATATGAGTGAATAACCATGAATATAGAATCATTTGATAAAATATTATAAAATAAAAAAAATTCACCGTTTATGAACTAACATGTGGGTATACTTTCTAAAAATGAAATAAAAACCCATGAGGATCAAACAATGATCGTAGTAAAATGTAATGAGGCAGACCTACCAAAATCACCAAAAATATAAATATGGTTCAAGATGGAGTCTATGATGTCTAATTTGAAAGAGTTCAATCATGGAGTTTAATAAAAAGAGCTTGATCGAAATAATTTATATTATGAACCCCTTTCTTTTCATAAATTCATTGATTCTATAAATATACTAAAATTGAGATCAGATTATGTTGGATTAATCCTAGTCAACCCATTAATGATGTAATAAATTTTCACACTATGTAATATTCTGTGGTATAGATATGGGTGATAGTAATTTTTTTAATGTGTTCAGGTTGTGTAACTAGTTCATGATGTGAATCCTTCTAGCATGTTATCTGATATACTGATTTATTTTAAAAACTTATCACCAAATATTTATATTTTTTATCTAATGTGATCATTACAATACTATTGACACATTTGTACTGGATGTCCATTATCTCTACAAATAATGCATCCCAAAATTTCATGAAATTAATCTAAAGAAAATTATCCCACCCAATTGGTCAATAAACGATCAAAAATTAAATAGGAGTACAAAATAAAATCAAGAACTGTATGAAGGATGGTAATTAAATGATATAATCTCCCCCCTATAAAAAAATCCACCCCTAAAAATCATTCATTATATTTGAAATGAAACTATGTATGTCTAATGATTCCCCACAAAAAAATTCTAAATTACAGACATAGTTTCCATCCCAAATGTAATGACACAATTCACAGACCTACCCAATTTTTCTACCGTGTAGTACCTTCTCACAGTGATCCATATTTAGAACTAGTTCTTCAACTATAGTGGATTCCGGCTTAGTATAGTCATTTTATCATTCAATTCATGAAAAGTATTTGGATCAAAAATCCTTATATGGGTATCAAGAAACACAATAAAAATATAATTCAAATGAGATAGAACATCCAAATAAAACTTCGCCTATCTAAGGCAGTCCCAAATTTCAAAGGATCCAAAAAATATAAGTGATAACATACCTTGTCTACCCAATTTATTGTGTCCAATGTGAGGTGAAACATGGAGAAATCCGAAATCACTTAATTTTAACTCTAGAGTCTAATTACAATAGTCCACATTTGATTAAGGAAAAAATTGGTATATGATCAATTTGTTCTAGATCAACTACACAATTATTATTATCTCTTAATGAAGAATAAAATCAACCATCGACCACTCTCTCAAATCATCCTATCACTGGGAAGATATATGTAACCAACCATTCAAAGATTAAAATGGAACCGTCCTAAATTTGTCCTAATAATTATTTTAATTTTTTGTCATTACTAGAGACAATTCATATTTCCATGTACCATTCAATACAATAACTCATGGTTAATGAATATTTTCGAGAACACTAATTGATATATAGGCCAAAAAAAATTTGTATGATATGATGTGAATAATTTAAACTATGATCTCATCACATCTTAAAAAATATGAAAAATATGGATGTGAACATAGTTTACCTCTAAGAAGAAAACATAGATAAAACTCCATGAAGTATCACAACCACCTAGAAATACATGGTTTCTCTATCTTTTAATTGTTTATTTAATCAATATTATTTATTATTAGAATCATTTTAAACTTCATCCCTCATGTTAAACAGTGATTTTAGATATATAGTAGATAAGAAAACATTATCATAATATTATTTCACTACAATGCCTATCTCAGTAAAATATTAGTAGAGACCATTGTTCCACCAAATTCCTCACTACTTGAGTCAGTAATATATTTCTCAATTCATTGAAGGGAAAATTTAATTTTATCAAAGAATAATAAATATCTAAGTAATAAGTATGATGATACACAAGAAAACATATATATTGAAAGGTCATATCCCTATGAGTGAAAATATACTTTATATTATTATTATAATAATGTATTATAACACACTGTCCAAGCAGGTAGTGACACCATATTTTAGTGCATAAAAAACAAATGGAAACTCAAGACAACGGGTAGTTTACTTCTTATTATGTAGGAATAAATAGTGATCACCATAGACTACCCCCATATTCACATACATTAATAAAATCATGAAACCCATTTTAAGAGCATCGTAGAAAACATCATATCTCAAACATTGTTTTGTGAAGAATCCAAATGTGATCCAAAGTCAACAATTTCTTTTATTCCTCCGAATATTTCTAAAATTTTTCGTTTCAATCAAGCTTGAAACCCTTGATGATTAAATCAATCATCAGATATTTAATCATAGATAATTCCAATGTGAAGAACCTATAATAACTGGGAAACACAAATAAACTTGATATCTCCGACACATTTCTTGTATTCATCTAAGAGATAACTACCTATATATTTTTAGTATATAGTTTGATGATCCTATTATATATAACGTTCCCATGAAAGGTCACATATTAAATCATAAATTCACACATATAAATTTTTTATTACAGTATATGTTCCCCAAATGTTCTATGACTAATATATAAATAGTCCATGGTATCCTTTATTACTTGGAGTAAACCAACATATCATCCATAAAAGAAATAAAATTATATTCAAATATCTAATAAATCATCCAATTAATAAAATCCATATGTACCACTAGAGTTTTAGTGAGTCCAATTGGAATAACTAGAAACTTGACATTACCATACCAAAACCTTAATATTATGTTAGGTATATCTCATTCTCCAAAACTCAATTGGTGGTATCATGATAGATGTAAAAAATATTAAAAAATCATTCCCTCCTATGTTGATCAATAAAATTATAAATCAAAAGAAATTGATAATTTTTATTACATGTCCCCTAATTTAACATTTTATAATCACTGAAAAGAATATGGTTCTTGTCTTCATTTATAGAAAAAAGGACATGTGAATCCCATGGGGACACACATGGGTGAATAAATACATTTCCCCCCACATTATATAATTTTGACGTTAAGTTCCAACAACTAAATAGGTTCTATATGGTTTGATGTAATAAATATGGGAATCATATGACTTAGCTGGTCAATGTTAAAACCAAAAAATATCTATTGTTGTAATAAATAAATGACATCCAAAAAGATCTGGGGGCTATGGACACACAGATGATGAAAGTGAATTTCTCAAATAATGGTCAAGTCCATCATTGAACATATATAAAAATTGACATGAGGTCTTCCAATCAGATGGAACCAAAATATCCAATATCCCAATCCTTGAATCCTACTCAACCTGAAAACATGAGTGACTCCCTATAAATATACAAATTATTCCTCGTGATGATAATAGTCAACATGGATATTAACACAAATCAAAGAATCCATTCCATTAGTTAGTTCAATGATATCAATAATAAAAACCATGAAATACCACACAACTTCCATGTTAGATAACATCTCCTAATATAAGAGAAACATGAAACCACGTTCAGAACTCCTTCCCAAAGACAAGAAATGATCCATCCGGAGTGTAACAATTTGTCAATAAAATCTTTACATTTCAACTAAATTTGATAAAATAAAAGAATTAGTATAAACTTTATCAAAAATATCTTGCACTATATTAGATGAAATAATCATCATGCCTCGAATTTTATCTACCCCTGCTTTAGATTCCACTAGTTTACAGTCTACCTCATAAGTTTATTCATTCTCAGAACCTCATTTATTCTTCATATCCACGTTAACATCCACATTTTCCAAAGAGAAATTCTCACCATCCTTGGACTTATAAGAATGAACCGATCAAACCTTTTTTATGATGGATCGATCTCTATTTCCTTTGGATAACCATTCAATTAAATTTGAAGATGACTAAAATTTTTACAGAGATGAATAGTCTGGGGATATTATTTACAATTATTATTGCTATGATAACTAAATCCACAATAATACCAGAAAACCTGCATCTACTCGGAAGAACATTATATGACTCGACCTAATGAAAAATATATACTTCTTCACTTTGTTTTCTATACAGATTACATAACATTACCAGTAACCATAGCAATTGAATCTTCCCCCATTAATGTTCTACCATATATATATATACATCTTCTATAACTTCTTTATCGACCACTTCTAAAAAAATTGGAAGGCCCATTAGAACCAGTAATGAAAAATTATCATCCATTAGGTCAATATTAAATCACCAAGCTCTAATTTAATGATTGGTAATGATATACGATGCCAAGTGAGACAAAATATTAATTTTCGTGGAATACTCAAGAATGGTGGGTTCCCATTTCTCAAATTTAAGAAACAAACTTTTATTTTCCTGTAATAATGACATAGTACAAAACAATTGGATAAATATTTTCCTTATGTATTCTCATGTAAGATCATCGTAGAACATATCATGCACAATTGAGTCCTATCATATCCTTCTTGATCCCTTAATAATATATTTGGAAATCCAAACTTAGTGTTTTATAGAGTGTTTAGAATCATAATGAGCCTTATTATAAAAAAAAATACATTACTCAGATTATCTAGGTCCTTTGTCACTACACATTATTTGTGGATACTACTAAATAAATTCTGATCCATGACCCACTACTCATCCTGATTTTCAAACACCTGATAGCCCCAATGATTAAAAATTTTATAATACAACATGAACTAAATAAGGTTCCAATAGAGGACCTACCCCTGTTACTTATATTGTATCTTCATCGCTATGATTAGAACGACCTCTGTTAGGAGGCATTTTATATTAAAAAAATGACAGATCAATTTTAGATAAAATTCAATAGTAACAAGAACAACAACCATAAATCCATATGAATTCACTAAAAATAAAATAAATTATTATTAAATTATTTTTATAAATGAAATTTTATTTTTACGAATGAAAAACATTAATTGAAAAAATAATCCCACACATAATTTATTGAAACAAACTCAACCACCATGCCATAATCTTGGGAAATATTTAGGACCACCCATATTAACATTGAATCAGACACGATAGCATGCAGGCCATGCCCCATTTATTAACTTTCTATCTATAATATGATTTTCCCAATTCCAATCTAACAAACACATTGAACCACATTCTGGTAGGGTCACCACACATTAGGATTGGTATTCCTTTTGATATTACTTTGTAAAAAAACAACCCAATACAACTAAATAAGCTACCTAAGACAGTCTTTAACATATTGAGGTGAAACCAAGATAAAAAAGTATTCTCATTTGGAATAAAATAGTTTTTCAACTAGGGTATTTTTCAGATGAAATATAATCATCTATGTGAGAAACAATGTTAATATAAACAGTCCAAATATGAAAAATAATATTGATCTAAAAAACAAGTCTCCATGTAATTATTCACCTCCACCAAACCATCCTACTATGAAAATGAAGAAAAAATATATAAATAATAATGCAATATAATTCCATTAAATTTACTTCATTATAAAAAAAATAACTATAACTATCTAAAGGAAAAAGGAGGGTGTGAGCAAAAATCCCAATAAGATACCACCAAATAATCAATACAAGTTATAATATTAATAATTCATCAACTCTGTCATTAAAACAAATATATTTTAAAATTACTTTTTATATATAAATAAATAAAACCATTTTTCCAAATCAACACATTATATTTATAAAAGTATACCATATTCATTAAATACATGAATAAACCTATAATAAAACAAATATATTAAGGATCGATAAACTAACCATGGATACCTTATTACATTATCATATGAAAATATAACCACTAAAATGTCATCATGTTATCAACTATTCATAAATTATCAATCACTATATTAGGGATCCAAAGTTTTTTATATGATATAGAAATCAATGAAAATACCCATTTAAGGCTTAAGGAGGATCCATATAACATATCTTCTAGTGTTATAACACCCAACAAGTGACATAAAACCTCCTGCAACATTACACAAAAAAAATATTGAAACATATATTATGCATTCATGCAAAGTTAACCAATTTAAATTTTTTTAAAAATAAATTTCAAACACATAACCTACAATTTATTCGTTTTATAAAATTATTGGCGTTCTCATCTCCATTTTTTTTGGAAAACCCCAACATTATTTTTTCATTCCTAAAAAATAATTCCAATTTCAAATAAATTAATTTAAACATTAAAAATTTGGTTATTAAGAATAAAATGAAATTAGTGATTTATAACCACTTTTTTATATATAACCACTTTATTATTTGACGAATCCTTATCACGATGAACAAAAAATATGGCTACTATAAGATCAGCCTCCAAAAGATAGGCTCAAGGTGAAATTCTAATGGATCAAAATAAAATAAGATGTAATAATAATCTAATCAAAAGGAATTGATATATCATATACCATGACCAAATTAATAGAATAAATATGATGATTTCATACCATGGATAAGTGATGCAACCTCCATGGTCATCAAACAAAAAACAGATTGATTTGGAATAAGGGATATCACCCAAAATCACATAGAATCACCATATGGTTTGATAGGGTTTTAGGAACATAAAATGGTGATGAGGTCAAGAATAACACATAATAAAAATGACTAGACCGGGTGAATTAACATTGTTTTCCACTAAAATTTATGAATTATCTATTTCTAAAAATAATCCAAAAATGGTCATGCCCCATGTTGAATTAATCACAATCTATACTTTCTAGAAACTAATAAATTTCATTAAATTTAAATTTGTATCCTCAGAATGTATCTCATATGAAATATTCAACTGTAGGATCTATTCATGTTATAATTTCACAATATGGATATGTCGAGCAGGTAGTCCATAGTCTTGATTCTACAGAATCATTCTGAACCATATCTAAATTCTTCAAATCCAAGGAAGAACCCCCCTTAAAACTTTTATCAATTTATAACTAATATCCATAAAATAAAATAAATCCACTAACATAATGTCTATTTACCAAACAAAATACTATTATCTATATAGGGCCTAAAAACATCCAAAAGGAAATGGAGTATATACGAGATTTAAAAATAACCTCAAGGATGGTAACATAATATTACGTATCTATCCTTCCAAATTTCATACACAATCCATGTGGAATTTTTTCCGAAACATTTTCAACTTCAATATATATTATGTTTCAAATTAATAACTTTATATACTAATGGAATAATTTTTCATTATATTAGACATGTAATATTTAACATTATATATGCAAACAATATGAATAATGTATATAACATCTGAAACCCTCTAAATTATTTCCAGTGAACTATTTGATATTCCAGTATGGAAAATATCTCATATCTAGTTACTCATAAGTATTTTATTATATAGTTCATTCAAAAAATCTTATGATTCTGATCTATTTAAATTAAAATATTCTAATATTTGGGTTGAATCCATTTCTTTATCTTAATATTTCCTTAAACTATATATATGTTTTATTTTTATATTATTATGATTTTTTATACTATATGATAAATTCTTATTAATTTTTATGTATTATATTATGTTTTTTTCCTTTAATAATAATTCACTCTAATAAATATAATGTTCCAAGAGATACAACCTTACAATATTGGAATAATTTATTTTATATTTCTGTTTATTTTTTCCATATATAGAAAAATTATATTTTAAAATGAAGGACTTGGTTTTCAGATCTAGACTACTAAATAAAAATCATATATATGTAAAACATAACTTTTTAAATACTGAAGACCATTTCTAGTTTATTATTTTTTCATACCATTATTTATATTGTGATTTTATTTTAGTTATGATTTTTTCCTTTAACATTTCTTTAAAAATACCAAATAATGTTTTTTTAAAAAAATTCTATGGGGTGAATAGAATTTTATTTTATGTATTCTAATGTTATATAAAATAATTTGGATCGAAATTCTATTATGAAACCATTCATATTAATTGAGATGGTATTCACTCTTAAAATACAAAAATTGACTAAAATGATATTTAGAAATGAAAATTTGTCAAGATAATTTTCTTCTAGATCCTAATAGAAAAATGTATATTGTTATAATAAGTGAAGTTATTTATATTAAGACAATGAATTTATAATATTGAGGTTACAAGAATCATTTCTACATGATATTTATGCTAATGTTAAAAAACAATAATATTATTAAACATTTTACTAAATAAGATCACATTAATAAATATATATTCATAATTCGATAAGGAAATGGGATATTTGAACCTATTTATACAATAGAAAAACATTTTTTTGGTGATTTCAATGTATGTTTGATTTTTAGTAGTCTGATTTATTATGAGATAATAATGAAATAATATAAATAGAAACATTGATTATCATATTAAAGTAGTGTATAATATGTGATGATTACTATTAGGTGGTGTGAAATTATTTATTATGGATCTTGGTAATATGTTAATTCAATTAATTACTTTATTAAAATATTAACACTCTGTTTTTTATAAAATTAGACTTTACCAATCCTTTTACAATATATATATGTTTTATTTTTATATCTATATTCTAATTGTACCCTTTATCCCCAAATCAAAATATTCGTTATTAATTTTTTGGTTTTATAAGAAATTGTGGTGTGTCCCTAAAATTCATAAAAACATAGTTCTTCTTTGGGACTCAAGGTAAGGTGTTTTTTCATTAAGAACAACTCTTCTTAATCTTCATGTATTTATATTAATTTTTTCAAACACGGTTCTAAATAAAATTAATTATCCATGGGTTCTTTGAAATATATTTTTTTATTGGGATTGATTTAGAAGATGTTGTTTATGGATGAAAATTTAATAATAAAATAGTTTTATGATGGAAAGTTAATGTTTCTAAAAGTTTTTTTAAAAAATTATGGTACCTTGTCCATTGAGATATATTAATATTGAGCCCATTGTATAGATGACATATGAATTTGGTAATGATTTATTCTTTATATAACAGATTATTGGATTTTTCTAAGAGGTAATTCTATATTATGGTTTATTGTAAGGGTTTTTTGTAAGTGTAATGTATACAGTGTTCAAAGATTCCTTCATTGAATTTTTATTACATTTTATGGGTTTAAAATTAAAATATTTATATTGAATGAAAAAAGAATATAATTTTATGATAAATGTATGTTTTTAATTTTTTAAATGTAAAGTATTCTATTTGATGGAAATACTATATTCTTTTGAAGGATTATTGTTTCTATAATTATTAATGTTTCCTCAAGGAAATATTAATATAAATTAATATTCTAATGATTTATCAGAAATTTTTATTCAGATACTATTTAGTTAAATGAATCTAGATATATTTTTTAATTTACATTTTATATGAGCTCAATGTTTTCTATTTGAGAGATATAATTTCTAAATTTATTTGAATAATATAAATGGTCTAATTCATTACCTCTTTCTTTTATATAACATAACAATATTAAATTAGCATTTCAATGTTTTTGAATATTTTTCATAGAGATTAAGAAATAATGTAAATAATTTTCATGTTAATGTATGTCAATGTAAAATTTTAATCCCAAATTATGTGAGTATATCATTTATTATTTTTTGAAGTGGAAAATATATCCATATATTAGATAAGTTATGGGTGATTTTATGTAATTGATTTTAAAATTTTGATTATTCCATGAACCATAAATTTAATTTGAATGTATTTAATGAAATATTTATTATAAATAATGAAATCATATTTGGATAATGATCATTTCTTCATGAAATATATGGTTATATAAATTCACCAAATCGCACACACAATCTACTATTATCATAAGATAATGGAATTATATCTTGATGGTCACGATGTTAGTGATATTAGGAGAGATATGTTAATAAATATACACATTTAATAGGGTTTAAGAAAAGACTCCCCAATTATTTTTGTCTACTGTAAAATGCATAGAATGTAGTAGTTTTGATCCTGTTACACATGTTCAAATTTTATTACCAATAACACAAGGAATAATGTGAGGAGATTGTACTAAACACCAATTAAAATTAATAAAAATGAGAAAAAATATTTAAATGAATATTCACATCTCATAGAAAAAATTACTCTAATATATAAATAACATATTCACCATTTTCTGTCACCTTATCCCTAGCCTAAATATCCTATACTGGGTGGTTTCTTTTCTCATGTATTTTTCTATTTTTTCCTTACATATTTGAGGTTATATTGTTTTATTGATCCAAAAAATATTTCTGAAATATATATTAATTAAAATGTAATGACCAAAATTTTTCTCCAAAATAATATGAATTATATGGAATAAAAATCCATTAAATCTTGTATATCCTTTGACTATAATTGTTGTGTCCCTCCATAAATTATTACATTATTTATAAAAAAAACATCACGTACATGTAAACCACTAAATTCTTGATGCTCCTAACACTATATCCTGACCATTTATTATTACATAAATGTATATGAAAACTATAAAAAAATTATTTAAAAAACATTTTTTTCTAGGATATAACAACATATCCTTAAAAATTTTAAAATTTCTCAAAAAATTGAAGTGATAAATTATGTAACTTTCTGACTAGTGAAGAAACAAAATCTAATGGTATTAATTACACAAGGGAATTGATTCTCTAGAATCTATGTTTATAATAATCATGGTATAAGGATTCCTATTATGGAATTTCTGTCACCCAATTATTAAATGATAAATTTCTATTTAGATATATATATATTATATATTTCTTTCCACAAAAAAATATATTAAAACGAGAAATGTTATAATGTTAAATTACATTATTTAATGTTGTAGTTATCTAATAGTTATTGGACTATTCGGTATAAATATGAATAGATACATTATAAAGTATAATTTTTTACATATGTGTAAAATTAATTGAGTAATTTTTAATCCGAAAAAATTGAAAATATAAGTAGTTGATGATAAAATGATATGTTTTTTATATTTTTCTATTCCCACCATGTCTTTTTATCGTAATGATGAAATTTTTTAATTAAATATTTATATAAAATATTCAATAAAATATTTTTACATCAATCTCATATATTATACATTAAAATGGGTGATGATAAGCTCAAATTTTCCCATAAAATTAATTTTTCTAATAAAAAGGGTTCTGTTTTGCCCAAAAATTTAAAATAAAATTTTAGAATATTATAAAAATTGAATATTTTAAAATGGATTAAATATTTAGAATCATTATAATATATACTATTTAACATGTTCAACAAATGCTTTATCTATATTTTATTTTAAAAACAATATATGTTTCTTACAATAGTTATGATTAAATGTTGTTTATCGCAGTCTGTGTTAATCTAAGAGATATGATTAATGTATCAAAAACGAATTATATAATTTGCTTAGTAAATTTTATTTTTATGAGGTATTTGTTATAATTTAATATTTTTAAAATTTGATCTGCATTACTTGGATAATCAAATTATATATTTTAGAGATTTGGAAAATTCCAAGTGTGTCTTATCCTTCAATTATAAAAGGATACTAACTCTCCTCTATTCCTAATAATTCATGAGAAATATATATTGTTAAATACATTCATTATTCACTTTATAAAATAACTACCCATAAATTATTGGTCTTATTTTGATCAAAATATAATGCTTTCAATGTTTAAGGTGCACATCGAATGAGGCTTCCTAATGTAGATTCACAACACTTTACTGAGTACATTCAAATTTAGTTCTTTTTATACGTCCTATAAATATATGGAATCCAATATAAATTAATTTAATTAGTATATTAAAAATAATAAATTATTATGATGATAGATCATACATTTCCCACCTCCAATTGATCAATTTGTAAATGAAGTTGTCGCTCGAGTTTATATGTGGACTACCGCAAACACAAAATTATACAATTCATTTAACATCACCTTAATTCATTATTGGTTAATATGTTTTATTTAATTTTTGAAATAGTGATAAATCTAAAATTATTATGTTATATTTACCTTTTTATCATTCCATCTCTCAGAGTTTGATAACATTTCTTGTGCATTTTTGTGGAATACCACCTCCACAAAGCTATGAGATTTTATTTCCATTTTTTCTTAAAAAAGATGGTAATAACTATATATATATTTAATTAATATATATATTTTTAGTTATATACTAATTATTCCATAATGGTTAAAGATAATATTTATTTCATTAATTATATCCATAAAAAATTTAAAACACCACCATTACCTCAGTATGGATAATCGTCTCTAATAAATTATGGAATTAAATCAACCTCATTGGTTTGTATGAATGATTCTAAAAATTTATATCATAAATTAATTTTATACATATTTAATTTCATTTACTCAGTATATTAAGAAAAAAATATCATGATTAAAGTAATGGAATCAAAAC
Organism: Viscum album; assembly: GCA_963277665.1. NCBI lineage: Eukaryota > Viridiplantae > Streptophyta > Magnoliopsida > Santalales > Viscaceae > Viscum > Viscum album. The sequence goes on from OY728152.1 coordinate 1,767,660,126, forward strand.
ATTCATTTGTAATGGACTATTTTTCTATATAATTGTTTTTTTGAAAGAAATTTCTATGAAAATGGTAATAATTAGTTAAAATTTAACGACACATTGTATGTTATGTATTATTATATTTTTGGAATATATTTATAATAAATTTATATTTATTAGATAGTATATATGAATGCATATGAAGTATGAAATAACTTTGAGGAAGTGGTTTATTTTTAATATTATTTAATTTTAGGACTATCTATACAATATTTACATTGGGACATAATTATTTGGATATTATACATTGATCTAATTATATTTTATTCTCATCTAGTTAATTATATATTTTTATTTTTATATTTTATTTTCCCTATCGGTTACATAAAATTATTTTCAATTTATTTTTGAATAAAATTTGACATTGTTTAAAATTTAGTAGACATTCCATTTCATCCATGACTATTAGTTTTTTTAAAAGTTCATAGATATAAATTTATAACATTAAGTGGTTCATTTACACTACCATTTAATTAATTTATGATAATTAAAAATGAATATTTCAAATCTTTTTATGAAAAACTCATTTATTAATTTTTACAATACATTGAAATTAATATTTGGTTTTATTGTAAATAATATGAATGTACTCGCCACCATCATAACCTATTTTATATATAATGAGTCCATTAAAATTTTTATTTGTTATTTTGAATGAAATTTTTTTTTCAATATTTTCTATTTTATAATATATTATCAAAATATATTAAAACATAATCATATCTTCAATGAAATTTCCATATAATGTTTTAATGGTATATTTAAAGAATTTATAGTTCTTTTAAAGATATTGTAATTCATTGGGGATTCTATCTTATGATACCATAAAATTTAATTATATGGGTGGATTATGATAATGATGATTTAAGTATGGTTCTATAAAAACCATTTCATTCAAATTGGTTAATTAATTTATGATGAATCCTTTATAAAACCCATTTCATTTAGATTAATTTTTCTATGATTTAATAGAGAAATTTTTATTAAACATGTCTTCATTCCGTGAATTATAAAATTATGATACAATGAATGTTGTATTATTTTGTGAAATACTTATGTATTGTTTGCATTATGCGAGGGGTATGTAAGATCTTATATAGTTGTCCAATGAATTTGTTAAATATATATATCTTATAAGATAATATGGACTATAATTGTAATTCATACAAGTTTAGTATGGGAAACCATTAAATAAGATTTTCTTTAAAGTGATATGTGACTAGGGGAATGTTTGAATCAGGAGTGATACCAATCCACTCTAATTATATTATCACTGATCCTTTAAAAAGGAATTTTTTTATATATTTATTTTTAATACATAAACATACATATTATTCTTGTGACATGTTATCATTGATTAATAATTATTTTTAATTATTCTACAAAATTATGAAATACAAATTTTTTTATAAAAATATTTATGGAATTATTTTCAAATAAGGATATTTTACTGATTCAATATGAATATTATACACTATGATCATTTTCTCATTACCTTACACTTATATTATTATCACATATAATAAATAAATTATATATATTATTTTTACCCTGAATGAAAATATAATATTACCCTTTCTTATATTTCTTTTTCCCCATGTTATGATGAATGGTTTTAGGTATGGATTATTTACATAGTGCATTATGTTAGAAGAGAATTTTTTGATATGTAGATAATAATTATTGAAATAATATTATTATTTATCAATTTACTAAATAATATAAAAATTAATGGTTACCATTAATGAATTTTTAGTACATGTGCTGAATATTCAATTCACATTATTGTGCACCTAAAATCAATATAAATTTATTACTTTTCAACTCAGTTCATGCCCAATCATCCTCTGACACATCCATAAGAATTGTTTCAATATATATAACTTTAAAACATTTCAAACAATAATTAATGAGTTTCCTCCTGTAACGAGATGTAAAAATCCTTCACTATGAAGGAAATTCAAGGACCACATAATAACCTATAATTGTTTTTGTGATTACAGTCCAATCTATGATGTAAAAAAATTTATATTAACAATATTAAAATTTAAAATATCTCTTATATTTAATTTTTTCATCTAAAATTCATTGGAAGATATAAAATATTTTATATTCATCAACATCCCCAAATCGTCATGGAATCATCACTTTCCATTATGGGGTTTTTGATATCAAATTTTAATTTTCTAGAAACACAAAAATCTTCAAAAAAACTCTCTAAACATCAAATAAAAAGAATTCATATTAAATATAAGATAAAAAATAACCAATATTATCTCCCAAATAGAATTATTATCTCATTATATATAATAGTAGTTTTTCAAAACATGAATTGTAATAAAAATGATAAAAATAATGAAACCCTTATTTGGAATTTTTTTTTGAATCCACTATCTATAATACTCTAATTTTCTCAAATGAATCCATTATTATGGGTTTCTACTTGTTATCCATGAATTGATATTTGGTTAAAACATACATAATTCACACAATGTTCCTTCTTCATCATCATGATGTTTATCAAAATATGACATGTTTTTTCCTTGCTTATTACACCATATTATTCGAATAGATACATATACATTGATGTTGATATAATAAGTCCTATTAAATAAATTATTTATTCTCAATCATGAATTATTTTTAAACTAAATAATATAAATTATATAGGTATAATATGGTTAGTATAGGAATTAATTGAAAATATTTATATTCATGGTTGTGGCCTACCGCAACAAGTATATTGATGGACCATTCTATGATAACATGGTTCATCTCATATCCCTAAATCTATAGATATTCTGTACAAGTAATCCATTTTTAGGTAATTTATGGATCAATATATTCATGTGTTATTATATACATTACATTTTATTATATAAAAACATTTTTCATGAATGAAAATCCATTTTCAAACAAAAATATTTTCATAGCATATCTCATTTGATTCTCTATGCTTTTTTAAAATTACATATATATAACAAGAATCTACGATTTAGATGACATAAATATAGATATAATTCTGAAAATTAAAATCATCATAAAAAGTTATTAATTATTTATCTCTATTTATTGAATATAATTTCATCGAACCACATACATCGTGGTATATCAACTCATGTGATTCATTTTTTCAAATATTTAATTTCTTGTGGATATAGTTTATCATTTTAATTATTTAAAATATTTCATATGGTTTTAACCATTAGTGATTCATCTTTTCATGTTTACATATAGTTTAATACTTTACTAACTTATAAGTGAATGATTACCCCAAATGTACATATCGATTTTTCTATAACCAGTATTCATACAACATCATATTTTTGAAATTATCTTGATTATTAAAAATATGAAATAAATGATCACATGGTTATTCTCCCTTTGTTAATATTGTTCCATTCATCAACCTTTTTATAACACGTTAACCCTTTGGGCTAATTTCCCCATTCCAAATTTCATATTGATTAAAAAATCAAGGTATTTTTCATCATCCCATTGATAAATTGAACAAAAATGGAATTTATTTTCTTATCACTGTTTTTTGAGAATAAAAATACATTAAAATTTTATTATTGGTCATTAACATTATTATCGTCTCTAATAATATATAATTTTATATTTTTAAAGTTATTATTGATGTTAGTCATTTGATGAGAAAACCTAAAATCTAGTATCAATGATTCCATCATCCTACACATTTACCGATGACCTAATCCAACATTGATTTCTATTGATAATTATTATTACTTATTTTTTATACAATCTCTCCAGGTTAGTTTGTGAAATATTGAGACACTTGTATGGGGTTTGTTCATATTGATCACATTGCGAAGATGTTTTTTACAAGGAATCATATTTATTATAAAATTGTACATTATCTTTTGGATTTTATATTCACGAACTATATAAAGATGAAATTGACTACCCATTGAATGATAGCCTCATTTAAATTGGGTATCTGATAAATCATATAAGAAAATATATTTTTCTACATATTGAATCCATAACTCAAACAACTTCCCTTAAATAGAAATATACTATGATAAAAAAATTATTCAAAATCTACCTATTATTGTTCCCTTTAAATTACCATCCACTTTTTTTATAATCTCAGGATTTTCCAATTTCTGCATTACATTGGAGTTTAAATATGTATTAAGTTAAATTTAATTATGCTCCCACAATGCATTGATTTTTTATTCTCCAAACCACAACATATTTTAGAAATATTTGGGATTCATAGGATATTAAATAAACTTCAAACCATAATATATGTTCCTTAAAACATATATGTTATATACCTGAGTATACATAAAAAATAGTTTTGTTGAGAAAGGAAAATAACCATGTTTTTTTATCCTTAGAAGTTTTCTTAAGATGTCACATTCTTCATAATTATAATTTAAATACATTAGGAATTTTCTAATTAGGTAATTTATAGTTTTAAAATAGTTCCTCAAGATCCATTACTTTTCCAATTTTTATAATGATATTTGTTTTCTTACACTCAAATGTCATATTCAAATATTAATAGATTAGTTAAAATCTCCCATATTTGATGTTAACTCCACTTACATCTTTTTAATTCCTGAAAATTTTCATTTATCATGATATATCTAAAATGAATAATTTTCTAATTTTATTGCTTTTTCTTTCCCACATTTTTTAAAATACAATCATTCCAAAAGAGTGATGCTAAATTCTATCCCCTTTTGAGGTATCCTCATAACTGATTTCATCCTATTCACTACAATTTCATTCCACTACCACTGAGTGATATATGGGTTTTTTATTTATCCCTAAAATTATTATTCCATTTATCTATAGTGTCTTATTGAACACTTTAATAATCCTCATCATATCAATATGAATAATATATTTTGTTAAAAGTACATCTTCATAATAATATAAACCGTTATTATAACATTAGATTACATTATTAAACTAAAACTTTTTGGAAGATTATTTATCTTTGGTTGCTTTTTAGATTGTTCATCCATGTTATCTTCTTTTTCATTTTTAGGGAAATTCTCAGGAATATTTCCAATATTTTCTCAATTGAAAATCCTAGATGGATGTTTACCCTTCTATTTACCTTTTCCACATTACATTAATTTTTAATATAATGAATTTAAATAATAAAATATCATTGTATTATCTTCATATTTCCTTATTCATCATGATACATATTTGGATATTTATAATTTAAACATATTTTATCATTGAAATAATTTATCATTACTTTTCCTTTTCTATATAAGTATAGAAATATTCTATGATTATATTGAATAATAATTGTTTTAAATATATTGATGGTCAATTTTTTGATTTATCAATCCTAAAGTGTATAAATATTTGTAAAAAATTATATGAGATGATTTTCATCAACTTATTTACTATAGTATAATAGTCAAGAAATTTCTAAAACATTCAAATTGAGATTATAATTTTTCACTCAAATGAAGAAGTCATAAACCAGTTCGTATAATCGAAAAAGGATATCATTCAACTATAATTACATATTTAAAGTTCTATATTCTTAAATTGATGATCTTCTTCATGAGAATCATGAATTTCCACTATATTCCATTTGATGTATTTATTTTCAGGACACATGTCAACTCCTTGTCTAAGATTGATGAATGTAATAGTGTTCACACTATATAATTATATTTGTTATTATTTATTTCATGTAAGGTGAAGGTTTTGGGAACATTTAAAATAATTAAACCATTCAATGTTATGTAAATAATGTTCCACCCAAGAGATAGATGATATGGAGTAGGCCACCCTCTCCCAATCAGGAATGACTTTAAAATTTGCATAAGAAGTCATTTTTGTTAATTATTTTTCCTGTCGAAAAAATATATTATTTATTAAAATATTATAAGAATAAAAAACATTGATCAATTAGAATAGTTCCTAAAATGAAATCAACAATACATTGATACAAATTTATTTAACTAAGAGAGAATAAAGAGCATTGATAAGCCGTAAAACATTTTTTTGTCAACATACCCCAAAAACGACACATAAGTTATTCCCATTAGATGATAGTGAAAATATATCTCAATAGTGATGATGTGGTAACTAGAGAGTGATAGATATATAGATAGAAAGTACCAGAATAATATTTTAATACAATGCTCACTAAATCATGTTATCTATTTTTTAATCTCTAGTGATCAATTGTAGTGATTCTTCTATAAGCATTACAATTTTATTATCTGTAAGAAAAAATAATGGTGAAATGAAATGTACCAATAAATGAATTATAATAAATAATAAATGGTTAGAATTAGTCAATAAATCTTCTCTTCTCACAACATCATGTGACTTCAAATTTGGACTACGCATGAAACTAATACCATCTCTTGTTTCCATTCAAAAAGGCTCTTGGAATGGGTAGTCATTAATCTCATCGACTCAACTTTGTTTCATCACACATCACTCACCATTTTTTCTGGGTTATCCACCACATTAATATAGGCATTGTCTTCATTATTGTGTGTTTGCATGGCTTCTGTTTTACAAAAATATCTGAGTGATATAACTATTAAATACATTAAATTACATTTCCCGTTTAATCATTGTTACAACTTGGACTTGCATATTATGGAATGATGTCTTTGTGAACCAGAAATAATCAAATTGATCATACCATTACAACATTACCAGTACATCAAGGCATGGTATATCAAAAAACTATAAAAATAGAACCACACTAAATTCAGATGTTCTATAATGATATAACATGGGGTTCAAATTTTTTGTGTGACAATAAAAATTATTATTTTAATTCATACAACTGGATAAATAATTTTACAAAAATACTATATTTAATGAATTACATGGAACAATTGGTTCACTAGAATCTCTTATGAACATATTCATAGTAAACAAATTATTTTTATGTCACTTATATGTGATTGTATGATTATATTTTGTTCATCTATTTCATGATGAAATCAATACCATTATAGTATAATCCCTCTATATAAAAGTAATATATTTTCCTATAACACTGTCATTATGGAGTAATAGTTAACATTAAACGGGGATGTTATTTAAATCAATATAAATTCTGTCATTTATATTTCTACACAACTCTAGTAATCAGCCTACACATTTGTGAAGGAATATTAAAAAAATAGAATATGAAAATACATCATTGAATTATGAATAAATTTCTTTTTGAAATTTTTAATTTAAATCCTAGTATATGAATGTATTTAAATTACAGCATCATATGATATAATGGTTATTTATGGAGTATTCTGACTCAAAATGTAAAAACAATTCTATATTGGCCATGTCTCCATTTAAAGGATCTATCTATTCCCCCCTTTACATTTAACATATAATGAGATGTCTCCCAATCATAAAGGAATTCATGATATCTTAATATGGGATTTTCAATGATTTATATAGTATTTTCACGGATTTATTTGATTATATAGCTCTATTTCCATGTAAACCTTTCTTCATGTAGTATAACATCTAATTAGGATAATAATTTATAAACAATAAATACATTATGATATTGGGGACCTAATCACTGATTGATATCTGTATGTCATTATTCTTCTATTCATTTAATTACTCACCTAATAATACAAAAAATTTTATTAGAGTATTATTATTATTAAAATAATAATAACAATAATAATTAATATTCATTCATTGGCTAAAATAAAAAAAATTAATATCAATTTGATAATGATTATGATGTTAAAAATGATGATGCCAATGATCTTGATTCTACCATAATCATAATGCACACATCTAGAATGATCTAATTCTATTTAAAAATCATTTCTAATCCACCATGATTAATATTAATACCCAATACTAAATATTATTTTACAAATTTAAAAAAATTATATAAGTTAAAAAGACATGTTTTTAAATATATATACGAGAAAACAAATTCATCATATTTTAAGAAATAATTCATAATGATTTATAACCTAATTATTTAATTTATTAATCACAATAATAAACTAATTAAAAAAATTATAACATTTTTTCGATCCTATAAAAGGATTATTTGGATGTATGGAGATGAAACATGATGTTTCAAGTCCACATAAAGAGATGTACAATTTCCTTTCACGATATTTGAGATCATGAATTAGGACTGTGTTACATCTTTAGTATCATATAAATTTAAAAATTACCACCATTTGTGATTCAAAATAATAATTATAATAAAATATTATAAAATTGAAAAACTAATATGGTTCAAAATTAATAGTTAATTTCTCACTTTATGACATTGTGATATCCCTAATTGGATATAATTTAGGATTATTATAGATTTTGATGACATGTAATGATTAACAACTCTTATGTTTTTTCTAATGATACAAAAATCATTAATGAGACATAACAGATTTATAAATGTTAGAAACCCCAATAAGTATATCATAATGAGTGTTCTGCACTCTATATTTAATATACTAAGGATGAATATTTCTTAATGAATCCTTATTCAATAAGGTTATCCAAGAATAGATTGAGAACCATTGTACTTTGATATATTTATTATTAGTTACTTAAAGATGTTCTAATAAGGGGATTATTGGTTATATTATTGGTCATTTAATTGTTTGAGGAATAACTAAAAGGGTAATTTTCCTCTTGTATGAGGATATTGATAAAAGAACAATCAATTAATATTGATTGATGATTTTTATACCAAAAAATATCTATGTTAAATGTTATGGGATTGTCTATATTAATTTTGGTCATGTGATGCGTAAATTCAAATGGGTGAATAAAATTTGAATATTTTATCATTAAATTTAGTTTATAGTCAGATAATATAGATCATATGAGTAAACTATATGGTATTAATATATATTGTGTATTGTGTTTAATTTATGTCTTATAAAAATTATTATATGATTATATATATTATATATTATCTGGATGGTGAAAGTATAGGGTACCTATTCTTAATGGATAACATATGAGATCCCCTTTTTGATCCTATATCATCGATGTCTTTTTAGAGGTTGTTTTTATTACATATATGGATTATAGATTTCGTAACTGATGTCAACACTACAAATTTTTGTGGGGTTACACTTTATAAATGTTTGAATGAGGATTGATTATTTTTATATTAAATTTTTTTCATTACATTAATAGTAACATAGAAATGTTTCGTGGAGAAAATTTAAATTTGGTTTGGGTTAAATGTTTACAATTTATTACATATGATGTAACAATTCAAGAATATGAATGACGTATATTCAAAAAAGAGCTTAATAATATATCAAAAATATTATAAATTTTTCTTGATATGGTTCTGAATATTATTTAACATATGATTTATCATAAGATGGAAGTGTATAAATTATATGAGGTTTTTTTGAATATAGAACATTTTTGGAAATATTTTTTAAGGCCTAACCATAACATTATTGTACAAAATATACCATATATTTATATAGTAAACCAAAACATATTGAATACCAATATGTAATGTTTTCACTAATATAAGTGAATTCAATACAAAATAAAATTTTATTCAACTAAATTAATCCACTTACACTATTATCTTATATTAGAATTAACATTTTAGGATATTCAATGGTGTTTAAACATTATTTTGTATTTTTTTAATTTTAAAAAAATCTACATGAGGATTGAATCTTATGCTATAATTGTTTATCAAAAAAATAGAATATAGTATTCATTATATCAATGAATTAATGTCAGTGTAAATTTTATAATTTAATTGGTTTTAATTAAAGGCCTATATAACGTGCTTCAATCCTAGTGAGAATTGTGCAATTTGAATATGATATTCATTTAACAAAATCTATTTTAAATGTGAGTGAACCAATTACATCTCTCTCTCTTTCCCTTTAATTAAATAATCTATGAGGAAGAAATTATCCTTATACTGAATTGATACATCCATTAATCTAACATATTCTCATAGGAGCAAAGATTACTATAAGAACATCTTAGTGATCTTCATCAGACACAGAGAAAATTAATGAGATTTTTCACTTGAGAAATGTATTGTTGTATATATATATATATATGTATGTATGTATATATATATTTTATTTAAAAATATGTTTTTGATATAGGTAAATTGAGTTTTGGTTGAATTTATAAGATGTGTAATGAAAATAATTTTCTACTCAAATACCATTAAATTACATTAATAAATATATATTAATTACAAAAAATTACTTTTTTTAATATGGAATGGTCCCTTAAATATTATTGTTTTTATACATGTAATACATTTATCTTTTTTTATCTATGCTAGGTAATAATTAAATTTTTCATGCAATACATTTTTTTCTAGATAATACATAATAAATAATTATATAACAATTTGAATGACTCTAATAAAAAAGTACGGAAAAAATAATATATTTCAATTTGAAACTCATTATTTATATGAACCTTTATAAAAAATTCATAATTTAACAAAATAATGTTTTATATATAGAATATAAGTTGAAATTCATGTATATTAAATTGAATACCTAAAACAAGGATCCTTTATATGTTAGATACAAAAAATTAATAGATTAAAATAATGACCTTTTTAGAGAGAAAATAAATACCATAAATACCATTTTTATTTTTTCAATAATAATGACTTTTCCACCTATAATGTTATATCTTATTATCAACAGATTCTATCCTCTTAACAAGAAGTTTCATTTAATACACTTTTCATATTTTTTTAATTTATAAACTAATAATATATATCATCACAAAAAGTGTCATTAGTGTTATTTTATAATAAATAGTCCATAAAATATATCTTTACATAATACATATTATTGAGATGGAATACCTATTTGAAATGTCTTACCATTCATTAGAAGTACAATTTCATTTTATTTGTTATTAATATAACCATCCCCAAAGAATCTGATTTTCTTGTTTATGTAATCACATTGTGATATCTACAATACACCAAGGGCTAAAATAAATAAAAAGGACTTATAAGATCATTGGGGGATTATATTACATTTATGATAAAAAAACCAATCAATATATTAATTAACTACTTGAAAATTATATATTATGCAAGAGTAAAATAATACAATCTAAACATAACTGATAAAAAAAATATGTTACTGATAATGGAACATTGTAAATCGATTAAAAATACCAAAGTGTAAACATGACTCAATACAGAAAATGGTATCATCAAAAGAATCCCTCTTACTAGATCGAAGATCCAAAACCTACATTCATGGCCAATCTTCAAGGTTTATCACTAAATAAATGATAATTGTTTCTTTTCTATTATCCTAGTATATGATACTTTTAAATTCACCACATTTCCAAACTAGGGGTGACTGTAAACATAGTACACATTACCCATAGACATATTAACTCATTCCAATAGGATAAAACATGTTATCACAATTTATATAATATAATAAATAATATTAAAATAGTTTATAATAAACCATGGGATAAAATAAATTTAAAAACAAATAAAAAATATTGTTCCCAACCATTGAAAAATTGAAAAAAAAATTTATGGGTTCACACACACACACTATTCCACATAAAACAAACCATAAAATCTATATTGGTGTTATTTTTTATGGTTGTAATATATGACTATAATCCAAACAAAAATGTTGTATGATGTTATAACCTTATTCATTAACTTGAACAAAGGTCAACACAGTGATTCCAAAATCCAAATTAAAATTTTTTTCTCAAAAATAACCTCCCATCAAAACATTTCATAAAATATTTTTTTTTGCATAAAAACCATTCCATAATTTGAAAATAATCATTTGAAAATTATAAATATAAATTAGATTCCAAAAATAAATGAAAATTTTCAGTTTTATAATAAAAAATATTTTTTTCTTCTTGAAATCACAAAATCATTTCGTTATAATACCAAAAAAAAACATTTTAAACAAATTAAGAATTTACTTTCATGAATATAAAATATGTGAGAGAATCCTCCAACCTCTTAGTGATTTGTGAAAATAAAGAATGAAACTAAAAATTCTAGATTTCAGTTCCCATCTCCTTCCCTATAATGGATTCAATTTTGTCTCATCATGATTAATCTTACAACACAATGTTCGATCCATAATGCAAAAAATATTGTTTATAATAGAGTTGAATAGAAATGATCTATGATTGAAAATGATGAAAAAGAGTGAACAATGACTTAACACTAATTTTGGATCTCCAAGGAATTCTAATTTTTCTAAAAGTATCTTTCGTATTGAAAAGAAATCACCAATGTAAACTATATAGGGAGAACTGTTTAGGATTATTAGAGGATAATATAACTAATGTGGGTTTTGGGGCTTAAATGGTCATTAAAATATAAAATGTTCTTTCCTATAAATACTACACTACGAAGTACCTAAGGGACACTGGTGAATCCCCTTTGTCCAAGGCATAATCCACCCAAGATACAACATTGGTTGTTCAGTGAATAATTTTGGAAAACTACATCATATTATATGTCTTATATCCTATTTTTTAGGATAATTGGGATATAACTCCACCTTTAATCCAGGGGAAACCCAATCATGGATTATTTAATCTCACACACATTGAACATAGGGGTATCAAAATAGTTAGAGGCATTAGAAATTCACCTCGAGCACCCTACACCAAAACCTATGGTTTCTAAAACCGCGACACCAAAGGCCCACAAAATTGTAATTCCCCCAAGGAGTAGGTACGCTAAAAGAGGTATTATACTTAAATTTATCCCCCCAAAACCATAAACCATAGAAATTCCCAAAATAGTGAATCCAACCAAGAGTTTTTTTATTTCGTATTGTCTATTTCATTTCCTCCAATAAAATGTCATATCTTCCTCAAAAAATACATTAAAACACAACAAAACATCCAATACTACACACATGCATCATATCTGGTAAAACATACATAGACTAAAGGTAATGTTCCTAAAATTGCTTGTGTTACATGACAACTCCATTATCCCTAAGAATCATATATTTTTTATCATTAGGTTTCTTTTCCTTTTTCAATTTTTTATATTCATTTTTGTTTTAGATATAGTTATGTAACACATTATAGAATATGAATTCCTTCTAATGGATGATATAATAAAAAATATTCTTGCAATAAAGAAGGATTGTATCTATGGTTGATTTTAATATGATGACATCATGCTGATGCATGATTCTTTAATTAAATATTTTAAAATGTGTTTTATTACATTAAAATTCTCTATGAAGAGGCTATTAACTACAATCTTTTTGGGTAAATCGTTTAGTAATATGAACTCTTTCCTTTATACATACTCATTTATGTATTTATTCAATAATAAATCCAACTGATCTCTATTCATCAAAATGTATTGATATGAATTTGTGTGATCATTTTTAATAAATTCGATTTTATATGCTAATCTTATACAATCATCATGATCCCAGTTCGACCTCATTCAAGAAAATAAAACATTTTTTGTATTAGTTGGTGGGAATTTGGAGATGAAGTAACACACAACAACCTATCATTTTTGAATATAATGTGAATTTTACTCTTCAATATTTAAATATTATTAAAATAAAATCCAACTTCATTAATCTGGTTGTTGTGTGTCACCAAATCCTTATCATAATCTGTATTAGAATATGGTGGATAAAAACTGATAGAAATTTTTTTTTGGTTCTAGATGAAGACTAAATCTGAATGTTATGATGTCACCCTCATTAAAATTATTTTCACCCCCATAACTTCTATATAACTATGTCTGTAAGATAACCCTATTTAGAATACATTGGTTGTTCTTAAATTGGAACTAGTATATAGTGTAGAGTTATTATTTAAGAATATTTTATGTATGGTATTATAATAGATGGGTATTTTATTATAATAAATACCAATTATTTCTTAAAGACTGTCTAGAGAATAAAATATTTATTTTTATAGTTATTTATTTTATTTTATTTTATGGATCTATCATTTATAAGTAAAGATATACTCCTCTAGATAAAAATATTATTATTTCATATTATATTGGAAACACTCATTGAATTATTTATCATATCCAAATTAAAATTATCTAGCATATCATACCTGATCAATATAGTGGTCTATATCTCACTACCCTAATGAAAATATATGTTTTTTAGATTTGGTATGGAAAGATCTACAATCTATACCACACTAATTTAATGAATAGTGTCAACCAATTAGACATAATCAATATAGAAACATATATCTAGGCATTCTATCCATCCAAGATTGGTAAAAAAAACTTTATAAAACATTACCAATTATTTTGATATATCCAATAAATATTAAAAATAAATTTAGATCAAATGAAAATGTATTGTTTTGGTTGAATCCACCATGTGTTTCATCTTTATTATTGGTGATGACTATAGAACTACTTCAGAAAGATTGGAGGATTGTTTGATGTTCTTGAAATACAAATAATTTCATATCATAGTTTTTTGGACATAAATTAAAATATTACAAATTGAAGATTAATATTTAATTGAAAAATAACAGATATTTATGATATATTTTTGAAATCATTCTCTGTAACAATAGTTGTTACATTATTCATGACTGTTATTGATCATTACCTTGCATCTATTTGAAAATCTACAAGAATTATAGAATGTTAATAATTACCTTTTAAATTGGTTTGACAATGGTTACAATACATATATTTTTGAAATTCGAAATATACTAATATCAAAGGAGGATATAGCTGAAATGGATTTGAAATAAATCTCACGATATATGCTTCAAATACATCCATGTGAAGGGAATTTGACATATTTAGTTCAATTTCATATATTGAGACAGATTATAACTTTTTAATGTAATACAAAAATGAATATTATAGTGTCACATATGCCCATTAAACAATTTATAATAAAGTACCATAAATGGGTGTGCATTTAGGACCATCATGGTGCCTTTTATGGTTGTGCATCCCAGACTGATGATGCACCTTTTATGATCATGAATCCAAGACCAATGATCGACCTTTTATGTTCATGATACTAGGTAAACAACATATTTATGTTTATATTCATTAGATGAAGAAAATTTCTACGTTTTTTAATTTCATGAAAAATGTACTTCTCTAGAAAAGGTAACTTGAATCCCATTATGTGCAATTTATATATGTAGGAAGATTTTTTGTCCATCCTCTTATATAGGAAGCTAAATACAATAGGTTAAGGTCATGATATAGAACTAATAATTTTTTCCTAAATGAAAAACCACATATTATCTCTGGTAACTCAATAGTAAACTATGAATGTAATCACAAGTGATATGGACCAATGCGGAAGTGGTTGAAGTTAGATCAGATCAAATGTTACATTTGTATCTAGTTCATTGATGAGAGGTAAGGGGGGATGATAAATGGATTATTCTGGAATTATATTTAAATTGTGATATTCTATAATAACCAAGGAATATAATTTGGTAATATAAAACTTGGAACAACACATGTTAATCCCATAAAGATGACATAATTAGGATGGATAATTACATGAGGGTTACAGGAGGCTAGCTCAGAGTGATCATGATGTGTATCATTTGTCAAGAAGAGATCCACTAATTAAATATTGATAGGAAACATAAATATAATATTACTATTTAATTTTTAATTATATTGGGATAGAATAAGATAATAAAAAAACCCACGGAAAAAATTTCACATAGTGGATGATTATTACCATTAAAGGAACACGTCCTTTATGAGAGGCATATTGGTGTACATAATAACTCAATCACGTGTTTGTAGTAGATTTATGGGATACCATGATGGGATGTTATTGTTTAGGTTTCGACCGAAGTGTATGGGATCCAATCATGTATTTTGTGTAACATTATGACCTAACTCACAGGGTCTAAGCTATAGTTCCACAAAACATCATGTGTGCTTCCATGTATATATAAAGATACTGACTTGAAGTAAGGGTATATAAATTTCATATGAAGACTATAACCTAGATAATCATTGTCACAAAATAAAATATAAAAACATATTTATAATTACTCTAAAATTTATTTTCATAAATAACATTAACAATAGTCTATAACATATTTCATGTAATTTCCTACAATATTAGTCAAATAGACTCCCAATGTGTCCGGTTAATAATTATAAGTAGTACTACTTGAAATATAAAAAAAAAATTTCATTATGTAGTTAGAATATATAAGAGAACAACAACTATCTCCTACCTCCAATAACCTCATAATCCAAATTTTATACCGTTCCCCTTGTTTAGATCTGTGATCATGAAGACAACACCTGAAATGAGATTCTCGTGTATGGTGTAAGTATAATTCTATTAGGACAAAAAATCATCCATAAAAATGTAACAATTTATATAGATTTAATTTCATAATGTAATGGAATATTCACATAAAATCATATACTGAGCAATTATTCACTATATATGCCTCCATGAACTCCATCTATAGTTGCAATAGTGTTATGATACAAGAATGTGATATGTAGTCATCACATGAAATAATTAAACCTACATGAATCTATATATATTTACTAAAAAAAATGTCCAATCATTAAGAAACCATTTCACACACACTTTTATAGTAATTTCACACTCATGACTCATGTGTACTATATTTCTACTAATGGGAAATGGGCATAGAATTCCAAACTTATTGGTACTCTACATATTTTCAGAATCATTCCCCATTGACACATCATACCAAAATATGTTCCATTTTCCAATGGATTATGGTATTATCCACCATTTGATAAAAAAATCCTTAATTAGGTGGTATCCATCATGTATCCAAATCTACAATTTTGAGTCATGTCTTCAATGTTCCCCATCTAAGAGGTTGGAAAAATATTTTTGGGCCATCAATCAACCAAAACACTAAAATAGTGGATCCACCTTCTATGAACAAATCCATATTTAAGGAACGAAATTGATGAAAGAAATATAACATTACAATTATTACACATTCAATGAAATAATTCGAAATTAATACACAATATATTAATGTACAATTAATTAATAACAATTACTCTAAGACTATGAAATTACTAGATATAATGTGTGACAAAATAAAGGTATAAATGAAAGATATAATGAAAAGGTATCAATAGAAAAAAACCTACAAGACATACCATATAATGAAATGGTATATGAACTAGGTGCATATTTGAAATCCATGCATTTCAAAAAAATCTATACAAATTCCAATGACGTTTATGACTCCCTCTCGTTTAAGCGATGAATATAATTTTAACGATCCACCATGGGATGAACACATTCATCATACCCATGCACAATATTTCACTACCAAAATACCCAATCCTTCATTATAGATTCTCTAGAATTGGTACTCTATGAATAGATCAATCCAAGAGGTGGAATCTGCATCAACAGAGAAAAATATATTCATCACTAATGGATGATCTAATATTGATCAAGGAGAGGTCTGTAATTCTTCTCCAACAACACTGATATATAAATTGATCATGAATTATATATTTTATATTAGTGGATATTCATGGATATAACCATGATAATTTCAATATTATTGACATTTTCAATATTGTACCCTATTATGATGATTATACTAAAACCCCTCAAAATAAGTATGTTTTTCAACTCGATACTCCATGAGAGATATTTCTTGTTTCCCTAGTCTTTATTTTCGTCTCCATGATCAATCCAACATCTCTTTATAGTCATCATCCACTCGAATTTAGGGAAATTAGTATGTGATATTGTTGAAAATCACCTCTAACATGGTGATTTGGTACAGTGTGTTAAAATTTATGTGATCACTTCAACTCAAGTAGATAACCTATCTGATAGAGGGACAATTGGTAAGTCCCAAATATACATAATAAGAGACCATTTTGAAGGAACAAATCACAATGAAAATAGTTCTATATGATAGACTTTTGAAAAAAGCAGAATATTTAATTTGAAAGGACAAAAATTTCATATGATTGGCGTTCAATATGAAGATTTAGATTATTCCATTGTTATGATTATTTAAGAATTGCTTCCAAAAAGTATTTATATAGGAATCATTCCATCTAGAATTAAACATAAAATATTTATTATAACATGGTTTAAAATTGGTGGTTTCATGAATAATTAATTTGAGTATGGTATTAACGTTATGTATTATATGATTCCATACCCACTCATAGGAATAGTCTATGATACTAAAAATGTAATTAAATCACATCCCGTGTATAAAGAGAGTGAACTAAAATAATATGATTCATTTAAGACTTACTGTTGTTGTATTTCATCCACATTTAAATGTGTAACTTGTATGTTTTTAAGGTAGTGTGAAAACCTCATTTCCCCATTATTGGTGGATCCATTTCCTCAATGAAATTACACTATCACATAGGGCCTCTATCTTATAGATTAATTAACTATCATGTATTCACATAGAATTATCACCTTATCGATGTAAATTTATTATCATTCTATGAGAATTTTATGTAATCAAAATGGGTTTCCTCCATAAATATAGACATTACACTTTCAACTGATGGATTCAATATTATTTTCAAGTTGATATGTTACACTAATAAAAATGTTTTCACTTCCCCAAATAATTATTTTTCAGCATAGTCCATACATTTCTAGCTTGCTATTTTCAATGTTCGATGGTGTTGGCCTATAGTATTTTCAATGTTCTGATTGACATTTATAATCAATAATAAATATTCTCATATAATAAGATTTTATCAAAATTGAGAGCATCTAAATATTTAGAAAATTAGTTGGGGGTATCAAATGATATAGATTTATCCTTGCCCTTATAATAAAAAATGGGGATCTCCCTTCATTACATTATTGTGGATTCAAAAGTTTTTTAATGATTCTAATTTCTTTTATGTGCCATTATATTTTGATTTGTAATAGATACAACACAAAAATGAGTTTATTGATACATAAACTATAAAAACCATTGATCATTTTAGCAAGCTATATGGATCCTTTTTTAACTCTCATCCAATTAATTTTTTTTCTATAATTCATGAATGTTCACATAATTCTCATGTGATATATGGTTCATATAATCTATATGGAAAATTTTATTTTTTTCATTTTTAATATGTTTCCACTCATTTTTTCTATTTGATTTCATATTTTGAACTGGATTGTTAATCACAACATATTGTTAATTCCTTTGAATAGATAACTCGAGAATAAATTTATTGGGCTAAAAATGAAAGTAAAATAGTTATAAGAAATGATCCCAAATCCTATCAATACTAGAATATCAACCTCTTACATTTACAACATTCAATGTTGATATGAGTAGTCCATTGGGTCTTTATTAAATTAGTGAAAAAAACATATATGTATCTTGGAATATATATGATACATCCATTATTAAACATATTTCCAATAACTAGCTAATAAACCAAATCGACCAAGACTATGAAATGGACCAGGAAAAAATTTCGATGGGGAATACATAATAATAGTGTTCGACCATGAATATGATTACATTCTATTGTAAACTACATTGAATATGGAATATGGGTCTAAAAATCTCAAACCTCAGCTCCACAATTATTTATCAATTTCAAAGATATCCATCATAGACTATAGAAGAGGATGCGATTCAAGGTATGGTCATTTTCTTATACTCATCTTCAATATGAATTTATGATATAAATTTTGGGTGAAATAACTCTTTTAAAAGATTAGGTAAGAGATAAGGGTTGAGAGATTATAAGGATTTGTTTGAGATTCACAATCCTTTTCCAATAAAAAAATTCTTCCTAAAAATAATTAGTTGATGTTTCTCCAATATAAACAAATTCTATTTGACACATGAAGGGGCTAGGAAAAGAAAATAGGAGGTACATATGATCATGTGTTTTTTATTTTGGGGGCATTTAAAATGAATTTTGGCCCCCAATTTCAACCCAGGAGGACATAGAATGGACTCCTCTACCCTTGCAAGATATGTTTCATCCAGAAAAAAATCCATTGGATTGAGAAAATTACAACTCAACTCAATGTTCTTATTAGCTCATGGGTTGAACTGTTCATTATTTCAGATGTTCAAGAGACTTGGAAAATGAGACAAAGTAGTTTACCAACCATCTAAAATCAACTAAATCCCTATTCCAATTAGAATGTATTGATGAGATTCTGATATACCTATATATTTTTATAGGTAACCCAAGTATTAACTAACTACTCCACCTGGAATCCATCATATAAATGTTAATCAGTGTGTATCATCTCTCAATGTATGAGTTTCATAATAATGTAAGGATCACAACATTGTTTTTTGTGGATCAACTGGATATTGGTTGCAGGAAGAACCTATTAGTTTAATTTTTCAGAATTTTATATTATCAATTTAGATACATATATATGGGAAATAGTGAACTATAAATTTTTGGACATTTATATGTGTTTTTATGTTGGATCATATCCCATATGTGGAATATGAGTTCCTAAATTAACATTGAATTATTGGTTTATAGTTCAAGCCCTATCGTTATATGATTGGGGGAGTTAAAAAACACTTGTTTGGGGATCAAGATACATGAATCATATGAACATTTAATAAATGATCCATTTTATCAACATAATAATCCATGTCAAAAGTAACTATTGATAATTTGACTATACCACATCCAAATAGATAATACTTAATGGTATTTATAAATGGAGTGATTAATTCTTTGAATAATGGGGAGACCATCAATGATGGTGTATGCACCCTATATATTTGGGTAAAAATTTTATTATGTACAAATGAAATATCTTGACTAACCTAGAGGCATGTGATTTGAATGATACATAAAAGCCTCATGTTACCTATTATTGATTATCATGTATATGTACAATGGTATATAGGTTACGTCCATAAATGTAAATTCAATAGAAACAAAATCATAGTTGATATAGGTGGGAAGAAATCATAAGATCCTCAAATAATGAATTCCACTAGTGGCTTAGATTCTTGATAAACCTTTGAGGCATCTATTCCCAAATTCTTAAATGGGTTAGGAAGCACTTCCACATTCAAACATAGTTAATAATAAATATCTAGAATATTGTTGTATGTGATATTCATGAGGATCTGTTTATCAATAAATGATATATAGGATGCACTCTCGGTGAATGAAAATTTTCTAACATGGTTTGGCTAAGTCATCACACACATCAACAACGATTATGTGAATCTTGTTGATGATGTGGAAGCATATATCAAATAGTTTTATGTTTCCATCATCCTGGTTAATGTTTAATTTTTTTACTAAATAATGAGTACTCATGTTGATGGACTTGAAGTTAGATAGTGATAATTTAATCTTTGAGGATATAGGAGATGATTAAGGAGTTATAAAAGAAAGGGACGTGAATAATGAGAAAGTGGATGTCGTAAGATATTTTGTAAAGGTGGTAAAATTATTTCTCTTTTATACATAATATATCATCATCAAAATCATTACTATTCAACTGGTAAAAAATTATACAATCTTAATGGAGGGGATCACCCATAGTATCTAAAGTGTTCTCAGTTTCATAGAATATGGATTAACTAGGTTTGAATTTAGGCAATATGATCCAATAGGACATTCCCTCACATAGATGGAACTATTAAATTCCACAGCCAATACCCTTTTAGATGTATTAATGTTTCCACATTCATTGATTCCTCCCATTGTATTCACATTTGAAGATGTTAGTCAATAACAGTAAGAGAGGTTGTGTGAAGTTTCTCTCCACTTGTTAATTATAGGTATGTTTTATTTTTTAAAAAATTTCCCTATATAAATTTTAAAATTTAATTTCAATCACTAGAAATATTGTTATACATGAAAATGATATATAGGTTTTTGAATGGTATCTATGAATTAGAACATATCCCACATATTGTAACAATTAAATCCAACCGATGTTGTAACTACTAAATCTCAGAGATTATTTGATCCAATACATGATTTGAATGTGCCATCAATTTTGTTTGAACACATTGGATTGGTAAATGACCGCATGGATTTTAAAATATTGTTTGAATATCATAACCTAAAGGTTTCTACAATTAGTTTATCTATAAAGGATATTTTGTTATTTTCATACCCACACATTGGTTATTAATTTTAATAATCGCTTAAAATTTTCATATATACTTCATCATGTATCTATTCATGAAATGTTTTGGAATCAATACACCATATTGGATTATAGCCCAACTATAGGTTTTGGGATCATTGAGGCTGACCATGTTCTTATAGTCCCAGTGAATGTAATTCCACATGGAGATTCCAAATTTAAATATGTTGGTAGAGTAGTGCTTATAAATAACAATGTCCAAACCTTGGTTCCTTATGAATAAGTAAAAGTAAGAGAAGAAAACTTGGTCATGCCTCTAGATATACTTAAAACATATGAAAACTTTTGTGTTAAAATATGTTAAGTTAGAGTGTATAATATTATTATTCAATCCCACATGTCTTCCGGATAACATCTATTGAGTTACAATTTAAAAACACATACCAAAATCATATATTATGTCAAATATAAAATGTTATAGATGAATGGAATCATCATGTGTTATCCATGTTAGATATATTATGTTCTAAAAGTCTCTCAGAAATTTGGATTATGATTAGATATCGGTTCCCATGACTTTCCCTACACTAGACCACAGGGATGTGACCACCCAATTGACACTAAAGTAGTGTTTATCGGTGTTTATTTTATGACTAATAAATGGAACACCTCTGGATGATTGTCCTGACCCGTCCAAGTGGTGCTCGTGTTGTGGTTCTCCAGGCCTGACTTCAATATGCCAGGGGCTGGTGACTATCACCAAGTCAGAATATTATTTACATGGGAGGCATTGCCTATGTACCTGTAAACACACACAAATCTCCAAGACCCCAAATTCAGAAATGCAAATACCACTAAGGAAAATACGCATGAATAAAACTCAACCCAACCAAAAAAAGAATGATGGAAGTTACAGTTCTAAATGTACATTGGGCTAGAAAACAATCCCACCAAAAATAAGAGACTACAAACTACTAAGTCCAACTTATAAGAACAATGATGTACTAGGAATAAGCTCGTACCCATAGGAACACCTAGGCCTGTAGGGAACTCAGAAATCCTATTCATTCCCTGGTCCACCCTAGACTTCGTTAAAAGGCCCCTCGTCTACACAAGACACGACTCGTGCAGGCAATGCCCATCTTGGGATGAGTATAACAACACTCATTAGAGGAGCCCAAAAAACCACACTCAAATAAACAAAGGAATGGTACAATCAGATCTACACAGTATATGTCAATTTAACATATAATAGGAGAAAACAATCCATATATACTCAAAACCTAGAACTACAGTCTAGAGGTAAGTCACCCAACAGCATACCGCCGCTAGGAATGAAGTTAGAAGATTTCTACGAAGCACTCATCTGGGAGAACTCACTACACGAGTCTGATACCTCTGATGTTGTCTTTTTGAGAAGTACTATTTGTTGAGAAAACCCACGAGAGATAGATACACTCAATCTAGGATAACACACTCTTATATGGGAAAATATTACGATATAAAAATGAGGATCTCTGACAGGGCATTGGCAGATATTGTGACTCATTTAGATTCACCTACTAGGTAGTGGATCAGCGCCATGTGGTAATAGTAAAGTCGATACCTTTCTCTACCTAGGGTCATGAATTGATATAAGATCTTACTCCAGGCCTCTCATAGGGATACCTGACTCTATCTCGGGAAGTCGTGCTGAAGGGATCATACACTTTTGATGTAAATGATACACGACCATCAAGGGAATGAGAAAAATGGGTACTAACCCAAACAAAACATGTCAATGATGCGGTGGAAAATAGGATCATTCCATGTATAGATAAGTACACTACATATAGAAGTGTCACACGGCGTGGCTTATGACCCTGTATACGGTCCGTGTACAATTGACTGTGTTGTCAGGCCTATCATGTAAAACGAAACTACAAGTCATGTAAAAAGGATCGCATGTCATGTCAATGTATTTGGTGTCCCCTATATGTACTCTCGTCATCTTCCCGTACACAGACTCAACCGATGTGTGCCAACCTCTGTAATAAACACATGGGGTGACCAACACTACTGGCCTCGTATGGCCATGTGGTGGAGTACTCGGCGCGTACTCCACCTCGTGTTTGTGTATTGATTAGGATACACGTCGGTTCCTGTGTATGGACCAACATGCCATGTCCTTTGGATATCATGTTGTGTCAACATATCACACATTGTGGAACCCTAGTCACCACTTAGACATACCATCTTTACTTGTTCTCTGGGTTACATGTCATGTGATCTGGAAATATCTAGAATGAGAATCCTCCACCATCATGCTTTGTGTGAATCTATGATCATTGATCCAGTAGTCCATTGGCCACAAAACATGATGATTAAGGTCGCACTGATGTCCTGATGTCAACTAAATGGTTTTTGTGACTTCGATTAGCCTCGAAAACACTTATCATTCCATCCGCACGAAGAACCCTTGAAGAACGGTCTCCCCGGATCTGATCCAATTCATCATCCACCCTTTTTGTCAAACCTTTTATTGGTTATCACTACATAATATCTCTAATTTTGAATCGTTTCATTGTGAAATGTATGTGCAATGATCCATTGTTCATCACCCATTGAAGAACATGAAGAACATGAAGAAAAAAGGAAGGAAATCCAAAAAACCGAATTGAAGAACGAACCTCCGCCATAGTCTGTCATGTAGTTGATACACTACTATTATTAGGTTTAAAAATTTAATCAAAAAATAATCCCACAATTATCTCAATTAAATTCTTGAATCCAACCCCAAGAAATGGAAAATAACATCCTCCCACAAAAATGCATGATCCACAGATCACCCTGTTTTTTGGGTTGATACACTTTTGTCATTTAATACATGAATGAGGAAAAGAATAATTGAAATAACCACCCCTACCTTGTTCTTTTACGAAGAGGGAGATCATACATCGGTCAGGATGTGATCTTTCTCTACAACGATCCATGTGTCTTCATTCATTGGTGTCTGTCAAAAATCCTCCCTGGATGGCTCTTC
This sequence comes from Viscum album, assembly GCA_963277665.1. Taxonomy (NCBI): domain Eukaryota; kingdom Viridiplantae; phylum Streptophyta; class Magnoliopsida; order Santalales; family Viscaceae; genus Viscum; species Viscum album. The sequence continues at coordinate 1,767,685,257 of OY728152.1, forward strand.
TCCAAATATCTAGAGGATTTTTGGGAGTTTTAAATGGTTTTGAGCCTAACCATGGCCTCCTTTTTATTTAATAAAAATAAGCATTATTGTGTTATCTAAACATTTAAAATAAAATAAAATATTTATTTTATTTTTTCTCATTAAAACGTCCAAAAAATCAAACTCTTTCTACTGACATGCGCCAGTTGATATTAGGCCCTACCTAAGGCAATGTCTCTAATATAAATGCATTGGTTCCCTTATATTTATGATCACTGAACCTGTGTAATGTTATTCCACCATTTCAGGAGAAATAATTGTCCATGTTGTTTAGAGGATAATTAATTTGATCAATTGATTCCAGGAACACTGGGCCTCGGAATTGCACACTATAGAATTGAATTGTCTTGAAATAATTGTATAAAATATATAAAAATAATACATGGAAAATCTGAGACATTAAATTGTCCACACATTGGGGATTTTCATCAACGAAAATCCAAACCAAGGGCCACTCAAAAAGATGTGGATACTGGGTACAGATATGAGTATCCCACTCCCATGTGCTCTCATGAAGATTTCGGTGCAGCCGACAGACACGCACCAAGTGAATCGTTCACCCATGAACGATCCTCTCAGGCCGATTCTAGATCTCAACTGGGCACTCAGTAATGGTCACTCCATCCTTGATGTCCAACACTCCCCAGTTGATGACGTGTGATGAGTCATACACGTACCTCATCAGTTGTGACACATGGAAGTCATCATGTACCCTGTACAACTGTGGCGGTAAAGACAGGTAGTACTCCATCTCCCCAACTCTTTGTTGTATCTAAAATGGTATGATGAACCATGGAGATATATTTCCACCACAACCAAATCTTTGTAACTCTCATTGAGTTGAGACTCTATAGAATACATAGTCCCCCTATTCTAACTCTAGAATTCTCTATCGTCGGTCATGATAAGACTTCTCCTAGCTCTATGCAGTCTTTATCAGCTCCTGGATGATTTTCATTTTCTCATTGGTAGCTGACACCAACATTATACCCATGAGTGAAGAATCTCCAAAGTTGGTCTAGTATAGTAGTGACTAATTGGGTATCCCATATAATTCCTCTAATGGTTCCATTACAATGGTGGAGTGGTGGTTGTTTTTGTACGAAAACTCCACCAGTGGTAGGTGTTCCTCACAACTACGACCAAAGTCCAAGAAACAGACCCACAACATAACCTTCAGAACCTGTATGGTCCCCTCAGTCTAACCATCTGTTAGGGGATGGAATGTTGCACTCCAGCGTAGCTGAGTTCTGAAATTTTCTTTCAATCCCTTACACAATAGGGATGTGAATTAGGTGTCATAATCTGAGACTATTTTCATAGGGATTCCATGAATCCAAACAATCTCCAGAACGTATAGGGATCCCAAGCACTCTATGGAACTATGCTCCCAGATAGCTTGGAAGTGGGCTGACATAGTCAGTTAGTCAATGATCACCCAGATGGAATCATGTCCTTTCGATGTACATGGTATGCCTGTCAGGAAGTCCATCAATATTTCATCCCTCTTCGACTCTGAATCATCCAGTGGTGAGATAATCCCAATGGAGCTTGGTGCTCAAACTTCACCATCTAATATATAAGGAATTTAGAAATGAACTATACTATTTCCTTCTTCATGCCTGATGACTAGAACTATCATTGGAGATCCTATAATATCTTCACCACTATAGGATGTACCGCCAAGAGGGATGCATGAAACACCCTAATGACCTCCTCCTAGAATTTCACTCATACAGTAGTCCATGCACTGAAAAAAACATGCTCCCCACCTTGGGAATATTCCTCAGGGGCATGCCCTGAAGATAACTGAGCATGTAAAGCCTCACTCTCTACATCCCCAAGTTGTGCCTCCCTAAATCACTATAAGATTGGAGGGATGAAATTCATCAAATTAATGTAAGATTTATCCTCTTTGTCCATGAAGGACAACTGTAATGAGGCAAACTGTTCTTTCTCCTCACTGAATAGTTGTGAGCTCAATCTCTTGCTAAGTGAATCCTCAACCTTGTTTCCCTTCCCAGGAGTATAGATGATCTATAAATCGTATACCTATAGAAACACTAGCCAATGCCTCTATCTGAAATACATCCCCTTTTGTGAGAAGACATACTTGAGGATCTTGTGGTTGGAGTAGATGATGAACCACTCTCTCATAACGTAGTGTCTCCATATTGTCAACGAGAAGGCTACCGCTACTATCTCGAGATCATGGGTCAGATATTCTTTCTTAGGTGGACTAGGCTAGTGTAAAACATATGGAATCACTTCTTGTCTCTTCATCAAGACACAACCATGCCCGATCCCCAATGCGTCATAGAAAACTACATACTCGATTCCCTCCTCCGGCAAACTCAAAATTGGGGTGCTTGTCAAATTCATCCCCAACTGCGTGAAATCATGCTGGAACTTCTCCATCCACCTGAAGGGTTTCCCCTTCTTAGTAAAGGATATCATCAGTGATGATATCTAGGAGAAATCTGGAATGAATCACCAGTAATATCTGGCCAACCTAAAGAAGCTATGCACCTCCATCATGCTCTGAGGAGGCTCCCTTGATAATAGTGACTCCAATTTGGCTGAGTACATTGCTACTCAATCTTCTGAGGTGACATTTCCAAAAAAGTGGACCTCCCTAATCCAGAACTAGCACTTAGATATATTTCCTTAAATTTGGGGCTCTCAGAGTATGCTCAGAACCATACACAGGTGTCTCGCATGCTCCACATCTAACATTGAGTACACAATGATTTCTTCATTGAAGACCACTATGAACTGGTCTAAAATTGCTATAAAATATTGTTCATAAGTCCCATAAACATTGAGGGGGAATTCTTCATGTCAAAAGGAATCACCATGTACTCACAGTGACCATAGCAGAATCTGAAATCCATCTTCGATATATACTTGTCTCGTACTCGTAACTGGCGGTACCCTGAACAAATGTCAACCTTCGAGAACCAATGTGCCCCTTTTAGTTGATAGAAGTGGTTATTGAACCTTGAAATTGGATACAAGTTATTCTTAATAACCTTATTCATGCATCAATAATCCCTTCACAACCTCAAACTATCTTATTCCTTCTTGGAAAACAAAACTGGGTCCGTCAATGGAGAAATTATGGGTCATACAACACCCTTCCTCTGGAAATCCCCAAACTTCACCCTATGCTCGTGACGATCTGCTGGAGACAACCAATATTCTGGGGAGGAAATTGGATCCATCCCAGGGTGAATATTGATGAGGAAGTCAATTTCTACGTGGGGAGGTAATACTAGAACATCTTCAGGAAAGGCATCCTTGTACTCTGACAATACTGCTGGGAAATACAAGCTCACAAAATCTATTATTAAAAGGGGAAGTCTAGAAAACTCATGAGTGGTCGTATTTACCCTTTTATGTTTGAGCCCATTATGTGATGCATTTGTCTCCTTTCCACCATCAATGGAAAACCTCATCCCATCATTGAAGACGCACCGCACTCTTCGCCTAAAGCAGTCAATCTGGGTATGAACTGATGATAACCAATCCATATTGAGAATGAAGTCGTAAGGCCTCGACGCTAAAACCAAGAGGATCCAACCAAATCTCATTCCTCCAAGGGTGAGATCACACTATCTTCAATGGTGTGTGATCATCCAGTCTCCAATAGAATGTGTCTCCACATATATGGGTTGAGTCAACGACTCTACCAGAATTTCAATGTTTCTCACAAGACATATGGAGAGGAAGGAATTACTGGAACCTATATCTATAAGTATGGAAGCTAAGGTAGAAAATAAATAGATCATTCCTCAGATCATATATGGAGTCCCTAGTTCATATGCCTCGACCGCATGCAGATGTACCCACTTTTATCCCCCAACGCCCTGAGCCTTGTGTGGACATCCCAAGGGTGGTTGTGGAAGGTGATCAAGGCATCTCCCACCTCCTACTATTCTCCCTACTGCTCTGCCACATCAGTCACTAGGTGGGTCTATCTACACCCCTAACTACCTATGCCTTGATGGTCCAACCACTGCCACCATATCAACAGCTCTATGGCTCAGAAAATCCCTAGTGAGATGTCCCCTACCATAGCACAAGTATTACTACCTATCTCTAGGTTGATAGTATCTAGCCTGAGATCCTAGGATTGTCGAACCCTTATCTCGGGTCCTTCTTTGATATATCCAAAGACCAAATATTTGTTCCTAACCTTGGATCCCTCCTTTCGAGGACTTCACTCCTGTTTTCCTACTGCTTACTTCCACTTGCTATTTCTACTCTGTCAGGAATCTCTTGATCACCAAGGCATGCTCGAGCACTCCAGTATAAGACTTTATGCATAGAGGCACGACACTATCTCAGTTGTCTCATCATAGACCTTGTTCAATGTACCATGCCCTAATGTACAGATCCCAAACCATATCCATTGAGTATCTGGTGAGGCTTTTGACCCTTGATGAATAGTCATCCACCGTCAAAATGCCCTGTCAGAGATGAAGAAGCTACTGTAAATGCATTTTTCTATGCATAACTGGTGAGAACTCCTCCCTAAAGAGTCTCTCAAACTCTGCCCATGAAAGAGTCTCCTCATCTTGAGTCTGTGTGGTCAGACTCCCCCATCATCCTGCTAAACCCTGAATAAGGATCGCTCTTAGGATCACCGTCAGGTCTTCTGATGTCCTAAAGAGATAGAAAACTCTGGTCATCGCATCAAGACAAACCTCATCCTCCTAAGGATTGTGTTCGACTCGGAAGCTGAGGGGTATCTATATCTGGAACTCATGGAGCATGGTCAGTTTGTTCCCCTCGTAGGCCGGTACTTTAGGCACAACATGTTGCTCCAGTATGGGTGGTATAGCAGGTGAACCACCTGTAGGTAACGCCTAGGGAACTGGTCCCGGTATCGAATCCTCGTCACTGAGGGGGTTATCCTCATGATCATGCTACTGAATCCTAGTGGGTATGCGTCGTAAAGGCATATTATAAGGAACATGATGTAACCTTATTAAAGAGTATATATGGATAATTGAATCATAGGAAATGGAAAACACAACCCATTTCTATATGATTCACATTCCAATCTCATATTTCCACGCAACTAGTGTTTTCATATACCATGTCAAAAAGTAGGTTATCGTAGTCCTTTTGTATGGAAACGTTGGCCGCCTGCAATAACACTGCAGTCTCTTGCCTAAAATCTGATCTCAAAACACTTAACATTGTTGACCCAAACCTATCTCACAGAATCTTTTTTCTAAGGTAGAACCGAAAACCTTAGATACGACTCTATCACGACCCATCCCTGTGGGGCCCATGGGACCTGCATAGCGATTCTACATTCCTACCTCTAATAGTCCATGGGCTGATTACTAGCAATGAGCAGGCATATTACTAACATTGTAGGCATTTCCTAAGTACTTGTACACACGTACAAATCTCCAAGCCCCCAAATACTAAAATGAAAAAAATATTAATGAAAAAAATGCATTCATACAACTAAACCAAACCAAATATAGTATGACAGAAGGTAATGTTCTAAAATTAAACTGGGATAGAATACAAGCCCACCAAAAAAAAGAGACAAGCAACTGAATTGTCCATCCAGTTAGCACAAAGAGGTACTGGGACTACTGATCATAGTCAAAGGAACACCACGACCTGTAGGGAACTCCAAAATCTCAGTCCTTCCCTGGCCCGCCCTAGACACCGTCAAAAGTCTATTCATCTCCACAAGACACGACACTTGCAGACAAAGCCCGTATAGGGGTGAGTATAACAATACTCAGTTGAGGACCCTAAAAAACACAAATCAATATACAAATGAAAGGTATAATCTATTCTATGCAGAATATGTCTACTGAACATATAATAGGATAACACAATCCAGATATACTCAAAACCCGGACTTTCACTCTCAAGACAAATAAGAAAACTGCATACTACCACTTGTGATTTAGTTTGAATATTCCCACAAAGCACTCATCTGGGAGAACTCACTCCAGAAGTCTAATGTCGTTTTTCTGAGAAGTATTGTTTTTTGTTATAATCCACAATTGATAAATACAATCATTCTAGGAGATCACACTCTTGATTGGGGAAAGATCATGAAACACTGATCAGGATCTCTGCCATGGCCATGGGGGATACCGCAAATCTTCTAGATTCATCTGCTAGGTAGTGGATCGGCACCCTGTAGGAATAGTCATGTTGATACCAGACTATACGTAGGGCCAAGAATGGATATGGGATCTATCTTTGGGACTCTCGGAGGTATACATGACTCTATCTCGTGAAGCCCTACTGAAGGGATCATACTCCATTAAATGGAATCAATTCATGACCTTCCGGAGAATGATCATATATGCACTAACAAAAAAGAAATATTCCCAAGATATGGTTGAAAAGAATATCAATCCATGTACTAAGAAGTACAATACATATAGAAGTGCCAAACACTATGTATTCTAACCCATGGTACTACAAGTGTACAACGTCCCATGTTCTAAATCTTGTCATATAAAACGAAACAACACGGAGTGTTAAAAGGATAACAAATTTTGTCAAAGTATCTATGGTCTGCTCTATATACGATGGTAGTGTGCCCTTACGTGGCCTCAACCCATGTGTGGAAACATTTCTAATCGACAGACGGGGTGACACACACTACTGGCCTCGAATGGTTGTGTGGTGGAGTACCCATCATGTACTCCACCCCGTGTTTTTGTATCACATAGGATACATGTCGAGTCCCATTTAAGGACCCACACACCATGTTAATTTGATAGAATGATGTGTCATCACCTCACGCACTGCGGAACCCTATCTTTCACTTATCCATACCTACATGCCATGTTCATCGGGATACATGACGTGTGTTCTGGAAATTTCAAAAACCGTAACCCTCTATCATCGCACCACGAGTGAAGCTCTAATCTTCGATTCGACCATCCGTTTTCCATGAAACATGATGATTAAGGTCAACCTGACATCCCAAAGTCGTCTTTATTGTTTTCAGGGCTCCTATCAAGCCCGAAAATGCTTATCGATCCACCCATGTGAAGAACGCTTGAATAATAGTCTCTCTCGATCCAAGATGATTCATCGTTTTCCATTGTTGGCACAACTCTTCTAGGTATTCACGATGTTATATCTCTAATTTTGGATAGATGCATTTTGAAATGAATGTTCAATTGTCTTTTTTTCATCACCCTCAAAGAACACGAAGAACACGAAGAAGAGAGGAAATAAAATCCAACAAATAAAATTGAGAAATGAACCGCCCCCATCATTTTTCATGGAGTCGATCTGTTCCTGTTCGTAGGTTTAACAAGAGAATAAAACAATAATCCCACAATTATGACATTCATATTCCTGAATCAAACACCATAGAACCAGAAAATTACATCCCCCGGCAAGAACGCATGAACCGCTTATCACCGTGTATGTGGGTTAATCCTTAATCATCGTTTAATCCATGAACTAGGAAGAGAATAATTGAAATAAAAACCCCTGCCTATATCATCGATGAAGAAGAAGATCATCCATCATTCAGGATTCAATCTTGCTGGGCAATGATTTACGCGTCATTGTTCGTCGGTGTCCGTCCTAAATCCTCCAAGGTTGGCTCCTCTCCAAAGCTCTAGAAGATTATAGAGAGTTCTCTTGGGTTATGAGTGTAACCCTAGGCTCCCTTCTAATTTAAAGAAAATAATCATCACTATGTTATGGAAACATTTAAAATAAAATAAATATTTTATTTTATTTTTATCCATTAAATTTTTTAAAATACTTTCCCTTGCACATGACCCACGTCGGTCGATGTTAGGCCCCACCTATGGAAAAGTTGCCACTCTAAATGCAACAGTGCCCTCATATTTCTAATTCGGGTACCCATTTAAATGTTATTCTACTTTCTCTGGAAGACCACTCATGTATTCTTTTTAATGTTTAATTAATTTCAACCATTGATTCCGAGCACTCTGGTCCTTGGAATCACACTCCATCAAAAGTTCTAGTCTCTAAATAATTCCATGTATTATTTGAAAATAATACATGGAAAATCTAAGAAATTACAATGATCGTAGTGGACAACTATATAAAATAATAAATATATTCACCATAATGTGTTATGTTGGGTTTGATTAATCGATAATCCATGTTACTATAATAGAGATAATTATCACGTTAGGGTGAGAAATGAAATCTAGTATCCTTTTTAAACAAATGAATTGACGAACCATTACATGAAACTATAGACAAATGAACTTCTCAATGAATCCCAACATGTGTTGATGGCAGAATGACTAACACATCAACATTGGGGGGTTTAAATCTATTAGGATATGGAAACCATTGAGAACGGGGTAGATGAGTAGTATCAGCTGGATTAGGACTTTGTGAAATTTGAATTGTATATTTTTATAATAGAAAATGTATTGTGTCTTGATCAAGAATTGAAGGCTTCCAAAATGACTGAATTGCATCTTAAAATAAATGACATAGACCATTAAATAAACAAACATCAAGCGGAAATTATGTAAATAATGTAATTATATTACCTTCATTCATACATTTTCATATTGACTAATAGAGACTCTAAATTATAGAGCTTCCTATCCTTTTTAATGATAACACATTATATTTATTTTTTTTAATTTCTAGAAGTAAAATTATTCTTCAACCATTAATTCAAGATAATATATGAAACTCATAATGATTTAAATCAAAAAAATTGATTTCAGATAAATATTACATTTAAATGGATTTGGTAAATAATTATTTTTTAATACTTGATTTAATAATTAAATACCTAAATAAATCTATTAACTTCAAGGCATGTTCCCTCATACCGATAAATGAGAGTAGGATATGAAAAAATATACATCACTATAAGTTAGGGAAAGTATATGAGGTAATGTAATGTATGATTTTATCTTCAACATTCCCTCTTAACTAGATATTAGAAATCTAGATACATAGTCCCATTACCAGCACTATAAGATAATATTATTTCATTAGGATATGAGATACTGAATGAATCTATATAATGGACATTATGAAGGGATGTTTTTCAACTAGTTATCAATAATGAAGAGGCTCAAGTGCGCTGAAATTATATATATTTTTTAATCAAATCATATAAACCAATATAAATTATAAATATAGATGTTTTCTACCATCTTCATAGGTAAACTAAAATAGATACTATACATAAAATTTTGTTAAGGATGAATTTATGTCCTTATATAATTTATATATTTTCAATTTGCCCAAATTTTTTCCAAAATTATGGGATGGAAATCTGAATGAGAAAGAACATTAATTTTTTTAAAACTACCCATTATTGTTTTTTAGGGAAAAAATATTTGTGAATTTTTTATTTTTCATGTGATTAGATGTTTCTATATGAAATGTGAGGTTCACGCCTATTTTGAAAACCATCCATTTATAGGGAACCCTTTGTATTGTTATTAACTATAGAGTACAATTTCTATCCGAATAGTTATATTAACGCCATTAAACACCAAAATATTATGAATATAATTAATGATATATAAATTTGATTAACTGAATTTGTTGGAATCAAGAAAATATTTCATTGACTAATGTGTAGGCATGATTAAGGTCACACGGCTCTGGATAAGATTGTGGGAGTCCATATATTGATAAGATTAATGTGGAACGCCGATGATAATGTTTAACCAGGACACTAATATATATGATATCTAGAAAAATTTTATGTAACAAAAGTTTATTTCAGTTAAAAAAATGTATGACGGTTGTGAAAACCAAATTTCATATCATGATCAAGAAGTTATTCAACACAATTGGGAATGTAATGAAAAGGATTTTAATCATAACTATATTAACTTATTTTAGGTGGTTATGAAAAAAAGTGGGAAGATGATGAATATAACTTACCAGTTTTGACTAATAGTTACCACCAATATACTTTTTTAGGAATATTGGTTTAAATTTTCAATACCACAATATAAAAACACACATATGGTTAGTTATATGCGATCAAAATATGTGTCATAAATGATGTCACGATACATAGGGTTCCTTCTAAAATCTCATACTATATTTACTAATATCCCTAGAAGGTTTATGGTGACTCAAACTATTAGGATAAATTGTGATATACATTGGAATAAGATATTCAAATGTTGATTATAACCAAATGAATATTATAGTATACTGTTTGTGAATTTTTTAAATGAAGTTAAATTTAAATGGATGAATTTTTTTGGTTTGGATTCAGATTGATCGTTAATACATTGCTACTTATCCTCTAATTATAAGAATGAAAAACATGTAGTTCATATTAAATGAATTATTTTATATGGTTAATGTTTTGGGGAAAAATAAATGATCCCTCTTAATACAGAACCCTTAATTAACTAGATTAGAATAGGAGAGGCTAAAAACTAAGATAGATATTGGGATTAATGTTGATTATATCATTGATTATATCATAGTCTATGGATATTTTAGTTACTATGTGTCCTATAGAAGCATGAATGAATTCAAAAATGGTAGTTAATATTTGTATGGAAATTTCTCATCTTAATAAAATTTTATTAAGTTAAAACCCAATATGAATCGAGGGAAATATGTGTTATGGTGGTAGGTTCACACTATAAATTCCACCTATATCCATGGAAGAAACCCCATGGTTATAGATTATAGTCATGGTTATAGATGGACATAGATCCTATTGACATGTTTATAGGTAAAAGTCAAAACCATTGTTTGAAGGAAAGTCACGATGGTTTTCCACTATGGTAAAATAAGCTATATCTACAGTTTTTTCAATTACAATTTTTATCCATCCCGCTTTTCCATAGTGGTACTATGTATCTTAGAACATTTTTAGACTATGGTAATATATTATATTTCCAAGATGGAAACCCATGTATATGGGATCACTAATATGTGCTTATATATTTTTTTAAAGAATTTTAGTATCCGTATTTGAATCCCTAACCTCCTATACTAGAATATTGGTGGATATCATTAACCCTACAAAAAATTATGAGTACACACACACAAACATATATATATATATATATATTTTGGAATATATATTATTAAAAACTATGGAAATATTTTTTAAATCAGGGAAACATTATTTATTACCCCCTTACCACATTTAATTTTTTTATCATTCATACTTGGGGAACCCACAACCATGTTTTTGAAAAAATCAATCTGATAGTTTGTTAATTTTCCCCCTTACCATATTAATTTTTTACCCAACCTTATGCATGAAACATGTAACCATGTATTAAGAGATATATGGATATAGGTATGATATATACCCTTATTTTTATTTTATCATGGCCATATTCAATGTAAAATGACCTATAATTATGGTTTTCCAAAAACATTGGAAATAGTTGTGGTCAATATCCATAGTTTTTTGAAAAACCACGTCTATATAGCTATTTTATAATACTGTGTAAATGGGATACAAATAGTATTTTTGGTTGGGTTTGATGTGGGATTCTATGATGTGAGTAGATATTTTTAAATAATAATAATCAATCCATATGTTTCTCTTGTAATGTATTCTCACAAATCTAGAACATGTGTAGTGGATATGGTAGTGAAATGTATGACTATCCTACTTTGAGAATGAATTAAACCAAAAATAAATGATGTTTTAGTATCATGACAAAATTATATGGTTACATAATAATTCATTACCATGGTAATAACCATTGTGGATTAGATAAATTCCAAAATGCTAGGATGTAACATTATTTAGAGGTATAAAATTTTTGATTATGTATGAGATAGATTGTTTCGTCACTGGTTAATTTCATAGAATATTATAAATCGATTGATACATAATTATTATGAAAAAATCCCTATATAGTTCTATCTCCTAGGAAAGGGATATTATGAATATATCTATCCTAATATATATTTTCTATAGAAAATCTCATATAAAATAAGATAACTCTCAAAAAGTAGGATAGATAAGAGGATTACATTTAGTAGGACTTTTTGTTTGATCCAGGTTAATAACTCAAGAAATCACTATTTATTCATGAAATAAATTGTAGTAAATCTATAATTAGTTATTATAAATAGACTCTATAATTATTACAATCACGTGTATGGGGTATTTTTATTATTTTTTCCAAGTGTTTTATTATTGAAGGGAAAACCTATCTTGAGTTAAGAACTCACATACATCAAGATATATTTCCAAGAGATGTTTGTCATGTATTTTTATAATAGAATAGGTATATGGACAAATAACTAATTTTTAGAATATCATCATGAATTTAGGTTCCATGTATAAAAATTAAATCACATAAATTGGAACTCCACAAGAAGATCATAGGTAATATTTTTTTGACCGTACATTATGTACTTTTTCATCCCGTGATAATGAATCAAGATCCTTGTACATTATGGTTATATCACAAGGACCATTATTTATTTTTCTTTTTGTTCAAATGACTAGGACTATATTTAAATAGTTTATTTCCATGTGGAATTTAATTTTTCAAACCCAAAAAGAATCCACATCAATCATTTATTAAGAAATCATGTTTGGGTAGTATCCATGATATGCACAATGTTCTTTGTGATAAGGAATAAACTCCATTATAATTAATTTTTTTAATAATATAAGGTTATTCATGTTTTTCCCATGATTTGGGGATTTTGTTCTAGGTTTAATTGGTGTTATTAGATCAATCTCAAATTCCACCTTAAGAATTGAGTGGAGGATTTATTCTTATTGAATACATCAGAGACATGATTTTTATGATTCTTATGTGAATATATATTATGTATTATTTTCTCACATACTACCTCTAATTCATAAAACTATATCAGTGTTTTCTCGTCATTATATAGGTGTCCATTGATAGAAATTTGATGTTATGTTAATTGAATATAAATAGAAAAAAATTAGCTTTTCCCCATAAACAAGTGAGTATGGGGACACATGTGTGGTGGATGGATGGTAGTGAGAAAATATCATATATCATGCTTGAGTTTCTTTTGAAAATAATTTCTTTATACACAATATTTTCAATTATATTATATACTATTTTTTAAATCCTCTATCTATAATTTTTCTACAAAATTAAATTGGAATGAATTGTTAGGATTAATACAATAATAATGATATATCCGTTTCAATTTTGAAGCTCAAAAAATAGGTTCCATATACATCAATATAGTGTGGGAAACATTAAATTTCATATCATTTTTTACTTTTTAATAATTTATCAGAACATTAATTTGGATATCCTATAGATTCATTTATTTAAAACATTTTAAGAAGAATTCATCTGTAGGAACAATGATCTTGAAATAACTTCCTATTAATCAAATGTAAACACCCATTACATCCTTCTTCAATAAAGAAAATGTCCATGTGTATTTAGAAATGAGAAGAAACATTGAGAGTGGATAATTTTTATTTTTATTATTTAATTATGAATAAAAAATAATTTTTAAATCTATATAGACATCTGTTATTGATGTTCATAAGTTTCTATGTCTTTGATTTCTTGGAACATATTGTATACATATTGCTGGGTGTTACAAAATATCTATAAACCACTGTTGAATGGAAAAAATAATATTTACTATGATAATGAACATCATTATCAATCCCTATATGATTAAATATGATCTATGTCATCTAGGAAAAACCATCTGAGAATGGTTTCCCCAAATGAAAAAATTATGCCTACAGAATCATTTCAATGTAAATTCCACCCACACCCAATCGTAAATTGGATGCCAATGCCAGAAATTATATACATAATTATATAAAGAAAAATTGAATATATATTATAGAAATAAATAAATATAAATAATATAATAACAAATTATTATATCATCCTAAACACCCTCTCATGAATCCATTATAGGACCAACAGTGACCATAACATATGTTATGTGAAATAAATAAATAAAATTGAATTTGGTAAAAGGACTATCTGTAATATGAAAGCAAGATAGATAAAACAAATAAAAAACCAATATACCTCATTATTATTTTTCTAGTCACCATGTAGAATTAAAAACTCATTTAACAATGGATAGTAACTAAGAATCCAAAATTTGATACTTAAATATAATATATAGGTTTCTTAGGTAAGTTCAGTATGAGTGATATAGGGAAAAAATGATTTGGTCTTCAAATAAAATATTCTATTTATTATATTTTAAGTAAAATATTATAAATAGTTTATCACCTCATTTTACAAAAAATACATGATATGCCTCATCAATAATTTAAAAATATAAATTTTAAAAAAATGAGGCACATTAAAAACATTCCATTTAATTTAACTATAGAGAAGAATTTTTTGTAGATTTTATGATCTTGTGAAAATAAAAACGCTAAAAGTCAAATGCACAATATATTACTATGATAGATATATAATTTAATGAATTTTATAATTTTATCAGTTATAATGAGATAAAAAAATTATGGTCTATAAGGATATGAGATTTATATAACTAAAATGACTAGTTTATGATACCCTCGATTACTGGAATGATTTTAAGTTCACTAGCCTGTGGAAAATAGAATTTAAAAAACTATAATGATTTAGTTGAATGATTAAACATATCAAACATGGTTATCATACTCATTCACATATGATCCCCATAATGTTTGGATAAGATAACCAAAAATCAATAATTTTCATCATCACAATGAAATTCCAAAATTACCGAAACCTAATAAAAGACACAAATAAACAAAGACATCTTCAAATAAACCATCCATGTAATAAATATTTGAATCCAAAAAACATCAAAAAATCATTACATAGATATTGAACAATGTATTAAAAAGTTATTGAGAGGTTATACGTGGGCCTTATAATTTATTTCTAGAATCCCTTAAGGCCTATTTCAATGTCAACATTGAGGATCAAATTTAAAACACCATGTTTTCCCCCATTTTTATGCACACACACACACAATTGAATCTATAATTTCATCAATCCAAACACATTTCTTTGAACTATTACATGTATATATATGTTTAATCATGTATATGTGTATAATATAAAAATACATTTAAAACATCACCCTTTATTCATAAAAGAAATTTAAGATCATTATCACTAAATACATTTATAATTATTACATGAAATTGATGATAAAATTTGAATAAGAATTTAAAATTCATTTTGTGGACTCAAAAAAAATTTAAATTTTACAAATATATATGAAAATTCCTTTTAAAATTTTTATCAAGCACTTGATGTGCGAGGAAGTTTCCAAATCATTATAAAAAAAATTTGTAGGAGAACGTAAATTTCACTCAATAGAAACCATGTGTATAATTATATTCCTATTTAAATAAATCCATGAACACATTTTTTATCAATAAACATATAGAACATGTATATAAAGGATAATAATTCATGATTATAAATACTAATGACTATGAAATGGGGTAATCTACCTTAAATCAATGGGGGACATGTTACATTTGATGGAAACTGCAAGAATATCCCAAAAATTGAAACTCACAATACTTGGGAAATAAAATATGTTAAATGAAACACCCTAATCAGATTATGTTTTATCCAAGCATGGGATGTGGTAATAGTTGAAAAAAGAATAAGGAAGTATAATTCTGACTTACCATGATGATCAAAACCAAAAAAAACCCCATTTAATTTCAATGGTGATAATAAGTAGCAAGAGGGGGTTTATCTGAGCTCCCATAGTCTTGGTTCATTAAGTAAATGAAAGTGTATGGGTGAAAAAAAGGAAAACTGGAGGACAAAAAACAATTTCAATTTGAATTTCATAATAAAAATGGGATTGTAAATGGTTTGGACATACGACATGCCAAATAATGAATCTCATATTTGGTTTTCTGGGATTCCCCACAAAGGTAGGATTCAATGTTTGAAAAAACCTAACCTAACAATGAATTATTTATATATATTTATTAATTTACACAAATTCATTATCATGATATGGTATAACCTAATGTTGTTCCCTCCATGCACATTGGATTAAAATCCAAAAATATAAAATTTTAAATCTATTTATCCCAAAATTCTATAATTTAGTTATTAATAATTGCATAAATAAAATTAAATAAAAAAATATTGGGTTTTCTTATGACAAAATCTCCTTGATTATGCATTCATCCCCTAGAAAATGTAAACGAATTCGAATGGTCAAAATAAATGATGATATATAAATTTTTAATCAAATTTTATTCCTCAATATCCTAGTAAGGACATGACCACCAATGAGAAATGACCCATAAATAATACCTAAATGAATCATAACCATCTCACAAGATAAAAAAATCTCCCAAGAACGTCTATGCCCATGTTCCGTTTTAGGGAATTCTATCAAGAAAAAGATAATATCAAAACATCTCTAAGGAGGGTCACCTAAAATATAAATTTCAAAAATGAATATTGTGATATCACCATAATATTAGTGATTCCATTAATTATCCATCTTTAAATATACACATGGATCAATAGTCAACCAGATTGAAAATAGTCTCCCCATCCAAGGAATCTCTAAACAATGATTTACTTTCTAAATAATAGGGAAAACACAAAAATCCTTAAAGAAAAATAAATTATAACTGAGGATAATGGACAAGATCTCCACCATATAATATTCACTAAAATTAATGTATATCAATATGAGAATACACCATTATTAAATGATTTTTTTTGGATAATGCTTCTCATCAAAAAGAACCCAATTGTGATTTTAAATTTATGACACTATCATAATTTCCATTGAATCAAAAAATTAATTATTAAAAATTAATTATCAGAATCATCCCTCACTAAAAAAATTTAATCAAAAAATTCTACATGAAAATTAATTTGTAAGGAGAACATCCTTGAACTGGTTCACCAAAAAAACCAAACCTAACAAACTAGAAATGCAATAATGTTTCTCCACAAAAAAAATTACCTTCAAAAAGAAAACATTAAGGGAAACCACCCACCCTTATTTTACCAATAAAAACCAAACTCACTACCATATAATTACTAATACTTTTCTCATTGATGATAGGTTATATGATAATATCATAGAATCAATTTCAAGGTGAATCCTTTTTTATAAATCTTTCATATAATGAATCTGCAATCATTTTATTGGGATATGAAAATACTACGGAAAGAGAACTATGAACTCTTAAGAATGGACGAATAGAAAAATAGGTTTAAACACATACACTACATTAGGGGTTTGTGTAATTACAATAACATGAAAATATTTCTCAAAAACCACTGGAGACATATCATGTGTTCCTCCTAAGACAAATACATCCTGAAACAAACAATGTATTTTCTTTGGGAAAACCTATTAATAAAATAACATTAAATTTTAATAAAAACACAATAGAATATAACTCAATAAAATTTAGTGAACCATAAAAAATGATGGCCCATATGACATAGAACATTCTTCACTACTGAAAAAATAAAATAAACAAAACAAACTCATTTCCGATTTAGAAGACTAAAAAACATTAGTAGATCATTTCAAGATTCTACCAAAATGGTAAATTATCCCCCTTTTCAAAATTATTTTCAATATTATGGAAAATATTGAAATATTATTTAATATTTTATAATTATTTTATATTCAATTTTTTTGTAAATTTTTTATATTTTTATTTAAAAAGAATTTTACAAATAAAAAAATGTCTTCATTAAGATATTATAAAAAAAAGATACATATTCAATTCAATTTATGAAAAATAAATTCGTTATTAAATTTGAAATCTAACAGAAAAGAATTTTACACTTTTGAATACTTTGTTGAATGAATTTTGATATTCAAATTTAAAATCTCATTTGAAATGATTTTTGTGAAGGGCACATTTATTAAATCAAAAATGAAAACATTCAATTTTATTATAATTCATTAATATTTATATCAACATTTTTTAAATGTCTAATTTTTTTTGTCAATATACCATAGTAAAATTACTTTATCAATTTTAAAGATATAAAATATTTTCCTTTTAATAATTAAAAAGACCATTTAAAATTTCATTTATAAAATTATGAAGTATCAAAATTTCATTAATATGGGATAGTGGTTATACATGCCTAGTGAACATGGTTTAGAAGACTACATGTTAATCATGTTACCACTATAAGTATTCGTAGTAAAACATGTACTCATTTTCCATATGATATTAATTTCCATGATAGTTCCCTATGTAATTTTAGTTTACTCCCATTTTCATCAATAAAAATATAGAAATCCATCAGAATTCCAAGACAAAATAATAAATAAAGGAAAAAAAATTAAACCTAACTGAACATGGATGCTCAAGGATTACTATGAGTAACCATTGGAAATATTTTTTTTAAACCTCTTTATTGAACCCATATAGTCTGAATCAAATCATTTAAACTCACTAAATAAAAAGGGGAGCTCTAAAACCCACAAAATAATATGATCCTCAAGTTTGATGACATTATTCGTAGACCAACCCTGATCCAACCATAAACTAGAAACCTATGGAGGTTCGTGATAACTCAATCTATGTTCTTGATCCCCACTAGCTAGAATAATTTCATTCAATTAAATAATACACCATTAGGGAATTTTTTTACTATAGGAATTAAATTAAACAACCATTAGAATGTGTTTGGAAATTAGGGAATTACCCAACAGTAACTAAAATTTCCATTCCAAATTAGATATATATATATATATATATATATATGAATATATAATTTATATAATGTAATATACATAATTAATAGTAAGAAACCCCTCCCACAACCCCCAAACACTCTCTCATGCAACCAGTTCTAAGAAACACTATGACATCCAGGGATATAATAAACCAAAAATACAAATTTCAATATGATATAAGTGTTCTTATTTTAGTATATTTTCCATTGGAATAAAAAATAAAAAATAAATATCAAATATAACATCTTCATTCTTTATGAGTCACCATTTAGCAATAATATTTCAAATCCCTATAGACAGGGAAGAAATAAACCAAAACCAAATACTGAAAAATAAAATAAATGTGTGAGTAATAATAAATGTAATAATTCCAAAGGAATAAATAAAACAAGTTCAATTATCTAAATAAAATAATACATATTATATAACTTTTAAATAGAATATTATTTTTATTTCAAGTTATTTTACAAGAAAATAAATTTAACTCCGATTGATTATAGGTTAGGTTTTATTTTTAATTTAAAATAATCACATTCAATATATTATGTTAATTAACACATTAAGAACCAATTTTTAGATAGTTTAATATAATATTAGAATAATAATTCCCTAAATAACTTTTAGTGTAATATATAGAAACATAAAGTAAATGTTGAGAAATTAAATTTTTCAATAAGAATCATGGGAATAACAATGTAGGTTAAATATGCCTTGGGTAACCAGGAACTAACATAAATAATTTTGGAGACCATTACTTATTAGAAACTGTATAATTCCTCTAGGATGTATAAAATTAATTTTTCATTTTTAGGAATAGACATGGAAAATAAAACCCATCACTAACTACGATCTCCGAACCAATTTCTTATATTCCCCTTGAAGTTAGGAGAAGACAACTACAATATAATAATGTGAGTAATAACTATGAAATTCATCAACTAAGAAAATCATATATTATTCATAATGTACAAAAGTTATGTTCAAATTACACATCCAATTTTTTAAAACTGACTTACATGAAACACAAATGAATTTTCCAATGGAAATCAATTGAACTATTAATCCATTTTGAACACATTCATCCATCATTTATAATTTATTTTAATAATACCTTATAGGATGTATAAAATTAAAAATTTTATATCAAACTTAAATACCCAATTTTTCCCTCCACTTTTTTTACTATTTAGATTTATAAATGTATTTAAATATTAAATTTCATTAATGTAAATAAATTTATGTGTATTTTTACATATATATGTATACATAGGTATTCCTGTTGAACATAAAAAAGACTTTTTAAACTTTATGATTTTTATCAAAACAAGGGTTGAATGACATTATTATAATATTTCATTTCAACAATTATATGAAAATCTATATAATATATGAATACTAATAGAATATTAGTTTTTAAGAACTAAATAGTTTAAAAATTTCTAAAACATCCAAGAAATGACAAAACAAGTAATTTATCAGACACATAATTGTATGGTAGTGTCAACATATTTTAAGAGCTATAATTTTGAAGTAAGTATCCCACACACTCAATAGAATCCATTTAAAACGTTATTTCAATTTTAAAAAAAATTCATAGATTAAAAAATTATTATTAATAAAAAATAAATATATGAATTTAATTTAAAATAAGGTTGGATTCTAAAATCAAAAGTCAAATAAAAGGATGAACAAACATTAAATCAATGTGTAACATGTCACCTATATATAAAACTCAAATTATATCACACAAAACATACATTAGAAACTATTGGAATTATAAATCAAGAAATAAATTTTCCCAAGTCAGGTTATATTTCATCTATGATTGAGTTATTGTGAAGGAGAAGAGAAGAAACAAGATGATGTTGGTGGATTAAGAAGGATGAGGTCCTACCATCTTAACATGGACAAGAATCAAACTAAAACACCTATTATTTCCATTAAGAATGAATTATTAATGAAATTAGCTTGGGAGGATCTCACTTTGTCCATTATTCAGTATGAATATGACGATAGGACACATATGAAATATGACAGAGTTAATAATTAAATTCAAAATTTTTAATAAACTAGGCAGTACATGCTATTTGGACACATTGTTGAAAAATTAATTCTCTATATATTAGACTTATACTTGTGGTTTTAGTAAAACCAGCATGGGATGTATAAACTATATGGGAAACCATGTTCCAAATATCGGTTTCAAAACTATTATTTATGAGACATAATTTCATGGATGTCAAAAAAATTCTACTAATAGTCCTCTAACCATGTTACTTAGATAAAAATAATAAATATATAAAATATAAAATCATTTTGGCCTAAAATTAAGGAGGACATTTCTTAATTTATAAGTAAATTTAAGTAAAATGATTATTATTTTAATCTCAGTGTGATAGTGTATATACCATATTGTTGTATTCCCCTAGAAACCCTTTCCTGATTCAAATGGTCTAATTAAAGGAAAAGAAAAAACCACCTAAATCAAACCATGTTTTAAAAAATTAGTGAAACACCATGAATAATACATACATAGACCCACCAATATGAAAATAATTTACTAAAACCATCACCCAAGTGAAATTATAATCCCATGGAACCTCTAATCCCAAGACCCACTACCTCATACTATCTCACTCAAATGAGAATCTACAGGGGACTCTTGGATAGGTCACACGAAATATCTATGGATAATAAATAGATTAGTATCCCTATCTTATTAGAGTTTCCCAAAACCATTCATCATCAATTAATCCAATGGAAAATATTTATTATAATCGAAACATGTACTGAATCTAAAGGGTGTCTATCGATCTCACATCAAATTCTATCCCGATTAACAGCACAGAAAGCATTAGGAGATAATAAAAAAATTACACTCGGGCATGAACTCCCTATAATAATGAGATTAATAACTATAAAATACCATGGAAGTAGAAAAAACCTCCATGAAAACATCTTATCTAGAAAATAGTTCTTGATAAAAGAACCCAATTGAGATGATTAATTGAATAAAAAATCTGAATTTCTATTGACTCAATTACATATGTCTCTAAAACAAACACTCTAGACCATCACAAACAAATTAAATATATCTTGATAAATAGAATTTGGAAATAAATAGACAAGGATAGTGACACTGAATAATCATAATCAATCTACCGAAAATAAAGTAATATTACACATGAAAAAATATGATGTGTAATATTTTAAAATGAGTATTTCAGTCCCCCTTTGTTAAATATTTTCTCAATGTATTTATATCCATAAGAATAAAATGTTAAAATATCACCACACAATATTCAAAAGTTTTAATTAATAGAGATTTTTTATATTGAAGATACAAATTGGGAACTGTTTCTTGATTATGAATCAATGGTCTTCCCCCAAAAATATTAAAAGATAACTAGATATTTTTATTGAACATTTTAAATGAATATTAAATCTAAAAATTATGTTCTCATAATAAATATTCTAATTGGTTTCCACTAAATTATCTCATAATCATATATATTTATATATGATTAATAGATATCTACATCATTATAACCAAGATGCTAAAGTGTTGACATGTAGGTAATGCTAATTTTAGAATAGTACTCAGTAGGGCCTCATATAAGGTTGATATCATTAATCATTCACGATATGTACAGAGGCTTGATGTTTCCATGTATAGATGTTTAATAGACATATTATGTGTATGAAATGACAGTCTGAAAATATGCTGAACAAATATCTACATGTTATATCATAGATTTAGAAACATCTCTATTAAACTATTTAGAACCTAATATATACACAAAAGCATATTAAATATGTAATATTTAATGGATAATGTAATTAAATATTTAAAATAAAAAAACATATGATAGATAGATGCATAAAAGTTTCATATTTCTAGACTAAGGGTCCATATAACTTATATTGTAACTTCTCTCTATTACTATGATTGGGTGTAGAGATTGATTATTTCAATTTATCCTTCCTTGTTCCCTAATTGTGGTCTTCCATTTCTATTCATGGTTGGTTTTTACTAATTTTACAAAAAAATATAAATTAAATATTTTATGATAATCAGTCTACATATATAATTAGATCAAATGGAGACCTCTAGTATTTAACATTGAACTGATTTTATTATGGTTCTTATTTATCAACATATAATCCAAACATGGATACATGTATACGTGTATACATTAAATGGGATTGATATTCATGAATCTAGGTCCCTTGGGACCTCTGCTTTCATGGACTATAATGCCTCATACACATTTATTATCAGGGAACTCAAAATTCTATGAGTATTCCTCATCAGTGACGAGATCTATAAAGTGATTGACATTAAAACATCATTATATTCATTCCTTGTTGTATAAAAATCATATTTGGTTAGGTTATTTTCATCCCCCTAATGGTAGGGGTAGGAAGACCAAATGAGTCTAAACTAATTTGGGTACCCAAGGTGCATCCTTAAAGAAACACTTATCATTAATACACAATATCTAATTATTTATTAGATTACAATACTAAATATAAATTATTGGAAAACTATGTATCTTAATTTATTATGTTTAAATTGATAAATTTGTCATTAACTTGAATTGTGGGCGCAACAACATTCTTTGAAAAAAATAATCCACTAATTTTATTAATTTTTATATAAATCATAGATAACCTATCGAATTACATATGAAAGGATGTGACATGAATCATTGTAAAGGAATAATGAAATAAAACCCGGATAAAATTAGTACATGTTAGTAAGAAGGTATATCACGGTGGCATATAATGGGTATGAATCATGAACATGAACATCAATGTATTATATAATATGATAACATCAAGGAATCAATTCAATATGAGACCAACATAAAACATGTCATTGGAAGCCTATCTTAATGATAATTTTCCTAAAATCATAATATAGTGTCCTTAGTATTAACTCTAATTCATAATACAAGGTATCTACTGAGATAAAAACATTACCCAATGCCTTGGATGGATATATAGATTGATTCCCACCAATCACATTCATATCATGTGCATGCTTTAATGTGAAACATTTATATTTCATCATAACAAAGAATTCAAATTATTTTAAACCCAAATTTAAGAAATTTGAGTTAAACACATTGAATCAACCTATAAATTAAGAATAAATAAATATTTTTTAAAATTGTTAAATGAAATGGGGATAGTTTTTCACTACAAAATTTTTTTTTATTAAGGAATCACCAGATAATATAAACAACATAGTGGGTTCACAAAACGATTCATGTGAGGGATTAATGAGACTTAATGGTGGTATATTATTCAATTAAAATCATAAGTGTGGTAGAAGGGATGATTATAATCACATTACAAGAGGATAAATTGGAAATGTGATGAAAAAATTCAAATAATGTGCATGAATAATGAGTAGAGGATACCATCGCTTACCAAGAGAGGGTTCCTCTAAATGATTGGGAGGAGATTCATAAGTGCATTAAATATAATTTTATGTCATTATAGAGGTAAAGATAGAGTGTATTAATGTAAAAAATAGTAAATAGTAGATGAAATATGGGTGATTATTGATATCCAAAGATGGGGTAGTTATTTATGAATATCAAATCACAGGTTTTGGACTCTATTTTGTAAAATAATCAAATGAAAAAACAATTCCATTGAGTTTTCTCATCATTTACACCAAATAGGATTCTATATAAATATTTAATTTCCTAAAAAACATATATCCTAAAAATAATACACATTTTTATGTATATGTGAGTATTCGTTTTAAATACATGATTTTAAAACATTAAAATATAATATAAGTTATTTTAGGATTCATTATGGGTTTATGAAATTTACTAAATTACTCAAAATAAATTATTTTTAAGGGTAACCATATTTCTAGTCATGGATTATTTTTATACAATTTTTTATGTTAATTTTTGGCTATTATGATTCCATAATACATATATTATATTTATATGATATTTATTTTTGACCCAAAATTGGTTTTTTAAGAAAGTTATGAGAAATTCTGCATTGGATAATTTAAATCTATCGATTTAAAGAATCATTTTTATCAGTAATAATTCACTAAATATTATAATTAGCACAATTAAGTAAATATCCTCATTTATACAAAAATTTATGTGTTTATAACCATAGAAGTTTTCTAAACCTTATATAGATTTTTATTGAAAATCATTAAATTATTTTATAATTTTTATATAAACATTATTTAATCATAATATAATATGAAAATAACTTTTATTTAGAAATACATGAATTTTCCGAAAAAAATTATTTTAAATAAAAGTGTATATTTTTTAAAAAATACAATTTAGTTTTCATTATGTGAGAATATAAATTTCTTCAACTTCAAAAAATTGTAATAATTTAAATGGATAAATATAATTATTATTTTATTAAAATGAAATATATTGAAATTCATGATACTAGGGACGAGATACAAAACCCCTTATAACATAAGTGTACACTCTAGGGGTTAGGTGTCTGATGATGGTGCTTTCATTGGGTGGTCTAGCTAACATGGTTTGTGTTATAATTTGACAAACATGGGAAACTTCTATAAATAGTTTCATTTATACTTTAGTTATTGAATATCATCTTGGACATTTTCGAGGGGAAATACTATAGATTCCATACCCCTCTAAAGATCTAATAAATGGTCTCCATAGTGTACTATCCTATTAATAAAGTCCATAAATTTATTCACCTATGTCAATTGAATTTTATCATAGCCCATAATATTTACTAATCATAATGGTCACTATATATCAAATATATTACCAATAGTTATGATTTTGCATTTTCATTTCAATCAAACATACTATGTTTTATAAAGGTCAAAAATAGCTAAACTAGGTAATGGTATTTCTATAACTACATTAATTAATTTCAAATTTATTAATTTAGATGTTAATTTCATTAATAATTGTTCGGTTAATCAAAATTTCTCTCCTTTAGAAATTTCACCAATGAACTTTTATTTTGTACTCGAACAATGTTTATAGTACTTCTATTTCATCACCTTTTTTGTTACCATGTTGCTTCCAAAAGATTGTGGTTTTACCATGGTACATTGACAAGAGGTTTTTTTTATTTCATAGAACATTGCCTCTAAAAGCTATGATATTACCCAAATTCACCACATATGAATGATCATTCTCCAATGATAACACCTCTGGATTGATAAAAATCCAGAGGTATGATATGTACTCTAATGACCCATAAATTCCATGTTATTTTTTAAAATATATTAGAATTTTACGGGTGTGTGAAAATTGACGGTGCGTGATTCCGAGGCCCGGTGTTCCCAGCATAAATTTCTGAACATTTTTTTGGGTAAATTCAGTTAACATACAAGCATGATTTTATAACATTTGAACGGGTGCTCGAAATTTAAATCCAAGGGCACCATTGAACTCACAGTGCTGGTATTCTCTTAAAGAGACCTTTACCTAGACCGTAGTAGGTCAACGATGTAAGTTAGTTTTTCACTTTTTGTGGGAAAATAAAAATAAAATTATTTTTACATTTTATTTTTATTCTTGAAAACCCTCAACATGGATTATGGAGGTGTGGACCACCGAGCCCAAAACCTCCCAATTTGAATTTACATGTAGGGATCACCCGAACCCCCTAAACACTTTCTTTAATATAGAGATAACTATTTAACTCCCCTTTAATGAGAGATAACCTATGGTATCCTCCCAGATTAATGGTTCCAACCTCATCGTAATTAATTAAATAAATTTAATTTTGATCATAGAATTAAATTTAAAAAACACAACATATTGGCTACTTTTCATTTTGGGTGTAGTTGGAAGAAAGGATTGTATGAGGAGAACCTTAGAGGAAATATTCTTCTACAACAAAGAACGCTTCTCCAATGAAGAACGCCGAAATTATCCAACGTCTTCAACTTATTTCATGGGACATCCTCTAGCGTGGGATATCATCAATTGATGATTTTCCTTCACTCCTCATTGAAATCAATAAACAAACAAGGTAGGGGTGCGTTTTAAATTGATCAATGTTAATTTTCCCCTCACATTGAATCATCCCCCATTGAGCTGCATGCTACCTCTTTAACATGGAGGGTGCGGTCCAAACATATATTGCCCAACCCCTCTGCTCTTCTTCATGAATGGTGTGTTCTTCACGATGGATGATGGAATCTTTTTGTCAAGACGACGAATGAAGAGAGGCCGGCCAAACTGGCCATCGGCGAAGGTACGGTGCGCGACCACGCCCCATGGATAGGAGGACTATCCATCCGGCTAGCCATAGGGGGCCGACACACCATGGCTGCCCTTCCTCACCACCATGTGCTGCTCCACAGCCCAATAGCATCCGCCTCTCCATGTCCCTTGTGGCCCCACTGCCCTGCGGCCCCCGCGGCCTCCGCTGCTCCACGGCCCACGCGGCCTCTAATGCCCCACGGCCTCTGCGACCCCAGCAGCCTCCATCACAATATGTCCCCTGCATCCTCCCCTTTCCGACATCCTCTGCCATTAAGTGGCCCTAGAGGTCTCCTGTGCTTCATAGCCTCGGCCTCTCCACAGCCCCCACAGGCTCCGCGGCCCCGCGCCACCCAAGGACTCAACGGCCGCCACGCCGCCCGATAGGCTGCTGCCCAGGTCGGGCCGCCCAGCAGGCTTGACCTCCAAGCGCAGGTTGGGACGGATCCCAGTGGGCAGGCCCGGTCGACCCAAACCGGTTCGGCCTCGATCGGGTCGGACCGAACCCAGATTGGTTTGCATCCTATACTATATTTTGGCCATAACTATGGCACTGTGAGTCCATTTGATGAACCGTCTTCGGTGACGGAACCCTTGGAGTGAGACGGTCCATTTTATATACCCTTAGAGATTTTAATAATGTTTTGGTACAGTTGGGATGGATCAAGCACAAATCCAACTGGGACCTCAAGACTAAAAGTCTAATAATTTAAAAACTATGCATTCGTTTGATGAACCATGTTTTGCTTTGAAACCCCCTATGTCATGGAAATACTTTGAGATAATTCTTAGTAACTATTTTTGGCAGTTGGAGTGTCGACCAGTGGCTTATGGAGAGGACCCTCCCTATGACATGCGAGCTTTGTGCGAGAACCATGTACCTGGCTGTGACGACGTACCAATGATGTACTATGATCCTGTGTGGGTATGATGATGTACTAGAGATGTATTATGATCTTATTTGGGTCTGAATACGTACTGGAGATGTAATAGGATCATGTGTGGGTATGAAGAAGTTCTAAAGATGTACTAGGATCCTGTGTGGGTCTGATGACATATTGGATATGTACTCGGATCCTGTGTGGGTCTGAAGACAAATTGGAGATGTACTAGGATCATGTGTGGGTCTTTCAATGTATTGGAGGTATACTGGGATCATGTGTGGGTCTGACGATGTACTGGAGATGTACTAGGATCTCGTGTGGGTCTGACGGTGTACTAGAGATGTACTTGGGTCCTCTATGGGTCTGATGACGTACTGGAGATGTACTAGGGTCTTATGTGGCTATGACGACGTACTTGAGATGTACTAGGATCATGTGTGGGTCTGACGTAATACTAAAAATGTACTAGGATCATGTGTAGGTCTGAAGAAGTACTAATTATGTACTAGGATCCTGTGTGGGTCTGAAAATTTACTACGATCCTTCGTGGTTCTGCCTTTTAACATAGTAAGATGAATTAGTGGTTACATATAATCTTCTCTACTACTGTACTTAATTTATACCTGGTGTGAGGTGAGTTCATACCTGTGTGTTACATTCCTTCAGGGTAATACCTTGGGGGTATTCTTCAATGTGGCATACATGTGTGGTACTTACCATTATGGTATTCCTTCCTTTGTGGAAAATTTGAGCTTTGGGATTTTTGGTTGGACCCTCTGTTTCCGCTTGATTGAGATAGGTATACTTGATAACTTATCTATATGTATGGGCATATTCCTAAGTAGGTTTGACACATTACATCATTCTTTGTGGTTTATCCATTGTGTATTTTGTGAGACCATGAGGGTCTCGGGGTCCCTACAATGTATCCTTACAGTCACCCTTGCCCGATAATTGCTTGCACCTTGTTGTGTTTAGTGCAGAAGATGGATAGCACTGATCGAGGCTGCTGGTACCAGGACTAGACGGGGCCTGAAGGTTGACCATAAGGCATGTCGGTACGAATAGGAGATATGAGGATGTGGAGTGATGACGAGGTGATATGTACCTACACTTTAGGTAGGAAACTCGGAGGATGACCCAGTAGCTGCTTTCCTTTTTCTTCAGTTGTATTGTTTTTCAGTTGTACTTGTACCTTTACTGTTGGGATTGTATTCCGACCCCATTTATCTTTTAGAAGTATTTTTGATATACATTTGACTTGTGTTTATATCTTTCTGTGTGCTTGGTTTCATCTGTTTAATGGTTATAATTTCAATGCCTTTTGGTTTTAGGGACTACGCATTTCGGTGCTAGTTTTCAGCCCCATTCCAATGGAAGGCGGGCTTGGGGTCGTCAGGACACGGGCCCTAGGTGACGGGTCATGACATATTGGTATCATAGGAGTCTGTTCTACAAAATAACATTTGACACTGATCGTTTTAATAGCAATAGTGTTATGTGTATTCAGTTTGGTTATCAGATTAGGAAATCCACTATTCGTGCGGCGACCGACTTATTCCTACACCAGGACCCAGACTTCTGATTTCTAACCCAGTGATATAAAACATTGAATGCGTGTGTGTTTTGAAATGTTTCTAGTGTTGTCTTCAGTCATCTCAGTAGGTATAACTAAATGATTGTGGCACACCTGTTCCTTATTAGGATGTTGCCGCGTAGATAGCCAACTAGGATTCTCAAGAGAGTACTAGATGATGACCCACCGAGTGACAAGGCTCCTGTGTAGGGCCCTCTTGCTATGTTGGCACCTTCGAGTGGTGTACCAGTAGTACCACCACCCATTGGGCCATAGATACCACAACCCACACCTTGTGGATGGTGAATGCCGACTGAGCGCGTTTCATGAGTTCCAGTAGCAGTGGCCTATGAGGTTTCAAGGAGAAGAAGATTCCCACGCAGCTGAGGGATGGCTGGAGGTGATTTCTAGAGTTTTCTGCCTAGTTGAGACACTAGTAAAGCAGATGGTGACCTTAGCTACTAGTATTTTTTGTGAGAGACCATGAGGATAGTCCCCATACTGATGAGACTTTGGTATGTGGACTGTTGCCCAAGATAGTACCTTCGAGTAGTGTGTCATCTATATCACTACTCGTTTGTCAATAGTTACAATCAGCGGTACCAGTAGAAGACACATATGTGATTAGTTCCTTACACGTGATTCAACATCATATACCCCTCAGGTACCAAGGCGATCCCAACTAACAGGCGGCTGTGTACTGGCCTGAGGAGGTGGCTGAGATTCCTCTAGATCTTCTACAACTTCGATAGTACAACATTTCGGTAGCTGAGTATTCATCAAGGCATACCGACCATTCCTGGTACTCGATTGATACGATATGATCGGTGCTTCTGGGCATGGACTTTAGAGAAAGGTGTTTTTAAGGACATTTTAGCTAGAACTATTCCTCTATGAATTCCTACATATGTTAGGGTGCTATAGGGAACCTTTGTGGTCGAATTATCTTTAGCTGAGAAAATATAGCCTATTAATGTTAGTAGTGGGAAATAAGGAAACTGACACTATTCACAGAGACATGGGCTTGTAAAATGTTTCGGGAAGAGGATGTGGCAGGGACAAATGAATCTGCAGGAAGACATGGAACCAGAGCTAAGAGAGCAGCATGAGGTGGTGTACATTTTGACAAGTCATAACCACCGCCCTTTTTGTGGACCCCACTAGGCACAGGGAACTCGAGGAGATGCGAAAGGGGTAGCTGAATGGGGTCGAGGAGTGTGGACCAAGAGCTCTAGGAATGATTTAAGGTACGATTTGTGTCTACTACTAGCTGCTATATATATAGACATAGGTACCAATTATTCTTTCTTTCCATGAAATTTGTTCAAGGAATTGAGTTTTCGGCTAACCCGTTGGCTTGAACCTCACATATAGAGATGCATTTGGGAGGAGACTCGATAATCACACATATGTTGAAGTTGTGATTTGACCAATGATGCTACAGTTTTGGTTAGCACCTACTGGTGGTAGCATCGAGGCCTTACGATGTTAGTTTGGTAATGTACTGGGAAACCACAGTTCATGCTCATATTAACTATATTAGCCATAATAGTTGTGGTTTCTCTACAATGTTGGAATGGGGTTTTTCTTGGTCTGTGAAATGGAATCCCATGCTGTATAGTATGGACTAATGCATAAGAGGATGCAGCCGATCACTCACGATTTGGCCAAACATACCTATGTGGTAGCATGAGTTTTCATTTATCAGTTCTAAATAGAACTGGCAGACCATGGGGACATATATTCAAATGATGTTTCTAGTATTACCTCAGTAAAGGGATAGGGACGTCAACTTTGGCTAGGTACTTCTGAAAATTTTTACTAGATTATTCCAGAGTTGGAGCACCACTATCATTGTAGATGAAGAAGGGGAAACTCTTCCTATGGTCAGAGAGATGCCAAAAAAAGTTTTCAAGAGCTGAAGCAGATGCTGAATACTTCCCCTGTCATGAGGCTACCGGAGGAGGGAGTAGGGTATGTAGTCTATTGCAACAAATCATGAACCGGTCTCAGATGTGTTCTGATGCAAGAGCGAGTAGTGATTGTTTACGGTTCTCAACAGCTAAGACAGAATGATCAGAACTACACTACCCATGACCTGGAGTTATCCAGAGTGGTCATTTCCATGAATATGTGGCGACATTATTTGATGGGTGAGTGTTTTATGAGGTAAAATGATCACAAGAGTCTTAATTATATCTTCTCTTAGAAGGATATAAACCTGAGACAATGAAGTTGGCTTGAGTTCCTCTAGGACTAAGACATTGAGATATTCTATACTCTTGGTATGGAGAACGTTGTAAAGGATTCACTCAGCAGAAATCTGGTATATAGCTGCTAGGTGAGGTGACGGAGCTGCTGGCAGCTTTGCAGTTATCTGTAATGGAACGAGATAGAGCATCTTTCATTCAGTCTCTTACAGTCACTCTCCAACTTATTAAGTGAGTCATGGAGTTATAGCAAGGAGACATTGACTTTGAGGCTTGACGTGATCAGATATCCACAGGACAGGCATCTGAGGGATTTTCTAAAGGTGCGGAGCATGTCCTCCTCTTCAGAGGACATACCATGGTACCAGTGTCAGTTCAGGAGGAAGTGTTGAGTGAGTTCCACACATCCCCTCTAGTGGTGCATCCTGTAGTTTCAAAAATGTACAAGGATCTTTGACGACAGAAGTGGTGGATGAGAATGAAGAAAGAAGTAGCATAATTTTTCTCATTGTGACTCACATGTCAGCAAATGAAGGCAGAGCATCAAGTTCCAGCAGGCTTGGTTCATCCTTTATAGGTCACAGAGTGGAAGTGGGATTGAATATCCAGGGTCTTCCTGATGGTACTTCTACGCACATTCGGATGTCGTGACTCTATATGGGTGATTGTTGATCGACTCACCAAGTCTGCCAACTACCTACTGATTAGAGAGCAGGGTTCAGTAGAGAGCATGAGACGCCTCTATGTGCAGGAGATTGTGAAGATACATGGAGTACCCTCGAAGATTGTCTTCTATTGTGATACACACTTCACATCCCAGCAATGTAAGGGGTTACAGGAGGCTTTCGGGACACATCTTCATTTGTGCCCTGCCTTACATCCTCATAGTGATGGACGGACTGAGCAGCCCATTCATAGTCTTAAGGACATGTTGCGTGCCAGTTTCCTCGACTATGGTTGCAGTTGGGAGTATCACTTGATTTGGTGGATTTATCATAGAACAACATCTATCACTCCATCAATGAGATGAAACCTTCTGAGGCGTTGTACGACAGACATTGTAGATAACCTTCATGCTGGACTGACCCATGGGAGTCCACACTACTGGGACCATAGATGGTATGTGCTTCCACAAAGAAGGTGCAGATCATCCATGAGTGGATGAAGGCTGCACATAGCAGGAAGAAGTCTTATGCCGACAGGAGACGGAGACCTCTAGAGTTAGAGGATGGTGACCACATCGTTCTACAAGTCTCACCTCGATGAGTTTGGCGAAGATTTGGATGAGGCAGTAAGTTATTTACGAGGTTCAATAGACCATTCCAGGTCCTCAGCAGAGTTGGTGAGGTGGATTACCGCCTATCACTTCTCCCTAAGTTCCACCGAGTGCATGATGTCTTCCATTTATCCCAACTGAGAAGATACCTGCTTGACCCTTCTCACATCATCGACCATGTTGAGATGGACGTCGATGACAGGGTGACATTTACAGAGGTTCCAGTAGAGATTGAGGATCGATAAGAGTGTGTCCTTCATTGGCATTTGATACCTCTAGAGCGCATTTGCTGGCATCATGGGCACCTCCAGGATAGCACATAAGAGCAGTAGGCTCAAATACATGCTCAATACCCCCCACTAGTTTTCTTATTTTTATGATCTGTCTTTTAGGGATGTGAATCCCAGAGGTGGGGAGAATTTAAAGACCCAGAAATTCCATGAAATGTTTTTTTAAATAAATGGTAATTGTACGAGTTGGAAAAAAAAATTTGGCGCGTGATTCTGAGGCCCGGTATGCCTGGAATGAATTTATGAACATTTTTTTCAGGTGCCTTCAGTAATCTTACGAACTTTCTTTTCTATGTTTTGAAATGGTGCTCGGAATTTAAATCTGAGGTTACCATTGAACTTGCAGTGCCAATATTCACTTATGGGGGAATTCACCTCGACCACAATAGGTCAAGGTTGAATGTTAGTTTTTAACTATTTGTGGAAAAATACGAAAAAAATTATTTTAACATTTTACTTTTATTCATGAAATCCCTCAACATGGGTTATGGATGTAGGGACTACCGAGCCCAAACCCCCCAATTTTAATTTACCGGTGGGGACCACCCGAACACCCTAAACTCTTTCTTTAATATGGAGATATCTATTGAACACCTATTTAATGGTAGATAACCTTTTGAATCATCCCACTTCAATGGTGACAACCACATAATAATTAATGACAATAATTTAATTTTTTACAAACAATTACATTTATGAAACACATCATATTGGGTTCTTTTCTTTTTGGGTGGAATTGAGGGAAATTATTTGAGGAGGATAACCTTAAAGGAATTATTCTTATCTAATGAAAAAATCTTCTCCTACGAAGAACGCTGATGTTCTCCAATGTTTTCAACTTCTTCCTTAGGACATCCACTAACGTGGGATGTTTTCAATCGACAATCGTTATTCCATCATCATCAATGTCAAAAATAAAATTAGGTAGGGGTGTTTTTTATAATGATCAACACTATTTTTTCCCCTCACATTAAATCATACCTGTTGAGCCACATGCTACCGCTCTAATGAGGAGGATGCATGTCAAAAAAACATGGTCCTACCCCTATTTAGTTATTCATTAATGGTGTGATTTCATGATGGAAGAAGGTGAGTTTGTGCCACGGTGATGAAAGAAGAGTTGTCGGTCGAACCAGTTGTCGTCAATGGCACGGCGCGCGACCGCACCGCGGGGAGAGGATGGATGGAAATCCGGCCAACTGTGGTGGACCTCCACTCCAAGGCTTCCTCACTACACCACGATCTCCTCAACTAACCATGTCCTTTGTGCTTCCATGCGCTACTCTGCATCCCCCACGAAATCCACCGCTTCGTAGCCCTCGCGGCCTCAACTACTCTACGGTGCCACGCAGCCCATAGCCACGTGACATCTGTCGCTCCATGGCCCCCATGACATCTGCTGCCCCACCGCCTCCGTGGCCTCCATGGCCTCCACGGCCCTGCGACACGTGTGGCTTCCGCGGCCACACCTCCACTGCACGGGCCGCAGCCCAGGCCGAGCCACTCTACCGCTACACATGTCGGGATGCTCGGCCGGCCCACCCCATGGGTCGGACCCCCCAGCATGGGTTGGGCCAGACCTAGTGGGTTAGGTCGGACCGGACCCAGTCCACTTTCGACCCTATACTCTCTTTTGGACATATCTCTGGCACCAGGCATCCATTTGACGAAACATATGTAGAGCAGGAAACATTGGAGCGAGATGAACCATTTCGTAAACCACACTAGAGATTCTGATATGGTTAGGGTTTCTTCAGGTTGGATTGAGCTCGAATCAAACTGGTCCCTCATGACTAAAAATCTAATGAGTTACAGACTGGGCTTCTGTTAGACGCACCGTCTATTTCGTTGAGACCCATATGATGTGAGGGTCCTTTTAGATACTTCTTTTTTAGAATTTAGTGTAGTTGGAGTATGGACTAGTGGCTTCTAGATAAGACCCTACCAGTGACAAGCAAGCTTAGTGTAGGAACCTTGTAGCTAGCTCTGACGGAGTACAAACTATGTACTAGGATCTTGTGTGGTTATGAAGACGTACTAGAGTTGTAATAGGATCATGTGTGGGTATAAATACGTATTGGAAATGTTATGGGATCCTGTGTGGGTCTGACAAGTTACAGGAGATGTACTAGGATCATGTGTGGGTCAGAAGATGCACATGAGATGTACTAGAATCATGTGTTTGTCTGAAGACGTACTGGATATGTACTATAATCATTTGTGGGTCTTATGAAGTACTAGATATATAAAAAGATCATGTGTGGGTCTAAAAATGTACTGGATATGTACTAGGATCATGTGTGGGTCTGATGACGTACTGGAAATGTACTCGGATACTTTTTGAGTTTGATGACGTACTGGATATCTAATAGGATCATGTGTCGGTCAGATTACGTACTAAAGAAGTACTATGATCCTGTGTGGGTTTGAAGATAAACTGGAGATGTACTATGATCATGTATTGGTTTGAAAATGTACAGATATTGTACAAGGATCTTGTGTGGGTCTGACGACGTTCTGACGATGTACTATGATCATGTGTGGGTCTGACGATGTACAACGACCCTTTATGGGTCTGCCACTTAAATGAGTATGGTGAATTAGTAGTTACATCTAATAATCCCTAATATTGTACATAAGTTATAACTGGAGTGAGGTGAGTTCATACATGTGTGGTACTTTCCTTCTTTGTAATACCTTGGTGGTATTCTTGTGTGTGGCGTACCTATGTGGTTCTTCTGATCATGGTATTCCTTCCTTTGTGGAAAAGTTGATCTTTCGGTTTTTGGGTTGGACCCATTTTTTCCTCTTGATGGAGATGGGTATACTTGATAAATTAAGTATATGTATGGGTATATAACTAATTAGAGTTGACAGTAAAATTCATGCTTTGTGGATTATACATTGTAGATTTTGTGAGACATTGAGGGTCTCATGGTCCATACTGAGTATCTTTATAATCACCCCTGCATGGGCTATGACCGCACCTTGTTGTGTTTGGTGCAGATGACAGACATCGCTGATCAAGGCTGAGGGTACCAAGACTAGATGGGGCCTTGAGTTGGACCATACGGCATGTCGGTGCGCAAATGAAATGGGTAGAAGTGGAGTGTTGAGAAGGAGATATGTACCTACCCTTCATGTAGGAACCTCAGAGGATGACCCAGTAGTTGCTTTCCTTTTTCTACATTTTTATTGTTTTTCAGTTGTACTTGTACCTTTAGTATTGGACTGGTATTCTGGCCCCTTTTTTACTTTCATCAAACTTTTTTCTACACATTTTTCTTGTGTTCGTATATTCATGTATGCTTGGTTGTATGTGTTTACAGGTTATAAGGGCAATGCCTTCCCGGTTTTTGGGATTACGCCTTTCGGTGCAAGTCGCCATCCCCTTACCTATGGTAGGCGGGTTTGGGATAGTCAGGGCATGGGACCTGGGAGGCGGGTCGTGACATGTACTTTCTATGGAGGGATACATTAAACAGATATTGTACTTGAGATAGTTTATGTCATAGTTCTGGTAAATATGAAACCCATTCGATGAAATCAAGGATACAAAAGTGGATATAGTATTTTTTTAATAAGATTTCACTTCCTCCCAAACATCTCAGCATTATTACATAGAGAGATATGACAAGATGCCTTATCTCTTGCCTCAAACTTCACTTATGATCAAAAATTGTCTAAAAATATCATTGATCATCTTTTTGGATATTTCATAGGAGGTTTATTTTTCAAAACTTATCTATCATCTCTTAGATAGTATCGGGTACCATAAGATTCTTCCCTCTAACCTCAGGCCATCTGGTTAGAGTTCCACAGTTTATCCCAAACTGAACCTCATAAGTATTCATTTAAATGCTATAAGGGAAACTATTGTCATTTGATAAAACTAATAAGAAATATTTTTTGACCAAAAATCTATCGATGTACATTGAAATGGATCACAGAATATCCTCTGGATTTTGGATGGTTCTCTCATATTGACCATCTCTCTGAGGGTGATAAATAGTTCTGGTGCTCGACTATTTATCCAAGAATTTCTGAATATATTTCTAGAACCTCAAAGAAATCATCAGTTATTGATCTGATACAATGGATAGTGGGACTAAATGCAATCCTTCCACTTCCATTATGTATATAATGGAGACTTCATCAATGGAGATATATTATTGGATAGAAATTAAATGATCCAACAATTTGTAAATAACATAGAACCTAACTTCAAAAAAGTTAGTCGAGTATAACCATTGAGATATCAAAATAGTGATACTAGGATAACATATCATTTATCATAAATGGTTTCTCATGAGATAAAAATAGTTCACAATACATTGGGGGGTTATATAATTATGGTCCCACCCATCATATTCATATCGTGTGTATATGTTAGACTGACATATAGATCAGAGGACATAAGATTTACATTCATCAATTTAAATTAAAAAATTATGGAATGTGTGTTACTTAAATGGAATTAGACAATTAATGAAACATAGGTACAAATAGGTGAATGCAAATGGTTATATATTGGGATGGGTTTTCAATACATACATATTTGTGATGGATAAATCGCAGGAATATTTCAGCATCCAAACGTGTTTACCGAATGATTCATGGAATGTTTTAATGAAATTGAATGTCGGAATCTAATTAAATGGAATTCATAACTATAAAAAAAGCATTGTGATGAAGAACATTCAATCATGAAATATTTTGAAAAATGGCATAGTATAGTGAATTTTCTTGAATAAATAGGTCTGCATCCCTTACCATGAGAGGGTTCTTCTGAAGGATTGGGTATATAATTTTCGAATCATTGGAACTCCATAAGAGAGATTTAGAGATTTTTAGTGAGAGTAACATGATGATAAATAGATTTTAGTGTAGTGGATTTAGATTATGGGTTTTTATTTATTGAAAATTAATAGAATATTTAATTTATATATAAACATTGGTTATACACTATATATGATAAGACAATCTCAAATAAAAACCTTGCCAAGGTTTCTACCCATGTTTTCTGCAAATGTGAAGTGGATTTAGATATTTTATAAGATCAAGAACCTATATCATTAAAATAGCACCCTTGCAGGTGTGGAAATGAGTCATGTTTATAAAGAATTTATTATAAATCCTTCAAATACATTATATGTTTTATGGGATTCATTAAGAGTTTATTAAATTTAAAAATAACATAAAAACATTTTATTTTAAAGGGGATAAAAATTTCTAGTTTGTTAACTTTATCTTATTTATTAATTCACTTTTGTGCAATTATGAGGTCATAATACATACCATATATTTAAATAGTATTTAATTTTTACCCAAAAATTTGACTATATATGAAAATATTGTAAAAATAAAAATTGGATAATATTGATCTGTGGAATTCAATAATAATATTTAATTTATTAAAATAAATCATTAAAGCTAATAATTTATTCTTATATATTCTAGTCCTTATTTATATAATAATATTGTTTCTATGGCTGTAATAGTTTTATAAACCTTATATAGATTATATTTTGATATAAATAAAAAATATTATCGTTAGTATATAAATATTAATTTATTAGAATTATACTAGGAAGTAAATTTTTCAAAAATTAGTTAATTTATCAAATATAGTTTTTTAATTAAAACCATATATTTCCAAAAAAAATATAACTTCTTTATATTCATTTAAAATCTATCTTTTATCAAATCATATAAAATTTAAATAATGAAGATGGATAAACATAATCATTATTTAATTAAAAATTATAACACATAATTTCATAATAGTATATTCCATATATATTACCCGTTATTAAACATATATATTCCATATGTGTAAGGTGGTCGATGAAGTTTATTTTTTGGGTCAATTCAAAACAAAATTGACAGGGTTGTGTCACAATATGATTGATCTTCTATCATAAATAGTTTAATTTAGGCTTCATTTTTTTAAAATGATCTTGGTATTAGAAATGGGTAAATCCTAATGATCTCAATTCGCTCAAACTCTCTAAAAAATACAATTCATATGGTATGATCTGAATGGTCATGGAAATCAATTCTTTCATCAATGTTAATTTGATTTTATCATTACCCATAATATAAACCTACCATAACACTAACTATACAATGGATATATTATAAATGGTTATGATGCTTAATAGTCTTTCAAATTTAACAATATATATTTTTATTAATGTCTAATATAAAGAAATTAGTGCATGTTTTTAATAACTGCAATACATAATAAGGAATCTATTCATTTATAATAAATTTTATTTATAATAGTTTTGGTTGCTACATTCTAATAACTTACAAAATTTCACACTCAAAATTTCATTTCAAACAACAAAACAAATGATGGTAATATAATTTCATCACCATAATTAATTCCTAAAATTATTCCTCATACTCGTGATTCCACCACAACACATTGACTATATGAGTTTCCTTGTTTCATAGAAACTTTTATTTATATTTTAATATCTATCAATACTTCTTCCCTTATGAAATATCATTTTATAGTTGTATCACCTCTATATTGGTTACATGTGTGGGGTCTTGTTTTTACTTCCTGAATTGGTATACATGAAACATATTATGTAATTGAGGTTGGATAGGTGAGAGTTCTTTTTATAAGTTAAATTTATATATCTCAAAGGGAATGATATATCTTGAGCTGATCTTTCATTTATTCCCAAAACTCATGAAAGTTTTCCATGGAGATATATTTATAAATTCCTAATCTATTGCCCAAAACATTTTGGTATCAATCATTCATATCCTTACATATTCTCTATTTACATTGAAAATAGTACCTATGATTTTGAATGGTTTGAACCTCCTCTTCCATCACTTGGATAGTAGAAACAACATAAAATATGACTTCATAAGTATATGGTAAGGCAATCAATTGAGAAATCAGAACATGATTTTCATAACATAATCTACTATGAAGCAAATATGATATTAAATAAAATAATAACATTAACCAATTATTTGGAGGGATTTATAAATCATTGGACACTAGTCACATTTATATCATATATACAATTTACTTTTCCACATAATTCATACAATGTATGAAACCATATCATCAGTTTAAATCCCAAAATTAAAAATATTGGTAAAATTTCACTAATTTCCAGAAAAATTTCATGATTGATAAATCATGGTGAAAAAAATTTAGTTGAAATGGGTATGAGTATTAAATTCAAAAAAAAATTTAATGGAAAAATCATAGAATAATTTGGATAGCATAACAGGTACACATAATGATTCCTGTAATGAAATAATGATAGTGAAATTTTATCTCTAATTACATTGAAATTTTAATTATAGTA
The DNA here is from genome assembly GCA_963277665.1 of Viscum album. Classification (NCBI taxonomy): domain Eukaryota; kingdom Viridiplantae; phylum Streptophyta; class Magnoliopsida; order Santalales; family Viscaceae; genus Viscum; species Viscum album. The sequence continues at coordinate 1,767,725,823 of OY728152.1, forward strand.
AATCTGATGTTTAAAACCAAATTCAAAAATTAATAAAAAGAAATAAAATTTATAAATACAGTGAATTTTCTTAAATAATGATAAAAGGAGAATTCATTACCTTATGAGGGTGCTTCTAGATGTTTGAGTAAATATTGTTATAAGATTTGGAACACCATAGGAGGGACATAATGAGTTATACGGATAGTAAATTAATTATCAATGGGTTTTTTGTGAAGAATTTTGGGAGGATGGTTGTCAATTTTTAGAATTAGAATGGTTAATTCTTTATTAATTCCTAATCATAGGTTTTGGACTCTATATGATAAAATAATCAAATCTGTGGATCATCCCATGGTTCATACCCATGGTTTCAAACATATATGAATTTTTTACAATATTTAAAAATAAATGTAGTAAAAGTATTTAATATAATACCCTTTTTATGTCTATTTGAGTTGTGTTTATAAAGAAATTGTTTTATTAAAAATAATATAATAATGATTTTTGAGGATTTATTGAGGGTTCATAATATTAATAAAATAACATCAACAAAATATTTTTATATAATAAAAATATATTTTTGGATATTTATTCCATTGGTAATATTAACAATATCACTATTGGGCTATTATAATTTCATAATGAATAAAATTTATTTATATTATATTTATTTTTCACATAATAATTTATCTGTATCAAACAATTATAAAATACACCCCAAATGATAAGTTAATCATGTTATTTTCAAACACAATACATATTTTAGGAAAATAATTCCGTAAATATAAAAACATACCCTATTAAATAAAAAACCTCAATGACGAAAAATAATACTTTTTACGACCTTATTAGTTTTCTGACCCTTATAACAGTTATGTTTGGTCTTCCTTAAATTATATTTTAATTTTTGTATGAATATGTTTAAATAATAGTATTAAATGTGAATAAAATTTTTTCAATATTTTTTAAATTTATACAAGATAATATTTTAATTAAACCGATATATTTTCCTTGAATATTATTTTACATTCATTATATCAAAATTTAATTTTCAATTACTTTTATATATTCTTGATAATGAAAATGAATAATTATATAAATTATTCTTTTAAAAAGGAACATATAAATATTCATACTACTAGTTCCTAGATATATAACCACACCCTAAGCAATCATACTTTCTAAGAGTGTAGTGTTTTTTAATGGCGATTGATTAGGGTTGTGTAAAATCCCAAGTAAATAAAGAATAAAACATTTTTATATTTATTAATATTTATGAATTAAATATTAATTTTACTTCGAAAGGGTTTCTACATTCGATAGTGTACCTGATACCCAACAACGAGTTTCTTTGCAATCTTACGTTGCACACTAATAATATAATAAAATTATTTTAAATGGTAATTAACACGTAGCCATTTTATTGGAAGGAATTAATATAAATAACTAAAATATGATTATATAAGTTTGTAAAATGTTTTTTAATTTATCTAATAAATGATAAAGGCTTAAAATATTAAAATAATTCAATTTTAAGCATAAATACTCAAATATTCACTAAAAGTTCGATTTATCACCTTTCAATGGTGAACCGTCTTTAAAAATAGTTTTGGTAACTCTTAAAAATTATATTGAACCAAATAAAATCCTTCATTAGAATCAGGACATCAAAATTTACTTTTTGTATGTTTTTGTTATTTTTCCGAAAAATTTCATTTTTAATGAATAAGTGAAAAATGTTGTATTTTGATTCAAAACCTCATATTAATCCAATTTATTTATATTATTAGATTATCTTCTTATTTTGTTTTAATGTAAAATTATAATATATTTTTAACATTTAATCCAATTGTGGTCATTGTAATTAATTTCACTTTGAAATTGGACTTAAACAAGTGTCAATCTTTTGATAGATATTATATCTTAAAAACACACTATTTGTCTTGTCAATGGGAATTAATTATTAAATTAGTTAATGTAACATATATGATTTGAAATTTTTAAAATATACATCATCTTTGAATTCATAATATCAAATATATATTATGGTGAATTTTTGGTATTTTTCTGAAAAAACTTCAATTTTTGATGAATTTTGAAACCACTATGTGGTAGTTAAAAAAACTGATTTTTCGTTTAAATGAAACATAACCACTTCTGTGAATTGAATTAAAAAAACAGAAATACATGGTTATCATTAGTATGTAAAATTTGGTTCAAAGGGACGAAAATAATTTTTTGGTGAATAATAACTTTTAAGTTTTATTAATCGTGATTAAAGGTAATTAGTGTAATTTAAGGTAAACATAATGTTATAATAATATTAAATTACCATGAAACATGTACTACCCTTATTAAACGAGTCATGGCCGACAAATAAAATACATGGGTCAACTTGGGGATCCCATGGAGCCACTTGGGTAAGAAAATGACTTTAATAACTTTTTATTTAATGTTAAAATAAAAATGTCACAAACATGTATTGTTTTACTAAAACAATTTTTACATGGGGTTATACAAGTAATATTTTTTACTATAAATAATAATTAGAAACATAAAAGGATTTCCTACATCATTATATCATTCTATAATTTTTAGACATTAAATAAATAAATTTATTTATGACACCATGATGATGCAGAGACAACCTCATTAATGAACGATTTAAATAAAATGAAAAGATAAGGTAAACTCTAAGACATAAACTTTTCCAAAACCTATTGTATGGGTGGATTTAGAACCCTTATCACCATATCCTCGAAATATATAATTTTTTGACCTTTAATATCCAAAAATCATTTTATAATAATGTATCTTTTCAAGACATTCCAAGAGTGCCACTCCTTCCTCTTATAAAAGGCCCCCACCTCTACCCCCTTACCCACATCTATCAACCATTTTCTCTTCCAAACTCTGATCATATTGTCTCTCCAAATCCCTATATTACTCATAGAAGCCTCAATTTGGGAATATGTCTTTCCAAGGAAGCATTTGGGCTCAAATAAAAAAGAGTTATCCGATTTGATGGTATTGTCTTCTCTTATATTCTTTTGTGTTATTTTTCTTCTCCAACCCCCTAAAATCTTTTTATTACATTATTTTGTAACAAAAATATTATCTTAAATATACTAGGATGTTTTTATGAGAATTATTAGAGATAAACTCATAAAAACCTCTATCTAATGGTTAAATAACATACTGTTTTTGTGGGTGGCGAATTACTGCCTCACGAAACGATGATTGTCCAATCTTCTTTTAACAACTTTCATGGTGGCCATTAATATGTCACTATATTTATGTATGATATATAAATTATGTTTATTTATTCCTTATGATTCTTTATTTTTCATTTATTCCATTCCTTTATTGTTTCCATAATGGGTAAATGCGATAATTTCATTTTAGGAAGTACAGACTACCGCCCCCTCAAAGTGATTTGAATCGTTAATGCCAAATGTGGGATGTATAAAGGATCAAGTTAATGATGTTATATATGATAATATACTTTATTTCTAATATAACTATGTATCATTATGTTTTCATTCCATTAAAGTATAAAATAGAAATTAAATTAGCGTTCATGTGTACATGCGACTTACCATCTCTATGAATGGTACATTTAATTTCTTATCTAAAAATGTTATGTACTATTATAAATACATTTATATAATGGATATATATTTCATATATTACATATAAATTATGGATACCATTAAATAATTATAATATATATATATATATATCTCTATTTTTGTTTTAATTCCATTAATATGACAAAGAAATGAAAGTAATCTTCATGCGTACGTACAACCTACCGTCTCCATGAACGGTGCATTTAATTTTTTATCTAAAAATGTTATGGAATAGGATAAAATGAATTTATACTGGATATATATGATATTTAAATCATTAATAATATTCTAGGGATGATGTACCTATAACTACATGGAAAATTATTTTCCAACAAGTTCAATTTTGACTCATGTACCGAACATCGACGAAATCATCTGATATGAACTCACATTAATAACCAATTATTATAACATTATGAAATGTGATATGAACAGAATAGTAAACTTTAAAGGAGGTAATTAAGAAATTATAAATTGTAAAAAGTTTATTATTCAGTAATATAATGAAACGAACAAGACAAGTCGGACTTGAGGTAAGGGATCCTACCTCTCCCTTTCTTTTTAAGTACTCTCTTTTATGCCATTTCCTTTAATCTCATTTTTCTTATGTTGGGGGATGATATTTTATATTCCCCATAATTTAAATTTTATGTTAATTTGATTAGAGACCCTATTTGATATCATCAATCATTTTTTTGGATGTTTTATGTGGCGCCGTTTGGCTGCTGAGTTTTCATAAGGGATTTTTTATCTCACTTTTTGTTCTCGTGATATTCATGATACACTTTACACTATTTCCTTATGTGTGGTTTATTTACTGCCAATGATTATGTTATTTGTGTAATATAATTTAATTTATTGGTATTTACACTGTCATTTTATAACCCTTCTTCCATGGGATGTATGTTTCGAAAGTTACCCCAATCGGTAAGGGACCCTTTCACCCTCCTCTTTTTAAAAGACTTTTTTTTGTTGAGACTTTTAATATACATATTGTTATGTTGGGATATGTTATTCTATATCATTATTGATGTAAATTTTATGTCCATGTGATGAGATACCATTTTCTCTCTCATCAACTCATTTTCTGAATTTTAATGTGACGTCGTTAGGGTGTCGAGTTTTTTCAAGGGAATTTCATAACTCAATTTCAATTCATTGGTTTAATCTTTTACTGCTTGAATATGTCATTTTATGAATATGTGTGAATGAATATGATCTTTTTACACATAATATCCACTTATATTGGGTGTATTGATATTTTTCACACATAATTAAGTAATTCATTTATCCTTAATCTAAGGATACCTTCTTTGAACTTGACTTCATCTCAATCTCCTTTCATAGAGGAATATTTTGCTCTAATACAAGACTTTCTTTTATATGCTGTATAAATGCCTTTGACTTTTAATTTCATTCAAAGGTAATATTTTCCTACGAAGAGTTTTACTAAACTAAAAAATGAATGTTTCTTTTTATGTACGCAGTGACAATGACCTTTTCTACCGCCGCGATTACTATTTGGTATTTGGCTTCCTCAACAAGCCGCAATGTTTTTAAATGTAAATAAATACCATATAATATTTTATGTATTTTGGAATTGGAAATGGTTTTGGTAATGGATTTGTTATGCCAATATATATAAGTTATATATTGTGATTGAAATGGTGAAATGTTTTCTTTCCGTTATAATTGTTTCATGTGTTATGATTTTATAATGGTTCTTGGGCATTTGATGGGTGGTTACGTGATAAAACAAATGAGGAGTGGTTCTTTGAATATTAGGATGGGTGGTTACGTAATAACCTCCAATGCATTGGGTATGGAAGTCAGCCGTATAGGTATTCCATGCAGTGATATGTGTGGAATTCGATCATATGGTTATTCCATTTAAGTATGTTTATGTCACAAGTTACCTTTATATGTTATGTGTTGTTTATATTGGTTTATGGAAATATTTTGGTTACAATTGTTAAGTAGTGATCTTTTATTCAGTGAATAGTATTTACTACTTCCTAAAGGTGAAAAGTATTACTTTGATAATGTATTCATGGTTTACTTGTTGTTTTAAAAAACTAACAGTTTTCCTTCTTTTAGTATCCTTTACTGGGCTTTTTATTCTCATCCCATGTTTTTGAAATGTTTTCCACAGGACTTAAAGATGAAAAGGGTCAAGGATGGGGTCATGGAAATACAAGCTATCTAAAAGATGGAACTAGACATGTTTATTTTTAAGAGTTTTTATTTTATGGAAACTTAGTTTATGTGTCTACTTTGTAATGTTTTGAGATGTAATAGTTATGTCCTAATTCTATAAAACTCTAAAACTGAAAAGATCCTATATGTAAATTATTCATTTAATTCATGATTATGTAATGTTTTATGGCCAGGTCCTTATAGGTTGTTTGGGAACTTTTTTGGGCCATGAGATCAATGTTATTGAACTTCTCTCATGTATGATTTATTTATGATTTAGTTGTTGAACTTTAGTTTGGGCTTGGAAAATATTAAAACACAGTGATCCAATCAGCCATGGAACCTCATATAAATGATACATACCTGGTATGATCCAATAGGATGATTCCATCACTTATTTCATTAGTTTTAATCAAATTTTACAAAAACAATTAATATATACTAGTCATGATGGCCAATATAAAATTGCTATATTATTAATTTTTTAGATATTTAATGGTTTTCTTAATCCTATAAGATATATTTTATAACAGTAATGAATATCCAATATAGACAATTCATTTTAAATAATTGCATATCATAATAATGAATTTATTTGTATAAAATGGAATTTATTTTAGTAAAATTTAGGTCACTGTGATCTACTTAATATTCCTTATTATTTAGTATTTTTTTCATTGACATGTTTAGAAATATAGAATTGAAGACTCTACAACTAGTTTTTCAATAGGATATAGAGTCATTATTATATGATTCATTCATTCCCTAATTATTTTATACACATTGTTTCCGGATATTCTAGTAAACAAATCATTGAATTTCTTTATAGAACAATCTTGGACTCATTTACACTCTTCTACTTCCTCTTTTAATGTAGTTTAAAATTCGGTCACATACTAATGTGGATTACCAATCATTTTTGTACCATTTTTAATAAATACCTAAATATAATCCATATATAATAAATAATATTGGAAAATATCCAATTTAACATATAGAAGATAATATAATATTGAATATTATTTATTACTCTTTAGTTGGGTTGCTTTAAATTTAGTAATTTAACTAAAATTTCTAATAATATGGAGATAAATACTATAGAATTTATCCTTTATAATTTAATAGTCTTTACTCTTTCTCGTTTCAATGATCCATTTTTTTTGTTTATTTATATTTACACCGGGATTATGTCATTAATGATCTTATTTTGGATAAGGTGAAAATGATATTGAGTTATATTAAGGGTTCGGGATGGAATTTGGGTTATCTTTATCATGGTGTTTGTAATTTATTCTTCATTGTATATTTTCTATTATGATCATGACATAAGCTTGGATTTGAAATGGTAGCACAAAATACCATCTTCAAGATTCTACATTGCTATTCAAAAATCCCAAAATCCTCTATGGTATTTCTGAGGGATTATTGGTTCTTATGACTCTTCTCAATGAATTTATACACATATATCTGATATCATATCCTCTGGGGGATGTATATTTAGGGGATATTTCATGTATTTCCCCTATTATATGAAATAAAAAAACCTCACATATTAATTTGGTTTAAAAATTAAGAGCCCAAGGTTGATAATGTTCATAAAAATCAAGATTAAATTGTAAGAACATTTCTTTTAGAATCGTACTATATATCAATAAATGTGACTCTAATATTATTATACTAGAAAACTATAGGTCCTTATAAAATTTCTGTGAACCAGATTTTTTTTTTCCACCTCTAATTTTTATATTATTTTATAGTAGTGTTTTTTGAGATACATCATTTGTGAGATCTATAAGAAAATATAATGTAAAAATGAACATCATTAATAAAATGGTTATTATGTTTGTAAGAGGATTCACATACACATACTCATATTTTAGATTATTTTTGGTCCAAACCAATTAATTTCATCATTCCTTGGATTCCATAAAACCTATGTTCTATTATTGACATAAATATTTTTGCTGATAATATTCCATGAACCGATGAATGACTGGTGGAAATGGTCATATGTTTTTTATGGTTATTATGTAATTGGATTTTGTTGGTGATAGACATGGATTTTCCTAGGGTGTATCATCATGTTTAGTAATTTTTGCTTCCCCAACGAATGTAATTCATGATAATAAAAAAACAACATGGTTAAATTTATTGTCTCTCTTGGTCTCTAATTAGTTAGATAACTTGAATCTTCTCATATTAGTTGATCAGTTACTCATTATTGTTATGTATTTTCTAGAGAAGTGATAGTGTATTCATCTTGGGAGATGAACTGAATTGGTATTTAACTATTATTCATTGAATAGTTACATTCATTAGATCCCCAAACACAACATCATAATAGATATCTAGTAATAATAAAAAATGAATGAAATTATATAGGTAGTGTGTGAGTTTTTGATATATCATTTCATTCTACCTTATAATTGGTTCAAGCTCATATAATATGTGGTAATTGAATATTCAGATTATCCCCTATTCCATGACTTTAATATAGATTTTTTGTATGTGTACACATTATTTTAGACCACATTTCATTCATATAACTTTTCATAATGTACTCTTTTTACAAAATTATGATACATTTTTTCTATAGGGTTTGTATCAATTTTATTCATCAATGATATTGGGATATGAGACTCAAATACTCATCCTTTACAATTTAGTAATAAGGATCATCATCTATTGAATATCCAGCAAGGGATTTTTCAAAATCATGACTTATTTTTTTAAGTATATATTTTGAATTATGGCCCTAAAGTGGTCTTCCATGTCTTCTCAATTATTCTATAGTAGTTATTTATGGATGGATTTCTTGTTGGATTGCTAAAAATAATTTATAGAACTTGATCTTGATAATCAATACGAATCATGTTATTTTGGTGGAGGAAACATTGGTTGTGTTTCATTTGTTGTGTATTCCTATTTGAAAATTTCCAACTTCTTAGAGGATTGGGGAGATAAAATTACACCACCCATAGGATATTTTGTGTACATTACATTAATAATATAAACATAATTTTTCAATATAGAAGGGAATATTCATGGGGTGGCGGTGGAGGTAACTGGACACAATCTCTACAGATTGGGTCAGCACATACAATCTAGCTATAGAGAAAAACATATACTTCAATGCCTTTTGGGACATCCTTGTATATTGAGATGGATGGATGATATTTTATATGTTAGGGGTATCCAAAATTAATGTTTTTTTATTATTATTTCATGTTCTACATTCCTTATATTAGAGACATCATTACAAGCCTAACATCTTGAGATAGAATCTTTTACCTCTCATCTAGAATACCAATTTCAAAGAATCAAAAATAGTGGGATATCATTAGATAGAAAAAAAGAAATATTCAATTCCAATAATGAATGTTCCCATTATGTGATAACATTTCACAATGGCTTCCTTTAAAAGCATTGTTTTCCTAAGTCATTAAGGAAATAAAATGCCTTATATTCACCCCACCATGTGATACAAAAACTTTCTTATAGAATCGCAGTCTTAAGATACATGGATATTACATCATTTTTTAATGAATATTATGAATATTACAAAATTCCATGCCCAAGGTCCATAATAGTTTTCTGTATTTGGAACCATGGAATAGATTCTTCTAACTTGTTGAATGACTATTAATTTCTCAAGTAATGATCTTCCCCTCTAGTACATCTACATAAAACATTCCTTTATAACTTGTGGAAAGAAAACATATGAAATGTGTGGTCTTGAATGCTCATAAGGTTAAACAAGAGAAATGTTTATGAATACCATGAACAATTGGGTATTCGAACTTGAGAATAACATTTGATGATCATTCCCTACAAATCAAATATCATAATCAATTTACATAGTAAAAATATGAGATGTTCATAAGACATGAATCATAACTGAATCAAGATCATAATCCATTGAAGCATAACATATGAATAATACATTGCATTTTGTCATTAACATCAATATATAATATCTAGAACACATATAATTAGGAACAGGTTCACAAATTAAGTTGAGTAAATAAAATAATGCCCTCTCATAGACATATTCACATGACACCAGGTCCATGGATAATGTTGTCGGCATGAAAATACATTCAAACATAAAAAATTTAACATTTAATCAGGTTCACACATAATCTTATGGACATAAACCCTAATTCAAGCATAACTTTGTGAACATGTAATCATGTTCTTGCATAACATTATGAACACATAACAATGATCAATCATAACATTGTGAATATGTAATTTGGTTCACAAAAAATCTTATAGACATGATTTAGGTACATGAACAAAATTGTGAATATGAAATCAGTTTCATGCATAATAGTAATAATCCTGATTCATCCATCTTTACCCAATTCCTTAGAGGGTGATATAGGCCCCATCTATCTCATTTTAACATCATTCATACATATTACTCAAATTAAAACATTCTTAATATCATGACCTATAAAAATAGAAAGTTTATCTAAACATAAAATCCACACCCATGAAATAAAATGGATATCAGTATCCTTTTATCATATTATAACCGAAAAAATATATTGGTTCTAGAATCACTTAATGAAATATATCGCATGAAATGAAACAAATTTCAAAAGTATATAACTCATGGAAGAGAAAGTGGTTTCATAAATTTCATAAAATAATGGAATAAATCATTTATATAAATATTATTAATTGAACCATTTGATATTTTCCTATAAATTAATGAGTAACATCAATAGATGTTATCTTTGTTGGAGAATAATTTTTAAAAAACTTTAGAAAACATATTTCTAGGAGAACAACCTTTATATTCTGTAATGATTTTTTAAAATCCTAAAACTTTTTTAGAACCAGTTTACTGAAAATATATAAATTAATCATTAATAAAAATTAAAACCTTATCATTTTAAAAATTCCTTAAAAAATATAATTAAATATTTAAAATATTATTAAAATCATTTCTTTGAATACATTATAAAATAAGTTTGAAGACATTTTGAAAAACATTTTAAAAAATAAAATTTAAAAGAATATTGAAAACCATTGAAAAACAATGACAATAAAAATTACCATTAAAAAATTTCTTAAAAATTAACCTTTTCAAAATGAAAAGAAAACATCATTTAAATCACATGAGGAAAATATATACCTATAGTATGAGGACAAAATATTATTCTTTTTTAATGGTAAAAAAGATAGATAAAATTATTCATTTATAAATTGAGAAAATAATCCTTTGAAAAAATGATAAAAAGAGAAATGGGTAAATAATTTTTTTAATGATTATATGAGAATAAAATAATATTAACGGATTATTTTTATAGAACATTGTTTTAAAGGATCAAAGATTTCATGCTTAAGAGAGGTTAAATTGTGGACTTCATAAAATTGATTCCTAACTAATTTACCTAATAAAAAATTGAAAAATTTCACCACTACATGAATATATAATTAATAAACATATGATAGTAAAATTCATGAATTTATTATTTATATGGATTATAATATTTCAAAAAAAAACATAATCATAAATAATCTTCAAAAGTGATATGATTATTTTAATAATCTTTTCTCACATAAAAACATTTAAACATACTCACCATGTAATAAATTGAAATTAAATTAACCTTAAAATATCATGAAAATAAGTATATTAATGATATGACATTTCAAATGATGTATTTACACCTCAAATAAAAATATAGGTGCATAATATGCAATGTTTTTCAAAGAAGGCGAGTTGTGATAAAATTATCTTACCGATTTGATAAGTTTAGAAACATAAAACATATGAAATAAATATCATTGAATTGATATGTAAATTCACATAAATATAAGTATAAGAATAATTTAATAGATCCATGGGTTGTATATAATCCACACAAATGGAAGGAATTGTGAATAAATCTTGTATATCACAGAATTAAAAAGAGAGATGAAATCACCAAACCATGTGACTTGACTCTCATCGTACCTGTTCAATCCACTTGTATAATAAATATAAATTTATTATAAATCATTTATAGAACCATATTATTTTATTTAATTTTAAATATTATTTTATTATGAAATAATATAACATTCTTGTACGCAATCCTATGTTATTGTTTCACATTGTGTAATATTCACTTGGTTTGACGCTTGTGTCTTAATTTGTTATATCTTAGGTTATTATACTTTTATAATTATTTAAAGAAAAAAATAATTTTAGAAAAATCATTTATATTATTTATATGTGTCTTATAATACCCTATAGAATATATAATTTTGAATTGGAATAAACTGTTCATGGAGATGGTAATCTGTATGTAAGCATGAACATTGTTTTTGTTTTTTTATCGTATTGAAAGAATAAAGGAAAATAACATATCTGTATAAATATTTATATATATATAAATATTACTGTTCAATTATTATTTCATATATATCATATAAGGTCACTAAAAGCGTCCTAAATACATTCAACGAATTGTATGTATGAATTACATCGTTTTGAGGGGTTGTTAGTCCAGACTTCCACAATCCAAATTATCATATTATCAAAAAATGGAATGTAAAAATATATGTGTTGTAAAATGATTACTAAGAATTAAATAAATAATAAATATAACACATAACATACATTAAAATATTATATGTCCTATTTATCATGATGAGTGGCGATATGAAAAATGAACAATCTTCATTTTGTGAGGTTGTAGTTCGTTTTACACATAAACACTATGCATGTTACCCATTAAATGGATATTTTTATAAATTTTCATTGAAAACAAAACATAAAACATCATATTATATTTAAGATACTCTTTTTATTTAAAATAATGGAGTAAATACTGTTTTGGGGGTAGACATATATAATAAATGAAAGGTTCTTGAAAGAAGTCATTAACTCTTCTTTAGAATACTCATTTTGGTATGTGCCAAAATGATTCCATGGTTTTTTTTAGAAAAGGGGGTGATTATTGGAGGATGTTAGGGATTTTGGGAAGTTATTTTTATAGATATTTGCCTAATATATTTAGTTTGATAGGTTTCAAGAAGAGGGAGTGGTGGTGGCCTTTTAGAGGGAAGGGAAAGGACACACTTGGAATTATAGAAAAAAAGATACGTTTACTAATTTTTTAACATAATAAATCATAAAAAATAAATCTCAATAATTAATTGTTAATTACCAAATAATTTCCATCCAATTAGTATTGTAAATTTTTTTATGTTTTTAGGGATCTTAAATATATTGTGTAGAAATGTTTTAACCAATTTTTTCTCTTAATCATTGTAATTAATTTTTACCACAATCACTAATATTATTGTTAAAAAAAATGTGGAACAAATTAGGAATTTTAAATTACACTCCTTCAAAATATGGAATCCATTTTTCAAAATTAAAATCACATATATGGTAAAAGATTGTTATAAAAATAATCCCATGGATGGGATGAGATTGAAGGTTGCTAAAGTAAAAACATCTAAAAGATTGATACGCTTTTATACCCCTTTTCAATGTTAAATTGACTATAATGACCTAAATTTATTAATTTATAAAATTATTATATAATTAATATATGTAAAAAATCAAAATTTAATTAGACATTATAAATTAATTAGATAAAAAGTAGTATGGAATTAATAATCATATTTTCTAAATATTCATTATAAAATGAAACATTATAGAAAAGTACCTAAAATATTTACTAATTGCTTTTTTACATTTAGATTCCTAACATAATGTTTATTTTAAAATTTCACAGTGTTTTATTTAAAATGGGTTTCCTAATAAAATGTGGTAAAACTACCATTTTTAAAAATATATGTTTTTAAGAAAAAAATTGGGTTTGTTCTTATCTTTTATCTATCAAATCTATAGGATTGTTACGAAAACAATTGTATGAATATATAACCTATAAATTTAATTAATATCATTCACTATTAGTTATTAATTAACCTTTTTAATATAAATTATAGTTTCATAATAAAATAAATTAATAAAATCAATCTCTTTATGTTTATTTAAATTCTATATTCTATTATAATTAACATTTAACCAGTGAATTAAACTATATATATTCATATTTTATTTAATCCTAAAATCTTTAATGTAATAGCTATGTTATATCTAATTACATAATATTGTTCTATTAGTTAATTATTTGTCAGTAACACTCAGTCTTACATGTTATCTAGGCCATATAGTAATGTTAGTCTTTGGTGTAATGGAATATATCCTCCCAATTCTTTGTAGATAATGATAAAATTGAAAATAAGTGTATTGAATGATTAACATGTTGTTTAATATAACAAAAACTCAACATAGTTCATTATTAATATTTAAAATATTTTTAGTCTTCTGTGAAATTAAAAATATCAAAACGATTAAATTAATTGGAGAATAATATTTCAGAAAATCTTGGTAGTTACATTATACACCCTTAAAATGATTTTCTCCCATAAAATTCATTTCAGTCATCAATGGTTTAATTATTTGAAATTTTATTTCATAGAATGCCACATCGTAAAAAATAATACTAAAACATTCCTTTATAAATGGAATGCTGGAAACATAATGGACACCGAAAGTAATATATAATAGGGGTCCCACATAGGAGAACATAGGTGGAAAGAGAAAACATTAACTTGGAGGAAAAAGATAAAAACATATATGGTGGGATTGAGGACATCAATAAAAAATATGTTAATGATAAATGAGATGTTTAGGAACAGAAGTAAAATTATATGATGATTCAAAAGTCCATCATTTCAACAAAAATTAAGGTATTAGGAAAACACATTTTTTTATTCATTATCCAATCATTGAGTAATATATTTTTTTACAATGAATTTAAGGAAATATAACTAGCTATTATGATTATATAAACTAAATTATATTATTTGGATATTCTTTTATCTATATATAATTTATCCTTTACTAAAAAAATGATGTTAAAAATTGACATTGATACCCCAAGAAGTAAAATATTTTTTTAGCAGATATTAAGGACAATAATGAAATTAAAATTATAGAATTTGGCCTCTAAAAATCACTAAAAATACATATGGTTAATACATGAATCATTGAAAAGATATGTAACTATGCCTTTTCGACATAAATAATTATTTATCAAATTTTTTTACATTATCCAGGATATCACGTAGGCCAGTGGTAGTTATGAAACCCTTATCATCCCTCGGTCAAAGATTCAAGACGCAGAGACATGGAAGACATTATTGGTTGTCCCCCAAAATACATGATATCATTTTCTTAAACCACACTAATATAATTTCCATATTAAATATGGTGCACATCATAGAAATAAGTGCATTTACTAAATATCATTTTAACAAAGGGTTTCAATACAATCTCAATACATGAATACTTCATCTAAAGCATTACATAAAATTTTCATGAATTTTTAACCTTCTAATCATTATAATAAATGAATATAATTATCTTATGAAATAAATTCCTGAAATAAACATAACATTTATCTTCAATATATCACAATTTATATATTGGATGTCACATTCTAAATATGTGAATACCCTCATCATATACTCTCTTAAAACAAGGTAATAACCAGAATTACAGTAATTCCTTCTGGAAAACATGAATTCTTACTTATTTCATATATTACTAGGTATATTCCATAAATCCAAAAAGTATTAAACTTCATCCATGATAGAATAAACTACTTGTCAACAAGTCCATAATTAGTAAAAATGTAATTATTATAATTCAATTTACATATATCAAAAAAATCATTATCCAAAAAACATTATCATAATATAAGGATCATATTTAGGGTTATTTGTCCCTTAATAATTTTTTACATGGAAAAAAATTTCATAATAAAACACATTCCGATTCCACCAGGTCCATTCATTTTATTCATGTAAATCAATAAGAAAAAACATAAACTAAACAATCCTTTCATATTTTACCACTCATATAACATAACTCCCAAATCCCAAATAACTAAAAACATTGACTATTCCACATCATCTATAAGAGATAATAGGGATACCCTATCATATTAAATTTTTCCTCTTTCCCTTCACATTTCATATATAGTATCCTCATCGACAACAATATAACAATTACTCACACCACCTTGCTGATTCTCTTAAGAAGCATTCTTAATGGGACATTAGTTACATAAAATCCATTTTATCCACAAATCAATAACATAAACATCTATTAGGCCTTATGGTTGCCTATATTCTCATCCTTTTTGTCAAAAAAATCTCTTCATTTTCCCATTATAGTCATTATCTTCATGTCCTTCTTTTCCATAGTTGAAACATCATATTTTTCTTATTAGACACCAACCTAGGTGATTCTATCCAAATTACTGACACAAAATAAAACAAATATTCTTTCTTATATGGTCTCCATTACCAAAACATTTAGTGAACTCATTCATTGTTTTCATTGGTGTGTCCGAGAGTTTGATAAGGTATACATTGTTAATCTTGTTCTATGAAAGCAATTTAGGGATGACTAAAATAGATTTCTCTACAATGATCATACCACTTGAAATTTTATCTAAAAATCGTCCATCACATTAATTATAAATCTATTTCCATCCATTGCATTCCATTGACTAAAACCAGAATCATAGCATGAGCATTAATTATCATAGTAGAAAACCATTGAGTCACAAAATAAATTACTTATTGGACGGTTAATGAATGATTCCTACCTTATTCTATGACACTCTTGGTTCATCCTAGGTTATTCACATAAAACTTATATATAAATCCTTAATTATGGGTTGTGAAGAGATTGTGAATAACCTAATTTTATCCATAAGAATTTTCAAACTAGGTGTGCTGCAATGCTTTTTTTCCTATACAATATTACCCAGATTCAAGTCCAAAACATCTTTTTAGAGTTTGTACTCCTCGGAAAATCTATTCCAGAGCCATGAACACTAAAAGTATTGAGACATGGATTTATTTCTAGAACACCAATTACTAAATCCATTTCAAAAATTTATGTGCATTTTCCTATAAATTTCATTATCCCAATACTTATATCTACACATTTCCTTAGGGTTATATGAAAGATTTTATCATCCTAGATTCTAGTGGATGACTAAACCATTACATTGATATTAATTGTAGTGTCATAGGCTTAACATACATGTATATTACACATTTCTTAAGAATATTCAACATATAAAAAAATTATATTTCTGAGGACCATAATTTTTTAGTCTGTTCGGAAACATGGATCCACACAATCTAACATGGTGAAAGATATTTAATGTCTCCAATAAAGTTCTTCCCCTCTAGTAATTCAACCTAATATATACCATAATAACCTTGTGGAAGGAAAAATAAGAACATGGTAAGTTATAATGCTCCGTAAAGTTATATAAGAGAAATTATTAATCATAACAAGAACACTAGTGTATGGGAAAATGATCATAAAATTATATGATCATACAACTTATATCAAATATCATAATCATGTGATATGGAATAAATATTATCTATTCATAAGACATATGTCTTATGAAAATCAACAGAATATAACATGGATGTATAACATATGAATAAGGTGTGGAATTGTGGTATACACATAAACATTTAACATCATGAATATATATAATTATAAACAGGTTAACACATGATGTTAACCTTATAAAATTAGGCCCCCTCATAAAATTATTGAAAAACAAATATGTCCATGCATAATATTGTGAATATGAAAAAATGATTACACATAACATTGTGAACATGTAATCGGGTTCATGCATAAACATATGGATAGGAAATAGGTACATGCATAAAATTATGAACACGTAATCAAGTTCACACATAACATTATGAACACATAATAATGTTCACAAATAAAAATATGATCATTAAATCAGATTCACTCATAAAGTGACGGACATGAACCTAGGTCTATCCATAATGTTTTGAACTAGTAATGTAGAATAGTCATAACATTTATACTCAAGAGTCATCCATTGATTCCCAAAGCGTTTGAGGGAGATATAGGTCCCACCGATCTCATTATTATTATAACATACATATTTAAAAAAAAATATATTCACCATATCATGACTATAGAAAGAGATAGGTTTTATAAAAATAAAAAAAATCATGAAATGAAATGGTTATGAAAATCATTTTACCACATCATAACTGATAAAATGATATAAGTTTCGTTATCACATCATGAATTCATAACCTAATAAAATAAGCAGGTTTCAGAAACATATAACTCATGGAAGAGAAATGAGTTTCATTAGAATCATGAAATAAAATCATAAAATAATCTTAGAAATAATATGAATGAAACATTTAAATAATTTCCTATAAAATAATTAGAAAATAAATTGATTTCATCTATGGTGGAAAATAATGTAAAAATATATTTTCAAAATTATTTTTGAGGAAATATCCATTCTTATTTGGAAATTTATTTTTAAAATATAAATCCTTCTGAAGAATATATTTTGGAAATTTTTTAAAGGAATAAATTAAAACATACTGAAATCTTATTCATTTTAAAACAACTTTTACACATATAATGAAATGTTTAAAACATTTTGAATATCAATTTCCTTGAATACATTATAAATGTATAATGAAAAAATCAGTAAAGAAATTCATTAAATACTTATAAATGAATAATGAAAACCATTTCTTAGTAAATTACATTTAAAATCCATCTTATTAATAGTTAAAATTTTTAAAATTCAAATGATGCTTCATAGAAATGATGAATGGTAAATCTGTACATGTTGTATGAGGTAAAAATATATCTTTCATGGTTTAATGGTTACAAAAATACCTTGTTGAGATGGTGACAAGAAGATTCATTTGAAAACAATGTTTAAAGGACAAATGGAAAACTATTATTTTAAATATTATATATAAATAGTATAATATTCATAGAAACCTTTAAAAATGGTTTAAAGGAACAAAAATTTCTAATGGAAGAGTGGGAAATTTGGAGCTTTCTCAAAATCACTTTCTTAACTATATTATGTACTAATGTATAGAAATATCGTATTAATACATGAATATATCATGAATAACCATATGATAATAAATTACAAGAGTTTTTTTGAGAGATGTATTGTAATATTTCATGAAGGGATGCATAATCATAAACAATATCGAAAACTGATGAGATTATTTCAATAAACACATATCAAAAGGTAAATTTGAAACATACTCTCCATGTATGAAGGTGTAATTATATTTAGATTAAAATATCATGAAAGGAAGGATATTTACATTATAAAATTTAAAAGTAATTAAGTACAAATCATATAATAATATAGGTTCATAACATTGAATGTGTTCAAAAGAAGGTATATCGAGACAAAACTATCTTACAGAGTTGGTAACATTTGAAATATAAACCTAATGAAATAAAGATGTTATAATGGGCACGTAAATACCCATAAATTTATTAATAAGAATAATTTAGTACATTAATTTTCTGTATACACACTACACAAATGTAATTGGTAGTGAAAAAAACTATTTGATATAAATAAATTTTGAGATGAAATCCCCTTACCTTGTTTCTTTAGACTTTTCTTACTCATTCAAAACAACTGTATGATAAATATAAATGTATTATAAATCTTTTAATGAACCATATTATTATATCTAATACCATATATTTTTTTTGATTTTTATGTTATATATCCTTCTTGTTAACAATCCAATGTTAAGGTTTCGCTTTAGGTAATATTTGATTCGTTCTTTGCATGTGTGAATGAATCACATCACATTAATGGGGGTAATAGTCCACACATACTAATACAAAATTATTATTTTAGAAAAATTACGAAAATTAGAAATATATGTGTTGTAAAATGATTATGTAATATTAAATACAATATAAATATTATATATAACATATATAATCCCAATTTTCACCATAATTTCCACCATGAGAATCAATATGAAAAATGAACAATCATTATTTTTTGTGGCGATTATTCTCCATACCCATAAAAAAATATTTGATACCCATTATAGGGAGGTTTTTTCATGTTTAGAAAAATATACTTGAATAAAATAATCCTATTATATTGATGATATTATTTTTTTTATATAAGAATTGAATTGGGAGAGTGGTGGAAATGGAGAAAAAAATAAAAGAACAGAGTTTGACAAAAAAATTTATCTTTTAATCAGTTATCTCATATTGGTTTTTTAAATGATTTCTCGTATTTATTTCGTCCAATGGGGATGATTCTATTACTACGGTATGGTTTTTTAGAAATTTATGGGTAAGATCATATCACAAACTAATTGATTTTAGAGGTATGAATAAGAGGGATATATGTTGACCTTTTATAGGGAAAGAAAATGAAACACATGGAATTTTTTTAAACAAGAGAGGAATAAATATTTTTTACCTTAAAAGTTCATGACAATTACAAAATAACTCAATAATTTATATTTAATGGTCGAAGCATGGCCAACCGATTACTATTGGACAAGTTTATAGTTCTTTTTTTGGTCCTAAATTTATGGTTTTGTACTTTGTTAACAAATGTTTTCTCTTAATTTGTGTAATTAATTTTAATCAGTTTAACTATTATTTTAGTGAAAAATAGTTATTTTTATACATTATAAATTATCATTATTCTCAATATGGAATCCATATTTCCAAATTATAATCACAGATGTGGGAAAATTTACATTAAAAATAATCTGGTTGACGGGATGACACTGAAGGTTTTTAAATTAAATACATCCAATATTTTTTATGTTTTTATACCCAATTTAAAATTTAATTTCATTATAATGAAAAAATATTATTAATAAAGAAAATTATTATCAAATTAAATTTTAAAACAAATTTAAAATATAATTTAATTGTATAAATGATTTATATGAAAAACTATTTTGAATTAAAATTAATCAGTTTATACTATTCATTAAAAATTGAAACCTTATAGAAAATACAAATAAAATTAATGAAATAATTTTTATATCAAGATTTAAAATATTAATTATATTTTTAGAAATTAAATCTACAAAGGATCAAAAAATTGCATTTAAAATGTGGTCATCATTAAAAGGTAGTAAAAATACCTTTATAAAAAATATAGGTTTTAATCATAAAATTGGGATTGTTGTTATCTTATATATATACACTCTATTGGATGATTATTAAAAATATATTTTTGAATATATAACATATAATTTTATTTAATAGAATACACTATTAGTAGTTAATTTAACTTGTTAATATAAATCATCATTAAACATAAAAATAGACATTTCCCAAATCAGTACCTTTATATTCATTTAGTTTCAATATTCATTTCAAATTAATAGGTAAAATTTTAATCCAATAATATGTATTAATATGTTACTTAATACTAAAATATTTAATTTAATGTCCATTTTGTATCCTACGAAATAATATATTTTGTAAATGAATTATTTTTCCAGTAAAACTCGATCTTACGTGTTACATAAGCGATCAATGAATGTTAGTCCTTAATATATCATAAGATGACTTTAGTGATATATGTATATAAATATAAAATGTATGTTGAGTATATTTCCCGATTAACATTATTTTGAATATTATTCAAGACAATCAAAACGTTTTAATATATAATAAACAATATTCCATGTTCCGTGGAATAAAAAATAACCAAATGATTAAATTCATTAGATAAAAATAATTCACAAAATCCTAGGATGTTACATTAGTTATGTTATTAAATATTATTTTGTTATTGATCTATAGATAGGTAAGGTAGTTCTGTCAGAGTTTCATACATTGTCTTCTAGATTTGGTATTTTGTTTCATGGAGTGAGATCAATGGAGAAATTGTTGGAAAGAGAATCTATTATCTAGATATGGTTAGTGTACTACGAATATAGAATTTTCATGTACATATTGACATATATATGTTACCATAGGTTTCCATGATGTTGATATATGAAATCATCCTTCAATATGTCAGTAATTTTATTATATAAAGTGTACATGGGCGAGAACATTTCAAATATTCTACCTTGGACTAATTACTTCCAAATGAAAATTGAATATTTTTATCCTTAATTATTACATTATCAAACTAATAAGACAATAATGATCATTTTTCATCTATTTTATTTATAGGATTGTGATAATTATAATCTTCCTTAGTCTCTTCAAATTCTGCACAATTATGTGGAGTCATACACCACTATAGGTTTATTAATTTCAATAATAACTGGGATAAGACACCATTGATTCTTGATGGGGACCATGATGTAACAGAACTCAATTTCTCCAGTTAAACATCATATGAGGAAAAAATTGGGGAAATTTTACCTAGTCAAGACCTTAGTGATTGTTTTATATATCACTTTTATGAGGGATTTCCCAATAAGAACCGTGGAGAGGTATTCATTGTTCATTATTGATTTTCCATTATTGGTAAGACATATATATATCTATATATTGTTTCGGTGTGATTATGTATATTAAAATTTTCTCCCAAAGAACCTCCTTAGATATAATCATGGTTTACAATGGGTGGTGGTGGGGGTGTTATCTGTCTATATATTTTTTGGCTTCCATTATATAGAAGACCTTTATATTGTATTATTATTTTTCTAATAGAGGACCTACAATACATTTTCCCAGGGGGGGCCAGTATAGTTATTTTCATGGTTTAAAAAGTTATTGACTTCATGGTACATGATTATTAATGAGTCGGGTAGCTAAGGACATCCAAATAGTCTAATAATTGTGTTATTGGAAGACCTTTACCATTATAATAATTTGGATGTCCATCTAGATTAATCCTTCCAAAACTACTGTCTGTACTTTTACATCATGGACTCTATGGGGACTCTAAAGAATATTGGTACTATCAAACTATTGAGAAGACCAATGTGGATGATTATTTCTAGTTTTTTAGAACATGGTCATCATTTTTCATTGATATTTTAGTTTTTAGAAGGAGTCCATCACCAATAGTTTCTTTTCGGAGGGCCTTTAAAGTCATTTGATATCGTTCCAAGGGGTGGTCCAGAACAACCATAATCAGCTTCAACCATTAATTGAGAGTTTTATGAGAGTTTTAATTTTGTCTAGCATAGAAATATTTTAGAATTCTTATCCTTGGTGACTCATCATATTTCTTATGTCACTATTAATTTCTGTCATTGATATTTGGTGATTTATTTATCACTATTAGGGAGTAACTCATGGATTATAATGATGGATTTCCCCATGATAGACTTCCTTCTATATTCCTTATATATATAGAATAGTTTCTGAATATTGATTATGACTTGGTATGACTAACATGGGTAGTGGATTTTTTTGGGTGGTTCTCTACTAGTAAATACCTCAATTTCCACCAAGATATAATAATGGGATCTATGTATTTTAGTGAGAATAAGGATGATATGCTAATATTGAACATAAATTGTTAATTTAATAGGATGTTTTATCCTCTTATGTTTCTAGGTTTTAATAAAATATTTAGGTTTTCTAATATATCAACCTAATTATTATATTGAAGAGTGATCCATGTCTAAATGGAAATGATGGTGATTTTTAAGATACATCCTATGAATCTCTCAATAATTTTCAAGGGTGTATAAAACATCCTCCTACAAAAACATTGGATAGAGGATATATGTAATATTTAAATCAAAATAGTAAATCTTAATGTCATTAGACGATAGAATAAGGATAAATTTCTTCCTAGTGACATGTCTTTTGAGAGATTTCTAGAAATTATTCATCTTTAAAAGGTTCTAACTAGAAACATCATAGATCAAGATGTTTCCATTAGGGTTGTACTCCTACATAATATGATTTACCATGTAACTCATGAGGCCCATGTATGGTGATAATATATGTTAGGAATAAATTTCCACAACCGTCTTTCTGTGAAAGGAATTTTTTTGGGATTCCACATGAAATAAATGTTTAGGAACCCCGGTCTATATATCATTTTACCAAGATAATCCATGGAATGAGACACTTGATTATGAATTTAGAGATGATTCTACATGCACTGAATATTGATCATTGAAGTTAAAATAACAAATAATGACCATATTAGTGAAATATCACATGTAATGATTCTTGTTAAATCAATCTCCTTTATAGGTCATGTATTTCACATTGAGATATAGATTTATATTTTCCAATATTTTTCATTAAGTTGCTATATTTTTATATAAAAACTATTTCAAAAAGGCTGATGACCATTGGTATCTGAAAAAGACTTCTTTTTAATATTGATTTCAATATAATGGGATTTGAGAACATACCTTGATGGTATTATTTTCTATTCTGAAACAGTATTATATATTTATGATAATTTCCATTTATATTCCCATCTTGGGATATTGGTAACCTTGTTAATGAGGGAAGTTTATTTTTACCATGATTCTCTTTTGAAAATATTTTGGTATAATTGTTTCTATATCATTATCTTGTAAATTGTTAACACGTTGTTTTATAGCCACAATATTGGGAACTCCAAAATTTTGTACAATAATTGAAGGTTGTAGGTTTTGTGGAGTCTAGATTAGTCCCATGATATTGGATTCTACCATATCCTTATAAAATTAATAAAAACATTCATACTTTATAGTTTCTTTATAGGATACATAAATATTTTTATGGTTTTTTTATGGGGACTATTTTTTCCATTATAATTTCATCATTCCATTACTAATGAATTAAATTTTAAGGTATAGAATCCAATAAGAACATGGTGAATTATTGGGTCATCTTTTTAGGTACATCAATTTGAAATTTATTATTATGGAAAAAAGAAAAATTGTATTGAAACTAATATCGTTGTATCTTATAATTTATTTTTTTCCATTATGAGTATTATATTAATAAATTTAATGTAAAATACAATAGAATACTAGGTGAGAGGAACTAGTAAAAAATATAATGGGAATCAAAAATTAAAGGCTATATTGAGCTAGTCAAATTATTTCTATATCCAAATAATAGAATGTATGGTTTGGGATTACAACTAATAGATGTAAAATATATGTACACACACCTATTTAAACTTTTTAACTATAAAGGGATTGAATATGAGACTCATGGGTGATTTGACCTACTAGTGATGACATAGTTCCTACACTTGATCAGAAACCTCATTGAATTTATGGTGAATTAATTGCAAATGAGGAATGTTTATTAATGTATTGTTTTGGTTTTCATTAGTAATAGTGATTGTCTACAATCCCCATGGAGGAATATTGAGTGACCCAATAATAATATATATATGTATCTTATATCAATTTAGATAAGAACATGATATATATCCCAATAATACACAACCTATAATGTCTCAAATTTTCCATTCTTTATTCTTAAAAATATGTGGGAATTATTTCGAGAACAGTCCTCGAGACGGCATGCAGTTCAGATGCCCAGTGAGCCCGGAAAAAATGTTTGAATTTAATTAAATAATTGAATTATGTACATGTCCAATTTTCCTGAAAAATAGGAATAACTCCAAAAAAATTGCTCGGATCAGAAATCTAAGGGCACCTTTGTGTTCAGAATAGCGGTTTTACCATAGGTGAGGCCTAACATCGGCCAGCGCATGTTGGTGGTGAAATCTTGTTTTTGGACATAAGAGTAAAAAAATATTTAATAAAAAAAATTATTCTGCAGCGAAATATTTTTAAAACTATTGCGACAAATATCTTTTATCCTTTTTAAATAAAGGCTTGTGTAGGGGTCTAGGGTTAAAAACCTCATAACCCTGAAACCCTTGGCGGGTTTGGAGGCTCTGGAGAAAACCTCTTGAAGAGACGATGACATGGCGACCAGATCTTCGCCAAAAAACGTCATGGATCCAGGTAGGATGTTGGTTTTTGATTTTTTTCCTTTCACTATTCTTGAGTTGTATGACGAACGCGGACTAATCTGCGAACAGATTAGCCCGCGAATTGATCATTTTGCGGGTAGGTGTGAATTGGGGTTTTTATCGGGAGACCAAATACTCAAGATTTATAATCTATTGATTGTTGTGGTTTTGATCTAATGGTGACGAACCCGGATCGTCACGAACAATGATCGAGGTTTTACCCTCTTGTTCGATTCATTATATTTTTTTCTCCCTCGCGTTCTTTGTTGTGTTCTACGCATTCGTGGAGCAAATCGATCGTTGCGCATTCATTTTTTGGTGCATCGATCCAAGATTGTAGATCCAAACATGGAGCGATGTCACGGAGGTGCGACGACAGTTTTGGTGAACAATTTGGAGCAGATCGAGAGATATGAGTTTTCAGTCATTTTTCTTTGGATGGATCATTCGAGGGTTATGATCCGATTTAAGGACTGAAAACACTCGTTACGGTGTTCGTATGATGAAACGAACCAACCCCTGGAGTACCGAGAGGAAAGGATGAGAAACCGTGGATCTGGAGGATCAGTTGTGGCACGAGGTTGAAGAATGCTTTTCTAGAAACATCCTGACTACACAGCGTGTAGTATGGGCTACACAGCGTGTGTTCGTCGGCAGACCACCTAGCGTGTACTTCAGGAGTACACGGACACGAGTTGGGTACACGGCCAAGGACACGGTGTGTATAACCCTCCCCGCCCAGACCCGGCCAGATACACCAGATACCCCGTGTGCTGGTACATGGGCAGGAAACCCAGACAGAGACCGTGTACGGGCACATGGCCAGCGTACACAGAGCGAGACCCAGGTGCTCGGAGATGGCATGTGATTCTCCTATACTCTATGTAGTTATTTTCAATCCCACATGTCAAATGACATGGTCCGTTTACACGGGTAGTACCCGGAGTCAAGGAACACAGTGTGTTATTCTTCTACATGCCGTGTAGTTGGGTTTTACACAGCTTTAATGGATGACACGGGTCGTTTTCACGGGCAGTACCCAGACTCAATGAACACGGTGTGTAACCATACTACACGTCGTGTAACCCATTCTTCATGGCTTGAGCCAGTTGTCTTCTGTGACTTGTGCTAGTTTTCTTAGGGTTTGTCCCATTGGCCTTTCTTTTGAAGGTTCCCGGTGTCATTTCCTTCATACAAGAGCATGATCCATTCAGAAGGACATCCTAAATAGAGTTGTTGGAATCCCTTCTGTGAGAGTTAGAGCCAGATCCTCCATTCATTCTTGGAACCATAGGTAGAGTTCTTGGAATCAACATGACCAAATTTACCCGGGCGCTGATCATATGCTTAGTGTATTAGCCTAGAATGAGTTGTTAGAATCACCCCATGACTTGGTTGTGATCCTCATCTGAGCATCATGTTATGAAATTACTTGTGGAGTGTGTTCTCCTGTAATGAGTACTTTTTATCTCTCTCTTCAGACCTAGTAGTGTGTTCTCCCAGTTGCATGCTTAGTGGAATCTTTGAGCTGGATCTTAGTGGTGGTTTGAAATGGTCGTTTTTTATGATTATATCTAGATATTATTGTCATATGTTATATAGACACATGATGTGTAGAGATGAATGTATCATTAATTTTTGGTATTTCTCTTATTGTATTACCTTGTGGTTCCGGGGTGTCCTACTGGGTATTGTTATACTCACCCCTGCACGAGATTTTCCCGCACGTGTCGTGTCTTGTGCAGACGAGCGAGCCATTGACAGGATTCTAGGTGGAGCAGGACCGAATGGTACTCAGTGAGATCATACAGGCTGAGGTGTGTTCCTACGGCAATAGATTGCAGTCCCAACACCTTTCATTACGGGTTGGAAATTGTTACAAAATCTCTTTTGGTGGGATCATACTTTTGGTCCAAGGTTTTACACTTGATTTACTTTACATTCCTGTCATACTCTATTGGTTGAGTTTTTTTACTGTATACATGAATTTCTATTTTTTAGTATTTTTTACTTTTCAGCTATGTGGGACTGGAAATGTGTGTGTGTGTGTGTGTGAAGGTTTATAGGCAATGCCTCCCATGTTAGTAAGATTCCTACTCGGTGCTAGTCACCAGCCCCTGGCCTATTGGAGGCGGTCATGGGGAGTTTCGTCTCGGGCCCCACTAGGAAGGGTCGTGACATAGTGGTATCAAAGGCTGGTTCGTTCTACATTAGGACTGAGAGTCTGTGAGTTGGTTTGGGGCAACAGTGTTAAGTGTTTCGAGTTTGGATTTCAGGCCAGGGACCCCAGTGATGGTGTGGGCGGACGATGTATCCAAACACCAGGACTCTGATAACTTGATTTTCGGCTAGGATCATGAGAACACTAGTTGCAGGGGAAAATAATTGTACATGCATCATATATAAATGGGTTGTGTTTTCATGTCCTTTTGGTGTGAGCTCTCCAGATATACTCACTGACTGCGATACATCTTCTTTTATTACAGGATGCCTCTGCGACACGCACCAACTAGGAACCAGTAGTTCGATCATGAGGATGACCCCCTCAGTGATGAAGCCTCGATATATGGACCAGATCCCCTAGTTTTACCATCGTATGGTGCGCTGGTTATCCCTACACCTGTGGAGAAGTGTTTAGTTCCTGCTATACCAGTGAAGTAGGAGCGCAGGAAGAGAACACTCCAAAAGTTTTAAAGACAGAGACCCCTCAGGTTTCGAGGCGGGAATGGCCCTCAGGTAGCAGAGTACTTGTTTGAGGTAGTGGATAGAGTCTTCCATTTGTTCAAGACACCAGCAGACGAGATGGTGATCCTAGCAGCGACCCTCCTGGAGGGCTCGGCAGGGCGTGGTGGAGTTTGGTTACTTAGACTCACGATGAGGAGACTTTTTCATGGTTAGAGTTTTAGAAACTCTTTAGAGAGTATTTTCACCAGTTACCGTGAGAGAAATATGTATACAGGATCATGTTTAGCTCTAGCCGGGAACCATGATAGTGGTTGACTATTCATCAAGGTTTACCGACCTCTTGCGGTACTCGATGGATATAGTCAGAGATCGGTACTTCAGAGCTCGAACTTTTGAGAAGGTAATGCGCAGAGATATCCAAGATATAATCATCCCTATGAGCATTCCTACTTATGATGGGGTGATCGAGCAGGATTTAGTGGTCGAGAGGTTCTTGGCAGAGCAGGGATATCCGGCAGTTGTCAGCAGTGGGTGATCTGGAGCAGAGCCCTCGGCAGCAGGGAGCTGACGCCAGGGACCAAGGCATGGGAGACGTTTTCAGAGGAGATCCCAGGATAGGGGATCTGCCATACAGGGTTCCCAGGGCACATCCAGCCAGCCTTGAGAGCGGTGATGCTACTCATGTGATGGAAGGTGACATCTCGCTCTAGATTGTTCGACACGTCGTACTACTAACATGGGAGCAGTGGATAGACCACCAAGGAAGTGACTACATGTGGAGTACATAGATCCACGGGGAGGCGGACGTGGTAGAGGAGCTGGGAGAGCATCTAGAGGTGGCCTGTGTTTTAACCCTTTACAACCACCCCCGGGAGGTCTACCTCAGGGTCAAAGAGCTGGTGGATAGAGGCACGGAAAAATGCAGGCGGAAGAGGCATTTGACTCAGGTACTCCTGGAATGATTAGGGATACAATTTGTGTCTCTTCTGCTTTGGTTTCCGTACTGATAGACATGGGTGCTATTCATTCCTTTCTAGTTGCATATCTTGTTCGAGACCTTGATATTCTAGTTGATGCGTTGACTCGACCCTTATGATTAGAAACACTGACTAGAGAAGATTCAGAGATCACACACCTTTGTAGACAGTGTGACCTGATCCTTGGAGGCGAGAGTTTCAGTTTGAACCTCTTGGTTGTAGCGTCGAGGCCTTACGATGACATTCTTGGTATGCATTGGCTATCCACAGTTCATGACCAGATCGACTATTTTTGGGGAAGGGTGCGGTGCATCCGCAGTGATGGAATGAGGTTCTCTTTTGTCGGTGAAAGAGAGACCCAAGCAGCGTAGGATGGACCTGTGCATAAGAAGGCACAACCGATTTCACATCAGTTGGCTAGCCTAGCCCTTGGTGCATCAGATGTTACGAGTTTCTAGTTTCCAGCAGTAGTGGCTGAGTACGAGGACGTCATTCCAGAGGATGTCCTCGGAATACCTCCATGTTAAGAGATAGATTTCTTCATTGAGTTGCAACCCGGGATGACACTGGTATCAGCATCAACATATCAGATGGCTCATGCAGAGCTTCGTGAGATGAGGGTGCAACTGGAAGACTTGCAGAAGAAGGGATTTTTGAGAACCAGTGTTTCACACTGGGCAGCCCCATTACTGTTTTTCAAGAAGGCAGACATGAGCTTGAGGCTATGTGTGGATTACCGGTGCTTGAACCAGGTGACCGTGAAGAATCAGTATCAACTATAGAGGATCAATGACAACTTCAACCAATTAAAAGGTGCAGAATGATTCTCGAAGGTTGATCTACAATCATGCTATCATCAGTTGCGAGTACGGGATGAGGATGTACTGAAGACGACTTTCAGATGTCTCAATAGTCACTATGAGTACTTGGTGATTCCCTTTCGGCGTGACGAACTCCCCTTCATTGTTTACGGGTCTCATGAACCGAATCATTCATCCCTATCTAGATCAGTTTGTAGTAGTCTTCATCGATGATATCCTTATGTACTCTGCATCTGAGGAGGAGCACATGAGACACCTATGAATGGTTATGGACACACTCCGAGTGCACCTGTTGTATGGGAAACACTCGAAGTGCCAGTTCTGGATATAGGAGGTCCACTTATTGGGACACGTTATCTCAGTAGATGGTGTATTCATGAACCCATCCAAGGTGGATTTAGTGCTAGCATGGGAGCCACCCCGGAGCATGACGGAGGTGCGGAGTTTCCTTGGGTTAGCAGGCTACAATCGGAGGTTCATTCTTGATTTCTCTAGGATTTCAGCTCCCATGATAGCATTGACCCAAAAAGGGAAACCTTTCATGTGGACCAAGAGATGCCAACACGCTTTCCAGCAGTTGAGACAGAGTCTGACGAGAACCCCGATATTGAGATTTCCGGAAGAGGGTGTCGAGTATGTAGTGTTCTGCTACACATCAGGAATCGGGATTGGTTGTTTCCTGGTGCAGAGGCAATTAGTGATTGCCTATGGATCACGTCATTTGAGGCCACACGAGGAGAACTACGCGACCCATGATCTTGAGTTGGCAGCGGTGGTCTACACATTGACGATGTGGAAACACTACTTGATGGGTGAGCATTTTACCATCAAATCTGATCACAAGAGTCTTAGATATATCTTTTCTCAGATGGATCTGAATTTGAGTCAAAGATGATGCCTTGAGTTCCTCTAGTATTACAAATTTGATATTGTTTATACAATTGGGAAGGGGAACGTTGTGGCAGATGCTCTTAGCAAGAAATCCAGTTCGCAGTTGCTGGATGAGGCGATGAGGCAGTTGGCCTCCTTACTATTATACTTCATGGATGGAGAAGAGGGAGCTTACCATCAATAAATGGTTTTTACCCCTCCACTCTTACAGCGAGTCAGTGAATCACAATGTGAGGATTCTAACTGTGACACTCTACGTGCTCAGATATCCACAGGTGAAGCTGCTGATGGATATTTAGATGGTGGGGAGCGCATTGTTCTTTTCAGAGAGCATATAGTAGTACCAGTGACGTTGCCGGAGGAGGTTCTGATGGAGTTCAATAAATCCCATTTTTCAGTGCATCCAGACGTGGAATTGATATATCAGGACCTCCGACGTCATTTCTTGTGGCCAGGAATGATGAAGTGTGTGGCAGTGTTTGTTTCCTGGTGCCTTACTTGTCAGAAAGTAAAGGCTAATAACCTGGTAATAGAGGGTTTTGTCTCAGCCCCTTGAGGTGCTAGAGTGGAAGTGGGATAGAATATCCATGGACTTCGTTACGGGTCTACCATGTTCGTCTAGGGGACACGATGACATATGGGTGATCATTGATCAACTCACCAAGTCGGCCCACTTCCTAGCCATACAGGAGTAGAGTTTAGTAGAGAGCTTCGGACGCCTCTATGTGGAGGAAATAGTTAGACTTCATGGAGTTCCATCCACGATCGTCTCACATCGTGATGATCGTTTTACTTCCCGATTGTGGGATGGATTGAATATAGCTTTTGGGACTCAGTTACACTTGATCAGAACATTTCATCCCTGGACTGATGGTCAGACAGAGTGGACCATCCATGTTCTGAAGGATATGCTTCGAGCATGCATACTTGACTTTAGTTGTAGCTGGGAGGATAACATACCACTTGTGGAATTTGATTATAATAACAGTTATCATTCCACTATTGGTATAGAACCATTCTAGGCTCTGTACGGGCGACCTCACAGGTCACCACTTTGCTGGACTGTCCCAGGAGAGTCAGCACTAATGGGCCCAGAGATTGTGAGAGATACTATAGAGAAGGTGTAGGTCATCCAGGAGTGGATGAAGACTGCATAGAGGTGGAAAAATTCTTATGCTGATAGGAGTCAGAGGCCCTTGGAGTTTGAGGAGGGATACAATTTGTTCCTTCGAGTCTCACCTCAACGGGGATTGCAGAGGTTTGGCCGAGGCGGAAATCTATTTCTGAGGTTCATCGGACCTTTCTAGATTTCGAGAAGAGTTGGTGAGGTGGAATACCGCTTGGATCTACCTTCTCAGATGGACCAGGTACACAATGTCTTCCATGTGTCGCAACTACGGAGGTACGTGAATGATCCATCTCACGTCATCGACTAGGGCGAGCTGGACATCGATGATAGAGCGACCTTTGCTGAGTACCCAGTAGAGATCAAGGATCTACAGGAGAAGATCCTTAGTTGGTGAGCTATTCCCTTAGTGTGTGTCCAGTGGAAACACCAGAATCTCAAGGAGAGCACGTGGGAGCGGGAGGCTCAGATTCGTTTTCAGTACCCATATCTTTTTGAGTATCCTTTGTTTTGGTTTTTTCAGGTATGTAAAAGCCCTAAGTTGGGTGTCGTGTAATGTCTGGTATTTTCCATACTTTATTCTTAAAAATATGTGGGAATTATTTTGAGACTAGTCTTCAAGACGACGTGGAGTTCTGAGGCCCTGTGTGACCGGAACAAATTTTTTAATTTAATTAAATAATTAAATTACATGTGCTTGCAGTATTCTTGAAAACGTGGAATAACTCCCTAATGGATGCTTGGATCAGAAATATGAGGGCATCGTTGCGTTCAGAATAGCGATTTTACCTTAGGCGAGGCCAAACATCGGCCGTTGTAGTTCGGTGGTGAAATATAGTTTCTAGAAATAAGAGTAATAATATATTTAATAAAAAATATGTTATTCTGCAGTGAAATATTTTTAAAACTATTTCAAACAGATAACTTTTATCATTTTTAAATAAAGGCTTATGTTGGGGTCTAGGGTTACAAACCTCATAACCCTAAAACCCTTGGCGGCCCTTAAGGCTCTGGAGAAAACCTCCCGAAGCAACAACGACTCGACGACCATATCTTCACCAACAAACGTCGCGGATCTAGGTAGGATGTTTGTTTTTGATATTTCCTTTCCTCGTTCTCGATTCCTACGATGAACGCGGACAAATCTGTGAACTGATTAGCTCTTCGATCGATTGTTTTGTGGGCAGGTGTGATTTGGGGTTTTTATTGGGAGATCAAATACTCGAGATTTATAATCAGTTGATTATTTTGGTTTTGATCTAACGGTGACGAGCCCAGATTGTCAGGAACATCGATCGAGGTTCATCCCTATTGTTTGATTCATTGTATTTTTTTCTCCCTTGCGTTCTTCATTGTGTTCTATGTGTTTTTGGAGGAAATCGATCGTTTCACATTCGTTTGTTGGTGCAAGGATACGAGATTGTAGATCCAACCCTGGAGCGATTTCAAAGAGGTGCGATGACGGTTTCGGAGAACGATTCAAAGTGGAATGAGGGATATGAGTTTTTGGTTTTTTTTTCATCGGATGGATCGTTTGAGGTTTATGATCCGATTTAAGGACCAAAAACACCCGTTACGGAGTTCGTATGATGAAACAAACCAACCCCTGGAGTATTAGGATGAACAGATGAGAAACTGTGGATATGGAGGATCAACCGCGGCGCGAGGCAGAAGATGGAATTTTTGATAAAATCCTGACTACATGGCGTGTAGTATGGGCTACAGAGCGTGTCTTCGTCGGTGGAACACCTGACGTGTACTCCATGAGTACACAGACACGGGATGCGTACACGACCAAGGACACGGCGTGTATACCCCTCCCTGGCCAGACCCGTCCAGATACACGGGAAACCCCATGTTCTGGTACACGGGAAGGTGACACAGACATAGACCATGTACGGGCACATGGGCAGCGTACACGGAGCGAGCCCCAGGTTCTCGGACATGGTGTGTGATTCTTTTACATGTCATGTAGTTATTTTCTATCTGATAAGACAAATGACATGGGCTGTTTATACGGGCAGTACCTAGAGTCAAGGAACATGGAGTGTGATTCTTCTACACGCCGTGTAGTTGTGTTTTACAAAGCTTGAATGGATGACATGTGCCGTTTTCACGGGAAATACCCAGAGTCAATGAACACGGTGTGTAACCATACTACATGCCATGTATCTAATTATTCATGGCTTGAGCCAGTTGCCTTCTGTGACATGGGCTAGTTTCCTTAGGGTTCGTCCCCTGGGTCTTTCTCCTTAAAATTCCCGATGTCATTTCCTCAATACAAGAGCATGATCCCTTTAGCAGGACTTATGGAATAGAGTTGTTGTAATCCCCTCTATGAGACATAGATATAGATCCTCAATTCATTCCTGGAACACTAGGTAGTGTTCTTGGTATCGACGTGGCCAACATTACCCGGGCACCGATTCTCTACTTAACGGATTAGCTCAGACAGAGATGTCAGAATCACCCCATGACATGGTGGTGATTCTCATTTGAGCATCATGTTCTCAAAGTACTTCTGGAGTGTGTCACGAACCAACCCTACCCGGGCTCAAGCCGCAACTACCCCAGGACCGCCTCCATAGGCCAGGGGCTAGCGCCGAAGGCACAACAACTCGGGGAGGCCTCTGCCTAAGTACCTGTACACACGCACGCAGCAAACTGAATGCAAAAGTGCAGAGTAAAAAAGGAAAAGCAAAGGGAAACTTCTATAAATAAACCACAGTGTGCATCGACCTCTAACAGTACAAAGTACAGTGATGAAAGGAAAATGGGCAAAACACGAGCCCAAACAGAAAAGGTGCCACAACCCGGCAACAGGTAAACGAAAAGACACAGCTGATGGGGCTGCCACCTGGAACCTGGCCACGACCACCGCACGCGGTCCAGGCTCCCAAGCCCCTACTCCCCACTGAAGTCATGCTCCACTTTTCCTTCGTCTTCAAGGGCACACCAAGTGCGGGAAAAGCCCAAGCAGGGGTGAGTATAAAAATACTCAGTAGGATACCCCGAAGGCTCGAGGGAGCATCAAAAGGTGGTACCGAAGGGTGAGCATTAGAGCGAACAAGGAACAAGTAAGGGAGTACAATCGAAAGTGCAGTAAGAGTCCAGCTCAACCCATAAAGAGAAATGAAGTAGACTCGTCCAGGCACAAGGAGCTGGAAACGGTGAGAAGATGAACTTCCCGTCGATTCTTCGCTGCCTATAGCAGGAGAGTAGACTCGTCCAACCACGAGAAGCTAGACACGAAAAGAACGTGGCATACCCCGCGCGTCTTCGCCTCACCTGGATGGAGAGTAACCAAACCCAAGAATTGGTTACCAAAAACAAGGTATATACATATCCCTTTGCTCAATCAAAAAGCCCAAACATCATCGTAAGGGGATCCCCGTCCAGTAGCTCAGCCCAAGAAAAATGAGTCGCCAACAGTCCCAGACATAACCCATCATTGTCGCCCAGAAACCCGCATGTCTGCCCTGAACCGCAACCCAAGGGCTCTGTCACCTCACCTTGATACTATCCGCTTTGGGCGACACTGACTCGCCCGCACAGTTTTAGATCGCGTCGCAAGAACGTGTCTCGGTGGGGAAAGTGCCCCTTGTACTTGAGATTTCTAGGAAAGTCAAACCACAACTCATCACTGCCCTGCAGTCGAGAGGTCTCCTTAAATCCATAGCTGTTCCATCACCAACCCGTACAACCAAGGGTCCCGCTCCAGTGGTCACGGAGGAAAGCCACAGACTAGCCTAGTCGGAAGGACTGAGTCTGGAATGCCAACTGGTGTCCCACTGCCCAGCCCCGCTGGAGGGTAATTCAAAACCAAATGTCAGGTGACCCACTGCCCAGCCCTGCTGGAGGGTAAACCTTAATACATCGTCAGGAGACCCACTACCCTGCCCCGCTAGAGGGTAAACAATATTAAGATATCGGGTGACCCACTGCCCAGCCCTGCTGGAGGGTAAACCCTAATACATCATCAGGCGACCCACTACCCAGCCCCGCTTGAGGGTAGGCATGGAATAAGTCGACAGGCGACCCACTGCCCAGCCTTGCTGGAGGGTAGAACTGGAACTAGACGACGGGTGACCCACTGCCCAGCCCTGCTGGAGGGTAGGCCCTAAGAGGTCGTCGGGTGACCCACCGCCCAGTCTCTGCTGGAGGGTAGACCCTAAGTGCGTCGAGCGACCCACTGCCCAGTCTCTATTGGAGGGTAGACCCTAAAAGTGTCGGGTGACCCACTTCCCAGTCTCTGTCGGAGGTTAGACCCTAGAATCTGATGAGTTACCCACTGCCCAGCCCCGCTGGAGGGTTAAACTCAGAACTGCTCTGGCCACATCCACTAGAGGGTACAACACTGGCCAACTGAACACGGAGTGGGCATCACGCGACCACCCAACTCCAGTACAAATCACCCAAAGGGGTTCAGAACCTGTTCCATCACTAGGTGCCACTGGCCCCTCTACCGGCCAAACCATCGAGAGAAAAACCAGGGGGAGACCACTCAACCCTGTTGGTCAACCAACGAGCACAGAGCCAGGGGAAAACTCCACCCTGCTGGTCAAACAAACACAGAGAGGGACTATAAGGCCCCAGCCTTAAACCTTACTTAATCTTGAATTATTACAAGATTACACATTGAGGATCTTTTCAGGTTTAGAGTTTTAGAGAATTAGATCATGAAACTTTCATTACATTCCACATTTAAACAAAGTGGTTACATAAATGAAAATATTCATTCTTCCCATCAATGGAAACATATTTAAAATAAAACATGGATTCTTTCTTGACACATCCTTGACACTATCACCACATCATGTACCTTTCCCTTGACCTGTGAAAAACATTTCAAAAACTTGGGATGAGCATAAAAATCTCAGTAAGGGTTATAAAAATATGGAAAGGAAACATGAGTTCATATATACATAAGAATGAAATCATACTTTACCCATAAAACATAGGTACTTTAACATACCTCATCAAACCATGAATAAATCATAGAAAACATAAGACATAAAGGTAACCTGAGGCATTAATAACATTCTTACGTAGGGAGTAACCCTCTTGGTTACGTTTGGAATACCCATCACAGTATATTCCATAAATCTCTTCGGAGAAACCTTAACGTTTCACTCCTTCGTGTTACCCAGTGCATTGGAGAGCTATATCGGGCTCACCCGCCCTTAGTTTATCACGGAACCACCCGTTTTCATAACAATGCCCAAGAACCATAACATAAATGTATCACATAAAACATGCATAAAGGAAACATAACATTTCCACATTTCAATCACAATATAACATTTTATTATATTGAAATAATTAATCCATTCAAAAAGAAACCATTTACAAAACCATTTAAAACATTTAATAAAGAGATTTTTGAATCAAAGTGTCCCATACCATCTTGAAGCTTTTAAAATTTTAAACCATTAATATCCATATAAACAAATTCTTAAAACCATTTTGAAACAAGGATATTAATAAGAATAAATATTTAAAACATTTAAAGCGATATTTTGGTAAAAGGGCTTTTACCTAAATTAGAGACACTTGAATACAATAATTGAGGAATAACATTTAGTCAGAATTTTATAATATCATGAGAATAAATGGATTCATGATATAATACTTCAAAGGAAAGTATATACACCATATAAGAGTGAATTGGTGCATAAAAACAATTAACTCTCAATAGAAATGTCAAATGTGATGAAATCCCTTATAAAGAAGGTATCCTTAAATTAAGAACAAATCAATCTCAAAAATATGTGTAAAAAATATAAATACACCCAATATAAGTGGATATTAAGTGTAACACAATAAAAGTTCATTCACACATATTCAATGGATGACATATTCAATGACTACATGTTGAACCCAAAGAAATCAAAATTGGGATAAAAAGTTCCCTTGACAGCCTAACGGAATCACATCAAAATGAGTTGATGAGAGATAAAAAGTGTATCTCAGAACTTGGACATAAAATTTACATCAATAAGGATATATGAGAACATATACCAACATAACAATATGTAAATTAAAAGACCCAAAAAAATAAGTCTTTTAAGAAAGAGGAGGGTGAAAGGTTCCCTTACCGACTTGGGTATCATTCAAAACATACACCCCATGAACGAAGGACAATAGATCATTGATGTAAATACACATAAACGAAAGTATATTACAAAAAGAGTAGAATAATGGGCAGTACATACACCACTCAATGTAATTTTTGGCAAATGTAGCATAAATCTCACGGGAATAAAAGTGAGATGAAAAATCCCTTATGAAAACTCGGCAGCCTAACAGCGCCACATAAAACTTCCGAATATGGATTGATGAGATAAAATAGGGTATCTCATCACATTACAATAAAATTTACAGAAAGAGGAATATAAAAGAACATCCCCCAACATTACAAAGAGGAGCTTAAAAGAAGTGACATAAAGGAGAGTACTTAAAAGTAAAGAGATAGGTTATATCTCTTACGAAAGTTTGGCAGCCTAAAGGCGCCACTCAAAACTTCCAAAATGGATTGATGAGAGAGAATAGGGTCTCTCATCACATGAACAAAAAAATTACAGTATGTGTAATATAAAATATAATCCCAATAACAAGAAATATGAGCTTTAAAAGGAATGACATAAAAGTGTGTACTTAAAAAGAAAGAGAAGAGTAGGATCCCTTAGTGACACCACATCATTAGCTCAAAGACCACTGCTGCTATCTCCAGGTCATGAGTATAATAGTTATACTTGTCCTTGTTTGTTTCAGATTCTGAAACCTCTAATGACACTTTTATGTTCATAGGAAAGGCTCCCCCTTTTTTTCAAAGCCGATAAGGGTTCCTCTACAAAATAGAATTCGGGTTCAAATATCTTGCAGTACTTAGAAATAAGCATATGTCTCTCTACCTTTAGGGAGATAATCCTAGAAACATCTTTTGAAAAGATGTCACCATGCTTTGCTACTACTGTTAGGAACTGAAAACTAAAAACTCTTACTACCATGACAGAATTTCTGGCCGACTCGAGAATGATTGGATGCACCCTCCTATGAACAAGTTTATCCTTTTCTATCTGGGTTTCCTTTTTAAATGAACAAATAAAATCTCATTCCAATTTTGTAGGTTAAACCCAAACATTTTTCTTAATATAGTCAATTTGAGTAAGAATTGTGGATTTATATTCCATACCCAAAAAAATTTAATAAGGCCTCAATGCTTCCACCAAAAGTATCTAAACAAAACTGTCACCTCAATGGTCAGATCACCCCATTAGCGTAAGTGTGATTATCAAGTCTCATCCCAAAGGTATATCCCGATGTGAGGATCAAGTCAACGGATTTACCAGAAACTCTAGGTCTTGGACAAGATTCGTGGAAGGAAGGAATGATTGGTACCTATGTCTATTAATATGACAGCTAGTAGGAGACACATACTATACCTCAAATCATTCATAGAGACCTTGGGTCGCACTCCTTGACCGCATGCAGCTACTCTAATGTCCTTTCCTCCAACTCTCTGATCCTGGTGGTGAACACATTGGGGTGGTGGTTGTAACATGTCGAAATGTACACCACCTCATGCTATTCTCCTATCTCTGCTTCCACATCTGTAGCCTTGCAGATTCATCTTTCCCAAACACTTCTTTTCCTGAATCCTTTTTACACACCAAAGTCTCTAAGACTGGTGTAAGTTTCCTTCTTTCCCATTTCTAACATTCACTATTTGTATCCACTCATCCAAAGTACATTCAACAACAAACGATCCCTCTAGCACCATAACATATATAGGAATGCATAGTGGAATGGTGCTAGCTCAGATGTCCATAAGACATATTGCTCGGAAGTCCGAGCCTTTAAGCACTGATCATATCTTATTTATCGAGTACCTAGAATGGTCGGTACACCATGATGAATACTTATCTACTGACATGTAGTCCTGCCGAAGCTGTAGAAGCTCTAGAGATCTCTCATCCACCTCCTCAATCTAGTCCTCAGCCGCCTATGAGTCAGGCTCACCTCAGAACCCAAGAGGTATTCGATGCTGATACATGCGTAAGTCACTAATTATAAATGTGTCCTCTACTGGTACTGTTGGTTGTAACTGCTGACCAACGGGTAGGGACATAGCTTGAACTCGTGCAATGCACTGAGTCGGTGTGTATCTTCTACTAGTGGGGGTGGCGGAAACACTCGTCCAATGGGTATAGTTCCTACTGGTACACCACCTGAAGGTGCTAACGCCGTACGAGAGCACTGCACTGAGGCCACATCGCTCACTGGGCCGTTTATCGTGTACCCTCTCTAGAATCCAAGTTAGATGTCTTCACAGCGATATCCTGATAAGGAACATGTGCTCCATGATCATTAAGTAATTCATGGGGAGCCAAATCCAAATAAATCAAAAGAAGAACTTTTCAAAAACACATGAAATCAATGTTTTCATTCGCTGAGATGGAAATCACAATTTAGGGTCCTAGTGTATGGATATGTCTGCTGGTGCTCCAACAATGGACTCCCCGAATAGAAAACCACACTCATAAAACTCAACACTATTAATTCACAGTAAATTTCAGAGTCCATGTTTGTCAGTAGAACCGAACTCCCTTGATTCTAATTTTTTCATGAACCGTCTCTGGGGGTCTGTGTTGTGAGTACCCCAAGACCGCCTTCCATAGGCCATGGGCTGGTGACTAGCACGAAAAAGTATATCCATAAAATTGGGAAGGCATTGCCTTTTAATCTCTAAGCTCACACAAAAAAAGTACATAATATGATACAAGCACAAGATAAACTATAATGTAAATTTGGTGTGTACAGTAAGTAAAGGGGCCAGAATACAAGACCCACTACAGAGTAAAGTAAAATAGAAAACAATATCTCTTGTGAACCCCTACCAAGGTACCTACATGAAGGGTAGGTACAACTCTCGAACGGTCACCCCTGCAGATCTTCTAATATAATATCCACCTCCGATCAACCTCTAATCTGGTACCCTCAACCCCGATCACCATTGTCTGTTGTCTGCACAAGACACCGCAAGGTGTGGGCATATCCCGTCCAGGGATGGGTATAACGATACTCAGTAGAGATCCTGAGACCCCGTAGGTCTCCAAGAGTTTTACAATGGTAAATACTAAAAAGAATTACATAAACTCTAACTAGGTATATTCCCATACATATAACTAAGTTATCAATATATACCCATCTCAATCATGGGGGAAGAATACCACAAAGTTAACACCACAAGTGTTGAGGTACCACATAAGTAAAACCACTAAGATAGTAGTATAATACAGATAACACAACGAAGGTATAAGTAGCACATTGGTACACAATGCACATGCAATTACCCCACAAGTACACCACACAGAAAAGTAAAACAAAGGTAACACAATAAGGGTTGAGATACCATACAGGGAATACCAGTCAGATAGAAGTACCACACAGGTAACACCACGAAGGCATAAGTACCACACATTTACACCACGAAGATCCAAGTACCACACAGGTACACCACACAGAAAAGTACCATAAAGGTAAGGACACACCTCACACATATATAAGTGAAGTATAAAAGTAAAAATGATCAGTCGAGAAGATAGATAATCTTATTCTGTCAAGAGGCACGACATCTGATTATACAAAGTCTGACCTACATAGGATTGATATATACAAACCCCAACAATGAACCAAACAGGATCTAACCCACAAAGGATTTGTATGTGCTGACCCACACATGATTTCATAACACTGACCCCTACAAGATCTAACCCACCAATGTTCTATATGCGTTGACCCACATAAGATCGTCAATCAATGACCCACACAGGATCTGACCATCACAGGATCAGTATGTGTTGACCAACATAAGATCACTGAGTGCTTCCCTCATAGGATCAATTGGTAATAACCCCCTCTATGACCCACACAGGATCTGCCCCACCCATAGTTGATAGGTAACTAACCTCCGTATGATCTGTCTCCACCCTCTGACTCACTTACAACCACTATATTCCCGCTAATAGCACGTTTGTTAGAACTTCTCCACAAGCCATCGGTCATACCTCATAAACCACGAAGATAAAAAATAAATTCTCCCAAAGGTTTTTCATGTCATAAAGTACCCAACGCAATAGACGGTGCATCAATCAGATGCATGGTCACTATGTTATTTTCATTTTAGCTTCAAGGGACAGGTTGAATTCGTGAATTGATCCAACCCTGCCATAATCTATCATTATCCAAAACTCAAGTGGAGTACACTAAAAGCACCATCTCGATCCAAGGATTATGGTGCCATAGAAAATTCATCTAGCGGACGCCCAGTTCTCATGTTAAGGCCAAAAATGTGTATCTGGGTCTAATTGGGCCTGGGTCTGATCTGACCCAGCCCGACCTAGCCTCGGCTGACCCAACTCGGTCCGTGTCTGGCCCGCTGGGCTTTGGTCTGGCCCGGCCTAGCCCGCTGGGTAGCACGGTCTGCCCGAGATGGTGCTAAAGGGGAGCAGGCCACTCCCCCCTTTTATTCAGGAAAGAAAGTGGTAGCCCCTATGGGTGCTACCATGTCATTCGCAGGGCTCGAGCGGGCCCTAAAAATCCATTATCGTCGGCCAGTGCTCCGGCTGGTCTTCCTCGCAATGGCGCAGTCGGGCACCGCTGCTCCACTACGGCCGACCAGGTGTCATCCACCCTTCGACCTCTGCCACGACCAATATGCCATTCCAACTAGCTCCAATTACATAGATGTGCACCGCTACTCCACCACACTTCCAACTGGATGTTATCCTCCACACTCCTCTACCGCGGTCGATGGGCTGTGACCTCCTCTTTTGGTAGTGCGGACACACACCACCATCTTTCCACGTGGCTGATCAGGTGTCGGACCCTTCCTCCTTCCACGAGCTATTGAGGCTTTGTTCCAATCCTGAAAATTATGTGATTTTCATATTCACGATCCTTGGGTAATGGGA
The DNA here is from genome assembly GCA_963277665.1 of Viscum album. NCBI lineage: Eukaryota > Viridiplantae > Streptophyta > Magnoliopsida > Santalales > Viscaceae > Viscum > Viscum album. Next base: position 1,767,768,953 of record OY728152.1, read on the forward strand.
TCCATGTTCATATGTATCGACCTTAAAAACATTGTGTTTCTAGCGTCATTATTTATTTAGCAATGATGAATTCACAAAGAATACAATAATAACAAATGAGGAATGGGTGATGTATATGGTTGGGATGATTGTCATGTTTGTTTTTCCATATTAATTGTGAATCTAGAATAGTAAGGATACAAAAAACTAGATTTAATCATAATTCACCTAAAAAACCCCTACCATGACGATCATTGGAGAAGTCGCGAGGAAGGAGATGAAGTCTGTGAAGGGGACATAGTCATTTTTCACTCCCGCAACAAATCTCTGATCCAGGCTCATGCATCATCGTCATTCTTCGTTGGGGGTGGTTCTTTGTTGGATGATGATCCTCAAAAATCTCTCTCCATTCCTTTTCTATTTTTCAAACGATTATTCCAACCACAAGCAATGTGAGAATCCAACTTAATAAATTATTTTTATTAAATAGAATGATGGTGGTACATTAATCTTGGTGAATTCCATGGGTTTCCCCCACATAAATTGGGAGTTTGTGTGGTCCACACCACCATGAATTCAAAATGGTGGTTTACAATAAAATAAATAAAATAAATAATATTTTATTTATTTTATTTTTTTCTTCTCCCCTGAAAATTTAAAACACTAACATCTACACTTAACCCACAGCGGTTGAGGTGAATGTCTCCTTAATATAATATCGGCACTGGGAGTTCAATATTGTCCTCTAATATCAACTCTGATCACCTGTTCAAAAGTTAAAAAACGATGCACGCACATTTGCTGAACTTAGACAAAAAAAGTTTAGAAAATTATTAACAGTCACCCTTTTCCCATGCTGGTCGAGGATAGGATCTTCCTAAGTGAAAAATTCCCCAACGAACAAAATGGTACTCTCAAATTTCCAATCTATGTTACCTTTTAAAAGTGATGGATTTTATAATAAAATAATTTCCACTTAACTATTTTATTTATAGCCAAAAACTAAATTTTTTTATTGTACAACACTGACCAATGTTAGTATATGCCTATAGAAATAATAACCTCATGAGTTCATTTGTGGTCTCAGGTTTTTAATCTGAGTTTCCTTTTGTGACTTATAAGTATTTAAAATATAAAATAACATTATTTAATTATTTTATTTATGGTTATGCCATTTTCAGGGTTTCTCACAAGTGTCCCACACTGACATAACTTATGTTGTTCCTAGGGTATAACTGCCATACTGAGTGCAATAGTGCCCTCTGATTTCTGATCTGAGTAATAGTTTAAGAGTTATTCAAAATTTTCAAGAAAACTACTTACATACACTAATTAAACCATAACAAAACTAAGACGGATCATTTTGGGCACTCTCTTCCTTAGAATTGTGTGATGTCAGATTTAGCGGTCTCAATATAATTTCATATAATAAGACAAAATTATACCGAATTTCCAGGACATTAAGGGTCAACCTGGTCTTCACTCGAACAATGACTCAAAAGTGCCAGAACAATAAAAAATCAACAATGGAATATCAAACCACATGAGATGTTGGGTTTTGTGGGAGAAAACCACAAAATTAATCACATATTTGAAAATAGCATAACAATTCGGTTCTAATGAGTATAATAATGGAGTATAAATTCAATAAACAACAACCAATGAAATTTGTAGGCCCCACATGAAAATTCCAAAATGAATGAACACGAGGTATGAATTACAGACCACCCAACTTATGCTTGTGTGACTCTCTGCCTCTAATATTGTCCCAAGACAAGGAACGTATCAGTGCAAATGTATGAAAATATGACAAAAACTAACACCTCGATAACTTAGTCGATACCAAGACTGAATAGAAAGAAGTTAAACATACTCAAGTTTTTACCGTTGCACATCCAACGTAATGAATGAAAGGTCTATTAGATCCTAGATGAATGCGATCATTCAATACATATATCATTCCTTTAAAATCACCAAATGAAGACAAACAATGGGTAATTCCAGAAGAATACGATTTAGGTGGATATTAGTGGCATTATTACATTATTATGTTAAAAAAATCATTTTAATAGAAATTTTTTTATAAATGGTTTGGATGAATTATTTTCAAAAATATGCACCAAACATGCCTGAGCACCTAGACAATGGTGTGAACCACACTGCCATATCACATGGTTAGGGAAACCATGCCTCAACTATGTGAGATGGATCTTCCCCAAATGTATGCCACCCACCTAGTTAGATATAACCATGTGACCTACCCACACAATTTTCTTTAACAATTTAATAAGGCATGATTTCCCAAAAGAATGTGTTTCGTGCACTGAACAAGCCATGAATATCTTTGGGACCATTTCTAACCTAATAGGGTTCTATATTAGGTCCCAAATATGGAATTAGAATGATATTTAAAGGATCCATCATTGTGTGAAAAAATGTATTCTTACACAACCCATGGAGATTCATCTAGGAATATAAATCCATTTCATAATTTCTCTTGGAGTTATTTAATAAAAAAACATCAAATCAATGAGATATTTTCTTCCTGGTTTATTTAGAAAATATCTAGAACTAGTTATGAGTTATATTAAATACTAGACTACATGTTTTGGGGGAATAATAATACAATTCAACAAATACATTGGCATATTCAGGTAAAATAATAGTTCCACTAATTTTGAGTCCCTTTTAAACAATATTTCTATATAGTACTCATGTGTACATATTAAGACCAATATAATATAAGTGATATACAATGGAATTTCATATTCATCCACAGATTGATAAATAATCATATCTATATTCACTATATCACGTGACTTCTGTTTTTCATTAATATATATGATAGCTATATATATTTAGTCAATAAATTCCAAAAATCACATAATATATAGGTAGAGGGAGAATAGTAAGACGTAAAATAAACATATATCTAAAAAAATTTATATGGTGGTCTAATATAAATAAGATGCAATAATCATTAAATTATTAGTTTTCAGCAATATTTCAATATCTGGACATTGAGGGGTTATTTGATAACAATTGAAATTTATCTAGATATAACATATTATGTTGAAAAAGAATAAAATAAAAAATACCAACTTTCCCATTGGTAGAAATGTTCACTATTAATTGGTGCATTCTGTTTGGCCTCATCAATAGTTGTGATTTCATAAGACATCACTTTGGTCCTTTTATTTTTGGGTTATTTATTTTTCCTTAATCCTTGAAATCATTCATTGGTTTGAATAATTTACACACACCATGAAATTGTATCACTGGATTTGGGGTGTTTTTCAGTTGATATTTCTTTTTAATCATTCACACTTACAATATCATTTATGAATCGTTAAAATTTATGTTATATATAATTTTTTTCCACATTTAATGAAATTACATGTTCCATTATGGTAATTTACTTCATAGATACACCACATTTTCATCATAATATAATATTAATGTTTCTTTACTCCAAAGAGTATATTGTTATAATTTTGATAAATAATTAGCATTCTCTTACAATCCTTAAAATAGTGAGAAAAATGAGAGTATACACTATCTATTATTTACCTTCATATAACATTGAATTATTTCTTCATTATTATTAAAGTCTATTATTTGGAGTGTGTTTCATTTAATTTCTTAAAAAATGAATCAATTAATTATTCCATCAAGTTCAATGATAAATATAGAATTAAATAAAAAAATTAGGGAAATTTCTCTCATGTGTACTAATTATTTCATCATACATTTACACATATTCAATGAATTACCTATCAATTTAAGTGTCAATATTCCATGGAAAATAAGTATTGAATAAAAACTTCCAAAACACTTATCATTTAATATATTAAATTTTTTCATCTTGACTCATTTTCTATATATGATTCTTCCGTTGATCAGCTTAACCTTTAAAATGATAGTAAGGTATGAAATCTATTTCTTTTTCTTATAATGATAGAAAGGAATATATATTTTCTAATTAATTCAGACATTTAGTACCAATTATTATGTTTTACAACCCACTAAATGAGGTTGGAAGTTGAATTTTAATGGTCTTGAGAGAATTGTTCTCCTTCCATGGTTCTTTTATGAGCTTAATATGGTTTTCATTATTATTCATTTGGTATTAATGTAGGTAATGAATTTACTAGATGTTCTTTACCACATATTTCATCCCATTTAGTTCAATAATGGTAAAAACCCTTCATTGTCCTTCTCACCCATTATTAACTATTTTCATCCATGTTTTATCGAATTTCTATACAATATAAAATTAATGATAATAATATTATTAAAAGTAAAAATAAGAACATAGAATAAATAACTCATGAATAATGTCTATTTAAAAACATATGAACAGTAAGGATTTAACCTATGATTTCCATGGTTGTTACCATTTAATGTTTCTAACCTAAATTTAATCTAATCACCCATAATGATTCATAATTTAAATTTGAAATAACCAATGAATATCCCCTAAGAGATTTTATCATACTGGATAGTTATGTATTCTTATCATACATATATTTTGTATATAGGTAATAACCAACCCAAAATTTTCATGGTTATTACCCCTAGGTGATTCTATGTTTCATCATCCAATATCTGGATTGTGATGAGATATCAGTGTCAATTAATGGAAACAAAATACTCTAGTATTTTAAGAAATTAAGACATTTCTGATATTCAGACATATAAATAGGTTTATCACCTATCAATAAAACAACCCTAGTAACTTAGATTTGGTTTTTATTTTTTTTACATTGGTTCTAGATATTGGAAATACCATCGCAAAGGATAGAATTTTTTTGTAGTTTTGGAAAAGTTGATTAAATACCTAAATTTCACATTAAATTTGAAAAATTAAAATACAAATATGATTTTTCATTGAAAACACCACTATTCTCTTTAGCGTATCCCTATATATAAATTATGATTAATTTATTATCATCATAGGGAAAATAAAAATAAAAAGGGTGATCTTAGATGCCCTGTAATGATATTTTTATTATTGTGGGAATCACAAATACATAAGGAATAATCCATGTGAAATATTAATTAACTAAAATACACAATTTAATAAATAACAAGAGGATGAAAAATAATATAGCTATAATAAATGATGATTAAATAAGTTTTTATAAACAATCATAAGAATTTTAATCTTATCCATGGACATCATAATTAATCAAATAATCCCACAGAAATTAATAAATAATCTAATTAAGAGGGGATAAATAATTATTCATTCTGTAAACATTAAAAAAATGTTGTTCTATAAGAAATCATACTTAAATGGTTATGTCTATCGAAAAATACCCAATCTTGTTTGTCCCATGAGACCTACAAATGCATCATAGTGCTATAGAAGGATCTACCTCACTTCAATAGAAATGGGTTTTTTTGTATTTTATTTGTAGTTCATAACCAAAAATATTTCTATTGATATTTAAAATCACCTACAATATTTGATATTTAAAACTAATGGGGAAATGTATTTTAAGGAAAACAATACCATATATAAATAACACATTCTACATTAGTTATCTATATAAAAGACATAGAATGTAACATTTCATATCATCTATATAGATAACTCATGTCATAAATACATTTTAGGGTGGTTTTATAAATATTCCTCATGAAATGAGAAAATAATTAAAAATGTTAATATTAATATGAATAACATAACATCAAAAAAAATTTAAAATTATAATGAGAATATTGAAGTAATGAAATGAAGAGATAAGAGTTAATATGTTTCCTTCTAATCATTTTTTTCTCTCAATTTGTCCAACTATAAAGGCCATTTATAGATATTTATTTTATTTATGATGAGAATTACTTGAAGCATATTCAGGACTACTTTATAGATCTCATATGAAATCTTGATGATCCGTGACAGTTTTAACTTCATAAAAAACAAATGAAAATTTATAGAATAAAATTATATAATGAAAAAAGAGATATTCCCGCTTAAAATTGACTAACATATGATCATCGAGTATTTCAAAAGTTAAAAAGATATATAAATAAATAGTTTTACAAAAAATTAATAATATTGATTAGGTTGATGTATTTATAGGTGACAATGAAAATTTATATCATTCCATTAATTCCTACATGGGAATAAGAAAGGCAAAGGAATGTTATTTAAAAATATTGAAAATTTATATCCAAATATATTAGAAAATGTCTCCATGAATATTAATGTGAGTTTTTAGAGAATCTAATGAAAAATTTCATTATTTGTATACTTTTAGAATCTTTTTTCCAAAAAAACGTCATGAAACATTGTTCAAAATTAATTTTAACAAGTTTTTTTAAAACCCAATGTTAAAATTATATAATTACCATAATTTTATAAAAAAAATAGTTTTAATGTATATTTTATTATTCATTTTTAGGAAAAATAATGTCGATATACATTTTCAAGTCCGTTAATTAAAAACTATAATAAAAAACCATACATAGATATCTATTTTTAAACTAGTGTCTTCCATTACGAAGTCCAATGATTTCTTCAACTAAATGCTATTCAAAATAATCAACATAAAATTTTTCCTAAATAGCCATAAAATAATTTTTTAAGGATTCCCACCATAAATTGTCATTATCTTAAACCATCTAGAGTAATATAGGAAATTGTATCAGAATAATACATCCTTTGTAAGATGATTATAATACATCTTGAGAAATAATAATTACGTTACCATTATAATAAATTAATAATGGATAATAAATAAATAAGGTTTTTTTATTGGTGAATATATATATCCTGAAACATAATTTAAAACATCATTGAGTTAAATACCCTCTTCACATTGAAAATAATTCATAAAAAACTAAAATTTTCCAAAATAATAGAAAAAAATCATTGAAAAATCTAGAAAAATTGAATAAAAATATTCAATGAAATGACTAAACACTATGGTAGTAATGTTTGTTCATTTTTTGTTTGTTAAAAGAAAATATTCCATTCACATGTTTTCAAAAAAATTCTAAAATTACCTCATTCAGAAACCGATATGAAGGGAATATTTAACACATTTTTAAAAACCTTATTAAAAATTTATTTTATAAATAAATTTTTTAAAGTAAAAATATTATTAAAAAATGTTTTATGTAAAATATTAATATATAAGAAAACAAATCTTGACTGAGTAAAAAAACTGAGGGTTCTTTCATAACATGATTTTGGTATATTGAGTATATAATTAGTGTAATGTAAAAGACAAAATATAATTAACATATATCATAAGTATAGAATAAAATATATTTTTCTAATATAATATAATAAAATAATCCACCCAGTAGAATATTCAACAGAAAAAATCCAAAAAAATGATGAGATTTTTAAATAAACCATAACCTCCAGTTTAACATCATTTATATGTGTACAAACTTACTTGTTAATATATATAGATTCATTGTACATTTATAAAAAAATAAAACATAGAGAAACACACAGATATATATATATATATATATCATACAATATATTATTTACTGTTAAAATTTTCACTTTTTTATTGGCTGTTCCTTGTCAAAATCACTATTTTGTTTAATGAAAAATTCATTTTTTATATATGTTTTGGTTTGATAGTTTTGGTCTTTCTAACATATTAATAATTAAATAATATATATAATTTAAATAATTATATAAAAATAATATATATTAATTATAGAATTATTTATAATAATATATAAAATTTAGGGAGAGAGAAAATGAGTGACACAGTTCAAAGATATGGTTGGTTGTATGTATGCAAGAGTTATGTTTTGTTTTTTGTGGAAAATAGAAAAGAATAAAGATAAATAATAATTAAATCTTCTGATTTATTATTATATCATATATATCATATATGTTCAAGAAATCCTTCCTTCCTTCCATTAATGTAAATACAAAATGAATAGTGATTCACATCGCTTCATGGAGGGATTAATCCAGACATATGCATGGGGGTCGTTATTATGTTACATCATATTGAAGTGTAAGAATCAAGATGGTATATTATAATAAAATGAGTTAAATTACTTCATAAATATAATATATATTCATTAAAAACATAATTATATCTAGTTGAGGGATTTTGTGATGGAAAATGAATTACATCGGTTCACGAGGATGTTGTTCGCAGTACACATAATCAATGATTTTGTTTCCCATTTCACGAAAGAATAGATGGATATATGTTATTAAATAATAATAAGAAAAGAATAAAATATTCTATATTGGTTTTATTATATTGTAATTTTTGACACATGAATTAAGTATGTATGAGAATTAGTAAAAAATAAAGATCATGGAGGAGACAATCACCTACACATAAAAAAACCTCCTTTGGATTTCTTATTCATGTCTATAGGGTTGGAAATTTTGGATGTTAAAATAATATAGAATATTATTAATTATATTTTGGGAATATTTCAATTGTTTTTGTTTGAACTAAATTTTCCATGAAGACTGAATATCTGATAACATTAGTTTCCCTTCTATAATTGATGAGTTTAATTATTTTAAATACATATAACTATTCATTAATTAGTAGTAAATATCTACTAAAGTTACATATAAATATATAGATAATGTATCATATTTATTTTATGGTACATAGACACTTAAAATATATAAATTAATAATTTTCTATACAAGTTACCACACTATATCAATGTTTACTTTTATCATTATAGTTTTCACCATGGAAACAACTTTCTTTATTTACATTAGTAATTTATCCATTAAGAAAAAAATTAAATGATAAATTTTATATAATTTGGACCTAATTATTATAAATATTAAATAAACCATATCAAATCTAATTCAATTTTTGTGGAAATTAATTTTAGCATATATGTATATAATGCACAAATCCTGATTTTAACCTTTACCATAATAACTAATATTTACAATCCTCACAATTTTTTATGTAAAAATATTGTAATTAACATAATATGTAATAATAATTATTATAATACTAAATATGAAATCCATTTTATAATATCAATTTCACATAATTTGAGGAATGTAATATAAATAGACCTGAAAATGGAAGAAAAATTAATTTTCCAAGGAAAATGATTTCTTTTGTATAAAAGATATTATATACCTTTTCAACATAAAATTGATCAAAATGGATTTTTTATTAATAATAATATAATTAAACTAAATTTAATTTATTACAATACTAAAATAACATTTAACATTTAAAATTTGTAAAAATATTATTTTTTTAATAAATATTTTCATTTTTGTATATTCATTGAAAAATTAATCCATTACAAAAATTTTATAATTTAAAAATAATAAAATTAAAACAATATAATTTAACATATAATTAATATATTTTATGTTTTCTTTATAATGTTTATCAAAAATAATTTTAAAAAAATATTGAAAATGAGTTGAAATTGCTTTTTAGAAAAAATAAATTTATGAGCATAAAATGATAATATTCTCATAACCTTACATGAACATATATTAGAAATATGATAAAACATTTTATTAATGATATGATATATATATATATATAATTAAAATTATTCAAAAATATGGATTATTTTTATTTATTAAGATAAAAACACATTCCACATATAAAAACATTTGTTTAAAAACAACTATTTTACTTTCAAGTGATTTTATTTTCATATTTCATCAACTAATATAAATTATATTTCAATAATAAAATTTTTAACCATATAATTTTGATATTTCATATGGTCATATTCTTACCCACAAATTTAATTCCTAGTTTATAACAGTATATTATAATATAGTTCATTTAGTCTCAAGGATGCATGTATAACTGTCTATCAAAGAGATGAATTTTATTTAAATAGAATTCTACTCTAAATTATGAGGGTATATCATTAATAATGTCTTTCAATTAAAGTTTATACATATATTTAGGCCATTATATGATCAAGTAAGTTGAGAAATGAGAATATATTACATGCATATTTAATCATTTTAGATGAAAACATAATATATATCATAATAATATACACTCGAGATACAAAAAGTGTTAATGTTTTTGAGTACTAGATATGTAATAAACCTATATCTGTAAATTTATTTCACATTTCCTGTAAATATATTCTATAATCCAACCATCCTTAACCCTATCAAATTTACTAACTTTCTTACTAACTTATTGGAAATTGTAAAATAAGATATGATGACTTTATATGATCAGTAATGGTGAACATGATAAATGAAATAGAAGATCCTAACTAAGGATAATATAAGAATATGTTCAAATTAAAATGTACATAACATAAAAATATATATCCAATTATTCATAATAGAACAATCATAAGTCACTATATAAATATATTTTATAAGAAAATATATATTACAAAATAGTGTGAAATAATAAATAATCAATCATGAGAAAAGTAAGTATAACAGAATATTTTTTTGAATACATATAAAAAAAGGAAAATAGTATTTTTTTTCAAGATTAACTACTTAGAATTTCATAAAAATTTCAACATGTTCCCATTTATTGGTGGGTTCACTCCCCATTTCCAAAACAATAGCAAATAAAGTCTCATAGTGGATTAGGTTCACTACATTTTCACATTAATATTATCTCATGATGATTCTAGATTGAACCAATGAATTAGTGGGTATATAATTCCACACCTACCCATCACATAAAGAAAATAATACATATGTGTGTCATAATATTACAAAAGAATGCATACATTCATTATAGAATAGTTTACCAAAGATAATGTAATACATTACATAAAAAAAAATTCATTATAATCCATCATCATAATGATTAAAAATTTTGAAATACAATTATATCGGTTGTGAATAAAATCATGACTTAATTGATTTTGACATAGTTTAAAAATACATTCATAAAATCATTATGAATATTCTTTGAAAATATAGAATTAAAATTTATTCATTCCTTTTTTATTTTAAAGTTAAAAAAACTATAAAAATGGTAATATTGCTTTCTTTTAAAAACCATGAAACATCTAAATGTAAGAATCATAATTATGAATGTGGGTTATGGTTGAAAATGAATTCCATATAATAAACATTAAAAAATTATATATAAAAAATACTGAAATTAAATTTTATCGCATTTTGAAAATGACATGAATATTCAATTTAAAAATTTTAAATAAATTGAAATTGAATAAATATACCTTTATGAATAATATAAAGGTTAATAGTAACTTCAAAAAAACAAATTTAAATTACATGAATATTGAGGATAAATATTCCTGATCCAAAAAAGGGAAAAAAATCATTATTTCTTAGAAATTTTATTCTTTAATTTTTTAGTAACAGATATGGTGAAAAATGAAAAGACTAAAAGAAAAATAAATATTTTAAATGAATAGTAAAATTAATATGAATTTTTAAATAATTAATAATACAGTTCTCATAATGAAAAATGAAACATAAATAATCAATATAAAAAAGTGACATTGGAAGAAAAACCCTTATCTATATCTTTCACATAGTTGATAAAACTCTAAAATAATGTTTAATAATGTGAAAGTTATTATAAATTAATATTAAAACATTTCACTTATATTTTTTCATTACCCATTTATTAATAAGTCTTTTTTAAGATCAATATATTCATGTTAACTTTTTTGTTTTCATTCGTGATTTGGATTGATGGTTCCAATCCCAAAACCCAAAGCTTGGTTTCAAAATATTAATAATTTCCTAAATAACATATTTATTTACTATATAAACTATTTATTCCATCAACGTGTGGTGGTGATGATAAATTACATAAACTAATTAATGGAGGCCTCAGTCTTCATGCACAAAATGAAAATAATTCAATTTTACAGTGGATTGTATGAAAGGAATGAATAAAATAATTTATATTTATATAATGTGATTTATGTAAAATAATTAATATTTAACCATTAAATACATATTTATTACCACCAATTAAATGCAATAATGAAAAATAAAACATATCAATTTTTGGAGGTGGTAGTCCATATGTACGCATGAGTGAAATTTTCATTTAAAATTAGATGCAAAAGAGGTAGAAAACTATCCTTATATAAACATAAATTATTTTATTATAATAATTATATATATTACAAAACATTGAGGTGGTTATGGAATAATTTTATGAGGACAAAATGAGAAAATATTGAACTTAGTAGATTATGTTAATTACCTCCTCCCCTACTTTGGATATCTCATTACACCTTTCTGTGTTGGATGTTTGGGGAGACCAGAACCTAGAGGATGTGTGGATAAGATATGGTGAGTTATTTATGTAGATATTTATTGTGATAAGGTTCCCAAATTTTGTGAATAATTTAGGACAGTACATGACCTTTTATAAGTGATATATTTTACCCCCATGTAAATATAAAAATCATTTAAAGGTATTAAATGTCATTATGAATGGTGGTTGATCAAATTTATCCAAATATAGACACAAGAATAAGGGATGGTAAAAATAAACTCAAAATGTAATAATAAATGTAATTTTATTGTGATATTAGAGGACATACCCTTTATTTTAACACCTTTTAACATATTTTATCCTTACCACCATGAATTATCTTTTACAGAGGGAAATATTAATTATGATAAATAATAAAATAAGCCATCTAATAAAATTTGGAAATTCTTATTAAAAATATATAATCCACTTTATTAGATTCAATTTCTAATGTTCTCATAAAATATTATAAATTATCATACTCAAAATGAACAAACACTTGTATAAAATATAAAATTCATTAGTGAATTAAAATGATATTATTTTCATTCCATTATTAATAAAAATATAATAATAATATTTCATTATTTTATTAAAAAAAATATATAAAAAATTAATTTAAATCATTAATAATTACATATTATTATAATTTACTAGTATAAAAACAAATTTCACACATTAAAAATAGATTTCTGAAGAATTACATGTTTTATATTGAAATGATTTAGTCATCATATATAACAAAGTTTTATTGAGTATAATATTGAATATTCATTTTTATACATGTAAAAATGCTATTTATTAAATCAAATACATTATGTGAGAAAATGTTATCATTCATATAAAAAACATAAAAATAATGTAATCAAAATAAAACATTTGTCTTTATTAGAGAGTTGTTATATTGGTGTTACTTATAACCCCCTGATTAATTTAGAGATTTTTTTAATTGATCTAAACAATATATTTATCAATATATTATAATAGAAACATTATTCAAATGTATGAAATTTAACAAAAATTCATATTTCATGAAAATATGTCACAAATTTTTCTTTTGAATCAATGGTATTTTCATTAGTGCATTTTACCCATTTTATTTTATGAAGTAATTTATTTATAAATATCAATTAAATATTTTTAAACATATTATTTTTTTGTAGGGTTGAATTATTTAGTTATGTTCATTATTGTGGTCATAAAAATTTATCAAATTTATCAATTTTATTTTTATGAATAATAAATTCTAAATATATATGGTGTAATAGATGAGTTGGGCATGATAAATTAGGAACAACTGAGATTAATCCCATCATGTTAACAAAAAAATATTTATTGACTATATTAGGGTTATAAGAGGTTTACTCATTATGGTCAGTATATGTTTCTTAAGATAGGAAGAGTTTCATTTGATACCTAAGGATAAAAAACTCATTATCAAGGGATTAAATGATTCTAAAAAACCTATGGGTACTAAATGATTTGGAGGAAAACCGATGGAACAAATTACAAAAGAGTGATCAGTTCACATTTACAATGTCATAAATCATCAATGGTAGGAAAAAAATCATACATTCCAACCAAATTCATTTTCTAGGGGATTGGGAGTGTACCTTGAAAGGATGATAATTTTATGGTTTATATATTGGATTAAGGAGGAGAATTTTGTTATCTAGGTGATCAATTATTCCCATGTACAAGGGATTTTCCATAGAGTGTCTGTAAAGAGACGATATTTCCATATAATTTTTATAAAATAAATAGTAATTTTACGAGTCTGTGAAAATTGATGGTGCGTGATTCCGAGGCCCAGAGTACCTGAAATGAATTTTTGATCTTTATTTCGAGTATGTTTAGTAAACGTGCAAGTGGGGTTTTGTAACTATTGAACTGGTTTTCGGAATTAAAATATAAGGGCATCGTCGAACTCGTAGAGGTGGGTTCCGCTTAAGGATACTTTCTCCTCGACGACAGATAGATGAGGGTGATAGTTACATTATGGGTTTTTGTGGAAATAATAAAATAAAATAAACTTCATTTTTTTTTTGAGGTTCCATGTGGATATATCAGGTGGGGTCCACCATAACTAAACCTCCATGTGGAAGTTGGAAGTGGGGACCACCAGACCTTAACCTCACATGAGAGGTTAAGGTGGTGAGGACCACTCAAACCATAACCTCCCATTAGATTTTTTGGTGGTGGAGACCACTCGGGATTAAATCCCCTTGAAACCCTCTTTAATTGGGAGAAAACCCTCAACTACCACAATTAATGAGGGAGACCCTCTTGACCTCTTCCACTATAATTGTGCCAACAGACAAACAATTAATCATGCCAACACACCACTTCATTGAGCCAATTTAATTTAATCAAATATGATTTCTGTCTATGATTAAATTGGGGAAACACTTTTTATTTTGGATATCTATTCTATTTGGTGGAATTGTGGAGAGGAGGAGCTCTTTGGACAATCATTATCCAACAAAGAACACTTCCTCCATGAAGAACATCGATGACTTTGACTTACTTTCTCAAAACATCCTTTGCCGTAGTACGTGTTCGCCTACAACGAATCAATATCCTCTTTCTTGTGCTAATGTCAAACAATATTGAACAAGGTAGGTTTTTTAATTAAAGTTGATGTTATTACCTTGATTTTTTCCTTCTAAAAACAATTAATGAGGATCAACTTATTATCTAGTTGATCTGCGGATATTTTTATTATGGTTTGGTAATAAATTGTTTCGGGATGTTGTAGGGGTTTATTCATTATTTGATTACCACTTCCCATGTTCTCCCCTCTTTTTTCCTTTACATGGATGGGAATTGAAATTATTGAGGGAATATGGGAATTGATGTTTTAAAATATCATTCATTCTCGTTTTTTATTTATGTTCTTGATGAACTACTTTCTACCACTCCAAACATGGAGGGTGCGTGCCAATCAATAATGGCCCGACCCCGCACCGTTCTTCTATGGGGTGTTAATCAAAACAAACAAAGGCGAAAATGGAATCAAAGGAGACCAAGGAAAAAAGCACGCCACCCACGAACTCTGTGACCCACACTGCCCCCATGATGCTCCGGAGCCCTAGAAGAACCGGCTCTGCTGCCCCGGGCCAAACTGTTCCGCCTTCCGGTCGTGCCTCCCGCTAACCACGATACCCGCTAGTCGTGCCTCCCGTCGGCTCATGCTGTCCGCTGACCTTCCGAGCAGCCCCGGTCGTGCCCACCCGCATGCCTTCCAAGCCCTCGGCCGAACCGGCCTGCAACCTTGTAGTGCCCCATCCGAACTAACCCCACACCCCGGCTGAGCCGCCCTTGTGTCACCCTTTGGGACGAGTCACCCATGCGGTTCCATCCGGGACGAACTGCCCTCGCGCCGACCTACGGCTGGTCCATTCCCTCGCGGCGGGTCTGCGCACTCTCTACACTCCGCGGACCCTCACAGCCAGCTGGTATGGGCCCAGTGGGATAGGATGAACCCAATGGGCCCGCCTGCCCAATGTGCCGGGTTGACCCGAACCGGGTCAGCCCCGACAGGGTTGGGCCAGGTCGGTCGGACTGGGTCAGATTGGACACGGGTCCACTACGACCCTTTACCTTCGTTCAGTCATATATTTGGCACCGGATGTCCGTTTGACAAACCGTTAGTGGCCCTGATAATATTTGAGAATGATGGTCCCTTTGAGTATACCCCACTAGTGATTGGGGTATTGTTGAGATATGGTCAGGTTGGATCATGCATGAATCCAAATGGGCCCCCAGGACTAAAAGGATAATAACTCAAAGATCAGGAATCTAATTGATGAGTCTTTTGTTGCGTTGAGACCCCTATTATGTGGAAAACCTTTGAGATACTTATTCGTCAGATTTTGTGATAGTTGGAGTATCGACTAGTAACTCGTGGAGCGGATCCTCTCGGAGACAGGAGAGCAGAGTGGGGAGACCTAGAAGTTAGATGAGACTTGACGACTAATAACTGTTCAACTCATAGTGACGCTATTATCCCAGTGTGGAGAGACTTGGTGTCGTGGCAGACCCACAATGGAGGAGCGTAGTTGGTGACGCGGCAGACCCACATTACTCGACAAGAGGGGTACCTCTGTAGGCTAAAAGGGGGATCACGCTTTGTGACATGGGAGACCCATGGTGGGGAGCGCCTATTTGTGACGCGGAAGACCCACGATATTCGATAGGAGGAGAGCCACATTAGTCCAAGGTTAGTGGGAAGTGTTCTTGGTGTCGTGGTAGGTCCACTATAGTCGATTGGGCAGGTGTTTTCCAGCAGCTGAGGATTCGATAATGTTACTGTGGATGTTACCTGATACTACCCCTATAATAATATCATGGTTGAGCAGAGTAAGTACTTTTTTTCCCTCATGATTGAGATGGATTACTTTATAATGTAGGTATATTAATGGGAATATATCTATGTAGGGATATCTGTTGATTTCATACATTGTGGTTTATCCTTATTGTAAATTGTGAGACCTTGAGGGTCTCAGGGTCTCTACTGAGTATTTTTATACTCACCCCTACACGGACTATGTCTGCACATTGTCATGTTGGATGTAGACAACGAACAACACTGACTGAGGCTGATAGTACGTGGACTGGACGATACTCAGAGGTGAACCATACAACTTTTCTGTACACAGAGGAGACAAACAGATGTGGAGTGATGAGGTGACGATCTGTAACTATCCATCAGGTAGGAACCTCAGAGGACGATCTAGTAGCTATCTTTTATTTTTCTTCAGTTGTATTTAATTTCAATTTTACTTTTACTTTCCAGTAGGTCTTGTATTCTAGCACCTTTTACATTCAGTAATCTTTTGTTATACAGTTTACATGGTGTTTTTTCCAGCAGTGTGCTTGCTTGTGTGTGTGTTACAGGTTATAAAGGCAATATCTTCCCTGTTTTAAGGAATTACACCTTTGGTGCTAGTCTCCAGCCCTCGGCCCATAGAGGGTGGGCTTGGGGTAGTCATAGCATCAGTCTCGGGGGATGGGTCATTATAAATTGGTAACAGAGGAGTTGGTTTTACCACATAACATAGGAATATGATCTTTTTTGTGAAGTAATAGTGTTATGTGTAGTGAGTGTGGTTTTTAGTTAAGGGATCTAGTGTTGTTGCGGTGGATGACGTATCCATACACTAGGACCCTGACATCCTATTTCAGACTCAGAGCACGAAAACACTAATTATGTGTGTGTTTTCAGAAGTTTTCTTTATGTCATCTCAACCAGGTGAGCTCAGCAGGTATAAATTTTTACTGTAGTGAACCTATTGCTTTTCAGGATGCCTCCACAGAGACATCCAGCTGGACTTCGAAGAGTTATAAGCACTGATTTTCCACTAAGTGATGAGGCCTCAGAGCAAGTCCCTTTTTTAGTAGAGGCACCAGCGGAGGCACCAGCAGTACCACTACCTGTTGTAACACTGATGACACTAGCCCTAACAATAGATGGTGCACCCCACTTGAGTGTGTTGCATGACATCCAGCGCCAGAGGCCAACAATTTTAAGGGGAGATACGGACCCACAGACGGGTGAGGATTTGATTGAGACTGTAGTGAGAGACTTTAGACTTCTAACGACTCTGGTAGACCTCATGGTAATCTTTTCCACTAGCCTTCAATAGGAAGAATCATGAATATGGTGGAGCATGATGTTCCAATTCCATGATGAGGTGATGCTTCTCTGGGAAGACTTGGAGAGCCTATTTCGGACAAGGTTTTCCCTGGAAACTCTTCGTGCAGTGCACATTCAAGAGGTACTTAATCTGTAACAGAGCAACATGACGTTAGCTGAGTACTCAGTGAGGTTCATAGAACTCCAACGATACACTAACGATATTGTGCATGACCCATTCTTCATGGCTCAGACCATTGAGCAGGGACACAGAGGGGAGATCAGTGCTTCAGTGATCTCACTCAGCTTCCCGATGCAGGTGGGGGTGTTAGAGAGAGACCTCCAAATAAAGTGTTTCTTTGCTGAGTAGTCTCCTGCAGTGAGATCCACCACCAGTCGACATGTAGTGGAGTCTTATGCGTCTAGCAACAGGCATATTTCAGAGAGGTCCAAGAGGACCATACCTATAGGTGGACGACCACAATATTCATATTCGGTTGTGCGGGGCACTCGAGGTGGAGAAAGACATGCGAGGAGTGGGAAGTGTTACTCATGCGGCAGGTAGGGTCACATGGCTCGTAAATGTCTAACCCACTATTCTAATGATCAGCAGATTGTTGAAGGACCATCAAAATAGAGACAGAGTTTCAATCTAGGTAGTTAGTAGGGAGCAAGTAGATGTGGCAGAGGAGCTGGTCGTGTAGCTGGCGGTGGGTGACTTTTAGAAATATTACTGCCACAACAACCAAGGGGTCCACATCGATCGGAGGTATCCATTTGACAGAGACATCATAGCTCCAAGAAACTGAGTCTTATGATCATGATGCTCTGGAGACAATACAGGGTATTATCTGTGTCTACTCCACCTTAGATGCAATAATTATAGACACAAGTTCCAGTCATTATTTTATTTCCACTACCCTCGTTCGTAGCTCAGAAATTCTGACGGAGTCGTTGGCCCAATCCTTACAGCTAGAGAATCTTACTGGGGCTGATTCAGTGATTAAGAAAAGGTGATAGTAGTGTGATCTTACTCTAGGAGGTGAGTGCTTCAGTTGGGATCTCCTAGTAGCAGCGTCGAGGCATTACGATGTCATCAAGGGTATGGACTAGTTTTCTACAGTCAATGCTCAGACTGAATGTATTAGGCACAAAATGAGGTTTTTCTGTAGGAATGGGACTAGATTTACCTTCACTAGTGAGAAGGGATACTTTTCAGCACATGAAAGACTTTCTCAGAAAAGAGTGCATCCGATCACTCATCAGTTGGAAAGACTTACCCTTGGAGCATTTGATGTAGAGAGTCTGAGTTATCTTGTAGTGGTGGACCAGTACATGGATGTTTTCTTGGATGATGTCTCAAGTCTACCTCCTCGCATATTGGTGGACTTCTATGTTGACTTGTACCTCGAGATGACATTGATATCTACAACAGCATATCAGATGGCTCCCTTGGAGATTCGTGATCTGAGGGTACAACAGGAGGACTTGCAGGGGAAGTGATTCATCTGTCCTAGTGTATCTCCCTAGGCAGCCATGATTCTATTCTCCAATAAGGAGGATGTGAGCTTGAGGAATTGTGTTAACTATCGGCACCTGAACCTGGTGACTGTGAAGAACAATTACTCACCCCTAAGGATTGAAGACCTCTTTGATCAGCTGAATGGAGCACGGTGGTTCTCAAAGATAGACCTCATATCAGGCTATCACCAGCTCATATTTTGGGATGAGGATTTACAGAAGAGGGATTTCAGATGTTATTACAACCACTATGAGTTCTTGGTTATGTCTTTAGGAATAACCAACAATCCATTAGGTTTCATTGGACTCATGAACATGGTCTTTCATCCATACCTTGACCGTTTAGTCGTAGTATTTATCGATGACATTCTGATCTACTATACTGCTGAGGAGGAGCATGCATATCATTTGCAGGAATTACTGTACACACTCTGAGAGATCCAACTTTATGGTAAGTTCTTGATGTGCCAATTATGGATCTGATAGGTTCACTTTCTGGTACATGTCATCTAGGAGTCAGGAGTTTTAGTGGATCCAACAATTATTGAGGCGGTACTTACTTTAGAGCCAGCCAGGAATGTGACAAAAGTGCAGAGTTTCCTGGGATTGGCTGGATATAACCGGATGTTTGTGCCAGGCTTCTCCAGAGTTGCAGCACCACATTCATCATTGACAAAGAAGGGGAAACCCTTCGTTTGGTTGGAGAAATTCCATTGGAGTCTTTAGGAGATGAGGCAGAGGCAGACTAGTGCTGCCACCTTGAGGCTTCTAGAGGAGGTCATAGGGTACATAGTTTTCTGCGACGTATCTGGGTGGACTCGAATACGTCCTGATGTAGGAGAAAGAAGTGATCACATATAGTTCTCAATTTCTAAAACATCATGAGTAGAACTATGCTACCCATAACTTGGAGTTAGAAGTATTGGACTTCACCATGAAGATGTGGTAACACTATATGATAGGAGAGTATTTTACCGTGTACTGTGATCATAAGAGTCTCAGGTATATCTTCTCCCAGAATGACTTGAACCAGAGATAACAATACTAGATTGAGTTTCTCTAGGACTGTGACTTTGAGATAGTCTATACTCATGAGAAGCGGAATGTTGTTGCAGATTCCCTCAGCCGGAGATCTGTTATAAAGCTTCTAGGCGTGGAAAAAAATTAGTAGGCCGCTTTGCAGATATCCATTGTCGATTGGGATGGATAATCATTTCTTCAGTCTCTTACAGTCAATCCCCCACTTCTTCAACGAGTCAAGGAGGTAATGCTTGGGGTCACTGACTGCGAGACACGATGTGCTTAGATATCCACACTGCATAAACCTGGTTGATTTTCTGAAGGTAAGGATCATGTAAATATTTTCATAGCACATATCATTGTACCAGTGTCACTTCAAGAGTAAGTGTTGAGGGAGATCCACACATCTCCACTAGTGGAACATCCAAGAGTGGCGAAGAAGTTCCATGACCTTTGAAAATGTAACAAGTGGTCGGGAATGAAGAAAGAAGTTGAAGATTTTGTCTCTCGATGCATCACATGTCAGGAAGTGAACGTGGAGCAATAGGTACTAGAAATCTTGGTTCATCTTTTATAGGTCCCATATTGTAATTGGGATGGCATATCCATGGACTTTTTGAAGGTTCTTCCGTGTACATCCAAGGGAAATGACTCGATTTATGTGATCATTGATTGACTCACCATGTCAGCCCACATCCAACTGATTAGAGAGTAGGGTTCAACAGAGAGCTTGGGACGCCTCTATGTGCAACAGATTTTGTGGATACATGGAGTACCATTCAACAATTATCTCTGATCGTGACACACATTTTACATTCTGTCTATGTAAGGGGTTGGAGGAGGCTTTCGAGAAATAGCTTCATTTGAGCCTCGCCTTCCCACATCAAACGGATGGCCAGAATGAGCAGACCATTCATACCCTTGAGGGCATTCTTCATTCTTGTGTTCTCGACATCAGTCGCAGCTGGGAGGATAACATACCTTTTGTGGATTTTGCATAGAACAACAGATATGACTCCACCATTTGGGTGTCACATTTTGAGGCATTGTACGAGTGACCGTGCAGATCACCTTTGTGCTAGACAAACCCAGGGGATTCGGCAGTCATGAGACTAACGATGGTACTGGCTACCATGGAGAAGGTGCAGATCATCCATGGGCGGATGAAGACTGTACATAGCAGGTAGAAGTTATATGTTGATAGGAGAATGATACCTCTGGAGTTCAAGGATGGAGACCACGTCATTCTACAGGTCTCACCCTGAAGAGGTCTATGGAGATTTAGCTGAGGCCGCAAGTTATCTTCGAGGTTCATCGGACCTTTTCTGGTCCTCATCAGAGTTGGCATGGTGGCATACTTCTTAGTTCTTCCACCTCAGTTGCACCGGGTGCACGATGTCTTACACGTATCCTAGCTAAGGAGATATGTGCATTACCCTTCTAACATCATTTACCATGGTGAGAAAGACATCGACGATGGGGATACTTTTAAAGAGGTTCCAGTAGAGATTGAGGATCGACAAGATTGGGTCCTTCGGAGATGGTCAATACCTCTGGTGCGCGTTCACTGGTAGCACGGGAACCTCCAGGAGAGAACATGGCATCGGGAGGCTCATATGCATTGTCAATACCCCCACTTGTTCCCTTAGTTTGAGTTGTGGCTTACGAGTCCGTAAAAATTGACGGCACGTGATTCCGAGAACTAGAGTTTCTAAAATGAATTTCTGAATTTATTTCAGGTACGTTCAGTAAACGTGTGAGAGGGTTTTCTTACTATTGAACTTGTGCTCTGAATTGAAATCTATGGGCACTGTTGAACTCAGAGCACCAATTTTCTCTTAAGGATACATTCACCTCGATGGGAGATGGAAGATGGAGAAAGTTAGATTTTGGGTTTTTTGTTGAAATAATAAAATAAAATAATCTACATTTTAATTTATTTTGATCTTCCATGTTGATATTTCAGGTGGGGTCCATCGGAAATAAACCTCAATATGGAATCTAGAAGTGGGGACCACCAGTCCTTAACCTCCCATCAGCAGTTAAGGTTGCGGGGACCACCCGAACGACAACCTCCCATGAGGGGAAATGGATGTGGGGACCACCCAAAATTAAACCCCCTTTAAACCCGCCATTAATTGGGAGAAAACCTCAAGTCCCAAAATTCCCGATAGATAGCCTCTTGACCACCTCCACCTAAATTTTTCCAACACACATACCATTAATCTTTCCAACACACTACTTAATTATGCCAATTAAATTTAATCCATTTTGAATTGTGTCTATGATAAAACTAGGGAAACAATTTTTATTTAGGCAATATCCGTTATTTGTTGGAATTGGGTAGAGGAGGAGCCCTTGAGAGAAATATTCTTTAGCGAATAACACTTCCTCCACAAGGAATGTAGATGACTTTTACTTCCTTTCTTGTAACCTCCTCTGACGTAGGACGTGTTCATATACAATGAATCGACGTCTTACTTATCGTGCTAATGTCAACCAACATCGAACAAGGTAGGGATTTTAATTAATTTTGATTTTATTCCCTTGACTAATTCCTTAAAAAAATAAAGAACGCGGATCAACATATTATCAATTTGATCCACATATATTTTCCCTGTGGGTTGGGAATAAATTGTTACAGGAATTTGTATAGGTTTATTCATTATTTGATTACCACTTCCCATGTTCTCCCCTCTTCTTCTTTGCGTGGTTGGTAATAGAAATTATCGTGGAATTATGGGAATTGATGTTTAAAAATATCTTCTATGTTTTTTCATTGTTGATGTTGTTGATGAACAGCTTGACAACACTCTAAATGTGGAGGGTGCAGGACAAAAAAACATGGCCTGAACCCCCGACATTCTTCTTTGTGGTGTTCTTCGAAATGGAGGTTGGGTACAATGGCGTCGAAGGTGACGAAGGAAATGGTCGCGCCACCCATGGCCTCCATGAACCGTGCCGCCCCCAAGATGCTTCGACGCCCCTGCAGAACCGGATCTGCCGCCCGGGCTGAACCGCGTCGCCTGCCTCCTGCGCCACCTGCCAGTCTCATCACACACCAACCCCACCACCCATTGGTCGTGCCTCCTGCCGGCCTTCCGAGCCCCCCCGGTCGCACTAGCCCACCTGCCTTCTAAACCCCCAGCTGAACCAGCCCCTCACGGTGCCCAAGCCGAACTAGCCCGTGCCCTCGTTGCACCCCAGCCTAATCGGTGCTAGTCCCCAGCCGAGCTACCCTCGTGGCAACCTCTGGTCCGAGCCTCCCACGTTGCGCCCTCGCAGCCAGTCCGCGACCTCTCTGCCCTCCGCGACTCCTCGTAGCCCGTTGGGTTGGTCCCAATAGGCAGGGACGAACCCAACGGGCTCAGCCAGACCCAATGGGTTAGGCTGGGTCGACCCAAACCAGGTCAGCCCAGACTGTGTTGTGGCGAGTCGGTCCGACTGTGTCAGACCAGACCCGGTCCCACTAAGACCCTTTACCTTTTTTGGGTCATATCGTTGGCATAGGACGTCCGTTTGACAAACTATCAGCGACACTGGTTTTCGTGAAGCATAACGGTCTCTTCGAGTGTACCCTACTAATGGTTGGGTTATATTTGAGATTTGGTCATGTTGGATCGTGCACGATTCCAACCGGGACCCGAGGACTAAAAGGTTAATAACTCACAGACCGAGCAGCCGATTGACGCACCATCTTTAAGTTGAGACCCCAATGACTTGGCATACTGTTGAGATACTATTTCATGGGACTTCATGAAAGTTTTAGTATTGAATAGGAGAACATGGATCAGATCCTCCCAGAGATGAGCGAGCGTAGTTTAGAGAACTAGTAGATTGATGAGTCTTGATGATTGCTGACCGTTTGACTCGAACTGACTCTACTGGCCCGGTGGGGAGTGCCTTGGTGTTGAAGAAGACCCACAGTGGATGAGCGCGCATGATGGAATGGCAGACCCACGGTGGGGAGCGCCTCTATGTGATGTGGAATGCCCATGATATTCAACAATTGGAGTACCTCAATAGTCCAACGTTAGTGGGAAGCGCTCTTGATGTCGTGGAAGTCCCACTATACTCGATTGAGCTGGAGTCCTCTAGTAGATTAGGATTCGATAATGTTACCGTGGATGTTACTTGATACAACCCCTAAAATAAAATCCAAGTTCAGCTGAGCCAGTACATTGGTGTTTTCATCGTGATTGAGAATTATTACTTAATAACGTAGGTATATGTATGGGCATATACCTAAGAAGGGTTATCTATTGATTTCATGCTTTTTGATTTATCCGTGTTTGATTTTGTGATATCTTGAGGGTCTCGGGGTCTCTACTGAGTATATTTATACTCAACCCCGCATGGGCTATGCCGGCACCTCGTTGTGTTCGATGTAGAAAACAATCAATGCTGACTGAGGATGAGATTATCAGGACTGGATGGTACCCGGAGGTGGACCATACGGCTTGTTGGTGCACGAAGGAGACAGACGGACATGGAGTGCTGATGAGATGATTATTACCTATCCTTCATGTAGGAACCTCAGAGGATGATCCGGTAGGTGTCTTTTCTTTTTCTTCAGTTGTATTTCATTTCATTTGTACATGTACTTTCTCAATGGGCTTGTATTCTAGCCCATTTTACTTTCAGCACTCTTTTGTTATACAGTTTACCTTGTGTTTAGTCCAGTTGTGTGCTTGCTTTTTGTTTGTGTTACAAGTTATAAAGGCAATGCCTTCCCAGTTTTAGGGAATTACGCCTTTGGTTCTAGTCACCAGCCCCTGTCTTATGGAAGGCAAGCTTGGGGTAGTCACGACATGGGCCATGGGGGATGGGTCGTGACTGTGTCCATTGGGAAGTCTTATATATCAACAATAGGGCTCCAATACAAAGTATGTAATAATATGTAAATTATATTTGGTTAAAGGACCTTTTTATTGTGTCCAAAATGGATTTTGTTAATCTTTAATGTTTTAACATATTGGGGTTCTATGGAAGTATATAGGGTCCACCATACATATGGGTGTTTATAGTTTTCTATTTTAAATGATTTCAATGATGGGAATCCTTCAATGAATAAATTATATATAATTCTTATAAAAAATGGTCATACATGGTTTGATATATTATTAATTTTTATAGGGAATGAATTGTTACTATGGTATTGTGTGATTCCCTCCCTACCTCCCATTTTTAGTCTTAGAAACTACATGATATATAATGTTTAAAGATTTCCAAAAATGTATTGCACAAAAATGTGTAGATATACCTAATATATAATATTCCAAAGATTCTTTCCCCTCAATATATGTTTCTCGGGGGGTAATTTTGTATTGTGTGCATAACGGATTTTATTGGGATAAAAAAACCCATCATAACATAAGAGGTAAAAAATTTCATTGTGTTTCCTCCTCAATGATACAAACTAATGCCATAGATTTATCATACGATGAATGATTCAAACTAACATGAATATATTGAACATTTTTTAAATGATTACAATGCTGCAAGTCCCCCATACCATATTAGTTAATCATACAAAAAAATAGCCCTTATTGAATAAAATGAATCCATAATTGATTGTATTAGCTATTATTATAATCGTATACAACTAGAAATTATTCATTCATTCTCTCCACATATTGAATCCCATGATTCAAGAATATCATGTTTTTATCAATACATCATTCATGATATTAAAAGTGATTCTAACAATATGATATTTTCATATTGAATCCCAGACATTCTATTATGATGTAAAAATTGATTAAATGTCATCATATTGAATTATTTACTTCCTTTGAGTTTTTCCTTCTCTTATGTATATATTTTTCAATCCACTATTAATTGTTGTTAATAATTTTTATGATATAGAAGTTTTATATTATAAAAAACTTATCCCATAAAAGTATAATATTAAATGATCTTATATATGTTTGGATGATTATGTGAGAAATCCCACCAATTTATTTTATCCCATCACATATTAAATTTTGGATTGTGAAAAACTGATCTTTTTTTAATGGTCCCCCCATTTCATTGATTTTAAATTTTTTAATCCAATTATTTATCTTTCCAATTATGAAAATTATATTTTAATATTATTTTTTACAATTAGTAAATAAGAATCAAGTAATATATTTAAATAATTTATGATATTATAATTTGAAATGAAAATGATATTTTATATCACTTTATCAGGATACACTTAACATTAAAATTAAATTATATGTGTGTGTATTATTTTAAATATTTTATGGATTTGATGAAAAGGATTCGAACATAAAAGATAAATATAAACAAAACACCAAAAAAATATGGAATAGAATTTGAAATGACTAAAAATTTATAATTTAGGGATGAATCTCTATATATGAAAATGATTTTTTGATAAATATTATTGAAATATCATTTCCAAATAGTATTTATGATAGACGATTGGTCACCGATTTTTAAAAAAACTAAGATGGATCCCCATATATATATTAAAATTATAGTGAGTAATGTGGAAGATACTATTAATTCATTGATCTATTTAATTTATTAAACTGAAAAAATATGGTTATCTAGTATATAATCTAGAGGTGCATTATATTGAGAAAAAACTGGTATTCCCTAAATAGATTTGAGTGATGAAAAATTTATTAGGACTTAAATAAATTTATATATGTTCACATTATATTTATTTGATAGAGGATCATTATAAATCTAAAAAATATAGTTCAAAACTATAAATTGAATCATATTGAAATATGGAACAACTTTATCAGATGAAAATTAGAAATATAGTCATTAATGTTTTTTTTCGTAACACTTGATCTTGTTTCTATAATTTTCATTAATCCAATATCAAAGACAATGTTTTAGTATATATAATTTAACCATATTGGTAAATTAACTCAGTTAACATAACAATAAAAGGCCATACCCTATATATATATTTTTTATAGTTTCTCGTAATAGGTTAATAATTTTATAGGAAATTATACCAAATATATTATAAATGAAGGGAGTGAAATAATGAGGAATGTAGAAAAAACTCAAGGAGTGCTTATTTTAAAAAGGAAAGATAAAATTCTTATACATTATAAATAGATGGAAGAAAGGGATTCTTGATTCAAAGGATGGTATTCAAATTGTTTTATGTTATGATTTTAAATGAAATATTTGAACTAAAATTTTCCAATCTTATTTCATATATTAAATATGACTCACATAGGTTTATATTTGATGATGTAAAATTTATTTTCTAGTGTAGATAATGTATTGAATTGTTTTATAAGTTTTTTAAATATATTGAATATATAAGGTCGAAATATAGAACCATATTTTTGTAATGAAATATAAATGAATTTAAATGGAAATATTTGAATGTATATTTATAGTAGTGTTGAAAAAGAATTCAGAATGAGAATGTTATTATAGACAGATGTGTCTTTTTTTTATATTTGTTTTAAAAAATTAATCATGTCATCAAATTATGAAATAATTTTTGGTTAATATTGTATTAATACTAATGTTAGTATGAAATATCATTGAGTTTATAAGAGATATTTAGGATTATATAAAATTAATATCATTTCATGTGGAGTTAATTTGATATTATTAATGTCTTATGAACATCTATGTGCAATATTAAATGTAGTTGAATAGTTCTGAAATATTTTTTTTCATTTGTAAATATTAAAATAGAATATCCATTGTATAGAATTCGCATATTTAAATAATATTAGTGTATGTTTTTAAATTATTCATCTATATTGATTGGTATTATTTAATAAATGTGAAAAATGTATTATTCTTAGTATAAATCAATATCTTTTTGAGTATAAGAATCCATTATGTTGTGTTGAAATTAATTATGGGGTGTACCTAGTTGAAAAGTTTATTAGGTCTAGGTAAAAGTATTGTTAATGGGTAGTTAAGAGGAAGTAGTGGTGTATGTTTTTGAAGATTATGTTGTGTATATTAAAAGGTCATATTTACTATGTATATTTAATAACCACATTGTGTTTTTATAGGGTAAAATTATATATTTTATATTTTAGAATCTCACTCTAAATTTTGGTATGTATAAGTTTCTATTTTACTTATACCGATTATATGGTCATGGTTCACTAAATTAGATATATGACTTTGTAAAAATTTGATAAGTATAATTTCATAGCATAATATTTTCTTTTTAAGGTAGTGTTATTTTTATTGAAAGATAAGTCTAGTTTCATTTGGAAGTGTTTCA
Organism: Viscum album; assembly: GCA_963277665.1. Lineage (NCBI taxonomy): Eukaryota > Viridiplantae > Streptophyta > Magnoliopsida > Santalales > Viscaceae > Viscum > Viscum album. The sequence goes on from OY728152.1 coordinate 1,767,797,574, forward strand.
TAATGTATATTTAGATGAAAAAATGCAAAAAAAAATTGGGAAAATTTATCCCATTTTTGTCTCTAATATTTTTTATAGTGATATATTCATAAACTATCATTGTGATGTGTGATAACATTTCATTTTTTTTAAATAAAATAATAGTAAACTTATTGTGATATTTTGATAACTATTATTTGAAAAGGTTATATTCAAATATTTGTTTTGATTGATATACATAGTGTTATTATTTTATCAACACATTGTAATTTGTGTGTTCTGTAGTTCAACATTTTTTTCTTATAACTTATATTTTTTTATGATAAAGGGATATTATTTTATAGATATAATTAGACCTTAATATATTACCATTACCATTATTTAGTAGATAAACATTGTCGAGAAATCATAGAAGGCTTTGTGAACATGGATAGATCTTATCAATTCATGATAAGATGTGTGGTCTTGGAATACTTCAAATTTTTAACTATTTAAATAATTAATGAATGTGGAACTCTAAATAAAAATATGGAGGGAGTTAGAGAGAGAAACAGAGAGTTGATAAAACACAATAAAAAAATGAAATCTAATTATGATAAACAAAATTATAGAAGGTGAACAAGATATTATATGAAGAATTAGTCTTGAATATGTAAATTAAAATAGTAATACCAAACTCATTTTGTGATGGTTTATATTTTTTTCATATTTTTGTTATGTGCATGTATGTAAATAGTGTGCCCATAGAAAAATTAGTTATTGGATTCTATGAAGAGTAGTACCATTTAGTCTTAATAATTGGATGATATAAAACATTTTATTAATTCATATTTCATCATATATTCATTTATAACGCTCAATTATTCTGTGTGAACCATTTTTTTCATAGGATCCTAAAATATACAGTATAATGAAGGTGAATTAGCATTCATCCCTTTCTTATTGAATCAGGCTACATTTGATCTTTTCATCAAATTTTAAAAGACACATAGTACCAATCAGTTGAAATTGAATGGAAAAATATTATAATGCATAAATTAGTTTATGTATAGACACTATGAATTTTAATTGATTCACCAACATTGTGCAACATCCGAAGTGAAAATTTCAATTATGTGATGATATGATTAAAAATCACTACATATATTGATGATCTTTAAAATATTTAGGATGATTCTATTCCATGGTATTAGGGTTCTACATCCATTCCACTAACTAGTTTTCAAGAGGGAATAAACAATTGATTGTATTGGTAGTTTGATTGAACATAAAAGAGTACATATAATTGAATAAAAAAATTACTAAATTGGTTATATTCATGTTTTTTAATTATCCACCACTCCATATTCATGTATTTATGTAGTAAACTCCTATATCAATCATGTTCTACTATGATGTTCAATACAGTAACACACACTTTCACTACAAATTTTTTTAACACATCCAATAATCTCTATTATATTCTACTACTTCTAATCATATCATCCCTTTTTAATCTAAAAATTCATATCCATATATTCTATTTCATTCCAAGAGAATTATAAATTTCAATCTCAAATAAAATCAAATTCCCCCATTGATGTGGATATTGAAAACTCATATAATTTATAATCTGAAACTAAATGTCTACTATTAAACACCAATGTAACCAGTGAAGATCATATCATAACCACCAAACAATCATAAGAGGATATGTTATCAATTATCATAGAATTGTAAATTTCATCAACAGTGAAAAAACTATGACATGAATTTCTATGTGATGATTTTGTGTCTTTGTAGGCCACTTACAGCCATGAGACTCGTTATGTTGTCATATACTACTCCAAAATATCATCTATGTTTTATTTCCAAAATAATTAGAGATTAATTTCCAAAGCCTTATATATATGTGTTTTCTCTTTCCACAATTCACCATTTTCATCAAAATATATCCTTTATTATAGCATGATCAAAATAATTATATAATTATTCATTTATCTATTAATGAGTGAAATATATTAAATCTAAATGTGAATTCCATTTTATAAATGATGGTAATTTTTACTAAGTAGAACATCATGGATATATCATTACTACCTTATATTAACATGACCTATCACCATAATCCATACCTTATGACATGAAAGAAATTGTTGTGATATTAAAAAACTTTCCCTTTTAGATTTTATTGTCCATGATATCCTTTCATGGTGGGACCCTCATGCTTGCAAAATAGTGAGATGTTCATATTAAAAAAATAGAGTTAATCCATCGCCATGTCTCTATAGTTTTCCCCAACTCAAGAAACTAGTGACAATTGGATCTGGATGACAATGAATACAATATTAAAACCTATAGTTTAAACGTACTACCTAGTTATAGTTTTTTCAAATAATCCATAAATTTATCACAACATTAAAAATTCCTTACCCAGTTAAAATGTAAATTCCTACCTCACTTCCTCACAGTCAACTAAAAAGATGAACATACTTGTTTTGAAACATAACTAATACATATTGTGAGGTTATTCCACACCATTGATAATAAAATTCAAAATATTTTTATCTCTAGAATTAATCATGCTTGAACATCCATGATATTGTCTCATTGACACATAATTCTGATAATTCAGGTATTTTAATTTACAAATTACAAAGAGTCATTAAAAAACACTATAATTCTATGTGATTCATTTATTGGTGTATGAAAAAAAGAAGATATCAATTCAAGTAGTGTTATCCAGCTTTCTATATTGCACTCCTCTAATATTTATTGTGTTATTTTTGAACCACTAATTTAGTTATTATTCTATAACATCATATATTTGACTTCATTATATGAGTTCATATGGATCACATAATCGACATTCTTTTTAAAATCCAACTTATAAATATGTAAAAAATATACTAGTAAAATAGAAAAAATATATTATCCTGGGAGATTTGTTTGTTATCCTCTTTAATTTATAAATATAGGATAAACTTGAATGTTCAACTGATGATTCTCAGATAAATGTATACACAAATATAGACAAATACAACAATATTTTGATGTTTAGTGTAATAAAACTCTAATTATAGATTTTTTTCTCAGAATTCTCATTTATTAATTGATAAATATTCTTTATATTTTTTGTTTTAGAATTTTGTACAGGGGTTTATTAAACTCGATTGCATGCTTTTTGACAAGCTAAATATGAACTAATTTTCATACTACTTTTCTTTGATCCTATAACTAGCGATTCATTATATTTATCCACATTTCATGTTGACATAATTTTATTATAATCTATTATGAAAAATTATATCCTTTGATAATTTTTACTTAGTTATCTAATATAATTTAGTATAATGAATATTTACTCACTAGATATCAATGTTTGGTGCATGATATCATTAAAAACACACATATATATATGGCTATGAATTTAATATAGAACCGAAATTAATTTTAAAACCAATATATAATTTAATTTTCCCATAATATGTCTCATTATACATTTATTTGTTGAGAGAATCATTTCATTTAGACATATATAAAAAAATTTACAAACATGTAGCATAAAATATATTAAATTTTATTTTTTTATATAGAAAATAATCCCAATTATTTATCAATAAATGGATGTTTCTGGTTCTTTTCTTTTCATAATGAATTCCATGTATATATTCGATAATTATTAGAGATTAAATTGACTTTAAATCTGTATGAACCTGGAACTTATTTTTAGGTATGGATCTTGTTTTCAGGTGCTTTGATGAAAAAGGGTATAATTTGGAAATTTTATAAGTACATGTCATGTACTTAGGAGGGCATGCAGTGTAACAGGTTTCTGAGGAAAGGTATGTATTGGCCATGTAACAGCTGATTACATGGCCATGTGGGTTGGTCTAGAGACTTCCAATATAGGGTTTGGTTGAGGCATGTATAGAGCCTGTACATTAAATGAAAATGCCATGTACTTTTTGTTTTATTTGATTAAACAGAATGAGGGCACATCTAATATCTAGATTCATCTTCTTCTAGCATTGGTTCATCTAGGAGTGACCAAGGGTGATGAATCTTATCTAAGACACCGTTCCTCTATCCAAGGCCCAATATGAACTCCGACGGATGCGGTGGAATGGCGTCGGTGAGATCTTTTTTCTTCTTGAGCCTCTCCACATGATTTCATCTCTCTCTCATGTTATTTAATGTTCAATGTTTTTGAAATTTTTATATATCTATGATGTCCCTAGGTGATTCAAAGTATGAGGATAAACTATATTAGTTTTATAATTTTTAGGTTGGTGGTTTGTTTCCATTCATTGTTTTTATTTGAGTTTTATATACCAAAGTGCTGATTACCCATGATTCGGGTATTATAGGTTAAGAAAATTTAACCTTTTCTCAATTTCCATAGATTGATTGTAGTATTAACTATTTTTTATTTGATATTATGTGAAATTTCACGTTTATGGAACACAAAATGGGTATGTTTCCATGTTTGATTGTTTAGGGCCTTTTGGTCTAGGATGGCTATGAGGCATACCATTTTTCTTTGTCGTTCTTGATACGATGAAACTATTGGACTTTTTATTATCATTTTATTCATGTGGTATGCATTGGAATTTTTTAGACATGTAGTAGTTCATATTCTGTTAGGATACTTGATATCATTTATGCATGATTGAATTGCACCGGGTTGTGAGAACCTGGTGTAGTTAGTCCATTGGGGGAATTGACATTGAGTGCTTCTTCAGAGCGTCAATTATATTTTATGCTAGGAGAACATAGGGGGGATTGTTAGTGACTTGTCCTCAGGGCAATTATAGTTTACATTATGAGACCTGATGAGCGTCCTTGGTGCAAGGATGGTCAAGTTTACATTTATAGATACCCAAGATATAGCACAGTGGATAACCTCAGGGTTGCTCTGAAGGAAGTAGTGTCGAGAGCCTAAATGGTCGTTCAAAAAATCATTTTGTATTTTTTTATATTTTGAGAACAGAAAAACACAACTCCTAAAGAAGCACAAATCAATGCTGAAGAGCACAATGGAGATGGAAACAGTGATGAAAAAGTGAAAAAACATTGAGACACAGGACAAAACTAGGACAAACAAATGACACTAAGACACAGAAGATGGAAGTAATTGTGAACAAGGCCAGACCGAGGTTAATCAACCACCTACTCACATTCCTAGATCAGTATACAAAATTGATAAACAATTCTCAAATTCACGCAGTGCATGATAGATGTCTCAGATCACACACCAGTCTGACCTAGAATTAAACAATCAAGCATTAAAATTTATTAAATACTCAAGCATTCCTCCAAACTACAAGGTGATTAACATTGAAAAATCATTCTAGAAATAAATTCTCACTAACCAGAATGATTCCACTAAGATCGTCAATCTCACAACTAATCTAGATTCTCAGTTCGAGAAATCAATACAGGGTGGGGAGAAAAAATTAATTAATAAAGTGGAAAATCTTCATATGCAAGATCTTTCTCTCACTGAATCTAATTCACAGACGTGATCTACCAAGGAGAATAAAAAGAACGTGATCATGATGATATGTGGATCTCCAGATCGTGTTGGGTTTCATGAACTTGATTTTGCCGAGCAAGTTAGATCTCTATTTCTGGAGATTGGAGATCACAATACAAAGCGAGGATTAATAAACGACAGAAATCAAATGAAACAAACATCACAATTATAATTACAAAAGACACAACACAAGTATTAACAAACACATTTTAAATTTATAACAGAACATAAAAATGGGGGTGATGCGGTGAATGAAGGAGTATGTACCTTCTCCAGGTCAAAGACGATCCCCCTTCTGTGATATGTGGATGGAATGGATGTGTTAATTGGGGTGGATTGTCCACCTCTTGTAGTGGAATTATGCACACCCCTGTTCTTGTTCCGGCCTTCGGCCCCTGGCCTTTCTCGAAGAGTGAAGTTATGTGTCCTCTTATTTAGAGATGAAAACAGAAAACTAAATTAACATATAGTGTATATCCACATGGCACTCGTCAACACACTCATCAATAGCTCTCGAGTGAACTCTATGTAAGCGCAAATCGTCCCTTGAATGGACATCGAGAATCTTCTCGTGCTATTCCCATGAACTTCTTAATTTATCCCCGCTTCTACTAGTAGCTCCCCCTGCATAAAGAAACGCATGTGAGTCAAATCAAAAACAAAATGAAACTATTATATTCTATATATTAATATTATTACTAAAAAAATACGTATTAATATATATATATATATATACATAATTATTAATATTATTATTACTTTTATTACTATTGTATTTAATTAATAACATACTTTATTATGATATATAAAACATAATATAATCTTATTAATATGCCAATTATTATTGTATTGTATGGGATATATATATTATATAATATATATATATATATTATATAATACTATATAATATAATAGAACAAAAATTAAAAAAAATAAGAAAACAAAAATTGGAAATGGGGGGTCTTCGCGTCTTGGATGAGAGGGGATGTTCGGCGAGGTCAGCCGGGAGCTGTGCAGGCTCATGGCAGATCCAAGAGGGCTGTAGGGAGAGGGTTTAGGCGCCAATGGGAGGTGAGACAGTTGTGATTTGTGGGTTCATGTTTGGGGGTGCATGGCTCGGGTTCGGATGGCATCGGCTTTGGATTGGCGATGTGCTTGAAAGAGAGTGGTCGAACCAGCGATAGATTTGGTGCAACGAGGTCTGAGAAGAGGTAGGGGTAAACCATACTATATGATTTGAGTAGTTGGTGCATGTTGATTTTTTTTTCATAATTGTTGATTTCTCTTGTTTGAATTAGGTTATTTTGGTTTCCAGTCTCATGATTTATTTGATATTCCTTATTGACGTTTGATAAACTCTTCATTCGATTTTCACTGTTGTGAGTTCTAATTGTTGTGATGTTGGATAGTTTTTTCTGCTATGTGATTTTCTTTTTTCCTCTACTGCGTGAATGGTTGTTGTGGTGTTGAGCTACCGATGGGTTAATGAGGTGCTGCATGGATGAGGTGGGGGAAAAGGAGGCTGCTGGATTGGTGATACTACCGGAGGTGGGCACCGTGAGTGTCCCTCACGATTGCTGTGAGATAGTGAAGTGGGGGATATGGTGGGTGAAGGAACCTTTGGCACCATGAGTGAACTCATGGTGATACCGTGAAGATGGATATTAATTTTGAAACAGTGTGACTGTGACTAGAAAATGGGGGCAGAGGACCGTGCGACCGTATCTTCTACAAACAAAACAAAAATTAAATTAATTAAAACATTAATGAAACTAAAAATTTATCAATTAAATTAAATAGAAAATAATTAAAACTAAGTAAATATTACAAAATTGAATAATAAAATTAATTATTCTTTATTTAAAAGAATAAATATATATTTTTTATAAAAAAATTAAAACAATTGTGGTTACTTGGTCAAATTAATTTACCAACTTATTAAAGAATTAATAATGAAAATTAAATAATAAGAAATATAAATTTTAAAAACTTAAATTTTTAATATTAATTTAATTTTTTAAAGGCTAATAATGAAAATGATTTATTTATTTACAATTTTAAGAAAAAAGAATAAAGTAATTTAATTAATGAATAATTAAACTAACTGGAATGAAAAATATGTAAAAAAAAGAATAAAAAATAAATGTCACAACAAAAAATAAATAAGTAAATTAAAGAATTTGTTATAATGACAGTAATTCACATTAAAACACATGAGTGAAACTAAAATTTCTTATTTTACACAGTAAGGAACAAAATCACAACAATTATCAATTATTTACTCAAAAACAACATTATTGTGTGAAAATCAAAAAATGATGTGGCAAAGAGTTTGAAAACACTGCCACATCAAACTACCCCACACTTAAAACAATTTTTCCCTCAAACAATTATAAGACATTATATTTAAAATAGAAAGATGATTTGTGAATTTGAGCTAAAAAGGTGCATGATTGTACTTTAATATCTAGAGAATCCAGACCAAACAATGAGTCAGTTTTTTCAAGGGTATTTAAAAATAGTGTCCTGCCTGGATTCAGATACTCATTGGAAGTCAAAATCCTAAAAAAATCATATACTGTCAAGTATGTCATGCTTCATATGTGTACTCATTAATTTTCCCACTTCAACTTCTAATTCAAGTTCCAATTCAATGTGTAATGACAGGCCAGATGAAGTGGAACTTAAAACATAACCAAGGGCACCATCCATTTTCACCTTCCCCCAGGTTACGAAAATATTAGTCCATTAAATTGATCACTTTATTGATTCAAATCAAATGAAAATTAACCAATTTAATTTCCAACATCTTCATTTGGGTTCAAAATTCCCCTCACCTTAATGAGTCCAATTTTGACCAAGGCACTTTATTTTAATATTTCCCAACCATATTCCATGTACAGAGCACTGTGCATAGAATTTTTTAAGAGATAAATTGTCTTTATTTATTCACAGAAACGCACCCACTACACCTTGTCTCAGATACTCAAAGTGGTATCCCATTTTCCCATTTTACTCCAAATACAAAGTAATTAATTAATAATCATTCATGTTGACTTTATAAAGTGATTGAATATTATTTTATAATGATGTGAGTCCCCTGGGTTCTAGTGAGAACTTCTATTTACCCTATGTCATGATCATCATCCCACAAAACATATCCTATCATACACACATCCTCTATTCCTAAAAAGACAGATCCATAGAGACAGTGAATAATTGCACTCTTTAATCGTTCATGGTTAATATTTTCTAACTACGTTAAACTTGTCAACATCCAGAAAAAAATTATCCACTAAACAATACATAATTGAAGTACCAGTGAACATCAATGACCACCATATGATGAAATCATTTTAAATTTTTTGAAGGAATTGTGAACCATTTTTTTTAAAACATTGAACATTTTTTAAACAACCACAAACTTAGGTTCAAGAAGGGGGAATTATATATGACACTATAATGAACCCTCTCCCCCACACATACAACCCAACATTGTCCCTAATGTTGTATTCTATGGTGGAAGATATATTATGTTCAAAACAGATGGAAATTTCACCTAAAAAAATGATATGGAGGGGTATGAATGATGTTCAAAAAATTTATTTTCCACACAAAGAGAGAAAGAATAAAAAACTTCAAATAAACAAAAACAGAATAATCCAACACCACCTACAATCACCAACAACAAAGTTTATTTCTATTCTTAAAATGTTCATGTTCTGAATCATTGTGAACAGACAAAATATTTTATCAATTTACTTCAAATATTATCATTTTTAGTAATGATGTCCAGCAGAAGCATAATTAAATTGAAAGCAGTGGGTGAAAGCACGTTTCACAAATCAGCTAATAATACATTTTCAACTAATTATATATTAGAAGCTAACACCCAAGCATAAAACACAGTCCAACAGTATCAAAAATCAGTGGGAATACCCCCACACTTAATTCATAACAACATGCAATAAAAATGTGATGATTAAAACAATGTAACGTGAAACAATTATCCACTAAATGTGCAACTTCTCAAATTTACAAATGTCTCCCTCTGAATTCCATGTGCATGAACTATGGTTGCTCGTGTTTTCCATCTACATGATGAAAAAATTTAACATTAGTGTTAAAGATTTTAATTTCAAATAAAAATCAAGCACATAGTATGATTTAGGGAGTGTTATCGATGATCTTCAGTGTACTCTTCCTTTGGGACTTGAATGATAGCCACATGGAATCTACTGCCTGTTTATTGTCGAAATAAAACAACACTCAAATTAAAAACAACATGAAAAAAAGAAACTAAAGGAGGAAGTGAAGAGGGATAATGTTGGGATAACCCCCCAGAGGGTGCTGTTTTTGGACTGTCCACAGATGGACACTCCTTGGATCAACCCCATTTGGATGGGGGATTTGGCTTCCTGATTAGGAATCACCAGGTTTGATTCCTTCAAACATAAGTGATTTTCCATATTTGGAATACCCCATGTGTATCTTTAACCAAATTCACCTTTTTTATAGTTAAGTACTTTAAATTGAATGGTGGAGGGGAAAACAAGATATAGGGGCACTTTCCTACTTCTACATGAGGTTGAGTGTGTAGAAGTTGTAATTTTGGAAAACAAGGAAAACATGGGAGTGAATTTTCTTCTGGTTGAATCCAATAAAACATTTTCTCTTGGAAAATAATTATTATGTCATCATCTACTTCTGTTCTAGTTCACAACTATAATAATTCATCTTCAAAAATAACTCCCAAACTGGAAGTGCCATCCAGAATTTGATGATCCATTAACACTTCAACAGAAGCAACCACTACTTCCTCACTCTCCCCGAAATCACAAAGGTGTATTGCATCATAAATACCTTCATAGGGAGAAACACAATTAAAATAAGCTTCGATGTAATCTAAGTTGAAAAAAAATACATTTTCTTCCATAAAATTGTTAACTCCCATTATCAGTGCATCTAATTCCTCATCGTGATGAAATAGTGATCTTGGGAGTGGGTCTAGGGAATGGGTGAGGTAGTCAACCTCCTACATCCTCTCTTAAAGATGCACCACCTCACTTTCTAAATCTTCTAAGGACAGTGATGTGACATCATGTGATGGTTATACCTATTTAAGAATTGAACAATCATTAAAACTATTATTGCAAGCAGAATCATTAGAATGGAAATCAGGGAAAAGATGATCATCAAAGAAATGCCCAGAATCTTGAATCAATGAAAGTTCCATCTCTTTCTAGCCCCTGAAAACTTCCAAAAATGTTGGCTCTGGAATTTTCAGCTTTAACCCCAGGGTAAAATATTTATCAAAGTTGAGAAACTCCAACTTTTTCTTTCTTCATTTTATATTCCCTTTCCTTTATAACTTCCTTTTAGAATATTGGGCTTCAATGGGAGGTGGTGGTGCTGCACCTTCTTCTTAGTTACCATTGACCTTATCCATGGAATGTAACATCAACTACATGTTCTCTTGAGAATAATTCATCTCCTAATCGGTATGGTCTCGATGTTGTCTTTCATGCATTTAACATTGATACTTAGCAATAGCCTCCTCACGATCTTGAACCACGTCAAACAGTGACCCTATATCAGATTCGTTAGAGTTCATCACTCACTGTGTGTGTTTTTTTGTTATGTTTTTTTATATATTTTTATATGTTTTTGTTAAAATAAAAAAATGGAAAAACCACTGAGACACTCGTTGCCTCCCTAACAAAGATTCCAAAATATGATGGGTGTCCTTGTCGATAATATGGTGATGTTTACATTTGTAAAGACCCAAGATATAGCACAATGGCTAACCTCAAGGTCGTTCTCAATGAAGTAGTGTCATGATCCTAAGTGGTCGTTTAGAAAATAATTTTGTATTTTTTTTATATTTTGAAATCAGAAAAACACCACTTATAAAAAAACACTAATAAGTGATGAAGAGCACAGTGGAGAGGGAAACAATGAAGAAAAAAATAAAAAACATAGAGACACAGGACAAAACCTAGAAAAAAATGACTCCAAGACACAAAAGAAGAAATTCAATGTGAACAAGGTCGGACCGAGGTTAATCCACCCCCAACATGATTTACGAGGTCAATTTACGAAATTGATCCACAATTGTCAAATTCGAATTGTGAATGTCGATGTCTTGGATCAAAAACCAATGTCTCCTAGATATTAAACACTCAATCATAGAATTTCTTTAATATTCAAGAGTTCCTCCGAAATTCTAGGGGATTCACTCAGAAAAATCATTATAGAAAAAAAATCTCACAAACCAGAATGATTCCAATAAGATCATAACATTGCACAACCAATTTTTTTTTCTCAGTTCGAGAAATCAAGATAATGATGAGAGATGAAATTAATCAAGAAAGTTTAAAATCAACCTACCCAAGATCTTTCCCTCACTCAGTCTAATTCGTAGACGCGATTTACCATGGAGAATAAAAAGAACGTGAATGCGTTGATGTGCAGATCTCTAGATCATGATGGGTTTCATCAACTGGATCTAGCCCAGCAAGTTAGATCTCCATTTATAGAGATTGGATATCACCATACGGAGTGAGGATGAATAAACTTCACAAAAAAATGAAACAAACATCACAATTATAATTATAAAACATGCAACAAAAGTATTTAAAGGCACAATTATAATTAAAACTAGAACAGAGGAACGAGGGTGAGTCAGAGAATGGAGGAGCAGGTCCCGTCTCCAGGTCAAAGATGATCCCCCGTCCATGAGATGTGGATGGAATGGAAGTGTGAATTGTGGTGGAGTCTCCACCTCCCGGTGTGGAATGATGCCCACCCATGTTCTTGTTACAGCCCCTGTCCCCTGGCCTTTCTTGAAGAGAGGAGTTACATGTCCTCTTATTTGGAGACGAAAACAGAGAACTAAACTAACAGGCGGTATCTATCCATGTGGCACGCTTCAACACACTCATCGTCAGCTCTCGAGTGAACTCCCCGTAAGCGCCAATTGTCCCTTGCAACGACCTCAAGAATATTCGCGTGCAATTCCGATGAACTGCTTAATTTATTCCCACATCAACCAGTACCTCCCCCTATAAAAATAAACACACGTGAGACAAATAAAAAATAAAATGAAACTATTATATTCAATATATTAATATTATTATTTTAAAAAATACTTATTAATATATATATATTTAATATTATTATTACTATTGTAACTATTGTATTTAATTAATAACATATTTTATTATGATATATAAAACAAAATAAAATCATATTAATATAACTATTATTATTTGTATTGTATGTGATATATATATTAGATAATACGATATAATATAATGGAACAAATATTAAAACAATATAAGAAAACACAAATAAAAGGGGGGTCTTTGCGGCGCGGATTTGAGGGGATGTTCGACAAGGTCAGCCAGCGACCATGCGGGATTACGACAATTCCAGGATGGGTGCAGGGAGAGGGTTTAGGAACCGATGGGATGTATGGCCATGGCGAGGTGCGAGTTCTGGTTTGGGGGTGCACAACTCGAGTTTGGATGCTACTGACTTCGGATTGGCGATGTGCTTGAAGGAGAGAGGCCAAACCAGCGCCAGATTTGGTGCAATGATTTCCGAGCAGAGGGAGGGGTAAATAAATATGGATGATTTGAGATACTATTGCATGTTAATTTTTCTTTAGAATTGTTGATTTCTCTTGTTCGAATTAGGCTATTTTGGATTCCAGTTTCATGATTTGTTTGATATTCTTTTTTTGACGTTTGATCATCTTTTAATTCTATTTGCACTGTTGTGAGTTCTAATTGTGTGCTGCTAGATAGTATTTGTTTCTATGTGATTTTTTCCTTTTTTTGTGAATGGTTATTGTGGTGCTGAGCTACTGTTGTGTTGATGAGGTGTTGCATGGACGATGAGTGAGAAAAAAAGGCTGTTGGAATGATGAGATAGCTGGAGGTGGGCACCATGAGTGTCCTTCACGGTTGTTGTGAGATAGTGATGGTGAGGATACGGTGGGTGAAGGAACCAGCGGCACCATGAGTAATGCTCACCTTGAGACCGTGAAGTGGGAGAGTAATTGTGAAACGGTTCGACCGTGACCTGAAAACGGGGGCGGAGGACTGTGCGACCGTAACATATGCAAACAAAACAAAAATTAAATTAATTAAAACATTAATGCAACTATAAATTGATCAATTAAATAAAATAGAAAACAATTAAAACAATGTTAATAAAACATAACTAAATAATAAAATTAATTATAATTTATTTAAAATAATTAATATATTTTTGTAATAAATAAATTAATTTAAATCAAATTTAATCAATTTTTGTTAATTGTTCAAATTAATTAACTGAAAAATTGAATAATAAATAATATACATTAAATAATAAGAAATATTAATGGAAGAAAAATAAATTGTTAAAATGAATTTATTTATTAAAAGGCAAAAAACAAAAATTAGTTAATTATTTACAATTTAAAGAAAAATGAATTAATTAATTTAATTAATGAATTAATAAACTAACTGGAATGAATAATTTGTCAAAATAAAAGAAGAAAAAATATAATTCACTTCCAAAAGAATTAAGAAAATAAAATAATTAGTTAAAATTACAATAATGCACATTAAAACACACGATTTAAACTAAAATTTCTTATTTTACACAGTAAGGAACAACAGAAAAGTAATAATCAATTATTTAATAAAAAAATAATTTTGGTGTAAAAAACGATGTGGGAAAGAGTGTGAAAACACTACCACATCAAGACCAAAGTGGGAATTGATGTTGATTTCTTCCCCATGGAGTTCGTAGTTGTTGTGAAAAGGCTATAGGGGGAATTGAAGATGGGTGATTTTTCAGAGTGTCTTTGCCTTTATATTGCATAACATTTCTAGAGGTGTTAGACTATGTGAACTACCCAGAGGGTAAACATTAAAATTGAATTTCTTGATGCTTCATAATAACCAAAGAAAAAGATTTGATTTGGTCATGTTATGTAGTCTTCTGAGACACCTGGTCATACTTGATCAAATTATGAACATTAAATTTTAATGACTATAAATAGGAATTGTATGATTTTGTTACTTTTTTTTACTCCTAGTTCCTATGGTACATCTCCATTATTACCTACTATATATACACGTTGACAGTTAGACACAAATATTGTCGTGGTTTCCTATTGGGATTCGTCTCACACCCTATTTGGGTCTAACTTTTAGACCAAAACTGATTATCTGTTAGTAGGTATAGATAAGTTCAATCTCCCTTCTACATCAGGTACGTGATTGCGGAGGAGGTAGAGAGCATTAGACCAAGCTAAGGCTTGCGATGCTATTGGAGTTATTTTTTTATCATTGGTTTATTATTGTATTTCTAGCATTGTGACTTGTTTGGATGTTTTCCTAGACATATGTGACATGCATAATTTATATATGTGCTCTAGTTGTTTAATATCATTGATTCTTCCACTGATTATTTACATATTATGGTATTACTTCTTCAGATGTTGTATATTATTGTTATTTTGTTGTGTTACTCTACCAATGAGGGCATGGATAACCCACTATCAAACCCAAGGCCCTTGCTACTTGTTGGTAGCCTCTGGATTTGGGGAAATGCGACTGAGGCCATGTGAACAACTGGGTATGGGGAACCTTTGAACGACACCAAGAACTAAGACAATACGAAGTGGTATCATAGGAGGATCTTTTCTACACAACCTTGTCATTTGGATCATATTGATAGGGTTATGAAGCAATGAGTAGTTGGTAATAAGTTGTGCCCCGGGGGTAGCTAACCCATGTATAGGGAAATTCGAATTTACCTCGATTAATGAAATTTTAATGGTTTTGAAATTGTTACAGTTGATTAAATTTTACCGATGCGAGATTCACATGATTTGTGCTATTAACAATGACATTATTGTGGTTCTATTTCTATTGCAACTTGATTAGATGAGGGTATTCCATCTCACGAATCATATAGGCAATTTATAGGGGTCACATGTAATGCATTCTTGTCTTTCCATTTGGTATGCATTCCTGACTGCATTTGTTGTGATAGATGTTGTGCTAGATATCCATTCTAATATTATCGATGTCATGATAGAATGCATACTATTTTGATAGGGTATTGGAATACAAAAATATTCATTTGTATGGACGCCAGACTTTTGGCCCTGAGGTGTTATCAGAACTCATGGATTGGAATTTGGTGGATCATATTAAAAATTAACTAAATTATGTTATGATATGACATGAATACATTTCTAATCATTGATTCATAGAGAGTATGGGGCCCCGAGGACTGGAATTTGGCACTTTAATTATTGTTTCAGCGTTTTAATAGGGTTACGAGGTAGTTTCTGAGGCTTAATATATGTAAAAACCCAAAATACACAGTGTGTGATGATGTATACATTCCATTTATCATTTTTGTCGAAAGAAAATGTTTTTCTTAATTACACACTATGTACTTGTTCTACACACTATTTAGTCTTCGACTGTGTGACTGACTATGTGGGAAGAGACATATGGTTAGCAAATGTTTGGTGGAACACACTATGTACATGGATTACACATCGCGATGTAGAGATCATGTGTCCATCCATGTGACTAAGGACTCATGTGGATGAAATTTGGGTAGTACACGTCAGGTCCAGTAAGAACACGCCATGTGGAAGTCGACTGTGTCCTCAGTCGGGTGACCAACAATATGGGTTAGTAAAATCCTTCAAGTACATGACATTTTTGACATAGATACCCCACATAGTTTTGTTCTAAGAGAACTGTGTAGTTCTATCCATGTAGAAGAACTTGGGAATGAATGAACAATCAAGTACACCCCTTGTCCCAGGATGAACATGATGGGTGTAGGGGTGTTACACGACTGGTTTTGGAAAAAGTACACACCCATGATGAAACCTAAGGGAACATGTCTTTGTGGATGGTATACATGCCATGTAACCCTTTCTAGTAAAACATAAATGTTTTCTTCTCATGTTAATTTCTTTCACATCAATGTTTCAGTCCTTGGTATACATGAAAGAAGGTGTGTACATGACCATGACGATTCATGCAAATGAGACAACCTTCAGTTGTATTCAAAATACAGGGAAACATGCAGACACTAGAAATGGTAGATCATGGAAAACTAGCATATCATACTGTTATGCCTCTATTGGAACTAGTAGTTATACCAGTCATAGTTGCTAAGGCATAGTTCCATGAAGGCTTTATGAGGATAATGCAGATCTACCATGGAACACCACATCCTACACCATCTATGGAATAGTGGATGTTGGTTTCTCTACAGCAGTATCTTCCCAAATTTGTAGGGGTGGAGTACATCAGGTTATAGAGTCATGGACAGAATCCATGTTTTCTATATTCGAGCATCTCGAGACACCTCTAGATATGATGGTGATTATTTCTACATACATGATTTGGGATTCATCCAAGAGATGGTGGGATGTGATAGCACATATGGGATGCCAGCAGGTTATGGCTTGGGATGAGTTCCAGTAGACCATCCATGACTACATCTACCTGGAGACCTTAAGGGCCGACTGCGTTTGAGAGTTCATGAGATGGGATCAGGGTACCCTCTCAGTCATAGAATATTCTTCTTGCATCATAGTGACGCAAAAATTCACACCTATTCTGGGGGGTGATGAGTTATTTCTTGTGAGGATGTTTGAGAATGGTCTCCCAGATAACATTTGATCATAGGTGAACATCTTCCGGTTTACTAACAAATTAAATATAGTCAAGTAGTCGTTGATCACCGAGCACAACTTGAGGGATTCTGGAGCTGTGGTCTGGGGATGATCAGCATCCAGAGTTGGAAATCTTTCGAATAATATTAGGAAGTGTCCTAGGGTGTCAACAATTGGAAAACCGAGTTGGACCGATTTTCTTTTACATATCTATGTGGTGTTCTACCTGAGCTGGAGGGGTAGACATATGAATCATTTGAGCCCAAGAGACCCAATTGACTGTCGATCGTGTGGAAAGAAAGGACATCCTCAGCAATTCTTCAACACCCTCCTTCTAGTAGCTAGTGAAAGAGGGTCATTTTTTGTGTTTTCATAATGGAGGACCACCAGTACCACATCAGACTACGAGCTAGAGTTATTGAAGTTGTTTAGGATGAGTGGGTGGTTGTGGCCTCAGTTTTTAGATGGGGGGTTTCTGACAACTGCAGGGTGGGTCAGCTCATGGATATCAAGTAGCTTCATTGGGACATGTCATAGGTCAGGCATTTTCACTAGAGCAGATCCAGTGGGAGAGGGATCCCAGACCTTCAATGGGTAGAGGTGTGATTTTGGATTCCTCAATTTTAGCTTCTACTGTTTTTAATATAGAGGCTTCCCATAGAATTTTTTTGCGCCTTTTTTGGAGAGGCTTCAAATTTGTATCATTATATCTCATGATATCATGATGATGGGCACACTATTAGGGATTATAAATACTATTGCACATTAGTGCAAGGATTTCCCTCTTGATATTTGTGGGTGTCAGGTCTAGTGGGGATATTATTTCATAGAGAAGTTGAGCTATGTCATCATTTTTGGAATGGACTGGTTAGTTCCCTTCTAGGATGATATAGATTTCTATCTTTGTAGGGTGAGTTTACTTTTCTAGATGATAGATTGTTTCTATATAAGGGGGAATGATATGTCCTGGCGAGAAGAGCTGGACAAGAGCATCACATGTTAAGAGGTGTTACAAACCATATTTCTAGTACATATCTGTATGACCAGAGGACTTCATAGATGGACATACCTCCAGTGGTCGAGAATTTTAATGATGTATTTCCTGAAAGCTTTTCTGGTTTTCCTCTATAGGAATAGGTGGAATTATTTATTGATCATGTGTAGAGAGTTGCACCAATGAGCATTACTCATTATATGATGGCTACACCATAGTAACCTAAGCTCACGAAGTAGTTGTAGGAGTTACATGCATTGGGATTCATCTGAATGAATAGTTATCTTTGGGGTTTGCCTATCCTATTTGAAAATAAGGAATATTGTACCCTCATACATTGCATGGATTATCGTAAGCTGATCTATGTGAGGTTAAAGAACCGATATACCTTTCCAAGGACTAAAGACCTCTTTGATCATCTATGTGGATCATGGGTGTTCTTGAAGATTGACATGTGATCTGGTTATCATCAGTTATGTGTTAGACCCTTAGATTTACCTATTACAACCTTACTTAGCAGGAATGGTGTATACAAGTATGTGGTTATGCCATTCGGTATCACGAATGCGCCTACAGTTTTCCGGGAACTGATGAACCAAGTGTCCCATGATTATTTGGATTCTATTGTGGTATTTTTCATGGATGATATATTTGTGTACTCACACACTCGACATGACCATTCCACACATCATGAGATTGTTTTGACTATACTGACAGATCATCGATTATATGCTATGCTCTCAAAATGACACATTTGGATGGAAATGCTTCACTTCGTGGGACATGATATCTTAGAGATAGGAGTATATTTAGACCCAATGAAAGTGAGAGAAATAGTTTCTTTAGAGCATCCAAAGAACGTATTTGAGGTATAAGGTTTTTTGGGGTTGGAAAGTTACAATATAATTATAATCTATGACTTTTCACACTTAGAAACTCCATTGATGCGCCTGAATTTGAAGGGGACGAAGTACTTCTGGATAGATTCCTACAATTAACCCTTTCCAGAGTTGAAAGTAAGGGTTACATCAGCACCAATCTTGATTTTTTCAGAGTCGGGGATAAGCTTCATGGTATAGTGTGATGCATTAGGTATTGGCCTAGGAGTAGTGCTTATAAAGGGGTAAGAATTTGTATCATACAGGTCTCGATTGTTAAGTCCACAAGTGTGAAATTAACCAATGCATGATCTTGAAGGGGCTGTAGTTGTGCATTCTTTGAGATATAAGAGACATTATATTTTGGGAAAGAATTTTGTCTTTCCACTAACAACAAAATCCTTAAGTATATCTTTTCCCAGAAAGTTCATAATTTGAGATAGAGGTGGTCGTTTTTGTACCTTTAGTCTTTTTACATTGAGCATGCCAACATGCTTGGGAAACGAATCGCAGGGGAATATATGTTGAATAAGAGGACATATATACATGATATTCAAGATGCCGGTAGTGAGTGGTAGGTTATGGATTTGGTCTCTAAGATTCAATTGGAGGTGCACAACATACAGGGGAATAAATTTATTTCTTATATAGATGTTTCCTCTACTATACTTTATCGAGGGTGAATGTGGTATCTATCATATTCTAATGGCCTAGTACAATGAGAGAGTGTGTCTGGGGTATAGCATAATCCTAGGTGGACTATATGTGAGGATGAGGTCTTACGTTTTCAGGGACATGTATAGGTGTCAGGAGACATATGTGTTGATTTGATGAAGGATTTTCATTCCTCAATTTGGGAAGTTCATCCAAGTGTCACCAAGATATATCATGATATACACCGTCAGTATTGGTGGCCGTGTATGAAGAGGGATGTGGCTGGTTTTTTGATGAGGTGTTCCACCTGTCAGTAGTTTATGGAAGAGAATTAGTGATTGGTTGTGATTTTCCACCAGTTACCCATTAACGAGTGAAAGTGGAAAGATGTTGTCATGTATTTTTCCACATGTTTACTGAGGTCACATCTAGGGAATGAGGAAGTTCAGGTTTTCCTTGAGAGACTCACAATGGTTTTTCATTTCTTAGTGATCAAGGAGGTCTTCGGTGTCGATGAGTTGGGTAGGTTGTACATCCGAGAGATTGTACAATTGAATGGGGTTCTACACTCCATAGTTTTAGATAGAGATGCCCAATTACATAACATTTCTAGAAAGGGCTAAAGAAGGAATTGGGTCCATAGGTAATTATATATACAACTTACCATACCTAGATAGATGGCCCGTCAGAGTGCACAATTCTGGTATTGGGGGACATGATTTGAGCATAAATCCTAGATTTTGGTGGTTCTTGGGAGAAACACATACCTCTAGTGGAGTTTGGCTACAATAATAGTTTTCATGCAACCATTCTTATTACATCATATGAGGCTTTGTATGGTATGTCATACCAATCAACCCTCTGTTAGCTGGAGGTAGGAGAGACATTTATGTTGAGATCTCATCTTGTTTGGGAGACCACATGGTTGAGATGATATTGAAGAGGGTGTATACTGCATATTCTCACCATAAATCAAATAATGATCGATGGAAATGACATTTAGAGTTCAAGGTCAGAGATCAGGTTTTCCTATGTGTCACACCGAGGTTGGGACACAAGAGTATTAATAGACCGGGAAAGCTTTTACCGAGATACGTTGGGTAGTTTGAGGTTTAGAGAGAGTCAGATCAGTTTCCTATCTGTTACAGTTACCATAGGAGTACCGGGATATGCATGAAGTTTTCTACCATTTTCATTCATGGTGTTACTTCTTATACTCTTCTCATGTTTTTTTACCCAAGGAGGTTGTGTTCGATGTGGATGAATTGCACTAGGAGCATCCAAACTATAATGATGATCGCTATGCGAATGTTCTTTCTGGTTGGTATGTTCCACTTCTACGGGTTTTGTGGCAATATGACCATGTGTTGGACGAGACATGGGAGAGGGAGACCGATGTGCGATTGAAGTGGCTAGTTCTATTCGAGGATTCTTCTTATCCACCTACTTAGGGTAATTCATGGAATTATTTATTTAATGGGGGGATGTTTTAAAGAACCATGATCTTATTATTTGGTATTGATCTTGTTTTCAAGTTGTTTTTTAGAAAATGGGTGAATTAGGAAATTTTATAAGTACGCATCATGTACATAGGAATACACTCAGTGTACCAGGTTGTCACAGGAAGCCGTGTACTATCCGTGTAATGTTTTTGGGTGTTTTGAGGAAAACGGTGATAATATGGAAATTCTATAAGTACACACTGCGCACATAAGAGTACGTGTTGTTTACATAGGTGTACATGATGTGTACCAGGTTTTCATTGGAAGCCATGTCACGAACCTGACCAGGTCTCCATCCGACCCGACGCTCGACCCGGTCCGCGACATGGCCCGAAGGGCGTTCCCAATCCCCACGGGCTAGCACAAGTGCCCGGGTATCAAAACAATACTTGGGAACAATTTACCCAAAATAGTGGACAAAACAACCAAAAAGATAGATAAACTAAAATTGGAAACTGACAACCAAACAGACCTTTAACAAAAATCAAATTTTAAAGGTTTACAACTTGATTCCACATCCCAAAATGTAACGACAACAAATGTGACTAAAACTCCGACTCAAACCTCCAGCCAACAAGAGAGGTGAGACGACCATAAGCTACAAACACTGAACTGAATGGGAAGATCATCCACAAACCGAACCACCATCGTAGAGTATGATGTCACATCCTGGAATACACAATAAACAAGGTCTACATACAACCAAGGGTGTATGCAGGGTGTGAGAAAAAGGCACAGTATGATGCAACCCAATGATAAAATTCCATGACAATACATCCATGAGACAATTTAATGGGCTTATTCATAATTATTCATTCAAATTTATTTTAAAATAAAACATTTACAAGCTAAATGCTAAATGAAAACACTAAGAGAATCCATTTAAAAATTACTATTTTAATGAGTAAAATAAAAATTCATTAAGTGCACACACACATATACTTACACACGCACATAAGAAATGATACTCCATCTGCCAACGGAAGGCACCATGTCATTGATGGTAGAGCACTATGGGTAAATCCCCTAAGGTTCGTCTAGCTCGAGTGGGACCCTAGAACCTCTTGTCTTGGTGAAACATGGATTAGAAACCACGACCCTCAGTAAACATGGCTTAGAAGACAACGACCCTCAAAAAACATGGCTTAGAAGACGACAACCCTCCGTAGTAAATATGTTTAGTTAGTGTTTCAATCGTCAATCCAGCTAAGTGAAATAGGGACGATACCACTCCGGATCACTAGCGCACTAGATATAGTCCTCCCACCTAGACACCCTGGGGTTTCCCTTGTGCTCAATCATGTTCCACATTCAAAATGTATATTTCTTTCCCATATCGCAGACCAAACAAGATATTTCACACAAAAGACACCATTTTCATACCCAAACAACATTTCATAAACTCATGCACAGCAAAATACCCTTCCAAAAATTTCTGTCATTACGTAATCATTTCTAAAAATCCCTATTTGGAAACACTCAAAGAAAAACATAAACAATTCTCACACCTTAGAATGCATTATTTAAATAACACAACAAGGGAAGATACAAACAAACACACCCAATTGAATATAAGAGAGTTGTTCAAACCACTTTCTTAATAAATTGTTCTTAAAACTAGTTTCACAACAACTACGAAATTATATGAACTGTATGCACCTCTTATAAAACACCACCAAGTGATGTATGAAGGGTTTACACCAAAAACATGTCTCATTTTACATAAAAAAATACTACTTTAAAAAATAATGCTTATTCAAAACCAAAAAAATATCACTTTCATGCCATCTAAATAAGTCAACAAATCATTTGAGCTATCTCTAAAATCATTTCAAGAAATCCTTATAAGGATCCACACCAAAAACCGCATTGAAGAAGCAACCATTTTTTACAGGAACAATTTTTTTCTCACAAAAACAAAACCAATCCAACACACTTAAAATGATTCCATACACATTAAAAATCCACATTTAGACATACATAACTCAATTACCCTTAAAAAATAAGTTTGCACCAACCAAACATAACCTAGAACCCAACTTGAAAACATTGCACCAAAACAACATATATTTTAAAGTGAAAAGACCATTTTAAAATCAATTTCACACTCAACTATTTTAAAACCTCATTTTCACCGTATGAATAATTGATTGAAAAATTTGAGGTTTTACCCCAGTAAGGTCAAAATGAAAAACATGATCATTTCTAAAGAAAGTGAAATTTTCATAACGCATTCTTGTAAAATAATTTCTAAAATGCATTTCGCCCAACCTATGAAGCACAAACAATAATTTATAAAATGAAACACATATAAACAATAGGACCATAATATTTCATAAATTCGATTTCATCAAACGAGCATGCCAAACCATTTTAAACATAGATCACATCACACAATTAAATCATAGAACATATTAAATTAAATAAACAGCCAAATGAAATTATCTAAGAGATTTCAAGGCATGGAACCACCTACCTTGGTGTCAAAGACTCCAATCCTCGATGCAAAAATTCAATCACTTGATGTTTTCACCACAATGAACCAAAAGTGACCCCAAAAACAAAACCAGAAACCATAAACATAAAATTAGAACCCTAAAATTGAAGCCTTAATGAGAGGAAAAACACCATAAGGGAGAAATAGGCTTTCCAGAGGGGCGGATTCTAGATGGAAGATGGCCAACAGGTTGGGTCGCGGCTACCTGGGGAGTCACAGGCTTAGTTCGTGTCGGACCTAGCCATGCTGGAAAGGGGATGCACTTGGGAGATGTTGTGCATCAGAGTGAGTAGAGGGTGTAACAGCAGAAGGCCGAAGGAAGTGGGGGGGGGGTCGTGTGCAAGAATGGGAGGAGTTCCAGACTTAGGGAACTGCCAGAGAGGCTGCTGGTGGAAACAACCAGTGAGGAGAGGTAGGTTGCGGCTCATGTTAGTTGTCCAGTGTGTGGAAGGCGTTGCGGCGGGGCTGGCCGGGAGAGCAGGTCTGGCGGGAAGAGGTTCCAAGGAAGAGGAGAGGCTTCTGTGACCGAAGGGGGAAAGAGGGAGGTGGCTGGTGGCTACACATCGTGAAGAGGGGAGGGTTACGATGGGTAGGAGGGTTACATGGGGGTCTAGGTCGTGACGCAAGAGGGGGAGGAAGAGAGGAAGTGGGATAAAAATAGAAAGGGAGAGGAAAATGGAAAATGGAAAAAAGGGTGAAGGAATAAATAAATAAATAAATAAATAAAAATAAAAATAAAACAAAATACATAATATATTTATAATAATAAATGTGTGGTAATAAAATAAAATAAGAGGTAACAATTATAGAAATAATGATAATAATATTAATATTAAAAATAATATCCTAAAATAATAATAATATTATTATCATTAAAATAATTTATTAATTTTTTATCACACATTTAATTTCATTTCCTAATTATTATTATTATTATTTTTGTTAATCGAATGACGGGAGGGTCACTATGTGGTGCTGGCGAAGTTGCATGGCTTCACAATTATGTTTCTCCCGTGAGTCGCATGCTGTCAAGTCCCGATGAGCCGGTCGAGGTCACGCGGCGTCGGCGAGGTTGTGTGTCAAGGCCAAAACATTACTTTATCAGTGAAAAAGCGCAAAACCCCCATCGGGATCACCCCACATTTCATATAAAAAGAATAATAATGATAATTAGATGTAGATAAAATTATAATAAAAAAAAGAAATTAGAAATATGGAGCAGCGTAATTTTTGGGTGTGAAAATTCTCCCCACCATAAATCTCTCCATCCCTGGAAAGCCACAACTAGGATTGACCCCCAATGTAGAAAACCATACTCCCTTAATGTTTAAAGAGGGTCCATATGAACTCAAGAAAAAAGAGACAAATACATCGTGCTCAGAGAAGGTGACTAAAATGACAAACTCATGAAACATTTAAAATGACTTCTTGATATATGTCGACCACCCTAAAGAGCTAAAACATCTCCAGTTGACTGCTCTAGGAAAAGAACTCTCGCACCCCTGGAAACCAACATCACAAGAAGAAACATCTCAAGCAGTTTTAAATGAAAACCACACTATTTGGATATTGTGAACAACAGAGGTCAACCCACGTCCAAGGAACACTCCTATCACTTATCACGACGCCATATTTTAGAAACAGAATCCAAAGGTAAACATGGGGAAGACGACCAACACTGACATAGGGAGGTCCGAGTGGGATCCCAGCATTATGAAGATGACCATCACTGATTCACACCAGAGACATTTAAGCGAGTCCTATCACGAGTCTCCCCACCATTAAAGACTACAGAAGATACAAAACATCAAAATTTCATGTAAGTGACCATACACCCAACCAAAAGGGGCGGGGTGGGAGGGGCCTAACTACCGGGGTGTCAAAACAACAACTTAAGACCGACCAAGATCTCCATGTTATTGGGAGTGAACTATTAAAATATGAGATTTCTTTACCCAACAGACCCCATTAGGACCATTAATGTTATTACATCTCGTGCGGTGCAACCCCATGACTTTAAGGTAACGAGACGATTATGCCTCCTCATATCCACGGGGAACCCCACACACCTATATAGGTCATTCAGAATGGAACAGCTATAGGAAACGATTTAAATTTTCATTACCCTCAACACAGACGAAAAAAATGAATTCGGGGTCCCAAACAGTCACGGGGTTCCTATCCACGCGCCAGCATAACTCTAAGGCCTACGGCTGGAGCCCTGATGATTGAAGCATCTCCTGCCTCATAGCCAGGTATTGAAGACTCCTGAACGGAGCTTCTCCTTTTAGTGTCACAAGCAAACACAATACAACCGAGGCAACACTAACAAACATGACACATTAAGACATCCAATTGATCATAAACGGAACATTTACCAACACAATAGCTGAAATGATGCATGTGAATTACCATTTGTCATACTGAATAAGAACACGACACCTCCAATCATCACCTGAACATGACCATTGCTGTAGAGAAGAACATTATACGGAGAGGGACTTCAAACTAAGTCTTAAAAAACATGTGATTCTCACAATCAACAATAGCATCCCCATGTGGCTGGGTATGCCACCCTAGTGGCCTAACATATACCCTTTCTTAAATGAAACCAACGAAGGAACAAAGGTCATTTAGAATAGTGGTCAGCACCGACCACTCTTGGCTACTTCCACCTTTCCCTATTGGAATCTACTTCAGCGTTTCCAAATAGAACATCCAAATTAATCAGGTCAAACTCCACCCCTGACTATCAAGGATAAATCACACTATAAGACGTCACCAAACATGACCCTTGCAGCTGATGAAAATACTACAAATCCCTTCATGACGCTGGTCAACACTTATAATTCTGAACCGCCTTTACCCTTCAAGTGCGGGAATTCCTTTCACCACTTCCATTGAAAAAATTCAAACGCAGCGATGTCAATCATCATACCTGAAAACTAAGACAACTCAGAGACACCAAAGTCCCCTTCAACTCCTCTCACTTTTTTCATCCCGCTGCTAGAGGATCTTCTTAACCGAAAAGGACAAGTGAAAAACTTATCACTATTGCTCAAAAGGGAGAGTCCAGATTTAAATCAACTGGAGGTTTGGCCAATGGCGATATACCTATGGCCGCACTTCAAACGCATGTTAACACTTAATGGGGGGGGAGGGGAATTAACTAGTCATGAAGGAAAACCATGGACCCAACCAAACACCCTGAAGAACTTTTCACAAGAATTAATTAACTACACGCTTGTATACCAACTTTAAAATAAGAATTCAAACTCAGGACACAAATCAGTTAGAAGAGACCCTCGGCTCAAAATGCTTCACATCTAACATTTCAGAAATACAAGGACACACCATACAATCACCGTTTACTAAAACAAACATTCTCATTTAACAAAACTTTTTAAAAATAAGCAAAGATAGTGGGTTTAACAATCACCAATGGTGTCCCATGGGCCTCGCACATGCATGTTCCCGTGGCACACTAGCACCCACCTCATATCC
Source organism: Viscum album (assembly GCA_963277665.1). Lineage (NCBI taxonomy): Eukaryota > Viridiplantae > Streptophyta > Magnoliopsida > Santalales > Viscaceae > Viscum > Viscum album. The sequence goes on from OY728152.1 coordinate 1,767,824,810, forward strand.
ATCTAGGATCTCATCCCCTCATTCCATTAACCCTTTCTCTTTCAATATACAGTCATGCATGTGGTTTCCCACTAGAACACCAAGGGTAAAAACCAAAACTTTCCATTTTTCAAAACCAAAACATCCAACCCACACTTTTCAAACCTCATACCTCATTTTCTTTTTAAAGTGATTTATTTCAAAAAATTTCCAAAACATTTTCCAAGACCAAATCATTTTTACTTCAAAACCAAATGTCCAAAATTCCAAAACAATGAAATGAGGAACGATGGAAGGGAAAACTAGTGTCAGCAGGTGACTGGAACATATGGTTGGTGTCCATACAACAATCATGCCACTGCCATGGAGGGTATTCTAGGATAGCATCCCCGACTCCGCATGGCTTGCCAGACCATGCGAGCTCACTGCCACCACTGAACCTATTCCTTTTGCATTTCCCCTAAATGAAATTAACCACAATGTCCAAAGGTTTAGACAATCCTCAACTTTCTTTGGTAACTCGATTCCTGCCACGAGGTGTGATGGCCAGGCAACTTACTCATAGCCATGACGGTGAGTCCCAACAACCTTAACTCCAGTATACCGTGACTCTATCCCAAAAAAAATAACCCAAGAGAGGAAACCTGCTGCTCTGATACCATTTTGTCATGAACCAGGCCGGGTCTCCATCCGACCCGACGCCCGACCCGGTCTGCGACATGGCCCAAAGGGCGTTCCCGATCCCCATGGGCTGGCACAAGTGCCCGTGTATCAAAACAATACCTGGGAATGATTTACCCGAAATAGTGAACACAAACAACCAACAAGATAGATAAACAAAAATTGGAAACTGACAACCAAATAGACCCTTAATAAAAATAAAATATTAAATGTTTACAACTTGATTCAACATCCAAAATGTAATGAAAACAAATGTGACTAAAACTCCGACTCAATCCTCCAGCCAACAAGAGAGGTGCAATGAACACAAGCTACAAACACTGACCTGCATGGGAAGATAGTCCACAGCCAGAACCACCATCACAGAGTATGATGTCACATCCTAGAATACACAAGAAGCAAGGTTTACATATAATCGAACGTGTATGAAGGGTGTGAGAAAAAGGCACAGTAAGATCCCAACCAATGAAAATATTCCCTTCCAAAACATCTAAGAGACAATTTAATGTGCTTATTCAAAATTATACATTCAAAATGCTTCTAAAATAAAACATTTACAAGCTAAATGCTAAAATAAAATAGTAAGAAAAACCATTTCACAAGAACTATTTTAAAGAGGAATAGAAAAATTCATTAAGTGCACACACACACATACTAACACACTCACAAACAAGTGATCTTCTATATACAGATGAAAGGCACAATATCATTGATGGTAGAGCACTATGGGTAAATCCCCTAAGGTTCATCTAGATCTAGTGGGACCCTAGAACCTCGTGTCTCGGTGAAATGTGGATTAGAGAACATGAACCTCAGAAAACGTGGCTTAGAATACCACGACCCTCAGAAAATGTGGCTTAGAAAACCATGACCCTCAATAGTTCTTATTTTTAGTTAGTGTTGCAATCGTCACTCTAGCTAAGTGAAACAGGGATGATACCACTCTGGATCACTAGCGCACTAGTTCTAGTCCTCCCACCTAGATACAAGGGGTTTTCCCTTGTGCTCAGTCAACTTCCACATTTGCATAGTATATTTCAATCTCATATTTCAGACCAAACAAGATATTACACACAAAAGTCACCATTTTCATACCCAAAAAACATTTCAAAAACTCATTCACACCAAAATACCATTCCAAAAATATCTATCGTTACGTAATCATTTCGCAAATCCCCATTTGGAAACACTCAAAGAATAACATAAACAATTTTCACAACTTAGAAAGCATTATTTAAATAACACAACATGGGCCGACACAAATAAACACACCCAATTTCAAATAAGAGAGTTATTCAAACCACATGAGTAATAAATTTTCCTTAAAACTAGTTTCACACCAACTACACAATTATTAGTACCATCTGCACCTCTTATAAAACACCACCAAGTGACGTAAGATGGGTTTACACTAAAAACATGTCTCATTTTACATAAAAAATACTACTTAACAAACGAACACTTATTAAACTCCTAAAAAAATTATCACTTTCACGCCATCTAAATCAGAAAACAAATCATCTGAGCTATCTCTGAAATCATTTCAAGAAAACCTAAGAAGACTCCACACCAAAAACAGGTTTGAAGAATCCACCATTATTTACAATGAACTATTTTTTATTCACAAAATCAAAACCATGCCAACATGCTTAAAATGATTCTCTACCCATTAAAAAGCCACATTTAGAAATACATAACTCAATTAACCTTAAAAACTAAGTTCGCACCTACCAAACATCACCTAGAACCCAACCTGAAAACATTATACCAAAACAACAAAGATTTTTATGTCAAAAGACCATTTTAAAATCAATTTCACACTCAAATATTCTAAAACATCATTTTCACCATATAATCAATTGATTAAACAATTTTAGGATTTAACCCAGTAAGGTCGAAATGAGAAACATTATCATTTCAAATAAAGTGAAATTTTCATAACGCATGCATGTCAAATAATTTTTAAAATGCATTTCGCCCAACCTATGAAGCAAAACTAATGATTTATACAACGATAAAACTATAAAAAACAAGACCATAAGATTTTAGTAATTTGATTTCATCAAATGAGCATGCCAAACCATTCTAAACATAGATCGTATCATGCTATTAAATCATCAAACATATTAAATTAAATAAACAGCTAAATTAAATTATCTAAGAGAAGTCAAGGCATGGAACCACCTACCTTTTTGTCGAAGACTCCAATCCACGGTGCAAAAATTCATTCACTTTCTTTTTTCACCACAATGAACCTAATGTGAAGCCTAAAAAAAGAACTCAAACCATAATCATAAAATTATAACCCTAAAATTGAACCCCTAATGAGAGGAAAAACACCACAAGGGAGAAATAGGCTTACCAGAGGGGTGGCCACTAGACGGAAGGTGGCCAGCAGGTGGGGTCGTGACTACATGGGGAGTCGCAGGCAGAGGTTTTTCCGGACCAAGCCATGCCGAAAAGTGGATGCGCTGGGGAGGTGTTGTGCATTGGAGTGAGTAGAGGGTGGAACAGAGGAAGGCCGAAGGAAGTAGGAAGGGGGGTTCGTGCGAAAGAATGGGAGGCACACCATCCTTAGGGAACTGCCGGAGACTCTGCCGGTGGAAACAGCCAGTCAGGAGAGGCAGGGCATAGCTCATGTTAGTTATCCGGTGTGTGGAAGGTGTCGCGAAGGGGCTGGCCGGGAGAGCAGGTCTGGCGGGAAGAGGTTCCAAGGAAGAGGGGAGGCTTCCGTGGCCGATGGGGGAAATGGGAGACGGCCGGAGATGGCGCAACGTGAAGAGGGGAGGGTTACGATGGGTAGGAGGGTTACAGGGCGGGATACGTTGCGACGTAAGAGGGGGAGTAAGAGAGGAAGTGGGAAAAAAAGAGAAAATGAAAGGAAAAAGGAAAATGAAAAAATGCAGAAGGAAAAAGAAGATAAATAAATAAATAAAAAGAAAAACAAAACATAAAAAAAATACATTTATAATAATAAATGGGTGGTAATAAAATAAAATAAGAGTTACAATTATAAAAATAAAGATAATAATATTAATAATAAAAATAAAAACCTCAAATAATAATAATATTATTATCATTAAAATAATTTATTAAATTTTTATCACACATTTAATTTTTTCTGTATTATTATTTTTATTTTTTTGTTAATTGAATGATGGGCATGTCACTTGGTGGCGCTGGCGGAGTCGCACGACTTCCCAATTATGTTTCGCCTGTGCGTCACATGCTATCAAATCCCGATGAGCAGGGTGAGGTCCCGCGGCATCGGTGAGGTCGCGTGTCAAGGGAAAAACATTAATTTATCAGTGCAAAATCTCAATACCCCCATCAGGATCTCCTTAAATTTTATATAAAAAGAATAATAATGATAATTAGATGTAGATAAAATTATAAGAAAAAAAAGAAAATAGAAATATGTAGTAGCAAAATGTTTGGATGTGACATGCCATGTACTGGTCGTGTCACAACTGAGTACATGGAAATGTGGGGTGCCCAGGAGACCGCCTAATGTGGGGGTTGGAGGAATGTACAGGATATTCCCATTAAATGATCACATTTTCTACTTTTTATTTCACTTGATTAAATGGACTAGGGTCACATATAATCACCAGATTCATCTTCATTTATCCTCGGTTCTACAAGGAGTGAAAAAGAGCAACAAATCTTATCAAATCCACTGTTCCTACATCCATGGTATGAATCATGCTCTGGATAGAGTGTTGGAATCGACTTGGTGAGTTCTTTCTTCTACTAGAGAATCTTCATCGGATTTCTTACCTTTCTAGATTTATTTAAGATTGAATGTTTTTGATGTTTTTTTGTAGATATACGATGTTCAATATTGATTCAAAGTATGAGGATCAAATATATAGATCATACAACATCGAGGTAGGTGGTTTTTTCACTTTTGTTGTTTTTCTTTGAGTATATTGTTCCATTATGTTGATTACCACTGTTTCAGGTATTTCAGGTTATGGAAATTGAACCCTATTTAATCTGCATTATATTTATTATTGTATTAGGGGTATTTTGATATGATATTATGTGAAATTTTAAGTTTAAGGAACACAAAATCAGTGTGTTACCATGTTTTATTATTTAGGGCCATTTGGTCTAGGTTGCCTATAAGGCATACCATGATTCCTTACCTTGCTTTATAGGAAGGAACTATATGAATTTTTTTCATGATAAATCAATGTGATATGAATTATAATTTGTTAGTTATGTAGTAGTTGATATTACATTGGGAAGCTCGATATTGATTACACAATATTCAATTGCACAGGGCTGTTAGAAACTTGTGTAGTTAGACCACATAGGTAAATGACATTGTGTGCTTCCTCAGAGTTTCTTTTATATTTCATGCTACGAGATCCCATTGGGTATTTATGGTGAGTTATCCATAAGTGTGTTTATATTATACATTTTGAGACCATATGTGAAATAGATGTTGAGTTCTTCCATATGGAGTCTACAATTATTGTGGAAAGACCATAGGGGGAATTTACGATGAGTTCTTATTTAGAGGGACATTTCCTCTATATTGAATTATTTGGAAAGAGGTTTAAGACTGTGTGATTTACCAATTGGGTTAACAGAAATATTAAAAGTTGTGACACATCAGCCAAGCCAAAGAACATGCTTGGAATCGATCCCGTTATGTAGTATTATGAGATACCTATTGATACATGATTAAATGATAAACACTAAATGCTATTGAATGTAAATGGAAATTGTAGGATTGGTTTACATTATTGCCATCCTAGTTTCTTTGATTCATTTCCATTTTTACCTGCTATATATACAATGTAATAAAAAGATTGAATAAATTTTGTTTCCTAAATTTGTGTGTTATTTTATACTCCACAAAACTACATCCTTTAATAAATGAAGTGATACCATTGGTTTTTGACTATTATAAAACTATCGGTGAATATGAACATTGGAAACTAAACTCTTAACGTTAGAATTATTATTTACAAATAAAAGTGATCTTGGTTAGTTAATACAAAAAGAAGATTTTATGGCCGAATCAAGTAGAGTCAGGTCATACGAAGCCCATCTGTTAGAGCATGGGAAATATTATAGCATATCTGGGATTTGATCTGGACGAATCCCATGTTGAGCTTCATGATGTGAAGCATGAATGAAATTTCATATGGGATATGTTCAAGCTGATAGAAATCGCCACTTGGGAAATGTTGTCCGAGCCACCTCAAGATTCTACCACCATAGCACACCTTGCACTTAGGCCCTATGTAGGTGTTAAAAGGGGTTATATAAAGAGGCCTTGGATACATTTTGTTATCCCTGGATATATATAAAATTCTTATTTGGTATTATGGTAAATTTTGTGATTTTAAAATATATAGGTAAATATTGGATGAATATTATGGATGATTTTTGAAAAGGATATTTTAAAATATTTATGTAAACATTAAATAAATAATAATGTGAAATGATTTTCAGAAAATGGTTTTCTACTGTTGTGATCAGTATAAATTTAGATTCTTATAAGATCAACTTAATTTTTAGTGAATAGTGATGTATGAATAGTATAACACCTATATAAATAGCAATGAATAATAAATCAGCCAAAAAAATAGAAGCATCACCCATGAGTGTTTAAATAGAATTTAGACATCTTGATCCTGAAAACGGTCAGTGTATAAGTTTTGGTATTTATGTATGTCATAAATATTTTATATAAAATTTTTTAATTAATTTAATAATTTACAATTTAAAATTAATTTCAAAAAATTTAATCAATAATTGTTTAATTATTTTTTTAGGGTGATAATATAATTTTATAAGACCTTGATTACTTTTTCAAGGTGTTACAAAATGATTTATAGATTTAATATTGTTTATTTGGAAAAAATAATGATTTTATTTAACAATTAAATTAATAATATTTCTAAAATTATTTTCATAAAACAGAGATCATTTTTTAATTCATAGACTTAATATTAGATTAGGGTAATTTTTTAGGATTTTTCTGAAACAGTTGAATTTTCAGTGAATATTAAAAATACAATTTTAAGTATCTCTGTGATTGAAGACATCATTAATGATGTAATAATGATTTAATAATTCTGGTGGACTTTTGAATAGTAATATATTCTATGAGTTGTCCCATGTTTCCAAAACCATGGGCAAGCCCATGGTTTTCCAAATACTACCGATGATGTGTCTCTCAGAAATTAATTAAATATTCTCTCACTTTTTTTATAAATACCAAGGCATTCCCTCATTAATTTCATTAAAAAATACTCCTCAATGATGTTATAGTATTTTTACCCCCCAAGGATTCCACAAAAGGTTTCCTTAAGGCCCCAAGTTCCCAACCATCATGCTTTTGATGTTACTCTTCAAGGTAAGGGAACCTTTCACCCTCCTCTTTTAAGTCATGACTTCAATTATCTTATGTCTTATAGTTTCTATTTCATTATTTGGGGATATTATATTCTATATCATTATTACTATCCATTTTATTTCTAATTTATTAGATACCATTTCCGCTCTCATAAAATTTATTTCTTCAATTTAAATGTGACGTTGTTAGGAGCACAAATTTTCATAAAAGAAATCACATATTCTCTTTTCTTTAGAGTTTCATTTTCATATAGAATTTCCTTAAAATATAAATTACATGATTTTAATTATTTATATTATGTAACAATATTGTATAATGTGTATTTTTATGAGTGGGAGACCCTTTTCCCTTCTCTTTTCAACATTTTCTAAAACAATGTTATATAGTCGTTATACTGCAGAATTTTCATCTAAAAATATATCTATATTTCTCAAAATATTATTTTGCATTATTTATGTGAAAACCCAAATTTATTTTTATTTCCATGGGTATTCATAAATACATAAAATTGAACTATTTTATTCTGGAATTGACATACATATAACCCTCACACCCGTTCTATGGGTTATATATGACATAACGATCAAGATTTTATGAACTTTTAAAATGTATGGATTTTGAAGTGAAACCCACTAAATTAACACACTGTAGATAATTTATTAAATGATTTATTATGATATATGTTGAAAACATTAAAATAATGACATATTAAGGGGGCTCCCTGATATCTCTCCAATGCATTGGGTTAAAAATTTAATCTCTAGAGATGACAAGTTTCTCGATACATTGACGAATAACATTGGAATTTTTTTTGATACCTTACTGATGAATATTGGTGATATGTTCATGAATGTATAAATTAAATCATGTAGCCACATTTTTAGGTTATGATTTATGTTGTTTTATTTATGATATTCCTCTACATCTACTGCATGTGTCTTTATGTTTTTTATCAAGTTCAAATTGATTCCACAAGTAAACTGATTCCCTTGTTTTTTTACTATCCTTCTGCCCACCCTATACTTTGATGAATGTCTCTATGTTATGAGATGATATAATTGTTCTTAGGAAGTAATTATTGTAAATCCATACATATCTATTAGAATAATGTTTTATGTTTTCATGTTTTAAGTTCCTAATTTCCAAGACACTACACTTTAAAGATCGTCTATTTGTAAAATGTAATGAAAAGTTATGTAATAAAATGGAGAAAGGTTATTTGTAAAATTTAATGGAATGTAACGTAATAAAAAAGGTGGGATTACATAGTTGGTATCAATTTATTGTTTAATTATTTATATAAATAAGGCTATCAAAACATTATGAAGAACCCTATATACTTCCTGGTATTTTGGTGAGTATTGAGTAAGTGGTTTATGAATCAAATACATCACATTCTGGATACAAGCAAGTGAAGGAGGCTCTAGCACAAATGTACCACTGATTGAAAACTCTAACATGGAGTTTCAGGCTTGTCTCGAGGTATCCAGGCACACGATAATGGGCATTTCTGCACTCTTGGTTATGACACTCTCGAGGGATATGTTTGGTGAATCAGAAGGTTTTTTTTTGAATAATTATAAAGGATTTACAGAGAAATGTATTTTTTTATAGCATCAAATTTTATGACATAAAAGCCTGTTTAGTTAAATTAATTTTATGTCAAATAAGATTCTCAAAAATATTTTATTCTTTTAAGAAATGGTGGGAAATATGACGATTCATGCAAATGGTGACCGCAATGGACCATGCGATGATGACCTGCCGATGGAAGCTGAAATGGAATCTTTAATATGAATGATGTACCAACATACTCATGTTATGGAAAATAACTTGAATCAAGTTGAGAGACTGACCTCACCATGAAGGTAACCACTTTTTGATGAATTATTTCTGTGTTAATGACCACCAGACATCAGTGGATCTACTGAACCATTGATTATTGAATAGTGGATCAACTATATTGAGAAGATATTTTTTTTGCTCTTTTGTTCTGAAAAAGTGAAGGTTACATTGGTCGTATATCTCTATGAGGGAGAAGTTTATTAGGGTTGGGATCTGATTAAAATCATATGGCCAAGTTTAGATATTGAAAATATTGAGTGGTAAGAGTTCAGAGAGATATTCTCCAACAAATATTTCCCTTGATCGATGAGAACAAGATTGGAGAAGGAGTTTCTCAAGCTGATGCAAAAGGAGAATGAATATGTGGGATGCTCTAAGATAAAATTTACAAGGCTTTCATGTTACACCTCTCTCTATGTCATGGATCCAAACTGTACGGTTGAGAGATTCTTCCATGGACTGAGACCACATCTGCGGAAAAATATAGCCAACTGAGATTATGATAGCTATGAGGAGATCGTGTGAAATGCGATGAAATTCAAACTGGAGATTGGGGAGACACAATGGTGTCTAAAATCGAATGAAACGAAAATATCTATGGATCCATGCTTAGGTAATATCTTTGATCAAGGAAGTGGAGGCAGGAAATTACAATGTCCCATGTGTAATAAATGTGGGAAGAAGCATTCAGGGAAATGTATCCTCTGGAGCGAGACGTGCTCAATTTTTGGTAGACATGGCCACATTGAGAAAAATTGTTTTAGTGAGGTGAAGCCAGAACTTCCCAACAATAATGGTAAATGGAATATGGTGTTGTCCCTACCTCATTCCCAAATTATATAAGTGTGGAAAACTTGGGCACATATCCAATCATTTTCTAAATTTGAGGGAAGTGGAGGGGAATCACAATTAGCCTCTACAATGGCCAATAGAACATGGTATTAATTTTTCAATCACTGGGGATGATGTTGAAGTTCCATATGATATGGTGGTAGGTACTCCTGTTGTTCTCTCAGGGATAGAAAACACTTTGTTTGATTCTGGTTCTAAGCATTGTTTTATTACCTCTTAGTTTTCAAATAATTTTTAATCATCGCCCGATATTCCAAAATTAGAGTTATAATTCAAGAATCCTGATGGGATTATCCATGCATCGTCAGTGTTTAGAAACTCTTGTATTTACTTTTGTGACCACAGTCATATCGAAATTATAGTAGTCATTACAATGGTAGAATTCAACATTATACTAGGGACATACTGGCTGTCAAATTTTAATGCTAAGATCAAATGAAGAAGAAAGGAAATATCAATAGTATTTAATGGAAAACATACAATTATCTTCCAAGGATGGATATCCCAACCTAATATTTGTCTATAAGAACCTTATATATCCTTCTTTATGTAGTTGATCGGTGGTGAATAAGAACTAAATGAGAGTTTGAGGAATGAAAATGTCCAAATCATTTAGGAATACATTGACGTATTTCTTAAAGAGTTACCTAGACCTCCCCTAGAAAGTGAGGTAGAGTTCCCCATTGAACTTGTTCTTGGATCATGTCTGATATCGAAGACCCTGTATAGGATGGGAAATGTGTAGCTGGAGGACTTAAAAACAACTCCATGATTATTTGGAGAAGGGTTTTATCCGATCGACTGTGTCTTCATGGGGGGAACATGTTCTATTTATGAACAAGGATGAATCAATACAGATATGTGTCGATTAGACTGAACATCATGGTATAACATTAAAGAACAAAAACCCTCTTCCAAGAGTTGATGACTTATTTGACCAACATTATGGGGCTCAATTCTTCTCTAAGATTGATCTTCTATCTGGTTATCATCAATTTATGGTGAAGAAAGATGATATTCCAAAAAATTCCTTCCAATCAAGATATCGGAATTTTGAGTTTGTTGTTATGCCCTTCAAATAGACTAATGGACTTGCTATTTTTATGGATATGATGAATATAGTCTTTAAGGAATACCTTGGCATAATTTTGGTAGTTTTTAATGATGATATTTTGATATATTCAAAATGTCGTGAGAAGAATGAGGATCATATGAGTGTTATTTTTCAAACTCAATAATAGGAGAGGCTTTTTGGTATGTTAATCCAATGTGAATTCTAGTTACAACATGTATCTTTATTGGTGCACATTGTTACTGGTGAAGGAATCACAATTGACCCTACAAATACAAAAGTAGTAGAGTAGTGTCCTCATACTACAACAATATCTGAGATTCATAGTTTCCCTAGATTGTCGGGGTATTATATGAGGTTTGTTAAGAATAATTTTATGTCATTATAATCCATTAACCATGTAATCTTGAAAAAGGTTCAAGTTCATCTAGATAAAGGAGTGTGAGGGATGTTTCCTAGTGCTGAAGAAGAGATTGGTTACTGCACCTGTGTTAACTCTTTTCTCAAGGGGATAAGGATTCATTATTTTTGGGGAAGAATATTTTAAATTGATTGGGTGCATCCTAATGAAAAATGAAAAGTCATTTCTTTTGAATCTCGACAGTTAATGGCTCATGAGTAGAAATATCCAACACATGATCTGGAGCTGGCTGTTTTCATTGTTTTCACTAAAGATATGGAGGCACTATCTTTATGGGTAGAAAAGTGATATATAAATATACCATCAATGTTTGGATTATATTTTCACAAAAAAGTAATTGAACATGAGACATAGTTGATGGTTGAAACTTCTCAAAGACTATGATTTTTCAATTCATTATCATCTCTGAAGAGCAAACAAATTCACTTATGCATTAAGCTGGAAAAACCCAGTCTTTCTTTACAGGATGAGGATTCAAAGATATTCATTGATCAATGACCTGGTAATGTTGGACATAGTAATTATAAGGGAACGTAAATCATCAACCCTAGCCCAATTTATTTCTCAACCATCTTTATTAGATAATGTTAAGAAATCTCTAAAGGAAGATCCTTTATTATAGAAGATGATTGAGGCTATGAGGGATGAGAACATTCCTGAGTTCCATATTAATCAAGATGGTGTAGTGAAATTTCATTCAAGACTATGTGTTCTATATATTCTAGAAATAAAGTAGGAGATTACGGATGAAGCCCGTAGCTCTACATTATCTATACATCTTGGAAGCATAAAAATTTATAGGGACCTTCGTGATCATTATTGGTGTGATAAATGAAAATTGAGATTGCTAAGTACACCTCAAGGTTCCTATAATGTCATCACGTGAAGGAAGAGAGGAAAATTCTTAAAGCGTTATTACAATCCCTACCCATACCATCATGGAAGTGGGACAATATCACTATGGACTTCATCACTGGTCTCCAAAGAACTTCCAAAGGAAACAATGTGATATGGGTTATTATGGACTGTCACACCAAGACCATCCATTTTATCTCTATTTGGGAATGTTTATCTCTTGACCAACTTTCCATGATTTACATGAAGAAAGTGGTAAGGCTACATGGAGTTTCACTTTCATTCATATCTAATTGTGATCCAAGGTTCACATCAAAATCATAGAGTAGTCTTCAAGATTCTCTAAGTGCCAAATTAAATTTCAGTATGGCCTATCACCCCTAAACAAATGTCCAAACTAAAAGGTCTATTAAAACACTCGAGGGAATGCTGAGAACATGCTCAATTGAATTTAATGGTGGATAGGATCTATATATCCCTTTAGTTGAGTTCTATTACAACTACATCTTACTCTAGAGAATTCAAATGGTACCCTATGAAGATCTCTACGGTAAGCAATGAAGAACTCCGACTTGTAGGCATGAAGCTGGTGAGAGAAGGATTGTTGGGACTGACCTTGTGCAAGAGATGACAGCTAAGGTCCATACAATCTAGCAACACATTAAGGCTTCTAAGAGTAAAAAAAAGCTATGCCGACAACCCTTGAAGGGACTTGGTGTTTGACATTGGTGAAAAAGTGATTCTTTAAATTTCACCTTCGAAGAGAGTCATGTGGTTTGGGAAGAATGGTAATCCAAAGCCTAGGTACCTTGAACCATATGAAATCATTTATTGCGTGAGAGTAGTGGCCTATTGGGTTGCACATCCTCTAAATCTAGCAAATATTCATGATTTTTTCCATATATCCCTCTTGAAGACATACATACCCAACCTTTCATATGTACTAAATCTAGAGGTGGTACAACTAGAACATGAACTCTCTTATGAGAGGCAGCCAGTGGATATCATGGATCGTAAAGACAAGGTTCAATGAAACAAGACTACCCACTTTGTTAAGGTGTTTTGTAGGAACCACAATTTCAAAGAATACTTGTATGAACCAGAGGAATATATGAGAATCAAGTACCCACACCTTTTCAATTCTCAGGGTACAAGTTAAAATTTCGGCCAAAAAAATTGAAACTTCAACCATGAGTGATTAACTACAATTTAGACATCTTGAAATTGAAAAAACGGTCAGAGTACATGTTTTTTTGTTTTTTTATGTCATAAATATATTATTTAAATTTTTGTATTAATTTTAATAAATTAAAATTTAAATTTAATTTCATAAAAAGTAATCATCAATTGTTTATTTATTTTATTAGGGTTACACTATAATTTTATAGGACCTTGATAAATTTTTCAAGGTGTTACAAAACAAGTTATAGATTTAATGTTGTTCTTTTGAGAATAAATAATTATTATATTTAACAGTAAATTTTAATATGTTTAGAAAATTATTTTCATAAAATGGAGTTTTTTTTTGAATTCATAGAATCAATATTAGGTTAGGGTAAATTTTTTGGATTTTTCTGAAACAGTTGAATTTTCAGTGAGTATTAAAAATATAGTTTTGAGTATCTGTGTGATTAATGACACCATTAAAGATGTAATAATTATGAAATATTGCTGGTCAAATTTTTAATAGTAATATATTCTATGAGGTGTCCCATGTGGTCAAAATCATGTGTAATCTCATGGTTTTCCAAATACCACTGATGAGGTGTCCCTTGAAAATTAATTAAATATTCCCTCACTTTTTTTATAAATAACAAACAATTCCCTCATTCATTTTATTAGAAACTACTCCTCAAATAATTTCTGGTATTTTTACCTCCAAAGGTGTCTACCCAAGGTGTCCTCAAGCCCCCAAGGTCCCATCCTTCATGCTATCGAAGTTACTCTTCATGGTAAGGGAGCCTTTTACCCTCCTCTTTTAAGTCATGGCTTCTATTATGTTATGCCTTCTAGTTTCCATTTCATTAAGTGGGGGTATGATCGTATATTTCTTTATTACATTGAATTTTATTTCCTATCGATGGGTTACCATTTACGCTCTCTTCATATTATTTCATGAATATTTATGTGATGCTGTTAGGCTCCCAATTTTTTGTAAAAGAAATCACATCCTCTCTTTTATTTTGAGTTTCATTTTCATATGGTATTTCCATAAAATATACATTCCATGATATTGTTTCCTTATATTCTGTACCAATACATTATTATTTGTTTTATATGAGTGGGTGACTCTTTTCCCTTCTCTTTTCAACATTATCTAAAACAATTTTATATAGCTGTTATGCTGCCGAATTTTCATCTAAAAATATATCTCTATATCTCAAAAACATATCTTGTAATATTTATGTGAATACCCAAATCTATTTTTATTTGAAAGGGTATTTATAAATACATAAAATTGAACTATTTTATTTAGGAATTGACTAAATATAACCCTCCCTCCCTTTCTATATGTTATATATGTCATAAGGATCAATATTTTAAGATCTTTTAAAAAGAAACGATTTTGAAGTGAAACCCATTACATTTCCACTATGTGGGTTATTTATTAAATTATTGATTATTACTTATGTGGATCAAATGAAAATAATGAAATATTAAGGGGGTTCCTTGATATCACTCCAATGAATTGGGAAATGAATTTAATATCTAAAGATGGCATGTTTCCCGATACATTGGCGAATAACCTTGGAAATTTTTATGACACATTGGGGATGAACATTTGTGATATGTTCATGAATGTAAAAATGAAATTTTGTAGCCACATATTCATGTTATGATTCATGTTCTTTTCATTATAATATTCCTCTTCAGCTAGTGCATGTGTCTTTATGTTTTTTATCAAGTTCTTATTGATTTAATTGGTAAACTTATTCCCATTTTTTTTATTGGGCCTTCTGGTCACCCTTTCCTTTGATGAATTTCTCCAGGTTATGATATTATATAATTTTTCTTAGGAAGAACTTATTATGAAGTCATATATGTGGATTACAATAATTTTTTATGTTTTCATGTTTTATGTTTCTGATTTCTAGGACACTATACCTTAAAATCGTGTGTTCGTAAAATGTAATGAAACATTATGTAATAAAAAAGGCAGGAGGTTTTTTTTAAAATGTAATGAAATGTTATGTAATAAAAAATGTAGGATTACATAGTTGGTATAAAAGGATAGTTTAGTTATTTATAGAAAGTAGGCTATGAAAAAATTAGGAAATACCCTTTATACTTCTTGGTATTTTGGAGAGTATTGAGTAAGTGGTTTATCAAAAAAAAATATATCCTTGTTTGGATACAAGCAAGTAGATGTGGCTCTGGCCTAAATCCACCAAGGAGTAAAAACTCTGACAAGGAGATTTAGTCTTGTCTTGCAGTATTTGGGTACACGAAAATCGGCCTTGCGATACTCTTGGTTATTACACTCCCATGGTATATGTTTGGTTAATCATAATATTTTTATCAATAATTATGAAAGATTTACAGATAATTGTAATTTTTTATAGAATGATATTTTAAGACATAAAATCATTTATAGTTAAAATATTTTAAATTCAAATAATTTTATCATTATGATTTTATTCTTTTAGAAAATGGTGGGCATTAGGAGCAACCGTGAAAATGGTGACCACAATGGACCATGTGATGACGACCCGCTGATGGGAGATGGAATGGAATCATTTATATGAATGATGAACTAAATAACTCATGATATGGGAAATAAATTGAATCAAACTGAGAGACTGATCTCTCCATGAAGGGAACAAAATTTTGTTTAATACTTTATGCATCAACTACCATAAAACATCAGTTGATCTACTGACCCATTGATTGTTGAAAAGTTTATCAGCTCTATCGAGAGGATCCTTTCCGTGCACCACTATTCTCAAAAAAAGAAGGTTACCATGGTTGTTTATTGCTCATATGGAAAAGTTGTTCAGGGGTGGGAACTGATTAAAAATATATGTCCAAGAGTAGATGTTGAAGATATGGAGTGGGAAGAGTTAATAAATATATTCTACAAAAGGTATTTCCCTCGATCGATTAGAATAAGAATAGAGAAGGATTTTATCAAGCTGAAGAAAAAGTAGAATAAATCTGTGGGAAGCTACAAGATGAACAACACAAGGATTTCACATTACACCTCTATCTTTGTCATGGATTCAAATCATATGGTTTAATGATTCTTCAGTGGACTGAGACCTCATCTTCAGAAAAATCTAGCCTTATGAGATTATGATAGCTATGACGAGATAGTGCAAAGTGCGATGAAAGTCGAACTGGAGTATGTGGAGACACAGTGGTCTAAAAAATACAATGAAAAGAAAATATCTATTGATCCATTCTTAGAGAGGAGCATTGATCAGGGAAGAGGAGGCAAGAATGTACAACATCCCAAGGGTAATAAATGTGGAAAGAAGCATTTAGGGAAATGTATGCTTAGGAACAAGAAGTTCTACTTGTATAGTAGAGATGCACACATTGCGTAGAATTGTTTTAGTGAGGTTAAGCCAAAAATTCCCAACACTAACAATAATTGGAAGATACTACTTGCCTTACCTGATGTCCAATTCTATAAGTGTGGACAACTTGGCCACTTTTCCAATCATTTTCCAAATCCGAGGGAAGTGGAGGGGAATCGTAATCATCCTCTACAACAACCAATGGAACATGGTCATAATTCTTCAATCACTAGGGCTAAAGATGAAGTGATAAATGATGTGGTGGATAGTACTCTTATAGTTCTCTAGAATATAGCAAGAACATTGTTTGATTATAGTTCTAGGCATTCTTTTATTACCTATTAGTTTGCAAATAATTTAGAATCAACCCCCTATTTTTTAAAAGTAGAGTTATAAGTCAAAAATACTGGTGGGATTATCAATTAATTTTCAATGTTTAGAAACTATAGTATTTAATTTTGTGAGAACAATCTTATCGCAATTCTAGTAAACATTCCCATGCTATAATTCGACATTATAATAAGGAAAGACTGGCTCATAAAGTATAATGCTAAGATCAAATGCAGAAGAATGAAAATCTCAGTAGTCTTGAATGGAAAACCTACATTTATCATCCAAGGATAGATATCCCAACCTAATATTTGTTTTGAAGAACCTCCAATATCCTTCCTTATGGAGTTGATCGATGAAGAATAAAAAGGAAATCGGTGTTTGAGGATAGAAAATGTCTCCATCATCTAGGAATAAATTGACGTATTTCTTAAAGAGTTACCCATAACTCCCCTAGAAAGAGAGGTAGAGTTATCCATTGATCTTGTACCTGGATCCTATCTGATATCAAAGACCTCGTATAGGATGGAAAATGTGGATCTAGGGGCCTTAAAAAAACAACTCCAATATCTTTTGGAGAAGGGTCTTATCCGATAGAGTGTATCTCCTTGGGAAGATCCAGTTCTCTTTATGAAGAAGGATGGATCAATGGAGCTATGCATCTATTATAGAGAACTGAACGGGATAACAATGAATAAAAAACACCATATTCCAAGAGTTGATGACTTATTTTTCCAACTTTATGGGGCTAAATTATTCTCTAAGATTTATCTTATTTCTGGTTATCATTAATTTATGGTGAAGAAATAATATATTCCAAAAATTGTCATTCGATCAAGATATAGTAATTATGAGTTTGATGTTATGCCCTTCAGACAGACTAATTCACCTGCTATTTTTATAGATTTGATGAATAGAGTCATTAAAGACTACCTTGATAAATTTTTGGTAGTTTTTAATGATGATATTCTAATATATTTAATAAGTGGTTAGGAACATGAGGTTCATATGAGGTTATTTTTCAAACTCTACAGAAGGAGTGGCTTTTGGGATTTTCAGCCAATGTGAATCTGGTTACAACTTGTTTCTTTCTTGGTGCACATTTTTACCAGTGAAGGAATCAAATTTGACCATAAAAATACAAAAGTAGTCGAGTAGTGGCTTTATCCTACAAAAATAACTAACATTAGTAGTTTCCTTGGATTTTGGGATATTATAGGAGGTTTGTGAAAAATAGTTTTATGACTTTCTAACCCATTATCCACGTTAACTCGAAAAGGGGTCATGTTCATCAGGACAAAAGAGTGCGAGGAATGTTTCCAAGAGCTGAAGAAGAGATTAGTTACTTCACCCGTGTTATCTCTTCCCTCATGTGGATAAGGATTCATTATTTTTAGGGACATGACTTTGAAATGGATTGGGTGCATCCTCATGAAAAATGACAAGTCATTGCTTTTGAATCTTTATGTTTGAAGTCTCTGGAGCAGAACTATCCTACACATGATCTGGAGCTGGCTGCGGTCATTTTTTCACTAATGATATGGAGGCAATATCTTTTTGGGTAATAAAGTGATATATACACAGACCATCTATGTTTGAAGTTTAGTTTGGCACAAAACAAATTTAACATGAGACATAGTAGATGGTTGGAACTTTTGAATTACTAATTGTTCAATTCATTATCATCCAGGAAGAGAAAACAAATTTGTTGATGCATTAATCAGGAAAGACGCAGTTGTTCTCTCCATGATGATGATTCAAATAAATCCTTTGATCAATGAGATAGTAAATCTAGACATAGTAATTATAAGGGAATGTAAATCAATGACCCAAACCCAAATTATTTGTCAACCATCATTATTAGAGAACTTCAAGAAATCTCGAAATGAATATCCATTGTTACTGAAGATGAATGATGATGTGAAGGATGTGATGTTTCCTGAGTTCAATATTGATCAAGAAGGTGTACCGAAATTTTGTACATGACAACATGTTATATATATTGTGGAAATAAACAAGGAGATTATGGAAGAAGATCATAACTATACTTTCTATGTACATGTTGGATGCCTAAAAATGTATAGGGACCTTCATGATCATTATTGGATGGATAATAAGAAAATGGATATTTCTGACAACACATCAAGGTTCCTGGTATGTTAGCAAGTTAAAGAAGAGAGAAAAAATCCTGAAGGGTTATTGTAACCTCTACCCATACCATCATGGAAGTGGGACAATATCACTATGGACTTTGTTACTCTCCTCATGAGAATTTCCAAATGTAACAATGTGATATGGATTATTATGGACCATCTCACCAAGACTACCAATTTTATATCTCTTCAGGAAGATTTACCTCTTGATCGACATTCCAGGATTTATATGAAGGAAGTGGTAATACTGCATGGAGTTCCACTTTCTATCATATCTGATCGTGATCCAAGGTTCCCATCAAAATTATGGAGAAGTATTCAATATACTTTAAGTAAGAAATTAAATTTTAGTACAGCCTATCACTCCCAAACTGATGGCCAATTTGAAAGGTCTATTCAAACAATCGAGTACATGCTAAGAACATGCTAAATGGAATTAATGGTGGAGGGGATCAACATCTCCTTTTATTTGAGTTCTCTTACAAAAAAAGCTTCCACTCGATAATTCAAATGATACCCGATGAAGATATCTATGGTAAGCGATGTAAAACTCCTACATGTTAGCCTGATGCTAGTGAGAGAAAGCTTTTTGGGAATGAACTGGTGCATAAGATGATAGTGAAGGTCCATGCCATCCAACAACTAATTAATTCTTTTTAGAGTCCGAAAAAGAGATATGCCGACAACCATCGAAGGGACTTGGAGTTTGATGTTGGTGACAAAGTCATTCTTCAAATTTCACCTTGGAAGAGATTCATGAGGTTTGGGAAGAATGGGAAGATCAAACCTAGGTACATTAGCCCATATGAAATCCTTGATCATGTGGTAGTAGTGGCCTATTGGTTTTCACTTCCTCTAAATCTAACAAAAGTTCATGATGTCTTCCACATATCCCTCTTGCGGAAGTACATACCTAACCTATAACATGTACTAAATCTAGAGGTGGTACAACTAGAACATGAACTCTCTATTGAGACTTAACCAGTGGATATCATGGATTGTAAATACAAAGTTCAATGAAACAAGACTACCCACTTAGTTATGGTGTTGTAGAGGAACCAAAAATGCAAAGAAGCCATGTAGTAACCAGATGAGTATATGAGGCTAAAGTACCAACACCTATTCTCTAATAAGGGTATAAGTTAATATTTCAGGGATATTATTTTCATAATGTGGGATAAAAATAATATCCCAAACATTTGAATAATTTTTCTTACTTAATTTTTGTGTTATGTTATACTCCAAAAAACTATATCTTTTAATTAATGAAGTTATACCATGGGGTTTAGAAAAATATATAACAATTAATCAATATCACAGTTGGAAACTAAACTCTTAACTTTGTAGTTTCTGTTTATAAATACAAGTGATCTTGGTTTATTAATACAGAAAGAAGAGTCTATGGCCTCATCCAGTAGACTCGGTCCATACAAATCCCATCTCTTAGAGCTTGTGAAGGAGGTAGAATCTCTAGGCTTTTCTTTAGACCAAGCTGAAGAAGAGATTAAACATGTAAAGTATGAATGAAATCACCTAAGGGAAAAGTTAAAGCTATTAGAAATCACCACTCAGGAAATGTTGCCTAAGCTTCCCCATGATTCAATCACCATATCACACCATATACCTAGGTACTATGCAGGTCTAATAAGGGGCAATGTAATAAGGTCGTAGATACTTTTGTTAATCTGTTGGTATAAATAAAATTCTTATTTCTTATTATGGTAAAATTTTGTGATTTTCAAATGTTTGGATAAATATGGGAAGAAAGTTATTAATGATTTTGAAAAAGGTTATTTTAAAATATTTATGTAAACTTTAACTAATTAATAATGTGAAATGATTTTATAAATATTGTCTTCTACAGTTTTGATAAGTATGAAATTTAGAGTCTAATAAGATCAACATACATTTTAGTGAATAATAAAGAATGGATTGTAATATACCCTTATTAATAGTAATGAATAGTAATGTAAAGTAAATCGGCAAAAAAATTATAAAATTCACACATGAGTGTTTAAATATAATTTTGACAACATAAACGTGAAAAACAATCGTAGTATAAGTTTTGGTATTTTTGTATGTCATTAATATGTCACTAAAAATATTGTAATTAATTTAATAATTTAAAATTGAAATTTATTTTCATAAAATTTAATCATAAATTGTTCATATATTTTCTTATGGTTATATGATAAATTTATTGGACCGTAATTACTTTTTCAATGTGTTGCAAAATGATTTATAGATTTAAAATTGTTTATTTGGAAAAGTATTGATTATTTAAAAGATTAAATAGAAAATAATTAGAAAATTATTTTTATAAAAATAATTTCATTGTGGAATTTAGATTATCAATATTAGGTCAGGGTAATTTTTTTGGATTATTCTGGAATAGTTGAATTTTGGGTGAATAATAAAAATACATTTTTGAGTTTCGGTGTGATTAATGACATCATTAATGATGTAATAATGATTTAATCATTGTAATCAAATTTTTAATAGTAATATATGATGTGATGTCTCCTAGGTTTCTAAAACCGTGGACATATACCATGTTAAAACCCATGGTTTTGCAAATACCACCGATTAGATGTCCCTTTAAATTAATTACATATTTGCACGATTTTCTTATAAACACCAAGCCATTACCTCATTTATTTCATTCCAAAATCCTCCTAAATGATGTTCTAGTGTTTTTACCTCCCAAGGAGTTTTCTCATGTTGTCCTCAAGACCCATGGTTCCAACCTTCAAACATTCGATGTTACTCTTCAAGGTAAGGGAACTTTTCACCCTCCTATTTTCAGTCCAGACTTCTTTTATGTTATTTATTCTAGTTTCCATTTCATTATATGGGTATATTATCTTCAATATCTCTATTAATTTCTATTTCATTTAAAATTTATGAGATACCCTTTTGTTTATCATCATCATTATTTTCTAAATTTTTTAGTGACACCATTAGGCTGCCAAATTTTCATAAAAGAAATCACATCTTCTCTTTTCTTTCCAGTTTAATATTCTTATGTTATTTCATTAAAATATCCATACAATGATGTTATTTATTTTTATTTTGTACCCACTCTATATTGTGATTTATTTAGTAGTGGGTGACTCTTCTCTTGTTTATTTTCAATTATTTCTAAAACAATGTTATATTGTCGTTATGCTGTAGAATTATCTTAAAAAAATAACGCTCTTTTTTCTCAATAAATTATCCTGTATTATTTATGTGAATACCCAAATATATTTTTATTTACAAGGGTATTCATAAATACATAAAATATATCTATTTTATTTTCTAATTGATATACATATAACCCTCACTCCCTCTCTATGGGTTATAAATGATATAACGATCAAGATATTAAGAACATTTAAAACGTCACGATTTTGAAGTGAATCACATTAATTTTACTCTCTATGGGATATATAAGAAAATTTTGATTATGATATATGTGGATAAAATTAAAATAAATATATTTTAAGGGTTCTCCCTAATAGCACTTCATTGCATTTGGAAATGAATTTTATCTCTAGAGATGACAAGTTTCACGATACCTTGGTAAATTTACTTGGTAATTTCTATGAAACCATGGGGATAAACCATGGGGATATGTTCATGAATGTATAAATTAATTTTTGTATCTAAACATAAATTTTATTATTCATGTTATTTTCATTATAACATACCTTTACATCCACTGCTCATGTCTTTATGTTTTTTATCAAGTTCTTATTGATTTCACAAGTAAACTGATTCCCTTTTTTTCTTTACTGGGCCTTCTACTCACCCTTTCCTTTGATGTAAGTCTCTGGGTTATGAGATAAAAAAATTATTATTAGGAAGAACTTATGATAAATCTGAAAACGTAGATTATATAACTGTTTTATGTTTTTATTTTTTATGTTCCTGATTTCTAAGACACTAGATTTTAAAGATCCTCTCTTTGTAAAATGTACTGAACAGTTATGTAATAAAAAGGAGGGATGCCATATAATTACTAACAGTTAGGCATAAATCATCTAGTGGTTGCATACTATGATTCTTCTAACCCCCTTTCTGGGTCATGATTTTTCAACCAAAAAGATTGTATGGTTGCAGGTATAGATAAGGGATAACACCCATCAACATCAGGTACTTGATTGATGAGTTAATGGAGAGCATGTGGCCAAGATAATGCTTGTGATGTTGTAGTAGTTATGTACCGTGTTCAGTACATTATTTTAGTTTTTTATTTCAATCATGGGGAATTTTGTTGTTGTTTTCCTAGACATATGTGACATTTATCATTTATATATGTTCTCCGGTGGTTCTTTCACTTTCATTATTATGATGATTACGTGAAAAGTATGATATTATTTGATTCTTATATTGTATATTGTTGTTATTCCACAACATTAATCATCCAATGAGGGAATAGATTCCACACTATCACACCCAATTACCTCGCTTCTAGTTGGAAGCCTCTGGTGTTCCGATAAATACACTTGAGTCTATCTGACCAACTAATTACGGGGAACCTTTAGGTGCACTGAGAATCAGGTTGTTACAAAACCATCCATTCCAAATATCTATAAAACAATATTATATACTTAACCATTGTGATAAATTTGTTTTTTCATTTTTATGTACTTAAATCCCTAATAACTCTTTAGTTCCCACATTATTTTTATCTCAAACTCTAATCAAATTAAATTTGAAAACCCTTCTTTAGAATTCCAATTGGCGCTACCATAGATGATGTCATCCTGAAACATGATAACTATAGGATACTCTTATTTTTATATTTCCACATAAATGTTTTGATCATCCAATAAAATTTAAAGGATCTTGTTTCATATATAAGTGTCCAGTTATACATAACAATAAGAAGGTGCATGGTTTATGTTATATAAATTTTTTTTAAATACTAAAAATTTAAATCATCATTCCAGACATGAAAATACAAAATGTTTTCAAATTAAATTTTATTTTTATAAACACATTTTAGAATGTGTTGTTTACATTTATTTGATGTAATTTTATTTTCCATTTAACCACTATATCCAAAAACAATGTAATAGATACCATCGATTCTAATGGTGTAATTGTTTCCAGTACGGAAACTCCTTTGATTTCATAATAACTATTATCTTCCACCATTTCAATATTATATACTTGTTTTCCATGTTCATAACAATATTTTTTATGTATCCCCATTTGTTTTAATGTCATCTTTTATTCAATAGGGTCCAATTATTCATTTATTTTATTTAACCATGATTTATAAATTTTCTCCACATCAAATATTGTCAGTTACATTAATAATTATTGAGTGTTATGGTCAATAAATATAATTTTAAAGACATCATTAGAGAATATTTGTCTTGAAAAAAAAATTTCAAATCAAATTTAAAAAACTAATTTCATGATTGCATCAAATATTCACTTTCCTCGACACAAAAATAATTATCATCTTCAAAATATGAATAATCATCACTCAGAATATTTTACAATTCTCTGAAATTGACATCAACATATTGTAATTTTTTATCCATTCCATAAAATATTAGGTATAAATATTTTTATTATCTTTATTTTATCGCAATTTTAAAAAACTCATTTTAAAAAATATCATGATCATTTTGTGGAATCACATATTTTTTTACTCTTAGAAGAGTAAAATAAAAATATTCCTTCATCAGTTGTATTTATATACATATAATCATATAATTATTTATTTGAAATGAAATAGGTGATCCCAAACTCTCTAAGATGAATTAAATATAGATTCCAACATTTATATGTCCTTTATAGGTAATTCATGCCTCTAGGGAAATGAAATACATAGTTTAGGGTGTAGAATCCCACTAACATAGTTTTATTCCAATAGTGGTGATAGATTACACTGTTAATCAAAAAATACATTCCCATATTTCTAAACATTTAATTAATCCATTCTAAATATCCATTATGTTGAAAATTTATAACTAAAGACACTTAATTTTTTAATATCCATTTCTCAAAATATCATCTGAATTTAATTGAAGTGTATTTAGTATAATTATTCAGTACTAGGTTCTATAGTATTATTATAATAACATTACCCACTATATTCTGAAAAATATTTTTGTGATCAAAATATTTTATCACCGATCAGATAAATATAGAACATATCATATTATTGTACTCAATAAAAAATAATTTGAAATATATTTTACCTAGATTTATTGATAAATTAATTTAACCACAAACATTATTGAGGAATAACTATTATAAATTTGATGCATGAAGTTTCATTTTATTAAATCGAGTTCTCACATTATTTTACTACAAATTATAAATCACACATATTTTCTCTATTTCCAATTAAATTAGTAATATCGTCTACTATCATTAATTTTTTCATATTATCAATTCCATTAGAATGGATGTTTCATAGACTCCAAATCCATATATTATTTAATTATTATACTATGAGGAGATAATTAATTTCCTTAGTTTCTTCTTAATATAAATTTTCATACATTTATTTCCATGAATTAGAGCATTTTTAGAAATTATCATAATATTACAACTATTATGGATAATTTTTAATTCTAATCATGAGTCATATAATAGACCCACCCACACAAAATATTTTTATAGGAAATATAAGTAGATTTTGTTTTCCATAAAAATGATTGTAACACTTCATTTTACCATTATAACTCCATCAGTTCGAAACCAATTAACTAAATCCACAATTCATTTCACATACCTATAAATAGTCTTATATCCCATCTAATAGAATTAACACCCACAATCAAAATATACATACAAATAATCTTTAAAACAAATCCTATATTAGGATAATATACTTGTTCTTTTTGCTCGAATTACATTCATTCCATCAAATTACAAGATGAATGGATATTTTATTCAATGTATTTTCAGGTTATGTGAATGAAGCCAAATAATAATATTATTATTCTCTATATTTTTAAAATTTATTTTAAAATTTATTTATTGGATTATATATATTATACCACTCTATAAATTCCACTGATAAGATTTACCCTTCATATTTTCATCCAATATTTCATTTTATGGAATATTATATAGAAATTAAACAAAAAATCCCTTGATTTTATTTCTATATTGAGAATAAATATATGTTATTATACTAATTTTTTGACTTATAATTTGATCTTCATTATAATAAATATTTTATTCTCTATAATAATTAATCATGAAAAATATAATTGTATTATTTATACTTTATTATTAGAAAAATTAATTCTTCAAACTCTCAAATATCCAAAAAAATAATAGCTCATTGATATTTGATAATATCAAGATGATTGAAATGTATCTAAAATAACGTACATTTATTTTATTTTTACACTTCTTTTATTTTTAGTTTATGTTTCAATATCATATACATCTACACTTATATTAATGAAATTGTGTTATTTATGTCATTACTCAAGATACAGTACTCTTATTTCCCTTTTAAGTGTTTCATTTAATTATTCACTTATGTATATTTGAAACAAGATAATCATCATTAAAATAAATGATATCATTTTTGGATCATGATTATTCATCTATGATTCCATGTACTCCTTAATAAATTCAATATTATTTATTTTATCATTGATGATTATACCATGATAATCAATTATTATTTCACGCTCCTCAATTTTTAAAATGTTTTTCATAAATTCTTCTAGTTTAACCTGATCTATAGCCTATTACACCATACTAACCTTTGGATGATGAATTTATATTTCAATATTACCAAAATTAAATTGTATTCATTCATAGAAACTATAATATTCGAATTATTCATTCTTAATAGGTTATAATATCTGAGAGGTCCTTCAACCTACACATTCAGTTCCAGAAATCGTTTTTATTATACTATTAAATTTATTAATATTTATCCTTTGTAACCATAAAGGAATATTTTGTATTTTGGAATATCTATTTATCAATTCCTCACAAGTATTATTCTTTATTATCATATTCTTCTTTACATGCCAATATATTTATAAAAATTGTTTTCTTAAATATATCTAGTTGAAATTACATATAATGGAGAAAAATAATATTGGATTTCAAGTGAGTTCCAACTCAATATTCACTTCATTTAATCTTTTTAGACACTAATAGGTGGGTTTTTTAACTACTACACAAGTAATTCATGTCAAATTAAACATATTTCTAAATCCCCTTTTGTATATCTTAAATTCCTTAACAAATGTTATAATAATGTATCAATTACATCTTCTTATTCATTTATAGAATCATAGATATGATGATACTTTAGGGAGTAAAATTTTATTTACATTAAGGAATGTTGTAATTATATAATTCTCCATGAATATTTTATATATGACTAGCTTCATATATATTAAATCATTAGATAAATAACCACGATTTACATATTCAGTCACTAACCCCATTTGGTTGTATATTTGTGGAAACTGATATATAACCTTATTCATAAAATTGACACCTATCATCTCACCACCAAGTCCATAAATAACACCAACAGAATATATAAGAATGGTTATGAAGTGATCAATTATTTCGGTAAATAATATATTTATATTATTAATTTTTTAGGATGAATTTTTTGCTTCACATATTATTATTTTTCATCATTATTAGCAATATTGGATACATTTTCCCAAACTCATTTCTAAAATTTATATCTCATAAAAATCAACTGAGATATATTTTAGATCACATAATATTGTTAATTTTCATCCAATACATCATCATTGAATAACTTCATAATACCTTATATCATTTAGTATTCTATAGCATCATTGAAATGTATTCTATGAACCACTACAATGTAAATAAAAAAAATTAATTTTGATATGATTATATTATGAAAAACTCAATAATTAAAATCATAAAATAAAGGTACTCCATTTTCATTCATATAACTATATATTAAACCATAAATTAGTTAAAATAGTCACTAGGATTTAAATAGTGGATCTCAAAGAACATATTTTAACATATGTCTTAATAAACACCCTAATAGGAGGAGAAAGATGGTGTGAAATAGGGTTTTGAATAATTTATTCTTTATTTTTATTCAATTATATTTTTTCATTAAATTTACCAATAAAATTAGTAATTTACAATTTCAATTACATAACAGGACAACTAAAATAACAAAATAAGAGATGGACAAGCCGTTGGAGATGTTCATGTTACACATTCATACGGATACATAATTGAGAGAATATCAACTATATGTTGATGAACATAAAAATAAAAAACACACCAGATAGTCATTATAATTATTAGTAAAATATAACTAATCATTCAAGGTCTATGACCTCAACCTCTCTTTAACTCACACATTTTCAAGATGGGGTAAAAATGATTTTATTGAAACTGAATTCCAACTAACAAGTATACTAGTAAATGAATTATTATAAGAAGTTATGGATTTTATTTATCATACATTAATATTCCCCACCATATTTTCAAAATATTATACAAAAAACTCAACATTCAATCATTATTCTTGAGTATGTTTATCATGGACCTGACCATTGACATTACATAATCTAGTAAATTCTAATATAATACCCTTATTAAATGCCAAAATATAATTTAGGTTTAGAGTTTTATAGAATTAAAAAATAATTCAATAAAATAAATCCAAAATCATATAATGTGGGAACTATTTAAAAGTACACTTTCCTCGATAACAGAATATATTTTAACAAATCATGAAATGTTTTCATGAATAATCTTCACAATATTCATCATGAATTCTTCTTCTCTCTTAACCCTCCTTAAACCATGTGCACAAAATTTTTAAACATTGTATGAGCACAGATTTATCAGCATTTAAAATAAAAACAAGGAAAGATACTATTAGTCCATTAATAATTACAAACATATGAAATTATTTTAACAAATAAATACATTTCTACCATAAATATCACATACTTACCTGGTGAAAATAAAAAATTTCCTTAAATCATGTAAATCATTAACAAAAACATAATAGTAACATATGAGAATTAACATCATAATATTAGAACCATCATGGATACTATATGGTATGTAACCCACATGTCTACCATATAATGTAACCATCATGGCTCTCTTATAGGGTAATCATAAGAGTTTCACATGGTGTAACCATGTGGTTGACCTCCAACATAAACATAATTGACACATTGGAGGTAGATATATATACCAAAATTCATCAAAATGTTTTTCCAAGAACCATAATGTAATCATTTGACATTAATACAAGCATCATAAAAAAATTACATTTTAGTTTTTTGAAAAATATAAATTTAAAAGAAGGTTTTTTAAAAAATTCCCTTACCTTAGGTTCGTCTTACGTAAAATGTGTTCAATCCTCATTTATAATGGTTTATATAGTTTAAGTAATATATTAAATAAATATATTCACATTTATTATACCATAGATGTTATTTTTAAAACATCATTCCACCATTTTATTGAAAATATTTTGTCATTTTCATTTTTTTGATGCATTTATTTCATAGATTCCTTGGTTGGTTCATTGTGGATTCTTTTAAATACAATATATCCTCAAGAAGTGGAAATAAATGGTTATAATATTGTTAAATACTTTTAAGGTATACGATATGTCAATTTTTTGTGATATGAAGATGCGTCATTAAATAATCAATTAATGATAAAAGATTTGTTAATTTTTTTAATAGGGTTTTCCGACAATGACAAACTTGTTTAATTTTATTAAATTTTATGTCTATAAATTTGTTTAAAAAAATTAATAATGATATAATATATAAATAAAATATTTTTTATCATAATAATGGTTTTTTGACCAGCATTGAAGGCGGTAATGAAAAATGAAAATATGAAATCCATGAAGGTGGTGAATCGACATGTGATGGATGCTACTTTAATTATTGTGAGTAAGTATAGAAGATGTGAGATTTGATTATGGATATTTCATTAACGTAATAATATTACGGTATATTTATGATGCTTCAGTTATCATATAACATGTATTAAGGGTCTTATGGGGAGAATAATAAAAGAGAATAAATTGAAATGAAAAAAAAGAGAAAATAAGAGACTATTTTACCTCTTGACCTCTTTATCCCTAAGAACCAACTTAAGGCCCTTGGTTTTGGATGTTATTTAGTATAAAATATAATAAGATACATTTCATTGAGTTATGAGTAGAAGATGTTGTCACTGGTTGTATTTACAATGGAGGATAGGGGTGTTTCCACATTATTTTATTCATTAGTAAATTATTTTGGATCCAGACTATGAATAGATTTATAATTTTGAATAAATATGTTAAAATAAATAAGTAGAGTTAATAATTATGGTGATTACATCTTTAATTACTTAGTTAATATTTTATTTAAATAATAATTTATATATACCATAAATTTTCATATTTTCATTTTCACAAATAATTCATATATTTTAGAAACACCCAAAACATCGCCATAACTATTTTTAAACATGTATATTTAATAAATGGACTCATATTTTTTATAATAATTTTCTATATATGATAAAATTTATTTATTAATTAAAATAATCATTTATTTGAAAAATACTGATTTCAATATTATAACTGATTTTATGACCCATCGAAAAACATAAATGTGGTCTCATAAAATTATCATATAGACATAAGACAAAAATAATATTAATTAATTAATCTACTTTATTAAAATATATTATATTTTAAAACATTATATTAATTATAAAATGGTTAATAATTTTTTAATATTTCACAGAAAAACAAAATATTAATTTATCATTTTAAGAACATTTATTAAATTATTCCGTGATATAATGATATCATATTTTCACATATAAGATACATAAATTTTGGTTATACTTTTATAGGTGAGGTTAAAAATCTATTTTTATATATTTTTAATTTTTTAATATACAACTAATTTCATTATACATGTCACAACTCATCCCAGTAGGGACCGTGCTGTGACTCCCCAGTCCAACCCCAATAGGCTAGAGGGTGGTGACTAACACAGAGTAAGAGTATAACTAACACTGGAGGCATTTCCAAAGAACTTGCAGTCACACACAATTCTCTAAGACACAAATGAAGAAAAGTAAAAACCACTAATGGAAATATGAATGCACACCAATAAACCCAATAAAAGAGTACGACAAGAATGAAAAGGTGTAGTAATGTAAATAGTTCCAGTATACAATCCCACAAAAAAAGAGTTCTAAAACTACAAAGTACATTCAATAAACATAAAGGTATTGGGACTACTGCTGAAATCCATAGAAACACCTCGGCCTATATGAAATCACAATGATATGTATAATCAGAGTCCACCCTGGACTCTATCAAAAATTATCTCATCTACACAAGACACAACCTATGCGGGAAAACCCCATGTAGGGGTGAGTATAAAAATACTCAGTAAGACTCCCCGAAAAAAAAATCACTAAAAAAATTAAATATACAATTATATTTATATATTATACGTCTACAATACATATAACAACAAAATATTTATATATACTCAAACCTCGATAATTAATATAGAGGTATGTCACTACAACCACCTACCAATAGTCGATATTATGTATAAATATTCTGCAAAGCAACTAATCTGGGAGAACACACTCTAGAGAATGATAACAATGACGACGTCCACCCGAATATTACCGTTCATTGGGAAATGTCTTGAGAGAGATAAATTGATCAATCTTACAAAAAATATGTAATAATTTCTTTTGAAGTACTCACTCAATTAGTAGATAATTTCAGGATACATATGTGAGGATCACTACTAAGGCCATGGGGGTGATTCCATGACTCATGATGATTCACCTACTAAGTAGAGGATTGATTTATAGTAGGATTTTTTGTGTCCATACCAAGACTCTACATAGGGAACATGAATTCATATAAGATCATGCATCAGGCCGCTTTGAGTAAATTTATGACTATATCTAGTAAAACCCTGCGGAGGGGACCATTTTCTTTTTAATAAGAAATGATACCAACTACCCGTCAGAGGAACTAGTAAGGGAACCAACCCTAACAAAACATGTCTGAGATACAAAGGAAAAGACATTCAAGACATGTAGGAATGTCTAATTGGCACGTAGTAGGGTCACACAGCGTGTACCTTGACCCTAGGTACTACCCATGTTCAATTTCATGTTTCATCAGAACAAGTCATGTAGAAGTGGTATACATGGCATGTAGAAGGTATCACATTCCATGTACTACTATCTGGGGTCCACCCGGGTACTCTGGTCATGTACCAGTACACAGTGTCAACCCTTGTTCTTCTGCTCGTGTACTAGTAAATGAGGTCACCCATGTATTTTTTCTTGGTCTTGCCTTGTGGTGGGGTGCACACCTTGTATGAAATCCATATCCTCCACCCCATGTCCTTATAAATCACATGATAAACCCCAAACCTCTGGGAATGTCCCACATGTTGTGTGATAGGTATCTCATGCTGGGTGACATTTCTAGGATAACTGATACCCTTGTTGCTATTGATCA
This sequence comes from Viscum album, assembly GCA_963277665.1. Lineage (NCBI taxonomy): Eukaryota > Viridiplantae > Streptophyta > Magnoliopsida > Santalales > Viscaceae > Viscum > Viscum album. Next base: position 1,767,857,419 of record OY728152.1, read on the forward strand.
AGTCCTACACACCATGTATTCTATGATACATGATATTTCTATCAGGATTTACCAGAATCCCTATCACTAACCGAAGGAATGTATTTAATTTCTACGACAACTGTTATAGATGTGTCTCATCGAGAAACTCTAGATCTGTGGTTATCGCGTCACACCATTAGTAAATAAAAAATATTTGGGACTTCAGTCTACCTCGGAATCGAAATCATCCTCATTCTTTGTTTCTTCAAAATAATTAAAAATTGACACCAACCATCATTTTATTTACTGGTAAAACCACTTTAGTACCTCTAACAAATTATATTGATTCCATATCAATTATTTGGGATCATTTAACCATGAATCTATTATGAACTAATCATCAATTCATATCCCCATGAATAATGAATAATGCAAGGGGAATAAATAGGGAAAAAAGACACAGATAACAACATGAAGGACAAACCTAATATGTTTTTCATTGTGGGATCAATCCATTTACTTTATAATGATCATCATAATTATTAAAAACAATAATCATAAACATTCCCCGAATCAAACCTGAACTCAACTCATCACACTTGAACGATTGAACCACGTTTCAATCTTTCATGGGTTGATCTATGATCATTGTTGAATCTATGAATGGGATTGATGTAATTTAAATCACAATCCTAGATATAGGTTTTGCATCAATATCTATATTTTTATGATAACTACTTCATCCCTGTGAGAGAGATTCATCAATAATGGCACCCATCGATCTCTGATTCAAGATACGTCAAGAACGATCATGATCCACACTCTCGTCATCGTCCATCGAGAGGTTTTTCCAAGAATTTTTCTTCTGATTTTATAGTGATTTATCAATGGGTTTTATTTATTACATTGGTTCCATACCATGATATTTATTAAAATGAAACATTACATTGAGTTACTCTAACAAAAAAAAGGATAAATCCTTAATTTACATTATTCTTTAAATGTCCAAAAAACAAACATTCCCAGTTGACCTTCACCAACCAATGTAATGACTCACCTAAGGTAAATTCGCTGCAATGAATGTAATAGTTCTCTCAGATTTATGATCTGGGAAATCTTTTAGATGATATTCCAGTTTTTTTGGGAAAAACACTAGATCCTGCTATTTAATAAATTTCAGTCATTTATTCCTAGCACACCGGGCCTTAGAATCACACACCATCTCAGTTTATGTTGTCATATTAATCCCATAAAATATTTAAAAATAAAACATTTAGAAATTAAGGACATTAAATTCTCCCCAACATGCGGATTTACATCCATCAAGATCAAAAACAATGGTTATATATACATATATGTGTACTACACACGAATCTGATCCTCTAGCTCAAATGTCCCCTCTTAGTGATTTATATTCTACAACTTTACACACAAGAAAGAAATATCTCTCAAATTATGGAACCTCACATCCTAATCCTCGATCTACTATCGGTTTTTAGAAAATTTATATCCATCATCAATGTTCACTTTGACCCAGTCGATGACGTTCGATGTGTCATGTGTACCCTTTTAGCTGCAACATGTGGATGAAATCAGGTACTCAGTCCAACATTGGGGTAGAGATAAGTTTTATGCCACATCCCCCACTCTAAATGGTATTTCATATGGGATGATTAATCATGGAGACAAAATTATACACAATCCAAATCTCCATAACCCTCATCGAGGTGAGAGTCAATGTAATAAATAGTCTCCTTCATAAAACTCTAAAGGTCTCCTCCATATGTCAGCATAAAATTTATAATGGATATGTTTAATTTTCTTCCACTCATGGATTATGTGAACCTATTTGGTAGTAGCTCGCATGAATTCTATGACCATGAGTGTTTACTCTCCTAAGTATGTCCATTAGAGTGGTGACCTATAGGGTTGCCCATACAGAGCCTCAAATGGTTCCATACTAATGTTGGAGTGGTATCTATTGGTGTACACAAATTCAATCAGTGGTAGGTGGTCCACCTAACTATGAACAACGTGAATGATTCATGACTGTCGCATGTCCTCTAGAACCATAATGGTCCTCTCTGTTTGTCCATCCTTTTAGGGATGAAATATTGTGCTCAAGCATATTTGATTCCCAAACTCCTCCTGTAATCCATTCCACAACCAGGATGTGTAATGACCACCACGATAAAAAATTATCATTTATGAGACTTCATGGATTTCAACTATATATTGAACGTTGAGGCGTCTAAAGCTCTCTACTAAACTCTACACCCAGATTGGTATAAAGTGTGATATCATGGTGAGTTGATGAATGAACACCCAAAGGTTATCATGACCCCTATGTGTATGTGGTAAACCTGTCAGAAAACCTATTGATATCTTGTCCCACTTCCATTCCTTATCCATAAGGGACTGAGTCAAACCACTATAATTTCATGCATAGCCTTCACCTACTGTCATGTTAGGCATCGAGAAATAAACTATATGACCACATTATCCATGCATGTCCACCAAAAATGATGTCAGTGGTCTTGGTACGTCTTTTCCACACTATTTCTACCGTTAAATGAGATTTATGAAACTCCCTCATAGCGTCCTCCTACAATAATACTTTTAAAACTATGCATCCTCTAGAATGGATGACATGGTTCCCACCTTGAGAATATCCACCAGTTATATGCAATGCGGACATCTATGCATCAATGGTATAGAAATTTCTATCCCCAAGATGTGTATAACTGACTCACTGTAAGAGTGGAGGGGTGAACACCATCGACTAGAGGTATGCCGATCCATCTATGTCCATAAAGTATAACTGTAACAAGGCCAACTTCTCCAATGCTTCATTCAAAAATTGCGAACTTGATCTCATTTAGATAGAATGTTCCACTATTTTCCCCTTCCATGGAGTATAGAATATCTCAAATCTATAATCATGTATGAACTCTATACATTTCCTCCACGTCATGTTTAGATCCTTTTGAGAGAATATATACTTGAAAATCATTTGTCGTTGTAGATGATAAACTGCTCTCAAATCAAGTAGTGTCACCAAATCATCAATGCCATAATTACTAAATAAATATAAAGATTGTGGAATGTGTAGTTTTAATCATGTTTTATTAGCTAGTGTGAAGCATAGGCAATCACCACATTCCTCTACATTAGTACACAACCTTGTCCAGTACTTAATGTATTGTATAACACTATGTACATGACACCCTCTTATGGAAATCTCACGATTATGGCGCTCGTAAAACTCTACCTCAACTATAGAAAATCCTACTAGAACATATATATCCATAAAAAAGGATTCAACATTATGGTAAATATTATCATATGATCTGATATCCCTGAAAAATTAGCTATGAATATCATGTAATAGCCTTCAAGACCACACATGCTCCCTACCACAATCATGCTCCTAGGTGGATCCAACGCTAACACTACCTCCACCTCGACCGGGTCCACTACCCACCATCCACTGAGATATCATGTCCCAAAAAGTGGATCAACTAAAACTTGAACTAGAATTTCAACAGTTTCCAATAATGTGGGTGCTCTCAGAATATTTCTGGAACCATCTGTAGATGTCTCACATGCTCTTCCATAGATGATGAGTACTCATGGATATCTTCGATGTAGACTACCACCAAACAATATATGTAAGGATGGAAGATCCAGTTCTAGAGTAACATGAAAACCATTGGGGCATTCATCACACCAATGGGAATTATAAAGTTCTCAGAACTACCATAGCGACATATAAAATCCATCTCTGGTATATCCTCATCTCGTACTCGATGTAGGTGAAAGCCTGATCAGAGGTCAGCCTATGAGAACCATCATAAACCTCTCAATTTATCTAAGGGTTCATAGATATTTATTAGTGGATACATATTATTCATAGTCACTTGGTTCATGTTCTGGTAATCTAAGAACAACCACATGCTTCCATATGCATTCTTTGCAAAAAAACAGGTGCCGCCTTTGGTGAAACATTAGGCCTCATGAAGCCCTTTACCCTAGAAGTCATCCACCTACACAATTATCTCTTCACAATCTTTGACATACAACTTATATGATGGTGATGAAATCATTTCTATCCTAGGGTGTATGTCGATGCAGATGTCATTCCCCCAATGAGGAGGTAACCCTGGAACATCTTCTTTAAATATGTCCTCATATACTGACACTAATACTAGGAAATGAAATCTCATAACATCTGTAACTATGATGGTATGGCTATGAAACTCTTGAGTGATTAGATACACCCTCCTATTCACGATCTCATAAATGTAGATTTGGATTACCTTTATTCAAAAATGTAAAACCTTATCCCATCATCGTGGAAGAACCACAACTTTCACCTAAAATTGTCAATCTGGGCATGAAATGATGGTTGCCAATCCATAACAAGATTGAAATTTTAAGGACATGACTGTTCCCCCAAGATGTTCCAACATAAACTATCTCCTACATGGGTTAGATCACTATTTCATCACAACTGTGTGATCATCAAGTATCCTCCCATAGGTGTCTCCAAGCATAATGGTAGAGTCAATGGTCCCACTAGAATATCATAATCTCATACAATGAATGTGGGGATAAATAAATTACAAGAACCTATGTCTAGAACTATGAAAGATAAGTTAAAAAATACATAGATTGTACCTCATTTCATACATGGAGTCCTTGGGTTTTACATGCCGACCGCCTGTTGGTACCCTCACCCAAGTCTTCTAGCTCCATGATCCTTTTGTAAACTCATTGTTGGTTATGGTGTTTGTATGTTAAAATATTTTCCACATCCTTCAGCTCTCGTAGATCTTATTATATTTCTACCACCTCAAGGATCTTCCTGTTCCACTCGTTACCCCTACATTAGTTGTCCACTCATCATCCCCCTGTCATTTTCATGATTGGTTGGGAAATCTATATTGAGATATCCCCTTTCGATATATGTGTAACACCACCACCCCTTAGGATTACTGGATCAATCCTAAGATCCTTGAATGACATATCACCTATCATCAGACATCCTGTAATGTTCCCTACACCCAGATTCCAGGGTCTATTATCAAAACCCCACTACTGTGGTCTTTGTGCCTGTCAGCTTGCAATTGACTATAACTAGCTACATATGCTCAGGGAAGAATCCCTCTACCACCAAATCTCACTCGAGCACTCCATCATAAGTTATAATGAACATAGGTATAACTCTATCTCATATGTATCGACGTAGACCTTACTCAAAGTTCTAATCCTTGATGCACTAATACCTGACCATATCCATCGAGTACCTGTAGAGGTTGGTGAACCTTGATGAATAGTCAGCCACCTTCAAACTACACTTATAAAGGCGAATAAGCACTTTTATAAGCAATGATCTAAGCATAACTAGAGATAACTCCTCTATAATGTGATGATCAAACTTCATCCACAAAATATTATCCTATTCGTGAGTCTACATGGTCAAACACCACCATCAACCTACCAAACCCTGATGAAGGATCCCCACAAATATTACCATCTACTCCACTAGTGTTCTCACTAGAGGAAAAAATTTTAGTCACTACCACAAGACAATCCACAGCCGCCTAAGGGTGTAACACCGCAAGATTTCATAGTATGTTATTTAATCAAGGTAATTCAATAACATGCTCTACACACAACACCGAGTTCAAGCGCACCACGACTTATCAAACTAGCTATTAAAAAGTGGTTATGAATAGTATTAACTGATATTTAAACAATATGAAATCCTTATAATTTTGGAATCCATATTATGAGTTTCTTAGACATAATGTAAGAAAAAATTCATTTTTTCAGATAAAAGAAATAATTTTCAAAAAATTGCAATTTTACCACCTTTTAATAGAGAATATTTTTTTATAAAAAATATTTAATAATTTTATATATTAAATTTAATGAAATTATATTATTATTTATAATCAAGAAATAAAAAATTAGTTTGGATAAATATATGGTACATTTCTGATAACTTTCATATTTTGATGAAAAGAGAAAATTACTAAATTTTAATTAAAAACAACTTTTTTAATCGAAATAATAAATTGTTATAAATTATGAAATTTAATTTTTTGGAAATATATTTAGATTATATATTTATCACTTAATACAATTTAGGTTATTATAAGTAATTTCACATTTAAATTAGACATAAACAAATTCCAATCTTTTGATAATTATTAAGTCATAGAAACACGCTTTTTGTTTTGACAATGGGAACTAATTTTAAATTTATTTTTTCCACATCTTTGTATTGAATTTTTAAAAATGGATTATATATTTATAATTTGGAGGTCCAAATTTTGTCTTTTTTTATCTTTTATTTTAATATATTTGTAATATTTACTTTAGTAAATATTTTTTATCGATGTTAAAGGGGTAAATCCAATAAATAAGGTTAAAAAATAATATTATAATAATATTAAATTACCCTAACAAATTTTCTAACCATATTTAATGAAACATGTCAGACCATGGGATTCCTTGGGTTGATATTGGGACCCCATAGAGCCACATGGTAGGGATAATGACATTTTATATTAAATAATCTAAAGTAATGTCAAAAATAACAAAAGAAAATATATTTTTTTAAAAAAATTATTGTATGAGGTAATATAATTGATCTATACGACTATAAATAATCATTTTAAATGAAAAAATATTTCCTACATCATAATATTTTATTTAATATTTTTCGACATAATATAAATATATTTATATATGACACAATAATGATGTAGTATTTTCGTTATCAATGAAACAATCAAATAAATGATATTATAAATACTAAAATGAATATAATTTGAATGCTTTGATGCCGTAAAAAAATTTTATAGGCGAAGATGACAGTTTAGGGTTTAGTAAATGTATTTTTTTTAATTAATAAAGTTTTTATGACTTCATCAAAAATCAGTTATAAAATAATGTTAAAGTTATCATAAATGAGTTTTTAAAACAAATACCATATTATTGGTTGATATAATAATCCTAAAAATCTATGGATCTGCCAAAATATTTATATAATAATATTTATATCATTAATGAACCACTTGGGGTTCCCTTGGATGTTTATAGTATGTTTCATAACCATATAATATAAAAATAAAATTATATATTGTAAATGTGATAATATTTAACTAAGAGTTAAATAAAAAATATAAGGTTGATATAGTGACCCAAAATTTTCTAAAACCTATTGGATGAGTGATTTTTAGATACATACCCACCTTATCCACTATTTAATTTATTTTTGAGCCAATAGAAACCGAAAATTATTTTATTATAAAATAAAATTTCAATATTTTCCTAAGATTCCACTCACCCCTCTTATAAAAGGCCACTTACCTTCTCTAAAATTCACACATCCAAAGCCATTTGGATCAGCCAAAACCTTCCCAAATATCCTCCCAACTATCCTAACTTTATCCTAGAGTAATTATTTTGTTCATAAGTCCATCCTACGTAGCCCTCTTGATCAAATCAAAAGGAATAACCCGAAGAAGAGGTAATTATTTCACCACCCTCTTTCAAGTTCTTTTCTTCTTCCATTTACTATTTTTTTTATTAAAATACCAAAATAATAACTCATGTTCATTATATATATTGTGATGTAATTATAAATATATCACAACCATATTGATAATTCTATCCATCATATGAATAATAATGTCACCATGCATGCGTACGTACGACTTACTGTCTCTATGCAGTGGGGTAATTTGTTATTCAACACTATGTTATTTGGATGTATATAATGATGAGTAATATGTATATAAATAATAAAAATAACATGATAATGTATCTTTAAAATAAATATACCATCCAATTCCACATCTTTAAGGAAATGATATTGTCGCTCGTGCGTATGTACAGATTACCGTCTCCACGTCGAGATGAGATTTATTTCTATGTTCACCATTCATAGACTATTATAAATATATATATATAACTAATAAGTATATAATATATGACATAATAATTATACTGGAGATATATATATTTATATATTTATTTAATTTTGTAATTACTTATAACATATTCACATACTTCCATTCAATATGATATGAAAACCAAAGCAACATTTATGCGTATGTACGGCCTACCGTCTCCATAAATGGTGTTTTTTTCATTTCATATATCTATATATTATTAATATTTATATTCAAAATATAAATGATATTTAAATCAAGGTTTTTATTCTTGAAGTATTTAGATCAGTATCTAAATGATACGATCAAGTATAACAAGTTAAAATATGTACGATAAAGAAAGTGATTATTACCCGAAATGTAAATTTAACATGGAAATAATTATTAAATGGGTAGTATAAGGTCATAAATGAATCATATATGATATAATATGAATATGGTTTTGGTATAATCTAATAACATACAATGGTTATCATATAGGAGGTTAAACGTAACCTCGCCCAAAAAATGTGCATGTTAATGTTTAATTTCCCAATCACTTTATTATCCAAGGTTGTTTTTACGTAAGTATCTTCTGGGACATATTTATTATCCATGTCCATGTTTCATTAAATAGTTTCAAAATGGATTATCTTAAGGGAATTTATTTACTAAAAAATCATTTTACAATTTTTAAATATTTATTTCTCTAAATCATTCTCATTAATGTCCTTGTTTTCAAAATTGGTTTTAAGGATTTATCTATATAGACATGAATGTTTTTAAAATGATAATTAAATTCAAAAGTATAAAATTGGTTTGGGACACTTTTATTAAGAAAAATGTCTTTAAATGTTTTCCTTTATAAATTGTGTTTATTTTAAATGCTTTCATTATAAAGGAATATTTCTATCTAAATTTTTTATGAATCATTTTCATATAGGTCAACATCCATTGATGAATTTTAAACTTTCTTGAAGTTTATTTATTTTGGTACATATCTCTCATATTGTATTGATGGATTTGTGATATGTTTGACTATATATGTGTTATATTCATTCCAAGCATTGTTTATGGATAATGTATTGAAATTTAGTATGCCATTTTTAATACGAATGTTTATGTTATGTTGAAACAATTTCATATAAGGAATGCATTGGACTTAGTAAGTGAAGGGTAGAGACCGCTATAGATCCTCGATGCATAAGTTGGTCTCATGAGACCAAATAGTGTCTTGGCACAAGGCCTTGACAAAATCATATTTTTGGTCTTGGCACGAGGGTTAATCTAAGAGAATAATGGAATTCATAAAGGATTATTTATGTTGTGTGGTATGTTATAAAGTGTAATGTAACATTCATGTATGTAATCTATTTTCCAAGACTACGAAACTGATCCATCCTTCGGCACATGATTCCTAGTAATCATACAAATTTATTAAAGTAATGTACTAACTATGGGTAACTGGGCTCAGGGTGTTACAGTTGGTATTAGAGGAGGATTACCAATAAAATTGGAAACTAGATTTAAAAATTCTCTTATTAAGGAACATTACCCTAAGATAGAATTTGAAGATTAGTATAGAATAACTTCTTAGAATATTGATACTGTAGAGATTTTGTGAGATTTCCAACAAATACATCCCTGTCTGGATAGAAGCAGATAGAGGTAGCTCTGGAAGAGATGTATCTAGGGGTAAAACCCGAAAACACCACTTTGAGCTAGACTCAAACAGGAACTACTGCATGATAATAGGCCTTGTTTCACTCTTGGTTATGACACTCTCAGGGGATATGCTTAGGATAATTAACTTTTTCATTACTATACATTTTGAAGTATTTAAGAGTAAATACTTCCACAAAGAACATATTTTTATGATATTGGATTATATCCATAAACTGATTAATTTACGTTACCTATTTTACATGTTTGAAATTATTCATTACAATTTATAAACTGACCTAGTGTATGAAATTGTTTAGAAATTAAACCGAGTAGAAGGAATGAGAACTTCAGAAATATGTATGATCCAAAGAGCAAGAATGATCAAATATTTCATGGTATTAAGACAACATTTATAAGGGAAATAATATCCAACATATTCTCAAAATATGAAGAAATTGTATCATGTGTTAATAAGAAATTTAAAGAATTATCTAAGTCATATGTCTTTGAAGGAAATTAAGAGATGAAATGGATGATAGAGAGAAAGATGGATAAATGGGATTATGGAATGACAGATATTCCCATATGTGATAACTGTGGAATGAATCAACTTGGTAAATTCTTAATGGGAATGGGAGTTTATTTTAAATGTAACACCCAAATGTTTTGGAAAAAAAATATAGAATTTAATTTTATAATCAAACCATTAAACACAACTTTGCCTCTTCTATGTTTTTAATTTCGTTAAATGGTCATCTAGAGTTGTGTGCAGTAAGTCAATTGGAGTATGATATAACAAACATGATATTTGGTGAATTGTAACATACTCTTATGAATAGTAATATGAATAGTAATATGACCCTTATGAATAGTAAATAATAATATTATTTTATTTTCTTAAGGTGATATGATGATGGGATTCTGATTAATTTTTCAATGACACAAAATACTAATTTCACTTCACGATTGTTATTTTTCGAATTAATTTTGACCTTATTTTAAAATTAAATTAATTATATATAGAAAATTATTTTTGAAAAAATGATTTCACTTTTGAATTATACACGTTGGTAAATGGTAGCGGTGAATTTTTGGGAATTTTCTGAAATTCTAGAATTTTTTATGAATAGTGAAATACGATAAAATACTGTATATACAAATTATCAGTTAAATTAAATATTCATGACATAACAAGTGATGCAAGGCTACATGGATCTAACTCAGATGCACTTATTACTATTATGGGTCACATGAAACAACATTATTGGTTGTCTTGAGGGAAATAATATAATAATGAATTAAATAATCAAAATTTACTCCTCTCATCCACTATAAAAACCCCTCACCACTCCCTCTTCTCTTTACTCCTCTTTGACTTAATTCTCCTAAATTTTCTGACCAATTACCCTTTCCTAGACTCTCCTAACATCCAAGAAGCTTCTGGTCTTTCCAAAAGACCAAAACCCATTCCCTAAAGAAGTTTCTCAAGGAGATTATTTCTAGAGGTAAAGCACCCTACTTTTTCATTTGGTTTCATTTCAATTTATCTTTTTTTTTCAATCCTCACCTCAACTCCTCTATCCAAATTACCACGATAAATCCAGTATCTTGTATATACTGGATTTATATCATATTAATGGAATAAAAATCATAAATATTCTTACTCCCTCCCTTTTATTTTTATAAACGAAATCGACGTCCATGAGGATCTGATTTATAACATTCGTGGATGATGAAGTTTCGTTCTTCGATTTCTTCTTAATTAATGGTCAAGAAACCATATTCATGGTTGATCCAGAATATAATATATGCATTATAACCTAATTAATATTCAGGAACCATAATATGTACATATAATTAAATTATATGACAAAACTAGTTCATAATATTTCATATACCGCCGAATATTCGAAGTGGTTGTCATCTAATGATTGAAACGGATTCCATGTAACCAAATGATAGAAATGACCATTATCAATTATTTATGTTTATTAAGAATATATAATTCCAATAATGGGTATTTATAACCATTCCACATGAACTTCATTAATTAAAACAAGTGAACCGAATATGAAAATAAAGGAAACGAACACTCCAGAACGATAAAATTCAATACAATTACATATCAATAATGACATAAAGAACTAACCAGAATTATGGTAAACGAAATAAAAGTATAATAGGTTCAGAAATAAGTTATTAAAAAGTATAATTTCATATTCTAGGACTTTATTTACAATAGCAGAACACATTTGGAGTTAAGGTAAGAGTTTTTCAACCCAAACATCCACTTTCATTCGGGAAACATTCATTGCCAAATTACCTCGATGTAATTCTTATGTATTTTTATGTACTCATTATATTTTATTTGTGAGTATTATATATATGTTTACAAACCATAATCTTTCCTTATTTTATGGATAGTAACACGTTTTAAAAGGAAATTTCAAAATTGTTTCAAAAATTCAACCTCGATTCAAGGGAATTTTTCAAATTATTACCTATTTTCAAGGGCACTCTATAATAATTTTTTAGAAACCATTATGATTATATAATCACTAATTTTATTATAAAAATACCATATTACTTCACTTCTTGTTTTATAGAAATTGTTTTCAAAAGAACTCTTCTTTTCAATCTAAATGAGTATTTATCTCTAGAATTGCTTAATGATTTTAGAAGAGTGTTTAATATAATTAAAAAATCTTATTGATTCCATGGTATTATTTTGTGTAATCATTTATGAATTCATCTTCCATTTTTATTTAATGGATTATGACTACCTCTATTGTGGATGATCTATCCTAAATCCATTCACCATATTATTCCGAATGGTTAGTGTTTTATGTTTAATGAATGGGGAAAGATAGTTACATTACATATGATAGTTTCAATATGAATTTATTTGTTTTTTATGTTTATCCCCTCTCATATGAGGAATAAATTGGACTTATTATGGGATGGGTGGGGCCTGCTACAGCCCATCGATGCATTAGTAGGTCTCATGAGACAACTAGACATGGAATTGGCCGAGGCCTTTCCCAATGTGATATGGATTTTGGCTGAGGCCTTATTCACTAGACGTCTTGGCCGAGGCCATGAAAAAATGGTTACGAATGTCCAGCATATGCACTTACATCTTTATGAAGCTATTAGTTGAAATTTCTTTTGGTTATTCGAGTAGTATAATACTCATGATTATGTTTTGTTATGGAATTATTTACTCAGTTCATATTCATGTCATAATGTGTTCAAGTTTATTATTAAAGGAACATGTTTTCAATTATTCACCATGTCTAATGATTATATTATCTTCCTCTATTTTGCATACTCTTACTGAGCATTTCAGCTCACCCCTTTCTTATGTTTCATTTTCCCAGGACATGAAGAAGTAATTTATGAATGACTTGCAAACATAATCTAAGAGACGCGATGAATCTAGTGGGATAAATTATTGTTGTTTTTCCATTCCATATGTGAAGTTGAACTTAAGTACGTATATTGTTTCCAATAACACTAAACTAAATGGTCCTTTGGTATTCATATTCCTTTTATGTATGCCAACATAATCAAATATGGCACCGACTCTGGGTAACTAGGGTCGAGTCCATACCATTGGTATCAGAGGAAGTTTTGTAGAAAATTTCGAAACTAGATTTAGAAAACATAGAACTAGGGAAGAGTCCCTAAGTTATTCTTTGAGACAATACATACAATAGCATCCTAAAATTTGGTAAGGAATAGATTATATGGATATTTCATGCAATACATCCCTGTGGGGATACGAGCAGGTAGAGGTGGCTCTGGCACATATGTATCGAAGTGTAAAACCTGAAAACACCGCCTTGAGCTAGATTCGAATGAGAACTGGTGCACGACAGTAGGCCTTGCTGCACTCTTGGTTACGGCACTCCTAGGGGATATTCTTTGGATAAATTCATATATTATTTACAAGCCATTATGAAGGATTGAAATTTAAAATATTCCTCAAAGAAACCATTTTTGTGAATATGGGATTAGCTTTGCGTAGGATCTCAATTTTTCTGAGTATTTTTATGTTCAGATTATAAATTATGATTCATAACCTAATACAATGTATGAAATTATCTATATATGGAGCCTAGTGGACGGAATGAATATCCCATGAATGCACGAGTCCCCAGTAAGGAGTTTCCTCAGACGCAAGATAATGATGTTGGATTTGGTGCTATGACAGTTGCTGAGAAACTCATAACTATTATTGGATAACTTATGTGGGTTATAAATAATAACCTTACCCGTGTGGAGCTTCCAGATCCACCACGTGGAGGATCCATTCTAGATCACTTTATGCAACAACAGACTCAATCATTCAATGATACTACAATCCCTTTGATAGCAGAGCAGTGGGTATGTTCCCATGAGAATATATTTATCACCATGGGTTGTAATGAATGAGATAAGGTTTCCATGGAAGTCTATTGTCTATCAGGAGATACAGATCAGTGGTGGTCTATAATCCAAAACACAAAGGATGAGGAAGAGATAGAATAGATGGAATGAAGGGATTATAAATAATTCAACTTAGAAAAATATTTCCCTCGTGAGCAGCAAGCAGATATGGAGAGACAATTATTGAATCTGAGGCAGAAGGAAGATGATAATGTTTCAAGGTATGAATCTAACTTTACAAGATTAGAAAGACATGTTGTGGACTACATACAAAATCCAAGGAGAAAAATTGAACAATTCATTGATGGCCTAAATCCATTCCTCTAGCAGGCACTGGTCTCCCAATGTTTTTCATCATATGATTATAAAGTTTCATGTTCTATCAAGACAGAAAAATAATTCCCTAAGTCTTATGACATTAAGGGAAAGTAAGAAAAGAAGAGGGCTGATGAAAAACCTGGGAAAGGAAATAAGGAAATTGGGAAGAAGGGAAAAGTTGAAATTCCACCATGTGACAATTGTGGAAGTAAACACCCTGGTGCATGCTTAAACGAAAAAGGTGTATGCTACAAATGTGGTCAGCAAGGCCATCTTGCTGGTGATTTCAAAGGGAAGAAGGAAGCCAATGATGTTAAATGTTATAATTGTAGAGAGATGGGATACTATGCTAATGATTGTCTAAAGAGTGAAGGAAATATGATACATAAAAGGCCAAGGGATCATGGACAAGCTTAAGAAATCAAAACTGGAGAGGTTGAAGTTCCAAATGATGTGGCGGCATGTACTTTATTCATTTCCTCAAATTTAGCCAATAATTTATTTGATTCTGGATCGTCTCATTCGTTTATATCTTCCTAGTTTGGCAAGAAAATATGATATGTCCAATTTAGTAAAATAAAATAGTTATCAGTCAAAACTCATAGTGGATGTATCATTGCAACAAAGGCATGTTGATTAGTCCCCCTCAAGACACCAAAATATGCTCTAGTTTCTAACCTTATCATCATACCAATGACTGAATTTGATATAATTCTCGGTATGGATTAGATATCGAATTATGATGTGAAGATTTTTTGTAAGAAGAATGTAGTTACAAATTTTAAAAATGGTGTAGAATCCCTTATATTTAGAGAAGAATCATCACCACCTGATTCTTATCTATATCCACCCCCAATAGCTCAACTAAATTCAGTTATTGGGGAGGAAGTTAATGAAATAACTATGGCTAAGGAATGAAATGTTCAAATAGTGGATGTAAATATTGTGAGATAATATGTTGATGTGTTTCCGGAAGATTTACCTAGAAATACATTAGAACTAGAAATTGAGTTTTCCATTGATTTAATTCCAGGTTCAAGGACCGTATCGAGGACCCCTTATAGAATGGACACTGTGTAATTAGTAGAAGTAAAGAAACAACTAGAGTAATTGAGTAATAAGTAATTTATTCGCCCTAGTGTTTTTCCATGGGGATCCCTTGTCTTTTTGTTAGAAGAACGATCAATAAATGAGTTTATGTGTCGAATACAGGGAGATCAAAGCTATAACAAGAATGAACAAGAATCCCCTACCTCACATTGATGATTTATTTTACTATCTTCATGGAGATCAATAATTTTCAATGATTTAACTTCGTTATGGATATCATCAGTTGTGTGTGAAGAGGGAACACATTCTGAAAATAGTATTTCGAACCAGGTACGACCATTAAGAGTTTACAATGATTCCTTTTGGATTGACTAATTCACCCTCTGTCTTCATGGATCTAATAAAGATATTTTTCAAGGAATATATCGATGATTGTGTAGTGGTATTTATTGATGATATCTTGGTATACTCCAAAATCTATGAAGATCATGAAAGTCACTTTCGCATTATCCATAAGACTCTTAGAAGACATGAATTATATGGAAAGTTTAGCAAGTGTGAATTCTGGCTTCATGAAATTTCATTACATGGCCATATTGTCTCAAAAGATGGAATCCTAGTTGATCCTATGAAGACAACGGAAATCCATGATTGGCACATGCCAACAAACATAACCGAGGTACGCAGTTTTATTGGCTTAGCAGGTTATTATCGGCCTTCCAGGCCGAATGTTTCCCGACTAGCTTACCCGCTAATGAAGCTCACATGTAAAGGGGTTAAATTTGATTGGATAAAATATTTTAAAGAGTGATTCAAAGAACAGAAGTGAATATTAGTCAATGCTCCTATATTGAATCTACCATCAGGGAATGACGAGATTGTTATTTATAGTGATGGTTCAATGAAAGGACTTGGTTGTGCCCTTATACAAAATGATAGGGTTATTGATTATGCATAACAAAATCTAAATATTTATGATCAAAACTATCATAATCATGATCTTGAGTTATCTATTGTAATATTTTCATTGAATATATGGAGACATTATCTCTATGGTGATGATTGTGAGATTTATACTGATCACAAGAGATTGAAATATATTTTCTCATAGAAGGAACTCAACCTGAGGAAAAGGAGATGGCTTGAACTACTCAAGGATTATGATTGCACAATACACTACCACCCCGGGATGGAAAATAAGGTGGCAGATGCCTTGATCAGAAATGATCATGGAGTTTTGAACAAGATTAGAGTTGCAAGAGATCCTATTTTCAAAAATATAGTAAAGATGGATATGGTAACAACCATAGAAGGTGAATCATCTATGATTTTTCAAAATGGTTTCCAAAAAATATTTAATCAAAAGTATAAAAGGTTATCAGGCTGATGATGAGGAGTTTCAAAAGAATATTAAAGCTGTGAATGATGGGAGATTTAGTGAATTCATTTATGAAGATGGAATTTTGATATTTTGGAAGAGACATTATAAGGCCCCAGCCTTAAACCTTACTTAATATTGAATTAAATGAATAATTAACATTGAGGATCTTTTCAGGTTTAGAGTTTTAGAGAATTAGAACATAACTATTACATCTTAAAAGATTAAAAAGTAGACACTTCTACTAAGTCTCCATAAAATAAAAACTCTTAAAAAGAAATATGTCTAGATTCCATGTTTTAGATAGCATGAAATTCCCTTGATCCCATCCTTGACCTTATTCCACTTTAAGTCCTGTGAAAAACATTTCGAAAAACTTGGGGTGAGCATAAAAAGCTCAGTAAGGGATTCACAAAGAATGAAAACTGTTAGTTTTTTTCAAAATCAAGTAAACCATGTATACTCTATCAAAGTAATACCTTCACCTTCATGAAGTAGTAAAAAATCTTCACTGAATAAAGTATCATTACTTACCTTTTTGTAACCAAAATATTACCATAAAACCCATATAAAGAACACATAGAATATATAAAGGTAACTTGGGACATAAACATACTTAAGTGGAATAACCATACGGTTGACTTACACACATATCACTTAATGGAATAGCCATACGGCCAATTTCCATACATACTTAATGGAATAGCCATACGGCCGACATCCATACCCAATGCATTGGAGGTTATAACTTAACCACCCGTCCTGGTATTCACGGCACCACCCGTCATATGGTTTATAATGTAACCACCCGTTAAAATGTCCATGTACCAATATAAAATCATAAAACATAAAACCAATATAAAAGAATTATAAAATTTCCACATTTCAATCACAATGTATCATAAATATATTGACATAATAGAATCCTTTTTGAAAACCATTTTCAATACCAAAATACATAAAAGAGTATATGGTATTTATTTTATTCTAAAAACATTACGGCTTGTTGGGAAAGCCAAAGACCAAATAATACGCGTGGCGGCGGAAAAGGTCATTGTCGCCGCGTACGTTAAAAGAAACATTCCTTTTTGACGTTTTGTAAAACTCTTTGTAGAAAAATATTCCTTTTGTATAAAAGTAAAATTCAAAGGGTTTATACATCGTATAAAAGAAATTTGTGTATAAAACGAAATATGCCTCAATGAAAGGAGATTGAGACGAAGTCCCTTACCTCGGGTCCGACTTGACTCGATCGTTCTTTAATGTCCTGAATAATAAACTTGAGTTAATTTATACTTGATTAAGAACCTTTTTAAAGTTCATTATTCATTTTATATAACTTATTTCCCTGTTATAAACATTATGTAACCATTTAAGTAAATAATGTTTGTTTTGTCAATATTTGGTTCTTAAGTCGAAAGTTGACTTCTTACAATTACATGTTGTTCGTGTGGTCAAAAGTTCTTTATATCCAGAATGAAATTCCTTATTTGGATATCATATATATCATATATATCCAGCATATACATGTATTTATAATATTACATAATCATTTAGAGGTAAGAAATGAAATGCACCGTTCATGGAGACGGTAAGCCGTACGTACGCATGAACGCTACTTTGATTTCTTTGTCATATTAATGGAATTAAAAATAAAAGATAGGTATGTATATTTTAATTCCAGAATTATATTCATAATTTAGATATATCATTAATTATATATATCCATTATTTACATGTACTTTTAATAGTACATTACATTTGGGGATAAGAAATGAAATGCACCGTTCATGGAGACGGTAAGCCGTACGTACGCATGAACGCTACTTTAATTTCTATCACATAATTTAATGGAAAGAAATAATAATGATATAGAGGTATATTATAATTCCAGTATAACATCATATATAATAACTTTAAATCCATCCTTTACACGTCCCACATATGGCATTAACGAATCACATCACTTTTAGGGGGCGGTAGTCCGCACTTCCTTAAATGAAGATATCGTGTTTACCCATAATGGAAACCATAATGGTATGCCGAAAATGAAAAATACAGAATCTTAACGAAAACATAAACATATTATATATAATATATAAAAATAGTGACATCATAATGGCCACCCTTGAAGGTGTTAAATGAGTATTGAACAATCATCGTTTCGGGAGGCAGAATTTCACCATCCACGGAATCTGTATGTTCTTTAACCATTTGATGTAGTTTTGTGAGAGTGTAGCTCAAATAAATATTATAACAACATCCTAGTATATTGAAGATACTGGTTTTGTTACAAAATAAGTAAATAAAAAGAGTTTAGGGGGTTGGAGAAGAAAAATAAAACAAATGAACATGAGAGAATGAATTACCTTTAAAAGTGTAACTCCTTTGGATTTGAGCCTAAAGGATTCCTTTGGAAGGATTCTGCCCAAAGGGAATCCTCTAGGATGAGGAGAGGTATGTGGAAAGAGTAATTGGGCAGGGGTTGGCCGAGCCAAAGGCTTGAGGAGTGTGTGAAATGAGGTAGAGGTGGGGGCCTTTTATAAGAGGAGAGGAGGGG
Organism: Viscum album; assembly: GCA_963277665.1. NCBI lineage: Eukaryota > Viridiplantae > Streptophyta > Magnoliopsida > Santalales > Viscaceae > Viscum > Viscum album. The sequence goes on from OY728152.1 coordinate 1,767,876,728, forward strand.
CACTTTTGGAAGGTAAAGAAATATTACTTTATTTGAAAATGTGTTTCGGTTTTAAAAGGTCCCACATTGGTATAATTCGTGGATAAGGTGATAAGGGTTCGAAATACACTAATCCAATTGGTTTTGGCCATGTGTATGTTTTATATTTTTCATTATCTTTCCATTTTATTTAAATTGTCAAATAATGATGTCATCGCTGCATCATTATTATGTCATAAATAATTTAATTTAATTAATTTCTAAAAATTATAAAAAAAATACTATGATGTAGGAAATCTTTTTATCTTTCCAATGACTATTTATAATCAAAATTGGGACTTGTATAACCCCACTCAAAAATTAGTTTAGTAAAACAATTTATGTTAGTGTTATTTTCACTTTAACATTAAATAAAAACATATTAATGTTATTTTCCAACTAAAGTGGCTCCATGGGGTCCCCAAGTTGTCCCATGGATTGTCTTGGTCGGCCATGACTCACCCAATAGGTGTAGTACAAGGGTCATGGTGTTTTCACATTCTTATAATACCATTTTTACCTTAAACTACACTAATTACCTCTAATCGCGATTAATGAAAAAAAGTTACTATTCACCAAAAAATTATTTTAATCTCATTGAACCACATTTTACTTCTTAATGACAACCATGTATATCGGATTTTCAAAATTCAATACACATTAGTGGTAAACATTCATTTAACTTAAAAATCAGTTTTCTTGATTACCACTTAGTGGTTTCACTATTCATCAAAAATTGATGTTTTTCAGAAAATTAGCAAAAATTCGCCCTAAGCTATATTTGATATTCCGAATTCAAAAATGAAGTCTATTTTACAAAATTCAAAACATATAAGTCACATTAATTAAATTAATAATTAATTCCCACTGTCAGAGCAAATAGCGTGTTTTTATGAAACAATAAGTATCAAAAGATTGACACTAGTTTAAGTCTGATTTCAAAGTGAAATTAATTCCAACAACCACTATTGGACTTAATGGTAAAAATATTTTCTAATTTCACTTTAAAACCAATTTAAAATATAATCTAATCATATAAATAAATTATATTAAAAAGAGGTTTTGAATTAAAATACAATATTTTACACTATTCATAAGAAAAAGAACTTTATCAGAAAGGTACCAAAAATTTACACAAAGTAAATTTTGATGTCCCGATTCTAGAGAAGAGTTATATTTGGTCCAAAATAAAGTATAAGAGTGATAAAAACTATATTTAATGACGGTTCACCATTAAAAGGTGATAAGTGAACCTTTAGTGAAAATTAGAGTATATATGCCCTAAAATTGAACTCTTTCCGTATTTTAAGCCTTTATCTTTTTATTGGGTAAATGTATAAACATTTAAAAACATATCTAATCATATTTTAGTTATTTCTATCCATTCCCTCCAGTAAAACGGCTACTTGTTAACTAACATTTAAAATAATATTATTTTATTACTAGTGTGCTACGTAAGTTTCAAAGAAACGCATCGTTGCGTATCGGGTACGCTATCGAACATAGCAACCCCTTTAAAATAAAATTAATATTTAATTCGTAATTATTAATAAATATGAAAATTCTTTATTCTTTATTTACCTGGGATGTTACATCCTTCCCCCCTTTTGGGAATTGCGTCCTCGCAATTTTATTCACTTATCAAAATAAGTGGGGGTATTTATCCCTCATAGCATTTTCAGATTCCCACGTTGCCTCTTCAATCACATGGTTTTTCCACAAAACCTTTACCTGATGAATCACCTTATTACATAAAACCTGCTCCCTATGGTCAAGAATCTGGACTGGTTGTTCTTCATAAGATATGTTTTCTTCTAGCTGAACTACCTCTGGATTCAAAACATGAGATGGATCTGGCATATACTTTCTCAACATCGAAACGTGAAAAACATTGTGTACCTGAGATAAACTCGGAGGTAAAGCCACTCGGTATGCAACTGATCCAACTCTTTCCAGAATTTCGTGTGGTCCAACCAACCATGGACTCAACTTTCCTTTCTTACCAAGTCTCATCACACATTTCCAAGGAGAAACCTTGAGAAAAGCATGATCACCTACCTCAAAAAATAGATCCTTCCTCCGGTTATCCGCATAACTCTTCTGCCTGCTCTGAGCTGTTCTCATGTGTTTTCTGAATCAACTGAACTTTTTCTGCCATCTCTTCTACCAATTCTGGTCCCATCAGCTTCCTTTCACCCACTTCATTCTAAAGTGCTGGAGTTCGACACCGCTTCCCATATAATTCCTCAAATGGTGCAATCTGTATACTGGAATGAAAACTGTTATTATAAGAAAACTCAACCAAAGAAAGATGTTGGTCCCAACATCCCTGATAATCCATCAAACAAGCTCGTAGCATATCCTCCAATATCTAAATTGTTCGTTCTGACTGCCCATCTGATTGAGGATGAAAAGCTGTACTGAAATTTAATTCAGTACCCAACGACTTCTGAAGGCCTTTCCAAAAGTTAGAAGTAAACCTGGGATCACGATCCGATACAATGGAGAGAGGAACTCCATGTAACCTGACTATCTCTTTAAGATACAACGGGAAAGTTGATCTAGAGAGAAAGTATCTCGTATAGAAAGTAAATGAGCAGATTTGGTCATGCGATCAACAATAACCCAGATTGAATTATTACCTCGAGATGTCCTCGGTAATCCCACAACAAAGTCCATGGATATGTTTTCCCATTTCCACTCTGGCACTGGTAAAGGCTGAAGCATCCCTTTCGGTAACTGCTGCTCTGCTTTATCCTGTTGACATGTCAAACACTTCACAGTAAAATCAGCAATGTCTCTTTTCATTCCATCCCACCAATAATACTCCCACAGATCTCTGTATATCTTAGTACTGCCAGGATGAACTGAAAACAGGGAACTATGAGCCTCTCATAACAACTCATTCTTCAACTGTGAATCACAAGGCACACATAACCTCTTCACAAACCTCAAAACACAAAGAGAAACTTATCGAAGAACTCATGGAAAATTTTATTCATAAGGTCCATGAATACAGCAGGTGCATTGGTTAACCCAAAAGGCATAACTACAAATTCATAATGGCCATATCTAGTACGGAACACAGTCTTTGGAACGTCTGCTTCTTTTACTTTCAACTGATGGTACCCCGACCTCAAGTCAATCTTCGAAAAATATTGAGCTCCCTGGAGCTGATACCACCTCATTCGATGGCCCAACATCTGCTGAAGTTGTTGCAAAGGATTTCACCACCCCTTTCTGCTTGTAGTCTGACTGCATTCCCCCAGTTGAGTTCTTCGTTGGACACTCGTTTGCATAATGACCCATTTCATTACACTTAAAACATCTTACCGTTGGCTTTTCATTTCCTGCTTGATCGTCTTCCTTACAGTTACGAGCAATATGACCAGACTTACCACACCGAAAGCACTTTCCAGACTTGGATAAACATTCTCCAGGATGCATTTTACCACACTTCTCATAGGATGGATATTTGGTTTTCTTACCTCCTTGCTTCATTGATGAATTCTTCCCCTTTTCCTGCCAACTAGACCTCTTATTCTGTTGTTTGTCATAGAACACCTGATCATCGGCAAACTCCATTTCTACCTTCTCCGCACATCGAACAAGTTTTTCATAACTTTTGAACTCACGAGAAGCTAAAGCCCTTTGATACTTTGGATTTAACCCTGAGTAAAAACGGTTTATTTTACTATCAATATCTCGTATGAAGTTTGGAGCATACCTTGCCAATCGAGTGAACTTTTCTTCATAAGTAGCCACTGAATCATCCTCCTGCCTCAATTCTAGGAACTGTGTTTCCATCCTAAGACGAACCACCTTAGGAAAATATTTCTCAAGAAACATACCTTTGAATTCGTCCCAGTGAAGATCCTCAATCTCATCACTATCCCTTATATTTTTCACCATCGACCACCACTGATCAGCTTCACCTTCAAAACGGTAAATAGCAAGACTAACCTTTTGATGTTCTGAACACCCCATGACATCAAAAATCTTCTCCAGTGCTTTAATCCACCCTTCAGCTTGCATAGGGTCAGATGATCCTCTGAATGATGGGGGATGTTGCCTCATGAAATGATCCACCACTGACATGTTCCTCTGCGGTTGATCTGGCTGATCTCGTGCATGGATACCACCACCATTTATATCCTGAGTCAACTGTGCCATCACTGCAACAAACTGTTCAGTTCCGATTCTGACCATCTCAGGTTGCTGATTTGGAAGGTTATCTTCCTCCTGATGTCGTACCAACATAGCTTCTTTGTTTCCTCTGCGGAAAACCATTCTGAACATAGAAATATCTTAGGCGAAGCAACATGGTAATCCGTAAATGCTATATCATTTCAATCATATTATAATTTAACACTTTTCTAACTCCTAAAGTTGTCTAAACCGACCTTTGATACCAACTATAAGGCCCCAGCCTTAAACCTTACTTAATATTGAATTAAATGAATAATTCACATTTAGGATCTTTTCAGGTTTAGAGTTTTAGAGAATTAGAACATAACTATTACATCTTAAAAGATTACAAAGTAGACACTTCTACTAAGTCTCCATAAAATAAAAACTCTTAAAATGAAAGATGTCAAGATTCCATGTTTTAGATAGCATGAAATTCCCTTGATCCCATCCTTGACCTTATTCCACTTTAAGTCCTGTGAAAAACATTACGAAAAACTTGGGGTGAGCATAAAAAGCGCAGTAAGGGATACACAAAGAAAGAAAACTGTTAGTTTTTTCAAAATCAAGAAAACCATGTATACTCTATCAAAGTAATACCTTCACCTTCATGAAGTAGTAAAAACTCTTCACTGAATAAAGTATCATTACTTACCTTTTTGTAACCAAAATATTACCATAAAACCCATATAAATAACTCATAGAATATATAAAGTTAACTTGGGACATAAACATACTTAAGTGGAATAACCATACGGTTGACTTCCACACATATCACTTAATGGAATAGCCATATGGCCAATTTCCATACATACTTAATGGAATAGCCATACGGCCGACTTCCATACCCAATGCATTGGAGGTTATAACGTTACCACCAGTCCTGGTATTCACAGCACCACCCGTCATATGGTTTATAACGTAACCACCCGTTAAAATGTCCAAGTACCAATATAAAATCATAAAACATAAAACCAATATAAAGGAATGATAAAATTTCCACATTTCAATCACAATATATCATAAATATATTTACATAATAGAATCCTTTTTCAAAACCATTTTCAATACCAAAATACATAAAAGAGTATATGGTATTTATTTTATTCTAAAAACATTACGGCTTGTTGAGAAAGCCAAAGACCAAATAATACGCGCGGCGGCGGAAAAGGTCATTGTCGTCGCGTACGTTAAAAGAAACATTCCTTTTTGTTGTTTTGTAAAACGCTTCGTAGAAAAATATTCCTTTCGTATAAAAGTAAAATTCAAAGGGTTTATACACCGTATAAAAGAAAGTTGTGTATAAAACGAAATATGCCTCAATGAAAGGAGATTGAGACGAAGTCCCTTACCTCGGGTCCGACTTGACTCGATCATTTTTTAATGTCCTGAATAATAAACTTGAGTTAATTTATACTTTATTTAGAACCTTTTTAAAGTTCATTATTACTTTTATATCACTTATTGACATGTTATAAACATTATGTAACCATTTAAGTTAATAATGTTTGTTTTGTCAACATTTGGTTCTTAAGTCGAAAGTTGACTTCTTACAATTACATGTTGTTCATGTGGTCAAAAGTTCTTTATATCCAGAATGAAATTCCTGATTTGGATATCATATATATCATATATATCCAGCATATACATGTATTTATAATATTACATAATCATTTAGAGGTAAGAAATGAAATGCACCGTTCATGGAGACAGTAAGCCGTACGTACGCATGAACGCTACTTTCATTTCTTTGTCATATTAATGGAATTAAAACTAAAAGAGAGGTATGTATATTTTAATTCCAGAATTATATTCATCATTTAGATATATCATTAATTATATATATCCATTATATACATGTACTTTTAATAGTACATTACATTCGGGGATAAGAAATGAAATGCACCGTTCATGGAGACGGTAAGCCGTACATACGCATGAATGCTACTTTCATTTCTATCTCATACTTTAATGGAAAGAAATAATAATGATATAGAGGTATATTATAATTCCAGTATAACATCATATATAATAACTTTAAATCCATCCTTTACACGTCCCACATATGGAAGTAATGAATCACATCACTTTTAGGGGGCGGTAGTCCGCACTTCCTTAAATGAAGATATCATGTTTACCCATAATGGAAACCATAAAGGTATGCCAAAAATGAAAAATACAGAAGCTTAAAGAAAACATAAACATATTATATATCATATATAAAAATAGTGACATCATAATGGCCACCCTTGAAGGTGTTAAATGAGTATTGAACAATCATCGTTTCGGGAGGCAGAATTCGCCATCCACAGAAACCGTATGTTCTTTAACCATTTGATGTAGTTGTGTGAGAGTGTAGCTCAAATAAATATTATAACAACATCCTAGTATATTGAAGATACTGTTGTTGTTACAAAAGAAGTAAATAAAAAGAGTTTAGGGGGTTGGAGAAGCAAAATAAAACAAATGAACATGAGAGAATGAATTACCTTTAAAATTGTAACTCCTTTTGATTTGAGCCTAAAGGCTTCCTTTGGAACGATTCTGATCAAAGGGAATCCTCTAGGATGAGGAGAGGGATGTGGAGAGAGTAAATGGGCAGGGGTTGGCCGAGCCAAAGGCTTGAGGAGTGTGTGAAATGAGGTAGAGGTGGGGGCCTTTTATAAGAGGAGATGAGGGGCACTTTTGGAAAGTAAAGAAATATTACTTTATTTGAAAATGTGTTTCGGTTTTAAAAGGTCCCAAATTGGTAGAATTCGTGGATACGGTGATAAGGGTTCGAAATACACTCATCCAATTGGTTTTTGCCATGTTTAGGTTTTAGATTTTTCATTATCTTTCCATTTTATTTAAATTGTCAAATAATGATATCATTGCTGCATCATTATTATGTCATAAATAATTTAATTTATTTAATGTCTAAAAATTATAAAAAAAATACTATGATGTAGGAAATATTTTTATCTTTCCAATGACTATTTATAATCAAAAGTTGGACCTGTATAACCCCACTCAAAAATTATTTTAGTAAAAAACTTTATGTTAGTGTTATTTTCACTTTAAAATTAAATAAAAATATATTAATGTCATTTTCCAACTAAAGTGGCTCCATGGGGTCCCCAAGTTGGCCCATGGCTTTTCTTGGTCGGCCATGACTCACCCAATAGGTGTAGGACAAGTTTCACGGTGTTTTCACAATCTTATAATACCATTTTTACCTTAAACTACACTAATTACCTCTAATCGCGATTAATGAAAAAAAGTTACTATTCACCAAAAAATTATTTTAATCTCATTGAACCACATTTTACTTCTTAATGACAACCATGTATGTCGGATTTTCATAATTCAATACACATTAGTGGTAAACTTTCATTTAACTGAAAAATCAGTTTTCTTGATTACCACTTAGTGGTTTCACTATTCATCAAAAATTGAAGTTTTTCAGAAAATTACCAAAAATTCGCCCTAAGCTATATTTGATGTTACGAATTCAAAAATTAAGTCTATTTTACAAAATTCAAAACATATAAGTCAAATTAATTAATTTAATAATTAATTCCCGCTATCAGAGAAAATAGCTTGTTTTTATGAAACAATAAGTATCAAAATATTGACACTAGTTTAAGTCCGATTTCAAAGTGAAATTAATTCCAAAGACCACTATTGGATTTAATGGTAAAAATATTTTCTAATTTCACTTTAAAACCAATTCAAAATATAATCTAATCATATAAATAAATTATATTAAAAAGAGGTTTTGAATTAAAATACAACAGTTTACACTATTCATAAAAAAAGAACTTTATCAGAAAGGTACCAAAAATTTACACAAAGTAAATTTTGATGTCCCGATTCTAAAGAAGAGTTATATTTGGTCCAAAATAAAGTATAAGAGTGATCAAAACTATATTTAATGACGGTTCACTATTAAAAGGTGATAAGTGAACCTTTAGTGAAAATTAGAGTATATATGCCCTAAAATTGAACTCTTTCCATATTTTAAGCCTTTATCTTTTATTGGGTAAATGTATAAAAATTTACAAACATATCTAATCATATTTTAGTTATTTCTATCCATTCCTGCCAGTACAATGGCTACTTGTTAACTAACATTTAAAATAATATTATTTTATTACTAGTGTGCTACGTAAGATTCAATGAAACGCATCGTTGCGTATCGGGTACGCTATCGAACATAGCAACCCCTTTAAAATAAAATTAATATTTAATTCGTAAATATTAATAAATATGAAAATTCTTTATTCTTTATTTACCTGGGATGTTACAGACATTGTGTTCCCAATATACCTAATCAAAAAGGGGAATTGTTGGATGATGCTCATAGTTCAAATTTCTCTATACACCCTTGTAGCACTATGTCGTATGGAGATTTGAAGGAAGATTTTTGGTGGGACAAAATGAAGAGGGATATTACTGATTTTGTGTTAAGATGTATGGTTTATCAACAAGTGAAAGCTAGAAGGCAACAACCTGGGGGAGTATTGCAACCTCTTACCATACGTGAGGGGAAATGTGATGTTATCACGATCGACTTTGTCATGGGACTAACAAAGTCTCCCAGAATGAATGATGCAATATGGTTCATTGTTGATTTTCTTACCAAGTCAGCACATTTTCAAGCTATAAGAGAAGATCTACCACTTTAACTTCTACCAAGACTATATATTAATGAAGTTGTGAGAATTCATGAAGTACCCCTATCGATTGTTTCTCATCGTGATCCATGTTTTACATCATGATTCTGGAAGAGTCTTCAGAAGGACCTGGATACTGATCATCGTTTGATCACTTCCTACCACCCACAGACTGATGGACAATCAGAATAGACTATTCAAACATTGGGAGACATGTTGAGGTCTGTCTCACATGATTTTCAAGGCATGTGGGGTCAGTATTTATGTCTCATCAAATTTTCTTACAAAAATAGCTTCTATTCAAGTATTCAGATGGCACCCTTTGAAGCATTATATGGGTGGAGATGTTGTACACCAACATGCTGGGATGATGTTGGTGAAAGAAAGCTCGTGGACATATAACTTGTTAAAGAAACAATGGAGAAGGTGAAGATTATCCATAACCATATCAAAATAGGCCAAAGTAGTCAAAATAGCTATGAACATAACTGAATGAAGGATTTTGAGTTTCAAGAAGGTGATCATATTTTCATAAAGGTGTCTCCATGGAACTGTATTATATTATTCGGTAAGAGGGGAAAATCAAGTCCTAGGTACATTGGATCTTTTGAAATTCTGGACCGAATTGGAGCCGTAGCTTACCGTTTGGAAATGTCACCATGTCTCCCCAAGGTACACAATGTGTTCCACATGTCAATGTTAAGAAAGTACACTCCAGTCCCAACACATCTATTAAATTATAAAGAAGTGGAACTTGAGCCTGATATATGTAACTGTGAAGAGCCAATCATGATTCTTGATACTAGATAACAAGTATTGAGAAATCAGACGACACCTCTGGAAAAGGTTCTATAGAGGAACCATAAGACGAAGGAAGCAACAAGGGTGCCAGAGGAGCTTATGTCAAAGAAATACCTGAATCTTTTTAGGTAATATTCTGTGAATTTAGAGGGATAAATTTTTTTAAGGACGGGAGAATGTAACACCCAAAGGATCTGAAAATAAATGTAGAATGTAATTGTATAATCTAACAATTAAACAAAACATTTCCTCTTCTATGTTTTGAATTTTGAAAAATGGTCATCTAGAGTTGTGTTCAGTAATTCATTTGGAGTCTGATAGAACAAACATGATTTTTGGTATAGTAACATAACCTAATGAATAGTAATAAGAAAAGTAACATGACTCTTATGAATAGTAAATAATAATATTTTTTTATTTTCTTAAGGAGATATGATAATGGGATCTTAATTAATTTTTCACATGAAACAACACTATTGGTTTTCTTAAGAGAAATAATCAAATAATGACTTTAATATTCAAAATTAACTCCTCTCCTCCACTATAAAAACACCTCACCACTCCCTATTCTCTTCTCTACTCTAATACTTGAAGCTCCTCAATTTTATTCCCAATTACCCTTCCATAGTCTCTACCCACGACCAATAATCTTCTGGTTTCCAAAAATATCAAAACACCTTACCTTAAGGAGTTATTCAATGAGGTTATTTGAAGAGGTAAACCGCCCTTCTTTTTCATTCGGTTTCATTTCAATTTATCTTCTTTTTCTATCCTCACATCACCTCCTCTATCAAAATGACCATGATAACTCCAATGACATGTATATACTGGATTTATATCATGGGAATGGGAGAACCACCATAAATATTCTTACTCCCTCTCTTTTATTTTTATAAACGAAATCGACGTCCAGTAGGTTCCGATTTATAACCTTCATGGACGACGAAGCTTCGTTCTTCAATTTCTTCTACATTAATGGTCATGAAACCATATTCACAATTGAACCAGACTATATATGTGTTATATCTTAATTATTATTCAGGAACCAGAATATTTACATATAATTAAGTTATATGACAAAACTAGTTCATAATATTCCAAATACCGCCGAATAATCGAAGTGGTTTTCATCTAATGATTTATCCTCATTCCATGTAATAAAATTCAATAAATGAAAATTATCAATTATTTATTTTTATTTATAATATATAATTCCAATACCATAGATTTATAAACATTCTAGATGAACTTCATTACTTAAAAAAAGTTAATCGAATATGAAAATAAAGGAAACGAACACTCCAGAATGACGAAATTCAATACAATAACTTATCAATAAAGACATAAATGAAATAACAAGAATTATGGTAAACTAAATAAATTTCTAATAGGTTCTGAATTATGTTATTAACAATTATAATTTCATATTTTAGGAGCTTTTGGATAAGATCGGAACACATTTAGAGTTAAGGTAAGGGTTTTTCCACCCGAACATCCACTTTCATTCGGGATACTTTCATTGTCTAATTAACTCGATGTAATTATAATGTATTGTAATGTACTAATCATATGTTCTATTTTAGTATCATATATATGATTAAAAACCATAATAATTCCTTGTTTTATGATAGTTACACGTTTTAAAAGGAACGTTCAAAATTGTTTCAAAAATACAAGCTCGATTCATGGGAATTTCTAAAATTCGTACCTTTTTTCAAGGGCACTATATAATCTGTTTTTAGAAACCATTATCATTATAAAATCACTAATTTTATTTTGAAAATACTAACTTACTTAAATTCTAGTTTTATACAAACAATATTCCAAAATAACAATTCTTTTCAAAATAAAGGATTATTTATCTCGAGAATTTCATAATGATTTTATAAGAGTGTTATCATCTAATTAAACACCATGGTTGATTCCATGGTATTATTGGGATTAATAATTTATGAAGTCATATACCATATTTTATTTAATGGTTTATGACTAACTCTATTGTGGATGATCTATCCTAAAACCATTCACCATATTATCTTGAATGGTTAGTGTTTTATGTTTAATGATTGTGGAAAGATAGTTTCATTTCGAATGATAGTTTCAATATAAATGTGTTTGTTTTCTATGTTTTTCCCCACTCATATGAGGAATTCATTGGAAGTATTATGTGACTGGTGTGGCCCACTATAGCACCTCGATGCATCGGTAGGTCTAATGAGACAACTTGATGTGTAATTGGATGAGGCCTTTCCCAATGTGATATGGATTTTGGAAGAGGCCTTGATCACTAGATGTCTTGGCCAAGGCCATGAATTTTTTTTTCAGAATGTCCGGCATGAGAACTTCCCTCATTATGAAGATATTAGTTGAATGTTCATGTGGTTATTTGACTGGTATAATACCCATGATTATGTTTTATTATGGAATTATTTACTCATCTCATATTCCTTCCATAATGTGTTCAAGTTTATTATTAAAGGCATGTGTTTTCAATTATCCACCATGTCTAATGTTTATATTATCTTCCACTGTATTTCATACTCTTACTAGGAATTTGAGATCACCCCTTTATTATGTTTCATTTTCTCATGTCATGATGAAGTAATTTATGAATGACTTGAAAGCATAATCTGGGAGATGTGATGACTCTAGTGGAATAAATTAGTTTTGTTTTTTCCTTTCCATATTTGAAGATGAAATTATGTATGTATCTTGTTGCTAATAATACTAAACTACTTGGTCCTTAGTGAATTGTATTCCTTATATTTATTCCAATGTAATCAAATAAGGCACCAACTCCGGGCAACTGAGGTCAGGTCCTTACAATAACTGTCGAGAAAATGGACACCAAGTACATGATTGGAAGGGTGAGAAAAGGTTTCAAATGCACAATGCTTCATCTTCAAGGAGTTTGGACACTACGCGAATCAATGTCCAAATCATAAGAGTATACCTCAAATGCTGCTATTGGATAAGAATCATGTTATGATACTCCCAAAGTTGAAGAGGAATGATTTAGAGTTCTTATGTTGTTTTTAATGTATTCTGTCAATTGTGTGTTGTATCAACGATATACAGGTTATATGAATTATGGAAATAAATAAGGATAGTACTGCAGTACTATTTCATTGATAATGTGAGATTATATGGTTCTATTAAAATTGAGTCAACAACATGTTAATATTTTTTGAAAATTCATGGTTGGAGGAAAGAAAAACCATAATATTGTCATGATATTAAGGTAGTAATTTTTGGAATAAGATATGGATGATTGTGATAAATTATATTGGATATTCATGACTACCCTGGAACTGATTAATGGTTTTTATATTCTGTCATTTTTGGTGTTTACAAAATTTTTGGATATAAGGAGTATATCCATTATTCATAAAGAATAAGGGAGCCTTAAAGTAATCAATATGGTTTTACGGTAACTTAGGGTGTTACCATGTTTTAATAGAATACATGATGAAAATATTCACATGTTATTACATGGAAAAAGGGATCTTCATTGTGTTTGACATCTGTATAAATTTTTGACTGTGAGTTTGGATAGAGGTATTATGGATAACTATAATGGTTGGAATGGATAACGTTGAACATTGGATAGTATTGTTTATGGTTAATACATTTCGTAAGATTATTTTTGGAATATTATAATACTATATATTTAGGAAAAGGATAGCACGCAGACTGTGGGACAATCTGTCACATCGGACAAAGCTGCGTGAATCGAACCCACAACCATAGTGTGATTGGGATTTGTCACCTACCAATGGATTACGTGAAGTCCATGGATTATATAATGTAGTTTTTAAGGGTCTGATCGGTGAATTATAAAATAAGTATTTTTGGAACCCTATACAATTAGGATAAATAGAATATTTTTTTGAAATCTTTTGGAGTGAAAGATGAGTTTGACGTGGGAATTAGTTGAAGGACCAAACTCTTCTTTTCTTGTATATATATATATATAATTTTTTCCTATTATTATATGAATAAAATAATTATTATACATTATTTAATGGATCTTAAACCCTAAAATGTGTTATCCAAACACCTTATGTTTTGTTAAACCGATGGTATTTTAAGTCATCATAGATTGATGGATTTGATGCTCTCATTTTTACACTTGTTTGTGATTGATGACCTCAATCACTCCCTATAAATATTTACATTTTCTTCCAATTATATGTCTCTAATTTCCACCAATGTTTTACTAATTGAGATCATAATTTGGTGGTGACCCTTTCATTTCACTTTTCCTCATATTAAGAATAATTTTATTATCCCAATTTCTGATGAGGGTTTTCCCATAATGGTTTTTTCAATTTTCAACCATGTATTTTCGAAAACAATTTCAAATTGCGAGGAAGAAATTTATTGAATTAGGGAAGAATTTAACCCCCCAATATTTCATAGTACTTTAATTTTTCAAAGTAATTCAATAACTTTCTCTACACGCAACATTGAGTTCAAGCGCACCACGACTTACCAAACTAGCCGTTCAAAAGTGGTTATAAATAGTATTAACCGAATTTTGAACATTATGTAATAATTATAATTTAGGGAACTATATTATATGTTTTTTGGAAATAATTTTAGAATAGATTCATTTTTTTCAGATAAAATGTTTTTTTCAAAAAAAATGCTATTTTACCGCCTGTTAATAAAAAACCTTTTTAAATAAAAATCTTTAACAATATTATTTATTCAATTTAATGAAATTAATTTATTCATTAGAATCAGAACATAAAAATTTATTTTGGATAAATTTTTGGTACCGTACTTATAACGTTAATATTTTGACGAATTTTAAAAATTACTAAATTTTAATTAAAAATAGTTTTTTTAATCGAAATAATTAATAGAAATAAATTATTATTTTGAATGGTTTGGAATTATAATTAGATTATATTTTTATAATTTAATACAATGTAGGTCATTATAAGTAATTACAAATTTAAATTCGACATAAACAAGTTTCAATCTCTTGATAGTCATTATTTAATAAAAACAGTCCTTTTGTTTTGACAACTGTAATTTATTTTAAATTATTTTTTGCCAGTTCTGTGTTTTGAATTTGGAAAAATGGATTTCATATTTTTAATTAGGAGGTAAAAATTTGGTAGATAGGTAACTTTTATTTTTATACATTCAGAATATTTACTTCAGTAAATATATATTTACTGTGGTTAAAGGGGAAAATCCAGTATATAAGGTCAAAAAATAAAATTATAATAATATTAATTACCCTAACATGTGTCCTAACCATATTTGATGATAAATTTTAAACCATGGTAATCCTTGTGTCGTTTTTAGGACCCCAAAGAGCCACATGGGAGTGATAATGACATTTTATATTAAATAATCTAAAGTAATGATAAAAATAACAAAAGAAAATATCATTTAGTAAAAAAAATTTATATGAGTTTATATAATTGTTCTATTAGAATATATATAGTCATTAGAAATATAAAATGATTTATTACCTCATGATATTTTATTTTAAATTTTTAGACATAAAATAAATATATTGATAAATTACACAATAATGATGTAGTATTTTTCTTATTAATGAAACAATCAGATCAATGATATTATAAATACTAAAGTGAATATAATTTGAAAGTTTTTATACTATCCACAAATTTTATAGGTGAGTATGAAATTTTAGGTTTTATTAAATGAATTTTTTTTCTAATTAATGAATTTTTTATAACTTTAACAAAAATCAATTTTTGAATAATGTCCAAATTGACATAAATGAGTTTTTAAAACAAATACAATATTATTGGCTGATATAATAATCATAAAAATATAAGGATCACACAAAATACTTATATAATGATATGTGTATCATTACATAACCACTTGGGAAACTATTGGATGTCTAAATTACGTTTATTAACCATATAATATAAAAATACAAAGTGATATGGTAAATGTAAAACTATTTAACTAAGAGTTAAATCTAAAAGATAAGGTTAATTTAGTTACCAAAACCTATCTAAAACCAATTGGATGAGTGCTTTTCAACCCATACCCACCTTATGATTTAAATAATTTTTATGAGCCGTTATAAAAAATAAAATAATTTTATTATAAAATAATATTTCAATCTTTTCCTGTGGAGCCCCTCACTCCTATTATAAAAGGGAACTTCCCCTCCTCTCAAATTCACACATCCTAATCCATTTGTCTTTTCTAAACCCTATACATATATCCTCCCAACTATCATACCTTCATCTTAGAGTCATTACTTTGGTCAGAAATCAACAATTTGATCCTTTTTGATCAAATCAAAAGGAAGAACCCGAATAAGAGGTAATGATTTCACCACCCTCTTTCAAGTTCTTTTCTTCTTCCACTTACTCATTGTTTGTTATTACCATAAAAAAATAGTAACTACAATAACTTATATATAATATGATTTTATTATAAATATATAACAACCATATTCATTATTTTATCCATCATATGAATTATAATGTCACCATGAGTGCGTGCGTACGACTTACCGTCTCCACGTCGAGGTGTAATTTGTTATTCGACACTATGTTACCTGGATAGATATAATGATGAGTAATATGAATATAAATAATGAAAATTACATGATTATGTCTCTATAAAATAAATAAACTATCCAATTCCACACCTTTAAGGAAATAATATTGTCGCTGGTGCGTGTGTACAAATTATCATCTCCACGACACGATGAGATTCATTTCCACATTCACCATTCATTGATGATTACAAAAATATATAATACTAATAAGTATGTAATATATGAAATAAAAATGATACTAGTGAGATATATAAATATACAGTAAAGGTTCAGTTAGGTTCTCAAGAGATTTATTAGTTCTCAGTTAATATAATCTGAAGAGTATATTAGCTGTTGAAACCAATCTACTAGTTTACAATAAATAAAAACACTTTATTGTTTAACTATCAGAGTAACATTGAAATAGATTTGTATTTAAAGTACACAGTAATAGAATATAAGATATATTTTAGAATGAAGTAGGATGCACAATAGGTTTAACCAAGAGGTTGAGTCTCAAGATGAGACTTAGTCCTCTCAAATAGTTTTATATAAACTATGATCCACACCCTAGATCGAGGTTTACAACAGTACTCAGAGAGTCCATGTCCTCAGACCTCTACCACAGTTCAAAGTGGGAAATCAAAAATAGCAACACCACACAGGCTATCTAGGTCACACTTGACCTCTACCACTATCCACAATGGGATACAAGAGTATAAGAGAACGATTGAGTGAGGATTTATAAATCATCCAGTTCAGCACATGAGATAGGGTGTGTTTAAAGTACAGAACACACACTAATCAAAATGTAAATAAATGAAAACACAATAGAGACAAACAAATAGATATGAGTTTAGAATTCTCTATGTGTTATGAGTGAAGCTCTGGACTCCTTGAATTGATTCAGATGAAACTTTGAGTCCTTATCTAGTTTTTTTGTCGAGAAAAATAGAGTATCATTTTTTTATTTGAATTCCAGGTCCAAGGTGATCAGTCTGATCAGCATGGATACAAGTGAAATCATTAGAGATATTTACTCCTTTTATGTTCTAGTTCTACAGATTTAGTATGTATTATTCCTTCTTCTTATATCCATGTAAGTCCTTCTGTATCTCAAGAATATTGTCTCGTATGTGCATGGAAAGACTGATTTATATTTTTCTTGAAGTTGGTGGTTCCCTTATATATATATATATATATATATATCTTTAGCTCTGGAAATTGGAATGATTAAGTTTTTACAGGTACGAGGTATGGTTTCCTAACATTCAACAGACATTAATTAATTAATAGTAGTTTCATTAATAGCACCAAATATGACTGTTGTTAATAAAAAATCATAAGTAGGGTTTAGAGATATAGTGATTGGTTTCCATCGGTAGCTCCTAGTATCAGTAATCTTGTATCGGTGGAATTGAGTCAGTAGGTCTGTAATGGTAGTTGTTACTTTTTATAATGGGAGACTATGTATTCGTGACAATGAATCTATATCAGTAGCTTCTATTATTGGAATCTCTTCTATATAGGTAGAATACATGTATCAGTGGCTCTATGTAACTCTTCTATATCAGTAGCTGCTTGTATTGGTGGCTCTCTCTGTATATCAGTGGCTATGTCTATCTCGGTAGACTTCATATCAGTAACTGTATGTTTGTATCGATAGAATTGTATCGGTAGGTCTGTCTGTCTATATTAGTAGCTCTTGATATAATAGTAGACTCTGTCTTTCGGTGATCTTTATTTATCGGTAGACTATGTCTGTATTGGTGACTATGTATATGTAGGTCAGTAACAGTAGGTCAGTTCTATGCAAATCATATCCAGATTGAGGTAGTAATATTTAGAAACATGTATAATCATAGATAAATAATCTTTAACATATTCCAATGATTATTTTGTTATTTTGGTCAACATAATTTAACATATAGATAGGATTATCAAAACATATTAAAACATATTTGAGATTATCAAAACAGGTGATGTCAACAATCTCCCCATTTTTTATAATAAAAAAATATGGTATTATAATCCAAAATAATAATTAATATATTAGTATACAATACATTGGGTCTCACTTCTCAATGTGAGTAAAGACTTTTTCATATGTATCAGAGAATAGTGTATTACATTGAAATGTATCATAGGTATGAAACAACTATATCAGAGGTCGAATTGTCAAACAAATGGACCAGAGGTAAATGTAATAGAAGTAGAATATATTATGTATATTATGCTCATATTTCTCCCACTTTTTGATTAGAAAAAAATAGTAATCAATGGATGAGAGAAGTAATAGAAGGTAAAAGATAATAAGATCATATATATTTCATGGGGAAAAAAGACAGAGAAAAAAAAAATTTAAGAAAAAAGTGTACAAGTGATTCCTATCAAATGTCCTAGCCACTAATCAATCCACCTCTTCAGCATGTGATTTGGATTTTCCCTTGGAGTCAGATGCAGATTCAGGATGGGTAGATGTAGGTGGAGGCTTAGGAATACCAGTAATGATCAAAGGAGGATGATTTAGTGATACAGTGCCTAGCCTCTAATGTGGATCCATCTGGGTGATCAAAGGAGAGAGACTTATGATTGCTTGAGTTGGTGTCATCTGAGGAATGGAGGCAGACTGAGCAGAGGCAGACAGAGCTGGAGGTACGATGATTAGAGTACTGTCTACATGCAAAAGTTATAGTAACATATTCCTAATGTCCATAATTATTCCTCCTCCTCATTCTATAGAAGAGATAATGTCATCCTTGTTCCCGATAATCTTTTCTACAGTATGAGTCAACTCCCTGAGCATGCTTACTTATTCTCTGATATCTTGAGGGACTGGAGATAGTTCCATGTTCTCTAACAGAAGCTTCAAATTATTCTTCAATTGATGTTTTGTGTAGACCCTTTTGGAAATAGTAATCCACTTTGTCATTTACCTCTTTTTGAGAAGTAGTGGCCTCTCTCATAAAATTCTGAACAATTTTCCCTATATATCTAGTGGTAGTCACCACTTTGGTCAAGGCCGTAGAGTCTACAGAGGAACTCGTGGAAGATTTTCCAATCTCTTCCCTCATCAGAGCTCGAATCTAATCAATATGAAAAGAGGGCCTAGTAGTACTCAGAGGTTCATTAGTAAAGGCTACTGATTCCTTAAAATATTTATTCATCCCACTAATGAGATTTTTCACAACAGAGTCCTTGGTGCTGACATGATGCTCCATGGAAATCGTAAATTCTTCAAAAATTGATACCATCTGGCTAAATAGAATTTTTACATATGCCAAATCCTTATCTGCTTGATATTTAGAGAACATATAAGGCTCCATAGATACAACTGATTTATTTATAGATTCAGTATCCTCTGCCAAGCTTGAAACATGATTCTGATAGACCATGATATCATCCAAAACACCAGATATCGATTCAGTCATCCCATATTGAATAAATGAAATTAACTAGTTTACCATTATTCTCATTTATTCTACAAAACTGGTCTTAAGATCATATTTCAACTTGTCTATATCATATTTTCTTGCTATATCCTCAGGTAAAGTTTCAAAAAAGAGATTATAAGTGATATGAGTTCTGTTGAGGGTTGTCTCATCTTCTGAATGAGGATAGTCCAACCCAAAAACTAAAAAACCTTGGTCTTTGGGCTAGTCTTAAATCTGATGAGCTACTGAAACAGTACCATGTCTGTTGGGTTTCTCCCCCTCAATCTGTGCATTCACCTGAACATGTATATCAACAGCATCTTGAGTAGGCTGGTCTTTATCAGATAATGTTTACACAACTCTATCCACATAAGGTTTCCCAAACTTGGGTAAATATGGACAATATAATGGTTTGTATACTTAAAAAATATCCTCAGTAGGCATTAAGGAGTTCCCAATTAGTGTACTGAGACTCAATCAGGCAGAAATAGATGCTTCATTTTTAGATTCTTGTTCTTCCACATTCTCTGGAGCTGGCTTTTCATCCTCATCAATAGGGGCCTTTTAATTTTTTACTCCCACCACAATTTCCTTTCCAGATATTACAACTTTAACAACTTGACATGGAGGAAAGTCCATATCCCATCAATCAGCTACATAGGTATCTTCCACAATAGTATCATCACTATACTGTAGTTCCTCTTCCTCAGGTCATAGACCTAGATATTTTTTTTAATCTTGGCCTATTGGGATGGTCAATAGGTTTGAACTTATCATACACCTTCTCATTATCAATAACCCATTTCCATCTCCATGGGTTCAATACAATCTTAATATACTTACATATTGTTCTTGGGATGCAATAATTATTCCTTACAACTACTGTCTCATCCTAAGACCCAGCTACTCTTTTCACCTTGATCATTACCAAAATCTGTTTTGGAAAGAATAAAGTATTGGATTTTGACTTAGAACTGGTCCTATCCTCAAATTTCATCATCAAAAACCTACACATATTTACCTTGACACCATTCCACAATAGATGAAACAAATAAATATCCTAGTATCTTAGATTTGAAAAGTCCCCTCTTCTTGTACTTTGCACATGTTGGATGAATTTTAATAAAAACTGGTTTTCTCTATCCATATCATCTTCCACTACCATTATTTGTTCGGAATTACAAGTGATCTCTTCCAATGAAACCTCATAGTCAAAAATTTCACTGGTAGGAGGTATTGAATTTAAGGTATACCTAATTACTACCTCATGTGGGACTTTCAAACATTCAGTTTATTCAATAGAAGAAACATAAATTTCTTTTCCATTCAATAATGAAATCAATCTTTTTTCTTATTCAGAATTCTAAAAATGAAAAAATCATAAAACTCCTAATCCTACTTCGGATAATGAGGTACACTATTTTTTGAAACAAATTCGAGCCATCCTTGTTCCTCCAATACTCTTAGAACCAATGAATTTCTAGGAAAGAGTCATTCCTCACAGAGTACCTTTTCGATTACTATATCTCAATTATGCATATGTGGGTTCACGACATGCTTCTCTGATCTGGTTCTACTTTCACTGCCACTACCATCAGGTCCGGTTTTCTATTTCTTCGCACATGAATCATAACTATCATCCATGATTATCGGGAGTTTTGTTCTTGAAATCTCCAATTGAAGAACTTAGGTTTACACATAATGCGAGAGTTTGAGAGGTGAGGATTGAAGAGAAAAGAGTTTTTAGTGGATTGAAATGTGACTAAGAAATAGATTTTTCCATTTAGGAATTGAAAAATAATAAAAATAATTATATAGAAAATAATAAGAGTTTTGCCTAAAGAAAATAAAAAACAGACAACCCATGACATATCGGTGAAAACTATCCGTGAGAACCCTAACAGTGAGGTTTATCTGTCGTTGATTTTTCTTTAGTGGTGAGGTTTTATAGTGGTGAGACTTTCATGAGGTGAGGTTTTCTAGAGTTGAGGTTTTCTAGCGGTGAGGGTTTCTAGCAGTGAGGTTTTCTATCGGTGAGGCTTTCTAGTGGTGAGGTTCTTGAGCGGTGAGGTTTTCTAGCCATGAGGTTTTCTTGCGGTGAGGTTTTCTAGAGGTGAGGTTTTCTAGCGGTGAGGTTTTCTAGCCGTGATGTTTTCTAGCTGTGAGATTTTCTAGAGGTGAGGTTTTAGCTAATGGTGATGATTTGTCTAACGGTGAGGATTTGGATTACGGCGAGGATTTGTCTAATGGTGAGGATTCGCTTCTACAAAGTCTATCATTCCTAGATCATGTCTAATGTAACACAACCTATATGAACATAAAGGTGTGGCGAATATGTCAGCTAATTAATGTTAGGTACCTATAAATTCAAGTGTAAAATCACCATTTTGGTAATGATATCTCAAAAATATGTCCCTTACATCAATGTGATTGGTCCTAGTGTGAGATATAGGGTTCTTAGAGATACTGATCGCACTAGTGTTATCACAGTTTATATATACACATCTAAAATGATATCCATAGTACAATAATGTATGTTTCATCTACAGAATTTGTGCATAGCAACTACCAACATCAAATATTCTACTTCAGTAGTAGACAATGAAACAATGTTCTACCTTTTACTACACCAAGATATCAGGGACTTACCTAAAATATGACATGTTCCAGAAGTGCAATTTCTATATGACTTTCAACCAGCAATGTGACAATCTGAATAACTTATTAAATCGAATTATTGTTCTTTTGGATAAAATAATACTATTATAGTGTTATGTTTAAGATATTTGAAAATTATTTTAAAAGCAGGAAAGTGTGACTCTTATGGATTAGCTTGAAATCTTGCACACATACATACACTAAACATAATATCTAGTCGACTAGCAGTAAGATAGAGCAGACTCCCAATCATACCTATGTAGTTTGTTTGATCCACTGTTTTTCCAGTTTCATCAGCATCCAACTTACAAGTGATACTCATGGGTGTGTCAATACCCTTACTACAATCCAAACCCAAATATTTTAAAAGATCCTCTGTATATTTACACTGATTTAAGATAATACCATTTTCATTTTGGAAAACATGAAATCAAAGAAAATAATTCAGTTGTCCCATTAAACTCATTTTAAATTCATTTTTCATACTCTATGAAAATTCAATACACAAATCATTTTAAGAAAATCCAAAAATAATATCCTCAACATAGATTTGTACTATCAGAACATATTTGAATATTTTTTTAATAAAGAGATTTGGATCAGAAATCCATTAAAAAAAACCCTTTGAAATAAGAAAACTACTAATTCTATCATACCAAACATGTGGGGCTTGTTTTATACCATATATATCTTTAGAAAACCTAAAAACTCGATTTGGAAAATGAGGATTAGTAAATCAAGGAGGCTATTCAACAAAAACATCTTCAATTAAAAATCCATTCAGAAAAGAAATTTTAACATCAATTAGATATAACTTGTAATTCAAATGAGTATCATAGTAATGTACAATCCTAATAGCTTCTAATATAGCTACATGTGTGAAGGTTTCCTCATTGTCTATTCCTTCCTCTAGACTATATCCTTGTGCAACTAGTTTTTCCTTATTTCTAACTATATTTCCAAACTCTTCAACATTATTCCTAAAAAACCATTTATTTCCTATGTTCAAAGTGTCCTTAGGTCTGCCAACTAATTCCTAGACTTTGTTTCTTTCAAATTGATTTATTTTTTCTTGAATAGCTATTACCAAAAATTCATCAATGATTGCATCATTGAAATTTTTAGGTTCTAACTATGAAATAAAGGCTTGATGTTCAACCTGGTTTCTTAAAGAAGCTCTATTCAGTTTCCCCCTATCACGATTACCTAAAATGTCATCTAATAGATGATTCTTTAGAATCCTAGTTGATCTAGTAAAGGTAGGACTAGAAATTTAAGGTTCGTCTCTAGGTATGGGTTCACCTGCAGTAGATTCTGAAATATTTCCATAGTATGTTTTCTTTACAAAAGGTTCACTTCTTTTATCATTAAGGTTCAGAACAGAAAAATCATCTTCAAGATTTTCCAGAAAATGTTTAGGTTCATGTGGATCAGATTCATCAAATTTGATGTGAACATATTCTTCCACACATTTGGTTTGTTTATTTAATACTTTATAGGTTTTTCTAGTTAATGAATAACAAAGAAAAATTCCTTCATCACTCTTAGATAGAAATTTATCTAGATTATCTTTAGTATTGAGAATAAATACATCGAAACCAACAACTCTAAAGTAAATAACTTTAGGCTTCCTAATATTCCACTATTCATAAGGGTAATTTTTATGAATATGTCTAATAAAGACTCTATTTATAAAAAAACAGTTGTATTGACAGCTTCGGCCCAAAAATAAACTAGTAAATAATATTCATTTAGCATTGTTCATGAAATTTACTGAAGGGTCCTATTTATTCTTTCTACTACACCATTTTGTTGAGCTATCCTAGGGGCATGGAAGTTGTGATTTGGGCCATTGTGTGAGCAATACAACTCAAATTCATGATTTTTAAACTCATGACCACGATCACTTCTCAATGCCTTGATTCAAAGTCCACTAATATTTTCTACAGACACAGAGTATTTGATAAAATAGGAACAAGCTTCACTTTTGTGAGATTGAAAATATACCTAAGTATATCTAAAAAAGTCATCTACTAATACATAATAATATTGATTCCCTTTAAATATAGAAACTATGGATGGTCCAAACAAATCCATGTGAACCAACTCGAGAGGTAGATATGTTGACACTTCTTTCTTTGATTTAAATGAAATTTTATGTTTCTTTCCCTTTTGATAGGGAGTACAAACATTGTCTGATGGGAATTTTATTTAACGTAGGAATCTAACTAAATTTTTCTTAGTCAGTTTCTTATGTGAATGAACATTAAAATGTCCTAATATTATATTCCATAGACTAGACTATTTATGATAATCATTTTAACAAGTTACATTTTGTTTGGATAAGGAATTTAAATCTTCAGCATTTACATTTTAATTTCTATAAGCAGTTAATACCATAGCATTTTTAGAATAAAAAACATTGCAAGTATCATCTTCAAGTTTAACATTGAAACCATCATAAAACAACTAAGAAATGCTTAACATCTTGTTTTTTAATCCATAAAAAAATAATACATTAGAAATTAAAATTGAATCAGTGTTACCAATTTGGCCTAAGACAATTGGTAAAATAGAAAATCTCTTTAAATAGAAAATGATTTTGTTACCCAGATCTTCTTGGGTCCAAACAGGTTAGAAAGAAAAATTTTTGGTACCTGGATTTATTTAATGGGTTTTATATAATTAATAGATTCAAATGATTTTTAAAGATAAAATTTGTTTAATCTATAACTATTCGAATAGCTAGTTTAGACATAAGAATTTACAAAACATGAACTAGAAGCATTCTCTCTAGATTAATGAAGAAATCTATTCTTTTTAATCTGTCTCTGTCTAGTCTAATAGCCTAAACCAGTAAAATATTTTGGTTCTACATGATTTCCTAGAATTTGTGTAAGAGTGTTTTTTCCATTAGTAAATTTTTCTAAATATTTCATGTGTTTCTTAATAGACAATTTCATTTCAGAATTCTCTTTGAGAAGTTGAGCATTATTTTACTTTTCTTCTTCAAGTGGAGAATTAACAGTGCTAGTTAAAGAATGTTGTTTCTTTAAGGTTATATAATTATCTTTCAACTCATTGCAGGTATCATCTAGCATGTTACAATATTAAAATAACTCTTCACTAGACATGTTTTCAGAATCATAATCATCCCCAGAGTAATAAAAATTTAAATCCAGAGTATCCAATATTACCTCAGATGTGTTTTTCAGGAAATACATATTAGCTTTTTGAGATTTTTCATCCTGAGTGGAATCAGAATCTCTTGAACTATTTTATGATGCACTCCAGGTTTCTTTCAAAGAATTCTTATATTTATTGTCCTTGTACACATATTTCTTCTTGTATTTATACTTTGGACAGTCAGCTTTCACATGTCCTCTCCTCTTGCCTTCGTATCCGACTATGTCATCACTTTTATCAGTCATTTTCCAATCCTTCTTCTATTGATTTTTATTGTAATACTTTCCATTGTAATTGGATTTTCTGAAAAACATATTATTTCTGTAAAACATCATTAATAATCTAGATATTTGAGACATTTTAGCATCACTATCATATGCACTCTCTTCACTAATTTAACTATCACTTTCACTTTGAATTTTCCCTTTGTCCTAATTTGTTGAATCAGATGTATTTAAATCTACCAAATTCTTTCCTAGTTCATCATCTTTGTCCTTATTTACTTTCAAGACTTCTTTATACATCATTAATTTACCAATGAGTTCCTTGACAAGCAAAGCTCTAATGTCACACAATCTCTAATTAAAACTGATGTTCCTCTCCATATATCTGGCATACATCTTAGTATCCTCATGATTTTCTATTTTGCAGGACCAACTTTTCCTAATGAGTTCATTGTATTTAAAATTTCGTTGATCCTGAGATACATGTCTGAAATAGGATAATGAGGCTTCATTTTAAAATTAGCATACTTAATAATGAAGGTATTCAATATCATTTCCATAACATTGGTTTTCCCCTCATGGGCAATACCCAATGTATCTCAAATTTCAAAAGAAGTATTACAAGATGATATATGATTAAATTCTTCATCTCCTAAAGAACAACAAAAGGCATTCATTGCTTTACAATTACTGTTGTAAGCAACTATAGTAGGTTCATTTTAATTTGTTCTATCAGTTTTCAGAATCTTATACTGAGTCTCTATATTTGTCCATATATCAAATCACATACTTTCTAAATGAATTTTCATTCTTAATTACCATTGGGAATAATTAGCACCATTAAATAAAGGTGGAATGTTGGTAGATGCACCTTCTAGTCTATTGTCCATAATTAAATTTTATCAAATATATTTAAATTGAAAAAATTTAGATGTAACAGAAATTTAATATCATTAAAATACAACTAAAATCACAGTTGAAAAATAGAGTGCTTGGAAATCCTTTATTAATAACCTGCCTCCAATACCAAATGTTGGTCGGAGTGGATACTCAAGGGGGAGGGGGTGAATTGAGTTCCAATTAAACATTTTGGTTTAAATGTTTTATATTGAAATCCCCCAATTTAAATAACATGCTAAACTGTAGTGAATTTGAAATACCGAAATGCTTCAGTTAGGTTCTTAAGATATTTATTTGTTCTCAGTGAATGTAATATAAATATTTGATTAGCTTTTGAAACTAACCTACTGGTTTACAATAAATACAATCACTCGATATTTTAACCATCATAGTAACTTTAAAATAGATTTATATTTAATGTACTTAGTAGCAGAATATATGATATAGTTTAAGATGAAATAGGATACACAAAAGGTTTAACCAAGAGGTTCAGCCTCAAGCCGAGTCCTAGTCCACTCATACAGTTTTATATAAACTATGATCCAGAACCTAGATTGAGGTTTACAACAGTACTTAGACTGTCCAGGTCCTCAGACCTCTACCACAGTTCTACATGGGAAATCAAAAATAACAATATCTCACAGGCTTTCCATGTCACACTTTACCTCTATCACTATCCACTGTAGGATAAAAGAGTATACTAGAAAGATTGAGTGGGTATTTATAAATCCTCTAGTTCATCACTGGAGACAGGGTGTGTTTAATGTACAGAACACACACTACAGAAAATGTAAATAAATGAAATAAAAATAGAGATAAATAAATAGATATGAGTTTATAATGCTCTATGTGTTTTGATTGATACTCCAGACTCCTTGAATTGATGTAGATAATGATTTGAGTCCTCTAATTTTTTTGTCATGAGAAATAGAGTGACGTTTTTGTATCTGACTTCCAAGTCAAGGTTGATCAGTTTAGTCATCATGGGTATAAGTGAAATAATTAGAGATCTTAACTCCTTGTATTTTCTAGTTCTACAGATTCAGTATGTATTCCTCTTTCTTCTTCTATGCATTTAAGTCCTTGTGTATCTCCAGAAGATTATCTCGTATGTGCGTGGAAGGACTGATTGATTTTTTTCATTGTAGTTCGAGGTTCCATTTTATATAAATATCTTTAACTCTAGAAATGGGAATGATTACCTTTTTATAGGTACGAGTTATAGTTTCCTGACATTCAACAATCATTAATTAATTAATAGCAGTTGCATTAAAACCACCAAATATGACTATTGTTAATAAAAAAACATAATTTTGGTTTACAAATATATTGAATGCTTTCCATCAGTATATCCTAGTATCAGTGAGCTTGTATCGGTGGACTTGAGTTAGTAGGTCTATAATAGTAGTTTTAACTCTTTATAATGGTAGAATATGTATCAGTGAAATTGACTCTGTATCGTTAGCTCCTCTTATCGGTAGCTCTTCTGTATAGGTAGCATTCATGTATTGGTGGCACTCTATAACTCTTCTATATCAGTAACTGCTTGTATCGGTGGCTCTCTCTATATATTGGTGGCTCTATCTATATTGGTAGACTTCATATCAGTAGCTTTTTGTTTGTATCAGTAGACTTGTATTAGTAGGTCTGTCTGTCTGTATCGATAGCTCATGATACAATAGTAAACGTTGTCTATCGGTGATCTTTACTTATCGGTAGACTATGTTTGTTTCAGTTACTATGTATTGATAGGTCTGAAATAGTAGTACTATTCTATGAAAATCATATCCAGATTGAGTTAGTATTATTTAAAAATATGTATATAAAAAGATAAACATCGATTAAAATATTCCAATGATTATTTTGATATTTTTGTCAACATAATTTATCATATAGAGATGATGATCAAAACATATTAAAACATAATTGACATTATCAAAACATGTGAGGTCAACAATATATATATATACACTTATTTATTTATTTACAAATATTCTAATCACATACTTCAATTAAATATGATATGAAAATAGAAACAGTGTTTATGCGTACGTACGACCTACCGTCTCCATAATTGGTTTCTTCCATTTCATATATCTATCTATTATAAATAATTATATTCTAAATATAAATGATATATAAATCATGGTTTATATTCTGGAAGTATTTAAATCATGACCTAAATGATATGATCAATAATAATAAGTTAAAATATTTAGGATAAAGAAAGGTATTATTACCCGAAATGATAATTTAACATGGAAATAATTATTAAATGGGTAGTATAAAGTTATAAATGAATCAGGTTTGATATAATATTAATAATGTTATAAAATACTCTAATAACATACAATGGTTATTATACAATAGGTTAAATGTACCCTCGACCAAAGTAAAGTGAAATGTAAGGGTTAATTTCACAATCTCTATATTATCTGAGGTTGTTTTTACGTAAGTATCTACAGGGAAATATTTATTATACGTGTACATGTTTCATGAAAGAGTTTTCAAAGGGATTTTTATGGGATTTTTTTACTAAAACATCATTTTAAAGTTTTTTAATATTTATTCCTCTAAATCATTATCATTAATGTCCATGTTTTCAAAATGGGTTTTAAGGATTTATCTTTATGTACATGATTTTTTTTAAAATTTTATTTCCTTTCAAATGTTTCAAAGTGGTATGAGACACTTTGATTCAAATATGTCTTCAAATGTATTCATTTTAAAATTGTATGACTTTTAAATGTTTTCATGAAAATTGATATTTCTCTCATTTCCTTCTTTGTCCACATCCTTTGATGGATTTTTAACTTGTTTAGGTTGATTTATTATGATACAAATCTTCCATACAGTATTGAAGGTTTTGTGAAAATTTTGACTATGGATGCATTATTTTTATACAATTCATGGTTTGTGGATAATGTATTGAAATTTCGGATGTTGGTTTTAATACTATTGATTATGTTATGTTCAAACCTTATCATATGAAGAATGAATTGGACTTATTATGTGACGGGTGGAGCTCGCTTTAGCTCCTCGATGCATTGGTAGGTTTCATGAGTCAAACTAGTGTCTTGGAACATGGCCTTGACAAAATCTTATTTTTAGTCTTGGCAAAAGGCGTTGACTTTGTGGTCATGAATTCTGTAATTATGCATTCCATCATTATGAAAGTGGTTATTGATATTTCATGTGATTATTAGACTAGTAGAATATCAATGCGAGTAAGTAAATGGAATTATTTTGATTTATATTTACCATATAATGATGAAGGTTATGTTGAAAGGCTTTTGTTTTAGTTTTATACATTTTCTTAAATGTTTATGATTATTTATGAATGTTTTCTATATATTGTCATCCTTACTGAGCATCTGTGATCACCCCATTCTATGTTTTATTTTTCCCAGGATTGCATTAAGTGTATTGTGACTGATATTCATGATTAAGCAAAGTGAATACTGGAATTCATAAAGAATTATTTATGTTGTGTTGTATGTTATAAAGTGTAATGTAACATTCATGTATATAATATATTTTCCTAGACTACTAAACTGATCACTCCTTCGGTACACGATTCCTTGTAATCATTCCGATTTATTAAATTAATGCTTCGACTTTGGGTAACTGGGGATAGAGCGTTACAAAGGTTTGGGCTCACCTCAGAACAAAATTGCTCTCTATCTCTAAAAATAATGGAGAGAGATCAACTTGTGCTCCACATCTTCTAGTGCTGCAGGTAACACGTTCAACTCCTCGGGTGGTGGTATAGCTAGTGCACCACCAATAGGAGACATCTAGGAAATAATTCCAAATATAGAAGCCTCATCACTAAAGGGATCATCCTCGTGATCGAGTTCCTGGATCCTAGCTGATATGCATCTCGAAGGCATCTAGAAAGGAAACAATATGTGCCATTGTCAATAAGTATATATAGAGGGTTGTCTAAAGAGGTAAAATGAAACATAGACCATTCTTATAAGATGCATGTATCATAATTTTCTCTATAACAAGTTTCTCATGCACCACGTCGAAAAGTATGTTACCAGAGTCATCATGTAAGGATACTTTTACCGCATGTACCATCATTAGAGTCCATGTTCGGAAAGACGAACTCAAAACTCTTAAAACAATTTCCCTGAACCAATATCATATACTCCTAGTTCTCTGGTTGAAGGAAACACCTCAGATACAATTTTGTGACTACTTGCCCTAGTGGGTCTGATTCCATGACTCCCCAAACAACCATAAATATGATGGATGCTGATGACTTGAACCAAGGAGGAACATCACTAACATTGGAGGCATTGGAAAAGTACATGGACACACACACTCATCTCCAAGAAAAATATGCAGAAAAGTAAAATACACTATGGAACAAATCCATACATTACACTAAAACCAACCAATAGTGTATGCCATGAATGTAATGTGTAGTAATGTAATCTAAGATAGAATTCAATCCAACTAAAAGAATGTTTCTGAAATCTAAAAAGTCTAATATGTAATCAAAAAGGTACTAGTACTGTATATCAAAGCTATAGGAACACATCGGCATGTATGAACTCACAATTCTATGTATGGTCCTACTCCGCACTTGACTCTTTAATATGGAATCTCATCTATAAAAGATATGACACATGTGGGAAAACCCCATCTAGCGTGAGTACAAAAATACTCAGTGGACACTCTGAAACCAAAAATAATTACACAATGTAAAGGTACAATTATCACTAAAATATATATTTCTACGGTCTATATAATAAAAAAATTTCAATATATACTCAATACATGACCCTAATTCTATAAGTATGTCACAACTAACTCGTACGAACAGTAGAGATTCAGTCTAAATATTCCAAAAATCAACTCATCCAGGAGCACAAACTCTTGTGTCTAATAGAACTAATGACATATTCTTGAGAGCTACAGTTCATCTGTAACCTTCATAAGAGAGAAACACTAATCTATTTGAAAATAAATATGATAAACATTCTCTAGAATTACTCAATCTATGAGTGGGGAAGATCCTGATAAAAATACAAGGAACACTACTAGGGCCATAGGGTGATAACATGACTAATCCAAATTCAATTACTTGTAGATGATCAACGTCTGGTAGGATCGGTCACACCAGTACAATGACTTTAATAAGGGAACAATAATGGATATAATATCATACTTTAGGCATATCATAGGAGATTACTAACTATATCCTGTAAAATCATACTAAAGGGACCATACTTTTAGGAATATGAAACAATACCAACTAACTTTTACAGGAAGAAGAAAGGCCCTAAAAAACATTTTCGGGATTTGTTCGACAATAGAATCAAGCCATGTAGAACTGAGTACATGAAATGTAGTAGGGTCACAACATGTATGAAGTCTCACATTCCATTTCCTACTAACTTTGTTCCACCTGCGTACTCTATCCACGAACCATTACATGGTGTAAAACAGTATTTTCCTACCTGTGTACCTATACATTGGGTAATTCATGTATCTGGTATGGGTCTCAACATTTTGTGGGGTACAACCGTTTTAGCCAAGTAGTGTACTCTACCATGTGTCAGTGTAACTCCCATGATATAAGTTGAGCCACAGGGAAAGGATAGAATTCCTTATGATAGTTGTCACCCATTGTGTGAAATGTGTCACCCATAAGCTGAAACTTATCAACTACATGAAACAGTTGCCAGTACCATGCGGGTCCCACATGTTGGGTATTCCATGATACAAGGCATGTTCATTAGGATATTCTAGAATACCTTGTTCAATTCCTAGTCATCCTCATTATTTCTCTAGCCACTGTTCCAACCAGGACTCATTGAAAAACTCCAGATATGTGGTTGTCTGGTCACACCATCAACGAATCAGCAAGATTTAGGACTTTAATCTACTCAAGAATCAAAATTCATGTTGTTCATCATTTCTGATGAAGAACAATAAATCCCCAAGCACTATCATTCGATCCAACTCTTCAATTACCGTCACACCGCTGTAGAGATATACTAATGTTGGATCTATGATTTTGATTATCACACCGTGAATTGAAGTTGAATCCAACATCCATTTCTTACCTCGTAAAGAATAAAGAACTCGTGGGAAAGAAAAGGGGGGTAAAATTAAATAAAATAAAAAGATTAAAAAACCTTATCCATTGTTTTCTTTCCTTGATGCATTTCCATTATAATGATCATCAATATAAATTGAATAAATAAAAAAATCATTCCCTGAATCACACTCAAAATCATCCCATCGTGTATGAACAATCGAATCATGGTTCAACTTGTTCGTTGGATGATTTGCATCATCATTGAATCTATGAATGGGAAAGAATGAATTGAAATAACAACTCCTTACATGGTGTTTACATCATATCATAAATAATATTGTTCACTGCATCATCATTATTGGTGAGATTCATCAATAATGGAACCCACCTTTCTCTGATACAACATCTATCAAGAAAAGTCATGATCTTCATTCTCATAATCCTTTGTTGAGAGGATTATCCGAGACATTTCTCCAATGCTTATACTAATTTATCTAGGGTAGTTAATTCTTACCCTGGATCCCTTCCATGAATTTTATTTAAAATAATCACATCACTACACCTCCTTAATTCAAAATAAAATAAATAATTTACTTATTGTATTCATTAAACATTTAAAAACAAACTGTAATAGTCGACCCATGACGACCAATGTTAGGCCTCTCATAAGGTATTAGCGCTACTTTGGACACAATGGAGTCCCTATATTTTTTATCTGGGAACCTATTTAGATGTTATTATACTTTTATAGGAAAACTACCAGAACAAGATATTTAATATATTTAATATAATTTCAAAAAACATTCCGGGCTCATCGGGGCTCAGAATCGCTGGTCATATCCTTTCCAATTCTCTAATTATTTCTATATAATATTTTAAAATAACAAATGAATATAATATGAGACATGAAATAAACTTTTAATGGATATAACTATTTATTTCAATAATTAAAATATATTTTTTATGTGTACCTTGGTTGTTAAATTCTCCCCAAATTTTGGAAATTAAATAATCACAATAATTATTTACATATAAAACATGCGAGGATACCATTCCCTCATAGTATTTTTAAATTCCTACATTGTATCTTCATTAATGTGGTTTCACTATAAAACTTTTATGAGATGAATTACCGTATATGACAATACTTCCCCAATATATTAATGAATCTAAATATTCCTCTTTTCCAAAGAATGCTTCAAATTTTACATTTTTTGGCTCAAAACATGAGAAAAATATGGAACATATTATATTGACATAGAACCATGAAATTAAATTTTGTACCTGAGATAAACACAGAGGTAACGATTATTAGTACCAAACCGGCCCAACATTCTCAAGGATTTCATAAGTTTCAATGTGTCAAGGAGTTATCTTTTGATTCTTAAAAAATGCATAAATCTTTTCCATGAATGATATTAAGGAAATCAATATCACCTGCCATAAAAGAACATTATTTCCTCCTGTTATCTTCATAGATTTGTTTTCCTGTTCTGACATGTCCTCATATTCTTCTTGATTATCAACACATTCTCAACACTTCCTCAGTTAATTCTAGTCCTATCAACTTCTTCCCCCGAAATCTACACAAAATATAAGAGTTTGACACTCGTTTACATATATTTTTTCAAAAGGATCCATGTACATACTGTAATGAAATATTTCATTATAATAAAAATCAACTAATGAATGATGATAATCCCAGAAATCCTAGTAATCCATTGAAAACCCATATATCATTTCTTTCGTGGTCTATTTTTTTTCTCAAACAGTCCATCAAATTGGTGATGAAGGGATGGGATGAAATTTAATATAGTTCCCAATGACTTTTGAAGGCCTTTACAAATTATATAATTGAACCTAGGATCATGGTCATATACAATGGAGAGATAAAATCCATGTAACCTGGCTGACACTTTGAGGTACATTTGAGAAATATGACTTCAATATATAGTATTTTGATTAGGAAGAAAATTTTTAAGTTTATTCAGTGGGTCAATAATTACCCAACATGCATTATTACCATGTGAAGTCTTTGGTAGTCCCACCACGAAATTCATTGATATATTTCACCATTTCCACTCGGGAAATATAAAGGCTAGATACACCCCCTTTCTCAATTGTCTCCATACATTAACACATTAAAATTTCAAACACTTCTTTGTAAAAAGAAAAATATCTTTTTTCATCTCACTAGTAATACTCTCAATGGTATCTATACATCTTAGTGATTCCATGATAAACAAAAAAAGAGAAAAATTAGAGTTACATAAAAACTCTGTATTCAACTTTTAATCAAAATACACACATAATATCTACCCAAATACCTAAATAAACTCATTATCAATATTAAATTATATAAATATAACCTTTTGAGTAAATTTTTTTATAACTCACTATCTTCCACCATTTATTTGTTAATTATTTTTTACAAAGGAAACTATAATGAAACATGAAACCAAATAGAAATATTTCTTGTTCCAACCACTTCCAAACCAAAAGTCATCAAATCCAAAACCATGTGGTCATGTTACAAACCTAACATGGTTAATGATGCATGATGTTTTTGACTCAAGTTATCTGCAAATTTTTTATTTTCCATGATGTTAATTGATTGTGAAATCATAATAATTTATCAGTTAAAATCATCTTCTCTTCATCATGTTCAAATAATTTTGATTGAACATATACTTCAGGCATTTTGTGTCATTATATGTGAGGAATTTGGCTATATATAAATGATGATCCCAATTTTTTAAAGAGAAAACCACATTTGATAATTCTAAATCATGTGTGGGAAAAATAAGTTCATGAGGTTTCAGTTGTCTTTATTATTACGAAATATCTTTCTCTTTTTCCCACAAAACACAAAAATGTTTCTTTAATGATGCATCAGTGTAGATGAAAAAATCAGCATCTGTGGAACGCTGGTCCAAAACTGGAGTATTCACCAATCTTCTATTTTGTTCATAAAAAAAATAGATTCCTATGAATAATTAATTTTATCCCCTTTTGTGATAACATAAATAGAGTGATAAAGAATCATACATATTTTTTAATAAACAATAACTAATATCCTAACTATCCTAGAAATTTGAGAATCTCTGTTACATTAATATGAAATTTCTATTCACAAAAAAAATATTTTTAGTGGGATAATTTATTTTATCATCCTTATTTATAATGTCCCCAAGAATAAAATTGTTTTATAAGAATAAATCACTTTTTATAAATTTACCATTTAACATCATTTGGTTTATATTTTGTAGGACAACAATTAGTTGTTTTTCATGAATTTTATAACATTTGGAAAAAAATATCATTTATTAAAAGATCAACAAACATATCCAAATATTCACATAAGATTATATTTATAAGATGCATAAATATAGTAGGATAATGATTCAAGATAAAATGCATAAAAACTCATAATGCTGATTTCTAGTTTGGAATGATATTTTTTGAATTTCATCCTCCTTCCCCTTCAGTTGATTTTACCTAGATCTCAATACAATATTAGAAAAATATTTAGCAACCTAGAGATGATTAAACATGTCATTAAATGAGGAAATAGATACTAATACTTAAAATTACTATCATTCAATGATATATAATCAGGGAAATGTGTCATTGAATAGTCTTTGTTTTTAATGAACAAAAATGGGTCACCCAATGGTGAAGGGAAAGAAAAAATGAATCATTTGTCAAACAACTCCTCAAACTACATTTTCAATAGAAAATATTAAACTTGAACCATTAGATATAGGGGTTTTTGTAATTTTCATTTCTTATAAAACAAACACAATGTTAAATTCAACTTTCCAGATCAGTTATAACACAAGGAAACTAATCAAGAAAAAAATCTATGTGTTCATTTACCTCCAAAAAATTCTTATTCTGGACAGTTCCATTATTTTTTAGAATGTTTTCAAGAAGAAATTAATTTACATATTTTAACAAATTCAAATCTTCCAGATAGTTTATGAATGAAATGGGTTAATTTTTGTTCAAAAATGGATATATATATATATATATATAACTTATATGGCTCTATATTCAATCTGAATATGATAAACATAAATCTACACCATATCAAGAAATACACTAAACACTACAAAAGAAAATGATTCATTGTAGGTAGTATTTTCCCATAGATTTTTTTTTTCAAGTAATGCCTTCTTATTGAAATATATCCCCTGGTATTTTAACCATAAGCTATGGTTTTATTTCAAGAGGTGAAATTTACTGGTTACCAAAAAAATTTATCATAAAAAAATTAATTTTTAGAACCCATATAGAATAAAACATTCAAAAAATATGAGTAAAATAAACATGAATCTGATACAACTGCATTAGATAATCCAACATTTTCTAACGTAATCACAATGTATTTTATTTAACCTATATTCAAAAAATATAGACTCCTTCAATCACTCAAATCATTAATCTGGGATGTTATTTTAATAATTCCCCTTCTCAACACATATTAATCAAATTACTATTTTCTTACCACAATTAAACATACCATCACAATATTCTTTTCAATTGCAATCTCAAAGTATATTTCCAAAAATAACACATTGAATAAACATCTAGTACTTTTTGAAGGAATTACATAGAGTTCATTTAACCACACTTTCCACAAATTGAAAAATAAATTTTCATACCTTCATAGTTATTTGATTGATTCTTACCAATTTCATGACATCTAGAAAAAAATTTAATCTTGTTTTCAAGGTACACATGATAATCGTAAAACTCCATTTCTACCCTCTTAGAAAATTAGATTGTTTTTATATCTTTTTAATTCATAGGAAAAAAATTCCCTTCATTATCTTGGCTTGAATCCTTAGTAACACGTGTGATTTTACTATCTTGATACCAAAAAGATTTAGAGAAAACATTTCCAAATGATTTATTTTTTATTCATACATGACCACTGAATATTCCTATTTTTATTTCAATTCCATGAATTTTTATTCCATCCTATATTGGACCCCCTTAAGAGAATATATTTCAAGGAATAGATTATTAAATTTATCCCATTCCAATGAATCAATCTCTTCAAAATCTCTGATATTGATTACCATTGACCACCACTTGTTTTATTCACTTTTAAAATGATAAATAACAAGACTAACCGTTTTATTATATGAATACCCAATGACATAAAATAATTTTTAAAAGGATTTAATTTTCCCTTAATCTTCCACCGGTTCATAAGATCCACTAAAACCACGATGGTGTTCCCTTATGAATTGTTCTACTATCATCATGTTTCGTTACAGTTTCACTGGATGTTTTAATTCATTGATTTCTATACTAGTCATAGACTATGTTAGATGAACCATTTCTATAAAAAAACTAATTATTTCTAATTCCCAAGATTTTGGGTTGTGGATTTTAAAAAAATATCATTCTCTTGGTGCATTCCTACTTCAGCTTCCTCATTTCTTCTACAAAAAACCATTTTTGACAAACATATATTAGATGAATAAACATGGAAATAATCAAATTATATATCCATTAAAAACAAACATAATGTAAAATTAAAATATTGTATTATATTAATACCATTCTTAAACATTATGTTATCTAAAACGTATGCAAATTAAAACTATAAGGTCCTCAAATATAACATTACATAATCTTTTTAATTCAAATACAATACAATTATTATGTCCCCAATAAACATTTATATTTAGAGTTATATATAATAAGGACCAAATTCATACATATAAACATAATATCATATAATATGTGTACTACTGATGCAATATACATTTCATCCATAAGACATATGTTTTTAATAAAACAAGAAATATCCACATGAAATATCATTGCAAAATTCATCTTGCATTGTTCATTACCTTACACATATATTAAACATATGGATTTCTTTAAACAAGGGATGAGAACAAAAAACATAAGGAGGGACCTAAAAACAAGGAATGAATCCATTATTCCATTAATACATAAAAACACGTGATACCATTTTCACAATGAAATTATTTTCACTAATAAAGTATCATATAGTTACCATGTATAAACAAGTTACATCTATAAAAAACAATAAAGGTAAATTGATTATTTTCTTAATTATGATTTAAACCCTCATGGTTACACTTTTATTAGAATCCATTAAGGCTACCTTACAACGTTACCCTCATAACAACCTTATGATGTAACCATAGTAGTTACACATAGAGTAATTTTACGATCGATATACAACAAAAAAGTACTCAATGACTTAGATTTACTTATTGGTACCACCCTTAATCACAGAAAATTAATAATAAACATAAAAGAAATAAAAAATTAATACGCTCATTTTGAAAAAATCATTTTCAACTTTTTGAAAATGGAAATTTAAAAGATGATTTTTAAGGAAATGACCCTTACCTTGGGTTCATTATACATAAAACATGTTTAAACATCCATTATAATGGTATGAAGAGTTTTAATAATATATTTATATTTATAATACATTAAATGGTATTTTTTATAAAATTATTTAAACTATTTATTTTTAAAATTTTGTTATTTTCTTTGTTTCGGGTGAATTTATTCTATGATTTCCATGGCTAGTTCATGATGGATTTTCATTCCAAATGGAAGAGGGAATCTAGAAATGTAATGAAAGGGTGTTAATAGTTTTAAATAATTTAAAATGATACCATATATACTTTATTATTCTAATATGAGGATGATTCATTGGATAAAATAATAATTATAAAATTTTGATTCATTTCTTCGGAGGGTTTTTCTGGTCATTAACAACTAGTTTCATTTTATTCATGTTATGTATATTAATTTGTTATAGATCATTAAAAAATTTATAATATACATGTTATTATATTTATCAACCATAATAATGTTTTTTTATTATACATTGTGAGGTATACATAAATGAAAATATGACATCCACAAAGGTGGGGAATCGACACTTCATGGATGATTCTTTCTTTTTCTAGAATAAGTATAGAAGAAAAAAATATTGATGATGGATATTCATTTACAAAATATAATTATAGTATATTTATGATACATAAGTTGTCATTCTATATGAATAAGGTAATTTTAATAGATAATAAAACTAAAAAAGCAATAGAAAAAAATTAAAAGATAATGATAGAGGATTTTACCTCTTTAACTTCTTCTCCTCGAGAAGCTCCTTGAAGACCTTGGTTTTAGAATTTTTGAGATACACAAAGATATTGGACATGAGGAATAAGACATTTAATGGAATTGTTCATACACTAATCAAGATAAAATTATTTTAGATATGAGTATAATAGGTGGAGTTGGTTTGTATTTATAGTATTTGAGAGGGGTGTTTTCTCATTATTTTATTCCTTAATTTATTATTTTGGATCAACACTATTAATAGATTTGGTATTAGCACAAAATATATTTAAATAATGATGTAAACATTGATATTATAGTGATTAAATAATCTATTAATAATGGAATAGTGTATTGAACTTATAATCTATATACACTATAAATTATTGTATTTCAACATTTAAAAAAAGATCATGTATTTTAGAGAATTACCAAAAGATAACCCTGACCATTTTCAATGTTTAGAATTAAAATATGAACTCCATTTTTTGAAAATGTTTATTTAAATATGATAACATTAATTTTTTAATAAAATTTTAGTTTATTTCAAAAATATTGATTTATAATAGATTTTAATATTATAACTGATTTTATGACCCTATGAAAAAAATTAAATAAAGGCTCGTAAAATTTTCATATATGATGTAGATAAAAAAATATTAATTTATGAATTTATTTTAGGAAAATATATTTTCTTTTAAATCATAATATTAATCATAAAATTGTGAATGATTATTTATGTTTCAAAAAATGTCAACAATTAATTTTTCATTTGAATAATATTTATTTTCATATTATATGATATAATTATATCATATTTTCAATTGTAAGATACAAAAATTTTATTTATTCTTTCATTAGTGACATTTCAATTCTATTTGTATATTTTTGTTAATTTCTATACATACATCTTAATTTAGTATACATTTATAATGGATTAAAATTTTTCATTTCAGAATGAAAAAAATATTTTATAAGTACATAGGTGGTTATACGATCAATAGAAATACTCACCATTTGAATCCCTAAATTGTCTAAGAAGATTTAGTTGATATATTATGTTCTTTTATTTATGACCACATCCATCATGTTAACCTTTTATCACTACATAAACAACTATTATATATAATAATAAATGAATTTCAGTTTTGAAACATGAATCAATTATGTAACCACATAAATTATATTCACCATTATAGTAAAATATTGAGCTATATCCAGGTAAATAAATTCTATTAAACTCCATAACCTTTGGCATTCATGTCTTATGATGTAATAAAATAGGAATTCCTAGTCATTAATTCTCATTGAATTCAGTATTACATCAATGATCTCAACATAACTACCTGTATTGGGGTTTGATTGTTTGGTTTCCACATTGGTTAATTCTAAATTCCTTTATAATTGATTTTTAAATAACTATTTAATGTTAGGATTGGTGTTTTTTCTCCATGTAGATTCAATATCTATTTTTACTATCTTTTTTTTGAAACATAATATAATATTGCAGGTAGCCATTTTTTTGATATACAATTGATTATAGAAGAACTAAATATATCACATAAAGATTTGTTTATCCATTTAAATTAATAAAACACTCTATATTATAACCCAATCAATATCAATAGGGTGTTATAATTATTTTTCATCAAAAAAATATATGTAAAAAATATTAACATCATGATATCAACATGATTGTTGACTATAATGAATACAATATAGTGTGACTTCAATAATTATGGTGATAATACACATTTCATTGTAATTTAATTTAGTCACAACACCCTATAATGAAATCTCCCAAAAGTTATTACCTTTTTAATATGCTTTTTAACATGAAACAAATTTATTCATCTATAAAACATCACCATCATTATGTTATAAAATGAAAATTATCAAATTGGTTTGGATTGAAATCAAATAAAACATTAAAATATATTGTTTAAATATTATCTCCCATTATTTGTTTCTCATGAAATCCAAAATTCCATCAATTTATATTCAACACAATCATCTATTCTACTAGTAATTACTTCTTCATGTCATCACAATTCAGCAGCATCACCAAC
The DNA here is from genome assembly GCA_963277665.1 of Viscum album. Classification (NCBI taxonomy): domain Eukaryota; kingdom Viridiplantae; phylum Streptophyta; class Magnoliopsida; order Santalales; family Viscaceae; genus Viscum; species Viscum album. Next base: position 1,767,918,594 of record OY728152.1, read on the forward strand.
TTACACACCAAAAAAATATGTAATTTATAATTTGTAGATATTATCCCCCATCATCAATTAAATTAGACAGAGATTAATGTAACGCCATAAGAACTAGAAGATATTTCCGATTAAATAAATTTTAATATATTTATATATATATATTTATATTTAAAACCATGTTTAAACTATTCAAGATATGTTTTTGAAATATTGTTACAAAAACATGAACATTTTAACATATACATTGGGTTGGTGGGTATGAATCAGATTAACCACAATATGAAATATAAATTAAAAATTTTCCCTTATAAATAATTATTGATTGGTTATTATAAAATATATAACCAATCTTCATGAATTATAATTTGGAATAATTAATCTTTAAAGATTGATTTTCCTTTAAAAGATGGTTTTATTAATATTTTTTGTTTTCATTTTAATGAATTTTTTTAAAGTTTTTATTTATTTAAGAATTGAAATTATTATTTTGACACATAATAATAAATTTTAAATTGAATAAAGTTTCTCAATATTTCAATAATTATTTATTTTTTATTAAATCCTGATAAATAACATTTTTTTCAAAAATTTCATTGCATTTCTTTATTTGATGTAATATATAATTATGATAATTTTTTATATTTTTGAACATATAATAATAATAAATTGAATATAGATAATATTATTAATTCTATAGGATTATCATCAAATATTTTTTTAGTATACGTTCATTCATAAAAATGGATTTTCTGAAGACATTTTTTCATTGTGTTTACAAAATTATATTCAATGTAATTTCATCCATTTCCGGAAAATGAATTATAAAAAATTGGTTCCATATTTTATATAATCAGACTAAAAATAGGTAATATGGCACATTTCATTTTTAGTCATAATGAATAGCAATAATGTATAGGATTATCACCTCAATAAAGGATAAAATATGTAAAATGGGATTAAAAATAATGTATAAGGTCTCAAAATCAAACCAGAACATGTATTTATTTTATTGGATGAGTTTATATTAACCATAATATTATTATTCTATAAAATTTGTCTATTTTTCCCAATTTATCTTGATTATAACTTATTTTATTATTTTATGTGGTGAAAATTTACATAATATCACTTTTTTCATTTATTTTCTATTATATGTTTTCATAATGATAAAAAGATGATATGAATGAGTATAATTGGTTACTATGAATATGAATTAATTTTTTGTGATGTTATTTAATTTTTAATTTTTGGTGATGGTAAAATAATTTTGAATGCTTAAGAAACATCGACATTGCTCTTGTACAAGCTGTTGAAAATGAATTAAATTAATATAAAAAAATTAAAATTGATAGGTTTGGGATTAATTATTATGATAAATAAATTTAAGGGATAATTATAATTTATATATAGTGGTGATAGATTTCATCTTCAAATTCTATTTATTTCCAATTTTTTTATTTCGAATTTCCTTTTTTGTCTGAAAATTTTACTTAAATAATATTTAATGTTTATATATTGTTTTAAAATAATTATTAAATCTGAAAAATAATATACTAACTCAAAATTATGGGAAATATTATATCCTATATTTAATTATTTATGTTTTTTCAACATGAAATATGAAATAATAACATTTTTCCCCATAAATATTGGAAAATATGTTATCTTGTGCATGGTAGAAGAGTGATTAAAAGGTGTTAACCCAATAAATACAATTTAAAATTTCAAATAAAAATAGATAAAATTTATAGGTTGATTATGTTTTGACCTTATACTATTAATATTCAAATATATGACACATTAGATCCATTTTAAATTATTTACTCAATGATTATATATTTATATATATTGTAATTACAAATAATTATCCCACATCACATATAAAAGGGAAACTCTACTACATAGTTATTCATGAATTTTTAGTATTATAGTTTCGATAATTCTTATTCAAAATTATTAATTATATCCATATCCATGTTCATGAATCCTTGGTCTCACCATAACACAATACATTGAAAGAATATATTTGATCCCAAATGATGTTTATAAAAGAATAGGTATAACACATAAACAAGTGTTTGTATGATTATTTCATATTAAGACTCCCCTAAATATTCTATAACCATGATCATATAATAATATTAATGCCTAAAATATATATAAACTTTATTATATTAATTTCAAAATCCCATATAATATCATTTTCCATTCAATGGCATATGAAATCATCGCTTGTGTGTATATACATACAACCATCACCATGATGTTCCGTATTTTGTTTTCCATCACCACATATTATGGATGGATATTATAAGAAACATAATATTTACATATTATAAATATGAAATAATTATTCTCCTTTAAATATAATTTATTACCAGCATTCATTTATTTCCATGACTTTTAATATGATAATGTCCCTTATGTACACATGTTGACTACTGCCTCTCAAAATAAAAGTGAATTTAATCTCATTTCAGATGTATAGGTATTGTAATAAAGATATATATAATGAATATATATATGAAATATATGATAAACATGTGGTTCTTTAAATTTGAATTATTATTTTCTATTCCATCCTTCCATCCATTGAATAGTCGAAACATAAATCATTTGTATGTATGAAATATTATCTCTATGAAGTGATGTATTTCATTTTTCATCACCAACCTATGTAACAACCCATTATTTCACTGTTTGTTTCTTTTCTGATGTAAATTCTAATTCCATGCATTATGCGAAACACCGAGTTTGAGCACACTATTGTTTTTTCAAACTAGCCATTCAAAAAGTTGTTATGAATCCTATAAACCACATAATGTAATTTACAATTTTTTTTATAAATAGAATTAAATTTTGAATTCTAAATATCAAAATTATATTCTGGGTAATTTTTTGAATTTATTTTAATTGTTTCATTTTTTTATGATTAATGAAAAAAATACATTACTGTAAAAATAATATTTCATTTAAATAAATATTTTACTCTAATAAAAATATTTTAACAACAAATGATATAAATAATATATAAATTAATCCAATTTAGGATATTGGAATCATTTTAATAATATAATTAGATATAAAAAATTTAGAATCTATTTTCCCCTCCTAGCTACAATTGTAAGATTACAATTAATTGTAATTTTAAAGCTTATTTAAATGGATTTTGTAAAAATGGAAATACATAGTTGCAAATTATATTTAATTTATTAAATAATAGGAACACCTTAATTTTTTAGTGAATAATAACTTAACTAAAAATAACTTTATTTACCATGGTTAATGGTAAATCAGGTAATTAAATGTAAAATAATATTATAATATTAAAATGTTTCCCTATAACTTATCTTATTTTAATTTTTAAAAGTGTGATTGGACCGAAATCATCATTGCGTCAATTTTGGGACCTCTAGGATGACATTAATATATTTGTAAAATTTTCCTTAAAGAAATTCCAATTTTGTTATACATTTAATAAAAAGTAAAATATTTTTAATTTGAAGCTATAATTTATATGGTCAACTATAAATTTTCATATTAAATAATTTTCATATTAAATAATTTTCATTATATAAGTTAATGTAATTTATTCATAATTTTAAAAAATAAATAATTAGATTACATGTTGACATAATGATGATTTGTAATGGATTTATTAAAGAATGTAAAATAAATAAATGATATTATGAATATTAAAATAAATATTATCTAAAATATTTTATTTTATAAATGAATTTTTTTGATTAATATTACATGTTTGGGATGATTTAATGAAATTTTTAATAGTCAATTTTTTTGAGTTTTTTGAACTTCAAATAATAAATAATTTTAAAAATGTCAAAATTGAGATTTAAAAATAAATTTTTTTTATTAAATGATTTTTTTTAAAATATATATATATTTTAGAAAAATAACAATTATAATGTTAAATATTTAATAAATGATCCAATTTGGGTTCCTTTTCATTTTATATTAACTACAATAACCCCATAGTGTAAAAAAGGAAAGTTGTCATGGTAAGAGTCAAATTGTATAACTAAGGGTTAAAGAAAAAAAGATAAGGTTAATTTGAGGAACTAAAGTTTCCTAAAATTAATTTTTGATACGATTTTGACCCATAATAAACTATAGATTTAATAACCCACTTTGGATATATTATAAATAAAAAACGTTTTTATATTAAATAAATATTTTTGATGTTTCCTATAGTGCTCCTCACCTCTATTATAAAAGGGTACCTATGATTATCATTTATTCCCAACACTAAAGCCTTTTAGTTCAGAATAAACCTTCCCAATTCCTTTCCCAACACCCCTAAATTCAACTCATACATCTTAATTTGGGATTAAATTAGTGATAATAAGCCTTTTTCATAAAAACAAAAGGAGATACTCAAAGAAGACGTAATTGTTTTACGAATTCAATTCAATTTGTTTTGTTCTTGTATATCCTCTTCCTATGTTGTGTCTATACTAAATTAATAACTTTAATTTCATATAAATAATGGGAATTTATTATTATTATTATTATACAATCATATTTACCCTTTTACCCATCATACGAAAAACAATATCACCATTCATGCGTACTTATGATTTATTGTTCCACACCGTGGTGTTTAATGTTTTTCATAGATAAATAATTTTCATGGGTATAATTATGAATATAAAATATTTATATAATAAATATAACATTATATTGTAATTTAATGTTCATATTCTATAATATTATATACCATTTTACCATTAAGGGAATGATATAGTCTCCTGTGCGTACGGATAACCTACCGACTTCACTACATGATGAAATTCACCCACACTAAAACCATTTAAGAATTATTATAAAAAATCATATAATGAAACGTTTGAAATATATGTAATAATAAATCAACTTCAATTTATATATGTATATTTAATTTACTATAATCCATTTTATATAATAAAAGAACAAAAAAATGTTCATGCGTACAAACGACCCACCATCTCAATGAATGGTGTATTCCATTTCATATATCTATCATATATATAAATATACATATATATTGAATATAATTGATATATAAAACATTTTTAGATAATGGAAGTATTTAAAGAATGATTTATGTAATACAAGAAAAAGTAGCAAGTCAAAAACACATAATATAAACAGATATTTTATTTCCTGAATTTTTTTTAAGAAGTGTGGAGACATGAGTTGGTGGCCCAGTTCATGACTACAAAAGAATTTTGTAAAACAAATTTTATTACCTGAATTGTTTATTTAGCCTAGAAATTGATAATAAATGAGTAATGTATGTAATAAATGAATCATATATTATATCATAAATACTATTATGATTCTTTTACAAGTTAATAATATATTTAAAATCAATATACAAGAATTTAGTACACATATATAGGGAATCAAAACTATGGTATGGATTAATTTCACAATCTATTTATTTTTCATTATTTCATTTATGTACGAATTTATGGGAATATATTTATCATCTATGTACATGTTTCTGAAAAGTGTATTTAAAAATATTTTTATAACTATTTTATGATTTCATATATAAATTTTTACTCATTTAAAATTTTAAAAAATGAATATTTTTGTCAAATTCCTTATGGGGTACTATGTTTGACATTTTTGACAAAGTAGCGGCATAATATTTTTTATCTTATACTGACTGAGAATAATTTTATGCCTTTTTGATAACATAAAAAAATTTGAATTTGAATTAAAAATTTTAATCGTTGTTTTCAAAAAATATATTTTCTTTTAATATTTCATGGCTATTAAATTATTTCAATGTAAATAATTGATATTTTCTTCAAAGAGATTTAATGATTTTTTTATAATTTTTTTCTATTTCAACATCTTTTGTTGGATCTTATGTTTGATTGATATCAATTTCTTATGATTTAACATATCATATTTCATTGAAGGGTTCTTTGTTATTTAGAATGTGGACGTGTTATTTTTACACCATTCATTGTTTATGGTGATTATATTACCATTTCATAAGATAGTTTTAATATGAATATTTATGTTGGTTATGATTTACACTTTTAAAATCAAGAATGAATTGGATTTATTGGGTGATAGTTGGGGACCTCTATATCCATTCTATTTAGAAATAGGTATCATGAGACAAACTAGTTTGGGTTTTTTTCCCATTTATCTATGGTGTGGGAACAAGGCCTTGACGTTGTGTTTATGATGTCCATCATTATGCATTCCCTCATTATAATATTTTTTATTGGTATGAAATGTGATTATTCGACTACTATAATATCAATGTGAATGTTTAAATTGTATTATTTGATTTATTATATCCATATTATACTCAATAATATGTTTAAAAGTATTATTTTTCGGTTTTATACATTCCATTTAATGTTAATACTTATTTATGATAGCATTTGCTATATTGGTTTACCTTACTCAGAATCTGAGACAACCCCTATCTTTTTTTCATTTTCCTAGGATTCTATGGAGTGTTTTTTGATTGACGAATAGGGTTAATCTTGGATAATATTTTAGTTATATAACTATTATATATGTTGTATTTTATGATTTGAATTGTAATGTAATGTTCATGTATGTAATCCATTTTCCAAGACCGAAAAACTGATTGGTCCATTAATATTTCATTTCATTTAATCATGATAATTTATTAAAATAATGAACAAGCTATGGGATTATAGGGTGGGGGTGTTATAGTTGGTATGAATGGAAGTTTAGAAAAAACCACGAAAACTAGATTTAGAAATAAATTATTATAAAACATAACCCTTTGAATGAAATTGATGATAAGTATAACTATATGAATTCAACCATTATATTTAATGATATCTAAACTAGAATAATACAATAGACTTATGGATTGAGATGAATATGGAATAATATAGAGATCCTATAAATGGAACTTCATAACTATATCACTTTATTTTGTATTTATGAGATTGTGATTTAGGATTGGGTTAATAGTTAGAAATAGCAATGTTATTCAAATAATGTCTATACTACATATAATGAAGATACTACAAAATAAAAATGAGGTGATAGAGGTATTATCGAATAATATGATGAAACTTAGTAAATGGATTATGAGTGAAGTTGAATGATCAAGATTTATTTGTGTTTGGATTCATGAATTTTTACATCACCAGTTCTATTATTATATGATTTATTAGATAAATATGGACTGTACTGTTGTAATTTTTATTTAAAGATATGGAATCATAAGTGATTTAATTAAGGATTTAATGGCTACAAAAAGTTTGTTATGTCATAATAAGAGCAACATTATGTTTTTTGTGGAATATGTTGTTAAGACTTATTTTGGTAATTTAGAGACTGTTTTGGATAATGAATTTGGATGGAATTATTTTGGACATGTCTTCTAGTTATAATGGAGTAAGTTAATGATTTTTTATTATTTTTTGAGGTTAGGTTTTGATTTATTTCATACGTCATTATAACATTATGGGTTTTAGTAATTAGTTTGAGGATGATGGAAATACTTTCATGCATTATGATTTATCAAAAGTTATTCACGTGTGAAAAATTCTTTTTGAATGTTCATTTACAGGATTAAGTGATGAAGTGAAAATAGAATGATGAAAAAACTGTATTATATTATGATTATCACATGGAAAATAAATCATTTAATTCCTTATCTGATTAGTAATATAATTATTCCACTCCAAAGAATGGTTCTTGAAACCAAAAATTACATCCTTGTAATTTTTTCTATGAATCATATGGTCTCTTGAGTCAACGAATATACAAAATTTTTTATTGTTATCATTTTCTTAATCTTGGTCTCTATCACACTACATCAAAACATGATTATTATGTTTTTTGGGTATGTCCATGTTTTCATATATGTAACCCTGGTATATGTAATCTCCAGTTCCATTCATACTTCCATTTCATTTTTTAAAATTAGACCTTTAATCAAAACTTGTTCAAATGTAATATTTCCATAAAATAATTTTTAATAGTCAATCCCTAGTTTTCAAAAAAAAATATTTTGATGAACATATTTATTAAAGGTGGAGAAAATCTATTACCCCATGATTTCATAGTACATTATATTTATAAATAATTTAATATTTTTCATTGTACGTATCACCGAGTTCGAGAAAAATATAATATATCAAACTAGTCTTTTAAAAAGAAGGTATGAATATTATTAACCCCACAATGAAATTGATAAATTTTATTTTTCAAAATAGAAATCATTTTTGAATTCTTAATATAAAAATTATATTAGGGTTATTTTTTTGTATTTTCTTGATAGGTTTTAATTCTAGATAGATAGTGAAAATATGACATTGTGGTTAAAAAAAACTTTTTCCATTTAATAAATATTTTAATATAAATTTATTTTAACTTAATAATAGATATTATATATATATGTATATATATATATATTAATCCAATTTATTCCATTGAAATAATTTTTATAAGATATTTAGGTCTAAATTTTTTGAATGTCTCTTTTTACTGCCTTCTAGACACATTTGTGGGATTAACATTACATGTAAATGTACACATTCTATGAATGCATATTCCAAAAAATAACGTCTATTTTTGAAATTTCTATAACCATTTTTTTAATAGGGAAAATATACTTTTTTGAATGAATAGTAACGTTAGTAAATTTATATTTATTTACCATGGTTATGGGTAAATTGAGTATTTAATGATAATAATAGAAATATTATATTTAAAAATTACCCAAAATGTATTCATAATTTCATTTGATATGTTTCATTACTATAATCATCATTTGGTTGATTTTGGGACCACGTAGAGAAAAATGGATGACTTTTCAATATTTATAATATTATATTTAATGGTGGTCCAATTTTGATATACTTTTGTTTTTTACAAGTATATTTTTTTTGAATTTGATTTTATAATTGATATGTTTAATTATAAATGGTCATTAGAAAAATAAAATGTTAATCTACATTATGGATGTTTATTTTTAGTGTTGTAAAATAAATAATTTAATTAAATGGTGACATAATGATGATGATGTTTTTCATTTATTAAAGTATGAATCAAATAAATAATATGAATAATATTAGAATAAATATCATTTGAAACATTTTATTCCATCCATGATTTTTTTTATGAATTTTACAATTTGGTGTGGAGTTAATGTAGTTTTTTTATGAAATAATGTTTTTATAGGTTTTTTAAAACTCCAATAATAAATAGTGTCAAAATTGAAAAAAAATGTTTTTATAAAATTAATAATATTTTATTAAATGATAAAAAATTAATTAGAATATATGATTCATCCAAAGAATAATATAATGATAAATATATCATAAAATACCAAATTGGGACTCTTTTGGGATTTTATTGTAACTACAATAACCATATAGTGTAAAAATAGATGTTATCATGGTAAGAGTTAAATTGATTAACTTAGTGTTAATGCCAAAAGATATGGTTAATTTTATAACCTAAACATGTCTAAAATTAATTTTTTGAGGACATTTTTACAAATCAAAATCTCATAATCTTAATAACTCAGATTGGATATATATTAAATCAAAAATCAATTTATAATAAATAAATTGTTTTTGTGTTTCCTAAGGGGCCCCTTACCTCCCATATAAATGGAAAACCTCTGCTTGTCTATAATTAACACCTATAAATCCATTTATATCAAAAATACCCTACAAATTTCTTCTCCCCACTTACCTCACTTAATCTTAGAAGATGTTATTTGGTCATAAATCCAACCTAATAATTCCCTTTTTTCAAATCTGAAGGAGATACACAATGAAGAGGTAATGCTTTTTTCAACTCAATTCTTTTTCATTTCATCCTCGACATCTTGTTCATATTTATTTTCCATAATATAGTAACAAATCTAGTATCATCTACACTCTGATATGTTATTAGGATTATGGGAATACCATATTTATCCATTTACGCATCCTACAAAAAACAATATCATCATGCTTGCGTACATACGACATACCATCTCCACACCATGATGTACACAATTTTTCATACATACTTTATTTGGATTGGAATAATGATTAATATATAATAAATGAATATTAATTATAACATGATATTGTTTTTGAAAAATACAATTTCTTTCCAATTCCATAATATTTAACTACTAATGGATTTCTTTCATCGCTCGTGCATACGTACGACCTACTATCTCTAGTATGCGATTAGATTCCTCCCCCACTACAACCATTTAATTATGATTATGAAAATGTATATAAAGAAGATGTATGAATTATATGAAATAATAATTCAAATATAATAATATTTATATATTTATATATGTATATATCATTTAATTTCATCAATTCAATACAATTAGAAAACAGAAACATCATTCATGCATACATACAACCAACAATCATCATGAACGATGTTCTCCATATACAATATCTATATTATATATTATATATATATATATATATTTCTTATATATATTATATAAAAATAATTTATTAAATCCTAGATGTATTTAAATCATGATCTATGTAATACATTCAAGAATAACCAGTCACCACACATACAATAAATAATGTGATTATTACACAAAATGTTGTTTCAACATGGATATTCTTAATATATGTGTGATGTAAAATAATAAAAGAATCATTTATGATATCATAAATATTATTATTATTCTGGTACAAGTTAATAATATGTCTTAAACCACTATATTGGAGTTTTGAACACGTACGGATGGAATCCTAACTACAGTGAAGATTAATTTCACATTCTCCTTATTATCTGAGATTGATTATTTATATGAATTTATTGGGAAATATTTATCATATATATCAATTTTTTTATTTTATTTCCAAAAATTCTGATTAATCTTTTACAATTTTTTAGAGACATCTTTAACAAATTTTTTATTTAATAAAAACAAATATTTTGGATTTTTCTTTACGACGTAATTTGTTTGACTTTTTTGAAAAGTTATGTGTAATTTTTTATACTTATACGATGTGAGAATATTTTTAAACCTTCATGATGACTTAAAATTTTGAAGATTCCATTTAAATCTTATAATTTTATTTTCAAAATATATTGTTCCTTTTAAAATTGTGGGGTTTTTAAAGTATTCAATGTAAAAAAGAGACATTTATATCATAGAATTTTAATGATTTTATTAGATTATTTTCATTTATGTCAACAAATATTATTTTATTGTATGTTTGATTGAGGTTGATTTATAATGATATAATATTTCATATATTATTTATGGTCATATGATTACATTCACTATTGATGTTCTATTATTATTCATTCATGTTTTATGGTTATTGTATTAACATTCATTAAGAGATTTTTAAAATCAATGTTGACGTTGGTTATGATTTTATCTTTTCATATGGGGAATGAATTAGGCTATGTAAATGATAGGTGGGGCCCACTATAACCCCTAAATGCATTAATATGTCTCAAGAGACCTATTATTTTGGGTTTGTACATGTTTATTTTTTAGAATTTCCAGATGGCCTTAATAGTGTGGTTATGATATCTGTTACTATGGATTCCTTAATTATGTGATTAGTTATTGATATTTCATGTGTTTATTCAACTAGATGAATACCCATATAAATTTTTAACTGAAATTTTTTGATTTATTTATTCCATATTATATGTTAGATTATGATTAAAAGTATTGTGTTTTAGATTTATACATTGACAAAATTTTTATGTTTATTTATGATAGCTTTTTCTTTTTCATTACCCTTTTTGAGTATCTTAACTTAACCCTTTATTATTATTTATCTTCCTAGGATATGAAGATGTTTTTTATGTTTTAAATATATGATTATTCTAAGAGAATAACATCATTCTCAAAGTAATATATATGTTTTGTTTTATATTTATAATTATAATGTAATGTTTATGTATTTAATATATATTTCAAACTCCTAAAATGATCAGTCCTTTTGGATTTTATTTCGTTCAATAATTCCATTGCATTAAAGTAATGAACCAACTATAGGCTTCTAGGGTAGGTTCATTAAAACCTATATAAGTGGTTGTAAAAGTATATATGATGAATAAATATTATTCTTATGATAGTATTAAAACTCTTTATTGGGTAAACCTTTACCAATGTGAAATTACTAGAACTATCAAACTGAAACATTCTAGGAAAATAATTCAGTTTTCACATAATGAAATATTTAAATGATGAATAATCAATAAATGGGTAATTATAAATTATAAGGGAATGATATTTATTAATATATATTTTTCTATAAATGAATATTAATATGTTTAATATTAATAAAAAATCTATATTTTTGTATATAGGGTGTTTGTATGTTTAAGAAGAATTTCAAGACATAAATAAAGGTTTCTTAGTATTTGAATTGTTTGGTTAGAGATTTTTCATTCCGTACATCTATGTTTGATTATGTGATTTACATAATTACCCTTACACATGTTATATAATTAATAATGATTAATTAATTTTTACAATTAGATTATGATATCAATGGTGTTATGATTAAAAATTTACAAAATTAGTAAGGCTTTATGATAAAATATCATTTATTTTTGGTATTTTCTATGTCAAATTTTCATTAGTGTTGATTTTATAATAATTATCTCTTAAAAAATATCCATTTTATTTTATGATATTTATGTATGGATTTTAAATGTTTTCCTTTCCTTCTTAATTATATGGAACTTATAATGTCTAGGAAAATGTTTTTCCTAAAAACATATTTTATTTCTCCTTTTGTTCAAGAATCTCACTCCACCATATCCACATTCTCTAAAATGATTTCAAATTATGTTTTAATATTCCTAATTTATTGTTTAAATTATTTTTCAACTATAATTATATTATTCATACTGTTATAAAATGAAAAGTTTTCCTAAAATGAGGTAAATTTTAATTTATACCCAAATTTTGATATAAAGACTTATTTAATCGATTAATGTACAAAAAAAATTTCTCTACATATTGACTATCCTTTAGAAAAAATATTACATTAAAAGATTAAATAAAATCAATGAAAATATATTTTTCAATGGTTTTTGAATTTTTCTTTAAGATGTTAACAATTGAAAAATGATGTTTGCTCATGATTTTCACAGTGAATTTTACATACACTTATAAATTAGATTTTTATTCTATGTCAACGACCCATAAAAATTAGTATGCATCATTATATATATTATATTATTATTCCATTCAATTTTATGGATGAATTACTATTAAATTTTTCAAAGGATTCTTTCATGAAATTCATTTATTTAATAAATGTTAATTAAAATATAACGAGATATTAAAAGATCATGTTATGCAATACAATTCATTTCACCGGATGTCTTATGAGTATTTTAAGATAATATTTTATAGAACTTATTTCATTTCCATAAGTTATTATTTGGTGAAATAAAGAATGATTTAGGATATAATGGAACACATATTTATGGAATTCATAATGGGTTGTTGGGGATGAAATTATACAGCCCTCTAAACCATTATGTAGTGGTGTAGTTTTTAAGGAACTTAAATGAGATGAAAATGATAATAAACTATGATTAGATGATTGAGTTAATATATTGAAAGAGAAAACATAGATAATAAGATAAAAAGAGGCTATGGAGGTAATAAAATCATAAGAGATGATGAAGTTAACTACATCAAAGATTATCATAAGAAAGTATTATAATTATCCCCTTTTGGTGATTCCATAATGAACGTTTTACACCCAAATTTATTATTACGATTTTCTATGATTTTTAGTTGACCCAAAAAATCCCATGAAATCATTTTATGTTTATTATATGTTCTCATTGATAATTTTTGATTATTGATTATTCAATGATCCTATGACATTTTCTATTTTTATGAAAAATTCTTATTCCAGGACAGATGATTTTTGGTAATTGGCTTTATCTGTTAGTATATGTAAGTTATAATCATTTAATAACAACCATATTCATATATTATTATATATTATGAACACTGAATGATGTATCCTATTTTTAACCAAAACAATAATATAAGTGAACAATTTTATTTGTTTATTTTTTCCTTAGGTTAGAAAAAAAGGTATTATGTGGGGTACGTCTAGAAATATTAGCATGTAGAAAGAACATTGTGGGGGGGGGGGATGTTGAAGATAATTCTTGAAATTATTTCATTATGATTCTATTTTATAAATATGATAATCATTTTCTATTCTATGTTATGCCTTATAGCCATGTTTAATTAATATTCATCTTAAATAATGTAATATCTATATATGATATCTCAGGCCACCTCAGTTGGTATAAAAGTAGAAATTAGTTTCTTTTAGAAAACCCATTATTATTAATATAAGGATATAATATAATAAAATATATCATGACTTGAAAGTGTTATAGGATTAATATAATGCTTCCTCATTTTACAAGAACTTGTAATAATTTGGGACATCTTAAGAATTATTTTCATTGATATAAAACTTCTTGATCTATTTTTTATTGACGATCACTAACACTGTTATGTTTTATATTTTGAATTGAAATAAATTAGTGGAACCTTGTAAAAAATTGTTTTAGAGGAAAATATAGTGATTTTATAAAACTGAAACCAATCATGATATATGATTGAGTGAAAAAAACATGTGGTTTTCCCATACAAAAAATCTCGATTTATGATTCAAACATGAACTTATGTGAGATGATTAAAAAAACATACTAAGATAAAAATATTGTTTCATTGGAATTTAGGTTATGAAGACCTTTCACAACATATGATAAAATTTGATTTGTACTTGAAAAGTAAAAAAAATGAAACATGGGAAACATCTGAACGGAACATGAAGATGTCTCATATGTGATAAAGGATGATATAGACAAATAAACTCCAAATTAAAAAATTTGAGTTCATTTAACCCTATTATTGGTAATAAATATATCAGAAAAAATAAATTATTTTTCTAAAATGTTGAGAGTATGGTCATTGTGAAAATAGATTCCCTAATATTAAATTCCATGGAGGGTATTAATGTGATTTTAAGAATAATAGTTTACCAAGGTCATATATGGTATAAAAATATTGAAAATACCATGTAAAACATATGGTTTTTTAGTAATTTTTCATATATTTAATGTAAAAGAAATGATTTTATTTTGATTTAAAAATCCTAGGACATGATTCAAACTATAGATTTTATGAAGGAAGTATTAATGACTATGATAAAAATAAATAATTAATGGTCTATATATGAGGATAAGGTTATGAAGTATATATATGTAGGGTTTGAGAGTAATTATGTAATGTTATTTTTTATGGGAAGATAAATGTAATAATGATTAAATGTTTAATGGCTATGATATCCCTTTTTTGTTTTATATGATGAGAGTCTAATATGATTGAGGATCCATTGTGAGACACTAATTATTTATTAACAGTTGATTAAGGTATATGAAACTCATAAATTTATCATGTTCATTACTGAATGAGGGTTTTAGGAAGAAGGATATATGTTGAAAGGTATTGATAACCTTAATATTCAATATGATATTTGAGATTGAAGATACTACTATTAAATCAGATAAAGGGGTAATTTAGTTTTTTTGAAAATATGTTTTTTCATAAATACAACCATGGGATTGAAAATTTATTTTCTAACTAAGTGGTTAATATTTTTTTTAATAATTTATTTGTATTGGTTTAATTAAATAATAAGTATAGGTAAAAAATTATCATCAAATATGAAATTTTATGTTATATTGGTTAATATTAATTAAGGAATCCTTATTCAAGAAATATTTTTAGGGCATATATGTGTTTTTTGTTTCCATGGTGATCCGTGTTATTTTAGAAAACATATTATATAATTTATGGAATATAAAATTAGCATGTATAAATTTTTGGAATGAGGTCTTATGAGTGATAAATGTTGTTTTTTGATATATGTTATGTTTATCCTAGAAAAGTATGTTATCAAATATTTTATTTTTTGTTTTTATGAATTTATTTAATCATAATTTGGATGAGTTTTGATGATAATGGATTATATAAGAGTTTAGTATTAACACTGAGGGTTATTGTTAAGTGTTTTAAGATTTATAAATTATATCTTCATATAAATAATTATTCATATTGGATAACTTATGATAAACATTTTTTCCGGTAAATATCTATATATTTTTTTAATGATATTTCATTCTTTTGTGGATATTATCATTTACTAAAAATATATTTTTGTACTTTATGTGAAAAAAAATCCTTAGGGTTAATATTTATATATAATATATGATCAAGAAGGGATATAAAACATCTATAACAATAATTTAATAATTAATTTATAATTATGTTATGGAATAAAATAATGAAATTTCTTTATTTAAAATTCTATAAATTGTTTGAAAGTGAATTCCTAAACTCTTTTAAGCGGAAGATAAATCTATAAAATCTAATGTTGTATGTATTAATCTACTATAATGTATTAATTTAGAAACTCATGAGTCACATAATGAGACAAACATTGATTTAGAAGTAAATAATTAAGTAATACTATGTATTGATACCCCACATTTCATTACATAAATATTTCATAATTTATAAGTTAAAAAACACAATAGAGATACATGTCCAAGATTAAGAGGAACATTGTATTGGGAAAATTTGAAAAATTTATCACATTATACCTAAATAATAAATATTTTTAAAATTCATTTTTTTATACATTTGAATCTCAATTTATTTTTATTATATTTAGTCACTTGAATATATACATCAAAGAATGTGTTGACCTAAATTTGTAGTAAATGGATGAATAATATACCTGAATTAAAATAACATTGGTCATTATAATCATCACAATAAAATCACAAACATCATATCATTATCATCATAATCAGGGGAAAAATTTATAAAGGCATGGAATGTGGAAATTTATAAAAATGAAACACCATCTCATAGTTTTGAAATAAAACACATTTTTGTGAAAACATCTAACATCATGTTCATGAGAAACATATGTGCATAATTAAAATATCATATTTTTAAAAACAATATAGCACTATGTTCATGAATATAAATAATTACCTCCTTAAATACATAAAATTTCCTAATAAATTAAATGTAAATAAAATTCTAATATCACCCATGAAAGGATAGCATTTACATAATCATGAATTCCCTACAGAACATATAACAATCACAACAATGAATTAATTGATCTAAAGGAATGGGTATCACAAGGATTTAATTAACCACGATTTCACGAATAATCTAAGGATTCCCAAAAAAATATAATGAAATATTTGGTATGTTGTCATAGTCCTTGAGTGAAAAATTTACAACGAAAGGGGATTAAATGTTGTATTTTTAATGAATAGTTCTTTTATAAAATATTTTATTTTTCATCAAATCAAGTAGGAATCTCGTATATTGATGAAAATAAAGAAATTGTATAATATAATTTCATTTAATGATCATTATATAACTATTAATACCAAAAATTTCATTAATGTGGGATACCAAAAATTAATATAGTTGGATTTGAGAATCCCCATACATTTATTCCCACTTAATTTCGTCAATATTCTGCCTCCTGAATAACAAAGAAAGATGTCTTTAACATTCATCTTTAATTGAATTAAGCAATTTATTATACCATTTATAAATTATTTAATTTTGAATTTTTTAGATAATTTTTCTATTTATAGGGTGGTATTTTGTATCTCTAATTTTATAAAAAAATTATATGTTTTTCTCCAATTTACATAGTTTTTAAAAATTTATTATTTAAATTATTAGAATTATTTCCATAAAAATATAATGAATATAATTACATGGTTTTATATTATATATATTTCATAATATTCAACCATGAATTAGGTTATATTCATTTACATATCAACATATCCATAGAGGGTTAATTCACCTTTGACGATACATTAGTGAAAGGGCGAGAAATGAAATTTTGAAATTTATATAAATGGTAAATTTGAAGATTATAGTAGGTTATAATAATTAATAAAATTCTATCTTAATAGGTAATTAATATTATATCGATATTTTGTGAAGGGGGCGGTGAAAAAGGGAGTCAGAAAAAATAGAAGAAATAAACAGAAGAAGAGTTGATCAAAATTTTCTTAATCATTGGGGTAACATCTATTGTAGGTCACTAAATCTCACTCAATGTTTGGAGTTGGTTCACTCTTGAAAATCCCATTATATTATAAGGGACATGATAGAGAGAATTTTTTATTTTTATTAGATTTTTAAAGAGAGTTGTGATTGATTTTACTAGTGGGTAGTGGTGGGTTATTTATACATGAGAAGCAATGTATTATTAGATGAAAACATTGAATAAATTAATATATAAAATCTCAAAAATATAATAGTAAATTTTTTATAATAAATATAATATAATGGGTTTAATAATTTATATTCCATTTATAATTTTATTTCATTATTTTATGAAAAATTAATTTGAAAAGGTGAAATTTTTATTTTAATGTATCACTTTTGATATTAGGTTTTCGAAAGATCTTTTTTGGTTTGTAAATTATGTTTATTGTATTTTAATGAACAATTTATAAAATTAAATATATCATGTCTTAATTTGTTATTATAAAAAGTGTTATTTTGTTATTAAATCATGAATGATAGAGTTTAAGATTCACAATTTATGTGAAAATTTAAATTTTTAATATTTATGTGAAAATTTATGTATTTTTTAAAATTAGAAAATATATAAATCGTGGAATATTTCAATATCTTGATTTAAAAATTTATATTAATTTCAAAAAAATAAATATATAATATAGGTAATTTTTATTTTAATATAAAAATTACATGTTTTACAAAATAGATTAAAATACAATTTACTAAAAAAGTCCTTATATTTTATATTTTTAATCAGATTATTTATACTTTTAAAACAATTGAATTTGATATGATTATATTAATCACGATAAATATTATTTTTGTCAATATTTTTTATTTTTAAGTAAAATGATTATTCCAGCTATTACTATGTTATTCCATATGGTTAGGTTACTATTAAAATTGTAATATTACTATTTTAGAAGTCGCATTACCTCTTATATATACGAATTCATTATTTCACTCAATATTCATCTTAATTAATTTCAATTTTCTCTTTCCATTTTCTAATATATAGATTTGTTTGCTAATATTTTGTTACATTTATATTGTTTTTTTATTATGGGTGATGATTATTGTAGATTGGATTGATCAATATTTTTTTATTTTATCTTTTCTATTTAGAACTTTTTGTTGTTATAGTTATTGGAATCTTAATTGGATTCCTTAGTGATAAATGTAACATTATTTAATAATGATTTATTTGTATTGGATTTTTATAACTTTAATGTTTATAATATTATATAGTATAATGAAAAACACATTTATTAAAGAAACAAATATTACTATGAAACACAGGTTCCTGATAATTTTACTACTTTTGAAATTTTATCTATGAAAATTCATCTCATATTCTCTGTAAATATAATTTTTTTGATTATGCCACTTTAAAGAAAATGTGGGAAACCAAGGATCACAAAATAAGGTTACAGTTACATACTGAAAGGGCATACAAATTTACTAAACACAATACTATAATTGTTATAATTAGACAATAAATATAATTCACAAATGAAAGTACTAACCAGGGTGTCCGGATCCACACTGATGAGCTCTTCAAGGTGAGTAGCCATTATTTTTATTATCAAAGGTCCATCAGAAATGAGAAAACCTACCTCCCTCCATATAGCACATAATAAAGAATAATTCATAAATTAAGTCTTCCTCATTAGAGAAACAGATCTGAATATGTCTCGAACTTAAAAGGCCACAAATAGCAGGATCCTGTAAATTCCAAGAAGAGAATAAATACTGGTTAAACACTTCAACCGATATATGATTATTTCAGAATTGGGAAACTATAGTGAGATATAGTAAATAGGTAGCAGTTGTGAACTCCAACGTAGAAATAGACACTGATATCACCCAATTCGTGAAGGCTTGGAACATGGGGATTATTTCAATCGAAGGAAACGTGGTGAGAGATGAAATATCCATGAAAGGGTAGAATGAAGGGAGATGATAAGGTACCGATTGAGAGGAAGAGTCTAGAATCCCCCTTCCCAACCGAATTAGCTCGAGGAGGGGAGGTGGTGCCACAACCATTCCCTATTCCATCAGTGGACATGGGAATAAGACCGAAGCAGGAGACCCCTATCCACTCATTTTATCATTTAATAATAGATGAGGGTACATTAATTTTATTTTTTCCATAGGTTCTCATGTCTCCTCTTTATACTTATGGTTCCTCTATAACACTTTGACATGGTGTGTTGTCCGATTTTTTAGCAATTTCTCATTATAATACAATATATCTATAATTTACTCCTTATTTGAGAGTTAATTCTCTTTTTATTCCCCGTATGGATTTCATACATGTTAAGAATATGAATCTCGTTCTATAATATTGATATGTGAAACACATAATGAACATGATCGATAATTAGTGGATGTTCATATCGATAGGCCACTTATCCTATGAGATAAATGTTATCAAATGGGAAATGTACCATGTGATAAGCTTCCCTTTGTTTCAAAAAAGAATTTATCTCCTCCATTATTAAATTTGAAGGAAAAATTTTTCTCCAACATTGTACACCAAGTAGCTTTTATGGTTGTCAATAAAGATCATTTCCTAACTATGTGTTTCTTTTATGTGAAATATATTGTTTAAACATCCTCTATCATCTCTTTGAAAATATCATGTCTAAGTGGCTTTCATTATCCAAAATTATTCAAAAAATATGGGGTTCTACCTTGATTCACATATATAAAATCATTTGGGGCCATTTAAATACTTAAGTGGAAGATATTGTTCTGTGAGAACTAAACCGATGGATTATTTCAATCCCGATGAAATTTAATATCCATTTATCATTATCATATAATTTATTCAAGAATCTACGTATTACTTTCAGATGGCCATTAGTATGGGGGTGATAGGCCATGATGAAATTCAATTCAGTACTTAAATCATGTCAATGAATTCCCCAATATTTTTATATTTACATTGGATCATGATAAAATATTATTTGAAGTATAACCACATACAATCCCACTACATCCTTCTAATATTCCATGGAATAATTTTAAGGTGAGAAATCAAAAAAATAGTGATAAACTGTGATGTTAGGGTGACTCAATCCATCCCAACCCATGTCACAATTATTCCTTTTTATTTATACATGAGAAAAGTTACAATTTACATGGTCACATTATCCCATTTACACATGGTTATAAGCAATGGTTGTATCAACACATTGTACTTATGGTTCTCCACATTAACCTCCTAACATACTAATAAATTGTGATACATAATCTCTAATCGATTTTTTTTGTGTTCTCCCACTAGAAGTGATCTAAATGATCATGGTACATCTTGGTACATTTAGGATGGATCGAGAAATGTGAGATATTTTTATTATCCAACAGCTCATTATTTATCTCATGTGATACATGCACACATATCCTTATTCCATATATAAATTATCATCAATGTTAAAATTATGTATCTTCCAATACTTTACTACTTCCACCATCATTGTAGCTCTTCATCGTCCCTTCTTTCTTCCTTGACAATATATTGTATAGATGGTTGTTAATTAATTTTGGCTAGGTGGGATGTATTCCCTGTCGTTTGGATTTCCAAATCAATCATTTTATTGACCAATAAGAATGTTTCCTTCTCATTCTAAATCTGGGATTGAATAGCAGGTTTATATATACAAATAGAATCAAATATATTCATCGACTTTCATAGATGGAAGTGAATATAACATTTGTATTCCTTGACATTCTTTAAACATCTTCTTTAATTCACGTTGAGCTACTTATCTATGAATATATACTTTAAAATATTGTGATGACTATATATATCATCCTTTTAACCAAATTGGTAATGCCCCCTAATAGTTAGATCGAATATCACAACTACTAACACCTTATCCGACATCAATTAGTTATTTTCAAAGAACATAATATATAACAAGAAATAGGTTATCACTTTTTCCTTATTCATGATCACACAAATAATGAATTTTATTAAAGGATCACTGTATATCATAAAACCTTCTCCACATATTGGTTGTGTGAGTATAGGTTCTATGATTGGAATATTATTGACCTCCTTAAAGTTTTACTCACATTCTTCAATATAGATATGCATTACCCATTTGCATGTTAACTTAGTTTGGGGGATAGAAAATCATGTTGAATTTCTCATAAACAAGTTTAAACCAAAATAATCCATGAAAAATATGGATTTCTAGAACACTAGTGGGTATGGGACCTTCATCAATGGCCTTTTCTAAGGGCCCAAGTATATTCCATCACTTGTGATTGAGTTCCCAAATAATGCGACTTGTGGTATCCAAATGTCAGAGATACTAAATTTATCTTACATATTCAACATACTTAGAATTTACATCACAATAATTATATTCTATTCTTGTTTCTCTATGCTCAAGGATTATATTGTTATATAACAAATATACACAACAAAAAAATTCATGGTAGTTTCTAAAAAAGATATCCATTAAATCCATGATGATTGTAAGGGATTTTGAATGTCTAAAGGTTGTCACTATGAACTCATAGAGGAAATACCTTGTACGAAACATTGACTTTCGAATTTCTACCTTCTTCAAGTTTATTTGTTTATAACAATAATTATGAACAACCATTCAATAGTACCAATATCTTCATAATATAACCACTAAAATAAAATATTACCATCACAGAAAAGGATAAAATAGGATAATCAATATTAAAACTAGTATTTTATGTATCAAAATATAACAAAAAATTTAATTTATTTTATTTTATGATTTTATTTGAACCATTATAATCTAATATTCAAAAATATGGGAAACAAATTCCACATTCCATTA
Organism: Viscum album; assembly: GCA_963277665.1. Classification (NCBI taxonomy): domain Eukaryota; kingdom Viridiplantae; phylum Streptophyta; class Magnoliopsida; order Santalales; family Viscaceae; genus Viscum; species Viscum album. The sequence continues at coordinate 1,767,941,544 of OY728152.1, forward strand.
ATTTTACCTTTTATATTATCTTATGTTGAGAAACATTAAAAAATGTCACTCTTTATATTATTATCTCTAATATACTAGGTTGGGGAAAAAATAATTTATAAATTTATAAAAATAGTTACAATGAATTTGAATAAAATATTTTTATAATATCATTTTATATTATTTGTTATGGTATAATTATCATTAATTCTTACGCAACACCGACACAATTCTTACGAACTTGTAGAAAAATAATGTATATTATTTTATAACCCCTAAGAGTATTTTTTTTCATTAATTGTAATGTTTTAAGAGATTCAAGGATTATTATAATGTATATGGGAATAAATTATATTTTAAATTCAAATTATATTATTTTAATTGTATTCTTAAAGTCAATTTTTTGGATTAGTCCTTAAAATATCCATATATTGTATTTACGATTTAAAATTCATGTAAGAATCATATTAAGATCATTGGATGATATATTGATTGAGGTTGATGGTTTGTTTTAAGGAATGTAATAAATGGTTTATTTTTGTGCCACATTTAAATTTTTATAATCCAATCACGACCTATAAATATTGAAATTGTTTTACAGTGGTTATGGTTAAAAAACGTTAATGTGGGGGATAAACCCATGAATAAGGGTCAAAATATCCTATAAATTAGTAAAAATTGTTTTTTGATTATTTTTTATCATTTAATAATTATATTCTATTATATGGATAATTGTAGGAATTTTGCAGGAGTTAGAAACATATTATATATGTTAATTTTTCTTTTATTTTCAAGTTTGTTACCCAAATCATTTATAAAAGGGATACGACAACCACATTTATATACATCCTTCGAGAACACTCATTTTGAAAAAACATACGAAAATTTAATTCAATATTCCCTCCAAAATTCATAGATTCTATTATCCCACTATAATACCAACTAATGATTGATTAAGGTGTAATCCAAAGGAGGTTTGTCAAAAATATGTATAACTCTTAATTGACTGTCTGTATGTAAATTTATTTATTTATCCACAACCTAAAAATCTTAAAAACCATTATATAATACACTATAAATTTTATTAAATTAATACCATTTATGAAATTATAAAAACAAAATTAACATATTGTGATGTTTGGATATTTTTCAGAATATAATTATTTTTCATTGAATTGTGAAACATATAAATATTTATAAAAATGAAAAATCTTGATAAATTAATTAATTTATAAGTCAAAATATTTTTTAGATAATTATTTAAATGAAAATATTTATTAATGTAACGTCCTAGACCCTAGGGATAGATCTGTGAATACCCAAAGAACGCCTTCTGTAGGCTAGGGTTTGGTGACTCGCACCGGAAGGCATATACATAAAACGGGATGTGATTTTATTTTTGACCGGGAAATAACTAGACTAGGTACCCAAAAAAAGTAAAATATGTAGTAAAACTGCTGAATAGAAAGTGTAAAATAAATGTAAAGGGTCCAGTATATAAGGCCAACTAAAAGAGATGTGATAAAAATGAAATAGCTCATGATGTCATTTTCCTAGGAACCTACCTAAAAGGTAGGGAAAATCATCTCTGCAGCTCTCCATGTCAATCAGCCACCTCCATGCATCGTCTGGTACTGACTCCCTAACCTCGTTTAATATTGTTTATCATTTTCACATGACACAACTTTATAGGGGCGAATCCCATGCAGGGATGAGTATAACAATTGTAACACTCCAAGCATCCACGGTACACTTCTCATTGAATAATACAGTAGCGTGTGTTGTACGGAATATCGAGTTCTAAGACATCACTTCCAATCAAACTAGCTATCATGAATAGTACATCCAACTCTTTATAATTTTATAAATTTTATCTTTCAAAATGGACTTCATTTTTGGATTTGAAATATCGAAATTATCTTCGGTTGAATTTTTTATTTTTCTGAAAACATTCAATAATTGATGAATAGTGAAAATCATAGAGTTATAGTTTACAACCGAATTTATTTTTAAATAACTAATTATTTTCTTTATATTTATTTTTTTCAGAATAGATATATTCAATTTAATTCATTGGAGTCATTTTGTAATAACATTAGATATATAAAATACTTTTCACCGTCTTTTACACACCTCCTAGGAACATTTGCAAATTTACAAAAAACATACATTTACCACTTCTGTGAGTTGAATTTCAAAAATATGAAAAACACGGTTGATTTCAGTATGTAAAATCTTGTTCAATGAGATGAATATAATTTCTTCTTGAATTTTTTATTCATAATTTTATTTACTACGGTGAAATGTCAATAGGGTAATTAATGGTAAAAATGATTTTATTATTACTCTAACACATGTAAAACTTCTAATGGATATGTATAATTCGACCAAGAACAACCTTAGGAATAAAATATGAACCTCTTTGGTCCATTTTTAATAGTTTAGGACATTTATTATTATTTAATTCAATGAATAGTTAAATGTGTTAAATTAAAAGTTTCATAACAAAGCCATTTTTAATATAGGGTTACACATAAGATAAATTCAACTATAAATAATCATTAGAAAGCTAAAAATAATAATTCCTAAATAATGTTATTTTATTTATAATCTTTATATATTAAATAATAAAATTTATTTATGACTGAATGATGATGCATTAATTACCTAATTAATGAAATATTAAAATAATTGATATTATAAACATTCAAATAAATGTAATATGAAATTTTTTATGATTTCCACTAATTTTCTAGGTCAATAAGACATATTAGGGTTTTTTAGATGAATTTTTTTCAAAGTAATAACGTTTTTATGAATATAGAAAAAACAAAATACCAAATAGTGTCAAAATTGACTTAAAAGTGTTTTAAAAACAAATATTATATGATTAATTGATATTCTATTCATAAAAATCAATGGTTCATCCAAAAGACTTATATAATGATAGGTGTATCATTAATGAACATAATGGGTTCCTTTGGAAGTATATAGTATTTTTATTATCAATATAATATAAAAATACAATGAGACATAGTAAATTTCAAACTATTTAACTAAGAGTTAAATATAAAGGATTAGGTTAATATTGTGACGCAAAACTTTCTGAAACCTATTGGTTGAGTGGTTTTCGACCCATACCCATATTAGGCTTTAAATAATTCATTTTTTATCTCTTATGAACCGAAAAATATTTTATTATAAAATAATATTTCTATCTTTTCCTAAGGTTCCCCTCACCCCTCTTACAAAAGGGCACAACCCCTTCTCTCTAATTCACACCTCAAAGCCATTTGGATTGGCCAAACTCTGCCCAAATACCCTCTAAATTGTCCTACCTTAATCCTAGAAGCCTTGTTATAGTCATAAATTCATCCTCATAAGTCCTTTTGATAAAATCAAAAGAAAGAACCTCAAGAAGAGGTAAATATTTCATCACCTCTTTCAAGTTCCTCTCTTCTTACACTTCCACTTTCTTGGTTTTAACCATTTTAAAATAATAACTCCAAAATATTATATATACTGTGATGTTATTATAAATATTGTAGAACCATATTCATTATTCTATCAATCCTTTGAATGAAATGTCAACGTACGTGCATTCGTACAGATTACCGTCTCCAAGTTGTGGTGTAATTGTTATAAAAAAAATTATTATTTGGATGGGTATAATAATAATGTGTAATTGATTTAAATAATAAATATAACATGATAATGATTATGTATATATGATATACCATCCAATTATATATTATTCTAATATCAAAATAATGACATTGTCTCTCGTACGTACGTACAAATTACCGTCTCCCCGAACACGATAAGATTTATACCCCATCGTATCCTTTCATGTCTAATTTTCATTAGATGATTAAAAATAATTTTTATAGACATAATATCATTTTGAATATGAATAATTTACATCCTATCCCCAAAAAACATTACTTATGTAACAAATCATATAAAGGAAAACGAATCAGTTAACACCTGAAACGACGATAACACTATGATATTATTAACAAAGAAATGTGAAAAGATCATATATGATATCATATTAATATATATGATTCTTGTATAAATTAATAAAAATTATTTCACCATTATACAGGAGGTTATCCTACCCTCGACCAATGAAAAGTATGAGGTAAATGTTAATTTCACAATCTCTTTATTATTCGAGGTTGTTTTTACAGAAGTATCAGCTGAGACCTCTTTATTATCCAAATCCTTATTTCATTAAAATGTATTCCAAAACATTTTTAATATTTACAAGACTATGGGTTAATGTCAATTATAACCTTATTTGACCTTATATGTTTCGAAAGAAAAATTTATGTCGTTTTCCATACAAGTTACATTATGACCTTTTCGACAAAATTATGGTATGAATGTTTTTTAACTTATATGGAGGGTGCATCTATTTTCCGCCATAATAACAACGTCGAAGAATCCCTTATAATTTTATAAGAATAATTTCAAAATAAACGTTTTCATTGTAATTATTTAAATCATAAATGATTTCAAAATATAAAGATAAATTTTTCTAAATAAGGTTTTTATTTCAACTATGTCAACATCCTTTGATGGATTTTAAGTTTATTAGAAGTAAAATTATTATGATACAAAACATCCCTATTGTATTGATGTTTTTGTGATATGTTTGATTCTGTATTCTCTATTTTTACACCATTCATTGTTTATGGATAACGTATTGACATTTCGTATTCTATTCTTAATTAGAAAGTTTATGTTATGTTTGAACCTTTTCATATTAATAATACATAGGACTTAGTAAGTGACGGGTGGCGCCTGCTGTAGTTCCTCGAGGCATCGGTAGGTCTCATGAGGTAAAATAGTGTCTTTGAATAAGGCCTTGACGAAATCTTATTTGTAGTCTTAGAACAAGTCCCTGACTATGTGGTTATAAATGTCTGTAATTATGCATTCCATCATTATGAAAGTGTCTATTGATACTCCATGTGATTATTTGACTAGCAGAATATACATGTGAGTAATTAAATGGAATTATTTTGATTTGTATTTTCAGTTACTATGTTGAATATTATACTGAAAGGGATTTTGTTTTAGTTATATACATTTCCATAAACGGTTATGATTATTTATGAATGTTTCCGCTATATTGTTATCTTTACTGAGAATCTGAGCTCACCCCTTTTTATGTTTTATTTTTATATGATGTGAAGAAGTATATTATGACTGACCTTCATGGATAGTCTACAGGATATCAGTGTTGTATATGGAAACAATTTTGTTGTAGTTTTCCATTTTACAAATAATGTAAACCTTATGAATGTATCTAGTACTTCTATGGCTAATAAACTAATCGGCCTTTCGAGACTTGATCTTTTTTGATCATTCAAATGTTATGTAATAATGCACTGACTGTGGGTAACTAGGGTTGGGGAATTACAGTTGTTATCAGAGAATGTTTAGTACAACCCTTGGAATGTAGATGTAGATAAACTCTGAACAGAGCACATTACCCTAAGATAGACATTGATGATTTTTATAGAAGAACATACATGAATTCTGGTGTTGTGGAGACATTTTGAGTTTTCAATGCAATATATCGATTTCTGGATACGATTAGGTAGAGGCGGCTTTGGTATAGATGTACATAGTGGTAAAACCTGAAAACAACTCTTAATGATAGACTCGAACGGGAACTGGTGCACGAAAATAGGCCTTTCTACAGAGTCGTGTATGAAACTCACAGGGGATATGCTTAGGATAATTCTCATTTTCCTTGAAAACCACTATAAAGGGTTTATGAGTATTTACTTCCTCAATGAAAACATTTTTTATTATTATGGGTTTTATCCATAAACTGTTCAATTCATGGTAAGAATTTTACTTATTTGGAATTATGTATTTCGATTCATAAACTAATCTAGATTATTCCATTATTTAGAAATGAAACCTAGTGGAAAGAATGGAAAACTTATCAATGAAAGCAATACATATATGGATTTCCCTCCAACTCACGATAATTATAGCGGAGCTGGTGATGTAACTGGTGTTGATCAGCTAATCACCATACAGGAACAACTCACTCAGGTTTTGAATAATAACATTAACCTTATGGAGCACCCTGATCCGCAGTGTGGAGGATCAATGTTAAATCGTCTCATTATGCAACAACCACCAACAATGAATGGGGGTACAAATCCACTAGTAGCAGAGAAATGGATAAATTCCGCAGAGAAAATATTCTACACCATGGGAAGTAGTGAAAGGGAAAATGTTCTCATGGAAGTTTACTGCCCAACTGGAGATGCCGATCAATTCTCGTTATTGATTCAAAACACAATGGAATATGAGGAAGTATCAAATATGTAATGGAGGTAGTTTAATGAAAATATCATAGAAAAATGCTTTATTCATGACCATTGAGCAGATATGGAAAAGAAATTTTTGAGTCTGAGGAAAAAGAAGGATGAGAATGTCGTAAAGTAAGAAGAAAACATTTAGAGGATAGCAAGGCATTATGCAGATTATATATGTAACACAAGAGGAATGATTTATTGTTTCTGTAATGGGTTAAAACCATTTCTCCATTGAGAATTATTCTCACAATCCTTCTCGTCGTACGATGATATTGTCTCCAGTGCTATCAAGAAACAAAAATCATTCTCTAATTCTTACGACTTTAAAGAAAAGAATGTGAAGAAGAGATATTCTTAACACTCTAGAAATGAAAATAAGGGGAAGAAGGGAAATGTTGATTATCCATCATGCAGTAAATGTGGGAAAAAACTCCATGGTACTTGACTGAAGGGAATGGGAGTCTGTTACAAGTGTGGTGAAAAAGGCCACCAATCACGTGATTTTATGGGGAAGAAAGGTGTTGTCGATGTTGAATTATATAATTTTATAGAATGAGGGAATTATGAAAATTAATTTCCTATGATTTAGGGGGTATTAACTCAGAAAAATCCAATCTATCAAGGACAATCTTATGCTATCACAACTACTGAGGTTGAAGCTCAGAAATATGTAGTGGTAGGTAATTTAATGGTTTCCTCATGTTCAGTCGATGCTTTATTTGATTTTGGATCATCACATTGTTTCATATCATCCCATTTTACTACGAAAAATATATATTTCCAATTTTATTTAATAAGGGATTTATCAGTCAAAACTCCCAAGAGAAGTATCATTGATACATAGTTTCGTGAATCAGTCCCCATTAGGGAATATAAATGAGATTTATCTGCTGATCTCATCATTATACCCATGATTGAATTTGAAATAATCCTCGGTATGGACTGGATTTCAGAACATGATGCAAAAATTTATTTTAAGAAAAAGAAGGTTACTATTTTTGAAGATGTTTATAAAGAACGCCTTTTTATTAGAGAATAATCTTTACCACCTAATTCTAATCTAGATCGACCCCCCAGTAGCTCAACAAAATTCAATTATTGGGGATAAAGAGAATGAAATAATTGTGGGTGACTAAAACAATGTTAAAAAATAGGATGTACCTATTGTGAATGAATATGTTGGTGTTTTTCTATAAGATTTACCTGTATATCCTCCAGAATGAAAAATTGAGTTTCCATTGATTTACTCCCGTGATCAAGGCCCATATCGAAGACACTTTATAGAATGGCCAATGTGGAATTAGTGGAACTGAAGAACAAACTAGTGTAATTGCGTAATAAAGTATTTATTCACCCTAGTGTTTCTCCATGGGGAGCCCCTGTCCTTTTTGTTAAGAATAATGATGGATCTATGAGGTTTTTCATTGACTAAAGGGAGATCAATGCTATAACAATAAAGAACAAGTTTCCACTACCATACATTGATGATTTATTCGTCCAACTTCAAGGAGATCAACAGTCTTCCAAGAATCACCTTCGATATGGATATCATTAGTTGTGTGGGAAGAAGGAAGACATTCCAAAAACAACATTTCAAACCAGGTATGTGCAGTATGAGATTACAGTAATGCCTTTTGGATTGACTAATGCACCCTCTGTCATTATGGAACTAATGCATAGTGTTTTCAAGGAATTTCATGATGAGTTTGTAGTGGTATTTATTGATGATATCTTGGTATACTACAAAAGCTACGAATATCATGAAAATCACTTGCGCATTATTCTAAAGTCCCTTAGAAGAAATGAGTTATATAAATGTATAGAAAGTGTGAATTATGGCATCGGGAGATTTATTTTCTTGTCCATATTGTCTCTAAGGATGGAATATTCATTGATCCTTCTATGACCCAGGAAATCCAAGAAAGGCCTGAATTTATGAGTATAACTGAGGTACACAGTTTTATTGGTTTACTAGGTTATTATCAGAGCTTCATCTAGAATTTATCCCGATTGTATAACCCATCATCCAAGCTCACATGTAAAGGGGTTAAATTTGTTTGGACATAATAGTGTGAAAATGTTTTGAAGAACTAATGTGAAGATTATTCAATGCTCTTATATTGACTCTACCATTGGGGAATGATGGGTTTATTATTTATAGTGATGCATCAAAGAAAGGACTAGTTTGTGACCTTATGCATAATGATAGGGTTATTACCTATGCATCACCAAAGCTAACAATTCATGAGGAAACCTATATTACTCATTATATTGAGTTAACAGCTGTAATATTTTCGTTGAAGATATAGAGACATTATCTCTATGGTGAAAATGTTAGATATATATTGACTAAAGAGTTTTAAGTATATTTCCTCACATAATGAACTGAACATGAAGCAAAAAAGATGGCTTGAACAACTCAAGGATTATGATTTCACGATACACTACCACCCGAGGAATGAAAATAAGGTGGAAGATGCTTTGATTATAAAAGATCATGGAGTTTTGAAAAAGATGTGAATTCAAAGAGATCTTATTATCATGGATCTAGTATAGATGGATATGGGAATAACCATGGATGGTGGATCATCAATAACTTTTCAAACGGTTTCAAAAAAATCTTTATTAGAAAGGATAAAATGTTCTCAAGCTGATGATGAGGAGTTTCAAAAGAAGATTAATTATATGAATAATGGGATATTGAGAGAGATTTTTGTATGAAGATGGAATTTTGAAATTTGGGAAGAGAATTCGAGTTCGCGATATACCTGATCTAAATATGGAATTTTTGGATGATGATCATAGTTCTAATTTCATTATACACCCTTGTAGCACCATGATGTATAGAGATTTGAAGGAACATTTTTTGTGGGACAATATAAAGTGGGAGATTGCTGATTTCGTGTCAAGATGTATGGTTTTTCAACAAGTTAAAGATGAATGGAAACATCAAAGAGGATTCATACAACCTCTTATCATAGCTTAGTTGAAATGGGATAATATTATGATGGACTTTGTCATAGGAGTACCAAAGAATCCTAGAAGGAACTAGGCAATATGGTTTAATTTTTGTCATCTTACCAAGTTAGCAGATTTTCTTTCTATAAGGGATGATTTACCACTTGAATGTTTAGAAATACTATATATTATTGTAGTATTTAGATTTCATATAGTACCCCTATCAATTATTTCTGATTGTGATCCCCATTTCCATCAAGATTCTGGAAATGTCTTTAGTAAGACCTGGATACTGAACTTCGTCTGAGCACTGCTTACCACACTCAAACTGATTGAAAATCAGAACAGACTATTCAAAACTTAAAAGACATGTTGAGATAATTCTCACATGACTTTAAAGGTATGTGGGATCAATATTTACCTCTGGTTGAATTTTCATATAACAATAGCTTCCATTCAAGTATTGATATTGCACCATATGAAGAGTTATACGGAAAGAGATGTCGCACCCCAACCTGTTGAGATGATGTTAGAAAAATAAAACCCATAGGCTCGGAACTTGTGTAGGAAATGATTGAAAAGGTAAAGGTAATCCAAAACCACATCAAAGAAGCTCAATGTACAATGAAGAGCAATGCTTATAACCAAAGGAAAGATTTGGAATTTCAGGTAGGAGATCACGTTTTCTTGAAGGTATCTCCTTTAAAGGGTGTTTTATGTTTCGATAAAAAGGGAAAATTGTGCCCCATGTACATTGGTCCTTTCTAACTTATAGAACGAATTGGGGCTGTAGATTACTGTTTTACATTTTCGCCAAGTCTTTCCAAAGATCGTGATGTATTCCATGAATTACTGTGGTGAAAATACATGCCTGACCCAACGAAAGTACCCACCTAAGAGGAATTAGAACTTGAACCTGATCTGTCTTACTGCAAAATGCATGTCGAGGATCTTGATACAAGAGAACAAGGGTTGAGAAACCGGACAACTCGTCCAGTAAAATTTCTATGGAGAAACCATAAGACGAAGATGCAATGTGGGAACCCGAGGAACATATGATGAAGAACCACCAGAGTCTTCTTACGTAGTAATACTCTAGAAGTTTCGATAATGAAAGTATTTGAAGGAGGGGAGAATGTATCACCCCAAGCATCCACGATATGCTTCTCTTTAAATAATACAGTAGTGTGTGTTGTATGCAACTTCGAGTTCTACCACATCAAAACCAATCAAATTAGCCATTATGAATATTAATACCCACTTTTTTAAATATTATAAATTTTATCTTTCAAAATACACTTCATTATTGGATTCATAATATTGAAATTATCTTAGGGTGAATTTTTTGTATTTCTCAGAAAACATTCAATTTTTGATGAATAGTGAAAAAATACTTTGTTATAGTTTAAAACCGATTTTTTTAAATAAATAATTACTTTATTTAAATTTATTTTAGGACAATTTAGATACATAATACCTATATATGTTCAATGTAATTCATTGGATTAATTTTTAATAATATTAGATATATAATATTTTATTGAACATTTCACTGTCTTTTACCCACCTCGTAAGAGTATTTGAAAATTTACATAAACAATAATTTTACTACTTTTGTTAGTCGAATATCCAAAATACAAGAGTGAAAGTTGATATCAGAAAGTAAAATGTGTTTCAATGTGTTGAAAATAATTTTTTTGGTGAATACTAACTTTTTACTTTTATTTACAACGGTTAGAATTAAATATGGTAATTATGGATAAAAATGATATTATTATTACCCTAACACATGTAACACTTCTAATGGATAAGCATAATTTGACCAAGAAAACCTTAGGAATAAAATATGAACCTATTTGGTCTAATTGGATTAGATTAGGACATTTATTATTATTTAATTCAAACAAGAGTAAAAAGTGTTAAATTCAATGTTTAATAACTAAACCATTTTTAATATAAGGCTACACATAAGAAAAATTTGAATATTAATATTCATTATATATGGAAAAATATTTCCTACATAATGGTATTTTATTTATAATTTTTAGACATTAAATAATAAATTTTATTTATGACACAATGATGATGAAATAATTTCCTTATTAATGAAATATTAAAATAATTTATATAATAAATATCCAGATAAATGATATATGGTACTTTTTATGAATTAAAATAAATTTATTGGTTTATATTACATATTACGGTTGTTTAGATGAATATTTTTCATAGTGATAATGCTGTTATGAATTTATCAAAAACAAAATACAAAATAGTGTCAAAATTTCCTTAAAAGGGTTTTAAAAAATATATTAAAATATTAATTTATATTTAATTCCTAAAAATCTAAGGATCAGAAAAAAGACTTATATAATGATATATTTATCATTAATGGACCACTTGGGGTTCTCTTGGTAGTAAATTGTATGTTTATTAACCATATAATATAAAAATACAACGAGACATGGTAAATGTCAAACTATTTAACTAAGAGTTAAATATAAAATATAAGGTTAATAGAGTGACCCAAACTTGCCTAAAACCTATTGTTTGAGAGGTTTTCAACCCACCCCTACCTTATATTTTAAATAATTTATTTTTGCGCCATTATAAACAGAATCTGATTTTATTATAAAATAATATTTCAAGATTTTCCTAAGGTGCCCCTCAGCCCTCTTATAATAGAGCACTCACCCTTGTCTCTAATTCACAGATTCAAAGCCATTTTCTTGGCCAAAACCTTCCCAAAAACACTCTCAACTTTCATCCCTTGATCCTATAGGCTTTATTTTAGACATAATACCAACCTATGGAGCCCTTTTGATCGAATAAAATGAAATAACCCAAAGAAGAGATAAATATTTCATCACCTCTTTCAAGTTTCTTTCTTCATCCACATCCTTTTTCATTGTTGATTCCATTCTAAAATAATAACTCTATAATATTCTATATACTTTGATGTTATTATAAAAATGGTACAACCATATTCATTATTCTATCCATCCTTTTAATGACATGTCACCATACATGCGTACGTACGACTTACCGTCTCCATGTCGTGGTGTAATTGTTATTCTATACATTATTATTTGGAGGGGTATAATAATTATGTATAATTGATGTAAATAATAAATATATATGATAATTATTCGTTATACATGAAATACCATTAAATTATATATTATTCTAAAATCAAAAAAATGATATTGTCGCTCGTGCGTATGTACAGATTACTGTCTCCACGAACACGATGAGATTCATTCCCCATCGTATCCATTCATGACTAATTATGATTAGATGATTAAAAATAATGTTTTAAGACTCAATTTATTTCCATATATGACTAAGATACATACTATCCATAACTATAATTACTTATGTAACAATGTATATAACAGAAAATGAATCAATTAACACCTGAAATGACAATAAGACTAAGATATTATTAACAAATAAAAGTTAAATGATCATATATTATATCATATTAATATATATTAATATTTTATAATTTAATAAAAATTATTTAACCATTATACATGATGTTAACCTACCCTCAACTAAGGAAAAGTAAAAGGTATGTTTTAATTAGACAATCGCTTTATTATCCAAGGTTGTTTTTATGTATGTATCTACTGAGACATCTTTAACATCCTGATCCATGTTTATTAAAAATTTATTTCAAAACATTTTTAATTTTTTACTAGACTATGGGTTAATGTCATTTATACCCATATATGAACTTATATTTTTTGAATGGAATCTTTCTATCATTTTCCAAATTATGTATTTTATGACCTTTTCAATAATATTATCGTAACAATGTTTCTTTAACTTATATGGAGGGTGCAACTATTTTCAGCCATTATTATATCGTCGATGATTCCCTTAAAAAGTTATAATTACATTTTCAAATTAAATTTTCTCTTCATAATTATGTGACTCTTAAACGATTTCAAAATAGAAAGTGATATTTCTCTAAAAAGGTTTTGATTTCATCTATGTCAACAGCCTATGATGGATTTTATGTTTATTTGAAGTTGGTTTATTATGATACAAAACATCCATATTGTATTGAAGGTTTTGTGATATTTTTGACAGTGGATGTGAAATTTTTATACCATTCATGGTTTATGGATAAAGTATGGATATTTTGTATGCTAGTTTTAATACGAATCTTTATGCTATGTTTAAAATTTTTCATATGAATAATGCATTTGACTTACTAAGTGATGGGTGGTGCCCTCTATAGCTAATCAATGCATCGTTAGGTCTCATGAGACAAACTATTGACTTGGAAAAAGGCCTCGACAAAATCTTATTTGTAGTCTTGTCACATGTCCTTGACTATGTGGTTATGAAAGACTGGCATTATACATTCAATCATTATGAAATAGGCTATTGATATTGCATGTGATAATTCGACTAGTATAATATCCATGTGAGTAAGTAAATGGAATTATTTTGATTTATATTTTCTTTATTATGTTGACCTTTATGTTAAAAATGATTTTGTTTTAGTTCTATACATTGCCTTAAATGATTTTTCTTATTTATGAAAGTTTCCTCTATATTGTTATCCAAACTGAGAATCTGAGCTCACCCTTTTTATGTTTTATTTTTCCTAGGATGCGAAGAAGTATATTATGAGGGACCTGCAGGGACAGTCTATGGGATATTAGTGTTGTGTATGGAAACAAGGTTGTTTTCGTTTTCCATTTTATGATTTAATGTAAACCTTATGAATGAATCACGTACATCCAAGGCTACAAAACTAATCGTTATTTCGAAACGTGATCTTTTTTTATCATGCCAATGTTATGTAATAATTCATTAACTTTGGGTAACTATGGTCAGGGCATTACAGTTGGTATCAGAGGAAGTTTAGTAAAAACCTTGGAATATATATTTAGATTAATTCTGATTAGAGCAAATTACCCTAAGATAGGCATTGATGATTAGAATAGAAGAACTTTATAGAATTTTATTGTTGTAGAGATTTTGTGAGTTTTCCAAGAAATATATCTCTATCTAGATATAAGCAGGTAGAGGTGGCTCAGGCACAGATGTAACTTGGGGTAAAACCCGAAAACATCGCTTTGAGCTAGAGTCGAACGTGAACTGGTGCACGACAACATGCCTTACTACACTCTTGGTTATGACACTCTTTGGGGATATACCTAGGATAATTTTAATTATCATTACAAACCATTATAAATGGTTTATGAGTATATACTTCATCAAAGAAAACATTTTTTATGATTATGGATTGTATCCATAAACTGTTCAATTATTGTTAAGTATTTTACAACATTGTAATTATGTATTTTGATTCAAAAACTAATCTAGGTTATTCCATTGTTTATAAATGGCGTATACTGGACGGAATAGAAACCATATCAATGGAAAAACTCTATGTAGGTATTTCCATACTTCTCAAGATAATTATATTGGAGCTGGTGATGCAACTATTGCTGATCAGCTAATCACCATACTGTGACAACTCACTCAGGTTTTGAATAATAACCTTACCCGTATGGAGCACCCAGATCTGCAGCGTGAAGGGTCAATGTTGGACTGATTCATGAAGTAAAAACCACCAACATTCAATGCAGGTAAAAATCCACTAGTAGTTGAGCAATTAATAAATTCCATAGAGATATTATGCCATACCTTGGGTAGTAGCGAAAGGGAAAATGTTGTCATGGCAGTTTACCGCCTCACTGGAGATGCAGATCAATGGTGGTCATTGATTCAAAACACAAAGGAAGATGATAATGTATCAAATATGTAATGGAGGGAGTTTAATCAAATTTTCTTAGATATGTAATTTCATGACCATCCAGTAGATATGGAAAAGAAATTTCCGAGTCTAAGGCAAAAGGAGGATTAGAATGTATCAAAGTATAAATCTAAATTTAAAAGGTTAGACAGACATGCTGCAAATTATATACATAACCCAAGAAGTAGTATTTATTGTTTCTTTGCTATGTTAAAACCACATCTCCATCGAGAATTAGTCTTACAATCCTTCTCGTTATATGATGATATTGACTCCTGTGATATCAAGACAGAAAAATAATTATCTATATCTTATGAAATAAATGAAAAGAACAAGAAGGAGAGATCTTATAAACACTATGGAAATGGAAATAAGAGGATGAAGGGAAAAATTGAATATCCATCCTGTAGTAAATGTTGGAAGAAACACCATGATACTTTACTAAAGGGAACAAGATTTTATTACAAGTGTGGTGAAAAGGGCCACCAGGCTCATGATTATAAGGGGGAAAGAGTTTCTCAATGTTGAATGATAAAATTATTGGGTAATGGGGCATTATGAAAATTACTATCATAAGATTCAGGGGATCTTCTATTAAATGAGGCCAAGGGATTTATGAAAAGCTTATGATATCACTACTGTAAATGTTGAAGCTATGAAAGATGTATTTGAAGGAAAGTTAATAGTTTCCTCCTATTTAGCCAATGCTTTATTTGATTCAGGATCATTGAATTTATTCAGATTATCCTAGAATGCTTAGAAAATTAGATATTTTCAATTTTATTTAACATGGGAATTTTCGGTGAAAACTCCTAAGCGAAGTATCATTTCAACAATGTTTTTTTGAATCAGTCCCCATTAGGACATATACGTGTTCTTTATCTACTGATCCCATCATCATAACCGTGATTAAATTTTATATAATCCTTTTTATGGTTTGTCTTTCAGATCATGATTCCAAAATTTATTGTATGAAAATGGAAGTTACTATTTTTTATGACGATGATAAAAAGCACCTTATCATTAGAGCATAGTCTTCACCACCTAATTCCTATCTAGTTCCACCCCTAGTAGCTCAAATAAATTATATTTTTGGGGAGGAAGAGAATGAAATAACTGTTGGTGTGGAAAAAGAATTTTCATATAGATTATGTAAATATTGTGAAAGAATGTTATGGGGGGTGTCCAGATGATTAACCTTGACATCCTCCAGAACAAGAAATTGAGTTTTCTATTGATTTAATTCATGGGCCAATGCCCATATAGAAGACCCCTTATAGAATGACCGCTTTTGAATTATTGGAACTAAAGAAAAAACTAGAGGAATTGAGTAATTAGTGATTTATTTTATCTAGTGTTTCTCCATGGGGAGCCCTTGTCCTTCTAGTTAAGAAGAAAGATGGATCTATGAGGTTGTGCATTGAATAGAGGGAGATCCATGGAATAACAATAAGGAACATGTATCCCCTACCTCACATTTATGATTTATTCGACAAACTTCATGGATGCTAATACTTTTCAAAGATTGAACATTTATTTGGATATCATCAATTGTGTGTGAAGAAGGAAGACATTCCAAAAACATCATTTCAAACCAGGTACGTGCATTACGAGTTTACAGTAATGCCTTTTGGATTGGCTAATGCACCCTTTATCTTCATGGATCTAATGAATATAGTTTTCAAGGAATATATTGATGACTTTATAGTTGAATTTATTGATGATATCTTTGTATACTCTAACAGCTACGATGATCATGAAAATCACTTGCGCATTATTTTAAAGACTCTTAGAAGACATGAATTTAATGTGATGTTTATCAAGAGTGAATTCTGGATTCATGATATTTATTTTCTTGTCCATATTGTCTCTAAGGATGGAATCCCCATTGATCCATCTAAGACAACAGAAATCCAAAAATGTCCAGCACCAATGAGTATAACTGAGGTATGCAGTTTTATTGGATTATCAGGTTATTATCGGCGTTTCGTCCAGAATTTTCCCAGATTGGAAAACCCATTATCCAAGCTCACAAATAAAGGGGTTAAATTTGTTTGGGAAAAATATTTTAAATAATGTTTTGAAGAACTAAGGAAAACATTAGTCAATACTTCTATATTGACTGTACCATCAGAGAATGTTGGGTTTGATATTTAGAGTGATGCATCAATGAAAGGACATGGTTGTGTGCTTATGTAGAATGATAGTGTTATTTCCTACGCATCATGACAGTTAAAAATTCATGAGAAAAACTATCCTACTCATGATATTGAGTTAGCAGCTGTAATCATTACTTTGATAATATGGAGACATTATCTCTATGGTGAAAAATTTGAGATATATACCGATCACAACAGTTTGATGTATATTTTCTCACAGAAAGAACTGAAATGAGACAAAGACGATGGCCTCAACTATACAAGGATTATGATTGTAAGATGCTCTACCACCCATAGAAGGAAAATAAGGTGGCAGATACTTTGGGTAGAAAAGATCATGGAGTTTTGAACAAGATGTGAATTGAAAGGGATCCTATTCTCATGGATCTAGTAAATATGGATATGGGATTAACCAAGGATGGTGGAACATCAATACATTATCAAATGGTTTAAAAACCATCTTTTTTCGAAAGGATAAAAAGTTTTCAAGCTGATGATTAGGAGTTTGAAAAGAATTTTAATGCTGTGAATGATGGGAGATTGAGTGATTTTCTGTATGATGATGGAATATTGAAAATTGGGAGGAGAATTTGTGTTCCCAATATACTTGATCTAAAAATAGAATTTTTGTATGATGGTAATAGTTCCAATTTTTCTGTACACCTTAGTAACACCAATATGTATATAGATTTGAAGGAACATTTTTTGTGGGACAACATGAAGAGGGAGATTGCTGATTTTGTGTCAAGATATATGGTTTGTCAGCAAGTGAATGTTAGAAGGAAATGACATGGAGGATTCATTCATTCTCTTCCCATACCTGAGTGGAAATGGGATAATATAATGATGGGATTTGTCTTTAGACTACCAATGAATCCAAGAAGGAATGTTGAAAAAAGTGTCATTGTTGATCGTATTACCAATTCATCATATTTTCATGCTATAAGGGAGGATTTACCACATGAATGTTTCTGATCATGATCCCCATTTTACATCAAGATTTTGGAAAAGTCATTAGAAATCCCTTGATACTGAATATTTTTGGAGCATTTCCTACCACCCCCGTACTGATGGACAATTAGAACTAGAAATTCAAACCTTGAATGACATGTTGAGATCATGCTCATTTGACTTTCAAGGTATGTGGGATCAATATTTACCTATGGTATAATTTTCCTATAACAATAGCTTCCATTCAAGTATTTAGATGGCACCATATAAAGATTTATAATGAAAGAGATGTCTCACACCAACCTTTTGGGATGATGTTGGTGAATGAAAACTCATAGTCCCAGAACTAGTGGTGGATAAGATGGAAAAGGTGAAGGTAATCCCAAACCACATCAAAACAGCTCAAAGTATTAAGAAGAGCTATGATGATAACCGAAGGAAGGATTTTGAATTTCAGGTAGGAGATCATGTTTTCTTGATGGTATCTCCATGGAATGGTGTTATACGTTTTTGTAAGAAGGGATAATTGAGTCCCTAGTACATCGGACCTTTTGAAATTTTAGAACGAATTTGGGATGTATATTAATGTTTGGCAATGCCGCCAAGTCCTTCCAAAGTTCTCGATGTATTCCACGTATCACTGTTTATAAAATAAATGCCTACCCCAACGCATGCACTCACCTTTGATGAATTAGAACTGGAACCCGATCTATCTTATTGCGAAGATCCTTTCAATGTTCTTGATACCAAGTCTTTTTAAATAGTAATAGTATAGAAATTTCAAGATTGAAATTATTTTAAGGAGGGGAGAATGTAACACCCCAAGAATCCATGATACGCTTTTCTTTGAATACTACAGTAGTGTGTGTTGTATGAAAATTCAAGTTCTAACACACCACAACCAATCAACCAAGCTGTTATGAATAGTAATACCCACTTTTATAAATATTATAAATTTTACCATTCGAAATGGATTCATTTTTGGATTTGGAATATCGAAATTAGCTTACGTGAATTTTTTATATTTTATTGAAAACATTCAAATTTTGATAAATAGTGAAAAACACTGAGTTTTAGTTTAAACCCAAATTTTTATTTAAATAATTATTTATTTTATTTAAATTTTTTTAGGTGAAAATATATACATAATTCATATATAAGTTAAATTTATTCCATTTTTTTTAATTTTTTAATAATATAAGATATATAAAATTTTATTGAACTTTTCACCATCTTTTAACCACCTCGTAGGAGCATTTGCAAATTTACATAAAACATTCTTTTTCCGCTCCTGTGAGTTGAATTTAAAAAAATTGAGAAAATGATTGATATTAGTAAGTAAAATGTGGTCCAATGAGATGAAAATAATTTTTTGGAGAATAGTAAATTTTTACTTTTATTTACCATGGTTAAAAGTTAACAGGGCCATTAAGGGAAAAATTACAATATTATTACCCTAACACATTTTATAATTCTATTGGATAAGTATAATTTGACCAAAAACAACCATAGGAATAAAATACGATCCTCTTTGGTGTAACACCGTGAGAATTTATGAGAAGTATTTTTTTAATTTATTTGATGTCTTATGTTGTATGCTACACTAAGATTATCTTGCTCTATACGCAACACCGTATAAGCTTACAGTGTACGCAACACTAATCTTCTATCGTGTTACACAAAATTTCAAGTTCGTTTGATAGAAGTTATTCTACAAATCATTGAGTGTATATATATATATATTAAATGTATAAATGAAATATGGTTGGATTATATTATATGCAACAACGAAAGAATCTTGCACTACACACAACCCAGACTTGGCTTGCATTACACACAATCACGACCTTCCACGATAGAGTGTGTTGTACGCAATACCGAGTTTCACTAAATAAATATATGTTATTAAAATATTATATAAACTAGAAATTATGAATAGTAATACCAACTTTTTGATATTTATAAATTTTATTGTTCAAAATGGACTTCATTTTTGGATTCAGAATATCGAAATTAGCCTAGGGTGAATTTTTGGTATTTTTCTAAAAACATTCAATCTTTGATAAATAGTGAAACGCACATAGTTATTGGTTAAAACAAATTTTTTTAAAATAATAATTTATTTTAGGTCAAATTAGATACATAATAACTATATAAGTTCAATTTAATTCCTTGGAGTCATTTTATAATAGTTTTATATATGTAAAAATTTTATTGAATTTTTACCGTCTTTTACCCACCTCCTAGGGGCATTTGTAAGATTACATAAATCATAATTTTACAGCTTCTGTGAGTGGAATTTAGAAAATATGAGAGACACGACTAATATCTAGGAGTAAAATGTGGTTCAATAAGATAAAAATAATTTTTGGTGATTAGTAACATTTTACGTTTATTTACCACGGTTAAAATAAAATAGGGTAATTAAGGTTAAAAATGATATTATTATTACCTAAAACATGTACTAATTCTATTGGATAAGTATTATTCGACCGAAAAAAACCTTAGGAATATAATATTATCATTTTGGTCCACTTGGAATAGATTAGGACATTTATTATTATTTAATTCAAAGAAGAGTAAAAAGAGTTAAAATCATAGTTTAATAACTAAAACATTATTAATATTGTGTTATATATAAGATAAATTAGACTAAAAATATTAATTATAAATATAAAATGTATTCCTACATAATGGTATTTTATTTATAATTTTTAGACATTAAATAATTTAATTTATTTATGACACAATGAAGATGCAGAAATTACTTTATTACTGAAATATTAACATAATTAATGTTATAAATAACCAAATAAATGTAAATTGAGACTTTTTATGAATTAAAAAAAATAATGGTTAATATGAAATGTTATTATTTATTAAATTAACTATTTTTGAACTTATCATGCTGTTATGAGTTTCACAAAAACCAATTACCAAACATTGTAAAAATTGACATAAAATAGTATTTAAAAGAAATAATATATTATTAATTGATATTATATTCTTAAGAATATAAGGATCAGTAAAATTACTTATATAAGGTTATATATATTAATAATGAGCCACTTTGGGTTCGTTTTGATTATTATAGTAAGTTTATTAAACATATAATGTAAGAATACAAGAAAACATGGTAGAGGTTAAATTATTTAACTTAGAGTTAAATATAAATGATAAGGTTAAAACAGTAACCTAAACCTATCAAAAACCTATTGGTTGAAAGGAATTCGACCAATTCCATCTTTATCTTCGAAATATATCAATTTATAGCTATTATAAATTGAATATGACTTTATTATAAAATAATATATTAAGTTTTTCTTAAGGTACACCTCTCCCCCTTATAAAAGGACACCTACTCCCTCTTCTCTTTACACAATTTTGAGCTTTCAAGATTGTCCTACCCCTGACCATTTCTCATCTCTATATTCCCTAGAAAAACTATATAGGTTTTGGTCTCCTCAAAGGACTAACTCTAGTTCCTTAAGTGGAAGCTTAAAAGAGGTGCGTCGAAGAAGAGGTAATCTCTTCTACTGATTCTTTCAAGTTTCTTTTTTCTTGAACTTCTTCTTATTCAGTTTTTTCATAATAAAGTAATAAAATACGTATCAATAATATAATTATATGTTATTATATATATGAAACAACCCAATTTCATCATCTATCCATCCTACAAAAAACGAAATCACCACGTGTGAGTATGTAAAGAATACCATCTCCTCACCGTGGTATAATCTATTTTTTCACCACCACCTTACATTGATGGGTATAATGGTGTAATGAATAACTATATATATTTATTATAAAATCATACTGATTCTGAGATATTATATCATCCACTCCAATTTAATTCAATAATTATGGGAATGATATCATCACTTGTGTGTACGTACGGATTACCGTCTCCACGATGCGATGAGATTCATTTTCCATGTTAACCATTCAAGAATGATTATAATGTATATATAATGAATAATAATAAAATATATGACATTATAAAGCTACTGTATTTTTGAATATATATATATATATATATATATATATATATATATATGTCATCAACTTACTTCAATTCATGTCAATAAGGAATGGAAAACAACGTTCATGCATACGTATGGCCTACCGTCACCATGAACGGTGTATTTATTTTCATTTATCTATATTATATATATATAATGAATATATATGATTTATAAATCGGGATTTAAATTCATGAAGTAATTAAAACATGATATAAGTAATAATAATATCATGAACAACAAGTCCACTCACGTACGATAAATAAAACAATTTTACCCAAAATACTTCTTTAACATATAATTTACCAAAGAACAGGTAATATAAAGTCATAAGTGAACCATATATGATATCATAACAATGAATATGATTCTTTAATAAGTTAATGACATTATATAAATTATTATAATGTATGTTCAGATACATATGAAGCATATCAGACCTAAGGTAAGTGATAATTTTTCAAATCTCAATTTTATCTGAGATTGATTATACGTAAGTATTTACTAGGGTTATATTTTTCATCCATGTCCATAAATATTATATTCATAAAGTGTTTAATATTCTTATGTTTATTTTTAAAGTCTTTTTTAGCGCTATTTGACTTTTACATTTTGTTATGGAATGAATCATTCTTTTGTTTACCATACAAGGTACTTTTTGACTTTTCTAACAAAAGTACTAGGAGAATATTTTTTTAACTTATATGGAATGAATGGATCTTTATGGATTCATATAACCTAATTTTAAAGATGCTTCCTATAAAATTTTTCATGTTTATTTTCAATAAAATCCTTTTCTTTTAAAATTGTGTGGCATTTTGTGAAAAGAAAATGATTTTTATGGAGAAAGGATATTTTCCTCAAGAATTAATTTCAAGTGTTTTATCAAAACTATTTTCCATCTAAGATGACATTATTTAGCATGTTTATGTTTCAAGTATAATGTCTCGATTATCTAAATGGATTTATTCTTATTATGATGAAATTATATCCATTGGTTATATATGGATTACGCTATGATTGTATGATGTTTATGAAAACCATTTTATTCTTTAGGTTATGATTAATGATTTATATATATTTTTTGGCAAAAGTAAGAATGACTTCAATATGAGATGGGTGGGACCTATATCTACCTCCAATGTAATGGGTTGTGATTTATATCTTAGGAGATAGACATGGATGTAATGGTAAGTTAATCAGATTCAGTGTTATAGGATTGGAAAAAGGAGTGAACTTGATTCAGAAAGGGACATTGTCCACTGAGATTATCTTGGCACCAATTCCTTGGCTACTATGGAAATCATATCATGAGATTAATGGTTTTACAAAATTACATGTCTTATTCACATGATAATTTATCATGATTGATATTCCTTTATGATATATGCCTTACGTTCTTCCATGATTTATGTCTTTGCTCAATATTTTGATGTCTAGATTTTATGTTCATGTTTTTGCATTCAAATGTTTATCAATTGTTTTTTGTTCTCAATGTTTACCATTACTGAGCATTTGAGCTCACCCTTTTTATGTTTCCTTTTCCCCAGAATATAAAGAATAGTTTTATGTAAGAAAACAAAAGGGGAAGATCTTTATGGGAGATGTTGAAGATCTTTCACCATGATTTGATGATTATTTTTCCAAGTTTCCAAAGACACTAAACTATTACGGTCCTTGTGTGTTTGTTTTTTGTTATGTAATAAGTATTCCAAAAAAGTAATATGTTGTCCATGTACGTCAAGCTTGCGTCTCTATAGTTGGTATCAGAGGAAATTTTTAGTCAAACATTTAAACTAGGATGAAAAAACTTTAGTGAGATCCCTAGAGATATTTCTAAGGTATGTCTAGGGATGTCCCTAAGGTAAAGTATAAGTACAACTAATAGTACTAAAATTACAGTAACGATCTTAGAATTAAACATAATATGTTATATATTGAAGGTAATACCACTTTATTATGGTGTTTTCCTAGCATGATTTTTTCCTCTCACATTATACTTTTTGGGTTTTAGACGATTGTTGGAACCCGAAGGAACTATGTTGATCAATGTAATAGACAATGCAAGGATTTTCCTCTGAAACAAACCAATGTGATAGGATATGGATTGAAAAATCTTATTTCTATACTTACACAAGCTATGAATCACTGTAGACATCCAAATGAGTAGATAAAGGAACAAAATTCTATTGAGTTCTTCATGAGACAATGTCCACCATCTTTCAGTGGGTATTCTGATCCACTTGTTTCTGAACAATTGATTAGTACCACTGAAGAGATATTTTTGATACTTCACTGTTCAAAACATGAAAAATTCATTTTTGATGTTTACTAGTTAGAAGGTGAAGCATAACAGTGGTGGAATCTAATTAAGAATACAAGGCCCCATGATGAAATTGAATCCATGAAATGGGATGAGTTCAAGAACTTATTTTTCAATAAGTAATTCCCTCGTATTTTTTGATCAAATATGGAAAAGGAGTTCCTTGAGAATAAGAAAAAGGATGATGAATCTGTTGGTATATACAAAGATAATTTTACAAGGCTTTCAAGGTATGCATCTGGCTTTATCATCCAACCTGAAAGTAAAGTTGACAGTGGCTTAAAACCAAGTCTTCTAAAAGAATTAGAAATAAGTGACTTCTGTAGCTATAAAGAAATTGTGTGTTGTGCTATCAAAGTAGAAATTTTTGTTGGTGTTACATATCCATATCATGGTTTTGACATGAAACAAAAGAGGGAGTTCAAGGAAAAATCTCAGAACAATGATGAAAAGAAGGTGAATGTTTCTTTATGCTCAAAGTGTGGAATGAATCATGGTGGATATTGTATAAAAGGTACAAGAAAATGATTCAAGTTGTGAAAATAAGGTCATCAAGCATATGAGTGTAGAATTAATGGGTAAAAGGTAGCTAATTATGAGAATATAGAATAGACTACAAAGAATGCACCACCAATACTTTAATTCTCTAAGTTCAAGGAAATAGGGAATTATGATAACCAATGCCCTAATCCAAGGTTTAATGATGATCGACATCAACAAAATATTAAGGTAAAGGATAATGGGAAGTCACATGTGATCACTATTGGCGATGTTGAGTATGAAAATGATTTAGTGGAATGATTAAGTGTTTTTGTAATAGGATTCCGAAATAATGTTGCGGAATCTAATCTATAGTAATATGGACTATTAGAATATCTATGTATTGGTTAATTGTGGTTTTCAATAATTATATGGTTCTGATAACCATGAAAATTGATTCAAATATTTTGGAAAGCTGATGATATGCGCATAATGATGGGATAAGGAAAAAAATAATTTTTTGATAGTATTCATGAGCTCATGACTGATATAAGAACAACGTGATATTGTGGTTTGAATATATAGGAATTTTGGGATTTTGGAATGTGGAAAGAGTTAACATTTGACAACACTCATGTTTTCTCTAAGGTTCTATGGTAATTCATGTTTAAAATGAATACATGATTAAGGTATTAACATGATTGGAATGTGACCAACATGATATATCTTACGATATATGGGGGATAAATGATTGTACTCACGTGCTTGTTTTGTGACATTTCAGGTAATCATTTTCGTTATACTATGCGATTAGACATATGTATTTTGTATAAGACTAAAGATTGGGATGGATTATGTTCGACATCAGATATTATTGTTTAAGGATAGATCTTTTTTTTCAATATTATTTCTGGAATGTTATAATAGTGTAGTTTTAGAAAAAGGGACAACCTGCAGGACGGGCGACAACCCGCTGCGTCAGACAAGGTTGCGAGAATCAAAACCACAACCGAAGTGTGACAGGCCTTTATTACCTAACATTGGCCTACATGAAGTCTCTGGTTAGAAGAAACACGTTTTATTTTATTAATCGGTATGATAGATTAAGTATAAGTCCATTTTTGGAATCATATACGATTAATCTCACCATAGATGGACTTATGTATATTTAATAACATATGCTTACCTTTTTGTGAAAGAAACAGATGTGATGACTTATCATTCTATCACATGATCTACTAATACCTCATGAAGGAAAAATTCAAATTCATTTATTTAAATAGAGATGAAGTTGAAATTGTTCATGGAATGACCAACGCTAATATTACACTGAAATAAAGTAAGTATTTATGCTTATGTAAAAATTCATCAATTTTAGGGAAATGATCTTGAAAACGAAAAATGTTGTCCTAGTACTCTTATATCTGATGAATCATAAGGTTCCTTAGATGATCACAAATTTATGTCTTTTTGATTGTTGGATTTTTTATAGCGATGTTCTCTACCACTCTCCATCAGAACAAGACAGTTAGATTTCTCTTCTATATCCATATTTTCACCTATGCTCTCCTATGTGGAAACCAAGGGATAAGTTAATTTGGGAAACCGATACATTTCATATATTAGTTATTAAAATTATGTTTTATTATTCCTTTTTACTATGTGGGTTTCTATGAAAGAAACTTTCAATTAGTAAATGATTTATAACTCCGATGAATTTCGAGGGGGAAATTCATTTTAAAGGGGGTAGAATATAACACTTCTGAGAAGTATTATTTTTAATTTATTATTTGTCTTGTTATCTACGCTACACCATGATTATCTTGCGCTATAAGCAACACCGTATTAGTTTGCAGTATACACAACACTAATCATGGATCGTGTTACACACAATTTCAATTTCATTTGATAGAAGTTATTCTACGAAACATTGAGTTTATATATATATATATATATATTAAATGTATAAATGAAATATGGTATGATTATATTATACACAATATCAAAGGAATATAGCACTACACACAACCCTGACTTGGCTTGCATTACACGCAATCGCGACCATCCACGATGGCGTGTGTTGTACGCAATACCGAGTTTCACTAAACAACGAAATATTTTTTAAAATCTTATATAAACTAGCCATTATTAATAGTAATATACAATTTTTGAAATATTAGAAATTTTATTTTTTAAAATGGACTTCATTTATGGATTCGGAATATCAAAATTATCCTAGGGTGAATTTTTGGTATTTTTCTGAAAACATTTAATTTTTGATGAATAGTGAAAAACATTGAGTTATTGGTTAAAACCGACTTTTTGTTTAAATAATAATTTATTTTAGTTAAAAATATATACATAATAACTATATAAGTTCCATGTAATTCATTGACGTCATTTTATAATTGTTTTAGATATATAAAAATTTTATTTAATTTTTACAGTCTTTTACCCACCTCCTAGGAGCATTTTCAAGTTTACATAAATCTTAATTTTTCATCTTTTGTGAGTGGAATTTCAAAAATATGAGAGACAAAATTAATATCAAGGAGTAAAATGTGGTAAAATAAGTTAAATTTAATTTTTTGTGAATAGTAACTTTTTAGTTTTATTTACCACGGTTAAAAGTAAATAGGGTAATTAAGGGTAAAAATTATATTATTATTACCATAAAACATGTCCTAATTCTATTGGATAATTATAATTTGGCAGAAACAACCTTAGGAATATAATATTATCATTTAGGTCCACTTGGATTAGACTATCACATTTATTATTATTTAATTCAAAGAAGAGTTAAAAGAGTTAAAATCAATGTTTAATAACTAAAACATTTTTAATATATGGTTATACATATGATAAATTCGACTATAAATATTCATTATAAAGGTAAAATAATTTCATACATAATGGTATTTTATTTATCATTTTTATAAATTAAATAATTTAATTTATTTATGACACAATGAAGATGCAATAATTACCTTATTAATAAAATATTAACATAATTGATGATATAAATACCCAAAAAATGTAATTATAGAATTTTTAAGAATTAAACTAATTCTATAGATTAATATGACATGTTATTATTGATTCAATTAATTTTTTTTGAAAAAATAATGATGTTACGAGTTTCACAAAAATCAATTACCAAATAGTGTCAAAATTTTCAAAAAATAGTTATAAAAAAAAATTATATTATTAATAGATATTCAATTCCTAAAATATTCGGTTCGGCCAAATAACTTAGATAAGGTTATATATATTAATAATGAACCAATAGGGGTTCTTTTGACTTATTATAGAATGTTTTTTAACCATATAGTGTAAGAAAAAAAGAAGACACAGTAAGGGTTAAATTATTTCACTTAGAGTTAAATATAAATGATAAGGTTAAAATAGTAAGCTAAACATGTCAAAAATCTATTGTATGAGAGGATTTGTACCCATCCCCACTTTATCTTCGAAATAAATAAATATCAAGCTATTATAAACCGAATATGACTTTATTATAAAATAATATCTTACGGTTTTCCTAAGGTTCCCCTCTCCTCCACTATAAAAGGGAACCTCCTACCTCTTCTCTTTACACAATTTTGAGCCATCAAGATAGTAAAACCCCTTCCCATTTCCCTTATCAACTTCCTTATAAACATTAGAGAGGTTGTGGTCTCCTCAAAAGACCAACTATAGTGCCGTATGAGGAAGCTTAAAAGAGGTGCGTCGAGGAAGAGGTAATCTCTTCTACCGATTCATTCATGTTTCTTTTTTATTCAAATTCTTCTTATTTAGTTGTTTCATTATAAATTAATAACATTAGTATCAATAATATACTGATATGTTATTAGGAATATGAAACAAACCAATTTCACATTCTATCCATCCTACGGAAAACGAAATCACCGCGCGTGCGTACGTACAGAATAACGTCTCCACGCGGTGGTGTAATATGTTTTTCCACCACCACCATACTTGAATGGGTATAATGGTGTAAAGAATAAATATATATAGTTATTATAACATTATACTGATTCTGAGATATTATATCATCCACACCAATTAAATTCAATAATTATGGGAATGATATCATCGCTTGTACATACGTACGGATTACCGTCTCCACGAAGCGATGAGATTCATTCTCCATGTTAACCATTCAAGAATGATTATAAAGTTTATATATTGAATAATAATGAAATATATGACATGATAAAGCTACTTAATTTATGTATATATATATATATATATATATTTCATCTACTTACTTTATGTTAAGTCAATAAGGAAAGGAAAACAGCGGTCATGCGTATATACGGCCGACCATCTCCATGAACAGTGTATTTAATATCATTTATCTATCTATTATATATATATATATCCTGATTATATATGATATATAAATCATTATTTACATTCTATATGTATGTAAAACATGATATAATTAATAATAATATCATGAACAACAAGTCCCAACACGTACGATAAATAAAACATTTTTTCCCAAAACATTGCTTTAACATAGAATTTGCAAAAGAATGGGTAATATAAAGTAATAAGTGAAAAATATAAAATATTATAACAATTAATATGATTCTGTAATAATTCAATGACATTATTTAAATCATTATATAGGAGGTTCGGATACATACGAAGCATATCTGACCTAAGGTAAGGGATAATTTTGAAAATCTCATTTTTATATGTTAGTGCTTATACGTAAGTATTTACTAGGGTTATATTTTTCATACATGTCCATAAAAATGTTTTTAATAATGTGTTTAATATTTTTCCATGTATTTTTAAAGTCATTTTTACCCTTTTTTGAAATTTACATTTTGTTATGGGAATAATCTTTTTTTGTTGTTTACCATACGAGGATATTTTTGTCTTTTCCGTAAAAAGTACGAGGAGATTTGTTTTTTAACTTATACAGCATGTACGGATTTTTATGGTTTCATATCACCTAATTTTAAAGAAACATCCTAACAAATGTTTAATGATTATTTTCAATAAAATCCTTTCCCTTAAAATCGTGTGGCATTTTGTAAAATGAAAATGATTTTTAAGGGGAAAGGTTATTTTCCTTAAGATTTCATTTCAAGTGTTTTCTCAAAACACTTTTCCATCTAAGATGACATTATATAGAATGTTTATGTTTCAAATATAATTTCTATATTATTAATATAGTTTTATTCTTCTTATGATGAAATGATATCCATTTGGTTTATATGGATTACATTATGATGGGATGATGTTTATGAAACCCATTTTATTATTTTGGTTATGATGAACGATTTTTGTTTATTTTGTGGCACAAGTAAAAATGATTTCAAAATGAGATGGGTGGAACCTATATCTCACTCCAATTAATTGGGTAAAGATTTGTATCTCTTTAGATAGACATGGCTAGAATGATAATTTAATCCGATTCATTGTTATAGGACTGGAATGAGGAGTGAACTGGATTTAGAAAGGGACAATGTCCACTAAGATGGTCTTGGGAGCAATGCCTTGGATACTATGGAAATAATATATTGTTCTTAATGGTTTTCCACAATTACATTTTATTATTCCCAGGATATTTACCTTGATTTATTTTCCATTATGATATATTCCTTACGTACTTCGAAGATTTATGTCTTTGCTTAAGATTTTGATGTTTAGATTTTTTGTTCAAGTTTTTTCATTAAAATGTTTATGGATTGTTTTATGATCTCTATGATTACCCTTAAATAGCATTTGAGAACACCATTTTTATGTTTTTTTATACCCTGGATATATAGTAATGTTTTAGGTAAAAAAACAAAAGGGGAAGATCTTTATGGGAGATGTTGAAGATCTTTCACCATTATTAGAAGATTATTTTTCAGAGTTTCCAAAGACACTAAACTATTACGGTCCTTGTCTGTATGTTTTTATTATGTATTAAGTATCCGGAAAATGTAAGTTGATTTCCATGTATGTAATGCTTTGTTATCTACATTTGGTCCACTTGGATTATATTAGGACATTTATTATTATTTTATTCATAGGTGAGTTAAAAGTGTTATATTCATTGTTTAATAACTAAAAAATTTATAATATCGGGATACACATATAATAAATTAGACTATAAATATTAATTAGAAAAATAATAATATTTAATACATAATTGTATTTTATTTATAATTTTTAGACATTATATAATTAAATTTATTTATGAAACAATGATGATGCAGTAATTACATAATAAATGAAATATTATAATAATAGTTATTAAAAATATTCAAATAAATTCAATTTTGGACTTTTTATGAATTACACTACTTTTTTAGGTTATTATGAAATATTTTGGAAGGTTAGATGATTTATTTTCGAAGTAATATTGCTGTTATGAATTTAGTAGAAACAAAATACCAAATAGTGTTAAAATTTCCATAAAAGAGTTTTCAAAACAAATATTATATTATTAATTGATATTCTATTCCTAAAAATATATGGATTGGAAAAAAGACATATATAATGATAGGTGTATCATTAAATAACCACTTGGGTTCTCATGGAATTATATAGTAAGTTTACTAACCATATAATATAAAAATAGAAAGAAATATGGTAAATGTCAAACTGTATAACTAAGAGTTAAATCTAAAAGATTAGTATAATATAGTGAAAAAACCTTTCTAAAACCAATATTTTGAGTGGTTTTCAACCCATAAACACCATATACATTAATTAATTCAATTTTTATCCAATAAAAACCGAAAATTATTTTTTCATCAAATAATATTTCTAGTTTTTGCTAAGGTGCCTCTCACCCCTCTAATAAAATGGAACTCCCCATTCTCTCCAATTCACACCTTCAATGCCATTTGGCTCATCCAACCACTTCCCAAATACCATATCAGTTGTTCTGAATTCATCCTAGAGGAAATCCTTTAGTCAGAAAGCCAACCTATGGATTCATTTTGATCAAATCAAAATGAATAACCTGAAGAAGAGGTAAATATTTCATCACATTTTTCAAGTTCCATTATTCTTCCACTTCCTCTTTTGTTGTTGTTTACATTCTAAAATAATAACTCCAACATCATCAATATACTGTTATGTTATTAAAAATATGGTACAACCATATTAAATAGTCTATCCATCCTTTGAATGACATGTCACCGTACGTGCTTATGTACGACATACCATCTCCACGTCGTGGTGTAATTGTTATTCATCACATTATTATTTGGATGGGTATAATAATGATGTATAACTGATATAAATAATAAATATAACATTATAATTATTATGTATATATTATATACCATCCAATTATATATTATTCTAACATCAGAATAATGATATTGTCACTCGTGCGTACGTACGAATTATCGTCTCCATGAAAGTGATGAGATTCGTTTCCCATTGTATTCATTCAAGACTAATTTTTATTAGATGATTAAAAATAATTTTTAAAGACTGAATATCATTATGAACATGATTAATTTAAATCATATCCCTAACAATCATTACTTAAGTAACAAATCATATAAACAAAAACGAATCAATTAACACTCGAAATGATGATAATAGTAAGATATTATTAACAAGGCAATGTAAAAAATCACATATGATATCATATTAATATATAAGATTATATTATAATTTAATAAAAATTATTTCACCACTGTACAAGAGGTTATCCTACCCTTGACCAATGAAATGTACAACGTATGGGTTAATTTCACAATCTCTTTATTATCTATGGTTGTTTTTAGGCAAGTATCTACTGGAACCTATTGATCATCCACATACACGATTCCTAGAAATGTATTCAAAAACATTTTTACTATTTACTACACTATGTGTTAATTTAATTTAAGCCCTTATTTTACCTTATATGTTTTGAAATGAATCATTCTGTCATTTTCCAAACAAAGTACATTATAACCATTTCGACAAAATTATGGTAAGAATCTTTTTTTAACATATACGATAGGTGTGACTATTTTCCTCCATTATAACATCGTCAAAGCTTCCCTTACAAGCTTATATGAAAATTTTCAAAATAGATTTTTTTCTTTATAATTATGTGGCTGTAATATTATTTCAAAAAAGAATGAGATATTTCTCTAAAAAAGATTTTATTTCATCGATGTCAACATCCATTGATAGATTTTCAATTTATTTGAATTAGATTTATTATGGTAAAAAACTTCCATATTTAATTGAAGGTTTTGTGATAAGTTTGACTGTGGATGTGTGATTTTTATACCATTAATTGTTTATGGATAAAATATTGACATTTCATATGCTAGTCTTAATACAAATGATTATGTTATTTTTAAACCTTTTCATATGAGGAATGCATTTTACATAGTCAGTTACGGGTGGAGCCTTCTATATCAGCTTGATTCATCGGTAGGTCTAATGAGACAAAATAGTGTCTTGGCACAAAGCCTTGGCAAAATCATAGTTGTATTTTTGGCACAAGGCCTTGACTTTGTGGTTATGAAGGTCTGGAATTATGCATTTCATCATTATCAAAGTGTCTATTGATATTTCTTGTGATTATTTGACTAGTAAAATATCCATGTGTGTAAGTAAATGGCATTATTTTGATTAATATTTTCCATATTAGGATGAATTTTATGTTGTAAAGGATTTTGTTTTAGTTCTATATATTACCTAAATTTTTATGCTTATTTATGAAAGTTTCTGTTATATTGTTATCATTACTGAGAATCTGAGCTCACCCATTTTTTTGTTTTCTGTTTTCCAGGATGCGAATAAGTATATTATGAATGACCTGGAGGGATAGTCTATGGGATCATAGTGTTTTGTATGGAAACCATGTTGTTGTAGTTTTCCATTTTATGATGTAATGTAAACATTATGATTGTATCTAGTACTTCCAACGATACTAATCTATTCGGTCTTTAGAGACACGGTCTCTTGTAATCATGCAGATGTTATGTAATAATTCACCCACTCTGCGTGACTAGGGTCGGGCATTACAGTTGGTAATAGAGGATGTTTAGTACAATCCATGTAATCTAGATTTAGATAAACTCGGATTAGAGCGCATTACCCTAAGATATACATTGAGGATTAGTATAGATGAACTTCCTATAATTTTAGTTTTGTATATATTTTATGATTTTTCCAAGAAAAACATCTCTTTTTTGATACGAGTAGGTAGAGGCGGCTCTGGCACAGATGTACCTAGGTGTAAAACCCGAATATACCACTTTTAGCATTGCTCGAATGGGAACTGGTGCACAACATTGGGCCTTACTGCACTCTTGGTTACAACAGTTTCAGGTGATATGCTTCGGATAATTCTCATTTTCATTATAATCCATTATTTAGGTTTTTTGAGTATATAATTCCTCAAATAAAACATTTTTTATTATTATGGATTGTATCCATAAACTGTTCGATTTATGTTAATTATTTCACTTGTTTGGAATTATGTATTTCCATTTATAAACTACTCTAGTTTATGCCATTGTTTAGAAATTATTCCTAGTAGAAGGAATGGAAACTGTATCAATTCATGCACTCAATGTAGGGATTTACCTCCCACTCAAAATAATTATAGTGGAGATCTTGATACAACTAGTACAGATCAGTTAATCACCATACTAGGACAACTAACTCTGGTTGAGAATAATAACCTTACCTGTAGGGAGCACCCTAATCTGTTGCGTAGAGTATCAATGTTAGATTGTTTCACAAGGTTACAACCACCATTATTAAATGGGGTTAAAAATACACTAGTAACTGATCAATGAATAAATTCCTTATAGAAAATATTCCACACATTAGAGAGTAGCGAAAGGGAAAAAGTTGTCATGGATGTTTACCGCCTCACTAGAGATGCTGATCAATGGTGGTCACGGATTCAAAACACAAAGGAAGATGATGAAGTATTAAATATGGAATGTAGGGAGTTTAATAAAAATTTATTAGAAAAGTACTTTCCTCATGACCATCGAGCATATATGGAATGGTAATTTCTGAGTCTGTGGATAAATGAGGATGAGAATGTCACAAAGTATGAAAATAACTTTAAAAGGTTAGCGAGGCATGCCGCAGATTATATATGTAACCAAATAAGTAATATTGGTCATTTATTTGATGGGTTAAAAAAATTTCTCCATTGATCATTGGTCTCAAAATACTTATCTTCGTATGAATATATTTTCTCCTATGCTATCAAGGGAAAAAAATAATTCTCCATTTCATTCGACTTTATAGAAAAGAAAGAGAAGAAGAGATCTGCATAAGACTCCATAAAATGAAATAAGGGGAATAAGGGAAAATTTGATTATCCATCATGTAGTAAATGTGGGAAGAAACACCCAGGTACTTTCCTGAAGGGAATGGGAGTCTATTACACGTGTGCTGAAAAAAGCAACAAATCTCATGATTGTAAGGGGAAGAAAGAGGTCGTCAATGTTGATTGCTACAATTTT
This sequence comes from Viscum album, assembly GCA_963277665.1. Lineage (NCBI taxonomy): Eukaryota > Viridiplantae > Streptophyta > Magnoliopsida > Santalales > Viscaceae > Viscum > Viscum album. The sequence continues at coordinate 1,767,976,999 of OY728152.1, forward strand.
AGAGAAAGGGGGCATTATGAAAATTAATGTCCTAAGCGTCAGGGGAACATAACTCAAAAGAGGCCAAGGTATCAAGGGCAAGCTTATGTTATCACTACTTCTGAGGTTGAAGCACCAAAATATGTAGTGGTAAGTAATTTAATGGATTCCCCAAGTTTATCCAATTCTTTATTTGATTCAGTTCATCACATTGTTTCATATATTCCCATTTTGAAAAGAAAATTAGATTTTTTTTCAATATAATTTAACAATGTAGTTGTCAGTCATAACTACTAAGGGACGTACCATTGCAACAAGGTTTTGTGAATCAGCCCCCATTAGGGAAAATAAATATTCATTATCTGCTGATCTCATTGTCATACACATGATTGAATTTGATATAATCCTCGGTATGGATTGGCTTTCAGACCATGATGCAAAAATTTATTTTATGAAAAATAAGGTTACTATTTTTGATGACGATGATAAAGAAGGCCTTATCATTAGAGCAGAATGACCACCACCTAATTCTTGTCTAGATCCACCCCCGTAGCTCCAATAAATTTAAATATTCAAGAGGGAGAGAATGAAATAACTGATAGTGAGGAATATAATGTTCAAATAGAGGATGCAACTATTGTTAAATAATATGTTGATGTGTTTCTAGAATATTTACCTGGACATTTTCCAGAACAAGAAATTATGTTTTCCATTGATTTAATTCCTAGATCAAGGACCATATCGAAGACCCCTTATAGAATGGCCACTATATAATTATTATAACTAAATAAACAACTTGAGTAATTGAGTAATAGGGGATTTATCCTCCCTAGTGTTTCTCCATGAGGACCCCCTGTCCTTTTTTTAAGAATAAAGATGGATCTATGAGGTTGTGCATTGACTACAGGGAGATCAATGCTATAAAAGTAAAGAACATGTATCCCCTACCCCACATTGATTAATTATTCGACCAAATTCATGGAGCTCAATACTTTCTAACGATTGACATTTGATATGAATATTATCATTTTTGATTAACGAAAGAATAAATTCTGAAAACAAAATTTTGATCCCTGTACGGGCATAACGAATAGTGTTTTCAAGAATCTAATGAATAGTGTTTTCAACGAATATCATGAGGAACTTGTACTGGTAATTATTGATGATATATTGGTATATTCCAAAACCTATGAAGATCATGAAAATAACTTTCACATTATTCTATAAACTCTTAGAAAACACGAATTAAGTGGGATTTTAGCATGTGTGAATTCTTTCTTTGGGGTATTTCTTTTCTTGGACATATTTTTTCAAGGATTGAATCTCCATTGATCCTTCTATGACCAAGGAAATCCAAGAATGGCCAGCACTGATGAGTATAACTGAGGTACAAAGTTTTATTGGGTTTTCAGGTTATTATAGGCATTTCGTCCAGAATTTTGCATGATTGGATAACCCATTAACCAAGATCACACGTAATGGGGTTAAATTTGTTTGGACAAAATTGTGTAAAAAATGTTTTGAAGAACTGAGGGGAAGATTAGTCAATGATCCTATATCGACACTACCATCGAGGAATGATGGGTTTGTTATTTATAGTGATGCATCAAAGAGAGGAATTGGTTGTGTCTTTATGTATAATGATAGGGTTATTACCTACACATCAAGAGCGCTAGAAATTCATGAGAAAAACTCTCCTACCCATGATCTTGAGTTATCATATGTAAATTTGGATTTGATGATACAGAGACATTATCTATATGGTGTAAAATGTGAGATATACACTGATCACAGGTGTTTGAAATAAGTTTTCTCACAGAATGAACTGAACAAGAGGCAAAGACGATGACTTGAACTACTCATGTATTAATATTGTAGGATACCATACCACCTGGGGAAAGAAAATAAGGTTGAAGATGCTTTGAGTTGAAAATATCATGTAGTGAGGAACAAGATGAGAATTAAAAGGGATCCTATTCTCATGGATCTAGTAAATATGGATATGGGAATAACCATGGAAGAAGGATCATAAATACTTTTTCAAATGTGTTTGAAACCATCATTATTAGAAAGGATAAATAGTTCTCAAGCTGATGATGAGGAGTTCCAAAAGATGATTGAAGCTGTGAATGATGGGAGATTTAGTGACTTTGTTTATGAAGATGGAATTATGAAATTTTGGAAGAGAATTTGTATTCCCGATATAGATGATCTAAAAAGGAAATTTTTGGATGATTCTCATAGTTCCAATTTCTCTATACACCCTGGTATCACAAAGATGTATAAAGATTTTAAAGAACATTGTCGGTGGGAGAACATAAAGAGGGAGATTTCTGATTTTGTGTCCAGATGTATGGTTTGTCAACAAGTGAAATCTGGAAGTCAACATCCTAGTGGATTCATGAAACCTCTTCCCATACCTGTGTGGAAATGGGATAATATTACGATGGAAATTGTCATGGTACTAAAAAAGACTCCTAGAAAGAACGATGAAATATAGTTCATTGTTGATTGTCTTACCAAGTCAGCATATTATCATGATATAAAGGAAGATTTTACACATGAACATTTAGTAAGACTTTATATTAATGAAGTTTTAAGACTTCATGGAGTTGCATTATTAGTTGTGTTTGATCGTGATCCCCATTTTACATTATTATTCTGGAAATTTCTTCAGAAAGCCCTGGATACTGAACTTTGTTTGAGCACTGCCTACCACCCCCAAACTGATGGACAATTAGAAAAGATTGTCCATACCATATAATACATGTTGAGATCATGATCACATGAATTTCACGGTATGTTGGATCAGTTTTTACCTCTATTAGAATTTTCTTTTAACAATATATTCCATTAAAGTATTCATATGGCAGCATATGAAGTGTTATACAAAAAAAGATGTCGCACACCAACCTTTTGGGATGATGTTGGTGAAAGAAAACTCATAGGACCATAACTTGTGGAGTAAATGATGGAAACGGTGATGGTAATCCATAAAAACATCGAAGTAGCTCAAAGTAAGCAGAAGAGGTATTCTAATAACCGAAAGAAGGATTTGGAATTTCAGGTAGGAGATCATGTTTTATAGAAGGTATCTCCATGGAAGGGTGTTATACCGTTCGGTAACAAGAGAAAAATGAGTCCCATGTACATCAAACCTTTTGAAATTCTAGAACGAATTGGGGAAGTACATTACCATTTGGAAATTCCACCAAGTCTTTCAAAAGTTCACGGTGTATTCCACGTATCACTGTTGAGAAAATACATGCCTGACCCAACACATGTACTCACCTAGGATGAATTAGATCTAGAACCTGATTTTTTTTGAGAAGAGCCTATCAAGGTTCTTGATACAAGAGAACAAGTGTTGAGAAACCAAATGACTTGTCTGGTAAATGTTATATGGAGAAACCATAAGATGGAAGAGGAAACATGGGAGCCCGAAGAACTTATGATGAAGAATCACCAGAGTCTTTTGACATAGTAATAATCAAGAAATTTATAGGACGAAATTATTCTAAGTAGGGGAAAATATAACACCCCAAGTTTCCACGATACGCTTCTCTTTGAATAATACAGTAGCATGTGTTGTACACAACTTCATGTTTTAACACACCACAACCAATCAAACTAGCCATTATGAATTGCAATACTCACTTTTTTAAAATTTATAAATTTCATCATTAATAATGAAATTTATTTTTGGATCCAGAATATTGAAATTCACTTAGAGTGAATTTTTTCCCTTTTTCAGAAATCATTCAGTTTTTTATGAATAGTGAAAAACACTGAGTTATAGTTTAAAACCGAATTTTTATTTAAATAATTAATTATATTATTACATTTTATTTTACATCAAAATAGATACATAATACCTATATATTTTCAATGAAATTCATCAGGATCATTTTGTAGTAATATTAGATATATATAATTTTACTGTACTTGTCACCGTCTTTTACCCATGTCCTATGAGCATTTGAAAAATTTCATAAAACTAAATTTTACTATTTCTGTGAGTTGAATTTAGTAAATCTGAGAGACAAAGTTGATATCATTAAATAAAATGTGGTTCAATTAGATGACAATAATTTTTTGGTGAATAGTAACTTTTTTCTTTTATTGACCACGGTTAAAAGTAAATAGGGTAATTATGGTAAACATGATATTATTATTACCCTAAAACATGTCCTAATTATATTGGATTAGAATATATAGAAAAAAACAACCTTAGAAATAATATAAGAACCGCTTTGGTCCATTTGGAATAGATTAGGACATTTTTTTATTATTTAATTCAAAGAAGAGTTAAAATTGTTAAATTCAATGTTTAATAACTAAAACATCTCTAATATAGGGTTAAAAATAAGATCAATTCGACTATAAATATTAAAAAGAATGATAAAAATATTTACTACATAATTTTGTTTTATTTATAAATTTTAGTCATTAAATAATTAAATTTATTTATGACACAATGATGATGCAATAATTACCTAATTAATGAAATATTAAAATAAATGATATTATAAATTTCCAAATAAATTTATTTTGAGATTTTTATGATTTAAAATTATTTTTTAGGTTAATATGACATATTAGGGTCGGTTAGATGAATTTCTTTTAAAGTAATAATGTTGTTATGAATTTAGAAAAAACAAATTACCAAATAGTGTCAAAATTGACATAATTGAGTTTTGAAAACAAATATTATATTATTAATTGATATTATATTATTACAAATTTAAGGTTCAGAAAAAATACTTATATAATGATAGGTGTAACAATAATTATTTTCTTGGTGTTATCTTGGATATATATAATATGTTTATCAACCATATAATATATAAATAAAAAGATACATGCTAAATGTCAAACTATTTAACTAAGAGTTATATCTAAAAGATAAGGTTAATATACGGACCCAAACCTATCTAAAACCTATTGGGTGTGTGGTTTTTGACCCATACTCACCTTATCCTTTATGTAATTCATTTTTTTAGCATTAGAAACGGAAAATGATTTTATTGTCAAATAATATTTGTAGTTTTTCCAAAGGTGCACCTCACCCCTCTTATAAAAGGGAACTCCCCATTCTCTCCAATTCTCACCATCAAAGCAATTTAGATTGTCCAAACCCTACCGAAATACCATATAAATTGTACTACCTTAATCATAGATTCACTCCTTTAGTCATAAATCCTACCTATGGAGCCATTTTGATCAAATCAAAAGGAAGAACCAGAGGAAGAGATAAATATTTCATCTCCTCTTTCCAGTTCCTTTCTTCTTCCACATCCTCATTCATTGTTGTTTACATTCTAAAATAATAAATCCAGTATCTTTTATATAATTTTATGTTATTATAAATATGGTACAACCATATTCATTATTCAATTAATCAATTGAATTACATGTCACCATACGTGCGTACGTATGGGTCACCGTCTCCACTTCGAGGTGTAATTGTTATTCAATAAATTATTAGTTGGATGGGTATAATAATTATGTATAATTTATGTAAATAATAAATATAAAATGATAATTATTCATTATATATGATATAACTTCAAATTATATATTTTTATAACATCAAATGAATGATATTGTCGCTCGTGTGTACGTACAGATTACCGTCTCCACGAACGCGATGAGATTAATTCTCCATCATTTCCATACAAGAATAATTTTCATTAGATGATTAAAAATAATGTTTAAAGTCTTAATATAATTCTTAATATGATTAAAATACATCCTATCCATTACAATCATTACTTACATAATAATGTATATAAAGTAATACGAATCAGTTAACACTCGAAACGACGATAATACAATGATATTATTTACAAAGAAATGCTAGAAGATCATATATGATATCATATTAATATATATTTGACTATTTTATAATTTAATAACAATTATTTCATTATTATACATGAGTTTAACATACCCTTTTCAAAGAAAAGGTTCAAGGTAAGGGTTAATTTCACAATCTCTTTATTATATGAGGTTGTTTGTACGTAAGTATCTACTGGGACCTCAGTATCATCCACATCCATGATTCTTAAAAATGTATTTCAAAACATTTTTACTCTTTATAATACTATGGCTTAATGACATTTATAACTTTATTTGACCATATATGTTTTGAAAGAAATAATTATGTCATTTTCCAAACAAGATACTTTATGATCTTTTCGACAAAATTATTGTACGAATATTTTTTTAACTTATACGCCGGGTGATGCTATTTTCCACCATTATAACATCATTGAAGCTTCCCTTATAAGATTATAATAATATTTTAAATATAAATGTTCTCTTAAAAATTATGTGACTCTTAAATGATTTCAAAATTTAAAGAGATATTTCTCTAAAAATGGTTTTGATTTCATCTATGTCAACATCATTTTATGGTTTTTTAGTTTATTTGAAGTTGATTTATTATGAAATAGAACTTCCATATTGAATATAAGGTTTTTTGAAATGTTTGACTATGGATGTGCTATTTTTATACCATTCATTGTTTATGGATAAATTATTGACATTTCATAAGCTAGTCTTAATACGGATGTTTATGTTATGTTTAAACTTTTTCATATGAGGAATACATTAGACTTAATAGTTGATGGGTGGAGCCCACAATAGCTCCAAGATGCATCGGTAGGTCTCATGAGACAAACTACTATATTGGGCCAAGGCCTTGAAAAAATCTTATTTGTAGTCTTGGAACAAGGCGTTGACTATGTGGTTATGAATGACTGACATTATGTATTCCATCGTAATGAACATTGCTATTGATATTGCATGTGATTAATCTACTATTAGAATATCTATGTGAGTAAGTAAATAGAATTATTTTGATTTATATTTTCCATATTATGATGAAGTTTATGTTGAAAAATATATTGTTTTTGTTCTTTTGATTTCCTTAAATGTTTATGCCTATTTTTGAATGTTTCCACAATATTGTTATCTTTATTGAACATCTGACCCCCCTTTTTATGTTTTATTTTTCCCAGGATGCAAAGAAGTATATTATGACTGACCTTTAGGGATTGTATATGGGATCTTAGTGTTGTCTAGGGAAACAATGTTATTTTCATTTTCCATATTATGATGTAATATAAACCTTGTGAATGTCTCTAGTACATCCAAGGTTATTGAATTATTCGGACTTTCGAGACATGATCTTTTGTGATCATGAAAATGTTATGTAATAATGCACTGACTGTATGTAACTAGGGTCAGGGTGTTACAACAATACCCAGTAGGGACCCCGAGACCCAGAAATGTCTCCCATAATTCCACAAAGAAAAAACCACAAAGCATTATCCAAATCACAAAACTCAAGTAAAAACTCTTCTCAAACCTGGTATATAATTTAAATAAACAGACTAGTAACGATTAGTTGTAATAATAATTCGTCTTATTCCATTGAGAAGTTCCACTGACAAACCATGAAGATGTATCTTTATCACCGATCCACAAAGGGTCGTAAGTCACTGATCCAAAATGGGTAAAAAGTCGTCGATCCTCATAGGGTCATATGCCGCTAATCCACAACCGGATACACAATGGCTAGTCCTCATCGGGGTGCCCTATTTCTTATACACACAATTTCATATGTTGTTGATCAACAGAGTTGTAATATGACGATCCTCGTAGGGTCACAAGTCACCAATTCACAAAAGGTCATATGTCACCGATCCAAATAGGGGCTTAAGTCACTTATCAGTGAAGTTCCAATGTAATGTTAGTCCACATCAGGTCGCACTACTTCTTATCCACACATGGTCATTCTGATTCCAATACACAAAGGGTGGTAGGTCACATGACAACCTGCCACAAAATTACCACACTTGTTACTATTGAGTTTTGTAGACTCTACTTCTCATGATATCAATCGAACAACAACTGCCAAAATGTCCCTCGAAGAAGTATCATGAAGAAGCACAATATCTTAAGTGTTCCAATGTAATAGATGTTACATCAATCAGATGACTAGTATGTTGGTTATAGTTATTTTATTGGTGAGGGTCCGGTTGGATTCGAGTATGATCCATCCTAGCCACACTCAAACAATATACAAAACATAAGTGGAGTATCTCAATATGACAACTTCATCCAAAGGTTTCCATATCCATATACGATTCTTCAAATGGAAATCTAGATTAATGATAACCCCCTTTAAGATAAACTGGGAAAAAACGGGTACGATTTTGGTCCAACTCGGTGGCAATGACCCAAACCAGCAGACCGACCCGACCCATCTCGAACCGGTGGAGCTCGGCCCGGTATGGCCTGCTATGTCGCAAAATCGGCCAGGCCCACTAGGCGGGACACGGCCCCCGGGGATTCAAAACCTAGCTTTCCCACTTTCTTGGTGCCGTCAGCTTCTTTGAACGGACGTAGTCCATTCAGGGTCCCCACATAGCTGCGCCCGGGTGGTACCAGTCTTCCGGACCGGCCCACGTGGACCGGTCAATAGTGGATCTTGAGGGCACAGGTCTGCCCTCAGCCGCATCTCAGAGCCTCAAATCTCCTCCACGGTGCATCGGATTCTATCCCCTATCCACAATGGCACCTTCAGGAACCACCACCTTCTCTTGGCCGATGGGAGCCGACCACCACCTCCTCCAATCATCGATGTCGTAGCACCGTCGGTGCATCCACAGGCATCTTGTGAAGCTCTCAAGGTCTGTTTTCTTTTCCAACTATGCCTATGGGCCTCTTATGACCCTTCTATCACTAGGTGGACACCAATTTCATCTTGTCATCATATGGGTCGGTCATCCATGAAGAACACAAACAATACCGAGATCGGCTGAGGGTTCAAGCCTTGTTCAGTTTGTCCACGCCCTCCGCATTAGCGTTATAGCAAGGGGAGAGTTCAAACATCATCAAGAGAAGAAAAATTTATAAAACTCATAGAAAAGAAACAAACCCCTACCTAGAACTCATTCTATGTCACTAAATATGAGGGAAATATAAACTGGATTTGAAGGGTGTTCATTGGCATTCTTTGATCTTAGGATCGAATCCTTAATGGCATCATCGAGTCTCCATTCTTCATTGAATGAAGTTGTCATAAGCGTTTTTTAGAGTTTCCACTTTTGGGTATCCAAAATCCACACAAATGCGTTGTTTAAATAAGGCGTAAGGAACCTCCCTTGAGGATTTTCATTAATGTTTTTCTTTAATAAACCACGTTTAATGTCCAATTAAAACTGACAAGCATCACGATTATAGAACCAAAGGTCATGTCATTAAATAACTCCCATTCAAGCCTGATGTTACACCACGACCCTACCACCATTTCTCAATGGATGAATGAAAATAAAGTAACTCATAGAGTTATTTTAATGTTTTTTTGTATATTCAAAAAATTAACTTTTACATCCAACCTATGCCGGTCAAATTTAATCTTCCCTTAAGGGAATCCCGACACTAAAAATTCAACGGTGTAGATGGATTTTTAATTAAAACATCAATTTAAAAGATATAAATCACCGCTCACACATATATTGAATGTACCTTAAAAAAAGCTTAAAATTTTGTTCCGAGCTCTCCAGGCCTCGAAATCAAATACTGTTAATTTCCTCAGAAACGTAATAATCCCAAATAATATTAAAAAATATTTGGAAAATTCTTGGCCTTTAGATCCTCCCCACCTTAGGTAATTACATCCCAGAAATCCACAAAATAACTAAGGAAACATGTGTGGGTATTGACCACATATTTTTTCCTCCCACTCCAATAGGATCTCCTAGAGGATTCTTTGTTGCATCTGAAATCAGACTAGAGGAAACGACCATCCATGAATGACCTGCTCCTTTCGATCATATATCTCTATCGGGAGCTCTGTGAACATTGAAATATCTTCAATGTCCAACTTGCCCCAATTGATAACGTGTGATAGATCATGCATGTACCTCCTTAGATATGACACATGAAAATGTTATACACCCAGTGCATCTGTGGGGGATGATCTAGGTGGTACGCCACCTCACCTACTATATTGTGGATTTGGAAATGTCTGATGAACATTGGAGATAGAATTCTGCCTAGGAAAAATCTCTAAATTCTTCATCAGTGCGAGGACTATAGGAAGACATGGCCTCCCTCCTCAAAATCCAACGGTCTCCATCTCATGTCGGCATAAGACTTCTTCATGCGTTGTGCGGTCTTCACCCACTCCTCGATGGACTGCACCTTCTCTATGGTAGCCAATACCCACTCTGGACCCATCATTAATTATATTCATGGGTCTCTCCATTATAGTGTTGATCTGTATGGTCACCCATATAATTGGCCTCAAAAGTCCCAAGCTGGTGGTGGAGTGATATGTGTTGTTGTATATGAACTCCTACAGTGGTAGGTGTTCCTCCCAACTATAACCAAAATATATGACACATGCATGAAGCATGTCCTAAATTGTTTGTATGGTCTGCTCCATCTAACCATAAGTCCATTGATGAAAGGTGGTTCTCAAGCATAGCTGAGTCCCAAACCCCTCCTGTAATCCCTTCCACTACTGATATGTAAAACAAACATCAGGATCTGAGACGATCGTCGATGGCACCCTGTGAATCCACAATATCTCTTAATTGTAGAGTCTTACCAAGACCTCTTCTAATCCCTACTCTTGGATTGGTATAATGTGGGACAACATGGTGAGTCGTTCAACAATCACCCAGATGAAGTCATGCCCCCAAGATATATGTAGTAGCCCTGTCATGAATTCCAGGGATATGACATCCCACATCCACTCTGCACCTCAAGTGGGTTACTAATGCTTGCTGGAACCTGGTTCCCGTCCTTCACTTACTTCCAAATGATGCATCATGAAATGAACTCTTCCACTTCTTTCTTCATCCATGACCACCATTACGGATGTCAGAGGTCCTGGTACATCTTCTCCACACCCGGTTGTACCACCAAAGGGGATGTGTGGAACGCAATCAAAACCTTCTCCTGTAGCATTACTGTGACCACGATGGGTCCTCTGAAAGGGACTCCATTCTCCCCACCTTCATAAAATCTCTGAGGATCCTATTCTAATGAAATATGAGCATGTTAGATCTTGTAGTAAACATCCCCAAGATGTGTCACCAAGACTCCCTGAAGGAGTAGGAGAGTAACTATCATAGACTGGAGGTACTATTCCCCTTCACTATCAATGAATGATATCTACAATGTGGCTAGATACTCTTACTCCTCGCTCACCACCTATAAACTAGTCCACCTACTTGGTGCGTCTACCACCATGTTTCCCTTCCCAGGGGTGTAGAATATATCAAAGTCATCTTTTTCGAGGAACATTATCCATCATTGTTGTCTCTAGTTCAAGTCTGTATATTATAATATATGCCTAAGAATCTTTTGATTGGAGTAAAATGTAAACAAATCACCCATAATATAGTGTGATCACATATTAAAGTAAAAAAACCACTACTGTTAAATTTAGGTCATTGGTATAATTGTTCTCCTTGTTCTTCCTTAGCTACCATGAGCCATATGTGATCACCACTTTATCCTGCATCAGAGCACATCCCAGTCTGGCCTCTTCCGCGTCGCAGTATACTACATACCCAACAACCTCTTCTAGTAGCCTGAAGATGGGGGCACTCTTCAATATCTGCCTCATCTCCTAGAAACACTTCTGGCATGTCTATGTTCAAATGAATGGTTTTTCCTTATTTTTCAAAGCCGAAAAGGGTTCTACTACTCTGGAAAAGTCACGTACAAATCTATGGTAGTACCCAGCCAACCCCAAGAATCTATGCACCTGGATTACACTCCTATATGGATCTCAAGAATGTACTACCTATATCATTGCTGGATCCACTATATCTCTAGACTCTGAATTTACATGTCCCAGAAAGTGGACCTCCAATATCTATAACTGGCACTTCGAGAGATATCCGTAATGTTGGTGGTATAAGAGTGTATTTAGAAAAACCTGTAGATGCGTAGCATTCTCCTCCTCCGATGTCGAGAACACCAAGATTCCATAAATTAAGATCACCAAAATGCGATCAAGGTAAGGATGGAAGATCAGGTTCATGAGTCCTATGAACATTGGTGGGGGGTTGGTCACACTGAAATTCATTACCAAGAAATCATAGTTCCCAAAATGGAATCTGATGTCGTCTTCAGTACCACATCATCCCATACCCTGACCAGATGATATCCCGGTGGGAGGTCTATCCATATAAATAATCTTGGTCCCTTCAAATTATTGAAGAGATCATCATTTCTTAGGTGCGGATACATTCTCTTCATGGTCACATAATTCAGGAACTGATATTACACTTAAGGCCTCAAACTCATGTCAACCTTCTTGAAAAACTAAATCAGAGCATCCCATGGAGAAACATTGGGCCTTATGAAACCCTTCCAAAATAAGACCTCCAACTATACCCTCAACTCATGATGCTCTACGGGAGCCATCTGATACGCTGGTATAGATATTGATATCATACCAGGGTACATGTCAATTTATAATTCGACCACTTTGTGAAGTGGTAGTCTGAGAACATAATCATGAAATACATCAGCATATTCTACCAACACTAAAGGATAATTCAGAATCCTCTCATAAACTACACTATGTGTATGTCTAGCCAACTGATGAGTGATGAAAAGAAAACTTCCCTGAGAAAGTCCATCCTCAGTTGTAAAGCATCCCTTTTCACCAATGATATAAAAACATGGTCCCATCCAAGTGTTCACCTTGAAAATTGCACCTAAAATAGTCGATATGAGAATGTACTATTGATTAACAGTCCATACCCAAGATGAAATCGTAAGGCATCAAGGCTTCTACATAGAGAACATAGACAAATATCTATCCTCTTAGTGTAATCTCACACTTCCTAAACTAGTGCATAATAATCAAATCCTCTACCATAGGAATCCCTAATCGTATGGACTGAGCTAATAGCTCTACATGAATCTCAAATCCCTTAATGAGAGTCATGGTAATAAAAAAGCGATTGTAACCTATTTCTATAGTAATGGTAACTAATATGGAGTCGACTCATATCGTACCTTGAATCACCTCCTAAGCACCATGGTCGTAGCCCTCACCTTCTTTAGATGAGTTAATCCATGTTCACATGCTCCCTGATGTTGGGGTGGACCACCTATATGTGATGGGTGTAGAACCTCAAATTGTAGTCTACCACTCGGTGCATGACCTGCTCTTCTGCCATGTCTTTCGCCCTTCATTCCTCCCCACTCAATGCTATGCCTCTGCATCGGTAGTACATCGACCATCTGTTGATCGTCAGTGCAAGGGTCTGGGCAATGCCGAGCCATGTGACCCTACCTGGCGCATGAGTAGCATAGTTTGCGGCTCTGATGACCTACTCTCTCATGTGAGCTCCACACCTCTGAACCTACATCCTAGGTCATCCACTAGAATATTTTTCACACATGGGGCCCTACATCATCCTCCTAGTACTAGCTGTAAATGACTCATCCACGTGTCATACGATGGAGGATCTCACTATTAGTGTCTGCTCCGCTAGGAATCCTGGCACTAGAATTTCTCACTATAGCACTCTAGACTACGTAGGTATCATCATTGATATAATCGATGCTCTGATCTCCCATCATAGACCCTGATAAAAGGTTTGAGCACTGATGAAAGGTTCATGTACCATGTCGATTGTGTACCGGGAGAGGTTAGTGAATCTCTCCGATTACTATGCTACTTTCAAGCCGCCATGCTGTAAATATTGGAGCTCCTGAATATGCACAGATCATAGATTCAATGGAATGAACACCACCCCAATAAGGCTCTCAACGTCCAACCAGGTGAAGGTCACCTCATCGTGCATCTAAGGCATCAAGAACTACTATCTCCATGTCATGCCCTGGAAGTGATAGATTCTACGTTCACCATCTAGTCTTATGGTATCCCAACTAAGTGGAAAACTCAAGCCACAACCTCTAGTTAGTCCTCAGCTGCCTATGGATATGTCTCACATTAATTCCTCAGAGGCATCTTCTACTGAAACTCAGGATGCTCTCTAATTCGGCGCGCACCATCCGATGGTGGGGATGGTGGCAACTACTACCGTACGGGTTGTGGTGCTTTTGGTACACCACCCGAAGGTACCATCGCCGTAAGTGGGCCCTATAGTGATATCCTCATCGCTCAGTGGGACGTCATCATGGACTCACACTGGAATCCTGTAAAGCTGGATAAATAGTGGCACCCAATAAAGAAATAGATGAGCCATAATCAATAAGTATATATATGGTGTGCTATCTCAAAAGTTTCAAAAATAAAAACATTTCAAAGACACATGCAATCAATGTTTTCTTGTATTCAGTCGGAAATCAAAACTCTGGGTCTTTGTGTATGGATTCATCGACCGCCACAACACCACTGGACTCCCAAAATAGAAAATCATACTCAATAAACATAACACTATTGCTCCATTGAAAACATTGAATCTTAGTTCATCTTGTAGAACTGAATGCCTTTGATATCACATTTTCATGACCTATCCCCCATGGCATGTGTCGTGACTACCCCAATCTCAACATCCATAGTCTAGGGGATGGAGACTCGTACCAGATAGCATATCCCTAAAATTATAATGTGTTGCCTTTTTATCCTATACACACATATACTTGGATCACAACAATAATAAACCACTTAGTATAAATTCACAAGTAAAAGTGTAAATATAATGTAAAAGGGCCAATATACAATCCCAATAAAAAGAGAAACAACAAAAAGGAAAAAATATCCTGATGTTGTCCACCAAGGATCCTACCTAAAGGGTAGGTACATCTCGTCTATTTGGATCTCTACATCAACCAGTCACCTTCATGCATCGTCTGGTCCTGACTTCCTATCCTGAGTCAAAGCTATCCATAATCTATTTAAGACACAATAAGGTGTGATCGATGCCCATGCTGGGTTGAGTATAACAATACCTAGCAGGGACCCCAAGACACCTGAAGGACACCCAAAATTCCATAAAGAAAAAACCAAAAAGCATGATTCCAATCAAAAATCACAAGTATAGACTCATCTCAAACCATGTAATTAACATAAAGAACATGAATAATTATTATTAGGCATAAAGATATTTCATCTTTTTTTCCATTGAGAAGATCCACTACTGAACCATAAAGAAGTATCTATATCACCTATCCAAATAGGGTCGTAAGTCAGAGATCCACATAGGGTCATATGTTGATGATCCACACAGGGTCATAGGTTACATATCTATAATGGGCCTCTCTAAATATGGTCTTCACTAGGTTATGATACTACGAATCCATAGAGGGTCGTAAGTCGTGGATTCACACAGGGTCATAAATTGTCGATCCACACAGGGTCTCAAGTCACTAATTCAAATAGGTTCACAAGTCCCTGATCCACAATTGGAAAATTTATGGCAGGTCATAGTTTGGTCGTGCTACTGCTGATCTGCATAGGGTTATTCTGATGGTAATCCACAAAGGGTTGTATGTCACTTGACAGCCATCAACACGATTCCTGCATATGGTAAACTTGAGTTCCATATATTCTACTCCAAATGATATAGGCCATAACTCAACCACCACAATTTCACATGATGAAGTATCTCTAATAATATTCATGTCATAATGGTTCCAATGCAACAAACAGCGCATCAATCGGACACCCGTTCTTTATTTTATAGGCATTATAGTGCCAAGGGCCTAGTTGGATTTGTGTCTGATCCAACCCTTCCATACTCCCACATTCTCCAAAACCCATATAGACTATCTAAAAAATACCACTTTGTCATAATGGTTCCATCATAGTATACAGTTAGTCAAAAAGAAGTTTAGTTTAAAAGATAAACCCCTTGATGAAAAACAGAGCTAAGAAGGCTTCGGGTTCTGTCAGACCCAGTCAGACAGACCCAACCCAGTTAGATAGGATCAGCCCAAATAGGCTAATCTCATCCCAGTCTGGGATACAAGGAAGTGGGTCTGGCCCAGCTAACCTTGTATGGTGCGGCCCGCCGTGCTGTAGAGCCGAAATGCTCCGCTAGTTGGGGGCGACCTGCCACATGGGTGTAATCTGCCTCTCCGAATGGACTATGTCCATTTGGGCTCTCACGTTTTGTTTCTAGTTTGGATAATCTTCTCTTGACCGGTCCACGTGGACCAGTCAACAGTGTGATTCATGGGCATGGGTTCTCCCACTATCATGGCTCGTAGTCGCGTCCCTCCTCAATGGCACACTTCCGCGACACATCGTCTGCCATCAACGCGGTCGACATCGCCCGATTGCCAACTCCACTGGTAACCAACACATCTATTCCAGGAGAGATTCTGTGGGATAACCAGGACCCATCCCTCATTGTATGGCCCCTAGATTTATCTTGTCACCATATTGGTCGGTCGTCCACAAAGAATGCAAACAATACCATGATCATTAGAGGCTCTGAGCCTTGTTCAGTTCCTCCCACAACCTCCATGTTATCATTATAACAAGGGGGAGTACAAAAATCATAATGGGAGGATTATTTCATAACAATAATAGAAAATAAACAAACACCTACCTATAACTCGTTTGAATGAACTGCAGATGAGGGAATGGAAACCTGCATTCGAAAGGTGTTCGTTGGTGTTCGTCGATCTCTGGATCAACTCTTCAATGGCATTATCAAATATCCAATCCTCATTTAAGGAAGTCATTGTTGGAATTTTTTCATAGGATACCATCATGGGTATCCAAAACCCATGCCAAATCATTGTTTAAATAAGGGGAATGGAACCTCTCTCATTTTGTTTCATAAATGTTGTTCTTTAATGAACCAAATTGAATGTTCCATTAAAATATACGAGCATCACAGTTATAAATCCAAAGTTCATCTCTATAAATGAATCCCTTACAAGACCGATGTTACACTATGGCCCTGCCACCTTTTCACAATGTTTGAAGGAACATAAAATAACTCATGGAGTTAAATTTTTTTGTAAAGTCCACAAATTAACTTTTTCATCTGACCCTTATCGGTAAAAGTTATGCTTCGCCTATGTGAATCACATCACTGAAAATTCAATGGTTCCTTTATTTTTTAATCCGAGCATTGGTTCAAAATATTTAATTTTCTGCTCACACATTTTCAATCGGTACCTTAGAAAATTTTCAAAATTTTGTTCCTGGCTCAGTTGGCCTCGGAATCATGTGACATCAATTATAGCAGACTCGCAATAATACAAAATAAACTACAAAACTAAAATAAAAAATTCCGGTTTTTTAAAATTAATTTTTTATTTAATACACTTAATAAATTTTGAAGAATATTTATATTCAATTTTAGTATAAATATATTTTTTTGTATAGAAAAGACAATTTTTTAATAAACTGTTTTAAAGTGCATAATGTCTCTCAAATTAAATTGATTAAAAAAATAACTAAAGATGAATTTTTTAAATGAATTATTGATATTAAAAATTAATTAATATTTACAAATATTCTTATAATTAATTTTATTAATCCTATAGTAAATATAAAGTCATATTATTCTTCAAAACCATAGTTCTTAAGAACTGATTTGTTCTTCATGTCTCTGGGATTAATTATGAATACAAATTTTCCACTTATGTGTATTTAATTTGGTAAAATTGATTCCATATTTATAACTATCAAAATTTATATTATCTAATAATTATATACTAAAATATTTTGACCATAATCTATATAAGAGACATTAAAATTTATCTACCACTATAAAGGTATCAATAGATTTATCATATGGTCAAACTAGATGGATACGGGTTAAATTGACCATAATATATATATATTTATAATATAATCATTGATAGGCCATACCATGTATATTGATCTAGGAGTATCTATTTTGGACATGTATATAGTTGAAAAAGAGGGGAATATGTTTTTCATTTCAAAACATTAATTTGTGTCACTCACCTCACTTATAAATGGACACCCCATATAATCTCCTCTTCACATCATAGATAAATTTTTATTTTCAAATACCAACCCAAATATCTTAATAAAATTTTTACCCATGAACTAGATACCTTATTTGAATCATAAATCCATTCTAGGAAGGATTTTGGGAATTACCTAAGGATTTTGTCTTAATATAAGGTATTATGTTTTACCAAAAGTCATTATTGTATTTCTTCATCTAACAGATTATATTATTATTTAATTTTGATTATATAATAACAAATATATCTCCCATATAATAATATTTCTTTATATTAATTAATCACCAAAATTCTTCTCAAATTCTATATAAATGGATATGAAATCATTATTCACGTGTACAACAGACTAATCCATCATGAGTCGATGTCATTCATTTTCCATCATTACCTCATACTTATTTTTGTAATGTTGGATTTAAAGTATATATAAGATATTTTGAGAACATTTATACTTATTTAGTCATTATATCACACATTCCATCTTACAATCTATTCCATGAATGATACAATAGTATCACTCATATATATGGATGACTACCACCTTGAGAGGTGTTGAAAATCAATTTTCACAAACATGTTATAATAAAGGTATTTAATAAATAATTCATTCCTTTAATATTTATTACGACTAAAATAAAATATATCATTTTATTTACGAATCATAAAAAAGATAATTTCTCTCATGTACGTGTGATCTACAGCCTCCTAAAAGCGATGTGGTCCCTTTAATCAACACCACATAATAAGAATGATATATATCAACATATTTAGATAAATAAAATAAATTATATGGTTTTATGATGATTATATATATATATAACATTATCTACCTACTTTCTATAAATATTATTTATAAATGGAAAACTTACCCATTCGTATGTATAGCCTTCAATCTCAATGATCATAACACACTTTATTTCTCATAACAACATTGCATCATTATTTTTTAAAGTATAATTGATATATATATATATTATAAATAATTTAGGATTATTATTCTAGTCATATTGAAATAAAAACCGCATAATCTAATAATTACCTACCAAATTTATTATGACACAGAAGTCAAATATTCTTGAATCATCCGATGAAAATGTCATTAATTGGGAAATTATATATGAAATGATAATAAGTGAAATAATATATAATAATAAACATGGAATTTTTTTTCAATAATTTAAATAATTTATATAGATTTATTATACAATATGAAGAATTATAAACAAGAAAAATCACACTTGAGTTAAGGGACATCATCTCAATTTCCATTCATCAAGGAATATTCAGATGTTATGCGCCTTTATTTTCTTACAATGAGTATAAAAACCCCATTGACATGTTATATCAGATATTAAACTATTATCAAGGTATTTAATAATTTTTTCATTTTATTATTTCATGGGGCCTATGATTCAGAATTTAAAATGGGATAAATTATTTTTTAAAATTATCTATTATTTTTTCCCTTATACCTCTCTTTTTATTCCATGGATATGTTTATAAAATGAATTTTATGGAAATTATAGTATTTAATATAAAAATTATTATTACACTAAATTTATTTAATTTTTTTAATAATTTTTTCTCATTCTTTAAATATGAAAAAATTACTTCTTCGATGAGAATGGATTTTAATGGAACTATTTCCATTATTTAAAGTATTCAATCCATTATAAGATTTCATGTTTTGTTTAAAGAAACAATACTTCCCTTCTCTATTTATTTTTTTATTTAAAATTTGTATTTAAGAGAAAAGTGTTTTTTGGAAATGAAAATGAATTTTTAAAAGAAATTTTCATTTTGTTATCCTAAAGTGTTTTGCAGAGGTGTTGTAAAGAGTTTTTAAACGGTTTTATGATGAAAAGTTTCATGAATAATTATTTTAATTCATTATATGGTTGTTTTAAAATGTTAACAATGTGTGTAAACATATAGTGTTGAGTGATCCCATTATATCTTATTTGATAGGTTCTCTAAAATAGTACTCTAAATCATGTAATTATTATTTTCAATGTTTAATTAAATTAATTGTTTTCTGTATGGATATAATGATTTGAAATGGTTCGATAAGGGTTCTTTGCGAAAATATCCTAATTAACATATATGAATATTATATATATTATAACGTATCATTATTGAAGTAATTTATTTACTAAAGGAATGATACAATATTTTTTTAGCAGAAAGATTCTTCGCTTTTGTGGAAAAAGGTATGTGTTTAAGAAAAGGGTTATGATGTAAGTTAATTTTTTCTACTGGGAAAACAGTTTTGTTTTTATGGCAGATCATACAAATAATTTTATGATCATACCATGTTTTTACAAAATTGTTCATTATATTTAATAATGTTTAATAGAAAAAATGAATTCAATTGGTAGTCATGAAGATTTTTCATCAGTATAATTCCAATGTTATTTAAAAAAATTTATATTCTGGGAAAAATGAATACATGTTTGAAGTGTCCATATTATATTATATGTATTTGTTATATATTATATGTGACATAATACTATAAATTATTAAACAAAAAAAGATTGTAAAATTAGAGATAATAATTTTCTGGCATTAAACTCATTATTATATCATTTTTAAGGCTTGGTTTTTATATTATGATTACTTGATAATGAGACATTAATTAAAAAAATTATTTTTCGTGGGTTATTATATGACTATATTATCAATTTATTATGATATTTTTACACACATATGCGTAAAAATTATAAAATTATATCATAGGATAGATGTATATTTCCCTAAAATCATTTGGAGTAATGGATGAGTTGAGGAACTACTAAGAGATGATGGAATTAATAAACATTGAACATATAACATAGTTAAAAACTTCTATGATACGATAATGTTAATGAAACCTAAAAGATAAAAGAGCTTATATACACCTAATATATTATAGATCTAACAATAATCTTACAGATGACATTGTTAATGAGATGATAGAAAAAATAATTAAAATATTTTAATTTTATAAATTTCATTTCATCCATGATAAAAGTTAAATTCCTCATGATATTATTATGATTTTAAATGAATATGATTGTCCCACATAATTATGATGAAATATTCTTGTTCTCATTATATGTATTCATATATCATTATTTATTATCAATGATTCTTCCTTTTATGACATATGAATTTTTTCTAATAGAAAACATTTTTTCATGACACATTATTAATATTGTACAACTTATATGGTGCGGAATTTTTATTTATGATAATTTTATCACCAAATTATGATTTTTTTTATTCTCACTTATAGAAAGAAAATGATTTATATATTGATTACCATTACTATCCATCTAACATCACCATTATGTTCCCCCTTCTCCTAGCTATGACGAATGCTTTTATGTATGGAATGTTTATTTAAGGTGTTATGTGAGAAGAGATATTTGTGAGATGTTTGAGATATTTCATGAAATCATAAAATTATTTATCTACTAATTCAATACATTAAACCATTACAGTTATGGGGTATATATTTTTGTGATAATAAATGAATATTCACAAAAAATGCTACAATATACATGTATGATATGCCCAGTTAACCTTACATAATCATTGTATTTTATCTTTATTGACCAACCAAACCCCCCCTTTAATAGATAATTCATAAAATTCATTATCCTTTTGATATATCATATCAAAGAGGCTTTTACGAAAACTATAAGACTATATGAGTCAAATAATAGTGTTGGAAACAACCAAATGTTTCTATTTTACCATTTTTATATATATTTCTATATTTTAATCCTATATTCCCCATAGTTTCATTTTTTACCGAACATGTTGAGTTATTTTTATGAAAGATAACATCATAAATTTTTTCTGAGAGTCCCAAATGATTACTTCTCCCCTAATATTCAGAAAAAAAAATTCAAAAGGTAAAAAAAATTAAAATATACCCTATCATAATAAATAAATATATTTATCGGGTGGATGGGTTTTCCAAGACCACCTTATTTTGAGAGAATTAATTGAACATGGACATACAAATAATTATTTTCAATCATGTATGTACCCAAACATATTGTAATTAAATGTTATAATTTAAGTTGATAGAAAATAAAAATAAATTTAATAATTTTTAATTGAACAATATCCTTTATATTGTGATAAGAAATTTCCACAATTTTTTGTCATAGTCTTTTAACAAAATACATGTTAACTATATAAAATTATTTTTGTCATGCTAAATCAACAACATTTCTAATGCCACTTCTCCAATATCAGAAAAAATGTTTCTTCCGAGTCAATACAATATAATAATAGGTTACTAACACATAATAATAATCTTTTGTGTTAAAGTAGTTATAATAATTTTTTCTTATTCAGATAATAAAATTTTGTATGATAAATAGTACACCATCGATTATTGGTTTTATTCATTGATATCTCTATCTAAATTTGAAACTGTTTAGGACACTAATTCAGTATCTTTAGTAAATTTTAATTCCAATACATATATTAATGTTCTATAATTACTCCATTATATTTTTTTATTATAAATAAAATTGTCCTATGATGTAGCCACCAAAATAATATATTCATTAACATTATAACCTAAAAATATATATATATAATTTTATACTAATTCCATTTTATACTAGTGATTTCTCAGTTAACATCCAATGATTATTGAATTAGAAAAAACATTTCATTCAAATATTATACACATATTTAACATATCTATATCATAGGAAACATAGGAGAAAAATATGGTCCCATCCCTTTAATAAATATTCAACCCTTTGAATCAGATTTTTTCTCCAATCTTTAACATATCAATATCTGAATTCATTATATTTAAAAACATTTCAATTGGATTATTCTTCTTTTTTCTTGTGATGATATTGACTTACACATACACCACCACCATATATTTCAATTTACTCATGATATTTACGCAATGTTTCTAGAAAACCATAATTTTTTAAACACCATAATTATATGATATATATCCAGCTATTTTCCTAAATCATTATGTGATTTCTTTAGTCTATATAAATCCTTGTTAAACCGATACACATTTTAATTTTCACTCAAAATAATGAACCCTATTGGTTGTATCATTTAGAATTTTTCATTCAGGATTTAATTTTCAAATTAAATCTTCTTATCAATAATATAAATTTTATTTCATCATTGAAATACTACTTCCAATAAATATGTAATGGAATTAATAAAATCAACTCTGTGGAATGTATCATCGATGGAAACTCCTTCGATTTAAACATACCCTTTACATACCACCAATTACTTGTTCTGGAACACTCTTCCTAGTTAGTCAATGTTAATTTTGAATAGAAATATTATAATAATAAAATTGTGATGTTTAAAAGTATCTATAAGTTCCCATGTATTTTTTTAAAACAACAATGAAGTATTCATCTACAACATTCACTAATGACATCTTCTTTTCCTATTTATTAAATATAATCTGTTACATTATTGATGATGTATCATTATATTTCTATTTATATCATTATCTCATTATGTATTAGTGAAGAATTTTTTGGCAGTGATGTTATTCAGATCAACTTCAATTCTTCTACTTCTCTTTTTATATTTTATCTTTCTTAGACAATATTCCCATCGTCTAATTAAACATGAAAATATTTATTATTATGGATATTTTTCAATAATATATAATTAGATTCAATATATTCTATAACCCCATAGATTTAATCTATTATTACAGTATCATAATTTACCTATAACCATTTTAGATCACATTCATATTATAGTATTCAAAAAATGGGTGACATTTTTGTTGAATTGTGGACACGATTTACTCTTAAATGAGTAACCTTAAAATATTACTTCATAATTTGGATGTTAATAATTCCCAATGTTTCCTTATATATTTTGGATGAAAGTTTTTTTGTCTAAACTAATTTCTATGTTTCAATAATGGTTTCTTATAATGCTAGATCTCTAATGGAATCCACTAATCCTCAGGGATATGAAATGTTGATTTTTTACTGTAAATATCTACTTGAACCATATCATTCAATTTTTTTGGGAGTATAATTTGTATATAAATAAATTAATGTTCATATTATTGACCATATTTTTCCATGAAATCCACAAAACCATTGTGTTGTTGAGTCCTTATCGAAGAAATCACATTATTTATTCCCCATTTATATAAATAGTATTCAAATCCAATTAAATTTTATTATCCCTATTATCAAAACATATGATATTAATTATTCTTCTAGTTTCACTATCTACTATCCTTTTGTAACTTTTTATGCTGTGTAAAACTTAATTCTTGGAATGCATAAATATATTTAATTTAATCAGGTTGTGTTTATTAAAAATTTTAAAATAAAAATTTTCATCATGTTTCAACTAGATTAATTAGATTAGTACATTAGTGAGGAATACTTCTAATTGAGTTTATGCACAATTATCTATTTGATGATTTTGGTATATGAACCACATTATTCATAGGAATTAATTACACTCAATAACTATAATTCTTTTCAAATTAAAGAAAACCATTTTTCTCTTCAATATAGATATATTTTTCAAATTTTTATAATATATTTGATACATAATTTTATTCCACAATTTTTATCCTTATATTAGAAATAAGTGACAATCTATATCCTTTTATTCAACTTAAGGGTAACTTATCAGAGAAATATTGTAGTAGATGCATGATGGAAATATGTGATGAAAACATAACTTACCCGAGCAATCTTGTTGTCCATGACTAATTATTAAAATGCTTCCCTTTAATATAGTATCATGTATAGTAAGATAATAGGTCATTACATCCACCATCGCAGAAGCATTGGAGTAATGTTTATCCTATCATTAATGATTTGTATTTATTGTTGGGGTAATGTTTTCATTCTTTATTTTATTACTCTTACTGAGATTTTAATGATCATCCCATGTTTTTGAAATGTTTTCAACAAGAATTAAAGATGACTAGGGACATAGATGGGATAAAAAATGTCATGTTTTCTTAAACATAGAGCTAGTCATGTTTCTTTTTAAGAGTTTTTATTTAATGAAAAAAATGGATACTGAGTAGTAGTGTCTACATGTAATTTTCCAGTTGATATGTAATAGTTTTAGCCTAATTCTCAAAAACTCTAATCCTGAAAAGATCCTCAATGTGAATTAGACATTTAATTCATGATTATATAATTTTTTTAGAACGAGTCCCTATAGTTTGTATCTGTTGTTAGTTTAGACAACTTTAGGGATAAGGAGTTTTGGTTAAACACATGGTTAGTCACTATATCTATTATTTCAGTTTAATACTTGTTGTATAATTTTTTTGAATCATAGATAGTCGGATACAAATGGAAGGAGGAAGATATCAAATTAAACTCCTCTATATTCATGATTACATGATTTCTCTAATTATTGAAAAGTCATGTTCAGATGATTGTAAAACAGTTTATATCATAAAACTAACTTACAAGCTATTGTTTAAGATATCAAACACCTCCACTATAACTCAATATCTTCATGGATCATTGAATCTCTTTAATCAAATCCTAATTCCATGATATTTTCCTATTTTTAGGAAATGTAAATATTATCAAGGCTTTATTTAATATTTTACCTTATCAAAGGATTTTGAATCATATTTTGATTTTAAAAAATGTCATGAAAAGGAAGACCATTGCGCGACATATGTATATTTTCTTTTACAGCATAGTCTCTCAGCAAATACATATTGTATTTAAAAAGGACCACATATTGAATGTTTCAACTCATATATGGTCCTACTGTTTTATAAAAATCATGTTTTATAAGATTTTTTGAAATTATATTTCATACATTATTATTTTTCAAAAATATTTTTTTGTGAACACCCATACGTCACAAGTTGTAGAAAGTGTATTTGGATGAATGAATGAAATGTTTTTGAAGGATATCTAAATCATTTTTCAATGCATGGACCTTCTTACCCACGTGATCATGATGATGATGAAACCATATGGACACCATGATTAAGGTCTGATGTTATTTCTCTTGAGAATAGTTTTATTTTATCAAACGATGGTGAAACAAATGACAATATATAATATGTTGTTGTATTGATGTCTTGGGGGGAGAATTAAAGGTATAAGATAACCTTTGAGGTTAAAATATGTTAGGGTTATTTTTTTATAAAAATTATAGCCAGTAAGATTGGTGACATCCCATCACGTCAGAAAGGAAACATAAATCAATCCCACAACTGAATGGAAAAAAGGGTGCATTGCCTACCACTATCGTACGTGACATCCCTGGTTAGTATGACTTATTCATATAATTTAAATCATTTTATTAATCAAGATTAAGTTAATTTTGGGAAAATAGGTTTTAACAAATGGATATCTTTAATATAGGAAAATGTTTTTATGATTAAATGATATATGTTATTTTAGAAGATGTTTTCAGTTTTGGAATAATTAAATTCTTAAGGGAAATAGAATACTTTGGGATTTCATTTGTGGAGCATTGGTTGAAATATTATTTTGGAAGAATATTTTTTTATTGTGTACATACGTCGATTCAGTTTATTTATGGAAATTATTAACCTATCAGAGAGAATATGTGATTCTATTAATTAATTTTTAGTATGAGACGTTAAGAGTATATGATGTTATTTAGAGATAAATGTTAATATTTTTATATGAAGACAATGGGATTGAATCCCTTTGAGATTTGGGTTTCAATCCTATTATGGATTACATTGAATAATTTAATGGGCATTTGATTATTGAATGTTCTTTGCTGAAATTTGGGTATATTTTGACAAATTTTAGAGATAATAGTAGTTATTGTTATTATAATGTATTATCATTTTTGGAGATTAAATAGTCTTGTAGTAAACATTTTTGTTTTGGTTGATTTTTACAGACATGGAGAATATATAGTTCATCTTTTTTGGATTAAATAATAATATTGACGTCGATTCTAGCACTTTTAATGTGCCCAAGCCTGTTTGAATACTCATTGTTTGAAGAAAATATGATTTTTGGTCGAAATTTAGTAAAGGATAAAAGTCTACATGACATGTTTTTATGTTTCATTATGTTTTTATTCAAGATCTGAAATTAATTCCCCAAATTTATGAAAAGTGTCTTAAAACAAAAACATTTTCCTTCAAATTTTTCTACTAAAGAATCAAAGGTCGTTTTACCCATCACATGTTTTTGATTTTAATGTGGTTAACTTTCTACTATTCACGCTTTCTACCACACTCCATCAAACCATGATGGTTTGATTATCTTCCATATCCATGTTTATCATACATGGAATCCTAGTTTGTTTTATATCAGATGACCTTTATATTTCAATTTCAATTTTTATGTGAATTTTTATTGCCTATTTTTCTGACGTGGTACTTTTAATGATGTTTCCATGCCCAATTTTAAAATTGTGAGGACTCAATTTCCCAAAACAGGGAAGGATGTAACATCCGTATTAAATAATGTATATGAAATTTTCATATTTATTAATATGTGTGAATTAAATAATATTTTACTTTAAATGGGGTGCAATGATTGATGTCATACTCGATACGCAACAACAATTTTCATTGAAAACATATATTGCACACAACGTTGAGTTATATTGAAAAATATTAATATAATATTATTATTTTAAATGGAATTTAATGAATTTCGGTTGTATTGGTGATAATAAAGAAACAATCCATGTTATGATTAAATATGTTTCTTAAATGTATTTACTTTTATCTAATAAATTTTAGAGGCTTAAAATAATAAAATTCTGATTTTAAGAATAAATACTATAATATTCATTAAAATCTTGGTCAACCTCCTTTTGAGGGATAACACTCTTTAAATATAGTATTATACACTATTATATGTTATATTTGAAAAAATAATTTAATTATTTAGAATCTGGTAACAAAAATTTACATTGGTTAAATTTTTGGTATGTTTCTGATAAAACTCAGTTTTGTATGAATAGTGAGAAATACAGTATTTTAATTCAAAATGGCCATTTAATCTCATTTATTTATAAGGTTTTAAAGTATAATTACATTATTATTTTACTATTTAATCCAATTTTTTCATTTTATTTAGTTTCCCTTAGAAATTGGACAAAAATAAATCTCAATCTTTTGATAGTTATTATTTCAAAAAAACATGATTTTTGTTTTTACAGCGGGAATTAATTTTAAATTAATTTCTCCCACTTCTGGGTTTTGAATTTGGAAAAATGGATTCTATATTTGGAATCAGTAGTTACAAATTGTTTAAATAGGTTACTTTTATTTTTAAACATTATGAATATTTACTCTTATAAACATTTTATTTACCATGGTTAAAAGGTAAATCTGGTAAATAAGGATAAAAAATAATATTATAATAATATTAAATTATACTAAATTGTGTCCAAATCCTATTGGATGATACATTTCTGACCATGGGAATCCTTGGGACTATTTTGGGACTCCATTGATCCACATGGGAGAGATAATGATACATTATATTAAATAAATTAAAGTATAGACAAAAATGTATTTAACATATATCACTTAGTAAATCAATTATTACATGGGGGTTATATAATTTATCTCTTCAACATAATATATTAATTTAAAAGGTAAAATTATTTCCTACATCATGATATTTTTATAATTTTTAGGCATCAAATATATTAAAATATTTATGTCACAATTCGGATTCAATGTTTACCTCATTAAAGAATGATTAAAATAAACAAGATTATAATGATTAAAAATATATCCAAAACCTATCCAATTATTATTGTATGATTTTATTTTGAACATGAGTCATCATATATTCAACGTTTATATGTTTTGGCTCTTTATAAAATGAAAATAATTATCTAATAAAATGATATTTTTAAACATTCCAATAGAGCCCCTCCTCCCCCTTATAAAAAGACCTCACTTCTAACCCATTCCTCACACTTTTCATGCCCCTTGGATCTACCTAATATCTACCTAGTTAACCCCCCTACATACCACTCCTCATCCTATAATCCCTCCCTTATGAATAAGGAAACTAAAGTAAACCTTTTACTTCAAACCAAAGGTACATA
This sequence comes from Viscum album, assembly GCA_963277665.1. Taxonomy (NCBI): domain Eukaryota; kingdom Viridiplantae; phylum Streptophyta; class Magnoliopsida; order Santalales; family Viscaceae; genus Viscum; species Viscum album. Next base: position 1,768,006,021 of record OY728152.1, read on the forward strand.
TCTGATTTAAAGGTAGCGTCTTCTCTTAAGTTCGTTTGTTTTTTTACTTTTCCAGCCCCATAAAATCTTTTTATTCCTTAGTGTTATAAGAAAAATTTTATCATTAATATACTAGGTTACTGTTATGAGAATTATTAGAACTACATTTACACACACCACTATCTAAGGGTTAATGAACATACTATTTCTGTGGACGACGAACTAATGCCTCACAAAATGATGATAGTTCATTTATATCCTAACGCCTCTCATGGTGGCCATTATGATGAAACTATATTTATATATGATAGATATTATGTTTATATTTTCCCTATTCTTCTGTAATTTTTATTTACCAAAATACCTTTATGCTTTCTAATATGCATAAATACGATAATTTTATTTGAGGTAGTGTGGACTACCACCACCTCAAGGTGGTATGATTTGTTCATGACATACATGGAACGTATAAAAGATGGAGTTTATGAAATTATTTAACATATATATTATATGTTATTATACTATAAATAAAATATACCTATATATCATTATATTTTATTTCCATTAAATCTAAAATAAAAATTAAAGTTGTGTCCAAGCGTACGTATAACTTACCATCTCCATGAATGGTGTATTTCATTTCTTATCTCAAAATGTTATGTAATATTATAATTACATACATATAATTTATAAATATATATATATATTATATATATCATATCTATATCATTAATATCATTTTGTAGATATTGGACTTCTTCCCACATGAACAACTTGTAATTATAATTTGTTCATTTTTTACTAAAGTACCAAATATCGAAAAAATGACCATTATTTACTTAAATGATTGAATAATGTTTATAACATGGTAATAAGTGATATAAAAGGGATTATAAACTTTAAAAAGGTTCTTAATCATGTTGAAATTCACATTAAATTATTATTCAGGAGATTAATCAATGAACGGGTCAATTCAGACACTTGGTAAGGGGTTTCTTATCCCTCTTTTAATTCCACGAGATTAACATTTTCACCACTAATTTAATGCATGTGGTGTATTATTTACTTCCATTTGATATATATTATCATGATTTTATTTATATTCATGGTATTCTTTGATTCATTTGGTGGTTATTATCTTTTGGTCATACAACTCGATTGATTACAACTTAGTAACGTTGTTTCATCTTAGTGTTTATTCCCGTGAGATTCATTGTATATTTTCCACTATTTCCTTTTGTGTGGTGTATATACTGCCCATGATTGTATTATTTATATAAATTACTTTAATATATTTTTATTTACTTCTTCATTGTATAATGCATTTTTCATGTGGTGTATGTTTCGTAAGTTACGAAATAATTAAGGGAATTTTTTACCTAATATCAATTCCATGGGTATATCTTCTTATTATTAATTATGTCATGCTATGATTATGGTGGGAATCACTATTTTTAATTGTAATTTCTACAACCCATTTGTGTTTATATACATTTGATATAGATAATCACTCTATTGATAAATTCTCAAGTCATCGATATTAACTTGGTAAGAGTAATTTTTACTCAATATCCATTCATTAAGTAAAACATGCATGTAATTGGTATTTTTTTATAAAAAGATTTTTCAATGTTCTCTGATTGATTTACCCTTAATATCCAATCATATTGAGTGTATGTATATTTTTCACACATTATTATGTAATTTATTTATCCTTAATCTAATGATACAGTTTTTATTCATGATTTTTTCTCAATTTACATTCCATTGAGACTTCACGGTTGTTATGAACTAGCTCACTCTTATATGGTGTATATACTAACCTTTGTAATATTATATCATGAATACCTTATATCATATGATATTATAAAGTTCTAATTAAATGTTATTCCTCAACTATTTGTATTCAGGAATATGTCACTTAGTTAAATACTCTTTAACTAAAATATTGTTTTAAATTTTGTTTTATTCTTCTAAATATTTATCATTAATGTCCATGTTTTTAAAATGGTTTTTTGGATTTACTAATATGGAAATTGATTTTTTTAAATGATAATTCATTTAAATGTTTCAATGTGGTATGGGACACTTTGATTGTAAAATATCTTAATTAATTATATTAAATTGTATTGAAAATGGTTTGACTAAGAATTGATTATGTAAATATCTTGAAATTATATATTATGAGTGTAATGTGGAAATGTTATCTTTCCATTATAATTGAGTTATATGTTATGATTATGTTATGGTTATTGGAAATTCTTTACGTTTACGGGTTGTTCCATGATAAACCTATGGCGAGTGAGTCTGAGATAGCTCTCCAATGGATTGGGTAACATGATGGAGGTAAAAATTAATGTTTCTCCTAAGGGATTAGGGAATATAATAGGATGGGTATTCCAACGTAACTCCCCGTGTATATTTTATAGCTATAATATTCGTATGTTATTTATTCCCTATTTTACCTTAATGATTTATGACTTCTTTGTGTTGTTCATAAATTTAATTATTTCGTGAGGTATGTTATGATTGAAAATTATGGATTCATTGATTTTTATTTATTGATGGGATAATATTTTATTTATTTATTTTATAACCCTTAATGAGCTCTTTATGCTCATACCAAGTTTTGGAAATTTTTTTGACATGACATAAAGATGAATAGGGTCAATGATGGGATCACAGAAATGTAATGCTATCTAAAAAATGGAACTAGACATGTTTCTTTATAAGAGTTTTTATTTAATGTAAAAAATGGTTACTGAGTAGTACTGTCTACATGTAATTTTCATATTGATATGTAATAGTTATGGACTAATTCTATAAAACTCTAAACCTGAAAAGATCCTCGATATGAATTATTCATTTAATTCACAATTATTTAATGTATTAAGGTCGGGTCATTATAGTGATTGAGGAGGTGGCATTCAGCAGGAGTCCAGGATTCAACTATCATGAAGGTGTTGGGGTAGTGGGCGCCGATACCGCACTGTAGTGAATGGGGAAACAACGATGCAAAATCGTGGCACTAGTAGGGTGCCACGTTAGGTCTTGAGACATAAAGCTGAGACATGGGATGGTGTTGGAACACAATCTATAGGTGAGGCATCTGACCCTGCCTGTCGAGTGATGCGTGGCAGACGCGATGCCTGTTGTGTCCGAGACGGACCCAACTGGCCCACTAGTGCTGGCTGGTTTAAGGTAAAACAGGTCACTGGGTAGAAATCAGCCCACCAACGTGGGAGAGGATGGAGGAGGACGGGGCCACCATGTGGCCCGGCAGGTAGGACCTGTAGTGTAGACCGAACCAGGTCAAACGAATCTAGTTGGGTCGGCCTAACAAGGATGGACCGGGCACAGACCCAACTAGCCCCTTTTTTTAAAATATGTATAACATCCAAACTGTTGGTTGAAGTGGATACACAAAAGGGGGTGAATTAAGTTCCAATTAAAAATTTATATTTAAAATATTTATATTGAAATCCCCCAATTTAAATAACAAGCTAAACTGTAGTGAATTTTCAATACAGTAATGGTTCAGTTAGGTTCTCAAGAGATTGGTTAGTTCCAAGTTAATCTAATCTGATGATTGGATTAGCATTTAAAACTAACCTACTGGTTTACAATATATATATAAACACTTTCTAGTTTAACTATTAGAGTAAATTTGATATAGATTTATATTTAATGTACTAAGAAACAAAATATAATATATAGTTTATAATGAAATAGGATGCACAACGAGTTTAACCAAGAGGTTCAGTCTCAAGATGAGACTTAGTATTCTCAAATACTTTCATATAAACTATGATCCACACCCTGGATCGGGGTTTACAATAGCACTCAGACTGTCCAGGTCCACAGACCTCTACCACTGTTCTTTGTGGGAAATCATAAAAAAAAACAACTCACAAGATGTCCAGGTCACAATTAACCTCTACCACTATCCAAAGTGGGATACAAGAGTTTTAGAGAATGATTGAGTGAGGATTTATAAATCCTCTAGTTCTACACATGAGACAGGGTGTGTTTAAAGTACACAACACAGACTTCTCAAAATTTAAATAAAAGAAAACACAATAGAGATAAAAAATTAGAGATGATTTTAGAATGCTCTTTGTGTTTTTAGTGAAGCTCTGGACTCCTTGAATTGATGCAGATGAAGATTCGAGTCCATCTATGGTTTTTTTGTCATGAAAATCATAGTGTCATTTTTGTATTTGACATCTAGGTCCAGGTTGATCTGTCTGATCAGCATGGGTATAGGTGTAATTGTTTGATCTCTTTACACCTTCTTTGTTTAGGTTCTACAGATTCAGTATGTATTATTCCTTCTTCTTCCGTGCATGTAGGTCTATGTGTATCCCTAGATTATTGTCTGGTATGTGCATGGAAAGACTGATTTATGTATCTTTTTATAGTTTGAGGTTCTCTTATATATATATATATATATATATATATATATATAGCTCCGACAATAAGAATTATTACTTTTTTACAGGTACGAGGTACGATTTCTTGACATTCAACTGACATTAATTAATTATTAGCAGTTTCATTAAAAGAACCAAATATTACCATTGTTAATAAACAAACTTAATTAGGGTTTAGTGATATAGTGGCTGGTTTCTATTGGTAGGTGTTAGTATCAGTGAGCATGTATCGATAGACTTGAGTCAGAAGGTCTGTAATAGTATCTTTTACTCTTTTTAATGGCCGAATATGTATCAGTGATAGTGACTATATATCGGTAGCTCCTCTTATCAGTAGATCTTTTGTATAAGTAGAATTCATGTATCGATGGCCCTATGTAACTCTTCTATATTGGTAGATTCTTGTATCGGTGGCTTCTCTGTATATTGGTGGCTATGTCGTTTTCAGTAGACTTCATATCAGTAGCTGTCTGTTTGTATCAGTAGACTTGTATTAGTAGGTCTGTTTGTCTATATCGGTAGCTCTTGATATGACAGTATACTCTGTCTATCAGTGATCATTGATTATCGGTATACTATGTCTGTATTGGTGACTATGTATCAGCAGGACTATAACTGTGACTCAAAAACATAATACTTATACGTTCTATGCAAATCATATCCCGATTGAGTTAGTATTATTCCAAAAAAATTATAAACACTGATAAACATTTATTTACATATTCCAATGATTATTTTGATATTTTTGTCAACATAATTTAACATATATATAGGATTATCAAAACATATTAAAACATAATTGATATCATCAGAACAGGTGAGGTTAAGAATCTCCCCCTTTTTGATAATAAGAAATTATGGTATTATAATAAAAAAATCATTAATATATAAGTATAAAATACATTAGGTCTCACTTCTCAGTGCGAGCGAAGGCATTATCTCATGTATCAGATAATAGAGTTTTACATGAAAATTTATTAGAGGTATGATACAACTATATCAGAGGTAGAGTTATAAAACAAAAGTACCAGAGGTAAATATACCAGAGGAAAAATATATTATGCATATGATGCTCATATTTCTCCATCTTTGTGATTATAAAAAAGTAGTAAACAATGAATTAGATAATTAATTGAATGTAAAATAGAATTATATCATATAGATTTCTTGGGGGAAAAAGATAGAGAAATACAAAATTGATGAAAAAAGAGTACTCGTGATTCCTATCAAATGTCCTAGCCACTAGTCAATCCACCTCCTCAGCATGTGATTTGGATATTCCCTTAGAATCAGAAGAGGATTTATGCTGGGTAGATGTAGGTGGAGGCATAATAGAACCATTAATGATCAGAGGAGGTTGAGCTATAGATTCAGTGCCTAGCCTATAATGTGGATCCCTATGGGTGATCATAGGAGATAGTATTCTGATTTCTTGAGCTGGTGTCATCTAAGGAATGGAGGCAGACTGAGCAAAGGCAGGAAGAGCTGGAGGGACGTTGATAGGAGTACTGTCTACATGAAAAAATGGCAGAAATAGATTCCTAATGTCCATATTGATTCCTCCTCCTCTATCCATAGAAATGATAAATTCATCCTAGTTCTCCATAAACGTGTCTAGAGCAGTAATCAACTCCCGAAGATTGGTTGCTTGTTCTCTGAAAGCTTGATTTACTAGAGGTAGTTTCATTTTCTCTAATAGAATCTTGAAATTATTGTTAAAATCATGTTTAGTGAAGACCCTTTGGAAATATTAATTCACTTATTCTTTTACCTTTTTCTATGAATCAGTGGCCTCTCTCATAAAATTCTGATCAATTTTCCCTATATCCCTAGTGGTAGTCACCACTTGGGGCAAGGCTGTAGAGTCTACAGAGCCACTAGAGGAAGACTTTCCAATCTCTTATCTCATCACAACTCGAATATGATCAATATCCAAAGAGGTCCTGGTAGTACTCAAAGGTGAAATAATAAAGACTATTGTTTCAATAAAATAATTAGTCAGACCACTAATGAGATTTTTCACAACAGAGTCCTAGGTGCTGACATGCTGCTCCATGGAAATATTAAATTATTCAAAAACCAATACCATTTGGATAACTACACTATTTAAAAATGAAAAATCCTTGCCTTATAGAGATTTAGAGACCATATAAGATTCTAGAGAGACAACTAATTTCTTTAGAGATTCAATTTCCTCTTCCAAGATTGAAACATGATTATGGAAGGTCTTGTCTTCATCCAAAACACCAGATACTGATTCAGTCATCATGGATTGAATCGATGATACTAATGAGGCTTCCATTATTCGCATTTATTCTTCAAAACAGGTCCTAAGATCATATTTCAACATTTCGAGATCCGATTTTCTTGCTATATCCTTAGGTAATGTTTCAGAAAGGATAGTATATGTGACAGGATGTCAACTGATGGGTGTATCAACTTCTGAACCAGGATAGTCCAACCCAAAAACATCAAAACCTGGGTCTTCAACCTGGCCTTCAATCTCATGGGCTATTGAAATAGTACCGTGTATGGTGGGATGCTCCCCCTCAATCTGTGCATTTTCCAATACATCTATATCAATAGAAATTTGAGCAGGAAGGTCTTCCTCAAAAAAATTTTCCACAACTCTATCTACATCAGGTGTCCCAACCTGGGGTAACTGAAGACTAGATACAGGTTTTTCAACTTCAACAATTTCCTCAGTAGGCATTTAGGAGTTCCCTACTAGTGGACCGAGACTCAAGCATGTATAAATAGATGCTTCATTTTCAAATTCTTTTTCTTCATCATTCTCGGGAGCAAGCTGGTCTTCTTCATCAATAGGGTATTTTTCATTGCTTACTCCCAACACAGTTTCCATTCCAGATGATACAACTTCAGAAACAGGACATGGATTCAAGTCTAGATCCCCTCCATCAGCTACATAGTTATATTCCTCCTCATAATAATCATTATACTATGTTTCCTCTTCATCTGGTTCTAGACCTGGATCTCTTCTTTCTCTTAGCATATGGGGATGGTCAATAGGGATGAACTTACCAAACACCTTCTAATCATCTATAACCCATTTCTTTCTCTATGGGTTCTAGCCAATTTTCATATACTTATATATTGTGCATGTGATGAATTTTTTTTCCTCACAACTACTTTCTCATTATGAGACTCAACTACTCCTCTCACCTTGATCATTACTGAAATCAACAATGCAAAGAATAAATCATTGGATTTTTACTTAGGCCTAGTCATATCTTTAATTTGGATCATCAACATCCTACACATATTTACCTTTACTACATGCCTAATCAAATGAAACAAATAAATATCATGGTATATCATATTTTAAAACTCCCCTCTTCTTGGACTTAGCACAATTTGGATGAATTTATATAACAACTGGTTTTCTCTATCCATCAGAGTAGCCACTACCTTTCTTTGTTGGCCACTACTGGTGAGCTCTTCCAAAGAAACATCATAGTAAAAAATGTCACATGTATGAGGTATTGTCTTCGAGGTATATCCATATACACCCTCATGAGGGACTTTCATACATTCATCCCATTCAACATAAGAAAAATAAATATCCTTTCCATTCACTAGTGAAATCATTCTGTTTTCTTCTTCAGACTTCTCAAAATGAACAAAAGAATAAAACTCCTTAACCAAATATAGATAATGAGGTCCATTATTTTTTAAAAAACATTCTAACCATCCTTTTTATTCCAATACTCTTATAACCAATGACTTTTTAGGCCATATCCATTCTTCACCGAGTTCCTTTTCGATTACTACTTTTCTATTCTGGAAATGTGAGTTCACTACACGCTTCCCCATCCTTGTTCTACTTTCAATACCACTACCTTTAGGTTCGGTTTTCTGCTTCTTTGCACTTGGAACATCAATATCATCCATGACTATCGAGAGTTTTTTTCTTGATAGCTCATATCGATAAACATAGGGGTACGTGTAATGTGGGAGTTCAAGAAGTGAGGATAGAAGAGAGAAGAGTTTGTGGTGGACTGATATGTGACTAAGGAATATCTTTTATAATTTAGGAATAAAATAGTAATAAAAATAATTCTTTAAAAAATAATAATTGTTTCAGCTAAAGAGAATGATAAATAGAAAGCACATGACATATCGATGACAATTACTGATGTGAACCCTGGCGGTGAGGTTTATCAATCGGTGAGGTGTCTCTAGCAGTGAGGTGTCTCTAGCGATGAGGTTTTCTAGCGGTGAGGTTTTCTAGCTGTGATATTTTTTCTAACAGTTAGTATTTTTCTAACAGTGATTATTTTCTTAATGGTGAGGATTTTCCTAATGTTGAGGATTTGGCTAACGGTGAAGATTTTCTTAACGGTGAGGATTTGGATAAGGGTGAGGATTTGGATAATGGTGAGGATTTTCTTCGACAAATAAGATCATTCCTAACTCATGTCTAATGTATCATAACCTATCTGAACTTAATGTCTTGGAGAATATATCAGATAATTGATGATCAATACCAATAAATTCAATAGTTATATCACCCTTTTGGTAATGGTTTCTCAACAAGTGGTTCCTTACATCAATGTGTTTGGACCTAGAGTTAGATATATGATTCTTAGAGATTTTGATCACACTAGAGTTATCACAGTTTATAGACATGTGTCTAAACTAATATCTGTAGTCCAATAATGTTTGTTTCATCCACAGAAATTGTGCACAACAACTACTAGAAGAAATATATTTTACTTCAGTAGTAGACCATGCAACAGAGTTCTGCTTTTTACTACACCAAGATATCAAGGACCTGCCTAGAATATGACATTTTCTAGAAGTTCTCTCTCTATATAACTTGCAACCAGCAAAGTCCGCATCTAAATAACTTATTAAATTTAATGATTTTCCTTTTGGATAAAATAATCTATTTTAGTAGTATGTTTAAGATATTTGAAAATTCTTTTAAAATCAGTAAAGTGTTACTCTTTTGGATTAGTTGAAATCTTGCACACATACACACAGTAAACATAATATCTTGTCGACTAGAAGTAAGATAGAGTAGGCTCCCATTTATAACTATGTAGTTGGTTTGATCATCTGGTTTTCTAGTTTCATCAGCATCCAACATACAAGTGATACTCATGGGTGTGTCGTTAACCTTACTACTATCAAAAAATAAAACGTTTTAAAATATCCTTTTTATATTTACATTGATTTAAGATAATACAATTTACATTTTGAAAAACAAGAAATACAAGAATATATTTGAGTTCTCCCATTAAACTCATTTCAAATTCATTTTTCATACTCTTTGAAAAATCAATACACAATGCATTTTTAGAAGATACAAAAATAATATTGTCAACATTGATTTGTACTATCAAAACATCTTTAAAAATTCTTTAAATAAAGATAGTTTAATCATCCATCCCTTTAGAATAATCTTTTAAAATAAGAAAACTACTACGTCTACCATTCCAAGCTCATGGGTGTTGTTTGAAACCATATAGAGCTTTATGAAGCATAAAAACATGATTTGGAAAATTAGGATTAGTAAATCTAGGGGGTTGTTCAACAAAAACAACTACAATTATAAATCCATTTATAAAATCACTTTTAACATCCATTTGATAAAACTTGAAATTCAGATGAGTAGCATAGACAAGTAGAATCCTAATTGCTTCTAATCTAGCTAAAGGTGCAAAGGTTTCCTCATAGTATATTCCTTCCTCTTGACTATATCCTTGTGCAACTAGTCTTGCCATGTTTCTAACTATATTTCCATACTCATAAACATTATTTCTAAAAAACCATTTACCCCATATGGTCAAAGTGTCCTTAGGTCTATCAAATAATTCCCAGACTTTGTTTCATTCAAATCTATTTAATTCTTCTAGCATTACTATTACCAAAAATTCATAATTGATTGAATCAATGATATTTTTAGGTTCTAAATGTGAATGAATGTCTTGATGTTCAACCTGGATTTATAGAGTAGCTCTAGTCTATGTCCGTCTATCAAGATTACCTACAAATGCATCTAAAGGATGCTTCATTACAATACTAGTTGTTTTAGTAAAGGTAGGACTTGAAGATTCAGGTTCTTCTCTAGGTTCGGGTTCACCAGCATCAGATTCTGAAATATTCCCAAAACTGTTTATCATTACAATAGGTTCACTTCTTTTATCATTAAGGTTCATAACAAAAAATTCTTCTTCAAGATTTTCAAGAGAAGGTTTTGGTTCATGTGGATCAAATTCATCAAATATGATGTGAAAAGATTCATCCACACATTTGGTTCGTTTATTAAATACACTATAGCATTTTCTAGTTAAAGAATAACCAAGAAAAATTCCTTCATCACTCTTAGATGAAAATTTATCTAGATTATCTTTAGTATTGTGAATAAATACTATGAAACAAAAAAATCTGAAGTAACTAACTTTAGGCTTCCTATTATTCCACAGTTCATAACGGGTATTTTTATGAACAGGTCTAATAAAGACTCTATTTATAATATAACAAGCTATATTAACCGCTTTAGCTGAAAAATAAACAGATAAATCATATTCATTTATCATTGTTCTGGAAATTTCATGAAGGGTTAAATTTCTTCTTTCTAATAAACCATTTTTCTGAGGTGTCCTAGGGGCATAGAATTTGTGATTATAGCCATTGTGTGAGAAGTATTATTAAAATTCATGATTTTCAAACTCACGACCATGATCACATCTCCATTTCTTGATTCTAAGTCCACTATGATTTTCTACAGACTTGGAATATTTGATAATATAGTAACAAGCTTCACTTTTGTGAGATATAAAATATACCCAACTATATCTAGAAAATTCATCTACTAAGACATAAAATTAGTGCTTCCCATTTAAGCTAGAAATTGTGGACGGTCCAAACAAATCTATGTAAAAAAACTCGAGAGGTTGAGAGGTTGATACTTATTTCTTTGTTTTAAAAGAAACTTTATGTTTCTTTCCCTTTTGATAGGGTGTACAAATTTTTTCTGATGGGAATTTTAGTTGAGGTAGGTCTCTAACTAAATTTTTCTTGGTCAGTTTATTAATTGAATGATCATTGTACTGTCCTAATCTTCTATTCCATATCCAAGACTCATTATGAAAATCATTTAAACATGTAACCTTTTTTGGCTAAAAAAGTTAAATCTATAGCATATACATTTTCATTTTTCAAGGTTGTAAAAACCAGAGAATTTTTAAAATCAAATACATTGCTATCATCATTTTCAAATTTATCATTGAAGCCATCATCGCACAACTGAGATATTCATTACATTTTGTATTTTAATCCCCCAAAAAATAATACTTTAGAAATAAAAATTTAATCAGTGTTTTTAATTTGGCCTAATATGATGATTTTTCCTTTTGAATTATCACCAAAGGTGACATTTCCTCTGTCAACGTTGATTAAACTTTTTAAACATGAGAAATATCCAATCATATTCCTTGAACATCCACTATCCAAGTACCATATCTTCTTATAGGAACTCTTCAAGAAAGTCTCATATAAAAAAGGTTTAAACAGATAATGATATTGGTACCCATATCTTATTGGATCCAGATAGGTTAGCAAGAAAACATTTTGATACCTAGATTTTCTTAATGGGTTTAAAATAATCAATAGATTCAATAGATTTTGAAAGATATACATTGTTTGTTCTATAACTATGTGAATACCAAGTTGAGACATAAGAAATTTAAAAATTCAAACTAGCATCATACTGTCCAGATTTAGGAATAAATCTATTCTTTGTAATCTGTCTCTGTCCATACTGATAGCCTAAACCAATAATATATTTTGGTGCTACATGTTTTCCGACCATTTGTGTAAGAGTCTTCTTTCCATTAGTAAATTTTTATAATTCTTTCCTGATTTTCTCATTAGAAAATTTCAGTTCAGTATTCTCTTTGAGCAGTTGAGCATTCATTTCCTTTTTTACTTCAAGTGCAGAATTATTAGTGCTAGTTAAGGCATGCTATTTCTTTATGGTTTTATACTTATCTTTCAGCACATTGCAGGTATCCTCTAGCATGTTACAATTATCAAATAACTCTTCACTAGACATGTTTTCAAAATCAGAATCATCTCCAGAATAATAATAATTTAATCAAGGATTATCCAATGATAATTCAGATGTGTTTGTCATGAAACACATATTAGATTATTGAGATTTTTCATCCTGAGTGGAATCAGAATTACGTGAACAGTTTTCTGAAGCACTCTAGGTTGCTTTCATAGATTTATTATATTTTTTGTCATTGTACTCATATTTCTTCTAGTATTTTTACTTTAGATAGTCATCTTTCACACGTCGTTTCCTATTTCATTAATAGTAGAAATTTCCATCACTTTTATCAGTCCTTTTCCAATCCTTCTTCCAATGACCTTTATTATCATACTTTCCCTTATAATTGGATTTTATGAAAAAATTATTCTTTCTATAAAACTTCTTAAATCGTATGTCTATCTGAGGCATTTCAGAATTACTATCAGATGCACTCTATTCAGTCCTTGAAATATCACTATCACTTTGAATTTTACCTTTCTCCTTATTTATTGAATCAATAGTCTTGAAAGCTACATACTTCTTTCTTGGTTCATCATCTTCTTCCATATTTACATTCAGTACATCTTCAAACATCATTAATATACTAATGAGTTCCTTGACAGGAAAAACACTAATGTCACAAGATTCTCTAATTGAAACTGATGTGCCTATCCATCTTTCATGCAGATATCTTAGTATCGTCATGATTTTCTTTTTCTACAGGAACAACTTTTCCAAGTGAGCTCATTGTATTTATAATTTCGTTGAACCTGAGGTACATGTCAGAAATAGGTTCATCAGGATTAAATTTAAAATTATAATAATTAATAGTGTAGGTATTCAATTTGGTTTCTTTAACATTGGTTGTTCCCTCATGGGAATTTTCCAATGTATCCCAGATTTCATAAGAAGTCTTACATGAAGATATTCGATTAAATTCATCATCAACTAAAGCACAATACAGAGCATTCATTGCTTTAAAATTATTATTGTAAGCAACATTATTAGGTTCATCCCAAGTAGTTCTTTCCATTTCTGGAATCTTATACATAGTCTCCATAGCACTCCAGATATCAAATCACATACTTTCTAAATGAATTTTCATTTTTAGTTTCCATTGATCATAATTAACACCATTAAAGAAAGGTGGATGGATGGTAGCTAAACCTTCTAGTCTATTTTCCATAAATAATTTTTTTTAAAATATATTTAAAGAGATAAAATATATAATTAACAAAAATTTAAGATATTTAAAATACAACTAAAATCACAGTTGAAAAACAGGGTGTTTCGAAATCATGTATTAATTATCTGCCTCTGATACCAAATGTTGGTTGGAGTGATTACTCAATATGGGGTTAATTCTGTTCCAATAAAAAAATCAATTTAAAAGATTTATATTTATATCACCCAGTTTAAATAACAAGATAAACTGTAGTGAATTTTCAATACATTAAAGGTTCAATTAGGTTCTAAAGAGATTGATTGGTTCTCCGTTATTCTAAGATGTTGATTATATTATATTTTGAATCTATCCTACAAGTTTACAATAAATAAAAACACTTTCTAGTTTAACTATCAGAGTATCTTTGAAATAGATTTATATTTTATATACTTCACTGCAGAATATAATATATATTTTATAATGTAATATGATGCAAAAAAGGTAAAACCAAGAGGTTCAGTCTCATGACGAGACTTAGTCCTCTCAATCATTTTTATATAAACTATGATCCACACCCTGAATCAGGGTTTACAATAGTACTTAGACTGTCTAGGTCCTCAGACCTCTACCATAGTTCTACATGGGAAATCAAAAATAACAATAGCTCACAGGTTGTCCTTGTTACACTTGACCTCTACCACTATCGACAATGGGATACAAGAGTGTAAGAGAAATATTGAGTGAGGATGTATAAATCCTCCAGTTCAGCACATGAGACAAGGAGTGTTTAATGAACAGAACACACAATGCTCAAAATGTAAATAAATGAAAACATAATGGTGATAAAGAAATATATATGATTTTATAATTATCTATGTGTTTCGAGGGAAGATCGCGACTCCTTAAATTGATGCAGATGATGCTTTGAGTCCTTCTCTGGGTTTTTTTGTCATGAAATACAGAGTGTTGTTTTTGTATTTGACTTCTAGGTCTAGGTTGATCAGTTTGACCAGCCTGGGTATAGGTGAAATCGTTTGATCTCTTTACACCATATTTGTTAAGGGTCTACAGATTTAGTATGTATTCCCTTATCTTCTTCTATTCATGTAGGTCCTTGTGTATCTACAAAATATTTTCTCTTATGTGCTTTGAATGACAGATTGATGTCTATTTTTGTAGTTCAAGGATCCCTTATATATATATATATATCATTAGCTCCAGCAATAGGAATGATTACCTTTTTACAGTTATGATGTACAGTTTCCTAGCATTCAACATACATTAATTAATTAGAAGTAGGTGCATTAAAAGCACCAAATATGATCGTTCTTAATAAACAAACATACGTTGGATTTAGAGATATAGTAACTGGTTTCCATCGGTAGCTCCGAGTATCAGTGATCTTGAATCGGTGTACTTGAGTCAGTAGGTCTGTAACGGTAGATGTTACTCATTATAACCATAGAATATGTATTAGTGATAGTGAGTCTGTATCAGTAGCTCCTCTTATCGGTAGCTCTTATATATAGGTATCATTCACGTATCAGTGGCTCTCTGTAACTCTTCTATATCGGTAGCTGCTTGTATCAGTGGTTGTCTCTGTATATCGGTGGCTCTATCTGTATCGGTAGACAACATATCAGTAGTTGTCTGTTTGTATCGATAGACATGTATCGATAGGTCTGTCTGTCTGTACCAATAGATCTTGATATAACATTAGACTCTGTCTATCATGGATCTTTCCTTATCGGTAGACTATGTCTGTATTAGTGACTATGTATCGGTAGGTCTGTAACAGTGACTCAAAATCTTAATACTTAGCTGTTCTTTGCGAATCATATCCAAATTGAGTTTGTCTTATTTTGAAAAATGTATAAACAAAGATAAACATTGATTAACATATTCCAATGATTATTTTGATATTTTTTTAAACATAATTTAACATATAGATAGGATTATTATAACATATTAAAAATTAATTGAGATTATCAAAACAGGTGAGGTCAACACAAACCATAGGTCTGATTGAAAAATCGTTTACGATGTTGGGACCTTCATGATAAGAAGGGTCTTTCACAATACTACAAGTAAGTTTCTAGGGAATTTGAGATATGACCAATGGATTGAGGATTAGATTCTCCTGGAATCAAGCACACTATGGGCAGAAATATTTTGGATGGTTTTGTCAAGAAGGATGCGGAAATCTGACCTTAGTGGCCCTATACACAAGAAATCCTCAGTGGACATGTATAATGACTTATAATTGTGAATCGGGAGACGAGTGGACCTTAGTGTCTAGGGAGATGAGTAAACCTCAATGCCCCCACAGACGAGTGAACCATTGTAGACCAATAGACAAGTGGGCCTTTATGGCATGATAAAGAAGAAGACCATAGTGGCCCAAGATATGAGCGGACCTCAGTGGCTCAACAGATGGCCAGAAAACATTGGACTGATAGACTGGTGGACCTTAGTGGCATGGGAGACAAAGAGAGCATGGTGGCCCGGTAGTTGATAAGACCATAGCATCTTGACGGACAAGAAGACCTTAGTGGTATGATAGATTAGTAGACCACAACCTCCTGACAGACTAAGTTAACTCATTGGGGATGAGTACCTTAGGTTTATAAGATGTTCATCATTAAAAATTACGTACTGAAATTCAGGTAGTTCTCAATGTCTTCTATTCGGGCAGTTCCAAAAGGAGCATGACCTCTTTGTGAAGGTCTCTGATGGCTTGGTGTCTCAAAGTGTACGTCCTCCTATGACAAGTGTTCCATGAGAAGAATAATGTGACAAATAATTTTCTATTATATTGAGGATTCTAGACTAATTGAGATTGGACATCTCAGTGAAAATCCATGATGTATCGAGAGTAGATTGTCTCTTGGGTACTTTTGGTAAACTTTCTCTACATGCTTACTATCAGAAAGTTCGAGGAGTGGGATATCCTATAATCAAGTGTGCTACACACATAAGAATATGATTGGCAGTGGATGGGACATTGCATCTTGGAATTATTTATGCGTATACCATTATTTTTTTGTTATACGGGTTTATGATATATACATTTGTTGAGATTACTGTACCTTCATGGTGGTTTTTATTTTGTGGTATGTTTCATTTTTGTTTTGGGGGTCCCCTACGGAGTATTTATTTACTCACCCCTACATGAGGATTCACCCATACGTGTCATGTCTGGGACAATTCATTAATTCCTTGGTGTACATTTAGATGAATCATGTACATGACCCATCCTAGACATTGACATGTGAGATTAGATGAGTCATGGTTTTTTGGTAGCTTCTACAGCAATTGCAAAACCCTTTTAGTGGGATTGTATTCTTTCCTAGTTGTACTTAAATATTTTACATTATATAGTACTATTATATTGGTATGTATTGGTATGAATGCATTTTCATTACTAATTTATTTCATAATCCATCCATGTTGCTTTTAGTTGGGTGAATGTGCCGAGGTTATTAGAAACATGTCTCAAATTTGTGGGATATTCCTATTCGACGGTAGTCCCTAGCCCCTGGAAATTCGGAGGTGTGCTTGGGGTTGTTACAACATTGGAATAAGGAGAAGGTTTGTGAAATGACATAACTTGTACATAAAAAACCATATAAATAATATTGGACACTTCCAACATTATAAAATTATTCTATAAAACAAAATCTTTTAAAATCAAACATTGATTTTTTCATGTTTAATCATCATAAATTCCCAAAGATCCCAAAATTGACTCTATTATACATTATATCCACTTATTTTAATTTTAAAAACATTGGATGAGAAAAAAAACATTAGTAAGGGATTCAAAATAAGCTTTAGTCCATGAATATTTTTAACTCGTGAAAACATTTTCACAAAGTTATACTTTTCACCCATAAAACATATGTTCTATAACATACCTCCTAAAATAAAAAGATTACTAAAAACATAATATAAACCCTTAATCGTAAATTTAACTTATTAAAGAATTCACATTAATACATTGTATCATTAAATTCTACATATGGAGTAACCTTCCTGGTTATGTTTGGAATACCCATCACATTTTATTAACTATATAGTATAAGATAAACCCATCTTGTTAACTATATATCATTAATAAATGAATTTAGGAGCTATAAAATGCTTAACCGCCCTATGTTTATTAGGAAAACACATGTATATATAAATAGTACCCTAGGAACCATAACATAATCATAATACAATAAGAAAATAAAAAAATTAACAATTTCAGTTTGAAATCAAATTTCTTTTTTTTCTAAAACTCCACTCACACTTAAATGAACAAAAATTAATTTTAAATAAAAGTTTAAACTCATAATAAAATAATAATAACACAAAATCTATATAAAATTAAGAAATTTTTTAAATGAAATAATTGATACATAAACATTAAATGTTTTTGAAATAATCAATCCATTTTAATACACAATCAAAATATTTGAAAAGAATAATTTTGAATCAATGTATGCCATTCAACAATGATATTTTTTAAATGAATTAAAAATATAAAATATAAATTTTCATATAAATATATATATTGAAACCATTTTGAAAACAAGGACATAAATAAGAAATATTTAGATGAATGAATATTTCTAACATTTAAAATGATGTTCTAGTTAAATAGTCCCTTACCATGAGTCTGAATCGTCATGTACAATATTTATATTCTTGAATAATATAAATAGTTTAATTTATACATTCATGATAACATTTTTATGTTTTTTATTATTTTTATATCACTTATTATCATTTTATAAAAATTACAATATTATTTACCCTCACATCGTACGTTCAATCGATACTCAGTTCTTGAGTCGAAAATGAACATAGAATGATGTCAATGGACCATGTTGAAATATTTACAAAATCTTTAAAAAAATTTATAATATAATAATCAATTGTAAACATAATTTTTTTTAAAATATCAAAATACTTATTTATGGTATGAAAAATGAACAAAGTTATAATCATGGAGACAGTAGGTCGTGCGTACACAAGAGTATCCTTTCCATTTTTAGTTGGTCATTAAGAAAATAACATAATTATTATTTAATCTATAAAAAATGGTCATTATATTATTAATATAATAATAATAAAAATTTATATATACTTATATATACAATGTAAGTGATCTGGTGGATAAAAACAATTCGCATCACTTCGTGGAGGTGATTGTTCACATGTATAGATGAATGACGATATCAATTTTATGCGCATATAAAGTTTTAATATAATTTATAAAATATTCAATAATAATGATAAATATTTAATTAAAATCATATAAAAACATTAATTATATCATTATGATTTGTCAAGAGATATGGTTAAGGAAAACAATCATATTTGTTCGTGGTGGTTATAGTTCACTCGTACGCCTGAACGATTAATTCCATTCACCTTTAATTGAAGAGTAGATGAATTTATGTGATGATATAGATGTAATAAAATAGAATTTTATTTATGATACTGGATTTATTATTTCATCATGAGTGAATAGGATTTGATTGCAGTGGATGAAGAAATACTATTGAAACACTTAAAGAAAAACATTACCTTTCCTTTAGAAGATCGCATTTATAAACATATTAACACCTCTAAGAAGAGAGTAATTCCTAATATAGGGCCTCGATAATGTGTGAAGGTATTATAGGAATGATTTTTAGTAGAAATTTTCTAGAAAAAGAAATCATTTGGATGTGTATGTAATATATAGAGATGAGTGCCTTTTTTAGGAGTCAGGAGGGGCACCCATAGAATTATTAAAACTATTAAATTAATGTAAATTAAATTTTAATTCCAAATAGTTCAAAACTAATTTATTTAGAATTTAATATTATTTGGGTTCTAATTACCATCATCCAATTTATAACAGAAATTTTTTGAATATTTTTTAATCCTTATCATTTTTTTATAACCCTTACTTTACCTTTTCTAATCTCATTGTCATAACATGTTATTTAAACATTTTGGGTTCATGTAATCTACATAAAATGTAAAACAATAATAAAAGGTGTTATTAATGACATATCAAGAATTTTATTTTCCATTTTGATAAATATTATAATTTTAGGAATTATATAACATTTAATATACTATTTTATATGTTAAATTACAAATATTGTCAAATGATATACTATTCATTAGACAAATTTTTAAAAAATTAATAAAGGTAAGATAATTAAAAAAAAAACTCATTTAAATAGTTATAAGCCTGTAAAATATATTGATAAAAATCTAGGATGCCATAAATTATGTAAAATATTATTTATTTTAATATATATAATATTATATATTGATTATTTCATTAATTAATAAGTTACTAGGTCATTATTGGGTGAATATTAAATGATATTATGCACATTATACAAATTATAAAAAAAAATACACTAATATTGGTAATTTTATTTTAATTCCAATAAATATTTATTGTCAAAGATATCCACTGAATAACCAAATATTAAAATACAATATGTTTTAAATAAAAAAGTGTGACAAATATGAAAATTCATTGAATATAATATTATTAATGCATTAAAGTCATCCAGGTGGCTCCAAGTGGTCCTGAAATCAGCCCAACGATTCACATACTCTTAATAAACATATTAAATTAAATTTGTATAAGTGTTAGGGTATTTTTATATTTTTATAATATTATTTATTACCTTTAATTAGTGGATCTATCTTTAACTGTGGTAATTAAAAATAATTACAAATGTGACTATTCTTAATGACTCAAAATAAAAGGGTCAAATTTACATAATTTATACCTTTTGATAAAAAAATGAAATAAATTATTCCAAATTCCAAACATAGATGTTTCAATAAATAATTTCAAATTTTTCACTATTATCAAAATTCGAAAATGAATTTTTTAAAACTAAAAATCATCCAAAGATTGACAAGTGTTTATGTATTATTTTAACGTGAAATTACAACAAATGAAAACAACTGGATTAAATGAAAAAAAATGATTTTATAAATATTTAAAATCAATTTAAAATTGAGTCTATAGATATAAATAAATTTTGATGAAGATGTAGTTTTGAATTAAAATGCATTATTTTACTTATTCATTAAAATATGAATTTTATGGAAAAAATACAAAAAAATCAACCACTATAAATTTTGATGTCTAGATTCCATATAATAAATTTTTTGTCAAATAAAACATATTAAATTTACAAAAATAATTTTTAAAAGGTATGTCCATTGAAAAGTGGTAAACATGCATTTTTGTAAAAATATTTCTTTGGTCCGAAAAAATGAATTTATTCCTTATTAATGTCAATAAAACAAATAAGTTGAATTATAAACATTATATTGAATTGATATTTTTCTATTATAATCTATCAAGTGTTATTTTTTTTGCTTCTTCAACTAAAATATTCACATATCTATTAGATTTCAAAAATATGCATCCTTTATTTTTTATTGGTATTTAGTTACATTTTAAGTTAATTAGTAACAAATGAATCATTATATAAAGATATATAAACTATATTTTGAAAATTTTATTAACTGTGTTCATTCCCTCCATTATAACTACATGGTGATAACTACCATAGTATATTGTAATATTTAGTTGTTCATCTACGCTCGATGTGGCGTATCATGTACTAAAGAAAACATTATGTTTCTTTTTAAAAAATATGTGATGTTACATTCTCCCCCCGTTTGAAAATTTCATCCTGGAAATTTGAATTTGGGGTTGGTTACTAATGTATGATTTTTTATAAATAACTTTATTATAATTACTCATCAAAAAAATGATTAATAAAACATACATGTAAAGGAATTAAATGATAGTATAAAGGTCACCTATGATAACACATAAAAGGATTACATATAAGAAACATGGATATATAATAAAATAAAACCATAGTATTCTGATGGAGAGTGATAGTAAACATTGTCATGAATAATTTTGAAATCCAAAAGCTATAAATTTTTGGATTGCTAAACAGTCTCCGATATCATAGTTGTAAAATAAGATGAGTAATTATTTTGTTTTAAGGTACTTTTCATAGAGTATAAGAATTCATTTATTTATTTGTTTATGAACATAAAGAAACATACTTACATGATATGCAGTGTCTCATATTTTAATCAATTTCCACTACAAACACATATTTTTCTCCAAAAATGAGAATTCAAGATGAATCCACATTTATGCAATCACATAAACAACAAAAGATTAACAATATATTCTTATTTGAAAGAATCATTAACCAAAACAAATACAGTTATAAGAAGATAAAACAATTATCCAAAAATAATAAACCATTGGATGATAAAAAAACTACTTTTAATAACCAATATTCAACTGTAATACATAAAATTCAATAAAGACCATTTAATAAGTAAATATCATTAAAGATCCTCAAAAAAATCCAAATTAAGATTAAAACCCAAAAATTAGAAGTGTTTTCTCATATAATCTTCCAGGATAAATTTCTACATTTGACTCTAAATAACATAAATCACTATTAATGTCTTATACCAAAAATTAATTAACCTAATCTCATATATTGCATGATAGGATAGTAATTTCCATAAATAACCTAATTTCCCATATTTGTATCATTAAAATTCAATGATTCTTCCAAAATATAATCCAACCATTACTCATCAAATATAATCCCATAGTATTCCATTTTACATATGAATATAGGGTTCCTAAAATAGTGATCTTCTCCCAAAATAACACTTATCACTCAATTCCCAAATCACATTCCAATACAGAGGATATCCATTTGATATATCATTATTTTCCAAAATAAAAAATTCAAATTGTTTATCTTAATATAATGAATTCATACTAACCATGGACTTCACGTATGATAGTGGTATATGATAAATCCTTATCACCCTTTTATTGTGGGTTTAATTCTTGTTGCATTGTCCAATGTGACAGGTTTTCACCCTTCCTATGGGTTTTATTCTTTCTAAAACTATAAGTTTTTTATAACATTATCATAATTTTAAAAAATATTCGAAAATAAAAATAACATATACTATACTCAATGTTTATTTCATGGATTTTATTATTCATCCCAAAATGCAATAGACCATTAATACCTCAAAAATAAATATCTCCAAAATTATCATCAATAACCTTGAAATAATATAACATAAATCCTAAAAATAGATTTCTAGGACATAGAATTTATTATAATCCTTAAAATTATAAACCGATGATGATATCCCTTCCTCTAAGGAAAAAATATTAATCTCCAATTTTATCTAAACAACCCTCTAATACAAATAGTAAGGCCCCATAATTAAACATTAATTAATCATGAGTTAATCCCATAATTTGACTTTATTTCACATAGAGGGTCTATTCAATTTTACAGCTCTAAAAAATTATTCCATAACTAATACATAAAAAACCATATACAGATAATGTGGAACACATCCAACTGTATAGGTTTCTTATTTATTAACAAACTCTTAAACTGAAATGTAGTTTCTTTTCATGTTTAATCATCATAACCTTTCTTGGATAACATACATGACTATTTTCTCAAATAAATACTATAAAAACATCTCAAAATAAGTTATGAGTAAAAAAATCTCAGCAAGGGGTGTAAAATAATGAATCGAACTATTAGTGCATGAATATTTTAATCTCATGAAAATATTTTGGAAAAATCATACATTTCTCTCATAAAAAATAAGTTCTTTTAAATACCTCATGTGATAATAATATTCATAAAAATATTCATAGAAACCATAAATCATATAGGTTTCTTCTGATATTTATAACATACATACTTGTATCCTTTATAGCGATATAGTGAATAACCTTCTTAGTTACATTTGGAATACCCATCACAATATATTCCCTAAATCTCTTAAATGAACCCCAAATAGTTACCTCCATCTCATTAACCAACGAGTTTGAGATCTATCATAGACTCACCCACATTTTCTTATCACCCATATACATAAAATTTTTCCAAGAAGCATAACACAAGCATAACACAATAAAACACGCACAAAGGAAAATAACAGTTCCAATTTCTAATCACATTTAATTTTTTTACAAATCATTGGAATCATATATAAAAACACTATATTTGAAAATAATATATTATACATCTAATTTAAACATAAAAACAGAAAAATTAAATAATAATTAGAATGTTTGTAAATGAGTTAAATATTAAAAAATATCCATTTTATTGAAATAATCAATCATTTCAAAAAAATATTTTAAAAGAATATTTATGAATTATATTGTCACTTACCATAATAAATATTTTTATAAGAAGTATCATTTATAAATTTCATATCTATATAAACAAATCATTTGAACCCATTTTTAATATATGTACATAAATAATAATAATATAGAATAATAAATCGATAAAACATTTAAAATGATGTTTTATATAAAGAGTCACATACATTGGGTCAGACTCAACAAGTAATTTTTTTATTAATAATAAAGTTATGTTAATTAATTATTTCCTGAGATCCTTTTTAATGTTTATTTTTTATCACTTTTTTCAATTTAACAAAAAGTACATTATTATTTTTGTTCATATAGGATGTTCATTCTGTATTCGGTACCTGAGTCGAAAATGAACTTTGATTGATGTCAATAGTCTATATGGTCATAAGATCATCATAACCAAAATAAAATGCATGACATAATTATATATTTTTTTATATAAATTATACTTTTTATATAAATCAATTTATTTATGGTATTAATAATGATCAACATTATAATCATGTTGATGGTAGGTCGTACGTATACACGTGTAATGTTTCAATTTTTCATTGATGATTATGGAAACAAGTTAATTAATATTTTTTCTTTCCTAAAATTTCATAATATTATTACTATCATAATAATTATTTAAATATACTTATATATATCATAAAAGTGATGTGGTAGATAAAAACGATTCACATCGCTTCATGGAGGTGATAGTTCACACTTATGTACGAACGACATTATCATTTTCATATCAATGGAAAGTTAAGAAATAATTGATATATTATTTTATTATAATGGTAAATATGACATGAAAACCTTTTAAAAACATTAATTTCTTCATTATGAATGTTTTTGAGAGATAGTTATGGGAAATGAATTATATTGGTTCATGGAGGTGATACTTTACAGGTGTGCACGAACGACTAATTCTATTAACATTTAAAAGATGTGGAGTAGGATTAAAGTGATTATATTAGAATAATAACGTCTAATTATATTGATGATGATATATTTATTATATCATAATGGATTAATAAAATTTTAATGTAGTGGATGAAGAAATATAATCAAAACACTTAATAAAAAACAATACCTTTCCATCAGATGATCACCTATATTAACACCGTAAATCCTATAAGACGGGTGTTATTCCTAATATAAGGCCTTGAGAATTTGGTGTTTTATTCTAGGAATGGATTTGGGAATACATATTTTTATCCAAATGGTCTTACAAGTGTATGTAATATAGAAAAATGGGTTCCTTTTTATAATAGAGAGGAGGGGCACCCTATGAATTATCAAAAGTATTAAATTATTATAAAATCAATGTTAGTTCAAAATGATCAAAGAAATAATATCTAATATATATTATTTTATGTACAATAACCATCATTAAATTATTATTATACATGTTATGAATATTTTTTAAGCCTAATATTTTTTGTTTTAACTCTTATTTTACCCTTTTAATTCTTATTGTGATAACATGTTATTTACAATTTGTGGGTTAATGTAATTAACAGAACTTGTAAAACGAAATAAAAAGTGTAAATTAAAAAACATTAAGAATTATCCTAACAATATGGATAATTCTTAGATATTTATGAATTAACAAAATTGAATAAACTATTTTTTATTTTATATTACCAATAATGTCAATTCTGACAGTATTCATTAATTGACTTTTATGAAATACCATAATTACCTGATAAGTTGTTACTATCTCCATTAAACCATCAAAAAAAATTAAAATTTATCCATAAAATTTGTGGTTGACATAAATTATTTCAGATAATATTTGTTTTAATATTTATAAAATCATATATTTGATTCTTTCATTAATTATTAAATTAGTACATTATATTTTTGTCATAAGTAAATTAATTTTTTTAATTTTTAAAAATTATAAAACATTATAATAATGTAGGTAATAGTTTTAGATTTAAAATCACTATTAATATTTGACTATATCCATTGTATGACTTCATATTAAAATACATTACCGTTTAAAAACAATAGTGTAAAAAAACTGCATATTCAGTTAATAGAAAATTATATATGTATTAAATTCATGAACGAGGTTCCATGTGGTCATAAAAAATACCAATGGATGATCATGGATGGAATAAAATCATCCCATAAAATCAGGACATGTTTTATGGTAGTTTTATATTATTAAAATATTATTTTTACCTCTAATTGCCTGATTTAACTTTAATAGTGGTAATATAAATAATTATTATGAATAATATTTATTATGTCTAAAGATAAAAAGGATATATTTACATAATTTGAACTATCTAATTCTAAATATGTATACCTTTGTTTCCAAATTAAAAATACAAATGTTTCTGTAATTAATTTAAAATTAATCCCCATCATCAAAACGAGAATACATTTTTTTAAAGTAAAACCCATCAAAAGATTTACATGAGTTTATATCTAATTTAAATGTGAAATTAATTCCAATTACCAAGTTTTTATTAAAATGTAAAAAATTATCTAATTATCCAGTAAAAACAAATAAAATTATAATCTATCAATATAAATAAATTAGATCAAATGGAATTTTGGAATTAAAGTGTAGTATTTTCACAATTCATTTAAATATGAATTTTTATGAAAAATACCACAAAAATTCATCCAAATTAAATCTTGATATTACAATTCCTAATAATTTTTTTATTCAAATAGAACCTATAAATTTCAAAAAAAAATTAGTAATGCTTCGTCATCAAAAGGAGTAAAATAACATTTCTTTTAAAAAAATATTTTAACCGAAAAATTGAATTTTTTCTAATATAATTTCTTTAAAATACATAATACTAATTTCAAAAATTATATTTAGTTAATTTTTCCAATATAATCCATAAAGTTTGATTTTATTCATTTATAAACATAATTATTTACATATAAACATTTTTTATAAAAAATTACATCCTTTATATGGGATTTGTTTTTTGTTTTATTTATGTTAATATAGTAAATAATGAATCGTTATATAAAAATATGTAAACCATATTCTTCAAATTTAGTTGACATTGTTCATTTACTCTTTTCTAACATCTAGGTGATAACTACCATACTAAATAATAATATTAACTTGTTCATTTAAGCTCGATGGGGTGTATCATGTACCCTATCAAATATTTTGTTTTCTTTTAAAAATTTAGGATGTTATAGTAACACTCCTATGTTTTAGTGAAATATTTTTATTAAAATAATATTATTTCTTTAATATCATTCATTGCATTCTATACCATGTTATTCGTACATAACACACAAGACTGACTTACCTATCATTAGATGCAACACTATGTTTCTAAGATAGATCCTTTTATATTTGGAATTACATAAAAAATAAATTATAAAATATCTATTAAATGGAATGTAAAAACATCATTAATTTAAATTGGAATGTATGGTTTACACTTGTAAAAATATTTCCAAATTTGGAGGAATTATTTTTCTAAAAAACTATTTAGATGCGTGCAAGCGTGATTTAAACCAATTAAATAAAAAAATAAAAAACATTGGATTATAATAATTCAATATATTTATAAATATTGCATATAATTTTTAACAGTTTTCTATTTTGTTAAAAACATTATATAAGAAAAAAATTAAATACTACGTAAAAAAAACACTTTTATAAAAAGGTAGTTTTTCCGCCCTTTGATGGTGCGCATGTGAAAAATATAGTTTTTGAAACATTTAAATATTTTATTTGAAATTAAAACTCCTTATTTCTAAGAGAAATAGATATTTTTTTAATTGGGTGAAATTTTGGTATTTTTTCTGAAAAGATTCATGTTTTGATAAATAGTGAAAATATGGAATTTTATTGAAAATTCTATATTATTTTAAAGCATTTACAACGTCAAATTATGTTAAAATATATTTATTTTTCATTTATAAAAATCAATTAAGGGTTTTAATATTATTTTATACAATAATATATTACTATTACATTATGGTTTAAAAATAATAAATTTTCAGAAAAGCTATTTTTTGGGGCATTTTAACATATTTATTTTACATTTAATTATTTAACTTATAAGATTTAAATTTTGAAAATTGTATTCATATTATTAATTAATAAGGTAAAAATTAATTGAATTTCTCAATTTTTTTCCCAAAATAAATATAAATCTTGTTTAATTTTTTTACCCTCTTAAATGGTAAATTGGGTAATTTATGTTAGAAAAAAAATTATAAGTACTATAAAATGTCTCTAACGTATGAAAAAATTGTACTGGATGAAAAAAATACACCATTAAGAACTAAGGATTGAAATAACTTTTTATAATGGACACATGTCCACGTAAATTAATTCTATAAAATTTAAGTAAAATAAGGTCACAAAATTTAAATTTATTTTACTTTTCTGTCCATTATATGTCTATATGGGGAAAATGTAATTTCATAACTGAATCTAACTCTAAAATTTTAACATAATATAATTGTTTTTATGATATAATTTTTACTATTTGGAAATATACTATAAATAATGGGATTTATAGTATTTTTTTAATAAAAATTTAAAGTGATCGCATTTATGTTTTAAATAATATATTATTTTTAGAATGGGAAAAACCAAACATATATCCTTCTGTAAATTTTATTTTGAAATATATAACTATGTTATTCTACACAGTATTTTATTTATAATTTTCTATAACATAACAGTATATTATATAATTATATAACACTAATATTGAAATTATTTTATTAAAGGAAATAATAATTAACTATTACAAAAATTATTAAAATAAATATAATTTGAGATAATTAATGTGGTAAATTTTAATATAGATAATATTGACCCATTAGTGATATAAGAAAATAAATTTGTGATGTTAATTTTTTATCATGATATGTTTAATGGTTCATTAAAGAATATTATCAAATGAAATTGTTACTTCATGATCAACCATACCCTTCTAAATTATAAAAGGGAACCTCATCCTTTACATTTTCCAATGAAATTGTTACTTCATGATCAACCATACCCTTATAAAATCTCATGTAAAATTCCCTAGATACATTTTATACGTCCTTTCCTTCTTATAAGTCCAACCTTAGTGTCCCTTAGAGGATATCTAACGGATGTTCTCCAAGGAAGTGGTAATCATCTATACCAAATAATCCAATATTATTTCTTCTTATACATCAACTTCAAATGTTATTCCATAATAAAGAGATATATTGATCTAGAAACTATATTATGATATTTAATTATGATTATGGAATAATCATATTTGGACCTTTATCCATCCTATGAAAAATGAATGTATGGAACGTGCGTAAGTATTTCTTACCGTATCTACATTGTTGGGTAATATGTTTTTCATGGATACATATCATAGATATGAATAATGATGAAAATTATAGTTACATATAATTAATATTATAGTATTTTTATTATTGATTAATGTATACATAAACTATTACCTTAAAATTTTCCAATTAAATGCACGATACGATCACTCGTGTGTACATACAACCTACAATATCGATGACATAATGTGATTCATTTTCCATATTAAAAATTATATAATAATTATATAAACTTATATAATGAATACATTTGATATATTTTACCATATTATAATCAGTATAACAATGAACTGTATCATTATCACAAGAATTGTAACTTATACTACAAAACAAGAATAAGAAAATGAAATTGATAACACTTGAACAAAAAAATAAAATATTAATAATATGATATATATGGTTATATGTGATATCATAAATATAAATATGGTTCTAGAATATGTTAGTAACATTATTTAGTCCATTATTTACGAGTTCTTGATATGTACCATGGATATTCGACATAAGTTAACAGTTAATTTTATAATCTCATTATTATCATAGGTTGTCTATGTATAAATATTTATTTTGAACTTTTAACATACATGTCCATGTTTCTTCAAAATGTTTTCAAAAAATATTTTAACTATTTTTATACAAAATTTTATATAATTATTTCAAATATATTCTTTTTTTAAATGGTATGACCGAAATCTTTTTGTTGTATCCCTAGCAAGGTACTCTGTTACATTGATGAAAAATGAATGAGAAAAATATCATTTTAACATATATAAGAGGAACAAATTTTTATATTTTCATGACATACTAATTATATGAAGCATTACATATAAGTATTAATGATTATTTTCAGTGAAAAATTATTATTTTATAATTGGGTGTAATTTTAGGAAATCAAAATATTTTTAAATAAGAAAGCATACTATCCTAAATAATTATTATAAACTGAAATCTGAAAATTATCTCTTATATATGATTATATAATTTGATGTTACATATACATTAATGGGGAAATTTTCAATTATATTATCTCTATTATTCCTATGTTTGGAATTTTTTATGATGAAATGATATCTATGAAATTCGTTTCGCTTAATGGGTTCTTATATGATGAATGATTTATCGTATTGAACACATATTTATGGGTTTCATTATGTGAAGGGTGGGACTTATATCTCCATCAAATTAATTCTTTTAAGACCTATATCCAAATAGATAGACATAACTAAAATGGGAAAAGATCACATTTTAGTAATATTAGTAATGAATGGGAACTAACCTAGTTTATAAACATTGGGATAGAAGGATAGTG
Source organism: Viscum album (assembly GCA_963277665.1). NCBI lineage: Eukaryota > Viridiplantae > Streptophyta > Magnoliopsida > Santalales > Viscaceae > Viscum > Viscum album. The sequence continues at coordinate 1,768,036,567 of OY728152.1, forward strand.
AATCTAGTTTTGTAAAGGACTTTTCCCACTATTATATTTTTGGAATTGAACATTTTCTATCATGGAAATGATTTTCTATTCTAATATTTATTCTATAATATCATGTATTATGTTATGAATAACATGAAATTTTTTCTTTATGAACATCTATTATTTATTCAAAGACACGATATCATGATCAATGATATGAATGATATAGTTATCAACTGTATTTTTAATGATATTTTTCATGTTGATTATGTTGTTAATTATAAAACCCTTATTTACCCTTATTGATCATATGATTCCCCACTTTTCTTATGATTCATTTCCCCATGATATAATGAATGGGTTTTATATAGGAATCCTAATGGATAAGATCATTATGGGAGATTTTGGTGATATTTCAACAAATTATATGAATGTGTTCCATATTACAAAATAAAAAAAATATTATGATCAATGGGATTATATTTTTGTGATATATTGATTATTCCTATAAAAATTTATAATAACCTGGTAGGAATATCCTGGTTCACAATACTATGTATCAAAGAAATGGTTTATTCACCCTTTGTAAATTCATATGAGAAACATATAATAAGATCCCTCGATACATTTCTAGGGATAATTCTTGGGATCAATCTAAGGATAAGTCTATATATAGGTTATAATCCACCTATATTAATTCTTATCATTAAAAACATTGAATAAACCTACAGTGTCTCATATAAAAATTTTATAAGTAATTTCACTTGATTATGTTATTCTACCACAAAGAATTGTGTTGCGTAAAATATTCCCTATGGCATTAGTCAAATCTTGAAAGCCAAAGGAACTTTGTTAATGAAAAATTATATGAGAAATTAAAAGATTTTCCTCAAAATGAGATGAATGTTATGGGAACTAAATTGAAATGTATTATATCTATACATTCAAAAGATATGAATCATTAGATACTATCAAATGAGTAGAGAAGGGACTAATTTTTTTTTGGGCACTTCATGAGTCAATTTCAACATTAATTCAGTGGGACTTATAATACACGTAGTGATTTACTATAGATCATTAACACTGAAAAGTTATTTTCCATACAACAGTGGTTCAAACCTGAATAAGTAATTTTTCTTGTCCACCATTTAGAAGTTGAATTCTACTAGTGGTGGATCCTGATCAGGAATATGATGCATCAATTTGAAATTTAATTCATGGAATTGGTTGAGTTTAATAACATATTTTCCAATATGTACATTCCTCTTATTCATGAAATGAATATAGAGAAGTAGTTCCATGAACATAAAAAAATGTTTAATGAATCTATTGGTACATATAAGAACTATTTTACATGAAATTAATTTGAATATTATATAATTATCATTCATCTTGAATTTATGGTTTATAGAATCTTTAGTGGATAACAACATATCCTTCCATTGACATTATCCATAAGATACGTCTGTAACTATGAAGAGATTGTGCCTTGTTCTCCGAAGGTTTAAATAGTTGTTGTAGTTATATGAAAATATCATAGTTTTGAAAAGATAAATAATATATAGATTAATGGAAAATATAAAAACAACAAAGAAAAGAGGATGAAATTTCCTTTATTCTCGTAGTGTGGAGAGAAACATGAAGGAAGAATTCTTAAGGGGAACTATAAATGTTTTATGTGTGTGGAAAAAGGTCATATGGAAATATATAGTAGGAGTGATATAAAAAATATAGGTAATTATATAGAGACTTCATATAATTAACCCCCCTACACTCCAATGCTTCATGTGTAAGGAAAATTAGAATTATCCTAACTAGTGCCCATATCAATGGGATACCAATAATGACCTATAAAAAACATTTAAATCCAAAAGAAATGGAAAATCCAATTTGACCACTAATGGAGATGTAGAGTATGAAAACCATTGGATGGGATGATTGACTGTTTATGTAATGGAATTAATGAATAATTTTTTGAAAGTAATATTATGGAATTATTAAATAATTGAAATTTTATTTATTGGAACACTATAGATTTTCTATATGGATTTGTGAGAAATTATGAATGGTACTGGTAACCATGAAATGAAATTAATACGGTAAGATGATATTTTTGTAAAAAAATGTATTTATGGAAGGAAACCCTTAACATGTTCATGATTTTGGGTTAATGAAATACATATATGTTTTTTTATGATAAAAAATTTGATAATATTATTGACATTAGTAATGATAAAATAACATGGTATTTTATGATATCATGAATTGGTTTGATTATATATAATTTTTGGATTTATTGTATGATGAGAGAGTTAATATTTTTAGGAATTTATGATTTTACTAAGGTTTTATAACAATTAATTTTTTTACTATTTTCAAGATAATAAATGTCCAAGTAATTAACTTGTTTAGAATGTAAAAACCAATAGTAAAATAATATTATATAGGGATAAATGTTAATCTAATTTTGAGAAATTTAATGAAAATATTAATATTGTATTATATTTTTATATTTCACAATGGTTACAAGGATACCCATTTAAGGAATGGTTTATGTTAAACATCATATTAGGATTTAGATAACAAATTATTATCCATCCATATGAGGAATTATATATATTTGAAAACATATGTTGACCATTTTATATTAATTAATGATAGATGGAATGTCTTGTCATCAAATTTATGTAAATCATGATTTGATAATTTATTAGGAATAGAAAATTAACCTTCATTTCATTGAATGAGAGGTGAAGATGAAATATATCAGGGCATAATGAAAAGATGATATTGAGCTTATTTAATGTAATGAAGTCACATTAGTGTTTATTCTTAAGAAAATTATTCAACTCTAAGGAAAAGATCCAAAAAGCAAAAATTTTATCCTAGTAAATTATTATTATGATGAATAAAATTATCCCTTAAATCATAATTTATTTATGGATTTTGATTTTTAGATTTCAACGAACAATGTTCTCCTTCACTATCCATCTAAATTTGACAGTATGATTTATCTTCCATGTCCATTTTTTTATTTTCCTCTTATTTTCACTTTTGGGTAATTCTTAATATAATCTACTTTTAGAAACCATTATGTTTAATACATCACTCATTAAAAATAAATTCTATTATTCATTTTTATGATGTGGGGTTCATTCAAATAAACATTCTAGTACTAAGCCTTTGACAACCCATATGACTTTCGGGGGTGAAATTCATTTTTTGTTGGGTAGAATGTAACACCGATATATTTTTATGAAATATATATTTAAAAAACATAATTATTTCTTTAAGAGATTTCATTTATTTCTATACCATGTTATGCTTGCACAACACGCAATGCCGACTTGGCATGCGCTACAAGAAACCCTGACTTTCTAAAAAAACCTATTATTTTTCTAGTTCATTATAAAATTCAAATTAAAAAATTTATAATAGAATGATTCATATAATAATGATTTATTTATTTATTAAATTATGGTTTTCACATGTAAAAATATTTCTAAATGAAATGGAAATATTATTTTGAAAAATAGATTAATGTGCACAATTATTTTTTATACCAATAAAAGAGAAATTAAATATTTTTAGATTATATTAATGAAATATATTTATAATTTATCCATACTAATGTTTACATTTTTTTATATGTTTTTATGGACAATTTATAAGAATAGATAAAATTTTATGAATAGAAAAAGGAGTTCGATAAATTGATTGTCTTCTCCCTTTTAATGGTGAAATTTTTTAAAAATTAGTTTTGACAGTTATATAAATTCTATTAGAAACAATCAACCTATTCATTGTAATTTTTATGTCCAAATTTTCTCTGTTTGAATTTGTATGTTTTATGAAAAGTTTAACATTTTGGTAAATAATAAAAAAACTGATTTTTATTGAAAATTATATTTTCTTTCAAATCATTTAAATGGTTAAACAATGTTTAAAATTTAATTTTTTTTATTTGGATAATTAATTTATTTTTTTTAAAATATATTTTATGCATGAATTGTTTATAAATGAAATTTATTTTTTGAAAAGGCATTCTTCTTAAAAAAAATTCATGCCATTTTACCGGTTTTATTATAAATTTAATTATGTAACATCAGTGTTTTGAATACTGAAAAACAGATTCCAAATTTTGATTCACTAGATCCAAATGTAGTGAATATTACAGTTTTTTATTTTGTCCAATATAAACAGCAAACATTGATAATTTTTTACCACGTTAAATGAAAAATTGTGTAATTTAGGTTGAAAATAAAAAGATAAAGACTATTAAATGCCCCCAACACATGATGAAATTTTCATAGATTAAGAAACTATAATGAACCGCTTATCCTCACTAGCTTGAGAGTGCAACAAGTCATTACTATGCCTTAAGCGACATCCCCAGGGTGCCAAAGGCTGGCAATAAATGCCGGATGGTTTCAATGAAAGTGGAGGATGATTTACCATTTGAGAAATAAACCAACCAAACATTCGTAACAACCACTATGATCCATGATAAATAAAAAACCAAATCATTCATTACCAAATTGAACTACACTGTTCCAAAATGAATACATAACCAACACAACATCAGAGTACCAAGAGGAAGACTAAACAAGTACCCACAACAATACAATACACACTCCACAATTTCACATCGAGCTCCATGCTAGAAGCACCACCACATCTATCAAGCTTCACCACAAACCACTAGGAATAAGATTCCTTAACCTTACCTGTGTCCCAGAATACAACATCTGAAAAAAGAACCAAAGTGCCAAGGAAGGGATGATTATACAACTAAGTAGGTTTTCCCCATTGACTTCCCTACTCATGCCACTAGGATAGAAGAGTTATCCACATTTATATAAAAACAATTTATATAAAAAACTTTCACCAAAGAATTTTATAACTAAATATAAACAAGTTTTCCAAAACCATCCATGCTCAAAGCATCGAAGAGAAATTTAAAACAACTTTTCCAACACATTATTTTTTTAGATAAATAACAAACCAAATTTCCAAACCATTTCACAAACATCCCGTTTTAGCATTCCCAACAATTTCACAAACCTGTGAAATTATCCATGCATGCATCGTTATGACAGTTCTATATTCATGAGTGGTTTCTCTCAAATCTACCAAGTCGTCACAATGTAATTACATCCCATGTTCCTTTACACCTTTGGCACCGAGCACATGGTCATATTGTAACCAAGCCTTGTACATATAGTTACCACGTTCCGTTAAACGTTTGGCACTGAGAACAAGGTCCTATTTCAACCAAGCCATGTACATGAAATATTAACACACACCACAACTTCCCAAAAACCATGGCAAACCATCCTTTCAATAAAACACATTTTATTTAAAACCAATTTCCATCCAAACCAAGGGGGTTCAAACAATTCAAACCATTTCAATAAAGCTGCCTTGTTATTAAAAACCAAATCCATAAAAACCATTTCAATAAAACAAATTTTTATCAAAAAAACCATTTCTCATCAACCCATTTAAAAATTTCAGAAATTTCATAATTAAAAATACACATTTTTAATTCAAATATCAAAGTCACTTTGCACACAATTCACCAAGATTCCACAATTTCATCAAAACCATAAATCATCACAAAAAAAGATTTATTCTTTGATTTTCACAATCAATTCCATTCAAATAATAAATTTTAAGCTAAGCCAACCAATTCTAACCAGAGGAGTTGAGAGTGTATCCACCTACCAAAACAAAAAGGTGAAACCATGCAACAGATGATGAATGCTCAAGAACACCAGGTCAAATCTCAAAAAACCTACCTTAGATCTCATCTCCTAAAAAAACCAAGAACAAATATCAACATATTTGGAATTTAAATACATAGGTCAACCCTTAACAGGAATAGGTATAAGAAACTGAGAGAAAGGGAGAAGTAGATCTGTGTATATATAAGAAACCATTCAAGAACGAAAGAGAACGATCACATCCCTCAAGAATCCGGCTTCAATTCACCAAGAGAAGCATTCTGATCGCCTCTAAAACGATGGGATAACCCTCTTTGACCTTAAGATAACAAAAATCTCGAGGTAGGGCCACTTAGGAGCTTTAATGAGGCAATTAGAGGCACAAAAGTTTGATCCACAAATTAAGGATCTAATTTAAGTGACTACATGGTTTGTCCACACAGTTTGACAAACTGTGCGCTAACCGTGCATTAGCTACTACCGCGACCAGTCTTCTTTCACGACCTCATCGCATGGTTTCCCTTAACCATGTGGAAACCATGTGTAAGCCACTGCCTCCTCAGTCAGCCACACATGGTTTGGCTGCACGGTTTAGACAAACCATGCGCCGCCCGTGCCCCTTCCCCTTTTCTTCAAACATAATCCCAAGATCTCCCGACTCTCCCATACGTCACCCTTAACTTTTAAAACAAATAAAATCATCAATTATGGGTTACATACTAGAAACTGGGGGTACTACATTGTTCCCACCATTGGCCTTCCATCCCCAGCATGTAGAAAACCGATTCTTGTCTAAATGAGCTCTGGCCACTGCTCTCTCATTTCTTTCTCGCGTTCCCAAGTCTCTTCCTGAATCTGACCATGTTTCAACAAAACCGGCATCAGACTGATGCTTTTCCCACAGAATACATTATCCTACCTATCCACAATTTGCACCATGATATGTACCAACGAAGCATCTGACTCTAGTTCAACGTGATATCATCTGATCACATGGTCTGGATCGGGTTGATACTTCTTTTAACAGATATACATGGAACACATTGTGCACCGAAGTGAACCGTGGTGGGAATTCCAACCGATACTCCACCTCACCAACCTGTTAGATTATCTCAAAAGGGATTATATATAGAGGAAATAATTTTCCATGTTTCCCAAAACAACGATGTCCAAGTCTTGGACTGATCCTCGAGATGACTTGATCACCCACAACGAACTCCAACAGTCTGCGATGGTGATCTGCATATGATTTCTGATAACTATGAGACATCTCCATACTCTTTCAAATCAATTTAATCTTCTCCATTTTTTCTTGGACCAGGGTCGACCCGACTAGAGATGTTTCACCAGTTTCCACCAAACATAGTGGAGAACGACATGGATGCCCATACAATGCATTAAACAGAGCCATGCGTATTGAGGCATGATAGTTGTTATTGTATGAGAACACCACTAAGGGTATATTCCACTCCCATGAGTCACCAAATTCCATTACAGAATACCACAACATGTTTCCAATGTTTTAATCTTCCGCTCAGATTGACCATCTATTTGAGGATGATACGCCGTACTCATCATCAATTGAGTTCTCAGGGATTGTTGTAATGATTTCCAGAAATGAGATGTGAACCTCGAATCACTGCCTGAGACTATAGACACTAGTACACCATGCCTCTTTACCACTTCTTAGAGAAATATTTCTGAATGATCTTCCACCGTATGAGTTTCACGAATCGAGATGAAATGGGCCGACGTGGTTAGACGATCCACTATCACCCAAATGGTGTCGTGTTTCCGGACCATTATTGGAAGACCTTTAACCAAATCCATTTCTATATGCTCCCATTTCTACACTGGGATAGGTAATGACTGTAACATACCAACTCGTCTCTAATGCTATGCTTTAACATTATGAAAAATTATGCATTTCGTGACGAACTCGTCCACCTTCCTTTTCATGTCGCTCCACCAAAACTGCGCCTTTAGTGCCTTATACATCTTATGTGTACCCAGATATACAACCCATCTTGAATGGTGGTAAGCATTAAGGATTTTTTCATGACAATATATAGATACAACCATATGATCTTTGAAACAGAAAACTGAACTCTCATCTAGCTTCCATCCCTCAATGGTCTCCCCACCATTGAGTTTTGATCTCATTGCAGCAAAGTCTACATCAGATTCATGTGCCTCCTTTACTATCTCCACCAAATGAGGAACAAGTGTATCTAACAAGAAAATAGAAACATCACCTCGGTCTTCACATTCCACATGCATGTCAGCTAAGACTGACATCAACTGCCATTCATCTTAAGCTTCATTTTCCAATGGAGCATACAACATCCCGCTTAATGCATCAGCCACCTAATTTCCCTTACCCGGTGTATACATTATGTCAAAGTCAAACATTTGAAGATACTCAATCCCTCTCATCTACCTCAGATTCAAATCTCACTATGATAAAATGAGTTTCAAGCTTTTGTGATCTGTAAACACAGTAAATTTCTCCCCAAAGAGATAGTGTATCCATGTTTTCAAAGCATGGATGACTACAGCTAACTCCAAATCATGTGTCGGGTAATGTTTCTCATGAACTCTCAACTTCCATGGCCATAAGCAATCACATGGTCTCCATTCATGAGAACACAACCCAACCCTATTTCCGAAGCATCACAATACACCACGTATCCTTTCCAAGATTCTGGAAAGATTAAGATAGGTTCTTATATAAGGCGGACATTCAACCCTTGAAAAGATCTCTGACATTACTCAGTCCATTGAAATGAACTTTTCTTCTCTGTCAATGCTTTCACAGGCGATGATAATCATGAGAATTCATGGACAAAGCATCTGTAATAATACGATAGACCAAGAAAACATTGTATTTCAAAGACATTCTTTAGCGGTTTCAAAGAAAGAACATATTCTATCTTTTCTGGATCCACTAAAACACCTTTCTCAGAAACCACATGGCTCAGAAAACGTACCTCTTGTATCCAAAAGTCACACTTTGATAATTTGTCATACAATTGATGGTCTCACAATATTTCTAACACCATCGCCAAGTGTTGGAAATGATCATACCTTGTTCTGGAATACACCAATATATCATCCATAATTACCACAAAAACGAATCCAGATATTTCTGAAATATATGATTCATCAAATCCATGAAGACTGATGGTGCATTCGTTAGACAGAATGGCATGACTACATATTCGTAGTGGCAATATCTTCTTCTGAAAGCTATCTTTCGAATATCCTCCTACCGAACTCACAATTGGTGATATCCTAATCACAATTCAATCTTAGAGAACCACTGAGCTCCCCTTAATTGATCAAACAGATCATCAATGTGTGGATGTGGTTATCTATTCTTTATTGTAATATGGTTATGTTTACGATAATCAATGCACACCCCAATAGTTCCATCACATTTCTTTACAAACAAAATTGGTGCTTCCCATAGAGACAGGCTAGGCAGAATGAAACCCTTTCTTTATAGCTCCTCTAACTGCACTTTCAATTCTTTTAACTCTGTTGGATCCATCCTATATGATGGAAGTGATATAGGACTAGTCCTCGAAAGGAGATCAATCGTAAACTCCACTTCTCTTAGAGGTGGTAATCATGTGAAGTTTTTAGTAAAAACATCATGAAATAATTCCATTTACTTATTCACATTGATATTCTAATAATCGAATAATCACATGAAATATCAATAACCACATTGATAATGATGGAATGCATAATGATAGACTATCATAACCACATATCCAAAGCCTCGTGCTAAGACTGCAAATAAGATTTTGCCAAGGCCTTGTGCCAAGACAGTAGTTTGTCTGAGGAGACCTACCGATTGATCGAGGAGCTATAGCGGGCTCCACCCATCACTTACAAAGTCCAATTCATTCCTCATATAAACATGTTTATACATAACATCAACATTCGTATTAAAACTAGCATACGAAATGTCAATACTTAAAGCACAAACCATGAATGGTATAAAAATATCACATCCACAGTCAAACATAACTCATTCGATACAATATGGAAAATTTTATTTTATCATATTAGCCTCAATAGAGAATAATGAATGATATTGATATAGATGAAAATAATCATCAAATATATTATAGAGAAATATCCCCTTTTTTGAAATCATTTTAATGTCACATCATTTATCAAGAAGCCATTTAAAAATATATTTTTGAATCAACGTGTCCCATACCACTTTGAAACTTTTAAAAGTAATTTTAATTTTATTACTTTAATTTAAATATAAATAAATCCTTAAATCTATTTTTAAAACACGGACATAAATGATAATGATTTAGAAGAATAAGTCTTTAAATCATTTAAAAATGATATTTTAGTTAGAGTTTCTAACCAAAAGAGAGACACATGAATACAAATAATTAAGGTAATAAAAACTTTTTAATATCATGAAAATAAAGGGATTCATGATATACTATGTCAAATTACATTATATACACCATATAAAAGTGGTTTGGTGTATAACAACAATGTAGTCTCAGTGGAAAGTAAATTGAGATTAAATATATTATAAAGACTGTATCCATAGGTTAATGATAAATCAAAGACATAATTATGTGTGACAAATATAATTACACTCTATATGATTGGATGTTCTGTGTAAATCAATTAGAGGACTTTCACACATATTCATGTAAAGACAATGCCAATGAATTGGATACTTAACTCAACTAATGGAGAATGAGTTAAAATTACTCTTATCAAATTCATATTGATGACTTGAGAAATTAACAATTGTAACGCCCCGACCCCAGCTACCCAGAGTCGGTGCATTACTTCGTAACATTGGCATGATCACAAAAGATCATGTCTCGAAAGACATATTAGTTTAGTAGCCTTGGAAACACTAGATACATTCATAAATGTTACATTACATCATAAAGCGAAAAACTAATAACAAAGTCTTCATAGTCCAAACTCATATCCTCTTCTGACGATCCCTACAGGTCATTCATAAAATACATCATCACATCCTGGAAAATATTAAAACATTGAAGGGGGTGAGCTCAGATTCTCAGTAAGGATAAAAATATTGTGGAAGCTTTCATAAATAAACATTAACATTTAACAAAATGTATAACTAAAACAAAAGCCTTTTAAACATGAACTTCAACATAATATTGAAAAAGTAAAATGAGCTAATTCCATTTACTTATTCACATGGATATTCTACTTGTAGAATAATCACATGCAATATCAATAACCACTTTCATAATGATGGAATGCATAATGCCAGACTATCATAACTCTATAGCCAAGGCCTCGTTCCAAGACTACAAATAAGATTTTGTCAAGGCCTCGTGCCAAGACACTAGTTTGTCTCATGAGACCTACTGATTCAATTTTTTTAGAAGATAATTATGTTTAAAATTGATCAAATATACTCTAGTGTTTTTCTGAAAACATTATGCAAGCTTCTGAAAACAAAATAACTAATTCTGAGACTGCTCGACTAATTATAGGCCATGATGGGTCCACTCCCAATCCCTTCCTATCTACCACACTCTAGAGTCGGGTTTTCTAAAACATTTTTAAGCTTGTGTTAAATACATATACATTTGCACTGGATTTTCATATATTTGAGAGAAATATATTTTTTTTGAAATCATTTAAAAATAACATAATTATAAAATAAAACCTTTTGAATAAATATAAAAGTCAAAGGTGTTTATACACCGTATAAAAGAAAGTTGTGTATAAAACCAAATATGCCACAATAAAAGGAGATTGAGACGAAGTCCCTTACAAAGATCATTTTTTTAAATAAAATAGATCTATTATGTGTATTCAATATAATTACACATAAATAAAGTACAAATACAAGATATGACATAATAATATCATGACATAATTTGAAAGTAGGAGATTAACCCAAATAATGGAAATTGGGTTAAGAAGTTCACTTACCTTGCATCCTGTCTTGACTCGACCATTATTTAACCTCCTGAATAATAAAATAGAGTAAATTTATAGTTTATTAAGAACCTTTTAAAGTTTCTTATTCCTTTAATATCACTTATAACCATGTTATGAACATTATGTAATTATTTAAGTTAATAACCGTCGTTTTGTCGATCTTTGGTACTTGAGTCAAAATTAGACTTCTTATAATTACAAGTTGTTCATGTGGTGAAATATCCATTATATCCAGAATTATATTCATGATATAGATATCATATATATCATATATATCCTTTATATACATGCATTTATAATATTACATAACATTTAGAGGTAAGATATGAAATGCACCGTTCATGGAGACGGTAAGCCGTACGTACGCATGAACGCTACTTTCATTTCTATTTTGTATTTAATGGAATGAAGTTATAATTATATAAATTTATAATATAATTCCTGTATAATATAATGTATAATACCATTTACTCCATCCTTTATACATCCCACATATGGCATTAATGATTTAAATCACTTTGAGGGGCGGTATTCCGCACTTCCTAAAATGAAAATATTGCGTTTACCCATAATGGAAACAATAAAGGTATGCCATAAATGAAAAATACAGAACCTAAAGTAAAACATAAACATATTATATATCATATATAAATATAGTGACATCTTAATGGCCACCTTTGAAGGTTTTATATGAGTGTTTAACAATCATCGTTTCGTGAGGCAGAAATTCGCCATCCACAGAAACAATATGTTCTTTAACCATTAGATGTAGGTGTGTGTAAGTGTAGCTCGAATAATTCTTATAACAACATACTAGTATGTTTAGGATACTGGTGTTGTTACAAAAGAAATTATTAAAAAGAGGTTAGGGGGTTGGATAAGCAAAATAACATAATATAAGACATTACCTTAAAATAGGGTAACTCTTTTGATTTGAACCAAAGGCTTCCTTGGGAATAATTATACCCAAAGTGAGGCTTCTAGGAGTAAGGGAGGGATGTTGGGAGAGTAGTTGGGCAGAGGTTGGCCGAGCCAAAAGTCTTTGATGGTATGAATAAGGGGGCAGAGGTGGGGGCCTTTTATAAGAGGATAGGAGGGGCACTCTTGGAAAGTAATGAAATGTTACTTTATTATACAATGCTTTTCGAATTATAAAGGTCCCACACTTATATAATTAGAGGATAAGGTGATAAGTGTTCGAAATATTATCATCCAATAGGCTTTGGACAAGTTTAATGCTTAGATAGAACATTATCCTTCCATTATATTAAAATCATTAATTAATGAGGTAATCACTGCATCATCATGGTGTCATAAATAATTTAATTTATTTAATGTCTAAAAATTATAAAAAAATTATCCTGATGTATTAAATATTTTTACCTTTCTAATGAATATTTATAGTAAAAAATATGACTTGTATATCCCTATTTAAAAATTGTTTTATTAAAACTACTTATGTTTGTGACATTTTTATTTTAACATTAAATAAAAATTTATTTATGTCATTTTCCTACCAATGTGGATCCATGGGGTCCCCAAGTTGACCCATGGATTGTCTTGGTCGGCAATGACACATAAAATAGGGGTAGGACAAGTGTAAAGGTATTTTCATATTTTTATAATATCATTTTTACCTCAAATTTCACTAATTACCTTTAATCGCGATTAATTAAACTTAAAAGTTACTAATCACCAAAAAAATTATTTTAATCCCATTGAACCACATTTTACATACTAATGACAACCATGTATGTCGGATTTTTTAAAATCAAATCACATAAGTGGTAATATTTCATTTAAACAAAAAATCATTTCTTTAACTACCACTTAGTGGTTTCACTATTCATCAAAAATTGATGTTTTTCAGAACAATGCCAAAATTTCACCCTAAGATATAATTTATATTCTGAATTCAAAAATGATGTCTATTTTACAAAATTCCAAACATATAATTTTTATTAATTAATTTTATAATTAATTCCCGCTGTCACTACAAATATCATGTTTTTATGAAACAATATATATCAAAAGATTGACAATTGTTTATGTCCAATTTCAAAGTGAAATTAATTCTAATGAAAACCATTGGATAAAATGGTAAAAATATATTCTAGTTATATTTTAATACCACTCAATAGTATAATTTATCACTATAAATTATTTTTATTAAAAAAGTTGTTTTAAGTATTTATCACTATTCATAAAAAAATGGAAGTTCTCAGAAAATTATAAAAAAATTAACTTAGGATAATTTCGATATTACGAATACAAAAATAAAGTCCATTTTGATATATAACATTTCTATAATTTTAAAAAGTGGGTATTACTATTCATAACGGCTACTTTGATTAGTTGCGGTGTGTTAGAACTCAAAGTTGCGTACAATGCAAGCTATTGCATTATTGAATGAGAAGTATATCATGGAAGCTCGGGGTGTTACATTCTCCCCTCCTTCAATAAATTGCGTCCTCGCAATTTGAAATTTTTCATTGAAAATAAAAGGTTGAAAATAGAAAATACCTTTGTAGAAACCCCACATCGGAAATAAGGTTAATAAAAATATAACTTTAAAAGAAATAAAGATAAGTACAAAGGTCACCCGAGATAGCCCATACTAGGATTCTTTGAAAATATGGATATGGAAGAAAAACAAACCATCAAGGTCTGATGGAGAGTTGTAGAAAACTGGATTAGGAGAAAGTTAACCATAAGAAAATCACAAACTTGTGATTGGTTAAACGGTTATTGAATCCCCAGTTGGAAAAGTTAATCGGAAACGTTTTTGTTTTAAGTTACCTTTTATAAATTTGAGGAATTTATTAAGGAGATTTACTAAGAATTTAAGGGAATATACATACATGTTATGCAGACTTTCATTATTTAATAAATGTTTACCACAAACCCATCTTCCACTCTAAAAGGTAATAGAACTCAAAAATATTCTATTTATCCGAATTGTATATGGTTCCAAATATTAACACATACCATTTAGATTAGTAAAACTATTTTGTAATAACCAGGGACATCCTGTAGGATAGTGGTAGGTAATAAAGGCCCATCACACTATGGTTGTGGGTTCGATTCCTGCAACTTTATCCAACGCGACGGGTTATGCCCCACCCTGCAGGTTGTCCTTTTCCTAAAACTATAGTATCATAATATTCCAAAAATAATCTTCATAAATGTTTTAACCTTAAACAATACTATCCAAAGTTCAACTTAATCCATTCCAACCTTTATAGATATCCAAAATACCTCCTTCCAGACTTTCTCTAAAAGGTCTCTAAATTCCAAAATCAATTGTATCATCAAATTCATCAAACAAGGTAATCTTTCTCTTATTGTCACATACAAAAATATGATTACCTTCATCATATTAAAACCTTAATGAAATCAACAAGTAATGCAGTACAATACTTATATATATATATATCACATTATTCTTATAACCAGAATATAATCCTTGAGTCCAAAAGCACCAATACATTAATTATTCCATTTCAACTGTAGTAACAGCATAAGACTGTACTTGATCCCTTGGCCTTTTCTGAGGTACGTTTCCTTGACGATTAGTACATTCATTTGTATAATTCCCCATTTCCCTACAATTGTAGAATTCAACATTGATAACCTCTTTCTTTCCCTTGAAATCACGCGCCTAGTGACCTTTTTCTCCACATTTATAACAAACTCCCATTCCTTTTAGGCAAGTACCATGGTGATTCTTCCCAAAATTATCACATAATGGAAAATAATTCTTTACCTTTTTCCCTTTATATGTCTCTTGTTCTATCGTTCTCTTCTTCTCTTGCTTTACTTTATTGTCATACGATTTAGAGAATTTCTTTTTCTCTCTTGATAGCACACGAGACTATATCTTCGTATGACGAGAAGGTTTGTGAGACTAATGCTAGACAGATTAATGGTTTTAACCCATCAATGAAAAGATCAATCTTACTTATTGGGTTACGTATATAATCTACAGCATGCCTCACTAACCTTGTAAAGTTAGCCTCATACTTTGCAACATTCTCATCCTCCTTCTGCCTCAGACTCAGAAATTGCCTTTTTATATCTGCTCGATGGTCATGTGGAAAGTATTTTTCTAAGAAAATTTCCTTAAACTCCATCCATTCTATACCTGATACTTCTTCATCTTCCTTTGTGTATTGAATCAGCGACCACCATTGATCGACATCTCCAGTGAGGCGGTAGACTGCCATGACAACCTTCTCCCTTTCGCTACTCCCCAAGGCGTGGAATATTTTCTCTAAGGAGTTTATCCATTTCTCAGCTACTAATGGATTTGTACCCCCATTAAATGATGGCGGTTGTTGCCTCATGAAGCGGTCTAACATTGATCCTCCACATTGCGGATCAGGGTGCTCCATACGAGTAAGGTTGTTATTCATAACCTAAGTGAGTTGTCCCAGTATGGTAATAAGTTGATCACCAACAGTTGTATCTCCAGATCCACAATAATTATCTTGAGCAGGAGGGAAATCCCTACACGAAGTGCTTGCATTGAAACGGTTTCCATTCCTTCCACTAGGCGCCATTTCTAAACAATGGCATAAACTAGGTTAGTTTATGAATCAAAATACATAATTCAATACTTGTAAAACACTTAACACTAATTGAACTATTTATGGATATAATCCATAATCGTAAAAAAAGTTTTCTTTGAGAAAGTATATACTCATAACCCTTCATAGTGGTTTGTAAAGAAAATCAGAATTATCCTAAGGATATCCCCCGGGAGTGTCGTAACCAAGAGTGCAGCAAGGCCCGTTGTCGTGCACCAGTTCCCATTCGAGTCTAGCTCAAAGAGGTGTTTTAGGTTTTTACCCCTAGGTACATCTGTCCCAGATCCACCTCTACCTGCTCATATCCAGACAGGGATGTATTGCTCGGAAAACTCACAAAATCTCTATAATACCAAAATTCTAGGAAGTTCATCTATACTAATCTTCAAAGTCTATCTTTGGGCTATGTGTTCTAAATATAGTTTATCTAAATCTAGCTTCCAAAGTTAGTACTAAACTTCCTCTGATACCAACTGTAACACCCCGACCCCAGCTACCCAGAGTCGGTGCATTACATCGTAACATTGGCTTGATCACAAAAGATCAAGTCTCGAAAGACCGATTAGTTTAGTAGCCTTGGAAACACTAGATACATTCATAAATGTTACATTACCTCATAAAGCAAAAAACTAATAACAAAGTCTTCATAGTCCACACTCATATCCTCTTCTGACTATCCATACAGGTCATTCATAAAATACTTCTTCACATTCTGGAAAATATTAAAACATTGAAAGGGGTGAGCTTAGATTCTCAGTAAGGATAATAATATTGCAGAAGCTTTCATAAATAAACATTAACATTTAATGGAAATGTATAACTAAAACAAACTCCTTTTAAACTTGAACTTCAACATAATATGGAAAAAGTAAAATGAGATAATGCCATTTACTTCTTCACATGGATATTCTACTGGTCGAATAATCACATGAATTATCAATAACCACTTTCATAATTATGGAATGCATAATGCCAGACTATCAAAACCCCGTATCCAAGGCCTCGTGCCAAGACTACAAATAAGATTTTTTCAAGGCCTCGTGCCAAGACACTAGTTTGTCTCATCAGACCTACCAATGCAATTTTTTTAGAAGATAATTACATTTAAAATTGATCAAATATACTCCAGTGTTTTTCTGAAAACATTATGCAACCTTCTGAAAACAAAATAAATAATTCTGAGACTGCTCGACTAATTACAGGCCATGATGGGTCCATGCCCAATCCCATCCTGTCTACCATACTCTAGAGTCGGGTTTTCTAAAACATTTTTAAGCTTGCGTTAAATACATATACATTTTCACTGGATTTTCATATATTTGAGAGAAATATATATTTATTTAAATCATTTAAAAATAACATAATTATAAAATAAAACCTTTTGAATAATCATAAAATTCAAAGGGGTTTATACACCGTATAAAATAAAGTTGTGTATAAAACCAAATATGCCTCAATAAAAGGAGATTGAGACGAAGTCCCTTACAAAGATCATTTTTTAAATAAAATAGATATATTATGTGTATTCACTATAAGTACACATAAAGAAAGTACAAATACAAGATAGGAAATAATAATATCATGACATAATTTGAAAGTAGGAGATTAACCCAAAGAATGGAAATTGGGTTAAGAAGTTCCCTTACCTTGCGTCCTGTCTTGACTCGACCATTCTTTAACATCCTGAATAATAAACTAGAGTTAATTTATAGTTTCTTAAGAACCTTTTAAAGTTTCTTATTACTTTAATATTAGTTATAACCATGTTATGAACATTATGTAATTATTTAAGTTAATAACGGTCGTTTTGTCGATCTTTGGTACTTGAGTCAAAAATAGACTTCTTATAATTACAAGTTGTTCATGTGGTGAAATATCCATTATATCCAGAATTATATTCATGATATGGATATCATATATCTCATATATATCCATTATATACATGCATTTATAATATTACATAAAATTTAGGGGTAAGATATGAAATGCACCGTTCATGGAGACGGTAAGCCGTACGTACGCATGAACGCTACTTTCATTTCTATTTCGTATTTAATGGAATGAAGTTATAATTATATAAAGTTATAATATAATTCCAGTATAATATAATGTATAATACCATTTACTCCATCCTTTATACATCACACATATGGCATTAACGATTCAAATCACTTTGATGGGGCGGTAGTCCGCACTTCCTAAAATGAAACTATCGTGTTTACCCATAATGGAAACAAGAAAGGTATGCCATAAATGAAAAATACAGAACCTAAAGTAAAAAATAAATATATTATATATCATCTATAAATATAGTGACATCTTAATGGCCGCCTTTGAAGGTGTTATAGGAGTGTTGAACAATCATCGTTTCGTAAGGCAGAAATTCGCCATCCACAGAAACAGTATGTTCTTTAACCATTAAATGTAGGTGTGTGTAAGTGTAGCTAGAATACTTCTTATAACAACAACCTAGTATATTGAGTATTCTTTTGTTGTTACAAAAGAAATGAATAAAAGGCGTTTAGGGGGTTGGATAAGCAAAATTACATAAGAGAAGACATTACCTTAAAATCGGGTAACTCTTTTGATTTGTGCCAAAGGCATCCTTGGGAAGGATTCTAACCAAAGTGAGGATTCTAGGAGTAAGTTAGGAAATTTGGTAGAGTATTTGGGAAGACTTTTGCCGAGCCAAAAGGCTTTTATGGTGTTAATAAGGTGGTAGAGGTGGGGGCCTTTTATAAGAGGAGAGGAGGGGCACTCTTGGAAAGTAAGGAAATGTTACTTTATTATACAATGCTTTTCGGATTCTAAAGGTCCCACACTTATATAATTCATGGATAAGGTGATAAGGGTTCGAAATATTCTCATACAATAGGATTTGGACAAGTGTAATTCTTATATTTTACATTATCCTTCCATTTTATTAAAATCGTTAATTAATGAGGTAATCACTGCATTATCATGGTGTCATAAATAATTTAATTTATTTAATGACTAAAAATTATAAAAAAAATATCATGATGTATTAAATTTTTTTATCTTTCTAATTAATACATATAGTAAAAAATATTACTTGTATAACCCTATTTAAAAATTGTTTTAGTAAAACAACTTATGTTTGTGACATTTTTATTTTAACATTAAATAAAAAGTTAGTTATGTCATTTTCATACCAAAGTGGATACATGGGGTTCGCAAGTTGACCCATGGATTTTATTGGTCACCCATGACACATCCAATAAGGGTAGGACAAGTTTAATGGTATTTTCATATTTTTATAATATCATTTTTACCTCAAATTTCACTAATTACCTTTAATCGCGATTAATTAAACTTAAAAGTTACTATTCACCAAAAAATTATTTTAATCCCATTGAACCACATTTTACTTTTTAATGAAAACCATGTATGTTGGATTTTTGAAAATCAAATCACAGAAGTGGTAATATTTCATTGAAACGAAAAATCAGTTATTTAACTACCACTTAGTGGTTTCACTATTCATCAAAAATTGAAGTTTTTCAGAACAATGCCAAAATTTCACCCTAAGATATAATTGATATTCTAAATTAAAAAATGATGTCTATTTTACAAAATTCCAAACATATAATTTTCATTAATTAATTTTATAATTAATTCCCGCTGTCACAACAAATAGCGTGTTTTTAAGAAACAATATATATCAAAAGATTGACAATTGTTTATGTCCAATTTCAAAATGAAATTAATTCTAATGAAAACCATTGGATAAAATGGTAAAAATATATTCTAATTATACTTTAAAACCACTCAATAGTATAATTTATCACTATAAATTATTATGATAAAAAAATTTGTTTTAAGTATTTATAACTATTCATAAAAAATGGATGTTCATAGAAAATTACAAAAAATTTAACTTACGATAATTTCGATATTACGAATATAAAAATTCAGTCCATTTTGATATATAACATTTCTATAATTTTAAAAAGTGTGTATTACTATTCATAACGGCTACATTGATTAGTTGTGGTGTGTTAGAACTCGAAGTTGCGTACAATGCATGCTATTGCATTATTGAATGAGAAGCGTATCGTGGAAAGTCGGGGTGTTACAACAATGGAGTGATTATATGTATCAAAAGTATATACACAGAAAAGGGGAGTGGAAATTATGGCATAAGCTAATAAATAGTAATTCCACACATAATCTCGGGGTAATATAATCAATGAAGTTTGCGTAAAGCTGAATAAATGGAAATTGAAATTTCAAATTCCCTTTTCAATTTTGTAACTTATGAAACATACACCTATGAAAGAAGGATAATACAATAATGATTTAAATATCCATATATTAAAGTATATTACACAATGAATTCAATCAAGGTCATTACACACACCACATCCAAAAAATAAGTGGTGAACAATGGAATTCTCACGGAATTAAAAGTGAGATAAGAAACCCCTTTGTAATTTTTCCTTGGTCAAGGGTAGGTTAAAATCTTGTATAATGGTTAAATAACTGTTATTGAATTATATAAGAATCATACGCATTAATATGATATCATATATGATCTTTTAACATTGATTTGTTAATAATATCTTAGAATTATCGTCGTTTCGGGTGTTAAAGGGTTCATTTTCCTTTATATTCTTTGTTATTTGAGACATATTTATTATTAATGGGATGTTTATTATTCATATCCAGAATGATATAAAATATTTAAACATTATTTTTAATCATTAAATTAGAATTAGTTTTGAATGGACACGATGGAGAATGAATCTCATCGCGTTCGTGGAGACGGTAGTCCGTACGTACGCACGAGCGACAATATCATTATTTTGATATTAAAATCACATTTAATTTGATTTTATATCATATATACAGAATAATTATAATGTTATATTTATTATTAAATTAATTATACATCATTATTATACCCATCCAAATAATAATGTTTTGAATAACAATTACACCACGATGTGGAGACGGTAAGTTGTACGTATGCATGTATGGTGACATGTCATTCAAAGAATGGATAGAATACTGAAATATTGTTGTAACATGTTTATAATAACATGCAATTATATATAATATACTGGAGTTATTATTTTTTAATGGTAATAACAAATAAATAAAAAGTGGAAGAAGAAAGGAACTAGAAAAAGGGTGGGGAAATCATTACCTCTTCATCGGGTTCTTAATTTTGATTTGATCAAAAGGGCTCCTTAAGTTGGGTTTCTGACAAAATGAAGGCTTCTAGGTCGAATTGAGGGATGTTGAGAGAGTATTTTTTCAGGGTTTGTCCAAACCAAAAGGCATTGAAGGTGTGAATTAATGAGAAGGGGGAGTACCCTTTTATAAGAGGGGTGAGGGGCACCTTTGGAAAAGCTAGAAATATTATTTTATAATAAATTCATATTCAGTTTCTAATGGCTCCAATGTGGATTATTTAAATTTTAAGGTGGGGAGGGGTTTAAAACTACTCAACCAATAGAATTTAGACAGATTTGAGTCAATATATTATCCCTATCTTTAAGTATTAACTCTTAGTTAACTTGTTTCACTTTTGCAATGTCTCTTTGTATTTTTATATTATATGGTTAATAAATTTACTATATACATCCAAGAGACCCCCAAGTAGTCCATTAAGGATACACCTATCATGATATAAGTTTCTTGGCCGAACCTTAGATTTTTTAGGAATTTAATATCAATTAATAATATAATATTTGTTTTAAAAACTCTTTTATGTCAATTTTGACACTATTCAATAATTGATTTTTGTAAAAATCATAACAGAATGATTACTTCAAAAAAAATTAATTAATTCAATAAAAACATGTAATATTATGCTATAAAATTATTGGTATTTATTAAAAGTCTCAAATTACATTTATTTGGTATTTTATAATATCAATTATTCCAAATTTTCATTAATTATGTAATTACTGCATCACTATTGTGTCATATATAAATTAAATTATATAATGTCTAAAAATAATAAATAAAATACCATTATGTAGGAAATATTTTTTATCTTTCTAATTAATATTTATAGTCGAAAATATAACATATATAACCCTATGTAAAAATCGTCTTTCTAAAAGATATATGCTTATGTCATTTTTGTATTTATTTTAACTTAATTTAAATAAAGTGTCCCTATCACCTACAAGTGGCTCCATGGTGTCTCTAAATCGGCCCAAAGATGTCCGTGGTCGGAAATGTATCCACCAATAAGGTTAGGACATGTTTTAGGGTAATTTAGTATTATTATAATATTATTTTTTAATCCTTATTTACCAGATTTACCCTTTAACCATGGTAAATAAAATATTTACCGAAGTAATTATTCAAAATGTCTAAAAATAAAATTTACCTATTTACACAATTTGTACATCCTGATTAAAAATATGGAATCCATTTTTCCAAATTCAAAACACAGAAGTGGTTGAAATTAATTTAAAATTAATTCTCGCTGTCAAAACAAAAAGCGTGTTTTTAAGATATAATAACTATTAAAATATTGATACTTGTTTATGTCCGGTTTAATTGTGAAATTATGTCCAATGACCAACATTGTATTAAATGGTAAAAATATATTCTAAATATACCTTAAAACCACTCAAATTCATAATTTATCACTATTAATTATTTCGAATAAAAATGTTGTTTTTAATTAAAATTTAGTAATTTTCACTATTCATCAAAATATGAAAGTTATCCGAAAAGTACAAAAATTTCACCCTAGGATAATTTTGATATTCTAAATATAAAAATGAAGTCCATTTTGGAAGATAAAATGTATATAATTTTAAAAGGTAGGTATTACTATTCATAACAGCTACTTTGATTGGTCGAGGTGTGTTAGAACTCAATGTTGCGTACAACACACGCTACTGTATTAATCAAAGAGAAGCGTACCATGGAAGCTTGGGGTGTTACATTATCCCCTCCTTCAATAAATTGAATACTCAAAATTTGTAAAATTGGGCGTTGGAATATAATGGAAAGTCCCACATCAGAAAAAGATTCAATAAAACAATCACTTTAAAAGAAATAATGAGAAGTACAAAGGTCACCCGAGATAACCTATACTAGGATTCCATGTTGAAAAACATGGATATGGATGATAAAATAAGTGTCAAGTTCTGATGGAGAGGGATAGAAAACATGATCAGGAGAAAGTTAACAATAAGAAAACCACAAACTTGTGATGGGACAAACAGTCATTAGTTTCCCAGTAGGAAAAGTAAATGGACAACATTTTTATAATTTTTTTTAAGATACATTACATAAAGATGAATAATTCTTTTCTGAGATTGACTAAGAACATAAAGAGAAATACTTATTTTTGTAAAGTTTCATTCTTTAATAAATTCCTACTACTAACTAATTTTTAAATGATTAGTATTCAAGAATACTTGGTCACACTGGAAGAGATAGAATAAACTTCTTATAGAATCACATGATCCAGGACGGATAAAATATATATTTAACTTGCCTTTAGAGATTAATCAAACCAAAATTGTTACTATGAGATCTTATGATCCCCCAAAAGGATAATTCATTAGAGAAAGAAACACTTATCTTAATTTGTAAAATTAAACCAACAATAACCCAAAGTTAAATAAATACCATTCAATGAAGAATTTTCCTTAAATTACTTTAATAAAATCCAAAATAATATTGAAACTCAAAACAAAGAATAATTTGGTTATGTTTTATTCCACGTTAAATGGTATCTCCAAATGACATCAATTACTCTTAAAGTAACATACTTAAAAGTAATTAACCTAATCACATATTCTCTATTATAGCTTAATAATTTCCATAAATATCCCAAATCGCTATAAATCCACAATAAAAACATATATAAAAATCCACTATTACTCCTCAAATTAAATCAGATACTATTCTATTTTCCTTGGGCATATAGTGTCCCCAACAAAGCGAACATCTTCCAAAATAACATTTATCACTTAATCACCAAATAATTTTCCTATACTAAGGGTATTCACTTGAAAAGAAATAAGATCCCAAATCAAATTATTATTGATCAATAAAATCATTTAACTAAAAATAATAGTCATATTAACCAGGGACTTCACGTAGTCTAGTGGTAGGCGATAAACCCCAATCGCACTTTTTTTGTGGGTTTGATTCCCACAGCTTTGTCCGACGTGACGGGTTGTCACACGTTCTGTGTGTTGTCCTTTTTCAAAAACTATATTTTACAACATTACCAAAATGAGATAAATTCCTCAAAATAACCATAACATAATTTAACCACAAATTTTATCTCATTCCTTGCATTTTCACCCCAAATTATAATAACTTGTAATTTCCTCAAACCCAATGATCATATAAAACCAAATTGTTATTTATAACTATATCCACATGAGAAAAGACAATTCATCATAAAAGATCATTCTCACATGGAAAACTGTAGGTTTACAAATACAAGAGAAAATTATACCAATGTAAACCCATCAACAAGGATCAATAATACTTTTTAAACATTTCTACAACCATTTGTTTCCACATAGCTTCTTCTTTAACCAAGAAAATAAACTATAGAATAGGGAATTCACTCAGGTAATGGCCAGGTCGCCTACATTTACGGAAAATGACTGTAAATGGATTCTTGGGACCATTTTTATCTTCTTCCATAATACTATTCATTTCATTTCGAAAATTCTTTACTTTATGTCCTTCCTTCCCGCACATAAAGCATTTATTTGTTCCATTGAGACACTTTCCTGGGTGTCTCCTTCCACATTTCATGCATGATGGAAATTGAGGATTCCATTCTCCATGGTCTCCACTGCTGGAGCTCTTATCATTCATCACCTTTCTCTTCTTTGTTGAGTCTGGGAATTGTTTAATATATATATTTTTTATCAAGTTTTTGAAAAATTGATTTTTCATTAAGATGATATCTTTTACGCCTATCAACATTCCATTTTGTTGCTCATTGCCACCACCGTTCCCACCTTGTACATCATTCTCAAAGTCACTCTGACTTTTTTGGAATCTAGCCATTGACTAAAACCAGAAAGCATTGTATGAGTAACAGTAGTAATGAAATCATTTAGAGAATATCATGTCACCATATTCTCAATTTGAAACACATTAGGAATAACCAAGGCCATTTACTCTCATCTTATATATAATACATCAAATCGGTTTGTAAAGAAAATGTAAATTTTCCTAAGCATATCCTCCGGGAGTGTCGTAACCAAGAGTGCAGCAAGGCCCATTGTCGTGCACCAGTTCCCGTTCCAGTCTAGCTCAAAGCGGTGTTTTCAGGTTTTACCCCTAGGTACATCTATGCCAGAGCCGCCTCTACCTGCTCGTATCCAAACAAGGATATATTTCTTGGAAAAACTCACAAAATCTCTACAATACAAAAAATCATGGATGTTCTTCTATACTAATCCTCAAAGTCCATCTTAGGTCTATGCGCTCTAATCAGATATTATCAAAATATACCTTCCATGGATTGTACTAAACTTCCTCTGATACCAGCTGTAACGCCCCGACCCCAGTTACCCAGAGTCGGTGCATTATTACATAACATTGGCATGATCACAAGAAAGATCAAGTCTCGAAAGACCAATTAGTTTAGTAGCCTTGGAATAATAAGATACATTCATAAAGGTTACATTACATCAATAAGTGAAAAACTACAACAATATATTGTCTTCATATCCCCTCATACTATCCATGCAGGTCATTTATAAAATACTTCTTCACATCTTGAGAAAAATAAAACCAAGAAAAAGGGGTGAGCTCAAATGCCCTGTTAGGATAACAATATAGTGGAAAATTTCATAAATAATAATATACATTTAACGCAATGTATAACTAAAACAAAAGACTTTTAAACTTGAACTTCAACATAGTATGGAAAAAATAAAATGAAATAATGCAATTTACATATTCACATGGATATTCTACTAATTGAATAATGACATGCAATATCAATAACCACATTCATTATGATGGAATTCATAATGCTAGACTATCATAACCACATATCCAAGGCCTCGTGCCAAGACTAGAAATAATATTATTCCAAGGCCTTATGCCAAGACACTAGTTTGTCTCATGAGACCTACCGATGCATCGAGGAGCTATAGCGGGATCCACTCGTCACTTACTATGTCTAATGCATTACTCATATGAACAGGTTTATACATAACATAAACATTCGTATTAAAACTAGCATACGAAATGTCAATACTTGAACCACAAACCATGAATGGTATAAAAATAGCACATCCACAGTCAACCATAACTCATTCGATACAATATGGAATATTTTATTGTATCATATTAACCTCAATATAGAATAATGAAGGATATTGATATAGATGAAAATAATAATCAAATCTATTATAGAGAAATATCCCCCTATTTTGAAATAATTTTAAAGACACACCATTTATCAAAATGCCATTTAAAAATAGATTTTTGAATCAAAGTGTCCCATACCACTTTGAAACTTTTAAAAGTAATTTTATTTTTAAAAATTTAATTTCCATATAAATAAATCCTTAAAACTATTTTTAAAACATGGACATTAATGAGAAATATTTAGAAGAATAAGTCTTTAAATCATTTAAAAATGATATTTTAGTTACAGTTTCTATCCAAAAGAGAGACACATGAATACAAATAATTAAGGTAATAAAAACTTTTTAATATCATTAGAATAAAGGGATTCATGACATACTATGTCGAAGAACATTATATACACCATATATAAGTGATTTGGTGTATAACAACAAAGGAGTCTCAGTGGAAAGTTAATTGAGATTAAATATATTATAAATATTGTATCCATAGGTTAAGGATAAATCAATGACCTAATTATGTGTGACAAATATAATTAAACTCAATATGATTGGATGTTCAGTTTAAATAAATCATAGGACATTCACACATATTCTTGTATAGACAACACTAATGAATTGGATATTTAACTCAAAAAATGGAGAATGAGTTAAAATTACTCTTATCAAATTCATATCGATGACTTGACAAATTATCAATGGAGTGATTATGTGTATCAAAAGTATATCCATAGAAAAGGGGAGTGGAAATTATGGAATAATCTAATGAATAGTAATTCCACACATAATCTCGGAGTAAAATAATCAACAAAGTTTGCGTAAAGCCGAATAAATGCAAATTGAAATTTCAAATTCCCTTTTCCATTTGGTAACATACGAAACATACACCCATGAAATAAGGATAATACAATGATGATGTAAATATCCATAAATTAAATTATATTACACAATGAATACAATCAAGGGCAGTACACACACCACATGCAATAAATAAGTGGTGAACAATGGAATTCTCACTGAATTAAAAGTGAGATAAGAAACCCCTTACTTTGTAATTTTTCTTTTGTAGAGGGTAGTTTAACCACCTTTATAATGGTGAAATAAATTTTATTGAATTATACAACAATCATATGCATTAATATGATATCATATATGATCTTTTAACATTGATTTGTTAATAATATCTTAGAATTATCGTCGTTTCGTGTGTTAACGGGTTCATTTTCCTTTATATTATTTGTTATTTGAGCCATATTTGTTATTAATGGGATGTATATTATTCATATCCATAATGATATCAAATATTTAAACATTATTTTTCATCATTAAATTAGAATTATTCTTGAATGGACATGATGGAGAATGAATCTCATCGCGTTCGTGGAGACGGTAGTTCGTACGTACACACGAGCGAAAATATCATTCTTTTGATATTAAAATAATATTTAATTTGTTTTTATATCATATATACAGAATAATTATCATGATATATTTATTATTTACAATAATTACACATAATTATTATACCCATCCAAATAATAATGTTTTCAATAACAATTACACCATGACGTGGCGACGGTAAGCCGTACGTACGCATGTTTGATGACATGCCATTCAATGGATGGATAGAATACTGAAATATGGTTTTAACATGTTTATAATAACATAAAATTATATATAATATACTTGAGTTATTATTTTAGAATTTTAATAACAAAGAAAGAAGAAGTGGAAGAAGAAAGGAACAGGAAAATGGGTGGTGAAATCATTACCTCTTCTTCGGGTTCTTCTATTTGATTTAATCAAAAGGGATCCATAGGTTGGATTTATGACTAAAGGAAGGCCTCTAGGATTAATTTAGGAAAGTTGAGAGATTATTTGGGCAGGGTTTGACCTAAAAAAGGCTTTGAAGGTGTGAATGAATGAGAAGGAGGAGTGCCCTTTTATAAGAGGGGTGGGGGGAACCTTTGGAAAAGCTAGAAATATTATTATATAATAAATTCATATTCGGTTTATAATGGCTCCAAAGTGGATTATTTAAAGTTTAAGGTGGTTATGGGTCTAAAGTAACTCAAAAAATAGAATTTAGATAGGTTTGGGTCAATATATTAACCTTATCATTAAGTATTAACTCTTAGTTAATTAGTTTCACTTTTACAATGTCTCTTTGTATTTTTTTATAATATTGTTAAAAACATACTATATACATCCAATATACCCCCAAGTGGTCCATTAATTATACACCTATCATGATATAAGTCTCTTGGCCGATCCTTATATTTTTAGAAATTTAATATCAATTAATAATATAATATTTGTTTTAAAAACTCTTTTATGTCAATTTTGACACTATTCAATTAATTATTTTTGTAAAACTCATAATAGAATGATTACATCAAAAAAGTCAATTAATTAAATACTAACATGTAATATTATCCTATAAAATTATTGGTATTTATATAAAGTCTCAAATTACATTTATTTGGGTATTTATAATATCAATAATTCTAATATTTTATTAATTAGGTAATTACTGCATCACCATTGTGTCATATATAAATTAAATTATATAATCTATAAAAATTATAAATAAAATAAAATTATGTAGGAAATATTTTTATCTTTATAATTAATATTTATAGTCGAAAATCCAACATATATAACCCTATGTAAAAATTGTTTTTCTAAAAGATATATGCTTATGTCATTTTTGTATTTATTTTAACATAAATGAAATACATTGTCTCTATCACCTACAAGTGGCTCCATGGGGTCCCAAAATCGGCCCAATGATGTCCACGGTCGGACATGTATCCACAAATAAGGTTAGGACACGTTTTAGGGTAATTTAGTATTTTTATAATATTATTTTTTAAACCTTATTTACCGGATTTACCCTTTAACCACGGTAAATAAAATATTTGCCGAAATAATTATTCAAAATGTCTAAAAATAAAAGTTACCTATTTACACAATTTGGAAGTCCTGATTTCAAATATTGAATCCATTTTTCCAAATTCAAAACACAGAAGTGGCAGAAATTAATTTAAATTAATTCCCGCAGTCAAAACAAAAAGCGTGTTTTTACGGTATAATAACTATCAAAAGATTGATATTGTTTATGTCTGGTTTAATTTTGAAATTATGTCCAATGACCAACATTGTATTAAATGGTAAAATTATATTCTAAATATACCTTAAAACCACTCAAATTCATAATTTATCACTATTAATTATTTCGATTAAAAAAGTTGTTTTTAATTAAAATTTATTAATTTTCACTATTCATCAAAATATGAAAGTTATCCGAAAAGTACAAAAATTTCACCCTACGCTAATTTCGATATTCAGAATCCAAAAATGAATTCCATTTTGATAGATAAAATTTATAAAATTTTAAAAATTAGGTATTACTATTCATAGTGGCTACTTTGATTGGTCGAGGTGTGTTAGAACTCGAAGTTGTGTACAACACACACTACTGTATTAATCAAAGAGAAGCATACCATGGAGGCTTGGGGTGTTACACACTGATTCCACGTATCATTACTAATGATTTTGACATAATCTATATGATGTAGATGCATTAATGTGTTTAATTTTTTCTCTTTTATCAATCACAATTTTACATTGTCTTTTGGTTTTCAATTTTACTTGTTATCTATCACATGATATTTCATAACCATACTACCAAATAGTTGGAATGAAGACACATAATATCTAATAATTTTACATTCTTCACGCAAACATAAATTATTACAAGAATAAAATATGATAATTATCTTTATATGTATAATAATAACAAATAAATTTGTTTTTGATTATATTATTTTGGTTATACTCATCAAACTTTCACATCTGATGACTTGTTCATACATTTTATTCATATAATTTACATAGAGAGTCAATATTTTCTCATATCAGAACATATGTTGAATATAATAGTGATTAGGGAATAAAAATAGCTCAATGATAAATGAGTGTTATCAAGGTTAAATTTAACTTCACCTTGTTACAATCACATGTTTATTTATAGAACACATAGATAAATAGTTGTCCTTAATTATGATTAATATAAAAAAGTCTCACATTCAATCCCATATTTTTTAGACCTCCATGATTTTCAATTCATTTATATTATTCATGATATTTTGTATAATTGTTTCAATTTATCAATATATTTTATTTTGATTAAAATTAAATAAAAATTTTTTAAAAAAAAACTTATTAATGTAAATAGCTTGAATATCCATTACTTCAAACTATTCCGTTACATTATATTTTACTAAATCTTCACCATTTCACTCCACTACAATTAATCATGATCATTAAATAACCACCAATATCCAATAACATTGAAACCCATTAATTACTCTTCAATTATACATATATTCAACATGTAACCACCAGTAATTCTATTTGATAGGTTGGATTCCACATTAGAAATATTTAATTACCAATAATATTAGGAAGTGATGATCTCATCCATAATGTGATGTCTATTTTTACCCAAACAATTTTGATCCAATTGTCGTAACATTGGAATTAGGTAATTATATTATCACAAAATTAGTTATTTTAATCTTATAAAAAAGTCACTATAAAATTCATAACACAATCATGGAATAATTTTTTTTCTAGTCAAAAAGGTGAATTACAATATCATGGGACATGATTTGTACTTGACATCAAATTGTACTATAATGGAAAATCATGGACTCATTATTATGGTGTTAAATATTCCAAAAATAAATAAAACTTTTCAATACATCAAGCAGTATATCATGAAGAATATGGAATTCTTCTATTTTAATACATAACTTTTCTTTTAATTTTAAAAACTGAGGATCATTAAAGTATAGTGTCTTGGAAAAAAGTAACATAATTCATGTAAAAATATAAAATTACTTTAATCATAATCATATTATTCAGGAAATTATCATAAAATTTAATATTAATTCATATCGTATCCTGGGTATATACATCAAAGGAAAGGGTGATCATAAGGCCCAGTAAGGGAAAACAAGGTAAATAATTTACATGTGAGCATGAGAGAATACAATTTGAACATGATGAAATATCATAAAGGAATGAGTAGAGACATATCATGATAATATTAAAATAAATCATATATTGAAAATGGGGCTATGTAATTTAATTTAGAAATTCATCAGAATATCACGATAGTCCATCCCCAAGGTGTCATAAAAACTACCGCGGTAATTTAACAATGTCTCATTAAACTTGTCCTCTCTAGATATTAATTTCTTTAAATAAATAACCGGAATCATATGTTGGTGAACGATTAATATATATTTATTTTAATTTTATCAATATATATAATAACCATAAATTTCATAAATAACACTAAGAAAATAAATGAAATGAATTTCATATCAAAATAGTGACGTTTTAGAAAGTGCTTTAAAACATGGTCATTATGTCATTTATAACCAATGGAAAGGGAATGCAGTTTTTATGCATGTCAATTCCATGATTATATATATAATTTTTATTTATTATTGAATTACTATAGAAATGAAATATGTTTGGTTATTAAAAAAATAAATGAATTTCTTGTGAAAAAGAGAGATATTTTAAGATGAAAATTCTACAGCTTAATGGCTATCCAACATGGTTTAAGAAAATATTAAAAACAAAGGGTAAAGGGGTCACCCATTCATAAATGACTCATAATAATTTATTTGGAAAAAATTAAATGAAAATAAGAACATGGTATTGAAATATTCAATACATAACACATAAATAGATATTGAAAGAAAAACGAGATGTTGCGAATTCCCTTCTGAAAAATCGGAATCCTAACAACGTCACTTAAAAATTCAGATAACATTTTGATGAGAGAGAAAATGGTCTCTAATAATTTGTTCATAAAATTTAAATATATAAGTAAAAATAATAACATACCCCAATATTATAAAATGGAAATTAAAAGACATAACATGAAACAAGTGTTGACTAAATGAGGGGTTGAAAGGTTCCCTTACCTTGATGTCTAATAAAAAAACATGATGGTTGGGACCTTGAGGAATTTGTGGAACCTTGGGAGCACTCCTTGGGATGTAAAATCATAGAGATTAATTGAGGGGGATGTTTTATTGAATGTAATTAATGAATGGGTTGGTATTTAAAGAATAATTGAGTAATATTTTATTAATTTCCAAGGGATGCCTCATTAGTGGTTTTTCAAAAACCAGCCTTTTCCATGGTATTGGCCAATGTTTTTTTCCATTTGGGAAACCACATATAATATAGTAAACCAAAATAGTGGAATGAAATTTTAAACAACAAATTACATCATTATAACTTTATAAAACACACTAAAAACTCAAAAACTGTATTTTTACTATTCACTAATCTTTTTTATAATAATTTCATAAATTCAATATAATCTAATATCAATGATAAGAATTAAAAAATGAACTAACTTTTTTTAAATTAATTTTCTAATTTTTAGAAATTTAATTTTTAAGTAAAATCAAAATTTATCTGAAAAAAACTACTATTACATAACTAATAATTTATAGAAAAGTTATATACTTATACTATTAAATCACATTACCATTGAAGATGAATAAATTATATTCATACTTACCTAAGATATGTTACAATAAAAGTGGTCATATTAGTTTTCATAAGGGTAATATTATTATTCATAATATACTATACACTAAAAAATATGTTGATCTTATCAGACTCTAAATTTCACACTAATAAAAGCATAATATGTATGTTTTTTGAAAATAATTTCACATTATTAATTATTTAAATTATAAAAACTATTCTAAAATAATTTTTCTTAACAGTAATCAATAATATGAAACTTCCAAAAATTAATCCTATATTTATTTTGACATTTTGAATTCAAAAATCATAGTTATTTTACCATAATAAGAAATAACAATTTATTTATACCGAAGGATTACACAATGTAACTAAGGCCTCGTTACATAACCCCTTATAACACTTGAAAATGACCTAAGGGTAAGGTGTGTAATGGTGATAGAATTTTGGGGTGGCTCAGAGAATATTGCCGAGTGGTGATTTTTATTAGCCTTAACTACTCCCACATGCGATTACATTCAAGCATTAAATATTGAAGCTCATATTGGGTTTGGTCCATATAAAATACCAATGATGTTACCTACTTCCCATGTTATGACAGATGGGTTTTTATAGCCAATGTATTCTAAATGAGGAAATCAAATCTTCTTTCTACATTTATTATCCACTATAATTTATATTAAAAACAACAATTATTATATAAAAAATTTATTATTGTTTCTAATAGTGATATTGTCTAATGGTCATATAATGGTACAATCCCATGGGTAAAATTTCATTTATAATTATATATTATTAATTATTATGACATGTAATACATATATTTTTTGGAAATAAAAAATTATTCAAAATTCCAGGTCGTTGCATTCATCCCCCCTTAATAAATATAATCCCTAAAATTTCAACTCATACCCTCATAAGAAAAAAGATTTTGGTACTTATTCCTCTTAGTTTCCTTTAGTTATGACATGGATTATTCATATGTGTGGTTCTTCAACAACACTTTAACATGGTGGGTAGTCTTTTTGGGTAGAACATTGTTTATACGATCCATGATCTCCACCGGATGCTCCTCAAAAGATAAGTAATGTTCCAGATGTAACCCCTCTAGATTTATCACATGTGATGGGTCAATTAGGTACTTCTTCTTGAGGTATATGTGGAAGACATCATGAAATTTTTCTAGATTTGGAAGAATTACAAGTAGATATTCCACTACTGCTCCACAATCAAGGATTCCATTGGGGGTCAATGTACATAGGGATGAGAATCCAATTCTTCCCAAACCTCATGAATCCCTTCCAAAAATAAATTCAATGAATGAAATTGTTCTCATATTCAAACTACAATTCCTTTAAAAGGTTTCCAACATAGCTATTTGGACAACTCTGAGAAACCTTAATGTGTTGTTGGATGACATATACCTTTTCTATCCCCTCTTTCATGAGATCCTGTCGAAGAATATTTTTCTCACCAACTTCCTCCCTATAAGTAGGAGATCTAAATTGCATCATGTATACAGATTCCAAGGGTTCCATTGGAATGCTTGAGTGGAAACTATTCTTGTAAGACAACATGACTAATTGTAGATGTTGATCCCATAAACATTTAAATTCCATTGAGCATGTTCTCAGTATGTAATCGAGTTTTTGAATAGTCTTTAATGATTGGAAATTAGTTTGGGAGTGATCGGTCATTATGGAATTCAATTCACTACAATGATAATGTTGAATAATTCTACAGAATTTTGATGTGATCATTGGATCACGATCAGATATGACATAATGTGGAACTCCATTTAGCCCTAACACTTTCTTTATGTAATTCTTAGAATGTTGATCAAGAGAGAAATCGTCCCAAATAGATATAAAATTGAATTACATGGGGAGAAAGACTTCAATAACCAATGTCAAATTGTTTCTTTTGAATGTTCTTTAGTTATTAATCACAAATTATATAGTGATATTTTCCCACTTCCATTCTGTTATGGGTAGTGGTTGTACTACCCATTTAAGAATTTGTCACTCTGCCTTCACTTGCTAATATACCAGGTACCTTGTAGTGTAGTCAGCTATATCCCTTTTCATATTATCCCACAAAAATGACCATGAAGGAACCTACAAATTTTTTGTGCTTCGATGATTTATAGAGAATGTAGAGATATGAGCTTCAACCATCATCTCCTTTTGTATTTCTGGAATAGATGGAACACAAAGTCGTGTACAAAATATCAGTACACCTTCTTGATCAATATGGTACTCTAGAATCATCACATCCTTCATATCCTCAAACATCATTTTTAACAAAGTATATTCATTCTTATATTTCATCAACTTCTCTAGAAATTATAGTTGAAAATTTATTAGGGATAAGGATAAATATGACCGTTCCCTGACTATTCTCATGTATAGTTTTACTAGTTCTTTTATCATATAATCTCTTGGAATCCTCATCATGGATAGAATGATTGGGTCCTTCCTACATAATGCATCAGTGACTTTGTCTTCTCATTTGGGATAATTATGAATTAAACAATAATAGTATTTATGATTGTCCAACCAAATCCAAGGTATCATGATCAATTTATTTTATGTAAAAAATGTACATTATATGTTTTTGGTCTGTGTATATATCACATTTATACCAATAAAGATAGTGAATCAATATCTTCAGAGAAAAAACTATAGGATCCAACTCAATATAACCCTTATGATATTTCATCTCAAGATTATTCAACTATCGAGATTCTTAATAAATCACCATGTCATTTTTCATGAGGACTCACCCAAGACCTTTTAGATTTGCATCGCTAAAAATAACGAATCCTTCCCTTCTTGAGGGAAGATTTGACATAGTTGTATTAACCAATCTATTTGTCATAAATTGGAAACCTTCCCCACACCCCTTTTTACAAATGAACACGACTCCTTTTCAAGATAACATGGTTAATGGATTAGAAATTCATCAAAACATTCACAAACCTCATATAATATCTGGTTAATCAAGGGAAACTATAAATCATGTTTATTTTAGTATGTTGTGGAATCTCCTTTACAACCATTTTCATTGAAGGGTCAACTATGATTCCTCTATTGGTTACAATGTTCCCCAAGAAAGAAAAATATTGTAACCAAAATCCATATTTTATGAACATTCCAAAAGGACACACTTTTATATAGGGGTTTTCAATTAACCCTTAGACAATCCACATGATCCTCACTACTTTTTGAATATATCTGAAAATAATCAATAATAAAAACAAAAAAAATTATCTAGGTAATAATTAAATAATATATTCAGAAAATACAAAAAAAGAATGAGATTTAGTCAATATGAATAAAATAAAAACAAACTAATAATGCTCATATTTTGATTGGAATTCGGTTTTTGGAATATCTTCCTTCTTTACCCAAAATTGATTATTACTAGATCAATGATCAATCATTGAGATGAATTTAGTCCCTAACTATTAATGATCATATTGGAGTTTCTTATTTAATTGATCCTTCTCCATGTTTTCCATCCTATATGGGGTCTCTGATATCCGATGAGATCTAGGTACGAGTTCAATGGAGAACTCTACCTCTCTCTCTGGTGAAGGTTTGGGTAACTCCTAAGGAATTATGTCAAAGTATTATTTGATGATGGGGACATTTTCTATCCTTATACTCTCATTACCTTATTCTTCTTCAGTGATCAAAATCATATAGAAAGCTATATGAGGTGCTTCTAGAAAAATATTCTGTCAAGATATCACCCCTTAGAAAATATCTATAGGTTTACCATTAATGAATTTTGATATTTCCATTCTTCTGCAATTGATCTTAGCATTATATACAGTCAATCCCTTGTATAATGTCGAGTTTCATCATGTTAATGACTATAATATTTGACATAAGATTGTTCTCGCTAAATTAAATAATATATTTTCTAAACACGGATGATTCTTGGATAATCCCACATAGAGTCCTGAATGATAAATCAAATTTTACCAATTCAGGGGTTGATTCTAAATTCATTGAAAACATCGAGGAAATAATGGAATATGAAAAACCATATTAAAAAAACTAGTTTCTACCATTGAGAGATAAAATATGTACCTTCCACTACATCATTTTTAGATTATACTTTATCTGTCATGATAGGAAAACTGTAACTGTTCTCCCTTGGCCTTTCCATTGGCTGATATGGATTCCCCTCTACTGCCCTCAGATTTGGGAAAAAATTGTAAAAGTAAACATGATTCCCACATTTATGGAATTTGATATCAAGAATGTAATTTACTATAATCAATATTTTGGTAGTTTTGGGATGTTTATAATTCATCTAACTACAAAAATTCCACCCGATATGGCCATATATTCCAAACATGTAGCACTTATAGGTATCCAGTATGCAATTCCCCAATTGCTTCATCCATCATTTATTATATGTGGGATGTTTATCTTTCTTGCCTCATCTTACCGGATAAATTCTCTTCCCTAATCATGGATATATTGAGATATTATTTTCATTGGATTTATGAGACCGCTACACCTCACCGAACTCTCGTTCGACTTTCTTATAACTATGCCTGATCTATTCATAGCTATCATAGTACCATTTGGAAATATTCTTCTACATATAAGGTATTATTAGAAAAATAAATATTTCAAAAATTCTATTAGGATCCATGAAAACGATTGAGATGGAATCAAAACTACTTTTTAAGTTCATCTCATAGCATCCAACAGATTCATTATCCTTCTTCTTCATATCAAGAAACTCCTTCTCTATTTTTTGTTCTTATCGAATGAGGGACTCACTTATTGGAGAAGATCGATCTCAACACTTAAAACTCAATAGATTCAACCTCCACTCTTGGCCTCATGTTTTTAGTCTGTTACCAGTACTAATTAGCTTCTCCCACTATGTGGTAAACAACTAGGGTTCCTTTCTCTTGTTCTGCATAGCGGAGCATAGACCGATATTTTCGAAATCATTGATCAACTGTTCATTAATCAATGGTTTAATAGATCCACTGAATGTTATAGGTAATTGATAAATAAAGGAATCCAAAAAAGCTTTTTCCTTTTTGATGAAATTGGTCTCTCAACATTATTCATGTTATTTAGCATAACATCATTCAGTTGGTTCATCATTCTCAAGAAATATTCCACACCGACATCCATCAGAGGGTTGTTAGTGCATTGTCCATTTTGGTCCCCATCTGCATTGTTCTTTATATTACCCTTCATTTTATAAAATAATAAAACATTAGCAATAAAATTATTTCATTTATGGATAATTTATCTTTAATATATTTTTATTTCTTAAAACATTAGTCATAAAAATATTATTCTATAACAATAATTACATTTCTCTATAAATACATTACAACGATTCATAAAAATATTGTGATTAACAAAACATGTCCAATAACAGTGTCAAACCTGGAGGGAATCAAGGACTATTTTCATGGTCTGTTTCCTATTACAGAATATATAAATGTGGTATTTTCAGGTTTTACCCATAGATACATCTGTGCGAGAGACACATGCACTTGTTCGTATCGGGGCATACATCGATTTTTTCGCAAACCACATACATATTATTTCATCAAAATACTAGGAAATTTTCCTACGTTTAAAATTATTTATAGGGTTATTCCTGAGGATTTAATATCCTAATTTCCATAAATAACTAAACTATCTATAGATACCTACTATGTAATCCAACATTTTTTTACATAATCTTTCATTTCATTTTCGAAAAAGAGGATCTATAATGTCTACTGTCTTGGAAAAAAAGTATATAATACATGAAAACATATAAAATTCATTTAATACTCTTGAAAAAACTCTTAAAATTTTTATTCTTTGTAAAATTACTTCACTTCATTACTTAGGGACATACATTTAAGGAATGGGTGAGCACATGTCCCTGTAAGGGAAAACAAGGAAAACAATTTACATGCGAACATAAGAGAATAAAATTAGAACCTAAGGAAATATCATAATTTCCTGAGAAGAGACATAACATGATAATAAGAACATGAATAATATCTTCAAACTTTTTCTACAACATTTAATTTATATCTTCATAATCACATCACCATGGTCATTCCCCAAGGTGTCACAAAAACAGAAAAAGTTATTCTCCAAAGTATCATTAAACATCAATTCTCTAGATATTTATATCATTACCAATTGAATTAGATATCTATTAGGATGAACCATTAATATTTATACATTTTAATGTGATCCCCATATTTCATAATCAAACATTTCATGAATTACCCAATGAGATTAAAAGTAATGGGTTTCATATAGATATTGTGATGTTTAAAAAAGTTCTTTAAAACATGATCATTTATAATTTATATAACATGAAAAGGGAATGAGGGTTTGATGTATATCAAATCTACAATAAAATATATCATTTTTATATATTCATGAATAACCTAATAAATGAAATAGTTTTTGGAATTCATGTAAATAAAATTAGGGAATCTCTTTAGAAAAAGATATAGATTTTGAGACGAACATTCTGTAGCATAACGACTATACAACATGGTTTTATAAAACATTAAAAAAAGGTTAAAGGGTCAAACATTTATAAATGACTAATAATATAGTAGAGTTATATAATATAATGAAAATAAGAAAATTTTATTGGAACATTCAAGACATAAATCATAAAAGAGAACTAGGCAGAAAAAAGAGATATTGTGAATTCCTATAAACAGTTCTGGCAGCCTAACTGTGTTTCATTAAAATTTAGAAAATATGTTAAGGAGAGTGAAAAAGGGTATCTCATAATTTGGACATAAAATTGATAAAACAAAGATACATAATATCAAAGACCAACATAATAAACTGGAAATTATATGACATAACATGAAATAAGTCCTCACTAAAAGAGGAGGGCGAAAGTTTCCCTTACCTGGAAGAGTAACAATAAACTCGATGGTTGGGAACTTGAATGATTTAGGGAACCTTGGGAAGATATTTTTAAGGTAAATGACCAGATATTATTTAAGGGGGATTTTTAATAAAATTAATGAATGAAAGGTAGGTATTTATAGAAAATTGTGGGAATATTTTATTAAAATCTATGGGACACCTCATTTGTGGTATTTGAAACAAATATGGGCCTGAAATTGGTATTTTCCCTTGGTTTTCGTCTCTTAGGAATCATAATATGATATATTAATCAAAATTATTGGAAAATAATTTTATAAAACTTATAACATCAATATGATTACATAAAACACACTGAAAACACAAAAACAATATTTTTACTATTCATGAAAAAACAAAATATTTTTTAAAATATCATAAATTCTCCCTAACCTAATATTTATTTTCTAAATTCAAAATTGATTTTCATTTTAAATAAGTAATTTTATAATTTTGAAATATTTGAATTTTAATGAAAATCACGAATTAGATTAAAAAAATACTAATACTTTACTAATAATTTCTACAACAGTTATTTAGTTATAATATTATATCACATTACAATTCAAGATGCCTAAATTATATTTATACAAACATAAGTAAGGTTACTATTCAATTGGTCATATTAATATTAATAAGGGTAATATTTCTATTCATAATTTACTATTCACTAAAAATCATGTTGATCTTGCCATAATAAATATTTATTGCTGATCAATACCATATGTGTCAATTTTTTGAAAATAATTTCACATTAGTAAATATATAATGTAAAAAACATATTTTAAAATACACTATTTTTAATATTCATCAATAATATGAAACCTCTATAAATTCCTCCTATATTTATTTTGACATTATAAATTAAATAATAATTGTTTTTTACCATAATAAAAAATTACAATTCTATTTATGTAAAAGGATTTCACAAGGTAAATAAAGAATCATTAAAAATCCCCCTATAACACATGCATATTACTTAAGGGTAAGATGTGCAATGGGGATAAAATCATGGGGTGGCTCAGATGACATTGCTCCAGTGGTGATTTCTGTTAGCTTAAAATATTTTAGATGGTCAATACATCTATTCTTAGCATATTGAAGTACATAATGGGATTGGTTGAGGTAAAATCTCAACAATGCTACCTCCTTCCCATGCTCAAACATATGGGATTCGTACAACCCGAGTCTATTTGATGAGTGCATCGAATCTTATTTCTGATTAAATTATCCTTTATCGATTCTATTTTAAACAAAAATTATAAAGTTTAACATTATTTTTGTTTCCAACAATCATATTAACCCATTTTCATGTAATGGTCAAAAACATTTTTTCTCATTTCATTTATAATTATATATTTTTATTAATGATTTTGAAATAGTAATACATACTATTTCAACGAAAAAATTATTATTCAAAATATCGAGTCTTTACGAAAAACATTCTTTATCAAACATCCATCATTTACACGACCATTTTATAATGTGACCCACATGTTTTCACCGTGGTGAAATTTTATTTATCAAAAAAGATATTCAAATTTTCACCTAACCTCTCCATATATTCATAACTCAATATAATAGAATCATTTTTATCTTAATGGAAAAAATACAACAGTACACTCTTTAGTTGAAACATAAAACCGATTTCTATTTCATTTAGTTTTTCTATAAATTTATCCTCTTAGTGTCAATTCCATCCATAAAAAATTATAAATTTCGTATTAACTTCTTGGCACTCAATACCAATGATTAACATAATCCACCTAAACTGTATTGGATATATATTGTAAAGCTATTATCCCCTATGGATAATAAAATTTAAATGACCCTTGTCTCCAGATTTGATAATATTTGAATGTCCATGAAACCTGACATTAAAAGATATTTCATATAATAAATTTACTATTTTATATAAATTTGAAAATATTTATTAATATATTATTTATGAATAAATGAGTAAAATTTCAGCATATAAAATAAAATAATAAGCTAATTTCCATATTTTTTTCTAACTTTCCAAACCATTCTGCTCTAATCATTAGTGTAACATTTATAATCCCACTTATTGAGTTACATTACATAAACATCATATCAATCATTTCCTACCTTGAGTTCCCATTTATCTTCAGTCACACTATCCTTTTGAAAATATATTATAAAAAACACATAGATAAATAGAC
Source organism: Viscum album (assembly GCA_963277665.1). Lineage (NCBI taxonomy): Eukaryota > Viridiplantae > Streptophyta > Magnoliopsida > Santalales > Viscaceae > Viscum > Viscum album. Next base: position 1,768,078,886 of record OY728152.1, read on the forward strand.
TATCCACATAGTGATACTATTATCATTGGGGAGTTAGGTTTTTTAATCATCAATGGTATGAGTAATTTGATATAACTCTAGTTTTTCTCTAGTGATTATCAAACATATAGGAACCTAATAGATTGGTCAATACTACATCTAATAATTATTTTGTACTAACATACTCCAATTTCAAATTTTTTTCTTGACCATCTCTTTAAAAAATGATAATGATTCTCTATAGGTTTTAGAAAATAATATTGTATTGGATTCCCACATTACTTGATATCACATTTTTTCAATGTAATTCAACATTTCTTATCAGATAACATTTCTATTATCTTATAACTATTTATTCATTGGAATAAATCATTTATATAACTCAGTGAATGAAATTTATTATATTGTTGATGGGGTCAAGGATGTTCTTTCTTTCGTTTTCACATACCTGTCGAACATAATGTTGTTAAAATGAATGATGCATATCTTATTACGTTTTGATCCATTATATCATTAACCCGTTTTATATAAATTTATAAAGAATATAGATAAATTCTTAAATTATAGAATATTCCATAATTTAATATTCCTTGAATGAAAATCATTATTCTATTTACCAATGAGATATGTTATTCCTTAAAGAAAATTTTAAATCATACATATAAAAACATTACATAAAATATATCAATCCTTATTTTATGAGATATAATAAAATCGTAATAGTACTTCTATACAATTTGAATTTACTGAATTTTTTTCCATATTCATTTTATGTTATGTTCCAACCACCATTGGAGTTGAATCTATATTATACACTTATATTCCAAATATAAGTAATAGATAAATTTTATTCATAACCATTGATATAAATGTGTTTTTTCCAATTTATATACTTATAGTTTATTTATTTATGTTAGTACCCCAAACATTGAAATTAAAAAATTTGAACGCCACAAATTTTCAAAAAATTCTAAAAAATTATGCTTGTTTATACCAAAGATAATGTCATCCATATAAAACATACACATAAACACCTCCATATCTGATATTTTTTGTAGAATGAATATTATGAAAAGATCTATTTTATACTCATGATTTTTCTAATTTGTGTCTATCAATGAATACCAAGCATGGGGTGATTTCCTCAGGATATATAAATAAATTTTCAACCAAAAAATTATAAATCATCATCATAAATATGAAATAGTACATGTTTTTTAATATAGAATTACTATTTCAATAAACCAAATGAAAATCCATTCTTAATATCATTAAATATTATAAGAATTCATACAACCATGTATGATATATTGGATTATTTATTTTTATAGTAGTGTGAATGATACCTATATATCAAGTCATTTTATTTGAGAATAACTAATTTATCATAGTTTTCATGACCCCCTCCCCACAATGTGTACCCCTCCTGGGCCAACACTGTGATAAGGGAGATAATGACCCTCGAGTCCCGCCTCTAGTAGGTCCCGGGTTGGTGACTAGCACCTAGGGTATAATAATCACACAACTGGGAGGCATTAACCTCGATGAGAACACATGCGGAAGAGAGAGATAAGATAAAAACCAACCAACTCAAACTCAGAACAGAAGTATAAAAGAAAACCCATGTTCACATATGTAATGTCATGAAAATGTAATACAACTGAAAGGGAAAACTTCAAGTACCCAAAAGAGTGTCAAAACAGAAGCGACCAGAAGCCCGAACAGTTCCTGCAACCACCAGCTAGTAGTAACAAGCCTGATCTCCAATCTGCACCATGTGACCTGAAAAATAGATTATATATACGTAGAGTGAGTATAACAGTATACTCAGTAGGATCCTCCCCGAAGCCTCTCATGTAGATGTAAAGAAAGCATGCTAAAGTACAGTGAACAACAAGTGAAACTAACTCATAACCCAAACATCTATACTATGTTCCCAACCTGACCATGGCTAATCTCACCAAGAAATGAAAAAAATAATATATAAAATAGTAAGGAATATTAAGGGTACACCAATAATACTTCCCCAATGTTTTTCATCTTTTCCCCAATGACATATATCATGTGCATCTCTCTCCAAAGGCTTGCCCACAGACACCTGAGCTATGATCTACAATCTGCACCTCGTGCACCACAATGGCATTCCCATAGACACATGGGAGAAGAACCACACCATCCTCACAACCATAAGTAACTAGTTATATTTCATGGATCCACCACAGCCTGCATAACGTGTATCATATGCCAGGTGTTATACCTCAAGCCATTAAAGCCCATACACTGAGTAAGGATCCTCAAGCCATCATAACCTATACACGTTACACCTATAGTAGTCTATAAAATACTATATCTAGAATATATGTGTGTGAAATAACAACAATCCATTACATCCCTCTACACACATATATGGGTAAACTAACTGATGTGCCTGTTGGCACAAGTATCTACCAAGAGAAGAGAGCGGGGCTAAAGGTGTAGTCAGCCATTCAACCTCCCATCAAGAAGTTGGGGAAAACACCCCCTAGGGATCAGAATCCATGGGGTGTCAGTTTCCCTTACTGACAGGGTGGAGTATCATATAGAAACACAAAATGTACAGAATATATATTACTCACAACCAGACTATGGGCATAACCTAGTCTTAGTCTCAACTGCAGCTATCGTCTCTCGGACTCCAGGTTGTTATTTCTAAGACTAGGTATCCTATAAGGACACAACCAATTAAAGAACTTCATTAGGTCACTTTATTCCCTTTTTCATCAATTACACATTATGTTAAATATCTCTTTTCACATTAATTAACCATGAACAAAACCACAGTAAACTTCATTGGCATCAAATTCAATATCAACTATTCCATTAAAAGTTATAACATCACCATTAAGTTCCAGCATCTCAAACCCTCTTGATTATCACCATTTAATCAATCATTCCTTACAGAATTACTTTCCCATATTCCCAGGCATTCTGGAAAAGAATCCCATGTTTCTGAACACATTGGGGCTCAACACAGTGGGTAGATATACTACCTGTCAAGTCTTTTCCGCCTATAGCAAGAGCGTAGACCCATTCTCCCTCGAGAGGCTAAACATGGAAAGCACGTGGCATACCCCGCGTGCCTTCACCTCTTTTGGGAGGAGGGTAAGAATGACCAGCTTCCTTGAGCAGTGGGGAAAAGTAATGTAGATAAACAACCAATCAAAACCACTAACATCCTGCCATCACATCCATCCCATACCATCATCCCTGTTGTCCTCCCCGACACCCACATGCATAAACCGATGCATCTTGACACCCTAGGCGTCATCCGCTGCCACAATCACAAGTACTACCTTCCTCCACATATCACAACACCCCTACAAGGTCACATAATATCACAAAAAGCAGGAAAAAAACTCTCATCAATGGGCTCTTGGCACATTATCAATCAAGAGGGTAACTCAGAACCCTTTTAGAAATTACCAAACAATCTGTTCTTTAATCCATCTCGAATTAACAGGTTTATTATTCTGAGGTTACAAATTTGGAAAACCTAATCAGTAAACTGTCACAAATAAATAAACATGCTTAGTGCACTAATTTTATTAACATCAAATTACAATAAGAACCTGATTTGTTTTCATCACACTTTATCTTTACACAACACTTATCAATTAATCCCAATTTACGTTCTTTACCGATTTCCATCAAGAACAAATAGCTAAACATAGCATTCATAGATATCACACTATATAGCAAAGAAAGATGTAATAACATCGGATATATATCAGTTTATTTATCCAATTCAATATTTATTATGTCAATTCCATTGAGATCCACTTGGATAAAACATGATATTCATACAGTTGCACATAAATTAAAAGAGAAGCAACAAATTCCATACCTCAAACAGTTCCTCACATTCATTATCCTTACAATGGGTCACAATCCCCCTCTTGCGACAACTGTATCAACCTGAGGATTCCACGGTATGATAAAACCAACCAAACCCCAAGAAAACCCTATTAGAAGCATGGAGATTACATGATATAATATGGAAAGGAGAAGAAATAGAATATTATCCCCGAAGGAATGATGAAAAACATACATATATCGAAGATTGACAGATACAGTTGGGTTGCATCTAAATTAGAGTGGAACCAACCCGAGGAGTAGAGTTTGATAGTGAAACTCTTGTGGGAAGGATTGAATGGTTCTAATGCATCATTGTAGAGAACGAAGAGGAAGAACAAGGGAGGATGATATCTTGTCCCTTTTGAAGATTTAATGAGGCGACGGTTTAAGATCCGGTTAATTCTCCATTAAAAACAGATCGCATTAACCCATGCGGTTTGACCGTGTAAAAACATCTCGGCCATAAGATTAATTAATATAGGATTTATTGAATTTGAATTGGCCTTAAGAGTCCTTAAAATAATTATACAAATGTATTTTACGTTAATGGAAAAGACAATAGGGGAAAACTGTAGGAATCTGGAAACACTGTTCACCTACCATTACTATACACCTACCGATCTATGAGACCGATCTGTTAAACTGATCTGTGAAACCAATCGGTGAAACCAATCTGTGATACCGATCTGTTAAACTGATCTGCGAAACTGATCTATGAAATGGATCTATGAAACCAATCTGTGAGACCGATCTATGAAACTGATCTGTGAAACAGATCTATGAAACTGATCTGTGAAACCGATATGTGACACCGATCTGTGAAATTGAACTGTGAAACCGATCTGTGAAACTGACCAGTGAGACCGATCTGTGAGACCGATATGTGAGACTGATCTTTGAGACCGATATGTGAGACCGATCTGTGAAACCAATATGTGAGACCAACCTGGGAGACCGATCTGTGAGACCGTTCTATGAAACCGATTTGGGAAACTAATATGTGACACCGATCTGTGAAACACTGTACACCTATCGGTACTGTTCATAAAACTAGAAACACTGTTCACAGAACTCAAATTTGGAAAAGAGTTGGGGATATGTTACCTTTATCTCCTAGAACACCTCAAACACCATATTTTCTCAATGTAATAGACCGGAGATGTCCGGGACATTACATCAGATACCACTCAAAACATTCTCGTCCTTGAGAATTCAAAACCAACCCAAAAGAAAAGAGGGGTCCGAACAACCATCCCATAAGATACCTCTAAGGGGAAAAACCACTCAGAGTTGTTCGAAAGCTAATACAAAACCATGACATCCAATAGAAAGTGGAAAAACATTCTATACGCCCAAAATAACATCACATCCGAGGTACATAAAAGGAAGGATCAAATAAAACTCAGCACGACAACTTAAAACAGCTCTGGGTACTGGACACACATCTGTGAGTCACATTCCCACGTACTCTCCTCCATGACACTATGTCACCACAATACACAAACCAAGGGAATAGAACGCTCATGCAACACCTTCTACTTGCGGTCTTGGATAGCTATAGGTCTTTCCTCAAAGGTTGCATCATCATTAACATCGATCTCTCCCCAATCGATGATGTGAGTGTCATCATGAAGATAACAATGAAGCTGTGACACGTGGAAAACATCATTTATCCAACTCATCTGTGAGGGAAGTGCTACTCGATATGACACAGCTCCAACACGAGCTAAAACCTCAAAGGGCCCAACACACCGGGGAGAAATATTACTTCCACGACCAAACCTTCACTGCCCATGACTGGGAGTCACCTTCAAAAACACATGATCCCCAAAATTAAACTCCAAGGGTATCATCCTTTTATCAGTGTATGATTTATGATGATATTGCACTATCTTCATCCTCTCACAAATCACCTAAACCATCTCTATTGTATTCTGCACTAGTTTCAGTCAGAGAATTACAAGCTCTCCGACCCTTGTCCATCACAACAGAGAACGGTAAGGCCGACCATTCAAGGCTTCAAACAGCACCATACCAATGGTGGAGTGAAAACTATTATTGAATGTGAACTCCACCAGTGGTAAGTGGATCATCCATGAGCCTCCAAAATCAAGAACACAAGAGAATAAATTTTATTTCAGAGTTTGAATGGTTCGCTCTGTCTGACCATCTGTTTGATGATTAAAAGCAGTACTGAGGCATTGATGAGAACTGAAAGCATGTTGGAGAACTCCCCACATCCTGGAGGTAAAATGAGGATCTCGATCAGAAATGATCACCCTAGGGACTCCATGATGTCTCACCACCTCCTCTAGAAAGTTCCTCGACAAAACATCCACTGATCTCGACTCCTTGATTTCTGTGAAGTGTGATGATTTTGTTAAATGATCCACTTCCACCAAAATAGAACCATGTACTCTCAGAGCTCGATGTAAACCTTTAACAAAGTCCATCGAGATGTCCTCCCACTTCCATTGAGGAATCTCTAATGGCTGGAGTAGACCACCAGGGACACGGTGTTCGACCATCACCTTCTGGAAAATTAAACATCGAGACACAAACTCTGCAACAGCACGCTTCAGCCCAGGCCACCAAAACTAACTCCTCATGGATCAGTACATCTTTGTCACACAAGGATGTACTGCTAAAGGAAAACTATGGAACGCTCTGAGAACTGTCTCATGCATCTTCAAGGGAACGAATAACCTTCCTTGGTACAAAAATTGGTGTTATTAATCCTCGGACCAACCATTATGGGCCTCACGACAAACAACATGGTCTCTCTAGACCTCTACCTCTAGATCCCCCAACTGTGATTTTTACACCTTCTACATCAGGGATTACTGTACCGTCATCTAAAAAAGACAACCTCTACCCCCAACTTATCCCATGTCAAGATGCAAAGCTATAAGCTCTTCTATTACTCTCCAAGAATCACTGGATTCACGCACAACATCACTACGTGACTTTCGGCTCATCGCATCAGCTACACCATTCCATTTTACAGGTGTATATGATATTTTGATGTCATATTCCTACAAGAACTCCATCCACTGACACTAACAGAAGTTCATGTCCCACTGGGAGAAAACATACCTCAAACTCTTATGATATGTGAAAACCACAACCAGCTCACCAATGAGGTATTGTCTCCACAACTTCAGAGCAAACACCATGGATGACAAATAAATATTGTGAGTGTCATAGTTGCATTCATGGGGACACAACTGTCGAGACCCATAAGAAACAGCGGACCTCTGCTGTATGAGAGCACAGCCTAACCCCAGATGCGAAGAATCACATAAAACATCAAACTGAACTCTTTCAACTAGAAGAAAAAGGACTGGATCACTTATTAACTTCTCCTTTAGATACTCGAAAGGTTCCTGAAACTGATCATTCCATATGAACACTTAATCCTTCCTGGTCCAAGCTATCATAGGAGTCGCAACTCGAATGAAATTGGCTACGAACCTCCTGTAGTATCCTATGATAACAATGAAACATAACACCTATGACACTGTCTTGGGGGCTTCCCAAGAAAGAAATGCTTCTATGTTCGATGGATCTACAGCTACACCTTGTTAGGACACAACATTACCCACTAAACGGAATTCTCAAGCCCAAAACTCACACTTCTACAACTTCCCAAACAGGTGATGTTTACGAAGAACTCCCAAAACATCATGTAGATGCTCTACATGCACCTCTTCAGATGTGGACTACACAAGGATGTCGTCGATTAAAATCACCACCAACTTGTCCAGGAACTCATAGAACACATCATTCATCAATCCAATGAATTCATTTGGAGAATTTTTTTGCCAAATGGCATTAAAACGAACTCATAATGCCCATGACGACAACAGAAAGCAGTCTTCGGGATATCCTCATCTTTCACACACATTTGATGATATCCTGACCACATGTCGATCTTTGAGAAACAACCTTCACCCTTCAGTTGATCAAATAAATCAGCAATTCGTGGAAGAGTATAGTGAATCTTAATTGTCACTTTTTTTAAGCGATGATAATCGACACACAACTGCAAACTGTCGTCGAACTTATTCACAAATAAAACCGGTGTACCCCATGGTCAAACACTTGGCCGAACAATACCACACTGCAACATACCTCAAGCTGTATACATAGCTCTCGTAACTCAGAAGGGGACATCCTATATGGAGACATAGAGATAGGAGACGCTCCTAGCTGTAACTCGATCCTAAACTCGATCTCTCATCGAGATGGTAATGATACAGCCTCTTCCGGAAAGACATCAGGGTACTCCTCTATGACCCTTGGAAACTCCAACTGTTGAACCCTTAAAGAACTCATCATCAAATCATCCATCATGGATGATAAGGATGGAACAGGCCTAGGACCCATCTGAGGGTCTCTCTCACCAACAAACACTACTTTCTCTCAATAAGCACCAATTAAGACAACCTTCTTCTTGAAGAAATCCATAATACCCTGCACCAAATACAACCAATCCATGCCGAGGATGACATAATATTTTTGTATTTTTAAACATATGAAATATCCCCAAGAGTGGTGTTGCCCCAACACTAGCTCACTGTCTTTACATACTTCAAACATGTCAGCTCAACCTCCAACTCGCGTAGTCAACGCCAAGGGAACTAGAAGCCTCTTTACGTCAATTCCCAAAGCATGGACAAGGGTTGGTGATATGAAGGAGTGTGTTTCTCCTGAATCAAAAAAGGCATACACCAAGGAAGAAAACAAGCAAATGGTACCTCGAACGACATCTGGCTCGTCTGGTGCTGACAATGCTAGAGCATGAAGCTGACCACGACCTCCCCCACGAACTCTCTAACCCTTATGACGACCACCACCACGGCCACACTCTAATCACTGAGGAAGGGGAGCATCATGGAGATGTCCTCTGACAGCCACATCTACCGTCTAATGATCTAAAGATGGAACAACTAACTGCTTCTACCTCGTCTAGAACTGCCTCAATGGAGGATCATGGAGCGTAGAGACTGGGGAAGGATGACCGCTCCTAAAGGTCGGGCACTCCCTCTGGTGATGGCCATGACCACCATAAGAAAAAAAATGTTCCAGATCCCTTTCCCTAAGTCCAAGAGTTACTGCCTCTAGAGGAACGAGATGTGAAGGGATGTGACCTACCCCCGGCTAAACGGAAACTCTTCTGCCCTAAAAATCGGGAACCCCAGACCACATCTCTGCTTCGTGAGGAATCATGCTGATTCCCCTCTTGTGATGATACAGTCCGGGCCAAAGTCCTATCAACATCCTATGACCTCTCCAGCACCTCAAGATATGTCTTCAGCATAAATGGGGTGACCTGGCACTGGATCTCTGGACACAAAGCCTCCTCAATGTGCCTCATCCTAGCCTCCCCATATGGTAACAGGTCTGAATCATATCGTAAAAGGTTCTTGAAATGGATTACAAACTCTCGAACACTTGAGCTCCCCTGTCGATTGGTAATAAGCTTTTGGAAACTGGACGCCTTCGTCGTCGATGAAAGAAACTCGACTCTTAACCTAGCTCAGAACTCCTCCCATGAGATCGCTGCCTCCTCATGGTTCCTAAGGAACAAAAACCACCACCGCCTAGCTGCTTCATGTAGCATTGCCACAAACAAGGACACCCAGTTACCCTTCCGAGCATGAATCGAACTGAAGCCTATCTCGACCTCTTCCCACCAGTCTTCCGTGACTGAATCTGAAATGGAGCCTTCATACTTCTACAGACTCTGGCATTGAAACTCTCGGAGATTCTTCCTCCATGTTTCGTCATCATCAACCTCTACCCTACGACGATCTTTTGAAAGATTATGCTGCACAATTTATTCAAAAACCTGACTAGGATGTCGACCTGGAGCCATACCTATAAAATAATAACCCGTTACAGCTCCTAAGCTAGGAATATGGAAGACTCAACATTAATTAATTTATTAGTTTCTTTTATTCAATTTAGGTTAACCTATCACAAGTTCTACCCATTCAAACACATGCACAATTAAGAATTATACATGATTCTTTCTTAGGTCTCTACCCATGAACTAGTATCACCTTGTTTAGTAGCCATTGTAAACTTAATGGTCTGTACATAAGATCATTGGGGGACCTAAACACCTATGTCTCGGCCGATGTCCATTATTTACCTCTCTTGCTAAATATGACTGACACCATTGCCCTACCAACCCATGCAACCTCACCTGTGCCTAACTCTAAACTCCATCCTATCCCTCAACAAGACCTTTGATACCATTCGGTCATGACCCCCTACCCACAATATGCACCCCTCCTCGGCCGACAATGTGAGAAGGGATATAATGCCCCCTGAGTCCCTCGTCCGGTAGGCCCTGGGATGGTGACTAGCACTGAGGGTATAATAAACACACAAATGGGCGGCATTACCCTCTAATTGAACACATTCAGAAGATATAGATAAGATAGACACCGACCAAATACAACTCAGAACTGAAGTATAAAAGAAAAACCACGTGCACATATGTAATTTCAAGAAAAAGTACTAAAACTGAATGGGAAAACTGCAAGTACCCAAAAGAATGTAAAAACAACAGTGACCACAAGCCCAAACATCTCCTGCAACCATAAGCTAGTAGTAGCCAGCCTTATCTCCAACCTTATCCAAGTGACCTAAAAAATAGTTGATATACATGTTGGGTGAGTATAATAGTATACTCAGTAGGATCCTCCCCAAATCCTCTAGTGAAAAATTAATGAAAGCATGCTAAATGACACTGAACAACAAGTAGAACTAACTCGTCACCTAAATAGGTATACTAAGTTCCAAACCTTACCATGGCTACTCTCACCAAGTAACGCAATCAAGAATATATCATATATTAAAGAAAATAAAGGGTACCACACTACTACTTCCCCACAGGTTTTCCGCTTTTCCCCAACGACATACGTTCTGTGCATCTCTCTCCAAAGGCTTTCCTGCAGACACCTGGGATAAGCTCCACAATCTGCACCTCGTGCACCAAAAAGGCTTGCGCGCAGACACCTGGGCGATGCACCACACCATCCTTACAACCAAAAGTAACCAGGTAAGTTTCCGGGAGCCACAACAGCCCGCATAACATGTATCATAAGTCAGGTATTATACCTCAATCCATTATAACCCATACACCGAGTAAGGATCCTCATGCCAATATAGTCTATACATGTTACACCTACAGTAGTCCATATGATACTATATCCAGAATATATGTGTGTGAAATAACAACAATCCATTATAGCCCTCTACACACATATATGGGGAAAATGACCGTTGTGCCTATTGGCACAAGTATCTACCAAGAGAAAAGAGTGGGGCTAAAGAGGATTGTCAGCCATTCAACCTCCCATCAGAATGTTGGGGAAAACACCCCCCAGGGCTCAGAATCCTCGAGGTGTCTGATTCCATTACTGACAGGGTGGAGTAGTGTATAAGAACACAAAAAGTACAAAATATATATAACTCACAACCACACTATGGGAATTACCTAGTCTTAGTCTCAACTGTTGCTAACATCTCTCGGACTCTGGGCGGCTATTTCTAAGACTGGGTATCCTATAAGCACACAACCAATTAAAGAACTTCATTAGGTTACATTATTCCCTTTTTCATCAATTCCTCTTTGTGTTAATTATCTTTTTTCACATTAATTACCCATGAACAAAACCACATTAATATTAATTAGAATCACATTCAATATCAACTATTCCTTAAAAAGTGTGAACATCACCATTAGATTCCAACATCTCAATCCCCGTGGATTATCACCATTTAATCAATATTTATTTATAGAATTACTTTCCCATATTCCCAGGAATTCTAGGAAAGCATCATATTCTACTAAACACAAGGGGGATCAACACGGTGAGTAGATATACTACCCATCGAGTCTTTGCCACCTATAGCAAGAGTGTAGACCCATTCTCCCTCAAGAGGCTAAACACGGAAAGCACATGTCGTACCCCGCGTGTCTTCATCTCTTTCGGATGGAGGGTAAGCTATACTAGCTGCCTTGAGTAGTGGGGAAAAGTAAAGCAAATAAACATCCAATCAAACCCACCAACATCCATCCATCACATCCACCTAATACCATCATCCCCAGTGTCCTCCCCAACACCCACATTCATAAACCGATGCATCTCGCCAAGCTAGGTGTCATCCACTGCCACAATCACAAGGCCTACCTACCTCCACATAACACAAATCCCCTCTAGGGTCACATCACATCACAAGCAGTAGGAAATGAAACATCACTTCAATGGGATCTTGGACCTTTAACAATCAAGAGGGTTACTCAGAACCCTTTATGAAATTATCAATCAATCCATTCTTTAATCCATCTCGAATTAATAAGTTTATTATTCGTAGGTTCCAAAATCGGTAAACCTAATCAGTAAGCTATCACAAATAAATAAACATTCTTACTGCACTAATTTTATTAACCTCAATATAGAAGAACTAGATTCCTTTTCATTCCCCTATATATTTATCCAACACTTATCAATTAATCCAGTTTTATGTTCCTTACCGATTTCCATCAATAACAAATAGCTAAAGAAAACATGAATAGATATTAGAATATCTAGAAAAAAAGATGTAATAACATACGATAGTTGTCAATTTATTAATCTAGTTAAATATTTATTTTTTCAATTCCATTTAGATCCACATGGATAAAACATGATAACAATACAGTTCCACATTAAAGAAAAGATATGAAATTAATCCTCTACCTCAAACAATTACTCACATTCTTTATCCTCACAACGGGTCACAATCCTCCTCTCGTGATAATTACATCCACCGGAGGATGCCACTGTACGACAGAACCAACAAAACCCCAAGAAAAACCCATTAGAATCATGGATATTACATGTTATAATATGGAAAAGAAAAAAAAAGAGAAGATGATTCCCGAAGGAATGATGATAAAACATACCTTATATCGAAGATTGACTGATATAGCTGGGTTGCTTCCAAATTAGAGCAGAACTAACTTGAGGAGTAGAGTTTAATTGTGAAACTCTTGTGGGATTGATTGAAAGGTTCTAACGTCTCTTAGTAGAGAACAAAGTGGAAGAACAATGGTGGATGATATATTGTCCCTTTTGAATATTTAATGAGGTGACAGTTTAAGATCTGGTTAATTCTCCATTAAAAACGTATCGCATTAACCCACATAGTTTTACCATATAAAAACATCCCAGACATAAGAATAATTAACATAGGATGTATGGAATTTGAATCGGCCTTAAGTGTCCTTAAAATAAGGCTTTAAATGTATTTTATGTCAAAGTAAACGTCAAAAATGGAAAATCTGTAGGAAGCTGGAAACACTATTCACCTACCATTACTGTACACCTACCGATCTGTGAGACCGATCTGTGAAACCAATCTATGTCACCGATCTATGAATCCGATCTATGAAACCGATATGTGAAACCGATATGTGAAAAAGATCTGTGAAAAAGATCTGTGAAACCGATCTGTGGAACCAATCTGTGAGACCGATCTATGAGACCAATCTATGAAACCGATATGTGACACCGATCTATGACACCAATATGTGAGACCACTCTATGAATCCGATATGTGAAACTGATCTCTGAAACCGATCTGTGAAACCGATCTGTGAAACCGATCTGTGAAACCGATCTCTGATACCGATCTTTGAGACAGATCTATAGGACCGCTCTGTTAGACCGATCTGTGAGACCGATCTATGTGACCGATATGTGAGACCGATCTATGAGACCGATCTATGAGACCGATCTATGAAACCAATCTATGGGACCGATCTGTGAAGCTGATCTGTGAAGAATTGTACACCTACCGGTAGTGTTCATAAAACTGGAAACCCTTTTCAAAGAACTGGAAATTTGGAAAAGTTTTGGGGATATGTTACCTTGACCTCATGGAAGACCTAAAACACCATATTTTCACAAAGTAATGGACTGGAGAGGTCCAGGCCATTACACTAGTGATACCCTGTTTAGAACCTCTCATGCTTAGTCATAAAATTTAATTATTAATACCAACATTGTACAATTCCAGTTGTGATGTTTAGGTATATTCAAAATCAAACATGTCATTTTTTAAATCTAGTCAAATTATTCATTCATGTATCACAAACATGACTTCTATTTTACTCTTAAAATATAGTACATTCCATCATTTATAATATAGCGGCCTTTATACAACTCATTCTCTTCGTCATTCTAGAGTATATTTATCTCAAAAAATGTCGGTTAGATCAACTTAAATTCCTTACTTTTTTTGTTTCATAGGCTGACATCCATTATCGTCATTCTCACACTCTTATTAAACTTAAAAATCATCAATATTTTGATTAATTTTTATTTTTTATTAAATATAATAAATTTTTTCTTCATGTTGATAAATTTTATAAAATATCAGTTATCTCAAATTTTCTATAGTTTTATTTTCTTTAACAATATAATCAATAGTTTTATAAAATTTTCAATCATTTTTATAAATCATTTACAGACAATAATCATTTATGAGTATCATAGAAATTATTATTCCCCTATTATATCTCTTTACACACTATGGTTTCTTCTTTTACAATTATTTAGACATTTTCATTCAAATCTTCAATGATATTTCAAATATGGTTCATTATAAGACACATCTTATATGGGGTTTTTTACTCACTGATGTGATGAAATTTACCTTTTGGGTGTGCATGGACACAGAAACCATGTCCATTATGTACTGGTGATATAGTATACAATCAATTAGAAAATCATTTCCCATTATTTTTACTATCTAATTGAATATTTTTATAACTTTATTATCTCATGGAGTCCATATGGGTGAAATCCCATTATTTATTCATTATTTGTAAAATACTTTTCACACTTAAAATGATGTGCCATTTTCCCATTTTTTTAATATATATGGTTTTTATTCTATTCTCATTCAACAATATCCATCATGATAATTGGATATAGTATATCATTTATTTCATGTATAACATAAATTCAACATATTTTATCCTATTAAAGTAATAACAAATATGGTAATATACTTCCTACATTGATTTTTGGCTTGAGAAATTAGACAAAAAACCATAGAGTGAAATAAATCCAATATATTAGTAAATTTCGTTTCCATTTGATGATTTTGGTATCTCACAACCATTCCCCTCAATCATGTATATCTCTCCTATTCTCTATTTCATTTCAAATTAATGAAATCCATGATTTCATTTTATTTATATATATTTTACATTCTTTTGAAATTGGTCTGGACTATTTTTAGTTTCAATAGATTATATTCATAAACTAATTTATATGGAGAAGTTATCTTATTTCATTCAACCTTATTAAAATTATAATTCATTATCCTTCCCAACATGAGATAATTGATGTGATTTTATCTGATATTATGTTGCTTTATGATGAATTGGTCTTATAATCCTGGGAAAAATAATCACACTCCTAAAAATGTGTCTTACACAATGTACATAAGTATTTTTTGTATTTTTTAACTAATATATGAAAATAATTTTTACCAAATCCATTTAAATTTATTGTTCCTTTATTTCTAAATCACACCATTCTTTCTAATATATTTTTTTCGTTCTTCATAAATTTTGTATTTCTTATCTAGTTGGATGAACACAAATAATATGAAATTCATATACTGATAATTTGAAATTCATTGAAGGCTATATCAATATGAATATTTCTATACTTGGTGTTCAACATATTTTCTTATAATGATATACCTATGATTATTTGAGACATATGTTAGTACTTTATCTTTATTTTAACATAGGTGACCAAAACAAAATACTCGTCTTCACCTAGAAAAAAATATTTCCCAAAATAATGTGTCAGTTTATCTAACATTCATTTTTCTCTAACCTTATAGTATAAAATACATACTATTTTTTATATAATCAATGGATTTTACACCAATTTTAGGGAAATTGTAACACTAAGCATAAAATAGTTATATATTTCAAGATAAACAAAAACCATTTATTCTCCATTGTTTACATCCAAAACCATTACATTTAACATAAATTTCATATTCATGATAATATTCCATTGTGGCCAATGTATCAATACAATTGTCACTTCTTCTAAGAAATATAATTTATATGCTCTCTCTATATATCCCCATCTTCAGAATTACTATTTGATTATGTTTATGAACTCAATGATTTTGAAGATTCTACTGTATTTTACATTACCTTGAACTTTACACTTGTTATATTATTTATGATGTTTCAGTAAAAAAATGCATGTCCAATTTTACATATTCAAATGGGAATCTTTGCACTCAATACATCAACATCACCTATTGTTCCTAATTTTATTATTTCTTTTAATTATTTATTTATTAAAATTTAATATAAATGTTATTCATTGAATCAATGAGTTTTCATCTAGTCCCAAATATCATCCTCAATGATTCATTTTATTCCTAAAAAATTTTTATTTTCAATGTCTTCTCCTAGATATATATAATAAGATCATCAATGATCATATCCTGCCTCTTAATTTTTTAGTTACTATTCATATCTTTTTTAGCTTTCATTTTACCAGTGAAATGTTCCTCCATTAATTTCGTTTTGAGATTAATTTCATATTCAATATCATTTATATAACATGAATATTCTTCTAGGAAATCTCCAATAATAAAATATCTATAATTAATTTCCGTTCAACAATAAATTTTAATTGATCCGCCATTTCTACAATGATTTTTTATTTCACCACAGTATCAATTATAGAATCATCCATTTCTACTAAAAACTCAATTTTAGTGCATTCGAAAGGATCTTTATTAATATCATCTTTAATTTACAAACAATCTCATTCTTCATCAATATAAATCTAGAATAATTTTATAAATTTAAATTACTTTCATGTTATTTGATTTGGATCCGTCTCACAGTCTTCCCAAGTAAATATTTTAGACACCTACTGATAAAATTTATAATATCTCTATATTAAACTAAATCTATTCAAATCTTACCATCAAATATTTTTTTAACCATTTTAAAAATTTATCTCTATAATTTAGAAGAATAATGATTCCAAGTTATAGAGGATGTGTTTTGTCCTTTGAATGAAAATTTATTTTGTCAATTTATTTAGATAAATCCATATAACTGAATGATATATCCATATAGGTTCAATAAGTATATATATTCACATATAATTTATAGTTAATTTTTCATCATGATTTACGTTCACAATGAATTCTTACATTACCGATGAACCTAAAAGAACTTTTTATTGAATCTTCATTTTGATTAATTTATCCAATCAAAACTCATCTAATAGTATCCACACATGCTCTATAATTTGTAGAACATCATCGTTAGTTCTTTGAGTACTAGCATTGAAATACAAATACACTTCTATCATTATTCATCAATCAAAATAGAATTTCCTTCTATCATGAATGTTCATTCTCTATTCTCTTGGTCTCGAGTGTTAGGAAGAATATTAAAGACTCTCATTATTTAGAGTGTTATAAATAATTTTCTTCTTAGTACTATGATAATTCCACAGACTAAAATTTTGTGTTCATTAATTCCTGTAACCCTAAAAATGACATGACAAGGATTATATACATATATTTATATAAGTATTTATTTCATATAATCCCCTAAATATTTTCAATATTCATTGTAAACCAAAAACCTAATAATAATGATATTATTTCATTGTAGTTTGATAACTCGTATACTATTTTTAATATCAATTTTATCTAATAAATATATTTATATTTATAAAAATGATATCAAATAAAATATGGATTTTACTTTGGGGTATTTAACTGAACCAATAAATCTTTTATGGAATTTATTGTAACAAAAATTTATAAAAGTTTATTCAAATAATCGAATATTATAATATCATTATTTTAAAAAATGAATAAATAAGATGTTCATGAACTACTGTATAAATATTTAATTATAAACCAAGTCATATAGATTTGAAAATAAAGTAACTAGTGATTTGATTTTTTAAAATCAAATCACATGAATAATTATTCTACCAAATTCATATGAATAATACATATTTTATAGAACAATATCATTTAATATTGTTGATATTCATATTAGTTTATGTTTTTTACCCGTTGGGAGTCATTCTTAATGAGAATGATTAATATTACCAAAATTCCACCATTATCATCTTGAAACCCATCTTGTAACCCATTGGAAAATTAATTGATATACCAATGATAATATCCTCATATGAATTGTTGTAATGTAATATAATCCATATATCATGATGTTACATAATGAAAATATCATTCTTGTTCCAAAATCCTAAATGCAAGAATATTAATTTTTTGACTCTCTAAAATGATCATGTAAATTGAAATCCATGTACATTGAATAAATCAACATTCTCTACTCCAATAAAATGGTCTAGGATATTATCTTCTACTCTGGGAAGGTATAAATCATTTCTTGTATTATCTATTAATGTAATATCACTTATGAATCACCCAACATATCATAATTCACCATGACAATATGTTATCACGATTATTGATAATATATCAAGGTATGTGTTTCTATTTATATATTTTTAATAATATAATGTATGTGTTCTTATTCACATGAACATGGATAATAATACACAATGGTACATATAACATAAAAAATTCATATTAGTGTGTCTTTTTTAAAAAAATTGTGTAAAAAATATTACCATGTTCGAACTATAATGCTCCAAGTTTTAAGGTAGTATATTCTTTCCATAAACAGTATTTTATAATTTTAAATTTTTTCTATTTCCTAAATTTAATTAAAATAAATTATGTTTCAAGTTATACATGATAATTATTGAAGTAAAAAAATGTTATTTTTTCATTTTACAATGTCACAATGAATTCACATGATATTATATATTACAGAGCAGGGATGATTACATCCATCAAAACTTAAAAAATTTAATAGTAGATAATAGATTTAAAATAATAATATCTTTAGAACTGATTTCTCACCAAGATCACAGTAACCATTAATAATCACCATTACTATGATGAAACCATAAATTAGATGGAATTCCATGAAATGAGAAAAAATGTTGTATTATCAAAATTAAAGACTACTGGAATTGGATGTGTGAATATAATACATTTAGTAAGGTCATATATAAATGCGAATAAAATATGTTCATTCAGATGTGTTCATTTGAATGATTATAATTGAAAATATGGTAATTTATAATTTGGTTTGTAAAAATACCATTATTAGAAATATATCCAATTCGTATACTCGTGTCATGTATTTTTAAGTAGTATATTTAAAATAGTATAACTAACAATATAAAAAAATATGATATTAACTTATTAAAAATTATTATATATTTATATATTTCATATAAATAGTAATTATATTATTCTTAAACAATGATAATATGTATATACAAAATTTAAATATACATATTTTAATAAAAGAGGAGTAGTACTATAAAATTGTAGAATAAAAATCATTATTTTTAAAAGATTTTTCGAAAGAAAAATTAGTATAAAAGTAAATTTTTTTAAAAGAACTATTTTGTTATGTACTATATATATTTTTTATAATATGTTATATCTCACACTTTTAAAATATTATTATATATGACCAAATATAATAACATCATTTAAATTTTATTTTGATAATAAAAAATAATTAGAACACATAATGTTTTAATCCATCATTTTTCTAAAATTAGTTCTTCCTTATATTATCATTATAAAACAAAATTTATAATTTTTTTATTTCTAATGTTATTAATTTAATATAATTTTTTAATATGGAAATTAAAAATAATATAATTATGATTTTTTTTTTGATTTTTATGAAATTAATTATTTTTAATTAAATTTTGAAAAATAAAATTTATAACAAAATTGTCATGTTTTTGAATTTATCAATATATGAGAATAAAAACAATGTTAAAAAAATATATTAATTTTATAAATATTTATTTATTGAGTAAAAAATTGTATTTTATAATATTATTCTAAAATTTCAAAATCCTATGTTCAAAATTTTAGAAAACAATTTTATTTATAATTTTTAATAATAGTAGTATTCCTTTTTAATTAATCATTTTAATGAAAATGTTCTACATTAGACTTTACTGGAAACCTCATAACCTCTACAAATTAATTGATACACTAATATTGATAAATTTATACTATATATATTTTATTCTAAAATAAATTAATTTTTTAAAATAATTATTATGTGTTCTGTTCCCTAATCTTTAAATTAAATTTAATAAAAATTATAAAATTTATTAGATAAAATGATTTTCATATATTATATGAAAATATTTTATATTATGTAATAATTAATGTTTCATTTTTTTGGAAGAATTATCCTATGAAGGTAAACATTAGTTAACATGGTGAAATGATTAATTTTCAAATAATGATACTTTTCTAAGTTTTGTGTGTTTTTTAATTACATGGACATATTTTAAATTAATACTGTAATATGACGTTTAATCATTGATGAAAATAAATTAGAACTCATTTAAATTATATATAGTGATAATAAATAAAGGAAATAAAAGGGGGAATGAAGTGATCCACTCACGATCATAAAACCATCATGATGCTCCTAGGCCATTGGCAGCAAATGCTTGAAAAATCATTCACCATGACACCTTGATTTCGTGAAGTCCTCCTAAGAAGCCATCCTTGTCTCATGTTTTTTTACAGGATAAGTCGTATGTGATCACAAATATGCCTTATTATTTGAAAAATGATCTCACAAATGAATTTGGACATATCAGATAGACAATATGAATGCCTCATGGAATGTACATATCATTAAAAAATAGATTAATTAGAAATAATCCAATAATGGATATATTGACAGGATGGTCATGCTGTCGATTAGAATCACATAAAACACCTACAAAAAATAATGTATGGAATTAAAAAAAAACAGTAACTTGAAGGCCTCCACAGACACTAGTCTCAATTCATATGATAAATTTCATTAAAATTTTTGAATAATAGGGGTCTGAAGTCATATAAATCCCCATGACTAACATGAAAAATGCTAAATCAATCATGCAAGTGGACTTTCCTT
Organism: Viscum album; assembly: GCA_963277665.1. Lineage (NCBI taxonomy): Eukaryota > Viridiplantae > Streptophyta > Magnoliopsida > Santalales > Viscaceae > Viscum > Viscum album. The sequence goes on from OY728152.1 coordinate 1,768,099,878, forward strand.
AGATTCTCCCACCGGTGCACCCATGCAATAGAGTATATTTATTATAGTGGAAAATCTCATGACTATAAAATCTTCCCATTTGGTAATATCTAAGAACTATAAGGGAGATCTTGAATGATGTATAAAAATCATAATCCTTTTATTTATATAACACTCAAAGAACTTCTAGGAAGACATATAATGAATATCATGTATATATATTAAATCACACGAGACATAAATAAAAATAAAACTATAAAAATCTAATTAATTTTCAATAAAAGGCCGACTAGAGACTACAATATTAGATTCTTGTGGGAAAAAAATAAACAATGATCCTAGAGATCTTTACGTTAACCATCCAAGACATGCACCAACCCAAGTTCATTTCACCCTGATCTCATGACAATCTTTTGATATAATATTTAAACCATTTGAAGTCCTATATACATGTCAAATAATGTTACATGGAACCCAATGTTCATGTAAACCATGTCTAATAAAGTCCTATGAGATTCTCATACAAACCATTAGATTTCCTCCAGACATGTTCTCAGACTCATATGATTGAACCAGAACAAGTCTGTTGAGTCTCACCATAGCCCTTGGGCATGTAAACTGTCTCTCATGATTCCCTCTAGAAGCACCATATATGTGTCAAAATGATCTCCACACATGTTATCATAGATCTTACATAACCCACTATATGTGTCTCATTAAATCTCTCAACATCCTCCAAGTGTATCTTCTAGTATTCACGATGAAACCATGGACGGTTTGTAGGATAACGTGACACCCACTAATCTTATTATCAAGGATCGAGAGATGGATTCTAGGATCATTCATCTCTGTCTCTTGATATCCTCTAAAAAAATAAACCTCGATCATGCAGTGAAGGTCAATCATTACACTTATTTAATGTAGTGTCCCTCCAAAAATCCAACAGGATCATTCAATTAGGTTTGGACATGTTCGAAAAACATCCTCCAACATGTCAGGCATACAATCAAGGCATGCTGAGCATAAAATAAATGAGTGTTATGAAGTCAAGTAGGCCAACTCAAAATTGATTCCACGACATGATAAAATATTCAATCCTTAGTAATTATGTCTTGATAATCAGGGTAATGTCAGCATGCAATCCCCAATCAGTGAAAAAAAATGATATTTACTATATATAAGGGAATCATTAGTGTGTAAGCCATATCCAAATAAACTATGGTAAATTTTATTCTTATTATAATGAGGATATATTTGAGGCATACCTATAGAATGATCTCTATATTAACCATCAATGGAATATTCCTTGTAGATAAGTCCCATATCTACAAGTAATTAAAATGATTATTTTCATCCCTTTTTTTTCTAACGTATCACCGATCATGTAGGATTAGGGAGCCACAATGGTTTTATCAATAATTAAAAAAGTCTCTATCAATATAATGGTAATTTTTGTGTTTATGCCTTGAACAGTAAAACTATGAGGACAATGATTTCATCCATAACCATGGTACATAGAAATCTTCCTAAGGCATGCGACTAACCTGAAATGGAAATCCACATAAGTGTAAATGTCACCATTTCATCAATATTTCAAGCATCATGACCCAACCATTCTATTAAGAGATTCATTTTCACTCCTCATTAAGTAGAATAAGAAACTGTTAGGGATGGAGAATGTGACTCATGCATTGCCTGTATTTTTGAATTTTCTGACCATTGAGCCTCCCCCTGCCTGGCCCCCAGATCCTTCATCACCAGTCGGTCACAGATTCGGCCCTGCCTTCCACCTCTTGATCTCTTGCCCTTCCCTTCAGTGGTATCCTTCAGATATCTGCCTGGCCCCCTGTTCTTCACCGATGTAAGTCCCCGCTGCAGCCTCCTTTCCTCCCCCAGGTGCTCCACTTCCACCTCCGACCCCTCCCATGGATCTTCGACCTGGTTGCTGCAGAGATGTGCTTAGTGGCGCTAGTGGGGCTACCCCAGTGCCTTGTTTCCATAAGGTGTACTTGATTGAAAAATTTTCTTCAATCGGGGCTTCTGGCCTTTCCATGGCCTTTCATATGTCGGCTTTTATGGAGGTGGAGGCATGCCTCAAGTTGTCCATAGTAGCTCGATTCGGCTCAGAGACCCCCCCTTCCAAGAATTTTCCTCTTCTTGGGGTCTCCTATTTCTGGTGCAGATCTCTCCAGGGCACATGAATGCATTCTGTCTTGTTCTAGCCTCATAGGATGATTTCCTATCCATGTGTTGAAAGGCTCCCACTTATCTAGGTTGATGGAATTTCAGATTGTCTCACTGTTCCATGGACGTGCATAGGGGTAAATAAAGCCATCCATCTACGTTCTGGATAAACCTACCTAGGACTCATCACCCTTTCCAAAACAAGGGAATTCTCAAGGTGATTGGGGATTCATTGTGTGGATTTCACTCTACATATGACAAGACGACATGTTGTGTGGATTCATCTTCATCTTGTATTTTTATAGAGATGAATCTATATCTACCCCTTCTTGATGGGATATCCGTTTAGGTGAAACATGGTCTCCCTTGTGATGAGTCCATATCCTACCTGGTCTTCCAATGGTATGGATCTTTTTTCCTAATCCATTGTCACTCGATATAGGTTTTCATGGGACACAATAATAATTCTATCTATCCCTCCTTTGAGGATTAGTCCAAGAAGCCTCATTTTATCTCTTGTTTTCCCCATATTGTTCCCTCCGAAGCGGATCCCTTCACGGTCGATAGGCTAGTGGTGGTTCCCCCCGCCACCATTCTAGGGATGGAGGTACCCTTAAACTCATCATCTTTTTGAAAATTTCTTACCTGTTTGGACTTGGATTCTTTTATCCCTCGAGTTGTATACTTTCCCCCAGCCAACATCCTCCCCCCCAGCTTCTCTCCTTGATGTCCCAGGATTCACTAATAAAGGGTTGGCTTTCGAATTTGATGGCCAGGTTCCCAGGTCTACTGGATCTACCCACCCCCTTCCCATGCAATATGTGGGATTCTCAAAGGCTCCTTCATAGATGGCATTGGCCTCCATCCTTAAGGGAAACTCCCCCAGGGGTTTTCCTATCCTTGGATATAGTTTACCCTTGGGGGTCGTCTAACTTTCCCAGTTCAGTAACCCCTTTATGTCTGAAATAATTCCCTTCCTACCTTAGCCCCATGGTGCTGGGGATTCTCTCAAGGTCCTTGTCTGTGAAAGGGGAACCCTTCTTTCCACCCTTTGGGATTCTTCTTCAACCGTTTTCCCACTACATATCAAGGGTGTTGATGTATGTACTTTCCTTTAATGAAGGAACCAAAATGATATCTCTATCTCTCACATAGATAGGTCCATGGATTCTAGGGCCAACACTAGAATACTGTTCAATAAATGATTCCAATGATAATATAGAATGCCTAGGTCACTGGATCTAGGGTGAAGGAGGATTTCCTCACCAATGAAATCAAAAGTCACAAGGCCTCTATTGTCTCCTTTCTTTAGCACAAACCGAGCCCTGCCAGCATCAATAACTTATCTAGAAAGATCAACATGATTGGGTGCATTAATGATGATCCCACCAACTACCATATAAATATTTTTATCACTGGAACCTCTATGTGGACCTAATTCAGGCTAGTAATAAGTTAATCACTGTGATGGTGGGGCATGAAAAAATGCCTTTCTTTTTATCCTTCTTCTAAGTCAATTCAGGTGATCAAAAATGATATCCATATGGACTAACCTTAACTATTTTGACCCAAGTAACCACCCTTGAATTGTCAGGGAGGATTTTAAAGTGGTTTCTGCCCCCGTGGAGAAGAAATTACGAATTCTGTTTTAGAGGAATGCATGCATGGACTTCATTTATTTCATTTTAGGGAAATGAATCTCTAATCCCAGCTTATCAGAAGACCAGTCCACGTGATGTAATAACCAGAGAGGGATGAACTAATCATGGAGTCTCCTGGATCGATGTCTTGCCAACATGAAAGCCATCTCAACATTTTCTGACACAAAGGTAAGTCACAATGTCTAATTTCTATATTATCAAACCCCTATTCTTGTTTCCCTATCCTCAGGGAAGGATCAAACCACAATCATTCACAATCATCACCACTATTCCTGTATCCCAGGACTCCATGAAATGGTTTCAGGCACCTGGGACGAGCCCACCCAGGGACATGGATGGATGGTGGTTCACAAAAAGCTATGCAGACTCAAGGAAAGGATCCAAGCATTGGTAAAAGACAATCCCCCCAATGATGTTGACTTTTTATCCTCCATGAATGAAATGAATTTCTAGGAGATTAGCCATGATGATTCCTTGGATGAGAGGGTGTTTGAATATCTATCCAATAAGTAAAGTGGCCTTGAGAACATGATCCTCAAATGAGAATTTCTGGAGACGGAAAGGTCGAGGATCAAGTGGATCCAGGAGGGAGGCACGAACACTACCTTCTTCCAGGAATATATCAAGGAGGGGAAACATAGGGTGAATCCAAACTTTTTTATGGAGGATAGTACATTCACAGATAACACTGATGTTGTTGGGGCTTTGGACATCTCCCCTTGCATGAACTCCTCACCAGTCCCAATCCCCACCTGCCTAATGGATACCCATGGGAGGATGTGGGTTTCTTTAATGTGATTCCAAACACGATTTTGATCCATGAAAATAAATAGATGTGTTCCATCCCTGATGATTAAGAATTTAAGAGGCTAGGCTGAACCTCATCCTTGAAAGAGCTCCTGGTCCCGATGATTACATGGGATCATTTTACAGATCCTCATGGGAAGTCATCAATTCGGATGTCGCAACTGTTGTTTGGGACTTCTTCAAGGGGTCATCTCCCAAGGGTTTCCTTTTCCACAACCATAGTCTTCCTCCCTATATTCAATATTCGTCCTCCATAAACAATTAATGGATGGTGAGTTTGTGTATCTTCTCATACAAGATCCTGGCTAGCCTGATCAATTCGAGGTTGTCATCCCACATCCCCCAGTAGGTTTGCATAGAACATCTTGGGTTCTTGAAGGGTTATTTGATCTTGGGAGATATTTCAATTGTCCAAGATATTATTAGGGATATAAAGTACATGTCTCATGAATCTATTTTGGACATCAAGCTTGATATGAACAATGAATATGACTGGGTGGAGTGGGGTTTCATCAAATATGTGTTGGCTAGTATGGGGTTACCCTCATGGAATAACAACATCATTTTCAGGTGCTTCATATCCTCCTGTTTGGTAGTCAATTTTATGTAGAAATCTTATCAGTTTTCAAGGCTGGTCTAGGCCTGATCCAAGGGGACCCTCTTTCCTTGAGCCACTTTATTATCTCGCAAGACATCCTTATTTGACTCCTACACATGGGTATTTCTAGCAGTGAGGTCCTCGAATACCATAGAAAAATGATGTCCCCCCTATTTCTCACATTATGTTCACAGATGACATCTTCATCTTCATGATTGGTAGCATTCTGTCTATCGGTGGCCTCAACAGGGTTTCGCTGGAGTACTACCTATGGAGTGGGAAATTTAATAACAAGGAAAAATGAAAATTCAATATTTCCAACAGTGGCTCGACCACCAGGAATCATACTATTCATATCAGCCTGGACATGCACAGGGGTAACTTCCCTTTAGAGTACCCGGGTGCCCCCATTTCACTGGGGAGGCTTTGGGTAGGTGACATTGACACTTTTCTCAGTAGTTTTACTGACCGAATTCTTAATTGGAAGAATATATATCTATCATTTGGGAGTCAGATAATGTTGTTTAATAGTATGATCCTTACCACCCTTATCCACACTCTCTTTTCTATCAATGTTCTAACTAGTATCCTTAACATTATTGTTAAGATTTTGGCAAGATTCGTTTGTGACACACATTCAAAAGGAAGTTTTCCCTATGCTTCTTGGCCTAGGGTGGTAAGACAAGCCAGGGAGGGAGGCATCAACATAAATCAGCTCGATAACACCCTCCTCTGCATGCATGAATAGATTGCATGTGATGTTCTGTATCATCCTAGGATTTTGGGGATCACCATGCACAAGCCTCACTCTAGGTCCAAGGGTCCATCCACAATCCAGCTTTCTCTGTTCTGGTGCACCATTTCCTATTTCATTGCTACCTCGAAACCCACCTCCAGATGGCTCATAATGAGGGTGTACATTACATTCTAGAATCACAATTGGGTCGGGGATATCCTTGGATTCCTAGGGTTCCCGACCATATCAATCACATTCAAAGTGGTCAGTTTCCATCTGATTTTTATCACAGTGATATAATATTGGGACCAGTAAGACATCATTACCCTCATTGATCTTGACTCTGAACTGGATAAGTGTTTTTTCACTCCTTGTAACTCGGAGTCATTTTCATCAAGAGATTTCTGGTGTACTTTGGCCAATCATGAATAGAGAAATACATGGAATGAAATCCTATCATCCAAAGGTATTCAGTTCAAAATCAATATTATTACATGGAGGCCGTGTCACAAGTCCATTTCCAACGATCTGAACTTTAAGAGAAGTGGCATCCCATTGGCTTTACGGTTCCATTGTTGCTCAGTCCACCAAGGGGAGAGCATGGGGAATTTATTATTCAAAGGAGACTGGGCTAGAGATACGTGGTAATATTTTAGGGAGTTCATAAGAATCCAAGATATTCCCATGGCAGTTCTGAATTTTTTTGAACAATGTTTCCATGGAGTGGGGGAGAGAGAGATCCAGAGTAGATGTCACACACTATATATCTCCATACATGTTGCTGGTCGATATGGAAGGACATAAATAATGTTGGGCATGAAAAAATTATTTCCTCTATCCCGAGCATCCTCCATCAAACTGTGTCCCTACTTATGGACATGGTGTGATCCTGTGGGAGCTATTAGGAGGCGCCCACCCTTCAATAGCTTCATGCTCACAGTAATATCACTCCTCCTGGTAGTTGGAATAACCGAGGTAATTTGGTAGGTTGGTCACTGCCCAGCAGCGAGCTTCAACTAAATATATATGGGTCATGCAACATGTGACTAATTCATGGATGATGGGTTGTTCATAACTCATCAGGTTCAGTCTTCATGAAATTATCCACTCCACTGGGGTATGGATCTTCACTCTAGGCAGGGGCCAAGGAAATGTTTTCTGGGTCCTCTTATGTTGTCAAAATGGGATCATCCTAATAGTGGTAGAATGTAATTCCCCAATTATTCACAAATTCATGAAGGGCACTAGATCTATCCCTTGTTCTATTCATTACACTGTCAAGAAATATAGTGGCCTGATTATTAGCAACATGAGCATGAATCGTACTTGGTGTGAGGGGAACAAGGTAACTGACCATCTAACTTCTAATGGCATCGCCAGTATGGATCCCATTTGTTTTCATATTGTAAACTCCATGATTCAAGAGGGGGTAAACCTGGTTAGAGGGGAATCCCTTATTCTCTATTAAATTCAGCCACCTTAGGCCACTATCTTGGTCTTTCTGGGCTCTCCCATGTTCATTGTCTTCAGTCATCATGAAAAAAACATTACATGATTATAGTTATGACTATGAATCCAACTGAACTATTATTACTCTAATTCATTCTATAACATAGATATGTAGTATTTCTACTTAATTATAGAGACCCATATGAAAATATAACATGGTAATTCTGATCACATATGACCGACATCCATATATAGTGATACAAATTAACTGTTATCCCTTATTTCTCTCACCGATCTTTGATCTCGTGGGATTAGGGAATTATAATGGTAAACTCATTCACATCATGAATCTTCACCATCCATAACAATATCATCTTCTAAACCTCAATGTGTGGGATGATATAAATATTCCATGTTTAAGAGAATCTTCTATGGAACTAATCCCATGGGCATGAATGATCTATTATAACTCTGATTCATGTTATAAATAAGATACATTGTCCATCTTCTTGAGACTAGAGCTCAAATAACTAGTGCCTGAGTTCCCACATGGATTCCCTTTTGATATGGAGTTAAACTGCATGCATTTGATGACTTTTTTGGTTTTGGTTATTTTGATAAGAAAGATAGTAAGGATTCCAAAAAATTGAACAATACCCTCCAAAGAATATTAATTTCCACCATGAAAGGAAGAAAATTATAAATTAATTAGTTATACTTTTTTATCATATAAGATGTTATCTATCACAATGAAATGGATTAATAACCTCATATACCTATAGATTGATTCAAAGAATAAGACCCACATATCATTCTATAAAAAGAGATTTATCATATTATAATTTTTTAGTGTAACATGTCCTTTATATATTGTTTGAGATTACATTATCTAAAATATCTTAAAATGATAACAAAGTCACAAAGTATTTGAAAGTTCCCCCAATAGGTTGTGATGGTCATGATATCACATCCTATTTTTTAATGCATATCACTATGTTCCATTGTGTATGAAACCACAATTGACAACAATCCTTGGGAATGTAGGTCTGTACATAGTTATTTATGAGGGAATTTTTGTGATTTTCTGCTAATAATGACAATAGTGATAGGATGTTAATGATTGTTCATGAAACTAAGCACTCATAACCAACTATCTTTCTAAATAGAATGCACATAACACAAATCTATTTCCCATAAAAAATAAAATAGTGGACCTGGAATGAATCTATCAAATGAAAAAACATTGGGTTATAATCCATCATGGAATTATTTTCAGAATATACAAAAACAAAAAATGTGAACCCAACATGAATCTCTCTAATAAAAAATGATTCGGTTATAATCCGTCATGTCATTATTTACATACTATACGAAAAAAATGTTGTACTCAGTGTGAATATATATTCTAAAGAAATGAATGATTTATTATCCATCAGGCCGTTGTTTGTGCACACAATAAGAAAAAAATGGTGAAACCCATTTTAATCTCTCAAATAACAGAATGATTGTTAAATAAATTCTGGGGACATTATTCTATATTCTACACAAACAAAGATAATAATCCATTCATAAAACCAACATCTGATCCTTCCTAACCGAGGTTCCAATGAAATTAGACTAACCTATCATTGATTAGTTCTCATGAATATAATGAATGAATGGAGAATAAAAGAGAATTTTTTTAAACATGAATATCCGATGAGGAACATCTTGCATTTGATATTCCATTAAACAGTGACATTGTTCCTCATTGTTTTGAATAACTAGAGAGACAATTAACTTCACCAACATCAAGTTATGATATAATGTCATTATCCAACAACTGTTATGGAATGTCATTTGTGATTGAAACCCCCACATGTCAAAGAATGATATCACATGACCAATGTATTCAATGTTAAGTGGATAACACAACGGATTGAGAGTACAATTTATAGGGTACAATCCCAACCCTCGATGCTTCCCACATCGTTCTCCAAGTACTGAAGAAAATAAGGACTCATCCTACAAGGAACGTTGTGGCTAAACCAGTGGCCCTCATTGCAATAACCAACCACTTCGAAAGGTTATTATTTGGTCAAAAATATCACCACCTTTAGTATCTATGTAAGGTGGACCAATGAGCTAAATAATTTACCCTTCTAGTTCAGGTTCCTCTGAGAAGGGTTCCTATCAACTATTGTCGCTAACACCATCCCACAGGTACCCAAAAATTACATAATGGGGGTACCACCTGACACACTCTCACCTATTATGACCATTCATGGTAAAAAAGTAATACATATCAAGTGATAATGGAGATGTATATCCAAGTGATGGATCATATTTGTACTCCTACTAAGGATGTCACCTGATATATTCTAGAAGTAACTAGTGAGAATGCTCATATCCATACTCACTCAGAACAAGACTACAAGAATATTCCAATACTATGAATGGCGGAGGAACATATCCCTACCCCCATGCATGAAGTCCATTTACAAATTACGGTGGTGAAAGAAGGATAGTAGTGGGATCATATATACATTTGAATAGAAAATATCATCTAGTACAATGTCTAGATGAAAAATATGAAGGCTTATGTTGCTTCACAAACATAACTAAATTTATAATACATCATTGAAATAGCTAAATAACTCCAATATCATGTTATGAAACTAGTTCTGATACATGAAAATATTCATATTTTTATCCCTACATCCAGAGTTACTCAACAATCTAAAAAATATTGAATAGTGGTTTCTCTATAAAAAATCACGTTATTGCTCCTGTCTAACAAAAATATTTTTATATTGAAATAATGATGGATAAATCAGACCACTCTAATATTCTTGTTCCATCCAAGGCCCACCATGTGAGAGTGGTACATATATTAGGATAGGGGATCATTACTATCAAAAAAATCAGATTATATATTAGAAACACCTATGATCATGACCATATGACTATTCTATTTAGAACTCACCAAGTGAGAGCAGAACATTCCTTAAATAAGAATCATAATCCTATAAATGAATTCTAGAAGAATACTCAACAATCCAAGTATCATGCTCACATACCTATATTGGAAGTGGATAACAAAGTGATAATTGAAAAAGGCATGAGACATTCATATATTCTTATTTGTGAATATGCTTGTCATATTCCTCCTAATCATGTAAGCTAGGAAAATATTTAGACTTATTCTAATGAATGACTCCACCAACATCCTTTTGAGAAAATATAAGCAGATTCTTGTATCACTCCTCTCATTTTATATGTTAATCATCATATTCTGATGGAAAATTCATATTCAAACTTGAAAAATATTTCTATTCAAACTGGGGATCACTAATTTAGAGTAACAATCACCTCAAAGAATGTTTATATTCATTCCAAAAGGTGACCAGTGGAATATTCAAATGTCAGGGGATTGGCCTCATCCTCCCGTCCTGACTAAGAATAACTAGGTTAGAATTTCACATGCCTCAAGAAAGGATCATATTCTTCTAAATAATGAGGAATCTCAATGTAAAATTATAAATTCTTATTAACAATAGGATCACACTCCCTCAACAATAGAAAATGAAAAAATGTTCTGGAAACCATCATATAGTGTGATCATATCATGGAGAAATTCTAAATAAATGCTCAAATATTTCATCCATGTTGTAGAATGATATCCATATTCCATGTCTACAAAATTCCATTGTCCTTGAAGACATTTAAGACACATTCTCAACACACTAAGTGTCCGTAAAGTCATAAAATTATGTAGAATGTGATCTTTTCTATAATATTCATCCTTCTGGTTTGGTGGATAATGATCACAAGGAATCTTTTCCTTGCATCCACAGTGATCAGCGTCCTCATGATAATATCCACCACATGCAAGAAAATCTCCCACTTTCCTAGACACCTATTTATAGAGAGGTGTTCTAATATCGAACCCCTTTGTATAGTGATTTTATCAATACACCAGGTTAACGAAAATATGTGTCCCCATCAGTTTCCAACAACACTCCACTCTAGTCATCATTTGACCCCAAGAACCATATTTTGATGTCTGAATATATGGAGTCATATATGTATTAAAAAGAGGATACCAAAAATGGAATATTGAGATAGATATAAGGAAAGAACATCCCTATCACATGTTTTCCCTAGATAATTATTATTATGTGGTACTAAATAATCTATAAAAATATTAAATAACTAATATATGAAAAAATATATCGATTAATCATTTATGATTAAATTCTAGACATCTCACCTATGTATGATATGAGTATCCAATTCCTATCCTTAATACACTATGTTGTTAGCTGGATATGGATGCCTTTTCCAAATCCTCGAACAGAGGAGTGGAAGACAATGACATATGCATAATATTTTTCATCTCATCACAACATCCCTCCACAAAAAAAATTTATGACCATCGCCCGATTTGTGTATCCTTGGATGGAAAAAATATGTTTAATCAACATCACTATATCCCATGAGAAGTACAGGCCTTTAGATATAGAGTCCTGTAATTTCCTATAATTGGAAAAAATCAAAGGATCAAGAAAATCCCAAGCTAGCTGGTCTATATAATAGAATGTCCCCACTTCAAAGATGCACACACATTATGAATGGAGGTTGGGAATATCCAAAATATCTCTAAAGGGAAACCATTAATGCAATGAGAACACATTTTTTAATATTATTAAAAAAAATTAATTCATATGTTCAAAATTTTAGAAAAAAATTATCATTTTTCAAATTTTAAAACTTTTTTAGTCTTCTTGTTTAATTAATCATTTTAATTCAAATATTTATTTTTAAACTAAATTGTAAACCACATAACTAATTTTAATAATATAATTCATCTACATTGATAAATTTAATATATATATATATATATATTATTCTTAAGGATACAAATTTTATATAATCTTTTTGTTTGTGTATTGTTCCCTAAAATTTAACAAAATTTAAAAAAAAATTAGAAAATATTATTTTCATATTTTATATGTAAATTTTTATATTATTTATTAGTTTAATTGTCATTTTTAGGCATAAAATTACTGTAATATGGTAAATATTAGTTAACGTGGTAAAACAATCAATTTTCAAATATTTATACATTTATTTGTATTGTGTGTTTCAAAATTATAAGGATGTAATTTAAATTAATACTTTATGATTAAAGTTAGTTATAAGAAATTATTAACAACACTTGACAAACAAATCATCATTTTTTATAAATAACATTCTTTATACACATTATTTGATTTAATTAAAAAAGAAAATTTAATTTACTTGGAAATTGAATTGGAAAATATTTATTCCAAATTAAGAATCATTTATGAAGTCCCCAAAATAAGAAATAAAAAATTCATAGTGGAAGAGATAATCGAAATTTGGAATAATTTTCCCATCAATGAAAAGGGAGAGGAAGGTGACTATGTTGACATGGATTGTGTGAACCCCTATGAGAATCATGGTCAAATGAATACAATAATTTCGTGAATACGGTCATGTGAAATTCATATCCTATGGAAGATCATGAGAATTTCCATCAACATGTTCTTATACTCTTAAGAAGGCTCCCTAGAAAATCATTGATCTTGCTATGATAGCATGATAAGCTCCCCCGATTCACATGACTTGGGGACAAGAAAACTCTCAACGAACCATTGAAAATTTAATAAAAAATGGATGGAAAATATCCAAAATATGGGAGCCTCATGTGGTCATAAAAATCACATGATTCAGACATAGAGATCTACAAGACACCGACAGTACCTAGTGACATGTATGCCTCATCTCATGAATACAGGTTATCAAGCCATCCTCATCACATGATGGGGCTCAATCAAGTCTAGTTGACCTCACACTCCACATTTGACACCTTAATGAAAAACTGATGGAATTTTACATGAAATTATCTTGTATCACCACAAAACCCTATTTTAGTCATGTGACACACCAACAAGAGGTAGAGTGATGATATTCTACAACACAAATGTAACATAATGATATCCCTTGCATTGTAAAATAAACAAAAAAAAAATAAGAGAGGGAATCATGGGATCCCATTGCACTCATAAATCTCCTGTGACACTCCTTGGACATCCCCATTGTGATCTCTAAAATTCCTTCACCATGATGGCATGCTTTCATGGAGGCCCCCTCATATGTATTCCTTGTATCACAAATGTTTCCATACAAGTTTCAAATGATCACATGAAGGCCATATAATGGAAAACCGGATCGTGTGAAGGAATTTGGAAGTATCTGATAGACAATAAGAATGTCTTATATCTTGTTCATATGATTCCAAAAGACCACCGTAATTAGAAATAATCAAATAATGGAACTTGTTTATGGGATGGTCTTACAGTCGTTGAGAATCATGTGATGCCCATGGAACTGAATTTTTTAGGGAACTCTCAAAACAATTGATGTTGATGGAATCTAAAGATTCCATCTTGTATTCTCTCGATACATTCTATGAAAAATGTTGAATAATCATGGTGTGAAGGATGAAAATCCCAAAATGAAGTAAGGATGTATCATTTATGTAGATGGAATTTTCCCTAAAACCTATCATCGATGAACCCTTAAACTAGAGGATATTTCTTAGATTGGATGATCTCATGAGTAGAAAATCATCTTTATTTGGTATGATCCAATGGACAACCTGAGTGATCATGAATCGTGTATATAGAGTTTTATCCGATTATTCATAGAACACTCAATGGACCTATGGATGGAAATGTAAAGAATATCATATATATATATATATATATTAAATCCGAAGATACATAAAAAAAGGTAAAACTGAAAAAATAGAGGATATATTCAATATAAGGATGGACTATAGAATAATATATTGGTAGCTTGTTTGAAAAACACATACGATGATCCAAATTATCTTCATGTTTACCATCCAAGACATGTTCTTGCAACAGGAAATATCACTTAGATCTCACGACACTGCTTTGGTACAAATTTTGACCATGTGATGTCCTCTATAAATGTCAAACCATATCACATAGAACCCCATGGGTATCACACCCATGAGTCACGAAGCCCTCTAGGATTTCCATACAGACCTTCTAGTGTCCTTCAGACATGTTCCTTGAATCATATGATATCCTCATCTCTTGATTACTGACTCTAGTGGTAGAACCTGGGAATTTCAAATGGATCTCACAACACCCTCCAAGAACACCATCAAGATCTTGGAATGACCTCTTGACTTGTTATCTTTAATCCTACATCTCCATCTAGACTTGTCACATCAACTATCTTAACAACCATTATGTGATTCATCCAGCATTGACGATGACCCTGGGGAAGGTATTTTCGATCATGAATCCCCCTATTATCTTATCAAATAAGATAATGAGATGGATTCTAGGATCATCTAGAAAAGTCTCGAGATATCCTCTAGAAATTTTATCCTTGATCAGGAGGTGACCCTCAAACATTCCACCAGAGTTATGTGGTGTCACTCTTAAAATCCAACTGAATCAATCAATTTTCTTCAGAGATTTCTAAAAAAACATCATATAACATGTCAAGTACAAAATCATTTCATGTCATGAAGAAAACCAATGCATGTTAGGTATAAAATCAAGAAACCATTAATGGGATCCCATGACACGATAACCATGTTTCTCCTTAGTGTGTATGACATTGTTATAAGGAAAACCTCAGCATGTAAACACCATTCAGCAGAAAACTATGATATTCACTGTATATATGGAACAATCAATGTGCATCCCTGACCAAGTGAATTATTGATACTCTGATTTCTATTATAACCCTGATATGTCTAACATATTCCTATGGCTCTATCTCTATATTAATCATTCAAGGGTTAGTCTTATAAGATAAGTCCCACATCTATATACAAATAGGCAAATTATATTCCATCCCTTATTTTTTACACCGATCATAGCTCGTGTGAGAATAAGGTGTCTCAATGGTCATACCATTCATAAAACATGTCCTTATCAAAATAAGGGCAATGTAATTGTGTAAGCCATGTTTAGTTTATGAAAAAAAATCTGATTCCAATCGTTACTAAGATATCAAACCTTTGTAATGATTGAGCATGTTCTCAACTAGTCATACATCATAGTGTATGTGTCTCCATGTCGCTGAAATTTCATCCATCGGGATCAAACCATTCCTATGGACTGATAAGTCTAACTCATCCATTAGTAGACTAATAATCCAACTGAACAATTATGAATCTGATTATTTTTATAACCTAGATACGAAGGATTATTTCTTAATTCTTGATATCCATATTAAATCAAACCAAGTTCAATCATAGGAAAAAAAATCCCCACATACATTTGTAGTGAGACTAATTACATTTTTCCCTTATATCTAACATCAATCAAGGATCATGTGGGCTTTGGGAATTACGATGGTAAACTTATTCACTTCATGAATCTACACTATACATCACAATATCTGCATGTAATTCCCGATAAGGGAGATGATATAAATATCCCTAGTTTTCAGGGAATCTACTAAGGGGATATTCTTGAGGGAATGAGTGAATTATGGATGTTCTGATTAATTATTTAACCAAGATAAATAAGTCATCTCATTAAGACTATAGCTCAAATATATAGTGAATCTGTT
The DNA here is from genome assembly GCA_963277665.1 of Viscum album. Taxonomy (NCBI): domain Eukaryota; kingdom Viridiplantae; phylum Streptophyta; class Magnoliopsida; order Santalales; family Viscaceae; genus Viscum; species Viscum album. Next base: position 1,768,115,923 of record OY728152.1, read on the forward strand.
CCAACACATTTTTCCATTATGTATGGAGTAAATCTACATGAGTTTAATGAACCATGTGGGTTTTATATCTTTTAATTAACATGATATACTATATTACTCTAAATTTCTCAATCCCCATAGAATATTAATTGCCTCCATGCATGGATATAAATTCTTCACTGTTTCATTATTAATTTTTAGCATATAAGATGTTATCCATCATTCTGAAATAGATGATGAACGTTAGAGACATATAAATTGATTCAGTAACAAGAACCCATTTATATGAATAAAACGAGAGTTAAAATATTATCATTCGGTTATTGTAACTGTTCCCAAATTAAAATTGAGAATACAATTTCTAACATATCATAAAACTATTAGAGAGTCTTAGAGTATGCTAAAATTCCCCCAATAAGGTGTGATGAGCATGTTGTCCAATCCTATTGGCCTATTGCATGTCACTATGATTTATTTGGTCTGGAATCCCAATTGACCACCTACCATTGGATTGTTTGTATGTACCTAGTTATGGATTAGGGAACTATTGGGAAATTCCATTAATAATGAAAACAATGAACCTATGTGAATGATTATGCAAGAAATAATCCAATCAATGTCAACTGCATTTCCAAACATAATGTGCATAACGCTCATCTATTTTCAATCAAAACAAAATGGTGATCCTAGAATGAATCTCACAAATAAAATAACAATTTTTAATGATCTATTAGGACATTTGTTTTCAAAATATACACACACAGAAAATGATGATCCCTTCATGAATCTCTCAAATAACTAAATTATTGTGTTATTGACCATCGGGATTTTTTTGAAACTATATACTAACAAATATGGTGAGCCCAGTGGGAATATCTAAAATAACCAAATTATTGTTTTATTATCTATGAGTCTATTTTTCCACAATTTCATCAATAAAATTTTGAGCCCAATATGTATCTTCCAAATAATATAATGATCGGTTAATCATGTGTAGGGCCGCATTTTTTTATATCATACAAAAAAACAAAGCAGATAACCCTGACATAAACCATATGACTAATAATTTTTAACTGGGGTTCCAATAAAATAAGTATAAACTCTCTTTACTATTTTTTATGTGTATAATGATCAGATGAATAAGAAAAGACAAATTCTGTTTACTATGCATATCTGATTAGCCACATCATGCATATGATATTTCATTATTCAGTGACATTATTCTTCCTTGCTTGAATGACTGTAGACACAAATCTCCCCAACACCATATTTTTATGAGATAATTTCATCATCCATCAAACTTTCTAGAAATTCAATTGCTGCTAAAATAGCCACAGTTGAAAAATGATCCCACATGCCCGATGTATTCAATGTTAGGTGGAGAACATGATGCTCTGAAAGTACCTATGACATGGTATGATCACATCCCTTGGATATTTTCACATGTTTATCATTATAATGAATCTAAAAATTCCTCATCATCCAATTAATGGTGTGACTAAGACAATGAAACTCGTTTCTATAACCAATCACTTTAGGATATTATCCTTGGAGAAAAACAATCCCCACCTTGATTATCAAAGTATTGAAAACTAGGGAGTAAAATATGTCACCATTAATGTTTAGGTTCCCCATAGAAGGGTTCATATCAACCAATTTCAGTAGATCCATTCCACAGGTACCCACCAGTCCAATACTAAGTGTAAAACCTGAAAAAGTGTCACCTATGATGCACATGCACGAGAAACAAGGAAGACACCTAAAGTTCAAATGATGTTGGATACCCAATAGAGGGCTCACATTCCTACTCCCAATGATAATATATTCCAGTATATTCTGGAATTAACCACTGAGAATGCTCATATCCATAATCAGTCAGAACAATTCTGAAGGAATATGCCCGCAGTATGCATGGGGGGGGGGTGTATTTCCCTACCCCCATTCATGATGTACATCGATGTATTCTGTTGGTTCATGAAGGAAATAATTGGGAACTTATAAATATTTAAATACATACCATCTTGTAATAGAATTTTGAGATATAATATGTATTGGATTACAACGCTTCTAAAACTTTAATAAAAACATAATACATTAATTAAACAGGTAAAAATACCCTTGTTATATTCCAACACTGGTACTGATACATGGATAGATGCATATTCTTATCCCTACATCCTAGATATCTCAACACTATGATCATTATGAACAAGGGTTTTCTATATATAAATAGATCATTTATTCTACTGTATAGGAGGATTAATATTGTAATTCAATAAAAGAGGAGACATCACACCAGTCTCATTTTCTCATTCCAACCAGGGCTCACCAATTGATAGAATTACATAAATATAGATATCGTAACATTCCCATAAAAATTTCTAGTAGAATATTCTAACGGCCTAGTATTAGGATCATATCCTATTTATAGTCCAGGATAACCAAGTAAGACGGGAACATGCCTTGAGGTAGACTCGTATTCACATTAGTGAAGAGTAAAGTCATACTCCAGAAGTTTTAGATCAAGATAATTTCCACATTTTTGGAAGAGGATAACAATGTGATAATGAGAAATTAATTGGGACATGCTCATATTCTTATCAGTTAATCTTCTTGGAGTATTCCTAAAAATAATGGAATCCATGCACATATTCATACTACTTGCAAAGAATGAATTCCCCAACATACTCAGAGACCATACATGTAGAGGCTAATATCACTCCTCCCATTCTACAAGTCCTTATATATATTCTAATGGGGAATGAATATTCAATGAAATATCATATTTTAATCCCATATGGGGATCACTATGTGATAGAAACAAACACATTGGGAAGTGATCATATTGATTTAAAAAAAAGACCATTGGAATATTCTAACGGCAGTGGATCAAGCTCACACTCCTGTCCTGAATGAGGATCACAATGTGATAATAGAACATACCTAAAAAATGGATAAAATACAATAAATTATGAGAAATATCAATTTCATATTATCATATATTCTCAAAAACTATATCATACTATATAATCACTAGACGGTTTTAAACATGTTCTAGAAACTTTCATACAACTTTCTCATAATGCTGTACAATTATAAAATAATGGTCATCATATTTCATCAAGGACATAGAATGAGACCCATATTCTACTTTATGGTACCAGGGAGAAGGATTTCAGGGACTATAATCCTGACATTCAACATGCTCAACGTCCCTATGATGATATATCCCATATACCAGGAAGTCATATGTTTTCCATGACACATATCATTTGAGAGGTGATCAAATTTCATATGCAATTGTATATAGAGGTTATTGAAACCTTATATTCAACAAAAAAACATTCCCTATCGTCATCCAAAATCACTCCACTCTAGTCAGCATATGACACTAAGAACCTTCTTTTGTGCTCTTACCAAATGGAGGAATGTGTGTGTTTTGAATTGGGGACTGAAAATGGGTAATTGAGAGAGTTAGAAACAATGATCCTCCATATCACGATTTAGACCCTCATTAATTCATATTGTGAGGTAATCCATGATCAATATAATGAATTCATATGTTATATACGATATAATATTTGGATTAATCATCGATGAATAAAGAATGTAAATCTCCCATGTATAGAATATGAGTATCACCTCCAGCTCATCAATATAGTCTGTTATGAACTGGATATGGAAACATTCTCAATATCCTAGATCAGAGGAATGGAAAAAGATGGAATACATCTACAAATATTTTTTCATCTCATTGTGACAACCCTCCATTAGATAATATATTAATCATTGACAGAAATGCATATATGACGATGGGATAAATATGGTGAATTAAACATGACTATATTCCATGAAGAGTAGAATCCTTTAGATATGTCTCTATGTAATTTCATATCCTCAAAAAAAAATCAAACGATTGGAAATCACACAATTCCGTAGGAAACTATAATATAATTTACCAACATCAATGATTCATAGAAATCATGGATGGAGGGAGAAGAGATCAATATGACCATTTAATGGGGACCCCCAAAGCAAAAGGAATGCATTTCAAACATGGAATCCAATGTTAGGATTAATTGGAAAACTACTAGTAACTAATGATTCTAATAACAAGTACTATCACACCTAGATTCTACATAATCACAACTACACCTCATCAAATGGGCTGTTGTAGCAACATTTATATCAGTTGTCGATGAGAGAACCTAACCCATCAGGTTTGTGGAATATCTACCTCCACCTCCACATCTCATATCATCAATTCCCAAGATGATTTATGAAAAATCATCAGTAACTAAAAAACCCAAAAACCCTAGTAAGAGAAAATTTATATCTAAATCACCCTCTAAAGGTTCATAATATCTTGGGAGGGCCTCGTAGAAATCAACAATGACTCCATATCAATGTCATCCAAGCGGGACGGGAATATGTATACCTAAATTTCCATCCTAGGATTAATCAAACCCCCAACATGAATCATTGGATCATAAAAAAGATTCTTTCTATACTAATTATGGACTCATATAAACCCCATTTTGTTCGGATAGGGTCATTTTCATCATCATCACCGTAGAGAGAATCTATAACATCCATGATGGCAGGTAAATATCGATGGACGGTATCCCATTCGTTCCTCCAAAAGTAAGAAAAAAAATTGTTATTTGGTTCCAATTTAGAAAACACAATGGGAAGCACCCTCGACGTCATTATTCATAGACCATGATAAAATTACTATATGGTGAATTTGATCATATCCTAAGGGGTTTTACAACAAAAATAAATTAATATGTCTAGGTGTTCTAATAAAAAAACTAATGAATGCAGTGTATAGTCCTTATCTTCCATTGAAAGTATTGGGAAAACCACTACTACATGATATTCCTCTATTTATGTCATTACATTAAAAAATTACCATTGTGGATAAATACACAAATAAATACATCCTCATCAAGGAAAATATAACCTCTAATGAATGTGTTATTGATGCACCAATCAATAATGCATGTACCAAAAATTAGACAAGGTTGCAGAATCAGGAAACTCAGAATATTGAGATTCGACATCTCTGGTGGAACACTAGAATGGAAAAACTATTCTGTGGCCACATACCAATATCTTCTAAATAACGTGAGGTTTCTTCCATGGATGAATAGTTGTCCCAATACGATAGTGAGATAAAACGATCATATAGCTCAATAAGGATCAACACAAGAAAAATATTAATGTCAGTTGTAATTATCATGAAAAAATATCCTCCCTCCCATAGATGAACCACTAGAAATAGAAACATATTACCATCTGAATGGTTACAGATCTATTAATCTAATTTTCTTAAATTTTTAGGTCCAAAAAGATCATAACATCCCTATGTTATAGGGAAAACCACTCCCTCTCCAGGGTGATCACTATGTCTTATGATGAATCAAGAATCCTTGGGAGACATAGGTGGCTTTACCACATCAATATTCACTTGGACCCTATAGCTACAATGAAGTAGCGAAAATAGTTTCTAAATTGTTATTAATTTCATCATTTCCCTTTTTATACTAACGAATGAAATAGAAGGGCGACACACACCTGTGTATCCTATGAGGAAACACATCCCAAAATAGTGTATGAATGTGTTCCACCAACAAATTTATGAAATCCTACCCTATCCACCATCAACAATATAGGTGAAACTGGAAAAAATATCTAGCACGTGAAATCCCATTCTTATCCTATTATGATTCGTCAAGATCTACATGATGCGACAAAGGATAAGGTTTTTTAATGAATTTGACTGATCTAGAATTTTTTTTGGTATAACAGTCTACCAAGAAGATACATTTTAGTATGGAATGATAATTTATGTAAATTCCTTTAATTTTTATCTTTATGTTGGGAAGATTATAATCATTGAACTGATGAACCACAAATAATGTGAAAATTAGTGGTTTCTAACTTCATAGACAAATGGAACAGTTTATCATATTCACATAGTGTCCTTATTTCATTAGTGATATTGTTGTAAACCTGTGTTTAAAATATTAAGGTTGAGTTTTAAATAACTCTATTCCCAAAAATATATTTAGGTGCGTTCCATGAGTTCTTATAAATAGAACAACATCTTGAGAATTCCATTCAGAAAAGCTGATCCAAATATCGACTCATACCAATATCATAGGGAAAGATCTAGGAACATCATATGATATATACTTCATTCTAAATATAGCATCATCTCCCCTAGGGGAACCAAGGGATGTCTGAAACCCCTTATCACCTCTTATTTAGTGGAAACATCCATAAAATCACCAACTGGTAGAAGCATAAAGAAATATGGGTCCCCTTGAAATTGAGGTACATATGAATAAGGAATAATCCTTTTGAAATGAACATGAACCTCATTATATCTTCATAGTCATGTAAAATAATATGCCTAATCTTCCATATCCTAAGATTCCCATTAAGGTTAACCACACCAACCTACTCGACAACTACCCTTTACAAAGAATGCTAGGAAATTATATCAAGTGATGCTTCTTCATTAAAAACAGGATTCATCACAAAGAAGATTTTAGACAAGTGGTCTTAGATAAATATTCATATAATGATTCCTAAATTACTACTTCCCATTCAATAGATGAATAAGGTTGGTAGAATTTTCCATCAATGTGTGGGTGGAGTTTCGACTGCTATATGATTGGGAAAAAAGTTGACCGAAATTATTCCAACATAAGAGAATAGTTGAGTAAACCCACAATAGATATAAACACTACAAAATTCACATTATATATGTCTTATAAAGGTGTTTTTGACCATCATATATTTGAAGAAATAGAATAAGTGTATTCATATTCAACTATAATGAATGATACATATATTTTATATTTCTTACATGCTGCATCTAAAGCATTGGGACTTCCCCAGAGAACATCCATATTATGAAGCTATAGTATAAGGTTATATTAATAATATACAATGGTAATATCCCTTTTATAATGATTATTATTTCACATAATATGAGTATCACACATATAATCAGATATACGAGTCACCCGTGCAAGAACTGATGATATAGGGAATAGTACATGTGTGTTTGTACCCAATATTTTAGTCACATCCCCAAAGATTACATACATGAAGTAGATCCAAATGGGAAGCACACTATAATTAAGCTATGAAACATGGTTTTGTCCCAAAACCCTCCTGTGGTTATCTACACCCAGATTTCTTACAAGAATTTCTATCAGGGGTTCGATTATCTGATCAGCCTAGGAAACGTGGAGGGCCAGAAAGACCTCTTCCACTGGTAGTATATTCTCCCTTGATATATATAGAATAAATTAAAATATACACATAAAATTACATTCCACATTACTCATAAAACATGGTTAAACCCCACATGTATATGTTTCTATATCATTAACAACAGAATGATATTCTGAAACTAATGGTACTTTCTCCTCACAAACACTCAATCCTGGATTTTCTGCATATATTAAAATAACTCTGGGATGCATTGGTTGAATCCTTATAGATCCTATTGTTTTTTTAGATAGATTTCATTACATCTGTGGTTTATCGAGTGAAATCATGACATCCAAATTCCATGTCCACATCTTGTTCACTAGCGAGGATTAGGACTATGTTATAGAAGGGAAGATCAGGGCCCTATATGATATGAGAAGACTTAATAATTTTTACATCGAAAGGGATATGATTTAAATGGTTCCATGTACAAACTAATCCCATTTCTATCCCTTTTACATTTGGGATAGAGCCAAGTTGTCCTATCTCACACAAAGCATTCCATTCACGGGTATGAAATGAGTAAACAAAGACCCCTCAAGAAGATCAAAATCAAAGCTCCATTTGGGGATCACATATCATATTATGGGTTTATGGTCATCCACGAAGACACCACATATAATTTCCTTCTCAAAATGGCTTGGATTCACATCCATGTTGTAATAACATCCACATTCTGTAGATGTCTAAAATACCCCATCAATGTTATGATTGGAATACTACTGGTTGATAATGCCCCCTTTGATACTTCTAGGGAAACATATACTTAAGCATGATTCAATAAATTGAAAGGAGAACAACCAATAGAGTAGGATGATATACAGGTCGCATCCCCTAATTTCTTGGGGCCACCATCAAATATCCCTAGAGTATGGTGCACAACGACTATATGTTCCCCATATATCTTGTTATGGTGATAGACATAACCCTTGATGTCCAAGAACCTCACGTCCCCATAGAAATTTTAAAAACAAATTAGCTCCAACATCTCTATAAAATGACCATGATAGTATGAGATTATAATTCCTCTTATCATGTCCTATCTCACATCAAAAGGGATAGATATTCTATTATGAGACTTTTATATCTATATAAGAAATCCTCCAAATGTTTAGTGGTAGAAGGAGATGATAAACTCTGGAACTCCCATCCTAGATTCGACGAATGTATCATAACCAACATTTACTAGATCATACAGGTGAATCTAAGAATAAAATAATATCTATAGCCTATATTGAAAAATATTTACATGCCTCTTAAAGAGAATGTGATAGATATTTCATATCTAAAGCAACAAAAATATGTGTTTTCTTTGAACTGTTTATAAATTCCCATACTAACTACACTAGTGGTTATGAACAATATCATCATTCTCAATTATCATCAAGGCTTAAAGTAGGCATCCAAGATGGTTAAACATTTTCTTTCCCCTATTTAGTGGAATATTTTGACAAATGACTCCAGACCAACATTGTACAAGATGAGAAATTCCCAATATGGATCACCAACATCATCCCTTTCAAGAAATACAAAAAATATTTGTTGTATGTGTTAATTTTAGATTCCTTAATCAGTGTGTCAAAATTGAATATTTACCATTTTATTTCACAAAAATATAGATCTATTCAATATTTATCTTCCAATACCTTTCCATCATTAACAGGTATTCAGTGTACAAATAGATAAATATGGCCATTGATGATTATTATGTCACTTAATTTAGAGTTCCATAGTGGATCTTTTGATTTCAATTTATTCCCCTTGCATTAAAGTGTGTGGGAACTACATATTATGGTACCAAGGATCATATCATTATCTTTTTATATTGAAGAATATTTTAATGTTTTAACAATGGCCTTGCAGTCGAATCTTGACAATGATGTGATCACTTCACAGATCTCAATGTAATCGTCGAAAAGATTTGGCCACCTAGTTGGATGATTAATCCACTGAAAATGCACCACCAGGGTTACATCTTGAAAGTTCCAAGGATATGTGGTACACCACCACGACATTTATGATATTGGTACTATGACTTGATACATTAATTACATATTGGACCAAAAAATACTTATGTTCTCTCATATTGATCATCTCATGTACACCCATTTTCATACTATGCTTATTGGGCGTTGGGTCTGATAGGAATTTATTCTATATAAATAAATAAATTAGTTTGTATCTCAGAAATTAGTGGAAGTGAAAAACCTGGATGATTTCCTCACATCACATCATTCCCCTTAGAATACTATAGTAGACGTTGATCTTTCAAATGAGAATGTTTTCTATGAACATGGCACTCCCCAGACATGGGAGATGTTGTGTAATGCCACCACATGATTTTCTTGTAACAAAATGGATGGCAAACCTGATAATCAATAAGGTTGACATATGGATTTTATTTTTAAATGTAGTTAATTCTCCTTTTCCCAACTCTATATCACTATCCAATAGTTTCACGAATAACTCTGAAAGATACCAATCTCTCATTGCTGGATTAGAAATATCCATACCATTAAAAATACCCTACCTGAATATAAAAGATGATTTGGCACTAGCAATAAAGAAGATCAGTGGAGAATATTCCATCAAAAAGGAAGAACTCGTCTATATCACTGGATAAATCAGGGGAGTGACGGAAGTGTTCCATTTTTATCCCACATTACATCATGGTCCCCAATAATAGAGTTTGTGTGATAAAATATTGGATAATACATACACATTCTGGACGGAAACTAATCAAGAGGAAGAAATCATCTTTTTCCCACACCTATAAATGGTCTCATCAGTCATCATCATAAATACAGGAAAAATAAATTAGATCAACACCGCCTTCATATTGTGATAAACTATCATCCAGAATGGGTTGAATGGTTCCCATAATCAATTTTATTTAAAATGATACTCTCCTGATATATCAAGTTAGATAGGAACAAATTCGGAATTGTTGAGAGAACATTACACTTCATATTGGTGAAAATGAAGTGATAGTATCCAAAAGGCATGGATTCGATGAAAACATTGTCATATGAATATCATAATGAATCGTTCCATCATACAAGAATTCAATGAACAATCATATTATTCTCATTAATGGGGAATAGAAAATCCCATTAAATCAAAAGGTTGGTTTACAATTGGAATACTGTGATGAAAAACTATGTTGAATTCACATAGAAATGTCATGAATTCAAGATCCATTCATTATTAACCAATAAAAATAAAGTATTTATAAAGAAATGTAAATATTTATGGCCATTTTACTATTGAGTAATGAATGTTTTGGGGTCATTTCCCCTATAAAATAATAATAAATTTAATTAAATCCATACTACCGAATACCTTTTTTCAAAATAGGATGAGGAAATACTCCTATAAGAAGTGTTCATAGATAATGTAATCAACTTTGTAAAGTACCATATAATCATCTCTATTAGAGTCCCTCGCATAATATTGAAATTCATTAACACCAAATACTATTCTATAATGTTTATTAAGTATTATTGAGAGAAAAATATTTAGTCTAATCACTCATCTCAAAATAATGTAGTAGAAGATGGATAGATAATGGCCTTTAATAATACTCAATCAAATATATTCCAAATGATGGTGACAAAGAAGATAAGTCATATTCAGATAATATCACCCTTGTTTTATGGTCATTACATACCACCACACTTACTACTACACAAGCAATGCCATACTCCTTAGTGTACAAGATTGATGTAGTTTTTTCAATACATATCAACTACCTTTTCTTAGAATAACTATTTAAGGAATCATCTTGGATGATGATCAATCATAGAAGTTCCTAGATGAATTGAAGTGTTTTTATGACAATAGGTTACAGAAATTTTAGAACCTTGAAGTCCATCAAAATCATAACACATTATCCCTTAATAAGAAGGTACTCATAATACCATTCCTCCATGGAGAATTAGTGTTGGGTATGAGTAAACCATTTAATATATGAATGAATCGAATGTAGATAGAAGAAACATCGGAAGGTAATTAAATTATACAAATGGTACATCCCAATAGATCTTACTCATTGTCCATAATGTAAAGGGAGCATGTCACACCCCCAACCAATGTCATATTTCCCATGAAATACACTGTGTAGATGTAATCAAGTGTCTAATGTCCTAATCCCATGACATTAAAATGTAGAGATATTTCCTCACAACATGTCCCTGAACTACATGGAGGATCATCCTAACCAAATGACATTAAACTATATGGATTCATACATGATAGAAGATATTAAATAATATAACATATGTGGTCCTGGTTGCATAACATTAAAATTCATATGATTTTCATCACTACAGGTAATTAAACTATATAAAAATAACCATCTCACAAATGAATCATTTATAATGCTCAATATCAATGCAATTGGAGGATGTGATCCCCACATCCCTTTGTGAGAGTAATATCCACGTATGGAATATCTTAATCTATGAAATAATTGTGGGTTTATTTCATGCATCACATGATACGTAGTGAAACCCAAAACTCTCAAGTCTCGGGCCAAGCTATTATATTCCTTTTATTTCACATTGGGTGATCGACATACTCACCACATGACATTAAACTACCCAATATATATCTTTTCTATTCAAAATTAATGTAAATGGGTTTTCTAGAACTACATTTTGATTGATTCTCATTTTCAATGTGAAATGTATGGATGAATTGATCCAATATCTTGGATTATTTACCAAATGATGAAACATCCCCTTATATTTTCCTAAATGACCTTATCCCGGTGACTGGAACCCACTCAATTCCTTGTTCCCCAAACTGACCATATGTCACGTGATCTTAGTAATTTCAATAAGGGATTCCATACAAAAACAAGTAATAAAAACTTGTGTTGCAGTTATCATGGTCTTAAATGCAATACTATAATTTGAGTACCCTAATTCCTCTTAGACTGATGTTGAACATCATGGTCGATGTAATTTTCACAATAACAAAAACATCACATCTCTAGGGACCTCATTCGAGAGTACCACTATTTGGGGAGATTGGTATCCTACCACACCACTATCCTCAATGAAAACATATGTAATGATTTTTTAAATGACATGATATATAGTGATTTCTTGATCTTCAAACACGGGTCTAGTAAAAAGAATTATAAAAATACCCCAATCATTGTATAGGCATGAAATGTGTAGAAAATTCCATCATTTATAACTATATATGGCCTGATTGCTATCATTTTATGATATGTAGTGAATCCATTATTTCCATAAATGGACCCATACATCATACCCCTTTTCACGTCAAGAACAAAAAAACATTTCCGCATAATGTTAAAATACATCGGTCATCAATAAGTATGAGTGGTTTGATTCTTTTCATCATTTCACTACAAGAAAACTGCCGTTTAGCAGCGGTTTTTTCACGGCGGTTTTTAAAACCGCTGCTAAATGTGTTTCGGGCCGCCATTTTGAGACGGTTTCTAAACCGCCGCGAAAAAACCGCCGCTAAATGAAAAAAAAAATTCTTTATTTTTATTATTATTTATTTTTTTTTAATTTTATTCGAGGATTAGGAGCAGTTTCGGTAAAACCGCCGCAAAATGAAATGAAAAAATAAAAAAACACGAGAAACCCCGAAATCACTAAAACGACCATAACTTTTGATCCGGGCGTCTGTTGAAGCGCCTAGACCAGTCAAATCAATGATAATGAAGAGATATAGAGGCACATATAATCAAAACTGTGAGACAGTCTTAGGTGAGGTAGATATTAGAGTTATAAAAAAGATTAAAAAAGTTCTCCAACTTCAAATGGCCATAACATTCGCTCTGGCTGTCCGTTTGGGCTTTACCACATATCAAATCGAAGCCAGCGAAGAGAGATACACAGCAGTTCGACACAAGAAAGCTTCTTTATTGTTTTTCGACCCCAAAAACCCCTCAGAATGCCTCCAAAATCCCATTTCTGTCACCGGTGTCCTGTCGAACTTGTCTTCAAATGGACCTAACTTTCGATCCGCATGTCAGTTCGGACTCATTCAACTGCCAGATCATAGCTCGGTCTATGAGCTTCAGTTATACTGGTCGCGGTGCCCACATGAACTCCTCGATCATATGTTATGACCTTTTTAGGGGGTATCAGGTTTGTTATGTTTTTCAGTGCCTCGTGTCTAGCACCCGTTCCCCGTCAGCTTTTTTTTAAATGGTCGTAATGTCCGATCCGCCTATCCATTAGGACTCTTTCACCTTTCCAGTCGAAGATTGTTTCAGGATCTTTGATTTGACAGTTCGCGGATCTAAAACGGACTCTCGGATCATAAGTTATATCCATTAATGCGAGTCCAATGTTGTTTTCTTTTTATGACCGTTTTGACGGGTTTTAACGGTTGCTCCATTTATTACGGTTTATTTGGGTTTCCATGACTTGTTATCTTTATCAATGGTTTTTGTGGGTTATTATGATGACTATGTTGAATTATTAAAGAGTTTCCCAGAGTTGTCACGAGTTTTCATGCATTCTAATTCATTGTGATGCCTCATTCTTCACATGCTTCTCCATCATTTTTCGTGCGTTTTCATGATTTTTCATCCCTTATCACGTCTTTTCCTACTTTTCCATGTGATTCCTTTATTATTTATTATTTATTATTTATTATTTATAATATACTTTAATTTATTTATTATCTATTATTTGTAACTGGTTATTTATTACTTATTATTTATTATTTATATTTATTTATTATTTATTATTTATTATTTATATTTATTATTTATTTACTATTTATTATTTATTTATGATTTATGATTTATTATTTATTAATTATTAATTATTAATTATTAATTATTTATATTTATTAATTATTTATATTTACTTATTACTTATTATTTATATATATTATTTATATTTATTTATTATTTATATTTATTTAATATTTATTATTTATATTTATTTATTATTTATTATTTATATGTAATATTTAGTATTTAGTATTTATTATTTATATTTATATTTATTTATTATTTATATTTATTATTCATTATTTATTATTTATTTTTTATATTTATTTATTATTTATATATATTTATTATTTATTATTTATATTTATTTATTATTTATTAATTATTAATTATTATTTTCATTTATTATTTTCATTTATTATTTAGTATTTAATATTGATTATGTATATTTATTTATTATTTATTATTTATTATTTATATTTATTTTTTATTTTTATTTATTTATTATTTATATTTATTATTTATTATTTATTATTTATTATTTATTATTTATTTTTTATTTTTTATTAATTATATTTATTTATTATTTATTGTTTATTATTTATTATTTATATTAATTTATTTATTATGTATTATTTATTATTTATTATTTAATCTTTATTATTCATTATTTATTATTTTTTATTTTTTATTTTTTATTTTTTATTTTTATTTATATCTATTATTTATTTATTATTTATTATTTAGTATTTATTATTTATATTTATTAATTATTTATGTTTATTTATTTGTTATTATTTATTATTTATATTTATTTATTAGTTATTATTTATTATTTATTATTTATGATTTATGATTTATGATTTATGATTTATGATTTATGATTTATTTTTTATTATATATTATATATTATTTATATTCATTTATTATTTATTATTTATTATTTATTATTGATATTATTTATTATTTATTATTTATTATCTATATTTATTAATGATTAATGATTAATTATTAATTATTAATTATTTATTATTTATATTTATTTATTTATTTATTATTTATTATTTATTATTTAATATCTAATATTTATTATTCATTATTTATTATTTATTATTTATTGTTTATTATTTATTATTTATATCTATTATTTATTATCTATTATTTATTATTTATATCTATTGTGTATTTATTATTTATTATTTATTATTTATTATTTATTATCTATATTTATTATTTATTATTTATATTTATTAATTATTTATGTTTTTTTATTATTTATTATTTATTATTTATTATTTCTATTTATTTATTATTTATATTTATTTATTATTTATTATTTATATTTATTTATTATTTATTATTTATATTTATTTATTATTTATTATTTATTTATTATTTATATTTAATTATTATTTGTTATTTATATTTATTTATTATTTATTATTTATTATTTATTATTTATTATTTATTATTCCTTATTTATTATTTATTATTTATTATTTATTATTTATTATTATTGAGCTTATATCTATTATTTATGTATTATTTGTTTTTTCAATTAATATATATAAGTATATTAAATTCTGTTAATTAACCACATGGCGAGTTTGCTGGAGTGGTAAACTCTTTGGAAAATATGCAAGAGGTTAGGGGTTCAAATCTCACTAAATGCAGAATTTCTTTATATTGCATGGGCATGCATGTGCATGTGCATGTGCATGAGATGGCATGAATGGATAAATAAAGTAAATAAAATAATACGAAATAAATAACAAATGTAAATAAATAAATAAATAAAATAAATACGAAATAAAATAATTAAAATAAATAAATAAAAAATATAAGAAAAAAAAATAAATAAATAAATAAAATTAAATAAATAAATAAAATAAATACGAAATAAAATAAATAAAATAAATAAAATAAGTAAAATAAATAAAATAAATAAAATAAATAAATACGAAAAATAAATAATTAAATAAATAAATAGGAAAAATATATAAATAAATTGGCAAAATAAATAAATAAATAAATAAATAAATAAATAAATGAAATAAATAAAATAAATAAAATAATTAAAATAATTAAAATAAATAAAATAAATAAAATAAATAAATAAAATAAATAAATAAATAAATAAATACGAAAAAAATAAATAAAATAAATACGAAAAAAATAAAGAAATAAATACGAAAAATAAATAAATAAATAAGTTAATTTATTAATTAATTAATTAATATATAAATAAATATATAAAATTAAAAAAAATTAAAAAAAATAAAAAAACCGCCGCTAAAAAACCGCCGCGAAACATTCTATGACGGTTTTGAAAACCGCCGTGAATAGTTTCTCAATGCACGATTTCGCGGCGGTTTAAACCGCTGCGAAACGGAAAAAAAACGGCCGCTAAATGCCTTTTCTACCGTAGTGCTTGAAATGTATGGATGCTCGAATATCCTAACATGGGTCCAAATACCACAATCAATGGAAATTATTTTGACCTCTAAATATGGGAAACATCAATATAGAGTGTCTTTCATACAATAAATCATGTGACATAATTTCTATCGTCAAAAGATATATAGTGATGTCCAGATCTCAAATTCTCAGCCTAGCCACAACAAACGATAATAGAAATTCACCCCAACTACCTAAGGTCTAATCCACACAAATAAATTTTTCCTACATATGAATCCAATCAACATATGTCTTACTTCCACTTGTAATACATCTTCAAAAAATTGTTCATGTTTCTCCCCGTGTGCTTTCCAAATGTCATTAAACTAAAAAGAAAACATCACGATCACATGACATGAAATCATCACAACAAAAATGTCCCTATTTCATGATCTGTAAGGTAACATCCTTACATAATGATGATAAACATATTAGAAACCTTCCTCACCACATGATATTAAAATGAATGGAGATAAAACGATCCCCAATACATGATGATAAAATGTACAAAAAGTATCCCATTTTCACCCATTTTCAAAGAACAATGAGGACCTTATTATAGTTCTCCAGCGTATGGGATGCTTCCATCATATTCATGGAACCTCAATCCATAAATCATACTTCATTTC
The DNA here is from genome assembly GCA_963277665.1 of Viscum album. Taxonomy (NCBI): domain Eukaryota; kingdom Viridiplantae; phylum Streptophyta; class Magnoliopsida; order Santalales; family Viscaceae; genus Viscum; species Viscum album. The sequence continues at coordinate 1,768,133,011 of OY728152.1, forward strand.
TCAAGTACCTCAGGTTTCCAATAATCAATCACAACCCTTGGAATAAGATACCAATCCTCAAGGGACCCTTAATTTTACTATGCATATATTCCTATGGATCTTATATACGGACAAATGGGCATCATCCAAATGAGTCACTCTACAAAAGTGAATTCCAATCCTTGAGAGCCTTGAAATCATCATGGAGGAACTCATCAACTTAGGGTGTTATAAAATACTCCTGGTATGATTTTTTGATATCATTACTCTGGACCTGAGATCCACGATCATTGATTTTCAACATTTCGATCTCATAATCAGATGGTCGTAGTGGTCCTATTGACATTGGGTATCCTAATTTTGATATCGAGTACCACCCCCATATTATTTTCATTTATGTCAGGCCCTTAAACTATATTCAAATTGGTCAAAGGTTTTATGAACAAAAACTCAATCCAAAAATTGTCTAAATCAAAAGACATTAAACAATAGAAATAAGAAAAAACAAACATGCAAGACTGAATAATCAAAAAATTGTATCTTGATAAAAAATAAAGTATTTCCTTAACAAACTCTAGTTCTCCATTGTTTAGGTAAATATTATAGTTCAAATAAAAAAAGTCATAAAACACATAAGGCCTCCCCTAAAGCCATAGTAAAATACAAGAAATCCTCACTATACCACCATGCTTCAAGAAAAAGATAAATTAGTTATTTTTTACATCTCTTCAACACGATAACATGTTATCTATGAGGTGGAAAAAAATTTAGTGTGCTTCAACCCTTATCTAATATTACAATTTCTACAAGTCAAACTTCATAATTTGAGATCCTCAGATCCCCACAACCTTAGATGGCCCATGAAAAAAGATAAATAGATTCAAGAGATACATTTAATTGAAATGAATGTATGCCTATGGCTCCGACATATGGTCATATGGTCATCATCTAATTGAATAACTATGAAAAAAGTGATTTCTGATGATTTTGAGCCCAGAAATCTCCATGGTATAACTCAACACCTTTGTGTTTTGTGGGACATTACAGTTACTAATATCCTATATGATCTGCATAACATGAGCACTTTGGACAATGATTTACAATTTTCACAATAAAATATTCAAATGGATTCTACATCCTTGACATTATGTCACAGTTTTTTTTACCCTTTTCTCATGGCCAACATGTTCCATTAAATTCCTAAACCATTGATGGCCCACACATCATTATTTGAAACCATTAGTTGTAGGGACCAAGAATTAAAATTTATGTACTGAATATCCCTAGAGTACATGAACCCTTCATAGATATCATTCTTCCCATTCCCTTCCACATAATCACGATGTTTTAGTTTTTAACAAATAATTCATGGCCCTCAAAATGATGTTTAGATTATATTTTCTATATCATGTTACAGAAGCATATGGGACTAAAAATACCAACTAAATAATATCTTCCTTGTAATAAAGGATTTTAAATCCATGTGACATCTAAAAACAGTATGAAAAAAAGATGAACATTAATGTTTTATGGTCCATCCCCAACATGTTTGACACATCACATTTTCACAGGCTCAAACATTTGGTTTATGATGTATATAACATAGATTTGAACTATTTAGATAGACATAGTATCCCTAAAATTTCTCCCTCAACCAATATTACCTCCCATAAACCCTCCATGGACCATGTACAGTTGTGGAGATTCCATTTTTTGGTAATTCGACTAACGCATAAGGTCTTTGGCCTACCAACCAGAGGCATATTATCCATGTAGGAAATGAGATATAATCCTCATAAACCATGAAAACACCATATGAAAACTCAAACTCTATGTTATTTGTCATTCATATAATTAATAAAACATATTACATGATCATCACTCAATTCCAAGATAAATGATCCTAAAATGTAGCAATAGAAGTTCTGATCTAAAATTAGATAAACTACAGTGACCGAATGTTTGAGCTAAAAGACCCTAAAGTACTGTGAATTAATTTCCTAGAAAAAGACTCTAAACTATACTAATATATGGATTGAACTAAAAGACCCTATAATAATGTGATATAACATCTAATCTAAAATACCATAAACTACAGTGATAGATGGTATGACATAAAGGTCCCTAAACTATAGTGACACATTGTCCAAGATAGAAAGACCATCAACTACACCAATAGATGGTCCATGATAAAAGGCCCCAATCTACAAATCAATAGTTATTTAGTATGTATGAATGTAATATATTTTAAGGTCCACCATATGGCCGTGTCAAAAATCAGGTCACTCCAACCAAGCATATCGACTTCAAAAAAAGATAATGAAATCTCCCATCAGGAAATATATTCAACCCAAATTATCCTATTATATATCAATAATATTACGATAACTTGAGAGGATAAATAATTTAGGAATGTTGTTTTGGTTTTTATATAGGATAAATTCACAAGAAGAATCTATTATAATTATAACATTTAAACATAGGAATTCAAGTTTACATGATATTATTCAAATGATTTGTATTATTGGAGATTCATATAACATCACACATAAAAAATGTATTTCACATCATGAATTAAAAGATTATATTAAACCAATATTAATTGTCTATAATATCCATTCATTATTAGAGTTATTGTGTAAGAATTTTGTCATTTTTGAGTCTCTCTATCAATCGCTGAAAAATTGAGTGCATATCTACTAACTAACAATAATAATATTTGATTAGATGGGTTGGTCAAAAAAGTATGAGTCTATAAAGAACTATAAATTGAATGTTGAAGTGCTGATCATCCCACACCTTCTGATTCTGCCCTAGGATGTAGATTCAAATTTAAATTTGTTAGATCCTCAACTCTATTTTGAATAATTTACAATGACGATGTTGATTTGGAAGGGTCATACATTAGGTGAGTTATGATTTACTCATGTCTCTATGTATTCATGGTCCAATTATCCATATAGTATTGAAATTATGAAATAAAATAACAAATCTTCTTCATTTAATCCTACTCATCCTTTATCTAGTCAGCAAGGGGAGCCTCGTTGGCATGATCTGGACCCCCTGTCATTGGTGCAGAAATCATGCTGAGTTAGTTTATTTTGATTCCTGAATTAGTTCAATGTTTTTTTGATGAAAATGATCACTCCCCAAGTCATTAAATATGTGTTTAAGTTGTTCCACATGGTCCTAAAATCCGTCCAAATGGGTCATATTAATCAAATAGTGTATCTCTTCAAAATCAGCCTAATTTATGTATGAAATTCTATGGCTGATAGGATGGTCAAATAAAATATTCATATAGTTTGATAATTTGTCTATGAGACTAGAGTTTAGTCTTTATATATCATCTCCTAAATAGAGGAACAATAAATCACTTTTCTGGAGAGATGAATTCCTCAACATAATTAGTCCGACTATCATTATGCTCATCACCAAAAAATTGTGTCTTCCATGAAGTATCTCTTATGTCTTGAATCAACATCATTGTTTCAACAGAAAGAGGGGTTGGTGGGATTAATGTATTTTTAACATGATGAAACATTCTTCCAATAACAAAAATTAAGATATGATGCTACCCATACCAAGTAATAATCATGAAAAAAAAATGTTTAGGTATCATAAAAAATAAGAATGATCGTTGCATCAGTGTATTTGTGTTCCAACATTATCCAAAATAAGTGGATAATCCAAGGGTTCCGCTCACCACACACAAAAGCTGGAGTAAGAGGATATAACTTTTTTTAAAAGACAGACTCATTAATTTCGAATAACAGCGGGCGTACAAACAATATGCCATGAACGGAAATGATACATACAGAGCTAAATAACATCACAGGGGCCTGAGGCCGCCAGTTGATGGGAAGCATTGTTTCCTTCCCTTTTAGTAATGGATAATGTGACGAATGAGAAGCCTTCATGGAGAGAAAGGATTCATCTAATGAGGGATCCAAAAGATTGGAGGCTTCCTTCATTAAATTTGATAGCGTTGATAATGATGAGACAATTTCATTTGTGGTTGATTTTATCCCATCCGCGATCCTTGGTGAGCATCATACCTGCATGGATGGCAGTAGCCTCAAGCAAAATAGGTTCCCAAAAAGCGTGGTGTGATTCATGTTTTGTAGAAAGGACTTTCCCTTGATGGTTCTGGGCTAGGATGTCGAGGGCGATAGTCACATCCTTGGGGAGAGACGCATCCACATTAATCATAAGAATCCCATATCTTGGAGGACAGCAGTGGGAGGGAAAAGTGGGGGTTCCAAAGGGATTATGTTATCCATTTTGGTGCTTCTAGCACTCAATCCATGAAAAGTCCCATTCAATCCAGAATTTGGGATGTATGTGAACATGGTTAAAAACATCCTCATTGCGACATACCTAAATGATCCAGTCCAGGGTGCAATGGGAGCCTACTTTATAAGACAAGAAGGAGAAGCACCAACACATCAGGAAAAATGGGAGGTCAAAGACCATGGCCAGTGAAGTGTCGAAAGCAGAGCCCCATTTCATCCAAATTTCATTAGCCCCTAGGCACTGGATGATGGCGTGAAAGGGAGATTCTGAGATGTTCTGGTAGAAAGGGAAATAATCGACACTCGAATTATGTCGGAAGAAGAGAAGGTTAAAATTGATGGAAAATGCGATAAGATATACATGCCTCATAGTCTACCAGAACATCCATCATGTCAAATACAGCACCGTAAAAAAGTGAAATCATATATTACCATTCGTCTAGAGATTCATTTCCATTATAGATGATCATCCCATTCAGTACAAGATAATGTGTGAAATGAAGTCTATTATATCCAAAAAACATATTTGTCACAACTGAAGAGAATAATAATATATATCCCACTGAATATATTTAAAAAAAATTATGGTGGGATAAGGGATCAATCCTCATGGTGTAATTTTAGTAGTCGTAACAATTAAAATACTCACCTATCTAGGAAAATAAGAATTGAAAATGACCACTAATCGTATAAGTTGTGTTTTAATTTTTTTAATGTGACCTATGTGTTGTTAAACTAATGAAAGGGTTTGTACCTCCAGATCAAGGAATCATTGCTCCACTACCCATTCATTCAATACCAACAACCTAACAATGATCCTTATATACACATCCCCAATTAGGAAAGTCCTTTCAATCAGGAACATCGACATAAATCCCACCAGTATAAGGCTCATATAGTCCTTTTATTTCACTCGATATCCAAATGAAATGTGATATCCATCTTCCGAAATGACCTAGTATGATCCAACACTATCATGATCATTCTAGTAAGGGCACTAATGGGGGGCCTATAGTAGTTTTTCTAACTCCATTTCTATATAGGAAAATTTCGATCTAGTGTTTCAGTGGGATAAGTGAGCACATACTCATGTCATTACTCATATTATCCTTCAATATATTGAGAATATTCCCTACTATGAATGGATTATAAAAAGGTTTATCAAATGCATCTATTGTTAGGTCGAAAAAATCTAATATCTCTATAATAGGGGGATACTTCACTATTGGCAGATATCCATTATGATGATTCCCACCTCGTCGTGGGATATATAGAAGAATTTGGTTCTAGGGAACCAATGAATAACCAATTATTTAAGAAGATCATGCTTGAGATAGAATACAAATTGGGATATAATTCTAATTTAATAATATGGACCCTATGTGACTGGTCAATGAAGTCTAAGCAGCATTAGATGACTCAGAATGTCCACAACCATTCATTAGAAAAAATATCACCCATAAGAAGTTCCTATATAAATATCCATCAATTTAATTTATTATATAGATAAGATGTTAATATATTCATGTATTTTGGGGAAATATGACAATGAGAAAAAGTCACAGTCCTCCAAACACAATGGGGAATCTTCCAACATATATGACAACCACATGGATTTAGCTACGACTATTTGTCTATCCTCATTAATATTAATATGACTATATTTAATGGATATTTAAACTAAACAAGACAACAAATTAATGTCTGTAGGGGGGATTAAAACATCATCCTGCAAGATGAAGCCGTATAGAAGAATATTTTGTGACAGGGGTAATTTTGAATGTTTTGTGGACAAAACGTTTTCATAATTCTGATATCAGATGTCATGAAACATCGAGAGTTAGCATTGAAAAATCATGAAATAATTTCAATTTAATTATAAATAGTAATGGAATATTAATGAGATATAGAATCTATATAAACAAAAGTATGGGTCAAAAGTTAGATAGGTAAAATAAAATGTATCCAAAAGAAGGGAATAAATTTGCAGCATCATAAACATCACACAAATCATCATAGAGATTAATATATCCAATAATTAACTATTGAATCTCATGTTATCTAATGATTGAATGGATCACATAAAACTACATGGAATAACAAGCCACATAATCTCTTGTAGAATCATGATCATGTAAAATTGAAATGGTCATTCTGAACACATAATAGTTGGAAGGATCATGTGATCAAGCCAACAGATCATACATAAACTTAAGTAAGATAATCCATCATAATGGATAAAGATAAAAAAAAACATAAGAGAATTATGAATATTTTATCGAGAAAAAACATGGGAAAAAGTTGTTTTTGATGTAGTTCTCATAGAATGAAATTTTTGTGAGGTCCCATGATAGATTCTTATAGGAGGGTCATGTGAAAATGATCGATGACTGGAGTAGGGAATAAGATCTCTAAAGAATGGAGTAGCGTGTGAATTAACCTATATCCCCTTTCTTATTTATATGGATTTCCATGGAATAAAAAAAATCATTTGATTGACCAAGTGTCACCAAAAAAATCTATTTGTGACTATGAAAAAAGATTTAGGCTTGAATTTACATTCATGTTTGTTGTGACCTTTTCCCAGTGATCATCATTCTGAAAAGGGGGGATATTGATGCTTGGAAAATGATAATTGAAAATTTTAAAAAGTTTCAAATACCTGAATATATGTATTTTTCTCCATAAAATAAAAAATATAATGTTTCCATAGTCATGAAAATCATCTGAACCCCCAAGAGATATGTGATCACATGAGAAGAAGAAGGACATGTGGATCTTCACATGAAACAAATAACCTATGGTATATCCTAAAAAGACCCTTCAACAATTCTTCACACTATTGTAATGTAAACTCGGATATTCAATTAACACATGTTAGAATCTATATAATATCCCCCATGGAACGAGGCTTGGGAACTAACAGATGCTCGGCAAACAATCCAAAAATCCATTGAAAATAGAATGATAATATCATAATGTTGGGAACTATTTTTGGTAAGACAAAACATGAGGATTGGAATGATATCACAACAAACATGAGTCATTTCTTCCTCCTCTCATGAAATCATACTATCATTCCTTCCTCATTATATTTAGAGCTTCAGGCATGTCCAGAAGAACACATTCTCCCCCTTTGGCTCCATAAGGTCAAATTGAAAAAAATTTATATGAAATGGAGACACATCACAAAAAAACCCCTTGTTGGTCACATGATGCATCACATAGTTGTAGAGTGATTATTAATTACAACACTAATGAAATTTCATGATATCCCCAATCATTGTAAAAGAACATTTCAATTAAAAGTGGGAATGAGTAGAGGATCTCACTTTGGATAAAATGTCATCATGCACCTAGGATCTCTACAACCAACCTCAAAAAACAATTAGTATGGTGGCTTAATTTTCTGAAGGCCCCATAAAAATACAACCTTTTCTGAAAAAAAATTCTAGTAAAGTTAAATAATATCACATAATGTCTTGTGAAACTTAATATCAGAAAGGTGCTTTGATGTATTAGTTAGAATATATTAATGATCCATTCAATGTCCATATGATTCGACAAGACAAACTAATTTAGAAACTATAAAATATATGTGGAATTGATTGGATGGACATGAAGATATTGAGAATAATGTGATTCCCCTAGAATTTTGTTCGATGGGTTCTTATGAAAAATATGACACTTAATCTCTCCACTAACCCCAGCTGAGAATAATGCAATATGAACCATGAAAAATGGATATAAATGTGGTGGAGAGGCCTATAAAGTCCCTACACCAAACAAAAAATGAGGAATATTTCATATAGATAGATTGTTCCACAAATCCTCACACATTTGCAACCAAGAAAAAGAATGGATATCTCAGGTGGCAGATCTCATGTGCATAAAAGTTTCTGACCATGTAAGATATCGGCATCCAACATAGGTATCATGCAACAAGTAGAAATAAATTCAAAATATAATTCACAGACTATGAGATGGACTTCTAGTGGGGGAAGCGAATATCGTCCCACATATCTGTTGTATTGTGCAAGGCTTAAAAAATCAAACACCAAAAAATATATTGCATATTAAATAAATGTATTGGATAATGAATAACATATGAGAGTGTTATGCGATGAAAATATACATTTGTGCTCATACACTTCGGGTGAACCACCTATTACAATAAAATACACTTGGAATTTTTTCCTAGATCTCACGATGCTCAATTTTTATACTATTTGGATCATATTAATACCTCTTGACATGTTAAAGAAATCCACATGGTGTCTCGCCGGTATTCAAACCAAGTCCTATAAAGCCATCTAGGATCTCAATCCATACATTGTAATTTCCATTAAAATTGTTTCCCAACACAAATAAAAACAACCTCAAATTCCATATATGTGACATGATATCATTTGGGAAGGTCAAATGGATCTCATGAAAACTTACTAGATTTCCTGACAAATCTCATGAAGACCTCCTGACATTTCAGCATGGATCATGAATCATCCTTTGGACATGTCACATTTACTCTCATGACACCCTCCAAATTTTTCATCTATATTTCATAATGACATCGAGGAATGTTTGGTGGATCATGAGGCACCCTTTAAGAATGTCATGCAAGATCATACATTTTCTTCATGGGTCATCTTACCATGTATCGTGAGGTCCTCTAGAAAACACTACCTTGATCAAGAGATGACCCTAAAAAATTCCATCCATGTTACACGAAGTCCTTTGGAAATGGAAACTAGATCGTGAAAATATAATTGGACTGGCCTGAAATACATCCTCACAAATGTCAAGAATTAAATCAAGTTATGTCTATTAGAAAATCAAATAATATTAGGCAGACAAGATGGCTGAATCCAAGGGAGTCCTAGGACAATATATCCTTTTCAATACTTAGTGTTTACACGCAAATTATAAGGGAAATATCGATGTGTAAGCCATGATAATAGTCATCATATGATATTTTTTCATATAAGGACATTGTCAGTGTGTAATACGCCAACAACTGAACCATAGTGACTATAATTCCTTTTATAACAACGATATGTTTGATCCCTTCATAGGGGATAAGTTCAATATTAAGCATAGAAGGGGAAATCCAAGCACATGATACTTGTATCCAAAAGAAATGAGATTGATTATTTTCCATCTGTTATTTCCCACATCGAGCATGGAAAACATGAAATTATGGAATCTTACTGGTCATATAATTTATATAAAAAGTGTATATCAATGTAAGGGAAATGTCATTGTGTATTCCATGACCAGTTGAACTATAGGGAATTTGATTCCTACCATTTCCAGGATACATAGGGATCCTTACAAAGGCTTGAGATAAATGTCAAATGGGAGTCCACCTTAGTATATTTTCCTCCATTTCTATTACATTTCAACTATGTGGAACCAATCATTCCCAAAAGATGATCATTCTACATTTTCCATTTGCGGAATTAGAATCTAAATTAACTATGATAACTCTAGATCTTACAATAACATGGTTATATAGGACTGCTTCTCAGGGTCCGTGATCTATATTAGAACATTCTAGGGGTATTCCAATTATATAATTCTTGCATCTATATGTGGAAAGACTGATTAATTATAATCCATTAATTCTAACTTCTATCATGGCTCATGTTGGATTGGGGAAGTACAATAGTAACTTAAATCACATCATAAATATCCTCAATTCATGGAAATATCATCATGTAATCTCATATGATTAGAATTACATAAATATCCCCCATAAAATGGAATCTACCTTGGGGATACTCCCATGGGAATGATAAAAAAATGATAAATATGATTCTTACTACAACTATGGTATATAGGTTGTATCCTTGGGTCTCGAGCTCAAATATCTGGTGCCTACACAAATTTTTTTATGCATGATATTAAGATGCGTGGGTTTAATTAACAATGTTAGTTTTTCTTTCTCTAATAAATACTATATGTTGGATTCCTCTTAATGGATCAATCCCATCCCTGAAATATTTACACCACCCTTCATGGAAATAAATTATAAAGTGTACGGTTATAATTTTCCATAATGTAAGCTTCTATCCAAAATTGGAAAATGGATAGAGAACCACAGATACATACATATAGATTCACCACCAAGATCCCCCATTATTTTAAAAAATAGTATAACCATATAATCATTTTTTTGGTTATCTTATATTGAATCATGATTAGGAATAGATTCGTGATCATATCTCAAATCAATGATAGTGTCCCAGAGTAGGAAACAATTCCCCACAATTCGGTTGGATGAACCCAAATTCTCATCCTCTCAACGAAAGAATGTCCCTAAGAGTCATTGGATCTAAAACTGAAATTAGAAACTTCCACTGGAATGTCAGTCCAATCCTTGTTGTGGATTTGGTTTCTTTTGTGTGTTTCCATCAAGTTTGACAATGACAACCCCATGATAATGATTGTGTAATAAATAAACGACACATAATCAACAGTCATGCCAAACTAAATACACCTAGTTATCATCACTTTTCTATTCATATATTCACTATATAAAAAAATTGGATGATTAATAGTATATTTTTAGTAATAAAAAATTACCATTTCTAGTTTTTATTAATTATTAATATGTGTGAAAATTATTAAATAGAGTGTCTTATTTTTTTATAATTCATATCTCACATACAATATAATGAGATTATTTGTAGTATTTGATGTCATACCCATATATTTGTACTACCAATTCATCTAGTAATTCTCTTAACTCAATAAACTGACCATACACCCCTAGTGATACTATTCTAATCCATTACCTAACATTAGTATTCATGAAAAACCCCAATTTTCATTTGTAAAAAGAGGTCACTACCATGAAATATATCTTCCATCTCCCCCCAAAAATGAATATAACATGATGTAACATTCTTTAACACTATCTAAAAACCTCCAAAGTGTCCTGGATATTCTATGGAATCCTCCAAAAACATTTATAATGTACTTTGAAATTTGTTTTCCTCCTCCCCATTTTGTTTCAATTCATCATTTTGTATAAATACTATTGGAATTCAATGTGATTATCCTTGTGTGTGTTCATAATAAACCTATTTACTGTCAAAATATTTCCCTGATGATGAGTTAGTACCTTACCTCCCATTATACCATTTCTATAATCTTTTTGTAATGTAATCTTGTTGCTAAAATCACTCCATGATTTTCTGTGTAATATTTTAATGTGGAAAATATTTTCAGATTACACTATAATATTATTCCATAATATACCCCTTTATTGTAAAAATGATTCAATATTTAATATAAATTATATTTCTCAATTTGTTGTCCAATATAAAAAATCAAATTTTATAATCATTAAGCTGTAAGAATCATTTCTTGATTTTGGGTGTAAGAATTTCATGTTCTTATCCTTTTTAATTCTATGTGATTATGCATCCATGTTTTCATACACAATCCCTTTACAACCTAAGTGATTCCCTATTGAGTATGACTATGTTTATCTATCATTTATTCCATTATATAATCCCTTTTATATATCTCTCAGGTTTTCAAATTAATTCATTTTATTTACAGTATATACATTCATATTGTAAAAACCTAACCCTATTACGTTAAAGGGTATTAATCTATATATACATATCATATTTTTTTTATGGGAATACATTTTTGTACACTACATTACATAATTAATTGATTGAAATATTGAAATATATTTTCGTGTTATATGATTAATATGACACACATAATAATAAACATTTGAATGGTATTCTTGGACAGCAATCCAATGTATTGGGTAACAATTAATCACTAGAGATGAAATTTTCATTATATTTTTTCAATATATATTGAAAAGGTCATATGATACCTTGGTGAATAACAATGTTAAGATAAAGTGGTTTACCTAATAGCACATGAATGAATGGGTATTAGTATAATAAAAAAGGTTACATTTTCAAGATATATTTGTAATGTTTTATGATATCATGGTGAATAATATTGTTTATATGTCTTTAATACAAATTTGTGATGAACATTTGGGATGATATTATGAATGTCTCATTGTTATATTGTTTTAAAAATTTAGATTTTATAACTCATATAATTAATTTTATTTAATAAATATTTCACTTTTGGACATTCTGTTATATTATTCCTCACTCTTAACGCATAATTTTCATTTATTTTCTACTTTTATTATTTATCACTTATTGGGCTTTATATTTAATATGATGAAATTCAGTGAAATATTTTTATAAAATAAATATAATACTATACGTATTTAAAATAAATGAAACAGTGTGATTTTTTTCACACAACACCATGATTAATTTTCATTATATGAAACATTGGGTATAGATTTCATTACACATAACACTTAGTTTAGCCTGAGTTACACACATCTAAGTGTTTCAAAAAATGATTTATATCATTAAAATATTATTATTCAAAATGATAATTATATAATATATGGTAGAATAGTGGTTATTAATATAAATTACTAAATTTGGAAAATATTTGGTTTACACATGTATATATAAAAGGGATTTTTGACCACTTAATTAGAAATGAATATTGAAAATATTTAGCGATAAAGGTAATTGTTTTGTAAAAAAATATGTTCATGAACAAAAATGAATTTTACATCAATAAGTTCAAAAAATACCAGAAGTTTAATTATTTTAATTAAAAAGATATTTTACATATTGAATCATGTTTTTAACATTGATCTTATGTGTTTTGTAGAAAATTTATGAGAAAAAAATCCAATTTTACTTTTAAATAATGTATTTTTCTAAAAAGTAGTTTTGTTGCGTTTTTTACACGTACATTAATAAAATTATCACTTTTTAAAAACATCCCAAAATATTGTTCATTTTTACTATATATTTAAAATTAAGTAAGAGTTAATTTTAAAAATGTTTTGGAATTGATTACTTTTTTACGAATAGTAAAAAATACAATTATTTAGAAATAAACTGCCCTTCCCATTAAATTATTCATAAAGATATATTGTATTTAAATTTTCATTTAAATTATTATTAGTACATTTATATACCTATTTATCCAATTTATTTCATTTTACCCATTTAAATATTTAATTTTTATATAAAACCATGTAAATTATTAAACAATTTCACTTCAGAAACCCACCGTTTCACCACACATGTGGGGATACATTGAAATTATTTTTTACCATATATGTAAATTGAATTTAGATAAATAAATTATTCATTTTTAGATATATTTTTTTATATTATCTTATAATTTCACATTTTTTATTTTCCAAAATGAATATTAAAACATTTTAAATTGATTACCATTGTTAAGGAAAAATCGGGTCAACTAAGGACTAAACAAAAAGGGTAAGTGATAAAATGTAATAATTGTTTTTATAAAATATATTTTATATCCTTATGTCTACCATATAATAGTTATGTATCAAATATACTTCATTTTAGACAATTTTTACTTCTGAAAAATGTGGTCACACCTTTTTTATTTCAGAAAATTATCTGCACCTTCATGCCCTATTCATTTATCAAATTCAAACCCAAATAAATTTAGAAAAAACAAATAATTTAAGAAAAATTATTTTGTCCATAAATCAAACAAAGGAAGGTTTTTCATAAACTTATTGAGAAATACCCAACGAAGTGTTAACATTCATCAATGTCTATTTTTATTTTATTTATTAATGCACACACTTATATTATAATTAAAACATGATTATATTATTAAATAAATATATATACTATTATTATATGTGTTTATGTAATGTTAATTTACTATAACCATCTCCACTTCCATTAAATGGATTACGAAATCTTTATTCGTGTGTACGGATGATTACCACCTCCCAAACCAATGTCATATGTTTCTCCATTACCATGTCCCACAATTAGGTCTTATGATGGATCTAAATATATATATAATATATATAACATAGTTAATTTATTTTATCAACAATATCATATAAGAAAATTTATATTTACATTCCATAGGTGATTGGATAACATCTCATGTGTGTACTGCGAACTACTGCCTTGTGATACAATTTGATTCAATTTTCACTAATGATTTACATGGATGATAATAATGATAAATTTAAATTATATATATATATATGATATAAATGAAATAATTAGCATATTTTTCGATTACTTATAATTATATGAATATAATATATCATTTTATTTCAAAACTATTAACACACTAAAATATGATATAATCATTATTAATTTGTGGGCTACCACCTTCATGAGGCAATGTGACTTTATTTTAACAAAACCCCACCATATAGAAGATATATATAATTATATTTAATGAAATAATTATGTATTTATGATTTAATGATCAATTTTTAATGATAAAATATTAATTTTCGTTGTTACATAATGATCATTGTAAAATTGGGTGTTTACTCATTTCTACCTATGACCTACCATATCCATAATCATAACATTAATCTATTCCAAAAATAAAAATTTCAGATTGGTCTTATAATTATAGTTGATGAATAAATATTATAATTATTTCATGATATTTATTATAGATAATTTGGATCCATGATCAATTTATAATGTCCAGAAATAATTAATCCAAACATATATGAAAAAACATAGCGTTTATTATCCAAACCTGACTTTAACAAAGAATAGTAAATAAATAGTTAATAAATAGACTTATATAAGTCATATAAGATATGATATAAATTATTTGTATTGTATAATATATTAAAATAAAATTATATTTAGTATATAAGTGTTTCAAATGTTTATGAAGGAAGTCAATACTTATTCCAAGTGATTTATAGTCTCCACCTTTTTTTCTATGAGTCATAAGACAATTCACCACAATTTTATTTTCATTGATGTAAATAATAACCCTTCAAGAGGATATATCATTAATAAACTAATTTTTAGGATTTTTAATTTTTATTTTATTTTATGCTCAATTGGGGGGTTATTATTCAGTAGCATAATAAAATTTTCATGGATTTTCATCTCACTTTTTAATTTTTTTACTCTCATTCTATATTCACCACATATTTTCAATATAATTTGTAAATTCTAAAAATATATTATATTATAATTATTCACCTAAAAAATTTATTGGGATTTAAATATCGATTTTACGATATCACTTTCATGTTGTTAATGGTTCAAATACTACCAAAGTGGTATGTGATTTTGGCCCCAAATTTTCTTCTCCGAAACATATGTTATGTTATAAACCTATAGTATTTAATGAAGTGTATATAAATTACAATTTAAATGTAATATCACGAATTTATGTTTCACATGATATTTTATTTCATTTTATTTTATTCTTTCAAGGGGATTTCTTTTCAATATTACCAACTTAGTAAGGATTTTATGTTACAATATAATCATTTTTCGAGATTGTAAATGATTATGCTTCCATATATTAAATATTATTATATATATCTTAATAAACTTATTTTGTCACGACCCGCCCTCAGGGCCCGTGCCGTGACTACCCCAAGCCCGCCTTCCATAGGCCAGGGGCTGGTGACTAGAACCAAAGGAATAAATCCCTAAGATGGGAAGGAATTACCATTATAAAAGTAAACAAACACAACAGAATACGCAACTGAAGTAAGAACTATGTAAAATTGAGTACAAAAGTAAGTGCTAAAATGATAATAGGATCATATAAAAACCCAACTATAATGTACAGTACAACTGAGAAGCTAGTACAACTGTAGTAAATTAAATCAACAACCACTGAGTCGTCCTCCGGGAATCCCACCTGAAGGGTGGGTATAGATTGCCTCCTCTTCACCTCAGGTATGTCTGTCCGCTCCGTGTATTCCTCACCAAGTGGTCCACATCCGGGTACCGTCCAGCTCCACAAGCCTCCACCTCGATCAGTGATGTCCTTCGTCTGCATCCAACACAACGTATTGAGGGCATAACCCGTGCAAGGGTGAGTATATAATTCTCAGAAGAAACCCTAAGACCCCCGAAGGTCTCCGAGAATCAAGGATGGATAAACCAAAAAGCATAGATACAATTACGAATTATCAACCAACTCTACTTAGGTATATGCCCATACATATACCTATGTTATCAATCATAGTTCAGCTCCAACTCCCAAGCCCAAGCATAACCCAGTCCACACTAGGACGAAATTCAATCACATCGAAGATAATGATTGAATGTGAAGAATCAGCTCACATAGGTATACATCATTTATATAGTGATATAGATGATCATATGTAGCCATTGAATCATCTAAGCTGTTGGAACCACATAGGATACAAGACCAGCTAAGCTGTCGGACCCACGTAGGATACCAGACCAGCTACTCTGTTGGACCCATGTAGGATACTAGAACAAAAGTCAAACTGTCGGACCCACATAGGATACAAGTAAAATAGTCATCACTATCGAACCGACAGAGGATTCTAGTACATTTTTTAACATTGTCGAACCCACGGAGGATTCAATTACGGTTTCCGTCGTCATCGAACCCACAGAGGATTCCACTACGGTAGTCATCACAGTCGCAGCCAGCACAAGGGTTCCCGCACACAACATGCACTATTCTGGGAGGGTCTGCTCCTCAATCCAAGGGGTCGATACATAAACTATCATGATGTCTTGATTTGATGTATCCTGATGTTCTGTCTCATCAAAAAGAACCCAACATGAATGACAGCGCGTCAATTGGACGCCCGGTCTGAGAGTTATTGGCTTTTCCGTTTCAGGGGCCCAGTTGAAATATGATTGTTCCAAACCCGGCCATTTTTCAAAGATTCCTAAAAATCACATAGAGTATCTCAAAAGGACCAACTCTTCATAAGGGTCCCAGTTCCACAGATGGCGCATCGATCGGACGTGCAGTACTTTATTTATTCACGTTTATGTAAAACGGGTCCGACCGGTCAAGCCTAGTGGGTTGGTGGGTCAGCTCGTCCTGGTTTGGCGGGTCTGACCCGAAATATGTTTATATTGTCCTGGTGAATCGTGGCCCAGCCCGGTGGGGCACGGCCCGGCCCGAGGAGGTGTGGCCCGGCCCTACAGGGTGAGGCACGGCCCGGAGTGCAAGGCCTAGCCCGCCGGGGTGCAGCCGAGCCTTGCGCAGTGCGTCCTGGCCTTGCTGGTCCGTACGCGGCCGACACCTTCGTTTGCTGCTACCTCTGTTCATCACCACCTCCCGTTTACACTGACAAATTATTCATGAAACAGTGGAGGGTTGTCAGGCCATGTTCATTCGGCCCGCTCCCTCCGCGTTAGGCGGTATCATAAGGCCCAAGACAAACCATGTTTCTGAACAAAGAACAAGAACAATTTTAATCAATTAAAATTGAACATAATCCCCCTACCTCGAAATATGGTTCGCTCATTGTTGGAGTCATGGGGAGGCATCATCAAATCGTTTACATTGGGAAAAAAGGACCCGAGGATGGTGCATCGTCGGCGTTCCTAGCGGGAGGCTCCTTCTCCTTTGGCATGGCCGAAGATCGAAGGAGATGATCGTCAATCATCAGCGATTCTTCGTCAGAGTTGTTCGTCATTGAAGAAGCGTGTTCTTCACCGGATAAAGAACACTATTCTTCTCTTTCTCTTGAACGTTCTCAAAACTCTACCAACACGATAAATGCCAAACTAAAGTAGTAGCTAAGGCTACTGTTTTATTCACATATGAAATTCAAAATTCAAACACATTGATGAATTAAATTAAAGGGTTCAATTCATTATTTAAGAAGTGTTGGAAAATAATAATGGGGGAGAGGGAGGTAAAGAGATCACACTCATTAAGGGGGAGTTGTCAAATTAATTAAAGGGGGATTAATGGGGAGTTTACGAGAGTTGAATGGTTAGGGTTTCATGTGGGCCCCACCTCACCAATATCCTCCCATGAGAGGTTATTTTTGTGTGGGACCCACATATAACTCCCCCGTATAGGATAAAACTACCAGATATAAATAAAATTGTGACCCACAATTTTATTTTATTTATTCTAAATCCCCAAAAATTAACATTCAAACCATATAAAACGCAACTGCTATAAATGTCCCCCTATGCGAATAATGGTGCTTTGAGTTCATTGGGTCCCTCAGATTTCAATTCTGAGCACCTGTTCAAAAGATAGAGAAACCCGCTCGTTTGATCACTGAACGTACCCAAAAAAAACTTCAAAAAATTATTCTGGGCACACCGGGCCTCGGGATCAGGTGTCGTCAGAAACTACATACTCGTAAATTTCCAAATACTTTAAGAAAAACATTTCCTTGAAATTTTCGAGTCATTACATTACCCCCAGACCAGGTCATTATGTCCCTATAAAGATACAACAAACACTAGGGAAACATATGAGGGTACTGAACACGTATCTGAGACTCCCGCTCCCATGTGTTCTCCTGGTGGTTCCCGTGCTGCCAGCGAATAAGCACCAGAGGAATCGACCATCCACGTAGAACCCACTCCTGTCGATCCTCGATCTCTACTGGAACCTCCGTGAATGTCTCCCCTTCGTCGATGTTCAGCTCCATGTTTTAGATTATGTGGGACAGGTCTTGCAAGTATCTCCTCAACTGAGATGCGTGGAAGACATCATGAACACGATGAAATTGAGGTGGAAGGTCCAAGGGGTATGTCACCTCACCTACTCTGCTGAGAACCTGGAATGGTCCGATGAATCATGGAGATAACTTGCCACACCAGCCAAATATCATTAGAGCTCGTCAAGGTGAGACCTTTAGGAATATATGGTCACCATCTTCGAACACCAGTGGTCTCCGTATCCTATCAAAATAGGACTTATGTCTGCTCTGTGTTATCTTCATCCGCTCCTGGATGATCTGAACCTTCTCCGTCATAGCCTGAGCCATCTCTGGTCCTACAAGTGATGACTCCCTAGGGTCAGTCCAGCATAGAGATGATCTTCATGGTCGGCCATACAGTTCCTTTTATGGTTCCATATCGATGGTGGATTGGTAGTTTTTATTGTACGAAAACTCACCTAAGGGTAGGTTATCCTCCCAACTACGACCAAAGTCACAGACAAATGTACTGAGCATGACCTAGAGAGTCTGAATGGTCTTCTCAGTCTGGCGATCCATCTGGGGATGGAGGGCGGTGCTCAGAATTAGTTGCATCCCAAAAGCCTCTTGTAATCCCTTCCATAAAAGGGATGTGAAACGAGCATCTCTATCGAAGAAGATAGTGGATGGCACAACATGAAGTCGTACGATTTCCTGAACATTGAGGCATCCCAATCTATCTATAGAACCCTACTCCCTGATCGGTAGGAAGTGGGCCAACATGGTGAGTCGGTCAATGATCACCCAGATAGAGTCGTGTCCTCTAGATGTACGTGGAAGCCCCGTCACGAAATCCATGGATATATCGTCCCACTTCAACTCTGGGACATCTACGGGCTATACCAAGCCTGTCGGTACCTAGTGATCTACCTTCACCTGCTGACATGTGAGGCATCATGAGACGAGATCTTCTACAACCTTCATCATACCCGGCCAACAGTGCTGTCGTATGATGTCTTGATACATCATCACCACTCATGGATGTACCGCTAGAGGGGAAGTGTGAAACTCCCTCATCACTTCCTCTTATAATGCAACTGGTACCATGATATGTCTCCTGAAGATATTGACGTGCTACCCTCCTTCAAGAAATCCATCAGGTGCCTGCCCTTAGGATATCTAATCACGTCATGTCTCACAGTCAATGTACCCATGCAGTTCCTCTCTAACTCACTGAAGGAGTGTAGGAGTGACTGTGAGAGACTTTAGAAAAGCTGATCCATCTCTATCCACAAAGGATATCTACAACGCGGCTAGTTACTTCATCGCCTCTCCAAGTAGTTGTATGCCTAATCTCCTGCTGAGAGAATTTTATACTTCGTTCCCCTTCCCAGGAGTATATACTATCTTAATGTCATAGTCATGGAGGAACTCAAGCCATCAATACTGTCTCATGTTCCGGTCATTCTGTGAGAAGATGTACCTGAGACTCTGGTGGTCAGAGTAGACTGAAAAGCGCTCTCCATCAGATAGTTCCGCCACATCTTCAATGATAGACCACTACTAATATCTAAAGTACATGGGTGGATTATTTCTTCTCGTGTTGCCTCAACTATCGTGAACCATAGGCGATCACTACTCGCTCCTGAATCAGGACTCACCCGAGTTTGGTCCCGTATGCGTCGCAGTAAACTACATACCCAACGCCCTCCTCCAGTTGCCTCAAGATGGGCGCAGTGGTCAACCTCTGTCTCAGCTCGTAAATGCTCTACTGGCATCTATCTGACCACAGAAAGGGTTTCCCCTTCTTCATCAAAAGCTGAAAGTGGTGAAATAACTCTAGAAAAGTCTGGCACAAATCTCCAATAGTATCCAGATAGACCTAGAAAACTCCGAACCTCCGTCACACTTCTGGGTGGCTCCCAAGAAAGTATTGTCTTGATGTTCGCAGGGTGAATTGCAACCCCTGCCTATAAGATGACGTGTCCCAAGAAGTGAACCGCTCGAATCCAGATCTAGCACGTCAAGAGCTTACCAAAAAGCTGGATCTCTCGGAGTGAGTCCAGTACGACCTGCAAGTGGTAGGCGTGATCCTCCTCAGTAGTTGAGTAAATCAACATTTCATCGATGAAGACTACAACAAATCTATTGAGGTAATTCCAGAAGAACATGTTCATGAGACACATGAACACTGCTGGAGAGTGGGTTGCGCTGTAGGTCATATCCTGGAACACACAGTTGTTGTAACGACACCTAAAGGCCATCTTCTGCACATGCTTATCTTGAACTCTAAGATGGTGATTGTCTGACCTGAGGTCTATCTTCGAGAATGATTGTGCTCCCTTGATCATATCAAAGAGGTCGTCGATCCTAGGGAGTGGGTAATTGTTCTTCACAGTCACCTGATTCAGGCGACAATAGTCGATACACAGTCGCAAGATCTCACCCACCTTCTTGGAGAACAAAATCGGAGAACCCTAGGGTGAAACATTGGGTCACACAAATCACTTCCCCTATAAGTCCTCCAGCTGTACTCATAGCTCGTGATGCTTGGTGAGACACATCTGATATGCTGAAGTAGATATTGGTGCAGTCCTGGGGTACATGTCTATGTAGATGTCTACCTATCTGTGAGGAGGTAGTCCTAGAACGTTTTTAAAAAAAACGTCCAAATACTGATCCAGCACAATAGGAAAACTCGAACTCCGCACACTAACCACTCTGAGGATGAGAAAAGCCAACTGATGTGTGATCAGATACACTCTCCACTACATAAGTCCATCATGTACCGTAAAAGATCCTTTCTCGCCGATGAAGGTGAACCTGGTCCCATTCGTGTGGACACAATGCACTTTGCGCCTAATGTAGTCAATCTTAGCATGGACTGTAGACAACCCATCCATTCCCAAGATGACATCGTAATGCCTCAACGCCACTACAAGAAGATCCTAGCCAAAGCTCTTGCCTCCTAGAGTAATCTCACACTGCTAGAACCAGTGCGTAATCATTGAGTCTACTCCCGTATGAGTCTGTAGCTGTAGGGATCAAGCCAACGACTCCATCAGAATCTCCAAGATCCGATCAAGGGAAGTTGCAATAAAAGAATGACTCACACCTGTGTCTATGAGTACTGCAACAAGTGTGGAATAGAAATAGATAGTACCTCGAATCATCTAAGGGGTGTCGTGGTCGTAGGCCTCGAATTCGTGAATCTATGCCCATCTTTGTCCACCAGCTCCCTGTGGTTGGGGTGGACCTTTTGGAGGTGGTGGTGGTAGAGCTTCAAAACAACGTCCACCAACCGCTAATCGGCCAGCTCCTCTTTCAAGTCCGTCAACTCCCTACGGACGACGACGGTCGAACCTCTGCCTCTTCCTGGGAGGTCCCTCTAATATCTACTGCTCGTCCACATGGCGGGTCGGGAAGTCTCAAGACATGTGACCCTGCCTGCCGGATGCATAGCACTGTCTGGTCCTTGTATAGCTGGCTCTATTCCATGTGCCCCACATAACAGAACCTTTATCCTGTGGTCGATCACCAGATGGCCTAGCCCACTTGTACCTCTATGTCAAATGTCTACTACAGGCTGTAATAGACTCCGCTACGTGTTTCCCTTCAGTGGGTCTCGCCGCTGGTGTCGGCTCAACAAGAAATCTCTCCACATGAATGGCTCACTCAAGTACTCTCTCCTGCGTCATAATACTGAAAGAGATCATCGAAGCCCTGATATCATGTCCGAGTCCCTACTCAAAGGTCTGAGCCCAAAATAATGGTTTACGTACCATGTCCGCAGAGTAGCGTGAGAGGTTAGTAAACCTTGTGGGGTATTGTGCTACCGTCATGCTTCCCTACTGTGAATGAATTAACTCCTGAATCTGCACAACATGAAGGGTGGCTAGGATAAACTCCGAGCTGAAGAGACTATCGATGTCTGTAAAAAGTAAAGATGCCTCTACATGCACCTGGAGCATCAAAATCCACCATCTTCCTACTGTTTCATGCAAGAGACTCACGATAAGGATCACTATAAGGTCGGCTGCTGTCCCTACCAATCTGAAAACTCTGATGACAGCCTCCAGCCAATCCTCGGCAGCCTCTAGGTCCATCTATCCATGGAACCTGGGCGGCCTCTGTCGCTGAAAATTGTGCAACTCACTCAGGCAGAGTGAACTCCCTTCTGCTAGGGCTGGTTGTATCAGTGGTGCCTCCGCTGTGATGGGGCCCTGCACCGAGGCCTCATCACTCGGTGGGCTACCATCTCGTACGTAACTCTAAAACCTAGTTGGCTGCCATCATGGGACCATCTTGAAAATAAATAGGTGTTCCAAAGATAAAAAGTATACCTGGTGAGCTGACCCAAATAATCACAATGAAATCCTTTCAAATGAAACACACCTGCAATCTGTGTTTTTGTGAACTGAGTCGAAAATCAGAGGCCAGGGTCCTGGTGTATGGATACGTCGGCCGCCTCACCAACACTGGACTCCATAGACTGAAAAACACACTCAATACTCTTAACATTATTTCTTCACAGTAAGATAGATCAGAGACCTATGATTTGTGGTAGAACCAACTCCTCTAATACCAATTTATAACGACCCGCCCTCGGGGCCCGTGCCATGACTACCCCAAGCCCGCCTTCCATTGGCTAGGGGCTGGTGACTAGCACCAAAGGCATAAATCCCTAAACTAGGAAGGCATTAACTTTGTTAATGTAATCAAACAAAACATAATAAACAACTGATCTAAGCACTAAGTAAAAATGAGTACAAAAGTAAGTGGTGAATAGAAAATGGGCCAGTATACAAACCCAACTGTAATATACAATAAAACTGAATAGCCAGTAAAATTGCAGTAATGTAAATCAGAAACCATTGAGTCGTCCTCCGAGAAATTTCACCTGAAGGGTGGGTACAGATGGCCTCTTATACACCTTAGGTCCATCCTTCCGCTCCATGTATGTCTCTCCAAGTGGTCGACCTCCAGGTACAATCCAGCTCCACAAGCCTCCAACTCGATCATTGATGTCAGTGGTCTCTATCAAGCACAACTTAGTGTGGGCATAACCCGTGCAGGGGTGACTATAGGATAATCAGTAGGGACCTCGAGACCCCCGAAGGTCTCCCAGAATACATGAAGTATAAACCAAAAAGGATAGATACAATGACGATGTATCAACCAAATCTACATAGGTATACGCCCATACATATACCAAAGTAATCAATCACAGTTCATCTCCAACTCTCGAGCCCAAGCACAACCCTGTCCACACAGGAAAGCAAGTCAATCACATCGATGATAATGACTGAATGTCAAGACTAAGCTCATACATGTATACATCATTTATATAGCGATAGAGATGATTTGATGTAGCCACTGATTCATATATGATGTCGGACCCACGTAGGATACTAGACCAGCTAAGTTTTCGGACCCACGTAGGATAGTAGAGCAGCTAAGATGTCAGACCCATGTAGGATACCAGACCAGCTACTCTGTCGGACCCACGTAGGATACTAGAATAGAAGTCAAACTGTTAGACCCACTTAGGATACAAGTACAGTTGTCATCACTGTCTAACCCACAGAGGATTCCAGTAGAGCTTTCATCATCATCGAACCCACGGAGGATTCCAGTATGGTTTTCGTCGTCATCGAACCCATGGAGGATTCCTGTACGATAGTGGTCACAGCCACATCCAGCTCTAGGGTTCCGGCACACAGCACGCTCGATTTCGGGAGGGTCCACTCCCTGAACCAAGGGGTCGATACAAAAACTATCATGATATCTTTAGCTAATGTATCCCGATATTCAGTCTCATCAAAAGGAACCAAACGCGACAGATGACGCGTCAATCCGACGCCCAGTTTGAGAGTTATTGGCTTTTCAGTTCCAGGGGCCCGGTTGAAATATGCTCATTTCGAACCCAACTATTTTTAAAATTTGTCCAAAACTCTCTTAGAGTATTGCAAAATCACAGCCTGGTCATAAGGGTCATAGTGACACAGATGGCACATCGATAAAACCCACAGTCTTTAAGTTATTCACATTTAAGGGAAACGGTCCAGGCCCGTTAAGCCTAGTGGGTTGGCGGGTCGGCCCGTCCTATTTCGGAGGGTCTGACCTTCCAGATGGTTGGACTTGCCTAATAAAGAACGGCCTGGTCTGGTGGGGCACAGCCCAACGAGGCGCGGCCCAGCCCGACGAGGCATGCATTGCGTTGGGGGGGGGACCGGTTTCCCAAACCGGTGTCGTCGAACGGCGCCACCTTCCGGTCCAGTCGGCCGAAGCCTTCCAGTCTTCCCGGCGTGATCGGCCCACAATTGCAGGCCGTGAACACTCCATCGTGACACCTATGAGTTCCATGGCTCGTTCTGCCCGGCCGGCCGAAAAGATGGCCGGTTCTTTCGCTGAAGCGGCCCGCCCTGTGCTGACCACGGTCCTCGCAGCACGGCGCCATGGGGTGTTGCGTTTCCTCCAGCCCGTCCTGCGATGACCAGCCGGTTATCCTTCGGCCAAGCGGCCTGCGGTTTTGGGTCATGGTTCTTGCACACGCGGTTGGCTCCTTCGTTCGCTGCCACCTCTATTCGTCACCACCTCCCATTTCCACGGCCAAATTATTCAAGAAACGTCAGAGGGTTTCCGGGAAGTATTCGTTCGGCCCGCACCCTCCGCGTTACTCCGTATCATAAGGCCAATTACAAACCATGTTTCTAATAAAAGAACAATAAAAATTTTAATAAATTAAAATTGAACATAATCCCCCTAACTCGAAATATGGTTTGCTCATATTCAGAGTCGGGGGGAGACGGCGTGAACTCGTTGACGTCGAGAAAAAAGGCACCAAGGATGGCGCGTCGTTGGCGTTCCCTAAGGGTTTCTCCTTCTCCTTTTTCATGGCTGAAGATCAAAGGAGATGATCATCATTCTTCAGTGGTTCTTCGTCGGAGTTGTTCGTCGTTGACGAATGGTGTTCTTCGCCAGATGAAAAACACTATTCCTACCTTTCTCTAGATTTTCCACAAAACTCTCCCAAAACAATCAATGCTAAACTAAAATAATAGCTAAGGATATTATTTTATTCGCACATGAAATTCAAAATTCAAAAACTTTAATTAATAAAATTGAAGGGTTAAATTAATTAATTAAGAATTGTTGGAAAATAATAATGGGGGTGAGGGAGGTGAAGAGATCAGACTCATTAAGGGGGAGTTGTCAAATTAATTAAATGTGGATTAATGGGGAGTTTAAGGGAGTTTAAAGGACAAGTTTTCGTGTGGGCCCCACCACACAAATATCCTCACATGAGAGGTTATGTGGGTGTGGGCCCGACCTATAACTCCCCCTTGTAGGATAAAACTGCCACATATAAATAAAATTATGTTCCATAATTTGATTTAATTTATTCTAAATCCCCAAAAATTAATATTTAACCCGCATAAAACACAACTTCGGTAAAGGTCCCCTTAAGAGGACATCGGTGTTGCGAGTTCATTGGTGCCCTGAAATTTCAATTCCAAGCACTGGTTCAAAAGATAAAAACTGCTCATTCGTTCACTGAATTTACCCAAAACAAAACATTAGAAAATTATTCCGGCAAACCAGTTCTCGGAATTAGGTGCCGTCAGAAACCACGAACTTGTAAAATTCCAATGAATTTAGGACAAAATTTTCCTTGAAATTTTCGGGTCATTACTTATTATTTCTATAATACATGTTTTTAATGAGAATACATGTATCCTTTCATCTTACTCTCTTTTTGTGCTCAATATTTCAAAAGAATTTGTTTTAAAATATAACTTTATTTTCACATTGGTCAAAAACCCTTTTTCATCCAAATAAATGATTTTTTAAAATGCATTCATAAATGTTTTTACAATTATAAATATTATTTATTAATGGAATTATATAACATGTTTTAATTTTTAATTTTATTGTCTGTATTCCCCAAGTTATAATTCAAAATTTGGTTTTTCTTAGACTAGAAATGTGAATGAAATATTAGTTTTAATGTGTAAGTCAGGAATATAATTTCCCACCATCATGAAAAATATCTAATTTTTAGATTAAATTATAAAATTTTAATTTTATCTTCAAAGAAAAGGTTTTAAAAATTTTTTTATCAAATTTTTCTTTTATAAAATTATTTTCATGGGATATTTATATTACACATGAAATGTTCCATGTGATCTTAAAAAATAACCCTCTATATATGATGATATCCTTTAATTTTAATTATTATTTTGGTGGGATATAAAACCAGAATTTAATTTTTATTATTTTAGTGAAGGGATTATCCACATAATAATTTTATCAAACCCATTTATTTATTTAGGGATTATTATATGATAAATTTTTATGTACTTTATTCTTTTTACAAGATTTATAATATTATGAAATGACTAATGGTCTTTGAAACCCATATATTTTACATAGGTTATGATATAATGAAATTTTTTTGAAACCCATTTTTGAATGTTTTATCATATGATTAATGTTATATGATCTTGTCATACACATACATTTAAATTTAATTTTGTGATAGGTGATACCGATATCTTCTTCCAATGCATTGGTTAATTAATAAAATCTCAAGAGATATAAAAGAACGTTATGGAGAGTATACCATAATCTATAATGAATGTATTCAATTTTTATGTCCCTATGAGTAAACCTCGACTAATGTGATGGTTTCTTTATTGAACACATTCCACTATGATAGAAATGTTAGTGATCCTTAACTAATATGAAACTGATTTTCTTTACTTATGTGTATAGCACAATTACATTCATTTTTTCCGATGTTACTCCCTCATAGTTAATGTTATTTTTTCCTTATGATTAACTTCTTTTTTTCATAAAATCCTTATTCGATTAATCCATATTATCAACATTATTAAGAAGGGTATGGGTTTTTTAATTCTATTGTAACGTTATCATATACTTATCTTCTGTTTATTATTACATATCACTCTTTTTTACCCTTTATTGGAATCTATGCTCACCCTTTCTCATGATTCTATTATACAAGTTAGGAATAATGGTTTTATATATGGTATGATTTTGAATACTAGTAGTGGTTAATTTTATTATTTGATATGTTGATGATCATTCCCAAATATAGATGACTGTGTACATAGTATCTGTAAGCAATATATTATTATAGTTCTTGAGAGTGTATTTATGAAATTTATTTAGTATTCATTCAAAAATATATAACATCTATATGAGAAATTTTTTTGTCATTATATAATCCTCACTAATTTCATTTGAAAAAATTATAGAGGAAATCATAGTAATTGAGGTGACCAGAGATGGAATAATAAATAATGTTTCAATAATGTTAAAATTTGATTATATTTTTTATGTGATCATTTATGCAAAGTATAATTTTCATATATTCTGATTAATTAATCATCACAGAGTCTTGAAAAAATATAAATTATGATAATTTAATTAGGAATTATGTTTAAAATGAAGTGTAACTTTTTCTGTCATAATATTTTGTATCAGTGAATCATTTCGTAATTTTTAGAAATACAGACAAGAATACTTTAGTAAAAACCCTACAGATGACTCTATATATATATATATATATTATGGTATCCTAAAAGATTGGTCAAGTCTTATGTAGGTGGTTTTCCAAGGAAAAAATTCCTATTATAATACTAGAAAATGGATTTGTATTTGGAATAGATACATCTTGGGTGAATTAGAAAGAAAAGGTACAGTTGAGAATAGATATGGTTATCACGCCGATGGAAGATGTGTGAAAATAATATTATACCCTAGGAGATAAATAAATGGATTATATGATTTGTTTGATTATATTATCTTTAAAACCCACTAAGATGGATCATTTTTCTTGATAACATGATGGATTAGGTTCAGAAGTATAAGAAATCAGAATATAATGTAACCAAGGTTAAATTAAGTGTTATTTGAGGTAAAATAACGAAATTATATAAAAACATGATAATAATAAATAATATGATTTTTATTGTGGAAAACCATTTATAATTATGATAAATACTCAATATTGTAAATCATTTGTTACTCATGTTATGCCTTCTTGTTATAGTGATGGTTAGAACCACCAGGATTCGAGATAGAAATGCATGTAAGGGACAATTTAAAATCTACCTACTTGGTAATGAAATAATAATGTGAAGTTCAATTAAATATTTTTCGAATATTCTAATCCAAAATTTATAAAATATGATTAAAAATGTAACAATAGATTAAAGCCTGCATGAAATATATAATAAAATTATGGAAAGTCATGAAATTAAAAGAAATGAAGATAGTCAAATAAGGGTTATAAAACAAAAAATATATCCATAATATGGAAAGGAAAACCAAGAAAATTTTATAAATAGAATGTAAATTTTATTTAATTATATAATAGGCATCATTGAGCATCAAATCCTAGAGTAAAATGAAGTGTTTGGCCAATATCATTGAATGAAATAGAGTTATCAAAAGGTACTATGAAACCTAATATATTTTATAATTTTTATTTGATGATTTATTATATTAATATATCTATAACACAATATGAAAAAATCAATAGGCCTCATATCATTGGGTGAAGAGTTATATATCAAAATAAAATGAAAAAAGGATATAAAAATATTACATAAAAACTCTATAACATTTTCTCAAAATCGTCATAAACTTATAAAACTTCATGGGATAACCTATTGATGTAAAAAACAACGGTGCAAGCTATAAATCCTATTAAGTGAATAATTAAATAATTTCATGATGTAAACTTTTACATGTGATTCAGGAGTCAGGACATGATGTGCTGAGAATCATAATCATTAACATTAAAGAATGGAAGAAGATGATAAAATTAAAGTATCATTGGATTGTGGAATCAACATAAAATAGAACATATAAATAATATATCAATTATAAAAATCTAGACACCATACCATAATTTTATTAGGCTAATCACCCATACACCATAAATGGTATATCATGAAACTAAAACATTACCCAATGCATTTCATCACTATATGATTTTGAGCCCACCACTTAAACTCTCATTTTTTATATTAATTTGTGTGTCACATAAATTGAATTATATAATCACATATTTAATAAATTTTATTCTAATGATTGATGAGTTTTGGTAACATAATTATATGAACAGAATAAATGTTATATATATAAAAATAGGTTAATTCCCTTGAGTGGAAATGTGAATGAATATTATGAATTAAAAATTTTGGTTTTAAAAATCAATGGATACTTTAATCGTATAATGGGTGTAAAAAAATATTAATGGATGTTTTTAATTAATGTGAAATGTGTACGGACTTTTCTTTGGAATCATAATTATAGTAAAGGGATGTGTAAAACATTAAAATGCAAAAATTTGTAAATAAAAATAATTATTATAAATAATCCACCTGAATAAAAATGAAGTGGGGGAAGAGATCACCTTGAGACGGTGATTCAAAAAATAATATTTGATCCAAATATGATATTGGAAACATATTAGGGGGAATTTATAGAGGTACTGAGAGAGGAAATTAGTTACAAATATGTTTTTAGTGATGAAAAATTCGATTTTGGGTTTGTATATATATCCAAAGGGAGAGAACCTTTTTCATAATTTCTCACCATAGGTTTTGGAAACTCTCTGATTTAATTGTTAACACAACATACTATACCCCAATTTTTTCCAATGGTTTCTAACAATGAATAGTTTTTATCAACATTTTATTCAATTAAAAATTGAAATCCCTAATATAATACAATACATGATGTGGAAGTGAGTCATGATCAAAAATAATATTATATAAAACATTAAAATATAATATTAGTTTTATAGGATTCATAAAGGGTTTTTATAATTAATTATATAAATTAAAAAATACATTATTTTTATTAAGTAATGTATTTTCCTTTAATTATTTCACATATTGAATTTATTCAATATCATTTAGGCTATTATGATGTCATAATGGGAACCGTAAATTTATCCTGTGTTACAATTTTACACAAAAGAATATACTGCCTCAGAATATTATAAAAAAATTCACCATTTAATAGCTCGAATTTAATAATTTAAAAAATATCTATTTTCCCAAAATATTTTTATAAATATTATAATTTAAATTTTTAAATATAAAACCTTAATTATTAAATTATTTTTGTTTTTTAATACATGAAAATCTTTTTGAAAATAAAAAATATTCTCTGATATTTCAATAATTGATATTATAATTTATATTTAAATGATATTTACAAATAATACTTAATTTTACTGTATTTTATTCAAAAATAATTTAATTCATAAAAAAATAATGTTTTAATTGAAACTATATATTTCATAAAAATAAATTTTCTATGTTTATATCAAAATATTTAATTTAAAAATCATTTAATAATTATGTGTACACTGTAATAATGGACAGGGATAAAATAATCATAATTTTATTATAATGAAAAGATGTAAAATCATAATACTAGGTTTTATATTCCTAACTAATTTTTACCAAATCATGCTCTATAATTGTAATGTTAATGATGGTGGTACATTGTTGGGGAGGTATGATGAATATAGTGTGGGTGGGGATCTAAAAAAGCATTAACTTCTCCCATAAATGGTGTCTCTCAACTTTCTGTTATTGAATATCATCATGGTCTTGGACAATTGAAATGCACAAGTATTCCATCTCCTATAGAATATTTGATAAATGAGTTTAAAAGGTATGATCATACTAGTCATGGCCATTACTTCATACTGATTATTAAATTTCATATTATTATAATTTTTAATATATATTAATCATAATGGTTTGATTACAGCTACTATATTATATGTGGTTATGATTCTTAATGTTTTATTATGATTTAAAGACTAATTTTTTAATGGTACAAAATAAAAAATTAAGTATTATGAATGTTTTTCCTATAATTATATTTATTAATGAAGATTTTGTTTATTAAAAATATAATTTCTTTTATAAAGGTTTGCGTTGTCACATTATTTCCCCTTTCATAAATTTCTACCTCAAAATATCAAATTATACACATACATAAATGAGGTTACTTCTATTTCAACGCCTATTTTGGTACCCATGCTTTATAAAAAAACATGTGGATTGAAAATTAAAAATTGATTAGTTTTGTTATCATAATTCATTAATCTCTTCCTCTATATTCTAATATAATCATTGATCACACCACATATGTGATATTGTTCTATAAATATACTTCCTTGGGATCCATTACATGTGATTATTATAGTAGTTTATTCTTTAAGAAGGACACATTAGATAAATAATATCCATGAGATTGGTTAGGTGTATGTTCTAGTTGATTGGATATATATTTTGTATGGTCTCGAATATCAAATTAGATGATGTATCTATGAGTATGGTTTCTCATATTCGCAATCGACACGGATTTCCTCTTTAGTGATGTACGAAATAATAAATTTTCTTTGAAATTAAACACTACCACATGTCAATAATTATCTATGTATAATTTATATAGATTCTATATGGTTTTCATATAATGATTAATGTTTTGATCCTTATCTATAATCTCTTGGATAAGATCAATTTCTATTGGATTATGCTCCCCAACATTATCCCGACATATTGGATTCAAAATCCACATTCTATATAGAGCATCATAGGGTCTATCAGAATAATTTAATGGAAACAATCGTCAAATGAGATCAATAATAGTGAATGGTGTTGATTAAATCCTCCATGGAAATCCACATGAAATTATATTATTATATCCTCCAGAGTTTCAATTGTTCTTACAGATTGAACATCTATCTGAAAATGATACGATTTTATTATGTTTACCACTGTATCAAATGATTGTTGAAGGAATTTACAAAATAGTTAGGTAAACCACTTATAATGATAAGATATATTGTATAGTGTTACTCAATCTCATCATACCAATTCTATTATGCATAACAAAATTTTTTGGTTGTGGTTGAAATCATTATCTATTTCAACAAAATAAATTATGTTTTATAAAACCAACTACCACCCAAATAGACTTATTTTATTAAATCTCCAATGGAATCCTATGGAAATATACATGGTAATATTTTTAGATTTCAATACCTGAGTGGGATATTTTCTCATCATACCCTTTTAAATCTAGAATTCATCTTTGTCTTTTTGGAATAATAAAAATCTAGAAACAAATGATTCAATCTATATCATCATGTTATACAACAATAAGATATTTTGAAAATATAAATTAGTATTAGTGATTCTTTGATCATTTGGGTAGGTCTAGAATGTATTAAATTTATATACCTAAGTCAATAATTTTTTATCTCCCCAATAATAAATTAATATATCAATAGTACAAAATAAACACTTTATGATAGTCATAATAGTAATCTATTATTATCTGCCTAGGTGTTTTTTGGTATAATTTTACATTTCATAGGGTGTATAAAGATTCAATCCTACTTATTTCATTGAACACATGAATTATACCATCCATGAAGGAATGGAATCTGTATCACCTTCTTCCCTTCACCAATTTTATCAATGTGAATATTTTTGTTGAGGCATGTATAATATATACATCAGCAAAAATGCCATCCTTGAATATTACATACTCAATATATTTATTATCTTTCCTATGTATATACCCTAAAATAACCCAATTATCTTCTTCAATCTAGCCTGTTAGTTCTTAATCAAAATTATGTCGGTTTTTGCACATAAATATTTCATAGAGAAGTATTTTTTAACCACGTCTTATAAAATGGAAAGGATGTTATTTCATTTTCCATTAGTAAAATATCAGCAACAGATACTATTAGTTAAATAAAGAAATCCCACTAAAAATCATAAAGGAATGTGGTAGAAATTTATTCCTTGTTATACAAAATTTTATTATGGATTCACCAAAAATAATGTTTCATGACCTAGATTCTTACATAAACCCATAAATAAAACTACAAAACTTGAATATCTTATCAGAATTAATTGTATAGACATTATTATATCATTATATAATATAGGAAATATACATATTGTTCCATTTATAGAAATATGATTTATCATTCATTTCCAAAATTTCATAATCAAAAAAATTATTCCTGAAAAGTTTATTTTTGATCGATATTATCATATATACTAGTGAAAATGTTTCATCATATATTATGCATTATTTATTCTTAAACCATATATCTACCATATTTACCTTTCAATTAATAAAAGTAATTTTCATTCATAGTTTCTTCTTAAATTCCCATTTTTGACAAATAAGATTTACATCCACTGATAGATCTACCAAAAAACAAACATGGTTCTGGTAAATATAATTTCTTTTTGGAATTCACGACTTTAGGCCTGCTAAAAAATGTGAATTTCTTACTACCTCCTTGTGGGAAACATGTTCTTCACTATCAATTAATAATGAATGAATATATATCATTATTATAAAACAACTATCTCATTCTCTTTGTCTTCTCAGATAGTTATATGCAGTACATATATAATTATAATAACATATTCTACAGGTAATTGTGTAACTTATTCATTTTCCATCACCTCTATATCTTAATCCATGATTTCATAGAATTAAATCTTTCTCCATTTTTATATTGGGAGATGTGATCCATTCCAGGGAACATGGAATTTTTTACACTAGTAATATTCTATTTTAGGGGGCATGTAGATAATATCCCATTTTTATGTCAGGATATCCTATGAGGAATAACATTGTGGAACATGGTGCTGGTTTTTTTCAAAAGTTGAATTAAAAAATCATTAACATCCCTATAAACAGAAGTTTGAAAAAACAAATTTCTATCCAATCCAATTCAGATATTGATTTTTGATTAATTTTTTTTGGAATATGGTTTATTTTATTTTCTATAGTTTATAATGTGAATCTACAAAAGAATAATTGAATATTCTCAGGACTCATCATTTTCCGAACATTCATAACAAGGATTGAATCCTCCTATCATTGAAAACACTCTAATCTGGTCTATGAGGATTTTTGAGCTAAGATAATATCCCAAACATCATTTTGTATTCAATGAACTATTTGTAAAGACAATTCCCTTTTTGTTTTGAATAGAGATTCTTTATCTTATTTCCTACTTTATTCTCTAATTTATTCATATAATCCTTAAATTTATCCTTAGACTCCAATTTGTACCTCATTAAAAAAATAAATTCATGTCACATAATTAATATATAATTTTTGAATTAATAATACACACCTCTATAATCGACATGAAATTTTATTATTAAATCTATAGGAACTCATTACATAAGAACTATGTCCCTTTCAACCTTTTCAATAAATTGAACAATTGTCATCTTACCTTGTAGATATGAATGATATATAGTATGTTATTTTAGTAAAAAACAATAAAATTACCATTCATGAGATATATATTCATAATATCCTCATTTATAATTAAAATATAATTATTCCATAACATGGTGTGATGTAAATTAAGTGAAATCGATTAATTATAGATTAAAAACACTTGGTTGTTGTATTCAATTACATTAATATTGTTATTTAAAAGTTCTATAAAATAAAATATTCTGTCTCTATTAAATCATTATATATTATTTCAAATGAAGGAAATAAATCCAAACTTATAGAAAAAAGACAATGATATAATTTTTTTGTTACAAAATTCAAATAATAACAATTATTTAATATATAGAATATAATCATTAAAAAACTAACATTTTAGTCCCTGATACCAAATAAAATGAATCGTTCTCCATTGGTTACTCAATGATCCACCTAACATTTGTAAACGTGAATTATTTTAAATAGAAATTAATTCGAAAACCAATTTCGATTGTAATAATTTATCATTAATGAAATTATTGAAACTAAAAGGTTAAATTTGTAAATGATTGTTCCTTAATCACATCATATCTTTAGAAATTTGGTATAATTATTCTTCAATATTACTTTTTTCCACATGAATAACACAATTTTTGTTCTTCCTTGTCCGGCCCTAGATCCTCTTATTTATCAGGTATTAAAATGTTTTTGTAGACTAGTTGTTGGTCAAGGGCCCTTTATCATATCCATTTCTCTTCTTTTCCATACGTAATTTTTTTTATTTTTTATGACCTCATTTTCACAGAAAATAGAATTAAAATTATTTTCAAGTGAAATCTCACTATTTTTTATATTAAAAAATCAAAATTTATTCTGGGAATCATTGAGGTATTAATTAAATAATGATGTATGTTCACAATCAATTTGATTAAATTATTACCAATAAATCACAATTTTTCAATATATAAATCA
The DNA here is from genome assembly GCA_963277665.1 of Viscum album. Taxonomy (NCBI): domain Eukaryota; kingdom Viridiplantae; phylum Streptophyta; class Magnoliopsida; order Santalales; family Viscaceae; genus Viscum; species Viscum album. Next base: position 1,768,169,092 of record OY728152.1, read on the forward strand.
TGATGACTATATGACACTTTATTAGTGAACCTTAAATATGCTTGCATGTGAAAATTTCATTGGGGATCACAAACATCTCTTTTCTAGCGTTATCAGTCTAATGATTGTTGAGATAATATAAGAAGGTGTATGTATCCATGTTCTCATGAAGATTCTAGATATCACAGGGCATGGTTGATATCATAAATCATTATATATCTAATGTATATTCTATATGTTTTTAAATGAAATTATTATCCTCCTCCTCCTAATAAATATATTTATCAAGAATTAGGGACTCAACCACATGTAAATTTATCTATTCGTTTAGTAAATGTGAAAGAAATTATACCCCTTCTAGAATTTTCAATTAATTAGGAGATTATATTTATGTAATATTCATCTCAAAGAAAATTTTGAGGTCGTATTACTATAAAGATACTATAAAAAATAAAAAATATATTTTAGTACTTTATCCTAATTTTCAAAATGTGACATAATAAATTTTATTTTAATAGAGTCGCTATTTTTTTCAAAAACTAATATTCAAAAAAATAGGATTTAGAAAAATCATTATAAAGGATTTTATACATTAATTTTCTATATAAACCTTCACATTACCCGTATGACGGGATATTCAAATCACCCAAGGTAATTTATGCTACTAGTCTATAAAACTATATAAAATGATTGCTTCAAGGTCAATTAATTGAACCTCAAATCCTAAAATATTTTCCATGGATCTACTAAATTCTATCATCTAAATTAGGTCAATTATAGTGAGTTTGGATAAAAATAATGTTAATTTTATCTAGTCAACCTAAACACTCATTAAAATTCCTCAATAAATGAAATAATATTGTTGATATCCTGACCAAAAAATAGATTTATACTAGAATTCCAAAAAAAGAATTGAATGTGAGTCTAACATAAAATTTATTTAATTAATTTTGATACTATGTATATGGTTTTTTATCATTTTAATATTATTTTAAATATTATAACAATTTTACACAAATTATTAATAATAGATTTGTAACATAATTTACACATGATCATTTTATTTTGAATTATATTAACATTATTTTTATTTATATAAATTATATAATTTTCTTTTTAATAATAAATTAATCATTCCAAACATAATTAAATGTTCTTGAATTGGTATTGTGTGATAATTGTGTGGATTTTCTGCATTTCACCTCTTGGATGATGTATCTCTTTAGTTGGATTCACCTTAGATTTGATTATAGCTACTTTCTTAGGCCAAGTATATTGATTCCTTAAATATGGTTACTTACTCATGTGTGATGGAAATTATGATTTTAGGATTAGATAAAACAATATGTTTATTTTCATACTGTTATATAATGAGGATGATGGGATGATTTACTAATTATAAAATTTAATTTTATAACAAATTATTAGAAAACTGGTAAATAATAAATAAATTAAATATAAATTTAATATACATTGTCCGGTGTAGCTCATTATATTCAATAGACACAATGACAACACAAATAAATAAACTATCGTACATTCATTTAATCCATTATTTATTTTTATTAATTTATTCTATCATTAAATTAATAATAATATTTTTTAATTAATTTAATTAAAAAAATTATGTTTCTAAATAGTGTATGAGATTATCATCGACCATAATTCAAATCATATATATAGATTAGATACATTAAAAATAAAATATGTACACAATATGTTTTGGAGGTGTAATGACATGTACACCTCCACATTAGTTTAAATCCATTTTTTGTAGTTTAACTATTACATGGCATGTTCTGTCACAAGACATAGTGAGTGACTCAGATTTTTTAATGTCATTATGATGTTCAGTGTAATTAAATAGAATAAAATCCTATATGTAATTTCACGATATACCCATAATTATGTTACATGAGTAAGGAAACAAAGACTTCTGAACATATATAAGTACATGTGACCCATTGAATATACCAAACATGTAATACAAGAAATGTATTTGGAGAACATATTGTGTTGAAAAACTATAAATGTTGTATATCATGAAGAATAACACACTAATTAATTAATTAAGTTTTCAATATGAAATATGACCCAGTAAAGATCGGATAGTATATAAATCAAGAAAACCCCATTTGATGGAATGTGTACCGTCTACACATCATGTCATTTATTTTAATTAATTTAATAAATTTACATTAAATATGTTGACTCACATGGAATTACAATATTAACATGTTGCTGGCATGAGATGGTCTAAATAATATGGCATTTTTATCTAGCTATAAGTATTTTGATTCATTATCAACGACCTATAATAAATTCCAAGGGAAGAAAAGTTCATTCTATGTTTGATATTATATGTTACATAGAATATATAACCTAGTAAATATTTTATTTTTTATATTTCCATTTTACACATATGGAAATTATTACATGGTGTTTATTTAATACATACCAAGTAAATTAACCACATGACATCCCTGATTTGCATAGGGTTATACTACATTAGATTATATTGTATTAACATAATCAACACAAGGATTTAAATAACGTCATATTCAAAACACCTATATGACATGTCATTATAAATGTAGGTCATCCTTATTTGGTTGATCATGGGTACATATGTGTCCACTTCGATTATATGCAATGAATATGTCTCATCTATCGAGATTCATTGAGTATTATAAATGGAAAATTAAAGAATTTTTCCTATGTTCATCTCTCGTAATTGGTCATATGATATCTATTGGACATAATATGATTAAATTTTAACTAATATGTAAAACAAAAGGAAATATAATCTACATTTTTTGTAATTAATCTCTGATAAATAAAAAACCCAAAATTTATATGTTATAGCTCTGATACCACTTGATGGATCAAGGGTGAAGTAGAAGATGTTGGGACCATTTTTAACAGTGGATTTAGTCAATTTATTCAGGTAAATCCTTTTAAATGTATGGTATCCTCCTACGAAACATTAACGTGAAGACATTTTCATAGATAATTTATAATTAATTTATATGAAAGAATAAATTCCATGTGGAAATTTTTAGAGGATGAATCTGCATAGATATCTATTTATACCATCATTTTGATAATGAGTTCAAATTATAACTCCTCTAGTAGAATTCACAAACACTCCATGAACCTTGTAATGTCATAGATGGATAAATGTGTGATAGCAACGAGGTACCGATCATCTAGAATCATTCTCCATAGATCACAATAAGAATCCATTTCACCATAAATGATTCATCATTATTTTAATCATTCCTAAGAGAGGTGTGGAGGTTCAACGTCCCTCATTATTCAGATAATTATATACAAAATTATATATAACCATTAGTGAATTTTATTGAGATAAATGGCTTGAACAATAATTCAGATAACCCTATATGGTATATAATAAGTATTATACACATAAGATTAAATAATTAGTTTATGGGCATTTTTTCTTTAAAAATATCTATGTTCTTAGAAACATTTTGACTAATAATAATAAAAATATTTTTATTTCTATGTTTTTTCTTATCTCATAGACTATTTAAATGCCATCCTTCTGAAACAAAAATGATAAAATTTATTTAAAAGATATTAAATTGAATATATCATTTACAATTTGGCCCTTAACCATGTCAATCAATCCTGCATGGCATTTATCAAACCATTATTGACAATTATTTATAAAATATAAATACATATGAAAATATACATTATTAAATAAATTAATAAATAATTTATCTAATAAAATGTAAATTATTTTCTTTTAAAAAACTCAAATCACATATACTAAAAATTAAAAGAGTTCATTATTGAATTTATAGAATCAAAATAACTAGAATAATTATTTTCCCCAAAATTAATAATAAAGATATTTTTTATATATTAAATACTAATTTAATGTAAGAGATATTATAAATAGACATAGTTTGTAACCCACTAGTTCCCTTTCTTAGTAAAAGTAGGGATTATTTCCTAATTTTTAACATTAATTGCAGGGAACACATCAATGAACCCATTTAGAAAGATGTTAATGTAATAATTATTTCAACCTCATGTGAAAGCTTACCATATTATGAAATATTTTTTCCTCAATATCTCTTCTAGAAAGTTGTATAATATTTCCATAAAATAATATTCTTGATTATATTAATTCAACTGAATTTGTGCCCCTCATAAATTAATAAATATAGCCATGGACTTAATCAGCCGCATCTATTTTAATCCAACATCGCATGATATCTTATTTTAATGCGTAGAAGAAAAAATACATTTATGTCTTATCTGTCAACGTAATATCAGTTATGAAGCACCCAATATATATTAAATAATAGTGACCATATTCTATCATGTTATTTTGACAAGACATCAATATTTTTTATTCATTATATGTACTAATAATTATTCCATGTATAAATAAGAAACGCATATACGTGGCTAATAATACCCAATGTATCCTTTAACATTCGAAATTACTGTTGAGGATTCTGTTATCTTGACCTACAGTCATTAAGATCACTATATAAAATAATCATGGGTAGAAGTATCAATGTACTATGATCCTTGACCCATGACATCCAAACATCATATGTTTCATATCATACATATTTCATCTAGAAAAATATAATATGTCTAGTAATATTATCATATTACTTAATTTTATTGATTACTGTATATAACTATGATAACTATTAAATGGGAAAAATAGTCTAAGAAAATTATTATATTAATTGAATTCAGAAGAACAGTGATCATTAAATATGATATTTAATAATATTTTAAAAATTGAATATATTGTTAATCACAATGTTTGTGGGTTATGAGGAAGAAAATCCTATAATGAACTCATCATAATCATCATATTTGACATTTCTAAGAAAATTAGTATTTATATTACCTTTGACATTAAATTCCATTTTCATTAAATAAATCTTGAAATAAATTTTTGACTTCACGTTTATTTAATTTGTGACTAGCTTAATGTGTAAATGATTTTGATATTATTCCCTGATATTAAATCTTCATATCATTGAAACCATTCGATAGTATATTGGTGGTATCCTACATATAATCTTCTTCATAGTTTCAATATTTATCACTGTATCCCCATGTTCATAGATAGATCCAACTATATTAACATGATAGTTAAAGAATAAATAAATAATAATATATAATTTTATATTTAGATAATTGGGTTTTTATGAAGAAACTATAACTTTTCCATATTTAGTTTTTCTCAATTACTATTATAATAGAGTTTATCCCAAATTCTGTACATTATTATACAGGTCATCATCATCATCTAGATTTGATTTTACAACACCATAGATAAATATTTTCTTGGACTTAACATCAACATCCAACAATAACATATCTGACCCTATCATAAAAAAACTTCATTCCATCACATTCTAGTTTTATTAAAACCATTACTGAGAGGAAACCAAACCTGAGAGATAAAAATTATGATCCTATTCTATTTTTCTAAAACTACTATTTATATTCATCAAATAAATGTATACCCTTTTCAATCCCAAAATCCACATTATTAAAAATTTCAATTTTACATATTCCCCTAGACATAACAAGTGAAAATAATACAACATATTCCAACAAAAATAATAATCATATTCTATACAATATTGTTGAATTAACATTTTATCAAATCACTTATTGTCTAAAAAAAATCAAATCTTATAATTGAATTTTCAAATATATTCAATTCTTATGAAATACAATAAAAAAATAGATATCAAATTTAATGAAATAATATAACCATGTAAATTATAATTTTACATTGTTCACATGAACAAGGATATATCCATAGAGAAAATATGAATGATTTTTTAATATTAATAATAAATACTACTTATCAAGATAGAGAATATAATATTATAGACAATCTATTATCTTATCCATGGTAGACATCCTCTTGACCTCGTATATGATATTTTTTTGTAATGTGTCATTTTTTTATTATATGGACACCCATGTTTACCTACATGTATAATGGTAAATGAAATTACCCAAAATGACAATCTTTTACCCCATAAAAATTGAATATTTATATCATAATCATCAATATTTTGTAAAAAAACACATATTTTTAGTAAGATCCTCACTGATGTTCAATCTAGTAAATTATTCTTTCAATATTATATTAATTTATGATATACCAGTTTTCCCCATATTTTCTCTTCATACTAATAATTTCTATGATTTTTTATCTATCTCTATATAGAAATATCATCATCATACTATCAAGATCATTTCAATTATCAAATTAAAATTCAATCACAAAGCAACCATGGAAATATTCTACATCAATATTATATATTAAATAATATTAATTGAAATATCTATTAATAAACTCTAATTTAAATACTGAATATAACTCAATTTTCACTAAATAATCATTGGATGAAAATTCATTAGTTCTTATTGATTTATAAATTTCATCATCAATCACTGTGCGATGACATAAATTGTAGTTTAACGGGTTAGCTTCAACATAAATTTCATTATACTTCCACAACCATAATGGAATGAATATATCCTACTATATGTGATTTCGGTATGATCACTTAATAGATATGATGATAGTTTTCATTTACTGGGAACTACAACATAATCTCATTCTATAATTCAATTTGTCTATGTAATGAAGGAAATGGGGTGTTGAATTTAATTTTAATTTTTTTACAAATTAAAAATACTTTATAGGAAATTGAAAAATCTATAATACAAAAAATTAATAAAATGTAGGTTATAAAATTATAATAAATATAAATTAATAAAATGAGTTAGCATTATAGAAATATAAATAGTAGAAAAGGTGATATTTGATAATAGATTTATGAAATAAAACATTAATGTACACATATGTATCCTCACCCAAAATTTATTAAATGAATTATTTTAGAAACATTATTATCAATGGTTCTTGAAATAAACACAATATGCACATAGTTTGACATGATAGTCAAATAAAATACTAGAAATTTAATTTTTGGGTATATAAACCTAATTACACGACAATACTTTTAGTAGTTATGTTAATAAAACCAAAAATAATAGATACACGTCTAATAGTTTTGTAAGAAAATAAAATCCATTTACATTTATGGTATTGAAAACCTATCCCCTTTTAGACAATTGTAGTCAGAGCATGATCTCACTCAATTTAAAACTAGTGATCCGAAATCCCCTCACACTAAATGGTATTGAGAATCCAATATACATAACATTAAATAGATATTTTCAGAAGGATAGTAAGACCTTCCATAAAAAATAATTATCAAATAAAAAAAGTGGTAAAAAAATGGGTTTTTAATGGTGAGAATGAAAAATAATGCGCGTCAAAATCAAAAATATGTGAACAAAAATACAGAATACCACAAGACAATCTCAAAGTAACCTCTATAATTATTCTCTTACAAGAATCATAATCAACCTCTTTGGAATACCAATAAGCCTAATTGAAATCAATATGATGTTCTCAATTAGATGAAGGTATTTAATCCATTAATGAATAAATCATCTTTGTGAATTTATAGATCAGTCATTTAATGTATGAACTATTTTGGATGGTTTAGATTCCACCAACAGATGCCTCCAACCATGATATAGAGAATAATTTAGTTCATTTATCATCACCTAATGATCGTCTTGAATGTTAGACCTCGAAAATCAAACAATGTATAAAAAAGTATGTATAAAATGATATTCAAGGAACCCATATATATCCAAGAACCATTTTAGTATATTTATAGACTAAAATATCATTAAGATTGTTTTGTATTGTGTGGGGGGGGGGGATTAAAAATTATTGGGGGTGAATTAAGACATGTATGATCCTCCTCAATGAATGTTCATTCTCTATATTGATACCACTGGCTAGCAAGCGGGTCTCACCGACCAGACACTGGAACATGGAATGAACTTATATTCTACCTGGATTCCCCCAATAATCTAGTGCTAACCCACTATATAGTTTCTAGAATATTTAGAAAGAGGAATTTAAAAGTATATTCATTTTTCTTTTTATCAAAATATTTGGTCATATACCATTGAAAAATTATAAATTCGAAACACTAAAATCAACCAATTAAATATTTTATAAATATAATTTACTATTTTTATCATTTAAACTACAAAATAGAGTGATTTTTACAACACAATCTCCATTTTTGTTGATCATAGTCCAATTATATATTCATATAAAAAATAAAATCTTGATAAATTTATCATAAATATAACAAAACAAATTTTCTATGTTTCAGAATGAAATTAATCCAATTATTTTCAAATAATAAAAAAACATGAATGGATATCAAGAATTATTTCTAAAATGATTTCATTAATAAGTCAACAATAAAACATCTCCCATTTTCTAATAATAAAAATTTAAAAAAAACACACCATTCGAAAATATTTAAATTTCAAAAACATACAATTTTATAAATAATTAATATAATTTAGAATGATTTTGAAAACATTATATATTACCCATTAAACCAAAATATCATTTTATGTTAAAACTATCTCCTACTTTGAATATATATAACCATAACACCATAAATACATCATGTGAAAACACTTGAAAATGATTTGAATCCATTTGAATGTATGTAAACATACATTATATTTCATAAACTTGTCCAAATTTATGATTGAATAAGGGATTAGATATATAATGTCAATTCCAACATAGTATGATGAGGTGTAATAATAAAAATTTTAGAATGGTATTGAAAAATTCTTAACCCATAATGTTAGATTAAAAAATTTTAATACTAAAAATGAATATGTAGTCTAGAAAACAATAAAAAATGATAAAATCAGAATTTAAATATAAAAAATAAAATGTTTTTAATAAATATATAGCTTTGAAATATAAATATTCATAATAGTAGAGCCTCTATATGAAAATATTTTGATATAAAAAGAAGTATGTATACCCCATAATTAGATCATTAAAACCGAAATATCCCATAATTTATAACCAATTATGTTTAATGGAGACAAATTTATTTAAAATATATAAATACATGATTTAAAAAAATAATATTTTAAAATGAAATTTCATATAATAAAAATGTACCATCCTTCATAGAAAAATTAAGGTTCGAAAAAATAAAAACAATAGTCATTGAATAAAAAAGATAAAATTTTGAAATTCTAATTCAAAAATTAATATAGTATATATCTAATATTATGATGATCTTATTTATTATAAAAATATGTTTTTATTCAGGTATATTTTATATTGGAAAAATGTTTTGATCCCCCTCAATTGATGCATACATTGAATGTATTAAGGATCTACATGAGATGTAATACAAGATCTAAGAAAACAAAGAAGAGAAATATCCTAAGAGAGTGAAATACGTAGACTAGCCACTACAATATTTAAATAATAAAGATTTTAATTGATTAATAATAAAAAAATATTAGGATATATAAATTATTTCAATATTTTAAAATAATTGAAATGATAAAGAACATAGATTAATAAAACATCATTATAAAAAAGACAGGAATTCCCCATTCATTAAAATGTTGAAATACTAATATTCAAACCATTTTTAACATCCCCATAACATAATAAATTATTTCTTAATAAATTTAAATTATGTATAAAAAAATAATGAATATGAGAGGTGAAAAAATAAAAAATAAGATTGAATTTGAAGGATAAAATAATTTTCAAAATATTTAAAAATTAATTTGAATCTAGTGATCATAATTTAAATTTCAAGAATTTTTAACAATATTACTATTAGTATAGTTTTCAATGTGATAGAAATTTTTTTAATGTTTTTTCAGTAAAAACATTCAAGAAAAAACAAGATGACCCCCCCCCCCCCATTTAATAAAACAACTCTATAGAAATGGATTTAATGAAATGAAAAGAAAATATTTATGTAATTGAAATTAAAATGGATTAATATATTATAGAATCAATAATATTTTACCTCAAAAATATCAGTGGAACCCTTTATTGATGCATAATATACCCATTTGGAATTTATTATGAGACACGATTACTATAAAATAACATTTTAACTATAGAATTTAGTAACCAAATTTTTATTAGATAAATGTTTTACAATAAATTGTATATAATTCAAATTTTCTTGAAATATTAATTTCCATAAGATATATGTGATCATATAAATAATATATTTAAAGAGATGTGGGATAATTTTATTACACTATATTATGAATTTTTATAAATTCATTCTTAAATAAAGTGCCCAATTATTCTATGATAATTGAATGATTTATGTTGAATGTTACCATATACAAATACAGTACCCAGAGTTTTTAGTGGATATTTCATTATAACCGACACTCTTATTTTTTTCTATTCCCTTTTAATACTACCATTATATGTTAGTTTTTCTCTTATTTGGTGAATATCATAAGATATGTTTTATTCTTTGAACTTATTGATTAAAATTTCTGGACCTCTAGAATCAATTTTCATTTAAAGGATAAATAAACCTATTCATTGGAGAGATTATCCATTTTACTCACAAGATGATTATTTGTCATTATTTGAACTTTTATATTTATGGTTTGTTCCCAAAATCATTCTGTTAATTTTTATCTGGAATATTTATTCACATCATAATTGAGATATATAGAAGAATAAGATTAATTTCAATAGGAATAATATAAGTAGGAGTAATTAATTAATCCAATGAAAAAGTGAGTTTAGATCAACCATTACATGAGGAGGTTCAAGATAGTAAGTAATCTCTTTCACTCAAATTTGATATTTCGATATATTATATAATTTCATACCTCCCATCAACATTCATTTTAGACTGGGGGAAATCCGATTTGATCTGACCACTCTTCTTATAACCATAACACCATTCCCACAGTTCACCTCAATAATTATCCTTTATGGAAAGACAAAAATATTCATTTTATTTTATGAGATTTTATAGCCTAATTGAATGTTGTTCAAAATTACAATCAAATCTTGTAGAATCATAATAAATTTCATTAAGGTAAATGTTATTAATTTTTTCAAATAGATCTTCATGGTCCTTCATGGGTTACCTTTTCATTATTATCTCATAGGTTGTGAGTGAACCAATGAGGACTTAAATCAACATATGCTTGATGACATTTTCTTTTTTAATTTTCATCACATTGGTTTCTATATTCTTGGAATGTCCCAATTCACAATTCTTACATGTGTATCCACTAGAACTATATCAACTATGAAATTTACTCTATTATAAATATTAGGGAAATGTGTTTAAATTTTAGTTATAGATTCATTTGGATGAAAAATAAAACATAAAATATATTGACGGTACATATCAAGCATTGTATATTTTACTTCATTTGTACCTTTATACAAAAAATATAATAATTTTTAAATTCTATTAGTATTTTTACTTTTGAAAATTATATGAAAAAAATTACTATCTAGACCATAATTTAGAGAATTCATGGGTTTTACATCATGCTCAAAACCTTCTATATTATCGAGGACCATCTTTCTTGTTTTCTATTCATTGGGGTATATCCAGACATATATATTCTTAAAATTATATATCCAAATATTTTAAGAAATTTAGAAATTAATGTTTTCCAAAAAACCATAGACAGATCCATTAGTGTATGGATCTAAAACCATAATTTTTTCTTCTTGAGTATCATAGTGATTTGAGGTATATTTTATATTTAAATGATAAATCCTTGAAACATGTTAACAGTTTTAAATCATGTTTGGTAATTCTACTAGTTATTGGTCTTGGTAATGTTCGAGAGTGGGAGGTGACTTTACATTTATTATTTTTAAATAAATATTATAGTGATGAAATTGAAATAAATGGATAAAAAAATAGTTATGTGAACAATAATGATAAATTAGTTATGGAAATTAAATAATTGAGTTAGAATATATGAAATATAAATAAAATACAAGGCATAATTTGATAAATTATTTTGGAAATATTCTATTAGGGGATCCCTACATATCCCACCAAAACATTCATTATAGGATTTTAGTTAAACCCTTTCTAATTAGTGTTCAATTAATTAAACAAAATATGGTTTCTTTTTATAAATAATTGCAAGAACCCTATAAGAATTTTAGTGGTGGTGTCTATAATCCCATATGTACAGCTAGCCGTTAGAGGCTGTGACAAGAATCACAAATCCATTTATAATTATTCTATTTTTAATATATCCCCATCACATTCAATGGAAACGTTCAACCTATACCCTTCACATTAATGTTATTGGTAACCTATCTCTCTCATAATCAATAGTAGAAAGTACCTAGTCAACTTTTAATTAATATATGTAATCACTTATCCTATAAGAATTAGTGGTGGTAAGAAACCATGAAATAAAAATTATACGTTTTATTATCAAAATGCCTTAGAATAATCCTTTCTTACCACATAAAAAATACATAAAAAACATATATTGTGAAGAGAGACAATTCAGAGAGGGGTATTTTTAATTATATAAACTTCCACAGCATATCTTAAAAATAATTTTCAAGGTATAAAAATATATCCCAGAAAATTTTTTGGTGTATTTATTGTATCTAATATATTTAGTTTTATTATATAACTAGTATATATAAAATTCCAGAACCTACACTCCTAGATCTAGTGTTGAATCTATAACATTACATTTCAATCATTGATGCTAATAATCGTGACACAAATTTTTCCATCAAAAGAAAACATCATCAAAGTGGTAAAATTAATCACATAAACACTAGAAAATCTTTGTATTTTATAATTTTAGAGAATTAGTACAAAATAATACTCAAAAAATCATATCAACATGGACACATAAGTATTTAAAAATGTTTCTCTCATTTGAAAATGATTTTATTTTTTTTTAATTTGTATTCATCGTTATCATTTTTAAATACTATATAGAAATAAATCATTCAACATCTTTCATCCAAACCAATGGAAAATGATGAATTTGATAGTTGCTCTTAGATTCTCAGTAATGATAAACATAAGCCTTAACATTAAAATATCATTAATAAGTATAATATTTCATATTTAAAAAATGAAATAATAAAATAACATGAGTAAAAAATAAAATAACTCATACCCATCAATACTTGGACAAACAAATAGAAATTATATGAAAAGGTAAATATTTATATGAATCAATAATCAAAATAAATATGATATCAATCATAGTAATGAAATAAATTATGAACTCATAGAAAGAATTAAGAAAACACATTGGTATCATGGAACATCATTCAAATAAATTGTTACATAACCCTTATAACTCGAATAACTTATATGGCTCACTACTTTCTCATGATTACCCAGTTCATCATTGTGCAATCTAGGTGAACCCATCATATAAGCTTTAACGGGCTCACCCAATGATATTTGGTAGAACCCATTATTTAAAACTTCCAAAAAGAAAATACATAGAGAATTCAAAAGAAATTTTTGAATTAAACTATCTTATTTTTATAAAATAATTCACTTGGGGAAAATAAATAGGTTCCCAAACAATCTATTAAACACTTTGTTAACCAGTTGAAATGAAGACTGTTTTATAAAAATCTCACTGAAATAGTATTATCTAGTGGAAAAGAGATGGTATAGTTAAAAATCTCCATGAAAGATGATAAACCTATTGAGTGAATATGGGTTAAATAATAATCTCTAAAATATGAGTAACCCATGGAATGTAAATGATTTAAATAACAATCTACTTGAAACATGACTGACTGATGGAAAAAATTGGTTAAATAACAATATATTTGAAAAAAACTGTATCTATCCAATGAATAAATGGGGATGGTATCATCAAAAACATACCCAATTGAGAATAACTAACAACATGTTTTTTACATTGAATAATATATATACAATTAAATTAAAATTAAAATATTCTTGAGAAAAATAATATTTAAACATTAAAAATCATCCCATACCATATTGAAACATTTGATCCATTGATCCCATGAATGGAATGAAAATAAATTGATCATATAATATAATGAGAATATGGAGATTCATGATACATCCCATCTAATGATAATTATGTAAACCTCTTAAAAGATTAAAATTCCATAACATATAAAATGTATCAAAGAAGTAAAACCATGAAAATATTCCATTAACACTTTCATAATTTTGAAACCATAATCCTCATGAACATAAAGTCATTATATTTAAAATTAAAATAACATGTTGATAAATTAATTCATGGTATAATATATAAAAAGGGTAGTATATACACCATAAAAAAAATTAATTGGATATTATTACGTATTCATCATGTGTAACACCCCAAGATTTCATAGTATGTTATTTCTTCAATGTAATTCAATAACTTTCACAACACACACCACCATGTTCATGCACACCGTGACTTACCAAAAAAACCATTCAAAAGTGGTTATGAATAGTATTATCTAAATTTTAAACATTTTATAATCCTAATAATTTTAGAATCCATATTATGATTTTCTTAGACATAATGTAAGAACAAATTCGTTTTTCTCAAATAAAAGAAGTATATTTCCAAAAAAAATTTGATTTTTCCACCTTTTAATGGCGAACCATATTTAAATCAAATATTTGAAACTTTTAAATATTCAATTTTACATAAAAAACTTTTTCTTTAGAATTGAGATATATGAATTTAGTTTCAATAATTTTTTTCTATTTTTCTGATAACTTTCATATTTGGGGGAATAGTGAAAAATAGTATATTTTAATTTAAAACAACATTTTGGATCAAAATAATTTATAGTGTTAAATTATACATTTTAATGGTTTGTATGTATAAAAATATTATATTTTTACCATTTAATTTAATTATGGTCATTGCAAGTAATTTCACATTAAAATTAAACATAAACAAGTGCCAATATTTTGGTAGTTATTTTTTTAAAGGACGCTTTTTGGTTTTGACAACGAGAATTAATTTTAAATTAATAAATGACAAATCTATTTTTTTATTTGGTAAAATAGAATTCATTTTTGAATTATTAATATCAAAATTAAATTAGGGTGAAATTTTGGTATTTTTCTTAAAACATTCAATTTTTTATGAATAATGAAAAACACAACATTATTGATTAAAACCGGCTTTTTCTATATAAATAAATTTTTATTTCATGTAAATTTATTTGAGATCAAAATAGATACATAATACTTATATATGTTCAATGTAATTATTTTGATTCATTTTATATTAGGTTTAGATATATAAAAATTTAATGAACATTTTACAGACTTTTACCAACCTCTTAGGAGCATTTGAAAATTTGCATAAACCTCAATTTTACCACTTCTAAGATTGGAATTTAAAAAATATGAGAGAAATGGTTAACTTTAGTAACTAAAATGAAGTTCAATAAGATAAACTAATTTTTAGTTAATAGTAACTTTTGACTTTTATTTAACACAATATAAAGTAAATAGGGTAATTAAGGGTAAAAATGATATTATAATTACCATAAAACATGAAATAATTGTTTTGGATAAGTTTAATTAGACCAAAAAAACCTTAGGAATAAAATTTTATCCTTTAGGTCCCCAAGGATTAAATTAGGATATTTATTATTTTTTAATTAAAAGAAGAGTTGAATGTGTTAAATTCATGTTTTCATAACTAATACAATTTTAATATAGGGTTATATATAAGATAAATTCAACTATAAATATTCATTAGAAAGATAAAAAAAATCATTTATAGTGGTATTTTATTTAAAATTTTTCGATATTAAAAAATTAAATTCAATCATGACAAATTATGATGCACTAATTACCTTAATAATAAATGATTAAAATAATTGATATTATAAATAACCAAATAAATGTAATTTGAGTCTTTTGAGGAACTGCACATATTTTATAGGTTAATATTACATGTTAGGGTTGATTCAATTAATTTTTTTTTGAAGTAATCATGATTTTATGATTTTATCAAAAAACCAATACTATATAGTGTCAAAATAGACATAAAATAGGTTTTAAAACAAATACAATATTATTACTTGATATATTTTTTCTAAAAATATAAGGTTAGACCAAATGTCTTAAATTATATTATATATGTAATTAATGAACCACATGAGGTTCTCTTTTATGTTTAGAGTATGTTTAGTAACCATATATTTTAAGAAAATACAGGAGGACACGATAAAAGTTAAACTATTTATCTAAGAGTTAAATGTAAATGTTAAGGTTACAATTGTAACCTAAAATTGTATAAAACATATTAGTTGAGATTATTTTGACCCAAAACCACCTATGGGTCCAATTAAATCCATTTTTTGCCATTATAAACTGAATATGATTGTATAATAAATTAATACGTTAATCTTTTCCTAAAGTGCCCCTCACCCCCCTTATAAAAGGGAACATCCCCTTCTCTTGAATTCACACCTCCAAAGGAATTTGGATCGGATAAAACATTCCCAAATATCCCCTCAACTTTCCTAACTTTATCTTAGAGTCCTCCCTTTAGTCTGAAAGCCAACATAATGATCCCTTTTGATCAAATCAAATGGAAGAACCCTAAGAAATGGTAAACATTTCATCACCTCTTTAATGTTCTTTTCATCTTCCACTTTTTATTTCCCTGTTGTATCCATTATTAAATTATAACTCCAGTATCTTCTATATAATATAATGTTATTATAAAAATTTTACAACAATGTTCATCATTCTATCCATCATATGATTGACAAAGTCACCATACGTACAAATGTACGGATTTCCGTCTCAACATTATGGTGTAGTTTGTTATTCAAACACTTCATCATTTGAATAGGTATAATAATGAGAATAAATGATATAAATAATAAATATAACATGATAATGATTCTGTATATATTATATACCATCCAATTATATGCGATTTTAATATCAGAAGAATGATATTGTCGCTCGTGTGTACGTACAGATTTTCGTCTCCACGTCGCAATAAGATTCATGTCCACATTCACCATTCAAAGATAAATTTAAAAATACATATTATTAATAAATATGAAATATATTAAATAATAATAATACTAGAAATATATATCTATATATATTTCGTTAAATTTATCTCATTCACTTACTTCCATTCAATACGAAATGAAAACAGTAATAGCGTTTATGTGTATGTACGTCTTGTCATCACCATAAATTGTGTTTTCCATTTCATATATTTATATCTATTACACATATTTATATTCTAAATATATATTATATATAAATCAAGTTTGACATTCTAGATATATTTTAATCATGATCTAAATGATATGGTCACGAATAACAAGTTAAAACACATACGATAAAGAAAGACATTATTACCTGAAATGTTATTTTTACATCGAAATCATTATTAAATGGGTAGTATGTCCTAAATGAATCATATATGATATAATAAAAATGAATATGGTTCTGGTATGATTTAATGACATAATATGGTCATTATAAATGAGTTTAAATGTACCCTAGACTAAAGGAAAGTTCAAGGTAAGGGTTAATTTCCCAATCTCTATATTATTCAAGCTGGTTTTTACGTAAGTATCTATTGGGAAATATTTAGTATCCATGTCCTTGATTTAGGAAATATTTTTCAATGGTATTCATTTAAGGGACTATTTTTTATAAGAAAATCATTTTAAATGTTTTAAATATTTATTCTTCTAAATCATTCTCATTAATGTCCATGTTTTCAAAATGGGTTTTAAGTATTTTTTTATATGGACATGAATGACTATAAAATGTTAATTCCTTTCAAAAGTTTCAAATTGGAATGGGAAAAATTGATTCAAAAATGTCTTTAAATGTCCTTATTTATAAATAGTGAGACTTTAAAATGTTTTATTGAAAAAGGGATATTTCTCTAAGAGAGTGTTACAAATCATTTTCATCTATGTCAACATCCTTTGATGAATTTGAAACTTTTTTGAAGTTGATTTATTATGATACAAATATTCCATATTGTATTGAAGGTTTTTTGATATGTTTTATTGTGGATGTGTTATTTTTATACCATTCATGGTTTATGGAAAAAGTATTAACATTTCGTATGCTAGTTTTAATACGAATGATTATGTTATGTTTAATCCTTTTCATATGAGGAATGCATTGGACTTATTAAGTGATGTGTGGAGCCCGCTATAGCTCCTCGATGCAGCGATAGGTCTCATATAAAAACTAGTTTCTTGGCATAAGGCCTTGAAAAATTACATTTTTTAGTCTTTGCACAAGGCCTTGACTATGTGGTTATGAAATCATGAATTATGAATTCCATCATTATAAAATTGGCTATTGATATTACTTGTTATTATTTTAAATGTTTAATATCCATGTGAATTAGTAAAATGCATTATTTGATTTATCTTTTCCATATGATATGGAATTTTATGTTAAAAAGCCTTTTTATTTTTGTTTTATATATTTCCTTAAATTTTTATTCTTATTTATGAAATATTCTGTTATGTTGTTATCCTTACTGAGAATCTGATCTCACCTTGTTCTATGTTTTATTTTTCCCATGATTCCAAGAAGTGTATTGTGATTGATAATCAGGGTCATGCTAAGGGAATAATGGAATTTATAAAGAATTATTTATGTTGTGTTGTATTTTGTAAAGTGTAATGTAACATTCATGTATGTAATTTGTATTCCAAGTCTCTTAAATCGATCAGTCATTTGGGACATGATTCCTTGTAATAATGCCAATGTGTTAAAATAATGCACCAACTCCGGGTCACTGGGGTCGGGGTGTTACTGTTGGTATTAGAGAAGGTTTAGCAATAACCGAGGAAACTAAATTTAGATACGCTCTGATTAGAGAACATTACCCTAAGATATATTTTTAGGATTAGTATATATGAACATCCTATAATTTTGGTAAGGTAGATATTTTGTGAGTTTTACAAGAAAATAATCCATATTGGGATACGAGCAGGTATTGGTGGCTCTGGCACAGATGTACCAAGGGGTAAAACCCAAAAACACCGCTTTGAGCTAGACTTGAACGGGAACTGGTGCACGAAAACTGTCCATGTTGCCCTTATGGTTACAACACTTCTGCGGGATATGCTTAGGATATTTCACATTTTAATTATAATAAATTATGAAATATTTATGAGTTAATACTTCCACAATGAAAACATTTTTATGATTATGGATTATATCCATAAACTTTTCAATTTTCTTTAGGTATTTTACAAGTTTTTAATTAGTCATTATGATTCATAAACTAATCTAGTGTATTACATTATTTAGAAATGACATCCAGAATATGGAATGAGAACTCCAGTAATACGTATGATCCAAAGAGTAAGAAGGATAATATCATTAATGTTATTAGGCCAACATTTAGAAGGGAAATAGTCTCCCACGTATTCACGACATTTTAAGAAATAGTATAATGTGTTAATAAGATATGTAAATAATTCTATATCTCTAATGTATTTGAAGGGAAGAAGGATAAGAAAAGGATGTTAGAGAGAAATATGGATAAAGGGTAGAGGGGAAAGAATGATTTTCCCATATGTGATAACTTTTGAAAGAATCACCTTGGTAAATTATTGAAGGGAATGGGATTTTGTGATAAGTGTAGAGAAAAATTAAACCATGTAAATGAATGTAAGGGTAAGAAAAAGATTTCAAATGTACAATGCTTCATCTGTAAGGAGTTGGGACACTAAGTGAATCAATGTACAGGTCATTCAAGTATACCAAAAAAGATGTTATTGGATAATAGTAATGATATGATACTACTACTAATGAGGAGTAATGACTAGTGTTCTAATGTTTTTTTATATAATTATTTCATTTGAGTATTTTATCAACAATATACTGGTAATATGAATTATGGAGATAAATAAGGATTGTTCTGTAGTACAATTTTATTGAGGATTTGAGATTATATGTTTCTAAGAAAAGTGACTTAATAGTAAGCTACACACATTAGAAAATAGATGGTCGAATGAAAGGTAATATTTAATATGGTTCTGATAATGAGGATGTGATTTTGGAATAAGAGATGGTTGATTTGGATAAATTATATTCGATATTCTTGACTTCCTTAGAACTGACTAACAGTTATTTTATTTCATTATTTTTGGAATATTCATAATTTTTGGATATAAATAATATATCCAGTATTATATAAAGGATAAGGTAGAATGAATGTAATCAATAAGGTTTTAGGGAAATTTTGGGAGTTCCCATGTTTTAAAATAATAGATGATGATAGTGTTCACATGTTATTATATAGAAAAAAGGATCATCATTGTGTTTAACTTGCTTATAATTTTTGGACTGTGAGTTTGGATAGAAGTATTTTGGATAAGTCTAAAGAATGGAATGGATTATGTTTGAAATTGGTTACTATTGTTAAGGTAATTGTTGTATTGTTATAAAAAGGACAACACGCAAACTATTTCACAATCCGTCTCGTCAGACATAGTTGCGGGAATCGAAACCACAACCATAGTGGGATTGAGATTTATCGCCTACCACTGGATTACGTCATGACCCTAGATTTTATAATGTAGTTTTATTTTTTAAAGGGTCATATAGGTGAATTATAAATTCATTACTTTTGGATCCCTATATGATTAGGATAAATAGAATGTTTCATTTGAAATCATTTGGAGTGAAAGATTAATTTGTGGTAGGAAATAGTTGAATGATGAAACTCAACTTGTCAAGTATATATTTTAATTTAATTTTTCTCTCTTATTCAATGGGTAAATTAAATCTCAAACTTTAGTGAAGGGATTATAAAACCAAAAATATGTTATCCTAATAACTTATATTTAGTAGAACCGATTTTTTAAAGTCATCATAGATTGATGGATTTGAGGCACTCAATTTTACACTTGTTGGTGATTGATGAACCCAATAACTCCCTATAAATATTTATATTATTCCTCAAATTATGTGTCTTTAATTTCCACCAATGTTCTCTTAATTGAGATCATAATTTGGTGGTGACCCATTCATTTCCATTTTCCTCTAAATAAGACTAAATTTTATTAACCCAATTTCGGATGTGTGGTTTCCCACAATGGTATTTTCTATTTTCAATCATTTATTTTAGATGAACAATTTCTAATTTTGAGGCCACAATTTATTGAAGGGGGAATAGTGCAACACCCCAAGATTTCATAGTACATTATTTCTTCAAAATAATTCAATAACCTGCACTACATCCAACACCGAGTTCAAGAACACCACGACTAAACAATCTAGCCATTCAAAAGAAGATATGAATAGTATTAACTGAATATTGAATTTTATATAATCATTATAATTTTATAATCCATATTATGAGTTTCATAGACATAATGTAATAAGTCTAAAGGAAGGTGACAAGAATACTGATTGGATGATCCACTACCCAAACAAGCACTAGATGGTGTTTATTCCATTAACTTGGATATCATTTGTGTCCAAATGATTCATAAATAGTCATGATTGACTATGATGTACAAGGATTAACTGGAAGATCTGGCATACCAAACCCTTCCCCTCTTCCACTGGTGGAATAGAGTGGGGAGACAGTGGATGAATTTGAGTGAATGAAAAATCACATTTTTTAATTTACCCTATAACTAGTCTAAGGTATGAAACTATGATGGAGGTAATCATGAGTTTGATGAGAGGAATCTGTTTATCTTCTATTATATAACCCGTTTTTTGAGTAGGTAGATATGATCATTCGTGAAACCTCATATAATAGAGGCTATGGTAATACTCTAGGAGAGGGCATAAAATTGGTCTCATATTAAGGGAGGATGATCTAATTCACTATTGAATATTATTAAGAGTTATGAACATCCTTCATGATAGGAACTAGTAGATATTTTTCATAGAGACGATAAGGGTAATACATGATCTTAACCTTCATATATGATACTAGGAACACATTTACAATGTCCCTCGCATCGGGGTCCTTGTAATAGAAAGGGATTAAAGTCCATATGGTCCTAGAGGGCCATAACAATTTTGTAGGAAAAGCGTAGGATACAATTAGAAAAATTGAATACAAATCCAATTAGGAGACATGATGATGTGACACATTCAATTATTTGTCCTTTTTAGATTCCTTTGGGGAGGATTCAACTTAGTTTTGTTTGGGAATGAGAACCGAGGGATGATGAGTCCTGCCATTGGTGGTCAGAAAGGGGCCTCAAAAAGGGGATCAGTAAGGGCCTAGTTTATGTGGGAATTAGTTTCTTTCTCTAGGTTGGGAAGTAACTATAATATGTAACATAGTGTGTATAGGCATTCATGGGATAAAAATTTCATGGAAAATTGATCATCATTGAAAACATTCTTCAATTGGGATTTTTCCTAATCACCCTAAGTATCCATTGGTGTCCTTGGAAGGGGTATCACACCGGCCTCTTTACATGAATGGTTCCACTAGTAGTTGGATTATCAAAATGGGAAGTTGAGTATTCATATTGTTTTCATCTTCTTGGGACCTTCTCAGGGACTCTAATCTCACTTATCCCCTCAAATTATCCTTTTTATTGGGTTTTGGAGAGTTAATGTGAAATATTTAAAGACACGAGTGAATGGTATACATAGTGACAACTTATGGATCATTCTAATTTTCTAATCTTCTAAACAAGGAGCCTAGTTTCCCTCTTTATTCTCAAAAAGTGGACACTAGTTGAAGTAGTTACCCAATGCATCAAAGAGCTATCTCGGTGCACCCATCATATAAGTTATAATGGGTTCACGAGGAGTTGTCTAGTTTCACCCATAATTTACAATGTCCTTTAAATTAATTCATTGAGATTTAATAATAAAAAATTGAATTAATATTCATCCTTTTCTAAATATAATTAAAAAATTTAAATTAATTTGGTTCCACAACAATCATATTGAAACATGGTTAACCCATGGAAATGAACCTGGTTCCATAAGAATATCATTGAAACATTATTATCTAATGGGAGAGAAATAGGATATATAAAAATATATTAGAAACATATTTAATCTATATTAAGGAAATTGGTTATGTAACTTTGTCTCTGAAATAAGACAAGGCCATACAAATTAAATTTCTTAAAAAATATCATTAAAAAATAATTATCTAATTTCAATGAAATTAATAAAATAACAATCTTATTGAAACAAAAATAATCCGTAAAATAAATTACGAATTATTATATAATAAAAAAATATCTCCAAGGGATGATGAGTTGAAAGAAGGTTTGCATACATTAATGAAGAAAATACTTTTAACTGACCATTAAAACAATATTGAGGGAAACCGTATTTAAATGTTACAATGTTTCCTATACAACCTTGAATACTTCTAACCATTAACTCCCTGAATAGAATAACCATGAATGAAAAATATAAAAATATGTGAAAAAGAAGATTAATGAAATAAAATATCAATGTATGATTATACACACCTCATAAAATAACATAGTTCTATAACATATCGAATGTACCTGAGGAGGAAAACAGTGAAAAAAGTCAATTAACAATTTGGTAAATTCAAAACCATAACTCCCATGAAATAATTATAAAAAAATTAATTTTTTATGTTCCATAATGATTAAATAATTCATGAAATTATATATGGATAAGGGTATTAGATACACCAGAAAATGAAATATGTGGCGATTTTGATGTATGCCTCACCATAATAAAAGGGAGACAAGAATCCCATGCCACTATGGTATCATTTAAACCAGAAACCATAATAATAAAAATAAAAGAATAAAACATTTAAACTCCATAAAGATAAATGGACTTCTGATATAAAAAATTTAAATGTAAGTTAGATAAACCACACAAAAGAATTATGTAGTGATTATGACATTTATGTCACATAAATAATAGTGAGATGAAAATCTATCAGTACATTGGTTACATTTTTATAATGATATTCGAGAAATAATAAAATTAAATTAAATCTTTTTTGAATTTTAAAAAAATAATTTCATAATATACATGTCCTAGGGGAGTTATATAATCCTTATAAACGAAACTAGGTTCATAAAAATTAAATATGACTTTATGAAATGAAATTGGGAAAAAATCCATTACATTGAGTCGATTTGTCATAATTTTTCTCTATATTTATGAATAATAAACTTATGATAATTATATAATTACTTATGAACAATTTAAAATTTTATTATTACTTTTATTTGACTTATAAAAAAGTTTTATAATTTTATATAATCAATAATTTTTAAGTTATTTATTTTGATATTATCTGGATTATGTCTCAAAGATGACTTCAATAGGTTGATGGTCAATGATTTCATTATATAGACGAATAAAGATCAAGAATAATTAAATAGATATAATATTTATATATAAATTATAATTATAAAAAAATACATTAAAAATTTCAATGAAATATTATCAAACATTAGAATCATGGAAATGTTAGGATGTACGTACGCATTAATAACATTCCCATTTTTCAAAAATTGTTTTGGGAAAAATGTATGTTATATTTATCCTTAAATAATTATAATTATTCCATAAATAAAATAATATTAAATAATATTAACTTTTCTATACTATTCATTGAGTTTAAAAAGAATTACATCGCGTTGAGGATGCGGTAGTGCACACGTCCAAGAATGACGTTATCACATTTTTAGGGTGAGAAACTGTAATAATGAAAATGATATATTTAATTATTGATGGATAATTATATCATTAATATCATTTTTCATTCATTTATGTCATATATTTTTAATTAATACCATCCAAAATACATTTCATGAAATATGTGAATGCTTCAAATCTCTCTGACGAGGTGGTAGTCGACACATCCACAAACAATATCATCGAATTTACACCAAACAGAACATATAATTTTATTTGAAATATTAATATTATAAATCTAATAATAAAAAATAATTATCAAAAATTTATATATCATATAAAAAAATTCCCACCATAATACCCAACCATGAGAGGTGGTAAAGGAATAACAAACAACATTGTTATGTGAGGTGGTAGTTTACTGTACACAAAAAATAATTTCATTACCCATTTAATGGAAGTGTTTATTACATAAAGAAAAAACATGATCAAAATAATAATAATATATTTAATATAATAATTATATTTTATTCTCATGAAATAACAAAAATTAAAGGAGTGGAGGAGGAAAAAATAGAGAAATGCATATCGATGAATGTTAACTATTCTTCAAGTATCTCTTTTTGGTTTGTACTAATGGACCAATTAGATTCTTCTAAAAAAATGGTGAGGTATCTAGGATGAAGAAATGTATGTTGGTAATATATTTGGGTTTGTTTTTGATAATGCAGTGTAATTTATTAGTGTTATGTATTGGTGGAGGTTGATTTCCTTTTTAAAGTGGTGGGGGAGTCACATTATGGTAAATCGTTAAAGGTGAACACTATATTAAGGTATCCCTTGACTCAAGTGATTCATATATGAAAAAATAAGGCATTAAATGGGATTTATTGTTGATAATCACTGACACCATATAAAATAAAAATCATTTTTTTCATTTTGTTCCTTAGTCTTTATGTCACATTTATTTCATATTTTCTTTTTATGAAAATAACTATATTCCCATCCAAATAAATTTAACCATTAAGAAATTTTTTTAGTGATAAATATAATTAAAATTTGACCAACTAAAATATATATATATTATATATTGTTTAAAAAATAAAAAATCAATGTGTGTTTGAAAAGAATTTTAAAAAAAAGATCAAATAATGTGAAAACTGACTACATTAACCCTAACTCTGCTAATAATGTATTCAACATTTAGGGGTCAATAAATTAATTGAAAAAGATAAATTAGTCCGTAAATATGAAATATTATATATTTTTTAACATTTATAATTCAAATAGAAAACATTATATTTATAGTAATTATAACTCGTTTTAATTAAAATGTCATTTTTTTAAATAACATTGCTGTAAATTTTAACATTAGAAAAATAATTTTAATATTAAAAATATTAAAAAATGATGAAATTAAAATATGTTAAGATAAAATATATTTAAAATTATAGTTTCACCTTACAAAATAATTTAACAAAATAATTCATTAAATTTAATATACATTTAATGTTTTTATTTTTATTAATTTTATAAATTATTAAATAAATAATACAAGTGTTATTGTTTGTTACGAATTTAATATAACTATATCATCTATAAATATTAACATTAATTTCACTTGATAGAAGAAACTCACTTAACATTCAAAAATAAGGTTTATAACCAAATATAAGATCCTTATTCAATACTCAAATGATTTTCAAATTTTAATGGTATGAAAGGTTCATTTTTTCCATTTTTTCCTTAATTTATATATTACATGGTTTCCATTGATGATTATATATCGTAATAACTAATATATTTAGAACCATTTAAAGATATGTTATATATATTTTCATATAATTTTCTTTATATATGTGTATTGGTCATTTGGGACCTTAAGATTAATGTTTAGTCACTTGTTAAGCTAAATTGTACTAAAATCACTGTAAATAATTTCAATCGCATTCAATAATAACTTTGGCAAAAAAACTAAGTTGTTTTTATTAAACTATAAATATTATAATTATTACAACCATGTATTTATATAATTCCATGTTCAATTAACATAAGTGGAAAAAATAAATTTAGAAGGTCATCACACAATCATGGTGAGGAAGATGTTTTATAAAGTGACAATGTTCAAAAGATAATTAAGTCCTTATATATAAATTAAATTTATATATTATTACAATGTCATAAATTTCATAAATATATATAATTTATATATTAAGAGTTTAAAAAAAATATATAATTTAACTTATATAGGTATTATGTATCTATTTTGACATAAAATAAATTAAAATAAAATAAATAATTATTTAAAAAAAGTTGGTTTTAAACAATAACTTAATGTTTTTCACTATTCATAAAAATTGAATGTTTTCAGAAAAATACCAAAAATTTTCCATAAGCTAATTTCAATATTCCAAATCCAAAAATGAAGTCCATTTTGAAATATAATATTTATAAAATTTCAAAAAGTGGGTAATACTATTCATAAAGGCTATTTTGATTGGTTGTGGTGTGTTTGAACTCGAAGTTGCGTACAATAAAAGATATTATATTATTCAATAAGAAACGTAACATTGAAGCTTGGGGTGTTACATTCTCCCATCCTTCAATTTATTTCATCCTTGAAATTACTAGAATATATATGTAAAAAAATATTCAGGTGGTTCTTCATCATAAGTTCCTCAGGTTCCCACATTGCCTCTTCCATTTTCTGGTTTCTCCATAGACCTTTTTCCAGACGAGTCTTCCGGTTTCTCAACACTTGTTCCCTTGTATCAATAATCGTGAAATTATCTTCATAATAAGATATATCAGGTTTTAGTTCTAATTCCTTATAGGTGAGGACATGCGTTGGTTCCAGAATGTATTTTCTCAAAAGTGATATGTGGAACACATCATGAACTTTGGAGATACATAGCCGCATTCCCAAATGGTATGATATAGCCCCAATTCATTGTAATATTTTGAAACGTCTAATGCACCAGGGACTTAATTTACCATTCTTTCAAAATTATATAACTCCCTTCCACGAAGATAACTTCATGAAAACATGATATCATACCTGAAATTCTAAATCCATCATTTTGTTATCGACTTTGCTCTTCTACCTACATTGAGCTTATTTGATGTGGGTTAGGATAACCTTCACCTTCTCCATCAGTTCCTCCACATCATCTGGGCCTATTAGTTTTCTTTCACCAACATAATCCCAACTTGTTGGTTTGTGACATCTCTTTCCATATAACGGTTCATATAATGCCATCTGAATACTTGAATGGATGCTATTGTTATATGAAAATTATACGAGAGGTAAATATTGATCCCACATACCTTGAAAGTCATGTTAGAAAGATCTGAACATGGATTCTAAGGGTTGAATAGTTCTTTCTGATTTTCCATTAGTTTAAGGGTTTTAGTCAGTGCTCAAATGATGTTCATTAACTAGGGATTTCAGAAGGCTTTTCCAGAATCATGATGTAAAACAAGGATCATGATCAGAAATAATCGATATGGGTACTCCATGATGTCATAAAACATAATTTATATATAGTCTTGCTAAAATTTAAAGTGGTAAATATTCTCTTATAGCCTGAAAATGTGTTGACTTGGTAAAATGATCAATAATGAACCATATTTCATTGTTCCTTCTAGGAGTCTTGGGTAGTATGAAGACAAAGTCCATCATAATATTATCCAATTTTCATTCAGGTATGGGAAGAGGTTTCATGACTCCTCCAGGCTGCTGCCTTCCAGCTTTCATTTGTTAACAAACCACACATATTCACACAAAATTAGCAATCTCCCTCTTCATGTTGTCCTACAAAAATCATTCCTTCAAATATCCAAACATCTTGGTGTTTCTAGGGTGTATAGAGAAATTGGAACTTTGAGCATCATCTAACAGTTCTCTTTTCAGATAAATTATATCAGGAACACAAATTCTATTCCCAAATTTGAAAATCACATCTTCATATACGATGTCATTCAATCTCGAATTATTTACAGATTCAATCTTCTTTTGAAATTCCTCATCATCAGCCTGAGAAAATTTTATCCTTTCTAGTAAAGATGTTTTGGAAACCATTTGAAAAAGAATTAATGTTTTACCTTAGATGGTTATTCCCATATCCATCTTTAATAGATCGATGAAAATTGAATCCTTTTAACTCTCATCTTGTTCAAAAATCCACGATCCTTTCTACTCAAATCATATTCCATGTTATTTTCCATTCCCTGGTGGTTGTGTATAATACAATCATAATGCTTAATTAGTTAAAGCCAACTCCATTTCCATATGTTATGTTCATTCTGAGAGAAAATATAATTCATACTATAATGACCATTATAAATCTCACATTATTCACCATAGAGATATTGTTGCCAAATCTTCAAAAAACAATTATAGATGCTAACTCAATATCATGAGTAGTATAGTTTTCCTCATGGATTTTCAGCCATCATAATGCATATGAAATATCTCAATCATTCTGCATAAGGACACAACCCAGACAATTCTTTGAGGTGTCACTATAAATAACAAACCCATCATCCACCAATGGTAGAGTAATGTTAGGAGCATTGACTAATCTTCCCTTATGTTTTTCAAAACATTTTTCACACTCTTTTGTATAAACAAATTTATCCCCTTTACGTGTGATCTTTATTAATGGGTTTTCCAATCGAAAAATATTTTGGACAAAATGTCAATAATAACCTGCTAAACAAATAAAACTGTGTACCTCAGTTATACTGTTCTATCCATTATTGGATTGACTTTTTCATATAAGGGTTAATATAGATTTCATCCTTAAGGACAAGATGGTCATGTAAAGAAATATCCTGAATCCAAAATTCTCACTCTCTAAACATCACATATATTTCATTTCTTTTAAGGATTTTCAGAATGGTGCGAAAGTGATTTTCATTATCTTCATAGATTTTAGAGTATTCCATGCTATTATTAGTAAATACAACTATAAATTCTTCTAGATATTCCTTGAAAAAACTATTAATTAGATCCAAGTAAATAGAGGGTTCATTAGTCACCCCAAAAGGCATTAATGTAAGCTCATAATGCCTTCACCTGGTTCGAAATGCTGTGTTCAGAATTTATTCCTTCACCAAGCACAATTGATTATATCCCCATCGAATGTCATTCTTCATAAAATATTGAGCTCTATGAATTTGGTCGAATAAATCATCAATGAGAGGTAGTGGTTACTTTGTCATTCTTATTATAGCATTGATCTCCCTGTTGTCAATTCACAACCACATAAATCCATCATTCTTATTAAAAAAGAAAAAGGGCTCCCCAAGGGGAAACACTAGTGTGAATAAATCCCTAATTACAAAATTCCTCTAATTGTTTCTTTAGTTTCACTAATTCCACAGTGTCCATTCTATATAGGGTCTTCGATATGGAGCTTGAACAAGGAATTAAATCAATAGAATACTCAATTTCTCATTCTAGAGGATTTATAGGTAAATCATCGGGAAACACATTAGCATATTCATGCCCAATAGGTAAATCCTCTATTTGACCATTATATTCCTCACCCATAGTTATTTCATTCTCTTCATCCTCAATAGTTGAATTTAGTTGAGCTAATGGTGGTGGATCTAAGTAAGAATGGGGTGGTGATGTTTTTTCTCTCTAAAGATAAGGTACTACCTATCATTATCACAAATTGTAACCTCATTCTTCTTACAATAAATTTTTCATCATGGTCTGAAATCCAATACGTTCTGAGGATTATATCATATTAAATCACTGTTATGATGATGTGATCTGCAGATAAAGAACATTTATATGCCCTACTGGGAACTGGTTCACAAAAAAAATTCAATGATACTACCCTCTGGAGATTGGACTAACAACCCCCATGTTAAATAAAATTGGAAACAATAATTTTCATAGAAAAATGGGAAGATATGATTCAATGTGATGATCCAGAATCAAATAAATAATTCGATAAACTTGAGGAAACCATTAAATTACCTTCAACCACGTCTTTCAGAGCTTCACCCTCAGCAGTACTGATCACATAAGCTTGGCCATAATCCCTAGGAATTTTATAAGGTATATTTCCTTGAATCTTAGGACATTCATTAGCATAATGTTCCACCTCCCATAAATTGTAGCATTGAACATTGGTGGATTCTTTCTTTACCTTGAAATCACCAGTAAGATGTCCTTTCTTTAAACATTTGTAGGATACTCCATTTCCTTTTAGACAGGAACCTGGGTGCTTCCTTCCTCAATTATCACAGGGTGGAAATTAAATTTTTCCCTTCTTCTCTATTTCCTTATTTCCTTTCCCATAGTTTCCAACTAATCTATTCATCTCATTATTTTCTATAAAGTCAAAAGACATAGAGAATTTCTTTTCTGTCTTGATAGCACACGAGAATATAGCTTCTTACGATGAGAAGGATTGTGATACTAATGCTCTATGGGGAAATTGTTTCAACCCATGAAATAAATAGTAAATCTTACTTCTTGGGTTACGTATATAATCTGCATCATTCCTTTTTAACCTTGTAAATTTATCTTCATACTTTGCGACATTATCATTTTCTTTTTTCCTCAGAGTCAAATATTTCCTTTCCATCTTTTCTCGATGGTCATGAGGAAAGTATTTTTCTAAGAAATGTTCCTTAAAATCCCTCCATTCCATACTGGAAACTTTTTCATTTTCCATTTTGTTTTGAATCAATGAAAACCATTGATAAGCATCTCTAGTGAGGTGATAAAGTACCATGACAAATTTTTCTCTTTCACTACTCCCCAATTTGTGAAATATTTTCTCTATGGAATTTATCCATTGATCAACCACTAATGGATTTCTACTACTATTTAATGTTGGTGGTTGATTCCTTGTGAAGTGGTCTAACATTTATCCTCTTCTCTATATATCAGGATGCTTCATATGGGTAATGATATTATTTATAACCTATGTGAGTTGTCCTAGTATAGAGATAAGCTGATTAGAACATGTTGTATCTCAAGCTCCACTATAATTATCTAGAGTAGGAGGGAAATCCCTAAATGTATTCCATGAATTTATATGATTTATATTCTTTCCACTAGGATCCATTTATAAATAATAGAATAAACTAGATTAGTTTATTAATCGAAATACATAATTCCAAATGTGTAAAAAACTAACATGAATTTAATAGTTTATGGATATAATCAATAATCATAATAAATGTTTTATTTTAGGATTTATATACTCATAAACCCTTCATAATGGTTTTTAAATAAAATGATAATTATCCTATGCATATCCCCCGGGAATTTCTTAACCAATAGTGCAGCAAGGCCCGCTATCGTGAACTAGTTCCTGTTTGAGTCTAGCTCAAAGCGGTGTTTTCTGGTTTTAACCCTTGGTACATTTATGCCAGAGACGCCTCAACCTGCTCGTATCCGGATAAGGATGTATTATTTGGTACACACACAAAATCTGTAGAATACCAAAACTCTGGGATGTTCTTCAATACTAATCATCAAAGTCTATCTTAGGGCTATGTTCTCTAATCAGAGTTTATCTAAATCTAGTTTCCAAGGTTTGTATTAAACTTAAAATGATACCAACTGTAAAACCCTGACCCAAGTTACCTAGAGTCGGTACATTGTTACATAACATTGGAATGGTCACAAGGAAATCATGTACTGAAAGTCTGATTAGTTAAGAATTATTGGAAACACAATTCATACATAACTTCACCTTTACAACTTGAAATGAAATAAAACACTAATTTATTCAATTAGAATAATCCAAGACTCCTATAATATTCCTGCAAGTCACTCATAATTCACTTCTATATATCATGGGAAAATGAAACATAATAAAGGGATGAGCTCAAACACTCAGTAAGGGCATGCAATACAATAGAAGTTAACATAAATATTAATCAAGGGGAACAATTGAAAACACATGCCTTTACAAATAATAAACATGAACACTTTTATTGAAGGAATATGAACTGAGTAAATAATTCCATAATAAAACATAATCATGGGTATTCTACTAGTCGAATGACCACATGAACCATCAATTTTATTTTCATAATGAGGGAATGTATAATGCGATACATTCTAAAACATTTTGTCAGGGCCTCAGCCAAGACGTCAAAACATGATTATAGCCTCGGCCAAAACCAAATATCAAATTGGGAAAGGCCATAGCCAATTCCATGTCTATTTTCCTCATGATACAAACCGAGGCATCGAGGAGCTATAGCGGGCTCCACCCATCACTTACAATTTCCAACACATTCCTTATAAGAAAAGGTTGAAATATAAGATAACTATTCATATTAAAACAAGTATATGAAATGTCAATACATTAACCATAAAACATGAATGGAAAAAAAATAACACATCCACAGTAAAACATATCAAAAAACCTTTAATAAAATATATAATATTTGTATCATAATGAATCGTCTTCAAATAAGAATAAAATCCATCGAAGGATGTTTTCATCGATGAAATCAAAACTATTTGAGGGAAATATATCTTTATTTTTTTGAAATAATTTAAAGATTCATAAATATAAAATAAAACATTTATTTTTAAAATATTATTATAATATTGTAAAGGAATCATTGATGATGTTATAATGGTAGTGAATAACTGCACCCACCATATAAGTAAAAAAAACATTCTTACCTTAATTTTGTTGAAAACATCATAAAGTACCTTGTTTGGAAAACAGCTGAAATATTCCTCTATAAACATATTATAAAAAGTAAAAAAAAATAAAAAAATGACTATATCCCATAGTGGAGTAAATAGTAAAAATGTTTTGAAATACATTTTCTAGAAAACACGGATGTGGATGATAAAGAAGTCCCAGTAGATACTTATGTAAAAACATCCCCGGATAATAAAGAAATTGTGAAATTAACCCTTACCTAGTACTTTTCTTTGGCCTAGGGCTGGATAACCTCATGTATAAGGGTAAAATAATTGTTATTAAATTATTAAAGAACTATATACATTAATATGATATCATATATGATCTTCTAATATTTCATTGTTAATAATATTTTAGTAATATCGTCGTTTCAAGAGTAAACTGATTCATTTTCTTTTATAAGAATTATTACGTAAGTCATGTGTGTTATGGATAGGATTTTTATTATTAATATTCAGAATGATATTAAGTCTTTAAAAATTATTTTAATCATCAAATGAAAATTATTCTTGAATGGATAAAATGGGGATTGAGTCTCATCATTTTTGTGGAGACGGTAATCCATACGTATGCCTGAGTGGAAATATCATTTTTTTGATATTAAAATAGTATATAATTGGATTTTATATCATATATACAGAATCATTATCATGATATATTTATTATTTACATCAATTATACATCATTATTATACCCATCAAAAAATAATCATTTCACTAACAACTACACCACGAGGTGGAGACGGCTAGCCATACATATGCCCGCATGGTGACATGCCCTTAATACGATTGATAGAAAAATGTATATGGTTGTACCATATTTATAATTAAATCACAGAATATAGAATATACTGTAGTTATTATTTTAGAATTTAAACAACAAGGAAAGAAGAAGTGGAAGAAAAAAAACTTGAATGAGGTGATGAAATATTTACTTCGTCTACGGGTTCTTCCTTTTGATTTGATCAAAAGAGCTCTTTATGTTGGATTTAGGACTAATGGAAGGACTCTAGAATGAAGGGAGGATAGTGGAAAGGATATTTGGGTAGGGTTTTTCCGAGACAAATTAATTTGATGTTGTGAATTTTAGTGAAGGGGAAGTTTCCTTTTATAAGTAGGGTGATGGGCACCATAGGAAAACATTGAAATATTATTTTATAATAATCTCATTTTCAGTTTAAAATAAATAAAAAATTATTTATTTTAAGGATATGGTGGGGATGGGTCTAAATCTTCTCAACCAGTAGGTTTTAGACAAGTTTGTGTCACCATTTTAATCATTTCATTTAGATTTAACTCTTAGTTAAATAGTTTAAAATTTACCATGTCTCTTTGTATTTTTTTATTATATGGTTACTAAACATAATATTAACATTAAAACGAACCCCAAGTGGTAAATTATTGATATATATAATATTATATAATTCATTTGTCCTAACCATATTTTTTAGGAATATTATATCAACAAATAATAAAAAATTTGTTTTAAAAACACTTTTATGTCTATTTTGAAACTATTTGGTATTTTGTTTTTTCTAAATTAATAACAGAATTATTAATTCCAAAAATAATTATTCAATAAAACTTAACATGATATATTAACCTAGAAAATTAGTGGAAATAATAAAAAGTGTAAAATTAAATTTATTTGGGTAATAATAATATCAATTATTTTAATATTTCACTAATAAGGCATTTATTGTATCATCATTGAGTCATAAATAAATGAAGTTATAAAATGTCTAAATAATATAAATATAATACCATTATGTCGGAAATATTTTTATATTTATTAAGAATATTTTTAGTAGAATTCATATTTTGTATAACCCTATATTAAATAACGTTTTTTATTAAACATTGAATTTAATACTTTTTACTCTTCTTTGAAATAAATAATAATAAATGTCCTAATCTAATCCAAGTGGAACTAAATGAACTTATTTTATTATTAATTATATTTTTGGTATAATTACACTTATCAAATATAATTAGAACATGTGTTAAGGTAATAATAATATCATTTCTACCTTTAACTAACCTATTTACTTTTACCCGTGGAAAATTAAAGTCAAAAGATACAATTCCCCAAAAATTATTTTCATCTCATTTAACCACATTTTACTTATTGATATCAACCATGTCTCTTGGATTTTTTATATTTCACTCACAGAAGCAGTAAAATTATGTTTATTCGAATTTTCAAATTCTCCAAGGAGGTGGGTAAAAGACGGTAAAAAATTGGATAAATAATATATATATATAATTATTATAAACCGAATCCAATGAATTAAATTGAAAATATGTAGGTATTATGTATCTATTTTCACATTAAATTAATTTAAATAAAATAAATAGTTATTTAAATAAAAAGTTGGTTTTAAACAAAAACTCAGTGATATTCACTATTCATCAAAAATTGAATGTTTTCAGAAAAATACCAAACATTCACCCTATGCCTTTTTCGATATTCCAAATCCAAAAATGAAGTCCATCTAGAAAGTTAAAATTTATAAAATTTAAAATATTGTGAATTACTATTCATAATGTCTAGTTTGATTGGTTGTGGTGTGTTTAAAATCTAAGTTGTGTACAACACAAACTACTATATTATTCAAAGGAAATGTATCATGGAAGCTTGGGGTGTTACACATGGTTCAATCCGATTAATAATTTATCAATTAATTAACATTAAGAACATATTTTTATAATAATATAATAGCTATCAAATGATTATCTAGAATATAATGATCCCATAGATGAAAGAATCCAAAAAATTCATTTGGTATTACGTAATAAATTGATTTTAATACATTAAAATATGGTCCAGTGACCATCACTATATCATAGTTTACATCAGATCAATCATCAATCCAATTAAAACAACTATATAATGGATTATTAATTAATGCAAATTTCCATTAA
Source organism: Viscum album (assembly GCA_963277665.1). Classification (NCBI taxonomy): domain Eukaryota; kingdom Viridiplantae; phylum Streptophyta; class Magnoliopsida; order Santalales; family Viscaceae; genus Viscum; species Viscum album. Next base: position 1,768,205,287 of record OY728152.1, read on the forward strand.
AGTAATATTTGTAATAATTTCACATAGACATATAATGATTAAACCTTATGCCTGATCTTATAAAATAGATGTGAAATATTATCCAAAACTCTTTGATAATAAGAGACACATAAATCATCAGTTAACCTAGAACATCAAAATATCTGTATAATAATTTAGATAAACATCCTAATGAAAATTTATATAAAAAATCATAAATATTTAATATAAAATGGTGGATGGAAATCAAATCCACATATCAGAATATCGAATGAGAATGATAATTTTTTATACCCCGAATAAATCCATTCTATCCCTTACATTTTTAGTAAGTAATTTCATTAACACAGAATTGTTTCATATATATAAATGCACAACCCTTACCTTATAAATCCCAATATAAACACATATTTATATACATCATTAATTCTATGGTTTAATTAATACACAAAAAAAAATTCACACAACCGAAAGGAAAAATAGCCTAGTCTCTCAGGAGTTAACTAAAAAAATAATCTTAATATAAAATAGATTATTTATATTTTTACTCCTCTAGATTAAATTTTATACATTCTAGAAGTTATAATTATAGACAAAACTATTTGAAAAGAAAAATAAAATGTAGGGGTGAGCTCAAATTTCTAGGGAGGGAAAATCTACCAATATTTTATCAAGGGTACGATCATTAATATATTAAAAAAATGCTAAAATCATGAATTATTTATTAAATAAATAATTAATTACAATGGTCACCCTTATGTCATAATTTAATGAAATTTATTCCAAAATAAATAAACATATATGTTTAACACATTATTTGTAAAAATGAAATAATAAACACGAGTCAAGGAATATAATAATAATACCAATGTAATGGAATAGTAGTGTAGTGTAAACATAAGAATAAAACCATATGTTAGGAACACACTCCAAGTCATTCATCAAAGAGTAGGCTTCAAATAACCACACATGTACTTTCATGGGCTTGGGATGATCCCCTCATATACCATTTAGATTGGGATTAAACCTTCGATGTCCCAAATTAGATTTGGATAAATCCTCTACATTACCATTTGTTATGGGATATATATTCTAATTTACACTTGTTCATTGGATAAATCCTCCAATATACCTTTATAAATTGATAAACCATCCCTTGTATGCATTTGTCTTGGGGGAATCCTCCCATGTACCATTCTCAACATGTGAAAAATAAACCTAATCCAATTAATTATCACCTGATATAAGACCTCACCCATCATCATACATATATATATATATATATATATTTCTGTGTTCCATATAGAATCAAATAATTGATATTATCATAAAAACCCTAGGAGAATAAATGGGTTTCATAACAATTATAAATGAAATCACATTAACAACCTTGACCATTTAACTCCAAAAAACATTATATGTTATATGAATTATTTTTGTAGCTCTCATATAGTGTGATTTATAAACCACTATCCAATTGGATATTAATTCTTTTGTAATGGATGAGTATTCACAAAAAGGATTTTTCGAAATAATTTTTTTTTAATATCATCTTTAAAAAATTTATTTTCATGTCTCATTCAAAAAACCATGTTTTAAATTATAAATATAAAAAATTTAAAAATAAAAAATTATAGAAAATAGCATTAAATTTAACATTATAAGAAATAAAACATATGTAAAAATTTAATGTTTAAGGTAATAACATAATAACATGGTAAGAAATCATTTTAAATTTTTTGAAAAACTTTTTTTTGAACACTCACATCATTAAAGGGATGAAATAAAAGTATTAAAATGAATATAAGAGAACAAAAGGAACCCTATATATTAAAAACAATTTTAGTTTCCAATAAGGATAGAAAAAAATTTGTGGGATGTTAAAATGGAAATGTAATAAAATAAAATTAAAATTAATGAGAATTATTCACGAAAAAATTATTTTTTAAAAAACAATATCTTCATAAAGAAAGAAGAATTTGGTACGAAACCCGATTTCATGGAAAAATAAGTAGTAAATATAAGTAAAAAATAATTCGATGTTGTAAGAGATCTTTCTTGAATGATAACATTCAATAGAGAGTGATTATGAACTCGGTAAAATATATGAGTCAAAAACAACACCTTACATCCTTTGAAACATTTGATTATTATCCTCAAGAGAGGTATAAAATTAAATCCATAATTTAATGTCATTAAATAAAATAATATAATAATAAGAAATGAAAATGATGAAATATTTACACTATAGATAAAAAATGGTGTATAACATAAATATGTTTTAAGGGATTGAAATTTGAGATAAAGTACCACTTCCAACATGGGTAACATTTTAATCAAACCCGGATGAAATAAAGGTCCTATAAATGAAAATAAATTGTTTTTATAGAATTATAAATAATTATATGATATATCATATTGTAGGTATGTGATCATTAGATATTATGTTACATTTATAATAGAAAATGTGTCTCAGAGGAATGAATTTGTGCCCACAAACCGCTTTTATTTTATTATCACCAGCTTCTATATTCTGTATACTCTTATATAATATTATTTAATATGATAATAACAAAATTTAATCATGGTAATATTGAAATAATACTGTATTTTTAATTTTTTTCTAACTATATATAAAAAAAAATTAATTTATTATAGTTTATTTTCATCAAAGTTTGTAAGAAATTTTGTTTATTTGATTCATACCAACATCCTGAATAAGGTATTAATTATCCAAATCTAGATTAAATTTCATCATCCTTAGATATTTAAATCGATTATAATTTTTTTTATAATATTAATTATTTAAAATTTTATGTTGTTTAAATACATTAATATGACTTATGAAAATGGAAATAATAATTACATTTTTTGGTGTGTTTATCAGTCTAAATGTGATTTATTAATAAATACATTAAACATTAACAAATCCAATAAAGAATTATTAAAAAAATTTAATATATAATTAGTAATTGTTTACCATTGTGTGATATCTCATAATCAGTCAAGACATAATGATATTAAAATCATTTATATTGGTTTATAAATCAAAATAAATGTTAACATGTCGTAATGATTTGATTTTTAATGTAATGTATTTGGATAATAATAATGTGATATATAAATATGCAGAAAAATTTTCATAAAATTATAGATCCTTCATAACTCAATTATTAGAAATAAAAAAAAATGGGAGGGATGAATAATTATGTCCAATAATCGTGGAGGTGGTCGTCTATTGTACACAAGATTAATGATCCTATTTCTAAATTATTGAATGAAATCATTGTACAAGAAAATTATAATTTTGTTATTTTATTAAAGAATTATTTAACATATATATTCCTAAAATTATTTTTTATTCTATCCTTGATATTGCGTTATGAACAAAACTACACCACATCTTTGATACAGCAGTCTGCATGTAGGAATGATCAGAATTTTGATCTCTCTTATTTTTTGAAATATGAAGACTAATTATTGTAAAATTAATATTTTTTATAACAATCATACTTATTTATTTGTATTATTAAGGTAATGAATAATTTTTTTTTGTATAATATAAAAAATCATTATTTAAATTATACTCAAGTTGGAAGCATTATTTTTCTCTTGGAGAACTCATAAAAATGATGGCCTTATGAAAAATAAAGGTGAACAGAATAATATTTTTGGTGGAATATGGGTACTGGAGAAATTTCTTGATATTATTGATAAAATTTTCAAAATAAATGTGAGTATTTGAGGAGTTAATTTTTTACCCATCTATAATTGAAGGGAAGTGTTGTTTTGGGAGTAACAATTCCATTTTCATTAATATATTGATACAATTCAAATACCAATGTATCAAAAATGAAGAAAATGGAGGGAATGTTATTTGGCATCAATATTATCCTCATAATATGATTCTAGAGATATCCTATATTGTTATCAATCTTTTTTTTTATTTTTTTAATACATTACTTAACATAAATTTACCATAGTAAGTAAATTTTAATTAAAGTAATTCATACTAATAAAAAAGATTAACATTGAATAACATGAAAATAATTATTTATAATTTTAAATAATTATTATACATAAAACATTTATGGATTTGAATGGTTAATTTTCAAATAACTATATCTAAGGCGTGTTTTGTTTTGGAAAAGTCCATTAATATGAATAAAAATTAAATAAAAGATATTATTAACATAGATACAAATTTTTATAATATAAATTGGTTTATTATATAAATTACATTTTACTATTATTTATTATAAATCCAAAACTTAATTTCACAATAAAAACGCTTTATTAGATAAAAATACCAAACATAAGCCTCGAAAAAATTTAAATTTATTTCTAAAATTATTGAACATATGAATTATAAGATTCATGAATACTATAAGAAACCTAATTTAAATACGTAGATAAATATTTTATTACATAATGTTTCTTTAATATTATATGATTCAATTATAAAATGATAAAAAAATAAATATTATAATTTTCTGAAAAACCATATTTTGACTAAAAATTTCTATTTCCGGAAAAAATAATGAATTAATAATAACATCTTATTATTTTAAAAAGGAAATAAATAATTATTTTTTATAAGATATAAAATATTAAATGTGTAAATTTTTCTTTTAGAATAAAATGAAATATATATTGGGAATTTGTTTTAATTGAAAATTGAATTTTTTAATCCTTTGGAGTTTTTAATATTATTTCATATTAATTCCTAACTCAAATGTTGTTAATATATTATTTATATAAATTAATGTATTAAATATAATATTTTAGGATAAAATATAAAATAATTCACATAATGGTACTATAAAAAAATAAAGTATTAATTTTTGTAATAAATACATTATTAAAATTACATTGAATTAAATTTTTTATATTCGAAAATTTATTTTTACTAACACATTGATGTTAGAAAAATTATATTATTTATATAATATTTTATTAATATTAATATTATGATTTATACAAAATGTAATAATATATATATATATATAATTAAATATCATATTTTAATTCAAGTATGAGCTATATTATTTTAAATTTAATACATAACAATACAGAACATCAGTATAAAAATTTGATATATTTATTATAACCATTTTTGAAGTGAAATTTTTTAAATGTACATATTTTATTTATAAATTAGAATATTATCTACTATATATTTCATCCATTTAACTCAATGTTTTCATAGTATTTTTCTTATTTTATATAAAATATTTTTCATAATGGTTTCTCATTTCAGGGTGATCTTATAAATTATTGGTTTATATTATTTATTGGAAATCCTAAAGGATAAACAAAATATTTGAGATTTCCTGGTAAATAATATATTGTACTTTTATATATAGTTTCTCATATTGGCTTCTACACTTTTAATCAATCTAATTACTCCATGGTGTGTAGCAGTCCATGGTGTGAAAAAACCCAATTTTATGTGATTTTAATGTTACATTACACTTATGAATGAATAAAATGTCTTTAGTTTTTGGTAACATACCTTCTGACCTTTTACGTAATCAATTTCAACTTCTATAAAATAATATAAAACATACAGTTTCAAATTAAAAACTTATGATTTATAAAAAAATATTTTTCTTGAAAACCTGAGGTGTTGCATTCTTCTCCCTAAATTGAATATTGCCTCCCAATTTTAATTATTTAATACCAATAGAAATAGAAAATGGAATATAAATTATAGTTAATTATCATAATATAATTTCTGGATATATATCTTCATTATAATCATTGGATACATATCACTTTTGTTGGAATATTTTTATCCCTAATATTGAGTGTTTCTCCAACTATTGATTCTAATAGCGAACTGTTGATTTGTATTAAGAACCATAATATATAATTTTATTTTCAAGGGTATTTATTGTAACCATTTCATAGATATAATATCATAGGTTAAAACGTATTTTTTTCGTTGCACCATATAATTTTTCATTTATGTAGAGGGAAAATTTTTGTCACTTCATGTCAAATTTAACTAGAGTAATAACAATATGACATCTAGAATGAAAATTCCTATACAAATCAAACAGGAAGACAATAATCATACTAATATATGACTTATTTCTTAATATAATCAGTGAGATGTAGATTTTATGATTTTATAACACATCTTAAATATACTATTGTTTTGATTTTAAAATTGAATCAAGAAATCTACAACTTCATATTTTAGTATTTGTTCCGTATAAATGTATAAATACATCAAAAAAGTATTTCATTTAGAGGTATTAAATTTTCTTATTTATATTACTGTTGGAGGTTATCATTACCTTGTATAGTAATTGTATTAGGGTATTATCTTTTAAAACATATAAGTTCCCCACACATAAAATATTGAATAATAAATGATACCTTAGAATGAAATATATTTATTTCAATAATTTTCTTTGAACTCTTCATTTCAAAATTATAAATTTTAACATTTTTTCTAATTTACCATAGAGAAATCATATTATAGTTATTTTGATACATTCCCCTAGATATCTCTTTATATATTTTTTACTCGATGTAAATTGAACTCTCTTGACTTCGTCATATTATTTACATGATATTTCAAAAGACTCTATCTGTCTCTTATTTGGTGTGTTTAAGACATTGACCATGTAATAATTTTTATTCATATTTCAAGACATATTATATATCAATAAAACAATTTTCTCACTCAAGCTTCTTTTCTGATGTGTTGTTCGTTAAATTAATCTTTATATTCCACCTTACACCCATGATTTCTTCATGTTACAACCATTACTAAAACCGAATGTGTTGAACTGAGTGATGGAAGATTAAAAGTAAATGGGAATTACCATAATCAAAAAAGTAATTAATCCTCAATATGCATTCTTTTTTTTATTATCAAATTTTACTATATTTCTTTTTGTTTAATTAATATGAATATTATTTTGGAATATGTTACTTTAATTTGGTTTGTAACAGCCCGAGATTTTATGAAAAATATTTTTTTTTCACTAATGTCTTGTATTGTACGCTACACCAAAAGGAGCTTGCACAACACGCATCCTTGACTTGCCTTGCATTACACGCAATCACAACCTTCCTCGATAGCGTGTGTGGTACGTAATCCTGAGTTTCACGAAACAATGATATGCTATTAAAATATTATTAAAACTAGCCGTTATGAATAGTAATAACCACTTTTTAAATTTTATAAATTTTAACTCTCAAAATGGACTTCATTTTTGGATTCGGAGTATCGAATTTAGCCTAAGGTGAAATTTTGGTACTTTTCGGATAACTTTCATATTCTGATGAATAGTGAAAATTACTAAATTATAATTAAAAACAACTTTTTTTAATCGAAATAATTAATAGTGATAAATCATTAATTTGAGTGGTTTTAAAGTATATTTAGAATATATTTTTACAATTTAAAACAATTTTGGTCATTGGATGTAATTTCACATTTAAACTAGACATAAACAAGTGTCAATCTTTTGATAGATATTGTTTCTTAAAAACACGCTATTTGTTTTAACAGCGGGATTTAATTATAAAATTAATTAATGCAACTTTTATGTTATGAATTTGGTAAAATAGACTTCATTTTTGAATTCGGAATATGAAATATAGCTTGGGATGAAATTTTGGCATTGTTCTGAAAAACATCAATTTTTGATGAATAGTGAAACTACTAAGTGGTAGGTTAAAAAACTGAATTTTGCATAAAACTTAATTTTACCGCTTCTGTGAATGGAATTTCGAAAATCCGAGAGACACGGTTAATATCAAGGACTAAAATGTGGTTCAATGAGATGAAAATAATTTTTTGGTGAATAGTAACTTTTTACTATTTTTACCGCGGTTAATAGTAAATAGGGTAACTAAGGGTAAATATGATATCAATATTACCCTAACACATGTCCTAATTCTATTGGACAAGTGTAATTCGACCAAAAACAAACTTAGGAATAAAATATGACCATTTAGGCTCACTTGGATTAGATTAGGACACTTATTATTAATTTATAGTTTAATAAGTAAATAATTTTTAATATGGGGTTATACATAAGATAAATTCGACTATAAATATTCATTAGAAAGCTAAAAAGATTTCCTACATAATGGTATTTTATTTGTAATTTTTAGACATCAAATAATTTAATTAATTTATGACACAAAGATGATGCAGTAATTATCTTATTTATGAAATATTGACATAATTGATGTTATAAACACCAAAATAAATGTAATTTGAGAATTTTTATGAATTCCACTAATTTTCTAGGTTACTATGATATATTAATGTTGATTTAATCAACTTGGTTCGAACATTTAATTCTGTTATGACTTTCACAAAAATCATATATCAAATAGTGTCAAAATTGACACAAAATAGTTTTAAAATCAAATATTATATTATTAATTGTTATTTTATTCCTAAAAATCTAAGGTTCGGCCAAATTACTTAGATAAGGATATATATATTAATAATAAAAAATTTGGGGTTCGTTTGGCATGTTATAGTAAGTGTATTAACCATATAGTGAAAGAAAACAAAAAGACATGGTAAAAGTTAAATTATTTAACTTAGAGTTAAATCTAATTGATAAGGTTTAAAATAAGATCCAAACATGTCTAAATTTGATTGGTTGATGAGATTACAACCCTATCTCATCTAAGCTTCAAATATGAGTCATTTTTGGAGGTTTTTAAGTGGGGTTAGATTTATTATAAATTAATATTTTTAAGAATTCCTAAGGTGCCCCTCTCCTCCCCTATAAAAGGACACCTTCTCCCCCTCCTCCTCACACCAATTTGAGCTCTCAAGCTCGGCCAAACCCTGCCAAAATATCTTCTCCACTTCCCTAGAAACATCCTAGAGGTTCTGGTCTTCCTCAAAGACCAATTTTAGTACCCTAAGAGGAGGTCTCAAAGAGGCGCTTCAAAGAAGAGGTAATTACGGTTACCAATTCTTTCATCTTTATTTCTTCTTCCACTTCTTCTTATTAGGTTGTTTAATTATGAAGTAATAAAATCAGTATCACTCATATACTGATATGTTATTATAAGTATGAAACATCCTTATTTCACCATCTATCCATCCTACGGAAAAAGAAATCACCGCGCGTGCGTACGTACGGAATACCGTCTCCACGCCGTGGTGTAATCTATTTTCCACCACCACCTTACATGGATGGGTATAATGGTGTAAAGAATATCTATACATAGTTATTACAACATCATATTGATTCGGATATATTGTATAATCCACTCCAATTCAATTCAATATTTATAGAAATGATATCATCGCTCGTGCGTACGTACGGACTACCGTCTCCACGACGCGATGAGATTCATTCTCCATGTTAACCATTTAAGAATGATTATAAAGTATATATAAGAAATAATAATGAAATATATGACATTATAAAGCTACTGGATTTATGTATATATATATATATATGTATGTCATCTACTTACTTCCATTCAAGACAATAAGGAAAGGAAAATAGCGTTCATGCGTACGTACGGACTACCGTCTCCATGAACGGTGTTTTTCATTTTATTTATCTACCTATTATATATATATATATACTAAATATATATGATATATAAATCATATTTTATATTCTGGAAGTAAGTAAATCATGATATAAGTAATAATGATGTCAAGAACAACAAGTCAAAACACCTACGATAAATGAAACGATTTTACCCAAAACGCTTCTTTAACATGGAATTTACAAACGAACGGGTAATATAATGTCATAAGTGAACCATATATGATATCATAACAATTAATATGATTCTTTAATAAGTCAATAACATGATTTAAATCATTATACAGGAGGTTCGGACACTTACAAAGCAATTCGGACCTAAGGTAAGGGAAAATATCACAATCTCACTTTTATCCGAGAATGTTTTTACTTTGGTAATTACTGGGGTGTATTTTATCATCCACATCCATGTTCCCTCGATATGTAATATTATTTCCTTCCTTCTACAATAGTTTATATCCAATTTTACCCTTCGGTAAGTTTTTTGTAAAAGATATGAAAGGAATCTTTTGTCGTTTTTCGTACGAGGTACTTTTTGACTTTTCCGACAAAAGTTAGAAGAATGTTTTTTTTAACTTATACGGCATGAATGGATTTTTAAAACATTATTTCCAAGAAGCTTCCTTTACAAGTTTTCAAGTTTATTTTTAATCAACATCTTTTATTTTAAAGTTGTATGACATGTTATGAAAGGAAAAATGTTTTTGAAGAAGAAAGCATATTTTCCTCAAGAATGGAGTTCAAGTGTTTTATCAAAATTATTTTCCATCTAAGATAATAAAGGGTTCTGTTTTATCCCTGTTATTAAATTGATTTGATCATGTTGTGATGGAATTATTTTTATGAATTCCTTAATCTTATATGAATCGATTTATGATGTCATGATGTTTCAAGAATCCCATTTTTGTTACATGTGTTATACGATGATGTATGATTTATGATTATGTGGCACACATAAGAAAGGATTCATTATAAGATGGGTGGGACCTATATCTCCCTCCAATGCATTGGGTAATGATTTTATATCTCATTAGATAGACATGGCTGGAACGGAAGGTTATTTCGGTTCAGTGATACAGGACTGAAACGAGGAGTGAACTCGGTTCAGAAAGGGACTTTGTCCACTAAGATAGTCTTGGCAATGAGTCATGACTAACAAGAAATGATTTTCCATGATTATGTGTGCATGCCACAAAGTTTCAAGTTTCATGTTATGATTATGGTGATCTCATTTTCACTTCTATGATTTATCCCATGTTATGATATTATGAGCTCTTTTGCAGGTTAAGATTTCCAAAAGCTATGTTCTTATGTATATGATGTGATTGATATTTCTTTTGTTTACCCTTACTGAGCATTTGAGCTCACCCTTTTATGTTTTCTTTTCCCCAGGATATAAAGAAAGGTTTTTATGTAAAAAAAGGGAAGACCTTTATGGGAGATATTGAAGATCTTTCACCACGATTAGAAGATTACGTTCCGAGTTTCCAAAGACACTAAACTATTACGATCCTTGTTTGTGTGTTTTTGTTATGTACTAAGTATTCCGCAAAAGTAATGTAATGTCCATGTACGTCAAGATACGGGTCTCTACAGTTGGTATCAGAGGAAAAGGAGGTAGGAATGTATCCGATCCTTGGGAACTCTCACATGTGAGCGTTGGACGAAGCATGGCTCTCCGCCCAAGGGCTTCATGAGGAAATGGCTGCCACTGGGGATGGTGGTGTGTCCCGCCCAGGGGGTGTAGCCGCCCATGGAGTGCCCTGATAGGTATCAATTATAGTCCCCTGGAAGTAAATCCAGACCGCTACAGTTGGTATCAGAGGAAAGGTTTAGTCAACGTTTGGAAACTAGGATGCGAGAACTTTAGTGAGATTCCTAGAGATATTTCTATGGTATGTCTAGGGATGTACCTAAGGATAAGTATACGTATAGGATGTAGTCCTAGAACTACGGTAACGATCTTAGAATTTATCCTAAGATGTTAGATATTGAGGGTGCTTCCCCTTTACTATGTTGTCTTCCCTAGCATGATTTCGCCTCTCACAAAATTCTTTTTGTGTTTTAGTTAATGGAGGGAACCAGAAGGAATTCAGTTAACATTAAATCCAATGGACAAATTGGTGACTATGAGCAACAAAATTGTGTAATGCCTAGAGATAAAGACATTGTGATTATGCCGAATCAGTCATCGTGATATATGATTAACAAGGTGAAATTTAGTGGAATGACTAATTCATCAAAGAAGAGGAAGATAAACTATTATGCATGTTCGCATGTTGAGGAGCATAAAGAAAGGAAGATTGAGATTTCTAAAGAAGGGAAGAAGAACCTTGAGGAATACCTCAAATGGAGGGACCGATGTTATCTGTGTGGAGAAAAGGGTCATAGAGTGACAGACTGTTATGGAGTTCAATGTCTTATTTGTGGAGAACATGGGCATTACCCAACTCAATGCCCTGACCAAAAAAGTTACTTCTAAATCAAGAAAGGACTTATTCCAGGACAATCATTGAAGTGGATGGACTGAAGTGTTTATGTATTGGTATTCAAGAATAATGTTGTTGAGGTACTTTTATGGTGTATTGAAATATTTAAGTATTGGTCTATTGTGGTTTTCAATAATTTTAAGGTACCGATAACCATGAAAAGTGATTCAAATATTTTGGAAAGTAGATGATATGTGCATAATGAAAGGATAAGAAGATAATGAGATTTTTGATTGTATTCATGAGCTCATGATTGATATAAGGACTAAGTGATATCATGGTTTGAGTATATAGAATTTTGAGGATTTTGGTATGTGGAAAGTGTTAACTTTTAACTGCATTCAAGTTTTCACTAAGGTTCAATAGGTATTCAAGAGAATACATGATTAAGACCTTTGAATGTTTAGAATGTGACCAACAAGACATATCTTATGATATGTGGGGATCAACGACAGTATTAAATCTCTGGTAATCGTTGTCACTATATTATGAGAGTGGACTGCAGTATTATGTATAAGCCTAAAGATTAGACTGGATTATGTTGGACATAAGTTAGTATTGTTTAAGGATAGAAGATTTTCGATATTATTGATGAGATGTTATAGTAACATAGTTTTAGAAAAAGGACAACCTGCAGGACTGGCGACAGCCCATCGCTTCGGACAAGGCTGTAGGAATCGAACCCACAACCGAAGTGCGACTGGCCTTTATCGCCTACGACTGACCTACAGGAAGTCCCTGTTTAGTAGAAACTAGTGTTATTATATTAAGCAGTATGATATATGAAGTATAAGCCCATTTTCGGAACCATATATGATTAATCCCACTATAGATCGACTTATGTATATAGATTTTGCTAACCTTTTGAGACAGATGGAATGACCCATCATTCTATCACATGATCTGCTAATACTTCACGAATAACAAATTCAACTTCATTTATTTAAGAGATGAAGTGGAAATTGTTAAAGGCACGAACAACAGTGAGATTGTACCAAAATAAAGTAAGTATTTATTCTAATTCAAATTCTTTAACTTTAGGGAAATGATCTTGGAAACCAAAAATGGTGTCCTAGTTCTCTTATACCTGATGAATCAGATGGTACCTTAGATCATCACAAATCTATGGATTTGTGATTACTGGCTTTTCCATAGCCATGTTCTCTACCACTCTCCATCAGAACATGATGGTTAGATTTCTCTTCCATATCCATATTTTTACCTATGTGAAAACCCAGTGATTAGTTTATTTGGGTAATCGTTACATTTCATACTTTAGTTTTTAAAGCCAAGTTTTGGTATTCCCTTTTACGATGTGGGTTTCTATTAAAGAAACTTTCGAATAGTAAACCATTTATAACCCCGACGAATTTCGAGGGCGAAATTCATTTTAAGGGGGGTAGAATGTAACAGCCCGAGATTTTATGAAAAATATATTTTTTTTTTCACTAATGTCTTGTATTGTACGCTACACCAAAAGGAGCTTGCACAACACGCATCCTTGACTTGCCTTGCATTACACGCAATCACAACCTTCCTCGATAGCGTGTGTGGTACGTAATCCTGAGTTTCACGAAACAATGATATGCTATTAAAATATTATTAAAACTAGCCGTTATGAATAGTAATAACCACTTTTTAAATTTTATAAATTTTAACTCTCAAAATGGACTTCATTTTTGGATTCGGAGTATCGAATTTAGCCTAAGGTGAAATTTTGGTACTTTTCGGATAACTTTCATATTCTGATGAATAGTGAAAATTACTAAATTATAATTAAAAACAACTTTTTTTAATCGAAATATTTAATAGTGATAAATCATTAATTTGAGTGGTTTTAAAGTATATTTATAATATATTTTTACAATTTAATACAATTTTGGTCATTGGATGTAATTTCACACTTAAACTAGACATAAACAAGTGTCAATCTTTTGATAGATATTGTTTCTTAAAAACACGCTATTTGTTTTAACAGCGGGATTTAATTATAAAATTAATTAATGCAAATTTTATGTTATGAATTTGGTAAAATAGACTTCATTTTTGAATTCAGAATATGAAATATAGCTTGGGATTAAATTTTGGCATTGTTCTGAAAAACATCAATTTTTTATGAATAGTGAAACTACTAAGTGGTAGGTTAAAAAACTGAATTTTGCATAAAACTTAATTTTACCGCTTCTGTGAATGGAATTTCGAAAATCCGAGAGACACAGTTAATATCAAGGACTAAAATGTGGTTCAATGAGATGAAAATAATTTTTTGGTGAATAGTAACTTTTTACTATTTTTACCGCGGTTAATAGTAAATAGGGTATCTAAGGGTAAATATGATATCAATATTACCCTAACACATGTCCTAATTCTATTGGACAAGTGTAATTCGACCAAAAACAAACTTAGGAATAAAATATGACCATTTAGGCCCACTTGGATTAGATTAGGACATTTATTATTAATTTATAGTTTAATAAGTAAATAATTTTTAATATGGGGTTATACATAAGATAAATTCGACTATAAATATTCATTAGAAAGCTAAAAAGATTTCCTACATAATGGTATTTTATTTTTAATTTTTAGACATCAAATAATTTAATTAATTTATGACGCAAAGATGATGCAGTAATTATCTTATTTATGAAATATTGACATAATTGATGTTATAAACACCAAAATAAATGTAATTTGAGAATTTTTATGAATTCCACTAATTTTCTAGGTTACTATGATATATTAATGTTGATTTAATCAACTTGGTTCGAACATTTAATTCTGTTATGACTTTCACAAAAATCATATATCAAATAGTGTCAAAATTGACACAAAATATTTTTTAAATCAAATATTATATTATTAATTGTTATTTTATTCCTAAAAATCTAAGGTTCGGCCAAATGACTTAGATAAGGATATATATATTAATAATAAACAATTTGGGGTTCGTTTGGCATGTTATAGTAAGTGTATTAACCATATAGTGAAAGAAAACAAAAAGACACGGTAAAAGTTAAATTATTTAACTTAGAGTTAAATCTAATTGATAAGGTTTAAAATAAGATCCAAACATGTCTAAATTTGATTGGTAGATGAGATTACAACCCTATCTCATCTAAGCTTCGAATATGAGTCATTTTTGGAGGTTTTTAAGTGGGGTTAGATTTATTATAAATTAATATTTTTAAGAATTCCTAAGGTGCCCCTCTCCTCCCCTATAAAAGGACACCTCCTCCCCCTCCTCCTCACACCAATTTGAGCTCTCAAGCTCGGCCAACCCCTGCCAAAATCTCTTCTCCACTTCCCTATAAACATCCTAGAGGTTCTGGTCTTCCTCAAAGACCAATTTTAGTACCCTTCGAGGAGGTCTCAAAGAGGCGCTTCAAAGAAGAGGTAATTACCGTTACCAATTCTTTCATCTTTATTTCTTCTTCCACTTCTTCTTATTAGGTTGTTTCATTATGAAGTAATAACATCAGTATCACTCATATACTGATATGTTATTATAAGTATGAAACATCCTTATTTCACCATCTATCCATCCTACGGAAAAAGAAATCACCGCGCGTGCGTACATACGGAATACCGTCTCCACGCCGTGGTGTAATCTATTTTCCACCACCACCTTACATGGATGGGTATAATGGTGTAAAGAATATCTATACATAGTTATTACAACATCACATTGATTCTGATATATTGTATAATCCACTCCAATTCAATTCAATATTTATAGAAATGATATCATCGCTCGTGCGTACGTACGGACTACCGTCTCCACGACGCGATGAGATTCATTCTCCATGTTAACCATTTAAGAATGATTATAATGTATATATAAGAAATAATAATGAAATATATGACATTATAAAGCTACTGGATTTATGTATATATATATATGTATGTCATCTACTTACTTCCATTCAAGACAATAAGGAAAGGAAAATAGCGTTCATGCGTACGTACGGACTACCGTCTCCATGAACGGTGTTTTTCATTTTATTTATCTACCTATTATATATATATATATACTGAATATATATGATATATAAATCATATTTTATATTCTGGAAGTAAGTAAATCATGATATAAGTAATAATGATGTCAAGAACAACAAGTCAAAACACCTACGATAAATGAAACGATTTTACCCAAAACGCTTCTTTAACATGGAATTTACAAAAGAACGGGTAATATAATGTCATAAGTGAACCATATATGATATCATAAAAATGAATATGATTCTGTAATAAGTCAATAACATGATTTAAATCATTATACAGGAGGTTCGGACACTTACAAAGCAAGTCGGACCTAAGGTAAGGGAAAATATCACAATCTCACTTTTATCCGAGATTGTTTTTACTTTGGTAATTACTGGGGTGTATTTTATCATCCACATCCATGTTCCCTCGATATGTAATATTATTTCCTTCCTTCTACAATAGTTTATATCCAATTTTACCCTTCGGTAAGTTTTTTGTAAAAGATATGAAAGGAATCTTTTGTCGTTTTTCGTACGAGGTACTTTTTGACTTTTCCGACAAAAGTTAGAAGAATGTTTTTTTTAACTTATACGGCATGAATGGATTTTTAAAACATTATTTCCAAGAAGCTTCCTTTACAAGTTTTCAAGTTTATTTTTAATCAACTTCTTTTATTTTAAAGTTGTATGACATGTTATGAAAGGAAAAATGTTTTTGAAGAAGAAAGGGTATTTTCCTCAAGAATGGAGTTCAAGTGTTTTATCAAAATTATTTTCCATCTAAGATAATAAAGGGTTCTGTTTTATCCCTGTTATTAAATTGATTTGATCATGTTGTGATGGAATTATTTTTATGAATTCCTTTATCTTATATGAATCGATTTATGATGTCATGATGTTTCAAGAATCCCATTTTTGTTACATGTGTTATACGATGATGTATGATTTATGATTATGTGGCACACATAAGAAAGGAATCATTATAAGATGGGTGGGACCTATATCTCCCTCCAATGAATTGGGTAATGATTTTATATCTCATGAGATAAACATGGCTGGAACGGAAGGTTATTTCGGTTCAGTGATACAGGACTGAAACGAGGAGTGAACTCGGTTCAGAAAGGGACTTTGTCCACTAAGATAGTCTTGTCAATGAGTCATGACTAACAAGAAATGATTTTCCATGATTATGTGTGCATGCCACAAAGTTTCAAGTTTCATGTTATGATTATGGTGATCTCATTTTCACTTCTATGATTTATCCCATGTTATGATATTATGAGCTCTTTTGCAGGTTAAGATTTCCAAAAGCTATGTTCTTATGTATATGATGTGATTGATATTTCTTCTGTTAACCCTTACTGAGCATTTGAGCTCACCCTTTTATGTTTTCTTTTCCCCAGGATATAAAGAAAGGTTTTTAGGTAAAAAAAGGGAAGATCTTTATGGGAGATATTGAAGATCTTTCACCACGATTAGAAGATTACGTTCCGAGTTTCAAAAGACACTAAACTATTACGATCCTTGTGTGTGTGTTTTTGTTATGTACTAAGTATTCCGCAAAAGTAATGTAATGTCCATGTACGTCAAGATACGGGTCTCTACATGGTTTATCTTAAAAATCTCACCATAACCCCCTAATAAAAATACGAAATCAATGCTTCAATTTAGTTCCTATATTGAATATGGTTAACCCATTCATATCACTAGTAGTGTCTAACTATTTTTTCAGTCTTAGAACATCTAAATGTACATCAATGTGATGATTGACACAATGTTCAACTAACTATTTTTGAGGAGTTTTCCCTTATGTTCATTTATTCTATAACCAAAAATTTGTTCCAGTATTTTGAAAATTAATTCTTACTTTGAAAAATAAATACTCAATACATTAAAAATATTTCATGATATAATCCTATAATTATATTATTACATATTTGAACCTGGACATTCATATTTAGGGAAAAAATATTAATATTTACATTTCCATTTTTTATTCTGATAATTGTGACACATTTTATTTATACTGAAACCTTTTAAAATTAAATGAAATGAATTGGATCACATAAATCATTAGGGTCCTATTATTTATATAATATTAGAATTGTTTGTAAAAACATCCACACTAACAATACTAATGTTTTAAAGTGATTATTTGTCCAACATAACCCTAATTTGAATTTACATTAACTCATGATCATCATCCATATGAAATCCATTATTGTCATGATTCATTAATAATCTTTATTTATAAAAAATGAATGTGGAATCATAAGAACGGTGGGCTCAAATTCCCTGTATGGGTAGACATAATCATTGATAATTTAATTCCACTGATAAGAAGAAAAAGTTTGTAAGGGTATAATAACATAATCTGAGTGTGTGAGATGATATTAAAATAACTCATAACCATAAATTAATGAATCATAAATAAGAAAAAATTTCATAAGAAATTATAAAAGGGGTAACTTATAGGAATAAATACTCATGAGTGACATTATATCAATTTTTACCAATGAAAACACTATAAACCGAAATTTTTTTTATAGAATGAGTTGGTATATTATAACTTCATCTTTATAGAACACATAATAAACCGTTACATAACCCTTATAGATGGAATAACCATATTGTAATCTTCTAATATAATTGTTTTAATGATATATTCGTTACCCAATAAATTAGAGAAATATTTTAGTGCACCCATTCAATATTCTATAATGGGAGCACCTTACACTATATGGGCACACCCAGCATATATAATGCCCATGAACCACAACATGAATAATGTAAATAGAGATTTAATTATAACAATCATGAAAACATTAAATTTTCTTATAGAAAAAAATTAATACACGGAAAACAGAGAGTTTCAAGAAAATTTCATTAAAACCTGATGAACACATGGAAGAGAAACGAGTTTCTCTATAATATCATTAATAAATTATTAACCTAAGAAAAATAAATGTGTTCCATAATAATCTATTTGAAAAAATATTAACACATCCCATTAATTTTTGACGATAGAAACATTTTCAAATATCCCTAATGTATAATAAGTAACTATTATGGTTATTGAAATTTAGGAATGAATGTACAATTAAAATAACATCAAAATCATTTATTAAGAAAAAAAAATTTCATTTAGAAATCACATTCAAAAATATAAAAATTCAAAAATAAATAAAAAATAAATTTATTTCAAATTAACAATAGAAACAATATAATTGAATATTTAAAATTAATATAAAAAATTTCCAAATGAGAATATTCATTAAAATAGAAAAAAATATTTAAAAAAATATTTAATTTTTTGAATCTTTTTCACTGAAAACATCTGTTACAAATAAAGAATTTCATAAATAATAATAATATGATATTATTTTAAAATAAACCTGTAGAAATAAAAAAAATCACAAAATAAATTATTATTATAATTTATTTTAATTTCATACTTCCCATTTTTGATAAAATAAAGATTCTATTTACAATTTAAAAAGGAAATAAATGTTCCCAATTAGGAAAATAACATGAAGTTTCATTTCACCTTATCGGTAGAATCCAAATGTGAATTGTTTCAAAATTTACATGTGTAATGGCTTGGCCCTCTCTTGTCCATTCCTTTGTCAAAAAATAGGCCATGATGTGTTCTGGAGGGTAAAATGGAATTTTCCCGCACTTTCCAGAATTTTGTAAGTGCACGCCATGTAGTGTGAGTACACGTCGTGTACCCCCTCACTGGGTATACCCCGTGTTGAAGGATATGTCCTTGCCGGGTGAAATAAATGGGTAAACGTTGTGTATCCCATACTACAAATTGTGTAGTCCCTCCTTGTGTACGCGTTACCCACAAACCATGTGCTGACTAGCCAATGGCCTTATGCGATGTTAATTCTGTGTCCTTGATGCGTGAAATAAATGGGTACACACCGTGTATCCCACACTAAACACCGTGTAGTCCCTCCCCGCGTCTGTGTTACCCTCAAACTGTGTGTTGTCCAGTCAATGGCTGCGTTCCGCGTTGAAGGTTGTGTTGGAAGCCGTGTGGTGACCGTGTGAAATGGCCTAGTACATGCCGTGTACTAGGAAGTACACGTCGTGTACTTTTTTTCTCTCCTATAAATGGAGGGGTCCCCTCCTCCTTTTCAACTCACTCTTGTCCTCCCCATTCCCTTGAGCAGAGCTCTCCCAAGAGACTCGAATGCTATTTTCTTCCATAACATCTTCATCCATGCTCCGATTTATGATCTGCCAGTGGCCACAGGATCGTAATGACGTGGTGAAACTTCTGAACTTGGATATTTTGTCTTCCTTTGGCCTTTCCTTCCCAGCTTTCACATGATGAGGTTTTGCTAGGTTTTTTCAGAAGAGAAGGTTGCCGACGAACATCTTCTAAAGTTGATTTGGGGGAGTATTGTGATCAGAACCTGTGGAGGTAGAGATATTACCTTCGTCTCTCTAAATTGTGCATCAGGCGGGGTGAGTTTCCACTTGATTACGTGAATCACTTTTGAACCGGTTTAATAAAGATAATAATAGGCTTAAAGAACTGGGATGGGGAAGTTATTATGTTATCAATATTTATCCTATTATTATGTTGTGAATTTAATAGGATTATGCATACTGAAAATCACGGTCTTTAGGGGCCTTTTCTTGCGCAAATAAATGATGCCCTATCTTTCTAGACTGTTTATGGATGGAAACATTGTGGAATGTTCAAATTGGTTAATCACGTAATGTTGGATAATTAAATGTATAACTGGAACCCTTGTGTGATCACCCTGATTGAACAAAACTGAAATAATAAACATGTGGGTGCTGGTTTATGTAAATGGAGTGTTTTGTGGGATGTTGTGGATCGGTTGAACAACGGGGTTACAGTTGGCATGGTTGTGGGTTGGTGTGAATGTTATGTTAGTGATGGGCAGCGGGGATGCGATAAATGGTATCAAGGGATGATGATATATGGGCATCATTGTGTTTGTGGTTGTGGTGGTCGGTAGCAGGGCTGCGAGAATGGGTTGAATGTGAACGAACTATGGGTTATGGATAATAAATAATAGTGGAAGAGTTAATGAAATGTGGGGCATGGTAATGGAACAATAATAATAAATAATAGGGATGTTTGCTTAATAAGAAGGGACTTGGTTGGGTTTCGTGTGTTTTCCTAGCATGATTTGTGGATGGCAGGGATATGTTTAATGAATGATTGATATGGTTGGTTGTGGATTTTGGATCAGTTGTTAAGGAACTAATTCTGTTGAAACATGAAAAACTAAATGGGGATGGGATTGTTTGTTGTATGTATGCTTCAATATAGTAGTGTCGAGGCATGTGCTCATTTTCTCTGTTTAGAATCCATAGGTTGGGCTGAGTGTTTGGTATAAATATATATATATATATATGTTTCATTGTGTTTTGTCGCACCTCACCCATGTTGAGCACTTAGTCCCGGACACTCGCATTTCAGGGGAGAGGGTGTTTTCCAGTTAGTTACTAGCTCCTTTTGGATCCTTCTTCCATAGGATATGATGCCTTGAGCAGACCTTAAAACTAAGCCTATTTAGTTAGGTTTTGATTGGGGTGGTATTAGCCCAATACTGTTCGGAAAGGATTACTAATTTTCCCAAAGAATCTTCGGGATGGGGCCCAGGTGTGTGCGGGAGAGATACGGGGTTGTCAGGCCTAGGTGTGTGTGGGCAGGATGCGTGGTTGTGAGGCCCACGTGTGTGCGGGCGGGATGTGTGGTTGTGAGGCCCAGGTGTGTGCGGGTGGGATATGTGCTTCTTGAGGCCCCGGTGTGTGCGGGTGGAAAGAGTGTGGTAGCGTCAGGACGTTCTCCGTTAGGAAGAGCAGTTAAATAGTGGGAAATGGTGTGGGGTAACCAATACTCTTGTTCTTATATACTACTACCCGTTGATTTGTGTTTTGGTGAGCGTGGCTGGTGAGGTTGGGTGGTTAGAATTCCTTGATAGGTTTTGGTTTCTTCTGTTTTTTAAGGGACATTAGGATTTCTCCCCACTGGTGCACGAGAGCTTTAGGTTTCTCTACTGAGTATACATGTATGCTCCCCCTACATTTTCTTTCTGGTTTCTAGGAGTATAACCAGGGCCGTGCAGGACCCTACTAGTTGGGAAAGTTGGAGTTATTGCAGTTGTTGTACCCTTGTTTCTTTTGGTATTGTACTTTTGAGATTTCCTGTACTTGTACCTTATTTCAAAACTATTTAAACATGCATGTGGGATTTCTTTGGGTTTATTTACTTGTCTTTCCTTTCTTTTTCTTTTGCTGGTTGAATCATCTTATTTCCCAATCTTAAATAAATAAAAAGGGTAATGACTCCCATATTGTGAAAAACTCATACCCTTGGTACTAGTCGCCACCCTAGGGCCTATTGGAAGCAGGACTCAGGGGTCATTATCTCCCTTTCACCATTGCCAGCTCAGGAGGGGCATCTTTGGCATGATGGGCTCGTGAAACAATGGTATCAGAGGTAGGTTGAGAGATAGGATGGATTCTGGAGTTAGGCATAGTGAGGATTTTATGGGATGGTAGGGCAACAGTGTTGGCCAATCTTGGTGCGTGACATAGGCCAGGGAAGTCCGGCTAGGAAACAGGATTTTAGGGCCCCCCGTGATCCGATGAAAGGATTATGATCCTACCGAATGACCATGTGAGACTACATTGATTGCAGGGTATAGGCCCTAGGGAAGGTACATGCATTATTGTGATTGTGTTTTACTTTATTTGGGTGTTATGGGAAAGAAATTTGAATAAAATGATAAAATGAAACCTTGAGAAATTCCTTAAT
The DNA here is from genome assembly GCA_963277665.1 of Viscum album. NCBI lineage: Eukaryota > Viridiplantae > Streptophyta > Magnoliopsida > Santalales > Viscaceae > Viscum > Viscum album. The sequence goes on from OY728152.1 coordinate 1,768,228,106, forward strand.
ACATGGGCTTAATAGATCTTTGTTTTTCGTACAGATATGTCACCTGGACGTCATCCCCGGGTGGCCAGGCAGCCGAGACCCAGCTGATTCAGGCAGTCGATCAGTTGAGGATTGACCGTGAGGATAAAGATAACTAGTGTCAGAAGACTCTCCGTTCTTTCCAGCGACAACCCCTCACGAAGTACGAGGGTATTACTTCGGATATGGAGATGGAGGGGTCGCTTGAAGAGCTAGGGATTTTATTTACTTTGATATATGTTCTGAGGGAGTACTGGGTTCCCCTAGCAGTCAGTCATCTGAGAGGTGCGGCACGACAGTGGTGGACACTCTACCTCAGAGAGAGGACATAGATAGTGGTTTCGTGGGCTGACTTTGAGAAGGAATTATGAGAGTAATTCCTTTCCTCGATTATGAAGGTGGAGAAATAGCAGGAGTTACCCTCCCTTCAATAGAGGAGTATGTCAGTACGAGTGTCGGGGATCAGGTTCAAGGATCACTTATGCTTTGTTCCGGATCTCTTTTCGGATGAGGAGTCTCGGGCGAGATGTTTGGAGGAGGCACTTCGTCCTTCGCTCCAGTATGTTATCACCCCCTTCACTCTTCCGACGTACTTGGCAGCACAGAAGAAGGCAGAGTTTGTAGAGAGGATGCACTCACAGTGAGGTGCACCACGAGAGGGGATTCTACTGGGTTCGTCGAAGGAGAAGGTAGTCAACAACAGTTCTCCTGCGACAGGACCTTCCATGTTTAGGCCAGCAGGGACCATGCTTCAGAAGTTCCAGTTCAGATCTCTGGGTCCTCATCCCTTTTTTACGAGACTAGGATCGAATTGTTTCTCTTTTTGAGGTTTCAGGAACATTTAGAGTCGGTTCCCAACCCGAGCTCAGTATGGTGGAGGTCGGAAGGTTTAGCACCGGCCTCAGCAGCACCAGTTGCCGGTGAGGCCCTTCCAGTAGTAGTAGGACCCTACTCCTCTGAGGGAAGACTTTGGAGGAGGAGACTGCCCTCAGGGTGATCCTCTGGGACCTCGATCAGGGCGTGTTCGGGAGGTGGTCGACTTCAGAGAGGAAGAGGAGATGGGTGTGGATAGTTGTACACATCAGAGTTGACAGATCTGGTAGGACCAGAGGTGGTGCGAGGTATGATTTGTTTTTTTCAGCACGCTGGTTTCTTCTTGGTTTGATTCAGGAGATTCTCACCACTTTGTTACACCCTGTCTAGCCCCTGCTTTGGGTCTAGATGTCGATAGACTTCTTGTACCCCTGGTGCTGGGTACACTAGTTGGATGCCAGACCAGTATATCTTGTGTTTGTCGAGGATGTGGGCTGATATTGGTACCATATAGATCTAGTGTGGACCTTCTTTTTCTATAGATGCATCCATAGGATGTGTGTTTGTAAAATCATATGTCATTGATATTGATGGATATATGAATATGGTGTTTTTAAGAATTGGAGTTTCTATACCACATAAAAATATTGCAATAAGCATTTGTACTTGAATGTTTGAAATTATATTTTTATTAAATTTTATTCTAAATGACATTTCTAAGATTTTCTTTTTAGTTATATTGTCAATATATAATGGTTTCCTTTGGAAATATACTAGTTTTGTGTAAAATTCATTAAAATATTCTTTCATATAGTACACATTTAAAAATTTCAGTGACAGGAATATGTGATTGTTTTGTTGAAATAATCAATATTATTATTGAGTAGTGTTTTTTATATATTATAAATGCTTGTTTGAGATAATTTTTAAAATTTATTTCTAATGGGATCCACTTCCTTGTTTTTAATATTACTAACCCTTTTCATATTAAAAAAGCTTATAGAAACTCATTTTATTATTGGACATTAAACTTTTATAAATGGGATTTTTAATGTGATGTAAATGTATTATTTAATAAATTTCATTATCGTATCATTAATATGAATTCCGCCCGAGTTACTTTAATTGTATTATAAATCAAATACAAAAATTAAGTGCTTATTTTTTATGTATACACAGAAATTCATTAGATATAAAAATATAGGAAGATAATAATCCATTATAAATGAATCCTTAGGGGTATAGTTCTCCCTAATAAAAAACTATTTTGACATAGTGGTCACTTATTAGAAAAAACTTGAGGAAATACCAAAATAATTTTATTTCAATCATAGGGAAATAGAACAGCCTTCAAAATTAGGCCATGTCGATATAGTTCCTCTATAGGAATCAGACCCTAAGAAATTAATTATCTAAAGGGGTTCCTAGGAATACTTTACTTAGTATTGTTGTTATTCTTCCTTGGTGACTCACTATGAACTATTTAATTTGGTTTTTTAACTCATGAATTTATATGATTTTCTAAATTATTTACGATAAAATATTATAGTATATAAAAATTTAAAATGAAAAGAATGAATTTTCTATTTTACGTATATTAGTATTATTTTAAAACCATAAGGTGAATTTATTAAATTTATTTTCAAATCACAGAACAGATTAACTATATATAGAACATTTATAAATATCATTGGGGAAAATAATACTGGGAATTTTTATTCTTATCATTGATTATGCATTCCAATGAATATTAATGTGTAATTTTTTTAGACAATCCATTGATTTCATTCATGGTATTTTTTATCAATGAGAATTTAACCCCCAAATAAATCATGTATGGGATGATGGTGGCATAAAGAGGAATTAATCCATTTAATCCACGTTTATTTTTTATTCATTGTTTTGTTGTCATGAAACATCATGTAGATAATAGTATTTTCTTATATATATTTATATCATTATATATATAAGAATATAATTTTTATTCATATTCATATTGCAGTAAATCCAATTTATGTATTATTTGGACTTGAAGGAAAACATTCCACCATATTATAATTTCATCTATCACTACATGTTATAAGCCTATTGATGATTAGTGAAAATTTGGCTGAGGTCATTGAAAAATTTTCTTTAGTTTAATGTAAAAATAGTGTTAATCATTATAGAATATGATATTATATATATTAGAACCCCCCAAAACATTAATATTAATAAAATTTCAATCATGGGGGTTCTACACATGTTACCTGAAATGTATTTCCATAATTTTTTTATAAATTCGAAAAAAAATCATAGAGGTCCTCATAATGGTTGTTATGAATATGAATCTGGTGTTCCAAATCATGTTTTATAAAGTTATTTTCATCCAAATTAAACATTTGGTTTGATGTTTCATATTTTTATTGATGTTCTAGTCAAACTAGTCTTGGTACACCTAGTACTCCACAATCAATTGAGATTATCTTCATTAAATTAATGGTTGAGTTGGGACAAATATCATTACCAGTTCCTTCTAAAATCCATGAATGCTTTTATATCATAAGAATAGGTTCACACAACAGGAATAATTAATCAAATATATGTTACATAACACTTATAGTAATGTCAAATTAACATAAAATTTGACGTGAAAAAACCATGTTAGATAAATTAAACCCTCCACAGTAGTAATATATCATCTAAACCAATCGTAAAATTTGTTTCAACTATCAAACATCTTGGTATAGTATAGATAAGAAGATATGGAATTATTTATAAATAATATAATAGAGTGGAATCATCTGATGGGATGGTTAAGTGAATTTTTATCCCCACATCCACTCTTAGTATCATATATTAACTGTAAAGATAAAATGACTTATAGTACACATCCATCTATGATTTTTTTTATCATAATACTCTATATTTATATATTGTATTCCCAAAACCATCACTAAAAATTAATCAATAAAAAAAATCCACTATCAAAATCAAGTCTAGTGTAAATAATTGGAAATTCATTTTAGATACTAAATTATGAGTGTCATTCAATTAAAAATTAGTTAGAGTAAAAAAGTTTTGAAATAAATTCCTCACATGGATTAAAATACATGAATATAATAATTGAATAAGGATTTAATTTAACTATTAAAGGTTATTCTAAGGATTATTTAGTCCATGTTCCTATTATGTTAATAAATAATTTGTTCCCACTATGGGGTTCACATCATTAAATTTCATTGAAATTGACCATGTTGATGAATCAAAGAATAAAACATAAAAAAATATAAAAATAAGTAACATTAACGAATAATTTCATTCACATGGATGTGTGTAAATAAGGGTTACATACCCATTATCAGAATCCAAACTAGATCAATAGGATCACCAAATATTCAACACTCTCCATCTCTATGTTCTGTAACCAAGGATGATAGAAAATGTGTGGCAACATCTACATCTCACCAACTACTCAATGATATTGAAACCCACTCTGTTAGAAACTGATATTCACACCATGAGGAAAGGATTAATAAACTAGATAAAATTATTTAAAAAAGAACTCTGCTTAACATCCCCATATAGTGAAATTTTCATGCTAAAGTAAACATAGCTTTTCAAGTTGATCTAGTTCAATAAGAAGAGATCACTAAAAACACAAGAGTAGAATCCAAGCACATATTCAATTTTATATGACACTATATTATTTAATTTATTATTGTATATATAGAATATCAATATTATACTCCATTGGGGAAACACAAAACACTAACTTAGAAAATCATAAAATATTCAGATCATTACAATTTCCAATCTTAATTTTCATCCTAGGAAATAATGTCACAAAAAATACATGATTCCTCTACTGGGTTGAATGGTACTCATAAATTTTCTTAAAAAACTAGTAAGGTAGAGAGGAATCCATATCCCATGTGGTTTTATTTTACTCTTCGTATAACAAACATTAGAAAACCTAACTTTTTTATACAAAATGTAATGAGAAAAATTGAACAAAATATAAAACAAATTACATATTGAAGCATGCCAATGCCAGGTATTCATGATATAATGAATAAGAGAATCATATATTTTTGATATTTACTTTTGAAGGATTGGTATTTATTTGGTAAAATAATCAATCAGATGAATCTAATATCTAATAAGAATATATTTTATTGTAATTATTTTTCATTTCATTTCAAAATTAAGAAACCAATTTATTAATGAACTATCTATGACATAAAAGGGAAAATAATAGTGTCACAAATTCAATTTCTATATGGTTGTGTATCACATATTTATTAAACATAAAACACCCATGAATGAAAATTTTGGATTTTTTTTGTAAATTCTCTAAGAATATTTAGAAAAAAATTTCTTTCCATAAAAATATCCTCACATGTTATAATAATCTAATACAACAAAAAATTAAATAGGGGATAACTTCCAGTACACCAATTTAATATCATTATTAATAAATTTATCTTATGAAAATATGATTTGGAAGAATAATTTTATTTCTTTCTACTATTTAAAAATAACTAATATAGGATGCACAACAAAAACTAAAACAATTCTATGTAGTAAATCCTCTTATGGAAACATAGTAATTCCCTTAACATAATGAAACAAAGAACATATGTAAATAAGTTGTAGAGTCAACAGATCTCTGAAAATATAATCATTAAGGTTTATTCCATTAATATTGAACATTTCCATACATATTTCAATTTGGATAATGAAAAAACATTATCACAAGGTAAGATATTAAAAATCTCAATAAGAATGGGTTTAATGATATTTGTAACTATTAAAAAAACTATTATATGTTATGGTATTCCATCTATGATTTTATTCTTCAATATATTATGTAAATATTATTAGGTGTAAAATAAGTGACGTTTGATATTTTTTGGATTCATATGACATATGTGTAAGATACTCCACAAAAATATAATGTGGTGTCCTGGGAAATACAAAAAGAAGTGAAATGATGCGGGACAATTTGGTATCTGGAGGTTTATAGAATCAATTTCATTAAATCATCACATATTGATTGAATAAACATATTGTAAACCTAATTTCCCATAAAATGAATGTGACAACATCATCAACTATAAATTCATCCAAATCAAAAGCAAAGAATCATTATAAATGAAATGCTATAGATGATAAACCACTATCAGTAACTAGACCTTCCAATTCCTTACAGACTCCACAATCCCATCACTATTATTATAAGAACCAGCACACCATTGAAAAAATAACCACTAAATAGGATCTCTAGAATGTATCAGAAAGAAAATTCCATTTAAAAAACACGTTTGATGGTGATGTTTATTATTATGATATGGATTAACAAATAAAATTTAGTAGATTATTATATTGAGGAAAGGGAATACATAATACATTCATATAATGGAGTGTATATTTAATCCCAAAAAAATAAATGATGTACATTAAACTTGTAGAAATGTGTGATTTTTACATGATATTAGGTTAGTACTAAGATGGTGGTTTCAATTTTGGATAGTTTCATATTCAATTAGGTTAAAATAAAATTAAACACTAAAATATCATGTGATTTTATCCATCAAATATATATATCATCATTAAATGAATAATAATAAAATGAAAAAATATAAGGACGATGTATACTTTACAATGTTATGTTCTAATGTGGGTACCTAATCCTTATTGTGATTGCGGTTAGTTAGAGTTAAATATATTCCATTATAATATTATGATCAATTATAATAAATTTTGTATGTATCGTCTACTAACCAGTTGTTTCTAGACACACATTTAATGTATGCAATTGGATATAAAATTGACTATATCTAACAAACAGAATCTTTTGAAAAAGGTGAGTAATATCAAATGATACATTACATATAAAAAAATGATTATATTCCATTTTCATCCTTCATTAATTCAGATCATAATATGATTAAACCTTAATGAACATAATCCAATAATATTCAATACTAAAATGAAAAACCAAATGATATCAATTCTATTGGCCTCTATAAAGTAATTAAGAGTCTATAGGTGATCTACTTTTCAATATCAACATAATGATTACTACGTCTCTTTAAGTTTCTCTCTCTCAAGAAATCCAATGTATCAGTCTCTATTATTCACTTTTTTTATCTCCTAGAATATGGTCATTTATCAATATATTTTTATTTAATTAATTATAAAAATAAAATTACATCACACAATCTAGATAAATTATATAGAAAAATAGTACAATATGATCTTCTATGGGCTTCCTGAATCAATAGACCAAATGTGTTCCTTCTCAAGATCTTTCAATTTTCTCAACATAATTATTTTTTTTCTATCCATGGATTTTCCAATAATACAATTATCCTAATCATAAATGTGAAATAAAATATTATTGTATTTATTCAAAGTATATCCCCATTTAGAATAATTTATAAATAAATCAATTTTTAAAACCTTGAATTTTCATGAAGTGATCTAATCTTTTCATTTCAGTAGATCAATATCAATAAGTTTAAACTATAATTATTTATAATTTAATAACACATATTATCATGGTGATCAATATTTAAACACTCAAAATCGTTCTTAAATAATTACATGGACTGTTATTTATGAATTAAGAATGACTTAAAAATCGACAAATTTTATTTACATAATATTATTCTAGTGTTCATTAATTAATTTTACAAATCACATCCCATTGATCAGCATTCATATTATTCAAAAAATTTTTATAAAAACATAAAAAATCAAATTAGTGGTCCCAATTTTATTTTATTATAAGAAACTCAAATAATAAATAGATTTTTTAATTATTAACCACAAGATGTTCAAATGGATCATGATCCAAATTTTTTATTTTTGAAAACATTTCATATGGAATTTATTAAATACTCAGATTTTCATACATTTAAAAATTCATCTTTCTTCTTGAAACATATAAAAATCCCCTTTTGAGGAATATTTCACAATATTAAACATAATATTATAATTTTCTATATAGTATAATGTATTTTCATTTTTTCATACAACATAATATGAAATTTTTTGAAATAATATTCATAGAAGTAACAGAATATTTCAAAAATAATTTATATAGTGCTTCAATTATTCTTACATTATTAAATAATAATTCATATATTTTTCTTCATTATTTATATTCTATTCTTATAACAACCCTTCTTTTTATTACACACTAAAACTAGGATTATTACATATTATCTTAACAGGATACAACATAGAAGATCGAGAGGTATAGTGTATTTAGGGATTAGAAACATTAAATAACAACTTTGAACATAAAATACACTATATGTTTATTGAAAACATCCTTTAAATGGAAGCAACATTCCCTCGTACATAGAATTACATCGGATAACCTGAGGAAAAGAATCAAAAAAGGGTGAGATATAAAGCCTGATAGGTGAATAAACATGGATTTAAATTAGAAATATAATACATATTATACATTAGTCATATCAATGGAGAACAATAGAAACACTAACTTAAAGTCATGATAAATCATGATAATCATAAAATGGAAATGTGGAAACAACACTTAACAAGGAATTAGCATGAGCCAAGGCTCATTGCACATGGAACATGAGTAAACCCTCATTGCACATGATGCCCAAGTAAATAATCCTTTCAATTGAATTAGAATGAGTCAAAAATAATTGCACATTATGTACCATGATACTATACATTACCCAATACATTGGAGCTCTATCAGGGAACACCCTCTTTAAACATTTCATTTCATGCATAAGTGTGCCACATGGATCATAAAATTGGGATTCATTAAAAATAATCATTTATTACATGATAAGGAAATGTGGAATTCATACATTAAAATATATAATAAATATGTAAATGTTCATAAAGTTGAATACCCTTGATAGATGAATGGTCATGGTATTTACTATATAATGACTTTGGCATGAAAAAATGCGGTGCAATTTCTACAGCATAACTACATGACATAAGGTTTCATGAAAATTATTTATGAGAGAAAAATGGTTGTTTCATCATATGTACATGAAATTTATACTAAGGGGTTCATATAATAACATTTACAAACAAAAATTATTCAATTTAGATTCATAATACAAAAGAATTACTTTTATGTAAAAGAGGGGATAGAAATCCCTCTCAGAATATCAACATGCTAATAGATATACATGAGAGGCATTAATGAGATAGAAAAGTGTATCCCATCAATGAAACATATAGGGTTTATTAAGTTGGCGTTTCTAAATCATACCCCAAAATGATTAATTAATAACAATGGGGTATACCAACTTAATGAAAATTGGACCAAAATTTGAACGGAAGAAATCCCTTACTTGGAAGTGTGATCTTAAAGGCTTGGGAGAGGCTTGAGAGAGGCTTATTGGGATCGTGAGGCACCTTGGGATGATTCTAGAGATAGGAGGTCATGGGTTTGTAGAACACCAAATTCATTGTGTGAAGAGTATGTTGGAGCTTCGGTGGGTTTATATTGGAAGGGAGAGGGAATTCTTTATTATTTAGTTTTGGGATACCTCACATTAAACTAATAATTAACCCAAAACAACCCAAGGTTTTTTCTAATTGTTTTTTCCAATGTGGAGTGTAAAATAGTATTTTATAAGGCCAAGGGCCGAACTTCTTAAAATAATAGGGTTGCTTATGTGGTGGTGAGTCACACTATCATGGAAAACAATTCAAAACGACAAAATGTTTTATAAGTCATAGAGGGTCCACTAAAGCTTTGTAAAATAAATAAAAAAATAAAAAAATAACATTATTTTAATTCAAAAACATATATTGTCCAAACATAATGTTTATAGTAATTTATTTTATAACTATTTGGTCATTATGAGGTCATAAAACACATTATAATTTTAAACGGTATTTAATTATTACCCAAAAAATTCAATTGTCTCTGAATAATATGAAAAATTGACTATTTGATAATTTCAACTTACTAATTCTAAAAATAATATTAATTTTATTTAAATAATTATCTAAATATGTGAATTACTTCTTGTAATTTAAAAATTATCATTTACCAAAAATTCATTTGTTTTGACAAAAACAGGTTTCATAAATTAATAAAAATGACAATTTCCTTCATAAAATTATAAAATAATTTAAATTTAATAAACACTAATTTAATAATATTATTAATAATATTTTATTAAAATAATATTTAATTCAAAATTCAATTAATTCATCAAAATTTATATTTTTGTTGACTGTTAACTAAAATTACTATTTGTGATTTAAAATCTCTTTAAAAAATAACAATAAAAAAATGAATACAATTTATTTATACATAAATAATGGACATTTTCATAGTGCAAGGGTCTTATAACATAACCCCTTATTACACCCACATAAGTGTAAAGGGTAAGGTGTATAATGGGGACATACTCTTGGGGTGGCTCGGATAACATCGCTCGAGTGGTAATCTCTATTAACATCCACTTCTCCTGTAATCAATTCCGCTAAAGCTTATCATGTTCAAGATCCGCATGGGATTGATCAAGAGAGAAGCCCAATGAATCCACCTCCTTTATAAGCTCTAAAAAATGTGCTTCATATGGGGAAAGTCTACTGGATGGGAACATCACTTCCTTTGTCTGAGTAAATTGGATTTGATAAAGACCTATATTTAGAGTAATCATGTGATCAATGTTCAATGACTATATTAGCAACGTTCAAAACTAATTATAGAATTTTAAAATCATGAAACATTAAACCAGTGATGATAAAATTTTATATAACCATAATAAGACATTTAATTATATTAAGAAGAATTTCCATTAACAAACATTTGTGTCATTAACATCTTCCCCACTTAAGAATGTTAGCCCTCAAAATTTTATTTTCCCACACTAAAAAAATTTGGGTAACTTTGCCTCTTAACTTCCTCTATTTCCCACATCTCTTCTTCAAACATGGGGTTTTTCCACAACACCTTGATGAGGGGAATTGTATTATTTCATAGAAAATTTTCTCTACGATCTATGATATACACTTGTTTCTCTTCATAAGAAAGATAATCCTTTATCTGTACTACCTCTTAAGAGAGTACATGTGAAGGGTCAAGTATTTACATCCTTAAGAGGGATACATGAATGACATCATGTACATTGACCATGGTAGGTGTAAGTGTTAGTCGATAGGCCACTACCCTTACATGATCAAAGAAAATCAAAGGGACCGATGTACCTAGGACTTAACATCCCTTTCATTCCAATCCTCATGACCTTCTTCCATTGATATATGTATAGAAATAACATGACTCCAACATTAAATTAAAGGTCTCATTAATGATTATCTGCATAACTCTTTTGTCAACATGGGGCTTCCTTGATATGCTGCTGAATCATTTTCACCTTATCCTCTATTTCACAAACATTTTTTAGTCTTAGCTTCTTTTGTTTTCTGACAACATCCCAACATGTCAGTGTTCTACACTTCTTCTCAAACAAGGCTTTATAAGGTTCCATTTCGATGCTTGAGTGGAAACTGTTATTGTATGATAATTCAAATAGTGGAAGATGTTGGTACCACCCTATTTTCAACTGCATAGAACATTATCATAACATATCCTCCAGTTATGAAAGAGTTCCACTCAGATTGGCCATCAGTTTGAGGATGATAGGTCATACTAAATTTCATTTCAGTATCAAGAGAACGATGAAGAATCTTCTAAAATATAGAAGTGAATCTTGGATCTCGATCGGATACAACAGATAGTGGTACTCCATGCAGCCTTACCACTTCCATGATACATAATCGTGCCAGTTGATCTGATGAGAAATTCTCCTGAATTTCAATAAAGTGTGTAGACTATGTAAAACGATCCACAACAACCCAGATTGCATTATTCCCATTGGATGTCTTCAAATGTCTGGTGACAGAGTTCCTGGTGATGTTCTACCATTTCCATGCTGGTATGGGAAATGGTTGCATCATACCTTTAGACATTTTCCTATTTGCATACACTTGCTGACACTCCAGGCACTTTGATGTATACTCAGCGATCTCATTCTTCTTATTATCCCACCAATAATGCTCATGGAGATCTCAAAAAATCTTTGTGTTTCCTAGGTGAATATTGAAATTTTAAATATGTGCATCATAAAAATGCTCCTTCTTTATCTATGAACATGATGGAACACATAGTGTTTTCCCAAATCTCACAATTCTATCTTCATTAATATTGAACTCTGAGAATTCCCATTTTCTGATAGCTTCCACTTTCTTCTGAATTCCCACATAATCCTTTTGATCATCCATTAACCTTATGAACCGAGATAGTTGAGAAATAATTTTTGAAAGGATTGATGATGTTCCCTTATTTAAAATTCCCATGTCAATCATCATCATGCCTAAGAATATTAGATCCTTCTCAATTCTAATCAATGTTAGAATCATCAGGTCCTTTCTACTTAGAGAATCGGTCACCTTGTTTGCTTTTCTAGGGTGGAAATGGATTGAGAAGTCACTGTCTTTGATCAGATCTAACCATCATTGTTGGGGCATGTTCAAATCTATCTATTTGAATATATATTTGAGGATTTTGTGGTCCATATATATTTCAAACATCTCCTCAAATAGATAATTCTGCCAAATTTATAAAGCGATGATCACTGTAGAAAACTCCAAATCACTTGTTGGATAATTCGGCTCATGAACATTCAACTACCTTGAATCATAGGCAATGACTTTTTCATTTTTCAGTAACACATAGCCCATTCCCTTTTTCAAAGAATCACTAAATACCACAAAATGTTCTCCACATGTGGGTAAAATAAACATGGGCACATTGAGAACCCTTTTTTTAACTCCTTAAAGCTTTCATTGCATTAATAACTCCAATAAAACATTACTCCTTTCTGAGATAGCTTGGTAATAGGGTTTTGGAAATCATGAAAAAATTTCTTACAAATCATAGATAAAATCCAGCTAACCCGAAGAAGCTACGGATATCCGTTATAGATATTGGCCATGAAAATCCCTCAATTGCAGTTGATATTGATGGATCCACAGATATACTATTTCATGTGATGATATGGCCCATGAATGAGGCCTCCTTCAACCAGAACTCAAACTATCTATACTTTGCATCAAGATTCTCCTCCCCTTGATCTCTAGTATAGTTCTTAGATGCTCCTCATGATCCTGCGTGGTTTTGAAGTATATCAAAATGTCATCTATAAGGACTATCACAAATTTTTATAGGTAATCCATAAAGACTCTATTCATCATGTCCATGAATATTTCTGGAGTAGTACTGATTCCTAAATTAATTACTCTGAATTTATATTGCCCATAACTTGTAAGAAAAGTAATCTGTGGGATATCTTCCTTCTTCAACATTACATGATAATATCCCGACCAAAAATCCACCATGGAGAAATATTATTCTCCACCCCACTCATCTAACAAGCCATAAATTAGTAGTAGAGGATTATTTTTCGTCATCGTGATTTTGTTATGCTCAAGGTAATCGATGCAAAAGTACATTGACACATCATTCTTCTTGATGAAGAGGATTAGCTCACCCCATGGTGAAGCAATTCGGCATATAAACCCTTTATCCTGATTCTACTATAGTTATTTCTTCACCTCCTAAAGCTCCACAACATTCATTCAATATGGAATCGTTTATATAGAGAATTCCCCAGGTATAAGATCAATTGAGATTCAATATCTTTTCTAATAGAAAGACCATATAATTCCTTGGGAAATTATTCTGTGAATTCCCTTACAATAGGCATGTATTCAAGTATTGTTTCCACCTTAGACTCAATAATCTGAGCCAGATATGCATGCTCACAAGGCAGTAATACCCACACATGACATGATAGAGATAAAGAAGAGTCGTCTTCTTTATTTTATAGAATCATGGGTCGATTCTCCACATGGAGGGAGATTTCACTTTCACAGAAATTTATGTTGGCTCTATATAAAGAAAGACAATCCATACCATATATTGCATAAAATTATTCCAAATGGAGTATGATGAGGTTCTTCGGGAAGTTAAATCCACTAATTAAGATAAGGGAGGAGTAATATTAATGGGATGTAATGATTTCCCCATTTTCTATACTCATAGATATCTTAACATCAATGATTTGTGGTGGTGCTGGGACTATTCTACTAAAAATTCGAGATATAAAATAAGATGTAGAACTATGGATGATAACCCTACATTTATATTTTTTATTCTAGTTCTAATCTATCTGATATATACATAGGGATGAGTATATTAATGTATTAACACATAAATGGGAATCCATGGAAAAAATTAATGACTTATAAATAATGTTTTTTTCTTTAACACATGAATCATTAGGCTTCAATCTATGCTGCTTAGGATCTACTTTATAACATATTTATTTTTAGTGGATTATTTTTAATTCCCTTAATAATGGTTCATAATAATCTTATAAATTTACCAAAGCATATCCCCGGGGAGTTCCGTAACCAAATGTAAATCATGGTCCATTGTCTTGTACCAGGATACCCCACGTCAAGCCCAAAACTCTATGTCAGGGTTTTCACACCTACAAGAACATGTTCCAGACCCACCTCTACCTGCTCGTATCCATACATGGATGTATTTTCATGATAACCAACTTACTCAATACCCACCAAAACATAGGTATTTATTTATTATACTTATTCTTCTCTCTAAGACTTCACATGAGTTTTCTAATCCTAATCCCAAAAATAACTATACTAATCCTCTGAAACCAACTATAATAACCCTACATTTTATTACACGGCTAAACATCATTTATTACAACAAATCATCACATGATACAACATAAAAGATAGATTTTTCTAGTTTGTTTGGGGATTAGGAACATTAGTTAATATCATAGAACATAAAACATAGAACATATTTATTGAAAAAATCCTTTAAATGACGACTACATTCCCTCGTACATAGAAATTCAAAGTTTAACCTGAGGAGTTTTTTGAGGACGTTCTACCTATGAGAAGCTTCTCTTCTCCCTTCCAAGGCACTAAGTTTCCGCCTACAGGATCATCCCCTCCTCTCCTCTGCTCATCTGGCGCATACCATTGGCGCGATGTCAATTCCCATTGTCTCGTGATGGTGTTCGGCATTAGTTGCTGCTCCATTTGTTCCGGCGTGGTGCTGGGATTTGGTGCGTCGTGTCCATGGAAAGCTTCAGTGTTGGCGCAGCATCCGAATCTAGATGATGAGGGCTTCGTGGCGGGCTGGCGACTGGGTCCTCATCTGAGGTCGGCAAGCGAGGCTTCATGGTGGGTTTCAGGTCCTCGGTGCAGCCTCTCTTTCTCCTTCACGGCACTAGGTCCTACTTCTGGGTTATCCGCTTCATCCGTGAAGGCTAAAGATTTAGAGGAAGCCGTCATCGTAGAGGGAAAGCGTCTGGATCCTGGTCTGGTGTCGGGGGTGAGATTTTGTGGCAGGAGATTTCCGGTTCAGTTCGGTGGGTTTTGCATCTCCCCGGAAGATGCAGAGGAGAGGGGGATTTGTGGATTCTGGCGGTTCTGTGCTTCTTCAGCAGAACCGATCTCAGTATTTACTTATTTGTTTTCTGCATTGATTTTCTATATCTCGTGTCTATGGCAGATGGCTCATTTTGGCGTTCTTCGTGGTTTCTCCTCCGTTTGATGTGGTTGATTGAGATGGGCTCCGGTGAGGGTGAGTCTGCAGTCTAGTTCCGAGCGGATTCATGCCCAGAGTGGTGTTTCTAGTTTATAGAAGTGTAGACCCCTTCATCAGTGACGTTCCTTTGGTGTGGTGTTGGGCCATCCAGTCCTAGTTGATGATGGTCTGGCATCACGTTCGTTGGATCATCTTCCGGTTGCTCTAACATCTACAATGGTGGTTGAGATACATGAGGGTCACGGTGGGGCTTGTTCTGATTACTGTCTTGATGGATAATGGATTGAGTAATATTGAATCTGTCATCATTTTTTGATCATGGTTTGAGGTATTGAAATTGTTCTAGGTTTTATCTCGAAGGTGGAATGTTTGTGGAGCTGGATTGGACCACTTTGGACAGGACTCAAAGGAGGTTTCAGAGCTGAAGATTCATTTTTGCAGAGCTTCACGGATTTGGTTGTTTGAGAGGGCATGGCATCAGCCATCAGATCGGGCCTGTGCTTTGACACATGACACTTGCTTTCTGAACAGCTTTGCTAAAGTGGAGAGATTCATCATGATCATTTTCTAGGGAGATGCAACTCCTTATTGTCAGTCTGGTTTCACATTGATTGTCCTTCGAGTTTTGTATGTCTATGTCTGGAAGTCTATGTGGGATTCCCCCTTCTTCCCTTAAAATGGGTGTTTATCATAATAAAAAAAAATTGAAGGCTTTCGAGCCGTTGGAGTAGGTTAACCTGAGGTCATGCATAAGAAAAGGGTGACCTATAAAAACCAGTAAGGGAATAAACATAGAATAACATGGGGAATACAATAAATTTTAGACAATAATAATTTCAATTGATTAGAAATATATATAAACATAAATGAATGATAAGGCAGGATAATCAAAACATGGAAATGTGGCCACAACACTTAACATAGAATTTTCATGAGCCAAGGCTCATTGTGCATGGATCATGAGTAAACCCTCATTTCACTTGAAGCATGATTAAAACATCTTTGAACATGAATTATCATGAGTAAACACTCATTACACATGATGCATTATGATACTATACTTTTACCCACTACATTGGATCCCTATCAGGTCGAACCCTCTTTAAACATTTCATTTCATGCATACGTGTGCCATATGGATCATAAAACATGGATTCGTTAAAAATAATCTTGTATTATATAATAAAGGAATGTTCAATTCATATTTTAAACTCTACAATCAATAATTAAATGGGCATAATGAAGAATACCCTTGATAGAGTATTCATCATTATATTCATTGCACAATGACTTTGGCTCGAAAAAATGTGGTGTAATTTCGGCATCAAAACATCGCGACATTAGGATTCATGAAATTGGTTGATGAAAGTGAAATGTGTTTCTAATTATATTTACATAAAATGGTTAGTATGTGGGTAATATAGATACATGTCCAACCAAAAATAATGGAATTTATATGCATAATACAAAAAAATTAATTGGATGTAAAAGAGGATAGAGAAACCCCACACGAAATTTTGGCATGGTAAATGGTGTACATGGGAGGAATTAGTGAGGGAGTAAGGGGTATAACATCATCCAAACATAATTAGGGATGTATGGGGGAGGTGAAAAATCATACCCCAATAATTTTAATTGAAAACAAGAGGGAATAACAACATAATGAAAATTAGAAAAAAATGATAAAAGAAGAAATCCATTACATGAATGTGTGATCCCAAATGCTAGGGAGATGATTGAGAGATGCCTCTTGGGAGTATGGAGAAACATGGGGGGATTCTAGATATATAAGGGAAGGTTTTGGTCGATCATCAACGGCTTTGAGTGATGAATAAGTGGGAGTTTGGGTGGGTTTTTATTGGAAAGGAGAGGGAAATAATTATTATTTATGTTTGGGATGCCTCACCATAAACTAATCAAAACCACAAACCATACCATGGTTTTTTACCATGGTTTTTACCAAATGGTAGTGGAAAATAATATTTACAAGTCCAATGTTCGAAAATTTTAAAATAATAGGGTTTCTTATGTGAAATTAGTCACACTTTATAGGAAATCAATTTTTTTTGACAAAATGTTTTATATGTCTTGGATGGTCCCCTAATGCTTTGTAAATAAATCAAAAAAAATCTAAAATCTCATTAATTTAATGATAAAACATATATTTTCCGAACATATTGTTTATATTATTTTATTATATCACTATATGGTCATTATTATTCCATAAAACACATTATATATTTAAACGAGTTTTAATTTCTAACCAAAAATTTGACTGTCTCAGAAAAATTCGAATAATTCACCATTAGATAATTTTAATGTACTGATTCCAAAAATATTATTCATTTTATCTAAATTTTTTTCTAAATATGTGAATTTTTACTTTTAAAATAAACACTGGAATTTATACAAAATCAATGGGTTTTGAGAAAAACATCTTTCAAACATTTATAAAATGACAATTGCATTCATAAAATTATTCAAATAATTTATATTTAATGAAACCTAATTTAATAATATTGTTATTATTTTATAAAAATATTATTTTATTAAAAATTCCATTAATTCATCAAAATATATTTCATAGTTGAATATTAACTAAAAATATAATTTGTGCTTTAAAAACTACATTCAAAATAACAATATTAAAATTAATTCACATTCTTTATATAAAAAAATCTATATAGTCATAGTGCTAGGATATTGTAACATAACCCCTTATAACACCCCCATAAGAACAAATTGTAATGTGCGTGATGGTGACATACTCTTGGGGTGTCTTGAATAACATCGCTCAGGTGGTAATCTCTATTAACTTCCACTTCCCCCATAGTCAGTTATGCTCAAGCTTAATGTGTTCAAGCTCGGCTAGGGCTTCGTCAAGAGAAATCCCAATGATGCCACCTCCTTTCCGAGCTCTGAAAAATGGGCATCATACAGGGTAAGCCTACTGGATGAGGCCATCACTTCCTTTTTCTCAGTAAGTTGGATTTGTTGAAGCACTATATTTATACTAATCACGTGATCACTGTTCAACAGATATATTAGCAACAATAACAGTTCATAATGATATTTTAAAATCATAAAACAGAAAACAAATGAAGTTAAAATTGTATATTACCATAATAAAACATTTAATAATAACAATATAAATTTCCATTAATGAACGTTTGGGTCGTTACAATTCTCAAGTTAATATTATTGGATCATTAAATACCCATACATTAGTAATCATTTTCCAACATGTTGGTCATTACTTCTAATGAATCTTATAGATTTTCAGTGACTCTTACAAAAAGTCATAATCAATACAATAATGAATTTACATGATTCTCATGTAATTAGAAATAATTATGAATTTTTGGATTAATGACTCTCTATGAAAAAATCTATCTTTAAATAAATGTTAGATAAATTAATCTAACAGAGTAATCAATAGATAGTCATATTTTATATTCAATAAATGAATTATAATTTTTCTCAGGTAAATTTTAAACAACATAAATTCATAAGATAAATTTATCATTAATCTAAATAATGGCATAAATGCATATAGATAAAAGTTATAAATTTCCAATTACTGTCAATAAATGTTGAAAAAATACAACCTCCTTCAAAAATTCATTTGGGATCCCCAATCTCTCCAATTGGATTTATTGTTAACATCACTCTACATTGACTTTTGTTTCAAATATCTCAAATAAAACCCATCTAAATATCAAAAAATCAATGCCTTTTTCAAATTATAAGAGTCTTGACACCACACGTAATGATACGATAATTTTTTAAGGAATTAAATAACTAAATGACATATGATGTTTAACAAATGTACATAGGTATTCACATTCATAAAATATTAATTATTTATCTTCCCTCCCAGTTATATATAATATACGAAACATTATATTTCATGATAAGTATTTTTACCTCTAATCCATTGATAATGTAGGGAACACTATCTCCCCCCCCCCTTTGAAAACATGATGCAATGTCTGGTGGAAGTGGATGAATCCAATACATACTAATGTTAGGGGAAATGGATGGTCATTTATATTCATCCTTAAATCATCAAATATATATATTTGAATTACATTAGCAAACACATCAATAATATATCACCTTTTGGATATATATTCTTACATGTTATTATCATTTTCCACCTTATATTTTGTGAAATTATATTTATATGAATATTCATTGATTGTGAGTATATAATTGGGTTCTTTAAAAGATCAGTATCACTATGAGTGATAGAATAAATATTTAATAGATTCTCCAAATGTACTATTTTATTATCTATATTATATTTTATCCACCACATCATTATACAAGCATGAATTGTTGTAATATATTATACCAAAAATATTTTTAATGCAACAAGACTCTATATATACACTCTCCCTCTTAATCATCATTTTGGGTCCTTTCATGTTCAATGATAATATTATTTTGTATAAAAATCCATAAATATAGTATCTTTGATATAATATATAATTCATTTACTTTAATGTATTTGAGACTCCGTAGCATCACACTAAAATATAGTTCAATGATTTATTGTATACATTAAATAAAATATTTATCCAATAATGTGAAGTATGATTCCAATGGTTCATCTGAATTCCATGTGAGTAACACTAATAATAATATCACAACTATTCATCTTGGTTACAACTACTTTGGGATTTAAATCCTCTTTATAACTCTCCATGATGAATTTATTCAAATATTTGGTAACATATTTCTCTTGGGATAGAATGATGAAATTATATTTTTTTGTGAAATCTATAAGAGCATAAAAATGTAATTTCACCCATCAAATAACTATCAAAATGGTTATAATTTTTCTGAATAAATTCTTTATATTTATACTCTTTTTCTTTATAAAATACAATTTTATGAAAATATATAATTTATATTAGGGATCCCATGGAATAATATTTTACATATATGTTTTTATCAAATTATACATTGGAAAATTATATCTACTAAATGACCATATGAAATTGAATATAATAAAAAAAGTGACAATTTATTCCATGGAAATATTTCTCAACCAAAATAACATGCTTGCATCATTATAAATTATAAAACCCTTAGTTGGTTTGATGGAGTTATTTTCTTCATGATCTCTATTTAGAAACCTTGATTAGAAATATATATGATATATCATGTAGTGTCTATGTGTCTTTAAATCTAAGAACATTATATTTTTTTTATTCCCCTTCCACAATTGTATCTTTTTTTATAAATTTATATTCTTTATATATGTAGATATTCATTAAAAAATAGTATATTTTTTTTCATAACACTTTTCACTTCCCCTTAAAATTATTTTTGGAAACCCAATTTGTGTGAATCAAATTTTTATTTAATAGTATTCTAAAAGGAATATATGTGGATTTATTCTAATTATTATCATGTTATTAACACATTATATTGATCCACATCCCATTTTTAATTACTTATTAGATAGTTTTTTTCAAAAATTCTCAAATTAGTGCAATTTTATTTTTAAATTATAACTACTAATTATTTTCACAATAGAATTTGGTTTATAATGATATTTTTATAAGTAACATAATATTTTTCCCCATGACATCTCATTATTTAATTATATCATTCATCATCATCATAACTGATTTAGTAAAAATTATAATCAATTTAATTGTTTCCATTTTAGATTCATTTTCATTATGTGTTCCTACAATCCAAATGTTTTTACCTTCCAATTAAATTTATATTCTCAAACTAAGTCATCCCATTTAAATTGATTATCAAAAAAAATTAAATCAAATCATAAAAATATATTTTGAATTTTTTTTGTTCTATAATTTTTAGCCTCTTACATTTGATATGTTTCCCAATAAAAAGAACTCTTGAGCTATAAGATACAATTGATATGTTTTTTTTATTTTCATGAAACACGGAATAAATATTAATTATTGTAATTTTGTTTTATCACATCCTATAAGGTATCATATGTGCCTCAAGACATAAAAAACTCTTATTTTTTATATTTATAGTTGTTTATTTAGAATCTATAAAATAATCTAGTGGGTTTTTACACTTCTATCACAGTTAATTCCATCTCAAAAAGGGTTTTATTATTCTTATCAACTATTCTATTTTTAAATTGGTAGTAGATTGTATTATATTTATTCATGATTAAATTTTTTTGGGATAGTTTTAAAAATAATTTCATTTATAATATCTATCATTATCATTTCTCAATATATTGGTGTGCACTACAAACATTTTCTCAACAAGACCATTAGATATTTGGAATAGATTAATTTATATCATATTTTTGTTAACATGACATTAGTCCACTTAGTGAATTCATTAATTAATGTTACAAAATATAAATCAACACTAATAAAATTGTTAATCACAAGACCTCATAAGTAAATATTAATTAAAATAAGTGTTGTTATGGATTGAATATCTACCATTTTATGAGTTTATTAGACTATTTCACACATTTCTAGTATTTTTCATATATACTTTATTTCCCTCATCAAATTTCTAGGTTTCTCACCTAATAACTCTTTGATTGTTTACTAAAGACCTATTAGCCAAGATGGATATGCCTTTTTTATATCAATGTTTATTACCATTGACACATAGGAATAGATAATTGTATGGAGCAACTATTTTTAATAGATTTTAGATATTTATATCACATTTTATTATGACACTTCAATCCTTGGAAATATTGGTGAAAAATTTATTTTCTTTAAAAAATTTCATTTGACTCATAAAATATTTGGATAACAGTTAAATTATTGTGTTTTATCCCATAACCCTAATGAATATCATTATATTATAATTTTTATGCCCCTATCTCAATAGTTTAAACTCCTTTTATTTTTAGAAATCTATATTTTCTAAATGTTACTACCCTTTTATATGTAAGGTACATCCACTATATAGAATACATGGATTTCCATTATTACATTAATTTATACGATCAACTAAAATGGGGGTCTATTCCCCCACCTTCACATTTTGAATTTCTATTCCCTTTTTAATATATTTTGAATTCAAATGGAATGTTGTTTTATACTCATTAATATAATAAACCAATTTTCACACCATCAATACATTTCTTTTTGACAGTTGAATATAATTTCAAATATATAATTTTTTTTAAAGATTTCTATCTTTTTATCTACTAAAAATTGATTTATTTATTATTAGTAAATCCTCCTAGATTCATTTCTACACCGTAATTGTGAAATGTTATTCCAAAAATAGATTTTTCTTCACATAATTTCTCTAACACCAATAATATCCATTAATGATAGATCTTCCACATTAATAATAATATTTTTTTTAAAAAAATAAATTACATTTCCCTTCCATGATTTGATTTTTTTTTGTAATTTTGCGGTGATTATTCTTGTGATATTACTATATTATACTAATA
Source organism: Viscum album (assembly GCA_963277665.1). NCBI lineage: Eukaryota > Viridiplantae > Streptophyta > Magnoliopsida > Santalales > Viscaceae > Viscum > Viscum album. Next base: position 1,768,251,022 of record OY728152.1, read on the forward strand.
CAAAAGATTTATCTTTTTTTATATTGGAAATAAACTTGTAGTTTCAGAATGTGATCATGCATTCATAGTAAATTAATCATTTTTATTGTAATATAATAATATATGAATTTTAATTTTGGGATATGTTTCCTCATAATTATAGATGATCCAGAATATAAATCCATGACATTATTTAATTTATTACACATTTTTGGTTAAATTATGTTTATAAACAAATTTTGATTATTCCTTAATTTTTAATCCATCAAATATATTTTTTATACAACATATTTGACAATATTACCATGCTCATTGACTTTGAAAATATGATTTTATTTCTTCATGGTTATATACTTCTATTTTTATAACATTTTCCTATAAATAACTTATATTTAGATATTCATTTGTCATTATCCTGAATCATTTTTTGTGTTTAGTTTTCTTTTCAAGATAGGGATCACATTTAGATTTCAACATGTGCTTAATTTGTTTTATCTCACATATAACTTCACTTATTTACATTTCTTTATATTTCATGATATGGTCCATCAAATTATTGAATTTATCAAAATAAAATGATCATTATAATTGGATTAAGGAAGAGAAGTGACCCCCCTACCAAAATTTCATCATACATGTTATTTTTATTCTAGAAAACTAATATTTCCACAATAAATTTTGACATCTATTTTGAGCCCCCCCCCCAATTTATTCAGTTGAAAATTCTCATTTAGATAAAAAATTTCATACATATTTTCTTAATTGGAGTGGCTTTCAAAATTATTATAATGATCTGACAATTTATTTACATATTTATAATTTTTAAATTTTTAAATAATTAGAATCATTTTGTATATCATCTTGGAATTTTAGTTTTCTCTTAGATACAAATTTAATTTCAACTTTTCTTCCTTTAAAATGATAGACACTAAATTATTTGTTATAAATTGTTAATTTTTTATTAATCATCAGGGGAATGATCTTATGTGTCTCTGATAGAGTTTATTTTAGGATAAAACTATTAGGAAAAACATCTTCACTTTCTTCATAGTATTGTAATCCTCAAGGTTATGCCCATATAATATAATTTTTATAACTATTTAATTAATTCATGTAAAATATTCATATATGTTTACTATTCATCAATATTAAATTATACAATCAAGATTCACCATATCTTCATTTTAGCTTCACATACTATAATATTTCATTCATTAAGTTATTATAGTTTGTTCTAAATTGATATAGTTTTTGGATGCCCCAAAACATTATTGAGGATTTTTTTGTTGGTAACATGATAATGGAATAACATGAAATTCTATATACATAAAAATTATTTTTATAAAAAAATACATTTATATACTTCTTTCAATATGTGGAAATCTCAATTATTATTTATCAATATCCTCCAAGACATTTCATATATTATCAAATAAATTATTTATCTTCCAAACATAGTTTTTATATCATTAAAATTGAGAGGCTGTTTTTTTCATAGAATTATGATTAAATATTTATATAGTATGATGATCTGATAGACTGAACCTGGATATAGATTGATAATACATGATTTACCAGAGGAATGGTTTCACCACAATTAATGGTGATGAATGATTTGATGGTAATTTTATATTTTCATTAAAAAAAATTAACCACTTTAAAAAAATTAGGATTTAGTCAAATAAAATATATATTTTATCCTTAACTAAATAAAGAAAATGTTAAAAAATGACATGGCACATATAGTTTTTAGAAGGTTCACTCTTTATGTGATTACCTAGTACATAATTTTAATAGTGATAATTTTATTCATATATTTTCCATAATTATCTTATGACAAATTACAATATTTTTTAAAATGTATCATCCTATAACCATGTGATTTTATATAAAATTACATGTCTTCCCACATGACAGAAAAATGGTTCCCATTATTGTGAATAATCATTGGACTAAAATTATTTAGTATACAAGTGATTCTGTGTTTCTTTATGAACTAATTATGATCATCCTCATTGAGTCTGTAGGAAAGTCGAATTAAAATATTCTAACCACACCGTTAACATATTATACTAACATTAAAGGCTCAACTCAAAAAATTACTCATATTAGATTTGATTCCCTTTAACACTTCATGTTTAATTAGTTAATTATATGAATCTAAATCTAAAAACGATGACTAAATAGGCTCTTTAGTTATCCTATCTCTCACGAAATCCCAAGATTCGGTCCTAATTATCCACTTTTTATTATTATTCGCACACATTCATTTCAGAAAGAATTATCTCCCAATGTGATTCTCTTACAAAAAATTTCGAAATATTTTTTAATTAAATATATTCTTAGTGATCAATAACAACTCGTATTCAATATAAATGTCCCAATTTAAATGTTTAACATTATCTTATATTTGGTTCATCGATAAATTTATTTAATTGATATGAACACATATTATATATTTATTATATATTTATTTTAACATTTTTTACCCAATGATATTATAATAATTCCATTACTCTCATTTGAATTTACAATTAAAATACATGATTATTTCATTCACAACTATAACTATTTGATGACAATTCAATGATAAATTCATTTTGAATTCAAGATAGACCCGATCATGATATCCTCCTTAAATTTACACATATCACATAAATTTTTTGTCCCATATAGTTTATATTTGTATTGTGACACATATTATCATTGACAAATTCATTTAAATACTTTTTTAATTACAACACATTTATTTGCATCTGATTTGAAGACAATTAATTGAACCACATTACATGATTTCATTTATAGATTGTTTTTATAGTCTTCGACAAAGGAATTTCAAAATCAATCAACTTATGTCACAATTTGTATTTTTCAAATAAATATATTTTTAAAAATTCAAATTTTAAAATTTATCTATATTATAATTTCATTCAATAACCTATGGAGTCATAATATAAATTTAAATTATTAATCCTCCTAATGTATACATGGTGAGTATTTAAAATTTTAATATAATTTTTTAGGTATCTTCAAAAATTTATTATATAATCAATTATTAAAAATCATACAATTTGATTAGGGGGATACAAACATCCATGAGTATTTACCACATTGTTTGAGTTAAAAGACTCTTACTATGTTCACTCTTGTTTAAAGACTTTTCCATTCTTTCATTTACATCAATAACTTGTATGATAATATACACCATATAAAAGATTATTCATATCAAAATAATGCATTAAATCAGTTGAATGAGTCAAATAATGTTTTTAAATGACATATATATGTTCATTTATTAATATTATAATATTATCAAACAACTCATATAGTGTCTATTATGATACATAAAGAATTATTCTTTTTACAAATTTTTTTGAACATGGAATGAATCTTATGGAAATATAATAAATCATTCAAAAGATAGAATCACAATTACATTGAGTCTAAATGGATCTGAAGGAGTTAGGAGTCATTACACATTTTCAAATTCAAAAGTCCTTATTAGAAATTGTAAGGGAATACAACTTTATAGAAGTTACTCTTAGGGAGAAATCAGTACATAATTGTTTTTAATTTATATAATAGAAATCCAGAATCATTAAATAAATTAAAGAGCCACTAAATTCATCTCACAGATCCTCAATCAAAAAAAATTCTAAACACTACAAATCAACTGTAGTGATTTCCATTGATTGTATCTAAAATATAAAAATAAATACATCCTCTATTAAAAATTCCATTAGTTTCGTCAAGACTCATCAGTGATTTTAATTAGGGAATTATTCTTATACAGAATCTCATATAACTCATTAATGTCCCATTATTTTATTAGATCAATTATTTTATTAAAATACCCCTATTAATCTACAATTTTTGAAAAAGATGTTTCAATTTATACTATAAATAATAAATAAATATCATACACTCTGAATCAAAAGTGAGATCACTATCAATGTAGATATATTAGTCTTTCAATCCTACAAATTATTAGTTTGAATGTAATATAATGTATAAACATGTTTCCCAACGGTATAATATAATGAAAAATAACATGATTCATCAAAAAAATTACATTCCATTTTGGACACCCTTTGTCTCTCCAATGATCTCATCAAAGCCCTTGTTGAATCCCCCTCAAATAAATATGAATTTTAAATTGTGGTAATGGCTATAAAAAGATATAATTATATGATTATATCTAATAAAATTACATTTATTTTTCTCTATTTGGACGTAGGATTAGAAAGTATACATACAATAGAATATTACATCCTTATAATTATAGGGAAAAGTAAATTATGTCATTATGCATCATGATTTTATAGAAAATGTCTTAGAAATCCAACTCATCTTCTTAGAGACTCTTATTGTGTACGATACTAAGAGGCTTGTCATCCCCTTCTAAATTTTGAATCCAAGGATATAAAAAGTGTAAACAGAGTCCCTTGGGGATGATCATATTGATGGATTATTTTGGAGACCTCACACATGATTCAATTTTCTTAGTAGTCTTTCAACACACCACCTAAAACACTGGATTAAGAATAACCTTGATGTATATGAATGCATTGGTTTCTTATTGCAACCACTAATGACTTATGTGTTCCTTTAATTTATATTTATTGGTATTACTTGATGATAATAACAAATTTAACGACTAAGAGGAATGATATTTTTATCCATGGTATTAAAAAAATAAAAAATCGATCTTAAAAATATTTAATTTTACAAGGCACAGGTAAAACTATATTTAAATATTTATCTAAATATAAAATAATCTTTTTGTTGTCTTATTTAATATTTTTATTGAAAAATGAACCTAATATTTTTATAATTTGAATCATAATGGTGTCGAATAAGAAAACAATTATATTATACATAATTTTATATTAACACTTTTTTACTCATCCATTTGCCCTATTAAATATTGGTTCAATTGATTTAATAAAACACTTAATCATCACCAACTATTCTAGATACTTCTCTAATATCCATCACTCATCAGCCACTATTTTTGTATCTTTGAATACAATCATATTTTTTGTAGTAGTGATCAATCTATCTTCATTTCTATTTTTCATTCAAATATACCATACAATCTGACACTAGTTTTATATGATTATGCTTTTTGAATAAAAAAATAGTTTATTGAATTTAATTTCTTGTTTATTATGGTTTATAGATGAGGGATGATGCACATATTTTATTTTCAACTGGTAGTCATTTCATTTTTTTTGAAATTTATCTCATCCTATTTTCTTGTATATTATATTATATATTTACGATGCTTATTTCCAATTTTAATATAACATGATGAATTATTTTTGTAAATCAATAGTCAATATTTCAATTTACTTATATTGAATGACTTTTTTTTCATTCCTTTAATTATAAGAATATCATTTTCCATATAAAATGATGCTTGGATTTTTATATTTTACGATTGTATACATGATAAATTTTTGGATTTCAAATAAAATTTATTAAATTATTAAATAAAATTAACCGGATACTCTATTAATCTATAATAACACCCACTAAATCATGTTAAATTGATACTAGAATCACTAATACATATGATTGGATGGTTTTTTTAGTTTTCTGTTACCATAATCTTCTTTTCTTCTCAGCCATAATTTGTAAATATTACTTCATAATTGATATATTATTATTCCTTCCACAATTTTATTTTAATTGAAAAATATAAAAACCAATATACTCTCTAATAATATTTATTTGATTGAAAAGATCAATTAATAAAAAATTTATCCAGATTTATCCTTTAGAAAATGATCAATATAAATTATATAACATATGTTTATTATAAAAAAAAGGTTGTAATAAATTTTTATATCATCCGTAATAGAATTATCAATACAATTTGATAAATAAATAAAATAATGACGAATAATAGTAAGGATATAGAATACTAAAAATAAAACACTATCAAATAATAAATGTGAATTTAAAATACTTAAATGAAAATAATTTATTAATAAATGAATAATATACATATAATAAAAAATCATATGTTTAATACATTAGACACATAATAAAAAATTACATTATGAAAAAAATCATTTAAATTATTATATATATCAAATCAAACTATGGCCTTCAATGTTAAAAATATTATCCAATTATACACATACAATACTCATATATTTGATCTCATTAAATTTAAGAAAATATAATATATTCTTATATAAAACAATGTAAAATTGATCAAGTATGTCAATATAAAATATAAAACATAATACATGAGTCCTCATGGGACAATATATTATCATTATTTGAAAAAAATGAATTAGTTTTAAAATGTATATAGAAAGAATATAAAACTAATAGTTTATCTATTGTTTTACCATATCACATTCTTATATGGAATTAAATATAATGGATTTTTGATGATGTTGAAGGTTCTATGAGATTAATTTAATGAACCTAAGATAAAAAAATAAATTTATAATGAGAATAAATTTTTTATAAGATAAATAAAAATTATAAAAAGGATACATGCATGTCCATAACACATTATGTTTCATTAATGTGATTTTTGTAAAAAAATGCAACAGATAAAAGTCAAATATAATGGACTGAAATAATTTTTATGATACAATTAATCAAACTTAATTGAAAAAAATTATAGGAAATATGACTATTAATAAGGTTTTATGATAAAAGTTATATCATATATCAATTAATTTTGATACCATATAATTTATAATTATATCTAGCTTTGCCTCAAACTCCACTCATTATATATATGTTATCATTCTTGGATATATTAGTTCTAAAATGTAAGTAATGTATATCATTGTGGTCTTGTAGTTTTGGATCTTGAATTATGTAACAATGGTATTGATACATATGGTTCAACATCAACCATCATGTTTAAAATTCTTTCTATAACAATGTGGACTATTAATTGTTATCTTAGGCTAGGACACTTTTCTTGTCAAAACACTCACACATTATAATTATGTATTATTTTAACACTATATTTTATTTAAAATACAAATATATCCTAGGAAAACATTTTTCGTATAGACTCTAATTTTTCATAGTATTTATTTAGAATGTTATATAAATAATTTTTAGATATTTTCTATTATATGTAATGAGATTTCGTTTCTATGGGTGATCTAATTTAATTTTAAAAATATAAAAAATATATTATAATCACATACATGAAACATTCATAAAAAAGTGGAGTTAATCTTGAATGGGGGCCCAAATCAGAAATATAGGGCACCGTTGAGTTCAAAATGCTTGTTTTTACATAGACATGACATAACCATGGTGCATGTTAGGAATTCAGGTAGAGAACGATCGCGGTTCGATGTTTTAACCAATTAATAGATTAAAATAATTAATTTATTTAAAAATTCTATGAGCTGATTTTTTGGTAAATAAATAAACTCTTATGGATTTTTTTATTATCATTATTACCTTGAATAATAAGAGTACTAATTATAGAATGATGAAGGATCATTCATTAGTGAACAATGATTGCTTCATAGAATGATGATTGTTGTGAAATTAAATTTGTGAATATTTCAAAATACATTGATGTAGGACTTTTCATTACTAGTGATTGATCCAAACACTATATATGATTTATGATTTTTTATTTCCAATATGTTGTTTGATTCTGGAGGAATGATGATCAATTTCACAAACAAAATTTATTTTCCCATTGATATTACATTTAAATTTTGATGGAATAAATTGTTTGTTGTGATTATTTTATCTTTTTATATCTATTTTCTGGACAAAACATTGAAGATTAATTTAAAAAGTACACCTTTCATTCCTCATCTCTTGTGTATTATTTATTTCTCCCCCATTTATTTCCATGATCACCACTAATAATTTTTTTGGACCATGGATCAACGAATACCATCAATTTCGATCATTTTGTGGTTTTTTAAATGGATAGAAATCACATGTTCTGTTATAGATCAAGGGTACGATCAAAGTGAAGAGATAGTGTTGTGTAATCATTGGTAGATTGGAATTGATTTTTATTTCTAGTTTATCTTGTTTTTACAATGCGGCTGGTGCATGTTTCAATTTTCAAAGAAAATTCAAAGGCCAAAATATTGATCTCTAGGTATGGGAGTTATAGTGGACCTCATATCAATAATCACTAGAAAGGGTGGATGTGTTGGGTATTCATATCCTGATGTGGAAGAGATCCATATGGACATAAAAGTTCATGGAACACATGGATTGGAATCGTTAATTAAATGTCATGTGGTAACCCCTCTATGGATATAAAGATTCAATATAGAGTTATATATCACACAACATGTGTCCTATATCATTTGATATGTGAACTATTTTGACTATTTTGATTGTATCTGATTGGATAAATGGAAACAAGATGGGAAAGTACATGAAAAGAAAGTACACAACATGACCATGTCTACACTAGCATAGCATCATGTACACAATTTTTTGCATGGTGATGTCCAACGATACATGAGAATTTAATGTGATACATAAACGATGTTGACTGATCCCTACACACCATGTAATTTTTCAAAAGGTTATGTATATGGATATTTACATGTTGTGTGATTTAGCACAATATATATAGACCATGGTTGGATCGACATATCACATACCACCATTACATGCCATGTACCCCACTTTGAAGGAATTTGTTTCCCTTAGTTTATTCTGTCATGACAAATATCGATTGACTATGTTCCACTAGTCCATTCTGTCAATTTTATTCTGATTCATTAATTCCACCTCCTAGTATATCTATACCCTATAAAGGATTATTCACATATTGAGTATTTTTGTGTCCCTATATGAGAATTGTGTGTGATCCTCTATCATTTTATTCCATATATGGGATTTATGGAATCAGCATGAACTCTTTGAGTAGGGACTTGGTTACCCATCCAGAAGTACATATTATTAGTGTTGATAGTATCAATGTCGTATGAAAACCTTTGTAGTGGTTTCATTTATATTATATTTTCATGGTCCCCCAGTGGTCCATGTTGTGATACCTTATCTGGGTATCAGAGTACTCTAAGAACATTGTTCTTTCTTGGTGAGCAAAATGATCCTAAACACTTTGATGGGTTTCTGCTGTTATTTCTTGAATCATTGGGTAGATTTTCATAGGACAAGAATATATTCAATAATAATCATGTGGATATAAGTTTATTGTGACCGGAAGGAGGCACATTGTCCTTCCTGAGTAAATTTGGGTTCTTTATTTTTATAAATTGTTTCTTATATTATTATAATATGTTGAATATTCATGACCTATCTTGTTTATTTTCTCAGTGTGTCTAACGGGGTATTGTAATCCTTACCCCTACATTGTATCTTCTATCATGTGTCATGTCTTATACATACAACGGCTCATTTGACATTGTCCTTGGAGGATAAGGTTCTCTTGGAGATTATCATGAGCCAGAAATATTGAGGTTTTTTTTTTGTGGTTTCATTATATTGTATTATTTGGCCATGAATTAGTTGTAATATCAGTAGTTTATGGATGGTATTGTATTAGGTACTCTATATAACATTTTTTACATAAAAATCATACTAAAATTCTGGGTTCATAGATCTATGCAATTTTTGTTGTTTGTTTCTAATTTTTTTTCATTTTATGGGCTTGAATATGGTTATGTGTTTGTATAGGTACATTAACCAAATTCCTCCCATGTCTGGGAAATGATTACATGGTACTGGTTGCTAGCACATGGCCTATTGGAGATGGTATTGGTGTAGTTGTGGTCTAGACTCTAGTGGTACAATTCGTGATAGACTGGTATCAAATGATTCAGTTCTATAATAGGATTGGATTTTTTGAGATTGTAATGGGGAAATTATTTTAAGTGGTTCTAATTTGGATTTCATGACATGGACTATAGTGTTGGTGCATTGGATAAGATATACATTCACTGGGACTCTGATCACTGTACTTTTAAAATCATTCATATAAACATTTTTTGTAGGGAAAAAATTGGTTCATGAATCATAATGGAATGAGTTGTTATTTCGTTATCATTTTTCTATTAGAACCCCAAATATACTCTTTAAATATAGTACATAATGTTTATTTCTAGATTCCAATGCGAAGATAACCAACCCGCACTCCAATTCTTGATCACAAGGATGATTAGTTGAGTGAAAAGGAATTAGTATAGCTTCATGTCCCATGGATGGATCATATTAGTGGTGTACCAGATATAACAAAACCCATTGAGTAGTAGTTAGCAATGGATGTAATTGATGAGGATTCATGGAGGCTAAGTGTGTTTCATGAGTTCTACAGTTATAAAAAATACTATTTTTTAGGAAATATTATAATATAGGTGGTTGAGTACTTGCTATGGGTTGTCAATCATGTTTTCCACATTTCTAATTACAAAAATAAATTTGATGGAAAACCTCACCGATAGTATTTTTTCTTGATATTTATGGTGATGGTGTTGTTTAGTAAATCAGTAAAATGATAAGATAACTCTCTACTAGTCAGAATATGTGCTTTTCTTTTGGGATTATTTTTTTCAAGAAACATTTGGAATGGTTTTCATCCATGGTCATCTTCATCTACATCAAGTCAGTTTGACCACGAAAGAGTATTCTATGAGGATTTATGATAAATCTTTATACAAATTACATATTGTTTGGCATTATTTCATCCTATACTGGTCAATTATATTGGGAATAAACTAGGATATCGGGCCTTCAATGATATCTCTCTAAATTCCAACCTATGCTTGGGTTATGGAGTATGCCTTGCTGGTGGAGTGCATCTTGGAAGAGATGGAAACAATGGTAAGTTCTAGTAGCGGGAAACAAATGGAAAAGACCACATTAATTTGTAGTTATTGATAGAAACAAGGACCCATTCATTTAATACACCCTAAGAGGTGATCCCATCAAACATGGTACGTAGTGAAGGGATATTTGGATTGTTCAAATCACCCAAGGGAGATGTAGTGATTCTATTTTGATGTTCATGGATATTTAGCATGGGATCTTCTAACCCTTTGTATAGTTAAACTAGAGATAGTTGAGATATTGATAAGGCATCAGAAGTTATGGGATTTGGATGATCTTCAAGGTAGTGTGAATAGAAGAGGGGACATGAGAGAATCACGAGGTTGTATGAAGTTATCCTTATATCACCACCACCCCTAGGTGGACCAAGCTAGGATCAAGGAGATTTTATTTAGGGATTATGATAGTTTAAATCTATGGAGACCTATGACCCTAAGGATATGAAGATTATATGATGTATCATATAGTTCTATTCTAACTTAACTACAATATTTATAGACACATGTTTGAGTCAATTTTTTCTTTCGACTTCCCTAGTTTGATACATAGTGATTATGGTTGAACCTTTGTCTTGATCCTTAATGTTAGGTCTAATGAAAGGAGATGACTCTGTCATTTTTCATTTCCACAGATAGTGTGATATGACACTACGAAGTGATAGATTTGTATGTGACCAATTTATAGAAGAAATGATGCTTTATTATTTCATCTTAGGTTTTGAAGGGATATCCAAAGTTCATTCCATGATTTTCTATTTTATGTAGAGGATGGAGTGTGTCTATAGTGATTATATAATGTTTTCATTTATTGATGAAAAGGTAACTCTATCAAAGTAAATTTATCTCATTAAAAAAATTATATCAAATGACTAACTATTTTTCGAGCATGTATAATTGATTATTATATTCCATATTCTACATGTTTCATGTGGTACTAGAATAGTACGAGGAAATGTTGATGAAGATGTGTTAAGCGTTTATCCATTCCATGACATAGTCTTGTGACTTAAACCCAACGATGACCCTAATATCATGTACAATATATCTAATAGTTCATTAAATGATTCATGATCTGAGGGTATATTATAAAAACATTTATGAAGAGGTCTTTGAGAGATGTTGTATATCCTTAGGGTTTCCCCAGTGTTTTTCTCCAAGAGTATGGAGAGGACCTTAAACATATGTGATGATTATTGAAAAATGAACTACGTTACCATGAAAAACAATATCCACTTTAGATGAATGAATTTTTTTTGCTTGTTTGATATCTATTCATTGATTCTATAAAATTGACAACAGATCCGGCTATCATCAGCTACAAGTAAAAAATGAGGACATATCGAAGATGCCATTTAAATTTTACTACAGTAACATTGAGTACATTGTGTTTCCCCGCATAATTATTAAAATATTACAGTGTTCAAGGGACTCAAGAATTTTATAATTCCTTAGTTCATATCCCAGTTCTTCATTGTCATCATTAGTGACATCATACTATACATTGTGTCTATGGAGGGGAATGTGGGGCACCTATGAATTTTCCTAGACACAGACTAAGAAAAAATGTTTATAGGACTATATTAAAAATTTAATTTTTGATTATAGAGTTTTAATTCGCTGGAAATTTCATCTTATCGGCATGTCTAGAAGTTTAAATGGAAATGGTGATGTAATGATTGCTTAGAAGACAACAACTAATGTTACTGAGGTGTGGAATTTCCTTGTTTTGAATGTCAAATATTAATGTTTTGTAGCCAATTTCTCCATCATGGAAGCACAGATGATAGTTATTAACTGACAGGGGTATCCGTTTCTGCTAATAGGTAATTTTAAATAGTGATTTTAGGAGGTGATGTACTGTTGATGAGCCCTCCCATATAGAGATTTCAAGAGGATTGTGATGAGTACGTAGTGATATATGTTGCATCAGGGACTGGTCATGAATTTCTTTCATGTAAAGGTTGGTGGTGATTTCCTATGGTTCATGTCAGTTGATACCACATGAGATGAACTATGTGACCGTCGATATTGTGTTCTAATAATTAATCTTTGAACATGATGTTTTTAAGACCCTACCTTATGGGTAAGAAGTTTATTATCTACATTTACCATAATTATCTCAGTTATATCATCTTTTAGAAGGATCCTAAAATGAGATAGAGGAAATGGATATTTTTTATCTAGGAATATGACTAGGATATTTTCTATAATCCTAGGAAAGTGATCAGGGTTCCATATTTTCATAGTTGGAGATCTTGTTCTTAGTTTTTTGTTGATGATTTTGAGTAGTTAGCCTCATTTTAGTTTTCCACATTGGACAAGGATAGTGATTCATATCTTAATTATTATATTTAGTTCAGTTATTTTATAACATTTCATGGATGCACAGTGTGGAGATAGAAACCATGACAACTTATAAACTCAGATATCCAAAATACATTCTTTATATGGATATTTTGAAGGAAGGGATCTTGTTGTCCATTATAAGAGGATAGATGATGTTACTATTAATGTTTTGAGAGGATGTGATAAGTGAGATTCATACATCCCAGTGGGAGGTACATCATAACATGGAATATATTTTATAGTACTTACAATATTAGTTTTAGTGGCCATGAATGATGTTTTGTGTTCCAATGTTTTTCTCTCGATACCTAACTTGTCATCAACTGAAGTATAAAAACCATGTTCTTATAGTTTTAGGTGAAACCCTAGAGGTTCCATAGTTTAAATGGGATGAGATATTAATATACATCATTAATGGGTTTAAACATACATCCAGGGGAAACAAATCCATCTAAGTTATCATAGACTGACTCACCATGCCAGACCATTTCCAAGAAAATCGAGAGAAGAGAAAAGAAGATATATTTAGATTATTGTACATGAAATAGATATTAATACTTCATGGAGTTCCCTAAAATACTAATTAAGATTCTAACATTCATTTAACATCATGATTATGGAGATAATTTCAAGAGACCATTGATACTCTGTTCTGAAAGAGCATGAAATTTCACCAAAGGACTGGTGCTTATATAGAGAAGACAATTATGATATTGGATTACATATTTTGGGATAGAATGTTAGTTTTTTCCCATAGATTGAACCATTTGTGTCCTTGTATAGGTGACCATGGAGGTTACTTCATTTTTGGATAGATCCATTTGATTTCTAATTCATGGGATAAGAGTTTTCATGAGTAAAATCAAATATGGTTATGATCATCCAGTAGTGGATGTGGAATACAAGAATCTAACAAAACTCATATAACGAATAATGATGGAGGTATATGGAGTTCATGGAGGGAGGAGATGTGTCCTTGAGGGTCCCAACTCAGTGTGGAATTTGGATATTTTCCTTGATCATTAAGATATATCTAAGATTCATTTTCCCTTCAAAAATAATGCATAGAGTCCGAAATGTGGCATACAACATTGATCATCCACCATTGTTGGACCCTGTGTGTGATGTGTTCCACATGAAGAACCTGAAGAGGTACGTCCCTGACCCATCAAATGTTATCGACAAAGTAAATATTGACAACATGTATGGATATACCTTTAGAAGGTTACCAATAGAGATTGAGGACTACATGGATATGATCTGGTATGTATTTTTGATTCCCCTAGTATGTGTCGATTGATGGGCAAGAATCATTAAGATAGAACATATGTATTGGTAACTAAGTTGCGATCCCAATACCATAATACTTTTTAGTATGATTTTATCTTTTTATGAGGAAAATAACATTGTTGGGAAAGAATTATGCGTCTCATACCATTAAATTTATTGATTTGTAATTTTATATAGGTTGTTTTTGAAGCTAAGATTCAAGATTTTGTGAGTTTATGAGGAATTTTGTGTCCATTTTTTTTTTGAAATATATTAAAGAAATTACTCTCTCATGCATGAAACATTCATATGAAATTGGAATAACTCCATAATGGAGCCTCAAATCAAAAATATGAGGGAAACGTTGAATTCATAATCTAGTTTTCCCTGGTAATGACATAACCTTGGAGCGTATTGGCAATTCAGGTTGAGCATAGTCATGGGTTGTTGTTTTAATAAGTTAATTGATTATATAAAATGTTCAATAAAACTAACAATTACTGTATTTTAGGTTATAAATATTATATTATGTAAAATTTTCAGGGCATACCGCATAAACCAGGAAATTGAGGGGATATGTTTGGGATAATTTGATAAGAATCAATGGGTAAATACTAAATAGTTTGTGGATAATCGAATGGTGTGAAATGGATTGTGTGGAAGTCAACAAATATGACCACTCGAGACCATTTTTCATCAATATTTGATCCAAAAAATTTGTATAATGTTTTTTTAATTTTAAACCCAGGAAAAAATGGATAAATTCCATAAAGATAATTGATTCATGAATCTACTATAGATTTAATATAAAACACATTTAATTGATCTTTTTTTATATCCACTTCTTGTATCTTTGTTATTGACAACAGATCAAGGAAAAAATAAACAAAGGCTGAGGTCTATCCCTCAAATATTTGGGATTTTGTATTTCTCTTATTTTTTCAGATGGTAATAATATGAATTTGTTCCCATGGTTCGACAAATAACTTGATTTAGATCATAGCCTGATAGTTCATCAATTAAATAAATCAATATTTTGTGTGCAGTTTGTGATTTAATGTACCATTGATAATTTTAAACAGTAGAGTGAAATAAAAGGTAGATCAAAATATATTTTTTACTTCTCATTCATTTAAATTTTGACAATGCTGCTATGGATTATATGAGTAGGCGTTTCTATAGCAGATTTGAATCCAAAAATCTTGATCTCCAATAATGGGAGTGATGAAAAACCCTGAATCTATGATATCAGGTATCAGTGATGGAAATTTATGTGAAAAAGATGGATAAGAAGAGATCATGATGTATTTGGATAACCAATGATAACATTAGAGTTTATCAATAACTAAACGACACATAGGACCCCATCAAACTAGGCTAGGGTTTTCACAAATAGTTAAATATCACATGTCATGTTACCTATATCACATGTTGTGTTACCCATGTCTGTGGAATATTGTGTTTCATAGTGGATACATGGTAATTGTAAATACAATTACATGGAAATATCCTGAGTATATGGACATGGAAATATGTACATTATAATGACAAGTTGAACACAATTAGGTACGCATGCACATCCAGCGGTACATAGGCTCATCCATGCGATATGGGTAGGGTGTCAAGTGATCTATATATAACCTATACTATTCTTATACAAAATGGATTTGTATATTTACATTCAGTGTGAGGAAGAACCACACAAAAACATAAAGGGTTTTCTGGACACTTCATGCACCACTAGTACACACTGTGATCACCCTTGGTTTTTTGACAGTGCTTTATTTCATAAGTAAAGAGTAGAAACAATTGGTTGTGTTCCCTTGGTCCCTTCCCCTGAGAAAATAATGATTCATTAGGTCCACAACAGAGGACTATGTTCCCCTCTAAAAGGAGAGCCTCAGGTTGAGATTTTGGTCTTCCTTCATGAGATTGGAGTATGATCCCCAATGATTATAAATTTTTAGATATGTTTTGTGGAATTAGAGAGACATCCATGTTTATGGGATTTATTCACCATTTAGAATATGATGTCAGTAGGGTTCTAGATGTCCTTGCTATATGAACCCCAATGTATTGGATAGATCTAGTATGGTTTCATTATGTCAAGTAGCAATCTTGGGTGTCACCCCCTATATGATTATCATGTTATTTTTTGTCTAGTAATCATTCATAGTTGGGTCATAATGATTATGACGTCTTTAATGATTGTCTCCAGTGATATCATGGATTTGGAATGAAATATCCCATAATGATCATATCGTCAAGAAGAATCATGTTTCTTGATGATATTTATGACCACCTATAGGTGTGGTTTTATTTTCTTGAGTATATATGGGTTATCATTTGTTATGAATTGAATGTTATATCATTATTATGTTCTAACAGTTTTTTAGGTAATGTGTTTAGTTTTTTAGATTTTTATACTAGATATATTTATAATGACCCATATATGGGTATTCTCACATGCTTAATATCTTATATAGAATATTTCCAATTTAATAGCATCACATGAGGACACCAAGCCAGTGGATCAATGCTTGGTCTATAAAAAATGTACTATTTTTTGAGCTGTTTCATTTTATTATTATCCCATATCTTGGAGAATGATAGACTCTTTTCAGTTATTTTTGAGGTAATATTTATAACTATTTATCAATTTTAGTAAATTACATTCATACACTGATTATGAGATATTAGTTGTAAAGAAGCATTATTTTTCAGTTCTCTTACATTTCATCTGTTTACGGGAAGGGAGTTATGTTCATCTGTACTTGTAAATTATTAGTAGTTTTTGAAATCCTATTTAAATTCTCAATTTTATTTAAATATTTTAGGAAATATTATTATATAATCATTTTGAGTAAAATAAATTCATACAATATATTTTTATTATATAAATGGAATAGATAATCTATATTTTTTACCGATTTACAATGCATTATTGTTGTTAAATTAAAATGTATTCATTATAAAAAATCAATAAATAAAATTTTACAACATAGTCGACATAAATATTAATTAATAAAAGAAAAAAAAATAAACAAAATATAATTATAATAATGACATAGAATATATTAATATTAAGTTTATCTACACTAAAATGATAATTTTATTTATCCTACTATAATATTTTAATTAATAATTCACAAAAAATATTCATTCAAAGATTAAAAAATGATAAATTAACATATGGATATTTAAGGAATAGTTCAAGATATGACCCAAAACATTATAGGTTACTTGGTATTACAATTCATTAATCTTGTTTTTATGGGTAAATTATTTTTTTACAATTCATTGTACTTTTATGTAATAAAATGTTTTATGCAATTATCATTTTTTATACATTATTAATACATTAATGTTTAGAAAGATCAAAATCCATTAGACGTTGATTTTTTTTAAAATAACTGTAATTATTCTTTGTCACATGGATTTAAAACTTTTCTCCCACTATTTTTCACAATAATTATTCATTTGACTTTTCATTTGACCATGGAAGGTAAATTTAGAGGGCTCATACATTATTGAGGAATTTTTCCAATAAATAGTTTTTTCCAGCAAATTATTTATCATTTAAAAATATAATTTTCAAACTAATTACATATGTTGTAATGAAATGCATGTTTCTAAATTTAATTAGGGTTCTTAATAATTTTATGTCTCTTTTGACAAAAAAATATCAATCAATATGCAATATTATTGAATGATATTTAGATGAATAGTTTGTTCTCCTTTTTTAGAATGAATTTGTATAAGATTGAAAAATTATTGTATTGTGATAGACATGATGATGATGATTTAAAACAATTAAAATACTCTTTTAAATTAGAAAACATTCATTTGATAAGTCATTATGATTGGGAAATGCTCTCAATTACATGGAAAAAAATTTATTTTACAAATGCACATAGATATGTCTTTGGGAATAATAATATTTTCGATCCTTTCATAAAAAACATTAATTAATATGTATATGTCATTGTATTCAAGTTATAAATGAGAAATAAATAAATAATATTAACAGTAAAATAATTTTTATAGTCTCTCATCAAGTAGGATTGTAATAAATTTCATAAACCCAGTATATTGACTTAATTATCTCTATTAGGTAATAGAATAATAAATTCATTCTTGTAGATCATGAATGTAGAGAATCATGATGTGGTGTTAATATATATAAAATATTTGTAATAATGAGAATTTAATAAGTATTATAATTTTTTAATTATAATTCTAATGCCTTTATATTTCATAATTTGTATTCATAAATAATGAATAAAAATAATAATGGAATTATTGTCAAATTCATAGATTATGGAATATATAAAAATACGGTTGACTTATTTTCACTTAAATTATTAGGGAATATTTTTTTATTTTATTTAAATATATGTCGGCCAATAATTAATGGCAAAAATAAATTTCTTTTATAACTTACATGGGGGGATTTATCTCAGTTGATTGATAATGGTGAACATGAATTACATGATCCTAATATTTTGGATTGACAATATATAGTTGTATATTATATGAATAAATAGTGTTAATAAAGGGTGGAGTTTTTTATTCCTTCTAAACATAAATTTTTTTTATGATATATGTGATGGAGAAAAAGAATTGTTTTATAATAGTAACCCCTATAAAAAACAAAAAAAAATTATCTATATCAGAGTAATGATATGTAAAAGCTGAATCTTATAAAGGGGAGTGATGGTAAAGAAATATTTTTATGATGGATGATAGAAATATTATTCGTAATTATTTGTGAATGGATTTATAGATAGTCCTTATTTAACGTATTTTTAACAAAAATTAAAAAATAATTAAAAATTCATTAATTTAATTAATAAAAAATCATATTTTTAAATATATTTGAATTATTTTTATAATATATTGTATTCTAACTTATTTAATAATTTTTTTGATGTTATAATTTTTTATAGAGATGTATGACCTGTATGGTAGTCTACCAACTTTATACGGAATGATGAATAAATTGAATATACTCATTATTATCGTATGATGTCTTTAGATTTGTATATGGTGCTAATAGATGATAGTGGATGTTTATAGAGAAACAGTATAGAGGTAGTTAGGAAATGAATTCAGATGGATAGTTTGGGATGGAAAATTTACAACGATGGGGATTGTTTTATCATGTATATTTAAAAGAATGGTATGGATAATTCCTTTCCAAATTTAATCATTTATATTTCAGAGTCTATTATTAATAAATTAGTTTAAATTATCTATCTTCTTTACCTTGTTATCATAATTATTTTAACTATATTATATATTCATAATTTAAATAATTTATAAAATAATACATTTCAAAATATATATTATTCTTCATCTTAATCCTCAACGTATGTATGAAAATCTAGAGCATCTGAAGAAAACATCATCGATGGAGACTGTCTGGACTAATAAAATTGAGGTTATAATGACACAACTATTTTGTACTTAATTACTATATTATTATGAAAAATTATAATATTTCCTTTTTCATTAAAACTATAAAAAATAATTTATATAAAATTGTGTATTTAGTATAGAATATAACAGGGTAAAAATATTTTTTTCTCTCTATATTATTTACTACTATTGATGTTTTTTATATTTTGAAAATTTTTGTGGTTTTAATATTAAAATAATTTTCCTATGATGCTTAGGATTTCACGTTTCAATATATTTTAGAGATTAATGGTCCTTTAAATAGATTCCAACCAAATCTAACTACACTTACTAAATTAGTAGTAATCAAATCTTCCATATAATATTTAATAATGACTTCTTCTTTCTTATAAAATATAATTAAGGATCCCTAAACCAACCTCATTGATCTGGTACTAAAAAATATTCTATAAAAACCGTGATTAATACAATGTAATTTTAACTTTTTTTGACTTAAAATATTTCATTACATTAAGAAATATGTGAAAAAAATAATCATCAATCCCAAAAATTGTTCATTTACTATCTTTCAGGATCGGTTACATGAAAATCTAGTTTTACAAAACCTGTGAACATTTCTCCCTAATTGAACAGTGGTATACATCAATATAGACTTATTATAAGTTATTCTCAGATTCATAACATATGTGTGGTAAATAGAAGAGAGTTGTAACAAAAAAATGATTAATATGGAAAACCTACCATCATCTCATCAACGTTTATATCATAAATATATAGTAAAGAATTAGTATGAGAGAGATATATTCCCAAAAAAATTGGAATTATAAGATTTCATAATAATCCATGATATAAGTAAATGAAAAACAAAATTAACACTGATATAACGTGAAATAAGTGTATGAAAACATGAGTTAATATACCTTATACATATATTATAATCATGGTGAAATAGATATAGAATATGATCGAAATGAAGAATAAATATAATCAATATCGAAAAAAAAAGCACAGAAGTCACTAAATAGTGGCTTGGGAATCAAAAAAATGTGACTAACTAGTATGTTAGGTTTTACAATCCAATGGTCCATATGTGATATATATTTCCCAAATATATAGAATATATGTGACATAGGCCTCACAATCCTAGATTCTATAAGTGGAATATATTATAAAAACACTATTTTCTATTGGTGAATTATGTTTCTCAAAATTATAGTATATAATTCAAATAGGTTTCACAAACCCTTTTTCTTTAAGTGACTTAATATTAGAAAACAATACACATTTAAGTGAATTTGGTTTAACAAACCTTTGATCCATACATGGATTATGTTTTATAAAAATATGGTCGACAAGTATCTCCTGGAATATAAAACATTAACAAATATATTATAGGTAAATATGGCACCTCATCCCTCAATAATCAATATATCTGTATGAATCTTCAATAAAATGATTCGTCGCATCATAAAGGACCCATGGAATTAAAATGAGGTTTTATAACATTTCTATATGGGATCACCAAAATTTACCTCTTGATTGTTGATGGTTGATACCCAAAAAATCAATCACCAAAAATATTATATTATAACATAATTTATTGGGTGAATAAATAAACTTAATTTCTACGTAAATAAATCATTTAGATATAATGATAAAAGGTATGAAATTTTATTAACATGTTTCTATAAAATTATTTTTCTTCTGGCATGTTGTATGAAGATATGGCAACATTGAATTGTAATTTTAAAAAATGCGACGAAAAAATTATTGAAATAATTTAATTTTGAAAATATCGTTCAATAGTTGATCTATAAAAAAGGTAAAAAGTTTTTTTAAATAAAATTTGTAAACATTTTGAAACTGTTTACTCCATAAAAAATTCATCATTATTAGATAATTACAAATGAAAAGTTATTCATGAAAAATATATAGTTAATTATTTGAATATATAATAATTTATAAAAATAATAATCAATTATAGGTATTTTAAAATAAATAAAATATATAAGAAATTCATGTAAATTGGATGCTAGAAAAAATTATTTTCAGAGGACGGAATACCATTTGATTATTTTGAAACACCATTAATTAAAACCTATATTATAAAATGAGACAGTAAAAAAAACTTATAAAATTGGTTATAAAAAATATTAAGGACATAAGGGTAATAAAATTAATAGATTTCTAAATAATGATGGTATTTTTTTTGGAAAAATGAAAAATTAAATGGAATATATATTGCCTTTAAATGAGAAAATAATTTGGCCTTAAAAAATTCAATTTTTTGGGAAATAATTTCATCAATAAAATATAGATGACCTGAAAAAATAATTTTACCTTGATATAAAAGATGATTTATCTTCATAAATTGGGAATAAAATAATTTTTTTAGACTTATATAAATTATTCTTAAGGAATAATATTTTAACTCAATGAGAGGATATATAAAATATTGAAATCTATTATGTATATCATAATTTATTAAAAAAGAGTCCTTCATAAAGTGTTTTATGTGGTAGAATTGTTAACGCACAATAAAAGTGGCAATAAAATGTAGTAAAATTAAATAGAATATTTTGACCAGTATATATGAAAGGATCTCAATAATAATAATCTCATCATAGTGAATATGAATTAAGTTTCAAAAAACACTCCCAATGTCATAAGGTATATCGTGTGATTTTAAATTGAAAATCAAGGTAAGGTACATATCGGGATGGATTTATAAAAAACATATATTTTTTATAAATATTTGACAATATAAAAATCTAAACAATTTATACCCCAAAAATATAAACATGTTTTGAATACAAATGATTTCCTAATAAAGAAAAAATGTGATGTAGAAACCCATACCTTGTGTCTGTAAACATTATACATGTGTTATCAGAATTGTAAATTTTCAAATTTTAATTATTAAAAAGTTGAAAATTAATATTTTCCATATTTATTAAAAATTATATGGTGTATTTATAATCATATTTTATTAATCCTTTGAATATTTTTTTTTCTTATTGTCATTAAATTAGGTAATGCAGTAGAATTATACAATAAATTTTTGGTATTTAGACCATTGTAGAGTATTTTTCAAAATATATTCATAATCAATATAATTTTATTAATTTATGTATTTTATTACATCATTAGAAAAAATACACAGTTCCAGTGGTTTTTCCAATATTTAATTGAATTAAAAAAATGCTCCTCGATAAGTTCATTTAATGTGGTAATGTTTACTGTTAACAATTATTATTTATATCACTTAAAGAAGGTCCAATATTATCATCAAAATATTAATAATTTAAAAAGTTTAATAATTATAAAATTAACATATTTTAGAATTCCCCCTTAAAAAAGGCAATGGAAAACAAAATATGACATTTTGTCGATGTGGTGCGATGTATTTACATCTAAAAAATATATAATTATTAATATAATTAACAGGAGTTATAAAATGAAATAATTTATCAATTTGGGATCATTATAATGTATAAATAATATATTTTTTCTTCAATTAACTCTTTTTTATCATCCATGATTGTCCATCAATATAAATGGATCATGTTATTCAAGGAATCAATAGTTTGCAGATCTACGTGATGGTATCATAAATTCTCAAATGATATTTGGATTAATGTAAAATATAGATATTCCATTAGATTAATACGATTAAATTAAATAAAAAATATTTATCCTAATTTTATGGATATATTATATTTTAAAGATAGAGGAATATAATTCAAAACTGACTAAGTAGTAAGATAAAATTGCATTGTGTACATGATATTTAATTTGGAATTATCTATGGATATTGATTCCTAGGTTAAAAAATAATGAAAATATAATAAAAAATATTGGAGGAGCTTAATTGAGGTGAAAATTATAGATATATAGGAATTTTTTTAGAAATAATAGTAATTTGAAGTGGATAAATTGGTCCCAATTTATAATTGATGAAAATGGTAATTTTAGATATACCTATTATAATTCAGTAATTATTTGTTAATTTTCAAGAGTAAATTATAAAAAAATTAAAAATAAATTTTTTTAGGTGATATACTTTTTATTAATCCGAAAAAAATAATTTGTAACCATGATTTAAAAAACATCCATGTCTCCTACCACTACATTTTCACATTTGACAATTTTGGTTTTTTTATCTTTGTTACTAGTTTTTAGCATAGTAATTTTTATTTTATTAAAAATATAATGTAATCGTTATAAAAATAATTTTATAAAACAAAATTCAATATATATATTTATTCAACTACCAAATGACACAAAATTAATATTTATGTTAAAATGTTAAATATATAAGGAAATTGTTTTATAGGAAAAACTAATTTTCAATATTATATTTTTTTAAATAATATTTATTAGATATTTTTTGAGTTATTATATATTTAAATTCATGTATAAATATTATAATAATTTTTTTATAATATTTTATTTTATTTTATATTATATAAATATCAGAATTAATAAAAAAAGATATATGAAAATAACAGATTTACAACTATTATAGTCATTGAAAATAATCTATTTTAATCATACTTTTATTGGTAAAAATTAAATTATAATTATTAAATACAATTAAAATTAGGATCTAAAATATTAAATACATTAGTTTATATTTATTTTCTACTCGGTATGAAAAAAATCCTGAATACAAAAATTTTTTTATATAAAATATTACTTTTGTTACCAAAACATTAAACATGTGTTTTATAAATTTAAAATATTAATTTAAAGATCATTATTATAAATCATAAAAATTATTCTAAATATAATAAATATTTCAAAAACCATTAATTCATTATTTTGTTTTGTAAATTCGATAAAAGTAACAATTTAAAAATCGGAATTTGTTCTATTCACATATTAATCAATTATTTTAGAAAATATGTAACATACTACATAAGATAATTTTGAGATGATGAATTTAAAAAATGGAATTAATTTTAAAAAAACAATTTCACAAGGTCATTAATTGATCTTTTTAAATACAATATATGTTGAGAAATAGTGTTTATTCAAAATTTTCTTTTGAAAAGATTAAGTGTTCATTGTTATATTTTTTATAAATTTCAAATTAATTATAATATTATTATTTGATAGAGGTGTAATTATAATTAAATGATGTTATATATATTCATTTAATTTGTCATTATAAATTAATGTTGAAATTTTTTATTCAACATGATATCAAATATAATATTTAATTAATAGAAATTTTTTAATAAAATATCATTGAATTAAAATTTTCTTATTAAATAAATCTTGATCTCACTGTTTTAATTGAAATTAACTAATATATGACACTATAGGATCCATAGAAAACATAATATATATTTTATACTCAAAATATTATAGACTAGAGACTCTTCATTTCCCTAATTATATAAATGTATTGACATTTTCATATTCTCTATATCTTTTAAAAACACTTTTCTAAATATATTGAAATTGGTTCTTTAAGGAAAAAAGATTTAAAAAATCATTTTCATCATCCTATTTCTATCCATTTAATAATAATAAAATGGTTATGTAAATATTATTTAAAAATATAGTAATTTATTGTATGAATATGAAAAATCAATCCCAAGATGTATTTTTAAATGACACATTCATTTAGACCTATAATATTTTTTTCAACAATGTCGTTATTGTATCAACCATCCTCTCCACTATGTTATCATATGTAGTTTGTACAAATTTTCTTGTTCTGTTTTCTAACCTAAATAGTTTTATAATACTATCTAAAATTTAATTTAAATATTTCACATCGGTTTGAAAATAAAATATGAATTAATCAAAGATTATCATAGGGGGCTGTCAAAATACGTGTGTAGTCTTAGACCCCCAAAATCCTCTCTGATTGAAGATTGAGTCGATGCTCAAAGAAAATTTTTCATTGTGATTATATAATGTTTCACCTACTCTGTATATGTATCCAATTTTTATCATATAAACCATGATAATGTAGATAATAAACCCACTTACTATGAACTTTACCATAATTACACGATTTTATCATGTACCTATATTTATCCATAGGGTTTTCTGTAATGTTATCATATTAAAATCCTTAAATAATTAATAAAATAATACCAATAAATAAGTAAAACATTCTCTAATAGCAACTGAAGAACACTAAACCCCTATTCCATGATTTAGTGTTAAAACCCATTCCTTATAGTGGGTTCGATACAAAGTTATATGAAATTGTATATATTTTCCATAATTTTCATAAGTTAAATATTACAACTAATAAATAATTACAAAATAAAATGTGTGGATATGTTATTGTTTTTGAGTATCAGTGAAATAAGAATTTTATTTTATGAAATATGTGAACATTACTATATAATTTTTCCACACTATATTCCCTCTTAAACATCTCATAATTAATCCTTATATTCATAACCTAGTAAATGTAAGCATAATAAGGGGTGAGTTCAAATGCCCAATGAGTGAAAAATTATCAACAAGACTTCATGGGTTAAATCATTAACATTTTATAATACATGACTAATGGGGAAATAAATGAAAAAAATAATATGGAATAAAAATATTAGGTCATATGTCATGATAGAAATAAATGTAAACTCAAAAGGACATAAATATATCAAGAAATAAGAGTGTAATCAATTGTTAATAAAAATAAGACATGAATTATAAAAACTAGTATATGTATATGTCATTCCATCAAAAATTAATCATAATAATAAAAAATATCACACCAATAATCACATGAAGTCCTTATATTGTGATTTAGGAATCACAAATATATAGTCTATAATTGAATTAGGATTCACTATTATATGTTCCATTAGGGACATCAATTTCTCAAACCTATTATCATTAGGTGAAAATGGTTTCATAAAACTATTGTCTATAAGGGAAATAAGATTCAATTACATGTTCTCTATATGTAACTTATGTTTAACAAACCACTACTCCATATGTGATATAGGTTTTACAAACCTCTGGTCATTAAGTGACATAGGTGGTATAAAAATAATGTTTATATGTGACTAATCATTCACAAAACTATAGTAAAAAAGCATATCATAAGATGTGGAACATTAAAAAACTAATTTTAGTGTGATATATAACCCAAACCATTAATCACAAATATATATGTTTTACACACATTAATAATCACTCATCAAATTATAATCTACATATAGATGAAAATTGGTATTTTCTAAATGCTTTCAGATAATCTCACCAAAATGAAACTAAATAGACCATGTTTTTTATTAAATATATTAATTTATTGGGTGATTCATGTAATATAATTTGAACAAAAATAATTCTGCATGAGATGAAAATAAAAATGAAGTGTAGTTTTACAAAAAAAATTATACACACATTTATATTTTAAATAACGCAGAAGTTATATGTACACTGAAAGGTCAATTTTTAAAATTATATTTAAAAATATTTGAAACATTTAAATTTTAAAAATATCATTGATAAGTGGATCATTGTAAAATTAAAAAAATATTTCAATGATGGGATGCGAGAACACCTTGAAAACATTTTCATTTTTAAACAGAATAATCAATAATAAATAAATTAAAATTAGTAATATATTCTAATGATTAAGATGATATTATGTGAATAAATTCATTTTTCAAAAAATATTTAACATAACATTAAAACTAGATAAATATTTTTAAAATGTAATGAGGAGTGGATGATAAATATTTTTTTAATGATCAAAAGACTATATGATATTTTGAAATAACTATTTCGAAAACCCACCTTGTAAAATCAAGTATTAAAATTTATTATTGATAATTTTTATTGTATAAATGTAAGGTAACATGTCATAACCCATAATATGAATTAAAAATGGAAAACATATTTGGGAATATTAATCATGGAAATAGTGGGAAAACATTATTTCAAGGAGATGAGATTTTGTTCACTATATTTTGTACTATTTTATGAGAATCAAATTAGTCGATAAAGAATAGTTGAGATGAAGAAATAATCATTCATAGATATAAAATAGGTATTTATTAGGAAAAAGGAAATATAATAATTTTTCATAATTAGACTAATTATTCTCAATGAATAACATTTTATCTCCAATAACATAAATTTCTGTTAAATAAATCATTTTTAAATATAATAATTATTTCTAAAAGATACATTTATAAATTTCATTTAATTTTATCAATGTAAATTTGAAGAAAAAATATATTTTAAAAAATTATTAAACAAAAAATCATAATTTTTCAATCATATATGAAACAAGTTTTTCATAAATAATTATAACATGATAAATGAGAATTGAGTTTCTAAATACACATAAAGAATTATAATTTTTTGAATTGAAAAATGTGGAATGTGGAATTTGATTTGGATAAATAAATATATTTTATTTCGTGATATTTAATGATAAAATAAATCAATGACAAAAAATTCACCATCAAAATAAAAAATTAGTGAATATGAAACATATCTCATTGAAGAAAAATCGAAATGAATAACCCATACCATGGGTCCTAATTCATTTTATATGTGTTCCTAACAACATGAATAACAAAATTATGTTTACTAAAAAAATATTACAAATATCTTCTATATATATTTTATTTTATATGGTCTATTTTTTATCATATGTTATTTATTTATTAAATAGTTTTTTATCTGGTGGTTACGTAAGGTGGTTAGGTCTATTTCTTGAAGAATATCCAAGGAATATGAAAAAATTTCAATCTTTTTGTCAAAAGATTCATTGCATCCACAATTCTAGACTTATTTTAAATTATTATTCAATTAATACAAAATTTATATAGTTCAATATTTGTTACCATAATGGAACTAAATTAATATATGTGTCTCGATATGTTCATTTTAGGTCGTTATGTTTCTTTTGATCAATTATTGTAGATATAAATTGTATAGGGTTAAATAGTTTAATCAAAGGATAATGATAGTTTTTTAAATATTATTATAATATATTGGATAATATTTTTAATTCATCAAAAGTAGGATGTAATAGAAGATGAAATATGACATTTTGTGCAAGCCTTTGTTTGCACATACATGCAAATGATGCTCTTATTTTACATAGAAAATGTTCAAAGAAGAAAATATAATATTATATCTATTAAAAATCATAATAATGTTATAAATATATTTTAATTAAATTTATTTTTTATAACATATAATTATGGTATTTATAAAAAAATTTAACCATTATATAGGGAGGTGTTAGTCAATATGTACCCATGATAATGTATTACTATTTAAAATGGTTATGATGGAAGGTGGAAAAGTTATTATCCATTATTATAATAACATCTAAGAATAGTAATAGTACATATTTAATCAAAATTTTAATATATAGTGGATAATTTAGGGGGTGGAATAATATTACCAAAACAAACAAAGGAGTAAGAAAAACTCATTTTGAGAAGTTGATGTTTTCCAATGACATAACTATGGTTTTGGTGAACTTTGGGTTTTTTATTGGGACTAGAGGCTATTTAATGTAGAATATTATTTTTCAATGATAATAATTACAATGTTTCTATAGTATATTAAAATCAATATAATTATTATGTTGTGTTGGAAGTGAACCTATATAATAAGTGAGTAGAGGTGTAATTTTTGAAGTAAACATTACATTTCATGAATATGATATCATTTTTGATATGTAAAAGGATACAAAATTTATTTAATAATGGATTATTTTGGTGATATATGGTTTATAATGCCACTTTGAATCATTTTTAAACATACTTTAATAAAATTACATTTTCTTGACCACTTGATATTTACAAGTTACCATTTTTGTTTTTACATTGGTAACTATTTTTTATGCAAGTGAATTAATTTTTTTTAAACTTATAATGTAAACATAAAAAACAAATTTTATTTCCTAGAAATAAATTTAGAATCCATATAACGCAAATAAAATTTAAAATCGGGTGAAATTTATGTTTAAATAATTTTTTTAATAATTATAAAAATCTATTGTGCAGAAAAATAATTTTTTCACCATTAAGTGTCCATCATCATATTTAGTATTGATTTCATTTTGAATTATTTTTAATATATTTATATATTGTTAATTTAATTTAATTATAGAGATTATATTTATTTATTTTATAAAAAAAATACATTTTTAAATAATATATTATTTAAGGAAAATGGTTTTACCATCTCCCTGGACATTTACATTAATAATAGAAATCATAAATTCTTGCTGAAAAATTAAAATTAAAATAATAAAATATATAATTTTTTAATCATAAGTTACGAAATAAGAAATGATATATTTAACTTATATATGTGAAGAAAATAAAATATTAATAAAAATATATTTTAGAATAATATATTACTTAGTATTATAAAATGTTAAACATGAGTTTTATGCAATTAAAAATGTAATTTAAAATAAATTTTCTTTATTTATAAAAAAAATATATTTTTTTCAGAACACTAAAGCATTCATTTTATTATTATATTTTCATAAAAGTGATGGTATTATCAAAAATATTTGTTCTTTTTCAATCCACGTTAATGTTTTTTATAGAAATATCAAAAACTCACATTAAGATAATTTTGTAATCATGAATGGAATAATGAAGTACTTTTCAGAAAAAAAAAATTAAAATTAATAAATGCATATTTTTAAATAGGTATATATTGATTTTCTTAAAATAACCCAAATTAAACCTTTATATTTATAAAATTTATTTATTATTCATATTAATTGATGAAATTTTTTTTTTATTATATGTCAAATTATATTTATACTTTGTTATAAATTTTGATCTTGTGTGTTATAGCTAATTTTAGTTTTACAGTTCATGTGGAGTATTCCATGGACCATAGAATTTAATTAATATAAAATATATACTAAATTCATCAAGCGTTATCGTTTCTAGAAATTTGTTACTAGATTTTAACACTACCATTTTTGTAAAAGAATTATTTTAAACCATAAAATTTAATCACTGTTTCCCGTATATAAACTGAAAATATAATATATAAATTTAATATAAAATGATTAATTACATGTTTTTTTGTTTTATAAAGCACATAATATTATTTTTTATACTGATATTTAATAATTTCATGTATTAGAAACCCTCCACTAATTATACGATGGCTCAATAATTTTGGAATGTACATGAAATAATCATTAATTGATATTTTTTTATTTATATATATTCAAAATTAATAATCACGAGTATGTGTTTTATAGTAAAAGGAAGGGGAAACAACCTCTAATGAATGATACAAAAAAACTCACTACCCGTGTTGAATAAAATGTTTCTTTGACTAAACTAGGGGAAGATATTAATGTAATTTTCATAATTCTTGTCAAATTAATTGAGTTTATGATTCCATTTTTTAAAGGTTATACCAATACCTTATAAGGGAATGAATCCTTAGATCACTTTATTTTTATATGATAGATAAAAAAAATTCTATTTTGTAGTTACCTCCATCAATATATCGAGAGAACTATATTATACGTATAAAAATTAACATTATATATAAATATATTTATCATATTTTTTTATTGATATATATTTCATGAAACCAGGGAAATTTTTTTAGATCGAACAACACAACTGGAAATGAATATAGGGACTATGTGACATTGCCTCAATTAATATTATGTTTGTTAATCATGAAAAACATGTTCATTAATTGGATGAGTGTGTTCAAATGATGATGATAATTCCTATATGAGCTCTCATAATGATAAATAAGAAAATACACCATGTATTCAAAACCAAAATAAATGAGGGTACCTTAGATATTCCTTGAAATATATTGAAAATAGTTGTCAAAACATTATTTATGACATTAAAAATTTGAATATAGGAACCAAAGAAACCCTATGAACCACACTATTTTGTATATCTATAAGTCCCAATCATATAATGTGGTAAATTAATTTTTTAAAAATACACTATATTGTTTTCAAATGTAATTATATATTAATTTTAGCACCATATATTTACATTGTATTAAATTATCTACTCTGACATGTTAACCATCATAGGTACAATCAAATAGCGGTGAGGATGTAATGAACCCATTGAGGCTAGGTAAAATGTAAATTTTAAAATCAAAACAAGAAGGTTTAATTAATAAAGATTAATATCCCAAATTTCTTTCTTATATAATTGTCATTATGAGGAGAAAATAGAGTTCTTGGTATCATTATGGATTCAAATCATCATTTTCCAAATTAAGAATACCTTGTTCAGAGTAAACAATTATTGATCATTGAAATGTCAATATTCTAGGAATTAACTTTTAAGGATGTTGACTTTGGATAAAAATAGATTTTAATTCTTCCAAATGAAAATGATGACTCTTACTTTAATGAAATGAATGGATAATATCTCCATAATGTGATGCCTTTCAGTTAAAATAATTTTTTAACCACTATTTATTGATTGATTCATCATGTTTTCAACCCCACCATTGAAATGGAAGTAGATTTCATTGTATATTCTACAAAAATAGAAAACATATTAACTAGTATTACTCATAGACTATTCTATACTAGAAAAAAATACCTTCATAATATTTTTTTATTAAATACGAATGTTGATACATAAACATTAAATTAGCTGGTATAAATAGAAGTAAACATATTACCAAACCTATTATGAAAGTAAGTAAAATAGAATATAGATTTTTATTTCATCCTAATTAATCTCATTTTTCTAATAATCTGATAAAGGTAGATTCAGCATGGTTTTCCTAGGACTAAACCTAATGAAAACCCAATAAATTACATTTTATGAAAAACAATATATTTGAGAAGTTCTACTTTATAAAGACTTCAAAAATATCCATGTTGGGTGAACTAATAACCAAAATTCAAAAAAAATGATGATCATGTCCTTTTAAGAGTTTATAAGGGGTTATTTAAGAAGAAAATAGGATGGTATCTATATGTAATAAAATATTTATATAAATAAATATACCATGAATTTTTATAATTTTTGAATTGTCTTTTTTACAAACATCACAATATACATAATAAAATTTATTTTCCATTAATTTAATCCTTATTTTAAATAACTCATTATATAATTATTGAAATATAAAAAATTAATATTTATCAAATTAAAAATATATTATCACTATATTAATTTGTAATTAATAGGTACTATAATTGTTAAAATAAAAAATAACTTTTCCATTAAAAATAGTTTTCCACTACATATTTTGTTTTTGATAAAAAATAATATTTGAAAATTTTAGAATATTAATTTTAAAAAATTTAATTAATTTTTATAATTTTCATGTAAATTTTATTTTATGTACAATTTTTATATTTTGTTTTTTCAGAATGAAACATTATTTTTATGTTAATAGTGTATTAAATTGTTTTTCAAAATACAATGTATTTAATTGATTTATTATTGTATATGAATGTTTTATATAATTATGAAACCATTTATGGGAAAAATAGGAATTATATAAGTTATATTAGAAATTCACCAATATTCATTCAATTTTAGAAACCTATATTTATTGTTTGAGAGCATAAGAAATTTATTTCTCAATAATTATTTTCAATACATCATATATATGATATTTTAAAATTAAATTATTTCACATGTACAAAATTAAAAATATTTAAGGCATTACAAATTATGAATAATTTGGTATCAATTATATAATAAGGATCACATTATTTTTTAAATTTAAATATATATTAATTAGGTAACTACTAGTTTTCGTGGTGAAAGCGATAATGGTATCTCTGAAAATCAAATACGGTAGGGATTAAAATGTTTAAAACATAATAATGTGTTTTTGAGAAAATGATAAATATTATCATTTCAATTTTTAAATCTATATAAATCTTGTATCCAATTTCATCATTATTTACTTCCCATTATAAAAATGTTTTGTGTATTTACAAAATTATCATCCCATTTTACTTATAAATGGATCTCTCTAATCCTCACATCCCATGAAATCAAAACAAAATATTTTAAGTAAAATATATAAATAATATAAAATTAAACACATTATTCCACTATAAATAGTTTATAATGCCCTGACCCCAGTAGCCCAGAGTCAGTGCATTATTACGTATAATTGGCATGATCACAAAAGATCAAGTCTTGAAAGACAGATTAGTTTATTAGATTTGTAAGTAATAGATACATTCATAAGGATTACATTACATCCTAAAATGGAAAACTACACAACATTGTTTCCATAGACAACACTGATATCCCATAGACTATCCCTACAGGTTAGTCATAATGTACTGCTTTGCATCCTTATAAAATTAAAACATGGAAAGGGGTGACCTTAGATGCTCAGTACGGATAACAATATAGTGTAAAATTTCATAAATAATCATAAAAATCAAAAGAAATGTATAGAACTAAAAAAAATTCCTTTTCAACATAAACATCATCATAATATGGATAATAAAAATTAAAATAAATAAATCTACTAACTCACATGAATATTCTACTAGTCGAATTATCACATACAATATAAATTTCCACTTTCGTAATGATGGAATGCATAATGCCAGACCTCATAACCACATAGTCAAGGCCTTATGCCAAGACTATAAATAAGATTTTGTCAAGGCCTTTATTCAAGACACTATTTTGTCTCGTGAGACGTACCAATGCATCAAGGAGCTATATCGGGCTCCACCTGTCACTTACTATGTCCAATGCCTTCAACAAATTAAAAGGCTTATACGTAACATAAACATTCATATTAAGACTAGAATATGAAATGTCAATACATTATCTATAAACCATGAATGTTATAAAAATAACACATCCACAGTCAAACATATCACAAAACCTTCAATACAATATGGTAATTTTGTATCATAATATATCAACTTTAAATATGCTTAAAATCCATCAAAGGATGTTGACATAGATGAAATCAAAACCTTTTTAGATAAATATCTCTTGTTATTTTGAAATCATTTATTTGTCACATAATTATAAATAAAACATTTTTTTAAAATATTCTTATAAGCTTGTCAGGGATGCTTCGACGATGTTATAATAGTATAAAATAGATTCACCCCTGTATAGGTTAAAAAAATTCTTACCATAATTTTGTTGAATAAGTTATAAGGTACCTTGTTTGGAAAACGATTAAAAGATTACATTCAAAAAAAATTATAAAAAATAAAACTAGCTTATAAATTAATTTAACACATAGCATATGAAATAGTAAAAATGTTTTGGAGTACATTTATAAGAAACATGGATGTGTGTGGTAATGAGTTTCCAGTAGATACTTACGTAAAAAAAACCTCGGATAATAAAGAGATTGTAAAATTAACCCTCACATTTTACTATTCCTTGGTCGAGGGTAGGATAACCTCCTGTATATTGGGGGAATAATTGTTATTAAATAATAATACAATCATATACCTTAATATGATATCACATATGATCTTTTAGTATTGCTTTGTTAATAATATCTTAGTATTATCGTTGTTTCAGGTGTTTAGTGATTTTTTTATATAATTTTTTACATAATTAATGTTTATTATGGATAAGATGTGTCATATTCATATTAAAAAGGAATTTATGTCTTTAAAAATTGTTTTTTATCATCTAAGGAAAATTAGTCATGAATGGATACAATGTGGAATGAATCTCATCATGTTCGTGGAGACAGTAATGCATATGTACGCACGGGCAACAATATCATACTTTTTGATATTAAAATCATATATAATTGGATGTTACATCATATATTTAGAATCATTATCATGTTATATTTCTTATTTACATCATTTATACATCATTGTTACACCCATCAAAATATTAATGTATTGAGTAACAACCACACCACAATGTAGAGACGGTATGCCGTACCTACGCATGTATGGTGACATGACATTAAAAATATGGATAGAATAATGAATATGGTTGTAAAGTAATTATAATAACATCATATTATATAGATGATACTGGTTTTTGTAATTTAGAATGAAAGCAGCCAGGAAAGAAGAAGTGGAATAAGAAAAAACGTGAAAGAGGTGGTGAGATATTTACCTCTTCTTCGGGTTCTTCCATATGATTTGATAAAAAATGATTCATAGGTTGGGTTTCAGACTAAATTAAAGCCTCTAGGATGAATGGAGGAAATTTTAGAGGGTATTTGAGGATGGGTTTCCTGATCCCAATGTCATTAAATGTGTGAATTAGAGATAAGGGGAAGTTCCCTTTTATAAGAGGGGTGAGGGGAACCATAGGAAAAACAAGAAATATTATTTTGTAATAAATTAATTTTCGGTTTTTAATTGCTCCAAAATGAGTTATTCAAAAGATATGGTGGGTATGGGTCGAAAACCTTTCAAAAATAGCTTTTAGATAGGTTTGGGTCACTATATTCAGATTATATTTTTGATTTAACTCTTAGTTAAATATTTTGACATTTACTATGTCTCTTTGTATTTTTATATTATATGGTTAATAAACTCACTATAAAAATTCAAGTGAATACATGGTTGTTAATTATGGATACACCTATCATTATATATGTTTTTTTCCGAACCTTATATTTTTAGGATTATTATATCAACCAATAATATTGTATATGATTTAAAAAAACATTTATGTCAATTTTGACATTATCTAATAATTTATTTTTTTAAAATTAATAAAAACATTATTACCTCAAAATAAATACATTTAATCAAACATAACATGTCATTTTATCATATAATATAAGTTTAATTCATTAAAAGTGTATAATTAAATTTATTTTTATATTTATAATATCAATTACTTTAATCATTCACTAAGATGATAATTACTGCATCATCGTTGTGTCAAATATAAATTTAATTATTTGGGGACTAAAAAATATAAATAAAATACTATTATGTAGGAAATAATTTAATTTTTTAATTAATATTAACATTCAAATTTATATGTTCTGTAACCATTTATTAAAAATTGTATAGTTATTAAACATTTGATATAACTCTTTTAACTCTTCTTTAAATAAAAATAATAATAAATGTCCAAATCTAATAAAGGTGCTCCAAAAAGGATCATATATTATTCCTATGGATGTTTTTGGTCGAATTATACTTAACCAATAGAATTATTACATGTGTTATGGTAATAATAATATCATTTTTACCCTTAATTTCCCTATTTTTTTTTAACTGTGGTAAATTAAAGTAAAAAGTTACCATTCACCAAAAATTATTTTCATCCTATTGAACCACATATTACATACTGATATCAACCATTTCTCTGGGATTTTTAAAATTTAACTCAATGAAGCGGTAAAAATAAGGTTTATGTAAATTTGAAAATGATCATAGGAGGTGGGTAAAAGAAGGTAAAAAGTTCAATAAATTTTTTATACATCTAAAATTATTATAAACTGAATAAAATGAATTAAATTAATAATATATAGGTATTATGTATCAATTTTAACCATAATAAATTTAAATAAAATACTTAATTATTTAAATAAAAATTTGGTTTAAAACTATAACTCAGTGTTTTCACTATTCATTAAAAAATTAATGTTTCAAAAAAATACCCAAAATATATCCTAAGCTAATTTTGATATTCCAATTCCAAAAATTAAGTTCATTTTGAATGATAAAATTCATAAAATTTTAAAAAGTTCGAGTCACTATTCATAATGTAGTTTTATTGGTCGTGGTGTGTTAGAACTTGATGTTGTGTACAACACACGCTATTGTATTATTCAAAGAGAAGCATACGATTGAAGATTGGGGTGTTACATTCTCCCCTCTTTAAAATATTTTCGTTCTCAGAATTTCAATAATATTACTGCATAAAAATACTCGTGTGGTTCTCCATCATATGTTCCTCAGTTTCCCATATTTCCTCTTCCATCTTATTGGTTATCCATAGATATTTTAGCAGACGAGTTGTCCAATTTCTCAGGAGTTGTTCTCTTTTATCAAGAACAATTACAGGCGCTTTTCCACAAGACAGTTTGTGTTCAAATTATAATTTCTCATTGCTGAATACATTTGTTTGGTTAGACATTTATTTTCTCAATAGTGATACGTGGAACACATCATGAACTTTGTAGAGACTTGGCGACATTTTCAAATGGTAAGCTAGACCCCCATTTCCTTGTAGAATTTTGAAAGGTCGGAGGTACCTGGGACTTAATTTTTCCCTTGTTAATGAAATGTATAACACCCTTCTCTAGAGATACCTTCAAGAAAACATAATCTCTTACCTGAAATTATAAATCCTTCCTTCAGTTATTGGAATTGTACTTTTGCCAACATTGAGTTTCTTTGATGTGGGTTTGGATTACCATCAGCATTTCCATCATTTCCTCCATATGTTCTGGGCCTGCAAGTTTTCATTCACCGACATCATCCCAACATGTTGGTGTACAACATCTCTTTCTGTATAACAGTTCACATTGTGTCATCTAAATTCTTGAATGGAAGCTATTGTTATAGGAAAATTCTACCATAGGTAAATATTGATGCCACATATCTTGAAAGTCATGTGAAAAGTTCTAAACATTACCTCTAAGGTTTGAATAGTCCATTCTGATTGTCCATCTGTTTAAGGGTGGTCAGAATCGCTCAAACGATGTTCATTATCCAAGTATTTCTGAAGACTTTTCTCGAATCCTGATGTATAATGGGGATCATGATCAGAATCAATCAATTGGGGTACTCCATGAAGTCTCACAACTTCATTAATATATAGTCTTTCTAGATGTTTAAGTGGTAAATATTCTAATATAGCATGAAAATTTGATGACTTGGTAAGACGATCAATAATGAACCATATTGCATCATTCCTTCTATGAGTATTCGGTAGTACCATGACAATGTCAATCATAATATTATCCCATTTCCACTCAGTTATGGGAATAGGTTTCATGACTTCTTTAGGCTGTTTCATTCCAGCTTTCACTTGTTGACAAACCATACATCTTGACACAAAATAAAAAATCTCCCACTTCATGTTGTCCCACCAAAAATGTTCCTTCAAATCTATATACATCTTGGTGTTACTAGGGTGTATAGAGATATTGGAATAATGAGAATCATCAAACAATTCCATTTTTAGATCAAGTATATAAACAAGACAAAGTCTCTTCCCAAATTTCTAAATTCCATCATCATACACAATGTCACTCAATCTCCCATCATTCGCAGCTTTAATCATTATTTGAAACTCATCATCATCAGTTTGAGAACTCTTTAAAAATTCTAGTAATGATGGTTTGGAAACCATTTGAAAATGTTTTGATGCTTCACCTTCCATGTTTATCCCCAAGTCCAACATTAATAGATCCTTGTATATAATATCCTTTTCAACTCCCATCTTTTTCAGAACTCTAAGATCATTTCTTCTCAAAGCATCAACCACATTATTTTCCATCCCTAGGTGGTAGTGTATAGTGCAATCATAATCTTTGAGTAGTTCATGACATCGTCATTTCCTCATGTGGAGTTATTTCTATTAGAAAATATTATTCAAACTATTGTGATCAGTATATATATCACATTTTTTCACCATAGAGATAGTGTCTCCAAATATACAAAGAAAGTATTATAGCTGACAACTCAAGATCATGAGTGGGATAGTATTTTTTGTGAATTTTTTTCTTTCATGTCGCATAGGCAATAACCCTATCATTCTTCATAAGGACACAAACAATTCATTTCATTGATGCATAATTATAAATAAAAAACTCATCATTCTGTGATGGTAGAGTCAAGATAAGAGCACTAACTAATCATCTCTTCTGTTCTTGAAAACATTCTTCACACTATTTAATCCAAACAAATATAACCCCTTTACGTGTGAGCTTTGTTAATGGGTTAGCCAACTAGGAAAAATTTTGGACGAAACATCGATAGTAACCTGGTAAACCAATAACACTACGTACCTCGGTTATACTCGTTGGTGCTGGCCATTCTTGGATTGACTTGGTCTTAAAAGGATCAACAGAGAATCCATCCATAGAGACAACATGGCCAAGAAAATAAATCTCCTGAATCCAGAATTCACACTTCCTAAAATTCCCATATAATTCATGTCTTCTAAGAGTATTTATAATAATACTCAAGTGATTTTCATTATCATCATTACTTTTGGAGTTTAATAATATATCAACAATAAATACCACTATAAATTCATCATGATATTCCTTGAAAACTCTATTCATTAGATCTATGAATAAAAAGGTTGAATTAGTCGATCCAAAATGCATTACTGAAAACTCGTAATGCTTGTACCTGGTTCGAAATTTTGTTTTCGAAATGTATTCCATCTTCACAAAAAACTGATGATATCCAGATCGGAGGTCAATCATTTAAATGTATTGATCTTCAAGAATTTTGTGGAATAAATCATCAATTTGTGGTAAAGGCTACTTTTTCTTTATTTTTATAGCATTGATCTCCCTGTAGTCAATGCACTACCTCATAGATCCATCTTTCTTCTTAACAAAAATAATAGGGGCTCCCCATGGAGAAACACTAGAGTGAATAAATCCTTTATTACTCAATTACTCTAGTATTTTCTTTAGTTACAATAATTCCACAATGGACATTCTATAAGGGGTCTTTGATATGGGCCTTGAACCTGGAATTAAGTCAATGGAAAACTCAATTTCTCGTTCTAGTGGTTTCTAGGTAAATCTTCTGGAAACACATCAACATATATTTCACAGTAGGTAAATCCTCTATTTGAAAATTCTTTTCCTCACCCATAGTTATTTCATTATCTACCTCCCCAATAATTGAATTTAGTTGAGCTACTGGGAGTGGATCTAGATAAGAATAATCGGGTAACATTTCTTCTATAAAGATAAGGTGTTCTTTGTCATCATCATCAAAAATTGTAACCCCCTTCTTCTTATAATAAATCATCGCATCATGGTCTGAAAGATAATCCATACCGAGGATTTTATAAAATTCGATCATGGATGTGACGATGAGATTAGTAGAAAAATAACGTTTATATTCCTTAATGGGGACTGGTTCACAAAACATTATTGCAATGATATTTCCCTTGGGAGTTTTGATTAACAACTCCCTTGTTAAATCAAACTAGAAATATATAATTTTCATAGAAAACTGGGAAGACATGAAGCAATGCAATGATCCAGAATCAAATAAAGCATTGACTAAACTTGAGGAAACCATTGAATTACTGACCACTACGTCTTTTGAAGCATTGGCCTCAGCATTAGTGATAGCATAATCTTGGCCATAATCTATTGGCATTTTCTGAGGTATGTTCCTCTAATTCTCAGGACATTCATTTTCATAATGTCCCCTTTATCTATAATTGAAGCATTCAACATTAAAATCCTATTTCTTCCTCCTGCAATAATGGTCTTGGTGGCCTTTTTAACCACACTTGTAATATAATCCCATTCCCTTTAGACAAGTACCATGGTGTTTCTTCCCACATATAATGAAAGATGGATTTTCAAATTTTCCCTTCATCCTCCTATTTCCATTTCTAGAGTGTTCAACATATCACTTATTCTCTTACTTCTCTTTAAAGTCGTAAGGCAAAGAGAATTATTTTTCTGTCTTGATAGAACATGAGTTAATATCTTCGAACGATGAGAAGGATTGTGACACAAATTCTCGACAAAGAAATGGTTTAAACACATCAAAGAAATGATCAATCTTAATTATTGGGTTACTTATATAAATTAAAGCATGTCTTGATATCCATGTAGAGTCATCTTCATACATTGAGACATTCTCACCCTCCTTTTGCCTCAGACTCAGAAATAGAATTTACATATCCGCTTGATGGTCATGAGAAAAGTATTTTTCTATGAAAATATCGTTAAACTCACTCCATTCCATATTTGATTCTTTGTAGTCTTTGTGTTTTGAATCAAAGGCCACCATTGATCAACATCTCCAATGAGGTGGCAAACTGCGATTACACCATTTTCCCTTTCGCTACTACCCAATGATTGGAATATTTTCTCTAAGGAATTTATCCATTGCTCAGCTACTAATGGATTTGTATCCCCATTGAATGTTGGTGGTTGATGCCTCATGAAGAGATCTAACATTGATCATCAATGCAGAAGATTAGGGTGCTCCATACAGGTAAGGTTATTATTTATAACCTGAGTGAGTTTTCCCAGTATGGTGATTAGCTGATTTGCACCAGTTGCATCACCATCTCTACTATAATTTTCATGAGTAGCAGGGAAATCTCTTCATGGATTGTGTGCATTGATATTTTTTTCCATTCCTTCCACTATGCTCCATTTTTAAATAATGGAATACACTAGATTAGTTTATGAATCACAATACATAAATTCGAACATTTAAAAAACATAACATAAATTGAACAGTTTATGGATATAATCCATAATCCTAAAAATTATTTCCTTGAGAAATTATTTACTCATAATCCCTTAATAATGGTTTCTAATGAAAATTATAATTATCCTAGTAATATCCCCTAGGAGTGTCGTAAACAAGAGTGCACCAAGTCCAATAGTCATGCACCAGTTCCCGTTCAAGTCTAGATCAAAGTGGTGTTTTCTAGTTTTACCTTAAGGTACATCTATTCCC
This sequence comes from Viscum album, assembly GCA_963277665.1. Lineage (NCBI taxonomy): Eukaryota > Viridiplantae > Streptophyta > Magnoliopsida > Santalales > Viscaceae > Viscum > Viscum album. The sequence goes on from OY728152.1 coordinate 1,768,293,454, forward strand.
AAGCTGCTTCTACCTACTCGTATCCAGACATATATTTATTGCTCAAAAAATACACAAAATTTCTACATTACCAAGAGTCTTGGATGTTCTTCTATACTAATCCTCAAAGTCTATCTTAAGGTAATGTACTCTAATCAGAGTTTTTCTAAATATAGTTTCCAAGGTTTGTACTAAACATCCTTTGATACCAACTCTAATGCCCCGACCCTAGAATTCCAGAGTCGATTCATTATTATGTATCATTGGAATTATCACAAAAGATAAAATCTTGAATGACCGATTTTTTTAGTATCATTGGATGTACTGGATACTTTCATATGGTTTACATTACATCATAAAATGGAATACTACCACAAATTTTTTTCCATATAAACCACTGATATCCCATAGACTATATCTATAGGTTAGTAATAATATATGTATTCACATCCTCAGAAAAACAAATCATAGAAAGGGGTGATCTTAGATGCTCAGTAAAGATAAAAATATAGAGGAAATGTTCATAAATAATCATAAACAGTTATGACAATGTATAGAACTAAAACAAAATCCTTTTCATAAAAAACATCATCATAATATGGAAAATATAAATCAAAATAATTCAATTTATTTACTCACATGGATATTCTACTAGTCTAAAAATCACATGAAATATCTCTTTCCACTTTCATAATGATGGTATGCATAATGACAGATTTCCTAATAACACAGTCAAGGCCTTGTGCCAAGAATACAAATAAGATTTTTTCAAGGCCTTGGCCATGACACGAGTTTTCCTCATGAGACCTACCAATGCAACGTGGAGCTATAGCAGGATCCTCCCATCACTTACTAAGTCCAATGCATTCCTCATATGAAAAGAATTGAAAATAACATAAACATTCATATGAATACTAGCATATGAAACGACAATAATTTATCCCAAAACCATGAATGGTATAATAATAACACATCCATAGTCAAACATATCACAAAACCATCAATACAATTTGGATGTTTTGTATCATAATAAATCATGTTCAAATAAGCATAAAATCCATCGAAGGATGTTGACATAGATTAAATCAAAACCTTTTTAGAGAAATATCTCTTGATATTTTGAAATCATTTTAGAGTGACATATTTAAATAGAAATTATTTTTAAAAAATATTCTTATAAACATTTATGGGAGGCTTCTACGATGTTATAAGAGCAGAAAATATCCTCCACGACCGTATAAGTTAAAAAACATTCTTACCATATTTTTCTTAAAAAGGTCCTAACATACCATGTTTGGAAAATGACAAAAATATTCCTTTAGAACAATTTTATTAAAAGTAAAAAAGGGTATAAATGATTTTAACACATAGTCTACTAAATTGTAAAAATGTTTTGGATTTTTTTAAGAAACATGGATGTGGATGATAAAGAGGTCCTAGTAGATACTTTTGTAAAAAGCACCTTAGATAATACAAAGATTGTGAAATTAACCCTTACCGTGTACTTTTTCGAGGTAGAGGGTAGGTTAAACCCTTGTATAATGGTTAAATAATAGTTATTAAATTATTCAAGAATCATATACATTAATATGATATCATATATTATAATTTAATATTTCTTTGTCAAAAATATTTTAGTATTATCGTCCTTTCGGGTGTTTTCTTATTTATTTTCCTTTATATGTTTTGTTGCATATGTAATGTTTGTTATGGATAAGATTTATCTTATTCATATTCATAATGTTATTAAGTCTTTAGAAACTATTTTTAATCATCTAATTAAATTTAGTATTGAATGGATATGATGGGAATTAATCTCATCGTGTTCGAGAAGATGGTAATATGTATGTATGCACGAGTGACAATATCATTCTTATGATATTAAAATCACATATAATTGGATGGTATATCATATATATAGAATAATTATCCTGTTATATTTATTATTTACATCATTCATACATCATTAATATACCCATCCTAATAGTAATGTATTGAGTAACAACTACACCACGACGTGGAGACGTGAAGCCGTACGTTCACATGCATGGTGACATTTCATTCAATGGATGGATAGAATAATGAATATGGTAGTACCATATTTATAATAACATCACAATATATAGAATATACTATAGGTATTATTTTATAATTTAAACAACAAGGAAAGAAGAAGTGGATGAAGAAAAAACATTAAAGAGGTCGTCCGATATTTTCCTCTTCTTCAGGTTCTTACATTTGATTAGATCAAAAGTGATCCTTATGGTGGCTTTATGACTAATGAAAGGCCTCTAAGATGAGGTCTGGATAGTTGAGAGGGTATTTTGGTAGGTTATGGCCGAGCCAAATGTCTTTGAAGGTGTGAATTAGAGAGTAGGGGAAGTGCCCCTTTATAAGAGGGGTGAGGGTCACCTTAAGAAAAGCAAGAAATTTTATTTTATAATAAAATCATTTTCACTTTATAATTTCTCAAAAATGAATTCTTTCAAATTCTATGGTGAGGATGGGTAGAAAAATTTCAACCAATAGGTTTTAGACAGGTATGGGTCACTATATTAACCTTATCTTTTATATTTAACTCTTAGTTATATAGTTTGACATTTACCATGTATCGTTTTATTTTTATATTATATGGTTAATAAACATACAATACACTTCTAAGATAACCCTAATTGGTTAATTAAGGATAAAACAATCTATATATAAGACTTTTTTATGAACCGTTGAATTTTAGTATAATTATATCAATCAATAATTTTGTATTTTTTTTAAAACTCATTTATGTCAATTTTGACATTATTTAATAATTGATTTTTGTTAAATTCCTAAAAACATTATTAATTATAAATAAATACATTTAATCAACCCTAAAATGTAATATTATCCTATGAAATTAGTGTAATTAATTAAAATTATCATATTAAATTTAATTTTATATTTATAATATCAATTATTTTAATCTTTCATTAATACTGTAATTACTGCGTCATCATTATGTCATAAATAATATTAATTACATAATTTCTAAAAAAATAAATAAAATAACATTAATTAGGAAATATTTTTATATTTATATTTAATAATTATATTCTATTTTTTATTTTTTGTAAACCTATATTAAAAATGGTTTATTTATTAAACTTGGAATTTAACTCTTTTAACTCTTCTTTAAATAAAATGATAATAAATGTCTTAATCTAGTCCTAGTGGACCAATGCGGTTCATATTTCATTACTAAGGTTGTTTTTCATCTAATAATACCCATCCAATCGAATTTGGACAAGTGTTAGAGTAATAATAATATCATTATTACCCTTAATTACCATATTTAATTTTAACGACGGTATATATAAGTAAAAAGTTACTATTTAGAAAAAATTATTTTCTTCTTATTGAACCAAATTTTATATACTGATATCATCTGTGTCTCCACAATTTTTGAAATTCTACTCATATAAGAGGTAAAATTTTGTTTTATGTAAATTCGCAAATTCTCCTAGGAGGTGGGCAAAAGACGGTAAAAAGTTTAATAAAATTTTTTATATATCAAAACATTTTTTAAACTGACTCCAATGAATTACATTGAACATATATAGGTAATATGTATCTATTTTGACATAAAATAAATTTATATAAAATACATAATTACTTAAATAAAAATTCAGTTTTAAACTATAACTTAGTGTTTTCACTATTCATCAAAAATTGAATGTTTTTAGAAAAATAAAAAAAATTCACCCTATGTTAATTTCAATAATCTTAATCCAAAAATGAAGTCCATTTTCGAAGATAAAATTTATAAAATTTCTAAATGTGGATATTACTATTGATAATGGCTAGTTTGATTGGTTGTGGTGTGTAAGAACTCAATGTTGCGTACAACACACGCTATTGTATTATTCAAAACGAAGCATACCATGGAATCTTGGGGTGTTACAGAGGTCCTTTTATTATCAAAATATATTCCCTTAAATATTTTTATCCATTTAAAATGAGATAATTTAAGTATTGATGTATAATTTATAAAACATCCTTTCATGTTTCTATTTTTATGTGCATTTACTCTTAATATATAGAAATTTAATGAAAAATAATAATAAAATTTGTATCAATATTATTTTCATATGTTATTTTATTTATGGAATAATAATTACCTTCCTATTTTGATTTCCATTAAGGAAAATAGAGACATAAAATGTGTGTATGGGAAGACTACCACCTACAAGATTTCGTGTGCTCATTTCCCCTAACACATAAAATGGAGTGTTCAAAGGAGAATTTAATATATTTTTACAACATTTTTGAATTATTTAATTTTATTAAATAAAAAAATTATCACCCTTCTATATTATTCTATGAAAATGAAATCACAATCCTTACATACATTCAGACTACAGGTTCTATGGATCAGTGAATTTTGTTTTTCATTGCTTCATTTCATGGATCATTATAATAATTTTTTGGAAGGATAAATATAAAATTATAATATTTTTTTAATAAAAAAGTAATAACCAATTATTAATATTAATGATAAACAATCATTATTAAATTAACATTCTTAAATAAGAAAACTAATATGGATGAACAATTCATTAGTTCTTTATAATTTTTTCATATCCATCACATAATCTATTCATTATTTTAAATATTAAATATCTATAAATAAAACGAATGATATCATTATTATACTATTATAGTGATAATGTAACTAAATCACCTCAAAATCATCAATTAATCATGGAATGTTCATGTTTGGGTTGGTTTGACCACCTACTTGAACAATGCTATGAAATTATTTCATTAATGACTATGGAAATATTATCAATGATATATTATGATGAAAATATTTAAATAATGATTTATTTTGTTTATTGGAAGGATAAATCATGATTTAATACAATAAATATTGAAAAAAGTTTCCATGGTTAGAAAAATAACTGATGTGTGCTTGTTTTCGATTTCATCTTTAATGATAAAGAATGGAACACTAAACAATGGAAATTGAAACATAATAAATTATTATAAGTCATATATTATATAAAAATTTGGTGATCATTAAATGATGAAATTTGGATTAATAATTATTATTGACACTACTTATAAGAAACATGTACAAATAGTCAAATAAATAAACATTTTCTTAGGGAAACTATTGATGAATTTTGGAAATAACTAATGATTTTGATTTTAAAAATGAACTATCATATTATAATGTTCATTTTTTTTGTATAATTGTTGGGAAATATTCTAGTTTTTGATCGCATCCATCTCATTTACTATATTTTATTCTCTTTTTAATACATATTTAAAAACATTTCTTTCGGATAGACATTTTTTTAGTAAACACTTGATGTGGGAAAACATAAAAGGATAAAAAATGTAGGTAATGATAAAAAATAAAAATTATATTTTTTTGTTTTAATATAGTTATATAATAATTTATTAATATTTATATTTTTCTTATATAAGAGGTTATGTAACATCCATGGAAGAAAATATCAGTGGTAATGGTTCTTTTTTCCAAAATTTTATCCCTTTATAAACATTTCATATTATAACCCATGTTTTCTATGTAATGGTTTACTGAAAAAAATTAAAGTATTTTACCATTATCATGGTGTTTTTGTGATTCATATCATGTTATATTTTAAATTTATTTCAGATCAAAATACACTAAAGATTAAAATATGTTTTTTAATTAAACATTACTCCAATAATAAGGTATTGGATGCCCATCTTATTTTGAAGTTATGATTGTATTTAATAAACTATAAATACGATGAATATTACTTTTTTATAAAACCAATCAATATATTCCATAGATATTAATAGTATAATGAAAGTCTAATAAATATTTCATTACTAAATAAATAATATTTTTCCCAAACAATTGATACTATGATAATCTAACCCTATGAATTATTCTGGGTTAAGAACCTCACCATTTTCCATGTACTTATTAATTGGATTATTTTCATGTTTATTTATCTATTAATCAAAGAATTATAACGTAAATTATCCCCTATGTGACATTATTTTAAATATGTTATGTAATTTTTAAACATTTTCATTATGGTTGGTTTAACATATAGTTTCCTTTATTGCGGTAATTTTTTACCATTGTTTTGATCCCCATTATACGTTTCAAATCTTGGGGTTCTTTATATGATATTTAGAATTTTTTTAACTATTTGGGTACTCAAATATTGTTCTTGATTTTACAAGAGTATAAACCCCCTTTAAAAAATCATATAACCCAAATAGTAGGGTAACAAGGTTCCCTGAACCATTCACCCAACCAAGGTAAACATTAAACCCCAGATAGTTTGGGATTATAGTTTGTTTCACCATGAAAATTGATCCATAAAATATTGAATAACAATATTCAATTTTCCCACAAATTATATTCTCAGGACCTCCCCCCCCCAATTTAACCGTAGTCAACAATACATTGACCGTAATTTGATTCCATAGCCCTTGAAGTTTCTCAAGCAGTAAAATTTACTCCTCCATCCCCATTCAAATATGGATTAAAGATCATGTGATTGTGGTAGATCTCTTCTAGATAATTGGATCTCCTCTCTTACTCTCATCCAATATTCTATTCTCTCATCCTTTGATTGAGATTAATCATCTAGTTATTTATTGATCTAATCTCCCGTTTGATGGACATTGGTTCTCGACATGATTTATTTGTATCCTTTTCCTTTATTCTTAATCGACGTTACCATTGTGGGTGTGAATTTTATCACTTTATTTAATGGTAGGTGTATCCATAATATTTTACTATAAAATTTATACCCTACTTTCTTGATTAATAGTAAATGAGTTTTTGAATTTTCTAAATCCCATATTTGTGTTTATTTGATGGTTGATTTGAATGTTAAAGGAATTGTGTGTAAAAATCCTATTTTAGGGGAATTAAAATTACGAGGTTTATTTTTAGAAAAATAGTATTTTGACCTCACCTATTTTGATAATCCAAATTATTCTTTCAAATAATTTGATAATCCCAATTAATGTTTATCTATATTCAAATTCTCTCAATATATGATATTCTATTATCAAGATGATAATAATGTTAAAATAATTCTTGGTATATGTTAATCAATGGTTATCTATGTTTATATAAGTTATAAATTAATTCTAACCCAATCTGATATGTGTTGCATAAAACAGAGAAGTGTTTGTCACTAATCTTCATATAGCTACAGATAACATAGCTACCGGTACTTAGTCAACTGATAGGCAGAGTCATCGATAAGCTAAGGCTACTGATATTTACAGAGCTACCAACAGAAATCGAGCTACCGATAGAACAAGTCTACCGGTATGCTTATGTCTTCTAGTATACACTTGATCGCTGATATGTACAAAGCTACCGATATGATGAAGTCTACCGATATGAAGAAGACTACTGATAGAACCAATTCACAGACAGTTACCGATAGAACTCTACCGATAGAGAAAGTTTTCCGATACGAGCTACCGACAGACCTACTGATACAAAGACTAGAGACTGATATGAAGTTACTGACAGTCTACCGATACAAGTACAAAGTCACTGATACATCGAGCTACCGATAGGCCAAGATCTACCGATGGATTAAGACCTACCAATAGAATGAAGTCACAAATATATATAGATACCGATACAAGTTCAAAAGAGCTACCGTTGGACGGTCCTGCTACACAAAGTCAACTGCACACATCTACCAACAGAAGGATAATAATTATTGACCAACCTGTCAAACTCTATTCTCTCAATACTATTTTTTCTATTAAGCTAATAGTTACATTTGGTGTTTTTAATGCAGTTAATGTTATTTAATGATCTTTCTTCCCACGTTAGGGAACCATACCTAGTACCCATGCAAAAAAGTAATCATTCCCATTTCCAGAGCTGAAAGATATAAAAGGAAAGATAAATACCTAGCTGAATAAGAGAAGAGACAACATAGAGATAGAAATTGAATTGGTTTTATAAAGAGAGAACAATAAACTAAGAGGGCACAACAACATTCAAACGTGGTGCATTCACACAAGGCATCATCAATACTCCATGTATCTTGGATATACATGAAGCCACTCTTCTGAAGGAAACCACAAGCTGCATCTTGAGTAAAGAACTACAAAAAACACTTCATGCACTCATGCTGATAAGATGTACCTGGAACAAGGAAGAAAACGACAATCTGTTTTTCAATGAAAAGCAAGAAAATGACTCAGAAGATTTTATTACCAATTAAATGAGTCCAGAGCTGCACTGTCGATCACTTATGATTTTCTAAACTCATTCACATTTTATTTAGTGATTCTTTCGTTACATTTCGAGCAGTGTGTGTACCTTGTTTATTGTATACACACACAGTCTCCTGATCTAAACTATAGGATTCTTATATACTCAATCAAACTCCATAACTCTTTGTTTCCCACTATGGATAATGGTAGAGTTCATGTAAGACCTGGACAACTATGAGCTGTTGTTTGTTTTCCCACGTAGAACTGTGGTAGAGGTCTTTGTACCTGGACAGTGTGTTCACTTTTGATTACCCCGATCCAGGGTGTGGATCATTTTATGTAAATTGTTGAGAGGACTAATTCTCGACTTGAGACTGAACCTCCTGGTTACATCTGTTGTGCATTTTAGTTTAAATCATATGTATACTATATATATATATATATCATATTCTGCTGCTAACTACATTTGAATACAAAACTATTTTAAAACGACTTTGATAGTTAAATTAGCAAGTTTTTATACTTATTGTAAACTGGTAAGTTAGTTTAAAATTTTAATTTCATCATTTGATTATGTTAACCGAGACCTAATCAATATTTGAGAAACTAAATGAACATTTACACTCTGTATAAATTCACTACAGTTTAACTTTGTTTTTAAATAGGGGGATTTTAATAGAAATATTTTTAAAATAAATTTTAATTGGAACTCAATTCACCTCCCCCCCTCTTGTGTATCCACTCCAACCAACATTTGGGATTAGAGGTTTGTTTATTAATAAAAATTTTCGAAACATTATATTTTTCAACTGTGATTTTAGTTGCATATTTAAAGATCTTAAATTTCTGTTAGTTCTAAATTTATATCTTTAAAACAATTTTCTAAAATCTAGTTATGGACAATAGACTAGAGGTTGATGTTACTAACTGACAACCTTTCTTCAATAGTACTGATTATGCCTAGTGGAAACTGAAAATGAAAATACATTTACAGAGTATGGGTTTTGTAATCTGGACTGCTATAGAATCTCAATATAAAATTCCAGAAACTGAAAGAACAACTTGTGATGAACCTACAATGACTGCTTACAATAATAATTGTAAAGCTATGAATACCATGTATTATGCTCTAGGAGATGAAGAGTTTAATAGAATATCTTCTTACAAAACATCTTATGAAATATGGGATACCTTGGGTGTTTCTCATGAAGGAACAACCATTGTTAAAGAAATGAGATTGAATAATTATACTATTAAATATGATAATTTTAAAATGGAGACTGATGAACATATTTCTAACATGTATCTTAGGTTCAAGGAGATTTTCAATACTATGAGATCACATAGAAAGGTTGTTCTAGTAAAGGGAAAAATCATGATAATCTTGAGATGTCTACCAGAAAGATGGAGGGGCACTTCTATTTCTATTAGTGAATCATGCGACATCATTACACTCCCTGTTAGGGAATTAATAGGTAAACTTATGTTGTATGAGGAAGAACTTAAGGTAAATAAATAAGTATATGATGAACCCTAGAGAAAATACATGGCATTCAAGTCTACTACATCAATGAGAAAAGACAAGGAGAAAATACATGTACCTACAGAAAGTTCAACCAGTGAAGATTCAGATTCAGAAAGTGATGCTGAAATGTCCCAAATACTAAAGAGATTCAAGAAGTTATATAGGAAAAAGAATTTTTTTTTTAAAATATAACTATAAAACAATGTATGACAACAAGGGTCACTAGAAGAAGGACTGGAGGATATCTGATAAGGAAGATGATATAATATACTATTAATGGAAGAGGAAAGGACGCATAAAGGTTGACTGTCCAAAATTAAAATTAAAAAAGAATCATGATTATAAGCACAAGAAGTAAAATAATTCCATGAAAGCTACTTGGAGTGCTTCAGAATATAGCACAAGTGAATATGAAGTTTCTGACTCTAAAAAGAATCGTGCCAATATGTTCTTTATGACTAATACCACTGAGGTACCTATTTCCCCTATGTTGAATGATTATTATTCTGTAAAAAACAGTGATTCAGACAATGATGAAAATATGGCTAAGGATGAATTGTTTGAATATTGTAACATGCTGGAAGAAACATGTAATGAACATAAGGACAAATTTAAGTCACTAAAGAAACATCATACTCTCACTGTCAATGTTAAATTTTCCTTTGATATAGAAAAAGAAAATAATGCTCAACTATTAAAGGAAAATACTGAACTGAAAATTTCCAGTGACCAACTTAGAAAAGACATTAAATAGTTCACAAAGGGAAAAGATACACTTATTGAGATGTTAAGAAAACAAGTTGCACCAAATTACACTTCTGGTTTGGGATACCAACTTGGACAGAGATAGTTCACTAAAACATCATTTATTCCTAATTTTGGAAAAAAATCTTCTCATTCTAGTTTTGGAAATTCCTATGCTTCAACTAGTTATTCATATGGTTATAGATCAAATAATGTTTATCATTAAAAATATATTGATTCTTTAATTATATGAAACCCATAAGAAAAATATGGGTACCCAAAACATCGATTTCTAACCTTTCTGGACCCAAGAATATCTGGGTACCAAAATCATTTTTTAATCTGTTTTGTAGGAGACATTTTTGAAGAGTTCTCACAAGAAGGTATGGTACTTGGACAGTGGATGATCAAGGCACATATCTGCAGATTATTCCTGCTTCAAAATCTTAATAAATGTTGATGTAGTCCATTTCACCTTTGGTGATAATTCTAAAGGAAAAATCATTGGCCAAGGCGAAATTGGTAACACTGATTCAATTTTAATTTCTATAGTTTTATTTATTGATGGACTTAAGTATAACCTGTTTAGTATTTATCAATTATTTGATGATGGTTTTAATGTTATGTTTGAAAATGATTCTTGTAATGTTTTTAATTCTATGAATGTTTTAGTATTATCTGCCTTGAGAAATAAAAATGTTTATACTGTTGATCTTAATTATTTAGCTAAGAAAAATGTTACTTGTTTAAATGCATTTCATAAAGAGTCATGGCTTTGGAACAGAAGATTAGGAAAGTACACCATCTACTCACATAGAAAATTGACTAGGAAGAACTTGGATAGAGACCAACCTAAACTTGGTTTCCCATCAAACAATGTTTGTAATCCCTGTCAAAAGGGAAAGCAACATAAAGTTTCTTTTAAATCAAAGAATGTTGTTTCAACTTCTCAACCTCTAGAGTTGGTTGACATGGACTTGTTTTCACCTTAAATAGTTTCTAGATTAAGTGGGAATCACTATGTCTATGTCGTAGTAGATGATTTTTCTAGATATACTTGGGTATACTTCTTATCTCACAAATGTGAATCTTGTTCATACTTTGTTAAATACTCCAAATCTGTAGAAAAACATAGTGGAATTAAGATTAAAACCCTAAGAAGTGATCATTGATGGGAGTTTTAAAATCATGAGTTTGAATCTTATTTCTCACACAATTTCTATAGTCACAACTTTTCTGCTCCTAGGACACCTCAGCAGAACGGTGTAGTAGAAAGAAGGAATAGAACCGTTCAAGAAATTTCAAGAACCATACATAATGACTATGAACTACCTATTTATTTTTTGGCTGAATCTTTGAATACAACTAAAAATATTATTATTAGAGTCTTGATTAGACTTTTTCTTAAGAATACCCCATATGAATTATGGAATAATATAAAACCTAAAGTTAGTTACTTCAGAGTCTTTGGCTGCAATGTTTTTATTCTTAATACAAAGGGTAATCTTGACAAGTTGGCTTCTAAAAGTGATGAAGGAGTTTTTTATGGATATTCATTAACTAGAAATGCTTATAGAGTCTTTAATAAAAGAACAAAATGTGTGTAAGAATCTATTCACATCATGTTTGATGAAACTGATCCACATGAGCCTAAAACCTCTCTTGAAAATCATGAAGAAGATTTGACTATTCTGGTCCTTAATGATAAAACTAAAGGAACTACTGTAAAAACATCCAGTTATGGACATATTCAAGAATCTTATTCTATAGAACCTGAACCAATAGATGAACCTGAAATTTCTAGTCCTATCTTTTCTAGATCAACAATGATTCTAAAGAATCATCCATTGGATGCTATTGTTGGTAATCATGATAGAGGGACACAAACTAGAGCTTCTCAAAGAAACCATGTTGAACATCAATCCTTTCATTCACAGCTAGAACCTAAAAATGTCAATGATGTAATCAATGATGAATTTTGGGTAATGGATATGCAAGAAGAGTTAAATTAATTTGATATAAACATTGTCTGGGAATTTGTTGACAGAACCAAGGACATGTTGACAATAGGCACTAAATGGGTTTTTAGAAACAAAGTTGATGAGTCAGGAAACACAGTTAGAAACAATGTTAGGCTAGTTTTACAAGGATATAGTCAAGAATAATGTATAGACTATGTGGAAAACATTGCACCTATATCTAGATTAAAATATATTAGAATTCTAATTTCCTATGATGCTCATATAAATTTCAAGTTATATCAAAAGGATGTTAAAAGTTCTTTTCTAAATGATTTTATAATTGAAGATTTTTTTGTTGAACATCCACCTGGATTTACTAATCCTCATTTTCCATGTCAAGTTTTCAATCTTTCTAAAGCTTTATATGGTTTAAAACAAGCTCAAAGATCATGTTATGAAAGACTATGTAATTTACTTATTTCAAAAAAATTTACTAAAGGGATTGCTGATCCAACTCTTTTTATTAAAATAATTTCTAAAGATGTTTTAATAGTTCAAATTTATGTTTATGATATTATTTTTGGATCTTCTAAACACTCTTTGTGTACTAATTTTTGAAAAATTATGCAAAATGAATTTGAAATGAGTTTAATGGGAGAACATAAATATTTTCTTGGATTTCATGTTATTCATAATGAAAATGGTATTATTTTAAATCAAAATATATATACAAAGTATCTTTTAAAACGTTTTGGTTTGGATAGTATTAAAGAAAGTGATACTCCTATAAGTACATTTTATAAATTGGATACAAATGAAACTGGGAAACCAGTGAATCAATCCAATTACAGAGCTATGATTGGAAGCTTACATTACCTTAATGCTAGTTGACCAGATATTATGTTTAGTGTGTGTATGTGAGCAATATTTCAAGCTAATCCAAAAGAATATCATTTTCTTGCTGTCAAATTTTTTTTAAGTATCTTAAACACACTGTAAACTTAGGTTTGTTTTCCCCAAAAGGACAATCCTTTGAGTTAATAAGTTATTCAGATGCTGACTTTGCTGGTTTCAAGTTAGATATAAAAAGAACATCAGGAACATGTTATTTATTGGGAAAATACATAGTATCATGGTGTAGTTCGATTCCGAATTCTGTAGCTTTTTCCACTGCCGAATCAGAGTGCATAGTTACTGGTGGTTGTTGTGCACAAATTATGTGGATGAAACACACTCTTTTGGACTATGGATATGTTTTTAAGAATGTATCTGTCAACTTTGACAACACTAGTGTAATAAACATATCTAGGAACCATGTATCTCACTCTTGGACAAAACACATTGATGTAAGGAACCGTTTCTTGAGAGATCATTACCAAAAGGGTGATATTATTCTTGAGTATATATGTACTAAACATCAATTCGCTGACATTTTCACCAATCCTTTGAGTTTGGATATTTTAATTTACATTAAACATGAGTTGGGAATGATTAACCTTGATCGGTAGATACCTCACTGATGTCAATTCTCACCGAATATAACCTCACCGATGTGAATCGTCACTGATGTAACCTCACCGATGTGAATCCTCACCGATGTGAATCCTCACTGATGTAACCTCACCGATGTGAATCCTCACTGATGTAACCTCACCGATGTGAATCCTCACAGATGTAACCTCACCGATGTTAATTCTCACTGATGTAAATTCTCACCGATAAACCCTACCGATGAGTGCACTGTTTTAAACATCTGTCTGCCACCAGAATCTGAATCCTTTTTTTACTTTATTTCATTTTATTTATTTAATTCATGATTCCTAAATGATAAAAATAAAGTCATATCTACTTATAAATCCTCCAATCCTCAATCCCTTTATTCTCAAACCTTAACTCCCGAATCTTTCGAGAACCCTAAATCCCTCGAATCCGAGAATGCAAAAACTGAACTCCCTTCTGTTAGAGATGTTACTGATGAGCCTACAGAAAAGATGCCGAAGTCTGAGCCAGAAGCAACTGGATATTCAAGAAGAACAAGATTAGGAAGATAACCAGTAAATACTCATTTGCAGAATAGAGTTATTATGATTGAAAAGGAGATCTTCATGGAATGGTTGCTTCCAAGTAAATCGTTAGTGCTCGAAGTGATGAAAGAAAAAAAGTGGGTAGATTGTTTTTCGAACATCAATGGTCAATACTATCTGAAGCTAGTGAAACTGTTTTATGACTATCTAAGTTTTGAGAAATCTAATAATGAGAACCGAGTAACATCAAATGTGAATGGAGAGTTGTCCTTTTCATCGACTGAGTGGGCTTAATGTCTGAAAGTTCCACATGAAGGTGTATCTGGATATGTCTTGAGTGGTATACCACCTACTAGTGATATCTTTGATTATGAGACTGCCTTGGAGGAAGTCACTAGTGATGGAAATCAAAGACAAGTAGTAGCTACTGAAATAGATGGAGAGAACTAATTTTTGTTCAAGTTTGTTCAACATGTCTTAATACCAAGGAGATGAGACTTTGAAAATTTAAGATATAAGGATATTTATCTCCTGCATCTTTTGATACATGGAGTCAAGGTGAATCTATGCCTATTGTTGATGTCTCAAATGGAGGATATTATTATACCCAATTCAAAAACTAATGCCTTGTTCTTTTTCAAGTTGATCTCAGTAATGATCAATGTGAAAGGAATAACTGAGTCTCAAGATGAGACAGTGGTAGTAAGGAACAAATTTAGGGTCACCAGTACAGTTTCCAAATACATAAAAATAAATTGGAACCCATTGAGAGGAGAATGGGTCACTGATGAAAAGAAGGTGTATGATAAGTTCAATCCTGTGGATCATCCTTCAATACTGAAGGATGTGAGGTCTCTAGGTCTGGGACCCGATGAAGAGGAGGCAAAATACAGTGATGATTCAGAAGTGGAAGATTCCTCTGCTGATGAAGGAGGAGACCCTGACATACCTCCTAGCCCAGCTCTTGAAAATCTTGATCAACATAAATCAGATAGGGAAGAAGCTGCTTTAGAGGATGTTGAAGTGGATGCTGTAGATAATGGAAAAGATACTCTTGAATGTGAAGCATCTCTATCAGTAGATTTGAGCCATAGCCCAGTGATTGGAAAATATTTAGTGCCTTCTAAGGATGAAAATGAAGTTGACATACCCTTGCCTATTTTGGACGAGACTACAGCTATTGTAGAGAAAGAATTGATAGTAGATGACTCTCCTAAAAAAGGAAGCCCGGCTGAGAATGATAATGAGAATGATGTTGTTTTACATGAGGATGAACCAGTTGAGGGGGATCATCAAACCATGTTTGGAAGTGTTACAGTGGCTGTTGATATTGTGGACTGGGTAGAAGACCCAGGTTTTTTGGTCTGTGGTTTAGACTATCCTGATTCTGAGAATGAAGCATCTCTAAATAGTCCAATATTCATTTATGATGTTGAGTCTGAGTTGCCACCTGAAAATGTGGTCAGAATGAATGACCTAGATTCTTTGAAGAAAAATCTGAAGGATAGTTTTATGGAAGAGGTAAAGAAGATGGAAGTTTCTATGGTATCATAAATTCAATCGATCATGACTGACTCATTGGTCAGTTTTGCTTCTGAAGGAGTACCTATTGTAGTTTCTCTAGCTGATATGATAACCAGGGATGACCTTGAATCCTTAAAGGATGAGATGAAAGAATCTTTTAGTGCCTTATTTCTTGAGATGGAGCACTATTTTGTTGAAGAGATGAGTATGTCGGAAAGATCTTTTGAACTCTTTCTCGGTTGTAATTTTCCAACATTTATGGTAGAAATAGTTGAAGAAGTTAAAGATTTCCAAACTCAAATATCTAGACTGGAATCAGATCTTGAAACTCTAAAAAATCGGTTATATCTTTGGAATCATACGTGAGCTCAAAATCTCAAGCAGACAAGGACTTAGCCTATGTCAAAAGTGTTGTGAACCCGATGGTTTCAGTGTTTGAAGGTTTTAAAACCTCTATGAAAGATCATGTTAAAACCCAGGATTCCAAAGTGAAAAATCTTATCACTGGGTTGACCAAAAAAATCAAAGAAATTGTAACCTTCTCTATTGGTTTTGTCGCTTCTAACCCCTCAGTGGATTTGAATCATATTCGAGCTATGATGAAGTAGGAACTTAGTTATGTTTCAAACAGTGGCTCTATAGACTCATCCGAACTGAGCAAAGATGTTCTTGCTACTAGGGATTCAAATATAGAAGTAATGAAGATAGTCCAAGACTATATGAGAGAATATCTTGGCTCTCAGAAAGAAGTGAAAGATATTGTGGAATCCAATTTCTCTAAGATATTCACCAAGCATCAACTTAACAATCATTTCAAACATCTGTTGGAAAATCTTATGTTACCTCCTGTCAAACAAGCCTTCATAGGGAAAGTTATCAAACTAAGGGAATTGACTCCAGAGTTGGACAAATTTATGGAGAAAAATATGACATCATATCTTATGTGGAGAGAGGAGGAGAAATAATTATGGATTTCAGAAATCTGTTGATGCCTTTTCTGCATGTTGATGCTAGGACAATGATTATACCTCCACCATTACATGCTTCTGCCTCTACTGCTTCTCCTGTTATGATGATTCCTGCCCAAGAAATTCGAAGCCTCACACCTATGATCACTCAAAGAACTCCACAGTATAGGCTCGGAACAGTGTCAGTGGCTCAGCCTCCTGTGATCATTTCCAGAATTCCTGAGCCTTCACCTGAATCCACCCACATGAATCCTCTTCGGATTCAAAGGCCAAATCTAAAATTGAGGATGTGGATTGAATAAGTGTCTAGGATGTTTGATAGGAATCCCTGGTATTTTGTTTTTTTGTCTATGTACCATTTTGCAACATCTAATACAATTGGATTTCCTTTATTTCTCATTGTGCACCTTTTTATATTTCTTGTTTCCCACTTTTTGATTATCACAAAGGGATAGAAATATTATACTAAGTATCAAAGAGGGAAAAATATTTTCAAAGTGGAGAAATATTATCTAAGGAAGATTTACATTGCTTTTTCCTTCTGATATCATTGTATTTTCTTCCACCTATGATCCATTATGTTATATAACATACTGTTTCTCGGAGATAATTGCATTCAATTATATATCATCTGATATAATTTCCGAGAAATTTTATCACTTATAAAATTAATAATTATTTTAAACACTATAATATCATAAGTTGTGATTATCAAAAAGGGGGAGATTGTTGACCTCACCAGTTTTGATAATCCGAATTATGCTTTCACATTCTTTGATAATCCCAGTTAATGTTTATCTATATTCAAATTCACTCTATATATGATATTCTATTATGAAGATGATAATAATGATAAAATAATTCTCGTGATATGTTAATCAATGGGTATCTATGTTTATATAAGTTATAAATTAATTATAACCCAATCAGATATGTGTTGCATAAGAGAGATAAGTGTTTTTCACTGATCTGTATATAGCTACTGATAACAGAGCTACCGGTACATAGTCAAGAAATAGACAGATCCACTGATAAGCTAAGGCTACCGATATGTACAGAGCTACCAACAGAAACAAGCTACCGATAAAACATGTCTACTGGTATTCTTAAGTCTTCTAGTATACACTAGATCGCTGGTATGGACAGATCTACCGATATGAAGAAGTCTACTGATAAAACCAGTTCATAGACAGTTACCGATAGATGTCTGCCGATAGAGTATGTCTACTAATACGAGCTACCGACCGGCCTATTGATAGATAGACTAGCAACTGATATGAATCGAATGACATTCTACCGATACAAGTACAGAGTCACCGATACATAAAGCTACCGATAGCTCAAGATCTACTGATGGATTAAGAGCTACCGATAGAATTAAGTCAACGATATATATAGCTACCAATACAAGTTCAAAAGTGATACTGATGGAAGGTCCTAATACACAAATTCCACTGCACACATCTACCAATAGAAGGATACTAATGATTTACCAACCAGTCAAACTCTATTATCTCAATACTATTTATTTATTAAGATAATGGTTACATTGTTTTAATGTAGTTAATGGTATTTAATGATCTCTATTGCCATGTCAGGGAAACATACCTAGTACCCATGAAATAGGTAATAATTCCCATTTTCCAGACCTAAAAGCTATAAACTGAATGATAAAGACCTTGCTAAAAAAGATAATTGACAACATATAGATAGAAAGTGAAGTGGTTGCATACAGAGAGCACAATAAACTAAGAGGGATCTAAAACATTCAAACACGGTGCATTCACACAAGGCTTCATCCATACTCCATGTATCCTGGATATACTTGAAGAAACTCTTCTGAAGGAAACCACAAGATGCATATTTAGTGAAGAACTACAAAAAACACTCATGGACTCAAGCTGATAAGTTGTACCTATAACAAGGATGAAAACGACCCTCTGTTTTCAGAGAAAAACCAGAAGACTCAAAAGATTTTATGACCAATTAAATGAGTCTAGAGCTTCACTGCCGATCAATAAATATTTTCTAAACTCATTTACATTTTCTATAGTGATTCTTTCTTTACATTTTGAGCAGTGTGTGTAGCCTGTTTATTTTATACACACACTGTCTCCTGAGCTAAACTGGATGATTCTTAAATCCTCACTCAAACTCCATAACTCTTTGTTTCCCACTGTGTATAGTGGTAGAGGTCGAGTAAGACCTGGATAGCTGTGAGCTGTTGTTTGTTTTCTAACGTAAAACTGTTGTATAGGTCTTTGTACCTGGAAAGTCTATTCACTATTGTTTACCCCGTTCCAAGGTGTGGATCATTTTATGTAAATTGTTGAGAGAACTAAGTATCGGCTTGAAACTGAACCTCTTTGTTACATATGTAGTTCATTTTACTTTAAATCATATGTATACTATATATATATATATATCATATTATGTAGCTATCTACTTTGACATACAAAACTACTTTAAAGCTACTTTGAAAGTTAAATTAGCAAGTGTTTATACTTATTGTAAACCAATAAGATAGTTTCAAACGTTAATTTCATCTTATGATGAAGTTAAATGGGACCTAATAAATCTTTGAGAAACTAATAGAACATCTACACTCTGTATAAATTCACAACAGTTTAACTTTGTTTTTAAATGGGTGGATTTTAAGAGAAATATGTTTAACAGAAACATTAATTGGTAATTTATTCACCCCCCCTCTTGTGTATCAACTCCGACTAACACAATAGATTGATAAAAAATATTATTTAATAAAAATCATGAATATAGAATCTTTATAAAATTTTATTAAATTTATATATAATTTACAAAGTCTTTAATTAATGAAAAATTATGTCTTGTGTATGAAATAGAAAGGAATGATGAAACTGAATAAATTTTGGTAATTCTATTGTAAATAATGTTTTGATAAAAAATAAATGATGTTATGAAGACATATTAATTAATTTATTGATTAATGGAATCACATGTTAGCAGAGGTTGTTAGAGGAAATTTTTTCACCATAATAGTAGAACTACGAATCCTTAGAATAATAGTGACGATGACAACAAAATCTAAAACTTGTTAGGAATGATTTCCAGTAATGGGATCCCTTGCTGGGGTGTATATTGATAACTCATAATGGGATACGTTAATGTTATATTGATATGATTATGGAAACATATTTTATAATTTTTTGAAATATGATAAGCGTATGAATCCTATTTCTATAAACTAATGTACATATGGGCTTTTTTATCATGGTTCTTATTTATTTTTTTGAACTGATTATACATTATATTGATTATAGAACTAATTAATTCATTAAAATTTATTTTTATATTTGAATTTATATAAAATATTCATATAATGCTATTATAATATATCATCCATCATTTTTAGATGAAATTTTATCTTGTGGAAAATTTATAAACATCATTTCAATCAATTTTTCATTTAAATTGAATGAATAAATGGATTATTTATTTTTTTAATTCTTATGGAACACTATATTAAACAATACTATGATATTTATATCACCCCTACATTTCCCTTTGAAATTTTTAGATATTTGTATTCTATGTATGATGAAAGGGAAAGAACCTTCTAGTAGATGTATAATTACTTGATTCATGGGACCTAGACTAATAGTGGTGGCATGTGGAGGTGTGATCAACAAATTGCATTTTTTATGATTTTATATTTTTAAATGTTTTCTTTTAGATGTTGTTCTAAATTATTTTCCATTTTAATTTAGGAATATTATCAATGAATATTTTTGGCATAATGACTTGTATCATTGATCATGAATAATTTTGTGGAAAATAATTTACTATTTGGACTTGTATCAAAAAAAGTGATTATTGTACACCCATGTAGACCAGGTACTCCAACTAGGCTATGTCAGTACAGTCCTTGGTATTAGTGTACTGGGATATTTTATGAAGTTCTTAAAAAATTGTATCAATGGTGAAAGATTTGAATCTTTCTATGATGTAGGCATGATGTTTGGATTTTCATAGTAATAAGTATGTTGGATTTTTGGTACTTATATGGAAGTTGTGATCTAGTGTCTGACCATATTTCATTGTAATGATCCTTAATTCACCATGGGTGATTCAGATAAGTATCATTGAGTAATGTTTTTATCTAGTTGTAATATTTTCCTGTTTTTTTGAGTAATTTGAGGAATAAAAATGATGAAATCTATTAATATAATGTATATTCATGTGACTCTTTCCTGAGTTGAGGATTATTTTAATATAGGATGCATTTTATATATTGTCTATTTTTTGTAGTATAAATCATATGATAATATTTTTCAATACGAAATTGGTGGAAGATGTCAGGGAAACAAAGTGATTGAATCATCCGGGGTATCCAAATCATATTGACATAGTGGTGTGTTCTGTTAAAGACTTATGATAGGTAATGAAACCTATTCTCATTCAGGATCAGATTGTGTGACCTCAAAGGGATTAATTTTTTGATCTTGGTCATGAGTTTCTTAATCATAGGCCACCATAATTAAAAATATTTAATTACCATTTTTAGGAAAAGGATTGGAAATAATAGATACAACTAATTTTTTTGTTCTTGGAATCCCCATAACCTATCTATGCAACATGCTCTACAATAAATATTTGGGGACCGAGAATGAGATAATGGGATTCAATTCTGAAAGCGATGAAATTTGAGGTAATTTAGGCGAATTACATTAGAGTTATTTTAATATATCAAATCTATCTATAGTGATTGGTTTTGACAATGTATATGGACTTCATTACCCTCTAACAATGAGATATGATTATGACACAATATGTGATCTATTTTATAGAGCTTCTTCAATTTTACCCTGAAGTGGTGGGAATTGAGAAGATAAATGCTTAAATACTTGATATGGGTCTCCATGTTTAAATCCTTTCTCGTGTTATATTTATGAAGATGACCTCTTGTATTGATGTAAAATATAGAGCAATGATGGAGGATCTTGACCTGAATGGTAATTATGGGTTTTTCGGAGTTCAGTTATCTCCTAGAATAAGTTCAGCGAGTCCCTTGAAATGGATTTGAAATTGTGATGACTCTTATGGTGGTTATTTATAGAAGGAATTTTTTATATCTCCTATTGTGTATGGAGGAGCCTGATTGAATTTATTGAAATTTTATAGGATTTGGAATTCAAAATAGGTTTTCATCGAGGCACCACAAATTTATTATTTTTCTAGTATCTTAGGCCATCTATAGAAGTTATTTTTTTCTTCAACATTATACTCTTACATGAGATAATATACAATAAAATTTACTATAATGAAATCAGTTGTGTAATGAAATAAGGGGTTACAACAATTGGAATCTAGAATGAAGCTTCTTTATTTAGTAGAAGAGTCTCTAAAAGAAGGTGACTAATATAATACTACAATGAGATGAACCATAACTACATCATTATATTATGTAAATGATCTATTGGATACTGATGCATCTCAATAATTTATATTGTCTCATATTTTGAACCTAATAATTCCCCTGATGGTTCTATTCCCTTATGTGTTGGGTATTACTACACCCCATGAAATGACGATTGATGATTGTTTTCGGTGTCCTTCTAGTGTCTTCACTTTAATCAAGATATGATTACATGGTATTTTCTAGTTCTAGAAATTAGATCTCTTAATTACATTTTTTAATTTTGTGGATGATTTCTAATAAGGATTTAATTTATTGATATCTTCAACGGGTCTTCGTTACTATATATAGAGTAGCATTCCATTATTATCATTGATAATGGGACCTGATGTTGATTAGAGTGAGACTTTTTATTACAATTTTGGGTGGGTTATTATTAATTATTCATTTTACATGGATTGATATTTTTTAATGGGTATATCCCTTGTATTTTCATCGAGTTTTCACACAAGTTTATTTCTAATTTCTATATCTTTTTAATAGGAATTTATGTTGATTTTTAAATGTATTTAGTATCTTGTTCTCGTCCATTGTCTTTTAATTCTTATTGTATGGTAGTTGTGTAATTTTATGTGTTTAAATTTTAGTTGGGTGATATACTACAGAATTTTTTCAATATTCCCATTTCATTCATAATGAGTAGTAATTATTCTCTTTGTTATGAAATATTATATAACACATTTCTGCTGTGTTGATTACCAGAATCATAATCCATTTTTGATAATGATAAAATATATGTTTTTATGGATTTATGATCTATATATCTTCCTAAAATGGGTGAAATGGTTTTCAATTACCGATCATGAATCATGTAATAACAAATTATAATAAAAAAACGCAATTTATAAAGACAACATCAATATTTTGTATGGGAATTAAGTGTATGTGGTTATTCCATTTGTTCTATGTAGATATCCTAGATTTTTTTGGCCCAAATGAATAGGATGACACCAGAGTACTATGAAACATTCATGGTAGTCTTTGCGGATGGAATAATAGTATACTCAATAACCATGGGGCTCGTATTTTTCATTTTAGAGATGTTCTTAAAATATTGAGAAATCACTAAAATTATAGGAATCATTTGAAATGTAGATTCAAGATTCCTATAGTGAATCTATAAGGGAATTCTGTCTCAAAACATGGAATTTTAGTCTATCCTATGAAGTTGAAATATTTTATGACATAGAGCTATGACATTATTATTTCAAGATATAGTGCTTCATTGCATGAGCTGGGTATTACTGTAAGTTCATTAGATATATCATTAATATAGAATAGATGAAGACCTCCCTCACTCAGGTGTGGGTGAAATGCGAATGAGATGAGAAATTTCAAATTTATTTTGATTAAATAGAATATGTATGGAATTTTGATTCTTTTATGGATATTCTCGGGGACAGATAAGACTATGTGGTCCTTTTTGATGTTTCAAGTTTGAGTCCAGTCTCTGTCCTTATACAATGTGATCATGTGGTGGCCTATGGTTCAAGATAACTTAAGCCACACATTAAATAACAACCTAACCCATGATCTTGAAAACTCACCCATGATGCATTATCATTACAATTTGTGGAATTAACATTTTGGAGAAAGGATTAAAATTCTTTCCAATCCAGTATTCTTGAGTTTTATCATTTCTCCAAAAGATATGATTCTTTGATATAGGTATTAGGGGGAGTATATGCATTATATTGACTTAGATATTATTATACATTAGGTAAGGGAAATGATTTTTTATTCTTTGAGCCGAAAACTATAGACCAACATCATTAAATAATAAAAAGTTGATGGGAACATTATATTCCCATTTACATAGTTTCAGGTTGGATTTTGAGAGGATGTGATCAAGATATTTATGAAAAATGTATAGATTATATATCCACTTTATGATATTTTTATTCATAAGAAACATCCTAGTGACAAATTATGTTATAAAATAGACTATCTTCATTGTGGGATGACCATTGGCGAGTGTTATTTATCTTCAAAGGGTTCCTTATGTTTCAGGAAATGATATGATATTCCATTTTCAATGAGAAATGCTATGATAGGGAATTTTCATAATTCCCAGTTTTTGTTTCAAAATTGAACCACAATTATGTTATTTGAAAAGAATTGATAATATTGGTGTCCAATTATGAGATGAGGCATCATTTAATAATTTTCCTCATTGTCATTCCTACCAACAATTAAAACTGAGCACCAGCAACCACTTGGATGTCATCAGTTACTAAAAATGAATAATTTTATGTGGGATGATATTTTTATTGATTTCATGGTTAGTTTTCCACATACCCATATGATAGATATTGACATATGAGTTTTTCTCAAAAAAATAAATAAATTGGACGAATTTATACCATTTTGAAATACAAAAAAATTGATGATTTAAGAAGTATCATTGTGAATGAGATTGTACATTTTCAATGAGTTCCCTTTGTTATAGTCTCCAATAGGTATCCATATTTTACATCTAATTTTTGGGAAACCATCAAGAGGTTATTTTTATCATAGGTAAAATTGTCCAGGAAATATCATCATAGACAGATGTCCAAATAGAATGATCTATTCATATTAATGAGTACAAGGATATTTCTTTCAATCATGAAATTGTTTTCCCTTGGGATAACCATTCATGATTGGTTGAGTTTTCCTAAAACAAGTTTTATCATAACACAATCATAATAGATCAATTATAGGTCATTTATTAAAATAATTTTTGTTCACAATTGTGTTGGTTGTAGATTAGTGGGTCTTCCTTTTTTGGTCCATATTCGGTCTATGAGATGACATAGATGATCCAATTGACTCTTAATAGAATGGTGATGCCTTATATATTTTATAAATCGTATGTAGTTCATGAAAATAGTATGTTGTAGTTTTTATTGGTGAATTTATGTTCTTAATATTTTCACCTGAATTGGTTCCCCAATTCTTTAGGAAATATGGAAATATTGTATCAAGGTTTCTATGTCCTTTATTTATTTTTGAGTGGGTGGTGATAGTGGATTAACATTTGGCTCTTGTTCCATATTTCAAATCAATTCACATTGTGTGTCAAGTATCATAGATTCAAAAGTGTCTTTCAAAACAAAATTTCGTCCTCAGTTAGGAATATCTTGATGTTGAACAACAGTATCTTCATTGGAATACAATACCATTGGCCTATGAGTTATGGAATCATTGTTCATATTCCCATGAGACATGTGAGAATGAGAAACTGATGATAGAGTAGTGGCCTCAGATCATTCAAAGACATCTTTCATGATAGGCTTTCGGGGGATAGAGGTTTTTTATGGTGGTGATGTTATAACATTTTATTACATTAATTCATGTAATTTTTGATAATTGATTTTCTCCCCATTTCTCAGACCTTTTCTCAGTGTGTTTCAAGGGAAATTTGGAATATTTATAGATAATTATTGGCAGAGCATGTTTGGTTCATGATATTCTCAAACCTTGAACTTGTCATTACAGTGTATTCATGGTTGGTACATAGTTTTCAAAACTCCCCAACCCAGGGGAAACCTTGATTCCAAAATATTAGGGCCACATTTCTTGGGTTCATAGTATATTTACATAGGTAACACTCCAGCAAACCATGCCCATTTCTATTTAATTCCTAAAAAATAAAAATTAATATCTAGAAACTCATCTTCATAATCCCCAATCACCCATTTTAAACCCATTTCCAATTCTATAGTCCTTTAATTCTCTTAAGAAGTTTAATTGGATACTGAAAACATGTTTATATTCATAATGTGGAAAATTGATTGGGTTTGATATCCTCCACTTATGTGGATCTCCTATCCTTTGGTTTCTTCTTATCATCCTTTATCTTCTCATTAATTTTTTATATATCTCTGATATAATGATGGATATAATGTTTTTTTGATATGTCGTGAGTCTAGGTTTTATTTCATTATCTTCATCACATTAGTTCTACATTAGTATTCTTTATTTTGGTGTTATTTTGATCAATTGATTTAATATTCGGTGATTACAGTTGATTTACCCTATTATAGAACCCCTAGTTTGTTTAGTGATTTGAAATGATTTTGTAAATTACATGAAAACCTGTATTTTCGATGAGTTGATATTTTGTTTTAAGGGGCATGAATTTTTGAGAAAACCCCCAATTTACATGGAAATGAAATTTTAGGGAATATTTTCATACAAAATGATGTCTTTATTTGAATATATATTTAATGAAATTAATGATTTTTTATTCATGATGAAATATTCAAAAATTGAATTTTTTTTAAAAGGTAATAATTGATGAAAATCTAGGATTTTCATTTACACTAAAATTTGTTTTCAAAAACTAAAAATTTGGAAATCAATTAAAAATAATTATTTGTTTTGAAATTAATTATTTTTCAAAAAACCAATTAATAAGAAAATTTATTGATTTAATCATATTGTATCCTTGTTATATGTTCAAAATTTGGGATTCAAATTATAATACTATGATTCCCTAGCACTATATTGATGATGAAAACACTAATGAAATCATGTGTTACATGAATTCCCATGATTTTATAACCTAATTGATTGTATATTAATTTCATATAAGGGCCTCTACCATTGGGGTTTTTACATTATTATGATTAAGTATCTTGAATTTTCTTGATATATGATATGTGTGATGAACCTATAACCAAAAAACTAATGGACCACATATATTTTTAGCAAGGTGATCTTTTAATTATGGTAATATGATTAAATGTTCCATTGATTTTAGAGTTTTTTTAATCATTCCATTAACATTAGATAAATTATTTTGGAAGAATTATTATTTCAGATTATTTATGTATCTTTTATCTTATTGATTTAAAACTATGAATTTTTGAATATATATAAATTACTTTTGATACATTTTGTATTTCAATTTAGTCCATAATAGGTGTATTACTATTTTATTTATTTAATAATAATTCATGATACCCCATTAATCTATTTTTCTTACTCCTTATAATTTTATTTATGTGTTTATATATTTTCTTATTCCAAGTCCAAGTAATTGAAAATCCCCACCAGGAGGGGCAGAATGTACTTGATTTATGGGAACAAGAGTGGTTGATGTGATTATTGGAGATGAGATCAACAAATTGCTTGGGGTTTTCATATTTTTTATCTTTTAATATATTATGTCATTGATTATGTACAATTTTGTTTTGTGTTTTTTTTATGTTTAATTTTTTTACTTTTTCATTGAGGATGATTAGAATAAAGAATGTGTACCTTCTCTTCCACTTATAAATGGATGAATGATTCCCTCTTTACCCATCCATGATATTTTTTTCATCTCACCATCATTTTTTTGTGAATAATACTCCTAGGTCTATATTAGATAATACTATGTTATTAGTGTACTATAATATTTGGGAATGTTTTATGACTCTGTTTTCATCAAAATGATAAAACATTTCTTCAAATTATACCATATCAACTCATCATTCCAAAAAAATATCATTTTATATAATTATTTATGTCTATGTTTTCATAGTATCAAAAATAATTTATTCGTAACCTATATTTTAATAATATATATTTGAAATGATTTTCAAATATCATGGATATTTCATACATTGAAAATATTTTCATAAAACTCTTAAATTTTTTTATCAATGTAATTATACAATTTAATGTATTATGATTGATCTAGTATATTCCTCTAATATATCCATAATACGTAATTATCTCAATGGTTTATGTAATTTTATTCTGTTTTGGAGAAAATATCAACAAGTGCATTGGTCATACATAATCATCCTTATTGAATACTCTCAATTTTTATTCCCATATATTTCATCTGGGGGTATATAATTTTAATTTTATTTTATATAATTTTATTATTCATATATAGCCATATATCTATTTATTATATACATAATAATAAAAATATATATTCCCTTTTCACTTTATGGTGCATGTACTATATTCCTTATTATCGTTGTTATGGTATTTAGTAACAAATTTACTTGATGTCATTGAATACAAAAATAGTTTTTGTGTTTTTAACATGTTCAAAATATTTATGGTATTATGATTTATTTTAGTATAAAATAATCCAAAAAATGTTGTTAAAACCTTTTTCTTCCATGGGTTATTTATACTATAAAAAGTGAATGTGTTTTTTATTGTTTTATGAAACCCATTCTAATTTCAATGTTTTAATGATGTGATGGTTTGTTGTTTTCACATTGCACACATGTGTAAATTTAATAATTATGGGATGGGTGTGCCTTATATATCCATACAATGCATTTGAAAAATCTATTCAATTTTTACTATAAGGGTTAGATGAGTACTGACTATTGATCCAAAATGGGAAGAATGTCGTGATTTCTAAAAAGTAACGGCAAAAATCTTTTGACATCTATTCCACTATGAGATATAGGTGGTGATATATGATCTTAAATGACTTGGTTCAACGATTATAATGGATCCTCACTATTTTGATATGAATCTATTTTATTCCCTCCTAATCATAAATTAAGTCTCATGTTTTCCCATCCTTTGCACTATGCTATATTTTTTTCCAAATGGGATTACATATTGACCAATCATTCGATATGAGACATTATTATGATTCGAAGTTATATAAATAATATATATCTCCTATGATGATGTTTTATTTTATGCTTTAGATCTAAAAAAGGGTAACATGTTGAGCTACTTATTTCTCTATTATTGGGAAATTTTGGTCACCATAATCTTTTTTTTCAATCTCCATAAATTATGAAGAAAATTAATGTGTATGATTATTCTAGAAGGGAATATTATTTAATGAATGTTTTTGGTATATTGAGCCTTTTTAATGTTCTAATTTTTTTTAATGTTTTTGAAATGAATTGGTTAGACAATTCGGGCCCTAATAATTTACAAAAGAAAAGGGGATATTATTTAATATTGAGGATTAGTGATCTCATGCCATAAAAAATAATGGGGTACATAATGTAAGAATAATAGGAAAATAAAAGATCTCCCTTCATCAATACTTCCTTCATCATGAGGGTAAAAACTCAAAGATAACACAATAATGATCCAATAGCCTCATGTGAAATAGTACTAGTAAGAATGTGAGGTAAACCAACTTCATGAAAATGATATTTTCTGGATTCTGGATGAGTTTAAATGAAGATGAAAAACACCAAACAACTATGAAGAAATCCAAGATTATATAAATGTGGTACTGAAATGCTTAAAAAATAGAATATATGGATTGATAATAGAATATTTTCACATCTATATCTGTTGACATACATTTGAAATAACATCGTTTTGAAAATGGATACATCAAAAAAATATCATTCAAAAAAATTTATGGAGAGATGTCCCAATAGAGATCAAGAAAACATTAATCCAAATCTCATTTTCATGGAATATATTTGAATTTCATGTTGGATAATTTCTTAAATTCCCAAAAAAAACATTAAGAAATATCATTTTTCTTATATCAAGATAAATTTCAATAGTCCTTTCACCATTTTTATATTTTTGATAGGTAGTTGTATCATTCTACTCCATCCATGAATTAAGATTCTTTGGGAATTCTAATATCTCCTCTATCTAATTGTATGAATTTACTTATAGCTGCATAATATATTTTGACTTGTAACAGAATTTGATGAAACTAATGTTTTTCTCAGTCATTGAAATATGATATTTAAAATTGATCTCTCATCTCAAAATTGTAGGATGATTTAAAACTATACTATAATATTCATAAAGCATCATTAAAAGACAATAATCTTAAAACATCCATGATCATACTTAACATTATGATTATGTAACTTCTTCAAATCCCATTGACATTGATAGATAACATAGTTTGAAAAATCATCTCAGCATCATCGTGTTAAGTCGATACCATTTTTAGTGAAATATTCATGAAATACCATCTGATTGTAGTTTTCCCAATATGTTCTTTCATAGCTAATATTATTTTCAATTATTCTTTAATTATTCATTATTTTATACAACAAAATAACATCATCTAGTGATATGATCATTTCCTTAACTAATTCTCCAAAAAAATTTCCTCTGATATATGAACATTATATTAATTTTTCTGATGAGATTGGTTTAATAAGTTAGTAAAACTCAATCTGATTATCCTGGATCATCTCAAAATCAATATGTTTACAAATATCTACCTAGAGACGCATCATAAAATTTTATTTCTAATTAAATATTTAATGTTTTATAATTATTTCCTTCAAATTATATTTTTCGGGATATATATGAACAAACCATCTACAAGACCCAATGTTATGAAGCTTTATACGATCTAAATGAACTAATGAGTCTTCATCTGATGGATAAAATTAGATTACATCATATGGAAAATTATTATTATTATACTCCATATCATCAGTTATAATATTTTACTGTTTCTATAAACACTAGTAATTGATTTTATGATAACATTGTGGAATCATATAAATAATTATATCAATAAACTAACATTTTTGAATCATATAAATACATTTTTAAAAAAATAAATCCCTCCATTATCTAGAAGTTAATTCAATTCAGCTTCTAGTTTTCAGCCTCAATTATTTTTCAACCACTTCAACACAAATATTCTCCTAATATTTTTTATATTTATCCTTCATTAATCTAACACATTTTATAAGATTGTATAAGATCATTCGATAGGATTTCATGAATAACCCTGGTAGGTAATGACCAAATTTTCTGTATGATATCATTTTTTGTTTTATTTATAATAAAATTCATCCATATTATATCTAGAGAAACTATTTGAAATATCGTTGATTATATTAATGTTTACATAATCATCACTACCATCTTCTTACAATATGTTTTTCTATAAAACCATCTATGATACATTTGGTCTCTCATTCCACTAATCATAAAATTTATAGTATTTCTATCAGATCCCTTTTTAAATATTTATATGTGTCCTATAACTTTAGTCTAATATTTTGGACACATGTTTGCATCCTTATTGTAACACCCCAGGTAAATAAAGAATATGACATCTCTATATTTATCCATATTTTTGAATAAAATATTAGTATTACTTTAAAGGGGATTCTATGCTCGATGGCGTACCCAATACGCAACAACGAGTTTCTTGGGAATCTTACGTTGCAATCTAATAATAAAATAATATTATTATAAATAGTAGTTAACGCCTAGCCGTTGTAATGGAAGAAATTAATAGAACTAAAAACAAATTATTATATATGTTTTTCAAATATTTTTACTCTTTACAATAAATGTTAGAGGATTAAAAATGCGAATGAATCCAATTTTAAGCGTAGACATTCTACTATTCTTTAAAAGTTCGATTAACCGCCTTTTGAAGGCGAACCTCTTTTAAATCCACTTTTTGACAATTTTATGTGTTTTATTTGACAAAATAAAATTCTTATTTATAATCGGGACATCAAAATTTACTTTGTGTAATTTTTTTGGTATCTTTCCGATAAATTTCATTTTTTAATGAGTACTGAAAAATGTTGTATTTTAATTCAAAAACTCTTTTTAATCTAATTTATTTATATGATTAGATTATATTTTTAATTGTTTTTAAAGTAAAATTAGAATATATTTTTACCATTTATTAAAATAGTGGTCGTTGGAATTAATTTCACTTTGAAATTGGACTTAAACTAGTGTCAATCTTTTGATACTTATTGTTTCATAAATACACGCTATTTGCTCTGACAGCGGGAATTATTAATTAAATTAATTAATGAAACTTATATTTTTTGAATTTTTTAAAATAGACCTCATTTTTTAATTCGTAATATCAAATATAGCATAGGGTGATGTTATGGTTTTTTTCTAGAAAACTTCAATTTTTGATGAATAGTGAAACCACTATGTGGTACTTAAGAAACTGATTTTTCGTTTAAATGAAATTTTACCACCTCTGTGTTTTGAATTTCAAAAATCTGACATACATGGTTGTCATTAAGAAGTAAAATGTGGTTCAATGGGATTAGAATAATTTGTTGGTGAATAGTAACTTTTATTTTTTTAATCGCGATTGGAGGTAATCAGTGTAGTTTAAGGAAAGAATAATTTTTTAATAAAATGAAATGAATTAGACACATGTCTTACCCTCATTGGATGAGTCATGGACGACCCAAAAATTCCATGGGTCAACTTGGGGACCCCATGGAGCCACTATGGTTGGAAAATGACATAAATACCTTTTTATTTAATGTTAAAGTAAAAATGACACAAACATGAGATGTTTTACTAAAAAAAATTTAAATGGGGTTATACAAGTCCATTTTTTGACTATAAATATTCATTAGAAAGCTAAATATGTTTCCTACATCATGAAATTTTTTTCATTATTTTTAGACATTAAATATATTAAATTATATATGATATCGTGATTTTGCAACGATTACCTCATTAATAAAGGATTTAAATAAAATGAAATGATAATGTAACATCTATTACCTAAACATGTCCAAAACCTATTGGATGGGTATATTTTTAACCCTTAACATCTTATCCTATAATTATATCAATTTAGGACCTTTTAAATCCGAAACTAATTTTAAAATAAAGGAAAATTTCTTTACATTCCAAGAGTGCCCCTCCTCTCCTCTTATAAAAGAACCCCACATCTACCTCCTTACACACACTTCCAAAGCCATTGGCTCGGCCAAACCCTACCCATTTTATCTCTACACATCCCTCTATAACTACTTGAAGCCTCACTTTGGGCATAAGTCTTCCCAAGGAATCCTTTGTGCTCAAACCAAAGGGAGTTACCCGAATTTAAGGTAATGCCTTCACTTGAGTCCTTTTGTTTTATTTTGCTTCTCCAACCCCCTAAACTCTTTTTATTAATTTCTTTTGTAACAACTCCAGTATCTAAAATATACTATGATGTTTTTATAAGAAGAATTCGAGCTACACTTACACACACCTTCGTCTAATGGTAAAATAACATACTGTTTCTGTGGTTGGCGATTTTCTGCCTCACGAAACGATTATTGTTCAATAATCATTTAACACCTTTAAAGGTGGCCATTATGATGTCACTGTATTTTATATATTATATATATGGTATTTATGTTTATTATTTACTTCTTTATTTTATATTTAAACCATACCATTATTCTTTTCATGTTGTGTAAATATGATAATTTCATATGAGGAAGTGTGGACTACCGCCCCCTCAAGTGATGTGATTCGTACATGCAATACATGGAATGTATAAAGAATGAAATTAATGAACATATGTGACCTATATAACATATATATTGTACTGGAATTATAATATATATATATATATCATTTATTTTTAATTCCACTAATATGACAAAGAAAAAATGAAAGTAGTGTTCATGCGTACGTACGACCTACCGTCTCCATGAACGGTGATTTTCGTTTATTATCTCCAAATGATATGGAATAGTATAAAATGAATATTATTAGATATATATAAAATTTTAATCATTAATATTGTTCTGGAAATTATTTACTTATAACTACATGGAAAATCATTTTTCAAACAAGTTCATTTTTGACCCATGTACCAATCATCGGCAAAAACTTCTGATATGAAAAAAAATTATTAAACAATTATTATAACAGTATAATATGTGATATTAACTGAATAATAATCTCTAAAATAGGTCCTTAGGTAATTATAAAATGACCAAAGTTTATTATTCTGGAATATAATGAAACGAACAAGACAAGTCGGACATGAGGTAAGGGATCCTACTCCTCTCTTTCTTTTTAAGTACACTCTTTTATGTAATTCCTTTTAAAGATCATCTTTATTGTTATTGGGATGTTCCTTTATATTACTCCTACTTTAATTTTTATGTTAATATTATGAGATACCCTATTATCTCTCATCAATCCATTTTGGAAGTTTTGAGTGGCACCGTTAGGCTGCTGAATTTTCGTAAGAGATCCAACATCTCTCTTTCTTTTTAAGTACTCTCCTTTATGTCACTTCATTTATGCTCTTCTTTTTTATGTTGGGGGATGTTCCTTTATATTCCTATTTCTATACATTTTATTTTAATATGATGGCATACCCTATTTGATCTCATCAATCCATTTTTGGAAGTTTTAAGTGGCGTCGTTAGGCTGCCGAGTTTTCATAATGGATTTTTCATATCACTTTTATTCCCGTGAGATTTATGCTAAATTTGAAACAATTTCCTTTGAGTGGTGTATGTACTTCCCATTATCTTAATCATTGTGTAATATAATTTATTTTATGATTATTTACATCAATGTTGTATTGTCCTTCTTTCACGGGGTGCATGTTTCAAAAGATACCCATGTCGGTAAGGGAACCTTTCACCCTCCACTTTTTAAAAGACTTATTTTGTTATGTCTTTTAATTCAAATAATATTATGTTGGGATATGTTATTCTATATTCTTATTTATGTAAATTTTATGTCCAAGTGATGAGATACCCTTTTTATCTCTCATCAACTCTTTTTCTGAATTTTGAAGGACGTCGTTAGGCTTTTTAATTTTTGCAAGGGAACTTCTTAACCCAATTTTGATTCTTTGGGATAAACATGTACACCTTGAATATGTCGTTCTATAATTATTTGTGAATGTCCTCTGATTATTTTACACTTAATACCAACTTATATTTCATGTATTTGTTTTTCACACATAATTATGTAACTGATTTATCCTTAATCCAAGGATACCGTCTTTGTATGGGACTTCGTCTCAATCTCCTTTCATTGAGGCATATTTTGTTTTATACACAAAATTCTTTTATACGGTGTATAAACCCATTTTACTTTTACATTTATTCAAAAGGAATCTTTTTTATACGAAGCGTTTACTAAATGACAAAAGGGAATGTTTTTGTCGTATGTATGCGGCGACAATGAATTCTCTGCCACCGTGACCATTATTTGAGTTTCAGAATCTTCTACAAGCCATACCTTCTTTTTAAAAGAAAAATAAATACCATGTTTTAATTTTCTTTTATTTTGGTATTGAAAATGGTTTTCATAATGTTTTTATATCAATTTGTTGTATTGATATCTTGTGATTGAAAGGTGGAAATGTTATGTTTCCTTTTTGCATGTTTTATGTGATACGATTATGTTGTGGTTCTTGGGAATTAGTATGAAGACAGGTGGTTACGTGATAAACTAATGGCGGGTGAGCCCGATATAGCTCTTTAATGCATTGGGTAACATAAAGGAGTGAAATGTTAAGGTTTCTCCGAAGAGATTTAGGGAATATACTGTAGTGGGTATTCCAAACGTAACCAAGAGGGTTACTCTCTACGTAAGAATGTTATGAATGCCTCAAGTTACCTTTATGTCTTATGATTTCTATGATTTATTCATGATTTGATGAGGTATGTTAATGTGCCAATGTTTTATGGGTAAAGTATGATTTCATTCTTATGTATATATGTACTCATGTTTCCTTTCCATATTTTTATAACCCTTACTGAGCTTTTTATGCTCATACCATGATTTTTTGAAATGTTTTTCACAGGTCAAGGGTAAGGTACATGTTATGATGATAGTGTCAAGGAAGTGTTAAGAAAGAATACATGATTTATTTTTAAATATGTTTCTGTTGATGGAAAAAAAATGAATACTATATTTTATGTAACCAATTTGTATAAATGTGGAATGTAATGAATGTTTTATGATCTAATTCTCTAAAACTCTAAACCTGAAAATATCCTCAATGTGTAATCTTGTAATAACTCATGATTAAGTAATGTTTAAGGTTGGGTCCTTATAGTTGGTATCATAGGTCGGTTTAGACAACTTTAGGGATTAGGAGTTTTTGTTAGACACATGATTAGTCCCTATATCTATTATTTTAGTTAAATCCTTGTTTTATAACTTTTTTCAGGTGAAGTAAAGTCAGTTACGAATGGAAGGAGAAGGATCTCAAATGAAATTCCTATCTCTTCCTGATGACATGCTTTCAAAAATTATTGCAAAGTCATGTTCGGATGATTGTGAAACTTTTTCTACCATACAACTCACTTGCAAGCAGTTGTTTGAGATATCAAACACCTCCACTAAACATCGTTATCATCGTGGATCATGGGTTATGTTTAGACAAATACTATTTTCACAATATTCTCATATTTTCAAGAAAGGTAAATATTATCAAGGTATTTTCAAATATTTTACCTTATCACAAGAATTTGAAGAATATTATGATTTTAAAAATGGTGCTGAGGAAGGAGACCCTTGAGCAACCTATTTATATTTGATTTTAAAATATAGTCTCTCAGAACATACTTATAGTATTTTAAAAGGACCAATAATAGAATGTTTCAACTCAAATTCTGTCCGACTATTTTATAGAAATCATGTCTTATCAGATGTTTTGGAATTATATGTCATACATGATTATTTTCCAAAACTGTTTTTATGTGAACACCAATATGACCAATGTTGTACAAGATGTATTTGGATGGAGGAAGAAAATTATTTTGGAATATCTGTAAATCATTGTTGTAATGCATGGGACTTCTACTAATGTGAGCAAGATGACGATGAAACCGAGTGGACGCCATGCTCAAGGTATGATGTTATTCATTTTGGGAATCATTTTATTTTATCTTATGGTGGTGAAATAAGACTTCAAGAATTATGATGTTGAGATCGTAACAGATTTGGATGAAAATGAGAGGTATAAGGAATCTATTGAGGTTAAATCATGTTAGTGTTATTTTTGGAGTTTTATAAAAAGGACAACACGCAGACCGTGTGACAACCTTTCCCATCGGACAAAGCATCGGGAATTGAACCCACAACCAAAGTGCGACTGGTATTTATCGCCTACTACTAGACTACATGAAGTCCCTGGTTAGTATGACTGATTCTTTTTAGTTAGATGATTTTATGAATTAAGAGTAAGTTGATTTTGGGTTATATATGAAAATTTATTAACCTATCATGGAGGATATGTGATTAGGTTAATTACTTTTCAATACGAGACATTAAGAGAAACTGATGTTGATTGGAGATAAATGTTACGATTTAACTTGGAAGACTATGTGACTAAATCCTTCAAATATTTGGGTTTCAATCTTAGATTGGTTTACATTGAAGAATTTTATGGACAAATTGTTTATCGAATGGTCCTCATTGAACTTTGGGTTATGTTGGAAAATTTTTGGAGATTAAGGATAGATTTTCTTTTTATAAAGGGTTATCCTTTCTGGATTATCTAATCTTGTACTAACCTTTTTGGTTTTGGTTTCGGTTAAAGTCTAAAGAAATGGGAATTATATAGTTCTCTTTTGTGGATTAGGTGATTCTCTATAGGTTCATTATAGTACTCTTAATGTGAACAAGTCTTCCTAGATACTCATCTTTTGGAGAAAATATGAGTTTGTGTAAGGAATCTAATAAAAGTTGAAAGTCAACATGATAAGTGATTATGTTTCCTTATGAATAAATTCCTCAATAAAAAGTAGCTTAAAACAAAAATGTTGTATGTTATCTTTTCCTGCTGGGGAATCAAATACCTGTTAACCCATCACAAGTTTGTGATTTTCTTATGGTCAACTTTTTCCTAGAAATTTTTACTATCACTCTCCCTCAGAACATGACCCTTTGTTATTTCCTCCATGTCTATATTTTCATACTTGGAATCTTTGTATGGGTTAACTCGGGTGACCTTTGTACTTCTCATTATTTATTTTAATGTGATTTCTTTACCGACTATTGTTCCTATGTGGGACTTTCAAGGATATTTCCATGCTCAATTTTAAAATTGTGAGGACACAATTCCAAAAAAGGGGGAAGGATGTAACAGCCCAGGTAAATAAAGAATATGACAAATTTATGTTTATCCATATTTGTGAATAAAATATTAATATTACATTAAAGGGGATTCTATGCTCGATGGCGTACCCAATACACAACAATGAGTTTCTTGGGAATCTTACGTTGCACTCTAATAATAAAATAATATTATTTTAAATAGTAGTTAACGCCTAGCCGTTGTAATGGGGGGAATGAAAATAACTAACTACAAATGATTATATATGTTTTTCAAATATTTTTACTCTTTACAATAAATGTTAGAGGATTAAAAATGCGAATGAATCCAATTTTAAGCGTAGACATTATAATATTTTTTAAAAGGTCTATTAACCTCCTTTTGAAGGAAAACCTCTTTTAAATCCACTTTTTGACAATTTTATGTGTTATATTTGACAAAATAAAATTCTTATTTATAATCGGGACATCAAAATTTACTTTGTATAAATTTTTGTTATCTTTCCGATAAAGTTCATTTTTTAATGATTAGTGAAAAATGTTGTATTTTAATTCAAACACTATTTTTAATATAATTTATTTATATGATTAGATTACCTTTTGAATTTTTTTTAAAGTAAAATTAGAATATATTTTTACCATTTAATCAAATAGTGGTCGTTGGAATTGATTTCACTTTGAAATTGGACTTAAACTACTGTCAATATTTTGGTACTTATTGTTTCATAAATACATACTATTTTCTATGACAACGGGAAATAATTATTAAATTAATTAATGAAACTTATATGTTTTGAATTTTGTAAAATAGACAACATTTTATTTTCGGAATATTAAATATAGCTTTGGGTGAAGTTATGGTTTTTTCTGGAAAACTTCAATTTTTGATGAATAGTGAAACCACTAAGTGGTACTTAAGAAACTGATTTTTCGTTTAAATGAAATTTTACAACCTTTGTATTTTGAATTTCAAAAATCTGACAGACATGGTTGTCATTAAGAAGTAAAATGTGGTTCAATGGGATGAAAATAATTTTTTTGGTGAATAGTAACATTTATGTTATTAATCGTGATTAGAGGTAATTAATGTAGTTTAAGGTAAGAATAATGTTTTAATAAAATGAAATGACTTAGACACATGTCCTAACCTAATTGGATGAGTCATGGTCGTCCAAGACAATCCATGGGTCAACTTGGGGACCCCATGGAGCCACTTTGGTTGGAAAATTTCATAAATACCTTTTTATTTAATGTTAAAGTAAAAATGACACAAAATGAAATGTTTTACTAAAACAATTTTTAAATGGGGTTAAACAAGTACGATTTTTGACTATAAATATTAATTAGAATGATAAATATATTTCCTACATCATGATATTTTTTTTATAATTTTTATACATTATATATATTAAATTATTTATGACATCATGATGATGCACGATTACCTCATTAATAAAGGATTTAAATAAAATGAAAAGATAATGTAAAATCTATGACATACACATGTCCAAAACCTATTGGATGAGTATATTTCGAACCCTTAACACCTTATCCTCGAATTATATCCATGTGGGACATTTTAAATCCGAAAAGCATTTTAAAATAATGGAATATTTCATTACTTACCAAGAGTGCCCCTCCTCTCCTCTAATAAAAGGCCCCCACCTCTACCTCCTTACCCACACATCCAAAGCCTTTGGCTCGGCCAAACCCTGTCAATTTTGTCTCTACACATCCCTCTATAACTCCTTGAAGCCTCACTATGGGCATAAGTCTTCCCAAGGATGCCTTTGTGCTCAAACCAAATGGAGTTACCCGATTTTAAGGTAATGTCTTCATTTGAGTCCTTTTGTTTTATTTTGCTTCTCCAACACCCTAAACTCTTTTTATTCATTTCTTTTGTAACAACTCCAGTATTTTCAATATATTATGATATTTTTTTAAGAAGTATTTGAGCTAAACTTGCACACACATTCATCTAATGGTTAAAGAACATACTGTTTCTGTGGTTGGTGATTTTCTGCCTCACGAAACAATGATTGTTCAATAATCTTTTAACACCTTTAAAGGTGGCCATTATGATGTCACTGTATTTTATATATGATATATATGGTATTTATTTTTATTATTTGCTTCTGTATTTTATATATAAATCTTACCTTTATTCTTTTCATGTTGTGTAAAAGCGATAATTTCATATGAGGATGTGTGGACTACCACCCCCTCATGTGATGTGACTCGTACATGCAACACATGGAATGTATAAATAATGAAATTAATGAACATATGTGACCTATATAAAATATATATTATACTGGAATGATAATATATATGTATATATATCATTTATTTTTAATTCCAGTAATATGACAAGGAAAAAAGGAAAGTAGCGTTCATGCGTACGTACGACCTACTGTCTCCATGAACGGTGCTTTTCGTTTTTTGTCTCCAAATGATATGGAATAGTATAAAATGAATATGTAATGGATATATATGATATTTTATTCATTAATACTATTCTGGAAATTATTTACTTATAACTACATGGACAATCATTTTTCATACAAGTTCATTTTTTACCTCATGTACCAATCATCGGCAAAAACATCTCATATGAACTAACATTATTAAACAATTATTATAACATTATAATATGTGATATGAACTGAATAATAATATCTAAAATAGGTCCTTATGAAATTATAAATTGACCAAAGTTTATTATTCAGGAATATAATGAAACGAATAAGACAAGTCGGACTTGAGGTAAGGGATCCTACTCCTCTCATTATTTTTAAGTACACTCTTTTATATCATTCCTTTTAATGATCATATTTCTTGTCATTGGGATGTTCTTTTAGATTAAACATACTGTAATTTTTATGTTAATATGATGATAGACCCTATTCTCTCTCATCAATCCATTTTGGATGTTTTGAGTGGCGCCGTTAGGCTGCTGAATTTTCGTAAGAGACCCAACATCTCTCTTTCTTTTTAAGTACTCTCCTTTATGTCACTTCTTTTAAAATCCTATTTGTTATGTTGGGTGATGTTATTTTATATTCCTATTCCTGTACATTTTATTTTAATATGATGAGAGACCCTATTTGATATCATCAATCCATTTATGGAAGTTTTAAGTGGCGTCGTTAGGCTGCCGAGTTTTCGTAAGGGATTTTTAATATCACTTTTATTCCCGTGAGATTTATGCTAAATTTGCAACAATTTCCTTTGAGTGGTTTATGTACTGCCCATTATTTTACTCATTGTGTAATATACTTTCAGTTATGATTATTTACATCAATGTTGTATTGTCCTTCTTTCATGAGGTGCATGTTTCAAAAAATACCCATGTCGGTAAGGGAACCTTTCACCCTCCACTTTTTAAAAGACTTATTTTGTTATGTCTTTTAATTCAAATAATATTATGTTGGGATATGTTCTTCTATATCCTTAATGATATAAATTTTATGTCCAAGTGATGAGATACCGTTTTTATCTCTCATCAACTCTTTTTCTGAATTTTGAAGTGCGTCGTTAGGCTGTCGAATTTTTGCAAGGGAACTTCTTAACCCAATTTTGATTCTTTGGGATAAACTTGTACACCTTGAATATGTCGTTCTATGATTATGTGTGATTTTCCTCTGATTATTTTGCACTTAATACCCACTTATATTTCGTGTATTCATTTGTCACACATAATTATGTAACTGATTTATCCTTAATCTAAGGATACCATCTTTGTATGGGACTTCGTCTCAATCTCCTTTCATTGATTCATATTTTG
This sequence comes from Viscum album, assembly GCA_963277665.1. NCBI lineage: Eukaryota > Viridiplantae > Streptophyta > Magnoliopsida > Santalales > Viscaceae > Viscum > Viscum album. Next base: position 1,768,335,424 of record OY728152.1, read on the forward strand.
TTTTATACACAACTTTCTTTTATACGGTGTATAAATCCATTTGACTTTTCGTTTATTCAAAAGGAATCTTTTTTATACAAAGCGTTTACTAAACGACAAAAGGGAATGTTTTTGTTGTACATATGCGGTGACAATGACTTCTCCGCCGCCGTGACCATTATTTGAGTTTCGGCTTCCTCTACAATCCATACCTTCTTTTTAAAATAAAAATAAATACCATGTTTTACTTTTCTATTATTTTGGTATTGTAAATGGTTTTCATAATGTTTTAATATCAATGTGTTGTATTGATATCTTGTGATTGAATGGTGGAAATGTTATGTTTCCTTTATGCATGTTTTATGTGATACGATTATGTTGTGGTTCTTGGGAATTATTATGAAGATGGGTGGTTCCGTGATAATCTAAGGGTGGGTGAGCCCGATTTAGATCTCCAATGCATTGGGTAACGTGAAGGAGTGAAACGTTAAGGTTTTTCCGAAGAGATTTAGGGAATATACTTTGGTGGGTATTCCAAACGTAACCAAGAGGGTTACTCCCTACATAAGAATGTTATGAATGCCTCAAGTTACCTTTATGTCTTATGATTTATATGATTTATTCATGATTTGATGAGGTATATTAAAGTGCCAATGTTTTATGGGTAAAGTGTGAATTCATTCTTATGTATATATGAACTCATGTTTCCTTTCCATATTTTTATAACCCTGACTGAGCTTTTTATGCTCATCCCAAGTTTTTTTGAAATTTTTTTCATAGGTCAAGGGAAAGGTACATGTTATGATGATAGTGTCAAGGAAGTGTCAAGAAAGAATCCATGCTATATTTTTAAATATGTTTCTGTTGATGGGAAAAAATTAATACTATCTTTTATGTAACCACTTTGTTTAAATGTGGAATGTAATGAAAGTTTTTTGATCTAATTCTCTAAAAATCTAAACCTGAAAAGTTCCTCAATGTGTAATATTGTAATAACTCAAGATTTAGTAAGGTTTAAGGTTGGGGCCTTATACTTATAATCATCCTGATGTTAGAAACATAAATAATTACACCACCTCATCTGATATTTTCAATGTTTCAAAATGTATTTTAGGAATCCTCAATCACCTTCCCTAACACATAAAAGGAATAAAATTCTATAAAAATTATAAAATGTATTTCTCACCTATTTAAATAAATAATTCTTAACTATATATGTTTACAATAAATAAAAAAATGATACAAAAACATCCAAAAGGATCAATAATCACCTACATTGTATTTTTTGTATGCATCACAAAAACATCCCAACTCCATTTTTAGATAACACTTTTCTGAACATTTTTTCAAACCATATCCCCTCTCCTAGAGAAAATCATAACAACACACTACTAGATAAAGGAACATTTTTAACTAAATCTCATCCCATAGCAACTATCAATATTTTCTAGGATATGATAAAATCCCCCATATTTTTCCTTCTACCCATTTTTATGATATCAACAGGTTCATATTCAAAACATAATGAATTTTAAACTTTATAATTTTATCCATATTCTCCCCCTTTGAATGAATAATCCAAATAATGGTGGAGGAATTTCATTCAAACATCATAAAGTCATTAGTGGACGATGAACTTGTAGTTTTAGCTTCAATTACCAAAATATTTCCAACAACAAAGATTTAGTTAAAATAATATGAATATGATAATTTGTTGAAATATACTTAAGAATGCCATCTCCACCAACAAGATTATGTTTTATGAAATCATTCATTATTTCGATTTAATTTCATTATGAATTTTGGGGAATTTTTTGGAAATAAAAATCGTAATTTAATTATCCCAAATAAAATCCAATGTATTCTAACATTCAGTCCGAAATATTTTATCATGACATCCATTCATATACTTTTCATACAAGCATGATGGAAGAATTTTATTATGATCTCACTATAGTCAATTTATCTGATCATTATTAATTACTATCCTAGAAAAAGAGATTCTATGAAGATAAATTTCTTCTTGATGTTGAATTTCAACAAATATAATATATTTTTTAATAATTAACATTTTATTTAAGAAAATATATATAATGACATTTTTACTCTATAGGCTAGAAGAAATGTTTTCCTTACAATACCTACATATTTATGTATCTTCAATCATGTGTGATTCCTTTTAATCACTCTAACTTCTCACACATAATTTACTAGTTGAAACACAATTTTTCTTGAACATATATGATTGATAATTCATCTACCAACCATAATATTCCATTTTAACTCACACTTTTCCCATATTGATCATTACTCAACATTACACTAACCAAGATAGGTTCAAAAAAATATTTTTATGATCAAATTCCTATAATCTGAAACAATTAATTTTCATAATTTTCCTATAATATATATACATATATATATCTTTCTTTATGTTGAACATCTAAGACCATGGAGAATGTAAACTCTATAAAAATTGACATTTCAAACATTTCTTTCATTTTTTTAATAACCACTTCATATTTTTTATCACTTTCATCATAAAAATTATTTTATCAATATAAAAATGATAATAAAAGAAATTGATCACTTTTAATTAATAAAAACATTTCCATTATATTCTCAATCTGAAATTTCATAGATTAAACAATATTTCATGTTTACAGTACAATTCATGAGGATCTTATTTCAAACAATATAAATATTTCATTATCTTACACAACATAATTCTATAATTATTATATAAGAACCATTATGTTACTGTAAATAAACTTCTTCTTTAATTATCCCACAAAAAATTCTATATTAAATCTTATCTGAATTTTTTTTGAAAAATAATTGCATAAAATTTTAATGAAATTATTATAGTTTCATGTCTCCAAATAGGTGAATATTTCTCTAAATTCTACACATCCCACCAGTGAGTAACCATTTCCCGCATATCGAGCTTCATCTCTAAAAATTTCTTCATGTTCACAGATATTGTTACTTAATAACCACTCTTATAATAACACATTATTTCTTGTTGGTTAAGTAATATGAACCAAAGATTCATTTTATTCAAAATTATCTAAATCTTCATTTATCATATCCTATCCACTCTTTATATTCAACTTCCCGTTAAATTAATTTTGGTTCCATTAGCGAGATAATAGATGTTTAAAACAAAAATTTATAATTCATTCAAGTATGAATTGGATCATTTTGATTTCAAATGATCATATTAGTTTCACCATTTTTAAAATGTTTTAACCATATAGTTTCTCTTCCAAACATACTTTCCTCATAAAATTTTTTGTCTCCATTCTATCTCTCAAAAAATCTTCTTTATCCACATCAATAAATTTTATAAATAATTTTTTATTTTCAATATATTTTATATCATAATAATCCACTAATATATATATAGATATTTATTTTAGTTTTTATTAATTTTTCTATTGGATGAATATCCCATGAATATTCTTTTTTCTTCTTTTTCATCAATCAATTCTCTATCTAGATTTTTTATCATTAGAAAGAAAGGACTTTTAAAACATTGAATTATTTCACTAACTGATTTTTCATAAAAAAAATTTCATAGTAGATAATATTATAATTATTACATAACATATATTTCTTTTTTGAAATTCATTTATTTACTTATATCATATCCTTCAAAATAAGTTAAATTTTTTTATTCTATTAGAATGTAATTTATAATTTATAGTAAACAATTTTTCATCAAATATTTTACAATTTTTATTATTTGTGAAAAGAAAAAATATATTGATTATTTATTCTATATTTAATAAAATTTAATTTTAAATTATTTATTTTATAATACTTTTTATTTTTATTAATTTTGTATTTTATATGATTACAAATATCCCTTTTCACTTCCCTTCTAAAATATTTTTACATTTATATAGCCTATAATTTATGATTCAGGAACATTATTTTGGACATACAAGTAAATGAATCATTGATATTGATAAATTAAACATAATATTTTCTTCATTGATGTCTTATAGGATTGTAATGATTATAGTGAATGATCTCATGTGGATTAGTGGATTAGATTTCCACATTCTTATATATATTAATTTATATCTTCCCTCTCCAAAATGTTATATAATCAAAATATTATTTCATCTCTTGTGGTGTGTTTCTCATACAATATATACATTATAATGTGTTATAATACTAATTTGACCAATAATCCAATTTCCTCAATGCGAAAACTTATTTTTAACCTCATCATGTATGTAACGATGGTTACATATATATCCAATCTAGTAATGATTTCTACTACTTCATTCTCCCTTAGTAAAAAATTTTCCATCATTATATAAAATTATGATAAAAAATATATCTTGAAGATATCATAATTACCATGATTAAAAATATTTCTAGGAGTCAAAATTTTTTCATCAGTTCAACAAAAATCAAAACATCAGTTCTTTTCTAATTATGAGCATCAATCTCATCTATTCATATACCTCTAATTTGTAATGAACTCTTATTTCTGAATATGATTGCTCCACCTTCATTTTTGTAATTTTTTAACTATTTGAATATAGCCAATCTTGAGGGAGAAAAAAACACAATTAAGGATCGAATATTTATTCCTTTTTTCTTTTAGTGAAATCATAAAAAACCAAATTTCATTAAAAATATTTCTTCATTGTAACTTCATTTTCATTTATTTTATTTGAAACATTTATGGGATTTGTTTTCAGAAAATCAATAGAACAAAAACCTGGTTGGTTACACGGTCCATGAAGATCCTCTATGAAATAAAATATTTAATAAATTGTACACTTTTTTCACCTAATCATTTATGCATTTTTTAAATTGTATATTATGAAATATAATATCCTTTAATACAATAATTTTCCCTCTAATTTGATTATAATTCCCAAGGATATAAATTTTTTTCAAACAATTAAATCCTTTATTCTAAAAAATACTAGAGCACCAACAATTTACACAGAATTTTCCTCTACATTAGAATTATGATATTTCTAAATAGAATGATTTTGGGGGTTTACCATAATTTTTGGCACCACATTTCCTCAAGTGTATGGAAATCTGTTCATTATGTACATTTTAATCTTTTATAGATGTTGTGTCTTTCTCACATTTCTTATTAATCATGTTTTTTATAAAATTGTTTCTAACTATTAAATTGTTAGTAAAATAAAATAAAATTTTATATCTAGTTGGTATATATTTCATTTTATTCTCGATATGTGTTTCTCCTCAAATTGAGTTGATTTATCTTTTACGTATAAAAATTTTTCAATCGTTTTACTCATCTTCATTAATTTACATTAATACTGATAAATTCATAATTAATCTTTAAAACCTTAATCTTAATTAGTATATTTTTTCTTAATTTTATATTTTATTGTAATTATTTGTTTCACAATATTTAGTATGATGTTCTTAATCACGTCATCATAAACATATTCCATTTAAAAAAGATATTAATTTCCAACATTATTTTTCACTCTTAATTTATTCATAATTATTATTCATTTCATATCTAATATTTTGCTTCAAGAAATACCACATATTTATCTCTCAAGGGATATTCATTATAGGTTTCTTCATATTTTTCTCCTTTACAATTTATGGAATCATTTTTTTCACAAAATTTTAATTTCTGGTTTTGAACATATATTTATTTACTTATTCGTAAAAACTATTTCTAGAAGTATCATATTATCCATTCTAACTCAATATAATTATTAAGTTTGTTCTAGTGAAAATATCATTACTTACAGTGGAATTTTTATTATCCATGGATGTTTTTCTACAATTAAACCACTACAGTTTTGAATCCAAATTATTTTGGTATTTTTTAAAATTTATTAAATGGAAAATTCAGATAAAATTTCAAAATTCCTCTACACTTGAAAGACACGATTGATTGTTTTCCCCTAAATTTTTCTCAACCTATTTGGTAAATTTTTTATATAAGACACAAGATTATTTCATTAATTTCATCATCATCCTTATCTTCTAAATCACTGAGGATAAACGTCAAAAGATCAATATATTATATTTTAAAATTCTCCATAGTATAAATATCTATTTAATCATTGATCATATTTATGAATAATATATCATTACTCTTCTCATATATATGAATAATGTTTTTTAATTTATCAGGTGATAAATAGTATTTATATTCTATGATTGAAATTTTAGACTCAACCATATTTTTATTGTTTCTCAAAATTTTTATCACAATGGTGTAACATTATAAGAAATATAAATAAATATTATTTCACCAAAATAATCATTATCTCTAAATATAATCTCGTCAAAAGTGTCATAAATATCCATGATAATGTCTTCAAAATTATTTCGACATATAATTGTCTTTTCATCATTTACATTATCATTTCCAATGAAGATACATTCGAGTTTCATTTCATGTTTCCCATGATTTTTATGACCTGTCACATTAATTTTTTTTAAAACACACATATAAAATAATTTATAGATTTCACTTATTCCTCTGGATTTATTTTATTTTGTGAATGACATACGATCATCATTCTTAATGGGTGAAAACCTAACTGTGACTGCATGAAATTAATCCAAGATGATTGATAGAAGATAGGGGTTTGTTTTTTTAAACATGATAATTATTTCCATAAAAGGTAAGAATACCTATGTTTCTTTACATTGTTTTGTATATTCTTCTCTAGGACTAAACACGAGAAACCAGACTCTAATAACAACTAAACATCAATAGGATGAAGAAAATATCTAAAAGGGGGATGAATTAGTAGTGAACAATATCAATTTAAATTCACATGGAATAAATCACTAATTACATTTTTTTATTTTCAATCATTGTAAAATTAATATTAGAACATCACAGTCATGAACTGATAGAAAATTAATGCATCAAACATAACATTTACATTGTTCTCTTCTAGTGTGGGATATTGTATCGTTTCCCTATAGCCTCTATTCTTCCTTGTAAATTCAGTATTAAAAGTAGTGAACATATCATGATCAAACTATCATAATATTATTTATATATCCTAATAAGAAATATTATAGTAAATCCCATTAGTTATAATTATTTTCATATCAAACTAATCCCATAAAAATAGTTTATCACTATTTAACATCAAAAAAATATAATATAGAAATATTCTATCTAATTTACTCCATCCAGGTAGAGTACTTCTAGTGTTCCCCACCTTATATTGTTGTACTCTATCTATATACCTCACTAACTACGACTGTAATAATTTGTTTTAAGGAATAAAAAATCATTCCTCAAATTAAATTCCAAAACAATAACATATTCAATCTTAATTTTCTATAATCTTTATGATATTTGTTTTCAAGGTATATATTTAACACAAATATACAATAACACTTATTAAAATATCTCTATTTAGTATTTTTCATCATTTAGCACATTTTAATTTCACTATAAACATGCAATACTCTAAAGACATCAACATATCATCTCTTTTTGTAAGGGTGAATAGTGTTTGTATGATTTTAGTTTCACCTCATTTAATAAGATCACTCATATGAGAATGGGTGGGAACTCAAATTCATTTTATCTTCAATTAAGAAATATATTTTTTCAATGTCCCTCACTTATCTATATCAAGAGATTCATCTATAATATTCTAGAGTATTATTTAGTCTCTATAAAAACTATATCATCTACAACATTCATTAAAATTCATTAACATCGTAATTAAGGATATTATTAAAACATACTTGTACCAACTAGAAATTAAACAGAAAAATATCATCTCTCTTTAATCATGTTAGGACCATTCAATTATTAGGTAATGGTTCTCGAAACTCCATATTTAGTAATTTTCTCTGAAGAGTTCTTTTAGAACTCATCTAGAAAATGACTATTCTCTACTTCTATATTTTTTTCAACTAGATGAATCTATCAGGAAATATCTAAAAATATTTTACTATATCTGAAAAAATTCGTTTATTGACTGATATACTTTATATAAGTCCACATGATTAGATATGTATAATGATTCAGAAAGACTACATCTAATCATCATTCATCTTCTTAGTAATTATATATTTAGAAAAAAAAATTTCTCAGAAACATCATAATATCATCCATAATATCAAATCATTGGGGGTTTTTCTAATATTCATCTATTAAATTATCATGAAAATAATAATATAAGAACAATACTTTTGTAAAACTCTCTTAGATGAATCATTATATGATAAATTCTAATTGATGAATATTCTGATGATGAACTCAATCTGATTCCTTTATATAGTTGCATCAACATTCTATAATTGGATTTCATGGTCATATCATCTTCCCCTTCATTGTATCCTCAGGTCATTTGCTATGAAAAAATCGTGTGTAATTTTATACCCTTCTATCAATATATTACTATTGATATATCTTATATTGAATTATGATATAAAATAATTTCTCCCTTTTGTATTAATTACATCAATGGTTTATTTGATATTACATATTCAACTTTATAATATTTCATAATCATAAATATTCTCAATCCATTTTACTTATTACCCATTATTTATTTATAATAAATTTTCATGTTTGTAAGAACACGTCATCAAAAAATTCATGTAAATGAACAACATGAAAGAACCACCCCATCCTTTTTGGTATGATTATGTATTATCTGTACGATAAAAACAACCCGAGTCCATCTTGTACTACTTATTTACATCTCCCCGCCCTATTTAATATTTTAAAACATCATCACTACTAATTTATTTAATGTTTTCATCCTGTAACTTCATCCATTTTTCATCTGTTATCCTTAGCTACTAGTCTTCATACTCAAGTATCTATATCTGGTCACCATCCATCTCGTGAATTTTTTAATGACTCCAATATCCTCATTTTGGACAAATCATGGACAATTATATTCTCCATTATTTTAGAAACATAAATAACAGAAATTTCTTTGAATATATGAATGTATCCTATCATAGATAAGGAAACATCCTTACATCATATTTCACCTCATAAGAAAATATTTCCAAAAAACATCTCTTACTATTTCACACATATTTTATAAAATCATTAATTACTAGATATGTTGACAATAATTAAAAAAGTCACAAAAACATTTAAACGGATCATTAATGAACATGATAAGGAAAAAATAATCTTACCACATTGGGATATATGTGAATTACCATGCTAGATAGGCTTATGTGTTTTCAGGGAATAGTACCACACCAAGTATAAAAGTATCCTATGAATTAGTTAAAATTAATACTCTAGAGACACATACAAACTAATTATACATAAAAATTTGTTAAATCACATGCTATGATTGATCATGAAATAAAAACATAAATAAGTAACCAAATAATATCAATTCATTAGACATGAAAAACAGGTTAACATGATCCATATTGGTAACATATAATAAATTACATTACATCAACCATTTATCGAAATATTCATAATTACCAATTATCACAAATTTTTTTAAGAATTAAATTTCATGTATGAGTAATGTAAATTTCCTTTAATATGAGAATCTAATAACCTTAAATCAAGTTATTTTTCTAGAGGTTAACCTTCCAATTAACTGATTCAGATCCAGTTGATTATTTTTAAAAATAATTATTACAAATCACATGTTAACACCATTCATAATACTGAGTTAATTCTTAATCAATTTACAATCAATATAGTTTTTGAGGATTACCATTTCCATGTCCCAACATAATTTCAAAGGAGTTCAATCCTCTTAGGTTTCTACAAGTCCCAGTATCTGATCTAGTAGACCTAATAATTTCCATGATTATTTTTGATATATGGGTTTAATCAATACTAATGGTACCCAACTATGGTAATAAAAATACAATATGGATCTATAATATCATACTTCTTGTATATACTATAAAAATTAAATAGATTATATGGAGTTTTCCATTTCCACCCACCTTATGAAATTATTAATAATTTATTTAGGTAAATTTTTAGGGTCCATGTAATACATTACAATATTCAATGGAAAATATTTTAAATATATCATCCAATTTGTATAAGGTTGAACCAAGGATGCAATAATAGGAATTAATTCTCGAAAGGGTAGACTTAAATATTTGGAACATGCGATCGAAGAGTGGATTAATGAACTAAATTGAGGGGTTAGAGGATCCTTGAGAGCTATGGATAATATTATAAATTCATTGATACATTATTTGGGTTAAAAGGGATAAAATATGATAAATGGGGGATTTTATTTTAAAAATAACCTACTTTGAAACATTCTCCATCATCACATCCTAACACCATGTGGTATAAAATAGTTTCTTGTAGCAAACATGAATGGTTGGAAACCCTATCAATTATTGTTTTTCCACTATCGTAGACTCATCCAACACATATACTGCATGTGGTGGAGTGGGTTTCACAAACTAGATGGTGAACTCTAATGGATTTAATATGATAAAATATATCCCAACAACTATCTTGTGTCTCTAATGTCTCTCCCAAACTGTAAGCCACCACTTTTATTCTACTAAAACATTTCCTTGATTCCCTAATCACATCTGAAACCATATTTCACGTTATGTACAGAAATTGTTTACCGAGGGCCCACTGGTTTACAAAATATAAAATACATTCAACTAAAAACATTAAGGGAATTTCTCCTTGAAAATAGGTTATATACAACATCCCCACCATATAACAAATCATCCTCAAGCTATGTTCCCAAGAATCACAATGTGGTATCATATATAATAATTTCAATCCTAGATCTTCACTTTAACACACACATGATATGAATACACTCACACTGGAGGCTCAATCTTCCCTTGGATCTTCGTTTAACAATTTTCCACAATATGGATATGGTGATCCTTAAAATATTCATAAAAATCAATACTGACCACATCAATATATATCATGTTAGATGTATCTGGGTGATATCTGTGAATCTATGATATGTGAGCCACGTCATCAATGGTACTATACTATTTTAGAAGGTCCAAATAGTATGCCACGAGACCAACCCTCTCTACTATCTCAAATTTCTTGATGAACCATGTAACACCCTAAGATTTTGTGATTCATTTATATATTTAAATTAGATAACATAAATTATTAAACATTTTAACGTCTCTTTTACCCACATTCTCACCACATCTGTGACATTTTTTTTAAACACAGTCTAGTTATATATTTGAATAGAATTAGGAAAAATGGACATATATGTTTATAATTATACGAAATTTTTGATCTAATAGGAATTCCATATTTTTTTGTGAATAGTATATTCTGTAAATTTTTATATACCTCTTTTAACGATGAATATCATAATTAATGTTACACATATTATTATTTTATTATCAAATAACATCAAAACTTTTCCAAATTTCAATGGATAAGTGGTTTTCAACTACAATCGACCTTATAATGAAATTATAACATTTTTAATCCACTTGTTTATGAATTTTTCATTTATTATATTATATTTAAAGATAAGTTAAAAATGTCACACTCATAATTTTAATAATTAAATCATTTTTAATATTGGTTTATCCAGAATAAAAATCAACAATAAGTATTTATTTGAAATATAATAATTTTATCTACATCGTGAATATTAATTCATAATTTTTTGTGATAAAATAATAAACCTAAAATGTGATATGATAATGATGAATTAATTGTTTAATTGATTAAAAGATCAAATAAATGATAATAAAAATATTAAAATAATTATACTTTAAATTTAAAAGGACTATGACATTTTAGGAGTATCATAAACGGCTTTATGAAATTATTTTGAGGTTTTGATTTTATATAAAAGAAATGTTGTGACTAATATAAAAATTTACACTATTGATATTTTATGATAAAATAATTCCTTAAATTTAAAAAAAATATTTTAAAAAATTTAAGAATAAATTGATATTATGGAAAGGTCTGAATGTTCATAAAGATTAATTTTATTGAAAATTTACCATATATATTTAAAAATTTATATCTTATTTATATTAATATTTTTTATATTAATTAAAATTACAATAGAATAATTAATGTTGAATCAAAATGGTATGGTCAAAATAAATCCAATAATTGTCCAAAATTTATTGGATGAATAATATGTGACCCTTATCAGTCTATGATCAATTTTTATTTTATTAATGGAAACTTTTCCCTGAATATAAATTATATATCACACATATCAAATATAGATAAAAAGTGTCACTCTCTTGTATTTAATATATTATATGTGTTCACATAAAGAAAACAACAAGATATGAACGAATATAAAATCATATTTTGAGATAGATGAAATTAATTTCATTAAATAAATTTATATTAAATTTTTAGAAGTTATCTAATTAAAATAATAGCTTATTGAATGAAAAAAATATATATTTAACTAATAGAAATATTTAAGAATTGATTTTAATAATATTAAATTTGATATATTTAAGATTATTTAGCATGTTTATATAATTTTATAGATCTATAGGATATATTATTGATGTTTGGAAGTATTATATTTTAATTCCAACCTTATCATGTTGAATTTCATGTCGAATTAAATGAATAGTATAAAATTTAACAATAATGATATAATATTGAATGAAATTATTATTAAATAATTTAAAACAATTGTTAAATAACCACATGGGGATAAGATATAGTCCAAAAACGTATTCTACCTTTCATTTATGGTTCATTTTTATATATTTAGATAAAGAAAAATCTTATAATATTTCTAATTTTTTGGGATTTCCAAAAGTTCCCCACACAATAATTATAAAAGAAAACATACTCCCTCACATTCTCCCAGCACATTTAGATGTAAGTATTGAACAAAAATTAACCATTTCCCATATAAAAATTTCTATTAACATTATAGATGATATTTTCATCTAATTATATGAACTATATTGTCTGTAGTAGAAGTTCTAGAGGGAGACCTTCGATGTAGATGTAATCTCTTTACAAACTCTTTGAAAGTAGTTTCATCTTATAATTCCTCATCTTGTGTTGATTCCATTATAAATTAGTAAATAAATTATCACCTATATTATGGTATTTTAATACAAATATGGAATAACCACATTCTATATTTTGTTTATCCTGTGAAAAATTAATATACCATGTGTGCATTACGAATGGATTATTGACTCCATAAAGTGGTATAATCTTCCATTCATCGCAAATTTATTTGAATGTATATAATTATTGACATAATGAATTTAAATAATTAATATGAAATGATATTTAATTTGTATATACCTTCTAATTCGTCACCCATTTATCATATAGAGAGTGATATTGTCGCTCATGCATATTTACCACCAATCGTCTCCACGACATGATGAGATATATATTATACATTAACAATTTCAGTAATGATTGTAAAACAAAAAAATATAATGAATAAATATTAAAAATATAATAATTAATACTCCAAGAATTGTATATATATAAGTTATTTATCTTTTCTCATCTAGTAGATAAGAAAAGAGTAACAATGTTAATGCATACATTAAACTTATAATATCCATGAACAATTTATTCCTATTAATATATTTATATTATTTATATATATTTATATAGTAAATATATAAATTATATAGATTATATTTTTCATTATTTATGCATATAAATCACGATCTGAGTAATACTATCAAGAAAAACAAATTAAAACATGTACAATAAATAATAAGTTATTAACTGAAACATTGCATTAACATGGAATTATTAATTAATTCGGAATATAATGTCATAAAATAATAATATATGATATAATAAATATTAATATGATTATTTTATAAGTTAATAATATGTTTAAAACCACTATGCAACAGTTTCTTACATGTGTGGAGGGAATCAGACTGTAGGTGATGGATTTTTGTCTAACAATTACTTATGTGAGACACATGCCTCATACACTACTTGATTCTTCTACAAGGTGTATGTACCTATCATGAAATTATTTTATTATACATAACCATAATATTCTATTATTTTCATATCCATATAGTTTTATTTCATTCATAGGATATATGGATGTACAGATTGTAATGATATAAGTGTTATTTCACAATCTCATTATTATGCGTGGTTGTATATATTTCTGTATCATACTAGGGAATATCCACCACCCATGTCCCTAATTTATAAAAAAAATAGTTTCCATAAAATTGTTTATGTATTTCTACAAAATAGTACAGTACTTTTACCCATATTTTAGCTTTTATAAAATAATATTAAAGGGTACCTTTTGGTCATTTTTCAAATGATGTACTTTTTTACATTAATTGAAAATGTAAGTGAAGAATTTAGTTTTTAACATATACCTATTTTATTTATTTTAATTATTCAATGACGACATATTACTATTAATATTATATTACACTCTTATAATTTTATTATCAAAATAATGTTTTATTTAAAAATTCTACAACATTTCAATTAAAGAAAATGTTTTCAATGAATTATTGGTATATTATTCAATAATAAATTTCAAGAGAAATCACAAAATTAATGTTTATCTAACATAACATTTTTTATGAAAACTTTATTTTAATGGGGTTAGTGTTCAATGTTTCTATTCATATTAATTCTATAAATATTTCATTTTCATTTTGCAATGATATTTACAAATCTCATTTCATTTCGTGGTTTATATTATGTTTGAATTATTTTTTTGAAATCCATTTCATTACATGGATTCCAATATAATGAATGATTTATGTTTATGTGGAAGACATATATACTAGTTTCATTATCTTATGGTTTGGACCTATATCTCCCTCCATTTAGTTGGGTAATGATGTATAACTCATGAGGTATATATGCTATCAGTGAACCTGAATTCTTGGTTAAAATTCCATATGTCGACCTGTTTTTCATGAGCATAATTTTATCAGTGGACATATTTTTCATGTTCATATGTTTTTGGAATGGACTAATTTCTTGTCCTTCTTTTAATGAGTGAACCTTGAAACTATTTATAAATAATCAAAAAGTTAAATTAAATGCGTAGTAAAAATTTAATTATAATGTTAATGAAATGATTTCATGTATTATGTTCATTATTATTTTGTGATTAATGCCTAATTATCTTCCAAAATCATTCAACGACTCATGAATATTATCTTATTATATATAGGTTATGATACCTAAATATTATGATCATGTTTGCATACCATTTTGTTTTGCTATGCCTACATATTCTGTATGTATACCCTTAACATATAAGCTTACCTTTCAATATGCTCTTTTCCCTTGGATATAATGAAATATAATAATAATGCTATGTCAAAATGGGTCCCAGTTATAAAGAAATAGTGGGGAGAAGTAAGTGAGTTATGAATAAGTGTTTAATGAATCCATCTTTCCAAAGTAAATAAACTGATACGTTCTTCGGCCATGTATTTTTGTAATGTTTTAGATATTAAAAAAAGTGATGTAATTTTTATTAACATCAATCAAAGTTCACTATAGTTGGTATCAGAGAAACGTTTTATTCAACCATTCGGAAGTAAGATGAAAATATATAGTGATATTACTAGTAAAATATCAATGGATATCTCTATGGATGTATCAAAGGATAATCGAAATGTGTCGAAGATTTAAAATACCGGTTCATGATTTAGGTATCCTATAAGTATTTTATCATGATTTTTTGTTTTTATACTATGATAATTATTTAGAACACAATCATTACTATTCTTCATAAATAGTTGTAACTAGAGGGAAAGTCATTATCATTAAATGTTTTATATGTGGGAATTATAAAAAAAAATTTCCAAAATGGGAATATCATGAATAGAATCCAGAAGATGGATTGAGTGTTGGATACTCTACTGTGGATAAAGATACCACTAATGACATGTGAATGGTATGGTATTTTCTTACTATATTTATTATATTAATCATATAAAGAATGCTAATATTGATCTTGATGAACCTTATGATATGATTAATGTAATGACTATGATGATGAAGCCCGAGTAATGGTTTGAGAATTAATTTGGCTTATTGAAGTGTTTATGTAATAGTATTCAAGAAACATTATGTATAATTTCCCTTTTCGTATTATAGAATAAGGTAACATCAAATTATTGATCCATTTTAGTGTTTTCATATGGATTTTAGAGCATATTATGAACTTAAAATGTTACCCTAAAAATAGAATGTTACAATAAGGTGATATTTTTAAAAAAACAGTGATTAAGGGAAACCAACCCATTAATATTTTCATGATGATGAAATAATGATTCTTGGAAAAGTAATTTTTCATATGAATAATAAAATTTGATGGTAGTAATTTATTTTAAATTTATTATAGATTTTTTAAAAAGTGGTTTATGCTAACATGGATGTAGATTATAAAATTTTGGACTTGAATAATATATCTAATAAACATTATAATAGTGAATCATGATTATTTTCAATAACTGCATATCGTAATTAAGCTAATTTCTCTTCTTCATTAGAATTTATTATCAAGGCGTTCACTTTTTTAGAATGTGAAAAACATAAACTGCCTTATGATATATGGGAGACAAATTTTAAGCTGATTTAGTGCACCTCATTCTAAGGATTTAGATTTTCATATTTAGATTCATTATAGGATTATCCATTAATAGAATTATTAAGTAAAAAATGAATATTATTGTTATATTGATTTATTATCTCATTATAGGTATATTAAAACACATTTTCTAAACATTTTTTTGACCATTTATAGAATGACCTACCAATCTTCTAATGATTTAATAACACATCAGAACTGAATAACTCAACTTCATTTCCATTAATATGGGTTGAAGTACAAATTTATTTAGGAACCTAAAAGGTGTATATAAGGCCTCAAACTTAAACCTTACTTAATCTTGAGTTATTACAATATTACACATTGAAGATCTTTTCAGGTTTAGAGTTTTAGATAATTAGATCATAAAACTTGCATTACGTTCCACATTTTATCAAAGTGGTTACATAAAAGATAGTATTCATTTTTCCCATCAACGGAAACATATTTAAAATAAAACATGGATTCATTCTTGACACTTCCATGACACTATCATCATATCATGTACCCTTCCCTTTACCTGTGAAAACATTTCAAAAACATGGGATGAGCATAAAAAGCTCAGTAATGGATACAATAATATGGAAAGGAAACATGAGTACATGTATAAATAAGAATGAAATCATACGTTTCCCATAAAACATAAGCACTTTAACATACCTCATAAAATCATGAATAAATCATAGAAATCATAATACATAAAGGTAACTTGAGGCATTCATAACATTCTTAAGTAGGGAGTAACCCTCTTGGTTACGTTTGGAATACCCATCAAAGTATATTCCATAAATCTTTTTGTAGAAACCTTAAAGTTTAACCCCATCGCATTACCCAATGCATTGGAGAGATATATCGAGCTCACCCGCCATTAGTTTATCACGGAACCACCCGTCTTCATAACAATTCCCAAGAACCATAACATAATCTTATCACATAAAACATGTATAAAGGAAACATAACATTTCCACCTTTAAATAACAAGATATCAATACAACACATTGATATAAAAACATTATGAAAATCTTTTTCAATACCAAATGATAAGAAAAGTAAAACATGGTATTTATTTTTCTTTTAAAAAGAAGGTTTGTCTTGTAGAGGAAGCCGAAACTCAAATAATGGTCACGGCGGCAGAGAAGTCATTGTCGCCGCATACGTACGACAAAAACATTCCATTTTGTCGTTTAGTAAAATGCTTTGTATAAAAAAGATTCCTTTCGGATAAACATAAAAGTCAAATGGGTTTATACACCGTATAAAAGATGGTTTTGTATAAAACAAAATATGCCACAATGAAAGGAGATTGAGACGAAGTCCCATACAAAGACGGTATCCTTGGATTAAGGATAAATCAATTATATAACTATATGTGACAAATGAATACACCAAATATAAGTGTATATTAAGTGTAAAAAAATCAGAGGTTATTCACACATATTCATAGAATGACATATTCACGAAGTACAAGTTTATCACAAAGAATCAAATTTGGGTTAAGAAGTTCCCTTGCAAAAATTTGACAGCCTAACGGTGTCACTACAAAATTCAGAAAATGAGTTGATGAGAGATAAAAAGGGTATCTCATCACATGGACATAAAATTTAAATCAATAAGGATATATAAGAACATATCCCATCATAATATTATGTGAATTAAAAGACATAACAAAATAAGTCTTTTAAAATGAGGTGGGTGAAAGGTTCCCCTACCGACTTGGGTATCTTTCGAAACATACAACCCATTGAAGAAGGGTCATACAATAAATATGTAAATACCCATAAATGAAATTATATTACACAAAGAGTATAATAATGGGAAGTACATACGCCACTCAAAGGAAATGGTGGAAAATGTAGCGTAAATCTCACGATACTAAAAGTGAGATGAAAAATCCCTTACGAAAACTCGGCAGCCTAACGGCGCCACTTAAAACTTACAAAAATGGTTTGATGAGATAAAATAGGGTCTCTAATCATATTAACATAAAGTTTACAGAAAGAGTAATATAAAAGAACATCCCTAACATAAAAAAGTGGAGCTTAAAATAAGTGACATAAAGGAGAGTACTTAAAAAGAAAGAGAGAGGTTAGATCTCTTACGAAAATTTGGCAGCCTAACGGCGCCATTCAAAAATTCAAAAATGGATTGATGAGAGAGAATATGGTCTCTCATAATATTAACATAAAAATTATAGAAAATGTAATATAGAATATCATCTCTATCATAAGAAATATTATCTTAAAAGGAATGACATAAAAGAGTGTACTTAAAAAGAAAGAGAGGAGTTGGATCCCTTACCTCGAGTCCGACTTGACTTGATCGTTCATTAAAGTCTTGAATAATAAACTTGAGTTAATTTCTACTATCTTAAGAACCTTTTTCATGTTCATTTTTCCTTTTATATCACTTATTTCCATGTTATAAATATTATGTAATCATTTAAGTTAATAATGTTTGTTTTGTCGATATTTTGTTCTTAAGTCGAAAGTGGACTTCTTAAAATTACATATTGTTCGTGTGGTCAAAGGTTCATTATATCCAGAATGATATTGATTATTTTTATATCATATATATCATATATATAGAGAATATACATGTATTTATAATATTACATAATCATTTAGAGGTAAGAAATGAAATTCACCCTTAATGGAGACGGTAAGCCGTACGTACGCATGAAGGCTACTTTCATTTCTATGTCATATTAATGGAATTAAAACTAAATGAGATATATGTATATTTTATTTCCAGAATTATATTAATCATTTATATGTAACATAAATAATATATAATAACTTTAAATACATCTTTTATACATCCCACATATTATATTAACGAATCAAATCACTTTGAGGGGGCGGTAATCCGCACTTCCTAAAATTAAAATATCGTGTTTACCCACAATGGAAACCATAATGGTATGACAAAAAAGAAAAATAGAGAAGATTAAGTAAAACATAAACATATTAAATATCATATATAAGAATAGTGACATCTTAATGGCCACCTTTTAAGGTGTTATATGAGTGTTGAACAATCATCGTTTCGTGAGGCAGAAATTTTCCATCCACAAAAACAGTATATTGATTAACCATTTGATGTAGGTGTGTGTATGTGTACCTCTAATGATTAATATAGAAACATCCTAGTATATTGAAGATACTGGAGTTGTTACAAATGAAATGAATAAAAAGAGTTTAGGGGGTTGGAGAAGCAAAATAAAACAAAAGAACACAAGAGAGGACACTACCTTAAAATCGGGTAACTCTCTTTGATTTGAGCTCAAAGGCTTCCTTGGAAAGGATTATGCCCAAAGTTAAGCTTTAATGATGGATAGAGGGATTTCTAGAGACACAATGGGCAGGGTTTGGACAAGACAAATGCTTTGGATGTGTCGGTAAAGAGGTAGAGGTGGGGGCCTTTTATAAGAGGAGAGGAGGGGCACTCTTGGAAAGTAATGAAATGTTACTTTATTTTAAATTGAGTTTCGGATTTAAAAGGTCCCATATTGAAATAATTCGAGTATAAGGTGATAAGGGTTCTAAATACACCCATCCAATAGGTTTTTTACAAGTGTATGTTTTAGTTTTTACATTATAGTTTCATTTTATTTAAATCTTTTATTAACGAGGTAATCGATGCATCATCATGATGTCATAAATAATTTAATTTATATAATGTATAACAATTATAAAAAAATATCATGATGTAGGAAATATTTTTATATTTCTACTGAATATTTATAGTCAAAATTTTGACTTTTATAACCCCATTTAAAAATTGTTTTAGTGAAACATCTCATGCTTGTGTCATTTTTACTTTTACATTAAATAAAAAGTTATTTATGTCATTTCCCAACCAAAGTGACTCCATGGGGTCCCCAAGTTGACCCATGGATTTTCTTGGTCGGCCATGACACATCCAATAAGGGTATTACATGTGTTACTCCCATCTCATATTATTAAATCATTATTTTTACCTTAAACTACACTAATTACCTCTAATCGCGATTAAGAACATAAAAGTTACTATTCCCCAAAAAAATTATTTTAATCCCATTGAACAACATTTTACTTCCTAATGACAACCATGTATGTCGGATTTTTTAAATTAAAAAAACAGAGGTGACAATGTTTCATTTAAACGAATAATCAATTTCTTTAACTACCACTTAGTGGTTTCACTATTCATCAAAAATTGAAGTTTTTCAGAAAAATACCAAAAATTCACCGTAAGCTATATTTGATATTATGAATTCAAAAATGAAGTCTATTTTACAAAATTAAAAACATATAAGTTTCATTAATTAATTTAGTAATTAATTCCCGCTGTCAAAAAAAATAGCGTGTTTTTAAGAAACAATAAGTATCAAAAGATTGACTCTAGTTTATGTCCAATTTCATGATGAAATTAATTCCAACAACCACTATTGGATTAAATGGTACAAATATATTCTAATTGAACTTTAAAACCAATTAAAAAGATAATATAATCATATAAATAAATTAGATTAAAAAGAGGTTTTGAATTAAAATACAACATTTTTCTCTATTCATTAAAAAACGATCTTTATCGGAAAAATACCAAAAATTTACACAAAGTAAATTTTGATGTCCCGATTCTAAAGAAGAATTTTATTTTGTCAAATATAACACATAAAATTGTCAAAAAGTGGATTTAAAAGAGGTTCATCATCAAAAGGCGGTTAATCGACCTTTTAAAGAATATTAGAATTTTTACGCTTAAAAATTGAATTCATTCGCATTTTTAATCCTCTAACATTAATTGTAAAAAGTAAAAATATTTGACAAACATACATAATCATTTTTTAGTTAGTTCCATTCTTTCCCACCATTATAATGGCTAGGCGTTAAATACCATTTAAAATAATATTATTTTATTATTAGAGTGCAACATAAGATTTCAAAAGAACTCGTTGTCGCGTATTGGGTACGCCATTGAGCATAGTGTTCCCTTTAAATTAACATTAATATTTTATTCACAAATATGGATAAATATAAAAATGTCATATTCTTTATTTACCTAGGGTGTTCCATCCTTCCTCCCTTTTGGGAGTTGCGTCCTCGCAATTTTAATATTGGGCTCGGAAACATCCTTGAATGTCCCACATCGGAACAAGAGTCGGTAAAACAATCACATTAAAATAAAGAATGAGAATTACAGAGGTCACCCGAGTTAACCCATACTAGGATTCCATGTAGTAAAACATGGACATGGAGGAGAAAACATAGGGTCATGTTCTGATGGAGAGTGATAAAAAACATGTCTAGGAGAATGTTAACCATAAGAAAATTAAAAACATGTGATGGGTTAAACGGTATTCGATTCCCCAGTAGGAAAAGTTAACAGACAAAATTTTTGTTTTAAGTTACTCTTCATTACGGAATTTATTTTTGAGCTTAACTAAATCATAATGAAACATACTTACTTGTTACGTAGACCTTCAACTTTTACTAGATTACTTAATCAAACTCATATTTTCTCCAAAAGACGAGTATTTAGGAAGACTTTTTCGCATTAAGAGTACTATAATCAAATTCTTGAGAATCACCAAATAAATAAAAGAGAACTATATATTTCCTATGTGTTTAGACTTTAACCAAAACCAAAACCAAAATGTTTAGTACAGGATCAAATAATCCAGAAAAGGATAACCCTTTATAAAAAGAAAATTTATTCTTACTCTCCAAAATTTGTCCAACAAAACCCAATGTTCAACGAGGACCATTTGATAAACAATTTGTCCATAAAATTCATCAATGTTAAAAAAACTACGATTGAAACCCAAATATTTGAAGGATTTAGTCACATAGTCTTCCATGGTACAAATTAACTTTTATCTCCAAATAACATCAGTTTCTCTTAAATTCTCATATTTAAAAGTAACTAACCTAATCACCTATCCTTGATGATAGCTTAATCGTTTCCATAGATAACACAAAAAACATACTCTTGATTCCTAAAATCATCTAACTACAAAGAATTAGTCAAGCTAACCAAGGACTTCACGTAGTCCAGTGGTAGGCGATAAATACCAGTCGCACATTGGTTGTGGGTTCGATTCCTACAG
This sequence comes from Viscum album, assembly GCA_963277665.1. Classification (NCBI taxonomy): domain Eukaryota; kingdom Viridiplantae; phylum Streptophyta; class Magnoliopsida; order Santalales; family Viscaceae; genus Viscum; species Viscum album. The sequence continues at coordinate 1,768,358,074 of OY728152.1, forward strand.
CTTTGTCTGACGCGACGGGTTGTCACACGGTCTGCGTGTTGTCCTTTTTCCAAAACTATATAATTCTTAAAACATTCCCTAAAACGAGATAAAATATTCAAAAATGATCATAACATATTTTAACCTCATGTTTATCTCATGCCTTTCATTTTCCATCATAACATATACTAACCCATAATTACCTCAAAAGTAAGGATCATATAAACTCTAATGGTTACCTTTATAATTATTACCTGAACATACACATCGATTGGTCATCTCGTACATGATGCATTACAGATCATACCATGGTTCAAGTGGTTGATCATGACTCCTTAATAGTTGGTTTAGAACAACCACGAGTTTCCTCATTGAATCCCCCATTTTATCTAGTATCTTAATCAGAGAACCACCACAGTTTCCTTCAAACCTGTTTTCTCTTTGGGGCCTGCTAGATCCATCCATTCACTAAAAACAGAAATGTCAGTGTGAGTATATCAACAAAACCATCATGTACTAATGAGGATGGTAAACACTAAGATATACTTACTCATTCACTTTATCTAAAACTAGGACTCTTTCTGAGATCCTAACCATTATGGTAATGTTATTTATGCTTCGAGAATACCCTAACCTATAAAGTTATCTAAACCGACCATTGACACCAACTATAAGGCCCCAGCCTTAATCCTTACTTAATCATGAGTTATTACAAGATTACAAATTGAAGATATTTTCAGGTTTAGAGTTTTAGAAAATTAGATCATAAAACTTGCATTACATTCCACATTTAGACAAAGTGGTTACATAAAAGATAGTATTCATTTTTCCCATCAACAGGGAACATATTTAAAATAAAACATGGATTCTTTCTTGACACTTCCTTGACACTATCATCATATCATGTACCCTTCCCTTGACTTGTGAAGACATTTCAAAAACTTGGGATGAGCATAAAAAGCTCAGTAAGGGATATAAAAATATGGAAAGGAAACATGAGTACATGTATACATAAGAATGAAATCATACTTTACCCATAAAACATAAGCACTTTAACATACCTCATAAAATCATGAATAAATCAATGAAATCATAATACATAAAGGTAACTTGATTCATTCATAAAATTCTTACGTAGAGAGTAACCCTCTTGGTTACGTTTGGAACACCAATCACAGTATATTCCCTAAATCTCTTCGGAGAAACCTTAACGTTTAACCCCTTCGCGTTACCCAATGCATTGGAGAGCTATATCGGGCTCACTCTCTCTTAGTTTATCATGGAACCACCCGTCTTCATAACAATGCCCAAGAACCATAACACAATCTTATCACATAAAACATGTATAAAGTAAACATAAATTTTCCACCTTTCAATAACAAGATATCAATACAACACATTGATATAAAAAAATTATGAAAACCATTTTCAATACCAAATGAAAATAAAAGTAAAACATGGTGTTTATTTTTCTTTTAAAAAGAAGGTATGGATTGTAGAAGAATCCGAAACTCAAATAATGGTCACGGCGGCGGAGAAGTCATTGTCACCGCATACGTACGACAAAAACATTCTCTTTTTTCGGTTAGTAAAACGCTTTGTATAAAAAATATACCTTTCGGATAAACGTAAAAGTAAAAGGGTTTTATACATAGTATAAAAGAAGGTTGTGTATAAAACAAAATATGCCTCAATGAAAGGAGATTGAGACGATGTCCCATACAAAGACGGTATCCTTGGATTAAGGAAAAATCAATTACATAACTATGTGTGACAAACGATTACCCCAAATATAAGTGGATATTATGTGTAAAAAAATCAGATTTTATTCACACATATTCATATAATGAAATATTAAAGGATTACAAGTTTATCCCAAAGAATCAAATTCAGCTTAAAAAGTTCCCTTGCAAAAATTTGACAGCCTAACAGCGTCACTACAAAATTCAGAAAATCAGTTGATGAGAGATTAAAAGGGTATCTCATCACATGGAAATGAAATTTATATCAATAAGTATATAGAATAACACATCCCATCATAATATTATGTGAATTAAAAGACATAACAAAATAAGTCTTTTAAAAAGAGGAGGGTGGAAGGTTCCCTTACCGACTTGGGTATCTTTCGAAACGTAAACCCCATTGAAGAAGGGTCATACAATAAATATTTAAATAACCATAAATGAAATTATATTACACAAAGAGTATAATAATGTGAGGTACATACAACAATCAAAGGAAATGGTGGAAAATATAGCATAAATCTCATGGGACTAAAAGTGAGATGAAAAATCCCTTACGAAAACTTGGTAGCCTAACAGCGCCACTTAAAACTTAAAAAAATTGATTGATGAGATCAAATGGGGTCTCTAATAATATTAACATAATGTTTACAGAAAGAGGAATATAAAATAACATCCCCTAACATGACAAAGAGGATCTTAAAAGAAGTGACATAAAGGAGAGTACTTAAAAAGAAAGAGAGAGGTTAGATCTGTTACGAAAATTCGGCAGCCTAACGGCGCCACTCAAAAATTCCAAAATGGATTGATGAGAGAGAATAGGGTCTATCATCATATGAAAATAAAAACTACAGTAATATTAATATAAAAGAAAATTCCAATCATAAGAAATATGAGCTTAAAAGGAATGACATAAAAGAGTGTACTTAAAAAGAAAGAGAGGAGTAGGATCCCTTACCTCAGGTCTGAATTGACTTGATCGTTCTTTAACATTCTGAATAATAAACATGAGTTAATTTCTACTTTCATAAGATCATTTTTCAAGTTCATTATAACTTTTATATAACTTATTTCCATGTTATAAACATTATGTAATCATTTACGTTAATAATGTTTGTTTTGTCGATATTTGGTTCTTAAGTCGAAAGTGGACTTCTTACAATTACATGTTGTTTGTGTGGTCAAAGGTTCATTATATCCATAATGATATTCATGATTTGGATATCATATATATCATATATATCCAGAATATACATCTATCTATAATATTACATAATCATTTAGAGGTAATAAATGAAATGCACCGTTCATAGAGACGGTATGTCGTACGTACGCATGAACGCTACTTTCATTTCTATGTCATATTAATGGAATTAAAACTAAATTAGAGGTATGCATATTTTAATTCCAGAATTATATTCATCATTTATATGTAACATACATCATATATAATAACTTTAAGTACATCCTTTATACATCCCACATATGGCATTAACGAATCAAATCACTTTGAGGGGGCAGTAGTCCGCAATTCCTAAAATGAAATTATCGTGTTTACCCACAATGGAAACCATAAAGGTTTGCCAAAAAAGAAAAATACAGAAGATTAAGTAAAACATAAACATATTATATATCATATATAAGAATAGTGACATATTAATGGCCACCTTTTAATGTGTTATATGAGTGTTGAACAATCATCGTTTCATGAGGCAGAAATTAGCCATCGACAGAAACAGTATGTTCTTTAACCATTTGATGTAGGTGTGTGTAAGTGTAGATCGAATGATTCTTATAACAACATCCTAGTATTTTTAAGATACTGGATTTGTTACAAAATAAACGAATAAAAAGAGTTTACGGGGTTGGAGAAGCAAAATAAAACAAAAGAACACAAGAGAGGACACTACCTTTAAATCGGGTAACTCTCATTGATTTGAGCTCAGAGGCTTCCTTGGAAAGGATTTTGCGCAAAGTGAAGCTTTAATGATGGATAGAGGGATGTGGAGAGACAAAATGGGCCAGGTTTGGCCGAGCCAAATGCTTTAGAAATGTGCGTAAAGAGGTAGAGGTGGGGGCCTTTTATTAGAGGAGAGGAGGGCACTATTGGAAAGTAAAGAAATGTTACTTTATTTTAAAATGAGTTTCGGATTTAAAAGATCCAATATTGAAATAATTCAAGTATAAGGTGATTAGGGTTATAAATACACCCATCCAATAGGTTTTTGACAAGTTCAGGTTTTAGTTTTTACATTATCCTTTCATTTTATTTAAATCCTTTATTAATGAGGTAATCGCTACATCATCATGATGTCATGAATAATATAAATTATTTAATGTATAAAAATTATAAAAAAATATCATGATGTAGGAAATATTTTTATATTTCTAATGAATATTTATAGTCAAAAATATTCCTTTTATAACCCCATTTAAAAATTGTTTTAGTGAAACATCTCATGCTTGTGACATTTTTACTTTTACATTAAATAAAAAGTTATTTATGTCATTTCCCAACCAAACTGACTCCATGGGGTCCCCAAGTTGACCCATGGATTGTATTTCTCGGCCATGACACATCCAATAAGGGTAGGAAATGTGTCAATCTCATCTCATAATATTAAAACATTATTTTTACCTTAAACTACACTAATTACCTCTAATCGCGATTAAGAACATAAAAGTTACTATTCAACAAAAAATTATTTTAATCCCATTGAACCACATTTGACTTCCTAATGACAACCATGTATGTCGGATATTTGAAATTCAAAACACAAAGGTGGAAAAGCTTCATTTAAACGAAAAATCAGTTTCTTTAACTACCACTTAGTGGTTTCACTATTCATCAAAAATTGAAGTTTTACAGAAAAATACCAAAAATTCACCTAAAGATATATTTGATGTTACGAATTAAAAAATGAATTCTATTTTACAATATTAAAAAAAATATAAGTTGCATTAATTAATTTATTAATTAATTCCCGCTGTCAAAACAAATATCCTATTTTTAAGAAATAATAAGTATCAAAAGATTGACTCTAGTTTAAGTCCAATTTCAAGATGAAATTAATTCCAACGACCACTATTGGATTAAATGGTAAAAATATATTCTAATTTAACTTTAAAACCAATTCAAAAGATAATCTAATAATATAAATAAATTAGATTAAAAATAGGTTTTGAATTAAAATACAACATTTTCACTATTCATTAAAAACTAACTTTATCAGAAAAATACCAAAAATTTACACAAAGTAAATTTTGATGTCCCGAATCTAAAGAAGAATTTTATTTTGTCACATATAACACATTAAATTGTGAAAAAGTGGATTTAAAAAAGGTTTTTCATCAAAAGGTTGTTAATCGACCTTTTAAAGAATATTAGAATGTTTACCCTTAAAAATTGAATTCATTCACATTTTTAATCCTCTAAAATTAATTGTAAAAATTAAAAATATTTGAAAAACATACATAATAATTTTTTATCTAGTTCCATTCTTTCCCTCTATTATAATGGCTAGGCGTTAACTACCATTTTAAAATAATTATATTTTATTATTAGAGTGCAACGTAATATTTCAAAATAACTCGTTGTCGCGTATTGGGTATGCCATCGAGCATAGCGTTCCCTATAAATTAATATTAATATTTTATTCACAAATATGGATAAATAAAAAAATGTCATATTCTTTATTTACCTAGGGTGTTACATCCTTCCCCCCTTTTGGGAATTGCGTCCTCACAATTTTAAAATTGGGCTCGGAAACATCCTTGAAAGTCCCACATCGGAACAAGAGTTGGTAAAACAATCACTTTAAAATAAAGAATGAGAATTACAGAGGTCACCTGAGTTAACCCATACTAGGATTCCATGTAGGAAAACATGGACATGGAGGAGAAAACATAGGGTCATGTTCTGATGGAGAGTGATAGAAAACATGTCTAGGAGAAAGTTAACCATAAGAAAATTAAAAACATGTGATGGGTTAACTGGTATTCGATTCCCCAGTAGGAAAAGTTAACAGAAAAAATTTTTGTTTTTAGTTACTCTTCATTGAGGAATTTATTTTTCATCTTAACTAAATCATAATGAAACATACTTACATGTCACGTAGACCTTCAACTTTTACAAGATTCCTTAATCAAACTCATATTTTCTCCAAAAGATGAGTATTTAGGAAGACTTGTTCGCATTAAGAGTACTATAGTCAACTTCTTGAGAATCACATAATCCACAAAAAAAACTATATATTTCCCATGTCTTTAGATTTTATCCAAAACCAAAACCAAAATGGTTAGTACAAGATCAAATAATCCAAAAAAGGTTAACCCATCATAAAAAGAAAATATATTCTTAATCTCCAAATTTTTTCCAACAAAACCCAAAGTTCAACAAGGACCATTTGATAAACAATTTGTCCATAAAATTCTTCAAAGTAAACAAAACTAATATTGAAACCCAAATATTGGAAAGATTTAGTCACATAGTCTTCCAAGGTACAAATTAACTTTTATCTCCAAATAACATCAGTTTCTCTTAAATTATCAAATTGAAAAGTAATTAACCTAACCACATATCCTCGATGATAGGTTAATCAATTCCATAGATAACCAAAAATAAACATACTCTTGATTCCTAAAATCATCTAAATAAAAATAATTAGTCAAAATAACCAGGGACTTCACGTAGTCCACTTGTAGGTGATAAATACCAGTCACACTTTGGTTGTGGGTTCGATTCCCGCAGCTTTTTCCGACGCGACGGGTTGTCACACGGTCTGTGTGTTGTCCTTTTTCCAAAACTATATAATTCTTAAAACATTCCCCAAAACGAGATAAAATATTTAAAAATGACAATAACATATTTTAACCTCAAGTTTATCTCATGCCTTTCATTTTCCATCATAACATATACTAACCCATAATTACCTCAAAAGTAAGGATCATATAAACTCTAATGGTTACCTTTATAATTATTACATGATCTTCCACATAGATTGGTCATCTCGTACATGATTCATTACAGATCATTCCAAGGTTCAAGTGGTTGATCATGACTCCTTAATAGTTGGTTTAGAACAACCACAAGTTTCCTCATTGAATCCCCCATTTTATCTAGTATCTTAATCAGAGAACCACCACAGTTTCCTTCAAACCTATTGTCTCTTTGGTTCCTGCTAGATCCATCCATTCACTAAAAACAAAAATGTCAGTGTGAGTATATCAAAAAAACCATCATGTACAAATGAGGAAGGTAAACACTAAGATATACTTACTCATTAACTTTATCTAAAACTAGGACTCTTTCTGAAATCCTAACCATTATGGTAATGTCACTTATGCTTCGAGAATACCCAAACCTCTAAAGTTATCTAAACCGACCTTTGATACCAACTTTAAGGCCCCAGCCTTAATCCTTACTTAATCATGAGTTATTACAAGATTACACATTGAAGATCTTTTCAGGTTTATAGTTTTAGAAAATTAGATCATAAAACTCGCATTACATTCCACATTTAAACAAAGTGGTTACATGAAAGATAGTATTCAATTTTCCCATCAACGGAAACATATTTAAAATAAAACATGGATTATTTCTTGACACTTCCTTGACACTATCATCATATCATGTACCCATCCCTTGACCTGTGAAAACATTTCAAAAACATGGGATGAGCATAAAAAGATCAGTAAGGGATATAAAAATATGGAAAGGAAACATGAGTACATGTATACATAAGAATGAAATCATACTTTACCCATAAAACATAAGCACTTTAACATACCTCATAAAATCATGAATAAATCATAGAAATCATATGAAATAAGGGTGACTTGATTCATTCATAACATTCTTACGTATGGAGTAACCCTCTTGGTTGCGTTTGGAATACCCATCACAGTATATTCCCTAAATCTCTTCGGAGAAACCTTAACGTTTAACCCCTTCGCGTTACCCAATGCATTAGAGAGCTATATCGGGCTCACTCTCCCTTAGTTTATCACGGAACCACCCGTCTTCATAAAAATGCCCAAGAACCATAACATAATCTTATCACATAAAACATGTATAAAGTAAACATAACATTTCCACCTTTAAATAACAAGATATCAATACAACAGATTGATATAAAAACATTATTAAAACCATATTCAATACCAAATTAAAATAAAAGTAAAACATGGTATTTATTTTTCTTTTAAAAAGAAGGTACGGCTTTTAGAAGAAGACGAAACTGAAATAATGGTCACGGCGGCAGAGAAGTCGTTGTCGCCGCATACCTATGACAAAAACATTCCCTTTTGTCGGTTAGTAAAACGCTTTGTATAAAAAAGATTCCTTTCAGATAAACTTAAAAGTCAAAGGGTTTTATACACCGTATAAAAGAAGGTTGTGTATAAAACAAAATATGCCTCAATAATAGGATATTGATACGAAGTCCCATACAAAGACGGTATCCTTGGATTGAGGATAAATCAATTACATAACTATGTGTGAAAAACGAATACACCAAATATAAGTGGATATTAAGTGTAAAAAAATCAGAGTTTATTCACATATATTCATAGAACGACATATTCAAGGAGTACAAGTTTATCCCAAAGAATCAAATTTGGGTTAAGAAGTTCCCTAGCAAAAATTTGACAGCCTAACGGCGTCACTACAAAATTCATAAAATGAGTTGATGAGAGATAAAAAGGGTATCTCATCACATGGACATGAAATTTAAATCAATAAGGATATAGAAGAACATATCCCAACATAATAGTATGTGAATTAAAAGACATAACAAAATAAGTCTTTTAAAAAGAGGAGGGTGAAAGGTTCCCTTACCGACATGGGTATCTTTCGAAACGTAAACCCCATTGAAGAAGGGTCATACAATAAATATGTAAATAACCATAAATGAAATTATATTACAGAAAGAGTATAATAATGGGAATTACATACACCACTCAAAGGAAGTGGTGGCAAATGTAGCATAAATCTCACAGGACTAAAAGTGAGATGAAAAATCTCTTATGAAAACTCGGTAGCCTAACGACGCCACTTAAAACTTACAAAAATTGATTGATGAGATCAAATAGGGTCTTTCATCATATTAACATAAAGTTTACAGAAAGGGTAATATAAAAGAACATCCCCTAACATAACAAATAGGAGCCTAAAATAAGTGACATAAAGGAGAGTACTTAAAAAGAAAGAGGGGGTTAGATCTCTTACGAAAATTTGGCAGCCTAACGGCGCCACTCAAAAATTCCAAAATGGATTGATGAGAGAGAATACGGTCTCTCATCATATTAACATAAAAACTACAGTAAGAGTAATATAAAAGAACATACCAATCATAAGAAATATGAGCTTAAAAGTAATGACATAAAAGAGTGTACTTAAAAAGAAAGAGAGGAGTAGGATCCCTTACCTCGGGTCGGACTTGACTTGATCGTTATTTAACGTTCTGAATAATAAACATGAGTTAATTTCTACTTGCTTGAGAACCGTTTTCATGTTCATCATTCCTTTTATATCACTTATTTCCATGTTATAAACAATATGTAATCATTTAAGTTAATAATGTTTGTTTTGTCGATATTTGGTTCTTAAGTCAAAAGTGGACTTCTTACAATTACATGTTGTTCGTGTGGTCAAAGGTTCATTATATCCAGCATGATATTCATGATTTGGATATCATATATATCATATATATCCAGAATATGCATGTATTTATAATATTACATAATCATTTATAGGTATGAAATGAAATGCACCGTTCATGGAGATGGTCAGTCGTACGTACGCATGAACGCTACTTTCATTTCTATGTCATATTAATGGAATTAAAACTAAATGAGAGGTATGTATATTTTAATTCCATAATTATATTCATTATTTTTATGTAACATAAATCATATATAATAACTTTAAATACATCCTTTATACATCCCACATATGGCATTAATGAAACAAATCACTTTGAGGGGGCGGTAGTCCGCACTTCCTAAAATGAAATTATCCTGTTTACCCACAATGGAAACCATAAAAGTTTGCCAAAAAAGAAAAATACAGAAGCTTAAGTAAAACATAAAAATATTATATATCATATATAAGAATAGTTACATCTTAATGGCCACCTTTTAATGTGTTATATGAGTGTTGAACAATCATCGTTTCGTGAGGCAGAAATTCGCCATCCACAGAAACAGTATGTTATTTAACCATTTAATGTAGGTGTGTGTAAGTGTAGCTCAAATAATTCTTATAAAAACATCCTAGTATATTGACGATACTGGAGTTGATACAAAATAAATGAATAAAAAGACTTTAGGGGGTTGGAGAAGCAAAATAAAACAAAAGAACACAAGAGAGTACACTACCTTTAAATCGGGTAACTCTCATTAATTTGAGCTCAAAGGATTCCTTGGAAAGGATTCTGCACAAAGTGAGGCTTTAATGATGGATATAGGGATTTGGAGAGACAAAATGGGCAGGGGTTGGCCGAGCCAAATTCTTTGGAAGTGTGGGTAAAGAGGTAGAGGTGGGGGCCTTTTATAAGAGGAGAGGAGGGGCACTCTTGGAAAGTAAAGAAATGTTACTTTATTTTAAAATGAGTTTCGGATTTAAAAGGTCCCATAATGAAATAATTAGAGTATAAGGTGATACGGGTTCTAAATACACTCATACAATAGGTTTTTGACAAGTTTAGGTTTTAGTTTGTACATTACCTTTTCATTTTATTTAAATCCTTTATTAATGAGGTAATCGCTGCATCATCATGATGTCATAAATAATTTAATTTATTTAATGTCTAAAAATTATAAAAAAATATCATGATGAAGTAAAAAATTTTATATTTTTAATGAATATTTATAATCCAAAATATTCCTTTTATAACCCCATTTAAAAATTGTTTTAGTGAAACATCTTATGCTTGTGACATTTTAATTTTACATTAAATAAAAGGTTATTTATGTCATTTCCCAACCAATGTGACTCCATGGGGTCCCCAAGTTGACCCATGGATTGTATTGGTCGGCCATGACACATAAAATAAGGGTAGGACATGTGGCAAGCTCATCTCATATTATTAATACATTATTTTTACCATAAACTACACTAATTACCTCTAATCGCGATTAAGAACATAAATGTTACTATTCAACAAAAAATTATTTTAATCCCATTGAACCACATTTGACTTCCTAATGACAACCATGTATGTCGGATTTTTGAAATTCAAAACAAAGAGGTGGAAAAGTTTCATTTAAACAAAAAATTAGTTTCTTTAACTACCACTTAGTGGTTTCACTATTCATCAAAAATTGAAGTTTTTCAGAAAAATACCAAAAATTCACCTAAAGATATATTTGATATTACAAATTCAAAAATGAAGTCCATTTTATAAAATTCAAAACATATAAGTTGCATTAATTAATTTAGTAATTAATTCCCGCTGTCAAAACAAATATCGTGTTTTTAAGAAACAATAAGTATCAAAAGATTGACGCTAGTTTAAGTCCAATTTCAAGATGAAATTAATTCCAACGACCATTGTTGGATTAAATGGTAAAAATATATTGTAATTTATCTTTAAAATCAATTCAAAAGATAATCTAATAATATATATAAATTATATTAAAAAGTGTTTTTGAATTAAAATACAACATTTTTCACTATTCATTAAAAACAAACTTTATCCGAAAAATACCAAAAATTTACACAAAATAAATTTTGATGTCCTGATTCTAAAGAAGATTTTTATTTTGTCAAATATAACACAAAAAATTTTCAAAAAGTGGATTTGAAAGATGTTCGTCATCAAAAGGCGGTTAATCGAACTTTTAAAGAATATTAGAACGTTTACGCTTAAAAATTTAATTCATTCGCATTTTTAATCCTCTAAAATTAATTGTAAAAAGTAAAAATATTTGAAAAACATACATAATAATTTTTTATCTAGTTCCATTCTTTCCCGCCATTATAATGGCTAGACGTTAACTACCATTTAAAATAATATTATTTTATTATTAGAGTGCAACGTAAGATTTCAAAAGAACTCGTTGTCGCGTATTGGGTACACCATCGAGCATAGCGTTCACTTTAATGTAATATTAATATTTTATTCACAAATATGTATAAATATAAAAATGTCATATTTTTTATTTACCTAGGGTGTTACATCCTTCCCCCCTTTTGGGAATTGCGTCCTCGCAATTTTAAAATTGGGCTCGGAAACATCCTTGAAAGTCCCACATCGGAACAAGAGTTGGTAAAACAATCACTTTAAAATAAAGAATGAGAATTACAGAGGTCACCCGAGTTAACCCATACTAGGATTCCATGTAGGAAAACATGGACATGGAGGAGAAAACATAGGGTCATGTTCGGATGGAGAGTGATAGAAAACATGTCTAGGAGAAAGTTAACCATAAGAAAATTAAAAACCTGTGATGGATCAGACGGTATTCGATTCCCCAGTAGGAAAAGTTAACAGACAACATTTTTGTTTTAGGTTACTCTTCATTGAGGAATTTATTTTTGAGCTTAACTAAATCATAATGAAACATACTTACTTGTCACGTAGACCATCAACTTTTACAAGATTCCTTAATCAAACTCATATTTTCTCCAAAATACGAGTATTTAGGAAGTCTTGTTCGCATTAAGATTACTATAGTCAACTTCATGAGAATCACCTAATCCACAAAAGAGAACTATATATTTCCCATGTCTTTAGACTTTAACCAAAACCAAAACCAAAATGGTTAGTACAAGATCAAATAATCCAGAAAAGGATAACCCTTCATAAAAAGAAAACATATTCTTAATCTCCAAATTTTTTCCAACAAAACCCAAAGTTCAACAAGGACCATTTGATAAACAATTTATCCATAAAATTCTTCAAAGTAAACAAAACTAATATTGAAACCCAAATATTTGAAGGATTTAGTCACATAGTCTTCCAAGGTAAATTTAACTTTTATCTCCAAATAACATCAGTTTCTCTTAGATTCTCATATTGAAAAGTAATTAACCTAATCACATATCCTCTATGATAGGTTAATCATTTCCATAGATAACCCAAAATAAACTTACTTTTGATTCCTAAAATCGTCTAAATAGAAAGAATTAGTCAAAATAACCAGGGACTTCACGTAGTCCACTTGTAGGCAATAAATACCAGTCACACTTTGGTTGTGGGTTTGATTCCCACATCTTTTTCCGATGCGATGGGTTGTCACACGGTCTGTGTGTTGTCCTTTTTCAAAAACTATATAATTCTTAAAACATTCCCCAAAAAGAGATAAAATATTCAAAAATGATCCTAACATATTTTAACCTCATGTTTATCTCATGCCTTTCATTTTCCATCATAACATATATTAACCAATAATTACCTCAAAAGTAAGGATCATATAAACTCTAATGGTTACCTTTATAATTATTACCAGAACTTCCACATTGATTGGTCATCTCGTACATGATTTATTACAGATCATTCCAAGGCTCAAGTGGTTGATCATGAATCCTTAATAGTTGGTTTAGAACAACCATGAGTTTCCTCATTGAATCCCCCATTTTATCTAGTATCTTAATCAGAGAACCGCCATAGTTTCCTTCAAAACTATTGACTCTTTGGTGCCTGCTAGATCCATCCATTCACTAAAAATTGAAATGTCAGTGTGAGTATATCAACAAAACCATCATGTAATAATGAGGAAGGTAAACACTAATATATACTTACTCATTCACTTTATCTAAAACTAGGACTCTTTCTGAAATCCTAACCATTCTGGTAAAGACACTTATGCTTAGAGAATACCCTAACCTATAAAGTTATCTAAACCGACCTTTGATACCAACTATAGGGCCCCAACCTTAATTCTTACTTAATCTGGAGTTATTACAAGATTACACATTGAAGATCTTTTCAGGTTTAGAGTTTTAGAGAATTAGATAATTAAACTTGCATTACATTCCACATTTAAATAAAGTGGTTACATAAAAGATAGTATTCATTTTTCCCATCAACAGAAACATATTTAAAATAAAACATGGATTCTTTCTTGAAACATCCTTGACACTATCATCATATCATGTACCCTTCCCTTGACCTGTGAAAACATTTCAAAAACATGGGATGAACATAAAAAGCACAGTAAGGGATATAAAAATATGTAAAGGAAACATGAGTACATGTATACATAACAATGAAATCATACTTTACCCATAAAACATAAGCACTTTTACATACCTCATAAAATCATGAATACATCATAGAAATCATAAGACATAAAGGTAACTTGAGGCATTCATAACATTCTTACGTAGGGAGTAACCCTCTTGGTTACGTTCGGAATACCCATCACATTATATTCCCTAAATCTCTTCGGAGAAACCTTAACGTTTAACCCCTTCGCGTTACCCAATGCATTGGAGAGCTATAGCGGGCTCACCCACCCTTAGTTTATCACGGAACCACCCGTCTTCATAATAATTCCCAAGAACCATAACATAATCTTATCACATAAAACATGTATAAAGTAAACATAACATTTCCACCTTTCAATAACAAGATATCAATACAACACACTGATATAAAAACATTATGAAAACCATTTTCAATACCAAATTAATAGAAAAGAAAAACATGGTATTTATTTTTCTTTTAAAAAGAAGGTATGGCTTGTAGAGGAAGCCGAAACTCAAATAATGGTCACGACGGCGGAGAAGTCATTGTCGCCGCATACGTACGACAAAAACATTCCATTTTGTCAGTTAGAAAAACGCTTTGTATAAAAAATATTCATTTTGGATAAAAGTAAAAGTCAACGGTGTTTATACACCGTATAAAATAAGGTTGTGTATAAAACAAAATATGCCTCAATGAAAGGAGATTGAGATGAAGTCCCATACAAAGACGGTATCCATGGATTAATGATAAATCAATTACATAACTATGTGTGACAAACGAATACAAAAAATATAAGTGGTTATTAAGTGTAAAACAATCAGAGGTTATTCACACATATTCATAGAACGACATATTCATAGAGTACAAGTTTATCCCAAATAATCAAATTTGGGTTAAGAAGTTCCTTTGCAAAAATTTGACAGCCTAATGGCGTCACTACAAAATTCAGAAAATGATTTGATGAGAGAAAAAAGGGTAACTCATCACATGGACATAAAATTTATATCAATAAGGATATATAAGAACATATCCCAACATAATTGTATGTGAATTAAACGACATAACAAAAGAAGTCTATTAAAAAGAGGAGGGTGAAAGGTTCCCTTACCGACTTGTGTATCTTTCGAAACGTACACCCCATTGAAAAAGGGTCATACAATAAATATGTAAATACCCTTAAATGAAATTATATTACACAAAGAGTATAATAATGGGATGTACATACACCACTCAATGGAAATGGTGGCAAATGTAGCACAAATCTCACGGGACTAAAAGTGAGATGAAAAATCCCTTATGAAAACTCGGTAGCCTAACGACGCCACTTAAAACTTACAAAAATGGATTGATGAGATAAAATAGGGTCTCTCATCATATTTAAATAATGTTTATAGAAAGAGGAATATAAAATAACATCCCCTAACATAACAAATAGGATCTTAAATGAAGTGACATAAAGGAGAGTACTTAAAAAGAAAGAGAGAGGTTAGATCTCTTACGAAAAGTTGGCAGCCTAACTGTGCCACTCAAAAATTCCAAAATGGATTGATGAGAGAGAATAGGGTATCTCATAATATGAACATAAAATTTACAGTAATAGGAATATAAAATAACATCCCAATCATAAGAAATATGAGCTTAAAATGAATGACATAAAAGAGTGTACTTAAAAAGAAAGAGAGAGTGTGGATCCCATACCTCGGGTCCGACTTGACTTGATCGTTCTTTAACGTCTTGAATAATAAACTTGAGTTAATTTATACTTTCTTAAGAACCTTTTTCAAGTTCATTATTCCTTTTATATCACTTATTTCCATGTTATAAACATTATGTATTCATTTAAGTTAATAATGTTTGTTTTGTCGTTATTTGGATCTTAAGTCGAAAGTGGACTTCATACAATTACATGTTGTTCGTGTGGTCAAAGGTTCATTATATCCAGAATGATATTAATGATTTGGATATCATATATATCATATATATCCAGAATATACATGTATTTATAATATTAAATAATCATTTATAGGTATGAAATGAAATGCACCGTTCATTGAGACGGTAAGCCGTACGTACGCATGAACACTACATTCATTTCTATGTCATATTAATGGAATTAAAACTAAATGAGAGATCTGTATATTTTAATTCCAGAATTATATTCATCATTTATATGTAACATACTTCATATATAATAACTTTAAATACATCCTTTATACATCCCACATATGGCATTAACGAATCAAATCACTTTGAGGGGGCGGTAGTCCGCACTTCCTAAAATGAAATTATCGTGTTTACCCACAATGGAAATCATAAAGGTATGCCACAAAATAAAAATACAGAATCTTATGTAAAACATAAACATATTATATATAATATATAAGAATAGTGACATCTTAATGGCCACCTTTTATGGTGTTATGTGAGTGTTAAACAATCCTCGTTTCGTGAGGCAGAAATTCGCCATCCACATAAATAGTATGTTGTTTTACCATTTCATATAGGTTTCTGTAAGTGTAGCTCGAATGATTATTATAACAAAATCCTAGTATATTTAATATAATGGAGTTGTTACAAAAGAAATGAATAAAAAGAGTTTAGGGGGTTGGCGAAGCAAAATAAAACAAAAGAACACAAGAGAGGACACTACCTTTAAATCGGGTAACTCTCATTGATTTGAGCTCAAAGGCTTCCTTGGAAAAGATTCTGCCCAATGTGAGGCTTTAATGATGGAAATAGGTATGTGGAGAGACAAAATGTTCAGGGTTTGGCTGAGACAAATACTTTGGATGTGTGGGTAAATATGTAGAGGTGGGGGCCTTTTATAAGAGGAGAGGAGGGGCACTTTTGGAAAGTAAAGAAATGTTACTTTATTTTAAAATGAGTTTCGGATTTAAAAGGTCCCATATTGAAATAATTTGAGTATAAGGTGATAAGGGTTCTAAATAAACCCATCCAATAGGTTTTTTACATGTTTAGGTTTTAGTTTTTACATTATAGTTTCATTTTATTTAAATCCTTTATTAATTAGGTAATCGCTTCATCATCACGATGTCCTAAATAATTTAATTTATTTAATGTCTAAAAATTGGAAAAAAACATCATCATGTAGGAAATCTTTTTATCTTTCTAATTAATATTTATAGTAAAAAATATGACTTTTATAACCTCATTTAAAAATTGTTTTAGTGAAACATCTCATGCTTGTGACATTTTTACTTTTACATTAAATAAAAAGTTATTTATGTCATTTCCCAACCAAAGTGACTCCATGGGGTCCCAAAGTTTACCCATGGATTTTCTTGGTCGGTATTGACACATCCAATAAGGGTAGGATATGTTTCAAGCTCATCTCATATTATTAAAACATTATTTTTACCTCAAACTACACTAATTACCTCTAATCGCGATTAAGAACATAAAAGTTACTATTCAACAAAAAATTATTTTAATCTCATTGAACCACATTTTACATCCTAATGACAACCATGTATGTCAGAGTTTTCAAATTTAAAACATAGAGGTCGAAAAGTTTCATTTAAATGAAAAATCAGTTTCTTTAACTACCACTTAGTGGTTTCACTATTCATCAAAAATTTATGTTTTTTAGAAAAATACCAAAAATTCACCTTAAGCTATATTTGATACTACGAATTCAAAAATGAAGTCTATTTTACAAAATTAAAAACATATAAGTTTCATTAATTAATTTAGTAATTAATTCCTGCTGTCAAAACAAATAGCGTGTTTTTAAGAAACAATAAGTATCAAAAGATTGACTCTAGTTTAAGTCCAATTTCAAGATGAAATTAATTCCAATGACCACTATTGGATTAAATGGTAAAAATATATTATTATATAACTTTAAAAACAATTCAAAAGAAAATCTAATCATATAAATAATTTATATTAAAAAGAGATTTTGAATTAAAATACAACATTTTTCACTATTCATTAAAAAGGAACTTTATCGGAGAAATACAAAAAATTTACACAAAGTAAATTTTGTTGTCCCGATTCTAAAGAAGAATTTTATTTTTTCAAATATAACACATAAATTTTTCAAAAAGTGGATTTAAAAGTGGTTCGTCATCAAAAGGCGGTTAATCGACCTTTTAAATAATATTAGAACGTTTACGCTTAAAAATTTAATTCATTCGCATTTTTAATCCTCTAAAATTAATTGTAAAAAGTAAAAATATTTGACAAACATACATAATAATTTTTTAGCTAGTTCCATTATTTCCCGCCATTATAATGGCTAGGCGTTAACAACCATTTAAAATAATATTATTTTATTATTAGAGTGCAACGTAAGATTTCAAAAGTACTCGTTGTCGCGTATTGGGTACGCCATCGAGCATAGCGTTCCCTTTAAAGTAATATTAATATTTTATTCACACATTTGGATAAATATAAAAATGTCATATTCTTTATTTACCTAGGGTGTTACATCCTTCCCCCTCCCCTTTTGGGAATTGCGTCCTCGCAATTTTAAAATTGGGCTCCGAAACATCCATGAAAGTCTCACATCGGAACAAGAGTTGGTAAAAAATCACTTTAAAATAAAGAATGAGAATTATAGAGGTCACCCGAGTTAACCCATACTAGGATTCCATGTAGGAAAACATGGACATGGAGGAGAAAACATAGGGTCATGTTCTGATGGAGAGTGATAGAAAACATGTTTAGGAGAAAGTTAACCATAAGAAAATTAAAAACTTGTGATGGGTTAAACGGTATTCGATTCCCCATTAGGAAAAGTTAACAGAAATTTTTTTTGATTTAAGTTACTCTTCATTGAGGAATTTATTTTTGAGCTTAACTAAATCCTAATTAAACATACTTACTTGTCACATAGACCATCAACTTTCACAAGATTCCTTAATCAAACTCATATTTTCTTCAAAGGATGAGTATTTAGGAAGACTTGTTTTCATTAAGAGTACTATAGTCAACTTCTTGAGAATCACCTAATCCACAAAAGAGAACTATATATTTCCCATGTATTTAGACTTTAACCAAAACCAAAACCAAAATGGTTAGTACACTATCAAATAATCCAGAAAAGGATAACCCTTCATAAAAAGAAAATATATTCATAATCTCCAAAAATTTTCCAACAAAACCCAAAGTTCAACGAGGACCATTTGATAAAAAATTTGTCCATAAAATTCATCAAAGTAAACAAAACTAATATTGAAACCCAAATATTTGAAGGATTTAGTCACATAGTCTTCCAAGGTACAAATTAACTTTTATCTCCAAATAACATCAGTTGCTCTTAAATTCTCATATTGAAAAGTAATTAACCTAATCACATATCCTTGATTATAGGTTAATCATTTCCATAGATAACCCAAAATAAACTTACTCTTGATTCCTAAAATAATATAAATAAAAATAATTAGTCAAAATAATCAGGGACTTCACGTAGTCCACTTGTAGGCGATAAATACCAGTCACACTTTGGTTGTGGGTTCGATTCCCACAGCTTTGTCCGACGCGACGAGTTTTCACATGGTCTTTGTGTTGTCCTTTTTCCAAAACTATATATTTCTTAAAAAATTCCCCAAAACGAGATAAAATATTCAAAAATTATCATAACATATTTTATCCTCAATTTTATCTCATGCCTTTCATTTTCCATCATAACATATACTAACCCATAATTACCTCAAAAGTAAGGATCATATAAACTCTAATGGTTACCTTTATAATTATTACCTGAACATCCACATCGATTGGTAATCTCGTACATGATTCATTACAGATCATTCCAAGGTTCAAGTGGTTGATCATGACTCCTTAATAGTTGGTTTAGAACAACCATGAGTTTCCTCATTGAATCCCCCATTTTATCTAGTATCTTAATCAGAGAACCACCACAGTTTCCTTCAAACCTATTGTCTCTTTGGTGCCTTCTAGATCCATCCATTCACCAAAAATAGAATTGTCAGTGTGAGTATATCAAAAAAACCATCGTGTACTAATGAGGAAGGTAAACACTAAGATATACTTACTCATTCACTTTATCTAAAACTAGGAATCTTTCTAAAATCATAACCATTATGGTAATGTCACTTATGCTTAGAGAATACCCTAACCTCTAATGTTATCTAAACCGACCTTTGATAACAACTATAGGGCCCCAGCCTTAAATCGTACTTAATCTTGAGTTATTACATGATTACCCATTGAAGATCTTTTCAGGTTTAGAGTTTTAGAGAATTATATCATAAAACTTTCATTACATTCCACATTTAAAAAAAGTGGTTACATAAAAGATAGTATTAATTTTCCCATCAACAGAAACATATTTAAAATAAAACAAGGATTCTTTCTTGACACTTCCTTGACACTATCATCATATCATGTACCCTTCCCTTGACCCGTGAAAACATTTCAAAAACTTGGGATGAGCATAAAAAACTCAGTATGGGATATAAAAATATGTAAATGAAACATGAGTACATGTATACATAAGAATGAAATCAAACATTACCCATAAAACATAAGCACTTTAACATACCTCATAAAATCATGAATACATCATAGAAATCATAAGACATAAAGGTAACTTGAGTCATTCATAACATTCTTACGTAGGGAGTAACCCTCTTGGTTATGTTTGGAATACCCATCACAGTATATTCCCTAAATCTCTTTGGAGAAACCTTAACGTTTAACCCCTTCGCGTTACCCAATGCATTGGAGAGCTATATCGGGCTCACCCGCCCTTAGTTTATCACGGAACCACCTGTCTTCATAACAATGACCAAGAACCATATCATATCTTATCACATAAAACATGTATAAAGTAAACATAACATTTCCACCTTTCAATAACAAGATATCAATACAACACATTGATATAAAAACTTTTTGAAAACCATTTTCAATACCAAATTTAAAGAAAAGAAAAACATGGTATATATTTTTCTTTTAAAAAGAAGGTATGGCTTGTAGAGGAATCCGAAACTCAAATATTGGTCACAACGGCGGAGAAGTCATTGTCTCCACATACGTACGACAAAAACATTCCCTTTTGTCGGTTAGTAAAATGCTTTGTATAAAAGTAAAAGTTGTTTATACACCGTATAAAAGATGGTTGTGTATAATACAAAATATGCCTCAATGAATGGAGATTGAGACGAAGTCCCATACAAAGACGGTATCCTTGGATTAATGATAAAACAATTACATAAATATGTGTGACAAACGAATAAAACAAATATAAGTGGTTATTATGTGTAAAACAATCAGAGGTTATTCACACATATTCATAGAACGACATATTAAAGGAGTACAAGTTTATCCCAAAGAATCAAATTTGGGTTAAGAAGTTCCCTTGCAAAAACTTGACAGCCTAACGGCGTCACTACAAAATTCAGAAAATGAGTTGATGAGAGATAAAAAGGGTAACTCACCACATGGAAATAAAATTTAAATCAATAAGGATATAGAAGAAAATATCCCAACATAATATTATGTGAATTAAATGACATAACAAAAGAAGTCTTTTAAAAAGAGGAGGGTGAAAGGTTCCCTTACCGACTTGGGTATCTTTCAAAACGTACACCCCATTGAAGAAGGGTCATACAATAAATATGTAAATACCCATAAATGGAATTATATTACACAAAGAGTATTATAATGGGACGTACATACACCAGTCAAAGGAAATGGTGGAAAATGTAGCAAAAATCTCACGGGACTAAAAGTGAGATGAAAAATCACTTATGAAAACTCGGCAGCCTAACGGCGCCACATAAAATATACAAAAATGGATTGATGAGATAAAATAGGGTCTCTCATCATATTAACATAAAGTTTACAGAAAGAGGAATATAAAAGAACATCCCCTAACATAACTAAGAGGATCTTAAAATAAGTGACATAAAGGAGAATACTTAAAAAGAAAGAGAGAGGTTAGATCTCTTACGAAAATTCGGCAGCCTAACGGCGCCACTCAAAAATTCCAAAATTGATTGATGAGAGAGAATAGGGTCTATAATAATATGAACATAAGAATTACAGTAAGATTAATATAAAAGAACATCCCAATCATATGAAATATGAGCTTAAAATGAATGACATAAAAGAGTGTACTTAAAAAGAAAGAGAGGAGTAAGATCCCTTACCTCGGGTCCAATTTGACTTGATCGTTATTTAACATCATGAATAATAAACTTGAGTTAATTTCTACTTGATAAAGAACCCTTTTAATTTTCATTATTCCTTTTATATCACTTATTTCCATGTTATAAACATTATGTATTCATTTAAGTTAATAATGTTTTTTTTGTCGATATTTGGATCTTAAGTCGAAAGTGGACTTCTTACAATTACATGTTGTTCATGTGGTCAAAGGTTCATTATATCCAGAATGATATTAATGATTTGTATATCATATATATCATATATATCCAGAATATACATGTATTTATAATATTACATAATCATTTAGAGGTAAGAAATGAAATGCACCGTTCATGGAGATGGTCAGTCGTACGTACGCATGAACGCTACTTTCATTTCTATGTCATATTAATTGAATTAAAACTAAATGAGAGGTATGTATATTTTAATTCAGAATCATATTCATAATTTATATGTAATGTAAATCATATATAATAACTTTAAATACATCCTTTATACATCCCACATATGGCATTAACGAATCAAATCACTATGAGGGGGAGGTAGTCCGCACTTCCTAAAATAAAATTATCGTGTTTACCGACAATGGAAACCATAATGGTATGCCAAAAAAGAAAAATACAGAAGCTTAATTAAAACATAAACATATTATATATCATATATAAGAATAGTGACATCTTAATGGCCACCTTTTATGGTGTTATATGAGTGTTGAACAATCATCGTTCCGTGAGGCAGAAATTTGACATCCACATAAACAGTATGTTCTTTAACCATTTGATGTAGGTGTGTGTAAGTGTAGATCGGATGATTCTTATAACAACATCCTAGTATATTGAATATACTGGAGTTGTTACAAAATAAACGATTAAAAAGAGTTTATGGGGTTGGAGAAGCAAAATAAAACAAAAGAACACAATTGAGGATACTACCTTTAAATCGGGTAACTCTCTTTGATTTGAGCTCAAAGGCTTCCTTGGAAAGGATTATGCCCAAAGTGAGGCTTTAATTATGGAGAGAGATATGTGGAGAGAGAAAATGGGTAGGGTTTGGCCGAGCCAAACGCTTTGGAAGTGTGGGTAAAGAGGTAGAGGTGGGGGCCTTTTATAAAAGGAGAGGAGGGTCACTCTTGGAAAGTAAAGAAATGTTACTTTATATTAAAATGAGTTTCGGATTTAAAAGGTCCCATATTGAAATAATTCCAGTATAAGGTGATAAGGGTTCTAAATACAGCCATCCAATAGGTTTTTGAAAAGTTTAGGTTTTAGTTTTTACATTATCTTTTCATTTTATTTAAATCCTTTATTAATGAGGTAATCGCTGCATCATCATGATGACATAAATAATTTTATTTATATAATCACTAAAAATTGTAAAAAAAATATCATGATGTAGGAAATCATTTTATATTTCTAATGAATATTTATAGTAAAAAATATGACTTTTATAACCCCATTTAAAAATTGTTTTAGTGAAACATCTCATGCTTGTGACATTTTTACTTTTACATTAAATAAAAAGTTATTTATGTCATTTCCCAACCAAAGTGACTCAATGGGGTCCCCAAGTTAACCCATGGGTTTTCTTGGTCGGCCATGACATATTCAATAAGGGTAGGACAAGTTTCAAGCTCATATCATATTAATAAAACATTATTTTTACCTTAAACTACACTAATTACCTCTAATCACGATTAAGAACATAAAAGTTACTATTCACCAAAAAATTATATTAATCCCATTGAACCACATTTGACTTCCTAATGACAACCATGTATGTAGGATTTTTGAAATTCAAAACACAGAGGTGGAAATGTTTCATTTATACGAAAAATCAGTTTCTTTAACTACCACTTAGTGGTTTCAGTAATAATCAAAAATTGAAGTTTTTCAGAAAAAGTCCAAAAATTCACCTTAAGCTATATTTGATATTAAGAATTAAAAAATGAAGCCTATTTTAACAAATTCAAAACATATAAGTTGAATTAATTAATTCAGTAATTAATTCCCGCTGTCAAAACAAATAGCGTGTTTTTAAGATACAATAAGTATCGAAATATTGACTCTAGTTTAAGTCCAATTTCAAGATGAAATTAATTCCAACGACCACTATTGGATTAAATGGTAAAAATATATTCTAATTGAACTTTAAAACCAATTCAAAAGATAATCTAATCATATAAATAAATTAGATTAAAAAGAGGATTTGAATTAAAATACAACATTTTAACTATTCATTATAAAACGAACTTTATCGGAAAAATACCAAAATTTACACAAAGTAAATTTTGATCATCCGATTCTAAAGAAGAATTTTATTATGTCAAATATGACACATAAAATTGTCAAAAATTGTATTTAAAAGAGGTTCGTCATCAAAAGGCGGTTAATCGACCTTTTAAAGAATATTAGAACGTTTACGCTTAAAAATTGAATTCATTCGCATTTTTAATCCTCTAACATTAATTGTAAAAAGTAAAAATATTTGAAAAACATACATAATAATTTTTTAGTTAGTTCCATTCTTTCCCGCCATTATAATGGCTAGGCGTTAACTACCATTTAAAATAATATTATTTTATCATTAGAGTGCAACGTAAGATTTCAAAAGAACTCGTTGTCGGGTATTGGGTACGCCATCGAGCATAGCGTTCCCGTTAAAGTAATATTAATATTTTATTCACTAATATGGATAAATATAAAAATTTCATATTCTTTATTTACCTGGGGTGTTACAGTGTAGATATATTCAAATCAAGTAATTATTTATTATGATGAAAATTCTTCAATGTTATATTAATAATAGTGATTTAAACGGTTCTCCCGTTATCGTTATTATTGATGATATCAATGACCTTTTTCCTGTTTGTTTTGTATATTGTTTTTGATTTTTAACTTTCTATAGATAAACCACTTTCTTATTATTAGAGATTATTATCAAAATCTATAATTATATACACATTTCGTCCATGCCAAAATATTTATCAATGTTCTCCTATATCGAAACATGTTTATGAGTCACTTAGTGTAACCGTTGTGTTTCTATCATTATATTTTAATTTTAATTTTTAGTATTTGTATATATGATGTGGGATTCAATGAACGTAATAATCACGTATTTGACATTTTATAAGCCATAAGCATTTTGAGAGAGAAATTTAATTTTTGGGCGTAGAATGTAACACCCCTAGATTTTGCAAATCATTTTTTTAATGAAACTATATATATAATATTTTTGGACAATTTAATATCTATGTTTACCTCCTTTCCTCAACATATACGAGATCATGGGTAAAAATAGTCTACTTACTACTATGAATGAAATTAGGAAAAAATAGGCATACATTGTTGTAATCAATGTGAAATATTTGGTGTAATTTGAGGAAAACAATTTTAGGTGAATAATAAATTTAGTATATTTTTATTTACCTCGGCTAAGGTGAAATTTGATAATTAATTGTAAACATAATAATATAATATTATAAAATTACCCTAAAACATGTCGAAATTTCATTGGAAATGTGATTTTTGACTATTATCACCCTTAGATCAAAATAATAAAATTTTCAATCCACTTGGGTATCAATAAGGAATTTAGTATGTTTCATTGAAAGATACGTTAAAAATTTCATACTAATATTTATAATAAGTAAATGAATTTAAATATAGGGTCGTTTAGTAGGTATATTCTACTATAAATATTCATTTTAACGATAAAATGTTAATCTCCATCATTATTTTTTATTTAATACTGTTAGTGCTAATATAAGTAACTCAAAATATGACCCAAAGAGGATGTAATAATTGTTTAATAAAAAATGCAATCAAAAAAATGATTTTAAATATATCTAAATAAATATAATTTGATTTAATTAAGGTTCTCTATGAATTTTATAGGTGAATTGGAAATTTTAATAGTTTCTTAAATTTTATTGTTCTAAATTATCTTTCTGTTTGGATTTTATGTAATAAAAATGTTTTCAATAGTGTCAAAGTTGACAAAAATAATATTTTACAAAATAATATTTTATTTAATTAACTAAAAATCATTAAAAATTTAAAAAAATACAAAGATATCATAGAATATCTATAATTTCATATATTTTCCATTTCTATACTATTGACATTATATAAGTAATAAATTATTACCACTAAATATTTAAAATGTTCTTACCACAATTAAAATTAAAATAAAATGGTTAAGGGTAAATCAAAATGGTAATGTATAAAATAAATCCCAAACTTATCCAAAAATTATTGGATGAAGATTATAAATCCTGTATCACATTTTGAATTATTTTAATTGGTTTAGTTGGAAATATTAAATGAAAAAAAATTATATATTATTTAAATCTATGATAGTTAATAAGTGTCCCTCTATTATATTAAATATCTTTTTTGAGTTCACATAATGACAAAATCTTGATATGAATGAATCTAAATGTCTATTATGACATAAATTAAAATTTTATCATTATTAAAATTTAGTTTTTATTGGTTGAAGTTAAATAATTAGCAATAAATCATCATTAATGATTAACTATATATTTGTATAATAATATAAATATAGAATAATTGAATTTAATAATATTAATTTTGTTATATTGTGGATTAGTTAAGGCGTATATATAATTTCCTAGAACTATAAGATATATAACAGATGTATGAAATCATTATATTCAAATTCCCTCATTTTCCTGATTTATTTGAAGTGAAATTAAATGGATTGTATTAAATTTTACAATAAAGATATCTAAATGAATTAATTTATTATTTAATTAATTATAAATAAAATTATAACTAATAAGATATTAACGGGATCATATATGGTCCAAAATTTCTTCTAATTTTAATTTATGGAACGTTTCTATGTATTTAGATCTAGAATAATATTAAAATATTTTAATATTCTAGGGATCTTCCAAAGTATCATTCACCTCAATTATTTAAGGGCTCATCCTCCCTAACTTCCTCACAAAACATTGATACATCATGATCAAACATCCCATGACCATATCCCATATAAACATACATAGTAACATTCTAGAGAATATGTTCTTCTAAATAGGCCATCTCTAGGGTCCCTAAGATGAGATCTAGAGTGTGACTAGCGAATGAGAGGCAATCTCCATACCAACTCTTTAAAATTTTCTTCCTCTTAATCTTCCTCTAAATGTGATAATTTAATTATAATGTAAAAACATCATTATATCATATATTATGGGATTCTATTAATATTATGTAACCATGATGTTACATATTTAATTTATACAATGATAAAATAATGTACCATGCATTTGTACGTAGGACATACTTTCTCCATTAAGTGCTATAATCTGTTTTCCATCACTACATTTTTTTATTGGTATACTGATGCATATAATGGAAATAAGTTATTAATACTATATTATATTAATTATTTCAACACCATCAAATTCCTCACCATTTTACCATAAAGATAATGACATCGTCGTTGGTGTGTATGGACGACCTACCATATCTACGACGTCATGCGATTAATATTAGACATTAACTACTTCAAGAATGATTTTAATAATGTATATAAAGAAAAAATATAAATATATAACATAATAATTATAATGTAATTATATATATATATATCTTTATTATTTTCATTCTTCTATTTAGTAAGATATGAAAATTGATTGGAAGTTCATACAAACGTACGTCATAACGTCTCCATGCATCATGCATTCCATTATACATATAAATATATATTCATAAGTATTTATTTAAAAATATATACAAAATATATATGATTTAAAAATCAATTTTTTACATTATGGAATTATGAATATCATTTTCTATGTATTATGATCAAGAAAAACAAGTCATCAAATATGATAAAAAAATTCATTTTTACGAGAAACAATACTTTAATATGGAATTGATAATAATTAGATAATATAAAGTACAAAAATAATAATATATGATATTATATATATTATCTTTGTTATTTTATAAGTTCAAAATATGTTTAAAAAAATTATCCAAGAGTCTCTGGTGCGTATGGATGGAATGATACTTAAGGTAATGGATTTTCCTCTCACATTAACATACGTGAGACACATACCTTATACACACTTTGATTCCTCTATTATGTGTATATACATTCCATGAGCGTCTTATATGAGTAATACCAATTATATTATGTCATTTTTCCATGCAATTTTCTTTCTTTCATGAGGCATACGATTCTACAAATTATAATGTTGTAAGGGTTATTTCATAATATCACTATTATTCAGGATGGTTTATATGTAAGAATCTACTAAAAATATTTATCACTCATGTCCATGTTTCTAAAAAAATATTTCCCTAATTTTTTTACATTCTTCCTATAAAATTTAAGGCTCTTTTAACAATTTTATTTTTTTATAAAATGGTTTCAAATGAACATTTTTTAGTTTTTTAAGATGAAGTACATTTTTGGATTTTCATGTATAAGTATTAGAATAATGATTTTTCACATATAATGGTTGAAAATATTATAATTCATCCATGGCACATTATTTGTTATAATCATACCTTACAATATTACAATGTTATTTTCAAATAATATTTTTTAAAAATTGTGTTAAATTTAATGTAAAAAATGTTTTTCAAAGAAGAATGGATATTTTCCTCTCGAATTCTTTTTAAGAGGTATATGAATATTATTTTCCATCTAACATAAATTTTTTTGATGTTAAATATTAATTAATATGTTTAATATTTATTTTTTCAATTTTTTTTAATTTATTTAATTTTTCAAGTTGATGATGGAATGATATTTATGAAACACATTTTTTTCATGTGTTATATTATGATTGAATGATTTTTATGAAATCAATTTCATTACATTAATTTTGAAATGATAATTTATTTATGATATTATATGAAAGATATGTATGAGTTTCCTTATTTTATGGGTATCACCTATGTCTCACTAAAATACGTTGGTAAAATGGATAACTCATTATGTTTATATGTTGTTCATGAACCTTAATTCATTTCACAATCTCAAGTATGGACCTACTTTTGTTGTTGATAATTTTATTTGTGGACCTATTTTTAATTTCCATATATTTATGCAAGAGAAAAAATATATTTCATTAATTTAATGAGTGATCATATTTCTATTTATTCATGTTCATATAGTTACAACATTATGTGTATGCAACAATTATTTTTTAGGTTAATGTTGTGATATATGAAATTATGGTCATTATATCAATATGATTCTTGTATTATCAATATGATATTTTTATTACATGACTCATGAATATGATCTTCTTATATGAAAGGTTTGACGTTAAATTTTTAAGCTCATGTTTTCATACTCTTATATTATTATTAGGCTTACATATCTTCCATGTTTTCCCTTACTGAGAATCTGAGATCCCCCATTCATAGGATTATTTTCCCTGGTATACAATGAATGGTAATATGTTTGGTCATTCAAAATGGGGTTTAGATATAAATAAATAATATGAAGAAGAATTAGATTTGTTATGAACTACTTTTTCCTTTTTAGGATTCCAAAGGCACAAAACTAATATGGTAATTGGGCTTGTTTTTGCATAATGTATTATGTATTCCAATAAATTGTCGTAAGATATACATACATAACGACTGGGTCGCCATAAACCTTTTTTCATGATTTTCCTAATTCATGATATAAAATTACACCAGGCAAGGTACAACCAAATTAATAAGCTCCTAAAGAACATCAGACACTAGTTATTTTCACTGATTGTTAGTAAATGATTTCAGCCGGATCTATAGGGTCACTGACCAAATTCTAATATAATAGACATGCTCATAAATTTCATACATGTGACTAGGTCAAACTAGTGAAAAAAACATATCCCTCAAAAAATGAAATAATAATATTGGATGACAATATATACACGGTGTAAAATTAATCCATTTGGATATATGTATGAAATAGTTTATTTAAATTTTACTCCATAATGACTATATGTTACTCCAATTTACCAAAAAAATACAAAACCCATTCTAGAAACATATCATCTTTCATATGAACTATCCACATTGATTTTAAAACATTATTAGGATGATACTTTATAATTATAATAAAATGATATCACAAAACCATCTAAATACCCATATAGAAACAAGACATAATATGGAGATCTCAATCCAAAATAATACCACTTGGAAAATAATGAAATCATGTTATCTACCATGCATAGATATTACCATGATCAATAATGGTGAAGGTAGACATGGTAAGACTGAAGTGGGATACCTCTTTTAATCAATCTATTATCACCAATAATATATCATTCATTAAAGGTTTCATTGGTAATCATGTCATGATGTTAGTGGTGATGTTATCCAACTGTGATTCCTGAAATGGTTTTAGTGACCCCACCGGCCTATGATGTTCCGCGTTCACCTATATATAGGTGTAACATAATTTAAAAAATATTAAAACATAACAATTCATCACTAAATAATAATAAAAATTATGGTGATCATGAAAAATATTTTTCAGAATAAGATGTTACAACCATATAGATTCACCTAATTATCACAACATCTCCACCCAGAAACAGATATGAACCGAAACATTTCCATAGGTATTATGAAATTGTTTCCACCAATATATTATCTTAATGCTTTCTCTCAATCATATATTTTTTCCATCATAGTTAATATCTTTATAATAAATAGGTTCCCTATATTGATATATCCTATAAGTATGGGAACCACTAATTTCATAGGTAGTGTCTTTTATCCTTGGGACTACTGAACATCAATATGAATCTTTGAAAATTGTTATTTCTGCATTCACATGTCAAAAGAATATCATAATATTTTTTTCTGAGTCTTTCTACTCAAGGAATTAGTAATTATGTTTTCCCTTCACTGATTGTGTACCAACTTGATATCAAAATATTGTGGATAGTTGAATGACCAACTCTCTAAAATTTTCAAGTCCCATAATGGAATATGTAATTTGGGATATTAATTCCAGGTATACCACAATCCCCTCCCCCAAAATATATTCAAATTATAGTATTATGGAATGAACCATTGTATGTAACATGATATTATTAAGAAGATAATTCCTCTCTTACTGTCTCAACTATTTATAGCCCTAGGAAATGAGTCAGCTCTCTAGCATCAGAAAAACCCAGAGTCTTAACTTGGATATGTCCCAGTACATTGAATAATCATTAAAAAACATTGGAATGGTTAACATCGAGGTAGATCCCAATCTAATCATCAACCCTTTGAAATCCTCCTCAGAGCCATTTTACCTAACAAACAAAACAACTTTCTTGGTCATCATAAACATTAGTGCTGCTATATGGGAGAAACCATTCATGAAATTTTATTAATTTCATACCATTATAACAATTAACAGAATCTTGAAGACATTTTTTTCTTGTTAACACAAGTATGCCCTTCTACATGTCCAATTAAATAAGAACCAATAGGGAGACAAGTGATATGAATTGTGATTTTTATATCCTAAAAAAATGTAGATACATGGTTGTAAATTTTATACACTTTCTGTTTAATTAGGGAACTATTAATAAATTTTACATTATACTCTAGAGACTGTGAGGGAAAAAAATGTTCAGAGATGAAACCCACCATAAACTAATTATGATATGGATAGATGATATTATTCATTAGGTCCAAGAATACAATTAAATCATTTATCCTGAATATTTTAACCACTATGAATACCAGACACAGCTGATCCTGAAAGCATCCATAGGTATTTCAAATATTCAGACCCCCCAACTAAGGGTATCCAATCCTCAAATAAATATTGGTGAAAATTTAGGTATTCATTACTAATCAAAGTGAAAATCAATCTAGTGATTCATATACCTATTTTGGACAACCATCTAGTTCTGTTTTTAGTAATCTATGATTAAAAACAATTGTCCTCTATCATTCTTGTTGAAATATTGTAGGATATCCCCTTGGAGAAGTACTAGGGAGAATTAATCCTTTAGCTTCAATATATCCCAAGTAAATATTCAACTCCTTGACCTAAACTATTATCATATCATATGATAGAATAGAATCATATTTGTATATCGACACCAAATTGATTAGAAATTTGATCTCCAACATCGGTTTTAGTAACAACCCTTTCTGTAGCCATGGTAGAATTCCAATGGTATTAATTTTTTTTTTTGCGATTTACTAGAAAATATTTTATTTGAACTAGTATTAAAAACATAAATATGAGAGTTAGAACACTATAATGTGTTGTTTTTAAACATAGGTAATGTACTGAGAGGTATCTTTAATGCCTTGTGGAGTTTAGGGAGAACTAGAACATGAAAATCCCATGGTTTGAGGGTCTTCATAGGGCACATCGTTCGAATGAAACTCTGAATCCCCTAGAAAAAATTTGTGAGTGTGGTTTAAGAGGAATTAGAATTTTTACATGGGTTGAACATGGTTTACCCAAACCATCAAACGAGACTACATGGTTAGTTCAACATTTTTAGTACATATGCACTATTAATAACATAGTTGGTGGAAAATTAAATAGAACAATGTGTCCCAATCGCATGAGGTCGGATTTATAGGTAGTGGGTGCCATATGGTTAGAAACCAATTTAGAGAAACCTTGTGGCCCTATTTTTGGGGTGAATTTATATGGTTTCACTTAATGAGATAGTTCAATCTCTTTTTTTCATTATTCTTCCACTAGCAGGTGTGCCTCCTCTCATAGCATCATGGGATCATCCTCAATCCTATTCATGGAATGATGATATCTTTTCTAGTATTTTCCCAAATTGAAAATAATTTCTCTCTATGAATCGTTATACATAAGGCCTTGATGGTTTTTAAGATATCATCATTTATTATCTTCTAGATATTTTTATGAATGTGAAATCTCAATTGCCTTATTTTCATGAAAATTTAGAATTTTTTTTAATTTTTTCCAAAATAGACCAAATGGTAAATTGATATTGGATTTATAAAGCATATTATGCATTATTTAAGTGGTGTATTGAATATTAATAAATTCTAAATTATTTTATAAATATGTTGGTCACACCATACGCCATTCATTGGTACATATCTCCCTTAAATTTGACTTCTTTATTTTATATTTGTTTATATCCCTTGTAATACTCTGTTGAGTTCTGTCATGTTCTTAGAAGATGTTAACCACTAAGATGAACACCACTTGGGTGTGATTGCATTAGATTATCCTTCATAATTAAACAAATTAAAATCCTTAAAAATCATTTAAGAATTCTTCTTGGATTAAAAATGGAATTACCCATTTTAACTGTTTTCTAATTTGATGATTGAACATTCTATGTGACATGTTGAATCATGTTTTGATTTTCTAAGGTTGAAGCTTCGTAAAAGTATACATTAGTCTGAATTGAGTAATAGATCATGATAATTATATTTAATTATTCTGATTGATTTTTTTGATTGAAAAATAATGATTTTTTTAATAAAACTACTTGAGAGAGGTGCATTATTTTATAAATTAAAAGAAATGATTTTTTATTTTAAGATATAGTTTTCCCTATGTATTTAATGGTTTTATTTGTATGAATGTTTGTGATTGAGAAGTTTTACGCTACTACACACACTCTTGTTTATTCAAGTACACTGTTAACCCTCTCTATTCTATGATAAAAATGAACCAAGATTATCCTAAGGGCATGCCTTTGATTAAAAATTGGATTTCATATTTTGAGGATTACCCATTTGACAAGGATACCTTTTTTATTCTATTTGATCATTGTTAAATGAATATAAATTTTTTTATTGATTCAATTTCATTTTGTTAATATTGTTTATTTTTTAATATGTTCATTTTATTTCAATAAATGTGATGACTTGATATGATGGATTACCTTTCTTGATTGTTTTAATTGGAATGTATTAATATGAATATATTTTACCTAATAGATTTATTTACATTAATGATTGATGTGATTTTATTGAAATGGAATTTAGTTGGGTGTTATGACGAATCATCGTGTAAGAATTGAATACACACATCCTATGTGAAATGTTATAATTGTGATGGATCTACTTATGATGGGGGTTAATAAAATGTAAACCATGAGAGGTAATTCCCCATGGATTATCATGCATATATTATTGAACATTGTTTATAAGTCATTGAATGATGGTAAGGGTTTCGTTCATCATGGAGGAATCATGCTCTCTTACACGCGGTTTTGAGTCACGACGTGTCACACGAATGATAAAATATGGATGGTAGGTGAGACAAACCACATCCAATGTTATGTTTTGGCATGATATAACTCTCATCACATTGAGTACTGACATAATGATACACTCACAATCTCGAGTGACAATCATGATGAATCCCATTCATTATGATGTGTTGGTAATTCTCCCTTTCTCTTGGAGTTATACGATCGTTTAGGCTGGTTATGGATGGTTGGGTTGCATCACCTTATAACCCAAAAATAGTATTCCATGTACATAGACACATATTTTTGAATGTACTTTGTTCATATAGGTCGATGAAATGTTGAACTACAAAATATAAATACTATTACTGAATATATAGTTACGAATTAGAAACGATTTCTACCTGTGATCCAAAGCAGGTAGAGTTGGTCATGTGCCTTATTAGAACCAGAGCTAAATGGTATTTATTAATAAATAAATCATTGTATATTTATTAATTTATAGCTATATACAAAATTATTTTATATTCATGATTTGGTTTTAGGTGTAGTCATGGTGGGTGTCAATCTACTAGGTTTTATATCTCATACCCTGTTTGGGAGCCTTTGCACTTGGTTACCTGAGTAGATCTCATGTTCACTGGATATGTTTCTATTTATTGTGTTTTCACTCTTATACATGATAGTTAAGGGAACATGACTGTGTTATATCTTAGGATGCACATTGACATACCTTTTAGAGAATTTTATTTTTATTTTTGTACCTCCTTGTATCATAATTACTATTTTATTTCTAATGTTTTAGTTTTGTGTCATCATTTGGACATCCATTCATTGTTGAATATTGGCATTAGAAATATTTTATATAATTTTTAAATTATTCATCTACTCCCCTGTGATTCCTTTTTTTCTGCTTCTATTGTTCTCTACAATGTATTTCTTTTATACATAGTTGTCAACACTATCTCGAGGATATAGTTTACCCACTATCTCTTCTTTAGACCTTATCTACTAGTGGTATGCCTCTATAATTTGGGGAGACACACTCGAGGAAATTTTACACATCAATTTGGCTACCATATTACTAGTTTGTCAGGATAAGATATTACACATTTCTATCAATGATTTCCTTTTTTCTTTATATTTTTAGTTTTTGGATTGTAGAGTAGATACTAGAAATTTGTTATCACTTGGAAAATAGCCATGTATGGACTAATCACTATACCCACAGGGGAAATCAATGTTTCCTGGGATGGGATTCATTTTATTGTTGTTTAATATTATATTTGATTTCTAATTCACCTTGATTGAATGGTGTGATTTTAACTACTTATTGATTTATTTAATATACAATGTCGTTTTACTTTGTCTTGGTATGGTAAGTATTAATATCAAATTCATCATATTAAGAACATTATAATTCAAAATATATACATATATTATTTAAGATAGTTTGGATTTTAGAATTCCTTCTAATGTTTTTGTGTGTATTGAGTGTTATGACTTGGTTTTGTTTAATTGAACATGCCTGATTATATAACATACATTGTAGATCATATTACATGAATTATATTTATTTAGGTTGATTATATATGATACTGATTGTGAAAACATTCTAGTTCTATTTTTATATACAATTGGTTTCATGGACTAAATATAGTGGTTGTGACTAAAAGGGAACCAGTGTATATTTGTATGGTGTATGAGAACCTTATAATTATGAAATGTTTATCAATGTACATGACACATACTCTTTCCATTTTATATACACATCTAGAAAATTCTAAAAAATTGATTACTGATAATGTAAAAATTTTAATGTGAATTTATTATGATTAATGGGAGCCAAGTGCTAAATTGTAATGTGTGTGGGATCTTTTTGGATTGGTATATAGACACCCATGTAATTGAAAAAATATATATGATCATGATATATTTTGAAATTATACAAATGTATTAGTTGTTTAATTTTGAACCATATTCAAGTTCTTACCTTTATTAATTCTTGTGACTCTATCACACATGAATTGAGATCATGTGGTTAAATTCTTAAATGCACAACTACAAACAATTATGTCAATTGAGGCATGTTTCTTATGTGATAACACTGTATGAGTGTTTAAAAAAATTAAAAATTATGTAGCTACAATTGAATTTCATTTTTTATGATATAAAGATGGCTTAACGGGATCCCTGTATGTTTCTTTATCTT
Organism: Viscum album; assembly: GCA_963277665.1. Taxonomy (NCBI): domain Eukaryota; kingdom Viridiplantae; phylum Streptophyta; class Magnoliopsida; order Santalales; family Viscaceae; genus Viscum; species Viscum album. The sequence goes on from OY728152.1 coordinate 1,768,394,560, forward strand.
TTACCATGTTTTTTTATTTTATAATCAGTACTTCATGTTTTTATATATAATATTTTAAATGCTTAATGATTGAATGCATTTCAATGTAATGACCACAAAATGGAACATGAAGTAATTTCCTTCATTTACACACCCATGTAAGTATATTATATATATATATATCTTTCAATTTCTTAAGATCATAAATTTGAGAATTCTTCATTGGACTAATTTCTTTTAAAGGGCATAAATAATGGGCTCTAAAGACTATTGTATTTTATTTTGGTGGGACCAAGTGATAGGGTCTACTCTCGTGATTTGGAAATGATCTATCACATAGTAGTTATAACTCATGTAGCTTAGGTATAATAATAAATTTCATGATATTTTTGATGTATGGTATAGTTAGAGTGTTATTTTCTTAGTTGGACACACTGTTTCTAATGTAAACCATTGTTTGGATGTGTGCTCAAGGTATGATTTATGAAAATTAGAGTAATGAGAATGGATAATGCATGGTTTAAAAATTATAGATGTGACTAGGGAATTTTACGCCTTTAAAAATGTCATGGTAACTAATTTCATTATCCTGAATGACTCGGGAGTTCATCTATCAATTTTACGGTCATTGAAGACAATGAAGCTTGAGAAATATTTTTTGTGTGTGGTCCATCTGATACTTGAAATATTTTGTCAGATAACCTATGTAATGTATCAAGGATTTGTTATCTTTTTATTAATATTTTTTTGTAGTATTATTGATATGTGTGGTATCATTGAGTTTCTAAATGTTTTAATGAACTGGTAGAGTTTTATGGAATTGTTGAGACTTTGGCTATTGAATATTGTTTCAGGTCATCTCTACAGTAGAGTGGCGTTTTTTTTATGAATAAATTGTTGCCAATGTTTGGGATTGGTTTACTATAGAATCTGGTGTTTTTACACACCAATACTGTTAGTTTTAACTTCCATAAAAAATGATATAATGGTTTCATCTAATGTTAATCATAACTATCATGATTATGAGTGGATTATCTACCTCTTATTTTAAAATCTATGAATATCAAAATGTGTGGAGTATGAAGTATGTTTCAGTATGTACATCCATGTCCTAGATGAAGGAACCCAACCTTAGAAAACATCTGGGGATGGTCGAGTATTTCATGATTTCCATAGTGACATCCAAACTAGAATTGTGATGGTCCATTCTTGGAACCACAATGTTTAAATTGTTTGTATGTATGTAACCATTGAAAACAATGATGGTATTCGATAGAATTCGGTGGTTTTTTAGAGAACATATAATATATTTGTTGGTTAGGGATTATGATCAGATTATGATGGTGTGTCGATAAGTGAAGATAAGCTCCTTCCTATTGATATCAACCTATAGTTGGTTGATAGTTCTTATTTCTGGTGGTTGGGTGTGATTGTTATAGAACTGTACCAATATTTTTATCTAGAATGTGATAGACTTTTTTTTGAAATTTTTAGTATCTTCATGGTGTAATCTTGTTTAGTGATGATCATGTCTCCTCTATTGATATTGTCCTTGATGCAGTAAGATACTATTAGTATTACAACGCTATAAATTTTGAAATGTTATGGGTTATGATATGTAGACACTATTAAATTTCCTAGTAAACATGTTATTTTGGATGAGGAATGGTTATTCATGAGTGATATCAAGATTCCTTTGTAGGAACACCATAGACAAACCATTTGAAACTACTATTTTTCCACTGACCTGGATTCCTACTGGATGTTGCTCAGATAATAGTCTATGTTTTTATGCTACTATCATAGCCTAGTACCAACATCTGGCTTATAATCATTGAATATGAACTATAATGGTTCAGTTCCGTGGAATCCATCTCAGTGATTCTATGGTCATCCCAGATTTCTAGTGAGGCTTGAAGGATATTATAAAGGATGAAAAAAATAGCAACCTCGAACTAGGTTACACCCCTGTTCACATGGCCAATTGATAGGTTAAATGGTCAAGTTATTATTTAGCATATGAAATTCACTGGACATTATGTATGGTCTTTAGTATACATGCGCAATATAATGGAATATTTTCAAGGAATAAGGAATTTTAGTTATGTGGTTATATGCATGATATCAAATCACTTCATTTCTAGGATAAGATGGATAAGGTGACTCATCTGTTTATCCTTCTTTTAAATGTAATGGTTGAATGGAACAATTTTGAATCATTTCTTAGTATAAGGTGTGTTTGGTGTATAATTCCTTCATGCAAATCTTGTGTGGGTAGTTCTTTTTAGACAAAAAATATTCACCTATTCTTCCTGAAAATGACTTTATTATTACCTAAAAAAGAAATCAAAATTTCCTAGTTAAAGAGACAATGCCATGAGAATCACTTATAAAATGAATGTTGTGACTTTCAAGGTAATTTTGATAATGGACGCATAGTTTCTTAAAAAGATCCCTTTTTGATAATAATTCATGTGGTGTGTAGTACCATCATTCTAATTTTCAAGAGATGATAACGTGGTCATATCTATATAGAAAAGTCTCTTGTATGCATTATTGTGGTGTTCTTGTTCAAAAAATGAGAGTTTTATCAGGGTTTGATAGTGTAAGTGTTGAATGCTTAATTAATTCTTTTAGGTGAGTTGGGAATTTGAAAATTAAAAATAAGTGTTTGATAAAACTTGACCAACCTTGTATGGAGTGTGATATTATCATTTTTCCAAAAGAATTCAAAGGTAAGAGATGTTATATAGTGGGTAAGTTTTAATGACCCATGTTTTGAGCCATAGTATAATTCAAATGGAATATAAAATTTTCTCATTTACATGACATGCTATTCTTTGAAATGGGATTCAGAATGGAAATTTGAGATTTTAATAACATTAAAGTGTTGTTTTCAGACTTGGGTATTGTACTGAGATGTCCCTAAAATGTCTCGTTGTGTTTATTTAGTGTCTAGACATAGAAATTAGTATATTTGATGGTCTACATAGGTTTCACAGTATTTCTAGATTTGTGTGGACCCTGACAAAAAACCTAAATACAGTTCAAGAGAAATAGACATTGTGGAAAATGTTGCACATTGTTTACAAAAAACAATATTTGTATCTCAAATAGTATGTTCGACTAAGGAAGTACCTATGAAATATTCATCACATGTTTCTAAATATTTACAGTAAACCATGAGGCACAACTGTGTGAGGTGGGTTTCATAGGGAGTTGGTTTCACACGGTTGGTGGACCATTAGGCCTAAATGAGTGGTCAAATTGTGCGGCCCAGTTTTGAGGATGAAATGAAATTCTTTTCCATGAATGAGATCAATTAAGCCTTCTATTTTTCATTTTTATTCCACTAGTGGGTGAGCCTCCAATATTTTAATTGTGGGTTCCTCATCAAACCAATTCAAGGCATTATGACGTATCCTACATCGATTATCAGAATTTAATGTCATCACCCTTAATTAATCAATATTGATATGCCCTTGATTATTTTTTAATGTTTCTCTGTTTAATCTACTCTTGAAAAATTTACTGGGTTGTAATATCATTTTCTCTATTTTTAAGTAAAATTTATTATTCATCTATTTCTTACAAACTATAAAAATTAATACCTTGATATTAAATGTGTCAAGAATCCTAATCATGTGGTTAGTGGTCCGTGTCTTTTCATTATATCAACATCATTTTACCAATATCATCATTTCAAGGCATGAAATTTTTTTCCACACATTTCCCATAAATTTTTTTAGTCATTTTAATTTTTTATGAAAACCTTGTTTTAAATACATTAAGTTTTTTCATGTAATTAGAGGATGTCGTCCTCAAATAAATACACCCCTAGTGTGTGACGGCTAGAATTGACCCTTTTTAATTAAATGAATTATATACATGGAACACCTCAAATGTATACATCACAGATTAATAATGTAACTTTCCTCATTGAATTCATCAAATTGATTATGTAACCATCTATTTTCCATGTTGAATCATGTTTTTTTTAATAAGGTGGTATCATGCTAATATTATCATTTACATTTAATTTAGATATGGATTATGAGTTTAAAAGTTAATTATGCCAAATGAATTTTTGGATAAATAATGTAATTATTTAATAATAAATTTCCATAGATGAGGTTCACTATATTCTAAAATAAAAACCATGGATTAGTTATATTAAACATTGATTAAACTTATTGATTTAGATTTTCTCAATGCTTGGTTATTACAGGATGGTAGGTGGCTTGCTAGTACACCACATCTTTTTTTTCAAGTACATGTATAATCCCACTTCATTCTATGTGACCAATGAACTATTCTATGTATAAGGGATTTCCATTAGTAAATAATTAGACTTTCCATGAATCTGATTACACATTTGACATCACTACCTTATTTGTGGACCTTCATCGTCATTAAATGCATTTCTATGCTTTGATATATTGTTGAGGAATGTTATCAATTTAGTAGTTTATTTTGAATCCTTTTTCACATAAATAAATGGTATTAAATGACATGATGGATTACATTCCATGAGTGTTCTAAATGGAATTCATTAATTTGAATATTTTTTACATAAAAACTATCTTACCTTAAAAATTTTAAATTAATTTATTGAGTTGTAATTTATAAGAGTGGCATGACCACACACACAGTTAGAATTGAAAAAGAAAAGATTATGGTAAATACTATAATTTGTGTGCCTTTAATTATAATTAGTCTTAATACAATCTATATCATGAGAGGTAATTATTCATGGTTTATATTTTTAATATGATTACTATAATTCCCATACCCCAGTTACCTAGAGTCGGTGCATTATTTTAATACATTGGCATGATTACAAGGAATCATGTCCCAAAGCACCTATCAGTTTAACAGTCTTGGAAAATAGATTACATACATGAATATTTCATTACAATTTATAACATACAAAACAACATAAATAATCCTTTATAAACACCATTATACCCTTATCTTAACCCTGAATATCAATCACAATACACTTCTTGGAATCCTGAGAAAAATAAAACAAAAAAACGGGTGAGCTCAAAGGCTCAGTAAGGGTAAGCAATACAGTGGAAGATAACAGAAATATTAATCATGATGAATAATTGAAAACACATGCCTTTATGAATAATAAGAAAGAAAACTTTTATGGTTGGAATATGAGATGAGTACATAATAACATAATAAAGAATAATCATGCATATTCTACTAGTCAAAAGACCACATCAACCATCAATATTATATTTATATTTAGGGAATGCATAATTCAGGACATTAATTTCTGTGTCAAGGCCATGTGCATGGACCTAGGGGCTATCTGTAACCAGAACAAAAACCAATGATCCTCTGTAACTGGACTCTAAACCGAAGAACCCCTGTAGCCAGTCCCCTACCTAGAACATACAAGTCCAATACATTTATCTTAAGAAAACGTTGAAATATAACATATACATTCATATTAAAACTAGCATATGAAATATTAATATTTTAACCATAAACAATGAATGGAAAAAAATAACTCATCTATAGTAAAACATATCACAAAACCTTAAATACAATATGGAAGATTTGTATCGTAATAAATCAACTTCAAACAAGTGAAAAATTTATCAAAGGATTTTGACATAGATGAAGTCAAAACTATTTGAGAGAAATATCTATTTCTATTTTCATATCATTTCAGAGTCACACATTTATAAATTAAGTAATTTGAAATTTATTTATTGAATCAAAGTGTCCCATACCACATTGAAACTTTTGAAATGAATTAAATTTTCAAATCATTCATGTCCATATAAATAAATCCTTAAAATCACTTTGAAACCATGGACATTAATTATAAGGATTTAGAAAGATAAATCATTAAAACATTTAAATTGATGATCTAGTAAAATAATCCCTTCCATAAAACCTTAAAATATTACTTTTAAAAAATTATAATTAAATATGGGTACTGATGACAAATATTTCCCAGTAAATACTTATACAAAAACAATCTTGGATCATAATGAGATTGAGGAAATAACCCTTACGAATTTAGTTACATACGAAACATAAACCCCATAGAAGAAGTATCATAGAATTAATATTTAAATACCAATAAATTAAGGTATATTACTCAATGAATAAAATCATGGGTAGTAAATATGCCACACAAATGGAAATTGTGGAAATATATCATGAATCTCACAGGAATAAGTAGTGAGATGAAAACCCTTTACCTTTCACTTTCCTTTGGTCGAGGGTACATTTAAACTTATTTATAATGACCATAGTAAGTTATTAAATTAAAATAAAACCATATAAATTTTTATTATATCATACATGATTCATTTATGACTTTATACTACCCATTTAATAATGATTTCCATTTTAAATTAACATTTCGTGTAATAATCGCTTCCTTTATCTTACGTGTTTTAACTTGTTATTCTTGATCTTATCATATAGATCATGATTTAAATACTCTTAGAATATAGACCTTGATTTATATATCATATATATTTAGAATATAGTTATTTATAATAGATAGATATATGAAATAGAAAACACAGTTTAGGGAGATTGTAGGTAGTACGTACGCATAAACGCTGTTTCTGTTTTCATATGTTATTGAACGGAAGTAAGTGAATAAGATATATGTAAGTACATAAATAGATTTATATATATATATATATATATATCCAGTATCAATATAATGTCATATATTATATAATTATCAAAAATATATATTTTAATGATTGTTGATGAATGATAAATGCGGAAATGAATCTCATCGCATCGTGGAGACGGTAATCCGTACGTACGCACGAGCGACAATATAACATCCTTAAAGGTGTTGAATTGAATTGTATATTAATTTTAAAGATAATTTAGAATTTTATTTTCATTACTTGTATACATATTACTCATTATTATATCCATCCAAATATCATAGTGTTGAAAAACAAATTACACCACGATGTAGAGATGATAAGTTGTACGTACGCATGAATGGTGGAATTATCATTCCTTGGGTTGATAGAATAATGAATATGGTTGTGAAATATTTTTAATAACATAAATATGTATATAAGGTACCGGTTTTGTTATTTTTGTATGGTAATAACAAATATAGTGTAACTGGAAGAAGAAAAGAACTTGAAAGAGGGTGGTGAAATCATTATCTCTTATTTGGGTTCTTCCATTGTATTTGATAAAAGGGCTCATTAAGATGGAATTATGAACAATGGAAGGCCTCTAGGATGATGGTAGGATATTTATATGGATATTTGGGTGGGTTTTGGCTGATCCAAATGGCTTTGCAGGTCTAATTTTTAAAGAAGGGGAAGATCCCTTTTATAAGAGGTTTGAGGGGAACCTTAGGAAAATCATAAACTATTATTTTGTAATAAAATAATTTTCTATTTATAATGGCTCAAAAATGATTTATTTAAATTATAATGTATGGATGGTTCGAAAACCACTCAACCAATAGGTTTTAGACAGGTTTTCTTCACTATATTAACCTTATCATTTAGATTTAACTCTAAATTAAATTGTTTGACATCTACCATGTCTCTTTGTATTTTTATATTATATGGTTCATAAACATACTATAAACATCCAACAGAACCCAAAGTGGTAAATTAATGACATATATAATAGTAATTAAGCCCTTTGGTAGAACTATAGATTTTCAAGAATAGAATACAAATTATTATTATAATATTTGTTTTAAAAACTCTTTTATGCCAATTTTGACATTATTTAATAATTGACTTTTGATAAAGTCCTAAAAACATCATTAATTTTAACTAAATACTTTTAGTAAACCCAAAAATGTAATAGTCTCCTATAAAATTTCTGTATGGCATCAAAACATTCAAATTATATTTATTTTAGTATTTATAATATCATTTATTTGATTATTTCATTAATAAGGAAAATAATACATCATTTTTGTGTCATATATATTTATTTTATGTCTAAAAAATGTAAATAAAATATCCTGAGGTAGTAAATAATATTATATATCTAATTACTTTTTATATTTGAATATATAAATTATATTACCTCTTATAAGTATTGTTTTACTAAATGATATTTGCTTTTGGGATTTTTGTCTTTACATTAGATTATTTATTATAATGTGACATTATCACTATCAAGTGGATCCACGGGGTCCCAAAATAAACCCAAGGATGAATATGGTATGATATGTATCCGAAAATTTGGTTAGGACATGTTTTAGAGTAATTTAATATTATTATAATATTATTGTTTAACCATATTTATTGGATTTACCCCTTTAACCACGGTAAATAAAATATTTACTAATGTAAATATTCCTAATGTCTAAAAATAAAAGATTCTTATTTCCACAATTTTTACCTCTTGATTCCAAATATAGAATCCGTTTTTTTAAAATTCAAAACACAGAAGTGGTATAAATAAATTTAAAATTAATTCCTATGGTCAAAACAAAAAGGCGTATTTTTTGAAAAAATAACTATCAAAATATTGACACTTGTTTATGTCCAATTTTAATGTGAAATTACATAAAATGACTATAAATGTATAAAATGGTAAAAATATAATCTATTTATAATATCAAATCTTTATGATGTATAATTTAACACGATAAATTTTTTTATTAATTTTTTTTCAGTTAGAATATATTATATTTCTCTATTCACCTAAAAATGAATGTTATCAGAAAAACACCAAAAAGTTATTAAAACTATTTTCTTTTATCCTGATTCTAAATAGGAAGTTTATTTTGTCAAATTTAATATTTAAAAGATTCAAATATTGTATTTAAAAATGGTTCTCTATTAAAAAGAGGTAAAAGTGCATTTTTTTAAAAAATACTTCTTTTATCTGAAAAAGATGATTTTTTTATTAAATTATGTCTAAATAACTCATAATATGGATTCTGAAATTATAATGATTATATAAAGTTCAAAATTAAATTAATACTATTCATAACCACTTTTGAACGGCTAGTTTGGTAAGTCGTAGTGTGCTTAAAATAGGTTTTCTATGTAGTTTAAGATATTGAATTACATTGAATAAATAATGTAATATGAAATCAGGGGTCACTACATTCATTCCTCCTTAAATAAATTGTGTCCTCGCAATTTAAAATTGTTCTTCGATAATAAAAGGTTGAAAATAGAAAATACCTTTCTGGGGGAAACCCACATCGGAAATTGGGTTAATAAAATTTAGTCTTAATAAGATGAAAGGGTAAATGAAAGGGTAAGAACCTAATTATGATATCAATTATGAGAACATTGGTGGAAATTAGAGACAGAAAATTGGAGGAAAATGTAAATATTTATAGGGAGTTATTTAGGTCATCAATCACAAACAGGTAAAAATTGAGGGCCTCAAATCCAAAAATCTACGATGATTTAAAATAGCATCGGTTCAACAAAACATAAGGTATTAGGATAACACGTTTTTTCTTTTAACATCCCTTACTTAATGTTTAAGAATTAATTTACTCATATAATTTGAGGGAAAAAATTATATATATATATATATACTTAACATGTATAGTATCGTCTTTCAACTAATTCCTACAACAAACTCAACTTTCACTACAAAAGATTTTGATTTTTTATCCTCATTATATAGGGTTCCAAAAATAATGAATTTATAATTCATCTATAATACACTTAAAAAACCTAGATTATACAATTTAGGGACTTTGCGTAGTCCAGTGGTATGCGATAAATCTCAATCGCACTGTTGTTGGTTCGATTCTTGTAGCTTTGTCCGACGTGACAGATGGTCACATGGTCTTCGTATTGTCCTATTGTAACAATCAAAAAATAACATTAATAATAGTATCCAATTTCAAACATAATCCATTCCAACCATTAGACTTATCCAAAATACATCTATCCAAACTCATAGTCCAAAATTTATAACGAAGTAAAAAACAATGAAGATCATTATTTTCCAAGTAATAACATTTGAACACCTTCATAAAGTATTATTTTAAAACATGATGACACCCTAAATTATCATGTAACCATATTGATTACATTCACGCTCCCTTATTCCTTATATAATACTAGATATATTCTCTATATCAAAAAATGTTGTAAAATCCAACAATGATGTTTTATACAAATCATTAATTAGTTTCAAGGTAGTCAAGAATATCCAATATAATTTATCCGAATCAATCATATCATATTACAAAATCACTACCTTAGTATCAGGAAAAAATTATGTTTTATCTTTTTGTCAACCATATATTCTCCAAACATTTATCCTACCGTTGAGTCACTTTTATTGGTTCCACACAATCTCAAATCCTTAATGAAATAGTATTGCAATACAATCCATATATACTCTATAATTATTATAACATATACATCATTAATACAATACTCAAATGACACAATAAATTCATAACAATATATTAACTCTTAATCATTCCTATTCATCTTATGTTGTATCATAACATTATTATTATCCTGTTAGGGCCAATAGGGGCCTATATACCCTGAGAGGGGGGTGAATCAGGATATGGATATTCTTTTTCAAAGTTCTTCCTGCCCCAATGGATCATGACCAATTAATTACAATGGTCACTTTGTTTGCACTTGTGCGATTATTATGATCAGCACTTTTCTGGTTTGTCTGATGATGATTATTTGAATGAAATGTAGGGAATTGACTAGGTAGACACAGATATTTTTACTTGGTTCAGCCGCACTGGGCTACGTCCAAGGAGCATACAACATCGATGTGTCGTTGTACCAAATCCACTAAGGCTCACTGCCAATAATGTTCACAAGGTTCGGGCTAGATCAATTCTATGCCCAAGCTCACTGCCTTTACAAGGTTTTAGGGTCAGCTCACTGCTTTCCCAAGAGTCAATCCCTATTTCTCTCTCTCTGGCTCACTGCCGGTGGAGAGGATCACCTTCATCCTCTTTTTAAGCTCACTACTATGTGAAGGGATTCACTCAAAGTTTATAGACCTGTAGGTCTCTTCATTTGCATGAAATAATGCATCTTCAACTGTTGATAGATGCTCCGTTGAAGTCCAACATTTATCAACTGATGAATACCACTTTTCCTATGACCACTGTGCAATTCACTTTCGAAACACCTTCGCAAAGCACCCTACTTCGCGAGGCTCCCAATTTTGCGAAGCTCAAACAAGCCTTCACGAAGCTCCTGCCTTTTCGTGAACCTCTATCGTGAATCACTCTCGTGATTCACAGACCTTTGCAATGCTTAGGCCATCGCGGAGCTCCTGCCTCTACACGAAGCTCACTGAGCCAACGTGGGGCTCACAACTTTCGCAGTGCTACAATAGCCGTCGTGAAGCTCCTCTTCCGTGAAGTACACTGGCTCCACCAACCACCTTCGCAATACGAGAGCAAAATATTTTCTCTAAAAATTCTCTCTACTTCTCTCAAGGGGGTCGGCCTCTATTTATAGGCGAATCCACCGACCTTCAATCTTTCTGCGCGATGTCAATGCCACGTCATCTCTAATCGCGAAGCTCCGAAGTTTCCGCCGGAATTCTGTCCAATTCGCGAAGCACCTCGGCAATTTTCTGATCGCAGAGCTCATCGTAACCCCGAAGCATCACCGTCAACATTCCATCGCACCATCGCTGCGAATCTCCCTCACAATGCCATTCATCGCCTCAAAGCTCCCTTGAAAAGCCCTTTACCGCCGCAATGCGCTTCAGCCTCTGCCGTTTGCGAAATTGTCATAATCGCGAAGTATCACCACCTCCATTCTTCTGGTCTTCACGAAATCCAAACCATGAAGCATCTCTTCGTGAAATTCATGCCATTTCCATATTTAATTATGATCTTCATAGAAATCCTATTTTCGCGAGGCTCACCAAACTCCAAATTTTGGACACCAAAAATTTGGCAAACACTAAGAAACGGCGCCACCTTGTACTACTCTTCTGTACCGCCTCCAAATCGTCCTTTCCTTTGTCATCATTCTTTTTCAACATTGATTGTCAAAAACTTCTCGAGAACTCGACAATTCTCCATGGAAACTTGCTTTTTCAACAAACACAATCAACCCAAAAATACTTCAATGTTACCTTGAGGGAATTTTTCCCAATAATATCTCCCTTTGGGATTGTTGAAAACTCTTCACAACTCTGCTCGGAATGATTTTTTGCACTTTGATACCTCACTGAGTCTTCTTCCAGCCGCTACCACCATTCGCCTTTTGCGATTATGATAGCGCCCAAGGGATCAATTATCACGTACTCTAATCCCACATGACCAATGCTCGGCATGAGAAACAAGAGTAGTATGAAGAGTTCATCAATGAATCACTTCATGTCAAAAACCAATTTTCGATTCCAACCTGATAACAATTCATAAATTGATACCAATTGGTGAACCAGACTGATCCCAATTGGTGATAGCCGGACACCTTTTAACACCATTCAAACATCACTCTTCCACTTTTATCACGATCCTCAGCTGTCTTGATATCTATGCTTTGATCGATCACTTCTAGCATTGTCAGATTTAATACTCTTCCCCTTTCTTCTTGCACTCCCCCTATCTGGATGCTCCACCTGTCAGCTTCTCCCCATATCATTCATGATTTTTCAAATCTCCACACTGTCTCCCCCTCGAATAATCACTATTTTCTCCCCCTTTTTCAACAAATCCAAAGGTCACTCCTTTGTATTCTGTAACATAGTAGAGAACACAGATCATCACATTAGTTAAAAACACATCATACCTTGGGGAGAGGGGGGGTGTGGTCCCACATCCATTCTTTTTCATGTGTGGGGAATCGACTGAACTCCCAGAGCCAGTCGATGCCTTTCGAATGCTTCCTTGTGGAAGGCCTTTGTCAGAATGTCTGCAACCTGTAGCTTTGTAGGCACATACTCCAACTTCACGATTCCTTGCTCCACTTTCTCCTTGATAAAATGATATTTTATCTCAATGTGCTTTGTCCTTGAGTGATGAACTGGATTTTTGCTACGATTGATAGCACTTGAGTTATCACACTGGATTCCGATCAGAGATTTTACTTCAACTCCCATATCATCAAGCTGCTGCTTCATCTGATCTTCCAAATATTATGTATTCTTCCTAGACCAGCCTCATCTTTGATTACTGTTGTTGTTGAAATAAATATTTTAATAAAATCCCATACGCTAAAAACCAAGCTTCTTCCAATACTGATATAGCCTTCAGTAGCATGCTCATGGTTCTTGTTTCATCCCATATAACACCTTCTTCAGCATGTAAACTTTGTTCTCATCCTCATGAATGAGAAAACCATATGGCAGATCAATGTAAACCTCTTCTTCCTGAAACCCATTTAGAAATGCAGTATTGACATCCATCTGGAAAACATTGAACATTATTTGCACTACAATGGCTAGGAATAATCTGATTGTCTCCTGCCTTGAAATTGGTGCAAATGTCTTATCACCATCTATTCCCTCTATCTGGAAGTATCTTTTTCACACCAGTTGTGCTTTGTTTCGAATCACTGTGCCATATTTGTTCATCTTGTTACGAAAGACCCATTTAGTCCCGATGACGTTCTTATCTACTGGACTCGAAACAATTATCACATGTTTGGTTCTTCTCAATCTGGTCAAACTCTTCATTCATATCCTGAACCCAGTTTTCATCTTCAGTTGCATCAGCTAAGCATTTCGGATCTACCTGCGATAGGAAAGACATCTGGTGCAGTGACTTCATTATTCTTGTCTGCAGTGGAGATCACTGATCACTAATGATATTCTTCCTGTCAATTTTAGCTCGACTCTTTGGCTTCCTTGTAGACACAGTGTTGATATTTCTTGTTCATCATCAGTGTCTTCTTCTGAATCATTATCAGCCAATTCTACTATATTTGTGTTACTTACATCCTCATCACTTTCATTATGAATTTGTTCACTGACTCATTTTTCAGTGGCATCATTCCTTTCAACTACTTCTCGCAGCTTCTTGGTATCATAAAAATAGTCAGCTAATACCACAATGTTAGATCAAAATAAATAAGAATGAAATTCTTGATCATTGCTACTTCTCCCATAGTATGTCTTATCTCGATAGAAAACACCTGAGCTGGGTCATCTAATTATTTCCTTGATGGATCTGGAAACTGATTTTGTTATTAAATGCTCCCCCTATGTTATGCAACATTTCCTGGGGTTAGGCCCATAAAAATTCGTCTTTCTCTTGCACCATATATTGTCATTTTCCACTCAGAGTTGAGCCATTAACAAAATATCCTTGAGTATTGAGTTGAAACTCGGTGTAGGAAACAAGAGATAAAGTTAATAACACAATCACCTCCTATTGTGCTTTGTTACTCCCTTTCTTCTTCAACTACTGCACCTGATTTGAGCCAATTAAAATGCTGAAACACATCACTTCTCCACTTTTCATCTTTAGATGCCACTTCCCCTTGGATTGTATCTCCCGAAAACCCGAAACACATTAATCATCAGTTAATTGAAGTTATATTCATAGGAAGAGGATTTTGCTTCTGGACTCCTCAAGATGAGGATTGTGGTTGATCCTGATGGGTCAACCCTTTTATTTTTTCTTGCAAAGCATCACACTCTTTCTTTGCTTCTTCTAGCTTCCTAGCCAAATTCAACTGCTCTGGCCATATGACTAAGAATTCATTACCCACATGCTGATCTCTTTTCTGATATGTTGATTCTATAGGCCCGACCTTTCTCACCACTTGGGGTGTATACCTAATAGTACACATTTCCTTCTTTGAGGTTCTTCCAAAATTCCATTTTCCTTGATTATTTCTCTGAGCAGGAATCTCCTTGCTTTTCGTCTTCCCTTACTTCTTCCACCATTGCAAGGATCTTGAACCTTCCTCTACTTCTCGATGTTGAATACCACATGCAAATTTTTCGATACATTCATTGTTGATATTTCTTTTATCAGATGTCTGAGTCACCACACTCTTTTTCCCCGGTGGTGAGTCCTCCATTGAACGTTCATTATTCTTTATCACACCTGGAGTAGATCTCCCCTTAATCATCCAGGTTTGTTCACATTCTCTCCATGAGAGCTGCTGTGAGTATGATAGAGAGGGTGACTGACACACCTTTCATTCATCTCCATGTGACTTCCCTAAGGCTCTAAGCCAATTATTCTCCTTACCAATTTGTCTCCAAGTATAGGATTCTTTCTTGTACACTTCCCGTGGTGGAGAACTCTTTTCATGTTCTTTTTCCTTTCCTGCTTTCTTTTTGCTGCAATGTCTTTCCAAATTCCCATAACCAGAACATAAAAAACAAGTTCCATCAAATGAAAACCACATTTCATCATCTCCTAGGAAAGATTTTGATGGAACTTGAGTTCTACCACTGAAATTCAGCTCTTGAGATTCCTGACACATATTCATGGTGTGTCCCATTCTCCCACAGTAATAGAATCTTATGAATGATTTCCTCTGAGAGACTCTTCTCTCTGATTTCTCATGATGCTTCTTCTTATCCTTGGGTTTATAAAAGTTTATATTTTCACAGCCTGAAATGTATTTCAGAGCATCTAGACAGAATCTTGATGTGTGGACATGAATCCCGCATAAATAGAACATGCTATCATTTCTTCCTGTAAAATCCATTTTAGGACTATCTCCAGCACCTTTAAGGTTTTTCATATCTCTAGATATTTTCACTGCACTTTTCCTATCACACATAGGAGTGAGATCATCATATCCAATTCCAGATTTTCCCAACATGGATGGCCTTTGGGATGATACAATATTTTCATTCTTCTCTTCTAATGTAGCATATTTGGCTTTAATTTGATCATCACCTACCGAAGGATAATCAAATAATAAGTGCAGTGCATCCTTCAACTTGGGATTATCTTTGGATTAAAACTTCTCCATTTCCTTCTTGACTGATTCTAGCTCTGCTTCCAACTTTTGAATCTTCATATCCCTTGATTCAAGTTGGACTTCAAGTTCTCCCTTGAGAAGCTTCCCTCTACTCATCTCATCTTCCAATTCACGTTTCAGCTTATCCACCATGTCACTCTGCTAATTTACATTCAATTTTTCTTGAGCAACAGAATCAAAACAACATGCATTGTCTTATTTTAGTCTTTTATTCTTCTGAACTAGATTTGATAGCAGTGTATCAAGATCAACATTTCTAGCATTCAGATTCTAATCTTCATCTGACTTTTGACTCTCTTCATAATCACCAGCCTTTTGTTTTCCTTTTATTTTAGCCAGCTTTTGTAGTTCCTCACCATGAGAATAATTCTTCTCCTTTAGTTCAGTTGCCACACCAATATGCCTTTGATTTAAACCTCTTAGCTTGTTGACCTCAATCTCCAATAATTTGATCCGGATATCTTCAGATTTGACTTCTCAGGTGTTTTCAACGTCACTTGGAATATCAGGTTCTTCGATGCACTTGACATTATCGTTCACTTTTCTATTCAATCCATTGATCTCCTTTTTATGTTCTTCAATATTAAGCTTATACTCACCAACTGTTTCTGAGTTCTCTGGTGTTTATAACACGAGTTCCTCAATTTTATCCATCAACTCAGACTTCTCTTCTTCCTACTGCTGCATATAGAGTTTGGAATTGTGAACAACTTTGATAGCTTTCTTGGTTTTGGATCTCCAAACATCTATCTCTTCAAGAGCATCCTTAAACTCAGCTTTCATATCTATTCCTCCTTAAATTATTTCTTCTTCATCATCACTTGTTTCAATATCATTTTGAAGTTCATGTACTTCACTCATTCCTGCATCATGCTTGAGTGAATCAATCTTTTCCCTGTCAGATTAATCCAGACCTTCCTTCAGTAAACTGTTTGATTCTTTTAATTGAAACACACATTTTCCATACACATTTGCACACTGAGGAATACCACCTGACTTTTGCCTCTTCTTGGATGTTTTTCCCTTTTCCATGGCTCACTGAGATAAGAGCAGACTGATTCTTTAAACACACAGATCGACTACACCATGTCGGAGAAAACAAATCTGATAAAATCAACCTTCCCTCTGATACCAATTGTGTGGGCCAATAGGGGACTATATACCCTAAGAGGGGGGTGAATCAGGGTATGAATATACTTTTTCAATGTTCTCCCTACCCCACTGGATCTTGACCAATTTATTACAATGGTCACTTTGTTTGCTCTTGTGTGATTATTATGATCAGCTCTTTTCTGGTTTGTCTGATGATGATTCTTTGAATGCAATGCAGGGAAGCGACTAGGCACACACAGAGATTTTTACTTTGTTCACCAGCACTGGGCTATGTCCAACGATCATACAAAGGTGATGTTCCATTGTACCAAATACACTATGGCTCACTAAAAATAATGTTCACAAGGTTCAGGCTAGATCACTTCTATGCCCAGGCTCACTGCCTTTACAAGGTTTTAGGGTCAGCTCACTGCTATCCCAAGTGTCACTCTCTGTTTCTCTCTCTCTGGCTCACTGCCAGTGGAGAGGATCACCTTATTCCTCTTACTAAGATCACTGCTCTGTGAAGGGATTCACTCACAGTTTATAGACCTATAGGTCTCTTCATTTTAATGAAATAATGCATCTTCAACTGTTGATAAATGCTCTGTTGAAGACCAACTTTCATCCATTGATGAATACGACTTTGCCTCTGGCCACTGGGAAATTCACTTTGGAAACACCTTCGCAAAGAACCCTACTTCACGAGGCTCCCAAATTCGAAAAGATCAAATAAGCCTTCGCGAAGCTCTATCGCGAAGCACTCTCGCGATGCACATACCTTCTCAATCCTTAGGCTATCGCGGAGCTCCTGCCTCTACGCGAAGCTCACTGAGCCACCGCGGGGCTCACAACTTTCGCAGAGCTACAATAGCCGCCGTGAAGCTCCTCTTTCGCGAAGCAAACTGGCTCCTCGAACCACCTTCTCAATACGAGAGCAAAATATTTTCTCTGAAAATTCTCTCTACTTCTCTCGAGGGTGCCGGCCTCTATTTTTAGGTGATTGCACCGACCCTTGAACTTTCCACGTGAAGTCAACGCCAAGTCATCGCCAATCGCGATGCTCCGAAGTTTCCTCTGTAATTCTGTCCAAATCGCGAAGCACCTCAGCAATTTTCCAATCGTGGAGCTCGTCATAACAGCGAAGCATCACCATCAACATTCCATCGCGCCTTCTCCGCGATGCTCCCTCGCAATGCCATTCATCGCCGCGAAGCTCCCTTGCAAAGCCCTTCACCGCCGCGATGCGCTTCAGCCTCTGACGTTCGCAAAGCTTTTCGTAATCACGAAGAATCACCGCCTCCATTCTTCTGGTCTTTGCGAAATCCAAACCATGAAGCATCTCTTCGCGAAATTCATGCCATTTCCATATTTAATTATGATCTTCATGGAAATACTATTTTCGAGATGCTCACCAAAATCCAAATTTTGGACCCCAAAAATTTGGCAAACACTGGGAAACAGCGCCACCTTGTACTACTCTTCTGTACCGCCTCCAAATCGTCCTTTGCTTTGTCATCGTTCTTTGTCAAAATTGATTGTCAACAAATTCTAGAGAACTCGACAATTCTCCATGGAAACATGCTTTGTCAACAAACACAATCAACCCAAAAATACTTCAATGTTACCTTGAGGGATTTTTTCCCAACATATCCAATAGCAGCATTTGGGTATACTATGATGATTTGGATATTGATTCGCGTTGTGTCACAATTCCTTTTAGATGAAGCATTGAACATTTGAATCTTTTTTCTCACCCCTGTTATCACGTACATGGTGTCCTTTTTCTCCACACTTATAACAAACTCACATTCACCTAAAGTATTTACCAAGGATATTCTTTTCACAGTTATCACATATACAAAAATCCTTCGTTCCCTTATTCCCATTATCCATATTTCATTATTCTATCTTTTTCTTCTCTGGATTCCCTTCAAATCCATTAGACTCGGAAATTTTTTTACATTTCTTATTAACACATGATATTATTTCCTTATATGATGATAATATGTGGGAGACTATTTCTTTTCTAAATTTTTGCTTAACCCCATGCAGTATATGACCCTTCATACTCTTGGGTTGATGTGTATTGCTGGAGGTCTCATTCCATCTACTGGGTTCCATTTATAACAATGGAACACACTAAGTTATATTATGAATTATAATGCATAATTCTAAAAATGTGAAATACATAACATAAATTTAAAGGACTATTGTGTATGATATATAATCATAAAATGTTTTCTTTGAGGATGAATTTTCTCATAAATAATTCATAATGGATTTTAATGAAAATGTAAAATATCATAAGCATATCCCCTAGGAGTGTCGTAACCAAGAGTGAAGCAAGTCCAATTTTCATGCACCAGTTCCCGTTCGAGTGTAGCTCAAAGCAGTGTTTTTGGGATTTACCCCTAGGTACATCTGTACCAAAGCCACCTCTACCTGGTCATATCTAGATAGGGATGTATTCTTGAAAAAATCACAAAAATTTTACATTACCAAAATTATAGGATGTTCTTTTATACTAATCCAGAATGTTTATCATAGGGTAATGTGCTCTAATAAAAGTTTATCTAAATCTAGTTTCCAAGGATTGTACTAAACTTCCTCTGGTACCAACTCTAATGCCCCAACCCCAGTTACCCAGATTCGATCTATTATTTTAATACATTGGAAATATTACAAAGAATCATGTCCCAAAGGACCCATCAGTTTAGCAGTTTTGAAAAATAGATTACATACATGAATGTTACATTAAACATTATAAAATACAACACAACATAAATAATCCTATATTAATTCCATTATAACCCTAGCATATCCTTGAATATCAATCAAAACAAACTTCTTGGAATCCTCGGAGAAATAAAACATAGAATGGGGTGAGTTAAAATTCTTAGTAAGGGTAATCAATACAGAGGAAGATAACATAAATATTAAGCATGGTGAATAATTGAAAACACATTCCTTTACCAATAATAAACTTGAATAATTTTATAGTAAGAATATGAGTCAAGTACATAATCCAATAATAAAGCATAATCAGGGGTATTCTACTAGTCGATTGACAACATTAACAATCACTGTTATTATCATAATGAGGTAATGTATAATCCCGTGCTTTAATTTCTGTGTTAAGGCATCTTGCCTGGACCTAGGGAATAACTATAACCGGACCCCAACCCAAAGAGCCTCTGTAACTAGACTCCAACCCAGAGAGCCTCTGTTACCGGACTCCAAACCGGAGAGCCTCTGTAATCATACTAAAACCCTGAGGGTCTTCTCTAACCAGACCTCAACCCAAAGGAATTACTTTTACCGGTCCCCAATCCAGAACATACAAGTCCAAAACATTCATCTTACGAAAATGTTGAAATATAACATAAATATTCGTATTAATTCTAGCATATGAAATGTTAATACTTAATCCATAAACCTTGATGGCATAAAAATAACTCATCCACAGGCAAACATATCACAAAACCTTAAATACAATATGGGATATTTGTATTATTACAAATAAAATTCAAAAAAGTGTTATATTTTTCAATGGATGTTGACATAGTTGAAATCAAAACAATTTGAGAGAAATATCTATTTCTATTTTGAAATCATTTAAGGGTAATATATTTATAAAGTAATTTAAAAGAGTTTTTTGAGTCAATGTTTCCCATTACACTTTGAGTATTTTGAAAATAATTATCATTTACAAAAAATCATGTCCATATAATTAAATTTGTAGCATCATTGTGAAAACGTGGACATTAGTTAAAAGGATTTAGAAAGATAAATCATTAAAACATTTATAATGATGATATAGTTAAATAGACCCTCCCATAAAACCTTAAAAGATTCCATTTGAAAAAAATTTAATTAAAGATGGGTATCGATGATATATATGTCCAAAAAAATACTTAAACATAAACAATCTCGGATAATAATGGGATTGATGAAATAACCCTTAAAGATTTGGTAACGTACAAAACATACACCCTATCAAAGAAGTATCATAAAATGAAGATGTAAATAACCATAAATTAATTTATATTACACAATTAATTAAATCATGGGCATTCAATACACCACACAAAAGGAAATAGTGGCAATATAACATTAATCTCATGGGAATACGAAGTGAGATGAAAACCCCTTACCTTGCACATTCCTTTGGTCGAGGGTATGTTTAACCTATTATATAATAAATATAGTATGTTATTAAATTATACCATAACCTTATTCATATTTTTTATATCATAAATGATTCATTTATGACTTTATACTACCCATTTAATAATGATTTCGATGTTAAATTAACATTTCTGGTAATAATTTCTTTCTTTATCGTACGTGTTTTTTCCTTGTTATTCTTGATCATATAATTAAGATCATGATTTAAATACATCATAAATATAGACCATGATTTATATATCATATATATTTAGAATAAAAATATTTATAATAGATAGATATATGAAATGGAAAACACCGTTTATAGAGATGGTAGGCCGTATGTACGCATAAACGTTGTTTCTATTTTCATATCGTATTGAACGGATGTAAATGAATAAGATATATGTAAGTAAATAAATACATATATATATATATATATCTCTTCAGTAACATTATTATGTCAGATATTATATAATTATTAGTAATATATATTTTTATAATCATTGATGAATGGTGAATGTGGAAATGAATCTCATCGCGTTTTGGTGACGGTAATCCGTAGACACACATGAGCGTCTATATCATTTCATTAAATGTGTGGAATTGGATGGTATATTAAATTTACAGAGAAATTTTCATGTTATTTTCATTATTTATATACATATTACTCATCATTATATATATCCA
The DNA here is from genome assembly GCA_963277665.1 of Viscum album. Taxonomy (NCBI): domain Eukaryota; kingdom Viridiplantae; phylum Streptophyta; class Magnoliopsida; order Santalales; family Viscaceae; genus Viscum; species Viscum album. The sequence continues at coordinate 1,768,416,390 of OY728152.1, forward strand.
AATACATAGTGTTGAATAACAAATTAAACCACAGCGCGGAGACGGTAATCCATACACACGCATGCATGGTGACATTATCATTATTAGAATGGATAGAATAATTAATATGGTTGTGAAATATTTATAATAACATCACAATATATATAATGTACTGGTTTTATTATTTTCTATTGTAATAACAATAAAAAATTAAGTGGAAGAAGAAAATAACTTGAAAGAGGGTGGTGAAATCATTACCTCTTCTTCGGGTTATTTCTTATGATTTGATCAAAAAGGCTCACTATGATGGATATATAACTAGAAGAAAGCCTATTAGATGAAGGTAGGAAGTTGATAGGATATTTGGGCAGGTTTTCACTGAGAATGTTGGATTTTATGGTGTGAATTTGAGAGAAGTGGAAGTGCCCTTTTATAAGAGTAGTGAGGGGCACCTTAGGAAAATCATAATTAATTATTTTATAATAAAATCATTTCGGTTTCTAATGGATCAGAAATGAATAATTTAAATTCTATGTATTGGATGGGTCAAAAACACTCATCCAATATATTTTATATAGGTTTGGGTCACTATATTAACCTTATGGTTTAGATTTAACTCTTAATTAAATTGTTTGAAATATACCTGTCTCATTATATTTTTATATTATATGGTTAATAAACATTCTATAAATTTCTAAGAGAAACCCATGTGGTTCATTAATGACATATATAATAGTATTCAATCCCTTTGGTTGAACCATATATTTTTAGGAATAGAATACCAATTATTAATATAATATTTGTTTTAAAAACACTTTTTTGTCAATTTTGACATTATTTAATGTTTGAGTTTTTTAAAGTCGTAAAAACATCATTACTTCCAACTAAACACATATAATAAACCCTAACATGTCATAGTAATCTATAAAATTTGTGGATGACATCAAAAATCTCATATTATATTTATTTTTGTTCTTATAATATCATTTATTTGATTGTTTCATTTATATGGATAATGCGGCATCATTATTGTGTCATATATATTTATTTTATGTGTAAAAATTATAAATAAAATATCATGAGGTAGTAAATATTTTTTGATTTATAATGACTATTTATAGTCAAATATATCAAATATATAACTTCATATAAAAATAGATTTACGAAAAGATATTTTCTTTTGTTATTTTTGTCTTTACATTAGATTATTTAAAATAAAATGTCATTATCACTTCCAAGTGGCTCCATGAGGTCCCAAAATCGACCCAAGGATGCCCATGGTAAGGAATGTATTAGAAAATAGGGTTAAGACACGTTTTACATTAATTAGATATTATTATAATATAATTTTTAACCTTATTTACAAGATTTACCCCTTTAACCACGGTAAATAAAATATTTACTGAAGAAAATATTCATAATGTATAAAAATAAAAGTTACGTATTAAAACAAATTGGACCTCCAGATTAAAAATCTCGAATCTATTTTTCCCAATTCAAAATAAATAATTGGAAAAAATTAATTTAAAATTAATTCCCATTTTCAAAACAAAAAGTCATATTTTTAAGAAAAAATAACTATCAAAAGATTGACACTTGTTTATGTCAAATTTCAATGTAAAATTTCATACAATGTACATCATTGCATTAAATGGTAAAAATATAATCTATTTATACCTCAAAACCATTAAGATGTATAACTTCACAATATAATTTATTTTATTAAAAATGTTGATTTCAGTTAAAATATTGTATATTTCAATATTCACCCAAATATGAATGTTATCAAAAAAAAATAAATATTTATGAAAACAAAATTATTATGTCCCGATTCTAAAAAATAAGTTTATTTTGTCAAATTTATAGTATAAAAGTTTCAAATATTTTATTTAAATAGGGTTTTCCATTAAAAGGTGGTAAAATTACATTTTTTTTTAAAATTCTTCTTTTATTTGAAAAAAAATGAACTTGTTCTTACATTATGTTGAAAATACACATAATATGGATTCTAAAATTATAAAGATTATATAAATTTCCAAATTTTGTTATTACTATTCAAAACAACTTTTGAATGGCTTGTTTGGTAAGTCGTGGTGCGATTGAACTCAATGTTGCGTGTAATGAAAGTTGTTGAATTACATTGAAAAAATAACGTACTATGAAATCATGGGGTGTAACAATTACACATTGTTTATAGTCTATGTTATTTTGGTATGGGTTCATTTTATCATTAAGGAATCATTCTCCATTAAATTTCTTGTGGAATCATGATGTCCAACCCTAGTGATACTATGTGGATGTTGGGATAGATTCACCATGTACCTTGTTGAGTCTTATCATAGTGGTACAATGATGACTTCAAGTGTTGACATAAAGACACACCCTCCATCTCAATTTATGAGAATGATTTATCCCATTAATTATGATTTTTAGTGTGTGATGCATTTGTCTTGATCTTATAGGCTCACTTAGATTGGTTATGGATGACTGAGTTATGCCTCGGTCGAGCTAGCTCCTAGTATTTAGAGTATATAAACACTTATATCCCCATGTACATGGAACATACTGGTTGATTAAATTTACACCTATACTATATATATATATGATTAATATATATATATATATTCAAAAAATATCTTATTGGAAATGAGCCTAGAGTCCTCCATGTGTCCAACTAGAAACATGAGCCGAAGAGTATGTATTTATAAAATAATAATGTGTTATTACTTATTTTATACATGCACAATACCTTAATTTATATTAATTTAATGGTTATAGATGTAGAAAACATGTGTGAAAATATACTAGGATTTATTTCTCACACCCTACTAAGGCTACCATTTCACTAGTTTGACCAATTAGATCACATGTTTGTAGATCCATAGACTATTTCATGTTATGTATTCCACATTCATAGGAGAAAATTAATGATCTACAGCTCAATATGATCATGTATTTCACCCCATGAATTTAAATTTCATTCATATATTCATGTACTAAAATGTATCATATTTCCAGTTGAATTTGTACAATTTTAGGTATGTATCATCACTTAGACATCAATGTATTATTTTATATTGGCACTGGCCATATTTTATATTGACTTTATAAAACTTTATACTATTATGAATTTAATTTATTATTTTTCCCACTATTGTATATTATTAATTTCTTGATACATAATTGTTCTACTATGACATGATGGTATAGCCTTCCCACTATCACCTCCTTAACCAATCAATGTTAGATGGTAGACTATGTCCTATAGGGAGGTAAGCTCTATGCAATGTGACCGACTGAATCGATATACATCTTTGTTCAGTTGTGAATGGATTTTATAGCTGTCTGTTAGAGAACTTTTAATGATTTATTCCAAAAAAACTAGTCCACTAGTGGTGGAAATATCGCGAATCGGGATTATGAAACATGGATATTTCATCATTTTAGATGAATATTCGTGACATTAAAAATATAAATACCCAAGGACCATAATAGTTTAGTTTCATTGAAATCCTTGGACATAATATTCATTATTTGTGAATAATAATCAATGATTTCGAATATGATATTCCTGTTTTGTAATCCTAAATAAAAAATTTCTTCATTATCTTGGGAAATAGGCACTAATACAGGGTGATCTTAGATACGATTTATGGAATAAATAAAGGGAATACACAAGACTATACTTAGAATAAGGGGACTATAACATAAACATAACATTATAAAACCACACCGTAAATATCAAAGATCATAATCATGAATCATTACATAAATATTTGTAGTTCATATGACATTAATCGTAAAATAATCAAGAGAATAAGCCATTAAATCAAAAAATAATCATAAGGCATGGAATCATGGAAGACACATAATCATATAAGAAATTACAAAGTATTCAAGGATAACACACAAGACGATATTAGTTGAATGGGTCAACTCCATAGTCTATCTTAGAAATCATGGTTCGATCCCAAGACCATAATAGTTGACGTAGTACTTTAATGTTCTATGGTCACTCCCCATTTATTCTTTATTTTATTGAACCATGTTGACATACCATTATATCTGTGTGTTACTGAACTAATTTCAACCCTCATTTAGCAATGTATTAATAATCCATATTCAGTTTCCATTATATTCATTTATTACTGATCTAAGATCAATCCTTGTTTCATCCATGTGTTACAGAACAAAATTTACTCCACATTCAAACCTTGTATTACAAATCCAGGTACACTTACCATAATATACATATCCATCTCAATGTTTTGAATCATTACTTAATGTATTGGAGGGATATATAGTTACCACAATTCTCATAATAAAGACATACATATTTCTTCCATAATATAATAAAACATTTATCAAATAATTATTAATATAAATTAATGGGTTTTATAAACATCATGTCATAATTTATGAAGTAAAATGGGTTAAATAAATATTTTATCGTATCATAACATTTGGTGAATAGATACATTTTATAATAATTTCATCATATCATAACCCATTAAAATAAGAAATTTTCATAATCATATAACACATGGAAGTGAAAAGGGTTTCACAAATATCATTCTAGAAAGACATTAACTGTTAAAAGAATAAATATGAATGGTACCCTTTGAGAATTCCATCAGTAAGTAATGAGAAACCCAAATGTTTGTAATCTTATATAGAATATATTTTGGAAATATTATTTAAAACATTTCATGATAAATTCCACACCACACATTTAAAAAAACATTTTAAAAGTCTTTTTTCCTTTAAAATAAACATGGAATCATATAAAAGGATCTTGATAACATTTTGAAAAACTTCTACATTGAAAAAATTGTAGAAAAAAGATAATGTAATATTTAAAACATTTTAAAATTTTTTTTTTATAAAATCTCCTCGTAATCCCTTAACGGATGATTGAAATCAATTTTAAAACTTTTTTCCTTGAAAATTTTCTTAAAAAAGTATAATTTAACCTTTAAAACACTATGAAAACTTTGTCTTTGAAAATAACATTGATTAATATAAAAGATGATTTAACAAAATAAATTTAAAACAAAAACATTTTTAAAATCCTATTCCATGAAAATTTCCTTAAAATAAAATTCTAAAATAATTGATTTTTTTTTGAAAATATGTTTTTTGGAAAAAGAACTATCTCCCAAATAAATAGAGAAATAATGTTTGATTTTCTTAAGAACATGTTATAATTTATATTATGTACTGAAGATTTTAAAAAAGGAATAAATAATTCAATATTTAATGAATAAATACAGGTGATTAAAATTCATTATTAATCATGTTTTATAGATCATAACATTTCATAAATAGATGAATAATCATAAAACATATTTAGAAATAATTATATTACTGCAATAAGCTCTAACTACATTAGTATCATTGAATAAAAATATTCATGAGAGAAGAAAATTACATAAATCTTAAAATATCATCAGAATAATGGGATTGATTGAATAACAAGATAATGGGTATGTATTTCAGCATTTTAACAAAATATAGGTTCATAACATTACATGTGTCTTAATAATGGAAAATTGAGACAAAATCCCCTTATTGAATTTTTTTATATTGAAACATAGTCCACATTAAAGATAGATCCACATGTGGATACGTAAATATAAGCATTTCATGTATAATAATCAAAAAAACATTCATTAGAGGAATATCCACAACATAAAATAAAAAAGTGGTGAATAAGATAGCTATCTCACCGAAGTATAAATTATGACATAAGTACCATAATATGTCAGTAACATTTGAATCATCAGATCCAAGAAATAATAACATCAATTTCCAAATTTAAATCATGAACTAAATTTGACTCATAAAATAACATGTAATATTTAATTATATAAACCACATAACAAGATTATTTGTTGAATATATCATACATCTCCCTAAAATAAATGTGAGACAAGAAGACACTTACCTTAAGAATTGACTTCCCTGAAACAAGTTAAATCATCATATATAATAAATATATGTTTATTATAAATCTCCCAAAGAAACATATTATTATATATAATTCCATATATGATTTTTATAATGACATTATATAACCCATTTCTTAATAATTCCATGTTATTATTATATTTTGGGTAATAACTACAATGTTTTTAATAAACACTTTGACATGTCATTATTATACCATCTACATGGATAATGGTCCCATTATTTCCATAATTTAATCCTTGATATTGAAATCATATAAATTCATTATATTTTTATTTTCATTTAAATATAAGATATGGATGTAGAAAATTAAATTCATTGTTCACAGAGACTGTGGGGCATAGATATGTATGAACACACTTTCCATTTTATTTTCATATAGATCACGAAAAAAATAAATTTAATATATATATATATATATTATCAATAATTTATATTTATTAGGTCATTTATATCAAATATTTTTAATAAAATCATATTTAATAAATTACATCAAAATTAGTAATGAATCAAATCTTATTGACGAGGCAGTAGTCCACACATCAACAAAAGATGTTATAATATTCCCACAAAATGGCTAGCATGAATATATGTGTTATAATAAAATTAAATAAAAATAAAAACAATATATATATCATATATATATGTCATATAATCATAGTATGTACATCATTATTTAAAATATTTGGAGGTGGTAATGGAATAATGAATAAAATCATTTAGTGAGGTGGTAATCAACCGTACATACAAACGATTATTGTGTATCCTATTTGATGGATGTGTTTGATGGTTTTGGACATACCATTAACATAAATAATTATTAGTATATTTACTAAAAATATATTTTTATATAATATTTATATAATAATAATAATGATGATGTTTATGGAAACAAAACAAAAAATCACCACAATGAATGTTAACACTTATTTGGGTAACACATTTTTGTTTCCTTGAAAGGGATTCCTTGGATAGATTTAATCCAAAAGTGTGTATTCTAGTAATCAAGGAGGGATTTATGTATATTATCTGGTCAAGGGTTTTATGATCCATAAGGATTGACATGTTTTAAGTGAGTGGTGAGTTCCTTTATGTAGTAGAGGAAGATTGGAATTATTGTAAATATTATAAGGTAAACACTACCGAGAGGTATTCGATTGATAATGTGCCTCTAATAATGGTCAATTTTATATAAAACTGGGATAGTGGTTGAAATGTGGCTATATAAGTGGATTTTAAAAACAGTGTAGGCCATTTAGCAACATAATATTAAATTTTAATAACTAAGTAAACCGGTTTTTACATCAATCACTACAAAAAATATTAATTACTTTAGATAATTTTTATGGGGAACATAAACTTGAAAAATATTTAAATTATAAATTTTTGTGTTTCCAAGTATGAATCCCATTTTTATAAATTACAATCATATAATTTCTGGGATTTAATTATAAATAATCCCACATTAGGGACAAAAAAATTGTTTTAATAATGAAATTATCAAAAACATTAAATGTTTTGTTGTTATATTTCATTGTGAAGATGAATAAAATTATCTAATTTAGGTTAATATATATATAATTGATCTAAATATATATTATCCACAATTTTAAATATAATTCAACAATATATCTAATGTATATAAAACTTATATTTTCAATTATAATTTGATTTTTTTCACTATTCAAAAAAAAATGAAACCACACTTAAAAGTACAAAAACTTTACCCTAAAAAAATTATGATATAAAAGATGTTAATTATTTCAAACAGAAATTTTTTTTATTAAAATAATTTGTTATAAAAAATTACTAACATTTAAAAGGATGTAAAAATCCTTTTAAAAAATATAGCTTTTATGCATACAATTGAATTTATGTTTATCTATTATCTACAACAAACAAAAATATGAATAGTAATATTTTTTTATAATATATAAAATCAATTAAAATAAGAGACAAGTGATTTTTTTCATTAATATAAAATGTATTTGTATATTAAAAAATTGAATTCATAGAAGAGGAATTTTTTTATTTTCAAATAGTTTGTACATTCAATTCAAACGAATTTATACCCAAATGATTAATTATATATCTATGTGTAAAAAATATTCTGAAATTTTAGTTAATATTACTTATAAATTACATTTTAATAGTTTCATGGTAACTATTATATTATCTTAAAAACATTATTAATACTATATTTTAGATTGTATGAACTCGGTCTTGAATGTAACACATATTGTTATAGGAGATTAGAATTGTATAGAACACAAAGAAAATTATCGTATTGGATGTAATGAAATATATGGTCTATGTCTCATGTATTTCATTTTTAGAATGTTGTTTGGAATAAAAAATGTAACATCATGTATCATGAAATTTTATACATTAAATAAATTAATCTATTCGAGGAAAATTAATTTCTAAATCTTCAGGGTATTTCATTGTACCCCCTAAAATTTGTTTTCATCATCGAAATTAAAATAGATCATCTAAGGATTAATAATAACTATTTTCATTCTTATAAACCGACATCATAAAAAATGAGTTCTAAAACATCATTTGAAAAAGATATTTGGGAAGATAATGATTACCCTAAGCATCTCTTAACAAGGGTTCCACATATGAGAACATAGTTTTAAAGTGAAAACATGTACATGAAACATAAATATAAAAATCATGTTCTAATGAATAGTGATAGAAGAAAATGGATGTAGAATGTTAATCATCACAAATATATAAAACAATTATTCATGAAGTGGGTCATTGATATAATAAAAAATGATGATAACTGGAAAAAAAATTATTCCAATAATGTTCTCTAGAAGATAATGATTTCCCAATAGAATATATAAATACTTCTATTTTATCCGATTAATAAGTACAATCTCTCTATTAGGGAATGAATTGATCAATTTCAACTTCATCTATTACTCCATCAAATGACATTAAATTTGATTCCCCTAAATCACAAATGTATCATAAGACCAATAGTTAGATCGATAATTGATTCTTTATATATTCATGTATTATCAATAAAAATAGGAATATCTCATATTATTCAATATGCATAAATCATCATATAGTGAGGTAATATGTTATTATTTGAAACCGCATCCATATTTCAACTCACGCCATTATATAAAAGGTTATCCATATAACCCTTTGAAAAGATTTAGTTATGAAGGAAAATAAATTTACCAAATCGTCTTAACATTTATCTCATGTATACCATATTAAATATTTTTGTTATCACATACAATACTTTTGAATACGTTCGACATGTATTCTCTTGAACCAGGGTAATGACATGAATTAACAAAAGATCAAATTTAAAACATATATGGTTTTTTTCATTACATAGAATGAAAAAATGGATATATTTCTTAAATCCAAAAGATGATTTAAATTTCATTAATTGTAACATTAACCACATTTTCATCAAATAATGTATCTGTTTTGAGGTTATTGATACTATATGGTTTACATAATCCATAAAAAAAATATCATTAACCAAGAGAAAATCAATTTTCCAAATATCAGTAAGACAATAATGGTTAACAATATTTAATTAATATATCACAATTCCAATTAAACGGTTTTTTAGGTCATCAGCACTATTCAATATTTTCTTTTGATTCCTTGATGGAAAAAATATACATCATGATTCATAATTCATCAACTTTTGTATATATATTTTTCAATCATCAAACATTATTCTTAGAACATTACATTGGTATCATCATCATTTTCTTTAATATGCCTTTTCTAGAATAAGAAATTAGAATCTTTTCATAAGGTTCCTCATCCATAATTTATCATGATTGATTTTGTTAATGTCAAAAATACTATTAGAAGATCACATGGAGTTCACATTTCATTCACATTCTCTTTATATTTAGTATTATAGCCAATACTCATACCACATTCTTGATTCTCTTACTTGTATTTCAATGTAGGATGTTGATTTTCCCAATTACCATGCATACCACATCTAAAAAATTAAATTTTAACCAATTTTATTCAAGTTCCCAACAATTATTAAAAATAGAAATTGTATTATGAGAAACACATATAATACATGAAACAAAAAAAAATAGTAGAAATAACTTTTATGATGTTTAAATCATAAATACTAAATCTTTCATAAATGACACATTAGGTTTATCCTTGGTCATTTACAGTACACATTTATTTATATCATTCATGATAGTTCTTAAATTATTCTTGAATTCCCAAATTATATCCATATGGAGTGTCAAACTAGTTATGATGCTATGACCTTTGTCATGCATGAGTACTCGATAGAGCCTAGATCAATACGAAGTTCCCGAAGCTATTATCTCTATGTATATCAATGTCAGAGCCATATCTACACGTAGTATCCATACATGGATATAATTTCATAGAGACATATCAATGTATCCTCTAATAAGTTTACAGTCATTTTCCTAAACATTGTCAAATTCTTGGACTTGTCCATAAAGACATCCATATGCATATCCTTAAAAATATCCCAAGGGATATCACTAATATTTTCTCATTCAAGATTCAAATGGTTGACTAAACTATTACATTGATATCAATTATAGAGACTCAGGATTACCATACATGGATATTTCATCATTTTAGACGAAAATTTATCACTTAATAATAATATATTTCGAATGAATATAAAAGTTTAGTGTCTCTAGGGACATTGAACATAATAATCTATCTTCTTGAATGATTCTCAATGTTTACCAAAACAAATATTCTAATTTTTTACCCTTAATTAAAAAAATTCTTCACAACCTGGGAAGAGTAATCAATATAAATTGTGAGCTTAGATTGTCAATAAAGGTAAATAAAAGATTTATCTAAGAATAACATAAGAACAAGGGTATGAAATAAAGATAATAATATTGGATAATTATACACCTAATATTATATAATGCAAACATGAATCATGGAATAAGTATTGGCTATAAATAACACATTAATAATAGTGGAATCTATATTGTAATCCATGAAAGCATAACAAAAGCATATGTTTGGGAACCACCAAAGAAACATAAATATATTAAATTATTTCCATATTAGTGAAGGATTACTACAATGGTCATCTTAATTTAATGAGATCACTCCCCAAGCCATATTAGTATTCATATATCACTACAAATAATATCTTAGTGGAAAAAGTCATTTATTGTACTGAGTTCATTACACTTTCAAGCACTATATTACTAAACTAGGTTCGCCTCATAATCCATCCTTGTAATACTGAACAGAGTTCACTCCTCATTCTAACATGGTTTTACTAAACCAGGTTCACATACAATTCCAACATTGTATTACTGAACCATGTTCACTCTTCATTAAATACATTTGTTAATGTACTGAGTTCACTCTTCGTTACAACCTTGTATAACTAATTCAGGTTCACTTTCTACTCCAGTTCTATCCATCTCAAGATATATAAACTTTTTACCCAATACATTGGATAAATATATCGGACCATCACATCACATAATCAAATCATTCATATCTTATCCACAATATAATAAATCATTTTTCATATCATTAACCATAAAAAATAGGGGTTTAAAAAACATCATATTAGATCCCATGATGTAAAATTTAATTAATAAATATTTCATAATTTCATTAATTTTATATATGATAAATGATATAAAATCAATTCATCAAATAATAATCATTTATAAGGAGTGGTCATCATACGAATATAACATGTTTAGGAAAACTGTGTTTCATAAGCATCATTCTCACAAAACATAAACCATCCAGATAAAGAATATTAATGGTACCCTGAATTATATTCCTAACAATTCAGGAGTAACACCAATCGTTGTCATCATACATGTGAAATAATTTTGAAATATTATTTTAATCTCTTATTGGTGATAATTAAATTTTCACATTGATAACAACTCTTTAAAAACAAAAATTATTTTAAAAAATTTTTTCATTGAAGATAAACAATAAATATTATAAAGGAATCAAGAAACCATTTTAAGAAACTATTTCCATGAAAATATCCTTCAAAAATTATAAGAAAATATTCTAAACATTAATAAATAATTTTTCATTTAAAATATACATGAAAAAAATTATTTGAAACATGAAAACATCTTTGAAACTTTTTTCAATTGAATATATCATTCAAAACCTATAAAGGATCCATGGAGTCCTTTTGATAACATTTTTGACTGAAAATAACCTTAAAACATAATAAATAAGATGTGAAAACCATTTTAAAAACATTTTTTAAATAATTTTTTATAATCCTATTCCTTAAATATATTAAAAAAATTTCATTAAAATTATTTTTAAAATCATTTTGAGAAAACATGGTTTTTAAATAAAACTAATCCATGACTGAATAGTGAAATAAAGTCAAATTTTCATAAAAATATTTTCTAAGTTATATTAAGTAGAAAATATTAGAAACTTTTTATAATTACATGAATATATAATTTGTAAATATATGACAAGAAAATTCATGATAATTCTTGAGAAATGTATGATATGATTTCATCGAAAGAAGCATAATCGCGAACAATCTCGATAAACTATGAGATTTATTCAATAAACAGTCATCCTATTGATAACAATGATTCATAATATCCATGAGAGAATAAATATAAATGAACAATTAAATTTCATTAAAATTAGTATACTCATGATATAAAATGTTAAGGGTTATTATATAATCCTCATAACAATGTTTACATTCATAGCCTAAGTTGTGTCTCAATGATTGATAATTGAGAAAACAATTCCTTACGATTTGGTAAATTTTGAAGTATAAATCCCATGAAATATAGATCATCAAATTTATACCTAAATACAAAAAATGTTTTGTATAATATACATAAAACATATAAATGGGATGTATGTCCACCACATAAAATAAATAGGTGGTGAGTATTATATGTGACATTGATAAGTAAAAAGTGAGAGTAAACCCCTTTACTACATGATTAACTTTTTTATCTTGATATTAGTGATAAAATAACATAAATTAAAACAATTAATATAATAAAACAAAATATATTCATGATATAAAATAAAATAGGAAACTATATACCAAACTCTATAAAAATAAAAGATGAATTTAGAAGATATCTAATTGAAATAAAAGTGAGAAGAGAAAACCCTTACCATAAGTCTTTAAATTCCAAATACAAATTAAAAAATAATTTATAATAAATATAATTTTATTATAAATCATACACTAGAGAATAATTTTAAATATATTACCATATATTTGTTTATGACTATATATTACCTATTTATTAATAGTTACTTGTTAATGTTATATTTTGTCTAATAATCGCTTTTATAACTTGTTTTTACTTTTCATTATTAGTTATCATGAATATATAATGGAATACATAAGTATAGAATGTAAACAATGATATTAATATAATATATAATAATAATATATAAACTTTTAATAGTCTATAAAATAGAAATATTAAATAAAATAGACATATTATAGAGACGATAGGTCGTACATACACATGGACATTGTTTCCATTTTCTTGTCATAGTTAAAGAAATAAAATAAGATGATATATATATATATATATTATAATTATTAAATAATTATTATTTCATAAATATCAAATATTTTTAATAAATTCAAACATAATAAATTCCATGTAAACAATTAATGAATCGTGTCACTTTGAGGTGTTAGTAGTCCAGAAATACCAAAATGATGTTATCATATTTCTAAAAAATAAAATCCTAAAGGTATGTGTCATATATAAAATCTATAAATAGAAATAAATAACAAATTTAGCAAATATCATATAAAAATAATTATTAATTCATTATTCACCACCTTTACTTATGGTAATGGATGATTGAATGATATTGGTTCGCGATGCAATTGTATGTCTTACACATGAACAATGATTGTGTATCACATTTGATGGAAGTGTGTGAAGTTGTATGTAATACCCTAAACATAAACACATCTCATTATATTTATAATACTTATATTATTATATTATATTAATATAATAATAAGTTAATGGTTTTTATAAGGAAACAAAACAAAAATTCCCATTGATTAATATTTCCTCTTCGTTTAGTAACTCCTTCAGGTTTTCACCAAAGGGCATTATTTGATTGAGTTATTTACAAATTAAGGCTTCTAGGATGAGTTTTGGGGAATTGGGAGATTATTTTTTTCCAGTTTTGGTTGAGACAAATGTCTTGGTAGATGTAAATAAGTGAGGGGGTGAGTGAATTTATATAGCGGAGTATGAGTGATATTCTTGTAAATATAAAAATTAAACACTAGTGAGAGGAACATATTTCAAAATCTCACAAAAATAGTGGTAAATAATTTAAACAATAGTGTAAACTATAAAATTATCATCACTTAATGGAATTTTTACAATTTTCTATGTTATTGAACATAAAAATATTAATGTTTGACCCCAAAAGTGATATAGTTTTCACCAAAATCACAATAATTAATTTACCTTATTTTCATAGATATATATTTCGGTAAAAATTATTTTCAAACATAATATAAACAAAGAATTATAATAATTAAAAATATTTAATCATAGTTTTTAAATTCAGTTTACATATTTTGTATAAATTATTTAAAAATTAATCCAATATACGGGCCAAAATGATTTGTTTTTAATGTGAAAATGTTCAAAAACATGTAATATTTTTATATAAATTCCAATATGATATTTTTCTAAAGACATAAATTGAATTAATATAAATATAATTATTAAAAATATAATTTAAATGAGTATTTATATATACATAACCTATATAAATTTATAACTCAAAATTGATATTTTAAATTAATATTAGTTGTTTATTATTATTCATCAAAAATGAATCATCTCAAAAATACAGCAAATAAATATTCAATTTAAATTAAGATTTTATATTTTAAAAATAATGATTTTTTCTTCAAATATATATTATAATAGAGTAAAAATATTTTTTAAATCAATTATTACATTAAAAGATAGTAAAAATTCCTTTTATAAAAAATATATATTTTATGCCAAATTTGGATTTATACATGTCTCTTATGTATAAAACAAGTCAGATGAATATTAAATTTGATTGAATATATAATATATAAATTTAACTTAAATATATAATAAATATTGGTTTTTAAAATTATTTATATTAAACATTTCATAACATAGAACATTTTATTCTTAGTAAATAATTGGCATTATTTTTAAATATTTATTTATTTCTTATTTTACTATTTCATAACCAAAGTATATATTTTATGTAATTTTTTTAACCATATTTCCATAATTTAATTACTATTATTCATAAATTCCATTCCAAATTATACTTGGTAACAATAACAATATTTTAGTAACAATATTAAAATTATATTTTAGTTCGGTATAACTCAGTCTAGTGTGTAAGAGAAGATATCAAGGAACATCTTATTTTGTGTAACATAATAAAAAAATAGTGTGGTGTGTAATGAAATATATGATTGATGATTAATTTAGTGAAATATTAAATCAGTTTTGAATATTAAGGAAATTCTATCTTGGTGTACCATGAAACACAATTCATCAATGAAATTTAATTTATTTAAAAAAATTTAAATCAGAAAAACTTGACGTTTTGTAGTAAAAGTACTCTAATATATTGCACATGAATTCAAAATAAGGCATTTAATCTAATCAATGAGACAATACAATATATAATGAATTTATTCTGTATGGACATTATATTGATCCCATTCTCATTAATTGACATATATTACCCCTTATTGAGATATAAAATTCCATATGATAAAATAATAGTCAATATGATCCTAATACAGAACTGGCCAATACATAACTTGAATAAAACCTATCCATTTCAATCACAAATAACTCCCATGTCAAAAAATTACCCAATTTCAGAATAACACACTTTGAAATGCCTAACACCCTCCTACCAAACTCAAAAAATGTGGTTTTATGGCCATAACACAATCCTTTATCTCCACCTCCAAACCATGTCCATTGTAAAACATTGAAGATAGAAAGGAATTTAATTCTCAAATTTCAATGAAACTATATGTAAAGTTGAATTCCTTGATAATCATACCTCCAGAATTAGAATGTAATTATTCCACACTTAATGGACATTGTTATATAATATGCCCCATAATCACACCTATTTAGTAGAAACTTTTATGATTATCCCAATAAAAACACTATTTTAGATATTATTTCTTCATCTTTGGGGAACCGATTCATCCTACCATATACTAAGTGTTTAGTGGAAATCCATCTACCCCTCTGCTAAGGGGTATATCATTCATCCCTAGACTATAGTTCATATCTCGATCTTATGACATATCTAAAATACTATTGGATCCTTCTGAACATTAATAATTACCATTTCTACCATATGTTTGGAAATTATCTATAAGGAAAGGGAAATGAAAGCACCTATGTGTACCCCTACAACCATAAAAACACTAACCATAAACATGTTACTAATGTGAATGACTACACCACTTACAAAACTGCACACTAAATCGATGGAAGTAATTAACATGGGAGATCTTCTTTCAACTAATATAAGTGGTTCCAATTTTTTATATGAGTAAAAATGAACACCATTTCATGCCCTTTTTGGTTCCATTGTGTGATGAAATAATTTTTCATCATTTCGGTGGGGATTATCTGGATAAAAACGTTTAAATAATTTATAATCTAATAGTGAATTCCATCATGGATATGATTTATCCTATATACCTACTCAGCAACCAAATTAAGGGAAAAGTGAGGATTGGTAAAACAATCCAATATTTCTCATCAATAAAATTATTCCATGAATCGAATAAATGAACACATACACACTCTCATCCCATGGATTCTATGGATCGATGTATCATAGTCACATAAACATCAATTCCTTCCAATTCATCTCCACTAAAAATATATCATTTAATGGATTTCAAAATAACCCTTGGTTGTTCCTTAATGTATGTAAGTAACAATATTTACCCTTCAATCTAATGTGTCTCCATGTTACAATGAAATGCTTAGACTGATTCAATCTAGGAATCATTTACCAAGGTTCTTCCCTCCTTATTAAAAAAGGGTTATTAATATAGTTGGGACTATGTAGTCAGATCATACAATGAAGGTACAAGGTGAGAATTATAAAAAATTGTGCTATGACTAATAGAAAACAATCATGTTACTCTTCTTCCATCTGCTTCTATATGGAAATATGCAGTTCCAAATTAGTTATGTCTGGGGAGTGATGATTACCATTCTCTTATTTATCATGTAAAATATGAAACAAAAGTTATTTTCTCTAAAACGATCAAAAAAACACTCCTAAAATTGGACACACAACATGATGAGACATAGATTTTAACAAGAACAACAAAGAACTGTTTACACAATGTTACACTAAAACATGAATTACCAAGTGAGTTGAAATGTCATAACAGTTCCATTTAATACCTATATCATATTATTCAATGTAGAAATTTCCAAAAACTAAAATATCAAGATATTTAAAATGAAATAATGTGTACCTACAATAAATAATTAATTTTATTACATTTCTCCTACGTGACTACACCGTGGTTAGTATGGTAACTTCTTGAAATTCTATAGTATGAACATTTTATTTGATAGAATGTAAGGTACACAACAATATGACTTTAAGGTAATATAATATAATGAAAATTTATAGTAAACTTAATATTTTATGAAAATTTGATATATTTTATAACTGGAAATTCATTACACACTGAGTTAGCATACTTTGTATGTAAAATATGTTTATTTGACGGCTTGTGTTACATGAAAGACTGTGTTTTACCACAAAAAAAATATATTATTAAAATAAATTTGTTTAATATAACAAGATATAACTTAGAATTTAAATTATAAATTATGGATAGTATTTACAAAATTATAAGATAATTTGTTTAATAATCTATATGAAAAATTCATTGGTTACAAATTAATTTGAAATGAATACGATAAGTAATTAAATATAAAAAGAGTATTTTTATAGATTTCTATTTTTATGCCCATAATGATGTTTTATAAGAATAAATTACATTCATTACAATCATATTTTTTTATTAATGTAATATATATATATGATATATGCAATTGAATATTTTGTATATTCATCTAATAGATTTTATTGGAATGAGATAAGAACAAACCCTATATTATACAAAAACCATTATTTTTATTAACACACTTTTATTGACTATTAATATAAAACCTATATTAAATAATGGTTTTTGATCCTTAATAAGTTTTATATGCTAAAATAAAATGAAATATTTTAAAATAGAATATAATAATTTGGTTGGGGTGAATTTTAGGTATTTTCTGTGAAGATTCATTTTAATGAATAATTAATAATACTGAATTTTAATTAAAAAATAATTTTTCAACTAATTTAATTAAAGATATAAATTATATTTTTGATTAGTTTAAATTTTCATTTATTTATATTTTTTATTAATTAATACAATTAATCTAATTTTAATCAATTTCTATATTCAAATTTAATTTAAAAATATTACACTTTTGAAAATTTTTATATTAAAAACTCGTATTGTTGTCTCATCTACAATATTATCATTAATTTAATTTCTGCCATATATATGATACGAATTTGGGAATATTTATTTCAAATTTAGAATAATCATAATTTATAATGTCTAATATTACCAACCTAGTATTTTACTAATACAATATATGATTGTGATTAAAATTAATTACAATGATTAAGGTGAAATTAAGACTACTGATTGACTAGAAATTATACATAAATAAAAAATTACATAAAAACATTCCCAAAATCAATTTTTTGGTCTTAATTATAACCTATAATTCATTTTCTCATTTTTACATTATTGGTGAAACATTAAATGGGAAAACATGGATGGATTTCTATTTTAAAAAATTGACAATTGTGCAACTCCTCCTTAACAATTAATGAGCCTCCCCCCCACCCACATACTCATCCCTCTATAGCAACATTGGAATAAAACCAATCTCCCAAATTGCTCTTATACATCCTTGGCCTTATCTTATTAGACTATAATTGGGAATAATGACATCCAATGAAGCCCAATGGGGAAAATCACATGGAGTTACCCAAAGATGGGGTAACAACAATCCTCAATCTCGTTAGTTTTACTTTTTCTCCACTCCCCTACCTCCACTTATTCCATGACTATATAATAAAATAGTATCATGAATTTACTAAGACTTTTTTATTCTATGTATTCTATCTTAAATTTCACACACTTCCATATAATAGGTAAAAAAGTAGCATTTATATCTACAGTGAAATACCTCCTTATGAAAAAAAGATATTAATATTTTTACAACCATTAATGGTTAGAAATTACGATGGAAAATATTTTTTATATATGATAAATATGATTATTATTATATATTTATTCATCTGTAAGTATGATAACATTATTTGTTAAAGTGTAGACTACTTCCTTTTTAAAGTGATGTGATTCGACCAGAAGATGCTTCAAATTAATAAAAGATTGGTTTTATTAAAAATAATAGATATAAAAATTATATATATGATACTCATAAAATTATTTATTTTTATAAATATAATATATATAATTTTCATTATTACCCTTTCACGTACTAAAAATGTGATAATGTCATTCAAGGACATGTGGACTAACGCCTACTCAACATTATGTGAATTTTTGACATAAAATTAAATATATAAATAAGTTTATATTATTAGATAACATTGTATATACAATATAATGATCATTATGGAAGGATTAATGTTATTTAACATAATTATATAATGATCATAGAAAATGGGAATGTTACTCATGCTTATGTATGACCATCTTCATGATTGTAACATTTGTTAATTAATAATAACCATTTTTAAAGAATGGTTTTAAAATTATAGTTTATGTATAATCTAATAATAATTACATTATTAATATTCAATATACTTTATATAATGACCCTTTTATCATACTTGACCTATAAGTGTTGTTTTTTACACATAAAATGAATTTGGTAAACACACCTGAGAAAACCAAATCGAAAAATTAGATGTATACAAAATGGTAATAAGTTAAATTAAAGTTATTATAAACATGATAAATGTTATAAATAAATTATTTCATTAACATTGGTTTTTTATTCGTAATATAACGATAGACGAGACAAATCAGATGCAACATAAGTGATTTTCATCTTACGTTTTATATCTATGAGATAAATGTCATGTTCCCCAATTACTTATTTTGTGTTGTGTATTGACAGACAATTTTTATATATCATATAATTAATTATTTTATATTCAAGGAATTAAATGTTTCATTTAAATTTAATCCTTTATGAGATAGACAGTTTAAAATGTTTTAATATTTTATGGGACACATTGGAATGTTTTAAGGATATTTTAAAGATATTTTAATTCCAATCAGGGAAAATAAATAAAAAAAATTCCGTAACACCTTTAATTCTTTATAACTAAATAACTCATGACATTTTTTTAAATAATATTACCGTTTTCCAAATGTTTTCCACACATTTTTTTTTGAAAAATGTTCTTTTTATGAAAGGAGAACTTAAATTCTATCTTTAGTTAGATAACATATTTTTCAATAAAGACCATGTTTTGTAAAAATTATTTAAAAAAATTTATTAATAATTTAAATTAATTTATAATAGTAATTTTTACCCTTTCTTCATTTTTCAATGATTTCGATGGAATTATCTCATCTCTTTTTGAATAAGACATTTTTCTTACCATTTACCCAGAAAAAGGAGTGTTATTTTTACCTCATATGTCATGCATGTATTTAAACTCCATCATATATACTAATATTCTATATAATTCCTAAAAGGATAATTTTTAACTAATTTATTTTTAAAAGTGAGTTTAAATAAAAAAAATCATTTTTTTTCAAAATAACAAAATATATTTACCTCAATAATGATATTATATTATATTTTATCTTTTTTATATTCATCAATAACAACCCTTTATATAACTCTATTAAGATACATTTTATTAAAACCAAACATAATCTTATACTAGATTGGGTATGATTGATTTGTACAAAGATTGTATTCACATTTCCATACATGAATAGTTTTTTTCACCTTGAAATATTCAATTCCTAAGATCATTTTTCATGGAAATTCCCCAAAATATACATACCATTTTTCATGGATATTTTTATTTCCTATACTGTATTAAATTTTCATAATTTTTTTACATTTAAAGGTAGTTTTTTATTTTGGGAAATGTTTATAAATACAAAACCTTTATTTAGTGGGGATAGTCGACACACTATATTGTATTTTTGATATTAGGAATTAATAAGATGTGAAAGACAAGTGTTGGGGTAAATTTAAGGAATTAAATAAATTTTGGGGAATGATAAATATAATCCACTCACGCATATGTAGTCTCATTATATAAAATAATTTGTTCAAAAAACGTTCAAATTTTTTCCAAGAAGAATAGCTATGATTCTAACCATAGGATCAAACAATCCAGAAGATAGATATTGATATTAGGTTTTCTCAAATTCACTAGAAATGATGTCATATAATTTAGTATTATCTTTATTAGTAATGAGTAATTATTTATCTGTGATATTTTTACTCGACATATATATGGTTTAATTTCATTCAATTTATATTGATTAAACATCATCTATTTTCTTTTTCATACATTTCCAAATAATTTTTTCATCATATATTTATTTAAGAGGAATGTTTTTTCATTTATTTACCTTAAAATTTGATTATTCTAATTCCTTATCTATTGTTTCCCCTATAAATCATCCATACTGATCATTTTATATCCCCATTATAAAGTTTTATCTCCCTTATAATACAAGGAGTGTAAAAAGAAAGATATGATAGGAAACGCAAGATGTAATACATTTACAATCCATGAAAGAAACAAATAACGCAATAATTATTGAATTAATCAATAATAAAGGAATCACTTTTATATCTGGTTTACCCATACTACTATTTTTTTACTTTTAAAAAGCTATTTAATTGATTCTTATGCAAATGTAATTGATATTTGAAACTAGCTCTGGGCTTATGGGGTTAGGTTTCTTTATTTGGTATCATATAAGTTTCAATAACAGTATTTGGAACTAGATTTTGAAAAACATACATTTGGGAACATAAAATTGATTTTCACATTGATGATATGTATAGGAGAACATCATAAAATTATGGTAAAATAGATATTGTGTGGGTTTTACGAAAAATTAATCCTTATAGTGATACTACATGTGGACATGGTTCTAGAACAGATGTACCTTGTGGTTAACAAAATGAAAAGTTGTTACAATCCTGACATAACATGACCTAGTACATGTTAATAGATCTTACATCACACCTGGCATGAAACTCCAAGGGTTTACTCTATGGGTAATTCATATTCTCTTTACAACCAATTATAGAGGATTCTGATAATAAATTTTCTATGTTAAAAAAATAGTTTTTAGATGAAATATAACGTTTAATGATATAGATATCCTATAAATGAGTATATGTGTTTCTATAAATATTATTACTCTCCATATGAATTTTGGTTTTAGTCAGTGGTTAGTACCTGAAAAATTCATGTTAACATTGAACATAATAGAAAATGTGATGCCAAATACAATTCAAACTATGTGATCATAATAGTGATATATATCATGATTATGCCTAATAAATTTTAATGAAATATGATTAATAACATATAACTTAATAAACTCTTAAACTCAAAAAATTTGGGAAACACAAAGTATTCTAAGAGCTCCATTAATAGAGACCATGGAAAGATAAAAGAAAAATATTCCTCATATAAGGAATGAGGAAGGTGACACCTTGAAATGTGTCTCAATGGAATGTGGAAATTCATTTTTGGTGGGAAATTATAACATAACTCAAATAATTGATGAGGAAAACGAATAGTGTTTTGGGAGGAAATGAAAATCAACTTATAAAACCTTTATAGTTCAATCTCAAAAATGTGGAGAGCCTATAAAATAACGTATTTGATTCCACCTTTAAAAGATTAATCTCCATAACATTTAAGGATCTATGTGTTAATTATTTAATGAATAATTTATGTTATACAGTTGTATTAAAATCCTTTTATGAAATTAAATTTAGTTATTATCATTATTTCATCAATGACTATCATATATGTTTGGAAAATTTTATTAATATATATTTAGATAATAAAAACATGTATACCAAGTGACAACCAATCATAATGAGTATGGTTGAGGTCTTGAACCCGTGATCAAATATTGATAAGTGCTCATGCCAACCACTGACCTACAGAATTCCCAAGTTAATATGTTGTTATTGTTAATTAAATAATTTGATGAATAAATATTGAAGAATATCCAATAGTGTAATTTTTTTGATTTTAATATTAATGTATTATCCCCTATCATTAGATTATAGTATGAAAATAATATATAATCATTTATCTCTTTTATGGGACTTACGATCCAACAATTGTTTATTTTTGTGCTTCATGGTTTACTGCTAGTTTTTGGATACCCATTTCATGAATTATGAAAAGAAATATAATTTGATCGATGTACAAAAAAAATATAGAACTATTCATATAAAATTATAACATATCATGAATGTTAAATTCTATATATTGTAGGGGGGTAAAATAATTTCCCTATATGATAAAATGGAGATTAATAATGTTTTCATAATACCTTAAATTATTTTGATCCAATAGTCTCCTAAATCATAATAGATTTATGGCCTTGTGGTAAACAACATTTCATTGATCATTTCACAAGATTGTGATTTATGACCTCAATAAAGTTCTATAAATATTTATTATTTTCATCAATATACATATATCTACTTGAAACTAATGTTCTTCTTTTTAGAAACCCAGTTATATGTTATTATATGTGACAATTTTTCTTTTCATTCTCTCTTTTATAGAGGGCTTCTTCTGAAAAATCCTCATGATGTGGATTTCAATATATCAAAAAAATAAAACAATAAATAACCAATATAAAGATATATTTTAATCGATAATATTTAATTAAGGTGGGGAGAATGTAATGCCCCAGAATTTAAATGTATGAACATTGTATTCGATTGCGTGTTTGACACACAAAAACAAACCCATAATGGAATATAATATCCCAATAATTAAAAATATATTTTACTATTTTAAATAAATTAAATATATTTTATAGATTTAATTTAATGTAAGCTTAGTTTTAATATGTCACACGCAACAATGAGTTTTTAGTGTATTTTTTTACACACAATAATGAGTTTTACTAAACAAAAACTTGTTATTAAAATGTTATTATTTAATATAATAAGATATATCCAAGCTTTTAAAATCATGGATATGAATATCATTAAATAAATTATAAATAATTTGTTTTACAAAAATATAAGATGGATAAATTGGATTTAAATTAATTAGAAAGTAATATAAGAACCAATTGAATATAAAAACTGTATTTTATAGATAAATATTTTATTATCACAATGATCTTTTATCCAAATAATTTAAATTAATTATAGTTTGTGACTGATATTAAATTCATATATATATTATAAATTGAAAAATCTATTTGTTCTATATATCCATTATATTTGATAGGTATGAGATAAGAAAAATCATACTGTTACATAAAAAACATATATGTTTATTAAGAACTTTTACAACTATTTAATGTTGAAATAATATTATGTACAATTTGTGGAATGTTTATAAATATTATATATACAAATGAACTTAATATTTTAATTCAAAACATAAAATTTTGGTTAGAGTGATTTTTTTTTGTATTTTTTATGATGTTTTATTTTTTAATAAATAATGAAAATAATTAAATTTTAATTGAAAACATAATTTATTATATTTTATTATAGAGTTGAATAATTTTTTTAATTTGGTTAAAATATTTATGTAGATAAATATTATATTTATTTGAAAAAAATTCTCATTGTAATAAATTTAACATCGAAATTGGATATGAAAACCTAGAAAATGTTTTAACATTTTTAATTAAAACCCTTGAGTGTCATCCCGTCTGCAAGGTTAAATTTAAATTAATTTATGCTACTTATATGATTTTAATTTAGATAATTTGATTCATTATTTATAATTATAATGATTTAATAATTCTAATATGGTAAACATAGTTTTCTACAATAACTATTAGTAAAATATATTATAACTAATTACATGGATTATGGTGAAATTAAGAATAACAAAGAACTAGACCTTAACCAGAAGGTAAAAATGACTGAATCACTTGTCTAAAATCCATTTTATGCTCATATTTCAACAATATACTACATTTTCTATATTTTTTCATCATTTTATCAACCTTAAATGGGAGAAACATTTGTGTAATTTCCCATTCAAAATTTTATAATAGTATCACTCCACCTCCATTATAAAAGGCCACAACTCCATTAAATTTCTCACAAATCTCAAACCATGAAATAAGAAAAATTATCTTCCCAAATATCTCCTATGAATTCTTAAAACAAATATGACCAGCCTATCATTTGGAATAAATCCATCCAAGGAAGCCCTTGAGTTTAAACCAAATGATGTTACCCATAGAAGAAGTTACATCATTCCTCGAGCTCTTTACTTTTATTTCTTTATAAACTCCCTAAAATATAAATATTAAATGATTCTATAAAAATGTGTGATAAATAGATTTATTTATATATTCTATTTTTTTTACCTACACATACACACACTTCCATCTAATGTGTAACGAACTAACCATTTATGTGTATTGAGAATTACCACCTCACAAAATGATGTTGTTCATTTTTCTTTTACCATATTTTGTTGTTGTAATTTATAATAGAAATTAATTTGAAATATTGTATACATTAAAATTATCATGTCTTCGTGATTTTATAATAATTATATAAAACATACCATTATACTGTAAAATTAATTTATATACGATAACATGGTTTGTGGAATTATGGACTACTGCCTCCTAAAATAGATTTTATTAGATCCCAGGATAAATGGAATATATAACGGATATTTTTAATTAAAAATATATGAAATAAAAAGTATGTATATGATATTAATTAAATAATAATCTTTCATTAAATATAGTATATATCATTTTCATTATTACCCTTTAACACACTAACAAAATGATAACGTCGTTCGTGGATGTGTGGACTACCACCTCTTTAGCATGATGTGATTCCTTTTTCATCAGAATAATTATATATATAAGTATAGATGATTAAAAAATATGATATATATGATTTAAAATTGATTATGGAATGATTTATTTTACATTATTTCCTGCCAAAATGATCATGGAAAAATGGGAAGATTACTCAAGCATTAATTTGTTCTACCATCACCATCCTTGTAATGTTGGATAATTTATCATAAAAAATTTAATGATTGGATAGAAAATTATAATTAATGTATAAATATAATAATAATTTAATAATAATTATGCTATAGATCTATATAATTATACCTTTAACTATATTTTTCATATTGAAATTGTTTTTATACATAAACCGAATTTGGTCGAAACACCCGTCATAAACAAAATTGATAAAGTAGTTATAGATAGAATATTAATAATAAAAATTAACATTATGATAAATATTATAATGGTTATAAATAATTTAAATAATTTAAATATGCTAATTATTCAGTAATATAAGGTTACATGAGACAAATCAGACACTAGTTAAGTGATTCTCATCTAACTATTATCATCTGTGAGATAAATGCCAAGTTCACCAAATATTTATTTTTTGTGGTGTATCAACATCCCATTTGATATATAATGTCACAAATAATTTTATCTTCATTTAATTTAATATATTCATTTAATGTTATAATTTCATGAGGATAATGATTTAAAATGTATCAATGTGTTATGGGACACTTTGGAATGTTTAAATGTTATATTCATTAAAATGATTCCTCATTGATACTTCATTTCTATTCACGGATATTATATTAGAATTTTCAACAAAAATAATAATTTTATTCTACTATTGTTAAAATTACCTTTTTAATAAAATAATACCTTGTTTTCAGACAATGGTAATAGAAAAGTTTTAGAATGTTTTTAAGAAATCCAGACATTGTTTATCTCTTTAGTCAGAGAACATGTCTTACTCTTAAGGCTGTGTTTTATTAAGAAAATTTAAAAATGGTTTTACCTTTTGAAATTATTTTTTGGGGTTAATTTTAACCATTTTTTCTATTACCCATGTTTTCAAAGGAAAATTGTTTTCACTTTCTAAATAAGTAATTTTTCATACCATTTACTCTGAAAAAATGAATGTTAATTTTTAAATCATACAATAAGTGTCAATTTCACATCTATCATTTCATAAAATATTACTTTGAAAAATGAAAATTATTGTTTTTAAAGAAATTTTTTATGTTATTTCCAATGAAATGTAATTGAAAATGTTTTGTTCCCAAAGAATTTTTTTATAATTTTTTTATTATATTTCTAATTATTGATGAAAAAACCATTTATATTACTCCACTTTTGATATATTGTATTAACATAATCCTCAATCATTCTCTAGATGGTTTTTTATTCATTTCTTCTAGGATGTTCCTGATATTTTCTTCTATAATTCATTTCAGTTCACTTGAAATATCCAATTTTTAATTTCCATTTAACCTAAAATTTCACATAAATATACATATGAATTTTCATAATATGTTTATTTTCTGAATTTTATAAAAATTTTCATTAAAATTAAACATTTAATGTTATTTGATTATTTACAAAAAGGTTGATACATTTGTATCTTTTATTCAATACAAATATTTCATAAAGATTGTTGTTTATATGAAATTGTCAATTACTAGTACATGAAGTATAGGTGATGGGGAACTTTTCAGGAATTCTATATGGGTTTGTGGATATTTAAATTAATCCCTTAAATTTAATAATAGTCTCATGATATGAAATTAATGTGCGAAAACTTAATTTTTTTCTTATAAAAATAGATAGGTTTCTCCCCATATTTCAAAAAAATTCAGGTGATAAATCATAACAGTAGAGGTTTTAATGATCCTTTAAAATTACGTATAATAATTAATAATTCCCTTTATTTTGAATCAGTAATTATTATTCCATAATATTTTTCATTGAAATGTATATGGTTTGATTTAATTATAATATTATTGATTAAAAAAATCATTTTTTTATTTTCATATCTTATCATGGTTATTTTCCATTATCCTGATATTTTAATGGAATTAATTTCCATTTATTTATCTTTCTATTTCATTATTGTAATTTATTCATTGTTATTTATGATGTAATTTACCATTTATGACTATTTTCTTTACACCTTTAATATGTTTCCTTTCCCCAAGAATCCTTGATGTTTAATAATAAAGAAATGAAATGAGAAACTAGAAGCAATAATGTTATTATCCTCAGATGAAAATATATTATTTTTATTAGTGTGTTAATTTTTATTAAATGACTAATGTATATATCCAGTTTACCACAACTATTAAAATATTTTTTCCTTTGGGATAAGATTTAATTATATCTTATGCCAATGTAATTCATATAATAGATAGACTTTATACCTCATGGAATAGTTAGTTGCATGTATACTCACCTCATTCCATACAAAATTGATAGTAAAATATTATAAAATAGAACCATCATGGAATAATTGAATCACCCAATGTTAAATAACATCACAACTATTACATGAGCACATCATGAATAGTAATCTCATCTCTAGGAACATTAGTTTTTTCCAACCATAGGTTATATCCTCCCTTTCATGAGCTCATTTTTAGGTTCCATAACATCCTATAATTTAGTCTACATTCCCCATATAGTATCTTAATCTCACAAACATAAGATATTTTAATAGTTTGTATCATCCTTGATCTGGTCCTCCATTACATGAGATACTTGGTTCCTCATGATACCTTAAACATGACTCTCTATACACCATATACTATTGAATAGTAGTAGTGTAAGGAATATTCTAGTGTGACTAAACCCTTTGGAGTAGTGTTTCAAAATTATTTTTAATGAAATAAGCAAATAATATAATCTACCAAGTAGATAACCAGAAATAACAATGTTAAATAGAATAAAAAATTTCATGGAATACTACTCTTCAATCTAAGGTCATGATATCATCACAAAAGTAAAATACTAAATATACATATGTTAAAATAGCCAAAAGGAACCCTAATCTCAGACCACATGTTGAATCCTTTCTCCATATTCCAATTCTATCATTTATGAAATCAAATCATGAACATAGCCCATATACCCTAGATGAATATAAATAAATGAAATAATCCATGGAACCAAATGGTGGCTTGAATATGGTGTGAGTACAACTCAATAAACCATCACCCCAATGTATAATCAATCAATTATTAAAATTAATTCATGAAACCTTGTTATAAAGTAAATTAATTCATAAAATAATGTAAACATTAAATAATCCCTCCAACCATTGTTCTTAAGGATGACACCTACAGTATGAAAACAATAAATATTATAATATAATGTTTTATGATCCGTTGGTCGAACCTCTATATCCGGATGGATCACTCATTTTTTTGTAGGATTCCCCTTACTACGACTAATCATCCATATCATGTATCAAGTAAATTCTTATCCCACATTCTAGTTTTAAGTATCAATGTAATATTTTGCTCTATATGAATTTTTATTCTATAGTCACTTACGTTTTACTAGGTTACTAGGCCATTCCAATGAAAAACTAACCATATCATATTTTCCACAATGTGAATTATCAAGATAGAGACACTTATGTGTTCCCATGTTATAATCACATTACATGGGTAAAATTATGAAAAGACCCAATGATAATTCCAATGCTATGTCTACTAACAAGGTGAGAGGGAATAAAAAATTATTGGAATTACAATTTGAATAATGATATCACCCTTCAAAATCAAGGGTAAAATATACAGCTAATTTCAAAAAATAAAAAATTTAAAACATGTTAACATTATATCTATTTTTTAATTATCAGGTATTTACAATCATCAATCCATTATTCAATTATTATTTATTAAAAAAAATTATTATAAAAATTCTACTGAAGGTAATAATAAAACGGATTTCCATTTACATGTCAATATTAATGAATTCCATTATATTATCTAGATAAATAAGATAACATTATAATTAATCAATATCATGTAATGTTATTGTAAATATGATCAATAAACATAATTAAACTATTATTAATATTCTAAATGAATTCCCAATTCATCATTTAGTTCTTGGTTCAACCAAACCATATTCCAACCTATGGTCAAAGGATGGCATGCATCTCGGGGGATTTATGACTAAATATCAATTCAAATAAACCTAATGGGGTCTGTGGTATGTCTAATGAAATTATTTCTTTAAAATAGTTAGTTAAAAATTTGCATATCTTATTAACACGATGTTCCAATCTGATTTCACTTATTGTAGAAACATGAAATAAAAATAAAAAATATCCCTGGATGTTGTTATAAACCATTAACCCCAAACAATAAAGAACATGATATATATTTTCATGCATCATTTCAATAAATAACACAATAATATCTTTTGGACAGTGGTTGAGACATCTATTCAGGGTTAGAAGAAGATAAGCCATTGAATACACAAGAGTACATCACCAAAGATTAGAAGATAGTTACTTGTTTTGGATCCTCATGTCATATAATTAATAGAAGAACCATGGAAAAGTATCTTATGATATATATTATATTTGGATAACATCTAAAATTCTTGAAACCTTTTTTTGGTTAAAAATAGGAGATTAGAAGGAATTAATATGCGTCTTCGGGTAATGAACGAACTCAATGACTGTTGAATTTTCAGACTATCCACACTCCACTTGTTGTTAGGTATACCACTGGATAGCTTATGGTGTCCTCTAAAAATGATAACTGGATCAAAACCCACTGGCCTACCATGGGGTCTCTTGTATGAGACATTTACAATAAAGATCACACCAGCATGTCATTGGGTCTCATTGGTTGGCTGATTGAACAATGCATCCTTTCCAAGAAACTAGACAACCCATTTATAGGCCAACGATTCTATAGTCTCTTCATAAATGTAAGATAACTATGTGCTCCTTTTATCATGGATTTCTGAGACGCAATCTAAATCTGAAACAATGTTCAAACTGCGTACCAAGATCATCTACCAAGATCAAAATGGTTTAAAAAAATAAATTATTAGTTATGGAAAAAATAAATGGGAACACAACTAGATGAAGATGGTTCATATAATTCAATACTAAAAATACATATTGATCATATGAATAATAATATTGAACATGATTTATTAGTAATTCATAATTAAAAGAATATTAAATATATCAAAAAAATTACAATAAAATAGTTTTTTGAAATAATTTTTTTATTTAAATAAAAAATTTATATTTTTTAATTTAACGTAAAATATTTTAATTATTTGTTATATTCATCTAAATAAAATTAGTTTAAAATAATTTTTTGAGATAATTAATGAAAAATAATTTGGGTGAATAGTGCAGTCAATATTTCTACAAATGTTGTTCTTTTAAAAGAATTATTAATTTATAATAATCGTCTGGATAAAAATTAAAATATTTACTTTAAATAAAATTTCATTTGAATGATTTATTATAAATACTAAAATAATTATTCATGAAAATAAACATATATTTACTAATTTAGAACATATGCAATGTTTTTATCAACAATTGTATTTATTATATATCTATAATTTAAAATTAATTTCTATCAATTTTAAAAATTAAGTAAAATTAATTACATTTTAAATATTTAATCATCTGTTATAAATTATATTAAAAAATTATATTTTTGTTCTTAATAATAAAATATATGTTACTTTGGTAAAAATCTATTTACCACGGTGAAAGTTAAACTAGTAAAAGTAAAAATATAAGGGTAAAAAACATCAAACATGTTTAAAATATGCATGGGAATGTGTAATTGAGGCCATGGATAAACATATGACTTCTCTTTTACAATATTTTTCATTTTTTTATCCAATTTCATTGAAAATGAATTCTAATTATTAAATATTTATTCATATTTATTAAAATATCATCTGTTTTTACATATAATAGGGGATCCCTTCTTTTCATATCCCATCACACAAGAAACACAGAAGACTATCCCTAATTCTTCTAAACACTCTAAAACAACTCATTTCACCCTTAATTATATTTTTCCTTCTCAAAATACCATCTATAAAATGATTAAAACACTTTCTTGATGGTTATAATCAATGTAGTGATGTAATAACATATAACTGCTCCTTTTTCTTTTTTCTTTTTGCAGGCACAAATATTAGTCCTAAAATTACATTACAATATCATAATATGAAAACATTAGTATCTCTAATATACAATAATATTATTATAATTACTGTAAAAAATTTAAATTATTTTTTCATATTTTCCATTATGAAAAAATGTGAAATATGTGTTTTTACAGTCTATTTCCTCTATGAAGTAACATGTTCACATTCAATCTCATCCAAACAAGTATTATTAGAATGGGAATTTAATTTATGATTTTCATATTTATATCTGTATATTATATAATATTATAACATGACATTTTAATGTTATTCCCTATCATGAATTATGAAAATTAAATCATTGTCCATGCGTATGTGTTGACTACCTCTTATGTCGATCAATGCATTCAGTTATCCAGTAACCAGTATCATGTATAGTTATTATAATGGTTTCTATGTATATATAGGAAATTAATAAGGTTATTTAAATAAATATATAATAACATATTAACAATTTCAATGACAAATATTCATTATAATATTTTCTATAGTAAATAAAGTAACTAAGATGGAAAGAAACTATTCATAGCCTGTAACTATTTATTATACATCATTTATCTGATGAAATTTTTATAATTTTATTATATAAAAATAATAAAAACTCAATTATTCAATTATTCTACTTGTATAATGAAATTGAAACTAAATCAC
This sequence comes from Viscum album, assembly GCA_963277665.1. Lineage (NCBI taxonomy): Eukaryota > Viridiplantae > Streptophyta > Magnoliopsida > Santalales > Viscaceae > Viscum > Viscum album. The sequence continues at coordinate 1,768,449,424 of OY728152.1, forward strand.
CTCATAATCATCCATTATTCCTGGCATGTTCATGTTAGTATATGCTTGACCACCTACATGAACAATGATATAAAATTATATCACAGATGGATATGTAAACATAATTAGAAGTATGATACTATATACATATTTAACTAATAATTTTTTTAGTTATGTAATAATAATATTTTATTTACCACAATATTTGAGGAAAAACATTTCCTTTGATAGGAAATTCACTAAAATGTTCTTGTATTCGCTTTCATCGTCAATAATAATTAATGAAACACTAAAAAAATGAAATTGAAACTTAAAAAATCATTGTATATCATCTTTTATATTAAATTTATTTATATTATAATAATAAACTATAAATGAATAATTATTTCATACACCACTATTATAAAACTAGTACAAAATGTTAAAACTATAAACACACAATGTGGGAAAATGTATAAAAAAACTAATAAACATATATATTATTAAGGAAAAATATCAATGGTGTATGTTATCAATATAGTTCATAAATAATTTATTAATATAAATGGGTTTCTTATAAAATATTTTATACAACATCTGTGGATGGTAGAATCAAATTTAAGGATTTCTAATCATAAATTTAAACCCATTGAGGATTTTTTCCTATTATACACCATGTTTTATTAGAATGATATAAAAACATGTTAATGAATTTAATTGACCATATTAATTAATTTTTTGACATAAATATCATGTTTTATATTATATATATTTTTATTCAATGTTTTTAAATGTTGAAAATGTGTTTTCATTAAAATGATTCTTAGATTATCAGATATTTATTTGCTACTTTATTTTCAATTCAATATTATTATTGAAAAAAAATACATTTATAAATTTTTTAATATTTAAAAAATCATTCATAATTTTATTATGATATTTATCAGGGAAATAAATTAACCCTTCAAATTTTCATTTCCATGGGACTCATGTTTTACCTAAACTTTTTTTAGTATTGAAACAAAACACATGACTTCTTCTTAGTCAAAAACATAATATTCATCCATATGAATATTCATTAGATTATTTTTAATGATTAGATATTTATTCATAAATAATTTATTATTTTTATTTTATAATACATTATCATCTATTTAATGTTTTAATGAAATGATTGTCATTTTATTTGTAAGAATTTTTCATCAAAATGTGAAAAAAAAATATTTTCATTGTTTATAAAAGAATTCATCTTTATAACAAATTTTATTTTTATATAAATCATTATCTCAATGTTTTTAAATTTTATAATATAATTTTTTAACTCATAGATTTATGAAATTCTACTTCTAAAATAATTTCAAATGATTAGTTATATTACTTATTTTCTAATAGCCTTTAAAAAATATCCAAAAAAATTATTTAATCAATGAAATCTTCCATTAAAATATTATTTGTTTGATCAATTATATTCAAAAAATGTAACCCTAAGTCATCTGTCGCTAGATTTATTATGTAATTTCCTTATCTTTTGGAGAAATTATCCATTATTAACATGGTCATTTCAAATTTTCTTGCATGTATAACCACAGTTTCTATTCCAACGATCCGCCAATGTGATTATCATAGTTTTTATACCACTAGTAGAGGGATGTAAAATGAGATATCCGTACATAAATTTATTATAGAAATAATAAAATGAATGATATTAAAAATATTTTTATGGTGAAAATATCATATTTCTTATTAACATGACTGAATGAAATTTATAAAGATGGTATCCTAATTTCCTGGGATAACCATTAATTTTACATTTGTTTCACATGTTATTATAATAAATAGAATCATTAGTGGTTTAATTTATATAAATAAATTTTATGAGGATATTAAAAATATTTTCATTTTATGGGTTCTTTATTTCTTAAACAGTGAATGATTTTGAATTAATTTCTTTAGGAAATTTATTATTAAGATTGGTTTTTAATAATATAATTATTTCATGAATTGTTATGTAACATATGTCTGTGGTTGAACATAAAATGATGTTTGAACTGTACATATCCCCCATTTTATTAGTAAAATCTTTAAATATCATTAGAAAATTATGAAATGAATAGTGACACTTGATCCAAAATGGGATAAAAGTTATTATTCATGATATACATTTGGAAATATGATGTGATTATTAATCATGTATAGAAAATATTTTATGATATTGGGTCTACAATTTTGTGATCTAGTCTAATATCTGTACCACACCACCATTGATATGAGTGTACTCTATGTGCCCTGTCTCATTAAATAAGTATCATCTGTCCAAGTGCTTATGCAATATTATATTTTTACTAGAATGTGATTACATTTTCTCCTATATTTACTTTTTTATGCTTAAATTATTTGTTAATCATATATTTCGTCCCTATTTATTTTTTCTTTTTTTTAATATAATATCTCTATGAGAAACATGTTGATATGTTTATTTCTTCCTTATATAGTGTTTGATTTCATCCCCATATTATGTTTTTATTTCCCCTGGTCATTAAAAAATGTAATAATTAATATGTTTCTAGAAGTGTGTATTTCATAAATAATTTTTAGGAGATGGTAAAGACTCTTTATTTATTATGATGTTATTTATATAATGGGAAAATTTCAATTAGTTGAAAATTAAAAAATATTATTCAATTAATATTTTTTAATAATTCTTCAAAAGTCTAATCCAAAAAGGAATTGGGAATATATTATATTGTAATATTATCCTTAATATATTTAATTTATATTTCCAAATTTATGGGATGTCATTGTTTTGATAAGAGTAGTGTTTATATAATAATATAAAATATGATGTTATTGGATGATGAAAACTTAAAAGTTATAATTTTCACCAAATGTTACTATGTTAATGTTGAACACAGGTTCAATGGAATTGATAAGCCATTATTTTAGATATAGTAATTTATAATATTTCAATGATTAGTTCAAGGGAACAATTGATAGTCTACGTGATAATTCTCTATATAGGTTGACATCCTAAAATTTTTGTATAATAGAAAATTTATATTTTCCTGAGAAATGACATCTCGATCATGACACTATATCTGGATATAGGCTTAGGCTCAAATGTACCTTGTATAAATAACCCTAAAATGATAGGTGTATATTAAATTATCATCACCGGGTACATGATAAATTCACCTTACTACATACTTGGTTTGATAATCCCAAATGATATACTATTGTTCATTCGCAATATTTCCATGGAACCATTATTAAGGATTTGAGTATGATGAAGACTTATTATGATTCAGAACATAATATGAAAAATTGGCACTGATAATGAAGTATATAATAAAAGAGTATTAATAGATTTAACAAAAAGTATATTATGTTATATATGATCATTTCATAGATGAATAAAACTTCTGATTCAAATTTTTATATTTATCTTTTTCAATATTAGCATAACGTTTTTTGTATTAAACATTGTTAAAATAGGATCAAAAAAATACACCTCATGATGATATATATCTTGAATACAATATATCTTATAAATGAATTATTGAGTATACTTAAATTGTTGAAAATCCTAATACATGCTTGATTTTATATAAAATGAATGTTTTGTAGTTTTAACTAAGATATAAATTTTGAAAAATTAATAGATATTAATTCATTATGAAATTTTCTATTACCATTTATGGGTGGTATATATATAATATTTTGTGAAGACGATAATGGGAAACATCTAATAATTTTTATAAAATATTTTTTCATTAAATTCTTGGAAATATATATTAAATTTTATTGAAGAAAATAAAAATTATTATTTTGAAAATGGTATATTGATGAGGATAAATATTGGAGAACACATGATTAAGTTATGTATCTATAGCATGTTTAATATATAATAGATGTTATGGTAATAAAGGGTTGATTTATTTTCAGAAATGTGAGTTTGTCATTATTTATAGCATTTGAAATTTATTATTGAATTGATAAGAAAATAGTTTCTTGATATTTTTAGTTGTGATTATTTTCTTTTTTCTATTAATATATTTATTAACTATCTTGTGATCTTATAAATTATTTATTACTAATTTTTTGTGTAAAATATAGAGTTTATATTAATGGGAATATGTTATTTCATTGTTATATAATGACTTAGAAAGTCTAATTTTATTTTAGAAATGTATGTTGTAGAGAATATATGATTAGGTTATATACATACATAGGTATATTATATATTGAATGATTAGTGTAGTTTTTGTAAGGATAATTAACATAGTATAGTATAACTGTGTATAGTAGATATCAAATTAGTATTTATATCATCAATGATAAATATGTTAATACTACCATCACATACTATCATTAGAGAGAAATAAATATTTTTTTAGGATGTAATGTATTTAAGGGGGTAGAGTGTAATGACATTAGGTTTTATAGTATATTATCATTAAATAAATAATCTATTAAATAGTGTGTTTCTAACACTATAACAAACTAAAATGGTAAATCATGATCTATATTGAATACTAAATATGATAGTTAAGAAATACAATTTAAATATTCTAATTTAAAATGATGAAAGTATATTATAAAATAAATAATAAATATAGAAATAAATTAAATCAAGAATTTGAATCCTTATTTATGAATCTAGTTTTTCTTATCATGTAATATAGATGGCCACATTGGGGTTTTACCTAGCCCATTCCCAAGACCAGCACATGAAATATTGTTTTGACAGATACCATATATTGAAGAACCACCACACAAAACAAAAACCCACGCATATATGGTACATTGATCACATAAAGTGATCATAAGGGTCTGTTTGTATAGAATTTTTTTTAAATCAAAACATAATAAAGTATTTTTGTGTATCAAATTATCTTTATTTTTTTATCTTGTTAAATTTACATTTGTGATTCATTCACTTTATGATTAAAAAATATATTTTCATAAAATTGGTACATTATATATAGAAATTAATTTTATTATCATTTAATAATATATATATATTGAATGAATGAATAATATATAAACAATATTAATTTTCAAATTATTGGAATAAAATTGTTAATATAAAAAAAGAAATTTTTTTTCAAATATTTTATTTTTTGAATTTCATTTAAAAATTAAATTTTTAAATTTAATAAATTAGAATCATTTTTTTATTTATCATAGTTATATTCACATAATATTTATTTCTCATTTTGTAAAAACAAATTTTATGGTGAAGAGTACGATAATATTTGTTTCCATATATTGTGTCTTTTAGAGAAATATTATTTTATATGAATGATTTTTAAATTTATGAAACCATTTTCATAAAAAGAATATTCATAATTTTAGTTATAGTCTAAATTATGGACTAATTATTCTTGTTTAAAAACCACAATTAAATATTTTCTTACATAATTAATATTTTTTAAGGAAATTATTTTTAATACATTAAATACAAATTATTTTGAAAGAAATTTCAATAACGTTTAAAAATTAATTAAAATTAAATGGGTTTATGTTATTTTATTAGTGGTTGAAAATTATATAATATTTGATTTTAATTTTTTTTGAATAAAGGATATGTTACATTGTTAAAAACTAGTTATCAAAGTGAAATGAAACTGGTAAACGTAAATAACTACGAGTTAATGTCATAAATCACGTTTATAAAATCTATGGTAATTATTAATTGAGGCCATTATCCCATTTTATATTATTACCTTCCATAATTCGTCAAATTTATATAAATTTTATTTAATATATACTTACCATTGTTATAATGTTTCATGTATTTCAAAACTGCACATCCATTTTAACGTATAAAAGAGTCATATATCTCCTCATATCCAATCACACCAAAATACTGTAATTTAATATCAATTTCTACCCAAAATAAATCTTTATCACTCAGATTCAATTTAAATAGACAATTATCTATAAAAAATACCACCCCTAAAATCATTAAACCCTTCTTAAAGAAGAAAATCCAAGTATTGAGGTACAAATTTCTCACCACTCCTTTATCATTTTTACTTCCTAATGTTAAAATATTCTTAATAAAATTATATTACTCAATATCAAATTGATAACATATGTATCACTAGTTTTCTTATATTTTGATATAATTATGGTACACTTATTTTCCAAATTTACTATTTAAATAATAAAAAACCAAAACATTGAATCAAATTATGTGTAGAGTATAACCGCCATTAAGTAACTTGTAATTTTCCTTCACCACATTTCATGGATAGTGAAAAATATAAAGCATAGTTTTTAATAATTATATGTATTCCTTAATTAATATTCTAAGATGATTACCTATATTACTCTTCAATCTCTTTCTATGGAAACAAAATCTCCATCCATATGTTGGTACTGACTACCACTTTCATAGATCAATGTTTTTGATATTTCATTATCATCATTCATAGAGGGATCTATCAATGTTCTTAAAGGATATATATTTAATAATATAAATTTTGGTAAATCAGGTTTATTTTCCTACTAAACATGTGAATTATAAATAATCATCAAAAAATTATTCTTCTTAAGTAAGAAAATTAAAAAGTAAAAAGTATTTATTCAAACTATATAATTATATAATGTCTATAAATTTTTATATTAGTTCATTAACATTGTAATTTATTAGATTAAAAAACAAAATTATGTCATTAGTAAAATATTATATTTATTTTTAAACTAATTCACCTTATATTAATCAATTAATTATGGAAATCCCATGTTTGTGTTTTTAACCACCTTCATGAACACTATTATAAAATTACATCATAAAAAAAATGTAATAACTAGTATATAAAGAAATAGAGAATTAATTAATTATTTGTAGTTATTTCATTAATATAATCATAAATATGTAATATAATAATTAATAAAACACTTTTTCTTGGTTAAAAAATAATTGATGTGTTTTTATTATTAATTTCATCTTCAAGAATAATGAATGAAATACCAATAAAAGGTAATTAAACCATCAAAAATAATTATATGTAATAACTTATCATATTATTTATGATCATAACATTATAATTGTTTTAATTATAACTAAATCTAATGCTTATACTACTAAATTATTAAGTACGGTCAAAATTATAAACACTCATTGTATGAAGATGGGTAATAACTAATTGATCCATATACTAATTGTAAATGAAAATTAATAAATGTATTATGTATGAATTTGGTTCTTAAATATGTTATATATATATTTATGATTATATTATAGTAATTATCCAAGAAATTAAATACCAAAGATAATTGTTTCATGAATCAAATTTACACCCATCTGACACATATCCTATTATACACGATGTATTATTTTGAATAGTGAATCCACTAAGTAATGTATGTAATTTTACGTCAACATGTTGTTTTTATGAGTCATATAAATTTAATTTCTAAATTGTTTTTTATTCAAATTAATCAGAGTATAAAAATGTGTTTTTATTAAAAAAAATGTTACTCAATTCAAAACAGTTCCATTGCTAATATTATTTTTGGGTAATGATTGTTTTTTACGAATGATAAAAAAAGTAATTTTTTATTCATTACAAAAGAATACATATTATTATTTAGATATTTATGGGTTTTAACATGTCCTTTATAAATTACATTTCCCTTTTCCACATAATTTACTTGAAGTATTTAATTTGGGTCTAACTAACCCCATCTCATCTTCAAATTTTAAAACCTCACCCTTTTCCATGTCTATATTTATTGGATACATTTATATTTGTCAATATTTATTTATAAAGAAATTATTATTCACATTTTTTATTATATGAAATTATTTTTAAAATTATTAAATAAATGTTTCTCATTTTTAATACATTTCATTGTTCTGAAGATGTGAAAATCCAATTATTTGAACATTTGGGTGGATCACCAAATTCTGATTCAATTATCTTTCTATATGAAAATTTTTATAAATTCATTCATTTATATATATTAAATTTCATCTCCCCAAAATCAATTATATATATCATTTAAAATGTAACAATATATCACATAAATTTCTTATTTAAAAAGTTATTTTCCGAAAACTAATAAGATATTTTTTTATTCTATGGAGTGTTCCTTTAGAATATCATATAATTGACTAAAGATATTACTGTAATATAACCCTCATAATTATTTATATGTGTGGATTATTTATTTCATTATATTATAGAAAATGATAAATTCATTCTTTTATCATTCTTAATCATCTTCAGTGTATAAGTGTAATTGTCAATCCATTTTCCTTTCTATATGAATACCTTATTTTTCATTGTTACGATTGAATAGTGTTCACCTATATAGAACTAGATCTATTTATTTGAGAAATTATCATCTTATTAATATATCATTTATCACTACATTTTTAATTGTATAGTCTTTGTTATCCTCATTTAGTGTTATTTACCTAGAAAGTTTCATAATTTTATTGGATACCTATTCATTTTCATCAGTATATATATTATATGATTTTTTATGGACAAATTAAAGATTTATTTATATAAATCCCTTTAAAAATGATGTGAAATCCATTTTCATTATCTAGGATACTCATGTCATAAAAATTGGTTGATTTTCCTTTTAATGATTAATGAAACCCACTGTTTTTCAGTTCTTATAATGTTGTGATTGTTAGATGTCCTATTATTGAACAAAAGTGTTTTTTTTATATTTAATTGATGGGTGGGACCTATATAGACATAAATTAATTATATAAATATATATGTCTCACAAAAAAATTCTAAAATTAGTAGTTATTTTTTATCTTGAATTGGAAATTGGGGATGATGACTAATCTACAATGGGAAACATGTTGTGATGTATAATCCACTATAAGAAACACTTTGCGATTCCTAATAAAAATTGTTATGATTATTTTATAATGATAGTTAAGTAGTCCATTGATTAGTGAGAATACGATTCTTCTACGCTGATGATTTAAGAGTCATGTTTTCTGTGTCATTACGCTATGTTATATTTTTGTTTATATGGGATTACTTGATCTATTATATCTATATATGATCAATTTTTTGGATTTTATATTCTTTTATATAGAGATTTATCATGTTCTATTGTTTTATAATATTATTTTTATATCATTATTGGTAAAATGTTTTAAATAATTTATCCCTTATCGTGCATTTCAGCTCACATCTTTCTTATATTTTTAGTTCGTTATGTTATTATGAAATGTAAAACACATGTTGTGTACAGAAATGTATCATATATAACTAATTTTGTGATATGTTAAAGAATTTTTTGTGGATCATGAAGTTTTTTATAAAATGTGAAAATATTATTTTGAAATGAAATATCTTTTTTAATTATTTATTTTTCTTAATTCCAAAAATTGCTAACCCTAAACGTTATAGGGGATATATTATAATATAATATTTTTCTTCAGTAATGTAATTGTGAGGAAACAAATTTAGGTTGTTATAGTAATAATAAAACTATATAATTTGGATGATTTGATCATCAAGACACATCAGGGTTTGAATCATTTTCTTAACCCTATAGTTGTTTTTTAAAATTTTTTTCCACTCAACATGATGTTAGGTTCAAAAAAATATGAATTCACTATGTTGTAAGGAAATGTTTTCATCTTTATAGCCCATCAGTACAGATTTTATATAAATTAAAATAAATATAATGTAATTATTGAAATTATCCATCCATAATATATTTATTATTTGCTAGTTCCCTATGGATTCTTCCCATATATTTATAGATTCATTCCAAATATTTCTAGAAATGGATTTCTGAAATGATTTTCTAGTCAAAAAATATCTCTTTCACCCTCCATTCATAGATTTTCGTATAGACGGAATCTATATCAACCTCTATGTAAATAATATTTTTCAATAACTTATATCACTTTTTTCCATATAAATGATATTGGAAGGTAAAAAAATATTTACGATCACACTCACAAAATTATACAAGCTAATATATGACATAAAAATATCAAAAATATTTTCTCACTATTATATTTACTGTGTAGAAGATGTTCCACTATCATTAGTCTCATGATATCCTCTGGATGTCTAACATGTATCCACTCATGTATACACATGGTCATGTTATTTTAAAATGATGATTACTGGGTTGGGATATTATTTTTTATCATTTTAACAAGCACTTTACTCATAAATTACTAAAGGGAAATTATTAGAAGGCTTCCTCTCATTACACCCTTATCTCGAGGATTATTTATTAGACCTAGACCTCCTTTGTATGGATTTCTTATTCATCCATGGAACATCTTAGATAATAGACAAATACATTTATGGAACTTCATGATGTCCAAATAAAAAGTGAGAAAAATACCTAAACCTCAATTATGTTGGTTTAGCCAGTATATCTATTACTCCTGAAAAGTAATCATTACCTTACTCATTCCTCATTTCCGATCGATGTATCATAAATGAGAAAGAATATCATGATCGAATTATATTGTTAGAGAGGGACTTGTATATTTATGTAATATTTTTTAAATCTAAGGGTTACTTTTATCTTGTGATCATTTAAAAAAATCAACAACATATCACTAGAAAGAAGAGTTTGTATGTAAATACATACCCATTATCATTGTCTTAAGAACACAACGAGTCATTATTGGACCATAAGAGACATACTCAAGAATCCAATGGTTGTTAATAAATATTGAAGTGTTTCAATTACCAGTAATGGATGATTTTATATATTAAAGATTATCTTTAAACCAACTAACCACAATCCATAGAAGTAACATGATGCGTGAAAAAAATATTGAAAATTTAGAAAATATTTTATAAAAATGTGAGCCCAAAAAAATCCTAGAGTGGATGACCACTAAACATTAACCTAACAGTATTGTATAACACTAAAATACATTAAAATATACAATAATGACTCATGTAATTACCATCTCTATGCTCTACCACCACTAGACATCTCAAAAACACCAGATGTACTGCAAAAAACATACTACACCATACCTTTACACACATCCCAGACAATGACATCTGAAAATGCACAAAAGTGCACAAGTTGGGGTGAGTATAAACTGTTGGTGTATTTTCCTAATGACATCCATATCATATCAATATTATGTTATATTTATCCATATTATTATAAAATATTTTACATAACATAATTTCTAAAAACAAAAAATAAATAAATATAAACACCTCTAAATTTTGTTTATAACATGATCCAATATTTGAAAAATAAATTCTATAGGTAATAATTTCAATAAATATTTAAAACACATTAATAGTTCTTCTTTTTAAAACTAATAAACTCCACACAACAAAAACTACCAGAAAATACATTCATCATTATGATTGTTTCATTCTCATGGGTGATTTCTCATCGATCTACTGAGTTTTCAAAAGGTAATTATTACACAATTTCCATTTTACCATTAGAACGAAGATAATTATGATATTCCCATGATACCAAGTAATTTAATATGAAATTCACAACATATTTTCCAAAAACAAAAATTAATTTCAATTAATTTCATATGTTTCAATAAAAACGCTTGTTTGTTGAAAAAACTCATCCAAAAAAATTCCAAAACATTAAAGAATATAAGAAACCAATATATTTCCTATAAGAATTATAAATAAATTAATCATAAAAAATTACTGATGATCCATAATTTAAAAATCCTCATCTAAAATCCAAAACTATGGTTTTTTAGAAAAGTTTCAATTATAGAAATTTTTCACTACCCATAACTAAAGTGGATTTAACAATATTACAATAGAAAAATCACAATTTAATCTCCATAAAAAAATAAATTTTAAGTAATTTCAATAAACTCCAATAAGGTGATATTAGATTGAATCCACCAACATTTCCCATTTTGATGAAAATCGACAATATGTGAAGAACGCTCAAGAATACAGGTCCTCATTACAAGAAACCACCAAAAATATCCTTCAATATCTTGTAAAAAAACATATATACCCTTATTTTTAATAGAAACTATATTATATTCCCACAATGGTCATATATCTATGAAAAAAGATGAACGAAGGAGTATATATAAGAAACAATTAAGAACATGATGATGAATAAGAACTTACGAAAAAATCTAACATTGATTCATCAAGAAACATGTTAATATAACATTAAAGTCAATGGGATAACCCCTTTATCCATTGGGGGATAAAAATTTTATTCTAGGGTTTATTTGGGTAAATTTAAATCAAACAGATATCCAAACCAATTTAGATCCACTCAGATAGGGAATTAGTTTTGGCCTTGAACGGTTTGGCCAAACCACGTGCTGGCTATTCACCCCATTTTACTAAAACACCCCCCAAAATTATTAAAAGTCTCCACATCTCACATATCTATTAAAAATAATAAAATCATAATGGAAAAATTACATACAATAAATGGGGGCATGCAACATTCTACCCACCATTGGTCTTTCTACCATGAGAATGTTGAAAACAATTTTCAATGATGCTCCGAATCATTTTCCATTTCTCAAAATAATATATGAAATTATAGTGGGAATTTATTCTCCTAAAATGAAGTTTGTTATACTATAATTGGATAAAACAATGAAAATGAGACTACACTATTGTACTACAATTTCCAAATAACTAACATTCCCAACTTCCAGGTAACATAAACTTCATCATAAAAAGGTTAGCTGCGTCTTTTTTTACTATACATTTATAGTCCCAAAAATCCTACTCTTTTATAATAAGACCACTTAAGGAATATAAAATAATTATTTCAACTCCAATACCATGAATACTCCTGAATTACTATTCTATATAAAACGGACTATGCTAAAACCATTTATAATGACCCACTCATTCTCATTGTCTTGAGAACTCAATGAGTCATTATTGTGCATTAGGTGACACAACCATGATTTCAAAGGAATGAAATAAATGAAGAAGGATTTTAAGAAATTTTGGGTGATGATTTAAAATTATAATGATAAACTATAATCAATCAATCCATAATTCAGATCAGCTATATGAAGCATGAATAAAATAATGACAACTGATAAATTATTTTATACCAAAGTGAGAAAAAAGTGATACAATAGAAGATAACTAGAAATAAAATTATAAATGGATGATAACTCAAAAATATGAAAAAAGAAAAATGATCAAGGTTCTACCATCTCCTTGCTCCACCACCACCAGAGATCTCAACAACTCAATATGTCTTTCTAAAAACCTAATGCACCTCACCATTGTCGAGGTCCCAGAAGATGAAATATATTAAAGGACAAAATATCAAAATCATGGGTGATTATAAAACTTATTAGTATTTCTACAATGACATTCCTATTCATTCACATAGGATATAGGATTTTTCCACAATTAAATAAAAAATATTCAATAAAAAATGTCAGAAAACAGTTTATAACTAAATATAAACACTACTCAAAACAGTTTTTAACTATATATAAACAAAAACCATGTGAAACAATATTTTTGAAATATATAATACCAGTAAAATTTTAAATAAATAATTAAATTTTTTTTGGAAATGTAATTTGGAAATCCAATAAACTCCACCAAATAAAATCTACAAAAAATGTATGCATCGTTATGAGAGTTCCATACTCATGAGCAGTTTCTCATTGATCTACCAAGACCGTACTAGGTAATTTTTCCCCATTTCCCATTTAACCTTTGTTACTAGGTACATTATTATATTCCAACCATTTCTATTAATTCAATATTATACTCACAATGTGTTTCATAAAAACCAAATCAAATTTAAAAAAATTTCACTTATTGAATAAAAATGCATCTTTATTGAATACATTCCTACTATCCAATTTCAAAACAATAAAGCATTTATAAAATAAATATATAAACTATAAAAAATCAAAATAAATAAATTTTAAAAAAATCTATATGATCCATCATTTAAAAATCTCCATTAAATATAAAAAAACTATGGGTTTTCACACAATAACCACAATATTCCACATTTTCCACCACCCGTCACTACAGAGGGTTTTACAATTTTAGGGAATAAAAAAAATAATTTTCCTTCAAATATAAATTTTAATTAATTTTAATCAATTACATCATGTATATATGAGAGTAAATCCACCTACATTTCTTGTTTCGACAAAAATTGACAACAGATGAAGAATATTCAAGAATCCTGGTCAATATTACAAGAAACTGCCCAATCACCCCTTCCCTAGGAAAAATACACTTGTTATAGCATATATGGATTAAAAATTATTATAACTACCCACATGGGGAATTTATATTAGAAAAATATATTATTGGAATAGTATATCTATGAAATTTTTATGAAAACGATGAAGAACAATAACTTACCAAAATAATATGTCATCGATTCTCCAAAGAATGTGTTCTGATCGCATAAAAATCAATGGGAGAACTTATTTTGTCAATTGGGAGAGGGAAAAATCATGTTAGGGTTTATTTGGGTAAAAATAGATCATATATATGGCCAAACGAAATTACATACACAAAGATAGGGAATCAGTTTTGGCCTTGCATAGGTTGGACTACCAGTTTGGCCAAACCATATTCTAACTGTGCACCACATTTTTTTTTCCAAAACCCTCTAAATTTACCACATAGTCTCCCAAAACATCTGAAATACCCATTTAACATAATATAAGAATTAAATAACAGAATCCATGTGTGTAACATGGTTCCCTTTTATGACTAAACCTTGAAACATATGGCTCAATTTCTCAAATATCTAGTCATGTTTGAAAATTTTAATTCACAAAATACTAAATTAGATGCATTGGATAACGTATTAGTATATCTGTGTATATTATTTAGTATGAGTCATTCATCAATATTAAATACTTATTAGTATATTCCAAATTATTATTAAAGATATATATTAAATTTATGAAGGCGATGTCACAATATCTAAATTTGGATCTGCAACCTTCCTAAATAATTTGAAAATATGTCAGATATATCATGGGGTTAAATACAATTAATCTATAACCCTTATTTAGTAGTAGTCTATAATGCATTATGTTTGTTAATAATTTTAAATTCATATATTCAGTGATTTTCAAAATATCTAAAAATTATAATATAAATAATTCTTTGATTGAGTTATTACACATTCATTAATACATAATTCCATTATCCATGTGGATGATAAATTTTAAAGTGTCAATAATTTTTTACACAATAAAAATTTAATATTAATCATTATCCCCACATAAATTTCTCAAAATCTGTCCAAATATGTACCCTTTAATGAAATTTGGACATTCAGTGGGAAAAATATTATGAAGTCTAATATCATCTCCAGATTCAAAATCCATCACATGGTTCTTATAAAGAATGGAAACAAATAATGTGAATATTAATTGAAGAAACTATTTCTATATTATAAAATTTAGTCCAATATTTTATCATACTTTAACATATATTCAAATAGATAAATTTGATAATAAATTATCAAATATTTTTCAAAAATGGTTGATAAGGATAACATGAATGGCTAGAAAAGATCAACAATGATTTCTGTGTTTATCATGACTCTACATAGGCTTCAATATAGATAACACAATACTCACTATATTATGGTACATAGTTAGTATTTCCCAATAAATTTATGTCTTCTTCACTCTAGATAGCTATTTTTTATTTTCTAACTAAAGATGAATGATCACATACATTGTTTGAAGAATATATATATCTTAGTGATTAAATGATACAATCATTGTTCAACATTAATTTTAATCAAAACCATGTCACATCTGCATTCGATTGTAATGTTCACCTTTAATCATTTGTACAATTTGTATTGATTTTTTCCTTATGGGAACTAGTGTTTCATGGAATGAAACCCCCATATTAGAAAGAATATATGAAGTACGTTACATTTTTTTACAATGTGTACATTAATAGATAGTACTCCTTGATCACAAAAGATAATGAGTATATTATGTGTCATGGAAACATTATATTTTTTAATAAGTACATTCCATTACCCAATTTGAGGTTCATAATGTCCTTGTGACATGAATATAAACTACTTTATATTACATAATTCTGGCATAACTATAAACTGCATATTATATATAGTCTACATTATTGGCTTTATGCAGACTCCTCAATAGTTAGAGTTAATTTACTAAAAAGATAATCATTGGAGGACCATTTATTCATTGTTAGAGTAGTGTAATTAGATCATTTGTTGTTAGAATGTGTTTAAAATTACATTTTAATTTCTATTTAATATTCTATTGTGGTTATCTCACAAGAAGTTTGTAATTTTTTACATCATTGATAGGATGGATTTTTTGTTCTTATATTACTCTTAGTATAATGTATGTCTGAAAGTATTGATGTTTTGGAAGAGGTATTTTTCATCTATTTATTGGAAGATATGTCATTTACTGAAACATGGAATTTGAGTTATTTTAGTAAAATAGATGGAATCCCATG
Source organism: Viscum album (assembly GCA_963277665.1). Taxonomy (NCBI): domain Eukaryota; kingdom Viridiplantae; phylum Streptophyta; class Magnoliopsida; order Santalales; family Viscaceae; genus Viscum; species Viscum album. Next base: position 1,768,465,842 of record OY728152.1, read on the forward strand.
AATTTATAAAGTCTTCACAAGTAGATGACTAGGTGAATGACCCTATAATATTTTGGTGTTATTAATTTTATGAGGTGTTATTGATTAACTTATGTTAGTGATCTATAAGTATAATCATTCAAATTGATTATATTGTTGTGTGGTAGAATAAATATATGTGGTTAATGATTCTCCATTGGATATATGATGAATGTAAAATTTATGTTAAACTTTAAATGTCTCTTCATATCTTACTTTTTTTTCATTTCATCCACGTGAATTATTGTATTATTTTATAGTATATCGGGTTGACTATTGAACATCGTACAATTATTTAAGTGAATTATTTATTATATTATCTATTATATCTAGGTTATTAGGATTCCATTTATTTACCTATTTAATATAATATGTTATTCTAATGTTAAATTTTTATTTATAAAGTTAGGAATATAATTATTAGTAATTGGTAACAAATAATTATAATGAACTTTGCTACATATTTGTTTACTCAGAAATAAATTAGGTAACATTCTTACATTCATATATTTTTTTATTTAGTGGTTATAATTGTATCATGAGGGTATGATATAAAAATATATAATTTTTTAAATAAAAAAATTATATATAATGGATTTCAATTTTTATATGAAAATAATACAATCATTTCTCACCCAAGAAATATGGACTTTTCATTTTATTGTATCAAGATAGAGATAATTCATAATGGTGCACAAGAAAGGATAGGTAGAGTATTATTAGGTTTGGTGTGGATTTCCATAGTTTATAATATATCTCTTAACATATGAGTGTAAATGACCACAATAGAAGACTTATAATACTTGTTGAAGCATACTAATACATTTACTGGTACGTATTTGATGTGGTGTATGTTCACCTTGAGGATACTAGAAGGAATATCTATAATGGATCATTTGAATGCACTCAAATTGATTTAGAGTAATTATTAATATATTTAGATAAAATTCATTGATTATTCTTGGGCCTTATTATTATTTTCAACATTTTTTGAATGTTGAGATGCATTGGAAACAAAAATAATTAACTCCTATAGAAATGTATAAATTGTATTCCAAAAAATTCTACAACATTATTCTGAATGTTGAGCATCTGATAAGGCAAATTTAAAAACCTTCTATAAATGGATTCAGTATATATGTAATTTGGTATGATCTATATCAAATATGTTAAGGAGGTTGAATGATAGGACAATATGTAAGAGTGGTGGAAAATCTATCCAACCTAGAACAATTTATTGGAATTGTGTTAAAATGGGTCATCACTAGAAGGATTTAAATGAACTTCAGGTAAATTTATAAAGACCAACATACAAAGGATTATTTTATATTTGATCTAAAAAAGATAGAACTGAATATATATAAATTAGTATTATCATATTACTGTAATATGTGATCATAAATTCAAGTGTATCATTCCACTCCACTGGTGAAAATTGATGCACGAAAAATTTTATTTTTATAAACATTTTATGTGGGAATATAGATGGTTATAATAATATTGGTATTATTGGGAGGTAATATTTTAAAAATAAATTTATAAAAATATGTTTTTTGTTTTCAAGGACATTTGAAAATTCTAATGAAGAACATGATTCAAATCAGTAGGTTAGATGAATTTTAAGATGGAACTGCATTTATTGATGAAGAGTGGAATATCATTGGGTATTCACATGGCAAAGATTTATGTGTAAGGTATGGAATGCTATATCTAACTACAAGGGTACTGGGAGCTACAACCATTTTTAACTTAAACATTATATTTTTCAAGTCTATATAATTATCTACCTGGGCACCATGGTGAAAAAGTTGTGAATGTTAGAATGTGAAAAGTAATGTTAATTAAGGACATTTCAAACATTTAAAATTATTATTTGCTAATACATATTAAGTATAGAATAGATATACACAATTTTAGTTAAATAAAAAAAATTGTTTTTTGGAGATTGTATATATAAATGTGTAGGGAACTTCCCTAGATAAATCATATAGAGGATCATATATTTCAGAGATGTTTATTCAAAACTCAATTAATAATGTATCTATTCACATACATAAAAAAATATAATATTCATTGAGTCAATTTTTTAGAATAAATATATTGTTTAATGATATATTGGATGTAGGATAAAATATAGGATATTTGAAAATAGGTATAATAAAACAAAATACCAATTAGAACTTTTGTGTACAAAGACACATTAGGCATTGAAATTTTATACATAGGATACCTAAAGAAAGTAACAGAGATGAACATATCAATATTATATTTTTGGAATGTTCATGGTGTATTAAGTTAAATTCATGAATTCCCAATGGGTTTTTGGTAATATGTAGTGAAGACCATAGCTTACTTATTCAATTGGATCCCATCATCTCTAGTGAGACATAAGTTTTTAGAAACATTTTTGATATGATTTAAAATTGATTTAGATCACCTGAAGTCCATTCTATGTTTAGACTATGTTCATATAGATTTGGACAATGGTGATATGATGAAAGAGAAATTATTTTAATTTTTTATAGATTATTGAGGAAATTACCTTCAAATTCACCATTAAGATGAAGAGAAAAAAAAGAAAATCCATTATATGTATAAATGTGCTCTTATTGATTAGGTTAATCAAAATTACTAGTATTTAGATCCAAATAATGTCGAAGGTAATGACTATACTCAAATTAATGTTCAGTTAAATGGTGGAAAAAGTTCTCAAATTTTGGAGAATTCTTATAAATCTATGTCTACATGAAGTTATAAAACACAAAAGAAGAATTGGTGGACAACTTAAATTGATTAATATCAATGATATTGATGATATACTAGAAATATTGACAAATATTTTCGTCCATATCAGTGCTTCAGATGATGATATTATATTTTTATTACGTCTGTAGTGAGTCAATTTTCATGTAGACTTATAGATATCTAAAATTGTTATAGAACCACTAAAAATTTATATAGCTGAGTTGTGATTTATTATTTTACCATAATATTGTGATCCAAATATCGAAAAATAATTTTCTACCATCTGTGATTTTGATAATTGGGAGTTGTACATGAAGGTGTAGTTGGAATCACGTCAAAAAAAGAACACCATGGTCATAATAGATTTACCATTATGAAAAAGGATACATGAGAATATGCGATATTTCAATTAAAATTTGAAGGTGTAATAGTAAATGGAATAAAGTGATACTGGCGGTGAAAAGGATTTAGTATGATGTAATATATGTATCAAAAATAATTTCTCCATTGGGGTGTATTGAAATAAATTTATATGGAACAACATGATATTTTATGGAACAAAAGAATCAAGGATTAGTGGAAAATACAATAATATATCTATTGTTTGATACACGAGTCAATATGGTTGAAGAATAATTTTGACTCATTCATAGTGGTACAAGGATTAATAAGAATTAAACCATAACATATTCTTTAGAAAAAATAGTACAGTTATGGGAATGTCATCATTTAGTTATTTTAAATGGATAATTTGAATCCTGATAGACTATTAATTCGATGGTTTCACGATGAAAATATAGTATTTTAAAAAAGATTAAAATAAAATATCTACTTAAAACAAATAAATATTTATTTATAATTATTATGTATGTATTATTTCAAAAATATCATATAAAAGTGTACAGTTTCCAGATCAAAAGTTGTTTCACCTCCTCATTCTAGAAACATATTAATATCAACTGAAAAAACCACATTCTTTCAATAAGAGTCTAGGAAAATTGTGAGAATATTATATTCATTAATTATAAAAATTGTCATGTATGAAATGGATCACCCACAAAAAAAACACATTTTCTATGAATTTGGAGTTGTCAGTTGGTTCATGTAAAATATATGGAATGCTAATTTGAATGCTGTGAAGTGGATTTTAAATTATCATAAATAAATAGAAGATATTTCCCATTAATTTTGAGTTATTATCTTATGGATGGGTATGTTGAATCAGTATTTGGGGAGTCTCGATTCATGGAAATTCCCAATTGGATATTTATTCAACATTAGTGTAAAAACTATTCATTTAATAACATTGATGCAATCGATGATTTCCCTATAAAAAATTAAATCCAAGTTTGTTTATGAAAGGAAATCAAGAAAGTAGATAGCATGGTTGAAATTTATGACATAATATTATGGAAGAATCCAAGAAAGTGTATTGTACTACTTTGGTGGTCGAAGTATAATGCACTTAGAATGAAATATAGTGTTCTTAGTCAAGAAAAAGAACATCATCATTAATTAAAATTATATATTTTATGTCAAAAAAGTCTACATATAGGGGTTCAGAAAAATTTCTATTTGATATAATCTATAAGATTCAATCATTAAGGATTTGGTGATTCTGAGGAAATGTTTTGTCTTAGTTGAAAATAAGATAATGGTAAGGAAATGTATATGTGTTGTAGTAAGAAGATATTATTAGGTTTGTAATTATCAATAGTGTTTTTGTATGTCTTGTAAATATTAAATTAGTTTTTAAGTGGGAGATTATTGATATTTTGGATACTTTTTAGACATTGGAGTTAGATCATTGAATGAAAAAAATCTAGATAACCCTTTAAATCTTGTTAGAGAAATTGAAATAGGTCTTCAACTTAGGAAATGAGTGTATTAGAAACTAATTTGTTCTAATGGAAATTAAAAAGTGGAAAAATCACCATAAATTAATAATTAAATGTCATCACTGGTAGGGGTACGTTTTGTGTTTATATTATTCTTAAAATGGAGATTTTGTAAAGAGTATGATGTTATTTAAGAACTATTGGCTTTACTGGGGACTTGAATAATATAATAGCAATTAAATACTAGATTAAAATTTCTCCATATAAACCTATGGATTCTTCATGACATATAAATTTAGTGAAATTGGATAACCAACTGGGATCCTTGATAAAATGTGAGTGGGACAACATTTCTACAGTGACATGGATATACTTGTAATAGTGGTATGTATGGTTGTATTGAAATAATGGATGTAACATTGTACTTATAATTAAAGGAATATTTGAAATTATTATCTAGTGGATGTAGGATGATTTTATAAACCATCTAAATCATTTTTGTATTTTGAAATAATTTTATTTCTTTTCATACAATAATTTTTTTTGTGATTTTGGACTAAACATGATTGAATATCAAACTTAATGTAGTGATGATAGAAAATAAATTGGTCCATGTTATATTACATTGAAATTAATTAGAGTCCATTTAGTGACTTATTTCACATAATGGGGTTATGAAGCAGAAAAATTAGACTCTTTGATGTTTATAACATATTTATCAACATGTATGATGTGAATAAAAGAATCTTGATATATAGTCCATGTTACATGGAATAAAAATAGTTTCAATATAGTATCCATTACATAATATTATATTTTATGGTGTTGAGTATTTCATATAATTTCATATGATTTCATTACTATATTATATAATATGAATAAAGAATATTTAAATATATGTTAGAGTTCTGGGTTTATTCTATCACATTTTGTGTTGGGTGTTTTAATGTAGACTATACTAGATCATAATTCCCCATTATTAAACTATATATTGATTGATTCTTATTTGTAGAGGATATAATATTGTTCCCATGTTTAATTTCATTCTCCCATGAAAAAATTCATAAATTAATTCATATATACTTTTTTCCATTGGTAGTTGGGATCCCAATAATTAAATTTGGATTTGTGATACATTAATTAGCATTGGGTTTCTTCTATCATGTTATTCCGGTATTCATAACACTGAAACTCTAATAACAAAGATACATTTTTTTCAATTTTTTCTCTAGATTCATATTCAAATTGGACACATAGGGATGTTCAGATCATCTTTCATAAAGCCATCGATTTTTTATCCATCCATATTTAGAACATTGTCCTCTTCATTAATATTGTGTTTCTTACGCTGTGCCTATTATATGACACTTTAAAAGAAAAAACAAATTTCATATTTTGCGAACTAAAATAAATGTTATGTTCTCCATTTTTTACATTGTGGAAGGATAACACATTATGTATTCTTATTTTTTTGTGTGGAATACTTCATATTCCCATGGGATACTAGGAGTCATTTAGATAAACTATCATAGAAACAAGGAAAATTCCAAACATATTATTCCCATTCTGTTATGGTTCTCATTCCAAATTTATTATATTTGGGTCATAATGTTCCATATACCTTTGAATATTTCATTTACACATACCACACTTTATACATTGAGTATTTAAACTATAAAAACCCATTTTTCCTATGCGATATGAGTATAAATGATAACATGGAACCCCCTGATATGGTGATGAAACACATTCTACATATATGTCCACTAATAACCAACCAAGATTGTATTCTTGTTATAATGAGTGGACACACTAAAAACATATGGATATAACAACATTAAGGTGGAACACATCATTAAAATGTGTTCATTATTCATCATTATTATACATTACTAATTGATTAAAAATAGACCTATCAATTAAGCATTATTTCCAGTCATCGTAAATTTTCTATTACATTTACTCCATTTTTAATTCAAATACCTCAACTTATAATTTAAATTATATCATATCATTTTTTAAAAAATATAAATTAACCTATGGATATTAAATATTCAATTGCATTAAAAATACATTATATTTTGTCTCCCACACAGACAATAATTCCACCATCATTCGGTCAACTATGTATGATTATTGGATGACATCTATTCCTCTATTTTTCATTTTCACATGAGCATAAATTGTAGAAATTGTTTTTTGTGCTTAATTGACATAACATATAAGAAAATTTTTTATCCGTGTATAATAATAATAAACAATATTAAAAATATTACCGATTGAGGATTCTTGTATTGGATTAGGGCTCACCAATTAAAATCCAATAAATTTGTTCGTTACCACCAAACATAAAAACACACCGTTTTTTAAATGTGTATTTCAATAATAATTAGAGACTATTTTTTCATAGATTTATTACCCCAAACTAGAAACATAAAATAATAGTTTGACTCATGTTACCTTAATTCAATAGATGAAATATACCCAATGATCATCTGGTTGAAAACTCATAATGTGTGGATTAATCAAAATCCAATTCTCTACTTACTAATACATTCTTTATAGGTTGAAGAAAAGTAAAAAGCATAATAACATAAAAAATGTAATAGGGTTAAAAATTTATCCTTATTAAAATTTAATTTCTTATCTATAGGTCTATAGATCATGGAATAAGTTATATCTACTTTATGTTACATAAATATTAAATTAATAAATTAATTTAGAAAAAAAATAATGATTTAAATTTTTGGTACTTGATCCATTCCTTGTACCTAAACTCATTCATTCCTAAATATATTTCAATATATTATTTATTTTTATTCAATCATATAATTGTATTTTAATGGTATAACCTTGGTTTATAGTGACAATATAATTTCAAATGAAAAACCAATACCCATCCAGGATCAGATTCCTATGAGGAAAATAAAACCACTTCTATCCATTATAATTAAGGTCCACCATAGTTCATGATAATTGAATAATTGTACATGACTAAAAAATAATCATATAAAAAAGATATATTAGATGATAGTGGATTAATCAATTGGTTTTCTCATCGAATAATTTATTTCATATATTTATTTAAAATAAACAAAATTTAATTTAATTATAATATAGTTTTAATTACTATTAATTTAATTTTTGTTTAAATTTTCATTTTATTAGATGTTAACATTCACGATGGTGAAAAGTTGTGTTTCCTATTATAAAGTAAAATGAATTACTTATCATTATAGTTACACTCTCATAATATCTAGAACTCATAGGAAATCCATAAGTATTCATAATGATATAGGGAAGTAATTTAACATCCTCCTTTTAGTTATCATCATTTTACAAATTAACACGCAAGAAAATTCTAGTTTCATAAATAATAGACCAAAGTTACCATTTTGGGACTGCACTAAATTTATTCATCCTATGATATGGGTGAACCAAGGAATTGTAAAATTAAATATTTTTCCCACTTGTGTTCTCCCTATTAGTGTATGTCTTTATCTCGTTTGATGTAACATTTTTAGTCACTCAAACATTTAATGGTTATCATGTCCGATCAAATGATTGTTGATATATCTAAATGGGGGGGGTGAATTTTTATTTAAAATTCCCAGAATCCGTCATTAATATGCATAACATCACTCTCAATATACTCATTGATGATAACTTAAAAATGGAAAGATCCCATTTTTAATTAGGCTTAGCTCCTTTAAGGATGACAATATCTATGATTCTTTATGATTATTATCACACGCACATGCCTCCCTTTTGATTATTAAAATAAATTAATGTACTGTAGTAACTAAATGTAGAACAAATTTTGTAACCAAGTCAATAAATTTCATATCAAAAATAAAAATAAATCTATATGATTAAAAGTAATCGATTAATATATTATCCTCCATAAAAATAAACATATATTTATCTCCATTTTTACCTTGTATAGAAATATAATGTTGATGTTATCAATAAATATGATTAAATATAAAAAAATATTATTTCTTCCTATTTTTATAGTAATTATAATTAATTATCTATATATTAATTTTAATTTTCATTATTTAAAATTGCATGAGTATTATATCCATTGTAGTTATAGAATCTCCCTGATACTCAGGGAAACTGAATGAGTGATTCAATCTCATTAAGCAATGAGATAAGGTATTACATTTAATTTACCATAAAACTCAAGAAATAATCTTGCACATATCAATTTTGAATATAATTTTCCAAGACTAGTACAATTTTTTTTAAAAAAACATAATGTATAAATTTTTTAAAATCATTCTTAAATGCATGATACGATAACACACCAGCATGGAATCTGGGACATTGTTATATTTTATGGAGAACATTTACCTGCAGTATAAAACTTATCTCAACCATACATAATCACCCTTGATTGTTGTTACATCAAACTAATCATGAATCGTGATCTTTATAAACGATAAGGATGATTTAATCCCGAAATAGCATCCCAACCACTTCATATTAAATATTTATTTATCTAAATCATCAAAAATAAATTCAAGAAACTCATCATTTCTATATGAAGGATCTTGTTTTTTGATTTTATCATTTCAAAAGTCTATATTACCTATATGTGGCCATCAATTTTTCTAGGATATAATTACATATCTCTAGATAACATTTATATTATTTTTAATTTCATGTGATCCAAATATAGGCAGTTAATTCGTATTATGATCCACGTCATGCGTGGGAATATAAATTTCATATTAAACTCATAAATAAGATAATATTGTAATAAAATTAGTCACAAGAATTAAATTTCCCTTTTCCAAGTAACAATTAATATAATATTTCTTAGGTGCTAGCCCAGATGTCTTATGAGATGTGAATATATAGAACATTACTCAGTTAAGCTACACATTCCTGAAATGTCATATGAGATCACCAATTTCATACAAAAATCAAGAAATTTCTATTCTCACCAATAAAAATGTCTATTGTCTCAGACAAAAATATCTTATGAAATCTCAAATTTTGTACAGATATGATATTTTTCCTTTTTTCATATTATTTCAACTTTATAATAATCTATACATGAAAAAATAAATTTTGTTCTATAGAAATTTGTTATTTATAAGATAATTTCATTTTCTATAGATCATCTTATGATTACAAATTCCTGAAAAAACATAAATTATATTAGAATCCATTTAGATTATATTTAATATTTTAAAAATAAATTCAAAATTAACGAAAATATATTTCAAATAGTGATTTATTTATTAGTAATATAACATTTACATGAAGATCAAATAAAATAATCTTCACAAAAAAATGTATTGTAAAAAAGACAGTGTAATATTTTAGTTTTCATAAATGTCCCCTTATGGAATATTTAACAATAATTCCACATTTATCTATCCATTATTGATAAGAAACAAAATATAATAGAATATAAAAGAAAAAACCTACCAATATCAAGGAAAAGTGCAATGAAATAATAAATTCAATGTCTATATAAGACATCTATATGAAGAAAAAAATAATGATTAAATCAATCATCAATGTTTTCTATAAAATAAACCATTTCATCTTAGATCATCATTAAAACCCAAAAAAATCTATGCAGTAGAATATTTTCATGATTCATTCATGTTTATCTGGTTAAAATTTTCAAACCTTCTCCAACCAAGTAAGATAATTTTTTACCCTACATAAAACAAATCCAAGATAATTTAAAATTGAAATAAAAGCGGAGGTATAACAAATAGATACACACCTCAATGATATGGAGTGGGATTCACTCCAATTTATAGTCATGGATTCTAAAACTCTTTACTAGTGAGAATTTTTGTAAGAATATTAGTAATCAGTTCTAGTTAGGGAACAAATTTTAGCTTTGGAATAATTTCTTCAACCTTTTCCGTAAAAAAGTGCTATAACATTTCAATGTATTTTTACATAGTGTATTTTATATTTTTTTTGGGTGGGGATATATCAGACTAGTTTTAATAGACAACAAGCAGAGGAAAAATAGATTTAACATTCAATATTTCAAACTATCACTTCATCCACATCAGTTTTGTAGAAATATATGATGGTTCGATAAACACTAATTGGATTATAATTAGGGTTAGTGATGATATTTTTCATTAAATCCATGAAAAAAAACTTCTTTACATTTAGAAACATCATATATTGTTTTAATATCACAAATATCCCCTTCTTAGATAGCATTAGAATATTATCTGATTCAGATCACTTGTATTTTTATATATCACTCCATTGGGGGGAATTATTTTATATGTACATAAAGATATAATTCAAATCCAATATATGTGTTTTCATTAATGTAGATTAATACCAATTATAATAGGTGAGATATTATATAGTTAAATTATTTAATTATATAAAGTATATACTAATTATAATCTAAATTATTAAATTATTCTAATTGAAAATTATCCCTTTATCGTCCTTTCTCAGTTTTGTTCCCACCTTAATTGGTGTGGATAACCCTCTTCCATACTATATGTCAATATTCTCTATTATTTACCATTCATATTTCACTAGAGATAAAATATATATAACCAATTTATTGATCAATTTTTATAAAAAATTAAAATCTAATTTATCAAATAATTGTAATTCAAAACATCATATTATGTTCCTCAATGACAAAAAATAATAATTATTCATTCCTTGAAAATATAATGTCCTCAAAAAACACAATCACATTATTTGATTGGGTTTTGATATTTTTCCCATACATTTTATTTTCTACATACCTTCACTAAAATTTCATTAATTTTAGATACACATCTTGATTCCATCACAAAATATCATATATCCACATTCAACCAATAGTGGGATTTCATTAACATACATACCTTAATACAAAATAAATTATTCATAATTACTTTATGATATTCCATGTACACTTCATCATCTAGCTCCCCATTATAAAATGATTATTTAAAATCATTTTTGACAATTTTCAAAAATGTATTTTCTAATATATAAATAACTATTATTATGGAATATTACTTTGATACTAAGGTAAATGATTAATTAGAATCAACCCCTCAATTTTTATAGTATCCCCTACTAACCATCTTTGGATTATCACATTCTAGATCACCATCACCATTACAATTATTTACAAAAAAACCATTTGTATCTAATCACATTATTTCTATGGGAATGGCGATGAAGAACACATGTTTTGTTATTTTCAATCGAGACCAATTATTCATTCCATCCCTATATCAACTTCTTATATTAAATTTATTCCTAAACATTTTGAGGTTTAATATTTTATGTAATGATGACATAGATATTGGTCATTATCTTCCATTTTTATATATTATATGATTTTTATCCCCAATAATATCCTTATCATCATCAAGATTTCACATACTTCTATTTATTCCATTATTATTTTGTTATTTATCTTCGTTATCAAAAATGCAGAATCTCCACAGTCATTATGATTATAATTTTTATATATTATCATAAATAGGTTACATAAAAAAACATTAAAACTTTCGTCAATAATTATAGTGTTTCTGATGCCTTTTTATTTTTTAGGTACTTTGATATCATCAGAATCAATAATAATTTTTTGATTTATTTTTAAAACATATATAGTATTTCCTATTTGGTGTTTATACAATAATGATACCATCTATGGTTTCCAACATTTTTTATTTCACTTATATCATTTTAATTAATTTAGAATCAAAATCTAAAAACCCTAATGTATTTATCATTTGGATGTATTTTAAACAACATAATATATTAATTCATGTATAAATTTTTTCAAATGATAAATCTATTCTGAATTCTTCCAGTAGTTTTGATAGCCTTTTACCTGTAATAACATCTGGTATCATACCCTTCCATTATAGTTATAAAATAAACAACCAGACCCAAATTTTTCAATTCATTCATTTCATTTTATTGAATAGTATATAGATTACATAATTTATATTTTATTCCTTCTTTACTAAGTATTCATTGAATCATATTTTAGCAGATTCAATACCAAAATTTGATGTCTATCTCTTTATGTACAAGACTATTTACTTATCTGAAAGATTTATGAAACAATAGAATTTTTCAAGGTCCTAATATTGATATGGTTAGATAATTATGAATTTCATCCTTTTGTCTTCAAATATAAATGTGATAAATATGGTTTCTCCATTATTTTACTATTTTGTAATAGGACCACATACATTATATTGAATCAATTCTATAGGTTTTAATGTTTAAATTTCAATTACATTATAAGTATTGTTCTCCATTCTCCCATAAATCATGTTTTATTAAATATTTAGGTATCCTCATTCAAAATAAATTAATTCCTCATTTCATCTTCTTTAATAAACACCATCACATTTATAAGACTATCATAGATAATACTTCACATACATGACACATTTAATACCTTTGGGATAATATAGAACCCTTAATTTGATTCTCTAATTTGAGGAAGAGAAATTGGGTAATCAGATCCCTTTTTGCAAAAGCACCATATTTTATTCTATGGACTATACATCTATATTTTTTAAGATAACCTCATTTCTATCATCATAATATTTTTAAGGAAACAAAATTTTGTGCTTCACCCAATAAATAAATAATTAACTATATAGAAAGATTATATTTGATATGTTTCTTTTTGATCTAATAAGATTTTTCATTAATGAGTTATCGTTACTAAATTTAATATTACATCCTTCATACATCTAATCATTCAGACATTTTTTCATATCACCATTAATTTCAGATGATCACCCACTATCTATTAGCCTTGTACTAACTGATTTGAAAATATTTAATATAATTTCAACAAAATTTTCACATTTTTATACATGAATTTTATTCAGATTTGATTTTGAACCTATGAAATATATTAATCTTATTAATAATAAAATAAAAACATATATCTTACATGATGTTTTCTAGATCACATATACCAAATTTCTCTTATAAGATTAAAAATATATTTTGTACAATAAATTTATACTCCAACTATCAATCCCTATTACGAGTTCACATATATTGATTTTTCCTAACATTGATTTAATATCTACTATCTATGTTTTGGATTGAACTATTATACCAACTATGTTATGCCTTATAGACAAACAAAAAACAATACGAGTAATATCCCTCTATTTTTTATAAAAGTTGTACTATTGAGTTGACTAGTGCCTTGATCTATTTTATACTCAATAATATATAAACTAGTATATGTTATTTTGTGATTTTCATAATTGATTTTTATGGAAAATGAATAAAAATATCATAAGGAATTTATTTTCTAGGTCTTAGTAAATTTATAAATTTCATCACATCTCAAATATATTCTATATTTCAATCCATGAATAGATTTTTAGTTGATATAATATTCATTTTTAATAGAACTTCTATTGATAGTAACTTTTCATTTACTTTATCTTGTTAAAACTAGAAATGTGAAACATTAGTTGACCCAAACTAAACTAGAAATTATTATACATTATTTCTGTAATAAAAAAATTAAATTAATTATAAATTTATCCACAAAATTATGGAAAAGATTGATATATTTGGTGACTACTAAGATAATCAACATAATTGTAAATTCTTCTAAATGTTATACCATAATTCTATCATACCATGAATTCTTCAGACCATATTTCAAGTTAAACATATCATCATGCTCTAGGAAATGGAAACATAAGAAGGATGTCAGAAAAAAATTATTACCAAATTGGAAATAAACATATCAACAAGATACACATAGTTATATTGGGATCATAAGACAAAAATATGAAAATGATACATCACAAAACCCTATAAATGGTACATATAACTTGATGAGTGAAAAGTTAATCACATTTAACATCAAATTAATACTAGATAAAATTTGAGTACTAAATCCTGATACATGGATCATAGTATAGCCACATATAAAACATGTATGACATGAATATAATCATTTAAATTATACATTATGGATAGGGCTTCACCATTTTTTTCCATGATGGATCATATATCACCACCTATTTTCTACTGTGAATCAAAAATCACAAACTATTTATTATTTTTGTTTGAGTATCAATATTTATATCATAATTATCTCATTATTTGTAAATCATTACCCATTGAATTTGGGGGCTATATTGCACCAAAAATCCCAAATATCCTATCTATACACATCTGTTATAGAAGAAACAATCTAACCATAAAAATATTAAAACAATACAAATTAATGGTTTTAGAATACATTTTAGAAGGTCTTATATAAATTAAAACATAAAAAATATCAACTAATTCAAAATTCAGACACCCACAAGGGGATATATATAAAATAATTTATATGGTGATTTAAAAAACATAATATATTAGAAAATATATCCCATTATTAGATAAAGAGAAATATGAAATATAAATAAGTATAAAAGTAAAAAATGTCATACTTAATGGAAAATTATGAATTTCACAAAAGAAGGAAATATTTTATAATTTGAAAATGATAAGGATAAAAATTGGTGTTAAATGAATAAATAAACTTGAAATGATGATCCATTTAAGGTATATCAACACTAAAAAGGGTGGGGATTATATAAAAAATAGTATAATATTATGGAAACTAAAATCATACATCAAATTGGATTTGAATTAAGAACTCATTTTTTATATCATGTGAAATTTTATATCTTATGGAAAAATATTAATATTGAGTACAGAGAACATTGAAGATTAATGATTTGATGAAACTATATAACTAAAAGATAGAGATTTTTGTTTTGAATGTTTGTTAACATTACAATTAATTACATTAGAAGACATTAAACCATGTGTATCTTAAATAAATACATTATAATTGTGTATTTATGATCCTTATTCGTATTATTTTTTATTTATACACATAATTTTTTATTATTCTCTTGGTGTAATAGATTTTTATCAATGACTCTTAATCGTCTTTATAAATAATGTAACATTTGTGTCATAAATTATTATTCTCATGATTTTAGTCATTCAAAATCTATTATAGAAATATTTATAGAGTCTTATAAGGCTATTAATTTCATTACATGATAGTCTTGATGTATTTCATGAATGAAAATTCATTAACCAACTACTTATGGGTAATTTATTTAAATAAATGGATTACATTATAATGATCATTAATTTATTTTTTTCAATAAAGAGTCATTATATGAAATATAATATATATACATAATATTAATAGATTTGAAACTAAAACTATCCATTTTGGTGGTAGGGAAAAATGGATTGCATCGTTCTATAGAGAGGATAGTTCGATCATACAAATGGATAATGATTCATAATTCAAGGAACAAGAGAAAGAAAAACATGGTTCTTTATATAAGTATATTGATAATTTCATAAAAATAATTCTTACTTATGAAATTACACTTTTATATTATCAGCATTGTGAGGTTTAGGAAAACAATCTGTTGGTCGGAGTGGATACTCAAGAGGGGGGTGAATTGATTTCCAATTAAAATTTCTATTAAAAATATTTCTCTTAAAACCCACCAATTTAAAAACTAATTTAAACTGTAGTGAATTTATAAAACAGTAATGGTTTAATTAGGTTCTCAAAAGATTGATTAGGTCTCAGTTAATTTAATAAAAATATTAAATTAGGTTTTGAAACTAACCTATTGATTTACAATAGTTACAAACACTATCTTGAATAACTATCAATGTAACTTAAAAATAAATTGAATTTAAAAGTAATTAGAAGTGGAAAATAAATTATGTAATATATTATAGACTTAATCTAAGATGCACATTAGTTTTAAACAAGAGGTTCAGTCTCAAGCCGGGACTTAGTCCTCTCAAACAATTTATATAAATTTCATCCACACATTGGATCGGGGTAGACAACAGTGCAAAGACAGTCCACGTACTAAGACCTCTACCATAGTTCTACGTTCGAAAACAAAACAACAACACACTGGTTTTACAGGTCTTACTTGACCTCAACCACTATCCACAGTGGGATAAAAAAGAGTTATGGAAGGTTTGTGTGAGTATTTTGAGATCCTCCAGTTTTTCATAGGAGACAGTGTGTGTATAAAATATATATATTACACACACTTCTTGAAATGTAAATAGAAGAATCATTAAGACAGTATATATGAGTTTAAAATTCTCTAGTGATTTGAAGCGCAGTAATAGACTCCTTTTGATTTGACCAAAATGCTTCTGAGTCCATCTCTATTTTTTGTTTTGAAAATAGAATGTCATTTTCTTCCTTGGTTTTCAGGTTCATCTTGATCAGCTTGAGTGTATGAGAAGCTCATTGTAGTTTTTCACTCCTTGACTGGAGTTCGGTTTGTGTTTTCTTCTTGTATGAATCACTTTGTGTATATCCAGTGATCTGCGAGTATGGATGTTTTCTTTCTGTATGCACCACTTTAACGCATTCTTTTTCACTTTTTGTTCACCTTTTTACATCCAGTTATTTTCATTCCTTATATATATTTTATCTCGGGAAATGGGAATGAATAACTTTTTACAGGTATGAGGTATGATTCCCTGACAAGCCAACAACTACCATTAAGTAACATTAATTGCATTAAAATCATAAAATATGACAGTAACTTAATAAATAAATAATGTTGAAAAATTATATTTTAGGAATCAGTGACTGGTAAATCATTAATCTGATGCTTTCTGTCGGTAGATATGTAATGGTGGACTTTGTATAGCAGTGAGCTCCTATCGGTAGCTCTTTTTCCTTGTACTGGTAGCTCCTTGTATCGATAAATGTTACTCTGTGTATCAGTAGATCTATGTACAGGTGACTCCTTCTATCGGTAGCTCTGGTTCTATCAGTAGGTCGCTTATATGAGTGGCTCATTTGTATTGGTAAACTTTGAATCTGTAGTTTGCGCATATCGATAGCTTCATTTTGTACCTGTGATTATGTTTATTTCGGTAGACTTGTTTTTTCGGTAACACTACTGCTATCGGTACCTGTCTGTATCGGTGGACTTAATCTATCAGTGTCAAGTTCTTACAAGTGGACTTATACATACCGGTAGCATTACGTATCGGTGACCTTTACTTATCGGTGACTGTGTCTATCGGTAGACTAAGTACCAATAGATATGCATCAGTAGCTATAATCATATCAGTGACTTCACACTTATCTACTTTATGCAAAACAAATCCGATTGAGAAATAATTATTTCAAAATTCATATACACATATATAAACATTGATTAACATATTTCAAAGATTATTTTAATATTATTATCAGCTTGATAATAGAATGTCATAGATTGAAAGAATTAATAAATAGATAAACAATATTTGTGATTATCAATGTAAGTGATAGCATAATTGAAATTATCAAAATAGGTGATGTCAACAATCTCCCCCTTTTTGATAATCATAACTTATGATATTATAAGCCTAAAATAATTAGTAATGTATCAGAGGATATTGCATTAGATTGAATTGTATCAGACAAAACAATGAATTATAAAACAGATATAGCAATGATACAATATAGAACAAATATACCAGAAGAAAATGAATTAAGAACATAAAATATAGTATTAATCCCACATTGAGATAAAAGATATCAGTTCTCATGGAGATATGTTTCCCTTATATAGTATTTCTCCCCAATTGTGATAATAAAAAAGTGTGACAAGAAGGAAATGTAGGAGATGATAAGTAACAGAGGTTAAAAGAATGTATGATCATATATATTTCGTAGATAAAACAAATAAAATAAAATACATAAATAAAAAAAATGAAATACATGTGATTCCTATCAAAAATCATATCCACTGATCAATCCACATCCTCATCATGAGATTTCCCCTTGGGATCAGAAGATGATTCAGGTGTGGTGGATTCAGGTGGAGGCTTAGGAACACCAGAGATGATCAGAGGTCGCTAAGCTACTAAAACTATTTTTGGAATGTACTGTGAAGTTCTCTGAGTGATCAAAGAGTAAGGCTTCAGATAGCTTGGGCTGGAGTCATCTGGGAAACAGAAGTAGTAGAGGTAGATGCAGGTAAATATGGAGGTACAATCACTGGTCGAGCATCAACATCCAGGAAGGGAAACAAGAGGTTTCAGAAATCTATAATGATTCCTTCTCCTCTTTTCATCACATAAATTAAATCGTCATTGTTTTCAATGAATTTTTCAAGTGCAGGTGTCAACTCTCTCAGTTTGCTGACTTGTTCTCTAAAGGATTTATTGACTGGTGGTAGCATCATGTTTTCTAACATAGGCTTGAAATGTTTGTTGATCTAATGCTTGTTATAAACCATTTGGAAATAATAATCTACCCTGTCTTTCACCTCTTTTTGAGAAACAGAATCTTCTCTCATATAGTCTTGAACAATCTTCAAGACATCTCTAGCGGTATCTATAGTAGAAGTCACTAATTTTGTCAGATCAGATGAGTCCACAGTGCCACTGGGATACGATGAACCATGCTCATCCTTCATCAAATCTCTAATATGATCCAAATCCACCGAAGTTCTGGAAGCAAGAGAACCAATAGAGAAGGTCACAGTTTCCATGAAACTCCTAGTTAGCCCACTAATAAGATTTTTCACTACAGAATCTTGGGCAGTGATATGATTCTCCAAATACTTTTTAAATCCATCAAAAATAGAAACCATATGGCTCACCACACTTTTCAAATAGGCCAAATCTTTGTCTTCTTGATATTTTGAACTCATATAGGATTCCGGAGAGAACGGATTTCATTAGAACTTCAAAATCATTTTCCAAGCTAGATATCTGATTAAGGAAAGTTGTGACTTCATATACTATCTCTACCACAAATATTGACAAATTAAAACCAAGAGAGAGTTCGAAAGACTTCTAGAAATTTCTCATCTCTTCAACAAAGAGATTCTTTAACTCAGCAATATAAGCACTCAAAATCTCTTTCATCTCACCCTTTAAAGATGTTATGTCATCCCTGGTGATCATATCATTATGTAAAACCACAACAGGTGCGCTTTTATACACTATAATAGCCACAAAGTCATTTATTGTTGATTGAATAGATTACACTAGTGAAGCTTCCATTTTCTTTATTTCTTCCACAAAACTAATTTTGATATCAGAGTTGAGCTTATCCAGATCATGTGTTCTGGCCATATCTTCATGTAATATCTCAGACTGAATATCATAATTGATTTTTGGTCTCCAAAGGGATGTCTCATTATCAGAATGTGGAGAATCTAATCCACAAAATATAAAGCTTGGGTCCTCTACCCAGTCTTCAAACACAACAGCCACTGAAACAATTCTAAACATGGTTGGATGCTCCCCCTAAATTGGTGCATTCTCCTATACAGAAACAGTACCCTCAGCTTCTTGGTCTTCCTCATCAGAATCCTTCACAACCATTTCCAGTTCATCAAATGTAGGATGTTCCTCAAGAATAGGTACATGTCCTTCTTTTTCAGCCAAAACAATCTCTATAGGTACAACTGAGCTTCCAATCAATGGACTCAGACTTGAGAAAATAGAAGCAGATGCTCCAGATTCAGATTATTCTACATCTTTAGTCTATGGGGCCAGTTTTTCCTTCTCATCAACATGTGCTTCTTCTTAATGAACTTCTTATATATTTTCTCGATCATCCTCTTCCAGATATGATTTCTGCTGAACATCCATTTTATGTGACACACATTCAAGAGATGGGCTAGGAGGCAAGTCTGGATCTCCTCCAGCTGCTATAGAGGAATCTTCCTCTTCTGAATCATCACTATATTGTGGCTCTTCTTCATCAGGTCCTAGACCTGGATCCTTCACATTCTTAGGCCTAGAAGGATGATCCACAAGATTATATTTATCATACAACTTATCATCATCACTAACCAATTCTCTATTCCATTGATTACAATTGATCTTCGTGTATTTCCATATTATACTTGTGATATAGGAGTTGTTCTGTAACACCACTGTCTCATCCTTACACAAACCTACTCTTTCAATTTGATCATCACTGAGATCAACTTGGAAAAGAATAAGGCATTGGTTTTTGACTTCGGCCTTGTCATATCCTCAATATGAACCATTAACAGCCTTAACAAATTTATCATAACACCATGTCTCAACAGATGCATCAATTAAATATCCTGGTATTTATGATTTTCAAAATACCTTCTCCTTGGAATTAAAACATGCTGAATTAACATAAACAGCAGTTGGTTCTCTCCACTCATTTCTGCAGCCTCTACTTTTCTAGTGGTGCCATCTCATGTTATCTCTTGCAAAGCAGTTTCATAATTAAAGATATTACTAGTAAGAGGTGCTGATTTTGAGAAATATCTAAAAAAACCTTCGTGTGGATCCTTCAGGAATTCATCCCACTCAATAGAAGAAAACCTATCTCCATTCTGTTCACAAAAGATACCATCCAATTCTCAACATCAGATTTCTCAAATTCAACATACTCATATAAATATTCTACAATCATTGGGTAGTAGGGTCTATTATTGTTCGAGAAGAATTATATTAATTTCTGATCGTCCAGAACATCAAGAACTAATGATTCACTTAACATTAGCCATTCTGCGCACAACTCCCTTTGTATTACAATTTTCCTTTCAACAAGATACGGATTCACGAGTTTCTTCACTTCACTTCCACAGCTAGACTCACCTTTGAGTCTCCTAGCACATGGTTCATCTCTGTTACCACTAATTGATGGTCTCTTTACTCTTGACATTGAATTGTGAGGATTGGGGTTTGAAGGTTTGAGAGAGGTTTGAAGGTAAGGGGCTTGAGGTGGATCGAGAGAAGTTAAGACTTTTTTATTATCATTTAGGAATCGTGAAATAAATAATTAATATATAATAAGTAATGTACAAATGATATAGATTCAGGCGGCTAGAAAGAAGTTTAAAAATAGCTCACACTTAATGGTAGGGTATACTGGTGAGAATTCCTAACGATGAGGTCCATTAACGGTGAGGTCCATACCAGTGAGGTATCACAGTGAGGTTTCATACCAGTGAGGTATAATAGATTGTTTTCATACTAGTGAGGTATAACAGTGAGTTTTCATACCGGTGACGTATAAAAGTGAGGTTTCATACCGGTGACATATAAGAGTGAGGTTTCATACCAGTGAGGTATAACATTGATCTATCATTCCTAACTCATGTCTAATGTAACATAACCTATCCGAACATAAATATTTATTGAAAATAATAGTTAATTGATTTTCAGTACCTATAAATTCAAGAGTAATATCACCTTTTTGTAGTGATCTCTTAAAAAGTGGTGCCTTACATCAATATTTTTGTTCCTATAGTGAGATACATGGTATTTTTAATTATTAAATGCACTACTATTATAATAGTTTATTGAAACGTGATTAAAATAATATCCATAGTCCAAAAGAGTGTGTTTCATCCATAGAATTTGTGCACAGGAACTACCAGCAGCTATATACTCTGCTTCAGCAGCAGAAAAAGAAACTGAATTTTGTTTCTTACTACACCATGATACAATGTATTTTCCCAATAAATTACATGTTCCAGATGTGCTTTTTCTATCCAACATGCAACCAGAAAATTCAGCATCTGAATAACTCATTAATTCAAAATATTGTCCTTTCGGATAAAAAAAACCCAAATTTGCAGTATGTTTAAGATAATTAAAAATTCTTTTAACTACAAGAAAATGTGATTCATTAGGATTATCTTAAAATCTTGCACACATACACACAATAAACATAATATCTGGTCAACTCGCATTAAGGGAAAGTAAACTTCCAATCATACCTATGTAGTTGGTTTGATCTAATGGTTTCCTAATTTCATCAATAACCAATTTACAAAAAGTACTCATAGGTGTATCACGTTCCTTAATACTATCCAAACCAAAATGTTTAAAAATATCCTTTTTATATTAACTTTGATTCAAAATAATACCATTTTTATTTTGAAAAACATGAAATCCAAGAAAATATATGAGTTCTCCAATTAAACTAATTTCAAATTGATTTTTCATACACTTTGAAAAATCAGTACATAAAGAATTTTTAGATGATCAAAAAATAATATCATCAAAATAGATTTGTTCTACCAAAACATCATTAGTAATTCTTTTAATAAAAAGAGTTGGATCATCAATTCCTTTAGTAAAACCTTTTGAAATAATAAAATTGCTAAGTCTATCATACCGAACTCATGGAGCTTTTTTTAACCTTATAAAGCTGTAGATAGTTTGAAAACATGATTTGGAAAATGAGGATTAGTAAATATAGGTGTTTGTTCAACAAAAACATCTTCAATTATAAAACAATTTTGAAAAGCACTTCTAACATCCATTTGATAAAACTTGAAATTCATATTAGTAGTATAGGCAAGTACAATCCTAATAGATTATAATCTAGCTACAGGGGAAAAGGTTTCCTCATAGTCAATTCCTTCCTCTTGACAATACCGTTGTGAAAATAACCTATCTTTGTTTCTAACTTTATTTCATAATTCATCAACTTTGTTTCTAAAAACCCATTTAGTGCATATGGTCAAAGTGTCCTTAGGTCTGTCAACCAATTCCCAGACATTGTTTCATTAAAATTGATTTAGTTATTCTTGTATAGCCATCACCCAAAATTCATCATTGATTGCATCATAGATATTTTTAGGTTCTAACTGTGAAGGAAAGGCTTGATATTCAACCTGATTTCTTTGAGAATCTCTAGTCTGTGGACCTCTATCAAGATTACCAACAACAACATCCAAAGGATGATTATTTAGAATCCTAGTTTATATAGTAATGGTGGGACTAGAAATTTCAGGTTCTTCTCTAGGTTTGGGTTCACCAGGAGTAGATTCCGGAATGTTTTTGGAACTGGTTTCCTTTACAGCAGGTTCCTTGGTTTTATCATTAAGGTCCAGAACAAATAGATCTTTTACAAGATTTTCAAGAGAGGACTTAGTTTCATGTGGATTAGTTTATTCAAACCTGATATGAATATATTCTTCCACACATTTGGTTCTTTTATTGAAAACTGTATAGGATCTTCTATATAAAAAATAACCATGAAAATTTCTATCATCACTTTTAGATGCAAACTTGTCAAGATTATCTGTTTTATTGAGAATAAACACTTTGAAACCAAAAATTATAATGTAATTAACCTTAGGTTTCATATTATTCCACAACTAATAAGGGGTATTCTTGAGAACATGACTAATCAAGAGTCTATTGATTATATAAGAAGCTATATATACATCTTCATCCTAAAAGTAAATAGGCTGGTCATAATAATTAAGCATAGTTCATGCAATTTCATGAGGGGTTCTATTTCTTCTTTCTACTACACCATTCTACTGAAGTGTTCTAGGGGCAAAGAAATTGTGACTATAGCCATTCTGTGAGCAATAAGATTCATACTCATGATTTTCAAACTCACGACCATGGTCACTTCTCAGGGTCTTAATCTTAAGTCCACTAAGGTTTTCTACAGGCTTGTAGTATTAAATAAATTAAGAACAAGCTTCACTTTTGTGATCTAAAAAGTATACCCATGTATATCTAGAAAATTCATCTACTAAGACATAGACATAATTCTACCCATTTAAAATAGAAACTCTAAAAGGTCCAAACAAGTCCACGTGAACCAACTCGAGAGGTTGAGAAGTTGAAACATATTTCATTGATTTAAAAGAAACATTATGTTGCATTCATTTTTAACTAGGATTACAAACTTAGTTTGTTGGGAATTAAAGTTTAACTAGGTCTCTAACTATGTTTTTCCAAGTCAGTTTTCTTTGTGATTAAACATTGCAGTGTCCTAATCTCTTGTTCCATAGACAATACTCTTTATTAATAGAATTTAAACAAGTAATGTTTTGTTTATATAATGAATTCAAATCAATAGCATAAACATTTTCATTTCTCAAAGTGGAAAATATTAAAAAAATTAGAATTAAAAACATTAAAAGAATAATTTTCCATTTTAACATTAAAACCATCATCACATAACTGAGAGATACTCAACAAATTATATTTATGTCCATCAACAAATAAAACATTGGCAATTAGAATTGAATCAGTGTTACCAATTTGGCCTAGGCCAATGATATTTCCTTTAGAATTATCACTAAAGGTGACATGGCCTCCATCAACTTTGATTATGTTTATGAATCATGAGTAGTATCCAGTCATGTGTCTCGAACATCCATTGTCCATGTACCATACCTTCTTATGATAACTCTTGAAGAATGTCTCCCACAAATCAGATTAAAAAAATGATTTTGGTACCTAGATTTTCGTGGATCTATATAGGTTAGAAAGAAAGGCCTTAGGTTCCCAGATTTCTCTCATGGGTCTCATATAATCTTCAGAATCAATAGTTTTTGAAAAATAAACTTTATTTGATCTATAAACATATAAATAACTAGTTGAAGCATATGAATTTACAACACTAGAACTAGTAGCATTCTGTCCAGATTTTGGAATAAATCTAGTTTTAGTAATTTGTCTTTTTCCAGGCTAATAGACTATACCAGTGGAACATTTTGGTTCCACTTGTTTTAATAACATTGGGGTAAGAGTATCTTTTCCATTTGTTAACTTTTCTAGGACCTTCCTTAATTTCTCATTAGAAACTTTCAGTTCATTATTTTCTTTCAGCAATTGAGAATTATTTTCCTTTTCTACATCAGAGGAATATTTAATAGAATAGGTCAAAGCATTCTATTTATTCATGGTCTTATATTTGTCCTTAAGCTCATTACATGTTTCATCTAACATGTAACAATATTCAAATAGTTCCTCACTAGACATGTTTTCAGATTCAGAATCCGAATCAATTTCAGAATAATATGAATTTAAAGTAGGAGTATCCAATTATACCTCAGATGTGTTTGTAATGAAACACATATTGGCTTTTTATGATTTTTCATCCTAAGTAGAATCAGAATTAGTTGAAATGTCCTCTGAAGCACTCCAATTTTCTTTCATAGTTTTCTTATACTTGTTGTCCATGCAGTCATATTTCCTTTGGAACTTCAATTTTGGACATCCTTATATTACATGTCCTTTCCTTTTGCATTCATAGTAGTCAATTTCATCACTTTTATCAGGCTTCTTCCAGTCCGTTTTCTAATGACCTTTTTTGTCATGTTTTCCTTTATAATTTGATTTTCTAAAGAATTTCTTCTTCCTGAAGAACTTCTTGAATCATCTGGTTATCTGAGCCATCTTAGCATCACTGTCAGATGCCCTCTCAGGACTGCTTGAACTAAAACTTTCACTTTGAATTATTCCTTTGTCTTTACTATTTGATGCATAAGTCTTGAAGGCTGCTGACTTCTTCCTTAGTTCATCATCCTCTTCTTTATTGACCTTCAGCTCTTCCTCATACATAATTATATTACTAAATAATTATTTAACAGGAAGTGAATTTATATCACACGATTCTCTTATGGAGACATATGTTCCTCTCTATATTTCTGGAAAACACCTTTTTATTCTCATATTATGTTCCTTTGCAGGAACATCTTTTCCATGTGAGCTCACAGTGTTGAAAATATCATTGAACCTGAGATACCTGGAAAAAATGGGTTCATCATGCATCATTCTAAAATTATCATATTTAATAGTGTATGTGTTTAGTATCATTTCTTATTATTGGTTGTTCACTCATGGGAAATAGCCAAAGTGTCCCAAATTTCATAAGCAGTTTTACAAGAAGATATTTTATTAAATTTCTCAATACCCAAAGCACATTACAAAGCATTCATTTCTTTACAGTTATTATTATATGATTTTTTATTATATTCATCCAAAGTATTTCATTCAGATTCTGGAATCTTATTTTGAGTTTATATAGTAGTCCAGATGTCAAATCTCATGCTCTATAAATGAATTTTCATTTTAAGCTTCCAATGGGAATAATTTGTGCCATTAATGAAAGGTGGCATATTGGTAGCAACATCTTCTAGTCTATTATCCATAATTTGATTTTATAAAATGTATTAAAAGAGATGAAATTTAGAACTAACAAAAATTTATGATCTTTGAGATACAACTAAAATCACAGTAACAAAATAGTGTGTTTCAAAAACCATTAATAATAAACAACCTCTGATACAAAAATTTGGTCAGAGTGGATACTCAAGAGGAGGTGAATTGAGTTCCAATTAAAATTTCTTTTAAAAATATTTCTCTTAAATTACCCCAATATGAAAACTAAGTTAAACTATATTGAATTTGTAAAACATTAATGGTTCGATTAGGTTCTCAAAATATTTATTATTTCTTAGTTATTTTAATCATAAGATTAAATTAGATTTTGAAACTAACCTACTTATTTACAATAGTTACAAACACTTTCTAGATTAACTATCAAAGTAACTTTAAAACAAATTGAATTTCAAAATAATTAGCAGTGGAAAATAAAGTATGTAATATTTTTTAGACATAATCTAAGATGAACAATAGATATAACCAAGTGGTTCAGTCCCAAGCTGAGACTTTTTCCTCTCAAATAATTTATATAAATTTGATCCACACCCTAGATCGGGGTAAAAAACAGTGGAATGACTGTCCAGGTACTAAGACCTCCACCACAATTCTACGTGGGAAAACAAAACAACAAAACACTAGCTGTGCAAGACTTACTTGACATCTACCACTATCCACAGTGGGATACAAAATAGTTATGGAAGGTTTGTGTGAGGATTTAGAGATCCTCCAGTTTAGCATAGGAGACCATGTGTGTATAAAATATACAGATTACACACACTGCATGAAATGTAAATAGAAGAATCATTCTAGAGATTAGATATGAGTTTAGAATGCTCTAGTGATTTTATGTACATCTCTAGATTCCTTTTGATTTTGACAGAAATGCTTTTGAGTTCGTCTCAAGTTTTTCATTGAAAAACATAGTGTTGTTTGATTCCTTGGTTTTCAGGTTCCTCTTGATCAGCATGAGTGTATGAGCAGCTCATTTTTGTTCATCACTCCTTTAATGATGTTCTGTTTGTGTTCTCTTCTTGTATGAATCGCTTCGTGTATGTCCAGTTTTCATTGAGTATGGATTTAGTCTTCCTGTATGCACCACTTTATAGAATTCTTTTTCCCTTTTTGTGCACCTTTTTATGTCCAACCTTTGTCCTTCCTTATATAGATTTCAGCTCGGGAAATGAGAATTATTACCTTTTTACAGGTACGAGGTACGGTTACCTGACATGCCTATAACTATCATTAAATAACATTAATTTCATTTAAATCATCAAATATGACCATTTCATAATAAACAAATAATGTTGAAAAAATCAGAGTTTAGTTATAAGTGACTGGTAAGTCTTTCATCAGTATCTTTCTATCGGTAGATATGTAATGGTGGAATTTGTATAGCAGTGAGCTCCTATTGGTAGCTCTTTGTCCTAGCACTGGTAGCTCCTTGTATCGGTAGCTGTTACTCTGTGTATCAGTAGCTCTATATACCGGTGACTCCTTCTATCGGTAGCTCTTAGTCTATCGGTAGCTCGCTTGTATCAGTGGCTCGTTTGTATCAGTAAACTTTGTATCGTTTGCTTGTGCATATCGGTAGCTTAGTTATGTACCACTGATTAAGTTTATATCATTATACTTGTTCTATTGGTAGCTCTGCATCTCTTGGTAGCTGTCTGTATCGGTCGACTCGATCTATCAATGACACGTGCTTACCGGTGGACATTTACATACCGGTAGCACTATGTATCAGTGACCATTTCTTATCGGTGACTATGTTTATTGGTAGACTAAGTACCGGTAGATCTGTATTAGTAGCTATAAGCATATCAGTGACCTAACCCTATCTTATTTATGAAAAACATATCCGATTGAGTTAGAATTATTTCAAAAATCATATAAACATAGATAAAAATTGATTAACATATTTCAAAGATTATTTTAATTTTATTATCATATTGATAATAGAATGATATAGATTGAAAGGGGAGGTGGTTGGTTCTTGAAACATGATTGTAATAAAATATCGAATTACTAGAAATAAATTTCATTTTATTTAAATAGAATGTATTGTAATTTTATTTATAACATGTTATCATAAAGGAATATTAAATAAAAAATATTTATTATAAATGTATACCTCCATACATGTGTTATCACATTTTTTGAGAGTTATATCATTTAGGGATAGTATTTTGATGAATTAAAAAATATATATGTTTTCATTGAGTTATTAAGAGATTTTTTGTTGATATTTGTGCCCAATAATAGGGTGTTTTGGAATAAGGTGATGTGTGGAATGGATAGACTCTTTTATAAGTGAAAACGGATGAATTTTTTTTAAATATCCATCAATTTTTAATAATAGAATGTGTCTCCCAAATAAATTTACTCAATACATGATATATAATAGATAAAGGATGTTATAATATTGAAAAATTCTTAAAAAATAATCATACACATGTTTTATTCATGTTTGATGTCATTTACTCCTATATTTTTAATTTTCACTCATTTACCTTGGGTTTCAATAACTAGTTTTACCAAATTAACTTATCCATTATTATTATAAAATCAATTGGTCATTATTGAATTCAGAATTAATTTTTTCTAATTTTAAATCCATTTAATTTCATTCATTTTATATAATTGATTAAATCATTTATTAAAATAATATGTATTTAATTTATTAAAAACAATTTCGTGAAAAATATATTACATATGATCTAAAACAATAAATGTTGATTTAAAACTATAATAAATAATTGTATAATTTATAATATAACAAATATAATGTATATTTTTTTTTCAAAAATGGTGTTTCACAAATTTTCAAATAATTATTATATAATAATAATTTCATATAAATAATGGTATTCGTAAAAACCGTATAATCCACTATTAACGTAAAATAAAAAAATTTCATGCAAATTTAACAAATTTATCTCAAGATAATATTTCCCTGATAAATAAAAAAATAAATTTAATTTGTTGAAATTAACATACTTAAATTTATGTATATTTTTTTTAATTTAAATCATAAAAAATAGAAGAAAATTGTTTCTTAGAGGAAAATATTTTTTTGGTATGTTTACAATTATTATTCTTGTTTATTATACATTACGCATTACAAAAGTTAATCATTTATTACTAAAAAATATATTATACTCTAAAAAATTTACAAAAAAATTATTTTTTCTTTAGTTGTACTAGTAGGTTTGATATTTAAAGTGAACATTATTTTGTTTTTTAAATTTAATATATATTTTTATATTAGGTGTTGATTTTTCATGTTCTCACTGTAAAATTAAAATTTCATGGAAAAAAACATCAAGATATTAGGTGGATCTATATTTTTACTCCTTTTCACACTTAATAATCTTCATATCATGGAAACGTTTCACTCTTACTAGGAATAAATATTCTTCAATCTGGTATGTAAATCTTTAGAAATTATAAGAATCCAATAATAAACCTAAATCTTAAAATGGATTCATGTACATATAAAAGAAATAGAAATACCTTTTTATAAACTCTTACTAGTGCAAATTTCATCAAATATGATATTAATATACCTATGTAATTAAAAAAACAGATTATGGTGGTTTCACTGTCATTTCCTACCCAAAATCCATTCATCAAAGACTCTATATATGAATATTCTCAATTCATGGATGTATTATAAACTAAATGGGATAAAAACCATGGTCTAATGATGATCTCAATATAGGATTTCTCATTATTAGGGTGGCATCAAATAGAGGATTATTCCTATTTGGAAAATATTCTTCCATGTTCATATAAAAATTAATTAATACCTTTAATTAGGGTGGACGATTGGTAATGTTCTTATAAATCATAGAATGTATTGGGTCTCTGAATAGAATATAAAATTATATCCTTCAGATAAAAATAATTTTGTCGCTCAATTTTGGGTAATATTACATATCTTGAACATGGTGTCTTGGGATACTAAAATCATAAATGATCATGCAAATTTAAATATAATTCCTCTAATTATGGAATATGAACTCTCAATGAGAGAAGACATTATATGAAATAGTTTTTTATGATTCTGATTTTGACACAATGTAATTAGATTATATTTAAATCATTATTAATCACAACATCATTTTTGTAAAGGATGAGTATAAGTATGTTTCACCATATTTTAATTTCTATATAATTGTATGGAATAAATTTCTAACTATAGAGTCATCCAGAATAATGTGAATCCTTCTTTTGATGCTAATACATAGAATGAGTATAATATGTGGAATAATGTAAAATCTACTACACATGAATGAAAAATGACCCCCTTATGAAAATATTAACATGGTAAATGGGTGAAAAAAACCATGAAGAATATATGATGTTTTTAAAATTTAGTTGAAAATGTTGGGAATCTCTTTTGGATAAAGAGAAAGTAGAATCTAATATACCTCAGCCATCAATAAATGTAGTTTTTCTTGGGAAATGTGGTTCTTGTTAGAATTATAACGGAGTTATAGGAAATATATATTAATACAAATTTCATGAAATTTTCCATGTTATTCAGATCCTTGTCTATCCTCTAAAAGATTGTCATTATTGTATTTCCTTTGAATTTCCTGAAGATATTAGAGCCTCTCAGAAGGGCATTAATAATAAATGTGTCCCATCATAGGATGTTAATCATACTGATGTTATTAATCACTCGGTGATATTTATTGATGGTTTTGGCAGGTATGTTATAGAGGCCTATCATTGTAGGGATTCAATGATAGGGTAGATTAACAATATCACACCCCTACTATCAGACATTTCGAATTTATCTATACATATAGTATATGGTGAGAATATTACTCTTTATATCTCCATTATGGATCTTCCTATACAAAAAGAATCAATAAGTAAGTAAAATTCAAATGAAACGAAAAATTCTAATGTTCTTATTTTCAAAATTACTAAAAAAACACCTATAAAGGTTTATATCACTATTATCATAGGATATCATGATCAAATTAAATGAATCCCTTAGGTCTATAAAGAATGACATTTTATTGAAATATAATAAAATGATACCTTTGATTTCAGATTACATTTCAATAAATATTTCGATTTAAGTTTAATAAAATATTAATGACATTCATTCAGCGTAAAGGAATGTAAACTGTGGAAAAATTGTTTCAATGGTAGACTTATAGTGACTCGGGCTTAACATACATTGATATTAAATTAGGGTTTATGAATATTAGGAATTTTTCAAAAGAACATTCTCAAAGACCATAATAGTTTAGTGTTTTTGGGAACGTGGAACCAAATCTTCAAAAAATGGTGAATAATCATCAATGTATCAAATAAAGAACTTACCCACTAGTGCATCTACCTAAAAAAATTCTTTATAACCTACTGAAAGCGAACATAAGAAAGGGGTGAGCTTAAATTCCCAATAAGGGTAAATAATCGATATTAATAATCATAACATGAATATAAGGGTATGAGAATGTGATAATACCATTAAATAATCATACTAGGAATATCTAAGATTATAATAATGATAAATGACATAAATATTTGCAGTTCAATGGACACGATTCATTAGAAAATTAAGATAAAAATCCATGGATGTGTAACATATGAATAAGATATGGAATTTCGGCCTACACATCAATATATAACATCATAAACATTTAAAATAAGAAACATGATCACAAATAATGTAAAGGACATTAAATAAAGACTTATGATAAACTTATGGACATGAATCCTAGTCCATGCATAATGTTATGAACATGAAATCAGCTCCATGAATAAAATTGTGAACATGTAATCATGCTTAAGAAAAAACTTAGGGACATGAATCCTGGTCAATGAATAACATTGTGTAAAAGTATTAAGATTCACACATCAGAATATGGACTCATAATAAGTTACACTCCTATCATTGTGAACATGTAATCAGGATGAAACATTCACTTATGTAAATTCATTCAGGTTTATGCATAACATTGTAAACATGTAAACATTTTCATGCATACCAATTATACTCATTATTCAACCATTGTTACCCAATGCAGTGGATAAAGATATAGGTCCCACAAATATCTTTTTAAAATCATTCATATATATTCAACCAAATAAATCATCCATCATGTCTCGGCCTATAAAAGGTTATATGATTTATAAATATCAAATAAAACCCCATGAAATGAAATTTATATCATTGAAAATTCATCACATCATAACCTATAGAAAAAGATAGGGTTTTTAGTCACCTCAGGAAAACATAACCCATGAAAAAAATCGGGTTTCTAAATAATAAAACTCTTGGAAGAGAATAATGTATCAAAAACATCATGGAATTAAAGAAATAATCATGAGTGAAATAATACGATTGTAACATTTAGATCTTTTATTAGAAAGGCATGAGTTACATAAATAGGTGTCATCATAAATGGAAGAAATGTTAAAATATCTTTTGAAAACATTTCTTGAGGAAATTATCTATTCCTTTTTTTGGAAATTATTTTTAATACATAAAACCTTGTGAAAACTATTTTCATAAATTTTTATAAAGAATATTAAAAACATTTTTAAAACATAATTCCTTAAGAATATATTATATAATCTTGAATCCATTTGGAAAAATATTTATTTTAAATAAAATATCAAACCCATTTACATAAAAATTGACCACTTAAACATAAAATTTAATATTCAGACACAAACTTTATTATGAGTAAATCTGTACATGTTGTAGGTGGAAAAAACATTTCTTCTTTCAAGTTAAAATGATATAAAAAATTCCTTATTTAGAAAGAGGACATAATATTCTTTGAAAACATTTTAAATGAAGAAATGATTAATAATTTCTAATAATTATTATTTGATAATTGTAAATTATTCATGGAAACCATTTATGAAAACATGGTTTTTAAAGTATACATATTTCTCACTAAAGAGAGTGGTAAATTTTTACATTCATAAAAAAATTTATCTATCTAATAAAAAAATAGAGAAAATAGTACCAATACATGAAGTTATTTGGAATGAAAAAGTAAGAATATAATTCAAGAATATTATTGTGATATGGATCATAATATATCATCAAAGAAAGCATGATAATAATAATCCCATAAAGCGATGAGGTTGTTTCAATAATCTCTTTCCCCAAGGTAATATTAAACAATAATCACTTTTTAAGAGAATGAAATTACCTGATGCATAAAATATCCAGAATAGAAATATACTCATGATATAACATTTACAATTTATAATATATTCCTCAAGAAAAAATATAGGTTCTTAATAGAGCATGTCTCTCAAAGAATGAAAATTGATTCAAAATCTTTTTAACGATTTGGTAGCTCTTGAAACATTTTTACCAGGACAGATATATAAAAAAATGTATATATAAATACCCATAAATTTAATTATAATAATCATATAATATATTCATGGGTGGTATAAACTCCACAAAAAAGGTATGGCTGGTGAATAAAGAATTTATCTAATAGAAATAAAATGCGAGATGAAATTCCCTTACCTTTTTTCCTGACTCTCATCATAATCATTAAAAAAAGATATATAATAAATATAAATTAATTATAACTATTTTAAATAGAACTATTATTATATATAATATCACATATTGTATGATTGTGTATGTATATTACCTTCTTGTTAAAAGACCATTGTAAATGATTCACAATGGATACTATTAACTAGGTTCCTTGCATGTGTGTTAATTTATTATATCATCGGTCCTTATACATATATCCTAATTTCCAGAATTTAAATAATCATATTAAATTCAATTATATTTATTATATTTGTCTTATAATAATATATTGAATATATAATTATTAAATTGAATACACCATTTATGGATATGGTAACCTGTACATACGCATGAACGATGCTTCTATTTTTTGTCATACTGATGGAATGGAGGTAAATGAAATATTGGAATACATATGTATAAATATAATTATTCCAAAAGCGTTATTATATTATATATATCATATATTGTCAATATTAAAATTCTTAAATACATTCAATGTAGCTTATGAACTGTTTACATTGCTAAGAGGGGGTGGTAGACCACAAATCCTCAAACGAAACTGTCATATTAACAGAAAATTGTAATTATAAATATATGTGTGGTTAAAAGATTAAATAATCATAAAGAAATAATTAATATATTATGTAACATATATAAATAGATTTTACATCTTAATTTTAACCATGAGAGGTGACAATGAAAAATTAATAGGCATCGTTCTGTGGGACGATAGTTCACCATAAAATGAAAAAGTTTATTTGTTACCCATTAGATGAAGGAGTGTGAATGTGGAGATAAAAACCATACCATAAAAATAGAATTATATATTTATGATACTATTTTTTTATACCAGTATTTAAAAAATATAATGGATGGGGGTGAAATAAAATAATAGAAATAAGCTTGAGAGAATTTGTTACCTCTTAATTAGGTAACTACTTTTAGTTTGTTCCAAAAATCATATATGGATTGCTTTGGTCCACTATTGAGGACTCTTTGAATATGTATGGTATGTTTGGAAGATTATTATTTATATATTGGTTGATACTATGTGTTTTCATATCTCTGATGAAGAGAGATATTTGGTTTCCTTTTATTAGATAGGAAAAGGAAACACATGGATGTTTTTAAAACTAGTTAGGTGTACACGTGTTTTTACCTAACTGTAATTAAAAAAATTGAAGTTTCATAGAGGGATAATGACCATAAATTGTGTTTTTGGAAAGTTTCTAGTGTGTTCTGGGTCATAAATTTATTTTTTAGTACTTTGTTAACATAATTTTTCGCTTAACCATGGTAATTAATTTTAATCACACTCAATAATATTTTTGGTTCAAACAAATACAGATATTATAAATTAAAAAAAATTATTATTTGAAATATGGATTATATATTTCCAAATTATTATCACAGAAGAGGAATAAATTAATTTTACAATAATCCCACCAATGAGATGACACTATTAGTTTTGAAAGGAAAATAGTCCAAACTTTCACTTTTTTTATACCCAATTTCAAAGTGAAATTAACTCCAATGACATAAAGTGAATTAAGTTATAAAACCATTATCTATTTAATCTTAAAACTAGATTTAAAATATAATTTAACATAATAAATTAATTTTATGAAAAAATAACTTTTAATTAAAATTCAATAATTTTTACTATTCTGTTAAAAATGAGAACTTACAAAAAATACCAAAAATTTATCCTAACCTATTTTTTAGTATTAAAATTAGAATATGATGTACATTTTTACATATTAAATCATTAAAAGCTCCAAAAATTGGATTTTAACTTGGTTCAACAATAAAATGATGTAAAACTATAATTATGAAAATATAGTTTTTAAAGCATAAAATTGGATTTTTTTTCTACTCTTCTATCAGTCAAATCAATAGGATGATTGAGAAGAATATATTATTGAATATATAACATATAAATTTAAATTATTTTAGTCACTATTATAAATTAATTTAACATCTAAATATAGATCATCTTTTCCACAGGAAAATATGCTTTGATAATATTAGTTATATTATATTCATTTTCATTCAATATTTTTTTATAATTATTAACTAAACAATAAATTTAACTATTTATATTTAAAATTTATTAATTACTATAGTATTAAATTTAATATCAATTAGATATACAATAAAATAATAAGATTCTAATAATTAATAATTTTTCAGAAACATTATGTCTCAGACGTTACAGAGGCCATTGAGGAATGATTATCATGTGTGTAACATAACCTCATCATTTATCAAAAGTTTTATACTTATTACCCACAAAAAATGAATTTTAATTTCTAAAATATTATAGGTTATAAAAGGATTGATATTTTAATGTTTCATTAATATAATCCTCTATCGTAAAATTTAATCTTCATGCATCCTTTAAAAATGGAATGCGGGAAACAGAATGGATTCACAAAGTAACAAATATATTTCATTTCACATATCATAAAAAAATTGGAATGTGAAAACATGGACTTATAGGAATAGTGTAAATATTCATATGGAGTGATTGAGGTCATAAATCACAAACAATTGAATGATAAATCAAATCATTAGGGCCACAATGTAACAAATCAACGATGATTTAAAATGACACCAGTAGAAAAAAAATAAGGTATTATGACAACACATTTTTTTATAACATTATCTTATATTTGAGAAATTAATATATTGACTAGTTGTGTAAAGAAATATTCCTAATTTTTATGTTTATATAAAAAAAATTCATTTATTGGTGTTTCATTTATCAATTTCTAATGCATCCATTACATCATGAAATGGATGTATAAAAATTGACATTGATTCCCAAATCACACAAATACACTTTTAGAATATTTTAAGGCCCATAAAATAATGGGAAGTATAAATATTTTTCACTAACAAACATAAAAAATAAATATGGTTTATATAAAAATTTATATAAATAAAAATTAAATAATTGTTTCATCATAAATAATTATATTTTTGGAAAATAATTATATATTTACCGAGATAGCACATATGCCAGTGGTTAGAATAAACCCCTTATCATCTATCAGTCTTGGGTTCAATACATATGGAATTTCC
The DNA here is from genome assembly GCA_963277665.1 of Viscum album. NCBI lineage: Eukaryota > Viridiplantae > Streptophyta > Magnoliopsida > Santalales > Viscaceae > Viscum > Viscum album. Next base: position 1,768,503,051 of record OY728152.1, read on the forward strand.
ATACATTATTAGTTTTCACCTGAAATATATGATGTCCTTTTATAAAAACGAAAAATTATAATATAGAAAATAAATATGAATGGAATCACTGAAATATGGAAACTCAATAAATATCCTTTTAATCTAGAATTTAAGAGGTCATTATAATCTACAAATATAGGAAATGGGGGAAAATCATCATAACCCTTACCCAGAAATGTTGATTCGTTTGTATAATTGCTTGATGGATCATCAAATGGTCATCCTGATTCTGGTAATCCACCAATTATCAAGTGACTAAGAGATGGTTCAATTACATTGGTAGTGGATCCAGATTCTATTAATAAAAAAACGTATCATTTATGATTCTTGGTGTGTGGTCGAACCGCCTATGATAAAGATACAAATCCCTAGTCATATTCTTAATAGAAATACAAAGTCACTCATTTGTGTGGTTTCCCACAGTGGAAGATTTTTCCAAATGGAAAGTATTTTATCACATAATTTTGGGGAGAAAGTTAGATTTTTACATTGTTTGGTTTGTAGGCAATTAGAATATAAAGCCTTGTTTCTTTAGGCTATTATTGTGGGGTGAGAATTTAAATTCCATTATTAAAATGCACTCTATGGCTCAGTTAGGGATACTGATACATGGACTTTTATGGGTCTTTTGGAATCAAAATTTTATTAATGATCTGTCATCAATAATTGGTACCACTTTGAAAATATATTATCACATTGTTAATGTCGTCATAGGAATATATACATGAGTGTTTATGGATGTAAATAGAAAAATACAACCACCATAGAATATTTATTTGGATGTTAAGAACATGAAATTGGAAATCAATTATGATTTTGTTAATCATTCCGAATTCTATAATCATTGTATGTTGGTAGGACATGAAATCCAAACCTGTATATTTTTCATGAAATTGGATAATTCTACACCTGCATCCTTAATATTGATTTAGGTTTCAAAGTGGATAAAGGGGGCTATTATAGAAAAGTAGAAGTGATATATCTTAGACTTTTAGAACAATAATATAGAAAATTAAACATGGAAGGTCCCTTATGGGCTGAGTATGTTGAAACATAGGAATTGAATATTGAAATTTCTATGAAATTTGGTACCCATACTACCAATGATGTAAAAAATACCTTTTTAGAGGAAATTAATAAAAAAATTGTAGATTTTACTTTCGATGTGTTCAATAATTCCTTTTATATACAGATTGAGAAGTTTCATACAAACACTATTGTATCTGAAATTAATACGTATTTGGACTTTTATTGGTCTTCATTATTAGAATCTCATGAAAAAATTAACAAAAAGGGGGTTGAGGATAGTCTTACTCATTATATTGAAGGACACATAATTGTGGATATTGATATGCTGGAGACCAAGAATTTGGGCCCTCTGGCTGTTGACCATATTCAAAATGTTAATGATAAAAAATAATTGAATGTTTGTCTTACTATTATTGTGGCAGGAACAACAGAGAAATCATAGAGGCGCTTGGGGGTAAATGTAGGTCAGTCCTCCAAGCCAAAGATATAATGAGGATCCACTTTTGTAATAATTAGGGATTATCCAACCCTTGTATAGAATATTCCATTATATTGTTTACTAGAAGGTATAATCCTGAGATTCTTGGAATTTCAAAAACTGAGAATAACTCAAAAAATTCAGATAATTATTTATTTATTTAAGATAACCTATATTGGGCAAGAACGTGTAAATTTCTGGACCTGGGACAATTTTTCTTTTCATGAATAATAATGAAGACTTCCCTTCAATTATGGATAAGGAAATTCAGATCATTATTATTAGATTTTTGGAGGTAGGCAGAACAATTTACTATTATTTTATGTATTCCCCCCATTTTTATGTTGACTAGAGAATCTTATGTGGTGAGATATATCAGTTTTCCAATTATATAGTTAGTTATATGGTCCTCACAAATGACTTTAATGCTATCTTCTATGTGGATGAGAAAATTGGTTCAGTTAAAAACACCATCTCTACCAAAGAATTTATAGATTTTATTGAGAATGAAGTTTTGGTTAAAGTTAATCTAATTGATTAAAAATTCACATGGGACCTTAGGAATAATAATGATAAGAGATAAAGATAAATTTATTGGGCATTTTTTAATAATGAATTCTCAATTCTTGGATGTTGATTTCATGTGTTACTCTTTCTATCCATGCTTATGATCACCATAATATTATGACTAGCCTTATCTCGAGGGAAAAGATTAAAACACCTCCCTTTAGGATAAAAAATGCATAATCCTATCTCTCAAATTGTTTACCAATTTTTTTGGAAACCCGGAACTCAACCACATTCCATGGGAATCCTCTAATAGGTGTCTCCATGTTAAAATTTCACAATACCATGCTTAAGGATTCAAGTAATGAAATTTTTAGTTCCATGGATTCTGAAATTGTGGGTATTGATTGTTATATTCATAAAATTCATGAATCTACACTAGATCCCACTTCTCTCATGGCATGAACCAGGCATCTGAATTATCTTTAATGTTTATGAACCATATAAAAATTCAGGATAAAATCAAAAAATACATCTTCAAACTGATGTGGCTTAATGAAGGTGATAGGAAAAACAAGTTCATCGATGCCTTTAAAAGGGTGTGAAGAGAGAATAGAACCTTTTCACCACTAATTTATGAAAAGATATTTTTGGAGATGATATGGGAAAATTCTCATCATATTGTATTCTTTTATGAGAACCACTTCAATGGGACACCAAGGGATGAGTTTGTAAGGGAGAACATTATTCCTAAACTGAATACTTTGGAAGAAAATATTCCTCTAACATCTATTATAATAGATTTTTAAATTGAAGAAGTAGTTTTTGTTCTCAAAAAATATAGTTCTCATTGACCAAATGGGTTATCAAAAAAAGTCGTTCAAAAATATTGGAATATTATTCCGAAAAGGTGTGAAAACTGGTAATACAATTTTAATGGGGTGGAAATTGGAGTATAGGTTTTAATGCTTAGTGAAATTACCTTATTCTCAAAATATTATATGAAAGTGATATAGGATAATTCAGTATAGTTTCATCAATTAATACAATTTATTTTGTATTTACCAAAATCATGGATAGCAAGCTTCCTCGGGTTGCTGAGAAGATCATTTCATGAAATCAGTTTGGTTTTGTTAAAGGGTGGAGTTTTCAAGAATATCTTATTACTTCTTCACAATGTATACATCTTATTATTAAAAACACTCGAGAATGGAATTTTTCCATTAATCCTAATAAAAACATTTCCTTTTACATAATGTATTGGGGATTTATTGGCCAACTGTTTCACAGATTGTGATTTAGTTTGATGTTCATGGAATGGATTAAATAGCAGTTTAAATTAGCTCATATATCAATTATTTTTAATGGGTCCCAAGATGGTTATCTCACCTACTTTTGGGTGTGTGACAAAGGGATCCTATATTAGTGCATGTTTTTTATATTACTAAATATTGTGTGTGTGTATTTCTTCTTAATATTGTGGAAGAGGGTGAAATTTCCATAGTCAAGGTGGCATGAGGTATATCTTCTACTTATCATTTTTTCTGGAAGAAATTGACATCATTATATATGGACATAATAGGAACAATGGTCATCTAATGAAGTCCCTCATTCATTATTAATGTGATTCGGGGCATGAAAATAGATGGAATAAATCATTCATTTATTCTGGTAAAAATATTCCAGTATTAAGGAAATTTCGTATTATTAACATTTATTGAATAATTGATCGTTCACATCCCTCTATTTATATTGGTTTGTCAGTCTTATAGGAGATTACCCACCACTATTTTTTTTAATTCATTAATCTAAATTAGGAAAACACTTGCATCATGGAAGGACATTTCTCTATCAATGGTAGGTCACACCTTCCTTTTCATGCACATGGCCACCTCAAAGCTAGTATTTTCCTTCATGGGGAATATTTGGAATATTACAAGCATTAATAGAGTCAACACAAGGTTTAATAAATTTTTATGGAGAGGTTTTTTTATAGAGAGGAAAATTATTATAGCCAAGAGAAATCAATGATACTTACCTCCCATGCTTGGTGGAATAGGAATTAAAAATATGATTCTTTATAATTAGGTGTTGTATTCCAAGTTACTCTGGAATCCCATAATCATTAATTCTACATCACATGAGTTTCTAATATGGATGAATATTTTATGATTAATAAAAGTGAAATATTTATATCTTGAATCATCTATCTGGATAGGAATAAGATATGTTTTCCAAAACATAATATGGTATTCACATTGGATGGTAAATGTGTATTCATCAAATCTTTTTTTGAATACTAGTTGGGAAGGATTTCACTTATTGAAATTACATACACCATGTAACATGAAATTGATAGTAGTAGTGTAATAAATGATCAAATGATAATCTTGTAGGTTCTTCTATTTGATATTTCTTCAACAGTTAAAGGCTATGAGTTCATTAATAAATTGGATCTCCTTATCTAGTATATGTCTCTGAATAGGAGTCTTGTTTCCAAAATATTATATAATAATTTGACCATGGAATAACACTAATTGTTTGGATACATTAATAGGAAATGTATTCCCCCTTCATAATTTACATAATTTTGGACACTTATCCAAAACAATGTCTGAGTGGATGTCTATCTTCCACGTGATTGAATTGGTCTTTTCTTGAGGGTTGCTTTATGACATCAACGTCAAGAGGAATTTAATCACATTTTTTTGTGATGAAATATTTATTCTCCCTTATAGAGTGTTGTTCACAACTTATTTGATTTACATCACCAATAATTATGTCCTCTTGTGATTTTTATTGATTCACTTTTTATAATTCAACAATTGAAACAACATGATTCATTGTTTAGAGTTGCATTCCCTGAGTTGTTTCATAGTACATGGAAATCCCCAAACAATGAAATACATAAAATGGAAATATTTAATCTATTATAGGAATCTTCCCATATTATAGTGTCTGTGTAGACTGCTAATGTTGTAATCAAATGATGTTGTGACACATTGTTAATAGATTTCATGTTTCTTAAGTTCATGAATGTTGTAGGAAATTTACATAATACTAGAGGAATAATAGAAGTGTTATGGTCAACCCCATTCTATGTATGGTTGAAATGTGATAATGATAGGGTCTTAAGGGGTAACTCAATACCATCTGGATTTGGGGTCATCTTCAGAGACATTAATGGGGATGTGGTGGAATGTATCTCTGGACTGTGTGGACATGACACTGCCTTCGAAGACGAAATGCTGGGGATTTTCAATGTGGTTGACATTGGTTATAAATGGAATTGGGGTAACATTTGTTTGTAGTGTGACTCAACCACAATTGTTTAGGCCATCAGGATGGGTTATATTCACCTATCATGAATGCATATAGCTAAATTGATCAAATTCCTTGACCAGATCCCTTTTACGAGTTACATCAGCACTCACACATTAAGATAAGAAAACGATATTGTGGATGGTCATGCTAATAAAGGAGTCACCAAAGGGGATAGAATCCATTTTAACAATGTTACTATAACATTATTCCTCTAATAGTATGTGCCAAATGTAAAATGCCATTATTTCATCTGGTGTATATATCTTTTTAATCAATATAGTAACATCTGAGCACACTTCTTTAAAAAAACCCCTTCTAAAAGATGATGATTTAATTCATTATAAAAAAATTACACAAAAGATTTTTAATATTTATCCCCCATATGTTAAAAAATGTATCTTAAATTTCACAGTCCAAACATGTGAATACCCTCAACTTAAATTCTCTTGAAACAAAGTAATAAACTGAATTACCGTAAATACTTTTGGAAGACATTCATTCTTCCTTATTACAATAATTACTAGATATATTCATTAAATAAAAGTAGTTGTAAACATGATCGTATATGAAATAGACTACATTGTGAGTAATAAGTTCTACGGTAATACATACCATGAAATTTACATATTCATATTGAACATCTCATTATCCAAGGATTATTATCCAAACATCAGACACTAATTAAGGGCCAACATAAATAAATCCAAATACCACCTTAAAATGAAACAACCATTCAATATATAATTTTCATTACCTGAAGAAAAAATATTCTAAAATAATTTTATATTTCATGATTCACATAAAAAATTCATTGCATTACAAAACATAAACACTTCATTGATACAAAAGTAATCTTAAACCATGTCTCTGGCTTCATAAACTTATTCCTTAATTCCTCTTTCATATAATATAAAATAAGAATCATGTATTAATGTTACACTAACTTAATATTATCCTTATTCTTAGGTTTATAATAATAAACACTACAAGAACATCACATACATTTCTAATTTTGTTTGCACTCTCATTATCTTCATAAGTATATCCAATACTCACACAATCTATATAATATTATTTATTAGATATCCACTTGGGAAATATATTCTCATAGTTCCCATAATTTCCACATATGAAACATTAAATTTTATCTATTTTCTTTATATATCTTTATATTAACTAAAATTGGAAAACACCGAGTGAGAAACATATTCATAGAAGAAAACCACATAGTCATGAAAAAATATTTATAGGATGTATAAATAATGACACCATACTCATTGTATTCCACCACATGTTTTTAAAAGGTTTTTAATATGAAACATCCATTTAAATCCTCAATGATGGTTCTTGAAGAGTTTTCTAAATTTCCAAATCATACCCACCGAGATTGTTAAACCGAGTGTGTTGTAATTCCCTTGTCATGTAATAGATTACCCTGAGTTAAACCTGAAATATATTTTTAGAGTATTTAACCAAATTTACATCAGTTCTAGATTATTAACCTCTTCTATTATCTAGACATGGATGTATTTATTGGAATCCACTCTCTCAAACATTTACCCAAAAATCTAAGACATATTCATAAACATTCCTTTATTCTCAGAAAAAACCCTAGACATGTCTTTAAAGTTATCACTATGGTTTTCTCATCCGAGAATTTGATGTTTTTCTAAAATTTCTACTGATACCTACTATAGTGACCAAATCATAAAATTGATGGATATTATATCATTTTTTCTCAATAATACTCATATTAAATAATTATATGCCCATAGACCATAATAGTTTTGGGTCATCGTAAACTTAGAGATAAATATTCTAACATTGTGATAGATCATCAATGCATCCATGGAAGAAATTCCCTTATAGTACATCAACCAAAAAATCATTCATAACAAGGGGAAATGAAACAGAAGAAAAGGGTGAGATTGAATTCTCAGTAAGGGTAAATAAGATAAATGCATAAAAATAACACAAGCATAAGGGTATAAGAATGTGAGAATAACATTGAAGATCATTCCATGAATATAAAATATAATAATAATGAGGTATAGAATTAATATTTTTAGTTCATTAGACATGAATTGTAAGGAAATAAATAGGATCAGACATGAGAGTGTAACATTTGAATAAGAGATGTAATTTTGGCATAAAGATCAATGTATAACAACGTGAACATTTACAAGTAGGAACATGTTCAAAAATTATGTTTTTATCATTAAATAAGGAAACCTAATAGACTTATGGACATGGAACTTGGTCCACATATAATGCTTTGAACATGAAATCAGGTTCACAAGTAACAATGTGAACATGTAATCAGGTTAACACATAATCACATCGACATAAAACCAGGCCCATGCATAACATTATGAACCTGAAAACATGCTCATGGATAACATTATTAACACATAATATGGTTTACACATAACAATGTGAACTTGTAATAATGTTCATGCCCAAATTTATGGACACAGAACCAGGTCCATTCATAAAATTATTGACATGTAATTAGGTTCGTGCATAAAATTTATACTCATGAGTCATCCATCATTACCCATTAAATTTGTGAGATATATAGGTCCACCCATCTCATGCTAACATTATTTATACAAATTCCTCCAAATAAAACATTCATTATATCATGCACTATAAATAGAGATTCTGTTTAAAAACAACATATAAAATAACATGAATTCAAATTGTAATCTTTATCAATTCATCACATAATAACATATGAAAAGAGGTAGGTTTTGTAGTCACTTAATGAAACCATAAACCATGAAAATAAACATTTTAAAAATCATATAACTCATTGAAGTCAAATGGGTTTCAAAAAATTCATGACATTAGGGCATAAAACACTCATAGAATGAATATGAATGGATCCATTGGATCATTTCCTATATAGGAATGAGTAACATTAAAAACCGTCATCTTATATAGAAAATAATTCTGGAATATCATTTTATTACATTTTATAACAAAAATATACACTATTTTTGGAAAATTATTTTTAAAACATATAACCATTTGAAAAAATTTCATGAAAATTTATAGTGGTGCTTGAAACAATTTTGAAAAATAAATCCTCAAAAATTTATAAATGAATATTTAATATTTAAAAAACAATTTTCTCATAATTACATTAAAAAGAATTTTCATAAAATTTATCCTTTAATTCTTGTAGATTATGCTTCACTAAAATGATATATGGTAATTTCCTACATGTCAAACAAGGTAAAAAGAACTTTCCTTTATCATATAAAAATATATAGAAAAATGACTTGTTTAGAAAGGATTAAAAATATTCATTTAAAAACATTGGAAAAATATATAAAAGGGAAAATGAATTTAAATTATTATAGAAAAATTGTAGAATATTATTGGAAAACTTTTTGAGATGATGGTTTAGAAGGAACATAGATTTTTACCTAAAGTGATAGTTAAATACATACATTCATAAAAACACTTTCTTAAATATCATATAAACAAAAAACTAAAAAATTGTACCATTATATGAAGATATCATGAATAACTAGGGAAGTAAAAAATTAATGACTATTTTTGATATATGGATTTTACACATTAATCAAAGGATGTATAATCATAAACAATATTGAAAAGAAATGAGATTATTTCAATAAAAGAATACTACTTGGTAACATTTAACCATCCACCCCTTTAAAGAAAAATAAATTAAATCCATCTTAAAATATCATTAATTTAATTATATTCATCATATAAATTTTTAATGGTAATATACAACCTCCTTGAAAAGAAATATATTCATAATATGGCATGTTTCTCAATGAATAAATATTATGAAAAAAACAACTATACCAACCTTGTATCTTTTAAAACATGGTCCCCATGAATGAAATATAATCAAATGGATTTTTTAATAGAAATAAATTTATATATATGAATTATATAATATATCCCCAGGAAGTATGCACACCAAAAAAAGGAATCGGTGGTTAATAAAGCATGTATCTCATGAAAATAAAAACTGATTGGAAATTCCCATAGCATGTTTTTCGACTCTCATCATACTGATTCAAATAACATGTATAAGAAATATTAATTTCTTATAAATCTTTTTAGGGAACATATTCTAATATCTAATACAATATATTCATTGATTGTTTCTTTATATTACTTTCTTATTAAAAATCTAATGTTAATGTATCACATAAGATAATATTAACTTTGTTTCTCTCATGTGTATTAATTCGATATATATTGGGTACATATACTTAAATAAAGATTTAAATAATGTAAAAATGTTATAAATTTCATTTAAAATTGTTATATATGTGTATAATAATATATAAAATATATAATTAATAAATTTAATACATCTTTCATTGAGATGGTAATACATACATACACATGAATGTTATTTCTATTTCTGTTATCATATTGAATGAAAGAAGGTAAATGTCATATATTAATACCTAGATTTTTAACTTTATTAATATAGTTATATTATTTCATATATATCATATATGTTCAGAAAATCAATCCAAAATACATTCCATTTTGTGCATGAATGAATCGCATCGCCATGAGGAGTTGGAGGTCCACATATCCTCAAATAGAAATATTATGTTAACAAAAAATTGAAAATATAAATATCTGTGTTATAAAATGATTAATTAAACCAAAAAAAATAATTAATATAAAATATATCCACAATCTACTCCTCCACAATTCCCTGGTTACGGAAATAGCCACTACTTTGGTCGTTATTCCACTGGAGGGGGAGGGACCTCTTACATCCTCTGTGGTTGAACAATTATCTTTCGTCGGCATTTATAATCCTGAATATATTCCTCCATTTTTATATATTTTTGTAATACATAAATTTCCATACCTATTAATGGGTTTTCTTGTTCATCCAATATGGGCATTGAAATTTATAGTCGCTTCCTCTCATCTCATCTTGACACTGGTAGCACGATTCGAGCATCAGAAACTATCAGTGGATGTTTTTGACCAAATGATATTTTGTTCATGGGGTTTTCCAGATCAAGAAATTATCGGCATTATTGACCATATTAACATTATTATTTGATTCACTTAAAAGATCAATATGATCCAATCCCGGTCCAATGAATGTCATATATGAAACAGATGTCAATTATACTTGTTCAAATGGGTAGATGATTTCATTATGAATCAGGACTCCCCAACTTCAAAAACCATGGTTACATTCCCCATTCATCCACTCCATTTCAAAAATACCTCTATTTTTTTAATTTTATGTAATTTAGTAGGTACATATCCATTCTATGATCATAGAATAACTGTTTATTCCACCCTAGTTTCTCGATGAATATGTGTCGAAATTCATATTTCAGAAGGTATAAACGAAATGTTGTGGATTTTTGTCAGTGATTAATTATGATATAAAAAACATGTTTTCTTTGAGAAATTGTTTGATTTAATATCTTAGAGAAATAAGTTGTGACACTAGATGGTCCTGTTATAGAATGTGTTTGGGAAAAACATCTAGATGGAGAAGGCAGAGGGGCAAGGTCATAGTATTAGTGATTTGGGGACAATGCTGGATATGAATTTGAAGGACTAAACAAATGATGATAGGAAAATTTTTGTTCATCAGAAGCATACGTACTAGAGTGAACATGATCTGAAGGTGGAATATGTCTTTGTCCATATGAAATGGCATTTGGATAAGAACATACTATCTTCTAAAATTCGAGTGGATTCTGATGTGATATAAGTTCCTTTTTCATTAAGTCAATTGTCCTCTAGATGTGCTACAATTGATATTGATAACAACGTGGATGATAATACATCATGAAATGTTATAATGTTCACGTTTTGGATGAAATTGGTATTAAAAAAGTTACAAATGAAAAATTATTGATTTTGTGTTTTTTTCCTACTAGCAGGTTCTCCTACCAGACTTGTGACAATGAAAAATGGATTTTGAAGTGCAGTTTTTTTTTGGGTTCTTTGGAACCAAGCACATTATTATTAATGAATCCATCATACTCGATGGCTGCATGAATTATAATAAATTTTCATCTACGGTTAGTGAGGGATGGGTGAAGTCCATGACATGGATAAGGCTTATTGAGGAAGCCCATGCGAAAAACTTGGGAAATGTATTTGAAGGATATGATGTAAAAGAATTAGTATTTCTTCGAAATGAATAATAATATGTTAGGATAATTGTATCCCTCTTATTTTGGACAATATGGAATGAATGATAGGTAAATTACTTTGCAACCCAAGAAATAAGAAAGGTAAAAGGGGAATATAGACTCATGTAGACACATTGTGGATGAGGGAAAAAATATAAAGTATTAAAAGACTAATAAGACATTCCAAAACCGATTGAAATAAGGTCGGCCGAGAAGTGTTTAATAAAAGATATCCATGCCATTAAAAGGGGGAAAATGAAGATAAGAATCATGATCAAGATAATATGGAGGATAAAGTGGAAGATAATAATTATTAATTTGAATTAAATGGGAAGATAAACATCTAGCTCTTATTATACATTCCAATGTAGAAATGCCCTGAGTGTCTATATAGCTCAAGGCCACAAGGGAAGAGAATGATAGAATCATGGGGAGACTCACACATGTGAAAGCTAAAGAGGATCTAGATTTTCGGATTAGTGAACAAGATAATATCATGGTGCGAGGATTAAATGAGGGGAAGATTAATTTTAATGATTTCACTAGTCATGGGAATATCAAGCTAGCCAATTTGAATATATACTCCAAGGGGACCTGAACCGTGTGGCACAATCCATTTTCTTGAATCTCAACCAGGTAGTAGAATACAAAAAATTGAGCCTAGTTTTTAAATATTTTTTAATACATTACATTGTTTGAATTATTTTATAGAAATTTTTGGTTTCACACATTCCCTAAAAGTGTCTTTTTAGAATAAAATTTTAATATTGTAGAAACAATCATTGTTTCTTCTGGTGGTAGTTCGTTGTACTCAAACATAATATATTCATCACCCATTAATTAGAGGTGTCAGTAAGTTTAGGTTGAACACTTATCATTAAGATATCCTAGTATATTGATGATACTTTTGATGTTGTACATTCACTGAATAAATAGAGTGAATTAGGTGAACAAGAAAAATAAAATAATGGAGTTTGGGAGAATTTGTTACTTCCTAATCAGGTAACAACATCTAGTATGATCCAAAAGGATTCATTGGATTATTTTATATCCAAGTTGATGATTCTAGGAGGATGGGAGGGATTTTTGAATGTGTATTAGGTAGATCATGGATGCTACTATGTTGTTTGAGAGGTTTAAAGAAGCAGGATCATTTGTGTCAATTTATATGGAAGGGAAAGGACACACTTGAAATTTTTGAAAAAACGATAGGTGTACCAACGTTTTGTACATAAGAAAGTCATAAAACCCCAAAAAAACTAAATAACGAACGTTTAATGGTTTATAAATGTCCATAATTTTTTTTTTCTGTCTTTTTAAAGACCGTTTTTGGCCAAAAATATTTTCTTTAGTACTTTTTTAACAGATTTTGTCTCTTAATCCTTATATTAATATTAAACACCTTCAATATTATGTTTTTTCAAAACATAAGTTGAACATATTAGAAATTATAAATTATTCATATTAAAAATATGGAATCATGTTATTCATGCTCTAATCATATGATTGGTAATAATTAAATTAATTTTAATCTTGTTGATGGGATGAGACTTCAAGGTTTTAATGTAAAAACGACAAAACATTTTCTATGTTTTTAAACCCAATTTCAAATGGAAATTGATTATAATGTATTAAATTGAATAAATTTTTAAATCTTATATGAATTTAAACATTAAAAACAATTCAAAAAATAATTTTCCTTATAAATGAATGAGATGAAAAAGTTGTTCTAATTTAAAATTAAATATTTTTAACTATACATTTAAAAAATGAATTCTTACATAAATATTAAAAAAATTTAACCCAAACAACTATTTATTATTAAATTTAAAATATAAAGTTTATTTCGACCTATTAAATCTATAAACAATCAAAAAATATTATTTGAAAATTGATATCCATGAAAAGTGGTAAAACTACATTTATAAAAATATAGGGTTTTAATCATAAAATTTTGTTTGTTCATATCCTATATCTATCAAATAATTTAAATGATAATCCAAAATAATATATGAAATATATAAAAAATAAAATTATTTAATATTATTCACTATTAGTAGTTGACATAACTTATTAATATATATTAACATTTTTTCACATAAAAATGGTATTTTTATAAGTATTCCCATTATGTTAATTTGTTTCTATATTTTTATCAAATTCACAGCTATCCAACGAAATAAAATATATATTTTCATATATTAGATTATAAAATATTCATTAATTTATTTTCCATTTTATATAAAATTAAGTAATAGTATTTTAATAATTATATTTATTTAGTAAAATTTGACCTTGCGTTATAACAACCCTACTCTTAGTTGCACACTTAAACATGATTTATTACATAAAATATTCAATTGATAAAAAATAGAATATTGAGATGTCTCATGTCTTTGGGATTAAGAACATTACACGATGACTTAAAACATGATACACAACATTATTATTGAAAACATCCTTTACATGACCACAACATTCCCAGTACTTAACATGTCCTTGGATAACCAGAGTACAGTCATAAGAAAAGGTTGAGCTATAAAGCCTGGTAAGGAATTAAAATAGGCATAACATGAGGAATAAAATATATTTTAGTCAATAAGAATATCAATTGATCACTAAGTAAAGATGATCATAAAATAAAGATATAACATGACTATTATAACATGGAAATGTGGCAATAACACTTAACATGGAATTAGCATGAGCCATGGATCATTGAAATGTAGCATGAGTAAACCATCATTGATGTTTAATTATCATGAATAAATCCATATTAAACATCAATTATCATGAGTAAATCCACATTTCACTTAATGTATCATGATACTAATCTTTACCCAATGCACTGGAGCACTATTAGGGCGCAACCTTCTTAAACATTTCATTTCATGCATTAGTGTTCCACGAGGATCATAAAACTTGGTATCCTAAAATATCTTCATTTATTACATGATAATGTAATGTGGAATTAATACATAAATCTCTAAAATCAAAAATAAAACCTGAATAAAGTAAAATTCCCTTGATAGAGAAATGGACATGGTATTCACAACACAATGACTATGGCTTGGAAAATAGAAGTGTAATTTTGGCAGCATAATTGAGGTACATAAGAATTCATAAAAATTGATTGTGAGAGATAAAGGGGTGTCTCTTCATATGTACATGAAATTTAAAATTAGGAGGTTGTATAGATACATTTCCAAACATAAGTAATAGAATTTTAGATTCATAAAACAAAATAATTTTTTAATGTAAATGACGAGAGAGGAATTCCATACTGGATTTCGGCATGGTAACAATTGTACATGGGATGAATTAATTTGAGATAACGGGGTATCTCATCATTAAAATATATATAGGGAAGTTTGGGGGAGGTGATAAATCATACCCATACATTTTTAATATAAAACAAATGGGCATAACAACTTAACGAAAATTAGACAAAAATTGGAAATGAAGATACCCCTTACATGGATGTGGGATTTCAAAGTCATGGGAGTGGACTGAGATAGGATTTTTGAGAGCATGGGACGAATTTGGAGGATTCTAGAGAAAGGAGTTCATGTTTTGGTCACACTCCAAAAAAAAATTAGTGAAGAGGAAGAGGGATATCTAGTGGGTTTATATAAGAAAATAGATGGAATTCTTTATTATTTAGGTTTGGGACAACACACATTAAACTAATCAAAACATCAAACAGGACCATGGTTACTGACCATGGTTTTGTCCAAAATGGATTGGAATTTTTTTTATATGTCCAATGACTGAACTTTATAAAATAATAGGCTTCCTTATGTCGAAGTGATTCACACTCTCATGGAAATCAATTTAAAAAGCTAAAATGATTGATAATTATTGGAGGGTCAACTAAGACTTTTTAAAATAAGTCAACATTACCTAAAGTCACATTATATTAATGATAAAATATATATATTGGATTAAAATAAGGTTTATATTATTTTATTAAATCACTATTAGGTCATTATGATGTCATAAAACACATTATATATTTAAATGGTATTTAATTTTTACCCAAAAATTCAGCTGTCTCAGAAAATTATGAAAAATTAATTGTTAGATAATATCGAAATGTTGATTCCAAAAATAATATTAATATTATTTGAATAATATTATGAATATGTTATTTTTCAATTTTAAAATAAAAAATGATATTTATGGAAATTTTATGTGTTTTGACAAAAACAGTTTCAAAACCAAAATAAAAATTACAATTTTATTCATAAAAATTATACGATTATTTATACATAATGATAATATATTATTATAATATTATTTAATTAAAAAATACATTAATTTAACAAAATATATTTCTTAGTTGAATATTAAATAAAAATATTATTTGTTCATTAAAAACCGTTTATAAAGTAAAAGTAATAAAATGAATGAATATTCATAATTAAATACGAAAATGATGCACATGATCATAATGTTATGTTCTGTTACATAACCCATTATAAAATTGGCATAAGAACAAAGGGTAAGGTGTCTGATCAAGACAGACACTTGGGGTGGCTCTGATAACATTATTCATATGGTAATCTATATCAACTTCCACTTCTCCTATAGGAAGTTCCGTTAAAGCATAAAGTGTTGAAGTGTGGATTGGGCTATGTCAAGAGAAAATCACAATGATTCCACTTCCTTTTAGAGCTTTGAAAAATGGGCTTTGTATGGGGAAATACTACTAGATTAGGTCATCACTTCCATTGTCCGATTATATTGGATTTGTTAAAGCCTTATATTTATACTAAATATTTGATCACTATTACATAACTATTTCAGAACTGGTCATAATTCATAACAATATTTCAAAATCCAAAAACATAAAACCATGGAAGTGAATATGTTATATAACCATCTTACATAATAAGACATTTAATCAGATCAATAGTAATTTCCAATAATAAATAGTTGGGTCGTTACAATATTTCCCCTGTAATAAATTTCTTCATAGAATTTTTTTTCCCAAATTAAAATAGACGTGGGTAACTTTTCTTCATCACTTCCTCTATTTCCCACGTCTCTTCTTCAAACATGTGGTTTCGCCACAAAGCTGTGACAACGGGAATTGTTTAATTTCATAGAACTTTTATCTATAATCTATGATCTCCACTTGTTTCTCCTCATAAAAAAGATCATTCTCAAGCTATACTACCCCTAAAGATAACACATTTTAGGGGTATGGTATGTACTTACTTAGGTGGGACACATAAAAGAAATCATATACTTTGGCCACAGTGAGTGGAAGTGCTAGTCGATTGGCCACATCACTGACAAGATAAATAATATTAAAGGGGTCGATGTACATATAAAATAACATCCCTTTCATTCCCAAACTCATGAGATTCTTCCACAGAGATATCCATAGAAATAATATGTCTCCAAATTTGAACTCATTGTCTCACTTATGGTTATCCGCATAACTCTTCTGTCAACATTACGCAGCCTTGATATGCTACTGAATGTATTTCACTTTCTCCAAAATTTCTTCGACCATTTCATGTCCTAGAAGCTTACGCTCACTGACATTATGCCAACACGCTAGTGATCATCACCATTTCCAATAAACGGTTTCATATGGTGTCATTCCAATGCTCGAGTGTAAAGTGTTATTGTAGGATAATTCAACAAGTGGAATATGTTTGTCTCATCCTCCTTTGAAGTCCATAGTACATGATCTTAACAAATATTCTAGTGTCTGAATAGTTCGCTCAGATTTTCCACCAGTTTAAGGATTATTGACCACCCTGATGTACAGTTCAGTCCTTAGAAAATTTTGGAAACTTTTCTAGAACATTGAGTTGAGTCTCAGATCGTGATTGGATACAATATATAGTGTTACTATATAATTCCTTGCCACTTATTTGATGTAAATCCGTGCAATTTTATCCAATGAAAAGACCTCTAGAATAGCTGTAATGTGACTGGTCTTCGTAAGACAATCCTAAATGACCCATATCGAATTATTTCTTCTAGATTTCCTTGTAATCCCATTGACAAAGTCCATGGTAATATTGTCTAAAATCCATGTTGGAATGGGTAGTGGTTGTATCATCCACTTAGTCTTTTGCCTCTCAGCCTTCAACTGCTAACAAACCGGACACTTTCATGTATATTCAACAATCTCACTTTATATATTGTCCCGCCAAAAGTTTTTACGGAGATATCGATAAAACATTGTGCTCCCTGGGTGAATTTAAAAGGCTGAGCTATGTGCGTCATTTAGAAACTTCTTATTTATCTCTGGATTAGATGGTACACATAATCGTGACCCAAATCTACCAATTCCAACTTTTTCAACCACGAACTCTGAGGATTTTCCCTTTCTTGATTGCTTCTACCCTTCTCATAATTTCTACACTATTTTATTGAGAATCCTTTATTTTCTCCACGAGGGATAGTTGAGAAATCATTTGAGAAAGGATTGATTATTTTCCTCCATTAATGATTCATATTTCCATTATCATAAATTTTTAGAAGATGAAATCCTTTTAAATTTTCAACATTGATAATTATGTAAGATCCTTTCTACACTGAGCATCTGCCAAATTGTTTGACTTTTCGGGATGATAGTGGATTGAGCAGTAATAATCAGTGATGAGTTCTATCCATATTTGATGGCACATTATAATATCTTTTTCTGTGAATATATATTTGATGCTCTTTTGATCAGTATATATATCACAAATATACCACTAGATATAATTTCACTATATATTCAATGCGATGATCCTAGACACCATCTTTATTTCATGTGTTGGATAGTTTTCCTAATGTAATTTTAGTTGCCTTGAGGTTTATGATATCATTTCTTCATTGTGCATCGACAAATAACCCATGACCTTCTTCAAAGAATCACTAATTACCACAAAACTTTATCCATTTGTGGGTAAATTGTGAACGTGTGGAGTGATAACCCTTTTTTCAACTCCTTGATGCTCTCTTTTCATTCATCACTCTAGGAAATTATTACTCCCTTTTGAGGTAGCCTGGTAAGGGTGTTGGAAAATCATGAGAAATTTCCCACAAATCGGCATTAATATCCATCTAGCCGCACAAAGCTATGAATATCCATGACCGATGATGGCCTCATCTATCCCTCAATTGATGTTTTCATGGTGTGATCCGTAGATATCTCATTACTTGTGATTATATGACCTCATAATTTTACTTCCTTCAACCTGAACTCACACTTTCTAGACGTTGCATAAATATTATCCTTCCACAAGGTCTCTTGTACAGTTCTTAGATGCTTTTCGTGATCCTCCTTGGTTTTGGAGTATATTACCATTTCACTATAAATACTACGACAAATTTGTTGAGGTAATCACTAATGGTTCTATTCAATATTTACATGATGATTTCTGGAGAATTAGTGATTCTGAATGTAATTACTATAAATTCATAGTTATAGTATCTTGTACAAAAAATAGTCTTGGGTATGTCTTCCTTCTTCACCCTTACATGGTAATATCTCTACGGCAGATCAAACTTTGAGAAGTACAGTGAATCATGTAGCTAATTTAACAAGTAATAAATTGGAGGAATAGGATAATTGTTCATGAACGTGATTTTGTTGAGCTCTTGATAATCAATTCAAGGGCAGATTGACCCATCTTTCTTCTAGATTAAGAGGACTTATGCACCCCATGGTGAGGCAATTGGTCCTATAAACCCTTTATCTAGATTTCCCTGTAGTTTTTTCATAAGATCCCCATGCTCCAGAAAATCTATTCAATACGTTGTATTGTATATAGGAAATTCCCCATGTATATGGTCAACTGATAATTCTAAAACTCTTCTAATATGAAGACTATAAAATTCCTCAGGAAACACTTCAGTGAATTTCGTCACAAAAGTCAATTCTTCAAGAATGGTTTCTTCCTTGGAATAAATCAACTGATCCAGATATGTGTGATCATATGTATGTAATATCCATTATTGAGATGACGGTGCTAAAACAGATTCATCATCCTCCTTCCACTTGTATATAATCGGGGGACGGTTCAATATTTGGAGAGTGAATTCCCCCTCACGACAATATATGACGAATCTATATAAGGAATGCCGATCCATGACGAGAATTGCATAAAATTCCAGAATAGGGAGTATGAAGAAGTTCACCAAGAAGTTCAATCTATAAATTATGATAGGAGAAGAGTTATATTAAGGGGATGCAATGATTTCCCCATTTTTTTTACTCACTTACATCTTTACTTCGATGATTTTTGATGGTGTTGGGATTTTTCTACTGAACATTTGGGATAAAAAAGAATGTCTAGAACCAAAATCAAAAAGTATGTTCACTATTATTGAATGAATAACTAGCGTAACTATAACTATATCATTGTCAGTGTTCATATCAGTGGTAGTGATGGAAAGAGATTACCCTTGCTACCATGAAGGTTGTTAGATTCCTCCGAAAACCCGTGGGTAGGGAACTGATTTTCAAGGTGTCAGGGTTCATTGTAGTTAAAGCAATGAACAACGCGTTGAGGTTAGAATGGAGTGTACCTATCATTTGTTTCATCCATGTTATTTTATTGTATGTAGTTAAGGGTTACGTTCCCCTATCTTCCACACCGAAATAATTTCGTCACCCCCTTCAGGCTATTTCTATGGTGCTTTTTTCATCAAATTTGGCGTGTGGGGTGCTGGATTTTCATAGAACAATTGGATTTTCCCACCAAACATCCATATTTGAAGTCAACCATATGATACATATCCCCATGATACCCCAGATATTCACTTATCACCATTTTGAAATTGAGTACACATTATAAAATTTTCTCATAGCTATAGAAGTCACTAACTTCCAAGGCTTTCTGTATGCTAGTTTTCATCCCACCAATGAAGTGGTCAACCATGGATTCAGGGGAAACGAAAAAGCTGGAGGCATGTCATGTATTCCTTGTGATGTTTTCCCCATATGCACTGATGGATTCTTCATTGTTTGTCTTGTGGGAAAGGATGTCTCCTTCCATCTTAATCAAGAGGGTGCGCAGAAAATATTTATCAAAAAACATTTTCCATAAATTCTTCCAATCCAACACCTCGATCTCCTCCTTAGCCTTCATATTTTTGATCAATGTCTACTATTTATCAGCTTCACCCACCATATGATTATCATTTTTAATAAACTTATATTTTTTGGAACATTTAAAGATATAGAATATCATTTCAAGGGAGTTGATCCATTGATCAACGATTGTTGGATGATGATCCAATAAAATTATGAGTCCTTTATCTCATGAAGATCTCAATAGTGACAAGTTCATTCTTTGGGGGGGTTTAATGTTACTCTTGAACCATCTTTATATCCAATGGTTGAGTTAACTAAGAGATTATCATGAAAAATTTCGTGATTCCTTTTTTAATCAAATTGGGAAACTCATTAGAACAGTCATCACGTTGGTCTTCACAACAGTTGATAGCTTGAGTCCTCATATTACTAGCCATTGGATGGAATAAAAGGAAATTTACGGGTATCACACAAATGATATACCATGGACAAAAAATATGACTTATAAATTATTTTTATTTCTTGAACTTATGAATCTATTGGCTTAAATATATGTTATCCATGATCTAATTTCTACCATATATTCTTAGGGGCATTTTTCAATTCCATTAATAATGGTTCATACTATGCTTTGGAATTTACCAATGCATATCACCTATAATTTTTGTATCCAAGAGTATAGAAAAGCCCATTTTTGTGTACCAGGATACCTCAAGTCAAGCCCAGAACTCCTCAGTGTTTTCACTCTTAGGTATATCTGTTTTAGAGCTACCTATACATGATCGTATCAAGACAGGGAAGTGTTTTCTTGATGAAACACTTACTCAATACTCACCAATACTTATGTATTTTTTTATTATACTTATTCTTATCCCTAAAGATTTCAGTTTTTTTAATCCTAATACAAAAAAATAACTAAACATATCCTCTAATACCAACTCTGAAAACCCAACTTTATATTACATACTTAAACATGATTTATTACATAAAATCTTTCTTTTATTCAATATAGAATATCAAGATGTAATGTGTCTTTGGGGATTAGTAACATTTAATAATGACTTAAAAAACACAACATCATTATTGAAATCATTGTTAACATGACCACTACATTCTATCTTACTTAGCATTGCATGGGATAACCTGAGGAGATGCATTAGAAAAGGGTGATCTATAAAGCCTAGAAAGGGAGTAAACAGGGAATAACATGAAGAATACAATACATGTTTGGAAATATGAATATAAATAGATCATAAAAGAAACATGAACATAGTGTCAATATATATAATGACTATCATAGCAAGGAAATGTGGGAACAACACATAACTTGGAATTGGCATGAGCCAAGGCTCATTTTTCATGTAGCAATATTAAACCCTCATTAAAAATGAATTTTCTAGATTAAATACTCATTTATCATGAATTATAATGAGTAAATACTCATTTCACATGATGTATCATGATACAAATTTTTACACAATGCATTGGAGTTCTATCGAGGCGCACCCTTCTTAAACATTTCATTTCTTGTATAAGTGTGCCACATGGATCATATGACATGGAATCATTAAAGATCATAATTTATTTCAAGATAAGTTAATGTTAATTAATACATGAAACAATTAAATCTATATATAAGTGTGACAAAATTTGAATACCATTGATTGAGAAATAGGCATTGTATTTACAACATAATGACTTTTTCTTGGAAAATTATAGTGCAATTTTTGCGGCATAATGGTGTAACATAAGAATTCATAAAAATGGTTTATGAGAGGTAAATGGGTGTCTCATAATATTTAAAAGAAATAGATAGTAAGGGGGTCATATAGATAAATGTAACAATATATGTAATTTAATTTTTGATTCATAATATGAAAGAATTTCTTGAATGTAAATGATGAGAGAGAAATTCCTTACGAAATTTTAGCATGGTAACATTTGTACATGGGAGGAATTAATGATACTGAAAAGGTTATCTCATAATTAAAAAATACATAGGATATTATGGGTAAGGTTTTAAATAATACCCCAAAATTTTTAATTAAAATAAAAGGGCATCCGAAAATTAATAAAATTGGAAAAACATGGTTAAGGAAGAAATCCCTTACCTGGATGTGTGATTCCAAAGGCTTAGGAGGGGATTGATAAAGGATTCTTTAGAGATTGAGGTGCCTTGGTAGGATTGGAGAGATAAGGGGGGAGGGTTTGGTAGAACTACATAGGCTTTTAGTGAAGAGGAAGTGGGATATAGGGTGGTATTATATAGGAAAGAAGATGGAATATTTTCTTCTTTAGGTTTTGGACACCACACATTATAAAAATCAAAACCACAAACCAACCCATTTTTTATCTCATGGTTTTATAAAAATGGGAGAGGAAAACAATATTTTACAATTCCAATGGTCTAAATTCTTTAAATAATAGGTATGATTTTGTGGATGTGAGTTGCACTCTCAATGAAATCTATTTAAAAAGAGAAAAATTTTATAAGTCTTCGAGGGTCAACTAAGGCATTGTGAAATAAATCAAAAAAACAGAAAATCATGTTATTTTATTGGTGTGGAATATATTGGCTGATACTAATGTTTATTTCATTTTATTACATCTCTATTTGGTCTTTATGATGTCATAAAACACGTTATATATTTAAAAGGTATTTAATTTTTACCATAAAATATGACAGACTTAGAAAATTAAGAAAAATTAACTGTTGAATAATTTTGTCATCCTAATTCCATAAATAATATTAATTTAATCGAACTAATTTTCTATATAGGTGAATATTCACCTTTAAAATAAAAACCAACATTTATCAAAAATTCGTAATGTTTGATAAAAATTTCTTTAAAACCATAATAAAAATAAAAATTCTATTCATAAAAATAATACGATAATTTATACATAAAACAATATTTTATGAATATATTATTTAATTAAAAAATATATTAATCTATCAAAATATATTTCATAATTTAATATTAACTAAAATCACTATTTGTGCTTTAAAAAATATTTACAAACTAACCATAATTAAATGGTTGAATATTTATTATTATATACAAAAATAATTCACATAAAAATAATGTTTTTGTCTTGTTACATAAACCCTTATAACAAACACATAAGACTGAAGGTTAAGGTGTGAGATGGTGGAAAACTTTTGCGGTGGATTAAATAACATCGCTCGGGTGATAATCTCTATCAGCTTCCACTTCTTGTGTAGGCTGTTCTGTTCGAGTTTTATGTGTTGAAGCTCGGCGTGGGCTTTGTCAATAGTGAATCCCAATGACACCGAATCCATTACAAGTTCAAAAATATGGGCTTTGTATAGGAAATTTTAATTCGATGAGATTAACTCTCCCTTTTTCTATGTAAATTAAAAATTTTAAAATACTTATATTTATACTAATCATGTGATAACTATTCAAGGGCTATATTAAAAACTGTGATAAATTTTAATGGTAATTTAACATATCAAAACATAAAACCAAGTAATTTAATATGTTATATAACAATATTACATAATAATACATTTTATTAGATAAAAAAAATTCGGTAGTAAAATTTTGGTTTTTTACTTGTGTTTTATGCAAACTATTGAGGAATGTCGGTCTTGCATGTAGCCTATGTTGTCCTCATTGTTCCATGAAGAGAATGAGAAAATTTATTTTTTATGTAGTGAAAAATTATCTTTTTATTGAATATAACTCAATCCACATATATTTATTTAATATAAAAAACTATTTTTGTTGTTATGAAAAATGAACAATAAAAAAATAATATATTAAATCTAGAAAATTTAATTCAAAAAATCACTTGGTGTCAAAAGGCAAAATCACTACTAGTGAAATCCTTTTAGCTAAATATAATTCAATGATATATTTATGTGTTGAGATATTATAAAAATAAGAAAACATAAGAATTGATGAAATAATATTTTTCCTCCCAAAAAAAAGAAGAAATCGAAAAATACATGGGGATAAAAAAGAATCTTTTTCTGCAAACACATGTTTAAATAAATATCCTCTTCAGGAATAGTATAAGAATAACAAGAAGTGAAATAATTACTGTCCTATATAATTTATGGACATGAAAAAACCTAACTATCTATGACTTTCTGAACCAATGATGATTTGTGATGATTATATTTATTATCTTGAAAATCTTGGTAACCAACATATAAGTTTAATCCATTGTGACAATGAGATCTTGAGGAATTTGAATTTTGTTTAAATGAGAGTGGATGGGTTTTTATGATATCCATTCATAATTAATGATAAAATTAAACTATAAATACATTTAAATTTAAAAATATTACTCTTTAATTTATTCCAATAGTTTATCCCCGGAGATAACGGGGATACTAAAACACATACTAGACTTTATCATACGAGTTAATTATCTATACACCCTTATATGTGAATTTAATTCCATTAAGAATCTAGATGAATGGTTGGGTGTGGAGAAATACCCTTCCTTAATGAGGGATTTCAATGATATTATGGAAAATAGAATCCTTTATTAATCCAATTTTGTGGGTTCAATATATACTTAGTATAAAAATCACCATAATAAGATAGTGGATAGTAAATTAGATTGAACTTTTGTCACTGAGTTGTCCCTTATTACTTGGTCCAATATATCCCACTAGACTCCATCCAAAATAAATTTTCATCATCACCCTATTTTGGAAAATATTGTTACCAAAGTGTAAAAACCTCCCTTTTCCATGAGTTTCTATACTCTATAGAACCAACACCATGATTGTATTGGTCCATGAAAATTGGGCTTCTCACAATATTAAGAATGGTTCTTTTGATTGAATTTTTAATTCCAAAACATATCATTAAAAATAAGAATGCTCGTATCATAAATTAATTAGTCCCATTAAGAAAATATTTTTCATTTCTTTCTCTACATCACTCTATTAAGGGGAAAGATTTGATTTTGATTTTTGAAAAGTTATTGATTAGTAAAATATTGATATTCATGACCAGAAATATTTTCATAACCTCAAAATGGAATCCTGAAAGAATCATATAAACTAAAATGGATTAAGGATTATGATATGAACCCAAAAATTATCAACTCTCTTTAATGTATTAGGAATATAAATCAGACTATGTATATTATCATTAATAAAATTGTTTTTATTGAGAATAAAAATGATATTAATTCTCATGTTGTATCTTATTGCATGAAACTTGTTTTTGGCTCCAAATTCAATCGCTGAATCAAATGAAGATATTATTCCTAATCTTGTTAAGAAGGAGGATAATTAAAATCCATCTATCATACCTCTTGACATTGGGATTAAAGATTCAGTTTTTGGTTTATACATAGTAATCTCACTTTCTCCATGTATATTCGAAATAACCATATTTCAAATGTTTTGGGATATTATTTAATGTTATGTTTTAGACATATCATGGCTTTTTAGTCGAGGTAAATTGAAATTACGAATCAATTATCAATTTTGTTCCCTGATTCCTAAATATGAGAATGAAAATGTGAATCACCACTTTAGATATATTTTGTTGGTCAACACCATTTAAAATATTATTGGGAAAGTTATTTCAGTAGACTTGATAGAATTGAACAAAAGTATATTTACTCAAACTCATTTGGTTTCCATAAGGGTGAAACAATTTATTAAATTATTATCAGTACCTTTGAGTTTTTTACCCTCCATTAAAAAACCACTATAGGAGGTAATATTTCCCTCAATCATGATGATAAAACTACATTTGATACCTTGTATTTAGGATTTATTTGTACGGTTTTAACAATATATGAATTGATAAGGACTTCATAAAATGGGTAAATGTCCGTTAATGTTCATCACACATCCCAGTTCTTATCAATGGATCTCATGATCGATACATCACTTGTTCAAGTGGGTTTAAAAAAGGATACACTCTTTGAAAAATAAAATTTTATATCATTGATGTAGAACCCTCAATTTTTGGTACGTAACTATTACCTCGTACCTTTAATATTTTTAAATGTCAAATGAATTGTTGGTGGAGACTTTGAAGTAATTTTGTAGGGTTTTACCTAATAAACGGTTGATCTTTCAGCACATGCTTGGTCCATCCCATGTGTCCAAACCGTGAAATGACAAAACTAATTCCCTATCTTTGTGGATATAATTAGGTTTGGCCATATATATGGTCAATTTAGTCCCAATTCAACCATAACAATAATTTTTCTAAAAAAATGCCATATGGGGTTCTCCCATAGATCTGGAAGTGATCCAAATAGGTTCCTCAGTGAATAGATGAAATATTATTTTGCTAAATTCTTGTTCTTTGTTGTTTTTTTCAGGGTTTAGTAGATGTACACCACCATTCATCTTTTTTTAGATCTATTCCCCATGTGGGTAAATATATGTTTTTTAGGACTAATAATTTTATATCTAATGTTGTTTATGATAGGGAAGGAGATCTTGGGTGGTTTCTTGGAATCATAACCCATATTCTGTAGCTTTCTCTATTCATTGTCGGTTTTCATCAAAACGAATGAGGTAAGTGGCTTCACTATCATCTACCCTTACTGGAATTGGTCAACATGAATTAAAATTTAGTTTTATATAAATTTTTTTCTTCTGTAAAACTATTAAACCCTCTTTGCTAATGGGTGGTGGGAAACATGGAAAATTTGGTTTTTTGTCAAAAACCCTAGTTTTTTAATGTGTATTTTTAAATTATAGATCATATTGAGTTTTCTAAAATATAATTATTTATAATATTTCTGGTACATTTTTGGGTCTGTAAAATTTTTTAATGTTTTTAAATTGGATGTTTGGAATGATTTCAATAAACTGGTGTTTTTATTGAAATATTTGAAATTGATTGCAATTGGTTTTTGATTTTAAATGAACAATGTGTGTATATTATATTGAAATAATTGTACTAATTTAAATATGATAATTTTTTGGGTGATAAATGTGAAATGGAAAAAGGGGAAAAATTACCATGTGATGACTTGTTAGATCGATGATAAACCAATCATTAGTATGGAACTATCATAATGATTCATGGATTTTTTGTAGTTATTGTTGTGTGGATTTTATTAGTTTTCCAATATACTGTTCATAAACTGTTATAAAGAATTATATAAATTTTTACCTGGATTATATAATAATGTAAATTGGATCACATTGTTTTATATTATATTTATTTACAATCTGTTTTGAGAAGTGTTTATATTTAGTTATAAATTATTTTCAAAAAACATTTTATATAAATTACGTTATTAAAATTTATCAAACTCTTTTATCATAGTGTAATCAGTAGGTTAATCATTAGTGGATTCCTAGTATGTTTTATACTCACCTCTACTTTGTAACTTTGGTTATTTCTTAGATTTTTAATTCCAAGATGTGGGGGATGGTAGGGTGCGACTAGTTTTTAGTACTACGTCTATAATTATTGATCTATCTGGTGGTGGTGGAGCATGGAGATAATTGAGCTTACATTAATTTGGATATTTTGGTTACTTGTTGAGTTATATTAATCTATAATGTTTATGTCTAGTTGTTTTCTTCTGTATCTCTTTAGTTTGGGCTTACATTGATATATATGAATTTCTGAATTTTCATTATTTTGTTGATGCATTATTTTTTTCTATGTATTATGGTTGGTTAATTTATAGTTAATATTTTAAAGGGTAAATAATGACCCAATGGTCTTTTAATCCATTAGGAATTTATTTTTATCCTTTGTTAACATGGGGATGTCACCTAAGGCCCAATAATGACATGTTGTGTTCTCAAGACAATGAGAATGTATATACCATTACAAGTTGTATCAGAGCGTAAAAAGGATAGGATTGTTGGGGCATGAAATTTAGAGCATAAAAAGTCATATTTATCCTTTTTACTCTAAAAAGCATGTTACTGGGGAGTTGGGTACATAAGTATTTTGGAAACTCTTATAAGATAGTGGAGTCTCATTGTATTGGGTTTATCCAAAGAGACCCACATAACATGCTTTGAAATGGTATAAATCCATAAAGGATTTCATATAAAATTTTGAGTAATAAAATATTATCCGAAGAATGGTTTTAGTTTTGAAAAATAAGTGATGAAAATTGTTTTTAAATTGATGTAATTGAAAAGGAAATAGTTGATGTGTTTTGAAAATGGATTTATCTTTAAAATAAAGATTGATTTGTTTAAAATATGACCATATTATGAAATAAATGTTTAGATATTATTGTTATAGAATTTTACAATAAAATAGAATAAATTTCTATATGTGTGAGTCTTACAAAATATATTGTTTTTTAGAAATGGAACAGAGTTGGTGGTGTAGAATCTAATAGAAGGAAGCTAGTGAAAATGTGGTTTTAACTCAGCCACAGTTGAACTATGAGATGGTGTAATGTATATTCCATTCATTCCATGATGTGGAATTGGGGAAATGATGGGAGGAGCAAATGAATGTTGAAAACTCCATCCAGTTTATGAACTAGAATCCGCCCATTCTCCTCAGTGATATTGAACTATAGATGGAAGAGGGGTATGTAAATAAGATGAATCAAATCATCGAGTTCATCAACACAATAGAGGAAATTATGGTCAGGCTAAAAACATATATATTATAGGTTCTTTCACTCAAGTGTTGGGATTCGATGGTGCATGATATATTGGATTAGAGCTTGAGTTGGGAAGATTTTGATTAATTCATTAAAAAAAATTCAATCCTTGCACATTTAGAATCCAGTGAACAACAAAATGTTTCATCTTAAATATGGAGAGACAATTTGTTACTGAATTTGTATCCAAATTCTTGAATTTATTGTGATTTTCAATTGAATTTCTAGAAATTGTGATCTTGAAGGCAAGAATATTCGATTCAGTACTGATGAAGGATAATTAGTCAAATATTGCATTACTTTTTTTCAAATATTATATAAATATTGTTAACCAGTTTTCAGTGGCATAGTAGGATATATTTGGAGCTATGAGAGGATGAATTAGGATGATATTTATATGAAATGTTTGGAAATAATGACTTCATAGAAAAAGGAAGAGGAACAAGTATTTCTATGGTGGTAAAGTGAATATGAGTCAATATGTTTGATTAGTAATTCATACTCTGAAAAAATATGGGTAGTCAAGATGTTATCTGTGTGGTTAATTCGACCACATCAAGAAAGATTGTATGCAAAATGCATGAAAATTTCACTTATATAATAGAATGGGACATAATCAGAAATTTGTTCACATTTTTTCATGGTCAGGTGCCTGGAACACTTACTAGGTGTCACATGCATCATATGCATCAATAGGGCAGGGCCAGAAGAATCATTTCCACTAGTAGAGA
Organism: Viscum album; assembly: GCA_963277665.1. NCBI lineage: Eukaryota > Viridiplantae > Streptophyta > Magnoliopsida > Santalales > Viscaceae > Viscum > Viscum album. The sequence goes on from OY728152.1 coordinate 1,768,532,970, forward strand.
ATATCTATCCATGGTTATTCATGGAACACCACTACTCATGAAAAGTTTATATATCAATAGGGAAACCAAGAGAAGTGTTCTATTATGAATAAATTATATACAGTTGAGAATGGGACTCTGGATGATTTGGTTGGACTATTTACAGTGCGAGGTACGATTTACTAAATTCTACCATTATGAAAGTTTTTCTTGATACAAGTGCATCACACTACTTTATTTAAAATAATAATTCTGATTTTAGGAGTTTGAAACTAGATATGATTTTTTATATGAGGAAACTACAAACCCCTCTTAGTGAAATATAATATATATCCTTCGTGTGTAGAGCGTGTTCTATAACTATTCATGTTGGTGAGTAGAAATCTGATTTGTTAGTGCTAGAGATGGATGTCTTTGATTTAATACGAGTAATTGATTGGTTGAAACAGTTAAAGGCTTGAAACTATTATTGTAGGAGTATAGTTAGTTTCAAAACTGAGTATGGTGTCAATCATCTCTTTAGAGGGAAAAAGGATGAAAACATATGTTGAACATGCTTGTTTGCAGCTGGTATTGGGAAAATCTCTTAGCAGTTTGTATCATTGAATTTCGAATCACTGGAAGAGATCAAGGATAACAGTTTTCTAGTAATAGTGTATCAATTTCATGATGTGTTTCCTAAAACATTATCTATTTTACCATATATAATTGACGTGGATTTTCTTATTCATAATTTTCTAATGACTAATCCTATATGTGTACCTTCTTATAAGATGAAATCAAAAGAATTAAGGGAGAAAAAAGTATTGTTGGAGGATTTCAAAATAAATGGATTAATTTGGAAAATTACATCTCAGTGGGAAAACAGAATTGATTGTGAAGAAAGTATATGGAACTCTTCGGTGGTGTGTAGATTATCTTACGCCTAACCAAGTTATAATAAATAATTAGTATCCATATCCACACACTAACGATTTTATTTATTAATAAAGTGTATCTCAGTGGTTCTCAAAGATTGACTTGTGATCCTGATATCACTAATTGGGAGTATGGTAGGATGATATTATAAAGACATCTTTTATAAGAAAATATGGCCACGATGAATATTTAGTCTGGCATATGGGTATAACAAATGAAAAAACGGTCTTCATGGATTTTATGAATAAGATATTTCAGTTATATTTGGACTATTTTATTGTGTTGTTTGTGAAAATTATTAGGGTTTATTAAATGAAAATGGATGTTCATGAGGAACACAAGGATACAATGTTACAAATCTTGATAGATCACCACTAATATGAGAATCTATCTATGTTTGATTTTTTTATACAATATATACTCTTTTTGGCCAATTGATTTCTAAAAAATGTGTTTGAGTGGATCATAAAAGGATTTATGTAGTTATCTCTTAGCATCCACTAAAGAAAATTTTGGAGATGTGAATCTTTTATGGTCTCACTAGGTATTATCATCATTTTATTCATGACATATCACAACTAGCATCACCAATGACACCTTTGACAACTAAAATGTTTCTTTCTTATGGATTAATGAATGATATAAGTATTTTCACGAACGAAAAGTACATCCTACATTGGCACATATCATGTTTTTTCTAGAACCAAGATAGGGATATGTGGTATATTAAGATGCTTCAAGATATGGTTTTGTATGTGTTCTCATGAAATGAGTCTATGTGGTAGGTAATTTTTCAATACTATTGGGAGTGAATTAGAAGAATTGTCTGACACGTGGTGTGAAGTTATCTAAGGTTGTTCATGAATTAAATACATGGAGCTAATATCTATTTGGAGAGAAATTCATTATAGTCACTGATCATAATATCTTAAAACATATTTTTTCACAATGGAATCTGAATATAAGGCAATTAAAATTGATGGAGTGTCTCCAAATTTCAATCATGATGAAAACACCTAGAAAAGGTTAATTCAATGGTTGATGTAATAAGCATGAATTCATATGATGATTTTGAAAAGGATTCTTTATAAGAGTGGATGTTTATATCATTCATAGCCGATATTCATGTGGAATGTGAAAACCATGGTGATTTTATGGTTTTATTAGCAGTTGCATTTTTTCTTAATTTGATAAAAATGGGTTAAGAGGTACATACATCTAATGAAGAATTATTGATTATGAGTTGAAAACTTAATGGTTTGGTGACCATTTTTGGATGGAAAATTTATGGGAATTTTGTTTTTTGTTTTAGATATCGGATGTTTGTACCTATCTCATGTCAATAACAACTTATTCATGCCAACCACAATTTTAGATGGGATGTACATCCAATGATTTCAATGATATATAAGTTTTTGAAGGCCCAGTTTTGGAGGAATGGTATGATGAGAAAATTGGATGATTTTTTCCATGTTCATAACATATCAACATGTTAATGTAGAACATCAATGGCCAGTGGGTATGTTGCAGTATATACATATTCTAGTGTAGAAATGGGTGAAGATAGATACGGATTTTGATACATGTCTCCCATGAATGGTCTGGAAACATGATGTCATGTGGGTGATCGTTGATCATCTCACTATGTTAGCCAATTTCATTCAATGTTGTGAAACTCATTCGGTCAAGGATATGTCAAAAATAAATATCCAAGAAGTGGTAAAGAGGCTTGATATACTAGTTTCAATGGTCTTCAAATGAGATCTGAGGTTCACATCACATTTCAAGAAATCCTTATAGAAACCAATGGGAACTTAGTTAACATTGAGTATGGAATATCATCCACAGACAAATGGGCATTTTGAAATCATGATATAGTCATTCGAATACATGTTCTGCACTATTTTAGTGGGTTTTGGTGTATCATGGTAAAATCCCTTACCATTGGTTGAATTCCCAAAAAATAACAATTATTATAATTTGAAACATACGGTCCCCTTATATGTGTTGTATGGGTATCCTTGTCGTAATCCACTGTGGTGGGTGACAATAGGTGAGATCACATTAGTTGACCCAGGACATGTCATAGAAAGAACAATGAATATATATTTTACCAGAAATAGAATGGAGATGGCCCAGAGTCATTAGAAATCATATGCAGATTATCACAGAAGACATTTTGTGTTTGCGTTGAGTGATCATGTGGTCTTGAGGATCTCTCCAAGGGTTGGAGGTCACCATTTTTGGATGTAGAGAAAATTTCACCCTCGATAATGTTTCCCTTTAGATGTTTTATAACAAGTTGGAGAGGTGGAATTTAGATTAGAATTTCTATCACATTTCAGTTTGGTTCATAATGTGTTCCATGTAACTTAGTTGAAAAACTTTCATTCTAATCCTAACCATGTGATTAATGGGATCACATTAACTGAGAGTCAAATGATTCACTGGTACCTATCCTAGTGGGGATTTTAGATAGACAAGAGAATAACTTCTATGGAAAAAGAATCTGTTTAGTGTGGGTTTTATAGATACATGTTCATATGTAGGAATAGTCTTGGGAACTTGAGAAATAAATGAATGAGTAATGGAAAGAATTCCATCAGGTCAGTGATCACATACAAATTTCCTAAGAAGAAATGACCTATAGTGGGGAGAATTTCGAATCCATGATTTATGTTATGTATCCATTCACTAATATATTACATATTTATAAAGTTTATTTGGAATGTGGGGGGACATTGGAGTACATTTTCTATTTTCTAGGTAAAAAACGGGGTGCATGGTCAGCACAAAGGTTGGCCAAACCATGTTCCCAAACCGTGAAAGGACAAAAATAATTTCCTATATTTATGGATATAATAATATTTGGATATTTGTTTTATCTATTTATATCTAAATAAAACATATCATGAATATTCTCACCCCAAATTCCCAAAGGACGTTCCCCCATCGATATGGAAGTGATCCAAACACGTTCCTTGGAGAATTGAATGTAGATTCTTTTTTTAGATCCTATTCTTCATTGTTTTCTTCAAATTTTCCTAGATATACTCTTAATTTCCAATATATTTCATAGTTATAATCCCATATGGGAAGATATATGAGTGTTCAGGCCAAATAATGTTTTATTGGGGTTTTTTCATGATAGGGGACGATATCATGGGTGGTTTCTTGGAATCTTGACTCGGATTCATGAGTGTTCTTCGTCCATTGTCGGTATTCTTTGAAACGAGCGAGGTAGGTGGATTCACTCTAATATCACCTTAATGAAATTTACTAGAACGTTTAAAAATTTATATTTTTATGAAAATTAAATCATCTTTTTTCTTTTTTACAATTGTTAAACCCTCTTCAGTGACAGGTGGTGTAAAACATGGGAAATTGAGGTGTTTTTAAAAACCCTTGTTTTTTATTTTAAATGGGGATTTTTATATTATGGATATAATATAATTTTGTCAAATTTATCTCTTAATATTTTTTTAGTATATATATGTTTTATTGAAATTCATTAATGTTTTGAAATTTCATGGTTATAATGTTTTATATATGCAGTCATTTTTATTGAATGAGGTGAAATTATTTGAAATTGGTTTTGGTTTTTGAAAAACATGGTGTGCGTATCATATTTAATTACTATAAATGGTTGAAATATGATCATGTGACCAGGTCCAAATATTAACGAGAACATCAGGAATAAAAACCTTGTGACGATTGGTAGATCAATGAGAAACCGCTTATGATTATGGAACTGTCATAACGATGCATGCATTTTTTGTAGTGGTTTTTATGAGGAGTTTATAAGTTTTCCATAATAGTTTTTACAATTTTTTTTAAATTGTTATATAAAATTTTACCGATATTACAGCTTTTTGGGTAAATGCTAAACATGGTTTTAGTTTATATTTTATAATGAACTATTTTATGAAGAGTTTCTATTTTGATATAAACTATTTTCATAAATTTTATTATATAATTTTTTTATATAAATGTGGATAACTCTTCAATCCTTGGGTAGTGAGTAGTCATTTAATTAGGGAATTCCTGTTTATTTTTACACTGATCACTTATTTGAAACTTTTGTGCTTTTGCAGATGACATCTTCCAGGATGTGGGAAATTGTAGTGTGTAACAGGTTTTTAGCACTACCTCTTGTGTTATTGGTCTTCCTGGTGGTTCTATAGGATGGATCTTTTAGATCCTAAAAAATATTGTTTATTTTGATGTGTTGTTGATTTACTATCTGCTGTTAGGTTGATTTCTAGTTCTCTTCTATTATAACAATTTTTTTGATCGCTTTGGTATAAAATATTTTCTGAATTGTCATTATTTTGTTTATGCATCATATATCATCTATGGATTGTGGTTGGTAGGATTATCATTTCTATATTAAATGTTAAATCATCCCCTTGGTCTTTGAAATAGTTCATAATAAATTTTTAACCTTTTTCATCATGGATTTTTCACCTAAGTCCTAGAAATGAATAATTTTGTTATTAAACCAATGAGAATGAGTGGGTGATTACAATTGAGAATTACTTAAACATGATTCCACAAAACATAGTGAATATCAATGAAAATTAACTCCTATTAGGTATGTATAAGAACTTTTTTCTCCCACTACATTATTATATGTTGATGTCATCAACCTCTTCACTCATGGACACAAAAATATCAATAACATCAAAAAATTTATACATCATTATGAAATAGATTCAGGGAATAAAAACAGTTGGATGATACCATTCATGTATTTTAGAAAAAAAATTCTTTCTACAGGAAAATTAAATATCAAAAATTAGTTAGGTATTTTGGATGGTTTGTTTTCATTAATCTATCTTGTTGTTCCCATGTTTTGGTTAAAACCAAATATTGGGAACTTTTATCACATTGTGTAGAAAATTTTAAATTGGTTAGTCTTTTGTAATATAAATTCTATTTTTATAAAAGGAAATTTATGGATTGTGATATATGTTATTGTTTCCAAATTAATTATTTCTATTATGGTTCCTAATTGGTGGGTCACCTAATTAAATGTTCATGTTCTTCAACAAGTAATTTTTTTGGAGTGGATGTATCCTAGAATGAAAATTGTCTACTATTATGTGGAATCATTATTATCAAACAATTGATTGGGGGGAGGGTTGGTTTTAAAAACCATATCAAATTAAATCATTCTACATATTATAATTTCATTTGGATATTCATCAACGATAAATTAAATTCTCTTTAAATTTATGAAGACTCGATTTTTGGGAATGTTTGATGTAAAATATGTGAACTGAATAGATTCCTCCATATAGTAATCCATTAAAACCTCTTTCTCTACTGTTTTGGTTCATTTCCAATGTTTATAAATCCCTAATTGAACTATTAATATATGGTATGATAACTAGATAATTACTCAAATCCTTATCTACTAAATCTCTCATTATATACCATTTAATGCATATATGTTGATTAAGGTGAAAACTAATGATTCTTTATATATCCTACCTATTCTTATAATGGAAATTATTTAGAACTATAATTTCATTAATAGTAATGATATTCATGTTAGGGAGTCTAATACAACTATAAATCCCTCCTAGAAGTATTTTTATCATTAAGTCACAATATAAAATATCTACACATAGGCTGAATGATTATGGTGGTCATGGATTATTCATTCAATGTTGTCTCTTTCTTAGAGATTGATGCATTAAAAGAAAACTATTGATGGAATTTCCAGTTTATGGGAATCAATTTTTTCTTAATATGTCCTCTATGTGATCAAAACTAGGATGATATTGATCATATTTGTCTCAATTTTGTTAATGTTGGTACATTAGGGAATGAAACAGATGATATCATGGATGTATTGATTCCCTAGACTATTAAAAATCGGTAGATTTAAATGATTGTATATAGAATCCCATACCAAATAATGTTCATAACATTATCATTATGTCTACAAATAAAACTCTCCATCTACATTGGTCTAGTATCAATAATAATAAACATGGTTGGCCAATATTCTATGGTCAAAGGAAAGTATCTCGAATAGTTGTTGTGGTAAAAGGAACAAAAGATCATCAAAATGGTGTTTCTAATAACATTATACAAGATATTTCTATTCTTATGTATTTGGAAATTTTATTTAATTATCATCCTCCATCTTTAAATATTTTTGTTAAATGGATTCCCCTTTTTCAAGATGGATCAAATGCAACAGATTCAGTGCTTCACGAAGAAATCCTATTCCCTTTGGGTGTGTTTCATTATTTAGAAATGATTTTGGTAAAGCAATGTGATGCCTCTATGTTCCATGTGGCACAAGTACATAGATTGATGTTGAAATACACGTGATAATAAACATGGTTGAAGAGGATAAACTATGAGGACTAATCCACACAAGGTTAGAATGTGAATATACCACCATGTTCCAAGCAATTAGAAATGGAACTATAGACCTATCAAGGAAGCCGACTGGAATGTTGATCAACATCATGGAATCAATTTCATCCATTAATTATATTATAATAATATCATTCCATTATGAATGATCCTTGGTATATGGGATGTAATCTTGATGTTTTTTGGAAACTAAATTAAACATTCTTAATAGAGTACCCCATGATATTTATTCATTCTATAAATAGGATTTCATTAAATTACACATTTCATGATTTTTGTAACATAGTTTTTAATCAAAAAATGAATCTTATCCTTTTAGGAATGTACTTGTTCATAAAAATATAAATATTAATTTATATATATTCAATAATTTCATTACCTTTATTTATATCTATCTATTCTATATATATAGTATAATGATCATTATTAGTTTAACATTGATGATTCATGTGGATAAATTAACAAAACAAAATATTAAATTTTGGAGGATTTTTTACTACATCTAGAATTATTATATTCTACCCTAATTATTTGATTTCTTCCTCAAAATTTTAATACTTTGATGAAAATTGATTATGGTTCTTTTATTAAATCACATTATTAGGCTCTCATGTAGAATTCATAAAATTATGATTCCACTAAATAAAATTAACTAGATGTATGTTATTATTTCTCCGAACCTATCACTTGTAGCTGATATTTCTAAATATTATTACCTATTAAAAAAATTATGTTCTAGTCCTGTAGCTTATGGGCTTAGTTAATGTTATGGATTTGAAATTTACATACTCAAAAACAATAGATGAAACATGGAGTTAACATGAGAGAAGTTTGGTGGAGTGCTAAGTGAAATTATGTGACTTGGATAAGATAATTTATCTTGAAGGGACCAAAATATCTAGTAATTAGCATCATGTTCCCCAAATCTATCAACCTACTTCCATAATGACAACCAAAGGAACTATTTGTCACCAACATAAAAAAATTGATCTCATCGATATTATATGTATAACTCTTCTATTAACTATTTTCACAAATATATGTATCAATAATTAGTTTGTACCATATTGGTAATTTCTTATAAAAGGTCAATAACTATCTCCCTAAACTCTACAAATTCATCCCGTCATGTTAGAGTCCCATATATCTTCCCATAAAGCACCTCATATAGTTCTATCTAAATTTTCCACTGAAAATTGATGTTATATGACATGTATAGACAATGGAGTTGATTATCAATGAATCCTTATAAATATATCAATAATTATATCATCATATAATATAGACTTCTAATGGTCCTTTTTTACTAACCATGCATCTGAGGATGATATTCAATGCTAAAACTCAACTTTATCACCAATTCATTCTAAAGAGTGACAAAATACTAATATAAACCGTATATTCGAGTCAAATATTATTGATAATGGATCTACAAGAAACACCACCAATTTATTTATTTATTTGACGTATGATTGTTCAATGTTGATATAATATTTAATGGTAATGAAATTGTTAATTTCATATGGTTTTCAACTAAAACATAATCAATATTTTAGACATACGATTTTTTGGGGAGTACTATGATGAAATCCATTGTGTTATTTTCCCATTTCCATACTCATATTGGTACATATTGAAATATACCCTTGGTGTTTTTCATTTTACGATAACATAATTAAATTTAAAGAACGGAGATTGATATTTTAAAATTTATGTATTCAATCTATACCATATGTTTATATATATATATATACATATCTTTTTACATCCTATATGAATAGATAATGAGGCCCTATGTGCATCATCAAAAACATCCTTCATCAATTTTGCTTTTAATTGGACAAGTATCATAGTTCAAAACCTTATAATTATATCTATATGAATGTTAAAATCTATAATATTTGTTAGTTATTCTATATTATGGTTTCAATGTTTAGGTTTATGTAATATTTATGTGAATGAATAGTTGAGTAGTCATTTGAGAAAGATAGTATTTCTTACCTTCCCTTGGGACATTAATATTCATCGATTGAAAATCCATGTGTACTGGGCCTTAATAATCCAAATCATGTATTGGGTATCATGATCCTTTTACAAAAAGCACGAAAAAACTTATATTCCTTAATGGGGTGGTAAAATATCGATATGTATTAATATTTTATCAAATACAATTATTTTTTCTATATTATATTCAGCCCTTAATGTTGGAATATATATTTCAATATCTTCATATAAGTATATATATCACAGTTTTGAATATATAAATAATTTTTCAAAGTCATTAATCAAAAGTACATCGGCTCTAAGACTAAATTGTGCATTAAGAATTGTTTATCATGATTCTTTTAATTGGTATGAGGCATAAAAATTTACATTATAATTTTACCTAATTATGCCACACAAACACTTTTTCAAAGCATCAAATTATATTACAAATCCTTCCCCACTGCATGGTAATATATGTATAGAGGTGAAGACCAACTTATTTTTTTATTAATTTAAATTTTATTCACATTTCTATATCAAAATGATGATTACTACATTTTTTGAAAACCTTGATATTGGATTCGATAGATATAATAAATTTCTCAAAAAGTGATGATAATACCCTACAAATCCAACGAAACTATAGTTACAAATTATAGTGGGAAATCTTGTCCAATTATTTAAGCCTTATATCATTGACGAATCTATTTAAATTTCATTGAATTTGATTTCATAAACCAACAATGATGCCTTCTAAATCCATAAATCACAGTTGTTATATTTGGATTCAAGTTTATCATTTTTAAATCTCTTTAAAAAATATATAAATATTCTTCAGGGAATCCATTTTTCATTGATTATATAATAATTTCATATATAATGAAAGTCACAAAATGATCTAGGTATTATCTGTAGAGACTATTTACAAGATCTTTGCTGATGGAAGGATAGATAGTTTTTCTGAAAGAAATCACTGTAAATTCATAGTGTCAGATTCACATTCAGAAATCTATTTTTGGAAATATATTCTATTTTGGAACAAAATTTTGATATCCCAATTGATTTTAAATATCTGAGATGTACTTAGCTCCTCAAAAATGATCCAACTGATCATCGATATGTGTTAGAGGATATTTATTCAATAAAATAATCTTTATATGATCATGATATTCAATGTATAAATGAATTGAACCATTTTTCAACATAACAAAGAGGACTAGTACACCCCATGGTGACTCGTTGGGGATGAGAATCTTGTAAAAAATCTCCATTATACATTTATTTAATTCCTCAAACTCAGTAGAATCCATCATATACAAACACATACCTGAATGGCTCAACAGCCTTTATTTTTATTGCTTTTTGATAACCCCCTTTCAAGGGATTAGGGGGAACTCATACAAGGCCCTTAGGCTCAGAGATTACATGGCCTATAGGCTTAATAGATTACATGACCTGAAGGTATTATGGGATTCAACCAGACAATCAACAAGGAACTTACCCTCCCTAGCATCTGCATTGGGATAGTAGCTCTACACCTTCACATGGCTATTTGGATAGGCTTCTCGTGCAAGAACATACAGGTCTTGATGGAAAAACCACACCCTCTAACTCTGAAAAATCCATTTCGCTCTACTCTGGTGAGTGCACCTGCTCTTAATCATTTTCTATGGTTGCTCCTTTATTGTAGAGTCTGTATGGGGAAAATTTATGTGGCCGGAAGGAATTGAGGTGGCCAAATGGCTATAAAGTTGGACTAAAAGTCCTACTGACTTGAACACCAAGGTGGCCCAAATGCCTTAAGGACTATAAGCCCAAACTGGTGGCCCAAGGTGAAAGTTTCCAACTGCTACTCTAACAAACATTACCTGAAAAAGTACCGCACAGTGTACAGTTCTATTAATTACCTGCACAGTGTATAGTTTTGCATAGTACCTGCATAGTGTTAAGTTATGTACAATACCTGCACAATGTACAGTTCCACTACAGTACCCGCACGGTGTATAGTTCTACTATAGTACTACTACAGTACCCCAAAATATTCCTCTACAAGGTTTTGAACCTAGGTCTAATGGATGCACTTAAGGATACCTCACCAACTGGGTGGAGGCTCAACGAGGAACTCATCCACTTTCTATGGTTTAATAATAATATGTTCATATAATATTACATTAGTATATTCCCATATAACATGGATTTCATTAATATGGACATTACCATTGGTAATTACATATATAAATCTCTCAATTATGGGCAATTGAACCTATATTATGTGATTTTATTCACGAAGGAGATCATCAATATTTTGATACCTGAATATTGGATGATCTAGAATAAAAAATGAGACTAATTAATCTTGAAATGTGATTTGGGATCTATGTAGGGATATCTAATCCATGCCCAATATTATTTCAAATTCATCCAAATAGACAAAAACTAGATCTAAATGAACTATCTTCACATAAATTTTGATCAGGGTGGGGGGATTTATCAATATTAAGTTTCACCAACATGACACCAGTGGGTTTATAACAAAGGTTTATTTAATATATAATTGGTTTTTATGAGTACAATGTGTTTTAATAAATAAGGAATGGTAGTTTCATTTCCCTTTTATTTTTTAGAGATATATTCTCTATTAACCAATAATTATGTTTGTGTGGTGTGTATACTGCCCATGGATATCAATATATTCATGAGGCATATAATGATTTTTTTACATTTATATCATGGATATTAATATATTTACGATACACTATGATTCGTTTAATATTATTATTTCTATTGTTTTTTGGTTTATATTTACTAAATATATAATATATTATATCTTCAATATCATCGATTATCAAGATTGTCTATGATTACGCTTCCATTGGTGAAATATTTTGATCTATCCCTTAAGAAATCCCATGAATTTTATTAACCTTTATATATTCAGGTTATATCCAATTAATGTAACCATTTTCCCACTCATTGGTACTTATGATAATTAGGAAAATGTTTTTATGATAATATGAATTTTTTTATCCTCCTAGTTAGAAATCTGTGTTCTTTAAAATCAATGATTTATAAAAGATGTTTTAAATATTTTTACTATTATTATTTGATTGTTAAAATAAATTTTAAATCATTTTTTGCATTTTAGAAAACCATTTTAAAATGAATCTGTTTTTATTTTTCCAGTCCGGTTTCTTTTGTAGACATTTATAGTGCTAAAGGAATGTTCTGCATATACGATCCTACCATTTTTCATGACCATCATTTCCATTATGCTTAATTATTAATTTTACAAGGATATTTTTTATATAAAATGTTTTACCAATATTATATTATTTTATTATTTTGAAATAAATAAAAGAAAATGGTTTGAACCTAAAATATATATTAATAAATGTTTCAAATGATTATCAATGATTCATTTGTATGTTTTCAAAAAAGGATGTTTTAATATAAAAGGATTTCAATGTTCGAAAAAATTAATTATTATTTTTTCAATGTAATTTCAAGGTAAATTATTTTCAAAATATTTCCCATCATAAAATATATCATTTCATGAAAAACAGTTTAAAAAATTAATCTTAATTAATATGTTATCAATGAAAAAATTATAATATTTTCTCACCTTCATTTAAAATTTATTTAGGAAATTGGTTTTCCAAAATATTTCAATGAAATTGTTTTTTAATATTATTTGAATAACTCTTTTTTATGTTTATAATTATTATTGAAAACGTGTTTTTGAAAGGTTTCATGTTATGAAAATAATTTTTGAAAGAAGAAATGATATTTCTTGAAAGAATCATTTTAAAAATATTTCTCAAAATTATTTTCCATATAAGAAGAAATCCATTGATTTCAGTCAACAATTTCTGAAAAATGAACTAATGAATATTTCCACAATCATTCTATAAATGGATTATGTTTTGATGGTGTGATTTTTTGAAAACTCATTTGTCCTTCATGGGATTTATTTTTATGAAACTCAATCCTCTTCCATAGGTTATATATTTATGAAACACATTACAATTCAAGTGGTTATATTCCTATGAAACATGCTTATTTTCAATGGGTTATACCATTATAAATGGTTAAGATACCCATTCCTCTTCAATGGGTTATACCATGGTAAATACATATCAGACTCACATTCATTCATGGGTTATTCTACGATTAAATTATTATCAAACCTATTTATTTTACACATAATATTATATGATTAAATTTTTATAATACACATTTCATTTTGTGTTTATTGATATGATTTTTATAAAACCCATATATTTTTATTAGTCATGATTTGATTCAAGATTAATTATATGTTGGAACATGAATGAAAGATTTTATTATCATATGTGTGGGATCTATATCTTCCTCTAATAAATATGAATAAGAATTTTATATTGTAAGATATTTATTTGAATCAAGATAAAGGAGTTGATACATTTTGGGGTTTTAGATAAACATGATTACTTAAGTGGAAAGGATTGTGACTAGGGTGGTTGTGTGTCCCACATATTAGGTGTATTCACCATGAAGATTGTTGATGGAGAAAAATGATCCACTATTCAACGATAGGGAATCCCCATCCATAAAGGGAATATGGGGAAGCTCAATCCACAATGGGATGATGGGGATTTACAATCTCTTCTAATGATAGAATTCAAACTGGAGGTGGTGGTGTGTCCCTCTTAGTAGGTGATGTCCTCACAAAGTTCCCACATAGGTTACAAACATATGTCTTGAATTATATTGATTGATAATAAAGTTTTATGTGTAGGTCACATTTACAAGTCATATACTTATGTTTTTATTTCAGTACATATGTTCATATTTCCCTTATAATTTATGTTTTGTGAATTTCTAATCATTATGCATTGATATTCAATTATGATATTTGTTATGCATGTTATGACCCTATAAAATGATGTTCTCATACCCTTATGATCATGTTTGTACGTACATATATTCCTTATTTAACCTTAATGTGTATATGATCCCACCAATTATTTATGTTCACATCCTTAGGATATAAAGATATGTATTATGTATGATGGGTTTTAGAAGGGCTATCATCCTGATAAAACCAATGGGATATAATGGATTTTACTAATGTACCAATGTCTAGGATTCCATGTTTCCAGAGGCACTAATCTAATGAGGTCTTTAGGTGTCGTTTTGTGTAATGTTTTAATTATTCCATAAAAGTAATTTAAAGTCTACAGGCATTAATGGTATTAGAGAAATGTTTTATTATACCTTTTGGAAACTATTAGGAAGAAACATTAGCTATATCCCTATGAATATTTCTATGAATATCCCTATGCATGTATCAAATGATAATTTTAAGGATAAGGCAATTTATAAGAAAATTTCCCAGATTTTTGGTAAATAATAAAAGAGTGTATTCCTAGAATTAAATCCATGAATATATACTAAATGTTTATGATGATATGGAATAGATTTACCTTGGTGTATCCACTCTAAAAATGTTTGTCGGTCCTAACATGAGTGTAACCTGGTACACAAAATAGGCCAAGATACAAAACATATTGGACACTACCGAGGTATATGATTTGACAATTCATAAACATTGTATAGATCATCATGAAGTATTTAAATAAAAATGATAATAAAAAATTGAGGATAAACATATGGAGTCCAGAATCAATTTTTTTATTTTTTTTAAAAAAATCAATTTTTGTGTAAGTAGGAACCATTCCAAGAGAGTCACCACCAGTACATACATACCTATACTACAACACACACTTTAAAAATTAAAAAAATAATAGATACAAATTTCAAAAGGAAAAATTAAAAAAACATCCATATCCACCTTGAACCATCAATCCACCCACTTCAAAGTGTGTGCCATCTTCCATCATGAAGAGTCGTGTCACTGCCTTCTGTCAGAGTCAAATTCATTATTGTCCTTGCCATGGATGGAAGAATCATCACAACTGGCATTGTTAAGACCACCACTGTAGTCACCATCCATACATCACACTGGTCAATGAAAATCACTAGAGAAATTCATAACCACCTAGATGAAAAAGACCAAAACTAGTTACATAAAAACACTAGTATGAAAATTATAACAAGAAAACATCATCAAGTCATTCTCCTTGTTGTTTTTGATTCCCTACTGACGTCTTCATCCTCACCTGTTCAACACCACCATCATAAAAATCATCGTAAATCTCCAACGGATCTAGAATGAAACCCCAGCATCGCTGATCATTCCAATAGAGCAATGAAACCCATCAATCAATCTATAAACGATCCGAACAATGAATCTAGAAATGAAAAACCATGGACACCTAAATTAATTTCACAAGCCCCCGCATGTAAACATAACTCCAATGTTGTATTAGAATGGAGTGGTGGACAGTTCGGATAGATCTGGTTTGTAAATCCATGAATAAAATAGATTAAACAAAAACAATGACTCTTGAAGCGTCATAAACCCAACGTCAACTGCACCATAAATCCCAATGACATGATGTAGACACCATCCCAACTCTGATTAGAATAAGAATAGAGAAACTTGAGTTCAAATAAAGGTACGATGACATATGGAATCCACAGGACGTACAATATTAATATTAGAAAAAGTTGTGGAGATATCCCATAGCAGCATGCACCATTGGAGAGGACGAGGACATGAATGGAGGGTAAAATCCAGAAGCTGGGGGAGAGACGTAAAATGGTAAATGAGTATTGGTTATTCTGTTGGAGACAAATAAATCTAAAGAAACATGTGAAATTTATGGTATGTTATTCCAGTATTATTTTCATTAAATTTAAGATTTATGGTTTGGTTGAGGATGAGTAACCTAAAGACATTATTGATATTTTACATTCTGAGAAATGGTAATCAAGGTATATGATGATAAATCATGAGTAATGGTGTAAGAATAATGTTGGATAATGGATGTGTATATGTATTGGATTTCAAATATTATGTTATATGAATCATGCAAAATATAATTATTTTTAGTATAAGTTTTTCATCATTGATTTTTTCGGGTAGTTTAATTGTGATTGTGTGGTAGAAAAGTAATTTCCTAGAAAGAAGATATTTTGATGAAGGGAAGGTATCCCTCAATTTATTAATGGTATTTAGATAATTATGTTTGGATAAAGATATGTTGGATGGTTCTCATTACCACAAAATTGATAATGTATTTTTTGTATAATTATTGTATGTTATCATTAATAAAGTTTACAACGTATTTAATTTAATTAAAATAAGAAAATTATCACTAGAATAATGAATTATACATTTTATCCAAATGTATTAATGGTAATTTAATTTATTACCTTGTTTCAAGGAAATATAAGTTGAGGGTATTCACACATTTGGAATGTGACAACCATGAGCTACTTTTTGATATGTGAGGTATTAATATTCAGATTACTTTATGACTTTGTTTCAAAATATTTTTATTTTCATCTTTAGAAGGGTTAAAAATATTTCTATTTATAGAAATGTTATGTAAAAATTTAGATGATGTATCTTTATATACTTGTTTTATTGAAAACCATAGTTCAAAAGCTACTGTGTGTTTTACCTTATTTCAAGCATGTCCATCATTTAAATTTAGGAAATTATATTAAGGTGGACTTATAAAATGATATCAAGTATGCTGGGTGACAAACCATGTTGTCTGAAAAGGCCAGGAGTCTTTAACCCATGACCAAAAAATGATATGGGATTCATTCATACCAATAGCCTATGGGACATCCTGGTTAATGTGTAATTATTTCTTATGAATAAAATTTAATGATGAATGAATAGTTTTATATTTTAGTTTTATAATTTAATTTATTATTCATATTGACATTGGATAATATTTAGAGACATATAGTTAGACATTTCAAAATAATTTGGTCTTATGATCTATTATTAGTGTATTTTGGCTCTTCATGCATCCATGTTTAACGTTAGTTATCGTTTTCATGAAGTAATGGGTAAATAATGCATTTTACTAAGAAAAAATAAAGTATTATATTGTTTTTATATAAATATAGAAAGTAAATTTTTTTATATTCTTTTTAAATAAAAAAATTGGTCGACATTTGGAAAATGAAAAAAATGGTTTCCTATCAAATAACTTTTTTTTTAATTGATGGGATATTAAATCATAACATAATTATTAATATGAGGCCATCAACATTCTATAAATCATTCAATTATTAGTGATTGAGTGCCACAATAAATCCTTATATGTATTTAAATTTTTCATCTATGTTGAGAGTTTCACTTCCCTCTCATGATCTCTTATGTGGAAACCTAGTTAAGGAATAGTTTGGGTAACCATCAATAATTAAAAATTATTTTTTTATGGTACATTATAGTAATAATTTTTAAAATATTGGTTTTGTAGAAATTAAATTTCAGGTATTTATCCATTAATAACCCATACTAATTTCGAGGGTGAAATTCATTTTAATGTGGTTAGAATGTATCACCCAATATTTTTCAATATTTTTTATATCGAAATAATTTATTCCTTTTTATATTTTTTTTGAGTAAATAGATACTATATTTCTATATATTTAAAATAAATATTTTTGGATTCTTTTTCACTATAAAATATTTTAGTCATACAATTCATGTAATATAAATTATAGTTTTCACAACATGCAACATCGGTATAGAATGCAGTACACACAACACCAAATTTCAATTAAACAACATTTTATTATTTAAATGGGTAGTGATAAAGTAGTCCCTAATATTATTTAAATTAATAGTGAGAATTGGCTATTAAATATTATTTACAATTGTTTGATATTAACAATTCATTTTGGAAAAAATATAAACAGTTCATTTATTAATGCCTTTATATGTTTGAAAATTCTACTTTCATAAAAGAATGCATTTTCTGTCCTATGAAAATAAATAAATTTCTTTTGGAATGATAATAAATTTAATGTGATAAACTAACCTAAATTTTTTAATTAATATATCAAAATTATATTAGTGTAAATTTTTTGTAATTTTATGAGAAAATTCATTTTTGGATGAATATTAAAAATATACGGAATTTTTATTCATAACTTATTTTCATCTAATTCATATATATAGTAATATTATATATTAATTTTGTTTTTATGTAAAAATTGATCAATAATAAACCTATTAATAAAAACTCGTTCATTTAAAACATATTTATATTGAATTTAGCTAAAAATCATAATGATCTTTTGAAAAATACCACTTCAAAGACGTGCTTTCTCCCCACATTTATAAGAATAACATTAAACATCAAATCTATGCTTTTGTGATTTAAATTTATAATATTTTAAATAAATGGTTATAATAATTATAATATTTATATTATATTAAGATAAAAAATGTTTAAAAAAATTATTAGTGAAATTGATTACAATTAATAATATCGATTAAGTTAAAATCTAGCCTAAAATGGATTAAACGATAACCTCAAGAACCAAGATGTCCTAATTTTTGTGAATTTTTTAGGTAAAAACATGGTTACACAAAATGTGTTTTAAATAATATGAATTGTGTCACCTCATTCCCCAATAACATGCCAAAACCACACCGAATACATACAACCTAATAAAATAAATGGTTTTGGACAATATTAGATAAATTTACATCAAAAATACATCCCTTGATCATTGATTAATCCTATTGGGAATAAATCCAACCAATGAATACATTTAGGTCAATCCAAAATCAGTTACACAAAGAAGAGGTGACATCCTTTATCATGCTACTTTACATTATTTCCTTTCCCCGTCACCCAAATTATTTGTATTCTCTGACTACATAATAACTTCATTATTCTCAATATATTGATATTTTTTGTTGGGCAACAATCCCTCAAGGTAACGTTGAAGTATTTTTGGGTTGGTTGTGTTTGTTTACAAAGAAGGTTTCCATGGATATTTGTCGAGTTCCCAAGAAGTTGTTGACAATACTTGTTGACAAAGAAAGATGAAAAAGGAATGGACGATCTGGAGGCGGTACAAAAAGAGCAGTACAAGGTGGCGCCGTTTCCCAGTATTTTCCATATTTTTGGGGTCCAAAATTTGGAGTTTGGTGAGCATCGAAAAAATAGGATTTCCATGAATATCATAATTTAATATGGAAAAGGCATGAATTTCGCGAAGATATGATGCATAGTTTGGAAATCGCGAAGACCAGAAGAATGGAGGCGGTGATGCTTCACGATTACGTCAAGCTTCGCGAACGACAGAGGCTGAAGCACATCACAGCGGTGAAGGGCTTTGCGAAGGAGCTTCACGGCGAAGGCGCGAAGGAATGTTAGGCTTCGCGAGGGAGCTGCACGGAGAAGTCGCGAAGGTATGTTGATGGTGATTTTTCACGACTACGTCAAGCTTCGCGAACGGCAAATTGTCGTGGTGCTTCGCGATTTGGAAAGAATTCCAGCGGAATCTTTGGAGCTTCGCGATTTGAGATGACATGGCGTTGACTTCACGCGGAAGGGACGAGGTTCGGTGGAATCGCCTATAAATAGAGGCCTAACCCCTCGAGATAAGTAGATAGCATTTTCATAGAAGATCATTCGCTCTCGATTTACGAAGGTGGTTCGCGGAGCCATTGTGCTTCGTGAAAGAGGAGCTTCACTGTGGCTATTGTAGCTCCGCGAAACCTGCGAGCTCTGCGTTGGATTACTAAGCTTCACGAGGGTCGTTGCTTTGCGACGGCTTGAGCATTGCGAGAGTTATTCGTGAGGGTGCTTCGCGAGGGAGCTTCACGAAAAGGCAGGAGCCTCGCGAAGGCTTGTTTGAGCTTCGCAAAATTGGGAGCTTCGCGAAGTAGGGTGCTTTGCGAAGGTGTTTTCAAAAGGATTTGCCCAGTGTTCAGAGGCAAAGAGGTATTCATCAATGGATGAAAGTTGGACTTCAATAGATCATCTATCAACAGTTGAAGATGCATTGTTTCATTCAAATGAAGAGATCTACAGGTCTATAAATTGTGATTGAATTCCCTTCTAGAGCAGTGAGCTTAGGAAGAGGAAGAAGGTGATCCTCTCCACCGGTAGTGAGCCAGAGAGAGAGAAACAGGGAGTGACCCTTGGGAAAGCAGTGAACTGACCCTAAACCTTGTAAGGGCAGTGAGCCTGGGGCATAGAAGTGATCTAGCCCGAACCTTTGTATCCACATCTAGTGAAGTATAGTGGAATTTGGTACGACCGGAAACCTGTCGTCGTATTCTCCTTGAACGTATCCTTGAGCGGTGAACCAAGTAAAATTGATGTGTCTTGTGCTTGCCTTACTTTCTGTTTATATTGTGCAACAGGAAAAGTGAGAAGAGTGTTTTGCGTAATAGAGAAAGAAGATCATAACGGGATTTAATTTTAAATTAGTCGTACCCTGATTCACCCCCACTCTCAGGGTATTCAGCCTTGTGGACCTAACAATTGGTACCAGAGGGAAGGTTGATAATTGTTTTCTCTCAAATGGAGGTCACTAATCATATAGGGATTCCGATCTTCGACGGATGTAATTTTCAGATATGGAAGAATCGAATGCAACACTATTTCCGATCTTTGGGAATGGATGTGTTTTCAGCAGCTATGCATGGTATCACAACTGATATTACTAGTGGTGCATTATCAGAAGTTGAGCACAAAGAGTTGGATGCTGATTCCAAAGCAATCAATGCCTTAGGGGGAGCCCTCTCTAATCCCATATATACAAAGGTGATGTCATGAAAAACGTCACATGCCATGTGGGAAAAGCTATTGAATATTTATCAAGGGGATACAAAAGTCATAGAGGCAAAGCTGCAAGTATTGTGGAACAAGTATGGAGATCTGAGAATGAACCCGAATGAGTCTGTTGATGCATTCTTTGACAGGGTAAATTCTATGGTAGAAGGCATGCGGGGTCTTGGAGAAATTATCGAAGATATAAAAATCGTGAAGCGCATATTGAGAAAACTTCCACCTCGGTTCAATCCGAAAGTTTCTGTTTTGGAAGATAAAGACCCAAAAGAACTGACATTGGATAACCTGCACAACACTCTTGTTGCATATGAAATGAGAAACGATGATAAAGAGACTGTGGAAAAGGGGAAATCCAAAGATGTGGCATTCAAGTCCATGAAGAAACTCACCATTGAAGATTCTAATGAAGAAGAAGAGACAGATGAGGTGATGTCACTCCTTTCATGAAATCTGCAAAGATGAAGAGGAATGTTTAAAGGTAAACTTCCAATAGAATTCTTTCGATGTGGAATGGTTGGTCATCTTTCGGCAAGATTCCCCAAGAAATTTCAAGATAACTATGATGATGATGATGAAGTTGAAATTCCCAAGAAGAAATCTTCAGCCTATGTGAAAGGGAAGAAGCAGTTCAAGAGAAATTTCTTCAAGAGGAAGAATCTTCTTTCACAAGAAATAGACAGTTCAGATGAGACTGAGGATGAAGAGGCTGAGGAGTTTGAAAATTGTAAATATCATAGAGAAAATGCTATGGTAGCGGCCGTCAGTAGTTCTCAGGAAAAGGAAGAAACTGACATTGGAGAAGTGGAAGAAGAAGTTGAAGGAAGAGTTGATATGGAAGCCGAATTGGAAGCAGCACTGGAAGAGATAGATGTTTGGAGTGCCAAAACGAAGAAAGCCAATAAAGTGGTTCGTGATGCCAAACTCTATATGCAACAACAGGATGAAGAAAAGTCAGAACTGTTAGAAGAAATTGAAAGACTAAAATCCTCAACACCAGAGAGCTCAGAAAACATTGTTGACCATAAGCTTAGAATTGAGGAAAAAAAGAAGGAAATTGATTGTTTGACTAACACAATAAAGGAGTAGGTCAGACGTATCAAAGAGCTTGAAGAAGAAGTGGTCATTCTTCTACGAAAAATGAAGGATCAAGAAAAACTCTTGACCCCCAATGTGATATCAGAAAAGCCGGCCATTTAGAAGACAGAGAAGATGAAAGAGGAGGCTTATAGTTCAACAGGAGTGAAGCAGCAAGAAAGCTCAAATTCTAAGGTTGATTCAGGGCTTGATAAGAAACAAAAATCGGTGGCAGTTAATGTCAGAACGCAAGCACCCGTCCCAAAATTGAAGGTTGAATTGGGCACAAAAAAATAATCATAATATTCATAGATCCCAAAGGGAGAATCATATTGCTGATGTATCATGAAGGAATGTATCTTATAGCAGGTGTTATTGTTGTGGGAAAATGGGACATTCACAGTATGTGTGTTCCATAGCCAAAAGATATAGAAGGGAACAAGAACAGAGATGACATCCAAAAAGAGAACGGTTTTCCAGAGCATATTTTGAAGGACACTGTTTTTGGTGCGGAGGATTTGGGAACATGGCTAGGTACTGTATGATGACTATTCAGAGAAATGTGCCAAAGCAGAATCAAAATGGTCGCAAGCAGCAGGTCAATAAACCGACATGTGAGTTAAAAACGCAGAATAGATTTGCGGCTTTGCAAGATGAGGATGGTCCATCATACTCTGAGAAAGAACAGAAGTCTCAATCCATGCCGAGTGTGAAAGAAAAATTATGGACCAAAAAGAAGAAAAATGAGAAGGCAGTGGTGGCAGAGATTTCCCTTAAAGCATCAGATCGATCTGGTGTTTGGATCCTTGACAGTGGTTGCACATCCCACATGACGAGTAATAAGGATCTTGTTATAGGCATCAAATATGAAAAAGAAGGAGTTGTCAAATTTGGAAATGATGAAGGCTTGAAGATTGATGGCTCAGGGAAATCCATGCTTGGGGGAAAAGAGATGAGACGTGTTGATGTCTTGGTAGTAGAGGGTCTCAGTCATAACTTACTCAGTGTTAGTCAACTATGTGACTCTGGGCACTCTATCTGATTTACCGAGAAGATGTGTGTTGTGAAAGGAAAAGATGGAGCAACTGTTCTGCAGGGAAAAAGGTCAAAGGGAAATCTCTATCTTGTAGGTGGGGAAGAAGTTAAATGTCTTTTATCCAGAGAGGAAGAAAACCAGCTGTGGCATAAGCGACTTGGTCATCTATGCCAACCATCTATAGAGGATCTCATAAAGTGTGATGCTGCTAGAGACCTTCCCAATCTATCACGTGATCGCACTCATACGTGTGATGCTTTCCAATAAGGGAAGATCATCAGAAAGACATACAGGCCAAAGGAACAGAAATCAACTAGAGTGCTCGAACTGGTTCATGCTGATGTATGTGGACCTATCTCACCACGAGCTATAGATGGGAAAAGGTACTATGTTCTTTTCATTGATGACTATAGCAGAATGGCATGGGTATTCATCATTACCCATATTACAGAGGTGTTCAGTTTCATAAAGCAGTACAGGAGGGAATCAGAAAAGATGCTTGGGAAGAAAATTCTGAAGTTTCGTACTGATAACGGTACGGAATTTACAAACCATCAGGTTGAAAACTATCTCGAGAAACATGGGATAAGGCATCAAGTTTCATCAGTAAGAACTCCCCAACAGAATGGAGTGGTTGAAAGGAGAAATCGGATCATCAACAACATGGCCAGAACAATGCTTATTGATAAGGACCTAGTATAGAAATTTTGGAAGGAAGTAGTTTTGACATCGGTCTATGTTTCAAACAGGTCCCTATTATATCCGAAGCAAGGGAAGACTCCGTATGAACTGTGGTACGGAAAGAAGCCAACATTGAAATACTTTCAAATCCTTGGAAGTAAGTGTTTCATTATCAACAAAGAACATCATAGGATGATTGAAGCACGAGGAGATGAAGGGATATTACTTGGATATTCAGGGAAAAGAAAAGCATATAAATACTTCAACAAGAGGCTGTGAAAAATTGTTGAGAGCAATGATGTCACTATACTCGAAAATGAACAGACTGCTCAACGACCCAGTGAACAGTTCCTGGATGAAAGTGATGATGAGGTAAGAAAACCAGGGGGAGCAGAAGTGGCATAAGCTGATTAAGAAGAAGATACTGATGATGAAGAAGAAAGTGTCAAATCTATGTCTGCGAGGAAGCCAAAGAGTCGAGCTGAAATTGATAGACAGAATATCATTGGTGATCAAAAAGCTCCAGTTCAGACTCGAAGAATGAAATAATCACAACAAACATCGTTTTTATCTCAAGTGGAGCTGAATCTTTTTTCCGATGCAGCTGATGATGAAAACTGGGTTCAGGCTATGAACGAAGAGCTTGATGAGATTGAGAAGAACCAGACATGGGAGACTGTTTTGAGGCCAGTAGACAAGAATGTCATCGGGGCTAAATGGGTCTTTCGCAACAAGATGAATGAAGATGGAACAGTGATTCGGAACAAAGCACGACTAGTGTGCATGGGGTACTCCCAGATCGAGGGAATATATGTCGATGAGACATTTACAACGGTTGCAAGGATGGAGACAATCAGATTATTTTTGGCCATAGCAGTGCAACGAAAATTCAAAGTGTTTCAGATGGATGTCAAATCTGCATTCTTGAATGGTGTTCTGGAAGATGAGGTGTATATTGAGCAGCCATATGGTTTTCTCATTCATGAGGATGAGAACAAAGTTTGTAGGCTGAAGAAGGCATTGTGTGGGCTGAAACAAGCACCAAGGGCATGGTACTCAAGGCTTGATCAGTACATGAAGAAGCTTGGTTTTCAGCGTGGAGGAGTTTATTACAATCTCTATTTAATTAATGATAGTAATAAAAGGATTATGGTGTTGGTTTATTTCGATGACATAATATTTTGTGGATCAGATGAAGCTCAGTGCAGACAGTTTTCTGAATTCATGAAAAATGAGTTTGAAATGTCAATGATTGGAGAGCTAACGTTTTTCCTTGGTCTAAAGGTGACACAAGGAAGGAATGGAACATTCATTTCTCAATCTAATTATGCCAAGAAGGTATTGAGAAGTTTTGGAATGGAATATTCCAAGGAGATGAAGTCTCCAGTTGCCACCCGGATGAAATTATCGAAAGATGAAGATGGCAAGGCAGTTAATATCACAGAATACAGGCAAATTATTGGATGTTTGTTGTACTTCACTGCAACAAGGCCTGATATTGTTTTCACCACATGCCAAGCAGCGAGAGACCAGATTAATCCCAAAGAAATCCACATGCTTGCAGTGAAAAGAATACTTCGGTATATACAGGGAACAATGGATTTCAGTTTGACATATACTGATAAATCTCAGACAGAGTTATTGGGATATACTGATGCAGACTGGGCCGGTTCAGTGGATGATAGGAAATCAACGTCAGGTGGTGCTTTCTATCTTGGTGGATTGTGTATTTCTTGGATAAGCAAGAATCAAAATTGCATTTCATTGAGCACCACAGAAGCTGAGTATATTGCGGCCACTCAAGTATGCACTCAATTGTTGTGGATGAAGCAGCAGCTTGAAGATATGGGAATTGAAGTTAAGTCTCTGATCGGAATCCAGTACGACAACTCAAGTGCTATAAATCATAGAAAAAATCCCATTGATCATTCACGGAAAAAGCACATTGAGATTAAGTATCATTTTATCAAGGAAAAGGTTGAGCATGGAATCGTGAAGTTGGAGTATGTGCCTACAGAACTATAGGTTGTAGACATTATAACAAAGGCCTTACCCAAGGAAGATTTTGGGAGGCATCAACTGGATCTGGGATTTCATTCGACTCCCCATAGTTGAAATAGTGGGGATGTGGAACCCCCCCTCTCCCCGAGGTATGATGTGTTTTTCCCTACTATGCTGATATGTGTTCTCTACAATGTTACAGACTAAAAAGAAGTGACCTTTGGGTTCGTTGACAAAGGGGGAGAAAATAGTGATTGTTAAAGGGGAAGAATGTGTGGAGATTTGACAAATCGTGAATGATATAGGGAGATGCTGACCAGTGGAGCAGCCAAATAGGGGGAGAAATGAGAAAGGGGTAGAGTATCAAATCTAACGATGCTAGAAGTGATCGATCAAAGAATAGAAATCATGACAGCAGAGGATCGTGATAAAAGCAGAACAGTGGTGTTGGGATGGTGTTAGATGGTGTACAGCTATTCATCAATTGGTATCAGTGTGGTTCAACAATTGGTATCAATTTAAGAATTGGTATCAGGTTGGAATCGAAAATTGGGGTCTGACATGAAGTGATTCATTGATGAAATTTTCATACTACTCATGTTTCTCACACCGAGCATTGCTCATGTGTGCTTAGAGTACGTGTTATGTGAATCCTTGAACACTATCAGAATCGCAAGAGGCGAATGGTGGTAGCGACTGGAAGAAGACTCAGTGGGGTATCAAAGTGCAGAAAATCATTCTGAGCAGAGTTGTGAAGAGTTGTCAACAATCCCAAATGGGGAGATTGTTGGGCAACAATCCCTCAAGGTAACATTGAAGTATTTTAGGGTTGGTTGTGTTTGTTGACCAAGCAGGTTTCCATGGATATTTGTTGAGTTCCCAAGAAGTTGTTGACAATACTTGTTGACAAAGAACAATGAAAAAGGAATGGACGATCTGGAGGCGGTACAAAAAGAGCAGTACAAGGTGGCGCCGTTTCTGAGTGTTTTCCAAATTTTTGGGGTCCAAAATTTGGAGTTTGGTGAGCATCGCGAAAATAGGATTTCCATGAAGATCATAATTTAATATGGAAAATGCATGAATTTCGTGAAGATATGATGCATGGTTTGGAAATCACAAAGACTAGGATAATGGAGGAGGGGATGCTTCGCGATTACGTCATGCTTCGCAAACTGCCGAGGCTGAAGCGCATCGCGGCGGTGAAGGGATTTGCGAAGGAGCTTCACGGAAAAGGCGCGAAGGAATGTTGGGCTTCGTGAGGGAGCTTCGCGGCGAAGTTTCGAAGGTATGTTGATGGTGATTCTTTGCGACTACGCCAAGCTTCGCGAACGGCAAATTGCCATGGTGCTTCGCGATTTGGACAGAATTCCGGCAGAATCTATGGAGCTTCGCGATTTGAGATGACATGGCGTTGACTTCGCGCGGAAGGGGTGAGGGTCGGTGGAATCGCCTATAAATAGAGGCCAACCCCCTCGATAGAAGTAGAGAGCATTTTTATAGAATCTCATTCGCTCTCGATTTGCGAAGGTGGTTCGCGGAGCCAGTGTGATTCGCGAAAGATGAGCTTTGCGGCGACTATTGTAGCTCCGTGAAACCTGCGAGGTCCGCGTTGGCTTACTAAGCTTCGTGATGGTCGTTGCATTGCGATGGCTTGAGCATCGCGAGAGTGATTCGCGAGGGTTCTTCGCGAGGGAGCTTCGTGAAAAGGCAGGAGCTTCGCGAAGGCTTGTTTGAGCTTCGTGAAATTGGGAGCTTCGCGAAGTAGGGTGATTTGCGAAGGTGTTTTCAAAATGAATTGCCCAGTGTTAAGAGGCAAAGAGGTATTCATCTGTGGATGAAATTTGGACTTCAATAGAGCATCTATCAATAGTTGAAGATGCATTGTTTCATGCAAATGAATAGACCTACAGGTCTATAAACTGTGATTGAATTCCCTTCTAGGGCAGTGAGCATAGGAAAAGGAAGAAGGTGATCCTCTCCACCGGCAGTGATCCAGAGAGAGAGAAACATGGAGTGACCCTTGGGAAAGTAGTGATCTGACCCTAAACCTTGTAAGGGCAGTGAGCCTGGGCATATAAGTGATCTAGCTCGAACCATTGTATCCACAGCTAGTGAAGTATAGTGGAATTTGGTACGACCGGCAACCTGTCGGCGTATGCTCCTTAGACATAGCCTTCAGCGGTGAACCAAGTAAAATTTTTGTGTCATGTGCTTGCCTTACTTTATCTTTATGTTGTACAACAGGAAAAGAGATAAGAGTGTTTTTCGTAATAGCGAAACAAGATCATAAAGGGCTTAAATTTTAAATTACTCATACCTTGATTCACCCCCCCCCCTCTCAGGGTATTCATCCTTGTGGACCTAACATTTTTAATTATTTTTTCAACCAAATCTTACATGTGCATCCATCCTAGGGGTAATGATTTACTCTTCTTTTATGGAAAATGATTATATTGTGAAACAACAATGGTTCATTTTTACATTACCAACATTTGGTGATGGGAATAATTATCGAAAAAGTATTTAGATATTACATATTTTTTATTTACATAGTCTTTATTTTTTTGTACTGTTTATATAGAACATACCTTTATGCTAACTATTTTGTGTAATAAAGGTTACTTCATTTGTCGAAGTGTGGATTACCACCACCCCAAAGAGATGTCATTCGGTCACATATTACATGGAATATATAAATTATATGTTTACTAAAAATATATTATATATATTATATAATAATTTTTCATTAATTTTATTACTATACATACAATTTTTTTAGTTTTGTTTTATACATATTTCAATGACAATTAGAAACAATGCTCATGTTAGTGTATTACCTTCCATCTTCATTAACGATGAATTCCATTACATATTTCTATATTATATAGACTAATATAAATACATATCTACTATATTTAAATGAAATTTATATCATTTTTTACTTTCTATAAATCCTTATATAAGAATGATGACAGAAAATATAACAAATTAAGACACATGCGAATAAAAAATAGGATATTACACTGAGTGAAACCTTAACATTGAATTTTTAATTGGAATGTAATATAAATGCATAAATAAACCATATATATTATTAGATATAAGAATATGGTTCTATAAAATACTTATAGTAAACATAAATTTTTCGTATATGAGGTTTGTATGAGTATTAATATAATCAATACGTATGGTATGAGAGTGACATATCACCTTTAATTTTCGTGAGATATATGCCGTATTCACCAAATCATTTCATAATTATAGTCTATATACTTCCCATGGATGTATTCTATGATACATAAACATATATTTACATATATTTACATATCCATATTATGATCATTAATTTATGGGTGTTATGTTTAAAATGTTAGAAAATTTGTGATATAATTTTGTCTCAAGTTAATTTCGTTGAGATAAATTACATGTTATACACCAATATTTTATTATGAGTTGTATATAATGACTTTTGAAGTTTATTTTTTGGATATAATTATTTTGAAGATAGTTTTAAAATCATTTAATTTTATAATTTCAATTTTATTATGATTTAAATTTACCAATGGGGTAATAGATTATATCTTCAATCACATTTATTATCTATATTGTTTATGCATATGATTCAATTAATGAAATATTATGATCAATATATCAAGAAAACTCATTAATTTTATTAACCTTTGGATAATTATATTATATCCAATTAATGGTACCATTTCATAACTCATTGGAACTTAATTTGATTAAGAAATTTTTTTTATGAAAATAATACTTTCTTACTCATCTCGGTCATAAATTTTCATTCTTTGAAAAAAAAATATTTTATAAACAGTGTTTTGGAAACAATTTTACTGTTATCCTATGAGGAATAAAATAAAATTTATCCCTTGTATTACCATTTATCAAAATTATTATAAAAATAAATATTATTTCACTTTCAGGCCAAGGATCCTTGCTAAACGTTTATGGTGTAAAATGATTGTTCTGTATGTATGGACCAACCCACCAGCATTGCCTTCATTTCCCTGATGTTTCCATTGTATGTTTAAAGAGACTTTTTAAAAAATTAAGTTTTTTTCCAACATTTATGGATATTAATTCATTTGACAAATTTATCAATTAAAAAACATTTAAACGAATTATGAAAAAATGATTCAAAATACATTGAAATCTACCATTATATGTTTTCTGAAATGTTTTTTTCAATGAAAAGGATTTAAATGATCTCATATATTATTTTGTATATATTCAATTTATTATCATGGGAAATATTTTTCAAAATTATTTCAATCATTATTTGTATTATTTCAATGGTAATAGTTTGAAATTTTTGTTATATTCTTTTAAATATTTCCAAGGAAAAGAGGATTGTAATTTTTTAAATATTTTTTTACATGTATTCAAGTATAATGGTTTTAAAAATGTAGTAAATTTTATTTTATATGGTTTTGTTAAAAAATGTTATCAAAATGATATAAATAATTCTTTCAATGTTTTAAAAGTGATTTAAATTGAATTGTTTTTGTAAAGGTATATTTTTTTGAAATGTCTTTTTGAATGAAGAATGTATATTTTAGTCAATAATTATTTTTTTTAAAAGAATTCAAAAATATATTCTATTTAAGAGGATGTAAGATTATTTTACTTCTTTCATTATATGAAACGATTCAACTATTCAATTCATATTATTTGTTTTAATGGTTTATGTTTTGATTGAATGATGTTTGTAAAAACCGGTTTCTCCTACATGGGCCAAATGTTATAGAACCCATTACTTTTCAAAGGGTTTTATATTTATAAAACCATTTCCTCTTCAAAAGGTTATATATTCAGGTAACACATTCTCTTCGATTGGTTATTCTATGATAAATGATAATGAAACTAGTTTCTCTTCAATGAGTTGTGCCAAGGTAAATACTTATGAAACACTATTCCATTCAGGAGTTATTCGTGAATGAAATGATTAAGAAACCTATATATTTTCCATAGGATATGATTGAAAGACCCTGAGACACCCTGAGAGGGGATCGGTGAATTAGGTTGTCAAATTTTTCTTTTAAACTAACGGATCTTGATCCCATGTTGGTAGAAACAAGAATAACATGTATGCTGTATATGAGAACAAATAAAACATTCACATGCAAAGAGATGACATAGCCCTTTTTTACATGGTTAACCATTAAGGGCTACTTCCAAGTAGCATACACCGACAGGTTTTTGGTCGTACCAAATTTCACTATTCCTAACTAATTGTGGATTACAAAGGTTTGGGAAGAGTCACTCTGTCCCAGGTTCACTACCTTAACAACTGTTCAAGGATAGCCTACTGAATCCATCGGGTCACTCTCGTTGACCCCCCTTGCTCAAAACCATTGGTGAAGTCCCAATCAGTTTATATATGTGAAGGTCTCTTCATCCTAGATAATGAATGAATCCTATGTTGTATGTAAATTCTATGTTGAAGTCCAACTTCCACCCGTAGACTAAACTCACTTTGTACCAAAGGTATCCGGCAAACATCCATCTTTCATGCAACCCCAAAAAGACTGGAGAGCTTCAATCCACACCTGGCATGCTTCCCCAATCCGGCGCACATGTTTTAAAGATGGCGTGCAAGTTCACCTCTACTACATGCACGACACTTGCATTTTCAACCTCAATCTGGCGCGACTCACACTCTTTTCCACCCAAACAGGTTTTGGTGTGCAATTTTCAACTGTCGTTCTTCTTCAAATACGGGCATGCATGTGTCACCAAACCACCTGCGCAACACCTCCTTTTCCAACTCTAAATAAGGGTGAATCACCCCCTTTCCCACCCATACAATCTTGGACGCACAACAAACAACTATCGCCCAACTTCTACTTGTGTGACCCACAACCACTTGCGCGACCACTACACCTGCGCAACGGGAGCTCTGATTTTATCTAATTATGAACTCAATTCTGAATGAGGACGGTTCAATCCATATTTATTGTCATTTGGATACCCTGCGTGATGGTACGCAAGTCTTCCCTCAGCGTGCATGTTTCGGTGTGCAAGTCTCTGACGCGTAAGTCACTTGCACGACCAAACATAAAACTTGGGCACCCTTCTCCCATTGCCATATTTTCATGTTCGGATCTTGAAAAACATATGTAGCGCAAGGATCTTCTCATTCATGACAATGGCGCACAAGTATCTTTTCCAAAACCACTTTTCTCCATTTGTCGATTTTCAGGCCCAAAAAATTGGCAAACACTACAAAACGGTGCCACCTTCAATACTGTAATCGGCTTCTTCTGTATGATAAATTTGTGGGCACACATTCTGAATTTCTACTAAGTATTGAATATAAACACAAACCATAAACCAATATATTCAATATATGACAATGGTTCCAACTATCTCCCCCTTTGGGTCTGTTGGAAATCAATAAATAAATTCAATAGAGCACCAAACATAGGGAAACCAAAAAACACAATTATATTCTTAGCCAACAATCCAAGTCTACATGAGCAATGCTCGTTGTAGAAAAAAAGAGGGGAAGTATGAATTGGGTTCCTGTGTTTTGGAATTCTCAATGACACCCAAGAAATTCTCTTACAGAGTTATTGAAGCATTACATGCCCCATGTATTCCTTCTCATCCTTCTCACCGACACTGAATTCTCAATGTGTCACCGAAGCAAATTTGTCACAGAAGCATTACATGCCTAAATTTATTAGTTTCTCCCCCAATGAAAATAAATCCAAAGGCCCGTAATTTTTCATCATTCAGCTCAAATCACACTCCCCCTTGATAGTATCTCTTCCACAAACCTGCATCACAGCCATAAACAAATTAAAAAAAATTAACATAACTAGGGAGAAGGGTATTGTGTTACCTCCTTATGAACTGGGAGGTGGTGGAACATCGAGTATCAATTGATGCTTCTCAAACACAGCCACTGAAAATGGCTTGGTCATGATATCTACCACTTTCTCAATAGTTCCCACATGATCCATTCTAATCACACCTTTCTGAACATTTTCTTTGATAATGTGATACCTTATTTCAATATGTTTTGTATGAGAATGTTGAACATGATTCATTGTAAGATCAATTTTGCACTTGTTATCACAGTAAATTACCATTGGTTGCTTCACCTCATAACCAATATCTGTTTAATGTTGCTTTATCCATAGTAGTTGAGTGCATGCCTTTGTGGCAGAGATATACTCTACTTCATCAGTACTAAGAGAAGTACTTTCTTGTTTCTTGATCAACCATCCAACACATTTATTCCCAATATAGAATGCTCCACCACTAGTGGACTATCTATCCACTACATCACCAACCCAATCAGAATCAGAAAATGCTGATAATTCACTATCTCTTCTTTCAAGAAAGTATATGACACAACTGTGAGTACCTTGAATATACCTCACGATTCTTTTTACCACTGTCAAATGTTTCTCCTTTGGATTACTTTGAATGCGGGCCACTAGACATGCTGCAAAGAAAATATCTATCTATGACGATGTCAGGAACAGTAGGCTCCCTATTATCCTCATGTATATAATGGGGTCTACAGATTCCCCACCCTCATGCTTTCCAGGTTTGGTTCCAACTACAATCGGAGTTGATATTGGTTTGGAGTCTTGCATATTAAACCTTTTCAGCAGCTCTCTTGCATAATTTTCTTGAGAAATTAATGTGTAATCCTAAATTTGTATCACCTGTAGCCCTATGAAATATGTGAGCTCCCCAATCGTAGACATTTCAAATTCTGATTTCATGTGATTGGAAAATTTATCCACTAATTTCTGCCGGATGCCACCAAATATAATGTCATCAACATAGACTAGAACCATGAACTTATCTTTTGGAGAATTCTTCACATATAGATTGTGGTCTGCACCTCCTCTTTTGAATTCAAGCTTCTTGATATATGAGTCCAGCTGGGAATACCATGCTCATGGTGACAGCTTTAAACCATATAGAGCATTCTTGAGTTTGAAGACCTTTGTTTCATCAGTACCAAGAACAAAACCCACTGGTTGTTAAATGTAGACATCTTCTTCGAGTACACTATTCATGAATGCTATCTTGACATCAATTTGATATATTTTATATCCTCATTGGGGTGCCATGGAAAGGAAAATCATTATTGAATCTAGTATAGACAATGGAGAAAAGGTTTCTATAATATCAACGCATTTAATCTGGAAGTATCCTTTACATACCACTCATTCCTTTTTTCTAATATCACTTCCATGCTCATCAATATTGTTCTTGAAGATCCATTTTGTTCTAATCACATTCTGACCTTCAGGTCTCTGGACAAGATCGCATATTTGATTCTTGTCAATCTGATCTAACACTTCATTCTTGGCATTCATTCACGATTCATCCATTGTAGCTTCGTCAAATGATGATGGCTCCAAAACTGATAGAAATACAGATTGCATGTTATACCTCATCCTCCTTGTTTGACTGGGCGCACTCCTATCACCAATTATGTTAGATGGATCAATCTCACCTCTACAATTTCTCCAGTGCAGTTCAGTTGCATTCTCTCCAGCCACAATTTCTTCTTCAGATTATTTTTTTGAGTCAATGTCATGATGTGACTATTGAGTGTTTTGTAGATCTTCCTCTATTTATATATTTGTATTTTCCCCACATTCACTTTCTTTTTCACTTTCTATCACATCACCATATGACATCCTTGATGTATTTGTCATTTTCTCTTCTATTATCGTAACACCACTGCTTTCCAAAATCCTTCCTAATCGCTTGTTGAAACACTTGTAGGCTTTGTTGTTCATTGAGTATCAAAGGAAAATTATTTCATCTTTATTGTCATCATACTTCCCGTGATTTCCTTCTTTGTTCCTAATGAAACATTTACTTCCAAAAACATGAAAGTATTTCAAATAGGGTTTCCTTACATGCCACAATTCATATAGTGTCTTCTTCTCGCCCATATAATTTCCTGCTCGATTTTGAATATATACTGCATCTTGAACAGCCTTTTTCAGTAATGTCGTAAAATACAACTCTCAATCTGCATAGTTCGTGCCATGTTGATCACCTGTCAATTCCTACATTCAAAAAAACCTTTTTTTTGTGGAGTTCTCAGAGAAGCTACCTCAAGTTGTATCCCATTCTTCTCCAGGTAATTTTCAAATTCAATGGGCGTGTATTCCCCACCTTTGTCAGATCACAACACTATGATTGATCATCCTGTATCATTCTCGGTAATTTGTTGATATGTTTTCATGAAGTCAAGAACTTGTCGTTTCCTATGAATGACCATTACATAACCCATTTTACTGTAATAATCTTTGAAAAGGACAAAGTACCTTTATCCATGAGTTCTGGAAACATTTATCAGCCCACATACATCTGGTTGAATTAGATCAAGAAGATGGGATGCCCTTTTCTTCTTTTGTCTATATGAACTGCAGACCATCTTCCAACGAATGCAAGCATCACAAGAATTTTCACGCTCAGGCTTCAGGTTGGGAATGTCCATAACAATCCTGAATTTTTATATTTTCTCCATGTATTGTTGATTGATGTGTCCCAATCTCTGATGCCACAATTTGTATTCTTCTTCAACAGTCATGTAACAACCATTTTCTTTACTATCAACCTGATACAAGTTGCCTTCTGTTCTGCATCCCTTCATACGATAATTGCATGCATTTTCCATGATAGTGAATCCTTTCTGATTTAATGTAACTATAAGTCCCGAGTCACAGAGTTGACTCAAGATGAGTAGATTATGATGTAGGCAATCTACATAATGGACATTAGTTTTCTTTATCTCTCCATTAGCTAATTCATTACTTCCAATGCATTTGATTTTCAGAGCTCCATCATTACCAAATCGTACTGTGCCATAAACCTTCCTTTTGATATCCATTAATAGGCCCGCATTACCTCTCATATGAGATAAACAACCGCTATCCAGAATCAAGGTACTATTGCTTTTTTTAGCTTTGAGGGCCACCTCTTCAGGGGTTGATTCCTCAATTTTTTTCATTTCCTTCCATGAGACATTATATTGAGTATAGAGAACTGATGGAATTTCAATTATCTCTTATGTATACCTAGGTTCTTCATATTCGAAATATTTTTTGAGAGGAGAAAACATGTTTTAAAGTGAAACATTGTCTTGCTGACGAGACTTTACTTGTCTCGCACTTTGGCATGAGGTGTCCATGTCCCTTCTCTGCCTGCAATTAAAAGCCTTATGACCAATGTTAGAACAACGAAAACAATATCCATAGAAATTGTTTCTTCTATACGTATTATAATATGAATTTGTTCTCCTCTTTTGAACTTTTATATCCTCTCCATTCAGACAGTTTCTTGCATCTTCGCAATAAGACATGGTGTGGCCATAATATCCACAGAACTGACACTTCATGATAGGAAATGTCTTCTAACTTATATTTATCCTCATTTCTTCATGTGTGGGTAAATAATATGAGGGATCCTTTTTGCACGAGGCTCGAGGATAGTCTTCTTTTCTATTTTCCGATTGAATTGGGGGTTTCTGTTTTATCACTTATGAATACTTTCCCACATCACCCAATTTCATCTTGCCTTTATTTTGGTCACCTTTATTTGCAGTATTTGACGATTCTACCTCACAACCAATTCCACTATTTCCCATGCAGGCATGTCTTTTATCATTTCAAAAAATTTCAAATCCATTAGAGCCACGTTTTTCTTTCTCCAACAGCTCAGCATCTGAGACCCTTCCAAACTGTATTTTCTTCCTTGATTCATTTAATGTTGATTCAGTCTCATGTTTACTCCTAAGATTAACAACTTCCTCTTTAGTACTCTCAATAACCTTGTTCTTTTCTTCCAGTATATTTGTGAGGTCATTGATGACCTTCCCATGGTCTTCAATTATAAACTTCAAATCCACTAAATCATCATGACATTCATGGATTCTAGACTTTACATTCACAAATTCTTCTAGTTGTTCAATTTCATCTTCAAGCTGATAAACATATTCAAATGATTTATCTACAATTTATTTACACTTATTGACACTCTTACATTTCATATTAATATTGATAACAACATCATTATGTTGCAACTCAAGATTTACACTAGTTTTTAACTTATAGTCTACACCATTATATTCTGTTTTTTCAGCAGTGGACATCATAGAAACATGGTTTCCAGTTTTAATCTCTAGTTCATCTTCTTCACAGAATTCATTATTATCATCTTCCTCTTCACAGAAAAAACTCTTCTTTAGATCTTTCTTTCTATATTTTAATTATCGATTCTTGAAAAACCTTTTTTGAGGCTACTCTATGTTTTTAGCATCACTATCATCATCATCGATCATTCATAAGCACTGAGAAGAAATGTTCCCGACTTTTCCGCAATGAAAGTAAGCTAGAGTTATCTTCCCTTTGAATTTCCCTTTTCCCTTCTATATCGTCTTGGAAATGAGAGAAAGAATTTATTTTTCTTCATCATCTTCATGACTACTGTCTTTTGTAATTTTTATTTTCTCCATGGATAGGAACTCTATATCCTTTCTTACTAGTGTAGTAGAATCTACTGGTTTTACTCTCATTTCATATGCCACTAGGCTGGTCAACAGATCATCCAAAGAAAGTTTGGAAATATATCTTTCCTCAAGGGCTGAAACCATTTCATTTTACAGGGGTGGAAGTCTTCTTAATATTTTCATTACAATGTCAATGTGTTTTATTTCTTCTCCTAGACCATGAATTGATCCAACCACTTCAGTAATTCAATTGAAGAAGGAGTCTGCATTCTCATCAGAATGCATCTTCAGATCATCAAACCTATTATGTAGGACGTATAGTTTCACCTCCTTCACTTTTCTATATTCTTCATAAATATTTTCAGGTTTATCCTACATGGACTTTGATGAGGTGCAATTAATCGCCATTAGATAGATCTGATCAGAAAGGGTTGCGGTGAGAGCATCCTGTTCTTTAGAATCAGCATTAAGAATTTTTCTATTGGCATCCATCATAGCCATCCCTGTTGGAATGGTAACATGTATACCTTGGACAGTGTAAGATAGTACTTCCATTCCAAGGGATCTTAGATGACATCTCATTCTATTCATCCAGATCTGGAAATTACATCCATCGAAGAGAGCGACTACCCTAAAATTAGATGAATTTACCATAAAGGTATATTGAAAGATCAAACACCAGTTAACCTCCCTCTGATACAACTTGAAGGACCCTTGGACACCCTGATAGGGGAGGGGTGAATCAGGGAGTCAACTTTTTCTTTTAATCTGAAGGATATTGTTTCCACGTTGGTAGAAACTAGTTTAACCTGTATGATGGATATGAGAACAAATAAAACATTCACATGAAAAGAGACGACACAATAATTTTTACATGGTTCACCAGTAAGGGCTACGTCCAAGGAGGATACGCTGATAGGTTGTTGGTTGTACCAAATTCCACTATTCTTCACTCGTTGTCGATTACAATGGTTTGGAAACAGTCACTCTGTCCCAGGCTCACTACCCTTACAACTGTTCAGGGATAGCCTACTGCCTCCTTCGGGTCATTCCCATTAACCCCCCCCCCCCCCCCCCCGGGTTCACTGCCTTTGATGAAGTCCCACTCAGTTTATAGATGTGAAGGTCTTTTCATCATTGCTTATGAATACATCCTCTGTTGTATGCAGAAGCTCTGTTGAATTCCAACTTCCACCAGTAGACTAAACTCACTTTGTACAAATGGTATTGGGAAAACATCCAGCTTCCGTGAAGGCCTAAAAAGACTAGCGTTCTTCAATACACACATGGCATGCTTCTCCTATCCGGCGTGTAAGTTTTAATTATGTCATGCATTTTCACCTCTACTACTTGCGCGACACATTCTTTTTCAACCTCAAACTTGCATGACTGACATTCTTTTCCACCCAAACCGGTTTTGGCGTGCAATTTTTAACTGTCGTACTTCTTCAAATCCTGGTGCACAAGTGTCACCAAACCACCAACGAGACACCTCCTTCTCCAACTCCAAACTTGGGTGAATCAACCGCTTTATCATGCAAACCACCTTGGATGCGCAGCAAACAACTGTCGCACAACTTCTACGTGTGCGACCCACAACCACTTGCGCGACCACTACACTTGCGTGACGGGAGCTCTAATTTTCTATATGTCTAAACTTCATTCCAAATGAGGAGGGGTCAACCTAGATTTATATGCATTTGGATATCATTCGTGAAGGCTTGAAAGGCTTCCCTCCGCACGCAAGTTTCGACACACATTTCTCTACCGCGGAAGTCACTTGCGCGGCTAAACATAAAACTTGGGCTCCCTTCTCCATTTTCCATATTTTCATGTTCTAATCTTGAAAATCATATGGATTTCATGTTTTTATCCTTCAATACAATGGCACACAAGTCTCTTTACCAAAACCACTTTTCTCCATTTGTCGATTTTCAGTCCCAAAAATTTGGAAAACACTAGAAAACAGTGCCACATTCAATACTGTAATCTACTTGATCTATATGATCACTTTGCTTGCACACATTCTGAACTTCCACTAAGGATTGAAAACAAACATAGAACATAATCCAAATCATGCAAAAAACGAAAATGTTTCTTACAATGAAATGGTTAAATTTTTTATACCCATTTCATTTTATGGTAATTGATATAATGTTTATTTAACCCATATATTTTTTTGGGTCATGATATGATGCTTGTTTTATTACGTTGTGGCACATGTATGTATGATAATATTATGAGATATTTTGGAGCATTATCTCCCTCTAAATAATTGGGTAATGATTCACATATCATGAGATAATTATGGGAATTTTAACGACCCCCACCCTCTAAGGATAACCTACTTGTTATAGCAATGATGAAAGGGAGATGATGACCCTTATTCCATCCTCTTATAGGACTGAGGGTGGAAAACAACTCGAAGGGTATAAAAATATCATTAAATGGGAGGCATTAACATTTCCTAGTAAAAAATATGATGATATAAAATTAATTAACTACAATACCACTCCAAGATACAAATTAATGAAAATCAAAATCCACCCCACATGAATGGTTAAAATGAAACTATTAAAATTACATGTAAATCTGATGTTAGTACCAAATGTAATGACAATAATGAAAAATAAACTCTCTCAAAGTCCATGTTAGTGCTTCCCAACATGGTCCATATAGTCTCCAAGAAATCTAATATCAGTTTCATAATGTAGGGTGAGCATAAAAGTATACTCAATTAGAAAACCAAAGTATATCAGGAAAAAGTTAGAGAAGGATACTAATTCTCCAGTGATAAAATATCAGATCTAAGAACACATAACAAGGAATACAAACCATCCCCACATCATCAAGGAACACTCAATAAATAATGCAATATAGGTAAATAATATTGTAAAAACATCAATGATAGGGTACCCCTCACCACTTTCCCACTAATTAACCACTCTCAGACCCTAACAGAAAATGGCATGGTGCTCCGACCACTTTTGATAGAATCGTGTCACATCCGACCCTCACAAGCTTCGGAAAAAAAACCATCACAAAAATCCCACACACACCTACTCCACATAAAAAATCACATCCCACCAATACACTCTTGGGCCACATAGCATGTCACCGCTCATCCCAAATACACATGGGAAGGACAACACATCTTTTCTCATCCCGAAGACACCTGTGATGCACCACACATCTCATCCTGAAAACACTTGGGAATCAAAACACACCCAGACCCAACTTGTCCTCATGAACCAATGCATTACTAATGATTCCTAGCCTATAATCACTTGGAATAGGGAGCAGGGACGATATGGTGTCCATTTATCCATCCTACCACTTGGATTTTTAGGAAATACACACTCCACCAAGATGATTGTGGTGTTCAGTACATAGTTCTCAACTATGGTGGGGTTTATATAGAAATCACAACTAAATAAAAGGACATATATATATACAGAAAACCCAAACCATCATATGGGTTTCAAAACAACTAACCACCTCATTAAACTTACAACTTTATTGCTACCTCTAAATTCGTTTATTATTATAAAAAATAGTCACTTAATAATTTGATCAATGAATCATACATTACAAATCCCCTTTCTGAATCACCCATTAATTTAAACATTAATAAGCACTTATCTGGTTATATCATCCCTACTCGGTCAACTTCGTAACTCATACCACAATTAAAAAAAGCAACACAGAAAAATATTCAGAAACACCATAGTGTTTTTAGAAGGTATAAAGGCTTTTAGTTTAAAAAACATCATATTTACACTCCATTTACACCTATTAGTTCTTTAATAAAGTACCAATCCAGAGACATGGGGTGATGCTTTCTTCACACAACTCATAGAGAAAATCTGGGTGAATTACACATACCAACAACTGTCATGATCATTCCTTTCCCATGACTATACCACCACAAAAAAATCATATTTAATAATGATCTGTTCTTTAATTCCACAAGTAAACATCTAGTGTTATCCTAGAAATAGTTTGATCCTAGGGAATTATTTTTTTAGCTGAGTGTATATGGTAATCTAATTTCATAGAAAATTGTTATATTGGAAATCAAAAAACAGGAATTTTAGAATCTATTCATTTCAAAAACCAAGATACCAAAGGACCATGATTTTTCGTATGAATATAGCTCATAAAATTATCACTAAAAACCCAAAAAAAATTAACAAGTAGATCATAGATCACTTTTCCCCTGCCACTTCATATTGATCATAGCCAATTTAGTTATCACTGTTAATCAAAATTCAATCTTTTTATTAAAAAACATTGACATTCCAGCCCCGAATGATGTATAGATAAAATATAGATGATGAGAAATCTACTTCAAAGAAGAAGTGATAAACAATTCCTTAACCCACCAAATCCGGGGTATCACATATAGTAGGAAAAGAATCTAGGGAAATTCTAATACAAATGCAAAAAACACATGGCTCCAGGGGAAACAAAGGTTATGGTAAAGATTCATGACAAGAGAAAAAGAAAATTCACAAATAACAGAAGACCTCTACTTGAGAAAGGGAAAATCCTATATGAATGGGAGATACCATTTTTAAAATCCAATAAACGAGTACATTGACCATGACTACGTGGTTTGGATGTCAATGGAATATTCATGTTTGTAAAATATATATACGATTTTAAATGGATCCAAAATCTATCGATTTTGATATTAATATTATTTATATCAAAAGAAATGATATAGGGAAAAAACTGGAAAAACTAGATAATTTTTGAATACTGAAAAAATATTGAAAATGAGTCATTCGTGGTCATGTCTATAGGGATGAGTTACCGGTGCGAGCTACTAGTGAAAATCTACAGGTAATGATCTACTAGAGTGAGTCACCAGTGGATGAGTCACCATTGAGATTCACAAGTTGATGAGTCACTAATGAGAGTCCCCAATAGATGATTCATTTATGAGAGCATCCAGTAAGAGTAATGGGTGTGAGCTACCACTACGAGTCACCGATGTGAGCATCATAGATGACCTTCTTGTGTGAGTCGCTATTTTGAGTCACCGCTGGGACTCACCACTATGAATCGCCATTACAAGCTACCAATAAGACTCACCATTTTGAACTTCCTTTGTAAAAAATTGAAATTTTGTATGCCCTTGAAATGAGTCACCATGACATCCCAGAACACTTCAAACACCATGTTTTCAAAATATTACAGACCAAAGAGATTCGATCCATTACATCAGATACATGTAAAACTAGAATCTCCCTTGAGAATTTAAAACCTTCCTCATATGAATGATGGGTCCAAACTACCACCCTACGAGATACCTCTCAAGGATCCCGCTACACAAGAAATTCCAATAACAAAAAAACACATCAACATCCATTGACAAATCACGATGTGTTTTTCGAAAGATGTAGTGGAAACCTCTTCATCCAAGAAAAACTCCTCTGAAATATTACAAATCAATTACCACAAAAAACACCATAAAAGAAGAATAACCACTCCATCGGAAACACATGAATCAGATAATTCTATCTTCCATGTCAAGATACTATCATCTCTTAGTGTCACTCACACTCTCTCACATGTTTAATCACCACTTAGTTAATGTGTCTCTATAAAAAATATAGCCTTACACTTTTATATTTTTAAAAATCCATCTCAAATTAAGAATCAATGATAAAACACATATCATAAAAAAAGAATAAAAAATCACGTAAAAAATAATAACAGAACAAGGGAAAACTCAAAATAACTCTAGGTACTAGGAACACATATGTAATTTTATATCCCCTTTACTATACTATATTCCACCATGCCTCCACAACATGTGAACCAAGGGTATGGTCTATCCATATAGAATCATTACCTAATGATACTATATTTTTACTCATCTTTCCAAAAATGTTGAGTCATTCTCAATATCCAACTCTCTCGAACTGAGAATGTGAGAATCATCATATAGATACTAATGAAAATAAGAGACATGAAATAAATTGTGGAATCTCTCCAAATTTTGTGGAAACCCCAATGGGTCTGCCAATTTTTAAACTCACCCCAACACCTAGAAGTGTCGAACAAATCAAGGAGAAATCTTCATCCTTATACCAAACATTTCTTTCGCATATCTAGGGGAAACCATCACAAAGAAGTTGTCCCCAACCAGTCACTCAAAAGTCCAACTCATGCGATTAGTATACGACATTTTTAAGTCATGTTTTTTCTTAATCCTCTCAC
Organism: Viscum album; assembly: GCA_963277665.1. NCBI lineage: Eukaryota > Viridiplantae > Streptophyta > Magnoliopsida > Santalales > Viscaceae > Viscum > Viscum album. Next base: position 1,768,576,510 of record OY728152.1, read on the forward strand.
GATGGAGTTGAACATTTTCTAACATTCATTGATCTATATTTGGGCCAAGAATAATGGTATTCCCAACCTCTATTCAAAACAAGGGTGAGCGACACATTCCCCAGTAGAACGCCTCAAATGGTGGCATGATGAAGGAAGAGAGATAAAAATTATTATAAGAGAACTATAATAAGGAATGTTTCATACCAAAAATCTATTAAAGACTTATGTGCATGCCCAAAACATATCCTCGAATGCATGGATAGTTCACTCCATCTACTAATGTATTTTCGGGAGGAATGCAGTGATGATGAATAACTTGGTACTAAAAGCATGATGAAATCCTTTCCAAAGTCTGAAGGTAAACCATGTGTCCTGATCATTATCAATGGATCTCAAAAAAACCTAAAACTGCACCACCTCGTCTGCATACCTCTTTTCCATGGAATCTGATGTACCCAAATCCTTGATATCTAAGAAGTTATCTGATTTCATTCGAAGGTCAACTATATCATTGATATAATCACAGCCTCCATCATCTCTAGGTAAACATGTGATGAAATTCATTGAGTTTTTGTCCCGCTTAATTTCAGTGACATCCGTGGGATGAAACAAACCACCAAAAACATAGTGCTCAACCATCACTTAATAGCACACTTTGTACTTCTTCAAATACTCTTCACTACCCATATCATCCTTACCACCAAAACATCATCCTCAATCCACAGTAAATATTATAAATTCATGGGTTTACTGTTAAGTGTGATATATGGAACTCATCTATCATCCCTTCATACATCCACACTAGAACAGACATCCTTCCACACGGCCACATCTAATTCTGACTATCTTGTGACCATCCCTCTAGATCATTACCATGGTCAGTATGATCACATATCTCATATTCCTCTTAGTATCCCCACTAAGAGTTATCCACCTACTACATCATAGTTGAGTACACTATTATCGGAAACAAACATCCTCTACTACCATTCATTCCTTCATCTATGTGCAAGGATGATAATGTATCCATCATTTTCCATGTGTCTGTCGATTCCTGATCAATCTTCTTCTAAATATTTCTATTCAAGTCATCTGTGAAAACATTTCATTTCCTTGAGCTATAGGATATATCTAAATCATTGTCCAAAATAAACTACATCCACATCCATTTCTATAGGTTTCCATCACAATGGGGAAAGATATACCTCATTCTACTTTGATGATGAATACCACAAGGCTCTCCCAAATGATTGAAATTTTCCAAAACATCTACAAAAACACAACCGCAGATATCTCTAGATAATGGGTGGAATTTTTTTGTTCATGGGGATGTAAATTCCAAAACCCAGAAGAAATAACCCCATTTTCCTATATCTTCATGAATCCCAAGACAAGAAAGTAAACATCACAAAATACATTTAGCATGACACCCTCCACTTAGAAATTGATAACAAGTGCATTGACCATCTTCTCCATCCGATAGTCAAATCATTTCTGAGAAAAATCCATCCACAAAAATTCCTAGTTCATTCTGGTGTCAACAGAGCTACAACATGGGATAATTCATGTACATGTCAATGGTAATATCCTAAAATACATTGAAAAAATGAACCTATTCCAAATTATTGGTTGATTTCGAGGAAAAAACTACTTCAACCTTTGATAGGTCAATATCCACACCCTACTATGACACCACATTCCCAAGGACATCCACCCCTCATTTCTAGAACATTGAATTGGAAAACATTCTATAGAAATAGTGGCTTCGACGAACCTATAGGATGGTTCTAAGATGATCAGCATTCTCCACCTCTGACTTCATGTTGGTCAAGATATTATCGATGAATAAAAAGACAAATGTTATATGAAATCATGAATGATGGAGTTTATATGTAAAGACCCGTAAAATTCAAGGGAAATTTTTTCTTAATTTTCTTTTGAATTTTACAAGAGCGCGGTTTTAGACGGCACCTGATTCCGAGGCCCGGAGTGCCCGGAATTAATTTCTGAAGTTTGGCTCGGGTACGTTCAGTGAACGAACGAGCGGGATTTCCTAACTTTTGATCCGGTGCTCGGAATTGAAATCTGAGGGCACCGATGAACTCGCAGCGCCGATATTCACTTAAAGAGACCTTTTCGGGAGTTGCGTTTGTTGCGGGTTGAACGTTAATTTTAGGGGTTTTTAGTTTGAGTTAAACAAAATTTGTTTAGAACAAATTTTATTATAACTTGTTAAAAACCTACCAAAGGAGGTTGGAAGTGGGACCCACACCCACTTAACCTCCCTTGGGAGGATTAAGTGTGGTGGGGCCCACACGAACCCCTAAACCATTCAAATTCTCCCAACTCCTTTAACGCCTCATTTAATGGCTTGAGTTACCTTTTTAATTATGGGAGTTAAACCTTTTGAATTTCAAACTTTTGAAATTCTTTTGTGTTATGTGATAATAAAATAAGATGTTGTCTTATTTTATTTTGTGTTTTTGTTTGTCTACTTGAGAGGTGGAGAGTTCTTTCTTCTTCTTCAAAACTCAACGAAGAACGCGAAGAACGTCGTTCTTCAACGAAGAACTTCTCCGCCGAAGAACACGGTCCATCCGCGACGCCGTATCCACGACGCGACGTACTTCTTCCGCGTCATCTCTTCCGCGACGGTTTTCCGCGACGAACGCCATCGACAACGACTCTTCCTCCGACGTCAAAGGAATCGACACCGATATTCCACGACTACGTCAACGTGCGACTATCGAGGTAGGGGTTCTTGAGTTCGTTGTTTTCTTTATTATTTTGACTTTCCTCAAGACTTGACGAAGAACGCTCAATTTCCGACGAAGAACGTCGCTCCGCTCTTCTTCGTCTCCCGTGTCAACGAAAGAGAACACCGCTTCCTCCTCGGACCTTCTTCGTCGGCATATGAAGATTCGCCAATGACGTAACTCTTCGGGCATATCTCTTCGTCAACGGATTGACGAACGACGACCGCGACGCCCGACCACCGCGACGTTGTCTTCCGCGGGACGTTGTCAAATCTTCGATCTTATACCTGAGGTAGGGGTTGTTGATTCAATATTTATTTATTTCATTTCTTGAATGTGGATCTCGCATGTCTAATATGAGGCTTTGAATGTTTAAGGTAAGTTATTTATTTAACGTGAGGGGGGCCGGACCGCATCAACACGGCCGAACCCCCCTCCATCGTTCGTGTTGATTTATCTTGCGGGTGGAAGCAAGGTGGCGTGGTGTCGTCGCACCACGCGGATGATCGTGCAAATATTTTACGCGGCGCCGTCGCGCCAAGCCGAGGAAGAATATTCAAGAACGCGACGCCGTCGCGCGGCGTTGAATGGAATCAAGGCACGGCGAAGGGGCGCGGTGCCGTCGCACCGTGCCGGATGACGAACGCCGCGGCCGGTTCCGGGCCGCGGCGGGACGAGGAGACCGCGGCCGGTTCCGGGCCGCGGCGGAAGAGAAGACCGGCGGCCGGGCCGCCGGCGTCGGAATCTGAAGGGGGGACCGGAAATTTCCAGTCCGTTGGAGAAAACCGGCCGGCCAGCTGGCCGGCCGGAAGTCATTAAAACCGGGGGAATTAATCCCCCGGCCCTCATAAAACCCCCCCTCATTATGAGGGGGGGCGGTTCTTTGAAGAAGGGGGGCAGCCGGCCCCCCGGTTCCGCTCAAATCAGGCCCCCCACGTGGGGGGGGGGGCGTGTTTAAAAAAAAACGGCGCGGCACAAAGGCTGCGCCGCCCCTCAAAAACCGTGGGGCTTAGCCCCCGCGTGCGGCCCCTCGCGGCGCCAGGCCGCCGCGGCCCGCCGCGCCGCCCCAGGGGGGGTCGGGCCGGGTCGGCCCGGACCCGGACCCCCCCCCCCGTTTCGAACCAGATTTGGTTTTTGGCCCATAACATGAGTCTCGTACCTCCGAATGACGAACCGTCTGCGGCAACGCGATCCTTGGATCGAGAAGGTCGTTTCCATATATCGCACTCAAGGTTTCGGTTAACTTTGAGTTCGGCCGGGTTGGTTCGTTCACGAAACCAACCGGGCCTTCGGAGCGGAAACGCTCATATCTTGAGCTACGAACGTCCGATTGACGCGCCGTCAGTCGCGTTGTGTTCCTCTTAGTGATACGGATCTTTTGGCATACTCCGCCCGAGGTTTGGACGCAGGTGGAGTACGGTCGGGTTGGTTTTTCCTTAAAAACCAACCGGGCCCCGGAGACGAAAATGCCAATAACTCTCAGACCGGGCGTCTGATCGACGCGCCGTCTGTTGCGATGAGTTCATGTTGACGATACGGAACTTTTTGATACATCAACTCTGGTCTTCGTGACAGTTGATGTATCAGCCTCTTGGCTCGTGGAGCGGACCCTCCGACCGAGCTTGCTATGTGCGGGAACCCTAGTGCTGGCTGCGACTGCTACGACTACTACTGCTACTGTGACTGCGACGACGACAGTACAGAGATCCTGTGTGGATTCGACGATGACGACTACAGCACTCAGCGATCCTACGTGGATCAGTGCTACAGGTCCTGTGTGGGCCCGATCCTGTGTGGGTCATTGCGGGGGTTAGTTACCTATCGATCCTTCGTGGGTCCGACGACTTAGATGGATCAATGATCATCTTTATCGTCCTTGAAGAAGTATACCTGTGTGAGCTGAATCCTGTTGCTTTCCTTTGTGGATTGTGTTATGCAATCCTGTGTGGATTTTGTTTTGCTTTCCTATGTGGAATACGTATACTTTCCTGCGTGGACTGAGTTGTACTTGGGCTCGGAGATTGGAGCTTATTTTAATTGATGATTTAGGTGTATGTATGGGCATATACCTAAGTAGTGTCGGTTGTTACTTCGTGATTGTACTTTTCTTCGTGGTTTATCCTTTGTGGATTTGAGAGACCTTCAGGGGTCTCGGGGTCCCTACTGAGTAACTTATACTCACCCCTGCACGGGCTTTCCCCGCACTACGTTGTGTTGGTTGCAGACGACGGACATCGTTGACCTTAGCTGAGGCCTACAGAGCGGAACGGTACCCGGAGGTGGACCACTGGGCGGGACGTGCACGGAGCGGACGACGAGACCCGTGGAGAAGAGGAGCTATCTGTACCCACCCTTCAGGTGGGATTTCTAGTGGACAGCTCGGTGTAGAGGCTTTTACTTTTCAGTTGCTGTTTTCCCTTTCGAGTTGTACTTTACTTTCAGTTTGGGTTTGTATTCTGGCCCATTTACCTTTCTGCACTTTCAGTCGTTCTATGCTTTGTTTAGTATTTACTTTCCGCTTGTTTACTCTGTGGTGTGTGTTTACTTTTCAAAGGCAATGCCTTCCCTTTTTACCGGGATTTACGCCTTGGTGCTAGTCGCCAGCCCCTGGCCTATGGAAGGCGGGGTTGGGGTAGTCACGGCACGGACCCCGAGGGCGGGTCGTGACATTATATTCCCCATGAACACAACTAGTGTGTTCATAACACCGAACGACATAAGTACGAGCTCGAAATTCCCATAACTACATCTGAAAGCAGTCTTCAGGATATTGCTCTCCTTCACCCTAAACTGGTGATATCCCGACTATTGATAGAACTTATAAAACCAACTTTCCTCTATTAGTTGGTCAAAATGATCATCCATATTCAGAAGGGGTAATAGTTCTTTACCATTACATAGTTATACCACTAGTAGTCTATGAAAAAACATCACCCACCATCCATCTACCTTGTAAAAAACACATGATCTTCCAATGGAGACAAACATGGATGGATATATCACTTTTTCATCAATCCATAAATCTAGGACCTCGGATACCGAATCTTAGAGAGTTCTATCTAATAAGGATCCATCGATATCATGGAACCACTCGGCTGTAGGTCTATCCTAAACTCAGCCTTATGTTGAGGGGTAGAGTAAAAACCTCTTCAACATAAACATATTGGATATCCCCAATGACTTTGAGAAGACCCACTATTCTAACACCTACTCATTCCATTGATAGCTCATATAATGAGGGATGGGGAGTCTCTAAATTCTTCTTTCCCAAATGACAGCTCCTCTCACAAATGAAAATGAGGAACCGACCATCCTTATCTAAGAAAACCACTCTCCAAGGGAAAAATTAGATAAAAAATGCATAAAATACAACTAGTTGAAGCTATAATTAACTTTTATGGTTTCATTTGTTGGAATAAAATATTTCCATGAGGCTGACGTAGTCCCATCATCTATCTACATCACAATCACACATAACACATGATGTTTTGACCTCCTACTAGTGTACTCAACACCAAGGGCATGAAAATCCTCTCCATGTCTTGTCATAGAGCAAGATATTGACTAGTTTTAAAAAGGAATGCAAATCTCTTAGACCAAGAAAAGAACAAGAAACGGTATTAGACAAGCTAATCATACCAATAAAAATATTTTTACATTCTAGAACTGATGCCTCAACATCATTCAACAGACCACACCCGATTCCACTTTCCCATTACTAAAAACATACTCCACAACCAAGAAGGGGTCACGATCCCTAATGATTACCCTGAGGTCTCCCCTACCTTTTCTATCTCTCTTCAGTGGATAATGATCATTGTTTCCCATAAACTAAAATGTTCTTGCTAGAGTATAATGCAAAAGATGGCATGAAACCATTATACATCCACAACAATGAGCTTTAACGACAACTGGGCACTAATATTGAATATGGTTGTGAATCCCACAAATGAAAAAACATTTTCCCCAAGCCTATAGGAATGACTTGATGACCAATATATAAAAAATTAATGTATTAAGGAAGACTCCCCAACGGTCAAAACCAAAAAGTCCCAAGAACATGACAAACTACTGTTGGTAACCCTACCTATTGAATAACTCGGTTTTCTCCCCTCTCTCGGTATACCTCCTTTCCAGTGAATCTGGTAATTCACTTTATCATTATTCTGAAATTATGCATACTTCAAAATGAAATAGGATTAACTGTGAACTGGATAGAAGGATGATGTTCCTCCTATATACTTTTCAAATGGGGTTTCCCATTTGGAATGAGATCCATGTAAAAACGAAGGATATCCGTGAAAGTAATCATAGGCTCCCATACATACATACTCCCCTACTAGAGGGAGAGTAACTCCTACCACTTATGAACCTTCATGGTCGATGAATGGGATTCTACTTGGAAATACTTCTCAGAATATACCCATAATAATTACCCAATCATTCTTCTTCCCCAGGTACATTGTCCACCATTAATGTACCACTCCACACATATGGATCAATGCCAAAGAAACCGAGTACATTTTTGTAGATTGGATCAAACAGAATGTGATCTCAAGCTCCTCAACACAGGTATTTGTATACAATTATAAATCATTTCACTATTATGTTCCCAAGGCATGTCCTAGAATTCATGTAATGTTCACTATCATAGGACATTATTATACACTAGATCAACCTTGTTCCGATCAACTAGATTAGCATGCGAAGACTAAACTACATGATTCACATGAAGATGAGGATCAAGAAACATAGCTGAAAAGGTAAACCAGGAATCCAAAATCACGGATTGTATGTAATTTTTTTAAAACACATTTTAACTAATTAAAATCTGTATTCATTTCAAATTTCTAAAACGACTATAAAACATGAAGACATGTGATTATGATGAATGTACAATTCATAGGGTCCTTTACCTACAAACAGTGTATCCTCACATGGTCATTCGCAAGGCTCAGAGTAATTATATCTTATGATAGGGGGCCCTAAAATCCTATCTTATAGCTGGTCTTCCCTAGCCTATGTCACATGATGAGATCAACTGACACAATTTACAAACTAACCCATGCTATCATCATTGTTCCTAATTCCAAACTCTATCTTATCTATAAACAATCTATTTTTCTACCATTCTGTCATGACCCCCTCCCTCCAAATATTCCACTCCTAGGATGAAAATGAAGAATGTGAGATAATGACCCCAGGGTCCTTCCCCTAGTACGTCCCGTGGTGGAGACCAGCACCATGTGTATACAAGTATCACAAAATGGAAGGGATTACCCATTTATAGAAATCATGATCAGGAGACAAGATGCATAAAACACAAAACAATGCCAAGACAGATATAAAATAAATCTGATATTCATCCCACAAGATCATTTAAAATTTAACTATTGCAATTAAAAATAAAATCCAACCTCTGTACAAAAAGTAATGCGAAAGAAGCTACATTGTAGCTTTCACAATGTATGATATAGTATACCTAGTATCATCCCTATAGTCCTCCGGGAGACCTAAATTATGTTATGTAATGTAGGGTGAGCCTAAAAGTATACTTAGTGGGAAATATGATGTCTCTTGTTCACATGTGAGAGAATAATACTAATGCTTCTGTGAGAAAACAGTACAACCAACATCCACTAACGAGGCATAAAAACCATCCCCACCTCACCAGGGAACACATACCAAATAAAAAAAGTGAAGTGAAGTAATATAGTAATCACATTGAGTATAGGGTATCCCACAAAACATTCCAAACCTATTTCAAAATAACAACATCACAACCCAACCACACACACACATAGGTGGAATATCACATATCATCTCACATTCAAACACCATTCCACATTCCACATCACATCTCACTCACAAAAACATGTGCCACATAAAACATCACATCCCACAACAAAAGAACATGGGAGGAACTACATAACTCATATCATCCAAAGGACACCTATGAATCATAGCACAGCTCATCTCATCGCGAAGACACCTGTGAAGAACAACACCCCTCATCCCAAAGATAGATGTGGAGCACAAATTTTATACACACACCTCAGCCTCATGTACCACAACCATCTCAAAGAATCATGGGAAATCATCACCAGAAAGTGGTAGAGCGGAATAGTGGGTGGCTCGCGAGCCATCCTCCCACCATGGGGATTGAGAAAGACACCCTCCCCCATGATCATGGGGTTTTTCGACACATAGTTCATAATTAATGTGGGGTTCATATAAAAATCACCAGAAAATATAAAATTATACATATAGATACCAAGCACTCAGCCCAATATAATGGTTTTAATACAACAAACAATCCCATAACACTTCCAACATTGCTGTTATATCTATATGTGTTATTATATATCAGTAAAATCCAATTAATAAATTGATAAATGAAATTATTTTCACAAATCCATTATTCATAACACCTGTTCATTTTTTTATTAATAAGCACTTATTTATTTATTCCATCCCTATTCGAGAAAACATGTTACATAGACCACAACAAGAAAAAAGAAACATATGAAAAAAGTCAAAACCACCATAGTCATTTCAATAGTTGATTAGCATGATAGTTTAACATAATTAATATTTCTGATCCATAAACAATCATTTATGATTTAATAAAGTATTGATCTAGAGAGATTGGATGAATCATTCTTTATTCCACTCATGGAGAAACTCTGGAAGAATGGCCCTTACCAACCCCTTCCATCATCATTATTCAAATTAATTCCACTATTTCCAACCCATAAATAGAGAAAACCCATAACTTTATAAAAACATTCCATTAAAACTACAACATCACAAAAATGGCACTTACCAATCACTATCACGCTACACAAAACATCCCATCCAAATCCTAAATCAACGGAAGAAATTTTTTTTAAAAGGAATTAAAGAACCATCATGACAAAGGCCATGCGGTTTGGAAGTTAAAGGAAAATTCAAGTTTTTATAACATAAATATTTTTTGAATTAGGTATAATAACTATTTAATATGGTATTAAAACAATTTTACATCAAAACAAATATTAATGGGAAAAACTGATGAACTGGAGAATTCCTGAATTTTGAAAAACAATTGAAAATGTGTCAAAAGTGGATGGTTAGTAGGTGCGAGGAGTTATCCATGAGCTGCTGGTGTGAGATGTATGTGTGATGCACTGGTACGAGTCGCCATTAGATGAGTAACCAATGGATGAGTCACCAGTGGATGAGTCACCAGTGCGAGCTACATGTGTCAGCCAATAGTACGAGCTACAATCACGACCTACCAATGTGTGTCACCATTCTGTCTCACCGCTATGATTCTCCATTTCAATACACCAGTACACGATACAATTGTGACTAGCAGTTCCTAGATACTATTATAAGAACTAGATGATTTGAAAACTCGATAAAAGAGTAACCATTACCTCATAGAACACATAAAACACCATATTTTAACAACATAATAGACCAAAGAGGTCAATTCCATTAGAAGAATCATTTTAACTATTTTAATCCACTATGGGATGATAGGGATACCAAATCCATAACATTAAAAGGATTGATACTGGGGGTGTATGTCTGTCCCACGCAGTAGGTTCAGTCACCATGAAGATGGATGATGTCAGAAATCAATCAAATATGGAAGCATGGGAAAGCTAATATACTATTTGAAGATGGGGAATCCGAATACAAGAAGGGTATATGGGAAAATATAATCCCTTACAATGAAAGGAATATGACTTGGGAGGGTTGTGTGTCCCACCGTATTTTGTGAATTCCCCATGAAGTGTCCTAAGTTTTTCTAGAAATATGTATTTACTTATAGTGAATGTTATTAAATTTTTATGCATATTCTACAATTCTGTGTTTTATTACTATATTTTTCTATGACGGGTTCTGATATTGTTTTCTATATAATTATTTTCATATGAATTGTTATTCATTATTATTTGTTTTTCTTTTATGATCGTTGATATGAAATTTATGATATTCTAATGTTACAAAAACATTATCATACCTTTGTGCTCGTGTTTACGCTTAAATATGTCCCTTTTTACCCTTAATAAGCATCTATGGTCACTAATTTTTTCACTTCCCCTAAATATAAATATATGTATTATCCATGAGGTGTCTAAGAAGGGTTCTAGTAACGTATAACCTAGTGGGTTAAAATGTGGATGAATTGAATACTAGTATTTATGTTTCCATGTTTCCAAATTCACTAAAGTAATATGGTCTTCTGGAAACCAGTTGTAAAATTTTTTATGTATTCCAAAAAAATATGCAATGTACATTTACAATAAAAACTGGGTGTTATTTTTGGTATCAGATAAAAGTTTCAGTAAAAATTATGAAACATGTAAGATAAATTGTTTTTGAGATCCCAGGGAATGATTCTAAATACATGCCTACAGATATTTCTGAATATAATATTAACGGTTAGGAAAATTATAATAAAATGTCTTTAAATATTTTTACATGGTAGAATGAGTGATTTCAAATAATTATATCATTGTCTTGATATTACACATGTATGTGGATCATCACATTGATGTACCAAGGAGTAACCACTCTAAAAATGTGTGTAGGACTTTACTCGAGTGAAAGCTAGTACATGACAATGAGCCTTACTACACACCTAGTTTGAAAACCCAAGGGGATATTATTTTTTGAATTAATAAAAATGTTATGAACCATAATGGGGGATTTAAATAAATCCTAAAAATGAATAACCTTGGATAATCATAAGTTGTCATAGATTAATGATGGTGAGGCCATCATTTCAATATCATATGTATATTTTGTTGATTATCTGGTTTTCTTCTATGATAATGTTTCCTCGCCATACACATTCTGATTTTAATCATCAGGAGGAACTTGTAGGAACTAGGCTAAAATTGAATTTTTCAGATGTAGAATGTATGTCCAAGAAGAGAATTTATTTTATTAGTTGAAATATCATGAATATAATTAAGATAGACCACATGCATTGGTAATATTGTTGGAGATAATGAGACTTCAAGTAATATATGAATGGTATGGGATCATTTTATTATATTATTTACATTAAATGTATGAATCCTGATTTTATTAAGGTTTAAAAAACATTAATACATGATTGAAATTCATATTCGTTGAATGTGTTATAAAGCGATGAGATTATAAATCATGATTAATAGTTTAATAATACAATTATAAAATTGAACTGTGTATGTTTTGGAATTAAAATATTATGTTACATGAATCATGAAATATATAATTAGCTTTATTATATTTTTTCATTATATATTTGATAGGATATATTTATATATGATAGTGAGGTGTAAAATTAATTTCATTGAAACATGAGCTTTTTATTTAGGGAAGGTAACACATAATTTATTAAAAATGTGGAGATAATGTTGTTTTGATAAAGATATGATGGATTGTACTCATTACTTGATAACTAACAGTGGATTTGTGAGAACTGTTGTCTATATAATCATGAATGATGTTTAAAAGACCATGGATTTAAGGAATATAACAAGTAATCCTTGAAATAAAGAAGTACGTATGTTTTCCAAAATTATTGATGGTAATTTATATTTTTACCATATTTTAAGAGAATATATGATGAGGGAATTAATATGATTGGAATGTCATAACCAGTATCTAATTATTTATATATTAGGGATCAATGTTATGATTATTTTGTGATATTTTTCATTTTTTGGATTTTCAGCTTTTGGATGGGTTATAATGTTATACACTTATGAAAAGTTTATGGGAAGCATCAGATGAGGTATTTATGTATTGATGTTGTATTGAGAACCTTAGTTAAAAGGTTATTAAGTGAATAACCTTATTTCAAGTATGACCATCATATTTAATTTGGGGAATTATATTATTCTGGTTTTACAAAACAATATCTTATATTTTGGGTTATAACCCATAAAGTCTTCAAGGTCCATAGGTCTTGCACCCCTAAATTCTGGATGATAAGGGTTTCATACATTCATCTAGACTACATGGGGACCGAGTTAATGTGTAATTATTTTTTATGAATAAATTTCAATAATTAACCAAAACTATTTATCATTAGGATTATTGATTACTATATTAAATGTATTGACTTTGGATAATTTTTAGAGACAAATAATAAGACTTTTCAATCATTTGTGCTCCATTAAATCTGTTGAAAGGGTATTTTAGTGCCTAAGGCATCCAAGTAAATTTTTAGGTATCATTTTATGGAAGAAATTGATGAAATAGAAATTTATCGATGAAAAAATTGGATGAAATTGTATTCCTAGATATATAAAATGTAACTAAATTTACTTATATTCTTTTTTAATAAATGAATTACTTCACATAAGGAAAATGATCAGAAAACATATTTATCATTATACCATAATTTATGTTGAACTAGTGGAATTTTAAATCATCCCATTTTTATGAATATATAACCCTTAGCATTCCATTAATCATTCACTTGTTTGTGATTCATGACCTAAATAACTCAGTATAAGTAATTTTTCTTTTATCCATGCCCATATTTTAACTTCCATCCTATGTTCTCAGTTGTGGGAACCTAGTAATATCATACATTGGATAAGAATAATGTTTTCCACTTTCATTTTTTAACGATGTTTAGTAATCATTTTTCATTTTTTTTCTTGAAAGTAACATTATATTATTAATCCTTTGATAACCTAAGAAAATTTTAGGGGGAAATTCATTTTAAGGGGGAGAAAAATGTAACAACTAAGGATTTTGTGAATTATTATTTTTTAATTAATTTCATTTTCTTTATATTTTTTCTTTCAAAAAATAGTGAAAATATTTTTTTATATAAAAGAACTATGTTTGGATTGTGTTATATGAAACACCAGGTTAATTCAATAGTACAAGAAATATAAATTATATTTTTCACTACACGCTACACTGACTTGGCATATGTTACATGCCACACTGATTTTCTGTGAGATAAAATTTTATAATTTAAATAGGTTTGTAAAAAAAATATACCTAAAAATTAGATATATGAATATATATAAATAATTTTTTAATATTATATATAATGGTTCATCATATTGAATCATTTTGATTGTTAGAAATACAATTTATTCAATAATATCTTTCTGTTTGAAAATACAATTTTCATAAAAGAACTAATTTTTATGTCCATTTGTGATCATTAATTAAATTAACTTTTAAATATTTTAGATGTTAAATTTGATAAAATATAATTCTTTTTTTAACTCATAATATCAGAATTATCATATGGTAAATTGTTGGGATGTTTCTATGAAAATTAATTTTATGGATTAATAGAAAAAAATACAGAATTTTAATGATAACTAATTTTTCATCTATTTAATTTCTATAGATAAAATATATTTTATGTTTGTTAGTCACAATAAAATAATTATACATCTATTAATCCAATTATATTATTTTTTTTATTTTTATATTCGTCTTTGAAATATAATGACAATGATCTTTTGAACATTACCACTTCCAAAACTAGCTTTCTCGCCAAGTCTACGAGAGTATAATTAATCATAATTTTTCCACATAAATGAATTCAATTTATAAAAATGGATATAAATTTTTTCAATAAGTATAATTTTTATACACTAATAAGAACAACTATATTATTGACCTTAAATATTAGTGAATGTGTTTAAAATAATTTACACTAATTTTTGGTAAAATTAACCCTAACATGGGACTAAAACGTAAACTTATTGAACAAAATGATCTATCTACTTTTCCAACCTTCATATTATGGAAATATTTTGACCATATAACTTTTATTTTTTATTTTGGGTATTTATGATGTTTTTAGGTAAGAATGTGGTACACCTAACTTGTCTTCAAGAAATGTAATGTGTGTCCCCTCCCACCCATATAAATGATCATAAACTAACCCACATCATAACACCACACAAAACACATATTCACAAAAATTTTATCCTCAATTACCTTCAAAATATACTTGACTCCTTCCTTAAAGAATAATTTTGGGCATAATTCAAATAAAGGAGTCAATTCAGTGAAAACCAAAATGAGTTACCCAACGAAATGGTATCATCCTTTCTCAATATCATTTACAATATTTCCACTCTCCACCACATGAATTATTCTTATTAAATAACTAAATAATAGAATCAGTATCATAAATACAATATTATAATTTTCATTATGTTTTCAAACCACACATACACACACTTCCATTTAATGGGTAACTTACTTACAACTCATGTACGACAAACTACAACCATGTAAAATGATGATTGATCGTTTTTGATATTACCAAATTTCATAGTTGAGAACTATGATATAAAAACTATTAATATATGATATATTTAATATTTTCAATTTAATTATGCTTAGTTAATTTTTATATGTAACATAACATTATTATTACCATCTTTTAGAACTATGAAAACATTAATTGTGGATATGTGGACAACCTCCTCCTCAATGTGATTTAATTCCCTCACACATTACATAGAACGTATTAATGACATGTTTAGTAAAAATATTAGATATATATTAAATAAAAATTCTACTATAATGATAATATATATATATATATATATATTCATATATGTCATTTTCATTCATTCTATTAACAGTACAAATGAAGATAAAAACATCATTCATGTGTACGTATGTACTATGGTCTCTATGAATGATGTATTCCATTTCATATTTAAATATTCTATAAATAATTATAAATGCATATACACTGAATATGAATTTTATTTATATCTTTCTTATGTTATTTAAATCATGATATAATTAAAAGTATGGAATATATAAAAAATTATGTCAGATGGGAAAAACAAAGTGGATATCACCCGATGCAAAACCTTTACCAGGAACTGTTAATAATACTGTAATATAGAGTCATAATAAAACCACATTTGGTATTTAAAATAACAACATGTCTCTATAAAAGATTTTTAATAAATTTATATTTATTATAAATGTTATTTATGGAGTGAGAAGAGAGTCAATACATAAGGTAATGAAGTTTCATCTCACTTTTTAATCTCATGGCATATATGCCTTATAAACCACTCATTTCATTTGTGTGGTGTGTATACAATCCATGTATATATTCCATGATTATTATACATAAGTTTATTTTTATTTAAAATTTAATTTTATTATATGTCATTCATGGGTTTTATGATCCAATATTTTCCGTGTTGATATCATAATATTGTCTCAATTTTCCATCTATGAGACACATGTCATGTAATCATCCTATATTTTTATATAATGTTTATATAATACTTTTCAACACGTTATATCATGAATCAACATATTTTTAGGAATTATTAAGCATCATGTAATATTATACCTTTTATCGTGTTATTATTTACTATTACTAAATTAGTAATATATTATTTATTTAATCACATTAATTATAAAAAAATTATGAATATGATTCCATTAATGAAATATTATAATCCATCTCTCAAAGACACTAATTAATTTTATTAACATTTTGATATGAATTTTATATCCAATTAATGGTAATTAATTAACATTTATATGTATTTACGATAAAGACGAGAAAAAATTAATGAAAATATGACTTTTTTCATTTTGGTCAGAAATATATTACCTTTGAAAGAATTGTTCTCAAAAAAAATTTCCATTAAATTTTCCCTGTTATAAAATCATGTTAAATGTAAATTTATACCCATGCATAACATTTTTATAGAAATATTTTTAAATATAATATTATTGTAGTTTTCTGAATGAGGCACTTTTTTGAACATTTATATTGAAAATTAAATGTTTGACATGTATGGACATACTCCCCGCCATAACAGTCATTTATTTATATTCCGTTGCATGTTTAAACGGAAATATATTAAAAAATTCCTAAAATTATTTAAATTTATTCCATTTTTATTATTTTCAAAATAAAAATTGTTTTCATAAATCATTTTATGGTAAAAAATTATTTCGAATTATTTTCTAAGGATCATTTATCGATTTTCAAAAAGTTTTCTTTAAATTAAAACGATTTCAATGATGTCAAAGCTTCTATTATACGATTAAAAATTATTTTCGACAATTTTTTAAAATTTATTTTATGCCACATTTAATATGTTTCAATGAATGTGGTTTTAAAAATGTTTTCATACATATGTTATATGATTTAAAAGTAAACAGTTCTAAAAAAATAAACTTATTTTAAACGTTTTCAATGATAATTTATTTCATATAATTTTAATTATTATGTATTATTTTTTCAAGGTAAAATGTTTTCAAAATTATTTCTTTCCCTCTTTTTATTTTTTTCAATTTATTTTCAATGAAAATGGTTTTCCAAAGGTTTTATGTTTTGAGAAATCCATTTTGAATAAGAAAGTACACCATTCTCATGAAATGTTTTTAAAATATATCTCAAAATTATTTTCCATCTTTGATGACATCGATGGATGTTAATCATACATTTTTAGGAAATGAAAAAAAGGATTTATTCATCTACACTCTCTAAATGCTTTAAGATCTAATGGATGTAGTTTATGAAAAGAAATATCTCGTTCATTGGTAATATTTTTATGAAACCTGTTCCTCTTCCATGAGTTATATATTAAGGAAACCCATTCCAAATCCACGTATTATACTCTTATAAAACCCATTTCTCTTCAAAGAGGTATACCCTGATAAATTCTTATGATACATGTATCACTTCAATGGGTTATACCATTTTAAATAGTTATAAATATTGCTTTCTTTTATGGGTAATTATTTGTTGAAATGATTATGAAACATGTATATTTTACATATGTTATGATATGATTAAATTTTTATAATACCCATTTAATTTCGTGGTTATGATATTATTTTTTTGAAATCCATCTTTTTTATGGGTCATGATATTATGCATGTTTTATTATCTTGTGGAATGTGTATGGGTGATTTTAGTTTGAGATGGGTGGGAGCTATATCAACCTCCAATGAATTGTGTAAATAGTTATATCTCATATGATAATGAAGGTAATCAATATGGTTCTAATGATTCCATAGAGTAAAATGGGGAAACATAATCCCTTACATGTTAATGATCGTGACCGAGGATGGTGGTGTTACCCGCCAAGTTGGTGTAGTCACTCTGAATATTGGTGACGGGGAAACATGATCCCCTATAGGAAGATGGAGAAATGTGATTCACTATGTAATTATGGGGAAAATTGATCCTATAAAAGGAAATGATTATGATTGGGGATGGTGGTGTGTCAATACCAGTATGTGTAGTCTTCATGAAGTTCCCTAATAATTTCTAACAATGCATCTAGACTTATAGGTAAGGATATTAAATTTTGATGTGTATAACACCATTCAATATCTTATTCCTATATTGTTATTTAATGTATTATGGCCTTGATCACTTATGATTCATGTCATATTAACTACTAAAATTTATACCATGATTTATGTTTCTGATCTTTAATATGAAAGGTATGATTCTCTAATCTTATTATCACATTCTGAAACCCTTATTATCATGTTTATTCTTATTGATCTCCCTTTTTTTCCATAATTGATCATCTAATGTATCCCATTTTTTGGTTTCCTTCACAAGGATATGAAGATATTTGTTTAGTGTAATTTTACTAAGAAGGGATCTAGTTGTGATGAACCTAGTGGTTGATAATGGAGCTCACTTATATACTAGTTTTTAGGTTTCCATGCTTCTAAATGAACTAAACTAATACATTCATTGGGTGTCAATTTTTGTAATTTTTTATATATTCCAAAAAAATGATGTAAAGTCTGTATAAATTAATACAAGTTTGTTATAATATTTCATTCATGGATGGATTTTAATTTTCTTCCCTTCTTGAGGTTTTCATCTAATTTACCCTGAATCTATATAATTGATATCTTCTCTCTATAGTAATGAGATTCTATGGATTGAACCTCTACCTTATGTGTAAATTTGGAAAAAAATTAATGGATAACAATTTTAAAAAATGTTATTTCCAATATATTTCATGGTTATGTTAACTAAATAATTGTTCTATTTTACACTCGAGGTTTGTTAAAAAGATGGAGGCATACCACACCCGTATTCGGATGTTTTCATAATGTGATATTGGATTCATAATCATTCTATTTAATTTATTCGAATTATACATCCATCATAATTGAATTATTTTAAGGAAAATAATTAGTAATAACACATTCTTTAACTCCTCCCATTCTAAAGTGACTACTTACTCATTAATTGAATTCTTAACTATACTCCACTTTTGGTTGGTTGCGTCTTCCATCCAAAATACATCCAGAACAAAATTATCTTGTTATGGGCACAAGAGAAAATTAAATTTGTTTTCCACCCCATTAATCAATTTATAATTAGTAATTAGACTGGATGAGCCACTAATTTGTAGAGGTTGATTCCACATGAATGAAAAAATAGTAATCAATAACATAACATGTATTCAACCTTAAATCCATTTATTCTTTTACACCATGATTTTAGAATTTAATTATATTAATTTGAACTATATAAATATTAGTTTAACATTGGATAAGTTAGGTTGGGTTATCTTATTCTTTGCAACCTAATCCCAAAAATTATAAGAGGAAATAATTCCTCCATAGTGGTTTATAAAGTGATTATTATCAACAATGGATCATCCTATAATAGTTTATAGTCAGGTGTTCAGTCATAGCCTCTCTCATCATGTATCATAGTGATGATTGAGTCAATCCTCAACCAACCCTTTTATCGGTGATTGGTCATATATAAATATCTACCACACTAGTATCCACTTTACTTTATCTAATAAGAGTTATATTTCTATAAAACTCACATAATCATTAAATTAACAAAATTTGAGGATATTATCCTACTAAAACACTCATATTTATAGTTTTCACTAATGTTATATGAACCTAATACAAAAGGTAACTAAAAGAATCTCCAAAATAAATCATTCTGATACTGAACGATGAAACGTCAGAAAAAAAATCCATTATTTTATATAAATTCATATTTAAATATTACGATGTGTAATAAACTCAACATATTGAGAGTCAATAGGTTTAATGTTCTTGGTTACTAGGAAAAGAAGAAATATATTTTACAATACCTATGAACATTTAACAATAATTTCATCATACGTGGTTATATGTTAAACATGTTTCATGTTAAACTCATCCTTATCCCTAGGGAAATGTAATCCAAAGAAAGTGGTGCACTCAAATTAAATGTGGGGAATAAATAATCATTTGAATGTGTTACCTAGTGTTAGTTAAGAATCATAAGAAAAATATAGTGGATGGAAGTTTTTTATTAAATTAATAATGAACCATAAAAATAATTTTTATTCCATTATAGTATAATAAGTAATCCTATATGATAAAAAATATAACATTTCATAAAGACAATAAAAATCATGAGACATAAATAATGATCTAAGGATTATATCAACGTCATATCTAAAAGTATATTATCTCTAATATAATCATATAAATTAAACATTTTGGATCAGGTATCACCAATTATTTCCCAAAGTATAATAATAATCACCAAATGATTCCCATTCGGTATTTTCCATTACAAAATGTTACCAATTTTAAACTTGGTGTCATTACTCATTTCCTCATTGTATCATGCAATGTAATTCTCTACCTAGCACATTTTTAGGGTTATATAGGGCCGACCAATCACTAAAATATTAAATTTTCATATGTGCTCCCTAAGTAAGAATCTTACTATAAAATGATAGGAATATATGAATATAAATGGGATGAACATTTCATATGAAAATATATCAGAGAAATAACCACATAAATTGAAAAATTAATTACAAATTCAACCACCCAAAATAAGAACATCATAATATAATTTAGTGGGTGATTAATAAAACATAACATCATAGAAAATATATCTCTTTTCCGATAATTCAGAAAATATATTTCAAATCATAAAAGAGAGTGTAAGATATAAATTTGAAAAGTAAATTATGAATAGTTCAGAATTGATTCATATTTTTATTAAAAAAAATACAGGAGAAATTTTGGGGTATGTTAGAATATAGACATGAATAAACGAGCCATTTTAGGGAAGTCAACATTTAAATGGATATAAATAATTGAAAACATATTATAATTATATTAAAAATAATATCATTAATTTAATTAAATTTCAATTAAAAACCCAATTTATCTATATATATAATTTTATATCAACATTCAGGTATTAGATCACTTAATTTTTCAAATATTGATGACTAATTTTTAAAATAAACTATATTACTCAAAAAATTTAGTTGGCTACCTAAAATCCCTTACTGTTACACGTGATACACAAGGAATTATTTCCACCTCATGTGTCAGAAATATAAAAAAATTATTAACCATTGTAATAACCTTATTCAAAAAAAATTCAAATTATACCCTTAATTTTGTAATAATTATCTTCATTTTTCAGATAATAGTTAATGAGTGTTTATATTTTTTTTGTAATAGAAAGGTCATAATTTCTTATTTTTTTCAATTTTCATTACAAAAACACTATTAAATTAATTTTAATTAAATTCATATAATGTATTATAATGTTATGATTCTCTTAAATCATATTCTTGTTTTGTTTTGTTAATGATAACTCAACAATGAACTAGTTTTGTGTGATTTATTGGTACTGATAGATTACAAGATAAATATAATTAATTAATATTCATTTCAAAAAAATATTCATATAAATGTTATATAATACTAATATATATCATATATATTCAACAATAATGAACTAAAACCATCCATTAAGGGGAAAGATAAATATGGAAATCATCGTTCCATGGATATGGTAGTCCAGAAGTACAAATTGATAATGATTACATAATTCATAAAATACTATAAGTAATCCATATGCTTGTTTTTATATTTTAAAATTTTCACATATATTATACTTATTTCTTAAATTTCCATTTTATGAAAACATTTTTTATAGGTAAAGGTAAACAAAATATAATTATTTATGGAGGCGGTCGTCTTCAAACACCCACAACTAATATTTGTATTTTTTAAAATAAAAATCCGGAGATTTTTTAATTATTCTTAATTTATTAGAATAATATATATGATATTTTTATTCCTATTTATTCATTTTAATGTCATGTAATGTTATTTTTTTAGATGAAGTGCACATAATGAAATAGAAAAAAAGAAAATAGTACTTAAAAGTTTATACCTCGCCAGAGGGTCTATATCCTTTGAAAAGGGGGCTAAACCATGGAGGGATGTTCTTTTGGAAATATGAAAAACAACATTAAGCATGTTATAAGTTTTTATGATTGATTTTGGAAGATATTAATTTTAAATTAGTGTGTTTTGGTTGGAGTTGAAGTAAGAATAGTAGGGACCCTTTTATTTGTGAAAGGGGTTCATGTTCTTGCAATATTCAAAAAGAATAATAAACAAAAGTTACTATGAACGAATTTTGAAGAAAAGATGAGAAATATTAAAGAGGATAAGTGATAAAGTTTTGAAATTCCTCAAAATCACATTCATACACTTTTTCAAAACATGAATTCAGTCATTTACTAATAAATGGTTTACATTACCAATTGTTCATTTACCACATTAACTAGTTATTACCTAAGTAACATATCTATTATGCTCAAAAATATAATTTTCTTCATTATATAATTTTCACCTATCAATTAATAATTTAAAAAATAATTTAATTGATTCAATATAAAATAATTATAACAAATATGTTGACCTCACCTGTTTTGATAATCCCAATTATTCTTTCACATACGTTGATAATCTGAAATAATGTTTTCCAATATATTAATTATTTCCATATTTTGTATTCTATTATAATGTTGACAATAATATCAAAATAATCATTAAAATATGTTAAGAAATATTTATCTATATTTATATGAACATTTAAAAAATTCTAACTCAATCGGCATATGTGTTTCATAGAACAGACAAGTGTTAAGTCCACTGGTATGTATATAGCTACTGATACAGACAAAAAGAGACCTATTGGTTCTTAGTCTACTAATAGAAAAAGGTTGTCACTCGACTGAATAGATAGTAACTAAAACATAACAGATCTACCGGTAGTTATAAGTCCACTGGTAGTCACGTCATTGATAGATCAAGTCTACATATAGAAGTAGAGCTACTGATAATTGTAGAGCTACCGATAGATGCAGAGCTACAAATAGTACACTTAATCACTGGTACAGAACAGAGCTACCGATACAAGTACAAACAAGCTACCTATATGCACAAGCTACCGATATAAAGTCTATTGAAAAGTATAGTTACGAATATAGACAATCACTGCTACACCAAGCAACTGATTCAAGCGAGTTACTGATAGAAAAAACGACCTACCAATATATCAATGCTACCAATAGAATGATTCACTGGTACATAGAGCTACTAATACATAGAGTAATTGCTACCGATACAAGGAGATACCGGTACAAGAACAAAGAGCTACTGATAGGAGCTTGTAGATATACAAAGTCCACCGTTACATATCTACTGACAGAAGGCTACTGATGAAAGACTTGACCAGTAACTGCTACTTCAACTCTATATTCTCAATATTATTTATTTATTAAGAAACAGTCATATTTGATGATTTTAATGAAATTAATGTTATTTAATGATAGTTTTTGGCATGTCAGAGAACTGTACCTTGTACTTGTAGAAAGGTATTCACTCTCATTACCGGATCTGAAAGCTATAAAAGGAAGGAAAAAGGTTGTGGAAGAAGAGCACGACATAAGGGATAAAGAGTGCTGAAAAGCAGTGAATACTCATAGAAAATTAAGGATACATCCATACAGGAGGAATAGTGGATATACATGAAGCCTTTCATTCTAGAAGAGAACACAAGATGGACATTAGCCAAGAAGTGAAGAACTACAATGAGATCTTCATACACTCAATTTGATCTAACAGAAATTGATGAAAACGACCCTCTATTTTTCGGACAAAACCCAGAGAAAGACTCAGAACCATTACTGATCTATCAAAGAAGTCTAGAGCTGCACTTCAGATCACTAGATAATTCTAAAACTCATATCTACTCTCTCAGTGATTCTTTTAATTACTTTTTCAGTGGTGTGGATACACTATATATTTTATACAGACACTATCTACTGTGCCAAATTGGAGGATTTCTAAATCCTAACACAAAAAATATATAACTCTCTTGTATCCCACATTTGATAGTGGTAGAGGTCAAGTAGGACCTGGATAGAATGTGTTCTATTGTTCTTGTTCCCACGTAGAACTGTAGTAGAGGTCTTAGTACCTAGACAGTCATTTCACTGTTGTTTACCCAGATCTAGGGTGTGGATCAACATTATATAAATTGTTTGAGAGGACTACGTCTCGGATTGACACTGAACCTCTTGTTTATAACATATGTTCTTACTTATTTTGGTATTATATTATACTGAATATTCAGCTGCTAATTACATTGAAATATACAATTTGTTTTAAATTTACTTTGATAGTTAATCTAGAAAGTGTTTGCAACTATTATAAATCAGTAGGTTAGTTTCAAAAGATAAATTAATATTCTGGTTAAATTAATTGATACCTAATCCATCTTCTGAGAACCTAATCAAACCATTACAATTTTACAAATTCACTACTGTTTAACATAGTTTTTAATTGGAGGATTTTAATAAAAATCTTTTTAACAAAAATTTTAATTGGAACTCAATTCACCCGACATCTTGAGTATCCACTCCGACCAACAAAATAATTTCAAAATAATAAATATATAATGTTTTAAAATCCTATTCATTAGTGAAATAATACTTATGTTCCAAAAATTTATTATAGTTTGGAAAATAAAATAATTATTTTCCAATATATAATATTATTGATAAATTTTTTTTGTATAAAATAGTTTCATAAATTTAAAATTCATTCTTATAAACATAAAATGTAACTAAATGACTTTTATTTTTAATAATAGTAAATTTCACCGTTCATATAAAAATTTATTTTATTATAGAAATACCAAAAAATTATTCTTAATTTAATAATGTCTTGATAAGTCCAAAAATGCATTATCTTTTTTCAATTTCACATCCAAAAATATTGTTTTTTTATTTCGAATGAAAATAATAACATGTAGATAAAATTATTATCGGAAAATGAATATTGGTATATTAAATTATATATTTAATGTTTACTATAAATTACTCATTTAGCTAGTGTTAATAATTTCATGCTACCTAAATATAATATACATTTAAACAAACTAATTTTAGAAAAAATTATTTTATTAGTATTTGTGCTACAATTGAGTTGATATTTAAATTAGACTCTACACTATTTCCTTATATATATATATGTTCATTTCATAAATTTTTTTCCACTATTTGTTCTATCAAATTATACATCTACATTAAAATGGAATTTAATTTTTTTGATTTCATTTTTTTAGGTGTATCAAGGTATTGAACATCATATTTATATTGGTATGAATATTTTACTACAACTCATGTCATTATAGAATAGGTTTCTTAGAAATTTCACCTTTCTCTAAAATAGTATTGTTCAATTTCATTTTATTTTTTCTATCTTATTGATACAATTATATAATATATTTTTATGTCTCTCAATTTTATTATCCTGGAGGATAATGTTATAAGTCATGTCATCTATGATTTCCCCCATCATTCTAACATCATTCTTCAACATCTTAATTTCATTAATCAAAATCTCATTTTTACCACTAGTTGAATTTTTTTTAAACAACATTTTTTGAGTATTTAATTATCTTATCATTCCTTTCTTATTCCAACACATTTTTATTTCAATTATGATAGTATATTATTTATCATTCTCACATTCAACATCATTATTCTAATTTTTTAATTCAGAATCATCTTCTGATGGGTTCTTCTATTCTTTTTTAAATGCTATGAGTACTCATTAATAAACACATATAGTAATTTCTTCATTATCTCCACATTATTCTCTATTATACCAACCTTACACAATAATACACATTCTCAATAAACATAACTAGTAGAAAACTTTCATTTCTTTTACTATAAATATTGGAGATCCCGCCTATTGGAGTTCATCCCAATAGCCTCTTTGTCATATTATTCTTCACTAAATCCAAATCGGTATTTGAAAAAAAAAATAACCATTCAATATTTAATATATTATAAATGAAGATATCCTATAAATTTTCATCTTCCACATCCTGTGAGATTTCATGACATTAGTTGATGAAGTTTAGAATAATATCCATAATTTTTTTTATTCTAATAGTCATTCTCCTCTTCCATCTTCATTCCATTAAATTCATTTAATTACTAAAAAATTTTATAGTGAACCTTCTTTTTATGATAAGGTAATATACTCATATCATGAATGGAAATAGTGTTATGATGTTAATTAATGTAAATTTCAATAAGATCGACATCATCTAGGGTTTAGGTCTTGGAATCAAAATTTTCTTGTCGGACTATAAATAAATACAACACAAGAGTCATCAAGAATTTTTCTAAATATTTATGTAGTAATGAAATTAAATTTACCACTGTAATTAATTAATCATCAATTTCATTATCCTATTTTCTAACATCTTCAAATTTTTCTTTACTGATTTTTATCTTTACATATTTCAATAAAATTTCATTGTAATTACTATATAGCTTACAAAAAATTGTATTAGACGTCATCTATCCCATGAAGATTGTTATATTAATTTCAAATAATTGATATAATAAATCAATCATCTCATTAAATCATTTTAAATATTTAATTTATCTTCCAGGTACCATGTTATAGTTTCATCATGCACATTGAATCCATATAGAATAGAGTGAAAAAAAATATTTATCTATAGTGAAAGACCAAAATAGACTATCATCTCTTTAAATTAATGATACCATTTTCCACCAAATATTTTGGTTTCTTTAATATAAATTGAATTAGGTGGGTCTATAATATCACTTGAGAAAGACCCAAAATTAAACCCAAACATGAGACCAATTTTTGGATTAATAAAGGTTAATACGCAGAGATAGGTGGGTAGAATCAATGAGTATGGTTGTTTAAATTTAACTTCCACTCTATCTCTCATTCAAAAAATATATTTATTTCTACGTACATGATTATTTAAAACCAATAATTTGAAAATTTAGGTTTTTATGGAGGTTCGCATCCTTTATATATGATTATGTCCATAGTGTTTGATCATTATTATCCCACACAGTTAGTCAAATTCTTGTTATCAAAAGTAAATCAAGTAAGGATACAACCATAATCTTTTCTAACATTTGTAATTAATTAATAACAATATCATATTCATATAAAAAGTAAATATTTCTAAACAAATGTCATAAATTAATGTATGTTCCTCATGTCAAATCCACAAATCTTGATCTTCTTTTACTTCCTTGAAAAGTAATCTGGTGTGCTTGTTCATAGTTTTTCTTCTTCCATACAACAATATATTTATTTTTATATTTTTCTCGACATAATAACATTAACCCTTTCATTATTTATGTTTATTTATCTTCAATTAATATTTCATGAATATTTTTTCCATTCTGGATATGGAATTCTTCATAAATATTAGTGACATGGAACATCAAATTCACACTCATTTAGCATTCATTTAATGTGATCCTATTAATCCATCATAAAACATGATCAAATATCCTTTAAAAGATATAATAAATATAATGGTCCTTTTTTACATTTAAATTCTCTAAAAAACATCACTTAAGACTTTTTTTTTATCTTCCACAAGATCATGTTAGTATTTCACACCACCTTACAAAAATGATCTTCTCCCCTTTGCACAAGGCTAATATCCCCATAGAGTAAAACATTTCTTTGTAACTCAGTGCCTACATTGATAGTTCTAACATTAAATTACTTATGAAAAATTATCAATGTAATTGATCATGATATTTCAATCGATTAATTCATACTAACAGCATCATCTAGAAAATACAATTAATTATTTCATTTGAAAAAATTCCAGAAACGTCAATTATATATACAAAACATCTAGTTTTTTTACTTTACCATTAGTTATTTTGATATTTCCTCTATGTATCCTTTGTCAGTTATATGATAACATTATTCACATAAACATAAACATTAAATTACTTCTTAATGTCATAATACGCATACAAATTTTCTATATTCATCATATTATTTAATTCAAACAAATAAGTTAAAATAGTGTGTAAAACTCTTAATCTCATAAGTTTGAAGAAAAAATTATCATGCATTTTCTATTTCCATTTTCCAAAAAAAAAGAACAGCATAAAAATTCTCCATAAGGGGGAAATTATCTTATATTCATTGAATATCAGGAATATTACTCGATTCAGCTACATTTTGATGAAATTTCATTTGAGATTTCAAAATCCCAATATTACTCACATCATTTCCATTTTTGCAAATACTAATGTCTTATTGTGAAAATAAAATATTTAATGTTCTCAAATGTTCTACTCATATGATATATTACTATTTCAAAATTTTCCTAACCAAAACTACCTACATGTTACAAAATTGACATATGTGTGGTATAAATGTATTAGAATTAGAATTATTTCCTTTGTTAGAAATCAACATTCTATTGGAAATTCAATATTTTAGTTATCATTTATTAGATTCTTCATTTATAATTTCCAACACATTCAAACCACAAAAATATTTCAGAAAATGGTTTTAAGGAGTAAAATATTAATCTTCACTTATCACCTTTCATGAACTCCAGTATATTCAATCATCTCAGAAAAAATATATTGAAAACAAATTCAATATCATATTTTATGTTTTTATAGCTCGAATTGAATTATACATGAATAAATTATAATTCAAAGAACATGATATGTTGATATTTAATGTGGTTCTCTAAAACAATTCTACATTCATGGAACACGCAATGACTCTTTCTATGTACTAAATTTAACTATAATAACTTTTGTGGATACAATTTTTGTTCATGGTCACTCTATTAGAAGGATCACAATAATTATATTTGTTTTGGATAGAAAACTAACTCCCACATATTACCAAATATTCTTCTCTACGACACACTTAATTTGTGGTTTTAACTATTAATTTGTATACATTAGGGTGTTATGAATAGTTTATTACATAAATTTCTATTATATATTTTCACATGTCATTAAATAAACATGTATATTTTCATCCATAAAAAATTCTATATTATGATCCACATTTCATTGAATATAAGCCACAAAATTCTATTGATATCAATATATTGTAATATTTAGACATTTATCTTCTACAATAAGATGACACGGATTTGTTGAGGGGGTCTTTAATAAATTATCTTAAAAATTATTTTAATTGCACTAATTCCTTCTTCCTGTAGAAGATAATTCTACACTAGAATAATATTTTTCTCAACTTCCTATTTAGAAAAAATATCTCAATTTCATATTTTTTTTCTTATATTTTATATGATAAAGTTGATGTGATCAATGAATTCATAAAATATTGATTCTCTAGTTCGTCTTCTGTAAAAAATTTCTATGGAAATATTTTAAACTCTTCTTGAAATTTTATAATACTATTCTATATATATTTTATAGATTATTAGATCCATGATGGCTCTAAACCATATTCTAATATTTTGGATCAATTCCTCTTTCACTAAAACCCCATGATTATTGCATGTGTCCTGCACATTTTTTAAGTTCAAAATGTGTTGCCTCAATTCTAGTTAAATGACTAAAACACATGCCAAATATTCTTTTTATATCCAACTGATTCATTATTAATTTATTATAAAAAATTTATCATTAAAAAATTTCCATAATTTTGTTGTGATCCACTTCAACTTCATGGATATTTCTTCATGACTGCATTCACTGGGGTAAGACCATTGAGTTAGCTATGAAATCTGTATGAAATATTATTTAAAATTTCAAGGAAATCATGGGTTGGTATTTTAAATATACTAAATTTATAGACCAGTCATGGTGTGATTCAATTTAACTTACTATATAATTTCTCATCCTTATACATCCATGTAATGAGTCTATTTTCCTGAATCACAATTATTATAACCTTGTCACAGCATCATAATGTGGACTTGATTTATTATTTTTCTTCATGTCTCTCTAAGTTGTGATGTGATCGACCTACATCACTATGATTCTTTCATGATTCACATTTTAGTAATACATTAAAAATAATTATCCACCTATTAATAGTTACAAACATACTTTTATATAGTTATATATTTTTATTTAATCTTCTAGTTATTTTAATTATTTTTATATACTTTGGGTGTATTATTATACATGACTAATCATAGCATGAGCTGTTATTTTATTGAGAAACATATTATTTATATTTATATTTACATAATTAACAATTTTTCATATATAATGTCCTCTTAAATGAGGAATCTCCTATAATGATGTTAGTTTCTTAATCCTTACACATATAACACCCAAAGCTTCTATGGTATGCTTCTCTTTCAATAATGTTATAGCTTGCATTATACTCAAGTTCGAGATTCTAACACACCGCAACCAATCAATGTAGGTGTTATGAATATTAATACCCACTTTTTGAAATTATATAAATTATATATTTCAAAATGGACTTCATTTTTGTATTCCGAATATCGAAGTTATCCTATGTTGAATTTTTTGTAATTTTATGAGAACATCCAATTTTCTATGAAAAGTAAAAATACATAAAAACAACTTTTTTAATCAAAATAATTTATAGGGATAAGATATACTATTTAGTGGTTTTAAAGTATAATTAGAATATATTTTTACCATTTTATCCAATGGTGGTCATTAGAATTAATTTCACATTGAAATTGGACATAAACAATTGTCAATCTTTTGATTGATATTGTTTCTTAAAAACACGCTATTTGTTTTGACAGCGGGAATTAATTGTAAATTTAATTAATGAAACTTATATGTTTGGAATTTTTTAAAATAGAAATCATTTTTTAATTCATAATATCTATTATATCTTGGAGTTAATTTTTGGTATTTTTCTGAAAAACTTCGATTTTTGATGAATAGTGAAACCACTAAGTGGTAGTTAAAAAACTGATTTTTCATTTAAATGAAATTTTACCACCTCTGTGATTTGAATTTGCAAAATCATACTTACATCATTGTCACTAGGAAGTAAAATGTTGTTCAATGGGATTAAAACAATTTTTGGTGAATAATATCTTTTATGTTTTATTAATCACGATTAAAGGTAATTACTGTAATTTAAGTTAAATATAATGTTTTAATAATATTAATTAACTTTAAAACTTGTCCTAACCTTATTGGATGAGTCATGGCCGACCAAGAAAATCCATGGGTAAACTTGGGGACCCCATGGATCCACTTGTGTGTGAAAATGACATTAATAACATTTTATTTAAACTAAAAATAAAATTGTCACAAACATGTGTTGTTTTACAAAAACAATTATTACATGGTGTTATATAAGTTAACATTTCAAATAGAAATATTCATTGGAAATCTAAAACTATTTCCTAAATCATGATTTTTTTCATTATTTTTAGATGTTAAATAAATTAAATTATTTATGACACCATGATGATGCAACGATTACCTCATTAATTAACGATTTAAATAAAATGAAAACATAATGTAAAATCAAACACTTACACTTGTCAAAAACATGTTGTATGAGTAGATTTAGAACCCTTATCACCTTATTCGAAAAATATATAATTTTGGGACCTTTAAAATCCGAAACTCATTATATATTAAAGTACCATTTCATGACTTTCCAAGAGTGCCCCTCCTCACCTATATTAAAAGGCCCCCACCTCTACCACCTTATTCACACCATAAAGCCATTTGGCTCGGCCAAAAACTTCCCAAATACTCTCTCAACTTCCCACTTTCACTCTTAGAAGCCTCAATTGTAGCATAAGTCTTCCTACATAAGCCTTTAGATCAAATCAAAAAGACTTACCTGATTTAAAGGTAATGTCTTCACTTATTCTCTTTTGTTTTATTTTGCTTCACAAACCCCCTAAACGCTTTATATTACTTTATTTTGTAGCAAACCAGTATATTAAATATAGTAGGATGTTGTTATGATATTTATTCTAGATAAAATTACAGAAACCTCCATATACTGGTTAAAGAACATACTGTTTCCGTAGATGGTGAATTACTGCCTCACAAAACGATGATTGTTCTATCTTCTCCTACCACCTCTCATGGTGGCCATTATAATGGAACATTATTTTTTTATGATATATATTATATTTATTTCCTCTCTATGCTTCTTTATTTTACATTTAATACCTTTATTCTTTCCATGTTGTGAAAATGTGATAATTTCATTTTGGGATGTGTGGACTACCGCCCCCTTAAGTGATGTGACTCGTTCAAGAAATACATGTAATGTATAAAGAATGAAATTAATAAACTTATGTGACCTATATAAAATATATATTATAATGTAATTATAATATATATATACCTCATTTAGTTTTAATTCCATTAAATACAAAATTGAAATGAAAGTAGCGTTCATGCATACGTACGACTTACCGTCTCCATGAATGGTGCATTTCATTTCTTATCTCGAAATAGTTTTTAATATTGTAAATTAATGTATATAATGGATATATATGATATATATTATGTCTAGATCATGAATATAATTCTGGATATAATGGATATTTTACCACGTGAACAACTTGTAATTATATGAAGTTTTTTTTGAATCAAGTACCAAAGATCGAAAAAACGACCGTTATTTACATAAATAATTACATAATGTTTACAACATGGTAATAAGTGATATAAAATGAATATAGAAATTGAAAAAGGTTATTAATCAATTATAAATTAACTATAGTTTATTATTCAGGATATTAAAGAACGATCGAGTCAAGTTGGACACGAGGTAAGGGAACTTCTTAACCCAATTTATGTTCGTTGGGTTAATCTCATACTTTCAAATTATGTCATGATATTATTCTGTCCTATCTTGTATTTGTAATTTCTATATGTGTACATATAGGTAATACACACAATAGATCTATTTTATTTAAAAAATTATCTTTGTAAGGGACTTCGTCTCAATCTCCATTCATTGAGGCATATTTTGTTTTATACACAAATTTCTTTTATACGGTGTATAAAACCCTTTGACTTTTACCATTATTAAAATGGAATATTTTTATACGAAGCGTTTTACTAAACAACAAAATGGAATGTTTTCTTGTTGTACGTATGCGGCGATAACGACTTCTCCGCTGCCGTGACAATTATTTGAGTTTTTTCTTCCTCTACAAGCCATAACTTTTTTTAAAATGAAAAATAAATACCATGTTTTAATATTCTTTTATTTTTGTATTGAAAATGGTTTTATTATATCAATTTTTTGAATGATATCTTGTGAATGAAATGTGGAAATTTTATATTTCCTTTATGCATGTTTTATGTGATATGATTATGTTATGGTTTATGATATGTTTAAACATGTTCATATGAGGAATGCATTGGACTTAATAGGTGACGGGTGGAGCCCACTATAGCTCCTCGATGCTTCGGTTGGTCTAATGAGACAAAATAGTTTCTTGGCACTAGGTCATGACAAAATCATACTTGTAGTCTTGGCACGAGGCCTTGGCTACGTGGTTATGATAGTATGGAATTATGCATTCCATCATTATGAAAGTGGTTATTGATATTTCATGTTATTATTCGACTAGTAGAATATCTATTGAATATGTAAATGGCATTATTTCATTTTATATTTTTCCATATTATGTTGAAGTTCATGTTTAAAAGGATTTTGTTTTTGTTATACATTTCCTTAAATGTTTATGTTTATTTATGAATGATTCTGCTATATTGTTATCCTTACTGAGCATCTGACCTCACCCCTTTCTATGTTTTATTTTTTCCAGGATGTGAAGAAATATTTTATTACTGACCTATAGGGATAGTCTGAAGGGGATAAGGGTTTGGACTATGGAGACTATGTTATTGTATTTTTTCACATTATGATGTAATGTAACATTTATGAATGAATCTAGTGTTTCCAATGGTAATAAACTAAATGGTATATCGAGACTTGATATTTTGTGATCATGACAATGTTATGAAATAATGCACCAACTCTGGGTAACTGGGGTCAGGGTGTTACAACTGGTATCAGAGGCAGTTTATTACTAACCTTGGAATCTAGATTTAGAAAAACACTTATTAGAGGTCATAGCCATAAGATAGACTTTGAGGATTAGTATAGAATAACTTCCTATAATTTTGTTGTTGTAGAGATTTTGTGAGTTTTCTGAGAAATACATCATTTTCTAGATACGAGCTGGTAGAGGCTGATCTAACACAGATGTACCTAGGGGTAAAACCTGAAAACACTGCTTTGATCTAGACTCGAATGGGAACTGGTACACAGAAATGGGCCTTCCTGCACTCTTGGTTATGACACTCCCAGGGGATATGCTTACGATAATTCTCATTTTCTTTACAAACTATTATGAAGGGTTTATGAGTATATACTTACTCAATGAAAACATTTTAATTATTAGAGTTCAATTTATGTTAACTATTTTAAAAGTATGGAATTATGTATTTTTATTCATAAACTAATCTAGTTTATGTCATTGTTTAGAACTGGAACCTAGTTGGAGGAATGGAAATCGTATCAATGCATGCGCACCATGTAGGGATTTCCCTCCTACTCAAGATAATTATAGTGGAGCTGGTGATACAACTGGTGCTGATCAGCTTATCACCATACTGGGTCAACTCACTCAAGTTATGAATAATAACCTTAATCGTATGGAGCACCCTGATCCGCAATGTGGAGGATCAATGTTAGACCGCTTCATGAGGCATCAACTTCCAACATTTAATAGGGGTACAAATCCATTAGTAGCTAAGAAATGGATAAAATCCTTAGAGAAAATATTCCATGCCTTGGGGAGTAGAGAAAGGGAGAAGGTTGTCATGGCAGTTTACCGGCTCACTGGAGATGCCGATCAATGGTGGTCGCTGATTCAAAACACGAAATAAGATGAATAAGTATCTAATATGGAATTGAGGTAGTTCAAAGAGATTTTGTAAGAAAAATACTTCCCTCGTGACCATAGAGAAGATACGGAATGGAAATTTCTGTGTCTCAGAAAAAAGGAGGATGAGAATGTCACAAAGTATGAGGCCAAATTAACAAGGTTAGCGAGGTATGCTGCAAATTATATATGTAACCGAAGAAGTAAGATTTATCATTTCATTGATGGGTTAAAACCATTTCTCCATCGAGCATTAGTATCAAAATCTTTCACAACTTACCAAGATATAGTCTCGTGTGCTATCAAGACAGAAAATGAATTCTCTAAGTCATATGAAAACAAAGTAAAGCAAGAGAAGAAGAGAACGGTGTAACGAGAGACAGATAAAGGGAAAAAGGGAAAGAAGGATTTTCCATTATGTGATAATTGTGGGAAGAATCACCCTGATACATGCCTAAAAGGAATGTGAGTTTGTTATAAATGTGGAGAAAAAGGTCACCAGGCTCGTGATTTCAAGGGAATGAAAGAGGCTCCCAATGTTGAAGGAAAAAATTGTATGGAAATTGGGAATTATGCAAATGAATTTCCTAAGCGTTAGAGAAACATAACTCAGAAAAGGCCAAGGGGTCAAGGAAAATATTATGTTGTTACTACAGTTGAAATGGAATAATTAATGTATTGGTGATTTTGGACTCAAGGATTATATTCTGGTTATAAGAATAATGTAATATATATATGGATTGTACTGTAGTACTTGTTGTTTTAATTAATATTTTCATATGTTGAAGGTAATCTTATTTTTAGTATGTGACAATATGAGAAACTTTACTTTGTTTGGGGAATCTGATTAATTGATTTTGGAATTTAGAGACCCTTTTAGAGAAAGTCTGGACAGAGGTATTTTGGATAACTATAAATATTGGAATGGATTAGGTAGAACATTGGATAGTATTGTTTAAGGTTAAAACATTTCTGAATATTATTTTTTGAATATGATAATACTAGAGTTTTAGGAGAAGGACAACATGTATATTGTGGGATAACCTATCGCGTCGGACAAAGCTACAGGAATCGAATCGACAGCCATAGTGCGATAGGACTTTATTACCTATCACTAGCCTACAGGAAGTCCCTAGTTATTACAAAATAGTTTTCATAATCTAAATGGTATGTTTTAATATTTGAAACCTTATACAATTTGGATAAATAGAATATTTTTGAGTTCTGTTACCATTTGGAGTGAAAGATGGGTTTGTGGTATAAATTTATTAAAGAATGAAGTTCTACATGACAAGTAAGTATATTTCCTTACGTTCTTAGTAAATCTCTTAAATAAAGTCTTCAACATTATGAAATGTAACTTAAAACAAAAACGTTGTCGGTTAACTTTTCCAACTGGGGATTCAATGACCGTTTAACCAATCACAAGTTGTGTGATTTTCTTGTGGTTAAATTTCTCCTAATCATGATTTCTATAACTATCCATCAGACCTTGATGGTTTGTTTTTCCTCCATATCCATATTTTCATAGAATCCTAGTATGGACTATCTCGGGTGACCCTTTTACTTCTCTTTCTTTCTTTTAAAGCTATATTTTTATTAACCATATTTCCGATGTGGGTGTTCCATAAAGGTATTTTCTATTTTCAACCTTTTATTTTAAAAGAAAAATTGAAAATTGCCAGGACTCAATTTATTTAAGGAGGGGAGAATGTAACACCCCAAGCCTCCATGGTACACTTCTCTTTCAATAATGCAATAGCTTGCATTATACGCAAGTTCAAGATTCTAACACAC
Source organism: Viscum album (assembly GCA_963277665.1). NCBI lineage: Eukaryota > Viridiplantae > Streptophyta > Magnoliopsida > Santalales > Viscaceae > Viscum > Viscum album. Next base: position 1,768,613,116 of record OY728152.1, read on the forward strand.
TGTGACCAATCAATGTAGCAGTTATGAATAGTAATACCCACTTTTTGAAGTAATATAAATTTTATATTTCAAAATGGACTTCATTTTTGTATTTGTAATATCAAAATTATCCTAAGTTGAATTTTTTCTAATTTTCTGAGAACTTCAAATTTTCTATGAATAGTATAAATACTTAAAAAAACTTTTTTAATCAAAATAATTTATAGTGATAAGTTATACTATTTAGTTGTTTAAAAGTATAATTAGAATATATTTTTACCATTTTATCCAATGGTGGTCATTATAATTAATTTCACTTTGAAATTGGACATAAACAATTGCCAATCTTATGATTGATATTGTTTCTCAAAAACATGCTATTTGTTTTGACAGCGGGAATTATTTATAAAAATAATTAATGAAAATTATTTGTTTGGAATTTTTTAAAATAGACATCATTTTGAATTCATAATATCAATTATATCTTAGGGTGAATTTTTGGTATTGTTATGAAAAACTTCGATTTTTTATAAATAGTGAAACCACTCAGTGGTAGTTAAAAAACTGATTTTTCGTTTAAATGAAATTTTACCACCTCTGTGATTTGAATTTCCAAAATCCGACATACATAATTTTCATTAGGAAGTAAAATGTTGTTCAATTGGATTATAATAATTTTTTTTGAATAGTAACTTTTATGTTTTATTAATCACGATTAAAGGTAATTAGTGTAATTTAAGGTTAATATAATGCTTTAATAATATTAAATTGCCTTTAAACATGTCCTGATCTTATTGTATGAGTCATGGACGACCAAGAAAATCCATGGGTCAACTTGGGGACCTCATGGAGCCACTTGTGAAAGAAAATGACATTAATAACTTTTTATTTAAACAAAAAATAAAATTGTCAGAAACATGGGTTGTTTTTCTAAAACAATTATTACATAGGGTTATATAAGTTAAATTTTCAACTATAAATATTATTTGTAAAGATAAAATTATTTCCTACATCATAATATTTTTTTTATAATTTTTAGATATTAAATAAATTAAATTATTTGTGACACCATAATGATGCAACGATTACCTCATTAATTAAAGATTTAAATAAAATGAAACGATAATGTAAAATATAAGAATTAAACTTGTCAAAAACCTATTTGATAAGTATATTTATAAACCATATAACCTTATCTTAGAAATATATAATTTTGGGACCTTTAAAATACGAAACTCATTATATAATAAAGTAACATTTCATGACTTTCCAAGAGTGCCCCTCCTCTCCTCTTATAAAAGGGGCCCACCTCTACCACCATATTAACACATTTAAGACATTTGGATCAGCCAAAATCTGCCCAAAAAATCTCTAAAATTCCCTCTATTACTCCTATAAGCCTCAATTTGAGCAGAAGTCTTCCCAAGGAATCCTTTGGCTCAAATCAAAAAGAGTTACCCGATTTAATGGTAATGTCTTTAATTATGATCTTTTGTTTTATTTTGCTTCTCCAACCCCCTAAACTCTTTTTATTCCTTTATTTTGTAACGAAAACAGTATATTCAATATACTAGGATATTTTTATGATATGTATTCAATATACATCAACACACACCTCCATCTAATGGTTAAAGAACATACTGTTTCCGTGGATGGTGAATTACTACCTCACGAAATGATGATTGTTCTATCTACTCCTACCACAACTCATGGTGTCCATTATGATGGCACTATATTTATTTATGATATATATTATATTTATTTCTTCTCTATGATTCTGTATTTTACAATTAAAACATACCTTTATGCTTTTAATGTTGGGAAAATGTGATAATTTAATTTGAGGAAGTGTGGACTACCGCCCCCTCAAGTGATGTGACTCGTTCATGCAATACATGGAATGTATAAAGAATGAAATTAATGATCTTATGTGACCTATATAACATATATATTATACTGTAATTATAATATATATATATATATATATCATTTTGTTTTAATTCCATTAAATACAAAATAGAAATGAAAGTAGCATTCATGCGTACGTACGGCTTACCGTCTTCATGAACGGTGCATTTCATTTCTTATCTCTAAATATTATGTAATATTATTAATGCATGTATAACCTGGATATATATGATATATATGATGTCTACATAATGAATATAATTCTGGATATAATGGATATTTTACCACATGAACAACTTTTAATTATAAGAAATTATTTTTGACTCAAGTACCAAAGATCGACAAAACGAATGTTATTAACATAAATTATTACATAATGTTTATAACATGGGAATAAGTGATATAAAAAGAATAATGAACTTGAAAAATGTTCTTAAGAAAGTATAAAATAACTATAGTTTATTATTCAGGAGATTAAAGAATGATCGAGTCAAGTCAGACCCGAGGTAAGGGAACTTCTTAACCCAATTTTCATTCTTTGGGTTAATCTCCTACTTTCAAATTATGTCATGATATTATTATGTATTTTCTTGTATTTTTACTTTCATTATGTTTACTTATAGTGAATACACATAATAGATCTATTTTATTTAAAAAATGATCTTTCTAAGGGACTTCGTCTCAATCTCCATTCATTGAGGTATATTTTGTTTTATAGACAAATTTCTTTTATATAGTGTATAAACCCCTTTGACTTTTATGTTTATTCGAAAGGAATATCATTATATGAAGTGTTTTAATAAACTAAAAAAAGGAATGTTTTCTTGTCGTACGTATGTGTCGACAACGACTTCTCCGCCGCTGTGATAATTATTTGAGTTTCGACTTCCACTACAAGCCATAACTTTTTTTAAAATGACAAATAAATACCAAGTTTTAATTTTCTTTTATTTTGGTATTGAAAATGGATTTATTATATCAATTTGTTGTATTTATATCTTGTGATTGAAATGTGGAAATGTTATGTTTCCTTCATGCATGTTTTATGTGATATGATTATGTTATGGTTTATGATATGTTTAAACTTGTTCATATGAGGAATTCATTGGACGTAATAAGTGACGGGTTGAGCCCGCTTTAGCTCCTCGATGCATCGGTAGGTCTCATGAGACAAACTAGTGTCTTGGAATGAGGCCTTGAAAAAATATTTTTTGTAGTCTTGGAACGATGCCTTGGCTACATGGTAATGATAGTCTGACATTATGCATTTCATCATTATGAATGTGGTTATGGATATTGCATTTGATTATTTGACTAGTAGAATATCCATGTGAATAAGTAAATGGCATTATTTCATTTTATTTTTTCCATATTATGTTGAAGTTCAAGTTTAAAGGCTTTTGTTTTAGTTATACATTGCCTTAAATTTTTTTGTTTATTTATGAAAGTTTCTATTGTATTGTTATGCTTACTGAGCATCTGAGCTCACCCCTTTCTATGTTTTATTTTTCCCAGGATGTAATGAAATATTTTATGACTGACCTGTAGAGATAGTCTGAAGGGGATTGGGTGTGGACTATGGAGGCTATGTTATTGTAGTTTTTCAATTTATGATGTAATGTAACATTTATGAATGTATCTAATATTTCCAGGGCTACAAAATTAATCGGTCTTTCGAGATTTGATTTTTTGTGATAATTCCAATGTTACGCAATAATGCAACAACTCTGGGTAACTGGGGTCGGGGCGTTGCAACACATACCTATTTTATTAAAAAACATTAACATTTTATTGTTTTTCATCCACCTCTATCGCTCAATAAATTCTCCAACTCATAAATTTATCTATTAATTATCATAAGGTTTTTTTAACGTCATTTTGTTGTAAAACACTTCTTATCCATATTCATTTATTCATAACGGAAAAAATTGTGGAAGATATAGTTTTTTTATGGTGTGGAATCTAAAAAATAATATATAGTGGAATCTATTACAACGTGATTTATACTATTACATTGTAACATTCTCTTCCATCACCCAATGTTATCTATTCCCTTATAACTAACTATATAAATGTCTATACATCTTACACTGATATATTATATTTCAATAGATATATCATACTACATCAAATATTATTTCAATCCAAATTTTGTACACTTCATTTTGGACATTCCTTTTATTTCTTATATCATGCATCATTCACAAAATGTGTTCCCCATTTATGTAGAATATATATATATTAATAATAACTCATTAATGTATCCTTATATATCAACCAACATAATAAAAAATCAAATATTTTGATATTTTTTAAAAAACCAACACAGAACCTCATGGTTTCAACTATCTCCCCAATAAGATTTTTTTGAAATTATTAACATTAAATCTTCTCCATTATTTTACTCTAAATTCATCAATGGGATGCATTGATTTATGTGGATTTCATATTCACTCCTTCATTTTTGTGAAAGAAAAAGGGTATCATTATGTATATTTTTATCATCTTTTATTACTGAACAACGTAAGGGTAGATTCTTTGTCACTATTCCCATTTTCTGAATAAAAATAGTGCATTGAATTTTCACTTAAGGTAACATAATAATCCTATTACAACAATCTGAAATATTGAGACTCAATGAAGAACTATATTTATAAAGACTAGTCTATCCCTTGGATATATACTCCATAGCTTAATAATTTTCATGCCCAACCACCCATTGGTCTCTATTATCAACTAAGAAGAAGTCAGAATATTATATTTCATTAACATTATATCTTAATTTTACTAATTACACTATATATAAAACAAATTCTTATTTTGATTCAATATATATATAATTTTACTGTAATATATCTTATGAAATATTTTAGTGAATGAATATTGCACTTTTTAAGGAGTCATAAACAAATCTTATTAGACTACTTCATCATAAATCAATGTTGGAAATCTGATTTTGACTAAAAAACATCATTGTTATCCATGACACCTATATACTTCTAAAATTCCATAAAACGAGAAAAATTAACATATTTTAACATTTCACTCTATCAGTCAAACATAAAAAACCAGAAATGAATAATAAATGAATAATAATGTATATTACGCATACCATATATTTTAATAATTGATATAAATTATATTGATAAACTAATGATACACAATAATATTCATGATCTTCCATCATTTTAGGGAACATCATGTTGTCCAAATGACAAAGTGGACCATTATAAATTCCATAGAAGTCATCAACTAAATTCCTACAAGATTTATATAACATTTTATGATCAAACAACAATTTATAACAATAGTGAAATAATATTGGAAACCCTAATATCAGGATCACTAATCATTGTTAACAAAAAACAATCTAAATGAATAAAATTTATCTTTCACAAAATATATATTTTTTATATACTCTAATCATAGTGATTGATGGAGATAACTATGGAATACCTAAAGTAATAATATGTCAAGGGTGTATCCATGGATCAATTGAATCACCCAATGTTTGGGTAGGACACATCATGCATCAAAAAATGCTTGTATCTATTGGAGTTTAAGGATAAAGAAGATATCTTCCAAGGAAGGAGGTAATTTTGTAGTGATTTTTTAGGTGTCCCACTCACCCTTTCGCAAAGGCGTTTCTTCATTATATAATCCTTGGAAAACTCATTAATATTATCCATAATTTACTCATACGTACATAACATACAATGATTATTTCACCATTAAAAAAATTTACATATTGATTTACTCGTGTATTTCAACTTATAAAACATCTCTATTGAAAAATTATTAACACAAGAAAATTTTAAACATTGGAAATAAATTTTATTCATCTAATTTTATTTTTTCCATTTTATTAAATAATATCAAAACTGTAATGATATGCCTATATCATAAATTATGAAATATCAAATTTAAATGTAGTTAGTGTTATGATATATCTATATAACCCCACAATATATCCTTAATGATGGCATAAAATATACTTTAGTATTAGTAATGTTTTCTAAATTGACATATTTATATCATCATATGAATAATATAAACTAAATATCCTATATATTTTGGGTTTTGGGTATATTTCCATTGTTATAAAAAAATTACATGAAATCCCAACAGACTTATTTCCACATAATCATATTTTTCATTATATATAATAACATGGAATACATATCTAAAACTCTTTTTTTAAATTTCGAAAATAATGTTGGAAATTATTTATCAACATATGATTTGACAACATCATATTAAATATCTTGTGAATATCAATCTAAAACTCATTTCAGATAAACTCTAAAATAATTTAAATTATTCTCTCCATGTTTTAAAAAATAAAATATAGTTCTACTAATCCAAAAAGGATACTGCCCACATGAATTTTTATAATTGGAAATAAATATTATTTTTTGAATCCATTGTCATAAGAAAATAAAATCATATTAAAATAAATCAATGAAACTCCTTCTATAGATGGATCTTACAAGATCTCTACAAATAATTTGTTTTTCCATTTATGTGTTCTTCAATTTAAGGATATACATGAATTAAGTTACATATGATCTCATTTTTAGAGATATCATGTAATAGTTTGGAATAGGGTAAGTTAATCCCTTATTGATTTTCATCAGTTTTCAATTCTCAAACAATAGACTATACAGTTTGATTAATATATCACATGTTCATCATTTTGTAAATGACCACATCACATGTCACTCATATAAAAATATAATCACATAAAATGTATTTTTTAGTTACGACCATACAATCCTATACATAACATATTCAAGGGAGTAAGTGTATTTCTTATCATATGAGAAGAGGAATCCCATCTTGGTTAATACCCAACTCATAACACGATGAACAAAATGCCCAATCACCACTGAATTTTCTAATCTACTAGTCTTACATAAGAATTTACCAAATTATAAAGGATATTATGATAGGTATCTTCCAACATCATGGTTGGGGAAACCCTAATATCTAATATGAACACATACTATAACAAAAAAAGGTCATGGGACTCAATGTAGAGTACGAGTCTAGTCATCCATCATCAGAAACAAATTTTTTTCATATTATAATTTTTCATATCTTTATATGAATTCATACAATTTAAAATAATAACATCTGTTTCGAATGTATTATACTATATTAATAATATCATATAAGTACAACATAACTTTATAAAATGAGATGATATTTATCATTAAATTTTGAGTTTTATGTGCATAAAAATTAATCTACAGATATTTTGGATAATTCCTTTTGTAGAATATGATACTTTTTCACAGGTAAACTCTATTAATAATATTAACTAAACGATACATAAGGGAAAAAGACCATTATCCTAGAAAAATAATTATTTATATATTTGCATCAAATATTTATTATAATAAAATGAATCATAAACCATATTCATTATGATGTCATCCCATATTGAATTTAAATTATCATGATAACAAAAAAAATTTATCTCATTATATATGATAAATATGATGAAAATGCACATCATTTATTTAATTCCATATGATGTTAAAATGTACCATTACATTAAAATCCATTATTCGACAACTATTTTACTTCATTTTTTGAATAAAAAATTACAAACCCTATAAATCATCATAATTATTTTCATCTTATATATATCTAAAACATTTATAATTTAGTCATTTTTATTTTATATCCATAAAAATAATATTATTAATAACACTATTATTTGACATGGACATTCTATGGTGAATTGAAAAATCCTTCAATTATTCAAGATAATTCAACCATGTAGATAATTTAAATTTATTGCTAAATATTTTGTCAAATAATGAGATATGATATCTATTACAAAAATATGTCCTTGTTCTATTAGATTAGTCCTTTATCTTCAGTGTTGTCTACACAAGTCTCGAACCTAGACATCACATTTATTGATAATCTGTCTTTAAAAAGGTTAAATATAATGTAAACACATACGTAACACATTCAAATTTAAAAATAACATATCGAAATTCCAAAATAAATTCAATTGACATATAAGGCCTTAATGGAAATCCCAAGAATCTCAAAGTCATTAACAAACATAATAATATTGACTGAGTTTATAAATTATAATATTCCTCTACTCATATTAATTTTAAATACTTTTAGACATTAAGTGTTTTTATATAAAATTATTATACACATCTATATTACCTTTTGGAACTACTTCTATATTTTGTTACTCAGGAATGCTTTTATTTAATAGATTTATTTTTCTCCTCGATTAAGAACAACTATTATGATTTTCACAATTATAAAAAATTACAATATATTTATTCTTTATATATGATCTATTTGAAGTTGATATTTTATAATGATTAAAACATTGTTATACAAAAATATGTTTTAGATGAGTATATATTTTTACAGTCATTAAAAAATTTCTTTTAATAAATGTAATATAAATAAAATGAATAACCCTTTAAAAATTTGAAATATAAATTATTGTGAAAAGATATATATTTCACTATGATTGTGGTGACATTATCATTTACCCCACCATATAAAAATAAAAGTTGGTGTCCATTTCAATCATTAATGATGTGACTACTTTATCATTAAGGGGATAACTCAATATCCCAAATATGCAAATCGATTCACCAACAAAATTCCTTACTTAACCTAACAAAATTATGGTCACCCAATTAAGTGTAATCCAAATGAATTCGAAAAAAAAACTGAATTCTCTTATGGTCACCCATTACATTATACCTGTAAATAATATTATATAATGTCACTCATATTTACTATCACTAACCAATTTTTATGATTGAGGTCTTATCCAATATAGCTTTTAGAATGATTCCTACATATAGAATTTTTAAAGGGGACATAATCTAACCATTTTATCTCATAATATGGAAATAAAATTCATGTATTCTTCTAATTATTTACTCTATAATCATATTCCTCTAAATAAGTAAATATTTTCAAACCATATTGATATAAATCACTTTAAACAACAAATAACTTTTGTTACTAACCCAAGTAATAATACCACTACATTCATATATATCAAAGTGATTCTCAAGTATAAGGTACATAAAAATAATTCTTGTAAAATATTTAAATCAAATGGAACTATCCATCCCCACATGAGTAAACATGAGTGATATAATATTAACCCCAAATTTTCTTTATAATGCATAATCTTGTAGGTCAATGACCATTCCAACACAATTTCTGTCAACCCAATGATACTTTACTCAAAAGAGCCCCCAATTAAATTATTTTTATAGCAATAAAAATTTTAAAAATACAATTACCCATTCAATTTAACCTTATATCCCAATATTTGAAACAATTATGGTAGAAGAGAACTAAATCAATTATCATACATAACATGTAACTCCACAGATTCATGTATTCCAAAGCTAAGAAGCAGTTTGACTCTTTAAACTAAAACATAGACATATAAATTTATAAAATATGATGTAAACTAAATAAATGAAAATTTTATTTATCTAAAAAAGAGATGAATTTTTTTTTGAAAAATTCATAAAACATGAAATTAAAAAACATGATAATTAAACCCTAAATTATTGAAATTAAATAATTTAATAAATTTAAACATGTTTTATTTATTTCCAATATGAACTCCTATATTTTATCATTTTTTTTAATTTTTAAAATATGTAATATGGAATAAAAAAATTATAAATTTGAACTATTCATATATTATGTAAACACTTAGAATATTAAACATATCTTATTATTTTAACCATATTCATAAAAATTGGAAACACCCATTTTAGCATAGTTTAAATATTTTCTCAAATAAAGAATTTCAATTTGAAAATATCAAAAACATTCCTATTAAAAGTTAGTAAAATTATAAAAAACGACTATATATTATATAATTATTTAAAAATTTATAAATAGTATGTAGATTACAATTATAATTTATATATTAACATTTTATATCATAATGAATGTTATTTTCTCTATCATAATATGTGGATTAGTTCAAAATTGCATCATCTATTATGACTACAATTCCAAAATCTATGATAATAACATATTGTTTTATATATCATACTTCCGGATATCCAAAAATAATATATCCTGGAACTCATATCATATGACTGTAAAGAGTTATTCCTTAAAATATTCTAGTGTCTTATTTTACAATAGAAATCGATATCTCAAAATTTATTTTTCACACATTTATTACATATGGAGAGGTTACACAATAAAATAGGTCTTAATATATCATATTCAATTCTACACCATTAATCAATGGATTACATTGGATCATAAATTATGATATCTCATAACATATGAAAAAAAGAACACATATTACAATATCTTCTAATATATACAATGCAACAATAAAACTAATATATAATTTTTTATGATATAAACTATTAAATAGAGAATATATCATATTTTTATTAATTTAATCATGATTTCATGAATAAATAAAGATTGTTTTGTTTCAATGGAAGTACATGGTTTCTAAGGATCAGAAGAAACTTTTTCAATGTAGTTTAAATCATAAAACCTATACACGCAATATCACTATGTTATAAAAATTTAAAAAAAGGAACTGTTAAGTGTATAACACGTAACTTTTACAAAATATATTATTCACTTCATTTAGTCAATTACAAAGGAAAATGAGTATCACTAAACAATATAATGACACTTTCTTATAGACTGTATCCATTAATAAACTAATTCATTGAACACTTGGGTGGTGTCATTCGTACATATAATATATAGTAATCTCTTTTTGATGTTAAGAAATGATAAAGAATATATATTCAACGGAGGTATAGAATCTGTGATAGATTTCTTAATGATCAAACACATAAATTCCAATATATATTTTTTCCTTATATGGGCCTCATGAAAATACCAAAAATTCTCAATACATTTCTCATTATTAAGATAATTTTCATGTAATATGTTGTTCATTCATGAATTTTTGTGCATCGTTTCTTATCCCATTAATTTCTTGTTATGAAGCATCTATTTTAATGATGGGTTATGTGGAATATTTCACAAACATAAAATTTTAGTAATATACTACTGATGATAATCATGTGATATTATTACGTGGTATCACAACATTAAGGAAACTAAGGTGTTATACACTAAACCTAAGATAAAGAGAGTATAAATTTTTGTTTAATATATCTATATTGAAATATATGATATCCCAAACAATTGGATATAATATTCCTTGGATTTATTCATTTCAGAAAATATAACATATGTATATCATCATACACAACATATCATAAGCACGTATTATTAATTTATGTCTTTATGGATATCACTAAAATTATAACATATGGATCCACATGGAAATGTAAACTATATGACTCAAAATTATTTAGAATTTAGTATCATAAAACGTCATTAAACAATAAAACTTTGGTTTATTGTAAATAAATAAAACAATTATTTCTCCTCGTATTTAACTATTTCCCAATCAATTTTTCTTCTCCTTTATTTCAACTTCATATAAAAACTATGGTTTCCTAATAGAACTCTTTTATTATCATGTTTATGTTGATACATTTTAAAAACACATATAGGGATATCAATCCAATTGAATATCTATATAAGCTAGATTGAATTTATGATTCATCAATGAAATCCATAATAGTTTCTTAATTCCACATATTTATTTAGATTGTTCATATTTACCAATCGTGTTTTACAATGAATTAAACACGTGGATCTAATCTCCCCATAATATTTTACAACTTCAAGTAAATTTTGGAATAAATTAATTACATTGAATGATGGGTGCATCGCTGTCATACTCAAGGTATGTAATATGGTTAGTCTTCATTAACTATCCATTTCATTCCAATTTACTTTGATTACACCATAGTTTTTACATATTAAATGTATCTTTTATATACTTTACACTATATTATTTACTATGGATCTTCTATAATTTTTGGATTCAGTTTTTACTCAATTATCAACTTAATGTCAATTGTTAAGTATTATTCCATGGAATCAATATTTATTTATCATTCTTTATTATTCATCCAACATAAGTGAGAACATACCCATATCTTATACTCTTTCTATACTGTAAAATTATTAATACACAAAGGATATCATCATGATGATTCACTTTTATATAAATTAGAACCTCTTCGTTCAAGTTATTCCTAGGTAATTCATTTATCACATGTTCATCCTTCTCTTTTCTAGATTAATTATTCACCTTGCACTAATAATTCATTCTTTATCTATTTAGTACTTCTCAAATATAGATATTAGTGCTGTTGTACTGTCAATTGATATCCATCATGACATTCTTCAAACCTGATGAATTTTTATTTAGAACAACCTTTTATTTTTTATTTTACCCTTATATCACGTTTGATATATAAAAAGGAGTTATCTTTTTTAAATCTCCATTAGTTATCTTATTGTAATGAATTTTTATTGGTTACTAGAAAAAAATTCTTTCATCATATATAGTTAACTAAGTTGATATTTTGTAATAAAATTATTTCTATAACAGATCGCCTGGTCCATTAAACAAACATCTTTATTGTGCCCAATGATTTCAAAAAATTAGAGATTTATATATTCCTTCCATTAAGATATTTATCTTACAAATTTATCAGAAACATTTAATCTTATTCATGATTTTAAAATTCCGCCACGGGGGACTTCATTTTTTGTGGCCTTTTTGGGAAGAATATTCTTCATTCCATTATATTTTTTCAAATTATATTTGAGAACATTTAATTTCAAAAAAGGTATACTTTAAATGGGAATCCATATAATAAATAATGAAGAAATCTTCTTGTCTAAAATTTAACCAATATTTATGTTATTTTTTGAGCCGTATAATCAACTCTCTTAATTCATTATTTATAAGAAATTTTTATTCTACATCATATGAATAATATTTGAGTGAGTTTCATTGTATAATCTTATTTTCACTCATTCTCATAATGTATTCATTCCAGGTGAACTGTACTATTTTCTACCTTTTATTCTATGACAACTCATACACTAGGAATTCTTAAAAAAAACTCAAAAATTGTTTTTAGTTGATATATCTTATCCCATAAGGATAAGATCTTACTTTGGATACTATGAGATCATTCTTCGAATAGATGAATATATTTCACCTCCACTACATCTAAGAAATCATAATCCACATCAGCCTTCATGGGGGAATATAAATTTATCGTTTCAAAAATAAAGATGAAAGCATTTTGAAATCATAATTATCAATAAAATAATAATTATTTTCATTGATTTGTGAGTTTTTATTATTAGTAATTATCTTATTGACTCTATTTTATTCCAAACAGTTAACTTGTTTAATGTTTCTCAAAATATGTTCAATAATTTATCATCATATAAAAATTTTATAATTTCACTTGTAGAAAAATCCAAAATTTCCATTTTTTCAATTGATTTTCAATGGAATTACTATAAATGAATACAAATATTAGAAGGACTATATTTTTTATAAGATTTTATGAATACCTCATTGAAGATACCCATGGTTAAAATATTGTTTTTCATAATATAAAAAACTAATTAATTTTATTCTCAAATGAGTATCTTATTTTATATAATATGTGGTCCCATCCCCATAATCCTATATAAATAAATATATATCCTTTTTCAAACCATAAAATTTAATACCCCTACGAAAAATAGGTTTCCACATTGAATAAATGTTTTTTTCCAAATTCAAAAATGGTTTCTAATGATTTACATCAGATAGAAACATTTAGGAATTGATTCCACTTATTAGTACAATGATCATTTTATAAACCTTATGGGGAGTATATTTAGGTAAATTCTTGATTTAAAAGTTTCCTAATATTTTTTTTCACCCATTTAATTCTTTTCAAAATTATTTTAATGAAATTGTTATATCTATCAAATAATGGTTGATATATCATACAATAATAGAATAATATAAAGAAAATACTCCATAGAAGATACAAGAATAATACATAGACCATGTACACGTGTTTATGTCCATATAGAACAAACTAGTGTTTTGAAAATGTTCTAAAATTCATAATACATGCATATTTGTGATACATAATTTAGTTTTGGTCAGTCCATTCCAAGGTGCATTTCAATTATAAGGGTTTAGGGGAGGGAAAGGATTTTCCTATCTACCTATGTTACATCCCCAATGAGTAAACAATTTTAGAAATTTAAAAATATACTACTCAACCATCCAAAAACTAGAAATGAGTAAATATTGAGAGTTTGAGTTTATACCACTGGAAAGATAATGTTGTGAAACATCAAATATTATTAGCTAATGGTTGAAACATTAAAATTGATTAGATCATGTTCTGATTATTAATTTTCTTTCTAAGATTAAAATAAACAATTATGGAATAGGGATCAATTATAGTGGATTTATTAATGGGATATCTTCATCCAAATTCATTGACTGATCTATATATATTGGAGAGAAAATTTCCAATGATTACCGATTTCTTTTTCTCTAATTAATTGTTTCTAATTGTATTGTTGAAAATTCATTAATATGGGATTTTTCATAAAAACGTACACATTATGGTATACTATTAAATGAGAAGCCAATAAAAGTTATTTATCATAACTAAGTCCTCTCAACGGGATCACTTTTCCACCTATGATGTTTTCATAACCAAGTCAATTAAAAATGAAATTATGTAATTAAGTGCCATCCCAGATCCTCACCAGTTAGATTTCCTATGTTTTTAGTATAATTATGTATTGATACTGCATCCCAATGCTATCTCTTCCTCACCCCTCCCAGGTACCACCCATGTATAATGGAAATTGATCCCATCATATGCAATGAAATAAAATTATGTAATGAATTCATAGAAATTGAAATATTTAGTAAAAACTAATGAATAACCAAGAAAATTATATAAAATAATTATATCATTGAAGAAAAGTAATGTAATTAAAGGAAAAAATAATTTTACGACAAATTATTTGTGAATCAAAATGTAATGACTCTTGTTTATGAATAATATAATGAAATGAAGGACAAATTTTCTTTCCCTTTGATTTTAACTGGGAATAAAAATAAATTGGATCACAACATTTATTATGTGAAAATTATTTAACGGTGTAAATATTTTTGGGAACATAATGATGGTTATTTTATAACAACTATTACATCATTAATTTTTTATTAATGAAGTGAATGATAAAATTGAATTATCAAATCCTATATCCTCTCAACATTATGGCTTCAAGATCATCAGGTATCAAATAAGTTCACTGGCTAGGTTTGAATTGTAAAATCAAATGATTGATTGAGAATCATAAAATAAATTATTTTCATGGACTAAATTACATTAATGCATTACTCCCATTATTTTTACAAATAAATTCACCTGTTAAATTATTATTCAATGAATGAAAGACCTAACATTATTAAATTTTATTATAACCACCTCCCTGTATTTCGAGTTACAAAACCAAAAAATTCATAATATAATAATGGAAACATGGATTAATATACATATAAAATATTTAAATATTGACCAAAATATTTATACTCATTAGATATATTAAATAAACCAACCCCTGAACATTTTCGTGTCCCCATGATAATTTAATCTCAATGTTGACTTAACAGAACCACATATCATTCAAGAGAGACTGAAAACAGGAATGTAAATATAAACAAGTATTAATTAAAAATTATTTCACCTAAGTTTGTTTATTTTTATAAGGATACTAGTAATTATTCATAAAAACATTTTTCATTTTAATCCCTCTCCCCATCCATCAATATTTCTCAACTCTCTCATAATTAGTATTGTTCATTTTGTGATCTTCCTAAACTTGAATTTTTCATTTCATGACTCAAGGTACCATTTTAATATAGATATACACATACAGTAAGTATAAGATAATAACCATAGGATTCCATTATATCTTTAATATTCCCACCATCAGGATTAATAACACACTAAATCATGATTAACATGAAATTATGATCAAATTACACTAAGTCTAATGGTGGAAATAAATTGATAAAAATATATATCTGGCATAAATCAAGTTTTATCTAAAAATTATAATGCATGAAACTTATTGGTAAATGTTATTTAAAGACTCCCCTAAATTGATATTTCCATGAAAACCAAAAACCCAATGTTTGGCTCGTGACACTGTTAATAAAATGAATGAATACCCTCTTATTTTGTATATTTATTCCCTTTTGAAAAATTTATTCTTAGGAGAAATACATCATCCATTAACCAACCCAGAATTACCATCTTAAAAGACAAGTATTAATATTTATAAAATTTCATTCATTGTGTAATGTTAATTTCTATATCTCCCAAGACAAAATATATTTTTCAAAATATTTTATATTTTTAATTTTTTCATTTTTTTATTTTTCAAATGAAAGGTACAGAATGATGTATAATGAATTATAATTCCTAAACCTTTCAGATAAACTAAGGAAATCACCAAAAATATTCTCCTTAACGTAAAAAAAAATCCATTTTCAAATAAATGACATCACTCGCACACTTTCCATTTAAAAATCATAAATAATACGAATGCTTTGTTTTAAAAGGATAAAATAAGATTATAATTTTTTTCCTAAATATAAATTTCTTTCACGGATTCTATAAGCTAACTAGGATTCAATTTATAGTATGTTATTAAGAAGAAAAGAAATTAATTATATAATTCCTCAATAATATTAATAATGACTTTTTTAGTATAATATTTAATAATATACTAATGAAATTTTTAGTTGGTTTCCAAGTCTTAATGATCTCTCAATAAATATTCATACAAATATTTATAAATATTAGGTCAAGAGTCAATCCATGAATTAGACCATATAAAAAAGTTGATCGCTCAATACATACATACCATTTAATGTGTTAGTTTTTAAGTATTTCAGAAATATGAATTGGAAATAAAAAAGTAATCTAATAAATAATAGAGGATTCTCCCTAAGAAATAAACAATAAATTAATTTCCAATGAATTACAACTAAAATATTGAACATTTATTTTCATGGTTGTAATAAATTTAACAATCCAGAACATGTGCCTAGATAAAAATTTGTCCTAGATCATTGGAGATAAGAATAACTCAAAAATATCCTATATACGCTTAAAAATTCTCCCCTCCACAACACTGCAATGAAAATAAAAAAAACTTCCCATTTTTTGGAAGTAAACTGGTATAAGGGAAATGACTAAAAAAAGATTTATAAATTAAAATGTTATTCTGGAAGACCCTATAATTAATGTAGAGTTATTATGGGAAACTGATTAGACTATAGTAAAATTCCTACCACCTGTAAATTATTTAGAGAAACATACATACATTAGGAAAATGGTGAGATCAAAATTTTTTAATAATAATTTATTTATTAAAATTAATCAATTACAATAAATCCTAGAATGTCTTAATATATTATATTGAAATTATTATACTAAAAATTTTAAAAATGATTTACATAAATCCCCCTTTCAGAATGTGAAAAATAAAATAAAAAAAATGGTGATGATATCAATACTATATTGTGTAATCTCTTATATTGGTTATAGTTTCATTCCAATGATAGTGCTACTAGATATGATGCTCCATGTATATTTCATTAACAGTGATCACTACCTATGGTGGGGTGGTAATGGTAGAATCTAGCATCATAGTAACAGTTAGTGAGCCTGAAATGGGAGGATGGCTCCTGGTAGTGGGTAGGTCAAGGGGATAATAATGAATATGTGTGGTTGTTTTTGATATGGACAATGGAAGAATGTGAAGAACCCCTATACTATACATAGTAGTGACTCGTTTTCCCCCATTAGTATACATTAAAAAATTGGGAAATAATTTCATTGGATTGGGGAACATTGATGGAATCATAGAGGAGGTTTATTATACTAGTGGAGTTGGTGAATGAGTTAAACCTGAATCTAGAGGGAAGGACGAGGGACGAAGATAAGGAAGGGGGTTCCAAACAAATATAGAGTGAGTCCATATGGTGATGAAGGATGAGGGGTATGAGCTGAATCTTAGAATAGATATCACATATACATAAAAATTATCATCTCATTTATCAAAGGGAATTGGGGAGTTTGGAAATAATAAGGGATCCACTCACCCCAGGAGGAGTAATGGTGAATTGACCGAGACAATTTAGAAGTGGTGTGATTTTTGACATGTGTGGGGAATCTATGCATTATAGTAATTCTTCAAATTCCTATCATCACTAACATCATCATTCTGACATCCCATTCATAATTACTATTTATCTTCTTATTAAAACACATATTATTCCTAAGAATGTTTTCAATGAATTACATGGGAACCAATGATTAGTGTGGTGGTAATTATATGAACATCCCTAAATTCTTTACTAGTGTGATAATGAATTTTCTATCCGTAATTTTTCATCATATCTTCCATGAATTCCTCTAATAATAAAATATTAATATAGTGGATCATAAAGTCAGTTGGGTCCCCAAAGGATGTTGAGAGAAATGGTAACTCTTACTAACATAATGATTCATTCAATGATGGGATGGAACCTGATTATTGATTGTGAAGGGTAGTTCATGACTTTACAATACTCACATATGGACACTTCTCAAACTTCTAAAATTTCAAAAAATTGTTTATAAATGGTACCAGAAACACCCATTCACACTCACATATTTGATGAGACACATTACATCTTTCCAAAGAATGGAGATCATCATTGTTTCTAATTAGTGAAATATATGAACTGAAATTATTTTAGATGATAGGAGTTCATGTTAATCACAACATTATAGAGGGAATTATTTCCTACTCTAGGACACTCCAAGTGAATTATGTCATATTTTCTAATCATTTAAAAAATTCAATATGGGGATGGTTAACGTAATGGGAAAAATTGATTACTATTATATACTGATGTAAATGTCTATACATACAAGTGGTTCCCTATATATATAAACATCATCATCTAATAGAGTTTCTCCATTTTTAGTAGCACCTATATGAAATATATGTTATATATAATTATATTTTTATTACATAATTATGTTTTTATAAAGTTTAATGTATTTTGAAACCTAAAAATATGGCCCTCTAGGGTTTATCACCATCTAATAAGGTTTTAGATGTATTTGATTATGGGATATGGATGAAGAAGTGGATTCGTATATATCCTTATGAATGGAATCGAGAACCAATGCGGTATTATTCCACATAAAGGGGGAACATCATATATTTTAATGTTATGATATAAGGAATGATCCATATAGTCTACCATTAGATGATTATTATGAGTAAGTGAAAAGGGAATGTAATGTTTGGTGTCAAACAATCAAATGAGAGTCCCTTTTTTCTTGACCTCAAATGAAACATGGCCTAATAATGATATGTTTGTCTCATAATGAATATGACCCTTTGAAAATATGTATAACCAATAATATGGGCCAATCAGAATAATAAAATGAAAACCAAAGGGAATTTGTCCCCATATATAGTTTATGATACTATTAGGAATATGGGATTAAAGTGGGATTATCTTTATGAAACATGGTACTGGTAGAGGTGAATAGAATATTTATGATTTCTTTTTTCAAATTCACATATGTGTTCTATATATCCAATTGAAATTAGAATAACATACCATGTTATTATATTACATATATTAATAACTTTTAAAAAAACCATTCCATTAATTTTAAAATCAACTCATAAGTACACTATCATGACACTTTATGTCGTATAACTAGGATATTGACCACATAGTCTAACATCAATTTTGGGATGTCTATATCGTTTATGGTGTGATAATAGATGATTGAGTAGGGATAACACATAAAAACCATTCATGATATGATTCATTGGGAATATGGTCATTTTAAGGAATGTAACATAGGGAACATAACCTTTTAAGATAATGGTTATATAGTGTGGGATTACACCTAATAAGAATTTCCAAGATGAATGATGGAATTTTTCAAAGGACTAAGTTAACAAATAACTCTAGGCCCATATGAGTCTCACCCAGTGTGAGTAAAAAGATAATAGATATTATCAGGTTAATTTATGTATATCTTGAAACCATATTTTAATTGGTGTTTACCTACTGAGTCTACTAAATGTTAATTATCTCTCCTAATCCCATTGAAAATTAATGACGGATGAAATAATTAACAGTGACCATTGGGCCTAAAGTGAAAAATTATCATCTCAAAATAATACAATTAATTAGGTTAGGTTGGAGAATTAGATATGATGTAGGGAGGAGAGTTATATCCATCATTTAATATTATGGTCTTATAGTAGGAGGGATACCATATTCAAAATCTCTCATAGGTTGGAGAAAAAATCTATCGTCAAGTAAAGAGAACCTACTCAATTGTCTTACCAATTTGGATCTGCGTTATCATCTGAGTCCATAACTATGTTTCCCATAATAATTCAACATACCTAGTATGATGACCCATAGTCTATTTCTTATCAATCTAATCTATGATCAAATTGTTTCATACATGGATGAGATCCTTGATTGTACAGGTCTAATTTTTCTAAGTGATGTTTCAAGAATATGGGTGACCACATAGCCAGATTGGGATTAAGTAATCACTTCAGTGGGGTATTTTTTCCGATTTTACAAGTTTGTCGTGTGAATAAGTTTTTTTCCTACGATCAAAGACACTACATGTGGTTAGGCAAATACATGAATGAATGAGAGCTCTATAATAATGCAATTAGACAATGATGAAGAAATCATGTGACTGAATTGGGATCACACAAATAATGATTTGTGTTGAATTAAGTTTTATCTTCCCTTATATACCTCACCATATTATTTAAGATCGTTTAGTAAATTTAGTACAAAACCATCCAATCTGATATAACCTATAGATTTGTCATGTTGAATCACTATGTCATCAAATTCCATTGTTATTTTATTATGTTCTACCTTGTTTCCCCTTCCACCACGATTTATTTACACTAAAAAAAATAAAAATATGGGTATATATTGGAAATATGGTTTAATATATATTCCAATTTTTTTGTAATGTAGGTTATTTGTTAGGTTCCAAGGTGGTTGAGATTTTCCTCATGGGCTGGGACTATCGGAAGACTACATCCAAGCATATGATAAAAGGGTGTGTTGTGTGTCTAACAAAGAGAACACCACCTATAGTCATTCATAAAATTCATCAAATATTGTAATTGATTATGTATTTTTATTAAATTCAATCATTTATTTTCTATTCCCATGTATTTTCTCTGTCACTTCGCATGATTCATAGTGATAGAAGATGTCTCTTTCATTAAAAACCTCAACATCATGAATAAAATGAGCACCACATGAACAAATGGGTTTCAAGAGATCACCCATCATGCTTTTTTAATTGTAGAGAAATATTGTGAAATTTTGGAATAAATTATCCAATGTTTCCTTCTATCAGTTTTTTTTTCATCAATTCCTATTCTATTATCATCATATATTATCCAACTAATTCCCCTTTGAAATATTGTCTCGAAGGTAAAGTGATAACATCTTTCTGAATAATTAGTCGATTAATTAAACCCCATGGTCCTTCATGTGAATACTAGTCTACCAAGTATTCATTGTTGTATATTAGTTTTCATGGGGATTCCATAAATGTGGACCACATCATGATCTATATAAATTTATCTAGATATTCCATGTGACTTTTCCCTATGTCATATGTGCATAACTCTCAAAAATAATTTCTTCATGTGGAAAAAATAAATATCCATTTCACATAATCATCATCACATAAAAAACTCATGTAATAAAACATTATAATTCCCAATTCACCCAATAAAATCAATTTTTACCTTATGATTAATAATCTATGCGAAAAATAATCATTTATTCGATCACATGTCTCCTTAGTGATCATGTTATAATGTCAATATATAGTATTTTTCTGATTTCAGTTATACTTCAAGAATTTAATATTTAAACTAATCTCATTCTTGATTCAAATGGTCTCAAGAAATGAAGATGTGTAGTTTTTGGAATGTCAGACTTATATGGTCAGTAGTATTGAGGATGACAAATATGATATTATCCATTCCATTCAGGTTCATAATATGACAATAATGAGGTCCAAAATTTCAATGTACCCTCTATCTGAATAGTTACCCCTATATAGGTTTGATCATCATAATTATGTGAAAATTTTATATCCTCAAGTTGGGAACTCACCATCATCCTGGCTTGTCATGAAACGTCATATGCACTGAGAAAACACATCAATTATTGGATGTTTCATATCCAAATAGGATCATTATATTGGTTATGTATTAGAGGATGCCAAAATGTATATTGTGGGGATCAATAATAAATATAAACAAAATTCTAATGATTATTGATCAATAATAAAAAAATGTATAAAAAATCATACATTATTGATAGATATCATAACGGGATATCAGATCAGCTGGGATTGTCATGATGGATTGGTAATGTAAATTTTGGGTAAAATATTATTTCAATGAGTTTATAGTGGATAGAAATATATTAATCTTGTATGAGGCAATATATGTGTTTTATATTGTCACATTTTGTAAGAATGTTTTTATTTCGGATCAAGTGAGAAGGTGGATCCTAGACACCAATTTATTAGACTAGATGAAAATAGAAGAAAGTATAAGTCTTTTGGATGTGGAGAAGCACATTGGTGTTCCCATGATAATAAAAAATATACGCTAGTTTACTCCCTCCCTCTACCATTTTGGAATAATATTAATGGAATAACATTATTTCCTATTATATTCCCGGTTTACATATGGATAACTATGAATGGGACCCATGTTTAAGGATTTAATACTCCTTTAATAAGTGTCTAGTATAATTCATCAAAATTGTTGGAGGCGATCGATTGTTGACGAAGTAAAAAAAAGTCATGTAATGTGAGACTCATGATGCTGATGGTTCTTATTGAAAAAATCTACATGAAAGATGATTCAATAACTATGGATGTACCGTCATTTCATAGGTAGACTATATTACATAACTAGAATCCTTTATAAATATTTTTTCCAATGGATACTTTCTTCTAATCAATTATAATGGTAGGTTAAATGTAACTACCTTAAAAATGGTGCACAAAAGTTATGTGGAAGGAAAATTAACATATTTTTAAACATGCTACCTATGTTGTATCACCAAATCTATGACCTATATAAGGGGAATAATCCAAACATATTTTTTTGAACCATATATGTATTTTGGTGTTTAATGTTATCACGCATGGGTGTTAATGAGTTAATAAAACTACACGGAACCCATCATTACTAAATAAGGTCATTTTTTTAAATCATTAGCCAGGATAGCCCCAAAACAAAAAATTGTTCAGAAATAAAGAAAATATTGGATCACAACCATTAATTTATATGAATTTCATATAGAGCACCAAGAAACACTATTACAAATAATATCCAATAAGCATAAAAAGAGTATGCTTATATGGTTTCCATCCATGAGGTTCCCTTTGTCAACCCAAGTCATTGAAAAAATTATCTACAAAGGGAATATGCCCTACTAGTTTAGGATACATTTTGACTAAGTTAAAATGAAATTAATATACCTTATTTATAGTATCCCAGTGGTGAAACATATCATGGTCATCCCCCAATAATATGTCATGTTGGAAATGGAGGAGACTTGTATCCAGATGTTTTTTTCTTGAATAAGGATGGTATTGGATAACTAATGTCTTATAATGTTGCATACATTTCATCCAATACATAGTGTAATGAAGTCATCCATGTGGAAAATACAGAGGCCCCTCATTATAGAGTGATGAGATTCAAGTTAATAAAAAAATAATATAATGAATGCGTTAGGTAAAAAATATGATTCAAGTGGATCAATTGCTCTAGAAATTTTTATGATTCAAGTCAGGATCTTGTAGCCCGCACCATCATCTATTGGATCTCTATTAGATGATGTGAATTACATATCTCCTACTATGATCATGGTCGTATTTATCTTTGAAATTCATCTATGATATTACCCAAGAAATGACATTTTCATTATCAATGATTTTAATGATACTAAATATGCCGAAGAATAATTGGTGGGTTTCAGGAATATGACCACACTTGAGGATATCTCATTCTAGGATCAAATAGTAATGGTCAGTCCTGCCTCAAATAGACTAATGAAACAATTATTTCCCAACATGACCATGTTCATTAACAAATCCTTGCACTCTAGATAGTGTTTTAATAACCTAGTAATGTCAAGAATCTATAGAGAATCCAACATACATTGACTGAAGGTGGTGAAAAATCTTACTATGAGGAGAATATTCCAAATTATTGAAGCACCTTCAATAGTTATTTATAATAATGTAGAAATAACAAGATATTATTACACCTCTCAATTATATTTTATATTGTCTCTGAGGGATAGTGGTTGGGGTTGTACCACCTACCAATGAGGACACTAGTGAATAAGGATTCCCTAGTCAAATTAATCATATGAATGTGGTTGATGTTGATCTTGAAGCAATTATTCTTGGTCCGCAACCAATTACACCTATTCTTCCATAAGTAGCTATACTATATAGGGGGATTCCTCAAAATATCATAACAAGGATTACAGTATAAAGATCACTGATAATGTGAGTTCATCCTGAGTCATTGTGTAAGTATCTTCTTTCCATTAATGTCCCGAAGATTTCATTTTTAACTTTTCTATACCTTATTTGAATATGATGGTACAATCTAAGAATTCGAAAGGATAGAGATACCCACAAACAACGGTCATATTGTTCCTAAAAATATAATGGTGGGATTATCATATTTTACAATAGTTGAAATTATAAATAATCATATGTGATACATCTCTCGAGCATACAAACAAATACAAGTAATGATTTGAGGTGAGAGAGGATTGAGGATGATATCTTAGAAGTAGATCATATAGACATTGAGAAAATGAATTTGATGGATAAAAATCCCAAACCACATAGATAACCAATGATTCCAAGAGAATTAATTACATAATTTTATACTCTATATTATATGTGGTGTAGGACCTTGTCACCAATTTTAATGGGGATATCATTTCATTTCTCCCATAATATGCACATTCGTAATTAGAGGGCCATATAAACCATATACTCTTCATTTAATCAAGCTATAGGCTCTGAAACATTGTCATATGGTAGTCCGTCTTCTAGTATTTCACATTCAATTAGAGTTTCATAATAACATCTAACCATTATTTGTATAAGAATTTTCTCTGGCGATGAGGCCAGTATGCCACCAAAAAAACATCAAATAATTCCTCATGTATTTTCAAATATTTATAGATAATTTTCCATTGAAAATTATAGTCAACACATATCCACTCATCCATGTATCAACAATAAGTTTTGTCTTTTTTTACATACATACCTTATATGATTGACCTCGATAGATCATTCACATACTTTATACATCCTAAACATAACATCTTTATGATCTCATATAATGGAAATATTATAATAGAATTACAATTAATCAGAATGGCTTCTAGGCTAATTGAACATTAAATTTTCTCTTTGAGACTTGGTTCATGCATATATCCCTATTAATAAAATTGGATTTGGTCAACTCCTATACCATGAAAAATATAAAGAGTTGTACAACAGTTATGTATAGAAATAATTATATAAAATTATTAGGTAGATCTAATATGACAATATTAATGATTGTTTGGGTCACATCTAGTATATGTTTATCACTCTTAGCTATGAAAGTGTTGATTACAGTTATTATCATTCCATGGTGAAAGAGGTTCTCAGTATCCTCGAGTATGAAATTGAATTGTTTCGATAGCTTTTGTCTATAGAGGTTTCAGTATCTACCAAACATCATCATTATGAATCCCTAATAAAATCATGTCATAATGTGGTGATGGAATCGAAACATCAATTAACATATAATAATTGGAATAATGAATTATATTAGATTCAAAAATAACATTCTGAACACTGAACATGCTCACTACGGATAAAAATATAATTTAGGAGGAGAAAAGGATTGTGGAGATAGATGATATAGATAAGATAGAATCTTATATGACATATACATCATTGTAAAGTGTTACATATGTTGTAACCATAGTTTTAAACCAGGTTATCAATTCCATCACTAATCATGGGATGAAAATGGATGATCTTCATGAATCATCAGATTAGATTTTTTCAAAGTGTAATCAATTTGGCATTATCTTAGTTGGGAGACCATCAGAGAGACTATATATTATATAGGATTATCTTTATATTCTGTATATAAATGAATATCTTTAATATTATTTTATCTAATTTTATTAAGAAATTATCATTCATATTATATTGATTAAAATATATCTTGTAAATCTCTACATAATGATAATCTTCTCGAAAATTTAAATCATTCAAAATGATCTTTTAAATATTTTTACCATAATGAATTTATCATAGGAATTTCCAAAGGATCGATAAATGTAATCATATCATCATCGATTCACTAGAGCTGGTCCATTTAGGAATTGACACTAAATTCTTCTAATGAATTATCTCACATAGAGATATCTATATAAAGGACATCACTAATAAAAACCACATAGTCTAAATAGAAATTGAATAAAATTCTTCCCTGAAATGGATCAAGGATATATATAATTAAAAAACATTCATCTACACACTAAAGGTATTATATTAAAAAAATTATTAATAATTCCTATTATGCATGGATTAGGTGTGGGTATCATTATAAACACCATCACATATGTAATAGATTTATTCCATTCAAAAATTGATGATTAATTTCTCATGCGAATGGATTATTGATAGATATCATTTCAAACACCATTATTGATGAACTAGAGCTAGTCCATTAAAAAAATCTTGATAAATTATTCATGGGAATGTTTGACCTATGGATATCAAGATAAACAGCATTCGCTGATGTAATGGTTTAACATGAATAGGGGATTTGGGATAAAATGTTATGGAATGGAAAAGGTATAAAATATTCATAGGACAGAGTCCAAGGAAGTAAACTTTTAGTATTATTGTGACCCTCTGGTGGTTCAATCAATATTTTCCTATTTTCTTTTTATTTTCCTTATTATGTTCTATTCAATAAATGAATAATGGTTAGATGGAAGGGAGTCAATATTTTTATAGGCCACCCATTAAAGAATTTTCATCTAATAAGATTTTTAACTTTTTTGTTTTATTATAATTTGATATTTTTTTTAATAGAATGTATTGTCTATGCCCACTGAGTATATTATGAACTTATGCATAGACCCACCTTTACAGGTTTTTAGAATGAAGAGTTCTAAATGTCATCCCATAGGGAATTTAATTCCATAAAATTTTGACCAATGTGTCATGTGATTTAGAGTCATGCCACTAATATTATAACAAGGTGAATGAATGAAGTACTATGTCATTCATAAAGTATTGGTATTGATTATAGTGTAATAATTGTGAGAATGTTCACTCTACATGAATAGTTTTATGATGGGAGAATTTAATCATATATTTCAATTAGTTCAATCCAAGGATTGTGATATGAGAATATTACAAAAATAATTCCCTCTAAGCAAATTTAATATGATTTATTAGGAAACATTTTATTGAGGTCGAATACCTTTGGTTGGTAGGTCAGACAGAAGGAAGACATACAAGATCCATATGATGGAATTTATACATAGAAAAACATAGGTTACCATTGTTTTTAAATACATTAATTACTAATATCCATGAATGATTTTTTAGAATTCCAAAAACGTGGAATATGAATTATATTATTTAGATAAGGGTATTTAAAGAGGGTTCTTGGGTCTTATAGTTCAGTCACCATACAGTAAACACATTATCAAGGTAAAGGGATGTGAAAAATCATTTCTCTTTGTTTTTACAAGATTGGAAGGGTCCATCAAAATGGGATTAGATTTTATTAATTATATAATATAGGATTGATGATATTTTTTCCTCTCTAATTTATTTTGTATCTTTTAATTAATATATTTAATAGTAAATTATACCAACGGAATACATTATTTTTTTGTAAAATTTTCTCTACGTGGTTTTATTCTATAGATTATATCACTTTTAATAACTGTTTAAGGTCTTGAAATATAAAACATTAATGGATAATATTTAAGTTCATATATATTTCATCATTATTTAAATAGATTAAAAAATATCATACAGATGATATTGCACTCAATTTTATGATCTGATGCTTCAGCTATGGAAAAATGGAAGTGTGATATGATTACTCAATTTGGGTTCCAAAGGTTGAGAATATTATAATTCCATAATTAACATGGAATGTGGAGGTTTTAAATAATGGATGAAGGGTTTCAGATCATGGTTGATGATATGTTACATACATTAAATGTATTTAAACAAACCATATTCTAATTATATACTCTGTTATGCCATTTTCATGGAATTAAAGGATTATAGGATGATTGTATGTTTGGCAGAAACACCATTGATTTATTTTCTAAACTAGGGGAACATATTTAGGGGTAAAATTCGGGAATTTATGAATTTTTAAATAAAATATTAACTTAAATATTTATGCTATTTTTACCCATATTCATTGGATATTTTTTGTAACCTATGTCACTCAAGAATCCAATTTTGTTTAATAGACTAAGATATCTAGAAAAGGTGGTGGATTCCTCAAAAAACATTATTGACTGTGATTAGGAACGTACAATACTATTATAAGTCATTATAATACATGATTGCTTATTTAATTTGTTGTTATGAAATTGTAATAGATTTCATTTAGTTTAATATTATCTGAAAAAGACTCATATGTCATGCAATTTAACAACTTTTGAAATGGACTCAGATGATGTGGAGTTTAATTTCATTTGGCGAGGACTCATATGTCCTATCATATAACATAAATAAATAAATAATAAGATGTCATGATTTTTATCATCATATGATGAGTACCTTATACTAAGAAATTTAGAATCATATAGTAAATAAGAAGGTTATATAGATTAATTGCGTGTGAGTTGGATGTTGGGAACTAACTTCAATATTATGAAATTTATATTAAGAGATATCTTTAGTTTCTTAGGGGTGATTGAATGTGGGGTAAATTTACATCCATTCATAATCTTATGGATAAATAAAGTCATAATATGGGATATTATATAGATATAAATAATACACAAGTAAAGAAGTTATATTCAACATTACTTAATCAGTTTAACATCATACAAGGTTGTCCATTTTTTTACCCACTCAAGCCAGGACCCTCCATGTTACATAAAACTAGGTGATCAACCAAGAATTCTAATATAAATTGATACATTATCTATGTGATAAACAAGAGGTCATAAAAAATTTACATTTGGGTATTAGGGAATATAATAGGAGTGTTTTCAACTAATATCACAATAATAGGGATCTATGATTCTGAGGATGACTCATTGTTTAATGTCGTATGATTAGGAAATTAAATATATATTTTATCATATTAATATTTCTCTATTAAAAATATATTTTATTTCATTATATTGATGACTATATTTCATATCATTTAATGTAATATACCATGGTCTTTTTCTATGTAGTTTATCATCATAAGATAATAATGATATGGAAATTTTTTATTATGGTCACGTAATAATGACAATGATTTCCTATCGTACGGTTAATTATCATCCCAATAATTATTTTTTGTAAGATCTACCAAAACCTCATTGATCTTCTGATTCATTCTCACTAGGAGATGAAATATGTGGCTAAGAGAGAGCATGGGTTGCCTAATAATTCATGAAAAGTGATATAAAGAAAATATGGGGGGATGTTTATCATAGACAATGACTATGAGTATGCAATGATTTATATAATGGGGAATTTATATACTCTCTCTTTCCTCAATATAAGTATGTGAATAAGTCTCCCCTGAGAACTTATAATCCTAGGATAAGAGGGAACATTTTCTGATAGAACTTGTGGGGGGAATTGAATAATGGACCTAGGCATATCTTGGGACAAAAAAAATTAATCCAAACATAGTCATAATAATTTTTAACCCTTTTGAAGATATGGATAATATGAATGGTAAAATAGAAGTTTCCAATCATATGTCTTTATATGAAGAAACCCATGCAGAAACATTCTATCAAAATATATATAATATGTTAGCAGGGTACTTTGGTGTTTCTAGTTTTTCACAAATACCATTCATGTATGATGTAATAGAAACACATCTTAGTTATAAAAGGATAATACTCATCCAAAAAATATTATATTGATCAGATCCAAATGGTATGGTGGAATTTACATTATATTATACTAAAATGAGTTTTGGAATTAGGAGTATCACTAGGTATCCTATATGGATTTCAATCAACCAATATATATTTACTATAACGAAATTAAATATTAAGATAATGCTATTATATGAGTGGGGAAAGTTTGTAGTTTAGGTTCACAAAGAACTAAATGGGGAAGATTCTCATGTAGATCAGGATCATGCCCTAGAGATGGAACATTTTTAGAAACTTGTTTTTCAAAAATCATGAACATGTGTTAGAGAATAATAATTTGTTTATATAATTTGTATCACTATCCTATAAAATGAATGGACACCAGTATGGATAGAATATAAGGTAAATGGTATCATTTTATATGAAACTACAACTAGTCCTATGTTATTGAGTCCTGGAATCATTACATATCATATAAGGATATGAGTCGAGCCACACATTTTTTTGAAATGAACTCCTCATTACAGATCTAGTTCATAAATAGGAGAAGGTTATTTTTTAGATATTATGTTTGGTACTATTGTTAGGGATCTATGAGACCATTTATATCCTATTATAATAGGTATGAATACACATTTTGTCCTTATATTAGAGGTTCCATATACAAATTAAGATCATATATATTGGTAAATGTAAAATTATATTATAGATTTATATACGGCCTTAGATAGAGGATATTGTTGTCAACACATATCTTTCACTAACATGAATCAAGATACCCATATATCTAATATAGATTCCCAAATATAATATGATCATTTTTATGTGGAGTGAATTTTTATATGGGAATATTTTTGGTAATTTGATATTGGGTCATGGTGTCATTGTGTATCATGTAATAATTGTAATCATGGAAGACATACCACTTGTATTGTGTTCTCCATGAAAATAGGTCTCATGGATAGAGGTCCATTTTTCCTCAATAGGTCATGAAAAGAAACAATATGTTGAAGACCACTACATATATATAGATCATACATTGGATAAATAATTTTATCAAATCATACACAATTTATTAGGAACTCTTATATATAGATAAGTCTAATGTGGATGGAATGATAATTAATCCCCAACATTAATGTAGTAGAATTAGGGAAATGAATAATTATTGGGAATTCTCAAACATTCAAGAGAAATATGTAATTATTATTACTAATAATATTATTATTATTAAAATATGGTTCGGCATATAAAATGAGATCCATGTGTCATAATGTTTCTTTTGATTATATGAATCAATACATATATAATCCATGAAAAAATTTACCCTACCTTGAGATAACATATATATAGGGGAAAGGTTGAAATATTTTTTGGATTTGTGGTGAGGACTAATAAAAAAATCTATAAGACAAAATATTTTATTATTGAACACGGATCGTTCCACACAAAGTTATTTTAAGGCACGGTTCCTTGAATATATTCTCATAATATTTGGAAAATATGTGGGGTGTTCATGATCTGAGGCACATGCAGATTATATTCTAGAGATATCAATATGGACATACTTATTAGGTGTTGGAGATAGAGGCAGTTAATAATTGGGCAGACTATGCAGTTTAGAGGAATATGAGTGCGATTTCTACTACATAGTTTTATATCTTGTAGTATAGATGACAACCACTCGGTTTATCATCATAATTTCAGGATATTTATTCTATGATGTTTAAATGTTTTCTATTATCAATTTGATTTCAAGAAATATTCTGTCTTACCATTGATACTATCATACTCTGGAGAACAAAGATTTTTTTACATGAAATGGAATCGATATATTAATATTTCGAAGTATTTATTGGGAAAGATTTTATTATTAAATCCATGATGTGTTCCTTACATCTCATGGATAATGAGTATTCTCCATTTTAGTAGACCATACATCTGAAATAAGGACCTTCCCACATTAGTTTCAACATTGGAGGCATAGTCCCTGGTATTATCAGGGTTCATAGAAAAAATTAAACCTCTCATTTATGAGATGATATAGTCTAGTCATTATTATTAAAGGATCACACAATATTATTCTAATGGACTTCCAAATTGTGCAGCATATGAAAACACATCAGATAAATTTTTTTAACTCAATAAATGGATTATGTGATTGTGAAAATATTGAGAGATGACTATAGATAGTTATTCATAGTGAGTTAAACAGAACATTAGTTTTCATCACAACCTTTTTCAATGAAAATGATAATATAGGGTCTATTTTTTTTTGGAAATTTGGGTTATGGTATGTTAGGCCCCATTGGATTTCATTGGTTTGTCTGGCTTTGATTTCTGGACATTATCCACCATTTTATGGATTATTTTTTAAATACATATTTTAAGACTCTATTTTACCGTTTTCAAATGTGTGATAAATGGATTAATTTTTGGGATAAGTGTTATATTATATATAAAACCTATTAAACATGAAATTTAAAAATTGGATCAATTATTTTTCAACATTGTATGATGTATACAACACATAATAATGACATAAGACTCCATGTTGTTGATGATGTTATTCTTCCTAAATTCCTTTTGTAGAATGGACTTAGACCATTTAGAAAATTAGTTCTATGTTTTAAGGAAATGAATAGAATAACATGATTTTTTTTTATTTTGACCCATGGGATCCACTCCCAATATGAATAATGGCCTAGATTTCCAGTTAGTATGCATTATCCTTGGTGGGTGATGGATAAAATATTTAGGTAATTTTCAAGAATAAACTTTTATAGGGGGTTCAATGAATTCATGTATCCTCATTAATCCTAAATATCCAAGATTAACAATTTAGAGGTATAACCAACTTCCTAAATGATGACAACCATTGGAACCTGAATGGATGTCCATTATGAAATTGATGTTCCCTCCTTCCTTAATTCATCATAGGAGGACTCCGTGTGTAACCCCCCAACCCCGGTTACCCAGAGTCGGTGCATTATTACATAACATTGGCATGATCACAAGAAAGATCATGTCTCGAAAGACCGATTAGTTTAGTAGCCTTGGAATAACTAGATGCATTCATAAAGTTTACATTACATCATAAAATGAAAACTACAACAACATAGTCTCCATAGTCCACGCTCTTATACGCTCATACTATCACTCCAGGTCATTCATAAAATACTTCTTCACATCCTGGTATAATAAAATATAAAAAGGGGTGAGCTCAAATGCCCAGTAAGGATAACAATTTGGAGAAAACATTCATAAATGGGAATAAACATTTAAGGAAATGTATAACTAAAACAAAAGCCTTTTAAACGTGAACTTCAACATAATATGGCAGAAATAAAATGAAATAATTCCATTTACCTATTCACATGGATATTCTATTAATCGAATAATCACATGCAATATCAATAACCACTTTCATAATGATGGAATGCATAATTCCAGACTATCATAACCACATAGCCAAGGCCTCGTGCCAAGACTGTAAATATGATTTTGTCAAGGCCTTGTGCTAAGAAACTAGTTTGTCTCATGAGACCTACCGATGCATCGAGGAACTATAGCAGGCTCCACCCGTCACTTATTAGGTCCAATGCATTCCTCATATGAATAGGTTTAAACATAACATAAACATTCGTATTAAAACTAGAATATAAAATGTCAATACTTTCTCCAAAAACCATGAATGGTATATCTATAACACATCCATAGTCAAACCTATCACAAAACCTTCAATACAATTTGGAAGTTTTGTATCATAATAAATCAACTTCAAATAATATTAAAATCTATCAAAGGATTTTGACATAGACGATATCCAAACTATTTGAGAGAAATATCTCTTTTTTTGAAATCATTTAAAAGTCACACATTTAGAAAGGAAGTAATTTAAAAGATATTTTTCAATCAAAGTGTCCCATACCACTTTTAAACTTTTGAAAAGAAATATCATTTCAAAATATTAATGTCCATAAAAAATATTTAAATTTTTTTTGAAAACATGGACATTAATTTAAAGATTTAGAAAGATAAATCTTTGAAACATTTAAAATTCGGATCTTGATAAAGAGTACCTTTCACAAATTCTTAAAATATTCATTTTGAAATCATTTAAAGGTCACATAGTTAAAAAATAAAAAATTTACTTTGAAAATATTATTATAAGCTTGTGAGGGAAGCTTTTAAGATTTTATAATTGAGGAAAATAGCCGCACTATCCGTATAAGTTAAAAAAACATCCTTACCTTAATTCTGTCGAAAAGGTTAAAAACACCTTGTTTGGAAAATGACGGAAATATTACGTTATAAACCTATTATAAAAATTCAACAAGGGTATAAATGAATTTATACCATATTCTTTAAAATACTAAGAATGATTTGAAATACATTTTTAAGAAACATAGATGTGGATGATAAAGAGGTTCTAGTAGATTATTACCTATAAACAACCTCAGATAATGAAGAGGTTGCGAAATAAACCCTTACCTTGTACTTTTCCTTAGTTGGGGTAGGTAAACCTCATGTATAATGGTGAATTAATTTTTATTAAATTAGAAAAAATTATTTACATTAATATGATATCATATATGATCTTTTAACATTGATTTGTTAATAATATTTTAGAATTATCGTCGTTTTGTCTGTTAACTTACTCATTTTCTTTTATATGTTTTGTTATGAAATCCATGTTTGTTATGGATATGTTGTATATTATTCATATCCAGAATGATATTAAGTCCTTAAATATTATTATTAATCTTCAAATGAGAATTAGACTTTAATGGATACGATGGAGAATGAATCTCATCTGGTTCCTGAAGATGATAGTCCGTATGTACGCACGAGCGATAATATCATTCTTTTGATATTAAAATAATATATAATTGGATAGTATATCATATATACCGAATAATTATCTTGTTGTATTTATTATTTACATTAATTAAAAATCATTATTATACCAATCCAAATAATAATATATTGAATAACAATTACACCACGACGTGGAGATGGTAAGCCGTACGTACGCACGTTTGGTGACATGTTATTCAAAGGATGGATAGAATAATGAATATGGTTGTACCATATTTATAATATTATTAAAGTATATAGTAGATACTGGATTCATTATTTTAGAATGGGAATAACAAGGAAAGAAAAAGTTGAAGAAGAAATGAATTTGAAAAAGGGTGGTGAAAAAATTACATCTTCTTCGGATTCTTCCTTTTGATTTGATCAAAAGAGAACCATAGGTTGGATTTTTAATCAAACTAAGG
This sequence comes from Viscum album, assembly GCA_963277665.1. Lineage (NCBI taxonomy): Eukaryota > Viridiplantae > Streptophyta > Magnoliopsida > Santalales > Viscaceae > Viscum > Viscum album. The sequence continues at coordinate 1,768,648,549 of OY728152.1, forward strand.
ACTCTAGGTTGTAGTGAGGGACGATTATAGAGAATTTGGGTAGGGGTTTGCCGATCCAAATGGATTTGAATGTGTGAATTAGTGAGAAGGGGGAGTTCCCTTTTATAAGAGGGGTGAGGGGCACCTTTGGGAAAGCTACAAATGTTATTTTATAATAAATTAATATTCAGTTTCTAATGGCCCCAAAGTGCATTATTTAAAGTTTAAGTTGTTTATGGGTTTCAAACCACTCAAAAAATATAATTTATACAGGTTTGGTTCATTATTTTAACCTTATCTTTTAGATCTAACTCTTAGTTAATTAGTTTGACACTTACCTTGTCACTTTTTATTTTTATATTATATAGTTAATAAACTTACTATATACATCCAACAGACCCCAAGTGGTTTATTTATAATACACCTATCATTATATAAGTATCTTGTCCTAACCTTAGATATTTAGGAATTTAATATCAATTAATAATATAATATTTGTTTTAAAAACTATTTTATGTCAATTTTGACACTATTTTGAAAATTGATTTTTGTGAAAATAAGAACATTATTATTACTTCAAAAAAAGTTAATTGAATCATTAATAAGATTTCATATTATCCTATAAAATTAGTGTATTCATAAAAGGTCTAAAAATATTTATTTGGGTATTTATAATATCAATTTTTTTAATTTTTAACTATTATGGTAATTACTGCATCATCATTGTGTAATAAATAAATTAAATTATTTTTTGCTAAAAATTATAAATAATATATCATTATGTAGGAAATAGTTTTAAATTTATAATTAATATTTATAATCTAAAATCCAACATATATAACCTCATGTAAAAAAATTGTTTCTAAAAGATATATGCTTATGTAATTTTTGTACTTATTTTAACTTAATTAATATAACGTGTCATTATCACTTACAAGTGGCTCCATGGGGTCCACAAATTGACCCTAAGATTACCATGGTCAGACATGTATCAACAAATAATGTTAGGATACGTTTTAGGGTAATTTGTTATTATTATAATATTATTTTTTAACCCTTATTTACTAGATTTACCCTTTAACCATGGTAAATAAGATATTTACCGAAGTAATTATTTAAAATGTCTAAAAATGAAAGTTATATATTTATAAAATACGAACATCCTGATTCTAAATATGGAATCCATTTATTAAAATTCAAAACACAGAAGTGGCAGAAATTAAATTAAAATTAACTTCTATTGTTAAAACAAAAATGGTGTTTTTAAGAGATAATAACTATCAAAAGATTGACACTTGTTTATGTCCGGTTTAATTGTAAAATTATTTACAATGACCAAAATTGTATTAAATGGTAGAAATATATTATAAATATACTTTAAAACCACTCAGATTCATAATTTATCAATATAAATTTTTTCGATTAAAAATATTTGTTTTTAATTAAAATTTAGTAATTTTCTCTATTCATCAAAATATAAATGTTATCCGAAAAGTTCCAAAATTTCAGCCAAGGATAAATTCGATATTAAGAATCCAAAAATGAAGTCCATTTTGCGAGAATTTTTTTTACAATTTCTAAAAGTAGGTATTACTATTCATAACGGCTAGATTGATTGGTTTGGTGTGTTAGAATCTCGAAGTTGCGCACAATACACACCATTGCATTATTCAAAGGGAAACGTACAGTGGAAGTTTGGGGTGTTTCATTGTAAATTTTTTATGTCCCCATTATAATGAATTTATTTAGTAAAATTTAATATAGAAAAGTTTAAAATATTGGAATAAAAAAAGGGTTTCACTATTTAAAGTTGGTAAAAGTCCATTTTTTGAAAATTAATTATTTAATCTGAAAAAATGAATTTGTTCATACATTAAGTCTATGAAACTCATAATACGGATTCTAAAATTATAAGGATTATATAAAGTTTAGAATTTAGTTAATACTATTCATAACCTATTTTGAACGACTTGTTTGGTAAGTCATGGTGCGCTTGAACTCGGTGTTGAGTGTAGTGCAAGTTATTGAATTATTTTGAATAAATAACACACTATGAAATAATGGGGTGTTACAGTCTCCCCTCCTTCAATAAATTGTGTCCTCACAATTTGAAAATTTTCTTTGAAAATAAAAGGTTGAAAATAGAAAATATCTTTGAGGGAAAACCAACATCAGAAATTGGGTTACTAAAGTTTAGTCTTAATATGAGGAAAAGGGAAATGAATGGGTCGCCACCAAATTATGATATTGATTAGGAGAACATTAGTGGCAATTAGAGATATATTATTGGAGGAAAAATGTAAATATTTATAGGTAGTGATTGAGGTCATCAATCACCAACAAGTGTAAAATTGAGGTCCTTTAATTCATCATTCTATGATGATTTGAAATACCATCGGTTCAACAAAACATAGGGTATTAGGATAACACATTTTTGGTTATAGGATTCCATAAATAATGTATAATAATTAATTTATTCATATAATAATAGAAGAAGAAAAATATATTATTGACAAGTAGAGTTCCATCCTTTAACAAATTTATACCACAAACTCATCTTTCACTCTAAAAGATAATAGAACATTAAAAAAATATATTCTATTTATCCTATTCATATAGAGTTCCAAAAAAATGAATTTATAATTCATCTACAAGATCTTTTAAAATAAACTACATTATTTAATCCCGGACATTACGTGGGCAAGTGGTATGTGATACACCCTTGTCACCTTTCGATTGTGGGTTCAAGTCTCGCGGCCTTGCCAGACGTGACGGGTTACCGCCCGACCTCCGGGTTGTCCTTTCATGGAAATACAAAAATAATTCAAACTAGAACTATACAAAATGATTTAGTCCAAATTTATAAGGAAGGTAAACAAAATGATGATCCTTTTTGCTACGTAATAACATGTGAACACCTTCATCATGTATTCTTTTAAAACACTACAACATCGTGAATTACCATAAAACCTTATTGATTACATTCATGATCACTTATTCCTTAATGAATAATGGATATACTCCTTCAATCCAAAAATGTTGTAAACCCCAACAATGATAGAATATACAAATCATTAATCAGTTTCAAGGTAGTCAAGAATATCCAATATAATTTATCCAAATCAATCATGTATTATTCTAAAATCACTACCTAGGTGGAAGAACTATATTATGGTTTACCATTCTCTCAACCATATATTTTCCAAAAATTTAACCTTCTATTGAGTCACTTTTCTTTGTTTCACACAATATTAAGTCCTTAATGAAATATTACTGCAGTACAATCCTTATATACTCCATAATTATTATAACAAGTACATTGTTGATACAACACTCAAATGACATGATCAACATAAGAACTCTAATCATTCCTCTTCATCAGTGGTAGTATCATAAAATGAATATTATCCAATAGCATCATTTGCGGCATAGTCTGATGACTGGGACATAGGATCGCGTAGTGTCCAAACTCCTTGAAAAAGAATCATTGTACATTTGAAACCATTTTCTTACCCTTGTAGTCATGTACTTTGTGCCCTTTTACTCCACACTTATAACAAACTCTCATTTCTTTCATGCAAGTTCCTGGGTGTTTCTTCCCACAGTTATCACATATGGGAAAATTCTCCTTTTCCCTCTTCAATTTATCCATCTTTCTATCTTCCATACTTTTCTTATCATTCATCCCTTCAAAAACATAGGACTGAGTAAGCTCTTTACTTATCTTATGAATTCATGATATTATTTCTTCATATGATGATAATACATGGGAGAATATTTCTCTTATAAATTCTGGCATAAGACCATGAAATATATGATCCTTCTTTCTCTTTGGATCATGTGCATTGCTGGAGTTCTCATTCCTTCTAATGGGTGCCATTTCTAAACAATGGCATACACTAGATTAGTTTATGAATAACAATACCTAATCCTAAACTTGTAAAACACATAACATAAATTAAATAGTTTATGGATATAATCCATAATCATAAAAATGTCTCCATTGAGGAAGTATATACTCATAAACCCATCATAATGGTTTGTAAAGAAAATGAGAATTATCCTAAGCATATCCCATGGGTGTGTCGTAACCTAATGTGCAGCAAATCCCATTGTCATGCCCCAGTTCCCATTCGAGTCTAGCTCAAAGCGGTGTTTTCGGGTTTTACCCCTAGGTACATCTGTGCCAGAGCCACCTCTACCTGCTCATATCCAGACAGGGATGTATTGCTCAGAAAACTCACAAAATATCTACAATACCAAAATTTTAGGAAGTTCTTCTATACTAATCCTCAAATTCCATCTTAAAAATGTGTTCTCTAATCAGAGTTTATCTAAATCTAGCTTCCAAGGTTTGTACTAAACTTTCTCTGATACCAACTATATCGCCCCGACCCCAGTTACCCAGAGTCGGTGCATTATTAAATAACATTGGCATGATCAGAAGAAATATCAAGTCTCGAAATACCGATTAGTTTAGTAGCTTTGGAATAACTTGATACATTCATAAAGTTTACATTACATTATAAAATTAAAACTACAACAATATAGTCTCCATAGTCCACACTCTTATCCCCTCATACTATCACTGCAGGTCATTCATAAAATACATCTTCACATCCTGGGAAAAATAAAACATAGAAAGGGGTGAGATCAAATGCCCAGTAAGGATAACAATATGGAAATAACATTCATAAATAGGAATAAACATTTAAGGAAATGTATAACTAAAACAAAAGCCTTTTAAACTTGAACTTCAACATAATATGGAAGAAATATAATGAAATAATTCCATTTACGTATTCACATGGATATTCTACTAATGGAAGAATCACATGAAATATCAATAACTACTTCTATAGTGATGGAATTTATAATTCCAGACTATCATAACCACATAGCCAAGGCCTCGTGCGAAGACTAAAAATAAGATTTTGTCAAGGCCTTGTGCCAAGACACTAGTATGTCTCATGAGACCTACCGATGCATCGAGGAGCTATAGCCGGCTCCACTTGTTACTTATTAAGTCAAATTCATTTCTCAAATGAATACGTTTAAACATAATTTAAACATTTGTATTAGAACTAGCATACGAAATGTCAATACTTTCTCCATAAACCATGAATGGTATAGAAATAACACATCCACAGTCAAACATATCACAAAACCTTCAATACAATATGGAAGTTTTGTATCATAATAAATCAACTTCAAATAATCTAAGAATCTATCAAAGGATGTTGACATATATGAAATCAAAACAATTTGAGAGAAATATCTCTTTTTTAAAATCATTTAAAAGTCACACATTTATAAAGGAAGTAATATAAAAGATATTTTTGAATCCAAGTGTCCCATACCAATTTGAAACTTTTGAAAAGAAATATCATCTCAAAATATTAATTTCCATATAAATAAATCCTTAAAATCATTGTGAAAATATGGACATTAATTAAAATATTTAGAAATAAAAATCTTTAAAACATTTAAAATTATGATCTTGGTAAAGAGTGCCTTTCACAAATTCGTAAAATATTCATTTTGAAATCATTTAAAGGTCACATAATTAAAAAATAAAACATTTACTTTTAAAATAATCTTTTATGATTGTAAGGGAAGTTTCGAAGATTTTATAATGATGGAAAATAGCAGCACCTGCCGTATAAGATAAAAAAGCATCCTTACCATAATTCCGTTGAAAAGGTTAAAAGAACCTTGTTTGGAAAACGACGAAAATATTCCTTTATAAACCTCTTATAAAAAGTCAAAATGGGAATAAATGAATTTATACCATATTCATTAAAATAGTAATAATGACATGAAATAAATTTTTAAGAAACATGGATGTGGATGATAAAGAGGTCGCAGTGGATTATTACGTATAAACAACCTCGGATAATGAAGAGATTGTGAAATAAACCCTTACCATGTACTTTTCCTTGGTTGGGGTAGGTTAAACTCCTATATAATGGTGAAATAATTGTTATTAAATTAGACAAGAATCATTTACATTAGTATGATATCATATATGATCTTTTATCATTGATTTTTAATAATATTTTTGAATTATCTTCGTTTCGTGTGTTAACTTACTCATTTTCTTTTATATGTTTTGTTATGAAAGCCATGTTTGTTATGGATAGGTTGTATCATATTCCTATCCAGAATTATATTAAGTCCTTAAACATTATTATTAATCTTCAAATGAGAATTTGACTTGAATGGATACGATGGAGAATGAATCTCATCACGTTCGTGGAAACGGTAGTCCGTACGTACGCACGAGCGACAATATCATTCTTTTGATATTAAAATAATATATAATTGGATGGTATATCATATATGAAGAATCATTATCATGTTATATATATTATTTAAATTAATTAAAAATCATTATTATACCCATCCAAATAATTATATATTGAATAACAATTACACCACGACGTGGAGACGGTAATCTGTATGTACGCACGTATGGTGACATGTCATTAAAAGGATGGATAGAATACGGAATATGGGTGTACCCTATTTATTATAATATTTTAGTATATAGGAGATACTGGATTAATTATTTTATTATGGGAATGTCAAAGAAAGAATAAGTTTAAGAAGAAATGAATTTGAAAAAGGGTGGTGAAAACATTACCTCTTCTTCGGGTTCTTCTTTTTGATTTGATCAAAAGGGATCCATAGGATGGATTTCTGATCAAAATAAAGCCTCTAGGTTGTAGTGAGGGAAGTTTATAGAATATTTGGTCAGGGTTTGGCCGATCCAAAAGGCTTTGAATATGTGAATTAGTGAGAAAGGGGTGCCCTTTTATAAGAGGGGTGAGGGGAACCTTTGGAAAAGCTAGAAATATTATTTTATAATAAATTCATATTCGGATTATAATGGCTCTAAAGTGGATTATTTAAAGTTTAAGGTGGGGATGAGTCTAAAACCACTCAACCAATAGAATTTAGACAGGTTTGGGTCATTATTTTAACCTTATCGTTTAGTTTTAACTCTTAGTTAATTAGAATGACACTTACCTTGTCACTTTTCATTTTTTAAATTATATATTTAATAAACATACTATATACATCCAAGCGACCCACAAGTGGTCCATTAATGATACACCTATCCTGATATAAGTCTCTTGGCCAAACCTTATATTTTTAGGAATTTAATATCAAGTAATAATATAATATTTGTTTTAAAAACACTTTTGTGTAAATTTTGACAATATTTGGAAAATTGATTTTTGTGAAAATAATAACAGAATGATTACTTCAAAAAAAGTTTATTAAATCATTCATAACATGTCATATTAACCTCGAAAATTAGTTTAATTCAAAAAAGGTCTCAAATTATAATTATTTGGGTATTTATAATATCAATTATTCTAATTTTTCACTATTATGGTAATTACTGTATCATCATTGTGTTATAAATAAATTAAATTATTTATTGTCTAAAAATTATAAATAAAATATCATTATTTATGAAATATTTTTATATTTATAATTAATATTTATAATATAAAATCCAACATATATAACCCTATGTAAAAAATGTTTTTCTAAAAGATATATGCTTATGTCATTTTTGTATTTATTTTAACATAATTAATATAAACTGTCGTTATCACTTACCAGTGGCTACATGGGGTCCATAAATCGATGCATAAATGACCACAGTCGGACATGTATCAACCAATAATTTTAGGTCACGTTTTAGGGTAATTCTTTATTATTATAATATTATTTGTTTACCCTTATTTACCGGATTTACCCTTTAACCATGGTAAATAAAATATTTTCCGAAGTAATTATTCAAAATGTCTAAAATTGAAAGTTATCTATTAACACAATTTGAACATCCAGATTCCAAATATGGAATATATTTTTCCAAACTCACAACACAGAAGTGGTAGAAATTAATTTAAAATTAATTCCCGTTGTTAAAAAACTTGTTTTTAATAGATAATAACTATCAAAAGATTGACACTTGTTTATATCCGGTTTAATTGTAAAATTATGTACAATGACCAAAATTTTATTAAATGGTAAAAATATATTCTAAATATACTTTAAATCCACTAAAATTCATAATTTATCAATATAAATTATTTCGATTAAAAAAAGTAGTTTTTAATTAAAATTTAGTAATTTTCACTATTCTTCAAAATATTAATGTTATCCGAAAAGTTCCAAAATTTCACCGTTGGATAAATTATAAATTACGAATCCAAAAATGAAGTCCATTTTGAGAGATAAAATTTATAAAATTTCAAAAAGTCATTATCACTATTCATAAAGTCTAGTTTGATTGGTTGTGGTGTGTTAGAATCTCGAAGTTGCGTACAATGCACGCCATTGCATTATTAAAAGGGAAACATATCGTGGAATCATGGGGTGATTCATTGTATATTTTTGATGTACCCATTCTAAAGAATTTATTTAGTCAAATTGAATATATAAAAGTTTAAAATATCGGATTAAAAAAAAGGGTTTCACTATTAAAAGTTGGTAAAAGTGCATTTTTTTAAAAATACTTCTTTTATCTGAAAAAAATGAATATGTTCTTACATTATGTCTAAGAAACTAATAATATGGATTATAAAATTATATGGATTATATAATGCTTAAAATTTAGTTAATACTATTCATAACCTCTTTTGAACGGCTTGTTTGGTAAGTCATGGTGCGCTTGAACTCGGTGTTGTGTGTAGTGCATGTTATTGAATTATTTTGAAGAAATAACACACTATGAAATCCTGGGGTGTTACACCATGGAAATCATGTTTGAATATTTATTAACATTCATTTTATCAATTACAAATGTTGATTTTTAATACTTGGTCTTCTATCATTTCTTTTTGGATTTGTATAATAGGAGAGCCCCATTTTAGAGGTTATCTATTTTGGACATCATCATTCTTATAACAATATCAGTTGAAAATGACGTTTTCTCAAATCACCTAAGAGAAGTGACAAGTTAATTGATATATTATGTATCTCAGATGATGGCTGGTGATACTACCATTCATTGTGTAATGTGGAAGACTATCTAATCCTATTCATGGTTAACCTGGGCCTTGGATGTGTTTTTTAGTGCATCCAGAGATGAATTCTATGAATGGGGATATGATTTATCATTTAATCAAGTGGTAATTATTCCATCATTCCCTTCACATAATCAAATAATGTTGTTTTCTATCCCATATTTATTGAATATTGGCCATCAATATGTTAAATATATAGTTATGAATGTCACATTACATTTAGGTGGGATTTAAACATCAACAGGGCTGGTTTTAGGACTACCATAATAGCATAATATTTTTCATCACTATTGGTGTAGCATTTAGGTGGGATTAAAGAATATGTTAGAATTGTCTTGGATGGGTTGACAAAGCCAATACATAGTCTAATCTAGTTGATCTTTGGGATTTCCTTTATATTCACAATTAGGTTTCGAGACTATCCATCAAAATGGATCTCCCTTGTTTTAGGAGTGACTAAGGATAATATAGAATCTATATTTTTTGGCTCGGTATTCAATTGCATTCATTTGCAGTAATGATTTGATTTGAGAAAATTATCTAGAACCAACCCATTCATTTACTTTCACGATATGATTTTGATGTTTTATTGTTTCAAAGTATCATCTCTTCCTGATAGATACCCATTCACCATATGGAGTTTTAGTATATAAATCATTGGGTTAATAGAATATAATAAATAAACCACATGGTGTTGTATGTAGTGCCTCTAGTTCTGAACAAAATAACATATTAATTGCTGTTCCTCAGGATATTATAATATCTGGTCTCAGTTTCTATACATTTATGCTAATATAAAAGTGACATTTTCAATTACCATATCATTTTTCTATAAGATAATGGTTCTATGTTGTCACTGTATAATGTAATCATTTTTGTTTTGTATCATCATGTATTCCTGTTGAATTAATATTGATAGATATAATAATTATCTATTGATATTTTCAAAGCCTTAAAAGAAATTTGATTACCAATGATATGTGACATCCTTCTTCAACAACTTAATAAAGGAACACATTTGTCATCTTGGATGGTTATGAATTTCCTATTGTAGGTGAGACAACCCTAAGGCCATCTCAACTCATAATGGTTTCAAGAAGAAAACATTATTAAGATGACAACATTCTTCTCAGGGTCAATATCAAGGTTGTACTATAATACTAAAAAACTAAGGAATTTACCTAATATAACCCTATATTAACACTTTAAAGGGTACATCATAGATTTATTCTAACTGACTGATGATTATTTGAATTTTGGATAAATATTCAATATGTTATTAAGACTTATACATTGTATCATTGACATAAAATTACGAAATTCATCCTAGAAAGGGCCTAATGATTTTATGAATGGTATTTTGGTAAGGGGTTTCAGTAATTTTTAAACAGATGGGTATGAACTGGTAGAAAAATATTTGTTGTAGTGATATAAATGTAGTGGAGTCCGTATATTTAGGTTCCATCTCACTATGAATGTACATTAAGTACCCTTTTATAATAAAATGGTATTAATTGTTGATAACATCATTAGTTGTGATTTCAATAATCAAAATATAAAATCAAGTATTATGTAGTTTCACATGAAATATCTAAATTCAATGAAGACTGTAATCAACATATTATTCTTCATTAAGTGGTTGATATTGGAAATCAATTTCATGTACTGAACCTATCTAATAAAATTTTATTTAATGATAATACTTACATCAGAATATTCCTTTTTGTTATGATATGGAATCATTCTGTTTTCTACCTTTTGGAATCCTTAATGATCATCTATATAGCCTAGATAGTGGGTGGCTACATTATAATATAACCCTGGAATCTCTATGTAGTTCTAATAGAACACATAAAAGTATTATATCATGAATCCAAAACACTAATCTTAATATTTTTCATGAAGGAATAGATCAACATGGATCATAGATCCCTCATTTACCTAGATTTACCTATTTTATATCATATATAGTTATAGATATGCCTCCCATAACATTAGAGGGGCATCACTAAGGACATTCTATTAATCTTCCATTTCAACATCAATAGAAGTGTCCTCTAGGATGGTATATAATATGGTGGAATCCTTGTTCCTTTAGAATTTTGGGAAGTCACTCCGCGAACATGAGTATCAAATCATGGGAATTATTACTAGGAGTGGTTCATATATGATCACATTCTTCCCTATTATAATCGAATATAGAAGAAACACATACACCTAGAGACATCATAGGTGAATTTTGAATTTATTATTACAGTTCATGGATGTTTTTTATCTGAATATTAGATTTAGTGCTCACTAGAATTTTAATTATGTAACATGATCACTTATATGAGAGTTATTTCAACTTATAACAATAATCACCCTATGTGTGAATTGACTACCTATTGAAGGGAATTATTAAAGTATAATAGTTTCTACTATATATATGTAAGATAATTAAGTCGTAATACTCAAATGAATCTCTATATATGGAATTATTTTCTCTATCATTTTTATTGGATATACATAATCACTATTGAAAAAATTCCATTTTTTATAGGGGTGGTTCCAAAACGGTTGGAGGTGGAAACATGTGTATCACCCTCTATCATCAGTGGTTTTACTTATCTATTGATGTAACATGCCTCAAAATACATGGATGCATAAGATTCATATGAGGTGTTAGAATTGTATAAAATAACATCTGTTTTATTGAATTAGTATATTAGGAATTGATTGATTGAAAATAGAACCACCAAATGAATATGAAGCCAAGGACTTCTGAGTATAACACTATTTAATTTGTCATACCAGATAAACATAAACCAAATAATTACAGATCAGGTCCCTTAAATTGGCATGTATATTGATCATTCCATTTTTATTTTCCTTCTATTATCTTACCCATTTATATTATTCTTCAAGAGTGGAAAATCAACAGTATTATATACAAAAAAACCGAACATATGTGAAAAAATAAGAACAATTCTTGATTTTGTTAATAGATCAAATCAAATATCAACATTTTCCAGTATTATTGAAACATACAGGGGTATCATGTTCCCTTAAATGGTGTCCTATCAATATTTCTCAATTAATGAGATAGTCCCATGACATTATAATAAACTTGTTTCTTCCAAACACACCTCAACAAGAAATACTTATATCTAAAACACCTAGATGACACCAAGGGTATTTGAAAATTTATTCTATACAGTACTTTTAGATATGAGTATAATCCACAATCAAGTTATTAGAATGTAAATCCACTATATTTTTTCAATATTTCATTATTTTTAAATAAAATTCCACCCTTCCCTTAGTGGGGTATGCCTTGGAATGTATCATATGAGATAAACCACTTGGCGAAAAGTTATTTTGTTCTTATATATGGACTAAATGTCACCTACCACCAATCTATTAGGATGAGTCAGTCTACCCACTCATCTATGCTGATCAGTTAGGTACACTCCCACTAACTAATCTTCAAGGAAAATATGAATGGGATGTCTCTTGAATGAATTTGGGCTACATTCATTTTCTTTTTGGGATAACTGAATTTATTTTTGATTGTTTTTGTATATAAATATATCTTTGATAAGGATGTGTCTAGAATATTGATCTTTGACATGATTGTAACATCCCATGTTCCATTAGCTTCTACAGCCACTACCCTAGAAAATCTAGAAAGGTATATGGAATGTGGGTTTATATAACTTTTTTTGTTCAGAAACAACTTTATTAAATATATTATATTTTGAAAATCCAAAATTGACTCTATATCTAATGAGCGGTTCATTTCGTTGGGTGGTTCCATTCATTGGTTCATGAGGATATGAAATTTACAATAGATTGGGATGGATTAGATGTTTGAAGAGAAATTTCTTATGGAACCCTGTTTTTCATCAACTAGTAAAGTCCATCACTAAAGATAAGGTATGAAATTGTACCTATGGATAATGCTGAAGGTGTACAAACTATAATTGATTGATAGAGAATAGTGTTTACCTAATTGACACTCTTTTAGATCATCCAATAGTCAAAAATTCATTTACACGTAGTTGATGCTTATTTGTTGCCACTTTATTCATCTGATAATGATATTGAAAAATGATCCTCCTATTCTATAGATTTATTATGTATTATTATTAATGCTAAAATATTCCTTTCACGGGAGAGTTCACTGAGAAACAGTTGGTTGAATATCATTTCTATCCAAAACAGCCCAAAAATCCCTTGACGAGGATGGTTCATAAAGGCCAAAAATTTTATGGATTGATTAGGATCATGGTGGTCCATATCCATGTTTACATTTTATGGTAATCATTTCCTAGTGTATGTAAACCTTGTAGAGAAAATTTTCATAAACGACATTATCCATGAAGAGATAAGGTGGAAAACTTCATGCAGTGTAACTGTTGTTGGCAGAACCCTGTCAGTTCAAAAATATGAAAATCTATATAATGGACTGCATATTTCGTAAAACCAATTCCTTCACCAATATGAGGAATAAAAATACACCTAATTTCCATAATTTTACTATTTGAGTCCTTTTATCTTTCGATAAAATCAATGAATTAACAAAATGTAAAGGCTTCAAGAGTAAAAGATAAGATGTTCCTAAAAAAGGTAACTACCATTCATAAAACCAACTCCAATGGGTTTATGAGAACCATATATAATGGTGGGGATGAAGTTCAAGATGGTCCATGACCACTATGTTATAAGAAACACCTTGAAGGATATAGGGGTTTTTTTTATAATTGTCCTTTGTGAAACAAACCCCATGGGAATAGTGACATTATTCTATGGTTGGGACATCCTTGATAAATAAAAAATACCCTTTCATGATTCCTATATCATCTATCATACCGTTGGCCATTATGAATACCTAAAATTTCATGAAACCCCTACATTCAAAAACCCCTTTATAAGAGCCTTCCCACGGTTCCACCTTTCAGCCAATATCCATTTGTCAATATTCAGAGCCTAGGTCCCCCCTACCAATTTTAGGTTGGTTCAATTGCACCCCATGTCCTCTTGTGACTAGTACCACCTACCCTCATGTTTACCAACATTTATTAAATCATTTCATGGTATGTCATGCTACCTTTTTATCCTACGCATATGTACCAGAAGGCATTTTTCTCCAAATAATAGGAACCCTAATGTTAGGCCTCCTGATTTCCACTACACCATAGATGTGTTTTCACCATGCCCCATCCATAGAAGCATGAGTAGTAGACTTGTAGTACATAAATTTGGAATCACCTATGTAAACGACATACGTATCTCAATATATTTTCTATTTTTTGGAATCTAATCCTCACCTTGTCTTGATCACCCTTGGGGTGTAAGCCCCATTCACATATAATCTTTATGGTGTAAAACTACCTGTCTCTACATCCCAGTGTCATGACATTATAGTATATAAAAACATCTTTTGTACATTATGATATCGATATCCTTACACATTATGATGAAAACATGATGCTCCATTTATGATCAAAACGGTATTCCACTCCTCCCCTTTAGTGGGATGATACAAAGTAGCCACCATCCTTTTGAAGATTATTTACATAATCCCTATATCATCCCACATTGATGGTCCTTCCATGATATGAGATTCCTCCATATTTGTGACAAACAACATATACAGGTCCAATTGCATGATCTTAAACTATAACATCAAACTATGATGGTTTCTATCCTAATTTACCAATAAGTTATATTGGATTCATCTAGTATGTTCATTTATAACAACGTCCATGTGTGAAATTTTCATCATAAGGACTCACCCAACACCAACCTATATCCATAATATGTCAATCCTTCTCCCAAAATATACCAAAAATACATTTAGTTTTTTACAACATGTCCTTACAAGATCATAAAATTGTACACAAACATTCCCTATAAAATGTTAAACATGTTCCCAACCAATCCCTATAATATTTTAAACATGAACTCTACCTTTTCTAAAAGACGTTATATCTTTTGCAAAAAAAAATCATATCATATTTTAATCTTACACACAACAATTACCTTCATGATTTGTGGCTAATTCCCATCTTTTCCCCATAAAACGTTAAACCTATGATCTAATCCTTTATACATTTCCCATAAAATAAACATGGGATGCATGATGTAAGAAACCATATATGAAGTATGTCGTTGGCTTCACCTCCCACATGAATGAAATGGTATTCCATTGGTTTTGCAGTTAAAATAAATTTCACATGGTATTTCCCCCAAAAGAGGAAGACTTAATATGTGCACAACCTACACATCATCTAAAAATTCTAAACATTCCCAATATCACAACCTCTACTGATAAAATTTTGTTTCTCTTTCATGATATAATCAACATAATTAACTTGAACCTACCTAGATATAGAAGTTGGAATGAGTTTCATGAACATGACATAAATATTTGATGGAAAAATAGAAAATGTGATGAATTCAAAAGAGGAATAAATGAAACGAGGTGTAGATATCTGATTATCCTGGTTTAATTTTGGAGACACCAACACAAATTAAGGTGATAAAATACTACCACCATTTGAATGTGGTAATTCTATGTAAGAAAAATAAACATGCCGGTATAGTCCTTGAAAAAATGTGTTAAAACAAAAAATGGTGAACCCAACATGAAAATACTATATTTAAACCATGGGGACTATTATAATTTGGACAATGAAATATTTTCATGTACCTATATTTATATATTGATTTTCATGTATCACTAAGAATGTCATGGACCCATCATGAAACACTCCTTTGACATTGGTACATAATGATTGAAATCCTTAGTATATGACATATTCAGTGAGGATCCATCCTCTATTTTAGGATTAATGGATTTATTTGGGTAATTGGAAGTAAAATTATTTATATGTGTAGTAAAGGCTAGATCGATATGATTTATAAGAATAAATCTATATGAAACTGATCACCAAGAACCAACTGACATAGGTGTATGAGAAACAATTTTGGAACAATACTGCATGAATATGCTCATACTGTTAAAGAAATTATTCCTTCATCTTCTACGTGAAAATTTCCAATTTAATACTTTAATATCATATAAAGGAGGATTATCATCAATATTTTCCCCGATATGAGAAACAAATGGTCATTTCCACCAGGGATATGGCCCGATAAGATATTTATGCATTGGACCTTCACCGAAATCATCATCCCCAGGGGTTATATTGGGAGAAGACACCCCATTTCCAATTGTGAAATGATTTGTGAGACTCTCCCTTCAACACTCTAAAAACTCAGTCCCCAATTATATGGATGTAGGGGATGTTCGAGCCATTACATTGGTGAAATCCACTTGGGAGCGACCCAAGAGGGATCCTTCTATGCCTCATCAGAGCCAACATCGACCTACTACATAAGATGTAGATCGATTAGAATTCATCCCTTCTCTATAGACCCAGGTCTAGAAAATATAACACTATATCTAAGGATATAACGAGAATATTTTATGATAGGAGGCATATATCACATATCTTGTGGATAAAACCACCATTGATGAATCTAATTAAATCCCCACAACATATTAATGGGGTTCCATCCTCCCCCTCTAAGAATCAATAGCTTAGTTTCCATATAGGTAGGTTGATTTGACACTCCCTATCACTAGAACCACAAAAAGATGGTAAAAAAATCTATGATGAGGAATAATAAGGCTAAGGTCCTCCCCTCAACTCAATTTTACAATGTGGATTTCCTCCCCCACACGACCATCATCCAATGAAGATGTCCCCCCTAAATCAAAAAAAACAATACATAGGTTCTTCCTACACTTCCTCCATCTAGCATGAAAGACCACCCATTCATAACAATATCCATAATTATGTGAAAATTCATATAGAATGACAAATAAAACCCATCATCGATTTTATTCTCATGGAACATGGAGTATGAAACATGGGGTAAGTCCAAGTTACTCACAATTTATCACTCTTGTATAAGTACCACAACATAATAGGTGGGTCGTTGGGAAGTATCATGTCATCCCCAACCATGCGACATCTATAGTGAAGGATTATTCGATTGGGGAACCTTCAACCATGCCCCTAGATAATATGAAATAATCCCATCAAATTAGGCATATGATCTAGGATATTGAGGCCCACATGATCCCAAAATCCCACTGTATATGAAATCAGAAAGAGGATGTTTAGACCTCATTCAATGTACTTGTAGTTAAAACATCGACATCACATTTGGTTTCCCAACTCTATACCTCCCGGAAAGAGGTTGGAGGGATTTTAGGTTCTAGGATTATGCACATAGATGATGGTGAGAAATCTATTAATAAAAAATGTGATGAAACTACCCTCAAACATGCATAATTGGCGAACACAGTATACTATATAGATATGAACATGAAATTGGCTCCTCCTCCAAGATTTATCCCAGAATGTAGTGGGCATTTGACTTGTAAGGTTCTCCCTCTCCTAACAGATTAAAAATATATCATTTCTTCATTTATTCTTACACCTATATCATAGTCTATTACAATTAATACATAGGTATACAAGGATCATGATCATTCCCCATGTAGTGAAAAGGCAGATTTGTTTGTGTTTCATACCCTTGACCATCTATCTATCACGTTTTGGACAACTGAAACTTCTAATTTTGACATCTTAAAGACCCTCATAGAGTATAAGGTGTTTTTTTTTCATATTACTCTATTTATGATTCACCACAACTTGAATCATATGCTGAAATACCCAATAATACACGATCACCTCAATGTTTATTACAATATGTGTAAGATGGTAATGATCTCAACATTCATTGTTGCTCAGGTGATGGAGTCAAATGGCTACTGCTTGACTCTCCAATAAACCATCATATTGATCATCTTATTCTTATCCAAGATATGGAAGAGGCATCTCCATACATGAATATTATAGTATGGGGAAATTATACCTCCATCCATTTCAAAAAAATCCTATGGTAGAGATGATACCATCAATCCAACACATCTATTGAAAATTATGTCTCTGATCTCACTACTTCCATTGTAAATGTGGTCACCACCATCACACTAGATGATCATAAGAACATGTAAAAGGATTAACGGAAGGATAGTGAAATCCTACCTCAAGTGGTTATATAGTACCATGAATATACCTATATTTTTGTTTTCACTCTTTAAAAATGACAATAATTTTGCCTCAGAAGTCCCCCAAACATGACATTAAATTTTACTTCTATCTACGTAGATAATTTCTAGGGAATTTCTAACCCCATTACCCCTGAGAGGTTATTATAAAAGTTTATTTTGACCCTAGTATAACTACATTTACTTTATAGATTAAGGAGTGTAAAAGGATCGCCACTGCTATTAGTACTGGGCAACGACCAGACACGAAAAAATTTATTACGGACCCCATATCTTCTCTAGAAGGGTACTTAGTCCTCATTATTCAAACACCCTAATTGAGATTATGTGTCCCATTCCTCCCAATATGGGAAGAAAAAATGTTCTATAGTAAATGGAAGAGATATGACTCACACACCCTATCTGAGTAGAATGAATATCTATAACTTGATCATGTTTGTTCTACTTCTAATGTTGATGAGCCTATTAGTGAATTGGTGGCCACAAACCCTCTACATAATGACATGATAACCTATCTTGTTTCAATCCTTGAGGCTTTGAAACATGACATGTCTCACTTTTTCTAGGTGGAAATATGTATAGAGCATGGGTGGACCTTGTTCAGTCACACTTGTAGTTTTTTAATCGAAAATTCACATCATTCAATGAGATATGAGCCCAAATACACTATTTTCCCGATTTTTATTCTTTGTTTTATCCAGTTTTGGGGACTTTGGAATAGCAGAAAGCTTCCAGGATATTATGCATTATCCAGACACTGAAATTTCAAGTTCTCTTCATGTAAAATTAGATAAGAAAAATGTCTATTTCTGATTAGATGGACCTCCATAGATATTTCATCAACTAGTTCATCTCAACATCACAAATTATGAGCATTGATAACCTATTAAAATGCTAGAAGAGCCCCGATGAGCATGTTTCCAAATTCATTTACCAATGGAATTGAATCATTTATTTAGTTGATATCCAAAAAATATATATATTTGGAAGAAGCCTTATAGATTACTAAATAATAATCATTCCCATTTCCACATCCCTCTCCCAGGATAAGACTCCTAAAATAAAAGACAATCACTAGTGTTCATGTAATGGTCCCTAAGCTAGTACACCTATTGTTAACATACTAGAAAAGCCTCACTGAGGGAATCCCTACTATTTGTAGCCTCTCACAATACATCCCATATGGGTAGACCTTCTACAAGTGTTTCCTTCAGGATGATAGAATGTTGGTCGATCCCTAATAAAGATCTATCTTCTAGTGTACCTTTCAGTTAAAAGGTAACTTAACATATGACGTGATGATTTAAAAGGTTCCATGATATTTCCTCCATGCCCTAGATAGTGGAATCCAATGTTTGAAATAGTTTAGGGGACCCTTGGAGTTCGGGCTCACTGTTTGGGAAGATCACTGATAGCAACACATAATCCTTATGAACACCATATATTATGTATTTTTATTAAAAACTGGCTCCATGACTAAGTGGATCCTGGATTATTCATTTTGGGAGAAATTAATACATAGGTGAATCATGAAATAGCTAACGCTAATTATGATAGTGGATACTTAGTTTAGTAGCAATTGGTTACTAGTTGTGGGATGAATAAGTACAATGATTGTTTGGTTCATAAGGTAGTATCTAATGGCCATGGTGTTACAAGTTCCTAGTTGAAAATGAAATAATCTCTTATGGTTTGTGTGCCTCCTGCAGTTATTGCCTGAACATTTGGATCGTAATGACACTTGTCTCTAAATAATAGATGTGAATGGTGATAGAAAATATGGATTCCCCCTCCAATGATGAATCTTTCTTTCACAGTTAGAGACTTTATGCCTCCTAAATCAAGAAATGGGGATAGGGTACAATAATCCCTAGACTATTCCACATTTTATGAGAAATATGGCATCTCATTGAATCTTATTTAACTAGTGGATCTCTCTCAAAACATGGAAATACCTGAAAACACATCAAGTTTTATTGGTTGAAATAATCAATAGAGAGGTAGATAAAAAGCCAGCTGATAAAAATCAAATTTCTACCCCTCAAACAATGATCTTCATGCTACTAAGACAATATTTCAATCATTCAGCATGGCACATCAAGAAAATCCATCTTGATTCACACCATCGGGTATTTCTCCATAGAATATGTAATATATTACAATACATCACAACTGTGACAGTTCCATTATTAGTTGTGTCTATTCTAGCGCAAGCCTCAGTCAAGCGACACTGAATGTAACATCCCAATTAAGTAATGAATAATAGATATTTTTATATATGTCTATTAGTGAATTAGATAGTGTTTTAGAGGCTTAAAATGAAAATAAATAAAACTTAAGAATGAAATACACTAATATTTTTTAAAAGATTGTTTTACTACCTTTTGATGGAAAACCATTTTTAAAACTATATTTTGACAGTTTTATAAGCTATTTTTGTCAAAATAAACTTATTCTTTATTTTTGGGACATCAAAATTTACTTTTTGTGAATTTTAGGTATTTTTCTGACAATGTTAATTTTTTAATGAATAGTGAAAAATACTGCATTTTACATCAAAACTGATTTTTAATCTACTTTATTTATATGATTATATTATCTTTTGAATTGGTTTTAAAGTTAAATTAGAATATATTTTTACCATTTAATCCAATGGTGGTAATTTGGATTAATTTCACTTTGGAATTGGGCATAAACTAATACAAAACTTTTCATAGATATTGTTTCAAAAAAAACCGCTATTTGTTTTGACAACGGGAATTATTTGTAAATCAATTATTGCAATTTCTGTGTTTTGAATTTGGTAAAATGGATTACATATTTGGAATCATATGGTCCAAATTATGTAATGAAGACTCTTTTGTTTTTGGACATTATGAATAGTAACGATGGTAATTATCTTTAATTATCTTGATTAATGAGTAATCGGGTAGTTAGGATAATAAAATGATATCATAATAATACAAAAAACCACAAAATGTGTCCTAAGTCATCTTTTTGTATCATGGACGACCATGGGATGTTTTTTTCCAATATTGGGGGCCCCATGGAATCACTTTTGTGAGAGAGTGACTTTTTATCTTTTTATTTTTAAAGAATGTTAAATGTGACAAAGAATGTATCACCTAAGTAAAGTATTTTTAATTTTGTCTACATAAATGATATTTTGGACTATAAATATTCATTAGAACGCTAAAACTATTTCCTACATCATGATAATTTTTTATAATTTTTATACATAAAATTTATTAAATTATTTATGACATCATGATGATGCAGCGATTACCTCATTAATAAAGGATTTAAATAAAATTGAAGTATAATGTAAAATCTAAGACCTACACATGTACAAAACCTATTGTATGTGTGTATTTCGAACCCTTATCACCTTACCCTCAAATTATATCAATGTGGGACCTTTTTAATCCGAAAATCATTTTCAAATAAAGTATCATTTCTTTACTTTCCAAGAGTGCCCCTCCTCTCCTCTTATAAAAGGCCCCCACCTCTACCTCCTTACCCACACTACCAAAGCCTTTGGCTCGGCCAAAACCTACCCAGTTTGTCTCTCCACATCCCTCTCTTACTCCTTGAAGCCTCACATTGGGCAGAAGTCTTCCCAAGTAATCCTTTGAGCTCAAACCAAAGGGAGTTACCCGATTTTAAGGTAATGTCTTCACTTGAGTCTGTTTGTTTTATCATGCTTCTACAACCCCCTAAACTCTTTTTATTCATTTATTTTGTTAAGACTATAGTATCTTAAATATACTAGGATATTTTTATAAGAAGTATTAGATCTACACTTACACACATCTACATCTAATGGTTAAATGACATGTTGTTTCCGTGGATGGTAAATTTATGCCTCCCGAAACGATGATTGTTCAACATTCTTTTAACACCTTCAAAGGTGGCCATTAAGATGTAACTATATTTATATATGATATATAATATGTTTGTGTTTTCCTTATGCTTCTGTATTTTTCATTTTGGGCATACCTTTATGGTTTCCATTATGGGTAAACACGATATCTTCATTTAAAGAAGTGTGGACTACCGCCCCCTCAAAGTGATTTGATTCGTTAAATACCATATGTGGGTCGTATAAAGGATGGAACTATGATATTATATATGATATTATACTTTAATTATAATATACCTTTATCTCATTATGATTCCATTCTATAAAATACGAAATAGAAATGAAAGTAGTGTTCATGCGTACGTACGGCTTACCGTCTCCATGAACGGTGCATTTCATTTCTTACCTCTAAATGATTATGTAATATTATAAATTCATGAATGTACTGGATATATATTACATATATGATATCTATATCATGAATACCAATCTGAATATAATGGATACATGAAAAACTTGTAATTATAAAGGGTTTATTTTTGACTCAAGTACCAATGATCGTTAAAATGACCGTTATTAACTTAAATAATTAAATAGTGTTCATGACATGGTAATAAGTGATATAAAAGTAATAATGAACTTGAAAAAGGTTCTTAAAAAAGTATAAATTAACTCAAGTTCATTATTCAGGACATTAAAGAACGATCGAGTCAAGTCGGACCCGAGGTATGGGACTTCGTCTCAATCTCCTTTCATTGAGGCATATTTTGTTTTATACACAACCTTCTTTTATATGGTGTATAAACCCCTTTGAATTTTACATTTATTAAAAAGGAATATTTTTATACGAAGTATTTACTAAACGACAAAAGGCAATTTTTTTGTCGTACATATGCGGCGACAACGACTTCTCCGCCGCCGTGACCATTATTTGAGTTTCGGATTCCTCTACAAGCCATACCTTTTTTTAAAGAAAAATAAATACCATGTTTTACTTTACTTTTATTTTGGTATTGAAAACAGTTTTCATAATGTTTTTATATCAATGTGTTGTATTGATATCTTGTGATTGAAAGGAGGAAATGTTATGTTTCCTTTATGCATGTTTTATGTGATACGATTATGTTGAGTTTCTTGGGCATTATTATGAAGACGGGTGGTTCCGTGATAAACGAAGGGCGGGTGAGCCCGATATAGCTCTCCAATGCATTGGGTAACGCGAAGGAGTGAAATGTTAAGGTTTCTCCAAAGAGATTTAGGGAATATACTGTGATGGGTATTCCAAACGTAACTAAGAGGGTTACTCCCTACGTAAGAATGTTATGAATGCCTCAAGTTACCTTTATGTCTTATGATTTCTATGATTTATTCATGATTTGATGAGTTATGTTAAAGTGCTTATGTTTTATGGGTAAAGTATGATTTCATTCTTATGTATATTTGTACCCATGTTTCCTTTCCATTTTTTATATCCCTTACTAATCTTTTTATGCTCATCCCAAGTTTTTTGAAATGTTTTTCAGTGGTGAAGGGAAAGGTACATGATATGATGATAGTGTCAAGGAAGTGACAAGAAAGAATCCATGTTTTATTTTAAATATGATTCCATTGATGGGAAAGAATAATACTATCTTTATGTAACCACTTTTTCTATATGTGTAATTTAATGCAAGTTTTATGATCTAATTCTCTAAAACGCTAAACCCGAAAAGATCCTCAATGTGTAATCTTGTAATAACTCAAGATTATGTAAGTCTTAAGGCTGGGGCCTTATAGTTGGTATCAATGGTCGGTTTAGATAACTTTAAGAGTTAGAATTATATTAAATGATTATCCAAAAATATTTTTTTTATGGTCAAATTGATGTGATATAGTATTTTAAGATTACCATGTTGCTTCATCTAAGACATGTTTGTTCAGAATGGTTTTCCGTAGAGGAAACATGGAAGCAATGTTAGGAAGGCATGTAAAAGGAAATAACCTTCCGAATTAGCATCCTGAGAGGGTCGGAATTGGAACTGAATAGTTTGTTGCAGTAATGGCGCAGTTGAATCAAGCGATAAATGGTGGTGGTATCCATGCACAAGATCTTCCAGATCAACCGCAGAGGAACAAGTCAGTGGTGGAACATTTCATGGGGCAACATCCCCCATCATTCAGAGGATCATCCGACCCTGTGTTAGCTGAAGGGTGGATTAAAGCAGTGGAGAAGATTTTCGATGTAATGGGGTGTTCACACAATCAAATGGTTAGTCTTTCTATTTACCGTTTTGTGGGTGAAGCAGATCAGTGGTGGTCGATGGTTAAAAATATCAGGGATGCTGATGAGATTGATTCTCTCGGCTGGGATGAATTCAAAGGTATGATTCTTGAAAAGTATTTTCCTATGGATGTTCGACTTTGGATGGAAAAAAAATTCTTGGAATTGAGGTAAGAGGAAGACTCAGTGGCTACCTATGAATAAAGGTTCACTCGATTGGCAAGGTATGCTCCAAATTTTTTCTGAGATGTTGATAGTAAAATCATTCATTTTTACTCAGTATTAAAGCCAAAATATCAAAGGGAATTAGCTTCTCTTGAGTTTAAAAGTTATGAAAATCTTTTTCGATGTGCTGAGAAGGTGGAAATGGAGTTCGCCGATGAACAAGTGCTCTATAACAACCAGCAGAAGAAGAGACCAAGGTGGTAGGAGAAAGGGAAGAATTCTTCAAAAAAGTCTGATGGTAGGAAATCTATGTTTTTAGTTTGTGATAAATGTGGGAAAAGGCATGCTGGGGAATTTCTTCTGAATTCTGGAAAGTGCTACCGATGTGGTAAGATGGGACATAAGGCTCATTTTTGCACTGAAAAGGATCAAGGTGAAGGTAAGACCAAATTTGATTTACAGTTAGTGAAATATTTTAAGTGCAATGAGATGCGTCACTATGCAAACGAGTGTCCGACAAAGAGCTTGAGTGATGGGAAGCAGTTAGAATACAAGCTGAAAGTGGTGGTGAAATCCTTTGCAACTACTTCAGTAGATTTCGGGCCATCAAATGAAGTTGTATCATGTACTTTGTTTGTTTTTTCAGATTATTCCAGTGTGTTGTTTGATTCGGGGTCTACAAATTCATTCATCTCTG
The DNA here is from genome assembly GCA_963277665.1 of Viscum album. Taxonomy (NCBI): domain Eukaryota; kingdom Viridiplantae; phylum Streptophyta; class Magnoliopsida; order Santalales; family Viscaceae; genus Viscum; species Viscum album. The sequence goes on from OY728152.1 coordinate 1,768,673,692, forward strand.
AAAACGTTTCTAGTAAAATGGGAATACCATCTCAAGAAATGACTCCTAATCTTTTGGTAAAAACACATGGGGGAAATGTTGAGTCAAAAAGAATTTATAACAATCTTCCTATCCTTATCTGTGAAAAGAACCTACTTGAAAACCTTATCGCTCTACCTCTAATAGAGATTGATGTTATCCTGGGTATAGATTGTCTCTCTATTTACCATGCTAAGATTTACTGTAGAGATAAAGAAGTTTCTTTTCAGAAATACTTTCAGTTTGTGTACAAGAATGAACCCTTACAGTTGATAACTTATCAAGAGGCCAAGAAACTTGTAAAAGATGGAAATGAATGTTACCATGCACACATAGTTGAAAATAAAGAAACTGTTCATATTAATGATGTGCCAGTGGTAAATGAGTATCCTGATGTTTTTTCTGATGAGTTTCCTGGAATAATAACAGATCAGGAAGTTGAGTTTACTGTTGACTTAGTTCCTGATGCTAAGCCAATTTCAAAACCCCCATATCGAATAGCTCAAATTTCACTTTTAGAGTTGAAGGAGCAATTGCAAGATTTATTAGAGAAAGGTTTCATTTGACCTAGCACATCACCATGGGGTGCTCCTGTTTTATTTGTTAAAAAGAAAGATGGTTCAATGAGACTTTGCATTGATTATAGAGCGTTGAATAACATCACTGTTAAGAACAAATATCCTTTGCCTTATATCGATGATTTGTTTGATCACCTCCAGGGAGCTCAGTATTTTTCAATGATTGACTTGAGATCGGGGTACCATCAGCTGAAGGTAAAGGAAGCAGATGTTCCGAAGACCACGTTCCGTACAAGATATGGCCATTATGAATTGGTAGTAATCCCTTTTGGGCAAACCAATGCACATGCTGTATTCATGGACTTAATGAATAGAATTTTCCATGAGTTCTTGGATATGTTTTTGGTGGTTTTCATTGATGATATTTTGGTGTTTTCTAAAAGTAAATATGAGCATAAAAGACATTTAAGGGTTATCTTGCAAACCTTAAAAGAAAACAAACTGTATGGAAAATTCAGAAAGTGTGAGTTTTGGTTGCAACAAATTTCTTTCCTTGGTCACATTGTTTCTAAATATGGGATGACTGTTGATCCTGCAAAAACAAAAGTTGTGGAAGACTGGCCAAGACCCACAAATGTAACTGTGATTCGTAGCATCCATGGTTTGGCAGGCTATTACCGAAGTTTTGTTAGAAATTTTTCATGGTTATCTAGTACAATGACTAAGCTAACTCGGAAAGGTGTTAAGTTTATCTGGACAAATGAATGTGATGATTGTTTTCAGGAATTGAAAAGAAGATTGGTGAATGCTCCAGTTTTGGAACTAACTTCCAGGAATGGTGAGTTTGTTATATACAGTAATTCATAATTGAAAGGACTTGGTTGCGTCCTAATGCAGAATGATCAGGTAATTTCTTATGATTCTCGGCAGTTTAAAACTCATGAGGTAAATTACCCTACACATGATTTGGAATTAGCTGCTGTTGTTTTCACTTTAAAAATTTGGAGGCATCATTTGCATGGAGTAAAGTGTGATATATATTCTGATCACAAAAGTTTAAAGTATATATTCACTCAGAAAGAGTTAAACATGAGACAGAGGAGATGGCTGGAATTAATCAAGGATTATGATTGTACAATTCATTACCATCCAGGAAAAGAAAATAATGTGGCTGATGCTTTGAGTCGAAAAAGTAAGGCTTCATTAGAAACGTTGCGTTTGGAACATGATCCTTTGGTTAAGGATTTGATTAACTTTGGCATAGAAGTTTTTTGTGCAGGAAGTTCTTCTGTTTTGTTTCAGGTATCAGTGAGATCATCTCTATCAAACAGAATCAAGAAAGCACAGAAGAAAGACAGTGAGTTGCAGAAAAAGGTAGAGTTATTTCAGAAAGGTATGTTGCCTGAATTCAACATTGATAATGATTGTGTTTTGAGATTTGGGAGGAGATTATGTGTGCCTTGTGATTCATAGTTGAAGATATTGTTGTTATGTGAAGCTCATAGTTCTCCGTTTTCAGTTCATCCTGGAAGTACTAAGATGTACAGAGATCTGCGGGAGTATTACTGGTGGGATGGAATGAAAAGAGATATTTCTGATTTTACTGTGAAGTGTTTGACATGTCAACAGGTAAAAGAAGAGTGACAGTTACCGAAAGGGATGCTTCAGCCTTTACCAGTGCCAGAGTGGAAATGGGAGAATATATCCATGGACTTTGTTGTGGGATTACAGAAGACATCTCGAGGTAATAATGCAATCTTGGTTATTGTTGATCGCTTGACTAAATCTTTTCATTTCCTTGCTATACGAGATAATTTTTCCCTAGATCAACTTTCCTGTTTGTATCTTAAAGAGATAGTCTGGTTACATGGAGTTCCCCTCTCCATTGTATTTGATCGTCATCCCAGGTTCACTTCAACCTTTTGGAAATGCCTTCAGAAGTCGTTGGGTACTGAATTAAATTATAGTACAACATTTCATCCTCAATCAGATGGGCAGTCAGAACAAACAATTCAGACCTTGGAGGATATGCTACTAGCTTGTTCTATGGATTATCAGGGAAGTTGGGACCAACATCTTTCTTTGGTTGAATTTTCATATAATAACAGTTTTCATTCCTGTATACAGATGGCACCATTTGAGGCGTTATATGGGAAGTAGTGTCGAACTCCAGCTTTTTTGGGATGATGTGGGTGAATTAAAGTTGATGGGACCAGAATTGGTAGAAGAGATGGAAAAAAAGTTCAGCTGATTTAGAAACACATGATAACAGCTCAGAGTAGGCAGAAGAGTTATGCAGACAACAGGAGGAAGGATCTATCTTTTGAGGTTGGTGATCATGTTTTTCTCAAAGTCTCACCATGGAAAAGTGTGATGAGGTTTGGAAAGAAAAGAAAGGTGAGTCCAAGGTTCATTGGACCATATGAAATTCTAGAGGGAGTTGGATCAGTTGCATACCGGGTGGCTTTACCTCTGAGTTTATCTCAGGTACACAATGTTTTTCATGTTTCGATGTTGAGAAAGTATATGCCATATCCATATCATGTTTTGAGACCAGAGGTAGTTCAGCTGGAAGAGAACTTATCTTATAAGGAACAATCGGTCTAGATTGTTGACCACTGTGAGAAAGTGTTAAGGAATAAGGTGATTAATCAGGTAAAGGTTTTGTGGAAAAAACCACATGATTGAAAAGGCAACATGGTAATCTGAAAATGCAATAGGGGATAAGTACCCCCATTTATTCGATAAGAAAATAAATTTCAGGGACGCAATTTTCTAAAGGGGGAAGGATGTAACATCCCAAGTAAGTAATGAATAATATATATTTTTATCTATGTCTATTAATTAATTATATAGTGTTTTAGAGGCTTAAAATGAAAATAAATCCAATCTTAAGCATGGAATACACTAATCTTTTTTAAAAGATTTTTTTACTGCCTTTTGATGGAAAACCATTTTTAAAAATATATTTTGACAATTTTATAAGGTATGTTTGTCAAATTAAACTTATTATTTATGATTGGGACATCGAAATTTACTTTGTGTGAATTTTTGGTATTTTTCCGACAATGTTCATTTCTTTAATGAATAGTGAAAATTACTGCATTTTACATCAAAACTGCTTTTTAATCTATTTTATTTATATGATTTGATTATTTTTTTAATTGGTTTCAAAGTTAAATTAGAGTTTATTTTTACCATTTAATCCAATGGTGGTCATTGGGATTAATTTAACTTTGTAATTGGGCATAAACTAATGCCAAACATTTAATAGATATTGTTTCAGAAAAAACCGCTATTTGTTTTGACAACGGGAATTATTTTTAAATAAATTATTGAAATTTCTATGTTTGGAATTTGGTAAAATGGATTACATATTTGGAATAATAATTTCAAAATTATTTAATCAAAACTCTTTTGTTTTTGGACATTATGAATAGTAACGACAGTAATTATCTTTAATTATCTTGATTAATGAGTAATCGGGTAGTTAAAGATAATAAAATGATAACATAATAATAATAAAAGACAACAAAATTTGTCCTAAGGCTACTGGTTGTCTCATGGACGACCATGGGATGCCTTGTGCCAATCATGGGGGCCCCATGGAATCACATTTGTGAGAGAGTGACTTTTTATCTTTTTATTTTTAAAGAATGATAAATGTGACAAAGAATGTATCACCTAAGTAAAGTATTAAAAAAATTTGTCTACATAAATGATATTTTAGACTATAAATATTCATTAGAAAGTTAAAAATATTTCCTACATCATGATATTTTTTTATAATTTTTATACATTAAATTTATTAAATTATTTATGACATCATGATGATGCAGCGATTACCTCATTAATAAAGGATTTAAATAAAATGGAAATATAATGTAAAATCTAATACCTACACATGTAAAAAACCTATTGGATGGGTGGATTTCGAACACTTATCACCTCACCCTCGGATTATATCAATGTGGGACCTTTTGAATCCGAAAATAATTTTCAAAATAAAGTAACATTTCTTTACTTTCCAAGAGTGCCCCTCCTCTCCTCATATAAAAGGCCCCCAGCTCTACCTCCTTACCCACGCTCCCAAAGCATTTGGCTCGGCCAAACCCTGCCCATTTTGTCTCTCCACATATCTATCTTACTCCTTGAAGCCGCACATTGGGCAGAAGTCTTCCCAAGGAAGCCTTTGAGCTCAAACCAAAGGGAGTTACCCAATTTTAAGGTATTGTCTTCACTTGAGTCTGTTTGTTTTATTTTTCTTCTCCAACACCCTAAAATATTTTTATTCAATTATTTTGTAACAACTCCAGTATCTTCAATATACTAGGATGTTGTTATAAGAAGTATTAGAGCTACACTTACACCCATCTACATCTAATGGTTAAAGGACATACTGTTTCTGTGGATGGTAAATTTATGTCTCCCGAAACGATGATTGTTCAACATTCTTTTAACACTTTCAAAGTTGGCAATTAAGATGTCACTATATTTATATATTATATATAATATGTTTATGTTTTCCTTAAGCTTCTGTATTTTTTATTTTGGGCATACCTTTATGGTTTCCATTATGGGTAAACGCGATATCTTGATTTAAGGAAGTGCGGACTACCGCCCCCTCAAAGTGATTTGATTCGTTAAATACCATATGTGGGACGTATAAAGGATGGAAATATGATATTATATATGATATTATACTATAATTATAATATACCTTTTTATCATTATGATTCCATTCTATAAAATATGAAATAGAAATGAAAGTAGCGTTCATGCGTACGTACGGCTTACCGTCTCCATGAACGGTGGATTTCATTTCTTACCTCTAAATGATTATGTAATATTCTAAATGCATTCATGTACTGGATATATATGACATATATGATATCTACATCATGAATACCATTCTAGATATAATGGATACATGAACAACTTGTAATTATAAAGGGTTTATTTTTGACTCAAGTACCAATGATTGTTAAAACGACCGTTATTAACTTAAATAATTACATAGTGTTCATGACATGGTAATAAGTGATATAAAAGGAAAAATGAACTTGAAAAAGGTTCTTAAGCAGTTAGAAATTAACTCAAGTTTATTATTCAGGACATTAAATAATGATCGAGTCAAGTCGGACCCGAGGTATGGGACTTCGTCTCAATCTCCTTTCATTGAGGCATATTTTGTTTTATACACAACCTTTTTTTATATGGTGTATAAAACCCTTTGAATTTTATGTTTATTCAAAAGGATTCTTTTTATACAAAGAATTTACTAAACAGAAAAAGGGAATGTTTTTGTCGTACGTATGTGGAGACAACGACTTCTCCGCCGTCGTGACCATTATTTGAGTTTCGGCTTCCTCTACAAGCCATACCTTTTTTTTAAAGAAAAATGAATACCATGTTTTACTTTTCTTTTATTTTGGTATTGAAAATGGGTTTCATAATGTTTTTATATAAATGTGTTGTATTGATATCTTGTGATTGAATGGAGGAAATTTTATGTTTCCTTTATGCATGTTTTATGTGATACGATTATGTTGAGGTTCTTGGGCATTATTATTAAGACGGGTGGTTCCGTGATAAACAAAGGGTGGGTGAGCCCGATATAGCTCTCCAATGCATTGGGTAATGCTAAAGAGTGAAACATTAAGGTTTCTCCGAAGAGATTTAGGGAATATACTGTGATGGGTATTCCAAACGTAACCAAGAGGGTTACTCCCTACGTAAAAATGTTATGAATGCCTCAAGTTACCTTTATGTCTTATGATTTCTATGATGTATTCATGATTTGATGAGGTATGTTAAAGTGCTTATGTTTTATGGGTAAAGTATGATTTCATTCTTTTGTATATATGTGCCCATGTTTCCTTTCCATATTTTTATATCCCTTACGAAGCTTTTTATGCTCATCCCATGTTTTTTGAAATGTTTTTCACAGGTCAAGGGAAAGGTACATGATATGATGATAGTGTCAAGGAAGTGACAAGAAAGAATCCATGTTTTATTTTAAATATGTTTCCATTGATGGGAATGAAGAATACTATCATAATGTAACCACTTTTTTTATATGTTGAATGTAATGAAAGTTTTATGATCTAATTCTCTAAAACTCTAAACCCGAAAAGATCCTCAATGTGTAATCATGTAATAACTCAAGATTAAGTAAGGTTTAAGGCTGGGGCCTTATACTGAACTTGTAGTTTTTTTGTAGATGTTTTGGAAAATGGAAAAAGGTCACCAATATTATCTATAACTCAGTGATTAATCTAGTGGAATTCAAATTTCAATATGCTATATAACTAACCTCTCAAGGTATGACTATTACACTTCCATAGTAGTATGATATCTTAAAGCACGACATCATCAAACCCTAATGGATTTGGATCCTCTAACCTCTCTACATATCAAATGAAATGAGTGATTCATTTTCCAAATATTTTAAGATCATACATCATTTAGATTCAGAGTTAGATTACATTGAGGAGTAATATATTTTGAAGTAAACGAAAAAAATATGTACATTCTCCCATTTTATAAAGAATACATGGGTGTTGTCTTAATTAGACCCACCAGGGGCCCAAACAGAAACTACCCATAGCCTTCCTTCAATAGGGTAGTAGTTTTTGACAAGTTCCAGGTAGGCATATCACACGCATGGGAGGCCTTGGAATATGGTACAAAAATTTATTAACCCACATCCATCTCCATGAAAATGTGAATGTATAAAATTAACTAATAGAAAAATTTCTTGCAAAAACGATCCCAAATTCAGAGTATAAAAACCATTAAATGGGTAAGCGTGGAAAAATAAAATCACACAAAAGACAACAAAATAGAGAAACATACTCTCAAGGAGGGGATTAATTTCAAATGAATCTAGGGTAACACCCCATGATCATGAACTGATATAAAATTTGATTTGGAAAGATCTATGTGATCCACCTACTCTATGTCATCCAGAAACTCAATCAAAAGTCATGACTTCCAGACAAGTCATCACATGTGTAGGAAATTCCCATTTAATGGTTACTATAACAAATCCATGTAGGTTCCCAGAAAACCCCAAAATAAAATGGAGTAATATAAATTAAATAGTCCACTCAACCACATGAAAAACGTAAACCATTTAAGTGTAAATATGAAACTTTTTCTTGAGCACTCATGATTAGTCAACTAAATTAACTCTACATCCACCTAGAAATCAATCGATAGGTATGCCATCTACAGAAGACCTAAAATGTTCAGGAAAATTCCATACATAGTTGAGTATAAAAATACTCATAAAGTCCCATTAATCCCAAAATAAAAAATGGAAATATAATTGATATATTGCACTCAACCCCATGATAGATTGAATGCAATAAATATTGAACAAGAAACTACTTCTCGACCAATCATTTGTGATATATGGTCAGTCAGATCCATCATCAGGGACTATATGTCAAGATAAATGAATATTCCACATGGAATCCCAAAATAACCCAGGTGTACCTATCTGGGACTCCATGTCTCCTGATTTCCCAACCACCCTACTGTCCACATGATTCTACTCAGGGCTCAATGTTAACTATTGTTCAGGTGATCCGACTCCAAGAGACTATCCATCTCTAATGGAACTAATTATAGGGGTAAAACTCATCAGGAATCTGTAATCAGTTATAGATGGAACTCATCCAAGAGATATATCTCCACCATAAACAGTACTTCCATGTCTACTGTCACATAAGATAGAACCTTCTCTATTGGGAATCGTTATGCTAATGGATCAACTCTCCATCCCATGAGGAATGAACCAGAGGGTGTTCAGTTTTCCAGTCTCTCCATGAAGAAATTCATCTTTTCACATAGTGTACCAAGATTCCCAGTGAGGTTATCACATCCATAACACATGGTGGACTCTAAAAACTCAACTATAAATATTGAGGATCTCATCTAACAAATAAGGGATCATACCCACGACCATAGGGGGACACCATGAACCAAAATAATAACATCATAGATCATATATCGCATATAGGGATCACACCCAAGACTGTTGAGGGATTCCTCATAACCTAACTAACCTCAATCCACATTTCATGGATAGGGAATCAAATTTGTACTATTAAGAGATACCACAAATCTAAATATTGTTTCATCCTCCAAATTGGTGATCATAAAAAAACATTCCATGAACCCCAAAAAAACCAACACCCATATATGGGAAAATATGCATTATGATATAATAAACCCAAAAAAATCATTCACTACGTATGAGATAATATATCTGATGATCCTGTAAACCATACTATGAAAAAATTCACGATAGAAGATAAATTTTGTATTTATAATGGTCATGATGGTTCCATGAACGCTTCTTGTGGATGTCAATAAAATATAGGTTCTCGCCTCATTATTCATGAGGGATATAAAAATTATCTCATCTCATATTCTCAAGGGGTTCCAAATCTTGGGATGATGATTCAATGCCACACTATAACATCAAATGAATATTCCAAGTAAACCACTCAACCAATATATGTTTATAGGTTGCAACCATGAAACCAACTATATCACCTTGGATAACATCTTTCACAACAAAATCATGGCCCCCATCATGTCCCCTATGTAACAGTAAATAGTATAGGCTACTTCAAGGACTCCAATAAAATTATTGAATATAGAGGTTTGTAACGTAGAAATATATAATGGTATTATACGGTATGTACCCACAATACAGGTTGTTTCTCTCGAAAATAGACCCCAAGACATGTTCCCAGAAGTTACATGGAGATTATTTGGATATATATATATATAGTGTGACTTCATGTCACATGGGGTGTGACTCCATTTAAAAAAATGGTTGTGTCCTTTCCCATGCACGGATTTCTGGCCATGTTGTGCCACCTGATGTGTATACTCGGTACATGGCGTGTCTTGGAAATACTAAATTTCGGCCATGTACTCATCATGTGACCATTTCTGACACCCCAAACATGTTTTTCTAGTTTTTTACATCAATATGGCCTTGTCCCTTAAACTGTAATGTTTGGCCATGTCCATCGACCACATGACCTTGGCTCATTACACGGTTTATAAAAATAGTACAGGGTGTCTAGTCACCAAAGTTCCTCTTCTGAGAATGGGAAAAATAGAGAAACTATAATACAATAGTACAATTCATCAAATCAAGAATTCCAAAAAGGAATTCCCTATGAGAAACCCATAACACCTCCATTTCCACCAAAACCCAAATATAAATTAGATGGGGATCCTTAGTAGTAGTAATGGGGATCTAAAACCATAAAAATTGCATCCAAGTGGATAAATATGTAAAACTAAAAAATTAACCTACCTAATGTTGAAATGATGATGATTACAGTGTTAATACACACTTTAATTCCACTGAACCATGATCTCGCACAGATTACTGTCATGATCCGATAACAGAGGGGACTCCTCTCCTTGGTTCTACCTCAGTTAATTGATTGAAGAAGTGGGATATACCTCTTATATATATGCATAATTACCATATGGTATGGGTTTATTCATTTTATATTATTAAATTTATAAAACTCCAGTTAAAACTCAACCAATGGTCCCCTTCGTCTGAGTGAAAATTACCAAAAATCATTATGTAGTGCTTCAGGTAAACACCATGTTTTGAACCCAAATGTGGTCTTTGATTTCTGATTGAAATCGTCTTTGATAATTAACTCCCATTTTACTAAAATAATCTATTCAAATTTGATAAAATATATTTAATATTTTAAATAACATCATATAGAGTCTCTATGGGACTCGAAATCAAATATTGACTTTGTGCCTGTATTCAGAAATATTCCATGGAATTACATAAAAAATGGTCTCTAAATGTTTCACCATTTATGGGAACATATATCGATTGAATATCATAGTTCATTTTAAAATTTTGGAATTCTACCACTACCTTTTGAAAACTTTCTCTAGGATCATCATCATATCAACACATATTCCTCATAAGATGATAATTTTATAATAATGTTGGATTCCCTCCAACATGAAAATGAAAGGGTTATGATAAGATTGAGAATAACCCACATTGAAATTTTTTTCTTATAAATCAATTTGGTTTCATAGTAATAGGTACTTTATATATGGTATTATTAAAGGCCACATCATATAATTTTCTTCTAATAAGACTCAAACATCATTTCCATGAATCATTCCTGCTTCATTCCAAAACTACCTCAAATACTCCCTTGATGATTGTATATGGGTACACCAAGATGATGTTTCCACCGCTGACTTTTGTAAATCTAACTACATGGAAGAAGAGGAATAACAAAATAGAAGGAATATATGTTCAAACCAATGGGGACATGTAAATTAATTTCCCATATATTCTAACAACCACTACAGCTAATACATGGGTAGACTAGAAATATATCTTCTTCTCTGAATTATCTGGTTAGAGACCATGATATTAGACCTTGGGGTTATTTCATTTCGTCCAAGAAAAAACATCCCTCACAGATTAACATGAACTCCCACCGTGGATAGCCCAGTTTATTATAGAAAACCCAAATAATTTAAAGTCCCTAAATGATAGCCCCATGTCCATGAATCCATGGTATTCTCATACGTTCTTCAAAACATGGCAGAATCAATGGATGTTACTCACCACTATTTCATCAATATCATCATTGGACCTCACATCCAGAAACTGAACAGACTTTTCTCAATAACTCATGTCAGCATTGTTTAAACATAATGGGGGCACCATGGGATGATTATATATCCACTATAGAATACGTAGGTTCTCTTTCTCTGTTAATTTACCCATAATATCTATATCTATTTTATAATACACTATCTCAAACGACTAAGTGGATTTAAAAGACACCCTCCTTTATTTGATAACAGTTTCTCCAGTATTATTCATTATCTAAACTAGGTGATACTTGGTACTAAAGAAGACTTGAGGCCAAAACCGACTAGTGAATCAATGTCCTGGGAAGAGTATGATTATTATGTGTCCTTCCTAAATCAAATATGTAATGTATTCACCTTGAGTGATGATGATATTCTAGGAATATACCCTATGGTTTTCATTCATCTCCTTCACTTCCCAATGTTTCACCACATGTCCAAACAACCACTTAGATATATGCAATCATTTAATGGAACTATTGTTGTGAAAAAGGTTGATAAGATTATTAAATCCATATTGTATAGGGAGGTCCAGTAACCCATGAATATATTCAATATTTTCTTAGTCCAAGCTATGAATTTTAATATAGGTGCCTATACCAAATTTTGGTACATTAATTTCCATTTTATGAAGGATGATTTTCCCCTTCTGGTGAAACAGTTCTGGATTTATTCTATATATAGGTTCCAATACATCTCTCTAATGGAGGGATACATTGGGTAAAATTAAATCCCAAGGGACTATGATCATGATGAGACTACTACTATCAATGTTATCCAAGGGATGTTATTCTATTAGGTAAATTCTTATTGATTTTACAAAGAGGGAGAAAATAATTACTGTGTAATGAACCACATCGTTAACCCATTTCTAATGTCATTAGTGGAGGTTTATGTGGAAAATTGAAATTTTAAATATCACAAGTGTCCGGACCATATCAACGATCCTAAGAATTGTTTTTTCTTCTTATTCACCCAAAACATGTATATAAACACCTGGAAGTGTAAATTCATTCATACTTATGGAAAATTTTTCATCTTCAATATTATATCATAATTCATAAATATTTACCTATATAATATAATGTTTATCTGTCAAAATATTCCCCTATGAAATTATTAGGTGTTATAGGGCCTCCAAATGTATTTATCCTATATACGTTGATTAACTAAAAACATCCCCAGTGAGTGTAATGCCTTCTTGAGGCTCAAGAAAAAAGGAATAATTTACTAGTTATATGATTACTACCCAACTTCATTTGATGATAATTTCATATTCCAACTTCATCATATAGTTATGATTTCATACACCTTGTAATGACTTTGATACTTTACATGAAAACTATGGAATGTTACCTCAATGAAATCCTAGCATAAAAAACAAGGAGGTTAGGTAAAAACTGACACTATCGCAACTGCATGTTCCATGATACAAATAAAAAATTATCCCCCATATAGAAGAGTTAAACCATACTTGTTTTTGAATTGTAGAATTTGTGATATTTTCTTCATGATAATGAGATATGAATAGTGTCTCGAGTAAATACATTAAAATATATCAAAAAAATTACATGATAATATAATTTTTGACATATTGATTGGAAATCCTTTAGTAGTTCTACATCAGGATTATTCCATACCATTCCTTCAACGTCTAAAAATTTGTATACTTACCTATTTCCCAACCAAAACATTAATAACTGCCCCAGTATAAGATTTTCCAAATAAAAATATTCTTTTAGTGGAATGATATTTTCCATGATGGAAGATGCATTTTGATTGAACCTCCTAGATCCAGTCTGTTAAAACGATCAATAACCCTTAATCATAACATGGTAGACTTGGGGATCATGTTCATCACTACAACATAGATTGTTGTACAATAAATATTCCTATTATCCGAAGGATTCACCAACATCAAGATATTGTATTATGCTCTCATTAAAAGTCATGATCTGGCAAATGATATTGAAATTAAAAAATTAAACATGAAAAAAGACACTCATATGGTTCTAATGTAGATCAAGTGTGACTAAATAATTATAAATTAAGATATTGATCACATGATAGAACATAATTGATGGGTGATGGCCTTATTCCCCTCCCAATGGACGGTGAATCATATTCCTTGGTTGTAAAATTATCGAGGAGATTACTTAGAATGACTGGCCACATATCTCACAAAATAAGATTATAAGGACCTACTCAATCATGAGCCACACCATAGGGAAATCCACCCGACCAACTCGTTTTGTTGTAACCAATATGTAAACAAACTATGTGATAGATCATATATTACAATTTATTAAAATCCCCCCCCCCCCAAAACTAAGGAAAATACACATTGGTAAAATTCTTTATTAATGTATCTCTAGATTTTCATTCAACCACCCTGTTAAGAACAGTGTGAGCGAATCCACTAGTGAATAGCACATTTTATCCTCTATAGTGGGCCTAACCTTTAGAAATACCTCATCAGAAATGGTTTCGATGGTATTATCTTACATTAACTACATTGTCATGTGATACCTTATTTCATGTAACTGGTACATACTAGATCCTCTGCCACCCAACATGTGGGATTGAATCCCACCCACCAAATTCATATGTTTGACTACTTATATCCAACCATGGTAAACCACTCCATCATGTTCATCGAGAGGTTTCATGAATGTCATATCCCAAACATATTATTACACTAACCAAAATATCTTCTAAATAATAGTATATTTTTATATACTCTTATATTTTAGGGACTGGATGTCATAAGAATACTCTCCAGTGAAAACTCGACAGTAAATGTTTATTATCGCTACAACAGTCTCTTTTCCAAATTGAGGTAATATTTCCCCAAAAGTAAGTATAATCCCATTCTATGATCTATTTCATTAGATACCATAAAATTCATTGGGTTTTATTGCATCCTGATATTATCATATACAATGAGACCATCTTTAGAGATACCATGTTGATGAAATCAACATCAGGTCTAAAAAATATTTATTACTACCATAAGAAGGAAAATGGGAAGATTGATGCATTACATCATACCCTCTCTAACTTCATTCTATAAAATAGTGGGATAGAAAAAACATAATTGGTCTAACAAGATCAATAATTATATTTTTACATATCTGATGATAAGATAAATTTTTACCCGGGTAACCCCCTAATACCTTGTGATTGTAACAGTGGAATTCTAACACATTTATGTTCAATTTCTATCACAATATGCATTTTTTGTGGACATACAATGGATGATATAACCCTGGAAATATATCTAGGTGACTTTGATACCTAGTTGTAAATATAAATCATTATTTTAATTGCATAAATATACACTAGAATATGATATAGAGATATTTCAATAAGAAGGATCACCTATACTAATTCATCCATGTTGACATGGAACTGGATCACATGATGAAAATGATACCTATAAAAAATTTGTTGAAGTTGGATCACATGTGGGATATACCATACATTATTTATAAGTTATATTCATATGGGTTAAACTCTTTAATCACCAAATAAAGAAGGTCGTATCACATATCATTCCAATTCCAATATTCCCATCCAGAACTTCGTGTTAAACATATGGTTCATGAATTATAACTTAAATATATTTTTAGTGATTCCAAACATTAGGAATTAAATCGTAGAGTCATGGTCAAGGAAATGTGACCTCAAACTATAGAAACTAAGGTCTAATATGAATGATCATAAAATAAAATCAGGCCTTTTGTTCCATGAATTATGAAAATGAAATATTTTTTCCCTCTTGTTTGAGATCATAGACATTAAATAGTTGTATCGAAATTCTATATGGTGTGAATTTAAAATAGAAATCCAAATACCCTCAATGTGAGACCATAAACTATTGTCTCAACATAGAGATAAAAATATTTTATCTCAGATACCATGTGTGGGATAATGAATAAAAACATCCCTAGAATGTGGAATTAATCATTATCCTTACCCTGTGATATAAAAATTGGGTTCCCCATAGAAACATTGGGATGCCTCAATTCTCCTGTAAGAGATGAAAATCCTTGTATTTTTTCCTCTCTCTATTATCATGACACTTATCCAAAAAAGAGTGTGTCTGGATTCTCATTTCTATGTGATTATTAGTGATTTCACAAAAAAAATTCTTTATTCCCAGACACCAGTTATTCATAAACACATCCCCTTAGATGGGTAATTTACAGTCACAAATACTTTTACTTTTGGCCTCTCATAAGGAAAAATAATTATGACATTAAACATTGTTTAGAATGTTTTAATGTATTAATATGGAACAAGAGCATGAATCACCCTCCTTTGTGATTGAGTTTTACTTATTCCATGTCACACAAATACACATAAAAACACACCCCTATTCCATGAATAATTACTTTAAACTATTTTCAAAATTTCCTTTCATCCTCACTCCATGAAGTTAGACTTCATATCAAATTTCCTTCTATATGACGTCTAAGCAATAGAACATATGTCCACCATTGTTAAATAGGATGTCCTTACCTTTTTATAGTATTTTTCTTTACCCATATCTCAAGTATCCTAACTATGCTCCAGCTAAATCCTTTATCGATGGGATATGTGGTGATTCATAGACCTCATATCTTTAGGAATAACTCTAAACTCATCATGAAGACACCTATCACCTATGTCACAATTAGATAGAATTACCCTTGATCCTCCTCATTGGGTGTAAAAACCGAATGTATTCCTTCACCTATAATTGCGATGAGAGAACCTTATAACACTACATGTGGAAGAAGAATCAGAATCTCAATTCTTAATAACTATAAATATTCTCTATGCACAATGTAAAACTATTCCCTTATCTTGTATTCAACTAGGATGGATCATTTTATAAATATTAGATATACTAAAGAAATTCATTATCACCTGATGATTAAAATAGATTTACACAATATAAATTTGGTGTCGTTCATATCATAAATATGAGATGATTTAGTGCCATTTCCAAATAAGACACTTCCCCTTCGTTGTTGGTCTCCTACTACACTGAGTACCAGAACTACCTAGGGATTGGTTCACATTTTCCATGGGATTAATTGTGATGTATAGAACTCCTCCCCTTTGTTACAACCTGTAATAAACCAAAAATTTACCAATATAAATTCACTTTTGATAATAATATAATATTGTATAAAAAACATAAAATCACATAGAGAACACAATACAAACATTATAAATGAATAAATAATTAAATAATATGATATCTTAGACATTAAAGAACCTAAACCTATAGAATAGTAACATGAAAATTTTCAGGTGACATGAAAATTATGAGTATTAATCCAAACAATATAATAATAATCTCACAAATGAATTTATAAATAACATTTAAGAATCACTGAAATAAAAATATAATATACTTATATCATAGTATATGAAAATAAATGTTTTGAAAATGAAAAAATAAGTTATGGTATTTTAAAAAATATTTTTTTTACTTTTCTACGATTTGTAAATTAAAATAAAAATAATAAAATAGATTCATAAATTACTATTTTTTGCGATATTAATTAATTTTTCAAAGGGTCATAAAATCAGATATAAAATTATTATCGGAATTTTAAAAAAATTAATATTTAAATTAATAATGAAATATTTCATAATTATAAAATTATATTTATAATTAGATTCCACAATTCAAATTTTCATATCAATATTATTTACAAGTGATTTCCTTAAAATTTTCAAAAAAAATTCAGTTTTCAATGGATTAAAAAATTAAATTCTTGACATAAACCGTGTTACATAAATTACATCATTCATGATGTATTAGTAAAAAATGATTTCTAGAACATAAATTTGGGATATTATACATTTAATAAGAAATTTATACTTTAAAATAAAATATAATCATTTTTCAAACCTAAAAACTATCTTCAAAAACCTATGTTAAAGTGTCCTTTATTAAAATAAGATTTTATTTTTTCAAATTCCTTTTTAAAAAACATATAAATTTGAATTATAAATTATTTTTACAGTATTAAAACATTTATATTATCTTAATATATGATTAATATTTTCAATAATTAACTATTACAAGTGTCACATTTGATATAATATTTAATTTAATTTTTTATTCTAAAAAACCCCTCCCTCATGTATAAACAACCTTTATCCCTTTATTCAGAAAACAACTCATCCCCCCATTTAAGAAGACAAATATCTTCCCAAAGAATCCCTCTTAAGACACTTTGAAAACCTATGGATATTATGGAGGCATCCAAATCCAATAAATAAGGGATTTATTGTGCCACACAATATATGACACACCATAGATAGAGTTAGTCTCTGCTAACTCTTCCCTCTTTTACCCGTATACTTATTATTTTCTCAAATTCATTTGAAATATATTTAGTATAAAATTAAATATTATGTAATTTGACATGATATTAATTATTTTTACCTTCTACAGGTATCATATATATGATATATATAAATTTCATACTATCTTTTCCATCTATTTCAAAAACCTCCCATTTATGGTTGGTTTTCCACCAACGAAGATGTTGTTAAGATAATTATTATTGTCACTATTAGAGATTAAAATGGAATTATATATATAAATATGTATTTTCATCTATTCTATGATTTTATAATTAATTCTAGTAATTTATAGTTTACAAAAAAGTGGATTTTAAGAAAAACATAAAATTTCCAGAAAAATATGATATCAAATTGTTTTAATTTAATCCAAATAATTTAATAAATATAATACAATTATTATAATTGTACAAGGTTTTATACATGAATATTAGTCACTTCGGGATTAGTTTTTTTGAAAATTATGTGTTTCTTATTCCAGAGTTGAAAAAATAACATAATAAAATTGGAAATAGGGAGAGGGGATTCTCAAACCCAAATTTCAAACAATGGGTTTTCCCACTTTCAATGTAATATTAGTCTGGATGTTTCTATAATAATCCATATATATCATTTCATTGGTATTTCTTTTTATTTTTGGTATATATACATATTTTCATATTTAATTTATAAAAAATATAATTATTTTTTAGAAATTAACCCTTCTTTCTAAAAACACATCTATTAATTCACTCGATATTATTTCATCATTAATCAAGATTGAGGATTATTATACCAATAAGGGTATTCCCTTTCTCTTTTGGGAACCCAATAGTTTATTCATGAATGTAGGCTTTATGAAATGTAAACTGTCACATAAATGAATTATTTTAAAGTTAAATTCCATTTAATTTTCATTCATGCTTTATTTTGAGGGTTTCCCAAGAATTTATGGAGGAATGGGTGAGTTTTTATGAATTGGGCCAAACCGTGAGCCCAATTCCAGATTTAAAAATAATTTTTTCTTCCTTTATAACTTATTAATTTTTCAAAAAATTTCATCCATTCCAATTCCTAATTGTCATACCCTGACATATTAACACCACCATATTTATTTGGACCATTTATAAATCTATAATCATGGTGGATATGGGTTTTTATTTAAGGAATTGGGCCTGCCCGAAAGCCCATTTTCTGCATTAAAAATAAATTTTCATTATTTAATATATCCTTAAATATTTTTGTTTTTTCTGTGATTACAACTCTCACCCGAGCCAACATACCTAAGTCGCTCCCCCATTCCCTCCTCCCACAATTGGGAGCCCGATAGAATCTCGAAAATGGTCAAAACTTCTCTGGATTTCAAAAATCGTCTAGATTTCGAGAGGTAAATTGATCCTTTCATAAATCCTTTTATTCTTACTCTTTTTCCCTCATTCCAATTTCTACATGACCTTGTCATTCTTGTTCGAATACCCATTAAATTTTTATCTGTTATAAAATTCAGATTCTTGTCGATTTTGGGTCGTTTTCTTCAGTATTGTTTTGGGTAAGTGATTTGTTCTTGGTTTCTTCCATTTCCCTTAGGGTTTCCTCTCTCTTTCTTTATGTTCTAAAATTTCCAGATGTTATAGTTTGATCCTAGGGTTTCATTTGAGGTATTTGTGGTCAAATATTGTAATCTAGGTCTTAATTTATCTTTCTTGTGGTGCGGTTGTTGTGTGGTTGACTTTTCGAACCAAGTTTTGAGTGATTTGACACTTCCGGTTGGTGATTCCATGTGTAATCATTTCTAGATGAGTTAGTTTGCTTGAATTACTTATTATACATTTTCATAATATGTTGTGTGTGGTGAAAAAATTTTTTATGTTGAATTTGGTTAAGCATTTATTTTTATAGTTTCATTTTAGCTTAAAATTTGGTGTTTTTCATGTGTAACACTTTGGGTATTGTTTGAGATTGTTTTATAACATATGAATTTGGTTTAATAAATCTTTTTTGGGATGAAAATTCTGATTTGGTGGGGTATTGGTGTGTCACTAGTTCTTAAAGTGTTTTATATGGTTTTAAGGTGTAAAACATTATTTTAGTTCTTGAAATTGATTTTGAAAACGTGTGTGTTTCATGTGAATCTTTTGTGCTATTGTTTGAGGTGTTTGTATAAAACATGGGGGTTGTTTAATAAATATTTTGGGGCTTCCAATTCTGTTTTTAATTTATATTGGTGTGATTTTTTCCTTGAAATATGGTTTTGAAATGGGTTTTATTTGAAAAGCTTTGGTATACTATTTAGAATTGTTTTATGAATGTTTTGAGTGGTTTAATGATTTATGTAAGAGGTGAAACCATATTGGAAAACTGTTTTGGATTTTTTATACTTTCAAATGAGCCATTTTAAATGTGAATAGTTCTTTTATGTGATGTTTATCATATTTTTAGGGACTTCATAAAATTGTTAAAGGATGTGTAGGATTGTGAAAGTTATGAAAAAAGTGTTGTGGGCTATTTTGGTGTGAGTTTGATTTCAAAATTCATTTGAACGAAAAGTGGAATTTTTGAATTATGTGATGTACATGGGGATTTTTGGTTAATATTTGATGTGGAAGTGATATCTACTTGTGAAAACTAAATTTCTTGGCTTGTTGAACATGTTTGATCCCAAAGGGAAAACCCTGGTATCTAGGTGGGTGGACGTGTACTAGTATGCTAGTGAATCCGTGGGGTTTAGCCTCAGTTTCACTTATCAATATTGACACTTAAAACTCTAAATAAACTATGATTATGATTATTGAGGACCACTAGGTTATGGGTATGTTCCCTACTAGTGGCTCGTGCACGAGAACAGATATTGTGATGGTTACTCTCACCGAGATACGAGGTACCTGGGACCCAGAACGAGCTAGTTCCTATGGGTTATTTCCTATTTCTTGTGTTCATTATTTACTTTGTACTTACCATCGGCATACGGTATAGTTGGATGGAAAATTTAGTAGTGTTGACATTGTTTTTTAAAAGTGTCGATTATTAATGATATCCCACTTGAAATCTTTTTTTTTAGTTTCATCTTTTAGAAATTGTAACTGGCATTTTCTGTTTATGAAAACATCAATCTTTTTGACTTTGAATGTTTATCACATGGAATCTCTTAGTGGTGGTATCTTACTGGGAATTTTCTCACACCCTACTTACACCCTTGGGTGTATGTATATTTGGTTATTTTTTTTGTTTCAGGTTTGGATACAGTTTTTAGTTTCAGTGATTCGGGTTTCTAGCATGTCCATGGTGGTGAAGTTTTGTAGAGATGGATTGAGGGAGGTGCCCCTTTCCATGAGGGTTCTTGGGATGTTTAATTGTGATTTATTACCTTTTTTATACTCTTGTTGAGTTTTTTTAAAAGATGTAATTCAGTTCTCAATTTTGTAAAATATGGTTTTATTTGAAAAATCAAGATTCGTTTTATTGAGTTTGTTTGTTGTTTAAGGTTTATAAACATGGGTAAATCATTCCCAAACAACATTTTATGATACCCGGGCACTTGTTCCGACCCGTGGGGATCGGGAACTCCCTTCGGTCCTTGGCACGGGCTGGGTTTGGTGCCGGTTTGATGGTGACCAGATCTGGTTCGTGACAAAATGGTATCAGAGTAGGTTTGCTCTCTTTGGGTCATGTTATTTGGGGAACAGTCGAGATAGTCTAGAGTTAGGATTTTCGGGGCTTGGAATATTTGTTATGAGTAGTGTGGCTGATCACCACACCTAATGATAGGATTCAAGTCTCTAGGGTAAATCAAGACTTTTCGGATTCCTTTGGTTTTCTTGGTTTGATGATGATTAGGGGAAATGAAAAGAGAGTTGGGTTAATGACCTCAGTGAGCTCGCAGGGCCTGGAAAGCCATGTGAAGCCGGGGATATTACCTAAAACACTCTCCGTGACAGTGAAGTGATTGTAATATGTCCGCCAACCATATTTCCAAGTCACCCAGTGAACCTAGTTTCCTCTCGTATTGTTTTGTGCTTTAGTTTTGAAATCTTAGCACTTTGGTTTTAAGGTGACTTGGTTTTAAGAAGCGTAAAGTTTTTATGAAATTATTTTCAAATAAAGAGGGAATGGATTGGTTTATGAAATGGCGGAACTCAATTTTCATAATTGTTTTGAAATGTAAAATGGTTTGTTTACACCTCTTTGAAAGCATGAAATATATTGAAGTTGGTTTTGAAATGTGTTTCTAATAGAGATTTCTAAACAATCAGAGTGTGTTTTAATGGGTTGATATTTTTTGAAATTGATGTGAATATCTTGAAAGTGAGTTATTTTCTAAATGGTTGTGACTTTCAGAAAATTTTTGTAAGATGTGAGTTGGAATTTTGATCTCGTGGTCAGCGGTTATGAGAAAAAAGTATGTGTTGGTTGACCGTTTTGGTTTTGAAAAGTGGAAATATTTTTTGTTTTCTCCTTTGGTATTTGTATTAGCGACCACATGCATGGGGTTATATTGGATGATTGATGGTTGATGGCATGACTGGATGAGTTCCGGAACGGATATGAGGAGGGTGTCTCGTGTGGCACAAAAACATGCATGTGTGAGGCCCATGGGGTACCATTGGTTGATACTCTTACCGCTGAACTGTTTGTTTTCAAAGAAATGGTTTTAAAGAAAAACATGATGTCTTAATGAATAGTTTGTGATGGTTTGTATTATGGGTTTTTGAAAATGTTGTGTTTGTGGGATATTTTTTTACTCCAATAACCCCTCCTATTTGAACTACATTTTGGGTTTATGTTTGGTCGGTAAGCTGGGTAGAAGGACCTGTTAGTAGTCTCCTCTGAGATATGTTTCGGGACACCTTTATGGTGGTTACCTTCATGTGTTTGGATCTGGTTTATGGTTTTTTGACCAATGAACCATCTTGGTTGGGTCCTTGGGTTCTCCCGTTGGATAAGGTACGCCCCCATTTAGGGTTAGTGCACAACTGATCTGAAACTCAGATTGTTTCGTTGTTGGAAAATCCTCCAGTTGATCAATGTAAGGAATGTTTTCATGAGCTTTGTAGAATGAGTCTACACCATTTACATCCTTGGGTTTTTTGGATCCTCTTGTTGTGGAAGAGTGCTCATGGATGGTGAGAAGAGACCTTAGTTTCTTAAGCTACCTGATTCGACGAAGGAAGAAGTTGTCTGGGGTTGTCAGTATGGATAGTGTCTAAGAGGGCCTCTGGGTCCTTGTAGTCTCTTCGAAGAAATAGTTCAAAATAAACTACGAGTGTGGTAAATCTAGTAACGAGAAGATATTGTGGCCACTTTCTAGAATTATGTGTTGTTTGGGGATGTTGTATAAGGCCACTCTCCATGCAATGTTTATATCAGTCGCAATGGTCATGTTCGGTGATGCCTTATGATGTCATGTGCTCGATTGACCATATTGGTGAAAGTAGTGAAATCCTCTGAGAGTCCTTGTTATGTTGGGAGAATGTATCCCTTGTAAAAACTTCAAAATCATCCATTTTAGAGGAATCTGAGTGTAGGTGTTCTTTAATTCTATTTTTTATCACCTAAAGAAACAAGGTGTTATGTGTGGGCATCTTATTATCCCTAGTTTCAGTGAAATATCGGTATATGGTAAAGTGAGTTTGGAATGTGTTATGTCTGGAAAACTTATCTGGGATTGTGGTGTAGTTTTTGGTGGCACCGAAAGAAGAATTATCATTCAGTGGGATTCCAAAGACTAACTGCGAGGCCGAAGATGCTTCAATCATTTGAGCTCCAGCCATAAGTCTCGGAGAGAAGCTGGCTTGTAGTCAAGGGAAATAATAGGGTCATTTAAACCCTTGTACAAAGTAATATCCTAAATATGAAAGATATGAAGTGTTTAAACCTATGGTTTCATTATCTTTCTTCTATTTTTCATGTTTGGTGGAAATAGGTCGAGGGCCTTATACCCATGACATTTCCCAATGTCATTACCTCCCCCTTTGGTTTAAATTGAGTATTTGGAGAATGGTTGGAAATTTGGCTAGACAGGCTGAGCACATGTTTTGTGAAAAATTAAGGGAGACCGTGTTCCTAGAAGTCATGCAGGAATATTGATCTATACAGTTAGTTCACGGTTTCACAAACTGTGCGGAATAACCATGCGACCTTCCCAAATCTTTAAATTTTTAGTTTTTTTGTGCCAGCACATGCTAGTCGGTTAAGATGGTTGGTTCTTATGGTGGGAAAAACCACTATGATTCTCATGTATGTTCCTTCAGAAATTTTGAATGGAACTCTACCCTATGTACCTGGGAGTCCATTCAGACCCCCCCTATTAGTGTCCTATTTTTGTCTCAGTAAAAAAAACTTATTGGTTGTCTCTTATGGTGGGGAGCGTATTTGTGTCCCCCCGTACCAGTAACTTACATTTATCCATGGTTTGGCATGATGTAGATAGTCTTGTTCGAAGCTATCTAGCTACCAACTACTTTCTTGGGTAAACTTTGGGACTGGAGAGGACACAATAGATTAGTTAAAGTAAGGTAAGTGTAGCCTTATTCAATGTTATTGTTCGTTTGGGTGAATTGCTTGAGTCTTATTTGGATAGTTTTTGAGGAGTGTTCTTTTGTGATAATGTATGAAAGTGATTGATAATTTTTGGAAAGTGGTATATGTTTTTCTTGTGAGAGTAATCCTTAATTGATCACTGGAGGTGTTTTGGCCTTTGGGGGTGGAACCTGGAAAAGGAGTACCTCTTGGTTTTTTAGTTGGGTTTGGTTGTTTCTTTGTCCTTGATGTGACTTTCCGGGGCAGAAATTTTTCATGGTGGGGAGAATTGTCACATAAATGACTTATTTTATAGTTAAATTCCATTTAATTTTCATTCATGCTTTGTTTTGAGGGTTTCCCAAGCATTTATGGAGGAATGAGTGATTTTTTTTGAATTGGACCAAACCGTGAGTCCAATTCCATATTTAAAAATAAATTTCGATTCCTTTATAACATCCTCATTTTTCAACAGTTTACATCCATTCCAATTCCTAATTGTCGTATCCTTACATATTAACACCACCATATTTATTCGGACCATTTATAAATCCATAATCTTGGTGGATATGGGTTTTTATATAAGTAATTGGGCCTTCCCGAAATCCAATTTTTTGCATTAAAAATAAATTGTAATTCTTTAATATCTCTTTCAATATTTGCGTTTTTTCGGAGATTCCAACTCTCACCCGAGGCTTCTTACCTAAGGCGCGCTCCCATTTCCTCATCCCACAATTTAGAGCTCGATAGAATCGCGAAAAGGGTCGAAACTTCTCTGGATTTCAGAAATCGTCTAGATTTGGAGAGGTAAATTGATCCTTTCATAACTCATTTTATTCTTACTCTTTTTCCCCCATTCCAATTCTTACATGGCCTTCTCATTCTTTCTAGAATATCCATTAATTTTTTTCTGTTTTAAAATTCATAATCCGGTCGAATTTGGGTCGTTTTCTTCAGGATTGTTTTGGGTAAGTGATTCCTTCTTGGTTTCTTCCTTTTCCCTAAGGGTTTCCTCTCTCTTTCATTATGTTATAAAACTTCCAGAAGATAGGGTTTGATCCTAGGGTTTAATTTGATGTATTTTTGGTCAAATATTGTAATCTAGTTCTGAATCTATCTTCCTTGTGGTGCGGCGGTTGTGTGGTTGATGTTTCGAACCACATTTTGAGGGATTTGACACTTCCGGTAGGTGATTCTGTGTGTAATCATTTCTAGATGAGTTAGTTTTCTTGAATTACTTATTTTGAATTTTCATAACATGCTTTGTGTGGTGAAAAAATTGTTTATGTTGGATTTGGTTAATCATTTATTATTATAGCTTCATTTTAGCTTAAAATTTGGTGTTTTTCATGTGTAACCCTTTGGGTATTGTTTGGGATTGTTTTATAACATATGAATTTGGTTTAATAAATCTTTTTTGGGATGAAAATTCTGATTTGATGGGGTATTGGTGTTCCACTAGGACATAAAGAGTTTTTTAAGGGTTTTAGGTGTAAAACTTTATTGTACTTCTTGAAAGCGATTTTGAAAATGTGTGTGTTTCATGTGGATCTTTTGTGCTATTGTTTGAGGTGTTTGTATAACACATGGGGGTTGTTTAATAAATGTTTTTGGGGATTTCAATTCTGTTTTGAATTTCTATTGGTGTGATTTTGTCCTTGAAAGATGGTTTTGAAATGGGTTTTATTTTAAAAGCTTTGGTACACTATTTATAATTGTTTTATGAATGTTTTGAGTGGTTTAATGATTTATGTAAGAGGTGAAACCATATTGAAATACTGTTTTGGATTGTTTATACTTTCAAATGAGACATTTAAAATTTGAATAATTCTGTTATGTGATTTTTATCATATTTTTAGGGACTTCATAAAATTGTTAAAAGATGTGTTGGATTGTGAAAGTTATTAAAAAATTGTTGTGGTCTATTTTGGTGTGAGTCTGATTTCAAAATGCATTTGAATGAAATGTGAAATTTGTGACTTATGTGATTTACATGGGGCTGTATAGTTAAAGTGTGATTTGGAAGTGATATCTACATGTGAAAACTATATTTCTTGGCTTGTTGAACATGTTTGATCACAAAGGGAAAACTCGGGTATCTAGGTGGGTGGACGTGTACTAGTATGCTAGTGAATCCGTGGGGTTTGGCCTCAGTTTCACTTAGCAACAGTGACACTTAAAACTCTAAATAAACTATGATGATGATGATTTGGGACCACTAGGTTATGGGTATGTTCCCTACTAGTGGATCGTGCACGAGAATGGATATTTTGATGGTTACTCTCACCGAGATACGAGGTACCTGGGACCCAGAACGAGCTAGTGCCTAAGGGTTATTTCCTATTTATTGTGATCATTATTTACTTTGTACATATTTTCGGCATACAATATATTTGGATGGAAAATTCAGTAGTGTTGAAATTATTATTTAAAAGTGTTGATTCTTAATTATGGCCCACTTGAAAACTGCTTTTTAGTTTCATCTTTTATAAAATGTAACTAGCATTTTCTGTTTATGAAAACATGCAAGATTTTTGTCTTTGAATGTTTATCACATGGAATATCATAGTGGTGGTATCCTACAGGGAATTATCTCACACCCTACTTACACCATTGAGTGTATGTAGATTTGGTTATTTTATTTGTTTCAGGTTTGGATACAGCTTTTAGTTCCAGTGGTTCGGGTTTCTGGCATGTCCTTGGTGGTGAAGTTTTGTTGAGATGGATTAAGGGAGGTGCCCCTTTCCATGAGTGTTCTTGGGATGTTTAATTGTGATTTCATACCGTTTTTATAGTCTTGTTGAGTTGTTTTAAAATATGTAATTTAGTTATGAATTTTGTAAAAGATGGTTTTAGTTGAAAAATCCAGATTCGTTTTATTGAGTTTGTTTGTTGTTTAATGTTTATAAAATTGGGTAAATCGTTCCCAAACATCATTTTATGATACCCGGGCACTTGTGCCAGCCTGTGGGGATTGGGAACGCCATTCGGGCCTAGGCACGGGCCGGGTTTGGTGCCGGTCTGATGGTGACCAGATCCGGTTCGTGACATAAACCATTCCTTTCATTGGATTATTTTATTCTTATGATTGATATATGTTTTATATGTTATAATTATTACGTAAATGTTTTGATGCCAGTAAAATACCCAATATTATATAGCGCTACAATGAATTGGGTAATGTAATGTATATCATGAAATTATGTGAATTTTTTAAACCGGATGCTAGATTTTTTTTAAAAATAATGATGATAATATTTTGTACTTATGTTATGTGTGTACATGATGTTTGCTTGGATCACAGCTATTCATGGTATTTGACCACTAAGAAATGATGATTCATATTTATGCATTTCAACTTTCCTTGACTTTACCTAATCCTTCCTCTCAAAATTATGTTGATTATCCAATGATTTATTTATGGTGATGAGGATTATTCTCCCACAAGTTATATTGATACATGTACTTATTTATCCTCTTACTATAATTTTACCTCACCCCGTTCATTTATCTATATAATATATTGATTATTTGTTCAATGGATTAAAAAGGGGAAACTATGATGCTAGATAAGAAGTAATTTAATAAAAAAATTGTTTTATTATGTAAAAGTGATGTATGAGCCTAATTTTCCCAAGACACTAAACTATTTGATCCAAGTTTGGTAACTCTATTATTTTTTAACTATTAAATTTTCATAATAGTCTTCAAAGAAAAATTAGGGTCACTTTTGATGGTATCACAACACCTTTTATTTAATTTTACATTTGGGTTTGAGAACATTTTTTACAAACCATAGTATGAGCCAAATTATATGTAAGCCCCCAAGAAAAATTATTTTAGGAAAATGATAAATGTAGGGATCGTACGAGATATTCCTTTTGAGTTAATTTCAAATATTAAAAAATATATATTTATAAATTTCAAATGAATACTTTTTTAAAACCTTTTCTATTATAGAATATTGTTGGAAGTATGAGAAAATTGGCCAAAAAACATGCGAGGGATAGTGCAATGATTTCCCGAATTTCATCCCCAATTCCTTGGGAGGCGGAGTTCATATTTTCATATTGATGATTATAGAGTTTTCATTGGATATAAACATTAACCTAGTTGATATCGATTTTTTATCTTCTACTAATATGGATCAATTGGATACCAAATATTTTCTGTTATGAAGAACACAAGAAATTTTTTAGGTATTCAAATCCACTTGCTACAGAATAGTGGGTTACCCTAAGTCATAAGAAATTTTTTGTGTTCTAATTTTCCGAGAAGGATAAGGTGACTGTAGTCATCTACCAATTAGACTAAGAGGTCAATCAGTGGTTGATGTTTGTAAATAACACCAATCCAATGCATGAAATAAATGATGTGGTATTATAAGACATTAACAAAAAAATTTCAAAACAAGTAATTCAACCAAAATTTTTAAACAAATTGGGAGATAAAATACATATAGATGAAGATAAATGACAGTGAATCTGTAAATACATACAAGGTGAACATCACAATTCATGAAATGTATTCCCTGGCTGTGGTTAATCAATAATGATAAAAAAATGATTTATTTTTAGTGGTTTAAATTTTTTTTGAAAGGATCTAGCTATATAATACATTGGGAGTTATGATTAATTTTTTTGATTTTATTTCAAAGTAGAAGAGGAGTTTGTAAAATTGACCCACAAATATGGAGATATGAAATAAAATCTTTAGTTTAAAGTATGTTGATCTAGTAAAAAAAGTGGAAATAAATCTCAACACCCCACTTGTCAAATATATAGGAAGAAGAATCACGGTAATTTCTTCAACAGTAATGGAAAATTCGTCATGTTTAGGAGAGAAGGAACTATTACCATTGATATTCGAGAGACAAGAAAGATCCAGGAAATATAAAAGATGAAATGAGAGAACCACCCAGGGATTAATGTTACAACTATATAGATAAAGTGAACTATGAAATGTAATTAACTAAACCTCAAGCCTTTGAGGGTAACCAGTGTCGTTGGCCACCAAATTCAATGGAAAGGTGAAAAATATTCCATCACTACATCAACAGCTGATGAAGAAAACTATTTCTTACAACGTAGACTATATATTCACTCAATAATTGAAAAACTCTTATCTAATTCTAGTTTTATTCATCCCTTTATATCTTGAATGTTTTCTATAACTATTGAATAAAATCCTTGAATCCTTGATGAAGATATATATATATAAACACATTGTTATTTCATCATTTCAACCCAAGCATTGGAATATTATCCTACAAGACAATGTTGGAAGATCATTTAAATGAATCTCATAATATTACCCATGGAATAATTCAATGATATATTGAGGATATATTATCCCTCATTATATAAAAAACACATCATAATTCATTGAAATGAAATATAATTTCATATTATGAACCATTAAATTCTCATCTCTAAATTAAAGGAATATTATGAATATCTATTGGAAAATATCTAAATGTTGTGGTTGATTATACATATGTAAAATATTTCTTGGACTAAATGGTTTTTTCAAAGTACAATACTAACCGGGTGTAAATTCCCATTATGAATGAATACTGTGATGTATTTATCAATGAGATACCTAGAATTAACCAAAATTGTGACTTAGAGTTCCAAATATAATTCATTCCCATATATAATCATATTTATAAATGTCCCTATTGGATGGCCTCTATAGAGTTGGAGGAGTTAAAGAAGCAGTTGAAAGTGAATCTGAAAAAATTGTTCATACACACCCCACTAAATTATCTATGGGTTTTCCATTTAACATTTAAAACAAAAGGTATGGATCAATGTTTCTATGTATTGACTACCTAGGATACACAAATATTTTCATAAAGAACAATTATCCTCTTCCAAATATTGATGATTTTTTCAATCAACTGTGTGGATCTCAATACTACTCAATGGTGGATGTTTTTTCTGGATGTCATCAACTAAAAGTGGATGAGGATTATATTTTGATGTCTCATTTCCACCATTGGTATAAGAATAATGAGTTTATAGTGGTCCCGTCAGACATACAAATGGCCATGAAATCGCCATGGATATGATTAATAATGCCTTCCACACTAACAAAAAAAATTTATGGTAGTGTTTATCAATGACATTAACACCTACACTTAGATAAATGATGAACATGAAGAAAATATAATTATTATGCAGGTTAAATTAAATAAATATAAATTTTTTAACAATCATATAATGTCACCTTATTAGAACACGTGACCATAAGTGGGGTATTTTATATAGACAGTTCAATAAAAAATGAAATTGAAAAATGTCCCAGACTCACTAGTGTCACCGAAATCTATAGTTTTATAAAATTTATAGGGTACAATATATGTTTTTTTATTAACTTCACTATGCATTTCTATCATGCTATGTATGATAACTGGGAAAAGGGTAACATATATCTAGATAAATGAATGTGAGGAATGATTCAATGATCTAAATATGTGGTTGATCAGTACACCTATAAAAACAATAACTGTGAGTGAAAAACCTTTTTTTGTATATACTTATTATTCTAAAAATTTCATGGGTTGTGTACTATATGATAATTCAAAATTATTATCTTACGTGACAATTTAGTCAGAGATCCATGTAATGAACTACTTGAAGCACTATCTAGATATAATATCTATGATTTATCTATTAAATAACATGTGCCACTCCCTCAATGATGAAAAGTGTGAAATATATATCGATCATAAGATACTAATTTATATATTCACATATAAGGAACCTAACATGCGTCAATGTACAAGGATAGAGCTAATCAAGGACTACGATAACTCTATTCACTATCATCAATGTATAGGAAACAAGGTAATTGATTCTCTTGGTAGAAAATAACCTACTACACCATTAATGATGAATATTGTGAAACTCCCTGTCCTCATAGATATGAAAAATGGATTTGGAAATAAAATGGTAATAAATACATACAAAATTTCCCATATTATTTCGCATATATATATCCAAGATATAACTTGTGAGGTATATTGGGATTATATGAATCTTCAAAAGAAGGTGAATTATGTAAAGGAAGAGAAAACTAATGAGCTTCATATTAATTATAATGGTGTGATTTGGTTTAGAATAAAGGGTCGGTGTGCCTTCATCGCTTGAGATGAAAATGGAACCATTGTGTAATTCACATAGCTCGCCTTTCTGCAGCCATCATAGAAGAACAAAATTGTAATATGATCCATTTGAACACTTTTGATGGGATTTCCTGAACAAGGATGTTGTGGAATAAATGTCAATGTTATTGATATGTCAGTAACATAAATAAGAT
This sequence comes from Viscum album, assembly GCA_963277665.1. Lineage (NCBI taxonomy): Eukaryota > Viridiplantae > Streptophyta > Magnoliopsida > Santalales > Viscaceae > Viscum > Viscum album. The sequence continues at coordinate 1,768,705,098 of OY728152.1, forward strand.
TGACATAAGTCTAATGAGTGATTCCAGCACTACCAATACCCATGTCGAAAATGCGAGGATGCCACCATGAACTTTTTCATTGGTCTCTTGAAAAAAATCCAATTGAAAAAAATTGACATAGGTTATGGTGGATCGAGTGACCAAGAATACCCACATTATCGCTATTATAGAGGATATATTACTTGAAATATTTTCCAATAAATATGTGAAGGATGTGGTTAGGCTTAATGGACGATCATCACTGATCATGATCCAATGTTCACATAGAAATTTTGGAGAAGACTACATAATTCTTTGAGTTCTGAATTGAAATTCAGCATGTGCAATCACCCCAAAACTGTTGGAAAATTCTAAAATATCTACTCATACACTTTTGTACATGAAAAAATAATGATCAATATAAATAAAAGTTGCATGGGTATATCTTATCCCATTTCCTGAGTTTGTCATATGAAAACAACATGCACTTGGGGATTCAAATGGCTCCTTATAGTGATCATATGAGAAGCACTGAAGAACTCCAATAAGTTGGGATAAAGTTGTGGAATGAAAGATAGTAGGATCTGATATTGTTAAAAAAATTAAGGATAATTTTCAATCCATCCAACATTATATCAAACACGCTCAAACTCAAAAAAAAATATGATGAGAACCATCAAATAAAAACAGGGTTTGATGTTGGAGACAAAGTTTTCCCTTGAGTATCACCAGGTAAAAGAGTTGTGTGGTTTGGAATAATAGGTAAGCTTAGACCAAGCTACAATGTCCCCTTTTATATCCTTGATCACAATGTATATGTGGCCTATTAGCAAGAACGTCCACAAAATATTACTCAATATCATGATGTTTTCTATGTATCTCTCCTGAGGAAGAGCATACTTGAACCCTCACATGTACTGAATCTATAGGTAGTACAACTAGAAAACATCCTATCAAATTAATAGAAGTAGGCAATGATATTATACTAAAGATGGATTTTTTTATCAATAATAAATCTCAACATATTACGTTGTTTTGGAGGAATCACATGTATGAAGAAGAGACATTGGAACCATAGGAAGAAATGAAGCAGAAATACCCTCACCTGTTTATATAAAACTAAATTTCAATGGAAACTTAAAAATTGTGGGAAGAATGTAATGACCCAAATTTATATCAATGAAAATTACCTTCGTATAATAATTTTATATTGTGTATATAACATAAAATCAAATATAGAAAACAATAATTATAATATTAATGAATTTTGAATTATATAAAAGTTATTTCAATAAATTTAAGCACTTGTACAGAAGGAATTGTAACTTAATCATTTTTATGGTAACATGACAATTCAGAATAGTAATTGTTCTAGGAGAAGATTAACCTCACCGATGAAATTGTAAATAAACCATTCCCATTATATGAATGAAAATATTAAATAATAATATCATAGAATATGTAAATAAATTTTTTAATAATAAAAAATAACATAAATGTATTTTTAAATAAACAAAAATGCATATTTCCAGTTTTAAAAATAATTATTTGAATAAAAATTTATAAAATAATCTCAAATATTAAAATTTGAAATGACCGTAATTAATTTTTCAAATTTTAATAAAATATATTATATTATTAAAATCTAAATTTTCCCAATAAATGATTATATTAATTAAAAAAATAAATTTCTCCTAATAGGAAATTATTTTCATAAAATGGATTACACTTTTGAAATAAAATTGTGGAAATTTTACAGCGGTTATTTATTTTGGAAATTTTCTAAATTACATCAATTATCCAATGAATAATAATTTTTTTTCACGTTACATGTGTAACTTAAATTACATAATTCATGGTGTTTTAGTTACTTCATGAAAACTATAACATGAATTCCTTTTATTTTAAATTTAATTTGAAAATTTAGTTTTTAAAATTAAATAAAGTCAATTTTCAAACCTAAAAATAATTTTCCAAAACTAATTTCAAATTTGATTATTTAAAATAAAAAATATTATTATTTCTCTTTCAATTTTAACTAAGTAATTAATTAAAAATATAATCGGTGTTTATAGTTTTAAAACTATTATAATAAATTAATGAGAAATTATAGATTGCAAAAATTTACTATTAAACATCTCAACTTTGGTATAATAATTTATTTAATTTGTAATTATAAATATACCCCTCTCCTCAAGTATAAATAATTGATCTTCATTCAATTGGAATACAACTCACACCCCCACTTCCAAATAAAATTATCTTTCCAAGTGATCCCTATTAATCCTCTTGGGAAACATAGGGATGTTATGGATCGACAAATCTCGACTCGCCAAGGTAGTAATAGTGTCTCACCTGAGAAGCCACAGGGTAAGTCTCCATTATATCTTCCCTATTTTCTTCTTATCCTTCTTGTTTTTCTCATTTCATTTTAAAACCATATTACCAAAAATTAATTATTAATTTATTTAACATGATATTAATTATGTTACCCTAATAAAATTATCATATATATATATATAATATATTTTGTACTTCATTTCCCCTCTATTTCGACAACATCCCGTTATTGGTTGGTTAACAACCTACATAGACATTCTCAACATAATTTATATAACCACATTGATGGATTTATAGTTATAATTATATATATATATATATATATAATTTAATGTATTCTTTTTTATAGAGTTTATTATACTAATGTATACTTAAAAATAACAAAATTGAGGTGAAATGATAAATTTTAAGATAAATATGATATCAAAACGCATCAATTTCATCATGAAAAATAAGAAATATAATAAAATGATTATAATTGTTAAATTATTATATTAATGAATATACAGAACTTATATATCATTTCTTTAATAAATTTAAAATATATTCAGGAGGTGAAAAAATTACATAATTCAGTGTCATCTAATGTAAGGGGATTATCAAACAATACTTTCTTTGTTTGGGGTTTCCCAATTTCACAAATAGTTTGGTTTGGATGTTCATATATTGTTTTTTATATAAAATATAATTATTATTTCTGCTTTTAGGGATAAAATTTTATTGAAATTGTATTTATGATAAGTATAATGATTTTTTCAAAGGCCATCTTCTTTCAAAAAACATTTATTTTACATCACATGAGATTATTTATTATTCACACATGATTAAAGATTCTTACACTGATAATGTTATTCCCTTTCTCTTTTGTGAACACCATTGACTATTCATGAATTTATTCTTTATGATGTGAGACCAATTCCTTTAAATGGGTTTTTTTCTTTGGTTGATATACATTATATGTGGAAAGCATGACTATGAAAATGTTATAATGTGATAGTTGCACCTAAAATTATATAGCACCCCAATGAATTGGGTATTGTTATTTCTTTCATGAGATGATGTGGAATATGAGTGAACATGATGATAAAATTGTTCACAATCATTATTTTATGATCATTCAATTATGATATGTGTTTCCATGCTGCAAGATTAGTTCCTAAAAATGTGTTGAATTTTACCACTATGACATGATGATTCATTTTTATGAACTTCCACATTCCATGCATTTATTAAGTCTTTCAACAAATGATTATGATGATTAACCTATTAATATTTCAATCCAGTCTCTTTGGCCCCATCCATATATTTTTTTATTCACACCTAGTGTTCCAACAAAACAACACCACTTTCAATTTTTCATTGTATCGATGCCTATAATAATTACATCTCTAGCATTGGCCTTCTATCACAATACATTACATAATAACATGTGGATTAATTAACATTCCCTTGGGATATTTAGGGATTCCCTTATCACATATCATTGGTCTAAACACATTCCTAAACTCATTATGGGGACATTCCCCTCTTGGAATCATGAAATTAATATATGTATGGGTTTAAAAGTTCTATGTGTAAATGGTCTTATATCCCACATTTCTTGACGATATATTACCAATTAATTCCAAAATATCCTAATTTTTACACCCACATCATCTTGTCAAAGCTACATGTACCTAAACTTTAAATCACCCCTTTGGACATATCTCTATGAACTTAAACTAGCAGTAACCATTGTCTAAGTTGTGAAAATATAATATATATAGCCTAACATCATCAACACATGATGTTAAAATATTTCATAACACTGTATTATTTCAATATTCTATGTATGATAAATGTGAGAAGAACCAAGAACAACTTCCATAGCACATGATTTTAAAATATTTCCTCAACTCATATATGGCAGGGATTCCTTGTTATAGGATATGATACAATGTCCTCACTCAAGAGGGAATCCCCTTACCAATATTGGCCATCCACAATTCCATATTTCTAAACAATTTTTTTCATTTATTTTGATTATAATGGTAAATATAATGACACATAGATATTATATCCTAGGACCATCCCTACCATCAACTCATTTCATCCTCCCCACTAGAGGATATGCCTCATCCTCACAACCAAACATTTTCATCAAGTGCATCAAAAACATGGTGTAATATCTCCCATAACCCACACCATTTCCTCTAGGAAATTATCCACTTTTAGATTCTAGCTCCATACATTATTTTATTTTAATAACCATTATCCTCTGAATATACATGAATATAATGGTTCATATCCACACAACCTCACCTACCATAATGTGCACACTACTCAAAAGTCCTTTAGTACATCATATAATCTACATTGTTTCAAACATAGTCAACATTAAATCATATAATTTTCATCCCCTTATAAAACGAACATAGTTAAAGAATTGATGTTTGAAAATTGGTTAATAGTTATTTCCCACTCATCATTTATTTCCCTTTTACTATCGAGGTCTTAAAAGACATGATATACCCTCAAAATAGATGTTTATCACTTCCATACATTATTATTATCTCCCATGTAAATAATGGTAAATCTTTATCTCTCATATAAATTATAATCAACATTGGATCATACAAGATTATGATTTGGGAATGTAGTTTCCATCCATCAAGGATGATTCACATGGGTACCTCCTAGTACAAAATGTATAACAGTAATATCGGAGCACAATTCAAACCATAACAAATTTAAACAGTGTGAAAGTTGTCCTTTGAATGTTTCATCTGGTGCCGAACTTTCTTAGTCGTCAATTCACATTTTTAACCTTCATTTCTTTCCATGAAAACTCTTTTGAGATATTCTCCCCTTTTTATAAGAAATATTCCCTTAAACTATTTTCAATTATTTCAAACTCTATTACCTAAGACTAAGAGATCATGTCCATGTGTCACAACCTTAATAACTATGAATGTCATTGGAGGAATGTATCATGTGGCGCTATACCTCTTTAGTACTAAATTTACAATAGGTCACCTCTATTATTTTTCAAGCATAATCTTTTCAGAATAATTCCTATATAGTAAAACCCTTATGAACATAAACTATTTTAAATTATTTTTTACTCTATGTCTATAAACTAGGATCCAATTTTAATGAATTAGGAGCATAAACAATTTGTATGATGAATCTAATATATATTATGTGGAAGGGTCATTAATATCCCCAATAAAATCAAGTTACATCTCTTTTATTCCAAAATAATAACCATTTAGACAGACAACCTAATTTTCCAATCATCATGACCTTAATCAATGTGTGACATTCCTCTGATCCTTTTTCGTGGTGCAATGCATCCTAGGAATTTTGTTCATCTTAGTTTTGATCTCTATCACACTATAAGAATATATTATGTACTGATTCCCATCAGGTCTAAAAATAATGATAATAAACCATTTGTATCACTATGGTCCATGATATGTTACCATTAAATATATTTCACGGTATTAGGATTATGACCATAAAATATTTGTATGCTTTTGGTGAAACTCATATGAACTTAACCTACCAAAGGAAAGTGGAAGAAAAATTCTAGTTGAATACCTGTAAGGGAAACCTATGATGGAATCAGACATTCCAAACCAATATTAGCTTATGACATTGGAAAAATTACTTGATAAAATGAAAGAGATACAATACTGGAAGGGATCCACTGTTGATCCCATAGAAAATGTGTCCACATATCATAAACCCAGTGGTTCTATAAAAAAATCAAAATCATAATCACCATTTCCTCAAGCTACTCTCTAGGGAGAACCCCCACCCCACGACCCCTAATCTTTACTCTATCTCGCCCCCCACACCTTGTCTGGGTAGGTGTTTTTCAAATCATTTCACACATCATAATAACGTAAAGAAAAACTACGTGCAATGGAATCCTCACTATATGACATTATTCTACATGTCTATCTTCCTCAATGACTGATGAAAAAATGTGAATAATCTTAGGACATAGATTTATAATCCTCTTTCCGCCTTTGTTGTCGGTCACCTACCACATAGTTCATGTTCCTAGACTAAATATTAGTATAAAATACAACAATCCGCTTTGAAAATAAATTTGTCCAATATTCAGATAGATATTTTTACCCAAAGTTCTCAGAGACAAGGAGGTATAATTTCCAGAGTGACAAAAACTATTAAAACAATTTATTTATTTACCCCCACAATTTACTTATTCCTTGTTTTGGATACCCACCATGTTCAATGTCTGAGTGCCCCCCTGAAGCCCATGGTTTTTAGCCACACTATCTCAACTACTATCATCGACACACGTACTAAAATATCAAAAAAAATGACAAATTTCACATGATTTTAAGAGGTTAAGTGGTCAAAAAACTTTTTTTCACCCAATACTTAGTAAATAAATAATGTATTCTATGTTTTGAATATTTCTAGTAGTTATACTGTTTCTTCACATCACTGTCATTATGTTCTACATCATGGGAATGTTTAATTCCCCCAGAGTTACCCCCAATCATGCACTAGTTCATGTTGAGAAAGCAAGTTGGATGTGTATAATTTATCATGATCTAGATAACACTTTCTCTTTAAGGAAATTACCTATGGATGATAATAAATTTTATACACTATGTGTTTTTACACTTGTATGCTTCTCTCATATAAATGATAAATCTTATATTTTACCTTGGTTTTCAAAAAATATATATACTCACATGGGATTAGGGAATTATTTTTTCATTTTCTTCTTAATTTTATAAGATACGGAACAAAAATTAAATCATTAGAAATCAAAACAGAATTCAAAATAATCCAATAAAATTTATTGAGGTTCATCAACATGTTATATCCTCCACATTATTTGAGGATAAGATGAATTTCCCAAAGGGTCCTCCCTAGAAATTGAGCAATCAATTTCATGTATCCCCTATTGTATATCATCTAGGTTCCACTTATTCTCCACCAAATCATTTTCCTCCTTCTCCATAATAATATGAAACTCTTAATCCCCTATGGACACCCATGTCCTCTCGACCAAGAAATCATCCACCAATGATAATACATTTGTTTCCTTAGTCTCTAACGCCCCTAACATTTCCTTCAATTGACCAATTATCATTTCTTTGGAATCAATGGTGTCCAAATTATCTTGTTTCTACCCTTCTGGGTAACATACCTCTTCTCAAACTTCATAAATGGTATGTTTTTATGTAGTCTGCTTATTTTGGAAGGTGATGTCAAAATCATTCCACTCAACATGTAATCGCTTGATGAGAAATCCCCAAGATAGTATATGGAGGCTGATAGAATCCACCCCAAAATTCCCTATAATGACTGATGGAGGGATGAGATAACCCCACTAGTTTGGTAGATCATCCATTAGAGTATAAGTGGGGAAATTTTACACACTCCATGCCTTGTCATGAATGACACAGTTGTACATGGAATCATCCATATCAGAATCCTCTAATTCCCCAGGAAGTGCAGACTCATATAAATGGATTTATTTTAAAATTTATGTGTTTGAGTCATCTACAAGAATATATTATGGTTGTATGAGCCCCATATCAAGGGGAAATAAGTACATTCCATACCCCACACCCACAGTGAGAGCATCAGATACATGGTGTGTCACCTTCTAGGAAGGCTTAGCTACCATAACCTCATTAGTTTCCTCCATAATTGGTATGATCTTATCAACCATCAATGTGGACACATATCTAGTAGATTATGGTTATGGTTCTTTAAATATAAGTTATTACATCACAACCTCTATTATCATGTCAGTTTCTAGTATGACATTCACCTCATCTATTAAGGCTTCAGCTATATATTCATATATTGTAGAAAATTTATGATAGGTCCACCTACCATATCATCATAAAAAACTGTCTTTAATGGAATTACCTCATCTAATTATACTAACCTATAATTGATAATCACCAAAACTATCTAAGCTCTAAACATAGTTTGATCAACCCCTTAAATAATCGGGGTTTCCAATAATTAATTATGAAAGGAAAAAACATGAAGAAAAAAATGAAAATTGGAAAATAAATAAATGAGTTGTACAACCTATTGACCATAAAAAAACATTCTAAATTCAATTCCATTTCCCCCAAGTACTGGTCACCTGAATTTCAGGAACTACATCATTTGATGGTTGGCTCCCTATGGCTACAACATCAAGGAGGGGAACTATGCACACCACATATTGGTTTGGGGATCCCTCAACCACAATTGGTGGTTATTTGTGAACTTCTTTTTCCTAATTACTCACCAATTACATCACAAGTAAAAGGGGAATTTTGTTGAAGTTCTAAATGATGGGTTATATTATTGGAACTCATGATCAGTTTAATCACTATATCAATGAAATAAACTCAATTCTAAATTGATTTCCCCTAGGCATTGATTTCCTATAAATCCTCATCTATTCTTTTACTAGGTTATGTTCATATATAGCTCACTTAATAATAGATATTTGGAAGAAGTTATTCCTAGAAACACCTTCACATTTCCGGTTTGGGGACGCACTATACCCTGATTGTGAAAAAATCCATCCATCTCGATTATTTATTACACTTCTACTGAATAAGAGATCTGGAATCCATCTCTTTCAGGACCCAAACGGATGAGTAATTCCCCATCTACTTTGAGGTGCTTCCATATCACATTGATAGTGGTGATTTTCTTATAGAACCACTACTATTTGATGAACTTGGAAAGACAACGTCATTATGGTCATCCAACTGAAAAAATCACTTCCCCAGTCCATGGATGTGTTCCTTAGGGACTACCCCATCGGTTCCTCAATTCAATCAAAGCTACATACCCTATAAATTAAAGCCTATTTTTACTCATCTTCTTGTGGATTCCTCCATTGTTGGACTAGGAATCACCGGTTCTGTAACCACTACTCCACCCACTGGACTTCCCTACATATGCATTATTCCCTTCATACAGCATGCTCTTGGCCTCATGAACATGGGACCCAGTCTTCTTCATCAGCCAGAATGGAATTCTACCTCAGTATGTTCCCATTATTTCTTATCTCTCAACTCTTTTCATAGTTGTTGTTTATCCCATAAGCAGTGATCTGTGGTGGAAACTCATTATACCCATTTATTTCATGTTGTGAAATTATACACTATATCATCCAATAGAAATTAGGTTTTAGGATCACTATATATCCCCATTAATACCCTATAGGTTAACCTTAGGGGGCATCAAAACAACCTCATGATGCGATGTGGGCATTACAGCTAGTAGTTCACATTGTATTCCACCCTCTCCTTTTACCCTTGCCTTAAATGTTTATTCGGTATGACCATTATCTGATGGCCCTCATGCTATTATCGGTCATTGGTCATTTGGGAAGGGGAAATTGATGGATGATAAAATGGAACTCTGGGTCGATCATCAATAGAATGTCAACCATCAAAATTCAAGAGGGTTAGTCATGATTATTATTTTTACTGACCACCACAATATTGTGATGGGGGAGATATAGGGTTTGGAAACCCATATCCCATGATATGTGTAAAGATCCATTGATACAAGATATAGAAGGTCCCACACAAAAAGATAAGATTCATCCCCTGGAAGATATGATGGACCACATGGTACAGCTTCACCCATACTATGATAGCCAGGCTGATGCACTACCTCATCTCTAGAACTTCTTCATTGATGAAAGTTCGCATTTGAACCCCCATGTATGCATCCCTCATCAGAAGAATCCATCCATAGTTATTTGTGGTGGTAAAGCCTTCTATTCTTGCTGTGAGAGCCTTGGTATTTATGCTCCATCCCCAAAACTATCATTCTCTTACCTCTATGATCCTCTAATATATGTGGTCCTTTCTCTATTGGAAATCATAAGGAATTGGTGTGGCCCCTATAGTATCATGTTCAAGGGTTCATTAAAGAAGAATCCATAGCATTGCCTGAAACTAATATCTTTCACCCCTGTTTTGTTCTTCCTTTTCCACTACACAATGTGATGTGAGAGCCCTGTTATGAATGTATGCTACACTTGGTCTACCTAGAAATATTTTATTCGGATGAATTCTTCATACACAGATCCCTGGATTGGGATCCTAGAAATCTATTAATGTTATCAGAAGTTGATTCTAAAATATCCATGGTGTAGATGGAATGTGTTTCTCACTGCTGGCCACCATCTCAATATATCTGGAATGATTTCCTGGTCTCAATATACATGGAAATGTGAGGGTAATTCCACCTTATAGAGTCTAACCCACTTATTCTAAACTTCACATTCATGACATGACTAATACACAAAGTATACGCATTCCCACTCATCTATGATTTTTTTACACTAGTCAAGGTCCCATTCATAATTCTAACCATTGAGATTCGTTTTCAAACATACCTTTACTATATTCTCATGGTGGGGGCAGATTCCTTCACCTCAATCCCCAACTTATTGATGTTTTTCACATGGTTCCATATGTTGCACATGGAACACGTTTTGTGTCCCATCATGACATAAACCGCAATAGCCATATGATAATGGTGATCTCCAAGAATTCTATGAAATTAGAAGTAATGATCATCTTGGTCAACACTGTTGATGAACACATTTTCCCTTAGTGAATGTTTGGTCAACAATATTAATGTTTTTAGAATAATATTTGTGGAGCTATTTTTTGGAGGTTTTCCTGCAATGGTAATGTTTTAGGATGTATTTTTGATAAGGTTTTTTCATGGAATATTGTTTGTGGAACCACTATTTATAGAAATGACGAGTTTCATAAGTGGTGATGATCTAAATGAAAATACAATCATGAGGATCATTAGTTTTATAAAAGGTTATAACTGACCAATCCTTTACCAAAATCGTTTGGTTCACTCTAGGATCCCCAATCCTATTTATAGTAGTTTAGAAAAATGAAGTTTCATAAATAAAAAATTACAACCACTAATTTTTGTTGATTTATATATCATAATATAACCATCCCCTCCCCATCTGATCAAATTATTTGGGGATATTTATTCTAATAAAATTAAATGATTCATAGACATGGTAAATAATTCCAGGTCTGGTTCAAACCAAATTTTAAAAACTGGGTCAAAAAATTAAATAAATGGTCTAGATAGAAAATCTAAAAATTTTATAGAAAGGGTTCTTTTCACACTTTGTCTGCATGGATATTTGACTGTAACCTCAATGCAATATAAATTATCATTATTGAGATAATTTTTCAATACATCCCCTTCCACGAAAATATTAGGTGTTAACATTAACGTAGCAAAAATTTGGATCTTAGAAACCCTTTAGAACATGAATCACATTATCTTCTATAAAATACTCCATATTTTGTGAAAAAAAATTACCTTTCCTCCATTTGGCTTATAGATAACCCTAATTTATGATAATTAGGAGTTGTAAACATTAATCATTCAATAATATCTATTACTTTGTGAAACTCAGAACCTTCATGAGATAAAGATTAGATGGGCCATTAAAGGTAACCATAGTTCATGAAACCACCACCCATGGATTTTTAGAACCTCAACCCATGGTACAGATTCCATTCATGAAGTTCATTGTCCTTAACATGTATATAAATCCATTCATGGATCCTGGGGTTTTACATGATTATTATCCTTCATGATATCTACCCCATTAGAACAAATACTTTTTAATGAGGAAATGTTACTCTATTTAAAAAAATATTTCATGATTCCTTGTCCTATATCATACCCCTAGCCATTGTGAAGCCCAAAACATTAATAGAATCCGAACATTCATCAAAACCATTATCCCTTCCTACTTTGGGTGCCTCCATTCATCCAATACCCATTCAAAAATTTTACAACATGGGTCCCCATACCAATCTCGTACCAGTTTAACCATACCACAAGTCCTAATGAAACTGGTCCCACCTACCCTAATCTCTTACCATGTTGTTTTAACTGAGGCCTTGGTCATTATCATACTTGTTTCTCATATACAAAGTTATCATAATTTCTTTTTCTTGTAACAATATGAACCTTAACATCATACGTCCTAATATCCACCCCTCTGTAGTATTGATTCTTTCTTTCCCTATATAGAGTCACATGAGTAGTTTCGATATAATCCATAAGGTGGAATCTCTACGGGAGACATCTTACCATTATTTCTACATATTCATTTTTTCTAGATCATTCTATCACCTTGACCTAGTACCTCTCATAGTGTATAATCCATCCAAGTCTGAGCTGCAACACATAAAACTAACTAGCTCAAATACATAGTCATCTGAAATTAAAATGGAAAACAAAATCCTCATAATATTCCATTAGGAATTAGCTTTACCATATGTGAAGAACATTGTATTACCCCTTAATTACCAACATGATATTATACTCCTCCCCTTCGATGGGATGTCAACCATTTTCTAGAATCCCTGGTCCCTTCCATGTGTAATCCTCACACTGTACCTCATTGAAACTCATTAAGTGACTTATGTGTCCTCACTTCACGAAATTAATCTGTAGGTAATGATTCATTTACATGATTATAGACTATGACATCGATATAGGTGGGTTTTGTTCCTTTTTAACAAATAGGCTTTTATGGAGTCTTAAGGAGGTTCAATCCAATAAAACATCCAAGAGTGAAATCATCCCCCTAGAGACACACTCACCCAACCTATCACAATGGGACTCTAAATGTATACCCAAAAAATCCCAAAATTGTATTATTGTTGCACCCAATATATCCTATAATGACATCAAACCTAGGGGAAAATCCATGAATGATGTTAAACATACTCCCACTAGGTCATGTTATGTTGTTAAACATGTTCCCAAAATTTTCCAACCATACATTAATCATGTTCCCAACCTATCCCCTCAAGAAGATAAACCTAATCACATCTTATCCCTATGAGATGTTAATCCTACACCCAACCTCTCTCTGATGGTGTCAAACTTCCGCTCAACCATTCTCTACAAGACGTTAGACTTGTGACCAAATCATGAATACCTACCTCATGCAATAACAATTTTATTTAGGATGTAATAATGATTATATTTGGAATTAGATACATCAATACTGATATATAATTATATAAGTTCTACACCAATGATTAATCATAGACGAGATTCCCTCCAAAAGAGGATGATTTTTTTTGTTTCTCAACCTACCGAACATCTATAAATTTCCATTGCCTATTTATTTGAATGTTTCTACCCTATTAAGATAGATATAGAATAATTAACTAGTGTCAACCCATAAATAGAACCCTGAATTAGTTTCATGAAGATGAATTAAATATTTTAATGAGACCTAGACTAGGATACAAGTTCCAATGAGAAATAAATGGAAGGAAGAACTAACGTTCAATCATCCTTTTTGATAAAAGATATGAAATAACCAACTAATGTGATAAAATTATCATGTCTTTGGAAAGAGGGGATGTGGGGAATCAAAAGAAGAATGAAATTACATGCCATAGTAGAACTCATTTGAAACCATTACCTATCCAGAATCTGCCATGGTCTTGATGCTGCATTCGAAATCAAATTAGAAAATAATAGTATGTCACAACCACTAATTTAAGAACAATATTCAATGTAATCACTAAGCCCAACTTAATTGGGAATTATGGACTCATATTTCATTATATAAATAAATAGAATGGGGGTAAGAAATTAACATTGAAATTTTTCTTTTAAGAATAATGAAATTTTTTTTCCTTTCAAATATCATGGGTATCATTTTTCCTCCCATTCCACTAGATTATGGGTTTTTTTATTGTCACAAAAATGTGGGACCTAGGTGATGCCAATCATTTTTTTCATGTTTCATTAATTGTTGGATCTAGTTATAGTGTAGTAATTATCATTTTTACCTTACCAAAAAAAATTATTATGTTGTCAGTGTGGTTCATGATTTGGCCCTAATTCACTAAATTACCCAATATATATATTGTGTCATATATTAAAAACATATAATTCACCTGATATTTCAATGGGACCAGTAGTGTTTATGTAATGTCGCGACCCGAGTTACATTGAGTAGGTGCATTATTATAATACATTGTCATGATTACAAGGAATAAATTCCCAAAAGACCGATCAGTTTAGCAGTCTTGGAAAATATATTACATACATGAATTTAACATGACACATTAGAATTTAAAACACAACATAAATTATCCTTTGAGAACACCATTAACCCCCTAGAATAACCCTACTTACCAATCATAATACACTTCCTGGAATCCTGTGAAAATAAAACATAATAACTGGATGAGCTCAGATGCTCGGTAAGGATAAAAATATAGTAGATACATTGATAAATAAGAATGAACATTTAAGCCAATGTATAAGATTAAAATATACTCTTTTTAAACATAAGATTCTGCATAATATGGCCAATGTAAATCAAATAATTCCATTTACTTCTTCAAATGGATATTCTACATGTCGAAAAATAAAATTCAATATCAATAGCCAATTTCATAATGATGGAATTCATAATGCCAAAGTTCATAACCACAGAGTCAAGGCCTTGTGCCAAGACTACAAATAATAATTTTTCAAGGGATTCTGATAATACACTAGATTTTCTCAGGAGACCTACTGCTACATTGAAGAGCTATAGAAGGCTCCAACCACCCCTTACTAAGTGTAATTCATTCCTCATATTAAAATTTTTAAACATAACATAAAAATTCATATTAAAACTAGAATACTAAATGTCAATACATTATGTATAAACCATGAATGCTATAAAAATAACTCATCCATAGTCAAACATATCACGAAACCTTCCATACAATATGGATGAATTCTATCATAATAAATCAACATCAAACAAGCTTAAAATCCATCAAAAGGATGTTGACATAGAAAAACTGATTTTTTTTAACGAAATATATATTTCTATTTTGAAATCATTTAAAAGACATATAATTTTAAAAGAAAACATTTATTTCAAAAATATTCTTATAAGCAAGTTAGTTAAGCTTCGATGATGTTATAATGGCCGAAAATAGCTGCACCCTCCGTATAAGTTAAAAAAACATTCTTACCATAATTTTGTAGAAAATGCCATAAAGCACATTGTTTGGAAAATGACAGAATGATTCATTTTGACAAATAGAAGGTAAAATAATTTTGTAAATTACATTAATTTTTTAAGTAAATAGTAAAAATGTTTTGAAATATATTTTTTAGAAAACCTAGATGTGGATGATTAAGAATTATCATAAGATACTTACGTAAAAACAACCTCAGATAATAATTAGATTTTGAAATTAACCCTTACCATGAAATTTCCTTTGTTTGAGGGTACATTTAAAATCCTATATAATGACCATAGGAGGATATAAAATTATACCAGAACAATATTCATATTTATTATATCATACATTATTCATTTATGACTTTATAATTCCCATTTAATAATGACATCCATGTTAAATTAACATTTTGTGTAATTATCACTTTCACTATCTTACGTGTTTTAACTTATATCATTTAGATCATGATTTAAATACTTCCAGAATATAAACCTTTATTTATATACCATATATATTTAGAATATAAGTATTTATAATAGATAGATATATGAAATTTAAGGCATCGTTTATGGATATGGTAGGCCGTACTTACGCATAACCGTTGTTTCTTTTTTCATTTCGTATTGAATGGAAGTAAGTGAATAAGATATATAAACAAGTAAATACAAATATATATATATATCGAGTAAATTTATTATTTCATACATTACATACATATTAATAATATATAGTTTTTTAATCATCATTGAATGGTGAATGTGGGAATGAATATCATCACGTCGTGGAGACGGTAATCCGTACGTACATATGAGCAAAAATATCATTATATTGATAGTGAAATCTTATGTCATTGGATGGTATATCATATATACAGAATCACTAACATGTTATATTTATTAATTACATTAGTTATACTCAATATTATACCCATCCAAATAATGAAGAGTTTTAATAACCAACAACACCACAACGTGGAGACGGTAAGCCATAGGTGTGAACGTATGATGACTTTTACATTTATAGGATAGATAGAATAATGGATATTGGTGTACCGTATTTATAATAAATTCAAAGTATGTAGAAGGTACTGTATTTCTTATTTTGGTATGGAAACAACAAATAAATAAGAAGTGGAAGAAGAAAATAACATTGAAGAGGTGATGAAATATTTACCTCTTCTTCGGATTCTTCCATTTTATTTGATCCAAAGAGCTCCATAAGTTCGATTTCTAACCAAATATAGGCCCCTAGGATTAAGGGAGAAATTTTGGAAGGATATTTGGGTAGGGGTTTTCCAAGCCAAAAGGATTGGGAGGTGCTAAATTAAGGGAAGGGGAAGTCCCCTTTTATAGGAGAGGCATGGGTCACATTAGGAAAAGCCTTAAATATTATTTTATAATAAAAATATTTTCGGTTTCTAATAACTAAAAATTGAATTATTTAGAGGATAATGTGGGGATGGGTCGAAAAACAATCAACCAATAGGTTTTGGATAGTTTTTAGATCATCATATTAACCTTATATTTTAGATTTAACTCTAAGTTAAATAGTTTGACATTTACCATGTCTCTATATATTTTTATATTATATGGTTAATTAACATATTATAAAAAGACAAAAGAACTCCATGTGTTTAATTATTAATCTATATAACATTATATAAGTCCTTTAGAATATCCTTAGTTTTTTAGTAATAATATATCAATTAGTAATATAGTATTTGTTTTAAAAACACAATTATGTCAATTTTGATACTATTTAGTATTAGATTTTTTTAAAAGTAAAAAAACACTTTATCACATAGAATAAAGTTTATTTAACCAAACCTAACATGAAATATTAACATAGAAAATTAGTGTAATTCATCAAAAATATAAATTTACCTCTATTTGGATATTTATAATATCAATTATTTTAATATTCCCTTAATAAAGTAATTATTGCACCATCATTGTTTGATAAATAAATTAAATTATTTATGGTATAAAAATTATAAATAAAATACCATTTTGTAATAAATATTTTTTTCATTATAATTAATATTTATAGTCTAATTTATATTGTGTGAAACCCTATATTAAAAATGGTTTAGTTATTAAACATAGAATTTAACTCTTTTAACTCTTCTTTAAATAAAAAAATCAATAAATGTACTAATCTAATAAAATTGGGCTAAAAAGATTAATATATTTTTTCTAAGGTTGTTTATGGTCGAATTATTCTTATCCATAATAATTAATACATGTGATAGGGTAATTATGATATCATTTTTACCCTTAATAACCCTAATTAAATTTAACCGTGGTAAATAAAAATCAAAATTTACTATTCAGCAAAAACTATATTCTAATTTTTGAACAAAATTTTACATACCTATTTTAATCGTATCTCTCATATTTTTTAAATTAAAATTATTGAAATGGTAAAATTATGTTTTATGCCAATTTGAAAATGCTCATAAGATATGTGTAAAAGTGTTTAACATGTTCAATAAAATTTAATACAAATAATTTTATGATAAAATGACTCCAATGAATTAAATTTAACATATATAGGTATTATATATATATTTTGACTGAAGATAAATTTAAATAAAATAAATAATTATTTTAATAGAAATTGAGTTTTAAATAATAACATAGTGTTTTTCACTATTCATCAAAAATTGAATGTCTTCAAAAAAAAACCATAAATTCACCCAAATATAATGTTGATATTCTGAATTAACAAATAAAGTCTATTTTACCAAATTAAAAATATATAAGTTTCATTTATAAATTTAAAATTAATTCTTCTTGTCAAAACCAAAAAGTTGGTTTTTAAAATTAAAAACTATCAAAAGATTGACATATGTTTATATCAAATTTAAATGTCAAATTACTTATACTCGCCTAAATTGTATTAATAGATAAAATATAAGCAAATTTTACTTAAAAATATTTCAAATACATAATTTAACACTATATATAGTTTAGATTAAAAAAGTTGTTTTCAGTTAAAACATAGTATATTTCACTATTCGTCTAAATATGAAAGTTATCATAAAAGTACCAAAAATTTAGCCAAACTAAATTATTATGACCCTCTTCTCATAAAAAATTTAATTTAATTAAATTGAATATATAAACATTTCAAATATTGGTTTTAAAAATGGTTCTCCATTAAAAGGTGGTAAATTTGTAATTTTTTATAAAATATTTCTTTTATCTGAAAAAATGAATATGTTCTTATATTATGTCTAAGAAACACATAATATAGATGTTAAAATTATATAGAATATATGAAATTTAAAATTCAGTTAATACTATTCATAACCGCTTTTTGAACGACTAGTTTGGTATGTTGTCGTGCGCTCGAACATGGTGTTTTCTATAGCACAAGCTATCGAATAACTTTAATGAGATAAAGTACTATGAAATCTTGGGGTGTTACACTCTCCCCTCATTCAATAAATTTCATCCATGCAATATGAAATTATTCTTTAAAAATAAAATGTTAAAAATAGAAAAATTCATTTCAGGAAAACCCATATCGGAAATTTTTTAAATAAAATTTATTCTTAATAAGAGGGAAAGGGAATGAAAAAGTTACCAAAAAATTATGATCTCGATTAGGAGAACATTGGTGGAAATTATGAAAACATAATTGAAGGAAAACAAAAATATTTATTGGGAGTGGTTGAGGTCATCAATCACAAACAAGTGTAAAATTGAGGGCCTCAAAGACGTCAATCTATGATTATATAAAATATTTTTAGTTCAAAAAAACATAAGGTATTAGGATAACACATTTTTTTGTTTTTAATATCCCTTCCTTAAATTTTATGAACTAATTTATTCCATGAATAAGAAGGAAATGTATACCTGGAAAGTAGAGTTTTATCCTTTAACTATTTCATACCACAAACTCAACTTTCCCATCAAAAGATAATTAAATTAAAAATAATAATCTAATTACCCTAATAGTATATGGTTTTAAAAATAATGAATTTATAATTCATTTGTGAGACTATTTAAAAATTTCTACATTATAAAAACTAAGACATCATGTATTCTAGTTGTAGGTGATCCACCCTTGTCGCCCTTCAGTTGTGGGTTCAAGTCTGGAAGCCTTGCCGGATGCGACAGGTTGTCGCCCGACCTCTGGGTTGTCCTTTTTATGACAATCCAAAAAATAATCTCAAAAAAAAGATTTAACATTAAGAAACATAATCGATTTCATCCTGTAGACTTATCAAAAATACTTCTGTCCAAACTCAGAGTCCAATATTTATAAAGAAGGTGAACACAATGAATATCCTTTTTGACTTGTGATAACATATGAATACTTTCATCATGTATTAATTTAAAACACTATAACACTATAAATTACAATAAAACCTTATTTATTACATTCATTCTCCCTTATTCCTTATAGAATACCAGGTAAACTATTTCTATCAACAAATGTTGTAAACTCCAACAATAATGAAATATTCAAATCAATAATAAGTTTTGATGTGGTCATGAATATCCAATATAATTTATCCAAATCAATCCTATATTATTCCAAAATCACTACCTCAATATCATAACCCTATAATTGTTTATATTTCTCACAACAATATATGTTCCAAAAAATTAACCTACTATTGAGTCCCTTTTCTTGGTTCCCCACAATATCAAGTCCTTAATGAAATAGTACTGTAGTACAATCCTTTTAAACACTATAATTATTATAACATGTAAATGATTATTACAGTACTAAAATGACATAATATTTTAATAACTACATGTGAAATCTAATCATTCCTCTTCATCTTATGTTATATCACAACTTTATTATTATCTAGTAGTATCATTTGGGGTATACTCTTATGATTTAGACATTGCTTCGCATAGTGTCCCAACTCCTTGAAGATGAAGCATTGTACATTTGAAACACTTTTCTTATCCTTGCAATCATGTACTTGGAGTCCTTTTTCTCTACACTTATAAAAAACATTCATTCCTTTCAAGAATTTACCAAGGTGATTCCTTCCACTATAATCATATATGGGAAAATCCCTTCTCATCTTCCCTTTATCCATCTTTCCCTCTTCCATTATTTTCTTCTCTTGCTTCCCTTCAAAGCCATTGGACTCAGATATTTTTTTACTTATCTTATTAACATAGGATACTATTTCTTCATATGATGAAAATACGTGAGAGACTATTTCCCCATTTAATATTGGCTTAATACCATGAATTATATAATCCTTCTTAATCATTTGATCGTGCATATTGCTAGAATTATTATTCCTTCTACTAGGCACCATTTATAAAAAATGGAATACACTATGTTAGTTTTTGAATCACAATGCATAATTCCAAACTTGTAAAATACCTAACGTAAATTTAAAATATTATGCATATAATCTATAACCATAAAATTTTTTCTTCGAGGAATTATTTACTCCTAAATCCTTCATAATGTATTATAATGAAAATATAAATTATCCTAAGAATATCGCCCATGAGTTTCGTAACCAAGAGTGAAGAGAGGCCCATTTTCGTGTTCCAGTATAGCGTAGGTCAGGCTCAAATCTCCTTGTCGGTGTTTTCACTCCTAGGTACATCTGTGTCAGAGCCCCCTCCACCAACTCGTACCCAGAAAAGGATGTATTTATTTGAAAATAAAACAAATCTCTAAATTACCAAAATTCTAGGAAGATCATTTATACTAATCCTTAAAGTCTATATTAGGGTAATGTTCTCTAATAAAAGTTTGTCTAAATCTATTTCCAAGGTTATTTCTACACTTCATATGATACCTACTATAACGCCTCGACCCTAGTTAACTAGATTCAGTGCATTATGAAAATACATTAGCATGATTACATGGAATCAAGTCCATAAATTCCGATCAGTTTAGTAGTCTTGGAAAATAAATTACATACATGAACGTTACATTTCACATTTGAAAATAAAACATAACATCAATTATCCTTTAAAAAATCCATTATTTCTCTATTTTAACCCCTCTTATCAATCATAATAGAATTCATGGAATATTGGGAAAATAAAACATAAGAAAGGGCTGAGGTCAAACGCTCAATAAGTATAAAAATATAACGGAAACATTCCTAAATAAGCATAAACATTCAGGGCAATATTTAATATAAAAAATTAAGCCTTTCAAATTTAAAATTCTGCATAATATGGCCAATGTAAATCATATAATTCCATTTACTTATTCACATGGATATTATACTGGTCAAATAATCACATGCAATATGAATAGCCAATTTCATAATGATGGAATGCATAATTCCTGACTTCATAACCACATAGTCAAGGCCTTATGCCAAGACTAAAAATAAGATTTTGTGAAGGACATGTTCGAAAACACTAGTTTGACTCACGATACCTACTGATGAATCGAGTAGCTACATTGTGCTCCATAATTCACTTACTATGTCCAATGCATTCCTCATATGAAAAGGTTTAAACATAACATAAACATTTATATTAAAACTAGCATATGAAATGTCAATACTTTATCCATAAACCCTGAATGGTATAAAAATGAAAAATCCATAGTGAAACATATAAAAAACCCTTCAATAAAATATGGAATATTTGTATCATAATTAATAATATTTGAATAATCTTAAAATCCATCAAAAGGATGTTTACATAGATGAAATCAATTTTTTTAGAAATAACTGTTTCTATGTTGAAATCATTTAAAAGTAATATTATTATAGAAGAAAAAAATAATTTCAAAACAGATTTATAATCTTGTAAGGGATGCTTCGACAATTTTATAATGGTGGAAAATAGTCTCACACACCATATAGGTTAAAAAAATTATTACCATAATTTCGTTGAAAAGGTCATATTGAACCTTGTTTGGAAAATGACGGAAATATTACATTCAAAACATATAAGCTAAAATAATGGTATAAACGAATTTAATCAATTGTCTAGTAAATAGTAAAAATGTTTTGATATTTTTCATGAAAACATAGATGTGGATGATAAAGAGGTCTTAGTAGATACTTTTGGAAAAACAACCTTGGATAATAAAGAGATTGTTGAATTAACCCTTACCTTGCACTTTCCATTGGTCGAGGGTACGTTTAAACTCCTGTATAATGACAAAAAGTATGTTATTAAATTATTCCCGAACCATATTCATATTTATTATATCATACATGATTCATTTATGACTTTATAATTCCCATTTAATAATAATTTCTATTTTAAATTAACATTTTGGGTAACAATCGCATTCTTTATCGCACATGGTTTAACTTGTATCTTTTAGATCAAGATTTAAATTCATAAAGACTGTAAAAATTGATTTTTATATCATATATATTTAAAATATTAATATTTATAATATATAGATAAATGAAATGGAAGTAACCATTTATGGATACGGTAGGCCATACGTACGCAAAAATGATGTTTCCGTTTTAATATCGTATTGAACAGAAGTATGTGAATAAGATATATGTAAGTATAAACATATATATATATACATCCAGAAGCATTATTTTATTATATATTACATAATTATTAATAATATATATTTTATAATCATTGTTGAATGGTGAACGTGAGAATGAATCTCATCGCTTCGTGGAGACGGTAATCTGTACGTACGCACGAGCGATAATATCATTATATTGATGGTGAAATCGTATGTAATTGGATGCTATATCATATATACAGAATCATTAACATGTTATATTTATTATTTTCATCCATTATACTCATTATTATACCCATCCAAATAATTATGTGTTTGAATAACAAACTATACCATGACGTGGAGACGGTAAGTCGTACGTACACACGAATGGTGACTTTGTCATTTAGAGGATGGATAGAAAAAGAATATGGTTGTATCATATTTATAATAACATCATAGTATTTTGGTGGAACTGGAGTTATTATTTTGTTATGAAAACAATAAAGAAAGAAGAAGTGGAAGAAGAAAAAAACTCGAAACAGCTTATGAAATATTTTCCTCTTCTTCGGGTTCTTCCATTTGATTTGATCAAAAGGTCACATTAGATTGGCTCTCTGACCAATGTATGTCATATAAAAATAAATGAGGATGTTTGGCAGGATATTTGGGCTATGGTGGGCTGGGACAAAAGGCTTTGGATGTGTGACATTAAGATAATGGGATGTTTCCTTTTATAAGAGATGTAAGGGTCACTTTAAGAAAATCTAGAAACATTATTTTATAATAAAATAATATTCGGTTTATAATGGAAACAAAATGATTTATTTAGAGGATAAGGTAGGTATGGGTCAAAACCCTGTCAACTAATAGGTTTTAGACAGTTTTATGTCATCATAATAACCTTATCTTTCAAATTTAACTCTCAGATAAATAGTTTGACATTTAGCATGTCTCTTAATATTTTTATATTATATGGTTAATAAACATACTATAACAAGACTAATTAACCCCATGTGGTTCATTATTAACGTATATCACCTTATATAAGTCCTCTTACAGAACTTTATATTTTTATGAATTTTATATCAACTATTAATAAAGTATCTGTTTTAAAAACTCTATTATGTCAATTTTGACACTATTTAGATTTTTGATTTTTTTGAAATTCATAATACCTTTATCACTTCGAATAAAATTAATTTAACAAACCCTAAAATTTCATATGGACATATAAAATTATTTTAATTATTCAATGTTATTAATTTAGAATAATTTGGTTATTTATAATATCAATTATTTTAATATTCCATTAATAATGCAATTACTGCATCATCATTATGTCATATATAAATAAAACTATTTAATTTATAAAAATTATAAACCAAATAACATTATGTAGGAAATATTTTCGACTTGTTTAGGAATATTTATAGTCGAATTTATATTGTTCATGTCCCTATATAAAAAATGTTTTTCTTATTAAACATTGAATTTAACTCTTTTAACACTTCTTTAAATAAAATAATAATAAATGTCCTAATCTAATCCAAGTGGACCAAAGAGGATCATATTTTATTCCTAATGTTTTATTTGGTCTAATTATACTTATCCAATAGAATTATGACAAATTTTGGGGTAATTATGAT
Organism: Viscum album; assembly: GCA_963277665.1. Taxonomy (NCBI): domain Eukaryota; kingdom Viridiplantae; phylum Streptophyta; class Magnoliopsida; order Santalales; family Viscaceae; genus Viscum; species Viscum album. Next base: position 1,768,729,549 of record OY728152.1, read on the forward strand.
ATCATTTTTTACCCTTAATTTCCCTATTTACATTATACCATGGTAAATAAAAGTCAAAATTTACTATTCACCAAAAAATATTCATCTTATTAAACCACATATTACTTACTGATATTAGGTGTGTCTCCTGGATTTTTTAAATACAAATCACAGAAGTGGTAAGATTATGTTTTATGCAAATTTGCAAATGCTCCTAGGAGGTGGGTAAAATAGGCTCAAATATCCAATAAAATTTAATACATCTAATTTTATTGTAAAATTACTCCATTTAATTACATTAAACTTATATAGGTATGATATATCAATTTTGACTTAAAATAAATTTAAATAAAATAAATAATAATTTAAATAAATTTTTGGTTATAAATAATAATGCAGTGTTTTTCAATATTCATCAAATATTGAATGTTTTCATAAAAATAACAAAAATTCACCCAAGAATAGTTTTGATATTCAGAATTCAAAAATAAAGTCAAATGTACGAAATTCAAAACATATAAGTTTATTTTATTAATTTAAAATTAATTCCCATTTTCAAAACCAAAAAGAAAGTTTTTAATAATTGAAAACTATGAAAATATTGACATGTGTCTATGTCAAATTTAAATGTGAAATTACTTATAATGGCCTAAAATGTATTAAATGATAAAATTTTAATCAATATATAATTAAAAATCTTTCTAATTCATAATATAACACTATAAATTATTTTCATTAAAAATGGTTTTTTCAATTAAAACATATACTTTTTCACTATTCTTCAGAATTTGAAAGTTATCAGAAAACTACTCAAAATTTATCCAAATTTTTTTATGTCCCTCTTCTAAAGTTGATTTTAATTTCATTAAATTGAATATATAAATATTTCAAATATGTTTTTAAAAATGGTTCACCATTAAAAATAGGTAATGTTTAATTTTTTGAAAAATACCTTTTTATCTAAAAAATGAATTTTTTCTAATATTATATCTAGGGAACACATAATTTGGATGTTAAAATTATATAGAGTATATAAGATTAAAAATAATGTTAATACTATTCATAACCTCTTTATGAACAGATATATTGGTATGTTGTACTACGCTCGAACTCAGTGTTGCATGTAACAGAAGCTATTGAATTACTTTAATGAGATATCGTACTATCAAATATTGGGATGTTACAGTTTATAGATCTTCAATGAATATTTCTACAAGAAAACATCCTATAACTTCTTTTATGGGTGTATAATGATAAAAATGTGAATTGTTGCATTACATCAATAAATAATGTTTGTGACAATCTCAATTTCACGTTGTTTTCATTTATTGGGATCATTAAATCATTATTTTTTTATCATGGAGATAAATTTATAAATCAACTAATGATGAAGGTATTCCAAGCATATTATAGACCCTACTGGTAAGATACTATATCAAAAAAAATTACCTTTAGGATTCAATATAAAGGTCCTCAAATTTATAAACTCTAACCTGACTCTCTGTCTCATCATTGGGTCGAATATAGAAATGAGTTATATGATATGATATTTAAAATATTTCATTCCTTAAAATATTTGGGAAACATGATTCCAAAAAAAATCTATATGTTGAGTGGATCCCACCAATTCAGCATATAGCTTCCATTCATGCCATACTAAGTAATCTCATCCTTTCCTGGACTCCATTTTATGAAAAGAGAGTAAATTATTATGAAGAGTCATGTGGGGAAATTTTATGAGTATTATCTTAAGACTGAAAAAGGATAAATATTAAAACATTCTTCCTAAATCCTCCAGCTACTGACAATTAGTTAATACTGAGAGTGATTTAATTTCATGAAATGAGGGATGTATATGATTCCATGGAGGGAAATCATGTTCCTGCACAACTCCAATATTTTTATAGAACTAATATTTAGATATATAACAACAATATTTTATAGATTATAATCTATCAAGAAGATTAAATCATTCCTGACGTGACTGAAAGCGTGCGGTAGTGTGGGTTCGACTTCCACGTCTTCCACTCCCCTTTCAGAACCCATCTGTTCTAAAAGGTATTGGTGACAACATCGGTTTTTTTCTTCGGATTGATGATCATTCTCTTTGCATGAATCAACATAGCTATTCTCACCTTTTCATCGAAATGGACCTATCAGATCCTCTCTTGAAATGAATTTATCTTGAGGTGGAAGGTATGTCTGGTTTTTGGTAGCACATTAATTATGAGGGATCTTTTGGATTTTGTTCGGTTTTTTGTCAACAAGGCCATTGGACATCTTTTTGTTCTCGACGTGGGAGGAGGGGTCGTAATGGATCAGAGGCTCAGACAACTGACCCCCTTGCCCCATGGTCCCTATAGTTGATGTAATGTCTCCAGCTAGTGGAAAGATGAGTCCACATTCAAGTGGTCATCACTCCCCCTCAGGCGTCCAGTGGGATACAACCATGTTGATACTAGACAAAACCCTCTCCACTTATAGTCAACCAGGTTCAGTTGCTCTTTCTTCCCTCTTTGTTCTGAAGGCACCGAGTGGTGACAATAATGGTAAGGGCATTGCTATTTTTTCAGGGGGTTCTGGACCATCCTATGATAATGTTATGCATGGTGTGGCGGCTAAACCTTCCATCAAAGAGAATGACGATTTTGTTGTCGGTTTGAGTGGGGACATCACTTTTACTGGTGGCACATATGTTCATGTTGAATTGGATGCACCTATGGTTGCTCATAATCATCTTGACACTCTTGGGGATGACAATAATCCAATTCGTAAGCCAAAAATGCAGGGACAAGCAAGAGATTTGTCTAATCATGGTGTTTCCTCGAAGGTCTTCGGAAAGAAGGAGGTGGCAGGTAGGATGCACACTTGCTCCAATTTCCGCCAATCTAGTCTCATGCCTGAGGATTTAGATATCGACTCTGAGAGGGAGTAGGATGTTTCTGATGGTATGTATGAGGATGATTTTTGGGTGTAACTTTAGTTGGATTCTCACTTTTTCTGTAAAAGTGTTTCTTAAAAAAAAGTTTATTTTCAGTCAGTTAGTATTTTTTCATTTCCTCAGGAAGGTGATAGCCATACAGAATGTTTCCCTTCAGTAATTTCTGATTAGGTCATATGAGGTTGAATATTTGGCCATAATACTATAGAAAAATCACTTCTGTGGAGAGAGATTTAGGAACACGTGGTGGAATGTGGGTTGTGCGCGTGAATATACAATTATCTCTAGTGAAATGGTTTTATGGTGCTGGAAACTCCTCATTTAGAGGTTTTTTGTTTTTTGTTTTCCATTGATTATAATAATGAAAGGTCACGTCAATTCATAATCATTTTTTTGATATTGTTATTAATTTTTTAATATATCCTTTAAAAATTTATATAATGGTCATAACTTTATCTCTTTTTATTATTTTTTCATTTAAAATTGCAATATTTGTAAAATTTCATTGTATTTATTGTGTGTTCATCTAGTTTTTATCTATGATTAGTGATCTTAATGGAATCTCTAAGAATTTCTTGAATTAATATTGGTCATCATTTTGTGTTAGGATTGTTGGATATTGCTAACCACATCCAAACCTAGAAAATTAAACATTCCCAAAATAGATGATAATAATTCCCCCCTCATTAAAAGATGAACTGATGTGGGGATAACATTGACACTTTATAAACCTACTAATCATTTAGTGATTCTATAGGTGGATGTCATGGTAAAACAGTCTCCAACACTATTCCTTAGAATTGTATTGGATTCTTGACATATCTCTTTACGACTTGTTATGGATTTGATGACCCAATGGTTAGTGGAAGTGGTAAAACCCACATCCCTACATGCATTAGTTATTCTAAGATAGTTTACATGGTCGCTACCAATTTAGTCGATTTTATTTGGGGAATTTTCAATCAATAATTATCTAGGTGTAGTTTCCACATATAATTTTAGCTAATTTACATAATGAGATTCCATGCAGCTAGATTATGTGTTTTTCTCATCTGATATATATATTCTTAATCAATATTCATTTCTAATTAAAAATAATACCAATGTAATATTCAATAATATTCTATATAATTGAAATACATTTTTTCATTAAAGACATGGTGTTTTTTCTAGTTTGACTAATAAATGCAATTGATTTTTATCCTTATGACCATTCATAATATAACCACAATGAATGATATTTCCTTAAGTGGAATCCAATATCTAAAAGGTGAATTATTGTTAAATTATTCCTACGTGACCTAGCCCCGTATGCATATATAGGATAATTAATTATAAATTATTTATCAAATGGTCATTAGTTTTTTGTTAAAAGAACGTAATAGGTTCTCTTAGTGAATTTCTATCATCATGTTCTGAGTTATAGAGAAATTATAAAGATCAATATGATAGAGACACTTGTCAAATTCTTAGAGATAATAATAATAACTATGTTAAGTGAGGTTCTAATCCTTTTTAAAATGATTATTTTTCTTATTTTGTGTCGAAATTAGATCATGGATTAATCCTTCAGCACATAAGGGGTGTCATAAGTAGGGGTGGAAATCAACCAAGTAATAGTTAGGATATTTTTCTGATTAAATTCCTTTCAGGTATCCACACCATATCCTTCCACAAAAAAGGAATATTTCTCTAAATTTCAAAACCCCAAACATCTTTTTTCTGTATATGGTGACTTAGAGCTTATTTATTGTATGGAATATGGTTTTTACTCTATGTTATCTTCTAAAAAATGTTTGGTGCTTCTGGAAATTTATGGGGAACCATGTGTAGTTGACCCTACATGTCCATGTACCTCCCTATATAAAGGTTCCCTGATGATGGAAGAACATCCTTTTTTAGATGATATATCACAATAGTGAGATTTTATAAGTAGCATATCCAAGGTAGGTTCCATGTAGCATATCTCTATGGTAGCACGAGAAGAATTTCCAGATTAGGTATATATCTATTCATTATATAATGATTCCATAGATTTCTGGGATAACCTGGAAATACAAAGTATGGCCTCACGTATATTGGCATTAAGTAGCATTGAAATACAGGATGTATCCAACATTTTCATCTATATTTTTCATCATTTAATTTGGGACCTAGATTGGATATGATCCTGCTATAAATAAAACTACTAGAGTATATTGATGTATATTTTTAGATATTTTGTGGACATTTTTCTAATGTTGGGAATAAGTGGGGATAACCTAAAAATATTTTGAGCTATTGGTAGGTATACGAGATCCCCATTTTGTGGCTACCAAAAATATATCAATTATTCTGGTTTGATACTAGAGTATGTGTTGAATTCTTATATTCATTCCCTATTGGAATATGTCAAAAACCCGCTGATATTAGTGAATAGATATGTGGAATCAGCTATATGGACTCAGTGGCATATTGATGATATATTTCATAAACATAAGTAGGAATATGTTCCAGTTTCCTATTTTTTGTTAGAATATGTTGTAAATATTATTAAATTTTATTAGAGATATAGACCGGACATAATGTGGCCATTAAAATAGGTCAATAAACCATATGTTTAATTGGAATATCTTACAAATACTAATTTTCCATTTGAATATTCCATTTCATATATTTGAGATGAATATGTGCGTGTACTAAAGTGACTTTCAAATTATTTTGATGAACACCAGTTAGGACAAGGATATTTAGCGAATTTTTTACCTCATTCTTCAATGTACTATTTCATTAATTTACTCTTTATATTCTATTGGTTCACATATTATATGATGATATACTTCTGTGATGGAAAGAAGAGGAATATTGACTTGTTCTTATGTGATTAATGTAATATATCGTCAAATCTCAAAAAAATTTACAAGAATATATTCGTAGTTCAAAAGGGTTTTAGGATGAATATAATAATATTTCTTTTTCTCCACCGTCATATTCAATACAAATTTAAATTATGTGGTAATATATGTCTAATTATGTCTTTCATTTTCCATCAGGATATTCCAACGAGCTCCAATAGCTAGTGTAAGAAATTTTGTTGTTCCCCATATTTCTTATAAGATCTAGTGGAAGGATTTGTATATTAAAGTAGGGGTGTGAGTGGGATAATTGGTTTTCATCATAGCATGTAAATGGGATTAATCAATATATTTTTGTATACGAGGCCACTCCCCAAGATCCATTACTTTTCATGACTAGAGATATTCATGTAAACCTAGTTATGGGTGAACAAGGAGTGATTTGGAGGGCTTCACCCGTAGCGAGTAGGTGAGGTGTAGTGTTTTCATAGAACTGGAAATAATGTTTGATATCATACCTTTTATGAGAAACTGGAACCATTGTGGAGTCATTTTTCGAGTTCCTAATGTAGAATCCCATGATAAATAAGTGACTAGTTGTCACACTCCGTGTAGAGGCACCAGAAGCGATTCCTAGTGGCGATATGTTCCATACACTTATTTTAGATCATCATCAAAAGTCATGGGCCTATAAGATTCATTTCACAGAGTCCCTTTCATATTGAATATATGGTATATATGGTACCATCCAAATCGTTCTCCCTTACAATTGCATTTGGAACCATGTTTCATAGATGTTGGGTAGGTTACCATGTCAATCTTCATGTTGGGGTCATAGATCTTGTAAAAGATGAGGTTCTAGAAATCATGCCCAATAACATTCCATACATTTGGATCAATTTTATATATCAAACATGGGTTCTTTTGGAAATACTAATTAAAACAAAATAATATTGATATCGGAAGCATCTCATGTTGGTTCATATTCAACCAAATCATTTTTATAGGTGAAATATTTATGATGACCCACCATTATTAAAATTTTTAGAACAAGATATCCATTTTTATTTCAACCTAAATTTTTTTAGTATAGAATGATTTATTATTAATTAATATGGATTGTTTAATATTCCTAACATCAGTCTACTTCCCATATCATGGATTGGTTCTAAAGGGGTTTAATCAAGGAACCCAAAAAATCAATGAATCGCAAATTATTTATATGTTATAGACTAACATTCTAGGGGTAGATGGTATTAAAGATTCCATATCAATTATAATTAGGAACTCACATTGGTTAAGAGACTGGAAGGATAAGATCATTCCACCATTTTGACTCTAATTATTACCTACACTGTGACTCTCATATATATTTAACTAATGTTCACAAATAATTCAACAAGATCTATATGGGACATGTTACCATAAAAATGGAAATCCTTCATTATAATTTTCTAATGTGAATTTATATACAAATAATAGGAATCCCATAAATGGGAACGTATTTATGTATCAGATGTTATATATTAACAATACCTTTTATATTTATCATATGTTTCTCATTTTTATATTATTATTACATAGTGAGGATATCGTTTAATTCACCATTGTTTTATTCCACGCAACTAGTTTCTCTATATTTTATCATCATCCATAAGATTTTTTATTTATATAGTGTCAAGATATGTCCTATAAATGATATTCATATATATCTATGTGAATGGAATCCAACCACATATTGTTCTGTGTCGCATCATTGGACACGTCGTACATTTTTTTGTTCATGTGATAAGGGTTAATCCATGTATTTTGATGTTATGAAATGAAGATGACTGTGTGAATGATTATTAGTAATGGTGAGGGTTTGAAGTATGCAATGGTATCCCTTTTTGGTAGACATAAAAGTGAATATGGCATGACGAGGAAAAATTGATCTCAAAAATTATATATAAATGTAAGAAATATATCTCAATTAGAAAAGTGAATAAATATTTTAATATAATGAGACCCAAACATAACATTTCTCTATTTGTGGGGTATGTGGTTTCTAAGAATATGTCTTGATATGGGGTTATTTAATTAGATCATGGACCTAATGGATGTGAAAAGAATATGGTTGATTTTGTAGTTTTGACCTAATAGTGGCATCCTATGTATCATATTGAGAAAGTAATAAAATACTATGAAGTTGTAATAATATGGATTAAATTAATGTAATAATATCATACCATAAAATTTGTAATAATGTTGTATGGTTATTTTGGTGATGTTTAATGTCATAATAATTGGATTTTTTTATAGGGTGGGCCTGAAGCCTCAATTTATTATTTGAAAGAAAATACCTCTTTAGACTGGGTAGAGGGAGACCCATTACATAGCCCGAAGGCCCAAGGATAAGTGGCCTGAATACAAGGCTTGAAAGCCCATTTTTTGGCCCAAAGGACCCCTCGGTGAATAGTACTACTACAGTACCCACGCTGCTACAGTAACTACTACAGTACCGCCACCGCTACAGTATCTGCTACAGTCCCTCCGCCGCTACAGTGCTGTTGCTGCTACAGTGCCACCGCTGAAACAGTACCTGCTACAGTACTGCTACAGTACCTGGGTAATTCGCCCCGGCTCGGATTTGATCCTGGGTCTTTTGGATGCCAAGCAAGAGCCTATACCACTAGGGTACAGGCTCGTTGGCCCTAATAATTGGATGTTATACATATCTTTCAACATAATTATATGACTAAATCATTTAAATAATTGGTTTTAAAAGAGATGATTGAGTGGGGAATATAAATATGTGGTTTCCCTAACATGGTTTGTAGGTAATGTGTCCCTTTTAAGGAATATAACACTGGTAATATGGCTCATAGAGATGAAGTTAAAATTTTCTGGTCTAAACATACAAAGGAGTCACTTGATGGAAGATGAAATTTTATCTGATGGCGTAATAAACTCAAACCTCAAATCACACATTAGTTGTTATTGTTGTCAGAAATATGATATAAGAGAGGATCAATCACATTAAAAAGAAGTGTGTCACAAGATTTTATCATGTATTACATGCTGATTTTTTCATATATAATTCTCTCTTCTTATCCCATTGATGATTCATGATTGATGAATTTATCAATAGGTGCCTCCAGGGTAACATTCCTAAAGATAGACATTATTTTCCCAGATTTCTGCTGGTTCTTATGCATGGATAGTGAATTAGATATAGTGGTTAAAGGAGAGTGAAATCTACTAAGAATGAATATGGTATTAATCCATGATAAATTCCCTATCTGGCATGGATAATGGGATAGAGTTAAAATCCCCCATTGATCTAAGATATAATACTCTATTTTCTTTCTAATAGATATTGATATTATTAAGGGAATTCATAAATTTTCTTCCCTGGGGGTTTCAACTCTTTGGGATGACAACCAATATATTACATTTATATTGGTAATTGTTGATCAAATTGGTGTACATGGGTGTGATTTCTCTAATTATATAGTCTTAGTTATTATATAGGAGTTGCAAGAGTTTGAGTTACCATGTACCTAATTTGGGGTTAATTGGCATTTTGAGTGGTATATGTCTAGGAAATAGTGTAGGGTATCTATGTGAACAAGGTTGGGTCCAATGTTTACATCACCTATAAGGGGTTAGGTCACTTAATGAATAAATAGATGATTTTGTATCATGTGACGAAAGAGTGAAAATATAATCTCATTATTGAATATAGATAATGATAAAAATATTTTCATTGTAAAATTTGAGACCACCCCTTTTCCCGTCACTCATCCATTGATGATTATTTATTTTTTGAGGCCTAAACCATCCATCAGAGACCCATTATTTAATGGCAGTTTCATGATATATAAATTTCCTCTTCATGGCCATATCTTCATTCCTAGCATGTCCTCCCTCATTTTTTGTGTCTTCTTGAAGGATAAATATTATGTTATATGGAAAAAATATTTTTATATATATTCCACTATAAATGTAAATAAGGTCATGTGTGGGGTTCAAGGGTGGTGGAGAGAGGAAATATGAAATTTGAGCAATGTGTTTCTTTAGGAATGTGTATAACCAAAGAGTATATAGAATGTATAAAAACATCTGAAAACCATTCCATCATCAATGAAATTCATCACATAGGCAGAATCTATTACGTATCTAGCATGTCATCGATTTTATGACCCTCTATTATCACATATCATATATTTCTAATCATAATATCCATAATTGTCACATAATTCTACATAATAATTGAAATTTTTATCATTAATAATGTGAATCAAAGGGGTTTCTCTTTTACCAATAGGTTTTACATGGTCTCCCAACATGGTCTCATGATTAGCGAGGTATCATGGGTAGTTTTTCAGTCCATTCCCCATGGTATCCCTTACTCATTTTTTATCATCCATTCCTCATCCATGATCCTCAAGTTGGTGAAAAAACTCATAGTCCCATATGAATATTCTCTGTCGAACTAGGCATGAGAGAGGGAATTCTTAATAAACCATAGATATGTACATTTCAATTGGTAGATCTTAGTTTTCATCATGTCATGGTAGATCATTAGAACAAATAGAGTTTTTTTAATAAATTGGAACATTTCTGTTGATTTTCACTAGTCATAATGATACATAGGCCTTAGATTCCATAAAATTGATTGTGTAAATCCTCAGGAATACCCTAAATCACATCAGGATAAAGTTCCACTTCCAGCATCCCAATCCAAATTAAATGTGGAAAACATTCGACTCAAACGTGTTCAAAAACTATTGGAAATACTCCCATAATGTATCCCCCTAACCATCATAATATTAGTTTAGTTAATTTGGGATAATAAATCTATTTAATCATCAATTATATAGATTCTTACAACCCAACCATATCAATAGTTAATCATTCTTCATATGGTTTCCCTATATATGAGCTATTATGATCTAGTTTCTACGTTAAGAAAATTAGAGGCAAGGTGGTAAATGTTATATTGTCAAACTAGTGAATTAGTGGGATAAGGGTGTGGATAAAATAGTGTTTTTTTATAAATTCCCAAGAAGATGGTGGTGTTTTGGGTTTCTTTGATTTTTCATTTTGTAGATGGTTTGTCAATAGTTTTCAAATTAATATTGATTGAACACTTGGATGAGTGTTCAGTTTTTGAATTCTAGATGTAGTGTTCAACACGAGCCATGATGAATGGATTGTAGAGTGGGATATATGTGTGGTTTTATGAATGGATGAAGGTGTTTTGGATATACATGGTTAATTATTGATAAGTATGGATGAATTTATGAGGTTTTTATTGAGGGAGATAGTATGGGAAATGGAACTAGGGAACCTAAAATTTGACAGAATGTAAGAAGAGGGGGTACATAGTGAAGAGGATCAGTAGGGTACTAAGATAGAAATATTAGAGATTGGGATTTGGATAATGTTTTGGATGGAACTGATGGAGTTAATTAGAGTTTATGGACATATTTTTAATGGAATATAATGACTTACGTCATGAATGGTTAATTCACATGATGACTGTCCTTGATAAATACATTATTTATCATGGTTCTTAATAAGTAGTATCTATAAGAGTGATATTCAATGTTTTCCGAGGAAAATGAAAAACTAACTTACCCTAAATAATACATCAAATCATTGTCATGAAACTAGTCTACCCCCAATCATTTCATTATCTAATGTCAAGATCTATAATTTTTTTGTCAAAGTTATTCAAATTTTATTATGAGGATGTAGCCCTAATACGGTGGCTCCCCATACTAAATAAACTATTTTCCATTAATTGTTAATATATATTCATCTTTTCATTGAATTTAATTGGATTCATTATGAAATATTGTATTCACTATAATTGTTTCCAACCAACGTAGAAATTATTTTCCACTTAATAGTTTATGAGTGAATTAAATTGATGTACCTGGTTCAAATGTGAAAATTTTCTTCTTGTAATTCAATGGTCAATTGACTGTTTTACATATTCATTATAGATCATAGACATTTTATAATGATATATACATATCTCTTATAATTAATCAATCTAAAACATCCACTTTTCCATTTCACATTAGGTATTAATATTGATATTTTGAACATCCAAAAGTGATAAATGCTCCATCCCAATTTCAAACTAGATGGGTTTTATATAGAGAAGCCTAAAGTGAATCATATCAATGGTACTTTTGATGAATATTTGTTATACCCATACATTTTTACCAAACATATAGATATACTCTTTTCTACTTGTGTTTATATTTTTCTCAGTGATTTATTTGATTCATTGGTTGTACAATCCTAACTACCATATTGTGTGTAGTTGTTAATGATTGCTATTATTTTATCCAAAAAATCATTTCTAAAGTAATATCCTCATCATATGATTATTGAAATAAATCTAGAAATAACTAATAAGTAATCTATATTTTCTAAATAACAAAAAAAGTCTTCCATAAGATGTGCATTATGGCCTTGGTATTATTTAGAGTGGTTGACTCAATTTCTAAATATTTTCACATGTAATCACACATAACTATATATATTTCATTCTAAATAAATTTGGTAATAACATAATGAATTCTATACCCTTAAAATTTTTAAATCATCTTCTATGATAGGTCTATAGGGAATCTAATTATGATTAATTATGATTCTTATTCTCTAGCATTTATTATGAATTTGAATGAAATATATCGAATCATGATGTAGTGTGGTCCAAATGAATCAAATTTCAAGTATTTTGGATATGTAATTATTGGTATTTTGATCGCACATATTATTTTATGAATTTAAATATTATACAACACTCAGTATCACTTATGTGGGTATGTACATTTATATAAGATCATATCAAAACTATTTGAGAAGAAATGATTCATTCCAGAATTAATGTGCAACAACATCCCAGAATCTAATCGTTTTTCTAGTATAAAAATTTAGTGTATTGTGTCTTGTTGGAAAAATAGTTTTCTATATTAGTAAACCATGGCTTGGTATGAAAAATACCTATAAATTTTTTCTCATATTTATGCTTTTCAGGAATATATATCTCATACTATTCTACATGATATGGAAATGGAAATCTCAATAAATGGTAAGTGACAAAATTTTCATATTCTTTATTATCTTTTATGAAAATATTATACTCATATTGTGTGGTAGACTCCACAAAATCAACATCAGAATGGCATCCCATTTTTGAGAAATTATCATAAGATAAAATTCATAGTGTAATCTATATCCTTAGAAATCATGAGATATCACCAATATTTATCAAATGTTAAAACCAGTATGAGAATCTCTTATCCAGATATAATTTAATTAGTTATATGCCTGATATATTATATATGATAAAAAATTTAATATATTCCATGTCCTAAAACATTACCCATTTTAATGTAAATTTCAATGCACATTATCTCAAAATCATCTATGTAGTTTGACTTTATAGTGACCTCTGAATCTGGTAGATTTACATTTATGCCAATGATGTATTTGTAGAAATTATCATCACAATGGAAAATAATAACCTTCAAAAAAAGATGTGTGATAGACTGATAAAAACTGAAGAAGAATTTTAATGACTGGGTATAAAGTATTACATGTTTAGTGAATATTCGTATCCTTATAACTGTTGTGAGTTTTTTTTAATCTAAAATTCCCGTATCAGTTGTTATCACTGAGAGGGGAAGGGTGAATCAGTGATAACTTTTTCTTTTTAAGAATTGTTCCCTTTGAATGATAAATTCAACCTCTGTGGCTGGTTAATGCCATGATCTACTCTTTTTGTGGTGTAGTGATAATGAAAACACAGAACACAGAGATTTACAAGGTTCGGTACAAAGACCAACTCCTTGCCGTGTTGCTTGCAATCCCCAACACGGATTCTTCACTATGCCAGAATATGTTTACACGGTAATTGGTTATAACCCCCAATTACAAGTTGGTTAAAACCCCCCAACTTCACAGCATCTTCCACTTCACATCTCCACTTCTCTTCTTCCAATGTGTTCTTCAATTCTTCAATTAGTTTTAACAAACTGCAGGAGAACTTGTCAGTCTTGATCACCCATACTTCTATTCAATATGCATGCATGTGCATACATTCACTCCCTTCTTCTTCACTTGAGAACACACCCTCACAACCAAGATATGTTGTGGCCTTACTTCTTCAATGTTAATCTTTCTCTTCACACGTGCACACACACTTTGTTCTTATGTTTAGATGCACACGTACTCCACTATGAAATCACCCTTCTTCGAGTAAATCACACACAACCCAAATGGGTATGTGGATATTATATGTGTGAGGGTTTCTTCTCAAGGGTTATCAAGGCCTCGGCCTCATGCATGTGTTCATCTTTGTGACAACACAAGGCCTCGGGTTCTGCTTCTTTGTGCAAAACAAGAGTGCACAAACCTCCTTCTTCATGCAAACCAGGGATCACGGGTCTTCTACGAACCAAGAGTGCTTGGGTGAAATAGGCGCGCAGGGTGCGACAGCTTCTTCTACCGCTCATGTGGCATGGAAAAACCTTCCACGCAGGTGCGGTAGCTTCCTGCAACCATGTGGGTGGCGCGATGGTTCCTCCTGTCGCGCGAGTTCGCGGGCACAGAGGGTGCGGCCACTTGCTACCGCGCCAGAATGCGGGCAGCAGGCGCGCATGGCTCAGCCTCTTCCCTGTCGTGCAAGGGAGCGCACAGGGAGACTCGACTCGACCTCTTCCTTCACGCAAGGAACACACGGTTCTTCGTCGTTCAAGTGGTTGCGTGGTTCTCCTCTCTAAAGATGATCTATTTTTTGAAACAGAAGCAATTGAATGTTCGGGAGGCAGCAACCTCTTCTCAGCTTGGACTCTTCCTTTTATAGATAGGGAATGCGTTCAAAATCCATCCATGAATCATCTGAGATTCATTCCACCGAATTTCCGAGATATGCGGTTCTTTAAAAAACATTCAACCAGCGTTAATGATTTTACAGATACCTCGGGTGTTTCCTTTTTCCAAACATGTGATCCAAACTTCATGTATGAATTCAAGATCATATACACGATTCTTGTGCATAAATCTCGCACGAATCCACGTGGCCTTGGAAACGTTGTTTTCCTCGACCGTACCTTCTTCCTCGAGATTTATAATGCATGCAAGACGTATATTGAATTCATGGTCTCGGTTCGACCAGACGATCACTAGGGAGGCTTCATGTTCTTCAGAAGTGGTCGGGAGCTTCATCTCCCTCGCTCGGGTGCCTCTGGTTCGTTGGAGGTGTCGCGGGGTAGCATTAGCTGGTGGGAGGTTGATGACGACCATGGTTTGTCACCTCGTCCTTTGGATCGGCGTTAAATGATCTCGGATGGCGCCGCAGATGGATCGTGGGGCTGTGATAACACGCGGATCAGATGGATGGCCCAGATTAGCTCCGCGTCTCAAAAAACTCGTCCCACATCGGAACGCGCAGCAGTTTTTCTGCAGTTTAACAACCATCGCCTCCCACCATTTGCTCAGAAATCTCCTCTCCCCCCTCCGGTGCTGCCCCAGACCGGTTCTCCTGCAAGAGCGCTCTAGCACACACTCTGCTTCCTTCGGGCGCGCACCTAGCGCCCACGCTGCACGGATTCATCACTGTCTGGCACCCGCGGGCTTACACACGGCCCGCACCATGCCTCGAGGAGGCCTTGGCCTTGAGGACTTCCCTTGAGCGCGGTTGAACCTCGGGTCCTGCAAGTGCTTGAGGTGAGGGGCCTTGGCTGGCCTCCTTGGTTGGATTATTTTTTGTTAAAGTACATAGTTGGTACATTGTATAGAAGCAAAGTAACCAAGTAAAAAAAAATGCCAAACCATACTTCTTCTCCTCTTCATCTTCTTATGAACTCCATATATCTTCTCCAACATCTCTTCTTCTTCTTCTATAGAATTCTCAAGGATCCCTCAACTATATTCATCAACAAATAATCATAAATCACTTTTATCTTCAATGTTCTTATTCAATCCAATCATAGATAAGGGTGGATCATCTTCAAATCCACATGCACTAAGAGATAGTGCATGGTATTCTTCAAACCACTTCATCCATTTAGTTGTTGTGGATGGTTCACCTTTCTCTCCTCATGCATTGTGAAGACAATTCATGGACTTCTAACAATGTTATGACATTGCATATCCTTGATACAAGTCTTGGAACTTCATGATCAGTTATATAATCGTATGATTTCTGTAAAGCATCTTCAACCATCATACCTCAAGCTTTATCACTCTTCAAGCCCACTCAATCAGTTAGCACTCATTGACTGGTTATTGACAAAAAATTCAATCACATGGGCACAACAATCTCCCCCCTTTGTATTTGGTTTTCAACACTCCTAAGCACAATTAAAAAACATCACAATGTGTTCTTAATGATTTCTCCCCCTTATTGGACAACAAATGCAAAGGGATAAATGGGAAGTCATTCTCATAATGCATAACCGCTTGACTTAGCAACTAATGCTCCCCCTCAAGGGATGCACTTATCTCCTTCAATTCCCTGCATGTTAGTACAAAATCATATAAATTTATGGAATAAGGAGGAACCTTTCTATTCCTCAAGTGAGAGGAGAAGGCTGAACATGAAGTTTCAGCCTTAACTCAAAAAATCATTCTGTAGGCATAGCTTTGGTGAAAATATATGCCACTTGATCTTGAGTAGAAATGTAGTCTAACTTGATGTCTCCACTAGCAACCCTCTCTTTGATAAAATGATATTTTATATCACGGTTCTTAGATCTAGATTGTTGTATAGGATTCTTAGACAAGCCAATTGTACTTTTATTATCACATAAGATCCTCAATGGTTTTTCAGCTTTAAATCTCAAATCTGGTAGCTGCACCTACATCCAAATCATTTGTGTACATGCATGTGTAGCTGCCACATACTCTGCTTCAGCTGTGCTCAATGTTACAGAATTTTGTTTCTCGCTGTACCAACTAACACATCCTTCTCCCAAAAAGAAGGTTCCACAAGATGTGGATCTACTTTCAGTACAATCACCAACCCAATCAGCATCTGTGAATCCTAACAACTTTATGTTTGTACTGTGCTTGTATAAGAGTACATAGTTGAGGGTTCCTTTCACATATCTCAATATTCTTTTAGCTGCTGATAAGTGAGATTCTTTTGGGTCACTTTGAAATCTAGCTCACAAAGTCACTGCATATGTTATATCTGGCCTTGAAGCCGTGAGATAAAGGATACTCCCAATAATTCTCATGAACCCTTTCTGATCAACATTTTTTCCTTGTTCATCCTTGCATATCTCGGTTCCAACAGACATGGGTGTTGAGACTTACTTTGCACTCTCCATTCCGATCCTTTTCACTAAGTCCCTTGCATATTTTTCTTGTGAACGAAATATGGAGTTTTTCCTTTGTTCCGCCTTAAATCCTAGAAAATATGTAATTTGACCAATCATGGACATTTCAAATGTTCTCTTCATCTGCTCAGAAAACCCTTCACATAATCCTTCCTTGTCACCAGCAAAAATAATATCATCCACATAGATAATGACTATGAGAGTACCAGTGGACATTTCTCTTACATAGAGATTACTATCAACTGTTCCTTTGACAAACTTCATGCTCTTGAGACAACCATCCAATTTGGAGTAACAGGCTCTAGGGGCCTACTTCAATCCATACAAGTATTTTTTCAATCTGCATACCATACTACCATCTTTGTCCAGCACAAATCCCTCTGGTTGTTCTATATACACTTCTTCTTCAAGGTCTCCATTAAGGAATGAAGATTTCACATCCATCTGATATACCTTGTACTGCTTGTGTGCTACAACTGCAAAGAACATTCTGATAGTTTCCAGTCTTGCAACTGGTGCAAAGGTTTCTTCAAAGTCGATTCCTTCCATTTGAGAATACCCATTGCAAACAAGCCTGGCCTTATTTCTGGAATCTTCCCCCTTTTCATTGAGTTTGTTTCTGAAAACCCACTTTGTCCCAATTACATTTTTATTTTTGGGCCTTGGAATAAGATCCCAAGTGGAGTTCTTTTCTATTTGATTGAGCTCCTCATGCATAGCTTGTATCCATTCCTCATGTTCAACTGCTTCAGCCACTGTGTGAGGTTCAACTTGAGAAACCAGTGCAGTCTGATCTTCCAATCTCAATCTTCTTCTAGTTTTTACTGAGGACTGTCGGTCACCAAGGACATTTTTTGTGTCAACATGTTTTTTCAATTTATTTTATCTCCTTCTTCCATCTTCATTAGTTTCTTCTTCATCACTGGTGTGTTCAGAGTTGATCTCACCAGCAGTTGGTGTTGGCTCAGTTAATTTTTCATTCTTCTGTTCCAAGGATGTGTCATTCATTGAGTCATCATTATCCACATGATATGGTTTGGTGTTGTTTCCAATTATTCTGACATCACTATAGTCAATCATTTTGTTCAACCTCTTATTCCAGCATCTGTAGCCTTTTCCATCAGGTCGGTAACCCATGAAGATTCCTTCTTCTACTTTTTCTTCAAACTTTCCCAGATTAATGTTCTTAATCTTGATGGTTCAAGGACTACCAAAGACTCTGAAGTACTTAATAGTTGGTTTTTTTGTTAAACCACATTTCATAGGCTGTCTCTTGTGTCTCTGGTCTCAAAAGACATCTATTTTGTATGTGTATAGCTGTGCATACTGCTTCTCTCCAGAAAAACATAGAGGTATTGTTCTCAGCTTACATAGTCCTCCCCATTTCGACTATGCTTAGACTCTTCCTTTCACCCAATCCATTTTGTTGTGGAGTATATGGTGTACTATATTAAATCTTGATTCCATGCTTGACCAGATAGCTTTCAAAAGCATCACAAGCGTATTGTTTTCCATTGTCTGATCTCACTTTCTTAACACAGAGTCCTAGTTCATTCTCAGCCCGCCTCCTGAAATTTTTGAACATTGTGATTGCTTCTGACTTGTGTTTCATGAACTTGACGTTGGTCATCCGAGTGTAATCGTCAATGAATGTTATAAAATAGAGATATCATCTTGTAGACTTCTGTCTCATCGGTCCACATATGTCTGTATGAATATGTTCAAGGGGCCCAGTAGATACGATATCTACTCATTTGTGTGAACTATGGGTTAGTTTTCCCTCCTGACATGTGTCACAAATTTCATCTCTTTCTCTCTTTAATTTGGGTAGATCTCGTACAATGTTGTACTTCAGAATTTTACTCATACTTCATTGACCCAGATGGCAAAATCTTCTATGCCAGAGATTGTTTTCATCTTTAGAACTAAGATAACAAGAATTCATGGACTCACCAATTTGAAATTGGTTTCTAGTGGTTCTTCGTCCTTGAGTGATGACTTTTCCATCATTTGAGCTCTTGATGATGCATGAATCCTTCTAAAACAACATCTCATGTCCATCATCACATAATTGGATTAAACTCAGCAGGTTGTGCTTTAATCCTTCAACAAACAACACATCATTGGATTTTAGATTTGTTGTTTCAATCATAGCCTTTCCAACTCCCTTGATTTTTTGAGAACAATAATTTACAAACACCATGGTTCCTATCTCATGACATTCTATGTTGCTTAGAATTTTTGTATCACCAGTCATATGTGATGAACATCCACTATCAAGAATCCATGACTTGGTTTTACTGGTGACTTTTAGAGAAACATCAGCGAAGCATGTGATTTCTTCATTGGGCTCCTGAATGCCGTTTCCTTTCATGTCTTTGACTCTTTGTTCAGGAAGAATAGTTCTACACTTATTAGATCTATGAATTTGTTGGTCACATCTTCCACAAGCTTCACCCAGGGAGTCAGATTTGTTCGGAATTGGAAGTTTTGATGCTTTCTGTAATATACTCTGGGTTTCAGGATATCTCCCCCATGAATCATTCCTCATACTTAGAAGAGACATGGTATACCAACATGTATAGGCCTTGTGTCCAATAACACCACAACACCAGAAGTAGCCTCTAAACCTTGACCTTTTCCGCTGATAGGAGTCATGTTGTAATTTCCTGTCCAAGATTTGAGTAGTCCTTCCTGGGGATTTCCTTTCTTCCATTGAAGATTTTTTTTCACAAGTTTTTGTATTCCATGTTTGTCTCAATTTCATCTTTGGACCTGCATTGTTAGAGATAACAGATGTATTTTGAGATTTAATTAGTGGTAAATTGACTTGCCTCTAAGCACCAGCAAGAGATGATTCTTCCTTGACCTCAACAACCTTGTTAAAGTCTTCTCTCATCTTTGTCAAGCTATTCCGTTCTTCGATCCACTTGGACTATGTCACTAACTACTCCCATTATTTGAGGTGAAGTTTCTATTCATGATCTTTTCCTATCTTATCCAGATCAGCTGTCTTTAGTTTGTGTCTCTTGATTTCATCAATGTACAATGTCTCTTTCTTCATACACTCTTCCAACTCCTCAGTCATCCTTCTGGTTTCCTTTTATAATAGTTTCTTCTCTTTCATGAGATTGTTGTTTTGTTCAAGGCAAGCCTCTATTTCATCTTTCAACATTTTTTCAAGCTCTGTTCGTTCACTTTCATCATCTTCACTACTGCAGGTATCAAACCCTTTTTCTACATGATCCATAAAATTTGTTTCTTCTTCTGATTGACTGGCTAAAGTGGAGTCTGATTCTTCTTCTTTTCTCACATAGCTTCTTCTTTCACCTGGAATGAAAATTTTCTTTCTTGATCCAAATTTTCTTCCTTCTCTTGGGTTTCTACTCCATTTCATCTTTTGTGATTTTTCTTCTTCAACTTATGGAGCACTAAATGTTTTCTTCAGACAGTTAACATCAAAGTGTCGGATGTTATTCCAATTGAAACACCTCGGTGGTAATTTCCCCTTTCCCTTGAATTTATCATTTCCAAACCTTTTTGATAAAATAGAAATAATTTTGTTGAAGTCTTCATCCTTTTCTTCATTGTCATATTCACTTGATTCAAGGACTTCGTCATGTCTTATCTTGAGTTGTCTCATGGACTCAAAATCCATCTCATCCTTGATCTTCTTCTTGAATACTGGGATATTCCTCATTTCATATGCAATGAGAATGTTTTGTAGTTCATCAAGAGAGAGATCATCTCTATCTTTTAATGCTGAGACTTTGGGGTCCAACCTGTCAGGAAAATTCCTCATTAGTTTTTTAAGGATAGTTGAGTCCTCCAACTTTTCTCCAAAGCCCCGAATGTTACTTTAAATTTCGTTGACTCTTGTGAAATAATCATCAATATTTTCTTCTTCTCCCATATTGATATCTTCAAACATGCTTCTCCAAATTTTTAATTTGGATTCCTTGACTTTCATGTTGCCTTCATAACTGATTTCCTATTTGTCCCAAATTTCTTTAGAATTCTTGAATCCCATGACTTTTGTATATACATTTTCTTAGAGTGACATAAAAATGGAATTTTGAGAATTACCATCAACTTCCATATTTCTTTTCTCATCCAGTGTCATAGAAGCTTCATTAGGAAGAGGAGGGAATCCAAATAAGGCTGCATCTCTAACTTCTAGGCCGAGAGATAGAAGGTAGGGTAACATCCGATTCTTCCAGTTGTGGTAATTCTTTCCATCAAATGTAGGAACATGCCTACTATTAACAGAATTTAGATTTTTCATTTTCTCAAAAGTAGATCCTAACAGAGGTATCCTCTCTCTGATACCACATGAAATGCCCGGATCAGTTGTGACCACTGAGAGGGGAGGGGTGAATCAGTGATAACTTTTTATTTTTAAGAATTGTTCCCTTGGAATGATAAATTCAACCTCTGTGGCTGGTTAAGGCCTAGATCTACTCTTTTGGTGGTGCTGTGATAATGAAATCATAGAACACAGAGATTTACAAGGTTAGGTAAAAAGACCTACTCATTGCCGTGTTGGTTGCACTCCCCAACATAGATTCTTAACTATGCCAGAAGATGTTTACATGGTAATTGGTTTTACCCCCCAATTATAAGTTGGTTAAACCCCCCAACTTCACAGCATCTTCTAATTCACAGCTCCACTTATCTTCTTCAAATGTGTTTTTCAATTCTTCAGGTAGCTTCAACAAACTCCAGGAGAACTTGTCGGTCTTGCTCACAATTACTTCTATTCAATATTCATGCATGTGCATACATTCACTCCCTTATTCTTCACTTGAGCACACACCCTCACAACCAAGATATGTTGTGGCCTTCCTTATTCAAGGTTAATCCTTCTCTTCACATGTGCACACACACTTTGTTTGTATGTTTACGTGCACATGTACTCCACTATGCAATCACCCTTCTTCAAGTAAATCACACACAACCCGAATGGGTATGTGGATATTATATGTGTGCGGGTTTCTTCTCAAGGGTTATCAAGGCCTCAGCCTCATGCATGCGTTCCTCTTTGTGACAACACAAGGCCTCAGGTTCTCCTTCTTTGTGAAAAACAGTATTGTACAAACCTCCTTCTTCGTGCAAACCAGGGATCACGAGTCTTCTACACACCAAGAGTGCTTGGGTGCAATAGGCGCGCAGGGTGCGACAACTTCTTCTACCGCGCAAGTGGCGTGGAAAAACCTGTCGCGCAGGTGCGACATCTTCCTCCAACCATGTAGGTGGCATGGTGGCTTCCTCCTGCCGCATGAGTTCGTAGGCACAAAGGGTGCGGCCACTTGCTACCACGCAAGAATGCGGGTAGCGGGCGAGCAGGGCTCGACCTCTTCCCTGTCGCGCAAGGGAGTGCACAGGGAGACTCGACTCAGCCTCGTCCTTCGTACATGGAATGCGCGGTTCTCCATTGCGCAAGTTGTTGCGTGGTTATCCACTCCAAAGATGATCTATTTTTTTGAAACAGAAGCACTTGAATGTCCGGGAGGGAGAAACCTCTTCTCGGCTTGGACTCTTCCTTTCATAGATAGAGAATGCGTTCAAAATCCATCCATTAATCGTCTGAGATTCATTCCCCCAAATAAAAGAGATAATCGGTTCTTTAAAAAGCATTCAACCAGTGTTAATGATTTTACGGATACCTCGAGTGTTTCCTTTTTCCAAACGTGTGATCCAAACATCATGTATAGATTCAAGATCATATACCCGATTGTTGTGCATAAATCTCGCACGAATCCACATGGCCTTGGCAACTCCGTTTTCCTCGGCCGTACCTTCTTCCTTGAGATTTCTCATGCATGGAATACGTAGATTGCATGCATGGTCTCATTTCGACCAGACGATCACCATTGAGGCTTCATGTTCTTCGGAAGTGGTCGGGAGATCCATCTCCCTCGCTCGAGTGCCTATGGTTCGTGAGAGGCGTCGGGGGGTAGCTTCAACTGGAGGGAGGTTGAGGACGACCATGGTTTGTCACATCGGCCATTGGATCGGCATTAAATTTTCTCGGATGGCGCCACGAATAGATCGTGCAGCTGCGATAACATGTGGATCAGATGGACGGACCAGATCAGCTCCACGTCTCAAAAAACTCGCCCCACATCGAAACGCGCTGCGGTTTTTCTATGGTTTCACAACCATAGCCTCCCACCATCGGCTCAGAAATATCCTCCCCCCCCCTCCGGTGCCGCCCCGCACCAGTTCTCCTGCAGGCGCGCTCTAGCGCCCACTCTTCTTCCTTCGGGTGCGCACCTAGCGCCCAAGCTGCACGGATTCATCACCGTGTGGAACCCGCGGGCTTACACACGGCCCGCACCATGCCTCGAGGAGGCCTTGGCCTTGAGGAAATCCCTTGAGCATGGTTGACCCTCGGGTCCCACAAGTGCTTGAGGTGTGGGACCTCGGCTGGCCTCCTTGGTTGGCTTAATTTTTTTTAAAGTACATTGTTGGTACATTGTATAGAAGCAAAGTAACCAAGTACAAAAATGCCAAACCATAATTCTTCTCCTCTTCATCTTCTTATGAACTCCATATATCTTCTCCAACATCTCTTCTTCTTCTTCTATAGAATTCTCAAGGATCTCTCAACAATCTTCATCAACAATTAATGATAAATCACTTTGATCTTCAATGTTCTTCTTCAATCCAATCTTAGATGAGGTTGGATCATCTTCAAATCCACATGCACTATGAGATAGTGCATGGTCGTCTTCAAACCACTTCATCCATTTTGTAGTTGTGGATGGTTCACCTTTCTCTCCTCATGAATTATGAAGACAATTCATGGACTTCTAACAATGTTGTGACATTGCATCTCCTTGATACAACTCTTGGAACTTCATGATCAATTCTACAATCGTCTGATTTCTATAAAGCGTCTTCAACCATCATACCTGAAACTTTATCACTCTTCAATCCCACTCAATCAGTTAGCACTCATTGACTGGTTATTGAAAACAAATTCAATCCATTGGGAACAACATAATCCTTAATGACTCGGATTTTGGAGGGATTGGTCTATGTTTCTTGTTTGGGATTTTCATTAATAAGAATGATTTCTTCCAAGACCATGCAATGGAACATATCTCAATTAAAAAATATAATGTTTTCACTACATATCATCATCACTAAATCTATGTTTCTCCCAAACACAAGAAATTAGATCCCATATATGAAGGAATCATATGTCAATATATCCATTAACTCCTCTGTTATATCATGAAAAATATTTTTCATGGTTAATTTTTGATTTTAATGGTGGGTTTCACAATCCAAATGGAATTCATCGATAGGTGAGGAAACTTTCTGGGTATGTAAAATTTTTCTTCTATTTTTCATTAGGATCATTAATTATTTTATGAAAACTGAATTAGATATCTAAAATTGAGTAATTTTTTTATCCATCTAATATATGATCTTTGGATGGAAAGGTATATTCATGATTATATTTGGAATCATATCAATTTTATTCTCGACACACATTAACCAAAAAATGATTTGTTTTCTATAAATCAACGTAATACTTTAATATAGATGCACAATCAACCATCCATTTTTTTGCGCCACTTTTAGTTTTATTACTCACTCATTGTCCGAGAAAGATAATATTAATCATGTATCATGAAATGTTAGAACCACATTCTTGAAAACAAATTTCTTGGGTGATGTGAATTTCCACAACGATTGAAAGCATTGTTTTATTCCTTCACAATTAAGACATAATGATTGATCATCCGAGGGCTAATATTTATTATACTATTTATAGTACATGACATGGTGTGCATTAATTATCTTGAAACTTTTATTTTTTTTCCTATTTCAATCGATATTTGTCTATATTTAATACCACTAGCATTATTTTGTTGACACCTGAGAATTAATTCTATAGGGTTCTTGTTTGATTAATTATTTACATTTTATTAATCATAGACCTTGTTAGGCTAAAATCATAATAGGAACCATTTATTAGTGATTCTATCTAATTAACCTCTTCTATGAAACTATTTTTTTAATATTATTCAAATATCATTTTCAATGTGACTTCTTCTTCTTCATCTTCCTTATTCATAAAAAATGATTGGACATCTTCTAGATTAATTCCATTATTTTTATTTTTGAAGTGTTTAGAATCTAATTTCTCGTACCCAAATAGAAATATGAGTCATCATTGGTTCAAATCAATTAGTTCCATTTCATTTTCAATGAGTGGTCTCACTAAAATTAATGGAGCATCACCTTCATCTTCTTCCATCATGAGAACCATGAAATCATCTGGGAAAATAAATTTTATGATCTAGAAACGAGTATATTGTAATAGTCCCTTAGGTTATTTAACTAATGAACCATAAATTTGTAATGTGACATTGATATATTTTGGATCATTCAACCAAAAAAATTCAAGAAACACATATCATAACAATTTGGACACGTTCACAGAAGTTATAACATTTATTTTCAAAGGTACATGATACAATGGTACATAAAATTTTATAGTTTTCAATATCAAACATATTTAGTAAAATCTCCTCCTAATACCCCATTAAGCATTCCAATATTTGGTATAGATTCCCTAAATATTCAGTATTTTTTTTTAAAAATATTTTTATTAATTTAATATGCTCTAACATTTATTAAATTATATTATCCAAGGGAATATTGATGTAGTGATTCGTAAACATATCCAATAAATTCTTATAATGGGTCTCTAAATTCCTATTCCTTATCTAATCATGAAATGGGAGGTGTGAATTTTATAGTTTCATTAGAATTTATTCCTTAAAAATTTTCTCATCCGTATATAAATTATTAAACTAATCATATTGTTCATTATAAAATATTTTATTGTGAAGTAGTTCATTGTGGATCTCATCTCTATATTTAAATTTCCATAATATTATTAATCCTTTTTAACATGCACATCCAAAAAAATGTTTTTAAATGCAGTTTTCTTTATTATATTATATATTTTGGTTTTTTTTCAAGAATATATAACCTTTTAATGATCAGAGTTTTAGATTCCTCTTGAGCATCTGGTTTTCTATAACCTATAAGTGCCCATAGTAACTAATATAGTGGTGTTTGGGTAATCTAACCCATCTGATATTTCATGAAGTAAAGGGAATCTATTTGATTTAAAATATCTATATCCTTATTATTTACCCTGTAAAATATTTTTAGGTACATTTTATTAGTATATTTTCATGATTAGACTTTTTAGGTTAGGGTTAAGGCTGTTATCTTTATTCCATGGGCTATCGATATTGCTGTTTGGGGGGGGGGGGGAATATTGATCCCTAAAATAATTCATATAATTTAATGGTATGAGAGATCATGGTGGATATCTAGGAGGATAATTATATCTTAGGAAAAAGTTTATAGATTGTATTTTATTGTTTTACACTTGATTATATTATTTTGTGTACTGCCAATGTCAAGAAGGAGAGTAATATTGATGGGATTATTGTTGGACTCAGTTATAATTAAGATTTTGATAGGGAATAATAATTTTTTTAAGATCAAACATTGTACTATGATTTTTATATAGACATACTATCATTTCCCATGATTTATCTTCCCCTATATGGACCAATGGTGATTTTTAAGGCTGGATGGGGAGTTGAATTTTATTAGGTTTCATCGAAGAAACATGAACACTGGTGGTTAGGAATGTTGTTTACTAAAAATGATGCATGCCACACCTAGTATCACCTCATTCACTTTTCTAGAGGCTATTATTAGGTCAAGTATAAAAAATAAGGTCTCTACTTATAGATGATTTCTTTATCAAGATTCACCTATTATCTAGGGTATCCACCACAAATCCCACAACAAGCTATTTTATGCAGTATAATTTTTAAATAATGACCTAGATAAAGAGTATAGATTGTGGAAAAATTATATGATATTCACTAAATCTTTATAAAACCTTGAATGTGGATTCAACATCTATGTTAGATATATTTTGTATATAACTGCAATGATTCCTTATCATAGTTTTTCGAATGCATTTATCATTAAATTTATTCTTAATTTATCCCAATTTTTGAAAAATTCCACTAGTTTTTATTTTATCCAATCATTGGATTCATCTCTTAATGAGAACAAGAACACCCTTGGTACAATCATGTATTATGTCACACTATAATTTTTTAAGGTATCACATACCTTTATAAAATTTAAAAGGATCCTATGTAACCCCTCACTCTTGATTCCACTAAATAAGACCATGTTTTGAATCATATAGATTAATGTGAGATGTATTTAAAAGGGGTTTGATTAAATGGGAGGTTGAATGATTCTAAAAAATCATGGATCCAATGAAATCCATAATTATTTATGTTTCTTTTCAATATTTTTGTTCGTTAAATATTTTTCTATTTCCCATGAAAATACTCAGCAGTGTGATCATTGAGTGGGATCATGGGTGCTTTATTCATCCTGGCTAAATGAAATAGTGATGATAAAAATTTTTTGGTCATGGTATCATAATCAAGTGGATATTTTTAGTCCAAAAATATATAATGAGATAATTTAGAATAGAAAATTCACCTGTAGTTTGACATTATTGATATTGAAAAATCATATTATGAAAAGGAAAATAAAACTGATAGGATTAAAGAGTATAGTTCATCGGTAATATAGTTTTACTCTTAAGGACACCATTCCTCTTGGAAAACAGTTCCAAAATTGATATTCCAATGGATAATAATTAATTCTTCTTTGGATATACATAATAAAAAAAATTATAAGTTACCCAATCCACTAATAATAAAATTATAGATATAGGAAGTCTAAGGTTGTCCCACATGGAGGTAAAAGTTGTGAAACCAACAAAATGATTAGATTTAGGTTGCAACTTCATGATTTATTGGATCAAGATGTTATAATAATGTTCATTTCTTGACTAAATTAATAAAAATGGATTAAGTAGTAATTTAATGGTATTTACTAATAATATAACATTACACTAATTTCTAGAGTGCTCTAATTTTGTTTGCCATAATTTTATTCAATAAATTATTGATTTATTTTGATAAAATCAATAGATTCTATCGAAATTATTAAAATTTTATTATTTTTGGAATATTCACCAATTATAGCGCATTAATTTCAAACCATGAAATTAATGAAAAAAAATTATTGATCATAAATTAATCCTCTAAACTAGATTAGCTTTCCATATATTAAATTCTCTTGATTTAGTAAATTTAATAGTATGTGATGTAATTAATATATGACCCAAATAATAGTAATTTATTTTTACCATTATTATATGTGATTGATGTATATACAATTTATCCCCATTTATTGGCTCAACGCACCTTAAGCATACAATACATGGATGATAGAAAGCTATCACATCACATGTGAAGAGTCAAAATAAATGGATGAATGGATAGAAATTTAATAATTAGGAAGAAAAAACAAATTATATAGAACATTAATAATATGGGAATTTTTCAATACAATATAATATAATTACAGAATACAAATCAAATAGAAAGAGATCGGTGAAAAAAAAATCCTAAGACATTATGGATGCAATAAGAACATGGAAGATGGAAAAAATTATAATCCTTATAATATTTCAATTGTCATAAATATAAATTGGGGAACCCAATTCATGATGGGAAAATATAATCACTTCATGAATGGTCTCGGGGTTCATTCAATGGGGATAATTCAAGAAATTTCATATTATGAATTTTTTATTGATGACATGAATAAAGAATATAAATATTCAAATCCTAGATCTTTATTTATTATAGGCCACTATATCATCAATTATCAAAGTGGTTATATTGATCATCATTGAATTGAAACAATCATTACATGAATGGGTTTCATCAAACGGATGTTTTTTACATTAAATATGACATAAATGGAGTACCCCCATTATATTTTTGTAAAAATTCCCATAATGAGAAGATATTCATTGCATGTATGACCAGATGTACTAAAATAATTTCATTCCCACCATGATGACATTCCAACATCAAAACATACAAAACTCAAAAAACAAATTAATGGATCACAAAATCAAAGATGTATAAATAACTACATTTTTTTCCCAAAATGTACAAACATCTTATACTTTTTGTCACACTACCATTCAGTGGATAACCCCCTTTATTCTCATATATGAAATAAATGGGTTATTTTTATAACTTGATTATATATCTAAGGTTATATTGAAATTTTTATAGACATAAATCAAACATCGATATTAGTATATTACATTGAAAACCCAAGAATCATTAATCCCAATTTTTTTGGTGAACTTATCTATTTCAATACACTTCCATTATATTATGGTTTGATTAGATCAACTATTTATAATATTTAATCCTTTTTCTACCATATAAACATGTTAATGGGATTTCATTGATCAAATAAATTGCTAACATTGAAAATGAATAAAAAATTTGAAATTTATCATTTTAGATAAAGATAAATTTTATCTGGAATAATTTTTTTGGCTTAACCTATTCAACCACTATAAATTTAAATATCACAAAACTTATCAATGAAATACATCAAGGAACTATATATGATCAATGAATTTATTTCCATCATTGATATTTTCAGCTAAATTTCTCTCAAAAATGGATATAGAAAAATTTGATCATACTCTTCTTTTATAGAAATTATATTTGAGGTTTAATAAGGTATTCAATCCAACAACACTCCAACTAATAATGTTATGGTTTTGATCAGTTAAAAATAAAATAATCATTTGGAATTATTCCATGCCTTTCAATGATTTATTATGTTCATATGGTGATTCTTTTTGTCGAGTTAAACTGTAATACCCTTAGTTTTTATGAATTATTTATTAATAAAAAATTAAATTTCATTCATATTTTTTATTTCATACCACACCATGTTAATAATTAATTAAATCAAACACCATGTTATGCTTTTTCCACATGAAACACTAGTCTAGCTTGCATTACTCATTGAGTTTTGACAAGACCATGATATACTATTAATATTATTTCTCAAAAATTATTATCATAACTGAATTAGTAAAAATTTTGAGATGAATAATAATGAATACATTTAAAATATTAGGTAATATGTTTTTATATAAATATAAAATGTGTTAAAATGTACATAATTTTCATATAAATCAATATATTATAAAAACATATTAACTTCTAAATAGATATGTTTTATTGACATATCTAAAAACAATTATTTTTTTCACTTTTATAAAACAAATTCTGTAAAAAACATCATTTTTAAATCATGATGTAAAATTATATCAGGGTTAAGTTTTGTGGTTTTTCTTTTATGATTAAATTTTTGACTAATGGTTAAAAATACTAAATTTTAATTTGAAAAATTTCATTTTCATTTATTTTATTTATATGTTTATTTTTTATTTAAACTTTTTTAAATTAAAATTACTTTAATTATATATCCATTGATACAATTTATCTTATTATAATCAATTTAATATATAATTTTGATATGATAACATTGTAATCTTTTGAACACTTTTTTTAGAAACCTGCTTTCCTGTCACGTCTCTGTGACTAATTTTAAAATTAAATCATTATATTTCTATGAATTGAATTCAAAAAAAATGGATTACATATTTGTAGTCATAATAATTTTTATTTTCTAAATATTAAGACTTAATTTTTATGAAAATATTATATTAAAAATAGTAAAAATTACTTACCATGAATGAGATTAAAACTGACTTACCAACAGTTATAATAAAACAAATAAGTGATATAAATAAAAAACATGTAAATACACCATTTTTTACCATATTTCTATGTGATATAATATATTCACTGTAATTTTCAATTATTGGAGCCTTTGGACATAAAGAAAAGACGTCGGTGGAATTGTTTCATTCAATAAATTAGAAGATTTCCACTCACCTCCCTTATAAAAGGCCACCCCAATACTCTCTTCTCCACACCATATAAACTTTTTTTATCAACCCAAACATTTCCAAAAAACATCTATACTTACCTACCCTAATCATATAATCCATAATTTGGACATAAAATTATCCGAGGAAGGCTTTAGGGGCCCACCAATGAAGGATTGTTGAAGAATCGTTAATGTTCATCAACGAGTGTTTTTGATTTATTTATACCTCCAAAACATTACATTCTTCCTATAAATATTTTTATATAATGGATTCAGTATAATAAAAATACTAATATATTTTTTGGTTAATTTAATTACATAAAACGATCTGTACTTCCAATAAATGGGTTATGAAATCATCATTATTGTGTACGGTAGACTATTGGCTCACAAAATGATGTTATTTGTTTTTTACATTACCACATATCAAGGAGAGAAATAATTATGTATTTATTATTTATATATTATATTTTTATACATATTGAATTATTTTATCACACAGAATTTCCAAATACCCATTTTTGGGAATATTATAACATTGCTCGTGTTTACAGTAGATTATTTCCTCTTAAAGCGATGAGATTCAATCACAGTTATAATGAAAGATAATAAGGATGGTATTGATGAGAAATCATAATATATATGACATAAAAAATTATTATTTAATGATTATATAAAATTTTAAAATCATTTATTCAATTAAAAATGAAAATGGAAAGGTTATTCATGCGTACGTAGATCCTACAGTCTCCATGAATGGTGTATTTCATTTTTTATCACTAAAATTTATGGGATAATATGAATATATATATTAATAGTATATATAATATTTTTATCATGTTTAACATTCATTGAATCACTAAATCATGGTCAATGTGATATGAATCATGAAAACAAGTCAAAAATATATATCAAAAATAAATCGTTTATTACATGAAACATAACATTATCATGAATTTATTAATAGATGGGTAATAAAAGGTCATAACAAACAAAAATGGTGTTATATGTACTATTATATTTATTTAATAGATTTATAACAATCTTATAATTATTATACATTATTTTTTAACCTGTAGGGTGTATGTCAAGACTCTAGTTATGGGATTATTAGTCTCAATTTTATTTCAGGGAGACAAATGAAAATTTAAGACACCTTATTTGATCCGGTTTATATGCTATCTATTTTGAAATATTATATCATAAATACCAATATATTAATTATATTTAATTTCTTATTTTATTTTACACTTTATTGTGGATTAGGATTCCAATTTTTTCATATTGGTAAAGGATCCATGTGTCTAATCTCCTTCTTTGATATGTATGTTATCTTATGCATCAATATTGTTTCACAATGTGTATATACAACCCCTTTGACTTGTAGAAATATAAATTTATCCATCTTCTTGATATTATATGTTACCTTTTATGTTATTCCTGCATGGGTCTTAGGATTCAATGTCACCAAAGCGGTAATGATTATCTCTTAAAAAGTCATCAATTAATGAGATTATTTATAATTACGATATTTATGATAAAACATTTTCTTTCACATCATTAAAAACACAATATATATCTTCCCCTCTAGTTATTGAATAAATTATTATGTTGTTTTATAATTTCAACAATCAATGGTACATAAAATATTTTGTAGAATGTTTTTAAGAAAATATATCTTTATTTCTATCTCTGATAAAATATCTATTTTCATCCAAATTCTAATTATCTTAAAATTACCTTAGAAAAAATGATTCACTATTGTCCTATTATTATTATTTTTGAAAATAAACCATGTTTTACATAAAAAATATTTAAATAATCATTATGATGTTTTCAAAACAATGTCTGTTTGGATTTTACCAAAAATGTAAAAGGAAACTTTGTTTTAAAATGTATGGAATTAATTAAAAGTACAAAATTTTTACCATTATATTAATGGATGATTCTTTCTATAAATTTCATGATTATTTTCAATAATAAATATATTCAATGTACAATATGTGTTAAAATGTGTTTTGGAAAGTGGAAATGATATTTTCTTTAAGAAATTGTTTATGATATTGATCATATCATCTTTTATAAAAGATTAGTTCTATTGATGTTACGAATGGATTACCATGTATGTGATCCACATATATAATTATTACTCCCTCTCTAAATGGATTATCATTATGATGGAATGATTTTTCTGAAACCTGTATTCTCTTCCATAGGTTATACCATAACAAAATGATTGTAATACCCATTTCTTTTTCAATAGGTTGTTATTTTATATTAAAATGATTAAGAAAGAAATTTACTTATTACAGGTTATGTTATAAAAATGTTTATGAAATCCATTTTTTATTGGTTTTGATATGATGAATGTTTTTTTGATTTTGTGAAACACATGTGTATGATTTTAATTATGTGATGGTGTTTATGATATATCCAAGTACAATGGTTATGTTTTAACCAATGAAGAGTGGGAGTTATAAATCCTCCCAATGAATTGGATAATGATTTATATATCATTGGATATTATTGAATTGAATGGGGAGTGAAACTAGTGAGATAAGTGACTTTTTCATCTACGATGGTATTTGGAGTTAATGTTTACTACTATGACAGTTTGCGGAGTGAAAACATTCCACTATGATAGCCTTGGAAATGAACCTTTACTAATTGAGAAATTATTCTCTATGCTTATATGTATTTAAAAACTATGTCTTATGAAAATTTTATGTTCTTATATATTATTTAATTCTTTCCCTTATTATTCATTTTTATGAAATACCAATATATATATCGTAAATGAAAATAATATCCTTTGATATTCATCGTATTTTCTTCAAATGTTATGAAAATCATCTAATATACTTATGATCACGTAAGGAATAGATAACTCATTTTGTTACACTTAATATACATCTGAGCTAACCCTTTAATATGTTTCTTTTCCCCAGCTTATAAATAAATGAATTATGTGTGATTTTTCTAAGAAGGCTACAAGTTATGAAGATCACATTTTCAGATGATGTTGTTTACATATGGACTAGTTGTTCAAGTTTACATCATTCCAAAGATGCCAAACTATTATGTTCCTCTAGTGTATTTTTTGTAATGTAATGAATATGCTCCTTAAAATGATGTAATATCTATGTATTTTAATCTATCTTCTAAATAGTTGTTGTTAGTGGATATATTTAGTAAACCATTTGAAAAATAGATGAGAAATCCATAGTGATATCCTTTTGAATATTTCAAGGGATATTTCTATGGATGATTCAAGGTATAAGGAAATTTCTTAGAGTTTTGATTAAGGGTAGAATGGGTGGTTTCATGAAGTTAAATCCATGACTCGTTATTTAAAGATGACATGGATCTATCACAGAGCTACCGATGGGTAATTATTTTAATTTGGGTTAATTGATATGGACTCGATCATTTCCTCTTATGTAAAAACGATTAATGTTTCACAATTGGTTTGACACACCCATGGGAAATCTTTTGGAAATTATTAATCTATTTATAAGTCCTAAAGAAGGATATAAATAGATGAGGACTATGTATGGCTGAGTATATGACTAAGGTGACATATATTAAAAAATTTATCCTGATTTGGACATCCAATTACATATTTTTCTATAATATGTCATTCCAAATTATGATTACAATTTATTACAAAATTATTATGATTATAGTTACTGTTTTGAAATTGAATGAACTATGTTATTGTAGAGTGTGATAGAAAATGAAATGACTATACTCCTGAGCATCAAAATCATATGGTGAATGGAATAAGAAATACTATATTTAATATTACACAAATTTATCAAGTGATAAATCATTATGTATTTAAAAAAACTCTGTAGGGAATGATATTATCTTGAGTCCTTTATTTTGAAATATGAAAAATATTTCATTGGTTATTCTCATCAACTAGTTTCTGAAAAATGGATCAGTGTCACTGAAATGTTATTTTATTTTCTCCATGTTTTAGAGCATGAAAAAATTACTCTCCATTGTATATATATATTTCAGAAGGTGAAGTTGATGTATAGTGGACTCTTATATAGAATATGAGGGAACATATTGAAGAAACACAATTGTTTTGGCTGAGTTCATGAATTTATCTTTACATAAGTAATTTTCCTACATTCATCATATGATGATGGGGGGATGAGTTTATTAAGCTGAAGAAAAAAATTATAATGATGCTATTGGTAACTATGAATAAAATTTTAAAAAAATTGTAAGGTATGCTTCTGATATTATCATCTAATTTGAATTTATGTTTGATTAATTATTCAATGTCTTAATATAAATATTTATTTGAGTCATCCAAAAGATAATTCAATAGATATGAATTAATATTTAAATATGCTATCAACGGGGAAATGGATGTTTGAGTAAGTTACTGATCTCATAGTTTCAATAAGAATAAAAAAATGTATTAAAAATAAAAATATAATAACCATGTAGAAAAGAAGATGATATTTCATTTATGATCAATATGAGAGATGAAATGTGATGGAATTTATCATCTTGGTACTAGTAAATAATTTTGTTGTATAAGGGATGGTTATTGTGATATTGATTACCAATGCAATGGGAATAATTTTTCAAATGATGAAAGTGGAGAGAAATCTTCATAGAATTCACCAAACATACTCAAATGGTTCAAATTCATTGAGTTTGGGAACTATGATATCTAATGCAAAAATATGATGTTTAAAGATGGTGATTGATATTAATATCCTCTTATATTGATATAAATATATAAATCTCATGTGATCACCATTCGTAAAGTGCGGTGTGATAATTCCAAGTTGAAATATTCACTTACCATCCACTATAAAATTTCTAATTTTATATTTGACTATATATCTTCCTATTTTTTATAACTAAGTTATTTTATAAGTGTATGAAGAATCCACCAAAACAATTAGATGTAGAATTTGAAGTGGAAACACAAAGGGATTGATAATCACATCTCAGGTCAATGACTGCTCTTTGGTTGATGTTATAGGGAATTTCCTTCCCCCGAATTTTATCATCTTCCTCTGGTTGAATTGGATTTCATCGTGGGAATGGATTTCATATCACTAAATAAGTCCCAAGTTATATAATGAGGAATTAAAGTCATGTATGATATTCCAAACAAACCTATGATCTTATATCAATGTGTGGTAAGTATGAATTACTAATAGAAATCACATTTGATGGGGTGATTATCTCAAATGGTTGGGGAGATACATGAATTCAATGATATTCCTATTTTTTGGGAATTTGTTGATGTCTTAAAAATATTATTTCATTTCCTTCCACCTAAACATGATGTGGAGTTACAAATAAAACTCATACCATGTTCTAGAACAATTTCAATTACTCCTAATAGAATTTACCAGATTGAGTTGTTGGGATTTTTGACGAAACTATAGGAAAACCTTGAAAAGAGATTTATTTGGACAATTATTTAACCTTTTGGATCACATATTTTATATTTTAGAAGGAAATATTAGTCAACTGAAAAAACATATTTCTTTCATTTGGGGGCTCATATCCCTCATCTACAGTGTTCATTGAGTCACTCCCTTTCATGCATTGTCTTCCATTAATACTCCAAAAGGTGTCATCAGCAACATTGAAAAGTTATTATCCAAAATACATTGGGATTCAAAATTAGAATGGAAACCCCGACTAGATTCTTAGAGAAGGGTGGAAAGTCTTACTAGGGAAGTTGGCATCATTTTATGGAACCTGGAAAACACACTCTTCTGCATTCACACCAAGATGGTCTGGGAAGTTCTTAATCAATGCACTCTATAGAGGGAAACCATACATAGTTCTACATGTATGATTCCGAATAAAATGGAGGTGAATGACTCTATGTTCTAATACATCATCAGCCCCCATTTCTAATCATCAATAGTATACGCCTTGGATCGTCAGGAGGGGTGACAATTCCATTTGATACCACAATTGGGTGGGTGAGGCTATGGGTTACCCTGGTTCCCCGCTCCCAACGTATCATTCTGCGAACCAAGCCTCTACCTGACGTTTATCAAGGTCATGCTAGATGCTAATCTGTAAAATCTCTTTAACCTCAACGAGATTTCCATGGAACCCGACATTTTTGTTTTTAATTAATATTCCTTAGGTTCCCTCACGTCTAAAGACATCATCCACACCCGGGACTTGAAGGAGGTTGTTGATGTCTGGAATGAAACCCTGGGGAACAAATCAATCCATGAAAAAAATTCCACTCGTGGAGGATTAGAAAAAAGGAAATATCAACAGATGAAAAAATCCATTGGTGTGAGATTTCTATGGTGTCACACTATTTATGCTATAGAAATAACAAAGAGGATAATGTCGACCATATCTTTTTTCGGGGTGACTGGTAGTCTGTAGTCTGGGGTTCCATTGGGGAGTTTACACCCTTTCAGGTTTAGAACACGGAGGACCTCATCTTCCTGGATCAGTGGTACCTAGGAATGGGTGACAAGGGTCTCGAGAAGATAGCATGTACCACGATCCTGCATGCATTATGCTGGGGCATTTGGAAGGGCAGTAATAAGGTGAGGCATGAGGGG
Source organism: Viscum album (assembly GCA_963277665.1). NCBI lineage: Eukaryota > Viridiplantae > Streptophyta > Magnoliopsida > Santalales > Viscaceae > Viscum > Viscum album. Next base: position 1,768,767,152 of record OY728152.1, read on the forward strand.
ATCATCTCTTCTCAAAGTGTCGTTGTCATCAAAACATAAAATCTATTTCTTGAAATGGAATGTCTCTCCAATAATTGGCGGGAATCCACCACTCTCAAGTTCATTAAAGTGAGTCCCTCCCCTTCTCAATCCTATACCAACACCACCCATGGACAATGGGTAAGATGTAATAACCCCTTGAAGGGCCTCAAAAAACACTGATGGGTCATGTAGAGAGGGGGTGATTTGTGTAGGTGGGGTTGACTATGACTCTCATGGTTTGGTTTATTTGGCATTATCCATTCGTCTAGTCCATGGATCCTCTCTTCAGGCTGAGGCAAAAATAATGTACCCGTGTATATGTTTTCTCATTTAAATAAATATTTGAATTCAAAAGGTGGAAACATATTATATGATATTCGAAGATGCATTGCAAGGCCTTTGAGAAGCTCCCTGGTCCATCACCAACATTTGAAGAAAGTGTAGAGTAATAATCAATAACAACACCAAAGTGCAACACTCATGGCATGAGGGGAAACATGTGGTAAAATACCTAGAATCCATCTATGTCCCTAATCTGGATCGAATTTATATCCATGATGTATACTCACTAATACCTGAGCGGGTGAACTTGGTTAAAGGGGATGCCCTTGGCCTCCACTTCTTCTGGCCTCCTTATGCTCGACTTTATTTTGTTTCCCATTGAATTAATAAATAAACATGATGATGATGATGACTCTGAATTTTTTATTATGAGATTAACAAGATAAAAATTAATACAAAGTACCCTTTTAACCATATTATTGACTTGTTTGATTAAATGCGTGGATCCCAACACCTTTCCATGATTAACCTTTAATCTATGTTTAACCAGTTAAGGGAAAATAAGTAGGATATAACCAATAAAACCTTCTCTATAAGAAAATGAAACTAGGAATATATAGTGATGTCATTAAATCCTACTAAATCTTCAACTATCTTCATGGAAATTAAGAATAGAGTCAATATATATTATCAAGATATTTTAAGAGTAGAATTTATAAATGATATTTTTATATATTAAAATAGATAGGTGGAGAATTAAGACCAATTGAGAATTTCACTATAGTCTCTAAGTTAGTATAAGTTATATGAAATTTTTTAAACTTTTAATTTTGGCTAAAGATTATTTCTTTTTCAGGATTATAATTTTGAGGGAAGGTATATTAGTAGATCCATCAAATACAGAGACTATTGAATTTTTTCCTAGATCAACGATAGTGAATGAGATCCCTAGTATTTTTCTAGTTTTATATTATATAAATTTTTCATATAACTACTCATTACTATCATATACTCTGACAAATATAACATGAAGGTATTCTATTTCTTTTGTAAATATGAATGTGAGGAAAATTTGATGTAAATTAACATAAGATTACTCATCACAAATATTATTACATCACCTTGTAGTGGATAATGGTTTGTAATCTATAGTTTTACATAAATTAATTTATTGAAATGTGTTCTTATTAAGAATTAAATGGTTATAGCTTATGCCTCAAGATATTGGAATACTCTTGAAAAAAATTACCCAACTCATGTTTTGGGATTAGTTGTAGAAATTATACTATTAAAGATATTAAGAACATATATTTATTTATAAAATAGTAATATATATACTAATCATAGAATATTACAGTATATCTCTTCACATAGATGGATTTGAATATTAACCAATGAATATGGTAAGTTCGGACTCAAGATTATTACTGCTCAATACAATACTACCTTCCGAAAGTGAACAAGGTGTTCGATGCTTTGTGTCAAGATTATCATGATAGAATATCCATGATAAGGATTAAAAAATAAACAATATTTATTAACTTTCAACAGAAGGATCTACAATTCCAAATAGAAGGGAAAAATATAATTGTTTCCCATTAAAGGTTCAACCATCTGTCCAATTGAATATTAAAGTGGAACCAAAGAACGGTGTAGATCTAAAATTGTTGGTTATAAATGTTCCTATGTTTAATGTAGAGAATGAGGGAATTATATTTTTTAATAACCATTTATATGTTCCTTCAATGCTATATTTGAATTAGGATTTGTTAGAGGATTCTCCTAGTTCATAATTCTTTATACATCCTGGATGTATGAATAAGTAAAGTGATTTTAAGCATACTTCTAGTGGGATATAATTAAGAGAGATATCATAATGATTGATTCTCAATTATTGATATATCTTGAATATATGGTGGGGTGAAAAAATTAGAAGGGTATGTTACATATAATACATTTACCAAAATGGAAATGAGAAAGAATCACTAGGAATTTATCGTTGGACTCCCAAAATCATCTAAAGAGTAATCTTTTATATGGGTTTTAGTTAATATCCTTATTAAGACAACATAAATAACTGTTGTAATATAATATTAATATCTTGTTCATAATTAAATCATATAAATTATTTATGTTCTAAGGATTCATGGTGTACCACAATCCATTATGTTTGATTGGGATTTGAATTATTCCTTAATGTTTTGGAAATGTCCTAAAAATCTATTGATACTGAGTTCAGATTAAGTATTGTGTATCATTCCAAAAATATGGTTAGTCTAAAATATAATTCAACCACTAGATGATATATTCAGATCATTTTATTTGGAATTAAAATGTTTTTTGGATCATAATATTCTTCTAGTTGAATTTTCTTAAAATAATATCTTCCACTCATGCATTCAGATGGATGCTGGAGAATCCAATTAGGGAATCTAATTTAGAACTCCAATTTGATGAAATTGTTTTGGAGAAATATATTTATGGGGACTCGAGATAGTTTTATGAATGTTAGATATATTATATTCCATTTAGATTCACATCCAAGAAGTTCATATTTTGCAGAGAATTTATGTTGATTATCATCTATATGATCTAGAATTTGAAGATGGAGACAAATTGTTTTAAGATCATTTTCATTCAATAAGGTTATTAGATTTCGGTTGAAATGGAAACTAAGCCCTTTTTATATTGGTGCCTTTAAATTTCTGGATTATATCATAATGGTAACTTATCACTTAGAATTTCTAGAAAAACTCTCTCAATTCAATGATGTTCTTTATGTATCTTTTTTGAGGATGTTCATACTCAACCCCTCACTTGTACTAAAAAAGGATATCACAATACCAGTGTAATATCCTTCTTATGAGGAATGACCAGAATAGATAATGGATCATATTGAGAAAATTTTATGAAAAACCCCCACTCTCCTAGTGAATTTTTTATGTATAAACCACCAATTTTATGAATCTATGTGGGAAATTCAAGATATGATCAGGCATAAGTATCATAATTTTCTTGTATCAGAGTGTCACTTTCATGGGATAAATTCATTTTTAAGGAGGGTAAAATGTTATAACCAGAGTTCTTTTTAATTTTTATTTTTCATTTAAAATAAATTTTTTTGATATATTATGTTACATGAATCACCATGTTAATCTTATACTACATGTAACAACTTATTAAAAATTTGTTACATGCAACATTTGGTGAGAATTCATTACACATTGGTTTTTAGATAAAAAAATATACTAATAATTTTATAATTTAAATAGGGCAATAATAACAAATAAATTATATGTAGTATGATGAATTGAAATAAGTAACTTTAAAATATTGTGAATAATGTTTTAATATAAATAAATATATAGTTAAAAACTACTTATTTTATTTCAAAACCCATATAGGTATTGAAAAAACTATTTTATCAAAAAAAATAGTTTTTTATTTATTTTTGAAAACATTAATTAATATAATTTTTCCCAAATATATAAAATAACTAGTACTATGCCCGTGAAAATGCACGGGACTATCAATTTTTATTCAAATCATGTGGTTCTACATCATTCAATAAAATATTAAATATAATGCCTAAAATAAAATAATGATTATGAAGTGATTGGACTTAATGTTACAAATGGAAATTGAGTGAAGACTAATGCGGTAAGAGATGGAACATGATGAAATGGGAGAGGTGGGTATCAAAGATAGAGATGAATTAAAAGATGAAGGTGGGGTTGAGGCAATATGATCCTCAAATGAAATACTAAATGAATAAGTTATAAAATAAATGATTCCAACACAAAACATAATATATTATAGTAATCACATAATACATCACTGATAAAAAATATTGATAAAAGAGAAAAGGGAAATATTAAACCAGAAAAAATAAATTCCCGTAAAATCACATATAATGAAATAAAAAATAAATAATAGATCAAATAAAAATAAAATATCTACTACTCCACAATACACCAAATGATCCCCTCTTCGATGATGTTGTATTTCCCCATATTTTACTATGACTCCACCCAATAACCATGTAGAATCAAGACCCCAACAATAGAATTGTTCACTGTTTTTCTGCCACTGACATCAACTATAGTATAATTATGTGCAACAGTTGGATGTAAAATTCATGAGGACAAAACTAGAAAAACTTCAAGTAAATATTCCTACTATTTTACATTGGTTTAGATTGTATAATTAAGAATATAAAAACATATAGAAATAATAAACATGGCATATCTTCACATCCATACAAATCATGTCACCCAGGACAGTGATGTATATTCTATATACCATATATAATCATCCATGAAATATATCCAGATGTGTCAGAGCATCCACAAACAATATGTAAAATAAATCATATACCAATTAAAATAATAGAGCCATATAAACTACATTTAAGGCCACAATGGTCCAGATGCATGGTTTAGTAGATAAAATCAGCCACTTCGGTTCCTAGAATCATCTGGATGTAAACTCAGTAAGGCTTGATATATGATCGAATGAGCATGTCTAATGACCATGTCCAATGCGATCACAATTAAAGTTAGATCCATAGGGTAGAAAGGCCCATGAAATACCAGGGAATTAGGACCCATGGATAAATATCTATTCAAGGAATCTACTCCCACATTCAAGTCCTAGAGGCGAAAAATCAATGTTGTCTAATGGAATGATAGTCAAAGGATTTCAAAAAAAAGGAATCATCTATCTTCTAATTCAACAAATTTAATAATTCAATTCATAGGAATTTATTTCTATGATTATACCAACTAATATATTATATCGCATTTAAACCAAAAAATAGTTAAACATTATGTATAACATGGAAAAAGAGTCAGTACATATCCTAATATATCAATTGAATTAATTATTTTTATTAAAATGTATTTTCTAACTATGAATCGTTTAAAACACACCCCATGGGAGATTTAAAAAATGAAGAAGGAAAAGGGAGCACACCATGGGTGGCCTAGGTTGGTCAAAATCCTCCAAATAACTTAGGGAAAATGACGGGAATAAAAAAACCCTGCATTATATTTAATTACATTAATCAATTCAAATTCACGGCTTCACTGGATTATTTGGTTGGAAGAATAGTGTTGTCTAGATTAATTAATCACAAAAATTCAGTGTAATGGTTCAAACAACATATTATAGGTAAAAAGTGGAATGATCATCGAGTATCAATATTTGAGTTTAATTAGATCAGAAGAAAATTGAAGAATAGAAGAAAAACCAAAAAATAATGAATATTAATTTACACATAAATAGTGCAACCCATTCTATGAAGAATAAGGAATGTCCTAAAATGTATATAAAACTAAATAATGAATATCATATGATATTAATTGATAATAGAAAGAAGGAAAAGACCCAGTAAGTCTAGGATTCTCACTAGAGTCTCCTAAATAAATGAAATCAAAGTAGTGAAGGGTTTCCAGGTACTAACTTCAACTGAACCATCACATTACCATCCAAAAACTTGTTCTCTAATGCGAACTCATTTCCAAAAATCAATTAAATTAACACATCAAAAACCGAAAAAAGGAAAAAATCCATTAAGTGTATATCATACCAACAATGAATCAAATACTATATTATGAATTTACACAGAATTTCATATTTATTTGGTAATCAGTCACCTTCCTTTAGGAACAACCAATATTGGTCAACCACTAACTTTGATGGATTGAAGGGTTTAAGGATGATTGAATTTACATTTCTCATATATTCCACTGATTTGATTCACATCATTACTCATTGAAAAACTAAAAAAAGAAGTGAAAAATAAGAATAATATTAATGTAAATAAATCAAGTGAATAATATACATAAAATGATTGAATGAAAAATTATAAATATGTTCTCTATCTTCTATAACAGTTTCGTTTCAATATGAAACTTTTTCCTCTAATGATTGAATTTATGAGTCTTGAAATGCATTTAGAAGATAGGATAATACCTTTACAACTATGAGATGAGTAGATCTCAAGAAGTTGAACTATCACTTTCCCATATGAAAACATGTTCTTTGATGTGAACTCATTTCCTAAAATCAAAAGAATTAACATAGAAAAACTGCAAAAATAGAAAAATATTCAGAAAGTCTACATCATATAACAAACGAATCATGAATTATAGTATGCATTTACACATAATATAAAATTTCTTTGGTAATCAACCACTTTCCTTCAGGAACCGAAAATATAGGTCATCATGTACCTATGATGGATGGTAGGATTAAGGCTGATTGAATTTACATTGAACTTCTATTACACTGATATGATCAAAATCATTGCTCATTGACATTAGAAAAAACAATAGTACATAATGAGAATAAGATTAAGTGAAACATGATGTTATCTTCAACCAACAATAAAAAGAATACATTAACAGATAACAGTCCCAGTCATGAATTCAAACAACAAAGTAATGATCCATCCTAGTTTCCCAAACAAGAACAATATTTTATCCATCACATTTAGAGATTAAAATATCTAATAGAAAATCATTTTGGGAAATTCAATAAGCTTACATATGAAGTATTGAAGGGTTTCCAAGTACAAACTCCAACTGAACCATCACATTACCATCCAAAAACATTTTCTTCAATGTGAACACATTTCCTAATATAAATCAAATTAACACATCAAAATCCCAGAAATGAAAAAATATCCACCAATTCTACATCATAAAACAAAAGAATAAATTACAGTATTCATTTACACATAATTTAAAATTTCATTGGTAATAAGTCACTTGCCTTTAGGAACAAAAAATATAGGACAACCTCTACTTGTGATGAATTATAGGATTAAAGGCTGATTGAATTTACATTTCCCATATATTCCACAGATATGATCAACATCATTGCTCATTGAAAATAGAAAATTCAGTAGTGCATAATGAGAAGGATATTAATTTTAGTAAATCAAAAGAAGAATATAAATAAAATTATTGAAAGTAAATTTATAAATATTTTTTATATCTTAAATAATAGTTACGTTTCATATATGACACATTTTTTACTCTAATTAAATAATTTATGAGTGTTGAAATACATTTAGAAGAAAGGATGGCACTATTATAACCATGAGACGAGTAGATATCTAGAAGTTGAACCATAACTTTACCATCAAAAAAAATGTTCTTCGATGTGATATAATTTCCTAAAATCAATATAATTAACATAGTAAAACCCCCAAAAAAGAATAAAATCTAGTAAGGGTACATCATATAACAAACTAATCATGAATTATAGTATGAATTTACACATTATTTAAAATTTCTCTTGTAATCAGTCGCTTTCCTTTTGTAACAGTAAATATAGGTCATGTTGTACCTATGATGGATGGTAGGATTGAAGGATGATTGATTTACATTGCACATCTATTCCACTAATATGATCAGAAACAATGCTAGTTGATAACAGGAAAAACAATAGTGCATAATGAGAATAAAATTAATGTAAATAATTCAAAAGAAGAATATAAATTATATGATTGAAGGGAAAATTATAAATATGTTTTCTATCTTATATATCAGTTTCATTTAATATAACCTTGAGATGAGTATATCTCATGAAGGTGCATGTAGTTTAAAAAAATGGATCTTCTGTTGAAATGGAATTCAAAATTTATCTATCACGTGAGATTTTATTTGGTAATCAAGATGCAATATCATCTACTTGGAGATTCAAAACCTCTTCCATAAACAGATTGGGAACCATTAAAATTATCTTGCAACATAAAAACAATGTACAAATCATGTATAATATCAAAATAGGTAGAACATACATAAAAATAAAATGACCCACTACTCCGAACTATTATATGCAATTAAGAACCTACCTTTCTCAATATACCTAGTTTGGAAAATCCCTTAAATAAAATTTATATATCTATAAACATTTGGGGGGTATTCCATAACATTTCATTCCTTTGAAAAAAATAAAAGCATCAAAAAATTCACCTATAAGAAACATACCATAAATAACTTCTTCAAAATATAGTTTTTGTTCAATAGAAGAATGAATTATAGGAGATCGATAAAAAATATTGGGGACATATATAAAAAGTCATAAAATTTAATGAATAGACAAGTATGGAAGAAAAATTTATTGTATATGGAATGAACCATCGCGATTTCTTCTAAGGAATAGTGGGGGAAGATATAAAAAATTCTTAAAATCAATAGAATTTACACATAAAAACCCCAAAAAGGAAAAATATCCATTAAGTCTACAACATATTAAAAAAGAATTGTGAATTATACTATGCATTTAAACATAATTTAAATTCCTCTAGTAATAAATAACTTACCTTCAATAACAAAAAATATAGGTCATCATGTACCCATGATGGATGGTAGGATTGAAGGCTGATTGAATTTACATTGCACATCTATTCCACATATATGATCAACATCATTGCTCAATGACAAAAGAAAAAATAGTTGTGAAGAATGAGAATAAGATTAATGTAAAAAAATCAAAATTAGAATATAAATTAAATTATTAAAATGAAAATTATAAATATGTTTTCTATCATTTATAATAGTTTCATTTCATATATGCCACTTTATTTCCACTATCGAAAGAATTTTAGAGTCTTTAAATTCATTTAGAAGAAAGAATGGTTCCTTTATAACCTAAAGTTGAGTAGATCTCAGAAAGATGCATGTATTGAAATGGAATTGTAAATTTATCTATCATGTCAGTTATACTTTTGTTGGTAATCAGGCTCTAATATCACCTACCTGGAGATTCAAAACCTCATCCATAACAACATTGGGAACCATTACAATTATCATGAAACATATAAAGAATGTATAAATCATGGATAACATTGAATTAGGTAGAACATGAATCAAAATAAAATTACTCATTTCTATGAACTATTATCTGTAATTAAGAACATATCTTTCTCAAGATCCCTGGTTTGAAAAATCACTTCAATAAAAATGTTACAGCTATAAATATTTGGGGGGTATTCCATAACTTTTTTTCTTCAAAAATAATAAAGGCATCTAAAAATTCTCCTATGAGACACAGACTATAAATAACTGCTTCAAAATATAGTTATTGTTGAATGTAAGAGTGAATTACTAGAGATAGATATAAAATATTTCATAAAAATGTAAAAAAGTAATAAAATTTAAAATATAGTCATGTATAGAAGGACAATTTACAGTATGTGGAATGACCCGTCAAAATTTCTTCTAAGGAATATTTAGAATATTATGTTGAAGGAAAGTGGATGTTCCAGAGAATCTGAAGAGAATCAAATAATAGTTTCTAGGAGAGTAGAACGTCGTCCGAAAGTCCTTAGCAGAAAGAGATGGATACCACAGACGCATGAGTAGGTCGTCTGTGAGAAAATATCTGACCAGGTTGCAGGGTGTGGAGGATACAATAGAAAAAATATAGTGGGTTATATAGGATGTCTAGATGGAAATCGTGATTCATAGGGTGTCCGATGCATTGGAATGATATTACTTTCAAATGGATGAAGTATTCGCTCGAAGGACTTAGCTGGAGAAAAACGCTGGAATTTCTATACGGGAACTATTGGACGAGATGAGAGGAATCTCTAGGAGGAACCTAAGTTTAAGAGGATAGAAATTTGGTGTAGGAGGATGTAGGTGATATGTGGAAAGTGTAGGAATAGTAGAGGGGTATCGTGACCAGGAACCCTAGAAACCAAAGTGGAGGAGGTGCATGAATAGTAGGCTGAGGGAAAGTGAGGATGAACCGGTGGAGGAGTAGCCGGGGGAGGCGGAGCGGGCAGAGGCGGAGCAGGCGGAGGTAGAGCATCCATAGCTGGAGAAGGCTCTATAATTCTTCTAGAACCCTAATCCATGTGGAGGAAAATCCCAAGCGCTGGATGAGATTACTGGTCAGAATGAAGTAAGTAAAAGGGGGAGGGGCGACCTGGAGGGTTTTGGTGGTAAAACATATGTTGAAAAAAACCCTTATGTAGTATGTATATAAATTTTTTAAAAATTTAAATGATATTTTTAAATCATCTTCTAAAAATTATCTTAGCATGAATATTTTGTATTTTTATAAAATGATTCAATTTTTGATCAATTTAGAAAAATATCAAATTGTAATTGAATACTGCCTTTTCAATTAGTTAATTTATAAAGTTAGATTATTTTTTAGATTTTTTTCAAATTAAAATTAGATCAATTATATATCCTTTTATTCAATTTATGTCATTTTAATCATTTTTATATTAAAATTTGATTTAAAACAATTTTAATCTTTTAAAAATATTCTTTTCAAAACCCAACTTTCTTATTTCCTCTATGTGATTAATTATAGATTAAATGTTTCATATTCTTGTGAATATAATTTTGATAATATGATTTTATATTTTTAATAATAATACATTATATTATACAATAATTTAAATTAATTTTTTATACCAATATTAATATAAAAAATAGAAAAATTATTTTTTGTATTTAAGCAAACCATTACTTTTCAAAGTGGTTAAACTAAAAATATTATTGGTAAAATTACCCAAAATATGTACAAAAACCATTTGATGTCCATATTTAAACATTAAAACTTCTATAATTGAGAATGGTCCATTATTGGGCCTTCTGAAATGGAAAAAAATGGGTGGAATTCATTCATTCAAAAAATTACAACTGTGACACTCAACTCACTTAAAAAAAGCCACCTCCTCTTCTATCCCCTTAAAAACCTAAAACCCATTGATTTTGGGGAGGAACTACAAAAAACAATTACCAAATTGAATTTAATTATCCTCAATTCATTATTTTTAACATAAATAAAATTTTTGAAGGATTTTGGTGCATTCCTATAGAGGATAACAGAAGAAGATGTAACCTTCATCAACAAGAATTTTGATTTTATTTTTCCCTATAAACCCCTAAATTATTATTTTAACAATAATATATAATAAACTCATTATATTTTATATACTTATATGGTCTTATTATATTTTAATGAACTAAAATGATCACCACTTCCATCGATCTTGTTACAAAATAATTATTCATGTGTGTGAAGAACTACAATCTCGTGAACTCATATCATTATTTTTTTTATTACCTCTCATAAAGTATAACAATATTGAATGATTTATTATTTTTATATGAAATATATGATATTATTATTTTTATTAAGTTATTATGTCACAGAAACCATCATAATTTCATTTTATCAAATATGATAATATCACTCATGTGTACGGAGGACTACAACCTCATGGATCATCATGATTAATTAATGCTTTAATTCAAAGTTAATAAGGATGGTATTGAAGTGAATATGTAATATATAGGATTTTAAAATAATTATGGGGTAATAATATTTCATTTAAATTTCCTCCATTCAATTAAAATAAAATTGGAATAACATTCATTCATACATATGAAATATTATCTCGATAAACATTGTATTTCATTTTATATCTCTATGTTTTATGGAAAAATAAAAATACACATATAAAGAATATATATGATACTTTTATAATGGTTATAAATCACATTATTATTAAATAATTATTAATTTAATCGGACAAAAAATCAAATCATCAATCTAAAAAATGGTTATTATAGGAAACGTAACATTAACATGAAATTATTATTAACCATTTAAAAAATATTCCTATGAAAATAATCTCCATATTGATATAAATAATTAATTGTCTATAATAAAATAATAATAAAAATGTTTTTTTAAATAGGCTGTTTTAATGTGTCTGACAATGTCATGACCTAAGGTAATGGATTTCTAGTCTCTCTTTTAGTTATAGGACAGATATGAAAATTAAAAACTCATTTATTTTATGTGTAGTATATACTAAAAACATGTACATATATTAATAATGAATAACATTATTTTCCTGAAATTTAATGTATTATTTTATTTTTCATTTTTTACAGATTAGAATTCAAATGTATCTAAAATAGTAAGGTATTGATGTCTCTGTATTACTTATTTTAGACGTACGTTACATTAGGAATGTATATTATATCAAAAATGTGTATATAATACTCCCTTGATATGTAATATAATGAATTTATTTATCCTCAATATATCATATGTTTCATATTATGTCTTACCATCATGGGACATATATTCCATATTTACCAATGTTGTAATGATTTTATATTGCAATATCATCGTTTATCCAGATTATTTCTGTATATGTTATCACTACTAAAATAATATAATAAATCTTACAAAAAACTAATAATTATTATGTTCACATGTATATTAAAGATATTTTCAAGAAATAGTTACATTTTACAACATTTAGATAATAAAATAATTGCGAAACATTTCAGAAGAAAAACTGTCATTATTTCTCTCATTAGTCATAATTATTCCTTTTTAGAAAACCGCGATTTCTGAAAAATGGATCAAAAAAATTAATGTATTATTATCTGAAGAGTTTTAAAATAAATTTTAACCAATTTTATAGTTCATACAATTCAAAATTAAGGGTATCTTCATAAAATTTTCAAAAAATCCCATTTGTATTTTACCAATAATGTTAAATCAATTTTTATTTGATTTTGCATGAAATAAAAAAAATATCCAATCAAACTGACCATAATTTTATTTGAATAATAATTTATAAATTTTCTATGTTTTTTCAAATAAAATTATTTTAAAATTTTTTATGTTTTGAGATGTGTTTTTCAAAGTTTAAAGTGTATTTTCCTCAAGAAAATATTTAAACTGATCGATTAAAATAATTTTCCATATAATATAACATCTATTTATATAACCAATTTTCTAGTAAGGTTATAACAATAGGAAAAATTTACTTTTCATTCTCATAATGTTTTTTGATTATAATGGAAGTATATTTATGAAACCCTTTTTATCTTCAATATGTTATACTATAAAAATTTTATTATGATACCTATTTCATTTTCTATGGGCAAGAACATAATAGTGAAATGATTATGAAACCTATTTTTATTTTTACATATTATTTTATGATATATTATATTTCAAACCCAATTATTTTCATGAGTTATGGTCTGATGATTATTTTCTAATTTTTTGGAAAACATATTTATGATTTCAATATGTGATGGTGGTAACATTATAAACATGGATGGTGGATACATGATAACCAAAGAAAAATGGAACATATATCATCATCTAATGATTTGGGTAAAGATGTATATATCATGAGATGTACCTGACTGTAATGGAATGTCAACCTAGTTCATTAAGGGACTCTGTATTCTATGATTTTCTTGGGGTGAACCTTCAATACTATAATGGTTTGGGATGTGACCACATTCCACTATGATAGACATGGAAATATGATTTGACTAATATGGTAATAATTTTATATACAAATTTTTATAAAATAATGTTATGACTTAGGCTAATGTTATGATATCATTGATCATGATATTTAATTCCATTTTGATTCATTACTTCTGACCTACAAACATTTATGAGATAACTCAATATTATGATATTTTATATACAAGTTGTGGTATTAAAATATCATGATCAGGTTTTCATACACTTATAACTATGTTATGATTATGTATCTCAATTTTATATCATTATAGATCATCTGAACATACCATTTCTTAGGTTTATTTTCTTTATATTGTTAAAAAATATGTTATATGTGATATTTTTCACGACCCGACCAGTACCAGGGGCCAAACTACAACTACCCCAAGACCACCTCCATAGGCCAAGGGCTGGCGACTTGCATCGAAAGCACAACAAACACAGAGAGGCCTTGGTCTAAGAACCTATACACTCCCATGCAGCCAACTCAATTCAAAAGTGGAGTGGAAAAGAATCCAAGGTACTACTCTACTATAAAAATGGGACCATGAATATATGCATCAACCTCTAAATAGTACAAGTACAAGAAAAGTGAAGTTGAATGGGAAAGAAAAAAATACACACCCCACAAAAAATGTGCCACAACCCAGCAACATGTGAAAAAGTAAATTAGCTGGAAGAGTCCCACTCCCGAATCCCATGCTATAACCACTGCATGTGGTCTCAGCACCCTGTATCCCTATGATCCTTTGATATCATGATCAACCTATCTCTCGTCTGTAAGGGCACACCAATGTTGGAAATGCCCATGCAGGGGTGAGTATACGAATACTCACCAGGATTCCCCAAAGGCTCGAGGGAGCAACAAGAGAGGTACAAAAGAGTAGAGATGTAAGTGAGAACAAGGTATAATAAGAGTGAACAAATAGTGTACAGCTCCACCCAAATAGTATATACGATCGCTCAAAGAAACCCAAACGAGAGAATAAAGGGATCTCCATCTCAAAGCTCACACTAGGTATATGTCAATACATATACCTAGGTCATCTAGATATACTCGTAACATAGACATCTAGTCTAGAGACAATTCAAAGAACTGTGTACCCATACTAGGGATCTAGATTGAAGATTCCATCAATCACTCGTCCAAGAGAACTAACTCCATGAGTATGATAAGTCAGATAACGTCTGTCCAGAATGTATTGTTTGTCTGGAATGGTCACGAGAGTTAAATATACTGTTTCCGGAAGATAACAGTCTTGAGTGTTATAAAATCACAATACATTGATGAAGATCATAGCTGGGGCCTTCACAGATACTGTGACTCATCCGGATTGCCCTGCTAGTTAGAGGATCGGTGCCCTATAAGAATTGTCACGTCAATAACTAACTCTAACTAGGGTCACGAATGGATAGATGATCTCTCTATAGGCCTCTCAAAGGGATACCTGAATCCATCTCGAAATGTCCTGCTGATGGGATCATACTCTTGTAGAAGGAGATGATACTTGAACTTTAGGGAAATGAGAGAAAGGGGAACTAACCAAAATGAAACATGTCAATGATATGGTGGAAAAAAAAGATCATGCCATGTACTGAAAAGTACATGGTTTGTAGAAGTGTCACAAGTCATGTCATCTAACCCTAGGTACTGCCCATGTAAAATGGCCCATGTCGTAATTCTTTCCATGTAAAACGCGACTACACATCGTGTAGAAATGATCACATGTCGTGTCAAAGTATCTAGGGTCCGCTCCTTGTACATTGTTCATGTGCCCGTACACGACCTCAACACATGTATACCAACCCATATAATCAGTCCACAGGGTGACCTGCGTAACTGGCCTCGCCTGGCCATGTAGTGGAGTACTTAAAAGATAGTAAAACCATCTCAGAGGAAACCAAACCCACAATTATGAGGTTGTGGGTCTAGTCTCTACCAGAGCAGAGGAGTACAGAATACTTGCTCCTTGAGTTATCAAGGGAGTATCCATCCTTGCTCTCACTGAATGAAACTCCATGGTCTATTTCCTCAAAAAATGGTCATATCTCAGCTTCCACAAAGTTCCAAAAGGGAGATACCCGATGGACGATCTTGTCTGTACCACCCCATGATTTCATGGTATGCTTCTCTTTGAATAATACGGTATCGTGTGTTGTGAGAAACTTCGAGTTCTAACACACACCACAACCAATAAAACTAGTTGTTATGAATAGTAATTCCCACATTTTAAAATTATATAGATTTTATCATTCAAAATGGACTTCATTTTTGGATTCATAATATCAAAATTAGCTTACGGTGAATTTTTGGTATTTTTCTGAAAACATTCAATTTTTGATGAATATTGAAAAAACACTGAGTTATTGTTTAAGAATGATTTTTTATTTAAACAATTATGTATTTTATTCGAATTTAATTATGGTTAAAATAGATACATAATACCTATATAACTTCATCAAAATTCATTTGAGTTAGATTATAATAATTTTAGATATATAAAAATTTTATTGAACTTTTCACTGTCTTTTACCCACATCCTAGAAGAATTTGGAAAATCACATTAATCTTAATTTTGCCACTTCTATGAGTGGAATTTTGAAAATCCAAGAGACACGGTTAATATAAAAGAGTAAAAGGTGGTTCAATAAGATAAAAATAATTTTTGGTTAATAGTAACTTTTTACTTTTATTTACCACAATTAAAAGTAAATAGGCTAATTAAGGGTAAAAATGATATTAATATTACCATAAAAAATGTCCTAATTATATTGGACAAGTTTATATTGACTAGAAACAAACTTAAGAATAAAATAATGTCATTTAGGTCCACATGGATTAGATTAGGACAATTATTATTATTTAATTCAAAAAAGAGTTAAAAGAGTTAAAGTCAATGTTTTATAACTAAAACATTTTTAATATAGGTTTATACATAAGATAAATTCGATTATAAATATTCATTAGAAATATGAACAGATTTTCTACATAATGGTATTTTATTTATAATTTTTAGACATTAAATAATTTAATTTATTTATGACACAATGGTGATGCAGTAATTACCTGATTAATGAAGTATTTAAATAATTGATATTATAAATATCAAAATAATGATAATTTGAGAGTTTTTATTAATTACACTTATTCTCTAGGTTAATATGAAATATTATTATTGGTTATATAAATTTTATTCCAAGTAATAGTTCTGTTATAAAATTATCAAAAACAAAATACCCAATAATGTCAAAATTGACATAAATGAGTTTTTTAAAAAAAATAATATATTATTAATTGATATTCTATTCCTATAAATATAAGGTTCGGCCAAAAGACATATATCATGATAGGTGTGACATTAATGGACCACTTGGGGGTCTCTTGGATGTATATAGTAAGTTTATTAACTATATAATATAAAAAAACAAAGAGACATGGCAAATGTCAAACTATTTAACTAAGAGTTAAATATAAATTATAAGGTTAATAAAGTGAACCAAACCTGACTAAAATATGTTGGTTGAAAGGATTTAGACCCTTACCCACCTTAACCTTTAAATAATCCACTTTTTCTCCATTATAAACCAAATATGAATTTATTATAAAATAATATTTCTAGCTTTTCCAAAGGTGCCCCTCACCACATTTATAAAAGGTCACTCCCCCTTCTCTCTAATTTACACTTTCAAAGCCTTTTGAATCGACCAAAACCTACCCAAATATTCTCTAAACTTCCCTCAATTCGACATAGAGGCATTATTTCAATCCGAAAGCCATCCTATGGAACCCTTTTGATCAAATCAAAAGGAAGAACCTGATTAAGAGGTAATGTTTTCACCACCCTCTTTCATGTTCCTTTCTTCTTCAACTTCTTATTTATTTATTATTACCATTCTAAAATAATGACTCCAGTATTTTATATATACTGTAATGTTATTGTAAATATGGTACAACCATATTCAGTATTCTATCCATCCTTTGAATTACATTTAACCATACGTGCATACGTACTGCTTACCATCTCCACGTCGTGGTGTAATTATTATTCAAAACATTATTATTTGGATGGGTATAATAATGACGTGTAATTCATGTAAATAATAAATATAACATTATAATTATTCTTTTTATATGATATAAAATCCAATTATATATTATTTTAATATCATAAAAAATGATATTGTTGCTCATGCGTACGTACAGATTACCGTCTCCACGAACATGATGAGTTTCATTCCCCATCGAATCCATTGAAGACTAAATTTCATTTAGTGGTTAAAACTAATTTACAGAGACATGATATCATTCTAGATATGTATAATATACATCCCATCCATAACAAATACAGCTCACATAACAAATAATATAAAGTAAAATGAATATGTTAACACCCGAAATGATTATAATATTAAGATATTATTAACAATCAATTATTAAAGATCATATTTGATGTCATATTAATGTATATGATTCTTTTATAATTTAATAACAATATTTAACCATTATAAAAAAGTTTATCCTACCCTCAACCATGGAATGATACTAGGTAGGGGTTTATTTCGCAATCTCTTCATTATTCGAGGTTCTTTATTGGTAATTATCTATTGGGACCGCTTTATCATCCACATCCATGTTTCCACAAAATGTATTTCATATCATTCTTACTATTTTATAGACTATGGGTTAAATTAATTTATACCCTTTTTGACTTTTTATAAGATTTTTATAAAAGAATCTTTCTATCATTTTCCGAACAATGTCCTTTTTAACCTTTTTTACAGAAATAAGGTAAAAATGTCTTTTTTAACTTATAGGGTGGGTGCGACTATTTTCCTCCATTATAAAATCATCAAAGCTTCCCTTAAAAGATTATAAGAATATTTTCAAATTAAATGTTTTCTTTTATAATTATGTTACTTTTAAATGATTTCAAAAAAGATATATTTATCTCAAATAGTTTTTATTTCATCTATATCAACATCATTTGATGGATTTTAAACTTATTTGAAGTTTATTTATTATGATACAAAACATCCATATTGTATTGAATGTTTTGAGATATTTTTGACTATGGATGTGTTATTTTTATACCACTCATGGTTTATGGAGAATGTATTGACATTTCATATTCTAGTTTTAATACGCATGTTTAGGTTATGTTTAAACCTGTTCTTATGAGGAATTCATTTGACTTAATAAGTTACGGGTGGAGCCCGCTATAGCTCATTGATGCATCAGTAGGTATCATGAGACAAACTATTGTATTGGCACAAGGCCTTTACAAGATCTTATTTGTAGTCTTGGAACAAGGCCTTGACTATGTGGTTATGATACTCTGGAATTATGCATTCCTTCATTATGAAAGTCATTATTGATATTGCATGTGATTATTCAAACTAGTAGAATATCCATGTGAATAAGTAAATTGAATTATTTCATTTTATCTTTTTCATATTATGCTGAAGTTCAAGTTTAATAATCTTTTGTTTTAGTTATACATTTCCTTAAATGTTTATGCTTATTTATGAAGGTTTCCGCTCTATTGTTATCCTTACTGTTCATTTGAGCTCACCCATTTCAATGTATTATTTTTACCATGATGTGAAGAAGTCTTTTATGAATGACCTGCAGGGATAATATAATGCTATATGAGTGTGGAGACAAGATTTTGTTGTAGTTTTCACTTTATGATGTAATGTAAACTGTATGAATGTATCTAGTTATTCCAAGGCTACTAAATGGATCTATCATTAGAGACTCGATCTTTTGTGATCAAGCCAATGTAATGTAATAATGCACCATCTCTGGATAACTGAGGTCGAGGTGCTACAATTTCATAAGGGTTCCAACACGATAGACAGTGAGTCAATCCGACACCCAATATGTACGTTATAGGCATTTTAGTGTCGAGGGCCCTGTTTGATTCGTGTTCGATCCAACTCGGCCGTACTTCAAATGGCACCGGATAACATAACGGGTCACATTGATGTGATCCACATAGAAAAACACATGTGATGGACTACCCTTTTGTAAAAAATTGATACCCGGTGAAAAAGATTCATTTCACAGTAACACGCGTGAATCGTGCCTCATTGTGCCCGTGCTTCGACATCAACATTAAATATCTAAAATTAGTCTGGAATTATCAGTATTAATTTATGGGTTACAAAATCACAGAAGGGTTGTAATTCCAACACCTTGTGAGGAAGATATGTCATATACAAGATCTTCAAATAATAATAATAACTATATTGGGTGTTTCATGGACCCGAGCCATGAACCAGAATTTAGTATCCAACATTAGACTTGAATCAACCAAATGAATTATAGGATCACATTTCCACTGACTGAAAGTCAATTGGACATCGCACGCAGAAATCATGGTGGGTCTATGATTTAATAATAATATTAAATCTATTATTTTTTCAGCGCTTCAGGTACCCGATCCAAAAACTCGAAAAAGGCACCCAATTTTGGACTCAAAATTTCCGTCTCGAAGTCAGGGTCGCACTACCACTGACAGTTCATGAAACCATGGTCGCACGGATAAGTTACAGATGAATTATGGGTTTGAAAACCATAAATAATAATAATATTATTATTATATTATTATTATTTCATTTGATTAAAAATTTCCCTCTCCAATCACATTTGAGATTCACGCATAAGGAGGGGTATCCCATTTGGGTGCGTGTGGGTCCAAATAGTGCATCTCTCTCTCTCTCTCTTAATTTTATTTTCTATATATTATTACTCTCTATAGTCTAATTTTATTCTTCCATGATTTTTTCACCTCTGTACACGAACATGGAACCTACTACGCCTCCGCCTCTCACATGGCCCGCCATTGCCTCACTGCTTACTCGCGTCACTGCCTGATCTACCAAGTCATCGGCCAAAGCCACCTAGCCTTGCTTGCTGCACATGCACCGGGTGTACCAGCCACGCCAGACCGCCCTTCTCCTCCATGTCACTCCATCCATGGTCTATCACATCATCGTTCTATCCCCGAAAATTGTGATGATTGCAGATCTGCGATCCTCAGGTAGATATTTACGAGACCATATGCAATGCTAAACGAAACAATTAGTTTTTAGCACTCTTAATTATTTTGTTAAGAAGAAAAAACCATGAACGCATGGAGAATGATATAGAAAAAGGCTTGGTATACTAGTTGATCGATGGCCACATTTGTTTGGACATAATAGTTGAAAACTATGAATGTGAAGAATTGAAAAATATATATTTATCACACTTAAAGATTTTTAATTTCAA
This sequence comes from Viscum album, assembly GCA_963277665.1. Taxonomy (NCBI): domain Eukaryota; kingdom Viridiplantae; phylum Streptophyta; class Magnoliopsida; order Santalales; family Viscaceae; genus Viscum; species Viscum album. Next base: position 1,768,788,054 of record OY728152.1, read on the forward strand.
GATAAACGAGAAGACAAACTGATTCAACCCTTTGGTTTTTGGTCCTCAAATTAATTCATTTAATTCGAATTCATCATGAATATTCAACCCATTGTTTTTAGATCCGTGAATTAATTCATTTAATTCAAGTTCGTCATGAAAATTATGCTGGGTAAGAAATTCCTAAAGATAAATCATATCTCATGTTTGGATCGATTGTTGTTGAAGATTGAATTCATCAAGATCCATTTGGTGTGGAAAAAGATCACACTTTCACAACAATGAGAGAAGATGTTGTGTTTGTCATTCTTCTAACCACCAAGATCCAAGGCATCATAATCATTTTTCAATGGAGAGGATAGAAGATGATAGGACAAGGCGTCATTGGAAAAAAGGGTTGTGAGGACAAGGTCTCATAGCCATGAATTTATATCATCCACTTAGGATAAAGAAAATTAATTAAATAAACAATTATTTAATTATTTAGTTATCCCCCCCACAATGGCACATAAGCAGAACACCAGACGCCAAAAAAAGTTATGTACTACTAAGGATAATTCCAACATACTTGACCTCATCGGTGGCCTCAGAGTTTTCATCTTATAGGAACAACCAATATTGGTCAACCACTAACTTTGATGGATTGAAGGGTTTAAGGATGATTGAATTTACATTTCTCATATATTCCACTGATTTGATTCACATCATTACTCATTGAAAAACTAAAAAAAGAAGTGCAAAATAAGAATAATATTAATGTAAATAAATCAAGTGAATAATATACATAAAATGATTGAATGAAAAATTATAAATATGTTCTCTATCTTCTATGACAGTTTCGTTTCAATATGAAACTTTTTCCTCTAATGATTGAATTTATGAGTCTTGAAATGCATTTAGAAGATAGGATAATACCTTTACAACTATGAGATGAGTAGATCTCAAGAAGTTGAACTATCACTTTCCCATATGAAAACATGTTCTTTGATGTGAACTCATTTCCTAAAATCAAAAGAATTAACATAGAAAAACTGCAAAAATAGAAAAATATTCAGAAAGTCTACATCATATAACAAACGAATCATGAATTATAGTATGCATTTACACATAATATAAAATTTCTTTGGTAATCAACCACTTTCCTTCAGGAACCGAAAATATAGGTCATCATGTACCTATGATGGATGGTAGGATTAAGGCTGATTGAATTTACATTGAACTTCTATTACACTGATATGATCAACATCATTGCTCATTGACATTAGAAAAAACAATAGTACATAATGAGAATAAGATTAAGTGAAACATGATGTTATCTTCAACCAACAATAAAAAGAATACATTAACAGATAACAGTCCCAGTCATGAATTCAAACAACAAAGTAATGATCCATCCTAGTTTCCCAAACAAGAACAATATTTTATCCATCACATTTAGAGATTAAAATATCTAATAGAAAATCATTTTGGGAAATTGAATAAGCTTACATATGAAGTATTGAAGGGTTTCCAAGTACAAACTCCAACTGAACCATCACATTACCATCCAAAAACATTTTCTTCAATGTGAACACATTTCCTAATATAAATCAAATTAACACATCAAAATCCCAGAAATGAAAAAATATCCACCAATTCTACATCATAAAACAAAAGAATAAATTACAGTATTCATTTACACATAATTTAAAATTTCATTGGTAATAAGTCACTTGCCTTTAGGAACAAAAAATATAGGACAACCTCTACTTGTGATGAATTATAGGATTAAAGGCTGATTGAATTTACATTTCCCATATATTCCACAGATATGATCAACATCATTGCTCATTGAAAATAGAAAATTCAGTAGTGCATAATGAGAAGGATATTAATTTTAGTAAATCAAAAGAAGAATATAAATAAAATTATTGAAAGTAAATTTATAAATATTTTTTATATCTTAAATAATAGTTACGTTTCATATATGACACATTTTTTACTCTAATTAAATAATTTATGAGTGTTGAAATACATTTAGAAGAAAGGATGGCACTATTATAACCATGAGACGAGTAGATATCTAGAAGTTGAACCATAACTTTACCATCAAAAAAAATGTTCTTCGATGTGATATAATTTCCTAAAATCAATATAATTAACATAGTAAAACCCCCAAAAAAGAATAAAATCTAGTAAGGGTACATCATATAACAAACTAATCATGAATTATAGTATGAATTTACACATTATTTAAAATTTCTCTTGTAATCAGTCGCTTTCCTTTTGTAACAGTAAATATAGGTCATGTTGTACCTATGATGGATGGTAGGATTGAAGGATGATTGATTTACATTGCACATCTATTCCACTAATATGATCAGAAACAATGCTAGTTGATAACAGGAAAAACAATAGTGCATAATGAGAATAAAATTAATGTAAATAATTCAAAAGAAGAATATAAATTATATGATTGAAGGGAAAATTATAAATATGTTTTCTATCTTATATATCAGTTTCATTTAATATAACCTTGAGATGAGTATATCTCATGAAGGTGCATGTAGTTTAAAAAAATGGATCTTCTGTTGAAATGGAATTCAAAATTTATCTATCACGTGAGATTTTATTTGGTAATCAAGATGCAATATCATCTACTTGGAGATTCAAAACCTCTTCCATAAACAGATTGGGAACCATTAAAATTATCTTGCAACATAAAAACAATGTACAAATCATGTATAATATCAAAATAGGTAGAACATACATAAAAATAAAATGACCCACTACTCCGAACTATTATATGCAATTAAGAACCTACCTTTCTCAATATACCTAGTTTGGAAAATCCCTTAAATAAAATTTATATATCTATAAACATTTGGGGGGTATTCCATAACATTTCATTCCTTTGAAAAAAATAAAAGCATCAAAAAATTCACCTATAAGAAACATACCATAAATAACTTCTTCAAAATATAGTTTTTGTTCAATAGAAGAATGAATTATAGGAGATCGATAAAAAATATTGGGGACATATATAAAAAGTCATAAAATTTAATGAATAGACAAGTATGGAAGAAAAATTTATTGTATATGGAATGAACCATCGCGATTTCTTCTAAGGAATAGTGGGGGAAGATATAAAAAATTCTTAAAATCAATAGAATTTACACATAAAAACCCCAAAAAGGAAAAATATCCATTAAGTCTACAACATATTAAAAAAGAATTGTGAATTATACTATGCATTTAAACATAATTTAAATTCCTCTAGTAATAAATAACTTACCTTCAATAACAAAAAATATAGGTCATCATGTACCCATGATGGATGGTAGGATTGAAGGCTGATTGAATTTACATTGCACATCTATTCCACATATATGATCAACATCATTGCTCAATGACAAAAGAAAAAATAGTTGTGAAGAATGAGAATAAGATTAATGTAAAAAAATCAAAATTAGAATATAAATTAAATTATTAAAATGAAAATTATAAATATGTTTTCTATCATTTATAATAGTTTCATTTCATATATGCCACTTTATTTCCACTATCGAAAGAATTTTAGAGTCTTTAAATTCATTTAGAAGAAAGAATGGTTCCTTTATAACCTAAAGTTGAGTAGATCTCAGAAAGATGCATGTATTGAAATGGAATTGTAAATTTATCTATCATGTCAGTTATACTTTTGTTGGTAATCAGGCTCTAATATCACCTACCTGGAGATTCAAAACCTCATCCATAACAACATTGGGAACCATTACAATTATCATGAAACATATAAAGAATGTATAAATCATGGATAACATTGAATTAGGTAGAACATGAATCAAAATAAAATTACTCATTTCTATGAACTATTATCTGTAATTAAGAACATATCTTTCTCAAGATCCCTGGTTTGAAAAATCACTTCAATAAAAATGTTACAGCTATAAATATTTGGGGGGTATTCCATAACTTTTTTTCTTCAAAAATAATAAAGGCATCTAAAAATTCTCCTATGAGACACAGACTATAAATAACTGCTTCAAAATATAGTTATTGTTGAATGTAAGAGTGAATTACTAGAGATAGATATAAAATATTTCATAAAAATGTAAAAAAGTAATAAAATTTAAAATATAGTCATGTATAGAAGGACAATTTACAGTATGTGGAATGACCCGTCAAAATTTCTTCTAAGGAATATTTAGAATATTATGTTGAAGGAAAGTGGATGTTCCAGAGAATCTGAAGAGAATCAAATAATAGTTTCTAGGAGAGTAGAACGTCGTCCGAAAGTCCTTAGCAGAAAGAGATGGATACCACAGACGCATGAGTAGGTCGTCTGTGAGAAAATATCTGACCAGGTTGCAGGGTGTGGAGGATACAATAGAAAAAATATAGTGGGTTATATAGGATGTCTAGATGGAAATCGTGATTCATAGGGTGTCCGATGCATTGGAATGATATTACTTTCAAATGGATGAAGTATTCGCTCGAAGGACTTAGCTGGAGAAAAACGCTGGAATTTCTATACGGGAACTATTGGACGAGATGAGAGGAATCTCTAGGAGGAACCTAAGTTTAAGAGGATAGAAATTTGGTGTAGGAGGATGTAGGTGATATGTGGAAAGTGTAGGAATAGTAGAGGGGTATCGTGACCAGGAACCCTAGAAACCAAAGTGGAGGAGGTGCATGAATAGTAGGCTGAGGGAAAGTGAGGATGAACCGGTGGAGGAGTAGCCGGGGGAGGCGGAGCGGGCAGAGGCGGAGCAGGCGGAGGTAGAGCATCCATAGCTGGAGAAGGCTCTATAATTCTTCTAGAACCCTAATCCATGTGGAGGAAAATCCCAAGCGCTGGATGAGATTACTGGTCAGAATGAAGTAAGTAAAAGGGGGAGGGGCGACCTGGAGGGTTTTGGTGGTAAAACATATGTTGAAAAAAACCCTTATGTAGTATGTATATAATTTTTTTAAAAATTTAAATGATATTTTTAAATCATCTTCTAAAAATTATCTTAGCATGAATATTTTGTATTTTTATAAAATGATTCAATTTTTGATCAATTTAGAAAAATATCAAATTGTAATTGAATACTGCCTTTTCAATTAGTTAATTTATAAAGTTAGATTATTTTTTAGATTTTTTTCAAATTAAAATTAGATCAATTATATATCCTTTTATTCAATTTATGTCATTTTAATCATTTTTATATTAAAATTTGATTTAAAACAATTTTAATCTTTTAAAAATATTCTTTTCAAAACCCAACTTTCTTATTTCCTCTATGTGATTAATTATAGATTAAATGTTTCATATTCTTGTGAATATAATTTTGATAATATGATTTTATATTTTTAATAATAATACATTATATTATACAATAATTTAAATTAATTTTTTATACCAATATTAATATAAAAAATAGAAAAATTATTTTTTGTATTTAAGCAAACCATTACTTTTCAAAGTGGTTAAACTAAAAATATTATTGGTAAAATTACCCAAAATATGTACAAAAACCATTTGATGTCCATATTTAAACATTAAAACTTCTATAATTGAGAATGGTCCATTATTGGGCCTTCTGAAATGGAAAAAAATGGGTGGAATTCATTCATTCAAAAAATTACAACTGTGACACTCAACTCACTTAAAAAAAGCCACCTCCTCTTCTATCCCCTTAAAAACCTAAAACCCATTGATTTTGGGGAGGAACTACAAAAAACAATTACCAAATTGAATTTAATTATCCTCAATTCATTATTTTTAACATAAATAAAATTTTTGAAGGATTTTGGTGCATTCCTATAGAGGATAACAGAAGAAGATGTAACCTTCATCAACAAGAATTTTGATTTTATTTTTCCCTATAAACCCCTAAATTATTATTTTAACAATAATATATAATAAACTCATTATATTTTATATACTTATATGGTCTTATTATATTTTAATGAACTAAAATGATCACCACTTCCATCGATCTTGTTACAAAATAATTATTCATGTGTGTGAAGAACTACAATCTCGTGAACTCATATCATTATTTTTTTTATTACCTCTCATAAAGTATAACAATATTGAATGATTTATTATTTTTATATGAAATATATGATATTATTATTTTTATTAAGTTATTATGTCACAGAAACCATCATAATTTCATTTTATCAAATATGATAATATCACTCATGTGTACGGAGGACTACAACCTCATGGATCATCATGATTAATTAATGCTTTAATTCAAAGTTAATAAGGATGGTATTGAAGTGAATATGTAATATATAGGATTTTAAAATAATTATGGGGTAATAATATTTCATTTAAATTTCCTCCATTCAATTAAAATAAAATTGGAATAACATTCATTCATACATATGAAATATTATCTCGATAAACATTGTATTTCATTTTATATCTCTATGTTTTATGGAAAAATAAAAATACACATATAAAGAATATATATGATACTTTTATAATGGTTATAAATCACATTATTATTAAATAATTATTAATTTAATCGGACAAAAAATCAAATCATCAATCTAAAAAATGGTTATTATAGGAAACGTAACATTAACATGAAATTATTATTAACCATTTAAAAAATATTCCTATGAAAATAATCTCCATATTGATATAAATAATTAATTGTCTATAATAAAATAATAATAAAAATGTTTTTTTAAATAGGCTGTTTTAATGTGTCTGACAATGTCATGACCTAAGGTAATGGATTTCTAGTCTCTCTTTTAGTTATAGGACAGATATGAAAATTAAAAACTCATTTATTTTATGTGTAGTATATACTAAAAACATGTACATATATTAATAATGAATAACATTATTTTCCTGAAATTTAATGTATTATTTTATTTTTCATTTTTTACAGATTAGAATTCAAATGTATCTAAAATAGTAAGGTATTGATGTCTCTGTATTACTTCTTTTAGACGTACGTTACATTAGGAATGTATATTATATCAAAAATGTGTATATAATACTCCCTTGATATGTAATATAATGAATTTATTTATCCTCAATATATCATATGTTTCATATTATGTCTTACCATCATGGGACATATATTCCATATTTACCAATGTTGTAATGATTTTATATTGCAATATCATCGTTTATCCAGATTATTTCTGTATATGTTATCACTACTAAAATAATATAATAAATCTTACAAAAAACTAATAATTATTATGTTCACATGTATATTAAAGATATTTTCAAGAAATAGTTACATTTTACAACATTTAGATAATAAAATAATTGCGAAACATTTCAGAAGAAAAACTGTCATTATTTCTCTCATTAGTCATAATTATTCCTTTTTAGAAAACCACGATTTCTGAAAAATGGATCAAAAAAATTAATGTATTATTATCTGAAGAGTTTTAAAATAAATTTTAACCAATTTTATAGTTCATACAATTCAAAATTAAGGGTATCTTCATTAAATTTTCAAAAAATCCCATTTGTATTTTACCAATAATGTTCAATCAATTTTTATTTGATTTTGCATGAAATAAAAAAAATATCCAATCAAACTGACCATAATTTTATTTGAATAATAATTTATAAATTTTCTATGTTTTTTCAAATAAAATTATTTTAAAATTTTTTATGTTTTGAGATGTGTTTTTCAAAGTTTAAAGTGTATTTTCCTCAAGAAAATATTTAAACTGATCGATTAAAATAATTTTCCATATAATATAACATCTATTTATATAACCAATTTTCTAGTAAGGTTATAACAATAGGAAAAATTTACTTTTCATTCTCATAATGTTTTTTGATTATAATGGAAGTATATTTATGAAACCCTTTTTATCTTCAATATGTTATACTATAAAAATTTTATTATGATACCTATTTCATTTTCTATGGGCAAGAACATAATAGTGAAATGATTATGAAACCTATTTTTATTTTTACATATTATTTTATGATATATTATATTTCAAACCCAATTATTTTCATGAGTTATGGTCTGATGATTATTTTCTAATTTTTTGGAAAACATATTTATGATTTCAATATGTGATGGTGGTAACATTATAAACATGGATGGTGGATACATGATAACCAAAGAAAAATGGAACATATATCATCATCTAATGATTTGGGTAAAGATGTATATATCATGAGATGTACCTGACTGTAATGGAATGTCAACCTAGTTCATTAAGGGACTCTGTATTCTATGATTTTCTTGGGGTGAACCTTCAATACTATAATGGTTTGGGATGTGACCACATTCCACTATGATAGACATGGAAATATGATTTGACTAATATGGTAATAATTTTATATAAAAATTTTTATAAAATAATGTTATGACTTAGGCTAATGTTATGATATCATTGATCATGATATTTAATTCCATTTTGATTCATTACTTCTGACCTACAAACATTTATGAGATAACTCAATATTATGATATTTTATATACAAGTTGTGGTATTAAAATATCATGATCAGGTTTTCATACACTTATAACTATGTTATGATTATGTATCTCAATTTTATATCATTATAGATCATCTGAACATACCATTTCTTAGGTTTATTTTCTTTATATTGTTAAAAAATATGTTATATGTGATATTTTTCACGACCCGACCAGTACCAGGGGCCAAACTACAACTACCCCAAGACCACCTCCATAGGCCAAGGGCTGGCGACTTGCATCGAAAGCACAACAAACACAGAGAGGCCTTGGTCTAAGAACCTATACACTCCCATGCAGCCAACTCAATTCAAAAGTGGAGTGGAAAAGAATCCAAGGTACTACTCTACTATAAAAATGGGACCATGAATATATGCATCAACCTCTAAATAGTACAAGTACAAGAAAAGTGAAGCTGAATGGGAAAGAAAAAAATACACACCCCACAAAAAATGTGCCACAACCCAGCAACATGTGAAAAAGTAAATTAGCTGGAAGAGTCCCACTCCCGAATCCCATGCTATAACCACCGCATGTGGTCTCAGCACCCTGTATCCCTATGATCCTTTGATATCATGATCAACCTATCTCTCGTCTGTAAGGGCACACCAATGTTGGAAATGCCCATGCAGGGGTGAGTATACGAATACTCACCAGGATTCCCCAAAGGCTCGAGGGAGCAACAAGAGAGGTACAAAAGAGTAGAGATGTAAGTGAGAACAAGGTATAATAAGAGTGAACAAATAGTGTACAGCTCCACCCAAATAGTAGATACGATCGCTCAAAGAAACCCAAACGAGAGAATAAAGGGATCTCCATCTCAAAGCTCACACTAGGTATATGTCAATACATATACCTAGGTCATCTAGATATACTCGTAACATAGACATCTAGTCTAGAGACAATTCAAAGAACTGTGTACCCATACTAGGGATCTAGATTGAAGATTCCATCAATCACTCGTCCAAGAGAACTAACTCCATGAGTATGATAAGTCAGATAACGTCTGTCCAGAATGTATTGTTTGTCTGGAATGGTCACGAGAGTTAAATATACTGTTTCCGGAAGATAACAGTCTTGAGTGTTATAAAATCACAATACATTGATGAAGATCATAGCTGGGGCCTTCACAGATACTGTGACTCATCCGGATTGCCCTGCTAGTTAGAGGATCGGTGCCCTATAAGAATTGTCACGTCAATAACTAACTCTAACTAGGGTCACGAATGGATAGATGATCTCTCTATAGGCCTCTCAAAGGGATACCTGAATCCATCTCGAAATGTCCTGCTGATGGGATCATACTCTTGTAGAAGGAGATGATACTTGAACTTTAGGGAAATGAGAGAAAGGGGAACTAACCAAAATGAAACATGTCAATGATATGGTGGAAAAAAAGATCATGCCATGTACTGAAAAGTACATGGTTTGTAGAAGTGTCACAAGTCATGTCATCTAACCCTAGGTACTGCCCATGTAAAATGGCCCATGTCGTAATTCTTTCCATGTAAAATGCGACTACACATCGTGTAGAAATGATCACATGTCGTGTCAAAGTATCTAGGGTCCGCTCCTTGTACATTGTTCATGTGCCCGTACACGACCTCAACACATGTATACCAACCCATATAATCAGTCCACAGGGTGACCTGCGTAACTGGCCTCGCCTGGCCATGTAGTGGAGTACTTAAAAGATAGTAAAACCATCTCAGAGGAAACCAAACCCACAATTATGAGGTTGTGGGTCTAGTCTCTACCAGAGCAGAGGAGTACAGAATACTTTCTCCTTGAGTTATCAAGGGAGTATCCATCCTTGCTCTCACTGAATGAAACTCCATGGTCTATTTCCTCAAAAAAATGGTCATATCTCAGCTTCCACGAAGTTCCAAAAGGGAGATACCCGATGGACGATCTTGTCTGTACCACCCCATGATTTCATGGTATGCTTCTCTTTGAATAATACGGTATCGTGTGTTGTGAGAAACTTCGAGTTCTAACACACACCACAACCAATAAAACTAGTTGTTATGAATAGTAATTCCCACATTTTAAAATTATATAGATTTTATCATTCAAAATGGACTTCATTTTTGGATTCATAATATCAAAATTAGCTTACGGTGAATTTTTGGTATTTTTCTGAAAACATTCAATTTTTGATGAATATTGAAAAAACACTGAGTTATTGTTTAAGAATGATTTTTTATTTAAACAATTATGTATTTTATTCGAATTTAATTATGGTTAAAATAGATACATAATACCTATATAACTTCAACAAAATTCATTTGAGTTAGATTATAATAATTTTAGATATATAAAAATTTTATTGAACTTTTCACTGTCTTTTACCCACATCCTAGAAGAATTTGGAAAATCACATTAATCTTAATTTTGCCACTTCTATGAGTGGAATTTTGAAAATCCAAGAGACACGGTTAATATAAAAGAGTAAAAGGTGGTTCAATAAGATAAAAATAATTTTTGGTTAATAGTAACTTTTTACTTTTATTTACCACAGTTAAAAGTAAATAGGCTAATTAAGGGTAAAAATGATATTAATATTACCATAAAAAATGTCCTAATTATATTGGACAAGTTTATATTGACTAGAAACAAACTTAAGAATAAAATAATGTCATTTAGGTCCACATGGATTAGATTAGGACAATTATTATTATTTAATTCAAAAAAGAGTTAAAAGAGTTAAAGTCAATGTTTTATAACTAAAACATTTTTAATATAGGTTTATACATAAGATAAATTCGATTATAAATATTCATTAGAAATATGAACAGATTTCCTACATAATGGTATTTTATTTATAATTTTTAGACATTAAATAATTTAATTTATTTATGACACAATGGTGATGCAGTAATTTCCTGATTAATGAAGTATTTAAATAATTGATATTATAAATATCAAAATAATGATAATTTGAGAGTTTTTATTAATTACACTTATTCTCTAGGTTAATATGAAATATTATTATTGGTTATATAAATTTTATTCCAAGTAATAGTTCTGTTATAAAATTATCAAAAACAAAATACCCAATAATGTCAAAATTGACATAAATGAGTTTTTTAAAAAAAATAATATATTATTAATTGATATTCTATTCCTATAAATATAAGGTTCGGCCAAAAGACATATATCATGATAGGTGTGACATTAATGGACCACTTGGGGGTCTCTTGGATGTATATAGTAAGTTTATTAACTATATAATATAAAAAAACAAAGAGACATGGCAAATGTCAAACTATTTAACTAAGAGTTAAATATAAATTATAAGGTTAATAAAGTGAACCAAACCTGACTAAAATATGTTGGTTGAAAGGATTTAGACCCTTACCCACCTTAACCTTTAAATAATCCACTTTTTCTCCATTATAAACCAAATATGAATTTATTATAAAATAATATTTCTAGCTTTTCCAAAGGTGCCCCTCACCACATTTATAAAAGGTCACTCCCCCTTCTCTCTAATTTACACTTTCAAAGCCTTTTGAATCGGCCAAAACCTACCCAAATATTCTCTAAACTTCCCTCAATTCGACATAGAGGCATTATTTCAATCCGAAAGCCATCCTATGGAACCCTTTTGATCAAATCAAAAGGAAGAACCTGATTAAGAGGTAATGTTTTCACCACCCTCTTTCATGTTCCTTTCTTCTTCAACTTCTTATTTATTTATTATTACCATTCTAAAATAATGACTCCAGTATTTTATATATACTGTAATGTTATTGTAAATATGGTACAACCATATTCAGTATTCTATCCATCCTTTGAATTACATTTAACCATACGTGCATACGTACTGCTTACCATCTCCACGTCGTGGTGTAATTATTATTCAAAACATTATTATTTGGATGGGTATAATAATGACGTGTAATTCATGTAAATAATAAATATAACATTATAATTATTCTTTTTATATGATATAAAATCCAATTATATATTATTTTAATATCATAAAAAATGATATTGTTGCTCATGCGTACGTACAGATTACCGTCTCCACGAACATGATGAGTTTCATTCCCCATCGAATCCATTAAAGACTAAATTTCATTTAGTGGTTAAAACTAATTTACAGAGACATGATATCATTCTAGATATGTATAATATACATCCCATCCATAACAAATACAGCTCACATAACAAATAATATAAAGTAAAATGAATATGTTAACACCCGAAATGATTATAATATTAAGATATTATTAACAATCAATTATTAAAGATCATATTTGATGTCATATTAATGTATATGATTCTTTTATAATTTAATAACAATATTTAACCATTATAAAAAAGTTTATCCTACCCTCAACCATGGAATGATACTAGGTAGGGGTTTATTTCGCAATCTCTTCATTATTCGAGGTTCTTTATTGGTAATTATCTATTGTGACCTCTTTATCATCCACATCCATGTTTCCACAAAATGTATTTCATATCATTCTTACTATTTTATAGACTATGGGTTAAATTAATTTATACCCTTTTTGACTTTTTATAAGATTTTTATAAAAGAATCTTTCTATCATTTTCCGAACAATGTCCTTTTTAACCTTTTTTACAGAAATAAGGTAAAAATGTCTTTTTTAACTTATAGGGTGGGTGCGACTATTTTCCTCCATTATAAAATCATCAAAGCTTCCCTTAAAATATTATAAGAATATTTTCAAATTAAATGTTTTCTTTTATAATTATGTTACTTTTAAATGATTTCAAAAAAGATATATTTATCTCAAATAGTTTTTATTTCATCTATATCAACATCATTTGATGGATTTTAAACTTATTTGAAGTTTATTTATTATGATACAAAACATCCATATTGTATTGAAGGTTTTGAGATATTTTTGACTATGGATGTGTTATTTTTATACCACTCATGGTTTATGGAGAATGTATTGACATTTCATATTCTAGTTTTAATACGCATGTTTAGGTTATGTTTAAACCTGTTCTTATGAGGAATTCATTTGACTTAATAAGTTACGGGTGGAGCCCGCTATAGCTCATTGATGCATCAGTAGGTATCATGAGACAAACTATTGTATTGGCACAAGGCCTTTACAAGATCTTATTTGTAGTCTTGGAACAAGGCCTTGACTATGTGGTTATGATACTCTGGAATTATGCATTCCTTCATTATGAAAGTCATTATTGATATTGCATGTGATTATTCAAACTAGTAGAATATCCATGTGAATAAGTAAATTGAATTATTTCATTTTATCTTTTTCATATTATGCTGAAGTTCAAGTTTAATAATCTTTTGTTTTAGTTATACATTTCCTTAAATGTTTATGCTTATTTATGAAGGTTTCCGCTCTATTGTTATCCTTACTGTTCATTTGAGCTCACCCATTTCAATGTATTATTTTTACCATGATGTGAAGAAGTCTTTTATGAATGACCTGCAGGGATAATATAATGCTATATGAGTGTGGAGACAAGATTTTGTTGTAGTTTTCACTTTATGATGTAATGTAAACTGTATGAATGTATCTAGTTATTCCAAGGCTACTAAATGGATCTATCATTAGAGACTCGATCTTTTGTGATCAAGCCAATGTAATGTAATAATGCACCATCTCTGGATAACTGAGGTCGAGGTGCTACAATTTCATAAGGGTTCCAACACGATAGACAGTGAGTCAATCCGACACCCAATATGTACGTTATAGGCATTTTAGTGTCGAGGGCCCTGTTTGATTCGTGTTCGATCCAACTCGGTCGTACTTCAAATGGCACCGGATAACATAACGGGTCACATTGATGTGATCCACATAGAAAAACACATGTGATGGACTACCCTTTTGTAAAAAATTGATACCCGGTGAAAAAGATTCATTTCACAGTAACACGCGTGAATCGTGCCTCATTGTGCCCGTGCTTCGACATCAACATTAAATATCTAAAATTAGTCTGGAATTATCAGTATTAATTTATGGGTTACAAAATCACAGAAGGGTTGTAATTCCAACACCTTGTGAGGAAGATATGTCATATACAAGATCTTCAAATAATAATAATAACAATATTGGGTGTTTCATGGACCCGAGCCATGAACCAGAATTTAGTATCCAACATTAGACTTGAATCAACCAAATGAATTATAGGATCACATTTCCACTGACTGAAAGTCAATTGGACATCGCACGCAGAAATCATGGTGGGTCTATGATTTAATAATAATATTAAATCTATTATTTTTTCAGCGCTTCAGGTACCCGATCCAAAAACTCGAAAAAGGCACCCAATTTTGGACTCAAAATTTCCGTCTCGAAGTCAGGGTCGCACTACCACTGACAGTTCATGAAACCATGGTCGCACGGATAAGTTACAGATGAATTATGGGTTTGAAAACCATAAATAATAATAATATTATTATTATATTATTATTATTTCATTTGATTAAAAATTTCCCTCTCCAATCACATTTGAGATTCACGCATAAGGAGGGGTATCCCATTTGGGTGTGTGTGGGTCCAAATAGTGCATCTCTCTCTCTCTCTCTTAATTTTATTTTCTATATATTATTACTCTCTATAATCTAATTTTATTCTTCCATGATTTTTTCACCTCTGTACACGAACATGGAACCTACTACGCCTCCGCCTCTCACATGGCCCGCCATTGCCTCACTGCTTACTCGCGTCACTGCCTGATCTACCAAGTCATCGGCCAAAGCCACCTAGCCTTGCTTGCTGCACATGCACCGGGTGTACCAGCCACGCCAGACCGCCCTTCTCCTCCATGTCACTCCATCCATGGTCTATCACATCATCGTTCTATCCCCGAAAATTGTGATGATTGCAGATCTGCGATCCTCAGGTAGATATTTACGAGACCATATGCAATGCTAAACGAAACAATTAGTTTTTAGCACTCTTAATTATTTTGTTAAGAAGAAAAAACCATGAACGCATGGAGAATGATATAGAAAAAGGCTTGGTATACTAGTTGATCGATGGTCACATTTGTTTGGACATAATAGTTGAAAACTATGAATGTGAAGAATTGAAAAATATATATTTATCGCACTTAAAGATTTTTAATTTCAAGATAAACGAGAAGACAAACTGATTCAACCCTTTGGTTTTTGGTCCTCAAATTAATTCATTTAATTCGCATTCATCATGAATATTCAACCCATTGTTTTTAGATCCGTGAATTAATTCATTTAATTCAAGTTCGTCATGAAAATTATGCTGGGTAAGAAATTCCTAAAGATAAATCATATCTCATGTTTGGATCGATTGTTGTTGAAGATTGAATTCATCAAGATCCATTCGGTGTGGAAAAAGATCACACTTTCACAACAATGAGAGAAGATGTTGTGTTTGTCATTCTTCTAACCACCAAGATCCAAGGCATCATAATCATTTTTCAATGGAGAGGATAGAAGATGATAGGACAAGGCGTCATTGGAAAAAAGGGTTGTGAGGACAAGGTCTCATAGCCATGAATTTATATCATCCACTTAGGATAAAGAAAATTAATTAAATAAACAATTATTTAATTATTTAGTTATCCCCCCCACAATGGCACATAAGCAGAACACCAGACGCCAAAAAAAGTTATGTACTACTAAGGATAATTCCAACATACTTGACCTCATCGGTGGCCTCAGAGTTTTCATCTTATACCTCTTCCATGAGTTATTCGAGTTTGAACTATTAAATGAATAAATTAATAATTTAATTTATCCATTTAATAAACCACCAACGAGAAAGGGGTATGAACATCCCGTGCAGACTTATTTTATGTCGCACTTAGGGGAAACACTACGTTCTGAACCCAACTATGTTTCTGGATTTCTGATACGATCAACTGTTTAGGAGATATCCTATTTTTTAGTTAATTGTGCATGTGTAATATAAAAACACAAAACATTTTTATAAAATTAATTATGGGCACCTTGGTCCTCGTAATTGCAGGTCGTCTCAGCACCCAACTCTAGAAATATTCCTTGAAATATTTCAAAGTCTTATTAGAAAAAGATTCGGGTCTCTACATTATTCCCTCATTCAATATTTTTTTCCTCGAAAACCAAAACCCGGGAAACCACTTGGGGTTCTGAGACCACACATAGCTCTCTTGATCATAGTGAAACATGTATGTTTCTGTAATACTAATTAATATGGACCAAAGGAGTGGTCCACCTTCATAAGGCTTTCTTCAACTAATTATGTGTGTAAGAACACACACGTATCGCCTAAATTGAAACAGGTATACAACGTTTTGTACCCACTCCCACTATTTGGGGTAAGGCAAGGCAGTATGCATCCTCGCCATCTCCTTGCATAGTCTCTAATGACTTGATAGAACTCAGGGAATAGCTTTCCTCCCTGACCGAACCTCTACATCTCATGTCACAACTAGAATCATCATTTTTCACTGGAACATGGTCTCATGATTCCCTACATCAGAATATTCATATGATGAAACACCTAAAGATATCTCGTCACATCGGATTTAACAGTTGATGAATCACAACTGAGGATCTCTTAAACGCTCGAGAGATGAAGGATTCAAAATCTTCTACTGAAAGAATGTTTCACCATCCTGTTCCACTAGCCTCAGCTGTAGGGAAGTTAACTGCTCTGATAAATATCACACTAGGTGAGTATGGGACTTCCCACACTTCCCTCTAAGAGCATTGGTTACACAATCTCACCTTGAGTGCACAAGTCAGATAGATTCTTCTACCACACATTTGATATGCTCATTGGGCCTCATATGACCATGTACATGTGAATAATCATGAAAAGATCTCCTACGTTGAGATCTCATTGTCTAAGGTCTGCATGTTGTAGAAGGCGTCTCAGCCCTACTGCGCTCACTATCACAACTAGATGTATGGTGTATCAGGAATCATTCAACCACCAGTGCCTACTATCAAACCTCGACATAGTTGGGGATGCACAAGGGCACTATGATATCCTAGATCCTTCTATAGAGTCTAGGATCAAAATTTTATTCTAAAAACTACCACTATAGATCAGCAACCCACCGAATCTAGCCAACCCTCTACTGTTTGAGGGCATGGGTCACTACAAAACCTAGCAGTCTCTGACACTGGAACTCATTAAGTGCACTCAACCTGGACACAACCTCAGCCTGCCCAGCTGGGGCTATCGTCTTCTCAATAGGTAAGGGTGCTGATACATACCATCCTGGAGAAATGGGCTCATAAGATGGGTCCTAAACTGAGCTCTCATCCCAAATGATATCGTCACCACGAACTGTAGCCAGTATCCTGGATTGTTGTCGCCATGGAGACATCCTGATTGTTATCATGGAGTACCGCAGTCAGATGAGCATATATATATGTATCAACAACAATGGGGAGCTAACATGATAATGACGGTCAATGAATCAATATTATATGATGCATGTACCATTCTTCCCTAAAAAAGGTGTCTCTGGGTTCTGAGTCGACAAGAGGGAAATCAGGGTCCTAGTGAGTGGATATGTCAGCCGCATGTACCACCACCAGAGTCCATGGCCTGAGGGCTACTCTCGAGACACTTTGACTCTATTTCCCTAAACCCAACCATGACTATTTTTGGGAAACATCATAACAACGTCCCAAGGGTTGAACCACATCTAATACCACATTGTCACAACCCGAACCGTACCAGGGATCGAGCTGAAACTATCCCAAGACCGCCTCAATTGGCAAAGGGCTGGAAACTAGTTCCAGAGGCACAAAAAACATAGGGAGGCCTTTTCCTAAGAATATGTACATAGAAATGCATCCAACACAATGAAAAGGTGTCGAGGAAAAGAAATAAAGGTGCCACACTGCAATAAAAATGGGACCAAAAATATATGCATCAACCTATAAATAGTCCTTTTATAAGAAAAGTAATGTTGAAAGGGAACAGAGAAAAATAAAAACCCAAATAGACAAATTGCACAACCTAGTAATAGGTGAAAAATAAAAATAGTTGGAAGATACCCACTCCTGAATCCCAAGATACGACCACTGCACTCGGTCTAATCTCTACAAATCCCTAAGCTCCTCTGATATCACGATCAACATGTCTGTTTTCTGTAAGGGCACACCAAATTCCGACAATGTCCAAGTAGGGGTGAGTATTAAAATACTCATTAGGATTCCCCGAGGGCTCGAGGGAGAAACATGAAAGGTACTGAAGAGGAGAGCAGTAAGAGAAAACAAGGTACAACAAGAGTGAACAAAAAGCGTATAGCTACACCCAAATAGAATATATAATCTCTCAATGAAACCTAATTGAGAGAGTAAGGGGATCTCCATCTCACAGCTAACACCAGGTATATGATAATACATGTACCCATGGCATCTAGATATACTAGTAACTCAAACCCGTAGTCTAGAGACAAGTCACACAACCGCGTACCCATACTAAAAATCTTGTTTGAAGAATCCACAATTGAATAATCAGGAAGAACTCCCTCCATCAGTATGATAACTCAGATAACATCCGTCTAGAAAGTACTGTTCATTGGGAAAGGTCATGAGAGATAGATATGCTCATTTTGGGAAAACACATTCCTGATTGGGGAAAGATCAAGATACATAGATGAGGATAACTACCAGGGCCTTGGTGGATACCACGACTCATCTCGATTCAACAGGAAGGTATAGGATCAACTCCATGTGGGAATAGTCATGTTGATACCCAACTCTACCTAGGGTCATGAATGGATAGAGGATCTCTCTTCGGTCCTCTTGGAGGGACACCTAACATTATCTCAAAAAATCTTGCTAAGAGATCATACTTCTGTAGAAGGAGAAGATACCTGACCTTCAAGAAATGAGAGAAAGGGGTATTAACCCAAATGAAATTTTTTTGGGATACGATGGAAAACAAGATCAATATCCGTACTAAAAAGTACAAGGCGTGTATAAGTGTTACCTGCCCTGTCTTCTAACCCTGGGCACTTTCCAAGTACAACGGACCGTGTCGTAACGATTGTCCTGTAAAATGCATCTACACAATGTGTAGAGAGGATCACATATAGTGTCAATGTATATGGGGTTCCATTTGTGTACGCTGGCCATGTGCATGTACACGACCTCAACCCATGTTTGCCAACCCGTGTAATCGGTACACAGGTTGACCTGCGTTGTTGGCCTCACTTGGCAGTGTATTGGAGTACTGACTCAAATGATTGTAAAACCATATCAGAGGAAAAAGAACCCATACTCATGAGGTGGGGAGTCCTATCTCTACCAGAACTAAGGAGTAAGGAATACTCGATACTTGAGTCATCATGGGAGTAGCAATCCAAATATTACTAAAAGAAATACCCTGGTTCTACACCTCAGTATATCAGTCATATCTCAACACCCATGAAGTTCCACAAGGGAGGAACCTAAAGGACCGCCATGTCTTAAGGATTCCAACAAGACAGACGGTGAGTCAATCAGATTCACAATATGTATGTTATAGGCATTTCAGTGTCGAGGGCCTGATAGGTTTTGTGTTCGATCCAACCCTGTTGTAATTCAAACAACACTGGATAATCAAACGGGTCACGTTGTTGCGATCTGCATAGAAAAACAAATGAGATGGACAACCCATTAGTCCAAAACTGATACTCGGTGAAAAGTTTTCATTTCACTGTAACACGTGTTTACCGGTACTTTTGGATCCCACACTTCAATCTCAACATAAAATATCCAAAATTTGTCTTAAAACAACCATCTTAATTTCAGGGTCACAACGTCATAGATGATTTATCATTCCAACACCGTTTGGGGAAGATATCTCAGATACAAGATTTAGTAATAATAATATTATTATCATTTGGTGTTTCATGGGCCCAATCCATGAACAAGAGTTTATTATCCATAAGTAGACTTGAATAAACCGTATTAATTACAGGATCACATCTCCACTAATGACATGTCAATTGGACATCACAAGCAGTAGTAATGCTAGGTCGAAGATTTAATAATAATATTAAATTAATTATTTTCTGAGCACTTCGGGTACCAGGTCTGAAAACCCAAAAAAGACATCCAATGTTGGACACATAATTTTCGTCTCAAAGTCAGGGTCACACTTCCACTGATAGTTCGTTAAATCGAGGTCACATGGATAAGTAACATATGAATTATGGTTTTAACAACAATAAATATTATTCTTATTATTTCATTTCATTGAAAAATTCTCTCTCCAATCTCATTTGAGATTCACGCAGAGGGAGGGGTATCTCATTTTGGTGTGTGTGGTTCCCAGTAGAACCTCTCTCTCCCTCTATCTTTTTTAATTTTATTTTAGATCTATTATTTCCACTATGCAATCTAATATTCTTCTTCCACAATTTTTGCACCCCTGTACATGAACTGACAACCCGCTGCGGCTCTGCCTCACACACGACCTACCTTCGACATGCCACCTACTCGCGTCGTAGCCTGATCTACCTCGTTGGAGGTCGAAGCCACCTCGACTCTATTTTTGTGAATGCACTTCCTGCACCAGCCGTGTCAGACCTCCCTTCTCTGCCACGTCGCTCCTTCCGTGCGCTTTCAAATCTTCATTATAACCCTGAAAATTTTGACAATTGCAGATCTGTGATCCCCATGACAAGATCTCCTAGTCCGAATGCCATGCTCAATGAAACATTTAGGTTTTAGCATGATTAATTATTTTGTGATGAATAACATTCCAAGAACGCATAGAGAATGATATATAAAAGGTCATGGTATATGAGTGGATCTAGGGTCATGTTTGTTTGGCCATCATCATTGTAAAACAAGAACATAAAGAATTGAAAAATATATATTTATCACACATCAGGATTTTCAATTCCATAATAAATTAGAAGAAAAATTGATTCAACCCATTGTTTTTTTATCCGAAAAATAATTAATTTAATTCAATTTTATCATGAAAATTCAACCCATGGTTTTTCAAACCATGAATTAATTCATTTAATTTTGGTTTTTCATGAAAATTCAACCAGGAAAATAATTCCCAATTATAAATCCTACCTCAGATTTGGATCTATCATTTTAGAACATCGCATTAATCAAGATCAGTTCGGTTTTGATGAAGATCGCACTTGCATTATGATGAGAAGAACATGTTTTGTTTGACATGATTCGAACTGTATGGATCCAAGGATTCATCATTGTTCGTCAATAGAGAGGATATGAGATGAGTGGAAAAGTCTTCATTGGCATAATTGGTTGTCGGGACAAGGTCTCATAACGATGAATTTAAAACCTCCCATCAGGTTATAGGAAAATAATTAAATTTTTAAATAAACGATTATTTTATTTTTTTAATTATTCCCCCATGATGGCGCATAAACTGAACTACCGACGCCAAAAAAGGTTATACCCTGATTATGATAAGGCATATGTTTTGAGCTCATCGGTGGCCCCAAAGTTTTCATCAAAGCCCTCGTCCATGAGTTATTTGAGGTTGAGTAATTAAATGAATAAATGAATAATTTAATTTATCCATTTAATATACTTCCAATGGGAAGGGGGTCCGAACATCCCACACCGACTTATTTAATGTAACGCCTAGGGGAAACACTGTGTTTTGGACACAACCATGGTCTCAAATTTCAGATCTGATAAACCTTTTATGAGATATCCTATTTTCTTTAGATAACTGCGTGTGCGTAATATAAAAACACTTAACATTTTTATAAAATTAATTCTGGGCACATTGGGCCTCAAACGTGCATGCCATCTCACTGCCCAGTTCTGGAAATATTCATAGAATCATTTCAAGGTCTTATTAGAAAAAAATCTGGTCTCTACTATATTTCTATCATGTGTGATAATTATTATGTTCATAGTGGTAGATGATGTAATTTACCTACGAAAGAGTTTTTTTTATTCCCTATTTCCTAATACACATAAATAAGATACTCCTCAGATGGTGTTTGTGTAATGTAAATAATATTAAAAAAAATGATGCAATATCTTTGTATGATATGCCCAGGTCTCCATATAAACCCCTGAAACTCAAGGAATATCATTTTCCATTTAAATTTATGCTTGATCATTAATAATTTCTATGATTATTTGGATGATTGATAGTATTCACTGTTGTGTGATCCTATTAGGATTAAAAATTATTTCAATACAAAAATATCAACTGTGTTGTGGCCAATAAATCAACCGTGGATCCAAAATATCTGGTTGATGTATCATTTTTAATACATGGAATATCACTATTTAAACATCTAGATCTTATAATAAAAAAATCCAGATGTGATAATATGTTATTTCACATAGAAAGATGAATTTAAGCTTTGATCAATCAATAATCCATGTTTTTGGCCAATATTTTATATTTTATAACATCGTAAACATGTTTTTATATGTCTATTACTTCTTATTCTTCATGTCTATATAAATTGTGACATAATCTTCATATGATTGAGTGATTGCATCATCCAACATATTCTCATGCTACAAAAAAACTCCATGCCTAACTATTAATGAAAATATTCACAATATTATTACTTGGTTGACTAACATTTTATTTTCCATATATTTGAATTATTTGTATGTACTTTTATTATACTCTAATTCATTACTAGTTAAGATTATACTCACATTATTTATGGTGTAAGATCTTATTTATATACTGATTGAAATCTTTATCTCTTTTTTTGATAACTTCATATTTGGTGTAAATTATCCTTCAAGATGTATTTCATAAAAAGAATTATTCATGAAAATATCTCATTTATTAATATTTATAACTCCATATAGAATGACCCTCTGATCTATGAGTTAATGAAGCCTCCATGACAAAATTTTTGTAGTAGACGTTATAGGTTTCATCATCATAATAATATTCGTGGGGAATAACAATTATATTAGTATATTAAATTATTTAAAATTGACACATGATGGAGTGGAAAAAAATTAATAACATTTAATATTCATAATTAATCTTTTATCGAATAATATTATTCTTATGTGACATTGATTATGACACGAGTTATACCATTAATACATTATATACACCACCTAAAATCAAAATTCAAAATACTTTTCCATGTCAAAAAATATTTTTTACACTTCATTTACTCATATATAATACATTATAGGAAAATAATGATACATTTTATATCCTTCAAATCTAATTTCAACATTATTCATGCATCACATTCCATGTATTGTGAATTTCAGGCATCCTTCACCAAATTTGTTTCCCTTTTATGGTAACCATCAATATGATTATTAAAAAATTGATAAGTCTTCATTATATCATCATATAACAACCATGTCTAAAAAATATACAGTCATTTTTTTATGAAACAATATAACACACATCCCCCTTGGTTGAAACAATCCAATATTCCATCAAAATCATTATATTTTATCCCAACATATTAGATCTTAAGCGGATATTTTTTTGGATACAATATATATTTTTCACCTGACATTATATGATATCAGTATATGATTCTAATTCATATGAAATAAGATAATTTTGAACCAAAAAATATCTCTATTATAGAAGAGGATATAAACGGGATCTATACAGGTTTGTCAATTTCTCATACAATAAGGCATAAGAATTCGTCAAAATTACTTCCCAATTTGGCAGTGTAGTGGGGAGAAGCTCTTGTAGGGAATGTTCCACAAATTCTATAGAAATATTTGGATTCAATTTTTTATTATTATATAATTATATTAGATATAAAAATATTTTTATTTTGTTAATACCATCATTCATGGAAGTAAATCCTTATTTTAGCATAAATTGGACAACTCATAGAGCAACAAAGATTAATAGTTTCAAAAGTTATATTCATTTTATGTAAGATTTTATATGGATTAATTTCATTAAATTCAAATTATAAATGATCCAAATGTATGATTCATGCATTCCTTATAACATATATTTTTCAAACCATCCCAAATCTAATATTTGAACCTACTTGAATACTTGTATTCAACCTCCATCTGTCTCTTACACCATAGATAGTACCCACATGTGCTATGTTCAAAAGAAATATGAATTCATACGTAAAGTCACACATGATCCACAACCTTGAGTTATTCATGAAGAACTTATTTTTGGATCCCTCCATCATTAGATCCTTGGTGTCCAAGATGGTCAGGAATAGTTACCATGTAGGGATTGTAAGGACCAAAAATATGACAATGTATTTTTTTAAGAAAAATATTTTATTAATAGTTACTACCACATAAAATAATGAAAAAAAATGATCTAGTGCATATTTGATAATAAAATATCAATAGGAATTGAAAAAATAGTATATAATATATAATAATTATTTATAAATTCGTAAAAAAGTTTATTAATAACACTTAATGTTTATAGATTTCATTTTTCAACAAAATTTTTTTTTCATCATACATTTTTTTATTTAAAATATAATTTTAATAATTATTGAATTTTAATATTTTATAAAAAATTTATTTTTTATTAATTTATAATTAAAAACATATTTCAGTATGAGTTTTTTGTAATTTTATCAAATTATTACTTTTAGGTGAATAATGAAAAATATTTTTTTAAACAAAACTATATATTTTATGAAATTATTATTGTATATGTAATACATATTATTTTTAAAAATATTAATTGATCAAAAATGTATTTTAGGAGTAAAATTATTTATTTTAAAATAATATTTTACTTTTATAAAAAGTATGTTTTAAATTTTTGGACATTAAAAACATTTATTTTTTATTTAATAACTATTTGTAATATAATCAGTTAATTAAAAATTTTATTAAATTTAATCAAACTTCGATTTATTTGGAATCCAAAATGATTTTAATATTTTATAATAAACTAAATTTATATCATTATTTTAATTTATATTAGTAAATTTATACTATATATACATTTTAATCATAAAAAACACTTTTTTAAAAATGATTTTATGTGTTATGTGCGCTAATATTTAAATTTTCCTTTTATAAGTTATAGAAATTTTATTTGATAAAATTATTTTATTATTTAAAATATTATAATTCAATTTTTTTTAAATATATATATATATATTTTATTTATTTTAATTAATTTATATCATAAAAAATAAGTTCGAAGAGTAAATTTAAAAAATGATAAAAAGTGTTTCAATATGTTTAAAATACATAATTGTTTTTTGAAAACATACCTCTAATTGTTTGGATGATATTTTTCTTAGGAAAACCTATTTATATACATTAATTTAATCTTTTTGAGCCTTTTATAAATGAATTATAATATAATATTTCTTGAAATGTATTGTGTACTTCCAAAATTATCCTTCTATTCACTTTTGATTGGGGTCACTTCTTCCAACTCATGCTAAAAATATTACATCGAATTTAAAAGTAAAAATTGATCTTCATTGTCCTCCTATAATCCTCACATAATTTCATAATCCTTTATTCTCTGATATTTCTCTTAAGACCTATATCTTTGTGGATATTTCAAAGTTAAATATAGAGTTCTTTGTGTGGATATTAATATTCTCTTGAATTATTTTTCCTTATATCTCACATTTTTATAAATAATTTCCTCATTATAATAAAATTAAATTACTAATTTTTAAAATATGTTTTATCATTCTTATTAAATAATAATTGTACTCATTTCTTCTATTCCATTATAAATTGTGAATATGTTATTCCATTTTACACATAGACACCAACCTCTACGATTAGACATGTTTAATTTTCATTAAATGTCATATGAAGATTTTTCAAATGATAAATATTTTCATTTAACATACTATTTCTGGTATATTTAATTTTATAATATAATACACAATATTAAACATTTCTTATGTTCTATGGAAAAAAGAATTTCTCATCTATGTGTACGTGCATACAACTACATTCATGGAATAATGTATTCTATATTTTATCACCAACATTCAGGGATAGTCACAACAATATGTTTAGTGAATAAATAATATGTTAAATAAATTATTATGAATAATGTAAGATAACTTGGACTACTTATTAATAATATTATAAACAAACCACAATTGGGAATTCAACCACCAAAAACAATAAAACTAAGGGGAAATAAATTTATTCATTCGTTGAAATAAATTTTTTTCTATTACACATTTTTATAGTTTACTTATATTATGATTTATGTACTTAGTAAAAAATAAAAATATCATTATGACTCTATAAAAATTATATTAATACCTAATCATTTCATAATCATTGTATCTTCATGTTCAGGTCGGTATTACCACATAAAACAACCATTATATAATATAAATTAATTAATATGTTTGATAACATATTAACGTATAATATATCACATAAATAAGTAATGTGGAATTTTATTTTGGAAATGTAATGACAACATTAAATTTTAATCTTAATAATAATATACCAATATTCATTTTCTAATAATCAAGGAGACATGTCCATAATCAATTTTATGTTTTTAGATAATAACGAAAACCAATGTAGCTTGAAATTATAATATTATTAATAAATAAAAAATTATTGTTCCTTTTTTATTTTTAAATTATCAACCTTGTGATAACAATAAATAGAAATAGTATTATTATTAATATAGTACAAAATTATCAATATTACTCATTCTAGATATTGAAAATAGACAATTACTAACTAATATACATGTAGATAAAAATTATAAAAATATTTTAGAAATAATAATAAATTTTTATAAGTTTTTGAAATAGTTTGTTCAGATAGTTATTTTTTATAAATGACATTCAAGCTGTTTAATTGAAATTAGGATTCAATGTAATTTTCCTTTGTATAAAATTTAATTTCATTATACATACATCTTTTTGTGCACCATGTTCTCATTTATATACTTTACTACTATATAATGATTTAATTTTAACTTTTTCATTTAATTCATTGAATTTTAATATCGACATCATATTTTCTCATTAAATGTATTTCAATTTAGTTGACACCAAATTTATTTGTTTTTTAATCATAACTCTGTTTATTGAGTAATATTGAAAATTCATGACCTTATTTCTTCCATGATTGGTTACTTTCACACTAATATTTAATTTCAAAGAATATGGTCTTTTTATTTGATGGATACTGAACTTTTAGTTTAAATATTTTTACCGTGACACAATTTCATTATTATAAATTATATCATTATTTAGAGTAATTTTCAAACTCTATAATGATGTCTCCGACTCTTTCTATTTATTATCATTCTTGACAATGTTATCCTTCATATATGGAAACCCAATTATGTGAAAATTCATGTAATATTCAGATATATCTCTTCCTCTATTCAAAATTAATCATTATTATCCTTTTATTAGAATGTTTGTTACAATAATGTTATTTTAAAAGGGTTTTCTTCCATGATTATTTTTTTTATTTTTCAATAATATTTTATTTAAAAATTAAATTATGTATATTCAGGGATCCCTTATTGAATAATTTTTAATGGTATTTTTAAAAAAAATCACATCTACATATTAAAATTGTAATTTCTAAAAATGACCCTTAAAATTATCTATTATTACAATTTTATAAAAATATATAAAAACTCTCAATTATATTAAAATCTATTTTTCTCATTTTCTCAAAACAATTATTTACTTCAAAATATTCATTTCTGGATTACACTAAAATTATTATATAATATTATTTTGGGGGATTAATATCATATAAAATCATTACTTCATTTCGATATCCTAATCATTAATGGTTTTATATTTTTTTATGATTTCATTATTCTATTAAAACTCACAATTTACTTCATCTGATTTAAAGGGGATCACATTAATTTTGTACATCTATAGTTTAAGGAAATTAATGAATTACCAAGATACCCTTTATTTATATCGTGTAAAAACAATATACTCTATTATATTTTATAAATGGTATTTTTTTTATAATTATTCTAAATATATTTGAGTACCCTTATATTTTTCGTGGGTAAATCTTATTACGATCAATAATGATATTATAAATATTTTAATTAAGATATTACATTTAAAAGGTCTATGAAACCCCCTCCCTTTTGATATGGTCTTTTAATATTTTTAAGGATTGATTTCAAGTGTAACTCATATGTATGGATGAGGATGATTGGGGTCTTATATCACCCTCACATGCATTGGTTAAGTGAAAAATCTCTTGAAATAGTGTGGTTTTAAGATTATGAGTTTTTTTAAAACGTATTGGAATAAGGTGTTTTAATATATTTTAATTTGTGGAAATAATGATATAATTCAAAAAGGCATATGATAATGGTTTTTCTTATGAGGTTTTATATGCTTATAATTGTTCCACTATTGTATGTTCTTATTCCTTTTATACTATGTTATATTTAATTTTTATCCATATTTGAAAACATATTTTACACTTTAATGTTCTTCTAAATTTTTTAGGATCATTGTGTTATGTATTTATGAAAAGTCATTATTTTTCTGCCTCTTTTAAATAATAAAATTCCACAATATGTTCATATATTATTCCATGACTTATTATAAGATTTATGTTCTATTCTTTATTGGGTATAACATTCCCTTTGTATCCAATTATACATAGATTCTCCTGATATTATAACTTATTATCATTGATACTTGTTGATTATGTTTACCATTATTGGGAATCTAAGCTCACACTTTTTTTTGATTACATTTCCACAGGTTATGAAAACAATATCTTCAATGATGTTTCTAAAAGAGTGTCATGTGTGGTCAATTTATTGGATAATTTGATGTTTTATTACGAATTAATAAATTTCTTATATATTTGGAATATTTTCCATTAGTTATAAAATACATGTTCTTCTTTTGTAAATTAGGTTTTATAATTCTATAAAACTATAATACTAAAATACCATTCAAATGTGTTCTATGAAATATTTTCATTAATATTTGAATTTATGAGAGGGTCACATATGTGGAATTATAATGTTTGTATTATAGTAGGGTTTAAATGAATTTAGATATTTGGATATTATGTGGTGAGGATATAAATTTCATCAAGGAGATATATTTTTGGGTCGATCATAATTTCAATGGTATAGATGACCCATTATGACAGTTGATGTAATATTGATCTTTTAAGGTAATAAGATAATTTATTTTTAGTGAAACCCAAATGGATATGTTTAAGAATATGACAAAATCATAATTATTTTATAATTTAAATATTTAATAGTTCACTATAAAATTACATCCATATCTTTATGCTAGAATGTTTATGAATCTATAGAACTGATGCACTGAGAGGTAATAACCAAAAAGAAGGATGGTTGAGTATCATCATATTCTTCACTATTGTTCATGATGAGTGTGCCTACATATAATCACCAGGCTATACACTC
The DNA here is from genome assembly GCA_963277665.1 of Viscum album. NCBI lineage: Eukaryota > Viridiplantae > Streptophyta > Magnoliopsida > Santalales > Viscaceae > Viscum > Viscum album. The sequence continues at coordinate 1,768,817,803 of OY728152.1, forward strand.
CCCTGAATTTATTCTTTATGTTAACCACATTATCTTTACCATCCATTATGAAGGATGTATTATGAAATGGAATATGATAGAACACATCCTAGATTAAATGATAAGGGCTTTAGGTTTAACTTAAATCTAACATAATTTTTTAGATGAGTAAAAAATTTTGAAGATCAATTTTTGATAGCATTATATGAAAATAAATCTCTTATGGTGTCTATCACTAATGTTAACTAAATTTGGTTTTATAAAAATATTAATCCTGAAGGAAACTTTTTACAAATCGATGGAATGGAAAATGTTGAGATTTTAAAAATGAAAATCCAAACTGGATAAAAATTTAATTGACAAACCTTTTGATTATGTTGAATTGGATATCTAGAATCAAGATTAACAACATGAACATAGTTTATTTTTCGAACAAACAATGAAGATAATGATAGAGTTTCATGGATGTCTTTGTGAAAAATATGGTGAAGGAAAAAATATCTAATTGTTTACATGTTAAAAATATAGAGAGAAAGAAAATTAAAATTTATAAATGAAAAAGGGAGATGTGTTATTTATTTAATTGATGTGATTAATTTAATGAATTATTGAGGAAAATATATGATTTCATTTCACACTGTGAAATAAAAAATATTGAATACTAATTTTCAACTTGTTAGTAATTATATTGAATGTCAGAAAAATAGAAATTATCAATTTTAGTTCCTTACTCTAAGGCCCATCAAGGATGATAGAAACTGGAAATTTTCCAGAGAAGGGAAATCTTAGGAAACCAAAAATATTAATATGAGTTCATAAAATTATACTGAATGAGAAGCATTTATCACCCACTCAAGAATTAGGAGTGTTTTATTATATATTTATTAACTTACATGTAATGCCTGAGACTCTACTGCATAATGTAAACAATACATACCAATACTAGTACAAAATGTACACTCTATAATGCCTCCAATAATAGTGTTTTCTAAAAGATACATTTTAATTTTCATTTTACAAAAATAACATCTTTTTTTTGATTTATAATGCCAATATTATCTTAATATTGATTTAATTAATAGTTCACAAATATTTTATTTTTAGTGAAAAACAGAAATATAGGTTTTTCCAAAACTATTAATTTTATAAATTTATCAAAAATAAATAGAAGTGTATAATTTTTTTTACTTATTTCAGTAGGTATTTAATTTGAGAAACTATATTTTTGTGAATGAGTATATAAAGATTGAGGTGAATTGAGTACCCAATAAAAATGTCTATTTGAAAAGGATTAATTTGAAATCCCCTTTTAATTTATGAACATACCAACTATTATATGTAAAAGATCATTATAAGTTCAAATATTTCAAATTGTTTCATAATGATTGATTAATTATCTGGTAAGTAATATAAAACTTTACATAGTCCTATGATATCAATTTACTCAATTAAAATATTATAAAAACACAAATAAATAATAACTCTTAATGTATAGATTTTTGTTTGGATAAAAAATATTTTGTTTTAAAATTTTAATTAACGTAAACAATAAAAATAGAAATTGAAATGAGAGGTTAAATATTAAGATGAATCATATTCCTCTCTACTTTTTTATCACCCTCCACCAAGTAGTTTATATAATATAATAAATTAGATCCAAATCCTACATAAGGTTTTGAAAAATCATATATATTATCCAAGTCACAAATATCCTCTTACATAGTTTTTTGTGGGATTTAAAATGGGAATGCCACCCAAAGACCTCTAACACTATTATCTGTGGGTGAAAAGGTAAAATAGATAAGATGATTTAAGTTATCTTTTGGTTCATCATAGGAGACAGTGTCATGTGATGAAACAAAGTATGCACATACACTACTTGGAAATGAATGAATGAATAACAAAATGAGAAATCTAAAAATCGTAGATATGGTAATTTTTGTCCTTTTTATTGAATCTTGTGACTACATGTTATATTTTAAGTTAATCTTCAATCGAATTATATTGAAATCATCAAAATAAATAAGTGTCATAAATGTGTATTCTTGACTGGGGGAAACATCTGATGAGTACGATCTTTGGATTCCTCATTCTACTTTTCCAGGATGTTTCAATTCATATCTCTAGCTATTTGTGTGTGTTCAATAATAATATCCTCTTATCTTACTAAAAATATGATTCAAATATCTATTTCATAACACACACACAAGGGAGTCTACTTGTTTTCATAATAGAAGCAACATGAATACAATCCACGTGAATTCAGATATTTTTCTACCTCATATGGAAAGTCTGATATCATCTTCAATGAGTTCTATAAATATTTTTACAGATATTAATTTTAATATAAATTTTTATTAATATTAATAATATAGAAATTATAATAGTTTAAATGAAAGTGAGTATTTAAGGAGACAAATGGTGGTGGCTTGGTCTGGTAGTGTCTTCATGTCTTGTGGTGTCTTGTTCTATCTATATGAAACTCATAGTGTCTTGGTTAGGTTGTGTCTTAGAATTTTACTTTTATAACCTTCATTTATGGGGGTATTTGTATGATGGTGTCTAATGACCGAGAGTGTCTCATCTGGTGGTAGTTAATTGAACACCCCAAGCTTCCACGTTACGTTTCCCTTTGAATAATGCAATAGCTTGAATTGTACGCAATTTCGAGATTCTAACAAACTGTGACCAATCAAACTAGTAGTTATAAATAGTAATAACCACATATGAATTTTTTTAAATTTTATCCTTCAAAATGGACTTCATTTTTGGATTCGAAATATAGAAATTTTCCTAGGGTGATTTTTTGGTATTTTCCTGAAAACATTCAATTTTTGATGAATAGTGAAACACACTGAGTTATTGGTTAAAACTGACTTTTTATTTAAATAATTATTTATTTTATTTAAATTTATATTATATCAAAATAGATACTTAATACATATATAAGTTCAATGTAATTCAATGGAGTCAGTTTATAATAATTTTAGACATATAAAAATTTTATTGAACTTTTCACCGTCCTTTACCCATCTCCTAGGAAAATTTGCAAATACACATAAAACGTAATTTTACAGCTTTTGGGAGAGGAATTTAGAAAATTCGAGAGACAATATTAATATCAAGGAGTAAAATGTGGTTTAATAAGATAAAAATAATTTTTGGTGAATAGTAACTTTTTACTTTTATTTACCACGATTAAAAGTAAATTGGGTAATGAAGGGTAAAAATGATATTAATATTACCCTAAAATATGTCCTAATTCTATTTCACAAGTGTATCTCGACCAAAATAGCCTTAGGAATAAAATATTATCATTTAGGCCCACTTGGATTAGATTTGGACATTTATTATTATTTAATTCAAAGAAGAGTTAAAAGTGTTAAAATCAATGATTAATTACTAATTCATTTTTAATATTGGGTTATACATAAGATAAATTCGATTATAAATATTAATTAGAAAGATAAAAATATTTCCTACATAATGGTATTTTATTTATAATTTTTAGAAATTAAATAATTTAATTTATAAATGACACAATTTTGATGCAGTAATTACTTAATTAATGAGAAATTAGAATAATGGTATTATAAATATCAAAACAAATGTAATTTGAAAGTTTTTATGAATTAAATTAATTTTCTAGGCTAATATGACCTATTATTACTGGTTATATGAATTGTTATTAAATTAATAATGCTGTTATGAATTTATCAAAAACAAAATACCCAATAGTGTCAAAATTGGCATAAAAGAGTTTTCAAATCAAATATTATATTATTAATTGATATTATTTCCCGAAAAATCTAACGTTCGGACAAATGACTTATATCATGATATTTGTATCATTAATGGACCACTTGGGGGTCTCTTGGATATATATATTAAGTTTATTAACTATATAATATAAAAATATATCATGGCATGGTTAATGTCAATCTAATTAACTAAGAGTTAAAACTAAAAGATAATGTTAATATAATGACCCAAACCTGTCTAAAATATATTGGATGAAAGGATTTTGACCCATCCTCACCATAGACTTTGAATAATCCAATTTGGAGCCATTAGATACCCAATATGAATTTATTATAAAATAATACTTTATGTTTGTCCTAAAGAGTCCCTCCTCCCCCTTATAAAAGGACACCAATTCTAACTAATTATTCACACCATCAATGCCTTTTGGCTCGGCCAAACCCAGCCCAAATATTCTCTCAACATCCCTCGCTACAACCTAGAGGCCTTATTTTGATCAAAAATCGAACCTATGGAGCCCTTTTGATCAAATCAAAAGGAAGAAGCTGAAGAAGAGGTGATGTTTTCACCACCCTTTTTCAAGTTGATTTCTTCTCCAACATCTTATTTATTTGTTATTTCCATTCTAAAATAATAACTCTAGTATCTTCTATATACGTTGATGTTATTATAAATATGGTACAACCATATTCAGTATTCTATATATCCTTTGAATGACATTTCACCATACGTGTGTACGCACGGCTTACCATCTCCACGTCGTGGTGTAATTGTTATTCAAAAAATTTATTCTTTGGATGGGTATGACAATGATATGTAATTGATGTAAATAATAAATATAAATTGATAATGATTCTATATATATGATATAACATCAAATTATTTGTTATTTTAATATCAAATCCATCCAACATAAAAATTTTATTCAAAAGAGATACAAATACATGAATTAAGAGACAAGAAACAAAACAAAAAGAGACACACTAGGAACATCAAGAAGAACAAGGGCGCTCGATACATAGGGAGGCCTGATGTAGTGGAGACCCAGAGCATCACCTCTGATTATGTTAACCACTTCCAGCTAAAATAAATTGATCGAAGGGAGGCAAGTGACGTTGGAGCCCAGTTGTTCCATGGAAGCGAGGTGATCTGCAACATTATTCACCTCTCGCCAAGTGTGTATCACACGAACATTGGAGCCTAGTTGTCGCTCATGCGTACGTACGAACTACCGTCTCCACGAACGTGATGACATTAATTCTCCATCATATCCATTAAAGTCTAATTCTCATTTTATAATTAAAAATAATTTTTATGGACTTGATATCATTCTGGATAAGAATAAGATACAATCTATCCATAACCAACATGGCTTCTGTAACAAAACATATAAAAGAAAATGTGTAAGTTAACACTTGAAACGATGATAATACAAAAATATTAATAACAAAGAATTATTAGAAGATCATATATGATATCATAATTATGTATACGGTTCTTGTATAATTTAATAACAATGTTTTAACTATTATACTGGAGGTTAACATACCATTTACTAAGGAAAATTATATGGTAAGGGTTATTTCACATTCTCTTCATTATCCGAGGTTGTTTATAAGTAATTATCTACTAGTAATTCTTTATCATCCACATCCATGTTTCATAAAAATGTATTTAAAAACATTCTTACTATTTTACATAATATGGGTTAAAGTCATTTATACCCTTGTTTGACTGTTTGTTAGATGTTTATAAAGGAATCCTTCCATCGTTTTCCAAACAAGGTCATTTGTAACCTTTTCGACTTAATTAAGGTAAGAATGTATTTTTTTATCTTATACGGAAGGTGCGGATATTTTCCGCCATTATAAAATTTTCAAAGATTCTTTTACAAGATTATAAAAATATTTTTTAATTAAATGTTTTCTTTAATAATTATGTGACTTTTAAATGATTTAAAAAAAGATATTTCTCTCAAATATTGTTGAATACATCTATGTCAACATACTTTGATGGATTTTATGTTTATTTGAAGTTGATTTATTCTGATACAAAACATCCATATTTTATTGATGGTTTTGTGATTTTTTTGACTAGGGATGAATTATTTTTATACCATTTATGGTTTATAGAGATAGTTTTGACATTTCCTATGCTATTTTTAATACAAATTTTTATGTTATGTTTAAACTTGATAATATGAGGAATGCATTGGACTTAATAAGATACTGGTGGAGCCCGCTATAGCTCATTGATGCATCGATAGGTCTCATGAGACAAACTAGTTTCTTGGCATAAGGGCTTGACAAAATCTTATTTGTAGCCTTGGATATGTGGTTATGATAGTCTGGCATTATGAATTCCATCGTTATGAAAGTGGTTATTGATATTGCATGTGATTATTAAACTAGTAGAATATACATGTGAATAAGTAAATGGCATTATATCATTTTATTTTTTCCATATTATGATGAAGTTCAAGTTTAAAAGGCTTTTGTTTTAGTTATACACGGCCTTAAATGTTTATGCGTATTTATGAATGTTTCTACTATATTTTTATCCTTACTAAGCATCTGATCTCACCCCTTTATATGTTTTATTTTCCCCAGGATTCCAAGAAGTGTATTGTGATTGATATGCAGGGTTAAGCCAAGGGAATAATGGCGGTCATAAAGGATGATTTATGTTGTTTAATATGATATAATGTGTAATTTAACATTCATGTATGTAATCTATTTTCCAATACTGCTAAACCAATCGGTCATTCGGGAAATCATTCCTTGGGATCATGCCAATGTTATATAATAATAAACTGACTCTGGGTAACTAGGGTCGGGGTGTTAAAGTTGGTATCAGAGTAAGTTTAGCAAAAACCTTTAAATCTAGATTTAGACAAACTCTGATTAGAGCACATAGACCTAAGATAGACTTTGAGGATTAGTATAGAAGAAATTACTTGAATTTGGTAATATAGAGAATTTGTGATTTTTACAAGATAATACATCCCTGTCTGGATACGAGTAGGTAGAGATGGCTCTAGCACAGATGTACCTAGGGGGAAAATTGAAAACACCTCATTGAGCTAGACTTGAATGGGAACTGGTACACGACAACTTGCCTTGTAGAACTCTTGGTTACGAAAGTCCCAGGGGATTTGCGTAGGATAATTCTCATTTTCTTTACAAATCATTATGAAGGGTTTATGAGTATATACATCCTCAATGAAAACATCATTATGATTATGGATTATATCCATAAACCGTTCGATTTATTTTAGTTATTTTACATGTTTGGAATTATTGTAACTCATAAACATAGCCAGTTTATGCTATTGTATATAAATGGTGCCCAGTAGAAGGAATGTGAAATATCGTGATATATATGATCCAAACAGTAAGAAGGATTATATATTTCATAGTATAAGCCAACATTAAAAAGTTAAATAGTCTCCCATGTACTCTCAAAATATGATGAAATAGTATCATGTGTTTATATGATAAGTAAATAATTCCCTGAGTCATATGGCATTGAAGGCATGCAAGAGAAGAAAAGGATATAAGATTGAAATATGGATAAAGGGAAGAGGGAGAAGAAGAATTTTCCCATAGGTGATAATTTTGGGAAGAAACACCCTGCAACTTTATGATCCTACCACATATGAGGAGGAATTATTAGAGTTCTTATGTAGTTATTAGAGAATTATGTAATTTGACTGTTGCATCAACAATGTACTAGTTATAATAATTATGGTGTATATAATGATTGTAATGCAGTAATATTTCATTAAGGACTTGAGATTCTGTGGAAAAAAGAATGGTGACTCAATAGCAGGTAAATTTTTTGGAAAATATATGGCTGATAGAAAGATAAATAATAATATGGTTCTGATACTGAGGTAGTGCTTTTGGAATAATACATGGTTGATTTGGATAAATTATATTGGATATTCTTGAATACCTTGAAACTGATTAATGATTTGAATATTCCATCATTGTTGGAGTTTACAACATTTCATGATAGAAGGAGTATATCCAGTATTCTATAAGTAATAATGGATCATGAATGTAATCAATAAGGTTTTATGGTATTCTAGGATGTTGTAGTGTTTTAAAAGAATACAGGATGAATGTATTCACATGCTATTAAATAGAAAAAAAGATATTCATTGTGTTTAACTACCTTATAAATTTTGGACTATGAGTTTGGATAGAATTATTTTGGATAAGTCTAGTTTGATATTATTTTTGTATTTCCATAAAAAGGACAACCCGGAGGTCGGGCAGCAACCCATCACATCTAGCAAGGTCGCGAGAATTTAACCCACAATAGAAGGGCGACAAGGTTATATCACCTACCACTAACCCACGTGATGTCCTAGATTGAATAATGTGGTTTTTTTAATGGTTCTTCTAGATGAATTATAAATTCATTTTTTTTGAACCATATACGAATAAGATAAATAGAATATTATTTTTAAGTTCTATTATCTTTTAGAGTGATGGATAAGTTTGTGGTAGAACTTAGGTAAAGGATGGGACTATAGTTGCATTGTATATATTGTTCTTCTTATCTTATTCAATGAAGAAATTAATTCTTATACTTTAGGGATGGGATCTTAAAACAAAAAATGTTTTATCCTAATACCATATGTTTTGTTGAACCGATGGTATTTTAAATCTTCATAGATTGACGAATTTAAGGCCCTCAATTTTACACTTGTTTGTGATTGATGACATCAATCACTAAATATAAATATTTACGTTTTTCCTCCAACTATATGTCTCTAATTTCCACCAATAATCTCCTAATCAAGATCATAATTTCGTGGTGACCCTTTCATTTTCCTTTTCCTCTTATTAAGAGTAAATTTTATTAACCTAATTTCTGATGTGGGTTTTCCCCAAGGTGTTTTCTATTTTAAACATTTTATTTCGAAAAATAATTTCAAATTGCGAGGATGAAATTTATTAAAGGTGGGGAGAATGTAACACCCCAATCTTCCACGGTATGCTTCACTTTGAATAATGTAATAGCTTGCATTATACACAATTTCGAGATTCTAACACCCTGTGACCAATCAAACTAGTCGTTATGAATATTAATATCCACTTCTAAAAATTTTATAAATTTTATCTTTCAAAATTTACTTCATTTTTGGATTCAGAATATCGAAATTTTCCCAGGGTGAATTTTTGATATTTTTCAGAAAACATTCAATTTTTTGATGAATAGTGAAAAACACTGAGTTATTGGTTAAAACCGACTTTTTATTTAAATAATTATTTGGTTTATTTAAATTTATTTTAGATAAAACTAGATATGTAATACATATATCAGTTCAATGTACCTTATTGGAGTTAGTTTATAATAAATTTAGAAATATAAAAATTTTATTGAACTTTTCACCGTCTTTTACCCATCTCCTAAGAGAATTTTCAAATTCACATAAAACATAATTTTACCTCTTCTGTGAGTGGAATTTCGAAAATCTGAGAGACACTGTTAATATAAAAGAGTAAAATTTGTTTCAATAAGATAAAAATAATTATTTGTGAATAGTAATGTTTTACTTTTATTTAACACAGTTAAAAGTAAATAGGGTAATTAAGGGTCAAAATGGTATTATTATTACCCTAACACATGTCCTAATTCAATTGTATAAGTGTATATCAACCAAAAAAACTATAGGAATAAAATATTATCATTTAGGTCCACTTGGATTATATTAGGACATTTATTATTATTTAATTCAAAGAAGAGTTAAAAGAGTTAAAATCAAAGTATAATTACTAAAACATTTTTAATATATGGTTATACATAATATAAATTCGATTATAAATATTTAATATAAAGATAAAAATATTTCCTGAATAATGGTATTTTATTCATAATTTTTAGACATTAAATAATTAAATTTATTTGTGACACAATGGTGATGCAGTACTTACCTAATTAATGAAAAATTAGAATAATTAACATTATAAATATCAAAATAAATGTATTTTCCTACATTTTATGAATTACATAAATTTTATAGGCTAATATGACATATTAGGACTGGTTTTATGATGTTTTTTCGAAGTTATAATACTGTTATGATTTTATCAAAAACACAATACCCAATAGTATCAAAATTGACATAAAAAATATTTAAAACAAAAATTATATTATTAATTTATATTCTTTTCTTCAAAATCCAATGTCCAGAAAAATGACTTATATCATGATAGTTGTATCATTAATGGACCACTTGGGGGTATCTTTGATTTATATAGTATGTTTATTAACTATATAATATAAAAATACATAGTGACATGGTTAAGGTCAATATAATTAACTTAGAGTTAATACTAAATGATAATGTTAATATAATGACACAAATCTGTATAAAATCTATTGGTTGAAAGGATTTAGACACATACCCACCATAGACTTGTAATAATCAACATTAGAGCCATTAGAAACCGAATATTAATTTATTATAAAATAATACTTTATGTTTTTCCTAAAGAGCCCCTCCTCCCCCATATAAAAGGACACCAAATTTTACCAATTATTCACACCATCAAAGCCTTTTTTTCTCGGCCAAAACCTGCCCAAATATTCACTCAACTTCCCTCACTACAACCTAGAGTCTTTATTTATATCAAAAATCCATCCTTAGTACCCCGTTTGATCAAATTAAAACGAAGAATATGAAGAAGAGGTAATGTTTTCACCACCCTTTTTCAGGTTCCTTTTTTATTCAACACCATCACTCTTTGTTATTTCCTTTCTAAGATAATAAATCAAGTATATTCTATATACTGTGATGTTATTATAAATATGGTACAACCATATTTAGTACTCTATCTATCCTTTGAATGACATGTCACTATACATGCGTACGTATGTCTTACCGTCTCCACGTCATGGTGTAATTGTTATTCAAAAACATTATTATTTGGATGGCTATGATAATGATATTTAATTGATGTAAATAATAAATATAACATGATAATTATTCTGTATATATGATACACCATCTATTTATATATTATTTTAATATCTAAATAGTGATATCGTCTCTTGTAAGTACGTACGAACTACCGTTTCCACGAACGCGATGAGATTAATTCCCCATCGTATACATTCATGTCTAATTCTCATTTATTGATTAAAAACAATCTTTAAGGACTTTAAATCAATTTGAATATGAATATGAAAAACCTATCCATAACAAACATGGCTTATATAACAAAACATATAAAATAAAACGAGTAAGTTAACACCCAAAATGACGATAATACAAAAATATTATTTACAAAGCATTATTAGAAGATCATATATGATATCATAATTATGTATATGGTTCTTTTATAATTTAATAACAATGTTTTAACTATTATACAAGAGGTTAACATACCATTAACTAAGGAAAAGTACAAGTTAGGGTTATTTCACAATCTCTTCATTATCTGAGGATGTTTATAAGTAATTATCTATTGGGTCCTATTTATCATCCAAATCCATGTTTCTTAAAAATGTATTTCAAAACATTGTTACTATTTTACATAATATGGGTTAAAGTCATTTATACCCTTCTTTGACTTTTTATAAAAATTTATAAAGGAATATTTCTATCATTTTCCAAACAAGGTCCTTTTTAACGTTTTTGACCGAATTAAGGTGAGAATGTTTTTTTAACTTATACGGTGGGTGCGGCTATTTTCCGCCGTTATAAAATTATCAAAGCTTCCCTTAAAAGCTTATAAGAATATTTTTAAAGTAAATGTTTTCTTTAATAATTATGTTAATTTTAAATGATTTCAAAAATGAGATATTTCTCTCAAATAGTTTTGATTTCAACTATGTCAACATCCTTTGATGGATTTTATGTTTATTTGAAGTTGATTTATTATGATACAAAACATCAATATTTTATTGAATGATTTGTGATAATATTGACTGTGTTTGTGTTATTTTTATACCATTCATGGTTTATGGAGTAATTATTGACATTTTGTATGCTAGTTTTAATACAAATGTTTATGTTACGTTTAAACTTGTTCATATGAGGAATGAATTAGACTTAATAAGTGACTGGTGGAGCCCGTTATAGCTCCTCGGTGCATTGGTAGGTCTCATGAGACAAACTAGGTTCTTGGCACGAGGCCTTGAAAAAATCTTATTTGTAGCCTTGGCACGAGGCCTTGTCTACGTGGTTATGATATTCTGGCATTATGAATTCCATCATTATGAAAGTGGTTATTGATATTGAATGTGATTATTCAAATAGTAGAATATACATGTGAATAAGTAAATGGCATTATTTCATTTTATTTTTTCCATATTATGATGAAGTTAAACTTTAAAAGTATTTTGTTTTAGTTATACATTTCCTTAAATGTTTTTGATTATTTATGGATGTTTCCGCAATATTGTTATCCTTACTGAGCATCTAATCTCACCCCTTTCTATGTTTTATTTTTCCCAGGAAACCAAGAAGTGTATTGTGATTGGTATGCAGGGTTAATCCAATGGAATAATGTCATTCATAAAGAATTATTTATGTTGTTTTGTATATTATAAAGTGTAATGTAACATTCAAGTACGTAATATATTTTCCAATACTGCTAAACCGATCGGTCCTTCGGGACTTGATACCTTGTGATCAAGTCAATGTTATGAAATAATGCATCGACTCTGGGTAACTGGGGTCGGGGCATTATAGTTCAAAATTTTAGTAATGAATCCTATGACATTAGATCATATAGGTGGTGAGTCCTACTTTTCCAATTTTATTCTCTAGTGTGATTTCATATGACGATGTCTCATATATAGTGATATTTCAATGTGGGAAATGATTCATGTACAATGGTGACTCCTATGAAATGGTTTCTTGGACTCTTTCAAATTTTCAATTTATAAGAACAACATCTAGATGGTGAGTCATTATCTTCGAGATGTGATAAGTTAATGGAGTCATATCCTCAAAGGTGACTCTTTCATGGTACTGACTAATGATGACTCATACTTAAAATTTTAAAAACCTATCTAAAATTAATAAATACATACATAGAATATGAAATTCAATAAAATGACTAAAATCATGATTTTGTTATCATTAAAATAAGGTGGTCAACAATCACCCTCTTTTGATGATCATAAATCATTGAGTCAATGGTATGGAAATTATAAAACATGAAATACAGTTCCCTGAATATGAAGATGGTATCAAATATAAATTATGAGAAAAAATACTGTTACCATGTATCAATGAGAAAAATATTAAAAACAAAAATCTTAAAAGGTAGAATCACTTGAAGAAGATGAAAAACATCACAAATAAATTCGATTGAAATATGTTCTCCCCCTTTTCGGATTATTAAAATTTTTAATATTACCAAATTAATGATTTTGAAAAGTAGTAAAAAATATGAATTATAGAATAAGAGTGATGGAAGGAATTAAAAATGAATATCAAAAATTTATTACCCACCAACGCCCTATTAATAACATGTTGGATTAGACAATAACAACAAAAGATTCAATATTTTGTAGTGGGGTCCATTGGTTCCTGGCCATTTGATTTTCTTCACACTAGATCTAATGCAAGAAGTTATGAAGGATTTGTAGAAAATTTAATGGAACACCTATTTGAAGTATAGTGATATCTCTTGAAGGATGAACCTCTATAATAATGACTTCCATGAGCTTCCATGTAGCTTTTGTATTAGGAATATGAAAAGATTGGAACTGTGTCGGAAATTTTGCACAAGGATAGCTGGTTAGCATAGGTGTGAAAGATTGCTAATGAGTTATGTGATTTATCTCTACGAAACAACTATAGTTCCATGAACAAGAAGAAATGGATTCATTGGATTGATGAAATCAATAATAATCAGGCCACATTTTTGAATTGAACTAACGAATTATCACTTCTCTTCTATAGACCTACTAAAATACAAGATACATCTACTTAAATTGCCTCACATGTCCCTTAAATGATCGATTGATAAGAGGCATTCTCAAATTTTCATCTAATAATTTTAAATTTTAATTGATGGAAAGATTTTTGAAGATCCATGAGAGATAATAATTAATAACTTGGTTGTAGTATCCTATCGCATTTCATGTCATGAGTATAGGAGGTTATTATCTTTAGAACATGGTCAATATTGTTCCTTATTCGTCTCAACGTTTCATGGGGATGATCATACATAACATTGAATCACTGGGAATGGACATTATCAACTCTTATCTTATATAAGATTTTATAACTTCAGTATCAAACAATAGAGGACTACTTGATATATAGGCCACATAGATAGGGTTGTCAACTAGTTTATCCATGTAATCCAATATATAATCAAATTTAGATTTCATTCCTTTACACAAAACATTATGGATTCCAACTCACAAATTATTCTATTAATTTCAATCACTCTATCAAAATTATGATGCATACTCTTCAGTTGTATATGGAAGAAAACAAACTCAAAAAAAGAATTATGCTTCGTTTTACCTCAATTTTGTTAGGGGAGGTGATTAATTTTTCAAACCCTTACTAATGTTATAGATTATTTTTCAAAAAAATAATTCAAATTAATCTTTTGGATACATCATTTGTCCTAAGATGAGTTAAAGGAGTAGGTTCATGTGTAGAATGGAAAACTGTGACAACCATTTCCAATAACCCTCGTATGTCTACTTGATCAATCATAGATCCCATAATAGCTCCTTCATTTCAAACCTCACGTCAACCATCCATTGGTGGAATACCTAGTTCACAGAATTTACCACATTATTCCATCATAGGATAAACCCATTTATCACAAATAGTAGCAATAGAAACATCAATAGAATATAAGAAAAAAATAGTATAAATAGTAGTAAGTTGATCTATTGTAGACATAGGTACACAAATATCATAGTTTTCTATAGTTTTCTCAACTCAATGGGAAGTAACTTCATGTTTAATGATAAGAAATTCTTACATCTAGATAATAGCTTTCTGAAGGATGGGTCTCATTACATCATGTTTCTAAACAAAATTATCTTCGACACCTACATTTATATCAAGTAGAGGCTCTTCAGTACCCAAAACAATAACCTATTCATAATTTCTTTTCCTAGAAGAAATTATATACTATTTATTTTCCTCAACCACATGTGAATCTATAATAGAAATCAATCTATCCTTTTCCACCATAATAGAATCAGAAACTATCTCTTCATCACCAACAGAACTCTTTTTTGCTACATCAATTACTGGAAATTCATGAAAGACTTCTATAGATAGGGATTTCTCTCCGTGGAAAAGTTAAAATTTTACTTTAATCTCTGGTTTCACTTCTCCATTAAAATTTGGTCTTTCTAACGATTCAACAGTTGAAGAAGGATGTTATACACGCAACACTAAAACCTTAATTCTAGTTTTCCAATGTTAACCACCAGGTTCAAAATCATCATCATTAGCATCAATTTCATTTAAATTATTATTATCTCTATTTTCAATTTACTCATCTTCCACATCCTCAAAATTGTCTCCATTTTTATCATCATCACTATACAGAGAATAACAGTTCAATTGGTCCTCTCAAAAAGCTTCAGTTTCCTCTTCATCATTTTTTTGAATCATTTCTAACCATTACAGCCTCGTAGATGGACTAAGAGAACCATAATGAATCGGAGAATATTTGGTATATAGTTTTTGATCACGTAATTCATGAGCAGATTGTTCTTTTTTAAAAACTTCTATTACAACATGCTCTTCTTTCCCATCAATGTACTCAAAAACCTCATCAATTTCTAATATTCAATCAACTATATCCTAGGTCTTGTTGGATGCTCGTCTGGATTAAACATAGTATACAAATTCTTATTATCTCTAAATAAGTATCACTTTGGGGGTTCTAACTTATTTTCGTTTTTGAATAGATAATTGTTGAAATAATGAAACCACCATAGTCAATAACTATTTCCTCATCATCTGAAACAAATCTATTTTCCATTAAAATGAATAAAATCATATTTGGAAATATCAAGGATTTGGACATTTAACAGGTCTTTATATCCTATGACTGATGAATCATAAGGTATTTAAATTGATTTATTCTAGTTCTCTTTTCATAAGACTATGAAGATAGAGATCATGGTATCTCAAAGTGTAAAAATTTCTATTTCTAGGGAATGTGTTGTATTGAATGAATTTGAAGAGTATCGAACACTCCCGATCGAGTCCATAAAACTGAAACTTACTTTGATACCATCACTTCTTAGTTATATCAATTACCATTCATCAATAAATAAGGCTTCTTCCTCGAGAATAGATCCTTGAAAATAATCATAAATTCCCTAATGTGGAACCCACATGAATTTTTCCCCTACATATTATGGAAGATTAATTTTTTACCTTTAGTATTTTCCCAAATACATTACTCTTCAACGTCATTGAACCCAAAATCAACATATCAAAAAAACACAAGGGCAATCATAGGATAAAATGGTCTTTCATTATATTAAACCAAACCAAACAACCTTTTCATGAATAACCTTTAGCACTAGATACTAGAGATAAAATATCCATTTTTATTAAATTTCATTTCCTACTATATTAAATATTCTTAAAATCTAGTGGTGTAATGGTTTTACTAGAGTAGGAACACTCAGTTCTCTCTTCTTCTTCTTAGAGGGCCACAACATACCAGGAGAGAATTTAGAAAAAATAATTTCTATGACCATGTTGATTAGCCTATCATTCTCAATAAATGGTTTTATCTCATAATGATTGAGGATATAAGGTCAATATAAAAAGGGTTTCAGTGGAATCAATATGAAAAGATACAAAAGTGTTACATTAGGCTCAAGGTGTGTTGGAAATAGACAAATATTATTTTTGCGTAATTTTGGATTTATTAATATAAAATAATTAAAATCCAAATAATACTGAGAAAAATACATTTTTAAACATATAAAATATAGTTATTGGGTAATCAAATAAAAAAACTGCAAGAAATTAAACCAGTGGTTAGACTTTAGATATTGAAAAACACCCACAAACTAATGAAACCAACAATGAGTAATTCACAACAGCATGTCACCCAATGGAGTGTCACACAATAAAGTGTCACCCAATGGTGTGTCACCCAATGGCATGTCACCCAATGGTGTGTCACCCATGGCGTGTCACCCAATGGAGTGTCACCCAATGTTGTGTCACCCAATGGTGTGACACCCAATGGTGAGACACCCAATAGTGTGTCATCCAATAGTGCCACCCAATTGTGTGTCGTGCAATGGTGTGTCATACCAATTTTGTGTCATATAAATGATGTGTCACATAAAAATTAAACCTATCCAAAATTAATAATACCCAACTCGTGTTTGATATAGTTGATTCAATTAGAATTCATATGCAGAGTAAATGTATCAGAAACCTGATTTTATTTACATATAAATTCTAGTGTGATAACCTTTTTTTAAAATGATCTCTCAAAAAGTAATTTCGTATATCAATCTCATTTGTTTAATAATGTAAAACAATATTCATGGAAATATTAAAATGAAATGTGTTATAATATTTATTTGGGACATGTTGGAATTGATCTCTATAGTCTAGTAAATATTTTCTTGTCCAATGTTTTTCATAGTAACTTCAAATAGTTATGTATTTATCTTCTATAGTGGACAATGAAACATGTTTTTTAGTACACCATTAAACTAGAGACTTTCTTAAAAAGTGAAATGTTACATAGGATCTTTCTCTATCTAATATGCAACAACCAGAATTAGCATCATAATGACTCACCAGATCAATTGTTCTTCCTCTAGGATAAAACAATCCAAAATTGGTATTATACTTGAGGTATTTGAAAAATCATTCTACAGTATTTATGTGTTACTCTTAAGAATTAGCATTAAAGTGATCACATATAAACACACTAAACATTGTATCTGTTTGACTTGTATTTATATTTAGAAGACTCTTAATCATGCATATGTAACTGGTCTGATTCACTAGTTATCCTGCATCATCAAGATCCAATTTATAGGAGTCACTCATATGTGTACCACTAGTATTAGTGTTATCCAAATTAAAACAATTTAAAAGATCTTTTGTATATTTTTATTAGATAAAAATAATTACTTATTTATAATGAATGATTTGAAAACCAAGAAAGAATTTGATTTAACCCATTAAATTCTTTTAAAATACATTTTCCACGATATTATAAAAATAACTACATAAATAATTTCATGAAGATACAAATATAATATCGTAAAAATCTATTTTTACTACTAAAAAAGATTTTCAGATTCATTATATAAAAATAGTAGGTTTATCTATTCCTTTTGAAAATCCTTTCGATATAAGAAAATTTATTAGCATATCATACCATTATATAGAATCTTATTTAAAACTATATAAAACGTTTGATAACATAAAAAATCATTTGGAAAATGGGGATTTTTAAATCAAGGAGGTTTTTCAACAAAAACATCCTCAACTATAAAACCATTTAAGAATGCACTCTAGGAATCTATTTGATAATGCTTGAATGATAAATTAGCAACATAGGAAAGAAGGGCACATATAGGCTCAAGTTTGGATATAGGTGAAAAATTTTCATCATAGTTTATCCTTTCATATTGACAACAAAATTGTGTGTCAAGTCTTTCCTTCATTCTAACTATACTACCTGACTAATCAGCCTTGTTTCTAGACTACCATTTAGTGACAATAGTAATGGTTTCCTTAGGTCTATCTACCAGTTCCCACACATTATTTATATCAAATTTATTTAATTCAACACATATGGCTATTACATGAATTCATAATTATTGGATTTAATGATGTTCCTTGGTTCGAAATGAGATTAGAATTCATGGTGTTCAGAAATATTTCTATAAAAATATGTAAATTTTGTTCCTCACTATAATCCTACTAAAACTATATATAAATGATGATACATTATGGTTCTAACAGGTCATGAAATGAAAGGAATTTTCACATTAGTTACAATAGATTCAAGTTCCGGATGATCTCAAAATTCTTCTGAGATGGATGATTCTTTAACTATTTGACCGCAGAATTTAATGGTTTAGATATTATGTTTAGATTACATAAGTCGACATAATAATTTTATTGGGAGTAATTAGGATTATGGGAATCAGTCTCATCGAATTTGAAATGAACTAATTTTTCCATAGTTATGGATATCTTATTAAAAAATACAAAGGATATTCTAGATATTTAATAACCAAGGAAAATTCATTTATCACTTTTAGAATAAATTTTTCCAAATATTCTATAGTGTTATGAATATTAATTTGAATCCAATAACTATAATGTAATTAAACATAGGTTTTTAATTTTGCCAGAGATTATAAAGGGTCATATTAAATATCAGTATGATTGGGAGTCCAACTATATTTTAGTTGGCTATATTAATATCGTCTTCATAAAAATAAATAGGTATGCCTTGCTCAATAAATGTGGTATGAGATAACTCTTTATATTTTTATTTATCTTTTATATAACTCCATTTTACTGAGGTGTGCTAGGACTAGAGAATTTATGACTACATACATTATGTGAGAAAATGGATTCCAAATCATGACTCTCATTATCATGTCCATGGATACATTTTATAGTCTTAATTTAAGCTCAAGTAATATTTTCTAAAGACATAGACATATTGTATAGAAATAGAATGATTCAATTTTGTGAGATAGAAATTATACCCATGAATATTGAAGGACAATCACTTAATATAACATTAACATAGTTCATTCCTTTTAGTCTATAATATATAAATTTCATAAATAAACCCTTATGAACCAACTGTAATGGTTGAGAAGGTTACACTTCTTACATTGATCTAAATGAAACATCACAATTTTTTCATTTTTGAAAAGGGTTATAGGAATTAGGAGGTGGGAACTCATGTATAGGTAAATAACTAACTAAAACTTCCCTAGTAAGCATCCAATGTAAGTGAACTTATCAATGGTCTATTCACCTATATAAAAATAGGGATTCATTGTGAAAAAATATGCATGAAATGTTTTGAGAATTTATAAAATTTTAAAAAATACTTGAGACATTACAATTTTTTAAAAAACTAAAATTTTAACCATTCTTCAAATAAAAAACATTTTAATAATTTTTTCAAATTTAACATTAAATCAATTATCTCATAACTGATAAAACAGAAAAAGGTTCTACATTATCCAAAAAAATATTAAAAAATTGGAAATTAAAATCAAATTGATGTTAGGGATTTGGTCTTGAAAGATGAGTTTTCCATTTGCATTGTCACAAAAGGAAATATGACCACCATAAACTTTAATAAGGATCTTATAGAAAGAGTAATCATATTTCCTATTTCTTGGTCAACAAAGGTCCATGTACCCTAGAATTATTCATATGGTTTTTATGAAACTTTCTACAAAACAAAGTTTATTCCCAGAATTACATTGTTACACATGAATATCTAGGTCAAGAAATTATATAAATTTGATCTTTGGGAAACTACAATTTTTTTATGGCAATCCTACAAACAAATTTAAATTCTTTATTGGGTTCTTTAGAAATAAAATTGCAGAAGATGTTTCTAGTCTCGATTTTAGAAAAAAAAACCTTTTTTATTTCAATTTGTCCATGTTGATATTGAATTCTCATGACATACTAATTTAAATATTTGCTACATAAAATTATAGTAATCTTTTCTCTACCATACCAAAAATTTTCTAGTTATTTCTTTAATTTCTCAATTTGATGCAGGTGTTCATTATTTTATTTATGCTGTTCATAATTTTTATCATTTTCAAAAGATAGATCATAATATATATTACTAGTCAAAACTGGATTCCTTTTGAGATATTTTTATTTGTCATTTAATTAATTTACAATATACTCTATCATATTATATTATTCAACTAATTATTATTTAGACTTGTCATTATATAATTGTTCATTCTCAAAATAGTAATAATTTAAAACAGATGACACAGAATTAAGAGTAGCTGGTACCTCAAAGTTGTTGGTCATAAAACACATGTTTTATCTATATAATATTTATACATGTGAAGAATATTAATCAATGGGTATATCCTAAAATTAAATCCATGTGGTCTTCATAGACTTTTTTATCTTCTATCAAGTTCAACATATTTCATATTGTATTCGATCTTTTGACTGTATGATTTTATAGGTCCTTTCCACCTCAATTCATTGAAGACAACCTCTTTATTATTATAATTGATCTTTCTATCTATCTATAATGTTCCCTTAGAGTCATATTTTCAGTTTTAGTTGGTTTTTCTACAATACATATTCTTCCAAAAATACTTCTTAAACTTCGAGGCTAGAAGATCCATCTTTTCATTACTATATGTTAGAGATTCACTATAACATGACTTAGAAAATTGAATATTTTATTCTTTTTTCTTTCTTATATATTGTTTTTGTAGTCATGAAGGATATTGATCCTCATTCAGTGCAGAATACCATGTTCAAAACCGGACAGAACTATGGAAGCTTTTTATCTACTTCATTACTAAACCGGTCGTTATTAAAACCGAGAATCAAAACATAATTCCAATAGTTGGATCACTGTAATGTGATGTTTTGGGCATGGGCGATGGCCTAAGAAGTTTTCCATGTGGATCAGGATGTTTCAGGACTGTTGGAATTGAAAAATAATCTTGTTTTAAGGACGTTAGAGAGCCCACATTTTTTGCACGGCCTGCTAAACCATGCGGCCCACTGTAGGTAATTATGTTGCAATATTTTAAAAGGGATAGTGGCATGTGCTCATCTTGTTCATAGTTTTTGAAACTGTGGGCATAGCCCGTGCAGGGTCTGTCTTGAATGTAGTGGGGTAATGCACAGTTGGTGCACGATTTTCCAAACAGTGCGAATTAATCATTCACGACAACCTACATTGGTATTTTAATTATTTTAAAATTTATTTAAAGTAGAAAACATATATCTAAAATACCTCAAACTCGCATTTCTAACTTACATCGTGATGCACTAGGGGGTTTCTCCCCTTTAACTCATTCTCGGACACCCTCATGGGTCATCCATAGACTTCTACTATCGTCGTATTTTATCACGATTCATCCTGAAATAATCTAGGTACAGTCTTCTACACCAATTTCCTTCCTATTCATGGATGATTTTAGCCTCTTCTTCTTCCCATATGTTTCGTCCAAACCATAAGGCATTAGGGGTAATACTATTTTCGGTTTTCTCTTGTTCTAGGTTGGTGAAAATGGTCTCTTAGGACACGTGGGTGTGTGATCGGACAACATCCACCAAAGGCTAGGCAGTTCAAGTGTTTTTAGTCCGATGAAGATTTATCTTGGTATGGTTTATACCATATCCTTTGTGTCACACCTCTTGAATGAATATCTTTATGTTTCCTTGACTAACTTATATGAAACCTTTATGGTGTTGAGTTTTTACATGTGGTTTCACTTTTTATTGTTCGTCGCCGTAGTGGATTTCTTGGTTCTACCATGAGGTAGGGCCCCCCTTCTAAGTCATCAATCTTTATAAATTCAGTTATAAATATTATAACTACAAATTTTTAATAAATTAATCAATACAATGAAATATTATTTGAAATAACTCTTAAATGCGAATTTAGCATGTTTAATGGTTTATATTATAAAGATGATAAATGATTTGTTGATAAAAATATCATGTTTTTATAATAAAACCCTCCAATGGAGGTGCACTGCCATCAAGCTAAAAACTAGTTGTCATACATTTATTGCATGACTTTTCATGTTTATAATTATTATTCACATATGTTATATTGAAATATTTAATGTTTAGTACATTGACCTAATAACATTCAAAACACTGAGTTTTCCTTTTTTAAATGATTAAAGGACTAAAGCACCATCTAATTGTTTGGTCAAATTTTGGATTGGGATTACACATGTTGGTAATTTTCCTTTGTATGTATACTTGGAGACATTTAAATTCAATTTAAATGTTTTGATAATTGGAATGTGTTTAAATAAATGAATGGTTAATGTTTAATTATCGACCCTCCAAACAATTTACGAATTTGTTTTCAAATGTTTTGAATACTAATAAACCCTTGGGTGACATGTGGGTTCCAAATTAGGACTTCCATGATAGAATAAATGGGTGTGCATTCTCATACCTTCTGGTATAAATAGATTCCCTTGTAGGAATTCCAAGGATGGGCCCAGGATCATGAGACAAGGATTGGTTCTATGTTTGTGGAAAAACTTACCATGCTAAGGGAATGTAGTAGTGTAGACCATGCCCTTTGAAAATTATATAATGGTTTTTGTTAAATGGTTTTAATGATACTTGACCCTTCCACACTAGTAGAAGGGATGTCTTGTACCAATAAATAAATGGTTTTAGGGCTACCGGACCTTTCCACACTAATGGAAGGAAAGTATTGAACCAATAATTATTGGTTTCTAATCTACTTGAACTATCCACACTAATAGAAGGCATGAATTGAACCAGATGAGTTACTACATGACTTATTTATCAAATAGGAATGGAATAACTATATCTCCACTTAGATACTGAGAAATGAATACCTTGGGTATCAGGAACCTCCTTATGATTCAAGGATACAAATTTCATAGGTTAATACCAACATATACTCTAGTTCTTTTCTATTCCTTGGATTCATAGTATAGTACCTTTGGGTCCCTTCTTCTAATAGGATACCTCAGATACACTACATGGATTCACCATTGACTAGTACGTAACATAGTTAATTCCCATAGGGACCTATCTATCTGTAGTCCCATATTACCTTGGTCGATCACCTTGGACTCGGTAGGGGACTTATTTTGGAATGCTAGAGATTATGATCCTTGGATTACACTTTTACCCCTTAGTAAGACTTAGATACTACAGAGTTAGCTTTCTGTGAGTTTACATTCCCTTGGAATTTAACCTAGAACACCCTCACTGGATATAATTTCCAGGTTTACATTACTATCACAATATGCCTTGGATACACTCCTTGGGTCCAGGATTGACAAGTAGGTTCCATTGTTAAACCCCATTAGTCCTGATCATTGCTTAGACCCGTTTTACATTTGAGGAATCTCCTAAGACTCAATAGGTGAATTACTCACATGTGACCTATGAATAAATTAGTAAAACTAAATTATTATACTGGTTACATGTTCAGAAACTAACTGAGGGATGAAGCATGTACATGGGTTTTTAGTTACATTGTACTGCTTACATTATTTATGCATGCATGCACCCTATTTGATTTATGTTATACTTTTGGGATTGGATTAGACATAGGTTGTTCCGGCCAACTGAGATATTTATCTCACACTATACTCTGGCCACCAATTCATGGGGTTACTCGAGTACACCTTTCTTGTTCACAGGTCTTTGGAAATTTCTTGTAGCAGCTGGCTTGTACCTGTTATTGTAGAAAAGGTCCGAGATAGATCCTGAGATGCTCCTAGAGATAGCCTTTTAGATTTTGTTATTTTAATTACTTGAGTCTCTTATTTTATTGTATTGAAATGCATGTTTTACTATTTACAGTTTTCTATAATGTATCAATACAATTTCATGCATTCATCTATTGTATAAACTGGTGTTGACTTCTTTTGTTCAGTTATATGAAATTTGTATTCTACTGAATTGTAAATTATATATTACTGCTTCCATTTTTCATCATTATTTACTCTGTTATACCACTATGAAAACTATGATAAGTGGGTATAGTCTCCCCCTGATTACCCTCACACCCTCACTGCTAGTCAGTAGCCTCTGGTTTCTAGGGAGGTGTGCATGAAGTCATGTGGTGACTGGTACAACCATCGTCTTAGTGGTGAGTCTATTCTAGTCGTTAAAATTTGAATCAAAGGTGGTTTGTACTTTTTCCTTCATATATTGGGTTTCAATATAGGAGAATATGATAGCGTTGGCGCTTGGTTAATAGCCATTCATGGGACTAATCACCCCATGTATGTTGAATGACTAAGTTTCCAGGGATGGGATTATTCTTTCTATTGTTTACTATTACAATTGATATGAATTCTCCTAGGGTAACTAGTGTACATTCAAAAGCTTATGATTTATGGAATTATTAATATTATACATGGCCTATTATGGTAAGGATGAAACATACATGAAACATACTAGGCCCTAAGAAATTCCCATGCCATTCATATATATCATGTCGTGTACTTTTATTAGTAGGTTTCCTACAAAGAATGATTCGGTTCCTTATTGATATTCCTTCCTTATATTTATATCTATTTAGTTAATACACTGAAATTCCTTCTATGTTTACTTCTCATTATTCCATGATTCAGGGATTTCATTTTGTTTTTATGTGTTTTCTTCTTGAAGTGACCTGACATGCTAGCTTACATTTTGATTACGACGAGACATACCTTCTATGATTAAATGGAAGCATGTGATAAGTTTAATGGTTGTGATTACAGTGCGAGCTAGTTTTTAGTTCTAAGATGTATGGGTGAATAGAGCTAGGAAAATGTAACCCGTGTAATTACTCCATGGTAAAAGGATGCAAAATTCATTTGCTATAGTAAGTTTGTTTTTAATGAAGGGAACCAAATGCCAAACTATAAAGTGTATGGGTGCATTGCAGGTTGGTATATATCCATCCATATAAATTGGACTGGTTTGTTTGATCTTGATAAATTCCGAATTAGCATTGCTATCAATTAATGGGAGCCAATTTTCAATCCATTGAGTGTATAGGTGCTTTATGAATTGGAGAATGGCAACCCAAATAAAATGAAATGGCACGATACCTTATGAAGTGATTATAAATGTGAAAGAGGTTTGAATTTTATTTTAAATTAGAATCATTAAATTTCAAAATTTAACTGGACCCAACTAGGATAGTTGGAGAATGTTTTTATGAGATGACCCATTTTGGTGTTTAAATTTTAATAATTGTGCATTTTCTATTGCGTTACTTTATAGAGAAACCAGGTTGGTGGAATGTGGCCCTCACAGGATGCCTTATTTTTTTAAAACAAATTTATTTTGATAATATTTAGGAAAATTATGTGATTTCATCTAACATGAAACGTTATAAAAAGAATGTTTTACAAAACATGCATGTTTATTCTTTGGGGCGTTAGATAAAATCAAGTGCATTGTGATTTGTTTAAAAAATTGTACAATGATATTTTGATTAAATCCTTTGATGATGAAAGATTAAATGTGACTAAATATAAGAATATTTTAAATGGAAATTATAGTGGTGTCCACTATTTAAAATCCTCAGATAAGGGTGGGTTGGACTTCTCTTTTAGTTGCATTGGAATGGAAGTGTAAGTACATTCCTTAGGTGTTATTTTTGGTATCATTGGTGTTATGATTGGATTTTGAACCTAGTGTCCAATTTATTTGACGTGACCCAGTGTCCGGGTTTGAACTTGTTCAATGTAATGTGGTAACCCAGTATTGGTAGCACCCTAAAAACACAAATGCCTTGCTAGTGAAGAAAATTTTCATACTCTTTCTGTCGTTGGTTGTTGTTTTCCCTAGTATCACTCTTAGTTTTAAAGTGAAACCCCTGTTCTGATGGGTGTTCATGACATTATTGACTTTTTGTGGGCTTGAGCATTGAGTTATGCTCATTTTCAGCTGGTTAGACATGCCTTAGGCATGGTCGCCCTCTTTGTAGGTCGTCTAACTCTTCCTTCTTAGTGATGGACGACTTGGTTTAGCATCTTCCAAGAAAATGGGAATATGAGGCAATACAAATCTGTGATAAAGCTTCTTTAACTATAGAGTATGGTCTCTGGTCATCTCCAAGTATAGTGTCTTGGGAGAAAAATAATTTTTTCAATTCCAATAATCGGAATGCCTTTCAAAAGACTAGGGTAATTTGACATATTGATCTCATTGTTATAATCTATCACACTTTTGAGCTGTTAGTTTTATTCCCATTTTGACTAGGACACCACTACAGTGGGTAGTGTCATGTAAATATGGTTAATGTGACCTTCCATGTAGAAGGAAGACCTGATGGGACCATTGGGAAGTTTTTAGGTAGCTTGAATGCCCTTGAGGTTTGAAAGTCTTAAATCAGGTCAACCCTTTCTTGGCAGCATGACTTTGATCTAGTTCAACTATTTCACCTTTTAGTTATTGGGTGTGTTTGACTGGAAACCCCATATAAAATCCTCTTATTGTACTCTACTTATGATATGACCATCTCCCATACCTTGACAACGTCCTCGACGCACTAAGAGAGCATCAGTATAACACCACACAAAATCTTTAAAAGTTGTTGAGATTTTTGGATGATGTTTGTTAGTGTTACATGAAAAAGTGTGGTTCTCCTCGAG
Source organism: Viscum album (assembly GCA_963277665.1). Taxonomy (NCBI): domain Eukaryota; kingdom Viridiplantae; phylum Streptophyta; class Magnoliopsida; order Santalales; family Viscaceae; genus Viscum; species Viscum album. The sequence goes on from OY728152.1 coordinate 1,768,844,902, forward strand.
GAATGGTAAGTCATCTGTTATTCCTGGTTTCCCATGTTATAATTCCTTGTTTAGACTCAAGGAATCTAACCATTTCTCTTGAATTGCTCTTACCGCCTAAGCTAGACATCTTCATGATACTGGTCAAATGTATCGACTCTTTCTTTTATTTCTAGTACATGCTTACGGTTATACAATTATGTTTTAGATCATGTTTCCCAATGAAGGCATGTGTGGCCTCATATTTTGAAATTTCTTCTGAGAAAACTTGCTCAACATGTTTATGTTAAGTTGATCAGGATTCGACCATTGGTTTTTTATGAAATCTTTCCATGAATGTCGTAAGAACACATTGAGTTATACCTTAACCAACAATTCTAGTGGTGGAGGTATCGTGGCCTGGAATTTTCCCCTACTTATGTTATGACCTATGGATTGAATCACCATCCGTTGAGTGTTGTTGATACTTTCACATGATATTTCCTTTATCTAAATGGGATCATTTAAGCTCAGTTTCTATGTTTTTGTTGAACATTGAGCATTGCCTCGGGTTTTAAAGGATGAAGTGTGGATGGAATATTACATGCATAATGGTGAATAAGTCATTGGTAACACAATAAAAATTTTGAGAGAAACCTCAAGGCCCATTTAGGTTTGGAGATCTTTACGTTGTTTCTGAGGGATTCTTAGGTACAAGATGTTTTGAGGTGGGTAGACTGTAGACTTCAGTGTTCTGAACCAGACTGAATGGAAATTTTTTTTGAAATTCTTCATTACTGAACTGGACTTTTTTAAATACAAGATTTGCAATATAATTCTGAGAGTTGGATAACATGTAAGTGATGTTTTTGGGCATGGTTGTTGGCCAGTGATGTTTCCCGAGTGGCTTGTGAAATTTCTGGAGTGTCGTTCCTGAAAAACATCATGTTTTAATGATTGTAGAGGGCGCATGGATTGTGCAAGACCTCCCATACCATGCGGCCCACTATAGGTAATGTGTAGCCCTATTTTAAAAGGGAGAGTGGCTTGCACATGGAATGTACATGGTTTAGGAATCTATACACCTAGACCATGCATGGTATTTCTTGAAGGCAGTAGAGTATTGTATGGTTAGAGGATGATTTTCCATACTATGCAGCTTAACCGTGCGCAACACCCTATTTTGGGATTTTAATTATATTGAAATTTAATTAAAATTAATACCTAAAACTAAAATACCCTAAACTAACCTCTCTCACTCCGATCGTGATGCACCAGGGAGGTTATTCCCTTCACCTCACACTTGGAAAGCCCTCACAGATCCTCCTTCAACTACTATTTCTATCCGATTTCTTAACGATTCATCCTCAAATCATCAAGGTACAATCTTCGTCCCCAGTTTCATTCCTTTTATTTTCCAATTTTGGCCTCTTCATTGACCCACATATTTCGGCAAAACCCTGGTGCTTTATGGGTAATTTGGTTTTCGGATTGATCTTATTATAGGTTACTGAATATGGTCTCTTAGCACAAGTGGGTACGTGTTCTGACAACAACCACCAATGGTGAGGCAGTTCAGTTATTTTCGGTCTATCAACAATGTTTTGTGGTAATTTTTTTACCTTCTCCTTTGTTTCTCATCTCTTGAATGAATATATTTCTCTATCCTCGACTTCCCTTTATTAAATTGGTAGGGAGTTGGGTTATTATGAGTGGTTTCACATTGTTTTGGTTCATCTCCCTAGTGGATAGCTTGGTTCCACCTTGAGGTAGGGTCCCTTTCCATGTCATCAATCATTATAAATGCATTAATAATGTTTTTAGTACACTTTTGTAAAACATTTACTCATACAATTATGTTTTTTTCTCAAAAAAAAGAAAATGTGAATTTAGAATGTTTCATTTTTTAAATACAAAATATGATAAATGATTTGATCTTAAACAATATCATGTTTTTATAATAAAACCCCTCCAACATAGGTGCACTGCCTTCAAGATAAAAAGTAGCAATTTGTTCATATATAGTGGACTTGTCATGTTTTTAATTATTATGATCATATGTTATGATGAAATATGGCATGTTTAGGGAATGGACCTAATGACTTTAAAAACAACAAATTTTCGAATTTTAAAATGAATAAGGGACCAAAGCACCGTTTAAGTGTTTTGTCTAGTTTTGGATAGGGATTACACATATAAGTAATTTCTCTTTATATGGTTACCTATAGACCATTAAATTAAATTAAAATGTTTTGATAAATGGATTGTGTTGATCTAAATAAAATTTTAATGCTTCATTATTGACCTACAAAAAAAGTTACCAATTTGATTTCAAATTTTTTCAATACAAATAAAACCTTGGGTGACATGTGGGTTCCTATGTAGGAAGGCCATGATGATCTCAATGGGTTTTCATGCTCATAACATTTGGGATACATGGATTCCCATGAATGAATTCCATGGTCGGACCTGGGTTATTGATATTAGTATTGGTTCCACATCTATGCCAACCCTTACCATGGTAAGGGAAGGTACCGGTGTGGAACTTTCCCTTCGAAAATTTACTCAATGGTTTTTGCTAAATTCATGCAATGCTACGTGACCTTTCCACACTAATGGAAGGAAAGGCTTCAAACAATAAAAAAATCTTTCTAATTCTACATAACCATTCCACACTAATGGATGGAAAGTCTTGAACTAATAAATAATGGTTTCAACTATAAATGAAATATCCACACTAATAAAAATCAAGACATGATCTAGATAAATTATTACATGAATTCTTAATCAAATAAAAATGGACAGACTTGAGCTCACCTTGGATTCAGAGAGGATATTACCTTGGTTCTTGGGATCCTCATTCCGATTCAAGGATATAGTTTTCTTAGGTTAATACCCACCTTGACTCTGGTCCATGTATATTCCTTGTATTCCCAGAATACTAATGTTGGGTCCCTTATTCTTATAGAATACCTCAGATAAATTCCTTCGATCAAGCAATTACTTGTAGGTTACATGGTCAATTACCATATGGAACTATCTTTTCATAGACTCTTTTTAACTTGGTTGATCACTTTGAACTTGGTAGGTGACTTATTGTGGAATTACTTAGATTAATCTCCTTATAATACACTACTACCCCTTTTCTATACTCAGATACAACTAAATTAACTTTTCGTGATTTTATGTTACCTTGGAATTTATACTAGAACTCCCTCACTGGATATTTACACTAGGTTCCCTTGTTATGTCTTGGAAACTAAACTACTTATATTGTCACTTGATTCCTCGGATTCACTCATCTCGTCCAACATTGACAAGTAGGTGCCAGGGTTAAATCCCATCAGCCCCAGTCATTGTTAGCCATGTTTTTCCTCAGAGGAAACTCCTTGGACTCGGTATGAGACTTACTCACATTTTACATATGAATAAACTGGTAATAGTAAATTAATAAACTGTTTACATGTTCAGAATCAAAATGAGGTATGAAGAAGGTAAATTGGTTTTTAATTAAATTATACTTTTAATTTTATTTATGCATGATTTCACCCTAGTTAATCTATATTATATGGTCGGGATTGAGATAGACACTACGGGTGCTGACCTAATGAGATTTATATCTCACACCCTACTCGAGCCGCCATTACACTGGGGTACCCAAGTAGACCTTTCTTGTCCGCAGGGCTTTGGACCATGCTTGTTGTATCTTTCTTGTACCTCTAGTAGGAGCTAAAGACCAAGATGGAGCTCAAGATGCTTATGGAGATATCCTTTTGGATTTTTTTCCTTTTCATTACCTAATTACTTCATTGTATTGTATTGAACAGAATATTGTGTTATTTACTACATTGTTTTATGTATCAATACTATGTCATGAATTCATTTATTCTATAAACAAACATTGGACACTTTTTTCAGTTATATGAAATTTTTCTTCCACTATTGTGTCAATAATGTACTACTTCATCCGCTATTTATCATTATTTTTAATGTTAAACCAGTGTGAAAACTCTGATAAGAGGGTATAGTCTCCCCACTGACTATCCATACACCCTCGTTGCAAGTGTATAGCCTCTGGCATATGGGGATGCATTCTTGAGGTCATGTGGAGACTGGTCCGACCACTATCTTCGTGGCGAGGTGAGTCAGAACATTACATTTAGGTTATTCATATTTTATCTTATAAACATTACATCTTATTCAGACATCATAATATTAAAAATTAGCTCCATGATGGGAATCTTGACAATATCAAAATATTATCTGATGGGGAGAGATGTGTTTCCCCATCTTTCAGATTGTCATCTAATCAATCACACAATCTAGTCCTTTTCATATACTGGATTTCCAGGATATGTCATGGTATTCACTATTTTGTTTAAACAGTGGTACATGTCAGAAATAGGATCATTAGAATTCATTTTAATGTTACTATATTTTATAGTATACATATTAAGCCTCATATCCTTAACATTATAAGTTCCAACATGGGATATAGATAATGTTTCCAAATTTCATAAGCAGTTTTACATGCAGAAATTATTTTGAACTCTTCATCACATAGCGAACCATATATAAAAATCATTTCTTTATGATTATTATTTTAAGATATCTTTGTAGAATCATCATAATATTTATTCCGTGTTAGAGGAATAACATATTCATCTTCTAAATAAGTCTAAATATCATAACAAATTCTCTCTATATGATTTCTCAACATAATCTTCTATTCTTCATAGTTGATTATATTAATGAATGGAGGCTTGTTTGTAGAAGAACCATCACATTTATGATCCATATAAAGAATTAAATTTATAAATTAAAAAAATTTATAATCATTAAATCATATCTAAAATCACAGTTAAAATGATTTAAAAGCATTAATACAGAATAATGAAATCATTTGAAACCAAAATGTTCATCAAAATGAGTATCTTAATAGGCTTGATTATTGAGTAATAAATATTAATTTCAGTTTAAAAAGGATTAATTTGAAATCCCCCAATTATTTTAAAAATACTCTAATTAATCAATATAGCAGATATTTATATGTTATAATCTTTCAAAAGGTTTCTTTAAGATTAATTATTTCATGAGTATGTAATATAAAATATTACATAGTCCTTTTAAATCAATTTACATAATTGGAATCTTTAGAAACACTAATATTGATTATCTATAAAATTATATGTTTTATTGGTTAAAGGAATTTCCATTTGAGAAGGTGAAACAAATTAAACAAAAACACATCCTGTAAATTTAAACAAGTTTTTTAGTCAAAAGGTGAGTCTTAGAACACTATATATGGTTATCACCCACAACCAAGAAGTTTATATAAAATATAAATACTGATTCACAACTCATATTGGGGTTTAGGAATGTTTACAAACATTCTAGGTCACTCATGACAACTTCTATAGTTATACATGAGAGTAAAAATAGATTTGGCACACAAGGACCTCAAACACTATTATCCATGGGAGTACATGTAAAATAGAAAAGAATATATCATATATCTCTTAGATTAGAACATGAGACAATGTGAATGTTATAAAATTGAATATTCACTCACACTTCTTGATGTTTATGAATTAATAAACATAATTGACAAATTTAAAAAGTGTATAAATAGAAATGATTATTTTGTTTTAGCGAATCTTGTGATTCATGATTTGATTTGAAGTAAATAAATATTTAGGTTATCATGAAAAAAATGTAGAATAGACTGTCTCAAACACATTTTTTGGAGGAATAATTCAACTGATTCCCTTGATCTTTTGATTCATTAGTTGATTGTTTCAAGGATGCAGCAGTTCAACTCTCCATCTCTATGTGTTTTTTCAGTAAGCACATAAAATTTTCTTTCTAATAGTACACTTCTCAGATATATTTCATATTTTACACATGAGGGAGTATTCTAACATTATTAATAACATCAATATGATGAATATTCATGTCCATTTTTATATTATGTTTCCACAAAAAACATGCCTAACATTCTCTTCAGTGTGTTATGTCATGATTTTAAGAGATAATAATTAAAATAAAAATTTGTGTTAACATAAATAATATATAAATTTTAATAGTTTAAATGAAACATATTTCAAAAAGAAAACCATTGAGGTGGCTTAGTATTACGATGTCTGAAGGTCTATAAATATCTTGTTCTAGCGGCATGACACTGATAGTTTCTCACATTGGCAGTGTCCCATAAATGTATTATTCCAACATACATGTTTCTTGGTTTGTAGAGGATGATTTATTAGATCTAGGGGTGGCCCAGCTAATAATTGGTCATTGTTATAGTGGTGACTCTTATAATGTTAGGTCAAGCTGGCGATGAGTTATATATTTCCAATTTTATGCTCTATCGGTATGTCTTCAGATGATGTATCAAATATAGAAACATCTATATGTTAGTAATGATTTATGGAAAACGGTGACTCATATGAGATGGTGTCTAATGATTTGATAATATTACAGTTTAGCAGTACAATATCCTAACATTGATCCCTTGTCTTGGTGTTGTGACAACTTAAATGTGTGTTATCCTAAAAGGTGATACATCCGTAGTGATGACTGGTGGTGACTGATAATCAGAAAATCTCATCATCGACATTAGATAATAAAATGAATATAGAGAATATGAAATTCATTAAAATTATTACAATCATGATTTTGGTGTAATTAAAATTAGAAGATCAACATAATTAATTTTTAAAATAATATGATGAAATTATACAAAAATTATTACTATTTTAATGACATTTACAATATTTTCCAATATAAACTATTTTTTTTTTGTTTCCCAATAATTAAATATAATTATTGTAAAATTTGTTTTCTTATTGATTTAAAATAAATATCTATATTTAAATAAACAATTTTTAATTAAAATTAAATACATTGGTACCTAGATCATTATTTATATACATAAAAGTACACTTTTTCTAAATAGGGGTATTTGTGTTTTACATGATTTAATGCTAAAATTCATTATTCATAAATTTATAAATTTTAAATGATAAAATAAATATCATCTTTTTAATAATATTTTCCAAAATATATAATAAGTAACCTGATCATTTTAGGCATAAAATAATTTACTTCTGTAAAAATCCAAGTCACCATATTAAAACTGAAGATGGAAAATGGAATAAATATATGGGTAAAAATATTTAAAATGTAAATAAATTAAACGAGTGGTTGAATTTAAATTGAATTTATATAATTTTCAATTTACTTATGTTCCCTTATGTAGTATAATTACTAGTAAAACACGTTAAATTTTTATATTAATTTAAAATACTTACAAAAATAACATTTTCACAACTTAAAAGGGCCCTCTCACCAACACTAAAATTCCAATAAAATGTTTTTTTCCTTAAAAAACATTACCCTTATTACATATAAAATATTTTTATTCCACTATATTTATCTTATAGTCATGAGAAATTTTCCTAACCCTCCTGTTCTATGGCGCCCGCCAAGGGATAGCCTAATTCCTCAATGTGAGTAATAATTTTTACATAATTTCTTCCATTTTTATACATATTTTACAAAAGAAATATTATCATTACTAAATAAAAGAATTGGTATTGTTTAAATATTGAATTTATTTATTCAAATGTAATAAATTTTCACCACCTTTCCCTTTTTCTCTTATTGAAAATTTAAAAATACCACGTCTCTTTGTGTGCTAGCTACAACCTCCCAAAAGCATTAGGTTTTGTATTATTTGAGAAACATACATGGATGCTCATAATAGTTAATTTATTAAATAATAATAATATTTATATAATTTATTAAATAATAATAATATTTATATAATTTATTAAATTGTAAAATTATAATACATATTATATATTTTTCTCATTCTATGTAAATCAGAATTATCAACCATGCATAATTGTGGGAATCCATCTTTGTGGAATGACTGATTTTTGTTTTTATTTTTATCGTCTCCTTATATGGATGGCCATATGAATGGGTTAAAAAAATAACTATGAAATTTATTAAATTATTCAGGTTCTCTAATGAAAAATATTACACCCTATTAATGTTGTAAGACATATACAATTGTGGTAAATTTAAACATCCAAAACCATGCTTTATGGAAGATGAAATTCATTACATAATAATATTTTTTTTGTCTTGTTTTAATAATTACATGAAATTATTAAGTGAAAACCTAAGAAACAGAAAATAAATTTTTCATATTTTATATTGATTTTATAAATAAATCTCATCACAATCACCAATTATTCTGGTTCTTTTTATTTGGATTAACCACCTACTTAAACAATGTTAAATATTTTTTTCATGGGTGAATATAGGAATTTAATTTCATGCTAAATATAAATTAAATAAGTAAATAATGAATTTATTTTAGTTCATGGATGGTAAGAAAAACGTTAAACTGAGTATCTATTATACCTATTTCATATTGCTAAAAATCAATGAATAATACTCATCATCAATTCCATATTTAAGGATTGTAACCTAAATATTCCATAGAATGAAATTATAACGTTTTAAGTAATTCTATAACATAATTTATAATAACTTATATGATATAATACTGATAAAATTTGGTCTGTAAATAATTAACAAGACCATAATTATGAAAAAATCTCAAAATTATCAAGATTACTCACACTAGATAATGAATATAAGAAATAAATAGTATGTATATATACATGTAAAATAATTATAAATGATTTTGAAAAAAAAAATGAATCATTATTGTTTTGAAATGTGTGATTTAGATAATTAGTTTTCTTATTTAATTATGTAAGGAACATTCGGTTTTGTTGAAATAGAATTAGTGATTCTTTGTCTTAAATTTTAATTCTCTCATACATGGTTATGTTATACACCATGTTTTAGATTATACGGTAAAATCAAAACCCATTTAATATTTATATCATGTTTTTATCATTATTTATGACATATAATTTTTAATTTCAAATTATATTTTTCATGATGTTCTGATTGGGATGTTACATGAGTCATTATAATTACCATAATCACAAATATTTTAATGTAAGGTGCACTTGGTTTTCCTGGAAAATATATAAATATTTAGATACTAGAAAAATATTTCTCTATAGAATAGATTCACCTAGGGATATTTACCATGGAATTTTTTGAATATCAAATAAATATTCACTCAATGTATAATGATTTATCCTAAGACTGCACACATGGAGTTACCCTCCTAGAGAGATTATTTATACAATCAAAATTATATTTATTTACCATAATGTTAAATGTTTATTCCATTTATTTGGTCTTATACCTTATCAAACTACAAAACAAAATTACTATCTTTTATTGACAGCCCATTTTTTATTTTACCCTCTCCACCAGCATATCATTATTTATGTTAAAATGGTTCTTAAATTGAGAATACTAGATAGTTTATATACTGATTTTTTTGATATTATTCTATATAGCGACATAATTTATTATAAGGGGAAATAATTTTTTTTATTTCCATCAAACATATATCTATTATATATTTTTTCATAATTATGTAATATGTTCCTTATGAAATATTATGAAATTCCTTGTTAATTCATAAGTTGAATGCTTTAAAATTTATTTTCATTGGGTGGGGAAAAGTATAGATCTCCCATCAAGGAATTGGTAGGTATCATGAGAATAAAACTAGGGTATTTTCATTTACCCTGCAAATTTATGTATGATTTAATAGTATAAGGCCCTGGCTATATGTTTCTGTTGTTCTACATTATTTACTCCATCATTAAAATCATAGTAATTATAATTCTGGTATTTATTTATTGTCTTGGATCGAGTATTTCCTAAATTTCATTTCATTATAGACTTATTTTTATCTTCTAATTTTCTTTCCAATTATATTTATATCATTATTATTTTATGATGGATTTAACTATACACAACTCTATACAAATATTATAATCTATTCATTATTCTTCATTTCCATAGGAAAACAACAAGTAGTCTATGTGTAATTTTCAATGATTTTATTTAATATATAATAAAATTATTTTGGGTTTTTTGTGTGGTAATTCATGTTCTCAAATATATTATTAAAAATATTGATGTAAATATTATGCCAAATAAACTTTGAAGTTGAATCTTTCCAAAACACATTTATTCTATACCAATAATGTAATATAACTACTAGTTGTGGATATCTAGAATATGGGTTTATTGTAGTTGTTTTCAAGGAAGGTTTAAGAAAAAAATTAGGGGATATATTTTTAATTATCGAGTAATATGTTACAGTTATTATATAAAACCCTTTTGAGATTAAATAATTATCCCCTAGAAAACAAAAATGGAACTGTATTTTATAATCCAATATCTTGTGATAGTTTATCTGTATACTATTTTATAGAGATTTTTCCTAACAAAAGTAATGGTATCCTTATAATCAATAATAATCTATTTAATTATATGAATCCAATGAATGTCAAAGAGGATAGAGATGGATCTGACCAGATCATAATCATATTTAGATAGTTGTCCTGAACCATCTCGAGTACCTTGGTAACTACATAACTTAGCCATACAAATCATATTTGGAAGGTCATTCCCAATTCTAATGGGTTAGAGACTAGAGGCAAGAATCATATTGTATGAAATTTAGAATCAATTTTCCACAAAAAAACCAGATGTATGAAATATAAGTCCTTATAAATACTAAAATACTCCAATGAAAAAATAGTAATATAATTCAAACAGTTATAAAAACCCATATTTCTAACACAAAATTATTATAAATTAGAATAAAAAACCAATTCATAGTGGAAAAAACTCCCCAAACCATGGATCAATAGCCATTACCACATCCATGTGGCCCCATACACTTTCTTGAACCTGGAAGAAGATAATATAAAAACACCCAAAGGCAAAGATAGGGTATCGATGAAAAGCATAGTAGTGTATCTTAAATGGTTCCATGGTAATATTAAAACATTTATTGAACTAAATAATTAAGTAAATTTGTAATAAAAAGGCATATAATTTAAAAATAATATTTTAAAAAGTTATGATCCACATTTCATATTATGGAAATACAGTATACAAATTTCAGGAAAAACATTTTATATAAAACATTTTACGTAAATTTTGATGTCAAGTGTAAAAAATTAACAAGAATTGGTATATAATTCAAATGAGAACTAGTAGAAACATGGTCACAATACATAAGGTATGAGATTTCTTTTCTATGATAGCCTCAGACACTCGATGGTGAATCATAAAAAAATTGGGTAAATTCTTGTTCTTTATGACATTGGAAAAGGATAATGCTTGACCATCCCATTTGATATGTGACCTTCTACAATAGGCTTTGTTTTGTTTGAAATAATTTATAAGCATGTTATCCCAATCAATAACTTACTAATTAAGGTTTAATGATATTTTATATTATTAAAGTATTGGAATATTTTTATGAATTTTTAAAATGAAATACACCCTATTATTAAATTTCAAAAATTACAATTTCTATTTATAAACCAATTGACATATTTTAAAAAAAAATCATGCCAATTTTATATATAAAACCAATGGGGTCCTATCAAATACTTTTTTGCCATCTATCAAAAATATAAATTTGAAACCAATTTCATAAAACTATTCTAATAATTTGAATTCTTCAATTTAAATTCCCCAATCTTTGGTCAATTTCAAAAACACACCCAAATTCAACCGAATTATTTTGGTTTTACAATTTCATCTCAAATAAAATACAAATCCCCAAATTAAATGGAAATGGGTATTTAATAAACCCATTTATATAATGTTATAATTAAATTTAATTTTAGTCAAAAAAATTATTTTAAATCATGCAATTTAGTGTTCATAAGAATTAGTCATCCTAATAGAAAAACTAATATCATGATCACAAGAACTAAAAATGAAAAGATTTAAGAGGTAATATCCCAGGAACAACATCATCAATGATGATATGATGATAATATATAGATTCTATATCCAAAATAGTGGGTATTAGATTCTCCAAGAACAAGGAAATCTATAAACCCCTAGAGGGGAAGGAGGAGAGAGCGGGTGAAAGGGAAGCAGAAGATGAATATTACCAGGAAGAGATTGAATTTCATTCACCAATCTTGTATTCACTTCTAGAGTAGTGTACAGATGAAAAACCACATCTCAGGAGCCTCTATTAATGAAGAATAATTAGGGGTTGAGTAAGTTACATTGGAAACATAAATATTTGTTTTTTGATTTCAAAATTTTATATCCATATAAATTAAAACATATTCATGGTTTCCTAGGAATGTCCACATGGTTAATCAAACTTTGATCTCTAACCATACATATATTTTAATGGGTTAACATGGTTTCTCCTAGGTGGGAGAAATTTTTTTTGAATAACACTTCGACAATAAAAACCCTCACTTCCTAGGTTTTTTTGCATTTCATAAGTAGGGAACATGGTTTGGGAACACTCTATACTAATTATAAACATCCATAAAACATTACTAAATTCCAAAACCATACCTTAATCTCCCTTAAATAAATTCCATCCCAAAAAATGATCAAAATAAGGGTTTACGGTTACCTAAAAATTTTAATAGGATGTTACAACCTCCCCATCTTAGAAACATTCTATCCCTAGGATTCCTATTATGAATACTCCATTTCAAAAGGATATGGTCAATCCATTCACATCAATGCTTTCCTCTCCCATGTCTCATGAAAATATTATCTGTTATTCTATGGCACTCAATCCAAAGGTATCATCCTCCCATGAAGTACATTGGTTTCATAATCTATTATTCTAACTGGATTCTCATTCATGGATAAGTTAGGTTTAACATAAATATCAATCCATCCTAGAAATTGAGATTGAAAAAATTAATATTTTCATGTCTAGGATACATGAAACATGTTGTGTATTGTCTTTATATGTAGTTGATGTTCCATGTGGTGTGAAACTTTTCAAATATGGTTTATAGCCTCGTATGTTCCCACAGAGAGAGGAGGAAGCATCTCATTTATCATAAGTCATAGATGACCCAAATGGGGTGAAAATTACTTGAACTCCTAGTAACTATTTAGAAACTCCAATGGTGTACGGTGAAGATTATCAAGGTATTTATATTGTATTTTTACCATAAACATTCATTGGAAAATAAGTGGAATATTTTTCTTCATATATTGAAACAAGATAGCTCAGACCAAGGAACCAATACAAATCTCAAACCAACACAACATAGATCTACAAGGCCATCTGTACAAGGCATCAAACAGAATTAACTCAAATAAAAAACCATATACTATTGTTATAAATGAAATCAAACAACCCCTGATAGTCATCCGAATCCCCAATAAATTAAATACCCCAAGAATAGACCGTTTCCCTATGAATATGTAAATATTTTTATGTTAGAAAATCCAATTGTGGATGGTATTCTGTTCAAAAGATGACAAGAGGTACTAGTGACTCTTGATGGAATCTTCAAAATGGATAATTGATGAAAACCACTAGTTGACACTATAGTAGATATAACTTCATATAAATGGATAATATATTTCTCATAAAGATTAACCAACCCTTCAACATTGGTTGTATCACAAATGTGTATAAACTGAGATGAATTTATTATCTAATCTATATCAACCCATATAAAATTATTATTATTTTGAGTATGCCTAAACCAAACAATAATGTCAATAGAGATCTCAACCCACATCAATGGTTGAATTAGAAGTGGATGAAGAAAACCAAAATGTTTCTACTACCTAGCTATGCCATGATGAAATGTATAACAATGAAAGAAAAATCATAAATTCCCTATTTCATACAGGACCACTAAAATCATCACTACATGTACATGAACATATTATTTTTTCCTATGTGATCAATGCACTGGTAATTATGAAAATATCCCCTAACATCCTTACTGACCTATAATGGTACCACAAAATTATTAACAAAAAATAGAATTTCATATATGAATAATTACCATTCAACACTAGTCTCCCCACCATAAAAATAATCTATAATTCTAGGGGATGTGTTTTCATGATATTGATAGTAAAGAATCATCTCGAGAGGTGAAATGTCAACTGAACATTGGCCAAGGAATTATCAATCCCTAATTCCGAGAACCTAATATGGATCTACAAAAAAGAGAAATATCAAGTTCCACTTCTATATTTATTCAATTACAAGTTGGGATAGAGGATCCATGCTCAAATAATCCACTATGTCATTCCAATTCTCTAGGGATTAGGTGTTGTCAATATCAAAATTTTTTAGGTATTCACCCCAATACCTTTAAAGAATATTTAAATATTTTTAAGATATGCTATAACTCAACCACTTGTGTTTATAAAACTTTGTAAACCGTTATCTAAAGAAACAATACCTCCAAATATTATGTGTGTCCATCCAAGCTGGAATTTCATGTTTGTGGGTCCAAAAAATCTTATTGTGTGGCCTAAGCTGATGAGATCCATAACCAATGAAATGATCAATTTATATAAGAACACATCCAAGACCTGAAACAGATGCATCACATAAGGCCGCATAGCCATGCTCAACCACATGAAGAGTCAACCTATGTGTAATATTCAAAAGTCATTTCAAATAATCAAAGTTATTATGTTATTTTTTATTTCAAGTTATCTTTATTACTTTCTATATTTGATATGTCCTTTGATAATCCAAATTTAAAAAGTTTAAAGAACTGATGATAATGTATCGTAGAACTCGTGAATCTCTAAATCAAGAAAAAAAATTGTTTATTACCATATCATAACATCCTTATAAATTTGAGGATCAACTAAAATAACATGTTTCAATAGCTCATGTCCAAAGAACATAACCTATCGAATCCAAAAATCACATTTTAAAGGATTGGAATAAATTTAGTGGTTTCTCAACAACTCTATAACTTCTCCAAGATGAAGCACATGATCCTACATAGATATAGAGCATATAGAGATATCAAACAAAAATTCTACAACAATAGTATCAATGTACTCATGGAAAATACAGTTCATTAAATCCATAAAAATTACAGGATCATTGGGTAGACCAAGAGGCATCAAAACGTACACAAAATTGTAGTACCTACTCTGAAAGATGGTTTTATAAATGTCATATTAATTTATTTTCTACTAATTTAAACAAGATAAGTGATCAATCCTAGAGAACCACTTATACCCGTTAAACATGTCCAATATACCATCATTCCATGGCATCATAGACTTATACTATACCATTACTCAATAAACTTTTCAATAATAAACACAAAGCCGAAGTGACCCATTTTCATTCATAAAAAATACAAATGGCTCCACCCCAGGTGACACACTAAAATGTATAAAGCAATTATCTAGAATATTTTCCAACTGACTCTACAAATCCTTCATTTTATCTTATTCCATTCAATAATAAAGATTAAACTATTTTTTAGTATCTAGTACTAGATCAATAGATAACTCTACCACTCTTATCAGGGTTAATCCAAATAAGTTAGAAGGTATCACATTATAAAACTCGATGATTGCTGGTAGTAGATCAGAACAAAATTATTATAATCTTGATCAAAATAAAACATACAAATTACATTCCCCTACTATAGATTTAATGTTATGGGTCTACTCAAATATGGGTCCCATTCTCCATGAAAGACACAGAAAAAACCATCTTATGTAGTGAAGGAGACCCATTGTATAAAACAATAATTGTGGGATTAATTATTAATTATCAAATGAATACCAAATATGAAATGATGTTGATTCATGTGAGAACCATAAAATCCCAATAAAACGCAACATCTAAAAACGAGAAACTACAAGAAGGACTATGGATACCATGTTCTCTCTTTGTTCCAAGGGGTGTACTAATATCTATCACATAAGATAAAAGTTTTGTAGGAATATTTATCCAATATATAAAACTAGTTGAAATACATTTATGAGATGCACTGGTATAAAATAAACAGATCAATAATGAAAAATCTATAATGATAGTACCTCTCACCATATATGAACCTATATCCAATTCCATTGTAGACTCTTTCACTGGGAGAATAAATATTTTTATGGATTCCTATGGAAGGAAACCATTTGTTCATGAAAAATATTATTGAACCTTAGTTGTAGCTAGTAATGATGATCCCATGTCATTAAATTTTTTGGAAAATACATGGAAGAAACTATACAAGTTACCTGAGCATACGTAGGAACCACATATATTGGGTTCCTCATTTCAAACTAGCTTACAATGCTCAAGCATTCCACAATATGGAAAAATTAAATGTCCTCTTGGCAATGATACATGATTTCTGAAAAAACTATGCTATTGATAATAACCATAATAAGAGACATGTGTCCTATTTCCCATAGAAGAATTCACACTACCATTAGTAAAAAATGAATATCATGTAAACCTTGAATTTCCACCTAGGTCCTTTTCGATCGTCGTTGATACATCCAACACTACATCATAACAAGTCTTATTCATCATGAAATCCTATGAATTAATATCAGATCAAATTCCCAAATAAAAAAATCGAGTCTTCATCTTCTTACTTGGCATAATCTTTGGTGAAAACTAAATGATCTCTATAAAATGGTTTTCATGCTCCATCATGGTCCTACCTACCTGTTCAAGTTTGAATAACTAAAAATCCTTGGTCAGCACCCTTGACATGGTATATAACAAGTTATTGAAAATATCATGTATTTCATTAAAATATAATCCACCATGATTCTTTACAATCACCATTATACCACACCATCTCCCACTATGTCCTTTAAATATGTTGGTGGAAAACTTCACCATTATTTCACCAGGATTCTCCATGAACTCAGACATACATTAAATCCTTCTAAACAATTCCTTATCCTCTTGAAGATCATTTGAACCCTTGAACGCTGTTGGATTTTTGTGAATGAATTCATGATAATGATTTTGGAAAATATTCTTATTCGGTTACATATGTTGGAGATGGAATAGGTAGTGTTGCATGTACCAGATCATAGACATCACACACAATCTCTTCTACTAGACATGGGTCCATGATAGAATTTTATCATTTTAGTTCATCAACACATTCATCCTGGATCATATTTGTACGTCTTATTAAACGATTAATTCTACACAACATTAGTAAACAACATAAAACACATAAAATTAACACTCAAATAGAGAAGAAGGGAAAGTAGTCCCAGTAGATGAATACACAAGATTTAGTTTTCAATCTATCAAATTCAATTTCATTGAATATACTATATATAAACCTTGAGAAATCTTTCCACAAACAATCCCTAGTGACATAAGGCTCATTAAGATGGGAGTTGTCTTGAAACTCAATCTCAACTACCTTCTTTATCACTAAATGATTATATAGCTACATAATAACATCAATAAATGATGAAAAATGTGAACCATTCATACCAATTTGTCTCAATCCCACTCGATTACCCTATTAACTAGAAAAACAATGTAGTTCTGACATACCCTAATGGGTATTCCCAATCTACATGGGTTGGAAACTAGCATATTTTACATACAATATGACGTGGGAAGTAATTTTCCACCATCAAAATGGAACAAAACATGAAATTTAATATATATACAAATAAATAAATACGGATATGTGAACCAGATTTCAAATTGGTATAAATCCCAATTTACAATCTCACTATACCATGAAATAAGATAACAACCCACATCACAATGGAAAAAAATTTCTTACACAACAGATTAATAGTTATTACCAACTCCGTGAGGTATATTACCATTTTCTGTTGAAAGTAAGAATAAAATATATAAACACCCATAATAACAGGTAGCATGTGTGCTAAATTCCTAATATGGTCAGAAAAAGTATTCCATATTAAGATGTCATCATTTAATTAACAGAATTAATATTTTAATTTATATAGAATAGAATGGAATTTACAACAAATTATTTGAAAAATATTTCTTTACATTCAACATTATTTAAATTCATTAAAAAAAATTCTTAAATAATAGTTTTAAATAAAATAATTTATATTTATTCAGAAGATATGTGTAAAACAATTTACAAGAAATGGAATATAATTAAAATAAAAAAATGCGAAATATTTCTTCCAAAATGTGTGATTGTTCCAGGATATGAGATCCCCACACACTTTAAGTTGAATCATGTAAATATATTTATACACACATCCTTTTAACATTTCCCCAAGACAACCCATTAGCCTGCCATCAAGAATGTGACCTAGTAAACTAGTATTTATTTCAGCTGTAAAGAACCAAAAAATTGATATCCCAATAAATCACTGACTATCTAGGATTTAATGTGATATAATACTAAAAATTCATGGAATTTTTTTTAATAATTCGTAAAATACCAATCATCCTATTTTCCATTTCATACATGTAAATTTTATTTTAAAAACCAATACACATGTTTTTAGTCAAATCATGCTTTTTCTAAGATTAAACCAATTATTTTATATGAAAACCATTTTAATCAATTTCGAAAAAAATTAAACAATTTCATCAAATAAATATGACAATTTAAATTCACCAATTTAATTTCCACCTTTCTTCATCAATTTAATAAACATTCCCTTATTAACTACATCTGCTGGTTTTTAATAATTTCTAGCCAAATCGAATTCAAATTCCCCCAAGTCAATGGAATTGAATTTTTAGTAAAACAACTAAAATAATATAATTATGAAATTTAATTTAACTCAAACCATTTAATTTGAATCACAATATTAATGTTTAATAATAATTGTCCATCATAACGTAACCACATACATCAGGATCACAGGATCCCAAAACAAAAATCCCTAAATAGGTAATCCTCAAGAAGAACTTTGGAAACAATGATAGTGGCATAAAACATATATTTAGGATCTAAAATCGTGGGTATTATATTGTCTAAAAACATGAATATCTTTTGAACCATAGGGAGGAAAGAGGAGAGATTAGGATAAGTGGAATGGGAAGGTGAATCTTAACCAGAAGATATTAATCAATGTCCTCTTAAATTTGAAAAACCATTTAACGGGTTTTTATGGGCCGGAATATTCTCTTATGAGCCTTTATGGAAGTAAAAAATGATGG
The DNA here is from genome assembly GCA_963277665.1 of Viscum album. Taxonomy (NCBI): domain Eukaryota; kingdom Viridiplantae; phylum Streptophyta; class Magnoliopsida; order Santalales; family Viscaceae; genus Viscum; species Viscum album. Next base: position 1,768,863,962 of record OY728152.1, read on the forward strand.
CATCCATGTTATGCCTATTAGGAACCCAAAAAGTGTGTTTTGGAATTATGAAATTACATTTTAAGATTATTTACAACCCATTCAATTTTTCTTAGATAGGAACACATTAATAAGATAAATCGTGAACCCAGATCATCCTCCCCTTTTAATGGAGTTTCATAGTTTATACTAGTTGTGCATATAGTTTTCTGAACCATGGGAAAACTAATCAAACCCTCATTACCTAGGTTTTTATGGTTTTTACTAGTAGGGTCTATGGTTTGGGAAAATCGTGCGCTAACTATACAAATCCTAAAAGCATTGAAAATTTGACAAAGTTACTTGAATAAACTATAAATGATTGACACCCCAATGAATGATCACAAGATGGGTTTAGGGATACCAGATAATATGTAAATGATGTTACATATGTTAACATAGGTTATTAAAAATAACCTTACCTTTGTAGAGAAAAATTTTGAACCAAATAATTGTGAAATTTTGTTAGACCACTAATTATTTCAACAACCTCCTCTATTAAATGAAATTACTTATAAATAATTAGTTTATTAACCAATAAAATCCCATATAACATCATTTATAACTATTATAATTGGTTGTTTTGAAAATAACATCATGGAAGTGTATCATCTAAGGGGACTTACATTGTAATGGTGGTCACTAATATAGAAAAATAATGAGGAATTATAGATATAGTACATATAAAGGAGAAATTTTAAGGATATATTATTTGAAAAATACATTCCTCGTGATAAGAGTGATGAATTGGAAAGGAATATCGTCAATATTTCACATAAGAAGAAGGAAAATGCTATTAATTATGAGGATAACATTATGAAATTAGATAGACATTTTCTGGACCACCTGTAACATCGAAATATTTTGGTAAATATTTTTTTAAAAATAATTATATATTTTCAGTATTTGTTATATGAAAAATTATTTTTATCTTCTTTCACACGCAATAATAATTTTCTCCAAAAGATTACATCGCACGAGACAACAGGATTAATTAAACAATGAAATAATATTTATTTATATATAAATATTATAACATAGCAGTTAAACATAGTTAAATTAATTGTAATGAATCTTTTGTAAATAGAAATTATAATATTTTAATATAATAGATTTATATTGATAAAAAATAATTATTTTTCAAAAATGTCTTTGTATGTTTTGAATATAATATTTTCTTAGAAAACTGTTTTTTATTTATTTTTGGGAACATATAAAAATTTTTTTTACATATTTAATTTGATAAAATAAAATTATTTTTTTAAATAATCGTGTATATTTTATCATTGGGTGAATTGATTTTATTTTTTTCTAAAATGTTTAATATGATGATCAATAGTGAAAAGTGCTTAAATTTAATTGAAGGCTGCTTTTTAATATAATTTTTTTATGAAGTAAAATTATATATAAATTTAGGATAAAAGAAAAAATTAGTTCAAATATGTATCAATTAATCAAATTTGGATCATTGGACTCAATTTTAATTTTTAATAGAATATAAAAAGTTTGTAATCTTTTGAACATTTTCTTCTTCAAAACTCATTTTCTCATCATGTATCTGGGATTATTTTTAAATAAAATTCTTTCGTTTATGTTAATTGAATTTGGAAAAATTGATTATATATTTGAAATAAGAATAATTTATATTATGTAATTAGTAATAATTTATATTTAACCAAAATTAATAGTTAAAAGAGTAAATATTAATTACTGTAGTTACATAAAAATTTGTTTTATCTACGCTTAAACTAAAAAGATACATTTTAAAAACAACAAAACACATTACAAAAAACGATTTTATGAAATTATTTTGAGAATATACCTTCTCTAATCGATAATGAAACATTATTTGATCATTTTTATAGGATAAAAATGTGGGTAGAAATCTTTATTTCAAAAAATTAAATGGGTGCTACTCAACTCATATATAAAAGGCATCCCCTTCAACATTTATATCCACACCTGAAAACCCATTTTTATTATACAATCATAAATTACATCCAAAATTAAATACTCACATCCTAGAATACTTTTTTTGAACACTAAACCATTCTTGTAAGGATTTTCTCTCAAACCAAAGGAAGATACCCAAAGAAGTTTTAATTTTCATCAGTGAACATTTTTTATTTATTTCTTCTTCGATATCCTTAAATTATTATTATAAAATTCTGATATAAAATTATTAGTATGATACATAAATAATGATGTTTATTTGATATGTTCATGACTTATATCTATCTAAATATCCATTAAATGGGTTACAAATTATCATTCTTGTGGACAGTGAACTACAACCTCAAAATCTGTTGTCATTCATTTTTACACTAACACCTCTTATAGTAGGAAATAATGAGGGGTTTATTATATATATATATATATATGATATTTGTGATATTATTATACTTTTATAAATATTATATCACACATACCATCATTATTTTCATTTTTTGAGAATATGATAACGTCGCACGTGTATACGTCAGACTACACCTCTCAAAGCGTTGTGATTTGTTCATGCTCTACATAGAAGGTAATAAGGTTGGATTTAATGAAAATGTGTGATATATATGAAGTTATAATTATTTATATTTATACTATATAATTTTTCTAAAAAAATCAATATTATGATAAATTTGAAACAGTTTTTATTCGTACGTATGACATGTCATCCCCATGAATGTTTTATTTCATTTTCTATCATTATATTTTATAAATTATGTTATATACATATATAAAGAATATATATGTTATTTATTTCATGGATAAAATTATAAATATTATGGAACCATTACCAAACTCAAATGTCAAAAAATATAAAAGAAATAAATATATAAAAACAATGTAGTGATTGTCCAAAACTTGACACTAACATGGAATTGTTAATAAATGTGTAAAATAAGTGAAAATGTAAATGATATATAAAAGGATATATAATTATGGTTATTTAAAAGAATTATAATATAATTATATCTATATTTCATGTGTTCTGAATATGTACCATGGATGTACAGACATATGCTATGATATTTTTGTTTCAATGTAATTTTTCTCAAAGGCATAGGTCATGTTAAAAATATGATTATTTTATGTGGTTTTCCTAATTATAATAAACTTATTTTTTTATTATATATATAATTATTAGAATTTACATATCAATTATAGGTTCTCTATTTTATGTTGTTTATAGTTCAAATGTTACAAAATTTTTAAGGTATTTTTGTCTCAACTTTCTGTCGTCAAGAAACATGATTATAATATTCCCACATATTATTTTACAAGGTTTATATACAGAACCATTGAAATATAATATAATGAATATATTTATCCTAATTATATTATATGTATCGTTTATTTATATACCTTAATGGGGCTAAAATTTTAATGGTAATAGAGTTGTAAGTGTTTTATGATGCAATCTCATTCTGTGTTGGGATTGTTTATGATTACATTTCTGATGATAGATATTATGATTCATCTCACAAGAAGACCATGAATTTTCTTTTCCTGTGGTTATTTTTTTAGAATACTTGTTTTCCCTTTATATTCCCCTCCATATTTAATCAAGTGTTCAAAATTTCCATTTTTAATAAAAATTGAATTTCTGTGTCAAAACCCTATTTTTTCCAAATCCTTGTTTTCAAAAAATGTTCTCATAAAGAATTATGATTCTATTAGGATTTTTAAAATATCGATTTACACATTCATAAATTTTAGAAAAAAAAATATTATAATGGAATATGTGTGTCTCTTTCCAAACAATTCTCATTTCTATTTTACCAAAAATTTAAAAGTAATCATTTTTTCAACATGGCCAACATAAACTATATTACATACTATCATGAAATCATTGATTTCAAGTTTATCATAATGTTATTCAATGATATTTTTTAATATTATTTTTTCTTAATATTTAGGAAATTGATTAATTTTTATATTAATTATTTCAAAATGAAATTTATTTTGATAATGTTTTGTGTTAAAAAAACAATGTTGAAATGAAATTTCTTTAAGAAATGTTTTAAAAGATTTTTAATGCTCCATTTATCGATTTTCAATGATTCTTCTCTAATAAAATGATTGCCAAAATATTTTGGGAAATTTATTTTTATAATGTGATACTGTAAGAATGTTTATTTGCAGTAAGGAATAATTAAAGTGATCATTATTTCGAAATAATTTTTCATCTATATTGAAAAAATTTATATTAGATAGGATTTATTAGGAATATGATCCATGTATATCATTATTACTCTCTCTCTCTATGGTTTATGTTTATGATTTCATGATTTTTTTGAAACTCCTTTCAGTTTCATGGTTTATACCATGATAAAATTCTTATAAAAACACTTCTATTTCAATGGGTTATATTTTCATAAAATGATGAAATTATTATGAAACCTATTTCATTTAAAAATGTTATGTTATGTTGAAATTTGTATGAAACCCATATCATTTCATGGGTTATAATACGATAAATGTTTTGTGATCTTGTGGAACACATATCTATCATTTTCATTTTGTGATGGTGGTTACGTTAAAACCATGGTGGGAGGTAATTTTATAATCATGGTTGGTGGTTATGTTATAACCAAATATAGGTGGGACCTATATCTCCCTCAAAATAATTTGACAAATATTTATATACAATTAGATATAGGGGAATCGAATGGGGAGTGATCATAGTTCAATGAGAGTATTTTGCCTCTATGATAATCTATAGAGTGGACCTTCACTACCATGATGGGTTTTAGATAGTAACACCTTGAGATTTTGGGATATTGATTTAATTAATTTAATAATTTTGATATTTTTAATTCCATTCAACACTAAAAATATATTTCATATTAAAAATGATTTAATTGAGATTTATGAAAAACAATGTAAATCTGGGGATACATGAAACATAAATTTTAGCTTCCCTAAATGGAAAACTTATTTTTTTAACATTATAAGAAATACTAACATTCCCTGATGGCTTTTGTAACATGAAAAAATGTGTTTTACTGGTAATTAATATATTAATAAAAATATTATAATATATAAATAATATAGAAGGTACCCTTTAACTTGGTTATTAATAAATTTATAAACTCCCTAATGAAAATAAATTGATTAATTAACTGGTAACAAATGATATAGAAATGAAAATTAGAACCAATTTAATATAAAGGAATTTTTTATTATAGAAATATACTCTTATGCTCATGAAGAGATTATATCCTAATATATTAAATTAATTACTACTGGTGAATTTTTTTAATTAAATATATATATATATAAATATTATATATTCAATAATATTTTTTATATTTATCAAATAAATTTGAGAGGCATAAGTTCTATTAAAACCCAATACTTCAGAAAATACAAATATATTTGTAAAAGTAGTATCACTGCCTTTTATTGGAGAACCTATTTTAAATATAAATATTTGAAATTTTATTGATTTTATATATCAATATAATTTTAATTTTTTATATATAAATAAAAAAAATTGTTACGATGAATTTTTTGTTTTTTTCCATGAATGGTCATTTTTTATGAAATGTTCAAATTTTGAATTTAAAATCAAATTTGTTTATTCATCTTAATTATTTATAATGAAAGATTATATATATATATATATTTGATTTTAAACTTTAAATATATCAATTGTACATAAATTATTCTAATTGAGGTCATTAGAAACAATTTCAATTTTTAATTATATAAAAAATATTATCATACATCTGAACATTTTTTTCTTTAAAACACCTCATTTCCATTGTATCCACGGTGTTGATTATAAATTAATTTCTTACACTTTAGGGATTTGAAATAGTAAAAATGCATTCCATAATAATAATAATAATAATTTATAAGGTATTATAAGTTTTATTTAGTTTTTTTCATAAAATATTATTGATTGTGGTCAAAATTAATTACAATGATTAAGAGAGTAATTAACTTAACGAGGGACTAATCCTTAATAATTATAACCAAAATGACTTAAAAACTGGTCAATAAATCTTTTTTTATTGTATATAGACCCTATAATCTCATATAAAAACATTCTAAAATTATTGGATCCACTTTTTAGTGGATAAATATTATTGGAATCCCCATTCAAAAAATTACATGAATGTCACTCCTCCACTATAAAAAGGCACTCACCCCTCCCAGTTCCTCACACCTCTCAACGAAATCTTCCAAAAAAATTCTTCAAATACCACCAATAATACTAGATTTATCACCCTTTACATTAATCAATCTAAAAAATCCCATTGGTGAAAACCAAAAAGAGTTACACGAATAAGAGGTAACATCCTTCATCAAGATCTTTTGTTCTATTTTAATTATACACACCCCCAATTATTCATTTTAAATTATCATATAATTTCATTAGTAACCTAAATATAATTATATTTTGTCATTATAATGTTTAAACCTGAACTTGTGAACACTTTCATCCAATTGGTAATGAACATACCATTCTTATGTACTCCGAACTACCACCTCACAAAACAATGTTATACGTTTTTTCCATTACAACCTCTCATGGGTGGGAATTATGGTGGAAATTTTATTTTTTTAAGATATATATAATATTTATGATTTATTTAAATTTATTTAAATATTAGAAAATATATATCTTCATTTATTCAATTTTGTGCAAGTATGATAATTTTGTTTGTGGAAGTGTGGACTACCGCCTCCTCAAACAAATCTCATTTGTTCACATCTTAAATGAAATGTTTTAAGTATATGTTTATTGAATTATTATTATATATAAAAAAATTTAATTATTATTTAATTAATATATATATAAATATATTTATTTCATTTACTTTCTTTCATTCAATATGATAATAAAACAGAAACAACGTTCTTTCGTACATAGAGAATAACTTCTCCTTTAACGGTGTATTTCATTTCATACAAATATACGATATATAATATTGTGATAAACATATAATGAATAAAAATTATATTTATATGTTTTTTACATTCTGTAAATATTTATATATGTAAAAAGACAAAAAATGTAACAAATTAAGGCACTTCTGAAAAACCAAAGAGGATATTACCCAAAATGTAACCTTAACATAGATGTGTTAATAAGTGGATGAAAAAAATATATATATGGTATTATTTATAAGAATATGGTTCTATTTTAGAATTATATAAAACATATATTTCTTATATATGGGGTTTTAATGAGTACAATGAGATCCATGATATATGGTTTGGGAAATTCAGTTCACTTTTTATTTCTAGGAGATACATGCCTTACACATCATTCATTTAATTCGTGTGGTCTACATAATTAATAGGGTTGTATTTTATTATTATTACACATAAAATTATTTTAATTTACATATCAATTTGGTTATATTCATTTCAAGGTGTTTATTTTTCAAAAGCAAACAAATCGATAAAGTAGTTTTTCTCAATTATCCACCATTGAGACACCTGCCATGTCTTGCACACATATTCTCTATGAGGTAAATATAAGTAATTTTAATATGTTATATAATGAATATAATCACTATAATGGTATGTAATGTCTCATTTAATGTTATTATTGTCGTTTTATAAGGATTTAATGTTACCAATATAGTAATAGTTTATATTTCTATCTTATCATTTGTCGAGATTGTTAATTGTTATGCCTCTATTAATGAAATATTTTCAAACATATCTCAAGGAATATCAGGAATTTTTTTACCCTTGAATTATGAATTCCTTATAAATTTAATGAATTCATTTTTTGACTCTACTCTAAGTAATATAATTAAGAAAAATGTTTTTATGAAAATATCAAATTATTTCTCTTTTCAGTTTTATATCTATTTCCTTTAAAAATTATGTTTTCTAGAAAATGTTTATTTTTTTTGATTTTAGTCCAATGATTACTAAAGGATATTTTTAAACATGTATTATATTTTAAAAAAATTTAAAATTAATCTTCTTATCATTATTTGATTAATAAACTTTTCTGAACTTTTATATTGCAAAAGGAATGTTTGGTATGTAATGACCTACCCGCTATAATGACCACAATTCTCTTCATATATCTAGTATAATTTAACACAATTTTTTTTTAATTAAATTTGTTTCTAATATTCTAGAAATGTTTTGATATTAAAATTGTTTTCAATGAATTTTTTTTTTCAGAACAAATATGTTGAAAAATGATATAATTGATTATCACGCATTAATTTATATTCTTTCAAAAAAGGTATTTAAAATAAAAGGATTCAAATTAATTAAGAATATTATATTACAAAGCATCAAATTTTTTTCATGTAAAAATGTTATACAAATACATTCATGCCATATTTATATGATTTCAATGTATTTTTAATGAAAATAGTTTTTCAAAAGTTTTCACATTATTATATAAGTTTCTAAGGGAAGTGGTTTTAAAAATTTTTTAAAGATTATTTTATTTTTTTTCATGTAAAAATATCTATAATATGTTTTAATATTTCTATTAGTATTTTAATGGAAAATGGAATTATTTTTTTTTCCAAAATCTTTAATATGTTCTCTAGGAAAAGGTTTTCTAGATACTTTTATAAGAGTAGTATTGCTGAAATTGGTTTTATAAAAACTATTTTCAAGGAAATGTTATTTTCATTAAGAATGGGTTCATGTGATCTTTCAAAATCCTTATCCATTTTAGCATAAATATGTGGTTATAGATTATTCTTTATTAGGATTTTATCCTAGGATATCCTTTATATTATTTATAGGGATGGTTTATATTTTTATAGCTTGTTGTTTATGAATATTGTTTATTTTTAATGGTTTATTCCATGATAAATAATCATGAAACCCACTTCGTTTAATTAGTTATTCTAAAATTAAATGATAATGAAACCTCTATATTTTCCATATCTTATGATATTATTGAATATTTATTATGCCAATTTTATTTTCTGGGTTATGATATTATGCTTTTGAAACCCATCTATTTTTTTGGACTATGATATCATACAAAATAAATTATGTTGTTAAACATGTATATATAATACTATTATGGGATGGATGTTACCTATATCTCCCTTTAATGCATTGGGTAAATATTTATATCTAATTAGAAAATAATTGGAATCAAATTGATAGTCTTCATCTACTTTGGGATTATATGGAACCTAATATAATATATAAGGATAGGGAAACCATATCCACTATGGGGTGATGGGTAAAGCTTATCCATTATGGGAATATGGGGAAACACAATAAACTATAGAAAAATGGGGAAACACAAACAACTATGAGAATATGGGGAAACCCTATCAATTATTAGAAGATGGGGAATAATTATCCCTTATAAAGAAGTGATTGTGAATGGGGATGGTGGTGTGACCAACCCCACATGGGTAGTCCCCATTAAGTGCCCAGATAATTTCATGAAATTTTTATTGACTGATTAGGAATTATATTACGTGTTTATGTATATTCTACAATTCGATTTCATTCTCATATGTTATGCTTTCATGGATTATATTGTTGATTTCATTATAATTCATTCCTTTTTTACTACCATCCTTTATGTCATGATTGATGTTTATAATATGAAATTTATGATCATATAATAGTATGATAACATTCTCGTTCCCATACAATCATCTTTTTTCTTACATTTCTCCCTTTTTATCCTTACTAAGAATCTAAGCTCACCCCTTATTATGTTTTCTTCCCTAGGTTATGAAGGTATGTTGTATGTCTGATATTTATAAGAGGCGTTCTATTCTTTATGAATCTAGTGTCATATAATTCAGCTCACTCATTTTCCATTATATATGCTCCCTTGTTTCCAAAGCCTCTAAACTAATACAGTTTTTGGGAATTAGTTTGTGTAATGTTTTAAGTATTCTACAAAAAACGATGCAATGTCTATGTATATTATGAATCAATTTTTATAGATCATATTAGAGTAAATGATTAGTCAAACTTTGGAAGCTATGATGAGAAAAATTTAGTGACATCCCTCAGAATATTTTTAAAGTTGATTCTAGGGATTTCTATAAGGATATGTATAAAAATGAGTTAATTTTTAGTAAAACATTCTATAATTATGGTAATGTATAGAGAATGCGGTTTCCGAGAAATGAATCAATGTATGGAAACTATAGTTGGACATGGTTATGTAAAAATTTACCGAGATACAATAACTATGACATATTTTTTCGGGCCTAACTCGACTGTAACCTGGAACATGACAGTGGGAATTACTATGGACATGGTTTGACACACCAAGGGGGATATTCTTGGTGAATTAAAAAAATTTATGAACCACCAAGAAGTATTTAAGGTGAATAATAATATAAATACATAATGATAAAAATTAGGGATAATATATTATATAAATATGAGCTATGATTTAGACATCCTATAAGTTTTTTTCTCATTATTATGTTGTTCTCCCTTGTGAAAAATGATTCTCACACTATGTTTTTTACTTTTAGTCAATGGTTGGAATGAGAGAAACATGGTTAACATTTAATGGGTCAAATGTTAAAATTATTGGAATTATGAAATATATTTCCTATGTAGAAATCTCATGAATAGAGTTAGGAAGGTGGTATGAGTATTGGTTAAATTTTTGTAGATAAAGAGACATTAAATAAAATTTGAATTGTATGGGACGTTCGTGGAGTAATTTTTAAATTAATTGTTAGAATAATGATTATATTGAGTTTGAGGAACCTATAGACATGATTCATATTTAATATTCATGTAAATAAGTATTAAGTAATATTTCAATGAAGCATGTTTAAATGTTAAAATTTATGTTTTATTAATGATGTATTCATTTTTTGGATTTCAATTATTATTTCAGATGAATCATGTAATGTATAAGTACTTTCAGTATTAGTTTTCATTATAGATTGTAATGTATATGAAAATTGGGTTCAATATACGTAAAGTTGATTTAATGGAAATTCAATATTTTGATTAAAGTATTGTAACACATAATGTGTTCAAGATATAGGGAAAAAAATTTAGCTTACATAAAGAGATGATTGTTTTGGATAACGTAAATTGGATAGTATCAATGAACATAGAACCGATGATGGATTTCTTATAAATTGTAGTCAATTTCATCATGTATGATTCTTATAACCATGTGGATATAAGAAATATGTATTGTATTTTTAGGAATAAGGAAGAATGTATGTTTTAGAAAAATATTTATGGTAATTCGTGATATTACACAGTTTAAGAGAATATATAATTTGGGTATTCACATGTTATTAGTGTGACAAACAAGAGATACTTTTTGATTTATGGGGGTAGATGTTAAGCTAATATCATGACATTATTTCTAATTTTTTTAATTTTAATTAATTGAAATTTTAATAAGGTTAAACATTTTTGTATGATTTATGTTAAAATATTAATGAAGTTTGTGAGATTAAAGTATTGTCTCACAATATGAGGATTCATTTACATTTAATAATGTGTTTCAAACTCTATATGTTTATGGTCACTAAAGATAAATGGGATGAATTATCATTGATCTCATGATCTTTTTCCAACATCCAGTTACTAACTCAACAATCACATATTATAACATGTCATGGTTGTTTATTTTCATTGAATGGGTAGGTTTGAGATAGATTTGGGAGGATTCGTATAATAGTGATGTCATAGATTTTTGGACTCTTTGCTTTAACATTCCTTTTCTATAGGCATTTGGAGGGTTACACGCCATGTATCCATGTTACATGAAATGTAATGGTCACTTGTTTCATGCTGTGAAGGTTTCACATCATGAATGATAAATAACATGATGATTCTTTAAATTTCATGAGGCAATTAAAGATTGCTTTTAATTTGAGTAAATTTGTTTTTTGAAGGTTACAAAAATTAATTATTTTATGTTGTGTAAATGGGTTACACATTGTGTAACACATAAACTACTCTTATTTAATAGGTATTAAATATAAGATCCTATTATCTAAACATCTCATGATTATTTTCTCTCATCCTGAAGACTAACCCTTGAAATATTTAGGCCCACTAACGATTCAAGTTCCCTTCATTCAGCATTTGATTATTGTTGCATTGGTAGTGTGATTCTCGTGTAAGATTTCTCTCAGATTCTTCAACCTTCACTCTCCGCCCTACATTAGGATTTCAATACATCGTCCTAAAATTAATGAGTCTTTGTTTCAAGATTTTCTATATCATTTTAGGTATATTTTTTTGGTTTTCTACCACTTCTATCTCATTTACATGTTCCATTAATAGTGTTGAATTTCGAAAAAGTTAAGTGATTTTTCTGGTTAGACCAAATTTTATAACCTTGAATTTTTTAGTTAATTTAATTTTTTTATTTAAATTCAATTTATCAAACATGCTTTTAATTATTTTATTAAAAACTAATTCGAGAATTTTTTTTGATTTTAAATGGTTTTGTCATGAAAATTGGGGAAACCTCGCAATTCCATTGAAATGGGGTGTGTTTATGGGGATTTTTTGAGCTAAACTATTTAATTTAAATTATAAATTTGATTGAAACCATTTCAAATAACTTTTTTAATTTACTTGTGGAAATGAATTGTGAAATTTATGGAATTATTTACAAATGTATTCAAAACTTGTGAAAATGTCTTAATTTTTTTTGATAGAAACACAATGGTTTATCTTGTTAAAAAGGAACGTTTTTGATTAAAACATGTTTTGGTTTTATAAGTAAAAGTGGAATTTCTAATAGGGGATAGATATTTAATTATATTTTAATATTTCTTAAAATAAATTTATTTTAAATTTTTGTGTAATATAACATACTGACCTTATGTTGTTTGTTATTTATTTGGACACTCTATATGACTATATAATGTTTTATAACATTAATGTAGTAGGTCACATCTTCGATGTGATGGTGATGAGTTTCCGTTTCCCAGTATCAGAGGGACTTATGTGAACATGTATTTCCATTTCCACAAAGATAGTATAGAGGCCTATATCCTGTAAATTTGGTACCCATTTGGATGAGGACTATGTTCCTTTCTTGGATTATATTTTTGATATAAATATATTCTAGTGTCTTTAAACTGAATTCCATGCATTATAAATTTTTATAAATTTTTTTATATAATTTTTTATTTTATAAATTATTTTCGAAATATTCCATCACATGAACTTCTTTTTCTGAAGTATTTTCTATCATTTGAACAGTATAGCATGATTTGATTAATTTTTCTTCAAAATTTCAATCATATTTATATAAAAGTTTAATGTATTCCATTGGTTAATATATTATTGACATCTATTATAGAATCATTAGTGAGACTGAACTATGAATTTATCTCACACCCTACATGTACCTATGGGTGTTTATTGACTATCTCCTTCTAGGATCAAGTAGGGTGATGGATATATTTGATGTGGATATAGAAATTGAACAATGGACACGGTGGGTTTCATCCTTAGGGACTTGGTATTTTTTCTTCTATTCTGGTATGTGGTTTTTAGTACATTGGGAATTAATTCATTGTGTATTTCTAGAGGATTACTACTAGTTGGGTTTATTTTTTATGCATATTAACATTATTCTCTTCCATCTACAATGTGTTGTGTAAAATTTATTCCCACTTGCATGTTGTCTGATGCCAGCTGATAGTCATCGACCCATGGGGATTAGAAATTATGTTCAGAATATGTCACGATCATCTCTATTATCACTTCACCAAGGTACCAAGTTTGGTTCTTGAAAAAATTGTATTATAGGTTGGTTGTTGATATTCTTGTCTTGATGTACATTTTCATCGTGTAATATTTTCGGGACATAAAAGGTAGTTGTGATTGTTTATGTCACCTGATCTCATAGCAATGAACCATAAGTCACCCAAGATTGTTAGAGGTGGTCTTCATGTGGTTTAGTTCTTTTATTTTACAAATTTTTATATGGATAGTGTTGAATCCAATTAATGTTGTTACATCTATTGAGAATATCATACCATTTTTATCATATTGAGTGTTAATATAATGCCTTCAATATTTTCTACTGATGTTTTGTACCATCATGCCTTAGAGAAGACATTAGAATCAAATATAGGAATACAATATTGTTGAACATTATAAAATAAATCTTATTGAACATAAAAAGATGGTTGAAGTGACTAATCGTACATTCCATGATCTAGGACATCCACCACCTCCAATCACCATTCAGGCTCCAGCTATGGATCCCCCATGAGATTGTTTTCAAAATCATTCTTAATAGTTCCTTTTCTAGAAAATATCGGTCTTAAAATGTTATACCAATCATCAATATGATGATGAATGGTTTGCAAGGATATAATCAATGATCGATTTCTTGGAGACATCTGACGAGATTAGGGTAAGGTGTTATACTATCATGCTAGAAAGACCGAGCAGGAGATGGTGGTACATTATTGTGATCGATAATAAACTGTAGGTAATAATGTATAAATACTTAAAATTTCATTTAACCAATTAATTATATTCAGAGTCAATGTTTTCAGGAAAGGATATATAGTTTTTCATTCTTGAGTTGGCCAACAGAACCATGACCATGTTTTCAAATCACATTGCTAAACTCATTAATTTTGTGCCTGAGATTTTATATAAAGAGTGGATGAATTTTAGATGGTTAGAGTTGGGAATTTGATTATATATATGATCCAGAAAATTCTTGATAATGATTTACAATTATTCTAATGTTTTAGAATGGGAGATAATGGTTGAGATTTACCTAGATTGAAATTCAGTGTTTATGGGCATTTATTTCTCTACTAGTTGAATCATCTATTAAATTTATGGAAATAGGAAGTGTGGTGATTCTCATGGTAGTTAATAATAGGTGGGCCAATCCACACCTCCTACAGAACATATAGGAAGTACTTTTATTTGATATCAGTGTAGAAATCTAGGATATTTTTTGAGGGTTTTCATTGAGGCATCAAAGAAATGTAGCTCACGTGGACATTCAAGGGTCTTTTAGAGATTCTACCAAATATGTTTTCCTACATGTAGTGGAATAAGATAATTAACTCCTCATAAAACTATTCGGAGATAAGATGCATCAGGTTTAAAAGGGTTCCAGTAATTGGAAATCTTAATGAAGCTTCTTCCCATTGTAGAAGAGACTCCATAGGAAAGAAGATACGAGTCTTCTAACTATTAGAGGTATCATTACTATATCTTCTTCACTATTCACCACTATATTTGATACTAGTGCATCTCAATATTTAATATCGACCCATATTCTTAATTTGAAAATTATTTTCTACTCCAAAAAGTTTTACAATATCATAGAGTCCTCTTAAAACTATAAGAAAATTAAATGAATGAAGTTTAAAAGGGTTTCAGCCACAAGAATCATGAATGAAACTAAATCATGTAGTGGAAGTGAATGTAGATAAAATAAATATGGGTACAATAATTATTAGAGGCACCATTAAAATAGATTCTTCCTTAGTGGATTTATTATTTGTTACTGGTGTGTCTAATTCTTCTATTTCAACCCGTATTGTTAATCTGATATATCATCTAATGAATATTTTATCTAGTTTAATAGATATTACTAAAACCTAGGGAAAATAAAAGGGTTGGGTATCTATTATTATGTATGTCACTTCTCTCTATCATATGTTGTCTGAGATGGTATTTTTCTGGTCCTCTACAATAAAACTGTTGATATCATTTTCATAATGGATCAGATAGTTCTCAATAAAGTGCAGAATTATTGTTATCTTCGATGATTCTACCTTACTAAACCCAAAGGTATCTTTTCATTCATGTAAAAAGGGACCCAAGGTCAGGAATGCCCAAACAATATAATCCACATATAGGGAAGGTAATATCACTAAATTCTTTTGATATACAGTGATAATCTTTGAGTACTGATCTCCCACCAGTTTTAATCGAGATTTCCAAATTGTCTCCCTATCATTTCTGTATTTTTCTCATAAAAATGGATGTTGAGTTTTCCATTAACATAATTCCATGCAATAAACCAGTTTTAATTACCTCTTACAGTATAGATCTAGTTGCAATGATTGAGTTAGTGTTCAAGTTTGATTATTTTCTAAGGAAAGGATTATACACCTGAGTGTGTCACCTCGGGAAACCTCAATTATCGTCTCTAAGAAATATGATTTTTCTTTTAACTTATGTGTTTACTAATGAAATTTAAATTAAGTTACGGTGAATAAAAATTATCTGTTGAAACATATTGATGATTTGTTCAAGCATTTGAATGGGATAAATGGTTTTTAGACATTGATCTTTGATCTGGTTACCATCAGTTTAGGATAAAATAATATGATATTTAGGAAAATGCATTTTAGAGCAGGTATAAACATTATGAGTACTTTATTATTCCATTTGGTCTAAAAAATCTCTTTTAATTTCCATGGAAATGATGAACAATATTTTCCCTGAGTATATGGATGCCTTAGTGGTAGTCATTTTAGTTGACATCATCATTTAATATAAGTCTCGTGAGGAACATATGAAACATTTAAGAATTTTTGTGTTTATGTTGAGAATTCACCAAAGTTTTGACAATATTTCAATGGGTGATTTTATCTATAAAGAAGTGAAATTATTGGGATATGTTTTTTTTTAAAAAACAATATGAGTTTATCTTGATAAGTTGAATCATGTTATCACTTGGTAGAAATAATGAAATATATTGGAAATTTAGAGCTTCTTTGGCTTCACTAGATATTGTCAGCAGTTCATTAATGAAATATTTATGATGTATTATCTAATAATTACTCTAACATATAAGGGGTTTAATTTTTCATAGAATAATAAATGTTATAAATTTTTTGAGTGGAATTATCTTTTGACAACTACGTCGGTGTTTACTCTTCTAGAGGCCAGGAAAAGTATTTTGGTCTTCTGTGATACATCAGGTTTAGTCTTGAGTTGCATTATTATATAGGGAGATCATGTAGTTGATTATGGATCTTGTCATATTATTCCACATGGGTTGAATTATCCTACCCCTTAAATTGGACTCTCTAGTGTGATGCGCGTGCTTAAGAGTTGGAGGAACCAACTTTTTTGATAAATATTTACTTCGTATTCATACTAGAAAATCATGAGTTATTACTTCTCTCAAAAATATCTTAATTTATTCTTGATTCATTGGCTGTAGTGCCTATAATATTTTGAAATTTAAATCACCTATACCCCCCATAAAATAGATTTCCATTGTATAACATTGATTAGGAATCTTCTAACCATGGAATTGAACGAATATTTGGAATAGTGGAATTTCATGGGTCTCATTACACAGATTTATATTAGAGT
This sequence comes from Viscum album, assembly GCA_963277665.1. Taxonomy (NCBI): domain Eukaryota; kingdom Viridiplantae; phylum Streptophyta; class Magnoliopsida; order Santalales; family Viscaceae; genus Viscum; species Viscum album. The sequence goes on from OY728152.1 coordinate 1,768,881,266, forward strand.
CCATGAATCTGTGGCTAAGGCTTATTTAGTCAAAATTTAGTTATCATCCACCGTTCTCAAGATGCTTCTTCACGATCAACTACTTGGTGATGATTAATTTAGCATTAGATACTCATCATATGGTGGGGATACAGTTACTCAGTAGTTATTCTTCAATGATGGTGTTATATGTTATCAAGAATTACATTACTATGTTGTTAGTGGAAAGAAAGGATGTGATGGGGGACTATAATAATTCCCAATTGGATGTTCACCCAGGAACCATTATGATATTTTCTGATATTACTGTGGATGTTCTGGTGGACATGTATGAGACGAGACATTGCTAATCTCATTTTTCGTTGTCATACATTCTAGAAAGGGGAGGTAGAACACCTGAAACATTTTATTTTACTATAGTAATATATTATCCCTATTTGGAGGAGGGGAAACAAATTTGGTTGGGTTTACTCATATTTAGTGAAGGAAGAATGAGATGTGGGTGGTGATCGATAGGCTGAAAAAGATAGCTAATATCACACCCATTCGGGATACCACCAATGATGATTAGTTTTAAAATCTATACAGAATTGGGACTGTGTATTTAAAATGTGTTCTATATGTTAAGGTTTCTGATATGTATCCTCAATTCAATTTTATATTTAGGAGAGGCCTTCAGAAGGCACATGGATCATTGTTCTGTTTGAGCACAGGACACCATCCACCTTTGGATCGAACGATTGAAAGATATATTTAGATGCTAAGGAATATTATATGTGTGTGCGTTCTCAAATTTTGTGGGGTTTGGGATTATCCCATGTGTCGGGTTGGGTTTTATTATAATAATATTTATGAGTCCACAATTAGAATGGAACTGTTTGAGGCCTTTTAATACTGGCCATTTAAATAATTGTTGTGTTGGTAATAGATTAGTGAATGTTCCTTGGTTGGACTAATATTATTGGAAGAGATTGTAACAATGATTAATTTAATTAATCAAAGAATTTTGACAATACAGAGAAGATATAATTATTTTGTTGATCATCCCATAAACCATTTGGGTTATCATGTGGTGATCTAGTATTCTTTAAGGTTTCATTCTAGTTGGTTCATTGACAGTTGTGGAGGAAAGGAAAAAATTATCCTAATTTTTTGTGACCATTAAATGTTGTGGAGATGGAGGGGAAATATTTATACCATTTATCACATACACCATGTATGATTTAGATATATAATGTATTCCATGTATTTAAACTAAAAAAATATCATTCTGGTACATCTCATGATTTCAGATAGAGTGATCTTGAGAATGAACCTAATTTATCTTTCACTAAAAATAAAATCAGGATAGTTTATTCAAATCAAATGTAATTTGATAGAGGATGATAACATTGGTATGTATGATATGCCATCATGGTTTTGATAATCATGGGACATGTGAACATGATGCACTAAGGATATAGTAGTGGCCTCATCTTCAAGGAATCCAGGCTACTTCAAAGGATTTTTGGGTACAAAAGGTTTTTATAGTTGGGAAGTTGTAACATCCCATTACCGACCTGAAAGGTACATAATTAAACCAATATTGATATTTCCTTTATATTGGACATGTTGGTTTGAGAATGAATTGGGAGGATACCTTTAATAGATAAGTTAGAGATTTTTTTGACTATCTTCTTTAAAATTCCATTTCATCAGGCTTCAAGAGTGTTCCATGTGATGTAATTATATTACATGATGTGTAATGGATTATAGTTGAAAACATGAAGGGTTTCCCCCCTAAAAATTACAGGTCATGATGATTCATTACTTATTGTTACGTAATTTATGATTGTTTTTTAATTCCAAATGACAAGTTTTCAGAGGTTACATAAATTAACCATTTTATGAAGTGTAAAGGGGTAAAACATCATGTAGTACCCCAACTCGGGTTTCTAAAAGTGCAGCATGGATGAGTCTTCTTTTCTCTTCCTCTATAGTTTCTTTTATCTTGACCTAAAGTCTTCCCCATTATATCTTGGATCCATCCCACCCATATGAGTCCCTTCGTTTGGCATTCAATTTTTATTTTTTAGGTAGTGTGATTCCTGGGAATGATTTCTCCATCATTCATCACATTTCTCTCTTCCTACTCCTTTGTTATTTCAAAATATCATCTTGAAATTGATTGACCAATGATATGCGATGTTTGATCTCATTTCTATGTTGATTTTCTAGGTCTTCTACATCTTCATTATCATTTAATGGTTCTGTTGCGAGTGTTCAATTCTAGGAAATGTAGGTGATTATATCTAATTTTGAGAAATTTAGTAACCATGAATGGCATTATTTATTTTAATTAATTATTTTAATTCAATTTCTCACACTTTCATTCAAAATATTTGATGATAACTTATTCTATTGAATTTGGATATTTGAAATGGGTTTTTCATGAATGTTTAAAAAACCCCAAATTCCATTGAAATAGGTTGTGCTCATAAGTTTAGTTTGATTCAATTGATTAATTTAATTATATATTTTATGGAAACAATTTTATTTAAATTTTTTAATTTTTTGGTGGAAACAAATTTTGAAATAGACGTAATTACTTTTGAATGTATTTTAAACATGTGAAAATTTCATAAAATGTTTTCATAGAAACTCAGGTGTTTTATCTTATGAAAAATTTATTTTTTCCTTAAAACCTATTTTTGTTTTAAATGGAAAATTGGCATTTGAAATAGGGGAATTTTATTTAAATTTATTTTATGAAATCATAAAATAAATTTCCTATCATTTATTTTATAAGATATCATATATGCCTTAAGATATTTTGTTAAGTTATTTGGACAGACTATACAATTATACGACGTTCAAAAACATAAATGAAGCATGTATCATCCCTAATGGGATGGGGATGAGTCATCAATCCCAGTGTCCGAGGGATGTGTGCATACACCTATTGTCATGATCAAATAGAGAGTGAAAATTCCAATATATGAGAACATTCATACCTATTTGGCAAATGACCATGTCGCTCAATTGATTTATATTTCAGATATAAATAAATTCCAATGTTGTTAAACCACATTACATGACTTATGAATTTATATAAATTGATTTATATATTTTTTTTATTTAAGACATTTTTTAGATATATTCAATCACTTGTAAATCTTTCTCTTAATGTATCCTACATAATATGAATGGTTTAGAATGATCTAAATAAATATACTTTAAAATTCCAAACCAATTTTTTAAAAAATTAAAAGCATTCATCTAGTTAATCAATTATTATATTCTATTCTGGAATCATTGGTGAGACTCTAATGGTCATTTATCTTACACCAAACCTATGGCTTCAGGTTTTTGTAAACATCCTCCTTCTAGGTTAGAGCATTGGGAAAGGGTCTCTTAGAGGTGGAACCAACTAATGAAACATGTACATGGGGAGTTTCATCCTTTTGGAAATGGGATGTTTTCCTCTATTTGATTACTTGGGTTATTGTACTTTTGGTTGTAATGCCTTGTTGACTACTTGTATATTACTCCCCCATGGAGTTTCAATTTTATGAAAATTGACTTTACTTTCATCATTTCTCTATAAGTTGTTGAAAATTAACTCCTAATTGCATGTTTTATAATACCATGTACTTCTTTAAATTTTATGGGGATCAGTAAAGTCCTTTATGCTATGTTTGGATCAGCTTATTTGATGTGTTACTAGTGTATGTGGTCTGGTTTGTGATATCTGATAATGCTTCTACAATGAAAAATTAGCATTCATTTCTTGGAATGAGAGATGAAGTGGAATTTGAAAAAATTCAAAAAATGGGTATGGTTTTCCTCAAATCATTTAATTATATATTTTTATGAGAATTCTGTAACTTTTGGAAAAATGTTCTTGAAACAAAAAAAATTATCCTTATACGTTCATTATCGATGAATCAAATTTCCATTAGATTATCACCGATTTATGGAATTTTGATGTTAACTTTATCCTAACATTGTTCCCTATAACTCTCTTTCAGAAGAGGATAGTTATATTTATCATCTATTTCCATGTTTCCACTTCCCATCTATGTTCTATAAGATGGAAAATTAGTTATAGGTAACATTGGGTAAACGTAAGGTCTCTAATGTTCCCTTTTAAAATGATGTTTTTGTCTTAATTTTTACAATGTCATTTTCTATGAAATGATTTTAAAAGTAATTAATCATTGATAACATAGATGAATTTATTTGGAGAAATTCATTCTAATGGTGTAAAATTTAACACCCTAACATATCTTGAAATATTTTGTTCAAATTAATATAATATTTTTGATATCTTCCTTTTCATAAAACACATAAAATAGTTATATTTAAATTAATGCACTATGTTTGGATTTTGTTATACACAATTCCAATTTAATAATGCACTACAAGTAATATGATTTTTATATTTCCAGATACGAAACACTGTGGTTAGGTTATGTTACATGCATGACTACCTTTCCTACATAGCATCCATAACACGCACAACAATTTTTTACCAAAAAATGATATATTATTAAAAATATTATTATAAAATATAATATGAGATAACATAGTCATTAAAATTGTGGATATAAATATATTTAAATAAAATATTAACATTCATGGTTTAATCTGTTGGTTAACATTCATTATAAATTAATATAAGCACTAATAGAATATAAAGGTATTGTTTCTTAAAAAACAACATTAATTATAACAAAGGAATTTTATCCTAAAAACTAAATTAATTAATATTGCTGAATGATAATAAATATATCTATAATATATTTTGTATATTATAAATTTTTATATTCATTGAATATATTTGATAGGAATGTTATAGGAACAACCTCATTATTAATTATAAAAAACTATATTTTTTAAAACTTCTTATAACAATTTTAATGGAGAACCTATTTTAAAATAAATTTTCCAACATTTATGAATTTTATATTAAAAAAAAGATAATTTTTTAAAAGAAAACATAAAAATTATGTTATGGTAAATTTATTGATGCTTTTCGTGAACATTCATTTTTTAAGAATCGTTTAAATAATTAATTTTATTTCAAAAATTCTTTTTCATTTAATTTACATATAAGGAGAAGTTGTATTTATAAAAAAATTTATAGTATAATTATGTAAATTATAAATAAATTAATCATATTTAGGTAATTTGTATCAATTTCACTTTGAAATTTCATAATACAATTTCACAAATATTTAAAAATTTTTACTTTAAAACCTTGCACTTTCATCCTCTCTATGAAATTAATTTTAAATTAATTTTGGAATAATATATTATTTTAATTTTGAAAAATGGATTAATTTTTTTTAATAATCATAATTTAATAATTATAATATGTTTAATTAAATTTTTTACTAAAAATAATATTGAATGTGTTTAAAATTTATTGAAATGATTTAGAGAAAAATAAACATAACTAGGGACTAAACCTTAAACATAAGAGCCATAATAAAAAATAAAGTTGAAAACAAGACATTTTATTGACATATCTTGACCCTATAAACTATTGGATATAATTATTACCTTTATTTGAACCACATTTCATAGGAAAAACGTTGTTGGAATTCTCTTGCCAAAAATTTACAAGAATATCACTCCTCCTCCACTACAAATAAGCACTCACCACTCCCACTTCATCACACCTATAAAGAAACATTGGAAAGAACAAGAAAATACCAAATAGATACTATACATCCCTCACCTAATCCTATAATCATATCCATGGGAATAAATCCTTTTGTGGAAGCCTTTGGTAAAAACTAAAAGAAGGTACCCAAATAAGATGTAACATGATATCTCAAGATCTTTTATTTATTTTCATTATCCACCACATGAATAATTATTATTCAATTATAATATAATAAAAACAATATCATAAATATAATTATATTTTTTTTATTCAAGGGTTTCTTCATACACATAATTTCACTACTACCTCATTTGTAAATAACATACAATTCTTCTTTACGGAAAACTACTGCCTCACGAAATAATATAGTTCTTTTTTCATTACAGCATATCATGGGTGGTAATTATGATTTAAACTGAATTTTTATGTGATATATATAATATTTATGATTTTTTATTCTTATGTTTTTATTATATGAAACATACATTTCTGGTTTCTACTTTGTGTAAGTATAATAATTTAGTTTAGATAAGTGTGGACTATCACCTCCTCAAAGTGGTGTGATTAATTCACTACACACATGGAATATATTAGGGTTTTTAGTAAAAATATATTATATATATGAAATAATTATTTTAATATAATAATATAATATATATTTATATATATTACATTATGTTGTTCAATAAGAAAATAAAACATAAATAATATTGACTCCTACATACGACCTACCATGTACATGAATAGTGTATTCAAATTCAAAAATATATATTCTATAGATTAATATAATACAGATATAATGAATTTAAATTTTATTTATAAATTTTTTTACATTATTTAAATAGTTATATAATTTTAATAAAAAATGTTACAAATGAATGCACATGCATAAAACAAAGTGGATATTACAAAAAAAAGAAACCTTAACATGGAAGTGGTAATATAAGGGTGACATAATGAAATATATTATATTAGTTAGAATAATATTTTAATGTTTTATATGTACAATGAACTTATATTTATTTATCATGAGAACTGAATGAGTACTCCAAGATTCAAGATATAAGGCAGGGGAGTTTCATCCCAACATTTTTCCGTGAGATAAATGTGTTTTTCACCACGAATTTTGTTTGGGGTTGTGTATACATCAAATAGAAGTATTATATTATTATTTCACATTAATTAATATATATTATCATATCAAATTAATGATATTTATTTCATGGGGTTATGTTTCAAATAACCAAATCGGTAAAGTAGTTTTGTCTCAACTTGGCTTCCCTAAGACACATGCCATGTTGTGCGCCTATATTTCCTATGATGTGTATATAATTTATTTTTTACTAGTTAATTAATTAATATAAATCATTAAATGATAGTTTATGTATAATATAATTTTAATATTTCTATTCAATTATTATTTACTGTTACTTATGTGGTAATCATTTATATCATCAATCTCATTGTTTACAGAGATTGTTTATGGTTTTTCCTCCATTGATTAAATCATATAATCCATCACTCATGGAATATCATGATTTCCTTAACCTATATTTATTCATATTAGAAAATTAAAATTCTCCTTCTCCTTAATATTTTTTACTTAATATAATTAAGAAAATGTTTTTATGTAAATATAAATTTATTTATCCTTTTGGATGGAAATCTGAGTTCATTGAAAAAATATTTTTTCTAAAATAGTGTATACTTTATTTCAATTATTCTATTATGTTTAATGGAAATATTTTCCTATATATTACCACTTTAAAAAAAAATATAAGTAATATTGTAGTCATTTTTCTATTAAGTAACATTTCTGAACATTTAATGTGCAAAAGGAATGTCTGGTTTGCACAGACCTAACCCCCATCAAGTGTATCATTTCCTAGAATCTTCTCTTGTAAGATTACATGGTTATTTTTTGTAAGAAAATAATTTCTTAATATTCTTTAAATTTTTTTAATTTATAGTTTTTTTAAAATAAATATTATTTTCAATACAAATAGGAAAAAAAAATTAAATGATTTTCAAATAATCTCTTATATGTTTTCAAATGGTTGTCTTCAATGAAGAGAATTTAAATTATATATAAACCTTATATTATATGTTTTAAAAGAATACACGGTATTTTTATTTCAAAAAATAATCAAACATTCTTTATATTTTTTCAAATATTATTCAAATAATTTTTTAAACATATAATCTTATCTTATATTTTTTAAAATAAAATGGTTTTTAATCTTATTTTATAAGTTTCAAGTAAATAGGATTTAACTTTTTTTAAACTTAGTTTAACTATTTTAAAGGAAAATTTTATTCAAAAACATTTGAAGATTATTTTATATAATATCAATGAAAAATGTTTTCGACAATTTTTTATAAGAAAATTATTTATGAAATGGTATTCTAAAATTGATTTTCATATAACAGATTTTGTTATAGGTAATTTTTTTAATATTTATAAATACTTTTGCATATATAATGACATCCTTGGTTATATTTTATTTTTCATGAGGGATTGATCTATATATACTATTTATATTATTCCTCTAAATGGTTTATGATTTGGTAGATTCATGTTCATGAATCTTGAGTCTCTTCAATAGGTTTTACCATGATAGATGATTATGAAACCAGATTCATTTCATTGGTTAATCATTTTTCGAATTATTATTATTACAATATATTTTCTATATTTAATTATATGATTTAATTTTAATGTTACAAATTTCATTTAATGGGTTATGATATGATTTTTATGAAGCCCATCTCTTTTTGTTTTCCATGATATGAAGCATATTTTCTTATATTATTGAACATATATGTATGATTCTATTATGTGAAGAGTGGGACTTATATATCTCTCTAATGCCTTGGTTAAATATTTTATATCTCACGAGACAATTATGGGAATCAAGTTAATAGGATTGATCCACTAGGTGTATGTAATGTCCCTGACCTCTCCAGTCCATTAATTTGTGAAAATGTGGTGTTAGAGGTGTTATAGAAGGTCAAAGTGAATTTAGGGTGCCTTTCGGCGGACTTTTATGGAAAAGTAAAGGGCTATAACATTCTCATGGGAGGCACACAATTTGTCTAAATTGTGCTGCCAAACCGTGAGAGGGTGGTGTTACAAGCAGTGTCTAAACCACTATTGGTGCATATTTTGGAAAACCGTGTGGACAAACCATGTGAGGAGTGTTTGGTGAGGCAGTATCTAACACACGGTTAGCGCACTGTTTGTTAAACCGTGCAAACTAACTGTGCGGGCACTTAATCATAGATCCTAAAATTTTAGATCTAACATGTTTTACCTCTAAATGGTTTGTTTAAGCTCTTAAGCGGCCATAACTCAGGATTACCCTTCCATGAAGGTACGATAACCTCTCCCAAAAATTTTGGAGGTGATATGAAGGCTTCTCTTAGAGAATCGAAGTCGGTTTCTTGAGGTATCTGATCGTTCTTGTTTGGTTCCTTAGATCTAATTAGATTTACGTTTCCTCTTCCCTCAGTTTCAAATATCTACATCTATTATGGGTTGATCTAAGTGTGTGTTATGCCAAATATGTTGATATTTTGTCTTGATCTTAAGAGGAGAAGAGATCTAGGGAGGATTTTTGGAGAATCAACCCAGATTTCCTGTGCGTTCTTCGTTGTTCGGGTTTTCTTTAAAAACATTGAGATAGGGGATTCATTTCTTCTATTTATTTTACATGCAATTGTATTATTAGAATGTTTAATCCCCCTTTATGACTAATGGAATTGACATAATAACTAGTTTAACAGGATAAATAAATTGATATCGATTGTTTGTTATTGCCTCATGTTTTTCTAGATAGTGTGATATCTATACTTTCTTTGATTTTTTGTTCATTCTTGATTGAAATTGGTAAAGGAGGTTTATTGTGATTAATTGATAATTGTTTGGATAAGGATAAAGAGGCCCAAAAATGAACCTAGTTCTTTTTGCAATTTTAGGTTAATCAAATTGGCATAGTAAGAATGTTTAATATTTGGTGATATCTTACTAGTTAGGTTTCCAGATGTTGGAACCAATGAATTATAAACCTGTTAATTCATGATGGTATAAATATTTGATTGTTTGATAATTCCTTGAAGGGATCTGAGTTACCCTCTTGATTGTTAAAGGGCCAAGAGCCCAATTGATGTGATGGTTTCTTTCCTACATCTTGTACTGTGATGTGATCCAGGATGGTTGTTGTGATATGTGGGGGCATAGAGGCATTTTGGGTTGTGGCAGTGGATGATTCCTAGAGTGGCGAGATGCATCGGTTTATGCATGTGGTGTTCGGGAGGACACCAGGGTTGATGGAATGGGATATATGTGTTTGTTGGTTGTTTGCTGGTTCTTTGGTTTTTATCTGCTTTACATTTACCCACCACTCAAGGAAGATGGTCTTGCTCCCCCTTCATCCGAAAGAGATGAAGATGCATGGGGTATGTGAGGTGCTTTCCGTGTATAGCTTCTCAAGGGAGGATGGGTCTACACTCTTTCTATAGGCGGAAAAGACTCAAAGGGTTTTATATCTACTCACCGTGTTGAGCCCCCTTGTGTTTAGTAGTAATGATTTCTATTCTAGAATGCCTGGGAATATGGAAAAGTAATTCTGTAATGATTGTTTGAATAAATGGTGTTAACCCACGGGGTTGGAGTTGACGGGACATAATGGTGAGGTTGGAAACTGTTGAAGGAAATATTTGACTTTGGGTGTTTTTCTAATGATATTTAAGGTGGATTTGTTCCTGGTTAATTAATGTTAAAATAACTATTCAACATACAGTGAAATTAATAAATAGGTAATTATGTAATCTAATAAATCTCATTAAATGGTTGTGTGATTTTAGGGTACCTAGTCTTATAAGTGGCTACCTTGAGTCCGAGAGACGTTAGCTGCAGTTGTGTCTAAGACTAGGTTATGCCCATGGTGTGGTTGTGAGATATAGTATATTCTGTACTTTTTGTGTTTCTATACACTACTATGCCATGGTAGTATGGCCAGCTAACACCCCGGAGATTTTGATCCCTGGGGGTGTTTTCCCCAACATTCTGGTTGGAGGATGAATGGATGACTACCCCCTTTGTCCCCTCTCTCATATCTTGGTAACTACTTGTGCCGTCAGGCACATCAGTTAGTTTTCCCCCTATATGTGTGTAGAGGGCTGTAATGTCTTGTGGTTATTCACACACATATATTCTGGATATAGTATCTTATGGACTACTATAGGTGTTATGTGTATAGGTTGTGATGTCTTGTGGATCTTTACTCGGTGTATGGGCTGTAATGGCTTGAGATATAACACTTGATGCATGATACACGTTATGTGAGCTGTGGTGGCTCCTAAAATATACCTGGTTACTTTGGTTGGGAGGATAGTGTGGTTCTTTTCCTAGGTGTCTGCGGGCAAGCCTTTGTGGTGAATGAGGTGCATATTGTGGTGCTTCACCCAGATGTGTGCGGGAAAGCCTTTATGGAGAGAGATTCTTAGGATGCGCGACATTGAGGAAAAGTGGAAAACTAGTGGGGAAGTAGTAGTGGGGTACCCTTTATATTCTTTTTATTATTCTATATTCTTTTATGCATTACTTGGTGAGAGTAGCCATGGTGAAGTTGGGAACTTACTATACCTGTTAGGTGATGAGTTAGATATAGTTTTTTTTCTCTCTGCTCTAGTATTCATTCTTTACTTTTGCGTGAGAGGATTCAGAGAGGATCCTACTGACTATACTGTTATAATCACCCTATGTATATATAAACTCTTTTTCAAGTTACTTGGAGAAGGTTGGAGATCCAGCTGGTTTCAACTAGCTTGGGGTTGCAAGCGTTGTTCGGTCTTGTGGTTGCAATTGTTTTACTTTTTTTTTTGGTTTTTATAGATTTTCCCTTCTAGTTGTAGTAATTTGTCCGGACATTTCATATATGAACATGGGTTTCTTTTATATTCTAATTCAGAGTTGTAGTTGATTGGTTTCTATCTTATCTCTCTCTTCCACATGTGTTCTCTAAGAGGGTAACGCCTCCCATTTGCTGGTTTATTATACCCTCTGTGCTAGTCGCCAACCCAGGGCCTACTGGAGGCGGGACTCAGGGTCATTATCTCCCTTCTCACATTGCAGGCCCAGGAGGGGTCCACTTTGTGAGGAGGGGGTCGTGACAGAGTGATATCAGAGGCTCTAGTTGAGAGATAGGATGGAGATTAGAGTTAGGCACATGTGAGGTTTCATGGGTTCGTAGGTAAATGGTATCATTCATGTTTAGAAAGTGAGGTAAACACAAGAGACCTACTGAGACATAGGAGTTTAGGGCCCCCTATGATCTGAAGTACGAACCTTTAAGTTTACAATGGCTAGTAAACAAGGTGATACTAGTTGTAGGGTATAGACCTAGGAAAGGATCAAGAATCATTATTCTTTGTGCATGTGTTTGAATGGGTAGACCATGCGATAGGTTAACCTAAAATGAATGAAATAAAAAGATAAATTAATTAATGATGAGTTTTCCATATTCCAGGTTTAGGAGATCTAATGGTTTGTTATTTTAGAGGTATCGCTCCAGGTCGACGTCCTCATTAGGTTTACGCAGAAAATGTCCAGCAGGTTGTTCCAGCAGATCGCTGCAGGGTAGAGGTCGACGACGACGACACTTGGAGGAAGACACTCTGAGATTTTCAGTTCCAGAGTCTATAGAAGTATGAGGTCTCCGTTTTAGATGCAGTCATGAAAGACTGGTTGGAGGAGATCGAGATAGGATTCAGTTCAATCTATGATCGGAAAGAGCACTAGGTGTCCTTATCTGTGAGGATGCTGTATGGAGCAGTGATGAAGTGGTGGTTCTTGTTCCTTAAGGATCATGACGAGTCAATGATCTCATAGGAGGAGTTCCGAGACAATTTTAGAGTCGAGTTCCTTTATTCGACTGCAAAGGCGTCCAGTCACCAAGAGCATCTTACCCTTCGATAGGGGATCTCTATTGTTCGAGAGTATGGAATTTGTTTCAGAAACCTTTTATGATATGCTTTGGACCTGTTACCAGATGAGGATACAAGGGCGAGGCATTTCTAGGAGCCTTTGTTTCTAGAGATATAGTGCAAGGTCACCCCATTTACACCGAAGAGATATCGTGAGGTTCTAGAGAGGAAAGAGGTTGTTGAGAGAAATTTGGCCAGGATAGGATCATCACGAGTGGGGCATCATCATGATACCTCATGAAGAAAGGATATGGTCCAGGGATCCCAGTTTTCAGGGCAGAAGAGTTTTTTTTCAACCGGGGGTAGGTCCTAGCCCTTCACATCTCGTTTTTCCAAAGGCATCCACTCTCCAGCCTATGCCAAGGGATAAGGTGCTTGTTCTTCTTATGGTGTTCGTGGCCATCAGTAGTGAGAGTGCCCAACCTTTCATAGTTGTCATCGTCCACCAGGTGTTGCGCTCCAGGTTCCTCCATTGAGGCAGTTCCAGCTAAGGCATCACCAGCCAGTTGCACTAGATTTAGATCAGTTGAGTGTATATGGGGCAGGCAGAGGACAGCCCCATGATGCTCCCCATCTTCAGAGATCAAAGCGCGGTCGTGGTGGTGGTCGTCATCAAGGTCAGAGAGGTCATGGAGGAGGTCGTGGTCAGCTTCATGCTTTAGCATTGCCAGCACCAGACGAACCAGATATCGTTCGAGGTACCCTTTGCTTGTTTTCTGACTTGGTGTATTCCTTGTTTGATTAAAGAGAGACACACTCCTTCATATCACCTACCCTTGTCCATGCTTTGGGACTTGAGTTAGAGAGGCTTCCAGTGCCCTTGGCGTTGACTACGCCATTTGGAGGTCGAGATGACTTGTTTGAAGTATGTAGAGATTGTGAGATAGTGTTGGGGAAACACCGCCCATGGGGATATTTCCTATGTTTACGAATACAACCATATGATGTCATCCTCGGAATGGATTGGTTGTATTCAGTGCAGGCTATCATGGATTATTTCCAGAAGAAGGTCATTTCCTTTTGTGCGGATGGAGAGAAAGTGGTGTTTGTTGGGGAGTGGGATCCTCAGATGGGTCATAGGCATATATCATCTTTATCATACATGATGGCTAAGATGATACTGAGTTCTTCAGAGGTTTAGCATTTGGTGTTTCCCTAGGTTGTAGAGGAGTACCCTGATGTCTTTCTAGAATAGGTTGTAGCATTACCCCCTCAACAAGAGATCGATTTTGGGATTGATATATAGCCAAGAGCATCCCCTATCTCTATGTATCCATATAGTATGTCACCTTCTGAGTTGTGAGAGCTTCTTATGTATCATTATGGTCTGTTACAGTGCAGTTTTGTTCAGCCAAGTGTGTCACCATGGGGTGCACCAGTTTTGTTTGTGAAGAAGGACGATGACATTTTGCGGTTATATATCGATTATCATCTCTTAAACAACGTGACAATAAATAATCGCTATCCTCTTCCAGAGATTGATGACTTATTCAATCAACTGAAGGGTGAATGTCGTTTCTCAAAGATCAACTTGCGGTCAAGAAATCATCAAATACATGTAAAGGATGAGGATATCCTGATGATTTCTTTCCTTTGTTGTCATGGGCATTATGAATTCATGGTAATGCCATTCGGAGTGACAAGTTCTCTAGTTGTGTTCTTGGGATTTATGAGTGCTATGTTTCATGACTTCCTAGACATGTTTTTGGTGGTTTTCATTAATGACATCCATTTGTACTCCACATATAAAGAGGAGCATGCAGAGCATCTACATGCTGTTTTGGCAGGTCTTCGTTAACATCAACTGTCTGGAAATTAGTTTAAGTGTGAGTTTTGGGCTTGATAATTACTTTTCTTGGGGCATGTTGTGTCCCAGTAGGGTGTATCTATGGATCCATTGATGATATAAGCAGTTGCGCCTTGGGCATCCCCCAAGACAGTTTCAGAGGTGTGAAGTTTCCTTGGTCTTGCAGGCTACAACAGGAGGTTCGTATCCATTTTTTCATGATTTGTGACTCCTCTAACAACTTTGACTAGCAAGGATCAAGAATTCATATGGACTGATCAGTGTCAGGATTTTTTCGAGTATCTAAAGGAAAAGTTAATAAGTGCTCCATTCCATTGTCTTCTAGCTGGGTGAGTTCAGTTGGATGTTTTATGTGATGCTTCACATATGGGGTTAGTTTATGTTCACATGGAGTAGAAGTTAGTTGTTTCTTATGGGTCTTGGTAGTTGCGTCCCCATGAACAAAACTATGCCACCCACGATCTTGAGTTAGCAGTCATGGTGTTCTCTCTGATGATGTGGATTCATTACCTCATTGGTGAGTGCTTTGTGGTTTTCAACGATCAAAAGAGTTTGAGGTATGTCTTCTCCCAGCGTGACTTGAAATTGTGAAACCATGGGTGGATGGAGTTATTACAGGAATACGACTATGAAATATCATATACACCTGGAAAGGGGAATGATGTAGCTGATGCGCTTAGTTGAAAGTCACGTAGTGATGCTGTGCGTGAATCTAGTGATTCCTGGAGAGTAATGGAACAATTTTCAGCATTACATCTTGATATGGGAGTAGTTGGGGGTAGAGGCTGTCTTTTTCATATGAAGGTATAGTCATCCCAGATGAAGAATGTTGAAAATTCCCAGTTGGGAGATCTGAAGGTGGAATTTTGGAGAGAACAAGTTGTTTTTGGTGAGGCCGCTGATGGTTGGTCGAAGGATGAACAAAACTGAGTATTGTATCGTGGAAGGGTTTT
Organism: Viscum album; assembly: GCA_963277665.1. Classification (NCBI taxonomy): domain Eukaryota; kingdom Viridiplantae; phylum Streptophyta; class Magnoliopsida; order Santalales; family Viscaceae; genus Viscum; species Viscum album. Next base: position 1,768,896,645 of record OY728152.1, read on the forward strand.
TATTCCATTTATGATGTGCGATACAGTCTTCATAGAGTTAAATATTTCACCTTTAGTAGTACATCCTGGCGTGACAAAGATGTACTGATCCATGAGGAGTCAGTTTTGGTGTCTTGGGCTAAAGCGTGCAGTTGCGGAGTTTGTGTCTTGATGTATTGTCCTCCAGAAGGTGAAGGCGAAACACCGTGTTCCTGGTAGCCTTCTCCATCCATTAGATATTCCTCAGTAGAAGTGGGAGGACATCTCAATGGACTTTGTTACTGGTTTTCCTCGAGCTCCAGGAGGACATGATGCTATTTGGGTGGTAGTGGATCATTTAACAAAATCGGCTCAGTTTATAACAATCAAGGAGTCAAGCTTAGTGGAAGTTTTGTCGATGTTGTCTTTAGAGGAGGTGGTGAGACATCATTGAGTCCCTAGGATGATCATTTCTTATCAAGATTCTCATTTTACCTCCAGGTTGTGGAGAGGTCTTCACCAAGATTTCGGTTCCCAACTATTCCTTATCACTACTTTTCATCCTCAAACGGATGGTCAGATAGAGCGAATGATCCAGACTCTTGAAGACATGTTACACTCTTGTGTTCTGTATTTCGGTGGTTCATGGATGAGGCACTTACCCTTGGTGGAGTTCTCTTATAATAATCGTTTTCACTCCACCATCAGCATGGCACCGTTTGAAGCCTTGTAAGGTCGGCCTTGCCTTTCTCCATTGTGCTAGACTGGGGTTGGAGAGTCAGCAATTCTCGGACTAGAACTACTACAGAGTACAACAGAGATGGTTCATGTGATTCTTGAGCGGATGTAGACAGTGCAAGATCATCCGAAATCATATGTTGATCAAAGCAGGATCCCCATACAGTTTAATGTTGGGGATCATGTCTTTCGGAAGGCGACTCCCAATCGTGGGCAGTGGAGGATTGGTCGTGGATGTAATCTTTCTCCCCGGTTTGTTGGGCCTTTCTAGGTGTTAGCTCATGTTGGAGTTGAGGTGTATCGAGTAGCACTTCCACCTCAGATGAGTTAGATACATGATGTTTTCCATGTATCACAGCTCTATCATTAACTTCATGACGACTCTCACACCATCGACTGGGGTGAGATCGATGTTGATGATGATGCAACCTTTGATGAGCGACCTGTGGAGATCCAAGACCATACGAATAAGGTGTTGCGCAGGCGTTCTATCCTCTTAGTTCGTGTCTTTTGGCGACATTGTGGCATGGAGGAGAGTACCTGGGAATGTGAGTCACATATGTGTGTCCAGTACATAGAGTTTTTTGATGTTTGAATCTATTTATGTATTGTTGTAAAATTTGAGGTTATGAAACTTTCATGTTTATGAGGTGGCTCCCTTTTTTGTTTTCGGTGGCTTTCTATCTTTTGAGAGGTATCTCGACGGGTGGTTGTTTAGACCCTATTTCTTCATATCTTTACGTGGTTTTTGGATTCTCAAGGATGAGAATGTTTTTAGAGTTATGTGATGTAATGGCCCCGACCTCTCTAGTCCATTACATTGTGAAAATGTGGTGTTAGAGGTGTTCTAGAAGGTCATGGTGACTCTGGGGTGTGTTTGGGTGGACTTGTAAAAAAAATAAAGGGCTATAGCTTTCACACAGGAGGCACATGGTTTGTCTAAACCGTGCGGCCAAACCATTTGAGGTTGTTGTTAAAGGCAATGGATAATGCACGGTTAGCACACGGTTTGGTTAACTGTGCAGACTAACCATGTGAGGAGTTTTTGGCGTGGCAGTAGTGAACGCACCATTAGCGCACAGTTTTTCAAACCATCCAGACTAACCGCGAGGTCACATAATCTTAGATCCTAAAATTGTAGCTCTATCTTGTTTTTCCTCTAAATGGTTCATTTAAGCTCCTAAATGGCCATAACTAGGGATTACCCTTCCTTGAAGGTAGGATAACCTCTGTCAATCATTTTGGAGGCGATCTGAAGGCTTCTCTCGGTGAATCGAAGCCAATTTCTAGAGGTATGTGATCGTTCTTGTAGGGTTCCCTAGATCTACTAAGATCTGCTTCTCCTCTTCCTTTGGTTTCTTAGATCTATGCTTATTATGGGAATATCTAAGTGAGTGGAATCCAAATAGGTTGAGATTTGGTCTTGATCTTTCTAGGAGGAGATATCGAAGGTGGGTTTTTGGAAAATCAACATGGCTTTCTTGTGTGTTCTTTATTGTTGGGGTTTTTGTCAAAAACCTATAGGTAGGGGATTCATTGCTTCTATTTCATTTACGTGCAATTGTATTGATATCATATTTAATCCCCCAGGATGAGAAATGTAATTGACATAATAAATATTTTAACCAGATAAAGATATTTATATCGATTTTATGTTATTACCTCATGTTTTTCTAGATAGTTTGATATCTATGCTTGCTTTGATTTTCTGTTCGTTCTTGATGGAAATTGGTATAGAATTTAAATTGGGATAATTTGATAATTTTTTTGCAAAGTATAATGAAGCACGAAAACGAATATGGTTCTTGTTGTAATTTGATATTAATCAAATTGGCATAGTAAGATTTTTTATTCTTTTGTGATGGCTTACTGGTTAGGTTTCCCGATGTTAGAACCAATGAATTAAAAACCAATTAATTCACGATGGTTTAAATATTTTATTGTCTGATAATTCCTTGAAGGGTTATGAGTTAACCTCTTGATTGTTAAAGTGCCAAGAGCCAAATTGATGTGATGGTTGCTTTCTTGCTTCTTGTGATGTGATGTGATCCTGGATGGTTGTTGTGATATGGGGTGCATAGATGCCTTTTGGGTTGTGGTAGCGGATGATGACTAGAGTGGCGAGATGCAACAGTTTATGCATGTGGTGTTGGGGAGGAAACCAAGGTGGATGGAATGGGATGGATGTTTTTTTTGGTTGCATGTTGGTTCTTTGGTTTTTTATCTGCTTTACTTTTCCCTACTACTCAAGGAAGCTGGTCTTGGTCACCCTTCTTTCGAAAGAGGCGAAGATGCACGGGGTATGTCAAGTGCATTCCGTGTCTATCTTTTCAAGGGAGGATGGGTCTACACTCTGGCTATATGAGGTAAAGACTCAACAGGTAATAAATCTACTCACCTTTTCGATCCCCCTTGTGTTTGGTAGCATATATTTCTATTCTAGAATGCCTGGGAATATGGGAAAGTAATTCTAAAATGAATGTTTGAATAAATGTTGTTAACCCATGGGGTTGGAGTTTTCGGAACATAATGATGTGGTTTGAAACTGTTGAATGAAATAGATGACTTTGAGTGTGTTACTAATGAAATTTAATGTGGATTTGTTTACGGTTAATTAATGTTTAACTAATTAATTAACATAAAGTGGAATTAATAAAAAGGGAATGAAGTAATCTAATAAATCTCCTTAAATGGTTGTGTGCTTTTAGGATTTCTAGTCTTAGAAGTGGAATCTTTGAGTTTGAGAGACGTTAGTTGTAGTTGTGTCTAAGACTAGGTTATGCCCATGGTGTGGTTGTGAGATATAATATATTCTGTACTTTTTTTATTTCTATACAATACTCCACCCTATCAGTAAGTGCAACTAACACCCCGGGGATTCTGAGCACCGGGGTGGTGTTTTCCACAATATTCCGGTGGGAGGATGAATGTATGACTACCCCCTTTGGCCCTGCTCTCTTCGCTTGGTAGATACTTGTGCTTTTAGGAATGCCGGTTAGTTTTCCCCCTATATGTGTGTCGAGGGCTATAAGGGCATGTGGTAATTCACACACATATATTCTGGATAGAGTATCCTATAGACTACTTTAGGTGTAATGTGTATAGACTGTGATGGATTGAGGATCCTTACTCAGTGTAAGGGGTGTAATGGCATGAGGTATAATACCTGACGTATGATACATGTTACGCGAACTATGGTGGCTCCTGGAAACTACCTAGTTACTTTGGATGTGAGGATTGTGTGGTGCTTCTCCCAAATGTCCGTGGGAAAGCCTTTTTGGTGCATGAGGTGCAGATTGTGTTGCTTCACCTAGGTTTCTGTGGGTAAGCTTTTTTGTTGAGAGATACTTAGGATGTGTGACATTGGGGAAAAGAAGCAAACCAGTAGGGAAGTAGTAGTAGGGTACCCTTGATATTATTTATTATTATGCTATTTTTTTGTATGAGTTACATGGTGAGAGTAGCCATTGTGAGGTTGGGAACTTAGTATACTAGTTAGGTTAAAATTTAGTTCCACTTGTTATTCATTGTGTTATAGCATGCTTTCTTTAATTTTTCATGAGAGGTTTCAGGGAGGATCTTACTGTGTATACTGTTATACTCACCCTATGTATATACAAACTTTTTTTCAGGTTACTTGGAGTAGGTTGGAGATCAACACAGTTTCTACTAGCTAGGGGTTGCTGGAGCTGTTTGGGCTTGTGGTTGCAACTATTTTACATTCATTTGGGTTTTTGTAGTTTTTCCCTTCCAGTTTAGTACTTTTTCCTGACATTTTATATATGAACATGGGTCTCTATTATATTCCAATTCTGAGTTGGTTTTGATTGGTGTCTATCTTATCTCTCCCTTCCGCATGTGTTCTCAAGTAGGGTAATGCCTCCCATTTGAGTTTTTATTATACCCTCGGTGTTAGTCGCCAAATCGAGGCCTATTGGAGGTGAGTCTCAGGGGTTATTATATCCCTTCTCACATTGCTAGCACCAGAGGGGTACACTTTGTGGGGAGGGGGTCATGACAGTGTATATGGGAAACCCAATCCCCTATGGGAAGATGGGGACAAATTATCCACAATGGGGTGATGGAGAAACTCCAACCACTATGGGAATACTGGGAATCACAATCCAAAATTTGATGATGGGAAACCTGATCTAATTTGGGTGGTTGGGAAACCTATTCAACTATGGTAATATGGGGAAACATGATCCCCTACAAAGAAATTACAATTCCAGGGGATGAGGGTGTGTTCTTCCTAGTAGGTTTTTCCCCATGAAGTGCCCATAACATTTCTAACAACTAATCTTGATTTATTGGGAATTCCATTACATGTTTATGTTTATTCCCCATTTTCATGTCTTATTCATATTTTATGACTTCATGACTTATTCACTTCATTTTCTAATGATTCATTCATTATGAATTTCTAGACATTATAACATGATTAATGTTTATGAAATGTAGGGTATGATCCTCTATTTCTATTATAATTTTCTCATAAAATTATAATCAGGGTTATTCACATATATCCACCTTCTTTAACCTTGTTGAACATATAAACTCACCAATTTTTATGTTTCCCTCTCTGTGTTATGAAGATATATTTTATATATCATATGACAAATATGGGATCTATCCTTGGAGAACCTAGTCGGATATAATTTAGCTCACTCGTGTATCAATGTTTACATTTCCAGGTTTTTGATTGTAATAAACTAATATAGCTTTTGGGAAAATATTTTTGTAATGTTTTATGTATTTTATAAAAAATTATTCAATTTCTATATATGTTAGGATTGGTTTGTTATATGGAGAGAATCCATTCCACTATAAGGAAATGGATACTACTTTGTATAGCGTGTATCCTACCTAAGAAGTGTATCCTCCAATAGATTTCCCTGATAGGCTTTGGAAATAAGAATTCACTACAATGGAAATGATTTTTGCTTCTTATTTATATTCCACTATTCTATGTCTTATGAAAATGTTAATATCTTGTGACTTATGTTTTTTATTCCCATATGATCCATTCTTTATTAACATCCAATCATTATACCATTATTATGATTTTGTTCTTTTATTTGTAGGGTACCATTTTCAAATGTTATGATCATTTTCTCATTCCATTATGTCCTTTTTATAATTACATATATCCCATTTTTACTCTCATTGATCATTAGATATAACCATTTATTATGTTTCGTCTCTATAGGTTATGAAGAATGTTTTTAAGTAGGAGTACTAATGTGGATGATATTTATGGGAGACACTGAATATATTTTTCGAATTAAGAAGATTGAGTTTGTTGTTTTTAATGTTTCTAAACTATTACATTCAACACATATGTTTTGGTTTATTGCAATGAAGTTTTTTCTAAAAAATATGTGATACCTTTTTATGAAAACCATGGGTATCTATACGATGTACAGAGTCCATAAATCCGTATTTATCATTTCCTTTAGGGGATAAATCTAATCCTTCAATGGGAATTATTATGTCAAAAATGATCATCATATAATGATATAAACGTGATTTTAATTGTTCTTGAGTATGAGGTCTCCATGAATTTATATTTAAAGGAAATATGGAGAATAAGAGTTCTTCTGATATATTAGTAATGAATAGTGTATCAAAAGGTAATGGTGGAAGTGAGAAATTTCCCAAATGTATAAAGAATGAAAAAAATATAGGTCTTTCGTGATGGGAATAAGATTTTGATTCGTATGTGAAAAAAGGGACATCAAGATTGTCAATGAATAGGAATGTAATTTGTTTATATAGTTCAATGACATAACAATAAAGAGATGAGTAATTATGAATATTATTTCCCCAGTGTTCAAGGGACTTTATCACAGAAAATGATGAGGGAGACATGTTGAGTTTATGTGATCACTATATTCAAGGATGAAGTGCCAAAATGTTTGATAGCATTAAAATTGATCCCATCACAATTTTATTGAATAATTTATTTGATTTATGGTATACACACTTCATTATATCATTCCGATTTTCTAATAAAATTGAATCATCCGCAAATACATAGAGAAATGAGTTGTGAATTCATATACCTAATGGGATTCTTATTATAAAAAATATTAATTGAGAAGTCTTTATAAATATTCATAGATAATATTTTTTAAAATATAATTGTTATAACTATGGTTAATTTTCACTTAATTCATATTATTTATTATATATCAATATATAATGATATAATTTTTCAAATATGTAAGGAGATTAATTTTTTTGAAAGGGATTTAGGATCCCTATTTTTCGATGGATATACTTCACCTCTTGAATCATCTATAAACACTCCTTCACTACCTCACCGTCATGAAATTATGGAATAATATAAAGAGATAAAAATATATGTTGATTGGGATGGAATAATGTAATTCTCCTACCAAAACCATCGAGTCTGAGATGGATAGTCACATGACCTCATGCATGCCTCCCTATATGCAATAGGGTTATGAATTCTAGTGATTTACTAAATACTATCATTGGGGATATTACACCATTAGTATCATAAACATTGAATAATGATTTAAATTAAATATATATCATAACTAAGTAACCAAATCATATCATAATACATCATATATTCATATAAAATTGAACACATGTAATTAAAAAAATGAGGATAAATAATTGTGTTCCTTATGTGCTAAGACAATATTGAATTAAAGATAATGTAGAATAAAAAATGAAACTCATGAATCCTTTTTATTACATAATTGTACTTCTCTAAACTCCAAGATCTCCAGATCAACTATATTCCATAAGACATGCTTCCTCTCCTAGACCCCAAAGCATGAATTCATAATATACATTATAATTCTCATTCTGGTTGTGAGTAATAAAATCATCTAGGATACCACCAATGTATCCCTAACAAGTGTGAAATCATATAACAAGTGTATTCCATGAAAAAAATATATTCATATGAATGTACTAAGAAAAATATACCCAGAACTCGTGTACTATCCAAGACACCATGATCCCAATTATTACATGATTAGTCTCTATGTTGGATGAATAATCATAATATTTCACAAGTAATCAACAACTTGATTTAAGAAAGTAAGTCATTTCCCTTAATAGTATTAAGTAATCTAGTCACATCTAGACTCTGGACCAATATCTCCTAACGGTGTGATAGTTCAAGATTCCATTCTATCATACAATGTCTACTCATCAGTTTTGGCATCCAGACCATCATTCCCCTAACTTCACTACTATTGTATAGGCCTCTGATCATTCATTCCCATGTCCATTGTAGTTGTCAATTTTTTCAAGTCCTATTCACTTCCCATATAAGGAAAAATAATATAAAAATTTTCCACCAGTTCTATATACCACAAACGAAACCACTAAAGTAATCATGACATGTGAATCTACGTAGATTACGAAAGGAAAATAATAATATAGCACCAAGAAAAAACATATAAACATAAATATATGTAATCAATACCTTAGATTTTCAGAAAAGGTTCAAGAAAAGACATGCAATCAAGAATAATAAATTGGTCTCATGGCTATGAATGAACCCACATGATATCTATATCAATAATGTGAAAACAATATATTACTAAATAAGAAATAAACCATGGAAACAAGTGTAAAATTTATCCCAAAATGGTTAGTAACTTTCTACAACAATGTTGACAATTTAAACAACACGTTTCATCAAGGATGTCCACTATTTAACTAGATTCTCACACCAACTGAAATAATAACACATGCCAAGAATTTTTATAAATAGTTTCACATAAACTTATAGTGTTTATAGAGAATACAAAAACAGAAAAATTAAAGGTGTTGAACAAAAATAAACAAGTTGAAACCTTTATAAATAGTTTAATTTGGGTCAAGTTGGAGAGAAACACCTAAGATATAATAAAAGAGACTCTCTAAAGAATAATACTATATGATGATCACCACCAAAAAAAATTCAATGTATACATTCCTTGAGAAGATATATTTTACATTAATAATGACAAAATCACCATTGGATAACAAGGGATATACATGTCCACAACCACAATGTTCCAATTTTAGGATATTCTATGGAAGGATAATAATAGTTTGGTTTGGATAGAAAAAACCCACTAGTTTCTCCTCTAAATCAACCCAAAATAGAAGCACTGAGAAAAGAGGATTAATTTCATACATATATTGGTACAAAGGAGGGAATTATTTATAAATACAAAGTACAAATCATGTCACATAATAAGGTTACAAAAACCACTCAAAATTATGTCAAATCACTCCAAAAGAATCCCTAATCCACATAGGTGGAGAAAAAAAGTGGTCTAATAAACTTAAATTCAGTAAAAAGGTTATTAATTTCTCCCCCTTAACATTTGACCAAGGTTTTATGTCTACTTGAAAAACATTAATAGATATATGTGGTAGGAAGAGATAATTTCATCCATTACATGGGATAATAAACATCACCACGCTCTTCAAAACTTCATGCCCTAGGTTACAAATTCCTTACACAAAAAGATGGAAATGCCTAACCCGATGTAATTATTCAATAAGTAATCCGATTTAGACATACAGAAACCCAAAAAAATAATGTTTGTGGAGTCACCTATGTTTTTTTGATAGTAGGCCCTCTCCCACAACACCGTGTGGCTGAGTTTTCTCCCTCTTTCTCATTTTTCATCAAGGCACTCACTATTAGCACCTCGTCCACCATTAGATAAAATAGTTAATAGGTTTATATCAAAAAATCAAAAACAAATTAACACCAACAAGATTCTCTAAGATCTCAATCCCAAACATGCATCCACTTAAAAACTAAAATTAGAAAATAGGAAACAACACATTTATTTTTCTAATTAAGACATATGAATTTATGATCTTCACTTATAAGGATTATCATCCTTGATATGAACTCCTAGTAGTACAGTTTGAAGAAATAATTCCACTAATCCTAGAAATATACCTCGCACTTCAAAGTGCCCATATTGAATCATGTATGATTCTATAGTTTTTATACATGTTTTACTACATTCTCACAATATATATTCTGACATCATTTTTCAATCTACACCAGGTTCTCCTCATATGATGTGCCAAGATCCAACTCAGAGTCCCAAAATTTTATGACATGAATGGGACTTGGAATGTACCTCTAGAGATAAGTCAAATGAAACACATCATGCAGAACATTATTATAATAGGGAATATCATGATAAAATGAAACTACCCCAACCTACTAGGTGGTTCTGAAGGGTCCAACCAAACATTGAGAAAGATTCCCTCACATTATAGAACATTAGTAGACTATACAATGAGTCACTATCAAAAAAAACTAACCCCCACTAATAAATTGATTATTCATCTCTTAGTGACGATATAATCTATTTTATTAATTTTTGATATCATCAACATTTTCTAAATTTTTTTTACTCAATTAGATTGGTCCTATACCATACTAGGCCATGAAAACATTCCCATTGACCCCTCAAGACAATAATGTAGTAAACAATATGTACTGCCATAGATAACCTCAAATGTTTTCATATTAAAAAAATACATGTAACCATTTATTTATGTAAACTCAACTAAGGCTAGGTGATCATCCCTTTACCCCACTAAAGTCTATGATATAATCCTTTCGAATTTCTAATAATATATATCATTTTAATTAACTATCCATATATTTGGGGTTGAAATGTAGTTTTTATCTAAACTAAATCCATGAGGCCCAATTCAATCCCTTCTAATAATACAACTTGAACTGTGCATCTCAATCATCTTCAATGATCTATGTAAGTTTATGTAAGAAAGAAATATTATGAAAAATAAACATTCCTAGCTCATCATGGGTATCCAAATTAATTATTCCATCGTGTTTTCCTCCCACTCACATATGGGAATAGGAATGTTCTATAAAAAAAACCAGAAAATTTTTCTCAGGATTTGTGCTCATGCATATAGAGCATCGTGAAACAAATCCTTCAATGTACCTCTTTATTCATAGATAGCAAAATAGTCATAGAAATTCATCGCACATATTCTTTATTATATAATTTTCCACCCTCTTAGAGGTATGGAAGTATATAATAATTTATTCCCCAATATTACATTGTAAGAAAACTCTCCATCATACTTGGATAACATTATCATTGTTTGATGACCACATGGGTATCAGTTAACCACCAACATGTTGTTCTAGAATCACCACACACTCTATTTCAGTGTCATATTATTCATTTACAAATTATAAAATGAAATATATAATGATAAATTGGGAATAAATAATTGAGACATACTCCACTGAATAATAAATTCTTCATTTGGACAATAACCTCATCAGGTGCCACTATTCCTATGAATTCAAATCACCAATATCAAGTGCTACTAGTGTCTTATATGGATTAGTCCTACAACGGAGATACATTTTCCTTGTGTATTGAATATATTAAATTAAAAAATCTACAAATACTCTACCTGATAACTATTCCACATATTTAGGTCCCATTTTTCACATACATGAAATATTTTTAAGTTAAATTTCATTTATTTTCCTTTCATTATTTGTTTTGGATGGTTTCCAAAGGTTTTATGAGGAAATAGATGAGTTTTCATGAATTGGGCACCAATTACAGATTTAAAAATAAATTTTGTTTCCTTTATAACTTTTTCATTTTTTAATATTTGTCCCGCATTCCAATTCCTAAATGGTCTATTCTGACCTATTAACACCAAAATATAAATTTGGAGCCTTTATAAATCCATAATCATGGTGGATATGGGTTTTTATTTAAGATATTGGGCCTTCCCGAAGGACCATTTCCTGCATTAAAAATAATTTTGAATCTTTTTATATCTCCTTAAATATTTTTGTTTTTTCAGTTATTCCACCTCCCTCACGACCCTAAGAAACCCATGCGCTCTTCAATTTCCTTTCCCCCCTCCTTGGAGCTCTTTGAAATCGCGAATTAGGGATGATCTTCATAGGGTGTCTCAAATCGGCCGGAATTGAAGAGGTAACTTCATCTCTTATTAAATCTCTCAATTCTTACTATTTTCCCTCCATTCTAGTTCCTAAATTACCTCCTAAATCTGGTTAGAACAATCCCTGAATTGTTTCTGTTTTCAATTTCAGAGACTATTGTTCTTGGAGTGATTAATTCAGGATACTTCAAGTAGGTGAGTCTATTTCTTTCCTCTTTCAAATTGCTTAGGGTTTCTTCCCTAATTCATGAATTATAAAAATTCCAGAAGTTAGGGTTCGTGCCTAGGTTATAAATTACTGTATTTTGGGTGAAATATTGAGGTTTTAGGTTTCTTTTAACTTCCTTGAGGTGCGACGGTCGTGCGGTTGATGTTTCACCCCAATATTCGAGGGTTTCGACACATTCGGTAGGTGATTCCATGGGTAACCATTTAATGATGAGTTAGTTTGCTTGATTAAATAATTTTACATGTTCCTTATGTGCTGTGAATTATGAGAAAACCATTTTTGGTAGCAATAGTAAAGAATTTTTTTTAATGTTACATTTTTACTTGAAGTGTGTATTTTTCAAATGTATTCCATGTGTTATCTCTTGTGGTAGTTTTGTAAAATGTGGAAGTGATTTATTAGTTGTTGAAAGGGGCTACCAATTATGGTTGGGTAATGATATAGTTCCATGTGGGCCTAAAAATGGGGTGTATTTGAATGGTTTTATTTATATAACCTTGTTATACTCCTTGAAAGTTTTTCATGGATTTGGGTGTTCTCATGGGTATCTTTGGTGATATTATTCAAGGTCATTATATAACATTTGAAAGTGGATTATTACAAGTTTATTGGGATTCCAATTATGTTTTGGTAGGGTCTTGGTGTGCTTTTGGCTTAAAAAGAGGTTTTTGAAATTCATTTTATGTGCAATGTTTGGGTATCCTCTTTATAATTGTTTTATGAAAGTTTTGAATGGTTTATTGGGTTGTGTAATAGGTGAAACTATATCAGCAAACTGTTATGGTAGGATTATATTTTTAAAATGTCCATTTCATTTGCGAAAAGGCTGTTATGTGATATGTATCATCTTGGAAATATTTTATTAAATTGTTTGATGGAGATATTGAGGAGTGAAAGTGATGTGAAAGTGATGTGGAGTGTTTTGTGTGAGTATGATATGAAAAATTGAATTTTTGATTATGAAAGAAGTGTAATTTACCATGTGTGTGGGTTGTTATATTATTTTAAATATCTTATAATTGTTTTATAAAATTGTTTAATGGTTTTGTGGATGTGTTGAAGAAATGTGAAATGTGTTGTGGGCTATTTTGGTGTGATTCGGATTTCAAAATCATTTTGAATGAAAAATGGATTTTTGTGACTTGTGTGGTATACATATGGGCTTTTTTGTGAATTTGTGATGTGAAAAAGGTATTTTCATTTTCAATGTATATTTCTTGACTTGTTGAACTTGTTTGAGCACAAGGGGAAAACTTGGGTATCTAGGTGGGTGGATATGTACTAGTATGCTAGTGAATCTGTGGGGTTTGGCCTCAGTTTCACTTAGCAAGATTGATGCTTACAACTCTAACTAAACTATGATGATGATGATTGGGGACCACTAGGTTATGGTTATGTTCCCTACTAGTGGCTCGTGCATGAGAATGGATATTTGTGATAGTTACTCTCACCGAGATACGAGGTACCTGGGACCCACAACTAGCTAGTGCCTAGGGGTTATTTCCTATTTCTTATTCTCATTATTTACTTTGTAATTACCGTCGGCATATGGTACAGTTTTCTGGAAAATTCACTAGTGTTGACATTATTTTTAAAAGTTTTGATTCTTAATGATAGCCCACTTGAAAAATATTTTTATTCAAAGTCGCATCTTTTAGAAATTGTAACTAGGTTTTTTGTGTTTTTGAAAACTTTCATGATTTTCGTCTTTAAATGTTTATCACATGGAATCTCGTAGTGGTGGTATCCTACTAGGAATTGGCTCACACCCTAATTACACCCTTGGGTGTATGTAGACTTGGTTATTTTTGTTGTTGCTGGTTGGGTACAGTTTTTTGTTCCAGTGGTTCGGGTTTCTAGAAGGTCCTTGGTGGTGAAGTCTTATAGAGGTCGCTTGAGGGCGGTGCCCTTGACATGAGGGTTCTTGGGATGTCCTTATTTGGTTTTGTACCTTTTTTATAGACCTTTTGAGTTGTTTTAAGCTATCTAATTCAGTTCTGAATTTTTGAAAAAGATTGTTTGGTTTGAAAAATCAAGATTCGTTTTATTGGATTCTTTTGTTGTTTTAAGTTTATAAACTCAGGAACATCATTCCCAATTCTCATTTTATGATACCCAGGAACTTGTGCCAGCCCGTGGGGATCGGGAACGCCCTTCGGGTCTTGCCATGGACCGGGTCGGGTGCCAATTTTGAAGGCGACCAGATTCGGTTCGTGACAAAATGGTATCAGAGGATGTTCAGGTTAACTCTTTGGGTCATGTTATTTGGGGAACAGTCGAGATAGTCTGGATTTAGGATTTTTGGGAAATGGAATTCCAGTTATGGGTAGTGTGACTGATCACCACACCTCATAATGGGATTCAAGTTTCCAAGACAAGTCGAGATTTATCTATGTACTTTGGGTTTCTTGGTTCGATGATGATTAAGGGAAATGAAAAGAGAGTTGGGTTAATGGTCCTAGTGAGCTCGCCAGGCCTGGAAAGCCATGTGGATCCAAGGATATTCCCTAGAACACTCTCTGTGATAGTGAAGTGATTGGAATATGGCTGCCAACCATATTTCCAAGTCACCCACTAAAACTAGTTTCCTCTCGCATTGTTTTGTGCTTAGGTTTTGAAATCATGTCACTTTGGTTTTAAGAAGTGTAAACTTTTTGTGAAATTATTTTAAAATAAAGAGGGAATGGTTTGATTTATGAAATGGTGGAATTGAATTTTTATAATTGTTTTGAAATGGAAAATGGTGTGCTTACACCTATTTTGAAAGAAGGAACTATATTGATGTTGGTTTTGAAAAGTGTTTCCAATAGAGTTTTCTAAACAATCAAAGGGTGTTTTAATGGGATGAGATGTTTTGAAATTGATATGAATATCTTGAAATAGATATCTTTTCAAAATGGTTGTGTCTTTATGAAATGTTTTGTAAGATGTGAATTGGGGTTTTGAACTCATTGTTAGCAGTTTTGAGAAAAAAGTTGGTTTGGTTGACCATTTTGTTTTTGAAAAGTGGAAAGAATTTTTTTTAACCTTTGGTATTTCCGTGACTGACCACATTCATGGGGTTATATGGGATTATGGATGGTTGATGGAATGACTGGATGAGTGCTGGGATGGATATGAAGAGGTTTCCCGGTGTGGCACAAAAGCATGCATGTGTGAGGCCCATGGGGTACCATTGGTGGATACGCTTACTGCTAAACCATTTATTTTCAAAGAATTTGTTTTAAAGAAAAACATGATGTGTTGATGAATAGTTTGGTATGGTTTGTATTATGGGTTTTTGAAAATGTTGATATTGTGGGATGTTTTGAGTTCAAGAACCCCTTCTGTTTGAACTGTGTTTTGGGTTTGTGTTTGGTTGGTAAGCTATGTTGTAAGGACGGTTAGTGGTCTCTTTTGAAAAAAATTTGGGATGCCTTTACAGTGGTTCCCTTCATGTGTATGGATCTGGTTTGTGGCATGTTTTGACTAATGGAACAGTTTGGTTGGGTCATTGGGTTCTCTCATTCGATAAGGTACGCCCCCATTAAGGGTTAATGCACAACTAAAGTGCAACCCGTATTGTTTCGCCATTGGGAAATCCTCCAGTTGATCAATATAAGGAATATTTTATCGGTCACTGTTGATTGAGTCTACACCCATTTATTTCATTGATTTGTGGATCCTCTTGTAGTGGTATAGTGCTTGTGGAAGGTTGAAAGAGACCTTAGTTTCTTAAGTTTCCTGATTCATCGAAGGTGGAAGTGTTCTTTGGTTGTTAGTATGGATGAGTGTAATGATAGTGTCTAAGAGGGCCTTTGGGTTCTTCATAGTTTTTTTGAAGCAAGATTTATTATTAAACTACCAATTTTGAGATTTTGGTAATGATAGGATATTGTGTCCACTTTTTGGACTTGTATGTTGTTTAGGGACTTGAAATATGGTCCCATTCCATGTATTGTTTCTATCAATCGCAAGGGTAATGTTCAGTGATGCATTGTGATGTTGTGTGCTCTTTTGAGTGTAAAGGTGAAGGTCACACAATCATAAGAGGTTGTATGTTATGTTGGGAGTTTGTATCCCTTGGGAAAAACATCAAATCCTCTATCTTAGAGGAAGGTGTTTATACGTGTCCTGCCCTACTATTGTTTCTCACCCAAAGAAACAAGGTGTGATGTGTGTGCATCTTGTGATCCCTTGTTTCTGTGAAATGTCTGGTTTCGGTAATGTGAGTTATGGAGTGTGTTATGCCATGATGAACCCATCGGGGTATGCGGTGTAGTTGTTTGTGACATCGAAAGATGAAGTTCCATATAGGGGTTTCCACAGCCTAACAGTGAGGCCGAAGATGCTTCAATATTTTGAGCTCCAGCCATAGGTCCCGGAGAGAAGCTGACGCATAGTCAGGGGAAACCCTAATGTCATTTAAACCCTTTTGCAAAGTCCTATCCTCAATATGAAAGATAAGAAGAGTGTAAACCTATGGTGTCATCGTATTTCTTATAATGTTCATGTTCGGTGGAAAAAGGTGGAGGGACTTGTACCCATGTCATTGCCCAATGTTATTCCCTCCCCCTTTTGATTCCATTGAGTCTATAGAGAAAGGTATGAAGTTTGGCTAGACAGGTTGACCACACGGTTTTCACTTGGTTAGTAGTGACCATGCCCCAAAAAAAACCATGTAGATAGAAGAATCTCCACTGTTAATTCATGTTTTTCCAAACCGTGAATACTAACCATGTGGTCGTCCCATAACTTTATATTTTGGGGTCTTTCTATACCGGCCCATGCTGGTCGATTAAGATTGATGGTTCTTATGGTGGGGAGCCTATTTTTTCCCCTAGCACCAATAACTTAGACTTATCCATGGTCAAGGATTGGTGGTAGGTAGTATAATTCAGATCAATCAAGCTACCTAAATCTTCCTTGGGTGACCATTGAGATTGGAGAGTGACCAATGGTTTAGTTATAGCGAGGTATGTGTAACCTTGTTCGATGTTGTTGTTCGTTTGAGTGAATTGCTTGAGTCTTGTTCGAATAGTGTTTGAGGAGTTTTCCTTTGGGATAAAGCCTGAATGTGATTGATTGTTTCAGGAAAGTGGTGTATGATTTTTTTGTGACATATTACTTCCTTACTTGATCAATGGAGGTGTTTTGGCCTTTGGGGGAGAAACTAGGAAAGGGAGTACATCTTGGATTATCAATTGGGTTTGGCTCTCGTATCTGGCCTTTCTGTAGCTTTCCGGGGACGGAAAGATTTCATAGTGGGGATAATTGTCACATACATGACATATTTTGAAGTTAAATTTCATTTATTTTCCTTTCAATCTTTCTTTTTGGATGGTTTCCAAAGGTTTTATGGAGAAATAGATGAGTTTTCATGAATTGGGCCAAACCGTGAGCCCAATTCCAGATTTAAAAATAAATTTTGTTTCCTTTATAACTTTTTCATTTTTTATTATTTTTCCTGCATTCCAATTCATAAATGGTCTCATCTGACCTATTAACACCAAAATATAAATTTGGAGCCTTTATAAATCCATAATCATGGTGTATATAGGTTTTTATTTAAGATATTGGGCATGCCCGAAGGCCCATTTCCTGCAATAAAAATAATTTTTAATTTTTATATCTCCTTCACTATTTGCGTTTTTTCGGTGAGTCCACCTCCCGCACGACCCTATGAAACCCAGGAGCGCTACCATTTCCTTTCCCCCCTCCATGGAGCTCTTTGAAATCGCGAATTAGGGCTGATCTTCATAGGGTGTCTCAAATCGTCCAGAATTGAAGAGGTAACTTCATCCCTTCTTAACTCTCTCAATTCTTACTCTTTTCCCTCCATTCCAGTTCCTAAATTACCTCCTTAATCATGTTAGAATAATTCCAAAATTTTGTCTATTTTAAATTTCAGAAAATATTGTTTTTGGAGTAATTAATTCAGGATACTTCAAGTAGGTGAGTCTATTTCTTTCCTCTTTCAAATTGCTTAGGGTTTCTTCCCTAATTCTTGAATTATAAAAATTTCAGAAGTTAGGGTTCGTTCCTATGTTCTAAATTACTAAATTTGGGTGAAATATTGAGGTTTTACGATTCTTTTAACATCCTTGAGGTGCGGCGGTCATGCGGTTGATGTTTCACCCCAATTTTTGAGGGTTTCGACACATTCGGTAGGTGATTCTGTGGGTAACCATTTAATGATGAGTTAGTTTGCTTGATTAAATAATTTTACATGTTCCTTATGTGATGTGAATTATGAGAAAACCATTTTTGGTAGCAATAGTAAAGCATTTATTTTTAAAGATACATTTATACTTGAAGTGTGTATTTTTCAAATGTATTTCATGTGTTATCTCTTGTGGTAGTTTTGTAAAATGTGGAAGTGATTTATTAGTTGTTGAAAGGGGCTGCCAATTATGTTTGAGTAATGATATAGTTCCATGTGGTCCTCAAAATGTGGTGTATTTGAATGGTTTTATTGGTATAACCTTGTTATACACTTTGAAAGTGTTTCATGGATTTGTGTGTTCTCATGGGTATCTTTTGTGATATTATTCAAGGTGATTATATAACATTTGAAAGTAGATTATTACAAGTTGATTGGGCTGAAAATTATGTATTGGTAGGGTCTTGGTGTGCTTTTGGCTTAAAAAGAGGGTTTTGAAAGTGATTTTATGTGCAAAGTTTGGGTATACTCTTTATAATTGTTTTATGATAGTTTTGAATGGTTTATTAGGTTGTGTAATAGGTGAAACTATATCAGCAAACTGTTTTGGTAGGAGTATATTTTTAAAAGGTACATTTCATTTGCGAAAAGGCTGTTATGTGATATGTATCATCTTGGAAATATTTTATTAAATTGTCTGAATGAGATATTGAGGTGTGAAAGTGATGTGAAAGTGATGTGGAGTGTTTTTTGTGAGTGTGATGTGAAAAATCGAATTTTTGATTATGAAAGAAGTGTTATTTACCATGTATGTGGGATTTTATATGAGTTTAAATATCTTATAATTTTTTTATAAAATTGTTTAATGGTTTTGTGGAAGTGTTGAAGAAATGTGAAATGTGTTGTGGGCTATTTTGGTGTGATTCAGATTTCAAAATCATTTTGAATGAAAAATGGATTTTGTGACTTGTGTGGTATAAATATGGGCAGTTTGGTGAATTTGTGATGTGAAAATGATATTTTCATGTTCAATGTATATTTCTTGACTTGTTGAACTTGTTTGAGCACAAGGGGAAAACCTGGTATCTAGGTGGGTGGATGTGTACTAGTATGCTAGTGACTCCGTGGGGTTTGGCCTCAGTTTCACTTAGCAAGATTGACGCTTACAACTCTAACTAAATGATGATTATGATGATTGGGGACCACTAGGTTATGTGTATGTTCCCTACTAGTGGATCGTGAACGAGAATGCATATTTTTTATTGTTACTCTCACTGAGATACGAGGTACCTGGGACCCACAGCTAGCTAGTGCCTAGGGGTTATTTTTTATTTATTGTGCTCATTATTTACTTTGTAATTAAAGTCGGCATACGGTATAGTTGGCTGGAAAATTCACTATTGTTGACATTAGTTTTAAAAGTGTTTATTCTTAATGATATCCCACTTGAAAACTGTTTTTATTCAAAGTCGCATCTTTTAGAAATTTTAACTAGGGTTTTTGTGTTTTTGAAAACTTGCATGCTTTTCGTCTTTAAATGTTTATCACATGGAATCTCTTAGTGGTGGTATCCTACTAGGCATTGGCTCACACCCTACTTACACCCTTGGGTGTAAGTAGACTTGGTTATTTTTTTTGTTGCATGTTGGGTACTGTTTTTTGTTCCATTGGTTCGGGTTTCTAGTAGGTCCTTGGTGGTGAAGTCTTATGGAGGTGGGTTGAGGGTGGTGCCATTTCCATGAGGGTTCTTGGGCTGTCCTTATTTTTTGTACCTTTGGAATAGTCCTTTTGAGTTGTTTTAAGCTATGTAATTCAGTTCTGAATTTTTGTAAAAGATTGTTTGGTTTGAAAAATCCAGATTTGTTTTATTGGATTCTTTTGTTGTTTTAAGATTATAAACTCGGGAAAATCGTTCCCAATTCTCATTTTATGATACCCAGGCACTTATGCCAGCCTGTGGGGATCAGTAACGCCCTTCGGGTCTTGCCATGGACCGGGTCGGGTTCCGATTTTGAGGGCGACCAGATTTGGATCGTGACACCGTTGGGTGGTGATTTAGTGGTGGCACTTATGCCCTGTGTAGACAAAATAACCTTTCACTAGAGAGATTCTATTTCAAAAACGTCTTTGTGTGGACCATTTTTTCATCTCAATTTCATGGGTATTATAGTTATTCACATAGGCTAATAGTTAACATGGCCAAAAATCTCTAATTGACTCACTCTTTATCATTAATACTCCCAAACCAGCATTATATGCATTATAGTAAATGAAATAATTAATATTATGCATTGAAATGATCTAAAATATGGACATACTCAACATTCTATTTGTCTCATTAATAGACTCTTAAAGATATCATATCCTATTAATAATTACTATATTATTCATCATTAAATTTAGAGCTATTTTCTAATGGGAAATGTCCCAGATAAAACATTGATAGTATCAAATAAAACCTAAAAAACTCATAATCTAAATCATATTTTCGGGACCTATCCAGGACATCACATTATCATAATTATATAATTCACTGAATGTATATGTATCAGACACCACATTTACAATTAATTTTAACTTTGAAATCCAAAAGAATCACTTTGATAACATATTATAAAGGCAATGTTCTCAAAGTGTACTAATCAATATCTCAAGGTGTCAGGAATTCTTTTTGGGGTAAGTTGGTGGATGAAAGAGTAGTCTATAAAAATTACATTGAACAAGTAATGATATGGTTGTAAGATGCATTTCATGTGATATTTTATCACAAATATAAATTTCTTCAATCCAAATAGCATTGATAATTAATCTTATAGGCCATACCAACATAGAAATACAATCTTCAGGATTTCCTCATCTCTAACAAACAACTTGTGATTTATTGATTAGAGATAGATCTTGGAGAACCACTAGGCTCCCTGAAACTGATAAAATAGATCATCATCCCATGTAAAATGATACCCATTATTCTCTATCATCTAATTTATATGTTCATAACTGATGTAGAGTAAAATAAAACCATTTACATTCATGGTGAAAAAATAATAATTGCACCCCATGGTGGCATACATGGCATGCCAAATCCCTTATATTCTAAGCCCTATAGTTATATATTTAACTCATTTAACCCATTTAGTACCATTCTATAAGGGGGTATTGAAATAGACTATTAACCTAGAATATTTTTTTCTATAACTCAAATCCTCTTCCTGGGGGATGTTTTATTAATTCACCTGGAAACATGTCTTGATAAGGATCCAAATCTAGATTAAAAGAGAAGGAATCTACCACTAATCATTAGAAAATATAATGGACTATAGTAAATTCTATAATTTTCCTAGGACATCTCATTTCTAGACACACAATACATGATCCCATGTCCCACTCATTGGCCATAACAAAATTCTCTCCCTTGGGATTGTAAATGATACACCAGTCTGAAAGCAATCAGTGTTCGATTGGAAGTTGGTCATCCAATTGATTCAAAGGTTCACAATGAAGCTCATCATCTATAGAATCATGAATTCCCACATATATAAATAATTTATATAGATTATAGGACACGGTAATAATTGCTAATGATATTCAACTTTTGTTACCAATTATGGTTTGAGGGAATCATACTCCATGGAGAACATAACTAATGGTAAAGTCCAATAAAAACATCTGTTAATATATTCGAATTGGTATCACTTATGTAAACAATGTTTTAGAAAATTTATTATTGATCAATACCATACCTTGAATAGTATTAGATCCCTCACCACCATATTTTGGTATCTAATCCACGACATATACTCAACCATCCTTGTCTCTATGACATTATCCCTGAGGAACATGAATTTCATGATTTATTTTAATTTAATATTTTCGCTAAGGACCCTAAAAAATCATTGGTTTCCTGACAATATCTAAATATTTCCCTTATATAATTCTATACACAAATATATTTATAATATATTTGATGATTCCCCATAATTATAAATTTTTTTCCAGCTGTTCTAAGGTGCTGACTAGACCCTATGGTAATGTCAAATCATTCTACATTTGAAGCACTATGTATCTACTGATGAGATAATTGAAGAAGCCAAACGCTAATCCACATTTTTTAGTACCCCTCTACACACTTTTAATTTTACTCTCGTTTAACAATATGAAACACTCAACATAGAAGTAAGGCATCAACCCACATAAGTTCAAAAATAATGAAGATGAACTACTTCTAAATCCACCTTCATAATCTTCTCTATAGTAATGACCCTACGCATATAGTATTTTTATATATCTATGTTGAAACTTAGAAAAAATCATCTGATTTAAATAATAATAAACATCTAAAACTTCATGGGAAAATAATCCTCATTTCTTACATGGATAGGATAATAGTTTAGTAACTTTGTAAAATGAGTAATTTTTGAAAATACTACCATCGACCCATTATATAAATCCATGAACTCATGTACACTATTAAAATTTACTCTATTGGGAAATAATTCCTTGAAAAATAGGTTCCACAAAGCCTCTTAGTTGAGGCCCTCATGGTCACTGCTTTGTCCCATCATTACTAAACATCCCCTAGAAAGTCTTTATTACATGAACTCTTCTAGTTTTAATTAATTTCGGAAATAATTCTCTAGGGTAACAAACTATAGACCTCGGTGTCTCTCAGTACTAGAGAATACAAGAATAAATAATTTTGTTTTAGGTGGTCTCAGTTTCTACAGTACCATAGAAGGTGAGAGACCTCACTGGGAATATAGTAACTTCCATTTATGAATCTCACAGAACATATCTTCTTCTAACCACTTAATATGTTATGAAAATTAAAACAATTTCCTCTGATATAGTGTTTTAGTTCCAGAAATCATTCAAATGGGTTCTATCTAGTGTGTATGACAAACTCATGCATTCCTCCCCATATGAAAAAATATTCGGACAAGAAGAATGTATATGAACACTACAATTGTTGAGTCTATACCATCAGTATATTTTTATTATAATCCTAAAACAAATATTGTTTAAAACAAAAATTAGTAATAAAGAAAGATGATAAAACATCATAATGGGACCCTTACCCATTCTAGAATCATTATGCATGAAGTCTGAATCTGAATAGATATTCTCATGTTGTGATGGAATTATAAAATCATGTAGGACACCACCAATGTATCTATAACATGTTGGAAAAAATATATTAGGTTTATACCATGATAATAATAAATTTCCAAAAAATTATAAAAAACATATGTTGGAAAACCATGTGCTAACAAAGCCACCACAATCCACATCCATGCCTGCATCAACTCAATGTGATTAGGATAATAGTAGGTTGTTATAAGAGATCAATATCTATCAAGAAGTATAGTGATTTTTTTTCTCATAAGCCTTAAGGAATCAAGTTGTATTAGGACTCCAATATATCATATCCTGTATCAATGACATGATTGTCTTGTAATATATCTTATTCCTAAATAACATATTTCATTCATATATCATTTTTAATCCCTTAATTATGAATTAAAAAATCGTTACACATAAAATAATGATGATCATGTTATTGATCATCTCACATGGGACATATATTATCTAAATTCCCAAACATTCCATATTTCAAACATTTTAATCTTGTTGTTAACTTAGGGGAACCATTATTTACATCAATGGTGTCATATGTAATATTCATTTTATCTTGAAATTTTTTAACTCTAAAAAAACTTATCTACACATAATACATTTTCTAATGCACAGTCCCTTGACTATTTCATTCCGAATTAAAAACATATAAGAAACTAAATTTTATTTTAGCTATGTCCCCACCTCCCACGCTCTCATAGAACACAATCATTTTCTTCTTCGGTGTGTCTAATAATTATATATGGTTTTTGTTGTTAATTAAATACCCCTATAAATTGTTTGTAATTATCACAATAGTTTTATTACAGTCATTATCGCATTTGGTTTCTCATATATAAATTGAATAAAACATTCAATGTTCACAAAGTTATTTCATGTTCCCAACCTTGACTAAAACTAAAAATCATTGTGTTTAAAATATTCTCATATTTGGAAACTCAATAATCAGGAAAATTTAGTTATAATATCTATAAATCAATAGACATTATTTTTATACAAAGAAAACATATATTTTACCTTGTTCATACATTATTATAATCTATTAATGTCCTTCAGGATGGATCATATGGAATGTGTAAATTTTAAAAGAATATCCCTCTGGATTTCCAAACTAGGTGTGTTGAAAAGCCAATTATTGTGCACAAATTAATGATTGAGTCCATCTCAATGTTCCCTTTTCATATTTATTACCCACAGGTAAAATTATTCTATTGGAACATCTAATTTTGGTATCCATAAAAGGATTTAATTAGGTAGAAACAACTAAATGTACCCACCCCCAAAAATATTGTACATTTTACCATATTTTTCCTTTGTTATTAAATTATGCATTGAAATATCCATAGGGATCTTGATAAATATTTTTCATCAAAGTTAACTAATGTTAACTTAACCTTTTCTCTAAAACCATAATTAATGATAATATCTTTTGAAACATATATAATATATCATAATAGACTAATATTAGATAAATTTCACAAAATAAAAGCATGGGGACCCTACATATCTGGAGTATTTAATGAATAAATATAAAAATTTATTATATCATAAAATATCTTTAAAATATATAATAATGATCTTCCCAATTAGTACAGTTAATATATAGGACTGACATAAACCATTATAATAATCTGGCGAAGAGAAACATTAAAAAAGGGTGAGATAGAATGTTAACTAATGGTAAACATGGAAGATATAAACTGATGATCATTAAAAATCATAAGATAATATTAAGTGTATGAGATTTCTAACATAACATAGAAATTTCATACCCAACCTATTATTGATTATAAACATGTTCCATATCATAAAATATTATCATCTCAAAATATATGAAACATAAGAGTGAGAAATCATCATAAATCTTCCATGAACCATAATCTAATCTCATTAATGTGTGGCACCATAATATGTTAGAAAAAATATAATATTTCAATATAAATATTGGAGACCATCAAATCATAATTGGTTAAGAATCAATGTTTATTTTCCATTTCATATTGGATTTGGTGTCATCACATGATTCATACAGTGGATCTGGGAAATTGGAATGTTTCACATACCATATCAAAAAACATGGATTGCATCCTATCATTATCACATGATATATAATGCATTAACCTATAAATTATTGCTAGATATCAGCCCAAAAAATCACATAGTAAAAATAATATATATGTATGCCACAAGATCACTACTAATTCATAATATCATAATCCATATAAAATAAATTGTTTTATAGACATTTAATCATAGAATACCCCCTATAAATGAAATGTGTCCAATATGAAATTAAACCTAGAGTAACCTATGGAAATGAAGTGGGATTAATATGTATTTCATCATAGAAAAACTCATGGAAAATAAATAGGCTACATAAACATATTTTTACCATAATCATAAATAAAAATCATTTAAATAAATAATTATTATAGTTCCATTAGAGTACATCACTAGTAAAACAGAAGAAACATAAATGTTTTTCATCATTTATTAATATAAATTCTAAGAAATCTTAATACAAAAATATTGAGAATGATATATCTTTAATTAAAAATCACTTCATTATGATCTAACAATTCCCCAAATAATAAGAGAATGAATAAATTGAAAAGAATATTTAAAACATGAAATTTAATATATAAATAATATAGTGGTCATGATGGTGGAAAATTTTGTTCATTTAGTACATGGGAAAGAACATATTACTATCACATTTTCAATAAAAATAAAAACTATGTTTTTCTAAAAAAAAGAAGACTCGTTTTCAACATTATTGTTAAAATTAAAACATGTGAAAAATGTCATTAAATAATAATTGGATAATCGTTTAACATTCAGTAAAACATTTTTAAAATACATTTACTTGGATAGAAAATTTTTTTCCATCAATCAGAGAAATAAAATCAATTTTTGTTTTAAAATTTTATTTTTGGAATAATGAGTAAATAAATGTTGTAAAATGATGAAAATGATATATATTAATAAAATATATAGATGATACTAAATTTTCTAATCTTCATGAATGATATATCATAATATATAATAATTTATTCTATATTTTAAATAATCACAATAAATAATGATATTATAACATTAAACGATTACCACATAGTTATCATTTATATTATAAGACTGATGAATGAAATAAAATTAGAAGGATATATATATCCCATAATTATAATTATAAGTATCATAAAATATATTTAATGTAATTATATAAACTAAGAAATAAATGAGTGGTGAATATAGCATATGTCTCCCATAAATGGCGGAGAGACAATAAATTCCCTTCTATAAGTCATGGCATTTTTTATCATGTTAAAACCTCTTACATAATAAATATAATATTTTTATAAATATTTTAAAAAACTATAATCATATGTATCATAACATATATTATTTTCCAATGACCTTTTAATTCCTTTTTATTAACAATTCCTTAGTGAAATATGATATTGAGTAAAAACTACTTCTTTTACCTATATGTTATTTTGTTATTTTCTGTTCCTTTTATATTGATCGTGATTAAATAATCTCCAGAATGTTTAATATTATATAAATATCATTTTTATTCATTATTTATGAGTTTATATTAATCCTATATAGTTAAATATAGATAATTTAATATACCATTCATGAAGATGGTAGGTCTTACATACACATGAATGCTATTTCGATTATCTAAATTGATAATATTAAATAATGTAAAATAATATATTAAATATATATACTCGTTTTTATTTCAAATTTGTCACATATTTTCTTTAAAAATATCCTAATTACCTTACATGTAATGTGTCAGTCAATAATGAATCCCATTTCATTTTGAGGTGGTAGTTCACCACACAAACGAGTGACGTTGTCATATTCCCATGGAATGGAACGTAATACTATATATGTGATATTATAATTACATAACTATAATTTTGAAATAAATATATTATATATAATTTATGTTTATCATTATATCAATATGTGATAGTTATTGAAGTAAAATAAATTACATCGGATCACGAGGTGGTAGTTCATTGTACAAATGACCAACAAATTCGTTTTTTATTTGATGGAAGTTGGTTGAGAGGGATATCTCTTCTTTACATACATCCTTATATATAAACCTAAACCCCAACTAGATTGTATTAGTATTGAAAACATTTCCTCTCAGATATGATAATATAAATAAGAAATGTATTTTTCTCATTTTTAGCAAAACAACGAGGTTTTAGAATAGTAAATTGGAGTGAATGTGGTTGAAATTTTATATGGTGAGTATATAAAACACTTGGAATGTTTGAAAAAAATCTTAATCATATTTTAAACATTACATATTGATCTAAAACAAGTCATTATTATGTAATAAATAATATTAGGAAAATTTATTTCAAAAATGGGATTTGAAAAAGTAATTTTTTCATTTTATGCCTTATATTTTTATTGTAATCCCTAGTAATCCATCTTTAATATTATCCATGGTAATTATTTTTTAATATTTTTACTATTAATTTTTTTTAATAATTACCTAATTATTTAATATTTATTACTATAATTCCAAATATCCAATTGATATTTTCATAATCAACTAATATTATTGGAAAATTTGTATTACAAATTATACCCCTAAACACAATGAAGAAGGGATTTTTGATGTTAAAATATTCAAAAAAATGTATCCATATCAAAACTTAATATGAAATTAATTAAAATGACCAAAAATTAATTAATTATACTATTATTGGAATAATTTACCTTTAAAACCATTTTAAAACTGAATAGATACCTATAAAATATTTACACGATAATAATAATTTAAATAAAAACATATAACTTCTATTTTTCATTGAAAAATTAATAGTTTCATAAATTTTACATAAATCCAAATTAAAATAATTTTGAAATTTTAAATTAAATAATTAATCTTATATTTATTAATATATTTTATAAAATTGTCAAAATTTAATTATAATATAATAGTGTAAATATAGAAAAAACAACATTTAAGACAAAACATTTGTCTTGGAAAATATGATTTTATATTAAAACTATGACTAGCACACTTTTTTATATGAATTTAAATAAATATATATAGGAATTTAATATAAAAAATGTAATTTATATGATTCTATATTCTTGGTTTTTTAATTAATTAAAACAGAAAAAATGATTCATATAAAAACAATGTTTCAAAAACATAATTATTTTGGTTTAAAAATATTTTTATAAAAAACTCATCAAATATGATAAACTAGATGAATTTAATATTATTATTATAAATGATATATTATATTTCAATTTATTTTTAAATAAAAAATAGAATTGTATTTTAAATTATTTTATTTAATGAAAGTAAATGATAGTATTTAAAATTATGATATTTTCAATTAAAACCAAATCCTTTAAAGAAATTCTGAAAATTTCATCGTAAGATATTTTTTATATGATGTTTTCAGAAATTATATACTTTTTATTCAAATTTAAATATTTTTAATAAATAAATATATTACCCATTCCGAAAATAAATAGAAATCATTTTAGGAATCAATATTTTTTTGAATCATAAATTGGCTTTTTTCTGAAAATTGTATGATTTTTCATAAGCTCTAATCAATGAAGTTGTATTATTTAAGAACCATATATATAGCTCATAATGTGTTTTATTAAAACTAGTTTTTTTGTGTAATGATATCTTTCATACCAAATATTATTTATTTAAAAAAAATATTTCATAAAATTTTAGGCGGTTACATGCCATTAGCACCATGACGTCACCACCTCATATCAAGCCTCCTTACTATCGTGGTCCATCCTTATACATTAGTCAATCGACACAATCATATAAAGTCATGTAAACTATCTCCCTAATGGATCCCATATATTGATGGTCAAACAATTCTGAGTTCCAAGAAAAAAATATAGAATGGCATAGTAACACACAAAATTTGGGTATATCATAAAATGGTAAAGCATAACATGGAATCATTAGAATATAATATCAACATATAATACATGTCATTAAAATTCAATATTTCATGAAATTATAAAGTCATACTCATTAAATCACGCCTAAAAAATGGGTCACATGGCTACACAATCACCGACATGAGATCTCTATCAGGAACAATCAAATAAACCATTCCACCATAGAAAATATACCCTTAAAACAAGTTTATACACGATCCCAAAATAGAAATATTCTTCCAACAATTTTTTTTATATCAATGTTGAAATTATTCATGGGTCAAATCTCAAAAAATACATTCACACACTTATCAGAATAAGCTCAAATTAAAAACGCATTCAAATGGTTTCACATAATACAATATGATTTACATTGTATGAAATGATAAAAAATAATTTCAGGGGTAAAAAAAACATTAATAATAACAACCAATTATGATTGTAGAATCTAATTTTAGTTTAATATAATCCAAAAATAAAGTGTATGATGGACTCTCAGAAGAATAATTCCCCAACAGGTATACCTCCATGATGTCGATGAAGGCTAATAGTCTTCAGGAAGTTATATTATCCATTAAAAATCCATACACCCATAATAAGTCACATGATATATCATGTACATAACCATAATAGTCTAATTATTAGAAACATCCAATGATGTAGATGATGACATTATAATTAATAATAAAAACTCGCCAATTTTTCCACCGAAATGACTAAAAATTGAAGCACCAGTAAAAATGGATGGAAGGGTTAGTTATATAAATAAAATAGAGGAAATTATCAATATAAAAAAACATATATCTATGATTTGAAGGTGGCTAAAAATCCTTATATAATTCTTTCCTAATGCTCACAAAAATCAACAATCAATGTAATGGGAGAATATATGACATATTTAGTTATTGGAGAATGAATGAAAAGTTTATTAATCACTCCCCCGTAACATTTGAATATAATTTAAAGACATAATATAGAAAATTGTTTCCATTATGAGGAGGAAGGGTAGTGTTTTATTGATTATAAATGTGCCCAACCAATGTCATTCCTTATATAATGGGTTGGAAATTTTCATGGTTTTAGTAAGACTAATACCTGAAATGGATTTACCAATAGCTTCTCACTATGAACAAATTTGATTTCCACCTGACAACTCCCACTAAAATGGTCATAGTGGTGTTACATAATCCATGAATGATAGTTATATCACTTCCGCACAACAACTTGGCCATGTCTTGGATAATTTGGTTCCCCCTTTCATATTTTTCACTAAGTCACACGTGATTGATAGAAAAACAGGTTCAATATCATTATTTTTCTTGTTTTGAACAAAAACACCCAAACTCCCTTTTAATATTTCAAATGATACACCATTCACACAATACATTACCCAAAAATTGAGCCACATAATAACTCAATGGAGAACAGTGGAAACACCGACATTGATATTTGAAATGAATGATCGAGGACATTAAAAATCATAAAGATATAGGATATATCTATTTTGAAGCAATGATTTGATATATTTCTAGTATAACTACCTAGTTATACACCTAATCATAAGGTTTATATTTCCATGAAAATTATTTTTGATGTAAGGACCATATCTATGATTTTATATATAAGTTAAATAGTGATGTTGGTGGAGATAATGAATACACTAAAGAAGTTTTGTGATAATATATGTTATTCATAAAAAAATGTTTCTATTTATAATATTTTGCATCAATTATAGGCTGGTCAATTCCACTACTATAAAGAAAAAGTATCCTTCCTTTACCAAAAATTGATGACTTATTTGATAAAGTTCAAGAAGAAAAATATTTTTGAATGATTGTTCTTTTATATAGTTATAATAAATTAATGGTGATGAAGAATAATCAAAATATGAAATTTCATATGATATTTTGAAATTATGAATTTTTGGTCATTCGCATAGGATTTACTAATACACCATCTATTTTTATGTATCACATAAAGAGAGTATTCTATTATTATATTGATCGGATTTTTTTGTATTCTAGGATAATTTAATGATGTTATACTATTTCTATAAAGTGTAACAGAATACTCAATGAATAATTCATGAGACCCTTAGAGAGAATAAATTATATGATAAATTCATTAAGTTTTAATTTTGGCTCCATATATTTCTTTTTAATGATTATATTTTTTCCATGGATGGAATATATTATAATTCATAAAAAAGGTATTTAAGGAATGGCCTAAACTGATGAATAAACCAATGATATGTAGTTTTAGTTTACTTAGTCGGTAACTAGTAGTGGTTTGTTAAAAATGTTTCCTAATTAGACACCTTGTTAACAATGTTGTCATGTAAATGGTTAAATTAACATTGTTTAATGACTAGGAAGAATATTATAAAAAGATCAAAATGAGATTGATTAGCAGTCCATTATTTACTCTACCTTTACAAAAATAAGAATATATAATATATATTGATGCATGAATTAAATAAAATGGTAGTGTCCTTACACATAATGAGATATTGGTGGATTCTACATAAAGGGAATTAAAGATCAGTGAACAGAAGTATGTAACTCCTGAAATTAAATTATAAATTTTAATAATTTCCTTAAATGTATCGATTCAGTATATATATAGAGAAATATGTGAAAGATATTCAATTAACAAAATTATTATGTTTATTTTATCTCATAATGTTCCCAAAATGGGCCAAAGAAGATTTTTATAACTAATCAATGACTTTGATTTCATAACACACTTCCACCATCAGATGGAAAATAAGGTATCCAATGAATTTATTTGGAGGGAGTATATATTTCTTTACATGATAAGTATTAATAATTTTCTTATAATCAATGATCTAGTTATGATTGATAGGGTAATTTTTATACAAGGTGATCCTTCATTCATTTTCTAATAAATTTTTAAATCATATATACTAGAAAATATAGAAATATCATATCTCGATGATAAGGATATACAATGGAGGATAAAAGTATTTAAATATGGGAAATTTATATACCCCTATTGTAATTTTAGTGTATTAATGATTGTAAATATGTTACATATACCATCTATAACTAGAATTAAGTGTTAACAACTAGATGAAGCAATTTTCTCAAATTTTCCTTTACACCATTATAGTATAAATACACATAGGGATATATGAAAACATTTATAGAGAGATTGTATGAAGTTATAGGTTGAGGTATATGTGTTTATATGCTTTTTAGTCTATTAGGTAAAGACTGAAATATAATATATTATGGGATTCATTAAACCAGAAACTGTACTAATATATTAGTTAGACAATATTACAAAGGGGTTTTTATTGGAATTTAAAAAATGCATGGTATCATAATGTTATATTAGTTATTTTTGATCTCCACAAAATTTATACACATTTCAAAGTATTGAGTGAACAGATACCCCTTTATCTTATCTCCTTACTCTATATTAATTGAATCATGTTACATCACATAGAACCTCTATAAATTGTATCTGTTCATAACAATCAGTTGTAATTGAAATTTTTAATGATTCTGAACAATTATATCAACATAGTGGTTCATTTCAAAACCTATTATAATACCCCAATTGATGGTAATTCTAAATGGACATTAATGACACTTTATGAAAAATTTGGATTATGTTAAATTTAATTCAAATGAGCATGGGATCCATATCTACCACTAGTGAAACATTTATATAGTAACATTTTACATTTGTCCATTGAGATGGAATCATATAAGGAATTTTTTAAAGATTTTTTATACTCTAACTTGTATGTTAAAGAAAAGATGTTTTTATGCCCTGAACATGTGGAGGGGGAAATTGTAAAAGTAAGGAATATCCAAGACCATATAAAAGTATCTCAAAGAAGAAAATAAATTAATATTGATAATAAAAGGAGTGAATTAGAAATTAAAGTATAGAGTATTATATTTTTAATTGTTTCAAAATGTAATGGATTCATAGGGTTTTGTAAGACAGTAATGTTTAGTGCAAAACAATGATATTTGGTGATTTTTTAATTAATTTAAACATTTGATATTTTTTATTTCATGCAATGAAGATAATGGATTTTATTATATGAAACCAACAAGTTAATATTTTTGTGTAGACTACACTAATTTTATTTATTATATGCTACACCATGATAATATTTCACTACACACAATACTTTTTAATTTTGGATTATATGGAAGAACGAGTTCTTCCCCTACTTAGTAGAACACACATTTTAAAAATAATCTTTGGAACATTTATAAATTTCATATGTCAAAATATGTTTAATTTTTTAATGTATAAGGATAAAATTATATTAGGTATATTTTCTGGTATTTTTATGAGAAGATTCTTTTTTTGATTGATAGAGAAAAGTAATATATTTTAGTTAAAAACATATTTTCATTTAAATAATTAATAATGTCGAATTATATTTTAAATTTTCCCAAAGTCATAATAAAAAATATATTAATATATTAATCCAATTTATGACGTTGGAATAATTATTATATTTAATTTTGATTTAATAATATATTAACCTTTTTAATATTTTCACATTAAAAATCAACTTTCTCGTCATTTATTTGGTGTTAGGATAAAATATAATTTCTCCACATCTGTAAATTCAATTTGTAAAATATGACACACAAGATTGTAATAAGTATAATATTCATTGTATAATAATTCGAACTTAGTTTTTCATCAAAAATATTATAAGAAGTAAATAAAAATTATTACATCGATTAGGGTTAAATTTATATAAACTAGGGGCCAAAACATAATCTAAATGGAAAAAATGGACTAGATGCTTGTCCAAAAACTACTAGATGCCACCATTTTTAACATCTACTCTATTAGATATAATTACATTAACTAGTTGGATTTTATTCCCTTAAAGTGACCAATATAATAAATTATGAAAAAAGACTGAAAATAAAACATCCTTACCTTTAATGTTTTTATATATTTATAGTGGGGAAGAAGATACATAGTTTCAGATATAAAATTTAATATGAAATGTAAATGAGTTTTTTTTAAAAAAATAATTTAACAATAATTTAGATGTGAAAAAATTACAATAAACACTTAAAAATGCTAATTGATGGATTGTTCAGTTAATAATTAATTAAAATATATGATGCTAAAAATAATAAAATAATGT
The DNA here is from genome assembly GCA_963277665.1 of Viscum album. Lineage (NCBI taxonomy): Eukaryota > Viridiplantae > Streptophyta > Magnoliopsida > Santalales > Viscaceae > Viscum > Viscum album. The sequence continues at coordinate 1,768,930,932 of OY728152.1, forward strand.
AAATTTAATTAACTATTATGTTAGTTTATTTATTTTTATTAATATATAATTTTAAATATATTTTATCTTACTATATATATTTCAAATAAATTTTTTAAATTTTTGAAATTAAATTTTAAAAAAGTTCAAATTTAACGTTAATATTAGTTTACAATAATTCATATTTCATAAAAATAATTAAAATTAATAAAAACCAATATTCTATAAATTGATTATTAAATGTTAATAGATAAAAAATATGGTACAATAAAGGATGAATTTATCTTTCATAATTAATATATTCACCTTTCAAAAGAAAAAACATTATAAGAACGATTCGTGTTAATGTTGTGTTTTTGTGCATCACATATGCTTGTTTTAAAATTCATTTCCAAAAAACATGTAATATAAATTTTTTAAATTATATATATAATATTTATAAAAAACTATTCTTATTATTTATAAAAAATCTAACCATAATTTAATCTAATTTGTTAAATATTTTATGTTAGAAAACTAGTTTACTTAATAAAAATAAAAATGATAAAAGTGTAGAAAATAAATTTTAATGAACAAAATTATATAAATAATATTAATTGTGTTTCGTGAAGGATTGGATTTAAAATAATTACCCATTAATTCATTATGTTTCATTTTATTAATAATAAGTGTTATGGGAAACCTGCCAATAGGGATTAATTTTTGGTATTTACAAGAATGACACTCCTCAAACTATATAAAAATGATTTTAAAATTAACCTTCCTTACACTTATTTAGAAATTTTGACTATTCTAACACAAGAAAAAAACCTCCCAAAATCCCAAATAGGAACCTTCAATCCTCACTGTTTGAAAAAACTATTCCAAGGAAACCTTTTTGTGAAAATGGAAAAGATTTACCCAAAAAGAGGTAACATCCTTCTTCAAGTTCTATTATCTTATTTTAATTATCCATCACCAAAATTATTCTTAGTAAATGTTTATATAATAAATTTATTATAATAAATATAATTATATGTATTAATTATAAGGATTAAACCTCCACCTACAAAAACATCAATAAAATTATTAAAGACCATACTGTTCTTCTATAATGCGAACTATTCCCTCATGAAACTATGTTGTTCATTTTTCCTTTACCACCTCTCAGGGTAAAGAATTATGATTTAAACTCTGGTTTCTAAAATATATATCTTATTTTTTATTTTTTATGAACTATACATTTTATATAACACATAAATTAATGCTTTTTATTTTTGGTAAATATGATACTTTTTTGTGGATGTGTGGACTTCTGCCTCCTGAAAATGATTTGATTCGTTCACACTCTATATGGAATGTATTAATGATGGTTTTTGTGAAATTATATGATATATATATATATGAAATAATATGTCTACTACAACTATATTGTATGTCAATATATATAAATATATATCAATATATTTCTTCTACTTTTGTTCATCCAAGATGACAATAAAATGGAAACAATGTTCAAGCGTATGTACAGCCAACTGTCTCCATTAATGGTGTATTAGATTTAATATCTCTATATATTATAGATTATTATAAATAAATATATAATTAATATATATGAACTTTATACGATGGTTTACATTCTTTAAATAAGTTAATCATGATTTTATTGAAAGTTCAATGAATTATAAGTAAATTTCTGTTTGAAAAATAAAGCAGTTACTACTTGAATCCAAAACCCATCATTGAATCGTTATTAAATTGATAATATATGGCTAGAATAAAAAAATATGGTATCATAAATGAGAATATAGTTATATGGTGTATCTATAATAAAAATTTAAATATTAAAAATGATTATTGAATGTATATGAATAATGACAAGATGTAAGATAAGAGTTTTCTCATCTAACATTTTATATATGTGATATACATTCCATGTTCACCACTTGTTTCATTTTTTGGTCTATATAATTACCATAAATTTTTTATATGATTCATGAAACTATATTTATGGGTATTAACATTTCAATTTTATGACCTTTATATAATAGGATTTATGTTTCAAAAGATATTAAATCAATAAAAAATGGTGTCAATTTTACATATAAGAGATACATGTCATGTTACACTCCAATATTTTTATATATAGTGTATATAATTCCATTTTACTGGTCATATCATGAATATAAATCATTTATTGATATTTTTTGATTTATATCATTGTATTATTTTTTCAGTAATCTGATTTAAATTTACCAATATCGTAAGAGTATATTACTATAATATCAATATTTCTATGTATTGTTTATGATTGTTTCCCCATCAATGAAATATTATAATCCATATATTAAAACCCTTAATGAATTTTTTATCTTCTAGTTATTAATGTTTTATCCAATTAATGGTACAATATTTCAACTATTTGGTGCGTAATATAAGTAATAAATAGATTTTAAGAGGATATGATATTATTTCGCCGTTCAGTTTGATGTCTGGGTTCATTCATAACCATGTTTTCTAAAAAAATCATTTTTTACTAATAACCAGTTATGTTTGAATGAATTTTTTACCATGTATTTTCTTTTTAGAAATTGGGATTAAAAGTTTTTTTTTAAATTTTTTATCAATGCACTTTTATAATTATTTTAATGTTAAAAAAGGAATGTTCTTCATGTACATACATACCTACAGTCATGAATGTAATTTCATTGATGATTTACTTGTATATTTACACGTTTATTTTAAATAAAATTTGTACCTAATTTTCTATAAATTTGTTTATGATTAATTTATTTTCAATGAAAATGTTTTCAAATAAAATTAAGATATTTTATGTTTTCAAATGATTATCAATGCTTCCTTTATATGTTTTCAGAAATATATTTTCAGAGAAAATGGTTTACAAAAAGATTTAATGTCATATGTTATTTAGATTTCAAAGTATTTACGTAATGATTTGTTTAAAAACATTATTTATTTATTATTATTTAAAATTAGTTCAATGAAAAATGGTTTCAAAATATCTTTAAGCTCCCTTGTTAAGATTAATGATATTAAAAAAGAAAAATAATTTTGAAATGCATTATGTTTTAAAATGAATTTTTTATAGAGTTAAAAATGTTTTCTTCAATAAATGTTTTAAATGAAAATTTAAAGATCTATTTAAAATAAAATGGTTTTTTAATGGTTTTTGAAACAAATTTTCAATGAAATGCTATTTTAAATAACAGATGTTCCATGTGTTCATTTGAAATCCTCCTCCATATAAGTTAACATTATTCATTATAGTTTATTAATTACTGCGGACGTGATCAATGAATTCCATTCATATTATTTTTTTAATGGTTTATGTTATGATGGAATTATATTAATGACATGAGATTCTCTTCTACAGGTTATATTCTTTTGAAACTCACTAGTATTAATAGGTTATGCCTTGTTGAAATTATTATGAGACTTACCTCCTTTACATAGGTAATGATATGAATATATTTTTATGATGCCCATTTCATTTCATGGGTTATGATATGATGTTTATAAAACCCATCTATTTTGTGGTCCATTTTACGATTTATTTTTTATTATGTCCGTGCACATTTGTGTGTGATTTTATTAAATGATGGGTAGGTCATGTATCCCCCTCAAATTATTTGGGCAATGATATATATATCATGAGATAATAATGGAAAACAAGTCAATAGACATGTTCCTATATTGGAAACAAGTGCATCTTGATCCACAATGAGAAATAGGTGTATACTAATCCACTATAGGATAATGGGTAAACCAAATCTACATGGATAGATAGGGAAACCCATTCCACAATAAGAATATGGTGAAACCCAATACAATATGTAAAGATGGGGAACCATGGTCATTTAAAAAGAATGGACTATGATTGGGAATGGTATAGTGTCTTGCACAATAAGTTTTGTCCCTGTGAAGTGACCAAGTATGTTTTAGGCAATGATCCTTGACATATATAAAATAATATTACATATTTAGTCTACAATTACATGTATTATTGCTATGTTATGCTTTTATGGATTATGCTCTTGATTACATTATGATTCATGTCTTCTGTACTACCAATCATTATTACATGGATCATGATTATGATGTTGGATATGATGGGTAAGATCTTCTATAGTTATGATGTTGATCTCATACACTTATTCTCATTTTATACTTATATATCTCCCTTGTTTACCATTTTTGGAATTTGTGCTCACATTATTCTTATATTTCCTTTCCCTAGGTTATGATAAATGGTTTTCTGTAGGAGTACAATATAGGAAGATCATGAAGGGATATGTTGAAGATATTTCTCAATGTTTGAAGATTACGTTTCCATATTTCCAGAAACACTAAACTATTGGGTTCCATATGAATGTTTTTTTTAATGTGCTGAATATTCAGGTAAAATGATGTAATATACATGTATATCAAGCACAGTTCACTATATTAAGGACTAGTTATGTAAAAAAAATTAAAATTATAAGGATAATTCGAGTTGTATCTTACTGATTAGATATACCACCCAACCATCTTAATGTACATGAATTCTTACCTGATTAATTATTCAGGATATGCATGATGGTTATAATTTACATATTCACATCTAAGAGAATATAGTTAGAACCTGAATTGTCTTGTAATGAATAACATATCTAAATAATTAACAATATAGAGAAAGTGTTCTAGAATTATACATCTCAACTAGTGAAATTTAATTGATAAATCAAAAACTAAAGGAGGAAACATGAGATCGTAATGATCATATGAGGAAAAAATACAAATTGTATATTAGTAGTTTTCAAGAATCCACTTTCAATGAAAAAATGATTTGGAGTGGAGGAGAATCTATTACTCATGACCTAACTATATAAGGTAAAGACTATATCTCAAGACAATTAAATAATGAAAAAAATGAAATATCATTTATATAATAATTTAATTAGAAGAAGAATTTTGTTTTAGTTTTATCAACTTAACATTGTTTTTGGATTTGGAATATAAATTTTATCTGAAGATTAATTTTATTTATTTCCATGAAATAGTTTTTTTGGTGAATGGTAAAAAATAATGTTTTTATCAAAACTAGGAATTTTATCAATTTGTAATAAGGATATATAATTATATAAAACAATTTAATTAGGTAAATATGTATTCAATATAAAAAAACATTATATTTCATAAATACTATGTTGATTCTATAAAACCTGTAATTAAATTTTTATGGCCACACGATATAGTTTCCAATAAAAAAATTTATTTTCATTCCCATTATTTATTTATTATTTGGGTACAATTTGGTTTTCCATTTCTTTTGAGGAATAATAAATATTATAATAAAAAAATTATCATTAATAAAAATAAATAGATTATTTTACCCTAAACCTTAATTTTAAGCATAATAATAATCATTTTATAAAAATGAATCTTACACATTACATGCGCTAATGTTATAATTGATTATCATTATATATGGTTTTCTAATAAAATGGATTTTATATATAGAATATTCAGATCCAAAATATTTAATAATATCTATATTGATTTTATGCATAGAAAATGTTTAACCAGGTTAAAAAACAAGTTACCATAGTCAAACTGAAAATGGTAAAAGAAAAGCACTATGGTTAAAGTGCGTGATACTTATAAAAATCTTTCTAATTTATTGGTTGAGATAGTTTTGACATTATATCATTTCAAACTAAATTTTTTCCATTTTATATCAACATAAAATGTGAACTATTTCCATTTTTCTTATTAATTTGAATTATTTAATTATATGTAATTCTCAAAAAATTTAATATAGTTCCTCTCATATCCCATTAAATACTACTAAAAGTTAAAAATCATATCAATAAGATACCCTTATTCCATTCTATATAATCCTATTTCACCTAATTAATTTTTTTTGTCACATGTTATTATCTTAAACCCTCCCTTTTAATGTAGTCTTCTAATGGAAAGTCTAAGTCCGCAATATTATAACTATTTTTCCCTAATTTCTTTTTTATTCTTTATTGTATTTTTCAAATATATTTTTATCTTTCCTATAAAATTAAATCAGTTTTGCTGAATACAAATTTTTTATGTTTAGATAACAACTATTAACCAGCTTTTTAATTTTACCTTTATGAAAAATTGACATTTATGTGTGTGTGTGCAAACAACTGCCTCTATAGAGTGTCATGTTTTTTCCCCTTCACCACCTAATAAGACTATAAAAATTATGAATTGAATATATAAGTGATATATCTATAAATTAATTTGGATTAAGAAAATTTAAGACATTTTATACATAAATCACATTCTATTGATAATAAAATCATCAACTAGGAATATGTGTAGACTACCTCGTCCAAGGACCAATTAATTTATATGTTTCATTTAATAATTTCATAGATGAATTATTAAAAGAATATTTTTAATATATAAATATTTTGTTCTTCAAATTATTAGGGTTCAATAACTAAAATTTGTACATCTTTTTAATATAATGATAAATAAGGAACCATGATAATATCAACCATCCAATTGAGCATTCTATGAGTAAAAAAATTATTTCCTCATACTATGAACTAAAATAATATAGGTTACATTATTCTTCTATTTATTTATAATTATAATATAATAGAGTAATAAACACTAAATAAGGTCATTGACCCTATTATATATATATATTTACAACTACATAGCTTTATAATCAACCATAAATTATTGTATGTTCTTGTTTGGGTCGGTTTAACAACCTAAGTGAACAATTATATATATTTATATCATAAAAGAATATCATTATTAAATTTCAGGTAACATATTATTTATACAGTAAAATATTTATTTTATATTAGTATTGGTATGGTATAATTAATTATAAATGCTTTAGGTATGATATAAATTACCTTTTATTAAAAACAATTGAAACATGATCAACATTGATATCATCTTTTTGGATCATAAACAAAAATAACATTTAATGATATTAAAAAATTATAAATAATCATAAATAATCAATTAAAATACATTGTATGATCTAAAAATGATAAAAAATTTGAAAATAAAAAATAATGATACAAAAAATATGAAATTAGTTAAAAAACATCAATATTATGCACATCCAATGTTTAAAATTGATTCTAACTAACAATTATACATGTATAGAGTAATTATAAGTGATGTTTAAAAAAATATTTCAGTTGTTGACTATGGTATCTTTCAATATCCTTGTAAAAAACATTGTGTTAATTCTATTCGATGTCCATGTTTTCCTTTTCAACTAATTTCTTCTCATCGAAATCCTTGTTATACAAGGATCTTCATCTTTTACTTTATCTCTTATTAAGGGGAATTATTATTACCCCTTTTATATGTGGGTATACCCCTAATTAAATTCTCTAAAATCTCTTGTTATTATGTTATATTTTAGAATTTTAGGATGTAAGGTCTTGAAATTATTGATCATGTCATGATGGTATCTTATCTATTGATTGTTACACTAAATATCTCTAAAGATCATTATTTCTTCAATACATCTCACATGGGTAACTACTATCAAAACTATCAAATTTACTAAACCTGATGTTTGTACTGTTGGATGAAGACGTTTCATATAATGAAAAAATTATAGATATTCATGATCATATAAATAAATTTCTTCAAAATAATACCACTATCCTTATTAAGGTTTTAAGGAAACCCAACCAATTCGAGGAAGCTACATGGAAACCAGAGAATGTGGTGATGTAGAGGTATCCTCATCTTTTTATATATGAGAAAAATTTAACATCTTATAAATTAATTTTAAATAGGGATATAATTTATAACATCATGATTTTATTGTATATTTTTTTATTATATTTAATCTCCAAGATAGCTAACATTTCACAAAACACTAAGTTTAAACAAACTCTAGAATATTTTTATTTACATTTCCTATTTGTCATATATCCATTAGAATGTATGGAATTTATGAGATTAACTAAATTATGAAACTATTATTTACACATGATAAGAAAAATGATTCATTTATTACCAATTAATTATAAATAAATTTAAGAAATGATTGAACATAACGAAAGTGTTTTTTATAAACAAATATTTTATGCTCAAAATGCCATTTTATTGTCATAATCTAATTTAATCACTAATAATTAAATCTATTAATGAAATTTATATGTTATATATTAAATAAAATGTTTTTATATTCATATAATATATTTTAAGGTCTTATGATAAGAATAAATATTAATTTTAAGCATAAGCATAAGTATTTTTCTCAAATACAATTTTTCAGTTTTTAATCGTGCCCCTATTATATATATAAATGTTGAATATTTTTTCATTATTATTTTAAATAAATTATCTTAATAATTTTAATATGGATATAAAAATTATAATTGGTTGAATTTTTTGTATTTTTCTGATAATTTTCATTTTTAGTGAATAATAAAAAATATGACATTTTATTAGAATAGTTTTTTTCATATAAGTTATTAATATAGATAATATATATTTAATGTTGGAATAATATTTCAATTAGATCAATAATAAAATAATATAAAAAATTACATTCATTTTAATAAATTTTACAATGATATTGTATATAAAAAATTTTAAAATTTTTGAACATTTATCTTTAAAAAACATATTTTTCATTAAGCATGATAGATTACTTTTAAATGTAATTTTTCCAATTATGTAAATTATATTTAGTAAAATAAGTTTAATTATTGAATTAATAATGTATAAATTATTTAATAGGGTTAATTTCATTTTTAAGTATTAAAAATCAACATGGTAAAAAATTATTTACCGCATTATAGGTAATATATTGATAAGGGTTAATGTTAAAAGAAAAAAATCATAACATACACAAAATTTACAACATTTAAATTATTTTTTATGTATTTACCAACACTAAATATCATTAAAAAATTTATTAACAATAGATGTATTTTAAATTTATTCCACCACCTTGTGGTTGGATTTAAATATAAAGCTATTATTATTTTAATCACTTAAATCGACCTATCTTCATGTATAAATGCCACCTCTCACCACCAGATTTTAACTCTAAAGACATTAATATAATGAATTATATTCACATACATATCCTCCACACCCTCTCCACTTATTAATTCAATTAGTATCTCCAAAATACCAAATCCAAGGTCCTCAAGGGTCTCTCAAGGGTGTGATATTCAAGAAAAAAATTTCTCAAACAATCTCTCTTAATTTAATTTCTTATACTATTTTACCACCACCTCCTTCACCCATTATGAAACAATAATTACAAAATCATATACAGATAGTTATTTTGGGTTCATAATGGAATATCTTATATTTATCCCTTTTCTTACATCCACTTAATCAATGAAACTAAACAATTATCCAAGTTATGTCAATTAATAACCTCTATGAATAAAGATTTTGTTCCTTTTACATTAAAGGAATTTATGGCTGGACATAAAACAATTATTGTGGGTAAATAATTTTTAATAGGTTTATTATAACATATATCATGATATGGTAATAAAATATATTCATAATATTAAATAAATAAAACTCTTTTTTATGGTTGGGAAAATAGCCAAATTAAAAAAATGTTTATCATTAACATTTTGTTAAATAAGACATCATATTATATAAAGTAAAAATTATATATGGGAATATTAAAGATTTTTCAGTTGATTTAATAATATTTAATTAAACATTTGGAGTTTTATTTCCATTTTACATAAAAATACATAATCATACTCAAATAAACCGATCAGGAAATTCATGAAACAAACTGACAAAAAATATTTAAAATCATTAAATATTATTAATGAATAAGTTGTAATATATTTTAAAAATATTATATAATGTATTATAAACATGAATATGGATCATTAATGAATTCATAAAATTCTTTAAACAATTATAAATGACGTTTCTATAAGAAAAATGAATGGGGAACATGAGGGTGTTTATAATCTCACTTTTACATCTATGATGTACTTTTTTATTAACAATTTATTCATTTTGTGTGGTGTATATGAACATTAATTTGACATTTAAATTCATTAATATCATTATATACATGGTATAAATAAATTCACCTGATAATTTTTTCTTTTATTTGTAATACAATTTGACTAATTACCAAGTAGTATGGGATTTCATAACCCAGTTTTTGTTCTTTGGGTTAATGTTCTACATATTGATTTTTTTCATTCAAAGATTATGTGTGAATTCAGTTTTGAATATATTAAGTTTTATTAAAATTATTTTATTTTTAATTTTAGTCAACAAAGATAATCAATTAATCTTATTCCCAATTTAATAAAATGATATATATTAGGGATATTTTAAAGGTTATATTTTAAAATTTCCCTTAAAAATATATTTTTCATCAATGTCCATGATTCCTAAAAAAATTATATGTTTTTATATTATCATATTATTTTATAAACATATTTTAACTTAAGAATAACTATTTATAAAATTTTAAAAAAAATAAGTTTCATCATTTTCTAAATGAGTTTTTTATGAATTTTCACATAGAAATACAAAAGGAATTTTTTTACCATGTATGAAATTTTTTACCTTTCCCAACATTATGAAACCTTAATTAAATGACTGATACTTTATAAACATAAAATGATATTTTCAAAATAAATTTTTTCTAATATAATTTTATGGTATTTTAAAAATTGTTTTCAAAATAGAGAGGAAATTTTCATCAATAATTATTTCATGTGATCTCTCAATATTATTTTCCATATAAGAAAAAATTATTTTTTTATACATATTCTCTAATGTGGATATTAATAAAGTAAATTATTCTTATTATTTTTATGATCAGTTTTTGTATTATGGATTGATTTTTATGAATCATATTACTTTTCAATTATTCTGTTATGATCAACGATATATGTTCTTATATAGTAGGTACGTATGGTTTTAATTATTTGATAAGGGGACCAATGTATCCCTCCAATGCATTGGGTAATGATGTAATATCTCATGGGATTATAATCTTTGATATCTATGGTATGATTTTAATCTATTTTGTTCATGTTATCATAACCTATGTTCATTTTATGATTTATATTTTACTTTTTTACCATTATTATGCATCTAAGATCATCTTTTTATTATGTTTCTTCTCCCTAGGATATGAAGAAGGGTATGACATTTGATATTTAAAATATTCTTCATGTTACAAATAAATAATAGGGGTACAGTGTATAAATTTTTTAAACATTTTTTTTGTTTCCATTTTTCCAAAGAATCTAAACCCATATCATTCTGAACTGGCTTTTTTTGAAACATTAGTATTCATTTATTTAAATGTAATGTTTATGTATTAATTGAGTTTTTTGTGGTAACCATATTTGGTTATCTTGAGTCTGATTTGTTACACTACTACTTTGTACCTTGATTGTTTACTAAGAAAATTAAATATCAACCATGACAACTAGATGTAGAATTATGAATAAAAAACATCTGGTGGTATGATTATTATATCCCAATTATAAAAATTCTCTCCAATAGATTACTATAGTATTTTTCTTCATACAAGATCTTGTTACCCATTATTTAATGAATTTATGTGTTATATTAGGTGTGCATTTCCTCTATCAACATAAATGTCATGATAATTACCAGTTTATTAAAATAACATATAAACAATATCTCATTAACATATATTATTACAATTATAAATACAGAATCTTGACGAAACATTACTCCAAATATATTTTGGTATTAAAATAAATGGTTAATGGAAAAAAATATAACCTTGGTTATATTCATATAATTAGATAAAATATGAGTTCATTTTTCATACAAAATATTCTTAAGATGAAACCTCATTATAAATTATATATAATCATTAATATATTATGGAAACCCTTATGTATTTCATTGGTTGTTAATAAAAATATATGTGGGATATAATTTATTTAAAGGGGGAGAATGAATCGACCTGAAATTAGACTGTTTATTTTCCTTAAAACTATATAATGTAAATATGTTTCTCTAAATGCCACACTATACATAAATTATCGATGGAATGTTATATAATAAATATATAACAAGAATAAAATGAATCAAAAATAAAAGATGTAGATCAATTATAAATGCATACGAAATAGGATTTAGAACGCTTCAAGCATAAATAACTAATTATTAAATGAAATCATTTTTCATATATATATTATTTTTATTTAAAATTTAAATGTAAAAAATATGGAGATTTAATTTTTAAAAATAAACATAATTTTTGAATTTATAATTCTATAATTATCATTGGATGAATTTTGTGTGAATTTTATAAATTAATGATGTTTTATGTGAACATTTAATAATATTTCATTACCCAAACTATAAATCTTATGACTTTGTTATTATATACGTAAGATATAAGACATAATAATAAATATACTTTTTAAGTATTTATTTAAGTATAAAAACTAAATATGTTTATGTAATTTTCTATTCCTACAAAAACTATGTTCTACATTATAGAACATATATAACATTTCATTCAAATTTACAAAATATTTTCAATCATTCAATTGGATTAAATCGTTAAATGGTGATTTCTTGTTTTTTATTTATTTATAATCAATATAGATTTTATTTTTATTATAATTAACTAATTTATATAATTAAAGTCAATGAAATTGATAAATTTATACATCACACAACTTTTATACCTAAAATCAGTCTTTTTCTAGGAATTGTTTTTATGTGTTTTGTGTGACCAAATATATAATGAAATTTTATAAAATATAAAATTTTATATGATAGAAATATTTTTATATTTTAAAAATATATAATTACTTCAATTTTAATTTTTTCATTAAAATTAATTACTACTATTCAAAAATAAGATAATATGTTAAAAGTTCGGAGATAAAAATGTGTTTTTACTACATATAAAAGAAATAAAACATTTAAAAATATTATGCAAAGAGTTTATATGATATTTTTATAATAACCACCAAACACTATTATATATTAAATTTTTTGTCCTTTCACCATTTAATAATGACATACTATCATTGAAATGTAATTTGTAATTCCAAAATTACACTTCTCTCAACTTCTATAAGGGGGACATATAAACAACTTAATGATACACCTATCTATTTTAATACCACCCTAATACTTTTCAATTTTTAACCTCAAAAAATCCTCTCTCATTTTCATAATCCACTTTTCTCAAATACTTAGATTAATACCTCCAATTCAATGGATATTTCAAAGATAAAACTCAAGTTCCATCATGAGTACAGATCCATCCCAAACATCTCCTCCTTTGTATCATAATTATAAATATATTATTTTACCATTAACATAAAATGAAATATATATTATTAGTATAGTAAAAATAATTATTCTAATGGAATGATAATTAACTACCATTCACTTTTTCCGTTAAGAAAAATGAAGAGTTCTAATATGTGTATGTACATACTATTGGTACCATGACGCAATGTCATTTTTTTATTTCACTAACATGAAAGTAAGGATAAAATAAAGAATATTAGGCATAAAAATTATACTTATATCATATTTAATGTTATATGATAATAAATCATTTTTCACATTTCTCCCATTCTATAGAATATTAAATTATCATCCATGTTTATGTGTAGACTAAAACCACTATGGAATGGTGTTTTTCATTTTTCATCACCGAATTTGATGGATAGTTATGAAAATGTTGTTAATGTATAAGTATTTTTTTAATTAAATTAACAAGATTTTGGTAATAAAAATTGGAAACCTAGAAAAAATATGAGAAATAAATGATTTTTATAAACACAACATTCTAATAAGGGTGTACTAAGAGGGAAAAAATATTCATATTATGAAATAATTTTGTATCCATTAATTTTTTTATAATTATAATAAAATATTATTTATTGTGAAAATAAATATTAAATATTATAATTACCACTATAGAAAATTGATATGATAAATAAATCACTTCATAATCATCCATTAATTATGGAATTCCCATGTTTTGATTAGTCTAACAACAAGATTTAAAAAATCAATAAAATAATGTCATTGATTAATATGAAAAATTAATTGCTTGTAATATATTATATAAATAAGTCAATAATGATTTTATTACTTTCTTGGAATGGTAAAATTAATATCAAACTGAATAATTAATATATCAATCTGTATTTGTTTTAAAAAATTCAATTAGGATCATTATTGATTTAATTATTAAGGATCCAAAAAACAAGATATTTTATAATGAAATTATAAAATTATACATAATGATGAAGAATAAATTTTATTAATTGTATAATATGGTAACATAATATATTGGTATGTTAGTTAATAACAAAAACAATATAATAAATTTAGTCTAAAGAAATAAAGATAACTCACTGCCGATATTGGAAATAGATAATAAATTAATAATATAGAGGTACATAAAAATTATTAGTTAGTTTTATAAAAGGATATATATTTTAATACGGTTTTTTAAATTGGAATATTATGATAGTCTTTTTGTTTTACATGATATTGAAGAAATGTAGTGTAAGTCGTGAATTAATTTAATTTAATATTGTCACAAATTTAATATCTTGAGTCACATTTTTTATTTCACGCCATGATGTCTTTAATATGGCGTGACAAATTGATAATTAATTTATCATACCGTATTAATTTAAGTCATGGTTTATAAATATAAATGTCATGCTGTATCTTGTAATGGTCTTCTATTTGAAATATATCAAAAATGTAACAATTTTTTTAACATAACAGCCTTTGATGAGTTTTGATGCAGACTCATAAACGTTTTTCTTATAGTATTGATTTTTTCCAATATTATATTTATTTAATGGATTTTTCTTTTCTAGTCTTGTGTAAAATGACTCTTTCATTCAAATATATTATGTCAATTAATCCCCTCTCTTTAAAATTATATCATGGTTTAAAATAATTTCCATTCACTTTAATGATGGTTACCCCACCATTTTTTATTTATTAACATATCAATTTTCTCTATCATATTTGGAAAACAAAATAAGTGATATTCCATGTTACATTCACATTTCTATTTTCCCATTTTCAAAAGGAATAATCATTATTCTTTTTTATGATATGGATTTAAAAAAATATCTTAAATGGTTTTTATTCCATTGTCATTTGTTTTATTTTCTACTCCAAATTTCCATTCCATAACATTTATTTCATTTTAAGGATCCATTTTAATGGTTAATTTTTAAGGGAATTTGGTTTTGGATGTTTTTGTATTTCCTTTAAATAAATTAAAATTAACTGGTACTTTTTTATTTTATGAAAATTTTACAATCATTTTCAATATCCTCTTTTAGGTTTTCACATATTTTTTCAAATTCAACTCAAAAGTATTTATTTCATAGAAAATTTACATTTATGACTTAACCTGTAAATTATATTTTAATTCTTTGAGCTATTAAACTCATGGGAAAACAATAATTCCTTTTTCTTTCATAGTTATATAATTTTTATAATTTTTCTTCCATTTTATTTTCTCTGTGAACACACTAAATTCTCATCCATTGATTGAAGGGTATTCACTTAGTTTCAAAAAATTTAATGATTGATTATTGAAATTACTAATAAAATAGTACACATTTTATCTATATGGTATAAATACCATATACATTATTATTTTCATTTACGGGTATTAACTAATATGGTTTCAGAATAAAATTAGAAATAAATTTAATTTCTATAGTAATATCATGTTATGATCACTGGTGAAAATATGAATGTTTTACTAATTTAATTAAATTTGAAAAGGATATGAAACCCATCTTATTTTATTGGGTTCCTATCATATAATGAAAGATTGATTTCAAGTTTCACTTCTATATATAGATGAAGATGGTTAGGATCTAATATCACCCTCAAATTAATTGGTTTTGTTTGATATTTCTAGAGATAGCAAGGAATTAATATTATCTTTTTCGTCAAATAGGTGTCATCATCATGAGTTATCTCGCATTTTAATGTGTGGACATGCTGAGATAGTTCATAAAGGCATGGAAATATTGATTTCTTACAACAATTCATATTATAATCATTATTACAATGTTGTATGTATTTATTATCTTTAGGATATGTTACATTCTTTGTTTTTTCCTCTTTTCTATGATATTCAATACATTTATGTTATTCTCTTATAATTTGGAATTATTATTTTACGAATATGAAAACAAAATATATTCTTTTCGTGATTGTTACATGGAATTGTTATGATATGTTATTATTATATTTCATTCATTATTCCATGAATTATGATCTATGAGTTATTGGATATAATTTTATTATTTATTTTCATTATTTAAAATTGATCAGCTTATGATCACTTATGATCTTTGATTGTTACTACCTATTCTTACACTTATTGGTAATTTGATCTCATAATTTCTTTTATGTTACCATTTCCCTATGTTATAGTGAAATTTATTATGTATTATATGTCAATAAGATTGTTACATTTCGATGATTTATGGGAGATATAAAATAAATGTTATTGATTAAGTAATTTCTTATATAGATTATATAATAAAAATTAGTTGAAAAAGTCAAAGGTTTTGTTGGTTAATGTTTCATCTTAATTCTATAAAATTATAAACATAAATATCATTTGAGAATTTTTCTAAATGAAATAATTTTTTTAATTGTTTAGTTATAATATGGTGAAATTTTTTTTTTCATCATAATGATGGTGTCCAAATCTAAGGTCTTGTATAAATTGACCCCTAGACCTCCCTAATTTAGAATAGTAGACACCTGAAGCACATGAGTTCCTGAAACATTATATTGAGATCCCACTAGATTCAAAATGACCCTTTAGTTATTTTCTTATAAAAAAACTGAAAATTAATTTAAAAGGGGTATTATTGTTATTATCAGGTTTCAAACATATATCCCCTATATAATAACAAAATACAAAATACTCCAACAAGGATTAATAGAAAAATCCTAAGCCCCCATGTGAGGAGGGAGAAACATAATGGTGGTTTTATTTCCCATAATTGAATTTGTTACCAAGACTTAATAGTTCACCAAAATCGTTTATTTTAACATGATTATACAATTTAGAGTCAACCCTTACATTAATTACAATCAACCATAGGGTACGATCATCTCCATTAAAATAAATTTACTTGAAACATTCAATGTTCCATCTGGGATACTCATTAACCCATGTCACCAACCTTGGATAATCTTCACTATCTAGAGATTATGGTTTCCAAGAATTAATGTAAACCCTATCACCTATTCCTACCCCTCAAATATATGACTCTCCCAAATACTAAAAATTCTACACTAAATATATTTAACAAAATTATTATCCATATTTGAATGGAATTTATATAATGTATTCCTTTGGTAAGTATAGTTTACCATCTTATGATAGATCAACCCATAGTTGTTTTCTATAGCTTATATGGTCCTAAAAATGCATTCAATAATGTATTCGATTGAAAATAATGATCCAAGATACCTAAAAACTAGTGATACATTTCTAAGCTCAACTAGACATACTTACCCATTATGGATATTTTGAAATATTCCATTTCCCACAAAACATGAGGTCAGTATTATTTGTTCCAATAAAATAACCCTAAGTATAAATAGAACTTTATTATAGTATAATTCTATCCTTTACGTCACCAAACTCATATTTTAATTTAAACTATAATGTTATTCTTATTTTTATGTTCTACACTGAACTATTAAATAATATTTTCCTCTTGTTGTCTATCTGGAATGAATTTAAACTATTAATAGTTGTTCCTCGTAATATGATCATAAACTAAAAGATTAAATGGAATTGCATGTAAGCCCTTAAAATTCATACAATTTTCTTAGTTGTATAACCATAAAATTCAAAACCATTGTTCTCAATTCTGTGAAATTAAAAAGCATACCCCTTTGTCAATGTTGAATGGCATTAAATAGAACAATTATGGTCTTTTTTAGAGTAAATTAAATGGTATTATATTCTTCATTATAGGGAATTAAACTATATGGGTTTTATTTAGTTTCAATGGGATATTTAGGAATCCAAAATAATAAACCTAATCCCAACTCTAAAATATTTTCCACCTAAATTCAATATTTTTTATCATGAAAGACCACATTTGAGGGTTTTGCGGAAACCCTCATAAAAACACCTAACTCAAAATCCTTTTAAAATAATAAAAAAATAATATATATTTTGGAATGAAACAATTATCATTCAACTGTATTGATAATCAATAATAAAACAATATCCCATATTCAATATCATTGTTGATAAAAAACAATTTCCTTATTCCACCACCCACTCTCTATATTAATATGAATACAGTTAATATTAGGATTGATGAGTCCATCATGAATAATATCAAACCATCATACATCATACCAATAATTTTTGAGTTGTTATATAACATACCATAGATATAAATCTTTAATAGATTAATTTCTTCAACCATATACTAGGGAGATGAATTAACACAGAAAATAATTTCCCTCAATCGTAAAAAAAATGAAACAATTTAAACACCTACAATACTCAAACATCTAAACTTCATGAGAAAAAAACAAGATATATATATGATATATCATTTGAAACATCCATATCAGACAATATCTAGTATATAATGTTTGAAACCCACTTTAAAATCAATTTACCCTGAAGAGAAACAACCATGATAATTCAAAACTTCTACCCATGATAGAGATAAAATTCATCTTCATTAACCAAATGACTATTTCCCATATAAACATGAGATTTGTGGGGGAAAAAATCAAATTATTTATCTACCACTGTCACCTACAAGGGTTTTACATTACCTTGATCTGTCCTTCCTCCTAACAAATAAAAGTAGAATCCTAAGGGATATTGGTAACATCGAATTTATTGGGGGAGGATCATCCACCTAAACCCATCCCAAAATACATAGGAGAGATTCTATGTAATGAACCAACCTATGGGGAAACACTAACATCTCCCTCATCCCCATTATTATCTCAAAAATCAGTTAGAACTACATTATTATTCTGGGAATAACCTAGGGTGCATAAATGGAAGTCCAAACATAGATCACGAATAGTATAGGAATCATTCTTGTAACCACCTATTAACCCATCATCTATATTGGTAGGCAATTCAAATCTAGTATCTCAATATGGCTGGTTTTATCTTCAACCTTAGCCTCCCCTCTAATGGAATCTAAATTTCTAATTACCTAATAAACGAAAATTTAAGAAAAATCCATAAATATTTATAGAAAATTAGATTCTAGAGGTTATACTAATCTCTAAATGACAACTAGATCTGATGAGGACGATCCACACACAAATCCATTTCAATTATTAAATAGGGAAAAAATATTTGAAGTGTATACACTAGAAAAAAACTAGCATGAAAGAAGAAAAGTATTAGATCTCTAATAAAAATTAGGACACCATGTTTCTAAAATAGATGTCTAAGACTAGGGAGTTGAATTAATATGATAGAACACTTGCATTCATGACTATTGTATAAATAAATTTTCTTAAATGATGATATAAATTTGAGACATTATATTCAAAAAACTCATGTGACATGGAATTGGAAAAATATTAAATAGAAGAAATGAATATTTAAGTGGAAATGATTGAGAACCTTAGCCATTGATTCTTCCTATATCACCGAAAAATATTTTACACGATATTAATGAATGAAAAGGTGTGTTTCCAGGGAAAATTTTACTTACAACATTTGGGAATGAATATAGGTTTCAACGTGGAACATGGAAGTCAATATGGAGAAATAATATGACCTCTTGAACAAGTGATCCACCTTCTATGAGATTATAACAGATGGATCCTCTAAGAGAAATGGCATTGGAAATAGGACAGGGTCTGAACTCTAAGGAATATTTGAGTAATGTGATCTATAAGTTACTGATGGAAGCACTGTAATAGGATTTCTATCCTCCGGTAGAGGCATTGGTTCCACCACAAGTGTCAATGTAGTTTTCCCTCAACCCAATAGGATGTTTCCCACATTACAATTCATTTATTCCCAAAAAATTACACCATTATAAAGAGGGATAAATACTAAATTTTCTAGCCACGTGGCTATAAAATACATATTATTTAAGAAATAAGATATGATAGGGAACCTACTATACCATGATCTCATGAGATAATGGTATCAATTTTAAAATTTCATAGTAATGTTAACTATTATTGTTACATTGATGGAATACATGAATACATTGAAATAAATAATATATTTAAAATTTATATTCCGACCTCATTAATTGGAATAGTTTTCCTCCCATACTCTAAATTGTGATGCATAATCCCAAAGATACAATAATATTAAAATTCACATCCTTTACACAAATTTATTTGATCTTAATGTATTCCATTGTGTTTCCTTGCTTTCATCAGCTAGTTGGTGCAGTTAATCACCAAATAATTTTGATGGTCGAGGTTTCCTCTCACATGTATGGGGAATGGATTTTTTTCATCAATCCTTGATAGGTCCTTCCAATGTGAAAAATTGGGTGAATAGTACTCTACTGAGTCTGAGGCATTGGGTGAGGGGAGAAAGATGTTGACCGCCTTTAAAAATATTAAATAAAATTTTTATTATCTAACACCCGTATGTAAATTTTTTTATTTCACCACATTAATACAATCTAAATTATTATATATCTTTTAATTAATTGTATACATTATTATATTTACAGAATTTAAAATATATATAATTAATATACTATTCCATTTAAAAAAAGATAATTTATCTCTATGAAGGTAATACCTAACATAATCTCTACCCAATTTTATCACATTACATTGGGTATTCTGGGAAAATTTCATTTATAATGTTTAGGATTCCAAAAACATTAATGTTATTCCACTTTTTTGACATCTATATTTTTTATTAACCACGGTGGACTGTATAAATCAAGAATATTATTCATCTAAATTAAAAAAATACCTATGTGTACTATCAACACATCATTATACGTTTCACACCCCAAGTATTACACTATTATCCTCAACACATTGAAGATATTGAGGAATCTTTTATTTTACACATTCCTCTAAAATATGAATTAATTTTCTGCTTTATTTATTTTTTATGGCCATGTTAGTGTTTTATTATGAGGGAACCCTTAACCTGACCCCGAGTCCCAGGTCAGAAGGCAAAAACATGACCCAAATTTCAATATACTAGACAAACAAATCAATCCCTCACCTAGAAGGTACACTTTAAGCCCTAATCATCCCTATCAACTATGATGATATACTAGAATTTCCCCTTGAAGAACATCAAAGCTCCTAGTGTCAATGAAAAAATGCAGGCCCTCTATTATTTCATAACATGATTAGTTATGTGGATGGTTCCTTGATGCACTTCTTCCTCGAAGTCTGGCACCATAGATAATCTGAAAATATCCCACTAAAGGTCCCTTTACTGACAAGATCAAAGTACCTTATGCCTCCACTATTCGATCCAAGACACCAATGTTGTCCCTCTACCAATGGGTGAGATGTCCCACCACTTATGTAAGTATTATTTCTCCAATTACCACCACCATCATCATATGACACCATTATGGATCCATTCTTGATGGAGTTGGCATCCATCAACCCACTTTCATAACATCTTCCAATAGGACATTGACACCACTAACCCACCACCACCACCATGATCATTGAGAGGACAACACTGACAATTTTTCTTTAAGTCATCTTCATCACTAGTTAATTAGTGACATTATTTCCCCTACCAAACTAAGGTCCCATTCTTTGATCCGTATATTGGTCGCACACTGATATCTCCCCAAAGAACCACTAATCTTTAGGCAAGTTGGATATGATATTTTTCAGAATGTGGGATTATTGGGCTTAATTATAGAAAATATAACATATCTATATTTAAAAAATACCTCATGACTCTATATTTTGTTAACACACTCAATCTTATTAAGTGAACTTCATGAAGTATTATATAAGTCTAGGAATTAGCTTCCTTTAAATTTTAAAATTTCATGAATTGAACTCGATATCAATTTTGATTAGGAAGATTATTTCATTTTAACTATAATCTAAATTTTTATCAGTTAATGATCATTATTTAATCATTTATAGTTGAATTTAAAATTAATAAATTTAATTATAATAATGACCGATTTTTAATTACACTATATAAATTAGACCATTGTCCATATTTCACGAAAAATGTATTTCATTTAAATTTTCCCCTTATTTATTTATATAAACTATAATATAAATATTATTTCATAAGAATCTTATATAGTTTATTTTATAACACATTTCCCATTAGATTGTATAGATTATCCAAGCTATATTACTTAATTATACTGACCTCTATAGTTTCTTAGCTAACTGTTATCCAAATATTATTCAAAATTCATAGACCTAAAAATATTTTTGTAATCCATAACATGATTTTATTATATATGATAATTCAAAGGAACCAAAATTTAGAATGGTCTGCCAATTTTTATAGTATAGGTCTTGAAAAGTGTCCACTAAAGAAGGAATCTGACAGTTTTTTATGTTGTTTTTAAATCTCACCATCTTATCTCATGTTATTTATGTATTAATTATTATTTACAATATATTTTTATATATGATACCATTAAAAAAAATTAATATGTTCAAAAAAATATTAATATATTACTAATTATGCATCTCATGATTTATTTTACATACCCAATAACAAAATACAATTAGATTAACATATGACTAAATGCATTGTATAATAATTTATATGAAACATGGCCATATAATGGATTAGAATTATAAGAAATCAAAATCATTAAAAGATCAAACATTTAGTGATTGGTATCCAATCCCCACATTTTTACATATAGTGAAATCATAGATTCTAGAGAGAATTCTAACACAAAGAACTATTCTTCATGGATAGTTATTCAAGATACACCAAATTTAAAATATAATCATAAAGACATACACACATAAAAAAACACATATATATAATAACTAACATTTATTTCATTTTTACAACCCATAAAATTTAAATACCATTTTAGAATGTATCAGAATTAGTGAATAATTCATAATATGCTTGGTATAGAATTAAAAAAAATATTTTACCATCTTAATCCAAAACATATATCCATTCATAATTTAAACCTACTTTTCATGAATAATTAATGCTAAAAAAATTAACTAAAAAAATCATAAACATGGATGAATGTAACTATATATTATGTTGTACCAAGTATATAAATTCCAATATATTAGGTATAAATTTTTGAAAAATTATATTATCAATATAAAAAATCATACATACATTTATACTATACAATTTAAACTCATTAATAATAAATTTTGGATTCAAATAAATAAATAAATATATCCTAAATTTTGACATGAGATAAAATTTTCATAATATTTTATATATAAATATATTATAAAAAATTTATAATTAAAAATTAATTATTTGAAATCCCTAATTTGAAAAATGAACATTTCATGTTTATTTCAAAATCAACTAATTCATATTATTT
The DNA here is from genome assembly GCA_963277665.1 of Viscum album. Lineage (NCBI taxonomy): Eukaryota > Viridiplantae > Streptophyta > Magnoliopsida > Santalales > Viscaceae > Viscum > Viscum album. The sequence goes on from OY728152.1 coordinate 1,768,954,463, forward strand.
TTCTATAATATATTCTATATGAACACCATCATTTTCAAAATATTTTTTAATTATAAAAAAAATTATTATCATATTATCATTAAGAAAATGTTGTAAAATCATTACGTAAACTAAATATCTGGAATTTTAATACTATTAAACTCTGATAATATATGAAAAAACATTTCATTATGGTTTAAATAAAATTTCCAATATTTAATTTTAAAATGAACATTTCACGCTATTATTTTTTTTAATTTTATAAATTAATAAAATATCATTTATATTATGACTTATTAAAATCATTATAAAAACATTATAGACTCTTCTACCATGTAAATTTACATTAAACCTATATCACATCTACTAAAATGTTTTTATAAGGGAATATTTCAAGATACTATGGAAGGCGTTTATCCACTAATATGGGGGAATTGAATCAGTGGTTAAATTTCTAAAACATTCCTCTATCTTGGATTGATCCTCTATGATCGGTTATGTTTACGATCTATTCAGGTAGAAAAACATACTCTAACCACATGAATAAATTGAATTGTACTGTAAATCACACAGATTTTTAAATGGTTCATCTCCAATTAGGGTACCAACTAATTACGAAGATAAAAAATTATGAGTCATATATTTTTAACTATTATAATTGAATAAATATAGTTTTATGGAAATGGTTTACCCCTATAACCATAATTTTTCCCTTATATAATTCTCTCAATTAAATGTGTGTACTAGTTCCCACCAGTTACAATGTTGGTCTTATTCTCCAATCCTTTTAAATAAAAAAAATTCTTCTCCAAAACATAAAACTCTAGAATATTGTCAACTAAAATTAATTTTCAAGGTTATATCATTTTTTATAAACATATCTTTGTGTGTTCCTTCTACAAATAAATTCATTTCTTATTTTTAGTGTTCTAATTTTCTAAACAAGATTAATAAAATTAGCGATAATTACATCCTAATAAATAATATTTTATAATAAAATCACATATTTATATAACTGTACATTCGCTAATAAATTTTGAGAATAAATATGAATTTAAACTCATTATCAAATAAATATTTCATTAAAAATAATTAAAATGTTATAATGATATTAGAGTTTTGACTTCATAAAATCCTCCATAAAAATTAGTTGTAATATTCTTCAACTCTTCCTCAAAACAAGGAATGAATTAAAATATAAATATTCATAAATACTATAATTTTGATCTTATATCTCCTCATCATTATAATTAGTTTGATGTGCCAATTATTAGCTAAATGTACTCATAAAAATTAGTTGAATTTTCTTCATGTGAGAACAATTTTGGTAAAAGTACATCTCGTAAAGTTACATAAATTGAATGAACTTCTGTTCAATGTATTCCCAGTGAATGTATTTTGGATAAGGTACTTGTAATGAATGTTATTCATGTTATTGTACTTATGGGGAATGTAAATATGTCTAAGTAACATCTACTAAATGTTCTTCATGTGAATTTACATCTATTTAATATAATTTATGTGAATGTACCTATTGTGAACATATATTAGGTCAAATCATCCACCCGCAGTACCTCAAGTAGCTATAAAATACTAAACATCTAGAGAGAAAATTTCATATAAAAACACTATATTCAAACATTGTGTTACAGTATTCTATTTTTACAAACTAATTCAATATACATATAATGTTCCATTATACACGCCATGAATCATTTTGTGTCATTTGAAAAAGTTATTTCCATGCACTGATCGAGTAGTATAGATTCATTGAACTAATTTTCCAAATCACCCCTATAACACGTTGAAGAAATAATTATTTCATGAAATTTTTTTGAACATATAAAAACATATGAATTCATTTCCTAGGATTTATAATATGTTACATCAAAACTCAAATAAATTATACCGAATGGTGTTGCTAAAAATACATCTCCATCAAAGACCAAGGAATATTTATGAATACTCCCTTATATTTGGTATGGTATCATCATAGGGAAAACATTCATTAATAAATTAAAAGACATAAATTATTATTACATAAACCATGTTGAGACTTCTCGAAAATGAATACACTTTTCTAAGGAAACCCTGTCCATTTTATTTATGTGCATCCTTTTCAAGTATAAATTTCAAAAGATACCCTAATGAAATTGTGGTGTTCCTTTACCCACATACATCATAGTTCATTAATAAAATCATATTTTAATAGTAACCAATATTTTTTTTGGTATTTAACAACATATTAATGTTATTTATGATACATTATTAATGAAAAAATATTTATATATAATTTGTTATAATATTATGAAATGGTTTTTTAATATTTATAATCCATGCTCATTTTCCTTAATACATGTCATTGTTTTATATACAATGACTATTTTTTCTCACTAACTACTGCATTGTTTGAAAAAATTTGTTAATAAAGACTATTTTCATAAAACAATTCATGGTTTTGGAAAATTTCCTTTCCCAAATTTATTTCTTTTTTGTAAAATAAATCTAAACATAATGAAAGAAGATCGAATAATGTTGATGGGTTTTATTTGGTACAAACCATATCTAAAAACAAGAAAATATATCAAATAATCAATTATTCTATATGATCCATCTATATGATGCAATTAAATAAAAAATTTCTAGAAATATTAGTTTTCTATAATGATGTTATTTTTGAAACTTCTCTTGTTAATTTAGGTAAGGATTTATAAGAAACAACTAATAGATTATCTTTTCAATGTGAATCATATGAGTGTTTCTATATCATCACATAAAATCATTATAGCTTACCAAAGATAAACATAGTGTAAAACTTGTTTTTGTATCTTAATAAGTAAGTGTATTTAGAAAATACTTTTTATATGTATTCTTTAATCCTTATGAAATAAAAAATTTAAAAATTATTTTAGGGTTTATTGTATTTAAAAGATAAAATAATAAGAAATGAAAAAACACTATTTAAAATGATTTGTTATTAATGATGACATTGTATAATATAACCCTTAATATATTAATATGATTGTATAATTTTATTTATAATCATTTTTAATATGATTTATCAATTTCTAAACCTCTTATCACAGGTGAAATAAAAATATAAAAAAAATTAAACAATTAATCATTTGGCTAATTATAAGTTATAAAACCATCGCACCATGAATTGATATTAATACCAATGATATCTTATGGTTAGTAGTCAACTAGGGTAACATGTAAACTTTTAAATAAGGATTAATATTGATTATGAATTTTATTTAATGTGATAAGATTATACTTTTTGGTTCAATATTTTCCAAAAAAATTTACTCTCACAAATCACACATGTTAAGTGTTAATATTTTCAATGAATTATAGAATAAAAAATCTATTCAAGGATCATATTTTTATAAATTATATTAATCTCATTAATTAAAAGTAAATATATGAATTGTTAAAATAATTGATAAATTAAATAAAATAACAACTCTTCTATCGGTGGAGTTACCTTCATTGTTTATATTTTTATAAGAAAACAATCAGAAAAAATTTGCCTAAAATTTTGTATCAACTCATTTATTCCAACCCAATGAAGAGAAATATTAAAACAATTTCATATGAGAAAAAATAGATTCTTCAAAATAAAATATATTACACTTGTAAGAATAAAATAACATATTATTGAATAAGATGGTGACACCTTGTGGAAGAGATCCATGTTTGGAAGACTTACATTCCCAATTGATTAGAAAATATAAATTAAAACCATTTTCATCACCTATTTATTCCTTAATCCCTATAAAATTCTCTCCAAATTAATAAAATACCCATTTATAAAGAATAATGTAATATATGGTTAGAGTTTGTTACATTTTTGTATATAGAAATTTGTGTAAATAATTTACTCAAAATTGCACTAACTAAATAACAAATATAATCTGTCTAACATCTATCCATATATAAAAATGATTTATTAGAAATGGATTCCCCTTTATTATTAAAAAATTATAACCCAATAAAATCCCTTATGTTGATTTTTTTTCCATAAATGGTGATATAGTATTCTTGTTGACTTATCTATTCTAGCATTGACTCCATGGACTATTTTCATTAATCCTATATAAGACCCATCACACATTTCACGAAAAAACATTGAATCCTAGTGAGTAATGAAAACTTTTATGATATTTTAGGTCTAATAAATCCCAAAATATTTTTTTATAAAAAAAATGATTGTGTGTGATTGAAATGGTAATTTTTTTATTTTTTTGATATTTTCAAATAGATATTATATTAAAAAATTCGTATTAATTAAACATATTTATCACACTTTTTGGAAATAGTATCTATTGGAACCCACTTAATGAGATTCAAAGAATCATGAATTGATAAAATACCTGATGTGTAACACCCCATGGTTTTAAAAATAAATTTAAATGCTTGAAAATTTATTTTAAGTATATATATACTACTATACATTGAACATAATACTACCACTTCTATGTTTTGAATTTCAAAAAATGGTCACAAACAATTTTGATCAGTAAGTTATTTGGATTCAGATATAACCGACTTTTTTTTTGTGAATATTAGTCTACCATGATGAATCGCAATATGAATAATAATATGCTCCTAAGGAATAGTAAATTGTATTATTATTTTGTTTTCATAAGGCTTTAAGATAATTTCAACTTGAATAATTTTTCAAGGGGTTAAGAGTGAGTTATAGATTTAAAACTATAATTTTTGAATAAATTATGATTTTAAAAAAAAGTAAAATAATGATATATAGAAAATTATTTTTAGAAAAAGAGTTCATTTTTTTAATTCGACACGTCAAAAAATTGTTATGTTGAAATTTTGAAATTTTTCTGGAATTCTTGAATTTCTGATTAATAGTGATATATGTTAAAATACCATATATTCAAATAACCAATTAAATACACTACTTATGACATGATATGTGATGTAATCCAACTTGGTTCGAATGCACATGCCATTATTACTATTTGTGGTCACATAAATCAAATATACTCATAATCCTGAGAACTAATGTTATAACAGTGATTAAAATAATGTAAAACACCTCCTCTCCTCCACTATAGATACCACCATCATTCCCCTCTTCCTTCCACACCTCACAAGACTTGAGGCATTCCTATGTTATACCAAATACTCCCCCCAATTATCTTCCCCATTTCATAGATCATCCGGTCTAACCAAAAGGATAAAACCAAATGCTTTAAGAAGAATCTCAAGGAAAAGAGATCAAGAGGTAAACATCCTCTTTTGTTTTCATTATTTTTATTTTATTTTATTTTATATTATTTTCCTTTAATAACATACCCTTATCTAAGAGTCATGAATGATCTAGTTTCTTACATATTCTTTATTTCATCATGTTTGAGTAAGACTCACCATTATACTTATCCTCCTCTCCTACTTATTCAATAATCAAAAACATCATCTGTGATGTGTCAATTTACCTTCATCCGGGATGATGTGATTTTAATTTCTTTTACTTCTTTCAAGACTGGTCATAAAACGATTTTTATGGAGGAATAAGATTATTTTTTTTATTATATCTTATAGAATGTTTTCTAATCAATATTTACACATGTTATTAATTTATAAAACAAAATGAGTTCATTACTATCAAAGAATCTCTAAAATAACCTAAATGAATATCAATGATGTTTTAACTTATAAATCATCATCAAGTAAGAATTAATAATGATAAATGGTGTAATTTATGTTTTTAGAGATATGTAAATTTCATTAAATTCCAATTTTTATGTGTCACTTCCATTCGACAAGAATAACCATTATGAACCGATCATGGAAATCTTGTAAATAATGCACCCATAACAATTGAAGGATCAAAATACTAATTATTAAAGTTTGAAATAATGTTATTAAATGATCATTTAAGGTGTTATAAAATTAAATATAATTATGTAATTAATTAATAACACTATTTTAACAATTATATTAGAGGTTTAAACATGTTTTAAGATGAACCCAAGGTAATGGATTTGTTAACCCGATTTTTATTCCTTGGGTTAAAATTCTACATCATTATATATGTGGTATTAAAATTTTTTGTCTGATTAATTTTGTTAAATTTTGTGTATTTATTGTTTATATACATGTTCCATCCACTCTATTATGTACCTCTTCAATTATATGATATTTTTAAGGCAAATTTATTTTAAAATGCTCTAAATTTTTGTTTTAAAAAATTCAAAACTACTTTTTCTATGAAATTTTTCATGTTTTATGATAATCTTCAGGTTCTGAGTAATTTTTTATAGTGAAGGGTGGTACCTATATCTCCTTCCAATTCAGTGGGTATGTGTATATCGTAGATTGGATATATGGTTACTCCAAGTATAATTGTGATGGTTACACAATTTATAAGGTAGTCGTGAGGATTAAAAATTATATGGTAACCGAGAGGGTAACAAGATGTTGTAAGTAATTCCACCAAGACACCTTTATAGTTCTATTTATGTTCTTATAGTTCTGTGAAAATTTGTAAATATCATGTTTCACAATGTAAGTATATATGGGTGACAAATATTTCTTTTGAAAATGATTTATATGTTACATGAATTCCTGGACTAATGTGTTTTATCCTAATTTTTACATACCTTACTGATATTTCTGGCATAATCACATTTTTTATAAATGATATACATAAGTTATAAGGATATTTAGGACAAATAATGAATCCCTGTTAAATGATTGATGAGTTGTCAAAGAAATCATGTTTTATTTGATATATTTTATATTTTGTAAGGAATGAATATTTTTTATGGTATCCACTATATATAAATGTGTAATTTTATGAATGAATTAGGTTCCAATTATCTAAATCTCTAATATTTAAAAGGTCCTAAATGTTAAAGTAAGTGATTTATTGACTAAGTTCAAGATTATTTACGGTAATATTTTTCTGTCTTTATAGATTATATCATAGGATGGTTTATATATCATTTGGGTTAGGGTCAGGTTAAAAGAATCTCATAAATGATTTTTACTCTATGATTAATTTTAAATGTTATCAAATATAATGATTACCATGTTGAGTTGACTAATAAATGTTTGTTCAGAATGGTTTTCCATAGAAGAATTAAAGAATCTGAAGAGGAGTGGCACCAGAAGAAAGATATCCTTCAGAATCTACAGCCCAGAATGGTAAGGATTGGAAACAACCAGTGTGTGAAAGTAATGGATCAACTAACATTATAAAAAATTGTGGTAGAAGCCATGAAATAGAACAACCATAGTTACTATAATAGACCATGACAATAGTGGAACATTTTTTCGGACAACATCCTCCTACATTCAATGGATCCTCTGACCCAGTAGCAGTTGAAGTATACATTAAATCCCTTGAAAATATAATTGATGTCATTGGATGTTTAGATAATCAAAAGGTATGATATTCCAATTCTCATTTTGAAGGTGAATCTAATCAGTGGTGTTCAATGGTAATTAATATCAGGGATAATGAATATATTTATGCCCTACAATGTGAGTAATTTAAAAGCCTTTTCCTTGAAAAATATTTTCTTAAGGTGGCTCGACTTATGATGGAGAATAAGTTACTTGAATTGACGTAAAAGGAGTAAAATTCAATGGATTTTTATGAATCGAACTTCTCCTGACTATATAGGTATACTCAAAATATTATTCTAGATCATGATATGAAAATCAATAACTTTTACTTATGATTGATGCCAAGGTATCGAAGGGGGATTTCTGCCCATGAATTCCAAAGTTATAAGAATATTTCTATGGTGCTGAGAGGGTAGAGATGGAGTTTTCTAATTAACACATGCATTTTTACAACAAGGTGATGAAGATGTCCATTTTTCAAGAGATGGTAAGAATCATCCAAACAAATCTGATGGTAATTAAATCTTGTTCCCAATTTGAGAAAATTGTGGCAAGAAGCACCATGGGAAATTACTTACCAAAAATATTTAGTGTTTTCAATGTAGTATGTTTGGATGTATGGCCCATGATTGTAAAGAAAATGATCCTAATACTAATACTAAATATAAACCTATAAAATGTTTTTAATATGGTGAGATGTGTTATTTTGAAAATTCATACACAAATAGATATATAAATGATGGAATTAATCCCAACTATAATAAGAAAGGTGTGGTGAGATCATTTGAGACTACATCAGTAGATATCAGGCCATATAATGAATATATATTAGGTACCTTGTTTTTTTACTCAGATTTTTCTAAAGTTAAATTTGATACCAGGTCTATACATTATTTTATTTTTGAGAAATTTTATAATAAATTGGAAATATCATCTAAACAAATGAAATACAAACTCAATGTCAAAACACCAAGGGGGATATTATAGAATATAATATTTTTAAGAATCATTCGATTTTGGTCTGTATAAATAATTTTTCTGCAAACCATCATTTTTACGTTAGAAGAGTTTGATATCTTTCTATGAATGGATTGGATTTTTATTTATCATGCTATTATAGAATGTAGATATAACGAATTTATTTTCCTGAATGTGTTTTAGTTTGTATTCAATAACTAACCCATACAATTGATAACATATTAGGAAGCTATGAAACTATTGAAAGATGGAAATGAATGTTATCATCCTCATATTGTTGAAAATAAGTGATTTTTTCTAAATAATGATGTCCTGGTGGTAAATGAATGTCGTGATGTTCTTATATAATGAGTTACATGGTGTTATACTTGATTGGGAAGTCAAATTCAGAGTTGAATTACTTCCTGATGCTATGCCAATTTCAAAAATCCCATATAGAATGGCTCAAATGGAAGTTATTTAATTGAGAAACCTATTACATGATTTTCTTAATAAAGGCTTCATTTGTCTTGACACTTCACCATGGGGTGCTCCTATTTTGTTCGTTAAAAATAATTATTGTTTGATGAGACTTTGCAATGATTATAGATATTTGAATAAGATCTCTTTTAAAAACAAGTATCCTTAGTCACATATCAATGAGTAGTTTGATCTGCTCGAGAGAGCACAATACTTATCCAAGATGGACATGGAATATGGGTACCATCAGTTGAAGTTGAAGGAGGATGATATTTTGAAAAAAAATCATACTAGATATGGGCATTATGAATTTCTTGTTATGCATTTTGTGTTAACTAATTCTCCTTCTTTATTCATGAATCTTATGTATAGAATATTTCATGAGTTCTTTAATAAGGTTGTGTTTGTGTTTATTAATGAAATTATAATATTTTTTAAGAATAAAGAAGATAATGTAAAAAAAATCAGTGTTTTTATACAAATCATAAACGAAAAGAAAATGTATGAAAATATTAGAAAGTTTCATTTTTGGATGAAACAGATTTCATTACTAGGGAACCTTGTAAATAAGGATTAAATAATAGTGGATCCTTCCAAATCAAAAGTGGTTGATAAATGGAAAAGACACACAAATGTTATATAGATTCGTAGTTTTATTGGATTAGTAGGTTATTATGGATGGTTTGATAATAAAATTTCACGTTTATCTATCCTGATAACTAAGTTAACAAGAAAAGGGGTTAAATTATTTTATAGAAGAATGTGATGTTATTTTAGGAACTAAAGATAAGATTGGTTAATTCTTTTGTTTTTGTCATGCCTTCCCGAAATAGTGAGTTTTCCATATAAAATGTCACTTTATTGAAAGGACTTGGTTGTGTTATGATGCTAAATGATCAAGTAATTTATTATACTTCAAGGCAACTAAATACCCATTACTTACATAACCCCGCACATGATTTGGAGTAAACTATTGTGGTTTTTTCTTTAAAAATTTGAATTTATCATTTATTTGGATTCAAATATCAGATATATACTATCCATAAAATTCTAAAGTGTATATTCACTCAGAAGGAATTAAACATGAGGCAGAGAAGATGTTTTGAAATGATAAATGATTATGACTACACGATCAATTAACATTTGAGAAATTAAACTTTGTGGAAGATTCCATGAGTTGAAAACATCATATATCATTAACAATGTTATGCTTGTAACATGATCCATCAGTTAATGTTTTGATGAATTTTTTCTTGGAAGTTATTGTTGCAGAAAATACCATTGTTTTGTTTCAGGTTTCAGTGCAGTCATCGTTATCATAAATAATTAAAAAAGCGCAAAAAGAAGACTGTGAGTTATAGAAAAAAGTTGAATTGGTTAAAATTGGTATGTTTCTAGAATTTTACCTTGATAAAGAGTGTGTTTTATGATTTTGAAAATCTTTTTCTATGCCTTTTGATTCTGAGTTAAAGAAAGAGTTTTTGTGTGAAGCTGATAGTTCTCTATTTTTAGTTCATCATGGAAATACTAAGATGTTTAGAGACCTTCAAGAGTATTATTGGTGGAAGGAATGGAATGAGAAATAACATATTTTACAATAAAATTTATTACTTGATATTAGGTTAGATCGTAGTGGTAGTTACCCAAGGGGATGCTTCAGCTTTTTCTAGTACCAAAATTGATATGGTGGAATGTATCCATGGACCATTATGGTAGTATTACCTAAGAAATCTCAAGGTAAGAATGTGATTTGGGTTGTTGTCAATCAACTAACAAAATCTGCACATTTTCATTCCTAGAGAGATAGAATTCCTTTGGATCATCTTTCTCAAATGTTCCTCAATTATATTATTAGGTTAAATGAAGTTCTTCTTTCCATTGTATCTGGCCGAGATCCAAGGTTACCTTCTATCTTTTGTAATAGCCTTTAGAATCTATTAGGCACAGAATTAAATTTCAGTACAGCTTTGTGTCCTCAATCAGATGAGAAGTCAGATCAAATGATTTAGACTTTGGATGATATGCTTGGATCATTTTCAATGGATTATTAGAGAATATGAAATCATCATCTTTCTTTATTTTAGTCTTCTTATAATAATAGTTTTCATTATTGTATAATGATGGAACCATTTGAGGCATTGTATGGGAAGCGACGTCGAACTCCATTATTTTGTGATGAAGTATGGGAATAGAATATTATGGTACAATAATTAGTGTAGGATATAGCTGATTAAATGAAGATGATCCAGCAGCACAAGAGGAGAACATAAATCAGACAGAAAATTTATGCGTACAATAGGAGGAAATATATTTTTTTGAGGTGGGTGATCATGTCATTCTTAGAATCTCACCATGGAAATGTTTTATTTTTTTTTGTATGAAAGTAAAGTTATGTCCTCTTTTTATTAGAACTTATTAAATTATAGAGAATGTTGGACCAATGACATACAAATTAGCTTTGACACCAAATTTATCTCAGGTACATAGAGTTTTTCATGCCTCAATGTTGAGGATGTTTGTGCCAGATTCAACTCATTTTTGGAGCCCAGATGTTTTTATGTTTGAAGACAACCATTCTTATGAAGAGAACCCATTTTATATTATTGATCGAGGGGAAAAGGGATTGCAGGATAATATAATCCACTAGTTAAGGGTTTTGTAGAGAAACCACATGGTTAAAGAAGAAACATGGGAGTTTGAAAATTCTATGAGTGAATAGTACCCTCACTTGTTTAATAAGTAAATAAAATTATGAGGATGAAATTTTTAAAAGATGGGGATAATTTAATACCCTAAAGTTTTAAAAAAATTTAATTTCATGAAAATTATGTTTCAATTAGATATTTATAACTATCCTTTAAACACAATTTTACCACTTCTTTGTTTTGAATTTCAAAAAACTGTCATCGACAATTGTGATTTGTATGTTATATGGAGTCTGATATGACCAAATTATTTTTTGGTGAATGTTAATATACCCTGATGAGTTGTAACATGAATAATAATATGTCACTAATAAAAAGTAAATTATATTATTAATTTATTTTATTTCGGTTTTATGATAGTGTCGACTTAATTAATTTTTTAAGGGGTTATAAATTGAGTTGTAGATTTAAAACTGTTATTTTTCAATAAATTATGATAATATTTATTGATAAATTTAATAATATTTATAATTTTTTCCAAAATTGGAGTTGTTTTTCTAATTATACATGTCTATAAAGGGTTAGGTCAATTTTTTTGGGGTTTTTTTGAAATTTTTTAATTTTTGATGAATAGTGAAATGCGGTGAAATACTGTATATTCAAATTATTAGTTAAATACACAATTTATGAAATCATAAGTGATGTAATACCATGTGGCCAAAACTCACATGCCATTATTACTATTTTTTGTCACATTGATCACGATTATTCATAGTCTTGAGAAAAATATTATAATAATGATTAAAATAATTTAAAATACCTTCTATCATCCACTATAAATACCACCATCAGTCACATCTTCCTCCCACACCTATAAAGCCTTGAGCCTTAGCTATATTATACCTAACAATACTAACTAGGATATTCCCCACATTCAAGTGCTTCTGGTCTCACCAAAAGGGAAAACCCAAAGGCCTTAAGAATGATGACCAGGACAAGATATCAAGAGGTAAACAACCTCTAGTTTTCTTTAATTTATTTTCATTTTCTTTTATATTCATATTATTTCATCAACTATCCTTATAAAAGAGGAATGATTCATATAGTATCTTAAATATTCTTGATTTATTCATGTTTATGTATGACTCACCATTATACTTATCATGTTCTCCACTTATTAAAGAAATTAAAAAATTGTCCATGATGTGTCGATTTACCGACATCATGGATGAAGTGATTACAATTTCTTTTACTTTATTCAAGAATAGTCATGAAACCATTTTTATTTTTGAAATATATTATAATTTATTTATTATATATTATATAATTTTCTAGAATAAGTATTTATACATGATATTAATTTATAAAACAAAATGAGTTCATTATAATCGAAGAATCACTAAAACGACCAAAAGAAATTTCAATAATGTATTTACATGTGAATAATCAACAAGTTAGAATTCAGAATGATAAATGGTATAATTTATGGTTTTTTAAATTTATAAATACCTTTAAACTCCAATTCTGATGATTCACTTCCCATTGAACAAAATATCCATCATGAACCGATCATGGAAATAATGTAAGGAACGCACCCAAAAAAATAGATAGAACTAAATAATAATAATTAAAGCATGAAATAATGTTATGTAATGATAATATAAGGAGTTATAAACATGAATCCCTTTCTTTAACATATTAATAACACTTCTAAACCACTATAAAAGAGTTTTAAACAAGTTTGAAGTAAGACTAAACCGAGGTAAGGGAATTCATAACCAAATTTCTATTCATTGGGTTAACTTTATATTACATTATTTATATGGTATTAAAAGTGTTTTTTTGATATATTTTATTTAATTCTATTTATTTAAATTTCATATAAATTTTACATCTACTCTATTATGTATCGCTTCAATAATATTATTTTCGTAAGTGGCTTTTCTTTTAAAATCCTCTTTTAAAATCATATTGTACCAAATTCAAAACCAATGTTTCTATGAAAATTTTAATATTGTATGATTATGTTATAGTTTGTGGGAATTGTTTATGAGTAAGTTTGATACCTATATCGCCCTAAAATTGATTTTGTATGTGTATGTTGGGGTCTTCTGAATTGTTAATTCAACTGTAACTGTGACGGTTCCACAAATTGTATGGTAGTCGAGAGGGTTATACATTATAAGGTAGTAGAGAGGGTTATAAGATTATGTAAGTAATGAAATAAGATTCCATAATGGTTCTATTTATGTTCATATATTTTTGGGGATCTTTTGAAAATAACATGTTTCACAATGTTTTTATATATGGGTGACAAGTTTATCTTTTGAAAATGATCTCATACTTTACATGTATTCATAGACTAATATTTTCTTTCCTTATTTTTACATCCCATACTGAGCTTCTTGTGATCATCCCATACTATTAAATAATTTTCATTTTTTATAAGGATTTGTAGTAAAAATAATGAATCGAAGTTAAATGATTTATAAGTTGTCAAATAAATCATGTTTTATTTGAAAAGATTTATATTTTGGAAGAAATTATAACTATTATTATTGTATCTGCTCTATATTAATTGGTAATATTATGAATTTATTATGTACCAATTATATAAATCCTTAAACATGAAAATATCTTCATCTTGGAAGGAACTGGTTTCTTGACAAAATTCAATATTATGTAATTTAATATGTTTGGGACCTTATATAAATCATGGGAATTATTTTTTCAACAAGAACAAGGAATTAAAGGTGTCTGAATTACATGTATTGGATATCCTTCCAAAGGAAGAATGATTTCATGACCATGGTATTTTCACGTGACTGGATCATTTTCTAAACATGATCTATTATTAATCATGTGGTACCCCTCTATCAATCGCTCCTGCTCTTGTGAAGTCACCCATACCTGCATTTATGGTCAAGCAATGTATGGAAGGTGGGTCCTTTTGATCATATGACATGGTAATCTGCAGATGCCTTCAAATAGTCTAATGGTCCCGAAATAATAAAGGTATAATAAAGTAATAAACCTATTTGGAAGGATATTTATTTTGACCGTCATAAAATGTTAACATGTGATTCCCAAGACCACACAAATCCCATAGAGAATTTCCACTTTGATGTGTGACAGAATGTTTGTGTGTCACCCACATCATACGAATTCTCTCTGACACATCCATTCAATCATGTGATTCCACCATGGCTCCATGGAAAGAATATGTATTTTCTGTGATAGTTATCACACATAATAATGAGATCTATCATTTATCACGCAATACTCCAAGTACGATCATAGTGATTTTCTACGAAAACATTTACATGACATCACATAATCACATGTCCTTATAAAATAATGAAGGTAATAAATGTGAAAAGGTGGAATATTCTCATGAAGGTTCAATATTTTGATCTTCAAGTGAATGGGGTTATGTGTCTTCTGTCATGGGATGTCCCTTTTATATGTCATCTTGATCATGTGGAATCCCCTTTGACAAGTCATCTTGTTCTCATGAGAGGCCATTAACTAGTTGGTGTACTATCATAAAGGACCCTATATAGGCAGTCATTGATCATGTGAAATCCTTTCCATGGGTTTCCATATACTGAATCAATCATAATGTACATATAAATTACGAAACATTTTTGAAATACCTAAAATGTTATAAAAATATATTCCAAAAGACCGTATTTGTTTAGTGCATTTGGAAACATGGAAACTCAAACACTTGTGCATAAGAAAGCTACATTACCTACCAATTGGTTCCCCAATACTATATGCCCTCTCATAAGTATCCTACATGTTATCTATACTCATAACTTGGGGATGGAATCCTAAATATGGCTGAGATTAGATTCTCATTAAGGGTAAACAAAGGAGACATGTACGTATAATCATGGGAATAGGGGTACAATAATGTGATAATAACATTAAAAGACCATACCCGGCATATCATAGATCATAAAAATTATATATGGAAAAAATCATTGTTGTTTTTATTAGATGAATGATAAGGAAATAAATTTCATAAGCAATGAAATTATAACTGAGGAATAAGACATAGAATTCGTGGTATATATATAAGAATTGAAAATATGATTCCTTGGCTACCTTCCAATACCTTTATAACATGTTAGGCTTGGGATATAACCAACATATCCACTTTAGGATTGGGATAAAAATCTATGTATCCTCTAACTTTTAGAATTGGGAAACAACCAATGTAACTTCTATTTTTTATTCATGGGATATAACCCATGTACCTCCATGTTTTTGGACTTGGGATACAACCCGTGAACCCTCTTAATTTCACGAATTGGGCTACAACCCATGTACCTCCATCTTTTTGGGCTTGGTGTTTAACTCATATACCCTATAAAATTTATTCTTTAGGATACAACCCATGTACCTTCATGTTACTTATCATTAGGTAAAACATATATACCCATTGATCTCATATAAAAATTATAATTACCTAATACATTGGTGGGATATGTTGTACCTACCCTTCACCTAATAACTCATACATACATGTTCCACAGGATAATAAATATTTTATCTTTAACCACAAACATTATAAGATATATAAACATCAAATCATGACCCATGAAATGAAATCAGTATCATCAACAATTCACCATATCATAACCTATGGAAATGATATCGGTGTTATAATTGTTTCATCAGATAATAACCCTTGAAATGAAGAGGGATTCAAAACATATAACTTGAGGAAGAGAAATTTGATTCTTTAATATCATTAAATCAATACATAAACCATCAAAAAAATAATATGAATGGAAACAATTGGATCATTTACGAGAAGGTCACAAGAAACATCAAAAAATTGTTTTATATATAGAAAATATATCAGATTTATATTTTAAAGAAATTTTATAAGATAAATATCATTTCTTCTATTAAAAATGATCTATAAAAAATAAAATAATTTTGAAGTTATTTTTTGTAAAAACAAACATGAAAATATATAAAATAAGATTTGAAAACATTTATGAAATCCTTTTTCATTGAAAATAAATAATGAGATGATAAAAATGCTTTCAATGCCATAGTCCACTAATACTTATTAAATATGCTTGAATGAATTTTGAAAATATTTTTCCTTGAAAAATTATAAAATTATATTCATAATGTTTTGAAAATATTATATTGGAAAATTATTTGAAAATAGTAATTAAATATTAAAAAAAAAATTAGAAATTTTTTTTTGAAAGAATATAGATTTATGTCTAAAGAGATTGGTAATGTCAATATTTCATAAAAATACTTTCCTAACCATATTGTTTATTAAGGAGTGTTAAAATGGTATTGATAAACTAATATATCTTTAATGACCAAAAAAAAGATAATTTTTTAGTGTTAATGAGATATTGATCATATTATTTCATCCAAGGAAGCATAAACATAAACAATCTCAAATAGTGATGAGATTGTTTCAATATACTTTTATCACATGGTATCCTTCAACCATTATCCACATTTAAGATAACTAAATTACATGAATTTAAATATATCATGAAAATAATTATATTTTTGGTATAAAATTTCAATTTCAGTATATACACCTCATTGAAAAATATATGTTCACAACAAGGCATGTATCTCAATGGAAAATTGAGACAAAAAATATTTTAGATTTTTGTAACTTTTCAAACATAATCCTCATGAAATAAATATCATATAATTGATATGTGAATATCCATCAATTTAATTTTAAGAGTCATTTATTACATACAAGGTAAGTATAGACACCATAAAAAATTAATGGGTGTGGTATAAACCATGTATCTCTTGGAAATAAAACATGAGATTAAATCCCCTTACTATGTGTCTTGACTCTATTAATTCTCATACAAGACTCATGTATAAAAAATGTATGATTAATATACATATTATATTGAAACATAATATTATATCTAATACTATATATGGTTTTATTATGACTTTATATTACCCTCCAGTTATCAATCCCTGGTTGTGGTTTTACATCAGGTATTATTCTCATTGTTTTTCACATGGTCTTAATTTGTTATATATTTTTTCCTTACATTCTTATCAGGATTACTAGTATTTAGAAAATTATATAAATATATTTTTTACATTATATGTTTAGTATAATAATATATATAATATATAATTAGGAAATTGAATACACCATTCATAGAGATTGTAGGCTGTATGTATGCAAGAACGTTGTTTCTGTTTAACATCTATATAGAATTAATGAAGGTAAATGAAATATATGTATATATATATATATATATCATTATAAAATTAGAATTATTATATAATATATATAATATATTTTTAATAAACAATTAATTTATACATTATATGTAGTGTGTGAGAGAATTACATCGCTTTGAGGGGTCCACAATTCCTCGAACGAAATTATCAAATTTACACAAAATAGAAACAACAAAAATATGTGTGATAAAAGTATTAATGAAGATTAAATATGTAATTATTATAATATTTAATATATATACATAGTGTTTCCATCATAAATTTACCCATGATTGGTGGTAGAGGAAAATTAAAAACCATTTTTTAATGAGGCGGTAGTTTTTTGTACACGTAAACAGTATGTTCATTACCCATTAAATGGTAGTGTGTGTAAGTGTAAGTAGAGAATTAATTTATTATCATACATTTATATTAATGATGATTTTTTTATAAAATATTCAAATAAGATTATTTTAGGGGGGCATAATGGAAATAACATAAAATAACATGATAAAGAATGTTACCACTTATTCAGACAACACCTTTTGGTTTGCAACAAAGGGCTTCAGTAGATTGATTTCCTTCTAAGGTTAGGATTATATGATGAGGGTATCCATTTTTAGGATATATTTGAATAGATGTTTTTTTATCTTATGTATCATGATAGGTGTGAGGAAGTGGGAGGATAGGAGGCCTCTTTATATTAGAGGAGTTGTGGCACTCTTGTAAATTGGTGGGAAAAGGGATTCCACCCACGTTTTTTCAATGGATGTGGATTCAATAATGGTAAAAAGTATAGAAACATAAATATATGGTTTGAATATGGAAATACAATCTATTTTGGACAATTAAATAGGTAATTTTCCCCTAACAATAAGGATTAGTCCTCATTTATGCTTAATTTTACTTCAATAGATGTAATTAATTTTTATTAAATTCACTACTATTTTTAGTCAAAAAATAATTGTAAATTTTTATAAATTAAAATTTATTCTTATTTGAAATATTCAGTCTATTTTTCAAAATTTTAATGAGAAAAATGAAATAAATTTATTTAAATTTAATCTTATAGTCATGTCGACAGTGTGGGTTTTTAATGTAAATACATTCAACAAATTGCTATATTTTTTACATTCAATTTCAAAATGAATTTGATTCCAATGAAATAATTTCGGATTATTAATAAAAATATTGTCTAATTAAACATTAAACTAATTTAAAATTAAATTTAACCTTATAAATAAATTAGATTGGAATGCAGTTTTGAACTGAAATTTTGTATTATCCAATATTCATTAAAAATTTAAAACCTTACAAGAAAAATACCAAAAAATGTATTATCCTAATTTATATGATTCTATTTCAAAGATAATGATTATTTATACATATGAGATCTATATAAGATACAAAATTTGGTTTGAAAATGTGTTCTTATTTAAAATATGGTAAAACTACCATTATAAAAATATTATTTTTTAAACATAAAATTGGGTTTGTTTTTATATTATGTGTATAAAATATATTGAATTTATATAAAACATATTTTTTTCATATAATATATATATATATATATATATATTAATATAACTCACAGATTATAATCAATTTTACTTATTAGGGTAAAACTACTTTGTAACCATAAAAGTAATAATATTTTCTTTTACATTCAAACAGTTTTCGAATTCATTTATAATTAACTGCTAACCTATGAATTCATTATATATTTTTTTGTAAACAATATATTTTCACAAATTAATTAAAAATATTCATAATAGATAATTTAATGGCTAGGTTATATCTTATTATATTAAAAAACAATTTAATAATATATTATTGTTTGGTAAAACTCGGTCAAGTGTGTCAAGTAATCCATCGAGAAATTCCAGTCATCTGTTTAATGTAAGCTATCATTACTATTAATTGAATATAAATATCAAATTTATATTGCATTTAGTTCATGATTAACATGGTATTTCATATAATTAAATCTAGAAATGGATATTTAATATAAAATTAACTATTTCTAATCTTGCGTGAAAACAAAAATATGAATTATATTAAATTAATTCAAATAATAATAATTCAAATAATATTGGGGTGTTATATTATACCCCCTTAAAAATAATTTTACCCACAACATTCATTATTATTATTAATGGTTTAAGACTTGAATGATCGTTTCAGAGAAACCTACATCATAAAAATGAATACAAATGCTTCTTTTAAAAAGTTACAGTTGGAAACATAGTAGTAACCCAAAAAACATATAACTAGGATGCCACATACTAGAACATAGGTGTAAATTGAAAACATGGATATGTAATATAAATGTAACTATCATTATCTTGAAAATAGTGACATATAAGTTGGTCAGGAGAATGTTAACAGTCACCAACCTGTAAATCCACAATTAACTAAGGGACCATTTTATTTATAAAAAACAAGGTAATAGGATTACCTTTTTGGTTTCATGATTCTTTCCTTAGAGTTGAACTATATAAATTAGAATTTATAATTACATGGGTTTATTCAATTTATTGAGTAAAATCTCACCCATTGGTTGTGTGTTGACCAATTTCAACTTCATCTATTTCCCAAAAAAGATGGTGTTTTTTATTCCGTAAGCATTATCAGATCACGCGATACATGATAAGTTATCAAATAACTCTTCATTTAACATCAAAAAAATGTCATTAGAGTAAGTTATTCAGTATTTATAAATACTCATGTGGTGTGATGATACAATAATCTCAAAAAATTCAATTCAATTTTAACTTAAACATTCCATAAATGATTAACCTTATGACCCTTCGGAATGTTGAAATTAGCAAAAAAAATTGAAATAATGTCATGAAATTATCATAACATTGATCCCCCATGCTTCATCACTTACTAAACATGTGAATACATTCATTAATATATTTTCATGAAAACATGATCGTGATCTGACTTTCCAAAACCCCTTATTGAAAATATACATGGTTCCAAAATATAATTCATCATTTATTCCTTAAATATTTTCCTATCTTAAAAAAAATTCAATGGGGATCATGGGTTCATCCTAATAAATATATAAAATAAACCTGATTTTATAAATCCAAAATTTTTGTAGAGAGAGATAATCAATTCTTAGACCCAAATCATGCTTCTCTAAATGATCAACAATATTTTTATAGCTCTTATTTTTACAAAATCTCACCTGAAATTATACACTATAGAGTTCATCAATTATTGTGGTTAACATCATCTATTTTTATTCTATATGATTCCTTATTTCCATTATATTTAGAGGTTGTTGAAATTTATCCCCTTTATTAACCCTTTGATTTGGGAACTTTTTGAAGGAATTACCAAAATCCATGCAATTGAAACACTAATGCGCGGGAGGTGCATCATATGGACTCTTCTCAATATTTAAATCATTATATTACATCATCCAATCCCTTCATAATTTAGTTATTCTATGTCCTTAATTTCTAAACATAAAACATTAAATAGTCCCATTTATACAATGACCTCAATGCTTTTTTACAAACATAGAGTAGAATGGGAGGATCAACTTTTTATCTCCATGGTTTGTAGATTGACATTTGAACTCCATATTCCTCATATTTTTAAAACCATGATATTGATACATAAATTCAACCACTATTTCCACTTTTATTTCAAAATTAAAAATCTATTTATATCTAATAATTTCTCTTATGGACAATGTCTTTTTCGGACTTGGTTTTGAGCCACTAAAGAACATATGAACCTTACATTACGATTGGATTATAATACTAAAAGCTAACTCACATGTCTTGTGAAATTTCCCTTGTATGTTTCAACAGAATCATTATAGTTTTGATTCAACTAAATTAAATTGTTTTCCATCATCCTACAAATAACATAAGGAATGTACTTATTTATGAATATATTCTTGAACTCATCTCAATCCATGGATTCAATTTTATCTTTATTCCTCATATTCATGACTAGAGTCCACCACTGGTCTTCTTCACCTTCAAACCAATAAATATCTAGAATTAATTTTCATGATCTAAACACTGGAGAATAGAAAAACTATTTCTAGGGGTACCGATCTATTATTCAATAGCAAGTTAATCAAAAGACCCACTAAAATATGGTGGATGTTTCCTCCTAAAGGACTCAATAGAACATTGTTTTTTCATTGTTTGCATGGAAGAAAACCATTATTAATAGCCTGAGAATGTTTTCTGCTCATAGAAATAAGGTTTTTCTTTCCATATCCCATATAATTCTATTTTTCAGAGGTCATCATTTCAATTTCCATCACCATCACAATTTATTTAGTTACTCTGTGTTCCATCCATTGACTAAACCCAAGTCCTAGAGTTCGAAACAGTTATCACAATGGGGAATCTCATAGTCATGAAAAGTCTCTTATAAGGTGCCTAAATTATGAATCCTTCCTTAATAAATGAATCTTTTGGTTTATCAAATGTCAATCATAACCATCGTTCATTTAAATCCTTTATGATGGTTCATGGTGAGTTTGTGAATTTACAAAGCATTTCTCTTGGGAGTGTCATACCAAGGGTGCAGTAAGGCACGGTTTCATATACCAGATGACCCTAAGATAGGCTGGTAACTTCTTTGGCATAGTTATTACATCTAGGTACATCTGTTCCAAATCCAAATTCACATTTAGAATATGTATAGGGATTTATTTATAAGATATCACTCACTCTATCCTTTTACTGAAATTACAAGACATTTTCCTAAATGTTTATTCATCCATATACTTATTCATAGAGACATCCCTTGATATATCCATAGAAATATATATATGGATATCACTAAAGTTTTATCATCATTGTTTCCAAATTTGAACAAAATTTTGATCTGATACAAACTATATTGACTAATTTGTAACACACATACACATTACATATCTTTTTCAGAACACCTAAAACTTTTTACAAATGGATTCCCAGAGACTGTATTATTTCAGTATAATTGGAAACATGGAAACATATGCATGGATAAATAATTTTGATACATTGTATCTCACTATGTTCTCCAGGACTAGAACCCCTCTTAGAAATATCAAACCTAAAAAATATATTTATAACATGGGGAAGTTAAATATAAAAATATGTGAGCTCAGATTATTTGTAAAAGTAAACCTGGGAAAGATGCAAGTATAACATGAGAATAAGGGTTTGATAATGTAATCATAACATTACAAGATCATACCCTTCAATTCAAAGATCATTAAAATGAATAATCGAATAAATATATGATGTTCTTAAGAAATGAATCATGGTGAAATAAGTATCCTAATCCAAAAATGCATAATTGAAGAATAATACATAGAATTTTTGGGATACACATGAGAATAGAAAATCATATGTCAAAGATACCAATAAATACTTTATAATAATATAGTCATGTGCTTTGAATCATGTACTACCTCGGGCTTTAGCTAACAACCTGTGTACCCTCATGCTAAAAAGCGTGGGATAAAACTAACACACCATCTCCTTTTTAGTCAGGGAATATAACCCATGCACCTTCATGTTTTTAGTATTGGGCTACAACTCATGTAACCTATTACATTTAGGCTTTGGGATACAAACCATATACCTTCATGCTTTTATGAATGGTATATAACCTTTGTATGCTATTACATTAAGGATTTGGGATAAAACCCATATAGCTTCATGTATTTAGGTTTGAGTTATAACCCTTGTACCTTTTGATCTTATATATAATATATCATTATATAATGCATTTAAAAATATATAGGTCCCTCCCGTGACATAATAAGTCATGCATACATGTTCTACAAGATAATAAATCTAATTTCATGACCCATAAAAAATTTGGGATCTATAAACATCAAATCATCATAAAATAAATGAAATTGGTATCATTAAAATTTCATCACATCATAACCTATGTAAATTATTTGGTTTTCTTAATCATTTCAATAATATATAACCCATGAAATGATGTGGGTTTCAAAACCATAAAACTAGTGGAATTGAAAAAGATTTCATAAGTATCAATCCATCAACACATAAACCATTAAAAAGGTAATATTAATGTAATCATTTAATCATTTATGAATACATTATGAGTAATATAAATATATTTCATTTTAGATGAATAATAACATTGAATTATACTTTGAAAACATTTATTGAGGTAAATATCCTTTTTCGTTGAAAATGTTACTTTAAAACATAAAACATTTTGAAAAACATTTTAATGAAAATTAACATTAAAACTTATGAAGAATGATTTATAAAAAAAATTTAAACATTTTTCATTGCAACCATATATTTATTTATAATAAAAATGCTTTTAAAAATCATGCTTTGAAAGAACACAGATTTCTGGCCCAAGAGAGATGTAAAGTCAGGATTTATTAAAAACAATTTCTTAACTAATTATATATCAGGAGTATAAAAATGTTATTCATACGTGAATATATCATTAATAAATTTAGGAGAATAAAATTTATGAATTTTTTTAAGATATTGATCATAATATTTCTTCCAATCATATATATAATCAATCTGGAAATGCGATGAGATTATTTTTTTAAACTCTTTCTATTTGGTTGATTTGAAACATATAAGACAATTTATAAAATGAAATCTTATGATGCATAAAATATCATTACGTTAATTAAATTCATGATAGGACATTTAAATGTTACTATATACACCTCAAGGAAAAATATTGGTTCATATAATTACATGTGTCTCAAAGATTGAAGTTTGAGAAAAAAATATGTTACCAATTTCAAAGCATCTGAAACATAAATGCCATGAAATCAATAAGATAAAAAGAAATTGTAAACAAAAATAAAATTAATTAAATAATAATTGAATACATCCATGGGTTGTGTATACACCACAAAAAAATGAATGAGTGGTAAATTAAGCACGTATCTCATGAAAAAAAAACAGAGATGAACTCCCCTTGCCTTCTGTATCGACTCTCTTTATACACGTACAATCATCCTTTATAATACATGTAATTTTATAGTATATATTTTTTAGGAATATATTTTTATATCTAATATCGTATTTGGTTTTATCATGTCCTTATATTATAGGCTTGTATACAATCTGTGGATAAGGTTCCACTTAGGGTAATATTTTCTTGGTTCATTATATGCTTCTTAATTTGTTATATACATAGTACTTATACTTATATACTGATTTCCATAATTTAAACGATGATATAAATATAACTTTTATTCTTTATATATTTAGTATAATAATATATATAATGTAGAACTTTGAAATGGAACACACTATTCATGGAGACAGTAGGTCATACATATGCATGAATGTTGCTTCCGTTTAATTGTAGTATTGAATGAACGTTGGTAAATAAAATATATTTATATATATTTATATATATATAATAATTATAGAATAATTATTATGTTTAATATTTAAAATAAGTTCACTAAACCAATCATTAATACATTCCATGTAGTGTGTGAACGAATCCCATCAAATTGAGGGGTTGGTAGTCCACACTTCCTCAAAACAAATTATCATATTTACACCAATGGAAAGAATATATATCTGTGTAGTAAATGTATTATAAAATTTTAAATATATAATTAATTTAGTATCATAAAATATATAAAATTATCTTTCAACCTAAATTTTTCCTAAGAGGTTGTAAAATAAAAACCAAAAAATCGTCATTTAGTGCAGCGATAGTTCACCATACACGTAAAAAGTATATTCCTTACCCATTAGATTGAGGTGTATGAAGATTTAGGCCAGAAACCTATAATAATTATATTATACTATATTGAGGATATTAGTATTTATATAATCATGTAATAAGAATATTTTAGTTGTTCTATAATGGAAATAACATAAAAGAACATGGGGAATAATGTTACCTCTTACTCAAGAAGAGTGAGTGGTCGAAACCCTTCTGTAGTGAGACGCACTTCCGAGAGGTAAAACCAAAGATCTTAAAAAGTAACTAAATTAGATAACAAAGCTTCCATGCCACAGTTTATTTGGGTAGGATGAGGCAAACAATTATTGATTGTGCTCCAATTTCAAGCCTCTCATATATTACAACCAGAATAGCTTTAACATGCACGACAGAATCCTTCTTTAAAATACCAACACAAGAAACATTAAAATGATAGAAAGAGTATTTTTGAAAACTGAATTCAATTGGATTAATGTTAAGGGAATATATCTTTATGGGTATTGGATTCCTCAAACCAGACTACATGTGTTTGTACGAATCAAAACATTCTTGTCCCAAGAAATCACATGCCATCTATTGTAGAAGAAGCGGAAACCCTATTTCCCATTACAAAGAAGTGAGAAATCTCTCATCCTCTTCTTACTACTTGAAAATTCAAACCATGAGAACTGCATGTCCAATAATGGTATTGAATATTTAATCACTTGGAAATCAGTAACACTTCAATTCTAACGTGTGTTAAATTATTTGGTTTAAATAGGATTCTTTGGCATCCTAGGATTTTATATGACATTTCATTGGCCATACAGGTCCCAATAAAAAGTGGATAAAGAAACAGAAGAAGTTAGATATCACCATTATGCTAGATTTTTAGTTGAAGTCGATCTATGTTCCACTCTAATTGATATGGTTTACCATTCTACTGAGGAGGAAAAACATGAATTAAGAATTGAATTTGAGAATATACCAAGTTTTTTTTCAAGAATGTAAAGTCATTGGCCATTACACATAAAACTATTTATGTTCTATCACTTGTGTTTTATTCTTGTTGCATGGACATGATATCAACTCATGTCTTGAAAAAGAATAAATCCATTAAAGGTAGTGATAACCCACGGACATTCCTGACTCAGAATACTGTTGATTCTGAAAAAAAACATGGTATAGGAAATGAATCAATTACCTCTACTAATTTTTAACAACAAAAAAAGCATTATTGGGCTGACATAATTGAGCGGGGTCCTACTAATCTCCCAATACTGCCTGAATTACTAAATCCATAAATGTCAAGGGACAATGAGGATATCAATACCTGAATAGTGAGTGAATATTTTTCCCCTATAGAGGTTGGATACTCCTATGGTCTTATGGATTATACTAATATCTCAAAACCTGGAACTCAATCTCTTGTTGAAGTCTATTTTGCTAAATTTTCTTTTCAGGTTTAGGCAGGAAAACAATTTCTTTATCCCTCCATGGAAGTGGTCAATGCAATTGTTAAAGAGGCTCCATCCTCCATGACATGTAAGGAAAATGTACCTGACTTAGATTCCAATCATGTACATGCTTAAACGGTTCATTCTCATGTAGGAAAAACATTTTTTGGCCCTACGTTGGGTGTAGAAGATGGAGCATGCCCTGGCTACTAGGTAATGCGAGCTGGGGGGATATAGGGATACCCTGCTTTGTCTTTCCAGAAGAAAATGGGCTTGGAAGATACTCCAAAGCCACACACAATAAAGACGAAAGGAAATAACTCTGGCCTTATCTCCACTCCAATGATGCATTATAATTTTTCACAGCTAGAACATACACCAATAGAGCATTCCCAACACCCTGCCGCATGAGATGAGTATATGGATGATTCTCATTAACCAGAAAGT
Organism: Viscum album; assembly: GCA_963277665.1. NCBI lineage: Eukaryota > Viridiplantae > Streptophyta > Magnoliopsida > Santalales > Viscaceae > Viscum > Viscum album. The sequence goes on from OY728152.1 coordinate 1,768,981,767, forward strand.
TCTTGGTAGCATAGACGATATTCTATAAATCAAGTAACATGACATGAAAACCAAAACCAATGATTAGGGAGGATGAAGCACCATCATATGTCTTGGATTTGGAAGACACAGATATTGAAACACTTATTAAGTAAGTGTGGGACATGGAAGCTCTTCACTATGGGGGATTTGGGTGAGGTCAGAGCCAGGGTATTGATTGGGGATCTCTGGGGGATAAATAAAGATAGATTAATGAAAAAAATGGGACCTTATGATGATTCATTTGATGATCTATATGAACTTCAGCTTCTTTCTCTATGTTTAGGTGTTGTTGTAATGATTCTAATAAAAAGTGGCTTGGCCCCCACCTTTACTACTACCTCTAACTTGGGTAACTCCTTTCAGTTTTCATCATATGGATTCCATATATATCCATATTCCCAATAGTAGGATTCAATGATGATGGGGGTATGTTTATGAGGTATTTGGTTTGATATTGGTTGAAAAACGTGTCTTGAGAGGTGTCAAGAATTAGTAAGAGATGAGGCCATTCATAGTGGAGGACTTTCTCTCTTGTAAATTTTGGGAAAATTATTTACACCCATGTTTTTTCAATAAAAGTGGATTAGATAATGGTATTATGTCTATCAAAGTGATTATGGAGTTAATATATGTCCAAAAAATGGATTTAGTACAACATGCATGGTCATTAGGGCATTCTGTTTAATGATTATTCCTTAGTTAAGCTTACATTTTTCTTAATTGATGCAATTAATTTTAATTAAATCCAATAATATATTATGTCAAAAACATAATTTAACTTATTAGAAATTATAAATTATTATTATTTCAAATTTGGAGTCCATTTTTCTAAATCCCAATTACATTAGGGGATGAAATTAATTTTAATTTAATTCTTCAGTTGGGTTAACAATGCGTGTTTAAATGTAAAGTATTGAAATTTTTTCTATGTGTTTATATTCAATTTCAAAGTTACATTGATTCCAATGAAATAAGTTGGTTTTATTGATAAAAATATGATCTTATAGAACTTTTAAATTAGTTTAAAATATAATTAATCCTTATAAATAAATTATATGAAATGATGTTTGGAACTGAAATTCAGTATTTTCCACTATTCATTAAACAAATGAAACCCTACAAGAATGTACATTCAATTTTTTCTTCATTTTTTTTCAAATATTAATTTTATTTTGACATATTGATTCAATAATATTTCCAAAATTTGGTTTTAAAATGGGTTCACCATTAAATAGTGATAAAACTAACTTTCTAAAATTATAGTTTTTTAAACAAAAATTGGGTTTTCTGTTATCTTATGTCCATATATTCTACTTAATGAATATAAAAAATATTTTATTGAGCATATAACATATTTATTACACTAATATAATTCAATAGTTATAATTAATTTATCTTTTTAGGGTAAAATAGATTTGTAACCATAAAAATAATAATATTTTCTTTTATATTCAATCTGGTTTCATATTAATTTCTAATTATTTGGTACGATATGAGTTAAAATAATATTTTTGTAATTAATATATTTTCCAAAATTATTTAATATTATTTATAAATTCTACTTTTTATGAATATTTTATGTCTTATTATATTAATTAATACATTATTGTTCTGTAAAACATGGACTAGTATGTTAAGCATGCCATTAATGAAAGTCAGTCTTCTGTTTATTGTAAACTAACATAGGTTTTCCAAGTAGAGAAAGATAAAATTTATAATGTCATTAGTGCATGATTAAATGTGTTTTTCAAATAACTCAAGCAATACATGGTTCATTAATATAAAATAAAATATTTTTAGTGTTTCCTGAAATGAAAAATATCAAAAAAATTAAATTATTTCAAAAAACAATTCAAAATAATCTCACAGTGTTATAATCCTGATCTCATGTAGGCTCCAAAAAATGTCATCATAACCTTATAAAATACAATTTACATGTTAATATAGTTATGTTAAAACACTTTGATTGGGTAGGGTCCAATACACAGGGTGATGGTGAAAAATTATCTTAATTTATAAATGTCATGAGGATCAATAGATGAACTATAGTAATACCATGTGATGTGTGTGATGAAAATATATCTATACCGAAACCATATCATGTTTTTCACATTAATATTCATCAATAGGTAGTAAAAATATGGTAGTTATTCTTATAAATATATACACCTCGAGATAAAAATAACACCCCACTACACAAGTAAAGAATACTACATAGGAGCATACTTCTCAGAGTGAAAGATCATCCGATTAAAAGGAAATACGCTATGTGAAATCTAGGGGATTGAATAAGGGGTCACACGATATGAATATGTCATTTCCTGATCACATTATATATCGAAATCAGGGATACTAGTGTGTATTCCATATTATGAAAAGGAGTTTATCATGTTGACTAGGACACAAGAAACCACTATAGACTAATTCTTGACAAACAATGAGCAACATATGTAATTAATATGAATTATTTTTGAAGTATTTTTCACATATGGGTAGTTTAATCTTCATAATATGGCATCATTCATGTATAATTATTTATCCAGATCAAGTGATTATTCCAGGACATGTCACCCAAGTCTTATGAATACATATGGACCTATCAAACTAGTCTCCTAAATTCCTACGGTCTTGTCAGCAATGTCATGTGACTCCTGCTGGTCTTGAAATACAAATCATCTGATGCCCTTTTGACATGTCAAACATATCTTACAGATTCTTCTAGATAATTCAACCAAGTTGTGTGGGGTCATCTAGACGTGACAACCAAGTCTTGAGATCTCATTTGGACATGTCTATCAGGTCATGTGATGACCTTCGAGCATGTCATCTACATCACATCATTTCATCTAAGATAGTCAAATGGATTGTGAAAATTTCTATGTAAATTCCAATTTGGAAACCATGAAATTCACATAAATCTCTAGGATTGATTGCATTAATCATGCAATAGCCTTTCAAACATGCCATCACGATTATGCTATGTCCTCATGAAATGTGTCTTTAGATCATGTGAAAGCCTCCCAAACATTCCATGCATATCATGAAATGTCTTCTTTATAAGTCATTTTTATCATGTGGTTTTATTTATACATTTCTATTAGGAATGTACTACATGATCAAATGTCTTCAAAAATGTTAGGCATACACCTCAGACACCTTTGGTGGAAAATCAGGATATGTCAAGCAGACGCCCTGGGACCTAATAATCTTCTCTGGTAGACATATTCAGTTATAACCCAAAATTTAACTATAAGAATAATAATTCTATTCATATCCATGATTTTTAGTAAAAATTATTTAGTCCTGATATCTAATGGTAATCATCCACAGTGTATGTCCCTCAATGTCTCAAACACTCTATCACATGGGACCCAAACTCTCATATAGGGATATCATGCTTCCTCATCCATCAGTGGATTGAGAAGCCTAATAAACTGTGAGAAAATTTCTTCCATACATAAGGGTGATATGTAGGGAATCCACATAAGGCCTAATCTCCAATGGAAATCTACCTTATGGTAAGTCCCTCTATGTCTCAAACACTCTCTCCAATTGGACCCAAACTCTCATGTGGGGTTATAATTCCTCCTCATCAATCAATGGACTGAGAATCCAAATAAATTATGATGATTCATATTCCTACAATAAATTGGATATTTTAGATTACATCCTAAGGCCTGATATCTATAAAAATTACCCAGTTAAGTCTAACTCAGTTCCCAAGTCTGATGTCCATATGCATTGATACTGGGAAATTGTTATCCCTTATTTCTCATACCATGAATGGTTCATGTGGACATATGGATTTCTAATAATCATATTTTTAAAATAATTGATTTAATCTATCCATGGAAACCATTCTGTTTAATCCGCATTCAAAAGGAAAATATGACTACCCCCATGTGAGGGCATTCACATTGGGGTATGTCTCGACAACACCTCAAACTATAATGGCTATAAATCCTATCATAATTAGTATATGTATTATTCCTTACTAAGGATTTAGTTGAATATGTTTTTCCCTATTTACCTAATGTATTTCTTTAATTCATGATGTTAAATGACATGGTTTTTAAGGAAAATGTGGATTTTGATTCCTTTTATAAATAGGAAACACATGGATCCGCATTGATGTTTAATCACATCCTTGAAAAATTAATCGCTCTCTAGATGGAAGTACAATCTAGAGTTCCTGGTTATATGGATTCAAAATATAAGATTCAATCATTTTTATGAAATTATGGAATATAAATGAATAACCTTAAACACACACTCACTCCCACACACACACACACATATATATATACTGATTAATATGACCCCCATTGTAGATAAAAGGATTTAACCCCCAATCAATTTGTTAAGGTAAAAAATTATATATCATAATTTGGAATAGATATATTAACAAAAAACAAATCTATAAGATAGTCCCACAAGTGGATTTAATTCCCCCAAAAATGGTGTGTTGAGACTGACCTCCCATCCTCTCAACTAATGAGATCTACTAAGTATCATCTAGTTTAAAGCATTGAATGATTTCCTTCCTTTGGTAAGATTTTCCATTGGGAGTTTCTATGAAAGGTAAAAATCATGAGCATGATTTAATGAATATTGAATCATAATTAACTCTACATAATAAATAAACAAACACCAAGAATCCTTTGAAGGAACCAAAAAATGGTAATGCCAATGTGAAATCATGTAATGATAGAATAACTAAATCATTATAGGCACTAATAATCATGTATCCTATAATTGGGGAAGAATAAAAAATTTTCTAAGAAACCGGAATTTTGAAACTAACCTGAATAACACTAATGACATAAATGTTTTGTTGACCCAACATGATAGGTATTCCCATGTAATAAGTCCATCCTCATTGTTACATGTCCACCCAAGTGAAATGACCAAACTGAGATTAAAAAATGATATATATGTATTAACATTAAATATATGATTGAAAATTTATTATAAATGTTATAATCTAATAATTAGTGACCTTGTTTTTTATATCTTCCGAATTACAGATATTTCTCCCACAAATAATAACATTACTAAAGATTATGGCATCATCAAGAAATTTTTCTATAAAATCTGTTACGACTACAACCCCTTTGCGTCACATGACAATAAAACTCACTCAAAAACCATTAGAGTTTTGTGGCGAATGAAGTAGTTTAGGAATACCACAGATATGGTATGATCCCAACACTCTAGGCTATGAAAAATGATCACTAGATACTAAAACTGATGAATCTTTATCATCCTAAAAATAACTTCAAAACTAGTTCCACTTCATTCTATCGTGATTACCATCAAAATTTTTTCCTCTGAGCATGACAATCAACACATTCTCTATCTGTGTATGGTGGATGAAGGAGTCAACTATATCTCCCTTCTAGTTAAATATTCATAGATGAGGGATCTTATCCACCACTGTCACCTTCATCATCCCATTGGTTCACCTCACTCCATTATTCAGGGAACCACCCAAGAAAATTCCTCCCTCGACATTAATACACGTGTTCCAAGGAAGTCATGTAGAGCATGAAAATCCATGGATATATGATATTAGTCTCATATCACATATCAATTTGAAAAATAACACCATCATATTTCATTGGTAACCAATGGGTATGCTCATATTCATGCCGCATCATATCAAGTTTGTATGTATAATCCTACATAAATAATAGTGCAAGAGAATATTAATTTTTGCATGAATAAATCCCATTGGAATATTTCATTGACATTGAGAGGATATGTGTGGAATTATATCCCCACATCAATTGAATATAGTGTATATTAAATACTAAAAATGTGAAGGAATATCATCTGAATTGCACTTTACTAAAGTGTCAGTACATTCTAGAAATAGCTACTGAACTCCCTTTCCATATTCTAGCACTGGTAGAGATATAGTTATAGGAACATATTCATATCCCAATAGTTAGAGCAATATAAAAATTTTATTTCTATGAACAAGTATCTACTCAGAAGAAAGATCAAATTATTTATCTTTTCTAAGATAACTATCAATATATTTAATTATAATGGATGGGGAACTATATCAAGTTTTTTTCACACTCAAACTAGGAATATTTAATTGAGAGTGTCATAATCCTCATGATAGGCACACATTACTATCCAAAAAGATTAGTGATATATTCTAAATTCTCCATAATGGGATCATATAATCATTGCTAATAAGGCTCACCAAATAAGAGCGGTACGTTCCCAGGTATTGGCACATATCCATATAGAAAAAGATTAGTTGAATAAATAGAAGGCATAATGATCGGGCTCACATCACCACTAAAACTAGGGATCACCATGTGACAGTGGGAAAAACCATGGGATAGGATCATATTATTCTAGATCAAGTTACATGGACTATTCCCATATCTCAAAGAATCCATCCTTATATACTGACATCTACAAATGAAAAAATGAACCTACATCCTTTAAAGGCCATATAAGAGGAGGTTCATATCCCTTCTCCCATCATGGAGTTCTTTCGACATATCGTAGTGGGGAATGAATACTTGAATTGTGATAATAAACCCTCTTTATCATGCATTAAATTTCATATTATGGAAGCCACCCGTATGTAGGATTATATTCCCACCGAAAATGTAGCATCTAATTGATGTACTCTAGATGATTTTCCATAGTGGTCTCAGATTCCCATATCCCCTGATAGTTATCATCATATTCAAGCAGTCATCAAATATAATTCTCATATCCCAACTCAATCCTAGAAGGACACATGGAATATTTCATCCATGACATAGATAGAGGTCCATATCCCGAAAAATATCAATGATAGTGTCCTTGAGGTTGTTTGACACATATCTATAAGACCTCAAGTATATGTCTACTCATCAAACGAAAAAATGGAATCATTACCATGGTATTCCTCTTTATGGTAGTGCAATGATAAATCTATGGGACTGTAATCTTGAAATCCAGTATGGTAAAAGTTTACATGGTTATATCTCCCTTGAAAAAGGAAATCCTCTCATTTCCCAAACACATATTTAATGAGAGGTTATAAAAACAATGACAAATTTTATAGAGATTTTCTCAAAACACTGAGGTCATCCATATATATTTCTACGTCAACCACTAGAAACACATCACTAAAATTAGTAATTGAACTTGAGAAAAATCATGGGATGTTTGATTATGTAGAGGCATGTATGTCTAGTGAAGAGGAGGAAGGCATGAAGTTATGGAGAGAGATAGTTAAAAACAATCTTTCATCCATGTTTGGTCCCCTCAACACTTATGAATATGAGATCTCGGATGATATGGAGAATGGTTTCTTACATAACAGAGACAAAAATATATAGAAAACTCACATGTGGTTTAATTCTAGAAACCACCCTTACTCTGGATATGAGGGTCCCCTTAATGCCATTAAAAACTCTATTTTTAACTGAATATATCCTCCTTTTCTAATGTTCAAAACGCCAAATTACATGATGATGACAAATTTTTATTTATTGTCTGTCTCTTTTTCATGAATTGTCTCCATCGACTAATTTCTAGAGACCTGTAAAAATAACTTGTCTATGTATTGGGGAAATATAGAGTATTAAACATCATTATTTCACTTAAATATAACATTTCCTTATATTTAATACCATGTACCATCATTTCCCCCAGTGCGATTAGGGGAGTAGCTAACATTTTAGCAAGTTGGTTACTAAAATGAAATCCACCTACATTAACGATTTAATGACATGGAAAATGGGGGTAAACGACTACCAAAAGACTCTTAATCTGTGACCCTAAAAAATAGGATTAATTTTTCGATTTTGAAGCTTAATTTTCACCCCCACCCCAAAGCCGCCCATAGAAAATTACACCCAAAATGGGATGTACTCCACTCAACTCATTAATGATCATAATTTTTACAAGTAAAATTGGTCACAATAGTATATTTCATAAAATTATTTCATGATAAAACCATACAAACTAGGATATGGGTATATTTACTAGTACCTCCACCCCTTCATTCATCAATCTATAATAGGATTCCAGAAGTATTAGAGGCTTCTATAGAAAAAAACCATATTATATAGATAGATATATTTGTAATTCAATCATCATAACCATTTTCATCACACCCCAATAGGACCTTGGAAGAATCAGTTGTTGTTCGATATCAAACCCACCTCTAAGACATAGAGGATTTATATTTGAATTCATACACTAGGAGTCATCAAATCTGATACAATAATAATAAAATCTTCAAAAATAGGACTTATAAGAACGAATGGAACCCCTAAAAAGTTCATATCCAATATGGTTGGGGTGATTTTCTTCATAATCATCACCATGTAGGGAATCAACCTTCTCATGTTTGGGAGGTAAATATGGATGACTGATGTCCAATACATTTTACTCACTGAGAGATGATCCTTTTTTATTTACGGCATGTTTTTCAAGCACGGCAAGAAAGATTTCATGGTCACTGTAAAAAAAATTTAGATAGGACGAACGTAATTTTAAGGGAATAAAACATGGTAGGTGGATTACTCCAAAAATATCAAATATGACCATGGTTTTGAAAAAATATCATGATTCAATCAATGAGAAATCACAAAAAAATTGATGGTAAATTGAAAGCTATAATTTCCCTGTACATATAATTGATTTTAATTACCATAAACAAAAAAGATATTGTGGATCAAGATGAAAATTTATATAGAGGTAATATGGAATATATACCTTGATAGGAGGAGGTCTAGAGACACCAATTGAGGCCAGAAGTACATGGAACAGGAGAAGACCCCAAAACATAGAACTAAAGAATAATGAGATGTCACCTCTATGGTAGAATGTTGCTAATGATAATGGTAGAGGTGTAGTTATATCCCAATAACCACCCAAAAGAGTATAAATTCATTATATAAAGGAACAGATAGGACAATATGAGAATGAGAATAAACAAATTGAAAGGTTCAATGAGGAACAACATAAGGGAAATATTACCACTATGTATTATCTTAAGATATAAATAAATATTGATCCCCAAAAATATCATGAAATCCATGATCGTCCAATAATATTGGATTATGAGAATTATGTTAGCTCTATGAATAGGTATCCAATCTATATAAATTATTCAGATGATGATGATATTGAATTCCCTCTATTAAGACGATAGCCTATCCCCCTCTATGAATGTCATTTATTCCAAGCATCGACTAAAAATAATAAGGTTGTGAAAATGGGGGAAACTTATCAAGCCCCTACCTATCCATGTATATGGGATGTGTCCCAGATAGTAGCTCGACAAGATCTACATAATGTTATTTAGTCGGTAGTTTCTTGAATAGAAGGAATAGAATGGAGACGTGCACCTGTTCATTCTGAGAGGATGTTATTTCTCAAATGGGTGGATTCCACTTTTCCCCCCAACCACATTTAAAAATATGTCTTTAAAACCCATTTACAGTGTGTGAGATCAATAATATCATCTCAGGCATATCTTGTCCAAATGTGGCCCAATTATGGGTCGTCGGGAGCAGTAAGAGGCGATGAAGTTGATAGTTTTTGTATAGACTCTCATAGAAACTACATTTGTATGGTAAAATAGTAATCTTTTAGGATATATTTCATTATGGATATAACTTCCGCATCAATTCCTTTAACATGTAAGTTCCACATGAATGAAAATGAAATTTTTTTACCTAGAAAACTGTAGTCATGGTAAATTTGTGAGGGTTTCTGACATCATATATAGATGGAAGGGTTAAACATGTTCACTCACTATCCCTATCTCATGAGATAATTTGATGAAAATATATGTCAAAAATATCTAGGATTATTTTTAGAGACCTTTGATACCAACTAAGTATATATTTGTCTTTAGTGAGCTTTTAGTAATTGTGAAAGACATAGAAGTTGACATTCAGTAGACCTAAGTTAAATCTCATCTCATGACATCATCAATGGATAAAATGAATATGAATTTGTGGATATTGACCCAAAAGGATGATGATGTGGAATTTTGGGATCTTCATTATCTAAGTAATAGGTGAATCATTATCTACTAAAAATTGGGACAACGATTGGATACATTTGTGATAGACTATATTTTATTCTATTTTCTACATTAATTAAAAAAATACTAATTCAGAATGGTTTATTTAATCAACAAGGTCCTGATTCCACTATATCAACCAATGATATGGAGAATTCATTATACCATATCATCTCAAGATAAAATTAATACAACTAGTAGTAACCATTAAATAACCCAATCAGTCCCCGAATCTATGAGCACCACCGATCAAGTGGAAGGAATCATAAATAACCCATGATGATAAGAGAAATGAGATTAGGGTCCCCTATTATTTGAGAAAATTATAAACAAGGTATAGTCCTTATGAAATGATAAGGTTCATGATTATATCCATATAACCATGAAAAATATTATACTCAATCTACCATAGCCTAGGAAATCCAATGTTCTTAACCTCACTGATCACCAAAACTATTACCCTTTCCTTAGAATTCATGGTCACAACATAAAATATTGCTTGATCTTCGAAGACATTGTGCAAATCTTGGCTGATTATAATAAGATTACGTAAAAAAGTTATTCAAAAAAAGTTATTTGTGTAACCATTTTCCAAATAGAGGAATAGTGTGATTTGATTTAAGTTTCAGCTAGGAATGGGTAGATGTTTGATGATGTGGTGACTCAAAAGAAAGTGGGTGGTGAACAAGACTCCTTGAGAGAACATATTGTCAAACCCATAATGATACCATAACTGTGGAGTGAAATTAGAGACACCTCCCAGAGGGGGAAATAATCATCATACATAATAAGTGACAAAAGAATAAGAGTCATATTCATCTCTCACACAAGATCTAACTCATTCATATTTCAGTCCTATAAAATCCATAGAACATAAATCACTCAACCAAAATGATCCCTCATCAAAAGAAGAGATTGTATTTGGATCTATTAATTTAATAAACATGATATACCCCTTCTTAGATGATGAATATGCCTCTGAATATGGGTTCCCCTACTGACTGGGAATCTGGAGGCCAAATGCATAGGAACTGATGATACATGGGTCAAATTGGGGGTGTTAAGACCCCTTATTTTGGTCACATCCTCGAAGAGGACTGTAACCACATGACCCCAGAAGTCCAGAGTCTGGGAATTATTATGTATCATTGGCATGATCACAAAAGATCAGGTCTCGAAATACTGATTAGTTTAGAAGACTTGGATGTACTAGATACAATCATAAGGTTTACATTACATGGTAAAATAGAAAACTACAACAACATTGTTTCCATACACATCACTGAGATTCCATAGAATATCCCAGTAGGTCTGCCATAATATAATTTTTCACATACTGAGAAAAATAAAACATATGAGGGGGTGAGCTTAGAATCTCATTAAGGATAACAATATAGTGGAAACATTCATAAATAAGAATAAAGATTTAATGAAATGTATAGAACTAAAACAAAAGCCTTTTCAACATAAACTTCATCATAATATGCAAAATTTAAATCAAAATAATGCCATTTACATACTCACATTGATATTATACTAATTGAATAATCACATGAAATAATATGGATTATAAAATTATAAGGATTATATAATGTTCAAAATTCAGTTAATATTATTTATAACTACTTTTGAAGGGCTAGTTTGGTAAGTCATGGTGCACCTGAAATGAGTGTTGCCTGTAGTGTATGTTATTGAATTACATTGAAGAAATAACGTACTATAAAATCTTGGGGTGTTACGTTCTTTCCTCCTTTAATAAATTGTGTCCTCTTAATTTTAAAATTTTCTTCGAAAAATAAATGATGAAAATATAAAATATGTTTGTTTGAAAACCCACATCGGAAATTGGGTTAATAAAATTTAGTCTTAATAAGAGGAGAAGGGGAATGAAAAATCCACCACCAAATTATGATCTCAATTAAGGGAACATTGGTGAAAATTATAGATACATAATTGGCAGAAAAAATGAAAATATTTATAGTGAGTGATTGAGGTTATCAGGCACAATAAATTTTAGAATTGAGGGCCTCAAAGCCATCAATCTTTGATGATTTAAAATATAATCGGTTTAAAAAAACATAAGGTATTAGGTTAACACATTTTTAGTTTTATGATACATTAAATAATGTTTAAGAATTAATTTCATCATAGAATAAGATAAGAAAAAAATATATACTTGATAAGAAGAGTTCCATCCTTTAACTAATTTATATCATAAACTAATCTTTCACTCTAAAAGATAATAGACCTTAAAAAAGTTTTTTATTTATCCTATTCGTATAGGGTTCCAAAAAATGAATTTATTATTCATCTACCAGACCTTTTAAAAAAACTAAATTATTCAATCCAGGACATCACATGGGCTAGTGGTAGGAGATACACACTTGTCTCCTTTCGGATGCGGGTTCAAGCCTCACAGCTTTTTTGGACGCGACGGGTTGTCATCCGACCTCCGGGTTTTCCTTTTTATAGTAATACAAAAATACTCTCAAACTAGAATTATCCAAAACAATTCTATCCAAACTCATATTCCAAAATTTATTAGGAAGGTAAACACAATAAAGATCATTTTTTCTGCATAATAACATGTGAACACCTTCATCATGTATTCTTATAAAACAATACAACATCCTGAATTACTATAATACCTTATTTATTACATTCATTCTCCCTTATTACTTATAGAATTCTGGATATACTCCTTCTATCCAAAAATTTAGTAAACTCCAACAATTATGGAATATACCAATAATTAATCAGTTTCAATGCAGTCAATAATATCCAATATAATTTATCCAAATCAATTATGTATTATTCCAAAAATCACTACCACAGTATCAGAACCATAATATGGTTTATCATTCTATCAACCATATACTTTCCAAAAATTTCACCTACTATTGAGTTAATTTTATTGGATCCACACATTCTCATGTCCTTAATTAAATGGTACTGCGGTACAATCCTTATATACTCTATATCTCTTATAACATGTACATCATTAATACAATAATAAAATGACACAATGCTTTAATAACAACAAAATAAATCTAATCATTTTATCTTTATATTTGGTATTATCATACCTTTATTATTATCCTATAGCATCATTTTCGGTATACTCTGATTATTTGGACATCGATTCGCGTAGTGTTCCAACTCCTTACAGATTAAGCATTGTACATTTTAAACTTTTTTCTTACACTTACAACAACGTACTTGTTTTCCTTTTTCTCCAAACATATAACAAACTCCCATTCCATTCAAGAATTTATCAAGGTGATTATTTCTATAGCTATCACATATAGGAAAATCTTTCTTTTCCCTCTTCCCTTTATCCATATTTCTCTCTTCCATCCTTTTCTTCTCTTGCTTCCCTTTAAAGCCATAGGAATAATAGAATTATTTAGTTGTCTTATTAACACATGATAATATTTAATCATATGTTGAGAATAAATGGGAGACTATTTGTCTTCTAAATGTTGGATTTATACCGTGAAAGATATGATCCTTCTTACTCTATGGATCATACTTATTGTTGGAGTTCACATTCCTTCTAATAGGCTCCATGTATATACAATGTAATACACTATGTCATTTTATGAATTGAAATGAATAATTCTAAACCTGTAAAAAACCTAATGTAAATTGAGCAGTTTATGGATATAATCCATCATCATAAAAATATTTTCTTTGAGGAGGTATGTACTCATAAATCCTTCATAATGATTTGTAAAGAAAATGAGAATTACCCTAAGCATATCCCCCGGGAGTGTCGTAACAAAGAGTGCAGCATGGCCCATTGTCGTGCACTATTTCTCATTCGAGTCTAGCTCAAAGTGGTATTTTCAGGTTTTAACCCTATGTACATATGTGCAAGAGCCACCTATACCCGGTCATATCCAGACAGAGATGTATTTGTTTGGACAACTCACAAAATCTCTATAGTACCCAAATTCTAGGAAGTTATTATATATTAATCCTAAATGTCTATCTAGGGCTATGTGCTCTAATCAGAGTTTATCTAAATCTAGTTTCCATGTTTGTATCAAACATCCTCAGATACCAAGTATAACGCCTTGACCCTAGACGTCCATAGTAAGTGCATTATTACGTATCATTAGTATGATCACAAATGATCATGTCTCAAAATACTGATTAGTTTAATTTTCTTGAATGTACTAGATACATTCCTAAGGCTTGAATTACTTCATAAAATAGAAAACTACAAAAACATTGTTTCCATAGACAACACTGAGATCCCATACACTATCCATGTAGGTCAGTCATAATATACTTATTCATATCCTGGTAAAAATAAAAAATAGGAAAGGGTGAGCTCAGATGCTCAGTAAGGATAACAATATAGCGGAAACTTTCATAAATACTCATAAACATTTAAGGAAATGTACTTAACTAAATAAAAATCCTTTTAAACAAAAACTTCATCATAATAAGGAAAATATAAATAAAAATAATTCCATTTAATTACTCACATGTATATTCTACAAGACGGATAATCACTTGCAATATCAATAGCCACTTTTATAATGATGGAATACATAATTCCAGACTTTCAAAACCACATACTCAAGGACTTGTGCCAAGACTACAAATATGATTTTGTCAAGGCATGTTTCCAAGACACTAGTTTGTCTTATGAGACCTATCGATTCATCGATGAGCTATTGAAGGTTCCACTCGTCACTTACTAAGTCCAATAAATTCTTCATATGAAAAGGTTTACACATAATATATACATTCGTATTAAAACTATCATATGAAATTTCAATAATTTAACCATAAACCATGAATGGTGTAAAAATAAAACATCCACAATCAAACATATCACAAAACCTTCAATACAATGTGGATGATTAGTAACATAATAAATCAACTTCAAAGAAGTTTAAAACACATCAAAAAATGTTTATGTAAATGAAAATGATTTGTAAAACTCTTTTTCTGAAATATTAATTTTTAGTAAAAACATCTAAAAGTCCTACAATTTATAATGTAAGACATTTAAAAACATTTTTGAATCAAATTCACCAATACAACTTTGAATATTTTGAAAATAATTAACATTTAAAAAACAGTCATGTACATATAAATAAATCATTAAAAACCCTTTTGAAAACATGGACATTAATGAGAATGATTGAGAAGAATAAATATTTAAAACACTTCAAATGATGATTTAGTAAAATAGTCCCTTAAAAATAATCCCATTAATAACTCTTTTATGAAACATGGACATGGATAATAAATATGTCCTAGTAGATACTTACGTAAAAACAACCTCGGATAATAAAGAGATTGCAAAATTAACCCTTACCTGGTACTTTTTCTGGGTCGACGGTAGGATAACATCTTGTATAATGGAAGGATAATTTTTATTAAATTATACAAGAATCGTATACATTAATATGATATCATATATTATCTATTAACATTTCTTTTTTAATAGTGTGTTAGTATTGTCATCATTTCGGGTGTTAACTGATTCACTTTCCTTTATATGCATTGTTACATAAGTAATGTTTTTTATGTATAGGACATATCTTATTCATATTCAGAATTATATTTAGTCATTAAACATTATATTTTATCATCTATTAAAAATTAGTCTTGAATTCATATGATGGGGAATGAATCTCATTGCGTTCGTGGAGACGGTAATCCATACGTACGCACAAGTGACAATATCATTCTTTTGATATTAAAATAATATATAATTGGATGTTATATCATATATACATAATAATTATCATGTTATATTTATTATTTATAAAAATTACATATCATTATTATACCCATCCAAATAATAGTGTATTGAATAATAATTACACCACGACGTGGAGACGATAAGTCATACATACGCACGTATGGTGACATGTTAATCAAAGGATGGATAGAATAATGAATATGTTTTACCATATTTATAAAAAAATCATAGTACATAGAAAATACAAGTTTTATTATTTTAGAATGGAAATAACAAGGAAAGAGGAAGTAGATGAAGAAAGGAACATGAAAAGGTGGTGAAATATTTACCTCTTCTTCGGGTTCTTCCTTTTGATTTGATCAAAATGGCTCTGTAGGTTGGCTTTCTATCTAAATTAAGGCCTCTAGGATGTAGTTAGGATAGTTGAAAGGTTATTTGGACCGGGTTTGGCTGAGCCAAATGGCTCTGAAGTAGTGTATTAGAGAGAAGGGGGAGTGCCCTTTTATAAGAGGGGTGAGGGGCACCTTAGGAAAATCTAGAAATATTATTTTATAATATAATAATTTTCCAATAATAATGGCTCCAAAATGAATTATTTAACATATAATGTGTGTATGGGTCAAAAAACACTCGCCCAATATATTTTAGATAGGTTTGGGTCACAATATTAACATTATAGTTTAATTTAACTCTTAGTTAAATAGATATACATTTACCATGTCTATTTGTATGTTAATATTATAAGGTTAATAAACATACTATAAACTTCCAAGAGAATGCCAAGTGGTTAATTAATGATACACCTATAATTATATAAGTGTTTTGGCTGAACATTATATTTTTAGGAATACAATATCAATTAATGATTTAATATTTGTTTTGAGTACTCTTTTATGTGAATTTTGACACTATTTGGTATTTCGTTTTCTCTAAATTCATAAAAGCATTTTTACTTCAAAAATATTCATCTAAACATCCCAAAAATGATATATTATCCTATAATATTAGTTTAATTCATTAAATGTTTCAAATTACATTTATTGTTATATTTATAATATCAATTATTTCAATATTTCATTAATTTGGTGATTAATGATTCATCATTGTCTCATAAATAAATATAATTATATAATGTCTAAAAATTATAAGTAAAATATAATTATTCATGAAATACTTTTATTTTTCTAATTAATATTTATAGTTGAACATATCTTCTGTGTAACCCAATATTAAAAATGGATTAGTTATTAAACATTGAATTTAAAACTTTTAATTCTTCTTTGAATTAAATAATAATAAATGTACTAATATATTCCAAGTGGAACTAAAGGATCATATATTATTCCTAAGGTTGTTTTTGGTCAAATTATTCTTATCCAATTGAATTAGGACACGTGCTAAGGTAATAATAATATCATTTTTACCCTTACTTACCCTATTTACTTTTAACCGTGGTAAATAAAAGTAAAAAATTACTATTAACCAAATTTTATTTTCATCTTATTGAACCACATTTTACTTACTGATATCAGCCATGTCTCTCATATTTTTGAAATTCAACACACAGAAGTGGTAATATTAAATTTTATGTAAATTTTCCAATACTCCTTGGAGGTAGGTAAAAGACGGTAAAAAGTTCAATAATATTTTTATATATCAAAAATAATTACAATGTAATGACCTGACCCTAGTTACCTAGAGTCGGTGCCTTATTAGATAACATTGGAATGATCACAATGAAATCATGTCTCGAAATACCGATCAGTTTAGTATTATTGGAAAAAAGATTCAAACGTAAGTTCATCTTTACAGCGTGAAGAGAAATACAACACAAATATACGTCCTTAAAAAAATCCAAGCCTCCTAGATTATGCCTTAAGTTCACTCATAAATAGCTTATTCATATCCTAGGAAAATAAAATATAAGAAAGGGGTGAGCTCAAATGCTCAGTATGGGTAGGTAATACAATGGAAAATGACATAAATATTAAGCATGGTAAATAATTGAAACCACTTTCCTTACCAATAATAAAAATTAATACTTTTATGGAATGAATATGAGATGAGTAAATAATGCCATAATAAAAAATAATAAGGGGTATTCTACTAGTCGAATGACCACATGAACCATCAATATTATTTCTGTAATGAGGGAATGTATAATGCCGGACATTCTGAAACATTTTTTCAAGGCCTCAGCCAAGACTTTTAAAAAAGATTAAGGCCTTGGATAAAACCATAAATAAAAATGGGAAAGGGCCTCATCCAATTCCAATATAGTTGTCTCATAAGACCTACCTATGCATCGAGGAGCTATAGGGGGCTCAACCCCTCACTTACTAAATCCAATACATTCCTCATATGAAAAGGCTTTAAACATATCATAAACATTCGTATTAAAACTAGCATACGAAATGTCCATACATTGACCATAAATCATGAATGGTATAAAAATAGCACATTCACATTCAAACATATCACAAATCATTCAATACAATATTGATGTTTTGTATCATAATAAATCAACTCTAAATAAACATAAAATCCATCAAAAGATGTTGACATAGATGAAATAAAAACTCTTTTTAGAGAAATATCTCTTTCTATTTTGAAATCATTTAAGAGTCACATAATTATAAAATAATACATTTTCATTGAAAATATTCTTATAAGGTTGTAAGGGAAGCTTCAACGAGTTTATAACAGTAGAAGACCGCCACACCCGCCGTTTAAGTTAAAAAAAAGACATTGTTACCTTAATTTTGTCGAAATGGTTAAAAAGGACCATCTTTGGAAAACGATAGAAGATTCCTATATAAACATATTCTAAAAAGTCATACAAGGTTATAAATTACATTAACCCATATTCTGTAAAATAGTAAGAATGTTTTTAAACATATTTTTAAGAAACATGGATGTGAATGATAAAGAGGTCCCAGTATATAATTACGTATAAACAACCTCGGATAATGAAGAGATTGTGAAATAAACCCTTACATTCTACTTTTCCTTGGTTGAGGGAAGGTTAACCGCATGTATAATAGTGAAATAATTGTTACTAAATTATGCAAGAATCTTACACATTAATATGATATCATATATTATCTTTTAACATTGATTTGTTAATAATATCATAGTATTATAATCATTTCGGGTGTTCACGGATTCATCTTTCTTTAAATTATTTATTAGGTGAGCCATATTTTTTATGGATGGGATTTATATTATTTATATCCAGAATGGTATCATGTCCTTAAACATTATTTTTATTCATCAAATGAGAATTAGACTTGAATGGGTACGATGGGGAATGAATCTCGTCGCGTTCGTGGAGACGGTAGTCCGTACGTATGCACGAGCGACAATATCATTATTTTGATATTAAAATAATATATAATTGGATGGTATATTATATATAAATAATAATTATCATGTTATATTTATTATTTACATGAATTACTCATCACTATTATACCCATCAAAATAATAATGTTTTGAATAACAATTATACCACGACGTGGAGACGGTAAGCCGTACGTACGCGCGTATGGTGACATGTCATTCAAAGAAAGGATAGAATAATGAATATGGTTGTACCATATTTATAATAACATAACAGTATACAGAAAATACTAAATTTATTATTTTTGAATGGAAATAACAATGAAAGAAGAAGTTGAAGAAGAAATTAACTTGAAAGAGGGTGGTGAAAACATTCCATCTTAATCGGGTTCTTCCATTTGATTTGATCAAAAGGGCTCCATAGATTGGCTTTCTGATCAAAATAAGGCCTCTAACATGGATTGCGGGAAGTTGAGAGAATATTTTTCTAAGGGTTGGCTGAACCAAAAGACTTTGAAGGTGTGGAGAATTGGATATAAGTGGTGTACTTTTATAAGGGGGAGGAGGGGCTCTTTAGGAAAACATAATGTATTATTTTATAAAAAAATAATATTCGGTTTTTAATGGCTACAAAGTGTATTATTCAAAGTCTAAGGTGGGTATGGGTCGAAAGGCTTTCAACCAATAGATTTTATACAGGTTTTGGTCATTATATTAACATTCTATTTTAGTTTTAATTCTTAGTTAATTAGATTTACATTTACCATGTCACTTTGTATTTTTATATTATATAGTTATTAATCATACTATATAAATCATAGCGACCCCCAAGTGGTCCATTAATGATACAAATATCATTATATAAGTCCTTTGGCCGAACCTTATATTTTCAGAAATAGAATATCAATTAATAATATAATATTCGTTTTAAAAACTCTTTTCTGTCAATTTTGACACTATTGGGTATTTTGTTTTTCATAAATTCATAAAAGCATTATTAATTCGAAAAAAATTCATATAACTAGCCCTAATATGTCATATTATCCAATAAAATTAGTTTAACTCATAAAAAGTTTCAAATTACATTTATTTTTATATTTATAATATCAATTATTTGATTCTTTCATTAATAAGGAAAATATTGCATCATTATTGTTTCATAAATAAATTTAATTATTAAATATCTAAAAATTATAAATAAAATACCATCATATAGGAACACTTTTTAATTTTTTAATGAATATTTATACTCGAAAAGATAACATATATAACCCTATGTAAAGATTGTTTTTCTAAAAGATACACGCTTATGTCATTTTTGTATTTACTTTAACTTAATTAATATAAAGTGTCCCTATCACCTACAACTGGCTCCATGGGGTCCCAAAATCGACCCAAAGATTCCCATGCTAGACATGTATCCACCAATAAGGTTAGGACATGTTTTAGGGTAATTTATTATTATTATAATATTATTTTTTACCCTTATTTACCGGATTTACCCTTTAACCTTGGTAAATAAAATATTTACCGAAGTAATTATTCAAAATGTCTAAAAATAAAATTTACCTATTTACACAATTTGTAAATCCTGATTCCAAATATGGAATCCATTTTACCAAATTCATAACATAGAAGTGGATGAAATTAATTTAAAATTGACTCCTGTTGTCAAAACAAAATGCGTGTTTTTAAGAAATATTAACTATCAAAAGAATGACACTTGTTTATGTCCGATTTAATTGTAATTTTATATCCAATAACCAAGATTGTATTAAATAGTAATAATATATTCAAAATATACTGTAAAACCACTCAAATTAATAATTTATCACTATTAATTATTTTTATTAAAAAAGATGTTTTTAATTAAAATTTAGTAATTTTCACTATTCATCAAAATATAAAAGTTATCCGAAAAGTATCAAAATTTAACCATAGTCTAAATTTGATAATCAGAATCCAAAAATGAAGTCCATTTTGAGAGATAATATTTATAAAATTTTAAAAAGTGGGTATTACTATTCATAATTGCTACTTTGATTGGTTATGGTGTGTGTTAGAACTCGAAGTTTCATACAACACACGCTACTGTATTATTCAAAGAGAAGAATACCATGGAAGCATGGGTTGTTACATTCTCCCCTCCTTTAAATAATTTCATCCTTGAAATTTCTTTAATACTATCGCATGAAAAGACTTGAGTGGTTTTTCATCATCAGTTCCTCAGGTTCCCACGTTGACTCTTCCATCTTATTGTTTCTCCATTGAACATTTACCATACGAGTCGTCTGGGTTCTCAACACTTGTTCTCTCATATCAAGAATCATGACAGGCTCTTCGCAATAAGACAGATCAGGTTTTAGTTCTAATTCCTCATAGGTGAGTACATGCGTTGGGTCAGGCATGTATTTTCTCTACTGTTATATGAGGAACACATCGTGAACTTTGGAGAGACGTGGAGGCATTTCCAAATGCTAAGCTACAGCTCCATATCATTCTAGAATTTTGAAAGATCCTATGTACCTGGGACTCAATTTAGCCTTCATGCCGAAACGTATAACTCACTTCCATGGAGATACCTTCAAGAAAACATGACCTCCTACATGAAATTCCAAATCCTTCCTGCGGTTATCGGCATAGATCTTCTGCCAACTTTGAGCTGCTTTGATGTGGTTTTGGATTACCTTTACCTTTTCTGTTGTTTCCTCCACTAGTTTAGGGCCTACAAGTTTTCTTTCACCAACGTCATCCCAACAGGTTTGTGTGCGACATCTCTTTCCGTAAAATGCTTCATATGGTGCCATCCAAATACTTGAATGGAAGCTATTGTTATAAGAAAACTCCACCAGAGGTAAATATTGATCCCATATACCCTGAAAGTCTACTGAGAATGATATCAACATGTCGTCTAAGGTTTGAATAATCTGTTCTGATTGTCCATCTGTTTGAGTGTGGTAGGCAGTGCTCAAACGAAGTTCGGTATCCAAGGCCTTCTGAAGACTCTTCAAGAAGCTTGAAGTAAAACGGGGATCACGATCTGAAACAATCAATATGGGTACTCCATGAAGTCTCACAACTTCATTAATATATATTCTTTCTAGACGTTCCAGCGGTAGATCTTCTTTTATAGCATGAAAATGTGCTGAATTGGTAAGACGGTCAATAATAACCCATATTTTATCATTCCTTCTAGGAATATTGGGTATCCCCATGAAAAAGCCCATTGTAATATTATACCATTTCCACTCTGGTATGGGAAGAAGTTACAATACTCCTCCAGGCTGTTTCCTTCCAGCTTTCACTTGTTGACAAACCATACATATTGACAAAAAATCAGCAATCTCCGTCTTCATGTAGTCCCAACAAAAATGTTCCTCCAAATCACTATACATTTTGGTGCTCCCATGGTGTATAGAGAAATTGGATCTATGAGTATCATCTAACAATTCCCTTTTTTAGACCAGGTATATCAGGAATACAAAATCGCTTCCCAAATTTCAAAATTCCATCTTCATATACAAAGTCTCTCAAGATCCCATCATTCACAACTTTAATATTCTTTTGAAACTGTTCATCACTGGTTTGAGAACTCTTTATACTATCTAATAAATATGGTTTGGAAACCATTTAAAAAAGTATCAATGTTTCATCTTCCATGGTAATTCCGATATCCATCTTTACTAGATCCATGAAAATAGGATCCTTTTCATTTCTCATCATGTTTAAAACTCCATGATCTTTTCTAATCAAAGCATATGCCACCTTATTTTTCTTTCACTGGGTGGTAGTGTATCTTACAATCATAATCCTTGAGTAGTTCAAGCCATCTCCTTTGTCCCATGTTGAGTTCTTTCTGTGAGAAAATATACTTCAAACTCTTGTGATCAGTATAAATCCGACATTTTTTACCATAGAGATAATGTCTCCATATCTTCAAAGTAAAGATCAAATCTACTAACTCGAGATCATGAGTAGGATAATATTGATCATGAATTTTCAAGTCTCGTGATGCATAAAAAATAACCCTATCATTCTGCATAAGGACACAACCAAGTCCTTTCTTCAAAGCATCACTATAAAAAATCATCCCATCATTCACTGATGGTAGAGTCAATATAAGAGCATTGACTTATCTTATCTTTAGTTTTTTGAAAAATTCTTCACAATATTTTTTCCAAACAAATTTAAACCCTTTACGTGTGATATTTGTTAATGGGTTAGCCAACCATGAAACATTCTGGACGAAAGGTCGATAATAACCTGCTAAACCAAATAAATGTGTACCTCAGTTATACTCGTTGGTGCAGGCCATTATTGGATTGCCTTGGTCTTATAAGGATCAACAGATATTCCATCATTAGATACAATATGGACAAGATAATAATTCTCCTGAAGCCAGAACTCACGCTTGCTAAACTTCCCATATAATTCATATATTCTCAGAGTCTTCAGGATAATGCGCATATGATTTTCATGATCTTCGTAGCATTGGGAGTATACCAAGATATAATCAATAAATACCACCAGAAATTCATCGAGATATTCCTTGAAAACTCTATTCATTAGATCCATAAATACAGAGGGTGAATTAGTCAATCCAAAAGGCATTACTGTAAACTCGTAATGTCCGTACCTGGTTCGAAATGCTATCTTCAGAATGTCTACCTTCATCACACACAACTGATGATATCTAGATCGAAGGTCAATCTTCGAAAATTATTGAGCTCCATGGATTTATTCAAATATATCATCCATGCATGGTAGGGGATACTTGTTTTTTATTGTTATGGCATTGATTTCCTTGTAGATGATACATTACCTCATAGATATATCTTTCTTCATAACAAAAAGGACAGGGGCTTGCCATGGAGAAACACTAGGGTGAATAAATACCTTATTACTCAATTCCTCTAGTTGTTTATTTAGTTCAACTAATTCCACAGTGTCCATTCTATAATGGGTCTTCGATATAGGCCTTGAATATGAATTAAATCAATAGAAAACTCAATTTCTCGTTCAGGAGGATGTCTAGGTAAATCTTCCGGAAACACATCAACATATTTTATCATAATAGGTACATCTTCTCTTTGAACATTCCTTTCCTCACCCATAGTTATTTCAGTCTCTTCCTCCCCAATTGTTGAATTTAATTGAGCTACTGGGGGTGGATGTAGATAATAATTAGGTGGTGATGATTCTGCTATAAAGATAAGGTATTCTTTAACATCATCATCAAAAATTGTAACCTCCTTCTTCTTACAATAAATCTTAGCATCATGTTCAGAAAGCCAATACATACCAAGGATTATATAAAATTAAATCATAGGTATAACGATGAGATCCGCATATAAAGAACAATTATATGATCTAATGGGGACCAATTAACAAAACATTGTTGCAATGATACTTACCTTAGGAGTTTTGACTGACAACTCCCTTCTTAAATCAAATTGGAAATATATAATTTTCTTAGCAAACTGGGAAGATATGAAACAATGAGATGATCCAGAATCAAATAAACCATTTCCTAAACTTGAGGAAACCATTATATTACCTACTTCCATGTCTTTCAGGGCTTCAACCTCAGAGTAGTGATTGCATAAGCATTGCCTTGGTCTCTAGGCCTTTTCTGAGGTATGTTTCCTTGATGCTTAGGAAATTCATTTGAATAATGTCCCATCTCCCTGCAATTGTAGCATTGAACATTGGTAGCATCTTTCTTTCCTTTACAATCACCAGCTAGATGGACTTTTTGTCCACACTTTTAGCATACTCCTTTTCCATTTAGATAGGCACCCGGGTGCTTCCTTCTACAATTATTATAAGGTGGAAATTCAATTCTTCCCTTCTTCCCTATTTCCTTATTTCCTTTCCCAGAGTGTTCAGCAGATCTATTCTTCTCTTGCTTTGATTTAAAGTCATTAGACTTAGAGAATTCTTTTTCTGTCTTGATAGCACATGATACAATATCTTCGTATGACGAGAAGGATTGTGAGACCAATTCTCGACTGAGAAACAGTTTTAACCCATAAAATAAATGATCAATATTACTTCTTGGGTTTTGTATATAATATATATCATATCTTTCTAACCATGTAATGTTATCCTCATACTTTGCGACTTTCCCATCCTCCTTTTGTCTCAGACTTAGAAATTGTCTTTCCATATCTTCTCGATGGTCACGAGGAAAGTATTTTTCTAAAAACATATCTATGAACTCCCTACATTCCATATATGATACCTCATCATCTTCCTTCGTGTTTTGAATCAATAACCTCCATTGATCAGCATCTCCAGTGAGGTGGTAAACTTCCATGATAACTTTTTCCCTTTCACTACTCCCCAATGCATGGAATATTTACTCAAAACAATTTATCCATTTTTTAGCTATTAAGGTATTTGTATTCCCATTTAATGTTGGTGGTTTTTGCCTCATCAAGCGATCTAACATTGATCCTCCATGCTGTGGATCAGGGTGCTCCATATGGGTAAGGTTATTATTCATAACCTGAGTGAGTTTTCCCAGTATGGTGACTAGCTGATCAGCACCAGTTGCATCACCAACACCAATATAATTATCTTCAGTAGGAGGGAAATCCCTACATGGAGTGTGTGTATTGATATGGTTTCCATTTCCTACACTAGGCACCATTTTTAAAAAATGGCATAAACTAGATCAGTTTATGAAACAAAATACAAAATTCCATACTTGTAAAACACATAACAGAAATTTAACTATTTATGGATATAATCACTAATCATAAAAAAAATTCTTTGAGGTATTATATACTCATAAAAACTTCACAGTGGTTTGTAAAGAAAATATGAATTACCCTAAGCATATCCCTCGGGAGTGTCGTAACCAAGATTGCAGCAAGGCCTGTTGTCATACACCAGTTCCCATTCGAGTCTAGCTCAAATTGATGTTTTCAGGTTTTACCCCTAGGTACATCTGTGCCAGAGTCGTCTCTACCTGTTCGTATCTAGACAGGGATGTATTGCTTGGAAAACTCACAATATCTCTACAATACCAAAATTCAAGGAAGTTCTTCGATACTAATCCTCAATGTCCATCATAGCTCTATGTTCTCTAATCAGAGTTTATCTAAATCTAGTTTACAAGGTTTGTACTAAACGTCCTTTGATACCAACTGTAACGCCCCGACCCCAGATACCCAAAGTCAGTGCATTATTACATTACATTTTTATGATCACAACGAAATCATGTCTTGAAAGACCAATTCTTTTAGTATTATTGGAAACAAGATTCATACATAAGTTCAACTTTATAGCTTGAAGAGAAATAAAACACAAATATATTTCATTAAAAACATCCAAGACTCCTAGATTATGCCTGCAGGTCACTCATAACTAACTTCTTCATATCCTGGGAAAAAGAAACATAAGAAAGGTGTGAGCTCAAACGCTAAATAAGGTTATGTAATACAGCGAAAAATGACATAAATATTAATCATGGTAAATAATTTAAACCACACGCCTTTACCAATAATAAACATGAATACTTTTATGGAAAGAATATGAGTTGAGTAAATAATGCAATAATAAAACATAATCATGGGCTTTCTATAAGTCGAATGACCACATGAACCATCAATATTAATTCCATAATGAGGTAATGTATAATGCCAGAAATTCCGAAACATTTTGTCAAGGCCTCGCCCAAGATGACTAAAAATGATTAAGGCCTCGTCCAAAACCATAAATAAAAATGGGTAAGGGCCTCGGCCAATTCCACATCTAGTTTTCTCATGAGACCTATAGATGCATCGAGGAGCTATAGTGGGCTCCATCCGTCACTTACTAAGTCCAATACATTCCTCATATGAAAAGGTTTAAACATATCATAGACATTCATATTAAAACTAGCATATGAAATGTCAATACTTTACCCAAAAATCATGAATGGTAAAAAAATAGCACATCCACAGTAAAAAATAGAAAAAATCCCAAAATAAAGTATGGATGTTTTGTATCATAATAAATCAACTCCAAATAAACTTTAAATCTATCAAATGATGTTGACATGGATGAAATAAAAACACTTTTTAAATAAATGTCTCTTTCTATTTTGAAATCATTTAAGAGTCACATAATTATTAAATAAAACATTTACATTGAAAACATTCTAATAAGCTTGTAAGGGAAGCTTTGATGAGTTTATAATGGTAGAAAACATCCGCACCCACTGTATAGGTTAAAAAAAATACATTTTTACCTTAATTTTGTCGAAATGGTTTAAAAGGACCTTGGTTAGAAAATGACAGAAAGATTCCTTTATAAACATCTTATAAATAATCACACAAGGGTATAAATGAATTTAACCCATATTCTGTGAAATAGTAAGAATGTTTTAAAATACATTTTTAAGAAACATGGGTGTGGATGATAAAGACGTCCCAGTAGATAATTACGTATAAACAACCTCTGATAATGAAGAGATTGTGAAATAAACCCTTACCTTGTACTTTTCCTAGGTTGAGGGTAGGGTAACCTCTTTTATAATGGTGAAATAATTGTTACTAAATTATACAAGAATCATAAACATTAATATGATATCATATATGATCTTTTAACACTTATTTGTTAATAATATCTTAGTATTATAATCGTTTTGGTTGTTAATGGATTCTTCTTTCTTTATATTCTTTTTATGTAGGCCATATTTTTTATAGATGGGTTGTATATTATTAAAATCATGAATGATATCAAGTCCTTAAATATTATTTTTAATCATAAAATGAGAATTATACTTGAATGGATATGATGGGGAATGAATGTCATCGCATTCGTGGAGACGGTAGTCCGTACGTACACACGAGCGACATTATCATTATTTTGATATTAAAATAATATGTAATTGTATGGTATATAATATATACAGAATATTTATCATGTTATATTTATTTTTTACATGAATTACACATCATTATTATACACATCCAACTAATAATGTTTTGAATAACAATTACACCACGACGTGGAGTCTGTAATCTGTACGTACGCACGTATAGTGACATGTCATTCAATGGATGGATAGAATAATGAATATTTTTGTACCATATTTATAATAACATCATAGTATTTATAAGATACTAGAATTATTATTTTATAATGGGAATAACAATGAAAGAAGAATTTGAAGAATAAAAGAACTTGAAAGAGGGTGGTGAAAACATTACCTCTTAATCGGGTTCTTCCTTTTGATTTGATCAAAAGGGCTCCATAGGTTGGCATTATAATAAAAATAATGCCTCTAGGTTGGAGTGATGGAAGTTGAGGGAATATTTGGACAGGGTTTTGCAGAACCAAAAGGCTTTGACGGTGTGAAGAATTGGTTAGAAGTGGTGTCCTCTTATAAGGGGGAGGAGGGGCTCTTTAGGAAAACATAAAGTATTATTTTATAATAAAATCATATTCAGTTTATAATCGCCCCAAAGTGAATTATTCAAATTATAAGGTGGGTATGGGTCGAAATAATTTCGACCAATATATTTTAGACAGGTCTTGTAGATTATATTAACATTATCTTTTAGTTTTAACTCTTATTTAATTAGATTTACATTTACCATGTAACTTTGTATTATTATATTATATAGTTAATAAAATTACTATATACATCCAAGATACCCCCAAGTGGTCCATTAATGATACTCCTATAATTATATAAGTCCTTTGGCTGAACCTTATTTTTTAGTAATAGAATATCACTTAATAATATAATATTCGTTTTAAAAACTCTTTTATGTCAATTTTGACACTATTGGGTATTTTGTTTTGGATAGATTCATAAAAGCATTATTACTTCGAAAAAAAATCATATAACCAGTCCTAATATGTAATATTAACCTATAAAATTAGTGGAATTTATAAAATGTTTAAAATTACATTTATTTTGATATTTATAATATCGATTATTTCATTCTTTCATTAAGAAGAAAAATAATGCATCATTATTGTGTCATAAATAAATTTAATTATTAGTTATATGGAAATTATAAATAAAATAACATTATGTAGGAAATGTTTTTAGGTTTCTAATGAATATTTATAGTTGAAAATATAACATATATAACCCTATATAAAAATTGTTTTTCTAAAAGATATATGCTTATGTCATTTTTGTATTTATTTTAACTTAATTAATATAATGTGTCCCTATCACCTACAAGTGGCTCCATGGGGTCCCAAAATCGACCAAATGATTCCCATGGTCATAAATTGTCCACCAATAATGTTAGGACACGTTTTAGGGTAAATTATTATTATTATAAAATTATTTTTTACCCTTATTTACCGGATTTACCCTTTAACCATGGTAAATAAAATATTTACCAAAGTAATTATTCAAAATGTGTAAAAATAAAAGTTACATATTTACACTATTAGGACATACTGATTCAAAATTTGGAATCCATTTTTCCAAATTCAAAACACAAAAGTGGCAGAAATAAATTTAAAATTAATTCTCGTTGTCAAAAAAAAGCATGTTTTTAAGAAATAGTAACTATCAAATGATTAGAACTTTTTTATGTCCGGTTTAATTATGAAATTATGTTCAATGACAAAAATTGTATTAAATGGTAAAAATGTATTCTAAATATACTTTTAAACCACTCAAATTCATAATTTAAAACTTTTAATTATTTTTATTAAAAAATTTGTGTTTAATTAAAATTTAGTAATTTTCACCATTCATCAAAATATAAAAGTTATCCGAAAAGTATCAAAATTTCACCCTAGGCTAAATTTGATATTCTGAATCCAAAAATTAAGTCCATTTTGAGAGTTAAAATTTATAAAATTTCAAAAAGTGGGTATTACTATTCATAACGACTACTTTGATTGGTTGTGTTGTGTGTTAGAACTCGAAGTTGCGTACAACACACGCTACTATATTATTCAAAGAGAAGTGTACCGTGGAAAGTTGGGGTGTTACATATAAAATGACTCCAATGAATTATATTTAACTTATATACATATTATGCATCTATTTTTAACTAAAATAAATTTAAATAAAATAAATAATTATTAAAATAAAAAGTCAGTTTTAATCAATAACTAAGTGTTTTTCACTATTCATCAAAAATTGATATTTTTCAGAAAAATAAAAAAAATTCCCCCTAAGATAATTTTGATATTATAAATTCAAAATTGAATTATATTTTACTAATTCCAAAACATAGAAGTTTCATTATTTAATTTAAAATTAATTCCTGTTGTCAAAAATAAAATGTGTATTTTTAATAAATATTAACTATCAAAATATTGACACTTGTTTATGTCCAATTTCAAAGTGAAATTACTTAAAATGAAAATTATTGGATTAAATTTTAAATAAAATAATCTATTTATACTTCTAAACCATTAAAATTTATAATTCATCACTATAAATGTTTTTGGTTAAAAAAATTATTTTCTGTTAAAATATTGTATTTTTTACTATTTAACCAAGTATGAAAGCTGTCAAAAAAACACAAAAAATTTATTGAAACTAAATTATTATGTTTTTGATTATAAATAAGAAGTTCATTTTTTCAAATTGAATTTATAAAATTTTCAAATATTGGATTTAAAAAAGGGTCTTCCATTAAAAGGCGGTAAATTTGCATTTTTTTAAAAATACTTCTATTATTTGAAAAAAATGATTTTGTTCTTACATTATGTCTAAGAAACTCATAATAAGTATTTTAAAATTATAAGTATTATATAATGTTCAAAATTCAGTTAATACTATTCATAATAACTTTTGAAAGGCTGGTTTGGTAAATCGTTCTGCGATTGAACTTAGTGTTGCGTGTAGTGCATGTTATTGAATTACTTAGAAAAAATAATGTACTATGAAATCATGGGGTGTTACAAGGATATATACGAATTCAACACCCAAGGTGAAGCCTACAAGCAAGACCAAAAATAAAAAGGTTTATCAATCCCTCCAATATTAATTTAAACCTAGTCATCTTACATGACCAAGTGGAGGGGTTGTGATATTTGATCATCCCTGGAAAAACTGATGTTCGGCATGAACTATTCCACTAGAAGAAAAAAAATTCAAATGATTCTAAAGAAATTATATTCTCCACCTCAAATATATTAGATCATGATCCACACATAAAATATTCTACCCACATTAGGATGCACCAACCTTTTTCACAAAAATGAAACATTCTAAAATGGATGTGTTTTTTTGCTGCCAAACAATTAGTACCGGATTCTATTCATGATTCAAAATAACTCGTAATGGAAATCATCAAGACCCTAAATATACAAAAATCATTCAATATTGATGTCATTGTATCTAAGGACTATTGAGGGATACTATTCCATCAAAATTCTATGTATCTATCTTCTTCACATAGAGGGAACAAGAAGATATAATACAGAGACATATCATAAACGCCTATGTTTCTAGTAAGAAAATTTATATAAACATATAAATTAATTTTACATCCAATTGTTATGGGTTAAAAATAATCATTATTCAAACACTTCTATGTTAGGGATATTTTGGGTGAGACTTATCTACTAAAAAGCTAACCATTCGAGTATATGATAAGAGATTGTGAAGGCCACTTGGGGAGATAAATCTGAAGGATTAGTATGGGGTCTCACATTTAAAATTCAGTTAATGTTTATCCAAGAAGACCCTACATTAAATGTATTACATATAATTCCCTGAATTTATATCCATGTGGAGTTACATACAATATTTCTGGAATTCGTGGAATACCACATAGAGGGAAATGATGGAATACTACATTTTGGTAATTCCACCTTCGATTCGTGTGATTCCACACATAATGAGGGGAGTTTATACAAAATAGAATAAAAACAACCACAATTTTATGACCATATATATATTATATCCCCATATGGCTTCGAGACTACCCCAAAAAATACTTAGAGTATGCTTGAAAGTGATTATGTACTACATATAATCCTAATTGAGGTAGTAGACATAGTCTTGAACTCCCTTGATCCTCTAGTCCCCAGTGATTGAATAAAACAAAATAATCATCTCTAAAATATATATTTAGCTACTATATATATTATTGGTGATAATATATCATCCAATTCCCTCTCTCACCTTGTAAATGATATTGATTCAATTATATTACCTACCATGTCTAAAAATTATTCAATATTATCAGAGGTAGAAGAAGAAAAAGATGACCTCAGGAATTATCCTCTTCTATTTTAGAACGGCATCTCCACCACCATCAATGAGATCAAGATGGTAAATATTAAAATAGAAGAAGTCAGGTCGCCTACATTGATTATTTCATCTAAGCCCCACAAAGAGAAAAACATCTAAATTTAAATTATAAACAAATATTGATATGTGTTCACTTCGAACTATAATGAACTTCTTAGACTAAAACCCAATGTGGCCACACCCCATATCATCCTTCCTGATGACCAATGAGGTTTCATGAAGATAGATAAAAGGATACAACCCTCTCTTTGTTCCAACACTAAATCATATTTCGATAAATTGATCGTTTCCCATTTTTTCCGAGAAGTACAATATCCAATTTGGCTAACCAACTATGTTCTTGTAAAGAAAAAGGAGAGTAAAATTAGATCTTAATTTATTTCAAAGACCATAATCATCTCTACCCAAATTATGAGGTATCATTACAAATCAAAAAAATATTAATCAATTCAACTTCTATATTCCAAGCACTTTACATCCATGATGGGTATTTTAAGTATAATAAAATATTGATAGAACTTCCATAAAATGAAGCCACTACTTTCAATGCCCTTCATGGGATATTTTCTACTATGTAATACCCTCTGGGTTAAATAATGTTGTAAGTAATTATGAATGTTCCATTAATGATATCATTATTAAATTATTAGGATGAATATAAAAATTTTATGTCAACAACTTTGTTATCAAATATTGATAGTGAAGTGATTATTTTATTGATATTAAAAAAATCATTGAAAAGTTATAGTAGAACATTTTGAAGATAAATTTGATGAATCACACTTTTGGGGTGACATCGTGGTAGTTAAAGGGATTCTTGGTATGAGACCATGGAGTTGAAGTCGGCACCAATAATACTATTGAAATTATGATAATGTCACTCCCATGGAATCTCTAATAAATGATGGGGATCTATGTGCACCTACCTTACTTTCATCATGATATACCTAACCTGGTCAAAAAGATTCTCCCCTTCATCTTGATAATAAATATTACAGTATCGAACCGGTGGAATGTGGAATGAAAATAATCCTTTGAGATTCTCAAGCTATACATTTACCAACCAACGGTTTTGATGCCACTATTGGATGGAAATCCACTCATATGTGTGTGGCCACAATGGAACTATCTCTCGATTCTCTCCTCACACATAATAATGATTCTCATAGTGAAATCTGTCTCTATTGCCTTGTTTGAATAATGTTGCATACTGAGACATGGTATTCTGATGTTGAGAAGACAATATCATGCTCATATTTTAGTGAAAATGTGGATTCATTGCATGAATAATAATGAATTCCTCATGGTATCACATTTTAACTCTATAATGTACATTCCTATTCATCTTATGATTAAATGGATTTTGGACCAATGGGAAGTTATTCTACAGCAGGATGACAACCAATTAACATCAAAAAATGTAGTAAAAGGTATGTACTTATCGTATTTCGTTATGGCATATCCCTCCCAAAACAAATACACTAGTGCATCCTGAAACACTATAAAAATTTGTATCTTATCACCATGATGCTTCTCAGATACGGGAGAGTTATTTTGATGGTTCTTACTAATATTTTATCAGAAGGATTCTAAAAATCCTATGTTAATTCAGGTTAGTCTAGGGGACGAATCTATGAAAAATGGAATTTTTCTCTATGTCCTTTCACTATTTGAATGGTACACTAAATATGATGTTGAATTATAATCCCTCGTTATTTTCTTGGAAATATTACAATATTTATATATAACATACTATAACATAAAAGGGGACATAGATCAAGTGATAATATAGACCAATGGTGAATTTTCCATCATGAAGAATGAATTGGATCCTCTCACTAGCTATGTTAGTGTATTGATGGGAGAGTTACATTTTAAACCAAAATTTTTTCATGTCCCTTGATCAAAAAAATCCCTTGATAACATGATATCTAATGTAGTTACAGTCCTAGCAAGCCGAGATTAGGATTAAGTGGTCTTGCACATCACACTCCGAATGATGGTCTCATCATTCTTCATCTATGACATGGAAGCGATAAAACAGGTCCACATCATACCAAAGAATGATGAAATTATTTCCACCCCCAGATGAATATATCATATTAATAATTACCTCCAAAATTGACCCCTTTACATTGTCTAAGATAGAAGTCAATAGAATCAACACCAAGTAATGAACTTTATCCTTTAGGATGGATCAAATGTGAAACAAATCCCTCTAAAAATGGCTTTGATGGAATCCTCTTCAAATTAAAAGTAAATAATAAATATTAAAACAATTATAGAATAATTACATGTAGGATCATGTAACATTCTTCAGTCTCAAGCCAAGATCTCCATTAAAATTAGGGGGCGTTGTCACTACTGTAAAACAATGATACATGCCTATGTAGAATTGATTAGAAAATTTCATGTATTATTGATTCATGAAAACATTATCCATCAATGCCTGAAATTTCTATATATAGATAAATATTTCTGGACATTTGTAGTATGGATAATGAATGTTGTGGAACCATATCCCTCAGCAACAGCTATACAGTTTAAGTATATTCTTACTGTATGAAACATTATTTCAAAATGGGTAGAAGAAATACCCCTCATTGGTGTCAAGAATAATATTATCCTTAAATTTTTAAAATACATCATCATTACAAGATATAATGTCTCGCACACAATATTGAAGCACAATGACACCAAATATTAATTTGTGAAGTTGGTAAATTTTTACTTGGATAAAAACATTGAGGCGAACCACTAATACAGATATCATGCAGTAGTAAATGGATAGATTGGGGAGTTCAATGATATTATTTTGAATATACTCCATAATATGGAATTCAATTTCTTTAATGATTTCCTAGATAAGCTCCTCAATGATTTATGGTCCTACCATACCACAACATGTACTACTACCCCATAATATTCATATTCATTAGTGTAAGATACAATAAAAGTTTTTCCCATTGATGTTTAGTTACCCTAACTTTGAGTAGAAATATATGGGGAACTCTAAAATTATTAGAAATATCAGAAGAGGAGAAATGATTAGGTATGTCTTGATGATAAAATATTATGTGCACTTCATATCCTTGATGTTAGTAAGAATTGGAGTACATTAACCGTCCATAAAAATGTTCTCCATTTATAATTTATTCAAGGAAAACTAGTACATGTTCTATGAATCCAAATAGTACAAGGAATAAATCTCTAAATATTGAACCCTAATTAGAAGAGACATGTATCATAAATATTTTTATATAATAATAGAGCTTACTAATTGGCCAAAATTGATGGGAAACCTGTCGTGCCCCCAACCAACACAAGGTTTCTAGAAAATGCATAGGAAATCTTCCATCAAGAATCATATGTCATAATAACATGATGGTAAACTAAAAGGATGATTTCCTAACCATCAGACTTTAAACATAAAGGAAGTTATCATAGTCTCATGATGTTAAACTATACGATTTTTCCTTACCACATTACATTAATCATCATCGAATAATTCCTCAACTCTTTATGTTAAACTACGTGAAGAATGTAATTTCTTGTACATCTCATATCACATGAGGTAGATCTATGAAAAGAAAAATAGAAGTGATCGTGTTATGTGTGCGAGTCAAATACACATAGAGAATAACTCCACTAAAAAACAATGTGTGGCTTAATTCCTTCCATTATAGGATACTTAATGATGCCCATTTCTCTAGTCATGGGTCCAGCCATAATAATTCTTATTTTAGGTTGAGTAACATTATTCTTTATCACATTAAACTAAAATTCATGGTTTATGATCTAACCACATTACAATAACCTACATGGTTTTATAGTACAATGTATGGTTTCATTTTCAATTTCGTGAGATGCGTATGGGTTCTTAAATCCCAAGTCTTGGCCCATCAATAGGATGGTACAAAATTCACATATCCTTTCTCTTTATTGGATCCATTCCATGTAATAATCCTTTGAAATTTCTTGTTTCACAAACTGAGAATAGCTCATCTGGGATTGTGAGTTTTAGAAATGGCCTCCGTGTAAGATCAAGGCTTATCAATCCACATCATTGTTAGAGTGGTCCAAGATGAAATACTATAAAAGTAAAATTATAAATCCTCAACATATTATGTTAAACATCATGGTTGGTGACACCTATATTACATAAAACTATGCATTTATATGAACCACTAATGAGAGGAAAACTCTCCTTAGTGACGGTATTCCACCATAACTTTATATAAGAAATATGTGGGACATGATCCCTTTCATCACGTGGTATGTAGTTAATCCAGTGTCACAAATCCCAAGTCCAGCCAAAAAAATTAATGGGAACAATGACCACTCTATAAATGTTTCAGAATTATGTATAGAGTTTTCCCATTTAAGAACTATGTGTTCCATGATTCCCATTACCATAGGATATGTGGTGAAACTAGAATAAGCAATTCTAGGCCCATGTAAAATATGTAAATAGTCCACCTACATATGTACATTTCAAACCTAGATAGGGATATTTCATAAAAAAAATATATGTGGATTGATTCCTATCAACACATGATACATATTGACGCTCAGGTACCCATCCTGCATCTAGCCAAAATAATCAAGAAGAAAAAATTTCCCCCTCTTCGTATGGGTTTGACCTATGTAAGAGTGTTTCCCACTAAAGAGCTAAATTTTAATTGATTACAAGAATTAGATGATATGTATTTACACATGGATCTTCTATTAGAGGTAAATCTATATTATATAAAATTACCAAACAAATTACCCCAAAGTTCATATGGGTTGGACGTATACAAGGAGTGATATGAGCCCCTATATCACAAGGAATAACCAAATGTTTTCTTTTCCATTGTTTTTTCCACCAATCATTACTCATGTGAGCTTGAGGAACCTAGAATGCTACTCTAGTTGTTGTCACTAAGGCACACTTCAGATAAAAAAATGAACATACCGCATAACATAATATTTTTTGTCAAATGTCATTACTTCATGAATTTAATATGTAAGGAAAATTTCCACTTCACATGAAGTTAAAAGAAATTATATATTCTTACCCACAATATGAAGTTAAAATGGGAACACACTAACCCATAATAATTACTAATCAATGGAAAAAAATACTTACCTCATCCAACCAGAGTACAAGGTGATTCCTACATCTTTTAATCTCATCTTCCCATAAATCACACACCATGTATTGAATGCCTTAGTTTTCTTAAAATATTCTATCTCCCTGTGAATGGAAAATTGATCTCTTGTTTGAATTTTATATCAATGCATAACATATTTTACCTAAAACCCAAAGACCTCATGGCCTTATTAGATTGTATTCTTGATAATTTTGAACCAAACATTTCCATGGTGGAACTCAACACCTTAGAGTGTTTCGTTTTATCCATGATATGATTTTCCATTACCATTCATCAGGACCCATGATCCTTGATCCATTATTTAAAACATTTTCATATACATCTCAAAAGGATTTTTGAGTACTATTGTCCTCTCGTATCCTAATTATGTTGTTTTATAGCATTACAATCATACAAGGTCCATATACATCATGACCTTAAACTACATGAACCATTGTTAAATTTTCAAATCCATAAATATTAGGTTTTTATGGCCTAAATCACATTACCCTAAACTTCTAGTGAATGATAAATAAAAATTGTTAGCCTGCAAACCCACAAATGGTGGCATAAGAAAAAGTTAATTCTCCACTCGTTAAACATTTCATCTCTAAAGATATGGAAAATGATAGAGCATAAATAAAAAATGAATAAATATCATATGAACCACTTTTTGGACTAAATAAAAAACCAATCCATGCTTTCTAGACCTCATGTACCTATAAAATGTAAGATTAATTATTTTCTATATCCAAGATCTATGATAATGTATTCACTAGTGGGTAACACAACATTTATAGTGCATGAACCCTTATTGGTTACTACATTTTCCATAAATCATACTTCTTGATTTGAGCACATCAGGTCCCCAAAACTCTTCCATGGGTAGTTAAAGAAGATTTCCCCCAAATCATGAACTTGTTGGATAAGATGGCCCCCTTTATCAAGAAAAATTTATTGAGGACTATCTTGGATCATGGTGTGAATTTTATACAAAATTATAATATTCAAGTATTGGTTCTATACAACTATTGTGTGTGTATGTTATAAGGGGGCTTAGTTGAGATGATGAAGAAAAAAGTGTAGAAGATTCATGTGTCCTAATCTTAAATGATTCATCTTCAATCGCTCATATTGAAGGACCATATTCCTCAAAATAATTCTTCCCCACCAATGGAATGGTACTCACATGGATGATGAAACATCCTTGAAGGTGTGTTTATGTTGTTAATCCACTACATTGTTTTTATAGATTTTGGGGGTTGGTGATGCACATTGTCTGTCCACCTGATGGATGAGTCTATTCAATAAAACACACATATAGACTTCCACCCATTTCATGGAACAGTCTCCATTTAGGGATACAAGGTTTCCAATATATGTAATAATAATAACAATGTTTGTGTCTTAATCCACCAATATAGGACAAAATTGGGAAATATTCATCAAATGTTAGAATCCCCACACATTATCTTGTGGGAGAAGATAAAAAAATTAAATACAAATGAATTGGTGAGAGAACTATGAAGGGGTATATGGTTTGTAAATGATAATATATTTTACAAATTCCAAAATAACCATATCATAAATGATCGTCCATCGAGAGATACACAAACATTGTAAACAATTATCCCAGACGGTGTGAGATAGGAAATGATGTTGAAACAATTAAATAGGATTATCCTGTAAAAGGCCTCATTGGGGCCTAGAAACATTTCCACAACCACATAAACATTTCCCACATTGGGATATAATATGGAATCATGTATTAGGATTTTTTTTGTTGTATTTATAACAGTAAAAATTCTCTATAATCGAGTAAAATAAGAATTAGAAAGGACCAAAAATCCTATATGGTATTTTCCATGTTAAATATAGAACAAAAGAAGGTATAATTGATAAATAGTTAGTATGGCCAGATTAAGAGGCTTCCCCATTACTAATCAATCTACCAACACCAACTTTCTCAATTAAACTCTTTGGAGTGCCTTTTTGGCTGAGAAAATCCATATGTTCCGGAACATGGATTTTTCACCTACCATTCTAAGGATTAGAAATATCTTTGGTATCACCTAGTAACCCTAATGTATCATACTCCCCATCCACAATGGTTTCCCAAAATGATACTGACTACCACGAACTTACATAGAAGAAAAATAGTAAGGGCATATGGTGGTCAGATGATCTCCTCTATAGTAGAGAAATATTTTGATCCAATCCTTAAAGTAAATTAGTGATAATAAATTACTTCCTTTCATTAAATTCTCTTTCAAAAATATTATGTCTTCCTTTTTACAATACTATAGTTTGTGTGGTGCCATCAAAAATGACTGCAGTAGGAAGAAACTCATTATACATCTACCCAGAGAAGTGATATACTTCCCATTTAGTAGATATACCAATGGAAAATTACTATTTATCCCTGTGATATAAGTAATGAATTGGTTTCATGAAAACAATTTATAATTGAATCTTTACCATGTTTTAATTAATTATATTAGATGATTTATGAATCCCATGATTATTTGTAATGATGAATCGAATGAAACTATTCGAAGAACACTGTGAAACTAAAACTAACCTAGAATGGCCATTCCCATTAATTAGAAATGTTACCACATAGTATTCAGTCTCATTTTGAGTTCCAATCACTTCTCGGGTAAGTTATAGGTGAGAAACAGATTCTCAATTAGCATTGAGTGATTGCTGGGTGGGAAAAATCACAACCATCTAGACATTAAGAGGAATTTTACAGTATATAAGAAAACCCCAAGTTCTATGATACAAACAGTTGAATATTTTTGGATACTTTTTTTGAATACAATTGATCGAATATGAAAACTAGAATGATGGAATATTATAGTCAAGACTGGGAATGACAACATCAGTTAGTTGGATGAAACCATATATAAGAATCTAGTGTGATAAGGCATAACTCTAATGTTCATGCAATATAATCCCATTCAACGAATCATTATTAAAGAACACATGCTACCAAGTGATGTTATATTGATTCCATGAAATTATATATCTTCGGATGTCCATATTATAAGCATATTAAGAATTTTAATCCATCTAAATAATAAAAATAAGAAAATGGTGGATAAGAAAATAAATTCTAGAAAAATAGGTACATGTCTCCCACAACATCACATAAATTGCATGAATCCAAAAAAATTGATGGCAACATGACCTGATATAGGTCTCAAGATCACATGACTTGGTATTGTTCACATGGATTGTATGCACCATGTTGCATATGATGGCCACATAACCCAAGGACTATCTCAAGGCACTGTAATAGTTTTTGATACTCATGATCTCATGAACCATACATGGTCATATGAAATGACTAATGATTGATTTATCACATACCCAAACATGAAGATCATGAAAATATTAAAAGAGATAGATGTGTCCAATGTATTTGGTCAAGATTAATGAAATTACAAAAATATAATTCATGATTTATTTTAAAAAGTAATAAGAAAAGGAAAATAATTTGATCAAATCATGTGAATTAATCCTCTATGAATCCTTGTGGTGAGTTCTTTAGATCAAATTCATTCGATTGGTTTTCTTCGAGTGGTCTTGAGAAAGGGATGTTATGATGATGTCTTGCAATGAAATCCCCTTATGTATGAAATCGTGAGAGATATGAATATTTGGATTCATCGATGAAATAATCTTCCCTTCAATACATTATTTATGGAGTGCACTATGTGATATCAAAGGTCACAAGGACGAATAATTATTTAATAAGACACTAGTCTGTAAAAGGTGAAAATACTTAGGTGGGTATTTAATCTCCATATAACCACTTCGTTGCCCCTATGAATTATTCCCCTAACGAAGTAATTATTTATTCCCATAAAACGTGTAGTGGAAAGTATCTAATTGAAGAAATTCCCAAAGAATGTGTGTTAGGTTTTCCCCAAAACAATGAAATGGAAGGCTGATGAATCATGTGGATTGTATAGATTTCATAAGGATAAGTGATCTCATGGCCCTGGGATGGTCATAAAAATGGTTCAGCCACTACATGTGTCTACGATTGATCACACAAGTCCTATTTGGCCAACCCTACTACCATTAAGAGGGAATTCACATGAGCATTGATGATCATGCGATGGCTACCAGGTCTGCCTTTTTTATAATGGGGCTTTTCAATCGGTAGACATGTAATAATCACTAGCCCCTTTTAAATTCAATAAGGAATCAAGGAAGATTCTATATGTCAAGGATAGTTATACTGATCATTATATGATATGTTCATGATGATTTAAATACCTCGGAAAGCCTCTCATGAAATTTCCCCTTTATTATATGAGAGAATATTGGTATGTAAACTTCTTCATGTGAAGGACCTCAGGAATGTGCATTCAAACATGCGATTCCCCCATATCTCCACATATATTAAGAGTTATTTTCATTTACAATTATCTCACAAATCATGAGAACTAGATAAAAAAGCATGATTGTCTATGAGAATTCTCACATGACATCACGAGATCCCCAATCCTTATAAAACATGGAAGGAAATAAAATAAGAAAATTTAGTATATTCTCATAAGGGGAAGATATATTGATCTTCAAGTGAATGGATTTATGTTCTTCATACCATGTATGGTCCCTTTGATGTGTTATCTTGGTCTTTTGGAGGCCCCAATGACCAGTCGTCTTGATCTCACGTGAGTACTTTGACAATGAACCTTACTTTCATAAAAGACCCCAGAATGGTCAACTTAGATCATGTGAAGTTTTATCTATATGTTTCTTGATATTGTGAAGGATATTAGACAAGTAATCTTATCCTTTTGATGTATCTTTGACATGTAAATATGATTTTATAAAATAGCAATGATCAGTCGGGGTCTAATAAACATAGTGATGGTGGAATGTTCTCTTGCTCACTAAATATCATCTGACACCATACAAGTCCTATGGAATTATCATGTGATGTGTGTGATGAAATAATCCTTCCATCGACTTGAGATCTTATTATTGAGATATAAACCAAGAAAAATGAAGTATAATCAGGGTGTAGAGTCATATAAATCCCTCCCCCTTGACATAAAAAGCACATTACTATGCATCGATAGGAGAATATGATGGATAGGACTAATCATAATGGACTTTAATGTGATCACAAGGGTCTTACCTATGATAAAATACATGGGATGACTTAAGGGGTCAAAAAAGTGAATTTTTTCTAGGTTTGATCACTCTATTGATCACACAGCGGACATCTAGTGTGTCATATAGATCATGCAAAGGAGTTAGTGTATGTATGATAGGAAAAATGAATTCAAAATAGACAAATTTATTAAAAATTTCAAGTGAAATATGCAAAACTGACTAATAATGTTGGAAGTATAATTTTCATATGGATACAATAATTTTCATGTTAAGGCATCTTATGCATCTCATGATCTATCCAGATCATGCAATGAAGCCTGGGCATGTCACACATGTATCATAAAAGACATTGGATCTATCAACCATGTCTCATGAAGTCCTATAGAAGTCTAAGACAGGTCATGGGACACCCTTTTTTTACATGCCATTGATATCATGTTACACCCTCTAGACATATGAACTATGTATTATGGAGTCCTATAAACATGTAATTAATGTCATCAAAGACCCTCTGGGTATGTCAACCATGTCTTTCCGAGTCTCATGGACATGTCAAACACATATTGTGATGTCCTCTATATAGAGGCCCAAAGCGTGACGTACATATACATTAAATTACTTTTGCGGAATATCTAATACAGAACAA
Source organism: Viscum album (assembly GCA_963277665.1). Classification (NCBI taxonomy): domain Eukaryota; kingdom Viridiplantae; phylum Streptophyta; class Magnoliopsida; order Santalales; family Viscaceae; genus Viscum; species Viscum album. The sequence goes on from OY728152.1 coordinate 1,769,025,072, forward strand.
AAACATACACCAAAGGACCGTAATATTTTGGTGTATTTGGAAACTTTGAATATAATCTTCTAATCTTAGTGAAATATCTTCAACATCTTCCATACATATCTTAATTTTTTTTACCTAAAATCTTTATTTATATTTTGGGGAAAAGAAAACAAATAAAGGGTGAGCTCAAATCCTCATTAAGTGTAAGCATGGATATAATAAAACAAACCTTATACATTTGAACATAAAAACATGAACATAATGTTTAAAAATCAAAATCTTGAGAAATGACATAAAACATGGTAGTATATAAGGCATAGATCATAATGGAACATCAATAATGATAAAATAGCATGGGAATAAAACATTTAATTGTGGAAACCATTAAGCACATGTTATTATTTCCATAGTATCCATGTCATTGTTGTCAAGACAATCATAGTGGACAAAGTCCCATACTGAACCGGGTTTACTTGCTATTCCAGACCTGTATTACTGAACTGGATTTGCTTGTCATTCCAGCCATGTCAACATCATTAGATATAAATCATTACCCAATGCATTGGAGGGAGATATAGGTCCTACCCATATCATAATGAAATCATTCATATGTGTGCCACAAAATAAACATAAATATTACATCATAACCCAATGAATAAAATGGGTTTCATAAACATCATCCAATCATAACATAATCCATATATAAAAAAATGGATATCATTTCATAATAAACAAAATCAAACCATGTAAATAATAGGGGCATTATACTTGATACATGACCATATTAAATAATTCCATCTTAGATGGAATATAGTCTTGATAAAAGACGTGAAATAAATTCTTGAGGAAAATATCATTTCTTCTTCAAAACCATTTTCATTTCTCAAAATGCCATTAATTTTGAATGAAATGAATTTTTATTAAAATAATAATGAAATATTGTAGAGTAATCTTGATGAAAATAATAAAATATGAAACCGTAAAAATTCATTCATTCCGTATAAGTTAAAAAACATTCTCCTCGTACTTTTGCCGGAATAGTCAAAAAGTAACATGTATGGTAAACAAATAAAAGATTCCTTCCATAAAACAAATTAAAAGTCAAAGAGGGGTAAACATTCCATTAATAATACATGTATGAATATTAAAAACTTTATGAAAAACATTTTATGATCATGGATGAAAAATATAACCCCAGTAAATACTTACGTATAAGCGATCTTAGATAAAAATGAGATTTCCAAATTATCCCTGACCTTATGTCCAATATACATCGTATTTTTTCGAACATCTTGTATAATGATTTAAATAATGTCATTGAATTATTACAGAATCATATTCATTGTTATGATATCATATATGTCTCACTTATGACTTTATATTTCCAGTTCTTTTGTAAATTCATGTTAAAGTAGCGTTTTGGGTAAAATTATTTCATTTATCGTTCGTGTTTTAACTTGTAATTATTCATATGATTACATAGATCATGATTAATTACATCCAGAATGTAAAACATGATTTATATATAATATATATTCAGAATATACATATATATAATAGATCGATAAAGGGAACGAAATACTCCATTCATGGAGATGGTAGGTCATACGTACGCATGAACGCTGTTTTCGTTTCCTTATTGAATTGAATGGAATTAAGAAGATGACATACTTATATTTATAGATAAATCCAGTAGCATTATTATGTCATATGTTTCAGTATTACTTATTATATATACTTTATAATCATTCTTGAATTGTTAACATGGACAATGAATCTCATCACGTTGTGGAGACGGTAATCTGTACGTACGCACGAGCGATGATATCGTTCCCATATTTATTGAATAGAATTGGAGTGGATTATATAATATCTTATAATCAATATGATTTCCTAATAACCATATATATTTATTCATTACACTTTTATACCCATCCCTGTAAGGTGGTGGTGGAAAAACAGATTACACCACGACATGGACACAGTATTCCGTATGTACGCACACGCGGTGATTTCGTTTTCTGTAGGATGGATAGAAGGTCAAATATGGTTGTTTCATATTTATAATAAAATATCATTATATGAGTGATACTTATTTTATTAATTCATAATTAAATAACTAAATAAGAAGAAGTAGAAGAATAAATAAATTTGAAAGAATCGGTAACAGATATTACATCTTCTTCAAGACGCCTCTTTGAAACCTCCTCTTAGGGAACAAAAATTGGTCTTTGAAGAAGACCAGGACCTCTAGTGTAGTCTGTTTTTAAGGAGGTTGATAAGGTAAATTGGCAGGGTTTGGCCGATTTTGAAATCTCAAAAAGGTGGGGGAGGAGATGGAGGAGGTGCCCTTTTATAAAGGAGGAGAGGGGCACCTTTGGAATTATAAGAAATATTAATTTATAATAAATTAAAACCCCCAAAAAACCTCCAAAATGACTCAAATCCGAATATTAGAGGATATAGGGTTGTAATATCTTCAACAAATAAAATTTAGACAAGTTGGGAATTTATTTTAAACATTATCAACTTGATTTATCTTTATATAATATATTTATTTTTATTTGTGGTAATAATATTCTATATTTTAAATCATTATAAATAATTGTTTATATGTAGTGAATTGTCCATAATTGTATACTTTATTAAATTTTCGGCCGTATATATTTTAATTTATAATTTTAAAATATTAATTTGATTTTTAAACAATTTTGTAATATGTAATGTTTATAAAATAACAATAGAGTCAATTTTGACACTATTCATTTATTTTAATTTAAATAAAATATATACAGAAGATATGTTCGAACTAAAAGATTTAATATATTAAAAACATTTCATCATTATCCATAAAATTAGTGGAGCACATTTAATAGTTAATATATTATTTATTTTAATACTTTTAAAATCATTTATTTGATATTTCAATCAATAAAATAATTTCAACATCACTATTGTGTCATAATTAATGATAATTATTTAATACCTAAAATTTTTAAATAAATTCATATTATTTAGATAATTTTATTATATTTCTAGGGACTATTTATATCCGATGTTTTATGATTTTTATCACTAAATTAAATTTATTACACTTATAAGATTTAAGAGAGTGACATGTTGTCACTTTTTTTGGTTTTAATAATAATTATATTATTTCATTGTAAAAAGTCCATGAAATGAATCTATTATGACCCTTACATGATAGGGGTCGACTTTTATTCATCCAATAGAATTTTGGCAAGTGTTATGGTAAATTTATAATCTTATTTTTACCCTTAATTACAATATTTATCTTTAACTGTAGTAAATAAAAATTATCATAGTTACTATTCATATCATCAAAAAAATAAAAGTAACATATTAAAATAATTTGGACCCACTAAATTCAAATATGGATTCCATTTTTCAAAATTCAAAAGACATAAGTTGAAGTAATTAATTTAAAATTAATCTCGTTGTTAAGATAATGGGTTTTAAAAGTTAAAACATTGGAAAAAATTGAAATGATTTTACATATGAATGCAATGTAAAATCAATGATAATGAAATAAATTATATTAAATGGTAAAAATATATTCTATTTATACTTTAAAATCATTCAATATTATAATTTAACCATATAAATTATTACGATGAAAAGTGTTTTTTTAATTAAAATATAGCGTGTTTTTACTATTAATAATAATATGAAAGTTATCATAATAATATGAAAATTTTATCCAAAGTAAATTTTTATATCCTGATTCCAAAGATGAATTTTATTTTGTCAAATTGAACTTATAAACATATCAAAACTAGATTTAATGTGGGTGCGCCATCAAAAGGCGACAAAACTGCATTTTTTTAAAAATACTTATTTTACCCGAAACAATTATATTGATCACATAAAATGTTTTAGATAATGTGTAAGATGAATAATAATGTTATAAAATTCAAAATTTAGTTAATAATATTCATAGCGGATATTCCATAATAATATTATAACAATATATCGTTGTTTAGTGAAACTCGATATTGCGTACTACACATGCTATCAAGGAAGGTCGTGATTGTGTGTAATGGATGCCAAGTCAGTGTTTCATGTAGTGAATGAATCCATTGTTGTTGCATATAACAGAATCCAACCATATTTCATTTATACATTGAATATTTATATATTTATATATATATACACACTCAATGTTGTGTAGAATAACTACTATAAAACAAACATGAAATTGTGTGTAACACAATCCAAGAATAGTGTTGCATATATTGCAAGCTAATATGGTGTTGTGTATAGAACAAGATAATCTTGGTGTAGCGTACAACAGAAGGTATGAATGAAATTAAAAATAATATATCTCATAAAATCTCGGGGTGTTACATTCTACGCCCCTTAAAATGAATTTCACCCTAGAAATTTGTCGGGGTTATAAAAGGTTTATTACTTGAGGGTTTCTTTCAAAAAACCCACATCATAAAAAGGAATAGAAAAACGTTTTTTCAAAAATAATTTATGAAATGTAACAGTTACCCAAATTAACTAATAATTGGGTTTCCATATAGGATAACATAGGTGAAAATATGGGCATGGAAGAAAAATATAACCATCAAGTTCTGATGGAGAGTGGTAGAGGACATGGCTATGATAAATCCAATAGTCACAAAGCCATAAATTTGTGATGATCAAAGGGACCATCTGATTCATCAGATATGAGGGAACTAGGAGAACCTTTTTGGTTTTCAAGATCTGTTCTCTAAAGTTGATGAATTAAAAGAAATACTTACATGATTTTGGTAAAATCTCACTATTGTTCATGCCTTGAACAATTTATACATCATCTCTTAATGAAATGAAGTTGAATTTGTTATTCGTGAAGAGTTACCAGATCATGTGATAGAATGATGGGACATTCCATCTGTCTCAAAAAGAAGGATAGAAAAATCTATCAAAAATACATAAGTCTATCTATAGTGAGATTAATCAGATATGGTTCCTAAAATGGACTTATAATTCATATATAATTCTTCTTAATAATATATAACTAGTTTCTAATAACTAGGGTCTTCCTGTAGGCTAGTGGTAGGTGATAAAGGCCGGTCACACTTCAGTTGTGGGAACATGCCAGAAATAATATCGAAAAACATGTTCTTTCCTTAAACAATACAATATGATGTCTAACATAATACTTTACAATAATTAGGCTTATCCAAAATACTTATTTCCATCTTTTAGTATAAATAAAATGATTACTAGAAAGTTCATCTATCAAGAATTGAATACAATCATTTATCGCCCGTATATCTTAAGATATATCTGGTTGGTCACATTCCAAACATATGAATTTCTTAATCATGTATTCTCCTAAAAAAATTAACACCCCTTGAACTTTAGTGAAAACATGAATACTATCAAAAGTTAATTCATTCCACATACTAAAATTCAAAAAATTCTATATACTAAAACCACGATGTCACTTTGTCCTTATATCAATCATCAGCTCATGAATACCATCAAACATATTACTTTCTACTTATCCCTTCATTATGCGCAAATCATCTGCTTTCCAAAATATATGATTTACTTTTCATGGTTACTGGTACCATATAATTATTAAAAACTATAATAAACCAATACATAGATATTCCAATATTCCACAGTACTATAAATTAGATTCCACAATATTATTTTGGAATCCTATTACATAAACACGTAATCATTCCACTACATCGTTTTCATACTCATCATCACCAATAGTGATCGCTTGTGACTTTCTTTTGTCCTTTTCCTTAAGAGGATGCTCACTAAGATCATCATTAACCCGTGAATTAGGGCATTTATTAGCATATTGCACTATTTCCTTGCACCTGAAGCATTGAAGTGTTGGTAGAGCTTTCTCTGTAGTATTTTCTTTATTCACATCATTAGCAACCCTTTTTCCATTACATCAACACTCAGCTGCTCGATGACCTTCTTTTCTACACTTGAAACATTTTCTAGTACCTTTTAGACAATCTCTACCATGCTTCTTTCCACACTTTGGGCATAAAGAAACATTCACCTTCTTTTAACCATTGTTCTGAAGTTTTTCCTTGAACTCCATCTTTTTTTTCTTGTCAAAACCATGAGATAGATATGTTACACCAACTTCCAGTTGTACCTTGATAGCACAACATACAATTTCTTCATAGCTATTGAAGTCTCTTATAGCTAATTCCCTTCAAAGAATTGGTTTTAAGATACTGAAGAATCGATCAAATTTACTTTCAGGTTGGATGATAAATCCAGATGCATACCTTGCAATTCTTGTAAAATTCACTTTGTATATATCAACAGATTCATCATTCTTCTGCTTAAGCTCAAGGAACTCCTTTTCCATCTTTGTTCGAAGAATGTGAGGGAATTACTTACTAAATAACATGTTCTTGAACTCATCCCATTCCATGGATTCGATTTCATCTTGGGGTCTTATATTCTTAATTAGATTCCACCACTGGTCCGATTCACCTTCAAAACAGTAAATAGCTAAAATGGCTTTTTCATGTTCTGAACAGTGAAGTATGGAAACTATCTTTTTAATGTTACTGGTCCATTGTTCAGCAACAAGTGGATCATAAAACCCATTGAAAGATGGTGGGCATTTCCTCATGAAGGACTAAATAGAATATTGTTCCCTTCTCTGATCATTTGGAAACAACGAATGATTCATAGCTTGTGTAAGTATTGGAATAAGATTTTCACTCTATCTCCCATCACATTTGGTTGCTCGGGAGTACAATCATTTCATTTTCCATTACATTGATCAACATGGTTCCTTTGGGTTCCATCCATCATCTAAAAACCAAAAAGAACAGTGTGAGAGGAAAAAATCATGCTAGGAAAACAACATAATAAAGGGGGAGTACCTTCAATATCTAACATATTTGGTTTAATTCTAATATTTTTACCATTATTCTAGGTTTATAATCAATACTTATACATAACCTTATGGACATCCCTAGACATACCTTAGAAATATCTCTAGGGATCTCACTAAAGTTTTCGCATCCTCATTTCAAAAGGTTAACTAAACCTTTCCTCTGATACCAACAGTAGAGGCCCAAAGCATGACGTACATAGACATTACATTACATTTGCAAAATATCTAATACATAACAACAACAGACACCAAAGGACCGTAATAGTTAAGTGCCTTTAGAAACTCGGAATAAAATCTTCTAATGTTGTTGAAAGATCGTCAACATCTCCCGTAAAGATCTTCTTTTTTTACCTAAAACCTTTATTTATATCCTGGGGAAAAGAAAACATATAAACGGTGAGCTCAAATTCTCAGTAAGGGTAATAATGGAGAGAATAAAACAAACCATATACATTTGAACTTAAAAACATGAACATAATGTTTAAACATCAAAAGCTTGAGAAATGACATAAAACATGGTTGTATATAAGGCATAGATCATATTGGAACATCAATAATGATAAAATAGCATGGGAATAAAACATGTAATTGTTGAAACCATTAAACACATGTTATGATTTCTATAGTATCCAAGGAATTTCTTCCAAGACCGTCTTAGAGGACAATGTGTCTTGTTGAACTGGGTTTACTTGTCGTTCCAGCCTTGTATTACTGAACCAGATTTACTTGTCGTTCCAGCCATGTCTATCTCATGAGATATAAATTTTAACCCAATGCATTGGAGGGATATATAGGTACCACTCAACTCATAATGAAATCATTATTATGTGTTCCTCAAAATAAACATAAATCATACATCATAACCCAAAGAATAAAATGGGTTTCATAAACATCATCCCATCATAACATAATCCATTTATAATAAAATGGATATCATTTCATCATAAACAAAATAAAGCAATGTAAATAATAAGGGAATTATACTTGATACATGACCATATTAATGAATTCCACCTTAGATGGAAAATAGTCTTGATAAAACACTGGAAATGAATTATTGAGGAAAATATCATTTCTTCTTCAAAATCATTTTCTTTTCTCAAAATTCCATTAAATTTTATATGAAATGGATTTTGATTAAAATAATCATGAAATCTAGTAGAGTAAACTTCATGAAAATAAGGCATTATGAAACCATAAAAATCCATTCATTCTATATAAGTTAAAAAACATTCTCCTCGTACTTTTTCCAGAAAAGTCAAAAAGTACCACGTATGGTAAACAAAAGAAAGATTCGTTCCATAACAAAAAGTAAATATCAAAGAGGGGTAAAAATTACATTAAAAATACATGTAATAATATTAAATACTTTATGAAAAACATTTTATGATCATTGATGAAAAATATAACCCTAGTAAATACTTACGTATAAGTGATCTCAGATAAAAATGAGATTGCAAAATTATCCCTTACCTTATGTCTAATATGCTTCGTATGTATCTGAACCTCTTGTATAATGATTTAAATAATGTCATTGACATATTAAATAATAATATTCATTTTAATTATATCATATATGGTTCAATTATGACTTTATATTACCCGTTCTTTTGTAAGTTCATGTTAAAGTAGTGTTTTGGGTAAAATCGTTTCATTTATCGTTCGTGTTTTAACTTGTAATTATTCATATGATTACTTAGATAATTATTACATACATCCAGAATGTAAAAAATGATTTATATATAATATATATTCTGAATATACATATATATATAATAGATTTATAAATTGAAAGAAATACACCATTCAGGAAGACGGTAGGTCGTACGTATGCATGAAAGCTGTTTTCAATTCCTTATTGAATTGAATGGAATTAAGTAGGTGAAATACATATATATATAAATAAATCCAGTAGCATTATTATTTCTTACATTTCATGATTAATTATTCTATATACTTTATAATCATTCATGAATTGTTAACATGGAAAATGAATCTCATCCCGTCGTGGAGACAGTAATCCGTACGTACACACGAGCAATGATATCGTTCCCATATTTATTGAATGGAATTGGAGTGGATTATATAATATCTTAGAATTAATATGATGTTATAATAACCATATATATTTATTCCTTACACCGTTATACCCATCCAAGAAAGGTCCTGGTGGAAAAACAGATTACACCACTGTGTGGAGACGGTATTCCGTACGTACGCACGCGCGGTGATTTTGTTTTCCGTAGGATGGATAGAAGGTGAAATAGGGTTGTTTCATATTTAAAATAACATATCAGTATATAAGTGATACTTATGTTATTAATTCATAATTAAACAACTAAATAATAAGATGTATAAGAATAAATAAATTTGAATGAATCGGTAACAGATATTACCACTTCTTCGACAAACCTATTTGAAACCTCCACTTAGGGCACTAAAATTGGTCTTTGAAGATGACCAGGACCTCTAGTGTGTTTCTAAGGAGGTTTATAAAGTAAATGGGCAGGGGTTTACTGAGCTTGAATGCACAAAAATTTGTGAGGATGATAGGGAGGAGGTGCCCTTTTATAAGGGAGGAGAGGGGCTCCTTTGGAATTATAAGAAATATTAATTTATAATAAATTCCAAACCCACATAAAAACCGCCAAAATGACTGAAATACAATTATTAGATGATATATGGTTTTAATTTAATCAACCAATAAAATTTAGACATGTTGGGAATTTATTCAAACATTATCAACTTGATTTATCCTTATATAATCTATTTAATTTTATTTGTGGTAATAATATTCTAAAATTTAAATCATTATAAATAATTACTTATATGTTTTCAATTGTCTATAATTGTATTATTTATTACATTTTATACCATATAAATTTTAATTTATAATTTTTAAATATTTTTTTGATTTTGAAACAGTTTTATAATATGTAATTTTAATAAAATAACAATAGTGTCAATTTTGACAATATTCATTTATTTTAATTTAAATAAAATTTATACAGAAGATATGTTAAAAATAAAAGATTTAATATATTAATAACATTTAACATTTATCTATAAAATTAGTGGAACACATTAAATAGTTCATATAATATTTATTTTAATACTTTTAAAATCATTTATTTGATATTTCAATCAATAAAATAATTTTAGCATCAGTATTGTGTCATAATTAATGATAATTATTTAATCCCTAAAAATTATAAATAAATTCATATGATGTAGATAATTTAATTATATTTCTAGGGACTATTTATATCCGAAGTTTTATGATTATTATCAATAAATTAAAATTATTACACTTATAAGAATTAAGAGAGTGACATGTTGTCACTTTCTTTGGTTTTAATAATAATTATATTATTTCAAGGTCAAAAGTCCATGAAATGAATATAGTCTGACCCTTAGGTAATATGGGTCTACTTTTATTCATACAATAAGATTTTTTAAAGTGTTAGGGTAATTTATTAATCTTATTTTTACCCTTAATTACTAGATTTACCTTTAACTGTAATAAATAAAAAATACCGTAGTTACTATTCATAATATCAAAAAAATAAAAGTGACATATTAACATAATTTTGACCCAATAAATTCAAATATGGAATCAATTTTTCTAAATTCAAAACACAAAAGTTGTAGTAATTAATTTAAAATTAATCTTGTTGTTAAGATAACGGGTTTTAAAAGTTAAAACATTGCAAAAGATTGAATTGATTTTACCTATGAATTCAATGTAAAATTAATGTAATGACATAAATTATATTAAATGGTAAAAATATATTATTTTTATACTTTAAAATCATTCAATATTATAATTTTTCCATATAAATTATTATGATGAAAAAAGTTGTTTTTAATTAAAATATAGCATGTTATTACTATTCATTAAAATATGAAAGTTATCAGAATAATATGAAAAATTTATCCAAAGTAAATTTTTATATCATTATTCCAAAGAATAATTTTATTTTTTCTAATTGAACTTATAATCATGTCAAAACAAGATTTAATGTGGGTGCACCATCGAAAGGCGGCAAAACTTCATTTTTTGAACAATACTTATTTTACCCGAAAAATTTATTTTTTTTCACATACAATGGTTTAGAAAATGTGTAAGATTAATAATAATTTTATAAAATTCAAAATTTAGTTAATATTATTCATAGTGGCTAGTCCATAATAATATTATAACAATATATCGTTGTTTAGTGAAACCCGGTATTGCGTACTACAAACGCTATCGAGGAAGGTCGTGATTGCGTGTAACGCAAGCCAAGTCAGGGTTGCGTGTAGTGAAAGGCTCCTTTATTGTCACATATAATAGAATACAACCATATTTCATTTATAAATTGAATATATATATATTTATATATATATATACACACACTCAATGTTACGTAGAATAACTACTATCAAACGAATTTGAAATTGTGTGTAACACAATCCAAGAATAGTGTTTCATATACTGCAAGCTAATATGGTGTTACGTATAGCACAAGATAATCTTGGTGTGGTGTACAATAGAAGATATGAAAGAAATTAAAAAGAATATATCTCATAAAATCTCGGGGTGTTACACTCTATATAGGTTAGTCGCATAATGTGATGCCCTCCCATTATGTAATCTAGATCATGTGATACCCTCCAAGAAAGTCAACTGGATCATGCAGTTTTCTATTCACATGTATCTTAGGAAACTAGAAAATTTTAAGATATATACATGCATGTATTTCTTTGTCATGAGATATATTCCCATAGATGCCATCTGTATTATGTGAAATAATGTAGACATTTTTGTGTTGCCCATGTGATAGCCTCCTAGACATACTATTTAGATCATGTGATGTAATCTAGAAAAGTAAAATGGAATATTCGATTTTCATTGGACATGTTCGTTAAGAAACCAAAAGTTTTTCTAACATCAATCTACATGTCGGATAGACCGGCCGAACACCTCAAGTAGACAATTTGGGTATGTCATGTGGACACTTCGTGACATGAAAACCTTTCACATTATTTTATTTGTGAATCCCCTCAAAATGAACTATGAGGAAACTTATTCCATCCATAATATAGATTAACAGGGTTCCATTCTATTAATCATGATCCAAAGGGAATCTACCTCAATTTCTGTTCTTAATTTCTCAGACACTCTATTTAAGGGGACCCAAACCCTTTTCTTGGGTTATCATTCTTCCTTATCAATCAGCTGATTGAGATGTTAAATGAACTATGAGAACTTTGACTATTTCTAAAACCATGATATTTTGGATTCTTTCATAAGGTCTAAGATCCAATTGCAATCTGCATGATCTTATATCCCTCCATGTCATAGAAACACTAACCAATGGGACATAAACACTCATGTGGTTTTATCATTCTTCTTTATCGATCAACATAAATAAAAGTCAAATGAACTATAAAAAATATGAGTCCTACATCCTGAATGATAAATAGGAATCCTTCCTACAGCCTATGATATATATAAAACACCCATTCTTGGATGCCTCAGTGAACTGGTCCCATAACCATATACAATGACAGTAGCCATTTTTAACCCCATATTTCTCACACAGAGCACGGCTCCTGTAGGAATAGGGATTTTCGATGATCTTATCACTAAATTCATGAAGTTACCCAAACCAATGAAACTATAGTGTGTGAGATTCATTCAGCAGAATTTTGAGGCTACCCCAATATGGGGGCATCCATCACATACTATGTCCCGATAAAACATCGAACTACAATTATTATGATTCTTATCGTAAACAAGATATATATGATTCCTTCTTAAGGAATGATATCGATATCATATTCTTAAGATTCCTCATATATGTAATTAAAAAATGATTTAAAACATAATGGATTAAATAAACTATAGTTGTTCTGAATCGTATTATAAATATTAAATGTAAGATGCCTCATAGAGGATCAATCCCATCCTCAAAAATATTAATCACCTCTGTGTGTGGAAGTACACTCTAGAGTTCCGTGTAATATAAATTAAAAATCTAATAATCAATACATTTCTAATAAATGATATTAAATATATGATGAACCATGGAGGCATATAGATGGAATCCTTTATAGAACCCAAATTTCTAGACCAACACATTTCACAAATTATCATTTTGTTAGGTTAATCTGTTCTGTACTATTATTAGGAATAGATTCATGAACATATCTTGAATATATAAGAGGGTCCTACAATAAGTGAAATATCCACAAAAAAGGGTGGTATGATCTTGACCTACCATCCTCTAGACGATTGTGACTTCTTAACCACCATAATATATAAAACCCCAACTGCCCACCTGCCATTGGAATTTAGGTTCATGCATAGTTATAGTTGTGGGAACCATTGGTAGTTTCAATGATTAATGAATTATAGGGAGTTTGAATTAAATAATTGTGAATTATATTCATCCAGCATTTATCAATTATTGTACACCAATAAATGATCGACCAAAAATGGTGAACTTGATGTAAAATCATATAACATCAAAATAATTGAATCATTATAGGCATTGGTCATCATATCTTCTAAACATGGTGAACCATCCACATCATTGAGAGGAATAGTATCATTTATTAACAAATTTTTTTTAATAAAATATTTATTAATAACTATCCATTGGAATTGTAGATCTCCATATTCATGGGAAGGATTTTCATCTCCCCACAGTTTACCAAAATATTAGGTTATTATCCTACAGAAATATGGAATATAAGGGGAGATTTTATTCCAGGATTTGTCATAGCATGGATCCAATATTCAAATTCAACTATCAAAATAGTCCAAAACCAATTTATATATCCATCCAAGTATAATGGTTCAAACTCAAAAAAAAAATTCTTATGTTTATGAAAAATTTCATATGTGTTCTTGATGTTATAACTTATTATGACATGTAGATGAATACAAATAATGATTTTTAAATTTTTTTAATAGTAAACATAGGAATTAAATATTCTTAAATCATCTTGTGATGATGATATAACCAAATATGATATCCTAGGTGGAAGAATAAGGAAATGTCAAGTGTTATATCATAACTTGTGAATTATTGTACACTAAACCACAATGAAGTGACAAACACTATGACATGGTTTACTGTATCTCAAACCACTAGGTATTTTAAATTATAATATATTATTTAGACTTTAGATTATATTTTCATCAATTTGGTGTGTAGGTGACTTATTTTTTAATCAATAAAAAATTGGATCACACCCATTAGACACACAATTGGACTATTTGGATCACCACAAAATGGTAATATCCAATCTAAAAACTCCAAAAACCCTTGATAATTCAACCACACATTATCCCAATCTCATGGATCCAATTTAAAAAATTTTAAGGTCTCAATTTTATAAAAACATTAGAAAAAATATTTATAATTTCTATCTTTGTTAAACCATGGATCTGAATTTGGGTATATTTTATAAAGGAGAAATTATGTACCCTATTTTCATGAATCCAAGATGAAAGAGGCAACAAAATTTAAAGATATACACCTATTTTTCAATATAGAAATTATTCATTTCTATTAATATAATAATAAATGTTTTAATAGATCATTTACATAAATCATTAATAGATACATACTAATTATTGTTTTTATAGATTAATTAAATGAATTTATTTTATTTTCTAAAATATATAAAGAAAATTAACATAAAAATACTATATTTATAACTAAATATATTTCTTCTATGTGGAAAGTTTAACTTAAGAATTGTAAAAAATTATCATTCCTGGAAATAAATTATTTTATAAAAATACTAAATGTTAAATATTAATAAAAAAGTTAACACACACGTTAAAATGATTATTTTTTATATATAGTATATCATGATATTTTTCTATCTAAAGAATGTTTCAACAGTTTAAATTAAATAATTAATTATATTTTTTTTAATTTTAATAAATAATTTAAAACCACTTCATAATAATAATTTTATGTAAATTTGTATTTAATTTAATGGTTCATTGAAAAATAAAAATATTTTAGATATTTATTAATTATATATATTTGTAGAATAAAAAAATAAAACAAATTTTTTTGGGATGAATAATATCTATATTAATGTAATCAATCATTTAAAATGACTTAATTTTTCTTATATTTCTATATAATTTATGTAATAATTTTAGTAATTTCAATCATCGTTGTTTCATGAAGTTCTTTCAAAATTAAATCGTATAATGTCCAACTAACCTCAACAATGACTCGTGAATGTATAAAAAATTTTAGTATATCATTGAATAAAAAAATTATTCAAGAAATTAATTACAAACATCTATTATAATTGTTTTCATAAAAAAATTCAAAATAAAACTTTTAAAAAATATTTTATATATCTTTTGTATTAATATATAAGACCATATTTTTAAATTATGATTTAGGTTTCAATTTTTGTAAATTTCCTCATGATTAGAAATTCAATTTAGTATTTTTATTTCATTTTGAAAAATATTATTTATAATGAAATTATTATAATTAAATACAATAGTAACTAATAAAGTTTTATGGTTTTAAAATGATAATATTTTTATTTAAATTTTATTATTCTCCATTCAATTTTATTAATAACAATAAACATACATTTTATTCTATATAATACTTCAAACCTATTTTAAATGATTGAGATTATTTATCATTAATAATAATTATATTATATCTATACATTGAAACTATTTTTGGGGTTTTATTCTTTTCAAATCTTTGCCTTAAAATTCAATGAATAATTGAGATTTTTAAATGTATTATTGGTTCTAATCCCTAGAAAATATCAAAATTAAATTTATGTTTATTTTTTACAATCATAAAATTAATAAAAATTGATAATTATTAATGAGAAATATATTACAGAGAAAAAAACACTAGTGGTGGCAGTATTAACATTTAAATAGTTACAAAACGTTTTCAAATAATTATTTATTTATTATAAAATTTTATTTACCATTAAAAATTTAAAACAATTACACAAATGTCTAATGAAATTTAGAAGTACATTTTCTAAACAAATTGATCACCAATATTATTCATGATTCAACATATAAACCAAACAATTATGTTAAATATATTTAATATTCTTGAAAATTAACATTTGTAACATATTCATACAATTTGTTTTAGTACATGAAATATAAAATTGAAAGATTTCAAAATAATCCAAACAATAAAAATAAAAAACAACATAAATAATTCGACATCTAAAGCATCAAGCAATTATAATTAACATATTATTATGAGTTTAAATTTTGATGCACCTGGTCCAAAATAAAACAAAAAAAGTTTTGACACCACAAAAGGTATCAAAAAATGTTTTTTATCATTCACTATGAGTAAATCAATAAATAATGTGGTTAATGAATAGTATAATTTATGTTATTCTAGATAGGTAGTCCTATTTTAAATAGATAAAATTTTCAAATCATTTTTCAATGAAAATATTAAAATTGGAAAAAAATAGATACTTCATCATCAAACATAAATCAGGATAATTTATCTATGAAAGCATATAATTCCACTTGATAATATATTTTTTAAACTAATCCCATGTATATGATATATTAACACAATTATAATGTGATCATAAAATACGCATAAACAGTATACATCATAACTTTTTAGACAAAAAATAAAATAACAAAATTACATGAACACCTTGATATATTCTTACCGAGGCTAGGGGTTTCCTTCTTTCAATCATGTCTTCTCCTCATACTCTAAATAATTTCTTTCACTATTATCTTTCCTATACATATTTTGCCTTTATTTTTATCAGTTTTTTCAAATATCAAATATGTAATTTGTTTTGATGCAACCTCATGTATTCTATATAATTTATGTAACCACTAAAACTCAAATCAAGCACCATGAATCAAAACACATGCTAAATCGATCTTATCTTTTCCTACCACACTCTAAAATAATTTTTCAGATAATTATAATAAATCACTACTTTTCTCATTAACACTTTTATATCAATGAAGAACAAGAAACCACAAAACCAATAGTGAATTAAGTTTAATAAAATTATCTTGAAAAGGTTTGCTTACCCTTCAAACCCAAAGGGAATCTGAAAGATAATCAAGGTGAGAATATATTCATTTATATTTCAATAGAAAGAAGCAATCATGAATATCATGGAACATATTGGTGGATATAATCTATTATAAGGATATCTAAAAAATATTTGTAATTACTAATTTAAGATATATTGTCTTCCATGATTGGGAAATATATAGGAGGTATGGATAAAGAAAGTATATAAATAATAATAGTAACCAATAAGAACAACCATAGAAAATTATAACCATAGGTAATCATCTATAAAATGCATATATGATTTCTTTTGGGACTGGTGAGTAATGTTGGGAGTCCTGAGACACCATGAATTGGGGTTAATCATGGTGTCTCATAGTTAATTTTTTTTATCTGGCCCTCACTCATATTTGGATCTTTCACTCAGGTTAGTAGGATTAATACATTACTTTATCACTTAAATTCTTATAAAACATAAAAATAAGACATATAATGAAATTCAAAGAACAAAATAAAACAAAGACATTACATGGTTGAAAAAAATTGAGAAACATCTACATATTATACCCATAGTTATGTATTAGTATAAAAAACCTACCATTAATGCACTATTTTAGTAAATATAATTTTTTATGTGATGGGAAATTCATTCTAAGGAAAAATACCTGTAAATAATTTTGGAAAACCCCATTACTCACTTAAATATCACATTCTCTTATTCATTTATTAGATTTTATTATAAAATTATGTATGACATTATGAAACCTTATTAATGGGATTAAATGGGGACTATAACACATATTAAAATAATTGAATGATAATAAAATAGCATGACCAAGAACTTAATGCATAGAAACATGAAATACAAATAAACTGGAAATGAATAATGTAGTAAAACTAGGGAATTATTTAATCTAAAGCATCCATAGAGACATCTATATAATTCGTTAATGTTTTATGAGATCATGAGAGTGAAATTCGATAGACTCTCGCCTTTGGAGGTATCCTGAAGCTAGCTAGATCTCTCGTCAAACAAATGTGACTTTTTATCCTTTATAGTTTTTTATGACTCATGATATGAAGGAATTTGGAGGAAAATATGTTTAGCTGATAGGTAGTCTTAGTATTTAATCATGAAAGAATACAATCCCTTCTATCATATAGCAGTGGGAAAAATAAATCCATGGGAGTACTCTTAAAGTTCTTTTACATTTACCCATGTTTTGAATCACAAGAGTAAATTCCTTAAAACCATTCATCCAATTATTTCATGTACGCGAGCCTAATCTATTAAATTTCAGGAATGAAACAATATATGATAGATATCATTTAATATTAAATCCACACTATCCATTAAAACTAGAATAATAATATCCTAAGAAACTCTTTCTGATGTGATTAGTCATATCCTACAACAACATGAATTTCATGAGAAATGGATAACAATAATGAATTATGATCCACCCAATAAAATGATACTATTGGGATAGTTTGTAGAGTGTAGAGGTATATCATTCCTTGCAACATCATCAATTAATATTATATGACATGGAAGGATGTTAAATAGTTTTGTCAAACCATGAATTATGATTTCTCCCTATTTATGAAATATTGTATACTATATATGCACCAAAAAAACTATTTTGTAACATGCATGTCATACTTTAATGATTTTTTATATCCTAAAAGATTATATAAATTATATATATATTTATATAAAATATTAATTTCATTTATATTTATTACATCTCCAACTTGAACTAGATCATAAGACTTTTTCCACTTCAACATATATTATATCATATTTAATAAATATTGAAATATTATACAAAATACTTATGAATATATTCCAATAATATTTTTAAAAACTATCATAAAACATTACCTTGTATTAGATCATATATAACTCCTTGTGAACACCCATCCAAAAATTTTATAGATTAATTATAGAACACTTTTAAATAAACTCTCTGATTCAATATCGATCCCCATCTAGTTAATCCATATAGTGTGGCCTTATGTGAATTTATATTATCAAAAATATTTATGACTCATTGTATCCTCATATGTAATAAAATATGTTCCACTATAAAATAATAAATTCTACACAATCTATAAAGGGTTCTAACAGGATATCCATTACACACATTGTTGGGAAAAATCATTCAGTATTACATGGAAGTGTCTTTTGGTGTGTTATGTTTATTTGTAAAAAGATATTCTATGAAAAACTATAGGGTTCCATAGATATTTTGTCTTGGTTTTATTACAAAGACCCATGACAATGTAATGTATTCCCTATAATCTATAACGAAATATGCATACATATAGTGACGTCGTTTTCAAGGGTTTTCTTAAATTTTCTTGGTCCAAAATTTGGTGGATTACCAGCTTTATAAAAATGGATTTCCTTGAATTCTTTGTAAAAATATGGAAAAGGAATGAGTTTTTCAATAATTGGTTTTTTTAATGTGAGTTTCATGATGGTATGGATCATCATGAAAGAGAATTGTTAATCAGGAAAGGTTTGACAATAATCTCTATGACTAAAAGAATCTTCACGGATGGTAAATTTCCATAGTTCTTCATAGATACAGGTAGCATCACGTAGAAATCATATATATTTTTGAAGTGGTGATAAAATGGATAGAATACTAAGGTATCTAAAGAAATTATTTTAAATAATCCTCTACCTCATTTAAGAATATAGTGTCACTTAGTTAAAATTCTAAGGCTCTAGATTGAAAAAGGTGGTTTGTGAAGGTTGTTGTTATGGAAAATTTCACGAAGATAGGGAGTTTTTGAAGGATAATAAATCAAACTAAAAATAATAATAATCGCAATAGATGTGTGCTTCATGAATGATATGTGAGTTTTGTGAAATGTGGTTTCTTTATGAAGACTTTTTCAGCTTCGCCAAAGATGTGAGCCACAAGAAGGCAGGGATCATCAAGAATGTATTTATGAATTTATTTTCCATTAAAAATGTGGTAAAGTGAGATTCATAATGTGTATTAATGTGTAACTTAATGATTCACTAAATGAGGTGTAAAACATATTGATTCAAGTGATCAATGCAGGATCTTTTGAAGAATTAGTGATCGCACTTAAGTTGAGAGTGCAGTGAACTTTCATATTCTGATTGGTTGTAAATCATGAGGGATAGAGAGACCAATATAAAAAACTAAAATTATGAAACTTAATTTTATTTTTTAAATATTAGCATTTCATTTGTATGATTCTTGGTTGTTTTCTAGTGCATGTGAACCTAGTAAAAATGGTGGGACTTTTTTATGCTTTCATTTCATTTCATACATTATTGTTTGAAAGGGAGAGAATAATGTTTTTGAGCTAATAAACAAGATTAAAATGGGATGTTGTTTTAATGTATAATGACCTCATTAACCCCCCCCCCCCCCCCCAAATCATGGTATTCCATAGCTGGCATAACAATTTGTATCATAGAAAAGGTGAATTTTAGTGTTTCTCTCATGGTTGTTGTTAATAAAAAAGATATTTTGATATTCGATTGAAAAATTTCTCAATTATAGATTAATCGGGTTCATTTTGGATGTTTATATAGAAACAACATATGGTTTTCCAGCCAGTGTAGACAGTGATGATTTATCAATACTAAAAAAATGGAATTGGATGTTGACACCATAGAAATCAATACATTATGTGGAACTTTATCATTTTATATATAACAAATGTGATTTCATGTATGTCCACTCATGCCATGTGGTAAAATATTTTAAATACATATGGAGGTGGTTCTAAATTTAGGGAAGAAAAACTGCAATATCTGTTGAAAAAATCTGAGGCTCTAAGAATGAACCCAAATGAGTATTCTGATTCATTTTCGTTATGGGTAAATGTTATTCTAGATTATATCCATGTTCTTGTAGAAACTATTGAAGAAATAAATATTTTTCAGTATATCATGAGAATACATCTCCCAATGGTAAATTTAAAATTATCTATTCTGGAAGACTGATATCCAAAGGAGCTCACACTAGATATCCTACACTATGCTCAAATTGTATAAAAGACATGAAATAAAGATATTGAATCTATGTAAAAATTGAATTCCATAGAATTTTCATTCAAGGACTTGATTAATCCTACCATTGATGTTGGATAGGATAAAGAATATATGGATGATGTGATATTATTCCATTCTGCAAATATTCAATGTGGAAAAGTAAATTTCAAAGGGAGACTCCCCCTTGAATTTTATCACTATAGAATTTTTGGACATCATGTAACAAGGTTCCCCTAGAAAGTTTACTATGATGATGAGGCTGAAGTCAAATTTATTATCGAAGAATAGTCTAGCCTATGTGAATGGAAATAAAACTTTTAAGAGGAATTTCATCGAAAATAAGAGTCACTTTTCAAATAAAATTACAGTATATATGAATTTCAGGTTGAAGTGGTTGAGAACTACAAGGATCATGCAGAGAATGTTATGGTGGAAGTTGAATTATATTCTATAAAAAAGAATAAACAGACATTTTTGGGGAACATTTCAATGGGAGAGTTAATATGTAGGTTATATTAGATACCACTCTTGAAGATATTGACGATTGGAGACCCAAAATGACAAAATCATACAAATTGGTTCATGATTCTAAATGATATATTAATTATAAGGAATAAGGTATGTTAGATGTAATGGATAAAATTAATAATTTCTAGTCTTCCTTTCGATAAAACATTGAAATGATGAGTGGAAATAAAAAAAGTTAAAAAAAAGGATGATCGGTGTATTAATAAACAAAGTGATAGAAAAAAATCAAATGTATTGAATTACTTGAAGAGGATGTCATCAACCTGTGATAAAAAGTTAATGATAAAGAAAAACTATTAATTCTTGACATGTTATCTGGAATGAAGATCATTCATTTGATATAAATGTTAGAAGTATGGCATAAATGTACTATAGAAAAATCAATAGTAAATTTCAAATGATATGGTCCATATGATGCTTTACCAAAAACAAAAACCTATAAAGATTAATTTTAGACTGGAAGAACATTCTCCAATAATGATGACTAATTTGTGTAAAAAGTAAAATCATACTATTCAAATAACCGAAGGGATAACCAGTGGGGTAGAAGTGACACACTGGAATGCACAATTCATCAGGTGTTATTTCTATGGAAATATGGGATACCCACAAAACTTATGTTCCATATAAACTAGAAAAAAAATGGAACAAGAAAAAAAACGCATGTAAACAGAGCTCTTAACTCTAGGACATATTTTAAGGGTCATTATTTTTAGTTAGAATGATTTGGACACATGGACAGATATTGTACATAAATAATTCATGGGAATGTGCTGAAGAATAATGAAATTTGTCATATATAGAAAATAAATTAATCCACAGGTAAGATGAATATAGAAAATCAATTTGCAGCTCTATAGGAATATTTTTTTGTCGCGGTCTATAGAAGATCAAAATTTTCAATCTATACCAAAAATGAATTCAAAATCAATGATTAACAAGAAAATAGCCAATAATGTATTGGTTCTATAAATATCCCTTAAAGCATCATGTCATTTTCTTTAATTTATCTTTGATAGTGGATTCATATCCCATATTAAAGGCAATAAGGATTGTGTTAGAAGCATAAAATATGACATGGAATGTATTTTGACATTTGAAATGGGTGAAGGAATTAATATAATTGGATCAGTAGTGGCCATGTTTTTGGGAAATGAAATGATTTGTGTTCCCCTCTTGGTCATTGAATGTCTCAGTCACAATTTTCTTAGTGTTAGTAATCTATGTGACTTGAGGCATGTTATAAGAATTACTATGAATATTATTATCAACAAAGAATATATGGTGTAGTTTTTCTACAAAGATATTAAAAGGGGTTATCTCTACCTTGTAAGTGGAGAATATGATATGTGTTTTTTATCCAGAGTGGAGGAAAACTATTTGTGGAGTAAACATCTAGGCCATCAATGCCTATCATACCAATATGATATAGTCAAATTTAATGAAACAGAATACCTCCCAACGCTATCACATGATCGTACTCATATGTGTGATGCATGTTAACAACTGACGATCATCATAAATAAGTATTAGGAAAAATAAAAAAAGTCATCAAGAGTGATTCAATTGGTACACACAGATGTATGTGGACCTATCTCACCGTGATAAATTGATGGTAAGATGTATCACGTTGTTTTTATTTTATTATTTGAGTTATATTTTGTAGGTCTTTTTTATTTCCTATAAAAATGGTGAGTTGAGTTGCATAAAATAACATAAGGGGTACTTAGAAAAGATTCATGGTAAAAATTTCTAATGTATAATAATAATAATTATATGATACATAAACAAATCCAGGAGGGGGATTGTCTAGAGGAACAGTGGATAAGGAATCATGTTTCAACTATTTGAACTCATCATCAAAATGGAGGGTTGACAGAGAAATCGGATTATCCACAACATGGCTCGAACAATTCTTATTTAAAAATAACTATCTTATAGATTATGCAAGGAATAATTCTACACATTTATCTTCATATTTAATAGGCATATTTTTTGTCTAATGAATGAAAAGACTCCATATGATATGTGGTATAGAAGGAATCTAGTAATTAAATACATTACAATAATTTGAAGTAACAATTTTCTTCTCAAAAGAAATAAGCACCATAAATATGATTCATGTGGATATGATGGGATATTCCTCATATACTCATAAAAATAATAGAATATAAATTTTTTAATAAGAATATGAGAAAATTATTTGAAAGTATTTATGTCATTATAGTTAAAAATAAACATGATTTTCAACAACGTAGTGAACAATTTGCTGATGAATGTGATGAGGATGTAAGAAATAAAGGGGGAGTATAGGTCAAAAATGATAATTCAGAATAAGATACTGATTATTAAATAGAGGAATTCAAGTTTTTATTTGTGCAGAATCCTTATATTCGAGTTGTAATTGATTGGTAAAATATCAATGGGGATTAGGAAGAACCAATTCAATCATAGAGAATTAATTCAATAGAATGTACATATTTATTATCATATGTAGAGCCTTAATGTTTTTTGGAAGTAGTAATAGATGAGAATTGGGTTACAACCTTGAACGAAGAGCTTCACCAAATTTAGAAGACTTAGATATTAGAGATTGTTTCAAGGCCAATTGATAAGAACATTATCAGGACTATATGTGTCCTCAAAAAAAGGAAAATGAAGATGGTTTAGTGATTCAAAACAATGTATGAATACTTTTAAAAGGGTACTCTTTGATAGAATATTTTTATGTTGATGGAACATTTTCACATGTTACAAGGCCACAGAAAATCAGATTATTCTTGTGATAGTTGTGAAAATAAAGTTCAATGTTTTTTAGATTGATGTCGAAATAGTGTTTATTTATGGGGTTCTTGAAGATGAATTTTATATTTATCTTCCTGATTTTGTTCTCATTAGGATGATGAGAACCAACTTTTTCATTAGAATAGTTTTCTATATGGTTTGAAGCATACACCAAGGGAATTGTATTCAATAGTAGATCAGTTTTAAAAGAAGCTTGGTTTTTGATGTTGTGGATTGTATTACAATATATATTGATGCAATGGCAGTAACAAATGGATGATAGTTCTGGTGTTTGTCCATGACATAATACATTGTGGATCAGATAATGTTTTATGTAAGCATTTCATATAATTTAGGAAACGTGAGTTATAAATTTCAATGATTAGTGAACTAAAGTTTTTCCTTGGTTTAGTGGAGACACAAGGAAAGAATTGAACTTTAGTTTCACAATATAAATGTATCAATGATGTTTTAGGATGGTTTGGAATGGATAATTCCATGGAATTGAAGAATCTAGTTCATACCTAGAAGAAAACCTTTATGGGATGATTAATGAAATATGTTAATTTAATAGAATATAGGAAAATCAATGGAAGTATATTTTACTTGACATAAACAATACCTGATTTTGTTTTCTACACAAGACATGAAGCATAGTATCAAATAAATCCCATTGAAATAAACATACTTTTAGTGAAAACAATACATTGATATATAATAGGTTTGGTGGATTTTATATATTTTTACAATGAGAAATATCAGTAAGAGTTGTTGTGATATACATATGTAGATAGGGATGGATCATTTAATGATATAAAATCAACACCATGTTATGCATTCTATTTTGTATGATTTTTTATTTCTGGTCTAACCATGAAAAAATATTTCATTTCATTAAGAATCATAGAATCTAAATATATTGTATCTACTCAAGCATTCACACAACCACTGTGGATAAAGAACCAACACGATGATATGAGGGGATGAAGTAAAGTCTCTAATTGGATTTTATTTCAATAATTCAAGTGCTATAAATATTATCAAATATTAATCCATCACTCGAGGAAAAAGCACATTTAAATCAAAAATAATTTTATCAAGTAGTGTATGGAGAAAGGACTTCTATTGTTGGAGTGTGTTCCTATACAACAATAGGAAGAATACATTATAATGAAGGCCTTACATATAGAAGCATTTGAATAGCGTCTATGAGCTATGGGGGTTTAGTGGACTCCCTACACTTGAAAGTGTGTGGATGTGGGACCCCCTCCCCCCAAGGTATGGTCTTTCTTCCCTAATGGGGTGATATTTTTTCTTTACCCAATTGTAGACAACAATGATGTGAACTTCAGGTTTATTGAAAAAAAAGGATAAATTATTGCTAATAATTGGAAAAAAAATCTTTGTTAGGGTAGGTGAGTATTTGATAGGGGGTCTATGATGTATGGGAGTTTTAGTGTTTTAAATGTTGGCAATTTTTTGATTGAACATGTAATATATATTTGAATCAATGAGAGTTAGGTTCTATGTAGAAACATTTCATGGATATCAGATCTTAGTTTGGTAATATGTAATAATTCCAAAGCATTAGAACCCAATAAGTTGTTTCGGAGGAATTTTAAATCTGAATATCACAGAATTGATTGATCAAAGGATAAATATTATGACAGATGGGGTTCACGATGCATGCACATTAGTGGTTTTTGAATTAAGTGATTCATTGATGAAAATTGCATGATACTCTTGTTTCTCTTGTCGATCAATTTTCATGTGGGATTATAGTGTCTGTTGATTAATTATATTATTACTATCTGAAACATAATAATTTAACGGTGGTAGAATATGGAAGATTCTATAACAAGGTATCAAAATGTATAGAGTTTTCAAAACACCCAAAGGGTGATATTTTTTGGAAACAATCCCTTACACTAACATGGAAGTGTTTTTGGGTTGATAGTGTTTCTTCGAGAAGAGTGTTTCTAAGGATAGTTGTGGAGGACCAAATATATTTTTGACATAGTATGTTGACAGTAATCTGAGATAATTGAATGTATTCCCTATGATTATTACAAAAAATTTCATACATAAGGTGATGTTGTTTCCCAGTGTTTTTCAAAAAAGTTGGAGTCAAAAATTTGGAGGATAGAAATCATTATAAAATAATAATTTCCTTGATGGCCTTTTAAAAATATTGAAAATTAATGAGTTTCATGAAGGGTTCTAAACAAATTTGTGTATCGTCATGAAAGGTAATTGTGAGTCTTGAAAGGTATTATGGTAATATCAATGATTACAAGAAGATTATCGAATTAGAAATTTCCATTTTATTTAAAGAATATAGGGTGCATCACAAATTAAGTTTATTATCGTTGTGAAATTTTGATGAATTTGACAGAATATTAAAAAATCATATTAAATTCCAATAAATATGCATCTACCTCAATCCATAATGTAAAAATACATAACAAAAATTCTAACACACCATAGTCAGGAATGTGGTTTGTGAAGGTGGTTATTGTTAAAAAGTTCCTGATAAAATGGTGTTTGTGAAGGCTATGAAATCCAACTGAAAATTAATAGAATCATCAAATTTGTGTTCTTCATAAAGTTTTTGTGATCTTCAAGAGAGGAGTTTTCTTCAAGAAGGCTATCTGATATTTGGAAAATTGGTGAGTTCGTGAAGGCTGTGAGCATCACAAAACTATTCAACAAGGTATTTCCATTTAAATATGTGGTAAAGGTATGTTCATCATGTGGATGAAGGCGTAACATAATGATACACTAATTGAGGTGTAAAAAATTATTCATGTGATCAAATGAGGATCTTCTAAATAATAAGGGAGAAAACTTATGTTTAGTTAGAAGTGAGATTTCATGTTTTGATTAGTTGTAAACTAGTAGGGATAATTATTCTGGGATGATTATTATAACAGTAGTTCATTTTAGTGGATCAGGTACATAGGAACATTCCCTTTGTATTATCCTTGGACATAGCCTAGGGTGGGTTATCCATGTAAAATTTATTTTTCTCATGAATGCTTTCAATTCATTTTATACATTTCAATTGAAAAGAAAGAGAAGGTAGTTTTTTAATGAGAAAAGAAGATTAGAAGGGGTAGTTGTTTTAATCTGTCATACCCTGATTAAGACCACCTCTCAGTGTATTTTTCCTAGTTATTCTAAGACACGTAGGTCTCTATACCTATATCCACTAGACAAATCTCATGCTAGAATGGACACTAATATGTTCCCTTTATTCAAAATATCATTTTTGATGGGACATAGAGTCCTTCAATCTCATTTATCAAAATCATAAATTCACAATTCTTTGAGTGTTGAATTACCATGTCAATAAAAATATCACTTTTCATTCAACATTTTGGATGATCACATCACATGCCTCCCATATAAATAGATAATAAAAACATATGTACTATCTTGGTGTGGTTAAACACTCAGTGGTCTATATCAATCAAGGGGAAATTTTTCTTATTCATCATTTCTGTTGAAAAAAACCCATCTTGGTTGTGTTTCTATGAAAATCATTAATATAATCACACCCAACAACCCCTTTATTAGTAATACCACGTAACATTTGTAGGAAATATATCAATGTATACAACTTATTATGCTAGGAATCTCACCAAATGTTTGTAATGGATACAACTATATGACTGATTCCTACTTACAAACCATATGTATAGTGTATGAAGCTATATATGGAATACTAAGTGGGCCATCTAGTTGAAAAAATCACTTTCGGTGCCTCATAATTATTTTTTTATCTAAATAAATAATCCTACTCACAATAACCATAACATTGATTTGTAAAAAATAATTCTCCTTGGTGAAAATATACTAAAAATAACTCAATGATATTCTTTAAGAGGTTATTTATCACAAAATTTCATAAAATATATATTAGTATATACATATATGAATCCATCAAGAAAAAATTATAATGTGGATATTTCATTATACATGATATATTTTATACATATAAAATTATTGTAAAAATACTTAAAACCCACAGTATATATATATATATATATCCCTATCTACCATATCATATATGATAGACTTCTAGATCATCCATATGTTTTCAATATTGGAAAGAGATTATTAACTCAATATATCTATATGTAATTTCTTCCACTTATCTATATAATCAATTAATAAAACTCTCCCATTAAACTCATTTGTGATTAAAAATATGATGAAATAAATTATTAAAAATGGTGATATTTAGAAATCATATTCCTAATGTTATGCTCCTTGAACATATAATCCATATCAACTCTACAGCAGAAAATTAAAAAATGCTATCTTATGTTCTCTACATACAACACTTTCGAATTTTAACTTCATACTTATTGGATCAAATTCAATTAAACAATATTCTTAAAATCTTGGGGTGGTTAATGGAACTATCTATATTCTTACTTACCTACACATCCTAAATCCCGTTAGGATAGTGTAAAATTTAATTTTCTAAAATTACTAAAATTAACTCTTTATATCTATATTTTCCATAATACCGTAAAACTATTTGTGGATATAATGTAAAATTAAATAAAAAATTTACAAAAAATATTATTTTGGAAACAATTTCATTCACATTCGATGGTGACTAAATGTATCTATTTAAATTTATACCACTCTCTCATATCATAATATCATTAGGATATTGAGTAAAATCTAATTTAACATTTTAATTTTTATAACCATTTATTTTTCAACTTTTAAATTCTCTAACATCAATCATACTATCAGTAATGTCTTCGATATTGTATTCTATTAATAATATATTGATATGTTATGCAAAGTATTTTTTTTTCAATTAAATCTTATTTTATTTTAATAGAAATAATAAAAAAATAAATTATTATATCCATATCATATTTGGTATTCTATGTTTTTTACGAATTTTCCAATGAAAAAATAATATTCAATATTGTATTTTACTCATGGCTGGTGGGATCATCTTCCAAATTTTAATAATAACCATTTGGATAAATTCTTTTATCATAGATAAAAAAATACCCGTTTCTTCTCAAAACATGATATATAAACCAATTAATCATAAACCATGTGTATGGAATCAATCATCATATTTTTTTCATGAAAACACATTATTAAAGAAATCCTTATTTTATTATATAATATAAATGAGATGAATATTAAAATTCATTTTCCTAGATCCATTTGATATTGAAAAAATTAGTTACATTTTAGTCATTTCTGTAGAAACTATTTTCGTCATCATAATAATATAAATTACAAGATATATCAATTCATCTATTTTTAACTAATGTATCTTCAGATGTCTTTTAAAACATATAATTTTTATTACATACTATCAAAAAAATAGATAATTAATTTCAATAACACTGAAACCTAACATTGAAATTCTTTGGAGTTTTACAAATCCCTTTTGGTGTCATAACGAATATAATCCCATGGAATCCTTACTCTTTACAAATATTACCTTCAGGTTCCAATAAACCTGACTGGTTAATAAACAAAATAATAATGTACTCTACAATATACTTTAATTATATTGATTTTAACATTTACCCATTATCAGATGCTATAGAGTAATTTAACATAGACATCACAAAGCTAGTAAATCTACTCTAGAAACACTTTATAACATCAGGTTAGATCTTAATAACTCAAAATTATTGGAATAACATTACCATATATTTAAAAGGATTTTATTCGTTAATCAAAATTACATTTTAATGATATATTTTTCCTCTCCATTAAATTATCATGCACAATCATATTGAGTATCAATAATATATACTATCTTAGTGAGTATATGAGACTAAAAACCCTTCATTTATATAGAATATAATTACATTAAATTAATAATTTAATCACTCTATTATTATCATTATTATATATATTTTCACCTATTAATCATCTTCAACACCTGGATACTATAAAAGGTACCATTCCAACACCAAAAAATTTTCTGGATAACTTTTATCAAGTTACACCTTATTAGAGTTTCTTATCATAATATTCATCATCATATTATATTGGTCTCTAATAAGATATTTATGATGATGCTGGAGATGATATAAAAAAATATTTTAGATGAGTATCATCTATTATTACCATTCAATAAGTATTTTTATTAAATGGGATCAAAAAACTAATAACTAATTTAAAAATACTATATTAATAAGTCTGACAATATTCTTATTTTACTAATAAATGGATCACTTTGTCATTTCTCCTATTAAATAACCATTTATATAAAGGTAATCATTACAATAATTCATATATAACCCCTCGATGGTCACGTGGAAAACTTTTTTTCTAACACAAAAAGTGGATAAACCCATCTCTATTCTAGTGGTAACCTAATCCTACTTGGGATTCCATGATAAGTGTAACCTAAAGAAATTTTGATGAAATAACACATAAAACAATTAGGTTCATCAATTAGTTTATCTCTTAACAAAAGATAATATATGGGAACCGAGATTTAGAATGACCTAAATAGTTCAATGATCATGGTCCTACAAAATTTCTCTCAGTAAGGAATGAAACACTGAATATTTTGAAGGGAGTTTATTATATATATTTTTCTCATGTTATTCAATATATTTATAAATTATTCTCTTTATTATGTTTTTGAATCTATATTTCATTTACCAAATAAATATATTAGAAGTTTATTTATGGGTAACTATTTTTATAGCCCATAGTGTGTGTTACCAACCTCAAAATAAAAGCCGAACATATTTTCACATATCCAAATGTATTTCATTAATATGTTTCATGGAAACCCCTCAAATTGATTTAAAATTACATGATATTTAAATTCATCAAATTATTAAGTTTGTGGCCATAGATAGCCATCCCACGCCTTTCTATAATACGACATAATCCTATATTTTAATGGAAATTCCGGCCCAAATTCATTCTACCACAGAATAATTTAGTAAAGATAAAATATAAAGCATCAGAACACTAAAATATAATATGTATTAACTATATTAAACACAAAAAATTATATTTACAAAATGAACATAAGGTAGATGGAAACTAAATGTTATTGAATCATACCTACCATGTAATGCATGGCTTAAAAATTTAAAAGAAGCAATCTAACAAGTTAGTATAATGAATAAAATTATCCGTTATATATATGAATTTAAATAAATGAATAGTAAATAAGGGGTTAATGTTTTCACAAATTAAAAAAATCATAAATTTAATAATAAGATATTGATTTTTTATTAAATCATATAAATAACTAATTATAAGAAATTTATATATATTTTTATTCATTATAAACATTCCATAAATTTAAATAATAATTTTCAATAATATAAACTTTCTATATTACCCATTATATGAAATTTCTTATATATATTTTATGTTTCTAGGAATTTCAAATATTTGATAATTCAATTTATATTATGTAAACTATTTAAAAGAATTAAAATATCGCATACATATCATTTTATAATCGTTAATAATATAAATAATAAAAAATATACTTCATGAGGATAAAATAATATAAAAAATGATTCTAATTGATTAGAACTATTTCAATCACAAGTTATGAAAAATTTATTGTCTTAAAATATAATAATTTTTTATTTATGACTTATTTTTTTAATTTTGAACTCTTTATAAATTACCCCTTATGAATAATAAATCTATAGTTTATTTCTAAATCATAGGGCATGAAAAATAATTAATAAAAGGTATTTTAAATATTAATATTTAATATTTAAGAATATTTAATAATAAAATTTTCAAAATAATTTTTTAATTAATTATAAATATTTTGTATTTAATTAATTAAAATTCTATTTTTTATTTAATAAATATCATTTTTATAATTTTTTATAAATAATTTGAAAACAAAACATTAAATTCATTATTAAATATATATGGAAAATAAAAAGTACTTCTCAATTATATTTTATAGTTCATGTTATATCACAACTAATGGTATTTCATAATATTTGTAATATTTTATGATATAGAATTAGAGACTATGATATAACGACTCGATGTGGGGATGTCCTATTTAATGACATGGATAGTAACAACACGCCACTCTTCATTCTCTTGTGAAGTGTTGTTGGTTCTTTTAACAATATTAGTCATCCCCAAACACCAATGTATATAAATAAATTTTAAGGTCTTAAGAGCAAATTGTGGGTGATTTCCCCTTTAAAAATAATGCAACATCTCAACAAAAAACAAAAAACACCCAATCTTATTATATGTTACATGAGTAGAAATGATAAAAAAAATTAAAGAAAATAAAACAATAATAATAAAAGAGTAACAATGAAATAAAATAAAATAGATGATAATGAATGAAAGACAAAAATACCTAGAGACACTAATGTGGTATCCTCATAAGCAAGCCCTAAACTAGCTCCAATCTCCAAAACTACATGCCCTTCTCACAGTATCAAGGTACATAACTAGAGAAGTAAGATAAACTTTCTTTCATATGTCTTCATATTTGACATCCATAAACACACTAAATTTCCCAACAATTGGTTTATTATAAACATTATGGAATTTCACCTAAATACTTATCAATACTCACCACTAGGAAAAAACATGTCAATAAATTTCATATAAAATAGTTTTGAATCTATTTAAATATTTTATATCAAAACCATAAACCACTTCTATGGAAAACAATAAACTAGTATCAAAACCATTTCTCATTAATTTTCATACCCATTTTGGTGCTTCCACACTTGCACACACACACACACACATAAGAATTATAAATGATATTTTCATACTCATTATCAGTTTCTAATCAATCCACCAAGTCATCAAAAGGTAGCCAATGTTTTGATGGCCCAATTGTACACTCACTTTATACAGAATCACTTCCACAAGTGAATTAATTATATTAATTTATGAAAAATTTTGTGAAAAAATACATTTAACATAAAACCAATTATTTCTTGAAATGTTTTCATTAAAAAACATACGACCAAAAACACAATACTATAATTTTAAGCTATCAATTAAAAATATTAAATGAATTATATTTTTCTGAAATCCATCATATTTTACAAATATTTCAAGACATAACCAAAAATGTCTTATTTACCGAATGATACATTTTTTTAGAAAAAAAAAATACAAAATTTATTAAAAATGATCTTTCATGTTCTATAATAGTGGATATGAGAGATTATCCACCCACCTCTCAATGAATATAAAAAATTAAGAAGGGTACAATGATCATATATATCTAGCTGTGGATCTTCTTCCCTTCATAATATCCAACAAGATCACATCAAGATCCGCCACAAGAAACAAATACTTAACTATGGTGGAGAGATCGAATGATCTATGTGAGTAAAAATTAGAGTGTGAAATTATTTACTTATCGTCGATTGTAAATCTTGAACACAATTTTATTCAACAATATATGAATCCAAATTTCATGGAACCATCTTGTGATCCTATGGATGAAGAGTAGTTTAAGACCCAAGGAAAATATTGAAAATTAGGGTTTCAATATCATAATCTAGGTTTAGTTATAATTTTTTGATAGTTAAGTCCGAATCAAAAATCTAAGTTATATCGTTTTCAAACATTGCACTAATTGGGCTCATTAAATTGGGAAATCCATATATTTTCAAATTTTGCGCCATAGGGTTTGGAAAACCATGTTCCCACCATGTTCTTATAATATCTTAATCTAACATCCCACATGTTTGTATAATATGGCTATATATACAATTTAACAACTATGATTTTCCCATTATTTATCATTCCAAGGCTTCCCATTGAAACTCACACAGTTTAGCCAATCTATGCACCAATCTTGATCTTTCTGAGTAACTCCAAAAACATGTTGCACAGTATCTTGCTGTTATTGCATGGTTTTTAAAAAACACTCCATAAACACTTCAAAACCTCCCCAAATACTTCCAAAACCATCCCAAACCTCCAAAATATCTAGAAAAATAACCTAATTATTATATAATCTCAAAAACATGGTAAATTACATAGAATCAGGGGTTCTAAATTCTACCAAATATGGGTGTTTTCATCCTTGAAAAGTAGTAGATTTGTGGTTCTGTATAAGTCATCAATACAATTCTCAAACATTTCCTTTTCATTATCCCTTGCCTATTAATGACCCCACCCATTTGTCTATAAAACCCATAAAACTCATTAAATCTCCCAAACAAGAGATTCTATTTCTTATCCACAATATATATTAGCAGATGACTCAACATATCATCTAGGTCATGATCAATGTGGTCCCATTGAATAACATTGAAAGGATCAGGTTGGTACTCTTTCAATTGAAAAACATGGATCGCCTTATACATAAAACTAAACCATAGTGATAAACCTAACTTATAAGACACATCTCGAACTTGTTCGTGTATCTCAAAATGACCATTTTAATAAGGATACAATATTAATTGTTTAGAAAAAAGATGATGTCCAATCCTGGGATATATTCCCATGAATACATGATTAGATACCTCATTTGACACCAGTCATTAATTGTGATCCACATATGATTATTGATTACTCTAAATATTTTTTACTTTAATTGTGGTGAATTAAAACATATCCACATATTCATGAACATGGAAAGGCGTGATAACTGAATTATCACCTATTTCCAACCAAAACATGTACAATAATAAGGGAGTCCATACAATTCTTTTAACTGAGCCATATATACTGAGTTATGAAAATAGTTATTCTATGATAACTCCAATAATAGGGGATGGCCATCCCATGAGCCATGAAAAACCATCACAAAATCATTAATCATATCTTCTAATGATTTAATTGTCATCTTATATTTTTCAGTAGTTTAAGGATGATAAGTTATTTAAATTTATAAATGGTTTCTATGTTATTTTTAATGAAATAGAAAAATTAGACGTAAACCTATCATCTCAGTTAGGCATGATTTACACATGAATGTCTTGGAATTTCTAACTTCTCAAAAATTAATTTATTACAAGTCATCTGTTGTATTGGTTTCACGAATTAGAAATAAGTGAGATGACTTCATGAGTTTATCCACAATTATTCTAATGAAGTCATGTTTCGTAACCACTTTCAGTTTCCCAATAACAAAATCCATGGTTATTTTCTCACATTTCCATATGAGAATCTGAAAAAAAACACAATAGGAAAACTCATCATTGGTGTTCTAACATGACCAACTAAGAGTTGAGGAATCTCATGAAAAAATATACCACATTCCTCCTCATTCTAACTCCCCAAAATTATGATTTCATTTCATTATACATTTTTCGTATTCCACAATGAATATCCCATAAAAAATGTTGGTTGGGATT
Source organism: Viscum album (assembly GCA_963277665.1). Lineage (NCBI taxonomy): Eukaryota > Viridiplantae > Streptophyta > Magnoliopsida > Santalales > Viscaceae > Viscum > Viscum album. Next base: position 1,769,060,727 of record OY728152.1, read on the forward strand.
ATGATTCTATTTTTGATAACATGGACTAACCACAATATAATCTTTAAAATAAACCATAGATCTATAAGCTAGCTTCAAACCCTCATTGTTTTTAGCACCATCATAATTTTTACCTCATAAACATATATTACGGATTATATTTTTGAAAATCATATAAATTAAAACAATTATGATAAAAAGATATTACAAAAAAACAAAACGTCACCATGATTAACACGATATTGATTCTTATCTTTTATAACTGACATTACCTTACACTGATCTGAATCATATTTATCAAACTGGTTTTTGGAACTCCTAGTTAATGCATATACCATAAAAAAACTGTTACTCAGTGTATATGTCATCATAATTTTTACCATCTAAATATATTCCAACCATCATTATTTCCTCTTGTTAGGTGCCCTTGTGAGAAATTGTATTTCAATCTCTTATTATCTATAAAATAATTCTCCTCAAAAAAGATATTGATGAAACATTTTCAAATCATTGAAAAATATAGAAAATTACACATCATGTATAGTAATTGTTTTACATGCATTGATAACTTCCATCAACCATAAGAGAAAATAAGATCTCCATTTCTGAAAACACAACCCAAACCAGATCTTTATGTATCATAATAAACCATGTAGTATTTTCTTACTCAAAAAAAATTGGGATATGTTCTCATGTAATGAAAACTATAAGATTTGTAAAAGATTGTTGACCATCACTAATAAATTTTAAATGAACAAATATCATCATAAAAGGTTCCATCAATTAGGAAAGTGGTGAAAAATCAGGAAAAATCATCAATAAAATATTATTAATTGAAGAATGTTGTGTATTTAAAAAATAGAATATGTTGGTTTCCACTAGATAATAACTTCTATTTTTTGGATATATATATAAATTATTTTTTTAGTAATGAGGCGGAAAAGGAATCGTACATATATAATACATAAATAAAACAAAGAAATCTTGGCCTAAATGTGTTATTCCCATGGAATTCCCAACACTATATCCAAGTATTTATCACGATCTTTGTGAGTCCCAGAATATGGAAAAATTCCATTTGAAAAAACCACAAAAATTTAATCTAGATACCTATGAAATATTTGATTCATCAATTCCATAAATATGGATGATTAATTCATAATACACAATTCCATAACCATAAATTCATGAATTCCAAATCATATTTTAAAGGTTTTATTCAGAATATCCTTTTTTGGAACTCATATATGGTGATACCCCAAATGCAATTAAAATTTATAGAATCATTGTTCTCCAAAAAATTGATCAACCAAATCATCAATTCATGGAAGAGGATACTGATTCATTATCAAGACATGGTTATATTTATGATAACGCACACACAGAAAAAGATTTCAATCATCATTCTTTACAAAATGGAATATTTTCTTCCATTTATACATGTTTGGTAGAATAAATATTTTACATTCGAACTCTTATAGTTAGTTACTAATTCCCCCAAAATTGACTAGGTCAATCCCCTAAAACCGAAGTGAAATTTTACTGGTTCCTTATATGAGATCAATCATAAATACCACTTATCTTTATGGTGGAAAGTGAGATAAATTTTCTAGTAATACATCAGTAAATTTTACAATTAAGAATTTAAAATATCTACTTCTAATATTCATCATAGATTCCTAGGTAACCAAATCCATTTAATAATTGAAATTCCAAACCACTTGTAATAAGGGTCCTACAATGCATGTATTTACATCACATCCTTATTTTAAAGAAATATTTAACACCATCAAAATATGTGAGACTAACTTTTCATGTATAATAGTCGATTTATAATTTAAAGTATATCAACTAATAAATTCCAAAAATAAATTCATATATTTACATATCGAGGAAAATGAAATCACAAACCTATTCAATCCCATCAATAGTCATTGTTTATGATGCATGCTTAAAGGAAATAAAATCTCTTTGGCCAAGAGAAGATTCTAGTTTCAAAACTGAACACATCATCTCAACATGAAAACCCATAAGATCAATAACATTAGATAAAATAAATTATTCATATGCGCCAATATAAAAAATCATTTATAAGTTTATAATTCATAATAATATTACCTCACCCCATTCAAGGGCTATATATATGATTCTTGATTATTTTAGGGGTACCATATAGTTTCTTACTTACTCCTATTTATTCTTTACTTCCCTATTGATATTTAAATTTTTAAAGATTCTTAGTGTTCAAAAAATCACCTTGTCCTTCTCGGTTATTAGAATGGGGATTATTCTATTGATATCTGTACATTAAACCATAATATTTTTGAGAAAGCTGAGATGGATTCCCAATACCATACATTGGAGAATGGTTAAAATAGAATTGAAGATGCCCCAATTTTATTCAGTTAGGAAATGATCTCAAAACATCATATAAATATCTTAATATATTCAACTGAACCACACTAAAAAACCCAACATTACACATTGGTTATTGATAAAAATTAACTTACCATGTGTTCCAATTCATATACACTTCCCCACATTGTATGTTAGTATCCCTTTTCATATTATTCTTATCATTTGAGTTCCCACATATTCCCACAGATCAAAACACACTTCATCCAATGGGTTCCCCAAAAAATATCTCTTTCCTCTACTATTCCATGATTTAACTTTTATGTATAATTATTAATAAAATGAAAAACAATCAAAAAGTTAATATATATTCATATACTAGACACAAAATGTGTTCCTTCAAGGATTAAATAGTCGTGACTTATAGGAAAATGTAGTCAAATTCTATAAATATATCCACATACTCCATTAGGGGTAGATTTTACTACTTTAGGTTGAAGAAATCAGTTGTTCTATCAATCTTGAATGTGTGAGGGTATAACTGTTTTTTGAAAAAAAAAATTAATACCCACCCTTGTTATGACTTTTCAACATTATCATGAATAGTTAAAGGCAACCATTATTATTCAAGGTCCTCAAGTATGTACCACCCCATATTGACCATCAGATCAACCAATATAGAAATTAAATCAAATATTTGATATATCCTATTCAGCCACACCTCAAATTTTTCATGTTATAAATATCCCTCATAATACTGTTGGATTCTATTTTCTACATCGATTAGTTTGATCCACTTATTGAGGTTATTCATTCTATTTTCCTTAATAAATATCTTAAAATTCCTAAATGGTTCCCAAGACAAGTTGATGGTTCACCTATGGCTCTCGCACAACCACATTTTATGTAGATTTTTTCTATTAGTTTCAATGAAATCTACTGATTTTCATTTCTATAATCAGAACAAACCACCATTTATACCTCACTATCTAGTAACTGATGGCTTAAAAATTTTAACATCACTATAAAAAACAAGTATTAGAAATTTTAATTTCAATATCCATCAATTATTGTCATGTTGACCATTTTTTGTAATTTATCAAATACCAAGTGAAAAAGTAAATCATAGATAGAAGTCTCAATACTAATACATGACATGATACACTCATTGTCTAATCCTGGGACGATGAGGTCAAAACATAACTAGAAGTGTATTGAAGCACATTTATACCCAAACCACCATGGAAACTCAATCTTTAGTATAACATGGTTAGCTATGTATTTTTTGATATGAATTTCATGTTCTAGTAATCATATTTTCTTAATAAAATCCCAAGTAAATAAATGGATTTTCCAAGACTAATACCAATTATAACATCCCCCCATTATATGATGGACTTGGTATGGTGGTTATATTGACTTTAGGTGACATCTCCAACACATAAAAGGATAGAAATAAAATCCAAGGGATTTGGAACAAATTAGGGGATGTTTTTACCTTTCACGATAAAGCTTATTTTCAACATTGAATAGTAAACTTCTAATCATCTGATGTGAAGCATGATTAAAAATATTATACCACAAATTAAAGACAATAAAATGACAAAAGTTTCATAGGGAAAACAAAAAAAGTGATAACGGTAGATAAGCGTATGACAAGGGTGATCCGAGATACTCTTTAAGGGTAAATTAGAGATATATTAATCACAAAATATACATGATGTTATATGAATAGAAACACAAAATTTGAATATTATACCCTTCATGTCGAATATGAAAATCTTCATTAATATAATAAATCATAGAAATTCATAATAAATGAATCATAAAACAATTGCATTGGCATTAAACATAGAATTGTGGAGAACATGTAATAATAGAAAATAATTTCATTAGTAATCAAAGATTTATTTCAAGACTAACACAGTTGAATGGGTCCACTCCCCAGACCATCATTATAGTTAATGTTCACTCCCAAAATTATTATGTCGGATAATGTCCATCGCTGAACTAGTTTCACATCCCAATCTAGCCCTATCTAAACCATGTTCAATCCCCATTCTAGTCACATCTATCTCATGAGGTATATTATAATTACCCAATGAATTGGAGGGAGATATAGTAACAACCCATTAAAAAATGAATCCATAAATATGTGTTCCATAAGAAAATAAATCATATCCAAACCCATGAAATGAAATATGTTTCTTAAGCATCATTCCATCATTACATATCCAATATAGAAGAAATGGGTTCCTTCATAAATATAAACCAACCATAGGAATATTATGGGATTTATCTTTTAAAAATATCTTCGTTAAAGAATAATTAAATTAAAATATGATTATCTAATATGGAAAATCATTTTGAAAGATCACTAGAAAATAATTCTAGATGAAAATATGCATTCTTCTTCGAAAATGATTTATTTTCTTAAAATGCTGTAAAATTTTAATAAAAATCATTATCTTCAAAAATAAACATATAATATTTTATGATAATATTCATGGAATAGGTTATTAATTACAGAGTAAGATTACATTCATGTCCTATATGTTAAAATAAAATTTCATTTGTATGTTTTTGTTGATAAAGTCACAAAGAGCATTGTTTACACTACTAGAAATTTAGGTTATATCCATGACTAGGAACTATGTCTATAGGCCCGAAAATCATGGATATATGTTACAGAAATGGTTTAATGAACCGTGGATGGTATCGCCATGGCAATAGTTAAAGGCCTACAGCCACGTTTTGAAGGTGTGGTATAAGCCTAAGTCACACAAGGTTTATAGCCACGGTTTGAATCCTTGGAAATATGTCTATAGTCGTGGTTTGAAACCCATTGCTACAAGAATTCCCATTTCATTAAAAAAACATCACGGTGAACCGGGATTGCTATTAAGAGGAACCCCAAACTTCACCATCACCCACACCCCTTCCTCCACCACACCTTTATCCCCCCTTGCACCCTTTCACCTACCCTACCTCATTGGATCCCTTCACTAGCCCATTGCACCACCTTTTCCCCCTCCTCACAACACCCCCCTTTACCCCCCCATTTCACCCACACCTGCTTTTCACGCACACCCCTTATTTTTTGCACACCCCCTTGCACCCCCTCCCTTAACCCCCCCCCCCCCCCCAAGCTAGTTTTCCCTCTCATACTGCCAATTTTTACTCCCCCACTACCTGTCCCCCTGCGGTTTTCCCTCCCCCTACCATTTTTCCCTCAACACTTGTTTTCCTTTGGCCATATATATTTGTTGGCCACATTATATTCCTATTTAATATAATATAAAGGTAAAAAATATTCACAAAAATAACTCTTCAAATTTGATTGAACAAGAAGATAATTGGAATCAACTATTCGAAAAATTTATACTCATAAAAGTCACCCTCTAAGGTGATAGTTGCCTAATAAACAATATATATGTCACATGCATCTCATTTATTGTTGCAAAATCATAATCTAACCAAAATGTGTCAACCTAATTATTGAATATAATATGTATATGTGACTGTGTATGGACCCAAAATACCATTTCATCCCCACATCAAAATCTATGTCACCATATTAATACAATACAAAGAAACAAAAAATACGAAAAATAAATAAATAAAGGTTCAATAAATTATGAAGATAGTATAAATAATACTGTTCATGAAAGTGATAGATTACATTCAAGTAGTACATCCATTGGTAGATCTATTTCACTTTGTAAATTTGTTAATTATTTTTTCCTCTCTTCTTTGATCATGAGATTTTTATCCTCATCAATAGATTGTAAATAAATATCCTCATGAAATAGAATGATTTAACGAACATAAATCCATATTAAATACTCAAAAATAGTGAATGAAATATATTTTAATAGAAGAAAATCAAATTCAAAATGTAAAAACGTAAAATTTATTTGGAGAGATCATTAAAAATCTTATTAATATGGGTGAAAAATATAAGTTTTCAAAATTATGACAACATTCCTCCATATTTGATTACCAAGCAGACCACAAAATATTATATTTTCGACCCAGTATATTAGAACAATTATTATACTGACAAATCAGTACACGTTCTTTTACTATGTTTTGGTCACACCCGCACTTCCTAAAAAACCTCTAATGAGGTCACCCTGAGGACCTCCATAAGACCATGGACATCAAGAACTTTTCTATGTTTGTATTAATTTTTATATGAGTGATTATCATCACGGACTAACACATGTTTTCTTGGTGTTTTTCAACATTCACACTTCCTAGTAAAACTTAAAAGGAAATCACTAATATTATTTTTCTGAGAAACACACATTTAATTAATTAGTTATTAATAAATAGGATTCTAAAAAATGTAGATATTTGATAACCTAATTAGAAATGTGAAACCATTCTCACGGACTAATACATGTGTTGTGACTAAGAAACTGTGTGATTTGGAAGGTTCCCTTGAAGGTGTTTGTGTCAAAGAGGGGTATTTTTGGTTGAATGTCAGTTGGTATGATTTTTGAATTTGATATTGCCTTTTGTTATCAATACATTAGTCAATATAACAATCATATTTGAACTCAATTTGAATTGGATAATTTCGGTGATTTAAAGACCATTTTAATGTTTGGAAGATATTTGATTAATGTTTCGGTTTATGGGTAATGTTTTGGAGAAGTTTTGGTGCTAAAGAGACAATCACATTACAAGGGAAGTCATCAAGTCATGATAGTCCTAAATAAGAATAATGTTTTCTAAAGTCAAAACATATCACACCATAATGGTTCAGAGGTTACCAGTTTTTTGAAACTACTATTTCACACCATGATGTACCTTGATAGATTAAAACTCATTGCTATGGGGTCAAGAATAAGAGTATTCCATTGGGAATGAAGTACCAATTCATGAATTTTTTGTATTTTCATTGAACATTAGAGGTTTCTATGCTATGGTTCATGTTCATAAAACTACAAAAGGAAATATTAAAAATGAGAAAGTTAAATAGTTTCTATGTGTATAAAAATATCCATTTCCCACTATGACCTTTTACAAAAATCTCATAAATCCCTCCCAATTTATAAAAAACATGATAAAAAAACAAACATGAACAGTAAATCAAAACAATTTCAAATATAAGAAGATTTTGAAAACATTTAACATGAATATTAAGTTATTCCTATGTTTAGAACAAATGTAATGGTGGATTGGAGGGCACTTTGGTTTTTGATTTTATTTTTAAATGTGATGCACATCCAAATTCCTCAATTAAACTTCATTTTCACCCTCCCCCTTCCATAGAATCCCCCCAGTACCCCCCCCCCCTATAGACCATCCTACCATCTCCCCCTACAGACAACCTTCCCATGGACCCTCCACTTTACCCTGCAGACCCCCCCAAAAACCTACCCCTCACTAATTCTTCTGAATACCCCTCCCCCATACCCTCCACACCCCCTCCCCCTACACCTGAGGACCCTCCACACCCATCCCCCTCACTCATACCTCATGCAAACCCCATCCCCCTTCCCCTACAGACCCCACTACACCCCCCATTGCACCTGCACCCTTCCCTAGATCCTCCACCCTTCTACCCACCATCACCATCCTCCCCACACAATAACACTACATACCCCACCCCCTTCATTCCCCTATAGACTCCCTCCCCCCACCCCCGCAGTCCTAGCGGGCCCCCTTCCCATGCCCCCTCCCCAACCCCTATAGAACCCCTACTCCCTCCACCTCCCCCTACCCCAAAAGACTCACTTCACCCCCCCCCCCCACAACTCCAAACCCCCTTCCCCCACCCCCAACCCCTACAGACCCCCATGCACCCTCCCCCTCCCCCTCCCCCTAAAGACCCCCTGCACACTCCCCGCTTTCTCACCACTAGCACCCTCTCCCCTCCCCTGCCCCTGTAGAACCCCCTACACCTACCCTTTCTCACCTACCCTTATATCCCCCCCGGAACCCCACCCCATTGCAGCCCATAATGTAAACGGGTTTCAATATAAAAAATAGTTTTTCTTATGAAAAATCATTCATTAGGACTATTATATTCATATTAAAATAATGTAATGAAAACCTACTATACATATGACATAAATAATGAACCAAATTATTCTCAATGTCCAAAACAAATATGTGTAGGAAACCCAACACAACACAACATGAAATTCAAAATGTTCTCCAATAGAATCTCGACATTCATCCCTTCCATAGACTTATGAATAAAATAAATTACATTTCACAAAAGATAACATAGGCAACTGATCTTATAAGTCTTTTGGATTATAAGATAACTTATTGAATGAGTAGTTTAGGGAGTGGGGTAAAAACCAAACCATAAATAATAAAATATGATTGATTATCCCATTCAATGTAATAAAGAACTATAATAATTAACACTGAAGACTCAGTCAAATATGAGGAAAATACAGTGATAGATGAGAAGGGATATAGGGGCCTGGATAAACATCTCAACATAATTTTTACATACCAAATGCACTTGTGGAATCAAAAAAGTAGTCACTTTCATGGAATTACCCCTTCTGGTTATCCCAAGTTCTTCTTTAACACCGGAAAACCGTCATTAATGTGGTCTTGTAATTACACCTAGCCAAACAAAGGTATTTTTTGTAGGATATGTTAGTTATATTGTTGAAATTTTGATTTTAAACAAAAATAATGCAACCCAAAAATAAAATAAACATAGTATGTTGTTTACTTTGGACTTATCAAGTACTAAAATGCAGTGCGTTCATTTGATCAAAATATAATAGTTCCTTAAAAACCTACACGAACACCATCCCACTAACAATAAAATCTCTCTGAAAAGTTAAAATCTATAGTATTAGTAATCATCTTGATTTTCATAGAATAAATTTCACAGCAAAAGCATAATGAAAAGAAGTTTACATAATTTTTATATATGCATTATGGCTTTTTATAGCTATGTTATGGAAAGATGAAGAATAAATTTCATTCTGACAATATATATTCAAGTGTTTATAGAAATTAACCTTATAATGAGTTTCTTATAAAATAGTTTTTTTATTTTTTTAAATAAAAAAGAATTCATTCTTTAAGGAACCTAATTTTTCTAATAATCATAACAAAAACACATTCTCAAAAAAAATTACCATAATTATAAATGGTGTCATCTGCAATTAAACATGATTTTCAAAGAAATTCATTTAGAACCCCAAACTTCAATAGGCCCCCTGCCCCACCCTCTGTTCACGACACAGCCCTTCTTTCACACCCGGCCCCCCCCCCATCCTACCCCCTACTCACCCATAGCAACCCCCCCCCCCCCCCTTGACCTCCTCTATAACTCCAACCCCGACTTATGACACCTCACCTACCCCCCCCCCCCAATAGTCCCCCCCCCCATGCACTAGCCTCCTACCTGCACTCGAACCCCCACCCTTTGTTCACGACACATCCCTACTTGCACACCCCTCCCCCCATCCTACCCCCTACTCACCCATAGAAACCCCCCCCCCCCCCTCAACCTCCTCTATAACCCCACCCCCGACTAAGGACACCTCACCTACCCCCCCCCCTATCCCCCCACACAAAAATAGTCCCCCCACACTACACTAGCCTCCTACCTGCACTCGAACCCCCACCCCTAAAGCAAAACCCCCTCCCCATGAAGATCGCCTATAACCCCTTTCTCTACACCTTCCCTCTTGATGCACACCTACACTATCCCCCTCTCCACCCCTACAGACCCCCTTCCCCTCCCCCTCCCCCTTGCACCCCAACTTCACAATGACTTCCACAATGATTATATAAAGATATACATAATCAAATGGGAAGAAAAAGCATATATATTTATGACATGAATAGAGACTGCCATCACAGGTGAATTGGAATGAGTTCACCTACAGAAGTAATTTAAAAGAAAATATAAATTAGGTGGAGAGACTAATAGCATAATTAAATAACAATTAGCAAAAAATGGAAAAGTGGCCTATATACTGTAAGTGGTGTGCTGGTGAAGGAAGATGGGTTGCCTCAGAGCAGCGTCAGTGATGAGTTATGATGAATGCGTAAAAGGAGGATACAATTCAACATAATAATAATAAAACATAAATAGTATATAAACAAACATACATTATAATAAAATAATTCAATATATGTTGAAGCAAATTGAAGCACCACTATACTATTCAATATTACAATAATCAATGCTCACTAAATAATTAAATTCCAAAATATTAATATTCCAAAAATATAATTTACATAAATAGATAGTCTCAATATCAATATCATTAGAATCATGATAACCCACATCCAAGACTCCTATAGAAACACAATTAGAACCTCTCGCACCACTAATATCATCATCACCATCTTCCTTGGTACCGGAATTGGCACCGGCATAGGAACATGCACTTGGTCTGTCTCTGGATCCGGCTTCACCTCTATGAAAAGATTCTACATAATCATAACACATCAGTATAAAATAGGCAACAACTGTTAAAACTACTTCTGGTGGAAGTATAGAAGAAATGGATGAAATAACATTAATCGTATTTTTAGTTATGGCCTTTTCAGATTTTTTTGAGTTTCTTCTTTGATTGTGAGATTCATTGTTTTCCACTATGACTAAACCGGAACCGTTATTGAAGAAATGTTGATGGAACACTAGTATCAGTATGGTAATATCTTCTTCCTAGTTCAACAATGCACTCTTCGCTGATGCTAATCTTATTATACCTAATGTAGATGATCGTTTGTGCCCAAATTATCAGCTCATTTTCTTCCTATGCCTCTAAAGCATACTATTGATTGATATATAACATTAATTAAATTTATAAAATAATAAAAGGAACTGAATTCTGTCAAATTAGAATATATTAAAATATAATTACAATCACTTTCTTAGTGTGGGTATTTATCATTTTACTGTCATTATTTATTCTTCATGAAAAAAAAGAAGAGAGAATTATGTAACCCCCAATATTCAATGTATTTTTCAAAAAAAAAATAAAAATTGGAAGTCATAAAATTTAAACAAAACCATGATAAATATTATAAATGTTAAATTACTTGTGTTTTCTCATGATCTAGGAGTGATGTGTTTCCATGAATATAAAAGTGTATCATTCCACTATTATTTATTTTATTTTTGTCTAATTTCTCTTATAAACAAATAATTATATAATTTCATTTAGAAGAAGAAAAAAGTTATTTATACAATAATAATCATTTTCAAATTAATAAATGAATATATATATAAATATATTTATTTATTTATTTAAAAAATACCATATACTCTGGACTCTTCCAATAGGTGATCATCTTAGTGTATTGTGATATTGAGAAATCATGAATCACCTGTACTTCATCAAGCTCTGTACCGACTCCCTATTACCAATCATTTTATTATTAATACTTGTAAACTCACCACATTCACTTAAATCAATTATCCATGTTGCCTAGAATTTTCATTCATCAGGAAAATTATATCGAAGCTTTAATAGAAAAATTATTTGTTAAGGAAATATTATAAATTAATATATATATATATATATATATATACGGTAATTAGCATTACTTACCTAGATCTCTACACATGAATTATTATTTATTTCTTCTCCAACTTCCATCCAAATTATTGGTTTATCCAGAATGATATTGTTGTGTATAGAAATTGTTCCTATAAAACATTTACATTCCATTCCATTTTTTAATTATAGAACTATCCTCATTTTATTCAACCATGAATTTTGTATGTTGATTCCAATCCTATCACATTTTTTGTGTGGCCTTGTTGTCTGGTAGAGGCTGGATATAATCAGGAAGAAAATAATAATGGAAAATAATATATATATAAATTTATCATTAATCAATATAAGTAATTTTTAAATGCATACTATTAGATTGGAGTTATGTCGACCTCTGAAGTGTTGCTTCTAGAGAGGGATTAGCCACTATGGTGGGAGGGATGTCTACAGTAGGGGTAATCTTTATATTATAAGATGAAATGTGTAATGATGGAGGTAGAAAACATGATGGATAACATTATACAAATGAGGTTGGATATGCATATGGATATAGCGGTGGGATATATGGGGGCACAGTTCCCTATCTAGTCGTTGGTGGGAATGGAATATAAGGAGGGATAAGAGACTGATAACTAATATCTAATGTGGGAGTGGGTAGAGAAGGGTATGGAAAAGGATGGTATGGATAATATTGAGGTTTCATAATGGTAGGATGATCTCCTGGTGACTCAAGAAACATAGTATTTGGATGAACTATAGAATCAGTACTCCCACCATACTATCAGCCTCAATAGAATAATCCAACCATGTAATGGAATATGTAGCCTAAAATAACATAGATGATAAAATAAAATGAATGATAACAAGATAAATAATAAGAAATACAATAATATTCAAACATAAATTATACTTACCCTGTTTCTAAGAAAAGACATATGTTTTTCATTTCACTATATTCTTATATTTCTTCTAGTATTATCACAGTCAATCATTTTGACATTAAAATATAAAATAATATATAAAATAACTAAAAATAACTAAAAATGATAAATAATACAATTGTATTAGAAAACAATGAAAAACTTTTTCATGTGTGAAATTTATTTCGATAAAATATCTTGACTTTTATATGTTTAGGAATTACTAGAGATGTTATTAAACATAATTTTATCAGACCATCAATAAATTTATATAAAAAATGATATAAATTATACTATTTTATTTAATATCATGTTTGAATGTTTAAAAACAACATACAATGTTGCAATAATATCAGGTAAGTACCTAAAAATGTGACAAATCCATGTGTGCTATATGACAGTTTTGGGTTCACAATCTGATTTAACAATAGAATCATATGTGTCATCAAATGAAAAATTAAAATTAATATTGAAATGGTCATCCACAACATCATTTTCATCCATGTCTTCATCAAAAATGTGTCAAGGAATGAAATCAACAATAACAGCAGATGGTGGTTGTAATGTGTATGTTACCTAAAACATATGTCTTGCTAGTGAACAAATAATATAATATTCATTGGTATAAAGATAGTGGTTCATATCAATTACTCTATATCCATAGTTATCAATATGCATTCCTTGTAGTTTCATTGAATCAAACCACAATAATTTCAACATTTCAATATGACCATTTTCATAGTGATCTAATAAAATGAATCTTTCAACAACACCGTAATATGATATATTTTTTGATTGAGTTTTTCTGTCTAATGCACTCACATGATAATCTATTGTGGTGCTTATCGTGACACTATCATGTTATGTTTACATTTTTTACACATCTATTTATAATAATTTAAATCCACTGAAAAACATTTTTTTAAAATCATGTATCCCATCATTTGGGAAAAATAAAAATACTTTTACATCAAGTGATACTTCATTGATTGGTAGAGTTAGGACATAAAATATACAAACATCAAATATTAATTAGAGACATGTGATTATATTATGAGAATAAAAAATATATTACATTTTACTTTAACCAAGAAGAAAATTTGTTGTTGTGAAAAAATTATTTCTTCGTAATAGATTGAAGGCAATGTCTCTTTTTTATAATTTCAAAATGTTTTCTACATATGTGAAAGCATTCAATTGTCATAAGATATGAAGAAATAACACAATTGAAAAAATTCATATTTACTTGTTTACTTACATGATATAATTATTTTTCACCCCAAAGTTGAATGATACCATACGATGAGCCATTTCCCAATCTTCCCTGCATAATGTACACAACATGTAAGATCCAGATATCAACCTTATTTTTTGAAAGTGATGGAAATACAGGCTCAAGGGAATCATATTTCTCATTTTCAATTCTCATTAGTAGATTACACATTATAATGATGTTATCCATGAACGGTGAACATAAAACCTTGAATTGTTCTGCTAAATAGAATTTAGCAATAGATCCTTCAGGATGATATTTATTTCTCGCATATTATTCAAATGTAAACATAATTATTTCTAAAGGATACATCCAATTACTCAAAACATGACCACAAAAATAAATTATGTGGGAAATTGCATAGTCAAATATAATATTTATGTGAAAATGATGGTTGAATAATTTTCTCCATGCCACGAAGAAGAATTGGTTCATATCTCTACAATTTTTGAACAACAAATATGCATAGTCATTTGTTAAAATGGTCTTGATAAAAACTAGAATAACTTAATCCCTGTAAGTCTAACATTATGTGAAATTAAATGTTGAATGAAAATAGGAATCAACTTGGGTAACTAGACGTGGTAAGAAAGGGTTTTAAGAGATTATAGTTTGTCATCTTGTGTATTCCCCCTTTTTGAAATATTACATGAATAACCATTTGGAACCTTAAAACATTCCAAGACATGAAGAAATTGTTTCTTCTCATCATTTCTCATAGAATAAAAAAAAATTGAACATTCCACATATTTTTACGAATTAACTCTGGATTAAGTCTTGCTCTTATACCCCAATCCATCAAATCACAATGAGAACAATAATCTTATTTTTTCCCTTTGATATTTAAAATAGTATCATGTAACATCTAGAAAAAATTTATTGAAATGAATTACATCCAAATAATGATGTAATAAATTCGATGACCAATATGGAGTATCATATAATATTATTTTATTTTCCCAATTTCTGTTGGAATTTGAATTAACATGCTCCTACTTTCAGATATTTTATTGACTTGTGCCAATAACATAATTCAAATCATCGTGTTCATTAAAAATATCATTCCCTGGAATTCATTGAGTTGTATCGTCTATCTTGACAGAATTATCGATGTATCTCTGGTATTTCTTTTATGGACGATCCATTGGTAGAAATCGTTGATTCCCTATAGAGCTGAAATTTCTTCAAAAGTGTAATCTCTCAAAACATGTATTTTTTATACAAATAAGGTAGGATAATTTCCTTTTATTACTCCAACCAGACATAATTTCATAGGAAGGGAAATAATTTATCATCCATAATAAATTTGCATGAATCATAATGTACTCCTTCTTAAATGCATCTTACGTTTGTGCACCAACAATCAAAAGCTCCATTAAATCCTTTATTGTAACACCCAAATATTTTATGAGATATATTATTTTTAATTTCTTTCATATCATCCGGTGTACGCTTCACAAAGATTATTATGCACTATACGAAACACCGTATTAGCTTTCAGTATATGCAACACTAATCTTGGATCGTGTTACACACAATTTCATGTTTGTTTGATAGTAGTTGTTCTATGAGACATTGAGTATATATGTATATATATTCAATGTATTAATAAAATATGGTTGGATTTTTTTATATGAAACAACAAAGGAGTTGTTCACTACACGTAATCCTGACTTGCCTTGCATTACACACAATCGTGACCTTCCTCGATTGCGTGTGTTGTACGCAGTACTGGGTTTCACTAAACAATGATATATTATTGTAATATTATTTTGACTAGCTGTTATGAATAGTATTAAATAATTTTTTAATTTTATAACATTATTATTCATCATACACATTTTCTAGAACATGGTATAAGAACAAAATAATTTTTTCGGGTAAAATAAGTATTTTTCAAAAATGCAGTTTTGCCACCTTTTGATGGCGCACACACATTAAATCTAGTTTTGACATGTTTATAAGTTCAATTTGAAAAAATAAAATTCTAATTTGGAATCAGGATATTAAATTTTACTTTGGATAAATTTTTCATATTATTATTATAACTTTCATATTTTAATGAATAGTAAAAACACACTATATTTTAATAAAAACCCACTTTTTTCATCGTTATAATTTATATGGTTAAATTATAATATTTAATGGTTTTAAAGTATAAATAGAATATATTTTTACCATATAATATAATTTATGTCATTATCATTTATTTTACATTGAATTCATAGGTAAAATCATTTCAATCTTTTGCAATGTTTTAACTTTTAAAACTCGTTTTCTTAATAGTGGGATTAATTTTAAATTAATTACTGAAACTTCTATGTTTTGAATTTTGAAAAATGGTTTCAATATTTGGAATAAGTAGGTCCAAATTTTGTTAATAGGAAACTTTTTATTTTTGGGCACTATGAATAGTAACTATGGTAATTTTTATTTACAACAGCTAAAGATAAATCTGGTAATTAACGGTAAACCTAAGATTATAAAATTACCCTAACACATGAAAAAATTATATTTTATGACTAAAAGTCGACCCATATCACCTAAGGGTCAAATTAGATTCATTTTATGGTCTTTGGACCATGAGAATAATTTAATTATTATTAAAACCAACGAAAGTGACAGCATGTCACACTCTTAATTCTTATAAGTATACTAATTTTAATTTAGTGATAAACATCATGAAAATTTGAACATTAATAGTCTCCAGAAATATAACATAATTATATACATCATGATAATTTATTTAGAATTTTAAGGATTAAATAAAAGTCATTAATGTTGACATAATAGTGATGCAGAAATTGATTATTTAGTGAAAAATAAATAATATAGTTTTTATTAAACTAACAATACCTATCAAAAAGACCATAAACTTGACCAAACATTATTGGTCGAGTATATATACACCCTAATCATCGAAGCGTCGATTTGTGGACCATTTGGAACCTTATATAAAATATTCAAGAAATTTATATTATTTTATTTTAAATGATATCAAATATGTCACCTTCGTAATTTAAGAAATATAACAATTTAAATGATGTGATTTTAAGATGATAAATTCGAGTAAAAATATTATTATGAAATTTATTATATTTATCTTCATCTTAGGATTTTATTTTAAATTCTTATCCAACAAATAAGTATATTAACTAATTATACAAAAATGTTGTAGTAATTATTTTATTAAGAGATATAACAAATAAAAGGTTTTAACAATATTAAAATAAATAATATATGAACTATTTAATGTGATCCCCTAATTTTCTAGTAAAATATGACATTTTATGAATCTATTAGAGGTTTTAGTTCGAACATATCTTATATGAGGATTTTATTTAAATTCAAATAAATGAATAGTGTCAAAATTGACACTATTGTTATTTTAAAAAAATAACATAATATAAAAATGTTTAATATTTACAAAAATATTTAAAAATTATAAATTAAATTTTATATGGTCCAAAATGTCATATATTATCCAATTATTGAAAATTCACAGCACATATGTAATTATTTATAACAATTTAAAATTTTGAATCTTATTACCACAAATAAAATTAAATGGATTAAATAAGGATAAATCAAGTTCATAATGTTTAAAATAAATTCAAAACATGCCTAAATTTTATTGTATGATGATATTACAACCCTATTTCATCAAATATTTGTATTTGAGTCATTTTGGATGTTTATATGCGGGGTTTGAATTTATTATAAGTTAATATTTCTTATAATTCCAAAGGTGCCTCTCTCCGCCCTTATAAAAAGGGAACCTCTTCTCTCATCTCTTGGCACACTTTTGAGCCTTGAAGATCGGAAAAACCCAGCCCATTTCCCTTATAAACTTCCTTATAATCATAATATAGGTCTTGGTCTTTTTCAAATATAAATTTTAGTGACCTAAGAGGAGGTTTCAAAGAGGCGTGTCGAAGAAGAGGTAATATCTGTTACTGATTCTTTAAAATTTATTTCTTCTTATACTTAATATTATTTAGTTGTTTAATTGTGAACTAATAACATAATTATTACTAATATAATGATATTTTATTATAAATATGAAACAACCTTATTTCATATTCTATCCATTCTATGAAAAATGAAATCACCGCGCGTGCGTACGTATGGAATACCGTCTCCACGCTGTGGTGTAATCTGTTTTTCCACCACCACCTTACATGGATGGGTATAATGGGGTAAATAATAAATACATATGATTATAAAAAAATAATACAGATTCTAATATATTATATCATTCACTCCAATTCCATTCAATAAATATGGGAACGATATAATCGCTCATGCGTACGTACGGATTACCGTCTCCACGACGCGATGAGATTCATTTTCCATGATAACAATTCAAGAATGATCATAAAGTATATATAATAAGTAATAATGATATATATGAAATAATAATGATACTATATTTATGTTTGTATATATATATATATATATCTGTATGTCATCTACTTAATTCCATTCAATTCAAACGAAAATAGAGTTCATGCGTACGTATGGCCTACCGTCTCCATGAACAGTGTATTTCTTTCCATTTATCGATATATTATATATATGTATATTCTGAAAATATATTATATATAAATCATGTTTTATATTTTTTAAATATGTAATCATGATCTATGTAATCATATTAATAATTAAAAGTCAAAACATGGACGATAAATGAAACGATTTTACCCAAAACACTACTTTAACATGAATTTACAAAAGAACGGGTAATATAAAGTCATAAGTGAACCATATATTGTATCATAACAATGAATATGATTCGGTAATAATTCAATGATATTATTTAAATAATTATACTAGAGGTTTGGATACGTACGAAGCATATCATACATAAGGTAAGGGATAACTTTTCCAATCTCATTTTTGTCCGAAATTGTTTATTCGTAAGTATTTACTGGGGTTATTGTTATCATCAATGCCCATGTTTTCTAAAAATGTTTTCATGTATGTTTGAATTCATTTTTACCCATTTTTAATTTTACCACATGTTATGAAATGAATCTTACTTTTGTTTACCCCATGAGGAACTTTTTGACTTTTCTGACAAAATTACGAGAAGAATGTTTTTTTATCTTATACGATGTGAACATATTTTTATGGTTTCATAACTCGTTATTTTCATAAAGATTCCTCTACAATATTTCATGACTATTTTAAAAAAAATACATTTCTTTTAAAATTTCATGCCATTTTGGGAAAAGAAAATGATTTTGAAAAAGAAAGGATATTTTCCTCAAGATTTCATTTTAAGTGTTTTCTTAAAACTTTTTTTCATCTAAAATGACATTATTTAATATGTTTATGTTTCATGTATAATTTCTCTTTAATTTACATGGTTTTATATTTCTTATGATGAAATGATATCCATTTTTTATATGGATTATGTTATGATGGCATGATGTTTAAGAATCCCATTCTATTACATGGGTTATGCTATGATGTATGATTTATGATTTTGTGGCACACGAAAAAATGATTTCATTATGAGATGGGTGGGACCTATATCTCCATCCAATGCATTGGGTAATGATTTATATCTCATGAGATAGACATGGCTAGAATGGTATGTTAATCTGGTTCAGTGTTATAGGAATGAAACGAGGAGTGAACTCGATTCTGAAAGGGACATTGTCAACTAAGATGGCCTTGGAAGTAATGCCTTGGATACTATAGAAATCATAACACGTGCTGGATGGTTGCCGCAATTAAATGTTTTTTTCCCATTATATTTTATCATGGTTGATTTTCCGTTATGATATATGCATTACGTACTTCCACAATTTATGTATTTGCTTCAGATTTTGATGTTTAAATTATATGTTCAAGTTTTTTCTTTCAAAAGTTTATGAATTGTTTTATGTTCCTGAATTTTTCCCTTACTGAGAAATTGAACTCGCCATTTTTATTATTTCTTTTCCCCGGGATATATAGAATGGTTTTAGTTAAGAATAAAAAGGAAGATATTTATGGTAGATTTTGAGGATCTTTAACAAAGATTAGAAGATTATGTTCCACATTTCCAAAGGCACTATACTATTACGTGTCTGTTTTTGTTATGTATTAAGTATTCCAAAAAAGTAATGTAATGGCCATGTATGTCAGGATTTGGGTCTCTACAATTGTTATCAGAGGAATGTTTTAGCTAACTTTGAAAACTAGGATGCGAAAACTTTTGTGAGATCCCTAGATATATTTCTAACGTATGTCTAGGGATGTCCCTAAGGATAAGTATACGTATAGGTTATATTCCTAGAATTACTGTAACGATATTAGAATTAAACCTAATATGTGAGATATTGATGGTACTCCAGCTTGATTATGATTTTTTCCTCTCACACTATTCTTTTTGGGTTTTAGAAAATCGCTTGAAATCAAAAGATTCATGATAATTGAGGATATGATGGACAATGGAATGATAATTTTCATGAGAAACCAAATGTAATTGGATCTGGAAGTCCACATATTGTTATTATGACAAATCAAAAATCAGATAATATTATCAATAATCTCAACATTGGTATGTATCCCGGCTCATGTTATAAGAAAAGATTGAGTTTCAAGATGATAATAGAGGAAAGAAAGATCAATTCCCAATATGTAAATCATGTGGGAAGAGGCATCAGGGAGAATGTTTCAAAGGAACTGGAAGATGATTTGGGTGTGGAAAAGAAGGACACAAAGCTAGTAATTGCAAAGGAAAAGGTTTAGTTAGCACCATGGACAAGGATAATGTTATTTCTAAGATATAAACAATAGTTAAATGTTTTAAATGTGGAATTTATGATAATTATGCAATCCAGTTCCCTAAGGGAACGTCCCATGGAGAGAATCAACATGGCCGTATGGGTAGTATTTAATTAATGATGATGAAGAGCCAACAAATGATATGTGACATAAATGAAATGTTGAAGCTTAGTCAATGGTTTAAGAATGTAGTGTAATTATTGTATGTTTATCAAGAATAATGTATGGTACTATGGATTAATGAAAAAAATATAAGGATTGTAACACTATTTCATTTTCTTGATTTTTGAAAGTATATGATGAATGGTACCGATAACCATGAAAGGTTATTCAAATATTTTTGGAAGGTAGATGATATGTTCATAATGAAAGGATGAGGAGATAACGAGTTGTTTGATAGTATTAATGAGCTCATGACTACTATAAGGACAAATTGATATCATGGAATGAGTATAAAGAAATTTTCGGATTTTGTTATATGGAAAGTGTTAAATTTTGACAGCATTCATGTTTTCACTAAGGGTCAATGGGTATTTATTTGTTCAAGATAATACATGAATAAGGTATTCACATGTTTGAAATGTGAACAACAAGTTTTATCTTATGATATATGGGGGATAAATGATGGTATTCACAAGCTCGGTAGATGACAATTATAGTAATTGTTTTCATTATACTATGAGCTTGGACAAAAGTATTTTGGATAAGCCTAAATATTGGAATGGATTATGTTGGACATAATTCAGTATTATTTAAGGCTCTAACTATTTTTCGATATTATTTATGGAATGTTATAATAATGTAGTTTTATAAAAAGGATAACCTGCAGGACGGGCGACAACCCTTCACGTTGGACAAGGTTGCTGGAATCAAACCCACAACTGAAGTGTGACAGGCCTTTATCGCATACCATTGGCCTACATGATGTCTCTGGTTATTATAAATTAGTTTTTATTTATTATTTGGTATGAGATATGAAGTATAATTCCATTTTAGGAAATATATACGATTAATCGACTAATGTATATTTAATAAATTTTGATAACATTTTGTTTCAGAAAGATGGAATGGCCCATCATTCTATCACATGATCTCCTAACACTTCATTAATGACAAATTCAACTTCATTTCTTTAAGAGATGAAGTGTAAATTGTTCAATTCACAAACAACAATGTGATTGAACCAAAATCATGTAACTATTTCTTTTAATTCATTAACTTTTGGGAAATGATCTTCAAAACCAAAAGTGTTGTCCTAGTGCCCTCATATCGGATGAATCAAATGGTACCTTAGATCATCACAAATTTATGGCTTTGTGGCTATTGGCTTTATCATTGCCATGTCCTCTACCACTCTCTATCAAAACATTATGGTTAGATGTCTCTTCCATATCCATATTTTCACATATGTTATCCTATGTGGAAACCCAACGATTAGTTAATTTGGTAAACCTTTATGTTTCATACGTTAGTTTTTAAAGTAAAGTTTTGTTATTCCTTTTTACAAAGTGGGTTTCTATGAAATAATCTCTCATGTAATAAACTATTTATAACCCCGATGAATTTTGAGGGAGAAATTTATTTTAAGGGGGGTTGAATGTAACACCCTAAGATTTTATGAGATATATTCTTTTTAATTTCTTTCATATCTTCGGTTGTATTTTACACCATGATTATCATGCACTATACGCAACACCCTATTAGCTTACAGTATATGTAACACCAATCTTGGATCGTGTTACACACAATTTCAAGTTTGTTTGATAGTAGTTATTCTACGCAAAATTTAGTATATATATATATATATTAAATATATTAATGAAATATAGTTTTATATTTTTATATGCAACAACAAAAGATTCATGCACTACACGCAACCCTAACTTGTCTTGCATTACACGTATTCACGACCTTCCTCTATAGCGTTTGTTGTACGTAATACCGGGTTTCACTAAACAACGATATATTATTATAATATTATTATGAACTAGCTGTTATGAATAGTATTAACTAAATTTTGAATTTTATAACATTATTATTCATCTTACACATTTTATAGAACATGTTATAAAAACAAAAATAAATTTTTTGGGTAAATTAAGTATTTTTCAAAAAAATGCAGTTTTGCTGCTTTTTGATGGTGCACCCACATTAAACATAGTTTTTTACATGTTTATAAGTTCAATTTGACAAAAATAAAATTATTCTTTGGAAACATGATATTAATATTTACTTTGGATAAATTTTTCATATTATTCTGATAACATTCATATTTTAATGAATAGTAAAAAATGCGATATTTTAATTAAAAACAACTTTTTTCATCGTAATAATTTATATGGTTGAATTATAATCTTTAATGGTTTTAAATTATAAATAGAATATATTTTTTCCATCTTATATAATGTATTTCATTAGAATTTATTTTACATTGAATTCATAGTTAAATCATTTCAATCTTTTGCAATGTTTTGACTTTTAAAACTCATTTTTTTAATAGCGGGATAAATTTTAAATTAATTACTGAAACTTCTGTGTTTGGAATTTTTAAAAATGGATTCCATATTTGGAATCATTAGGTCCAAATTATTTTAATATGCTACGTATTATTTTTGGGCACTATGAATAGTAACTATGATAATTTTTATTTACTTTAGTTAAAGATAAATTGGGTAATTAAGGGTAAGCCTAAGATTATAAAATTACTCTAACAAATGAAAAAATTATATTCGATGACTAAAAGTCGACCCATATCATCTAATGGTCGGATTAGATTCATTTTATGGAATTTGGACCATGAAAATAATTTAATTATTATTAAAACCAAAGAACGTGACTACATGTCACTCTCTTAAATCTTATAACTATAATAATTTTAATTTAGTAATAAACATCATGAAACATCAAACATGAATAGTCTCAAGAAAGCTAACACAATTATCTACATCATGTCAATTTAATTTATAATTTTTAGGTATTAAATAATCGTCATTAATAGTGACACAATAGTGATGCAAAAATTGTTTATTTAGTGAAAAATCAATAATATATTTTTTATTGAAATAAAAATACCTATAAAAAGGACATGAAACATGACCAAATATTATTGGTAGAGCATATATATACCCTAATCATACAAGAGACGATTTGTGGACCATTTTTGGCCTTATAAAATAGATTGGGAAATTTATATTATTTTATATTAAATGTTGTCAAAGATGTCACCTTCATAATATAATAAATATAACAATTTAAATGTTGTGATTTTAAGATGATATAGTTGAGTAAAAATATTATTATGAAATTTATTATATTTAACTTCATCATAGGATTTTAGTTTAAATTTTTATGCAACAAATAAGTATATTAAATAATTATGCAAAAATGTTGTAGTAATTATTTTATTAAGAGATATACCAAATAAAAGGTTTTAACAATATTAAAATAAATATTATATGAACTATTTAATGTGATCCACTAATTTTATAGACAAATATGAAATTTTATGAATCTATTAATGCTTTTATTTCGAACATATCTTCTGTGAGGATTTTATTTAAATTCAAATAAATGAATAGTTCCAAAATTGACACTATTGTTATTTTATAAAAATAACATAATATAAAATTGTTTAAAAATTTCAAAAATATTTAAAAATTATAAATTAAAGTTTATATGGTCAAAAATGTCATATATTATCCAATTATGGACAATTAAAACCAAATAATTATTTATTTATAACAATTTAAAATCTTGAATCTTATTACCACAAATAAAATTAAAAAGATTAAATAAGGATAAATCAAGTTGATAATGTTTAAAATAAATTTAAAACATGTCTAAATTTTATTGGTTGATGATATTACAATTATATCTCATCTAATATTTGTATTTGAGTCATTTTGGAAGTTTATATGTGGGGTTTGAATTTATTATAAATTAATATTTCTTATAATTCCAAAGGTGCCCCTCTCCTCCCTTATAAAAAGGGAACCCCTTCCCTCTTCTCTTCACACCATTTTGAGCCTTGAAGCTTGGCCAAACCCTAACCATTTCCCTTATAAACCACCTTAGAAATATACTAGAGGTTCTGGTCTTCTTAAAAGGCCAATTTTAGTGGACTAAGATGAGGTTTCAAAGAGGCGTGTTGAAGAAGAGGTAATATCCGTTACAGATTCATTCAAATTTATTTCTTCTTCTACTTCTTCTTCTTTAGTTGTTTCATTTTGAATTAATAACATTAGTATCACTCATATAATAATATTTTTTTATAAATATTAAAAAACTTTATTTCACCATATTTACATTCTAGGAAAAATGAAATCATGGTGCGTGCAAACATACCGAATATCGTCTTCACGCTGTGGTGTAATCTGTTTTCCACCACCACCATACTTGGATGGGTATAATGGTGTAAAGAATAAATAAATATGATTATAATAACATCATCCTGATTCTATGATATTATATCATCCACTCCAATTCCCTTCAATAAATATGGGGAAGATATCATCGCTCGTGCGTACGTACGGATTACCGTCTCCACGATGCGATGAGATTCATTTTCCTTGTTAAAAATTAAGGAATGATTATAAAGTATATATAATAAGTAATCATGAAATATATCACATAATAATTATATTGTATATATATATGTATGTATGTATGTCATCTACTTAATTCCATTCAATTCAATAAGGAAACGAAAACAGCGTTCATGCATACGTGCGGACGACCGTCTCCATGAACGGTTTATTTCCTTCCAATTATTGATCTATTATATATATATGTATATTTTGAATATATATTATATATAAATAATGTTTTATATTATGTAATTAAGTAATCAATATATAAGTATTAATATTAATAATTACAAGTCAAAACACGGACGATAAATGAAACGATTTTTCCCAAAACGCTACTTTATCATGAATTTACAAAAGAACGGGTAATATAAAGTCATTAGTGAATCATATATGATATCATAACAATGAAGATGATTCTGTAAAAATTCAATGACATTATTTAAATCACTATACAGTATTTTCGGATACGTACAAAGCATATCGGACATAAGGTAAGGGATAACTTTTCTAATCGTGTTTTTATCCGAGATTGTTTATTCGAAAGTATTTACTGTGTTATTTTTATCATCCATGCACATGTTTTCTAAAAATGTTTTCATGTATTTTTAAATTCCTTTTTACCCATTTTCAAATTTTACCACATGTTATGAAAGGAATCTTAATTTTTTTTACCACACGATGAACTTTTTGACTTTTCAGACAAAAGTACGAGGAGAATTTTTTTTAACTTATAAGGCGTGAAAAGATTTTTACAGTTTCATAACACCCTATTTTCATGAAGCTTTCTCTACAAGATTTCATGATTATTTTCAACAAAATTAATTTATTTTAAAATTTCATGGCATTTTGTGAAAATAAATTTATTTTTAAAAAGAAAGGATATTTTCCTCAAGAATTCATTTCAAGTGTTTTCTCAAAACTGTTTTCCATCTAAAATGACATTATTTAATATGTTTATGTTTCATGTATAATGTATCCATTATTTACATGGTTTTATATTTCTTATTTTGAAATGATATCCATTTTTTTATATGGATTATGTTAAGATGGCATGATGTTTAAGAATCTCATTCTATTACATGGGTTATGCTATGATGTATGATTTATGATTTTGTGTCACACGAAAGAATGATTACATTATTAGATGGGTGGGACCTATATATCCCTCCAATGCATTGGGTAATTATTTATATATCATTATATAGACATGGCTGGAATGTTAATTTAACTTGGTTCAATGTTACAGGACTGAAAAGAGGAGTGAACTCGATTCAGAAACAGACTATGTCCATTAAGATCGTGTTGGAAGCAATGCCTTGGATACTATGGAAATAATAACATGTGCTAAATGGTTTCCACAATTACATGTTTTATTACCATTCTATTTTATCATGGTTGATGTTCCATTATGATATATACCTTACGTACTTCCATGATTTATGTCTTTGGTCCATATTTTGATGTTTAAATTTTATGATCAAGTTGTGCTTTCAAATGTTTAAGGATTGTTTTATGTTCTCTATGTTTTCCCTTAATGAGCATTTGAGCTCACCCTTTTTATGATTTCTTTTCCCCATGATATATTGAAAGGTTTTACGTAAGAAAAAAAGTAATATCATTGTGGGAGATGTTGAATATCTTTTACCAAGATTAGAAGATTATGTTCCATGTTTCCAAAGGCACTAAAATAATACTGTCCTTTGGTGTCTTTTTTTGTTATGTATTAAGTATTACACAAAATTAATGTAATGTCAATTTACATCATGCTTTGGGTCCCTATATTTATTATTAGTCTCACGTAAATATAAGTATCATTTCCAGAATCACTAGGTCCAAACATCAATATAATAATGATGGAAAATGGAATATTCGTACACATCCATGAATGACTTTTATAATTGAGAATGAAAATAGGCCATGTACAATTTTCAGCATGAATTTAGAGTAATGTGTTGAAACAATAATAGGATAATCCCATTCTAACATTTTGTGGGTTACCTGAAAAATACATATGTAAAATATCAAATTTCGTCCAAGAAAACCTATTTGTTGGATTCAATTTTCCATCATTATCCATATTTCATTAATCTTCATCAATCTCATATTCATTTCCATTTGTTCTCACATAAAATGTTTTCGTAGCATGGGAATTAAATTTATGTTCAACATAAAATTATCTAGTATATAAGATTGAGTTCTATATTTATTAGTTTTCCATCTTTATGTGCCAAACTATTTTCACTTACTAAACTCAGTATTTCCCTTCCAGAATAGACAAAAATCTTTTGGGAAAAAATGAATCTTAATAGTTGAAAAACAAAAAATTTCAACCAACTTTGATGCCATGTAATAATTTTTGAGAATACATGCATCATCAGGATGTAAATAAATAATAAATGTAAGAATATAGTTGACCACATTATTACTAAATCCATATAATGTTTTCCAATGAAATAATCATCATTTTTTCACATGCTTGATATACTGGGCTATTTTATTCTTACATCATTATTCTAAAACTCTCATCCTCATCATCTTGATTAATAGATGAATACTATATTTTTTTATTCTTTTCTTCTTGCACTGGTCTACATGAGGATATTTCATCAAAAATAAAAGGAAATTGATAAGAAATATGATTTTTCATACCAATAATTTTCATTTAATTGATTTTATTGAAAACCTGATATTTTTCTCTATTGTGATACCACACATGGTAATTTTGTTAGAAACAATTTTTAGTGATATGGTAAGTCACATCCTCATGATATAACCATCCTCTTCCAACACAATAAAAAAAGGATCGAATCAATCCTCCATTTAAGTCATTATGGAATGAAAATTTCAACAATTATTGTAACTCCATCTGAAATTCACTAGTGATATGATCAATGTTTTATATACAATATCTATAAATTCTAAGGAATATAAACTTAAATTGTTTAATTAATCTAGAATATTACTTAACATTATATGTATTATTTTTTAGATAATATGTAATCATACATAACTTGTTAATAAAACAAATCATAACAAATATATTAAAATTAGGGCTTAGGGAATTAATAAATGTTATCAATTATAAAAAATCATGAATAGTCACACATAAGTTCCAAGAATGCGGATTTATTATAGTTAAAAAAGTTATTATTAAATCTAAAAGATAATTATAATCAATTACCCAAAGTGTTTGAATGGATTCACAATGAGTTCTGTTGTTTTCTTTTAATTCTACAATGATTTATTGAAATTTAGATACATTTTGAAAATTTAAACCATATCATATGACATTGTGTGTATGAGGATGCCAATATACAATAGTGTGTTGAAGAACAGCATTCTATTATTGATTTTGAATCATGGATTATAACACAACATCATGTTGAAAATAAGAATGAGGGCACACCTCTAAATGAAACAAAAAATAACTGGGAATTAGGGGCCACTAAAGTCATCACCATGTCCACATTGGCATTTTGTTCCATGTATTGGTTGGAATTTCAACACACAATATGTGGGTGACAAAAAATGTCTAGGAAAATATTCCATGTCAAGATTCATGATGAAAATGGAATGTATTCCCCGTACTATGTAGAGAGTAAAAACATTATCAATGTCAACACATTTCATTTGCCTCGTTAAAACAATATACCTTAACATCATAGGCCATTGGATTAAAGTATTGAAATTGAATAACACCTCATAACTGATCAACATATCAAACAATGGTTATCTCATCAATATCATAATAGAATAATAAAACTGGGAATATATTCCTGCAACATTTCCACAACTAAACAATCATAATTAATTGCCTAAGGGGTGCACATAATCAAAGAAAAATTCATTTTATATAACTGCAAACCCACTATTTAGCACATGAATCTTCATCCCTCAAATGTAATGGTTATAAAATATATATTACAATCCCACTATCTTTGTCATGATACTGATTGAAATAAAAAAAATGGTCCAACATTGCAGTTGTGTATGAGAAAGGCACCACCATGAGAAATAACAAAGAGGAATCGTAATACCAAAAAAGAACGAAAAAGAAGTTAACATTATAAATCAGATTAAGAGAATAGAAATTTCCAAATAATAGAATATAATCATAGTTAATATATATATGTGGTGTGGCGCGGTTACCTCAAAAAACTTTTTATGACCTAAGGAATTTTATGGTGATTTGATCTCTTGTACAAGGTATTAAAGCAACCCTAATACTATTGAATGATCAATATGGTATTTGAGAATTACAGTCCATGTCACATGAAAATTTCCACACTAGATAATATTATTTTAATGCACATTAAAATATTATTTTATATATAATGTAGAGGAATAGGTTACACTGCATAGATGGATATAATTACTTTCAACTGCACTAGACATTTGAAAATATCCATGATAGATTATATTCATTGAGATGTTAGGGGTTTGCATTTAGATACTTGAAAGATTTTTTTTAGTTCAAGATAAATTTACACCTTATATATTTTTACTATATCATATTCATGATGGAGATGAATTATTCAACACCATAGAAGGGATTGAATCATGGAGGGTATGATTTACTAATTTATATTATTGGGTTATTTATCATGTATATAGATCATTAAACCATGAAGACATTCTCCATGATATGTCCTTCATTTTAATTAAAAAATGGTTATGTAAAAACTTACTTGTCATTCCAAAAATGATTTTTTTACAATAAGAAATGGCTCTTACAGATTTTGATCATCATTACAATGGTGGACTTAACATTAAGGTTTGGTGGGAAATTAAACATATTAATCTACAGAATTAGAATGGAATGAAGGATATCTAACTGAGGATGATCCAAAGGATAAATTCTAGGTAGTATTAGGCAACAATTGGTTTATTCAATTATGATAAAATTAATTAGGTTATGCCCACATCAGAGCATAAGAAAGATCCCAAGGTCATGGGGTGGATGCATGGGACCTCCATCGTAGGAGGAAGTGGGGTGGATATCTCAAAGTAGCATTGATAGGGTGGTCATTGGGTGACAGCATCATGAGATAATAGATACAATGAGGAGACCTCATGTTGTTAATGAACACTCAAATCAGAGGTGTGTAGGAGGAGGAGATTGGAAGGCTGCCGTGAACAGCATTGTCCGGAGGCAGAGGTAGGTGCAAAGTGCTTAATGGAATTTGAGGCCATCATGAATAGTGTCAACAGGAGGAGGAGGAGGCCACCATGAATAGCATCGGCCGGAGGAGGAGGATGGATCGAAGTAGAGTGGTGGCATTCGGTGGGGTGCAGAGAGTGAAGAGGTCGATAGAGGAGGAGGGTCAGGGATCAGGGGAATAGGAGGAGCCCAAAGTATATAAACAATTAGGTTTACATGATTTTTTAATTAAACATTGTCTATTAATAGGATATAACTACATACCAATAAAACTATGTCTATAGATCTGTGGCAATAGCCTAAATTTCTTGTAGTGTAAAAAACCACAAAATATTCATTTGAAACAACTTATTAAAAACAAAAAAATTGGTAAAATAACATTCAATATTCATAGAAGAATAGTATAAAAGAAAAATAATATGATAAAACAATTTTATAAAACATATATGTGGTATATAAATATTCCACAATGGTTATTGAAAAAAAATCCCAATTATTCGTGAGATTGTGCCATGATCACTTATCACTTTATAATAAGTATAATTAAAATCACTATGAAAGGAAGAAAATTATATGGGAATTAAAATACTATAATATTCAGAATAATACTCATAAAATACATTCATTTTTAGTATATACACCACAAAAAATAAAGAAATAATTTATAAGTAATGTGTCCTACAAAAATATATGTGAGATAAAATATCTTACAATAAGTGTCAAAATCCTTCGTATACCCAAAAAACCCATGTGTAGTAAGTATGATTTTATTATAAATCTAATATAAATAAAAATTCTTATGTTGAATAACATATATTATTTAGTTATTATTTTATATTACTCACAAATTAACAATTCCATGTTAAAGATATGTTTTGGGTAATAACCGCTTTGTTTTATACATGTTTTGGATTTCTATACTTGGTCCTCTTACATAGATCATGATTTAATCATATTCATAATGATAAAAATGATGAAAATATCATATATATATATATATATATATATATTCATTATATATATTTTCATGTGTGATTCATAAATGTTATAGATATAAAATTAAATACACTGTTCATAGAGACGGTAGGCCATATATATGCATGAATGATGTTTTCATTTTCATGTTATATTAGAATAATGAAGATTATATGATATAATATAATTCCATAATCATAAATATCATATATATATATAATTTATATTCATAAAATATATCCTTATTACCATCCATGTGAAATATGGATGAAAAAATAATCACATCGCATCATGGTTATGGTAAGCCATATGTACACATGAGAAACATTATAAATTCCCAAAGGATTAGGTGGTAATAATGTAGGTATGTTACTATAATTTTAAAAGTATAATATTTTGATAAATATCATTCGTAATCATTAAACCCATCATAATTCCAACTCATAAAATAAGGTGATGTAAATAAATTATATCAATACGTGCAGTTGGAAAGTCGTATGTATGCACGACTGGTACTTTCAATTTTTGTTCGATAGGAAAGGGGCTATATAGTGGTTTTTTAATAATCATAATAACATTAAATAATACGTAGGATTCATAATATAATATTCTATTATATATATCATAGTTGTATTAGAGGTATATAATAGAATAAAAAGAGACTGATCCTCTAAAGCGATTAACTCTCCTTAGAAAAGACTCCTTTAGGTGTCCTTTAAAGGACACTAGTGTTTCTATCATTGGAATAATAGGACCTATAAAAATTTTCTAGGAAATGTTGTGAAAAATTTGGAATAATTTTTCAATATAGAAGGCTCAGATAAATGAAATGAGATGATGGAGAAGATGTCCTTTTATTAGAAAGATAGAGTACACTTTTGGAATTTTTCAAAAGATTATTTTATAATAAATTTATTCTCAAAGAGAATACCTCCAAATGGAAATGAATTATAATATAACTTTGTATAAGGTTGTCTTATCCATAAAAAATATATTTTAGACCACTTTTTTAATCATTTTAAACTTATATTTTTTATTAACACTTCGATAACTTATTCTGATTTTAACTATGATCGTAGCATTTTCAATATATAAGGATATAAATATTTACTTATAAGGTTTAAATTTAACTATAAATAGTTTATTTATAATATTTGAGGCCATAATTTATCACCATCATATTTATTATTTTTTTTTATTTTTTAACTAATTTAATTAATTATTATTTACATAAAAATGTCATTACTATCAAATTTAAAACTCTTTATTACACTAAATTTTACGAAAATCAACCCAGCAATTTAACATTGAACCAAATAAATTAATACATACCAAATATTTCAAATTAATATATAAAATTCTTTAAATACCTTAAGTAAATAAAATTATATTGATTATAAAATTTTTAATGCCACTTAATTGTGTTTTTTATTAATTAATTGATTACTACATCGTCATTGTATAATTATTTATGAACATTTTATGTTTTATATAAAAATATAATTAATATATAAAATCATTTTTTTATTAATATAAATTTAAATAGTCAATAATATATTATATTTTACCATATGTTAAAAATATAATACTTATTTAATGAATGGGTTTGACATTTTTTCACTCTCTTTGATTTTAATAATATCTATGTCATTTTCGTGGACCAGTTGCATTTAAATTCTTCATTATAGGTCCTTATTGTTTTGGATAGAATTGAATTGATATGATAAATTTTTTGAAACTGTTAGGTTAGTTTTATAATTAATTTCAATATTGTTTTCCCGTGATTAACCGATTTACAATTAACCATGGTGATAAAATTTACCAAAATTTACTATTAATTTGCCAAAAAATAAAATATCCCATTTATTAGAATTGGACCTTTGGATTCCAAATATATAATATATATTTATAAATTCAATTCATATAGTAATTATAAATTAATTAATATTTAATGCCACATATGGTACGAAACAATAATTTTTTAAAGTAGAAATTTCAAAATTATGGAATGTTTTTTATATCTAATTTCAATGTTAAATTGATTAAAATAACCTATATTGGATTTAGTGATATAGAATTATCAATTGAAACTATAACACAAATAAAAATATTATTTACCACTATAAATTATTTAGATAAAAATGTTATTTTCAATTAAGAATCAGCATTTTTCACTTTTCATCAAAATAAGAAACCACTCATAAAAAC
This sequence comes from Viscum album, assembly GCA_963277665.1. Taxonomy (NCBI): domain Eukaryota; kingdom Viridiplantae; phylum Streptophyta; class Magnoliopsida; order Santalales; family Viscaceae; genus Viscum; species Viscum album. The sequence goes on from OY728152.1 coordinate 1,769,094,470, forward strand.
ATCAAAAGTTCACTCTATGTTTATTTTAATATCCCACTTATAAATAAGAATTTATTTTTCAAATTTTTTTTGTAAAAGTTTAAAATTTTGGTTTTCCAAAAATATTCCATTAAAAGGTAATAAAATTCTTTTCACCAATATATGTTTTTAAGCATGAAATGAGTTATAATTTTATATCTGGTATTTAAAAAAAATAGTTGAAATTTGAAAAATTATATGGAATAGTATATATATATATTTCATTATTATAATCCATCAAGAGTGCTTGGTTAATTTTATTGGTATAAAAGAGACATGTGTTTATTTAAATATTTTTTCAGAAAAGAGGCTTTCAACTTAATTGAAAAAGGGTACTACATGTGTAAATCATTTTTCATAATCCATTTAATCCTATTATTACCTTTAATTCTAATATCAATATTATAATTTTCATTTTTAAATAATTATATTAATAAAATTATGTTTCTTTGATACACATAGTTGTGTGTGACATATGTCAATCATATGTTGTGTGTAGCGCAAGCATAACATGGTATAATGTGTAATGAAACCTATTATAGAGGTCATATTCTTTCAAAAAATCCTGCATAAAAATCTCATGGTGTAATATTATACCACCTTAAAATATATTTCACCCTAAAAATTCGTTTTTGTTATTAAGGGCCTAATTCATGAATGTTCCACTCATAGAAATTCACATTGTAAAAATGAATACTGAAAATTAATTTTCAAACAAAATTTTGGAAACATAATGGTTTCCTTAATTAACTCATAAATAAGTTTCCATACAAGAGAAAATAGGTGGAAATTTAAAATAGGGACATACGGTAGAAGTATAACTAAAATTTTTTATAGAGAGTTATAGGGAACGTGATTTGGAAAAAGATAACTATCACAATGGTATAAATATATTATTTTCTAAGGGACCATTTTATTCATCTAAAAAAGGAATAAGAATAACATTTGGGTTTCAATGTCATTTTCCTAAATTTCAATAATGTTCAGGAATATAAATAATTACTAAATTTTATAAACATAATCTCGTCCATTCGTTATGCCTTGATCAATTTCTGCATCATCACCTATTGATAGAAATGAAGGAAAAAATATAACAATCAGAAAACTATACAAATAAGATGTTCTATGGGACTATCTGATTCATCAAAAAATAATGTAATAGAATTAAATTTTGGGTTTCATGTTCATTTCCCTAGAGTTGAATAATTTTCATAAAATGAAATAATTACTTGATTTTATAAGAATAATATAATCCTATCATTATGCCTTTATCAATTTACACTTCATCAATTATTGCAAGAAATGAAGGTCGATTTTTTTTACAAATGCATTATTAGATCATGAGATCCATATAATGGTAGTTTATTCCGTCTTTCTTAACAAAAAATGGATAACACATGTTATCTAATATGCATTAATATTTATATGTAGAGTTAATGCATTATTCTCTAAAACGTCATCAAAATTTCAACATAAACTATTTCATAAATTGTTACCTTTATTATACATATAAATGATTAAAATGAAGAAATTATATATAAGACAACTAAATTTCTAAAGTAAAATTACCATTAATCCCACAAAAAACTTGTCTTATCTCAGAATTGCTACATACCAATCATGTGACTATTATTACAATATAATAGATTAAAAAATGGGAATTTCCTAAATTACCCTAAAATCATAGTGAAGAAATTTATGATTTCTAAAATAAACACTTTCCTCATATAATAAATTGAAAACATAAATAATATCAATCCACAAACCACCTAGTCATCATATTACTAATCAGTTACATGTTTATCAATACTATCCCACTTATTTTATCACAAACTAAACATATCTTTATCTAATTCTTATCCCCTCATTAAGAACATGTTAAGGGTTATCTTTCCCTTAATCATTTAGTCTCAAAAAATACTACCTTTAACACCTCAATCACTTTTTATTTTTACAAATACTATTCACAATATGCTTTCAAACCATTAATGAAACATGAAATTAGAGCATTTAATCAATTTTCCATTAATCTTAAATACCGTGATTGTAATTCTATAATATTCTTCTTGAATTACATTACATAAACACTTAATCATTCCACTATTTGTTTATCATGCTCCAAATCACAAATATTTATTTCTATATATTTCCCTTTCTCTTTGTATTTAAGAGGTTTTTGGTGTCAATCATAATTATTAACAATTAGATTAGGAAACTGATTATCATAATTTTAATTTTCCATGTACTTGAATCATTATAAGTTTAGGGGTTAATTTTATGTAGTCTTTTCTCTACGCACATTATTAACTTACTTTTTTCAATCACTTCTTAAGTCATTATCCATTAGAAAATTTTTTCCCCACACTTAAAACACATAGAGGTCCCCTTAATGAAATTTCATCCAGGTTTCCTTCCACATATTAGTATAAAAAAATATCATCTTCTTTTCATGTTGTTTTTAATATTTTTATTCAATCTTCATCTTCTATTTCTGTTTAACCCCATTAGATTGATATATAACAACAACTTCTATTACCACCTTGATAGAACAGCGCACAACCTTTTCATAATTAATGAAACATCTTATGGATAATTCTCTTATAATAATTTTTTGTAATCCACTGATGAATAGATCGGCCTTAATTAAAGGTTGGATGATATTTCTAGAATCATACGTCAAAATTCTTATTAATGTTTTCTGATAGGTACCGATGGATTCATTATCCTTTTGATTTAGCTCAGGTAACTCATTTTCTATCATTGTACGAAGATTGACATTAATGTACATATTGAAAAAAAGGTTCTCGAACTCATACCATTCCATAGATTCAATTTCATCTTGCTACCTCATATTCTTGATTATAATCCCCCATTGGTATACTTCTCCTTCTAAATGATAAACATCCAAAATTAATTTTTCATATATTGAACACTAAAACATGCAAAATATATTTTCACTCATACCAATCAATTTTCTGTGACAATTAGACTAAAATACTTACTGAATGAAATTAGATGTTGCCTCATGAAATACACAATATAATGTTTCTCCCTCCACTTCTCATTTGAAATTATAGAAAGATTCATATTTTTTATTATAGAAATAATATATTTCATACCATCTACGATGTCATTTGATTGCTCAAGAGGACCGCCATTACATTTCCCACCACATTGATCATCAATGTGAAACCTTAGGGAAACATCCCTTGATTAAAAACCATAAATCAAAGAGTGAGAAACACTAATCATAGGGGTAAAACTGAATAATAATGGGAAATTACTAATAATATTTCTATCTATAACTTCTTATTTTTAATATTAGGTTGTTCTTGATTATTAAAAAAACTCTAGTATTATAACCTAAGCTTATACTTATCCTTTTAAAAATCACTAGACATATCCTTATAAATATATCTAGCGATATTACTAATTACTTTTCATCTTACTTTCTAAAGTATGAATAAACCTTTTCATTGATACCATCTATAATGACCCATGTTACTCATACATAAACATTAAATCATTTTTAGGAATACTTAAAACATTACACAAACACATAACCAAAGGCTATGTTAGTTTAGTGCCTTTTGATTTTTAGAACACTTTCTTCTAATTTAGTGAATGATATTCAAAATAACTTATAAATACCTTCCCCATTATTATTTCTACATAAAAACATTCTTTATAACAAATGGAAAATGAAACATATGAAAAGAGTGATCTTAGATGTTCATTAATGCTAAAGAAAGAAGATATGAATCATAACATAATCATAAGTGTATATTTATATGAACATAATATTTTTAAAATTTAACCTACTTATTAAATATCATATTCTTGAGTAATAGAATAAATCATAAAAATTCATAAGACATGAATCAATAAATATTAACATTTTAAGAAGATAATGAATTAGATATAACACATAATCAAAAAAATTAATTTCATAAATAGTAAAGGATCTTTTCCAAGGATATCATAGTGTAATGGGTTTACTCCCCAAACAATCTTAGTATTCAACATTCACTCCCAAGAATATCAAGGAGGATATTGTCTTTATCTGAATGGATTTCACATATCATTCCATTCCTACCTGAACCAAGATCAATTAATATTCCATTCATTTCTATCTAATGAGATATAATATAATTACCCACTTCATTTGAGAGAGAAATAGTTCACACTTTTCAAATAATGAAACCATACATATGTGATCCAAAATAACATAAATATTATCAGAATCCATGTAGTGAATTCAGTTTCACAAACATCAATCAATCATAATCTATACCATGGAAGAGGAATGTGTTCCATTATAAATATAAACCAACCATTTTAAGATTATGAATATTATCTTTTAAAAATATATTCATTGAGAAAAATTTTACATAGAAAATATTTACTTATATGGAAACTAATTTTTAGAGATCAGTTGAAAATAATTCTGGAAGAAAATATCATTTCTTCTTTGAAAATGTTTTCTTCTCATAAAATGATGGAAACTTTTAAAAAAATTCATTAAAAATAACATTTTATAATTATAAGAGAATACTTAGGTAATTAATTATTCCAAATGTTGTAACCTTCAATATATTCCACATATGTTAGAAAAACAATCCTTCCATATATTTTTGTTGATAATGTAAAAAAAATCCTAGTTTAGAAAATGACTAAAATATTATTTTCAAAAAATTTCCTAAAAAGGAAAAAATGGATAGAAATAACTGTAAATAATATTAGGTGAATATATAAATATTTTATGAAATTTTTTCTATAAAAAATTGATGCCGATATATTTATTATACAACTTTGATTATATATAATACAAACCAAATAATATAGTCGATTGTGACATAATATTTTGTCATGCTATAATAAGTTGAATTATGTACCCCATGAATTAAAGAGAATTATATAGACATTGAAATACCATAATTTTCAGAATAATACTCATAAAATAAATTAATTGGTTGAATATACACCACATAAAAGAAAAAAGTACTGTATAAATTATGTTTCTCCAACAAATAAAAGTGATACAAAAATCCTTACCATTAAGTGTTGACATCCTGCATATACGCACAACATTGGTGTTTAATAAATACATGTTTATTATACATGTACCACATAACCATATTCATATATATATAAAAATATATTATATAATTATAAATTTATATTTCTCGCATATAAAATATTTCATGTTATACATATGTTTCATGTAATAACCACTTTGTTTTTCATTCTTGTTTTTGACTTGTTATCCTTGGTTGACCTTAATATATTCAGATTGAATCATCTCCAAAATTTTAACCATGATATAAATTTCACACACAAAAACATAGATATATATATACTTAATATGTAATGGCTCTGACTTCTCTAGTACATTACTTTGTAAAAATTCAGCGGTTGATGTGTTTTGGGAGCTCATGATGACTATTTTTCAGAGTTTTCAAAAATTATAGTTTTTCAGAGGTATATCATCCCAATAGTATGTCATGATAACAATTAACAGCAAAAGGTCAAAATATCCAGTCACAAAATCATGTCTTAATAGAATATCAAAACAGTAATTCCTAACAATAGGACATAATAGTGAGTTAAGATGGGTGAGATGAAATGGTGAGTCAAGACCGGTGATCTAGAATGGTGATTTAGGACCGGTGAGTCAGAACAGTGAGTCAAAATGGTGAGTGAAGACTAGTATGTCACACTGCTAACTCGTGATGGTAGATCATACTAGTGACTTGTGAAAGTATCTCGTACAGGTGACTCGCACCGACAACTCACAGTGGTAGCTTCCACCAATGAATCATTTCTAATAGTTTTTCGATTTTCCATATTTCCTCATGTTTTTATATCTTTTCTCCTTTACCATTTTCATAGAAATAAATTGAATCTAATATCATATTTATGTGGGTTTGAATATATTTCTAGGTCTATGAATAGCATCACTAATTTTTTTAAATGTCTATGAGCCTTCAAAATTGTCAAACCGTGTTATTTTGTTGAGAACCGACTTTAATGAAAATGAAAAAATTATTCCATATTTCATGAGTCTTGGATGTAATCCCTATCAACTAGGGGGCTTACATTAATTATTTCCTTCCCTTTTCTCTTAATAAAAGATATCACAAAACCTTTATTCCCTACAGAGTCCTGCCTTGGTGTTACACCAGTTGGTTTATGTATTCCTTAGAGTTCCATGCTTATGTGCCCCTGATGTTTTCCCAATGATGAAGTACAGATCATTTATTCTTGAATTTAGGTTTCCTTCATCCCTCTTAATTGTTTATCAAGATAGGAGTTGGTATGAATGTATCCTTTGTGAAGATATAGGAATTCCTAATTAATAAATGTAATTTAATCAATTTAAGATCAATACATATGGTTGGGAAAAGTGACGTATGTTTTTTTGTTATTTGTTGATATTGTGATCGTATGGACTATATACCAAAAAAATCATGGTAAATAGTGGTCTGTGGTGGCGCAAATAATTTCTATGAATACGTTTATGTATTTTTATTATTATGAAATTAATGTATTATATTAACCACTTATATTAAGATAAAATAAATGTATACCCCAAGATTATATAGTTTCTGTGATAACACCCTAAATTAGGTGGAATTTTATAATGTATGACATGCTGTATCTGGAAGCATTCCTTTCTCAGTTTTGTGTTGTAACATGCATGTGGACACAATTGTGTGTTGTGGGATGGCTCCAGTGATATGATGAAGGGAATATGGTTGTGTTGGGATATGTGGGGGGTAGTTGATGAAATCTTTTAGGCAGTGGGTATGTGATTTTTGTAATGTTACATATGGTTTTACAGTGGGGTTGTTATGTGTATGGTTTTACAGCAGGGTTTTATGATGGTTATGGGGTGGATTTTTAGTATGGGGGGGATTTGGCTATAACATAAAATAATGTGGGATTACTGATAATTGAGTAATATGTTTTTTGGGTGAAAATTTCTATGTTATGGTTATTATATGGAGTGAATTAATTATAGTTTCATGGGATATATGTAACTAAAATGGAATATCATTATCTTAGGAAGAATCTGGAAAAATGAATTATTTAAAATAGAATTTCGAATGTGTATAGTTGATGACTGAATTATAACAATTTGGAATTTAATGAACTAATGATTTGTTAATATGTGATTATTCAATATTTGGAAAATCTGTTAAGCAGTTAAATGAGGATTAAAAGTTTAATTTGACTTGTAGATTGTGTTATTATTTTATAGTGTTACGTTTATTCTATGTGGTTGGTTCTATTATATTTACCCAAGTATTAATGGAAATAATATTTTATGATAATGAATTAAAATGGATATGTTGAAAGAATAAATTTATGATGGGTTGTATTGAATTAATTTTTAATGATTATGTATAAACAATCTATATTGGAATGAGCAATGGTTTTAGTGGCTCATTGTGTGTATGTGCATTTTAGAGGTAGCAACAATGTTTGTAGTGTTGTCTAAGCTGGTTTTATGGAAAAAATCTATTGTATGGAATTAGTGTTTTGAATTTATATATGTATATACTCTACCATTTCCTTTTTTATTTATATAAGCACCCCACCCTAGTTTACAACTATTTTGAAAACACCCCCATTATTATGGGGGTTGGTGCCTTTCCCAAACATCCAGGTGGGAGGATGGATGGATGGACACCCTCTCTTTCTAGGACCCACTTACAGGTGGTGGTAGCTTGAAAATATTTGTGGATGTTATAGTTGTGAGTCCCTGGTATGTTATATAATGTTTTCCTTTCTCATGTGTCTTCAGGTTTAGATGTGGTTTATGGCCACGGTTTCTATAGGCATTAGGTGATGTGTTATATGTCCCGGGTTTCTATGGGTGGTATGTTATGTGGTGTGAGGCATTTGTGTGTGTGGGAAGGATGTGATGAGAATCATTTTCCAAGGTAATGTGACTAGTATTAAGGCCCTTGTGCGTGACGGTGGGTTGTAATGTGGTGTGTTCGGAAGAGGTGGGACCACCATGACATTTCTTGTTAGGGTGTGAGAGTGTAAAATCAGTGCGAAAGTGATTTGGGTACACTATAATCGAGGATTTTACTATATTAATTTACATGACATGAAATATTTTTTAGAAGTGTCTTAGTGAGGTTGGGATGGTTACTGTAACTTGATAAGTGTTTTTGGGTATTAATGTTCTCATAAGGGAATTAATATGATTCTTCCACATTTTCATGAGATACATTTTTTCCCTACTGATTCTACTATTATTCCCACCCAACGTATATAAATACATTTTCAGGTTCCTAGGAGGACTTCATGGACCATGCCAGAAATTTATAGCTAAAACCTTTGGATGTGTTGTTGTTTCACCTCCCTATCTTTGATTTCTTATGAGATTTCATTTGGAGACATTTAAATCTATAAATTCAAATTTATACAAGATTTGTGGGTTGTTTTCGATTTAATTTAAATATTTCATTGATTGTTTTGTGATTGACTTTTCTTGTCTCCCGATCTAACATTCTCACGATGGGAAATTCCTCCCATATGGTGAGATATTTGTACATTAGTTCTAGTCACCAACCCAGGGCCTACTAGAGGAAGGAATCAAGGGTCATTATCACTCTTTATATATTTCCATCCTATGAGGGGTATCCATGGAGGGAGGGGCTCAAGATAGAATGGTATCAGATGTGATGGTTGAGAGATAAGATAGTGTATGGATTTAGGAACTATAATGATTTCATGGGTTGTTACGTAAATAGATTTATAAGATCTTTGTGCATGACATAGTCTAGGGATGACGTGCCACGAAATGATATTTTACCACCAATGTGATCTTATGCAATGACTCTGAGACTAACGAATAACTTTGTGAGGCTACTTTGTTTATAGGGTAGAGACCTAAGAGAGGTACATGCATCATAATGAATTGTGTTCATATTTTAATTCGTTGATTTTTGTAAAGTTGAAATGAATTAAAAAAATCATGATATTTTATGTGTGTTTCCATGAAATTATCCTTCCATTTGTATAAATGTATGATATCCAATCTAGTTACATAATATTTATAATCTTCAGAGAAGCATGCTTAGTGTACTTTCTTATGACCAAGTATTTAAAATTTGGAAACCCTTATGAATCATGTTACCTTGAATTAGATTTAACAATGGTATGCTAAAATAACTTATTATGTATTAATGATCCTATGAATGTTAATATGACAACAGTTTGATTTACAATTCTTAATCTGAAGCATGTGTTGTTGACTTGTTGTAAAATGAGGCTTTAGAGATTGAATTTATAAAATACATTATAAACATCTCTATTAGTTATTGATAATTCATTTTAATTTTGAATTTTTTATAAGAATAACATACTCTTTATTTTACATAATTCTTGTTATACTTTTTTTATATAACTATAATTCATAAGCATGTGTTATGGTAGAAATGGTTTTGACATTTATTTGAAAATTTTAAAAATTATAAGCATGCCATTTGGTATATTATTGATACTTAAAATAGATTATGTGATTAAAATTTTTATTTTATGGCTGATATAAATTTTTTATGTACTAAAAAAACCTTACCACATAAGTTAATTGATGAGTAGTTGTCACGGGAAGCATGTACAATGTAAAAATAATTATTTTGGTAAATATAGAAATTATAGTATAAAGGATTTTAGAATGAGATTGTTTAATCTGTTATATCTAATTATATAATTATACTCATGTTATCCTTATTATAGTATGTAATAATTTTTTTCAGAGCAATGAAATGAGTATTTAATTTTTAGTTTGAGAGTCATAAATCATTGAACAATATAATACAAGAAGTGCAATTTTAATATTTTTTTTCAGAATCCATGTATTACCTTGATGGTTTTGAAATCATGTTGTTTATATAATGTAGTGATTCTATTGTACACATGAACCTATCTACTACATTCATTCAAATGAATATTTAAAGTGTATTTTTTTGATAATAAGATAAATGTGTGGTGTCTTGTTTAATAACATTAAACATGGTGTGTGAGATAACATTTTTATAGTTATTTATTTAACATGGATACATGTTAAGACATGTTAAAATAAAAATCATAATATTTCACTAGAAATAATCTAGGAATTTTGATTGTTGTTTTTGGTTGAATTTTTATAATTACATTATTGTGTTGATCTACCTTACAAAAAAAAGCAGTAGTTGGAAACCTTGTTGTTCTATTATATTCGTAGGTAATGAGACCCTTGATATTACAACTTGTTTAAAATCACAATGTATTAAATGTAAAATAACTTATATATGGAAAATTAACTTAATTCTTCGTGGGAAATTTAAAAAAAATATTTGAAAGTACCAATGCTAAGTAATGAAATGAAGTAATATAAAACGATGGATAATTATAGAAGATGTTATGTGTTTTTGTAATGTGTGATTGTTCTTGTTGTAATTTCCTTTTGTTAAATGTGGTTTAAAAACCTTATGGTATATTAAAAGGTGGAATCTAGATCACTAATTGAGACACATTATACCATGATGTGATTAAAATTGTGAGGAAGAGTTAGTGCCTCCCATAGCGGATAATATCTGGACGTGGGAGAGGGGATTCATTAATTTTTGTACGTGGGGCCTTATGTGTTAGGATAATTAGGATAGTTGGTTGGGTAATTGTGGGTTTTGAGGTGGTAAAAGTGGTTATTTGAAAAGTTTATTTTCTTATCGATGGTAAAATTTTATGGTGATGTGGTGGGTTGAAATTACTGGTGAACTTATTGTTGGTTGGGATGTTTTTTCAATGGTAGTGATGGGTAAAAATGGGGATGTATGCTGGAAAAGATGTTTCATTTTTATGGTAAGATATATTTATTTTATTTATTGTGTTTTATTGTATTGATATATTCCCTCAACTATACTAAAAAGGAGAAATTTGCTACAGGTAGTAATAAAATAAACTCGTTCTTTTGGGATATCATGAAATCAATAAGGATGGTCTTGCCTCCCATGCCTAACTATTTTTTTAACGTTTTGAGAATATTTTTATACCCCCAATTTTTTTCGTGTTTTTTTTGTTTAATCTTATATTGATAGATTGTTTTATGACCGAAAACATATGATGATTTGGAAACTCTTTCACCGCATCAAGATGAATTATATTACAACACATTTTAAAACTATGCGAGTGAGTTAGTGCCACTGAAAATCAACAATATCATGGTGTCATAGATGGGTTACTTGGATTTTTTATGCATGTGATAGCCCTTTATATATTAAAATTAATTTTCATGTTGGTGGAGGAATGTAATTTGAAACCCTTGTAAGTAATGAAATGGAACTATTTATTATTGAAATTTTAAATTTTAAGCCCCTTTATATGTCTATATACGATTGATACTAGTAATTAATGTTTTGATAAAAAACATAGAAGAATTTTAACCATGTATAATATGGTATGTTTAAAACTCATTTCTTAATTGTGATGAATTCCATTTATTAAATCATATTTTATAAACATTGCATTAAATTTGAATTGGTAAAGAGCATGATATATCTCTGATAGTAGAATAGGGTGAATTTTGGTAAAACATGAACCCTTCCCATTTAAGTAAGTATTTTTGGGAATCATTTTGAAGAGAAAATGTCATAAATAATAGTAGAAATTATTTTCCAGAAGTGTATTTTGACATCTTCAATTCTAAAAAAATAATTCGAAAAATTTGTTTTCACTCAATGTAGATTTCATTCCCTACGAATTTCAATTAATATTTTCTAAAAATAATTTAATAGGCATGTTTCAAACATAACATTATTCAAAATATAATTTTAAGATACATTTATATAATGTAAAAAAATTTACTCGATCATGGTAATATATACCTTCAGAATTTGATAAGCATAAAATGTTTTAAATGATTTGAATTTAATATTTTTATAGATTCACAAATGGGGGAAATGAATTTATAGATTTTCATTCAATGACATGTTTAACTGGTCTTGTTGGTATGAACGGTATTAAAATTTTTCTAGGGATATAAAAAATTCACTTCCATTTGAAATAATGTGAATATATTTTTTGAATTTTATCTTATACTCGATGTTATTGTGGTTGTTTAATTATTATGCATTGAATTATGGAATAGTTATACCAATCTATGTAATTATTTCTTAATTTGAGAGGTATCTTCCCATATGTTTAGCTTTAGAGTGTATTTTTTAACCGAAATATATGAGATCTTAGAGATGTATCTCATAGGGTGGTTTATTGGGCCCCTTTTTCCGAGCTGGGTTTGGTATTGAATTATCGAGGGAGAGAATAGTTTAAGAGGTGTCAAATGTAATATCTTGGACATCTAAGGTTTATTAAATTATGAACAGTGGTTGAGGTGTTATGGGAGGTCATAGTTAATCATTTCAATAGTTTTCTAAAATTACAATTTTTAATGGTATCTCATTCCAATAGCAGGTTACGATGACATCTCCCAATCATGTCACAATAGCTTGTCGTAATATCAGGTCACAATAGCATGTCTCAATTGTAGGTAGAAACTATAGGTCACAATGGTGACTAAGGACTAGTTATTTCTAATGCTGATTTAGGACCAGCGATCTTAAATTATGAGTCAGGACTGGTGATTCAAAATGGTGATTTAGGATCGTTGAGTCTCACCGGTGACTCTTGACGGTCGCTCGCACCGATGACTCCTGATTTTAGATCACACTAGTATCTCACACTGATGTATCCCAATGATATCTCATACTAGTGATCCATTTCCAATTATTTTTCAATTTTCCATATTTTCACACATTTTCTAGATTCACCTCTATACCATTTTCCGTGACGTAAGATGATTTTAATGCCATATATATGTGGTTCTGAAGTAATTTCGAGGGCTATGAATCATATAATTAATTTTCCTAAAATTTTAGGATCATTTTAAATGGTCAAACCACGTGGTTTTTTTGAGATATATAATTAACGAATATTAAAAAACTGTTTCATATTCTGTTATGCTCGTATTTGATCCCCCTAATCTGGGGGACTTCTCTTTATTATTCCATTCAACATTCTCTTAATATCGGGCATCTTCAAAGAATTATTCCCTAATGAATCATGCCTTTTATTTGAACTATTTGGTTCTTTTTTCAGTAGATTTCCCTGAATATGTGCCCCTACTTTGGTGTAGTAAGAAAGTGCCGATCATTTCTACTTCCATATAGGTTTCCTTCTTCCCTCTTAATTGTGTATCGTGTGGGATGGGTTTATTAATGCCTACTTTTTGAAGATAACATAATAAAAATTAATAAAGATTATTGAATCTATTTAAGAACAATATATGGGTTTGGGAAATGTGATGTGTGCTCTACTTTGTTATTTGATGAGATTTTGATTGTGTCGGATATATTCCTACTGAATATCGAGGTTGTTGGGGATCCTTGGTTGCACATGTAATGCTTATGAATGCATTAATGTTTTCTTATGGTTAAAAAAATTAATATAATTTGATAACCACATATATTTTCTAAAATAAATGTTTTCCCTAGGATTATATGGTTCCTATGATAACACCCTAAATTAGGTGGAATTGAATAAGCGAATCCCTTCTAAATCTAGAGTCATTTCCAGCTCTGTTACGTGATGTAACATGGTTGTTGAAGTGATTGTGTGATTTGGATTGTCTCGGATGACATGATGAATGGAATATGACTATGTTGTTATATCTGGTAGTAGTAGATGAGATGTTATATTCAGTGGGGTTGTGATTTTTGTAATGGTGCATATGTTTTTATAGTGGGGCTACGATGGGTATGTTTATATAGTGGAGATATATAATGGTTATGGTGTAGATGCACATTAAGGATACCAAAAGGGTATTTGGTTGATATTATTGATTGTGTTGGATAACTATCAAGAGAGTAATGGGTTGTTCTGTGGTGTTGATTTCAATGTTTTGGATACTTTACTAAGAGAATTTATTATAGTTTTTTGGAATATATAGAACTAAAATGAAATATCTTTTTGTTAAGAATAATATGAAAAAACGGTATATTTTAAATAAAATGGGGAATGTTAATATCTAGTGAATAAATGATAACATGCTATAATTTAATGAAATAATATGTTGTTAATATTATATTATTCAATATTGGTGAAATCTATTAATATTCTAAATATTCATTAAAATTTTAGTGTGACTTTTGGCTTCTATTCTGTTTGTACGGTGTTGTACTTATTCTTTTTTGTTTGTTCTATTATATCTACAATAATATTAATGAGATTAATACTATATGTGAATGAATTAAAATTGATATGTTTAATTAGAAAATTGACAATGTGTTTTATTGATTCACTTGTTAGTTTTTATGTATAAACAAAATGGATTGGAACATGGAATGGTTTTTGTGGATCCCTATGTGGTTATGAATTTTAGAGGTAGAAAAAATGTTTTTAATGTCGTGTGTTTTGGTTGTTTGGATGAAACCCATAGTTTAGGATAAGTTTTTGTCATATATATATTTATATACATTTTGTTTTCTTTTATTATTTCTATAATCACCCCTCCCTAGTTCAACAATATGTTTCAAACTCTACCATCATCCTAGAGGAGGGTGTCTTTCCCAAACATCCTAGTGGAAGGATGGATAGTTGGACACCCGTTGATCCCTTATCCCACTCCCAGGAAGTGATGGTCCAATAATATTCATGCATGTTTTGGTTATGAGGCCCAGGTGTGTGTGGGAGAGTTGTTCTTTCGTAGGTGTCTTTAGGATGAGATGAGTTCTGTGTTCCCATGTGTCTTTGAGATAAGATATTCTGTGCATTCCCAGGTGTCATCAAGATGAGATGTGGGTTGTGGCCCATGTGTTTGTGGGTGAGATGTGATGTGTTGTGTGGAACATGTGTCTATGGATGGGATGTGAAATTTTTTGATTCCTAAGTTTGTGTCGGAGGGATCTGATGAACATCATTTTCCTAGGTTTCTGGACTAGCTGTGAGGCCCACATATGTGTCGACAGGTTGTGATGTGGTGTGTTCAGAAAAGGTGGGAGCCCTTGGAAATTTTTTGTTAGGTTGTGAGAGTGTAAACTAAATGGTAAAGTGGTTTAGGGTAATATATCATTGATTTTACTTCTATATTACTCTTCATGACATCTGAAATTTGGTGAGCCTTCCATGGTGAGGTTGGTATAGTTAGTGTACCTAATTTGGTGTTGTGGGTTTCTTCGATTCTCATAGGGGCATTAGTAGCCTTATTCCACTTGAGCACGTGAAACATTATTTTTCCCCTATTGTGTATACTTTTTTTCTAATTCTATGTATATAAAACTATTTTCAAGTTCTCGTGAGGTCTTTGTGGACCGTGCCAGGAATTTCTAGCTCATACCTTTCCAGTAGTTGATGTGTTACTGCCTTGGATTTTATTTCTTTTGGGCCTTCATTAAGAGACTTTTATATATATCAGTTCTTATTTATAGATTCATTTTAGAATGGTTTTGATTTATTTTATATATTTCATGGAATTGATTGCAGTTGACTTATCCTATCTCTTATTTTATTCTTTTAAAGGATAATTCCTCCCATATTGTGATATCTTTTTACCCTTGATGCTAGTCTCCAAACCCATGCCTACTAGACGCGGGACTCTAGGGGTAATTATATAAATTTCATAATTGGAAACCTAGGAGTTCTATTCTTTGGTGGAGGGGTTCATGGAACAATATATATTAATCCCTGTTGATTCATAATAGTTTCAGATAGAAAATAAAATACATTGTTCTAGGAGAATGTTTATCGTATGTATACATAAACAATGTTTTCATTTTATTATTATATTTAAAGAAATAAAATTATATGTTATAATATTATAAAATAGTTATTTATATGTTTTATATATGATATATATTTTTAAAATTCAACCTTATTAACATCCATGTGAAACATAGACAAAAACCGGATCACTTCACATCGTGGATATGGTTAGCCACACATATGCACAAGAGATGTTATCATTTAACAAATGATTATGTGGCCCAATGGTATATATGATATTATCATTACTGAAGTATAATTATGTAATAAATATAACAAATAATCTTTAAAACCATTATAATTACCATAAAAACATATGGTGATAGAAAATTAAATGTATCGCTTTGTGGAAATGGTAATCTGTATATACATAGAAGCGATACATTCATTTCTTATTGGATGGGAATGTTCCTTGTTCTTAATAAAAAACTACATTTTATAAAATTTTGGATGAATAAATTATTATTCTATTACATATATCATAGAATTATATTAGGTATAGAAGAGAAGAAAAAAAGGTTAATCGGTTTAGGAGATTAACTCTTCTTCCAAACAGCTCTTTTAGATCACCTCTGAAGAACACTAGAGTTAGTATTTTACGTATAAAAAAACACTAAAAGTTGAAAAGAATATTTAGAAGAAAATTTTTATGATTTTGGGAAATATATAGGGCTCAAAGTGGTTAAATTAGTTGATGGATGAGGTATCAATTTATAATCAAAGTGAGGGGAAATGTTGGAATTTATCAAATGATTAATTTATAAGAAATTAAATCTCTATCGAAAAACATAAAAATTGAATTTAATATTAATATAATGTTGGATTTCATTGTAATCCCTTTCTACCAATAAATTTTAGTCAAGATTGTTGTAATTTTAAACCTTATCGTATTTATTAACCCTCAATTATCATATTTAAATTTAAACTAATATATCAACATTTTCAATATAAAAAATTTATATTTTTATATATATGGTTACAATTAAATTTTAAATGGTACATTTATTATATCTAAAACCAAAATTTATAATTTTTGTCATTCTTTAGTATTTTAATGATTTCTTACATGTTCAATAAAATATTATTTTTGTATAATATCATTCATATCTATTTTGGTACAATTCATTACGTTGACATTAAAAAATTAATACATTAAGATAACATTGAACCAAATTATTTAATAAACCCATAATATGTCATATTATCTGATAAATGTTTTATAACATTAACTAATTTATACATTATTTAATTTAATATATCTAATATATCTTGATTGATTTTTTAACTAATTGAAGAATTGTTCCATCATTGTTGTATATTTATTTATGATAATTATTTCTTTACTAAAAATTAAAAATAAAACACCATGATGTATAAAAATATTTTATATTTCAAAATAATATATATTTTAGCGCATATCGCCTATTTAATGATATACTAAAAATATTAAACTAATTATTAGTAGGACATTGATATTGTTTCAAGATCTTTGATTTTAATACTATCAATGTGATTTTCATAGATACGTGAATATTAAATTATTTAATTTAGATAATTATTTGTTAATGGTAGAAATAAATTGATGAAATAATTTTTTTACCTATTTTAAGGTTGAATTATAATATTTTTAAAATTATTTTTAACATCATTTTCCAAATTTATCCTTAACTATATGTTAAAAATTAGTGAATATATTATTCTTATAGTCCAAAAATAAAATAAGACAACTTAATAAAATTGAAACATCTGATAAAAAAAATTTAATCCATTTCCTCATATTCAATTCACATATTTTTAATAAATTAATTAGTAATTAATCTCATGGACGGGATGAACAAATATGTTTTTAAAGTAAAAATGTTCAAATGTTTGGAATTTTTTTATACTATTTCATATTGAAATTGATTCCAAATACCTATATTGGATTACATTCTATAAAATTTTTATAATTATACTTTATAAAAAATCAAAAAAATTATTTAACATTATATATTTTTCATATGAAAAAGCTATTTTCAATTAAAATTCATTATCTTCCCTTATACATCAAAATGTGAAACTTCACATAAAAATACCAAATGTTTATCTAATGTAAATTTTGATACCCCTTTATGAATAAGAATATTATTTTCTCAAATATAATTTTGAAAGGATTAAGAATTTATTTTTTAAAATAATTGCGCAATTAAAGGGCGTTACAACATCTTCTAAAAAATAGAGTTTTTACACGTAAAACTGGATTTATTTTCATATTTTGTCTAGAAAACAAATAGATGAATTATAAAAATTAAATTTATTATTATATATATTTAAATAATATAATAGATAAAGAATTATTTCTTTATTTATTTTACAAAACTCACTTATTTTAATTTATATATTTTTCAAAAAAACAATTTATTTTAATTTTAAAAGGGCCTTGATCGATTAAATCATACTTTAATAATTTAGTTAATCCTCAAAATAAAAAAATTATATTGGATAGTTTTTAATTGTATTTTTAAAAAACTTATAATAATAAAATGTAGTTTCGTAGTACCTGAGTGTCCCATGTAACACAAGTTAAGCCTATGTTGCGTATAGCACAAGCATAACATGGGGTACTGTAAAATGTAAGTTATTAAAGAAATAAGATTATTTAGAAATATCTTTCATAAATATATTGGTTTGTTACATAGACCCAAATACAACCATGTTTTATCCTCTCTTGTAAATCCTATACTATCTCAATCTTAAAACACCACCTACCAAACCCACGGTATCTAGGTTCATCAAAAGAGAGATATTATATGTTTCCTATGACTTGATAGAATACATCTACAAAAACACCAAAGTACACAAGAAGAGGGTGAGAATAAACACATTTATATTTCAAAAAATACTTTCCAACACTCTCCACATGGAAACAACATGTCAAAAGAGTTCATATAAATAATTCTAGAATCCATTTAAAGAGTTTATATCAAAACCAATAACTATTTCCTTCTAAAACATTAAAAAAGTTTTAAAATATCATCTTTTATCATATGAATTACTTTTTTACAAACACACATATGCATAAAATCTATGAAGTAGTTCAATACTCATTATAGGTTTATAATTAATCCACCAAGCCCTTTTAATGTGGCTAATATTCAATTTCCCTAATGCCAAAAACCCCTTCCTCAATGTGACATCAAAAAATGATTTCACATAATCCATGTATTCTAAATGAAATTTCATATAATGAAAATTATGTATTCATAACATTTCATCAAACTACATGTGTGCATCAAAAAAATTCTATAATTTAAAAACTATCATTTCTAAATTATAAATAAAGATAGCTTTCTTCAAACCCTAAAATTTTCAATATCATCCATGATATAAGAAAAAAGGATTTCGTCAGTAATCACACTTTTTTACAACAATTTCAAGAAAAATAATTACTCATAGATATGACATTATGTTCCACAGTGGAAAAGTGTGGAGAGATGTAGCCTACCTCTCAATGTATGGAAAAAATGAAGAAAGGTACTAAAACCACATAAATTCCGACGTGGATCATATTTCCTTCAGGTAGATTCCACTACTGAAAAAATAACCATTCCCAATGGTTCCAAACAATTTTGATAGATCCTGGAACCATTAGGTTACTCTATCTCAATGGATCCTAGAACCATTATATTGAGAGGAGTTGGAATAGTTCTATACAAATAGTTTTCATAGAACCAATGGTATAGGGTATGTAAAATTACATTTTCCCAATGGTTAAAGATGAACCATTGGGGTAGTGTTTTACCAATGGTTCAAAAAAGATGGAATAGACCTATCCAAATGGTTTTAACAATTAGTATAGGATTATCCCAATGGATCATCTTGAACCATTGGGATTGATGTATATTAATAGTTGTAAAATCATTGGTATATACCCCCTAACTCTACAAAAACAAAAACATACAATTATCCTCCGATAATGAACCTATAAAAATCCTCCTTCAAAACAAACCTAAAACAATCCATTACCTATAAAACAGAAAACCAGACCTACACATACACCTACCAAACTGACCTATAGCTATAATTCAATTCACTTGTAATCAACAGACTAAAAACCTACCTAAAATTTACCTACATTTTCAAAGTAGACCTACATATATAAAATTGAACTATAAGAACTAAAACCAAAAAAACAAAACTATTGAACTACCTACAATGAAAAACTCCTATAATCAAAACATATATTGAAATTCACCAATAATCAACAAATCAAAACATAATTCACCATAAAATAAAAAAAATAACAACATATAATGAAAACATAAGAACGTCATCAACAATTGATAACAAAAGAACGACCATTAATTCATTTATCCAATGATAGCAAACATAAAAGATTATAAAACATATAGTTAGTTACACCAAACCATCAAACAAAAAATTTCATAAATATCAATCAAAAATGTAATGGGGAATCTGTCCATCATCAACATAAAAATAATCATTGTAATCATTAGCCACATCTTTATCCCCATCCCCATCTTCTTCTACATCCCCATCCTCATCATCATACCCTTCCTTACCACCATCCTCACTATCACCATATCAATGAATAAAATTATCTCAAAACTCACTATGACTATATACTGGTGCAATATATAATGAATTAATCTATGAAATATATTCATCACAATCCATGGTGGTCTCTAGTAGAAGATACGGTTATAAAACATTCATCAGTTTCATAAATTTAGTGTTTTCCCTTTCATCCCATTTTTTCACCTATATGATCATTTTTCTGCATTTTATTACTTAGTCACTACCTATTCTGTACATGCATTATTTTTTCCAACATAAATGTACTACAACTCGTACACAAAGTGGGCCTATATCTCACCAAAACTATAGAATCCCCAGGTTTACAGTGTACTCTTCCATGGAGATCATCTCCCAAATCATAATGTAAGTGATCATTTGGCCCAAAATTGCTAAGTTTATGGTCATGGAGGGGCTCCAAATCATCCTATTGAAAATATAAATAAATTATTATGTTAAAAAATAGATATAAATATTTGAAATCAATAATGTTAAACTTATAATATAATTATGTGCAGGTTCTTTAAACTGCTCTTCCATCATTTTTATTTCTTCTCAAGAAAAACATTTATGATCAAGGCACACATCATTCAATACTCAATACCTCTCTTTACAATGACATTGATTGTAGGAAACCATAATTGAATATTGTTACTAATATTGAATTTCATAAATAAAATTAAAAGGATATTCATTGTAAATGAATCAAAAATAATAACATGTGGTAGTATAATTCATGTTGTTTAGAGCCAATTTGGTTTTGTTATGTTTTATTTTCATTATAGTTGACTAGTTTAGTTTAGTTTAGGATTTTTAAATTTGTTTCAGATCTGGTAGAGTCTATTTAGGCCATGATAGTTTGATTTTATTCAATTCAAGTCATATTTTCTTGTTATATTTTAGTTGTTTTAATTTTATTCTTTGAAGTCAATTTTTTTTTATTCTTGAATAGTTTGATTCAATTCTATTTAATTTTATTCACTGTGTCTTATTTCAATAATATTATCTATATTGGGTTAAGTTTGGTTTTAGTCTTTTCTTTTAAATAAAATCATTTTTAGTAAATTTAATTAGGTTTACCTCTAAAAAAATTAGTTTATACAATATTTTTTTCAATAACGTTTAGGTATAATTATTATGTATGAGTTTTGTTCAGTTCAATTTGATTTAGTAAAATTTAATTCAATATTATTCATTTATAGTTGTTTTGGTTTGATTCCTCTAGGTTTCATTCTGTTACATTTATGTCATGTAATGGAAATTAAATTTAGTTCAAATCTATTTTATTTAGTTATTTCTGATTAGATACAATTTAGTTTATATTATTTCAATTTGGTGTGGTTTTGATTTCTATTTAATCACCACTTCTCTACCAAAACATTAGAAATAAAATGAATTAAATAATAAACAATATAATTTCCATGTCCTATAGAAAAATTATAAATGACTGTCATACCTAATTCATATTTTGTATTGTGATTGTTATCCACCCCAAAGTGTCGACGTATTTTATAGCATCAATTTTTTATTTATTCCTGTTGATTACAATAAAAATTAATATTAAATAAGAAATTATTAATTGTATACATGAATATAAATATTTAAACACCCCATATTTAATTAATACTTTAAATGTGGTACTCATTCAATGAGTATTCATTTACTGATAATCTTATATTGGACAATATTCTATGATAGGTTTGGCCTATAAATCCATTCCAACTCTATGAAATTAGATAATATATAAATCAGGCTTATAGGATCTTCATATCTCACCTAATTCCATTACCCATGCTAGCCTCACACCCTCTCCATCAGAATAATTAAAATGGATATGTAACCAAACTATTAATTCATAATAATACAGTTATAATATAATAATAAATACAATAGATTTTTACCCATATTTATTCCAAAAAATATCCTTGAGTTCATTTGGTTGGTGTCTCTGGGAGATTAGACGGACAATAATGATGTCAGAGTATTTGTTAGGGGTCACCAATAAACTCTTACATTCCTACCCTATTTTTCAATCATTTGGTTGTATTCAATGTTTCCCTATATCAACAATATGTGGTAGTTCCACATTGCACACAAGAATTTATAACATTGTTGTCTATCAGTAGATCTAAGTCTTATAGAAGAGAAACAATTATTATATGAATACCTATTATAATGAAAATGAAATATGGTAAAAAAATTATTTGGTTTTTATAAATATACCTATGACAGTATAATCAATGGGCACTGTTGGATCTTCATGTAGTAACGGAACAACACCTTGTACATATGATGTTGGTCTTAGTTTATACTATGTTGGATTAGAATGTGTCAGAGAAGGAGTTGAAGAATAAATAATATAGAATATTGGATAGAATGAAGTTGAATGAAAAGAAGCTGGCATGGATCTCTAGCCAAATTCATGACATGGATAAAGAGTGACATTCATTATCAGATACGGGAAATACGGGTGGGAATACACAGACATAACTACTATTGGAAACAAGGGCTGCCTAAATATCTTATGTTTACCAACTGACATTATAAGAACATAATTTTTTATAGGTAGATGGTATGTTAATGGTAGGGATGATGTCTAATTGGGAATGCCAACTATAGTGCCTAGATATAGTACTAGCACTTGTACCGCTATCTAGAGTACAAGAACCACTAGGATGATCGTCGAATAATTGGTGGCTAGGTGGTGGATTCTACAAAAAAAATTATTATGAAATTAATAAGACAAAATTAAAATTTATTGACATATATATATATATAAATTTGAAATAAAATACTCCCAACCTGAACTAATGGAGGAATTCCCATCTCAGTCATTCTGTGATTATTGTCAATCATCATTTTTCATAGCATCTCCTCATTTGGTTCCATTTCCTACATTTGAAAACATATAAGGGATTAATTAGAAATTGAAATCCAATGTGTTACCCAAAAAATAAAAATTAGAGATGACATAATCAAGGAATACCGCATATCCATCCAAATAGAGAATACATAATGATATAACTGAAAAATAAATTTACCTGGAAGAATGTCAAAATAAAATTCCTGTCATAAAATAAAAAATATGTTCAAATTCACATGTTTAGCATAGGTATGATGTAGTTTTATTATATTTTCAATTATATCCAATTCAATTTTCATTATCTAATTTGTTTATTTTCATTTTTATATTAGTTGATTCAATTTTGTCACTTGATTAGGTCCTTTTTCCATTTTTCTCTCTTTAGTCATTCGGTTCAATTTTGTTAATATATTATTTCATTTTATTATTTTAATATTTCATAGGTCAATTGGATTATATTTTGGGTTATGTATTTTTTCAATTTTTTTTTGTTTGGTCATTTTTTTCAATTTTTTTAATCTTCATATAAATTAATATAGTTTTTTCAATTAATTTCTTATTGTTTTTCTGTTTTAATTTAATTGTATCATCTAGGGATTTTTTTTAGTTTTGAATACAATTGAATTGAATAAAATAATATGAAACAGCAAGAATATTATAAAAGATGAATTCTGAAAATTCACATAAAGGTCATGTTGGATACAAAATATATATAATCAATAGTAAATCAATTTTAAATGTTCCAACATGAACAAACCATGGTGAGCTGAACCAAAATAACTCAAAACACAGATGAATGATACTATATATGTTTTATAAAAACATCATGTTTACAATCATCTCTGACAATTGTGTTATTGTAGTCATCATAAGTAATAAATGGATCACGGCCAATTCCATCAGGGAAGGTTTCAATTCCATTATCACCATCATCAATAATATGTCATTGAATTAATTCAATAATGACACCATTTTTTATTTAAAGAAGATTTTTAAAATAAATAACATGTTTCACCATTGATACAAATATATATGGTTCATCGGTTGCAAGATTGAGAGTCATGTCAATAACTAAAAATACAAAATCATTAATAAATTTTGAATGTCTTTCCATCGAATCAACCCACTAAAATTTTATAATACATACTCAAACATGATAGCAATAATCTAATATTATTAATATTTCTCAATGAATCTATAATAAGCTGCATTTTCAAATTGTGGTGTTATATATAATTCACTAGTATAGAAATATATTTTTTTAGTTATCATAACACCATCATGTTGTGTTTATGTGTTCTTTTCTCGTTTAGTGATAATAAATTTGTACCCATTGATCACAAATAATTTAAAGTCACGATCCACAGTATTTTGAACAAAATCCAAATATCTTATTTCCTCAAAGACAGTGTCAATAGGCAAACACTGTACCATAAATAAAAATGAATATTTTACATATATAAATATTAATTTTATTAATTTATTACTGTTATATTTCTTCAATCATTTCAACCAAGAAGAAAATGATTTCTAATGAAAATTTTCCCTCTTTATCAATAATAAATAATGATTCTTTTATTTTACCATTTAATTATGTTCCCTATAGATGAATGTAGAAATAATTTGATAGATATTTTAAATCACACGATAGGAGATATGATATACATGACCAATTTACTTACTTTCTGCAGTCATCAAATAAATTATCGTTGAACAAAACTTTGTGATCTTTCATTGCCTTCTCGTCAAAGCATAATGTCGTCTATGTATATGATAATGGAATTGCCACTATTTGACGCAGTGAAGGAAAAATGGGTTCAATTTTGTTGTACCATTCCTTTTCATTTCCTAATGTTTTTTTCATTCATTTAGTGAGATCAAAAAAACACATTTATCATAATTCCATACATTCTTAACCCAAGTTACCATTAAATATATAACCATTAAGATGATTCTAGTTCCACGCATAATACATCAATTTGTACATATATATTTTAGTTGGATACATCCAATGAAAATCTACATGTCCTCTAAGAATTATTTTGGTTGGAAGATGGACATTCATATGTAGCATTCAGGTAAAAAATGATGGAGGAAATATTTTCTCTAACTCACACAAAATTAATTGATCCTCTATCAACATTGTTTTGTAAGAAAGACATTAACAACTTCAAGGAACAAAAATATCTAATCAAATGGAACAACTGTGTAACATACACTCTTACATTATTGGAAATAATATAAAGGATTTTTATTAGAATCAACTCAGGTATAATGATGTGATAATCTGGAGTCTTCAATGATTTTAACCTCAAATTTCTTCGGTTTACCCATATTCATATGTTTCTTAAATAGATATCAATAACATTAATAGTATCTAGAAAATAAAAAAATAATTTTCTACAGGTTTCATCACATAATAATTATATGGAACATGACATTAATTATCAATGATACATAGAGTCTTTAATTCATTTTGATGTTACAGTCTACCACATCACGCTGAGATCACAAATCATCTTTTCTCTTTCCCTTGATATTTTGAATAATAGAAAAACAAATTTCACATATATTATTTTTAATTTTCATCACAAATAAGAATTAATATAACAAATTGTCTCACCAATAAGAAAACTCAATGAAGATACTCCCTTTTTTCAATTGAAACAAGTTTTAGTGGATAATTTATTCCTCTTTCATGATTTTAATCAATCCTTCTCTAATAAAAAACAAAATTCGTTCAATTAATTAAGCACATCAATTTCAAAAATATACTGATGTGGATCATCTACATCAACCGTATTTCCAAATCATTAATGGTTATTTTTATAATGGAAATTCCATTGGAATTATTCATTAATATCCTATAAAACAGAAACTGAAATGATATTTCTATATTCTAGATCATGTATTCTTCATACAAATAGGACACGATAGTTTCCCCATCATTATCTTTCAAGAAATCATTTCATAATAGTAATATAACTAATCATCTACATATAAACACACACATTTGACATATCTCTTTTAAACATGCATTATATGTGAGCAAACCCACATCCTAAACAAAATTCAATGATTTTTTAATGGTTTCATGTATACATATATATGATTTTCAGGATAAAATAGTCCAAACCCGATAATACTTATGAGGGTAAAAAAGTTATGAAAAACCATCGGGGAAGGTTTTAAAAGTGTATGAAATCCTTTAATGTGTTGTGCAAGTTATTAATCACTACAAAAATATTAAAACTCTCACATGAAAGAGACAAAATCAAATTATGCACATATATTATGAAATATTGATATCAGGAATGAAATATATTCCGTGAAAATCCATCTGTAGGGTGAACCAACTCATCATAATTCTTATTGCATTTAGTATAATTCAATAGCATTTTTATTGATATTTCATCAGAAATGAATATATTTTTGAGTCCAGGGATCAGTGGAAAGTTCCACATTAATTTCAATGGAAAAAGGGGAGGTGTACCATTACCTTTGGGATTCCATATGGTTTTAAAAAATTTATACAGTAATTTCATTCAACAGTTTCTTCCCTAAAAAAGATATAATCTTCCTAGAATTATTGTTTATTTAATCCTAGTCCCTCAACTAACTTCCATGTAATATTGTGTTTTTTAAGAGTACCTACATCATATATATGTACTTTCTTCTACAATGTTAGAATTAAATCAATGAATGTTTTAGAAATCTCATACATGATTTTCCCATGAAACAATCACATTAATAATTCTATCTTTTTCATTTTAATGCATTACTATTATAATAGAGTCATAGTAGCATCATCTGTTTTTTTTTCACCATATCACCATTATGATTTTCATTCGACACATATTATGTACTCTTATAAATTTCTCCTTGGGTAGACATATTTTCATTCTTATCATGATGATTAAATGGAAACTATTCATATAACAAATTCTCTACTCTAATCCTCTCATTTGTATCATCATCATTTTAAGATTCCATATTCATCCCATTATGATCCTAGACAAAGATGTTTTTCAAAAAAATATTATTTTATATGGTACCTAAATTTTTGATAGATCATGAATGGTTTTCCAGCACAATTGTAACATGGGTAGTGTATGTGACCATTATCCGAGGCATTGTCAAATGAAAAATCAAAAAAGTTATGAAAATTATTTTACAAATTTCTTAAGATCTGATCAGTTTCAAACATCCAACATCTATCCATTATTTAAAATAGTGTTATAAGACATTTCATAAAAGAAATTTAAAAGGAATAAAGCTTAATCAAAAAATTATGTAAGTAAATGATAGTTGTCCACTTTATATGAAACCATAAATAAGAGAGTACTCAATATGAGAATCATAATGTAAAAGATAAAAAATACTATATATATAACAAAATAATTTAAATATAAAACTATGATATTTAATTAAAATATAAATATTAAACCATTATATTATTTGGGTTTGGTTTTTTTTGGATTGGGTCGATGCATGCCTATCATAGTTTTATCATAGTAATATACAGTTCATGGTGAACAACGATAATAATGGTCTATGGCCCAAAAGTGCATTGTGTGGTGAACATCACAATGAAATGTTAAGTTTCATCACACAAAATCCATATTAGCATATTAAAATAATTAAAAAAATTAAGATAGATAAAATAATATCAGTAATAATAAAAATATTAAAAACTCATTTTTTTTAAATTTCAGGAAAAATTTATTATGGTTAATACTCAGTTGTTAACAATAACATTAATTCATTAAAATAACAAATAATTTTAATTAAATTGCATGAAGTATTCTAATGAAGTGGTAAAGTTGTTGTTTGTGCTTGGTCGTAACACTTGATCGATGTGCTGCACAATGTCAAGGGAGCAAAAAGAGAATCACTTGAAGTGAAATAGTGTTTTTATAAATAATTTTTATAGGGTTTGGGTTTCCTAGTTGAAAATGTGAAGAAAATTAAAACAATAAAATTAAGATGGCTCTATGTTGAACGCAACACTACACTATGCCATGGCATAACATAGAGCATTCCAGAGTGCACCATCCCAATTGGACTATTTTATAGGTTCCACAAAGAGCAACGGTATACAATGTTATTCATAGTACAATAGCACTCAATGGAACACACCATTAATAATTATGACTTTAATTAGAAAAATCAACTCAGTTCATTTTTTATAATTACTACTTAATTTTTTTAGTTAAATAAAATTTATTTCACTAATTTTTATTTAATTCTTGTTTGATGGATTTTAGTGTTGATCAGGTCTACTCAATTATACATAGATCAAATCAAGTAATTTTAGTTCAATTCATTTTGTTTGGTCATGTCGATTCAATTATGATATATATAGGATTCGTTAGTTTGGTTTTATGTCAGTGTTTAAAGGTTTGATAGGTTCAGTTAATTTATATTCATGACTATTTTGTCATTTTAGTACAATTTAGTATGCTTAGGGTCTGATTAATTCATTTCAATTGAGTTTATTTAGTGGGCCATCATAAAAAGGAAAAATATGGGATATAATGTGACACATAGTTGTTGTTATAGGAAATCATTTTATAAATACCATATTGGTGGATGATTTACTTATATACATGTTATGAAACATCCCTTATTAGCACTATATTTTCTATCAATAAATTCAAAATAAAACATAAACTGTAGTAACAAGTACATGAAATAATATTATCAGGATTTATAATGTATTATAGATATAAAAAAATTAAATCATTATTAAAAAGATAATATAGAATGAATATATCATTAAATACACTTTAAATCATTAATGCATCACTCTACAATATCTTCTACTAACTATTTCCACCAACTATTTGAACCAAAAAATGAAAATCTCTACACAAAATAGCCATATACAACCCACAATTCTTCTCCTATATGTATACATTCATCCAATTTCTATATTTTACAATTTTAAAAAAAGAACCATTTAATATCCATTTAATTCCATTATTTTAATATAACCCTTTATTCATCACAAACAATTATTCCAATTTATCAAAATTCAATTTATTAATCAATTACAAAATATTTAATTTTATTTACACATTTATTTAATTTTATCTGATTTCTTTCCTGTTTTATTATTATGTATCATATTTCATAGCCACTAGGAAACTAAAAAACACCACCACCAAAATAAACATAAAGATTGTAATAACCACTAGCACATCACACAACTAATTTTCACCAATGAATAACCATCACACAAACAAATCCATCCACCATTCACCAATAACCATCCCTCAACACATCTCATCCCAATAAAACAACAACCTCCCTTACTAAACAAAATCTTCATCATAAATAGTCATCACCATCACCATAATTTACCAGAATGACCTAATAAACACAATGTATAAAAAATAGAATGTATACAAATATATTTCATCCACTATAATTACTATAAATTCAATTTAACGGGGTATTTAAAAAAATTCATCTCTTGCATCGTCATTTTCACAAAATTTCTATATCGACACACAACTAGTATGTTAATGTGTATAACAATTTATGAATAGAGAGTTCAAACAATCAATCACATAAGGGGATCAAAATAAAAAAAATTTAAAAAAACACCATAGAATTTAACATAAAAATTGAGGATATTGTAATGAAAGATGAATTAAAAAAGGATAAACAAATCAAGGAAGAAGATACAAATCACTTAAAAGATAACGATTTGATGTTTAATAAAAAAAGATGACTTCAACCAAGATGGATCGCTGATTGGGAGGAACATTCATGGGCTAAGAAGAAGGGGATAGATCTCAGCAAGAAAAAAATGTGGGCCACACGATTATAGAATAAGGACCCTTGTTTTGAGGTATTTGGATTTTCTACATCCCAAAGGTTTTTAAAATTGTTCGGATATATGGTCAATCCCAATTGTTTTATATACTAGTTGTGACACCCTGTCTAAAATTCACCATATTTTAATGGTTTCAAAAAAACATTGGGGTATGACCACGTTTCCCAGTGTCTTTCAAAATCTATTGGGAAAACCTTATATAAATATCCTTATCCTAGTAATTTTATCAAACCGTTGGGATATGGTCATTGGTATTGGTGGGATTTATAGCAGTGTCCAGTAAGATCTCATCTACATCCATAAAAATGAACACACACACACACATATATATATATATCCATGTTATAATTGATCTAATGATTAATGTTACTTAAAATGTGATGACATATAGAAATATAAAGAAACTGGTGATTCATCATGAATTTTGGATCTAAAACACACTTTTATTTGACTGAATTTCCATTATAATTGAATGGAATCTCCTTCAAAGACTAGGGAGGAAGTTGATTTCAACACCCTTTGAGAAATGAGTAAACTTATGGGTTTCTAGTCCTTGATTAGAGTAAAATTATAATATTCAGGTAATTAAATGCATGTTGTGTGGTTAGGCCACACCTTTTGTCAAATTGTGTTCCAATAGTGAGCATGCGACAAAAATATCCAAGTATCCACACTATGTGGCCCACAAAATTTAGAAAACCTTACACCAACCATGTAGTGATACGTTCTCAAGCCAACGCCGCCACATATTCGGCTCAAACTATTATAGTGACCTTGTGATAATTTTTTTCCCCTCCATTTTCCTTTTCATAGTTTCCCATGAGAATTCACATGGTTTTTACAAACCATGTCCCAAACGTGCACCTTCCTAGTAACTCCCAAAAAATGTTTCACAGTTTCATAATTGTCCTGAACAGTTTCTACTAACCGTTCAGAAAAAATCACCCGTAAAATCACTCCCAAAACACTCAAAAACCTCATGGAACTTCTTAAAAGATTACCATGTATTATATAAGCTCAAAATGATGAAATGGTAAACTACCTAAAACCAGTGGTTCTATATACATTATATCATTTTTATGATACGATACTCAATTTTATAATATATGAATACTATATTTCACATTATGATCGCATGATTTTATAGACTACAAACTAAAAATTAGAAGGAATTGGTTTGTATCATGGATTCCAGTATCCCTATATCATGTTCTATATGATGACCATCCATAACAGATGCAAATCATATTTTATGATGAGAAATATTATTTATTTTCCTTCATTACTAAGTATAATTCATAAATATAATAACATAGAAAAAACAAATGATAATAATGTGAATCCAGAGGGTTTAATAACACCTATTTAAATGTTCCTAAGTGATTAAAGTCCTTATTCCATGAAAATAATTCTGAAAAATATGAAATATCTCTAAAAAATGAGAAATACAATATAAAAAATTATAAATTAAATTATAGAATACCTAACAACATTTAACTTCATTCTAAATGTTTGAATAAGATCAAAACTATAGTAGTAAAAGGAATCCCACCTCTGGAGGAATTCATGAGAAAATTGGATTGATCATCATATTAATCGAAATACCCAACCTCTATGATCTAATAAAGTCCCATAATACAATTTAATAAGGAAAAGAGAGAGATTATGGTGATGCGGTGTCTCATTAGAGCATCCTACAAGCATACATACACTTATATAACATAGTAATGGGCCTTATAAATCCTTCAAGATACTCATAAATGGATTTCACAATTACTCATCTATTATATCACATGATTAAATTTTTCGAATCCATTTAGGAAACATTGTTAGGAATATTATTCCCATATATTACATTGTATACAATATATTTTATATAACAATGGTTGAGTTATATGTAACCTATATATCCCAAATATAAATATTTATATATTCTACATTATATTAATAATTGAAAAATTATATCTAACAAATAAACTCATAATCCCAAATCCAAAAGGCTGAATGTCATTGTAGATTGGCTACATAATATTATTTTTACACATTATAGCTTTCAACATCTCCCAAAAACATAACCACATAAAACATTCATGTATACATAATATTATACATAATTACTAGTGTAAATGGGAAAACAAAATAAGAAGTGATCTCAAAATCTTCTTAAGGTAAAAATTATAATTGATTTATAATTAAAAAGTTATAGTTCATAAATAAGGGATAAATATCTAATTAAATCTAACATTGATTCATTATAGTTGAATATAATATACGATTTAAGGATAAATAACCTCAAAATAGAATAAACAACCATGGAGTGAGAATTCATATATATGAGACAATATTTAAGATATCAGGACAATTTCGTAGGAATCTAGGATGAATTTTTGGAATAATAATATGTGTTGGAAATCCTAACAATTTGGAGAATGTTATTTTTAAACATGTACATGGATGAAGTTATAGACATAACATTGATGTCCATGCATCATGTTTGGAATATAAAAAATGTGCACAAATACATATTTGAAAATAAAAAAATCAATTACATAATCATCATTATCTAAAGAGACATAAAATATTACTCAGTGCATCGGATATCTATACATGACTATACCAGTCTTAAAATGATAGAGAATTCATATGAATACCATAATAATATGAGATAATTAATAATTCATTCTTAGGTTAATAATGATTTGGAAAAGGAATTGGTTTCATAAATATTTCCTTATATAATCATCATAATCCATCCAAACGAAGTAGTTGTATTATATAATTGAAGTAAATTACGATTGAATTATACAATCATTAAAGGATTAAGAAAATACTGTCATAAAATCATTATAAAAAAATTTCTGAAAATAAGGAGGAAATGTATTATTATTTTTGTAAAAATAAAAAAAATATTACATAAAAAATGTGTATATGATTTAATTTGAAACACCCATATAAATAAAGAATGGAATATTTTTAATAAATAATTTTCGTCGATGATGTAAAATATGAACAAACAATAAACATTAAAAACATTCATTTCACACATTTGTAAATATTTAAAAGGTGACCCACAAAAAAGGTAAATTATATTATTTTTACCATTTATAAATAAATTAAAATATTGGGGAAAATGATCCTAAGAAATCATTATTGAACATAGAATAAAATTTGTTAACAGTTCAATGAATATAGACATGTAAGACAAAAATCATGTAAAAGACTTCAAAATTTAAATGTATTTATTTTATATATAAAAACAAACAAAAATTAAAAATAAAAATCCCATTTAAATAAATAATATGGTAATTAACATTAAATACCTAGTCTATATATATAATAATGATATAAAAAGTTTGTTAGGTATTATATCAACTATATAATTTAAAATAGTTTCTTTGTATTTAAAATGTTAATAAAGGTGAAATGAGATGTTAAACCTCTATGTTCATCATAACTTTTTTTAACAAGTGTTATTTTGAAAGGATTTTATAAAAAATATATAAATATACCAAACCAATAGTAATTAAAATGTAATAAGATAAATGGTTGTAATAAACCAAAGATAGAAAATAAAAGTTAAATAATTATGACTCAGTTAAATGAAGTTGATTTTATAATTAATATTAACTTGGAATTACTCATATTGGCTTCTCTCTAACATCCTAGAATATTAAATTTATTTTTATTATTCACATGAAAAATATCCTTATGTATAGTTATTTTAATTTATATTATACATTTATTATTCCTTATTACCCATATATTAGTTTTTTATTACTAAAACTAATAATGGGTTGTTAACCATTTCAATTACCTTACATGAACTACTAAAATATAATGATATACTTATGGTTTTGAAAAATATCTGGGTATATGTTAGCTCTATGACCGAAAGAAACATTCAAAATAAGTACATATACACATTCTTCTCTAAAAACCCCGGGTATAGGGGTATATATTCCCATGTTTTCTAGACAACTATAAAAATAGGTTTCATGATGGTGAAAAATTCATGGGAATTAACTATTCCCATGGTTCTCCCAAAACCATGGGTATAGGTCAACCCTATATCCATAATTTTGGTAAATAATGGGAATATTCTTATTTAGAAAAATATTGACGGAATGACCTATACCTACGGTTTTTAAAAAAATATTGGTTTAGGTCACCAATATTGTCATATGATTTAAAAACCATGAAAATAGATTGTGTGGGAAAAAATCCATGGGAAAACATATTCCAATGGGTTTACCAAATCATGGGTATATGGTGGCCCATTATTTTTCCATAATAATAATAATTATAAATACTTTAATATAAATAATTTTTATACAAATATATATATATATATATGAATATTAGAAAAAAAAATTTTTGTATGATAGTCGTAACGTCTCAAGGAAGGATTTATTTATTTCTATAAGTATCTATACCCTTGATTTGATCAAACCATTGGTATAGAACTATACCCATAGTTTGGTCAAACTACAGGAATAGTTATTTCTGTTGAAATTTCATGAACCAACAGTTTATAATTCATGGGTATAGGTGGAATATACCCATATTTTGTTGAAACTATGGTTATAAATCTATATTAATACCTTGAACTCCAATGGTTCATAAAACCCTGGGTATAGAGTTATTTTCTAGTAGTGACACCCCTATTTTAACGTTCTTTCCCTTGAATATTGTTTAATGATTCATAATTTCTAGAATGTTCATGACATCATAATTAATATTTTTACATAGTTCTATACTCAAGGAAATATTTTTGATGATTCTTGTAAATAAAATAAAAATACATTTTTCCATGATTATAAAATTAACAAAATAAATGATTTTATTGGAAAATATGATTAAAATTTTCACAACAAAACATTTAAAAAAATATTAAATTCTTTTTTATTTTATATTATTATCTATATTTAAGTATTTTTTGACATTCATGAGATAATCATTATTACATTGTTCATGTTAGTGGTAAAACTATCCCAGAGAATAACATGTTATAATGGTTGGATGAGTAAGAAAATCATATTTTATGGTCATAAGTTAACTTTTATAAAAATTTAATTGTTTCATTACTATTTTTTTAAAAGTGATAAAAAATCGAGATGAGTTATATAAAGAATAAATAGAAGAATAACTAAGAATAAGATAATGATGACGTTGGAGATTGAATATCATCTTGAAGGTCCTCTAGGAAATGAATGTTTTAGGAATTCATATATGGGGTCGAAGCACAAGAATGAGGGAGAGGATTATTATGGATAGATATATTTCTTTATAACGGTAAAGATCTAAATTTTTTGGTTTATTTATTGGGGTGATGGATGGATCCTTTTATAAGTACAAGTAGTGTCATTTTGGTAAATAAATTATCTAATACAAAAAATAGAACTCATTATCAAGGAAATTGGATCCAAAATGGATAAAAATTAATGGAATCGAAGGGATATTGAAGGATCTTTTATTCATCCATTTAGAGATAAAATTTTGTGAATCAATATACATTGATTAAACACATTTACCTTATATTATCCTTTACCGGGATGACTAACTTTTTCCACGGTATCTTATTTTTATATATAAAAATGAAATGGAAAATAGTAAATTATTTATTCATGTTGAATCCCATATTGAAAATATTTTTATTATAATAAATTTTGAGACATGGTAAAAGAAATTTAACAAAATTATACTTACTTAAACATTTTCCTTTTAAAAAAATTCAATTTTTAATAATAAAAAGTAATTTACACCAAAATCATTTATTTTATTGATTATCATGTGTATTATTCATTTATAATTAAATAATAATAATTTTGTACTTTAAAATATATAAATAACTGAATGGATAATTGTTATTAATTATTTAATTGTGAAGGACTAAAATATTTTTTATTATAATAAAATATAACATAGGTACCAAAAGGTCAGAAATATATTTGAAAATTCAGAATATTAATTTTAAATGCATTATATTACCAACTAAATGAATTTTTCATTTATAAAAAGGATTCATATATTTTTATTTCATTATTATGTCATAATTATGCCATAAATGTTATTGTATTTGTAAAAACGATATTTTCACTATTCCCCGATAAATGACGCTTTTTATAAAATACCAAAAAATATTCAAATATAATATTGCATGATAATCCTAAAATGATGTTCATTTTATAAAATTTAAAATCTAATAGTGAAAAAATTTAACTTTAATATAATTACACATATTATACAGGAATTTTTTTTAAAAGTATGTTTAAGTGTAAAATAATTTTTTTCATTATATATTAAAAAAATATTTCATGATAATTAATTACATTAATAATTACATATTTATATTACCTTGAATTATATTCCCAGATCCCCTCAATACCTCTATATAAAATGTATGGGTAAGAAAGGAAAAGGTGTAAACCCCATGTGGGGATTCAACTAGTATAGATTTCAGAGTGATTTCCCAAATCATTAACATCTCTCTTAGTTGGATTCTCTCAAGTTTTACTTATTGAATATCATATTGGTGTTGTTATTAGGAAAACCATTATAACTCCACTATCCCAATCACAAAAAATTCAACATTGTAAAGAATATCACTAAACCATTATGTAATTTCTATAGATTTTATAATGTTGTTTAATCTATCTATTAAAATTATTTGAATGTATTTTTTTTAATGATGATATTTATTATATATTAAATAAATATTGGTTTATTTAAGAGTTTCTTGTGAATAAAGATATTCGAAAATGTTTTCTTAAAAGATATATATACTAAAATTTTGGGTTGTTACATTCTTCCCTTATAAATGAAATTCCTCATCAAAATTCCCTTAATCTAATAAAAATAAATGATGGTAATTTTGTCTCATTACATATTCAGATTCCCAAATAGATCCATAATAACATTTTTTTACCATAAATTGTTTACTATATAGTGGTATTACTAAATTATATATTTGTTTAAGGCCTCTAATTATGTTTCCATAGAATAGAGACCATGTTCCAATTGTATAAATTTTATGTTTATTATATGTGTTTTATATTGTATGAAATTATTCAAAAGTGATTTACATAACACATCATGTACATGTGAAGGATTTAGGGGAATGTTATAAGCGATAAGTTGTAGAGGTCGTGACTATATTAGCCTAGAGTCAGTGGTTACTTTATTACATTCCCACTAGATATAAGTGATAACATTCCAAAATATCGAATAGTTTACTAGTCCTAGTAGTCTAGATTTGTAATAAAATCACACATATATTTATAAAAATAAAATAATATGAATTATTTTCATTGGGAACATCGTTATTCTCACTAAAATATTTTTGAAAATATTTTATAGTTTACTTCTTAGTATCTTGGGGAAATGAAAAAATATTGATGATATCAATTTTTTGATAAGGATTATATAAAACAGAAATTTTTTTATACATAAATAAGAAATAACCTATATATAAGGGTAAATAATTAAAAACACATGACATTCTATCAATAATTTGCGAATAAATTGCATTCATGTATAGTATCAATGATTCAATATCATGGATAATAATTACTATATTATCACTAAATGAAATTTATAATTTTGGAAATAATGATCTTAGAAATCATGGTATCTTATTATAAAGGCCTTGTTACAATATATTTTAATTTATAGGTGGTTATATATTAAAATCCACTTTAATAAGTATAGCTATCTGGTTTGTCTCATGATACATGTCAATGAATAAAAGCTCTATATAATTATGCTCCCCACGTATTACTACATGTCCATTTAATTCCTAATCAATTGAATAGAAAATTTAAATTTAAAAAAAATTCCTTATTAAAAAATGTTCATATTGTGAAATAGTTATGTAATATTAATATTTCCTTAGTCAATCAAAAAACTCTCAAAGTAAGGAATCATATGTATAAATTGTATACGGTTTATGAAATTTGCATATCCACGGTACAAATAATATACTTATTTAAGATACATTTAATTTCCAATGATCCAAATAAATTGACTATTTGAGGATAAATATAATTTCCCAAAAATTAATATAAGATGAAATATGCCCAATATTTCATCAAAAGTATTGGGTTTTTTAATAAAATCATGTACATCATATTGATAAAGGAAATTGAAGTTAATATTAAAATAATATTTTATAAAATTTTATTATTTTTAAAACCATTAAAATCTTATATAATTATACAAATATATTAAAATATTTATAATGGTGGGAAAATCATTTAACGTCATAAACAACAAAAAGAAACATTCTCTTTGAATTTTGTAAAGAAAGTGAAAATGAATCATTTTTAAAAATATAAATGGTTCTTTTAAAATCATTCATAAATTTAATTATTACAATAAAATCCTTACTATAATAATTTTGTAAAAAATATTCACTTTTGTAAAACAATTTTGAAAAATCTAGACAAGGAAGTAATATATACCTGATCAAAAATAGAAATGAGATTTGAATTTATATAAAATATTAATTTTTATTATTTAACTTATGAATTAAATAAAATGTGGATGAAAATATATAAACACATTAAATCTCAATATTATAAGAAAAAATTTATTTTATGAAGGATATATTATAAGATAATTTTAATGAAAATAAGAGAAATTTTAAAATGAGATTAAAATATTAATTCATCCCTCTTTACAAACTTTCAAACTGTAACCCCTTGATATAGTAAACATTAATAAAATATTTAATCATCTTTAATAAATACATATTCAGGTTAAATATATTAAAATGTTATTATATACATCATATAAACCTTTATATGAGAATAATACAAAACATGTCTCAATATTATGGAAATTGATATGAAACCCTTTACAAAGATTATATTGTTGAAGTGACAATAAATAAATAAATTGATTATGTGTAGGAAGTATAAATTAATGAAATGGAAATAAAACATGACATAATTATAGGTCTTTTAAAACATAATCATGGCATTACGTGGTCAATGATGTATAAGTATACAGAATTGAATAGAAGTTGAGTTAAGAAACCCCTTTCCTTGGGATTCCACTTTTTTTAACATTAGATAACCTGATTTATAATGGTATAAAATATTTTATAAAATTATTCATGAACCATTTTAAAATTTATAATATCATATATGATTATATTATAAAATTCTTTCACCTGTTCATTAATAATCATTCCTAATTATCCTTGTTTTTAATGTTAACTTCTTAGTTTTCTAAAGTTTATTTTATCTTGGTTGATTTCATTATTATGGATAGATTATTGTTCCATTATATTAATAATTATATATAAATATATTTTTTTAAATATATTTAATTTTAAAATCAGTGGTAAAGTGACATTAGAAAAATCAATTACACTATTGCTGGTGATGGTAGGTCATACGTAGGTAGTATCATTATTTTCAATATTTGATGGATAGAATGAAATATATGTAATGAAATATTTAGCCTTTATAGAGTAGTTATTATATTAAATATATAATATATATTTGTTTAATACTTTATTATTACCATCTATTTAAATTGGAATTTAAAAACAAATCACATCGTGTCATGGATATGGTAGTCCACACATACACAAGAGCAGAATTATCATTTTCCAAATGATGGAATGATAAAAAGGTAATTGATAAAATATATTTTCATAACCATAATTATTCCATAAATATCATATTTAATCATTAGTTCCATATCTATTACCATAAAATTAAAATGATGATGAAAAACAAATTACACTACTACATGGAGATGGTAAGTTACACACACACAAAAAAGAGACGTTTTCACTTTCTAGATGAATGAAAAGAGGTGTAAAATGATTTTACCATAACAATAATATATATATATATATAATAGAAGAATAATTATTTTTGGATGGAACGAACATATTTATAAGATGTAAAATAATAAATATACTTAAAAGATTTGGTAAATATTATTACCTCTTCTCTTGTATACTTATTTTGGATCCCTTTTTATGGACCCTTAGAATAGTGTATTTTGAATACCAGAACCTAAAATTCATGGATATAAAATTTTATAAGATAATATTTTATATTGTGGTAAAGATATATGTAACAATTTTTTAAAAATAAAATAGATAAGGGGGTCTATTTATAATTCAGGTGGGTGGAACTCCTGCAATGTTTCAATGTTTTATGGTTTTATGAAGTCAATTTCAAAGAAAATGGCTCCAAATTGACTCAGATTAAAAAAATATTATGGATAAGGTTTAAATAAAACTAACTAATTATTTTTAATAATGTTATGTGTTCATTTTAACACTTATCATTCTGTTTAACTCATTTATTAACAATTCTTCTCTCGAATCGTGCTAAAAAAATTCAATACAACACGGTAATAATTTTACATATAATGTTACAATTGGATCATAAATGGTAATTGAAATAATTTTTTGACCATTTATAATCCTAATTTTTTTTTAAATATTTTTTTTGTTTTCCAAAATTTTTAAAAAATGCTTTTTTCATAAAAATCATTAAGGTGATTTTTTATGAGATTCATTTACATTGATATAAATGTCATCAAAAATGTTATGGAACTCAAATATTAACATTCAAAATATATATATAATGTTATATTTATCTAAAAACTATTTTAAAACAATAATTTAAAAAAAATTATTATATTTAACATTTTCAAAATCATCTATTTTATTTTTTCATTTTTTAATAAATATTGGGTTATTTTTGTGCCGGATTATATGGTCAAAATAAAATTAATATAAAATAAAAAAATACGATCAGAAAAAATTAATTATGTTAAAAATAATCTTTTTTGACACTTTCATAAAATATTTTTATCCTTATGTGAACATATAATTTAAATTAAAAGTAAGAGAGTGATATTTTGGAATTTTCTTTTTTAGAAATAATATAGATGTCATTATCATGTTCAAATGGAACCAAAAGAACATTTTTTAAATTTTGGGATTACTATGTTCGAATTAATATCATAATATAAAACTATTTCAAATGTTTGATGTATTTTTATTTCTTAATCACAGTATTTTTAACCATAATGACATAATTTACCCTTTATTGAGTTGGTAAATATTAACAAACTTATTATTATTAATGACCAAAAATAAAAATTACTTATATAAAAAATTAGAACCTCTAGATTATAATTACATTATAAATTTATAAATATACAATATAAAAATTCATAAGAAATAAATTTTAATATAAATGCATAATATCTCTTGAAATAATTATTTTTAAATGTTTTTTACGTATAAAAATTAAATAATTTCCAAAAAAAATATATTAAATTTCCACTATTTAGATTATTATAAATAAAATACAACATACTTAACATTAATGTATGATTAAAAATATAATGGTACCTTTAAAATACTTTATCTATTGAAAATAAATGATAGTATTTGG
This sequence comes from Viscum album, assembly GCA_963277665.1. Lineage (NCBI taxonomy): Eukaryota > Viridiplantae > Streptophyta > Magnoliopsida > Santalales > Viscaceae > Viscum > Viscum album. Next base: position 1,769,136,015 of record OY728152.1, read on the forward strand.
AAATTTTGTATTTTTCTTTATTTAGAGGAAAAATTAATCTATTTAGAAAAATAAAAAAAATTATCATAAGTTAATTTTTATATAATGATTTAAAATTTAATTTATTTTTTTAAAATATCATTTATAAATCTTTCTGAAAATAATTTTACTTTATACAAACAAAATTCAGTAAAAATTACTTTGTAGGAAAATGTATTTTTTATGCATAAAATGGATACACCAAAAATTTAGTTAATATTTCTTAATATTTTATCAATAAAATTATATTTAATATGGTCGTTATACAAATTATTCATAATTTGGTTACATATAATCATACTCTCCAATTTAATGGGTATTCCACATTTAGATAATATTATTTTGATATTATATTTTAACACACATAAGGCTTAGTGTTGCGTGTTATGAAATCTATCGAAATTATTATTTTTTTAAAGTAAATTTTTATGGTTCCAAATTATCCACACATAAATTTATTTCACCATATAAATTAAATCTAGTTCATAAATGGTTCAATACTTGACCACAACATTATTTAATACCCACATCATACAAAGGGATAAGAAAAATTATTTTAAGGAAAAGTGAAAGTGGGAAGGATAATTGTAATTAGAAATAACATATAATATTGTTCTGAGATAATACTAACATCGGTTGGAAGCCAAAATATTGACATTGAGAAGAAAACAACAATCAAAGGACTAATATAAATTGACATAGAACATGTTCATTAGAAATTTAGTGACTAAAACCATAAATAATGGAAGGATAAAAAGACTATCAACTCAATGAAAATAAAGGTAAAAGGATGACATTTTTTATAGATCATTTTCTGAAGTTTTAATAATTCCATTAACATATTCTCTTTTTATCATAATTTAATAGTCAAACCTAACAAGTATAATATCATCCTTACATCCATTTCTAACTAATTGACATTTTTACTATAATTGATTAGTATTGAAGTTGAATTTTTTATTCCTAAAGCACTAAAATAAATAGTTAATGGATGATATAATCCTCAAATAGATAAAAATATATTTCTTATATCTTCAAATATTTACCAAAAATTAAAATTATTAGTATAGGTTATCTAATAAATATAAATATACTTATTATGAAATAATACATTATCCTTTGAAAAATTTACAAAGAACCTAATGTTTAACTTAATCTATTCTATAAATAGTTATGTATAAGACTTCTCCAAAATATATCATTATAAATTCAAAAATAAAAATCCCTAATATATTATCACATATTTTTTAGATAAACCATACCATTATCTCAAAATAATATCAATCATTCATAAGGTTATGTACTAAAAATGTACATATCCTAATCATATAGTCTAAAAATTATTCTATTCATTTCCATAAATATCCTAAATCGCCAAAAATACCAAATAATAACATATATACTTTCATAAATTAACTCAATATTCATTCCTCAAATTATGTTTACCTTAATCATATGAAATTCCCAATATAGTGTTTTTAACATTAATAACCTAGCCATCAAATCACTTTTCAATTCCATGGTTGTCTATATGATATAATTGTATTCACAAAATATAATAATGATTTTATTTTTGTTCCACTCCACTTTGATCCTCAATGGAAATCTCCACAATCAACTTATTTACTTCCATAATTTATATCACAATATTTCATGCTATTTTTTGCGATCATAAATGACATATTTCCATCATTTCATCAATTCTTATGATTCTCTTATTAATTCATGATTCAATTGTAAAATATATACAATGATAGTACTGTATATTTAATATATTTATTCTCGAACATTGACCTCAAAGTCCCATTATAACTTATTGTGCGTCATTATTCCCCTTTCCATACTTTACTATTGTCCCTACTATAAAATTTAGTTGATTAAATTAAATATTACTCTTTTCATTGATAGATCTCTCCCAAAATTTAAATCAATGTTTTGGGGGGATTACCTTGACCTGAGCCACCCTTATATGTGTTCCATTCTTATAGTCTTATATCCTTTTCACGTAGAACCAAATTTATTTTCTTTTATCACAAATGTGTGATTTTATCAAAAAAAATGATTGAAAATATGTTTCGACCATTGGAATTTATTACATATCATACTATACATGAATTGATTAGATTTTTCAACTTAATTAATTTATTATTTTATTAATTACTTGATTAAATTATATTATTTCCTGAAATAAAAAACATAACTTACTTCCAAGATGTCGGTGATAAATAGAACAATTTTTAAGGATTACTTGGATGGGATCACCATTCTATATTGTTAAAACTTGTTATATACTATAAATATACATGTAGTGATACTTTTAATTTTTATATAATTACTTTGATAGACTCACAAAGAAAATTACATAAGAATTCATGGGAGATACTAGTTTTATATGGGAGTCACCTTTGACGGGGTATGTTGACAGATCGGTATACCATGCCAAGAGTGATACTAATCCCCTATGTGAGATATAGGGACGATTTCATCATGATATGTATTACACCACACCGAGAGTGATACTTGTGATGCAATAACGGATCTCCTTGGGTATAATCTAATGTTGGTGAGTGTTTGTAGTTCTCCCAGTGCGATACATGGGTTCCTCTATACTATTTAGCTTGGACAAGCATATGATGATGTTTATTTAAACTATGGACATTAATTCTATATAATTCCAAGAATCCAATTTCAATAAATCAAATTACATGTTTTCCAAACCAAATAACATTCTTGGGTTCAGTCCAAATATGGCTCTTTCCTAGTTAACATGATATGTTTTTTCTGCTCACATATATGCATGAGAAACTTTGTACATCCATATAGTATATTTATAGGTTTCCATTCATTCAGGTAAATCCATATTAGACCGTTGTAGGTAGATTAATTTGGGTATCCCTATGGAACCCAGTCCGAAGTTATTTATTTATTAATTTATTCCATCACTTTTTTATTTTTGGGACACCAGTCATTTTATATGGACAAAACGGATAGTTCTAGACACCACTAGAGGTGGCCCACTATGTAAATATCACACCCTTCTTAGGCCACCCATGATTCCTGAGCATACCATAGGATTTATGGTTTAGACAAAGGGATGTATTGAGATTCTGATTTATTATTTTCAATACTTTGATTAACTATGAGAGCTAAGGAAAGATCTTATGCTCCTACTGTTACTGGATGTATCTTTAGGATTTTGTCATTTTTTAGCGTGTTTTACATTATTTTACCCATGTATACAATGTATGTAAATTTTTTTATATCATCAAGAAATTATTATCATTTTTTATATGATATTGATATTGCCTCCACATATTAATATATCTATATAATTAATTAATTTTTCATTAGCTTATCAGTATTATTATTTTTGTGTATTACTTTGATCACAAGGGTATAGTATCCTCAAATACAACACCGCAAAACCTCGATAATAGTTGGAATCCTCTGGCATATAGTGAGGTGCGCTTGAGGGAATGTGACCAACAAGCTCCAATTACCTCTTAGTGGCATTCAGATTAGGATTCCACAAAGTTGTATTATATAATTTTCTTTTAATTTTTATATTATTGTTAAGGTTTCAAATTGAAAACTATGAATGTGTTGAAATTTGGTAATTGATCTATTACAAGGAGTATCTTACACATGTATAAGGGGATCCCAAATTACATGGAATTTAATATTGATGTTCTGGTTTATACTAGTTATTGTTTTCATGATTTCATCGCATAGAGACATAAATGTTTTGTGAAATTATTATTATTGTTTTATTATTATTATGGAATTAATTTAACTTGGCCTACTTTGGAAAGAGAGTTCAATCTCATACATCATATATGAAATTGATTATTCACCTATCATGCATTATGTAATTTTATATTTTTATTTCACTGTACATCACCTATATTGTATCATTATTGTTGGCCCGTTAATTATTTTATAGTTATCTATTGGATATTATTTTAGGTATAACATAATTGGATTAATTAATGTATCCAAATCAATATAAATTTGGTTCTATCAAATAGATTTATGATGGCATCTGAGTTAGCCAATTATTTTTTTCATGAACCACTAGTTTTTTCAAATGAAATATCAGATGATATTATTATATGAATGCCAATTGTAATTTATGAATCATATACTATTATAAATTTTGAATTGTAGTTAATTCATTAAAATAATTTTAAATGAGGTTTTATATCATAACATAAGACATAAAGGTCATTTCTTAGTTACATGATATACAAATTTAAATTTATAAATATTACGGGCCATTATAAATTTAGAATGGTGAAGCATATAATTATACAATGATATCCTTATGCATATAAATAAGTATGAACTTAAATAAATTAAAAACATAAATAAAATAGTTAATTCTAAATGGAGATGCTAATTGAAATGTAAAGGGTGTTTTCCTCTATACCATATAATTGAAACTCCATATATAGGAACATTGGTATTTTTATATGATACTTTAACCCTGACCCTGGCTTAGTAGTGGGTAGTATTCAATGTCTCTTAAAATCTATTGTGATCATTCCAATCAAACATTAACTAGATTTCAGAGAAAGAGGAGCGGTGTGACTCATTTATAGGGTCATTTTGTACCTTCAATTCCATGGTAACTTATTTCTAATCAAATGATAAATATTATCAAATTAATGTTCTTTAAAAATGTAGATATATGTCCCTATGACATCCTTGATTCATACACCAAGAGGGTCTCTATAAAAACACTACTATTTATTTCACATTAAAAAATGATTCATTGCAAAAAAATAAGCATAATACAACCAGAACGATTGAAAGTTCTATTTTCATTAAAATATTATGTACATTACATATCAAATTAAAACACAAAAAACAACATCTTTATTGAAAACATCTTTAACATGATCAAAATTTTCCTTTGTACTTAACACTTCATAGGATAACATCTGGAGATACATAAAAAAAAGTTAGATATAAAGCCTATTAAGGGAACAAATAAGGAATAAAATTAATAAGACAATACATGTTAAAAAATAGTAATATAAATGGATCATTAAGGGAACATGAATAATGAGGAATTATATAGCATGATAATCATTACATGGTAATGGTGCAAACAACATACAATATTGTATCAAAAACATATGTCAATGATATATCTAGTAATACATCGTGGTGGAAGAAGTACCAAAAAAGGAATTAATTAAACCAATTGTACCAATGTTATGTTTGATGATACTTAATATTACCCAATGCATTAAAGCGCTATATAATTCTTAGGGAAGCTGTCACATTTATTTCATTTTCATGCTTATGTGTATTGCATGGATCAACCAACATGGATTCATTCATCATCATAATTTATTCCATGATCATGAAGTGTGAAATTCATACATATATGTCCCCACTGAAATAGTTATACTTTTTTAAGGGTGAATACCCATTATAGATAATCGACATTGAATTAACTATACAATAATTTTGAAATGGAAAATTGTGGTGCAATTTTGGCAGCATAACGGTGTCACATAAAAATAAATAAAATGGGTTCATGATAGATAAAGGGGTATCTCATAATTCATATATTATATTTAATGTTATATATACATGTAAATATAGGTACCAACATAATGAATTGGATCGATTAATGTGTAACATAATAAAGAAACTTTAATAAAGGGAACAATTGAATGAAACCTTACTTGAATGTGTGACTCCAAAGGTATGGGTGGAGCTTCTATAAAGCTTGGGGTAGCCTTGGGAGGACTATATAGAGTGGAAGGACGGGTGGGGATGTGCTCCATAGAGTTTGAGTGAAGATAAATTGGGTTTTTTGTGGGTTTATATAGGAGTGTATGGGGATTTAGTTATTATTTATGTTTTGGAATCTATGTAATAAAATGTAGAAAACCAAATTATATCCCATGTTTATTGCCCATGGTTTTTGTCAAATGGTAGTCGATTAAATTGTTATATGAATCCAAGGTCATAACATATTAAAAAATTACCATTGGGGATGCTGAGGTGATTCACAGTCTTAAAGAAATGATTTTAAAATCATAAAATATATTATAAGTATTTGTGGATTCATAATGGCATTACAAAATAAATGAAACAAAAATATAATAATATTGTATTTAAAGGTAAATCATAAATTTATTCATGGATCCTATTTATATTTCTTATTAAATCTCTTTCAGGTAATTACAATGTTATAAAACACAAAGTACATTTTTAGGGTATTTAATTTTATCCCGAAAATTCAAATGTCTCAAAAAATTATAAAAAATTAACCATTGGATAATTTCAATATCTTGCTTCTAAAAATAATTTTCATTTTATCTAAAAATTGTACTAAACATTTTAATTTAACATTTAAAATAACAATCATAATTCATTAAAAATTATGTGTTTTTTACAATAACATTTTTCAAACCCTTATAACAATTTAAATTTGACTTCATAAAAAATATATTCCCATTTTTATTTGATAAATATTATTCAATAATATTATTATATTATTTATTCTAATAATTAATAAAATAATTAATAAATTAATTTCATTTTAATAATATCCTAAAATAGAGTTTGTGCTTTAAAATCATTTACAAAGTCACAAAAATAGGATTAGGATATTTTCATTATTTAATAAGAAATAAGGAACATATTCTTAAAGCTAGGGTCTTGATACATATCCATTTAATACAGTAGCATTCACCCTAAGAGTGATGTTCATGATGGTTGGGATTTCATGTGGTCGTTTGGTGAATATGGTTTGGGTTGTGATCTCGATATGCTTGAAATTCTCCCGTAAATGGTTTCACACATTCTTGATTCATTAGATCTCAATATAAGTTTTCTCAAGAGAAAATTCTAGAAATGTGATACCCCTAGAAGTACTGATGGGATTGGTAGGGTCTGATCTTACTAGTTGATTCCATAAATTCTTTTCTCTATGTTAAAAGGATTTGTTATAACCCCTTTATTTATACTAGTCATGTGATCACTATTGAATGACTGTATTATCAACTATGAGGATCATTAGCAGCCAAAATATCGAATTGGTAATAATAAAAAAAGAATTTATTGTGTTTTATATAACCATAATACATTTAGTTAAATCAAAAATGGGGATTTTATTCATAATATTTTTGGTAGTTCTAGTGGCGATGATCATTCTTCTGAGGTGGTGGGAACTAGGCCACTAATATTAACTCCTCTAATGCCAAAAGAATCAAAATATTCTTCCTCCACTAGGTAGTGATGCTTGGTTTCAAGATATTTTATTTCACTTCATGTCGTATGTTCATGGTGCTCCATGACCTACCCCAACTATGGTAGAGTTGATGAAGGAATTATAGAATTTGTATCCATCCACGTTCTCAAGAGATGATAGACCTCTAGTTGAAAATCCATTAATTTTGTCAATGTTATCGATCATTGATCATTTTGAGATGCCTTCAGAGTAGAGCTTCAAGATCTATACCAATAGGATTATTTATTACATAGAAGATTTGTGGGATGTTATTTCCTAGGGTAATGGTTAGGGAATAGTATCGGTAGGCTTCCATACCTCCTTTTATGAAAACATCTTTATGAAAAAATTGAGAGCAACCGTTGTTATGGAATTTATAATTATATAATGGGTTTATATTTATATAGTGGATTATTCGTCTCTTTTTGTTGTGAATCAGTGTTTTATATTGACACTTATCAGTTATGAGTTTATCACTATGAAATGGCTTGAGGATGGGATTGCATATGCCATCTGATCGTAGTGGAATGTTTTCTAGTAGATCACTATTTCTGAGAAAATGAGTCGGTCCCTCATCACAAAGTGGAACATAAGGGAAGATATCAATGTAATATAGGGTTGGTCATTATCAATTCATAGAAATGGTTTTTCTAGTGGTTGAAAATTTTATTTCATGGTTCATTGTGGGGGTAGTTCCAACCAGATGATGAACACCGACAGTTATGTGGTGTTTCACTAGTGTGGTAGAGTAGGCTGTAAGATTCCCTAGTTCATGAGGAACCAAATAGAGTCTCAAGCTTTTGGATGTTGGGATACCTTTATTGTTTCATCCAAAAATTCCCTCTGGTTCCAAGTGAAAAGTTAAATATAACTACACCATGTTCATGTACAGGATTTGATGTTATACATCATACTGAAAGCAAGTCTACTAATGGTCAATATGGACGAAGAGGGGGTCATGGTTGAGATGGTTAGATTTTATAGGTGAAGTGTAATAATATCTGGTCATCCTACATTATTTAGGTTTCATCTCAACGTAACAGATTAGGCCAAAAATATATAGTGCATCCAACACTTGAGAAGCATTGTCTGGGGCCTTATTATAGTGACCTTATATTTCTTACATTATTATTAAAAAAATAAAATAGATAACATAAAATTGTTACAATATAGGATCCAGAGGATTGGTGTCTTGCAGAAATTAGAACCATACATAATTTCAACATAAAAAAATTAATCATTTTTTAAAATTCCCGAAATTTATCCTTAAAATTCCACATTAACCTTCATACAATTAATCACCTGGGGATATATATCAAAAAAGGGGTCAACTAATATCCTAGTAAAATGATTAATAAGGACATGAATTATTATAACATGGGTTATGATAATAATCATCTTCAACATAACATATTTATAGTATCAACATCATAATCATGATTGTAATCATCAAATAAAGGCATGGAATGCGGAAAAATCGGAGATCATGTCTTAGTGCTCAAATACCACACATAGTTGTGAATAAAACTATAGTCATTTTCACACATAAAATATGTTCATATTAATACAATAATCATTGAAAAAAAATATATAGCATCATGTTCATGAATATTTTACATTATCTCATGAGATACATCACATTACCCACTGCATTAAATCTTTGTATAATTCTCTTTTCACTCATCAGATCATAACATTTAAGAAATCATTCCTTACTCATTGATAATAGATCAATCATAAACCTAAAGAAACTCATGTAATGGAATGGGTTTCATTTCATTAAGTATAAATAAATGAATAAATATTGGGATTCCAAAATATTAAAGGGAAAAAATTGGTGTAAGAATCAACACATTTGATTGAAGATAAAACAATATCTAGAGTAGTCAAAAAATTAATTAAAAAGAATAGTTAATTTGAGAATAATTTTAATTTTCATAAGAATATATTGGAATCATTTATATAACAAAATATAAAACTAAAGGATAATGACATTACATTTTATGTATAAAGAAAGAATATACACACTAAAATTTTTTATGAAAGAAAAATAATACAAATAAAAGAAGTTGGGTCTAAGATTACACATAACTTATTTATTAATGATTTATATATATTAATATCTTGGATAATAAAATTATATTAATCAATTAATAAATCCCAATAATATTCATTATGTATTTTCTTTTCAATAATTTTAATTTTTTATGGCCTTATTGGTGAGTTATAGAGGCCCATTTTTTATATATTTTGTTCCGACGATTATATAACATATAATAGGTATAATAAAATATTATTTAATCCTGATAATGGTTTATTAAAAATACATGAATGTGTTAATATAAAATTAAAACTCATCATCCATAAAGGTTATAAATCAACACAACATAGATGAAGTTTTAATTTTTAGAAAAAAAGGGAGAGGATAAATTTTTTGATAATGGATATTAAAATTACAAAATAAAATCATATTATACATTTGATACTAGAGTAATAATATTCCTTTGGATATGATAAGTGATAAAATAATAAGAAAATAAAAGAAAATAAATAAAAAAGAGAACAAATGTGGATTTTACCTCTTTAATTTCCTCTTCTTGATAACTTCTTAAAGGAACAGTTTTTCGTATTTTGTTAATACCAATAAAACTTTTGTTTAGTAAAGATGTATAATAATGAAATTGGTAATAATTTGTACAATATTAAAGTCATAGATGTTTTTAGTAGAAGAGGGGGTGAGGGATGGTATTTATACGGGAGGAGTGTGGTGTTTTTTATTATTTTATTCATTAGTTTATTATTTTGGCACATGAATATCAATAGTGTTTATTATTGTAACTAAATATCGTATCATGATCATTATAATTGGGGCCAATGTGGGATTACCTCATCCATATATCATTAATTAATTAATAATTAATTTATTCATCTTATATCGCTTATTATTGTATTTCTCTATTCATAAAAAATCAACTATTTTAGAAAAATACCAGTAATTTACCATAATAATTTTTAAGCATTTAGAAATTAAAAATGAACTCCATTTTATGAATATAATTTTATAAATATTATATGTTTAATTCTTCAATAAAATTTTCATTTATTTGAAAAATATCGATTTAGATGTTTTAACTGATTTTATGAAACGTTGAAAAATTAATTATGTTCTCTTGAAATTTTATTATAATTTAAAAATATATGAATACTAATTTATTTATCTAATGTATGAAAATAAATATTCTTCTAAATATTTATATTAACATTAACATTAAAAATAATGATTAATGTTTATAAAATAGTAACACTTAATTTCTCATTTTAAAAACCATTATTTACTTATTTCATGATATAAATATATTATATTTTCCTTTATAAGATACGTAGATTTTATTTATAAATTAATAGTTGAGGATACTATTCAATTAGATAGATTACTATTATTAATTTTTATATTACTAATCCAATGGTCAGGTTATTATCTCATTAGTATTGGTTTATTAATTTTTATAAATATTACATATTTCACTCTGCATTTACAATAATGATATTTTTATTGGCATCTCAATGTTGTGTGTGTGTTTTTTACCATATAACATAATTATAATAAGGGAGGTTCCATTGATAAAATTTGGGTTTATTATATTATTCCCCCCTTTTAAAATTTCACCCTCAAATTTCATATAACATACCATGTTGAAAACATGTAGGGCTACTTCTCCTTAATCCCTTCCGTCAGTCCCCATTTCACATATTCATACTTATGATTCCTCAACAATGCTTTGAAAAGTTGTGTTGTTTTGTTACATAGGTCCTTTCCAATATGGTCTAATATATTCACTTGTTTCTCTTCAAATGAGGGGTTGTTCTCCAGTTGTACCACCTCTGAATTTTGTACACGTGACTGGTCTGGTATGTACTTCCTTAGAAGAGATACCTTGAACAAATAATGAATATGATAAATTTTTTGTGGAAGTAAATTTTAATAAGACACTACGCATATGCAATCGAGGTTCTAAAATGGGAGAATGTACATCAGGTTAAGATTCCCATTATTTCTAAATCACTTGACATTTTTTCATGTAGATATTAAAAGGGTGAATTTTTACCCAACATCAAACTCCAAATCACTTAGACAGTATTTGGTATAGCTATTTTTATGACTCTGATATGTTTTTATATGATTTTGGTTTACATGAACCTTGATTATCGTCACTTTTATAAAAATAGGTCCATGTAGCTTTAATTCTCCAACTTCATCCTGACAGGTTAGAGTTCAACATTGCATTCCATACAGAACATCATATGTTTTCATCTAAATAATCACATTGAAGATACTATTTTATGAGAACCCATCCAATGGGAGATACTTGTCACATCTACATTATAATTCATTTAATAATTCCTTTATCTTCCCTCTAAGGGTATGAATTGTCCATTTATATTGTCCATCAGTTTCTAGGTGATAGCATAAGCTAAAATTAAATTTAGTATTCAAATAAAGTTGAAGAATTATCTATAATTTAAATGTGAACCTTGGATCATGATTACGGACAATAAAAAGTGGAACACATGAATCCTCACCACTTCCATTAACTTTTCCATAAAAAGTTGTTTGAGGGATAAATATTCTTGTATAATGATAAGCTGGGTAGTATTGGTGATTTTATCCACCACAACCTATATCACATTGTTTCCATCAGTTGTATTTTGGATACTAGTGACAAATTCCGTAGTGAAATTGTCCAATTTAAACATTGGTATAGAAAATGGATACATCATCCCTTTTTACTTTTTTCACTCTTCTTTAACTTGATAACATACCTAGAAACGTGAGATATATTCTAAAACATCCTACTTTAACTTATCCCACCATATGTTTTCTCAATAATTACGATGCATCTTGGTAATTCTATGATGGATAGAGAAGTATGAGCTATGTGAATTATCCATTACCTCCTTCTTTATCTCATGTGATGAAGGCACAAAAAGACTTTCTAGAAACAAAATAATGATATCGTCTTTGGTACGAATCCCGTGTAGTTTTTTTTCATTTACCACTTTCAATTTATTTTGTAACTCAATATAATCCCTTTATACCTCCATGATCTTATCTTGGATATATGGTTGGGATATATGTTGGGAATGATAGGATTTATTCCATGTTATTATTATTTACAATTCCATACATTGGATATCCGTGAATAAAGAGACATTTTCAATCCACATAATGCATAAAGTATCGGGTTCTTTTTTGGTAAGATCATCCGCTACCTTGTTCTCATTTCCCAGATGGTAAGGAATAGAGAAATCATAGTCCTCGATTATCTTTAATTTTATTCTTTGAAACATTCAGTGTACCATATATTTGAATGTGTACATTTGACTATTATGATTTGTATGTATTTTACGCTTCTCACCATAGATGTCTCACCTCCCAATCATGAAAGAAAAGTATGTCGTTTCAAACATCAAATCATGTTTCGGGTTATTCAACTCAAGGATATTCAACTTTCATGACGTGTGATCTATCCCTTTATCATTCTTCAAGAGTACTCAACCAAATATTTTCTTCAAATAATCACTATATATCACAAAACATTCCGCATTTGTTTGTAATGTGAGTTCGGGTATGATGATTGGACTTTTTTATCATCTATGTTCTTACCTCTCATTATTACATCTATATATAATTTACCCATTTCCTTGTTAAATTAGCAAGTGGGATAGAAAATTGTGATATATTCCTCATAAAACATTGATAGTACCCTAGTTTTCTATGAAAACAGAATATTTTCATGACACTAGTTGGTCTAGGCCATTCCTCAAATGCCTGTGTTTTTAAGGGTCCGCATAAATTCCCTCGCTGATGATCATGTTTCTTAATAATGTGACATGGTGCATCCAATATTTAAACTTTCTGATCTTTTCATACAATTTATCATTCCTTGATGTCATTAGAACAATCCTTTTATACTCTTCACATTCCTATGTGAACATTGATTAATTGAGAATGTCATCGATAAATAGTACCAAATAATTGTCGAGGTAGTATAGAAAGACTCTGTTAATAAATTACATGAATATTGTAGGTGAATTATTAAGTCTGAATGGATTCACTAGAAAATAATAGTGCATATACCTTGTATGGAAGACATTCTTTTGAATATATTAATTTTCACCTTCGGTTAATGATATCTAGAATGGATATTCACTTTTTAGAATTATTTATCTCATCATAGTTGATTGAAAAAGTCATCAATTCTTGGAATATTATAATATTTCATTATGGAAATATTAGTAAGTACTCGATTATATATGCATAGCCACATTGATCCATCCTATTTCTTTAAAAAGGGAACTAGCACACCACAATGTGATTTAGGAGGGAATATGAACCCTTTTTTCAAATGCTTCTATAGATAAATCTTTATATCTGCCTTTTCAGTTGGGGCCATCATGTAGAAACATTTTGATATGGATGGGTCTTTGAGTATAAGTTTTATTCATAATTCTACCTCACAATATGAGGGAAGTCTGGGTAATTCATTAGTGAATACAATATTGTATTCCTTCACAATGGAAATATCCTTAAGGTTGATACCTTTCATTGACACAACCATTTGGGAAAGGTATTCTCTATCATTTGGCATCAACACCCACACGGTTGATGGATTTTCCAAAGTAGATTCCCGGCCTTACATCAATTATTGGACAGGAAAGGTATTCTCCTTCATTTGGCATCAACACCCACACGGTTGATGGATTTTCCAAAGTAGATTCCCGACCTTACTTCAATTATTGGACAGTCATGGGATGTATCAAAAATATGAAAATATATTTCCATTTCTCAATAGTTCAAATGCGATCATATAACGGGAGCCATCACATGACATGTATAGTCTTCAATTCCTTGAAGGAGAGTATTATGATATATTCTAAAAGAAAATTCCCACATACTACAATAATAGAATTGTCCAATAGATTGATGGAAATGTTCTAACCACTTAGTGTATTAGGGATATCTCTAATTCAAGGTATCGGGGCATACATTCAATATTTGTAGATAAATTTAAAGATATAAAGGAATAAGGATAACCATAATCCAATAATTCTTATTCCATTCACGATTGAATATTAAGCATAACTTTTATGAATTAATTTTCTTCCTTTAATTCAATAGTTGTGATGGCTTCAATTTTCCCATTCCTCTTTTTTCTATAGTGGATTCCGATGTTGATTACCCTCAAAGGGTCAAGGTTTTGTGCACTGGCTTGCATTTTTTCCTTTCTGTATGTAGTTGAATTATTGAACCATGGGTGGTTTTCTCTTATCCTACATCATATTGGATTTATTATTCATGTGTATCTGATATTCATGATCATGGGGGAATTCTCTCCCATACAATAATAATTTCCCCATCCGTTTAAGGAAATTACCATGATTCTTTTTCCATAATTTTTGACATGTGAGTGGCTAGTATGTCATTCCACGATTGTCATTAAATCCTCCATATTGAAACTCTATCCTTATTTTCTTATCAGATTATTTTTCATTCCATTCTCCAAACACCATATTCACATAAGAAACATATTAAAATAAATATCCATAACTTTCAAAGTCTCAAATATCAAGAACCATTTAAAGTTGTGTTTTTATAAAAATAAAGAATATATATATTTTTCTACCATTATTAAAAACAAAACACAAGGAATACCTTGAAACATATCGGAAGATTTATTTATAATCCCTAACATATTCAACTTATTTTTCTTTAACTCAATTAATTCATTATCCATTTTTTTCTAAAGAGTTCAAGGGTAATAATTTACAAGACATGTTTTTGTAAAGTCTTTTGTCCCAATATATTCTATTGCATCCTTCTATTTGTGTTCATAATCAATTCCCACCAGTAATAGGCCTCTCTATATAAATGATATCTAGATAGATCCACCTTCTCTTTCTTAAAACATTGAATCATAGAAAATATCTCATCCACTAAGTTAACCCGATATTATTTAAGAAGTTGTTAATAAGATATACTAAATGTAGAAGGTTATTATCATATAAATGGATTGATAGATAGTTTATCCCTATTGGGTAAAGGAATAATTTCCTAATAATTCCATTTATTTTTCATTCATTGATATATTTGGGTAAGCATGACAATTAAATTTTAAGATCCACCTCCCAAGGAATTGGGGTTGTAATTTGGGAAATCGCTGAATTTTTTCTCACATGGGTTGTTTGCATGATTTCTAAAAGCTACCACCATTTTATAAAATACAACATGATTGGAAAAAACAAAATTAAAAAATCCATGAATGAATAATTTATTCATTTATGTGATTAACTCTAATGGAATATCTTATAGGATCCCTATGTTTATCATTTTTTCTAAACCAAGCCTCATATATGATTATATATACATAATATTATTCTAAGGGTTTACACTATTGTTCAGTTATACTAATTTCAAAAAATATCTATACCATTATTTGATAGAAACTATAGAAACCCTAATTTTCTTGAATGATTATTAAGTAATTTTTAAAATAAACTACATAAAAGTGTTACACTCGATGATCCAAAGGTTTAAGGTCTTGTGAAAATTAGAACCATAAAACTGTAAATATAAAAAACATAAAAAATTTAAATCCTTCATATTTTTTTTAAATTCCAAGTTCTCTTTAGTACAAGTACTAACATGAGGGTATACATCAAATAAATGGATGATCTAACTGCCCTTAAGAGGATAATTATGGATATGAATCAATATAACATTGGTAATAATAATCAAAATCATAACCGTATGATAGTCGTAAAAATAATGAGGGGATGATTTAGATAATGTCATGGAATGTGGAAATGACTAAAAATTAAACCTCTTATGTTAGTAGTCAAATACACAACATAGTTACAAACAAAACTAGAATCACATTCATAGATAAAATATGTGAATAATGATAAAATAATAATTCTGAACAAATATAACATCACTTCAATGTATATTTCACATTTTATCATGAAATAAATCACATTACCCAATATATTGGAATGCTATCGAATTCTTGGTGCACCCCTCAAGTCTTAAAATTAACAAAATCATGCATGTCGTACAGAACATATATTGATATTAGACATATAACAACCCATTTAAAGGAATGGTTTTCATTTAATAATGAATGAATTCCAGAATAAACATTGGGTTTCCCAAATTTTACTGTAAAAAACATATTTGGTATAATAATCTTCATGCATTTGTCAAGAAAAAACAATCTCAAGAGAAGTCCATATGTGAATTGTAAAGAAATGTTCTTTTGGGAAAAAAATTTGTGATTAAATAATATTTGAATAATGTGTATCCCCGGAATAAATAGAAGGAAAATGAAAATATAATTTATTAATATTAAAATAATATCCACAAGGTATTTCTTCTTGAATGAGGAAAACCCCAAAGAAAATGAGTGGGGCCTAGGATCCCCTTACCTTATGTCTGAATTCATTATTCATGTAAAAATCATGGATAAAGAAATTAGATTCATAAATTTCTAAATACAGAACATATTATACATTTAATTAATTTATTATTATTATATAATGTTTTTTATTTCTATATGGATGAGTTATAGATTTCATGTTTAACGTGTCGGGAGTGTTAATTTTCTTGGTTTGTTAATCATTTCACTTGTATACAAGTATATATGTTCATGTAAAATTTGAATAAATATCAAAAATTCAAATTTTTGGTTATTAATGAACAGAAATATTTTTAAATGGTCTTCTGTATCATTTTTTTATATGGTATGATGATAATTCATTATAAAAAATGATCATGAAAATGATTTAATTTCATTTGGAGGTTTTTACAACCCACACAAACTCATATAATTTTTTTAAATAATCATTATATATTGGGTAAAGAAAACTATTTTAAATATAATATCAATAATGAAATATTATTTTTCCATAATCATGGTTTTATGACCAGCCATGAAGTTAGTGACCAAAAATGAAAACACGTCATCCTCAAATGTGATAAATTAACACATCATGGATGATGTTTACATTTTTAGATAATAAGTTAGGGGAAAAGTGGATTCATGATGGATATTACATTAACAAAAAAATATTATAGTATATATATATTACTGGATTTATCATATATTATTGGAAAGGGGAGGTTAAAAAATAATGAGAAAAGAAAATAAATGAAATTCTAAGAGAACGAGAGAGGATTTTTCCTATAGAATTTATTCTTCAAGAGGACCTCCATAAAAAACATGATATTGGCCACGAGTTGTGACCAGTAGCTTTAAGATGTGGGGAAGTGGCTTGGGAAATTAATTGGGATTAATTTATATAATCATGAATTATTATTAGGTGTGAGGAGAAGACGTGGTGAGGGGTGGTATTTATATGGGAGGAAAGGGGTGTTTTTCCAATTATTTTTTTCATTGTTTTATTATTTTCCCTCATGACAATAAATTGTGTTGATTAATGTGAATTAATAGAGTAAATGGTTCATGAGATTTTCAAATAATGGCTTATTACTGCATCCATACATCATTCATGACTTAATAAATCATGTATTCAGCTTATATCGTAAATTATTTTATTTCATTATTCACTAAAAATTATACCATTTCCAAAAAATCCAAAAATTTAAAACAAATCATTTATTCAACATGTATAATGAAAAAAATGTACTCCATTTTATGAAAATAATTTTCTAGACATGATAAATTTATTTTTTATTTAAAATCATCATTATTTTAAAAAATACATATATTAAATTATAGCTGATCTTACGACACATGGAGAAATAAATTTATGTTACATAAAATTATCTTCTATCTATAAAATATAAGAATATAAATTTATGAATATATTTTTTGAAAATAATTTTTCTTTTAAATAATTATATTATTTATAAAATCATAAATAGGCATTTTTCTTTTTCATAAATACCAACACTTAGATTACCATTTTTAAAACATTTATATACTTATTTTATGATATAAATATATAATATTTCCATTTATAAGATACATAAACCCTATTAATATATTCTTATGTGAGGTTACTAATAAATTGGGAAGAGTTATATTATTTATTGTCTAATTTATATTTAAATTTACAAGTAACAAATCAATTGATATGGGTTCCCTAACTTATATAAACATCACATGTTTCATTCGTCAATTATAAGAATTATTTTTTTACTGAAATATAAGTTCTATGTATGATTATTATACAATATAATATAACTATTATAAGGTATGTTCCATCGATAAAATTATGAATCATTACATTCCTTCCCCTTTTGAAATTTCACCCAAAAAATTTTGTTTTAAAAAATAACCTAAAAACATGTGAGGGTAATTCTCCTTTATTTCTTCCCCTAGTTACCATGTCACTTATTCATACTTAGGTTTCCTCGACATCACTTTCACAAGGTGATTATTCTTGTTACATTGGACCTTTTCACAATAGTCAAGGATATTCATCGGCTTCTCTTTGTATGGGAGGTCATTCTCCTGTTTTTTCACCTCTTGATTTAGTAAATGTAGGGGGTATGGTATGTAATTCCATGGGATTGATACATGGAACACATCATGAACATGGGCCATATTTCACGGATGTGCAAGATGACATGCCATATCTCCTTTTCGATCAAGGATATCAAAGTGTTCATTATACCTTGGGCTATGTTTCCCTTTATTTCCAACCACATGATTATTTTCCATGGTGATATTAGAAGAAGGGATTTTTCTCCGACATCATACATGAATTCCATTCAATGGATGTCGGCATATATATTTTTCCAAATCTGATCATCTTTGATAAGTTGTTGGTTCTATTGAATGTTATCTGTCATCTCATTCACAAGATTCCATCCAATTATCTTTTATTCTCCAACTTCATCATAACAAGTTACTGTTCTATATCTCTTTCCATAAAGAACTTCATATGGAGCCATCATAATACATGAATGGAAGATATTGTTGTATAATAACTCAACAAATGGGGATAAAGATCCAATCCTCATTCTAATTCCTTTAACAAGGCCCATAGAATGTCTTCAAGGATATGAATAGTCCTTTTATATTGGCCATATTTTATGTGGTGATAGTCCATGATAAATTTCAATTTTTTACTCATGAAATGTTTAATACTTCTCTATAATTTAGAATTTATCCTGGGATAATGGTATGAGATAATCAACTGTAGAAGTCTAGGTAGCCACACCACTTTTTTAAAGTATATCATGACAATTTTCTCAAGAGTCAAATAAACATGGATAGAAATAAATTTGGAATTCTTGGTGGGCCAATCCACCAGAACCCATATCATATTGCTTCCTGGGGAAGTCTTTAGGAGACTGGTGAAAAATTACATAGTGAAATTATTCCAGTTTCATATGGGTAGAAGAAATGGATTCATCAACAATTTGGATTTATTTACCTATTATTTAACATAATTACATATCAATAACATTGAGATATATTCCAAATCCTCCTTATTCATGTTTTTTTGTGCTAAAATTCATGCCCTGGGATAAGTTTTGTAAGGACCCAACCGGTTATGATGAAATTCAAGCTCAACGATCCCAAATATCATCAAGGGTTTTACCTTAAAATCACACCATATTAGTCCACTCCACACATCCAATGGAGGAGGCCATAATGGAACTCTTCCGAGTTTGACACCCTGAATGACTACGCCAAGCCTGCTAATGAAACTCATTTGAGTATGATAACCTCAGAAACTGCGCCAAGAAACATGACGGACTGCTCCTCGAGTCTGACTGATCTTATCCCATTCTAAAATCTATATTTTTCTTCATAATGATAAACTAAGAACCACAGGTCTCATTGCCTAAAAATATTCTGCTCAATCCCCCCACAAATGGACGATTACTCTATCTTTTCAGATTCCAAGAACCCAATTTTCAGTGCTCCCAAGCACTATGAACCTGACCCAAAATGGATCATCCAAGGTACTTGAGATTCATGATTTTCACATCCCCTTGTTCTTATTTTCCCCTTCCTTTTGTAGGGATTCCTTTTTTTGAAGGATACACCATTCATGAAAGATTTATACCCTTGGGGATACACGATGCTTCTTGGAGAATTAATCTTTTTCAAAGAACTCTTATATTAATCAAGGGATTCATTCTAGGGATAGGTTATAATGCTTCATGAATCCATTTCCTTCATAAATCCCTAGTTCTATATGAATTACATGTGCTTCGTGAATCCCTATTCAGTGAATACCCTTGGTTTGCAACACACTCTTCCATACGGCCCTCTAGGCTTGTGCGTAGAGATTTAATGGTCCCAAGTGTGGTGTTCCATGTTAGGATACCCTACCTCTTGATTTTAGGCATAGGTATGCTACATTATTTCTTTATTTTGGCATAGATATGATAATTTATATGCCAAAACATACCAATAAACCACCTCCAGTCGAGCATTTATTCGGATCATCAGCATACGAAGAGACACAATTTATATCCATATAAGCCAAAGTGCTGTGATGCATGTCCTCCCCACCCAAGATTCTAGATGTTAAAATTCCAAGCCCCATCATCCTCAACAACCGAAAATAAACAATAGTCTCACCCTATGATGTTCACATGGGGTTATATGGATAGAGAATCCCATATAGTGTAATCCCCAATCTCTATCCCTTCGGGAAAACATAGTGTGTAAGTTCCACATCACCTCTTATGGTTACATCTTTCATGACATAATCAGTAGGTCTACTACTAACTATTATTTCTCACATCACTCATGGATAATTTGGTATTATATGGTAATAGTGATTATGACACCATTCATATGGTAATCCCTCTTGGAGTAATCCCCATGCACCTGATATCCGAACTACCCAGGTTATGATCCATGTATCCTAAATTGGGTATAGGGACCCTGCATTACTAACAATACATTTCTATCATATTAAATATGAACAACATAAAAACATTAAAAACGAGCATACAAAATTTTAGTGTCTTGGAAAAATTTGGACCATTCATAACATTTTCAACATAAAACCGAAACATTTATTTAATTCTATATTCTCTAGGTTCTAATTGACCATTTAATTCTCATTAGTACAAGTAGTCACTCGAGGATATACATAAAAAGGGGTGAGGAAAAAGCACAATGATAGGATAAGTAAATTAGACAATATTACATGGTATGAGAATAATCATTATCATCATCACAGAGGTATAGGATCATAGTCATTAGAGGAAGCATTAAGAGAAAACATTAAATTTGGTAATGCATAAAAATGGAACATCTTTTCTTATTGATCAACAACCATACACAGTTATGAATGAATATTTCATCATCATCCCACATATTTTACATTAATACTTTGGTTATTCACATTACCCAATTAATTGGAGTGTGGTATAATTTTGGGCACACCCATCGCATGATAAAATCAACATTGCACTATATAATTATCACCTCACCCATCACATCATAACGTTATCATTATCAAGAATGCCAAATATGATGTATATAAAATCCTAGTAAAAAATATCACATGTAAAGGAATGGGTTTTATCTCATAAATCATAAATTCATAAACTTTGGGTTCCCAAATGAAATATTGAATAACATTCGTGATACAAGAATCCTTAACCTTGAGTGAGAAGTAAGAGGTGTGTTTTTGAAAGAAGTTTTCTTTTGGGAAATATTGAGTTTGACATAAACTCAAGTATAAAACATGTATATCCTAGAGAATTTAATATAATGATGAATAAATTATATTTATGGAATAACCATACTAAAAATTGAGTGAAATAGGGAAAACCCAATGAAAGAGGATTGGCTTCCATAGTTCCCCATACCTTGTATATGAACACTCTCTTTACTTTAAGTTCGTGTATAATGACATTAGATTCATGATATAACATATAAAGAGAATATTTTACATGAATATGGTTCATTATGGTTTCATTAAGTTATTTTGAGGACCTTTTTTATTTATAGAGATTAAATTCATTGTTCAGGTTTGTTCTTTTTCTTATTTTTCAATAATGGTTCACTTGTACACATGAATAGAAGTTCATGTAGAACATGGATAAACATCAAGAATTTATATTACATGTTATTAATTATATTATATGGGTTTAAATGATCTTAAAATGAATTTTTTTATAAAAAAAGAGGATGAATCATTAGATAAAAGATAATGATGATCTTTTTAATTTAGTTTGGGCAATTTTTTAATCAAAATGAACATGTTTTGTTTTATCATTTAGTATAACATAAAAAAGTTGTTTCCATAACATTAAAGTGGTAAAAAATACATATTAAAATATATTTTCATCCATCATATGGTTTTATTTATATCCTTGAATGAGTTTTTGTAAAATAAGAACAGCATCACCCACAATGTAGGTAAATTCACACATCATGGGTGATGATTTCCCTTTTATAATCCAAGAGAGATAGGGAGGAATATAATGAATAATATTCCATTGACCTAATAAAATACCTTTATATCAATCATAATAGAGTTTCTATGACATTTTGGATAAGATAATTTGAGGATAATAGATGAAATGAAATAAAATTTGAATGAAAATTGAAAAAAACTAGAGACAAATTACCTCTTGAATATATCTTTTTTGAGAGCCTCTTTTGGGGATTTATCACTATTTATGATACTGAGGGAATCATAACGTAGGGGAGGATATTTGGAATATATTTGTGTTCATTATGAGTAGACACATGTATTTAGAGGTGTGTGGGAATGAAGTTGTGAGGGGTGGTATTTATAGTGGAGGGAAGAGGGGTTTTCTCAACATTTAATGCATTACTTTATTAATTTCCCAAAAAATAAGAAATAGTGATTATTTAATGAATAAATAATGTAAATAAGAAATTTTAGTTCTAAAAACCATCCATTTATATCATCCATGACTCAAGCATAATGCATAAATTCATTTATTTAGTGTATTTTTTAAATTGTCAAATTTCACTATTCACCAAATATTAATGTATTTTGGAAAAATAGAAAAATAAATAACACTAACCAATTTTCAATATGTAAAATTCAAAAAAACATCATTTTATTATAATTATTTTCTAAATATGAGTAATTTAAAATTTAATTGCAATCAAAATTTACTTGAACAATTAAAATTTTAAAATTAAAACTGTTTTTCAAACATTTTGAAAATTTAATCAAGGTTTCATAAAATTAACATACAATCATAGGTCATAAAAATAATTGTTTATTAATTCATTTAATGAAAATAAAGTTTTCTTTTAAATTATTAAATTAATCATTAAATATTCCTGACTTACAAAAATACAAGAACTATAATATAGTTATATCATATTCTCACATATTGGATGGATAAATTTTATTTATACTATCATTGGTAAGGTTACTATTCATTTTGTTATTTTATGATTCATAAAGGTTATATTAATATTGATAAGGGTAACATTACATTTCATATGGTTTTGTTATTATTCCCCAAAAATTATTTTTATCCTATCGTACTCCAAACATCTTACTGATTGCAACTCGGTTTGTCAGATTTTGGAAATTAAAATCATAAAAAAGGAAAATTTATGTTTAATGGTCTCATAGAATTTAGTTTTCCATTTAAGAATGATGTGACATTGGCTTTCCTAATACGACTTTATGTGATTATACTATATGAGATAATTATAAGAAGGGAATTCAATTGATAAAACTATGGGTCGTTTCACAGGGTACATAGGAAGCCTTAATGTGGTTCAATCCTAACCAACGACAAACTCTATTTAACCCTCCTAGGGATTCACCCTCATGATGTTACATATTCCATTTACAAGACACATCCCGAATATCCATGTCAATAGGATTATTTGATCCATTTTCCATCACTTTTGGTCCCCTCATTGCCTAAGCCTAAAAAGACAATCCCGAACTATGTGGACATTTAATTCCCACAACTAGGATATATAGGAAGTCGTCACAAGGTTGAATCCCACCATCCATTTCCCATCCCAGTCTTTCCCTTGAGCATCTATTTCTCTGTAGTATGATGCCCCAACTTAAATATTATACTTTTTGGGGTCCCCTTCCATGTGCTCCATTATCATGGGCCAACTCTTTAGGTGTCTTTTTTCCCCACCTTGAACTATGTGGACATTTATTCCAATCCATTGTGATATTTAGGATTCCTCCCTAAGGTTCAATTCCATCACCCTTAACATTCCACCCATCCCATCCATTATATTTCAACACTTCATCCATATTCATCCTGATTCATACCCAAGACACCACATCCTTGTGTGGTCATGCCATCCATTTTGGTCATCTCAATGCATAAGATAAACATAATCCACACCGTCCAACCAATATAAGTCCTCTTTTGATAGGTAGTCTCAGTTAGTAATCACTAAAACACCCCTTATAACTACATGGATTTTAACCTATTTGATCTAAATATGGTTCTTTGGAATCCATTATAAGGTCCAATCCAAACCAATGGTGCACCATGGTGTCCCCCTAACTAGGGTTCACCACCTTGATCTTCCCACATTGGTTTCATGATCAACTTTCACGGTTTGAAATCTACTCTTTATGAGATACACCACCTCCCCCCCCCCCTTATTGGGCATTTGGATCTATCCATCTGGTAAAACATCAAGGTACTCCCTCCTTGGTATATACCCAATCACAAAGTGAAATATTATCTTTAAAAGACACACAACCATTGGTCTACTATCATTGTATTTTATAATACATCCATTTGGAAACCCTTCTTGGAATTCCCTCATATGGATCTACCTCTTTGATCCATTCCTATGAGAAATTTTGATGCAACTCATATATCCCTTCGAGATGTTAAAATCGTGGCCTACCCCATGTAAAACATGGGATGCCTATGGAAAACCATAGAATTCATTCCTCTTGAATAAGATACATTTTTAAGACTATTGGATACCTCAGTTTCCATGCCCTTGATAATCCCTCTATGAGGAAGAATACAAGTATTCTTATGTTCTAGAATTCCGACATTCCACTAATTCTCAATGTGTCTACTCTCAAACAGATGGTTTCTTCGGTAACAAGACACATTAAAAATGCATGGAAGAAGTAGTGTAGTTAACCGGTGTACACAAAGAGATGTCATTGGGAATTAGTTCCATGAACCACAACTCAAATCTATGAGGGATTCCTAGACTAGTTGAAGAATTATTAAGAGGAATCCATTGGAGGGACCAACATCCTATCATCCTATATTATACAAGGAGAGAAAAACACAAAATAATGTGATGAATACCTCATATATTTGAAAATAGGAAATGTAGGGTAAAATATAACTCATCTGTCAAGAGAATGATGAGTGTGTACCCTAAAAAATCATCAAAAACAAAAATGTTGAACCTAGCGTAAATCTTTTCTCCACAACATGGAGATTAGTAGCATTCAAGACATTAGTAGATGAGCATGTTTCTATATCCAACTATGTGGTATTTGGTTCTATAATAAAAAAGTGTGAATAAGGGGATCTCACTAGAGATTAGGGTAGTTAATCATTGATCATACTAGTTTGTGTCATCGTCAACTAGGATATTTCCCTCTAGACGTAGAATAATGGAAGGTATTGGGTAATTTGGAATTACATTCCTTGTATTTGTTTTGAGGGATGAATCTTCCAAATTTTCAGGAATCACGCTATAGGAAAACAATTTCCATCCGCCCGTATGCACCAGGGTAGAACTAACAACAATGTGGTCATCTTACATTACTCCACCTCTACCCCGACATCATCCACGACTATGGATATCAGATTCCCATGCCCTGTCTCACCTTTATAAGTTGTTAAAATGGGGTTTATTGACACCGTCATGGGATTTTAGAAGCAAGGGGGTCATTCCGATGTGGTACATGGCCCCACAATACGTGGAGGCTTCTATAACTCAATGCCCCCACTTCCCTTGAGCATCCTTTGGTGATCCACTTCACCCCACTCCTACATCAAACAACTTCAGGATCCTTTCCCTCAAACGTTCCTATGAATCAGTGCCCTACACCGATAAAGAAGGGTGTGCCTAAGTCAACCTGGCTATATACACCACCTAGGATCCACCAAGGAGGGATTAAATGTGGCCACTTCAATGACACCAATGACCAGTCCTATAGGCCAAAAAATAAGTGGTCTACACCCCTACATTGGTTATCTCGATTTAGATAACCCAGTGCAGACATCAAGCACATGATTAAGAAGATTCCCATTAGGGGTTTCATCATCCCCAATTCTAGTGCCCCATGCCACCATAGATGCATACTTCATGTTCCCTATTATTGTAGAAAAAAGATACTTCAATTACCAATTCGGATAGAGACCTCATCCACACCACATAAAGGTTGGGCTGACTCTTTCAATCTTTGGTACATCCATTGCCCCTTATGTGTTGACCCATGATGATGATATCCTATATAGAGTCCCTCCTCGAACCATCATCATCCAGAGTGGAGGCCCTCCATGCTCTCATAGCCAATATAGAGGACCTCCCCATGGCCACATCACTGATTCAAGTATAGGTACTCCCCACATTGTCAACATCGAACATGAATATTGTCCTCGTCCATATGGTTATCAATAAAAGGGTCCTCCCCATTCCATAGACCATCAACACCGAGGCCCAACTTGCATCATCACCATATCTAGTGGCGGTCCTCCTCAATACTGTACAAATCAAACTGGTGGTCCACCCTATATCACCATTGAACAACATGGAATTTCTTAATGTTCCATAATAATCCATCATGGAGGTCATCCCCATGTTCTCACTTGCTCCAGCAGAGTTCCTCTACACAAAGATACTCATCACTATGGAGTTCCTCCATGTGCATCCAACAACCAGTATGAAGGACCACCCCATTCTCAATATCACGATCATATAGGCCCTCTCCATGTTACATTTTACATATTCCCCGGAGCTCCTCGCACCTCATCTCAATAGAGTGGAGGTCCTCCCCAGTCTAGAACTCAACATAGAGGTCCTCCTCATGTCCTATATGATTCATGAATAGTTCTTCCATACTATGTCTGCATCCAGAGTGGAGATCTCCCTCACTCTCACAGTAGTCCATGTAGAGGTACTCCCCACTTCGACAACAACCAATATGGAGGTCCACCATTTAATCCAACCAGCTCAAGCAGAGGCCATACTTGCTATTTCCCCAACCCACATTGTGGTCCTCCTCATGTCGAAAAATTTACTTATCTTAATGATCCATCTAAGTATATAAGTGAAAACCATATCCACTGAATGAAGAACTACAATATTTTCAAAGTTATTGTCAATACAGTCCGCTTCTAAGATTTTTAACCAAAATATTACTCAATGATGGATCCTTCACCTTAATACTCTGCATCATAGTATGAATAATATCTCATCATGTGATTATTGACATCCCAGTAGGTGAGACACACCATATACTCGAATCCCTTAACAAGTGAAAGCAATATAAATAAGATTTGGATCCTTCTTAAGGTCAATCCTTATTATCCTCTCTATCATCACTAATTTAATTCTCCACCTTGACATGAGATCACTGAGAGTTGTTCTAGGGATTGGGAGACAATGATCACCCCTAATATCCACTTTAAATAACCACTACCCTCACTTATATGGTGGTGGTCAACATTCCATCTTACAGGGACATGATATTTTGGTTGGTACCACCTCAGAGGGAAAACCTATAAAGGGGGACCAGTCAACTCGCACAAAATCTTCTCCATCAGCCATTCCACTACCACAAAAATCCACATCAATAAATTTTCCTATTCCCAAGACAACTCCAATTACAAAATGTGGCCACAAAGAGTAAAAACATGCTTTTGAAAAATGATACATATGGGATACTCACACTAACGATCATTTTTGCAAGATTATATGGTTGATCGCTACTCCCAAAATAAAAATTCATAAGTCTCTCATCCAAGATGAGGTCATATATTTCCATTGGTCTATCAAGGTGATTCATTTTCACCATTGATGTTTTTATTTGGTTTATACATGAATAAAAGAGTATTTTGATTACATCGACCAGTAGAATCGTAATTTTAAGTTATTAGTGCTTCCCATGGCTCAGCACCCTCCATCACCCATCTATGACCATACCATTCAGAAACAATGTTTTCATAGAATCACTATTTTAAATAGAATTATTGAAGAGGTAACCCCACACATTCATATCTGTGTTTGGGGGTATTATGTTACTCTTTTATTCATTCTCATCCTAATTAAAACTGACTTGCCTGATTATATCAAGGATACGTCACTAGGTGTAGCCACAGTGAATATGGTTGAACATAATCCTCTCAAGAGGAATAAAATTATGGAAGGGCTTGATAGAGAGGACTCATCTCATGGGATAGAATAGTACGATGTGGAATCTCATATAATAATCATCACTCACTAGAAAAGGAAGATATGTGTCCATGTAGTTCCCTCGGTATCACTTCCCATTGGTCGATACCTCTACTAGTGTAAATGAAAGATTGGAACATCAATTCCCTCTAACAAATGTTATGAATTGCATAAGATAGATGTTGATCATGTTTTTCCAGAATTGCTTCAGCAGATTATAGGACAAAAAAAAGTTCCTTATTGAGATCCTCATTGAGTGCCTTGAAGATCGATGCCTAAACAATGGTGACCCTTGATATAATTATGTCCTTCATCCCTTAAGGCATTAGGGGAAGCCACTGGTCCTCCTTGTCTAGTTGACTCTCATCGATCTCAACAATATTTTTCATCCTAATATCATAGTGACCAGTTCCTATGGAAATAGACCATGGTATTTGTCACTAAATATGTCCGAGCTATGAGATAACCCTCCTTGAAACCCATTTCAAGTCATTCCTATAGCTTCTGCATAGTTCTTTCCTCTATTATTTCCCCTAAACACTCCTCTAACCACTCTAATATTTGTAGAACATTCCAACAATTTTGAAGAATATTCAAAGGCGCTAATGATGAGGAATCCCTTCCAAGATGATCTTATGGCCACTCTCATTGCTCGCCTCGAGGCCCTTGAGATATGATAGGTGGTTTTACCACCTAATGGAAAGTCATACCCAGCAAGGGTGCACAACATGAAGGCACCCCTAGATTTTCGGAATCCAATATTCTCCATGTAAAATGGGATGGGTGACCCCCTGTAGTATTGTTTTTCCAGATTATTCTAATGTGTGGACCCATGATGGAAACTGAAATACAAGAGGAATCTGTCATGATCTGTCGTTTTGTAAAGACACTGGAAGGGCCAGTGTTCGTCTGGAAAATTCAGTTACCCATTAGGTCCATTACTGTTTTGGAATATCTTTATAGTTTGTTTCTATATCATTTCATCTCCACTATAAGAAAGACAAGTATTTTAGACCTCTTAAATTGAAAACTACTTCCTGATGAGTTAGTCATATGCATTTTTACTAGATGGATGGGCCTCACATATTCAATCGGCATGCCTCTAACTATGGAGAAACTAATAATGATTTTTTTTGGGAATCTTAAGTCTAAATTAATTCCCTCTCTCATAACTAGGAATATACCAAGGGGATTTTTTGATTTCTATGAAAATGATCAGTACCTAGAGGAAATCATAAAGCAAGCTGATATGGTGTGACTATATCCTCCTCCAACTTCTGTAAGAACATCTTCCAAGGTAGAGACAACTATTGTTACACTGATAGGGACCCCCAATGCTCAATAATTTTCACTAGATAAGCATTATCTATAGCCTAATCGAGTGTAATAGCCTTAGTTATAGCCTCAGGATTATAATATCTCACCATATAATCAGAAGAACCACCATTCAAGCACTGATTCCTAGGCAAGAAATTGAGATTTATCCCCCCATCAGACTCAAGTGACTCATCAGGGCGCTACTCCCATAGTTCTATATCTGGTTATGAGAACCAAAACATATTCATTGAAAGATGCTTAGGTTACTAGTTATTTACATGTCACCTTTGATCAGAGGATTCTAAAGCTTCAAGAATATAGGAAACCCGAGGAGGATGACCTCACTAATCTCCATAATTGCTACCCTTAAGACCAAATCCTTGGACATACAATTTAGCAAGGATATGTGTTCAAGTAATGGATCCAGGACTAGGTTTATTAAATGTAGTCAAATTAGGATGTTTATTGGAATATATTGATTGAATTACCATAAATCCTAACACTAATAGTCATGGTTAATGATAGTAGGTTTCCAAACATGAGAATCATAAGTATGGTCACTCGTTGGCTCATAGGGACTTTCTCTCACCCAATGTGTCATTCTATCCCATTTAAATCATCCTAAGAATATTGATGTTTTCACACAACATCCAACTACCCCTTCTACATCCTCATATTATCTTTCTACATCTGAAAATAGTAGTCTCCATTGGTGCAATGAAAAATAGAGTCCCCCACCGGTGCCCAAACTATCTCTCACTCTCAGCAACTTTATTACCCTAAGGATGGGGATCACCCAAATAATTATTCCATCTTTGGAAAAACGATGAAAAGGTGCATGCGTATATAAATATTATTGAGTTGGTGGACCCCGATATGATTTCCAATGATGAAGACTATCAGGTAGGTCCGTCTAAAGTTATTGGTTTATTCCATAGTCAATAGCTTCATGGATATTTGAATCATAATAATTCATAGGATAGTACTTTAGGATAATCCATACACACTACTAAGACCAGAGAGTATCCTCAGTGAAGATCCTAGTTGGAAAAATTCTGTCATCTCGTCTTGTCAGATTCACCAGTGTGGTCGTTTGTGCTACAAGGCCAGGCAGACCCACCACAACCACATCATGATAATATGTATCTAACTATAGCCAAACCCCAACCATATTATAAAAATAAGGTAATAATTTTTGGGGGTTCATCTATTAAGCAGTTAGATATTTCAAGCATTAGCCAAAATCCATTGGTTTGGCTAGCAACACCAGCCATACCTCCTATTAAGGAGAAACCTCCTCCTAGAAGAAGTTTTCACAAAGCATGGAAATACGATTTTCATAAGTACATGTTCATAATTCCTTCAAAACACTCAATTATTGTGGAAATCCATCAGTTAAAAGAGAGGAAAGAATCCCTCAAAGAGTTCTTTGAAGAGCCCCCTCGTGTTCGAGACAAATGTGGGAGCCGAAGAGGCCTTCCATGTTGAGGGATTTGAGCTAGTATAATTCCAAGATAACATCTCATTATAGGGATAATATGAGTGTTCTAACATAAAAGGTCACATGTAGCCTGTTGTACAGCATAGTCTAGTTCAATGGTGTGGAAGTCTGTCGATGTATCATTGACATAGTTTTTGGGATCATTCTCATCCCGATATACATGCTTTGCAAGATGGGATAGACAAAATCATATCTAAGTTCCTATAACCTAATTATTTAGGGTTACAATAGGAAATAGAAAATGTTGGGTGGTAAAATTCTCCTAAATATACTAGTTTATGTCCAGATTACAAGCACTGAATTTCTGGTTGTCTCGTATGATCCCACCTATAATGCATTGGTGGGTAGAACATGGATCCATATTCATGTATCAATTCCCTAATCATATCACCAATTTCTTATGTACTCCCTCAATGGCTGGGTAAGAAATATATAAGGTGACACATCACTTTTTTCCTCTTGTGAATCCCATAATTTGGATGATTACTACTACAAGTGTATGGACAAGTGGGTTTATACTAATGATTTTGAGCACACAGTTATAGTGGTAAACCCATGGATAGACTTGGAAAATGGTTTCATCACACTGATTCAATGGATGGAGGCCACAATGCCAGAATAGGGACACTAATTTGTCGTTTCTAAGATTGGGGGAATGTTTATTACCATTTACAAGGGATGTAAGAAGTTTTCTTTTTACTCCAACACAATATAAGATGGAGTGATACTAGATCCTCGTTCCACTATGATATATCTGTATGTTCACTCCATGTCTAAAAAAATACATTATAACTACTTGTTCTACCATACTGGGTTAAGTGGACATAGATCAACCCACCACCACTATTTTAATATCATCAAGCGTGATCCCCTCAGTCGAAGTCATGATGGAATCAGGTCAACTGCCTTGGTTTCAATGAATTTATAACTGCATGAGTTTTTTAATGAAGATTCCCCCACCACCCAATATACCACACACCATTCCTTTGGAATTAATTGAATATGAGTAATTTCTCCTTCCAAGGGATCCAATTTCATTAGAGAATGGATAGGACTTAAAATATGATCATATCATATTCGATGAGGGAATCTCTACCCCCATTGATGAATTGGTAAAGTAAATATATGTACAGAGATAGATCTTATTCCATCCCTGATCTTTGAATCCAAGCCATTAGATGAATAGAATGATTATGTGGACTTAGTGAAGAAATATCATTATGAGTTTTCATGGAGCTATGAAGAGATGTCAATGTTAGAACCTCAGGTCACTATCCATTGTATCAGTCCCCCATTGAGTCATCACGAGTTCAAGATGCCTCCCAGGAAGATGAATTTCTCCCATAGTTCCATGGTCAAGTATGATGTTGATTTGCTCATAAAAGACAAATTCGTAAAAGAAGTTTAGTACACTATGTGACTGGAAAACATCATCCTAGTACGTTAGAAAAATAGGAAAATCAGCGACTATATTTTTTTTCAAGATCTCAAATACCACTGACCGAAGGATTATTTTCCCCTTACAGTGATGGAGTTTGCGATTTATGACATGGCTTGGTTCCAATCCCTATAATTCATAAATGGGTATTTCTAGAATAATCCAATCAGAATGGCCTCTAATGATGAAGAGTCAACTTCCTTTGGAGCACTAATGTGTACCTTCTATTATCAGGTAGTTCCTTTCGGTCATAAAAATGAATGAAAACCTATCAGGATGCCATTAACCGCATTGTCAATCTAATCAATAAGACATTAGAGTAAATATACATTTATGATTTAGTAGTAAAATCTTTCTAGTTTCAAGACCATATTATAGACTCAAAGAAAGTGTTAGGATTCCTTCACTCCCAATAGTTGAATATGAACCCCTAGAAATGTTCTTTTGGGGTTAGATTTGATTACTTCCTTAGTTTGTTTTTTCAAATACAAAGGCATAAAAATTGACCCAAACCAAGTCAAATCCATCAATCATATCCTCCCCCAAGAAAACTCTAGTAACTCCAAGTATTTTAGGGCCACTTATCCTACATATGATAATTCATCATCAATATAGCCTATAAGGGATAAACCATTTCCAAAATCATGAAAAATGTTTCATATACCAATGAGATGACTAGTACCAGACCACTTTTTATTAAATAATGCATTACCTTCTATAGCCTCTGGTCCTGATGCCACCCATCTCCAGAAATCCTCTAGTCCTTTATGTGACTTCCCTGGAATGATCCATCGGTGCCTTTCTCTTCCAAATTAATAATTATTGGATAGAGAATATTTTTTACTGTCTTAGTCACATGATCCTCATTGCAAAGTTTAGATATTCTCTGATTGAGAAGAGCTACCGCGTACTAGTTTTTGTGAGGAAAAATTTGGGCCACTACTTGTAATATCACAAGATATATTTGGTTTCCAAAAATGATCCACTAAAATAAATTCTAACATTCCCATAGATATTTTTAAAAGGAGGTTAATTGGGATCCTCAATGGATTTTATAAGAAGGGGGTCATTCCCAGGAGGTACATGGCACCCTAAGACCTGGAGGCTTCTCTAACTCGGTGCCACCACTTCCCTTGAACACCATGTGTTGAGACACTTCACCCCACTCCTACATCGAACCAATTAGGGATCATTTCCCTCTAACATTCTTATGAATCACTTCCCTACACCAACAATGAAGGGGATTCCTATGTCACCCCAACTAATACCACCTGGGATCCACCAAGGAAGGATCAAACTATGTCACATCAATGCCACCAATGACCAATATTATTGGACAAAAAATAAGTGGTCTACACCCCTACATTGGTAGTCTTGATTCATATAACCATGTTACAATATCAGGTGAATCCTTTGGATGATTCCCATTAGAGGGTTTATTTATCCACAGTTCTAGTGTCCCATGACAACAGATACACATAATACTAGTTCCCTACTATTGTAAGTAATGGTTACTTCAATTACTAATTGTGATCGAGACCTCATCCACCCTACATATATGTTGGGATGACAATTTCTTTATCTAGAACATCTTGTAGTCATTATAGGTTAACCTGTGATGATGATATCCAGTACAGAGGTCGTCCTCGTACCATCACCAGTCAGAGTGGAGTCCCTCTATGCTCTCACGTCCAATGTAGAGGTTTTCCACATGGCCACAACCTGATTCAAGTAGAGGTCATACCCTCTTTTTCAACATCCAACATGAATTTCCTCCTCATACATATGGTTCCTGATACAGAGGTCCTTCCCATTCCATAGACCATCAACATGAAGGCCCAACTTGAATCATCACCAGTTCAAATGGTTTTCCTCAATAATCCAGTGCCCATCAAAGTGTATATCACCCCCGCATCACTAGTGAACAGTATGGATTTCCATACAGTTCTATAACCATCCATCATGGAGGTCTTCCCCATGTTCTCTTCAAGCTCTAGATGAGTTCCTCATTGATAAAGAACTTATAAATTTGGAGGTCCTCCATGCACATCCAATAACTATTTTGAAGGTCCTCCCCATACTCCAGACCACCATCATTGAGGTCCTCCCCATGTCACTTTTGAAATATTAATATGTTCTCCTCACACCTCATATCGCTATAGTGAAGTCCTCCCCACACTCAAACTCAACATGGAGGTCCTCCCCATATCATCTATGATTCATGAATAGTTATTCCTTGATATGTCAGTATACAGAGTGGAGGTCTCCCACACTCGCATAGTAGTACCAGTGGAGGTCCTACCCACTTCAATGATAACCAATACGGAGGTCCTCTCTATATTCCATCGATCTCAAGCAGAGGTCCTCCCTGCACTTACACCAACCCATATGGTGGTACTCCTCATGTCAAAAATTTCCCCTATCCCGATGATCCATCTTAGTGTAGAAGCGTAAACCATCTCTACTAAAGGATTAGCTCCAACAAGTTCAAATTCATTGTCAATATATTTTGCTTCTCAAATTGTGAAGTAGAATATTTCTCAATGATGGATCCTTCAACCTAATTATCTGCATCATAGTCTATGGAAGGAGATTATAATGTGATTTTTGTCATCTGGTAAGGTATGATGCACCATATCCTCAAATACCTTCACAATTATATTTTTTAAGAAGAAGATTTAGCTCCCTCCAATATTTCTTCCTTATTATCCTATATATCGTCACCAATTTCATACTCCACATCAATATGAGATCACTAAAAGTTCCTCTAGGGATTTGTAGATGAGGAGCACCCAACAGATCTTCCTCCAACAATGACTACCCTCAGACATGAGTTGGTGGTCACTATCTCTCTTACAAGTACATGATATTGTGGTTGGTACCACCTTAGTGGGAAAACCTAGAAAGGGGTGACCAGTCAACTCCAAAAAAATATTATCCACCAGCTAGTCCACTAACAAAAAAAATACACATCAATACAATTCCAAGTTCTCTAGTCAACCCTAATTACATAATGGGTTCACAAAGATTTGAAAACTGCTTTTGAGAAAAGATATATATGGGACACTCTCACTGCAGATCAATTTTCCAAGATAACATGATCGATCGCTAGTCCCTCCCTCACCCAAGATATGGTTGTGTGTTTCCATTGGACAATCTAGGTGATTCATTTTCACCTTTTATGTATTCAGTTTTTCTATGCATGAATCCAACAATATTTTTATTACATCTACCATAAATGTTGTACGATTGAGTTAGTAGTGCTTCCCATGGCTAGAACCCTGCATCTCCCATCTATCACCAGACACTTCATCAAAGATGTTTTAATATCATCACTATGATATGAATAATTATTGAAGAGGCAACCCCACAAATTTATATATATGGTTACTCTTCACTTCATTCCCATCCACGTCCAAACAAACTCGCCTGGTCATATCGATGATATGTCACTAGGTGTTTCCACAGTGAATATGGTTAGAGTTAATCTACACAAGGAGAAGGAAATTAAGGTAGGGCTTGCTGAAGAGGACTCATATCCTGGGCATGTATAGTACTATGTGGAATATAATATTATAATAATTACTCTCTAGAAATGGAAGATACATGTCCTTGTAGTTTCCTCTAAGTCATTTCCTATTGGTCGATACCTCAACACATGTAAATGAATTATTTGGACCTCTCTGACCTCTAACACATCTTATTCAATGCATAAGATGGATTTTGATCTTGTTAAGCCCAAATCTCTCCAACAGATTATAGAACAAAAACTGTTCATTATCGATATCCTCATAGAGTTCCTTGTGGAGAGATTCCCAGAAAATGGCGATCCTTGGTATAAAAATGTCCTTCCTCCCTTGAGGTAGTAGGGGAAGAAACTGGTCCTCCTTGGTTTGTTTCCTCACATAGATCTCAACAATCTTGTGCATCACGATATCATAGAGGCCATATCCTATGGTAAGATACCGTGGTATTTTTAGATAAATCTACCCAAGCTACAAGACAACCCTCCTCGAGACCAATCTCAGGTCATTCAACTAGCTTCTCTATAGGTCGTCCCTCCATTGGTTCCCCCACCCACTCCTCTAACCACAATAATATCCGTTGATCCTTATTACCAAGATAAAGAAATTTCAATGGAACTACTGATCAAGAATATCTTCTTGTATGATCTTGTAGCCACTATTAGCACCCACATTGAATCCCTTCAGACATGATAGGTGGCTATCCCACCAGATGGAAAGTCACACCCGACACGGGTGGATGAAATAAAGGCACCCCTATATTTTAGGAATCCTATATTATTCAATTTTAATTGGATGGGTGACCCACTATAGTATTTTTCATACATTATTTCAATTTGTAGACCCATGATGGGAACTCCAACACAGCTAGAAGCTATCTTGCTCAAGTGTTTCGTACAGACACTAGAAGGGAATGTTTTCATCTAGTATAGTTAGTTACCCATTTGGTACATTTCTAGTTGGAAAGATCCTCACAGGTAGATTCTATATCAGTTCATCATCACTACATGTAATAAAAGTATTTCAGACCTCTTTAAGTGAAAACAACTTCCTGATGAGTGAGTCATATACTTTTTCACCAGGTGGAAGGGCCTCACGTATTAAATTGACATGCCTATAACTCATGAAAAAAAATAATTATTACTGTGGGAAATATAAATACTAAATTAGTTCCCTCCCAAATCACTTGCATTATACCAGGTGGATTGTGTGATTTCTCCAACCATGCTCAGTGCTGAGAGGAAACCTTGCAGCAAGCTAATTAGGTGTGGTTGTTTCCTCCTCTAACTTCTGCAAGAAGATCTTCCAAGGAAGAGACTTCTGTTGTTTCATAGATAATGTTCCCCAAGAATCTAAAATTGTTATTAGAATAGCCTCTTCCATTGCCTAATTGAGGTTAATAGCCTCATGTCTATCCTCGGTATTATCATCTCTCACCATAAAATCAGATGAACCACCAATCAAACACTATCGCATAGGCAAGAAATCAGACATTATCCCCCCATCAGGATCGAGCCCTTCCAGAGTGTCCTACTCCCAGAGATCTATATTTTGATAGGAGATCCCAAACATATTCATTAAAAGAATATTAAGTTCCCATTTATTTCCCTAGAGCCTTTGATCAGGGGATTCTGAAGCTTCCAAAATGCAGGGAACCTTATGAGTTTTACCTCACTAATCTCCCTAAGTACTACCTTTATCACCAAATCCTTGGATATAAAATTAAGAAATTGAATGTGTTCAGTGAATGGATACAAGACTTGGTTGATAAAATATAATTATATTGGGAACTTCCATGGAATACTTATCCAGAATTTCCACAAATCCCGACAGCAATTGCGAAGGAGAATGATAGTAGGTTTCCAACCATTAGAATAAGAAGTATGGTGACTGGTTTGTTTGTAGGGTAATTTCCTACACCCAATGTGTCATTTATTCTCATTTAAACCATCATTATCTTCTTGAATTTGTCACAACACCTCCAATTACCCCTTAAATATCCCCATATTATCCTTCTACCTCTCAGAATAGTAGTCACCATTGTTGAAATGGAAAATAGGGTCCCCCGCCAGTTCCCAAACTATCTATCGCTCTCAAAAACATTATTCCCTTAAAGATGGATATCACCCAAAGAATACTTCCAACATTGGCATATTCTTCAAATGAGGAGAATTATTATGCCTATATAAATACTATCAACTTAGTAGATCCCCATATGATTTCCAATGATGAATACTGTCAGAGAGGTCCACCTAATGTTATTATTTGATTCCATCATCAGTTGTTCCATTGATATGTGAATCATAATAATTACAAGGACAGTGATTCAGAATAATTCATACACACTAATGAGACCATATTTTATCCTCAGTGAACATACCAATATAATCAATCCTTTTATCTCATCTTGTCAGATTCACTAGTGTGATCGTTTGTGATACTCGACCATCCAGAGCCACTGCAACCACATCATGATAATCTTTAACTATTTGTATCAAAACCCTAGACATCTGACGATCATCTGATATTAATTTTCCATGGTTTATCTAGTGATAATCCATATATTTCAAGAATTATCCAAAATCCATTGGTTCGGACAGTAACACCTTCTATACCTCTTATCAAGGAGAAACCTCCACCTAGAAGAAGTGTTCAAAAAACATGGAAATATGATTTTTTTTAAGTTCATTTCCATCCTTCAAAAAAACCACTCAATTTTTTAGGATATCATTTGTTCGTAAGAGCTACGAGAAGCCCTCAATGACTCCTTGAAGATCCCCCCATGTTAGAGATAGAGGTAGGATCTATAGATTCCTTCCATGATGAAGGTGTCCAGTATGAAAAATTCCATGAAATCAACTAATTATTGGGACAAAGTTTTAATAATCCTGTACATGGGAACATCTAGCCTATTGTATAACATAGTCATGTTCAATGGTGTGGAAGTCCGTCGATGTATCATCAATATAGTTTTTTTGATCATTCTCATCTTGACATACATGTTTTGCAAGATGTGATAGACTGAAGCATATCTAATTCCCTATAACCACAATACTTATGGTTTCTATAGGAAATAGAAAAGATTGGGAGGTAGAATGCACCTGAAGACACAGCTTTATTCCTGATTATAAGTGTTAAATTCATGGTTATCTTTCATGATGCCACCTATAATGCACTAATTAGTAGAACCTTCCACTTTATTCATGTATCAGTTCCCTAATCATATAACCACTTCCTTAAGTACTCCCTCAATGGTCAATTAAGAAAGATCTAAAGTAACAAATCTTCTTTCTCCCCTTGTAAATCCCATAATTCAGAATATTACTACTACAAGTGTAAGGAGAAGTGGGTTTATAATAATGAGTTTGAGCTTACAATTATAGTGGTGAACCAATGGATAGACATGGATGATGCTTTCATCCATTTGACATAATGTTTTGAGGCCACAATGCCAGACATGGGATACTACTTTGACGTTTCTGAGATGAGGGGAAGGTACATTCCCATATACAGGAAATGTTAGAAGATTTCCTCTTACTCATACATTGTACAAGATGGAGTGATACTAGATCCTTATAACCTTATGATATATTATGGATTTCATTCCATGTCTAAAATAGAACAATATGCCTTCTTGTTCCACCATGATGGGTTAATTCAACACAGATCGACCCACCACCACTAGTTTAACATCATCAAGTGTGGGCCACTTGGTCAAAGTCCTTATGGAATCGGGTCAACATACTTGGTTTCAATGATTTAAATAATTTATGAGTATCTTGATGAAGATTACACCCCCACCCAAGCTATGACCATCATTCCTTTAGAATTTATTAAAATTGATCAATATATCCATCCCCCTAATCCTCTTTGCTCAGATGATGGAGAGGATTTAAAAGTTGCTCTTACTATATTCAAAGAGGGAGCCTCCACCACCATCAATGAATTGGTAAGGTAAATATTCGTTCCAAGATAGAACATATTCTAACTCTGATCATTGAATCCATTCCTTTAGAGGAATAGAAAGATTATGTGGACTTCTTGAAGAAATATTGTTATGTGTTTTCTTAAAGCTATGACGAGATGTCATGGTTAGACCCTCATGTCACCATCCAATATCTGGGTCTCCCTTTTTTCTGTCATGGTTTCAAGGTGACTCTCATGGATAGGAATTTTTCTAATGGTTCCATAGTCAAGGATGAAGATGATAAGCTCATAAAATAAAAATTCAGAATAGAATTTCATTACACCAAGTGACTGGATAACATCGTACTAGTAAAGAAGATGAATGGAAAAATAGAAGTCTAAATTGATTTCTATGATCTCAACTACCACTACTAAAATATTATTTTCCCCTTTAATGATGAATTTTGTGATCAAAGACATGGCTAGGTTCCAGTACCATACTTCATGGGTGGGTATTCTGGGAATAATCCAATCCAAATGGCCCCTAAAGATGAATATCCCACTGCATTGAAAGCATGACAGTGTACCTTATATTATCCAGTAATTCCATTCGGTCAAAAAATTGAAAGAGACACCTATCAACATTCCATTAACAAAATCTTAAATATAATCTTTAATACATTAGTGTAAATCTACATTTATGTTTTGGTTGTAAAATATCGCTAGTTTTTGGACCATCTTAAGGACTATGAGAA
This sequence comes from Viscum album, assembly GCA_963277665.1. Taxonomy (NCBI): domain Eukaryota; kingdom Viridiplantae; phylum Streptophyta; class Magnoliopsida; order Santalales; family Viscaceae; genus Viscum; species Viscum album. The sequence goes on from OY728152.1 coordinate 1,769,177,136, forward strand.
AGTATTACGATTCCTTCACTCCCAACAGTTGATGATGAACTCCTTGAAATGTTATTTTGGGGTTAGCTTTGATAAGATTCTCAGTTTTCTTTTCAAATAAAAAGTCATTGAAATCAACCCAAATAAGGTCAAATCCTTCAATGAGATGCCTCCCCTAAGAAACCATTGGGAGCTCCAAGGATTTTAGTGACACTTAGACTACATATGGTAATACATAATGAATCTGGCCTATAAGTGATAGACCTTTTCAAGGCTCATGAAAAAATGTTTCATGTACCAATGGGGTGACTAGTGTCTATCCACTTTTGAGTAAATGAAGCATTAACCTACTACAGCCTCTGGTCCTAATGCCACCCATCTCCATAAATCCTCTAGTAATTTATGTGACCACCCTAGAATTATCCATCTTCTTCTTTCTCTCCCAAAATAATAATAAATGGATAGAGAATAATTCATACTTTCTTAGTCACATGCTCCTCAATATAGAGTCCAAATATTCTCTGATTGAAAAGAGCTACCTCATACTAGTTTTTGGGATGAAAAATTTGGTCATGTGCTTCAAACATCACAAGATATAGTTGGATTCCCATAATCATTGACTAAAGTAAAATTTAACTCAACCTGTATTGATAGGCGATCAAGATAGGTGGGCACTCATCTACTATATGTGAATTAGGAGGATTCCCTAAAACACACTTTTGTAGTGTGCATGCTCCTGGCAAGGACAACTATGGAGGGTCAAATATAATACATCGTGACAGATTCTCAAAGGTTCGACATCGGGTTCATTCTTCATAAGGCTAGGATACTTTTGGCACACCATGGTATGTTCTTGTATCAACATTTCTAAGTAGGTCCACATGTGTCAGAACCATTTTATCTTTATCTTCGACCGCCAGAGACCTTCCACACTACAAAATATTATTGTCTCATTTTGTTCTACAGAATCGATTTCATGGTAACATATCCACCAGCAACAGCTGGGACATATCGGTTCGTCCTAACCGTGATAAATTTTGATTCCAGGTTGAAAGATGTGATTCCACTCAAGGATTTCATAGACTAGTCTATTATTGAATTCATTAGGTCTAACATCATCAATCAATTCTGATTTCCTCATGCAATTTTCATCGATAACAGTGCCAACATCCATGCAGTTGAGTTGATGAAATTCTATTCCAAATATGATATCTGATCAAACCACACTTCATACTACCATGAAAAAAAAATGGAATTTTATAGGAATTCAAAAATACCATTTCCAAAATTATACATAATATACTAGGAAATAATAAGAGAATTTTGCTAAATAAGCTCCGGAATTCTCTCTGGGATTATTCACCAATGACTCACATTTCCCCAAGGTGACTCTATATTCTCTAGTGTATTGAAAATATGTGATTCTACCTATGGAGAATCAGTTTCCATTTTATCACATAACTCTCTATGATGATCATATATTAGACAAATTATCAATAGCTTATCTTGCCAGATTGGAAGCTATCAATGAGAATAGGCTTTGTGACTAGCATAATCTAGAGCAGAAAATGTACAAGATAGTCAAATAATTCCACAAGAATGGTTTTCTCTACTCCTTCCTCCAAGGTGATACCGCATTTCTTGTTCAAGAATAAATGATAATGGGAAGAAATCCCAACAAATTGGAGCCCATGTGGAAAGTGTCATACCTCATTCACAAGGCCTATCCCAATGTCATATACTCATTTCTCCCCATGGTTGGAGAGTTCATTACTCTTCTAACCAATTCCAAGATTCTCAAGAATTACATTGTGTAAATATGGTCCTCCTCCTTATGTGTAGTACCCAAAAAATCACCCAAACTCTATGACCTTAAACTAAGAGTTACAAGTCCAATCTCTAAGACCATTATCTAATAATGATTCCAACCTCACCACACGAAATTAATTTGAATGGTCAGAACATCATGGGAAACATATGGAACAACATGGACCTCCGTGGTCCTCATTCTTATCAGGTAATATTTAACACTTCATACATTTGACCATTAGAAAAAACATCCTTCACCATCGTCCCAGGTACGTGTTGTTAAACTGGGAACCATGGTACAAACTCTAAGACCTAATGTTAATAGCCTATGTTCCATGAATCATGACCCTAAACTATATGCAGTATCATCCTGTATGATGGTAAACTATTGCATGTTCTATGTTTCCTGGTAATAAACTATTAGTGGTGTCATACTGAACGATGTTAAATTATTGCGTCTTTGTGATGAGATTCTAAACTACACAACATTGATGGTCTCCTTCACGTGATAATAAAAGGAATGTTTCAAATTTTCCAACAACATGATATTAAACATGGCATATGATTTGAAACATCATGAATTTGAATTGCATGTGTGGTGTTCTCAGGAATGTGTGATGTGGTTTCGAACCTCTTGGTTCCTCATTCACATAGGGTATATCTTGACACCAAACTATATATAACCTTTTGGGAATGCTCTCATAAGTTTAAAACTCTATGACCTTAAACTAATAACTCCACCATCTTTACTTCATTATGATAAACAATACAACATTGATGGCCCCTTTAACATGACCTTAAAATTTGTGTTTCTGACATCACGGGAACATGATGTTAAAATCGACACCTGAGTCCAAACATCAAAACATGAAACTGTGTGTGAGCGTCCTCAAGATCATGTGTTGTGGTGAGGGCCTCCTCGACCTCATTCACATCGGTTTATTAGTCTAGTGTCTATATAACTTAGGTGTTGGGATGTATTCTACCATATCATTACTACATGATGTTAAAAAAATAGACATCTAGAAAAACATTTGGATTAATTCCCATCCTTATGGGACATGTATCGATGCCCAGACATTTTGACCTTAATCCCATCCATAGAATCGTACAACATTCCGTACATTTTTCCTTTGCTTCCATAGAAGTTTCTAGTGCATTGAAAACATCACTTGTCCTCATTCATGTCAAATTATATAAACTACAACATGAATGTTCCTTTAGAAGAACCTCTCCCACACCTCGTCCTTACATCATGAATTTAAACTACACAAACTCATAGAACTATATGTGAATATATTCTCGTACTTATAGGATACGTAATGATTCCCATGAATTTTTTCATCAGGACCAGCTATAGAATCATAAGTCATTTGGACCCTAGGCCTGAGGTATCTTCGATGATGTGTAATGTGGTGAGGACCTCCTGGCTCCTCATTCATGTTTAGTTACATCATTGAACTGCACTACACATCTCCACATAGAAATTTCATCATATGGTCTGAGATCTATGTCCTTAAACTAATATTTCAAATGTCCCAGTGGTGTAATGATAAACTATTATACATCAATGATTTTCTCATTTGAGAGGATCCCCCCATTTTGGCACTTGTCAAATACTATTTTGTGTTCCAAAACCATGTGTGGCTTGATTCTAATCCTTATATGATATGTAGTGAGGGTAGTCCATTTTATCTCTCAGCCCATCAATGAGATATCATATGTTTTTGGTACCCTGTCTTGAGTCCACCCTTTGAGAGTGTGTGGTGGGATATGGATCTCCTGGGTCCCCTTTCAAGTTGGATTATTTTCTAGGCAACAGTCTTGTCCTTTGGGATGCATATGATTCCCCTTATGTTCTATATTAAGGATAATAAACTATATAACATTTTTTCCTTACTATTGGGTGACAAAATACATGGATATTTCCCTAGACTATAATTTTAAACTACGAACCTATGGTCAAAACTCTAGGAGTGTAATATTTCATTAGGACATTCCCCAATCCATATTCTTGCCTTGGGTGTTCTTTTACTTTGAACCCCATCTTTTTTCATGTTTTAAGGGATCCCCTAAGACCCAGTCAATTCCCCATAATCTCAACTACCATATTTGGGTAATGCCCTGGATGAGTTTGGATGACACATTGAGTCAAGTCTCGTGTTTCTAACATGGACAGCAGTTGAACCAAATTGGTATTTCAAAGTACCTGTTAATATCATATGAAGGCTATGTTTCAAACATGGTCAGTAGTTATCCTCCATCCCCATTCCCCCCCCCCACCTCATTAGGTTCCAACTATAAGGAATCCATATTCACACATTCCACCTCTTTATGTTCTGTTTGATCTCAAGCATTCCTAGTGTTTCCCCTCTATGTATCTACGTGGGTTTAGTGAGAATGTTATTATGGTTGGTAATTTCCCACCCAGATTTTTCTTTCCAATGTTGTATCATCCCATATAATATGGAAAGCCTAACATTACTCATTATTTCCCACACAAATCATAAAACACTTGATCTTAAGATTCTTGGTAGGGTTTTTACCAACATTGAGAAGATGCACAACCCTATAGCTCATACTCTAGGACCTTAAACTATGAGACTCCAGTCCAGGAAATACACCAATAAAATAATTTCAATATTAGGGTATTTTATCCTAGGATTAGTTGGGTATTATCACTAACATGATATGCTTCAGTAGAGCATGATTCGTAAAGTTTATAGCTCCACATAGACACTTCCCCGACCCATCCCCACACATTAAGTCATTCCAATTTTAGATTTCCATCATTATTCAAATCAAAAAGATAACTAATAGTGATGGTCTCATGTCACATCATCTCTCCATCTTTCATAGTCCAATTATCTAATGGAATTTTGGATTAAAATTACAAATGATGTTTGTCAAATTTGGTAAACAATCCATTGTACATATGTATGCCTCACTCTTGACTAGTGAGGCTATGGATCTTGTGTTCCGAACCTGGTTAATAATGATTCATCACATTGGTCACCCCTTCCATAATTCAGACACTGTATGTTTCAATTTACATCCTTCTCACTTACCCATGTTCAATAGGAGCCCTAAAACCCCTTGGGTTTCCCCTCCGTGCATTTTCACCTGTCATGTGAGGAGGTTAGTATCTTTAGGGCCATCATATCCTGCTATTACCTCTCTATTCATCTAAGCATCAATATCTGGTTGAGAGATCCTAACATTACTCCATGTTTTCCACATCAAGCATGGTTCTCTTGGGATTTGGAGTCTTAGTAGGATTTGTACATACCAAAATAATCTACACAATCTCTCAGGTCCAAACACGATAAAATTAAACTGCGTGCCTCTTCAGAGTTCTCCTAGGAGAATGTTGTGTGGTGTGGGCCTCTTTGGACTCATTTTATATGGGGATTATTTTTTCTCACCGTGCACTTCCTCTTCAAGACACTTTTTTTCCTCTTATGACCTTGTTTCATGAAAATAAACTACATAACATTTCAACGTTATAGTGTGCTATTAAAATGAACATACTGTTCATGTCACATGTCCCTAAAATACTTCATCATCATCCTGGATACATGATGAAAAATTACACAACATTGTGGTGTTCCCACATGAGATGACATCAACCCCATCACTTTTTTTCCACCATGTTTCATATCAATACCTATATATTGATTGATTCCTAGAGTGACACATTAGAAATATCTTCCTATATAATCCATTAAAAATCAAAACAAACAAAAAAATGAAATATTTAATACCCCCTCTCTATGTGTATGGGTGAGACCTGCATAGGGGAATTTACCCTTAAGTACTACATGTTTCTTAATTACCATCATTATAGGATACATAGTGATGCATGGATCATCAATATCAGGTCCAGCCACAAAATTATTGCCCTTTTCATGTAGATTCTTCTACATCCATACCGCATGATGTTAAACTGCTCGGAATTAAATAACAATTTATGTATTGATTCTCATCCTTATGGGATACGCAGTGACTCCCAAACACTTCCAATTTGTGCCCAATGACAAACTCCCTATGAACTTCATCCCCTTCGCCTCAACCATGGTCTATGCTTTATGAACTTATGTTTTATGCAGTTCATCTTGAGGCATCAATATGACCTGTGGGATATTGTATCCCTCATTCACGTTGGGTTTTCTATATCATGTTTCACATGTTTATCATTGGGATGATGGATCCTTCTTACAGTTTAGGCTATAAGACATTAAAATACATGAAATGTTCTTTAAGAATACATATGTGGTGAATGTGGGATCCATGGTCTCGATTCCCATTGATTCTATCAGGAAAAATATGTACCCATTTGAGACTTCTCCATGGTCAGAAATATATGAACATAAACTAAGAAAACATCAGCTTTCCCTGCATTGCATGAAATTTCAAATCATCTCAGGCTTTTCCTGAGAGATCTTATTCCTCGATGTTGGTCATTCTACATATTTTTTATATCCTCATCTGTTGCCCAACATTTGTGATGATTCTTTCTTATATGATGTGTTTTATATTTGTTCATACCAATGTTTCAGAACCAATGTGCTCTATGTCATGGTGGCATAACATCAATTTTCTTGGAATCCTTTCAAACATTCCCTTAATCAATTCCCACACTTTACATTCCAATTTATTCAAGTACTCATCCTATTTAACATTTGAAATGAACCACTAATGGTTTTTTCCTATTCCACATTTGAACACCTACAATATTGGGCCTACATTCTGGAATACATTAGATGATATTTTGAGTTTTCCCCCTATTTCAAACAAAGTGAGCATTTAGACCTCATTTTTTTGTCCCTATTCTAAGCTAGAGGCATAGATTCAATGTTTTGAACATTATATTCCCTCATCCTATACTATAAGTTCATCCATCATATGGTCCAAATTTTGGGTTTCGTGATTCAAAATTATCATTTCCCATTGTTTTGATTGATTCTAACACATTTCGTGTTATCTCTCTTGTGAAATAGCACATGTTGAGAAAATAAAATTAGTTTCTATGAGATCACCATTCTTCAGTCACAATATCTCCCAACTCGAACACTATGGTTGTTAATTCAAATATAGTTTACCCCATTTATTCAATTATTTTCTACCACACTCATACAAAGTGAAGGACTATGTGCAAGTCCCTTGTTTCTCATAGCAAGCATGAACTATGGGAACTTAGGGATCGGTCATTAGTTTTTTCATAGATATGTAAATGTATGATAATTGGGGCTTAAAAGAATGTATCCATTGACACAACCAAATGTAAACAAATAATAAATATGTATCATGAGTTTTTCAAGAACACATCCATTATGGATTCGACCCTTCTATGGAGAACTTCATCTCAGCCACCTTCCAACATGTGGCCTCCAAGATCCCTTATAACCACTTAAGATCACTTTCCTCTTAATTTTGCTTAGGAAAAATCTTTTTATCCGTAGTCAGTACCAAGTCTCACTCAATCTGAAAATCATACATGTAACACCCCGAGCTTCCACGATACGCTTCTCATTCAATAATGCAATAGCTTGCATTGTACGCAACTTCGAGTTCTAAAACACCGTGACTAATCAAAGTAGCCGTTATGAATAGTAATAACCACTTTTTAAAATTATAGAAATCTTATATTTCAAAATGGACTTCATTTTTGGATTCATAATATCGAAATTAGCCTATGTTGAATTTTTGGTATTTTTCTGAGAACTTCTAATTTTTTATGAATAGTGAAAAATACTTAAAAACAACTTTTTTAATCAAAATAATTTATAGTGATAAATTATACTATTTAGTGGTTTTAAAGTATAATTAGAATATATTTTTACCATTTTATCCAATGGTGGTCATTAGAATTAATTTAACATTGAAATTGGACATAAACAATTGCCAATCTTTTGATATAAATTGTTTCTTAAAAACACGCTATTTGTCGTAACAGCGAAAATTAATTATAAAATTAATTAATGCAACTTATATGTTTGGAATTTTGTAAAATAGACATCATTTTTGAATTCGGAATATCAACTATATCTTAGGGTGAAATTTTGGCTTTGTTCTGAAAAACATCAATTTTTGATGAATAGTGAAACCACTAAGTGGTAGTTAAATAACTGATTATTCATTTAAATGAAATATTACCACTTCTGTGATTTGATTTTCAAAAATCCGACATACATGGTTGTCATTAAGAAGTAAAATGTGGTTCAATGAGATCAAAATAATTTTTTGGTGAATAGTAACTTTTAAGTTCTTAATCGCGATTAGAGGTAATTAGTGTAGTTTAAGGTACAAATAATGTTTTAATAATATGAGATGATCATGACACTTGTTCTACTCCTATTGGATGAGTCATGGCCGACCAATACAACCCATGGGTCAACTTGGGTACCCCATGGAGCCACTTTAGTTGGAAAATTACATTAATATATATTTATTTAATGTTAAAATTAAATTGACACAAACATGAGTTGTCTTACTAAAACAGTTTTTTAGTGGGGTTACACAAGTCCAAATTTTGACTATAAATATTCATTAGAAAGATAAAAAGATTTCCTACATCATAGTAGTTTTTTTTATAATTTTTAGACATCAAATAAATTAATTTATTTATGACATCATTATGATGCAGCGATGACCTCATTATTTAACGATTTAAATAAAATGAGAAGATAATGCAAAATCCAAGGCTTACACTTGTCCAAAGCCTATTGGATGAGGAGATTTCGAAACCTTATCACCTTAGCCTCGAATTATATAAGTGTGGGACCTTTAGAATCCGATAATCATTGTGAAATAATGTAACATTTCAATCTTTCCAAAAGTGCCCCTCCTCTCCACTTATAAAAGGCCCCCACCTCTCCCACCTCATTTACACTTTCAAGCCATTTGGCTCGGCCAGCCTCTGCCCATATACTCTTCCATCTTCCCCCTCTTACTCCTAGAATCCTCACTTTGGTCAGAACTCTTCCCAAGGAAGCCTTTGGCTCAAATTAAAAAGAGTTACCCAATTTTGAGGTAATGTCTTCTCTAATGTTGTTTTGTTTTATTTTTCTTCTCCAACCCCCTAAACTCTTTTTATTCATTTCTTTTGTAAAAACACCAGTATCCTCAATATACTACAATGTTGTTATAATAAAGATTCGAGCTACACTTACACACACCTAAATCTAATGGTTAAAGAACATACGGTTTCTGTGGATGGAGAATTTCTTCCTCACGAAACGATGATTGTTCAACACTCATATAACACCTTCAAAGGTGGCCATTAAGATGTCACTATTTTTATGATATATAATATGTTTATGTTTTACTTATGCTTCTGTATTTCTCATTTATGTCATACTTTATGATTTCCATTATGGGTAAAACGCGATAATTTCATTTTAGGAAGTGCGGACTACCGCCCCCTCAAAGTGATTTGAATCGTTAATGCCATATGTGGGATGTATAAAGGATGGAGTAAATGGTATTATACACTATATTATACTGGAATTATATTATACATTTATATCATTATGATTTAGTTCCATTAAATATGAAATTGAAATGAAAGTAGCGTTCATGCTTACGTACGGCTTACCGTCTCCATGAACGGTGCATTTCATTTCATACCTCTAAATGTTACGTAATATTATAAATGAATGTATATACTGGATATATATGATATATATGACATCTAAATCATGATTATAATTCTGGAGATAATGGATATTCTACCACATAAACAACTTGTAATTATAAGAAGTTTATTGTTGACTCAAGTACCAAAGATCGACAAAACAACCGTTATTAACTTAAATAATTACATAATGTTCATATCATTGTAATAAGTGATATAATAAGGATAATGAAATTGAAAATGGTTCTTAATAAGGTATATATTAACTCTAGTTTATTATTCATGAGGTTAAAGAATGGTTGAGTCAAGTCGGACACAAGGTAAGGGAATTTCTTAAACTTCCATTCTTTGGGTTAATCTCCTACTTTCAAATTATGTCATGATATTATTATGTCCTATATTGTATTTGTACATTATTTATGTGTACTTATAGTGAATACACATTATAGATGTACTTTATTTAAAAAAATGATCTTTTTAAGGTATTCGTCTCAATCCCCTTTCATTGAGGCATATTTGGTTTTATACACAACTTTCTTTTATACGGTGTATAAACCCCTTTGACTTTTACATTTATTCAAAAGGAATATTTTTTATACGAAGTGTTTTACTAAACGACAAAAGGGAATGTTTTTCTTTCTGTACTTATGCGGCGACAACGACTTCTCTGCCGCCGTGACCATTATTTGAGTTCTGGCTTCCTCTACAAGCCATCATTTTTTTAAATGAAAAATAAATACAAAGTTTTAACTTTCTTTTATTTTGGTATTGAAAATGGTTTTGAAAGCGTTTTTATTATATCAATGTGTTGTATTGTTATCTTGTGATTGAAATGTGGAAATGTTATGTTTCCTTTGTGCATGTTTTATGTGAGACGATTATGTTATGGTTTATGATATGTTTAAACCTATTCATATGAGGAATGCCTTGGACTTAATAAGTGACGGGTGGAGCCCGCTATAGCTCCTCGATGCATCGGCAGGTCTCATGAGACAAACTAGTGTCTTGGCACGAGGCCTTGAAAAAATCTTATTTGTGGTCTTGGCACGAGGCCTTGACTACGTGGTTATGATAGTCTGGCATTATGCATTCCATCATTATGAAAGTGGTTATTGATATTGCATGTGATTATTCGACCAGTAGAATATCCATGTGAAGAAGTAAATGGCATTATCTCATTTTACTTTTGCCATATTATGTTGAAGTTCAAGTTTAAAAGGCTTTTGTTTTAGTTATACATTTCCTTAAATGTTAATATTTATTTATGAAAGCTTCCGCTATATTTTTATCCTTACTGAGAATCTGAGCTCACCCCTTTCAATGTTTTAATATTTTCCAGGATGTGAAGAAGTATTTTATGAATGACCTGCAGGGATTATGAGAAGAGGATATGAGTGTGGACTATGGATACTTTGTTATTAGTTTTTCACTTTATGATGTAATGTAACGTTTATGAATGTATCTAGTGTTTCCAAGGCTACTAAACTAATCGGTCTTTCGAGACTTGATCTTTTGTGATCATGCCAATGTCACGAAGTAATGCACCGACTCTGGGTAGCTGGGGTCGGGGCGTTACAGTTGGTATCAGAGGCAGTTTAGTACTAACCTTGGAAGCTAGATTTAGATAAACTCTGATTAGAGCACATAGCCCAAAGATAGACTTTGAGGATTAGTATAGAAGAACTTCCTAGAATTTTGGTATTATAGAGATGTTATGAGTTTTCCGAGCAATACATCCCTGTCTGGATACGAGCAGGTTGAGGCGGCTCTGGCACAGATGTACCTAGGGGTAAAACCCAAAAACACCGCTTTGAGCTAGACTCGAACGGGAACTGGTGCACGACAACGGGCCTTGCTGCACTCTTGGTTACGACACTCCCGGGGGATATGCTTAGGATAATTCTCATTTTATTTACAAATCACTATGAAGGGTTATGAGTACATACTTCCTCAAAGAAAACGTTTCTTTTTATGATTATGGATTATATCCATAAATAGTTCAATATATGTAAAGTGTTTAACAAGTATGGAATTATGTATTTTGATTCATAAACTAATCTAGTTTATTCCATTGTTTAGAAATGGCGCCTAGTAGAAGGAATTGAAACTGTATCAATGCACGAACTCTGTGTAGGGATTGCCCTCCTGCTCAAGATAATTATTGTGGATCTGGAGATACAATTGGTGCTGATCAGCTTCTCACCATACTGGGACAACTCACGCAGGTTATGAATAATAACCTTACTCGTATGGAGCACCCTGATCCGCAACGTGGAGGATCAATGCTAGACCGTTTCATGAGGCAACAACCACCAACCTTCAATGGGAGTACAAATCCTATAGTATCTGAGCAATGGATAAATTCCTTAGAGAAAATATTCCATGCCTTGGGGAGTAGTGAAAGGGAGAAGGTTGTCATGGCAGTTTACCGCCTCACTGGAGATGCCGATCAGTGGTGGTCGCTGATTCAAAACACAAAGGAAGATGATGACATATCAAATATGGAATGGAGGGAGTTCAAAGAACTTTTTTTAGAAAAATACTTTCCTCGTGACCATCGAGCAGATATGGAAAGCCAATTTCTGAGTTTGAGGTAGAAGGAGGATGAGAATGTCGCAAAGTATGAGGCTAACTTTACAAGGTTAGCGAGGCATGCTGCCGATTATATACGTAACCCAATGAGTAAGATTGATCGTTTCATTGATGGGTTAAAACCATTTCTCCGTCGAGCTTTAGTATCACAATCCTTCTCATCATACGAAGATATTGTCTCGTGTGCTATCAAGACAAAAAAGGAATTCTCTGAGTCTTATGACAACAAAGTAATGCAAGAGAAGAAGAGAACAGTGGAACAAGAGACAGATAAAGGGAAAAAGGGAAAGAAGGATTTTCCATTATGTGATAATTGTGGGAAGAATCACCCTGGTACTTGCCTAAAAGGAATGGGAGTTTGTTATAAATGTGGAGAAAAGGGTCACCAGGCTCGTGATTGCAAGGGAAAGAAAGAGGCTATCAAAGTTGAATGCTATAATTGTAGAGAAATGGGTCATTATGCAAATGAATGTCCTAAGCGTCAAGGAAACTTACCTCAGAAAAGGCCAAGGGATCAAGGCCAATCTTATGCTGTGACTACAGTTGAAGCAGAATAATTACTGTATTGGTGCTTTTGGACTCAAGGATTATATTCTGGTTATAAGAATAATGTGATATATATATGGATTGTACTGCAGTACTTGTTGGTTTCAGTAAGCTTTTAATATGATTAAGGTAATCATATTTTTAGTATGTGACAATAAGAGAATCTTTTCTTTGTTTGGGGAATCTGATGTTACAATTGATTTTGGAATTTAACGACCCTTTAGAGAAAGTCTGGACGGAGGTATTTTGGAGAACTATAAAGGTTGGAATGGATTAAGTTAATCTTTGGATAGTATTGTTTAAGTTTAAAACATTTATGAAGATTATTTTTGGAATAGTATAGTACTATATTTTTAGGAAAAGGACAACCTACAGGGTGGGGAATAACCCATCGCGTCGGACAAAGCTGTTGGAATCGAACCCACAACCATAGTGCGACAAGCCTTTATTTCCTACCACTATCCTACAGGAAGTCCCTGGTTATTACAAAATAGTTTTACTAATCTAAATGGTATGTGTTAACATTTTGAACCTTATACAATTATGATAAATAGTATATTTTTGAGTTCCGTTACCATTTGGAGTAAAAGTTGGGTTTGTGGTAAAAATTTATTAACAAATGAAAGTATACATAACAAGTATGTATATTCCCTTAAGTTCTTAGTAAATCTACTAAATAAATTCCTCAACATTATAAAAGGTAACTTAAAACAAAAATGTTGTCGGTTAACTTTTCCAACTGGGGATTCAATGACCGTTTAACCAATCACAAGTTTGTGATTTTCTTGTGGTTAAACTTTCTCCTAATCCTGTTTTCTATAACTCTCCATCAGACCTTGATGGTTTGTTTTTCTTCCATATCCATATTTTCATAGAATCCCAGAATGGGCTATATCGGGTGACCTTTGTACTTATCCTGCTTTCTTTTAATGTTATATATTTATTAACCTTATTTCCGATGTGGGTTTTCCTCAAAGGTATTTTCTCTTTTCAAACTTTTATTTTCAAAGAAAAATATCAAATTGCGAGGACACAATTTATTGAAGGAGGGGATAATGTAACACCTCGAGCTTCCACGATATGCTTCTCATTCAATAATGCAATAGCTTGCATTGTACGCAACTTCGAGTTCTAAAACACCGTGACTAATCAAAGTAGCCGTTATGAATAGTAATAACCACTTTTTAAAATTATATAAATCTTATATTTCAAAATGGACTTCATTTTTGGATTCATAATATCGAAATTAGCCTATGTTGAATTTTTGGTATTTTTCTGAGAACTTCTAATTTTTTATGAATAGTGAAAAATACTTAAAAACAACTTTTTTACTCAAAATAATTTATAGTGATAAATTATACTATTTAGTGGTTTTAAAGTATAATTAGAATATATTTTTACCATTTTATCCAATGGTGGTCATTAAAATTAATTTAACATTGAAATTGGACATAAACAATTGCCAATCTTTTGATATAAAGTGTTTCTTAAAAACACGCTATTTGTCGTACCAGCGGGAATTAATTATAAAATTAATTAATGCAACTTATATGTTTGGAATTTTGTAAAATAGACATCATTTTTGAATTCAGAATATCAACTATAGCTTAGGGTGAAATTTTGGCTTTGTTCTGAAAAACTTCAATTTTTGATGAATAGTGAAACCACTAAGTGGTAGTTAAATAACTGATTTTTAATTTAAATGAAATATTACCACTTCTGTGATTTTATTTTCAAAAATCTGACATACATGGTTGTCATTAAGAAGTAAAATGTGGTTCAATGAGATCAAAATAATTTTTTGGTGAATAGTAACTTTTAAGTTCTTAATCGCGATTAGAGGTAATTAGTGTAGTTTAAGGTACAAATAATGTTTTAATAATATGAGATGAGCATGACACTTGTCCTACTCCTATTGTATGATTCATGGCCGACCAACACAACCCATGGGTCAACTTTGGGACCCCATGGAGCCACTTTAGTTGGAAAATGACATTAATATATATTTATTTAATGTTAAAATTAAATTGACACAAACATGAGTTGTCTTACTAAAACAGTTTTTTAGTGGGGTTACACAAGTCCCAATTTTGACTATAAATATTCATTAGAAAGATAAAACGATTTCCTACATAATAGTATTTTTTTTATAATTTTTAGACATCAAATAAATTAATTTTTTTATGACATCATTATGATGCAGCGATGACCTCATTATTTAACGATTTAAATAAAATGAGAAGATAATGAAAAATCCAAGGCTTACACTTGTCCAAAGCCTATTGGATGAGGAGATTTCGAAACCTTATCACCGTAGCCTCGAATTATATAAGTTTGGGACCTTTAGAATCCGAAAAGCATTGTGAAATAATGTAACATTTCAATCTTTCCAAAAGTGCCCCTCCTCTCCACTTATAAAAGGCCCCCACCTCTCCCACCTCATTTACACTTTAAAGCCATTTGGCTCGGCCAACCTCTACCCAAATAATCTCCCAACTTCCCCCTCTTACTCCTAGAAGCCTCACTTTGGGAATAACTCTTCCCAAGGAAGCCTTTGGCTCAAATCAAAAAGAGTTACCCGATTTTGAGATAATGTCTTCTCTAATGTTGTTTTGTTTTATTTTTCTCCTCCAACCCCCTAAACTCTTTTTATTCATTTATTTTGTAACAACACTAGTATCCTCAATATACTAGGATGTTTTTATTATAAGGATTCGATCTACACTTACACACACCTACATCTAATGGTTAAAGAACATACGGTTTCTGTGGATGGCGAATTTCTGCCTCACGAAATGATGATTGTTCAACACTCATATAACACCTTCAAAGGTGGCCATTAAGATGTCACTATTTTTATGATATATAATATGTTTATGTTTTACTTATGCTTCTGTATTTCTCATTTATGTCATACTTTATGATTTCCATTATGGGTAAAACGTGATAATTTCATTTTAGGAAGTGCGGACTACCGCCCCCTCAAAGTGATTTGAATCGTTAATGCCATATGTGGGATGTATAAAGGATGGAGTAAAAGGTATTATACACTATATTATACTTGAATTCTATTATACATTTATATCATTATTATTTAGTTCCATTAAATATGAAATTGAAATGAAAGTAGCGTTCATGCGTACGTACGGCTTACCGTCTCCATGAACGGTGCATTTCATTTCTTACCTCTAAATGTTACGTAATATTATAAATGAATGTATATACTGGATATATATGATATATATGACATCTAAATCATGATTATAATTCTGGAGATAATGGATATTCTACCACATAAACAACTTGTAATTATAAGAAGTTTATTGTTGACTCAAGTACCAAAGATCGACAAAACAACCGTTATTAACTTAAATAATTACATAATGTTCATATCATTGTAATAAGTGATATAATAAGGATAATGAAATTGAAAATGGTTCTTAATAAGGTATATATTAACTCTAGTTTATTATTCAGGAGGTTAAAGAACGGTTGAGTCAAGTCGGACACAAGGTAAGGGAATTTCTTAAACTTCCATTCTTTGGGTTAATCTCCTACTTTCAAATTATGTCATGATATTATTATGTCCTATATTGTATTTGTACATTATTTATGTGTACTTATAGTGAATACACATTATAGATGTACTTTATTTAAAAAAATGATCTTCTTAAGGGCTTCGTCTCAATCCCCTTTCATTGAGGCATATTTGGTTTTACACACAACTTTCTTTTATACGGTGTATAAACCCCTTTGACTTTTACGTTTATTCAAAAGGAATCTTTTTTATACGAAGCGTTTTAATAAACGACAAAAGGGAATGTTTTTCTTTCCGTACATATGTGGTGACAACGACTTCTCCGCCGCCGTGACCATTATTTGAGTTTCGGCTTCCTCTACAAGCCATCATTTTTTTAAATGAAAAATAAATACAAAGTTTTAACTTTCTTTTATTTTGGTATTGAAAATGGTTTTGAAAACGTTTTTATTATATCAATGTGTTGTATTGATATCTTGTGATTGAAATGTGGAAATGTTATGTTTCCTTTGTGCATGTTTCATGTGATACAATTATGTTATGGTTTATGATATGTTTAAACCTATTCATATGAGGAATGCATTGGACTTAATAAGTGACGGGTGGAGCTCGCTATAGCTCCTCGATGCATCGGCAGGTCTCATGAGATAAACTAGTGTCTTGGCACGAGGCCTTGACAAAATCTTATTTGTGGTCTTGGCACGAGGCCTTGACTACGTGGTTATGATAGTCTGGCATTATGCATTCCATCATTATGAAAGTGGTTATTGATATTGCATGTGATTATTCGACCAGTAGAATATCCATGTGAAGAAGTAAATGGCATTATCTCATTTTACTTTTTCCATATTATGTTGAAGTTCAAGTTTAAAAGGCTTTTGTTTTAGTTATACATTGCCTTAAATGTTAATATTTATTTATGAAAGCTTCTGCTATATTGTTATCCTTACTGAGCATCTGAGCTCACCCCTTTCAATGTTTTAATATTTTCCAGGATGTGAAGAAGTATTTTATGAATGACCTGCAGGGATTGTGAGAAGAGGATATGAGTGTGGACTATGGAGACTTTGTTATTAGTTTTTCACTTTATGATGTAATGTAACATTTATGAATGTATCTAGTGTTTCCAAGGCTACTAAACTAATCGGTCCTTCGAGACTTGATCTTTTGTGATCATGCCAATGTTACGAAGTAATGCACCGACTCTGGGTAGCTGGGGTCGGGGCGTTACAATACACATGAGATGTATCTTCCTATATCGCTCTTGAGCTTCTATGAGATGAACTCTCAATCATGTTACTTGTTCTGATTAGGTGGTAGAAAAGGAATAATGTTCAGTTAGCCTCCATTATAGATGATAAATCTCCAAATCAGTCTCCTTATGCTTCTTATTGTTAAAAAACACCTCTTGTATCAATGAAAAATCTAACTACATTCTAATATTTTCTCGATGAGGTAGTCCTGGATCAGTATGTTCATACCTCACGCATCCTCCCATCCATCACACCACCAGTGGAAATGTGATCCCATAAGGCTTATCCATTCTGGTTATAGAGTATTTTTAATGATTTTATTGATGCAATTCAATTCCTACAATATCATATCCTGGTTTTCCTTGACCGTATCTGAATTAGACTAATCCAGCCCCTCCGCATCTGCAAGTTCATACTCTAAAAATGCATCTAGAAAATCATCCATTAGATAATACTCTTCTATAATTTCATATATTTCATACGTCATATCATTATTTTGGTATTTATTAATTTATCCCACCTCAATAAGTTTTTTCCTATCATCCCCATGTTATACCCTACCAGTGACGCCATCCGTAATTACCATTGATTGTGCACTAGAAACCATGTCATGGTTGTCTCGGATGCCTGGATTCAAATAGACTATCACTCCTGACAAAAATAGAGACCCTTATCCTCTAATAATTAAAAGTATTAGTGCACCCTCCACTCTAATGATTATTCTGAAAGCGACCATATAAATCAATTATGCTGAATAATAAAAAAATGACTCTACAATGTCAGAAACTTACAAACGAGAAGGGATGGTTGCTCATGATCTCGAGTACTGATTGTTGGGATGTCATGGTGTGGTCATCATTATACAACTAATGGATTTAAGGACCCTAATTTAGTATTTCCAACCTCTTCAGCTCCAAATGTCCTACCAACATTTTCTTCTTCACGCACAAGTCCCACAACAATCTTCCCCACATTGGTCGCATTTTCATCTCCATGATATGGATTCTCTTTTCAAGGAATCTCTTGTATGGAACAGAAGTTATTATAATAACCCATGAAAATCATGATAAGGGTGATAGCATAAGTAAATGAGCTAAATATTACTTTAATAGCTTTAGTGAATCCCTCCAAGAAGGTTTCACATGTGGTTACTATCTCACCTTATGGTAGAGATTCTTCCTTTGAATACAAGTCCTCGGCATCATCCTGTAGGATTCCTTCATTGTCTTCTTCCAAACATTATTCATTCAATACATTTGAAAAAGGGGAGCATTCTACTAACTATCCCACCAATAGAACTAATGGATATGTCATGTATAATTTCAACCATACTCGATCATTCATTGGATGGGTAGTGCCTCATTAATGAACTAGGTCCTATAATTCCCCCCATCAATTGTCCCGCCAATTCCCAGGACACAAGGAAGATTTCCATAGAAAATATGGTCCCTGTTAGCTTCATCTCATACATGTTCAGATGATCACACAGGTTGCCTGTGTTGGGGAACTACCTATATGTATCTCATGTTTTACATGCGTTAGGATAGATGGAATTGTTAGGAATCTACACTAGGTGCAATTTCTCCCAGGTTTTGGGTTGTAATATCACAAAACCCCATGATGAATCCCCATCCACCCCGGTTTGGTTGAATGAGAGCACTAGATTTCGTAATGTTGCTCCTCTACTTTCATCTCCAATCAGTGCAAGTTCTCAGACTATCATCCTTACTGCTACAACTTTTTCACTAAGACATGTATCATCTCTATCTCCATGACATCCTATTATCACCATTAGTCGTTATTCTCAAGGTAAAGGGGCCAATACTTCATTGGAATTGATTTTCAACTGTTTCAGCATTTCCATTCAATAGGTATGTTCCCACCTCTGTACATACATATGAACTAATATGAATGTAGTTATTGATAGAGGTAGCTCGTTCTGTATCTTTCCATCTTCACGTGTGAACATGGTAATGAGATACCTCATCACACATGATTGTTCTCCAAAACATACTACTAGGTACAACCTCAGGGCCAACCTCTATGCACACCTAAACTGCCTCGCAAATCATTGTGGGATGTACACTTAACATATTGGCTCACAATCAACCCACGCCTTGAATAACTCCACCTCAAAGGTTAGGAGATATAACTACCTCTTTATAGTTCATGTTACATCATTAGTTATTACCCCCATCCACACAGAGAATGGGTGAAAGATGAACTAATCTTCTCTCCCGATCTTGTACAACACCACCATTGAGCCAAACATGAGTGGACCCCCCCCCATGATATTCAGAATCATTGGATGGAGGTTTTTATCATGGGGAAGATATTTTATTGGGATATTCATATCCTCTGAAGTGTGTATCCACCCATCTATATAGAATTTGAAGTGGCCTACAAAGGCATATCGGCTTCTTTCCATTGCCAATATATTGAATCACCTTGTATAGATTCACCATCAATGGGATCCTGATATTGATGTGTTTCCCCATTAGTGGAATTTTTTCCATGATAAATGTTCTTGTTCATTCCCCCATATGTCAATATCTCACAGGAATCATCCACCCTCATATGGTGACTGTAATTAATTTGGTTATCCTAACTATCATTGGATACTCGTCTTTGATGTCGTACCCCCACAACTTCTACTAGATATCCTACATAATCCTCTAGTAAGAGCCATAATTTCCTCACTAGGAACCCGTAGGATAAGTAAAATTCATTTTCATCATCTTCTTAGGTCTCTCATCACCCATGATAGGATCCCCTACTATAAAATTCAAGATTTAGTCTAACCACTTCTTGAAGTGGATGTCCCTATAAATATGCTTATCATTGTTTTTCCCCAAAACCATATCCAGAATAACCTTATATAAACATGAAATATTATCTTCATTGTCCCAATAATTCTACATAAGGAGAAACTTGCTGTAAATGTCCCCTAGAATTGGAATTCTATAAATTTGATGGAGATCCCAGAGGCTTACACCAATATCCCCATAACAAGAAGAAATTTTTTGTTGTCTGGTAACCATTGTCTAGGCAACATGGGCATGATATACCACATTTGGTAAACCAAGAATTGGGAATAACATTCCTCTTCATGAGGACCCACTCACCTCAACACCATCCTGAACTCTGTACAAGATGCACATGCCCAGTACGCCTGGGCCAAATCCTCTATGAAGTTTCTACTGGGGTAAAAATCACAATAATCAGTCAACCCTTTCTCCAAATTCATAGCCACTTCATTGATTATTTATTTATATTATGTAGGAGATTATTATTTCTCAATTTGTTTCCCATAAATTTTGTTGTTGTTTTTGTATAGGCATTCAGCAGTGATGGCCATGTGGTTCTTCTTGATGTGAGTATTATTATCCTTATGCCACTAATATTGCCTTGGTGTACCAATAAACTAGTATATCAGTTTTTCTATACTATACTCTTGGATAAATACATCATCCCTCTAACTGAAGTTGGTAAATGGTAGATTCTTTACTAGGGGATAATTATTCAGAGCCTTTAACAGTAACTTGAGGTGGGATTCATGGTTTGAATGGATCTAAACATAATCTCCAATCATGATATTTTTCACCATTTTTTCTCATCAGAAAGAATCCACAAGGACCTCCTGAAATCTTCCTGCATAGCCACCAGGTGTAGGTCTTAGTTTATTCTCTAATTCTATTCATGAAGATCACATACGATGATCATTCTCAAAGATACGGATCACAAAGAAACACATGATCTATGTGAGTCAAAATTTAGTAGGAAATCACAATACCCTAGTTCACTGAAAAACTTATGGTGGGAAAAAGGGCTTTGAATCTGGTTTTGAAGATGAATTCATTGGGTGTATGGATTAATGAAAAGACCACTCATGAACATTCCTTCATGAAGATCTGGTATAGATAATGGTCTCCTATTACTATATTTATTGGTGGTGGCTGATCAAGTTTCATGGTGTTATCTGTGCCCCTATATCTTCACGATGGCCTAACATATGTGTGCTCTAAAGTTCACCATCATGACTGAACATCATGATTTACCGCATTCATTGATGTACAATTAATCATTGTCCCTTCTTTTCCCATCATCATCCCTTCTAATGGGTAAAATATTTTGAACCGAAATTCATGCCCGGAGAAAAGTTGAGTAAGTCCCCAACTAGTTGGGAATAAATTCAAGCTACATATACCCAAATATCAAGAAAGGTGTTTGGATGGAAAATCTCCCATGTGAATCCCCTCAGGACCATGAATGTTGAAGGCACTGAAGGATCTTCGGCATGTCTGACACACTCAACGACCTCACAAATCCTACTTACAGAACTCTCTCAAATCGAATTCCCTCTGAAATCGTGCAAGGAAACATTGTACACTACACCCTATGTTTGATGGATCTGCTCTGATTTTTGAATCCCCTTTTATCCATCATGGTTCACCACTAATAATTGTGAGCTCCATTTTTTATTTATTAGTTTCTCACAGCCCTTTCAATGGTATAGTTACTCGGACTCTTTAGCATATGGGTTCCAATTTTGTGAAGCTCAAGAGAACCATGAACCTGACCTGAAAATGGATCACCCAATGTAATTGATCATTGTGATCTGTTAATTCCCTTATTCTTATTTTCCCCTACCTATGGTTGGGATTTCTTTTTCAAACTGCTACCCCCTTCACGAAGGATGGAAACCCTTTGGGATACTTGATGTTTCTTGGGGAATTAATCCTTTGTGATTAACTCTTCTATTAATCGAGGACTCTATCATAATAAATGGGTCATATGCTTCATAAATATGTTTCCTTTATGAATATATGCTTATGTGGGAAAAACTGGAGATTTTTGAATACCCTATTAGAAAAGAAACTTGCTTTGTGAGACCCTCTTCTTTGTGGATCTTCATAATTGTATATTGTGATTTTGTGGTCCCTCGTGTAGTGTTCCATGTAATTATTCCCTACATAATTATTTTCAGAAAAGTTATGCTAATGAGTTTTTCATTTCATCATAGCTACCCTCACACAGTCCTCACGAATAACCACTCCTCCAACTTTTGTCAACCATTTATTGGGACATGTACCATCCAAAGGCACACATCTTATAGGAATGTGTATACAAGGGGTGAGGAGAGAGTACTACCTTTCTAAGATGTAGGATGTTAAAATTCCAAGCCCCATCAACCTTATCAGATGATTCTAAACTATAGCTCACCCTGTTTGGTATACATGGGGTTCCACGCTTCTGGAATCCCTCCTGGAGTACGCCCTAGTCTCCTTCCCTTTGGGCAGTCCCAATATGTAAGCCCCACATCACCTCTCAGAGTGACATCATTTGTGAATTGATCAGCAGGTCTTCCTCTACCTTTTGTTCCTGACACCGAGCACAACTCACATGGTCATAGAGGTTAATAGTTACTGTGCAACCTTTTTTCATGGAATCCCTCCTAGATTAATACCTATTCCCATCATATATATTCTACGAAAGTATTTATCAATGTCTCCTTAGAAAATACATGTAAACCATCCCTATAATTTAATAACAAGAAATGGTAAACTCAATTTCCCCTCCTATGGATGCACCCTCATGATGTGACATATTCTGTTTACAGGACACATCCCTTGTATCAACCTCTATAGGGTTTTTTTATGCATTCTCCATAACTTTAGTTCATCTCCATGTATAATACCCATATGATCATCCATTATTATGTGTAATTTGATTCCTAGACACTATGATACATAGGAAGCCTCCACGAGGTTAAATTCTACCATACATTCACATCCTAGTATTTCCCTCGAGTCACCATGTATTAGGAGGATCATGAAACAACTTATATATTATACTTTTTTCAAGTCCACATCCATGTTCTCCATTCTCATGTGGTGCCTCCTTATTTATCTCATCACCCCGTCCTGGACTATGTGGACCTTGATTACTAGACACTAGGATATGTAGGAAGCATCACTGAGGTTCAAGCCCACCACCATCCATGTTCCACCCATTCCACCCATTCCATCTCAACACTTCATCCATATCCATCTGGATTCATACCCATGACACCACAACCTGGTGATATCATTCCATCCATTTGGGATGTCTTAGCGCATAATATCAACACAATCCACACCATCCAACCAAGAAAAATCCTCTTGAAATAGGCAGTATCAGTGCATAATCCCCTAACCAAACATTCAAAATACTAGGGTTTGGAACCGAATCTCCTAAAAAGTGTACATAGGAATCATCTATGAGGTTAAATAAAAATAAGTGGTAAAACATGGTGTACCAATCACTAGTGTACACCTCCCAAATCTACCATCAGTGGAGTCCAAATAAACCTTCACATTGTGAAATCTTCTCTTTATGAGACACCCCACCTCGGGTCCACTCTCATTGGGTGTTCTGATCCATCAATCCAATAAACCTTCATGGTATTTCCTCTAAGAGATGTACCCCTTCACAGTTTGAAATCATCTCTTTATAAGACACACCACCTCAGGTACGCTCTCATTGGGTGTTCTGATCCATCCATCTAGTAAACTTTTTAGGTACGCCCACCTAGGGATGTACCCCTTCACAGTGTGAAATATTCTCTTTATGAGACACGTGACATCGAGTCCACTCTCATTGGAAATTCTGATACATCCATCTTGAAAACCATCAAGTTACTCCCTCTTACGGATATACCTCTCTAATAAATTCCTCTGGGACATTCTAACCATTTTCATCCATCCTAGAAGAACATTAAAATCATGAACTACCTTGTGTTAAACATGGGATACCTATGAAAAACCTCATGATACATGCCTATAGAATAAGATATCTTGTGATCACCATAGGATGCCTCAGGTTCTGAACCCTTGGGAAGCCATATCTATGGAAGAATATTGGTTTTAAAATGTTCCAGCATCCAGACATTCCACTAATTCCTAGGGTGACTACTCTCCTAACCAAAGGCTTCTCCCCTAAGGAGACCCATTGTAATTTCATGACAGGACCAACATAGTTAACTATTGATAACAAATATATGGAACCGAGAATGAGTTTTACAAAATGTGGCTGAAATCTATGAGGGATACCCATACAAGGAGATGAATTTTAAGGATGAATCCATAGAAATATGGACGAGCATCCAATCATCCTGTTTGAATAAAATATTAGACATCAGAAAATATGGATATAAACACCTCCTGCCTTTCAAAATAAAGATTATGGGGTAAAATTCCACCCATCTATCAAGTGTGTAACAAGGGAGTTCCCTAGAAAAAGATTCAGAAAAAATGCTATCCGACCAGATGTTTTTTTCAGAGATCATGATCCATCATGGAACATCCGTGATGGATTGAAAAGAATGAGCTACATGCATTGTCTAATATCACCTTCTTTATCTCAGTTGGAGGAGTCTCACCAATCCTTCTTCAAAATCTAATCACACTGTCATCATCAATATTGAACTCTTATATATCCATTCCTTTACCTCTTTCACCTTCTTTTGTAGCTCAAAATCATCCATTTCTGCCTCTATGATTTTCTCTTAGATAAATTTTTGGTAAATTATTTGGGAAAGGCAGGATGTATTCCCTATATTATTTTTCCAAAATACATCCTTGGAATATCCATAAGGATATGGTCTTTCTCAATCTGTATCGTGGATAGAGTATCATGTTCTATTCTACTAAGAGCACCAGTTTCCTTTTTCACCTTTCCTATATGGTAATTAATACAACAATCATAGTCCTTGACTAGATAAAACCATATTATCTTAAACATAATGAGTCCCTTATATGTAAATATAAATACTAGACTCTTATGAACAATATTTACACTTCTAACCACATTGGTAGTTCAAAAAAAATTCAACATGAAGATCACAACTACTAACTCCAAATCATCATCACGTAATTATTGTCATGTTTATTCATCAAAAGTGATGTATAGGCTATCACTTTATCATTCATTATGATAACAAAACCCAAGCCTCTATTTTAAGAAACATTATATGTCACAAATCATGATCCAATTGTGGTTAATATGAGTACAAGAGCTGGGATCAAACTCTTATTTTTATCCTTTATACTTTCCTCACATTCTTCCATCAAGACATATTCTATCATTTTCCTTCTTATCTAAGTTATTTATATATACAATCGTGATAAATTTATCACAAAACATTGATAATACCCTTACATTCCAAAAAACAAAAAAAGATTCATGTGTCACTAGTGGGTCTTGGTTATTCCTCAATTTCCTTTGTTTTTGATGGGGCTATAGAAATTTCCTAACTTGTAATCCCATGTCCCAAGAATATGGTGTGTGGCATCAAAATGTCACAATTTCTAACCTTGGTGTACAATTTCTCCTTCCTTAATGTCACTACAAATATCCATAGATGCTCTTCATTCTCTTCCATTATCATATATTAAATGAGAATAACCTTGATAAAAACATCCAAAAATATGTTGATATATTCTCTAAATACTCTATTAATCAAATCCATGAAGATTTTTGGGACATTAGTAAGTTACAAGGGAATAAAAAAACTCATTGTTCCCATGCCTTGCACCAAAGGTAGTCTTCTTAATATCATCCTTCTTCACCTCCAGTTGATGATATCCAAAATTAAGATACACATTTTCATTGTATTGGGATCATCATAGTTGATCGAACAAGTCCTCAATACGTGGAAGATGATACATGTTCTTTTTGGTGATCTTATTGAGATCCATGAAGTCGATACATAAATGCATTGATCCATCCATTTTCATTATAATGTGCACTAGTGTGCCACCAAGAAATCCACTACAGTTTATGAACCCTTTTCCCATATCATATTGGAACGACTTATTTAAATCCTATTTTTTTATTGGGTCCATCCTACAGGGACATATTGAGATAGGAGCGGAAGCTGACATAATTTTTATTGATAAATCTTCTGCCGGATCTTGGGAAATATTATGTAACTATTCATGAGATACATCACTCTATTCCTTCACAATGGTCAATTCCTATATGTTGATACCTTCCATTGACTCGACCCCTTAAGCTAGGTATTTTTCTTTATAGGTTATCAACAACCACATAATTAATGGGGTTTCCACATGATGTTCATGGTATTACTTGAATTTTAATAGGAGCATGGGATATTTAGGAATATGAAATTATTTTTCCATTTCATGATAGTGAATGTGTGATTTATATAATGAGATATAATCTATTCTTAGTATAGAATTAAATTATAACAAGGGAAGTGTTTGGGAATTAATTTGGGAGAATCTTCCCACATACACCATTAGGATAAGCACCAACAATTTGGCTGCAATGATTACTCCATTAGGTTTTTTAAAGATGTATATATTTCAATGTATTGGGGCTTTGATTTAATAGTTATAGAAAACAGTAATGAAATAATGAAATACCTAGAACAATAATAAAATGCATCTTTTTTTATTATTGATTATATATGAAGTGTACCTTTTAGGCCTTTGTTTCCATGGTCTACTTTAGGAGTAATGATGGCATTTTTTCACTTGATCCTTTATCATTTGTGGCCCCTGATACTAGTTACCTCAATGAGTTATGGATTAATGTACTAGACTACATAGTTCCCTCACTCCAAATAGATGAATCATGGAACCATCAATGGTTCTCTTTATTCCTCCATTATATTTGCTAGACTATTCATATATCTTTGACATTCATGAGTTAGGTGGCCATCTCATTCACATGTGAAGCATTTTCCATTCCATTTGGGACAATTCATAGGATAATTCTTTCTCAATTTTCTATATGTTATTGGATGAGATTTATTCATTCCTTTTTAATTATATCCTCTTTCTTGGAACTCTTTATTTTATTTCATATCTCTGTATTTGTGGGACCATTCTCCAAAATCACACTCTATATTGACAGAACATCAAATAACATCTTCATAACTCCCAAGGACTCTAATAGACGAATCCTTTTAATGGTTTGTTTTTAAAACACTAATGAACATATCTATTTTTATATCATTATTGATAACAAAACCCACGGTGTACATTTAATTCCATGTGATGTTTTATTCATAAGCCAGGATAGATTCTCCTTTTTCTATTCTCGATGAAATATCGATCTATATTTGTTTGAAGAGTATATGTTAAATACTTATTATGAAATATTTTCATAATATCATACCACTACGTATATTTTATTTAATTCTTATTCTTGGTGTTATTAATCAAAACTCCCCATTTATCGGAATCTCCTTCTAAATAATAGATGTCTAGAGTCACCTTCTCCTTCTCATAAAGCATAGCACAAAAATGATCATCTCCATTTAGTTAACCCACTATTCCACAACAAGTAGATCATAAGATCCACTAAATTTCAATTGTGTTTTCAAAATAAAAAATTCAATTGTTATTTCCCCCAATTAGATGAAATCATACATTCCTCATTATTCATGTTACTTTTTATAGTCTGGGATAGATGGGTTTACATCGCCATGAAATTATGAGGTCCACATTGCAAAGCACTAGGGATCTCATTTAGGAAATCACTACATTATTGCAGATATAGGTTTTTGTCCTGGTTTTTCTAGTTGTCACCATTTTTTAAAATTTAATAGTTCTGAAAAAAAATGTCAACAAGTTATGAAAAAATAATTTATTCCATTTTGAAATTAACTTTGAACTCATATCTTGTGGGATCCCTATGATTATAATTTTTTGAAAAAAAATGTTTCATGGATTATTTAATATACATAGTCTATTTCTAAGGGTTTTCAATAATTTTTTCTAATCCTAATACCCAAAATAACTTAATTGTGCTCTAATAAAAACTATAGTGACCCTACTTTTCATACATGACTATTAAAAAAATTAAAATTAAAAACATAAAATTATTATTATCCAGGCTCCAAAGGATTAGTGTCTTGGAAAAATTAGAACCATAAATAATTTTAATACACAAAAAAACATAAACATTCATTTAAATACAACATATTTATCCTCACATTCTCATGTTATAATTAGTAAAAATAGTCACCTTGGAATATTCATCAACGAAATGGTCGATCTAAATTCACTTTAAGAGGATAATTAATGACATGAATTAATATAAAATGGGAGAATATAATAATCAATATCATAATATATGAATATTATTATCATCATATTCATGAGAGGACTATTTATATAATTTCATAGAATGTGGGAATTCATTTGAATGAAAAATCATGTCTCAGTGATCAAATACCACACATAGTTTGAACAAAACGAGCATCATGTTCATGCATAACATATGGGAGTAATCTTAAAACCATGCTTATGAACATAGATAAAATAATATTCATTAATATTTCACATTATCTCATTAAAAACATAAAATTTCCAAATTCATTGGTGTGATATATAATTATGGGCACACTAGTCACATCATTACATTCACATAATCATGCATTCCATATAGAAACATTATCAATCTTAAAAATAAAATTACCCATGGTAAGGAATGTGTTTCACATCATAAAGAATAGATTCATGAATAAACTTTGGGGTTCCCAAATGAGAAAGTTAGAACATATTTTTTATAAGAATCATCACACTAGAGTAAATAAGAAACAATCTCAAGTGGAATCAATATGTGAATTAGAAAAAAGATTTATTTTTTAAAAAAAAATTATTTGTCATAAACTACGATTGGAAACATGTATATCTCAGTAAATAAAAAAGTAATAATGTTTCAATTATATTTTCATGATATTAAAAAATATGCAAACTTAAATTTTACATGAAGGAGAATAACCCAATGAAAAGGAGTTGGGTACAAGAATCCTTTTACATTATGTCTGACGGAATTCATCAAATTCATATACAGAATAATAAAATTAGATATGTTAATTACTAAATAAAGAACATATTCCACTATTATTGTATTTATTATAATTTTATTTAGTATTTTATGGCCATATTAACGTGTTATAGAGGTCAATTTTATGTACTAAAAGTGTTCCTTTTCGTGGTTTTTATGATTGGTTCACTTGTATACAAGTATGAATGTTCATGTAATATTATCATAGTTTTCCAGAATTGAAATTATATGTTATTAATTAATGTGGATAAATATAAATGGTCTTATATATCATTTGGTTATATGATATGGACATGATTCTTTAGATAATATGTTAATGGAAATTATTTAATTTATTTATCGCGTTTTATGACCATCATGAGATTATTTCATTTTAAATAATATTGTATTTATATGTTGGTTCCAAAAAATTATATAATATATAATATTTATACTAAAATATGATTTAACCATTATGACCTATCTTGAATGTGGTTATGAAAAATGAAAACTCATCATTCAGGGAGGTGATAAATCAACACATCGCGGATGAAGTTTTCATTTATGGAATAAAATGGAGAAGAGAATAGGAATAATGGTGGATATTACATAAATAAAATAAAACTATAGTATATATATTATTTTGGATTTATCATTCACTACTGGAAAAAAAATTATACCCTCGGTTCTAAACCGTGGGTATAGCCCCCAAAACCGTGGGTATAGACTATACGCACAGTTTTGGGAACCGTGGGCTGGAACGGCGTCGGGATAGGGGTGTTGACCTATACCCACGGTTTGGTAGAACTATGGGAATAGGTGTGTTACAAACCAACCCCTTGTTGTACAGCGTGGCAGGGCTCTTACCCCACGGTTTTCAAACCGTGGGAATTTTATGTTTCAAAAATCACAGGATGTGGGTTTCGAACCCGCGCCATGCAGGGATTCAGCGCCATAGCACAACACTGCACCAAACAATATGGATATTTTATCTGCTATATATTAATCTATCTACTTATATATATTAATATTGCGTATTTAAATTCAAAAAAACGTCCGCTGGGATTCGATCCCAGGACTAGCGAAATTATTCACGACCGCGCCACCAAGAAATCTAGTATATTTATCTATTATGTAGTCATATATCTGCATATATATATTTATATTGGGTATTTAAATTCAAAAAATTATCCCGCTGGGTTTCAAACCCATGACTCGCGATAAGAATCACGGCCAGCTACCAACCGATCTGTAATTTTTCTCTTTCAGATAGTCAGATATCTCTTTATATATATTAACATTAAATATTTAAATTGAAAAAAAAACCTACTAGGATTTGAAACAGCGACTGGTGGTTAACCTCAGTGGATGAACCCCAAACAATAGAACAACCGGCCTGAAATTTATATCTTTCATATATACATATATCTTCATATATATATTAATATTTGAAAAAATGTCTACTCGCCAAATTTTTCCATGCCCCACCTAATTTTCCTTTCCCGCCATAAAGAGGGAAAGCTATACCCACGGTTTTGGAGAACCGTGGGTATAGGTCTTCAAAAAAAATCCGCAATACTGACGGTTTTCATAAACCGTCGGTAGAGGTCTTCAGAAAATACCCAATACCCACGGTTTTCTCCAAAACCGTTGGTATAGGTCTTAAAAGAAAACTATACCCACGGTTTTTGGCACAACCGTGTGTATAGACCTATTTTCTAGTAGTGATTACTCTTTTTTATGAATGGTTATTAGAGAATAAGAAAATATAAGAAATTAAAATAAAGAGAATGAAAGAGGGTTTTACCTCTTGAATTTCTTCTTATTGAGAAGCTTCGTAGAGAACATGGGTTTGGCCTTTTATTGAGAACAAAACAGGTTGGACATGGGGAGAGTCTTGGGAGTGGAATTGGGATGAATTTATGCAACCTTTAAGGCTTATAATGTATGAGGATAAGAGTTAGTGGAGGGTGGTATTTATAGGGGAGGGGAAGGGTGTTTTTTGAGTTAATTTTCATTTTTTTATTATTGTAGACCCAGATTATAAATATTGTTGATTCTTGTGACTATATACAATAAATTTTTTAGTATAGTTTGAATCGTAGGGTGATTACCTCATCAATACATCATCCATGACTCAAAAATTCATGTAATGAGATTATAACGTAAATTATCCTATTTAACTATTCACAAAATATGAACTATTTTAAATAAAATAAAAAATATACACCCTGACTATTTCATAAATTATAGAATTATAAAATGACTCTATTTTATGAAAATAATTTTATAAATTTGAGAAACATAATTTTTAATTAAAATCATTATATAGTAAAAAATAATGATTATAAAATTATTACATATTTTATGAAACATTAGAAATTAATTAAGGTGACCCAAAATTATATTATAATTCTAAAACATCAAAATATTAATTTTTTAATATATTTATTGAAAATAAACTTTATTTTAAATAATTTTATTAATTATAAAATTTTAAATAAAAATTTGTGTTTTAAAAAAATACCAACACTTAATTTATAATTTTTAAATCATTTATTTACTTATCTCATGACATAAATATGTCATATTTTCATTTATAATATATATAAATTGTATTTATATTTTTATAGGTGATTTTTATACTCAATTGACCTTATTATTATTCTTAATGGTCATTTTACTATTCCAATTGTGAGGTTATTTTTTTATCTGTATAGGTTCTTAATTTCTATAAATATCACTTATTTCATTCTTAATTTATAATAATAATGTTTTTATTAAAATAACTATGTTATGTATGAGTTTTATAACATATAATCTGATTATAATACGGTAAATCCAATTGATAAAATTTTTGGTTGTTACACTTCTAAAATTTGTGGTACTATTTGAGTTTCCATTACCTATGTTTCTGTGTTATTTGTTATAGGTGATTCACACAATTTTATATATGTTGAAGTTATAAAAGGGTTGGGACTCAATATTAAATTCTTATGTGGCTTGATAAATCTCGACAAACAGTTATGAGTTATATCAGTGAGTATATTCCAGTGTAAGGATTTCCCTCCTAAGGTGGGGGGATATCGCTTTGTATAGAATATTTTTTCATCAATATGATCATATTCTCTGTCATTCATGTGATAGAATTGTTGATTTCTAACCATGACCATTTTTATTCTTATCACTATAAGGTATCCTTTACATAACCTGATGTCCATGAGTATGTTCATAAGGAGGAATGGAATGTCTAGGAAAGTCAATCATTAACCATGTATCATGGATTTGGAGGAGTGGTGGTTCATATTTCTAGTCTCTTTATGAGTGATTAGGAAACAATGTTTATGGAAATACCCCTATAGTGGATTAATTCAGTAATTTATTGTCTGAATACATATATAGTTTACCTCCTCTGTTATAGGTAGGGTTCGTCATTGAGATAGTTTCAATAGTGGAATTAGTATCCAATCCCCCTTATTGAATGGACCCTATAGAGATCCTAGAACTCAAAAAATAGTTTTAGAACATGGAATCTAAGGTTTTCATATAACTGAGTACATTTAAATTTTGATACCCTATTTTATTAAGTATGATATCAGATTGGACCACAGGGATTTCATATATTATCACTTGTTAAAAAATCCAATATTAAAGAAATGGTATCTACTACCTCATATAGATTACCACTTTGACCAACTCTAAGGAGTGAAAGTTTCCAATAATATTGATTTGAGGCTAGGGTACCCCCAATTGCATGTTACACCATTATATATACCACATATAACATTTTGGAACAGATATGACTTGTATCAGTTCCAAGTTATTTCC
Source organism: Viscum album (assembly GCA_963277665.1). Lineage (NCBI taxonomy): Eukaryota > Viridiplantae > Streptophyta > Magnoliopsida > Santalales > Viscaceae > Viscum > Viscum album. Next base: position 1,769,210,158 of record OY728152.1, read on the forward strand.
TTTTCCCATATGAGTGCACCTATAGATTTCATGGACCTAATAAATCGTATTTTCAACACGTATATAGATTAATATTTTATTAGTCGTCATAGATGAAATCTTAGAGTACTATCATATCAGACATGACCATTCCAAACCACTTGAGATCATGTTGAATATAGTAAGGGAGAATCATTTGTTTTATAAGATAACAAAATGATACTTTTTGACTGATAAGGTTTACATATTGAATCAAATCATTTTAGAGGCAGAAGTTTCTATTGACCTTGATAAGGTGGGATTTGTAGTTTCTTGGAACCATCCTAATAATTTCTTTGACATACGCATTATCTTATGTCTATTTTGTATTACATGCATTTCATTTAGGACTTCTCATTCCTAAAAAAGCCTCTCATTATCTTTACAAAGAATGGTGTAAATTTATTGTGGTAGAAATCTTACGAGACATCCTTTATAATGATATAAGGAACACTGAATTTAGAATGGGTCTTGATTTTTTCCAATCTAAGAATAATCTATACATTTTATTATGATGCTTTAGGAATCAGGTTGGAATGAGTTCTGTGGAATAGAGATCAAGTTATAGTGTTCGATTCCTACAAGTTGATACCTTAGAAGTGGAATTACCATACTCCTGATCTCGAACTAGAGACTTGGGTTCATGATTTACATGATTATAGAAATGACCTTTCAAAAGAGTAGATCAGTTTTTACATGGATCACAAAATTCTCAGAGACAGTTTCACACAGTGTGACTTGAATCAAAGTAACATAGGTAGGTAGATTTCTTACAACCAATCATTGATATTTATTATTTTCGTGGAAAGGGAAATTCTTTAATTGATACCATAACTCTAAATACATAGAAACATTCCTTCCAGGAGGCTTGTAATGAGTACAAGTTGATAGCCCAATTTTCTGAGATTCACAGTGAGGTTCATAAATATAATGGGTAGCCAATTTTGGTAGATTTTGAAATGATGTCCTCCCATATAAAATGGGTAAGGATTAAAAAAAATTTGATCCTAAAGGCTTACTCCAATGTGAAATAATCTTAGGATTGGACCCACCTCTATGTTGGGTTATTAATGATGATGAGATTCTACACACCCATGGATGTATACGTACCCCTTTCAACAGACAAGATGAATTGATGTGAAAACCTTATGCCTCTATTTGGGAATTTCACCTGGGGATTACCAAGTCATACCAAGACATATACCATTAGTATTGTATGCTGAGTATGAAGAGGCATATTTTATGTTTTATCACATGGTGTTCCACCTTTTAGTAGTTTAAGGCTGATTAGAAGAAACCTAATCGAATTTCAAAGCCTCTATCCACTCGTGGGTGGAAATGGTATGAGGTCACTATAAACTTCAGCAAAATATATTGGAGATCCCCTAAAGGTAGTGATTTAGTATGGATGATTTTCTATAGATTAACCAATTTGATACACTTCCTACTTATCTATGATAAAGTTTCAGTAAAATAACTTGGAAGGATTTATATTTTGGATATTTTTCACCATTATGGTATTTCTCATCCAATCACATTGGATTGAGATACCCGGTTTACATCGTAGTTTTGAAAATGATTATAAAAATCACTAGGTTCAAATGGGATATTGAGTATATCATATCACTCTCAAATGGATGGGTAGTCAAAGAGGATGATATAGGTGTTAGAGGACATGCTCTAAGCATGTGTCCTTGATTTTAGAGTTTCATCAGTGAAACATATACCACATTTCAAGTTTTACTGCAATAATAAAATTCAAGAAATAATTTAGATGGACCCTTATGAGGCCCCTTGTGGTAGGTTCTTCTATTCAAACGTGTTATGGTTAGAGTTGGTTGAGGTAGTAATATGGGTTCTCATCTCATTCAAGAGACTTCTAGGATATTATAGTAGATTCAGAATGGTATGGTTATAGCTCAATCCTATTAGATGTCTTATACTGATCATCTTCATCATCTTCTAGAGTATAATGTTGGATATCGGGACTTCCTTTGAGGTTCTTGCCTATTTATTCATATACATATTCATAGATAAGTGATTTTATCAACATGTTGTTTTAGTCCTTTTATATCTTGGAGATATTCAAGATAGTACACTATCGGTTGTAATTACATCAGAGGTAACCTTCCATAGATGACATCTTACATGTATCATGTATTCACCATTATATGTCTAACCAATCTCATTTGTTTGATCCATAAAATATTGAACTATAGGTCTATGAGTCTTTTTAGGGGTATCCTATATGTGTTATTTATTAGAGAATGAAAGATATCTAACGTAGCTTGGTTTCCTTAGTACGGGTGTTATAGAAGCACGATAGTTTTTAGGGTGAGACATAGGAGGGAGAGGTTGATGTACATGCTCAATGGCTAGAACATTTCTCAGATGATTCATTAAGACCCTAACAAGGGAAAATCATGTATGACTTGTTTTATGTATTGGAGATTATAACATATCATACATTCAATGTGGTATTTTTCTTTATATTTTTTTATTAATCTAAGAAACCTTATCTATGGGTCCAACAGTTTTTTCTATGAAGAATGTAGCTAGTGGAATGGAAGATGTCTACAGGATAAATACATGATAAGTATTAAATAAATTGTGTGTATTTAAAATAAATATGTGTAGTTATTTTGAAAAACCCCTTACACATCATGAAATAGGTTTTCCCTAGGAGGTAAAACCCTAAGATTTAAATGACATATAAAGATTACATAGCATGTAAATACCATAGGTAATTTTTTTTACCAATATACATGGGATCATCTTTTGATAAAACACTCATCTCTCTTTAGTAGGAGCTACATGATATTTCTCCTCCATGCATAACATAGGTTCTTACATTAATGATTTATTCGTTGTTTTTTTCATTCACTATTAGTCAGACTAAATCAATAATATAAATCTCTTCATTCCTCTTCCTGCATTTCATCAATTATCTTTCTTTATTTTCCATAATTTTGGTGCGAGATCATTTTTTCTATTTTTTGGGATTTCATCTAATCTTATAATTTCTACCACTCTAGAAAAATTTAGGGGTAAATACTAGATGAATAAAGTGATACAAGATTCATATAGGTTGTCTAGTCCTTTTCCCTCGATGTCTTGTTGTTTTTTATTTTTTCACTAATATACCACGTGTTGGACTTCTCTAATGCCGCCTCAAAATAGGTAAATCATTTAAATTAAATATTATTCTATTATATAACAGAATATAAGATACTTGAGAATAAATACCATGGGGTTATTACCTTGAACTAGGAGACACCTATGAATGTTCCCTTCTTAACGGCATAAATCATTACACTATAGAACCAAATTTCATTTCATTTATTATAAATGTGTTTGTTTATATTAAATTGTTTTTTGGCCATATGTTTATACCCCTCATCCTTATTTCATAGTATGATTTACATGAATTTTATAAATATCCATCATGATTAAAGTATAATGGTAATAATGTACTAATGAAATGACATGATTTCAGGAAAGCTGAACTTTAACAACATTCCAAGATAAGGCGGGTATAGGGGTCACAATTTAAGGATTACTTGGACGAGATATTTGATCCTAATCATTATTATTTTTTATAAATTATATATACTTTGGGTGAAATATTTATTTTCATTAAAGAATTCATTATATGGTCTCACCGGTTAGATTACATACCTACCCATATGCGATACATGTGCCCTATGTGAGACACCATGGACGAGCTTTGTGGAAAGATAGATATACCATTCAATAAGAGATTCTATTCTAATACATGAGATACTAATGAAGGGTTCATAAGTTTATGAATTACACCTCACCCCTATTAATAATTGGGATGCCTTTATGGATCCCCTTTGATGGACTCTTATAGTGTTAGGTATTTGTAGTGCAACTAACGAGATACTTGGGTTCCTTTATACGGTTCACTAAGGACGGGCCCAAGATTTAATTTATCTAAAACATGTATAATCCTTCTATATAAGTCTATTAAGAACTTTTTTTAATTAAATGACGCATCCACCAAGACAAATGGAAATCTTCGATTTGGTCTATACATGAAACTTTCCTTGATAAATTCAGTTATTCATCCTTTGATGTATGATATGGAACATTTTTACACCCATGTTATACTTGTATGGGTTACCTTCAATTTAGTGATATCTATCTTAGGCCAACGAATGATGTTTTGGTTAGGTATACTTGAGTAATCTTGTAAAAAGTCATTTATTTATTTATTTATTACATAACAGTTTTTATTATTTTCACACTTCTCATTTTAAATGAACATAAAGGATCGTTATAAATACGGTTGGTGGTGGAATAATTTGTATGTATCACACTCTGATAAGTACTCCCATGGAAGCTGAATATACCTCGTGATTATAGGTGTGAAAAAAGGGAAAATGTAAGCTTCTAATGTTTGGTCTTCTCTACAAAGATGAAGTACATGAGTAGAGGGATGAACCTAAGATAATTATGCAAGTGGAGTAATATTTTGGAATTTTTTCCATTTTTTATCACATTGAATATGATTTTACCCCATTATACCATGTATTTACCTTTTATTAAAGCATCATGGAATGACCTTCATTCTATATATGATAATGATTTAGCTTCTTCATGGTTATTTATTTGGATCATTTATTATAATTTCCACTACATACCATTATTATTAATGTTCTATCCAACTCTGATCATGAGGGTATAGTCTCCCCACTATACCATCAAACCATCACTTCTAGTCATAAGAATCTATCAGTCCAGGAGGTGTTCTTGAGGTCATGTGGCTGACCAGTTTGGGGAACCACTTAGTGGAATCTAGTTCTAGACGCTACAATTATGGTTTATTAGACTTTATATAGGTTCTAATCATTCAATTGTTTTGGTGGTTTAAAAATAAAATTTAATATATCCCAAAAATGTCCCATGAGAATATAAAATTAAATTCACATTAAGGGAACACTCACAATACACTAAAATGATGGATAAGATATACTCAACCCACACATCTTTGGATTTTTACCCCTAGATGAAACTATACCAAATCAAAATCCACTTATAGTTTATAGATATAGATATATTTCTAGGAAACCATATAATCTCTAACAAATCAAAAAAATTTATGATGTCATTATATACATAGAATTTTCCTAAAATCCATTCATTGGGTAATGTTGGTTGTTCCTCGTTTTCATAAATCTAGTTCCTTATGTTGCTACTAAACAACATCTAAAACCAAATGTAGATACCGAAAATCTCGTAGCCTAGAATTGGTGGTCACATTATTACATTGGCACTAAATATATGTGATTTCATCCCAAAAGAATAAATAGTTTAGTGTTTTCATTAAACAAGACACTTTCCTGAAAATCATATAAACAAGGAAATATAAAATGATACAAAATATTTTCTTTAAGAACATCATTATTCACTCTATCATATGAAGTAATATTAATCATAGTACACTTCCAATAATAAATCTTAAAGGATTCAAACTAGTGTTGAGATGAAATGCTCATTAAGTGTTTTGTATAGTGGGATATATTGTGAGCGAATAAGGTATAATAAATATGAAAAAGTACATAATAGAAAATAATGACCATTTAATCAATAAAAATATAATAAAAATAATCAATGGATAACATCAATACATTAATCTCATGGATAATAATAACTAAATTATTTCCAATCATGGCCTTTTTTCAATACAGTTTAATCAATTAATAATTAAAAACCAAACCCAATTTAATAAGGCTAGCCAATCAGATTGTCTCATACTACTAATGGATGCATTGAGGGTCTATGTAATTCTAAGCTCCACCCATCACTACATATTAAATTCATTCCTAATATATTAAATGATTAATTTTTATTTATGAATAAAATTCCTTATCAATTAATATCTGTATTGAATAAAGGATATAGATGATCAATGTTTACCCCGTTAATCAAATTAAATTCTTAGTAAAATACCATATTTATAAATGGTATATAGTTTAAGAAGTAATAATATCCATGGTATAAAGAATGTGGATATTTAATACAAATTTCATTTTTAGTGATCATAAGAAAACTAAAATTTTAAGATAAATTTAATAACCCCAAAATTAAATGGAGATAAAATATTACAATTAGTTCATCAAATATTTATGTTCTTTAAAAAAAATTACTTCTATTAGAAGAATAATGAAAATGGAAGTGAAATATTAAAATAAACTTTTATAAGATATTTCTATTTTTACACCATTGAATACCTATAGATGATGATAAATATCAAAAAATGTTTATATCTTTTGGAAAATCCGTTAATGATGTATATGTTAAAAAGAAAAATTCTTTTGAACTATTTTAAGGAATGTCAAAAATAACCATTTTGGGAAATTTTATAAGGGTTAATTTAGAACCTTTAAAAATTCAAAATGTCATAAAATCCCTTTGATAAATAATGATAGTAAATAAAAATTATTTTAGTAAAATAATATTGAAGACTATGGACTTGGAATGAAACTATACCAATCCAAAAAGACAAATAAGATCATTTTTAATTTTACATATAAAAGGTCATGATTTAGGTTACAAAGAAATGAAAATTTGGTGGAAATACTAAAAATTTTCAAATATCTACAGTAAAATAAAATATAAGGTGCTTATGAAGGATATATTATAAGATTTTATGACCGAAATAAGTGAATCCCTAAAAATATTTATTGGAAAATATATTTAAATGTTATTGAAAAATAAAATTTTTCTTCTTGAGTAACATTAAAAGTATAACCACTTGAACGAATAAACATGAATTTAAACGTCATTTTTTATTATAAATATGTGTTAATTCTAAATACATAAAATGTGCAGTATATATTCCACATAAAAATATCTATATTATACAAAATATGTCTCAATATAGTAGAAATTAAGATCAAATCCCTTACAAATATCATATGGTTGAAGTAAGAATTAACAAATTACGTGATTATGTATATAAAAGGTATTTCCACACAAATATAGTGTAAATACAACATAATATGTAATTTCACACAAAATCATGGAGTAACAGAGTCAAGGAAATAAAAGTATAACCCAATGAATGGAAATTGAGTTAAGAAACCCCTTACCTTATGTTTCCACGTTGTTGAAAATTTTCTAGCCTCTATTATAATTATTTTAAATTAGTTATTAATTTATAAAAGAACAATATTAATATTTATAACAGCATATATGGTCCACTTATAACATTTTATCATTGTTTCATCAATAGGTTTTCACTATTATCATGACTTTTATCATTAACTCCTTTGTTTTCTCGTGTATGTTTAATTACAGATGTTTTTCTTATTGTGTATAATTATAAATTCATAATATTCATAGTTATATTATTTGAATAAATATAATATTAATTCATTTGTTTACAATCATTCATGAAATGTTAAAATATAAAAATTAATTACACCATTTTTGATAATTTTAGTTCATATGTATTCATGAACATTGTTTTCAATTTTTGACGTATAGAGAAAAAGAAATATGATAAATAATTTCCCATTAGAGATTCATTATTATATAATATATATCATATATTAAAAATATATATACTTATTAACATCCATTTAAATTATAAATGTAAAATGAATCACACTACATCATGGAGCTGGCAGTTCGCACGTACGAACATGCGATGTTCTAATTTTCTAAATGGATATAAATTTATGAAGTTAAAGGATATATTATATTAAAAAAGTAATTATTTATCTAATATATTATATAATCATTATTTTCATCATGATAGCAATCCAATTAATATGGTGATGAAAAATTAGTTACACCACTACATGGATACTATAGGTTGTACATACGCACAAGTGACGTATTCCCTTTTCCATGGGATGAAAATATGGTTTAAAATCTGTTTGCCATATTCATAATAACATATAAATATATTCATTAAAATTTATTTATTATTATAGTATTGTATGTTCAAATTTGTTGGATGTAGATAAAGAGAGAAATTTTAATGAGATTGTACAGATGATTACTTAATCTTTGGTAAACATCATTTTGATCCCTTCTTATGGTCCCTTCGAATAGTCTTTTAAGAATACCAAAACCTTTAATTTGTATATTGATAATTTTAGAATATAATTTTTGAATGTTTTCAACAATGTAGATGGCACAAATTAGTGTAATTAAAATAGATAAGGGGAAAACTTTTATAATTTTATTGAGTTGAAAACTTTCGATAATTCAATATTTTAATATATTATTAAGTCATATTCATGGAAAACTGGAACCAAGATATATCATATAATAAGGTGGTATGGATATGGTTGCAATAAAACCATCAAATCAGTCTTAATAATTTATATGGGTCATTGAAACCCTTATCTTTTCGTCTAACACCTTTTTAACTATTTTTATCCTTAAATGTGTTCATATATTTTTCGTTGTTAAATGGTTACAATTGTACTCATATGATATCAGTTATATCATAAATATACAAGGAATTAAAATTTTAGCAATTTATCTTTCTAATTTTCATTTTTTTAATTTTTTTATGATTTTTAAATATTTTAATGAAAAAATATGTTTCATAAAATATCATTAATTTCATTTTTAACAGTATTCATTAACTTTAACTTTGAAGAAATTTAAATATTTATAAAATTCATATATATACATTTATAAAATATCTAAAATATTTTATTTATCTCAAATGATTTTGATCACCAAAATTATATTACTTTTTCTATTTATATTTTCATTTATTTTATTTTTATAATAATTGAATAAATACTAAATCTTCATTTTGTAATAATTTTAAAAAATTGTACCATTAATAAAAATTTAAAATAAACTTTGATCATAAAAGTAAATTTATTATGATAAAGATAAACTTTACATTCATTCATATAAAATCATTATCCCTATGTGAATATATAAAATAAATTAAAATAAAGAGACTGAGGTTTTTCAATATTGTTTTCTTAAAATAATATAAATGTCATTATCATGGTAAAATGGGACAAAAAATCCATAAATTTGAATTTAGGGTGGCTATGGAAGAATTACTATTATCAAAGGAAATAAATTAAAGTGTTCGATATATATTTTATTCTTTACCATGTTATTGTTAACCTTAATTCCTAATTTACCCTTTATTACGGTGATAAATGTTGACAAGGTTACTATTTACAATAAACACAAGTAAAAGCGAACAATTTAACAAATTGGATCTTCAAAATTCAAAATAGGGTATCAATTTCTTATCATTGAATATATATTAGTGAAATAAATAAATTTTAATATAAATGCATAAAACCTAAAAATATATATAGATTATATAAAAAATTGTGTTTTATGCATAAAAATTAACTTATATCAAAATCGTAAAAATCACTAATTAAAATAGAATTAATTATATTATTATAAAAAAAATAGATAATATATAAGCTTAATATAAATTGAAAAATATAATTTTAATTTTAAATTAATTTGTTATATAAAAAAATTGATGGTATTCGCAAAATCGACACTTTTACTATCCCGTGAAAAATGAATCCTTTAAAATAAATAAAAAAATTTCAAACCTAAATTAATATTTATTTTATGATTTTCAAAAATTATATTAATTTTATAAAATAAAATTTATAAAATGTACTTAAATTATTTTTATTTTCTAGGAAAAAAATGTAATAAAAATCATTTTTGAAAAATAAATGTATTTTTAAAGAATAAAATGGCTTCCTGAAAATTTAAGTGCTTATATCACAATAATTTATCCCTAAATATTTATTAATTAGTTACATTATATAAATATTTTATAATGTGGATACTTATATTCAAACACACCAATTTAACATCTAGATGACATTTAAATAATAATATTTTTATAGTATATTGTAATTCGCTTAATGATTAGTGTTGTCTGTTAAGAGTGGTATAATTTTTATTTTTATTTTAAATGAAAATTTCTTGGGATTTACATATGATAGAGTATCGACGTGATCATGAAACTCAAAGGGACGTATGTACCTATGTCTCAGCTTTCCATTCTTCTCAAATCTCATAACCTCGTTCTAAGGATATATCTAGAGGAACACCTCGTCACCAACTTCAAACTCTATATCTCCTCAATGATTATCAGTATATATATATTTTTTTTATTAAATATAATATTTAATTGAATTTATTGAAATATACCATTTATTTTTTGGAAAATATCAAGTCCTAAAAGATTCCTTTCTTAGACTTCATCCCAACATGTCAGAGTAATGTATCTCATAATATATAAAGCCACATATAATTCTATTTGAATGATAGATTGGAAATTATAATATGGAAACATTACCAAGGGAATATATTGATACTAAATTAGTTTATAATCCATTGAGTATGATATTGATATATCCTCAAATTTTAGAGTAGTCCTTTTATATAAATTATCAGTTTGAGGGAAATGGTTTGTTCTTTATTTTGGCTCTATACCTAGTGACTTTGTAGAGTCATCAATAATTTTTATGTGAACCATAGATATTGATCAAATAAAATTTAATGTGTTACTCCCTGATATATTACCACTTGATTCATATGTAAAATATAATGTTTATTAAGTGATAAATCTTATAAGATAAAAATGCAGTATGGTTGCTTTGTGGGATAATATACCATTACCAACGTGGAATTTTTCCCTTTATAAGTACTGGGGTGGGTTATGATAAAATATTTGTTTTTGTTATGCCACTTACATGATTCTATAAAAGATTATTTCATTATCCCATTATATTTTTAATATTCATAATTTACTTATTGGAATACCTATCATCATTATACATACTATCTAATCTCTCTATACATGTTATAACACTATAAGTGTTTCTTAGGATCTCTATACATGTTAAAGATTTCTGATGAAAATAGAATGTTTTGTTACATGAATCACCTAATTTTTTCCTCAATTATTATTTCGATGGAAGATATATTCAGGTTCCAATCATTATAATTCATTAATTTTCATGTTTTAACTCTGATATATTTTTTATTTTATTTTCTTGGGCTTTATCACTGTGTTGTGATTCCATAGTCCTTACATTATTGGATGGTTGATAAGTAATTTTTAAATGGTCAAATTTTATCACATATTTAATAATTTCTACATATCCATCCTATGAATGTATATAAATATTGGTTCCCTTCGATACTCATCAAGGATTTGGTAGTACGATAATATCCTCTTAGAGCATTTTCCAGCATAATTTCCTTCCCAAAAAAATAATTTATCAAGAAATCATAGTATTTGAAAAAAATTAACCATCTCCTTTTATGCATGTCCAACTACATGTGTATTAATATATACATTAATCTCATGGTATTTCTATATATATCTAACATTCCAACATTGATAAAATTTACCAAAATATTTAATGTAAACAAAAGAGTTCCTAGCCCCAAATCTTGTTACGGGTAATTTTTTTCCATAGGTATTTGACCGACATGAGTCATAAGTTGTGACCATATAATTTTCCAAAGTAAGGATCCCAAGACATTTATTGAAATATATTTATATATTAAAAACCCATTCGCCATTTTAGAGTAATATATATATATAGGTGACTAATAATCCTCTTCTTAATCAACATGGAGGTATCTACAAATTATACCATCTAGAGAAATTTTACTCTCTTCCTTGTTAACTTGGTTAGTGGATAGGATAGTCATGAAAAATTTCTAAAAAAGTATAAATAGTATCTAGACAACCAATAAATACTAGTGACCTCATATAAAAAGGTTACTCTATGAATTTTTTCAATATCCTCTATTGTTATACCTAATACCCTTCTATAGTTAGTGAATACCATATGCTGAACTATCACAAAATGTATACTCTACCGAGCCTTTATTCATGAATACATTTATAATACTAATTTATAAATGTAAGAATTTCATTTTATGAAATAAAATTAATATTATAAATCTTCCTAATGATAATTTATTAAGATGAAATTTTAGGATTTTTCTAAAATAAATAATTTTTAAGTGAATAGTGAAAAGAATATTTTTACCTAATGTGTAACTTTTCTGAATTTATAATTATATAAGAAATATTTTAAATATTTTAAAACATAATAAATTGTTAAATATATGGTTCATGAGTAAAACTAATGATTTTGAAAATACTACTTTTAAATTATAAAATATATTTTTAACATTTTATAAACATAGGTAATAGTTTCTAATAAAATAAATTACATTGGGACTTTTATTTTAATTAATGATTATTTTGGAAAAATTAAATTTTTGATCAATTTTCTATCCACATAATATTTATCAATTCAAAAATAAAAAATCTTTTGGAATGGAAATAAAAGGCATTGACAATTTTATCCTAAACATTTTTTCATTACAATTCTCTTTTTCAATAAAATGTGTTTCATGTGTACTAATAGAAAATTTTATTTTCCCTCCACATATTAAATTTATTTGAAAATATGAACATTAAATTTATAATCGTAGGGTCCAAATTATGTAATAATTACAATCATATTTTTAGTCATTGAAAATAAATTACTTCAATTAAAAGATAGTTACCACATTAAAATTAATTAGGTTTATTTCAAATAATTAATTTTATAAGGGATATACGAATTTAATCTAAATAAATAATATGTTTCTATTATAAAGTATTAATATAATATAATGTTTAAAAATATAAATAAATATATATTATCTATTTCAATTAATAATTAACAATAATTAATATGAAAAAAAATTAATTTATAAAAATATATTTTTCTATAAAATTAGTTTTTCCAATATATTATGTTTTAATTTAAAAGTTTGTTTTTATCACATGTTGAAAAAAAATTACTAAATTGATTCTGTATTTGGATTTTTATTTTTAAAATTAAGTCATATAGGTTACCTTATATTTTTAGTAATAAATTAATTAATATGGATAGTTTTTAATCATGAATAACAATGGTAAATCAGGAAAATGAATTTTCACAAATTTTTTAAAATTTAACGTTCAATTAGTCCTTATTAAAAAAAATTAGGTATAAAATTTATAACCACATGTATCGTCTAATATTTCTTTTCTCAAATCACATAACCCATAAAATACCCATGTGATTGTATTCTTTCACCATAGATAACTTTATTTTCATTGAAAATGCCTCTTTTTGGACTAAAAAAGTTTCTCACTCCCACCCTTTCTCTCATCCCACTATAAATTCATGTGCTTAAACAATACATATTATAGTGAATTTAGACTACAATTAAATTTCAAACATTCCCAATGATTTATTATGTTTATAGTTTTTAGAAATTAGTTTATAAATGTTACATAAAAAATCATATTTTACTATGTGGAAACATCTGATTAGTATCCATTTTTACCATAATATAAAATGAATAAAATAAAATGTTTTTCCTTTTCATTAAAATCATCAAGGCTTCATATTTAATAATTACTTATCTTTATATATCCTTAAAAACTATTAAACCATTTAAAAACATATGATAAGAACCAAATAAGTGTAAGGGACATAAAAAGGAAGGAATTTTTATTTAGTTGAAAAATATGAAAACCCATGGAAATTAATTTATTAAAAACATACCTTTTTTACCTAGAAAAGGAATTATATTTTTCAACAAGATAACAATATTAACATTTGAAATCAAATTATTTAAAAGAAACACATTTAGAAAGAATATGAAATACATGAAGTTTTACTGAAAAATCATTACTATATCACTCTTATATTCTCTCTTTCAAATGGAATAACCATACAGTTAACTTCTACCTCTGGGGAAACCAAGGAATTATGGTTTTGTCTTGGTGTACCCATCAAATAAGCTATAGTGATCTCACTTATGAGGTATATGGGAGATCAACCCTTCCTAGACAATTTTGAAGTACCATATTCTGGAAAAATCCAATAAAGAAAACTTTTAAATAAATGTTTAAAATATCTTTAGATATCAAAATATCATTTTTTATATTAAAAATCACTTTTTAAAATATAAAAATTGGGCACATAATAAACCATATTCATTCAAAATAACCTTGAAAAATAAAAAATAAACTTCAAATCATTCTTTCTTCCAAACAGTGGGGAATTGTATTCTTATTTTATATGTTAAAATATAATTTTTTTACTATAGTAAATAATGTAGAATGGGGAAATTTAAGAGGGGAATTAAAATAAATTCCCTTCTCATGAGTATGACCTGCCCTTTATGTTATTTATATAAATAAATAAAAAACTAATGTTACATTTATAATTTCATATGATCCATTTACATAATGATTATCCCATTATTTCTTATAGTACCGTGTTATATATAATTAAACAATCAATTAGATTCACTTTGGTCATTTTGATGATATTCGACACATATGTCATAAATGACTTTGGTAGGTTGAATAAGGAAAAATAATTCATTATTCAATAATATATAGAATAATAGTCATTGTGTAATTATCATTTTCATTTACCAATTATACATTTTATTCCAACCATTAAATATGTTCATGAAAAAATGATCTATGTTACAATCATGGAGATGGTAGGTTATACAAATTTATGAGTAACATTTCCATTTTTCAAATATCATAATAGAAAGTGGGTAAGTATTATTTTATAAGTCCATGATTTTCTTAATATAATAAATATCATATTAATTTTTAAAATATATTTATATATATCATCTATTTTTATGGTGATGAAAAATGTATCGCATCACTTTATGGATTTGGTAGTCTAGATGCACGCATGAACAATGTAATTACACTACATGAAGAGCACATCATAGTAGCGGTTTTTTATATGGTGGTGGTTTAAACCATAGCCGTATGACTATGTGATAGTTTCATAAAACAATATTTAAATTCGGTGTTTCATCCAATATGAAGTGGTTTCTTCAATTTAGAGGCATTTTCTGGGAAGTGTCGTAGTAAACATATTTAACAGCCATTTTGGTGGTTTTAGCGGTGGTTTCGTGTGAAAAAATGGCTTATTTAAAGGCAGTTTCAACCACCTCTATTTTTTTAATTTTTTTAAATTAAAACTATTGTTAAAACACCCTAACTAATTTAATAAAATAATGCAGATATATTTATATGTGTTATTAACCACCGATGATAAGAGAATATCAAACTATAGTCACAGTTTAAACCACTACTAAATATATATTTAAAAGTAAAAAAATGCAACAGATTTGGTAGCCCTAGTATTAGTACCTTAGATAAAATCCATGTGTAGAGAACATGTTAATGAATAATATAAACCATCTAACAATATTCATTATTCAACAATCTATCAATGTTTCATAAAAAACCATTTATAGATAACATAAAATGGAATAATCTAAACCATAGCATCTCAACTATCTAACATTGTTTCATAGATCAAAATATATGTCTCTAAATAGTGTAGAATCAATGTATGATCTATAAACCTTAAAAATATATAGCATGAAATTATAATATGTATCACTAGTCTTTCTTAATAAGGATGATTTATCCCAGTTCTTAGGATAATATTGTAAAAATAATTGGATCCGAAAACACTACTGAATAGTTTTATCTTAGACTTTATTTTTGTTATAGATGGAGTGATTAAACATGACTCAAAAAGAGAATCATGCATGCTACTTTGAGAAAACCTATAATATACCACTTGTAATAGGATGGTGTTATCTCAAATTAGGTTTATGAATAATATAATCATGTTATCCTAGTTTTGGTACCACATTCAGTAGTGGAGGAATCATGTTCCTTGCATTGTTATTTATTTCAATAAAATGGTTCCTAGAAAATTCTTAAGGTGGCGAGAATGATGATTATTATTAAAATTAATCCCTTTCATGTAAAGGGAAAAACTATAATGGATCACATGGGAATTTTTAGAATGAATTCATGAAGTTGTTGAGTTGGTATCACCAATATTTTATATCTTGGACATGATAATGACTTTTAAAAC
The DNA here is from genome assembly GCA_963277665.1 of Viscum album. Lineage (NCBI taxonomy): Eukaryota > Viridiplantae > Streptophyta > Magnoliopsida > Santalales > Viscaceae > Viscum > Viscum album. The sequence goes on from OY728152.1 coordinate 1,769,226,159, forward strand.
ATAGGTTTGAGTATTAACTAATTATAATGATAGATTCATGCTTGAGATAAATAATTGATCTATGAGTTTTATCAGTCGGTAGTGTGTCTATGAATTCATTGGAACACGATTAAAAGGTAATTGGTTGATTACCCAACCATTGATTAATAATGAGATTTATTATTGGAATTTTTTTGGTTATGCATGAAATATCATGGTATCATTGGGATCTAAGGCTATAAGATCAATAACTTAATTAAAAAACCATCCATTAAGAGGGGAATATCATAAATAAGTATGTACATAGTTAATTGATTGATGCTTCATTGATCAAATTTTAAAGGGGAGTTGATCCTTACATCTGTTAATATTATTAAATATGATGTGACATTTTTGGGGTGTAACACTTAAACGACATACCATAGAAGTACAATGAGGTTTTTAGGGTACGCTGAGTTGGTTGACCCATTTTTGGACCTAGATACAATTTATCGAGAGACGTGGAATCAAGGGTTGGTTCAAGGAATGCATAACATGTTTTGATGGAGCATGTATTAGAAGATCACAACAAGCCTATCAATATAATTTTTAAAAAAATTCAAGTTTTTTTTATTTGTGAACCATGAATTGGTAGTGTTTGGTGTACTGTTATTCTAGATTCATTCATTACCAATATATTGGCACTGTCATAAGTATGTTGGGAGAGTGTCTATATACCAAGATAAATAATTATAACCAATGCCTTTTGATTGGATGGATGTAATCCATGTGAGGTTTACACATGGATTAATTTATATAAAACCTTATGATATGGATTACAAATATAAAATTTTGGAGGGTAAGACTCATGTGAGTGTTGGACCGATCATTAGATCGTTGTTTTAGTTTTTTGAGTTTCATGATAAATGGAATTGGGTACTATTTTATTCCAAGGTGAATACAAAGTACTATTTCAAATAAATACTTAGAGAATATCTAGGAATTAGTCTTGGAATACCTTTTGATTCTCTAGTTGTGTTGGATCAGGGATGCATTAGAATTATTTTTGGAATGGTGACATAAACAAGTAAGATTTGGTAAGATTATGAGATGTCACAGAAATTTGGATACAAGTAGTTGTGAGAATGCTAATAGTGATAATGGGGTACCTTGTATAAAAGGTGTCAGAATATGGATTTAGAGATTTCAAAAATTAATAATGATTGTTGTCAAAAAATACTCAACCAAAATCAGTTCAATATGAGTTATTTATAAAATTATTATGTATTCAGTGAGTAACCACTTCAGGCACATTGTGGGTTGAGACAGGTTCATTATAATGGTTTTTGAGAGATTATAAATGAAAATATATAGTCAATAGTATGATATTGGTCAATTATATTTCAACCATTTCAGAAAAATTGAGGACCAGGGGTAATATACTCCTTAGTGGCATATTAAATCTCTTTTTATCACGGTTGGGACAATGAGGTCTTGAATAAATAGGAAATTATAATAGTGGGAGAACCGAAACATAGAATTAAACATTAAAAATTAAAATTTATTATAGATATATAAACATAATGTTTGATAATATGATGATTACATCATCATCTCACTTATATATAGGCTCACTCAATGTTCTCAAGCACATAGTTGTGTAGCTCCTAATTTGGACATCCATCATCCTATAAGTATTATTCTGCCCTATAGTGATGGTGTGTGGCCAAAATAGGCTCACATACAATCTGAAGAACAAACCTCAATGGATATTTGTTAGAAGTGATCATCCTCAGTGTTCTAATGTGGTCAATGGTTGACCCGACATTTATGGGGCCCATCCTTGAATGGCACAGTTGTGGGGTTTTTGTATCCATCATGAATAAAATGAACCAAATAAACAACATAATAGTTAGTCCAAAATTATAATATATACATCCAAACATATTTCAAATGAAACTATTAAATATCTCAATCTTCCATATGGAACATATATTACTTCATACTCCACCAACTTCATACTTCATCAATTCTAGACTCACTTTTTACCAATATCATCAAGCTATATACAATTCCAATGTCTTTATAAAACATGGGGAATCATGAGAATATTAGGTCATGAAAATGCTATGTGTCTACTCTGTGACACACATGATACATGATAAAAGATAGATGATACATGAATAGACCCTATGTTTTATATTTTTTCATCATATCAACAAGACCACTAATCATCGCCTGATGACGAACACTGCTTATCACCCTCTCCACCTCCATCTCTACTTCCAGCAACTGTCACCTATATGAAGAATATATTGATAATTAAATAATGTTGAATATTTATATTATAAAATTAAACCAATAAATGTTTTCAAACTAAATGATTTTGAAGTTTTGTGATTTACAAACTCAACACTCATCTTTGATGCAATATCACCAGGGACAGATCCTATCGTCTTCTAAAATAAATCAACCAATTCATTCCATAAAGAAGATATCTGAGCCACCTATTTTTGGATTGTGTTTTTCTTAGAAACGTAATACCTCTGATTATCTCGACTAAAAATATCAGTAGATACAGCTTCAATCCACGATGGCCTACGAATGACCTTAGAAGGTATGGGTGCCAATCCCATCCCGCACACTCGACTAGGATGTTCCTTCTCAAGCACATTAACATCTAGTTCATCCTAGGAGACTAAGTAGGACTCTATGGGATTGGAATCCCGTAGTTATTTAATTTTTACATATAAATAAAATATCAGTCATATTAGAAGTAATATATATTGACATAGTGACAACTTATAATAAGTTATTATAATGGAAAATGAATTTATACCCCAACTTTTTTGGAAGGATCATTAAAAAACTCCCCTAATATTTTTTATGAAAATCCAACCACAATTCTATTTATGATTCTTGGTTACCAAAATTATATGACTGAATTAAAAAATGATAAAAAAAATATTTAATATATTAAATAGATAATATTGTCTTATAAATATTTAAACTAAATGAATGATTACCAGAGTCGATCGACTTCTAGAAAAACGCTTTGACCCTACAGTGCGAGGGATGATTTTCATAGCACAGTTCGATGAATTCTTCCTTGAATGATCTTGAAATAAATAAAATGTAATTTAATAGTAATGTATGAAATGTCATATCCTTTTCATATACAGGTACAAATTAAAAATTATATTAATATAATAATATATATTTAAATATAATGTCCTTCTCATCATGATGTCTTTCAATAAAAATATTCCATTGCCTTTTAGGTACCCTTTTGGGTACCTTTCCATACATCTATAGGGCTCTCAACAGAGTATTATTGGCATCAGTCCATAATCATCTTTTAGAGTCCTCACATTTCTTTCACAGAGGTTTCAATGTCCACATTCATGCTAGAACATTAGCAACCAAAACGTGTAAAAACACTTATACCTAGAAATTAATTTTGAAAATATTATAATTTAATAACATATTGATATTAAATTACACTATAATGTATTAAAATTATATTTATTTATGAATTAAAAACATCAATTTTCCAAGATGAAGGAATATGGATCCAATCATCAAATGTAATCATAATAGAAACTGCCTATGTGGCCAGATGACCTATAATCTGGCCAAGTAATCCTACAGCGTCATCCATAGGGACTCCTTAAGAATCAAATGGGACAACTTTCATTGGTAGAGTTAGATTTTATATATATAAACATTTCATAATTTTTTCCATATTTTCATTGTTTCCAAATTTTATGAACAAATAGTAAGTATAAACAATGTTTAATAAATGTATTAATTTTAAAATTTTACCTATAACACTAACCCTCCATTATCCCAACGTAGAACTATGAGTGCCCCCTTGGTCTCTCACTTCGGAGGATACTGAATGGGAATGAGTCAATAAAGCTGTTGATGGGACACTCACGGAGGGTGTGAGAGATGGTGTAGGGGAGTGAATATGGTTTATTTTATACTGTATGTAGGGATACATATAGATCATCACATGTCTATGTTTCCTATGGAATTTTATATCACCTTATCACTATCACTCCTACCATTGGATCATATAATTTAAATTTCAAAACATATAATTCAAAAAAATTATACAGGTATAAAATTATAAATGGTAACATATGCACAGTAATAAAAAAATTATATATAAAAATAATCAACAATAAATTATTAAAAATAAGGTTTTCTATATCTTTATTACTACAACCTGTTTTATAGAATTCTCTTGAGGATTCTATCCAAAAAAAATTGTATTTATAAAATTTCCAAATATGACATCAAATGTTATCTAGATCTAAAATGAAGCATCAAAGAAGATTGTCTGCAACAAGATGATTTATATTTGAAAATTACTAAAAAAGACATGACACCCATGGTAAATAATGAAATTGTTGATATGTGGAGTATCATATAAGGAGAGTCAAATTTAAAATGATTATTCCCATGGAGTGACAAACATTTATGGTTTAATAATCATATGGGCTATATAGTGTACACATAGTGGTGTCAGTGTTTCATGGAGGGGTGGGGTATTTGAGTGTTTCTTGGTGGATATTCCACAAGGGAAGTGATATATATAATTTCTTAAAGGACACTAATTTTGTCTTGGATTGTGGGATGAGTTGTTTTTGAAATCGTATGAACCATAGTAAGTTACATGATTGGATTTTATGGGTTATACTTGAAAAATATACTAATTAGTGTAGGGACATATGAATTATGTAAGATAAGATATGTAAATAGACATAGAATCTTGAAACTCATCAAGTAATAAGATTGGGATATGGGAATGGGCCGAATGGCCCATGATAAGTCAATTTTTGTCGGATATCTATGTTGGTGGATCATAAAAGAGAATAGTCACTCTCTTTCAGTTTATTTAGTGTAACTAGGTTATTGTAATTGGAGGAATAGTTTATCATGAGTGTGGGGATCCTGAGGGAGTGAGGAGAAATCATTATATATAAATTCCAGGTGAAAGGTGATGTAAGAAACAGAAAGTGTTGAAATGTGTATTCCATGGAGGAACTAAGTAGATTTTGGTTAGTTCAAATATGGACCTGGTTTTGGGGAAGTGATTGTATGGGGAACAAGAATCTAGTGATACCATGATAGTGAAAATCCCATGAGGGTCATAATTAGTGGTATGATCTTAGGGTTAAGTTGTTATGTAAGTGTGGAATAAGGGCATGATATCATTATGGATTCTCTGTAACAGATGTTTATGTTTGAGATGAGGCTAAGGACTTATGATATAAGGATCAGAGTTTGGAGTTACATTTCCTAGGTACTCATCTTTTCTATTGTTATATATGTGTTTTTATATGTGGTATATACCTCATTTTAGTGTGGTTTAGCTCATGTGGTAGGTCAAATATAACGATTTGTTCCTCACAAAACTTCTTATAATGCTCGATATGTATGTAAATCACCATGGGACATACCTTATACTGATATGGTTTGGCTTGTGTGGGAGGTTGTAAATTCAAATACCCTTCTCAAACAACTTCTAATGCTGACTGGTAGATACAATATTTGTCCATGGGACCCTACACAAAGGGAATGATTGAACTTGTGGAAGTTTTTGTATGTTGAGATTCAATCCTTAAATATCATGCTATATGTGATGTATTTTTAATATTATTAGAAATGGATATTGGTATGACCTTCACTTATGATTTTTATTATAGTTAGTAATAGATATTGAAATTCCATTCTGTAATGGAAGTCTAATGACTTTTGGTTATAATATACATTTCACTAGAATTGATCAAAACAGGTGAGGTTAAGTGTTGGGGTAACTTGGTTAGCACCTGATGACCTGACAAGTATTCTAGAAGACAAGATTCGAGATTAAACCTAAAATAAAATTAAAAAATGTTTCATATTATTTTCATAAGAAAATGATGGTTATAAATGTGAAATTTAAAATAAATAAACCTAAGGTAATCAAAATGAAATCAATTAATGATAGTTAAACATAATCTTTCCCATATTTATACACTAGACATTTTTACATTATAACTATAGACATGATTCATATCAAAACAATAAACATGACCAATATTAAAATATTTTACATGTTTAATATCAAAACTATATATTATTATAATTTATTCATATAATAGAATAAACATGCTCTAGAGGAAAACATAATGAACCTTCAGTATGCACAATATAATTTATTCTATCATCCATTTATTTATATACCTAATAAACCAAATACATGTCATGTTCATTTAATTTTAGAATGAGACATTTAAATAAATCTATAACTAATAGGATACAACCATGTCCACACAAAACCCCATATATAATAAAAATACCAACTCAATGACCCTTCATATGACTTCTTCACCACAACCATGATCGTTACACAAGTATATCACACATCATAAAACATCACATCTCATTCCAACCGTCCAGTATTTCACTGAACAACACACTCTAACTCAAATCCAATTAACACCACTAATGGAAAAATCCCCAGAGGGACTACATAAATCACATAAAATACATCAATCACATAAAAATGTAAATGATTTTTCAGCATGAATAATACAATATTTCAAATTTAAAAAAAATCATTTAATTTTGTAATTATTTTGTTTTTTGTTTCGATGTAATTATTGATTTCCATCGAAACATACATAAAGGTTCACATGAATGAACATCCAAAGAAAATATAGTGTTTCACATGAAGAACATCCAAAAAAATGAAAATTATAGACAAAACAATAAGAAGAATATACCTTGATTAAGGGGTGTATGCTTTTGGATGATCCAAGAGGTTGGACTCCACAAAAGGTTTTATCAAAGGGAGTGAGGGGTAGTGAGATTTGGGTCTAGTGGTGAGGCTCGGGACTAGCAGCAAGGCATGAAGATCTGGCGGTGTTGCACTGTGAGGGTAGGGATTAGGGGGGCATTGGGTCTTAGATGTAGGGGGATTGGGGGTTTTGGGGAGAATCATCGAGTTTTTTAAAAAATAAAAGCTTTATCGTTGGTTTCTTAAATTTCCACTAAACATTGATTTTGGTGTATTGTTATTTTTTAGTGAATGGAAATGTAAGAAGGTATATTATATATTACAATTTAATAGAGTTAAATATTTCATTAATATAATATGTAAATATTAATTTCATAATTATAACCTATCAATGAAAGGTTGTGATAGAAAATAAATTCCCATGGTTTGTGAGGTTGTAACCTGTCGTACACACGATCGATGGTTTAGTTTCCCATTTGATATAAGAGGAGATGGGTATAGGTTATGATATTAAAATAATAACATATTATTATATGGAGGATGATTCTATTATTTTTTATCATGATTTAATAATATTTGAGGGATGTGTTAGAAGAAATAAAACAAAAACAGTCGATTAAAATTGATACCTCTACTTCAAACAACCACTTTTTCGTAACACATTAAGACCACTATGGTTGGTGTTAAAACTAAAGAAATGACTCTATAATAATTTGAGGTACTGTAGGAGGTGATTTGGGTAGATATAGGAACATCCAAATTGGTTTTTATGTGTAAATAAATGAGAAGAATTGGGGGACATTAATAATTGAGTAGAGGGGAACTCTTGGAATTATTCAATACATTAAATTAGTATAAATTAATATTCAATTCCAAATTTAAGAAAAAAATTATTTATGTTATAGTGTGTTTATGAGTCTAAATAATCTCATATAATAATATTTGGATAATTTTAGGTGACATTTTTTCCTTTAATATTTGTTTCTAACACTTCTTTAAGCCTTCTAAACATACAATAACAACAAAAATTTTTACACTTTGAGGGTCAATATATTAACTATAAATAGAAGAAATTTCGTAAAAATAAAATCATGATATAAAAAACAATATACTAATAACATTAAGAAATATAATATTTTTATGAATTTTATATCATTTAATAAAATATTATTCGGTATAGTATATTATTTATGTCAAATTTTTGAAATATTCATTACATCGATTTTAATAACATCAATAGAACATGTAAAATTCAAACCAAAAATTTTATTATATCCCTATAAATTCAGGGAAATATATAAAGTTCTAGTATCACATTATTTAGATAAAATTATTTTACCGTTAAAATTCTTTATATCATTTATTTTATTTTTTGTAATTTGAATATTTACGATGTTAGTGTGGTGTAATAATTTAAGATAATTATTTATCCTATTAAAATTAATAATAAATTACCATGGTGTAGATAAATTTATTATATTTAAAAATAAAATTTATAGAATAAAATATATTCTTTTAATACCCTTGTTAAAAATAGTATAATTATTAAAAATAAGAGGGTGAGATGTTTACTTTTCTTGGAATAAAATATTATAAAAGTCATAATCACATATGTTTTTTAGTAAAAGAGAAAATTTTCTATATATTGAATATTTTGGATGATATTTTAAAATAAATTAAATTTTGGAATGTTTTAGTCTCATTTTATATTGTTACAATTTTTTTTAACCCTTAATGACTCGATTTGGCCTCTGTCAGAGTAACAAAATTAGTAAGGTAACTATTCATACTTTCCAAAAATAAAAGAAATATTTACAATTTTTTCACCCAATTATACTGAATATGGAATAAAAAATGAAAAATATATAAAAAATTAAATTAATTTAAAATCAAATGGGAAAATGAAATCAAAAACTCTTTTAAAAATTGACCTTTTAAAATATAAATTGTTTTATAAAAATTTAGAGTATAAAATCAATTTCAGAAACCATAATATGATTATAAAAATTAAATAATTCAATTTTTAATGTAATACAAAATATATTTTTACTTTTTTAATACTTTAATAGAAAATATAATTTTCAATAAAAAATAATTTTTCCCTTGTCCTTGAAAAATATGTATTTTCTAAAAAATTCTAAAAATTCATCCTTAGTAAATTTTGAAATTATGAATTCAAAATATAAATTCATTTTATCAAATTAGTTTTATTAAATTTTGAAAAACTAATTATAATATTCACTCTGGAAAATCAAGATAATCAATTTTTGATGATAATGTATTTTGGAAGAATTAATTATCATCACTTAAAATTGAGTGATTATATAAAAAGAATTAATCATTATATTAAAATTATTTTTACAAATATATTTATTTCATAATGAGGTTAATACTCTTTATTAGAATAATATAAAAATTAGGTTTTAATAGTCATCTTTAAACAATGATAATTTATTGTTTGTTTACGTGTAACCCCCCAAGATTCCACAGTACGCTTCTCTTTGAATAATATAGTAGCTTGTGTTATACGCAACTTCGAGTTCTAACACACACCACAACTAATCAAACTAGACGTTATGAATAGAAATACCAACTTTTTAAAATTTTATAAATTTTTTCTCTCAAAATGGACTTCATTTTTGGATTCAAAATATCAAAATTATCCTAGGTTTAAATTTTGGTATTTTTCAGAAAACATTCAATTTTTGATGAATAATGAAAAACAAGGAGTCATAATTTAAAACCATATATTTATTTAAGTAATTATTTATTTTATTTAAATTAATTTTATGTCCAAATAGATACATAATACCTATATAATTTCAATTTAATTCATTGAAATCAGTTTATAATAATTTTAGATATATAAAAATTTTATTGAACTTTTCACCATCTTTTACCCACCTCTTAGGAGAATTTTCAAATTCACATAAAACATAATTTTTCCAATTATGTGAGTGGAATTTAGAAAATCTAAGAGACATGGTTAATATCAAGAAGTAAAATGTGGTTCAATAGGATAAAAATAATTTTTGGTGAATAGTAACTTTTTATTTTTATTTACCATGGTTAAATGTAAATAGGGTAATTAAGGGTAAAAATGATATTAATATTACACTAACAAATGTCCTAATTCTGTTGGACAAGTGTATCTCAACCAAAAACAACCTTAGGAATAAAATATTATCATTTAGGTCCACTTGGATTAGATTAGGACATTTATTATTATTTAATTCAAAGACGAGTTAAAAGATTTAAAATCAATGTTTAATAACTAAAACATTTTTAATATAGGGTTATACATAAGACAAATTAGATTATAAATATTAATTAGAAAGATAAAAGGCTTTCCTACATAATTTTATTTTATTTATAATTTTTAGACATTATGTAAGTTAATTTATTTATGACACAATGGTGATAATGTAATTACATAATTAATGAAATATTAAATTAATTGATATTATAAATATCAGAATAAATGTAATTTGAGACTTTTTATGAATTCCAATAATTTATTAGGTTAATATTACATATTATTATTGGTTATATAAATTTTATTCGAAGTAATAATGCTGTTATAAAATTATCAAAAACAAAATACCCAATAGTGTCAAAATTGACATAAAAGAGTTTGTAAACAAATATTATATTATTTAATTGACATTCTATTCCTAAAAATCTAGGGTTCAGAAATAGGACTTATATAATGATATTTTTATCATTAATGGACCACTTGTGGGTATCTTAGAGTTATATAATATGTTTATTAACTATATAATATAAAAATACAAAGAGACATGGTAAATGTCAAATTATCTAACTAGGAATTAAATATAAATGATAATGTTAATATTGTGACCCAAACCTATCTAAAATCAACTAGTTGAAATTATTTCGACCCATCCCCACCTTAGCCTCGAAATAAGTCACTTTGGGGACATTATAAACAGAATATGAATTTATTATAAAATAATATTTTATGTTTTCGTAAGGTACCCCTCACCCATCTTAAAAAAGGGCACTCCCCCTTCTCTCAAATTCATACCTTCAAAGCCTTTTGGCTCGGCCAACCCCAGCCCAAATATTCTCTAAACATCCCTCACTTCAACCTAGAGGCCTTAGTTTGATCCTAAAGCCAACCTAAAAAAGCCATTTTGATCAAATAAAAATGAAGGACCTGAAGAAGAGGTAGTGTTTTCACCACCCTCCTTCAAGTTCCTTTCTTCTTAAACTGCAACTTTCTTTGTTATTTCCATTCTAAAATAATAACTCCTGTATCTTTTACATATTTTTATTTTATTATAAATATGGTACAACCATATTCAGTATTCTATCCATCCTTTAAATGACATGTCACCATACGTGCGTACGTACGGTCTAACTTCTCCACGTCGTGGTGTAATTGTTATTCAATACATTATTATTTGGATGGGTATAATAAATATTTTTAATTAATGTAAATAATAAATATAACATTATAATGATTCTGTATATATGATATACCATCCAATTATATATTATTTTAATATCAAACTAATGATATTGTCGCTCGTGCATACGTACGGATTACCATCTCCACGAACGCGATGAGATTCATTACCCATCGTATCCATTCAAGACTAAATTTCATTTCTGGATTAAAAATAATTTTTAAAGACATGATACCATTCTAGATATGAAGAATATACATCCCATCCATAACAAATATGTCTCACATAACAAAGAATATAATGTAAAACGAGTCAGTTAACACCCGAAACGATGATAATACTAAAATATTATTAACAAATCTGTGTTAAAATATCATATATGATATCATATTAATTTATATGATTCTTGTATAATTTAATGACAATTATTTTACCATTATAAAGGAGGTTAACCTACCCTAAACCATGGAAAAGTACAAGGTAATGGATTCTTTAACAATCTCTTCATTATCCAAGGTTGTTTATACTTATTTATTTACTGGGACCTCTTTATCATCCACATCCATGTTTCTTAAAAATGTATTTCAAATCATTATTACTATTTAATTGACTATGGGTTAAAGTCATTTATACCCTTGTTGACTTTTTATATGATGTTTATAAAGGAATATTGCTGTCTCTTTCGAAATAAGGGCATTTTTAATGTTTTCGACAAAATTAAGGTAAGAATGTTTTTTTAACTTATACGGCGGGTGCGGTTATTTTCTGCCGTTATAAAATAGTTGAAGCTTCCCTTAAAAAATTATAAGAATATTTTCCATGTAAATGTTTTCTTTTATAATTATTTGACTTTAAAATGATTTAAAATATATATATATTTCCCTCAAATAGTTTTTATTTCATCTAGGTCAACATCCATTGATAGATTTTAAGCTTCTTTGATGTTTATTTATTATGATACAAAACCTCCATATTGTATTGAAGGATTTGTGATATGTTTGACTATGGATGAGTTATTTTTATACCATTCATGGTTTTTGGAGAAAGTATTGACATTTCGTATGCTGTTTTTAATACGAATGTTTATTTTATGTTTAAAAATGTTCATATGGGGAATGCATTGGACTTAATAAGTGACGGGTGGAGCCTGCTATAGCTCCTTGATGAATCAGTCTGTCTCATGAGACAAACTAGTGTCTTGGAACAAGGCCTTGACAAAATATTATTTGTAGTCTTGGCACAAGGCCTTGACTATATGGCTATGATAGTATGTCATTATGAATTCTATCATTATGAAAGTGGTTATTCATTTTTCGTGTGATTATTTGACTAGTAGAATATCTATGTGAAAAAGTAAATGGCATTATTTCATTTTATTTCTTCCATATTATGCTTAATTTCATGGTTAAAAGTCTTTTGTTTTAGTTAATCATTGCCTTAAATATTTATGATTTTTTATGAAAGTTTCTGCTATGTTGTTATCCTTACTGGGCATCTGAGCTCCCCCTTTCTATGTTTTATCTTTCCCAGGATGTGAAGAAGTATTTTATAAATGACCTGCAGGGATAGTATGAGGGGATATGAGTGTGTACTATGGAGACTATGTTGTTGTAGATTCATTTTGTGATGTACTGTATACTTTATAAATGTATCTAGTGATTCCAAGGCCACTAAACTAATAGGTATTTTGAGAATTGATATTTTGTGATCATGAAAATGTTATGTAATAATGCACTGACTCAGGGTAACTAGGGTTGGGCTGTTACAAGTGTGGTGAAAAAGTCCACCAAGCTCGTGATTGAAAAGGGAAGAAAGAAGCTATCGATTTTCAGTGCTATAATTGCAGGGAGATGGTACATTATGAAAATGAATGTACTAGGCACCAGGTAAATGTACCACAGAAAAGGAAAATGGATCAAGGCCAAGATTATGTTATCACTACTACTAAGTTTGAAGCTCCGAAATACGTGGTGGAAGGTAATTTAATGGTTTCGTCATGTTCAGACAATGCTTTATTTGATTTTGGATCATTGCATTGTTTCATATCTTCCAAGATTGCTAAGAAAATTAGATATTTCCCATTTGATTTAACAAGGGAGTTGTCAGTTAAAAATACCAAGGAAGTAACATTGCTACAAATTTCTGTGGATCCGTCCCCATTAGGGCATACAAATGTTCTTTATCTACCGATCTCATCGTCATACCCATGATTGAGTTTGATATAATACTTGGTATGGATTGGATTTTGGACCATGATGTGATGATTTATTGTAAGAAGAAGGAGGTTTCAATTTTTTATGATGATGATAAGGAACACCTTATCAATAGAGCAGAATCTTCACCACTTTATTCTTATCTAGATCCACCCTAGTAGCTCAACTAAATTCAATTATCAGGGAGGAAGAAAATGAAATAACTGTAGGTGAGAAAAGGAATGTTCAAATAGAGGATGTACCTTTTGTGATAGAAAATGTTGATGTGTTTCTAGAAGATTTACTTGGACATCCTACAGAATGAGAAATTGAATTTTTCCATTGATTTAATTCTTGGTTCAAGGCCTATATCAAAGACCCCTTATAGAATAGCCAATGTGGAATTAGTTGAACTAAAGAAAAAACTAGAGGAATTGAGAAATAAGGGATTTATTCTCCCTAGTGTTTCTCCATGGGGTGCCCCTGTCCTTTTTGTTAAGAAGAAAGATGGATCTATGAGTTTATGTATCGACTACAAGGAAATCAATGTTTAACAATAAAGAACAGGTATCCCATACCTCACATTTATGGTTTATTTGACCAACAACATGGAGCTCAATTATTTTCAAAGATTGACCTTTGATCTGGATACCATCAGTTGTGTGTGAAGAAGGAAGACATTTTGAAAACAGAATTTTGAACTAGGTACGGGCATTACGAGTTTTATGTATGGCCTTTTGGGAGAACTAATGCACTATGTGATTTCATGGATCTAATGAACAGAGTTTTCAAGGAATAACTTGATGATATTGTAGTGGTATTTATTGATGATATCATGGTCCAAAAGCTACGAAGATCATGAAAATCACTTGAGAATTATATTTAAGACTCTTAGAAGACATAAATTATATGAGAAGTTTAGGAAATTTGAATTCTGGCTTCAGGAGATTTCTTTTCATGGACATATTGTCTCTAGGGATGGAATTTCCATTGACCCTTCTAAGATAAGAGCAATCCAAGAATGGCCAGCACCGAAGAGTATAACTGAGGTACACAGTTATATTAGATTAGCAGGTTATTATCGATGTTTCATCCAGTATTTTGCCTGATTGGCTAACCCATTAACGAAGCTCACATGTAAAAGGGTTAAATTTGTTTGGACAAAAGGTTGTGAAGAATGTTTTGATGAACTGAAGAAAAGATTATTCAATGATCCTATATTGACTCTACCATCGGGGAATGATGGGTTCGTTATTTATAGTGATGCATTGAAAAAAGGACTTGGTTGTGTCCTTATGCAGAATGATATAGTTATTGCCTATGCATCACGACAGCTGAAAATTCATTAGAAAAACTATCCTACTCATGATCTTGAGTTAGCTGTTGTAATCTTTGCTTTCAAGGTATGGATAGATTATCTCTATAGTGAAAAATGTGAGATATATACTTATCACAAGAGTTTGAAGTATATTTTCTCAAAGAAAGAACTCAACATGAGGCAAAATAGATGGCTTGAACAACTCAAGGATTATTATTTCATGATACACTACCACCTAGGGAAGGAAAATAATGTGGCAGATGCTTTGACTAGAAAGGATCATGGAGTTTTGAACAAGATGAGAGTTGAAAAGGATCCTATATATATAGATCTAGTAAAGATGGATATGGGAATCAGCATGGAAGGTGAAACATCAATACTTTTTCAAATAGTTGAAAACCCATATTTATTAGAAAGGATAAAGAGTTTTCAGACCGAAGATGAAGAATTTAAAAAGAATATTAAAGGTATGAATGATGGGATATTGAATGAATTTGTGTATAAAGATGGAATTTTGAAATTTTGGAAGAGGCTTTGTGTTCTCGATATACCTAGTCTAAAAAGGGAATTGTTGGATGATGCTCATAGTTACAACTTCCTTATACACCCTGGGAGCACAAATATTTATAGAGATCTGAAGGAACATTTTTTGTGGGACAACATAAAGAGGGAGAGTGTTGATTTTGTGTCAAGATGTATGGTTTGTCAACAAGTGAAAGTTGGAAGGCAACAGCTTGGTGGAGTATTGCAACCTCTTCCCATACCAGAGTGTAAATGGGATAATATCACGATGGACTTTGTCATTGAACTACAAAATACTCCTAGAAGGAACGATGAAATATGGGTCATTGTTGATCGTCTTACCAAGTCAGCACATTTTCTTTCTATAAGATAGGATTTACCACTCGAACGTCTAGCCAGAATATATATTAATGAAGTTGTGAGACTTCATGGAGTACCCCTATAGATTGTTTCTGATCATGATCCCTATTTTACTTCAAGATTATGTAAAAGTCTTAAGAAATCCCTGGATACTGAACTTTGTTTGAGCACTGCTTACCACCCCCAAACTATTGGACAATCAAAATGGACTATTCAAACCTTAGAAAACATGTTGAGATCATGCTCACCTAACTTTTAGGGTATGTTGGATCAATATTTACCTATGGTAGAATTTTCCTATATCAATAGCTTTTATTCGAGTATTTTGATTTCACCATATGAAGCATTATATGGAATAAGATGTCGCACACTAACCTGTTGGGATGAATTTGGTGAAAAAAACTTGTATGCCAAGAACTGGTGGAGGAAACGATGGAAATGGTGAAGGTAATACCAAACCACATCAAATCAGCTCAATGTAGGCATAAGAGCTATACTGAAAACCGAATGAAGGATTTGTAATTTCAGGTAGGAAATCATGTTTTCCTGAATGTATCTCCATGGAAGGGTGTTATACATTTTGATAATAAGGGTATATTTAGTCCCAAGTACATCGGACCTTTTGAAATTCTAGAACGAATTGGGGTTGTAGCTTACTGTTTGGCAATGCCGCCAATTCTCTCCAAAGTTCATGATGTCTTCCACGTATCATTGTTGAGAAAATACATGCCTGACCCAATGCATATACTCACCTATGATGAATTAGAACTGGAACCTGATCTGTATTATTGTGAAGATTTCGTTAGGATTCATGATATAAGAGAACAAGTGCAGAGAAACCAGATGACTCGTCTGGTCAAAGTTCTATGGAGAAACCATAAGATGGAAGAGCTAACGTGGGAACCTGAGGAACATATGATGAAAACCACACTAGTATTTTTATGCAGCAATATTCTAGGAATTTCTAGGACAAAATTATTTGATGGAGGGGAGAATTTAACACCCCAAGCTTCCATGGTACGCTTCTCTTAGAATAATACAGTAGCATGTGTTGTACGCAACTTCGAGTTATAATACACACCACAACTAATCATACTAGCCATTATGAATAGTAATACCCACTTTTTGAACTTTTATAAATTTTATCTCTCAAAATGGACTTCATTTTTGGATTCAGAAGGTTGAAATTATCCTAGGGTAAAATTTTTGTATTTTTCTGAAAACATTCAATTTTTTATGAATAGTGAAAAACACTTAGTCATAATTTAAAACTGAATATTTATTTAAATAATTATTTATTTTATTTAAATTTATATTAGGTAAAAATAGATACATAATACCTATAAGTTCAATGTAATTCATTGGAATCATTTTATAAAAATTTTAGATATATAAAAATTTTATTGAACTTTTCACCATCTTTTACCCACCTCTTAAGAGAATTTGCAAATTCACATAAAACATAATTTTACTGATTCTGTGATTATAATTTAGAAACTCAAAGAGAAACAGTTCATATAAAGGATTAAAATTTGGTTCAATAGGATAAATTTTTTTTTGGTGAATATCATCTTTTTACTTTTATTTACCACAGTTAAAAATAAATAGGGTAATTAAGGGTAAAAATGATATTAATATTACCATAAAACATGTCCTAATTCTATTGGACAAATTTATCTCGGCCAAAAATAACCTTAGGAATAAAATATTATCATTTCGGTCCACTTGGATTAGATTATAACATTTATTATTATTTAATTCAAAGAATAGTTAAAATTGTTAAAATCAATGTTTAATAACTAAAACATTTTTAATATAGGGTTATACATAAGATAAATTAGATTATAAATATTAATTAGAAACATAAAAATATTTCCTGCATAATGGTATATTATTTATAATTTTTGGACATTAAATAATTTAATTTAATTATGACACAATGGTGATGATGTAATTACCTAATTAATGAATTATTAAAATAATTTATAATATAAATATCCAAATAAATGTAATTTGAGACTTTTTATGAATTACACCAATTTTCTAGGTTAATATTACATATTAGGATTGGTTATATAAATTTTTTTCGAAGTAATAATGCTGTTATGAAATTATCAAAAAAATTACCCAATAGTGTCAA
The DNA here is from genome assembly GCA_963277665.1 of Viscum album. Taxonomy (NCBI): domain Eukaryota; kingdom Viridiplantae; phylum Streptophyta; class Magnoliopsida; order Santalales; family Viscaceae; genus Viscum; species Viscum album. Next base: position 1,769,243,875 of record OY728152.1, read on the forward strand.
AATAGACATTAAAGAGTTTTTAAAACAAATATTATATTATTAATTGATATTCTTTTCCTACAAATCTAAGGATCGGCCAAAGGACATATATAATGATAGGTGTATCATTAAGGGACCATTTGGGAGTCGGTTGGAGGTATATAGTAAGTTTATTAACTATATAATATAAAAATACAAAGAGACATGGTAAATGTCAAATTATTTAACTAAGAGTTAAATATAAATGTTAAGGTTAATAAAGTAACCCAATCCTATTTAAAATATATTGGATGAAAGTATTTAGACCCATCCTCACCTTAGTCTCGAAATAAGTCACTTTGGAGACATTATAAACTGAATATAAATTTATTATAAAATAATATTTTATGTTTTCCGAAGGTGCCCCTCACCCCTCTTATATAAGGGAACTCCCCCTTCTCTCAAATTCATACCTTCAATTCCTTTTGGCTTGGCAAAAACCTACCAAAATACTCTCTCAACTTCCCTCAATTAAACCTATAGGTATTAGTTTGATCATAAATTCAACCTAATGGGCCCTTTTGATCATATCAAAAGGAAGAACATAAAGAAGAGGTAGTGTTTTCACCATGGTCTTTCAAGTTCCTTTCGTCTTCAACTTCGTCTTTCTTTTTTATTTCTATTATAAAATAATAAATCCAGTATCTTTTATATATTTTGATGTTATTATAAATATGGTATAACCATATTCAGTATTCTATCCATCCTTTGAATGGCATGTCACCATATTTGCGTACGTACGGCCTACCGTCTCCACGTCGTGGTGTAACTGTTATTCAATACATTATTATTTGGATGGGTATAATAATGATCTGTAATTCATGTAAATAATAAATATAACATGATAATAATTCTGTATATATGATATAACATCCAATTATATATTATTTTAATATCAAAAAAATGATATTGTTGCTCGTGCGTATGTACGGATTACCATCTCCACGAACGCGATAAGATTCATTCCCCATCGTATCCATTCAAGACAAAGTTTCATTTCATGATTAAAAATAATTTTTAGAGACTTGATATAATTCTGTATATTAATAATATACATCCCATCAATAACAAATATGGGTCACATAACAAATAATATAAAGTAAAACAAATCTGTTAACACCCAAAACGATGATAATAATAAGATACTATTAACTAATCAGTGTTCAAAGATCATATATGATATCATATTAATGTATATGATTCTTTTATAATTTAATAACAATTATTTTACCATTATACCGGATTTTAACCTACCCTCAACCAAGGAAAAGTACACGGTAAGGGTTTATTTCACAATCTTTTTATTATCTGAGGTGGTTTATACATAATAATCTACTGGGACCTCTTTATCTTCCACATCCATGTTTCTTAAAAATGTATTTCAAATCATTCATACTATTTTATTGACTATGGGTTAATTTCATTTATACCCTTTTTGACTTTTTATAAGATTTTTATAAAGGAATCTTTCCATCGCTTTCCAAACAAGGTCATTTTATCCTTTTCGACAAAATTAAGGTAAGAATGTTTTTTTAACTTATATGGAGGGTGCGGCTATTTTCCGCCCTTATAAAATAGTCGAAGCTTCCCTTAAAATCTTATAAGAATATTTTCCAAGTAACTGTTTTATTTTATAATTATTTGACTTTTAAATGATTTTAAAAAAAGAGATATTTCTCTCAAATAATTTTGATTTCATCTATGTCAACATCATTTGATAGATTTTAAGCTTATTTGAAGATTATTTAATACGATACAAAACAAACATATTATATTGAAGGTTTTGTTATATATTTGACTATGGATGAGTTATTTTTATTCTGTTCATGGTTTATGGAGAAAGTATTGACATTTCTTATGCTAGTTTTAATAAGAATATTTATGTTATGTCTAAACCTGCTATTATGATGAATGCATTGGACTTAATAAGTGATGGGTGGATCCTGCTAATGCTCCTCGATGCATAGTTAGGTATCATGAGACAAACTAGTGTCTTGTCACAAGGCCTTGACAAAATCTTATTTGTAGTCTTGTCATAAGTCCATGACTATGTGGTTATGATAGTTTGGCATTATGCATTCCATCATTATGAAAGTGGTTATTGATATTGCATGTGATTATTTGACTAGTAGAACATCCATCTGAATAAGTAAATGGAATTATTTCATTTAATTTATGCCATATTATGCTGAAGTTCAAGTTTAGAAGGATTTTGTTATAGTTATATATTACCTTAAATGTTTAAGATTATTTATGAAAGTTTCTACAATATTGTTATCCTTACTGGGCATCTGAGCTCACCCCTTTCTATGTTTTATTTTTTCCAGGATGTGAAAAACTATTTTATGAATGACCTATAGGGATATTATAAGGGGATATGAGTGTGGACTATGGAGACTATGTTCTTGTAGTTTTCATTTTATGATGTAATGTAAACATTGTAAATGTATCTAGTTATTCCAACGCTACTAAACCAATCGGTCTTTCGAGACTTGATCTTTTGTGATCATGCCAATGTTATGTAATAATTCACCGACTCTGGGTAACTTGGGTCGGGGCGTTACATTAAGCCCGGTGTTATATATCTTCTATGTTATTGAACATATTGTTTATTTTTCTTTTTTCTTTTTTAAAAATAATTGGATATTACATTCTACACTATAATAAATAGTATCATAAAATGTAAATTTAGTCTTGTTAACTATTTCTTGGAACCTCACAATACCTTTGTTGAAAACCGACTTCATAAAAAGGGGAAATAAAACTTCCACTTTAAAATAGAGAAAGGGAGTTGTGAAATTTATATGAAATAACACAAATAAAGTTTCCATATTTAATAATATAATTAGGATGTGAGAACATGGATATGTAATAAAAACCCAACTTATAAGGATTTTAATAGAGTGATTGAGTACTTGGTTATGATAAACATAACCATCGCAAAACTGTAATTATTTTAAGGGTTAAAAGTTCATCAATAAGAAAAGTAAATGGAAATATTTTTTGAAAATTCATTTCATAAAATTTAGGAATTAATATAATAATAAAATTAAAAACATAAATAAATATTGTTACATGATATGTATAATTTCATCCTTCAATCAATTCCGACAACAACCTCATTGTTTCTTCTAATGATGAGTTTTAATGATGAACTTTTCATGCATGGAGAAATAGAATCAACTTTTATGGATCAACAATTATATAAAATAATAAATATATATTCCCCTTATCACTAGGAATTAACCATTATAAAACTTTTCTGCATAAGGTAAGATAATTCTATAAAATAATTAACCATTATATATGTAATAACTACTTTAATCTCCAAAATTTAATTGTAATATCAAAAAATAAATTTAGGTTATTCAAAAATAATAATTATCCATAAAATTCACTAAAAATATTCTAGACTAAAATTTAAAAAAAATTATCAGAATTTGATCCCATAGTCTTCTAAAATGAATTTAATATTTATCTTTTAATATTATATCAATCATTATTTACATATCATAATTACAATACATTTTACCAAATGAAATAATATCTAACATATGATTTTTATTTCAATAAATAACATGAATGACGATAGGATACAATAAAATCATAGAAGATTCTAAAAAGATAATTCTTCCTTTATTTAAAAAATAAAATCCTATAGTATTATTTTTACCTTAATACTATAATGATAACAAAAATTATAGTGACATTCTTCTAAAACAACATTAACCATTAGTCACAAAATCAATTACCAATCAAATGGTTATCAATAATATAAGACGTTTTTTTCCTAAAATGAACTTAACTTATGACTATCAAATCATGTAAATAAATGAAAAATGTCATACTAACCAAGAAATCTCATGGTCCACTGGTAGTTGATTCAGCTTCAAGGACTAGATAGATGTTACGTGTTTCCACAAAGCATGTATGTTATTTTTAATAGAAAATATAATACTTATAAAATTACATGTAATCTAACAAACATCCTGAAAAATTATTCATATATTAAATATTAAATAAATCTTTTAACCTCATAGGTTATCTCAAACCTTTAATTTTATATACCAAACAATAATAACTCGTAATTACCACAAAATTAATTTCCTTATAATCCCAAAAGGTTACATATATCATTAAAATTATATCCATGGTATAAAAAGATAATTCTTCAATAAATAAATATTTTACATGATAAACTTAAGGGTTTCATACTTCACAAACATCTCTCAGAAATTAATAAAATTCTCCCTACTAACTCCTATAATCAATAGAGTATTAAGGATTTCAATGTTATGAACCTGCATAAATCTGACACTACATCATAACACTTGAATATAGAAACCATAATGACTAAATTTTTTTCATAATACATTATCTATTCTTTTCCATCTTATACCTTCTTACATATTTCATAAAATATAAATATTTATTTTGTTATAATTTTCAACAATCTAAAAGTATATGAAAATAAATAATAAAAATCTTTCATATTCTATTTGTAGTTTCCTCATATTCATCTATAATGTAATTTTTTTTACTAAACAATTTTATATACAGTCTTTCTGATTCCATTCATGATCCTTCCCCTTAGAAGAAAAATTTTAATAATTGACATTATCAACACATTTAAAACATTCTATTGATATCTCAAGATGGACTTATCTCCCCTTCATGTAATTAAGTAAATGGTTCCACTTTCCTTGGTAGATTATTGTTTTATGTTCTCTTTTACTACATATAAAATATCTCATTTCTCATTTAATACATTTTTCTATCCTCTTATTTCCACATTCATGAAACATGGGTCACTGAATATATTTACCTCTATAATAGTTATCATATGAACTTCCATAGGGCTTCATTTCCATTTTATTTTATGCATTAGGAAACACTCCTTGGTATATGCTAATAATCATTACTCGTGATATCTGTTTGAGAATAACCACAATAGTTCATAGTAAAAATCCCATTCTATTAATTTTCTCCTTGAGACAACCATAACGTTTTCTGTCACATCCATTATTTCTTTGGTTTTTATTTGATCTAGTAATTTACTAGAACAAAAAATGATAGTGTGAGAATATCGATAAAAACACAATAAGTCATCTTATAAGGATGATGAACACTTATATGACATTATTCATGTTATCTTAAAATCATTTGATTTATCCAAAATAACTATGATTCTACATAACATACAAACCATTGTGGTTATAAAGGCTTTTAACTTATGGTCTAGTAATATCCTAATATCTAAATTTATATAAATAATTCTCTTATACAAACTAAACAGTATTTCCCTTAATAATTACATATTATGTTAAATTTAGACTAGAATTAACTTTATTAAATTCCCATTGATATTTTAGGTTTATAGTTTTACGGAATTTGGTTGTAAATAATTCATAAAAATATATATTTTACCAAGTGGATACTTTTTATTGGTATACATTTTTTCCATAATATAAATTCTTTGAAATAAAACCTGATTTTTTTAATGAAAAAAATCCGCATGACTTCAGATTGACATATTCATTTTATTTACTCATCCTTAAAACATTACGAAGAATGTTGTAAAAAAATGGAATAAAATAAAAATTTGATTAAGTGAAATAAATATAATTATTTCATTATTCTAGTAAAGAACATGAAAAATCATGAAAAACATTTTCCTAAAAACATACCATAGTACCCAGAAAGGGAATTATCATTTAAAAAAAACTATCTCACCTTATGAAATAAAAAAATTCTATGAAAAATAATTATTAGTTACATAAAATTCATGTAGTATACTTGGTAAATACTAACCATATCCCTCTTATAACCACTATTATGAGTGGAGTAACCATTTGGTCAACTTCCACCTCCATGGAACCAAAGGTATTGGAGTGCTATCTTGGCACAACCATCATATATGCTATAATGGGCTCACTCGTGGCCTATAATGTGTCTTAACCATTTATATAAATTTTCCAGTGACTATATCTTGACTAAAAACCTTGAATAACTCTTTTAAATCACTCCAAAAAATACATTCAGATTTCAAAATATGCTTTTTGTTCTTAAAATAATTTTTTAAAATCTAAAAACTACACGCATAATAAAGAATCTAAATTATTTGAAAATAACCTGGAAAATATAAAATGTAATCAATAAATAATTTCATCAACAAAAATTTGGTTATATCCATTAATTTTGTATATTTTAAAAATGTACATTCCATTTTTACCTTTGTAAAAAATGTTGAAAAGAGAACATTAAAAGAGAAATTAAATGAAAAGCCCTTACATGGAGTCCAAATCATCATGTAAATTATATATACTCCTAAATAAAAAACATATTTTAAATTTATGCTTCCTTAAGAACCTTTTCCATGTTCATTGTTCCTTTATTTATTTTAAAATAAATTTTTATATCATTACGCAATCAATTCAATTCAATTAAGGCGTTTTATCAATATTTGGCTCATATGTTAGAAATGACATTTGTAGGTTGAATATGGTCGAAGAGCTCATTGTTACATCATATAAAATAATTATTATTCTTATAAGAAACCGATAAAATAAAATCCAACCATTAATTATAGTTATGAAAAATTATTTATGTTACAATCATGGAGACAGTAAGTCATGTGTATATATGATTTACATTTCAATTTTTCAAGGAACATTATTGAAAGAGGATAAGAAATACTTTATCATTATAAACAGATAATAATATCATAAATATAATAAAAATCAATTAACTATACTTATTATTTCATTTATTATGTGGATATGAAAAATGTATCACATCGCTTTATGGAGGTGGTAGTCCACACATACACACAAATGACGCTATAACTTTTTTAGTGAATAAAAAGGTAAGAAGGTAAAATATATATTAAATTTTGATAAATATATATATGGAAAATATATCATATAGTATCATTAATTCCATAATTATAATATATCAAAGAGATATGGTGATGGAAAATAAATTCCATTGAATTGTGGTGTAGTAGTCTATCGTAGACACGAATGATGGTTTTGTTTTCCATTTATTGGAATAAGAGATGGGTATAGGTTATGATATTAAAATAGAAAAATATATGTATATTTATATATTGTACTATTTTTATTATTTTATCTTGGTTGATGAATGAATAAAAAAATAGAAACACTATACTAAAATTGACACCTCTTCTTCGAATAACCTCCTTAGCATAATGCCTTAAGACAACCAAGGTTGGGTTTATTCAAAAAAAAAACAAATAGAATGAGTGGAGGGATTATATATTGGTATTTCGGAAAATATGGACCAAAATGTTTTTTATTTGTTTATAAATGAGAGGAACTGGTTCAATTTTATAAGATAGGGAAACAAAACTCTAGGAATTCTTTAAAATATTAAATTAATATAATTTATTATTCAATATCAAATATCCCCAAACTGAATTATTTATAATATAAGATGATTATGGGTAAACAACTAATGAAATAATTTATTGATGTGTTTTGGTTATATTTTTACACATATCATTAGTGTTTAACCCCACATTAACCTTTTTTAAACTTACTATAACAATAAGGAAATTTACTCTTGAGGGTGAATATATTTAATATAAATAGAAAAACAATTACCATAAATAAAATATGTTTAGTATTATAAACCATATCCTAATAACGTGTAATAATGTATTATTTTTAGGAATTTTACTACACTTAATAAAAATCAATATATTATAATATATTTTTTATAACTATTCATTACATGGATTTTAGTAACATCATGACAACTTGTAAAATTTGATCAAAAATCTTTATTATAAAAATAACATGTCATGGTAGTCTATAAAATTCATGGATCACATTATTTATCTCATATTGGATTACTTTTATTATTTTTAATAGCATTTATTTTACTTTTTCATTCATTCAGTAATTAATGTGTTACTATTGTTTAAGAATGTATAGTAATTATTTCTTCTCTATTAATTAAATCTTAATTAAATTTATGGAGATAAATATTTTATATTTAAAAATATTATCTATAATTCCACATAACCTTTATTTCTCCCCATTTTATTAATATTAGAGTTATTCAAAACCAGACTGTGTTGTTTTTCACTATTCTGGATTTTTGTATAAAAGTCACAATCACATCAAAATTGAAAGAAAATATCTCATATGAATGATTTTTAGGATTATGGTTGATATTTAATAAACTATAAAAAATTATGAAATTGTTTCTTTCATTTTATTGTCCTTATAATTTTATTCTTAATCATTATTTACTTCATTTACCCATTACAATGATAAAAACATTTCTAAGGTAACTATTAATGTTAAAAAAGGACATGTTTAATAAATTTTTACTCATTGATTAAAAAGAGTAAATAAACTTTTTGAAATTTAAACCTCATAAATTAAAAAATTTATTTTTAAAATAAAATGGGTAAAACATGATGAAATACAGTTTTCCAAAAAAAATAACCTTTTAAAAATATAAAATATTTTTAAAATAAATTAATGTATAATAATCATTTTAATAAAATATTGAGATTAAAATAAATGGAAATTTTAAATTTTAAAATTAATCCAAAATATATTTTTACATTGTAAATACTTTAAAAGATAATATAGTTTTCAATATAAAAATCACAATTCCCTAATAAATTAATATCTTCAGAAAATAATAAAACAATAATGCAAAGATAATTTTGAAATGATGAATTATGAAATGAAATTATATTTTTCTGATATAATTTCTAAAAACATCATCAATCTAATTATATTATTTACTCATGAAAATCAAGAAAACCGATTTTTGAAGAAAATGTATTTTTGAACTATAAAATGTCTTTACTAAATATCGAGATCTGATTTAAAATTCAATTATTAACATATTATAAATAATTAGAATCATTAAATATATTTCATAATTCAGGTAATAGTGTAAATTTACACTAATTTAATGACTATATTATAATTATCACATTTAAATAATAATATTTCGTTGTTCTTTTAAGCTAATGTTGCATATGTTTTACGCTATCAAACATGAACTTTGTTTTCATTATTTTAAATAAGATGATTTTACACCTACTATACCCCAATGTAATTTATCACCATTTTAAATTCACCATCACTCTCAAAATAACTCATAAGGAGTTCCTAAGGTCAGAAGGATTCTTCCAAATCCTTATGTAGAAACATAGTGAGGTATGGGTTTCTAATTATTCTCTTTCCTTCTAAATTAAAATTATCTTGTTATAATACTCTTGAATTATATTTTGTTTAATGAAATTGTATGATATTATTTCCAATATGATATTTTTTTTAATTATAGTCTACATATCTTTTCACATAATAGTTGCTACCCTAATTTGTTATTATACCAACATAAGGGTTCTCATTCAGCCCCATCCATTTTTAATTACAGCCTGTTATTATAATTTCATCATTCTGATAATAATATTTCATTATAACCCATTTGATATATAAAAATGATATTTATACTCACTAAATCCTTATCCTATGTATTCTTAATTACCAAATATACTAGTTTTTTTAATTAATGAGTTTATAGTTTTCATAGCAATGACACCTACTATAGATACTAGCAATTGGATCTGGATGGGGAACAGATTCTCCTTAGAGTAATCACCCCAAAAGAGTTGGTTAAATAATTAAAACAACCATTTTCATAATTCATGATGACTGTGACATAGATTTTACTATTTTATAGACATTTCCAGGGTATATTTATTGGAAAATTTACTCTTTACAAACAATAATGAAGGATCTATCAACAATTTGTATGGTCTCCTATAATTGAAAACTACTAATCTCTAATAATATAATCTATTATTATCTCAAAATATTGATGTTGGCCTTCTCTACTACCTTATCCTCATATCATTAATTAAGATGCGCCCTTCTACAATGATAATACCTCAAAATTTCTATTTTGATTTGGTGTTATTTAACCATCCACCTTCTTTTTATGGATGTATTATGTAATGTTATTTTATATAAAAGATATGATCCATTTCCACCCTTTTCATTCTTAATAATCTAGAATTAATATGCATAAATTTTCATCCAATTACTTTTCATTTTGAAAAACATATTTTCTATTTTTTGTATTTATGGTTGTTCGCCTATATTTCATATATAGATTAATTAGGGAAATTATTAACATTACATATACTCTTTTATCTATAAAATTTTAGTTTTATGGACATATACAAAGATATTTATTCCAATTATTTATTAGGGAACTATTTAAATATATATGTTTATTATTTCAATATAAATATTTATAGGTTACTCAGGAATGTTTTTTATGCATTATTCAAACATCCACCTTCTTTCGTTGAATTAGTTTTGATCAAGTTATATGTTTTCTAACATGGGTGAATTTTTTGGAATTTTTTATGCGGTTATTTCTATATAAATTATAAATATAAAATTTAATTACTTATTATTTATTTATTTGATCATATGGTGAATATATTATACTTAATTAGTGATGGTTGGGTTTTAGTTGGAGATAGTTTATCAATGCATCGCTGAGTGTCATGAGAAAAACAACTCGTATTTTTGTGTATACCTATCCTTATTTCAATAAACTACATTAACATAAGGACATGAATGTCCAATACATAGCTTATTTTAAATTAGGTTTTTAATTTAATTTCCAGTAATTCTTTGTATTGTGGGTTTCCAAAGGTTTTATGTAGAATAGGTGAGTTTTCATGAATTGGGCCAAATTGTGAGCCCAATTCCATATTTAAAAATAAATTTTGTTTATTTTATAACTTTTTCATTTTTTTTATTATTTTTCACTCATTACAACTCCTAGATGTCCTCTCCTGATATATTAACACCACAAGTAAAATTTGGAGCTTTAAGAAATCTATAACCATTGTTTATTTTGGTTTTTATTTAAGGTATTGGGCCTTCCCGGAATCCCATATCCAGTTTTAAAAATTAATTTTATTTATTTAATAACATATTCAATATTAGGTATTTTTTGGAGATTTCAAGTCTCCCACGATCCCATTACACCCAGATGCGCCCCCAGTTTCTTTTCCGCCACTTTGGAGCTCTTAGGAATTGGGATTTAGGGATGAAGTTCTTAAGGATCCTCAAGTCGTCCAGATTTGAGAAGGTAAGTTGATTCTTTCATAAATATTTTGATTTTCACACATTTTCCACTATTTCAGTCCCCACATAACCTTCTCATTCCCATTATAGAATCCATATCAGGTTTAGTAGCTTGCATATTCAAATTTTGGTGTATTTGGTTCGTTTTATTCAAGATGTCTCAAGTAAGTGTTTCTTTCCTCGATTTCTTCGCCTTCCTTAGGGTTTCTTTCACCCTTTCAATAAGTTCATCATGTCCAGAAATTGAGGTTCAAAAATAGGGTTTGATTTGGTGTATTGTTGGTCAAATATTGAGGTCTAGGGCTGGATTTATATTGCATTAGGTGTGGCGGTGGTGCGGTTTATGTTTTGAACCATTTTTTGAGGGTTTAGACATAGAAGGTAGGTGATTCCATGTGTAATTATTTATAGAAGAGTTAGTTTGCTTGAATTACTTATTACTCATGTTCCCAATATGCTGTGTGTGGTGCGGGAACTGTTTATGTTGGATTTGGTAAAGCATTTGTTTTTATAGTTTCATTTTAGCTTAAAATTGGGTGTTTTTCATGTGAAACCCTTTGGGTATTGTTTGGGTGTGTTTTATAACATATGAAATTGGTTAAATAAATCTTTTTTGGGATGAAAATTCTGATTTAGTTGGGTATTTTTGTGCCATTGGGTCTTAAGGTGGTTTTTTTAATGGTTTTAAGGTGTAAAACCTTATTGTACTTTTTGAAAGTGATTATGAAAATGTGTGCTTTTTATGTGGATCTTTTTTGGTATTGTTTGAGGTGTTTGTATAACACTTGGGGGTATTTTAATAAATATTTTTGGGGCTACCAATTCTATTTTGAATTTTTATTGGTGTTATTTTGTCCTTGAAATAGGGTTTTGAAATGGGTTTTATGTGAAAAGCTTTGGTACACTCTTTAGAATTGTTTTATGTATGTTTTGAATGGTTGACTGATTTATGTAAGAGGTGTAACCATATTGGAAAGCTATTTTGGATTGTTTATACTTTCAAATGGACCATTTTAAATGTGAATAGGTCTGTCATGTGATGTGTATCCTCTTGGAAATGTTGTATAAAACGTTTAATGGATTTACTGAAATGTGAATGTGATGTGAACATGATGTGGGCTGTTTGGGTGAGTGTGATGTGACAAATGGATTTTTTTTATAAAAATAGTTTTATGAAAAATGTGAGTGGGCTGTTATGTATTATTTATCATATTTGGAGGGACTTTATAAAATTGTTAATGGATGTTTTGGATTGTGAAATTGTTAGGTCCACAAGGCTGAATACCCTGAGAGGGGGGTGAATCAGGGTATGACTAATTTAAAATTAAAGACCGTTCTGATCTTGTTTCGCTTGTTGAGAAAAACTCTCTTCTCTCTTTTTCCTGTTGCACAAAGTAAATAGAAAGCGAAGAATGCATAGGACACAAAAATTTTACATGGTTCACTGGATAGGGCTACGTCCAAGGAGCATACACCGACAAGTTGTCGGTCGTACCAAATTCCACTAATCTTCACTAGCTGTGGATTACAAGGTTCGGGCTAGATCACTTCTAAGCCCAGGCTCACTGCCTTTACAAGTTTAGGGTCATCTTACTGCTTTCCCAAGGGTCACTCCCTGTTTCTTTCTCTCTCTGGCTCACTTCCGGTGGAGAGGATCACCTTCTTCCTCTTCCTAAGCTCACTGCTCTTGGAAGGAATCCACTCACAGTTTATAGACCTGTAGGTCTCTTCATTCGCATGAATGAATGCATCTTCCTCTGCGTGTAGATGCTCTGTTGAAGTAAAACTTTCACCCGTAGATGAATATCTCTTTGCACCGAAGGTATCGGGAAACGTACCAGCTTCCACACAGTCCGAGAATCACTGTTGGAACAAAACCTTACTTGGCGCGCAATCCAACCTCGGCGCGCAAGTATCGGCATGCAAGTCACAACGGGCGCGCAAGTCCTCCTCATACACTTGCGCGACTCAAGCTTCCTCAACTCCAAGCTTGCACAACTCTCTTCCTTTCACTCCCAAACCAATATTGGCGTGCAACTGCCAACCGGCGCGCAACCTCTAACACCGGCACACAACTTCAACTACTGGCGCGCAAATTCACCTGCGTGACCCACACTCACCACTTGCGCGACCACCACACCAGCGCGACGGGAGCTCTGATTTCTCAAAGTGTTGAACTCCATTGAAAATGAGGAGGGTTGGTCCAGTATTTATAGGAAATCTGACCACCCTGCGTGACGGCGCGCAAGTCACCTGCGCGACCAAGTTTCTGTGCGCAAGTCCCCCGTCATTTTAGACACTTGCGCGACCAACTCCCAAACTTGCGCGAACCCCTTTACTTTTCCATATTTTGATCTTCTGATCTTGAAAAACATATGGCACACAAGTTTCCTATACTCCATGTCCTTGGCGCGCAAGTCCTTTTGCCAAAAACACTTTTCTTCATTTGCCGATTTTCAAGCCCTAAAATTTGGCAAACACTGGAAAATGGTGCCACCTTGTATCTGTTCTTTTGTACCACCTCCAGATCATCCATTCCTTTTATCGACGTTCTTGAATCAAACATGGATCATTGACCTCAGCTCTTGAACTCGATATTCCACCATGAAATCCTCTTTGTCAACAAATTTGTATGTCATTGTTTTTCTCTGTCAACAATCACTACTCAGATGTCCATTTTGTCAACAAACAGAATCACCTCAAAAATGCTTCAATGATACCTTGAGGGATTTTTGCCCAACAATCTCCCCCTTTGGGTTTGTCGACAATTCTTCTGACACAAAGATACGTCGTTGATTCTTCAGCCTCCATTCGCCTCATTGCGATCCTGATAGCGATCAAGGACTTACTCAACACATACTCTAAGCCCGCTTGAGCAATTCTCGGCGTGAGAAACAAGAGTAAATGAAAAGTTCATCAATGAACCACTTTATCTCTGACATCCACTATTGACACCAAACTGATACCAATTTGTACTAAACTGATACCAATTGTTGATGGATTTGTTGGAAGACCAATGTTTGTTTTGGAAATAGTCGTACCACTTTCCAACACCACTCTTCTACTTTTATCATGATCCTCAGCTGTCGTGATATCTATTCTTTGATCGATAACTTCTAGCATCTCTCCCCCATTCTCATTTCTCCCCCTATCTGGCTGCTCTACTGGTCTGCTTCTCCCCGTATCAACCATGATTTATCAAATTGCCACACTGTCTCCCCCTTGAATTCTCCCCCTTTTTCAACGAACACAAAGGACACTCCTTTGTAGTCTGTAACATAGTAGATAACACATAGCAACATATTAGGTAAAAACACATCATACCTCGGGGAGAGGAGGGGGTCCCACATCCACACTATTTCATGTGCGGGGAATCGACTGAACTCCCAGAGCCAGCCGATGCCTCTTAAAAGCTTCCTTGCGTAAGGACTTTGTCAGAATGTCTACAACCTGTAGCTTTGTAGGCACATACTCCAACTTCACGATGCCCTGCTCAACCTTCTCCTTGATGAAATGATACTTGATCTCAATGTGCTTTGTCCTAGAATGATGGACATGATTTTTTTTAAGATTTATAGCACACTGAATTTTCACACTGGATTCCGATCAGAGATTTCACTTCAACTCCCATATCTTCAAGCTACTGCTTCATCCATAATAACGGTGTGCATGCTTGAGTGGCCGCAATATACTCAGCTTCTGCGGTGCTTAATGAAATGCAATCCTGCTTCTTGCTCAACCAAGGAATACATATTCCGCCAAGATAAAATGCACCTCCAAATGTTGATTTCCTGTCATCTGCTGAACCGGCCCAGTCTGCATCAGTATATCCCAATAATTCTGTCTGAGACTTGTCATTATATGTCAGCCCGAAGTCCATTGTTCCCTTGATATACCAAAAAATTCTTTTCACTGCGAGCATGTGACTTTCCTTGGGATTACTTTGATATCTCGCTGCTTGGCATGTGGCGAAAACAATATCAGGCCTTGTCGCGGTCAAGTACAACAGACTTCCGATAATTTTCCTATATTCTGTGATATTAACAGCCTTGCCATCCTCATCTTTTGATAATCTCATCCGGGTAGCAACCAGAGTCTTTATCTCCTTGGAATTATCCATTCCAAACCTTCTTAGAACCTCCTTGGAATATTTGGATTGAGAAATAAAAGTGACATTACTTCCTTGTGTCACCTGTAAACCAAGGAAAAATGTTAGCTCTCTAATCATTGACATTTCAAACTCATTTTTCATGAATTCGGAGAACTGTCTGCATTGAGCTTCATCTGATCTGCCGAATATTATGTCATCAACATAAACCAGCACCATCATTCGTTGATTACTTTCATTACTAAAATAGATATTGTAGTCAACTCCTCCACGCTGAAAACCAAGCTTCTCCAAATACTGATCAAGACTTTAGTACCATGCTCGTGGTGCTTGTTTCAGCCCATACAATGCCTTCTTCAGCTTGAAAACTTTGTTCTCATCCTCATGAATAAGAAAACCATCAGGCTGCTCAATGTACACCTCTTCTTCCAGAACCCCATTCAAGAACTCGGATTTGACATCCATCTGGAACACTTTAAACTTTCTTTGCACTGCTATGGACAAGAATAATCTGATTGTCTCCAGCCTTTCCACTAGTGAAAATGTCTCATCAATATCTATTCCTTCGATCTGGGAGTACCCCTTGCACACAAGTCGTGCTTTGTTTCGAATCACAGTTCCATCTTCATTCATCTTGTTGCGATAGACCCATTTAGTCCCAATGAAATTCTTGTCTGCTGGTCTCGAAACAATCTCTCATGTCTGGTTCTTCTCAATATGATCAAGCTCTTCATTCATAGCTTGAACCAAGTTTTCATCTTCAGCTACATCAGAAAAACATTTCGGCTCCACCTGATATAAAAACGATGTTTGCTGTAATGACTTCATTCTTTCAGTCTGAACTGGTGGTGTCTGATCATCAATGATATTCTGCCTATCAATTTCAGCTCGACTCTTTGGCTTCCTTGCAGATATAGAATTGACACTTTCTTGCTCATCATCAGTATGATCTTCTGAGTCAGCCTCTGCAACTTCTACTCCCCCTGTGTTTCTTTCCTCATCATCACTTTCATCCAAGCACTGTTCACTGGATCTTTGAGTATTCTGTTCATTTTCAACTATAGTGACATCATTGCTCTCAACGTTTTTTCCCAGCCTCTTGTTGAAGCATTTATATGCTTTGCTTTTCCCTGAGTAGCCAAGGAATATCCCTTCATCTCCTCGTGCCTAAAACTTCCTATGATTTTCTTTGTTGAGAATGAAACACTTACTTCCAAAGATTCGAAAGTATTTCAACATTGTCTTCTTTCCGTATCATAGTTCATACGGAGTCTTCCCTTTCTTCGGACACAACAAAGCCCTGTTTGAAACATAGACCGATGTTAAAACTACTTCCTTCCAAAATTTCTCTGGTAGGTCCATATCAATAAGCATTGTTCTGGCCATGTTGTTGATGATCCGATTTATTCTTTCAACCACTCCATTCTGTTGGGGAGTTCTTAATGATGATACTTGATGCCTTATCCCATGTTTCTCGAGATAGTTTTCAACCTGACTGTTTGTAAATTCTGTACTGTTGTCAGTACGAAATTTCAGGATTTTCTGCCCATGAATCTTTTCTAATTCCCTCCTATACTGCTTTATACAACAGAACACCTCTGTGTTATGGGTAATGATGAATACCCAGGCCATTCTGCTATAATCATCAATGAAAAGTACATAGTACCTTTTCCCATTTATAGCTCGTGGTGAAATAGGTCCACATACATCAGCATGAACCAATTCGAGCACTCTAGTTGATTTCTGTTCCTTTGGCCTGTATGTATTTCTGATTATATTCCCTTGTTGGCAAGCATCACACGTATGAGTGCGACCACGTGATAGTTTGGGAAGGTCTCTAGCAGCATCACATTTTACGAGATCCTCCATAGATGGTTGGAATTTATGACCAAGTCTCTTATGAAACAGCTGGTTTTCTTCCTCTCTGGATAAAAGACAAGTACCTTCTTCCCCACCTACAAGGTAGAGATTTCCCTTTGACCTTTTTCCCTGCAGAAAAGATTCTCCATCTTTTCCTTTCACAACACACATCTTCTTGGTAAATTGGATAGAGTTCCCAGAGTCACATAGTTGACTGACACTGAGTAATTTATGACTGAGACCCTCTACTACCAAGACATCAGCACGTCCTATCTCTTTACCCCCAAACTTGGCTTTCCCTGAGCCAAAAATCTTCATGCCTTCATCATTTCCAAATTTGACAACTCCTTCTTTGTCATATTTGAGGCCTGTAACAAGATCCTTATTACCCGTCATGTGAGACATGCAACCACTATCAAGGATCCAAACACCAGATCGATCTGATGCTTTAAGGGAAATCTCCACCACCACAGCCTTCTCATTTTTCTTCTTCTTGGTCCATACTTTTTCTTTCACACTCAGCATGGATTGAGACTTCTGTTCTTTCTCAGAGTATGATAGACCACCCTCATCTTGCAGAGCTGCGAATCTGTTCTGAACTTTTAACTCACTTGTTGGTTTATTGATCTCCTGCTTGCAAACATTTTGATTCTGCTTTGACACATTTCTCTGAATGGTTGAAGTGCAATACCTATCCATGTGTCCAAATCCTCCGCACCAAAAATAGTGTCCTTCAAAATGTGTTCTGGAAAAACGTTCTCTGTTTGGCTGCCATCTCTGTTAATGTTCTCTTCTGTATCTCTTGGCTATGGAACACACATACTGTGAATGTCCCATTTTCCCACAGCATTAACACCTGATATTAGATGCATTCCCTCGTGATATTTCAGCACTACGATTTTCCCTTTGAGATCTCTGAATATTCCGATTCTGTTTTGTGACCAAATCAACCTTCACTTTCGGGATGAGTGCTTGCGGTCTGACTGCAATTGTCACAAATTTTTGTTCTTGACTAAGCCCAGAAATGACCTTAACATCTGAGCTCAATTGCTGCTTCTTCCCAACTGAACTGCTAGGCTCCACTTTCATCTTCTCGGTCTTCTGGATGGCCTGCTTTTCAGATATCACATTGGGGGTCAAGATTTTATTTTGATCCTTAAGTTTTTGTCACAGACTGACCACTTCTTCTTCAAGCTCTTTGATACGTCTAACCTGATCTTTTCCTGTGTTTGTCAAACAATCAATTTCCTTCTTTTGTTCCTCAACTTTAAGCTTATACTCAACAATATTTTTTGAGTTCTCTGGTGTTGAGGATTTTAGTATTTAAATTTCTTCTAATAGCTCAGAATTTTCTTCATCATGTTGTTCCATATAGATTTTGACATCACGAACCACATTATTGGCTTTCTTCGTTTTGGCTCTCCAAATGTCTATCTCCTCAAGAGCTGCTTCCAATTCGGCATCCATATCAACTCTCCCTTCAATTTCTTCTTCTTCTTTAGCATCAGCTTCTTATCCCTTTTGAGAACTACCAACAATTTCCACCAAGGCATTTACCCCACGATCTTTGCAATTTTAAATTTCCTCAACCTCTTCATCCTCAGACTCATCTGAACTTTCAAGTTCTTGTGAGAGAAGATTCTTTTTATTGAAGAAATTTCTCTTGAATTGCTTCTTCCCTTTCACAAAAGCTGAAGTTTTCTTCTTGGGAATTTCATCTTCATCATCATAATCATCATCATCTTGAAACTTCTTTGGGCATCTTGCGGCAAGATGACCAACCTTTCCACATCGAAAACATGCTAGTGGAAGTTTACCTTTAAATTTTCCTCTTCCTCTTTGTAGATTTGAAGAAAGAAATGACATCACCTCATTTGTCTCTTCTTCTTCATTAGAATCATCAATGGTGAGCTTCTTCATGGCCTTAAATGCCACCTCTTTAGACTTCCCCTTTTCGACAGCCTCATTATCATCGTTCCTCATTTCATATGCAACCAAGGTACTGTGAAAATTGTCCAATGTCAGCTCCTTTGGATCTTTATCTTCTAGTACTGAAACTTTCGGATTGAACCGATGTGGAAGTTTCCCCAAGATGCGCTTTACAATCTTTATGTCTTCAATGACTTCTCCAAGACCTTGCATATCTTCCACAACAATGTTTACCCTGTCAAAGAATGCGTCAACAGACTCATTCGGGTTAATTTTCAGATCTTCATATTTGTTCCACAACACCTGCAGCTTTTCCTCTCTGACTTTTGTGTCCCCTTCATATATATTCAAAAGCTTTTCCCACATGGCATGTGACGTTTTTCATGACATCACCTTCGTGTAGATGGGATTGGAAAGGGATCCCCCTAAGGCATTGATTGCTTTGGAATCAGCATCCAACTCTCTATGCTCAGCATCTGATAAAGCACCACTATTAATATCATCTGTGATACCATGCATAGCTACAGAAAACACATCCATTCCCAAGGATTGGAAATAGTGTTTCATCAAATTCTTCCATATCTGAAAATTATATCCGTCAAAGATCGGAATCCCTTTATGATTGGTGACCTCCATTGAGAGAAGAACAACTTTCAACCTTTACCTCCGATACCAATTGTTAGCTCCACAAGGCTGAATACCCTGAGAGTGGGGGTGAATCAGGGTATGACTAATTTAAAATTAAAGCCCGTTCTGATCTTGTTTCACTTGTTGAGCAAAACTCTCTTCTCTCTTTTTCCTGTTGCACAAAGTAAATAGAAAGCGAAGTATGCATAGGACACAACAATTTTACTTGGTTCACCGCAAAGGGCTACGTCCAAGGAGCATATGCCGACAAGTTGTCGGTCGTACCAAATTCCACTAATCTTCACAAGCTGTGGATTACAAGGTTCGGGCTAGATCACTTCTAATCCCAGGCTCACTGCCTTTACAAGTTTAGGGTCAGCTCACTGCTTTCCCAAGGGTCACTCCCTGTTTCTATCTCTCTCTGGCTCACTGCCGGTGGAGAGGATCACCTTCTTCCTCTTCCTAAGCTCACTGCTCTTGGAAGGAATCCACTCACAGTTTGTAGACATGTAGGTCTCTTCATTTTCATGAATGAATGCATCTTCCTCTGTGTGTAGATGCTCTGTTGAAGTACAACATTCACCCATAGATGAATATCTCTTTGCACCGAAGGTATCGGGCAACGTACCAGCTTCCACGAAGTCCGAGAATCACTGTTGGAAAAAAACCTTACTTGGTGCGCAAGCCAACCTCAGCGCGCAAGTATCGGCGCGCAAGTCACAACGGGCGCGCAAGTCCTCCTCAGACACTTGTACGACTCAAGCTTCCTCAACTCCAAGCTTGCGCACCTCTCTTACTTTTACGCCCAAACCAATATTGGTGCGCAACTGCCAACCAGCGCACAACTTCTAACACTGGTGCACAACTTCAACTACTGGCGCGCAAATTCACCTGCGCGACCCACACTCACCACTTGCGCGACCACCACACCAGCGTGACGGGAGCTCTGATTTCTCAAATTGTTGAACTCCATTGAAAATGAGGAGGGGTGGTCCAGTATTTATAGGAAATCTGACCACCCTGCGCGATGGCGCGCAAGTCACCTGCGCGACCAAGTTTCTGCGCGCAAGTCCCCCGTCATTTTAGACACTTGCGCGACCAACTCCCAAACTTGCGCGAACCCCTTTACTTTTCCATATTTTGATCTTCTGATCTTGAAAAACATATGGCACACAAGTTTCCTATACTCCAAGTCCTCGGCGCGCAAGTCCTTTTGCCAAAAACACTTTTCTTCATTTGCCGATTTTCAGGCCCTAAAATTTGGCAAACACTGGAAAATGGTGCCACCTTGTATCTGTTCTTTTGTACCGCCTCCAGATCATCCATTCCTTTTATCTAAGTTCTTGAATAAAACATGGATCGTTGACCTCAGCTCTTGAACTCGACATTCCACCATGAAATCCTCTTTGTCAACAAATTTGTATGTCATTGTTTTGCTTTGTCAACAATCACTACTCAGATGTTCATTTTGTCAACAAACACAATCACCTCAAAATTGCTTCAATGATACCTTGAGGGATTTTTTCCCAATATAAAGTTATACAAAACGTGTTGTGGGCTATTTTGGTGTGAGTTTGATTTCAAAATGCATTTGAATGAAAAATAGAATTTGTGAATTATGTGATGTACATGGGTCTTTTTTGTTAATCTTTGATATGGAAGTGATATCTACATGTGAAAACTATATTTCTTGGCTTGTTGAACTTTTTTGAGCACAAAGGGAAAACTCGGGTATCTAGGTGGGTGGTCGTGTACTAGTATGCTAGTGAATTTGTGGGGTTTCGCCTCAGTTTCACTTAGCATGATTTATTATTACAACTCTAACTAAACTATGATGATGATGATTGGGGACCACTTGGTTATGGGTATGTTCCCTACTAGTGGATCGTTCACAAGAATTAATAATGTTTGTGGTTACTCTCACTGAGATACGAGGTACCTGGGACCCACAGCTAGCTAATGCCTAGGGGTTATTTCCTATTGATTGTGATCATTAGATCCTTTATACTTACCATCAGCAAACGGTATATTTGGATGGAACATTCAGTAGCTTATGAATTTATTTTAAAAGTGTTTATTCTTTAAATTATCCCACTTGAAAACTATTTTTTTAAATTGCATCTTTTAGAAATTTTAACTAGAAATTACATGTTTTTGAAAACATGTATGCTTTTTGTCTTTGAATGTTTATCACATGGAATCTCTTAGTGGTGGTATCCTACTAGGCATTGTCTCACACCATACATACAACCTTTGGTGTATGTAGACTTGTTTATTTTTTTGTCACAGGTTTGGGTACAACTTTTGTGCCAACAGTTCGGGTTTTCACCAGTCATTCATGATGTGTTGTTTTGGAGATGGATTGAGGGTGATGCCTCTTGCCATTTTGAAGTTCTTGGGCTTTTTTTTGGTTTTGTATCTTTGTTATAGTCCTGGTGAGTTTTTTTTATGTAATTCTGTTCTGAATCTTTGAAAAATATTGTTTGGTTTGAAAAATCCAGATTTTTTTCATTGGATTATTTTGTTGTTTTATGTTTATAAACTCAGGTAAATCGTTCCCAATTTTCATTTTATGATACCCGTCACTTGTGCCAGCCCATGGGGATTGGGAACGCCCTTCGGGCCTTGTCACGGGCCGGGTTTGGTGCCAGTTTCGGTGGAGATCGATTCGGTTAATGACAAAATGGTATCAGAGGAGGTTCGCTCTCTTTGGGTCATGTTATTTGGGAACAGTCGATATAGACTGGAGTTAGGATTTTCGGGACTTGGTATTTTGGTTATGAGTAGTGTGGATGATCACCACACCTCATGACATGATTCATGTCTCCAGGAGAAGTCGGGACCTTTCAGAGTCCTTTAGTTTTCTTGGTTTAAGGATTATTAGGGGAAATGAAAAGAGAGGTGGTTTAATGGTCTCAGTAAGCTCACAGGGCCTGGTAAGCCATGTGGAGCTGGGGATATTCCCTAGAACACTCTCTGTGATAGTGATGTGATTGTAATATTGCTTCCAACCATATGTCCAAGTCACCCACAGAAACTAGTTTCCTCTCACATTGTCTTGTGTTCTTTAGTTTTGAAATCATGGAACTTTGGTTTTAAAGTCACTTGGTTTTAAGAAGTGTAAAGTTTTTGTGAAATAATTTTCAAATAAATATGGAATGTTTTGATTTATGAAGTAGTGGAACTAAATATTCAGAATTATTTTGAAATGGAAAATGGTGTGCTTACACCTCTTTTGAAATCAGAAACTATACTGAAGTTGGTTTTGAAATAGTGTTACCAATAGAGTTTTCTAAACTATCATTGGGGTTTTTTTGGGGATGAGATGTCATGAAATTAATTTGTATAACATGAAATTGAGTCCTTGTATAAATGGTTGTGTCTTTATGAAAATTTTAGTAATATTTGGATTGGGATTTGGATCTCCTGGTTATCATTTTTGAGAAAAAGGATGTGTTGGTTAACCGTTTTGGTTTTTAGAAGTGGAAAGAATATTTGTTTTACCCTTTGGTATTTCCGTGAGTGACCACATGAATGGGGTTATATGGGATGATGGATGGTTGATGGAATGCCTGGATGAGTGCCGGGATGGATATGAGGAGGGTGCCCAGTGTGGCACAAAAACATGCATGTTTGAGGCCCATGGGGTACCATCGGTGGATACGCTTACTGCTAAACCATTTGGTTTCAAATAATTGGTTTTAAAGAAAATAATAATATCTTTATGAATATTTCGGTATGGTTTGTATTATGGGTTTTTGAAAATGTTGATGTCATGGGTTGTTTTGAGTCCAAGAACCCCTTCTGTTTGAACTGTATTTTGGGATTGTGTTTGGTCGGTAACCTGTGTTGTAGGGACGGTTAGTGGTCTCTTTTGAAAAATGTTTTGGGATGCCTTTATGGTGGTTCCCTTAATGTGTTTGGATCTGGTTTGTGGCATGTTTTGGCCAATGGACCTTCTTGGTTGGGTCCTTCAGTTCTCTCGTTGGATAAGGTACGCCCCCATTAAGGGTTAATGCACAACTGGTGTGCAACCCGTATTTTTTCGCCATTGGAAAATCCTCCAGTTGATCAATATATGGAATATTTTATCGATAATTGTTGATTGAGTCTACACCCATTCATTTCATTTATTTTTTGATCCTATTGTAGTGGGATAGTTCTTGTGGAAGGATGAAAGAGACCTTAGTTTCTTCAGTTTCATGATTCATTGAAGGTGGAAGTGTTCTATGGTTGTTAGTGTGGATTAGTGTCACGATGGTGTCTAAGAGGGCCCATGGGTTCTTCATTGTTTGTTTGAAGAAATATTTATTATTAAACCACCAATTTTGAGATTTTGGTCATGATAGGATATTGTGTCCACTTTTTGGATATTCTGTTGTTTAGGGACTTGGAAAATGGTCTTGTTCTATGTATTGTTTATAGAAATCGCAAGGGTCATGTTCAATGACGCATTTGTGATGTTGTGTACTCTTTTGACTGTAATGGTGAAGGTCACACAATTCCCATAGGTTCTCTGTTATGTTGGGAGTATATCTCCCTTGGGAAAAACATCAAATCCTCTATCTTAGAGGAAGGTGTTTATACGTATTATTCCCTTCTATTGTTTATCACCAAAAGAAACAAGGTGTTATGTGTGTGCATCTTCTGATCCCTTGTTTCAGTGAAATGTCTTGTTTTGGTAAAGTGAGTTATGGAGTGTGTTATGTCTTGATGAACGCATCGGGGTATGCGGTTTAGTTGTCTGTGGCATCGAAAGAAGAAGTTCCATATAGGGGTTTCCACAGACTAACTGCGAGGCCGAAGATGCTTCAATATTTTGAGCTCTAGCCATAGGAACCGGAGAGATGCTGGCACGTAGTCAGGGGAAACCCCAGTGTCGTTTAAACCCTTGTACAAAGTCCTATCCTTAGTATGAAAGATTGGAATAGTTTAAACCTATGGTGTCATCATATTTCTTCTATAGTTCGTGTTTTGTGGAAATAGGTGGAGGGTCCTGTACCCTTGTCATCACATAATGTTATTCCCTCCCCCTTTGGTTTCCATTGAGTCTTTGGAGAATGGTTGGAAATTTGGCTAGACAATTTGAGCACACGATTTTCACATGGTTAGTTCAAACCATGAACAAAAAAATAACCATGTAGATATAAGGATCCACATAGTATCGCACAGTTTCCCAAACTGTGCCGACTAACCGTGCGACCGTCCCAACTCCTTAATTTTGGGGTCTTTTCGTGTTGGCCCATGCCGGTCGGTTAAGATGGTTTGTTCTTGTGGTGGGAAGACCCACCATGGGTATCATGCATATTATTTTGTAAATTTATAATGGATGTATACTCATTGTACTAGGTATTCTGTTTGGGCCTCCCCCTATTAGTGTCTTGATTCTATCTCGGGAAAAAATTTAAGTTGTCTCTTATGATGGGGATCCCATTTGTGTCTCTTCATACGAGTAAATCATATTATTCCTTGGAAATGTCTAGGAATTAGGTATTATCATTAAGATATATCTAACTGCCTACATCTTCCTTGGGTAAACATTGATATTGGAGAGTTCCCAATGGTTTAGTTATAGTAGCGTAAGTGTAACCTTGTTTGATGTTGTTGTTTATTTGGGTAAATTGATTGAGTATTGTTCAGTTTTTATTTGAGGATATTTCATTTGGGATAAAGCCTTAATGTGCTTGATTGTTTTAGGAATTTTTTGTAAGTTTGGTTTGTGAGAGTATTCCTTCCTTCATTGATCATTGGAGGTGTTTTGGCTTTGGGGGAGGAACCTGGCAAGGGAGTACCTCTTGGTTTCTCAGTTGGGTTTGGTTGTTGCTTTGGCCTTATTGTGACTTTCTAGGGCAGAATGTTTTCATGGTGGGGAGAATTGCCAAATACATTGCTTATTTTAAATTTATTTTTTAATTTAATTTCCATTAATGCCATGTTTGGGGGTTTCCAATGGTTTTATGTAGAATAGGTGAGTTTTCATGAATTGGGCCAAACTGTGAGCCCAATTCCAGATTTATAAATAATTTTTTTTTCTTTTATAAAATTTTTATTTTTTAATATTTTTCACTCATTACAACTCTTAAATGTCCTCCCTGGATATATTAACAGCACATGTAAAAATTGGAGCTTTTAGAAATCCATAACCAATGTTTATTTTGGTTTTTATTTAAGGGATTGGGCATGCTCAGAAGCCCATATCCAATTTTCAAAATTAATTTTATTTATTAGTAACATATTCAATATTAGGTATTTTTAGGTGATTCCAAGTCTCCCATGATACCATTTGACCTAGACGCACCCCCAGTCTCTTTTCCCCCACCTTGGAGCTCTTAAGTATCGCAATTTTGGGACGAAGTTCTTATGGTTCCACAAATCGCCCATATTTGAGAAGGTAAGTTGATTCTTTCATATATCTTTTATTTTTTACTATTTTTACCCCATTTCAGTCCCCAAATGACCTTCTCATCCACATTAGATAATCAATGTCAGGTTTGGTTTCTTGGAGAATCAAATTTTAGTGTATTTAGTTCGTTTTATTCAAGATGTTTCAAGTAAGTGTTTCTTTCCTTGATTTATTCCCCTTCCTTAGGGTTTCTTTCACCCTTCCAATAAGTTAATCATGTCCATAAATTGAGGTTCGAAACTAGGGTTTGATTTGGTGTCTTTTTGGTCAAATATTGTGGTCTAGGGCTGGATTTATATTCCTTGAGGTGCAGCGGTGGTGCGGTTGATGTTTCGCACCATGTTTTGAGGGTTTCGGCATAAAAGGTAAATGATTCCATGTGTAATCATTTATAGATGAGTTAGTTTGCTTGAATTACTTATTATGAATGTTACTAATATTATTTGTGTGATTCGGGAACGGTTTATGTTGTATTTGGAAAATCATTTGTTTTTATAGTTTCATTTTAGCTTAAAATTGGGTGTTTTCATGTGAAACCCTTTGGGTATTGTTTGTGTGTGTTTTATAACATATGAAATTGGTTTAATAAATCTTGTTTGGGATTAAAATTATGATTTGGTAGGGTATTTTTGTGCCATTTGGTCTTAAAGTTGTTTTTTTAATGGGTTTAACGTGTAAAACCTTATTGTACTTCTTGAAAGTGATTTAGAAAATGTGTGCTTTTCATGTGGATCTTTTGTTGTATTGTTTGAGGTGTTTGTATAACACTTGGGGGTAGTTTAATAAATATTTTTGGGGCTACCAATTCTATTTTGAATTTGTTTTTGTGTTATTTTTTCCATGAAATAGGGTCTTGAAATGGGTTTTATGTGAAAAGATTTGGTACACTCTTTAGAATTGTTTTATGAATGTTTTGAATGGTTGAATGATTTATGTAAGAGGTGTAACCATACTGGAAAACTATTATGGATTTTTTATACTTTCAAATAGACCATTATAAATGTGAATAGTTTTGTCATGTGATGTGTATCCTCTTGGAAAATGTTTTATAAAAATGTTTAATGGATTTACTGAATTGTGAAAGAGATGTGAACGTGATGTGGGCAGTTTGGGTGAGTGCGATGTGAAAATGGATTTTTTTATAAAAAGGGTTTTATGAAAAATGTGAGTGGTTTGTTATGTATTATTTATCACAATTTGATGGACTTTATAAAATTTTTAATGGATGTGTTGGATTATGAAAGTTATGCAAAAATTGTTCTGGGCTATTTTGGTGTGAGTTTGATTTCAAAATGCATTTGAATGAAAAGTGGAATTTCTGAATTATGTGAAGTACATGGGTATGTTTGGTTAATCATTTATGTGGAAGTTATATCTACATGTGAAAACTATATTTCTTGGCTTGTTGAACTTGTTTGAGCACAAAGGGAAAACCCGGGTATCTAGGTGGGTGGACGTGTACTAGTATGCTAGTGAATCCATGGGGTTTGGACTCAGTTTCAAATAGCATTATTGATGCTTAAAACACTAACTAAACTATGATTATGATTATTTGGGTCCACTAGGTTACGGGTATGTTCCCTACTAGTGGCTCGTGCATGAGAACGGATAATTTTTGTGTTTACTCTCACCGAGATACGAGGTACCTGGGACCCACAGCTAGCTAGTGCCTAGGGGTTATTTCCTTTTTCATGTCCTCATTAGATCCTTTATACTTCCCATAGGCATATGGTATCTTTGGATAGAAAAATTCAGTACCTTTTGAATTTATTTTAAAAGTTTTGATTGTTTAAATTAGCCCACATGAAAACTGTTTTTTAAATTGCATCTTTTAGAAATTGTAACTAGAAATTACATGTTTTTGAAAACATGCATGCTTTTCATCTTTGAAATTTTATCACATGAAATCTCTTAGTGGTGGTATCCTACTAGGAATTGACTCGCACCCTACTTACACCCTTGGGTATAAGTAGACTTGGTTATTTTTGTTGTCACAGGTTTGGGTACAACTTTTGTGCCAACAGTTTGTGTTTTCACCGGTCATTCATGGTGTGTTGTTGTGGAGATGGTTTGAGGGTGATGACTCTTGCCATGTTGAAGTTCATGGGCTTCTTTTTTAGGTTTTTTACCTTTGTTATAGTCCTGGTGAGTTTTTTTATACTACGTAATTCAGTTCTGAATTTTTGTAAAACATTTTTTGGTTTGAAAAATCCAGATTTGTTTCGTTGGATTCTTTTGTTGTTTTATGTTTATAATCTCGGGTTAATCATTCCCAATTTTAATTTTATGATACCCGGGAACCTGTGCCAGCCCATGGGGATCAAGAACACCCTTCGGTCCTTGTCACGGTCTAGGTTTGGTGCCAGTTTCGGTGGCGATCGATTCGGTTCATGACAAAATGGTATCACTGCAGGTTCTCTCTCTTTGGGTCATGTTATTTGGGGAACAGTCGAGATAGTTTGGAGTTAGGATTTTCGGGACATGGAATTTCTGTAATGAGTAGTGTGCCTGATCACCATACCTCATGATGGGATTCAAGTCTCCAGGGGATGTCGGGACCTTTAGGATTCCTTTAGTTTTCTTGGTTTAATAATGATTAGGGGAAATGAAAAGTGAGTTGGGTTAATGGTCTCAGTAATCTCGTAGGGACTGGAAAGCCATGTGGAGCTGGGGATATTCCCTAGAATAGTCCATGTGATAGTGATGTTATTGGAATATGGCTTCCAACCAAATGTCCAAATCACCCACTGAAACTAGTTTCCTCTCACATTGTCTTGTGTTCTTTAGTTTTGAAATCTTGGAACTTTGGTTTTAAAGTGACTTGGTTTTAAGAAGTGTAAAGTTTTTGTGAAATGATTTTCAAATAAATATAGAATGGTTTGATTTATGAAATAGTGGAACTAAATATTCCGAATTATTTTTAAATGGAAAATGGTGTGCTTACACCTCTTTTGTAATCAGAAACTATACTGAAGTTGGTTTTGAAAAAGTGTTTCAAATAGTGTTTTCTAAACTATCATTGGGTGTTTTGTTGGAATGAGATGTTATTAAATTGATGTGAATACCATGAAATTGAGTCCTTGTATAAATGTTTGTGTCTTTATGCAAATTTTAGTAATATTTTACTTGTGATTTGGATCTCCTGGTTAGCAGTTTTGAGAAAAAGGATATGTTGGTTGACCGTTTTGGTTTTGAAAAGTGGAAAGAATATATGTTTTAACCTTTGGTATTTCCATGAGTGACCACGTGAATGGGGTTATATAGGATGATGGATGGTTGATGGAATGACTGGATGAGTTCCGGGATGTATATGTGGAGGGTGCCCAGTGTGGCACAAAAACATGCATGTGTGAGGCCCATGGGGTACCACTGGTGGATACACTTACTGTTAAACTTTTTGTTTTCAATGAATTGGTTTTAAAGAAAAACATGATGTCTTGATGAATAGTTTGGTATGGTTTTTATTATGGGTTTTTGAAAATGTTGATGTCGTG
Organism: Viscum album; assembly: GCA_963277665.1. Lineage (NCBI taxonomy): Eukaryota > Viridiplantae > Streptophyta > Magnoliopsida > Santalales > Viscaceae > Viscum > Viscum album. The sequence continues at coordinate 1,769,273,470 of OY728152.1, forward strand.
GGATGTTTTGAGTCCAACAACCCCTTCTGTTTGAACTGTGTTTTTGGATTGTGTTTGGTCAGTAAGCTGTGTTGTAGGGATGGTTAGTGGTCTCTTTTGAAAAGTGTTTTGAGATTCCTTTACGGTGGTTACCTTAATGTTTTTTCATCTAGTTTGTGGAATTTTTTTGGCAAATGGACCAGCTTGGTTGGTTCCTTCGGTTCTCTCATAGGATAAGGTACGCCCCCATTAAGGGTTAATGCACAACTGAAGCGCAACCCGTATTGTTTCACCATTGGCAAATCCTCCAGTTGATCAATATAAGGAATATTTTATCAATCATTGTTGATTGAGTCTAAACCCATTCATTTTGTTGATTTGTGGATCCTATTGCAGTGGGATAGTTCTTGTGGAAGGTTGAAAGAGACCTTAGTTTCTTAAGTTTCATGATTCTTCGAAGGTGGAAGTGTTTCATGGTTGTTAGTGTGGATGAGTGTCACGATGTTGTCTAAGAGGGACCATGGGTTCTTCATAGTTTGTTTGAAGCAATAGTTATTATTAAACCACCAATTTTGAGATTTTATCATGATAGGATATTGTGTCCACTTTTTGGATTTCCTGTTGTTTAGGGACTTGGAATATGGTCCCGTTCCATGTATTGTTTATATCAATCTCAAGGGTCATGTTCGGTGACGCATTGTGATGTTGTGTGCTCTTTTGACTATAAAGGTGAAGGTCACACAATCCTCATAGGTTCTCTGTTATGTTGGGAGTATGTCTCCCTTGGGAAAAACATTAAATCCTCTATCTTAGAGGAAGGTTCTTATACGTATCCTGCCCTTCTGTTGTTTCTCACCAAAAGAAACAAGTTGCGATGTGTGTGCATTTATTGATCCCTTGTTTCAGTGAAATGTTTGGTTTTGGTAAAGTGAGTTATCGAGTGTGTTATGTCTTTATGAACCCATCGGGGTATGAGGTGTAGTTTTTTGTGGCATCGAAAGAAAAAGTTTCATATAGGGGTTTCCAGAGCCTAACTGTGAGGCCGAAGATGCTTCAATATTTTGAGCTCCAGCCATAGGTCCCGGAGAGAAGCTAGGACGTAGTCAGGGGAAACCCCAGTGTCGTTTAAACCCTTTTACAATGTCCTATCCTCTGTATGAAATATAGGAAGAATTTAGACCTATGGTTTCATCATATTTCTTCTATAGTTCCCGTTTGGTGGAAATAGGTGGAGGGTCCAGTACCCTTGTCATCACACAATGTTATTCCCCCCCCCTTGGTTTCCATTGAGTCTTTGGAGAATGGTTGTAAATTTGGCTAGACAAGTTGAGCACACAGTTTTCACATGGTTAGTTCTAACCATGAACAAAAAAATAACCATGAAGATATAAGGATCTACATAGTATCGCACAGTTTCCCAAACTATGCAGACTAACCGTGCGACCGTCCCAACTCCTTAATTTTGGGGTCTTTTCGTGTCGGCCCATGCCGGTCAGTTAAGATGGTTTGTTCTTGTGGTGGGAAGACCCACCATGGGTATCATGCATATTATTTTGTAAATTTTTAATGGATGTATAGTCATTGTACTGGGTAGTATGTTTGGGCCACCCCCTATTAGTGTCTTTATTCTGTCTCAAGAAAAAAAATTTAAGTTGTCTCTTATGGTGGGGATCCCATTTGTGTCTCTTCATACGAGTAACTCATATTATTCCTTTGACTTATCTAGGAAGTAGGTATTATAATTAGGATATATCTAACTACCTACATCTTCCTTGGGTAAACATTGATATTGGAGAGTTCCCAATGGTTTAGTTATAGTAGCGTATGTGTAACCTTGTTTGATGTTGTTGTTTATTTGGGTAAATTGATTGAGTATTGTTCAGTTTTTGTTTGAGGATTTTTAATTTGGGATAAAGCCTTAATGTGCTTGATTGTTTCAGGAATGTGTTGTAAGTTTGTGTTGAGAGATTATTCCTTCCTTCATTGATCATTGGAGGTGTTTTGGCTTTGGGGGAGAAACTTGGCCAAGGAGTACCTCTTGGTTTCTCAATTGGGTTTGGTTGTTGCATTGGCCTTGTTGTGACTTTCCGGGGCAGACTGTTTTCATGGTGGGGAGAATTGTCAAATAAATAGATTATTTAAAATGTATTTTTTAATTTAATTTCCATTAATTCCTTGTTTTGGGGGTTTCCAAAGGTTTTATGTAGAATATGTGAGTTTTCATGAATTGGGCCATACTGTGAGCCCAATTCCAGATTTAAAAATAAATTTTGTTTCTTTTATAAATTTTTCATTTTTTTTATATTTTTCACTCATTCAAACTCCTAATTGTCTTCCCCTGATATATTAATGGAACATGTAAAATTTGAAGCTTTTAGAAATCCATAACCAATGTTTATTTTGGTTTTTATTTAAGGGATTCGGCCTGCCCGGAAGCCCATATCCAGTTTTAAAAATTAATTTTATTTATTTATTAAATTATTCAATATTAGGTATTTTTAGGTGATTCCAAGTCTCCCACGATCCCATTACACCCAACCGTGCCCCCAGTCACTTTTCCCCCACTTTGGAGCTCTTAGGAATAGCGATTTAGGGATGAATTTCATAGGGTTCCAAAAATCGTCCATATTTGAGAAGGTAAGTTTATTCTTTCATAAATCTTTTAATTTTAACTATTTTTCCCCCATTTTAGTCCCCAAATGACTTTCTAATCCCCATTAGAGAATACATGTCAGGTTTGGTTGCTTCGAGATTCAAATTTTGGTGTATTTGGTTCGTTGTATTCAAGATGTTTCAAATAAGTGTTTCTTTCCTTGATTTCTTCCCCTTCCTTAGGTTTTCTTTCACCCTTTCAATAAGTTCATCATGTCCAGAAATTGATGTTCGAAACTAGGGTTTGATTTGGTGTCTTTTTGGTCAAATATTGTGGTCTAGGGCTGGATTTATATTCCTTGAGTTGCAGCGGTGGTACGGTTGATGTTTCGCACCATGTTTGGAGGGTTTCGGCATAAAAGAAAGGTTATTCCATGTGTAATAATTTATAGATGAGTTAGTTTTCTTGAATTACTTATTATGAATGTTCCTAATATGATGTGTGTGGTGCGGGAACTGTTTATGTTGTATTTGGTAAAGCATTTGTTTTTATAGTGTCATTTTAGGTTAAAATTGCGTGTTTTTCATGTGAAACCCTTTGGGTATTGTTTGGGTGTGTTTTATAACATATGGAATTAGTTTAATAAATCTTGTTTGGGATGAAAATTATGATTTGGTAGGGTATTGTTGTGACGTTAAGTCTTAAAGAGTTTTTTAATGGGTTTAAGGTGTAAAACCTTATTGTACTTCATGAAAATGATTTTGAAAATGTGTTCTTTTCTTGTGAATCTTTTGTGGTATTGTTTGAGGTGTTTGTATAAAACTTGGGGGTAGTTTAATAAATATTTCTGGGGATAAAAATTCGGTTTTAAATTTTTATTGGTGTCATTTTGTCCTTGAAATATGGTTTTGAAATGGGTTTTATGTGAAAAACCTTGGTACACTCTTTAGAATTGTTTTATGAAAGTTTTGAATGGTTGAATGATTTATGTAAGAGGTGTAACCATATTGGAAAAAAGTTTGGGGTTGTTTATAAATTCAAATGGACAATTTTAAATGTGAAAAGGTCTTTCATGTGATGTTTATCCTCTTGGAAATGTTTTATAAAAATGGTTAATGAATTTACTGAAATGTGAAAGAGGTGTGAACGTGATATGGGTTGTTTGGGGGAGTGTGATGTGAAAAATGGATTTTTTTTTATAAAAAGGATTTTATGAAACATGTGAGTGGGATGTTAGGTATTATTTATCATATTTTTATGGACTTTATAAAATTGTTAATGGATGTGTTGGATTGTAAAAGTTATGAAAAAAGTGTTGTGGGCTATTTTGGTGTGAGTTTGATTTCAAAATGCATTTGAATGAAAAGTGTAATTTGTGACTTATGTGATGTAAATGGGGATGTTTGGTTAATTTGTGATGTGGAAGTGATATCTACATGTGAAAACTATATTTCATGGCTTGTTTAACTTGTTTGAGCACAAAGGGAAAACCCGGGTATCTAGGTGGGTGGACGTGTACTAGTATGCTAGTGAATTTGTGGGGTTTGGCCTCAGTTTCACTTAGAAGTTTTGATTCTTACAACTCTAACTAAACTATGATGATGACGATTGGGAACCACTAGGTTATGGGTATGTTCCCTACCAGTGGCTCGTGCACGAGAACGGATAATTTTTGTTGTTACTCTCACCGAGATACGAGGTATCAGGGACCAATAACTAGCTAGTGCCTAGGGGTTATTTCCTATTTCTTGTACTCATTAGATCCTTTATACTTACCATCAACATACGGTATATTTGGCGGGAAAATTCAGTAGCTTTTGAATTTATTTTAAAATTGTTGATTTTATAAATTATCCCACTTGAAAACTAGTTTTTTTAATTTCATCTTTTAGAAATTGTAACTAGAAATTACATGTTTTTGAAAACTTGCATGCTTTTTGTATTTCAATGATTATCACATGGAATCTCATAGTGGTTTTATCCTATTGGGCATTGTCTCGCACACTTCTTACACCCTTCAGTGTAAGTATACTTGGTTATTTTTGTTGTCACAAGTTTGGGTACAACTTTTGTGCAAACAGTTCGGGTTTTCACCGTTCATTCATGATGTGTTGTTGTAGAGATGGCTTGAGGGTGATGCCTCTTTCCATGTTTATGTTCATGGGATTTTTTTGGTTTTTTAAATTTTGTCACGACCTGCCCTCGAGGTCCGTGTCGTGACTACCCCAATCCCGCCTTCCATAGGCCAGGGGCTGGCGACTAGCACCAAGGCGTAAATCCCGGTAAAAAGGGAAGGCATTGCCTTTGTAAAGTAAACAAACACCACAGAGTAAGCAAGCGGAAAGTAAACACTAAGCAAAAGCAGAGTACAACTGAAAGTACGGAAAAGTAAATGGGCCAGTATACAAACCCAAACTGAAAGTAAAGTACAACTCGAAAGGGAAAACAGCAACTGAAAAGTAAAAGCCGCTACACCGGGCTGTCCACTGGAAATCACACCTGAAGGGTGGGTACAGATAGCTCCACTGCTCCACGGGTCCCGCCGTCCGCTCCGAGCACGTCCCGTCCAGTGGTCCACCTCCAGGTACCGTCCTGCTCTGCAAGCCTCAGCTAAGATCAACGCTGTCCGTCGTCTGCAACCAACACAACGTAGTGCGGGCAAAGCCCGTGCAGGGGTGAGTATAAGCTACTCAGTAGGGACCCCGAGACCCCTGAAGGTCTCTCAAATCCATAAAGGATAAACCACGAAGAAAGGTACAATCACGAAGTAACAACCGACACTGCTTAGGTATATGCCCATACATATACCTAAGTCATCAATTCAAATACGCTCCAACCTCCGAGCCCAAGTACAACTCAGTCCACACAGGAAAGTAAACGTATTCCACACAGGAAAGCAAAACGTAATCCACACAGGATAGCACAACACAATCCACACAGGAAAACAACAGGATTCAGCTCACACAGGTATACATCTTCAAAGGACGATAAAGATGATATCTGATCCATATAAGTCGTCGGACCCACGAAGGATCGATAGGTAACTAACCCCCGCAAAAGACCCACACAGGATCGGGCCCACGTAGGACCTGTAGGCGCTGGTTCACACAGGACCGCTGAGCGCAAAGACCCACACAGGATCGGACCCACACAGGATCGGGCCCACACAGGACCTATAGCACTGATCCACGTAGGATCGCTGAGTTCTGAATTCGTCGTCGTCGAATCCACACAGGATCTTTGTACTGTCGTCGTCGCAGTCACAGTAGCAGTAGTAGCAGTAGTAGTCACAGTAACAGTCGCAGCCAGTACTAGGGTTCCCGCACACAGCAAGCTCGTTCGGAGGGTCCGCTCCACGAGCCGAGAGGCTGATACATCAACTGTCACAAAGTCCAGAGTTGATGTATCCAAAAGTTCCGTATTGTCAACAGGAACTCAACGCAACAGACGGCGCGTCGATCGGACGCCCGGTCTGAGAGTTATTGGCATTTTCGTCCCCGGGGCCTGGTTGGTTTTTAAGGAAAAACCAACCCGACCGTACTCCACCTGCGTCCAAACATTGGGCGGAGCATGCCAAAAGAACCGTCTCACTAAGAGGAACACAACAAAGCTGACGGTACGTCAATCGGACGTCTGTAGCACAAGATATGAGCGTTTCCGCTCCGAAGGCCCGGTTGGTTTCGTGAACGAACCAACCCGGCCGAACTCAAAGTGTTCCGAAACTTTGAGTGCGATATACCGAAACGACCGTCTCGATCCAAGGACCGCGTTTCCGTAGACGGTTCGTCATTCGGAGGTCCGTGGCTCAAGTTATGGCCAAATGACCGAAACTGATTCGAAACGGGGGGGTCCGGGTCCGGCCCGACCACCCCCCCCCCCCTGGGTCGGCCCGAACCGGGTCGACCCGAACCCGGGTCCGACCCGGACCGGCCGGCCGGCGGCGCGGCGGCCTGGCGGCGCGGCGGCCTGGCGCCGCATGGAGGCAGCGCGCGGGGGGGGGGGGGGGGGCAAAGCCCCCCGCTTCTTGGAGTGGGGGCGCGGCTTATGTGCCGCGCCCTTTTGGAAAACGGCCCCCCTCGTGGGGGCCAGCTCGATTAAACCGGGGGGCCGCCTGCCCCCCCAAAGTAAACCGCCCCCCTCATAAATGAGGGGGGTTTTTTAAGCTGGCAGGGGGAATTTATTTCCCCCGCCTTTTGACCTTCTGGCCGGCCAACTGCCGGCCGGTTTTCTCCAACGGGACCGGAAAATCCGGTCCCCTTTCCGGCTTCCGACGCCGGCGGCCCGGCCGCCGGTCTTCTCGTCCCGCCGCGGCCCGGAACCGGCCGCGGTGTTCGTCGTCCGGCGCGGTGCGACGGCACCACGCCCCTCCGCCGCACCTTTTATTTCCTTCAACGTGGCGCGACGGCGTCGCGTTCTTGATGATTCTTCCATGGCGCGGCACGACGGTGTCGCGTAATATAAACATACGATTATCCGCGTGGTGCGACGGCACCACGCCACCTTGTTTCCACCCGCAAGATAAATCAACAAGAACGATTGAGGGGGTTCGGCCGTGTTCATGCGGTCCGGCCCCCTCATGTTAAATGATAACACAACATAAATATTCAATGTGATCACGTTAGACATGCTAGAACCACGAACAAGAATAAAAATAAATAAACAAATAACAACAACCCCAACCTTGGGTATAGGTTCGAAGATTTGTCAACGTCCCGTGGAAGACAACGTCACGGAGGTCGGGCGTCACGGTAATCGTTCGTCAAATCCGATGACGAAGAGGTACGTCCGAAGAGGTACTTCGTTGGAGAATCTTCTTATGTCGACGAAGGGAGTCCGAGGAGGAAGCGGCGTTCCCTCTCGTTGACACGGAAGACGAAGAAGAGAGGAGCGGCGTTCTTCGTCGGAGCTTGAGCGTTCTTCGTCAAAGCTTGAGCGTTCTTCGTCAAAGCTTGAAGAAGAAGGAAAAGCTCTCAAAATCTCTAAAGATGTCTAAACAAAAACTAACAAAATAAAATAAGATTGAGACTTATTTTATTCTCAAACTTAACAAAAGAATTTCAAAGGTTTGAAATTCAAAAAGGATAACTCCAAAATTAAATAACAATTGTCATGTCATTTGAAGAGGGGTTAAGGGAGTTTGGGAGAAGATGAAAAGTTTAGGGTTCGTGTGGGCCCCACAACACTTAATCCTCTCAAGGGAGGTTAAGTGGGTGTGGGTCCCACCCCTAACTTCCTTTGACAGAAGTTAACTAACAAGTTTAAATAAAAATATGTAATCCACAATTTTTATTTAACTTATTCTAAACTCCCAAAAACTAACTCTCATCCCGAATTAAACGCAACCTCGGAAAAGGTCTCCTTAAGAGAATATAGGCGCTGCGAGTTCATCGGTGCCCTCGGATTTCAATTCCGAGCACCAGATCAAAAGTTAGGAATTCCCTCTTGTTCATTTACTGAACGTACCCGAGCTAAACTTCGGAAATTGATTCTGGGCACACCGGGCCTCGGAATCAGGTGCCGTCAGAAATTGCACTCTTGTAAAATTCCAAAGAAAATTAAGAAAAAATTTCCCATGAATTTTACGGGTCTTTACATTACTCCCACCTCAGGGATTTACATCACCGTAAAGATACATCAAAAACTAGGGAAACACATGAGGGTACTGAGCACGCATCTGAGCCTCCCGCTCCCATGTGCTCTCCTGGAGATTCCCGTGCTGCCATCTGATGCGCACAAGAGGAATCAATCGCCCACGCAGGACCCACTCCTGTCGATCCTGTATCTCCACCGGGACCTCCGTAAAAGTCGCCCCATCATCAACGTCAAGCTCCCCATGGTCAATGATGTGCGTCGGGTTGTGCACATATCTCCTCAGCTGAGATACGTGGAAGATGTCATGCACCCGGTGCAACTGAGGTGGCAGAGCCAGGCGATAAGCCACCTCACCAATCCTGCTGAGGACCTGGAAGGGTCCGATGAAGCGCGGAGATAACTTTCTGCCTCGGCCAAATCTCCGAATACCACGTTGAGGTGAGACCCGCAAGAATACGTGGTCGCCATCCTCGAACTCTAGTGGCCTCCGCCTCCTGTCAGCGTATGACTTCTGCCGGCTCTGTGCTGTACTCATCCGCTTCTGGATGACCTGGACCTTCTCTGTCATGGCCTGGACCATCTCCGGTCCCACCAGTGCTGACTCTCCAGGGTCTGTCCAGCACAAAGGAGATCTACAAAGTCGGCCGTACAACGCCTCATACGGTGCCATTCCGATGGTGGAGTGGTAGCTGTTGTTGTACGCAAACTCCACCAAGGGTAGGTGGTCCTCCCAGCTACGACCAAAGTCGAGGACACATGCGCGGAGCATGTCCTCGAGATTCTGAATGGTCCTCTCCGTCTGACCATCCGTCTGAGGGTGAAAGGCTGTGCTCAGACGTAGCTGCGTCCCGAATGCCTCCTGTAACCCCTTCCAAAGCCGAGAAGTAAAGCGAGCATCTCGATCGGAGACGATAGATGATGGCACACCGTGGAGCCGCACAATCTCCTGAATGTAGAGACGTCCCAAGCTCTCCACTGAGCCCTGCCCTCTGATGGGTAAGAAGTGTGCTGACTTGGTGAGTCGGTCAACAATCACCCAGATGGAGTCGTGACCTCTGGAAGTGTGTGGAAGTCCAGTCACGAAGTCCATAGATATGTCATCCCACTTCCACTCCGGAACCTCCAAGGGTTGTACCAAGCCCGCTGGTACCTGATGCTCTGCCTTCACCTGCTGGCAGGTGAGGCATCAAGAAACGAACTCTGCTACTGCCTTCTTCATGCCCGGCCACCAGTGCTGTCGTCTGAGGTCCTGGTACATCTTCGCCACTCCAGGATGTACCCCCAAAGGAGAAGTGTGAAACTCTCTCAGCACTTCCTCTCGCAAAGCAACTGGTACCATGGTACGTCCTCTAAAAAGGATGTCGTTCTCTGCTCCAAGGTAGAAACCATCAGGTTCCTGTCTCGAGGATATCTATGCACGCCATGTCTCACAGTCAGTGTCCTCACGTTGTGCCTCTCTGACCCGCTGCAGTAGTGGAGGGGTGACTGTGAGAGACTGGAGGAAGGCTGCTCTATCCCTATCCACAAAGGATATCTGCAAAGAGGCTAGCTGCTCCGTCGCCTCCTCATGTAGTTGAATGCCCGTCCTCCTTCTAAGGGCATCGGCTAATACGTTCCCCTTCCCAGGAGTATAGACTATCTCAAAGTCATAGTCCTGGAGGAACTCGAGCCATCGTCGTTGTCTCAGGTTCAGGTCCTTCTGCGAGAAGATATACCTGAGGCTCTGATGATCGGAAAAGACTGTAAAGCGCTCGCCCATCAGATAGTGTCACCATGTCTTCAGAGCGAAGACCACTGCTGCTAAATCCAGGTCATGGGTAGCGTAGTTCTGCTCATGCGGCCTCAACTGACGTGATCCATAGGCGATCACTGCCCGCTCTTGCATCAGAACACATCCGAGTCTGGTCCCTGATGCATCGCAGTAGACTATGTACCCTACTCCCTCCTCGGGCAACCTCAAGATAGGTGCTCTAGTCAATCTCTGTCTCAGCTCCTGGAAGCTCTGCTGAGATCTGTCTGACCACACGAAGGGTTTCCCCTTCTTTGTCAAAGCTGTGAGTGATGCCGCAACTCTAGAGAAGTCTGACACGAATCTCCGATATTATCCAGCTAGTCCCAAGAAACTCCGAACCTCAGTCACTCTCCTGGGTGGCTCCCAAGCTAACACAACCTCAATCTTCACGGGATCCACTACAACTCCCGCCTCAGAGATAACGTGTCCCAAGAAGTGGACCTCACGTATCCAGAACTGACACTTCGAGAGCTTAACATAAAGTTGGTGCTCTCGGAGTGTGTCTAGTACAACTCGCAAGTGATAGGCGTGCTCCTCCTCAGTCGTAGAGTAAATCAGAATGTCGTCGATGAAGACCACGACAAACCGATCGAGGTATGGCTGAAAGATCCTGTTCATGAGAGCCATGAACACTGCTGGAGCATTGGTTACACCGAAAGGCATAACCAAGAACTCATAGTGGCCATACCGACATCTGAAGGCTGTCTTCTGCACATCCTCGTCTCTGACTCTGAGCTGATGATAGCCTGACCTGAGGTCTATCTTCGAGAACAACCGTGCTCCCTTGATCTGATCAAAGAGGTCATCAATCCTCGGTAGCGGATACTTGTTCCTCACTGTCACCTGGTTCAGGCGACGATAGTCAACACAAAGTCGCAAGCTCCCGTCCACCTTCTTGGCGAACAAAATCGGGGAAGCCCAGGGTGAAACACTGGGTCGGATGAACCCCTTGCCCTGCAAGTCCTCCAACTGTACCCGTAGCTCTCGAAGCTCGGAGGGGGCCATCCGATATGCTGGAGTGGATATCGGGGTTGTCCCGGGGTACAAGTCAATATAAAAGTCTACCTCTCTGCGAGGATGTAGCCCTGGAACGTCGTCAGGAAAAACGTCCGCAAACTGATCCACCACTACAGGAAAACCAGGACTCCGCACGTCAACTGCTCCAAGGATGAGGCTAGCTAACTGATGAGTAATGGGTTGTCCTCTCCTCCGCGGAAGTCCATCCTGTGCTGCTAAGGCTCCCTTCTCGCCGGTGAAGGTGAACCTGCTCCCGTCGGTGCGTACACATCGCACCTTGCGCCTAAAACAGTCAATCTGTGCATGGACCGTAGATAGCCAATCCATGCCCAAGATGACGTCGTAAGGCCTCGACGCTGCTACAAGAAGATCCCAGCCGAAGCTCTCACCTCCTAGAGTAAGCTCACACTGCCGGCACCAGTGCGTAATCGTCGAGTCTGCTCCCGTAGGAGTCTCTAGCCATAAGGATCGAGCCAACGGCTCTGTCGGAATCTCCGAGCTCCGAACAAGGGAAGCGACTATGAAAGAGTGACTCACTCCTGTGTCTATAAGAACTACAGCAAGGGTGGAATAGACACAGATAGTACCTCGAATCATCTCGGGTGCGCCGTGGTCGTAGGCCTATGCTTCCTGGAGCTGTGCCTGTCTCTGCCCGCCAGCTCCCTGTGGTCGGGGTGGACCTCCAGGTGGTGGTGGTGGAAGAGCCTCAAAGCATCGCCCACCACCGGCTGCTCGTCCAGCTCCTCTGCCTCGTCTGCCTCCTCCCTGCGGACCGCCACGGTCGACCCTCTTCCTCTGCCTCGATGGTCCCTCAACTGTCTGCTGCTCCTTGGCACGGCGGGTCGGGCAGTCACGAGCCATGTGGCACTGCCCGCCGCACGAGTAGCACTGTCTGCCTCTCGAATGACTGGCTCTGCGCTGTGTGCCCCGCACTGCTGAGCCAGTGTCCTGAGGTCGTCTGCCCGAAGGTCTGGTCTGTCTGGACCCCTGAGTCATCCGTCGACTGCCTGCTGCAGATGACTCTGCCATGTGCCGCCCTGCGGTGGGTCGCTGCGCTGGTGTAGACTCAGCAAGGAAGCTCTCGATCAGAAGTGCCCTCTCCAGTACTCCTGTCTGAGTCGGTATGCTGAGGGAGATCAGCGATGCCCTGATCTCGTGTCTCAAACCCTGCTCGAAGGTCCGGGCCCGGAAGAATGGGTCTCGTGCCATGTCAGTCGAGTAGCGCGAGAGATTAGTAAATATCGCCGAGTACTGAGCGACCGTCATGCTGCCCTGCAGCAGCTGAAGAAGCTCCTGGATACACACCGCACGAAGGGTGGCTGGGACGAACTCCGAGCGGAAGAGGCTCTCAAAGTCCGTCCAAAGTAGAGATGCCTCATCGTGCACCTGGAGCATCAAGCTCCACCATCGTCCTACTGCTGCGTGTAGTAGGCTCGCAGCGAGGATCACCATGAGGTCTGCTGGTGTCCTCACTAGCCTAAACACTCGTACCACTGCCTCCAGCCAGTCCTCTGCTGCCTCGGGATCCGTCTCCCCGCGAAACCTGGGCGGTCACTGGCGCTGAAACTCATGCAGTGCGCTGAGGCGACGTGCATCGTCAGCGGCTGGTGCTAGAAGCATCGGGGGCTCGGCGGGTAGAGCTACCGCCGGTGCCACTGCTGACAAAGGGCCCTGCACCGAGGCCTCGTCGCTCGGTGGGCTGTCGTCACGCTCGACTCTCGGAACCCTAGCTAGCTGCCTTTGTGGGGCCATCCTGAAAAAAAAAACAGGTGTGCCACGGTCAGAACAGTATACCTGGTGAGCTGATATAAGTAATCACAAATAAAACATTGAAACACACACGCAATCAATGTTTTCGTGCATTATGTTGGAAATCAGAAGTCAGGGTCCTGGTGTACAGATACGTCAGCCGCCGCACCAACACTGGACTCCCTGGACTGATAACCACACTCAATACGCTAAACATTATTGCTTCACATAGAAAAGATCAGAGTTCGCGGTAGAACCGAACTCCTCTGATACCAATTTGTCACGACCCTCCCTCGGGGTCCGTGCCGTGACTACCCCAAGCCCGCCTTCCATAGGCCAGGGGCTGGCGACTAGCACCAAGGCGTAAATCCCGGTAAAAAGGGAAGGCATTGCCTTTGTAAAGTAAGCAAACACCACAGAGTAAGCAAGTGGAAAGTAAACACTAAGCAAAAGCAGAGTACAACTGAAAGTGCGGAAAACTAAATGGGCCGGTATACAAACCCAAACTGAAAGTAAAGTACAACTCGAAAGGGAAAACAGCAACTGAAAAGTAAAAGCCGCTACACCGGGCTGTCCACTGGAAATCCCACCTGAAGGGTGGGTACAGATAGCTCCACTGCTCCACGGGTCCCGCCGTCCGCTCCGAGCACGTCCCGTCCAGTGGTCCACCTCCAGGTACCGTCCTGCTCTGCAAGCCTCAGCTAAGATCAACGTTGTCCGTCGTCTGCAACCAACACAACGTAGTGCGGGCAAAGCCCGTGCAGGGGTGAGTATAAGCTACTCAGTAGGGACCCCGAGACCCCTGAAGGTCTCTCAAATCCACAAAGGATAAACCACGAATAAAGGTACAATCACGAAGTAACAATCGACACTGCTTAGGTATATGCCCATACATATACTTAAGTCATCAATTCAAATACGCTCCAACCTCCGAGCCCAAGTACAACTCAGTCCACACAGGAAAGTAAACGTATTCCACACAGGAAAGCAAAACGTAATCCACACAGGATAGCACAACACAATCCACACAGGAAAACAATAGGATTCAGCTCACACAGGTATACATCTTCAAAGGACGATAAAGATGATCTCTGATCCATCTAAGTCGTCGGACCCACAGAGGATCGATAGGTAACTAACCCCCGAAAAAGACCCACACAGGATCGGGCCCACGTAGGACCTGTAGGCGATGGTTCACACAGGACCGCTGAGCGCAAAGACCCACACAGGATCGGACCCACACAGGATCGGGCCCACACAAGACCTGTAGCACTGATCCACGTAGGATTGCTGAGTGCTGAAGTCGTCGTCGTCGAATCCACACAGGATCTCTGTACTGTCGTCGTCGCAGTCACAGTAGCAGTAGTAGCAGTAGTAGTCACAGTAACAGTCGCAGCCAGCACTAGGGTTCCCGCACACAGCAAGCTCGTTCGGAGGGTCCGCTCCACGAGCCGAGAGGCTGATACATCAACTGTCACAAATTCCAGAGTTGATGTATCCAAAAGTTCCGTATTGTCAACAGAAACTCAACGCAACAGACGACGCGTCGATCAGACGCCCGGTCTGAGAGTTATTGGCATTTTCGTCCCCGGGGCCCGGTTGGTTTTTAAGGCAAAACCAACCCGACCGTACTCCACCTGCGTCCAAACCTCGGGCGGAGCATGCCAAAAGAACCGTCTCACTAAGAGGAACACAACAAAGCTGACGGTACGTCAATCGGACGTCCGTAGCTCAAGATATGAGGGTTTCCGCTCCGAAGGCCCGGTTGGTTTCATGAACGAACCAACCCGGCCGAACTCAAAGTGTTCCGAAACTTTGAGTGCGATATACCGAAACGACCGTCTCAATCCAAGGATCATGTTGCCGTTGACGGTTCTTCATTCGGAGGTCCGTTTCTCAAGTTATGGCCAAAAGACCGAAACTGATTCGAAACGAGGGGGTCCGGGTCCGGGCCGACCCGGCCCGACCCCCCCCCCCCTGGGTCGACCCGACCCGGGTCCGACCCGGACCGGCTGGCCGGCGGCGCGGCAGCCTGGCTGCGCGGCGGCCTGGCGCCGCATGGAGGCAGCGCGCGGGGGGGGGGGGGGGCAAAGCCCCCCGCTTCTTGGAGTGGCGGCGCGGCTTATGTGCCGCGCCCTTTTGGAAAACGGCCCCCCTCATGGGGGCCAGCTCGATTAAACCGGGGGGGCCGCCTGCCCCCCCAAAGGAAACCGCCCCCCTCATAAATGAGGGGGGTTTTTTAAGCTGGCAGGGGGAATTTATTTCCCCCGCCTTTTGACCTTCCGGCCGGCCAACTGCCGGCCGGTTTTCTCCAATGGGACCGGAAAATCCGGTCCCCTTTCCGGCTTCCGACGCCGGCGGCCCGGCCGCCGGTCTTCTTGTCCCGCCGCGGCCCGGAACCGGCCGCGGTGTTCGTCGTCCGGCGCGGTGCGACGGCACCACGCCCCTCCGCCGCGCCTTTGATTTCCTTCAACGCGGCGCGACGACGTCACGTTCTTGATGATTCTTTCATGGCGCGGCGTGACGGCGTCGCGTAATATAAACATACGATTATCCGCGTGGTGCGACGTCACCACGCCACCTTGTTTCCACCCGCAAAATAAATCAACAAAAACGATTGAGGGGGTTCGGCCGTGTTCATGCGGTCCGACCCCCTCACGTTAAATGATAACACAACATAATTATTAAATATCCTCACGTTAGACATGCTAGAACCACGAACAAGAATAAAAATAAATAAACAAATAACAACAACCCCTACCTTGGGTATAGGTTCGAAGATTTGTCAACGTCCCGCGGAAGACAACGTCGCGGAGGTCGGGCGTCACGGTAATCGTTCGTCAAATCCGATGATGAAGAGGTACGTCCGAAGAGGTACGTTGTTGGAGAATCTTCTTATTTCGACGAAGGGTGTCCGAGGATGAAGCGGCATTCCCTCTCGTTGACACGGAAGACGAAGAATAGAGGAGTGGCGTTCTTCTTCGGAGCTTGAGCGTTCTTCGTCAAAGCTTGAGCGTTTTTCGTCAAAGCTTGAAGAAGAAGGAAAAGCTCTCAAAAGCTCTCAAGATGTCTAAACAAAAACTAACCAAATAAAATAAGATTGAGACTTATTTTATTCTCAAACTTAACAAAAGAATTTCAAAGGTTTGAAATTCAAGAAGGATAACTCCAAAATTAAATAACAATTGTCATGTCATTTAAAGAGGGGTTAAGGGAGTTTGGGAGAAGATGAAAAGTTTAGGGTTCGTGTGGGCCCCACAACACTTAATCCTCTCAAGGGAGGTTAAGTGGGTGTGGGTCCCACCCCTAACTTCCTTTGAGAGAAGTTAACTAACAAGTTTAAATAAAAATATGTAATCCACAATTTTTATTTAACTTATTCTAAACTCCCAAAAACTAACTCTCATCCCAAAATAAACGCAACCTCGGAAAAGGTATCCTTAAGCGAATATCGGCGCTGTGAGTTTATCGGTGCCCTCGGATTTCAATTCCGAGCACCGGATCAAAAGTTAGGAATTCCCGCTTGTTCGTTTACTGAACGTACCAGAGCTAAACTTCGGAAACTGATTCTGGGCACATCGGGCCTCGGATTCAGGTGCCGTCAGAAACCGCGCTCTTGTAAAATTCCGAAGAAAATTAAGAAAAAATTTCCCTTGAATTTTACGGGTCTTTACAAATTTGTTATAGTCCTGGTGAGTTGTTTTAGACTATGTAATTCAGTTCTGAATTTTTGTAAAACATTGTTTGTTTTGAAAAATCCAGATTTGTTTCATTGGATTCTTTTGTTGTTTTATGTTTATAAACTCAGGTAAATCATTCCCAATTTTCATTTTTGATACCCGGGCACTTGTGTCAGCCCGTGGAGATCGAGAACACCCTTTGGGCCTTGTCATGGGCCGGGTTTGGTGCCAGTTTCGGTGGTGATCGATTTGGTTCGTGACAATGAAAACATGTTTAGATGTCCAATGTTACAAATTTCATAAGTAATATTTTAGTGGTTATTTTTATTCACATTTTCATTTAGTTTTATGGATATATTATTACCTCACTTTTTGTTAATTATGGATACATATTTTTTATTAATTCCTTTCATATCAATTTTTCCACATTTATGTTATGATATATTCCATTGTATCTTACTCTTTAATGAATTTTGAGCTCACCATTAGTTTTTTTTACTTTATTTAGGAATCCTGGATGATAAGTATGTGAAATTTTAAGTGATATTTTGAATTTGATAATAATGTTCTCATATTGTTTTAAAGTTGTATCATATGTTTTCAAATGAAATAAATGTGAATATCTAGTATTCTAGGATAACTACGATTTAGGATATTATGGAAACTCTTTTATTATATATCATAAATATAATATAATCCTTGGCTCCAAGTTTATACATTCTGGGTTGTTATAGTTTTTTTCATAGTATGTTTTCTAGGAACATTATGGACTAGAATTAGTATAACATAATTTGATGATACATGTATAATGAAAAATAATTGATATTTGTTGGGAAAGTCAATAAATCATTTTACTTATTATATTTTATAACTCAATATTATGATCTAACTACTTATATTCAATTGTAAAGATATGTAGAGTAACATTTGTGATTGAAACCATATCAACACCCCATGTTAAAATAGGGGTGTTAAGTTAATGAAGAAAGAGTTGATTCTAATGTTATCATAAATAAATTATAGCAAATAGACCATCGTTTTGATAAATAATCTCATCTACAAAGAGTTACCTATTGATCCACAATATAGTATACTATGTTTTAACAAATCATGTGACGACAACCTTCAAATTTTTGTAGAACTGCTAATCCATTGGTGCATGAACAATGGATCAAACCCCTATAGAATATCTTTCTCACATTAGGAAGTAGTGAACATGAAAATGTCATCATTTTGTTCTATATTTTGAAGGTATAAGTAGAATAATAGTGGTAATTAATTCGAAAATCTAAAGAGAAATATGATATAAAGTTCATGGAATAAATAACTTTTAAGGAACTATTATATTAAAAATACATTCCTTGTGAGAAAGGATATGAAATATAAGGCAGTTTGTTGATCTAAAATAAAAGGATGAAAAAAAATGTTATTGAGTGTGCTTATAACATTCTAGGTTTTCATATACATGTTTAACACTATCTATGTGTAGTACAAGTAAATATTGATCATTTATTTGATAGTTTAATGTTATGAAAACTAAGGGTGTTGGTATTTCATACCTTTTTATCACATGATGATATAGTATCAATAACCATTAACAGAAAAAAGGTGTTCTCAAATATGTATATATTCAAGGGAAATCAGGAGAAAAAAATGTCTCCTAATAATCAAGGGAATAATAGATTAGAAAAAGGTATGAAAGGATGGATTGTATTCCCTACATGTGATAATTGTGGGAACAAACACCTATTAGATGGAATGAACGGAACATGACTTTGATTAAGTATTGACAAAATGGCCATAATGCTCCCAAATTTGAGACCAATTTAAAAAAAAATTATGTTAAATTATTTAATTGTAAGGAAAAGGGACAATATCTAATCTAATTCCCCAAACATCAACGAAATATACCTCATTAAATTACAATGATTAAAGGCCAAGGTTATGTTGTTACCATATCTAGTGTCAAATTTCCTTATTTTGTATTAGAATGTACTTTGATCATACAATAAATGTTGAATAATTAAGTATTTTATTCTAGATTGTTACAATCTTTTATATCATCCAATTTTTCAAAAAAAATTGTCAGATATTTCTATAGGAACCTTGTAAGGGAGTTATAAATTGAGAAATCAAGAGAGAATCTTGATGCTACAATGATATGTCAGTAAATTAAAATTATGATGCATTTAAGTGACATATTTTTATACATGGTTATTATACCTATATCTGAAATCGATATGATCCTTGGTTTTATTTACTTTCAGTTATATTTAATATAGAATTCCCCGTAAGAAGGAGGTCATGATTCATGAAGGTGAGGTGGAATCTGTAATACATAAAGGGGATATATAATCATCTAAATCATATCTATATTGTCCACAAATAACTATCCTTAATTAAATTATATTAATAGAGAAAGGCAGAGAAATATTTTTGTATAATAAAGATATCTTAAGAAAACATGATGTTCTCATGGTATAAAAAATCATTGATATTTTTTTAGAATAATTACTAAGTCATCCACTATACTGTGATGTTAAATTCTCTATTAAACTCATTTATGATCCAAGACCTATATCTAAAACCCCATATATAATTGAACTATGGTCGTAAGTAGAGTTAATGAATTATATGTTATAATTTTTTATAAGTATTTTATACACCCTAGCTTTCGCATTGGGAAGCCCCTATTTTATTCACTAAAATGAAGGATCATTATATGAGGTTGTGTGTTGTTTATAGGAATATCAATGACGTTACTATAAAAAATAAATATCATTTATCACACATTGATAAATTTTTTAATAAAGTTCCCGGATACTAATAATTTTCAAATATCAGTTATTTTTCAAATTATCATTAGTTATTGGTGAATACATATGATACTTAATATATTGCATTTCGAACAACGTATTGATTTTATGTGTTTAAAATAATTCCCCAGTCATTGAATAATGCACCATATTTCATTGTGGATCTGATGAATTGAGTATTAAAAAATTATATTAATAATGTTTTATTCTTACCCATTAATGATATCTTGATATACTCCAATACTTGTGAGGAGCATGAAATTCATCTATGAATAATTTTGGATAACCTCAAAAGAAAGCAATTATACAATAAATTATATAAGTGTGAATTTTTTTCTCAATGATGTTTCTTTTCATGAACATATTTTCTCCAAATATGGAATGTTTTTTACAATTCAAATCTAATGGTAGTTAAGTAATTTTTTACACTAATGAACATAAATGATATTCAAATTTTTCTAGGTTTAGAAAGGTACTATTAGTGGTTCATTCATTATATCACCCTGTTGGAAAATTAGTTAACCAAGATAATATCTAAAGGTGTTAAATTAACAAGGTTGAGGAAATGTGGGGAGTGTAATAAGGTGATAAATATGAAATCTATTAATGAATCAATATTACTTGTATCATCATGTAAAGAATTATATTTAATATGTAGTTATGAAATAAAGAAACTACATGATTGTGTCCTTATGTATAATAATTGGTTAGTTTTATATTCATAAATATAATTGAAAATCTAGTAATATAATAATCCATGTCATGAACCTAAGACAAAATACATAATATTTTCTTTTATAATATGGACACACTACTTCTATAGATAATGATAAGATATGTATACAAATGACAAGATTTTTAAGTATGTCATATCTCATAAGAATCACAACATGAGGTATGGAATATGGTGGTAACTATTTAAGGAAAATGAATTTCCAATTGAATTCAAACATAGGAAAAACAAAGTTGATAATTTTTTAATTAGGAGGGACTATGGAATTTTTATCATAATGAGGATTAATAATGATCCAATATACATAGATCTTTCAAAGAAAGATATGGTGACTTTTGGCCAAGGGGGTCCAACATTCCTTTTCTGGGATATTATTGAATCAACCCTACTAAAAAAGATAGAAAATTACTCATAGGATGAAAGGGACATAAAAATGAATATTAAAGCTAAAAATGATGGAACATTGATAGAATTTTTCTATAGTGTTGGAGTGTCGGTGTTTGGAAGAAGGTTAAGAGATTCATTCATACTTTAGTTGAATAGGGAAATATAAATTGAATCACTTCGCTGAAATTTAATTATGAACCTTAACATCACAAATATGTTTAAGTATTTGAGAAAAAATTATATTGTGAGGTATAATATTCAAAATTTATGTCTATGTGTCTGTAAGATTAGTATTCCACCAGTTCGGTGTAAAAAACATCCCAAGGGATCCATACAACCTATCCTCAGTGATATATGTATGTGGGACAATATCAAATTCTAATTTTCCATTGGACATAAAAAGACTGTAGGGATGAATAATGATAAATGGGTCATTTCTTATGTCATTGCTAAGTCAGTTCATTTGTTAGTGATAACATAATATATACCATTTGATCATCTTTTCTAGCACTGTATCAATGAATTAATAAATATTTATGTGGAACCTCTATCAATTGTGTCTCATCATTGACCCATGTTACCATAAAAATTAAGATGGTCTCTTCAAAGGGATATTGATAATGAGATAATTTTAATCATTACATACTATCCTCATATTGATGGGTAGTCTAAAATGATTATCCATACTTGGAAATATATTTTATGATCATATTCTCTTTACATACAATGTATATGGAATCAGTAACTACCTTTGATGGAATTTGATTACAATAATATATTCCATTTTACTATCCATATGGAACTATATGAATAATTTTATGGTAATAGGTGTTATACTCCAACCTATTGGTAATAATATAGAGATTGAAATCTATTTTCCATAGAGCTTGTAGAAAATATGATTATTAAAGTACACAAAATTAGGGGTCATATTAAATTATCCAAGAGAAGAGAAAATGTTATGTAGATAATCAATGGAAGGAAATGTAATTTCTAGTTGGTTATCATATATTTTTATAGGATTTTCCATGGAATAGAGTTGTAATATTTTGTAAATATTCGATTTTATGACCTAGGTACATTGAGAATTTTAAAATACTAGAATGAATTGGAGTTTTTTTCTTATTAATTGTATATTCCACCCAACCGTTCTAAATTACATGATGTATTCCATTTTTCCTTTTTTAGAAATTTAATATTGGGCCCAATTAATATACTTATATAGGAAGGAATAGATTTTAAACATGAATTTTCTTTTAATTAATATGTTATCCATATTCTTGACACTAAGAGAATGCTTTTCCTAATTAGAAAACCTAGGTGGTAAAAGTCCTTTAGAGAATGAAAAAATTAATGGAGGAAATATGGGATCATGAAGAATATATTAGGGGGATTTATGAATAATTTTTTATTATCCATCATGAATTTATATTTGATGAAACTTTTATTTAGTGTTGGTAGAATGAAATACCTAAGACATTATTGTAGCAGTTAAACACCATATTCTAACTTATCACACAATTTACACTCTATAAAGCCTTTATTCAAGGGTATATTTAAAAGGTTAATTTTTTTATGTTATATTATGTTTTTGATATGATAAACATCATATTTTAACTCTTATTAAAGATATTATCTTATGATTAAATTTTGGGGTTTTTCTGAAATAGTTGATTTTTATGTGAATAGTGTAAAATATAGTTTTTACAAAAACTATATATTTTATAACTTTATCATTTCATATTCAAGACTAAAAACTTTATAAAACCTTTTAAATTGATTAAAATGTTTTTAATTATTAAAACTATAATTTTTTTATATACATTTCTTAAATTGTAAAACCTATGTTTAATATTATATAAGTTTAAGACATTTTTTTTAATATACGAAAATGTATTCGGTATTTCATATTATTTAAATATTCTTATTTAGAAAACTATATATTAAATAATTTTAAGCCACACAAAATGTCTATATTTTACAATAAACCACTTTATTTCAAGAAAATGAAACGCATTGATAACGTTATTATAAAAAATTGTATTCATAAAAATATACTTTTTCTAAAAAAACATGTCTTATTTGTGGTAATGGTAGAACGGGTTTTCCCGAAAAAAATATTATTTTTATTTGATATAATAGAATATATATTTATAATAATTGCATCCAAAATATATAACAAGTATAATATTATTTTTACGCATAAAAAATAAGTTAAAATCCTTAAACATTATTTACCAATGTAAAAGTAAAATGGTTATTTTCAAATATTTAATTTTATAAGAGTTATATGAATTTAATCGAAATAAGTAAGATCAATATATTATAAATTATTTCTCTAATATTATGTTTATATGTATAGTTATTAAATTAATAATTAATATGAAAATAAAATAAAAAACCATGTATTGTATAAAAAACATATTTCTAGTTTCTTTTACCAATATATTATTATTTTATTTAAATATTAATATGATCAGATTTAGTAATTGAGTTAGATTAAATTTATTCTAAATTTTTAATTAAGATTTCAAAATTTTCTATGAGGGTTCATCTTATATTTTTAGTAACAAAATAATTATCATGGTTAGTTTTGAATAATGATTTATAAGGGTAAAAATATGTAAATGAAGTATCTAAAATTTTTAATAACTAAAAGTTCACTTTCACCTTATATAAAAATTTATAGGTATGGAAGTCATACACACATGTCTCTACTACCATTTCTTCACCTAAATCTCCTGAATTACTTTTCCCACTTAATACCAATGTGATTTTATTCTTACCCCTTACATAACATTAGTTTCTATGAAATGGACCCTATTTTCCCTTTTGAAAGGATCTCTCTCCCACCAATTCACTAATCCCACTCCACACCAAAAGAGTTTATCTGAAATTATACTTCCCTATATATCCAAAAATACCTCTGAATGAGTTCCTATGATTTTAAAGAGTCCTCCTATGATTTAAGAAGTTGGCTATCAAGGTATGGGTTTCCAATCCTTATCCTGCCCATTTAATTAGAATTATATTGGTAAGAAACCCTTTAAATAAATTACCTTTTTTTCTATTTCATGTTATTATTTCCAAATTAATTTTTTTTAAAGGTAGGATACTTACCCGCTCTTATTATAACATTTATCATATGTCATCTTTATATAAACTTAACGTTTCTCATTCAACCCCTTCTAATTTCAATTAAAACCAATTATTATAATTTCATCATACATATAATTATATGTAATTATCACCCCTTGGATATTTCTATAGTTAGATAATATATCATTAAATCATATTCTTAAGCCTTCATAATGACAAAAAATTAAAAAAAATGGAATGTAAAGAGTGTTTGGGTTTTCTATGTAATGAAATCCCTATCTAGATACTGGCAGGTGGATGTGGTAGAGGTACATATTCTCTATAGTGTAATCACCCCTAAAAGGGGTTTTTTACGCATTAATGAAAACATCGCCCCAATAGACGGTGAGTAGGATAATGGATACACACCTATCAACGAACTCCTGGGGATATGTTTTAGAATATTCACACACTCATTACAAACCATAATGGAGGATTTCTCTACCATTTCTATATCATCATACCATTAAAAAATTTTGAACTCAATTATTATCTTATATTGAACACCCAAAAATTTATAATCACCCTTCTCTTCCCCCTTATCTTTATTTATTTACATAGGGAGCTTCCATTTATATTCATAATACCTCGTAGTCTCAATGTTCATTGTTTATTATTTAACAATCCACCTTCTTCTTTTGGATTGATTATGTAAAAATATTTTCTATTGAATATATGGTCAATCATGGCCTTTTTCATACCTAGCCACCCAAGTAAAATAAGAAAAAAAATTCTTCCAATTCTTTTTCTTTCTAAATACACTAATTCCCATTTCCTTAATTAAAGGTGTTCACATATATTTTATAAATAGATTAATTGAGTAAATTTTTTTCTTAAACTTATACCCCCTATTTACAACCCCATGCCTCAAATGATACCCCTCTTAGGATGGAAATGAAAAAATAGAGATGATGACCCCTGATTCCCAACTCCAATAGGCCCTGAGGTGATGATCAGTACCAAGGCCTTACAAATCTCAAAACATGAGAGGAATTTCCATTTTATAGTAAACAATATCAAGAGATAGGATGTATCAACCTCATAAAAAGTTGAATATATATATATATATGAGAAATCCAAAATCCATCTCACATGCATGTTTATAATAAAAATTTTATAAATGTAACAAACCCAAATGTGAGTACTAAAATCTAGTATAGGAAGTGACATAAAAACTATCAAGATCTGAGATAGTATAGTCCAACATAGTCTGAAAATCCTTCCTAGAAACCTGAAAATTGTTTTATATACATTGGGTGAGCATACAAATATACTCAATAGGAAAACCCAAGTCTCTCATGAAGATGTGAAAGGATGTATACTACTTCCCCTATGATAAATGAGGAGAACCAAAAATATTCTAACATGTAATATTGGCCATCCAATCCCCACCAAGGCATTCTCACCAAGTTGTGAAAGTAATGTAATGTAATATAGTTATAAAATCGATGATTTCGGTACCCCTCACCAATTCCAACTAGTTTGGACACTATTTCATAAGAAAATATATCATCTCACTCCCACCTATTCTGAAAAAACCATGTCACAACCCTCCCACACTCACATTGGCCTGACAAACCACATCTTTTCGCATTAGCTATTCCTGAGTCAAATCAAATCCCACCCATAGACACCTAGGCCGTAAACCACATATTGTCTGGTCAACTCAGCTCGATTCACATCACATCCTACCGCAGACACTTAGCCAAAAACCACATCTTGTCCCATCACTTAAGCCTGAGCCACATCACATCTTTCTTGTAGTCACTTGGGCCACAAACCATATTGTATCCCACCTGCAGAAACCTCGGCTACAACACATATCATCTTGAAGACAAATGGGAAAGAAAAACTCACTCAAAAACACATGGGACTCACGAAACACAACCTACCTGAAGAGTCTTGGGATACCTTCTCCTGGAATAAAGATCAGGGAAGAGTGGGAGGCCAGCCATCCATCCCCCACTAGGATGTTTGGGAAGGACCCTCCCCTGTGACGATGGGGGTGTTCGGTACATAGATCTCAACTATGGTCGGTTCATATAAAAATCATAATAAAAATAAAAGTATATACATATATGAAACCAAACACTCATGTCCATACTATGGGTTCTAAAACAAACAACCAACTCTCAACAATATATACCTTGTTTCTTCCCCTAAATGAATCACACAACACATCATTCCACAAAAAAATTCATATTTTTAACCGATTTAATTAGTCATTATCATTATTTATTCACAATTCATTTATTCATTCCATTAAATAAACCAACCCAAGCCAGTCCCAAACATTGTTAATAATTTATTTATTTATCTATTTCATTACTATCAGGGATACTACTAAGCACATCACATAACAAGAAACCACCAAAAAAATAAAACACGGATAAACTCTTGGTGAATTACCCATAACAACCAAAACAAGTCACCAGCACGCAACCACATCCATCAACACAACATGGAACAACCTGATCGCAACCCCATTGCACAGCACTACCCATGAATTCCACAAACAAAAAACTTCTCAACCTGAGATCCCATTACATAGCCATGTTGATGTTTCGCCTACAAGTTCATCCCCAATATCACCCAAAAAACCACATCATAACCTCATGCTTCACAACTACACCACAACGCAAACCAAAAAAAACCATTATGTAACAACATATCCACTTCACCTCTTGTCAGTCCCACAAACACAATCATGGCTATCCTACAAAAAATATCACCCCCATGCAAAATCAAAACTCAATTTTGGATTTAAAAAGCCATTCCTTATTTAATTTCACTTTAAATTCAATAGTTATCACAAAAACTAGGTACTCCTTGGGAATCCATTTATTAAGTAGGTGTAAATGATTTACCGGTTTCTATATATATGTGTTCAAAATCGACCAAATGACAAGAAATAAATTTTTAAACAAAAAAATCCACCAACAATCAACATTTTTAGTGGGGTATTCAGCCAATATAATCACAATATTACATTCAATATCAAGGCTATAAAAATCATGAAAAAAAAACACATTTCCCCTTTCAAATTCAACTATCCCATTATTTAACTTCTATTATGTTGGAGGAATAATATTCCAAGGGCGCTAAATTAAAATCCACACCCACATGTTGCACAATAAAAATAAGCAAGGGAAATACTACCTTGAAGGGGTATCAAAGTTCATCACACAAGAACAGATCATGTAACGATCCCCCAGTTACCTATCCTATAAGATCCCCATCCATACAAGGACATCATCGCCCCAATGACAATCAAGAGATACCCATTTAGGAATCACAGATAAGAACACTACATAGTACGATGCCAAGATATAGAAGAGAACGGGAAAAATAGAGGGAGACTACTATATAATTAAGGGATAACATAACTTGAACCACCATGGGTTTCTAACAAACGATCACAGATACCAATGGGTCAAAGAGGGGGGAATAGGGTTTGAGGATCTCTTATGGGTTCCAAGGGTTCATACGAACTGAGAGATATTTATATAGTAAAAGGATTTGTGAAAACTTAATATTCTGTAATGTTTTAAAAATTATAACCTCAAGGTATTACACATTATGTAATCCTCTTTCATGTCATGTAATACCTCAAGGTCCACTTAATATTCTGAAGTATTTCACATAGTGAATCCCTCTTTCCCAAAATTTAAAATTCTACACATCATGAATCTTTGGGTGACAAGATGCGAAACAAAACATCACAACGTAAAATCATGTTACATGACATGCATCCTCCATTTATCTAACATTTGACAACTGAAATTATACAAACTTACTTTTTCCCTCCTATAAGAACATCAAATGACCAAAATCATAAACTAACAGACTGTGAAGGCATAAAATGTTACCTTAGATACCTCTCAAATTATTCTCACCCTAGAGAATCCAAAACAAAACCTAGACGAAGACGGGTCCAAACGACCACCCCATGAGATTTCTATTAAGGATCTCACTTCAAGTGAAACATTACTTGCAACCAAACACATTAACATTCAACGATAAACCACACTATGTTGTTTGAATTCTAGGGTGAAAACCTCCACATCCAAAAACACCTCCTCAAATATCTACTAACCCAAACATCCCAGAAACACACCACACAAGCACAATGAACATTCCATCACAAACACATGAATCAAATAATAATTCCCCCCCATATTAGAATACTACTTGCTTTGGGTGACACTAACTCACCCACACGGGATTAATCACATCGCAGTTAATGTGTCTCAATTAGAAATATGTTCTTAACTATTTCACATGTTAGGAATTCATCACACATTTCACCACACACATCTCAAAAAAGGGAAAAATAATATAATATAAAACACAGTTCAAGAATCACATCACAATGCGAAATAGAACAAGGTAAAACTCAATACAAATCTGTGTACTAGGCACTCATTTGTGTTTCCTGCTCCCAAGTGCTCCCCTATAGGCGACCATGACTCCAAAACACATGAACCAATGAAATGGTCCATCCACATTAAACCTATTATTTATGATCTTGGATATATAATAGTCTCTCTATGTATGTCACGTTATTCTAGATTTCCAACTCTCCCTTGTTAGGTACATGGGACTCACCGTGAAGATACCAATGAATTTGGGAGATGTGGAAGATTCCATTGATCCTCCCTAACTGTGATGTCAATTCCAACTAATATTACACATTTCCAACTCATCCCAACACCTATAAGGATTCAACTTTCCTTGGAAAATCTTTACACCCTCTACCAAAACTCCACTTCCCACATTGTGGGGAAACCTTCAAGAACACATGGTCCTCACCCTTGAACACTAATGGCCTCCTACAGTGATTGACATAAGACTTATGCCGGTCTATCACCACATTCATCCACTCATGAATGATATAAACCTTCTATATCATGCTATTAACTACATCGAGGTTAAGAACGGTTATCTCCCCAACCTCTACCCATCAAAAGGGTCACTGAAACGGTCTTTCATAAAAAGATTCAAACGAATCCATTCCAATGGTTGATTAATAATTACTATTATAATAAAACTAGACCTAGGGTAAGTGTCCCTCCCAAGATCCACTAAAGTCTAAGATGTATGATTGAATTATATCCACCAGTTTTTGGATAGTCCGTTCTGTCTTCCTATTTTTCTAAGGGTGGAATCTAGTGTTGAGGTGTAACTAGGTGCAAAAATAATATTGCACTCCCCTATAGACTCATGAGTGAAAATGTGTATCATTATCCAACACAATGGATCCCAAAAAACCGTTAAACTATAATACCTCATCCAAATAACTATGCGCCATGAAATTCAACATGTCCAACTCCTTAATCACTAATAAGTCAGACGATTTCATTAGTTGATCCATTATCACCCATATAGCATTGTATCTTCCCTAAGCCCAATGTAACCCTATAAATAAATACACTGATATGTCATCCAACATACACTCGGTAACATACCAACATTTCAAAAAACCACTAGGAACATGATGCCTATCCTTCACCTTCTATAAGACCAAGAATCCTTCCAAAAACTCTGATATTGTCTGCTTCATCCTGGCCCACAAAAACATCATCTTCAATACATGGTACATCTTAAAAATTCATAGTAGTATAGAAAAGGGTAGGTTATGGAACTCATGAAGGACTCCCTCTCACATATCCATCAGAAAAATACAACCTTCAAGGTAATATTATCCTATTCTGTACAACCTCTAACCATCCCTCTAGATAATCATCATGGCCAATATGATCATCCAACACCACTTCATCCAAGTCTCCCCACTAGGACACCTCCACCTATTACATCAAGGAATACATCATTTTCATCTATAATGTAATACCTCTATCACCATTCATTTCTATATCTATGTACACAGATACTAACTCGCCCATCACCTTCCATGAATTTTTATATATTTAAACAACATTCATCCAAGACTTTATGCTCATGGAATCTGAAAAAACATTTACCTTTTATAAGGTTTAAGAGATCTGAAAATCATATTCCTAATGGAAATACATCCCCCATTACTATCAAAAGTTTAGAACACAGTGGGAAAAGAAATACCTCAAACTCTTGTCGATTATGAAGACCAAAAAGTGCTCAACAATAAGGTAATTTCACCACAACATCAGCACAATCAAGACTGCTTCTACCCCTAGATCAAGGTCAGAATAGTTATATTCATGGGGATTTAACTTCCTAGGCCCATAATATATAACTTATAATTTCTACATTAATATTTATCAGAATACTAGACAAGAATCATCACAAAACACCTCAAACGTCACACCTTAATCCGGAAACTAGAGCACTAGAGCGTTGAATAAATTCCCATTTAGATATCTAAACGCTACCTGGTATATCTTTCTCCCCACATAATATTTTTTCTTTTCAATAGAGATATCAAATGATAGAAATTGGGCACAAACCTCCAATAATATCTTGTGAGACCAAGAAAACTGTGAACATCTACCACATTCTTGGGTGATTCCCAAGAAAAAACCATTTCATCCTTCGATACGTATACTTCCACACCCTAGTGTGACACCAAATGTCTAAGGAAATTCACCGCTCAGGTCTAGAAAATACACATGGAAAAATTTTGGTAGAGCTGGTGGTATCAAAGAACCTATATGATGGTTTTGAGATGATCATAATGTTCCTCCAATAACATTGAGTAAATGAATATATTAATGATGGATATAATGAATACCAGATCCAGAAACTCACAGAAGATAGAGTTCACGAGTCCCATATAAACTTCTGGTGTGTCTGTAACACTAAAAGGAATAACAACGAACTCTAAGTTCCCAAACCTATGCTTAAAAGTAGTGTCTAGAATATCTCCCACATTCACCCTTAACTGGTGATACCCAACCCACATATAGATCTCATAAAACCAATATTCACCTCTCAATATTTAAAAAAGATCATATATCCTCAGTAGTGGGCTACAGTTCTTCACTGCCACCTAATTCATCCTCAGGTAGTCTATGCTCAACCATAGACCACAATCCACATTCTCTATTAAGAACACTAAAGAACACCATGATGACACACTAGGCCAGAAAAATCACATCATCATCAAGTCTTAAATCAGAATCCACAACTCCTGTAGCTCATAATGTGTCATCTGATAATGATTCGTTGAAATTAGACAAGCATCGGGCAGAAAGTATATTCCAAACTCAATGACACGTCAAGGGGTTAGAGTCAAAAACGCTACAGGAAGAACATCCAGGAACTCCCCAAAAACTTTGGAAACATCCACCATCCCAACATCTGTTGATCTAACTAGAATCTCAGCCAAAAAGGAAAGAAGAGGATCTATATGCCTACTTCCAACCTAACAGTTATTCTCACCAATGAAAACAACATGTCTGTCATCCACCTTTGAAAACAAAACCCTTCTCTAGAAGTAGTCAATGATAGCATGAATGGAATATAACCAATCAAAACTATGAATGACATCATATGGATGATGCAACCCCATCATTATTCTGCATCCCCATAACACAACAAATATTTTGTTCCTGCCTCCGACTTATGTACTCTACACCAGGGGTATAATGACCCATGTTTGACGTACATGGACATTAAATTTATTTTTCAAAATACATAATACATGACACAAACCGGTTCCTAAGGACCATATTAGTTTATTTCCTTTTTAAACATGGAACACAATAATCTCACTTGGTGAAATATTTTTTACATCTCCCCTAATGATCTTCCCTTTTTCTTACCTAATACACTTTATTATATCTTGGGGAAAAGAAAACATAAGAAGGGTGATATGAAATTCCTATAAAGGATAAACATGGATAATATAAAACAAACCATAAACATAAAAATGTAAAAAAATTAACATTATGTTTAAATATCAAAATTATGAGTCATGAAATAAATCTTTGTAGTTCATGAGGCATAGATCATAAAAGAACATTGACTAAGACAAAATAGAATTGGCATAAAACATGGAATTGTGGAAAAAATAATCCCATAATATGATTTGAAATGTTTCAAAGGTATTTTTGGCAAGACCATCATAGTAAACATAGTCTTTTAGGGAATCCGGTTAACTTGTCAATCACGCCTTGTATTATTGAACAGGATTTACTTGTCATTATAGACCTACATTAATTAACTGGATATGCATTTTTTCCAGTCATTTCTATTTAATGATATATAAATCGTTTCCCAAGGAATTGGATGGAGATATAGGACCCACCCATCTCATAATTAAACTATTCTCACATGTTCCACAAAACATAAATCATTTATCATAGCATAAACCATGAAATAAAATGAGATTCTTAAGCATTATTTCACCATAACATAATCCAAATAAGATAAATGGACTTTATTAAAATAATTTTAGAAAAAAAATAAATCAAATAAAAGTAATAATATGGATTTAAAAATAACTATATGTCTTATTATTTTGATAATCATTTTTGATAAAACACTTGCATTGAATTCTTGAGGAAAATATCCTTTCTTCTTTAAAATCGTTTCCTTTTCACAATATGTCATGAAATTCTAAAAGAAAATAAATTAATTACAAATAATCATGAAATATTTTATAGGAAGTTCATGGAAATAATGAATTTTGAAATGGTAAAAATTCATTCATGATGTAAATGTTTAAAAACACATTCTCCTAGTACTTTTTCTAGAAATGTCAAGAAGTACCTCATATGGTAAACCAAAGAATCATTCCTTCTATAACATGTAGTAAATGTAAAAATAGGTTAAAATTAATTTAAACACACATAGAATAATAATAATTTTATAATAACATTTTTAGAATACATGGACATGTATTCTAAATATATTCCCAGTAAATACTTACATATAAACAATTTCGGGTAAAAATGAGATTCTAACACTATCCCTTACCTTAGGTATGATTTCATTTGTATGTGTTCAAAACTTATATATAGTGGGTTTAAACAAATTATTAACTTGTAAAAAAACATAATAATATTATCGATATCATAAATGATTCACTTATTTTTGTATATTACCCGTTCATTTGTGAATTCCATGTTAAGGAAATATTTTGGGAATTAAT
The DNA here is from genome assembly GCA_963277665.1 of Viscum album. Lineage (NCBI taxonomy): Eukaryota > Viridiplantae > Streptophyta > Magnoliopsida > Santalales > Viscaceae > Viscum > Viscum album. The sequence goes on from OY728152.1 coordinate 1,769,306,037, forward strand.
TATTTTATTTATCGTACAAGTTTTGACTTTTTATTCGTGATATTATAACATAGATCATGGTTTACATACTTCCATAATGTAATATAGAATTTATATATCATATATATTCATTATGTAAGTATATATATAATATATAGATAAATGAAATGGAATACACTGATCATGGAGACGGTAGGTCGTATGTACGCATGAACGCTACTTCAATTCTATGTCATATTAATGTAATGAAAACTACATGATACATAGGTATATTATAATTCAATTATAATATCATATTTTATATATGTTACATAATTTTAGTAACTCTATCCGTTATACATTCCTTGTATGGTATGAAATAGTCAGATCACTTTGAGGGGGTGGTAGTCCGCACTTCCTCAAATGAAATTATCGTAAATACATATTATTGAAAACATAAAAGTGTAATATAAATAAAAAAATACAGAATAATTGAGACAATATAAATATAATATATATCATATATAAATTAATTTCCATCATAATGGCCACCATGTTAGGTGTTAGGAGAAAACTGAACAGTCATCGTTTCGTGACGCAGTAGATCGCCTTACACAGAAATAGTAAGATCGTATCCATAAGATGGAGGTGTGTGTAAGTGTAGTTAGAATAATTAAAATAAAAACATACTAGTATATTTAGATTAATTTTTTTATATGTAATCAATGATTAATAAGATAATATGTAGTGTATAATGAAAATAAAAGAAAATAACTTGAGAGGACATGTTACCTCTAAATCAGGTAACTTCTTTTGATTTGAGATAAAAGGATTTATTGAATTGCCTTATTCCCTTGGTAATGCTTCTATGAGAAAAATAGATATGTTGAATGATTACTTTGGCCTAATTTTGATGAGATAAAATGCTCAAGTTGGTGTGAGAAAATGTGGGAGGAGATACCATTTTATAAGAGATCATGAGGGTCACTTTTGGAAGGTATTGAAATATTATTTTATTATTAAATTATTTTCCATTAAAAAGGTACAAAATTAATTTAATTTGAATATAAGATGACTATTTTTCTAAATAATATCAAATAATACGTTTAAGATAATTTTAGGTCCCAAAATTATCCTTATCATTTAGCTTTAACCCTTAGTTGAATAATTTAACTCTTACCATGTATTCTTGTATAATCATACTATATGGTTAATATAGTTAATATAAAATGAAAATATAACCTCAATTGGTTCATTAATAATATTTTCAACATTATCTAATTCTTTCTTCTAAATCCTAAGTTTTTATGACTATTATATCATTTAATTAAATAGTATGTTTTTTAAAACTCATTTATGTCTATTTTTATAATATTCATATGATGAATTTTTTTAAAAGTTATAACAACTTTATTATTTCTAAAGACATCATTAATTAAAATATAACAAGTCATACTCATACATAATATTATTTTATGGCATAAAAAGTTTGAAAATAAATATATTTAAATATTTATAATCTAATTTATTTAAATCATTCATTAATATTGTAATCTCTACATCATCTTGTCATAAATAAATTTATTTATTTTTATTCTAAACTTTATAAATAAAATACCATAATTTAGGAAATATATTTATATTTCTGATGACTATTTATATTATAATTTATCATATGTATACCTCTATATTATTTTTTTTATTAAAAAGATACAAGTTTATGTTATATTACTCTTTACTTTAAATTAATTCTTATAAAATGAAATTTTCAAATCCATGTGGTTACATGGGGTCCCAAAATGGAATAAAAGATTACTATGGTCATACCTATCTAGTCCAATAGGATTAAGACACGAGTTAGGGTAATATAATATTATTATAATATTATTTTTACCCTAGTTTACCAGATTTACCCTTTAACCATGGTAAATAAAATAATTACTGAATTTAGTATTCATAATGTACAACAAAATAACAGGTACCAATTCACACAATTTGAAAGTTATGATTGTAAATATGGAATCCATTTTTTCAAATTTAAAACACAGAAGTTTCAGTAATAAATTTAAAATTAATTATCGTTGTCAAAACCAAAAAATGGGGTTTTAATAAGTAATAACTACCATTAGATTAGCATGTGTTTATGTCCAATTTTAAAGTAAAATTACTTCCAATGATGAATATTGGAATATATGATAAAAATATAATCCAATTACAATTTAAAACCAATTATAATTATAATCTACTATATAAATAAATTATATGAAATGGTAGTTTTTACTTAAAATGTTGTATTTTTCACTATTAATTAAATTTTTAACTTTATCAAAAAATTAACAACAATTTATCCAAAGTAAATTTTGTTGTTCCTATTATAAAAAATAAGTTTTGTTTCAAATATAACTTATAAATTTATCAAAAACTATATTTAAAAATGGTTCTCCATCAAAAGGAGATAAAACTACATTTTTTAAAAAATAATTCTTTTATCCAAAATATTGATTTTGTTATCATATCATGTGCAAGAAAATGTGTAATATGGATGATAATGTTATATAATATTAAAAATGAAGTCAATACTATTCATAACTTCTAGTTTATGTCCCACTAAATAAAAATAGTTTAATAATATATCTTTTTTTAGTGAAACTTTGTATCACGTACAATGCAAGATATTGAGGAAGGCCACTCTTGCATGTAACACAATCCAAGTCAGTGATTCATATAGTGAAATATTCCTCAGGTGTTTCTTATTACATAATAAAAACATAGTTCATTTATACATTGAACAAAATCTATACTCAATGTTGTATGAAAATTATTCTATCAAATGAACTAGAAATTTTGTGCAACACAAGAAAAGAATACTTCTGTATGTTGCAGGCTAATACAGTGTTGTGTATAGCACAAGATAAAATTGGTGAAGTGTAAAACACATGATATAAAAATAATCCATCTCATAAAATCATTTATTGTTACATTCTACCCCCCCTTAAAATGACTTTCTCCCTCAAAATTTGTCTAGGTTGTAAATATTAGACTAGTTAAAAGTCCCTTTCATATAATCCCACGTCATAAAGAATAATTACAAAACATCATTTTAAAATGGAAATTTAGAAACATAATAGGTACCCAATGTAACTCATCACTAGGTTTCCACGTTGGAGAAAATAGGTGGGAAATGGAAATATGGGTATGGAAGAGAAATCTAACTATCAAGTTCTGATGGATAGTGATAGAGAATAAGGTTTTGAAAAAGATAACTACCAGAAATCCATAAATTTGTGACGATTTCAGGGACCTTATTATTCATCTGATAATAAGTTACGGGGATAATATTGTTTGTTTCAATATATTTTCCCTAAAGTTGATGAATTTTTACCTGAGGATAAATACTTACATGATTTCTGTACAATCTCATCATTGGTTGTTCCCTAAACAATTTCCACTTCATATATTATTTAATGAAATAAAGGTGGATTTGTCATTCGTGAAGTGTTACCAGAATATGCAATAGAATGATATGTCATTCCATATGTCTCAATAGAAATGATATAATTGGTTATCAAATATGCATAATTCCAACTATAGTGAGATGATATATTAATCTAACAAACATCAACCAGATCATAACATATGATATCCAAAAATGGGTAATATTACAATCATTCCAAAAACTGAAAATATAAAACTTTATAAGGAGGTGAAGTAAATCAAAATAAAATTTATCTCCCATATCACATATGGAAGTTGTTTTTTGTCACATTCCAAATATTTGAATAACTTAATCATGCATTCTCTTGAAACATTGTAATAATATAAATTATCGTAGAACCTTAGTGAAAACATGAATTCTATAAAAATTAACTCTTTCCACACACCAAAAATAACAAAAAAAATCTATATACTAAAGCCATGATATCACTTTGTCCTTAAATATATCATGATTTCATTAATACTATCAAATATCTCATTATCTTATAATTCCGTAATTATTTGTATATCATGTGCCTACCAAAAAAATTCAATCACTTTTCATGTTTACCAGTACAATAAAATTCTAGAAAACTACAATAAACCAATACATATATATTCATATATTTGATAATATCATAGAAGTACCTCTACAACATTATTATTGAATTCCAATACATAAAGACATCTATCCATCCTCTTCAATGATTGGAATAGAATATGTCCTTCATTTATTTAGAAGTAACCTCTTAGGTCGGTGCATTAAGATGGGTAATTATTATGTTCTCCATAGATAAGACATTGAAATCCATGATTTTTCATCCCTTTATAACCCTTTTTCCCACACATATAACATATTACCCTCCATTTGAGGTATTTCTCGTGGTTCTTCTTCCCTTCTTCTTGAAATGTAGGAATATTAATATTCTTTCCTCCATGTTCCCCACCATATGAAAATGAATAAATGTCTATCTTCCTCTTATTTTATGACTTAGGAAAAACACTAATGTCCACCTTGTTTATCATATATCTCCATGACCGATTTGGCATAATCACAATATCTTTTACTCTATTTATTACGAAAATTCGTTCCTCATAGTCACCAATTTTTCATCAGATTTCATGTTAACCCAATTCTTTCTAGTTCCCCCTATTTACTAAAACACTAAATTAATAGTGTGAGAGGAAAAAATCATACTAGGAAAAAAAACATATTCAAGGGGGAGTACTTTCAATGTCGGACATCTTAAGTTTGATCCTAGCATATTCATGATCTTTACATTAATTATAAGACTATAATATATAGTTATACTTAACTTTAGTTACCTCTCTAGACATACAATGGAAATATCTATAGGGATCTCACTAATATTTTCTCATCCTAGTTTTGAATGGTTTACTAAACCTTCACTCTGATACCAACTATAATGACCCAATATTGAAAAACATGGTCATTATATTTATTTTTCAGAATATATAACACATGACACAAACAGATTCCCAAAGACCATATTAGTATAGTTTCTTAGGAAACAAGGAATGCAATTTTCTAACTTTGTGAAACATCTTCAATATCTCCCATAAAGATCATCTCATTTGTTTCCTACCTAAAACAACTCTTTATATCCTAGAGAAAAGAAAACATAAGAAGGGTGAGATCAAATGCTCAATTAGTCTAAACATGGAGAATATAAAACATACCATAAACATAATTATTTAAAAACATGAACATAATGTTTAAATATCAAAATCATGAGTCATGAAATAAATTTTAGTAGTTTGAGATACATAGATCATAAAGAACATTAACCAAGATAAAATATCAATTGAATAAAACGTGGAGTTGTGGAAAAAAATATCTTAATTTTATTTCCACAGTAGCCAAGGAATTGTTTTGAAGACCATCATAGTAGACATAGACCATTACATAACCGGGTTTACTTGTCATTACATTCATGTATTACAGAACCGGATTCACTAGCTTTTATATCCTAGCAATATTGAACCAGATTTACTTGATGTTCAAGTCATGTATATGTCATGAGATATAATTCATTACCCAATATATTGGAGGGAGATATAGGTACCACCTATCTCATAATTAAATCATTCTCACATGTTCCACAGAACATAAATCATTCATCATATAATAACCCATGAAATAAAACATGATTCTTAAACATCATTTCATCATAAAATAATCCATATAAGATAAATGGGCTTTATAAAAAAATAATTCCATCATAAACTCAATCAAATTAAATTAATAAATTGAATTGAAACATAACCCTATGTCATCTTAGATGTAAAATAATTTTGATAAAACACTTTAACTTAATTTCTGAGGAAAATAACTTTTTTTCTTAAAAACGTTTTCTTTTCTCAAAATGTTGTGAAATTTTAAAATAAATTAATTTAATTGAAAATAAACTTAAAATATTATATGGTAATATTTTTATAAATAACTCCTTATGAAATATTAAAAAACATTCAAGCTGAGTAAGTTAAAAAAACATTCTCCCCAATATTTTTATAGAAAAGTCAAAAAGTACCTTGTATGGTAAACAAAGAAAATATTCCTTCCATTCCATGTAGTAAATTTTAAAAAAAGAGGTAAATATGGTATTAAACATACATATAATAATAATAAAAAATTTATGATAATGTTAGTCGAAAAAAATTGTGGATGATAAATTAATCCCATAAAAATACTTACGTATAATTAATCTCGGATAAAAATGAGATTGCAAAATTATCCCTTACCTTAGGTCCAATTTTTTTCATATGTGTCTGAAACTCTTATATAGGATGTTTAAACATATTATTAACTTGTAACCAACCAATTATAATATTTATGATATAATATATGATTCGCTTATAACTTTATATTATCTGTTCATTTGTCAATTCCATGTTAAAGCAACATTTTGGGAATAATTGTTTTATTTATCGTGCAGGTTTTGACATGTTATTCTTGATATTATTACTTAGATCATGATTCAAATACTTAAATAATATAAAAAATATTTTATATATCATTTATATTAAATATATAAATATATATAATAGATAGATAAATGAAATTTAATACATCATTCTTAAAGATGATAGGTCGTACATACACATTAACGCCACTTCCATTTCTATGTCATATTAAACGATTCAAAAACTACATGATACATAGGTATGTTATAATTCCATTATAATATCATATGTTATATATGTTACATAATTTCATTAACAACATCCATTATACATTCCATGTATGGCATGAATGAGTCATATCACTTGAGGGGGAGGTAGCCTATACTTCCTCAAATGAAATTATCGTATTTACACACTATGTTAATAATAATGGTATTATGAAAATAATAAAATATATAAGAATAAATATTGTATAAATATAATATATATCATATATAAATACTTTTTCATCTTAATGGCCACCATGAAAAGTGGTGGGAGAGAATTGAATAATCTTCTTTTCGTGAGGCAGTTGTTTTCCGTACATAGAAATAGTATGCTCTTATCTATTAGATGGAGGTGTGTGAAATAGTAATTCAAATACATATAATAAAAACATCCTAGTATCTTGATTATACTGTTATTTTTATTCAGTCAAGTAATAATAAGAGCATGGGTTGTTGAGAAGGATAATAAAAGAAAAGAACTTAAGAGAAGACATTTCCTCTAAATTGGGTAACTTCTTTTGATTTGAGCCAAAATGCTTTTTTGAATTGCCTTCTGCCCAAGGTAATGCTTCTAGGACGAAAAAATGGACGTTGGGAGATAATTTTGCTAGAATTTGGATGAGATAAAGGCTTATGGTGCTGTGATGAAATGTGGGAGGAGATTTCTTTTTATAAGAGGGAGGAGGGGCACTTTAGGAATGTATTGAAATATTATTTTATTATAAAAATATTTTTGGTTTAAAAAGGTCAAAAACTCATTTAATTCCAAGATAATATGAGGATTATCTAAAATCCACTCAACTAATTGGTTTTAGACAAGTTTAGATCTCAAATTTTACATTATATTTTAGCTTTAACCCTTTGTTAAGTAATTTAACTCTTACCATGTCTTCACGTATTTTTATACAATATGGTTAATATAATTACTATAAAATTCCAAAAAAACCTAAAGTGGTTCATTAATTAAAATTTAAACATTATCAAAGTCATTTTTCTGAATATTTAAATTTTTAAACTATTCATATCATGACTTTTTTAAAATCTATAACAATTTTATTATTTCAAAAAAACGTAATTAATTAAAAGAAAACAAGTCATAGTCATCCATAAAATTCATGTATGGCATAAAAAGTTTCAGAATAACCTTTTTTTAATGTTTATAATCTCCATTGTTTAGATCATTCATTAATAAGTTAATCACTACATCATCATTGTGTTATAAATAAATTTATTTATTTGGTGTCTAAAATTTATAAATAAAATACCATGATGTAGGGAATCATTTTATCTTTCCAATGAATTTTTTGAGTAGAATTAATCTTATGTATAACCCCATATTAATTATGTTTATTAATAAGATACAACTTTATGTCATATTTCTCATTACTTCAAATTAATTCTTATAAATTATCATTTTCATATCCAAGTTGTTCCATGGGGTCCCAAAATCAAACCATGTATTCCAATGGTTAGAAATATCTCATCCAATAGGATTTGGACATGTGTAAGGGTAGTTTAATATTATTGTAATATTATTTTTTACCCTTATTTATCAGATTTAACCTTTATCCTTGGTAAGGTAAATAATTATTACAGTTACTATTCATAATGTCCAAAACATAAATGGTGCCTATTCACACAACTTGAACCATATAATTCCAAATATGGAATCCATTTTTCCGAATTTAAAACACATCAGTTTTAGTAATTAATATAAAATTCATTCTCTTTTTCAAAACCAAAACGTGGGTTTTTTTGAAGTAAGAACAATCAAAAGATTGATATGTGTTTATGTCCAATTTAAAAATAAAATTACTTATAATGAACAAAATTGGATTAAATGTTAAAAATATAATCCAATTACACTTTAAAAAAATTAAAATTACAATCTAACTATATCAATAAACAGATGAAAAGGTAGATTTGACATAAAATGCAGTATTTTTCACTATCCATTACAAAATAAACTTTATCATAACATTTCCAAAAAAATTTCCCAATGTAAATATTTATGTTAATATTATAAATATGAACAATATTTTTTCAAAAATAACATATAAATGTATCAAAAAATATATTAAAAAATGTTCTCCATCAAAAGGCATCACAACTGTATTTTTAGAAAAATACTTCTTTTATCCAAAAAAGTGATTTTGTTCTCAAATAATGTACTAGAAAATGTGTTAGATTGCATATAATGTAATATAAAATTAAAATTTGTTTAATAATATTCATAATGCCTAGTTTATATCCCATTAAATAATAATATTTTAATAATATATCTTTGTTTAGTGAAACTCGCTATCGTGTATAACGCAAGAAATCGAGGAAGGTCTCTTTTGTGTGTAATTCATGCCAATTCAGTGTTGCATGTAGTGCAAGATTACCTTTTTACTATGTATAAAATAATCCAAAATTAGTTTATGTATACGTTGGAAAAAATATATACTCAGTGTTTTGTGAAATGAATTCTATCAAAAGAACTTGAAATTGTGTACAACATGAGCCATGAATATTATTCCCTATACTAAATTATAATACTATGTTCTATATAGTACAAGATAATATTGTTTTAGTATACAGAACAAAACATCAAAATTGTAACGCCCCGACCCCAGTTACCGAGAGTCGGTGCATTATTGCGTAACATTGGCATGATCACAAAAGATAAAGTCTCAAAATACTGATTAGGTTAGTAGCCTTGGAAACACTAGATACATTCATAAATGTTACATTGCATCATAAATTTAAAAAAATACAATAAAATAGTATCCATTTTCCACACTCATATCCCCTTAAGTCTATCCCTCTAGGTCATTCCTAAAATACTTCTTCACATCCTGGAAAAATTGAAACATTGAAAGGGGTGAGCTCAGATGCTTAGTAAGGATAACAATATAGCAGAATCTTTCATAAATAAACATAAACATTTAAGGAAATGTATAATTAAAACAAAATACTTTTAAACTTGAACTTCAACATAATATGGAAAAAGTAAAATGAAATAATTCCATTTACTTATTCACATGGATATTCTACTGGTCGAATAATCACATGCAATATCAATAACCACTTTCATAATGATGGAATGTATAATGCCAGACTATCAGAACCACGTAGCCAAGGCCTCGTGCCAAGACCACAAATAATATTTTGTCAAGGCTTCGTTCCAAGACACTAGTTTGTCTCATGAGACCTATAGATGCATCGAGGAGCTATAGCGGGCTCCACCCGTCACTTATTAAGTCCAATGCATTCCTCATATGAAGAGGTTTAAACATATCATAAACCATAACATAATCGTATCACATAAAACATTAATAAAGGAAACATAACATTTCCACATTTAAATCACAAGATCTCAATACAACACATTTATATATTAAAACATTATCAAAACCAATTTCGATACCAAAATAAATGAAAGTTAAAACTTGGTTTTTATTTTTCATTTTAAAAAAAGTTATGGCTTTTAGGGGAAGCCGAAACTCAAATAATCGTCACGGAGGCGGAGAAGTCATTGTATCCACATACATATGAAAAGAAAAACATTACTTTTTGTGGTTTAGTAAAACGCTTCATCTAAAAATATTCTTTTTGAATAAACGTAAAAGTCAAAGGGGTTTGTACACTGTATAAAAGAAATTGGTGTATAAAACAAAATACGCCTCAATGAATGGAGATTGAGACAACGTTCCTTAAAAAGGTCATTTTTAAATAAAATATATCTATTATGTGTATTCACTATATGTACACGTAGAGAATGTATATATACAAGATAGTACATAATAATATCGTGACATAATTTGAAAGTAAGAGATTAACCCAAAGAATGGAAATTGGGTTAAGAAGTTCCCTTACCTCGTGTCCGACTTGACTCGATCGTTCTTTAACCTCCTGAATAATAAACTAGAGTTAATTTATAATTTATTAAGAACCTTTTTCAAGTTCATTATTCCTTTTATATCACTTATTACCATGTTATGAACATTATGTAATTATTTATGTTAATAACGGTCGTTTTGTCGATCTTTGGTACTTGAGTCAAAAATAAACTTCTTATAATTAAAAGTTGTTTATGTGGTAGAATATCCATTATCTACAAAACTGTATTCATGATTTATATATCATATTCATAATATATATCCAGTATATACATTCATTTATAATATTACATAACATTTAGAGGTAAAAAATGAAATGCACCGTTCATGGAGATGGTAAGCTGCACGTATGCATGAACGCTACTTTCAATTCTATTTCATATTTATTGGAATGAAGTTATAAATATATAAAGTTATAATATAAATCCAGTATAATATAATGTATAATACCATTTACTCCATCCTTTATACATCCCACATATGGCATTAATGATTCAAATCACTTTCAGGGGGCGGTAGTCTGCACTTCCTAAAATGAAATTATAGCGTTTACCCATAATTGAAATCATAAAGGTATAACATAAATGAAAAATACAGAATCATAAGGAAAACAAAAACATAATATATATAATATATAAAAATATTTTCATCATAATTTCCACCATGATATGTGCTAAAAGAAAATTGAGCAATCATCGTTTCGTGAGGCAGTAATTCTCCACCCACATAAACAGTATGTTCTTTAACCATTAGATGTAGGTGTGTATAAGTGTATCGCTAATCCTTATTATAAAAAAATCCTAGTATATTTAGGATACTTGTTTTGTTACAAAAGAAATTAATAAAATGATTTTAGGTGGTTGGAGAAGCAAAATAAAACAAAATAACATAAGAGAAGACATTGCCTTAAAATCGGGTAACTCTATTTGATTTGAGCCAAAGGATTCCTTGGGAAGAGTTATGCCCAAAGTGAGGATTCTAGGAGTAATATAGGGAATTTGGGAGAGTATTTGGGTGGAGTTTGGCCGATCCAAATGGATTGAAGGTGTGAATAAGGTGGTATAGGTGGGGGCCTTTTATAAGAGGAGAGAAGGGGCACTCTTGGAAAGATTGAGATGTTACTTTATTATGAAATGGTTTTATGATTCTAAAGGTCCCAAAATGATATATTTATATGATAAGCTGATAATGGTTATAAATATACTCATCCAATATGTTTTTGACAAGTTTAAGCCTTATATTTTACATTATCTTTTCATTTTATTTATATCGTTAATTAATGAGGTAATCTCTTCATCATCATGGTGTCATAAATAGTTTAATTTATATAATGTCTAAAAATTATAAAAAAATTATCATGATGTAGGAAATATCTTTATATTTATAATGAATATTTATAGTCAAAAATATGACTTGTATAACCCCATTTAAAAATTTTTTTAGTAAAACAACTCCTGTTTGTGAGATTTTTATTTTAACATTAAATAAAAAGTTTTTAATGTCATTTTCCTACCAAAGTGGCTCCATGGGGTCCCCAAGTTGACACATGGATTTTCTTGGTCGTCCATGACTCATCCAATAGGTGTAGGACAAGTTTCAAGATCATTTCATATTTTTATAACATTACCTTTACCTTAAATTTCACTAATTACCTTTAATCGCGATTAATTAAACATAAAAGTTACTATTCACCAAAAATTATTTTAATCCCATTGAACCACATTTTACTTCCTATTTAAAACCATGTATGTTGGATTTTTGATATTTGAGTCACAGAAGTGGTAATTTTTCATTTAAACGAAAAATCAGTTTTTTAACTACCTCTTAGTGGTGTCACTTTTCATCAAAAATTGATGTTTTTCAGAACAAAGCCAAAATTTCACCCTAAGATATAATTGATACTCAGAATTCAAAAATGATTTCTATTTTAAAAAATTTCAAACATATAAGTTTCATTGATTAATTTTATAATTAATTCCCGTTGTCACAACAAATAGCGTGTTTTTAAGAAATGATATATATCAAAAGATTGACAATTGTTTATATCCAATTTCAAAGTGAAATTAATTCTAATGAACACCATTGGATGAAATGGTACAAATATATTCTAATTATACTTTAAAACCACTCAATAGTATAATTTATCACTATTAATTATTTTTATTAAAAAAGTAGTTTTTAAGTATTTTTTACTATTCATAAAAAATTGGAAGTTCTCAGAAAATTACAAAAAATTCTACTTTGGATAATTTCGATATTCCAAATACAAAAAAGAAGTCCATTTGGAATGATAAAATTAATAAAATTTCAAAAAGTAGGTATTACTATTCACAACGGCTACATTGATTGGTTGTGGTGCGTTAGAATCTCGAACTTGCGTACAATGCAAGCTATTGTATTTTTGAAAGAGAAGCATATCGTGGAAGCTCGGGGTGTTACATTCTCCGCTCCTTCAATAAATTGCGTCCTCGCAATTTGAAATTTTTATTTGAAAGTAAATGGTTTAAAATAGAAAATACCTTTGTGGAAAACCCATATCGGAAATAAGGTTAATAAAATTTATCCTTAATAAGAGGGAATGGGAAATGAAAAAGTCACCACCAAATTATGATCTCAATAAGGGGAACATTGGTGGAAATTAGAGACATATAATTGGAGGGAAAACGTAAATATTTGTGGGGAGTGGTTGAGGTCATCAATCACAAACAAGTGTAAAATTGAGGGCCTCAAATCCTTCAATCTATGTTGATTTAAAATATTATCAGTCCAACAAGATATAAGGTATTAGGACAACTCATTTTTTGTTTTAATATCCCTTTAATAAAGTTTAAGAATTAATTTATTCATAGAATAAGAGATAGGTATATATATATTTATGCTTGACAAGTAGAGTTTCAACCTTCAACTAATTTCTACCACAAACTCATCTTTCACTCAAAATGATAATAGAACTCAAAAATATTATATTTATCCTAATAGTACAAGGTTCAAAATATTAACACATACCAATTAGATTATAAAAACTATTTTGTAATAACCAGGGACTTTACGTAGTCCAGTGGTAGGAGATTAATCCCAATTGCACTATGGTTGTGGGTTCGATTCCCATAGCTTTGTCCGACGCGATGGGTTGTCACTCAGTATGTGTCTTGTCATTTTTATAAATATCCACAAATAACCTTAACAATAGTATCCAATGTAATATATAATCCATTCCAACCTTTATAGTTATCCAAAATACTTCTGTCCAACTCACAGTCCAAATTTTATAAGGAAGGTAAACATAATGAAGATCCTTTTTTCCGCGTAACAACATGTGAACACCTTCATCATTTTTTCTTTTAAAACAATGCAACATCCTGAATTACCATAAATCCTTATTTATTACATTCATGATCCCTTATTCCTTATATAATACTAGATATAATCCTTCTATCCAAAAATGTATACAAATCATTATTCAGTTTTAAGGAAGTTATGAATATCCAATATAATTTATCCAAATCAATCATTTATTATTCCAAAATCACTATCTCAGTATCAGAACCATATTATGGTTTATCTTTCTCTCAACCATATATTTTCCAAAAATTTAACCTACTATGGAGTCACTTTTCTTGGTTCCACACAATCTCAAGTCCTTGATGAAATAGTACTGTAGTACAATCCTTATATACTCCATAATTATTATAACCAGTACATCATTGATACAACACTCAAATGAAAAAATTCATTAATAACAACATAAGAACTCTAATCATTCCTCCTCATTTGTGGTAGTATCATAACATGATTATTATCCAATAACATCATTTGGGGCATACTATGATGATTTGGACATTGGATTGGGTAGTGTCCCCACTCCTTGCAGATGAAGCATTGTACATTTGAACCCTTTTTCATAACCTTGCAGTCACGCACTTTGTGTCCATTTTCTCCACACTTATAACAAACTCCCTTTCGCTTCTGAAAAGTTCCAAAGTGTTTCTTCCCACAGTTATCACATATTGGAAAATTCTTCTTTTCCCTCATCCCTTTATCCATCATTCTCTCTTCCATCCTTTTCTTCTCTTTCTTCCCTTCAAAGCCATAAGACTCAGAGAATTCTTTACTTATCTTATTAACACATGATACTATTTCTTCATATGTTGAGAACACATGGGAGACTATTTCCCTTCTAAATTTTGGCTTAATACTGTGAAAGATATGATCCTTCTTACTCTTTGGATCATACGTATTGTTGGAGTTCACATTCCTTCTAATGGGAGCCATTTCTATACAATGGAATAAACTAGATCAGTTTATCAATCAAAATACATAATTCCATACTTGTAAAACAATTAACATAAATTTAACTATTTATAGATGTAATCCATAATCATAAAAATGTTTTCTTTGACAAAGTATATACTCATAATCCCTTCATAATGGTTTGTAAATAAAAAGATAATTATCCTTAGCATATCCCCCGGGAGTTTCGTAACCAAGAGTTAAGCAAGGCCCGTTGTCGTGCACCAGTTCACGTTCGAGTCTAGCTCAAAGTGGTGTTTTCGGGTTTTACCCCTAGGTACATCTGTGCCAGAGCCGCCTCTACCTCCTCGTATCCAGACAGGGATGTATTGCTCCGAAAACTCACAAAATCTCTATAATACCAAAATTCTAAGAAGTTCTACTATACTAATCCTCAAAGTCTATCTTTGGGCTATGTTCTCTAATCAGAGTTTATCTAAATCTAGCTTCCATGGTTAGTACTAAACTGCCTCTGATTCCAACTGTAACGCCCCGACCCCAGTTACCCAGAGTTTGTGAATTATTGCGTAACATTGGCATTATCACAAAAGATCAAGTCTCGAAAGACCGATTAGTTTAGTAGCCTTGGAAACACTTGATACATTAATAAATGTTACATTACATCATAAAGTGAAAAAACGACAATAACATAGTCTCCATTTTCAATACTCATATCCCCTTCAGACTATCCCTCCAGGTCATTCCTAAAATACTTCTTCACATCCTGGCAAAATTAAAACATTGAAAGGGGTGAGCTCAGATACTCAGTAAGGATAACAATATAGAGGAAGCTTTCATAAATAAACAAAAATATTTAAGGAAATGTATAATTAAAACAAAATCCTTATAAACATTAACTTCAATATTATATGGCAAAAGTAAAATGAAATAATTCCATTTACTTATTCACATGGTTATTCTACTCGTCGAATAATCACATGAAATATCAATAACCACTTTGATAATGATGGAATGCATAATGACAGACTATTATAACCACGTAGCCAAGGCCTCGTGCCAAGACCACAAATAAGATTTTGTCAAGGACTCATGTCAAGACACTAGTTTGTCTCATGAGACCTACTAATGCATCGAGGAGCAATAGCGGGCTCCACCTGTCACTTATTAAGTCCAATGCATTCCTCATATGAACAGGTTTAAACATATCATAAACCATAACATAATCGTATCCCATAAAACATGAATAAAGGGAACATAACATTTCCACATTTCAATCACAAGATTTCAATACAACACATTGATTTATTAAAACATTATCAAAACCATTTTCGATACCAAAATAAATGAATGTTAAAACATGGTTTTTATTTTTCATTTTAAAAAAAGTTGTGGCTTGTTGGGGAAGCTGAAACTCAAATAATGGTCACAACGGCGGAGAAGTCATTGTCTCCGCCTATGTATGACAAGAAAAATATTCATTTTTGTCTTTTATTAAAATGCTTCATATAAAAATATTTCTTTTTAATAAACGTAAAAGTCAAACGGGTTTGTACACTGTATAAAAGAAATTGGTGTATAAAACAAAATATGCCTCAATGAATGGAGATTGAGACGAAGTCCCTTAAAAAGATCATTTTTAAATAAAATATATCTATTATGTGTATTCACTATATGTACACATAAAAAAAGTATAAATACAAGATAGTACATAATAATATCATGACATAATTTGAAAGTATGAGATTAACCCAAAGAATGGAAATTGGGTTAAGAAGTTCCTTTACCTCTTGTACGACTTGACTTGATCATTCTTTAACCTAATGAATAATAAACTAGAGTTAATTTATAATTGATTAAGAACCTTTTTCAAGTTCATTCTTCCTTTTATATCACTTATTACCATGTTATGAACATTATGTAATTATTTAAGTTAATAACGGTTGTTTTGTCGATCTTTGGTACTTGAGTCAAAAATAAACTTCTTATAATTACAAGTTGTTTATGTGGTAGAATATCCATTATCTTCATAATTATATTCATGATTTATATATCATATACATCATATATATCCAGTATATACATTCATTTATAATATTACATAACATTTAGAGATAAGAAATGAAATGCACCGTTCATGGAGACGGTAAGCCGTACGTACACATGAACGCTACATTCATTTCTATTTTGTATTTAATGGAATGAAGTTATAATTATATAAAGTTATAATATAATTTTAGTATAATATAATGTATAATACCATTTACTCCATCCTTTATACATCTCACATATGGCATTAACGATTCAAATCACTTTGAGGGGGCGGTAGTCCGCACTTCCTAAAATTAAAATTATCGCGTTTACCCATAATGGAAATCATAAAGTTATAACATAAAGGAAAAATACAGAATCATAAGGAAAAAAACATAATATATATCATATATAAAAATAGTGTCATCATAATGGCCACCATGAGAGGTGTTAAAAGAAAATTGAACAATCATCGTTTCGTGAGGCAGTAATTTGCCACCCACAGAAACAGTATGTTCTTTAACCATTAGATGTAGGTGTGTGTAAGTTTATCTCGAATAATTTTTATAAAAACATCCTAGTATATTGAGTATACTGTTGTTATTACAAAATAAATTAATAAAAAGAGTTTAGGGGGTTGGAGAAGAAAAATAAAATAAAATAACATAAGAGAAGACATTACCTTAAAATCGGGTAACTCTCTTTGATTTGAGACAAAGGCTTCCTTGGGAAGCGTTCTACCCAATGTGAGGCTTCTAAGAGTAAGAGAGGGAATTTGGGAGAGTATTTGGGCAGTGTTTGGCCGAGCCAAATGGCTTGATGGTGTGAATAAGGTGGTAGAGGTGGGGGCCTTTTATAAGTGGAGAGAAGGGGCACTCTTGGAAAGATTGAGATGTTACTTTATTATGAAATGTTTTTCGGATTTTAAAGGTCTCAAAATGATATATTTCTAGGATAAGGTGATAAGGGTTCGAAATATACTCATCCAATAGGTTTTTGACAAGTTTAAGCCTTAGATTTTACATTATATTTTCATTTTATTTAAATCGTTAATTAATGAGGTAATCGCTTCATCATCATGGTGTCATAAATAGTTTACTTTATTTAATGTCTAAAAATTATAAAAAAATTATCATGATGTAGGAAATCTATTTATATTTATAATTAATATTTATAGTCAAAAATATGACTTGTATAACCCCATTTAAAAATTGTTTTAGTAAAACAACTCATGTTTGGGATATTTTTATTTTAACGTTAAATAAAAAGTTTTTAATGTCACTTTCCTACAAAAGTGGCTCCATGGGGTCCCCAAGTTGACCCATGGATTGTATTGGTCTGCCATGACTCATCCAATAGGGGTAGGACAAGTTCCAAGATCATTTCATATTATTATAACATTATCTTTACCTTAAATTTCACTAATTACCTTTAATCGCGATTAATTAAACTTAAAAGTTACTATTCACCAAAAATTACTTTAATCCCATTAAACCACATTTTACTTCCTATTGAAAACCATGTATGTCGGATTTTTGAAAATAAAATCACAGAAGTGGTAATGTTTCATTTAAACGAAAAATCAGTTTTTTAACTACCACTAAGTGGTTTCACTATTCATCAAAAATTGAAGTTTTTCAGAACAATTCCAAAATTTCACCCTAAGCTATAATTGATATTCCGAATTCAAAAATGATTTCTATTTTAAAAAATTCCAAACATATAAGTTTCATTAATTAATTTTATAATTAATTACCGCTGTCACAACAAATAGCGTGTTTTTAAGAAACAACATATATCAAAAGATTGACAATTGTTTATATCCAATTTCAAAGTGAAATTAATTCTAATGAACACCATTGGATGAAATGGTAAAAAGATATTATAATTATAATTTAAAACCACTCAATAGTATAATTTATCACTATTAATTATTTTGATTAAAATAGTTGTTTTTAAGTATTTTTCACTATTCATAAAAAATTGGATGTTCTCAGAAAATTACAAAAAATTCAACTTAGGATAATTTCGATTTTCCAAATACAAAAACAAAGTCCGTTTGTAAAGATATAATTTATAAAATTTCAAAAAAGTAGGTATTACTATTCACTACGGATACTTTGATTGGTTGTGGTGCGTTAGAATCTCGAACATGCGTACAATGCAAGCTATTGCATTTTTGAAAGAGAAGTGTATCGTGGAAGCTCGGGGTGTTAAAAAAATAATCTATCTCATAAAATATCGGGATGTTATAAGGGGATCTAGCATCCTCTTTATGCCTAGTCCTATATAGTGGGCTATAGCGTGTGAAACAAAGAAGTTTGAGGATCCTATATCTAAATAAACAACAGACTAGGGTAATAAAAAATAGATCTTACCTCTAATGATATTTGGACCTAATGGAAATACTACCTCTTCTATGTGAAATTTACCACACCCAAATTATATACCCCTCTACTGAGACCACCCCCATAATCACCCCTGGTTTGAGGTCCCTATGGAACATCTTGAGGTCAACCTCTACCAACTCCATCTTCCCTCGGAAGAGGATTACCTAATTATTCCTACTGCTAAAATAGTCTGGTTGGAAACTACAGTTGAGGTTGGTGCTAAACATGTCCACCTCTACCATACTGAGAACTGACATCCATTAAACACTGATTTTGAAGTTTTCTATGAACCCCACATATGAAACATGTAGACCCCAAATTCAAAGGAAAGGTACGGGAACTACTATCACCATAAGGTCAAAAATGGTGATTTTGGAGTAAGTTCCCTATCGGCCAAAACCTCAAAGGCCCATGAACCTAAAAACTACTTATTCAATCCTTTCCTATAAAATAACCCTTCTAATTCCCCTCTCATGGTAGACCTCCTTGTGAGTGTATCCGATCAACCATCTTTTCCTTTTTCTAAACTACTAAGTATGTCGACAATGTATAGGTGGTAACCGCGTACTGAATGGAAGGATGAATTTCCTCCTCTATGCATCACTCATGAGACTCCTCATCTGGAAAAATAACACGGGAAAATTAATGAGATCCTTGAACTTAATCTCTATATCCTATACCGAAACACTCCCCTTTTAGAGGGATAGAGACTCCTGTCTCTTCTCAACCTTCAAGGTAAATGAAAGGAATTCTTCTCAAAACTCCTAGAAATTGACCTAGAGAATGAAAACTTCCTTTATCTCTCCCAAATATAGCATCTACCATTGGTACATACCTCCCTGCATCTGACTCGCCAAAAAAGTAACCCAGTACTCCATCAAATCCCAGATCAAACTGAAGGTTTTCACAAGTTCCACAATCTACATCTTTGTCTCCATGTTTGAAACATTTCCCACATACTTTCCCATGTTCTGTCCCTATAAAGCACATAATGTTCTCTACCACTAGTCACCCACTTTCACTAGATCAACCCTCCACTGATTAACTGTATCGGCCTGGTGAGCCTCAACATCCCAAGCAACATGAAAAATATGAATGGGAGCAATAGTTGAAAGGTAAATAAGGAATTCCTATGCCCAAATGGTGTGCAATTTTATTAAAATTTATTTTAACTTGTTTAACTGAATATTAATTTTAACATTCCCAAAACAATTAATTATGATTCTTTTACCTTTCTTAGGGTCTCTACCCTACAAACAGTGTAGCATCACTTGGTCATTCGGTAGGCTTATAGTCCTTGCATCGAACCATGGGGGAGCTTTAAATCCAGTGTCCTAACTAGTCTTCACTGGCCTATTCTATGCACCAATATCATATGAAACTATTTCCATTCCAAAAAAATCAATCCTCCCCATTCCAAACTTAAAACTCCATCCTTTATCTCTAGAATCACCTTTGATACCATTTTTCCATGACATTTCCTACCAAAGATACCCATCCTGGGCTAGCAATGAAGAAATGGGGATGACGACCCCCTGAGTCCCACCTTTAATAGGACTTGTGGTGGAAATGAGCACCAACGGTATAAAAATATCACAAAATTGGAGGAATTGACCTTTTTATTGTAAATAAATAATGGGAGATAATATGTGTCAACCTCAAGATAGGTATAATAAATTTATAAATGAAATCCAAAATTCATCTCACATGCATGTTTAAAATAAAACTCTTACAAATGATATAATGCCCCAAAGTAAGTATCAATATTATGTCTAGGTAGTGACACGACAACTGTTAATATCTAAGCTAGTTATTTCAAGCAAAGTCTACAAAGTCCTACTAGAATCATGAAGAGATTTTTATATACATAGGGTTACTTTACAGGTATACTCGGTATTTAAACTCATGTCTCTCATGAACACATGAAAGGAAGCATACTAATTCCCCTGTAAGAAAACAACAAAACACAACAACACCTAAAATGGTATACTATCCATCCCATCATCACAAATGAATTACCACCAAGTAATTCTAGTCAAGTAATGGAATATATTAATTCCATAGATGATTTGGGCACCCTACACCACTTCTCACTGGTTTATCCACTCTTGCTGAATGGAAAACATCCTCATGCTCCCACCTCTTCTGATGAACCATGTACCAACCTGTCCGAACACATATAGGCCCAACATACCACATCTCAACCTATCACCCAATCCCAAGTCACATCACATCCCACCCTAAGACACCTGGGCTGAAACCACCTCTTGTTCCATCACTGGAGCCCCATTTGCATCACATTCATCATGCGGACACATGGGCCACAAATCGCATCTCATCCCATCACCTAAGCCTGCGTCACATCACATCCCAACCACAGAAATATTGGACCCAAACCACATTTCATCCTTTCCGATGATACAAAGGCCTTAACATGTCTCATACAAAAGACACCTAGGAATGAACAACTCAGCCACACACACCTGGGCCTCACAAACCACCAACATGCCTGATGAATCTGGGGTTATCTCCACCCAGAAGGGGGATTAAGGAATAGTTGTAAGAAACTACCATCCTCACATAGAGATGTTTGAGAAATAAACCCTCCCTCTTGATGATGGTGTTTTTTTGCACATAGTGGACAACTAGTGTGGGGTCTTATAGAAATAACAAGAAATATACAAGTATATACATATATGATTTCAGACACTCATTCTCATATTATGGGTTATCAATAATAAAACCATCTCTCAACACTTTCAACCTTGCTTCTACCTCTAAGTCTACAATAGCACACCTTAATCCACAACCCAATTCATATTTTTGACTAATTTAATTAGCCATTACCATTCTTTATTTATAGTAAATTTATTCATTCTCACAACCAAACCAACCCAAGATAATCCCAAAAAATATTAATCAATTATTTATTCATATATTACATTACTATAAAAGACACTTCCAAGAACAAAATATAACAAGAAAGTGGAAAAAATTAAAACATGGAGAAACTCTTTGATAATTACCCATACCAACCAAAACAAGTCATGAACTCTCAACTATATCCAACAATGCAACATGGAACAACCTGACCGTTGCCCCACTACACAACACTGCTCATCCATTCCACCAATAAAAAATCTCTCAACCTAATATTCCATTACAAATACAAGTTGATGTATCACCTATAATTTCATCCACAACACCACACAAACAAACCTAAAGCACATACTCTTGCTTCACAACCACACCACAACCCCAACCAGAGAAAACCTTAATGTCACAACATAGACACGACACCTATCATCGGTCCATTACACAAAATCATTGCTATCCCACAAAACACATCTCCCAACACACCAAATTATAACTCAATTTTATATTTATCAAGGAATTACTTATTTAATTTCACTTGTTAATTTAGTGGTAGTCACAAAAAATGGGTAATCATGGGGCATTCCTTTATTATCCAAGCATACTTGATTTAAAAATTTTCATATATATATATATGTTCAACCTGAACCAAAAAACATGAAATAAATTTAGTTCACACACAAATCCACCACCAACCCCCATTTTCAGTGGGTCACTCATCCCATGTAATCACAATATTACAATCTGTATCATGGATGTAAAAATCATGGGGAAAAACATATTTCCCATTTCAAATTTAATTATCAAGTTCTTATATTCAATTAATCCAGGGAAACTATAATTAAAGGGTGAAAAATGAAAAACCCATCCAACATGTTTTGTAATAAAGAGAATATAGTGAAATCCTACCTTGAAGGGGTTTCAATGTTCTTCACATGTGTACGGATCTTGTTACGGTCCTCTGGTCAACTATCCTGCAAGATCATCATGCTTACAAGGACACAGCAGGATCACTGTACCAACAAAAACTGAGATGGACCCCATTAGGAATCACGGATAAGAACATTCCATAGTAAAAAAATGATATATAAAACATAGTGATACCAAAACGATGGATACTTCTTGAAAAATGGAGGGAGAACATACCTTTGATCATCAAGGATTGCTAATGAATGATAACTGATATCAAAGGATCAAAGAGGAAGGAAGAGGTTTTAAAGAACTCCTTAGGGTGCCTAGTTTTCATCTAGACTGATAGAGATTGTTGTAGTCATAGTATTTGAAAAACCCAAAGAGGCTAAAATTTTTAAAAAAATTATAGCATCGTGGTATTACATGACATGTAATCTCCTTTCACGTCATGTAAAACCTCATGGTTCACATCAATTGAAAAATGTGTCACCTGTCGATGTTAATTTATTTTTTCAAACAATGATGTATTTTATGTCATGAATCCCTATTTCACATCATTTAAAATTCTACATGTTGTGAAGCATTCCAGGACAATCCACAAAACTAATCTTCACATCGTGAAATCAAGTTACACAACTTGTAACCTCCCTGTATCCAGCTTTAAACTATTGAACTTATACAAACTCCCTTCATGCCTCCTCCAAGCACATCCAATTAAAAAACTCATAATGTTTCAGACCAATATGGTACATGATATTACACCCTTTCTCTATATAGTGATAGACCGATGGGCTCTCACATTGAAAGATATTCCACTTATTTATTGAAGAAATATTAAAAATATGTATATTATTTTTTCTAAAACAAAATTTCATTGATTACTCATAAAATTTTATTATGTATTCTTTAATAATACACCTTAATTTTTTTGGTTGGGTTATAATAATGTTAACCTTTTTTGACATGTGGAAAAATTTCGGCATTGCGTATGTTACTTTTCCAATATATATGATTATTTTCAATTTAATTGTGTGTTTTTTATTAATTTTCTAATATAATGGATACATTTGAATTAATTAGTTATGGTATGGACCATGTTATTGATGGCCCCTCGATACATCGATAGGTATTATGTTAAAAAACAACATGGGTTTTAGTGTATAGTTCTCCACATATCATTATAGTGTTCTGCAATATGGCCTTGGAAACATGTTTGTATATTTGAATTTATTAATTCTATCAGTATGAGTAAAATGATTGTTTAAAGAAATTTTTTCACATACCTTTAGGGATATATAATTACCACTATTTTAAATTATTATGGATTAATTTTATTTATTCATTCATACCATATCACTTGTGTTAAGTTTTTGTTTTGATAGCTTCAATTTTATGCTACTCCATACAGAGCATATAAGATCACCCATATTTGTTTTCCACTCCTCATGAAACCAAAATGATATATATTTTTAATTTTTATGACTTTGATGGAAGGGATAATAATTTTCTCACAATATGATCATGTTGTATATTATGTTTTAAAATTTAATGTATATATAAATCTAGTCTTATAAGACTGCTATGTTATTGGATCATATTGCAACTCTTGGATTTTGTACCATTAATATAATATAACTACTGGATTCATGTTTCTACCATATATTTTGGTACATGCATAATTAATATATATATATATATCGATATTCTGTCTCATGTTCTTTCATGACCCATGAATGATATTTTTCAACATGAATTTACACTTTTTAAATTTAGTGTACAGTTTATCCTTTATTAAGGCCATCAAAAAAATCCTCAAATGATCTTCACGATCTTCAGTTATATTAGAATATACAATAATATAATCCATAAATACTAGAAAAAATTTATTAATTTATCCTCTAAAGACTCTATTCATTAAACCCTTAAAGATTTCAGGGGAATTTATAAGGCCAAAATGAATCGTTATGAATTCTTACTGTATATACATCATATGAAATGTTATCAAAGATATATAATCCTTTTTTTATAAATAAATAATATATAAATAACTGGTCAAGCCTTAAGAAGAACTGAGCCCCTATGATTTGTTTGAATATGTCATCAAGACGGTATAGAGGATACTTTTTCATGAACATAGCCTTTTTGTGTTCTCTATAATAGATAAAATGATGTATTTATCCATAATTTTTCTTGATAAAGATGGTTGGGCAACCTCATGGGGGAAACACTAAGGAATATAAATCATTATCCATATTCTTATAAATTTTATTCAATTCATCCAATTTTTGGGTAACTATTCATTAATGACTCTCGAATATAGTCATATAACATGATATGAGTTCAATTGAAAACATAACATCGTTTTATAGGGTTATATTAATTAGGTTATTAGAAAATACATTGATATACTATTTTATGATTGTAATATATATGATTTTTGTTTTCTCCAAAAAAAATTGATTTAATAGAGACTCATTACTGGGTATCATGACAAATATTATAGGATTTAATTCTAATGGGAATTCATAATAATCCTTGATCCTTTACATAATAATTGGATTATTTAAGAAATAAAATGTTTTATCCTTATCCCAGAAATTATTATGAGATTGATATAGGGGGAATCAATCCCTGCCAAATATAATATAAAATTCTACCAAGGGAATAAGAACATGATTTATAGAAAATATCTACCCCCAAACCGAAATTGTAGTGGAGTTATATACTTTCGATAAAATAAACACACCACCAGGTGTCTTCACTTATAATTTAATATCTAATGTTTGGAGTGGTGAATAAATATTCTTATAAGATATTCATGATTTCAAGGATTAAATAGAAAAATAATATTATAATATATTCACAGGTTCAAAGTAGAGTGTATGTGTACTATTAATCACATCATCGTCAAGAGATACTATAGTTATAGTGATTGTAAATGATATTCCTTTTTCCCATTGTCTATGAGGTTTCTTATTTCTATTATCAACATTACCCCTTGGATTATAGAATAGATTTTCATAACATCTAGTCTCCATATATACTAAGTAATTATGTGTTAGTGGTTCATTAATTGTGGAATTCTTTTCCTTGTTTCATTTACCATCCTCTTTATCTATTTCCTATAATTATGATATTAGTTTCTATTCCATTCACACTTGAAACAATTCCTAATTACATAATGAAATTTCCAAAGTGTTTCCTCCCACAATGTTTCCATGTAAATGGTTGTTATTTCATACCTGGGTATTATTATTCACTTGATTTCCCATTAAACCCCATTTTAATTTTCATATCTCCAAATCCGTGAGAATAATTAGAATCTATAATTTTTATTTCTACCATAAGTTCTCATATAACCATCTCTATGTAGGTACATATGTCTTTTATAGCTAATTCCTTTTAAAAATTTGTTTTTAAGGTACCAGAGAATTGATCAATCTTTCTTTTAGAGTCAGTAATAAAACACTATTTATATCTTGTTAGTATCATGAAATTTTATTCATAGGTATTGATAGATTATTCCTATTTTTTTGTATCAACTCAATAACTCCTCACTCCATTTTCTCATTAAGTGTTCATGTAAAACATTTCATAAAGAGTATTTTATGGAAATCATCCCATTCTATAATGTTAAAATGCTACATTTTTATCATATTAAAATAATGATCTACAATTTGAAATCCTCACCTTCAAAGTGATAGATAGCTAAAACACCCTTATTATGTTTTGATCACTATATAATATAATGTATCTCTTCTATCGTATTGATCCATTTCTCAATAATTAATGAATGGGAAGACCCACTAAAAGAGGCTTGATTATGTCACCTGAAATCCTCAATAGTATGTTTCCTTGGTGTTTTCAAGATCTCTACATAATTTTGGTTACTGTCATTTCTTTATAGAGATATATGATAATTTCCCCATGGTTTTTTACTCCGAATCCCATACCATTTTAATGATTAGTGGGATAATCACTGCATTGTCCTTCACACCCATTTTTAATTAGGTTTATCTTAGTTTCATCAATAAAATAAAATAAAAATAGGTTAATATGAGTCATAAATAATAATATATTAATAAACTTAGAAGGTAAAACTATATATATACAAATAGTACATCTTATGAATGTATTTCTCTAAGAAAACTTACTTCTAGACTAGGATTCATTCAACACAATTTTACTTTAACCTATATAACTTTTGATTCATATAGTTCACATTTTGTTATCTTTGATTATACTTATTAACTTATTCCCCAAAAAATAATTAAAAATCACTCAAATACAAACTAATGAGATGAAAACTACCTATGCATATATTTTACATCATTTTCATAATTTAAACATTAAAAATAACAAATAATATCACAATTCTATAACCTAAAGTTTTAATATCTTAGGATAGAGTATTCATAAAAATATTATTACACATTATAGATTTCAATATGTCATGCAAAAAAAATTACAAAAAATCATTCTATATATATTTGGGAATATAATTACCTGGGGAAATGGGAAAAAAATAAGGGATGTGGTAGAATACTTAGTAAAGAATGAATATCAATCAATGATTGTACGCATGTTATAGAGAATAAAAATGGGAGAAATATCTAATTAAAAGTAACATAAAATCATGAAATTTTTCCATAAAAATGCTAGAAGAATATATAACCTGAAAAATAAAATAAGCACACCATGGTGAAAGAATCATGATACATTATGCAATATTTAATATCTATAAAAAATTTCATAGGAATTTTAAATGATAATATGGAATAATACTAAGTATAGTAAATACTAAAATTGTAGAAAATATATATCGTTTACAAAAATGTTGATGAGTTTCATGAAAAAATCAACCAACATGACAGATAATTACAATAATAATGGGATGTTGAACTTTTAACATGTTCACTCAAAAACCATCCAGGTTATAATAGAACATAATTCAAGATAGGAGGGATGTATGAGAAAGATAATAAGAAATATAGTTGGGGAGAATTATGTAAATATAACTTAAATTACTTCCTACATAAAATAAAGTTATTATTTGGGAAAATTTAACATGTTTTTGGCAGATGTAACCTACACTAGTAATGTTCATATCACGAGAACACATCTAGTATCTAGTTTATATTTAATATATGGCCCTCATTTGGGAGAGAGAAAAGGTGATACTTTTAATGAATATGATTATCAACTTTTTAATAAAATTTCAAAATCTTTTAGGTTTATTAAAAATAATTTGATGGAATCTATCCAAAATTTACATGTGATTAAGGAAGACAATAACAATATTATCCCACAAAGCGCCTCATGGACAGACGAACCTATAAGGTTTCATTACATTTCTATTTATTATTTCTCTAAAATATGGTTATTTATGTAGTTCAATATTACTTCAAAGTAGGATCACTCACTTGAGTAACTACAACTAAATTAGTTTTTTTCTAATTTATATGAATAATCATTCAACTGAATCTTTTCAATTTTGACCCATGAGATTGGGTAATTTATCCTACAAAGTCATTTTTATGATTCTAATAACAATAATTTAATACCTTCATCCTCGTAAAATATCATATTAAATTAATGGATTTCATAACGGAAAAAAATTTGGTGGATGGATGAAAAGAAATAATTGAAGTCCTCAATAGGTGAGTGTGTGGGTCCAATGTTATTATAAAACTGAAATAAAAAAGGCATATCAAATTATGGAATATTGATTTATCTTGAGATTTTTATAGAATTTTTTATTTTATTATTGGTTTGTTAATCACATATTTTGTTTCTTTTCCTCATCCTGGTTCTCAATCTCTCTCATTGTAGCACCTTGAGTATTTTTGAATTGATTTTTGGAATAAATTAAATTCCATTGATGGATTTCATTTCAATGTACCCCAATTTATGCATTATTTATACACAACACTAAGTTAATACATCATTATATGATACAATTATATTATCTTTTAGTACACACAATAATATTTTTGTCTTCTTTTACACACAATGTCAAGTTCCTTCAATAGTTTATGTTATACGCAAAATCGAGTTGTACCGAACTATAATAATATTTTTAAAATATCATTGTAGTTGTCACCTAGAGATTGAAATTGAATATATGAATAATGTTAACTAAATTATGGAACTATGTTTTACAAATGTTTATAAAATTAATTATTTGGTAATCAATAAATTTGAAATGAAATTAAAGACCAATTGAATATAAAGGATGTGTCTTTATAAAAACAAATTTTTTCCCACAATGGTATTTTTTCATAAAAAGTTGTATTAATTATTTATAGTGATAGATATTATTAAAATATATATATTATTAACTCAAAAAAAAAAATTTCGCATTCATCCGATATTCTTTATAGGTATAAATTAAGAACAAATCCAATTTTAAGTCAAAAAAAGTTGAGTTATTCTATAATCCAATTCCACTACCTTTTAATGGAAATTTTCTTTTCAAAATAATATTTGAATGATTTATAATTGAAAAATTAAACACCATTTTTTTAAATTTTAATGTCAAATGTATCTTAGGTTCAAATATTTTTATTTTCTTTTATGTTTCTTTTTTTATGAATAGTGAAAAAACCTGGAATTTTAATTGAAAAATTCATTTTCTTATATTTTATTTATGTAGTTATTATATATTTTAAATTGGTTTTAAAGTATATTTAGATAAAATATACCTATAATAGTATAATTTCGGACATTGTAATCAACTTTAAATTTAAGTTGAATATAAAAACATTTCCAACTTTTGAACATTGTCACTTTAAGTTTCATCCCATATATGTGATCAATTTTAAATTAATTTCTACTACATAGGTGTTAGGAATTTGTAAAAATGGATTAACTATTTGTAATAATAATAATTTATAATTTATTTTATTATAAAATTAGTTTTTAAAAATTTATTTATCAATTAAAATAAAACTAATTACATCAATTAAGGTAAAATTGAGTTTTCTTAGTTGATAAAATTTAATTATATGTCTTGACCCACTGCATTAGAATAAAATATTATCCCCATCCATCATATAATTGAAATCATACATTAGTGTTTCATAAGATCACAAAATATTCAACATATCATAACCCCTAAAATGAAATCGTTTTTTTAAACATTTAATTAAATAATAACCGTGGGAAATTATATAGGTTTCATAATCATTTAAAAATTTCATCATAGCATAATCCATGAAAAGAAATAGGTTTTAGCTAAAATTTTATCATCGTATAACTCTTGTATTAGAAAAATATTTCAGAAACATTTTGTCATTATAAATCATTTAGAGTAATAATATGAATGATATCCTTGGCTCATATCCCCAGTGAAGCATAAATTATATCAAACTATTTCATCTAAGAGGGGTTATTGTTTTGAAAGATAAATCACATGAATCATTTCTTATGTAAAATAAATGTTAACTAAAAATACGTTATTAAAACATAAAACATTTTTGAAATCATTTTCTTTGAAAATAACCCTGAAAACAAATAAATGATGCTTTAAAATTTGATTAAAGCATTTCCTGAGGAAGATATCATTTTATCTTTTAAAAAATAAAAATATAAAACATTTTTAAAATCCATTTCTTTAAAAATAACCTTGAAATATTATAATGAATGATTTGAAATTAATTTAAAAATTTTCTTTGGTAAAATATCCGATCAATGTTAAAAACAAAATTTTAAATATAAATCTTTTTTCAAATATTTTATCTTTATGAACAAATATCGATACTTATTAATGAATCTACAAAGAAAATATTTGTCATAATTTTGGGAAATTGTATTCATGTCGTACAAGTTAAAGCAATGTCTCCATTTAAAAAAAATCAAAAATTCAATCATGGGTAAAAATTTATTTAGTAAATAATAAGAATAATTTTTAAAAAAATTAAAACCATTTTTAGAAAACATGGGTTTGAATCAAAAAAGGGTTTTCAATCGAAGGGATATATAAAAATATTTTTTCTTAAAAACATTCTTTCGTACTCTAGAGAGTATAATGGGAGGAAAATAAATGGAAAATGTATTTTCAATAAAAAAATATTGGAGAATAAATTTAACTGGTTTCTTTATATATAGATCATAATATTTTGTTATTTGAAGCATAACCATAAACAATCCTGATAAACTATCATATTGTAACAAAAAACTCTTACTACTTTGGTAACATTAAATAATAAGACCCATGAAATAATAAAGTTAAAAGAAAGATAAAATAAAATGAGGGGAAAATCATGATATTATATTTTAATTGGTTTTTATACACATCTCATAAAATAATATATATTCATAATATAACATATGTTTCAATTAATGAAAATTGATACAAAAAATCCCTTATCATATCGGTAACCTTTGAAATGTAAACCCCCTTAAAGAGAGATTCTAAAATTTAAATATAAATACAATAAATTTATCTAATTTGAATCATCAAAAAATAATTTCATTTTTAGTATATACACCACATAGAGAAAATAGGAGGTGAATATGGCATTTATCTCACGTAATTAAAAACTGAAATAAAAATCCCCTATCGCTTTAGTAATCTTTTGTTCCATAAGCCCCAATAAATAAAAACATAAAATAAAATGATAAATAGCTTGAAAATGAGGATATTTATTATATAAAATGTCAAAGGGGTTTTATATAAACCACACAAAATAAAATAGTGGTGAATTTTCATATGTCTCGTAGAAATAAAAGAGACTACAAATCTCTTTTCTTAAGTATCACCATCCTTTATAAATGTTCAAATATCTTATTTAATAAATATTTTTTCATTAAAAATATATTATATAAACATAATTATATATATAATATCATATATGATTTATTTATCATTATTTATTTCACTCTTATTAATTATTTCTTCTTAAAATCGCATTTTGAGTTATAACAGATTTGTTATTCATATATTCTTTGATTTATAATTTTTTGTCATTTTAGTTTGACCAAGGTTGAATAATATCCAGAATAATAAAAATTAAATAATATTAATATTAATACATCACTTATACATTTAATACCAATCATTAAAATGGTTTTGATAAATGAAGTACGTTATGATCATGGAGGTGGTAGGTCATACATATGCCTGAGTAACATTTCTATTTTTCAATGTTCTTTATGGAATGAAGGTAAGTAATATTTTATATTTATATAATTATAATAACACATAAAATAAAAAATTATTAATGTAAATAAAATTATACATATCATTTATGTAGCATGGTTATGAAAAGAGAGAGTCAAATTGCTTTGTGATGGTGGTAGTCCACACGTATATGAACAACGTCATCATCTTTCAATGGGGGAAAATGTAATAAGTAAAATGATAATTTTTTTTCTAAAAATGATAAATATTTATTTGATATAATAATTATTATATATATATCAAATAGGTTCCTTAAATTTATCATTATTATCTTCCATGTAATTAGTTAGTGAAAAAATGAATCACACTGCTTCGCGAGTCGGTGGTTCATCGTACACCCAAGCGATGTTATCATATCCCCTATAGAATGGAAAGTAAAATAGTTATATATTATAAAATGACTCCATATATATAATTATGTTATAAAAATAATATATTTATATATATACATTATATCTATCACCATACCCAACTATGATATGTGGTAATAGAAAAAGTAATGACATGAGTCCCCGATATGATAGTCCATTGTACACACAAATGATGATTTGGTAACCCATTTGATTGAAGTGGGGGTATTTTTAGGTCAGTCTGTTAACATAAAAACATCTAATTTTATTGAATATACTTTGGTTATTATGTGTTCTTGTCTTAATAATTATTTATGGATCTGGGGTAAAAAATAAAATTAAAATACCATTGAAAAATGTTACCTCTTATTTTGGTAACATCCTTAGGGATTCACCAAAATTAATCCTAAAATACCTTTATGGAAAAAATAAGGATCTTGTGATGTGAAGAGTTAATTTGGTAAGTGTTTTGGGAATGTCATGGATGAGGAAAAAAGGCTTATGGTGTGAAGTAGAGAGGATATGTGGTTGACTTTTATATGGGAGGTGAGTGGAACACTTGTAATTTTTTAGAATTAAAAGGTGTACCCACATTTTATGCATTAAAAAAGGGTCAAAATTGATTATTATAGATAAATATACATTATATGGATGAAATATGTCTATAAAATATATTTTAGATAGTTTTTATGTCACGAACTGACCCAATGTTTCCCGAGCCGCAACTACCCTAAGCCCACCTACAATATGCCTGCGGTTGGTGACAAACACCGAGCAGATATACCACACACATTAGAGTAAATGGCCTATGGTACCTATAAACATGAACACACATCCAGATCCATAAAATTAATAAATTTAAAACAAACAATAATCATTAATTCATAAATCTAAAATCCCACCATCATAGTATGATAACAGGTCCAAGAAGTCCAAAGGGAAAATATAATCCCACCAAAGAAAACTGGAAACAAGTGAATCATATAAAATATGTGTGTGCTTAAATTAATGTAAACTCATGAAAACAATGTATTCTATCTAGATCACAGAGGTGTATCTGGTCATGTTTCTTCTATGACTCCATTAAAATGTCGTTCATCTGCATAAGACACGACACATACATGCAAAGCCCATGTAGGGGTTAGTTTAAAAATACCTAATAGGACACCCAAAAATCACTAAGAATATAGCATAAATAATAATATTCATATAATAATATGTATATGTAAATGAAATATATAACAATAATATCTATTTATACTCATAATATACACATAGTCTCAAGAGAAGTTTATAGTTGTAAATTTGTCCTCATATTCATGCTCGAAGGATCCATATAATCCTCATTGGGGAGAATATACTCCACGAGTTAGATTGCACTAATGGAATCCATCCAATATCTAATTCTCATTGGTTCATTCCATAATAAGTACATCCTATTATTTTTTATATATGTATACACATAAGGGGATCACAACCAAGGTCATAGGTTATACCAACAACCCAATTGGGATTAACCTATTATATATGGGATTGATGCCCATATAGTGTTAGTCATTAAGATACCAAGAACCCCACCAATGGAAATGATGGAGATAAATGATCTCACTATGGGCCTCTTGGATGGATTCCAATAACTCTATTCAAGATAATGTTACTCTAAGGGGATCACTATCCTATTCATGGTATAGGACTCCATATTAATCCCTCAGGGAATGAATCAGAAGAATGTATATAAACAAAACTTTTCCAACATGATGAAAAAAGGCCTTTGATCTA
Organism: Viscum album; assembly: GCA_963277665.1. Taxonomy (NCBI): domain Eukaryota; kingdom Viridiplantae; phylum Streptophyta; class Magnoliopsida; order Santalales; family Viscaceae; genus Viscum; species Viscum album. The sequence continues at coordinate 1,769,340,312 of OY728152.1, forward strand.
TCCTCAAAATATTGCATTATATGTAATATAAGTACATGATTTTTCCCTTTAGTACCATTCCATTCCTATGTAATAAGTCATCTAATTGTTTTTGTGTTCGTGTCTAAGTATATGGTGTTTCTAACCCATGAACTACTAAATGTGTACGTACATGGCTTGTTATATTCTTCTATATCTATACATATTTGTGTGTTTATATTCATTAATCATATGCAATACATGATTATTCTCAAAGTTGAGTCACAAGTTATGTGGTAGGGATCAAACTTCATGTTATACTTAACTCAGCACAGAACACTAGTGTCATAGATAGGTCCCCATACATGGTGCGTGTTCCTGAAATACATGATTCTTGGTTTGAAGTTTCACATAACCCCCATGTTTTTTAGGAGAATTTCAAATCAACTATTTATGCCCCCAAATTATCTACCAATTACACATATGGATTGTGGATCTAGTTAACCAGGTTATATCATCCTTATTGGTCATATCCCTAGCCATCCCAACTGTTTTGGAAGTTCAATTATGATCACTACTAGAAATAAGATCAATACCAAAGGTTTTGGGAAACCGTTGGTATATTTCACTTATATGGACCTATACCAAAGGTTTGGCCAAAACCAGTGGTATAGGTCACTAATTTGTACATATACTAATGTTTTGGCCAAAACCGTAGGTATAGGTCACTAATTAGAACCTATACCAATGGATTCTTCAAAATTCTTAGTATAGGGTCTCTATTATGGACCTATGCCAACGGTTTTGGACAAACCTTTGGTATTCATCCCCTCTATACCAATGGTTTGTCCAAAACTATTGGTATAGGTCCCAAAATGGAAGAATCTATGCCAACGGTTTTGAGAAACGTTGGTATAGTTACATGTATTTTTTAGGGAATCTTCTTACAGAGAACATTTCATAAATAAAAAATTAAAATATTTATGATAATACATATATATTTATGAAATTGTGTTTTCAAATGTCAAGTTAGGATATTTTTTATGTTGTTCAATCATAAAATAGAGGTACTGGGATCAAAACCAACCGAATGCTTATTTTTTGAAATATATATACCAACAGTTTTATGGAACCGTTGGTATATATTTTTCATATTAGTTATACCAATAGTTTTTAAAACTGTCAGTATAGGTCTATACACACAGTTTTTTTTGAACCGTTGGTATAGACCTATCCACATAGCATACCAGCCAATGGTTCTCCAGACAGTTGGTATATGATATACCAATATTTTGGAGGCCTATACCAACAGTTTCAAACGATTGGTATAGGGTATTTTTCTAGTAGTGGAACTTTTATCACATCATTCCCAAAAACCATAAAGTTATTTAACCGTTCCTTTCCCAATCTTTTTTCACCCACATCGCAACTCCGTCCCTTTATTAATCTAAATTGAGATCTATGATATCAATCTATTGTGACAATAAATAGGTGTGAAATAGTTGTTTATCCAACTTTTGATGAACCACCAGTCCTAGAACCCCTATCAATGAATTAATAATGAATGTTGGGAGAAAAATAATAAACTAAATAGAGTAATTAACATTGATTGTGTTTAGGTTTTCCCTTCTTTTTTATTAAATTGATGAATTATGATCCAAAACAAATAAAAATTTTCTCCCAAATTTATGGAAAATACACTAGTTTTCTCTATAAAATCAATAATAGAATCAATCTATTTTTCACTTGATTCACTTTTTTCTTAAAATAAAAAATGAGGATAAATAGACATAAAATAAATCTCAAACATCATGATGGATTGGTCTCAAAAAACAATTAATATGATTTATTGATATTAGAGAAATCCTTAAATTTCATTACACATTGATCGATGATCCAAGATTCAATTGTTGTTTTCTTGAGAATTATCCTCCAATGATCTATCCAACGGATCCAGGGTTATGCAGAAAACCTTAACATATCCTTATAGAGTTATATTTATTTAAAAATTCAGGTCATGTCAATTAAATTATGTAAATTATATTAATTTATTAATTTATTTAAACATTCTTCCATGACTGTGTTGAACCCAAATGTTTAACGCACTCTAAGGAAATGTTTTTCATAGGGTAAAAACCCCACTTTGAACTAATTGGTGGCATTATATTTATGATATTTTCATCCTTTTAATATTTATTTTTCTTTTTCATGAAAATAGTGCATACGTTATATTTAATATATTTAATATATTTAAAAAATAAATTCCAGGCTCATGAGGCCTTAGAATATCATATCGTCTCTATGCCTAACTCCAAAAATATTCCATAAAATATTCCATAGTTAAACATGGAAAATAAAATTCATTAGATTATACCCCCTTCCATATTTACACAATGAATACCCAAAAAAATCTACGCATAGAGATTTTGGTACAGAGTAGGCATCAGGGTCTCCCACTCCCAGGTACTCTCTTAAAAATTTCTATGTTTCCACCATATTTCTACTATGGAATATCTCATCTACAATGGATCCTCTCCTACCAGTCCTAAATATATGTTGGTTACATATCAATGGTATCCCCATCCTCAATTTCAAGCTCACCCTAGTCGATAACATGAGACTCATCACGCATGTACCTCCTCATATGCAGCTTGTCAAAGACACCATGTACTTTTTCTAACTATGGTGATATAGCTAAGTGGTAATCCACCTCCCAAACTCTATATATTATCTGGAAAGTGGAAATAAATCATGGATATATATTTCTACCCTAACCAAATCTCGGTGACCCATATTGAGATACAAACCTCAGGAATAGATGGGCTCGGTTATTAAACTCCAAAGGCCTGAACCATTAGTCCTCATAATAATTATGAAGGATTTGATCCATCCTCATCTACTCCTAGAGATTAAAATCATTTTTTAGTGGCTTTAACCAACAATGGTACCATAATTTATGACTTTCTTGGGTTAGTGTAGAATAGTGGTGACCTATCGGGTCACCCATAGAAGGGCTACAATGGTTCTGCTCGGTGGTGGTATGGTATCCATTATTGTACAAAACATCCATTAATGGCAGGTTATACTACAATATATGGATAAATTATAACATGAAAGATTGAAATTTTTTCTCTAGAACTTGAATAGTATGCTCAGTATAACCATCATTCTTAAGGTGAAAATTCCTGCTCAAATGAAACAAAGTCCCAAATAAATCCTATAATACCTTCAATAACTGATATATAAAGTGAGCATCAATATCTAAAATGATCGTTGGGGAAACTCCATTGAGTTGTGAAATATCTTTCAGGTACATGTATCCCATGACCTATACTAAACTCTTCTATGGAATATATAGAATGTCATTCAACATGGTGATCCATTTTATGATCACCCTAATGGACTCTTGTCCCCTGGATGTACCTGGTATTCCCATAATGATGTCTATTAATATTGCATTACACTTCTACTCTATCACCTCAATGGGTTGAGATAAACCCACAAGAACATAGGGTTCATCCTTCACTTGTTGTTTTGTAGTTCATTCGTAGATAAAATATATAACTCCATTATTCAACATAGAACACTAGAGAATCCACTGATGGTATGGGTACATCTTCACCACACAATAATTTACTACTAAGGGTAAACTATTAAACTCCTTCAGAACCTCAACAATTAATGAAATGGGTACCATTGTTTTTCTACTGAAAAAAAATATCATGCTATCCACCTTTAAAAAATTCATTAGGAACATGTACAAAAAATATATGATTATTTAGGGTCTCATAGTTTGTATCCCAATGTTGTGCCTCCCTGAATTGCTGTAAAAGTAGATGGGTAACAACCCTCAACTAGAGCTCTTCTTTTCCATCCCTTTAAGACAAGAATAACTATAATGAGTCCAACTTCTTTTATGCATTTCTCAATTACAATGATAAATATCTCTTATTGATGGAATCTACAACAATGTTCCCCCATCCTAGGAGTATACACTATATAAAAGTATTAATCTTTTAGTAACTCTATGGCTCACATTTTTCACAATTTAATATCCTTATAAGTTGAGATACACTTGAGAATCTTATGTTCAGAATCTTTAATATATCACTCACCCATAGGTGATTGTTTCCCCATATTTAGTGTGATGATTATCGCTGCTACATCAAGATAGTAGGTCACAAAGTTTTTCTCATGTGGTGTCATCAAACATGAACCATATGCAATCATTTCTTACCTCTGATTTAGAAAACAAAAAAGGAATGTATCTAATGAATCATAGAATGCTAAATACTTAATAGCCTCTTCTAAAAATATTAATATTTGAGCTCTTATGAATCTCTTCTTCAACACGCCAAAATCTTATTGGAACCTTTATTTTCAAATAAAATGATATCGCTTTCGAGTCAAATCTATCAAGGGAGTGTATATCCTAGAGAAATTGGGTAAAAGTATTTGATAGTATCCTTCCAACCCATTTTTTCTATATTCCTCATTCATGTTCTTTGATGTCTCCCAAGCTAATACTATATCAACTTTCGATGGGTCCACTACTACACCATAATCTAAGATAACATTTCCTAGAAAATGGGAATATTGAATCTATAATTTTAACTTATAGATATTATTATAAATATTTTTCTCTTAAATTAGGTCTTGGACCATCCACAAGTGTCTCTCACTCTCATCCATGAAAATTGAGAACACAAGGATTTTTTAAAATAAGATTACCACAAACCGGTCTATGAAAGGCTAAAAGATCCAATTCATTAGTCCCCTAAAAACTTTTGGTTGATTCATCATGTCAAATGTTATCACAATGTACTCATACTGACAATAATTCCATCGAAATATATCTCTGGTGTATCATCATCTTGTACTCTCAGCTGGTGATAGCTTGATCTGAGGTCAATATCCAAGAACCAGCATGCCCCTATCAAATGATTAAAGAAGTCACTGGTCCTCGATAGTGGACAATTTTTTATAACATCACATATTTTTAGTGATGGTAATACTCAAAAAACAACAATCTCCAAAACATATTATTGGAAAAAAGTAGTGGGGTTACCCATGGTGAATCACTGGTTCTGAAAAATCTATTCGTTAATAAGTCCTCTAATTACACCCTAAGCTCATGAAACTCCCTAGGAGACATCCAATATGTGGTTGTAGATATTAGTGCTACCCTAGGATTTGAATAAATTCATAATTATATCTCTAAATAGGGAGGTAAACCTAGAATGTCATCATGAAATATTATAGCGTACTCTGCCACCACTGCTGGAAATGGAGAATTCATAACATCCAATGCACCAAGATTCATGTTAGTCAACTTCTATGTCATCCCCCTCACCATATTATGAATGGATACATCCTAATATTAATGGGTTTAATTTTCACCTATAATGGAAAAATATATCCCATCACTATAGAAACACTACACACTCAAGCTAAAATAGTCTATATGGGCCTGAACTTTAGATAACTAGTCCATACCTAAGACAACATCATAAATCATCATCGATACTATAAAGATATAAAAAATGAAACAATCACCTCTAAGATTCATTTCACACCCTCTTGAGTAGTGTGTGATTGATGTTCCACCTCTAATAGGAGTCCCCAAGCACTAGGGTCAATAAAAAGGCCCAAACAGAATCTCAATATCTAAAACCATGTAAGTAGAGAGAAGGGAGTGACTTAAACACAAGTAAATCAATACTAAATCTATAGTATATAAGATATAGTTCATACCTCATATCATCCTTAGATACCCTGGGTCATAAGGCTTGACCACCTGTAGCTACCCTCGCCCTGGAAAACCATCTACCTATGCTTGATGGGGACCAACATGTAGTGGATGTGGAAACATGTTAAAATGTATTCTGCAACTAGATACTTTCCCTTCTCATCTACCACATCTTCCACCCAAATAAACTGCCTAATGCTTATACTGACTCTACATAGGTGTCCCATCCAGTTTCTCTCTATCAGTCACATGTTAGGTCGGGGAATCTCTTCAATGATGTCCCCATCCATTACAATACTTTCACTACCTCTCCCAATGCTGATTATATCCATATTGTGAGCTATAAATTATTTAAACTATATCATGGGATAACCTCATAAAATGTATTATGTGTCAAGGACACTATGCTTATCATTTGATCCCTATCGCTGAAGTATCAACTCTTGGGTGTCCACTACCAACACTAGCCATTTGTGTCTACTCATCAAAGAATCTCTCATCCATCAAAAAATTCTATACTACCCCAGTATATATTGGATTTCAAATATGTATCACACTAGATATGATTTCTCTATATAGTCCTCTCTTGATGGTTTAATCCTTTTAGGACTAGTCATGCACCATATCCATCAAGTATCAAGAGAGGTTAGTGAACCTCGATGAATTCTCATACACAGTCATACTACCCTGATGAAGTTATAGAAGCCCCTAGATCAGAATATCCCTCAATGTAGCAGGAGAATACTTCTCTCTAAAAATTCACTCAAATATTGACTATGAAAGAGTTGCCTCATCATACGACTAGGTCGATAGTTTCCATTATCGTCCTGTAGAGTCGTGCAGAAGGCTCACTATCAGAGCCACCATCTAATCTGTAGGTGTATTGATAAAAAAACACTCATGTCACCACCTCAAGATAGTATAAAACTGCTTGGGGTCAGGATCGCCTCAGACCCAGAGGGGTAGTTGTCACAAAAACTAATGAAATGTGCTCATCATGAGCATATCATATTCTAGTTCTATTAGTACCATATGATACATGATAGGTGGTGGTATGTCTGGTGCATCAAAAATTGGTAACACCTCCTGAACATGTCTTTCTATTGAAGCCTCATTGCTGATGGGTTCAACCTCATGATCCTGATGCTGAATCCAAGTTGAAAATTGTAATAGATGAATCCCTAACTAGAAAATAAGTATCATGGTAAATGAGTATATCTTTTGAGATGGCATAATAATGACATGGAAACCACATCCAACTCCTATATAATTCATGTAAAAATTTTTTCCCTACAACCGGTGTCTACATATACTTATTTAATAAGAATATTTTATTTTTCTTTTTGAATGGATACATCAGCTGCCACACTAACATAGGAATCCCTACCCTAATAGATGACCACTAAACACTTAACACTATTTCCCCAAACCAATCTCAAGAACTCTAGTCCTAAGGTATAACTTACTCCTTTGATATAACTTTGTCATAACACCAAACAATGGGGACCAATCCACAACTACCCCAAGCCCGCCTCAAATAGGATAGTGGCTAGCTAGAAGTACTAAGTAGGCATATCACACACATTAGAGGCCTTATATTAAAGTACCTATACACACATACATTTCCAAACCTATACAATGATGAAATTTAAAACAACCAATAACCATGGATGCATGCATCTAAAATCCCACGATTATATTTTGAAAATAAGTACTAGAAAAAAAGTCCAAATACAATCCCAAAAAAAGAAACTGGAAACAATTCCAACCAATCAAATTGGAGTGGACTGGTATTAATATGACCACTCAAACACAACATTGTTTGACTAGAACACTAATATATGCATGGTATTAGTCCCTATAATAATCCATTAAAAGGTTATTTTTCTATATAATAAACAACAAGTGTAAGAAAATCCTATGCAGGGGTGAGTATAAGGACACACAATATGACACTCCAAAATCTCTAAGTATGTTGCACCAAGATTAATATTCAACTCATCATAGCTATATATCGATGGAATATTCAAATAGAACATATACATATACTCATAATAAACACAAAGTATCAAGTTAAGGTCATAACCATAAATCCATAATAGAATTCAAGATCAGAGTTTCTATATAATAATCATCTATGATAACATTCACTACGAGTTAGATATAATTGATGGGAACATTTAGGGATGTTATGCTCCTTAGGTCTTTTCGTAATAATTACATGATCGAAATATGAAGACATTGATTCATATATGAGGACCACACCCAAGGACATGGTGTATACCAACAACCAATTCTAGATTAACCCACTATTTAGTGGAAAGACACATGTGTAGTTTTACTCACAATGATACCAATAACCCCATCTAGGGAAATTCTGATGATAAAGGATCTCACTTTGGGCCTCATAGAGGAATTATAGGAACTCTATCGAAGACTGAAGTTCCTATGAGGAGATCGTCATCCTATGCATAAGATTTGAATCCATATTAAACCCTCAATGAATTGATCAATGGAACATACCCTAATAAAACTCGTCCATGATCAAGAGGATAAGGGCTCCATGGCATCCTAGAAGGAGTATACAAAATGTACTGGAAGTACATAGCATGTCATTTCAACGTCGGGTCCTACATGAGTAACACAGACCATTATAATGTCCATTTATATATCTGAGTACATATCATGAATAACCCTGGGAACTTCTGACCTTGTTTTTGTGTGGCTGGTTGTGTCCATTTACTGCTAGTCAAAACCATGGATGGTTAGACATGAAACCTATATGACAAAAACTGATTCTCTAAGTCAATTAGTACACCCTATGATAGGGGTAACACATCATGTGATATTTACCTCTACATGGGACTCTATAACCATAATTTGGGCCCCATACATGGTGTGTGTTCTTGAAATACATGCCATGTATTTCAGAAATTTACAAAACTCACAAGCTATTCATGTGGATTCTAAATCCATCCCCGTAGTCTCAAAATATACCAAAAATACCACCCATAGATTTAATATCTAGATCAACCAAGATCAATCATAACCATATATATAGTAACATCCTAATATTTTTAAAGAAAATAATATTCTTGATAGTATAAATGATATGCAACACTGAGCATAAAACAGACAACTGAATATTGTTTTTTAAAATGTGACCCTTATAACCTAACCATTAAATTTGAAGGGATGAATATAAATAGATTATGTATGAAATAAATATTCACTTCCTAATAAATATAAATTTACTGGTAAATTATTGTAAACTAAATACATAATTTTTAGTAATGTTATTTTAATTTTCAAAAATTCAATTTCTTCAAAACAATTCTTTTATATACGAAAAATATAATTGATTTCCATAACATTTTTAAAATTTATTTCAAAAAATAAACATGATTTTTGAAATCAGAAAATATAAATTATCCTACTGTGAAATTTTGAGACATTTTCTAAAGTAGTTCAGTTTTTTGTGAATAGTAAAAACATATTGTTTCTGTAAATACGATATCCTTTGTGGTAACATCAAGAAATAAATATTTTATTAAATTTTATTAAAATTATAAAATTTCTATGTTATTATTTTCTTAAATAAATATTTTATAGAAATAATACAAAAAAATATAAATTAATTCACAATAAATATAAAAAACATTTTTAGTGTTAAAGCGGTGTCAGCGCAGCATTAGAAACGTCAAATTTTGTTCCATAAAGAAAATAATAGAGTAAAAAGGTATTTTATGGACATTAATATTAATTTTTATTTATAATTAATGTTTTTTCTAATAGTTTCAAATTTTATAGTGTTATAATATAAATGTTATCCAAATGAAAGTGCAATGCTTGTGAAAGGAAAGAAAAGTCAAATTGACAAATTAAAGATGTTTTATTGACCTGAATATGACAAAATATACATAATTAATGAATATAAAGTATTATATTGAATCTATTTTATTTATTTGTATGATATTAATTTATTTTAAATTTCACTGTGTGAAATAATAACTTTTAGTAACTCTAAAACACTACCGTAATGCATGTAAAAACAGATGAAGAATCAATACAATTATTTTAATTATGGTTATAATCACCATTAAATGACCCAAAAATTTGACAAAATCTTTTTGGATGATTAATTTTCATCCATATTATTATTTTTATTCAAATTTGGTACATTCTAGATCCACATGGATCGCTTTAATCCCATTATAATATTTAATATAAATGAAAATGATTTTTTCCACACAATGGTTTTCAATTAGCAAAACATTTTAATATATGGTTTTCTAGAATATTTATTCAACCATAAAAAGTTTTTAGAGTTATATAAGATTTATAATAATCCTAATAATTTATTTTAATATCATAGGAAATAAAAAAATACATTAAATTCTTACATAGAGATGATTCCATAATTATTAATTTATTATAAAAATCAAGTAAATCATATTAAAAATATTAAAATAAATATAATTTGAGATAATTAATAGGAACCATGAATTATCAATATAACTGTGAAATTTCTAATATATAATAAAATAGTTCTTTTGAATTTTAATATTCTTTTATGTTTTTGATGTTGGAACCAGGGATGGTCTTTACTGTATATGAAGCATGGTTTGTATTTGATTTGAATCCTCACATAAAAGATCAAGGAGTTTGTGAGGAACGGGATCATAAATTTCCAGAAAATAGTATTATTGAAGGTGTCTTGGAATCTTTCATGCAAGGCATGATTCAAGATCATTACATCAAAATATGGAAAATGAAAAATGAACCTGAAAGATTTAAATGTGTGTGAAATATAAGGTTGTTCCAAAGAGTCTTACTCACCCAATGAAACATAAAAATGGGTTTCTCTTTCTCAAATAGAATCTTACACATATGTTCATGAAGGCCTATAAATAGGCAGATACCCTTACTCAAGACTTAGAACATTTCAATTAAGATCATGTTATTCTACTACACAAAATTGTTGCATGCAGAAAAACAGAAGTAAGAAAATATTGTGCAAAAACTGTTACATTAGACTAAAAATATCATGTTACAACTTATGGTGTAGATGCGTGAAAGAAAATAGGTGCACAGAAAAAAAGGGTTTTGGGATATCCATCTTACGCGCTAATCTGATGTCTTGTGTGCACGAGTAGGTGTTGTGCGCAAGTTCCATAGTGTGCTTCTAGGAGGATTTGATTTTATGGTTTGTTTTTTCAGTGATTTAATGTTCATAAATTGAGGAATTTTATTCCAGATAAGTCTCATGTTGGATAGAGACAAATAATTCAATTAAAATTCATTGAAGAGAACTTCATGTTTATAAACTGAGTAAGACATCACCCAATGCATTGATCTAGGGGGAGTCGATGGAAGTGTTCTGAGGGAAACCATGTGCTATCACTGAAATATTATAAAGGTAGCATGTTTGGAATAGAGTGACTATGTATAAACTCATTTAATACATAACTAGTGAGGATTAGTGGATTTTGTTAAGACCTACACACTATCGGCAGATGCTCCTTAGACTAGCCCTTAGCAATAAACCAAGATAAACTACTGTGTTTCCTCTTTTCATGTGAATGTTTTATTACTTCATTATTCCATTTTATAGGTTTAACAAGTTCCTATCAACGTTAAAAAAGGATCAATCACTTTAAAAGATAAATTTGATAATCTTATTCACTCCACCCCACTTAGAGTTCCGGTGACCTATATTTAATTCCATGGTTATGAATAATGATAAATTTGAAAAAAAATTATATTTCATGAATATAATATTTTATTAAATTATTTTATAATCAAATAAATATTGAATAATGACAAATATAAGAATATATTTTATAAAATGTAATTTCCTTTATATTTTTAGGTCTTATGTATGTCTTAAACCCTATAATATCCTTATTATATTTTAATATTTTATGTAATTCCAATGTTTTCCCTATCCTTATTTATAAAACGAGACTACATCCTTCACACAATTTCATCACCTTGAGAACTATTTATTGACCATACCTGAAACAATTCCCTTCTACTCATCCCTAGACATGTTCAAGAGTTTTTTTCTCATAAAAATACAAATTCCACGTTCCTTAAGATGTTTCCTATGGTGATGATATATGAGAGTTAAAATCCTTATTATTTCTCTATTATTTTATTTTCCTTTATCATATCCTCACCTCCACATTCCAAAATAGAATGATAAATCTCTTATCATTTATATACTACAGTTTTATTATGTTAATGGAATATCCATCATCAAGTTTCTTCTCTTGTAATTTTATTTTAGAAATTAAAACATCATATGTGGGTGTCGATTCACTGCCTTCGTGTATGGAGAGTTTTAATCCTTCACTTCCACCATCAAGGATATTCATAAAACCACTGTTATGGATAAGACATAGTTTATTTTACATATTATAATTTATATAATTTTCTAGTAACAAAATATAAATATTTTATTAATTAAAATGATATAAGTTCATGATGGTCATAAAAACGCCCCAATAAATTAAATCATTTTCATTATTGTTCTATCAAAGGGATAATACTCACACCATATAACCAAATGATATATAAGACCATTTAATTTTTTTTTAATTTCATTATTAAAATAATGTTTCAATTTTCTATAATTATTCTCCTTTTACATGAACTTCGAAAAATATTTACAAGTAAAATAATCATGTTAGACAAAGAAAAAAACTCTCTGATAATGATAAAACTAAGAACTAAAACTCATCAAAATGGCCATAAAAACAAAATTAAATTATAATATATTAAATAAATGTTGAATATGTCATGTATTTAGTAATTAATGAAACAAATTTGGTTATCCATTTTGTTAATTATAATTATGGAATGATTTCGTACATAAGGTAAGGGCTTTCTTATCTCATATTTATTTTTATGGGATGCGCCTCATTCACAACTTATTCCTTATGTGTTGTGTATGTATAATATCCATGGACATTTTATATAATAAATCTCTTTATCTTAAGGGTAATAAATTGTTACATTTTATAATTAATACTTTTATGGGGTATACGATGCTCACACGTTGTTTTAAAAATGCATTTTTAAATGTTTCTTTTTTAAATGTTAAATGGAATTTTATTTTCAAACATATATATAATGGGTGTATTTTTCTACTTTCGTGATGTAATAATGCCTTGAGAAATCCATTACAAGTTTAAAAAGTTATTTTCAAATAAAATTTCTTCTTTTATAATTCAAATCTTTTTTAATAAATGATTTTAATGTAAAGTTATATTTCTATGAGGAATTTATCAATGATTTAATTAGAGTGTTTTAATCCATGAAAGCACCATTTTTATGTGTTATGTTTAATTTGGGATGATAACTTATGATACCATCTACCATATTTTAGTCAATTCTTTTTGATCATTTTTATTGGGTATTTACTATCTTGATATCATTCAATGCATTACTCTGGATTGTTTATGATTGCGATTACTAATAGGGGAAATTAATTACATTTCATATGTTAGTTTAATATTAATGTATACATCAATTGTGTTTCACCCCTTTCATATGTTGAATGCATCGGACTTATCAAGGGTCAGGTGGGGCCCGTTATAGCCCCTCGATGTATCTATAAGTCTCATGAGACGTACTAGTTCGGGTTTTGGCTAATGTATTACAAGATTATGTATGGTGTCTTAGATGAAGCCATTACGAGATCTTTTAGACATCCCACAATATGAATTTCCAAATTAAGAAATTAGTTGTTTATAATCCATGTTATTATTTGACTAGTACAATATCCATTATTAAGTTTTATTCTCATATGGTAATTAATATGAAATTAGTTGTTCAAATTTTATTCCAATCATACTATGCTCATGCTTCTATTTTAATTGAATGTGTTGTTAGTAATTCTCCTAGAATTTTTTTATATTTGTTTTTGATATATTATACTATATTTATTACGCTTATTGATAATTTAATCTCACCTATTTCTTATTTTTTCCTTCTGGATACCAATATGTTTATAATGTTTTACATGAAGGGATGATCTTCGAGAATATGGATTTTTTCAAAAGATATTATATGTTGAAATTAATTTTATTTTGTAATGATACAATTATTTTTTTTCTGGTTTTCCAAATCTACTAAACTATTTTTTTCTTTGCGATCTAATAATTTGTTCATTATAACCATTAGAATAAGGTAAGGAACCAGCTCTAGGCTACAATGGTTAGGGTCCTTTCAGTTTATATCAAATCAATTATTATAGTAACTATGTAAAGTATATTTAGAAAATCCTATATTAGGGAACTTAACCCTAAGATTGACTATGGGGATAAATATAGAAGAACATCCCAAAAACCCATGATAATTAGATAAGCTGTGAATAAAATTTTCAATTTATGTTATTTATTTCACTAGATTTGGGATTGTGTGTTATGATTCATAATGATATGATCTAATATAGTTTTTGACACCATTTAGAGATGGAACCTCACTGAAATGGTAACCTCATCAATACTGGTGATCCAAATATATAGAGGATCAAATATTTTATGGTCTTATTCTAATATTTCAGATAAAACTAGTCTCCCAATCATTCTCATCATACAAGGATATAAAATTATGTATTATCAAGAAGGAGAAATAATTTTACATGTCATATGACTAAAAAATGAAATAAGGAAATAAAATTAGGGTAGAGAAAATGATGTATAATGTTAATAAGGGAAATAAGTATTTTCCCACATGTGATAATTGCGGAAGAAAAAACCATGTTACTTGCTTGAAGGGAATGTGAGTTTGGTACAAGTGTGGAGAAAAATGACACCATTCTTCTAATTTATAAGATATGAAAAAGTTATCCACAATATAATTATTAAACTAAATAGTAAATTTTTCAATTCAATGTCTGAATCAAAAAAGGAATATACCCCCAATAGATGATAATTGTTCATGGTCATGCTTATGCCACTATCGCAGACATAGAGGAATGATTAATATGCCTATCTTTGGATTAAATAATTACTTTATTTGATTATTTTATGAGTAATTGTCTCTTTATATGAATCATGAGATGTATAATGATTTTGATATTGTGATGATTCTTCATGGAATTCAATGTTGTAATGAATATCACCAGTAATCAAGAGAAGTGATTCTGTTGTGAGTTGATATTTTGGAAAACACATGATTTCATAAGGATAAACATAAATATGTGTGTGATGTTTATATAATAATAAATATATATTTATTTTATAGTATTGGTTACAATTAAAGTGGTTTGTGATTTAATGATTTAGTTATGATGTTATTTTTAGATGTTTTGATTTAAGCAATATATTCTACAATCAGAGATTTAACTCTCGAATGAGTATTTTCATAAAGTATAGAAGAGATTAAGGTATTTAAATATAATAGCTAATTTTTTTGGATAAATATTATGTTAAGTTGAGTTAGGAAATTTTTTTACCTTCTTCAAAAAAAATGGTCCTTTAATTTGGACAGACATATTTTGGAAAAGTCTTACAATGAGTTAATTATACAATAGAATATGTTGAACCTTGTATATTATTTTATATGGTTAAAGTGTGGTTTAATATTTTATATATGTAAGGACTCGACCCCTAAATTCCTGGAGCCAGTTCCCATGACACGTGGTGTACTAAAAATTCATTACAAACATTTACAAATAATACATCTTGTCCCAAAATTATAGAGGCTCGTGAGGTTTAGGTTCTGGGAAAACCAGCTGCATTCTGAAATGTTTCCTCTGTTAAAACTGTAACCTGAAAAATTTTAATCAAAAACGTAGGGTGAGAAATGTATTCCTAGTAAGGGGTTTGAAAACAATATTAAAATAATATTTCATTACTGAAAAGAAAAAAATAGTATTCTTGAAAATAAACTTAAACATTGGGAAATTAATTTTCATGGAATAATTAAAAATAATAACATAACATCTAATCATAAACAGAGTACACAGTTCCAGTTAGGGAAATTAAATGCTTGTATAATACATGACTATTAACAACATGCAGGGCAAAGAGTACTACTAGCAAGGAAATTCTGAGTGCACAGGACAAAATCAAAAAGGTTGTAATAATGAACATAAATGGTGAACCTACATTAATGGTCATATCCATAAATTTTCACATGTAATAACATAAAGCTGCTGATAAATGGATCAAGTCCAGAACAACTGTGACATATCATGTCATTCCATTAATTCATTATGTGCATGAAAAAGGATCTGAACTAGGGATATCCTAATAGTCGTAAAATCCCATGGTTGGTCAATTACTAACACATTTAGGGGAGGGTATAATGCCAGACTATGTCAAGGCCCCATATCAAGACCATAATCATCTATGTCCAAGAATTTCACCCAAACCGTCTATGTCTTGGAATTTTACCTGAACCGTAACTGTTGTCAGCCCTTGTGCCATGACTCTGTTTTGTCTCATGAGACATATCGATGCATCAAGAGGCTATATTGAGCCCCACCCATCACATAATCAGTCCAAAACAATCCTCTTATTTCTTAGGGGGATATATATCCAAGGTTTCCCATACCGCTTTGGATACCTATTTTAAAGTGATGTTATTTGGGGTGTCCCATACCACTCCAAACAACGGGTCCTTAGATTCATTATTATTATTTGGTGTTCTATAAATAAAATAAAAATATGAAATTACATTTATGGAAGAAATACATGCATTAAATATGACATTATGACATGCATAATTTCTACGTTGATAAGAGCTTGGTTCAAATATGTGAATCTATGTTATTAATTCCACATACATGATTCCATTAATTTTGCACATAAAATGATGGATGATTAGGGTTTGACACATGAGTGATAAATGATGACATCCTTAAAATTATTATGTCACGGAAATGAAAATACTTAAGGAAAAATATTCCATTAATTATTGTGATTAACATGTTATCTAACATTCAAATAAATTAAACTATAACTTGATTAACAACTAACATTCACTGCAGTCGGTTAATCATGTAATGAAACAATAAAAGAATACAACATAATAACTTGATCCCATATACCCTTAATACTCTAATGTATTTTAAACAAATGTAAATACATTCGTTTAAATTAGGAAACACATTAAGGGTATTTCAAAATAAACGTCTTTAATCAGACAGGCGTATTAGTGTATAATTATAAACAAATTACATTTTGGTTTACTGAACACCAAATTAATCATATATTTAAAAACATACATGTATCGAAGCATAAAATAAGTCCTGGTAATTATTATTTGAAAATGGGGTTTTGGAAATTATACTAACAAAATTATATATATATATATAACCATATATAAACAATGTGTGTGTACATGGGTTTTTAAACAACAAGGTCCATTAATTTCTTATGAACTGAATATTTCAATCCATTAATCAATTATTAGATTGAAAACCAAATCCATATTATGTTTATCATATATGTAACCATATGAAATGAAGGTTTTATAAACATAATCTCATTCATACCAATACTTAGTTTGCAAATAACACATTATTTAAAGATGGGTATTCACCACTGAAAAATAATTATTTGATTTGTATTGGTTTGCATATATGTTTATTATTATATAAACAAAGTCAATAAAAGGGTTTTGGCATGATAAAAAACATATTCATAACATCCATTATAAATATTTAACATACATAATCATTTTGGGAACCTTAAAAACAGATTGGATTTGGGTTACATATATATATATATTTACATATATACCCGATTATACATATATGTATATAATAGTTTTTACTTAATAAAAACCATACAAGGTAAGCCCTTTTATATATTAAGCTTGTACGATCCTTAGTAATACATCATTAACCCATTTTTTAAACCTTAAAACAATGATGATTTTTCTATATATATACATATAAAAAATTGTATATACAGAATATATATATATATAGGTTCAGTAAAATAAAACCTAATGGAAATAATCTTTCTTAAAAAACATAACTTTACAATCCCAAACATCCAGTTTTTAGAAGGAGCATAGGTAGATCAAGAACTGAAAAATAACATAAAAATATATATATGCATATAACCCGTATACCTATAACTATATAAAAAGGGTTTTCATCAATAAACATATTAAGCTAATGCCTTACAGGCTTAGAGATGAGGAGAAGGAGCAGGAGATCTCGAAGGTCTTTGAAGAAGGCGCTGGAGAGAAACACGAAGGAATAGCCCTCTCACTTTGGTGCCACTCGAGGCTTTTTTAAAAAACCAACCTAGCGTGAAGAGATGTAAAAGGGGATCTGAGGCCAAGCATAAATGGACAGTGCCAACTTTGTGGAAAGAAGGGATGAGAATGGGTCCACTACCGGCCTAGGCAATGAAAACGGGGAGATAGGTTACTGGTGCGTGGCATGCGCGAGGAAGAAGTAGAGGGACCATGGGGAGATATATGAAAATAAATGGATGGCCACGATCAAATTTGGTTGGATCGTATGGATGTCGGAAGAGAAGGATATGAGATGAAATTTTAGAAATAATGGAAGGATGGGATAGACCTCGAAGCCCGCCAGTCTATATCCTGGACGAATCTACAACCGCATCCTTACCGAGACCACCACGTCATTCATTCCTCAACTCGACCGGACTATGACAGTGTCGCACAACCCATGCTCAGCCTCGACTTCATTCGACCTATGCGACACCTCCGGCTGCGGCACGATGTCCCTGACCTGCTCAACTCCGACCTACATTCCTCGCGCGCGACACCATTACCGAGCTCGGTTGCTGAAACCCTGCAGCGTGGAAGCCCGAAGGATGGACCTCCCTCCCGTGGCAAGAACCGGAGCGCGATGGCCCCCTGTTCTGAGGCGGTCCCCCCTTTTTCGGATCTCAATCTCGTATGGGATTTTATTATTATTATTTTTTTATTTTTATTTTTCTGTTTCTCCCCACCCTAAGTCGGGTTTCCCACGGGATTTCCTCACTTTGGTTTTTAAGAAATCAATATATCTTTTTATTATAATATTGTTAATATTATTTCCACTTTACCTTTATTCTATTATCATACACTATTAATAACATGAAAAGGTAAAAATTAAAACATAACTAATAATATATTAAGATTATTATATCAATACTTTTAAAAGTGAATGTTATTATTTTTAAATCATTTTATAATATATATATATATATATATATTCACATATTTCATGTTACAGACTTAAAATTTTATAAACAATATTTTTAATTTCATATGTATTATAATAATCATAATTTGAAATTTTGAAATGTAATATTACCCATATTTATTATATGATTCAATATAACACCAATTTATTTCAACATATCATTCATATTGGTACATTTTTCAATCATTCTTTTAAAAGAATTTTATTACATATTCAACATAATATTATAAAACATTAATCCGATTTTTAATCTAGTATATTTTCAAATTTATTTAAAACCCATATAATTATGTATATAATTTTTTAAATATCTATCTGCATAGAAAATAACGCAATAATAATGTCATTAAAATATTTTAAAATAAAAATCTTTGATGTCATGTTTAACCACATTATAAAATTATAATTATATGATACAAAAAAAATATACACATATTTGATGAACTAAATATACCTGGTTTTCAGTTAATTATCAAACATTTCCAACGGCTATATTTATAGATGTTAGTATTCTATGGTCACAAAGGAAGGAAACTGTCATAAATTTCTACCAACGGTCATGGAATTCAAATACCCAACGGCTACATAAAAGGTAACGGTCAAATTGGTGTCAAATAAAACCTGGTCTCGGGGTGTCTTAAACTCAAAGTGATTGAAGAAGAAGGGTAATATGGTTCAAGTCATTCATTTAGTGCTCAGTGTGGCCGCAGTGGCCTTGTCCATTCATATGTTTGTTATAGATAATGCTAAAGACCCCTATCATTCACTCAGGGTTCTCATTGTTTTGAGCGGTCTTCCTGTAATCTTAATAGGGTTTTTAATTGGTATCTTTGGTTAGCTTAATTTCCTTTCTGATCACAATGTATTGTAGTTAATGTGGTGTTCCAATTTGAATAAAGAGCATTTCGTTCATTTTGAGTGTTTGCTCTATTTCATTGTTACTATTTCATAATAAACCAGTTTCTTCGATTAGTGGGTGAAATAAAATATAAAATTTACCATTACAAGAAATACATATTCTTGGGATGTTACATTATTCCCCCTTCAAAGAATTGTGACCTTGCAAGTCTCTTCATAAAAAGAAAAAACCCTCAGTCGATCAACATTACCAAAATGGGAGATTTGGCGTAGTCAATGGGATGCCGAGGTTAGTACATAGCTCTTCTGCTTCACTAGCCCAGATACACCTTGAGTAGTATGTCTTTAACTCCTACTCATGTCTTCTACACATAGGCTTCCAAAGGGAGGCTTGTGTGGTAAAAATCATTGAAATATCTGAATGGACAAATTCCCTGATGACCCGCCGGACTATATCACACTCGAGATACTCAAGGGGGGTGATGCGGTTGACTATACTAAGATTTAAGATCTGGAACATAAAGGCTTCCTTGAGGTGGCCATCTTGGGAATCTATAAAGAAACATGCTATGGAAGAAAAGTTTTGTGCTGGAGTAAAACACTGAAAAAGGGCTTCGTAGTATCTCCCCCTTCGCCTATAGTAAGGGAGTTGGGTGGTGGCAATGAGATGGAATACAAGATCATTCCCCCAGCATGAACAAAGGATTTCAGGGCTGTTTGACAAGTCAACTAGGCATTGAAAATATTCTCATAGCAGGAGGAAATATGGATTGTCTATAGTGCATGTTTTTATTAAAATATCTTCTACTATCTCATCAGGTAGAGACAAGATGTTTGTTTGACCAGCCATCTGAAAAAAACATTCATGAGAATTCAATTAACAATATAGATAAGTTAGAGACAGAAAAGGAAAATAGGTAATATTTCAATAACACATATGTTCATATATCAGTGCCCGAGATTCCTTAATGATTTACTACATGAACTCCACATAGAGAAGCAAAACGCCCTAACTCCTCAAACAAAACACAGGCTGAGCATTCAGGGTTAAATTCTTGGAGACATCGGTGACGTCTCCTGAGTGTAGCATCAGGGGTATGATGTTGGGAAACATAGAAATACACTTTTTTCCTATAAGATAGTCGGTTGGAATAATCTTCTAACATCCCAAAGTCCAACAATTGGCCCCAGAAGCTGTAGTTCAAAATCTGACAAAGGAAGGTCGCTCAACGGTCTCCGATAGTAGCAAATTCTTGAAAAGGGATAAGGATCCTAGTGCCAAATTCTTCACCTACCGTGAATACTCAGAAAAGTCCCTCATAGTACCTTCCCCGACATGCATATGAGAGGAATTGGTTCATCATCATAAGGATGTAATCCATTTCCAAACCCCGGTGTATACTAAGCACCCAAGGTGAGTTTGACACATCGTACAGGTGCTTGCATGACATGCAGATATGGGTATAATTAGGAATGTTTTCTCGGCTAGCTAGAGACACAATGGTCTCTAGGGCCTCAGTGGGAAGTGACAAAAGATTGGTAGGTAGTATTTCATCTGACATTTGAAAGTTATAATATAATTACTAAGTGATTCTCAATCGTATATTTATACTACCTAGTTTTCTAGAGTTATCTAGACCTATCCTCTGATACCAACTGTAAGGACCCAGCCCCTGAATACCCAGAGCAGGTACCCATGAGACATGATGTACTAAAAATTCATTACAAACATTTACAAATAATACATCATTCCCTAAAATTACAGAGGCTCGTGAGGTTAAGGTTCTGGGAAAACCGGCTGCATTCTGAAATGTTCCATCTTTTAAAACTATAACCTGAAAATTTTTTAATCAAAATTGTAGGGTGAGAAAAGTATGCCCAGTAAGGGGTTTGAAAACAACTTGAAAATAATATTTCTTTACTGAAAAGAAAAAATATTATTCTTGAAAATAAACTTAAACATTGGGAAATTAATTATCTTGGTATAAAGAAAACTAATAACATAACATCTAATCATGACCAAAGTATGCAGTTCCTGTTAGGGGAATTAAATTCTGGTATAATACATGACTATTAAAAACATGAAAGGAAATTAGTACTACTAGAAAGGCAGTTCTGAGTGCACAAGAAAAAATAAAAAATGTTGTAATCATGAACATAACTGGTGCACCTATCATAATGGCCAAATCCTTATCCTTTCACATGTAATAACATAAAGCTGCTGATAAATGGATCAAGTCTAGAACTACTACAACATATCATGTCATTCCATTAATTCATTACGTGCATACAAAAGGATTTGAACCAGGAATATCCTACTAGTTGTAAAATCACATGGTTGGTCAATTACTAAAACATTTAGAGGAAGGTATAATGCCAGACTGTGTCAAGGCCTCGTGCCAAGACCATAATCATCTATGTCCAAAATTTTCACCTAACCTGTCTATGTCCATGAATTTCATTTCAACCGTAACTGTTGTCATGCCTTGTGCCATGATCTATTTTGTCTCATGAGACCTACCGATGCTTCGAGGGGCTATAGCGGGCCCCACCAATCACATAATCAGTCCAATACAATCCTCTTATGTCTTAGGTGGATTTGTAACAGAGGCATCCCATACCACTTTGGATACCTATTTTAAAGTGATTTTATTTGGGGTGTCTCATACAACTCCAAAAAATGGGTTCTTAGATTCTTTATTATTATTTGGTGTTCTATCAATCAAATAAAAATATGAAATGAAATTTATGGAAGAAATACATTCATTAAATATGACATTATAACATGCATCATTTCTACGTTGATAAGTGCTATGTTTCAATTATGTGAATCTACATTATTAATTCCAGGTACATGATTCCATTAATTTAGCACATAAAATTATGGATGATTAGGGTTTTCCACATGAGTGATAAATGATGAAATCCTTAAAATTATTATATCACAGAAATGAAAATACTTAAGGAAAAACATTTTCCATTAATTATTGCGATTTACATGTCATCTATCTTGCAAATAAATTAAACTATAACTTGATTAACTAATAATATTCACCGTAGTAGGTTCGTCATGTAATAAAACAATAAAAGAATACAACATGATAACTTGATCCCATATACCCTTAATACTCTAATGTATTTTAAACAAACAGAAATACATTCATTTAAATTAAGAAACACAATAAGGGTATTTCCAAATAAACTTCTATAATCAGACATTCTTATTAGTGTATACATATAAAAAAATTACATGTTGGTTTACCATACACCAAATTAATCATATATTTAAAAACATACATGTATCTAAGTATAAAATAATTCCTGGTAGTTATTATTTGAAAATAGGGTTTTGGAAATTATACTGAAAAAAACATATATATATATATATATATATATAACCATATATACACAAAGTTTGTGTATTTGGGTTTTTACACAACAAGGTCCATTAATTTCTTATGAACTGAATATTTCTGTCCATTAATCAATAATTCGATTGTAATCCAAATCCATATTAATTTCATTATATAAGTAACCATATGCAATGAAGGGTTTATAAACATAATCCCATTCATACCAAGACTTATTTCACAATTAAAACATTATTTAAAGAGGGGTATTCACTTCTTAAAAATCATTATTTGACTTTTATTGGTTTTCATATATGTTTATTATTATATATACAAAGTTAATAAAAGGGGTTTGGCATGATAAAAACATATTCATAACATCCTTTATACATATTTCATATTCATAATCATTTTGGGAACCTTAAAAACAGATTGTATTTGGGTTACATATATATATATATACTTATATACCTGGTTATACATATATGTATATAATAGGTTTTTCTTAATGAAAACCATACAAGGTAAACGCTTTTATATATTATACTTGCACGATCCTTTGTAACACATCATTAACCCATTTTTGTAAACCATAAAACAATGACGAGTTTTCTTTATATATACATATACAAAACTATATATGCAGAATATATATATATATAGGTTTAGTAAAATAAATCCTAATAGAAGTAATCTTTCTTGAAAAAATAACTTAACAAACCCAAACGTCCAGTTTTTAGAAGGAGCATAGGTAGATCCAGAACTGAAAACTAACATATAAAAATATATATGTATATAACTCGTATACCTATAACTATATAAAAAGGGTTTGATTTAATAAACATAGTAAGGAAATCACTTACAGTCTTGGAGATAAGGAGAAAGAGCAGGAGATCTTGAAGGTCTTTGAAGAAAGTGCTGGAGAGAAACATGAAGGAACAGCCCTCTCGCTTCGGTGCCACTCGAGGCTTTTTAAAAAAACCAACGTAGCACGAAGAGACGTCAAAGGGGATCTGAGGCCAAGCATAAATGGGTAGTGCCAACTTCATGGAAAGAAAGGATGAGAATGGGTCCACTACTGGCCTAGGAAAAGAAAATGAGGAGATAGGTTACAGGTGTGTGGCATGCACGAGGAAGAAGAAGAGGGACCGCAGGGAGAGATACGAAAATAAATGGACGGCCATGATAAACTTTGTCTGGATCATACGGTCATGGTCAGAGAAGGATATGAGATGAAAGTTCAAAAAGAATGGAAGGTTGGTATAGACCTCAAAGCCCGCCAGTCTATATCCTGGATGAATCTACAACCGCGGCCTTACCCAGACCTCCATGATGTTCGTTCCTCAACTCAACCGGACTATGACAATGTCGCACAACCCACGCTCGGCCTCGACTTCGTTTGACCTATGCAACACCTCCGGCTGCGGCGCGATGTCACCGACCTGCTCGACTCCGGCCTGCATGCCTCACGCGTAACACCACCACCGAGCTCGGTTGCGATGTCCAGTACCAGAGCACGATGCCCCCCTGTTCCGAGGCGGTCCCCCCTTTGTTTTCGGATCTCAATCCCGTATGGGGTTTTAATATTTTATTTTTATTTTTTTTATTTGTCTGTTGCGCCTCACCCTATGTCGGTTTTCCACGGGATTTCCTCACTTT
Source organism: Viscum album (assembly GCA_963277665.1). Lineage (NCBI taxonomy): Eukaryota > Viridiplantae > Streptophyta > Magnoliopsida > Santalales > Viscaceae > Viscum > Viscum album. Next base: position 1,769,365,075 of record OY728152.1, read on the forward strand.
TTTTAAGCAATCAATATATATTATTATTATAATATTGTTAATATTATTTCGACTTTTCCTTTATTCTATTATCATACAATATTAATAACATGAAAAAGTCAAAAGTAAAACTAACTAATAATATATTAAGATTTTTATGTCAATACTTTTATAAGTGAAATTTATTATTTTTAAATCATTTTATAATATATATATATTCACATATTTCATGCTACATACTTAAAATGTTATAATCTAGATTAGTAATTGAATATGTATTATAATAATCATAATTTGAAATTTTTAAATGTAATATTAAACATATTTATTATATAATTCAATTTAAAAACAATTTATTTCAACATATCATTCATTTTGGAACGTTTTTTAGTCATTCTATAAATATAATTTTATTACATATTCAAAATAATATTATGAAACATTAATCCAATTTGTAATCTAGTATATTTTCAAATTTATTTAAAACCCATATAATTATTTATATAAATATTTAAATAGCAATCTTCATAGAAAATAACGCAATTATAAGTCATTAAAATATTTTAAAATAACAATCTTCGATGTCATGTATAACCGAATTATAAAATTATATTTATATAATTCAAAAAATATATACACATATTTGAACAAATAAATATACCAGGTTTTCAGTTAATTATCAAATGTGGCCAACAGCTAAATTTATAGCCGTTAGTATTCTATGGTCACAAAGGAAGGCAACAGTCATAAATTTCTACCAACAGACATGGAATTCAAAGACCCAACGACTACATAAAAGGTAACGGTCAAATTGGTGACATATAAAACCTAGTCTCGGGGTGTCTTAAACTAAATTTGATTGAATAAGAAGGGGAAGATGTTTCAATTCATTCCTTTGGTGATCAGTGCGGCCACAGTGGTCTTCGTCGTTCTTATGTTTGTTATGGCTGATGCTAAAGACCCCTATCATTCACTAGGGATTCTCGTTGTTTTGAGCGGTCTTCCTGTAATCTTAATAGGGTTTTTAATTGGTATCTTTGGTTAGCTTAATTTCCCATTTGATCACAGTGTATTGTATTTACTAGGGTGTTCCCATTTGAATAAAGATCATTTCATTCATTTTGTGCGTTTACTCTATTTCATTGTTACTTTTTCATAAGAAACTAGTTTTTTCAATTAATGGGTGACATAAAATATAAAATTTACCGTTACACGAAACAGAGATTCTTGGGATGTTACAATATATCACATGCTAACCATTTGGTTATATTATTCACTTAATAGTATAAGTAATGACTTGTGGATATTATAATTCATTAAAGTTCTTTATCCTTTAAAAAACCCAGCATGATCATTCAAATCCCGGTTTGCCAATGGAAGTGAAAATAAATCAACGAACAACCAAAGGATGAAATTATTGTTATGTCATGAAAAAATAAAGTATATTTTATAAATTTATAATCTATATAGTAAAAGAATCCCTAACCTCTACGAAATGTTTTTCAATGAAAACGTTATTTGTTTACATTTTGTACTAATAAATCAATAGTCTTTTAATTGATCACATATTTATAGATTTCTAATGGTAGACATTCTAATGAAAATTTTATCTATTACTCTCCATCATAACTTTATAGATATATGTATTTTACATTCCATTTATTTCACTTCTCACTAGTGTTATCTTTTAGGGAAAACTAGTTTTTTGTGACCATCACATTTTCATTTCCCTCCACATAAGAGGAAATTTTACTAACATTTTTGAAAATGTGGTACTCCCACAATGATATTTTATTAAAAAAAATATATGATTACCAATCACAATATTAAATTGTGAGTATTAAATTTATTTAAGGAGGGGCGAATGTTACATGATGAGATTTTAAAATAAACACTATGTTTATAGTGTTTAAGATACACAACACCGAGCGTAAAACGTACTGAATATTTTTATTCAAAATGCGACCTTTATAACCTAACTATTTAATTTGTGAGAATTAATTTGTGTAACTAATTTATGAATTAAATATGTAGGTCCTAAAAATATAAATTTATTGGTAAATTATTATAATGTTGTAACATTATTTTTAGTAAAGTCATATTAACCTTCAGAAATTTGTTATCTTGAAAAATAATTTTATTTTATTTTTATGTAAAAATAATATAATTTAATTTTCAAACATTTTAAAAATAATTTCTATAAAATTAATTTAATTTTTTAAATCCTCATATCAAAATTATCCTATGGTGAAATTTTTAGAATTTTCTGAAATAGTTGAATTTTATTCGTGAATAGTAAAAACAGTTTTTAATAAAATACGTTATCTTTTATGGTAACGTCGTGATATAATTATGATATAAAAATTTATTAAACATATTTAAAAATTATACTATAATTATATAAATTTTATATAAACATGATCTAGAAAATATAACTAATAAATTACATCTTGATAAATATAAAAATCACTATCAGTGTTGACGTAGTGTTTGAGCAGCGTTGGAAATGTTAAATTTGGTTTCTTAAAGAAAATAATTTAGTGAAAAAGAATTTAAACTAATTTTTTATTAATTATTATGTACAATTGTTTTTTTTTTGATGATATTTTATAATTCTACTATTATATAATATGAATCTTATCCAAATTCATTTATAATGTTTGCGCAAGGCATGAAAAGTCAAATTAACAAATTAAAAAAGTTATATTGAAACGAATATGAATAAATATACATAAATAATGAATATAAAGTATTATATTGTTTCCTAATTTATTTATTTTTATTATATTCATTTTTTTTATAATTTTTCTGTGTGCAATAATAACCTTTAATGCCTATAAAACAATAACATAGTGCTTGTGAAAGCAGAAGAAAAATCAATAAAGTCGTTTTAATTAAAATTATATGAATCCATAAATGACCAAAAAATTGAATAAATATTTTAATAATAGTAATTTTAGTCCATATTATTATTTCATTTCAAATTTGGGACCTTTTGGGTCCACTTCAATAACATTAATCCCTTTATAAAATTTTATTTAGAAGAAAGTCGACGTATTCACACTATTGTTTTTAATTAGTATAACATTTACATATATGTTATTCTAGAATATTTTTTCATCCGTAAATTTTTTTTAGTAAATGTAAAATATTTATATTAATCATTATAATTTATTTTATATTCTTGGAATAAAATAAATACCTAATTTTCTTGCACTGTGATGATGCAATAAAAATTAAGTTAATGGAAAAATCAAATAAATGATATTAAAAATATTAAAATAATTATAATTTTAGATTATTAAGTGGATATATGAAATTTATATATTACTAAGAAATTTATATGATATAATTAAATATTTTTTATGAATTTTAATGTTTTTTTATGATTTTAAAGTCATAGTTTTGAATAGTGTTACATTTGAAAAAATATATATACATACTAAATATAAAATATTATTACATTTTTTTAAAATCACCAAAAATTTGTAATAATTATAAATATAATAATATCATTTCTAAAATATAATCCAATTTATCGTTTTAGGACTTTTGAATGTCTTTGACCCCATAATCACATTATTATATTTAAATATTTTATATAATTTCTAAATTACCCCTCACCTCAAGTATAAAAGAAGACTCCTTCGTTAACTCTATTTGATCACCTTAAACATTATTGATCAACAAAACCCTACCAAATTCTCTTCTACTCATCACTATATGCAATCTAGAGTTGTTTTTTCAACAAAGTCTAATTCCTTGGGCCTTAAAAAGCTTCACAAGGAGGTGATATCCCATAGGTAAAATCCTCATTCTTTATCTTTTAATTTCGTTTCTTTTCTTTTCCCTTACTCACCTACCCTTTCCAAATTCGCATAATAACTCTAGTATTATATATCTACCATAATTTTATCATTAGTTTTTAATATCAATCCTTGTGTTTCTTATATTCTCTTTTTATTTTAAAATTGTAAACATAGTCCATGATGTGTCGATTCACAAACTTCTTGGAGAAAAAGTTTTCATTTTCCATCAATAATACAAAACCAGTGTTTAATAGTGTTGTTATTTATCAGCACTAAGAAAAAGTAATGCTAAATGACATCTTTATCAGAGCCAAATAATGTTCTTATAAATTTAACCCTTTATCAGTGCTATATTTTTAGCGCTAAAAAAGTAGTCCTTATTCATCACTTTTTTTGTGATGATAAAGGTCGGAATAAATAAAATTAAATAAATAAAATATAAAAAATGAGTCGATTAAAAAATGCATGTTGTATTAATTAAATCAATTTTGATAAAAATTAATAAATTGATTATATTGTATATAAATTATAAATACTAATAAATAGTATTTATGAAATATATAGATATGTAAAATGAAAATTAAACAATTTAAAATTATAAATAAGTAAAATGAGAAAAATATTTTTCATTTTATTAATAAGATGATTATTCATTTTGTTAATAAATATTATATATTAAATATATAGATATATATTAATTAATATATATATGATTTATATATTAAAAAATATTTATGCACTATATTGAATGTATAATGGTTTATAATTAAAAAATAATATTAATTAAAAGTACTAACAAATTTCATTGAGTAATGGACATATAATTTAATGTTGTTTGATTTTTCAGTCTAACATAGATCAAATGTGTGTTATATTGATTTTATATATACAAAATTAATGAATTTTTATATACAATGTACTGACACAAAACATATCCATTTTTCAATATTATTAATGTGTACTTATTTTCAATTTAATCAATTTCACTCATTTTTGACATGCATGAACTTAAAATTAGATATAAAATCAAAATATGGGCTACCATCTCGCCCAGCGCACGTTGTTCAGGTCCAGATCGGCTCTCCTGGACATCCAATTCACCCTAGTGAATAAACTATATTCCCTAACATGATGTGATGCTCACCCTTCAGCAATGGAAATCAATGAATTAATGAAATGGAACCAACCAGTCTATCTTGAGAATGATGTAAAAATCTGTCACCTCAAGGAAAAAGAGGTCCCAAATGAATTAACACCCTCAAATCTCAATGGGTCACTCCTTAAACTAACGTACATCCTATATTTGAATTCCAAATGAAATATGAAACATCATAAAGTCATTGGAACACTAAATACTGAGCCGCATTATCACTACAATGGATGAAGATATAAAAATATGAGAAGCGCATATATCAAAAAGAGAAGATACTAATGTAGAGGCTCCTTTAATAGTTACTCTCACAGTATAAGGTCCTTGATTCTTCTCCTCCGGTGATATTTGAACTACTTATATCGGGCATAATATGTAACCATGTGATATAACATAGATACCATGAGTAGTTATGCTCAGCAATCGCTAAAAATCCGAGGTCTCGCTACCATTGCCCCGACCGCAGCCTCAGCCTAATCATCATGTTTTAATCCATCTCCCTTCCCCATGAGAAGTTGTTAAACCTTCTCATACTCATGGAGTTAGTGCATACCAACTCTCACTTTCTTCTGAATTAAATGTTCTATAAAATCACTATAGAATGCACATCCTTCCACCAGATCAGCACATGAATGGGTCTCTCATGCACTAAGGCCTCATATTTTCCAGTCTTCTGCAATTGTTTAACCTCACCTAGATACCTATTTATGTTATCTGTCTAATAATATCACCATATAAAAGCTGTGAAAATAGATTTTACTATTGGTCGATGTAGTACCCAATCTATGTTCCAAACCACCCTGGCTCACACTCCCAACCTCTATCAAGTTATGCTCTCTCATAACACACTGATTCACTAATCGATAAGTGTTAGTCTTCCAAAAATACATTCAAATATGATCATATGTCACACCTAAAACCTTATTTGAATCACATGTCTTTAGATAACTTCTCACCCATCAGAGTAGGTTTGAAGAACATGAGTTATAAAACAGGCCAAATAATCAATAACTGATAAAACGACATTCTCCACATGCATGAAATTTAAATCCCTATCAGACCTCAATGTCCTAGTATATAAGTATTAATGTAATGCTATATTAAAATTCATATTTTCCACCGCTCGATGAAGATCCATATGCGTAATGACCTTGAATCATCTCTTAGTGGAATCACACAATATATAACAGTGTGATTTACCCTCCTCTCAGGAGGTGTCTCAAGATGTTGAATTATATATAGCATGTCCACTATAAATTACTTTATATCCAATGGTTTTACATCCCCCTAAAATTTTGTTGGATGCTGCTACTATAATTCATGAATTAACTCTTCCATGGTTGGGGTAGGACTCAGGGTTCCCTGAAACTATTTGAATGAAATGGATAAAGGATTCATGGAGTTTTGCATTAGAACCTATTTATGGTACTATAACTATTTTCATAGCTAGAACCATAGGAGGAACTACTGGTATCTCATGGCCCACCTCCCCTAGAGAATAATTTCCTCCACCCTTCTAGTGTGTGCCTGGTGGATGTTGTGGTGTCATATCTCTACAAATTCCAATTTCACACTTCAAAATAAGATTCAACAACCTCTAAAAGCTCTTATATTAAAATAGGAAATGTAACATCCTTCGTATATAAGAATCCCACCCCTCCTCTTACTCCTTATGTCGGGTGTGGGTTACATGAAGATTATAAGAAAATAACAGAAACTTCCTACTTCCCACTACTAAGGTCTGGTCTAGGTCAAGTTCTATTTTATAATAAATTCAATTTTATTTTTCATTAAAATTTATTTCAAAATTTATTTTTTTAAATGGTGAGCCAGTTATGTCCCCATTTCTTCTACATAAGGTCCGATACTCCTCATAAAAAATATAGTGTCAACCTAATTCACACTATAACAAGTCCTATCCCATGTGACTCTTGGTCCACGACTCAACATTCCGTAATTAAATTCTTAGGGGATATTTTGTATCCTAGTCAAGAAAAAACTACTTATTTTATGGCAGTTACTCTAATTACAGACTATTTTATCCAATTACCAACACAATTATTTATCAATTAGTAGGTATATTAATTAGGGAACATATCACAACATCATGAAATCAAAAAATGCATCATATATGGAATGGAAAAATGCATGGATTGTGAAGAGTATCATGTGACTAAATTGATTCTTGTGATTGTAAAACCTAATCTAATCTTATTGAAAAAAATAGACACAACAATTATATAAATAATCACATAAAAATTTATGTTCATCACCTAATGGTGGAATCAAATAAACTGTAATAGTCAAATTCAAGAAAACAAAAAACTCATTCTATGTAATCCATCATTTTACCGTACATGGGTCAGCTACTCCCAGGCACATCTCATTTACAAATTATACTCCCTTCCTAATCCTTTGTCTATTTTCACCAAATATTAAGGCATAAATAAATCCCTAGATACCACTTTGTAATGTCTGTACCCAAATTCCATTGTACGGTGCCCTAAGCCTGGTTGGCCACATGGCCTTAGGCACATCTCACCAAACACTGGAGTTTGCAGACTAGTAGTGAGGGCCTAGGATGTGTCCTTGGGGAGACAATTCTTTCTTATCAGAGTGTAACACAGTGGTATAAATCGTACAATATTAGTAGAAGAAATTCACTAATCATAAAATATATAAATATCTAGGGGAATAAAAAAATAAGAAGAAAATGAATAGTAACCCACTGTGGTAGAAGTATCATATGAAAATATATAAACTCGCGAAATTTATAACATATAAATAATGATTATGATGCATTTAATGTGTCTATAAATCATAAAAATAAGTTATACATACAATAGTACAATACATGTAACAAAATTCCAAAAAGACAAAAAACTATCCTAGCTAGAATCATGAGCCTCACCTCAGTCCTGTTATCACATTATCCTAAGAATTAATCAGTTACCAACAGCAGGCTTCATTACCTTATCCATACCTATGGTAATGAAATATTTTTAGGTACCAAAGGTGGTTGGAATAGGGTGTGAGATAATGTCCCAGTATTGAACCACCAATGGTGTCTAATTCCATACATTTAGTGAATATATAATAAAAACAGTGTCTAGGTAGTAAAAAAATATATAAAATAACTGTTGTTTATAAAAAACCCCATAATGGTTTGGGTTCCCATGGACACACATCTTATGATACATGATTCATACATATACAGGATGTCTCAGAATAACCAGTTAGTCCTCTATCAATTTATAAATAATTATCGGGACCACGTATGTATCCCAACCTCCCTAATAACTGTATATGATTGAGAAATTCCAAACCAGGCCATCAATATGGTATAATAAATTGAATAAATAAAAATAATTTCTTTGGTTTGGAAGGTTCATTATATAAATCATTTCATCATTTAATCAATTAATAAACAGATCGCATCCTTGGAATTCATTATTTGGAATCTACGGATTGCTCCAGGAATATCATGAAAAGAACACCCTACAAGACTATCTATAGTAATCCTCATCAGAACCCAAGTATCACTCGAGGTTTGGTATAACTCACCATCATTTTTTTATATCCATAGTGGTCTACTAAGGGATACCAATTATCACTCGTTCCATATATAGAATCAGCTCTCTATGTTCATCCTAGGAAATCCATAATGATTCCAAGTATCACTCAAGTGTATGATAATAAGCCCCACCCCCCCCCCCCCCCCCACCCCAAGTCTATCCTTGTTTGTCCAGTAGGGATCCCAAGTATCACGAAAGAATAATTATAAAAGTATCCAAATGATTCCATCCATTTCATTCGTAAATAAACCCATGTGTCACCTAAGGAAAATGGTTAAAATTTTATCAATATCATTTAATTATTTCAAATTTCTTCACCCTGATCATCTGAATTATACCTCACCTTAAAAGGTGGCTCAATGGAAGGAAAAATATTATAATAATTAGCTTCATAATTATCTCACATGGGCATGTTAATGTAATAAAAAATCATGATTAGGAAATCAAATACATGGTGATATCCTAGGTACATGTCCTTTCATTTCCTATTTTTATTAAATTCCAATTAAAATTAAAATCCATCATTTAACATCACATGGAAATGGGTAATGGAACACTATAAAAGTGATCAATTAATATTTAATCCCTGATAGTCATATTAATTAAACAACTCATCCAAGAGGAGGTTTGAATATGAGGTCTTAATCCTTTAAAAAATTAACAATGTGTCTCGCTAATTACACATTTCAAAGCTATTCATTTTAAATAAGGAATAAATTAAATTTCATTGTCATTGATATGAAAATTATGTGCGTGGAACAATGAAAAATATATAGACACCCAAAATTTAATGGAAAATCATGAGACCACCTACCATATATCGGTAGAAGATTGATCATTCAGTATTAGTTCCTCATTATACTATAATTAGTAGAATATTGAAGAACAAAAGGTTAACTAGGAAATCATGAATATTATCGTGCACCTAAATAGCATATCTGATACAAAATAAAATGAAGAACATCAGAAATTGAATGGATTACTCACGGGAACATATCCAATGAGACTGACTGCAATACATTCTGATATTGGATGGAGAAATGGGAGCAAGGTCAACCAAAAGACTTCAAGTAAGAGCTCTCACATTCAAATTTTTGTTCGGAGTTGTTTCCGACGCTTTCACCGGGGTGCGTGGATCCTTCGGTGAGGACGTGATGATGTGGCCCTGCATTCCCGCTTTCCAAAGGCGGGTGGCATTCGCTCCTTGTTCAGGGATGTCTTCTCCTTGATCGAAACCGGGATGATGGGATGTCGGTTCTTCCTTCCATGGAATCTTCCTCGGAACTCGTCACCCAGTCCGGGTCTCCATCATAGATTTAATAAGTTTTTCATGAATCTCGTTCCCGCTGCCATATCTTCATGGACTCCAGTTAATTACACTACTTCCGTCAAGACATTCCATGGGGTCTTGACATGGTAGAAACCTTCAGTCGGAGTGGATGACAACATTAGGTATGTCGGGGCATCTTTGGGTGCGTGGAAATAGGAACATGTATCCTTCCTCATAAGAGGGAATCTCAAGGGTGCAGAACCCGAGGAATCCCACATCGGATGTGGGGAATCATATGCCATCTGAGGTTTTCCTCTGCTTCCCATGTTTATCACGGGTAATGCCACGAGTTTAACGTCTTACAGAGATGGTTACGCCAAAGGTGTGTCATCCGAGGTTTTCCTCAGGCATCTCATGTTTATCACGAGGTAGGCCGTGAGTTTAACGTCTTACGGAGACAGAATGAGGGTGATCAGAACGTCCCATATAGATAGATCAGATTAGTATATACCAAGGAGAGAACACATTGAAGATGGACGGATCATAATTCCCAATGAGGACGGATCAGAGGTGGTGCACTCCCTAGAGGGGAGATGTCACACCATAATGGCTGATCAGAACACCACTGAGGGCGGATTAGGGGAAGTGCACCCCAAGATGGGGGACACCATGGATTACCATTGGCTAGGATTGAACCTCTTGGAGGTTTCCTACGTACCCTGTGTAGAGTATAGGGATCAAAACTCACGTAGTTCAAAGGGGTGATGAATCGGCCTGTACACAGAGGACAACGACCCGGAGACATGTTGGGGCTTACGCATGGATAGTGGCCCAAGTGCTGCTAAGAGTAGCGAGGAGGGTGGATTACATGATCCCACCAGGATGTGGCGTCTCAGATGAGAATCAGTATGGATGATGGGGAGTTGAATGAAGCAGAGGGGGAATGAAATGGGACCATCGCAAGGGCTATGGTAAAGTTGGGATTGATCCTCAAAGAGACTTCCTATGTATCCCTGTGGCAGGGAATCAAAGTCTGCTTAGTTCGGGATGGTGTGTCGGAGGACCGACATGAAGGTAAACCCGTGGGTCCACTGGGTGTTTTCAGCAAACTGACGTGAAGGTGGACCTTGGTCCGATGGGTATCATCGGCGAACTGACATGAGGGTGGACCTTGGTCTAATGGGTATCGTCAGCGAACCGACGTGAAGGTGGACCTTGGTCCGATGGGTATCGTCAGCGAATCGACGTGAAGGTGGACCTTGGTCCGATGGTGGTGGGCTTGATCCTCAAAAAGGCTTCCTACGTACCATGCCTTGATATGGATCAAAGACCTTATAGTTCAAATCGGAATACATTTTAACGTCATGCGGGATGGGGGTGGACCGACGTGAATAGGGTCGGAACGACCAAGTGATGGGCTTGAGCCTCATGAAGTCTTCCTATGTACCATGCCTTGACATGGATCAAATACCTCGTAGTTCAGGTGGTGGTTTTCGTCAGCGAACTGACGTGGAGGTGAACCTGTGGGTCTACTGGTGGTGGGATTTAACCTCGTGAGGCTTCCTACGTACCATGCCTTGGCATGGATCAAAGACCTCGTAGTTCAGGTTGGATGATGGAAGGCTAACGTGAAGAAGGACCAAGGGTCCAGGTGGTGATGGGCTTGAACCTCGTGAAGGATTCCTATATACCATGCCTCAACATGGATCAAATACCGCGTAGTTCATAATGGTGTGTCGGCGAACCAACGTGAGTGAGGACCTTGGTCCATATGGTGTGGGGCTTACACACTAGGTTTCCCAGGTGTTGGTGAACTGACGTGAAGAGGGTTAGGGTGACCAACATGTGGTGGGATTGAACCTCTGAGAGGCTTCCTACATACCATGCCTTGACATGGATCAAAGTCCTCGTAGTTCGGGAATAATGGTAGGTATCGGCGGACCGACATGAAGAAAGGACCTTGGTCCGATGGGAGATGGGCTTGAACCTCAGGGAGGCTTCCTACGTACCGTTCCTTGACACGATTCAAAGTCATCATAGTTCGAGTTGGTCATAACAGCTTGTCGTTGGATTGGAATATATTTTAACGTCATGTCGGATGAGGGTGGAACCTGATGTGAATAAATGATGGGTGGGCTTGAACCTCATGTAGACTTCCTATGTACCATTCCTTGACACAGATCAAATACCTTGTAGTTCAAATGGATGTGCAGTTTAACGTCATGCTGGACGGGGGAATACAGTTTAACGTCATGCTGGATGGGGTATACAGTGTAACGTCATGCTGGACGAGGGCATACAGTTTAGCGTCATGCTGGACGAGGGCATTGCCATGGTCGATTCTTACTCTAAGCCCACGTGAGTCATGCTCAGTGTGAGAAACAAGAGGCAGTAGGTACCTGACGATCACGTCGCGAAGGGTGCATCCGTGAGAAGCGAAGAGGGGCTTATGCGTTAGGCGGCCCATGGTGCTGGGACTTACTCCAGGATGGAGGCCCAAAGAAAAGTATGACGATGGTTTCAGGCTTGATCCTTGAAGAGGCTTCCTACGTACCATGCCTTGACATGGATGAAATACCACGTAGTTCATAATGGTGTGTCAGTGAACCGGCGTGAAGGTGAACTCGTGGGTCCACTGGTGGTGGGCTTGAACCTCATGGAGGCTTCCTACGTACCATGCCTTGACATGGATCAAAGTCCTCATAGTTCAGGATGGTCACAACGGCTTGCCGTCGTGCTGTAATGTAGTTTAATGCCATGTTGGATGAGGGTGTCAATGGCTTACCACTGGATTGGGTCACCACGGCTTACCGCTGGATAAGGATGTCAGCGGCTTGCTGCTAAATGGGGTCGCAAAGTCTTACCACTGGATGAGGATGTCAACGTCTTGCCACTGCATGGGGTCGCAATGGCATACCGCTGGATGAGGATGTCAACGGCATGCCATTGAATGGGGTTGCAACAACTTATCGCTGGATTAGGTCACAGTGACTTACCGCTAGAAAGGATCACAACTTCTTACCGCTGGATTAGGATGTCAACGGCTTACCACTGAATGGTATCACAATGGCTTATCGCTATATAAGTATGTCAACGGCTTACCGCTGCATTGGATCCCAACTGCTTACCGCTTATTGGGATCACAATAGTGGATGGGGATTACGTGAGGAATCTCCCCGGGTGCTGCTATGGAGTGGTAATGGTGGATGGGGATTACGATAGGAAGCTTCCCAAGTGCTGCTAAGGAGCGGCACTGGTGAATGGGGCTTACACTAGGAAGCTGCCCGGGTGCCGCTAAGGAGCGGCACTGGTGAATGGGGCTTATGCAAGGATGATGCCCGGGTGTCACTAAGGAGCGGCACTGGTGAATGGGGCTTACGCTAGGAAGGTGCCCGGGTGCCGCTAAGGAGCGGCACTGGTGAATGGGTCTTACGCAAGGAAGCTGCCCGGGATCCGCTATAGAGCAGCAATGGTGAATGGGGCTTATGCTAGGAAGCTGCCCGGGTGCCGCTATGGAGTGGAAATGGGGAATGGGGCATACGCAAGGATTTTGCCCGTATTGTCTTCCTCATGTCTGGCCATGAGGGAATCCCAAATCACTGGTCAATTTAGGCCTTCACCTATTCACTAGTGCACAAGAGGGATAATACCAAGGGGTGTTGGAATCATGCCACTATAATCATGGCATTAAGCGTCTTATACTTGGAGCATAAGGCATCTCTTGTTTAGAGAAAGAGGCATCCTATGTTTGAAACATAGGGATTACTATAGTTTAAAGTCATGTAGATAAGACTATTGTCATCTCATTCTAGGAGCATAAGGCATCTCTCGTATAAGGCACGAGGCATTCAATCATTTGTTAGATAGGGAGTACTACAGTTTATAGTGATGTAGATAGGACCATTTGCATCTTATACTTGGAGCACAAGGCATCTCTTGTTTGGAGCAAGAGGCATCCTATGTTTGGCACATAGGGATTACTATAGTTTAAAGTCATGTAGATATGACTATTGGCATCTCATGCTAGGAGCATAAGGCATCTCTCGTATAGGGAAAGAGGCATCCTATCATTTGTTAGATAAGGAGTACTATAGTTTATAGCCATGTAGATATGACTATTGGAATCTCATGCTATGATCATAAGTCATCTCTTTTATTGGGAAATAGGCATCCTATCATTCATTAGATAAAGAGTACTACATTTTATAGTCATGTAGATAGGACTACTGGAATCTTATGCTTGGAGCACAAGGCACCTCTTGTTTGGAGCAAGAGGCATCCTATGTTTGGCACAAAGGGATTACTATAGTTTAGAGTCATGTTGAAAGGATCGTTAGGGAGAAGGTGCCTAGAAATGGTTGATGTTGGGACTTACGCATGGGTGGCCCTTTCTGGTTCATCCTGGCATAGGAGCCAAGTGATTTTGTTTGGAGGAGTTTCTTGAGGAATGGTTCGACTCAAGGTACACGGGGAATTGATGATGAGAACCACAACTCATGACATAGGAAATGAACCAAGAGGAATGCATCAACTCAAGGTGTTTCATTGTGTGTGGAGGAGTTTCTCAAATCATGGTATTCCATAGGTTGAAGGTGGGTGCGCATGAGGGCGCAGTGGAAAATCCCGACATCCTGGCCTGAAAAGTTTGTGGTGTGACTCTCCATTTTTCATGGGGGTCTGTGATGGTTGCGAAGGGACCATCATGGAGGGCCGTGACCGCAGCCCGACACTGACCCTGTGTGGGGGTGCGGGGGCGCATCCCCCGGGGTATTGACCGGTGGGCGCGAAGGAATGATCCTCACAAAGGATAGGTCTTCACGAAGTAGCTTCACGGAGCATGGCCTCACGGAGAAATGGTCTCTCGCAGATCAAAGGGGTCTCGCGGATCTTGGTCTCGCGGAGCAGCATCGCAGAGCATTGGCTCGCGGATCATGGACTCATGGAGTATGGTCTCGCGGAGCAGCATCGCGGAGCATGGGCTCATAGAGCATGGACTCACGGAGCCTCGGCTCGCGGAGCAGCAACGCGAAGGAATCTGCTCGCGGAGCATGGCCTCGCGGAACCACAATGCAGAGCTCTGCTCGGCCGCCCAAGGGGCGAAGTGGCTGTGGCCATCTGTCGGAGAAGGGGGGTGAGCTGAGTAATTATAGGCAAGGGGTGCCGTGAAGCAGACCTCGTGTGGCGCAAAGACGGTGCTTGATCCACGGCGGATCTTCGTGGCGTGTCGCGAACATCAAAGCACTTCGTGGATCCGTTCCGCCTCCTTTGCTTCGTGGCGGGTCTTCGCGGCGCGTCACGAATGTCAAATCACTTTGTAGAGCTGTCCCGCCTCCTTTGCTTCGCGGCGGGTCTTCGCAGCGCGTCGCGAACGTCAAAGCACTTCGCAGAGCCGTTCTGCCTCCTTTGCTTCGCGGCGGGCTCACGGTGTTGGGGGGACTCCGCGAAGTGGCTTCGCGAGGCGGTTTTCCAGCCCAACATCAAATGTCCACTACTCCTAATCCGTAACTTCGTTCGGGCCCTATGACCTACCAAATCGAAGCTTGCAAAAAGGTATACGATCTTGAATCGTTTATGGAAGCATTGAGAAAATTTTGGGGAAGCGTTTTTAGGGGTCTACAAGAGTAAGAAATGAGAAATATATTTTATTTTATAATCCTTTTAAGGTGAAAATAATAATTTACCAAAAATTCTATTCAGCTCATAGTTTGGCCACATGGTTGGCCAAATCATGCTCTAATAATGTTCCCTCGGATGTGCTGATGGAATAACCACATAGTCACTACGTATTATTTGATTAACCATGAACAAACCATGTATTTTGGATCTTCTAAAAATTATAGGTGCCTCACATGGTCATGAACCTCTATCCACATGGTTTCCATAAAATATGAGGGCTCATCTATCCTATTGTCCATCCCAGTAGGGTTTCATGAAACCATGTGTCCTGGGTCACATTGGTTCTAGTAACCGTGTGTCCCATATATTTTTCTCTAGGATCCTAACAAGACCTAGACACCCATGATACCCCCATAACCGAAAAGGGTATTCACATTAGGCTGTAATTATTAATTTAAACCTAAAATAAAAAAAATATCCATTCCACATAAAAATAACTATTATTTTACAATTTTTTAAATTCCATTGAACCATATACAAATTATTCAGTTCAAATAAAATTACTCCCTTTTCAGTCATCTTGGTTATTAGGGTTGAAAAGCCTGATTATTTCCTCACAAATATTTGGTAATATCGAGCTTCTCTAAGTAAACTGTGTGTCTCTATTATAAATACTCTTCTAGTCTAGTCTTTGACTTTATTTGTATAATAAGGGTCAACATATATCCATTTTCCCTTGACAACATACCATATGAATGATACTTCCTCCACCTAGAACTCACATTTACTATAATTTTCATATATATTCTTATTTTTCAGAGTCTTTATCATAGTATCCAAATATATAACATCCTCCTCCATTAATTTAGAGTATACCCAAAGTCATCTATAAAGACAACCACAAATATTTCAAGGTAATCATTAAAAATGTTATTCATTATGTCCATAAAAATTTATGGGGAATTAGTGAGTCTGAAGGGTATCACTTTGAACTCATACATTCTATCAGTGGTTCTAAATATATTTTTGGGAATATCATCCATCTTCACATTTAATTGGTGATATCCCAACTGAAGTTCTATATTAAATAAATAATGGGTCCCACATAGCTGATCATCCAATTAATCTATATGTGGTAGGAGATACATTTTCTTTATCATTATTTTGTTGAGTTCATAAATACCAATACATAGTAAAATTGACCCACCGTTTTTCTTGATGAAGATAACGGGCACACCGCATAGCGAATCACTTTGGCATATAAAACCCTTATCCAAATTCTCCTATAAATACCTTTTATGTTCTTCTAAATCAGTAGTGTTCATTCTATATGTAGTCTTGTATATGGGAAGATATCATGGAATGGGTTTTATGGTTAACTCAACCACTCATTCTGGAGGAAGACGAGTAAATTATTTAAGGAATAAATCTGTATAATCCCTGACAATGGTCACTTATTTGATCCTGAATCTATCCTTTATCTATGTAATTTGAGATAGATATTATTGATCATAATGAAATAATATCCCTGCTAGAGAAGAAGATTCTAAAGTATATTCATCCTCCTCCTTACACTTTTATATAATAAAAGGATGGCTTGGGATGTGAAAAGTGATCTCAGTCTCTTGACAATTGATGATATATTTATATAAGGGCATAGAATCCATGCACAATATCGCATTAAACTCCACTAAAGGAATTTATAATATAATTTCTATAATATTGAATCCATAAACATTGACTGGTGAGGAGTTATATAATTAGAACACAATATATTTTCTATTTACTATTCTCATAGACAGCTCAACCATTATATTCTGTGGTGGTTATTGAATAGTTATACTAAACATGAAATATATTAAATAAAATATAGAACCAGAATGAAAAATTATATTTTTTATTCTTAACTGAATAACTAGTATACCAGTTACCATGCCATTTTTAGGATAAACCTCAGTATAGTGATACTATATGCCCTTCCTTACTCTCAAGGCCTCAGAGATTATTTCCATGTATGGTCTCTGACAACCCTTGTCATAGGGAATTGGTTTACATAGTTCCCATTTTCCATATAATTGAAACATTTCCATCTAGGTTAAGTGTTGTTTCAGACATTCTTTTCCTCTACTTCATTACTGGGTTTCTTCATATCCCATTGGTATTGATTATCCCAATGCCCCTCTTTTCCACACATGAAGCATCTCCTAGTTCCCTCTAGATAGTTTCCAATACGCTTCTTTCTAAACTTTTGATAGATGGGATGTTGGGTTTCCATTACACCATGATATTTATCCAGGGATCCTCTTAAATAAAACTCCACTATATGATTATTATCTCTAATCCCATGAGACGACAAAGATTCTCCTATCTCAAAGTTGAAATTGTGGTTACAATGAACAATTTATTCCGAACTATCATTGTCATAAATCACTATATATTTATTTAGAATCTTCTTTAAACCACTAATGTAATGGTTCACCTTACATTTAGTGTTGATGACAATGATATATGTGTATCCATCATGCCTTGATATTTTTTTTCTAAAACACCCAAATAGACTCGTATTCCTTTTTCTTCAGTATGAGGAACTCCCTCTCCATTTTAATATGGATAATTTGTGAAGAATATTTTTTCAAAAATATTTTCAAGAATTATTCCCATTCAATGGAATCAATATCCTATTTTTCCTTTGAGTTCTTGATCATTTTCAACAATTAATCAGCTCCACCCTCGATGTTATAGGTATCCAGAAAAAAATTCTCTTATTCGGAACATTATAGTAAATATAATATATTCTTAATGGAGTTAATCCATTTTTATCTAATCAGGGTATGAAATGATATATTAAAAATAAGAGGTGTTTTTCACATAAAAGAGTCTACTGCAACGTACTCTTTCATTAGATAAGGAGGAAATTTCAATGATTCATGTTATTATTCACAACTTGATCTAGTTGCGAAATTAATTACATTAAGTTATTAGTTCATTCCCTATTAAGTTTAGATATATCAACATGAAAATCATTATATTTTATAACACGTTATTTGTTTACACAATTTATCCTACATCCCATGACTAAATAAAAAAATAAAACAAGATGAGAATAAATTGACAAATAAACATACAAAATGGAAACATATAAACATATGGGGATAACTTTTAAATGATATGTACATATTTACATATGAGTCTCTAGGTTCCAGTAAAGATTATCAAAGGTATTTTTTATAATATGTATACTTATCCTTAGGGTTATCACTAAAGTATTATAGTCCTAATCCCAAATATTAAATATACATTATTCCCATATTAACAATACTGACCCAAAAACTTTACACCTTTTTTTATATGATATTAAACATAAATATCCAATGAGTAAATCCCAAATATCATTAGTTCTAGTGAATTAGAATAGTAGTTTAATAATGCATCAAAAATGAAATTAAACATGACATATTAATTTTATTATACATAATCAGCTCCTAAATTCCCTTGAGATCCCAAAACATCATAGGATAAATAAGGGAATACATTAAATACAGGGGTTATCTAAAAATCCTAGTGAGGGAATAAACATGATGGGGAATCGTAACATGAGAGTCAAAAGTAGAACTTGGTATCATAAAATAGAAGGTTAGTGAATGATCACATGAGGTCATAACATAAATAACATGGTATCATATGATCATGGAAACATAGGAAATGTGGAAGAAACAGAATACATAAAATAAGAATGAGCCGTGGCTAACTACTAAGACAACATCACATAGTGGACAGAGTCTCACTGTTGATTTTATTTACCCATTAATCCCATGCATAACATCTCATGATATAAAATATTTACCCAGTACATTTGAGTGTTATATCGGTTCAACTATCATAAAATTTTCATGATTTTTTATTCAAACAAAATAAAATGTATCATAAAACCTATAAATAATAATTAAATATAGAATGAGGTGGGTTTTATAATTTTTCCTCATAACATAATCAAAAGATATTTATTCAAGAATTCATTTGAGAAGTGAACATAAGGCATGTATTATGCCATATAAGGAAGGGATGATAATATCGGTATATATGTAATAGATATATATATATATATAATTTATAATATTTTCATTACATTAATCATTGAGGTAAATTGATTTAGGTAGAGAGGCTGTAACTAAAATAAAAATTGTGGTTTAGAGAGATCATTTACCTCAAGTTAGAATCATCATGTATTTAATTTATCTTATTGAATTATAAGATTAAGTAATTTATTACATAATTAATAACCATTTTTCATGTTTATTATTCATTTTCTTTTATTTATTACCATGTTATATTTAATTACATAATCAATTATGTTCACATTGTATGATTTGATGATATGAAGCCCATATTTCCTAATTGAATTCGGTAAGTTATCTCTCATCAAATATTTCATTATTAAATCATCCAAAGAATAATAATCCTGATATAATTATCATTTCTATAAATAAATAATACTTTTAAAACCAGTAAATAAAAATGGTTATGAAAAATGAATGACATTACAATCATTAATATAGTTGTTCAAACATACGCATGAGTAACGTTTCCATTTTTCAATGATCGTGATGGATAAAAGGTAAGTATTATTTTATATCTCAATAATGACCAAAAAACAATGATATTTTTTTAAATAAACTTATATATATCATTTTTGGATTTGGTGATGTAAAATGAATCACATCACATCATGGAGTTTGTAGTCCACATGTACGCATGAACGACGTTATCGTTTTTCAATTGAAGGAAAGTTAATAAGGAAGAAGATATAATATATTTTAATAATTATAAATATTTCACTAATATCATATACAAAAATTAAATCCATCCTTATAACCATACTTTGGAGGCTATGATGTTAAATTAATTACATCGGTTTGTGAGGTTGTTGACTTTTGTACATATGAATGACGGTTTCATTTTACATTAAATTGAAGAATGGGATAGATATAGGTTATTTCATTAACATAAAAGAATCTATTTATCTTTTATATATTTATGTTATTATATCAATAGGATTGAAGAAGGTTTTATTGAATTTGAAGAATAAATGGAACTAAAACATTCATTTAAAGATTGTTCCTCTTCTTGGGACAACTTCCTATTCATTACACCTAACACCATATAAGATTGGAATTATGCCCAAAAAAATAACTATAGAATTATTTTAGGGATTATATAAAGGTTTTTTGGTATATATTGGATAAATTAAAAGGATTTTCATGTTTGATGAAAATAATAGAGGATGTGACCTTTTATAAGAGAGGGGAGGGGCACTCCTAGAATAACTTAAAATAATAAATTAATATAAATTAAATATCAAGTAAAAAAATTTAATAAATGAAATAATTTAACTATAGGATGAGTATTTGTTTAAATAATATCATCAACTAATTTTTTTAATGAGTTTAGTTTCGGTTTTTACCCTTATTTCATTATTTTAATAGACATTAACCCTTTTTGATAATTATAGTGATAACAAAGATTTTAATCTTTCGGGGCCAATATATTTACTATAAAAGAAAAATTGGATCATAAATGTACTATATTTAATATTTTTAAAAATATCCCAATATTATTATTATATTTTTTCAATTTTAAGTCATAAAAAAATATTTTTATAAAATAACAACTATGTCATTTTTTGAAAAATTCATTTAATTTGGATTTGAAAACAAAATGACGGTAATGTAATATGAATATAAACCTTGAAATAATCCCCAGAAAATAATATTTCTCAATAAAATTCTTGCTAAAAATTAATTAATTAGGTTAATATTATTTTTAAAATTATTTAATTTATTTGTTTTATTTTTTTATTAATATAATAAATATCGTGTCGACGTTGCGTAAGAACTGTAGGAAGTTATTTATTCCCCAAAAAATTAAAATAAATAATAATGATATAAAAATTTATAAATAAATTTATTTTTAATAGTCAAATGATTTTTTAATTATCTCTTTCACAAAATATTATAGAAATTTAAAAGAAAAAAGTGACATTTGTAACATTATTTTTAACCTAAATAATATAAAGGCCAAAATCAAATACATATGACAAAAAATTTCCATATTTTATAAAAAAAACTAAATGTATTTTAAACACTCATAAAATATGATAAAAAAAGTTTTAGGGTAAATTTCTAGTTCTAATCATATTATTTTTAACCATGATTACCCAATTTAATTTTATTAAGGTAATAATTATTTAAAATGGTTTCTAGTAATAATGAACAAAAATAAAATGGAATATTTACCTATTAGGAAGTCATAATTCAAAATATTTAATACATTTGTTAAGATTCAATTTTTATAAGTGTAAGAAATTAATAAAAAATTAAACCCGAAAAATGTGATAAAAACTGTTTTTCATAGAAAATTCATTTTTAAGTGAAAATATTTTTATACCAAATTTATAAATAAAATTCACTAAAATGACTATATTTAGATTATTAATAACACAATAGAACTAAATTTATATTTAAATCATTTAACAATAAATTTGTTCTTTTAAACGCATAGGAAAAAATTCATTTTTCCTTGAAAATGATTATTTATCTATTCAGTGGAAAATAAATATTTTTAGAAAAAATCCCAAAACGTCACTCTAAGATGATTTCTACAAGCTAATTTAAAAATTAATTTAATATTATCAAATAAATTTTCTAATGGTTTTACATGATTTTAAAATATTCACTCATAATAATTGATAAAATTCATTTTAGAATAAAAAATATTTTTTATGAATAAAATAGATTTATTAAAATTAAATATTTATTAATAAACAAATTTATTCATTAAAACCTTTATAACTATTTTATAAGATTTTTAATACTATTTTTACCCCCCAATTCAATATCTAGGTTATATCGGCCACATTTAAATATTAATATTTTTTAGTATATCCCAATTTTCATAGAACTGGGTGTTTCAAGTTAAGAAATATATCAATCAAAGTATTATTTTAAAAATATCAGGGTGTTTGAGTTCTCCCCTTGTTATTATACCAAAATTCCAAAACTGCATAAATATTTTCTGTTCATTTTATGTTTTTTCACATGAATGTTTGTTTTTTTGAGCTATTTTTTATTTATGAGTGTGAGGGAGTCAGAATGATGTGGGGACATAAGTGTTTGTTGAATTATAATTTCATGTTCATAGTGGTTGAGGGATTATTTTATTTTTATCAATTCTTAAATGTTTTCAATCCTTGACTTTTTTTAGGTTTCTTTCCTAATGATCATAGATTTTGTATCCTTATAGCATCAGCCTCTAAAAAATAAATAAAATCCATTCATTTTAAGGTAATTATATCTGGCGTGCTTAAACTATTTTTCCCTTCCATCAATTGAATGTATCAATTCCATTATTTGAATTACACTACTCCTTTCTCTCAAAAAAATTGGTCTAGAAATCTCTTATTAATGGAATATTTCTCTCCATAAACAAGCTCAATTAATAGTGTTCTAACACTCCAATTTTACCAAAGATGAATAAATATATACATACACTATCAAAGACCTTAAATAAATAAATTTATTTACTAAAATAATCATGTCATCTTTCCATGTGTACAATATATTTAAATAAGGCGTGAAATATCCTAATATTTCTGAATAAAATAATCAATAATTTAACCATATATTCCTTTTTTGAATTTAAACAATATATTCAAAATATACATATTTTTTGAAAAATATGGTGTGTTCTACTTCACTATTTTATGAAATATTTTTTTCAACCCTTTTAATCAACAAACCATGGGATTTAATTATAAACCTCATAAAAAATAAATTCATTTCCATGTTTAAAATTTTATTTCAAAAATAAAGTATGGTGTCGTGTTTTTTAAACTACTGTGTTTTGTGTCTTGTCGTATCCAGTATCTTCAAAAAAATCTACAATGAAAAATTAACAACACTATGAGATGTAGCATTAAAAAATTTCTTATTTTTATTAATGGAATTAAATCAGGGATATTATGTCATCACATGAGTTTTTGAAAAAATATTCCAAATATTTTGATATTAACAACAACCACAATAATGATTTTTCTTTTTTTAGTTCTTATTTTTGAATAATCCATCAAAATCAAATCCATCCAAAATTCCATGGGGAGATCATTTATCTCCCAAACCAATTGAGAAGGAAATGGTTATTGATTTACTTTCAACCATTAAATCTTCATTATTTTCCCATACCATGATGATAATAAATACATTTTTTAGATATCCTATGGCTTACATGGATTTTATCTTTAAACATAGTGTTTACCATTGTTTTGATTTCTATATTATGATTTGGTCAATGTAATCAAGATGTTGTTTCTCCTAATTTTTCTAAAAAATATCAATATTATCTTCAGGATTTATTTTCATAGAAATACACTCTAAAAATAATTATTACCATCATAATGGAATTTCAATCAAGATTGGTTTGATATGATCACAACATGGTTTCTTCAAATCTATAGAAATTGCTTTCAATATTCTCCAAGAATATATAATTCATTTTTTAATGACTAACATCATTATGAATTGTGAAATTTAGAGGATGTTTTGAAAAATTAGTCCCTATTTAGGTGTAGTTTTTTGAATTGGGACACGAAATGAGAATTTGAAGGTTAAATGTCTAATTTTTTTTTGTTTTGACATAGATCGAGGCTCAAGGGGTGTTTTGAGTTATTTATTGAAAGTTGGTGTGGGTTTTGGGTGATCCCATTTCTAATTTTGGTTATCGATATCCCATCATGCTATGATTTTTTAGGGTCACACCATAATGGATATCCTCTAGAGATGTGTAGTCGTAGGGAGAGAGGGGGGATATATGCAACCAACCCTATAATAGGTTTCATGACAATAAGGGAATGTAAGAGGCCTAAAATCTAGAGTAAACATCTGAGGAAATTCACATCACGATCTAAGTGGTTCATGCTAGGATGATGTTTGAGTATGTTTTGGTCCCTCCTCTCGAAGGACGTCTTGTCGTGACCCATAGGGACTACGCAGTGAACTATCTTAGTAAAGTAAAGACATTCCATAACCCTCATGAACATTTCACAAATTAAATAATACCTTATTGTTTTATGGAGAAAAATAAATTATTTTGGGGTTAGATCCCATGTGATTTAGGTAAATTTAGATCATTAGAAAAGCTCATTGGATTAGCTTTCCCACTCTCCTTCACCCTATTTGATTCCTTTGAGGTGAGATATGATTTTGAGAAATTTTTACGATGATTTAATGTGAGTTTCTAATTTATTTCTTCCATTCTTCTAATCCCTTATTTTCACATATTTTTATTTTCCCTGAGCTATGTTTTTTTTTTAAATTTCAGAAAATTATTCTGACTCCATAGTCTTGGTCAATTAAACAATGCCTAGACTATAGAGCCATTAGGCCTCAGATAAGGATTCCTATAATCCTGGGGTTTTGAACTAGTATAAAGGGTATATGGCGGTGTGGTGGGGGTTATATACCTTCATATCCAATTGTAAAACCCATAATAATAAAGGCAATAAAATAAATCCATCCATATAAAGAAGAAATATACATCACGTATAGTGTATTGAAATAAACATAATCCATGATATATCAAAATGAACATCATATATGTCAAAAAATCATGAATCCAAAGTATGTTATAAATACTAAAATCCCAAAATAAAAAAAATCAAAAAAATATTAAACACCATAATGAATGATCTTGAGTACTATCTCGGTCCTAATCGCCCATTCTCTATCCTAGTAGTCCAAATCAAGCATCATTCATTGGATGCATTCACTTTTAATACCTATAATCATAAAAAATAATCATGTACCTAATAATAACCTAAGAAATTTGTTTTTATGAATCATTAGGACACCACTAATGGTATTTAAAATAATATCTAGTGTTATTATATAGTTTATTCTTATTTTTTAATGACTATGATAGAAAAAATAAATTAAAAAAACTATAATCGACCCTCCGGCTACATGATGGCACTTATAATTAACCATACCTAATTTGACCTAAGATTTATGTATCTATATATACTATATCATGGAAGTAAATATTAATCCAATGGTTTCATTCCCATGTAATTCAAAACATTTTTTCTTAATGAGTCCAAGGGGGGTTTCCCCAAGGTAATCAAATTCATGAGTCGTAACGGGTCTAAGGATAATTTTCCTAAGGAACACCAAACTGTGAGTCATAATGAGTCCAAGGTGGGTTGAAACAAGTAACTCCAAACTAGTAAACATAATGGGATCAAAAATATTTTCCACAAGTCACTTCGAAATACAAGTTGTAATGATTCATATGATGATTTACCCAAGACATACAAAATTATGAGTCATAATGGGTCCAAGGGGTATTTTACTAAGGAAATACAGAGCATGATTCATAATGATTCCAAGGGGGATTTCCCCAAGCTATTACAAACCATGAATCATAATGAGTTTAAAAGATCATTCCATATGTAATTCAATAAAATGATTCATAACAAGTCCAAGTCAGATTTCCCCAAGTCACTCCAAACAAGGATTCATAATTCAAATAAAAATGAAATTTCATCATTTAATTTATTGAATTTAAATTCATCAACATAATCCTAATAAAAATATACCTAGACACTAGATAATTTAATTTTCATTCTCAACAACATGGAAGGAAAATATCTTATGTTGTGGAACCCCTAGGTTTTCTCCATTAATTTTCCAAATTGCTATCCCCAGCCAAGGGCACCTAAAGTGGAAGATAATTTCTTATTCTACATGATAAAAGAATATTAATTTAAAGACAAAAACTTCTCATACATTAATATTACACATTAATGGATTAATATTAATTATATAACAAGAAATACCATACCAGTATTTTTTACGTCTAGTACCATTGGAAACATGGAAGCATACACAACATGTTCAAAAGAGTTATGCATCATCTCTGACTTAGTTCCTCATAAATAAGACCCTTAATAGACATATCACACATAATAACTATCATAATAAAATTAGGAAAAGAAACATAATAAAGGTTTATATTATATTATCAGTATTGGAAAATAAGGTAAAGATCATTATAACATGAGCATAAGGGTATGACAACATGAGAATAACATTTTAAAACATACCCTACACATCACAGATCATAAAGATCAGACATGATATAAAAAAAATTTATTTTATAAGACATGAATCATAATTTAATAAAATTACATAATCCATGATATCATAACATTGTCATAATATATATATTTTTGTAACGTACATAAGAATTGAAAATCTTATGTCCAGACCATCCACAAAGACATTCATAACATGTTAGGCTTTGGATAACCACTTGTGTGATTGTATTGTCCTTAGGATAACCTCAATTTTAATCTCTTTTGTCCTTGGGATAACCTCTCGTGAACCCTATTTCAAGATTAGGATAACATACCATGTACCCTTTTGTCTCACACTATAAGAAAATCACTGAGTATTGGTGGTTTTTGTTTTCTAATTTGGTGGCCATTTAAACTTCCATTACATGGTTCTATTATGGTTTAAAAAAACTCTCTCTAAATCTTGTTTTAGCATCCAATACAAAGTGGTTTCTTTTATTTAGTTTTTATTTTTAGTAATAGTCTTATAAAAAGTATTTATCTGAGGTTCATTTAATTTTTGTGCCAGTTTTCTGGGTGAATATAGAAAGGATTTCATGGTAGTTAAACCTACCACTAAATTCCAAAAAACATTCCCCCACAAGATCACAGCTAAAATGATTTAAACCTCTCAAAAATAATAGTGAATCTATTTATAAGAGGTTTTAATCGATGAAAAAAACCATCATTTTATAGATCTGCTTTTACCCACTATGAATAAAAATATTCCATATTTAGCAGTGTTTTAAACCACTGCTAAATGTTGATTTACTAAATAATCAAACTACAAATTCTGCATCCCCAGAACTACCCTGAAAAAAATCAAACTATGTGTATCATCTATCAGTATCCCACAAAATACATTTCATAAGAACACTAAATCACATATATATAGAAATAGGTAATGAACAATCAATTATATTAATTTACATCCAACCGTAAATGAGTTCATCTTTATGTCACAAATGATACATCAACAAAACCTAATTCCTTATTTTTCCATTACATTAAAAATACCTCTAATCACATCAATATGAACTCTTAAAATAACCCTCTCCATCTCCATCTAAATATCCATCTCTAATTTATGTTATCAGCGCATATAAGGAAATTATATTCAGAATTAAATATTGTTGTATATTTATTTTAAACTTTAAACCAGTAAAAGTTTGGAAATTAATAATTTTTATGTTTTGTGATTTACCTAATCACTACCATTAATAGATTAAATATCACTAAGGAACGATCTATTTGTCTTCTAATATGATTAAATCAATGCTTTCTGCAAAGCGGATATTCAAGCCCCTTTTTCCCGAATTGTGATTTTTATATAAGTAAATTCTATCTCATTATCTAGGGGTATTGAGGGACTACAACCATGAGTAGATGCAGTTGAAAGACCCACTATCCTGCTAAAGACATCAGATGGTAGTGGTCCCAAACCCATCCCAAACACTCGACTATGATGCTCTTTCCCAGGGACTTTAACAACTATATCATCTTGGGAGACTGAGCATAGTTCATTAATTTTTACCTATAAAATAAATATTAGTCATATTTGAATTAATATATATTAGAATATTGACAACTGATAATAAGTTATTATAATAAAAAATGAAATTATACGCTAACTTCTCTGGAAGGATCATTAACATAACTCCCATAATATTTTTATGAACATCTAAACATTATTTCATCAGGAGTTTTGGAACCCTAAATTCTATGACTTCATTAGACAATGATAAATCTAAAATATAATATATAGAATAGATAATATTTTCTTATAAATATTTAAACTAATTAAAATGTTACAAGAGTCGATCATCTTCTTAAAAAAATCGTTGACCCCACAGTGTGAGGGATATTTTTATTAGCCCGACCAGATGCATTATTCATTGAAATATACTGAAATAAATAAAAAGTAATTTAATAGAAATGTATGAAATTTCATATCCTTTTCATATGTCTCTATAAATGTAAAATTATATTAATATAATAATAAATATTTAAATACCACGTGTTTCTTATCATGATTTTTATTAATAAAAACATTCCACTACTCTCTATGTACCCCCTTGGGTACTATATCATACAGTTTTTGGGTTCTAAATGATGTATAATTGAATTTATTCCAGAATCTCTATTTAAAATATTTTCATTTCCTTCCCAAAATTCTTAATGTCCACCTTCATGCTATAACATCATCAATGGAGAAGTAGAAAACATCTTTCTAAAGATATTCATTTTGAAAATATAATAATTTAAGTAAAAAATGACATTCAATTACACCATATTTTATTAAAATTACCTTTCTCTATGAATCAAGAATATTATTTTTCCAAAATGAAGGCATATTTCTCCAATCATCATACGTAATTAGAAGGGAAATCAGATCCTCCACCAGCTGGCCTAAAATTTGGCTAAATAATCTTGTCGCGTCATCCATAGGGACCCCATAGTCGTCAAATGGGATAAATATATTTATTATATTTAGATTATAGACATATGAACTTTCTATATTTTTCTTTGTAGTATCATTTTTTCATCTTTTATGAAAAAACATTTAGTAGTATAAAAAACCTGAAATTACTTTATTCATACTAAAAATTTTACATATAACAGTCACCCTCCAATATCCCTAGGAAGAACTAGGAGTGGTATGCTACCTCACTGTTGAGGCAACTGAATGGGTATGATCTGATTGAGCTACTGATGGGATGCTAGCGAAGGGTGTGAGAGACGTTGTAGGGGAAAGTGGATTGTATCTCAGATACTGTTGGGGGGAGACATATGGATCATAATCTATAGGTATGTTCAAGAGAACATCGACTGAGGTTTGACTGGTATCAATATAATTCTTCCTCCTTCACAATACTACCATCTAATAACATAAAATTTCCTTCAGAACATATATATCAAAAAATATAAATAAAAATTTATAAATCATAATAGATGCATAGTACTGAAAAGAAATATATGAATAAAAGTGATAAAATGACATCACAAATGATATAAGTGGGTGATAATTGAATGTATGACTATACATAAAATCATTTTCTCCTTCAATCGTGTTGTTTTCCTGGTCTATTATTTCATATTCCTCTTCATTCACCCTTTAATGTCTAATATTTTCAATATCATGATAGAAAAATAATTTATCATCTTTATTTTAATGAGATTCAATGTCAGAGGTCACACTTTTCACTTCATCACACATATCATACAAGTCACTTTGTTTTATGTGAGAAACTACACTCTACCCTTCATCTGCAACATATTACATGTAATATACCATTTTCTCTTATGATGACATGATATACAAATTATGTAATTCATCGTCACTTACATTCATCAAGAGAGAGAAGTTCGCATAATTAAATTACAAGTATTCTCTTTTAACACCCATAATAAAATAGACCAAATTAAATTTGAATAAAACCACATGAAA
Source organism: Viscum album (assembly GCA_963277665.1). Lineage (NCBI taxonomy): Eukaryota > Viridiplantae > Streptophyta > Magnoliopsida > Santalales > Viscaceae > Viscum > Viscum album. The sequence continues at coordinate 1,769,395,089 of OY728152.1, forward strand.
AATCCCATGGATACTTAATTTGATAATATCAGTCCACTTTCTATAGTATCCCACTTCAAAAAAATGTAAATATACCACTATTCTATGTTTTCAGACCCTTTTTGTGATCTGTTGTATTAAATTTAAAGACATTCACATTATAAGCATCGGAATTTCTAGCCTATAACCTTGAGAAATAGACTTCAAATATTATGACCAGTCAACTTGAGTATCAGCATTCATGTTATACAAAAAATAACATACATTATTAGATTGAAAAAATATTTCTGTCAACCTAATATCTATATTGATTATAATATTTATGAACTTACATTTCATTCAAACAATTATAAAATCACTTTTTTAACAAGTTTTATTATATCTTTCTCATTTTATGTTTGGCCTCTCATTCGTCTCTTTTTTGGTAACCTCAACTCTTCTATAAATGGATCTGAAATTTCACTATTCAGCAGCATAAATCTATATTCATGTGATAATTCTGTTTCAGTTAGTGTAACATTTGATCTCCTTCCAAATGGTCCTCCAATAGCATGAAATATTTTTTATTTCCCATTTAGTTGATATTGAGTTGATGCATAGTCAACACATACAACCCAATTGAATCTTTTCTAAATATCAACAATGTATCTTGAAAAAATGGTAAGACACTCCTCTCTGAAATAGACTTCAGAAATATATCCTTCTAGTTGAAATTTATTTTTCAGGTTTTATTTCAAATGCCAAATATTTATATGTCAAAAAAAATAGAAAAACATTATTGTGTATTAAATCAAGTGCCAAAGATTTTTTACTTAATTTAAAAACATATACTTAAAGTACCTATCAATTAGCTACATCCATCAATAATGTATGGGGCCTTCTAATTTAGCTTCCTTATCCAAATGCATAGTTAAATGCATCTTGGTAGTAAAATAATGGAAGAAATATCATATTACTTTCACAATGTGTTAATACAAATATACCTTGAATGTTGTCAAGATAAAATTGTTGTAGAGTTTTATCACATATTTTTTAAAAGAATGTTCCAAATTGGAGTACAATAGGAGTAAACGTTTTGAGGAAATAATGTACACAGTGAAAACGGTGGTAACAAGTGTAAAACATTATGTGAATTGACACTTTTTAATCCATGTAACCTATGATGCTTTAATTCAACACACCTTCATATGTTATTTCAATACCCATCAGATACATTTACTTGTTTAAAAATTCTATGGAATGTATATTTTTCCCTATTTTTGATTTAAAAAATTACCATAGCATACTTTGCACTCTCATCTAGCTAGATATCATCTTGTATGTTCATTTCATGTAAGTATTTCTTGATCATTGAGATGATACCTCTTTTTTTCCATGCTCATTACACAATGTGAAGATAAAATTGTCACAAATATTCCTCTCAATATGTATCACATCAAGATTATGCCACAAAAAATTAAATTCTCAATACAGATGTTTGAAGAATATGCATTTTTTCATTGTTTCAATCTTGTTTCACATGATTAAGAACATAGAACTCATTTCCCACTTTCATTCAAATGATGAACCTTCCCAAATTCCTTTTCAACATTTTAAAGTTGTGACAATATTTTAGAACCTCTAAATTATGTTTTAGGTGGTCTACGATCAATAAAACCCATAAATTTTGACTTTTTCAATCGAAATCTATGATATGCATCAAGAAATATTTGATGACACATGAAGCATGATTTCCCACTAATAGTTAGTCATTATAAACCAAAATAAAATTTACAAATAGGATAATACAAACCCATGTATGTGTTCCAACCAGCTAAATTCCCTAGTCTAGGGAAGTCACTAATGGTCCATATTAGAGAAAAGTTTTTGAACATTATTCTAGAACATGCGTCATATGTATGAACACAGTAGCTCTATTTGTCCACTAATTATTCAGTTAATGGATATAAGTATACAAAAATATCATTTCTAGGCATTTTTTTCCAGAGATTAGCATTGAAATAATAAAATAAATTTGATTCATACACATCCATAGAGGAAAATTGTAAAGGATCAAAACAACCAGCAAAATTCTATTACCGGTGATCAATGTCCCAAAAGGGTTGAAACCTTGGGCAGCCAATCCCTACCGAACATTACTAGGATCTGATGATAAATCATTATTTAATAAGTCAAATTTCTTCCATGATTGAGAATCTATTGGATGTCACACTAACCCATCATTATTATGTTCTATAGAATTCCACATCATGTGGTCGATGGTTTTTTATGATATGAACAATCATTTAAATCGATTCATTAATGGAAATTAACAAAAATCCTTTATAGGTTTGTTCCTTTTCTTCTTTTTAATGTTAGTTTTTTTATTCGAACATCCAACATCACCCATTGACTACCATCTAGAGGGTAAAAAATTCAATATTGTCTTCTTGAATTCTCTCACAAATAAAGCATAAAATCATTGGGACAGAAATGTTTTTTTGTATAATTTAGACCAATATTGTTAACTTTTTTTATATCATAAAAAAATTGGGATCTATTCTTTTGGAAACACAACACGCCACAATTATAATATCATTGACATCACCTTATTTGTAATTCCACATAGGCATTTGATATGGTAAAACTTTAGCAGAAAGGAAATTTCTGAATATTTCATACATCCACTATAAAAATATTTATTTCCATCATCAACTAAACCATGAAACATATTTTTATTCTTAGTGGAGTTTTCTCTTAAACTAGTCTCTACAGAATCAAGAAGAATATCCAATGATATGTTATAATCTTGAAATGTTTGTCTTATAATCTCAAAAACATCACGTGTGAAGTTGTTATTTGTAGCACCCTCAATTTGTTATTTTGATGTGTTTCTATGTCGGGGTTGGTTTCTTTCTATGTGGAATGCATCATTTATAAGTTTTTTCATTTCATTGTCTATTGCTGACAAAGTAGGGAGATCATTCCGTCGATTGACATTAGTGCTCAAACTTTCTATAATGTTTGATTCCCTATGCCAAATCCAAAAATAAAATATTGACTAGGTAATTGCTTCTATATCAAGGGTTCATATAATTCTTATCCCTTCAACCACCATCTAAATTTACATTTAGGACATGTAAATATTATTCTCCCATCAATTGATTGATTGGAAATTTAAAAATCTAAATACTCTTCCAAAATCTTAACATATTAAGGTGTGTTCCTGAGTAATGTGATCTATCTTTTATCCATATCACAATTTTCAGATGGATTATTAAAAAAATTAAAACACATAAGTATTACTAATTAAGAAAAGTGTTATATGTATGTGACAAAAACAAAACCCAAGTAGTTAAAAGAAGATCCATATGAGTACTAAAAATTTCAATGTTAAAAAAGAAAATAAATCCTGGATTGTATTTTTAGTGTTGATCTAAGAGATTCTATTTATGTATGTCATGTTCTATTTTTCCTTATTTACATATGGTACATCTCAAACCAACTATATTGGTTTTAAAATTACCTAATATATGTGGCATAAAAACAAGTATTATAATGTTAGAGATGTGACATAAAAAAGAATGATAATGTTACTAGTACTATCATTATTTCAAAGTGTGTTAATGACTAATATTTCTAACAGCAGATACCTTTGTCATTTTATAGGTCACTATTGTAAATTATAGTTACAATCATAACTAACACGATGATTTTATATTTTGAGTCAATAATTAATATGCATAGTTTATTTATATGATTCAAAACATCCCCTGTAATATGTCATTAAATAAAATTTATAGAGGTGAGTGTTTATAGAAAAATAAATGTATAAATTGCAGGATTATGAATATGGTATTTGTAATGACTTGGATTCCGATAAATATGACTCTTGGGAATGGAACACCATGTAACATGACTAAAAAGGAAAAATGTCTTCTTTACAATCCCATCCAACATGTTTGAAAATATCTCATTAGTTTTAAATATTGAAAAAAATTCCAATTTCTAGTTTTTTAGAATATAGATCATAATATCTCCAATTTAAATTTTCCATATTCTTTTTCATTTTACATTTTGGTTTATTTTCATCTGAAATCTATTTTATTGTTTTCTTTACGATAATGAGTGTTTAAAGAACCCATATATTTCTAATAATCGTATCAGAATCATATTGAATTAAAATATATTTATATTTTGAACATTTCCGCCATTTTTTGATACCACTCAAAGAATCAAAAAATCATATTATATCATCATAAAATGTAGAATCAGGGAATGAATACCATAATTTGCATCATCATAATGTGGCATCGTTCCTGAGCATATTTTTAACACACATTCTAATAAAACAATATTTCACTTTATTATTAAATAATAGAAATATTCTTAACTATATCTATCTCTATATGTGATTATTTAAAGTTCACATCATTAGTGTGATGTTAATAAAAGCATTTTATTATCAATTCCCTTGTTATTCATCATTCATTGTCAATATTATTTCAATAATCATTTACTTGGTCTAAATAACATATCAGTGTTTAATCCCTTCTTATCATTGCAAATAAGTTGTTAAATTTTTTTATCTCTTTGAAATATTGGATTATATATATTTTTTTAATTATACACATCATTTCAGATTCCACCAGAGTCAAATAATTCATCATGATTAATATAAATAATATGAGCTAATGAAACATATACTAATATCTAAATCTTATATTAGTTAACTAATTGAATTAGGATATCCAAATAATCAACACCCAACTTCTAATCTTCATAATTTATTTTCTTATTTACTTTTAAAAAAATTTCCATAATTTATTTCCACGCTTATAGAAACATTAATATAAAATAAAACATTTTTGGGATATTAATTCCATCCAACATGCTTCGGATCTTTAACTCGCTTCCAAGAAATTATTATTCATTTCATATTTTCATCTATCCACATTGATATCATATGTTTATTGTAAAAATATAATAAAAACAAAATGTTGGATCAACCCTCATGTCAGTGATCACTCAAAACATCACCACAATACCAAAATCATTTCATGGTATATGAGAAAGATGAAGTGGATGGTGAAAATTTTCTATCATGCAATGATGTAAGAGTAAAATATAAACTAAAAACAATCACATTAAATCAAATATAACCATAGTAAAAGTGAAATAAAATAAAAAAGTTTTTTATATTGATAAAACAAATTAAGTATAAAAATTCTCTTCTTTCCCTGACCCAAACATCAAAATGGTTATATCCATCCATGTGTAGGGTTACATTGATATTCTAGGAATATTGACAAAAACACAAACATAATTTGGAATAAACAATGATATTAGTGATCACTCAATAATTCACATCAAAACCCAAATCATTGCATTTTATATGAGAAATATAATGTAGGGAGAGAATAACCTCTCAAATAAATTTAAGGGGGGGGGAGTGGGTTGGTGTGAGGATGCATAAAGGGGACAGAGAGAGATTAAGAAGACAACAATGATGGGGATAAGGGAGTAGATGTGAGTGGGGTGAGGTTGATGGGGATAGATTATGTAGTTGGTGGTGAGGGGGGAAAGAGGTCTGGTGCAGGTGAGGATTAGGTTTTTTAGCATCAGGGGAATAGGGGGGAGTGGTCTCGAGTTCTTGGGGTGGGGGAAACAATGATGGAGAGGTAGATTGTGGTGATGGGGAGAAGGGTGTCGGTGATGGGGTGGGGTCTTGGTCTCAGAGGGTGATAGGGTTTCATAGAGTTGGTGGATGATGGGATTATGGGTGTGGGAAAAAGCTTCATGGGTTATAAAAAAGGTTTTAGCGGCAGTTTTGTAAACCACCACTAATTACTGATTTTGGTTTAGTGTCATATATAATTAATCATTACCCAAATAATTAAAGGGAGAACGCCCCACTCATCACAAAGAATTTTTCTTACACAAAATTATAAACCATTCATCATATCAGAACCCATTAAATGAAATGGGATTCAAAACACATTTATCATATTATAAAACATGAAAATAATTTGGTTTTATAACACATTTATTATATCATCTCCCATGATAATAAATGGGTTTCATAAACATTTTGACATATCAAAACCCGTGGAAATGGAACATGTGTTATAAAAAATTCATCATCATCATAATAAACCATTATATTTATTAATATTTTTTCCCTTAGATTATATTATCATTATATCACAATCAGTATCAAATTATGTCATTTTAAATGTAAAATAATTTTGATAGATCACTTTGATTATTTTTGAGGAAAAATCCATTTCACAATGAAAATCAATTTTTAGAAATAAGAATTTATAAAATAGTTTCAAAATAATTTTCATTGAAAAACATGGAAATTATAAATGAATATTCCAAATAATGATTGTTCATGATGGTGTAAAATTATGTTCATGTCGTACCAGGTAAAACAAATATTACATTCACATTTTCTTTAAAATAGAAATGAGAGTTATTTGGAAAATGAAATGAATATTCCTTTTAAAAACTATTGTAAAAAGTAAATAAAGAGTAAAAAATGAATTTAAAAATTAATATCATAATATTGAAGAATGTTTTAAAAAAAATTATAAAACATGAATATGGAGGAAAAAATGTTTTCAACCGAACAGATAAAAAAATTCGGGTTTCTTTAAAAAAATTAATTTGGTGTATTGAGTACATAAAGAGTTAAAAATGAAAATAAATCATTTATTTTCATGAAATAACAATATCATAATAAAATTCTTGAAATTATTTTCAAATATATCATAAAATTCTATCCAAAAAATCCTAATCATAAACAATCTTGATAAACAATGAGATTGTAGCATCGAAACCCTTACTAGTTTGATTACTTTTGAATCATAATAAACATTAAAAAATAAAATTAAATGAAACATTAAATACAATTAATATAATTACAATAATTATATAAAATGTTAAATTTAAAATAAATACTCCTAATAAAATAAGATATGTGTATAAGATAACATATACCTCAAAGAAGGAAAATTGAGACAAAAAAACCCTTACCTTAAAACTTGACTTCCTTCGTGCACATTCTATCTTCATGTATAATAAATATAGGTTGGTTATAATTATATTATAGAAACATAATTATATGTATCATTCCATATATTATTTAATTATGACCTTTTATTGCCTGTGTATTAATAATTCCCTATGAAGATCATGTTTCGGGTAATAAATGATTCCTTTTTCATGTATTTTTTCATTTGGTATCTTTGGTCCTTTAATTTTATTCATGGTACCATCATCATAAGAATGTTAAAAATGATATAAATATCATATATATTCAATATATAAATATTTATATTAATCAATTTATGTATGATATAGAAAATTAATTACACTATTCATGGAGATGGTAAGTGATACGTACAAATGAATATTTCTTAAATATTCTTAAAGGATGAAGAAAAATAAATTTAAATAACATATTTAATTTCAAGAAAAAATTAAATATATTATATGTCACATATATTTAATAAATTTAACCTTATTAACTTCTATTTAAATTGTACTTGAAAATCAAATCACATCTCTTCGTGAGGTGATAGTCCACCAAACACATTAGTGACGTTATCATATTCCCATGGAATTGAATGTTATAAGGTAAATGTGATGTTATTGTTAAATAAGTATAAAAATACCATAAATATTATATATAATTATTAAATCCATCAATATATCTAGGCTTTAGAGGTGGTGATTGAAAATGAATAACATCAGTTAATGAGGCGGTAGTCCACCGTACGCACAATCGATGATTTCGTTTCCCATTTGATAGATGAGGAGAAAGATGTATTTCATGAAATTTCCATAATAAAATATAATTCTATGGGAGATAAATGTGTTTTTATATTAGAATATTTTAATATTATTTTTTATAGGTGGAAGAATAAGTTAAATAAAAACACATGTTAACAAATTTTACCTCTTCTTCCTTGAACCTATTTATGTCTATACATAAAACCTTATTAAGAGGAATTACCAAAAAATGATTCCATTAGAATTTGGGTAGGTCAGTAAGGAAGATATTTCTGTAGTTATTTTCTGAATAAAATGATTTTATAAGTTTTAAGTGGGGAGGAGAGTGTGTGGCCTTTTATAAGTGGGTGGGAGGACACACATGGAATTTTTGAAAAGAAAAACGTGAACCCACATTTTTCGCATGCCAAAATGCTAAAAAATGGGTCAATATAGAACCTTATCACGTTTCAAATATGAAAATTCAAATGGATCTGGATAATTTTTTGGTCATTTTTAACCCTTAGATTTTTATTTTAACCCCCCCTCTTAAACCTATATTTACTTTGACAACGGTATTTAATTTTTACTATATTTTCTTTTATTTTTTTACTAAAAATTAATTTGAACAAGTTATATTATATTTATTATTAAAATTTCAAGTATGGAACCCATATTTTCAAATTTTATTTATTGAAGTGAAAAAATTATTTTAAAATTAAACTCGAAGATGCGATGAAAATTACATTTTTTAGATAATTTTTTAAAAAACCTTAAAAGGTTTTTATATAAAAAATAAATAAGAAATTGATTATAATGAACAGTATTTGATTAATTATAATACAATTTTTCTAATATTACATTTAAATCCTTTTTAAAACAAAAATTAATCTTATAAACTGTTTAAATGAATTTTATGTTTTTAATAAAAACAAGTAATCTTCACTATTCATAAAAAATTAATCATTTTAGAAAAATCCCAAAAATTCACCCAAATATAATTTTAAAATTTTAATTCAAAAAATAAAATAAATTATTTTAAATACATTTTCTAAATTACTTAAAAAAATAATTATATTATTTTTTCAGAAAAAACAATACAACTCAATTTTTTATAAAGAAATATTTTTCAAAACATATAAAGACATTACTAAAAATTTGTTACTTTTTTTAGTAATATTTATTTATAAAAAAACAATTAAAATTATTTTTTAAAATATTTTTATTCATATTCATGCTTCAAATCATAGTGGAATGGTAATAATGGTCATGTTAGAATAATAATATTAATTCTTTATTGTGGTTTATTAAATTTTGTAATTTTGTGTAATGAAAGATATCAAAGAAACATAAATTATTTAGAGAAATAATTAAAAAATAATAGGGTGTTACAATTCATGGTTCTTGGAGAAGTCTAATTCCATGATTTATGGATGTATAATATTTAATTATTAATTCAGTTCAGTCATGTGGTGTGTAGTCAGGACCGCAAAAAATACATAGACCAAAAATGGTTGGACTTTTAAATGATTGATTTTAAACCACCTACATTATACTATTAGAAATATACACACCCAAAACAATCATCTAATTCGAGCTAAAATGGTAAAAAATAATAAAATATGGAGAATACACATAAAAATGAAAAAATATTAGAAAATGGAATGCAACTTCTTTCCATTTAAATATATTAGAAAATATCATTGGAAATTCAATAAACTTACCTCAAGAACCGAATCACAACATATGATGATTGAATTTACTAAGAAATTAATGAGAAATCAACTAGGTTTGTGAGGGAATCAGAGGGTCTTGAGCACGAGGGATATGGGTCAAACAAAAATTAGGAAAAACTTTAATATACTTAAAACATGAATAAAAATTATAATTTCACTTTCTTAAAAGGTTTGATAGGTTGCGTCACCACCAGCTCCCCGTCGTGCAGCTCTCTGTGGTCAAGGATGACATTTCGAGGAAGGGAAACCATGGAACAGTCTTCCTCGCCAATGAAAAAATCCCAGGAAATTGAACTTTTACAACATATTCCATATAGTAGGGTTTCCTAACCCAAATGGTAGCCCAATAGGGACTAATATGTAGTTAATTCCGTTTCACCCATAGAACCTCAATTTCATATACAACCTCCACATGTAACCAAAACGAATGGGGGTCACCATGTTAAAGGACCTCCCCATTATTTCGCATCACCGACCCTACTGATCTTTATGACCTAGACTATGAGTTATGAATTTCTATGGTCTATTGAAATGGAAACAGTGTGGTCACGATATTGTATGGGAGCCTATGGTGAGCCTCCTGGTTCCCTAAACACCTCTGAATCCACCTAAACCCTCTCATATGTTGAAACTGATTACACTAATTTTTATTAATATATTGATGGTTTTTAAATCTAAATTAATTTAATATTAATTGACCAAATTTGAGCTTCATTGTAAATATTTATGAATGAATTATTTTTATGTAGAATGAATATATTTAGAAAATATGAAGGTAATGTGTAAATTGAGGAATATAAAGATGTTCCATGAAAAAATAGAAAATAAAAAATAATTTGAGGTTATGATTGAATCCAAAGAGAACAAGAGAGGTTTTTGAGACACAAAACTGAAAAATATAGACTAAATAGTGGGTTTGGAACAAAAAGTTAATTATAAACATCATATAAATTTATTACAAGACTTGAGGTTGCAAATTTGTAATCCATTTATAGGCCATGAAGAAGAATAAACCAACATGTAATGAAATAATCTATACCCACACAATATAAGTAATGTAATCTGTACACAATGCGTAAGTTTTGGATTAGCATAAAAATGCTGATTTCTAACATATCTTTGATGGGGATTTTATCTTGACTATTAAAAACGACCATTAAATAGGGGATTTGACCCGGTGGAATCTTTAGATTACCACCATGCTTATTTATATGGATTACTTCTATAAGATAACTTGTTTTTTCATGAGTAGAGAGAATTAACTGTTCGGTGGCTACCGTAGAGTTCCGACCAACTGTTCTTCATATATAGCATTCTATTTTTCTTTTTTTTCCTTCATGTGATGTTGAATTATTTTTACTTCAATTCCAATATCCTTATTTTATTCAATCTATTTCACAATCATTCGTCTCTTTTTTATTCCTCGTTATTTCTAAATTCATGTTAGTTTTTAATTAATTTTGTAAAGGTTCAATTGTGGATTTATTTATTGTGAATCATTTAATCATTATGTCAATCATGTCATATTTTTTACATTCTTAAATCAATTTTTTGAAGAATAAATAATCTTTATAGGGTTAGGGGTTGAGATTAGGGGTGAACTTAATAATATAAAATCAATAAAAAAACATTGATAAGCCTAGTAATAAGGTTGAAAATAAATGTTCATCGCATTCTTTTGCAAAACCTTATTCATCAGAAGAGCAATCAAACAAACCAAACCTAATTATATTTGAGTAGTACTATGGCCATTATTCATTGATTATTTATATATAAAATCCAATATTAATGCACCTAGCTTATTAGTTATAACCTAACCATGGTATAGTTGCAACATAGATAGATCTAATTAGTTTGACTAAAACTAATTGGTGACCCTTTAACTACTTTGCGGCCAAATATATATGACTATTCCATGATATAATCAGGACTATATTTCCTCATTACCCTAAAATTTTCCAATATATCTTCGTATCATTCTTCCTGAATTTTATTTGTATCATGTTATTAGTTTAAATTAATCAAAAATTGGAATGACCTAACCTTTACTTAAGAGTTTCCATTGTTTTGTTCCACACTCTATGTGGGATGGACCCAATACTTATGTTATATTATGCCTATTTAGATAGTATGGTTCAAGATAAAATAATTTTATTATATCCCAAATCATGCTAACTAAAAATGTGTAGTATAACAGATGTATGAGGTCAATCTCATAGATAGGGAGAAACAAAATCAAACCTAAAACCTATCTATGAATAACTGTGTATCGGAACCTTGCATTAGCCTCTCAAAAATCGATTCTCTCCATGATTAGAATTTAATATATTATATCATAGCAGAAACCCTTATATAGAATCATTTTTTTTCACCAATGGCTTCCCCCGGGTGAAATCCTACCTTTAATGGTTGTTATGAGCAATCAAAATAAATCATCATCAAATATGAAATGGAAATTAATGTTTTTTCTATTATGTTTGAAACTTACATGTCCGAAAAATATTACAAGACCATTAATGTGATTTCCCAGAAAGATTCATGAAATGATGGCCTCATCTTCTTCATGGCATGTGAATTTTTCACAGGTTTGCAACATCATATCGTGTAATCACTTTACATGACATGTATCATCAATTTCTCATGTTGAAATATCTATTTTGTCCTTATTATTCAGTTTTGTAGCTATAGAACCTCTCTTTTCTCCACTATTATAATGTAATATATTTTATCATGGCCATGAACCATAAAAATAAGTATGTTGATCATCCATATCATCCCCATGGTCAAATCCTACCTTTAATGGTCATTCTGAGCATGGAATGCACTGATGAAAACTTTTAACTAAAGGTTAGCTCAATCAAATTTTTAATTTATTTAAACAAATTAAATGATAAAATAAAATTAATGAAGAAAAAAATATGGGATAATGTTTTATTTCATATAAAATGCAAAATATTATCCAAAATCTTTCTTGTAATTTTCTAATGGCTTAGGATGAGAAGAATTGCAAGGCTCGTCGATGGGTTTTGGTCAAACCAATCAGATCTAATTATGTTTCAAATATCCCATTCTTAGGATATATCTAACGAATATGATTAATTATGCTTAGCTTCTCTGTAGAAATATTTATAGGCTAATGTTCATCGTCATACTTAAGTCTAATTAGGTTGGGATTATTCAATAACACTTCCCATGGTCAAGGTTGTGAAAAATAATTTGATGGACGTTTTTTTAAATCTTATTACTATCCTTAGGGTTACAATAGTTTGATTTATATATTTTGAAATATTAATTACTTTCCTACTCTCAACCCTTAACCCTATATAGATTATCCACACATTACATAATTGACTGAAGATAGAGAAACATATGGAATACTTGACATAATGATTAAATGATTCCTAATAAATCAATCTACCACTGAACGTGTAGGAAATTAATTAAAAATTAATGAATGTGGAAATAATGAAGAACACATAAACTAATTAATTATTAATAAAGATATTTAATAATATAAGGATGTTAGAATTTAACTAAAGATAATTAAACATTACATAATGGAAAAAAACAAAATATAAACCTTTCTATAGAAAATGGCAGGTTGGAACCCTACGACATCCTAGTGGTAGTCAATACTCTCTATTTTTTGAATGGAATACATTACCTCATGGTAAAACCCCATATAAATAAGAATGGTGGTCGTCTATGGATTCCCGTAAGGTCGAATCCTCACATTAATGGTCATTTTAAACGGTCAAAATAAAATCCCCATCAAAGATATACTAGAAATTATAACTTTTTCTACTGTTAATGAAACATACACATCCTATAAATATTACATGATGTATAATGTGTGCATCTTGAAAGTTTCATGGAATGTTGGTTTCCCCTTCTTCATGGTCCATAAATGGTTCAGGGATTATCAATGTCATATCTTGTACTAACTTTAAAAGATGTGTATCTTCAACTTGAGGTGAAAAAACCTATGAATCCTTCTTCTTCATTTTTGTGCCTCCAGAACCTCTCTTGTTATATTTTTCTTCAATTATTGATCTCATAATCTTTCTCATTTTCCATTGTCATGTTAAGACACCTTCTATTCCTCAATTTCCACGGTTTCCTTCATATTTATCTAAATGTTAATACTACATAATAATACACAAAACATCAATATTTTCTATGAAAATTACCTTTAATTAATTTATATTGAATGAATTCACATATAAATAAAATTAATATATTGATATAAAATAGAGTAATTGGAAACCAACTCCATGGATATCTCTAAAACTACTCCAACACACTGAAATCAACACTATGTAAAATTAAAAAAAAGGTCATGGAATAAAATTAATTTTTTCATACCATAAATGTGTTTTTGTTTTCGTAACCATCCATCTATATTGTATTCCAACCTCCTGCTTCCTTTCTGAGCATCATTGGGACCATCTATGAGAAACACTATCCATTGGGCCTACATGTTGGAATCATTCCCCGATGTATCCTCCTATATATTTCTATGCTACCACTTTACATAGATGATAGGAAATGTCAATCCATGGAAAAACCATTCACTATTATCATGACCCAACCAGATGAGGCCAAGGCTGCAACTCCCCAGGATCGCTTCCAATAGGCCAGGGGTTGGTTACATGCACTAAGAAGGAATATCCCAAACTTGGTAGGCATTTCCTATATACCTGTATAAATGCACACATATCCAAGATCACAAAATTCATAAATGTAAAAACCAATGGAAACCAAATCTTGTATAAATCTATATCCCACAACTAGATTAAAATAGAAATATTTAAAGTGAAAAAGGAGAAAACAACACCCACCAAATAAAACTATAAATGTATTCAGCCTACTCATATAGAAGGGATCGTTATCAACTGAAACTACTAGAATGCTCCTTAGACAAGTATAGTAAACGCCTTGGTCTTTCTAGCTCAATAAGATCCACCTACATTGGGTCCTCTATAAAGTCTATCGAAAGGATTATGATCTGAAAAAGACTCAAACATGTGTGGGAAAATCCCATGCATGGGTGGTATTAAAAATACTCATTAGTATCCCCAAAAACCACAAAGGAAAAAGTAAGAGACTGAAAGAAAATAGTATGGTCGACCTAGCCAGTGTGAATCACAATCAAGAGAGAGAAGCTTCACCTCAAACCATCCTCGGTTGTACCTGAAAATTCATCTTAGTCTAAAAGGGGTTTCAACCACAACATGTGACACACTGTAGGGAATCCGAAAAATATCTAAGATATACTTTTCCTGGATACTATGTCTCATGATGTTCTAACCTCATATCCAGCAACATGATTCTCTTCATATTATCTAACCATAACATGAATCTAGGATAAAACACTCCACGAGATCATCCATCCAAGATTGAACTCATCTGATAGATGTATTCCATTAGGAACGACTCTACCATTCCTAATGGTATGTTTGAGAGAACTTACTCCATCAAGATCATATTACTAAGTCTAGATTTAGTTCCCATCACCAGAGGTCATTTCATCATTACCTTATTCCCCACGCAAGACAAGGAAACCCAAGTGAAGAGGCCCTCCCCTCACCACTACACACAGTTGAGGGAGCACTACTGTAGAATATGCACTAAATGCATCTTCTGTAACAATTGATAATCGAGAGAATTGTACCTCTCCATTTCTCTGTAGTCAAGGTTTTGCATCTTCTAACTTAATGGAAAAACCTCTATTGCACCTGTATGAAGTTCCCCACAACTCCTTCCATTTATGGATCACTAACTATAATGTAGTAATTTTTCATATCAAGGGTTGGGGACCACTCCTCATAATAGTATCCCATAGTTTAGGGATATCTAAATCCAATGGAGGGCATGATCCCAGCTGCTACTCAGAGACAGGGGAGTAGTACTCTGCAAGGGATGACCCTCGGCATGAACAAATAAGGGTTACTACTCATGATGAAGTACACATGTCCTAATATGAAATGGGAGTACCACTTCATATATCGAGGACCTACACCCTATTTCAGTAGGGGAGTACCACTCAATGGCTTGAGGACTCGCACCCTATAATGATAACGGAGTGCCGACTCTACAAACTCGTTCACTATGGGGGACCTGAATCCTGACACAATATGGGAGTACCAACCCCTCACTTGAGAAATTTCTCCCTGACATGTTAGTGGAGTACCAAATTTTCTGGAACAACACGTATGGTGGACTCGCGCCTTGTAACGATCAGGGTGTACTGACTCTTATTGTAGAGGACATGCACCCTACCCATCAGGGGAGTAGCTACTCTATTTATGTCATATATGGAGGACCCCTCCCTTATCATATAAGGGAGTATAGACTCCACAGATGGAGGACCCACTCCCATGTCCAATAGGGGAGAACATACTCTACCTTCACGAACATCATAGGGAACCCACAACCTAGTCCATCAGGGGAGTAACACCCCTGGATGAAACAAACTAGATGTAATGAACTTGAGCCCATGATTTTGGATGTCTCATCTTTACCAAATCATAAAGGTAAGGGAAACATGAACCCTGGTCCATCAGGGATATACTAATCCCATAATCTCTCTATGCACACCACACTAATATCTAACATCATCTCACTACAGCATCACAATATTATTGATCAATTTAAAAATACTTGTATCACATAATCCATAACAAACACCACCATCACTTCCTATGAAGAAAAGTTCTTAGTATAGACAACTCACAAGACTAAATCCTAGTCCCATAGAAAGAGATATAGAAGGTTGAAGATCTCATAACGATATTATAGGAGTACATGGCATGTACCAGGGCACACACTATGTCTAAGCCTTTATGAGAACCTGTACATGTATCCTATCTACATGGTTTACCAACCCATGTATGAGTACACAACATGTCAAATAATCACATGCGATGTTCCTCATCACTCGACCCCTGGTCGTGTTCCACTTCTACACAGATCACCCAACTGCATATCCTATACTACACTATATTTTTATTCTAAATAAAATCCTTCCCATGTAGTTTTCCCATGTATGTGTATCAAATTCCATGTCCGTGTATCTTTTCTATGTGTTAGTACATGACCAAGTGTTTTCACACATCTACCCCATGACACATCCCATCATCACACAGTTTAGGTAACTACATGACATTTAACCCATATACATAGAGTGTAGTCACAAATGTTCATCTTCCCCAAAGAGAATGAGACACATGATGTCTGTCACGGAACTACATGTCATGTAGATGGTTATTCCAATCAGGAATCACCTACAAACCCCCCCTCTTTTCCCCATTTTACCCTGAATCCTACTAATCTACCTAGAAGGGATCTCTAGTAATTATATTTGGGCTCTAGAACTTTACAAAAAAATGTGTAACAAATTGGATTAGGACCAAAAATTAAATTTTCCTACCTTGTTAAAAAAACACTAAATCATTTGATCACTAATCAAACCTGTATCATTTTTTTTCTCAATATGATGATGATCTTCTCCTGAAACGGGGATTAATTCCACCTCATCGTGCAGATTCGTCTCCATTTCCATACATCACCAAGGTAGTAGAGGAGAGGAGGATTTCCTCCTCTTTGAGTCATGTGCACACATTTAGGGGAGGGGAGAGCTTATGTTATATTTTAATTAATTATTTAATTAATTAATTTAATCCACCTCATGAAACCCCATCACAGAAATGGCCCCCAGTGAAAACTCATAGGGTGGACAGCCTTAGGTCAGGCCTTGGGTAAACACCACATTCCAAACTCAACCACGATCGCCAATATCTGATCTAAGACTCTAAACAAAAGTTATTTATTTTTAAATAGAAAATATTCATGTGTTATAAATTATATTTATGATTTTTAATGTCTCCACATGGAGGATCCCTAATAAAAAGAAATAATTTTTATTCCAAACTGGGTACTGCCCAAAGAAAATCATTTCAAGGAGGCCAAAAATAATTTTGGCCGAGATAATCATCCCCCACAATTCTATTAAATAATATGGAAGAGAACCCAAGCTATAATAAATAGAACAATGATCTCCATTATCCACCCAAGAAGTTAGAAATTCCTCAACTTTATTCCCATCACGCTAGGTATGAAATTTTCCCACCCCCGAATGAAGAAGATGATTGTATTTACAGCCCAAATAAGTGATGGATCATGGAAATTGAATATTCTCATGTAGAACCCCATGTAGCACCATAGAATCATAATTCACAAATTCCAGAGAAAAATTATGATCCTAAAAAAGTACCATAACCTTCCACATTGCTTTGGCCCCTGACATGAGAGAATCCCCCATCCAAATCCACTGAAAAAATACAAAGTAACCGCAACACTAGGAGAACGGACCATGCCGCCACCCCCCCCCTGACCACATAACACCAAGATACAACATCTCTCCATGTTCAATTTGATACCATTGATTGGCAGATTCCATAGTACCCAATTAACCTACCTGGGTTTGTTCTGTGAGATCGACTGAGCATAACTCCTGGCCATGAACTTTCTTAGTGAAGATGACCCATCCCATAATTTTATAAGAGTAACCACTCATCCATGATGCAGCATGTATTGATCATTAGTCCCAAAAATGTCCTAGAAACACCAGGGTGTCGGTACTGATTCCTCATCATCTAGAGCTTCTAGCAACCTGCAGTGACCATGACTGCCCTGGCCTATCTCTCCTGAATTTTATTTTTAGAGCCTAAAAACTAGGATATCCAAAAGGACTCCATATATAACCCCGTGCTTGAAAATATGATGAACTCCCCATGAATCTCCCAAAAAGTCACCACCCATTCACAAGAAAAGAAATTATGTCGCACTGATTCATCCTTGGAGTTACTCAACAAAGGCACTTAGAAGCCAATATGATCCCTTTTTGCTAAACCCAGTCATCCAGGGAAAGGGCTTGGTTATGAATCCTAGAAACCAAAAAATATAACATTATAGGAATACTACGACACCAAACTAATTCATTCCAAGCATCATGTCTATCCCCTTCCTAATTAACTGACCAATAATCCTTAGTATATAATGTTCCCAAAGAAGAACCTGTAAAAATGAGTCTATCTGGATCATCACTAATGCTGATATCATTGAAGATATCCATTTGGAATTCGTCAAGGATTTCCTGGATAAAGCTAGTAAATCTTCTTTAATTTTCAAAGGATATTTATGGAGTAGGGAAGCCTCAGAAGTCGATCACCATCACCACCCAATTTTAATTCCAGAAATTGATCTTCCACATCCCACAATCCACTTCGAGTGACTCCTATGGTCTGGGAGGTGACATGAAATCCCATCCCAAAGACAAGAAACACCCCTATGAGAGATATACCCTTGAGACCCATATCAACCTACTACAAATCTGGCCTAGATTTAATTTCCCTCTAGAAAGTCCCATGCAAGTTTAGCTTGCATGATGGAAATTAGGATTTCCCACATAAGAATCACCAAGATAAAACTACTCTTATGCCCAGCTTATCCTAAACCAACATCCTAAAACAAACGGGGACATGTCTCATTAGTTGTGATAGGTGGGAAGGCACCAAACACCACGATCTATCTACAGTCATGGGGTGGTGGTGGAAACACCCTGAACTGGATGCCATCTCCCTTACATCTCATCTTACTCATCTACCACCTTTTGGAACTCCTTTCTCCAATAACTATCTCAACCACTATGGATCGTCAACCAGCACTCTCTCAGCAGCACGGTGGCTTGTAAAATCTCTAGTGAGTTTCCCTCAGTCGTCGAAATAATAACACTTCCTCTCCAACAATTAATCTAATACTAGGTGATTATCGTCTACTTCAGAACCACACATCTATGTCTAGGCATTGGTATTACTATTTTTTATAATCCTATTACCTATCATCTTTCATATCCTACAGACGCCTCAACCACATTACCACTACTATGGGCCACATCCACCTGCTCCTCAACAAGGAAACATTCCACCACCATAGCTCTCTATATCACTCCAACATAGGTGTAAATCCACAGTAGAATCACATATTCTATGATCTTTCTATGAAAGCCTTGGTTGATGGTCTGTGCTCTAAATAATATATCACAGACCATATCCAAAGAGTATCATGACATGTCTATGAACCTCCTCGAAACATTCGCCACGATCCTGCTACCCATACGATGCTGTAAGATCTTTAGATATGCACTGATCTCAACTAGGATGGGTAAAAAAATTATATAAAGAGTCACTCAAACTCCTACTAAGTAAGGTTCACCTCTTCATGATACCTTATCACCACACTCTTCCACCTCCTTATTGAATCCTACAAAAGGCTCTCCCCCAATACCACTATCTGATTGGGAGGTGTCCTCGTCAAGAAGAAACTCATGTGACTAGCTCAATCAAATAATTTTCTTCAAGGGGATTGGAATCACCCATGTAATTGAAAGGTTTTTTTCCTTTAGAACTCATGTAGCACACTCGTCCTTCATGCATTCTCAACCTGAGTTGCTAAAAAACTGGTTTCTCAACAGGTGGTAGCACTACTGATAGACCACCCGGAGGTTACGCCTCAGAATTAGTACCCTTCACCAAAGCCTCTTCATGGGGTGGATTTCCATCACAATAACGTTATAGAATCCTATATGGATATTTTTATAAAGGCATCCATGAATAGAATCAGAATGTACCAAGGTTAAGGAGAATATCTAGGGAGATGGCTTAAGAAGAACAGGAAAATCCAAAACCCTATCCTATATGATTCATATACCATTTATTTCCCAACAACCAGTATCATAATGTACTGAGTTGAAAATCATGTTATCAGTGTCCCAATGAATGGATACATCAGCCAATATCCCAACACTAGAACCTTTTTTCTTGAGAGCCTAACTCAAAATATCTTAAAACTCTCACTATTCAATCAAAACCTAACTCTCGACATTGTGGTCCCAGCGTGGAATTGAACACCCGTGATACCACACTATCACGACCTGACCCAAAAGGGCCCAGGCTGAAAAAACCCAAAACCCTTCTCCAATATGCAATGGGTAAGCGACTATCCTGAGAAGGAATATTACTAACATGGGAGTCATTTTCTATGTAACTAGATCCATGCAAAAATATCCAAGCTCACAAAATGATGAAATGTAAAAACCAAACGTTATCATTGAATGTATACATTTATATCCCACGACTATAGTACAATCAATGTACTAAAAGTGAAAAATTGAAAAAAAAATCCCACCAAAAATAATTGTAAATGAATCCCACCTACTCTAAAGGAGGGGATCACTGTCAACTACAACTATCAAATATCTCTTCATCTGAGATCTAGTAATCACCTCAGTCTATTTATCTCACTATGCTCTGCCTACCTCTGGTCCTCTGTGGACTCCTTCGAATGACCTATGGTCTTAAAAATACATATACATGTGCAGTCAAAGCCCGTGTAGGGGCGAGTGTAAAAATACTCATTAGGAACCCCAAAACCCCCAAAAGAAAAAGGAAACAATTGAAAGGCATCAATCTACTCAACCAAGACAAAGAGAACCCCAATAAAGATAGTGAAATTCCATTTCAAACTATCCTTGTTTTTACATGACAAGTTAGATTAGTCTACAAGGGGTGTCAACCTCGACTTCTGATAACACCGCGAGGAATCCCAGAAATTATCCAGATATACTCATCATACATACTAAGTCTCATAAGGTTCCAAACTCACATCCAAGAACATATTTTATGTTTTAATATCTAACCATAACATTAATATAGGATAAAACACTCCATGAGATCATTCATCCTAGATATAACACTTCTGAGAGATGTACTTCATCAGGAACAGCTCTACCATTCCTAATGGCACGTTTGAGAGAACCTTCTCCATCAGGAACATCTTACTAGGTCCATCTCTAGTGCCCAACATCAGAGGTCCTGTCATCGTTAACTTTCCCCATCACAATATAATGAAACCTATGTTAATATTCCCAACCCCCACCACGTCACACAATTTAGGGATCACTACTCCATACTATGCACCACGTGCATCTTCTCTAACAAGGGAGAACGGAGGGGCCCACACCGTGCAACTACCCCCACAATCAAGGGATTACTTCTCCTAACATACTTGTGAAACCACTATCTCTCTTGTATGGAGTGTTCCACACCTTAATCCGTTTAGGGAGTAGTAAATCCTATCAAGAAATCATTCATATCATATGAATGGGCCAACTCCTCAAAATTTTATCCCACAGTTGAGTGAGCTTCAACTCCAATGGAGGACCCGCTACCTGTTGCTACTCGAAGATAGGGGAGTAATACTCCATATGTGAGGTCCCACACCCTAATAAAATAGTTGAGTACTACTAATGATGGACCTGTTCTTTGATATGATAGTGTATTAACACCTTTTAGATTGAGGACCTTCACCCTAACCCCTTAGGGGAGTAACATTCAGTGGCTAGAGGACCCCCACGCTGGAATGATATGGGAGTACTGACTCTACCAACTCATTCACAATGGGGGGCCTTCACCCTAACACAATAGGTAAGTACTGACCCCAGGATTGAGACCCACTCCATGACATTGTAGAGGAGTATCGACTCTTTCGAAACAATGCGTATGGAGGACGTGTTCCCTAGAATGACATAAGAGTTTCGAATCCTACGATAGAAGACCCTAAACTTAGCCAGTATGAGGTTATCCACTATATATATATATCTCATATATGGGGGGACCCATGACCTAGTCAAAGAAGAGAGTAATGAATCCATGGATAGATGACTCGCTCCCTAGTCCAACAAGGGAGTACCTACTCTACCTTCATGAATGTCATGGTGAAACCCGCACCCTAGTCCATCAGGGGAGTACGACCCTTGGAGGAAACTATACAAAGGTAAAAAACCCACTCTTATGAAATGGGGAGTCTTGTCTCTACCAAATTATAAAGGTGAGGGAAACCTTCACCCTAGTCCACTAGGGGAGTACCAATCCTAGTGTCTCTCTACACAAACCACATTGATATCCAACATTGGATCATTACAGCTTCACAAAAATCATGCTTGATTTACACCACCCCATATCTTATAATCTATAATGGTGGACACCATAGAATTCTATGTGGAATGTATCTTAGGATAGACTACTCACAAGCCATAATCTGAATCTCGGATAAGAAGATACAGAATATGGAACATCTCTGAAAGATCTTCTAGGAGTACACGACGAGTACCGAGGCACACACAACAAGTGATCCCACCTAAGAATCTTTCTTTGAATCCTATATACATGTTTTACCAACCCATGTAGGTGTAATTGGTGTGAAAATGAAGAATAAATCATGTCACTCTTCACTCAATCCCATGTCATGTTTCTTTTCTAAATGGATTGGCTGACTGTGTCCCTCACACGTCATGTATCCCATACTACACAATGGTTCGGGCTAAATGGCCACCTGCCCATGTAGTTTTCCATTTTCCATGTACCTGACCCCATTTTCATGTATCTTTTTTGTGGTTTAGTACATTTCCATGTGTTTTCACATCATTTTCCAAATCCATGTCCCATAGTCACAAAGTTTGGGGCACTTCATGGGGTGTAACTCCTTTCCATGGTGTGCATTCCAAAATGTTCATCTTCCCCTAATAGGACGAGGTAAATGGTGCTTATCAATATACTACAATACAAGTATATGGTGATTAATGTCTAGAATTACAAACATAAACTTCTGATTTGTCCCATCATATCTTGAAATATACACATCTACCTAGAAGGGATCACTAGCAACTGTATTTGGGCTCTATAACCTTAAAATAATGTGTCACAAATGGGATTGATAACAAAACTCAAATCATCCTACCTCATTGGTGAAACACTAAATATTTGGATCAATAATGATGTATGAAACATTTGGGTTCTTGATCTGATGATGATGTTCTTTTAAAATGGGGATTAACAGCACCTCATTGCACAGATTTGGATCTGTTTCCAATCGTCGCCACGGGCGGAGAGGAGATAAAGATTTCCTTCTCTTTGTTACATGATAACCAATTGAAGGTAGGGGATATGTTATGTTATATTTTAATCAATTATTCAATTAATTAATTCATTCTACCTAATGGTTCCTCATCACCAATATGGCCCCAGATCAAATCTCCTAGGTAAAATGGCCTTAGGTCGCGCCTAGGGTAAACACAATATTCTGGAATCAACTGTGGTCTCAAAAATCTGATCCAAGACTCTAAATAGAAGATATTTATGTTTCAAATGAAACTATGTATAAGGGATATAATATTTTTAATATTTTTAATATCGCCGCATCGAGGTTCCTTGGGGCATGTTATCCTGCACCAACTTAGCACCCGACACCGAGAATTTTTCTTAGAAATATTCTGAAGTCCTCCTGGTCAAATTGAGTGTCATTAAAACTATGATAATCTATATGAACTATATTCTCTTTAAATAAAGTTTCAACCTTAACATCAATATCTTCATTATCAATCAAGTGAGACATATGAGAATAATATTGTTAAACCAATGATAATTGGAAGATATCATACATTACATAGAAATTCTATGAAAAAGAAAAGTGGAACACCACTAGGCTGATCCTCTCTATAATCTAAATTCCCCCCCCCCCATTATTAGGAACTAACATAACCAATTTAATTGAATAATGAGGTTCAACCTTGTTGAAACATGTTAGAATACTCGTTCACCCACCTCAAACTCAATAGGTATATTTCAGTGATCCACATATAACCTATACCTACATTGGGTCATCACCATTTATTGTTGGATAAAATGATTATTATATAAATTATCTTTCACAATACTGAACCTTATCATCAATACCTCACTATCCTCCAACCAAAATGCAGGTGAATGACATGACCTACCATAAAAATCCTTATATGGTTCCATCTGCATCAACACATAAAAACTATTGTTATAGAAGACCTCCACCAGATCTAAGTAATTCTCCAAATAACCATCAAAATAAATGATTCATTCTCTCAAAACATCATTCAAGAAATGAATAGTATTCTTGGACTTCGTTTATTTTTATAGGTTATATGTGGTACTCAAATTCAGCTTCATACTAAGTGATTTCTATAAACTTAACCAAAAACATGACATTAAGTAGGAATCTGAATCCGAGATTATACTATGTGGTTTCCCATGCAAGTTCACTACCTCAAAAATATAGATCTTATCCTACACATACACTAAAAATGTTTCCCTTATTGATATAAAATGTTCCACCTTTGTTAGTCGATACACTATCAACCAAAATACACCATTGCCTTTGGGAGTCCTCAAAAATATCATCATAAAATAAATAATAACCTCATCTAATTTCTAGTCATGTGTGAGAAATAGCTTTAGGTGACCAGTTGGCTACTGGTTCTTAGCTTTCTCCTTCTGATAGGTGCAGCATTGTGTAATAAACATTACACATCTTTCTTCATCCCCATCCACTAGTACAGTTAGAGCATGTCACGATATATCTTGTGTTGATCTAGGTGTATCTCCTATGTAAAGGAAGGTGATTCTTACAAAACACATTAATGAATATCTATGGGATAAAATCATGAATATGAACATGAATGATCTCTTCATCCTTGAGGGTCCAATTTGGTTGTTTCTATCCACTATTTATATTATCCCTCAATGATAAAAACCCTAGTTTTGATAACATTATTCTCTTTATCCTAATAATAAGTTAATGAAAATTTGAAAAATATGTAAGGGTTTCTCAACTTTGGTACTCTAAAATATCCATATGAATCTCAATAAATAGGTTTATTAACTACCACTTTCTACTATTTTCATATATAACTTTTTTAGGCATCTTCCATCTCAACATTCCAGCTACTATGTTTTGCATTCTAGAGGTGTGGTCTAGATAAAAATAAAAATATCGTAGATACTCAGCCAACCACTATTGATGAAGGTTCATATCCCACAATAAAAAGATGTATTTTTGGATTTTATTGTTCGTATAAAAAAAATTTCTTCCATAGTAGGTAATTCCTTCAACATATCAAAACATGAACTATTGTGGCCAGCATCAGGTCATACATTGGGTAATTCATCTTGTATGACCTCAAATTTATAGACATATATGAAATTAAATAACCCCCCAACATCAATAATTATCCCATACAAACCCCTAATGAGTCATAATACACATTATACTACCTTTGCAACTCTAGTATGGTCAAGATCAATAATTTCATCAGTATCCCCTTCAAATCCTAAAACATTCTCAATATAGTGTTAGACCATGAAAACATCAATCATTATTAAGTCAAGAGAATCATTAAAACATCAAAATGTTAGAAGTTCTAGATAAAGCTTAAATTATGATATACCTAACCCAAATCCTCCCATAACTAAGAATCTAATTAAGAGTGTAAATCCCCTCTATCAAATAGTGTAAAAGATAAATTAATGATTAATATAATCACACCTCAAATTGTGGAAGGTTTATCAACCTGCAGAATTGGGGTAGGATAAAAAGTATATAGATTACGTTCAAATTATCCTTAAAACCCAGTATTTTCTCCCTGATCTTAAATTACCTTCTATATATTCTTTTATTAACCATAATAATTATTATTTCCACCTCATCCCAAATGACTAGTAGAACCCCTATCATTGGGAATCTGTTGTGTCCTCATAAATAACTTCTATTGATTATCCATCCATCGACCAGGTTGGAATTATAATAGTGGCAGGTTTTTAAATAATGATAGTGGATAATATTGTCACACTAATGCACTATAATACTATGTCAGTTAGTGGAGGAATATATAATCCACCTACCTAGATACTTGGTTTGCTACTACTTGGTTTTGAATTATCAAAAAACACTTCCTACTTCCCAAATACACACCATCGGTTTTCCTGGAATAATATTACTACCCTAAGCCTCATCCATACCTTAGGATACTCTCTAAAATATGTGTCTTTTAACTACCTCATTAAATGATGAATGAAAAAAACATTCCCTAGAACTCTTATCCCATAAACCCACCCATCCTTAAAGCACATCACTCAACCTACATCATCCCCTACCGAAATAAGGATAAATAACTATAAATTAGTTAAACGGTTAGCATAGTCCATGACCAACATATTACTCTATGTGAGATTCATGAAATCCCTTTACTTATCATCTCTTAGGGTATTTGTAAATAAATAATTAAATAAATATTCCTTGAAGACCTTCCAATAAAATACTATGTGTTGATCTACCTACACTAGATTTGCTCCCCAACACTTTCTAATCCCTCAAAGTATATAAACTAAAATATTCACCCTCCCCTATTTAGGTGTCTCTATGTGATCAAATATAATCTAGATATATTAAATCTAGAAATCATATACCAAGAGAATACCATCCATAGTAAATAATTGTGGGTGTTACAGCTAAATCTCCCTGGTGAACTAAGAAAAAAATGATGATGTGCATAGACTATCTATCTATATCACCTACACTACTCAAAGGAAGACTACTCATAGATAATCATCCATATCTAAACCTGGAATTATATATGGTTTTATCCCAACTAACTCAGGGTAATTCAAATTTTCATCCTCCTAGTACTCAAATAGATGTCATCGTGGATTCATTTGTCTACAATTCCAAATGCACGCATCAAAACCTATCATCACAATAGTTCTTGATATCAATGTTTAAAAACAAGTGATAACATGCATACCATACCATTAATTCCAACATTTAATATCAAAAGAAACTCACAAATTTGGTTCCCCCACTATCTTAATATTTCCATTCACAAGTTCAATATTATATATATACCCAAGGTTCTCACCATACACATAGCATCCATAACATCACACTTTCCTAATTTACTATAGCCCAAATTTTTTTAACAATTGAGGCTCAATTATATAATATTTTCATTGAAAATTATACAAAAAATATCCTTATAAACTATAATTTTATTTTAAGTGGAAACATATAATATATACGATAGATGTTCATATAGTATACTTTTAACTATTTATATGATTGGTTAAGTAATATGCCACTATAAATTTATATATAATCCATAAAAAAATTATTTTCCCTTTAAGTAACTATCCAATATAATAAGAAAGTTATCGAATCATATTTATTCATAAAAATGACATATTAATCATACATACCTGGTATGATTCATGAATTCACACCCTCTTGTCATTCTACCCAAGAGATAAAAATCTCTAAATCATAAATCACAACTCATGGGTGTCATCTAATGCGAAATTCATCAATAGTAAAAAAGAAAAGAAATAATAATATTATTATTCCCCATAACTTAGAAATTCCCATATACATGGGTTACCTACTCTCATGAATAAGTTCCTTACTAAGTCTCGACAACACCAATTTCTTGAATAGATTATCCAAATAGTTATAAAAATATAAAGGGATTTGAAACTACTTTGTGATTCCCTTTCCATGGGTCACTCTATGGTACTCCGACCGGAGAACCATACGGCCTTAGACACACCGCCGCGTACACTATAGTTCATCGATTAGTAGAAATGGTATATGTTTTTATGTGGGAGAGGAAATACCCTCATATTAGAGTGAATAAATATTGAAAATGAATACCCTCAAATAACTCCATTCATATATATTAGTTAATAGAACTCATGGAAATTGAAAATAAATAAACACAACCCATAATATATAATAAGTAAATATATAGATTTCACAAATTCATGCATCTATGAAACTATTTTTTATGTTCACTCTTAAATTATGTTTAATTTTAAATACTTAGGTGTAGTAGAGTGGCAGACCAAGTTAGTTCTTTATTGAGGTATTACTAAAAGAAATATATCAATGGTATTTTGAAAAAAAAGTAAAAAAAAAAGTGATAATAAGGATTTTTTATTATCATTTATATCTAAATAATATGGGGGTTTGAAAAATATTTTTTTATTATTTTTTCCTTTTCAAATTTTATTTCCAAAAAATAAAAAGAATTTATTTTTTATAAAAAACTATTTAGAAGCCATCATCATTCTAACTCTACCTATTCACTAAAATATTAAAAATTATCATTCAAATTAATGTCCAATTAATTATGATCCCACATTTTTCTAAATCATAAAGCCTATGGTAATTAAATTAAACTTCAAAGATGAAATGAATTGGACCCTTGGAAAACTAAAAAACATGTAATCATTGAACCCTTATTTAATTTCCATTAAAACTATAGCATATTCTCAGTGGTAAATTAAGTATCAAATAAATATTTTAAATTAGGATGAATTTATTTTAGTGATAATATTTCAACCCAATAAAATAATAACACTTTTTTAGGTTTTATGACTATATTTTGGCTCCAACGATTCATAAATAATCAAACTCTCGTGTAAAAATATTATTACTTGAGTGTTTATTTTTAAATTAAAATATTAATTAATTGATCATGTTAATTTAAAATACAATATTCTCATTTATTAAAAATAAATAAATAAATAAATAAGGTGATAATTAGACCAGATACAAATAATATCAACTTTTCCATGGTCATGGTAGTCATCGTATATTCAACTTGCATTTGCAAAGGTCTGGAAAGTGTGAAGCCCAATCAAATTTATACTCATGATTTTTGGTCCAAAAGAGATAAGGATATAAAAATTAATTTTAGATTAAACAACTAAAATAGATGATAAATAGGTAATTTATTTTGAGAAATGAAAACTAGATCATGAAGAAGAAGAATAAATAGTCATCATAGAAGGGATCCTAACTTTAAGAGCTCCACCTCTTAAATGTTTTGAAAAAATGGTGTTAAGACTACTATCATCTACCATGAATCATCTAATTCACATAAAAACCCTTCCAAATGGTAAAAAAACACATTTACAGAGGGCATGGAATGATAGTGTTACAAGTTTTTACAAGCATGAAATGGATAAAACAACCAAATATTTTAATCTAAATTGAACTAACTTGTTGACCTCTAAAAGGAATAGATCATCTATCCTTACAGAATAATAACTTGGTCAAAATTGATTACACTATGTATTATTTAAATATGAACCCAATATAAGACCTAATATAAAATTTATAACCCAGATTGTGAAGTGGTGTCCATGTTGATAAATCTAGTCTATCTTTGTCTTCATGGCCCATTTTCTCCAAAAAATAATTATCCATAATGAGGGGTTTAAGTTAATATCGCATCCTATTCTATTAAGAATATTTTTATAAAATTAATATTAAAAATAATACCTAGAAAAATAGTTATTCCCAAAATACTACAATGAACATTAAAGTGTTAAATCATGAATATTTATAGAATTCTCAAATGCATGATATAATTCCATATATTTATAAAATAAACATATTTAGAAAAATTTTGGAGAGAATATATCATTTATTATATAATTCATATTTTATGTATTCATGAGGATTGATGAAAATATATGCATTTTGAAATTTCATAATCCATGATAACAATATGATCAAAGGAAGGATCACATCAAGAAATCAATATCATCAAATGTGAACGTCATTTTTACATAAATTTTATCAAAAAATGTAAATTTAAATTAATGAAACTAGTCATTTTAAACAAGTAATGGGTACATTATGCCCTTAATTCTTCACATGTGTCAATGTGTACCAACCATTTCAATATTTTCTATTCATCCTTTATTTATTATATTCAGGTTATGTTATACTTTTCTACTTACCTAGCTCTTTTCCACAAAACATGTTCTACAACATTCAAAATAATAATTTTAAACCAACCCAATTAAGCATTAAAAAATAAAACCGTAAAATCTCGGCCAAATTATCCTCATTTATTGTAAATTCCATCACTCCGATATTAATTATTATTAGATATTTTGTTTGATTTTATTGTTTTAATGACTATAGCTATCAGATAATTGGTACACACTCATAGGTCAAATTTTGAAGGGAATAAAATCATTTGAACAAAAATTATCATATGAGAATACTATTTTTATAAGATGAAAAAAATTACTTCACAATATTATATCCACAATTGAATTGGAAACTATTTATAATTCATTGTCCTGTGTGATTTTGTGGGGAAAATCAAATAATATAATTTACCATAAACCAATTTCACAAATAATAGTATCAAAATATAAATGTTTTTAAAAGGTTGTAATCGATCATATCCTTGAAAACATCTTTTTTAGAAAAAATCAACCACTAATGAAGAAATATTACTCATAGTTAAAATGATACCAATGAGATTGAGATAATTTAAAATTTAATTTCTAAAATTTATCTATTTAAATGAACATGGTATATGATTCAATGTTTTTCTTCTTATTTTTTAAGCACTTAATTTTTCATGTTTTATTTTTATTTTTTGAAAAGTAAAACAAAACGCACAAAATAAAAATTATAATGAACCTACCAATATATTTTCCCCTCCCCAACATTTAAATTATTAAATTTTCCTCATTGAGGCCTTATGAAATGATATATGCTCAAGAAATTTAAGAATTTAAATATGAAAATAAAATAAAATTGAAATGGTTACGGATATCATAATATTCTCAAGTGATGATGGGGTCATACAGTAAGGTTACATCAGCTACATGTGTGGGATTTCCATTGAAGTATTGCTGCAACAATTTTCCATTAACTGTAAAGATCCTCCATGTGGTGTTGTTAATATTCAATACTCCATAACGATAAACAATATATACAACATATGGTATTAAATATCTATAACATGAAATACTTAGCATTAAAATCATTCATGAACCATAGAGAAGAAAATTTTTTCCCCTATATAACTCCCTTTTCTAGATCATCTTACATTAGGAAGATATTTCATTCACTTTATATAGGTTTCATTTCTCATATGATGATAATTGAATTGTATAAGTATCTTGAGGTCACAAATTCATTTTGTTTCCTACTTAGACTAAATTCATATTACATTTCTTTATAATACAAAAAACTTTATTCTCAACCTCTGGGGGGAGATGGTAGGCCTTTAAAAGACAATATGATATAGGTAGATTCCAAGTAATGTCTTTTACACTATATTATAAGCCCAAAATAAATCATCCAAGTGCTTAGTCCATTCTTTTCAATTAAGCATCATACTTTTCTCCAACATCTTCTTCACCTATTAATTTGATACTTTTGACTACCCATTTTTTGGGGGTGGTAAGGATTCAATGTTTCGTTTGTCACCCTATACTTCTATATGGAATCAAAATTCTAGTCCCAAAAGTGTGACCCTTGGATAAAAATGAAAGACTTTGGTTTTACAAACTTGTAAAAACCAAAACACAAATAAAATACAATACAACATGAGAATCATTAGTCCTAGTGAACTTGTCCTTCACCCATTTTCTATCATAATACATAGTAACAATGATGTAAAATAAAACAAATGATTTAGGAAACTAAAAAATTAAATTAATTCCTTACACATAAAAAATATCATAGAATAATAAGATTTTTTGAGGCATCTCGTGACTCTTTGAAATATTAAAAGTGTGTTAGGAATGGGAAAGGGACTAATAAAACTTATGGGAATAATGGAATATGATAGTATAATATAAAACTAATTCAAAAAAACATTCTAGTTGTATGTTGAGGTCCAAAGTTTCCTTCATAAGAAACTGTATTCTAGAATTATAGAACAGATTGAAATTCATGGTTAGTGATGCATCTCATAATGACTAGGTTACTATACATGCATAAAAGGTACGAGTCATCCCATACATGAAACCTGGATATATTTTCCATTTTTAGACTTTTTTTATTTAGGATTAATGGAATTTCATAGGATACTGGGTAATTTAATAAATCAGAATACCAATGTTATTTACCTAAGAGGGAATAAAGATAAACATCAGGAAAATTGTCTTGTAGTGGTACATGATTCAATGTATCATTATCTAAAATGTGAGTGATCCTAGAAATATAGTTTACCACCATATTCTATGAAACTTTATTTTCCTTTATCTCAATGTCAAAAAAATAACATCCAATCGATAAGACATGTCTTTTCAATGGCTTCTTTAAGAAGTATCTCAATGCTTCAAGGCCAGAGAAGAAATACACTTTATATCCTAAAAAATAAGAATTCTATTTATTTAAAGTAAATATGATTATAAGAAACTCCTTTTATAAGATCGTGAAGTTTTATTGGGATTGATCAAATTTCCTTGAAGTATGAGAAATCTTAGGGTAATTCCCTTCCACCCTCTATGATATGATCACTCAAACAATGAAATGTAATGTGTCTAACAAAAGATCAAATGTGATATCCTAGTTTGAGGTATAAAATATTGATGGTCTTGTGAGAATTTTTTTAATATAATAAAAGGAAGACCTTTAATAAAAATTAAACCAAAAATAATTATCATTTTGAAGTAATGTTTATAATCGAAGATAAATCATACTAAAAGAACTGATAAAGCATAGATAAAAAACCCATATTTACTAATAAATATTTAACATCATGAACACATGTAGTAAATGAATGTGTAGAAATAATGTAAACTCTAGATCTACAGACCTCATTAATATGATCAAAAAATACATGCCTTAGGAAAATTCCATTATCTATTTTGAAATTTAATTTTTTAAAGATCAAAACTAGATTTTTCTCAACAAAATGGTGTAAAAAATCCCAAAAAAACACTGATCAAATGAGGATCCCGATATAGTAAATCCACATATAAACATATCCATACTTGTATCAGTTAAATCATAAAATATACTAACCACACATCTATGTATGGTACATACTGAATTACAAAGTCAAAATCACATACTTTGGTATGAAAATGTACTGAATGTGAGTTTTAATGGTTTCTTCTCCCAGCCCTCTGGTGTAATAGGATCCTATAAATAACCAAAGAATCCATCCAATAAATAGTAATGTATCTGACCAAAAATTTTCTCAACCATTTCATCAATTACAATGAGGAGAAATTGTCCTCAAAATTGGGTTAATTTGGTTTCCTATAATCAATACATGCACTAAAACTATTCTTCACCCTCATTGTAACTAGAACACCCCTTTCAATTTTTATAACAACGAAATTTTTTTTCATAGGAAAAACTTGAATAGTGATACCCCATTGACAATCATATATGGGATAATTGATACCGTACGTAAGAAAACTTTTAACCTCTTTCATTACAACTTGAAATAATTTTGTATTATGCATCCTTTATAGTTTTCTAACTAGTATGTAACCATCCTCCAAATGAATCATGTGAATGGAAATAGAATGGATAATCCTTATTATATTATTTACATACCACCAAATATCCTAGATGTTATCTTTTAGTAGATATAAAAGTTTCACTTCTTATTTAAGATTAACGTTGTTAGAAATAATAATAGTGAATTACTCACCACCCATCAAATAAGAGTATTTGAGATTTCGTAGTGATAGATTGAGTATTGATATGGGTGAGTGTTTTAGGGATTAGAAATATTTTAAAAATTAATTTCATGAACATAATTTATATCATATTAATAAGGGAATAATTCAACAAATCCATTAGTATACTCAACACCCATATCTTAATTAGAATACAAATGATCAAAATAGGAAACGTTGTCCACATAAAAAACAAAATTAAGATAGGACTGATACTGAAAAATAGGTGTGTAAATATTATTAGAAATAAATATGGAACTAATTATCTAAATATTTCTAATCATGTATTAATTTTAATTAGATTACTTTTTACACGATAGGTTAATATAGGATAAAAAAGAGAAAAATAATCGTCTGAGGTGGTAATTTGTGGAGTCCCTAATATTAAATATAACAATTTTATCTCCAAACACCATTGAAGTTGTACCCTCATGGGAATTTATGATTGGTTTGTTTCATTTAGGAATGGATTTCCTATGATAAATGTATAATGATAATTCACTAGATTATCCTCTAGGTAAATCTTGTAGAAATCTGCTAGAAAATTTATGTTCCATACCTGAAAAATTATATCTTCAAGGATTCCTTCTAGATAAGAGAAATCTAAATATTCTAATTAAACTACTAAAATTATTGTTTCAAATAACTAATTTTAATATAATAGAAAATATTGTGAGTCATCAGATTTATAGAATCTCCCAATCATATGGAGTATTATAAAAGTAAAACTCCCATATAGTTCATGTTATGGTGAATGTATCTAGACACCTAAACTTAATTGGAATTGAATGACTTATTTTAATTAGTTTTAAAACATTAATTACTATATTGAATCAATAAATTACTTTTTTCCCTCTTTGTCTAGTAAAAAAAATATTTAATGAATTTATCATTCCATGTGATCTCTTTAATTAACTCAAGAAGTTAGATGATAATCTAAAAATTCTTGATTGTGTCTAATAATTAATTTTTATTTCTTACTCATCCATGTTATTTATTTTAAAAACATTTTTTGAAAATTTAATTGGTCTAATAGGTAAATCATCATGAGTTTGTTTTTCCATCTCATTCTCCATTGGTTTTTCATCTACTCGGGGTGATAGTGGAATCCAGAAAGGTGGATAAAATGTTGACAGATTTCTAGGAACACTTTTCCCACATGTTTAATTCCTAATCCTATATTTGATCATGTACACACCTCATTTAAAATTTGGATTAATTTGGGAAGGATTATTTATAAGGTTCTTACTAAACTGTTCGGGGAGGGTGGTGGAAATATGGCTCATTTATATAATCAGTTCCCACAAATTTGTTCCCAAACTCTTCAAATAATTATGTTTTATAAATAATATATTTCAAAATATCATCAGTTTTATAATATACCTTTAGTATTATCAACACTGGTATTTGATGGATTTTTTTATTAGATTTTAATCACTTATTGGCTCGTTTAAAACCGAGTTGGTAAAGTAGAGGTTGTTGGATGTTTCCCTAACGGGTGGATTTGATATTTTCGTGAGCCATACCATATGTTAAGGTGATCTCTCTACACTAATGTGTACATCAGAGTGAAGGGATCATACTTCTTATAGGGATGTGGTTTTTTTTTGCTGATATGCCCTTCCTAATAATACAGCTACAAAAACCACTATCTATTTTAAATAGCGTAAATAATCAGTACGTTGGTCCAGTTCAATAAGAATGACACAAGGACTTATACGAGTGGGTTATTATGTATTTTTATCCAAATAAATAATTCTCATTATACTATTCATTTTTGATAAACTCGGTATCAATTCATGGATTTTCAAGAGATGTGGTACTTAAATAATGTGCTCCTCTAACTAGTAGTATACATCAATCATAAAATTAATATAATTCTTATTCTATATTGTCAATAGAAACATTTAAGATGTTGTAATTTTTTCTAAAAATACTTCTCTTCCTATAGTAACCCCCATACTCCCTTCTATAGGTGTGAGGCCTTCATAGTGATACTAGATGAGGATTTTATCACTAATTTTGTGTTGTGGTCGTATTTCATAAAGCATTTAAATTTATCATAGTACTCATACATTAACACGTTTTTTATTGATTTATCCCTAATATCGTTTTTTGAATATAAATGGTCCTTGATACAGGAAAAACCCACTAAAACAAAACACAATTAAAATCATACCAACATGTTACATTAGGATGTTAGAAATAATACATCAAATCTTTTATAGTTACATCAACCAAGGATCATATTTCTATTTGATTGATTTGATATTCATAGGTATTCCATAGTTTATATGTTGATCATACTGTGATTAATTATTTTAGGTGTTTGTTGGGATCCTCACAAGAGAGGCCCTAGAATTTTTTGAGAGTTGAATTAACCCAAATTTTAATTCAAATTCAGATTCCAGATTTGGGTATAAAATACATGATGGTACATAAATAATGTTTAATAGATACAATTAATTAATATCAAACTAATTATTTTTATTTTTAAATATTGGTTTGGTTTTATGTTTGATTCAGACATGCTTCAAATTTCAATGTTCCCATAATAGAGGAATTCCACAAATAGGTTAATGTTGACACTTATTTTAGAATGATATTATTGTATCATATCCCTAAATCTATGTTCAATATTGGGGTCCAGATCAATGTGATCTTCAGAATTATATCAGGTCATAAATTATAGAAAAGAGACAAAATAAGAAAACTGGGCCATAATATCATGAGAATAAGTATCAATTTATGGAATATATATATAAAAAATGATAAATGGGAAAGAATAAAGAATGGAATTAGAATAATATATTAAAATAAATTTAATTAAATGAATCTAATTAGTTTTATTAAATAAATTTACTCCCTAAAATGGGGCTAGTTTCATATTCATTGTTGTGGGATATCTCAAATGATGAGTAATTCTAAGTACTTTGGTATAGTATAGTGGATGACTATTGTGATTCCCTAAGAAAATCATACATGAAGAAATATATTTGAGGTATTTTGAAAAAAAATACTAAAAAGTAAGATGGATTTTTTATCATTAATATCTCAAGAATGTGTATATTGAAAGAATATTTTTTTTTCTTTTTATGATTAGATTGCTAAAAAACAATGAAAATGTTTTTTTATGAACATATTTCTACAAGGAATAATTATTCTAAATCTAACTCTTAAATCACGTATTAATCATTATTATTAAAATTAAATTCCAATAAATTATGATCCCATAAATTAATTACTCTATATCCCTATGTGAATTAACTTCAACAACAATGATGAAATGAATTGAACCATTCGCTACCTCCAAAACATGCAATCATAGAACCATAATTTGATTATTACTACAAAGATATCTTATATTTAGTGATGAATTCAGTCTTATTTTGATATTTTAAATCAACATGAATTGAGTGTAGGTATTATATTTGTACCCTAAAAATCACACTTGGTTTGGTTTTAATGATTAAGTCCACAATATTACGATTATCCCATAAAAGACATCACTTGTAAATGAATATCGGTGGATTTTTTTATTTTAAAATAAAAAACAGAATTCCTAGATAATATAAATATGATTTATATTAATATTTTTTATTTAAAAAATTAATAAGGTTATAATTAAATTGATTTTTATGAAAATATGCTCTTCCATGGGTGACGTAGTCATCCTATAAACAACTTGAATATTTAATGGTCTTGAAATGGTATATCCCAATCACATTTATAGTCCTTATTTAAAAATAAAAAAAATATAAATAATAAAGAATAAATATTTAATTATACATTATAAGTTGAATAAAATAAAATAATTTTATTTTAATAAATGAAAAATAGAACATGAA
This sequence comes from Viscum album, assembly GCA_963277665.1. Taxonomy (NCBI): domain Eukaryota; kingdom Viridiplantae; phylum Streptophyta; class Magnoliopsida; order Santalales; family Viscaceae; genus Viscum; species Viscum album. Next base: position 1,769,432,844 of record OY728152.1, read on the forward strand.
TAATAAGAAGAATAAGAAGAAGGCATTGTAGAAGGGATCTGCGATTAAATGGATCTCCCTAGTAAAATTATTGAAAAAACATTGAGTTAAATCACATTCCATCATATTTAAATCTATTTATTCCAGGGAAATACCTTTTAAATGGGAAAATTTCCCATTTATAAATGTGATAGATGGCTAGGTTTCAATTGGTTAAAAGTGTGAAATGGAAAAATTGGACAAATATTTTAATCCAAATTTCACTAATTGTTTGAACTCCAAATTGCATGAACTAGTGGTATATCTAGCATTACTATTTATTAAAACATTATTCCTCTGTATATTGTAACACAATATTTCAATCTAATCCTTAATGTGGAGAATATGTATCAAAAGGTGAAGTGGTTTCCTTGTTAATGATTCTTGACAAACTTTGTATTCATTCCCCATTTTATGTCATCAAATGTATTATACTTCTTGATTGGTCCAAATGGAAATTGTATCATATTCCATATAGAATAATTTCATGAAATATCAATACTAAATAATTTCCCAAAAAATACATGTTTCTAAAATACTAAAATTTACATTAAAGGGTTAAAATGGAATTTTTATCCAATTTTAAAATGAATGATCTTATCCCATATTTTCCTTAAATAAAAATATTTTTTTTAATTTTGGGAAAATATATCATTTTTTATCCATAATATATTAAATTAAATTTTTTTATCAATTAGTGGTAAGACATAAACACTAAAATAAAAAAATAAAAAAATGAGAAGCTCCAACAAAAATGGTCTCAATTCATAACCCAGCCCCAACCTCCTAGACTCTATCCTTTCATCCTAAATCAAGAATCGGTCTTATGGAAACTTTCCTTTTCCTATCATGAAATCATGAAATTTTCTCAATAACCAAATTTAATCCTGAAAATAGTGTGATTATGACTCAGTTTTCCTCTACCAATAACATCTAAAATCTTATCCAGTCTGAGTCTATAGTGTGTACCGATGTGTATTATAAAATAAAATATCTAATAAATAAACCAAACTATCATCAATCATTTGGTTCCATAATGACACCTAGGATTGATCATACCATATTCTACCATATTCAAATTCCTCTATCTTTATTATACCATGGAGGCACAAATTAATCCAAGGGGGTTTCTTAAATTCAATCCAAATTTTGAGTCATGAAGAGTCTAAAAGTTATTCCCTAAGGCACTCCAAACATGAGTCATAATGAGTCTAAGATTTATTTTCCCCAAGTCACTATAAACTATGTGTCAAAATCAGACTAAGGGTTATTCTCTAAGGCACTATAATCCATGATTCATATCAAGTATAAAGGTTATTTTCCCAAGGGAACACTAAACCATGAGTCATAAATATTCCATGGGTGATTTCCCCAAGACATAAAACAATGAGCCATAATGAGTCTAAGATGAATTAAACCATGTAACTCTAAACTATGAATCATAATATGTCCAAGGAGAATTTCACCAAGTGACTCCAAACTATTAGTCATAATTATTCCAAAGGGTACTTCCACATGAAACTCCAAACCTTGTGTCATAATGATTACAGTGGGTATTTCTCCCAGTAACTCTAAAACATGAGTCATAATTCCAGTATAAATAAAATGTCATTGATCATTTTACTAAATATAAATACATCAGGACTTATATAAAAAACATGTTCTATAGTTTCTAGATCATTTCCTAGACATCCAAAACTACATGATCGGTCAATTACTTAAGTCATTACACCCCTAGAGTATCTCTTTTAAACGTTACCATTTTTGTACCAAGTCAATCACACCTCAATTGGTGGATAAATTCCTGATATACTCACCAACAACTAGTTTGTGTCCTATGGAGTGGTCAAATTTATTGTGTTAGGCCCATAAAATATTTAAATATTAATTTAAGTTAATCTTATTTTATATCGATGTGTGGACACATTATATGTGAAATTTTTTTATACTTATAACGAATAGAATTGAATCCTCATACCCTATTCTTGTGTATGTATATTCATCAAAAATCAGCCTCTAATTTGATCTAAAATGGTTGAAATAATAACATACAGATAATGATGTAAAAATAGAGAATAAAGGATGAAAACAAAATGAGACTAATTTCCAAGGAATGAAACCAAGAAAGATCAAGGTTGTAGTGATATATTTACCTCAAACATCTAATCATAATAAATGGTAATTTATTTATACAAATAGTAGGGTATAAATATTCAAATCCTATTTGAGAAGTATTTGGGCTTTCACCTGGGGGTTTTGGGCCAAATGAATGGGTAATACATGTCCTAAAGCCACTTAAAAAAAGTTGGGACAAAAAGGAAATTTCAAAAATTTTAAAAGGGTCACTAGGCCATACCATGTCCATCTCAATGACATGGACTTCCCGTGGTCCATGCCAAAACATAGGGGAAGATAAACCTCGGTGTTATCTTCATTTCCCATGCGAAACATCTAGTGAAAGACCTAGGGAAAGCTTTTTCTCCTTCTCTAATTTCCATAGCTTGGTTTCCTTGCCAAAATAGACAGTGAATAACATGTCCATACTCTTATGGAACATCACTCACATGGGCCACCTCCAAAAGTGACCAAAATGATCGTGTGGTCACCAGTATGAGGTACCTCCCTATCACTTCTCACCGTTGACCCTCTATATATCTATAGTCTTGAACATGGAATATGACTCTTTATGTTCACTGAAATAGTGAGACTAAGGTCACCATAGTATAGGGGAACCCACAATGAGCCTCTAGGCACCCTTGATTGCTCCCAAGACTCTTAGACCAACTCTTAATCCCCTAGAAACACCCAAGATTCTTCCAAAACTACACCAGCACCCTAAAACCAAAAAAATCATAAATAAACCAAGGAAATAAAGAAATTGGCATAAAATATATGTTTTCATACCTTAAATGATTCCAAGGTTTTATATTCATGATGTAATCTTCCCTAAAAATCAGTATTTTTCATGTTATTCATAAAGGACATCATGATAGGAGGAACATGAAAAATCATTCACTGCTTCATTTGAGGTAAGAAACATCCCTATTTAATTTAATGTTTTTTTAATTGAATAAAATTAGTGATTGTTCAGGTGCCTAATGATAAATATTTTTCATATGATATTTTTGGGGTATGTAATGGAATATTCTGGTGTGGTTGGTCAATGAAATTAAGGTTTTTCTGTTGTGTTAGAAACTTACATGTCCTATAAATATTACAATATCATTAATGTGATTTCACTAAAAGATTCATGGAATATTGGTTTCATCTTCTTCATGTAATGTAAATTGTTTGCAGCTTTTCAAATTCATATCATGCAATCACTTTACATGACATGTATCATCAATTTATCATGTTGAAACCACTATTTTGTTTGTATTCTTCAGTTTTTTAGCTCTGGAAAATCTCTCTTCTCTAAGATTATAATGGAATCTGTTATCTCATGGACATTACACCTAAAAATAAGTATGTAGATCATCCATATCTTCCCCAAGGTCAAATCTTCCCATTAATGGTCGTTCTAAGCGGGGAATGCACCGATGAAAACTCCTAACAAAATTTCACGTCATTCTGATTTCAATTTTATTTAAATAACTTAAATGATTAAAATAAAATGAATGAAGAAGTAAAATAAGGGATCATGTTAAATTTTATATCAAATCAAATGATTATCCTAAATATTTCTTGGAATACTCTTATGACTTAGGCTGCAAATCATTGCAAGGATCATCGATGGGTTTTGGTAAAACCAATTTGATCTAACTATGTTCCAAATATCCCGTTCATAGGATATAGCTAAAATTTTTGGTTCATTACTCTTATAATCTCTGTAGAATTCTTCATAGGCTAATTTTCATTATCCTAATCAACTCCAATAAAGTTGGGTTCATTCCAAAACACTTCTCCTGGTAAAGGTTGTGAAAAATAATTTGATAAAAAATGTTTGGAATCTTATTAATAGACCTAGGGTTACCAAGGTTTGATTTATATATTTTAAAATATTAATTACTCTCACACTCTCAGCCCTTAACCTTATGTGTATTATCTACACATAACATAATTGATTAATGATAGAGAAACATATGGAATACTTGACATAATGACTAAACGATTCCCAATAAAGAAATTTACTTCTGAACATGTACGAAATTAATTAAAAAGTAATGAATGTTGAAATAATGAAGAACACATAATCTAATGAATGCTTAATAAATATATTTAATAACATAAGGATATTAGAATTATACTAAGTATAATTAAACATTACATAAATGATGAAATAAAAACAGAAACCTAGTTTTAATGAATGGTGGGTGGGAACCCTACAACAACCATTTCAAAGTCAATAATTTCCATGTATGTAATAGAATCTATTACCTCATGGTAAAACCCCATATAAATAAGCATGGTGGTTGTCCACGGCTTCCCCAAATGTCAAATAATCACTTTAATGGTTATTATGAGCGGTAAAAATAAAATCCCCATCAAATATATGCTTGAAACGATCAATTTTTCTACTGTGTATGAAGCTTACAGATCCTTTAATGATTGCATTATTTATAATATGTGGGTCTTGAATATTTCATAGCATGTTGTTTTCCCTTCTTCATGGCCCGTAAAAGGTTCATGGCTTTGCAACCTTACATCATTTTATGACATTACAAACTGTGTATCTTCAACTTCATGTGAAAAAACCTATGAATCCTTCTTCTTTATTTTGGTGCCTCTAGAACCTCTCTTATTATATTTTTCTTCAATTATTGATCTCGTATTCTTTATTTTTTTCCATTCCCACGTTGAGACACCTTATGCTTCTCAATTTCCATGTTTTCCTTCATATTTCCCTAAATATTGGAAGTACATTATATTACACAGTACATAAATATTTTATATAAAAAATAACTTTAATTAATTAATATTCAATGAATTCACATATAAATACACACACACATATATATATATATATTGATATAAAATAGAGTAATTGAAAACAAACCCCAAGGATACCTCTGAAAAAACACGTAAACACTACAATCAACACTATCAAAAATAAATAAAACTTCTTCGAATAAAATTAATGGGTTCATACCTTAAACGAGTTAGGGTTTTTGTAAACTCCCAGCTATATTGCAGTTCATCCTCGAGCTGCTTCCATGAACATCGTTGGGATCATCTATGAGAAACTCAATCCATTGGGCTTACATGTTAGAGTCCTTATCCCGTGTATCTTCCTATATATTTCTATGCTACCACTTTACATAGACGATATGAAATTTAGGTCCATGTATAACCCTTTCACTATTTTCATGACCCGGCCAGATGAGGCTCAGGCCGAAACTCCCCAAGTCCTCTTAAAATAGTACAGGTATTGGTGACTAGCACCAAGAAGGCATATCACTAACATGGCAGGCATCGCCTATATACCTGTATACATGCACACATATCCAAGATCAAAAAATTTATAAAAGTAAAAAACCAATGGAAACCAAAGCATGTATACATCTATATCCCACAACTAGAGTAAGATAGAAATACTGAAAGTGAAAAACAGAAAAACAAAACCCACCAAAGAAAACTATAAATGTATCCAACCTACTCATAAGGGGGGATCACATTCAACTAAAACTGTTAGAAAGATCCTTGGACAAGCTCTGGTAAACACCATAGTCTATCTGGCTCACTAAATTCAACCTGCCTCAGGTCCTCTATAGACTCTATCGAAATGATTATGAAATGAAAAATACACAAACATGTTTGTGAAAATCCCATGTAGAGATGAGTTTAAAAATACACATTAGTCTCCCCATAAATCCCAAAACAAATATGAAGATACTAAAAAGAAATAGTCTGCTCAACCTAGCCAATGGAAAGCATAATGAAGAGGGAGAAAATCCACCTCAAAGCATCCCCAACTATGCATGAAAGTATTATTAGTCTAAAATGGGTGTCAACCCCAAAATGTGACACCACCGCAAGGAATCACAAAGAGAAATAAGATATACTTATCTCAGATACTATGTCTCAAGAGGTTCCAACCTCATAGCCACAAATAGTATTATCTTCATATGATCTAACCATAACATGAAACCAGGTTAAAACACTCTAGGAGCTCATCCATCCTAGATGGCACCCACGCAATAGATATATTCCATCTGGGACTACTCTACCATTCCTAATGGTATGTTCAAGAGAACATTCTCCATCACGATCATATTACTAGGTCCAGATCTAGTTCCCAGCACTAGAGGTCATGTCATCATTACCTTACTCCCAACACAAGCAAAAGAAACCCATGTGAAAGGGACCTCCCCTCACCACTACATGTAGTTGAGGGAGCACGACTACAGACTATGCACTGCATGCATCTTCTTTAATAATAGATAATGGAGGGACCTACACCTCTCTATTCCCCCTCAGTCAAGGGATTGAATCTCTTATCTTACCAGTGAAACCTCTATCGCACCTATATGGAGTGGCCCACACCTCCGTCCGTTGAGGGATCACTAACTCTTATATAAGAATTTTTCATATCAATTGTAGGGTACCACTCCTCGTAATAGTATCAAATATTCGAGGGATCTCCAAATCCAATGGAGGACCTACTCCTAAATGCTACTCAGAGACGTGGGATTACTACTCCATATGTGATGACTCGCACCCTAATCAAATAAGGGATTACTACTCATGAAATACATGCTCCTTGATATGATGGAGGAGTGCCACTTTATAGATTGAGGACCTACACCCTAACCTAGTTGGGGAGTACCACTAAACAGTTAGAGGACCCACACCCTATAATGATAAGAGAGTACCGAATCTACAAACTCTTTCACTATGGGTGATCCGCACCCTGACACAATAGGAGAGTACCAACCCCATTCTTAAGAATCTTCTCCCTAACATGTTATGGGAGTACCGACTCTTCTAGAACAATATGTATAGTGGACTCACACCCTTGAACAATAGGGGAGTACTTACTCCTATAGTAGAAGCCCTGCACCCTACCCATCAGGGGAGTACCTACTCTATTTATATGTCATATATGGAGGACCCCCGCCCTGGCCTAATAGGGGAGTACTGACTTCACGGATAGAGTACTCACTCCTTAGTCTAATATGGGATCATATACTCGACCTTCACGAACGTCACAGGGTAACCTACATAATAGAAAATTAGGGTAATAACACCCTGGAGGAAACAACCCAAAAGTAATGAACTTAAACCCAAGATGTGGGGAGTCCCATCTCTACCAAAGAATAAATGAAATGGAAACATGAACCCTATTCCATCAGAGTCATACTAGTCCCATTATCTCTCTACACAAACCACATTGATATCCAACATCTTCTCACTAGAGCTTCACAACATTATTGCTCGATTTAGAAAACCTTATATGAAATAATCCGTATTGAAAACCACCATCACATCCTTTAAAGAAAAATTCTTAGGATAGAATACTCACAGGACTTAATCCATGTCCTAGAGAAGAATATATGGAAGCCAGAAGATCAAATAAGGATAATCTAGGAGTACATAGCATGCATCGGGGCACACATTGCATCTGAGCTTACCCAAGAACTTGGAAATGTATCCTATCTACATAGTTTACCATCCCATGTATGATTACAAAATATTTAAAATAATCACATTCCATGTTCCTCATCACTCGACCCTTGGTTGTGTGCCTCTTCTACATGGATCGGCCAACTATGTCCCTCACACACCATGTATCCCATACTAAATGGTCTGTTTATTCTAAACAAAAACCTTCCCATGTAGTTTTATAGTGTCCATGTATAAAACCCCTTGTCCGTGTATCTTTTCTATGTGTTAGTACATGACCATTTGTTTCCAAATGTATATCCCAAGCCACGTCCAATGGTCACACAGTTTATGGAACTACGCAACATTTTACCCCTATACATGCTGTGTAGTCACATATGTTCATATTCCCCAAATAAGAGGAGATACATGATGTGTATCACAGAACTACATGTCGTGTAGATGGTTATTCCAATCAATAATCACCTTAAACCCCTTATGTTTTTCCCATTTTACCCCGAAACCTACCGATCTACCTAGAAGGGATCTCTAGTAATTGTATTTTGGCACTACAACTTCAAAAAAATGTGTAATGAAGGGGATCAGGACTAAAAATCAATTTTCCCTACCATGTTGTAAAAACACCAAAGCTTTTGATAAATAACGATGCCTGGATGATTCTTGTCTTGATCAGATAATGATCTTCTCCAGAAACATGGATTAATGCCACCTCATTATGCTGATTCATCTCTATTTCCATTCATCACCAAGGTTGTATAGGAGAGGAGGATTGTATTATCTTTGTGTCATGTGCACAAATTTATAGGAGGGGAGAGGTTACGTTATATTTTGATTAACCATTTAATTAATTAATTTAATCCACCTCATGACACCCCATCACAAAAAACAACCCCTATCAAATCTCCATGTGTAGACGACCATAGGTCATGCCTTGGGTAAGCACGACGTTACAGACTCAACAACTATCTCCAAAATCTGATCTAAGACTCTAAAAAAAAAATTATTTATGTCTAAATAGAAAATATGCATGTGTTATAAAATGTATTTAATATTTTTAATGTCCCCACATATAAGATATCTTCTAAAAAAATAATTTTTATTCCAAACTAGTTACCGCTTAAATGAAATTGGTTCAAGGAGGCCAGAAATAATGTAGGTTGAGAGAATCAACCCTCACAATGATATTACATAAAGAAGAAAGAGAACCCAATTTATAAAAAACAGAACACTGATCTCCATTATCCACCCAATATCCAGAATATCCACCACTTTATTACCCTCACACCTAGTATGCAATATGACCACCCCCGAATGACGAAGATGCTTGAATTTACAGGACAGATAAGTGATGGACCAGGGAAATTGATTCTCCTCATGTTGAACCCCATGCAACACTATTGAATCATTCTCCACTGATTCTATAGAAATATTATGCTCTGATAATGTGCTATAACCTTCCACATTGCTTTGGTCTCCTCTCTGACAGAATCCCCTCATCCAAATCCACTAAAAAAATCCACAGTAACATTAACACTATGATCACGGACCACGCCACCCCCCCCACATAACTTCATAGATACAAGATATTTCCACATTCAATTTGAAATCATTTATTGGCAGATTCCACCATACCCTATTAACCTACATGGGTGTGTTCTGTGATATCGATCGAGCATACCTCCTAGCCCTGAACTTTCATAGTGAATTTTACCCATCCTAGTTTTTGATAATAGGAACTAACTCGAACTTGATGTAGCATGTCGTGATTTTCAGGACCAGACATAACTTGGAAACACTAGTCTGTTTGTGTTGATTCATCATCGCCCAATGCTTCCATCAAACTATAGCGACCATGAATGCTCTAGCCTATCTCTCATGCATCTAATTTTCATATCCTAAAAACCAGGATAGCCAAAAGGACTCTATAGATATATCCCTACATGGAAATATGATGAACCCTCCAATAATTTCCCAAACATTCGCCACCCAGTCAATAGGGATGAAAATATGCCCCGCCATATTAGCCTTGGAGTTCCTACAACAGAGGCACTTAGAAGCCATAACAATCCCCTTTTGCAGAACCCGATCATCCATGGGCTGGTCTTGGTTACGAATCCTCTAAAAAATAAATATCACATTATAGGAATACCACGACACCAAAGGACCCCGTTCCAAGCATCATGTATGTCCACCACCTGATTAACTGATCAATAAGCCTTGGTAGAGAATGTTCCCGAAGACGTACCCATAAAAATGAGTCTGTCTGGATCATCACTAATATTAATATCATTTAGGATCTCTCTTTGGCACTGGTGAAGGATGCCCTAGATGGAGCCATAAAATATTTTTTCTTATTCAAAGGAGATTTCTAGAGAAGGGCATCCTCGAAAGCCGATCACCATCACCATCCAATTTTCATTCCATAAATTGATCTTCTCGCATACCCCAATCCACTTGGAGTGAATCCTAACTACCGAGAGGTGACTTTAAATCCCATCCCAAAGAATAAAAACACCCCTACGATAGAGATACACTTGAGACCGATATCTACCTATTATAAATCCGTCTTATATATAATTTTCCTCTAGAAATTCCCATGCATGTTTGTCTTGCATGATGGACATCAGGAAATCACACATAAAAACCACCAAGATAAAACAACTCTTATGTTCAGATTTTACCAGACCAACATCGTGAAATGTACGGGCACATGTCTCCTTAGCTATGATAAATGAGAAGGCACAAAACACCATAGTATATCTACAATAATGGGGTCCTAGTGGTACACTGCCACACTAACCTAACACCGATATTAATGGAATCCCATAGTTCATATCTACCCCAGTATGGAATATACAATAGTGTCCTCTAGAGTTTTAAATTCAAGGTTGATTCTGAACATGTGAGGGTATTCATGAACAAAATAGGGCTACCCAAGAGTAAACACTTGGTCTTATCAGGCCCTTCATCTACGAAACTCTAGTTATAACACAACATTCCCAAAAAAACATTACCACACCCACTAGTGGTTTCACAACTGAGAATGGGTGGTATGAAACAAATATAGTCTTTAGAAATATCATAAGGTCTAACTATACCACTACGAAATGATTCTAACCAAGGATCTCCCTCTCATAGGGCCAACAACATAAAGGGGTCGATCATGGAAACTCTACTTGAAAGGCCAGGACTAGCTCCAACACACCATCGTGTTACCCAACCCTAAAAACATAATTATAAGAAAATAGTCTACCACACCTCAATACTATACTCATTGGGTGTCACTGACTCACCCACATGGTTTTGGTTGCATCACAAAAACATGTCTCAGTATGGAAAGTGTCCCTCTTCATCATGAGTTCAAAGCTACATCAAACCGCACCCCATCCTCATCAATTGTATAACATACAAAGCTAGCTCCAAACACCCAAGGGCACTAATGGAAAATATAGGGTAGCCCAAACACACACATGGTCTTACTTGGCCCTCTATTACAACTAATAACATGGTGTTGTACCGATTCCTTGTGTCACCCTAGTTAAAATAGTAGAAAAAATAGAAAGAAAAGAGTACCCACAATAGCGTCTAATAATTAATACTACAAAAAAAGTATAAAGGACACAATTCATACCTCTATTCATCCCCAGTTCTTCCTAATCAAAGGACTTCATGGCCTGCATCTTTCCTCACCCACATTCTAAAGCTCTCTAAGTCTGGTGTGGACCACTTGGGGGTGGTGGTGGAAACACCCTGAATTGGCTACCACCTCCCTTCCAGCTCATCTTACTCATCTACCACCTTGTGGAACTCCTTTCTCCAATAACTATCTCTACCACGGTGGATGTTCAACTAGATTCATATCAGCAACAAGGTTGGTCGTACTATCTCAAGTGACTTTTCCTCTGTTGTCACAAGCAAAACACTACCTCTCCTACAACTAATATAATCCTTAGTGCTTCTCCTGTGCTTCAGACCCATGCATATTTGTCTGGTCATTGGTATTCATCCTATTTCATAATCCTATTACCTATAGTCTTCCAACTCATGTAGACACATCAGCCTCTTTACCACTATTGCAGGTCACATCCACCTGCTCCTCAGTAAGGAAACATTCCAGGCCCTGAGCTCTCTCCATCACTCAAAAATATGTGGGAATGCACAGCAGAATCACATATTCTCTGATCTCTCGATGAAATCCCTGGTTGAAGGTTTTTCTCTGAATAATGGATCCTGGACCATATCCAAGGAGTATCATGACATGTCTAAGAACCTCTTAGAATATTCTACCACTGTTATTCTACCCATACTATGTTGAAAAATATCATGGATATGCACTGAACTCGATGTGGTAGGGGAAAATAATTCTCTGAAGAGTCTCTAGAACACCTCCCAATTAAGTGTCATATCATCAAGAGACTGTATCACTAGGATCCACCACAACCATAATGAAACCTACAAATGGCTAGACCCCAGGACCACCATCTGATTGGGTGGTGTCCTCATCACGAAGAAAACTCACGTGACTACCTCAAGCCAAGAATTTGCTGCAATGGGTTCTGGATCACCTCGGTAATTCAAATGTATTTGCCTTTAGAACTCATGTAGCACACTCATACTGCACGCATCCTCAGCCTGAACTTCTAAAAAAAACTAGTTTCACAACTGGTCATGGCACTACCGACAGACCACCCAGAGGTAACACCTCAGAATTAGATCCCTTCACCGAAGCCTCTTCAGGGGGTGTATTTCCATCACAATCACATCATAGAATCTTATTTGGCTATTTTCAAAAAGGAATCATAGAATATAATCAAGATGTAACATGGTTAAGGAGAATATCTAGGGAGATGACTCAAGAAGGATAGGAAAAACCGAAACCCATTCATATATGATGCATATACCATATATTTCCCAGTGACCATTATCCTAATGTACCGAGTTAAAAATCAGGTTATCAGTGTCCCAGTGAATGGACACATCGGTCGTCACACTAACACTAGAAAATTTCCATAAGATATGAAATCAAAAAAATTTAACACTTCCACTATGAAAACCAAACCAAGATCCCGACACTACGGTCCCAAAGTTGAACTAACCACCTATGATACAACTCTATCATGGCCTAACCAGATGGGGCCCATGATGAAACACCCCAAACCCTCCACCAATATTCCATAAGCAGAAAACCAGCACAGGAAGGAATATCACTAACATGAGAGTCATTTCTTATGTAAATATATTCACACAAAAATCTTCATGCTCCGAAAATTATGAAATGTAAAAACCAAAGTAAACAATTTCATGCATACATGAATATCCTGCAACTAGAGTATAATGGAAGTACTTAAAAATAAAAATTTAAAAATAATGCCCACCAAAAAAATTAAAAATAATTCCAACCTGCTCAGATGGAGGGCATCGATGTTAACAACAACTATCAAAAATCTCTTCATCCAAGATCTAGTAAAAACCTTGTTCTATCTAGATCACTAAGCTCCTCCTTCCTCGGGTCCTCTGTGGACTCCGTCGAAGGACCTATGGTCTTCACAATTCATAGAAATGTGCAGAGTCAATGCACGTGCAGGGGTGAGTATAAAAATACTGAGTAGGCACCCCAAAAACCCCAAAAGAAAAATGAAACAATTGAAATTCATCAATATGCTTGAACTATGCAGAGATAACGACAATCATGATAGAAAAAATCCATTTCAAACTACCATTGGTTTTACAATAAATGCTATCTCAGTCTACACGGGATTTCTACCTCGACTTGTGACAACACCGTAAGGACTCCTAGAAATCCCCTAGATATACTCATATCAGATACTAAGTCTCATGAAGTTATAACCTCATAACTTGTAATATAATTCTTTTTGTAGGCTCTAACTATAACAAGAAAATAAGATAACACACTCCATAAGATCATTCATCCTAGATTGAACCCATATGAGAAATGTACTCCATTGGGAACAACTCTACCATTCCTAGTGGTACATTTGAGAGAACGTACTCCATCAGGAACGTCTTACATGGTCCAGATCTAGTTCCCAACATCAGATGTCTTGTCATTATTACCTTTCCCCCTCACAAACTAAAGAAACCTAAGTTAAGAGTCCCACCCCTCACCACTTCAAATAGTTGAGCGATCACTACTCCATACTATGCATCACGTTCATCCTCTCTAACAAGAGAGAATAGAGGGGCCCACAACTCACCATAGCCTCATAATCAAAGGAGTTCTACTCCTAACTAACCTGTAAAACCTCTGTAGCTCTTGTATGGATTGATCTACACCTTAATTTACTTAGGGAGTGCTAAATCCTATAATGGAATCATTCATATCTTGTGGATTGGTCCACTTCTCAAATTGAATCCCACAGTTGAGTGATCTCCAACTCCAATGGAGGACCCGCCACTCTCTACTACTCGGAGACGAGGGAGTACTAATCCATAAGTGATGACCCACACACTGATCCAATAAGAGAGTACAACTCACGATGGAAATGTTTCCTAATATTATAGAGGATTAACTATAAGGTATCGAGATTATAAAATTACATAATATTGAAGTAAAAGAATAATTCACATTAGGGATCTTTTCAGGTATAGAGTTTTAGAGAATTAGGCCATAACTATTACATAACAACTTGAAAATTACAAGTAGACACTACTACTCAGTGTCTATTTTTTTCATAAAATAAAAACTCTTAAAAAGAAACATGTCTAGTTCCATATTTTAGACATCATGAATTTTCCTTGATCCCATCCTTGACCCTATTCATCTTTAAGTCCTATGGATAAAATTTCTAAAACTTGGGATGAGCATAAAAAGTTCAGTAAGGGTTATATAATATGGAAGGAAAACATTATCCCATAAATAAATACAAATCAATGAAACTATATTTTTCAATCATAACATACCTTACAAAATCATAAGATTTATGAATAACACACACAAATAAAAAATCATAAAGGTTACTTACGGAATCCATATCAAACATACATTGTATCTATCACATATACATAGGGAGTTACACTTGGAATATCCATTACAGTATATTCCCTAAATCTCTTAGGAGAAACATCACGTTTACCTCCGTCACGTTACCCAATGCATTGGAGAGCTATCTTGGGATCACCCGCCCAAGGTTTCTCACGGAACCACCCATATACGTAAACAATGCCCAATAACCATAACATAATCATAACATATAGCACTTGTATAAATGAAAGGTAACATTTCCACATTCCAAATATATCAAATCACGATATTGAAATAAACAATGTTTTATAAAATCATTTTAAAACCATTTAAAAATATATTTTTGAATCAAAGTGTCCCACACCACATTGAAGCTTTTAAATGAATTATCATTTGAAAACAATAATGACCATATAAATAAATCCTAAAACCCATTTTGAAAACCTGGACATTAATGGGAAATATTTACAAGAATAAATCATTAAAACATTTAAATCGATATTTTAGTTAAAGTGTTTTGTTTTAACAAAAAGAGAGACGCTTGAATACAAATAATTGAGGAATAACATTTAATCAGAACTTTATAATATAATGGGAATAATGGAAATCATGATATAATATTTCAAAGTAAATTATATACATCATATAAAAGTGATTTTGTGTATAACAATAAAGAAGTCTCAATGGAAAGTAAATTGAGTTGAAATCTCCAGTAACGACCGTATCCTTAGGTTAAGGATAAATCAACGACATAATTTTGTGTGAAAAATATAAATACACTCAATATGATTGGATATTCAGTGTAAATCAATCAGAGGACATTCTCACATATTCTTTTAAAAACAGCAGTAATGAATTGGATGTTTAACTCAATAAATAGAGATTGAGTTTAAATTAGTCTTATCATGTTCATATCGATGAGTTGAGAATTTATCAATGGAGTGATTATGTGTATCAAAAGTATATCCACATAAAGGGGAGTGTAAATTACTACAAAAATAATAAATAGTTATTCCCCACATAATAATATCATGACATAATCAAGAATTAGAAGATTAACCCAAGGAATGTAAATTGGGTTAAAAGGTTCCCTTACCAATTTGGTAACTTACGAAACATACAACCCATGAAAGAAGGATCAGAAAATGGTGATGTAAATACCCATAGATTGACATATATTACACAATGAATACAATCTTGGGTATTACATACACCACACAAAATTAAATAGTGGCAAATGTAGCATGAATATCAGTGGAATTAAAAGTGAGATGAAGACCCCTTACCACATTGTAATCAATCGAGTCGTATGACCAAAAGTTAATGACAACCAAATGAATCAAAGAATACCATGAATTTAATGAGAATAATTATATAATATATCAAATTTCAGTACACAATACACCACATGTAATGAATAAGTGGCGAACAATGGAAATCCCATGGAATTAAAAGTGAGATGAAGACCCCTTACCACATTGTAATCAATCGAGTCGTATGACCAAAAGTTAATGACAACCAAATGAATCAAAGAATACCATGAATTTAATGAGAATAATTATATAATATATCAAATTTCAGTACACAATACACCACATGTAATGAATAAGTGGCGAACAATGGAAATCCCATGGAATTAAAAGTGAGATAAGAAAATGTGTTCCCTTGTGTCCGACTTGACCTGTTCATTCTTTAATCTCCTGAATAATAAAAAAAAATTAATTTATACTTGCTTAAATACCTTTTTAATGTTTATTATTCCTTTTATATTAATTATTACCATGTTATAAACATTATGTAATCATTTAAGTTAATAACGGTCATTTTATCGATATTTGGTACTTGAGTAAAAAAAATGAAAAACTTATAATGACATGTTGGTAATGTGGTAAGATATCCATTATAATCAGAGTGATATTAATGATTTAGATATCATATATATCTTATATATCCAGTATATATATGTATTTATAATAGTACATAACATTTAGATGTAAGAAATGAAATGCACCATTCATGGCGATGGTAAGCCGTACGTACGCATGAACGCTACTTCCATTTCTATTTCTTATTTTAATTGAATTAAAAACCTAATGATACATAGTAATATGATAATTATAGTATAATATAATATAAAATATTATTAATTCCATCCTTTATATGTCCCACATAAGGCATTAACGAGTCATATCACTTTGAGGGGGTGGCAGTCCGCACTTCCTCCAAGGAGATTATCGTATTTACCCACTATGGAAACCATAAAGTATTTCTATAAATGAAAAAATACATCAGCATAAACAAAACATAAACATAATATATATCATATATAAATACAGTGTCATTATAATGGCCGCCATGAGAGGCGGTTGGAGATATTTGAACAATCAACATTTCGTGAGGCGTTAGTTTGTCATCCACAAAAACATTATGTTCTTCACCCATTAGATGGAGGTGTGTGTAAGTGTAGTTATAATACTTATAATATCAACATCCTAGTATATTTAAAATAATTTGTTGTTAAAAAATAAAGGAATAAAAATATTTTATGTTTGGAGAAGTAAAATAAAAGAAGACAAATTAAGAGAAATTGTTACCTTTAATTTGGGTAACTCCCTTTGGTCTGAACCAAAGGACATCTTGATGTTCCTTCTGCCTAAGGTAAGTCTTCTTGGAGGAGGATAGGGATGTATGGAGCTTAATTGGGTAGAGGTTTTACAATCCAAAAGACTTGAGAGGTGTGAAAAATTGGATAGAAGTGGACTCCTTTTATAAGGGAGAGGAGGGGCTCTTTAGGAAAGTGTGATACTATTATTTTATTATATAATGATATTCGGTTTTTAAAGGTCAAAAAATCATTAAAGTATAAGATACGATGAATAATAGTCGAAATAATATAATTTAACAGGAATTGGACAGGTTTTGGATGTTATTTCAATATTTATAATCTTTTTTATTTAAATCTTTTATTAATGTGGTAAATACTACATCATTATTGTGTCATAGTTAATTTAATTTATGTGGTGTCTAAAAATTATAAAAAATACAATGATTTAGGAAATCTTTATATATTTCCAATGAATATTTATAGTCAAAAATATAATTTATATAACACCACATAAAAATTAATTTACTAAAAGATTTTTGTTTAGGTCATTTTTCCTTTACATTAAATTAATTAATCTATGTGTCATTATCTTTCATAAGTGGCTCTAGGGGGTCCCCAATTATACCCAAAGATTCCCATGGTCTACCAATACTCATAAAATAAGTTTAAGACATTTTTTAAGGTAATTTTGAATTATTACAATATTCTTTTTACCTTGAATTACCCTATTTATCTTTAACCGCGGTAAATAAAAGTCAAAAGTTACTATTCACCAAAAATTATTTTTATCTTATTGAACCACATTTTACTTACTAATAACAACGATGTATGTCGGATTTTTGAAATTCAATTCACAGAAATGGTAAAATTTCATTTAAATGAAAAAGTCAGTTTTTTAACTACTACTAAGTGGTTTCACTATTCATCAAAAATTGATGTTTTTCAGAAAAATACCAAAAATTCAGCCTAAGCTATAATTGATATTCGGAATTCAAAAATGATGTTTATTTTTTCAAATTAAAAACATAGAAGTGGAATTAATTAATTTAAAATTAATTCTAGTTGTTAAAACAAATAGCGTGTTTTTAAGAAACAATAACTATCAAAAGATTGACACTTCTTTATGTCCAATTTCAGATTGAAATTAATTCTAATGACCATAATTGGATTAAATTGTAAAAATATATTCTAATTACACTTTAAACCCAATTAAAAATATAATCTAACCGTATAAATAAATTAGATTAAAATGCAATTTTGAATTAAAATACAATATTTTCACTATTCGTTAAAAATGAACTTTAACAGAAAAAATCCAAAAATTTACACGAAGTAAATTTTGATGTCCCGATTCTAAAAAAGGATTTTATTTGGTAAAATAGAATCTATTAAAGTGAACAAAATTATATTTAAAGAGAGTTCTCTTTTAAAAGTTGGTAAATCAGCCTTTTAAGGTAAATTATGCCTAAAATTAGATTCATTAACATTTTAAGCCTCTAACATATATTGGATAAAGGTAAATACATTTAACAAACTTGTATAATCTTATTGTATTTATTTTTTTCATTCCTTCCAATAGAACAGCTAGGAGTTGTCTACCATTTAAAATAATAATATTATATTATTAGTGTGTAATGTAAGATTTCGATGAAACTCATTGTTGTGTATCAGGTACGCTATCGAACATACAAACCCCTTTAAAGTAAAATTAATATTTAATTCACAAATATTAATAAATATGAAATATGTATTATTATTTATTTACTTGGTATGTTACATACTTCCCCCCTTTTGGGAATTGCGTCCTCGCAATTTTGAAAATGGTCTTGGAAACTTCATTAAAAGTCCCACATCAAAAAAGAGTCATTAAAACTATCACTTTAAAAGAAAGAAAGAAAAGTACAATGGTCACCCGAGATAAACCGCACGAGGATTCCATGTAGGAGAACATGGATATGGAAGAGATAACAAACGATCGAGTTCTGATGGAGAGCGGTAGAAAACAAGATTAATAGAAAGTAAACCACCATAAAATCACAAACTTATGATGTGTTAAATGGTCTTTGATTACCTGGTAGGAAACCTAAACCAAAAACATTTTTGTTTTACATTACTTTTCATAATTTGGAGGAATTAATTTACTACATAGAATAAGAACATAAGGAAATATACTTACCTTCAAGTAGATTTTCATCCTTTAATAAGTTTCTACCAAAACATATCTTTTCTCCTAACAAAGAGAATTCAAAAATACTTGGTCACATCAAAAGCATAAGAATCATCTTCTTGAGAATCACAGAATTCACAAAAAAAGAACTATATATTTCCCTTGTCTTTAAACATCAACAAAAACCAAAATTGTTAGTGAGATTTCAGATAATACCCGAAAAGGATAATCTTTTACTAAAAGAAAAACTACTCTTAATCTCCAAAAATTTTCAAAACAAAACCCAAAGTTCAACAAAGACCATTCAAAAAAAAATTTCTTTAAAATTCTTCAAAAGTGATCCATACTAAGATTGAAAGCCAAATCTCATAATTATTTAATTATATAGTCTTCAAAGATAACATTTATCTCCAAATAACAGCAGTTACTCATAAATTCTCATATTGAAAAGTAATTACCCAAATCACATGTTCTCCATGATAGGTTAATCATTTTCATAAAAAAACCAAATCGTCATATGTCCATAATAAAAACATAGATTCTTCCAAACTAAATTTTCAACCATTATTACACAATTGAAATCTATAGTATTCTATCTTCCATTGGCATATATTGTTTCCTATAAAGAGAGAATGTCTTCCACAACAACCTTTATCACTTAATCACTAAATAATTTTTCTATACTAAGTATATCCATTTGAGTAATCATAAGTTCCAAAAAACAACATATTCTTGTTCCATAAAAACATTTTACTAAAATAATATGTCATACTGACCAGGGAATTGAAGTAGGCTAGTGGTAGGCGATGTACCATTGTCACCCTTTGGTTGTGGGTTCGATTCCTGCAACCTTGCCGGATGCGACGGGTTGTCGCCCATCCCACGGGTTGTCCTTTTTATAAAACTAAAAAATAACCCTAACATGTTTTAACCTCAATGGTTTCCGTATACCTATAATTTTCATTCATATTCATTATTACCTCAACATATTAATTCTTGAAGTCTTATTTCACCACCATATGATAAAATAAAATGATCCCCAAAATGAAGAACATCATACCTTGATCATGGTGTCCATTTGGCTTCATCGTCATCTTTTTCATGTAGGTAGAAGGTCCATGCATCGTAACAATTATTTAGAGATCCTTCAAAGTCATTTTGTTCCTCCATCCAAATACACTTTGTACAACATGGGTTATATGGGTGTTCACAGAAAAATAGTTTTGGAAAATAATCATGTATGACATATAATTTCAAAACATCTGATAAAACATGATTTATATAAAATAGTCGGACCGAATTTGAGTTGAAACATTCAATTAATGGTCCTTTTAAAATACCATAGGTATGTGCTGAGAGAATAGGTTGCGCAAGGGTCTCCTTCTTCAGCATCTTTTTTAAAAATCATAATATTCTTCAAAATCTTGTGATAAGGTAAAATATTTGAAAATGCCATGATAATATTTACCTTTCTTGAAAATATGAGAATATTATGAAAATAGGATTTGTCTAAATAAAACCCATGATCCACGATGATAACGAGGTATAGTGGAGGTGTTTGATATCTCAAACAACTGCTTGCAAGTGATTTGTATGCTAGAAAAAGTTTCACAATCATCTCAACATGACTTTACAATAATTATTGCAATAATGTCATCAGGAAGAGATAGTAATTTCGTTTGAGATCCTCCTCCTTCCATTTTAATCTAACTTTCCTTGATCTAAAAAAGTTATAAAATAAGGATTTAACTAAAATAATAGACATAGGGACTAACCATGTGTCTAACAAAAACTCATAATCCCTAAATGTTTTCTAAACCGACCTCTGATACCAACTATAAGGACCCAACCTTATAACATTAAATAATTTTGAATTAAATGAATAATTCACATTGAGGATATTTTTAGGTTTAGATTCTTATATAATTAGGCCATAAATATAACATAACAACTTGAATATTACAAGTAGACACTACTACTCAGTATCCATTTTTCCATAAAATAAAAACTCTTAAAAAGAAACATGTCTAGTTCCATATTTTAGACAGCATGACTTTTCATTGATCTCATCCTTGACCCTATTAATCTTTAATTCCAGTGGAAAAAATTTCAAAAACATGGGATGAGCATAAAAATCTCAGTAAGGGTTATAAAATAAGGACGGAAAAATTTACCCCATCAATAAATACCAACCATTGAAACTATATTTTTCAATCATAACATACCTTACGAAATCATAAGTTTTATGAAAAACACACATAAATCATAAATCATAAAGGTTATTTATGGAATCCATATCAAACAAACATTTTATGTATCATAGCTACATATAGAGTTACACTTGGAATACCCATTACAGTATATTCCCTAAATCTTTTTGGAGAACAATCACGTTTTCCTCCGTCATGTTACCTAATGCATTGGAGAGCTATCTCGGTCTCTCCCGCCCTTGGTTTATCCTGGAACCACCTGTATATGTAAACAATTCTCAATAACCATAACATAACCATAACATATAACACATGTATAAATAAAAGATAACATTTCCACATTCTAATATATCAAATCAATATATTTAAATAAACAATGTTTTATCAAATCATTTTCAAAACCATTTAAAAGGGGATTTTTGAATCAAAGTGTCCCATACCACAATGAATCTTGTAAATGAAATATAATTTGAAAACAATAATGTCCATATAAATAAATCCTAAAACCCATTTTGTGAACATGGACATTAATGAGAAATATTTAGAAGAATAAATCTTTAAAACATTTAAAACGATCATTTATTTAAAGTGTTTTTTAACAAAAAGAGAGACGCTTGAATAAAAATAATTGAACAATAACATTTAATCATAACTTTATATTATCATGTGAATAAATTAATTCATGATATAATATGTCAAAGTACATTATATACATCATATAAAAGTGAATTGGTGTATAACAACTATGAAGTCTCAATTGAATGTAAATTGAGATGAAATCTCCTATAAAGACTGTATCCTTAGGTTAAGGATAAATCAACAACATAATTATGTGTGACAAATATAAATACACTCTATATTATTGGATATTCAGTGTAAGTCAATCATATTACATTCACACATATTCTGTAAAAACAACACCAATGAATTGGATGTTTAACACAATAAATAGAGATTGAGTTGAAATTACTCTTATCAAGTTCATATCAATGAGTTGAGAATTTATCAATGGAGTGATTATGTGTATCAAAAGTATATCCACAGAAATGGGAGTGTAAATTACTACACAAATAATAAATATTGATTCCCTGCATAATCATATCATGACATAATCAAGAATTAGAAGATTAACCCAAGGAATGGAAATTGGGTTAAAAGCTTCCCTTACCAATTTGGTAACTTACAAAACATACAACCCATGAAAGAAGGATCAAAAAATGAAGATTTAAATACCCATATATTGAAGTATATTACACAATGAATACAATCATGGTCAGTACATACACCACAAAAAATTAAATAGTGGAAAATATAACATGAATCTCACGAGAATGAAAAGTGAGATGAAAATCCCTTACCACGTTGTAATCAATCGAGTCATATGACCAAAAGTTAACAACCACCAAATTAATCACATAATACCATAAATATAATGAGAATCATGATAATATATATCAAATGGAAGTACACAATACACCACATGCAATTAATAAGTGGCAAACAATGGAAATCTCACGGAATTAAAAGTGAGATAAGAAAATCCCTTACCTTCTGTCCGACTTGACCTGTTCGTTATTTAATCTCCTGAATAATAAAAAATGTTATTTTCTACTTGATTAAGAACCAGTTTAAATTTTATTGTTCCTTTTATATTACATAATACCATGTTATAAACATTATGTAATCATGTAAGTTAATAAAGGTCGTTTTGTCGATATTTGGTACTTGAGTAAAAAAAATGAAAACCTTATAATGGAAAGTTGTTCATGTGATAAGATATCTATTATCTTAAGAATGATATTAATGATTTATATATTATATATATCATATATATTCAGTATATACATGTATTTATAATAGTACATAACATTTAGAGGTAGGAAATCAAATGCACCGCTCATGGAGACGGTAAGTCGTACGTATGCATGAACGCTACTTCCATTTCTATTTATTATTTTAATGGAATTATAAACATAATGATAAATAGTTATATTATAATTATAGTATAATACCATATACAATATTATTAACTTCATCCTTTATACGTCCCACATACGGCATTAACGAGTCATATCACTTTGAGCGGGCGGTAGTCTGCACTTCCTCCAATGAGATTATCATATTTACGCACTATGGAAACCATAAAGTATTTCAATAAATGGAAAAATAAATAATCATAATGAATACATAAACCTAATATATATCATATATAAATACATTTCCATTATAATGGACACCATGAGAGGCAATTGGAGATATTTGAATAATCATCGTTTCGTGAGGCGTTAGTTTGTCATCCACAGAAACATTATGTTCTTCACCCCTTAGATGGAGGTGTCTGTAAGTGTAGTTAGAATACTTCTCATAACAACATCCTAGTATATTGAGGATACTGGTGTTGTTACAAAAGAATGAATAAAAAGATTTTAGGTGTTAGAGATGTAAAATAAAAGAAACAAAATTAAGAGAAACTATTACCTTTAATTTGGGTAACTCCCTTTGGTTTGAACCAAAGGACTTCTTGAAGTCCCTTCTGCCTAAGTTAAGGCTTCTAGGAGGAGGATAGGTATGTAGGGAGATTAATCGGGTAGATTTTGGATGATCCAAAAGGCTTGAGAGGTGTGACGAATTGGTTAGAAGTGGTCTCCTTTTATAAGGGAGAGGAGGGGCTCTTTAGGAAATTGTGATAATATAATTTTATTATATAATGATATTCGGTTTCTAAAGGTCCAAAAATCATTAGAGTCGAAGATAAGATGACTCATAGTGGAAATATTATCATACAATAGGAATTGGACTGGTTTTGGATGTTATTTTAATATTTATAATCTTATTTATTTAAATATTTTATTAATGAGTTAATACTACATCATTATTATGTCATAATTAATTAAATTTATGTGATGTCTAGATATTAAAAAAATACCATGATAGAGGAAAGATTTTTAGATTTCAAATTAATATTTATAGTCTCAAATATAATTTATATAACACCATATATAAATTATTTTACTAAAAGATTTTTGTTTATGTCATTTTTTCCTTTACATTAAATTAATTAATCCAAAGTTTCATTATCTTTCATAAGTGGCTCCATGGGGTCCCAAAATAGACCCAAATATGCCCATGGTCAGCCATTACTTATCGAATAAGGTTAAGACAAGTTTTAAGGTAATTTTGTATTGTTACAATATTCTTTTTACCTTGAATTGCCCTATTTATCTTTAATCGCGGTAAATAAAAGTCAAAAGTTACTATTCACCAAAAATTATTTTCTTCTTAGTGAACCACATTAATCTTACTAATAAAAAATATGTATGTCGGATTTTCGAAATTCAATTCACAGAAGTGGTAAATTTTCATTTAAATGAAATGGTCATTTTTTAACTACAACTAAGTGGTTTCACTATTCATCAAAAATTGATGTCTTTCAGACAAATACCAAAAATTCAACCTAAGTTGTAATTGATATTCCAAATTAAAAACATATAAGTGGCATTAATTAATTTAAAATTAATTCTTATTGTTAAAACAAATAGCGTGTTTTTAAAAAATAATAACTATCAAAAGATTGACACTTCTTTATGTAAAATTTAAAATTGAAATTAATTCTAATGAACAAAATTATATTAAATGGTAAAAATATATTCTAATTACACTTTAAAACCAATTAAAAAGATAATCTAAACATATAAATAAATTACATTAAAATTTTGTCTTGAATTTAAATAGAATATTTTCATTATTCATTAAAAAATGAACTTTATCGGAAAAATTCCAAAAAATTTACACAAAGTAAATTTTGATATCCCCATTCTAAAGAAGGATTTTATTTGGTCAAATTGAATTAATTAAAGTGAAAAAAATTAGATTTAAATATTTTTCTCCACTAAAAGGCTATAAATCGGCCTTTTAATGTAAATTATGCTTAAAATTAAATTCATTCATATTTTAAGCCTCTAACTTTTATTAGATAAATGTAAATACCTTTAAAAAACATGTATATTCATATTTTTGTTAGTTTTGTTCCTTCCCTCTAATAGAACGTCTAGGATTTAACTACCATTTAAAATAATAATATTATATTATTATTGTGCGACGTAAGATTTCAAAAAAACTCATTGTTGCGTATTAGATAATCTATCGAACATAGCAACCCATTTAAAGTAATATTAATATTTCATTCACAAATATTAATAAATATGAAATATGTCTTATTTTTTATTTACCTGGGATGTTACATTAACATTTTGTTGATCGAGGACCTTCACCGTAACCTTGTAGGGGGGTACCACTCAGTGGCTAGAGGACCCGCACCCTAGAATGATATGGGAGTACCAACTCTACCAACTCATTCACTATGGGGGAACCGCACCCTAAAACAACAAGGTAGTACTATCCCCAGGCCTAAGGACCCACTCCATGACATGGTAGGGGAGTACCGACTCGGCTGGAACAACATCTATGGAGGACCTGTTTCCTGGAACAACAGAAGAGTATCAACTCCTATGATAGAGGACCTTCACCCTACCCAGTAGGGGAGTACCCAATCTATCTAAATGTCATATATAGGTGACACGTTCCCTAGTCCAAGAGGGGAGTAATGACTTCTTGGATAGAGGACTCGCTCCCTGGTCCAATAGGGGAGTACCAACTCTACCTTCATGAACATCACGGGGAAACCCACACCCTAGTCCATCAGGGGAGTAAGACCATCGGAGGAAAATATCCAAAGGTAAAGAACACACTACCATGAAATGAGGAGTCTTGTCTCTACCAAATTAGAAAGTAAAGGGAAACTTTCACCCTAGTCCACTACGGGAGTACCAATCCCAGTCTCTCTCTACACAAACCACACTGATACCCAAAATTAGATCATTATAGTTTCACAAAAATCATACTCGATTTACAATACCCCACATCTCATAAGTTGTAATGGTTCCCACCATGACATTCTACATGTAAAATCTATTAGTATACACTACTAAAAAACCATAATATGAGTCCCATAGAAGGATATAAAGAAGATGGAACATTTCAAAAGGATCTTCTAGGAGTACACGATAAGAACTGAGGCACACAAGACATGTGATCCCAACTCAAAACATGGCTATGTATCCTATATGCATGGTTTATCAACCCGTGTAAGGGTACATGGTGTGTAAAGGAAGAACAGATCATGTCACTCCTCACTCATCCCCAGGTCGTGTTCCTCTTCTATATAGATTGGTGACCGTGTCCCTCACACGTTGTGTATCCCATAATACACAACATGTTTGGGATAAATGGCCACCTTCCTATGTAGTTTTACAATGTCCATGTACCAGACCCCATTTTCATGTATCTTGGTCATGTGTTAGTACATGCCCATATGTTTTCACATGGCTATCCCCATCCATGCGCCATGGTCACAAAGTTTAGGGCACTACATGGTGTGTAACCCCTTTCCATGGTGTGTATTCCCAAATGTTCATTTTCCCCAAATAGGATGAGGTAAACGGTGCTTGTCACTAATGTACATTCCATGTAGACGGTGATTCAAGTCCTTAATCACATACATAACCCTTAGATTTGTCCCATTTTATCCTGAAACCTACAGATATACCTAGAAGGGATCACTAAAAACTGTATTTGGGCTCCATAACCTTAAAATAGTGTGTAATGAATGGGATCAAGAACAAAACTCAAATATTCCTACCTCATTGGTGAAACACAGAAGATTTGGATCAAAAATGATGTGTGGATCATTTTTGTTCTTGATCTGATGATGATCTGCTCTTGAAATGGGGATTAACGGCACCTAGTTGCGTAGAATTGGCTTGTTGCCAAGGGTGGAGAGGAGAAAAGGATTTCCTCATCTGTGTTTTATGCGAACCAATTGAGGGTAGGGGATAGGTTATGTTATATTTTAACTAATTATTCAATTAATTAATTTTATCGACCAAATGATTCATCATCACCAAAATTGCCCCGGATCAAAACTCCCAGTGAAAATAACCTTATGTCGCATCGAGGGTAAACACAATGTTCCAGAATCAACCGTGGTCTCAAAAATCTGATCTGAGACTCTAAATGGGAGTTATTAAAGTTTCATGTGAAACTATGAATGCATGATAAAATATATTTAATATTTTTAATATCGTCGTACTGAGGCACCTCGGGCCCTGACGTCCCATGCCGACTTGGTGCCCGGTACTGGGAATATTTTTTTGAAATATTCTAAAGCCCTCGGGTCAAAACCTAATCCATTTAAACTATGATAGACTATATGAACCAGATTCTCCTTAAATGAATTTTCAACCATAATATCAATATCTTTATTATAAAACATGTGAGACATATGAGGATAATATCATTAAAGTAATGATACATGGAAGACATCATGAATTACGCTAAAATTAAATGAAATAGAAAAGTGGTACACCACTATGATGATTCTCTCTATAATCTCAAATTCTCCAACATTCATAAGAACTAACATTCCACATCTCTATAAAATTTCCTTCTAGAGATGAATAGTATACTTGGACTTATTTTCTATTTATAGTTGATATGAATTACTCAAATTCACCTTTATACCAAGTGATTTCTCAAAACCTAACCAAAAACATGACATTAAGCATGAATCTCATTCCAAAATAATACTATGTGGTTTCCCATGAAAGTGCACTACCTCCCAAATATAGACCTTATCCTTCTCATAAACTTAAAAAAAATTACCTTATTAATATTAACTGATTCACCTTTGTTAGTCGATCCACTATCACCCAAACTACGTCACTATCGTGGGGAGTCCTCAATAACATCATCATAAAATAAATAATAACCTCATCCAATCTCCATTCATGTATGGGAAATAGATTTAGGTGACCAGTTGGCCACTAGTTCTTAGTCTTATCCTTTTGATAGGTGTGGCATTATGTAACAAAACCTACCACATCTTTCATCATCCCCATCCACTAGTACATTTAGCGCATGTCACGACATATCTTGTTCTGATCCAGGTGTATCTTCTATGTAATGTCATGTGATTATTACAAAAAATTTTCATGAATATATATGGGAAAAAAGCATTAATATGAACATGAATTATCTCTTCATCCTTGATGGTCCAATTTGGTGGTTTCTATCCACTATATATATTATCCCTTAATAATAAACACTCTATTTTTGATAACAGAATTATCTTTATCCTACTAATAAGTGAAAGAAATATTTTAAAATATGTAAGGGTTTCTCAACTTCGGTACTCTTGAATGTCCATGTGAATCTCAACAGAGAGGTCTATTAACTACCACTTGCTAGTATATTCATATATAACTTTTTCAAGAATCTTCAATCTCAACATGTGAGCTACTATATTTTCCATTCTAGAGGTGAAATCTAGATCAAAATAAAAATATCATAGATACTCAACCCACCTCTATTAATGAAGCTTCATATCCCACTATAAAAAGATGTATTTTTTGATTTTATAGTTCATATAAAAAATAAATTCCTCCCATGGTAGGTAATTATTCCAACATCTCAAGACATGAACTATTGTGGCTGAAATCTGGTCATGCATAGGGTAATTATTCTTGTATTCCCTCAACATTCTATACACATGTGAAATTAAATAACCTCTCAACATCAATAATTCTCTCATAACAAACCCCAATGAGTCATAATACACATTATACTCCCTGTACAACTCTGGTATGGTCAAGATCAATAATTTCATCAGTCTCTGCTTCAAATCCTAAAACATTCTTCATATAGTGTTATACCATGATAACTTCAAACATTTTTTGGTCAAGAAGATCTTCAAAACGTCAAAATGATAGAATTTCTAGATAAAGCATCAATAATGATCTATATATCCCAAATCCTCCCTAAACTAAGAAGCTAATTAAGAATATAAATCCACGCTATCAAATAGTGTAAAACATAAAGTAATGATTAATAGAATCGTACCCCAAACATTGGAAGGTTTATCATCCTTTATAATTGTGGTGGGATAAAGAGTAAATAGATAAAATTCTCATTAGCCTTAAACCCCAGTATTTCCTCCATAAGCTTCAATTAACTTCTAGAGATTCTTCTCTTAGACCAAATCATTATTCATTCCACCTCATCCAAAACGACCAGTAGAACTCCAATAATTGGTAATCTATTGTGCCCACATAAATAACTTCTATTTATTATCCATCCATCCACAAGGTTTGATGTGTAATAGTGGTAGGTCATTATAAGAATGATAGTGGATAATATTGTCACCTAGATGCACAAAAATACAATTTCATTTTGGGGAGGAATATATAATCCACCTCCCTAGATACTTGATTTTCTACAAATTGGGTGTGAATTATCAAAAAAAACTTCCTACTTCCCAAATACACACCATCGGTTTTCCCAAATGAATATTCCTACTCAAAGACTCATCTGTCTCTCAGGTTACCCTCTAAAATATGATCCTTTTCACTACCTCATTAAAGGATTAATGAAAAAACATTCACTATAACTCACATCCCATAACACCACCCATCCTTAAGTAATATCACTCGGGCTACATAATCCTTTACTGAAATAAGAATAAATAACTATAAATTAGTTAAACGGTTAGTATAGTCCATGACCAAAATATTCATTTATGTGATATTCATGAAATACCTTAACTTATAATCTCTTATGGTATTTGTAAATAAATAATTAAAGAAATATTCCTAGAATTCCTTATTAGAAAATACTTTGTGTTGATCTACCAGGACTAGAATTTCTCACTATCACTTTCCAATCCCTCAAAGTATATAAACTAAAATATTCACCCTCCCCTATTAAGGTGTCTCTAGGTGATCAAAGATCATCTTGATAGATTAAAACTAGAGATAATCTAGATATATAATACCCTCAATAGTAAATAATGGTGGGTGCTATAGCTAAATATCCCTAGTGAACTAAGAAAAAATGATGATGTGCATAGACGGTCTCTCTATATCACTTGAACTGCTCATAGGAAGACTACACAAAGCTATTCATCCATATATAAAATGGGAATTATATATGGTTTTATCAAAACTAACTTTGGGCAATTCTCATTTCCATCCTCATAGCACTCAATTAGATGTCATCGTTGATTCATTTGTCTAAAATTCCAAATACACACCTCAAAACCCATCATCATAATGGTTCTTGATATCATAGTTTAAAAACAAGTAATAACACCCATACCATCCTATTACTTCCAAAATTTCATATATAAAAAACTCAAAAATTGGGGGCTCCCACTATCTTAATATTTCCATTCACAAGGTCAATATTATATATATACAAGGATCATGCCTTATACATAGGATCCATATCATCACACATTCCTAATTTACTATAGCCCTAATTTTTTAACAATTGAGGATCAATTAATAAAATTTTCATTAAATATTTTACTATAAATATCCTTATAAACTATAATTTTTATTTAATTGATAACATATAATATTCAATATTGATGTTCATATAATATACTTTTAACCATTTGGATTATTGGTTAAAGAATATGCAACTATAAATTTATATATATTCAATAAAAAAATTATTTTCCCTTTAAATATCTAACCAATATCATAATAAATGTATCCAATCACATTTAATAATAAAAATTACACATTGATCATACATACTAGGTATGATTCAAGAATGAACACCATCTTGTCATTATATCCAAGAGATAAAAATCTATAAATCATAAAACACAATTTTTGTGTGTCAACCATTGTAAAATTGGTCAATTGTAAAAATGAAAGTAAATAATATTAATATCATTCCCTGTGACTTAGCATTTCCCTTATAAATGGGTTACCTAATCCCAGGAATGATTTCCTTACTTAGTCTCCATAACACCTTATCT
The DNA here is from genome assembly GCA_963277665.1 of Viscum album. Lineage (NCBI taxonomy): Eukaryota > Viridiplantae > Streptophyta > Magnoliopsida > Santalales > Viscaceae > Viscum > Viscum album. Next base: position 1,769,464,272 of record OY728152.1, read on the forward strand.
CCTAAATACCTTATCCAAATAGTCATGAAAATATAAATGGATTTTATATAACTTTGTGATTCCCTGACCATGGGTCAATCTATGGTACACGGACCGAAGAACCATGTGGCCTTAGTCATACCTACATGCACTCTATAGTTAATTGATTATCAGAAATGGTATATGTTGGTATGTTAGGGAGATAATAACCTCAAATTAGAGTGAATAAATATGGTATATAAAGACAATCAGATACCTCCATCCGTATAAAATAGTTAATGAAAATCATGGAATGTGCCAATAAATTAACACAACCCATAATATATAATAATGAACTATATATATTTCATGTAATCATGCATCTATGAAACCATTTTTATCTTCACACTTAAATTATGTTTAATTTTAAATACCTAGGTGTAGTAGAGTGGCTGACCAAGATAGTTCTCTATGGAGGTAGTAATAAATTTAATATATCAGTGGTATTTTAAAAATAAAGTAAAAAAATAAAAAATGATAAAAAAGAACTAGTTTTTTTTTATCATTTATATCTAAATAATTTTTGTTTTTGAAAAATATTTTATTATTTTTTTCTTTTTCAAATTTTATTTCCATAAAATAACGAGAATGTATTTTTTATAAAAAAACATTTAGAAGCCATCATAATTCTAACACTACATATTCACTAAAATTTTAATAATTATAATTCAAATTAAAATCCAATTAATTATGATTCCAAATTTTTCTAAATTTTAAACCCTATGGTAATAAAAATAAACTACAAAGATGAAATAAATTGGGCCCTTGGCTAACTCCAAAACATGCAATCATAGAACCCTTATTTAATTTCAATTCCAACACTATATTATAGTCAGTGGTAAATTAATTATCATATAAATACTTTAAATTGGGAAGAATTTAATTTAGGAATTATATTTTAACCCTAAAAAATATTCACACTTTTTTATATTTTTATGATTAAATTTAGGCAACTACGATTCAGAAATAATCGACCTCACATGTAAAAAGCTTATTACATGAGTGTTTATTTATAAATTAATATATTATTTCACTGATCATATTAATACTAATTACTATAATCACATTTATTAAAAATAAATAAGTAAATGACGTTATAATTAGACCAATTACTAATTAAATAAACCCTTCCATGGTCAGAGTAGTCATTATATATTCAACCTGCATATGCGAAGGTCTAGAAAGGGTACAACCTAATAAACATTATACTCATGATTTTTAGTCCAAAAGAGATAAGGATATAAATATTAAATGTTAGATTAAACAACTAAAATAGAAGATAAATAGGTAATTTATTATGAGAAATGAAAGGTATAACATGAAGAGGAAGAATAAGAAGGCATCGTAAAAGGGATCCTTACTTCAAGAACACCACCTTTTGAAATTTTTGAAAAAATAGAGTTAATCCAATTCTCATCTACCATGAATCTCCTAATACACATAAAAACCCTTCCAAATTAAAAAAAATACACATTTATAGAGGGAATGGGATGATAGGGTTACAAGTTCTAACAAGCGTGAAAAGAAAAAAACGTAAAAAAATTAATCTAAATTGCACTAACTTGTTGACCGCAAAAAGGCTTAAACCATCAATCCTTACAAAATAATAACTTTTTAAAACATTATTGATCTATATATTATTTTAATATCAACCCAATATAGTACCCAATATATAATATATCACCCATATGGTGAATTTGTGTCCATGTTGATGAGTCTAGTCTATATTTGTCTTCATGGCCCATTATCTCCAAAACAATTATCCATCATGAGTGGTCCAAATTAATATTGTATATTATTCCATTAAGAATATTTTTATAAAATTAAGATTCAAAATAATACCTAGATAAATAGTTATTCCCAAAATACAATAATATACATTAAAGGGTGAAAACCTGAATTTTGATCAAATCGTCAAATTCATGATCTAATTCTATATATTCCTAAAATAAACATATTTAGAACATTTTTTGAAAGAATATATCATTTATTATCTAATTTATATTTCATATATTCGTGAGTATTGATGATAATATATGCTGTCGAAATTTCATAATCCATGATAAAAATATGATCAAAGGAAGGATCACATTAAGAATTCCATATCATTAAATGTGAAATTAATTTCTGTATAAATTGTAGAAAAAGTTTATATTTATATTAATGAAATTAGTCATTTTAAACAAGTAATAGGTACATTATGCCCCTCATTATTCACATGTGTCTTTGTGTACATACCATTTCAATATTTTCTATTCAACCTTTATTTTGTATATTCAGGTTATGTTGTACGTTTCTAATTAACTAGATCTTTTCTGCAAAACGTTTTCTACATCCTTTGCAATAAAAATTTAAAGCCAACATAATTAACTATTCATGAAAATCAAAACATAAGATCATGACCAAGATATCTGTAAGAACCCGGATCTTTGTTTTTCAGGTATGCTTTCCTCTTTCTGGTGTTTTTAAGAAAAATTAAGTTTCTGGAAATTTTTGAAGTACACGCCATGCACTTTTTGAGTACACACTGTGTACTCTTTTCCCTCTCGAAGCCGGGTGATGTCCGTGTCCGGGCCACACACACATTGTGTAGGGGTGATGTGGAGGCCGATTAAAGCAGAGTACGGAAAAACCTAGTACACGTCGTGTATTCTAAAAGTACATGCTGTGTACATTATTTTTTTCATTAAACAGACCGGGGTCACGCCTAATCACCATAAATGTCTTCTTCTATTTCATGTTCGTCCGAGAGCTCCGGGAATCCGTGGATCTCCGATGAGCCACCATTCCTCTGTCTGTTCTCCGATTCGAGCATTGTCGGTTGCATTGGAATCGTAGCGGTGCGTTCTCCCTTTTTCTGAGCCTTTTTTTTTCAATTCCTCCTCCGTCTCAAGATATCGTGGGTTGAGCGGTTTGGGTGTTTTCTTAGATCTATGACTTTCAAGGGAGAATCAGTCATCTCGGTTCAATTATATCGATCTATTAGGATCGAGGTTGTTGGTTTGTGCCTTACCGTTCAAAGTCTTTGAGTTCTATGTGCAAATTCCACCAATACCCATGAACGGGGGTATTGTGTGTTTACCTTTTTTACCTTTTTGTTTTCCTGCATTGCTTGTATAGTTGTGTAGAGGTAAATTAATCATTTTAGAGGATATTTTTTTGTGCTTGGATGTTTTTCCCATTCTTTGTTTTGTTTAAAACCTTGGGGTTTCATTGCCTTGGCTATTACACCTGTTTCCATGCCTTATGTCTATAGGATGGAGTGTTTTTGTATAACATGCTTGTTTCCCTATATACTATTAGCCAAGTAGATCTATAGGTGTACTTTGGTAATCCAAGTAGCTCAATAGGTGTACTTTGGCCTTATAACATTATTATGCACTAATCGGCATGGGACTGAGAGAACCTGGTGCTATAGTCTATAAGGGATAGACCGAGTGAGATTCCCAATGAGTCTTAGACATTATAGACTACAGGAGGGTAGACCGAGAGAGCTTCCTCAGAGAGTCCTGGACATTAGACTACAGGGGATGGACAGAGTGAGCTCTGAGAGAGTCTTGGATTTTTATAGACTACAAGAGGGTAGAATGAGTGCTCTTCTTTAGAGAGTCTTACCTTGTTTGTTTTCTCATTAAGAATCATCCCAGGCTAGAGGAGGAATTGACTGAGTGAGCTTCCTCATAGAGTCTATGGTATACCTGAGGATATATGAGGAATTGACCGAGGTAGCTTCCTCAGAGAGTCTCTAGACCTTAGGTCTAAGAGGGTTAGACCACATGATCTTCCTCAGAGAGTCCCTAACTACCCTAGACTATACAGGGAATTGACCAAGTGTACTTCCCCAAAGAGTCTCATAATTTCGTATGACAAAACCAGATGGGTTAGGCTGAGTGCACTGCCTAGAGGGTTGTGGTACTTATTGGATAGGATCAGAGGGGATGGCTGCGAGTACTTTCCAGAGGGTTTCCTGCTTGTTAGCTTTTTTTCTTCACTGATGTTATTGGTTGTGGATTGATTACTGTTGTGTATCATCTTGCTTTACTGATTACCGTTTAGTGCCTACTTCTTTGATGTTGTTGTTTACTTCTTATTCTAATTTTACCTGCCATATACTCACTAACTGTTAGGAACAGATCTTCGAGTTAATGCATACTTGGATTTAGTCTCAGACCCTGTTTGGGTCATGCTTCTGGGCCAAAACAGACTATGTTGTTGCAGGTATAGACAAGGGCAAGTGCCCTTCGACTTCTGACACTTGATTGCTTGGAGCAGGAGAGCAAGGGACCAAGCTCTGGCTTGCGATGCTGAGGAGCTGTTTACTTTTCTTTTGTACTTGTTTTGGTATTGTGGTATTTTCTTAAGCATTGTGACTTGTTTGGCTTCATTCCAAGATATGTATCTTGCATCATTCCATATATATCCATATGTTCTCTAGTTTGTTGATTTAGTCTTCCGCTGTTTATTATTGTTGGTTATTTACTGCTTTTGTTGTTGCATGTTTATTTTTCTTCCACTGTGTACTCTGCCAATGAGGGCATAGTTTCCCCACTATTACACCCAAGGCCCTCGCTGCTAGTCGACAGCCTCTGGCATTTGGGGAAATGCGCTTGAGGCCATGTGACCAACCGGGTATGGGGCGCCTCTGTGTGGATTTTGGAACCGGGATGTTACAAAGTGGTATCAGAGGGATTACATTATCTTGATTTACTATTTGGAGCCTTTATCCAGGTATAGGATGGATTCGGTACTTGGTATTAAGGTGTGATCGGGAGTAGCTAACCCGTGTACAGAGAAAAATCCATTCTACCTTGTTTTTTACAGTTTTCTGGTTTTGAGATTTTTCGGTTGATATGATTTCACCTTGAGTGATTCACAAGCTTTGTTTTGTTATTGTTTTGACTATTATATTTCTATTCATATAACAACCCGATGAGATGAGGGTATGCCATCTCATGCATCATATTGGCACTTATAGAGATCGCATTCCATGCATTCTTGCCCTGCCATCTAGGGTGAATTAGAGATGGCATGCTGTTGTGATAAAATTTGTGTAGATTATGGATTTTTTTGTGATAGATGCTTGATAGAATCACTGCTTCTTTTTTAGAGGATTGTTTGTATTGTAAATTTCTTAAATGAATTCCAAATTTTGATTCTTGAGGTGTTATAGGCCCTCTTGAATCGGAAATTGGTGGATCATAACCATGTTTTCTCTTGTCTATGACTGTAGGAGATGCCAAGCTTTGATTCATGGGGAGTATGGGCCCTCACCGATCGGAATTTGGCACCTCTTTGCCTTGTTTTCGATGTTTTTTGGTCTCCTGTGTGGTTTCTGAGCTACTACCCAGAAAAAAAACCCAAAATACATGGCGTGTACTTTTTGACTACACGCCGTGTAGTTTTTAGACTGTGTCACTGACCGTGTGATCAGGGAAATTCCATTTTAGAAATTCCTTTAGGAATATGCCGTGTATGGTAGGTACATGCCATGTAGTTTCGAGCCGTGTACCCGGCCATGTCACTAACAACACGGTACGAGGAAGCACGAGTAGAACAAAACGTGTCGGTGAGGATCATGTCGTGTAGTTTTGTTCAGGTACCCGGCCATGTCACGAACAACACAGGTCGATGTCACCTTCTTCCATACACGCCGTGTGGGTAAAAACCATGTTGTGTAGTCTTGTCCCAGGTACCAGGTCGTGTCGTGAACAACACGGGTCGGTGTTGACTTCGCTTACAAATTTCATGTTTGTTCGGAACACGCTGTGTAAGGGTTATCTGGATAGACGGTCGTGTAACTAACAAAACTGGCTACCAAGACCATTTCTAGTACAAGCTGTGTCCCTAGGGAACATGTTGTGTAGTCTGGGGTTAGTTTTGACGGCGTGGGTTATCCATGTAAGTAGAATTGGGCAGGGGTTTAGAGTTCAAGTACACGCCGTGTGTGGGGACGGCACGCCGTGTAGTTTGGGGTGTTACACGACCAGTAGTGGTAGGAGTACATGCCCATGTTAATGGCTTTAACGGACACGCCGTGTAGTTTTTATACACTTTGTGTAGTCATGTTTCATAAAACTTGATTTTTTCTTCCCTTGTTCCTGTTTTGTACTCTTTTGTTTTCAGTCCATGTTAATTCTGATGTAAGGTGTGCTTTTTATCTTTTAGAGCTATGCCTCTGAGACATCCTCCAGTTGTAAGTCAGTTTCCTGATGGTGATCAGACACCAGATATGTCTGATTAGGGACCTACTGTTGATCCTCCTACAGATCCTCCTATTTTTCCAACCTTGGCACCAGCAATTATACCCGTCGCATGTGTCGATGCGCAGTTTAGTGAGGATTTCCTGAGGATGATGCAGAATTTTTAGGGAACGCCGCCTCCTGCCCCGTCGATGGCTGATTTGACGAGGGTTTTTCATCAGCAGCATCCTCCTACTTTCTCAGGGGATGGAGGACCCTAGGCTGTATAGTCGTGGTTCGAGGCCACCCTGACTATCTTCAAGCACCTATAGATACCTCTGGAGAAAAGGGTGAAGCTGGCTACTTATATGCTATGGGACACCGCCAAGAGGTGGTGGGAGGTGATCTCAAAATCAGGGCACCAGGAGGGTATATCATGGGATGAGTTTCGATGTACTTTCTATGACTAATTCTATCTGGAGACCCTGAGGGCCGATCGAGCCCGGTAGTGTATGAGCCTGCAGTAGGGTACTCTTTCTTTCATGGAGTACTCGTCCCATTTTACTGAGCTGCAGTGTTTCACACCGATCCCAGCAGGTGATGAGTTGTTCCTTGCTAAGAAGTTCGAGGATGGTCTCAGGTAGGAGATCTGTTCCTAGGTGAATATCGTTCAGTTGACTTCAATATCATCTATCGTCAACCAGGTGCTGATTACTAGGTGCAATCTAAGGGATTCTGGAGCAGTGAGCTAGGGTGGTTCGACATCCAGAGATGGTGTTCCTCCTACGAATAGTAGGAAGCATCGTAGAGAGTCTTCTCGAGAAGATCGGGGTTCGTGGGGTGCATCTTCTGGTAGCCAAGTTGTATTCTACTAGTTCATTCGGAGTGGGCATACTATGCCTTAGTTCTAGTGGGATCCAATGGAGTGTCGGCCTTGTGGAAAGATGGGCCATCTTCAGCACTTTTTCCAGATCATCTCACCTTCAGCTGGTGGTAGGGGTTCCTCTATGACCCCGCATTCTAGAGATGCTTCACCAGTTTCCCACCAGTCTGGGAACTGGAGTTCTTCCGGCCATTCGGGCCGAGGTGGAGGTCACAGATGTGGTATTCAGTCACCAGGTCATCAGCGACAGTAGAGTGGATTAGCTCAGAGCGGTCAGCCAAGGGCATAGGGCCGTGGTGCAGGCCAGTCTTTCGCCATGGAGCAGACCTATCAGGAGCAGGATCCTGGCCCTTCTATAGTTTGAGGTACGATCTTAGTAGCCTCAGTTTTATCTTCATCTCTTTTTGATACCGGTGCTTCCCATAGCTTTATCTCTATTGCATTTGTGGAGAGCCTTGGGCTCTGTATCTTTTCGTCTGCCGACTTGTTGACTCTTGACATGTTGTTGGGAATGAGGACATCTAGCATACATCAGTGTAGAGATTTCCCTCTTGAGGTTGTGGTGTTTCACTTCTTATGGGATCTCTATTTCCTAGAGATGTCGGGCTATATCGTCATTCTCAAGATGGACTGGTTGGTTCTTTTCCAGGTAGTCGTCAATTTCTATCACCGCAGGGTGAGCTTCGTATCACTATAGGGTGGATATTTTCTTCATAGAGGTGATTGGTATGTCCATGAGGTCAGATATGGACCCGAGCATCATACGCTAGGAGGAGTTACAGCCCAGAATTCTAGTCTTTATCTGGATGACTAGGGGACTTCACAGTTATACTTTCCCCCAATGGTGTATCGTTTCATGGATGTCATTCCAGAGGACTTTTTAGGTTTGCCTCTGGAGTGTGAGGTAGAATTCTCAATTGAGCTCATGCCAGGAGCGGCACCGGTGTCCATTCCTACTTATAGGATGGCTATACCTGAATTACAGCAGCACAAGAAGCAGTTGGAGGAGTTGTAGGCAAAGGGTTTCGTCCGACCCAGTACTTCTCCTTAGGGTTCACCTGTCCTATTTGAGAAAAAGGCATATGGCACCCTTCGGCATTGTGTGGATTATCAGAAGCTGAACCAGTTGATGGGTAAGAACTGATATACCTTTCCGAGGATTGATGACCTCTTTGATCAGCTTCGTCGAGCTCGGGTGTTCTCAAAGATCAACATGAGGTCCGGTTATCATTAATTGTGTGTTAGACCATTGGATATACCTCTAACAGCATTCAGGAGCCGGAATGGTCTATACGAGTATACAGTCATGTCGTTCGGTCTCACGAATGCACCAGTAGTTTTCATGGAACTGATTAAATGAGTGTTCCATCCTTATTTGGACTCTTTCTTCATGGTCTTCGTGGAAGATATCTTGGTGTACTCTTGTACTCAACATGACCATGCTAACCATCTTGAGATCATACTGAGTACACTAAGAGAGAATCAGATTTATGCTAAACTCTTGAAGTGCCACTTTTGGATGGATCAGATTCACTTCTTGGGTCACGTCATCTCAGAGGCCGGAGTATCTGTGGACCCATATAAAGTGAGAGTTTTAGTTTCCTGGGAGCATCCCGAGAACATCTTTGTGGTATAGAGTTTCCTAGGGCTGGCTGGATATGACAGACTCTTCATTTAGGACTTCTCGCACCTAGCAGCATCGTTGACAGGTCTGACCAAGAAGGGGGTAATTTTTTTATGGTCAGATTCTTGTGAGTCCACCTTTCAGGAGCTGAAGGGGAGGTTGACGTCAGAACCGATACTAGTCTTTCCAGAGCCAGGAAAGAGCTACATTGTTTATTGTGATGCTTCAGGTATCATTCTAGGAGCTGTTCTTATACAGGAACATGGAATCGTTGCGTACGGGTCTCGACAGTTGAGCCCACACGAGAGGAATTACCCTACGCACGATCTAGAGTTGGATGCTGTTGTTCATGCCTTACGATGTTGGAGACACTACCTTCTAGGAGAGAACTTTGTGGTTTTCACTGACCACAAGAGTCTCAATTCTATCATCACTCAGCGTGATCTGAATCTGAGACAGCGCAGGTGGGTCGAGTGTCATCAGTCGTTCGACTTCAAGATCGCCTATACACCGGGAAAGGAAAATGCAGTGGTAGATTTGTTGTGCAGAAAAACACATATTTAGGTAGTACAGGAGCCCATTAGTGAGTGTAATCTTATGGATCTATTTTTTGAGATGCACTTAGAAGTGCACGACAGGCAGGGATAGACTTTCCTATCTTTTGTAGTTGTTTCCTCTACAATATTTGATCAGGTACGGATGAGGAAGCTATCAGATTCGAAGCCCTTAATCCTATGGGAGAGTGTGTCAGGAGGGGATCCTCTTCCTAGATGGACAGTGGGAAAGGATGAGATCTTTCATTTCCAGGGATGCGTATTGGTTCCAGAAGACATACACAAGAGGCTGATGTGGTATTTCCACTCCTCAATTTGGGAATTTCATCGTGGTGTCACCAAGATGTATCGTGATCTACACCACCAGTACTGGTGGCCAGGTATGAAGAAAGATGTTGCTGGTTTTGTCAGGAGATGTTTTACTTGTCAGCAGGTGAAATCAGAGCATCAGCAACCAGCTGGGCTTTTGCAGCAGTTACCTATTCTCGAGTGGAAGTGTAACGATGTCGCAATGGACTTCGTGACAGGGTTACCGAGGTCACCTCGGGGGAGTGATGTTGTTTGGGTTGTTATCGATAGGCTTATGAAGGTTGCTCACTTCTTGCTGATCAAGGAGAACTTCAGCGTTGATGATCTGGGATGGTTGTACATCCAGGAGATTGTAGGTCTACATGGAGTTCCACAATCCATTGTTTCATACAGGGATGTGTGCTTTAATTCTTGGTTTTGGTATGGTCTTCAGAAGGCTTTGGGCACACAGGTACTTTTGAGTACAACATACCATCCCCAGACTGATGACCATTCTGGGCGCACGATCCAGGTGCTTGAGGATATTCTTCGAGCATGCATTCTTGACTTTGGTGGTTCCTGGGAGAAGCATATACCAATTGTTGAGTTCGGCTACAACAACAGTTTTCAGGTGACCAATCAGATGGCACCATACGAGGCTCTATACGGTAGGCCATGACAATCACCCTTATGCTGGCTGAAGGTAGGAGAGGTAGCTTTTCTGGGACCTCGTCTTGTTCAGGAGACCTCTGAGTAGATAGAGGTGATTCGGAAGAGGATGGCTACAACACAGTCTCGATAGAAGTCTTATGCTGATCAGCGGAGATGAACTTTGGAGTTCGAGGTCAGAGATTAGGTTTTCCTGCATGTCGCACCGAGGTTGGGACACAAGAGGATTCAGAGACATGGTAAGCTTTCACTGGGGTATGTCGGGCCGTTTGAGGTTTTGGAGAGTGTTGGTCCAGTTTCCTATCAGTTGCAGCTACCTCAGAGGTATCGGGCCATGCACAACATTTTCCACGTCTCTCAACTCCGACGTTAATTTTCATACCTGGCACATGTATTTTAGCCCGAGGAGGTTGAGCTCGAACTGGATGCATCGTTTGAGGAGCATCCCATCTGGATTGTCAATCGTAGTATGAAGGTTCTCCATTGGCGGTCTGTTCCTTTAGTACGGGTGCTTTGGCAGCATGGGCGATTATAGGACGAGACCTGGGAGAGGGAGGCCGATGTACGATCACAGTGATCGGAGCTGTTTGGGGTTTCTTCTTCAACGCCTTGCTAGGAAAATTCTGGGATGAATTTCATTAATAGGGGAAGTTTTTAAGAACACAGATCTTCCTTTTTCAGGTATGCTTTCCTTTTTGTGGAGTTTTTGAGCAAAATGATGTTTGTGGAAATTTTTGAATTACACGCCATGTACATTATGAGTACACGCTGTTTACTCTTTTCTCGCTCGAAGCCATGTGTTGCCAGTGTCCGGGCCACACACACGGTGTGTAGGGGTGATGTGGAGGCCGATTTAAGTAGAGTACAGAAAAACCTAATACAGGCTGTGTAATTTCTTTTTTTCATTAAGCAGACCGGGGTCACACCTGATCGGCATAAACATCTTCTTCTAGGTCATGTTCGTCCGAGAGTACTAGGAATCTAGGGATCTTTGATGAGCCACCATTCCTCAGTCTGTTATCTGATTCAAGCACTATCCATTGCGTTGGAATCGCAGCGGTGATTTGTCCCTTCTGCTTGATCCTTGTTTTCCAATTCCTCCTCCGTCTCAAGATATCGTGGGTTGATCGTTTTGGGAGTTTTCTCAGATCTATGACGTTCAAGGGAGAATCATTCATTGTGGTTCAAGTATATCGATCTCCTAGGATTGAGGTTGGTGGTTTGTGCCTTACCATTCAAATTATTTGAGTTCTATGTGCAATTTCCACCAGTACTCGTGAACGGGGTATTGTGTGTTTACCTTTTTTCCATTGTTGTTTTCCAGCATTGCTTCTATGCTTGTGTAGAGGTAAATTAATCAAGTTAGAGGATATTTTTTTGTACTTGGATGTTTTTTTCATGCTTTTTTCTATTTAAGAACTCGGGGTTTCGTTGCCTTGGATATTACACCTGTTTCCATCCCTTGTGTCTATAGGATGGAGTGTTTTTGTATAACATGCTTGTTGCCTAGTAAACTGTTAGACAACTAGCTCTATAGGTGTACTTTGGTTATCCAATTATCTCTATAGGTGTACTTTGTCCTTATAGCATTATTATGCACTGATCGGCATGGGATTGAGAGAACCTGGTGCTATAGACTATATGGGATAGACTGTGTGAGCTTCCCAATGAGTCTTAGACATTATAGACTACAGGAGGGAAGACTGAGAGAGATTCCTTTGAGAGTCTTGAACATTAGACTACAGGGGATGGACCGAGTGAGCTCCTAGAGAGTCTTGTATTTTTGTAGACTATAAGATGGTAGACCGAGTGCACTTCCTCAGAGAGTCTTACCTTGGATGTTTTCTCTTTAAGAAACATCCCAAGATAGAGGAGGAATTGACCGAGTGAGCTTCCTCAAAGAGTATGTGGTATACCTGAGGCTATAGAAGGAATTGACCAAGGTAGCTTCCTCAGAGAGTCTCTAGACCTTAGGGCTAGGAGGGTTAGACAACGTGATCTTCCTTAGATATTCCCTTACTACCCTATACTATAAGGGGAATTGACCGAGTGTGCTTCCCTAGAGAGTCTCATAATTTCTTATAACCAAACCAGAGGGGTTAGGCTGAGTGCACTTCCCATAAGGTTGTGGTACTTCTTGGATAGGACCAAAGGGGATGGTTGTGAGTACTTTCCAGAGGGTTTCCAACTTGTTGGCTGTTTGTTTCACTACTGTTATTGGTTGTGGATTGATTACTATTGTGTATAATCCTGCTTTACTGCTTACCGTTTACTGCCTACTACTTAGTTGTTGCTGTTTACTGCTTATTGTACTTTTACCTGCCATATACTCACTGACTGTTAGGCACAGATCTTTGGGTGAATGCCTACTAGGATTTAGTCTCACACCCTGTTTAGGTCATGCTTTTAGGCCCAAACAGACTATTTTGTTGTAGGTATAGACAAGGGAACGTGCCCTTCGACTTCTGGTACTTGATTTCTTGGAGCAGGAGAGCAAGGGACCAAGCTCTGGCTTGCGATGCTGAGGAGCTGCTTACTTTTCTTTTGTACTTGTTTTGGTACTGTGGTGTCTTTTTCAGCATTGTGACTTGTTTGGCCACTTTTCTACATATGTATCTTGCATCATTCCATATATATACATATGTGCTCCAGTTTGTTGATTTAGTCATCCGCTGTTTATTATTGTTGGTTTTTTACTGCTCCCAGTGTTGCATGTTTATTTTTTTTCCGCTGTGTACTCTGCTAATGAGGGCATAGTTTCCCCACTATCACACCCAATACCCTCGCTGCTAGTCTGCAGCCTCTGTCGTTTGGGGAAATGCGCATGGGGCCATGTGACAAACCGGGTACGGGGAACCTCTGTGTGTCTTCGGGAACCGGGACGTTACAATATCCTTATATATTTTTATTTCCATCACTCCACTACTAATTATTATTATATATTTTGTTCGATTCTATTTTTTTAAGCACTATATCTATCATATATTAGGCACACACTCATTGGTCAGTTTTTTAAGGGATGAAACTGAATTGAATATAAATGATCATATAATAATAATATTTCAATAAGATGAAAAATTACTTCACTAGATTATATATTCAATTGAATTGAAACAATTTTTAATTCATGGTCAAGTGTGATTTTTGTGGAGAGAAATAAAATGATATAATTTACCATAAAAAATTTTCCGAAAGAATGGTCTCAAAATATAAATTTTTTTATAATGATACAATCAATCATATCATTAAAAACATCTATTTTAGAAAAAATCAACCACTAATAAAGAAATATTACTCATCGTTAAAATGATACCAATGATATTGAGAAATTTTAAAATGAAATTTCTATAATTTCAAAATTTAAATGACCATATTATATGATTCAATAATTTTCATCTTATTTTTTTAGCACATAATTTCTCATGATTTATTTTTATTTTTTGAAAATTTATACAACACCCACAAAATAAAAAATATAATGAACCTACCAAAATAATTTCCCCTCCCCCCACAGTTCAATTATTATATTTTCATCATTTTCACCGTATGAAATGATATATGATCTTAAAATTCAGTACTTTAAATATGAAAATAACATAAAATTGAAAGGGTTATGGATATCTTAATGTTATAATGTGATTATGGGGTCATTTAGTAAGATGACATCAGCTACATGTGTGGTATTTCCGTTAATGTATTACATCAATAATTGTCCAATAATAGTAAAGATCCTTCATGTTTCATTTTTTTATAACCACTACACCATAAAGAAAAAACATTAGATACAACATGAGGCCCTAGCGATCTATAACATGACATACTAGGCATCATCATCATTAATTAACTATAGTGATGAAAATTGTCTCACCTATACAACACCCTTTTATAGATCATCTTTTCCTAGGAAGATATTTCATTCACTATATAGAGGATTCATTTCTCAAAAGATTATAATTGAATTGAATCTATATCTTGAGGTCACAAATTCTTTTGGTATCCTACTAATACTAAATCCATATTGCATTTATTTTTAATCCAAAATACATGAGGTAGATGATAGGCCTTTCCAAATACAATATGATATTGAGATATTCCAAGGAAAGTCTTCTACACTATATTATAAGCCCAAAATTAATCATCCAAGTGCTTAGTGCATTACATTCAATTCAAATGCATATTTTTCTCCAAAATATTCTTCACCAATCAATTTGAAACTTTAGACTAACCATTTTTTGGGGTGGTAAGGATTAAATGTTTTTTAACCCTATACTTCCATATAGAATCAAAATTATGGTCTCAAAATTGTTTCCCTTGGATAAAAATGATAGAAATTATTTTTACAAACTTGTAAAAATAAATGCATAAATAAAATAATATACAACCCGAAAATAATTGGTCCTACTGGCCTTGGCATTCACCCATTTTATATCATAATCCATCATAACAAATATGTATAATAAACCAAATGATCTAGGAAATTCAGCAATAAAATTAATTCCCAAAACATCAGAAATATCATAGAATAATATGGTTTGTTAAGGCATCTCATGTATCTTGGAAATATTACAAGTGTGTTGGAAATGAGAAAGGGACTAATAAAACTTATGGGAATCCTAGATTAAGATAGTATAATATAAACCTATGTCAAAAAAACGTTCTAGTTGTATGTTGGGGTCCAAAGTTTCCTCCAAAATAAATTGTATCCTAGAATTACAGAACAAACTGAAACTCATTATAAGGGATTTATCTCCTAATGACTAGGTCACTACACATAAATAAAACATATGATTCATTCCATACATGAAATATATACTGAGTTTCCAATTTTAGACTTGGTTTTTTTAGGATTACTAAAATTTCATAGTAAACTAGGTAATTCAATAAATCAGAATACCTAGTTTATTTACCTAAGAGGGAATAAAGATGAACATCAAGAAAATTCCTTGGAGTGGTACTTGATTCTATGTATCATTATCTAAACTTTGAGTGATCCTAGTCATATAGTTCACCACCATATTCTATGAACCATTATTTTCTTTTGTCTCAATGAAAAACACCTCAATAAATAACATTCAATGGATAAGACATGTCTTTTCATTGTTTTCTTCAAGTGTTATCTCAAATAATCATAGCCAGAGAAGAATTCTACATCATATCTTATAAAATAAGAATTCAATAAATTTAAACTCGATATGATTGTAAGAAACTCTTTTTCTGTAGTCATATAGTTTTCTTAGGATGGATCAAATTTCCTTGAAGTATGGTAAATCATCGGGGAATTCCCTTCCAACCTCTTTGATATGATCACTCGCACGATAATATTTAAGGTGTCAACCAAAAGCTCAAATGTGATCTCTAAGTGTGAGGTATATAATATTGATGGTGTTGTGAGAATTTTTTTTAATCTCATTAATGGTAGACCTATAATAAAAAATTAAACAAAAAATAATAATCTTTTTGAAGTAATATTGATAATGGAAGACAAATCTTATAAAAATATCTGATAAAGAATTGATAAAAAAACCAAAATTTCCTAAGAAATATTTAATAGCATGAACACATATAATACAAGTAAGTGTATAAATTATGTCAATTGTATATATACTGAACTCATTAACATGATCAAAAACTACATTCGTTAGGAATATTTCACTCTCTATTTTGAAATTTTATTATTTAAAGATCAAAACTAGATTTCTCTCAATAAAACGGTGTAAAAACATTCCAACGTTATATAAACAGTGATCAAATGAGGATCCAAATATAACAAATCTCTATATAAACATATCCACACTTGAATCAGTTAGATCAAAAAATATACTAACCACACATATTTGGATGGTACTTAAGCAATTACAAAATCAAAAATCACAAACATTGGTAAGAAAATGTAACGAATATGAATTCGAATGTTTTCTTCTCCCAGCCCTCGGGTGTAATAGGATCCAAAAAATAACCAAATAATCCATAAAATAAATAGTAAAATATCTTACCAAAAAGTGTCTCAATAAACTCATCAATTTAAATGAGGGGAAATATTCCTCAAAATTGGATTAATTTAGTTTCCTATAATTAGTATACACACTAAAACTATTTTTCACCCTCATTGTAAATGGGACTTCCCTCTCAATTTTTATAACAATGATATCAGTTTTCATACGAACAAGTGGAATAGGGACAACCTATTAAAAATTACATATGGGGTAATTGATATCAAACTTAAGAAAAATTTCAACCTCTTTATTTACAAAATCAAATAATTATGTATTATGCATTATTTATAGTTCTCTAAATGGTATGTCACCATCCTCCCAGTGAATCATGTAAATGAAAATAGAATAGATAATCCCTTGTATATTAGTTTCAGACCAAAAAATATCCAATATGTCCTCTTTAATTGGATATAAAAATTTTCTTTCTTATTCAAGATGAACATTGTAACGCCCTGACCCTAGTTACCCAGATTCGATGCATTATTTTAATACATTTGCATGATTACACGGAATAAAATCCTGAAGGACCGATCAGTTTAGCAGTCTTAGAAAATAGATTACATACATGAATGTTACATTACACTTTATAACATACAAAACAACATAAATAATCCTTTATGAACACCATTATTCCCCTGAATTAACCCTGCATATCAATCACAATACACTTCTTGAAATCCTTGGAAAAAAACATAGAAAGGGGTGAGCTCAAATGCTCGGTAAGGGTAAGAAATACAACGGAAACTTTCAAAAATAAGCATAAACATTTAAGGAAATGTATAAAACTAAAAAAAGCCTTTAAAACTTGGACTTCAACATAATATGGAAAAAATAAAATGAAATAATTCCATTTACATATTCACATGGATATTCTACTAGTCAAATAATCACATGCAATATCAATAACCACTTTTATAATGATGGAATGCATAATGCCAGAATATCATAACCACGTAGCCAAGGCCTCATGCCAAGACTACAAATAAGATTTTGTCAAGGCCTCATGCCAAGACACTAGTTTGTCTCATGATACCTACCGATGCATCGAGGAGCTATAGTGGGCTCCAGCCACCACTTACTATGTCAAATGCATTCCTCATATGAACTGGTTTAAACATAACATAAACATTCGTATTAAAAATAACATACGAAATGTCAATAATTTCTCCATAAACCATGAATGGTATAAAAATAACACATCCACATTCAAACATATCAAAAAACCTTCAATAAAATACAGACATTTTTTATCATAATAAATCAACTTCAAATAATCTTAAAATCCATCCAACGATGTTCACATAGATGAAATTAAAACTATTTGAGAGAAATATCTCTTTTTTTAAATCATTTATAAGTCACATAATTATAAAATAAAACATTTACTTTGAAAACATTTTTATAAGATTGTAAGGGAAGCTTCAAAGATTTTACAATGGTGGAAAATAGCCACACCCGCGATATAAGTTAAAAAAATACATTCTTGCCTTAATTTTGTCGTAAAGGTTAAAAAGGACCTTGTTTGGAAAATGAAGTAAAGATTCCTTTATAAACTTCTTATAAAAAGTCAAACAAGGGTTTCAATGACTTTAACCCATATTCTGTAAAATAGTAAGAATGTTTTGAAATACATTTTTAAGAAACGTTGATGTGGATGATAAAGAGGTCCCAGTAGATAATTACGTATAAACAACCTCAAATAATGAAGAGATTGTGAAATAAACCCTTACCAATTTGGTAACTTACGAAACACACACCCCATGAAAGAGGTATCATACAATGAATATGTAAATACACCTAAATTAATTTTTATTACACAAATAATACAATTATGATCAGTACATACATCACACAAAAGGTAATAGTGGAAATATGTTACGAATCTCACGGGAATAAGGATTGAGATGAAAACTCCTTACCTTGCACTTTCCTTTAGTCAAGGGTACCTTTAGCCTCCTGTATGAAGACTATAGTATGTTATTAAATTATACGAGAACCATATTAATATTTATTATATCATACATTATTCATTTATGACTTTATACTACCCATTTAATAATAATTTCCATGTTATATTAATATTTCGGGTAATAATCGCTTTCTTTATCGTACGTGTTTTAACTTGTTACTCTTGATTGTATCACTTAGATCACGATTTAAATACTTCTAGAATAAAAAACATGATTTATTTATCATATATATTTAAAATATAAAAATTTATAATAGACGTATATATGAAATGGAAAACACCGGGTATGGAGACGGTAGTCCGTACGTACGCATAAACGTTGTTTTCGTTTTCATATAGTATTGAACGGAAGTAAGTGAATAAGATATATGTAAGTACATATATACTAATATATATAAATATATATATCTCCATTATCATTATTATGTCATATATTACAAAATTATTAGTAATATATATTTTGATAATCATCGATGAATGGTGAACTTAGAAATGAATCTCCTCATGTCGTGGAGACGATAATTCGTACGTACGCACGAGAGAAAATATCCTTCTTTTGATATTAATATAATATATAATTGGATGTTATATAATATATACAGAATCCTTATAATTTTATATTTGTTATTTAAATCAAATACACATCATTATTATACCCATCCAAATAATAATGTATTGAATAACAATTACACCACGACATGGAGACGGTAAGTCGTACGTACACACGTATGGTTACATGTCATTCTAAGGGTGGATAGAATATTGAATTTGGTTGTACCATTATTATAATAACTTCATAGTATATAGAATATACTTGAGTTATTATTTTATAATGGAAACAACAAAGAAAAAGGAAGTGGAAAAAGAAAGGAACATGAAAGAGGGTGGTGAAATTGTTACCTCTTCTTCGGGTTCTTCCTTTTGATTTGATCAAAAGGGCATATTAGGTTGTCTTTCTGATCAAAATATGGCCACTATGATGAAGGAATGATATTTATGAGGGTATTTGGGCAGGTTTCGGCCGAGCCAAATGGTTTAGATGATGTGAATTAGAGAGAAGGGAGAGTTCCATTTTATAAGAGGGGTGAGGGGAACCTTAGGAAAAAACGTAAAATATTATTTTATAATAAATTCATATTCGGTTTATAATGGCTCCAAAGTTGATTATTTGACGTCTAAGGTAGGGATAGGTCGAAAAAACTCAACCAAAAGGTTTTAGACAATTTTAGGTTACCATTTTAACCTTATCAGTTAGATTTAACTCTAAGTTAAATAATTTAACTTTTACCATGTCTTCTTGTATTCTTACACTATATGGTTAATAAGATTACTATATACTGCCAAACGAACCCCAATTGGTTCATTAATGTCATATATATTATTATATAAGTCTTTTGGCAGAACCTTAGATTTTTAGGACCATTATATCAATTAATAATATAATATTTGTTTTAAAAACTATTTTATGTCAATTTTGACTCTATTTGGTATTTGTTTTTTTTAAAACAATAAAAACATTATTACTTCAAAAAAATACCTTCAATCAATCTTAACATGTCATATTCATCAATAAAATTCTTGGATGTCATAAAAACTCTAGAAATTATATTTATTTTAATATTTATAAAATCATTTATTTGATTATTTCATGAATAAGGTAATTACCGCATCATCATTGTGTCATAAATAAATTTATTTATATAATGTATAACAATTATAAATAAAATACCATGAAGTAGGAAATATTTTTATCTTTCTAATAAATATTTATAATAAAATTTATCTTATGCAAAACCATATATTAAAAATGATTTAGTTATTAAACTTTGATTTTAACTCTTTTAACTCTTCTTTGAATTTAATAATAATAAATGTCCTAATCTAATCCAAATGGACCTAAATGATAATATTTTATTCCTAAAGTTGTTTTTGGTCTAGATAAACTTGTCCAATATGATTATTACATGTTTGAGGGTAATATTAATATCATTTTTACCCTTAATTACCCTATTTACTTTTAACCATGGTAAATAAAAGTAAAAAAGTTACTATTCACCAGAAAATATTTTCATCTCATTGAACCACATTTCACTCCTTCATATAAACTATGTGTCTCAGATTTTCGAAATTTAGCTCATAGAAGCAGTAAAATTATGTTTTATGTGAATTTGCAAAAGCTCCTAGGAGGTGGGTAAAAGACGGTGAAAAGTTCAATAAAATTTTTATATATCTAAAATTATTATAAACTGACTCCAATGAATTACATTGAACATATATAGATATTATGTATCTATTTTGACATTAAATAATCTAAATTAAATAAATAATTATTTAAATAAAAATTCGGTTTTAAACTATAACTCAGTGTTTTTCACTATTCATCAAAATTTAAAAGTTTTCAGAAAAATACCAAAAATTTACCCTAAGTTGATTTTGATATTCCAAATTCAATAATGAAGTCTATTTTATAAAATTCAAAAAATATAAGTTGAATTTATTAATTTAAAATTAATTCCCGATGTCACAACCAAAAGCGTGTTTTTAAGAAACAATAACTATCAAAAGATTGACAATTATTTGTTTCCGGTTTAAATGTGAAAATATGTCCAATGACCAACATTGTATTAAATTGTAAAAATAAATTCTAAATATACTTTCAAACCACTCAAATTAATAATTTATCACTATTAATTATTTTGATTTAAAAAGTTATTTTTAATTAAAATTTAGTAATTTTCACTATTCATCAAAATATAAAAGTTATCTGAAAAGTACCAAAATTTTACCCTAGGCTAATTTCGATATTCCGAATCCAAAAATGAAGTCCATTTTGAGTGGTAAAATTCATAAAATTTTAAAAAGTTTGTATTACTATTCGTAATGGCTAATTTAATTGGTCGCGGTGTGTTAGAATCTCAAAGTTGCATATAATGCAAGATATTTCATTATTCAAATGGAAACGTATCATGGAAGATTAGGGTGTTACATTCTCCCCTACTTCAATAAATTGCATCCTCACAATTTATGCTCGGTATTGGAAACTTGGGGTTGACATTTCAAAATATCATAGTTGAAATCCCACATCGAAAAATGGATTAATGAGGCCTCTATTTAAAATAAAGAGTGGTAAGTATGAAGGTTTCCGAAAATAATACATACTAGGTTTACATGTAGGGAAACATGGATATGGAAGATAAACACAACCATAAATATCTGATGGAGAGTGGTAGATAACATGGCTATGAAAAGACCAATAATCACAAAGCCATAAATTTGTGATGATCTAAGGTACCACCTAGGACAACATTTTTGTTCTAAGTTCCTTTTCTTAATGTTGAAAAATTTATTTCTGAGATTGGATAAGATCATAAGGAGATATACTTACCTTATAATTAGAGTTTTATCTATTAATAAATTTCTACGACAAACTCATCTTTCACTTCAAAACATAATTCAACTAAAAAATACTCTATTTATCCTAATCGTATAGGGTTTCCAATATAATGAATTTATAATTCACATATCAGACCCTTTAAAAAAAGAAACTATATTATACTATCCAGGAACATCATGTAGTCCAGTGGTAGGTGATAAATCTCAATTGCACTATGGTTTTGGGTTCGATTCCCGCAGCTTTGTCCAACGTGACGGGTCGTCACGCGGTCTACGAGTTGTCCTTTTTATAAAAATCCGAAAATAACCTTTCAAACTTAATCCCTTCCAACATTTAGACTTATCCAAAATACTTATGTAAACTCTCAGTCTAAAATTTATATGAATGGTAAACATAATTTATATCCTTTTTACCCCGTAATATCATGTGAATACATTCATCATGTATTCTTTTAAAACACTCAAACATCCTGAATTTCCATAAAACCTTATTGATTACATTCATGCTCCCTTATTTCTTATAGAATATTAGATATACTTCATCCATCCAAAAATGTTGTAAACTCCAAAAATGATGGAATATGAAAATATTTAGTTAGTTTCAAGGCAGTCAAGAATATCCAATATAATTTACCCAAATCAACCATATCTTATTCCAAAATAAGTACCTCAATATTAGGACCACATTAAGGTTTATCTTTCCTTCAACCATGTAATTTTCAAAAAGTTTAACTCGCTGTAGATTCACTTTTCTTAGTACCATAAAATCTCAAATCCTCAATGAAATAGTACTACAGTACAATCCTTATTTATTTCCAGTACATCATTGATACAACACTTCAATGAAATAATTCCAAAATAACAACAGAAGAACACTAGTCATTCATCTTCATCTATGGTAGTATCATAACTTGATTATTATCCAATAGCCTCATTTGCGGCATAGTTTGATGACTGGGACATTGGTTTGTGTAGTGTCCAAACTCCTTGCATATGAAGCATTGTAAATTTGAAACCTTTTTCTTACCCTTGAAGTCACGTACTTGGTGTCCTTTTTCTCCACACTTATAACATACTCCCATTCCCTTCAAGCATTTTCCAAGTTGATTCTTTCCACAATTATCATATATAGGAAAATCCTTCTTTACCTTATTCCCATTATCTGTCCTTCTCTCCACCATCCTCTTCTTCTCTGGCTTCCCTTCAAAGACATAGGACTTTGATAATTCCTTACTTATCTTATCCACACATGATACTATTTCTTCATATGATGACAATACGTGGGAAACTATTTCCCTTCTAAATTCTGGATTAGGACCATGAAAGATATGATCCTTCTTACTCTTTGGATCATGTGTATTGTTGGAGTTCTCATTCTTTCTACTGGGCGCCATTTCTAAACAATGGCATACACTAGATTAGTTTATGAATAGAAATACATAATCGGGAACTTGTAAAACATTTAACATAAATTAAACAGTTTGTGGATATAATCCATAATCTTAAAAAATGTTCTTTGAGTAAGTATATACTCATAAGCCCTTCATAATGGTTTGTAAATAAAATGAGAATTATCCTAAGCATATCCCCCAGGGAGTGTTATAACCAAGAGTGCAGCAAGTCCCATTGTCGTGCACCTGTTCCCATTCGAGTGTATCTCAAAGTGGTGTTTTTGGTTTTTAACCCTAGGTACATCTATGCTAGAGCCGCCTCTACCTGCTCATATCCAGACAGGGATGTATTTTTTGGAAAACTTACAAAATCTCTATAATACCAAAATTACAGGAAGTTCTTCTATACTAATCCTCAAAGTCTATCTTAGGGCGATGTGCTCTAATCAGAGTTTATCTAAATCTAGTTTCGAAGGTTATTGCTAAACTTTCTCTGATACCAACTGTAACGCACCGACCCTAGTTACCCAGAGTCGATGCATTATTTTAATACATTGGCATGATTTCAAGGAATCAAGTCCCGAAGGACCGATCGGTTTAGCAATCTTGGAAAATAGATTACATATATGAATGTCACATTACACTTTATAACATACAAAACAACATAAATAATCCTTTTTGAACACCATTATTCCCCTACATTAACCCTGAATATCAATCACAATACACTTATTTGAATCCTGGGAAAATAAAACATAGAAAGGGGTGAGTTCAAACGCTAAGTAAGGGTAAGCAATACAGCAGAAACTTTCAAAAATAAGCATAAACATTCAAGGCAATGTATAAAGATAAAACAAAATCCTTTTAAACTTTTAATTCAGTATAATATGGAAAAAAATAAAATGAAATAATATAAATTACTTATTCACATGGATATTAAACTAGTCGAATAATCACATGAAATATCAATAACCACTTTCATAATGATAGAATGCATAATGCCAGACTATCATAACCACGTAGCCAAGGCCTCATGCCAAGAATACAAATAAGATTTGGTCAAGGCATCGTGCCAAGATACTAATTTTTCTCATGAGACCTACCAATGCATTGAGGAGATATATCGGGCTCCACCTGTCACTTACTAAGTCCAATGCACTCCTCATATGAACAGGTTTAAAGATAACATAAACATTCGTATTAAAACTAACATACGAAATGTCAATACTTTCTCCATAAATCATGAATGGTATAAAAATAACACATCCACAGTCAAAAATTCACAAAACCTTCAATAAAATACATAAGTTTTGTATGATAATAAATCAACTTCAAATAATCTTAAAATCCATCAAAAGATGTTGACATAGATGAAATCAAAACTATTTGAGAGAAATATCTCCCTTTTTTTTGAAATCATTTAAAAGTCACATAATTATAAAATAAAACATTTACTTTGAAAATATTTTTATAATCTTTTAAGGGAAGCTTCAAATATTTTACAACTGTGGAAAATAGTCGCACCCTTTGTATATGTTAAAAAAAGAAATTCTTACCTTAATTTTTTTGAAAAGGTTAAAAAGGACTTTGTTTGAAAAATGACGTAAAGATTACTTTATAAACATCTTATAAAAAGTAAAACAAGGGAATAAATGACTTTAACCCATATTATGTAAAATAGTAAGAATGTTTTGAAATACATTTTTAAGAAACATGGATGTGGATGATAAAGAGGTCCCAGTAGATAATTACGTATAAACAACCTCGGATAATGAAGAGATTGTGAAATAAACCCTTATCAATTTTCTAACTTATGAAACATACACCCCATGAAAGAGGTATCGTACAATGAATATGTAAATATACATAAATTAAAGTGTATTACACAAAGAATACAATTATGACCAGTACATAAACCACACAAAAGGTAATAGTGGCAATATGGTACGAATCTCACGGGAATAAGAAGTGAGATGAAAACCACTTACCTTGCGCTTTCCTATAGTCGAGGGTACTTTTAGCCTCTTGTATGAAGACTATAGTAATGTATCAAATTATACCAGAACAATATTAATATTTATGATATCATATATTCTTCATTTATGACTTTATACTATCCATTTAATAATAATTTCCATGTTATATTAATATTTCGGGTAATAATCGCTTTCTTTATCGTACGTGTTTTTACTTGTTACGCTTGATTGTATCACTTAGATCATGATTTAAATAATTCCATAATATAAAACCTGATTTATTTATCATATATATTTAGAATATAAAAATTTATAATAGACGTATATATGAAATAGAAAACACCGTTTATGGAGACAGTAGTTCGTACGTACGCATAAATGATGTTTCTGTTTTCATATAGTATTGAACGAAAGTAAGTGAATAAGATATATGAATGTACATAAATACTTATATATATAAATATATATATCTCTAGTAGCATTATTATTTCATATATTACATACTTATTATTAATATATATTTTTATAATCGTCGATGAATGGTGAACATGGAAATTAATCTCATCGCGTCGTGGAGACGGTAATCCGTACGTACGCATGAGTGAAAATATCATTCATTTGATATTAATATAATATATAATTGTATGTTATATTATATATACAGAATAATTATCATGTTATATTTATTATTTACATAAAATATACATCATTATTATACCCATCCAAAAAATAATGTATTGAATAACAATTACACCACGACATGTAGACGGTAAGTCATGCGTACGCACGTATGGTGACATGTCATTCAAAGGGTTGATAGAATAATGAATTTTTTTGTACCATAATTTTAATAACATCATAGTATATAGAATATACTGGAGTTATTTTTTTATAATGGAAACAACAAAGAAAAAGGAAGTGGAAGAAGAATGGAACTTGAAAGAGGGTGGTGATATCATTACCTCTTCTTCGGGTTCTTCCTTTTAATTTGATCAAAAGGGCTCCTTAGGTTGGATTTTTGATCAAAATAAGGCATTTAGGATTAAGGTAAGATATTTGAGAGGGTATTTGGGCAGGGTTTGGTCGAGCCAAATGGCTTAGAAGATGTGAATAAGAGAGAAGGGGGAGTGCCTTTTTATAAGAGGGGTGAGGGGCACATTAGGAAAAACATAAAATATTATTTTATAATAAATTCATATTCGGTTTCTAATGGATCCAAAGTTGATTATATAAAGTCTAAGGTGGGTATAGGTCGAAAAAAACTCAACCAATAGGTTTTATACAAGTATAGGTTACCACTTTAACCATATCATTTATATTTAACTCAAAGTTAAATAATTTATCTTTTACCGCGTCCTCTTTTATTCTTACACTATATGGTTAATAAACTTTCTATATACTTCCAATAGAACCCCAATTGGTTACGTAATGTCATATATATTATTATATAAGTCTTTTGGCCGAACCTTAGATTTTTAGGACCATTATATCAATTAATAATATAATATTTGTTTTAAAAACTATTTTATTTCAATTTTAAATCTTTTTGGTATTTGTTTTTTTGTTAAAATAAAAACAACATTATTGCATCAAAAAAAATACATTGAATCAATCCTAACATTTCATATTCACCTAGAAAATTCATGGATGTCATAAAAACTTTGAAATTATATTTATTTTATTATTTAGAATACCATTTATTTGATTCTTTCATGAATATGGTAATTACTGAATCATCATTGTGACATAAATAAATTTATTTATATAATGTATAATAATTATAAATAAAATACCATGATGTAGGAAATCGTTTTCTATTTCTAATTAATATTTATAATCGAATTTATCTTATGAAAAACCCTGTATTAAAATTATTTTAGTTATTAAACTTTGATGTTAACTTTTTTAACTCTTCTTTGAATTAAATAATAATTAATTACCTAATCTAATACAAGTGGACCTAAATGACAATATTTTATTCCTAAGTTTGTTTATGGTCGAGGTAAACTTGTCCAATAGGATTAGGACATGTGTGAGGGTAATATTAATATCATTTTTACCCTTAATTACCATATTTACTTTTAACCATGCTAAATAAAAGTAAAAAGTTACTATTCACCAAAAAATTATTTTCATCTCATTGAACCACATTTTACTCCTTGATATTGACCGTGTCTCTAGGATTTTATAAATTCAGCATGTAGAAGTAGTAAAATTAAGGTTTGTGTGAATTTGCAAAAGCTCCTAGGAGGTGGGTAAAAGACGGTGAAAAGTTCAATAAAATTTTTATATATCTAAAATTATTATAAAACAACTCCAATTAATTACATTGAGCTTATATAGGTATTATATATCTATTTTTACATTAAATAATTTAAATTAAATAAATAATTATTTAAATAAAAATTCGGTTTTAAACTATAACTTAGTGTTTTCATTATTAATCAAAAATTAAAAGTTTTCAGAAAAATACCAAAAATTTACCCTAATCTAATTTTGATATTATGAATTCAATAATGAATCATATTTTACCAAATTCAAAACATAGAAGTTCCATTTATTAATTTAAAATTAATTCATACTATCAAAACAAAAAACTTGTTTTTAAGAAACAATAATTATCAAAAGATTGACATTTTTTTATGTCCATTTTAAATGTGAAATTAAGTCCAATGACCAACATTGTATTAAATTGTAAAAATATATTCTAAATATAATTTAAAACCACTCAAATTCATTATTTATCACTATTAATTATTTTGATTTAAAAAGTGGTTTTTGATTAAAATTTAGTAATTTTCCCTATTCATTAAAATATAAAAGTTATCTGAAAAGTAAAAAAAATTTATCCAAGGCTAATTTTGATATTTCGAATCCAAAAATTAGATCCATTTTGAGTGGTAAAATTTATAAAATTTTAAAAAGTGGGTATTACTATTCATAATGGCTACTTTTATTGGTCGCGGTGTTTTAAAATCTCAAAGTTGCATACAATTCAAGCTATTTCATTATTCAAAGGGAAACATACTGTGGAAGCCTGGGGTGTTACAAACATTGTTAGAAACAATAACAGTAAATTCTTCACCACCCCTCAAATAAGAGAATTTGAGATTCCATGGTGATAGATTGATTACAGATGTGGGTGAGTTTTTTTATAAATGTAATAATTTATGGATTAGAAATATTTTCAAAATTAATATCATGATATTAATTTATATTATAATAATAAGTGAATAATTCAAAAAATCCATTAGTATACTCAACACCCATATCGTCACCAGAAAACAAATAGTTAAAATTATAAAAAATATCCACATAAAAATCAATATTAAAAAAGGATCACTAATAAAAAATAAGTGTGTAAATATTATTATAAATTAAGATGTAACTAATTATATAAATATATATAAGCATGGAGTAACATTAATTAGATTAATTTTTACACGATTTGTCAATATAAGATACAAAAATAGAAAAATAATCCTCTGAGGGGGGACTTTGTGAAGTCCATAATATTAAATCTCACAAGTTCATCTCCAAACACCATTGAAATTTTACCCCCATGTGAATATATTATTGTTTTGTGTTTTGAGGAATGGATTAACTATTATAATGGTAGAATGATAATTAACATGATTATCCTCTAGGTAAATCATGTAAAAATATGCTCTAAAAATGATATTCCTTACCTAAAAAAGTATATCTTCGAGGATTTCTTCTAGATATATCATATAGAAACATTCTAATTAAACCAATAATTTTATTTTTTTAACATAACTAATCCATAAATAATATAAAATTGAGTAAGTTATAAAATTTATAGAATCTCCCAATCACATAAAGCATTATAAAAGTAGAACTCCCCTATAGTTCATGTTATTGTGAATATATCTCGATAATTACACTTATTTGGAATTTATTGACTTATTTTAATAGTTTTTGAAACATTAATTACCATTTTGACTCAATAAATTACTTTTATCTCTCTTTGGTAGGTAGAAAATTTATTTTATGAATTTATCATTCCTTAGGATCTGTTTAATTAACTCAAGAAGTTTGATACTAATATAATCTTTCTTGAATATGTATAATAAATCACTTTTATTTCCTACTCATCCATATTATTTATTTTTAACACGTTTTTAGGAAATTGAAATGTTATAATAGGTAAATCATCATGATTTTTTCCCAACTCATTCTCCTTTGGTTGTTTATCAACTTGGTGTGATAGTGGAATCTTTCAAGGTGGGTTAAATGTTGAAGGATTTATAGGAACACTTTTCTCACATGTTTACTACCCAATCCAATATTTGATCATGTATACATCTCATTAAAAATTTGGATTATGTTTTTAAGGAATATTTACAAGGTTCTTACTGACCTATCTAGGGAGGGGCGGTGGAAATTTGGATTATTTATATCATCAATTACATAAAATTTGTTACCATACTCTTTAAATAAATATGTTTTTATTGAATAATTTATTTCAAAATATCATCAGTATTATAATATTATTTTAGTATTTTCGAAACTTGTTTTGGATGAATTTATATGGATTAGAATTTAATCACTTATAGGCTCATGGAAGACCATGTTGGTAAAGGTGAGGTTGTTGGATGTTTCCCTAACAGGTGTATTCAATGTTGTCTATAGACATACATCATGTTCAGGTGAACACACTAAAGAATACATCATTGTGAAGGTATCATACTTCTTACAGATATGTGGTTTTTTCGCTGATCTGCCCTTCCTAATAATACGGCTATATAGACCTCTGTCTCTTTTAAATGGGGAAAATAATCATTAGGGTTTTCCAGTTCAATAAGAATTACACAAGGACTCATAGAAGTGGGTTAGTATGTATTTTGATCCAAATAAATATTTATCACTTTACTATTCATTTTATCTAACTTGATATCAATTCAATTATTTTCTGGATATGTAAGACTTACATATTTTACTCCACTAACTGGTAGTGTACCTCAATCATCAAACTGATAGATGTTTTATTCCATCCTGTCAATAAACACATGTTAAGATGTCGGTGGTTTTTCTAAAAATACTCCCCTTCCTATAGTAACCCTCATACCCCCCCTCCATAGGGGTGATGCCTTCATATTCGTACTATATGAGGAGTTTTTTTACTGATTTGGTGTGGTGGTTGGACGACATAATGATTTTAAATTGATCATAGTACTCATATGTTGACTCCCCTTGTGATTGTTTGATCCCTAATATATATTTCTTAATACAAATAGTCCTTGGTACATGAAAAAACCTCTAAAACAAAACACATTTTAAATAATACCAACATGTTACATCAGGATGTTGGAAATAATATATAACACCCCAAGATTTCATAGAACGTTATTTTTTCAAAGTAACGCAATAACATGCACTACACACAACACTGAGTTTAAGAGAATCACGACCTACCAAACTAGTCGTTCAAAAGCGGTTATGAATAGTATTAACTGGATTCTGATCATTATATAATCATTATAATCTTAGAATCAATATTATGAGTATCTTAGACATAATGTAAGAAAAAATTCATTTTTTCAGATAAAAGAATTATTTTTCAAAAAATGAAATTTTACTGCCTTTTAATTAAGAATCCTTTTTAAATCCAATATCTGAAACATTAATATATTTAATTTGACAAAATAAAATTCTTCTTTAGAATCAGGACATAAAAATTTAGTTTCTATAAATATTTGGTGTATTTCTGATAACTTTCATATTTGGGTGAATAGTGAAAAATAATATATTTTAACAGAAAACAACTTTTTTATTAAAATTAATTTATATTGTTAAATTATAAATTTTAATGGTTTGGAAGTATAAATATATTATATTTTTATCATTTAATACAATAATGGTCATTGTAAGTAATTTTAATTTGAAATTGGACTTAAACAAGTGTCAATCTTTTGATAGTTATTATTTCTTAAAAATACGCCTTCTGGTTTTGACCACGGGAATTAATTTTAAATTAATAAAAACAACTTATATGTTTTGAATTTGGTAAATTAGAAATAATTTTTGGATTCAGAACATCGAAATTAGCCTACGGTAAATTTTTTGTATTTTTCTGAAAACTTTCAATTTTTGATGAATAATGAAAAACACTGAGTTATTGTTTAAACCATACTTTTTATTTAAATAATAATATATTTTATTTAAATTTATTTTAGTTCAAAATAGATGCATAATACCTATATAAATTCAATGTAATTCATTAGAGTTAGTTTATAATAATTTTAGATATATAAAAATTTTATCGAACTTTTTACTGTCTTTTACCCGCCTCCTAGGAGCTTTTGAAAATTTACATAATAATTAATTTTACCACATCTTTGAGTTGAATTTTAAAAATCCAAGAGACACGGTTAATATCAAGGAGTAAAATGTGGTTCAATAGGATAAAGAAAATTTTGGTGAATAGTAACATTTTACTTTTATTTACCACCGTTAAAAATAAATAGGATAATTAAGGGTAAAAATGATATTATTATTACCCTAAAACATGTCCTAATTTTATTTTATAAGTGTAATTTGACCAAAAGATACCTTAGGAATAAAATATGATTCTTTAGGTCTACTTAGATTAGATTAGGACATTTACTATTAATTAATTGAAAGAATAGTTAAAAGTGTTAAATTCAGAGTTTATTAACTAAACCATTTTTAATATAGGGTTATATATGTTATATTTTAAACTATAAATATTAATTAGAAATATAAAAATATTTCCTGCATCATGGTATTTTATTTATAATTTTTAGACATTATATAAATAAATTTATTTATGACACAATGATGATGCAGTTATTACCTTATTAATGAAAGAATCAAATAAATGGTATTATAAATAATAAAATAAATATAATTTCGAAGGTTTTATGACATCCACGAATTTTCTAAGTCACTATGAAATTTTAGGGCTGATTCAATGAATATTTTTCGAAGTAATCAAGTTCTGATGACTTCCACAAAAACAAAATACCAAATAGTGTCAAAATTGGCATAAATAAATATTTAAAACAAATACTGTATTATTGGTTGATATAATATCCCTAAAATTGTAAGGTTCGGCCAAAGGGAATAAATAGTATTATATATGACATTAATGAGTCACATTAGGTTCTCTTGGAAGTTTATAGTAAGTTTATTAACCATATAGATTAATAATACAAGAAGACACGGTAAAAGTTAAACTATTTAAGTAAGAGTTAAATCTAAAAGATAAGGTAAATATGGTAACCTAAACTTATATAAAACCTATTCGTTGAAAGGATTTCGACACATAACCACCTAAGTCTCGAAATAAAATCATTTGGAACCATTATAAACCGAATATTATTATATAATAAATTAATACTTTAATCTTTTCCTAAAGTGACCCTCACCCCTCTTATAAAAAGGCACTTTCCCATTTCTCAAATTACCACCTCCAAATCCATTTGGCTCGGACAAAACCTGACCAAATATCCTCCCAACATCCCTCCATTTAATCTAGAGGCTTTATTTTGATCAGAAATCCAACCTAAGGAGCTATTTTGATGAAATAAATAGGAAGAACCTGAAGAAGAGGTAATGATTTCACCACCCTCTTTCAAGTTCCATTCTTCTTCCACTTCTTCTTTATTTGTTATTTCCATTCTAAAATAATAAATCAAGTATCTTCTATATATTTTGATGTTATTATAAATATTTCACAACTATATTCATTATTATATCTATCTTATGAATGATAATGTCACCATGTGTGCGTACGTACGGTTTACCGTCTCCACGTCGTGGTGTAATTTGTTATTCAACACTATGTTATTTGGATGGATATAATGATGAGTAATATGTGTATAAATAATGAAAATAACATTATAATTTATATGTTAAATTAATATACCATTAAATTCCACACTTTTAAGGAAATGATATTTTCGGTCGTGCATACGTACGGAATACCATCTCCACGACGCGATGAGATTCATTTCCACATTCACCATTCTTCGATGATTATAAAAATATATATTACTAATATGTTTGTAATATATGACATAATAATGCTAATGGAGATATATATATTTATATATATATATACATATATATATGTATTTACATATATTTTATTCACTTAGTTCCGTTCAATATGTTATGAAAATGGAAACAGTGTTTATGTGTATGTACGGACTACCATCTCCATAAACAGTGTTTTCCATTTCATATATATATCTATTATACATATTTATATTCCAAATATATATGATATATAAATCATGTTTTATATTCTTGAAGTATTTAAATCATTATCTTAGTGATACAATCAAGAGTAACAAGTTAAAACACGTACGATAAAGAAAGTGATTATTACCTGAAATGCTAATTTAACATAAAAATTATTATTAAATGGGTAGTATAAAGTCATAAATGAATAATATATGATATCATAAATATTAATATGGTTCCGGTATAATTTAATAACAGAATATGGTCTTCATACAGGAGGTTAAACATACCCTTTTCTAAAGGAAAGTCCAAGGTAAGGGGTTTCATCTCAGTCCTTATTCCTGTGAGATTCATACTATATTGCCACTATTAACTTTTGTGTGGTGTATTTACTACCCATAATTGTATTATTTGTCAAATACACTTTATTTTATGTGTATTTACATATTCATTGTATGATACCTCTTTCATGGGGTGTATGTTTCATAAGTTACCAAATTGGTAAGGGTTAATTCCTCAATCTCATTATTATCCGAGATTGTTTGTGTGTAAGTATTTACTGGGAAATTTTTATCATCCATATCAATTTTTCATAAAAATGATTTCAAAATGAATATTTTAAGTATTTGTTAAAGGTACTCTTTATCAAGATCAGAATTTTAAATGTTTTAAATATTTATATTTCTAAATTTTTTTCATTAATGTCAATGTTTTCAAATTGATTTTAAGGATTTATTTATACGGACATGACTATTTTGAAATGATAATTCTTTTCAAAAGTTTCAAAGTGTTATGGGACACTTTTATTTAAAAATATCTTTTAAATTACTTCCTTTATAAATTTGTTACTTTTAAATAATTTTACAAAAGGTTATTTCTCTCAAAAAGGTTTACTCATCATTTTCAACTATGTCAGCATCCTTTACTGGATATTATTTTTGATTAAGGTTGATTTATTATGATAAAAAACATACATATAATATTGAAGGTTTTGTGATATGTTTTACTATGGATGTGTTATTGTTATACCATTCATGGTTTATGGAAAATGTATTGAAATTTTGTATGCTAGTTTTAATATGAATGTTTATGTTAGGTTTTAACCTTTTCATATGAGGAATGCATTGGACTTAGTAAGTGACATGTGGAGCCTGATATAGCTCTTCGATGCATCAGTAGGTCTCATGAGACAAACTACTATCTTGGAACAAGGGTTTACTGAGCATCTGAGCTCACCCCTTTCTATGTTTTATTTTTCACAGGATTCCAAGAAGTGTATTGTGATTGATATACAGGGTTAATCCAAGAGAATAATGGAATTCATAAAGGATTATTTATGTTGTATTGAGTGTTATAAAGTGTTGTGTAACATTCATATATGTAATCTGTTTTCCAAGATTACAAAACTGATCGGTCTTTCGGGACATGATTCCTTGTAATCATGACAATGTATAAAAATAATGCACTGACTCTGGGTAACTAGGGTTAGGGTGTTATAGTTGGTATTAGAGGAATTTTTGATATAACCTTGGAAGATATATTTAGATAAACTCTGATTAGAGCACATAAACCTAAGATAGACTTTTATGATTAGTATAGAATAAATTTCTAGAATTTTGGTAATGTAGAGACTTTATGAGTTTTCCAAGAAAATACATCCCTCTCTGGATACGAGCAGGAAGAGGTGGCTCTGGGACAATGTACCGTGGGGTAAAACCAGAAAACACCACTTTGAGCTAGACTGGAACGAGAAATGGTTAACAACAATGGGCCTTGCTGTACTCTTGGTTACGACACTCCCAGTGGATATTCTTAGGATAATTATTATTTTCCTTACAAACCACTATGAAGGGTTTATTTTTATATAACTCCTAAAAGAAAACATTTTTGTGATTATGGATTTTATTCATAAATTGTTCAATTTATTTTAGGTATTTTACATGTTTGTAATTATGAATTGTGCTTCATAAACTGACCTAGTGTATGCCATTATTTAGAAATGGCACCCAGTAGAAGGAATGAGAACTCCAACAATACGTATGATCCAAGGAGTAAAAAGTGTCATATCATTCATGGTATTAAGCCAACATTTAGAAATGAAATAGTCTAGCACATATTATCATCATATGAATAAAAAGTATCATGTGTTAATAATATCAATAAAGGATTTTCTGAATCCTACAGCTTTGAAGGGAAGCCAGAGAAGAAAAGGATGGTAGAAAGAATGATGGATAAAGGGAATAAGGGAAAGAAGGATTTTCCAATATGTGATAAATGTGGAATGAATCACCTTGGTAAATTCTTGATGGGAATGGGAGTTTGTTATAAGTGTGGAGAAAAAGGACACCAAGTACGTGATTCTAAGGGTAAGAAAAAAAATTCGAATGTAAAATGCTTCATCTTCAAGGCATTGAGACACTATGTGAATCAATGTCCCATTCATAAGAGTATTCCACAAATGATGTTATTGGATAATAATCAAGTTACGATACTACCTCAGATGAAAAAGAATGACTATTGTTCTTATGTTGTTATTATATAATTATTTCATTTGAGTGTTGCATCAACTGTATACTAGTTAGATGAATTATGGAGATAAATAAGGATTGTACTGCAGTACTATTTTATTGAGGATTTGAGATTATATGGTTCTAAGAAAAGTGACTTAATAGTAAGATACACTTTTTTGAAACTAAATGGTTGAAGGAAAGGTAATCCTTAATATGGTCTTAATAATGAGGTGGTGATTTTGGAATATGTGATGGTTGATTTTTGTAATTTAGGATGTTACAGTGTTGTAAAAGAATACACGATGAAGAAGTTCACATGTTATTACCTGGGAAAAAGGATCCTCATTATGTTTAACTTCCTTATAAACTTTGGACTGAGAGTTTGGATATAATTATTTTTCATAATTCTAAAGGTTGGAATGGATTAAGTTGTAAATTGGATACTATTGTTAAGGTTATTTTTGCATTTCCATAAAAAGGAAAACCTGGAGGTCAGGCGGCAACCTGTCACGTCCGGCAAAGCCGCGAGACTTGAACCCACAACCAAAGGGAGGCAAGGGTGTATCACCTATCACTGACCCACATGATATCCTAGACTGAATAATGTAGTTTTTTTAAAGGGTCTGATGTGTGAATTATAAATTCATTATTTTTGGAACCCTATATGATTCGGATAAATGGAATTTTTTTTGAAATCTTTTAAAGTGAAAGATGAGTTTGTGGTAGTAATTAACTGAAGGATGAAACTCTACTAGTTAAGTATTTATATATATATATATATATATTCCCTCTTATTTTATGGATGAATTAATTAATAAACATTAGGGAAGGGATATTAAAACAAAAAATGTGTTATCCTAATACCTTACATTTTGTTGAACCAGTGGTATTTTAAATCATCATAGATTGGTGGCTTTGATGCCAAAAATTCTACAATTTTTTTTGATTGATGACCTCTATCACTCCCTATAAATATTTACGTTTTCCCTCCAATTATGTGTCTCTAATTTCCCCCAATGTTCTCCTAATCGAGATCATAATTTGGTGGTGACTTTTTCATTCCTCTTTTCCTCTTATTAAGACTAAATTTTATTAACCCCATTTCTGATGTGGGTTTTCCCACAAAGGTATTTTCTATTTTCAACCTTTTATTTTCGAAGAAAAATTTCAAATTTTGAGGACTCAATTTATTGAAGGAGGGAAGAATTTAACACCCCAAGATTTCATAGAACATTATTTCATCAAAGTAACACAATAACGTGCACTACATGCAACACTGAGTTCAAGAGCATCACGACTTACCAAACTAGCCGTTAAAAAGTGGTTATTAATAGTATTAACTGAATTTTGAACATTATATAATCCTTATAATCTTAGAATCCACATTATGTGTTTCTTAGACATAATGTAGGAACAAATTCATTTTTTTTCAAATAAAAGAATTATTTTTCAAAAAATACAATTTTACTGACTTTTAATGGAGAACCCTTTTCAAATCCAATATTTGAAACTTTTATATATTCAATTTGACAAAATATAATTCTTATTTAGAATCTAGACATAATAATTTAGTTTCAATAAATTTTTGGTGTTTTTATAATAACTTTCATATTTGGGTGAGTAGAGAAAAATACTATATTTTAACTGCAAACATCTTTTTTAATCAAAATAATTTATAGTGTTAAATTATAAATTTTAATGGTTTCTAATTATAAATAGATTATATTTTTATCATTTAATACAATTCTGGTCATTTTAAGTAATTTTACTTTGAAATTGGACATAAACAAGTGTCAATCATTGGATAGTTATTATTTCATAAAAATACGCCTTTTGGGTTTGACAATGGGAATTGATTTTAAATTAATAAATGAAACTTCTATGTTTTGAATTTGGTAAAATATAAATCATTTTTGGATTCCGAATATCAAAATTATCCTAGGGTGAAGTTTTGGTATTTTTCTGAAAACATTCAATTTTTTATGAATAATGAAAAACACTAAGTTATTGTTTAAAATAGACTTTTTATTTAAATAATTATTTATTTTATTTAAATTTATTTTAGATCAAAATATATTCATAACAACTATATAAATTCAATTTAATTAAATAGAGTCAGTTTATAATAATTTTATATATATATAAATTTTATTGAACTTTTTACCGTATTTTACCCACCTCCTAAGAGCATTTGCAAATTTACATAACACTTAATTTTACCGCTTCTATGAGTTGAATTTCGAAAATCTGAGAGACGCGGTAATATCAAGGAGTAAAATGTGGTTAAATAAGATAAAAATAACTTTTGGTGAATAGTAATGTTTTACTTTTATTTACCACGGTTAAAAGTAAATAGGGTAATTAAGGGTAAAAATGATATTATTATTACACTAACACATGTCCTAATTCTATTGGATAAGCGTAATTAGAACAAAAACAACCTTAGTAATAAAATATGATCATTTAGGTCCGCTTTTATTAGATTAGTACATTTATTATTATTTAATTTAAATAATAGTTAAAAGTGTTAAATTCATAGTTTATTAACTATACCATTTTAATATAGGGTTATATATGTTATATTTTTTACTATAAATATTATTTAGAAAGATAAAAATATTTCCTATATCATGGTATTTTATTTATAATTTTTAGACATTAAATAATTAAATTTATATATGACACAATGATGATGCCGTAATTACCTTATTAATGAAAGAATCAAATAAAGGGTAATATAAATAATAAAATAAATATAATCTCAATGTTTTTATGACATCCAAGAATTTATAGGTGATTATGACATGTTAGGGATGATTCAATGTATCTTTTTATAAGTAATCATGTTGTGATGACTTTCACAAAAACAAAATACCAAATAGTGTTAAAATTGGCATAAATTAATATTTAAAACAAATACTATATTATAGCTTGATATAATATCCCTAAAAATGTTCGGTTCGGCCAAAGGGATTAAATATCATTATATATGTCGTTAATGAGCCACTTTAGGTTATCTTGGAAGTTTATATTAAGTTTATTAACCATATAGAGTAAGAATACAAGAAGACACGGTTAAAGTTAAACTATTTAACTAAGAGTTAAATCTAAAAGATAAGGTTAAAATGGTGACCTAAACTTGTCTAAAACCTATTGGATGAGAGTATTTAGACCCCTAACCACCTAATTCTAGAAATAAATTCATTTTTAACCATTATAAACCGAATATTATTGTATAATAAATCAATACTTTAATCTTTTCCTAAAGTGACCCTCACCCCTCTTATAAAAGGGCACTTCCCCATCTCTCAAATTCACACCTCCAAAGCCATTTGGCTCTGCCAACCCCTGCCCAAATATCCTCCCAACTTCCTTCACTTCAACTTAGAGGCCTTATTTTGATCATAAAAACAACCTAAGGAGCTCTTTTGATGAAATCAAAAGGAATAACCCGAAGAAAAGGTAATGATTTCACCACCCTCTTTCAAGTTCCTTTCTACTTCCAATTCTTATTTATTTGTAATTTCATTTCTAAAATAATAACTCCAGTATATTCAATATCCTGTGATGTTATTATAAATATTGGAAAACTATATTCATTATTCTATCCATCTTATGAATGATAATTTAACCATGCGTGCGTATGTACGGCTTACCGTCTTCACGCTGTGGTGTAATTGATTCTTCAACACTATGTTATTTGGATGGATATAATGATGCGTAATATGTATATAAATAATTAAAATAACATGATAATGTCTCTGTAAAATTAATATACCATCCAATTCCACACCTTTAAGGAAATTATATTGTCGCTCATGCGTACGTATGGATTACCGTCTCCACGACGCGATGAGATTCATTTCCACATTCACTATTCATCGATGATTATAAAAATATATATTACTAATATGTTTGTAATATATGACATAATAATTATACTGGAGATATATATATTTATATATATATATATATGTATGTACTTACCTATATTTTATTCCCCTAATTCGGTTCAATACGTTATGAAAATGGAAACAGCGTTTATGCGTACGTACGGACTACCGTCTCCATAAACGGTGTTTTCCATTTCATATATATGTCTATTATACATATTTATATTCTAAATATATATGATATATAAATCATGTTTTATGTTCTGTTAGTATTTAAATCATGATCTAATTGATACAATCAAGAGTAACAAGTTAAAACATGTACGATAAAGAAAGCGATTATTACCCGAAATGTTAATTTAACATGGAAATTATTATAAAACGGGTAATATAAAGTCAGAAATGAATAATGTATGATATCATAAATATTAATATGGTTCTGGTATAATTTAATAACATACTACAGTCTTCATACAGGATTTTAAACATACCCTCGACTAAAGGAAAGTGCAAGGTAAGGGGTTTTCATCTCACTCCTTATTCTAGTGAGATTCATGCCATATTGACACTATTACCTTTTGTGTAGTGAATGTACAGACCATAATTGTATTCTTTGTGTAATACACTTTAATTTATGTGTATTTACATATTCATTTTATGATACCTCTTTAATGGGTTGTATGTTTCGTAAGTTACCAAATTGGTAAGGGTTAATTTCTCAATCTCATTATTATCTAAGATTGTTTTTGTGTAAGTATTTACTGGGACATTTTTATCATCCATGTCAATTTTTCATAAAAATGATTTCAATATGAATATTTTAAGGATTTGTGAAAGGTACTCTTTATCAAGATAATAATTTTAAATGTTTTACATATTTATCTTTCTAAATATTTTTAATTAATGTCCATGTTTTCAAAATGATTTTAAGGATTTATTTATATGGACATTACTGTTTTGAAATGATAATTCTTTTCAAAAGTTTCAAAGTGGTGTAGGAAAATTTGATTCAAAAATATCTTTCGAATTATTTACTTTATAAATGTGTGACTTTTAAATAATTTTACAAAAAGGTTATTTCTCTCAAAGAGTTTTACTCATCATTTTCGACTATGTCAGCATCCTTTACTGGATATTATTTTTGATTAAGGTTGATTTATTATGATACAAAAAATTCCATATAATATTTAAGGTTTTGTGATATGATTTAATGTGGATGTGTTATTTTTATACCAATCATGGTTTATGGATAAAGTATTGACATTTCGTCAGCTATTTTTAATACGAATGTTTATGTTATGTTTAAACCATTTCATATGAGGAATGCATTGGACTTAGTAAGTGACTGGTGGATCCCACTATATCTCATCGATGCATCAGTAGGTCTCATGAGAGAAACTAGTGTCTTGGCACAAGGCCTTGACAAAATCATATTTGTAGTCTTGGCACAAGGCCTTGACTATGTGGTTCTGATAGTCTGGCATTATGCATTCCATCATTATGAAAGTGGTTAGTGCTATTGCATATGATTATTCGACTAGTATAATATCCATGGGAATAAGTAAATCGAATTACTTCATTTTATTTTTTCCATATTATGTTTAAGTTCAAGTTTAAATGGCTTTTCTTTTAGTTATACATTGCCTTAAATCTTTATGCTTGATTATGAAAGTTTCCACTGTATTGTTATCCTTACTGAGCATCTGAGCTCACCCCATTCTATGTTTTATCTTTCCGTGGATTCCAAGAAGTGTATTGTGATTGATATGGAGGGTTAAGACAAGGGAATAATGGAATTCATAAAGGATTATTTTTGTTTTTTTCTTTGTTATAAACTATAATGTACCATTCATGTATGTAATCTATTTTCCAAGACTGCTAAACCGATCAATATTTCAAGACTTTATTCCTTGTAATCATGCCAATTTATTAAAATAATGCACCAAATCTGGGGAACTGGGGTCGGGGCGTTACATAATACATCTAATATTTTATATTTTCATCAACCAACGATCATTATTCTATTTTTTTATTTTATATTAAAAGTTATTCCCTATATTATATGTTATTCATACCATGTTTAATTATTTTAGGGGTTTTTTGTGATCCTCACTAGATAGGCCATAGAAATTTGTGAGAGTTTAATTAACCCAAATTTTGATTCAAAATAAAATTCCAGATTTGGGTTTGAAATACAAAATGATTCATAAATAATGTTTAATGAATCCAATTCATCAAATTTTATATCAATTTAATTATTTTTTTGTATTATGTTTGATTCATTCATGGTTCCAATTTCTTTCCATAGTGGAGGAATTCCTCAATTCGGTTAATATTGACACTTATTGTAGAATGATATTGATGTGTCTTATACATAAGACTATGTTCTATATTAGGGTCTAGATCAATGTTATCTCCATGATGATATCATGTCATAAATTAAAAAAAGAGAAAAAAATGGTCCATAATATCATGAGAATAATTATCAACTTACGGTTTAAATATATAAAAAAGTGAAAAATGGGAAAGAAGGAAGAATAAAAATAAAATAATATATTTAAGAAAGTTTAATTATATTAATCTGTTCAGTTTTATTAAATCACTTTCCTCCCTAAAAAAGTGGAAAATTTCAAATTCATTGTTGTGGGATATCACAAATGATGTGTAATTTTAGGTACTTTGGTGCAGTATAGTGGATAACCATGGTCATTCCCTATGAAGATAATACATGATGAAATATATTTATGGTATTTTGTAAGAAATACTAAAAACTAAAAGGGATTTTTTATCATTAATATCTCAAGAATATTTATATCGAATGAAGATTTTATTTTTTTCATTATAAGATTTGATTGCTAATTATAAAGAACATGTTTTTTTATAAAAATATTTTTAGAAGGCATAATTAGTCTAACTTTAACTCTTAAATCACTTTGTAATCATTATTATTAAAATTCAAATCCAAAAAATTATGATCTTATAATGTACTTACTCAATATCCCTATGTCAATTAACTTCAACCACAAAGATGAAATGAATTGAACCATTCTCTAACTCCAAAACATGCAATCATAGAACCATAAAATTATTATTAATCCATAGAGAGATAATATTTATTGATGAATTAATTCTAATTTTTATAGTATAAATAAACATTAATTGAGTTTTGGGATTATATTTTAACCCAAAAAATCACTCTTATTTTGGTTTTAATGATTAAGTGCACACTTTTACAATTATCACATAAACAACCTCACATGTAAAATGGTTATCAGTTGATTTTTTATTTTTTAATAAAAAACATAATTACTAGATCATGTAAATTTGATTTATATTAATATTATTGATTCAAAAAAAATGAATAAGGTTTGAATTAAATATATTTATAAGAAAATATGATCTTCCATGGGTGAAGTAGTCATCCTAGAAACAACTTTTATATTTAATGGTCTTGAAATGGTATATCCCGATCACATTTATAATCTTGATTTTAAAATTAAATAATATAAAGAATGGTGTATAAATATCTAATTGAATAATATAAATTGAATAAAATCATAGAATTTTATTTTAATAAATGAAAAGTAGAACATGAAGAATGAGTATAATAAGAAGAAGGCATCGTAGAAGGTATCCGCGATTAAAGGGTTCTCCATAGTGAATTTTTTGAAAAACCTTGAGTGAAATCACTTTCCATCATCCTTAAATATATTTATTCATGGAAAATACCTTCTAAATGAGAAAATTTCACATTTATAAATCTGATAGATGGATAGGTTTACAAGTGGTCACAAGTGTGAAATAGAAAAATTGGCCGATTATATTTTAATCCCAATTTCACTAACTGTTGGAGTTCCAAATTGCATGAAATAGTGGTATATCTAGCATTATTATTTGTTAAAACTTTATTCATCTCTATATTATAAATATATGTTT
Source organism: Viscum album (assembly GCA_963277665.1). Taxonomy (NCBI): domain Eukaryota; kingdom Viridiplantae; phylum Streptophyta; class Magnoliopsida; order Santalales; family Viscaceae; genus Viscum; species Viscum album. The sequence continues at coordinate 1,769,507,780 of OY728152.1, forward strand.
TCTATCAAATCTTTAATGTAGAGGATATGTATCAAATGGTGAAGCGATTTCCATGTTAATGATTCTTGACAAACATTGTATTAATTCCCCATTTTATCTCATGATATGTATGATACTTCATGATTGGACCAAATTGAAATTTTATCATATTCCATGGAGAATAATTTCATGAAATATCATGATTAAATAATCTCCCAAAAAATACATATGTCTAAAAACTAAATTGAACATTAAAGGGTTAAAATTGAATTTTTATCAAATTTAAAAATTCATGATCTAATCCCATATTTTCCTTAAATAAAAATATGTTTCATAATTTAGGGAAAATATATCATTTATTATCAATAAAATATTTAATAAAAACTTATTCTATATATTAGTGGTAGGACATAAACACTAAAATACCAAAATAAATGAATCTATAAATTGAGAATCCCCACCAAAAATGTTCTCAGGTCCAAACCCTGTCCCATCCTCCTGGACATCATCCTTTTGTCTCAAATCAAGAACCAGTCCCATGGAAACATCCCTTTTCCTATCATCCAATAATGAAATCATCTCAATAACCAAATTTAATCCTGAAAATGGTGTGATTATGACTCAGTTGTCCACTACCAACAACATCTAAAATCTTATCCAGTCTGAGTATATAGAGTATACCGGTGTGGATTTTAAAATTAAATAACAAATAAATAAACCAATCAATCATCAATAATTGGGTTCCATAATGACACCTAAGACTTAACATACCACATAATACCTTATTCAAATCTCTCTATCTGTTTTATCCCATGCAGGAACAAATTAGTCTATGGGGGTTTCCTAAATTCAATCCAGACTGTGAGTCATGAAGAGTCTAAAAAGTTTTCCCTATGGAACTCCTAACACGAGTCATAATGATTCTATGAGTGATTTCCCCAAGTCACTATAAACTACGGGTCATAATTATTTTTAGGGTTATTCCCCAAGGAAATCTAAACCATGATTCATAACAAGTCTAAAGGATGTTTTCCCCAAGACATTCTAAACCGTGAGTCATAATGAGTCCATGGGTGATTTCTCCAAGACACTTAAAACTATGAGCCATAATTTGTCTAAGATGAATTAAACCATGGAACTCTAAACTATGAATCATAATAAGTCTAATAGGAATTTCCCCAAGGAAATCCAAACCATTAGTTATAATGAGTCCAAAGGTTATTTCCCCATGGAACTCCAAACCTTGTGTTGTAATGATTACAATGGGTATTTATCCCAGGAAATCTAAACCATGTGACAAAATTTAATTATAAATAAAAATTAATTGATCAATTTACTAAATTTAAATACATCATTCTTCATATAATAAAAATGTACAATAGTTTCTGTAGTATTTCCTAGAAATCCAAAACTACATGATTGGTCAATTTATTAAGTCGTTACACCCTTAGAATATCTCTTCTAAATTTTACAATTTATGTACCCAGTCAATCACACCTAAAGTGGTGGATAAATTCTTTATGTACTCACCATCATATAGTTTGTGTCCTATGGAGTGGTCTAATGTATTGATTTAGGTCTATAAAATTTTTAAATATTAATTTTGGTAAATCTTATTTTATGTCGGTGTGAGGACACATTATATTCACAATTTTTTTTATAATTATAACAAATTGAATCGAAACATGGTACTCTATTATTGCTTATGTATATTATTCCAAAATCAAACATTAATTTGATCTAAAATGGTTGAAATCATAAACTACAGGTTATGATGTAGAAGTAGGGAATAAAGTTAGAAAATAGAATGAGACTAATTTCCAATGAAAAAAACAGAGAATGATCAAGGTTTTAGTTATATCTTTAACTTAAAAATATAATCATAATAAATGGTAATCGATTTCTTAAAGTAACAAGATATAAATCTTCCATTCCTATTGGGGAAGGATAGTGGCATTCACATGGGGTTTTTGGTCCAAATTAATGGGAAATACAAGTCCCCAATCCACTTAAAATGGGTTGAAAAAAAGGGAATTTCAAGATTTTAAAAGGGACACTAGGCCTTACCATGGATATATCTATGACATGGAGTTACCCATGGTTGTTTCCAAAACACTGAGGAAGATCAACCTCCGTGTGATCTTTCTTTCCCTTATGAAACACCCAGTGAAACACCTGGGGATAGTTCTTTCTCCTTCTCTTCCTTCCATAGCTAGGTTTCCTTGCCAAAATAAACAGTGAATGGAGACTATGTCATAATAGGTCCCTCCTCCTATGGAACATCACTCACATGGGACACCTCCAAATGGAACAAAAAGGATCATGTGGTCACCACTATGAGGTACCTCCCAATCTATTCTCACTAGTGACCCTTTATATATCCATAGTCTGGATCATGGAATATGAATCATTGTGGTCAATAAAATAGTGATACTGAGGTCACCACAGTATAGGGGAACCCATAGTGAGCCTCCAGGCTCCCTATATAACTCTCATGACTACTAAACCTGATCTTAATCCCTTAAAAACACCCTAGATGCCTCCAAAACTACACCATCACACTAAAACAAAAACAATCATAAATAAACCAATGGAAAATTTTTGGCATAAAATATACGATTTCATACCTTAAATTATTCTGAGGTTTTATATGCATGATGAAATCTTCTCAGATAATGGGGATTTTTTATGTTATTCATAAAGGACATTATGAGTGGTGCAACACACAAAATCATTCACTATTTTATTTTAGGTAAAAAAACTTCCCTATTTAATTAAGAATTTTTTATTAAATTTAATAAAATTCATGATTGGTTAGGTACCTGATGATAATGATTTTTCACAAGGTCATGTTGGGGTATGTTATGGAATATTCTGGTGTGGTTGGCCAAGAATTTTGTATGGTGAGATCTTAAGTTATTTTTTCATCCATTATTCCTTTTTTAATTAAATTTAACTATTAAATATAATTTTTTGTAATTAATTTTTTTGATTTTGTGGCTTGAGATAGAATTTTGGGGGAGGATACGACCATGGATTAGGATTGGTCACGATTATGATGGGGTAGATGGGATAACTTAATGGTAATGTATCTGTATAAGGTAGTATATCCTAGAAAGATTTACAAAGGTTTAGGTATCATGTTTATATATAATGTGATATGAAATATCACAAATTGAAAAAAAAATAAAACTTATATTTAAATTTAGTTGTTTCTAATAAATTTTGTTTAATAAAATAGATGTTTCAAGGGCTACGATAAACCCTTGAACACTATTTTGATGCCTTAGCCCCTGATGGTGGAGGGCTTGATCATAAATGTGTGTCACGATATACATGTACCACATAAGGTTATGAACTAAATGAAATAAATATGCATAGTGATCCTAGAGGTTGGGTAAATTTGGGCCCCTGAGTTTAGAGATGATGTTCAGATGATGATTGAAAGAAAAGGAAATTCTTTGTGACCATGTCACCAAGGGGGTGAAGATATAGGTTTAGGTCATGTTGATCTCAATATATGAACTAAAAATTAAAATAAATACAAATATCCTAGGGTATTTTTTTCTAATTCTATTTTCATTGGTATGGAAGGATTAGGCTAGTGGAAATGAGTTGGACCATCATACACCTCACATATAAATAAAACACCATATCGAGGGTGGAGTAGAGAGTTAGAAAGTTACCTGATAAGTATAAGCCCTTTGAGGATTTATGTGATGTTATGGGGAGGTTTTATTTAGGTGGAGAGTTTGAGAGATATCTTAATGAGGTGTGAGATAGGATCCGAACATGGGTTGAGGAAATTATCTAGATAACTTGGAATTTGTATTACAAGGGCCTTAGGGTGAGAAACATGACAGGATCCTTGGTAATATTGTAAAAATATTTGACGTGTAATTTGTATAAGGTATTAGGTTGGACTCTTGAGTATAGGGATGGGGAAGGTCCTATGGGATTAGATAACACATTAGGGTGTTAGATATGGCTTGGTTCCATTGTGGTGAGAATGATATGGGTCTAAGGAACCTTGTGTACTCTTGTTTAGGTGAGATGAGGATGTTGAGAGTCTGTCATGTTGTTATTGTTGTATCTAGATGGTCTTTAGGAGATTGACCTATGTTTTTTATGGACCATCCCATCCCTTTTTCACCCTATATAGGATCAGTAAATTAATGTTACCATGGTGATATATTATTATGGGTTCGTTTGAAAACCTTGAATTTTTTCTTAAGAATATACCCTAGAGAATTAGGGTCATGTTCAAAAAAGTGGTCAACCCATGAAGTATGTGACGAGGTGTTATAGAGAGAGAGGATATTACCCATTAATATATGGTATATATATAAATATTTGATGCATATATATGATGTAACATGGTGGGATGTGTCCCTTGAATGAATGTGATATATGATACATGGTATATGAGGTTCCAGGGTGAGATATGAACCCTAGGTGTATATGTTATCAAGTAAAAAGGTAGGATATAACCCACTTTAAAATGTTTAAATTTATCGGTTTTGTGATTTTAATTATATAATCATATAATTGAAAGAAAACCCATATATGTCTTATCTATCCCTGATAAAATCAACATGAAATATATATATATATAAAGAATATACATATATTTTTAACCATATAAATGATGTTGTAGCCTCCTTCTCCATGTATTTTTATTAGTGATGATCAAAACGTAGCACACATTATCGTATTCCTCCAAGGGGGAGACTCTATCTCGTGGATCTTGGATCATAAGTGGAGGATTCTTATACACTCGAATAGGTGCTAGTGGATTCACCGAGGGTGATGAAAGTGATATGAGAAATAAATAAACTTATAGAATGATTTTCAGGAAAATATTTATCAAAATCACCAATAAAAAATCATCTATAAGCACTCTCCCTCCTCTTTCTTATTTTTTTCCAACATGAGTGATCACATCCCTCTTATGGTCATCCTCGACACTCCTCTTTTAAAGAAAAAAGGCTCCAGCCATATTCAACACATCAAATTCATTTATTCAAATTAGAATATTAATTAAACCTATTTAATTTAAATTAATTATGTTTTTAATTCATTTATAATGTATTAAACCAATGAAACCACATGGGCGATGTTGTTGTGGGAGTTTCAGTTGAATGCACACACTATGTTGGGTTTAATATAGATTGGGGTTCCTACCTAAGGACTATTAGTAGGAACTTATACTTATTATATATACCTCACAAAAATATAATTTAATTTAAAATCCAATTATCTCAATATTTCATTTAAATAACTAAATACTTAATCCAAAACATCACAAATCTTTTGTAAATTCATCAAATATTTCTTCTGGATAGAGTTTCATCAAGATCTATTCATTTTGGAAGAATAAATTTATCCAAAACATTATCATTTTCTAGGTGACTATATTTTTCACCATGAGGGCTTTATTAAAATTTATGATAAAGAAAATGTCCATATTTCATATACGTAATAAAATAGTGGCCTCTATAAAAGATTAATTGCCACTAAAGACAACAATGGGTCTTCCGTGATCTCTATCAAACATACTCATATATCTATATGAATATATACACCATAATATGTATCATATTTATCATATGTATTCCTATATAATCCCTTTTTCCATGACCTAAAGTGAGCACTAGACACTGGAAAATGTCAATCTAGAGTATACCACATCATAATATCTTTATTCTATGAAGTATATTGAACAGTTCAGTGAATACATCACATATCATTTATCTGGTGAATGGGAACATCACATGTCCCTCATCCATGTAGTAGAACACATTATATGTGACCCAAATAAGAATGGAATATAATTTCCATAGCCTAATTATATTAGGGGGAAATTTTATTTACCTATCATTCAAGTGGTAAAATCCCATGGTGGTTGTACACTATGTGATGAAACAATCAGCATCATGCCCAACCACCTCCTTTTTCTATAAGTTATTTACAACTTCCATAAGCTGGGTATCTAAGTTTGAAGAATCAAATTATATATATATCTCCAAAATCATTCAAGAAGGATTGATAATAAACATACACCTCTAACTATATCGATGACTATATAACATTCCATGAGATACACTTTAACATATCATCCCAAGTAATAAGTCTCTACTTATTACCACATAAATATACTCCTAATATCTTATATACAACCCTTTGTATCAAGTATAATATTCAACTCATTCTAACCATAACATAACATCACAACCCATAATACTATGTGATGATCACGAATTATAGATAACTCAAATTAATACATTGAGGGGCTATTATCATTCAACCATTCATACAAATTAAAATATATTACACATGAATAAATGATAAATGGATCTTTTCTTTATTATAATTACATGAAACAATTATGATAATCATAAATATTCTATAATATGTCTAATACCCATGGATTATGCATTACCATCATATTGTTTCAATATTAATGGTTTTTTCAATTGATCTATTATATTCTCCCATATCGACACCCAAAAAAATTACATTTCCCTTATCAATATTCCCTCACATGAGTCAATATGTTTAAAGGATTTGATTAGTACTTTGGTGAGATTTGGGTTCTTTATCCTAAGGAATATCTTTATTATTATCACATTAAATCTCAATTACTCCCTTGATTCACATAACCCCTCGAATTTCATAGATTTTCATTATGATCTAAACAGTGTATTTCACAATATCTTATATATTGATTTACTTTTCCTCTATTTTTGAGTCCATTATGATGGATTCATTAGAACTCACCCAACTAACAGCTTCACCATTTTTACAAAACATGAAAACCATATTTATATTTTATATCATCTCCATTCAATTGTAAAATAGAATCTATGAAACCTTTTACATAGATACCATCATCTTATTTATAAACTAATAATATAACTTTAGCCTTTATCATGTATTTAAGGACATTAATCACATAAATACAATGAATCTCCCCAAGATTATATTATTTTATACTATTTATGATAAAATAATAGCATAAATTGGTTGACTACACAACATGTAATACATTATAAAACCTATGATGGACTCATAGGGAATTATATCCATAATTTCAAACTATTTAGAAGGATCATGACTCTTCCTAAGAATGATTCCATAAAACATTGTTAAAACCCCATCATTGAGTTATTTATGCAAAACTAATTTACAAATTTTCCAATATATATGTTATAACATAGTCCAAGAAACCTCTTAGGTCTATCTCTGCATATCATTATAATTTATATATAGACCCCTTAACCCATGCCTTTAAATGACAACCACATACCCACCAAAATCTTCATAAGGTGTCAGACGTAAATTATGATAAGTAGTACGTCTTCTATATAAAATATCCAAAATAATACTATTATCCCACTACTATTATTATATAAACACGAATCATTCTCATTATTAATGAAAAAAAACTCTTTGATTACATTATCAAATTGTATATTACAATTCTGAGAATCCTGCTTCAATCAATAAGATGACCATTTTAACTTGTATTCCTTAGAAGCATCATTTGGAATTTAAACCCTTCAAGAGGTTCATATACATATCCTTAACTAAATTACCATTAAGAAACGTTTTTTTACATTCATTATATATATTTCATACACAATGTTAGCTACTATAGAATCTAAAATCTGAATGGATTGTGTTATCACATTTTGTGAAAAAAATGTCTTCATAGTTAATACCATGAATTTTTATAACCATTTTCAACATAGAATTATTTATATGTAGAAACTATACTTTCCATGTATGTTTTATTTCAAAACCAGTTGCACCCTAGGGGTATCACTCCTTTAGGGGCATCCACCAAGTTCCAAACATGGTTAGTGTAGAGGAGAACATTTTATATTCCATTGATCTTAACCATTTCTTAAAATCAAAAAACTCAATGGATTATTGATACGATATAGTATAATATCCTCTAAACATTTCCTCAATTTCATTATCTATAGGAAATCTATATCTTGTGAGATCTTTGATGAATCTTACTAGACCTTTTGGGTTCTTGTGTAATATTAAATGTTTTTTCGTTTAAACCCCTTTATGAGACCGGCTGAATATCCACTTTAGTAATACATATTTTTTCTATATTAGACTTTTCTAAATTCAATTCTCCTCACACTTAATCAAAAATAAATAATTTTATAAAAAATTAATTTTGGAAAAAAATACTAAAAACACGTTGTAAGGGTTATAGAAATAATATCCCTTGGTTTCCTTAGGATAAACCAAAAATAAGTATTTTTCATATTTGGAGCCCATATTAACAGAATATAATCATCATATGAATGATTTTCATTCCAAAATCATCATAAAATACATAATGTGATTTTTACTAATCTATATCTCATATGGTGTATTTATATATTCTTTAGATAGAGTGAGGTTGAGTATAAATATAGTATTCTTTAGAATATAACCCCAGAATGTAATATAAAGGTCACACTGACACATCATTGAACAAACCTTTGCTAAAAATGTATGATATATCCTCTCTAACACACCATTTCATTATGGTGATCTAAGGGGATTTATTTATAACAATTCTACAATCTCCTAGATGATCAATGAATTCCAGGTTTATGGTTTTACAACCTTGATCTAATCATATAATATTAAAATATTTTTCAGGTTGATTTTATACTTCATTTTAAAACTATATGAACATTTAAAAAGTTTCATACATTTATAATCAAAGAAAATTACTACGTATAATATCTAAGACTCTAATATAACTTTTTCTATTAACAATGGTATGTTTGTTCATTTGTTCAAATAAAAAATATTCACAATTTTTAAATTATTCATAATTGAATGGTTCCAATAATCCATAATTATAATGTTTTTGGATTTTTTTTCTCATTTATATGTCATAGGAGATAATGAAAATTGTGGGTGTTATTAGAATAAACCATAAAAATATTATATTAAATGTTCTAAAAAGGATAATCAATATCTGGAATATATAAACTTTTTATTATATTCCCATTACAATAAAACATTCCATTCATATATATAACAACCTTTTTTCTTAATAGATAGTGAAAATACTAACATGTACAAACAAGATACCGAAATAAAAATCATATTTATGGTGAGAACAAAATTATAGATATTTAATTCAAGGATCAATCCACTGGGTAAATTTAATTCTTAAGTGTTAACCATTAAAGAAAAAACTATTTCTCCATTATTGAAAAGACTTTTTACATCACCCTTTTACAATTCCATTTTATCTTTGTGTCTATGTTTTTCAATAAAAATGTGTGACAGACACTTAGTATCTTATACCCAATTTTCAGAGTTAGTAAAATTTACCTATGTAACAGTCACATTAACATGCTCATTATTCTTCTCTTTTAGAACACTTGTAAACCCTAGAAACAAATATTAAACTTTTTTATATGCCATAAATATAAGTTATTTAAATATTATTATTATCTTATATTCCATAATCTATAAAAACAATACACATCAAAAGGTGAGTATAATGATTTATATCTTTTCATGAATAAATTTTAATGAAAGTACCCCCCACTAAAATGATGAACCTAAACATCATATTTACTTGGTGTTTCAAGATCTATATTCCACTAATTAGTGGTTTTGTGTTACCATTTGTATAACCACATAGATATTTAGATAGGGAATTATCCTAATCATGATAGTTGTGATTATTAGATAGTTGAGAAAATAACATTTTTTCCAAATCCATATTTATGAATAAAATCAAATCTATTCATGTGGTAACCTAACTCTTATGATTTACAAGTTGAGTATCACCCAAATAAAATGTCAAAATATGTTGAAAAAATACAACCTAAGGGCACACTACTTTATTATAAGCTACCAAAGGATGATCTAATGGAACTCACTACTTTCATTCCTTACACAATATAATCCAAAGGGAGATTATTCTATTAGAACCTACCCATTAAAAGATTGAGATCATAACAAGTTTTTTAAAATATTTATACACTTAGTGTTTTGAGGGGTTTTTTATCTACAATTTTATCCAACTTAATATAAATCATATTAATATTAAGTTCATAAAAATTTCCTCTTATGAAATAATATTATTCTTATTTTTATTCCCTTGTGTATTCTTACTTCTAATGATTTATTTTTGGAATCCCTATTACATCCACGAAATTAATGTGTTCATTCCATGTTAATATGTAACCAATTATAAAACCCATAATTTTGTGTCACTAATAAAAAAATCTATGTATATACATTGATAACTGAGTTCATCCAATGCACATTGTATATAAACCCATCAAGTAATGGTTTAAATTTATATAAAAGTAAAAAAAATCACATGTGAAAGCCCTGTATGATTGAAAACCAAACCATCGCCATTATAGAAGATGTTATAAGACTCCATGTAAGTGGGAAGTATTTCCCCAATTCCCTTCCCTCAATGAGACTTTACTCAATACATAATTCAATTCATGTTATTTATAAAAACCTATTTTCAAAAACTATATAATAAATCTAAAAACAATATTAGTTAAAGGTAAATGAAAAAAATAAATCTATTGGACTTTTTCCTAGAATGAAATGAAAGGATATTTCTTATAGAATCAACTTATTATATGAATTTAAGAATAAACAATATTCAAAATATATAAAAAATAATAAAGGAATAAATAATTAAATAAACATTTTATTACACATGAGAAACAAATGTTAACATTCCATATTTAATTTAGGCTTGAAAAAAATAAATTTATCAATTTTAACACCTATCATTTATGAAAAATTTACAAACTATAAGAATAATTAACTAAATATAAAATTTTAATTAATTTTATTTTGAACTACCACTTGAAAATATGTTGGTACATTGTATTTTCATGTTATTTCCCCACATAATGTTTTCACAAAACATAGTGTCACAATTACACCCCATATTATAGTGTCAGAAAACATAGTATCATAGTAGAGAGTTAAACTTAATATTTCATTGAAACACAATGTAATATCACATATATTATTCACAATAAAATTTCACTCAACATATGGTTAAGTAACCTTAAAATGATTATCTATTTTTCATGGTGTGGATGCGTGATATATTATACCTTAGCATATATTATGCCCATAATTCATATTATTTTTTATATTTAATGTAATATAGCGATTTTAGTATAAATTATCTTATTTTTATCATATAATTCCATACTATGGTTTCAAATAGTTTTTCACCAAAAGGAATCTGAAATTTCTTCTTGAGATTACATTGAAGCTCAATATATCCTCAAAAGAGATATCCTTAGGTAACATTGTTAAAAAATGTATCCTTAGGTATCAAACATAAAATTATAATTAAAATAAATGCAATATTATGTTGGAAAATTTTAGTTGCGATTCATAAACATATTCATTATTTAAAATAATTAATGAAACATTTTTATTTTTCAAATACCACTGATGGGTTTTTTGAGGTTCACCAAATGAACCTGGAAGTGAATGAAACCCCAAATATTCCTATCATATTCTTGATAGATCAACATAAAATATATATATATATAAATATATTTTAGTGTTTGTGTGTAAAGAACATAAAAATATTAATACATGGAGAGATGATGTAGTAGCCTCTACCTCTGTATTATTTTCTTGATGAAGATCATGATGTTGAAAATAATGATTTCTTCATCTAATGGAGACACCGACTAGTTGATCTTGGTTCATAGCTAGAGGATTATCATTAACCCATATGGGTTCATACACCTTAACTAATTTAAATTAATAATATATTATAAGGAAAGGATTTTATAGAAATATTTTCATGATACTTTTGATCACAGTAACCAATGAATGATCATATGTGAACATTCTTATTTTTTTCTAAAAAAATGGATCCTCCTCAATACACCTCTTTTAATATATAAATTCAATGTCATTATTTAATTAATAAAATGTGATTATTCCTATTAGTATATCTGTTGAACCTATTTAATGTACATTCATGTAGTTTTTAATCCATTATCAATGGATTAAACAAAATAAACCATGAAGGATTTGTCACAATGGTAGTTCTAGTTAAATGCACACACTACATTGGGCGCAGTGTGCTCCCAGGTTCCTACATAAGGATGTTTTGGAAGAAATTTGTTATTAATGTCTATGAGTAAAATGTTTATAAATTAAGTGAACATCTATCCGGCCTAGTATCTTTTTAAAGGTTGGATATAGATCTTGGTTTATATGTTATATATGGTTCTAGGGTAGTATTACCCCTGGGTTTTATGATATTTTATGGATTCAGTTAAGGGATGTGACCCCCCCCATGTAGATGATATGATATGGAATTCTTGGGTGTGAAATATTTTCACTCAAATTATAGGTGAATTTTGATTCTTATGAAGGGAACTATATCTTCTAGATGACATGTTGTCTCCTAATTCTAGGGAAGGGCTTGGTTCCCCATAATGGTTGTGTGACATTATTGAAGACATTAGCTAAGGGATGAAGTAGTTATGGTTGATATTTAGTGTCACCTTAGAAACCAAGGTTCAATGGTGGTTATTTTATTATTTTTATACATTTTACACTATTATAACAAGTGTATCACATATAGATACACTATATTAATTTTTTAGGTACATCATTAGTGGTGGCCTACTGATTTTTACGCACACCCTAATCTAGTAGCCTTGGAACTTTAGTACATGATCAAACCTCATGTTCATAGGTTAATGTATGGTATGGTTCTAGTGTTACATTCTCGATTTGGATAGATTATATTGTGATATAGATGTGGTGAAGCTTAGGGATGGAAGAAGACTCACTTATGAATTTTATTCCTCTTTTATATTTTATATATGATCGACCTACTTGTTCATCAGTCATGATGTATGCTTGTATCCTCATATATTCATTATTATATCATAGATGTTCATTGATTCGTTATAATAATATTATATATTATTAAGGATGATTAGTTATTTACATTATTGTTTTAACTCTAATATGAGGGTGTAGTATCCCCATGGAAACACTTTATACCCTCAAGTCTAGTTAGTATCCACTAGAATAAGGGGAGTTGTGCATGAGATCATGTGACACCATATTCTAATTATTATAGAGTGAATGGGTCTATTGATCTCACAAATTAATATGAAAGAATATGTTAATTTTGAATTGGTATTTAGGATATAGTTGATAGAGAATAGTAATGTTTTAGAACATGTGAAATACCCTAGACCGGTGATTCAGTGTCTTCTTTCCAGTGGAAATTCCATGAAACCAAGGTTAAAGAACTGATATTTTATTTTTCAATATAAAAATTGAGATATTGATTGAAATATGTTGTGTGTGTTTGAGATTTATATTTTTGGGTAATGGTAATAATCTTGTGTGAATTAATCATATTTGTAACATATGATTCATGTGACATTGATGTGCTTGTATGTGATTGATTCCATTTTTTATAGGGTTCATCTATTTATTGTGTCAATAAAAACATATGTGGTTCATTCCTATACATCTTATTGATGGTATTCCACTCATCTAGACAATGTTGTTTCCTTCTTATGAGAGGTAATATGTATCCAATCATGGGATATTCTTCAATAATGGTTTTACTATTCATGTATATAAGGGATGTATAGTGAATCTTGGAAGGTCAGTATAGGAATTAGGTTCCTTGGTGATGGACCCCTAGTGGTTTATTTTGATATTGGTTCCAAAATTAAAAATGTGGTTTAATTACTTAATGTTTAAAAAAAAACCTATGTTTTTTTCTAAAATATATATTTTTAGTGAAATTTTATTTAAAAAAAACTATATGATCAATGTTTCACTTGATCAGAATCATTAAAGGATGATGTCATTGTATGCAAGTGGTTATGTCCTAGTCCTTGAGGTGGTAGTTTGGTATGTGGATTTTAGGTGAGGATGGGTTCCCAAGAGTGGGAGGTTGAATTGATATGTGATTTCTGACATGTATATGTGAAAAACCTAGAGTGGGTTTGTAATAATATGATTTACCTTGTGATATTTGATATAGGAGTAGTGATTGTTTTCCTATTAGATGTCACATATGTGGGACATGGTTTATGGGTTAGGTTTGAGATCATAATGATGTTTGTATGTATATAAGGATATATGTTAGTTGAGTGTTTTGATTGAGTTGATTGATATTCACATGTTTTTTAGATGAGTTGTGATATAAAAGAGTAACATTAGATTGAGGTCGTCCTAGACATGAGAGTTCCCTTAAATATAATAATTGTGTGTAGATGTTTTATATATGAGGTTTTTATATGAGAACGGTTATCATATATGTAGTATAGGAAATTAGATTCCTTATGTATCATTGATATGGAATCATGGGTGATTCATAAATTTTGATAGGTCTGAAATTCATATGCAAGGTATGGTCAGCTAGTTAATTAACAAAAAATAGTCTAAGATGGATGGGATATTATTCATAATGGCATGAGTGTGATTCCTTAGGTTTGTTTAAAAATAATAATCATGGTTAGTGAAGTGATAATTTTTGTGTCGTAAAAACCTCAATCAATATTTTCCCTTTTAATGTAGCAAAGTGTTGACCACAGGGTTGTCTCTCGAGGAGGTTGCAGAGAGAGTTTCAAAACTATCACTTTTTTTATTTTTTGTAGATATGAAAATGTGGATTTGATTACCAATATGTGAATAAAATTTTAATTAAATAATAAAGTGAAATAATTTTAAAGTAAATATAATGTGGGTTTCAAATTAGGATTAAAAACAGTGGTCGCAGAAAAGATTCACCCTCTCGGACGCTCCCCTCTTCCTTGTATATAAAAAATATCTCTTAATTTAAATTCATAAATGTACCCCCAAGGACCCCCAGGTGTACACTCAAATTTGACTATACATTATATTAAGACTTCAATATTATTGTTTTCACACCTATAGAAGTGATTCAATTACTTAAATACCTCCATGTAATTGAACATAATTGAATTCTCTATGCTCAATGGAAGACCTCCCCAAAGAATTTTAAATAGATAAATCAATTATTCTACTTTATAGATGGAACAATGATCAAAACAAATTTTTTGAAAATATATTTAATAAATAAAACAACTAGATAGATTCAAAAATATATGTTCAAGATAAATTCCAAAAAAGATATTACACATTAAAATCAAAACATGAAAGAGAGTGTTTGTCGGGTGTCGTCATCGGCAACCACTTGCTGCTTAGCCTTGAATCACTTGAGAAGCCTTCATCTTCTCTATTGAATCCTAAAACGATGGAATATTATTAAGGTTCTAAATCTCCATCTTCCCCTTTGCTCTCTCAAGCCAGCTCCCTTTGTGACAGATGGTGTGGTGATGGATGGAATGTTTTCGGGAGGTAAGAGCTCCTCTCCTTTTATAGGCATATTTCGTCTTCCAAAAGATACCATGTTTTTTGACCAATTAATTGGCTGATTAACGCATGTAAACTTTCATAAATGTTATTCATAAATTTTTTGGCCATCCACCTTCCAAATTCCAGATTCATTGGACACGTCTATAATGAGTTATGATTTTTTATTGTTGATGATGCTTTCTGGATGAAGCTTCTAGGAAGCTTCCTTCCTAAATATGACTTTCAATGCCCACCATAACGGATTCAAAACCCCATAAAATTAAATATGTGAATGCTATGTGGAGGCCTCTTCCATATCCAAGTGGAATACCATCATTTGGAGTTGTGTAGTCTGAATTTCTATTACCAATGTGGGGTCTGCACAGTCCGCCCGGAAATATTGTCAACTGCATTGATTTGTTTGGGCCGCAAGATGCATGAATATGACCCCAGTCCTGAAGAAAAATATGATGGAAAAAAATAAGGGTTCAAAAAAAATGCTAATCACAAAATTTGGAAATATATTTTATGAGAAATGACCACAATACCCATGTGATAAAGATCTGTTAAAAATCCAGAATTATGAAATTTAATCTTTTTATCCCAAAACACTCTCTAAATCAAAAATTGTTACAAATAAGATCAAATTATTAAATTGGTGAGGTTTAAATCACTTAAATAGACATTAAAAACAGTGGAAATATTATCTCTATCAATTCCCCCACACTTGCTCTAGGACTCCTGGACAGGTGAGCACGGAATCAAGGAAGATAAAACACATACAAGTGGAGTTTACCAATTTACCACAATGAATTAAAAAGATATCATGCCTAAAAAAAGAAAAATATTTAAAATTCTCAATTGAAATAATTCAATTCACTTCCACTTCTTTTGTGTTCTCATAAACACAACACACTTACCTCACATTCATTTTCTCTCAGCACATAATATAGATTTGTGACAAGGCTTTTCTCATCCAACTCATGGAATAATTGCCCTAGGATTTCTAAATTTCTAAATCATCACCCGATGTGAGCCATGAACATATGATTATCATGAGGAATTTACAAGGTTTTTCTGTGGCTTGTGGTTGGTAGGATTCAAATGTGAAAAATTTTGTGGTTGAATAAGGAGGGTTTTTCTCTTTTTGAAGCAAAAATGCATGATTTTAATTTTCACTCAAGTATGGTCTCCTCCATATTATCCAATGAAAAATAATCAGCTTTGGTCATCTCTTTTCCACCCCATTACATCAATATTTCAGCAAAAAATATGAAATTTTTTTAAAGCTCTAGATAGGGTGCAACTTATTTTTATTGCGAGCTCTAGACAGGCACAACTCCATTTCATTTGAAATCTCCAGATGGGCATAGCTCTCAGGAAAACATATTTCTGCATCAAAAATGTTTCTTCAATTTTTGAATATCCTCCCAAAGGAACACAAAATGAGGTATCAGATCACGAGTCATCTTCCCCACACACTTAAGTTAAAATATATCATGCATTTATACTTCTAGAGCTGGTTGGAAAGGAAAATTTGGCTTATAATGTGGCTAACCTAATAGGATATACATGGCTAATAAGGGCTAAAAAAAGATCAAATGTTAAAGTCTGAAATAAAAAGGATAATCATAAAAGGGGGCTTCAATATTCAAACAAATTCCTCAATCATTTTAATCACATGTATATCAACCCTCGTGTTTTGATAGAAATAAATCAAGTTCTGGTTTAAACAATCACGAATGTGTTCTCTCAAGATTGAGGTAAATGTGAAGTAAATGTAAAAATGGGTCCATAGGCATCACAATAATGGGAATTTCAATTAAAAAAGTCATTGATATGTGCCAAGAGATTTAAAAATTAGTGGTCTTTTCAAAAAAAATCTAAAATTTTGAACTTAAAACAATGCCATTTTCATCATTCATTTATGTTCAGTTTCAAAGGATCAGTTGGTTCCCTCCTTAGAATGAGTTTCAAAAAAATTCAAAACATTCGAAAACATTTTTTAGTAGGAAATATTTGAAATTAAAACACATAAAATTTTAAAAATAAACATGCCAAATATGGAAAGAAAATTATAAATAAAAAAATATTTCAAATGAAATCTCATAAAAACCTAATCTACCTAGCATTGTGCCTCCCCCCCCCCCCACCACACTTATTCTATAAAATGACCTCATTGAGAAGAAAATTCATTTGAGAATGAAAGTTGAGGGAATTAAAGACATAATATGAATAAATGAGAAGGAAAGACACAACCTATCATTAATTGTATTCTGCATCATGAAGTTGAATTTCCTCCACTGGAGGATCTTGAAAATTCTCTCTAAACAACTTCATAATTTTCCCATTGACAGTGAATGATATCCCTTTGTCTGGATCTTTAATTTTTATAACTCCAAAAGAGAAAACATGGGTAACGATGAATGGTCCATACCATTTCGAACGAATTTTACCTGGAAAGAGTTTTAATCTAGCATCATATAGAAGATCTTTGTCTCCCTCCTTGAAGTTTTTGTTGAGAATCCTCCCATCATGAAAGGCTTTACTTCTCTCTTTGTATGACCTGGAGCTTTCATATGCATTATTTCTGATCTCCTCCAGCTCCTGCAAATAATATTTTCTTTCTTTCCCAGAGGAAATAGGTTCATGTAAACTGTTTTTATAGCCCAAAAGGATTTGTGTTATAACTCAACTAGTATATGAAAAGCTTATTTATAGACTAAACTAAATGTTGTGTTCCAATTGGGGTTTTGAAAGTAGTTCGGTGGGCCCAAAGAGCATCATCAAGTCTCAAACTCCAATCCTTTCTATTTGGGTTCACTGTTTTTTCTAGGATTTGATTGATCTCCCTATTGGAAAACTCATCCATTCTATTTGTTTCAGGATGATATGGAATAGAGTCCCTATGATTAACACCGTATTTCCTCAAAAGAGATTCCAAAGTCCTATTAAAAAAATGGGTACCTTGATCTGTAATTAGAAACTTTGGAAATCCAAACCTTGAAAACAAATTTCCTTTCAAAAATTTGGACAAAATCATTGCATCATCAGTTCAGGTGGGGATAGACTCTACCCACTTGGACACATAATCAATAGCCAGAAAGATTTATAGATACCTAAAATAATTGGGAAAAGGACCCATAAAATCTATTCCCCATACATCAAAGACATCACCAAACAAAAGTGGTTTTTATGGCACTTCATTCCTCTTAATAATGATTCCTTGGAATTGGAAATTTTTATAGGTTATGCAAAATTCAAAAGCATCTCAAAAAATGGTGGTCCAATAAAATCCAAAATCAAGAACGTTTCTTGCTATTCTCTGTGGTCCAAAGTGTCCTCCATAGTTTAATGTGTGGCAGAAATGTAGGATGGATTGAAATTCAGTGTTCAGAATGAATCTTCGTATCATTTGATCACTACCAATGTGTCATAAATAAGGATCATCACAAATGTATTTCTTTGAATTGCTCACAAGTTTGTCAATTTGATTTATGGAAAACCAATGGGGATGTTCAACAGAATCCAAATAGTTTAAAAGATTATAAAACCATGGTATTTCACTTTGAGTAGTAAATAAATCCTCATATGGGAAGGTTTCCATAATTGGTGGACACATCTAAAGTTTTCTTTTCTCAATAGATGGTATCCTACTCAAATGATCAGTAATAAGGTTCTCACATCCTTTTTTATCTTTTATTTCAATATCAAACTCCTATAAAAGCAAGATGGATCTCAGAAGTCTTGGTTTTGCATATTATTTCTTTATTAAGAATCTGATTGCAGAATGATCGGTGAAAACAATCACCTTAGATCCCAGTAGATAACTTCTAAATTTGTCTAGAGTAAAGAAAACATTCAGCAGTTCTTTCTCAGTTGTTGTTTAGTTTTATTGGGCTTGATCTAGAGTTCGGGATTCATAAGCAATCGCATGAGATTTCTTTTCTGTCCTTTGACTCAATACTTTCCCAAGAGAAAATTCGTATGCATCAGTCATGATTTCAAAGGGAATTTCCCATTTAGGAGGTTGAACAATGGGAGGGGTTATCGGTCTTTGTTCATCTCATGTAATTCATTTTTTCAATTCTCATCAAAGAAAAATGGGGTATCTTTTTGGATTAATCTTTACAATGGAAGTGAAATCATACTGAAATATTTAATGAATCTCATAAAAAATCTAGCATGCCCAAGGAAGGATCTCACATATCTTATAGTTTTTAGGGATGATAAGGAATATATGGTCTCAACTTCGGATTTATCAACTTGAATTCCTCAAGGGATATAACATGTCCAACCAACCATAAAATGGAATTTTTCATAATTTAGAACAATGTTCTTTTCAATGCATGTTTCAAGGATATGTTCCATTCTTTTCAAACAAATTTCAAAAAATGATCCTTACACAGTGAAGTCGTCCATAAAAACTTCCATGCAAGTTTCCAAAAATTTAGAGAAGATGCTTATCATACACCATTAAAAAGTTCCTGGGGCATTACATAAACCGAAGGGCATCCTTCTGTATGAAAATTTTCCAAAGGGGCATGTGAATGTGGTTCTCTCTTGATCCTCTGGTAAAATATGAATTTGAAAATATCCAGAGAATTCATCAAGAAAACAATAGTGGGTTTTCCTAGCTAGTCTTTCATAGACTTGATCAAGGAATGGTAATGGGAAGTGGTATTTCCTTGTAACCAAATTGAGTTTCCTGTAATCAATGCACATTCTACATTTTTTTGGAAGCCTTATAGGGACAAGATCACCAAATTTATTCCTTGATATTGTAAAGACACTTTTTTAGGAACAACATGTACTGGACTTACCAATTGACTATCAAATATGGGGAAAATTATTCCAGTGGCCAGCAGGGTGGTGACTTCTTTCTTCACAATCTCAAGAAGTGTTGGGTTCAGTATTATTTGAAATTGTATTACTAGTCTAGAATTCTACTCTAGTAAAATTCTGTGCATGCAAACTGAGGGACTAATTCATGTTAGATCATAGAGATTACATCCTATGTCTTCCTTGTGGGACTTGAGCACTTCCAACAATTGGTTTTCTTGGACTTCTGACAAATATTTTGAGATGATTATAGGGAATTGTTCATTATGACCTAAGAATACATACTTGAGGTTATCCGGAAGGGGTTTAAATTCTCTCTTGGGAGGGGTGGTTTCATTGATAACAGGGAACTGCTCATAAGTTAGATTGTTAAGTGAAGCTCCATGTTCATCATGGTGATCTCTTTCCATGATCTCAAGACTTTTTTTCTATGAAAAGTTAGATACCTCTCCTGGGATACCACTAACAGGTTCAATGGTTTCTAAAAATTCATCTTCATCAATGCTCAGATATTTAGTCTCAACATCCCTATACTCTTCATATTCTCCAATTTTAGCCTCATGTTGATCTGGGTTAGTATTATAAAAATTTCCATCTGTTTTCACATCAGTTGGAATTTCATCATAGAAAAAATCAGGTAACATGCCAGAGGAAAGTCAATCAATCATGTTTACATGGGGGGTTGAATGATCCTCAACAGGGTGTTTCATTGAATGAAAAATGTTGAAATGAACAAAATATCCTCCAAATTCTACTGAATGTGTTCCCTTGTGAACATTGATGATTGCTTTCGCCGTTTTTAGAAATGGTCTCCCTAGGATGAGGGGAGCATGTGTTCTGAACCTATCATCTTCCATATCCAAAACATAGAAGTCAACAGGAAAAATCATGTCTCACACTTGAATGAGAACATCCTCTATAACTCCAGCAAGTTTGGTGCTACTTCAGTTGGCAAGTTGAATGATACTTCCAGAGGGTTTCATGTATCCAACCTGAAGAGATGAGTAGACAGAATGTGGCATGACATTGATGGATGCCCCTAGATCAAGAATCACATATTTGAATTCCCATTTCCCAATGGTACAGGGAATGGTAAATTTTCTAGGGTCTTTACACATAACAAGAAGGGCATGTTGAATCATTGATGATACATTCCTTCTTAATTTTATTTTTTCACCTCCTTTGAACTTCCTCTTGTTGGTACACATGTATTTCATAAACTTAGTGTACCTTGTAATTTATTTCATAACATCGAGCAATGGAATATTGAATTGGACTTTATTGAATCTTTCCAAAACCTCCTTATCCAATTCTTT
Organism: Viscum album; assembly: GCA_963277665.1. NCBI lineage: Eukaryota > Viridiplantae > Streptophyta > Magnoliopsida > Santalales > Viscaceae > Viscum > Viscum album. Next base: position 1,769,529,313 of record OY728152.1, read on the forward strand.
TTCAGCACTTGACTTTGGTGGTGGTTCACTCCTTGGATAAGGCAGTGGAGGTTTGAATGTTTCTGGGGTATTCTGAGTATGTTTTATAGAAACATAAGGATTATAAATCCTCTTCCAATCATTCTTTGTTCGTTCAAACAAGATTTCATCCTTTGACTTTGTTGTTATATCAATTTTATATTCATCAGTATTTTTATCAACAGTAAGATTTTTATCAACATTATCAGAACCAGGCTTGATGTTCTCGATTTGAGGGTTGTTCAATTTTTTTCCACTCTTGAGTTCAATTGCACTCACATTTTCATTCCCATTATTCCTTGGATTTACATTTGGTTGTGAGGGTAAACCACCACTAATTTGATTTGTTATGCAATTAATACCAGAGGAAAGTTGACCCACTTGAGTCATCAAGGTATTATTTTTTTTATCTTGTTGTTTTTAGAATTCTTTTAGTTCCATTATTTCTTATTGTTGTTTCCTCAATGATTCTTCAAGGTTCCTATTAGAGTTTTGAGTGGAAGGGAGAGACTGAAATTTACTTCCAGAATGAGCATTGGCTTGCTCATTGAAATATCTTCGTTGAGAATTACTTGATTTTACTTGGAATAATATTCTTGGTTGTTAAGGATGAAGAAATATTTCAATTGAGTTGTTGTTCCATCCTTGATTGAAATTTTGGTTGTTTTGAAATAGTCTTTTTTGGTTTTATTGAAATGGTCTTCTAAGAAAAACTGCATTGTAGTCCTCAGGAGGCTCTTTTATTTGCAGGCATTGGTCACTAAAATATTCATTCTAAGATAAAATCCCATAGTGGACATGTAGTTGGAAAGTCGATTCAGGTTTGTATTAGGTTGGTGGGGTGTTAGACAACATCATTGACCATACCATGGTGGTAAGATCAGATATTTGACTTGCAATTGTGTTGTTTTCAAGACTAGTAGTAGGGAATTCTTATGCAGCTTTGACATGAAGAAGGCCTCTTTTTCCAAATTGTTGGGAATTCTAGGCCATGTTTTCAATTAGAATCCTAGAATCAGTTGGTGTCTTATCAACTAAATCTCCTCCTACAGCAGCATCGATCATACTTCAATCAGTGAGACACAATCCTTCATAAAAGTATTGAATGAGAAGATGGCCACGGATTTGGTGACGGGGGAAACTAAAACAATGATGGTTAAACCTTTCCCGGTATTCATGATGTATTTATCATTGTGTCTTTCTAGTTCCACTAATCTCTTTTCAAATGGATGCAGTTCTAGATGCAGGGAAAAAAATTTCAAGGAAAATATTTTTTAATTCATTCCAATTTCTAATCTAGGTTGAGTGATAATAGAAAAACCATTCCTTAGAAATTCCTTCTAGATAAAAAGGAAATGACCTCATCTTCTTTTTATCAGCATCGACTCCATTAGGTTTCATGTTGACACACAGGTAGCTGAATTCTTTGAGGTGTTTGTGTGATTCTTCATCGGGCAACCCATTGAATTTGGGAAGCTGGTGGTTGAATCCAGACATGATTTCAAATCCAGTAGGGGCATCAGGGTACTCTACAAGATTCTATTGATTTTCATCATAGGACGAAGGGAGTTCTTTCAATGTTCTATTTTCAGCCATTTGGATTTCAGATTCAACTAAGTCCCTCCTAGGTGTTTTGGTGGATGAATCACAACTTGCAACTTGGAGACTAGTTGCTCTAACTCTTGTGTGAAAAGTTCTATCAATTTCGGGATCCAAAGGTAACAACTTCAGTTCAGAAGTTCGAGGCATGAAAAAAAAATCAATTATAGCAACCTCCCCAGCAACGGCGTCAGTTTATGTGAGTGTTTTTGTATCGTAAAAACCTCAGTCAATATTTTCCCTTTTAATGTAGCACAGTGGTGACCACAGGGTTGTCTCTCGAGGAGGTTGTAGATCGAGTTGTGAAACTGTCACTTTTGTTATTTTTTCAGAAATAAAAATGGGGATTTGATTAACAATATGAAAATAAAATTTGAATTAAATTATAATGTGAAATAATTTTAAAGTAAATATAAAGTGGGTTTGAAATCCGAATTAAAAACAGCGGTCGTATACAAGCTTCATCCTCTCGAAAACTCCCCTCTTCCTTGTATATAAAAATTATCTCTTAATTTAAATTCCTAAATGTACCCCAAAGGACCCCAGGTGTACACTAAAATTTAAATATAAATCATATTAAGACTTCATTATGATTTTTTTCCCACCTATAGAAGTGACTAAATTACTTAAAGACCTCCAAGTAATTTAACCTAATTGAATTCGTTATGTTCAATGGCAAGACCTCACCAACGAATTTTAAATAGATAAATCACTTGTTCTACTTTATATATATAACAATGATCAAAAAAAATTTGTTGAAAATATATTTATGAAAGGAAAAAACCATATTCATTCAAAAATATAGGTTCAAGAGAAATTCAAAAAAAGAGATTACACATTAAAATCAAAACTCAGAAGAGAGTGTTCGTAGGTTGTCGTCATCCGCAACCACTTGCCGCTTAACCTTGCATCACATGAGAAGCCTTAATCTTCTCTATATAATCATAAAATGATGGAATATTATTAAGGTTATCAATATCCACATTCCACTTAGCTCTCTCAATCCAACTCCCTTTGTGAGGGATGGTGTGGTGATGAATGGAATGTTTTTGAGAGGTAGGAGCTCCTCTCTTTTTATAGGCAGATTTCCTCTTCCAAACATTGTCGTGTTTTTTTCACATTAATTATCTGATTCACGGAAGGGACCTTTAATAAATGTTGTTCATAAATTTTTTGGTCTTCCACCCTCAAAATTTCAGATTCATTGGACACGCCTATAATGAGTTGTGAGTTTTTTATTGTTAATGACGTTTTTTGGATGAAGCTTCCAGGAAGTATCCTTCAAAAATATTCCGTTCAAAGCCCACCATACCGGAATCAAAACGCCATGAAATTTATTTTTTTGAATGCTCCTTGTAGACCTCTTCCATATCCAAGTTTAATCTCATCATTTGGATGTATTTAGGCCGTATTGTGCTTCCATTACCAATGTGGGCTCCATGCAGTCCGCCCGGAAAAATTATCAAATTCATTGATTTGTTTGGGCCTCAAGATGCATTAATATGACCTTGGTGCTGAAGACAATGACTATGGAAATAAAATAAGGGTTCAAAAAAATTAGAATCACTAAATTTGGAAATATATTTTATGAGAAAGGACAAAATACCCTTGTGATAAAAATCTGTTAAAAATCCAGAATTATGCAATAAGAACATTTTATCCCAAAACACACACTAAATCTAAAATTGTTACAAATAAGATCAAATTGCTAAATTTTTGAGGTTTAAATCACTTAAATAGACATTAAAAATAGTGTAAATATTATCTATATCAGTTAGGCTTGATGATATTGACATTATAGGGGTGTGTGGTCAGGTGTTTATGCCTATGAACCTAGGTTTGTTGATGTGTGGATCATAATATTATGAATTAGGCAACTTTATTGGCTTATAAATGATCATATATGAATTGTGTTTATAAGATATTGAGATGTATTGTGTACAAGAAACTAGGAGAGGGTTCTTAGAGGATCACATTAAATTCAGATGTGAGAGTGGGGCCTGGAAAGGATTTTTTAGAAAATATTCATTGAATGTGGGAAAGTGATAATGAGGTTACATGCAGTGCCCATTGTTTTTTTAATCGGTGAATAGATTAATGTGAGTTTATAACTAATTTATTTTATTAAATTAATGTTTTCATGGTGACTTAACATTCAAATTTGGTTTTATATATGTTACCCTTCAATGGATGGTGACATAATGAATGGATTAGGGTAATATGTATAGTCAATTAGTACATGTGATTTGATGGGGTTGTTAGTATGGGTGACTTTAACTTATGAAGATAAACATGTAAGTGAATTTTCAATTATTTTTAATTACACTTGAAGAAATGTGTAAGGGGATCCATATGATTGGGATCTCACCATTATTTGTTAATTTTTGTAACCATCATTGTGAATGGAAATTCATAAGATTATAAGGATATAAATATTCATAATATAGGGGAATATAATGATTGGTGTTTTATGTTAATGATCAGGTATGACAAGTACATCAAAATACATTCATTATATGTGGTAATGGATGGTGTTTAGTCCTTGGTGATCAAATGTTTTGTTCAATGGAGTGACTATAAGTACATTCCTATGGTGTGAAGCATCAAATAAGTCATGGAATTGTGACACTCATGTAATAAAGGTTATGGATTAAGTGAGACTAATCAGTGGATGTTCGATTTTTCATTAGGATTCTAGAGTCTAGAAAGTTCTAATTTTATATGGTTCCTTGGTAGGTACAAAATTTGGGATAGGATTTGGTGTTGGATAGAGTTCATGTGTCTACCTTGAGCTTGGGATGGAATTGGGTGTGATCGAATAGTGAGTTATATCATAGGTGAACTGATGTTCAAGGGGATAGAATGATAGCCACTATGTTTGTATGAGGAATCAACCATGGAATTACATCGAGTGTCTGGTTCTTACTTTAATGTGGGTGTCAGAAGATTCTTAGATTCCTTCAAGAGTTAAAGAATAATCATCTGGTGATGTTATAGTATGTCAATGTATGATTCCAATAACATTCCGTAAATTTCATCAAATGGAGGAATGACCAATATTTATAAATGAAATTGGATTTAGTGAGGTGGAAACATTACTAAACATATCAGTATACCACTACAAGTGTGTTTTCAGTAATCAATTACTATGGCGGAAAGCATCATGGATTTAAATTTTTCTATATGAGTGGAGTATAATGGTGGGGTGAACCATTGGCCTAGGGACTAATTAGTTTATTATTATTTGGTGTCTAGGATAGACGGGTGTATTTGAGGGTTATCGCCTTGTTGGTGATGGTGACAAGCAAGTATCTTGGATCCTAATGAATAGTGAACCATTATGTTTGGAGTAATGCATCAGATAATTGTTGGACATTTGGGGATTGAGTGTTGTGATTTATTGGTGAATTTTAAAATGTGGGGGGATAATATTAAGTATATTTTCTTCTATGAGATATTAATTTTCATTATTTTTATTTTTAACAACAAGTGTCATTATGAGTTTTGAAATTCGTAGGAAATTTAAATTTTTAGTCCTTTGGTAGGAGAAATTTTTAGAATTGTGTCTCAGATCATTATTCTAGTAGTTGGAACTTATAAAAGATACATATTTTTTATATTTATTGATTCCGATGAGATTTTTCAACTTCTTAAGTGAATTTTATAGTGGTTTTGTTGTCATACTATTGTTTATTATGGTGTTTGGTGGCCTTTCGTGATGTGACATGTGAGGAGTGTATCGTGATGGCCTACCACAAGGGATGTGTCATTTTAGGGAGCGTAAGGGAACACACCATGGTTTTTCATGGAATATATTTCATTCCACAAAGGAATCATGAAGGCTATTATATGAAGTATGAGTCCATCACAATTGAGGCAAGGCGTGTGGGAAGTTATGCTATGACCCAAGTGGGTCACATTGTAGTGGTGTTTAGGTGGGGGTTGGACCCTCTATCTTGGGGTGATCATTTTATAACCCATATGGGTATATCTATAACCTATAATAGAAAATGATCACTTCTCTGTGGACCACATACTGACACTGTGATAGATCCAGTGGCCTATTTTTATGGAAATCAATCATTTTTCCAATGGCCCCCCTTTTGATTTTGGGGAAAGGGGAGAATTGAGTGAGACCACTTTCCCATCTATACCTTATTCTATTTCATATTATATTCCATCTTTATTTGGAAGGAATTTATAGTGTTTTCTTAGAAAATTTACAGTATGTTCCCCCTTGCTTTTCCTTCTATTATTCTACTCCCTTATTTTCATTGATTTTAGTTGTCTTCATACTAGGTTTTTAATGATGATTTCACTATAGAATAATGAAAACATCCAAAAATATGGGTTTATTACATAAAATGGGTAGAGGATTTCTTGAGAGGAGGGATGAAAATCTTTCTTTTTTTAGATTAGGTAAGGTGCTTCCCTAATTTATTTAGTATTATTATTAAATTCAATTATTTTAGTGAATGAGGTGGTTCCAGATGATATGGATTTTCCTTATGATTGTGGTTGGTTTCAATTTATATACATAAATGCTAATAAATTATTTTAGTTGATTAATCCATTTTTTATTAAACTAAATAATTAATTAAAATAATGATAAATAATTATTTAGATGTTTTGGATTAAGATAGGCACTCAGGTGATGATACGATCTTGGATAAGGCTTGGTTGAGCATAGGAAAGGGTGTTCGTGATTTAATATAGGGAATTGATAATTAGATTCATGTAGTGCCTAGATATTCCCTTATGTTTTATATGTTATATATATTTACCATGTGATATGTAGTATTTGTTAAAGTGGATACTTAATCCACTTTATTTATTTATGTTTTGATAAATAAAATATTTTTAATTTCCTAACTATAATTTCTCACAACTTTTATTTTAATCATTTATTCATTATATCTTGAGTTACAGTGGACCTGCAAATTCTTCATTTTGAGTTCAATCTGAAAAGTATCAAAGTAATTTGTGTGTTAATTGAGTGTAATAATTAATTCTAGAGTGTATGACTTCAAAAATGTAGAAAAATGATAATTGTGTGAGTATAGTCTATTTGATAACTAATAATAAGAATACTGAGTAGAATATAGCTTGAGAATTATATATTAAGAAGATTATAAGTCTTCAATATATAGATAAGTCTTTTAATTTTTTATATTATAACACTTCATAGTATAAGTATTGAGTAATATTTTACTCAAAAATATATGGCTTCCGTATAAAACATTGATTTTATTGAAAGGAAGGGAGTAAAAACAACCACATATTAAAATATATGTCGGCTATATTAGGAAAATGGTTACCTATAACAAGGTATGACATACAATAAAGATATACCTACCATGCATAATCGACCGTACCTTAATGGATTTGTTTTCTATGATACTCTATTTTTCAAAACCATTATATTTTATATATTTTAATTACTACAAAATTTGTGTTAATGTTTTTCAAAGATCTAATGAATTTTAAAATACTTATTAATAATGTTGATACAAATGAAATTTATTTATAATGATTTTATTCAATTTTAAATTACCATCACGTGGTTTAAATTCTCACACTAATTTCATAGAAAAATGTGAGTTTAAAATTCAATTTTTTGGAAATTTCAATAGATTGTCTCACATGCTTTATGGATATGTTCCAATTAATATTAATGTTATTTATTTTATATTTCCAGTGTTTTATTAATTAGTATTATGAATTTTACTATATGTATTTTTTTGATATTACTGATTTTCCAATTAAACAAAAGTGGGAATAATGTTCATGCACATTCACTTAAGAAACCATATATTTCATTAGAAAAGATGAAATGCAATGATTTTCATGATTTAAATTTATTTGTCATGAAACAACTCTATTTATTTATTTTGATGATACTAGATCAGGATAAAGAGGTTGAGTTATTCTTTATTTATACTATGAAATTCACCTTGATAATATAATAAATTTTACCAATAAACTTCAATCATTTCATTAGATTCCACTAGAGAGAAACCTATTTTCTCAATACTTAAATCCTATCATGATAATTTGATTTTTTTATTACTAATTTATATTATTATATTTAACTAATTATATCAGGTCAAATGAATGATAAATTTTAGGAGTTAGGATATAATTCCCCACACAAATGGTATGGTTTCTACCATAACTCGTAAAAGATTAGGGGATAAATTGTGAATTGGTCCAAGTAAAAGGTTGAGTTTTGTTCTACCTCTACTCCAAATTGATGTTTTTAGTCATGAATCTAGGTGTAAAAAAGGTAGGGTGATTTTGTTAAACCATCTACTGTGAAAAAATATTGTATAGGGTTACGCCTGTAATGTTTAAAAAGGTATTTATAAAGGTTTGTGACTCCCTTTAAAAGTTAGAGAATCCATTATTGTAGATTTCATCACTCTCTTTGTTTAAGAGGGGAGAAGAATATATTTGGATAATTTATATCAAAATTACTATATAAATCATGGTTTGAATTTCTATTTATGTTTCAACTATATAAACCTGACATTAATAAGTGTTTAAAATGATTAAGAAGATCAATCTATCGAATACCTGACCATATTTTTTATTATCCTTATGATATCACAATCAGAATCAAAGGTTTTTCTCTAGAATTTATATAATATATTATTATTTAAGATTCCATATCATACTATAAATATTAAAAGGGGACAATGATCTACTTTGGGATAGAAGGAATGAATTTTAATGATGGTTATACACCTCAAATACCTCTAATGTTTGGTGGAAATGATTTTGTATACTGGTATTCTCACATGGAATATTTTCCTAAACACATGATAATTAACAATTTTAAAATTTGTTTGAATCCATAAAAACTACCTAAATTTAATCCTAAATCATTGGTAGGTAATAATGTAATAAATTATGTGCCAACTTAAAAGGTGATGAATATTTTTTACCCAGAAATTAATAGGAATTTGTATAGTAATATTTATAGATGGAAAAAATAGGATATTTTTAAAAAACTATAAAATTCTAATCAAGGATTGGATAATTTGACACGAAAAAAATTATGAAAATAAAGAGAAAAGTACGAGGAATTAAAAAAGGGAGAATATGGGAAAATTAATTAAATGTTCCAAATATTTAAAATTATTTTAAATAAAAAGAGTTATTTGGAAGAAATGTTAGATAATTTTATTCTAGTTTAGAGGTAATTCAGAGATTTTTCAAATAAATCATAATATAAAAATGTAGTTATTCATGTAATTAATAATTTAAAAAAAAAATAAATTATACTAGATTAATGAATATTTACTATAACATGAATTATAATATGAAATTATTTCTCAAGTGAATAATTCCAAAATGAAAAGAATTTATTTTAAAATATATATATATATATATATATTACCACTCCCTATTATGACTATCAATTTTAAAAAAATGAAAGAGGCTAATCTGTAAATGTTTCTAGGGGAATAAGATAGAAAGGAAACTAAAGATGAATCAAAAGGAATTTCCCATAGATTGAAGAATGAAACAAAAAGTATAATTATGATAGTAAAGTCATCTATTATGAATGAAGAGAAAGAGGGAACATAAATCCTGACTAGACAAGAATCAACAATGATAAGAAAAAGAGAGAAGAATATAATAATAAATTAAAGAAATATAATTTAGTTACAGTTTTAATTTTTATTCAGATTCACATGATGAATCTAGTTCATGAAAAAGAATTAGTAGACCTATGTGTAATGGATTACTCAATATAGTTATATTAATATCATTTCTATTTCACTTCTAATTATATTTTTTATCATTCTAAATATTAATTGTATTAAGATAATTACAGACTCGATCAAAGAGTAAACAAGATAAATATATTATTCCAAAATATTAAGAATAATTATAAATATATTCTTACTGTAAATGAGAAATTAAAAATTGTTCCTTCAAATCACCAATGAAAAATTATGTGTTGGTTTAGATAGTATTAAATAAGGAGTATTAATATTAAGTATTATTATAATAAATGCGATGAATATTAAGGAATTAATTTCAATTCTATTTTTTATGAAAATTATTGGATTATAAATGAAATTAGTAGATTGAAATCTAATTTTTCCAAAATTATTAAAGGGAATCAATACAGAAACCCAAGGATAACATAAATTAATATTACATATTTTTTATGAATATTCCATATATCTCCCAATTAAACATGAATGGGAACCAAAAAAGGTTTATTTTACTTGGATATTAGATACAAAAACATATTATTTAAGTATAAAATTAATTATCTTAAACATATTTCTTTATATAAGGTACCCTTATAGACTCATAACACATAGAACATTCCATCAAAATATGAGTAAGGAAAACATAATAAAGGGTGATCTCAGCTTCTCAATAATGGTGAACATAGGAAATATAAATCATATAAGGGTATAAGATGAACATAAGGGAATTATAACATAAATAAGTTCATGTTCTCAAGGTAAAGGATTCATACCAAAAAAATATTATATCATATACTCAAAAATAAATTCATATTAAGAATCATGATAAATAAGAGTTTTAAACAAGTAATCATCATTCAAGAAACATAACATAGCCATGTCCCATCATAATCGTATGAAATGATAATCTTCTGTACATAGATATTCTCAATCATTACAACGCATAATCTTGTGATCGTAGATAGAAGTGATTATAATCATGTATCAATGTTTGAAAAAATACATTCTCAATCATTTTGATGAAAAATTATTTGATAATGGCTAGAATCAATCATACATGTGCATAATAATGTCAAAAAATCAATTCACATTCATGTACATGAATAAAATTCTGATATTATCTTGAAAAAACATATTCATTCATAAATTTTTGAACAAATTTATTTGGAATCATGTCCACACTAATCATTAACATCTTATGATATATCAATATCACATTACCTAATTCATTCAATGGATATAATGGTAAGATCTTATTTTTTATCATATGTAAATATCCCTTAAATTTGAATTTTAATCTTTAATTTCATAAAAATGGAAATTCTTAATGAAGTAATGGTGGTTTAGATATCATCTAGGTCTCTTTTGGAGCTCAGAGCTCCGAGTTATGGAGAAAAAATACTAGAAACATGATTTTTTGTAAATCACGCCCTCGAGCCCGCATGTTTTTTTTAAACAATAAAAGGGTTTTTTAGTAACCTATGGTGGGGTAATGGTTTTTTAAAATATTCACCCAAGGTCACACGTATATGTTTACAATTATAGGGTTTTTATATGAGTTATACAAGCTTCAAAAAATTGGAATAACCATGCACTATCCATACACTGGTAGTTCCACAAAGGCGGTGGGTGTGCACGGTTGGAGCATGCTTTGAAAAAATCATAGTGAAAAATGATTCAACCATTTCAAAATGGTTGAAATTAAAAATTTTCCTCATTTCATTTATAACTCTCACCCATATTTTCTTTTCCCTTAAATCTGTAGTGCCTCCCTCCGTTGAGAGATTTTTTATGGAATCAACCTATGAAATAATACTTCTCCTTCACTTAGACACTGGTAAAACCAATATCTATCACATTTGTTAGCCAATGGTATGTTCTTCAATCCATTATATTCACTTCATGGTTTGTCTCACCATCTTCAGATTTATTTCTAGAAGAGATAATATTCCCAATTTCTATGTATTTTGTCTATTTCATTATTTTCTTCCATTCTAGATCAAATCGGAAGTTGGTATTACTTGAGGGTTTCATTAACTATTATATGGTAGGTTTACTATTACTTTACCTCAAGTATAAAATTTTTTATTTGTCTTCATTGTTCCACAAACCATATTTACCTACACATCACCCCAAAAATTAATCTCCTTTCAACTAATTGTCTAAAATTTACCCTAAATGAACTAATAGATTACCTTGTTATAACTAGAGATCAATGAACTCAATATGAGCCCCATATTTGGTGTTCCATGTATATGCTTATATGACCCTTTGTGTATTATTAACCAAAACAACCTTTAGTGGGTCTGGTTTGGATTCCAAAAATTATTAAATTAATTTTAATATATAAACTTTTTCATTTTAAGGGGGAAATTCTACTTCACCTAACTTATTAAATTGTTATGAAATTTTTAATAGAATAACACCAAATTTTATCCTTTTTCAATTAAAAATCATAAAGTAATGTATTTAATGAAATGTTAATGTTACACTGGCATGATTTTGAAATGGAATTTGAATATTTATAAATTTTTTGTTCCTATTACATTTATGTGACTTTTTCTTATTAAAGGATTGGTTAGACGTAAGAAAGACTTGGATTCCTAAAATAATGCAATGATAACTTAGATGAATCCACCTTAATTCACTAATCTAGTTTCCAAGGAAGATAACCACCTTTTAATTAGACATTTTTCATATTGGTATGTGAATCTATTGACATAATTTTGATGATTAAATCACTAAAAATTTATAAATTTTAATTCCTTGGGTTACCCCTATGGATTCATCTTGATTTCACCAGACACAAAACACCTTGGATTATCTCCTTGGGCTATAGTCATTTTTATCCTAGAATATATTATGGATGTGTTACATGGAATCGATTCAGCACTTTTTTAGTGGAATGTAGAGGTTGTACCACTTGGATTACGTTTAGACCCCCATAGTATGGTTTTATGGTTTATTACTATGAGTTGGAGAGACCTTATAAGGTCAAGGGGTTATTTTTTCACTCTAGTTTCTATTTACTTATTTCATATACATAGACATATTGGTTGTGTTCTTTAGGCCATTTCCATTTATAGGTCACCTGTCTAGATGCACCCGGCATAGGTTGAACCATGTATTTTTGGTCAAGTATCTCATATGGATGTTGAGCTTAACATGGTTATTAATCAACTAATTTTATTTAACTTATTACTATTATATATTCACACTATTACATTTATATACACAAACTGGATTTTTTGTAGACACTGTTGGTGGTGGCCTACTAATTATATCTCGCATAGTATTCAGGTCCCCTATTAGTACCTAGGAAGACATCGTGGATGAAATTATGTACAAAGTAAGTCACTTGATAATGAATTCTTGATTTTCTTATGGCATGATAGAATTGATCATATGTCTGATCTTTTTCTTGTGATTCTATTTGATATAGTTTTTATATTTTTCACTTTTTATATACACATATAGTTTGTATTTTGACATCCATCTATTCCCACTTATTTTTTAAGCATCAATACAATGACATCTTTTTATATACACTACTGATTATTATTATTCACTCTATTTATCTTATCTTGATTTCCCTATATTATATTGATCTAGTTTTTAAATGATATTCCTTTTTATAGTTTGATAACTTAATCTATTGTTTTTACCACTCTGATCATGATGGTATATTCTACCCACAAGTCTACCATTGTCTATTTCTACTAGTTAATAGCCTTTAGAGTATTGGAGTCGTTCTTGAGTCCATGTGGCCAATAGAGTTTGGTAATATATATTTGAATTAGGGTATGGATGTAAGAAAGTCATATCATAGACCCCTTTCCCTTCTTTATTACTATTTCAATTTGGTAGATAAGAGACAATGAATGTATCATAATTTAGTAAGTAGCCTATGTTTTGGAGTATTAAACCCACATATAGGGAAAATAAAAATTACCACAAAAGGGAATTTCTCTTTTCAAAAGTGTGGGTTACAATTTTACTAATTTCATCATTGGTTGACACACATGAATTATAGAGTTTATTACTATTTTGGATTTTATATTTACCCTTATCCTGGAATGGAATGTTAGTAGTGTCTCATGAATAATTATAGTCACTTGAGGATTGATATTTTATTCATTATTTCATTTCATGTTTCCTTATTCCATGAATTTCTTATAATATATTTTTAGTACATTGAAAATTGTATTTTAGATTGTAATAATGTGTCTTCTGGAGATAAAATAATTGGATTGATTAAATTGTCTGCATCAATATAAATAGTGTTTTATTATATAGCATGATGGTGGAACCTTAATTATAAAATATTAGTATGCTTGGTCACTAGTCCATTGGTCACAGTATATGAAATTTTAGTCGGTTAAAATTACATGGATGTAATTTTTAATTTAAATAGTGTGTGAAACTCTATAAATTTGGAATAGTGATACATTTAGTTTAACAATGTAAAATTCTTTGTGTAGTTACATATGGTACCAATTGAAACTTACAAAGTGTAGGACTTTATAACTTGGGAACAGTAGATTCCTCTAACTGAAACTTAATATATAAATATATATACATTTAAATTCATTTATAAACTATTTATTTATAAATTTTAATATAATTGGTTATCGTAAAATGGTAATTTCAACATAAAGGGTGTTTTCCTCTATATCATTTAATAGATACTCTGTATTCCGGAACCTCAAAAATTATGACATGGATCCTTACCAATACCCTAACCTTATATCGTGTGTAGTAGGGGTAATATCTTTTCGGTAGTGATAACTTATGTTTATCCTTATACCAAGATAATTTCCTTTGACTTCTTATCATGTATTGAGGCATGTGTTAGGAAATTGTAGATATATACCACCATGAAGACCTCAGATCAAGAACTAGGAAGGTGGAGAGGACCTTGCTCATAAGATAGTGGGACATAAATCACATGTATTGAGACCTATGGAAACACCTACTATACCTAGATTGGGAGCTGATGTATAGTTTCATGACAGTTATCTACATCATATGCAGACAATATAGGGATCTCCATGTCCTACCCACACTATGGTATAGCTGACACGGGAAATCCAGTAGCATCATCCACTTAAATATTTAGGGGTTTTGTCCCATAGGCTATCAAGAAATGGGTAGATTCTATTTTATCTATCTTTGATAATTTGGAGACTTCTCCAAAGAGGAGGGTAAAACTCTTAGATTATATTATTTTTGTTTTTTATTAGAATTGGTAGAATGTTATAACTCAGGTATACCATCATCAACATATGGTATGTAGAGATTTATTGGCTTCCTTCTACGATTATATCATTCTAGATTCATTGAGGAAGTATCGAGCTAGGAATTTATACACTTATACCAATGATCCTATCATTTATGGATTATTTAGCTCGCTTTACTCATATTTAGTGTTTTCCTCATTACTTCACCAGTGATGAGATTTTTAGAGTGAGTTTCTTTGAGGATGGGCTTAAATTTTTCATCTTTTTCCAGGTAAATTTCTTCTGTTTGAATAATGTATCAAGAATAGTAAATAAATTTCTTATTAATGAGCACATCCTAAGGGACACTAAAGGTAAAGAGCATGGTGTTTCCTCATCGAATAAGGGAAGTTGTTCATCTAGATGCAAGAAACATTATCTATAGTTTTTTAAATAAATAAGTGGTGGAAAAGTGCATGCAATTGGGGTTATGTGATATTCCATCAATTTGGGAGATGAGGACATGCAGAGCCTCAGTGAGACTAGGACCAAGTTAAGTGATGATCCTGAGGAAAAATGTTATATCTTCTAATATTTTGTTAGAACATACTATATGATCCTAGTGGGGGAGGATCTGCACTAACCTTACCTTCTAGAGAAGGATCATTTTCTTTGTGCCAATATAGAATTTGGGCTACCACTTTCCATACATGTTGAGGTGGCCAATGTGATCATGTTTCTCAAACTAAAGATAGAAAATAATAGTTGATAAAACCAACTCAATGTAGTCATGTTTTGGATCAAGGATAGATTAAAGTAGATATATGTATAATAGCCTATACTAGAGGATAACCATGTCGAGTAATTTATAGTTTGAGGTATGGTTTTAGTATCCTATAATTTAGTGTCTACACTTTATGACATAGGAAATTCATATTATTTTATCTCTGTGACTATTTTAGATATTCATGGGCTTGATTTTCTGTAATTATATAGTGTTATAACTTTGGATACTCTATTAAGAGTATATTCAGAATGTGTACACCGATAAAAGGAGTGTCCCCTCAATATTGGATGTTATCGATTCCTATGAAACCTATTCATACATGAGATATGGGATTGATATAATTCTTGGGATGTATTGGTTGGTTCCCTATCATTCCCATATTGTCAGTTATCATCAAATGGTTCCTTATCATCCCCTATGGGAGGTAGCTATGTGTATAAGAGTTAATCGGATATATAGGCAAGTTGAGATGGACCTAAGAATTATGGTCTGATAGAAATGAAGCCCCATATTGATAATTTTATTCTATATGATTGAATAATGTGATTCACCTACATCCCCCCAGTAGTGGATCGATTATGGGAAATCATCCCTGAGGACTTTTCTATACTACCTCCTAAGAGAAAGGTATAGTTTACTGTCAATAATTAGTATCCCATGCAACATATAGATTAACTATTCAACTATATTTGAGGGGATCAAGTTTTCTTGAAGACTGATTTGAGTTAAAGCTTTCATCAAGTAT
Organism: Viscum album; assembly: GCA_963277665.1. NCBI lineage: Eukaryota > Viridiplantae > Streptophyta > Magnoliopsida > Santalales > Viscaceae > Viscum > Viscum album. Next base: position 1,769,545,411 of record OY728152.1, read on the forward strand.
TATTTATCCCTTATTACTTTCCAAGTAAATTTTTTTGAAGAAGATGTGTCATTTATGAGTATCTGGTTATGTAGGTTAGTTTAAAAAATTTTCCTTCCTTTTTTATGGATCTGATGAATTGTATTTTCCATCAATATCTAGATTCATTTGTGATACTATTCAAGGATGAAATCTTTGAGTAATCACATACATGAAAAGATCTTTAAAAATATCTTGATATCATTTTCAATACACTAATTGAAAATCATCTATTTTTTATTCTCACCAAATGACACTTTTGAATTTACATGGTTCATTTCTTAGATCACATTATCTCATAGGTATGAATATATATTATCCCAAAGAAGGTGATATCCATGGTTTCTTAAGATAACCAAAATAATTTTTTGACAATAGTGTTTCTTGGGGTAAGTTGGTTGTAATAGATTCTTTATTTAGTAATTTTCACACATAGAAACACTAATTAAAGGCTTGATTAAAAATGGTGTTATGTTTTTATGGTATGAAGCCTACAAACTATCCTTATAGGAGTGGTGAGGAAAATTGAATTTAGCACCAATATTGATTCTTCTAGAGCTTGGTAGAAGCTACACATATTATTGTGATGTGTAATGTATCTTGAAAGGATAAGTCATGAGGTATGATAATTAGGTTGTGGCTTATGGGTCACATCATATAAGGTCACATGATAATAATTACCCTATGCACTACATTTAGTTATTATATTTGGTTCAAGCATTATGTTATTAGAGGCACTACATTACATTAGAGTTGTTTTTGATGTATACTGACCACAAATTCCTCAAACACATTTTTACATTGTGTGACATAAATATCAGATAGTGACGGTGGGTTAAATACCTAAATTACATAAATATTGATCATGCATATACACTTTTTGAGGGTATTTATGTGGATGATTCTCTTGGACAAGGACTTAAACACATATAGTTTAAGAGGCCATTAGCGAGTGACAGTTGATGAATCTTCTTTTTTAGATGCACATAGAGGTCTAGAAGTATCACATGCATCATATCCTTACAAATTTATTAGTGACCACTTCAATTATAGATTGAGTGAATATGAGAAAACTTATAGAACCTAAGGGATTAGTCCTAAGAGATATTATTTTAGGTGAGGACCCACAGCTCAACTGGATCATTGATGTGTAAGATATATTACATATTCCTAGACACTTATGGTTTCTTGGAGGTTTGCAAGAGGAATTTATGTGAGAATATACTGATTATAATTGGGTAGTAAACCCCAGTATTACAAATATGTATCATGACTTATACTGCATGTATTAGTGGGTGGGGATGAAAATATAGATATTTTGATTTATTACTCAATGTTCAACCTTTCTTCAGGTGAAGGAAGAACACCATTGACCAGAAGGAATTTTACAAATATTACCCATTCTAGAGTGGAAATGGAATGGTGTCTCTCTATAGTTCATGACTATATTTACAAGGTCACAAAAGGCAGTGACACTGTAATGGTGATCATCAATAATCTAATGTAATCTTTTCACTTTTTACCTACTAAGGAGTCATTTTCATGGGATGAAATTAGAAGGATATATGTTTGGGAGATTACATACCATTATGGAGTTTCATGGACTTTTATATCGAAAAAAATTTGTTGGTTTTACTTTTTAATTATAGAAAGTATTTCAGAGGGAATTTGGTTCACAGGTTCTTTTGAGGACAACATACCACCCTCAGACCGACGGTCAGTCCATGCATACAATAGAGGTGTTAGAGGACATGTTTAGTGAATAAATCATTGATTTTGGAGGTTTTAGGGAAAATTGCATACCTCTATCTGAGTTATCTTATAATAACATCTTCCATGTTATTATATATATGGATACTTATTATGAATTTAATTGAAGGATGTGTCATTCATCTTTGTGCTAGTTAGATCTTGAAGAGGTAGTACAACATGGAAATCATCTCATTCAAGAGTCATCAGATCATGTATAACTTACAAGAAAGTGAATGGAATTAGCTCAATCAATATATAATTCTTATTTTAACCATCTTTGATGACTTGTGTTTTTTGAGTTAGGGGATTTGGTCTTCTTACTAATTTCACCAAGGATGGGGCATCAATGGATTGGAAACAAGGGAAGAAAGCACATATGTTCATTGGACCACTCATGATTTTAGAGAGGGTTGGTCTAGTATCATATCGGATAGCTCTTCCTTAGAGGTATCAATACATGTATGAAATCTACCACATATCTAAGTATCACTATTATCACTTTGACTTGTCTCATGCCTTTGATCCTAAATAGGTTTTTTATAGGTTGATCCTTCTTATGGGGAGTCTCTTATTTTTATTGATGATCATAGCACAAGATATCTCCCTATAAAATTTAATTCATTTAATATGGATGTTATGGTATAAAGGTCGTAGGTTCTACATGAACCAGGAGTGGGAAGACAGTGTACATTTTTAGTGTATTGATTAGTTATAAGAAGATTCTTTACCACCCTCTGATGGGAAGCTTTGGGATGAGTATTCTTAAGAGGGATAGGTTGTAATATACTGATTTTTTTAGAGGTATGAATTAATTAATTTTTATTTTTATTTTTGGTTGTATCCTTATGAGAATTTCGAATGAGGATATAGTGTTTTCAAGATCATTTGGGGCTTGTTCTGATCCTGGAGCTTAGGGTTTTGGAGTTAACAAACCATGAGCATGGTTTGATTAAATTATTCCCCTGAGGTCATGAGAATGTTCTCAAACAAATAATATAAGTTAACCCTAATATAATTTTTACATCCATCTTTCATTAATAAATTTTAATTTGGGTCAAAAATAATTTTTATAAGTGTCGAAATTTTGTTTTAAAATAGGTTCACAGTTAAAAGGTGGTGAAAATGTCTTTCAGAAAAATATCTCATTTTATGCCTAAAACTGGATTTATTTTTTTATATTGTCTAGAAAAAAAATAATATGAATGTTAAATAGTTGAATAAATATATAATATATAATTTTAAATAAAATAATTCATCAAAATTAGTTTGTTTAATTTGTTGAGGTAAAATGTGTTTGTGCATAAAAATTTGTTTTTTTAAATGAATTTATTTATTTTAAAATAGTCCATACACCCATTTCTAATTAATTGGTAACATAAGGGATTTTTTTATATAAATTATTAGACCATATTTTCATAATTTAGATAATATTATTCCTAAATTTCATTCCAATGTCTAGGTGATAGCAATAATAATATTTTAGTAAAAATGATGATAGTATATTTTTGTTCGTAAAAACTATTTCTTATGTGAAACATAAGATATCGAAGGAACTCATAATTGTGTGTAGCACATGAAAAACATTGTTCTTCATGTAAAATAATAAAATATTAGTTTTACATTCACTTAAATCTCATAAAGAAATCCTAACTTGGTGTAGCGTGTGACGCATGTGATCAAAAAAAATTAATTTATTTGAACAAATAATAATGCATGAAACCTCGACATGTTATATTAATAATGAAATAAGAGTATTATTAATTCCTTATATATTCCTTATAATAATTCATATAAATTGGTGAAGAAAAATTAATTACATCAATTCGGGGAGATGGTAGTTTGTTCGTATGCATGGGTGATGTATTCTCTTTTTAATATATGGATTAAAAGAAAGGTAAATTATAATTCCACTTTGAAGATAATTATTATATCATTAAAATCTCATATATATTCAACCCTTATTTATATCTATGTAAATTATAAATTAAAAATAATTCACATCACTTGATGGAGGTGGTTGTCCACACATATGCATGAGCGATGTTGTCGTTTTATAATGGATAGAAAGCTAGGAAAGTGGATGTGATATTATAATTCTAGAATAGTAATTATTTATTAAATATCATATTTAAAAATTAAATTAATAACAATAATAAACCCTAAAATATTATTAGGTAAGACAAATAATATCACTATATGGATTCATTAGTCCACACGTATTCCTAAGCAATGTTTTTATTTCCCATTTGATGGAATGAAAGTGTAAAATGGTTGTTCCATCAACCTAATAGTATATAATAATATTTATAATTCTTTATTAATCATGTTATGATGGATAAAACATGTTTATATAAGGTATAAGAAGAAATATAATTGAAATTCCTCAGTTAATAGTTATTATACTACATTGAGAAACCTCCTTGGGATTACACCTTAATCCTTCAAAGTATTGTATTATGATAAGAATTTTATATCTTGGATATGGGTAGGGATGTTATAGAATTCTTTCGATACTCATTGGTGGATATAAGAGTCTCATAAAGTGTGGATAAGAGTGGATATGTGGTGTCCTTTTATAGTGAAGGAAAAGATACACTTGGAATTACATAAAATATTTTTATATAATAAATTATTTTTTTTCTAGAAGTAGGAACATGTAGAGAATGTTTTGAATATATGATATTTTAAGGTTTAAATAACTTAAAATAAATTTACATTTTTATCTCTAATTTTAAACCATAACTTTGTGTTTATCCCCTATATAAAAAAAATTTATCCTTAACTATGGAAACAAATTTCCCAATACTAAAGGGTTGTAAATTTTCCTACAAGCTAAAATTGGATTAAAAATTGTAATTATATGAAATTTTATACAATATAACTTTCCATTATCTTATTTAAATATTTTAATTATTTTAACATCATTTGATAATATATTATTTAACATAAAATACCATTAAAGTCATTTTAAGTAATAGTCATGTATTTTGAATTAAAATATGTAAAGAAAGACATGTAATTAAAATATAAACTCTTAAAACATAAATTATACATTATTATCTACCATAAAAATCATTTTACACCATAATTAATCTAAAAAATTACTTTTCAGGCCCATAAAATCAATTACTTTGATTTTTTCTTCTTGCACAAACGTCGTTTCAGCATTCTATATGCATTTATGGTAATTATACTACCAATAAGTATTTAAAAAACATAATAAAAATAAGTTAATTATCTTAAAATTTAAATTTTATATTTATTTATAATATCTTATTATCCCTATGTTAACATATGATATAAATTAAAAGAAATAGATGAAAACTTTGTAATTTTCCATCACTTAAGGTCTTTATCAAAGATACATGACACAAAAATGATATATTTTTTAGTATATAAATGGGTAATAAAATTAGACTCATTTAATTAATTATTGTTTCGTTTGTGGATGATTTGGAGGGCTTATTCTATATATTTGACCTTGTTTATCTTATTTTATCCTTTACCTAGGTGATAGATTTAACCATGGTTGTCCTTCATAATGCTTAAAAATAAAAGGGTCCAATTTCAAAAATTTGAACATCATAATTCTACATATTGAACCCATCTTCAGTATTCCATTTTTAAAAGGGGAATACATAAATTTTAATACAAATCTGTAAAATACAACAAAATAAATTTTTAGTAATTTTTGTTTTTGAGCCTAAAAATGAACATATATTAGAATAATATATAATATTAATTCATGAATAATTATTATTCTTATGTTTAATAAAATAGATTTTATGATTATTTTTATAAAAATAAAAATAGAAACTTTTAAATTACTTTATTTAAAGATAAAAATGGTAGTTTTACAAACAATCAATATATTTCACTATTCATTGAAAAATAAAAAAAATAAAAAAATCCTAAATATTCACCATAAGATAATATTAAATTGATTATTCAAAAAATTATATTATTTTTATAAAACCAAATTTTTAAAAATGTTAGAAATTACTTATAATATATGTTCATAAAATTCAATATAACCGTTTTTGAAGAAAAAATATTTTTAAAGAAAAAAATGACTTTACTGAAAATTGATTACTTAAATATTATAAATTAATCAATGAATATTCATTATATAAAACCAATGTACATATTTTTTATAATATGGTTATTCTTATTCATACCACTAATTTAAGGACTAGGTTATAAAATATTTTAGTTTGTTATAAACTCTTCGTTATTTGTCAAGAAAGATATCAAATGGTTACAATTTATTTAAAGGGAAATATATTCTAAAATTTCATGTTGTTATAGAAAAAGATAAGATAAAATTATTATCTTAAAAAATGAATAAAAATTTAATCTTGGATATGATAATCCTTTACCAAATATGAATAAAACGTTCTTTTTTAACCTTATTTTTTAAAGGTTCGAGTGGAAATGTATCTTGTGTGACTCTTTTTAGATGTCACATTAAATTTCATTGTGAAAATTAATGTTCATTAATATTCCAATGGTCACTCAATCACACAAATTCATTTCTTTATAGAAATTTTATATATATATTAGCTATAAACAGTTTTTTAAAATCTTTATGGGTTCCCAAAAATATTTATACTAATCCTATTGGACCAAATTTGTATGGATACCAAATACTTATTAAATATGTTTTTTTAGAAAAATTGTCTTGGGATTATAAATATTTATGTGTTTTTTATGGGTATTTTATGTTTATGAAATATTATTTGTATTTTTATCTATTAATAAGTGTGCTGGTTATAGTTTTAGTTTTGATGGTAATTCAGAAAGAATGCACAAGGTTTTAGAGAAGTTTAAATTTAAAATTCAGTTGTTATATAAAAAGTTTTATATTTTGAATGGTTATAATATAATTTTATAAGTATCTATATTTTTATAAATATAATATGAATGTGAAATTTTAAAATTACAATTTTATTATATTCAGTGAATAATGTTTCCATTTTTATGCAAAAAGAAAATAAAATATATATTCAACTAATTTAGTTGAATTGACTATAATTAATTTAAATTGATTAAATTTTTATAATATGATAATGTAATCAGGAACAAAATATTGGTCCATGATAATTTTTGGTTGTTACATCGAACTTCTAAAAGGAAAAACTTATTGGATCTACCCAAAGTTGAAACTGGGAAGAACCTATTTATGTGACACATGCTTAAAAGGTAAGCGGTTTACAGAGTCATTCAATTTTCTTCAAGAGGTAAAAACTACTAGACTACTTTAACATTTACATTTGGATTTATTTGGGACCATTAAAACTACTATTTATAGAGTAATAAGGTATTCCTTTGTTATTTTTTATGAGTATAGAATTTTTTTCATGGACTTCTTTTTTTACACATAAATATAAGTCTTTATCTAAATTTATTTCTTATTCTGAATATTTTCAAAATGAAAATGGTTGTAAAATTTTATCAATTAGAAGTTATAAAGGTGGTGAGTTCCTAAATATGGAATTGGATAAATTATTTTAATACAATAGGTACAATTATAATTTCTAATCCTCTATTACCACACAATAAAATGGTATGGTGGAATTGAAAAATAGGACATTATAATAAATTTTTTGAAAATATTAAATGAGTTTACTTTTACAAAAAAATTCTAGGAAGAAGATATCAACTCAACCAGACATTTTTCTAATCATATTCTACTTAAGCAATTTTTAGGAAATAAACCTCATGAAATATGGAATGGGAGGAAACCAAGAATTAGATATTTCAGAGTGTTTGAGTGTAAAGACTACATTTTTAATACTAAATATTCTAAGGAAATTATTTATTCAAAATAATATGATGTGATTTTTAAGGTTATTGTAATTTAATATATTCATATATATATTAAAAAAAATAAAATTATTAGTTAATGAATATACATATTTTAACTTTAATGAAAATCATCCAAAAAAATAAAATCCAATTTAAAAAAGGATTAGGGAGATTATAGAAAATTTCACATTGGATAACTTGAATTTGATGAATCTACTGAGGGGAGAGTATCTCTCATGAACAAAATTTCAAAATATAAAAAGATAATCTAGTATAAAAAAAATTTGGGAAATAATTTCTTGTTTTAAAACTAGAAATTACATAAAAATGATTTTTCTTGTTAAGATTTTATTTCTAATTTAATGTCTCAAAATTTTGATGAATATTTATAAGATTCAAACAATATTATGTAAATTCATGGGGAATTAAATTATTTTTATTAGAATAATGTCTAGAAATTATTTGAACACCCTAATGATCAAAATATCATTATAACTAAATGGATGTTTAGAATCAAATTATATGATTTTGGTTCAACAATATAAAACAAAATTAGTTTATTATATCAAGGTTACAATCAAGAAGAAGGAATTTGTTTTAGAGAATCATTTTCCTTTGATGGTCAATTAGAATATGAAAGAATTATTTTGGAATATGCATCACATTTTTGAATTAATCCTTTTCAAATGGATGTTAAAAGTTTATTTTTAAATAGGTATATTTCTGAAAATATTTTTTGAAAAGAAAACCAATAGGTTTTTATAATTAATATAAATCTAACCATTTTTTGAAACATTCAAAATGTCTTTAAAGTTTGAAACAAGCTCCTGGAGTTTGGTATAAGATTTTGAAATTATTTCTTTATAATAATCGTTTGGTAAAATAAAACGTTGATCCAACATTATTTATTAAAAGGGATTGAAAATCGATTTTAATTATTCAAATATATAATGATGTTATCATATTTTCATTATAAATTTATTTAATTTGTAATTACTTTTCGATTATAATTTATATAGATATTGACATGAGTCATATGGGTGAACTTATGTTCTTTTGGGTTTTGAAAATAGTTTAAAGGAAAACATGTATCTTTCTTAATCAGCCATAGTATGCTAAATAATTATTAAAAGACTTGTTTTTTATGGTTTTAAAATCTCAAATATTCCAATGAGTACTTCTTGTAAGATATATTATGATGATACTCTAAATTCTATTCATAATTATATGTTTAGATCAATTATTTGTATCTTACATTATTTTAAAACATCTATACAAGATTTAATGTTTACAATGTTTATATGTTCTAGATTCTAATATAATCCTAAAAAATAGTTAATGGAATTAAAAAGAGTAATTAAGTATTCTAATGGATAACCAAATCTCATGTTATTTTATCATGACCATACTTTATTTGAACAAACCTGCTTTCCAGATTCTAATTTTAGTGGTTGTAAAATTTATATGAAAAATAATAACAGGTATGTGTCACTTTATTGGTAAATTTTTAGTTTTACGGAGTTCTAAAAAATAAAATTTAGTGGATTTATCAACTATTGAGAGTGATTATATTATTTCTACATCTGGTTGTTCATATTATTTATAGATTAAACAAATGTTTTTTTATTTTTATATTGAGAAGATCCTATTTTTTGTGATAATACATCTATAATTTCTATTTCTTAATCCATTGTATCACTCTAGGAATAAACATATTAATTTCAAGTATCATTTTTTTAGAATTCAATTGTAAAAAATAAATATTATTTTGAAATCCATTTCTATAGATGATAAATATGCGGAAATTTTTACAAAACACTTAGATTTATCTGACTTTGATAAAATTAAAAATTAAAATGGTATGATATAAATATAAATTTATATAATTTTTTAAGTTCATTTATACTATTTTTTTTATAATTTCAATTATGTTTGTATGGATGATAAAATATTTTACGAATCAATAGTTTGTTCCACAATAGTCTCCTACATTATAATTAATTTAAAATAATTATTTGAAAATATTTAAAGGTTTATATGGATCCTTGAGACATTTAAAATATTTCTAAAAATAATTTATAGTATTTTACACAATCATATTTTAAGTATGCATATAATGTTTCAAAAATTATTAATTTAGCGGAATTATAGTCCTGTGTTTATTGAAACTTTTATCCTTAGATTCTCCCTCAGTAATACATAATCGAGATATTTACATGTTTTATGTCCACATTTTAATGACTAGTTTATTTCCCACAAATCTATGTTAAACGATTGTTATATTTATGAAAGGTAATTTTGTTCAATATTTTTGACCAATTTCAAAAAATTGAAGAAATTTGGATCTTTTTTTCTAATTATTAAAAGGGGGAGAATTTTGATGTGGATCCTTAATATCCTTTTTTTATTTATGTTTTTCTCATAATTATAATTTCTCATAGCTTTTATTTTGACCCATTATTACCTATATTAATAGTTATAGTGATCCTATTAATTCTATATATTGAATTTGAGCTAAGAAAATAACCAAAGAACGCATGTATGAATAGATTTTTTTTACTTATTTCTGAGCGTAGGACTTAACTAAGGTTAAAAATGATAGATGCGTTAGTATAATCCTTTGGAGCACTAATAATATGTCTTCTGAGAATAATTTGTCTTTATAATAAGACTTTAAGGTGATCATAATACTTCAACACTTTGAGAATTTTTTAGGTTTTTGATTATCATAACAGTTTATATCAGATGCCATGTGTAACCCTTTTTCACTAAAATATATAACTTCACTGTATCCCTTTAATATAATCATAAGGTAGGAAGTACACGAGTTCACACATTGAAAGATCGATCGACTGTATGAGTAAAATAGTGACATGTCATACGGTATGAATTTCTAGAAGGATCGACCTACCATGTGCAATTGAACATGCCATAATGGTTGTATTTTCCATGATGTTGTACTTTTTAAAGTCATTATATTTTATAAATTTTTATTTATCAAAAGTTTTTGTTATCATTATTCATTATTCTAATGAATTGATAAAATCTTATAATTCATTTTGATATAATGGGATTTTATGTAGATGAATTAAATAAAGTCTTAAATTCTCATCATGTCAGTTATAGTGACATACTAGTCTCTGAAAAAATGAACATTTCAGATTAAAATTACATAAAATAACATCATATTACTTTACATGATTTACGGTAGTGTTTTAATGAATAATAATTTTGTTTATTTGGGATTTATAGGGTTGTATTAATTATTCAATTTACATCCACTCAAAATATTTTTTTGATATTATAGGTTATCTAGGGAAACCAATATGTGAATAATTTTCATGTTCATTCATTGAAGAAATCATATGTTGTTTTTGGAAAGAGGGAATGAAATAGGATTTATTCATTGAATCTATAATTCATAAAATACATTTATATATTGAGTTAAAAAGATATAAATTGAGATAAATAGGTTGAGGATATTCTTTAAATGTGTTGTTTTATTCATATTGGGGCTCAAATACTCATTTTTTGTTAAACTTAAATCATTTAAAACATTGTTGTAATAGGAAAATTTACTTCCTAAAAAACTCAAATTCTTTCTTGTCCATCGGGATTATTTTTCTATTACTTATCACTATTCTTATCTGTATGTAATTTTTTCGATTTATATGACACATAAAATGTAGTAGTTAGATTTTAATACCTGAAATTAAAGTCACTGGTTTTGCTATAACATGTAAATGGAATGGGGATCAATGTGCCTTGGTATGGTTAAATGGGGGGGTTTTGTTCTACCTACACTGTAAATATGTATATTCTTGGGTGTGCCTCTAGGTGTGAAAATGGTTGAGTGATTGGGTTAATACACTAGTTGTGTAAAAATATTATCTCAAATTATACCTCAAATGATTAAAAAGATAGTTGTAAAGGGTTTTGATGCCCTTTAAAAGTAAAAGAGTCCATTATAGTGGGTATCATCACTCCTTACATTTTATAGGGTTTAATAGTAGATTTGAATCATTTAAATATGAACTTTTATACAAATAAATATATTTATTTATATTTATATATCTATTATATTAATACAACATTGATCAGTGGTTAAAAATATTTATAAAGGTTATTTTACCCCCCCCCCCCTCTTGACCATTCAACTATTCCAGTTAGGGAATAATAGCATCTCCACTTATGTGTGATCAAATTTTTACTTAAAATGATTAATAAAATAGAAGTTTCAAGGGTAATTATATACCCTTAAAATCTAGATTAATACATTGACAACTAGTTTACTAGTTCTTGATCACAAATTTGTTTCATGAGACATGTGGAACCAATATGTAATTAATTAGATAACATTTATTGGACAAATTGGTCCTAGATATAGGATGTATTTAAGACCCTAAGTTTATATATGGTGCTCCAGTAATGTTTTTGGGAAATATAGATGTCGATTTTATGTCGACGAATGGAAAAAAATGATTTATAGGGTCATAAGAGAATTTATATGGTCCCTAAAACTTATGAATAAATGTGAATACCTTTGGGTATCTTTCTAATGGATAATGGGATGAGTATGTAAGGTTTAAAAATAATGAAAATGGGTGAGATGATCTTAAATCTCAGGTATGATGGGAACACCCTCTTGAGGGAGCATTAGAGACTGGGAATGTGCCATGAGTGGGATAATTCCTCTGAGGGTAAATGTGGTGTTATGGAGAGGTTTCCTTTAAGTGATGGGTTTAAGATATCTACTATGGAGATATGAGATGGAACCTAAGAATGGATCAATTTAATTTTTAAGAAGACTTGGAATTATGACTCTAAGGGACATAGTGAGAGTAATTTGTTATGGTCCCTGGTTAACAAGACCAAATTAGGATATGGAAATTAGTAATGTAATTTGACTAACCTCTTGAGGGTAGGGTTAGGTAAGGTCTAATAGAGAAATATAATAATTTAGGGTGTTAAATATGTCTTGGTGTCATTGAGGAGGGACCAAGATGACTTTAAGGGACTTTGTGGATGGTCTTTTTGGAAACATGGGAATTTTGGTTGGTTTAGAATATTGTCCTTATGTAATTGAGATGGTCCATATGATATTGTCCAATGGGTTTCCAAAATATTATGTGACTCTAGGGACCATAGTTTGTTCTATAGTCTCAGTTTTTCCCTATCGTGGATTGTTATTGGGATTATATCATGGTGATAACCTATTATGGATTCAATAAAGAACCTAGGATGTGTGATTGAGGGCCTAGTCAGTTGGATGTGTGTTGGGTTTAAAATTTTTTTTGACCCGTGTGTTATGTGATAAGAGGTTCTAAAGAGATGATTTCTTCATGGGTATATGGGGTGTGTGTGTGTGTGTGATGTATAAATATAAGGTTAGGTGTATATGATATATGACATTTGATATATGAGGTTATGAGGTGATTTTTAGCCTAAGGGTGGACACATTATCATGATCTGGGGTGGGATATATAACCACAAGTAATGATGTCTCTATAACTATTCTAGGAAAGGATGTATCCCCTAGGTTATATTCTATATGAAACTTCAGGTTGGGATGTCTCATGGTTTATATAATATATGGTTTTTCTGGGTAGAGGATGTGACACCCCAGGTGGATGATATGATATGTCATTCTAGGGTGGATCACCATCCCACCCCCATCAAGTTTCATTTAAGGGATAAAACAACTTTTTTGGATTATATTTTATGTGATTCCAAGGTTGTGAATCATCCACAATAATGTGATAGCTCCAAGTAAGGGATGTGACCCCCCCAGCCCCCCCTAGAGTTAATGATCTGATATGTGATTCCATGGTGGGTCACCATTCCCACATCATGTGATGGTTCTAGGTAGGATATGAAATATCTTGGGTAGATGTTATATGATGGTTTTGTTTAGGGGATAAGACCCTTAGTTGGATGATGTATGAACCGATTCTTGGGTGGGGCTTCATTCCCCCAAATGTGAGTTAACTTTTGATTCCAGATCACGGTGTCATCCCATCTATATTACATGGTGAATCTCGATTCTAAGGTAGTAAATCCACAACCCTAATCATTTTTTAACATGACCATAGATATTTGGCATTAGTTAGAGTGGGTATGATCGATCTTGGATATCAATATAGAACCTGAGGTTTGATGGTCATTATTTCTCTTCCTCACTTTATTCTATGATACTAATAATATCACAAGTGTGCATACAGTATTTACTATTTATGTTAAGGAAAAATATTAGTGGTGGCCTACTATGTTTTACTAATGCCTTACTCCAGAAACCTCATCACTTTGGTCCCTGAGAAAACCTCATGTTCATAGGTTCAGGTGGGGTAGAGGCCTGATGTTTCATTGTCAAGATGGATCGCAAGGATAGATATAGGTATCATGTGATTCTCAATTATGGTGATTGATCCTCTTTTTTATTGTATTCATTTTTTTATATTTTATATGTTATCATCTTAATGGGAATTATATCATGATATATTCTTGTATGCTCACATATTCATTACTATAGCATATATGTTGATTGATTCTACATACTCTGGTTATTTATTATGGATGAGACATGGTTTATTCTTTTGTTTGTTTCACTTTTATATGAAGGTATCATATCTCTAAATTAAGACCTTATCCCCTCGTCCATTTGGACAGCTTTTGTTTTATGGGGTGGAACTCTTATGTTCATGTTACACTCCATTTTGATAACTATTGAGTGAACCAATATAAAGATTCCACACCTCTTTAAATTAATATATATACTTAATAAGATAGAATATAAAATTTCTTCTATTCGCATCTTTTATCAAAAATAGATAGTGGTTCCCCACTAATAAATTAATCTTCATCTTCAAAATAAAATCCTTTTATTTTCTATATTGATCCATACATATTTGTTTTCACCTTTATTTAATATCATCATTATAATTATCATGATATCTTTAATACATTCTCTCTTGATCTCCATGTATCACCATTCGAAATTATAAATATTTTTTCTATATATACATAATTTATCCCTCTACTAGTCTTTTGAAACTCTCCTTTCATCGGAATATGTGTTATAATTATTCTCTCTTTCATATCTTGGTTAGATTCATTAAATTATATTCTATGGTAAATACTAATTATGATATGATATTTATCTTTCATCATGAAAATATACTCATTATTACATCATTCACTTCTCTTAACATTATTTTAACACATAATAATTGGTTTAAATATCCTATCATAGATTTCTAACATGTTTAACTTCTTCATGTTACTTTTTTAATAACATGAAATCCAATATAAATCCTATTGGTTTCTTGTAAACACATATCACAGTAAATTTACCCCAATAATTAAAAAAGTCAATATAAATCAATTAGTATTAATTATTTCCAAAATAAGAATATATTATCCATGTAAGCAAGCAATAGGAGTAAAAAATGAATTGATCTAATACAACAGGGTTAATATAAGTACCTGAGAAAAAATTTAAACAAAGGATAAGAAATACAAATAGTTAAACCGAACGGAAATGGACCTCATAAAAAAATAAAAATAAACTAAAATAAACTATCCCAATGACACTTTTAAATACCATCAGTTTAAAAAACATTATTCATAAAATTAATTATTTTTTAAAAAATTTAAAATATTTTATATAATTTTTTAATAATAGTAAATTAAAAAATAAAAATTATCCCCCTTGTAAATTAAGTAAATAATCATTTTTAATATATAAAATTTAACTAATATAAACCTTGAGGATAAAATAAATAATATTAACTCATGATATTCATTCACCAATTATATTCTTAAATATAGTGATGTGTTCAAAATTATTAAATAATGTCTAAGGCTAATAATACACATTCCTAATCACGCTATAGTCATAATTTTCCAAAATAATTTATTTAAGTGACACATATTATTAGTGTTTGTGTCCTAAATTTAATCTGTTATTTGTTTCCAAGATACAATTATTTTAATGTAATGTATATTAATGAAAATAATTTATCATTCATTTATGGTAATTATTTGGAATGTGTTAGATGATGTGATGATGCCCCATGGAATATAAATATTTCCATGTAATCCTTGATTTACGTTCATTATATTGGGTTTTATGGTATGTTAAGATAATTTAAGTTGGAACACTTTTATTGATAAATAATTAATCACTCATGGGATATAAGTTAGTAAACTTATATGTGGATCAACCATCATTAAGTACACTGTAAGGATTTATAAAATAAGCATTGTTGGTTATATCTAAATAAACATTGTTTGTGGGTCCTTTTACTTGAAGATTTAAAAATAGTTTCTCTATATTAGAGGGTTCATAATATGAAACATATTTAAAGTAACTTAATAATTTTGCTTAATGGAATGTAATATGGTATGACAAAAATAACTTATAGGGATTTTAATAACAATGATAAGACGTGTCTCCTCATATGATGGTTTTGGGACATCATTAAACTCATTTAAATTTTGTCTTAGAACCTGTTTATGATGAGATAATTCTATGTGATATAATCATTTAATGTTTAGTCAACATAGTATATTGGAAAAAAAATATTATTTATAATAGGTTTACATTATCCATTTCTTGCACTTAATAAATATATCTAGAATTAATAAACTTTGATAATGAATATTTGACAGATTAGATCATCCCTATCCAATTTATAATTTGGTTGGTTATAACATGTTTCTAGATATCACTCTTACTTTTTATTATGAAAGTGATAAATAATTATTTACTAATTTATGAAGGACCCTGGGGTCACACATTCGATAATGATAATTTTCATTTTTGGACTAAGATGATTAGTCTATGTGTAAATGTTTTTATTTTTATTATAGAAAGAATATATTTTTTTACACATTTTAAATATTAAATTAAGTAATAGTTATATAATTAAATAATTAATTTGGGGTTATGATATAAATAATAAATTATTTATATTACTAATACATAAACATGATAAAATAATAATCCCAAATGATATTTTGGCTTGAGCTTGAGGTAACAAGATTCAAAGGCCCATATCATAATATACTTATATAAGATTTCCTAAAAAAATACATTTAAGAACCTATTATGCTATATTTAACAAATTTGGTGGATCATTAATGCATCTATAATGGTGGTTTTGGACTTAAGACAATTTTTTTCTATTTAATCCCCTTAATGACATTTAGATTATCCTTATATTACCTATTTTGGGTGGCTAAAAATTTAGCTTCATTGGAATCTATTAAATTATTAAATTTTTTATAAATAGTATGGAGGATGCATGTGATAATTATCCCATTATGAGATGGTTATATGGTGTTTATAATTATTTAGTTTTTTACATCTAAGATATTTACCTGGTTTTTCTCATCTAAGAGGTTCATTAGTGTTTTTCTCACTCTCTCTTCCATCATTTTCCATTGGAGTGACTAATATCGCTTGGATAGTAATAGGGTCCCACTAAGGCATTAGTAACTATCATATTTGTTGGATTGAAAATAAGGATTGGAATCTATAATTTAATATTTATCTAGATATTCCTAACCTTTATAAAAAGGTATTTTAATTGTATCATTTTATTATTACTTTTTATTTATTTTTTAAGATCTTAAATGGTTTCTTTATTATTTACACAACATTATGAGTCTATATGTCATTATTAAAAACCTATAGTTGTATCAAATCCACACTCTATTAATGAAAAATATATAAACGAAATATTAAAATACTGTATAGATTTATCATATATTAACTTTATATAAAATTCATTTAAAACTCACATGAAACATTGATAAAAGTTTTGGTGTTTTTAACACTCAACGCGAGGATAATTCCAAGTAGTGGGTTTCATGTAGCCCTTATGTGAAATATCTCAAGCCCTATACTCTATTATATTAGACCCCTTAAGAATAAAATATCTTTGAATCTTACTAAAATGGAGATAGAGACACAAAAAATTTCAATGTGATGTAGTTAAATTCATGATAATTATATGACATAAGGAAGTAAATGAATTAAGAAACTATTATGCATATGATGAATTGATTATGTATGTGATACATACTATTGAGTTTCTATGAATATAATCATTTAGGTTATGTATATGATACATATAATGTTAATTATGGGACTAAATATAAAATCATTCACAAAATATATAATTTATATGTGCCTTCTAATAAGATTCACATTCACTAATAAGATGAACAATAAAATAGATGGACCATTACTAGACCAGAATTAATGATATATTCTATGTTAGATGAAAAGGGTAATATTTATCCTATTGTGAACATTGGGTGAAACTTTACTAGGTTACCCAATCAAATTGTCACCTAGAGGCATGGTGTTCAGCAAATTCATGAGATGAATTGGGAAAGATATTTTTCACTCATAAAAAATGACTTATATTTGATAAAATTAAATATATTATCTCCTTAAATATACATGTATTAAGATTCTAACTTATTTTATTTGACACATGTTGAAATTTAGATCTTAGAACAATAATTTTATATTATATTATAGTATAATCTATTATTACTTTAATTGGTGTGTATTTAATAAAATCCTATATTGAGTAATGAAATAAATTAAGCTAATAATGACTTAATTTTATTGTATATATTGATGTAATTAGGCAAAAATAATTCATATCATTAAAACAAATCCATGAGAAGGAAAAAATGAATGGAAATAATTTCATTTATTGGTATCATACTTTTAGAATTGTTTTCAAATATGAAGAGAAATTATTTGTTCTGAAGTTATCCTAACTAAACTAATTGTTACTATACCTTATGATAATATAGATGTTTATAAGAATCATATGAAATACTTTTTAGATGTATCATGTTTGAATACTAGATACTATGATTCTTGAACTTTAGAAATAATATGAATCAATGGAGTCATTAAATATGATTAAACCTCTTAAATATATCTATAATGAAAAATTTATAATTAAAACATATAATGTAACCAAATTATTTTTATAGTTTAATATGTTAGAAGGAATCCCAATTTCTACTCATGTACTCAATATATTTGGTCATATAAAAAATGGAAAGACCACGGTCCCCTCTCATGAAATTGTTTGACGTTGACATGGTCTTGTACTCATTTTTGTATCATTTAATTTTTTTCATTCATAATTTTAATATGAAAAAATAAACCCTTGTTCTCTCAGTATCACTTATGGTGTGATGTCCTCTTTATATTTTTTCTATGGATTATAATCAATTAGTTTATTCAATTTATTTTCACTCATATTTCTCTATCATTTATGGGATATATTTTCCTCTCACTAAAATATCTCCTCTTAGAGTCATAGATCTCATGCGGTTATGGTTTACCCAAGATTAATTTCTTATTTGGAGCTTACAATAATTATATAAATATCATAGAATTGTACTTCCTCTATTTTTTATCACAATATAGATCATATCCCATTAATGGTAGTTAAGTTTCTTATGAAACTCAGTGACTATCCTCAGTGGATTACCTTAGTGTTATTCATGGAACTTCTAGCGCTATAGAAACTTTTCCATAAAATTTGTTGATCTAGTGGTGACATGGTATTATGGATTTAGTGGTGTTCATCCTTTATTTTTTACTATAAAAATGGGATTTTAAAATCACATCCTGATTTACTATAAAACCAACAGTTGGAATGGTCACGGCATGGATTTTAGTGTGTCTCCCCATATGTTAGAGGTTGACGGCTAGTAGTGAGGGTCTCAAGAGGTGATAGTGGGCCAACTATACTCTCATTATCAGAGTAGAATAATGGTATATCATAAAATAAATTACCTATAATGACAACACAAGTAATAATCCATGGTCCTATGAACATCATATCGGGTCAATTAGCCAAGTGAAATGGCAGCCTAAGTTGGGTGTGAGATAAAATCCTAATAGGATACCACCAATAGTGTCTACAAATAAATTTGGTTTATAAATATAAGGTACATAATTGTGCATATATAAATAAATAATCATCAATACTGAATAAATAAATACATGCCTACTCAGGTTTCTAATGGACACTTGGCGGCTCTACCTGCTTCAGCTCATGGGCCGAATGAGTGTCTGGACAGTAATGATATATATATAGTAATAATATATAAATTCTGGTTATATATTTAATCCACCTATATAGACTAAGTATGTTCATATGTATGTATCCATACACCTAGAATACTAGATGTTGGATGGAAAAAGGAATAACTTAGTCATCCATAACCAATCTGAATCATCATATAACCTCAATAAAATGGTACAAGACCTACATCTCAAAGTGAATGAGATACGTCACTATAAACACTAGAGAAGGTGGTTGTGTCTTCATTCCAACACTTAAAACAAGGGATGTGGTGTGTCATGCCAACTGTCTGAATAGTGTCAATGGTGTGAGTTGTTAGGCTCAAGACCTAATGTAAAGGATCATGAATTGTCATTCCCAAAAAAACTCATACCATCATTCCAAAACCAATATCATAGGAATAATAATATTAATAATAAGTAATTGCCTCTTAAGTAAATCTATAATATAAACAAAACAAATGGAATCACATTTATTACAATTCACATAAGTTATTATTATTTAAATATTGCAAGATCCATGCTCATTCCACCCAATTAAATTCAATTTAATTTAAACCATTCAATTTAAATTAGACAACTCATTTTTCAAATCATGGAATCATATAATCATGGATTTCCCAGCCCCTTATAAGGTGGTTGGTCTTTGAAAAAATTAATCACAAGTAAGGCCATTACCCCTTATTCAATCTATTTAATAATATCATTTGAGGCCTTGTTATCAGAAAGCCATATATCTAGAAATAACATAAAGAAATTTGAAAACACCAATTCTATAAGGCCATGATATATTTAAATCACCAATCACTATTTTTTATTTTAGATTGAAGTGATCCTCATACGAGGTGTTTTATTACAAAACATGACATTATTCACAAACAATTCATTTAACACAACCAAGCATCACATTCAAGAGGAATAACTCAATTCACCAAAAAGGATCATTTTATAAAGCAACCAAATATGAAATATAAATTTCATATATCAATGTATCACTTATAAGGTTCCATTATCAATTAAGAAACTACCTACATGGGAAAATCCAAATGTAAGTCAAGCCAAGCACTTATGAGGTGCTTTGTTTAAATAGGGAATTTACCAATAGGGGAAAATCCACTCACAATCTAAGACGAAAACATAAAATATGTTCCATTAATTTAAATAATTAATTTTAAAAGGCATAATTCAAGACTTCACACCCTTGGGGTGTCCGTGATTGAGGTTGAAATCCTCAACTTATTAAATGATGATCAAAAGAAGTATATGATGGTGCATATAATAATTTAGAATTATAGAACTCATTTTAGGGTGACGCACAGAAAATGTCATCAACAGAAACTTGGGTAAATATGTATATATCACCAAAATCATATTTAGGATCCTCTATTCATCCAATATTTAGGTTTTATTTGGTATCGTTCGAGAGTAATCGAAGAAACAGACATCCACCCTGAAAATTAGTTTAATGATATTACACTAAAATATCGAAACCAAGGTGAAGATAAACTAATAAATAAATAAATAGGAGTATATATATTACATATAGCTTTCCAATTCTTCTGATGGTGTTCGAATCGGTTTTTGGATGATGGTGAAACCACAAAACATTAAAGAAGGATATTGAAAGATCCATGGGATGTCAAATGGATGTGATGTTTTCTAGAGAGAAGATACAAAATAGTATAAGGGTTTTAAAACATTTCAAGGATAAAAATATAAATTATCACTTTAAAATTAGGTTTCTTGGTTTGGCCACATGGTTTCCAAACCATGCACTAATTGGGCTTCCCCTACTACTTATAAGGGGAGATATAACAGTTTATGTGCATGCTATGGTAAATTATGTCCAAAATGTGAGATTTATATCTGTCAAAAACCTAGAGAAAAATATATGACTAGACAAACCCTCTTTCATTGTATGGATTAACCATACGATTCCTCTATCTCTACTGGATTATCCACACAGTTTCTACTAGAGGGTAGCACCATTTCAAAAAAAACCATACGCCCCTATCATCCTTCTCTGGTTCGGATTTTCTGGGTTTTGATTCTTATGAAACTCCACAGAAAACCCTAGAAACCCCTCAATCCATTAAATAAGTATAAAACAACAAATTTGAGTGTTCCAAATCTCAAAATATCATTCCTATGATCGACTCAAAGAATAGCCCATCCACCAAACACAAAAATTCATATTCCCTTGGAATTTTACCTTAGCTCAAATCAGGGGTCGTTACAAACTCCCCACCTTAGAACATCTCATCCCCAAGAATCCTTGGGTAAAAAAATGGAAAAATCATCCAAAATACAAGGTTCATGAATTATTATTCAAATATTCATGTTGAATTCCCAAATTCTCAATGAACTTCCAAGAATTACATAAGTATACAACACCTAAGCCATCACTACATGAGCTAATGCTCATTTTCTGATTGAAAACCCGAACTGGTGCTTACATAAGCCCATTTTTCAATATACATGATCACATATCCATGTATTTAAACATCTTGTTGATGGTTATCCCCAAGATATGTTTTGACATAAAAAAGTTCAAATTCTGAGCCATGGTATGTACACCATTATAACTTCCTACAAATCTTGCCCTATGAATTCTAGTGACACTCCTGGAGTGATTTTGAACTGGTCAAATGATCGATTCCCCACTAACTACATTTAGACAGGTCAATCCATATTTTCATGAAGATCTCAAGCCCACATATACTTTACACACATCCACTTGATGATGTTCCAAAATGTCTCTTCACCAATTTTATTCCATAATACAGAAAGAAAACAACTCAATCTATATCTAGCTGACCATTCTCAAAATGCTTGAATTAGACAGCTAATATGATAAAAAAATAAATATCCCAAACTAGGATGGTATTCCAACAAATATGACACCCAACATAGTCCAATATAAGGAGAAAAGAAAATTATTGATCCCCACGATATTGAAACTAGTGTCGTGCATAAAGATAAACCAGTGGGAATGATTTATCCCAAAAAATAAACCTCCATTATCAAAATAACCAAACATAACATGTAGGAAAAAATAAAAAATTAACATCAATAAAAATAAAAACCAATCGAGATACAATATCTGAAAAAATAGAAATATAATACGAAACTAAAACCAAGCCATGCAATTTTATCTCCACGTCACCTCTCGGTCACCACCAACCACAAGACAAACCTACATTAATGGCCTGACAAATCCAGAAACCTGAACATACAAAACAGATCTGGTTTACCAACTCCAAAAGGCATAAGTAGGGTGTAATAATAAAACATATTAGTTTTTTATAACCAAAGATTCCATGAATTTCCTTTCCTAAAACATTATATAAAAACTAGTGTAAAATAAAATAAGAAAATTGGGTTTTTAATCATTTTTTAACAACCAAACATAACTTTCCAGAGATTCTATTTAAAAAAAACACATACAGATTACCTTTACAAAAGAATTTAATCTTTTCACAAAAAATTTAAAAACAAAATCTCAAATACAAATCCTTACCATGTGACTAAAAATAAACTCTTCTAATAATAAATGAAACAAATAAGTAGGCACAAACTAGTAGGTCTAATAACCAACAAGAAATGAGATAAAAATGGAACATAAAGTTATATAATCATGGGAATTTCCTAAACATATCTAGAGTAAATACATGAAAATAATCATATAAAAATCACATGTCTAAATACGTTGCTTCTCCACATTCAATTACAAACTTTCCACTCCAAACTATTCAATTTAGTGGCATGTCCCACCTGGTCTGTTAGAAAATTCATTGGGGAAAAACCTGTATAATTGGATATGAGAATCAACCATCACTCGATCCTCTAGATGATGACTAGGAATCCCATGATAAAAGTAATTGGTGGAACATTTTATTGAAACCATAACCTGTAACATCCACATGCATGATCCACTAGAGGAGAACACATCCCACAGTCTAGTGGTCTCCAAAACATAAGCCAAAACCAAAAGTGTTCAATCCATTTTTCAAAACATGTCAAGATTCCCATTAGTCTCATGCATCATATGAGTTCCAATACCACTTTCCAAATCATTTAAAGCTACCAATTATTCCTTCACATCACTTCACATTAAAACCAACTATTCGAAGACAACCAAAAGTGCCAACCTGACCATTAACATTTCAAATCAAAATACATTTACAAATGCATTTCCAAATCATTTCCAAAATCAATATTAAAAACACTTTAATGTACACTATTCAAAAATATCCTTTTACAGCACTTAGCTACCATGTATTTCTTGAAGTTCCAAATAGGCCTTTATAACAAATTTTTATCAAACCATATCGTAGCATTCCAAATGGTCCCAGATTTCATAAACATGTTTGAAACTAATTTTAAAATTACATGAGTCACAAAAACACCATTTTGAAATAAAGGATCTATTTTGAAAAAAAAGGAAGAAGGAATGGAGTAGAAACCTTTGAAAACCCATGGTTTAAGGAAGAACTAGTTTTATCATGGTGCCAAACAGGCCACAAACAACCATTAATAACCCAAACCTTCAAAAAGAATCCACTGCATCATTATAAAGTCAAAAACTACATAATAATACATTAAATAATACCCAAACCAATAATCAATGACACTCTTCAAGCATCCATGAAAACACCGAAAATGCATTTTTGAAGAAACATCACTTTCTTTTAAACCAACTCAAAAATCCACACATTACCTTCATGACATAAAACTCAGAAATTTCCTCACACAACATAGAATATTACTTTAAAATATTAATTGAAATTTTATCAAACACCTTGCATGCATTAAAATATAGTCATTATTTGATTCTCCCTGTTTAAACCATTTCACACCCATTTTTCAACATGAAAATACCATAAAAATTTATACCAACACATCACAAGAAATATTATAACATTTTAAAATAATTCAATGAAATATCAATAATTAATAAAGATTTTCGGAAAGGAAATGGATGGAAACACATCCCTCAGCAACATTTTAATACAATGAAACTTAGGGAGAATGAAATTTACACCCCAAGATATAGTATGAACTCCCTAACAACAAATAAATAGAACCAGACATCAACCCTAACTCATAGGTTTTGTCTAAGAGAGAACCCACCAAAAAAAATTCTGAGAAATGAAGAATGAAGGAATTATAGTAGAGTAAATTGACTAAAAATCAAAAGAAACCCACCTTATAACCTTTAATAAGAATACATGGACAAAGGGCGTCCAAAGGAGGGAAAATTGTAGGATCCCATGTTTCACCGTGGTCAATCAAGGGGAGGAAATCCCAAAATGTTGTTAAAATAGTGGAGGGGAAAAAGGAATTTCAAACTGTTGATGATATAGGAAGCTCACAGGGTTTGGCCGCATGGTTTAACAAACATTGGTCCAATCATATTCACTCTACTAGAGAAAAGGGCTCCCTACATTAGTTGGTCGCACGATTTCTCAAACTGTGTTCTAACCAAGATAAATTCCATTATCCAATCTATTGAATCCATTATAGTCATACCGCACGGCTTCCTCAAAATGTTTGTAGACCATGTGACATGCCCCAGGAACCAACCCTCGAGCTGAAAGATTTTCCCCTGACCTCACACAGTTTTTTTCTATCCATTCTCAAAACATTAAAGTCAAACTTTAAAAGAACAATTTGAACTAAAAACATACTATTCCTTAACAGGCCACACAGTTAACCCTCAAACTATACACAAAACACATGAACAAGCCAAAAAGCTTGCCAAACCCTCCAAAACACAAAAATTCAAACTAATAACTCAACCTAAACAACAATCAAAATAACCAAATCCAAGAAAATAATAAAACAAAATAAATTCCAAGATTAGTGTGTGATAATTCTCCCCACATAAAATATTATCTTCTCATATAAATTCACCTATCCATACAAGGAGAAAATATCAATCTAGAACCCGAACAAAGTTGAACGAAACTCTAAAACTTAGGTTGAATTTTCACATCACATGTCACACCCAATAAACATTAAGAGAAACCACCATGAAAAAAATCATGAATAAGGGGAGGGTTCTCCCCACCACAAGAATCCGACTAGCATGACCGCCATTGAATCTCCCAACACTATGGCACCAATATAATAAACCCAACACAAACTACCCCAAACTCATGTTCCCAAGATAAAAAATTTATCCACTAGAACTAGGAACTCCCAAAATGAACCCAAAACCCCAAAAAATGGTATAACCCGCAGGAGGAACTCAAACCAAGCTTTGAAAAAAACTATAGGTCATCAACTCCCCAAGACTCAAACACCTCCAATGTGAGAATGATTAAAAACAAAAATAACAAACAAGAAATAAACACTAATTAAATACTGGCATTTAAAAAGGCACTACCACAAGAATTCAAAAATAAAAAAACAACAAGTATATAATAAAAATGAGGAACTCACATCAATAGAGAAAATTACTATAGATAAACTTTAATTTTCTACACTCCAAAACTGGAGAGACAAACATGACCAAGGTTCCCCACACCCCTCAAAAATTCCTGAATGCATTAAAATATTAAATATGGGGACTATGGATAGATCCCTAATTTCTTTAATCATCTTATTTCCGATAGACTAAAGTCGACACCATCTAATCAAGTATTTTTCTATGGGCAAAAGTACTTACAAAACTTCCCCAGATGACCCAAACAGCCAAAATGATGACTTTCCTTTGAATGATTATGAAAAGATATCTTTAAGGTCCTAAATTGGCTACACTAAAATCACACAAGGTAATGATATGAAAAATTGGAATTCAGAACTAATTAAAAAGGATTTTTTTAAATAGGTTCCTCTGACACACATCTCTTCCCATATGGGGAACCGTTATGGGTGCTAAGAAAACCTAGTTCATTAGCCACCACCAACTACTCCCCATGTATTAACTCATCTATGAACTCATCTTCATTCAACTTATAAAAAAGGATTTCACTAAATGAGAGGAATCACTCCTTTAACTCGGTTCAAATATCCTAAATAAAGGTTCGATCTTTCAGTTGATCGTATGATGTTATCTCTGTGGATAAATAAAGAATCCTTTTAAAGTGGTCAACATAGGACTTCACTATATATTTCCATTTCTAAACATTCATGAGATCTTATACCTTTATGATATTCACCTCCTTAGTTACAAACCATCGGATTAAATCTTTCTTAAACACCACCCAAGACAACCCTTGTAATGACTTCGGTACGATCACTGTCCACATTTCCAAATTCTAACCTTCAAACAAACCCAATACACCTCTAACCCTCACCTATTTTGGAGTTACCAAAAACTTGAAGACACCTTTGAATTTATCAAGACACTCTACAGACTCTAATAGAACTTGATAACCATGAAAGATAGGTAGAAACCTAGAATAACTTGACTCTTCTGCCCCATTCAGAGTTTAAGAAGGGTCAAAAACTAGAATAGACTCACTAGAAACATTTGGTACATTTCTATGTGGCATAATCTAAATAGATGAAAAATAGAGAACCAAAATAAAAAATAACCAAAACACAACCAAATGATCATCCCATGCCAAAATAACCATATCTTAAGCCAAAAAACATAAACAGAACCAGAATCCTCTTTTCAAAACACACTATTTCTCTCCAAATTTCAAATACAAAGTCCCACCTTTCAAAACCAACTCCCTTTTCAAACCTGATCTAATCACTAAATCTCACATTTATAACAAAAATTAAACTATGAAACCATTTTCCATTTTGAAATACACTTTTTCCAAAAACCATTTTTCCTCTTTAGAATCAACTCACACGAACTAAAAACAAAGCAGATCTAAACTCACACCAAAAACAACATAAATAAATAACTCACGTCAAACAATCATGATGAGGAATGACATTTCATACATAACCCAGTGACATGGTTAGTGGGCCATTATCAATGTAAGCATCAACAACTAAGAGTACATTGAACGTTTCTCTCAGACCCCACATGGGTAACTGCTCCATGTGATATTACAACATGACAACGACTCAAATTCATTACCATTCCCCATTGACACTTCCAAAACAAAAACAATGAATAAAATCTAGGAGTACCCATAGAAACATGAGGATCATAATGATAAATGGTTTATGAATTACTTATGAAGCCTACCCTCAGAATCCAAACAGTCCTAATCTCTGATCTACCTAACACCCCAAATAATAAGGGTTTGCTCTGATACCATTGTTTCATGAACCGGACAGGATGTCATCCAATGTGACACCTAACCGAGTCCAAGATAAGCCTCGAAGGGCTTCCCTAATCTCCATGCATTTTCAACTAGTGTTGGGCATCATGTTAAACTAATGGGAAAGATTTAGCCCAAAAATTGAAACAAAAAAGGATCTAAATACCCAAAATGAACATATAAAAACTAACAACTGAACATAAATAAAAATACCAACCAATACAGATACAATGGTAGAACAAAATAGAAACTGATTAAAAAACTAAAACAAAAACGTGCATTATGGTCTCTATCTGACCTCTTGGCCACCACCAACCACAATACCATCCTTCTCCAAAGGAAAAACTAAACCAAAAAACATGAACCAAAAAACTACTTGGGTCTACCAATATTGAGTGAAACAAGTATGGTTTGAGCATAAAATAGCTTAGTTGTTAATCACAAAAGACTCTATTCATTTCCTTTCCCAAAATAGTTCACACACACTAGTTTGAAATAATTTCCTAAAATAGGTATTTAATCATTTTTAATATCCAAACAGAACATTCTATAGGTCCCCTTTTTAAAACAGAAAACACATATTTCCTTTTCAAACATAGATCCACTTTTTTGAACCCAGTTCAAAACAAAATCCCAAATATATATCCATTCCAATTGACAAAAAACCAATACTGATAATACAGGAAAGAAACAATCAAGCATAATATAGCAGTTCTAATAACCAAAAATCTATAAAATAAAAAAATAACAAATAATTATATAATAATTGTAATTTCCTAAACATCTCTAGAGGCCATACACTTACATACTTTGTTTGGACTCACCTATTACCATATGGTGCATCTTCATAATTAATAACAAACCAAATACTCTAAACTAGCCAATATAGTAGCATGTACCACAGGACATCTTAGAAAATCCAAGGGGTACCAACCCATCTAATAGGGTTTAACAAAAAACCATCACTCAACCCTCCAGATGATGCCCATGAATCCTATAATAAAAGTACTCGGTGAAACATTGTATAGATACCATAACGCATTGTGTCTTCATGCATGATCCACTAGAGGGAAACACATCCTAAGGTCTAGAGGTCTCCAAACATATTCAAAAACAAATAGTTCTCCCATGAACATGCCACTATAGGGGATACCATCACAAGGTCTAGTGGTTTCCATCATAATCCAATTCATTTCAAACTCAAACGAAAATCCATTTCGTTCACAAGAGGATTCATCCAACAACTACAGATCACATGGAAAACAAAATATTTTCCAATCAAACCCATTTTTTCCAAAAAACACAAAATACCAACTTGTCCTTCATGCTATTCAAGATTTCAATCCATTTTTTAAAACATTCCATTTTCTCATCTGACCCATGTATCACATGAGTACAAAAACAAATCTCTGAAACATCAAAATGTACCAATCGGTCCATCACATCAAAACCAGCTTTTAAAAGAAAAAATAAATTTCCAACCGTGACTTTTAACATTTCTGATCCAAATACATTTAAAAATTTATTTCCACACAATTTAAAAATTCAATACAAAACCCCAACTTCATGTGAAAAATTACAAATGGGACTTTTACACCACTTATTTACCAAGTGTGTCTTAATGTTCCAAATTTTATTTTATACCAGTTTCTCACCAAACCATATCTTAAAATTCCCAAGGGACCATGCTTCTGAAAAAAAAATGAAACCACTTTTAAACTCACATAATACACTAACACAAAATTTAGATATTAGGGAAATGTTTTGAAAAAAAGGATGAGGGAAGGGAAGATAAACCTTTGAAAACCCATGGTTCAAGGAGGAAAAATTATATAAAGGTTTCAATTGGGCATCAATAATCCATTAAGTACCTAGACATTCACAAAGAATCCAACTTGTCATTCAAAAATCCAAAACAAATTTAAAATACCTTTAAGAAAACCCAAACCAATATTTAATGGAACTCTTAAAGCATCAATGAAATCACCCAAAAACCCTTTTTAAAGAAACATAATTTGTTTTTAAACCAACACAACCATACACACATAAGAATCATGACATAAAAGTCAAAAATTTCTTTATAAAACATCCAATTTCACATTAAAAGTTCAATTGACATTTTAATAAACACCTTTAATGCATTAATATATAAGTATAATTAGAGAAACCATTTGGAAAAACTTTAATACCCATTTTCCATCGTGAAAATACCATAACAATTTATACTAACAAATCACAAGCAATGTCATCACATTTTGAAAGCATTCAAGGGAAGCTCGAGCATTAACAGAATGTTCTATTAAGAAAATGGAGGGAAACACCTACGTCAATTTTTTAAGAATGAAAAAAAATTGAGAAGGAATATTACATCCCAAGAGACAATATACACACCCCAACATCAAATAAATAAAACCAAACATCAACCCTAACTCATAGGGTTCATCCAAGAGACAACCCATAAAGAAACTACTAAAAAACCAAGAGATAAGGAAGAGGAGAAGATGAAATTGACTAAAAATATAAAGAAACTCACCTTTTAACCTTAAATAGGAATCCATGGACGAAGGGATTACAGAGGAGAAAAGCTTTCAGGCCTCCATGGTGTTCCTAGGTCAATAAAGGGGAGGAAATCAAAATGGGGTTAAAATCAGAGGGAAAAATTAAAAATTTCACAATTTTGATGATCTGGGAAACTTTCTTGGTTTGGCAGCATGGTTTAACAAACCATTCAACAACCCAGAATACACTACTGGAGAATAGAGATCCCTATATGAACTAGTAACACGGTTTACCAAATAGTGTGATAACCATGAAAAACCTTATTGTATAATCTACTAAATCCATCACACGCTTTCCGCACAGTTTCCCCAAACTGTGTGTAGGTCTTACACCATGCCCTAGGAACCAACCGTAAAGCCACATGATTTTCCCCTAAACTATAACAATTTGTCTCTAACCATTATCAAACCATTCAAGTCAAATCATAAAAGAAGAATTTGAACTAAAAACATCATATTCTTTAACAAGATGCATGGTTAACCTTCAAACTAAGAACACAAGTTGTGTACATCCCCAAAAGCCACCCAAAACCTCCAAAACTAAAAAATTGAAACTAGGAACCCAAAACAAACCCCATATAAAATAACAAAATCCATAAAAATATTAAAACAAACGAAATTTCTTAATCAGTGGGTGACATTAAAATGAATTTCCTTTTTCCAATGAATCTCGTATTTATCGTGAGAAAGTTCACTGAAGCCCATACCTAACTTATGGTGATGTTCCCTGATCATCCCATCACCTGATAATTTAATATATCGTGAATTATCATAAAAAAAGGGTGTAACCCATATCCATCCCACTACAATCATCACCCTTTAAACATCACCTCCAAGCCTAAAAATATGTCCAAGATAACCACAGATTCATTAAACTAGATTCCAGGGAACTAACTAGAGTCAGTCCAAACTCTATGTTTACAAGTGAGGCATCGGTAAAATTAAATACATAAACATCATAATGTTGTACGATCTCAGAGTTGCATCTTCCTAGTGGTCATTTCAGAGGAAAATGGTTGGTGACCAAGAATATTTCAATGGCATCCAACATGGAAACTTATGTATAACTCAGGACTGACCATGACTCAATAAAAACCATACATCTAGTGAATAACTTTGATAAATCTTGTTTATTGAAAAATAAGGACATTTAAATATTTTATCTTGATGTATAACCAATGATCTCTTAATGAATAAGGGATGACATCATGATAGGGGACATTCTTGTTACATAAAGAATAGTACATTAAATGGATATCAAGGGTTAAAAAAATATTTGAGTTTCTTCTATTACATCCAAGAAAAAGTTATCAGTATGGTTCCAAGACAACCATACCTAACTTCCAAAAATAAGAACAAAAAACCCCTACTGTTCAACTTCTTGGAATAATCTTGGCTTCACCATCCAATGCATCATCATTAACTGATCATAAGTCTTTACCACATGAGGTGTCCTTAGATAACACAAAATAAACCAAAAAAGTACATAGATGAATAATAATGTTTCTCAAGGGTTTTATATAGATCCAACCACATCTACTTCAGGATTCCAATCAAGCACCAGCATGATTCAAAACTGGAAATCTTTAAGGGAATTCTAGAAAGACCGACCATTTCTGATGGTCTTCCTTGGTTTTGTTTCCATTACTAGAAAGGGAATGTATTAGTTAGAACTAACATGAAGATACCCACCTTAGGAATATACTAGTCATTGAAAGGATAGATATACTAGTTACTCATAAGCATGATAGTTCAGATTAACCTTAAATGCATGCATGACACTTCTCTGAGTAACGATCTCAAATGTCATAAAATTTGGTATAAAAGTCGAAACTAATATGATCAATGTGTAAAAAAACTAATCCTTTTGGAAAACCATCTCGAGTGTTGGGATTATTTGATTACTTTAACACATAGGTCACTCTACTTAGTAGATGACCTGATAATGTACTCAATAGCTAAAGGCTCAAAGATTTTAGTGAAACTAACTAGTTCGTTATACTATTTAGCAAATTGATGAATATCGTGTACAAGAAAACACAGAAACGTAAGGTTTCAGAAGAAAGATAGAACCTACTAGATACTATCTATATAATATCCACCCTATTATTCCATGTACTAGGTGATTTTTACCATATATTTAACCAATAGTTTTGTTTCCCCATACGACCATTAACCTTGATGGGGATGCCCCACGTTGTCCTCATAGAGAAAGAGGAGAGGGTCACGTGACCTACTAAGTAATCAAACATGCCATCAGAATGTCTAAACTACTGAACCTGATCATTATCTGATTCTCATACCCATTAAAAAGCTTAAACAAATGAAAGTCACCCATCTAAACTAAGTTTTCATTCCGAATCAAAATATTCCAACTAGGGATAACGACACTCGAATAGTACCATGCGTCTGAAAGATCATATCATTTAGTAAGGCATTAAATATATAAGGGTACTACCTACCTCAGGTCATCTCCATAAAAAAGGATAAGTTTTGACCCTATCTCTAGGTAATTCCAAATAGATTTAACTAGTCTCCACATCTACAACTTAATCCCTTACTAAAAGAAAACGACCTATAAAAAATGCTCATGTTTCAATTACAAGGAAACTCAAATAGATATTCAAACTACCCATACATGAGGGATTAAACTAATGATACAGCATAAGGCTCTATTTAAAGTCATTATATTGATTCACATTAAATATTTGAAAAAATTAAAAATATTTAACACAGAAAATAATGTGCCAATTATAAGACAAAAGATCATGGTACCTGAGTTAACTTACACATCAAGGAAAACATGTATGTCTTATAAAACTCCCTTTTTAATCATTAACCATTTATTGAAATTACAAATTAAATAATTAATTTATCATATAAATTAATTTTATGTATTAATTGATATGGAGACATATAAGGGTCATGTTAAGACAACATGGGTTAATAAGAATATAACCTAATAGAAGTTATTTAATTATTAAAGTATTAAAACACTTGTAAAGGTTTATCTCAAAAAAATTCCCCAACTGACCTACGTGGGTCAATTTATGCATTTAGGATGATTAATAATATTTATTTTCATTCTCATGTGATATATCCATGACCCCTTATAGAGGAAACCATCAACATTTTAAATTTTTAAATTACCCTTGATGGGTTTTATTTAATAATCTTAAACACTA
This sequence comes from Viscum album, assembly GCA_963277665.1. Lineage (NCBI taxonomy): Eukaryota > Viridiplantae > Streptophyta > Magnoliopsida > Santalales > Viscaceae > Viscum > Viscum album. Next base: position 1,769,579,093 of record OY728152.1, read on the forward strand.
TAAATGACATACTAGGGTCAAGCCACATCAATGTTCCATAAGAAAATATTCTTTTCAGATCAAAATTGAATTGATTTTATATTTGTAACAATCTAAAAATATATCATGGTCATATATAATAGATCTATTATGTGGGTTACCATATCCAAATCTATAAAGTGCTTATACACATAACATATTAACATTTGGATCTCAATAGTTGGAACAAATTCACTTTAAAATTTGATCTTTAAGCGATTAAAAATTCTGAAAATAGTATCTAATATATATATATATATATATAAATATCTCACAATATGGTTTGAATACATGGATTTCCTTTCCAAAATTTATAAGGCACCAATACAACTTACAACTAAAAATAGGTTCTTGTATAATCGCAACCAATACGTTTAGCCCATGCAACCGATTATATATCAAAATCATGGCTAGGAATGTTATCAAAAGTATTAAATGCATAGGAACATGCTAATAAGTATATAAACATGATACATAGGCAAGACATGAAAAAATAATAAAGTTGTAAGGCATATAATTACATAATCATGGAAACATATTAACATAATAAATAGATCACCCAATTATGTTATATAAATACCAATAAAAAAGAAATACCTAAACATTTAAAAAACTAATTATGTCACAAAAAATAACTATCATTGTATATAACATACAAGATAATAATTACACAAGGCACGTCATCGCAATCGGTAGGTACCCTACAGACCCAACTACATGGAATGGAATATGCATGTCATGTGAATCCCTATATGCCTATAATGATTCATGTAATGATTTTTCCTTTCCATACTGGGCCAAGAAAAAATACCATAAATTTCATAAATCAATAAGTCGTAGAAAGTAAACCACTCACTAAATGTGAAACCATAATAAACTATAATAGCAAACAACATGAACAATAATTCCATCCATGTCCATTGGGACTTTTCACCATGTGTGGGTTGATCACTCCCAAAAATGACTATTTTCCAAGCACAGACACATTCTTAGTATCCTTTCTACCAACCCCAAATATTAATAAAAAGGAAAAAATAAATCTATGATACCACTATGTAACATCCTGGCCTGAATTCCTCTAAAATCAACAGTAGGACCTGTCACCACACGACCTTAAGCCTTCCTCCCCATATACAAGAGGTTTCTGACTAGAAGTGAGGATCTCGGGAGGTGATGGTGGGGAGAATATTCCCTCATGATCAAAGTATCACAATAGTATATCAAAGAATAAATAGTATACATTAATGAAAATGGTAATAACTAAAAGATAGAGTAGTGTAAGAATAATATGAATGGAATATGAGCTGGAGAACACACATATAAAATAATGGATTCATGTAAAGATGATGATACTATAAATGAAATAGTATACACATAGTAGAAAACATGAAATTGTAAATTACGTGAATAAGAAAATAATAAAAATCCCCAAGGGTGATCTCCTAGATCATTCTGAGCTCTAGCTCAGTCCCTTTCCCCTAACTCCCTGGTACAGGCATGAAAGAACATGTAATAATCCATAATCCTGTGAAGATGATATCTTCTTGGGTACCCTAGTGAAATGGAGGCCCAATAAGGGTGTAATAAAAAATACCAGTAGGCCACCACTAATGATTTCTATATCTAACTCCAATTTTAAAATATAAGGTACAATATTGTGCATATATAAATTAATAATCAACAATGATGAATAAATAATTAACAACATGCTCATGTTCCTAAAGGAAAACAGGAAGCTCTAACTGCTTCATCTAATGGCTGAAATGAGTTTCTGATTGATAATGATATATATATATATATATTAATAATATATATAGATTTGTTATATATTTCACCCACTTATATAGAATAAGTACTTGTGGATGTAGGTAGCCATATACTTGGAATACTAGGATTTGGCTGGATCAAGGCATAACTCATGCATCCATAACTAGTATGAATGATCCCAAAAGTTCAAGAAAATGGTAAAATCCCAATGTTAAATAATGAATGATATAATTCAGGCTCAACACTCATGATGGTTGTTGTGTCATGTGATCACACTATGATTCACTATTTTATTTCACCCATAAACCATTGTGTTGAACTAGTTTTGTATTGAAAATTATAAAATTAATAAAAAAATCACATTACTTTTTATGGAACTATTTTGTATTTATCACTGTTAAAAAGGTCAACGTTACTTTTTTTGATAATTATATTGTAGGTGGAGTGGAATTAAAGGGTCCAAGATGAATTTTAAGAGGAATGGGTCACACTACATAGGATCAAAGAACAAACTTGGATTAAACCACACCATTCTACTAATCAGTACATCTAACTGGGATTATATTTTTTGGGTTTATCCAAAAATTAGTGGGAAACAACTCTTCTAATGCAACTAAATCCCAATTCGTTCACTAAGAGGACCAAACGAATTGGTCTAGCCAGGGAATCTAATTTGCAGAAAGACAAAAGTTGTTTTTTGTATTTCAGATATATCTAGATATGTGGGCCTTATAAAGATGCCAACTTTTCAGTGAATATAGTAACTAGGTGGGTCAAAATGTTTTTTTGTCTAAAAAACTGATATAATATTTTATAGTGACCAAAAACAATGTTTTAAGTGGTTTTACCAAATCTGGGCACCCAATTCAAGAATCTGTAGAGGCTATTGGAGGTTATACTTCATCATCATTCTCTTTCCCCCCTCTCATCGATTTCTAAACTCTTTGTGATCGCCTGGGGAGGAATGTTATGTAATCCCGAGCTTCATGTTTGTATTATTTTGAATGATGTTTTTAATTATATGTTGTATTTTTTTTTCTTCAACCCATATTCTAATTTAATTGAGCTATATACTGGTACATTATACTCAGTCTCAAATGATAATGTTTGGTGGTACCCTTTCATGTGATGTTTCGCACACCATTCATCCCTTTTTCTTCCCACATTCAATTGTAGTTTTTGTGTGGTTCATATTGGTAAATTGAACTCCCAAAAACACAAACATGGACATCTACTTTAATTTCCGGGTTACTGTAGTAGTACTGTAGTGGGAATTGTGCAGTACAGTTCCCGCTACAGTACCTGCTACAGTGCCAAACAGTGCCTGCTACAGTTCCCGCTATAGTACCTACTACAGTACTGCACAGTTCCCTCTATTGTACCTGCTAGAGTAAGGCCTTTGGGCCACCTTAAGTGCTGATGCAAACCAGAAAACCTACAAGTAACAAACTCTACATGGAGGATGATCAAGGAGCTTTCACCACAACAGAAGCTAAACGGATTTCAAGAATGAGAGGGTATGGAACCTACCATCGGGACAAGCCTGTGCATGTATGGGAATGCCTAGCCAAACAGCAATGTGAAGGTGGAGAGATGAATTCATGATGAATATGCTAGGGAGGAGCAGTTCCAAGTAGTTAGTCTGGGTTGTATGTAATGTTTGAAGCCTATGGGAAATAATTTATTCTAAGGCCTACGGGCCATGTAATACTTACGCCTACGGGCCTTGTAAGGTTTCCACCTCACCCCTTGAAAGGTGTATTATCAAAAATCAATAAAAAATGAAGGCCTTCGGGCCATTGGAGGAGGATTGTAACACATTTAAACAACGTAAAAACCTGGATACTACATCGTTTTCTTCGTGTGATTCCTCGGTGAGCTCCGGTTATGAAGTCGAACATAAATCACCCAATCATTAGTGGTATCTGATGAATCATTGTGTGTCTTTGACTAAACCCTATGAGTAATCCTAGTACAAAATTAGCAACATTATGGTTCTAGTTGTTAAAATACATGTAGTAAAATATCATAACCCTATATCTTGAAGCGATGAAGGATGAGCATCATGAGATTCCCTAGGTTGATCATGCTTAATTTAATTTTTCAATTTATGCTTTCTTATATCGCTTTATTTTGTATTCTTAAATATCAAAATCAAAAAAACAAATTTCATAGAATCCCATCCCTATTTTTCATAATCAAAACTTTTTTTTAAAATTAATGATCTAAGGCTCCGTCGGGAGATGACCTGGGGTTCTTGCTATACTAATGAAATTCTAGTAAAAACTAAACATTTAATTTGACGTGCTCGACAACACGATCAAAATTTTTCACTGTTTCCAAGGATACAAGATAATTTTTTTACACAATTTTACTTATTTATTTTAATCCTCTTTTATTACTCTTTTCAATAACCCCTATCCATTTTTATTTTTTTTTCTTTTTTTTTGTTTGTGTGAGTTTTTCTCTCTCTCTCATCTCTATGTTTCTATATAATTATATAGTATAAAATTAACTTCTATTATCTCATTTATTTATTCTTAAGTGTTTTCATTTTATTCATATACCATAAAAATAAAAAAAAATAAAAAAAATTACAATCAAACAAACAAACAATTATATTCAACATCATTGTTGCCTAACAAGATCTGGAAAAGATACACTACATGAATTTAACCCTGAAATTGAAAAGTCACTTTACACAAATATTATTTCATATATAGTGGTAAATTAAAGTAACACTTAAGAAACCCTTTTTTAACCTCAACTGATTCCAAACCAATAAAAATTTGAACCAAATCATATCCTAGAAAACCGGCCATAAATAACTGGACTTCAAAAGAACTGCCCACCCTAGATGGGAAGTAACAACCTTAGTACATCAAATAACTTGAGAAATTATCCCACTTTTATCTTAGATCTGGCCTCATAAAGCTACTTCATAAATTCCATGGTCTTCCCAATGATGACCCTCACAAACATTTTATGGATTTTTACATAGTGTGATCCACCATGACACCCCAAAATGTGTCTGAGGACCTCATTAAGTTTAGAGCCTTCCCTTTCTCCCTTGATGGTGTATCCGAAAACAATATATAATATTTTCCTACCATAATTGGGGGATGGAATGACCATAAATGGCTCATTCTATAAAAGTTCTTCCCTGCCTCCTAAAATGCATCAATTTGAAAAGAAATATGTGGCATTAGGCAATCAAAAAGAGAGACCCTTCGTGAATATTGGGAGAAATCCAAAATACTTTTCTTAAGCTTCTTACACAACCAGATTAGTTTAAAATTTCTAACGCAATACTTCTATGAGGTACTTGTACCCATGGTTTTTGTAATGATATATGTTTCAGCTGGTGGTGCCCTAGTTGATAAAACTCTTTCTGCTGCTTGTGATTCAATAGCCAACATGACACAAAATTCACTAAAATTGGTACACGATAAATTTCACCAACCCCAGGATTTTGTGAGTTAATTAATTCATTCATTGAACAAAAGTTATATAATAAACTTTATATGATGCATACCATTATAAGGAAACTATCTTAATCACTAGTTAACTCAAACTCTTCTTCTATTATGTTTCATTGTGTTATTTGTTTTGATAACACTCATTTCTATAACCAGTGCCCAAAACATCAGGATTCAACTTACTCTTGTGCATTAGTATTCCCATAGAATACTTTCCAATAATCTCCTCCCTTTAAACAAGAACCATTCAGGCCTAATCCAAACCCTAGGTGGTCATAACAACCATAGTACCAACAAAGAGTCAAGTCAAGCTACCCTAAATAGAACTAGAATGTACAAGGCCAAGGTATAAAATCTTCTTGTCCTTTAATATCTCAAAACAATCATCCTACTCCCAAATATAAACCAAGCATCAAGGATATGGTGAAGAAAATGGAAACCTAGAACCTCCAACTCCAGTAGTCCATGCAAATGGTTATTAAAGACATGTGAACTCAAGTAGGACAATTGAAAAACACCATCAGTGAGATTAAGATGAAAGGTTCTAGAAATCTACAATCCCAGAATACTTATAATCTAAAAGACAAAGGTAATGTTTGTTAAATCACACTTCATAGTGGTAAAGAAGTTTCTTATTCAAATGATTATACCCAAAATGTATATATCATTCTTGAAAACAATATATCTCCACCCATAAAAGATTTAAATAACGAAAAACTAGAAAAAAATGGTAATAAAATTAACACTGAGGATTCCCATGAATAGTCCATTCCTATTCCTTTATCTCAAAGACTCTCAAAATATAATAAAAATTTCTATAATTATATTGATAAAGAAATAATGGATAAATTTAAAAAGAATAAAGTTATCATTCTTTTATTGGATGAAGTTAATTAGATTCCTAGTTATGCTAAATTTTATAAAGAACTTTTCACCCACAGATTAAGGCTAAAGAGGAATGAGAGAGTCAACCTAGGAAGGAATGTCTCAGCCTTGATTCAACCAGAAATGTCAACCAAATGAAAGGAACTCATAACTTCCATGATACCTTGCACCATAGGGGAGACATTCTTTTTAGATGATATTATAGATGTGGGTGTTTAAATAAATTTAATCCCTTAATCCATGTACGCTTATCTTCAAGTTAGAGAGCTTCAACCAATGGGCGTCATTATTCAGCTTGTCAACTGGAGCACAACACACCCATCAGGATTAACTGGGGATGCCCTCATAAGAGTGATGAATCTCATATTCCCCACTGATTTCTACATTATTGAGTTGGAAAATACTAGAACCTAAGGACATGCTCCTCTCATAAATGGGAGTTCATTCCTAAAAAATGAGTATAGTCATCAATGTTTATAATCGTATAGTATCAGTGGATTTTGGTGGTGAAAAGGTATGTTTTAACATCCTTGAGTATATAAAACTCTTCATTGAAGAGCACTCCACTCTTCATGTCCATTTTATGGAAGTAGTCTTAAATGACACACACACACACAATTTTCTCCTCGGCCTATACTCTGATTCATTTTCCTTTTATTCACACCTAGATGATTTGATTTTTGATTCCTGTTTTGAGTGTTGTTTGGGTTCTAAAAAGTGTAATTTTTTTTATTTAATTAATGATTTTGTTCATTCTGAGGAACCCTTGACAGTTGATGATTATGAAAATCTCAATTCAATAGATTCTCTATCCATAGATAATAACCATGATTATATAAAAAGGTTCATGGAACAATTTCTCTTGATTATTGATAATATCCTATCTCTATTATAGAAATCAAAACTGCTTGACCTTTTGATATAGTGTAAAAAAGGAAATTAGATGGACTTTAGCTGAAGTTCTTGGGATTATTCCATCTATTTGAATGCACCATATAATTTTATATGAACAGGTTAATCCCATAAGAAAAATTCAACACTGGTTTAATCCCACTCTCCTTGAAGTGGTAAAATTGGAAGTTAGTAAATTACTTGGTGTTGGGATTATTTGTCCTATATATGATAATAAATGGGTTAGACCAGTTCAAATTGTGCCTAAAACATTTTAATAACTGTAGTGTATAATGAAAGGAATGAATTGGTTCCAACACATGTGAAAAATATTTGGTGAGTCTGCATTGACTACCATCGACTGAATCAAGAAACGTGAAAGGTCCACTTTCCTATACCATTCATTTACCAAATGTTAGAAATATTGGATGGTATGTCCCATTATAGTTTCCTTGATGGTTATTCGGATTATTTGAAAATTATCATAGCCCTTGAGGATCAATAAAAGACAACATTTACCTATCCATTTGTCACATTTTCATATAGAAGTATGCCTTTTCATCTATTTAATTTTCTGGGTACTTTCCAGCGATGTCTGTTGATTCTTATTTTTAGTACCTAGAGAATTCCATGGATATTTTTATTGATGATTTAAAGGTTTATGGAACGTCCTTTGATGATTGTTTGGAACACCATGATTCTATCCTCTGTTATTTCACTGAAATAGTTCTTGAATTAAATTATGAGAAATTCCATTTCATGGTTGAGCGGGGGATAGTCATCAGTAATTATATTTCAAAATAGGGGGTTCAAGTAGATAAATAAAAAATTGAATTACTTTAAACCCTTGTACATCCAAAATTTGTGTTAGGCGCGATCTTCCTTTGGTAATTATGGTTTTTACCATCGATTCATTAGAGAATTTAGTAAGATCACACTTCCCATGTCTCGATTATTGAAAAAGGATGCTGAATTTTTTTTGATAAAAATTTTGATGATTCTTTAAATTCACTAAAAATGAGTTTCACATCACCTCCCACAATCCAACAACCATGGTGAGATATTCCCTTCAATCTTATATGTGATTACTCTAGATTAACAGTTGGGGAAATTTTATCACAAAGTGTTGAGAAGTCTCATCATGTCATTATATATGTCTCAAGTACCCTTGATCCTGCCTAGGAAAACTATGCCACAAATGAAAAAGAACTCCTTTATATTGTGTTTTCCTTTTAAAATTTTGTTCATATCTTATTAGGTAAAAAATTATTGTCTTTATTGATCATTCTACTCTTTTATTTGTCATAAAGAATCCTAAGTCTAATCCCCACCTCATTTGGTTGATGCTTCTACTCAATTATTTAGACCATGAGATTAGAGATAAGATAGGAGTGGAAAATATTATAGCTGATCACATTAGTAGGATATCCCCACCATTGGACTACCATGTCGACTCATCCCTCCCCATCAGATAATTATTCCATCATTAGAACTTTTATGATGTTGTTGACCTTACCCTTGGTATGCAGACATTCTAAATTTTCTAGAAACATCTAGGGTCCCCATATATTTTAGAACTTTTCAGTCCCAGAGACTTAATAATAACTCGTGATGGTACATTGGGGATGACTTGTATTTGTGGAGAAATTTTAGTGACCAATTTTTTTGTCGGTGTGTCCCTAACCATAAGTTCACCTCTATTTTGACCTTCTTATACACTTTGTCTTGTGGGAGTCACGTTTTCCCTCAATGTATAGCTCATAAGGTCCTTGACTTGAGAATTTCTTCACCAAAATTGTATAGATATGACAATTGTATTTTTAATTCATGTATTTGATGTCAATTCATAGGGAAATCTCCAAGAGGCATGAAATTCCCCCACAACCCATGTTATTTTGTGAGAGCATCGATCCAAGTGGCATTGAATTCATGTGGCCTTTTCTAAATTTGTTTGGATTCATGTAAGTATTATTGGTTGTTGAATATGTATCTAAATGGGTGGAAGAAATGGCCACTATAACCAATGACTCTCGAGTGGTTGTTGATTTTGTGAGGTCCCAAATTTTCAGCAGGTTTGGTTTTCTAAGATTTATCATTAGTGATCGGGGATCACATTTTTGAAATCACAACATGAAAAAAATTTCTTTGTAAGTATGGGGTTGTTCATAAAGTCTCCACTTCATATCACCCCCAAAATAATTAAAAATCAAAAATATCAAATCAGTATATTAATAGAATCATGGAATAAATGGTACAACCCAATAGGAAATATTGGAGTTTTCACTTCGATGATACACTTTCGGAAAACCTTAATCATTTTAAAATCCTAATCAGAATATCAGTGTATATAATTGTTTTCGAAAAGGATTTTCACCTCCTAATAGAGGTGTAGAACAATTAATATTGGACTATTAAACAATGTAATATGAATCTCTTAGATACTGGTGAGCATAGGAAGTTGCAGAACTAGGTGTTGGAAGAAATTCAGCATGATGCATTTGAGAAATTTAGAATCTATAAAGAGAATACAAAGGCTATACATAATGGGATGATTCATTAGTAGAAGTTTCATATTGGTGAGAAGGTACTCAAGTATAATACCATGCTAATGCTCCACCCCGGTAAGCTACATTCTTGATGGCTTGGTCCTAATATTGTTACTGATGTTTACCCTTTTGGTTCTATATAGGTTTTTCATGAGAAGAGTGGACAAAGGTTTACTATAAATTGGAAGAGCCTCAAACACTTATATGTGGATTTTACAAATCATCTCATGGGGGAAATATAGTCAATATATGCCACATATGACACCACTTAGAAAGATTTCCCTTCACCAAACCATTATTTACTTGTCTATTTATTTAAAATACTTTTATTGAGGAAAATAACATTTTTAGGTGTGGGGGAGGGTGACATGTCATAGTTAGGATTAAAAAATCAAAAAAACAAAAAAATATGTTTTTGTTTTTGATTTATTTTTATATATTTTATGTTTTTAGATAAACATTGAACTTAAAAAAATATCCAAAACCATTTTTCATGCTTGAGTTGATTGTGTGTAAAATTCCATTATTTTTGGAAAAATGTATTTCAAATGAATGTTGATATGGAATCTTTTTCTAGAATTTTATTTTCAATTACTTATTTAATGTTTAATGGATTTTTGAAATCCATGCCTCATTAGAACTGACCAGTATTTGAATCCCATGCCCAAGAGATATTTTAAGCCTTTTTTTCATAATCTACATTTTAATCACTTTCTTGAGAGTCTCAGGTCATGTAGAGAAACTAAAACTTTCTTGATTCAATTTGAAGCCACAAGATTCGAGTATGTTTCATTCATGATAGAGGTAATCATTCATTGAAAAACCCTTTGTACAATTAACCTCTATTTTTATCCACCTTGACATTTTACCCTTCTTAAGCCTTAAAGACCATGAAATGCCTATTAGGTAGCCACATTACAAGCTAATTTATCCTTAACTACCCATATATTGTGTATGATATTGTTTTATTTTCAGTAATTGTGGGTGAGAGGGTGTTTCCATGCTAATTTCAGGGAGATAAACTTTAATATGGTTTGATATAAAGGGTGTATATATTTTTCTTGGGTAGTCGGTTCACAAGACATATTGCATCATTATTTTAATCATGTTTCCCTCTTTATATTGAAAAAAACATTTTATAAAAATTAATTTTTGTACATATAAAAAAGAAAAATAAAATAAAGTAATAGAGAAAAGATGATGTTTATTAATTATTATTCATTGCTTGGTTGTGACACACACAAATAGACAATGGGGATAGTGATTTAGAGGTGATACAATTTGTGAGGAGTTGGTTGGGGACATTCTTTCTGAACACTTTCTTAAATTTCAAAAAAAAATTACATAATATATTAAACACTCCTCTTCTACCTCATATTTTTAAACATTAAATCCTAGCAACCCCTGAACCTTAGAACAACCTGTTGGAAGTCCTCTTGAGTAGCGTAATAGTTTCCAGCAGTAGAGAAATAAGAATCTTGGTAAGTATATGGTAAGATCACATGAAATATAGGAAAATTATATAACCCCACATTCATATGTTCTATGAGTGAATATGGAAAATCTATAGTTGAGTTATGTTCTGACATGTTGAATGGGTGAAGAAATGTTGTTGAACAATTTCAAATGTGAGAGAAGAAAATTTATAGAAAAATTTATTTCATAAATGAGACATTATGTATTTCATTCAAAGAATATTTTATGTTTTCTCACCTTTTATTTAGGAATGGTACTTTATTAGAAAATAATACTTTTCCCAGGACTGAAAATGTTTAGGTGTGGGGGTGCCATTGCACCACGATTCACTATTTTACTTCACCTTTACACCATTATGTGAAAATAGTTTTGTATTGAAAATTATAAAATTAATAATAAAATCACTTCATATTTTATGCAACTATTTTTTATTTATCACTATTAAAAAGGGAAATATTACTTGTTTTGAAAATTACATTGTAGGAGGAGATGAATTGGAGGGTTCATGATGATGTTCAAGTGGAATGGGCCATACTACATAGGATCCAAGAAAAACAGTTGACTAAACCACACAATACTACTAATATGTGGGTCCAATTGGTTTGAGACATTTTGGAATGATCTAAAATATAGCTCGATAAAACTATTCTGATGGAACTGAAACCTAATTTCTCTACTAAAAGGTCCATCTAAACTGATCTATCCAAGGAATCAAATTTGTAGAAAGTCAAAAGTTATGTTCTGTATTTTGGATTAATATAGAGATGTGGGCCTTCTAATGATGCCAAATTTTCATTTTATATAGTAAAAATGTGTTCCAACTTGTTTTTAGTTTTGAAAAAAATCAATATATGGATGTCTAGTAGATGAAAACAATTTTACAAATAGTTTTGTTGAATCTAGGCACCCAAAACCACCATCCACTATGCCTATTAAAGAGCACCTTGGGCACCCCATTTGTAATTTCTACTAGAGGAAAGTTACTTCCATTTTGGAGTCTAAATGGAGTATTCTACTCATTCCTTGATGTTTTTTAGTCCATTTGAAGTTATAATTCATCATCATTCTCCTTCTCACCTCCCATGGATTTCTAAACTCCTTGTGATCCCCCGGGGAGGAACGTGATATAATCTCCAGCTTCATGTTTGTATTATTTTGAATGATATTTTTAAATTCAATTTTATGTTGTTTTTTATTCATCCTATATTCTTATTTAATATATTTATATATCGGTACATCATACTCACACTCAAATGATCATGTTTGGGGTTAGCCTTTCATGTGATGTTTAACACACCATTCATCCCTTTTTCTTCCCCCTTTAAATTGTGGTGTTTGTGTGGTTCATATTGGTCAATTGAACTCAAATAGAAACTGAAATGGACATGTAATTTAATTTTAAGTTAAAACATTTAAATAAAGTACAAGCCTGGATAGTGCATCAAGTTCTTTGTGTGTTTCCTCAGTGAGTTTCATTTATGAAGTCGAACACAAAACACCCTATCATCGGTGGTATCTGACGAATCATTGTGTCTTTCTACCTGAACCCAATGATGTATACAAGTTTAATCTTAGTAACATTTTATTTATAGGCGTTACAAACTAGGGATTAAAATATCATAACCCCGTCTCTTGAAATGATGAAGGAAGAGCATCCTGAGATTCCCTGGGTTGATCACACTTAATCGAATCTTTCAATTTCTACTTTCTTATATCTCTTTATTTTATATACATCCATTTTAAATAAATAAAAACCAAATTTCATAGAATCATATCCCCATATTTCATAATAAAAACTTTATTTTTAAATTAATGATCTAAGGCTCTATCAAGAGATGACCTAGGGTTCCTACTATACTGTAAAAAATCTTGTAAAAACTAAACATTTAATTTGACACACTGGAAAATGTGATCATCGTTATCCCAACACCTGAAATAACGGACATGGTGTTTCATTCCCACAATCCAAATAGTGTCAATGGTGTGATTCATCATGCTCAACACCCAATGTAAGGGAGTGTGAATCTTCATGCCCAATAGTACCCTTACTGCCATTCCATAGCCTATATGATAAGCATAATAATATTAATAGTAAGGCACTACCTATTTAGATAATTAATAATCACAATATAACCAAGGGTGTCACATTTATTAAAATTCACATAAACCATGATTATTTAAATATAGAAAGAGTTTTGGTCGTGACACCCAATTCAATTCCATTTAATTTAAACAATCCAACTCCTTTTTCAATGCATAGAAATTTATAATCTTGTCCTTCCAACCCACATAGAAGGTGGTTAGTCTTTGAAAAAATTAATCAAAATTAAGGTTGTTCCCCATTATTTAAGTTATTTAAGAATATTGTTTGAGGCATTATTCTCATAAATCCACATATCTTGAAATAACATAAAGGCAATGGAAAACAAAAATTTTATAAGGAGAAGAAATATTTAAATCACTAATCACCACTTTTTAGTTTAGAAGAAAACAGACTTCATCTAAGGGGTTTTATTATAAAACATGACATTGTTAAAAAAAATTCATTTTGGAACAACCAAGCATCACATTTAAGATTAATAACTTAATTCACTGAAAATAATCATTTTAGTAAATTACCAAATCTATAAAATCAATTTCATGGATCAATGTATCACTTAGAAGGTTTCATTATCAATTCAGAAGCTACCTAAATAGGTTAATACAAACATAATTCAAGTCACACGCTTATGAGGTTCTTTTGTTCAATTATTCATTTAACTATAGAGTAAAATACATTCACCATCTAAGTCTAATTCTTAGAATTATTTACAATAATTTAAACAATTAATTTGAAAAGATTAAATTCAAGTTGACACACCCATGGGGTGGCCTCGATCAAGGTTGATATCCCCAACTTACAAAACGATGATCAACGAGAGTATATCAAGGTGCGTATAACAATTTATAAACAAGGAACTCTTTTTAGGTTGACGCACGGGAAAGGATGGCACATGTTTCAGTGGAAATATTTATAATTCAGTGTAAAAATTTTGAAAGAGTTATATAGCACATATATCATACTTAGTATTATCTACTCATACAAAATTGTTAATTGATTTGGTCTAGTTTGAGAGATATTGAAGAAACGAACATCTGCCCTGAAAATATAGTGAATTATATTTCACAAAAATAGCACAATTGAGGATAATACAAAATTATAAAAGAATTAAGAGGAGTGAATTTCGAAACTCTAGCTATCCAATTCTCCTGAAGGTGTTGAAATTGGATTCCAATTGATGACACAACCAAGAAACCTTCATGGAAGATATTGAGAGCGCCATGGGAGGTAAAATAGAGGTATTTTCTATTGGGGAGAGGAAAAAATGATGAGAAGGGTTTTAAAACATTTCATGTGTAAACCCGTAAAATCCCCCATAAAAACTAAGTCACATGGTTTGGCTACTTGGTTAGCCAAATCATGTTCCTACAATGGTTCCCCTACTACTGAAAAGGGTGGATAGTATGGTTTATGCACATGATTGGAAACAGTTTGAAAATTTTGTGATTTACCTCTTTCAAAAACCTTTAGAAAACTACATGGATATGTTGCCCCTCTCACATGGTTTTTTCTAAACATGATATCCCTCTAACTCCACTGGATTAGGCACACAGTTTCTACTAGAGGGTCACACAGTTTCAGACAAAACTTTTTACCATGTCATCATTCTTTTATTTTTGAATTTCCAATGTCTTATACTTATAAAACTCAATGGAACACCATAAGAAGCCATCAGGCCCTTATCAAACTCTAAAAAATACTTTTGATTTTTATAACTCTTATAATTAAATTTTGGATCACGTCTCAATGAATGGTTCATCCACCAAACACAAAAATTCAAATTCCCTTGGAATTTTACCTAGGCTAAAAAAGTGGCTCGTTATAGAGATATATTCTAGGCAGTATAATGTTGATAGAGGGAGATGGTTTTGGGATTCATCCTTCTTCTTTTTTCTTCATATTATTTCCTTCATTTGTTATCCATCATGGATCTTTATGTTGGCTATTCATTTTAAACTCCCATTTTGGTGGGATTTAGAATATACCTTTTGTTTTTTATATTTGGGATTTATCTACTATATATTTTTTGATTTATTTCTGGTCCTATTTATTTTACATATGGTGTTTTGGATTTGTTTTCATTTCCCCCTTACAGTATTTTCATTATTGTTTCTTTTTAATCATCCATTTTTGGTGACCCTATGGATGCTTCCATTCTTCCTTCTCTCTTAGGTATCATTTATTACAAGCAGTGGGAATCCATCTATCTTATTAACATATAATTTATTCTAATGTCATTTTAGTGTATCTCATAGCCTATAGTGGAAGAGCTTGATCCATGAAATTACTATAGTCTTTTTTACCTTATTTATTAATGATTTATTCTTCTCTTTCCATCTATAATAGAATTTTCTCCATTATTATATTAGTGATGGTATAGGTTTTATATGTTTTGTGTGCCTTTAGTTTCGATCTGATTGATCTAGTTGGGTAGGTTGTGTGGTGAATATAGTATCTTTTTTATATTAAGTGGAATTCATCCATGAAGATGTTGACATTTCGAATATGCAGTGTCCCCCGTCAACATTGAAGGGTCCATATCTTTAATGGTTATGGGGTCATAGTAGCCATCCATCCTCATTGGAATATAGTGAGATTGTGTGGAGGATCACCATTCATCGAGTTATCTCATAGGGTTCTGAGATAATGTTCAACTTTAGGTGAAATAATTAAATCACGATTGATTGTCCACCTATGACCCACCATTCCCTAGTTCCTCCTCAATGTTAGCCTATCTAGTTCCCCTACATCCCAACATAACCAATATTTTTTTTGGCTATATCCTAACTTTATTATCCTATAATACATCCGACTTTTTGTTTTTTGATCTATAAATAGGTTCTGGCTTATCCTATGAAAGTTTCTATTTGTAAAAGTAAAAAAAATATGTTTTGACTGTTAATATGAATAAAATTGATTAATAGATTCCTGAACATCCCAATATGTTAATAATAAGGGAATAAAACATGAATTTTTTTCCTTATCATGATTATTAATATGGTAAAGGGTAGTATCAATTCCAAAATGAATAAGAATTTCAGAAATTCTATATCTCATATATATTTATTTAAGCCAATGAAAGTTAGTATAGGAAAGGAAGTTAAATGTTTATTTTGTAAACAATATAATCCTAGAAAGATGAGTTTTACTTATCACCATACTTTCTAAAGAAGTAATGTGGTGATGTTTTCACTAAATATTTCCTTTATGTTATATAAATAAATTTTCAGCCACTATATTGGGGGTATTACATACCATATGTTCATCAAATGTTGTGGTAATGTGAAGTTTTTCAATGTGTAAAGGATGTTGATTAAGGTAAAAGTGGATATACAATTTGGGAATGGAGTAATATTTACTACATTATCTATAGGGAAAGTGAATTTTCTTCTTACTAGTGTATTTTTATTACTACTAGAAAATTATTGTCGTCTACCATCAATAAATAGAACAACAATTTGAGAATATTACATGAATAGGGAAGGTTTTTCATTTATAATAATAAATAAATTTTGTTATAATCATATGAATGAAATGACTTGTGGTTATGATAACATGTTAAATAGATTATAAATTTTATATATTTATAATACTAACAATAATATAAATAATAATAAGATCAAAATGAATTATTTTAATTCCACTTATCATTGGAATTGTCACCTGGGTCATACAAAAATAGAATCATGTCCAATGACTCCATAATGATGAATAACTAGATTCAAATTATTGTGAATCATTTTATGTATTTGAATTTTTTTACTATGAAAAATGATCAAATCACTTTTTAAGGGTAAAGGGAAAAGAGAAAATGATTTATTCAAAATCAGAGATGTTGATTTATTTATTCATATTATTAAAGTAACTCAAAGTGGATTTTAGTGTAGCATTGCATTTATTGATGACATAAATAGGTATTGGTATGTGTATATTATGAAAATAATTTTTGAATCATTTTAAATTTTCAAGGTGTTCAAAAATTATGTACAAATTTAACTTAGAAAATGTAAAAATTGATTTGATCTCATCAAGGTGGAGAATATTTGAGCCAAAAATTTCATGACAATTTAGGGGATTGCATTATAGTATAAAAAAACACTCCACCTTGTATTCCATAGTTAAATGATATATCTGGAAGGATAAATCTAACTCTATTCGACATGGTTTAGTAAATGATGACTTATGTAAACCTTTTTATTTTATTTTGGGGTTATTCTATAAAAAATAATTCATTTATAGTAAATTATGTTTCATCAAAGGCAATTCATAATACACCACATGGTATGTGGATTGGTAAGTGTCCCAATTTTTCTTTCATAAAGATTTTTTGTTTTTAGGGATTTATATAAAGTATTTTATGATGTAATTATGAACCTAAATCATATAAATATATCCATTTATGTGTTATAATAAATAAATAATGGGATATTTTTTTCAATAATCCATAAACGATAAAAGTTTTTTTAGGTTGATAAACTATATTTCTAGAAAGGGAATTTATTTATAAAAAATTAAAGGGAGGAAATTTGAACTTGATTGTGATCAGTACAAACAATATGATGTTATTCCAAAAATGGATGTGTCAAAAACAAAATGTTTCATTCAAAAATGAAATTACTCAATATACATAATAACTATGAAGGTATGGTTTATTTCATAATGAAACTAATAGACAAATATTTTTAATTAATGATGATGGAAATGTAAGGGTCATTGAAGATGATCCAATTTTTTACTTAGAGTCCACCATGTGTTCTAACACTAATAAATGGTAAAAATAAATGGATTTTGAAATGGAATCCATACACACTAATCAGGTTTTGGATCCATTAGAACCTCTTGAATGGGAAACACCCATTGAGTGAAATTGGTTCTTTCATAAGAAAACATACATGGATTTTAGAGTGTCTATCTATAAAGATCACTTGGTAGAAAAATGATCTTAAAAAATACATGAAATTGACTATGAACAAACATTTTTTACAGTGGATATGATTAAATCCATTTAAATTATTTTATTCAATGTCAAAACCATATTTCTTTGTAGTAATTTATTCTAGTTATATAGGATACAACCTAATGGTTTTGAAAATCCATGAAATATTTTTGAGATTTATAAGTTTCAATGATAAATTAATTTATTGATACAAGATTATTAATATTAGGATATTCATTTTCATGAATTTATCAAACAATTTGACATTATCAGATGTGTTGATGAACCTTATGTGTATAAAGAGGCCATTGGGAACATAATTGTTTTTTATTAGGGTATGTGGATGAAATAATTTTCATTAAAAATGTAATTGAAATGTTAAAATTAGTGAAAAATTGGTTATTACATTTTTTTAATAGGTGATCTTAGTGAAGAAACATACATACTATTTATATATATCTAAATGTATGATTATCCATTGAAAAAACCTTTTCATTAATAAATTGTAAAAAATTTATAACCTAGAAAACACTAAAAATGGGCAATTTATCATTATTTCAGGGTAAGATACTTTTTAAGGAAAAAGTTTTATTCAATAGTTTGAGAACAATAATGCATGGGTAGGATTTCACAAGCTTTTAATAATATACAAATCATTTATACAATGTTTTATACTTGTCTCGGTATATCTTATACATTATGTTAGATGAATAAATGATAATAAACCCCTACTAAATTCCATTTGGTAGTTGTAAAGAATATCCTTAAGTACTTCATAATATCTAATGATGTATTCTTAATATTTGTTTTAGTAGAAGGGATTATACATTCTATGTATGACGAAATGGATTCCAATCCATGTACATTTGAGAACATCTCTAGGAAATGATGTGGGTACATATGTCTTGTAGACCCCATAAATTTCATGCAATTCCCTCAATATCTTATTCCTCTCATATCATTTTCATTTTTACTTCTATTTTGGACCATGAGAGGCCTATCCTAGGTGATGTTCCATATAGAAAATGATAGTGTTCTTCTTTTTTGAATAAAAGATATGATTTCAGTTTTTATGAGCATGATTCTTCTTTAGGTGATGCTTGATGATGGAAGTGATTAAGGGAGGATCATTGGAGATATTTAGTGGTCAGTACTCTCAAGTTGAGTCAAGTCATAGTTTCCCTATATTCTTTATATAGATAGATATGGTACTCCAGTGCACTAGGCATGGGTCCTCTATCAATGAAGTTGTAATCCCACATCATCGAGATCTGGTAGGGTGTCGGTCCTCCATGAGAGTTTTTAACCCTCATATGTGGAGTGTAGTAGTGAGGATTGGGCCCCTACATACATATTCTCATGAGGCTGTGTTTGATGTTGGGAATCGGTGGTGAAAATTTAGAGCTACGAGCTTACTCATCAAATTTGGTTGGGCGGAGAGATATAGATATCCTTTCTCTCTCATCTAGGTTTTGTTATGATCATATGTATATATATACATTAATTTATTAGGTTTTGTTTCTCTCTTTATTTAAGTTAAGGCACATATGTTGTTTATATATCCCTATCGCCCCCTCATAAATTTTTTTTGGGTCTAGGTATATATATACTCACCTTTTCATGGGATTCTATAGCATGTGTCATGTATTATGAAGATGATGTAAAGATCAATGGTAACTTTTGTGGAGAATAGTGATACATGGGTGCATTGACAATGTATAATGGTCACATATTTGAGATCAGGAGTTGGGATCTCTCATATTTATTTATTTCTAGTTTTTTAGGTTGAGGCATCATTTATGGTTGGGTTTTTATCATTCCCCATTAAACATTGGTTTTTTATGTCATACTCTGATGTATCTCATAGTGGTTATTGCATTCATGGTTAACTCTATATGTTACTATCTTTTATTATTATTCTAAACTATTTCATGGAGACTGATGGTTTAATACATTTAGGTACATTTATAAAATGCCTCCAATTTTATATGATTCTTTCTTGGAGAATTGAAAAAGATGCTACCCTATTAGATGTGGTATGGGGTGGTAGTGTCAGAGCCTTCCATCGGCCAGGAGGGTCCCAGTGGGTTAGGTCATTATAGAGTGCTATCATGGTAGTTCATTCCTTCAGATTATGTTCATAGATGTCTCTTTATGATTAATTGGTCATGATTTAGGGAAATGGTGTCATAGTGTCTCATGTATTGCTTCTAGGCTAGGTAACCTAGTGTTTTTGTGGATAACAATGTATCCATACATCATGAATCTGACATCCTAATTTCTAACTTGGCATACAAAGACATTGGTTACAGGGAAAAATGGTACATGCATCAAATAGTATTTAGTTCTTTGAATATCCTTAATGAGTTTTCTACCCATATATATATATGCTCATATTACCTTGGTACATCATGATAAATTTTCGGATTCCTCTACAAAGAAATCCATCCTGGTTACTGATTCAGGATGATTATGATGATTAGATGAGTGATAAGGCATCAATTCAAGGGCCATCTTATGAGGTATTTCCTCTAAGAGGGTAGGGAGTAGTACCCCTGCCTATCAAGCATTAGATAGTATCAAAAGTTCAGGATGATGATGCTTGCAAGATTAGCACACTCTGTGAGTTCTAGTGTCAAAGACCACAAAGGTTCTATGGTAAGCTAGATCCCTAAGAAGAGGAGGAATGGATTGAGTTAGAGTTTTGATTCTTCAGGATGGTCTGGACCCTAATAGATCAAATGGTTTTGCTAGTAGGAAGTATTTTCTATAGAGTATCTAGGTGCTGGTCAATTTTGGTTATGTAGACCCACGATGAGACGATTCTCTCATGGTATGACTTTGACAAGTTGTCTCATGAGTATTATTATCCTTCATTATTGAACTCAATATGGATCTAGGAACTTATTCAAATGTGGAATGGTGGTATGTCAATTTTTTACTATGTCATGACATTCACCAACCTCTTAAAGTACTCCATTGATATGGTATGATACAACTTCTTCTGGGTGAGGATGTTCAAGCAGGGTCTCTATGGATAAATTCAAGCTACTGTGGTTTCCATATGCCTACCCACTTATTCTATAGTGCTAAAGTAGGATCTAGTGACTGAGATATTCCTAGAAGAGGTGTGTCAGGATGTTGGATCTGGTGATAGGAATCATTTTGTTTATTCATCTATAAAAGGCAGTAGGCCTCAAATGTCGAGGTCCCAATAGAGGAGGCATTCCCATTCTCAGACTCAAACACAAAGATCTATATCTTAGGGATATCACAAAGGATACAATCATCACAGAGAGGGGAGATGCATTGATTTTTATGGGTGAGGTCACTTAACTCATGATTAACCGACCTTTCATGTTGAGTGGGATATGTGGGTAGTAGACGGACCCCTTCGGTTGACACAGTGTCATGACTCGGCCAAATGGGGATCAAGCCGTGACAACCCCAAGCCTGCCTTGAATAATCTAGGGGCTGGCCACCAATGCTGAGTAGGCATATCACACACATGGGAGTTCGTGTCCAAATGTACCTGTACACACACACATTTCCAATATCAAGAAATGATGAAATGTAAAAAAATGGTAATCATGGATTCATATATATAAAATCCCAAAACAAGAGCATGAATAAATAGTTATAGAAAGAAAAGGGAAAAACTATAGGCCCACCCAAAGAAACTGGAAACAAACCCAACCTATTTTGTAGGTGTGGAATTCTATTAATGTAACCCATAGAACACACCTCTATCTGTCTAGATTACAATGATCTTCCTAGTCTAGGTTCCTGTAGGACTCCATCAAAAGGACATTCATCTATATAAGGCATTACATGTGTGAAAAAATCTTATACAATGATGAGAATAACAACACCCAAAAGGACATGAGAAAATAACTAATCATATATCATCAATAACCATCTCATAAAAGGTATATGTAAATGGAATATAAAATAAAAAAAATATAGACATACTCATGATATAAAAATGGTATCAAGTAAGATCAAAATCATTCACCATGCCTAGGTGTAATTTTCATCCCCATCTCATTGGCTTGAGAGGGTGGTGAGATGTTAATAGGCACTAAGTGACATCCCCAAGATGCCAAAGGCAATGAAAACATTACTAAGGGATTCAATACATGTGGTGGATTATTTTTCATTTAAAAATAAAATAACAAAACAAAAACACTATATGATTCATGATAATAATGAAAGACCACTCCACATTTCATTTATCAAAATCATACTAAATTCATGTACTATAGAAAAAGACCACAATATCAAAGTAAATAGTGGAAGAAAAACTATTAAAACTCCACAACAATCGCATGACTCCAAAACTACAAAATCTCCAAACTCCAACTTCACCAAATATCCCAAGTATCATGATGTAGTACTAAAGACATGTGATAATTTACCTTTTCCCACCGGTAGATTACATCTGTAAAATCATCAAAGTTCCAAATCATGGGTGAGTAATAAAACTCAGTAGGTTTTCCCCAATAACTTCCCTACTCACACCACTAGGGTAGAGAATTTAGAAACATTTATATAAACCAATTCATATAAATAAATTATAAAACAGTTTAAAAGTAAATATAAACAAGCATCATATCAACCAATTTTCCAAAAAATCCATTTTTCAAATAAAGAAACCAAACATGGATTTAAAACCATTTCAAAAGTTCCATTTGGAATAACAATTCCATTCCACATATCCAAACATGCATGCTTTGTTATGATAGTTTTATACATATGATAGGTTTCTCATCGACATACCAAGTTGTCACATAGTAATTAAATCTCATGTTCCATTACACATTTAGAATCAATTACAAGGTCATATTTCAACCAGGCTTCATAAATGAAATATGAATACACACACCAATTATAACCAAATACCATGAAAATACAATCATGAAAAAACTATTTAATTAAAACAGCATTTTTATTGATAAATTTATTCCAATAAGCCATTTCAAAATTCTAGAAATCCATATTTTAAAATAAAAATTTTTAAATCAAGAAACCAAAGAACATGGAACAATAAATTTCCACAATTCCATAATTTCACCCAAAAAACCATAAATCATCACTAAAGATGATTAATATCATTCATTTACACATAATCTTACAATAAAAATCATGAAATTAAACCAAATTGAAACAAATACAATCAGTTCTAGTAATAGGAGTCGAGAGTCAATCTACATACCTCGTTATTTTTGGCGAAAACAATTAACGGCATGAAAAATATCACAAAACCGGGATAAATCTCCATGAAACAACCTTATATCTCATCCTATATCATCAAAATGTACAAATCTAATCATATTTGGCATCCAAAACATTATATATACCCAAAGTAGGTGTATATATAAGAAATATAGAGAGAGGGAAAAGTATATATAAGAAAAACACCATGAACGGCCAATAATGATCAGTTACCATGAGGAATTGGCTTTTAATCACCAAGGGAAGCCTTTGGATCGCCTCCAGATAGATGGGAGAACCTTCCTTGAACTTTTAGTGAGAAAATTTCTAGTTTATGTCTATTTCGGAGAAAAATGCATTAAAACACAATGTCAGCCTAGATCCACTTATTTAGGATCTAGTTTCTTTACCATGCACGATTTAGTCACATGCGTTGGAAAACCATGCACTAACTGTGCACCAACCACTTCTTTAAGGATGAAACTCGCACAGTTTCCTCACACAGTCTCCAAACCATTCACCATTTATGCTGAATACACTAAGTCAAAATGACTAAATACACTTTTCAAAGAGAATGGTTTATACTATGAAGAGGGAAGGTTTATACAAAATGTGTGTTGCTCATGTACCTTCTCTTTTGACCATGTCTCATTGTCCATGGTTTCAGGTAGGTGTTTCATAGCTTCACCCACCTTTTCACATGTATAAAATACCCAAAGACTCTCCATAATTTATCCAAACTCTCCCAAACATCACCCATATATTTTATATACATAAAAATCATATTTAAAGGGTTAATTACATAAAATTGGGGGTGATGCATGCTCCACACCAATATAATTTCCATCCCTATAAAGTTAGAAAAATAGAATTTCCTTGAAAGAGTTACGTCCATATCTATTTAATTTTCTTCTAATGTTCCCATTTCTCTTCCTGATTCTAACCATGTTTCCACAAAATTTTCACTAGACTGATGATTTTTTCATGAAATACTTTCTCTTTAATTTCCATAATCTACATTGTGATATGTACCAATGAATCATATGGATCTTACTCAATATAATCCCATATAATCACATTATCAGGATAAGGCTGATACTTTTCAACTGAGATATGTGAAACACATTATTCACTATAACGAACTATGGTGGAAATGAAAGATGATATTCCACCTCACCAACACATTCTACTAAATCAAAAAGTCATGTATATCTAGTAAATAACTTTCCCTATTTTTCAAAACATTTGTGTCCAAGCCTTGTAGAAATCCCCAAGAACACATGATCATTGACCTTAAATAACAACAACTATTGACGATGATTTACATACGATTTTTAAATACTCTGATCCATCTCTATCTATTTCCTAATAAATTGAATCTTATATAATGTTTCTGGGATAAGGATTATCCCAACTAGTGAATTCTCACCAGTTTCCACTCAACAATGTGGAGAACAAAAAGGATTCCCATACAACACTTCGAATAGATCCATTCGTATTGAGTCCCAATAACTATTGTTATAAAAGAGCTCCAATAATGGTATTTTCTCTTCCCATGAGCCATTGAAATTAATTACACAAGACAGAAACATGTCTTCAAAAAATTTATCATCTTTTCAGATTGGTCATCCATCTTATGATGATACACCATACTCATAGTCAACTAAGTCCTAAGGTATTTCTATAAGGATTTAAAAAAAATGTAAACCTCAGATCTCTGTCTGATATGATCGAAACTAGTATTCCATGTCTCTTTAACACTTCTTCGATATAGATTTTGGATAAATCCTCCATCGTATGAGTTTCACAAATAGGGATGAAATGGTCAATTTGGTAAGTCGATCCACTATCACCCATATGGAATCTTAATTCTGAACTACTATTTTTATGCCTCTTATAAAATCCATATCTATCTATTCCTATTTCAAAACTAGAATGGGTAATGGCTAAAACATATCTTCTAATCATTGATGTTATTTCTTAACTTGCTAACAAGTTAAGCATCTTCAAAAAAATCAGCCACTTTCTATTTCATGTTGACCCACCAAAACTTTTATTTCAAAGCCTTACACATATTCTGTATTCTCATATGAATATCCCATCTAGATTGGTAGTTAATATAATGAGGTTGTTCCTGAGAAGCCATAGGTACAACCATCTAATTCCTAAACCAAAACTCTAAACTCTTATCCATCTTCCATCCCTTAATGGTCTCCCCACCATTAAGTGTTTAAATCATTGAAGGAAATTATAAATAGGAATTTTTTTCCTCTTTAACCATAATTAAAAAACCCGAAACAAAAAAAATATATAAAGAAACCCACCACATGTTTTTGTTCTTCGCATTCCACATGCATTTCGGCAGGGACCGACATCAGCTTCCACTCATCTGAAGCCTCTTTTACTAATAGATCTATGAATTTTTGCTTAATAAATTTTCCACTGAATATCCTTTTCTTAGTGTGTACATCAAGTCCAAGTCAAACATTTTGATATCTACATACATATTCTTTCACTCATATTCAAATATCATTGTGATAAAATATGTTTCAATCTCTTGTGATCTATAAACACAGTAAATTTCTTACAAAAGAGATAATGACACCAATTATTCAAAGAATGGATGAATACATCTCACTTAAATCATGTTTTGGGTAGTTCTTATTGGGAACCATTAACTAACATGATTGATAAGAAAAAACATGGTATCCTTACATGAGAATGCACCCCAACCTAGATCCAAAAGCATTATAATACACCACGTACCCTTTTCCTGATTCTGGAAAAATCAATATAGGTACTGATGTAAGGTGGGATTTCAACTCCTGGATGCATTTTTGGGATTCCTCATTCTATTGGAAATGAACATTCTTCTTTTTCAAAGTAATCATAAGAAAATCTAGTCATGATAAGTCACAAAAAAGCATCAGTAATAACTAGCTAGACCAAGAAAACATCATATCTCAAATAAATTCTTTATCAGTTTCCAAGAGATAACTCCTTCTATCTTGTATGGATCCATTGGAAGTCCTCTTTCAGAAATCACATGTCTAATAAAGTGTACCTCTTATATCCAAAATTTTCACTTTGATAATCTAGAATGAAAACAATGGTATATCAAGATTCCCAATATTCTCTCCATGTGTTGCTCATGCTCCACCCTTGTCCTTGAATACAGCAATATGTCGTCCCCAAACACCACAACAAAAGAATGTATATTTCTCATAAATATTTGATTAATCAATCCTATGAAGAGCACTGGTACATTTATAAGACCAAAAATAATTAACACATATTAGTAATGTACATATCTTCTTCTGAAAGGTGTCTTTAGAATATCCTTCTTTCTAACTCATAATTCGTGATATCCTTATCACAATTCAATTTCATAGGACCAATGAGATCCCCTAAATTGAACAAATATACAATCAATGTGTAGAAGTGGATATTGATTCTTTATCATAACTTGATTTAGAGTAATAAATCCACACAAAACCATAGAGTTCTATCTTCATTCTTCACAAACAAGACATGTTCTACCCAAGGGGATGTGTTAGGATAAATTAAACCCTTTATTTTTCATCTCTTCCAACTACACATTCAACTCCCGTGATTTTTTTTGTTCCATTCGATAAGATAAAAGTGATATAGGAATGGTCTTTGAGAGAAGATTAACTGTAAACTCCACTTCCCTTACCAATGGTAACCCGTATAAATTTTTAAGAAACACATCAGGAAATTGGTCCACAATTTTTGGAAAATATACACACTCAATCTCTTCTGTCGATGCCAAATTCAATGATGCCAACTGGTAAGATATTTTTCCCAATTCTGGTTCTCCAAAATCCATTACACCAATATTTATACTCCTTTATCCTTTAATAAGATGATTGATTCCATCCTCAGTCGTGAAACTAACTATACTGATATAATAGTTAATATGATCCTTAAATGTTGTCAACTAATCCATACTAAAGATTACATCATATCCAAATATATCTAGCACCAATAAATTCCATTTCTTCTCAACTCCATCAGTAGTTATAGATTATTCACTACATAGAAAGGCTTAGCATTCTCTTTGACCAAGAGGAATTTGATGTTTTATTACAAATGGAATAATCTCAATTTTTAAACATAGAAAATCAATGGCATGAGAAAAAATTAAGTAATTAGATTCACCGGTGTAAAAAAGTACTCGCATAAGGGTATAATTCAAAGGAATTGTAGGTCTCACCATAGATGGTCTAGCCTGATCATCCAAAATCACCTACTCAACTCTATATAATTGATTTGTCACTGAACTTTGTTCTTTGTTTACCTACTCAAATTTCCCTTTATAAGGATTCATGGTAGTATTAGAATAAACATGGATAGATCTATTCTATTAATGATAATTATTCTTCTTCCTTATCCCAATCAAATCATATGTTTCCTGTGATAAATGAGAAGTCTCTCGAGCAACTAACCTCAGAGTACTATGACAATAGTACTGAATATTTCACATCTTATTGTAAGTATAGAATGCTTTTTGGGGTGTTGTACACACTCACTTCATGTGATAGAATGAACCAAATTGTAAAAATATTTCTTTTTCTATGGGTCTTGAAGGAAGATTAATAGATTCAACTATTTGATTCTGATTCATGATCCCGCCTTGGAAGTAGGTGTCCCAATTCAACTTTCCCCCAGCATTATAGTTCCCAGCAGTTCCCAAGGATATGAACATACTAATTCCTCACATAGCTCCATAGATGTACCTTTCATCCACTATCACTATATTGACCATATTTACATAGTCAGTACTACAGAGAATAGAAATATTCAAGAGAATCTGTTGTCATATCTCTAATTCAATGATGTGTTCCTTCAAGGATTCACTCAAAGAACCTTTGGGTGAAAAGCTCACTAAATTCATCAATTTATCTACATAATATGTGAAAGAAATAATTTCCTACTTCATGCTAACAAAATATGTCATTCTATGGATCTTGAACATGTGATGATTGAATTAATTATTGAAAAATTCCTCAAAATCCTCCCAACCAAGTCCATGATCCACTTTATCCTACACCAATAGATCCCACCACTGGAGTGAAATATCCTCGAGCATATATGTCACCATCTTGACTTTAAACTCTTCTTATGTGCTGATGAAGTCAAATATATAATTTATCATGTGCAACCACACCTTTGTCTTTTCAGGTTCAGAATCACCCTGAAAGATGGGTGGATTTTTCTTTCAGAACTAGATGGAATGATCCAATTGTCTTGGATCAACCCTCCAATTCCCCGTGTCCATAGCCTATAATTCATAGATGATAAACTGAACTACTTGTTGGTTCACCTATGGCTTAGCTGCAACCAAAATCTCTTATATTTCTTCTAGTTGTTTCCTACAACTCCTACTGAGTTCCTTTTTCTAAATAAAAAAATGACATAAGTCTCACTCTCTATAAAATGGAAGCTTATCATTTGAAATTCAATCACATCAACTATCACAAAATTTATTTCTGAAATCAAACATTTCCACATTCAAACATTTTTGAAAAATTTCAACTTTCCTTTCAAAATAAAACTATATTCAAACTACCACAACCATTCTCTTTTTCAAAATATTTCATTTGAGAACACTTTCACAATTTTCATCAATCAACACATTTTCACAAAATCATAAATCATTACTCAAAATGATGTATGAAATCCTAGTGGGAATTCATTCCTCTAATATATTTCATGATCACCTCATTGGGTAAACCCATGAAAATGAGATCCCAAGTCTTATAATTCTATCTAAAAACATATGTACCCAAATCCCTTGTAACTTGAAGTTCATCATAAAAAAGGTTAGCTACATAGTTTTATGTTATAAATTTAAATTCTTAACAATCCAACTCCTTTCTATGATCCCTACTCAAAGAATAGACTATATTGAATTCTTATCCAGGTCTAACAACCAATAAAAAGTTAGAAACTAACCAAAGCATATGCCACTTTTTCCAAAATGGAAGGACCATGATTATACCACTTATCTCAAATAGACTTTTGGACAAAAAAACTGATACCATTTGTAACATCACACCCCATCTCATCGGCTTAGGAGGGCAGTGATACATTAGTGGGCCTTAAGCGACATCCCTAAGATTACAAAGGCTGTCAATAAATGCCAAATAACTTCAATACATTTAAGGGATGATTTTCCATTTAAGAATAAAACAACAAAACAAACCAATCACTATAAGATGTATTATAATAATGAAATACAACTCAACATTTCATTTATCATAATCATACTAAATTCAAGTACCACAGTAGAATACTATAATATCAAAGTAAACTGCAAGACATACTATTAGAACTCAAAGACAATCACATGACTCCAAAGATCCATAATCTCCATGCTCCAACTTCACCAAACATCCCATGTATGATGAGGTAATGTTAAATATGTGTGATAGTTTACCTTTTCTGATGTCTCGGTAGATGAAATATGAAAAATCACCAACGTATCAAATAAGGGGTGAGTTCTAAAACTCAGTAGGTTTTTCCAAATGACATCCCTATATACGCCACTAGGATAGAAAAGTTAAAAAAATTATATAAACAAATTCATATAAAAAAACTAAAAAAAGGTTTATAACTAAATATAAAAAAGTTTCATATCAACCAGTTTTCAAAAAAAAGTGATTTTTTCAATGAAGACAACTAAACAAGGCTGTAAAACCATTTCACAAGTTCCATTTGGAATAAATATTCCATTACACATATCAAACCATGTGTTCTTTGTTCTGAATTTTCCATATAGATGAGATGTTTCTCAACAATATATTAATTCTTCACAAGGTTATTAAATACCATGTGCCATAACACCTTCATCGCTAAGCATAAGGTAATATTTCACCAAAGACTCATTAATGCAATATGAACACACACACTATGTGTGCCCAAAAACCATTCCAATACAATTATTCTGATATCATTTCAATAAAAACACCTTTTATTGAAAAAAAATCCAATAATTCATTTTGAAAATAAAGAAATCCATATTTTAAAATAAAAATATTAAAACCAAGAAACCAAAGCACATTACACAATAAATTACAATGATTCGAGAATTTCACCAAAAACCCATAAATTGTCACTAAATATGATTTATATCATGCCTTGAACAACAATTGCACAATCAAAATCAATAAAATAAACCAATTTTTAACTAATTCAATAAATTCTTGCAAGGTGAGTTGAGAGTGAAGACACCTACCTACAGTGGGTGTAGATCTAAGAAAACTAGAGAGAGGGAAATGTAGATCTAATAAAAACACCAAGAACAACAAATAACAGTCACTTATTAAGAGGAATTGGCTTCTAATCCCCAAGGTAGGCCTTTGAATCACCCCTGGATCGATGGAAGAACCTTCCTTTAACTATCAACGATAAAAATACAAAGTTATGTTTATTTTGTGGGAAAATGAAGCATTAAAACACAAGTCCACCCTAGATCCACTTTTTATGATTTAGTTTCATTACCGTACATACTTTAGTCACATGGTTAGGAAACCCAGGAGTTAACCATACACCAACCACTTCCTTAAAGATGAACCTTATGCAGTTGCCTCACAAGGTCTCCAAACTGTGCACTAACCATGTCCAACACACTACCTCAAAAATACAAATGCCATATTTCAAAGAGAATGGTTTCTACTATACAACCACATAGTTTATACAAACCATGTGTTGCCCATACACCTTCTCTTTTAATCTATCTTTTTGTTCATGTATTCTTATTGGTGTTGTATGGTTTTTAAAAACCGTTCACCAACCATTCACCAATATAAAATCCAAAAAAAACTCTCCAAACTTTCTCCAAACTCTCCCAAACATCACACATATACTTTATATACTTAAAAATCATAAATAAGTTGTTACTTACTTGAAACAAAGTGTGTACACTATGATTCTTTCTGGAATATTTCATATAAAACACTTCTGGTAAAACACACTACAAGATTCAAATTGAGCTGATGGCATCTATCCAAAATGTCATGACCATTAGGTCTCACCATAATAAGTGCATCCTAGAAGTCTGGAGAGAATGATACATAAATGGTGATCACACCCCAAAGATATGGGGTATACCAACAACGTGATATGGATTAACTGGAAAAGTAGTGGATCAACATATTTATACTGTTAGTCACAAGGATTCCAATAACCCCATATAGGGAAAATGACGATGATAGAGGATAACACTCTAGACCGCATAGAAGGATTCCAAATAACTCTCAATGAGACATAATTTCCACATCGTGGGATCACCATCCTATGCATAGGGTGCAACATTATACTAGACCCTCAGGGAGGGGATCAATAGAACGTACCCTATTGAAACAAGTCCAAGATAAAGAGTAAAAGGGATCAAATATATCCTCAAAGGAGTAGAGGATGTGTACTAGAAGTTTATGGAATGTCTCTTTGGAACGGGGTCCTACCAGTTTAACATGGACAATACCCATGTTTGTGTCCATATCTAAGTACACGGCATGCCCAACCCCATGTACTCTTTACTGTTTCTGTGTACAGGTGGTTGTGTCCATGTATAGCTAGAAATGTCCAATTATAAATGGTCATGTATTCTATGTGGAACATGATGATCTAAAAAGTTGAGTCACATGTTGTGTTATAGGGTTCAAAATCCATGTAATACATAACTCCACAAAGTACACTAGTGTTGTAGCAAGGGCCCCATACACAACATGTATTCCCAAAATACATGCCATGTATTTTGGAATTTCATGGAACCCATATGTTCTTCATGTGTATCACAAATACTTCACTTCCACCACAAAAAATATTCCACAAATCCTACATATATATTGTGGATATGGGTCATCCAATCTTGATCGTCACTGAAGATCTGATTTCCCGCCATCCTGGTTGCTCTGAAATCCCCATGATGCTTTGTCATCACTGCACGCCCAAAAACCATGCATTTAAATCATTTATCCAATCCCAATCCATTATCACAATTGTTTCCATTATATCCTATTATTGATTTAAACATAAATCTATGATATTAATCTATTTCACCATGATATGAGTGTGCAATGATTTCTTATCTGATATTCTTTAAACCATTGGACAAAATGAATTTCAGTGAAGAAAAAACAAATAATGATGTGAGAAAACCAAGAAACATGAGTGAGAAATGATCCTTATACATTTTTGGGTTAGCCTCAATTAACTTCTATTAGAATGAAAAATAAAGATTCAAAATAAATAAAAAATTTCGCCCAAATTTTCCACAAATAAACTCATACTCACAATATGATCGATCCACGAATAAATATTTTGGAAGATTGATTCTTGTTCATCAGAGGATAGAAAAAGTGAGGATAAATATACTTAAAACCAGCATCCTTCCTTAAGATAGATTTATCACTAATAAAGAATGAATTATCGCCATTATCACTAATGATATGCTCAAATTCCTTTACACAAAGGTCATTGATCCACAATCTGATTGTTATTCTCCCAAGAACAATCCACTGACACTCTCTCCAGAGTCTCTAGGGTTATTTGGATAACACTAACATTTATTCAAAGGCATTTATTTATAGATAATGTTAGGTCATTGGTACTTTTTTAAAATAAATTATTTTAATCTACTATTTTATTTAAACAATTACCCATGATGGCATCCAACCTGAAGGCCTATTGTTCTCCATGGATAAGTCTCCCCTAGGATAAAAAACCACACTATAAACTCAACATATACCTCCTATTTTTTATTAATACCTATTTTTAATATTTGTATCACTTTTTTAGGAAAACATTACACATGTGATATTTAATATATTTACAATATTTCAATGATCAATTTTGAGCTCACCAGGCCTTGGAATCTCACATTGTCTTTATGTCTATTTCTGAAAATAATCCATATAATATTATAAAGTAATACATGAAAAAATAGGATTCATAAAATTCTCCCCACCTTAGATATTTATGTCCTTTAAAGCTAAACAAAATAAACATAGATATGTGGGCACTTATCACACTTCTTGGTGTCCTACTCCCAGGTACTCTCATGAAGATTCTAATGCAACCATTGAACACACACTAAAGTAATTGATCCAACATGAAGGATCTTATCCAAATTTTACAAAATTTTTAACAAGTAATTAGAAAAGGTATCCTCATCCTCAATTTATTTCTCACCATAGTCGATGACATGTGATGGGTTGTGCGTGTACCTCCTCTACTATGACACGTGGAATACATCATATACTCGGTACAATAGTGGGGGAAGAGCTAAGTGTGCACCAACTCCCCAAATCGACATAGTATCCTGAAATGGGGAATAAATTTCAGAGATATCTTACCACCATGTACAAATCTCTACAACCCACGTTGAGGTGATACCCACAGGAACATAAGGTCTCCCTCCTCAAAATCCAAAGACCTTTGTCATAGGTATGCATAAGACTTATGATGACAATGTTCCATCCTCATCTACTCTTTGATGAACTAAACCTTCTCTATAGTGGTACATACCATCTATTAGACCATAAGTGTTTACTCTACTAGTTCATTCTAATATAGTGGTGACCCGAAGGGTCGCCCGTACAAGGCCTCAAACAGTGTCATATCGATGGTGGTATGGTATTTATTATTGTATGAAACCTCTACTAAGGGTAGGTGATCCTTCCAAATATATCAAAAGTCTAACATCAAATCTAGAATCATATATTCTAGAACCTGAATGGTCTAATCAAACTGATCTTCATTGTGGGGGTGAAAAGTTTTACTAAAATTCAATTGAGCCCCAAAGGCTTCCTATTTTTCCTTCTATAACCGAGATGTGAAGTGAGAATCATGTTATGAAATGATCATTGAGGGAAATCTATGGAGAAGAACTACATACCACATTTACAAGTTTCCCAAGATCTCTACTAAAATCTACTCTTGAATATCTAGAAAGTGGGATGACATGGTGAGTTAGTCTATTATCAACTAGAAGTAGTCATGTACCATTGACATACATTGTCACCTCTCCGTGAAGTACATAGATATTCCATACCACTTCCACTGTACAACCTCAAGGGGATGAGTAAAATCCACTAGAACCTAGTGACCATCCTTCACTTGTGGAAAATTAAGGCATCAAGGGACAATTTCTTCAACACACCTCTTCATCCCTGACCACCAAAAATGTAACTACATATCCCGGTACATATTCCCCATGAATGGATGTACCACTAAGGGTGAAGTATGAAACTACCTTAGCACATCCTACCTAATCACGTGCAGTACCATCTTCTATCCTCTGAAATGAAAGGTATTCTCTCCACCTTTATAATATTCTCTAATAGCATGTCCAAAGGACATCTAATTATGAAGGGTATTTTGGTCAGTTTCCCCAAGTCGTGCCTCGCTAACTCTCTATAAAATAGGTGGGGTAACTACCAAAAATTGGAGGTAATTTTCTCTATCCATATCCACATAGGATAACTGTAATGAGGACAATTTATTTGGAATCTTTCTCCTTATTTTCAAACAAGATATCTTATTGAGATCATATTCTTCCACGTTCCCCTTCCCAAAAGTATAGAAAATATCAAAGTCATAGTTCTGGAGGAACTCTATTCATCACCTTTATCTCAAGTTAAGATCATTGTGAGAGAAGATTTACTAGATACTCTTATGGACAAAATATAAGATAAATCATGGACCCATAAGGTAGTGTCACCATGTATTCAGTGCGAAGACTACTATTTCCAGATCAGGATTGTGGATTATATAGTTCTACACATATGTTCTCAACTTACATTACCAATAGGAAATTATTAATTGTATTTTCATCAAAAAACAACCAAGTTAGTCTCTGCTGCATCACATAACACTGCATACTCAACACCCTCCTCTGAAAATATCAAGATGGGAGTGCTCTCCAATCTCAAATTCAACTCTAGAAATCCCAGTAGCACCTATCCATCCACACAAATGGCTATCCCTTTATGGTCAAATATTTCAAGGAGATGATATACTTGTTAAATTGGGTATAAATCCATGATATTTTCCTACCAACCCAAGGAATATACACACCTCATCGATGATCTTAGGTGGATACCTAGCTAATATTACCTTAACCTTCACTAATTCCATTGTTAAATCATCTAGTAAGGAAATATGTCCCAGAAAGTGGACCTCATAAATCTAGTACTTCCACTTTAAGAGCTTCCCATAAAGGTATTTCTTTCATAATATGTCCAAGACCAAACTCAAGATTCTTGTGTTTTCCTCATTGCATTCTATGTACAATAGTATATCAGCGATGATGAATATAATAATCTAGTTTAAGAAAGGTTGAAATATCTAGTTCATAAGTCCCAAAAATACGGCAAGTATTTTCATCCCTATCACACATGGGCATTAATTTTTTCCTTTTTTTCTAGATTGGTATGAGTTCTCAGTTGTTTTTATGAGGAACTAGGTGTGACGAGATTGAAAATTTATGGTATCCTTTCCTTTTATCTTTTTTCTGGCTTCTCCACTTGAGTTTCCTTTTTAGTTTTGGAGAAAAATGATAATTTTTGGGTTGGGAAAACTTGGTGTATGGTTAGAAAAAACTATGTTCCTTGCCCAAGTAATAGTGTGGTCACTATCTAAGAGAGGTGGTGGCTACCAAATGGTCACTGCACGACCATGCAACTTAGCCCAGGTAAGCATGAGTCTAGTGTCTCTTCTGAAGATGTGGTCGCACGGTCACCACATGGTTTGTAAAATCATTCACACTAACTGTGTCACATGCCAACTCAATAAGATTTGGGGTTTTATTTTTCTCTCTTCCTAGTTTTACCCTATTCCACCCCCTTTCTTGACTCTCTTGTCCCTCCAAACCCTAGGCACACCTCTATCAATATTCCCCTCTCAATGGTCTCTAATCTCTGGGCATTTTTTGTGTGGATACTTCAAGATATCTCACGTAATTCATCTTCTCTCTTATTTTCCTATTATTTTAGGGTTTCCTATATTCTATTTTGGGGTTTTTGGTTTCTAGTATTATGGGATTAGATTTAGGGTTATATCTTGATGGTTAGGATTCAATATTGATGTCTTATGCTCTATCTTTTCTTATTAGGGTTTTTTCATGGAGAGGTTGAGATTCCACACCCTTTTCTAGAAGCTTTTTGGTTCAAGGTAGGTGGTTCCATGCCCTAACATTATTAGATGAATTTAATATAGTTTTTTAAGTTTATAAATGTTTTATATGTATTAAATATGTTCTATTAAAGGTAATTTTTAAGTATAATGGCATTATATGTGATTGGAATGGGTTTTATAAAGGAAATTGTCTATTTATTGTATGGGTGTTTTGGTTTGGTGTTCATGAAAATGTTTTATTGGTTTTTTGATGAGATTAAAACATGTTTGAAAAGGAACTTAAGGTGTGAATGTGTTGGAGATAGGATTTTAATGGCAAATTTATTACTTGGTCATGTTGAGCTTATTGGGCATAATTTAATCTAACATGAAAATTGTTTTATTGATGAAAAATAATGTTTTAAAAAGGTGATATTGGTTTACATGTGGGTTTAAAAAGTGGCGTGTCCTATATAATTGATTATTTTAATTTTGTTTTTTCCTTATATTTTTTAAAAGGGAATTTATGAATTGTGTTAGTGATGGTAAATGTATTTGAAAGGTATTTTTTGTGTGGGTAAAATGGTAAATGGTTTGTCTTAGAGAAAATGGTGTTTTCCTTTAAATTCTTGGAAATTGTGGTGAATTTGGTATGTTGTGTGACTTGTAAACATTGACTCGATCATAATGGAATCCCGGTTATCTAGTTGGGATAGCTAGTTCAAGTACGCTAGATGATATCGAAGTGGTTTGTCCCTTTTTTGTTTGTCCGATGTGAATCTTAAAATAGTAACTAAACATTATGATGAGGGGAGACCACTAGGCCATTGGGGTTTCTCATCCTTGTGTATCATGAATTATAATTATAGTAGTTGTGTTTTCTAAGCCACATTTTATAGAGGTACGAGGTTCTAGTGTCCCACTAGATCTAGATTGATCCTATGGATTCACCCATGGTGCTCTATATTATATATTGTGGTGTAATATGTTGTAATATGGTGGAAAACTTGTGTGTGTATGTTTTAATAAATTCCAATTTTCTTTTTATGCAATTGGTTGTGAAATATATTTCCTTAGAAGTGTTCCTTTATAGAATTTTTAACCTAAAAAATGTTTTTCATAGAAATGTTTTAAAAAGAGTATATTTAAATGATAATGTTATATTATATTTTAAATGTTTTGGCATGGAATCTCTTTATTGGGTGGAACTCTACTGGGATTTAGATCACACCCAAAATAAACCCTTGGATGTATGTAGACCTTATTCTAGGTTTGTTCCTAGTAAAGGCAATGTGTTTCTCAGTGGTGGTTTGAGTTTCTAGTGGTTTTATTTTGTAGAACTTGGTGGTGGTGACTAGAGTATGTGGCTCCTCCCATTCATAGAGCTTTGCTATAGTTTCTTGGCCCTCTCTATTTTATTTTATTATTCTGGGGGTTTTGTCCTAATTTTTAAAAATTAAATTTGGAAAGTTGTTGAGCCATGTTCGGTTGTTCATTTATAGTTTTATATTATCTCTTTTATTGGTGGTTTGTGTTTATGTTATTGGGTAAATATCAATCCCAATTTGCATATTTGATACCTGAGCACTATTTTCCAGCCCAAGGGGATTGGGAACACCCTTCGGGTCATGCCACAGAATAGGTTGGGTGCTGGTTTGGATGAAAACCTAGCTTCATTCATGAAAAAATGGTATCAGAGTAGGTATCTCTCTTTTGGGTCATGTTCCTTGGGGAAGATTCTCGGTAGATTGGAGTAAGGTGTTAAAACATGATGTTCTGGATATGATTACGGGGCCTGGCCAACACACCTCATGATTGGACTCAAGTTACCTAGGGGATGTAGGGTTTGTTTGGATCATTTTGTTCTTGGTAATGTTTTTTGTTTGGGAAATGAAATGGGAGTTAGTTCAATAGTCTCAATGAGCTCAAAAGTCCTAGAAAGCCATGTGGAGCTAGGGACATGGTCTTAGAACACTCTCTATGATGGTGGTGTGACTAGCATATAAACACCAACCATATGTCTAAGTAAACCATCTACACCAGTTTCCCCCTTTTGAGAATTATATTGTGTCACATTTGGTTTTGATTTTTTTTAAATCCCTTGTTTTGGAATTATAGAAACTTGATTTTAAATTAAAAACGATTTGGTTTTGGAGAGATGTAAAATGTTTTCATAGAATTATTTTGAAGAAAACATTAGAAAATGGTATTTTAATGAAATTTTCTTTATGTAAAATGGGAATTATTTAAATGAAATTAGGTTTTATAATAAAACTTGTGGTTTACCAAGAATTGGTTGTTCGAAAAATGTGTGTTTCTTTTCAAAAAGGGGTTTTAAAGACTTGTTTTAAATGAGAATAGATGAAATATTAATTAAATTGGTATTGATGAAATGTGGTTTTTTGTGAAATTAGAAGTGTATTGAAATGGGTAAAATGTTTTGGAATTGATTTGTAGAGTTTGAGAATGTGTTTTAATTGAAATTGTATTTTTTATG
Organism: Viscum album; assembly: GCA_963277665.1. Taxonomy (NCBI): domain Eukaryota; kingdom Viridiplantae; phylum Streptophyta; class Magnoliopsida; order Santalales; family Viscaceae; genus Viscum; species Viscum album. The sequence continues at coordinate 1,769,618,046 of OY728152.1, forward strand.
GTGGTTAGTGAATTTTGGAAATATTTAAAAAATTTTGAAATGAGAGTTAAATATAGGAGTTGAAAGTCTGGGTTGAATGTTGTTTTGGAAAATGGAAATATTTTTTTATCTTTTTCATTCTCATGGGTGATCACATGCATGGGTTATGTGTGGAAAAGTGAATAGGTTCTTGATATGGCATGAGAGATGCATGTGTGAGACCCCATAAGATACCACTAGGGAATGCGCAACCCAACAATCATGTTTTATTTTTAAAAGATACTTTTAAAGAAATGGTGTGGTTTGTATTTTGTTTTTTGGTAAGGTTTTTGTGATGGTTTTTTATCTTGAAAACCCATATTTCTTAAATAGTGTTTCATGTTTTTGTTTTTCAGTGATATTTGTTTAGAAATAATTGTTAGTGTGTTCTTGTTGATGGGTTTAGGATACCTTAAGTTGTTACCTCTATGTGTTTAGTGTTTTTTCATGGTTATTTTTTGGACAATGGACTAATTTTATTGTGTCTTTATTTTTCCTTTTTTTCTAGTGTATGCCCCCCATAAAGAATAAATTCATGTGTGATGTGCGGCCAAGAGTGATTCTCCATTAGAAAAAAACTATAGTTGATAAAAATAAAGACTTCCCTATAGGGTTTTAGAATTTAATTTACTTCATATTTTTTGGTTAATCAGATCCTCTCATAGCAAGGGTGTGGATTCCAGAGTAATTGAATAAGTCTTTGGTTTCCATGAGTTGTTTGAGTCATCAAAGGTGAAGTTTGATACCTTTATGCTTGAAGGTCCTATTTTGAAGCAGTGAAGGGAATTCAATAAAGGAAAGATGGAAGAATCATGGAGTATTCAGTGTTGGATACTATCCTAAAGGGACTTTGGGTATTTCATTGGATCCATCTGATAAAGGGACCATTCTAGGCCAAATCTGTGGAGAATCTTTTCATAAGAGGCTGTTATAGCTGCTTATAGAAATTGGATATTGCTCGGGACCTAGTTTAGAGCCCCACTTCATGTATGGATTCTTGTTTGGTAATGGATAAGTTTTGTGACATCCTGAAGTGTTATGTTCTCTTTCTGATGAAAAGGTGTGTGTTTTGGAACCTTTTAAGAGCCTCTGTATTGACAGAAGTGTGCCTTTCTTCTAGAGAATTACGAATTTCTCTGTTCTGAGTGAAGGATTATTTCTTGTTCACATACATTACTGTTTAATTATTTGGGGTGAATGGTATGACCTGTTTCCATCTCCTAGGCCCCTTTCTTGGTAAAGTTTCCATGTGCAAGTAAGTTTATTTTGGGGTGTGTTTTGTTTGTTGGTGCTGTCTGAATTGTGGTGCGGTTGCTTGTGGCACTAGAAAGAGAAGTTTCGATCGGGGCCTTCAATGCCTGGCTACAAGGTAGGATATAATTCAAACATCAGTGATCCAACCATAGGTATTTTATTGAATCTAACTCATATTCATAAGCCCCCCATCCCCCCATAGTATGAAGGACTTTGTTCTAACATTTTGTCTTCAGTGTGGAAGATGGAGACAATTTAGGATTCATGTATAGTTGTTTCATCCAGAATGGTCCTATTTGGTGGAAAGGGACCTGAAGAACCTATTACTTCATTATGAAATGTGTGGGTGGAATATTTCCTACTTGGTTATAAGAAGTCATGGTTATCTCATTTTCTTAAACCACAATTCTTATACCCTTGTGGGTGCAGCTCTGTATGTGGCTGTCCATGCATGGTCAGCTTTGTGAGTCGACCACAGTTTCGATTTGGGATCATCTGAGGATGTAAATTCCCATGGGAGTTCTGAAATTTTTATTTTCTTCTATTTTTTTTGGATTTTCATGGTTATCTCTATTTTTATGGGAGATTCTGTCATGCACAATGATCCCAAGTTAGCCTAGGTTGGTCTTCCTTTGTTAGTCCATGCTAGTCTATTCAAGATAACTGGTCTTTATGGTGGAAAGACCCACTATGGGGATCTATAAATTCAACTAAAATGAATTTATTTTATCCTTTTCATTATGGTGGGGAGTCCATTTAATAATCCCCATATTGTTCTTCCAGAACCAACTCGAGTGTTAGGTAGTTTCTTGTGGTGGGGAGTCTGTTCAGGCCTCCCCGTGTCATTATTTTTTTCTCATTATAAGTAATGTCTTGACAAAAGGTATTCTCATTCAGATCTATCTAACCTCATGCTACATGTCGCCTCACTCTCTTGGGCTCTCTGAGCTCTCAACTTTCTCTGAGGGTTTTGGGTTTCCCAAGCAGCGATTCCTCTACGTTGATCCACTCCAGTTCTTTCTTATCTCTCCCTATCTCTCTGAGATGTGTTGTCTCTCAGTTTTATTTCCCTCTCGCTTGACTATCCCGGCTATATGATAGTGGCCTATTTTTCTATATATTCACTTCATGCACTCTGATCTTGCGTTCATTAGTTCCTCTCTAGGTCGGATTTAGAGCACAGGATGCGCCGAGATTTTGGGCTAGTGTTTTGGCGAACAACAAATCTCGAGGAATCACCTAAGTTGGCCCATCTTCCTAGGGTTTCAACCCTTTTATCCTTTCGGGTTTCATCCCTCCTTTTTCTTGTTCTAATTTTTTCTTTTATAGATCTTCTTTTGGTTTCCTTTCATTCGGGTTTATCCCATAGGGTTTCATTCCCAAATCCTCTTTCGGGTTTTCGTCCATCTTTTTCTCAAATCCTCTTTCTCATTTCCGCTTTCGGGTTTCTGATTTTCGATTTCTATTTTTCTTATTTGGTTTTTTGTCTCGGTCATTTTTCTTGGTGTTTTCATTGGTGTGGATGATGTCAATGATGACGTTCTTCTATAGCACGACAAAGATGATGTTGGCTTCTCTCGACGACATCGGATGGTGTCTCCTGACGGTTGTGTTCTTCTCTTCCGATGGTGGTTTTTGGTGATTCTATGTGGCAAAGATGATGGTTCTCTTGGCGGAGATAGGGTCGGAGCTGACGATTCTGGTGGTTCTTCTCGATGTCAACGACGGTGTTTGTGGTGGATTTGATGAAATATTCATGATAACATATTCGGTGTCTGTTTTGAAATAGTTTTGTGTCCAAGGCATGAATTGAAGTTGATGATGGGGATTGTTTTATGGTTTTTCATTAGTTTTTTCATTGTCATCAGTGAAGTTTTTGTTTTTTTTCGATCGTCTGGTATGCATTGTCGATAATGGTGGTTAACGGTCTGGTTTTTCGGTGAGGAGGCGGTCTTACTGGTGCTGATGAGTTGCATGATATTGATGGAGATAAGTTGCGATGAACGACAGTAGGCAATGGGATCGAGATGAACATAAGAGGTGTTGGGACTGAGGAGTTTCTTCGTGCGCCGGGTAGGGTCGGAATTTTGAAATTCAAAATGGATGTGTGTGTTTTTTCAATTTGAATTTTAAATTTTTATCATTGTAATTCGGTTGTTTTGTATCTGGTTGATCAGTTTTACGGGTCCCCCACTACCCTTTGAAGTGGTTATTTTGAAAATAAAAAATAAGATTTGTGAGGTAACCTCAAGCTACTGTTTTGAGTAAGTGTTGGGATTGGAGCACACCCAATCGTTTCGTTGAAGTAATATTGTAAAAGTGCTCTCGATAGTTTTGTTAAATTAATGTTGTGGGAGTATTAATTAGGATACATATTATCTTGTTTTTTGTGTTAGGAAAGTGGTGTGGGTTTTAATCGATAAGGTCTTGGTTGATTCAGTTTATGATTTTGGATCATGTGAATGACATTTCCTTCCATTTGATCGATCAATTGTAGGTGTCTTAGCTTTTGGGGTGGGTGACACTTATTGGGGATTCGATTTTGGGTCCCCTGAGTTTAACTAGCAAGTCCTTTTCTTTGATGATGGTTCTCTTACCTATTATCACATGTAATTCAATGGGGACCTCCTTGAACTATGAAGGAGTATCAATTTTTTTGGTCTATACCTTATTGTGGATTTCTTGGGGAGGAAATCATTATGGTGGGGAGAATTGTCGCACCTGGGTTTTAATTTTTTCCTTTGTTCCATCTTAGGTCTAGTTCTCGATTGTTTTTTTCGGGAACTGGGTGTGAAAAGATTGGAATATTGGAGTATTCTTTCCTTTTATATTTCTTCTAGATTCTTCCCTTGGGATTACTTCTTAGTTTTGGAGAAAAATGTTAATTTTTGGGTTGGGTAGACTACGCGCATAGTTGGTGCACTATTAGAGCTAACTATGCACCCTACCCAGGTAATAGTTTGGTAGCTTTCTAGGTGAGGTAGTAGCTACCACACTGCCACTACATAATTGTGCTACTCAGTCCAGGTATGTGTATGGTTGGTGTATCCTTCAGTATAGGTGGTTGTGTGATTGTCACACGATTTGGAAAACTGTGCGGACTAACCATGTGGAATGCTAGCTCATTAAAATTTGGAAGTTTATTTTTCTCTCACCCCCCCCCCCCCAAATTTTACCCCATTATAACCACTTGTTCAACCCTCTCATCCCTAAAAACCCTGTGTGAACCTCCATCCATATTTCCCTCTCCTTGGTTTCTAATATTTTGGAATTTTTGGGTTTAGTATTTTCTCTTATGGGTGTTTCGAATTTCTAGTGGGTATAGGGTTTGATTTGGGTTAATATATTGATGATTAGGGTTCAGTATTAATTTCTTATGTTTGATATTAACTTCTTTGGGTTTTCTTGCGGTGTTGTTTCAATTTCTCACCCTTTTCTGGAAGCTTCTTAGTTAAATGTAGGAGGTTCCATGACTTATCATTATTAAATGAATTTAATATATTTTTTAAGTTTATAAATGTGTTTTATGGCTTAAATATGTGGAAATAAAAGTAAATTTTATGCTTAATGGCATGCTATGTGATGGGAATGTATTTTATAAATTAAATGGGCAATGTTTGTTATGTGTGTTTTGGTGTTGTGTTCATGTAAATGTTTTATGGGTTGTTTGAAAGGTGAGAAACATGTTTTGAATGGAACTTGAGGTGAAAATGTGTTAGAAATGGTATTTTAATGGAAAATGTATTACTTGGGAATCTTGAAATTGTTTTTCACCTTCGAATATGACTAGAAAATTGTTTTATTAATGAAAATAACGTTTAAAAATGTGATCTTTTTTTATATGTGGGTTACAAAGGGGCTTGGCCCATAGCATTGGTTGGTTTTAATTGTGTGTTTTTCTTATTTTTGTTAAAAAGGAATTTATGAATTGTGTAAGTGATTGTAAATTTATTTAAAAGGGGTTTTGGCATGCATAAAATGGTAAATGTTTTGTCTTATAGAAAATGATAGTTTCCTTGAAATTATTGGAATAAGTGGTGAAAGATTTATGTTGTGTAACATATAAACATTAACCTGAGCATAATGAAATCCTAGGTATCTAGGTGGGATGGATAGTTTTACTACTCTAGAAGATATGGAAGTGGTTTTTCCTAATTTCATATAGCTTGATTAATTATTATAACAGTAACTAAACATTATGATGATGCGATACCACTAGACCATTGGGGTGTCCCCTCCTAGTTTCTCGATCATGATAACGTTGTTACTCCTAGTTTTTAATCCACGTTTCATGGAGGTATGAGGTTATAGAGTCCCACTCGAGCTAGATTGACCCTAGGGATTCACCTATGGTGCTCTAATTTATATGATTTGGTTCCATCTATCGGTATACGATGGACTAATTATGTGTCTGTTTTTATAAATTCTCTTCTTCTTTTTTTATCAAGTGGTTGTGCAATGGATTTACTTGGAATTGTCCCTTTCAAAAATGTTTACACAATAATTTTGTTTCTTACAAATTTCTTTAATATCATTTATTAAATTGATCATGTTATATTTTCTTTTAAATGTTTTGGAATGTAATCTCTTCTTGGGTGTCATCCTATTGGAATTTGGCTCAAACCCTACATACACCATTTGGTGTATGTACACCTTATTCTATGTTTGTTCTTGGTAGAGGCAAGGTGTGTTGCAATGGTTTTTTGTATTTCTAGTGGATTTATTTTGTGGATATTGGTGGGAGTGATCAGAGGATATGGATCTTCTCATTCATAGAGGTTTGGTATAGAGTCCCCCCCCTTCTATTGTAGTATTCTTAGAGTTTTTTCCAAAGTTTTAAAAATTAAATCTAGAAATTTGTTAAGCCATGTTTGGTTATTCATTTATAGTTTTAGTTTATCTCTTTTATTGGTTATTTATTTTTATGTGATCATATAAAAATAGTTCCCAAGTTGAATTATTAATACTCACGCACTGTTATCCAGCCCCTGGGGATTGAGAACGCCCTTTGGGTCATGCCACAGACCAGGTCAGGCACTGTTTCAAATGATGACCCATATTGGTTCCTGAAAATCACTCTGAACAGAATCACCAAGTACTCATAATTATAGTAATTACATCAAAAGGTATTCTTCAGTATATCCTTATCCCAAAATCATAGCTGGTTATAGCCTAGTCTAAGTTCAATATTTGTTAACCATTATGCCCATATTAACTCTTCTAAGAGGATATAGATCCTCAATAGTGAGTAATTTTTATTTATGGTCACATAGTTTAAGAGATGGTAATCCACACAAAACCTCAATATACCATCTATCTTATTAGAGAACAATATCAGGGTTGTCCATGGTGAAACAACTGTCTGGATAAATCCCTTCCTCTATAAGTCCTCCAACCACACCCCCATATCACAAAGATATGTGGGAGTCATCTAATAATATGGTGTATATATTGAGGTCATCCTAGTGTATTGATCATTTTATAATTCTATCTCTCAATGGGTAGGTAAACCTGGAAAGTCCTTAGGAAAATCATCCTCGTACTCTTACACTATTGCAAGAAACAAAAAACTCATGCCATCAGGAAACCCAAAACTCATGGATTCCATTGAAACAATGGTCATGTTATACAAATTGTGTGTAATTTGATACGACCTACTACACATTAGTCCATCCTCATCTTCCTGGGTACCCTTTTCACTCCCATAGGAAAACCCCATCCAATCACATCGGACACACCACATCCTCCACCTGAAATAATATATCTAAGAAAAAACTGTAGCTAACCATTCCATACTTAAGAGGATATCATAGGGCCTCATTTTTCTACAAAGAGATGTAAAAAGAAACTCTCACCTACAATAATTAGGTCACACCATCGGTAGAATTTTATGATCACTGATTCACCACCAGTAAGATTCTCTAAGTGCAAGGGTTGAGCTAAGGGTTCGGTCAAAATCTATAAGTATCGAACTAGAGTAGTGGAAAGAATGTACTAGATCTCACCCATTTCTATAAATATTGAAACTAAAGTAGAGAATACACAGATTTTACTTTGTATCATCTCTGTAGACTATGGTTCATAAGCCTCAACCACCTACATCTTCCCTTGACTATGTCCCACAGCTCCTTGAGCTTGGAACAAACAACCTAGGGGTGGTTATAGTATCAATTCATAAATTCATCTACCTCTAGTTGCTCTATTACCTCCTCTTCCATGTATTCCACCTTGTGGGCCCACCTTATCCTGCCACTACCTCTACCTATGTGGACCATCCACTATCTCTCTATCAATCACATGTCAGATTAGGAAATTTTGTGCAAGATTTCCCTAACTATCAGAAGAGTGGAACTTCCTCTCTCTAGGATGACTAGATCTATCTTTTAAGACCGTAATTACAAACCCTCTACACTAGGATCGCCTCTTAAATGTATCTCACATCCAAGCCCTTGTTTCTATCATAGTTTCCCTTCCGTAAAAGCCTCAGCTCCCATGTGCCCACTACCGGCACAAACTTTCTACATATTTTCTGTTATGAAACTCTTGACTACAAAAGTATGCTCCCAAACCCCATAATAAGTATGAATTAATAGATGTATCATATTGGATTTTATATATCTACGTAGTCCTTTTTTTAAGGTCCATGTCCAAAATAACTAATCACACACTATATACATTGATTACTATGAGAGGTTGGTAAACCGCGACGAATACTCATCCATAATCATACTGGCCTATTGAAGTTGTAGAAGCTTGGGGATGTGTATATCCCTTAATTTAGCAGGAGAAAACTCATCTCTATAAAGGTTCGTTAACTCTAACCATGTATGAGTTGTCTGATCCTATGAATGGGTCATTAAGACCTGCCATCATTTTGTATAACCATGAAGAATGCTCACTTCTAGGACCACCAAATAATCTACCCATGTCCTAAAAATATGAAAACATCACATCAATGCGTCATGATAGTCCTCAGATGCCTAGGGTTCAGAATCACCTTAGATCCTAAGGGTTAACTATCACCGAAACTCGTGAAGTGTTCTCATCCTACACACTTTATCTACTAGGTTTTATGTTAAAATCTACTTCTCAATATGTGGTGGAAATACTGGTCCACCACCAGGTGGTAAAACCTCCTGAACAGGTCCCTATATCAAAGCCTCATCACATAGGGGATCATCCTCATGATCCTATTTCTAAATCCTAGAAGTAAAAAATTGTGGAGGCATCCTGAAATATAAAATATGTACCATTGTCAATGAATATATCTGGAGAGATGACTAAAAAATAACATGGAAATGAGTACCTAATTTTATATGATGCATGTACCAATGTTTTCCCTCCAACCAACATTTACATGTACCAATTCAATAAGTTTGTTATTAGAGTCCTTGTGTGTGGATAATTTGGCCATCACACCAACACTAGAGTCCCTAGTCTGAGATCCAAACTCAAAACACTTAACATTATTACCATAAAACCCAAAAACATTATCAAATAATGTAGTCTTAAGGTGAAACTAACTCCTCTAATACTACTCTATCATGACATAACCCAAAGAGTCCTGAGTTGCGACTACCCCAACCCTACATCCAATAGACTAGGGGCTATTGACCAGTGTCGAGTAGGCATATCACGCTCATGAGAGGCCTTAGCCTAATGTACCTATGGTCACACACACATCTCCAATCCCATATAATGCTGAAATATAAAAAACTGATAATCATGCATGTATACATATAAAATCCCACCATCATAGTATGAAAACATAGTATTGAAAAGAAAAGGGCCAAATATAGTCCCACCAAAAGAACCCAGATACAATCCCAAACTATGATGTATGAGTGGACTATTATCAATGAAGCCACTAGAACACACCCTGATCTATATATCTCACTAAGATCCACCTACATCGGTCTCTATGGGACTCTATAAAAAGGTTATTCATCAGCATAATAGATGAAATCCGTTGGAAAATCCCTTTCAAGGGTGATTATAATAATACCTAGTAGGACACCCCAAAATCACTAAGCATATAGCATCAAGAATAATTGTTATCTCATAAAAATTATATGTCAATTAAATATATCAAACGATAATCCATATATACTCATAATAGACAAATATTCTCATGTAATATCTCAATTATACTTCCATAAACATATTCATGTTCGAAATATCCATATAACATTAGTCTAGGATAACACAATCCATAAGTCAGATAGTACTAATGGTGTCCATCTAAAATGTCATTCTCTTCAAGTATAACCATAAGAAGTACATAATGGAGGTATGAAGATAATGATACATAGATAGGGATTGTGCCTATGGACATGGAGTATACTAATAACCCAATATAGATTAACCAAATAAGTAGGGGATCAACACCCACATAGTGTTGGTCGCAATGATGCTGAGAACCCCACATAGGAAAAATGTTGATGAGAGAGGATTTCACTCCATCCCTCATGGAAGGATTCCAAAAACTCTATATGAGACCGAACTTACTCCAATGGGATCACCATTCTATTGATAGGAAATGAATACATACAAACCCCTTAGTGAATGGATCAAGGGAATTTACCCTACCAAAATGTGTCCAAGATGAAGAAGACAAGGGATTCAGTCCATCATTGGAGTATATGGCATGTGCTGGAAGTGTACGACGTGTACCTTTGACACCAAGTCCTACCCATGTAACATGGCCCTTGCCTATTTATGTGTCTGTGGTTGAGTAAACAGTGTGTCCATCACAATTTACTCCTAAATGTGTTTGATTATGGTTGATCATGTTTGTGTATGGATAGTCATGCCCATATATGGTTGTCCATGTATCCTACACGATACACATCAAGCCTCTAAGTCAAGTCACATTCCATTTGATAGGGGTTACATGTTGTTTGATACTCAACTCCACACAGATTCCTAAAATCATATCCAGGGCCCCATACAAGACATATATTCCCAAAATAAATAGAGTAAAGTTTGAAATTTCATAGAATGCAAAGGTCCTTCACATAGATTCCAAATTTTTAACCATCACCACTAAACTTACCACACATGGATTGTAGATTTCGGTTAAATGATCATTATTGTCACTGAAGATCTGATTTTTGGTTTTCCTTATTTCTTAGGAGATTCCAAGAAGTTATGTCATCTCTACATGCCAAAAAATTGTGCACGTACAACCCTGATATGGTCTCAATACATCATCACCATTTCTATATCTCGATCTCATCATTGATCTAAACCCAGATCTATGATATCAATCCATTGCACCAATAAATGGGTTCATGAAAATCTTTTATCCAATATTTGTTGAACCACAAGCCAAAAAAACACAATTAATGAAAGACCAAAGAAGAGTGCGATAAACCCAAAAAAGAAAATACTTTAACGAAACTCATCCATTTTCAGGTTAGACTTAGTTTTTTCTATTAAAATGATGAATTAATATCCAAAACAAATAAAAATTTTCTCCCAAATTCCCCACAAATAATCTCATACCTATAATATGATCGACCTATGAATCAATCTGTTTGTTGATTGATTCCCATTCATCATAGGATAATAAAATGGGGATAAATCCACATAAAAAATAACCTACCGTGATATGGATTTAACATTGGTGAAAATTTAAACTGTGTCATTTTCATCGATAATATCCTCGAATATTGTTCCATGCTGATTGTCAATCCATGATCCAGTTGTTGTTCACCCAAGAACAATCCTTCAATGCTCTCCCAAAAAACTCCAAGGTTTTGATGCTAACCTCAATATGTATTTATAGATTTATATTTATAGTCATGTTTAGGTCTTGTAAATTTATTTAAATAAATTATTTTAAATCAATTATTTTATTTAAACATTAACCCATGATTGTGCCCAACATGAATGTCTAACTTACTCCAAGGTTATGTTACACCTATGGTAGAACTCATGCTCTGAACTCAAATAATGCCACAAATTTTTTATTTAAGCCTTATTTTAAGAGTTATTCCACATTTGTTTTGAAAAATATTCATGCATGATATTTAATATATTTTATATATTTCAAAGATCAATTATAAGTTCATCGGGCCTCAAAATGTCATGCCATATTTGTACCTAGCTCTAAAAAATCCATATAATATTATAAAGTAATATATGGAAGATTCAAATTCATTATGAGAAGTTTTGTGATTAGGGATCTCTCATATGTGTCTAGAGAGAACCTCAAGGAGGCGGAGCTATCAGAGGAGTAGGAACCACTCTGGAGGGAGGATTGGTTGGTGGAGGATGATGATAAAAGCTCATACCACCACCACCACCATGTGGGACACATTAGGATCCCGGATCTAGTAGTGTAGGCCATGGTTAGTTACAATACATATAGAGATATAACTAGTATATACATGAGATTATCTGAGAAATTGTCTATGTTTATTCTACTCTTGACATAGTAATAGTATACATATGTGTGATTCATTCATTTATCTCTTTATTGTCAATGTGAGGGCTAGAGCTTCTAGTTGATAATTTAACCTAGCATCTAAAACTAGTGGTTATTATAGGGAGTTATTCTTCAATATCACATGTCTACTAAAAGTGTGAGATATTTCATGGTGTAGGGAGTTTCATGTGGGACTTCTCAATCATCATGATGAGACCTTATGATGTTATCTTGGGTATAAATATTTTTTCCATGGTTTAGGCCCAGATTAACAACCATTGAAAGTGATTTATATTCCTTCATTCTGATGGGTTGAGATTATCCTTTGTGGGTGAGATAGATATTGTGGATGATTGAGTGTGTTTTGTGAGTAGGAAGCTACCACCTGTCACCCATCAGTTTCCAAGTTTGTCCCTTAGAACTGTTGGATATTTTGGTATATGGATTCATTTTCTTGTGGAGGGATATATGGATGAATTTCCCAAGGATGTTCTAATATTACCTCCATGGTGGAATATAGAATTATACATCTACTTTCACCATAATACCACATTTATATCTTTAGTGGCATATCATATGGCCCCTATAGAGCTCTGAGAGCTCAGGTTGTAGTTGGAGGACCTTCAAGAGAAGTAATTTGTCAGAACTAGTGTATCCCTCTATGTATCTACAGTTTTTTCATGTAAAATGAGAACTCTAGATTGATAATTTATGTTTATTAACATCACTTGAATGAGATAATAATAAAGAACATGTACCATTTTCTGAGGATTTCTGACCTCTTTGATCAGTTGAAAGTCGTTAGTTGTTTATCAAAGATTTATCTCAGGTCTGGCAACACTCAGTTGAGGATCCATGGGAATTATATTATAAAGATTGAATTTTGATTTCACTATAGGTACTATGAGTTATTTTTTATTCCATTCAGTGTGACAAATATCCCCTCTATGTTTACGGATTTTATGAACCAGATCTTTCAGCCAAACTTGTACCAATTTTTTGTTGTCTTTATAGATGTCATACTCATTTACTCTTCATCATAGTAGGATCATGCAGAGAATTTGAAGAAGGTCCCAGTATTACTTTGGGAGATCCATATTTATCTAAAACTTTTTTAGTACATGTTTTGGATTTGTGAGGTTGACTTTCTAGGGAATGTTATTTTTCATCATTGTTTAGTTATGGACATAGAAAATATTAATATGGTTCTTTCTTGGGATACTCTTATAATCATGGTAGAAGTTTTGATATTTATTTTCTTTGAGGGGTATTATATGAGGTCCATGCCTAACTTTTTGAGAGTATAATCCCCTTTGACTTCCCTAACATGGAATTGGTATCCATTTACCAAGATCAAGAGGCGTCAGGGGTCATTTGATAATTTTAGGATAAGGATTACTAGTTCTCCTATGTTGAGACTACCAAATGAGGGAATAGAGTATATAGTATTTTTTATGCCCCTAAAACTGGGCATGGTTGTTTGTTGATATAGTGGTAGGTAGAGATAACATATGGGTTAATGAAGTTAATTCTCTATTAGTATAAATACAGGACTCACGACCAAGAGTTGGTAGTGGTAATATTTTATTTAAAGATGTGGAGGAAATTCCTTATAAGAGAGTGGATTACTATTTACTAAGACCACCCGAGTCTCATGTTCATCATCACATTGGGAGATCTTAGCTTGAGATAGAGAAGATAATTTGAGTTCTTGTGGTGCTTTGACTTTAAGATAGTCCATATTACTAATAATGGAAATGTAGTGGTTGATTCCCTTATCAAGAAGTATTATTCTCACCTACTGGTGGAGGTGTATGAATTATTTTTTTCTTTATATATAACCTTGGGAGAGTATGGGGGTTCATATTATCTTTATTTGATGGTGTTGACTCATCCACTTATCTACTATGTGAGGGTGGATCAATTGAGATACATTGACTATAAGGTTCTATGTGACTATATATCCTCAATGGATGTACTAGATGGATTCTCTAAATGAGGGGAGTACATCCTCATTTCATCAAAGATGGATAGTAGTACTAATCATGTTTCAAGATGGGTGATAATGGATTTTGACACTTCCCACTTGGATGTACATTCCTATGTAGAAAATATGTATAAGGAACACTAATAGAAGTTTTGGTTAGCTTTAATGAGGATGAGTGTAGCTGAGTTCCTCTTTCATTGTCTCACTTTTCATTAGGAAAGGCTGAGCACCAGGTTCTGCAGGTTTGGTGCAGAATCTTGAGATCCCAGAGGGGAAATGAGAAAACATATTCATGGACTTTGTGATCAGGATTTAGTAGAAAACAAGAGGATATTACACCATAGGGGTGATAGTTGACTGACTTACCAAGTTATTTCATTTCATTGATAAAAACTCAACAACATATCTTTGTCTGATCACCACAGTCTAGTGATATGTGTCCTATGAAATTTTAGAACTCCTCTCCCTTTGTGGGATAATTCCCAAGTTTATCATGGATCAGGAGTTCCATCATAATGTTGGGAACTTTATGACTCGATTAGCATATTTTTACTTAAGGAACGTTTTTCTAATACGGTTAAGGGAAACCATTTTTCAACTCCTCAGACACTTCATATAAAAACCATTCTTATCAAATTTTACTAACTCTTTCTCACATATTTTACAAAAAAAATAAAAAAAGATATGTTGATTGAAAATAAAGAAAATATTACAAAATGTACAAAAGGATCTTTAACCTAACCCATTGTATTTTTTGGAAGCATTGGAAATAAATTCTCAATAGTTTTTTTAACAACACTTTTTCTCATCTTTTATCAAATCACAGCCTTTATCATAAATAATATCCTCGTGAAAAAATTCCATATAAATAAATGATTTTTAAGGTATTACATCCCTTAGTGATTTTAAAATATTTTGGCATGATAAGATAAACTCCCCATCAATTTTAACTTCTTTCTCATTTTAGGATAAGAATATATTCATATTCATATAATAAAGAGTTTTACAACTTCTAAGAATGTTTTACATTATCTCCCCCTTTGAAAACATAATATAAATCATATTGTTGGTTTTTTCTAACAAATTTTTGAAAGTAATTGGTGTATGATAAACATGTAGTTTCAAACTCAATTCTACAAATATTTCCTTTATCATAGATTTGGTGAAAACATCAACAATTTTATATTTTTTTAAAAATTAATCAAACAAAACATATACACTAGAAACATTATAATTTATGAACTGATACTTAATATCAATTTTATTTTAGCTATAATGTTTTATAGAGATTTTGGAAATACCAAAGAAACTTTTACTATCATAAAATATCTTTAATGGTTTACAAACATTCACTCTCAAATATTCTAGTTGAACTTTTATTCATATCATCTATATACAATCATGGGTGGTGGAAATATATTATAATTCTATTATACTCAAAGTAATTGAACTTTTTTTATTAGTCTTACAGCTCACAAGAAATTAAACCAAGAAAAACGTTTATCCTAATTTTGAATTTCTATCATTACAATCTTCATCCTAATTAGAATCAGTATATCCAATAAAGTTCATGTCACAACATCTTTCATAAAACATGCCAAAATAATATGTTCCTTTAGCATAACTATGAATTATTTTAGTTTCCAACATGTTTTATTCCTTAGGATAACATTTATTTCTTACATATAATGTAAAAACATAAATTATTTAGGTCCTTAAATATTTAAGATAAATTGAACTTCCTATAAACTTTCATAATTATCTCTAATTCTTCATTTTCATTGCTTCATCTTTATTTATCATCATTACAAAAAATTGGGAGTATAAAAATATTTTGAATATTACATGGTAAAAATTTTAACAACTCGTAGGGATATTTTTCCTATAGTCGAATGATATATCTTTTTTTATGTTGAATTATAATCCTAGAAAGAAGGTTAATTCTCTATGCATTGATGTTTCAAATGTTTTCTTCATTTCAGCAGAAAATTCATCACAAGATTTATCCTTAACACCTATAAGAATTAAACCATAAATTTAAAAATGAGAATAAGGGTATATATTCTCATTTCCTTAATATATAGGTTGATGAAAATTTTTTATTTTTACAAGTTCATCAGTTTTAGTAAACTATCAAGTTTGAATTACTATATATGATGAGACTATTTCAACCCATACAGATCTTTCTTCACACATTTTTTCTTCACTATATTATCTTCTTTAGAAATAAGTATAAAATTTGATCTTATTGAGATAAAGAAAGTATCAATTTTCATAAAACAATAATTTTTAAATCAACAAACACTAAATCTACATGAACCATGCTCGGTTTAGAAAACAATATTCATTAACTTGGATATTAAAGATATCAATTAAGTTTTACCAAGTGATGTAAATTTTTTTTAAAAAACTTTTTTTAGGGGAAATCATTATATTTTACTTTAACTAACATTACTACATCCATATTAATTAACATATCAAAAACATTCAATCAAAAACATGAGAGGGTTTTCTCCACCTTTTCCAGGTAATACAAATGTTATCATCAAAAAATATTTTTCCTTTAACATTTGTACATTAGTTTTCTATTATTAAAGTGGGATTATAGAAAACATACATTTATTATGATAAAAAAAATTAATATTATGAATTTTTAGTATTCGTTTTTGGCCCACTTTGGATGACTAGAATAACTTTCTACAACACCTTGTAATGATTATAGAAAAACATGCTTCATCTTTTCACTTCTAAGGTCATCCTGAACAGGATCGCCTTCAAAACCCTTTCATGTATGTTATTCAAGAATAAAATGGAAATAAAGTTGAATTTATTATCTCAAAATATAGATCTGTGGGTTTGATAAATCTTTATTAACCCATAAGCATCCTTCTTTTTAGTTTTATTCACGACATCACCCTTTTCTATCCAATTAGTAAGTTTCTTGGGTGGCATAGATTTTATTACCTAAATTTTTTATCAAACATTTTTTGGGGCAGTAATCTTAAATTTATCTAGAAATGAACAAGAACTTTTATCATCATCATCATCATGTAATTTTATAAAGGGATAGGGAGGAAAAATACAAAAAGGAGAAGCACAAAAGGAAACATCACGCCCACCCCCGCCCAAAATAAGAAACTATGGGGGCCTAAAATGATGCGGCCCTAATTCATCCCCTTTAATAAAGTCAATCCCATTAGGATTAATACTTTCTGCAGAGTGTAGAAAAACCTTCTCTATTCCATTAAGGACCACCGAGGCCAAGTAGTTAGCAACCTTGTTCCCCTCTCTCCAGGTGTGAAGAATTCAGATGTTGATCTTAATAATGCTTTTACATTGCCTTATGACATAGCATATAGACCAATGGACGTCACCATTATCCTTTAAAGAGTTGTAGAAAATTAAGGAGTCTATTTCAATTTTGGATACCTCCAACCCATGCTGCCTACAAAGTCTGAGTCCCATAAGCATTTCCATTGCCTCCGCTTAAAGGGAAGATCCATGGCCTCGACTAGCTGAAAATACTAAGAAAACTGAGCCTTTACTATCCCTCACCACACCTCCTCCAAGAATGCACCCCTGGACACAAGAGCTGTCCATATTGAGCTTCAAGCCACCTGAGGGAGGTCGCTAGCAAACCCAACTGCCCTTCCTGTTACTAGAGGTACAATCCTCGCTGGAACTGGAATGAAACCGGTGAAAGGAAGGCGTTGCCCTCTAATACCGCACCACCTTGTACGAGTCCAGTTACAGATTTTTTTCCCATACAATAATAACTGGAGCTGAGACTGCCACACCCTCATAATTTTCTCTGTTCCTCGCCTGCCAAATGCACCAACACCCCACATGCAGCAAAACCGAATGGGAAACTCTCTCAGGCCCACCACCCTCTGAGCCATGATACCACTTAACAAGAAAGGAGGATAAATTCTCATGCGAAGAAAGGTCTTCAGAGAACTCTCCAAGATCCTTCCAGACCTTTCCCACCCAAACACTGCCAAAGAATAGGTGTGAAGAGCTATCTTATCTATAAACTTTACAACAAACACATTTAGACGCAAGTTGGATGCTGCACCTCCTGATATTCTCGTACGTCGGTAGTGCTCTGTTTCGAATCTTCCAGGTTAGTAAATTGAGCTTAGTAGGAATTTCCTTTACCCAGACGACCTCATCCCAGCTCCCTACCAGACCAGGCTCAAAATCAATGTGATGGAAGTCCTTCGAGGAGAACCGGTCTATGGAGGTAGCAGTAAAGACACATTTATCCCTCTCTGTATTAAGCTCAATGAGATTGAAACACTCAATATGATTTTTATCCAGAACTGAGTTGATGAACTCCAGGAAAACGCTAGCATCCCTATATGAAATATCTGTGATCAGACATCCAGGAAACCCTAGCCCTGCACCACTCCAGTCTTGGTGCCAGAAGGAGAGATCGCCATTTCCAACAATCCACGGAGCGAAGGGCTGAAGCTTCTCAACAATGGGGCAAATCAAATATCAGAGGGATACTTTGTTCTGCTCCACCAAACCCTTGGAGCCCTAGGCATATGCTTGCATGGTAGTCTCCTAAAGAGTATGACACTCCAGAACATTGTAAGCGAGCCTTTCATGCATGTAGTAGAGTGTGTCCTCTAAGTTGTGTACATTATTCCCTCCCTCGCTCACCGGCCTCGCCATTTTACCCCATGCCACCCAGTGTTTCTTTCCCTCTGAAGCTAGATCCCAAAGGAAATTGGAAAGGATCCTGTCAATGGATTTGATCACCCCCTTAGAGACTCTGTTGGATGATAAACCGTGGATTGGAGAGGCCAGAAGCATGCTTTTCACCAGGGCGATCCTTACACCGAAGGACAAGAATTTATTTTTCCAGTTCAGAACTCTATCTGAGATCCTGATAAGTAAGTCTTCAAAGTTTCATATTCTAATCCTTCCTAGTGATATGGGATCACAATGGTAAATCATAGGAAAAACCCCCCTCTGAATTCCAATCCAGTTGCTGACATCATCCACTTTCTCTGCGGAGCAGTTGTTGGAGATGTAGAAGACACTCTTAACCTTGTTGATCAACTGACCACTCCATCGACAATAAACATCAAGCACTCTGTTAATGATATGAATGGACTTACTCTTAGAATTCATAAATAAGCTGGTATCATCCGCGAATATAAGGTGAGAGATTATCGGGGCATTCAGATGGTGCCGATATGGAATGATACCTCCATTGATGATGCTCCTATGGATGAGGTGACTCAGGACATCCTGAATGAGAATGAACAGAGATAGAGAGATGAGATCCCCTTGCCTGAGGCCTTGAGTAGACTTGAAGAACCCATACGAGTATCCCATAAAGGACACAGATAACCATGAAGAGCTGAATCAATGGAAGAAGAGATAAACATTCCAAGAGTTGAGACGCATACCTGAGATAACTCTATTAATGAAGCTCCCTTCCACCTGATCATAGGCCTTTCTCATGTCAAGTTTAATGACCATGTTAGACCCTTTGGTCTGGAAGTTGATATCACTGAGCATCTCCTGAGCCAGAGCGATGGCCTCTTGGATCGGATGACCTTTAATGAACCCATGTTGTTCCAAGGAAATTCAGCGAGGGATATGGATATCCATCCTCAAGTTTATAATGCTAGTCAATATCTTGTATGGAACATTACACATACTCACCAGATGGTATTGTGAGATCGAGGAGGGATTTTTGGACTTGGGAAGAAGAATGAGAGTGGTGGCACAAGCAATTCTAGGTAAGCTCCCTCCCCTAAAGAAATCGTATATGGAATCAATCAAGTCCTCTTTCACTAAGACCTAAGAGGACCTGTAGAAAGAAGGAGAAAACCCATCAGGACCCGCCGCACTCTCTGAGTTCAAATGCATGAGAGATTCTTTGATCTCCGACTCGCCAGTCACTGCCCCCCAAAATTTCATTGGTTTGGACGGACACATAGGTAGGAATCACATCAAAGATGTTTGAAGGTTCCAAAGTATTACCAATAGCTAATAGTTCATTAGGACCAACCAGAAGCTCATGGAAGAAGGAATTGAACATGCCACCAATCATTTCTCTGTCCTCCGTGAAGGAACCATCCTCCAGCTGGATGTTTGGTTTGACCAGCTTCCCCCTCTCCTTGATGCATGCGTGAAAAACATCCAGCTATCGGCTGTGGGGGTGTTTGGATCGTTGTCGGGCTCACATCCATGATATCTCGGTCTTCTTGACCACTAAGGTGAAATACTCCTTGGGACACATAAAACAGGGGCCATTTCCCCCTCTGGTGCTTCCGAAACCAACTCCATAGGAGATACCACTGAGTTACCACTGAGCAAAAAAAGAGGGGAAGCAAGCATGGGATCTAGGGCCAGCTCCAGAGTCACCTCAGGAGGAGCCGAGGGGGAAGAGAACTCACCCTCTTCCCAACTAGCCTCGCCACCGAAATATCTATCGTGGCCCTTAAAACTCCGACGCTGGAAAACTTGGAGAGAATGACCATGAAGGAGGCAATGCGAGCAATATCTGGGGAACACCGGGTACACCAGATCCTGAACCCAGTTGATAGAATCCTCCACCTGTAGGTCAAGCTTCTCTAGTAGGGGGAGGGCACGATCAATCTCAACATAGATGTGGGCCTCCGCTGACAACAGACCCAATCTCATCCTATAATTAGAGCACAGTAAGATCCCAATTGAGTCACCTATCAACCTCGGGAATCCCTCATTCTGAAACAGCAATGGTAACCCTGGAAGGAAAAGCCAAACCACGGACAATGAGCTCTCCATTCCACGGTGAGCCTCCAGGGACCATCTGGCTAGGCTGAAGCCCCAACGGCCCATGGATTGCGGTAGCTTGCACTAGACATGAATAAAGTCCACCTCTGAAGCCAGAATGATGCATAAAGAATTCCTATGAATAACTGAAACATGCGATGGTTGTTAAAGACCCCAGGATGAAACCCCGCACTGGAAAGAAGGGAGCGGTGGAGTGGACGCCCCATACCGGGCTATCAAAGTCTATTTGAGGCAATTTTTATCCTCTTCAAACGCAGAGGTCGGGACATCCAGACGAACCCTATTTCCCTCACACGACGATTGCACAGGAGACACAGAGATCGCTGGAAAGCAAGGAGGCACCGGCCGCAAAGATCCAAAGAGGGAATCTCTGAAGGAAGTCCATACACCATTGGAGCAGTCCAATCTTGGAGAAGGTGGGGCCACTAGTGGGTACCGGGAAAGGAGGAATAACCCTATTCGAACGTCGTCGGGAGAGGCGGGGGAGGTCAGGAGGGACCAGCCAAAACGGTCGAGAAATTTGAAAACGGGGGAGGCGCATGAGGCACATTCATTGAAATTAGTTTTCAAAATCCTGCCTACACAAAAAAAAACCTCAAGAAATTTTATTATTTTCTTATTCTTTGAAATTTTTTGGTTCCCCCAACTATTCTGGCCAAACGGAAATGCAAACCTTTAGAATATATTCAACTTTTTTCATATTCTCAACTTTCTTTACAACACCAATTTTTCATTATGAAACTTTTCTTTTCTCATTTATAAACTTATCCTGACCCAATACCATTAACATGAAATTTTCAAGAGTCTTTAAATCCAAAATACATCTCCCACATAGCTTCTTATATTCCAGTAATTTACTCTTTAGAGATGACTTCTGTTGAACTTCAACTTCTTTATCAAATATTTCTTCAACCATTCCACTGCACTTAAGTCATTCTCAGAATTATTAACTTTTTTAATTAATATTACTTTTATTATCTTAAAAATACATATAAAACTAAAAACATCCCATGAATTTTTCTTTTCTCCTATATAAGTAAAAAAATTCTTGGGTATGATAACTTATAAATCTTTCTTCCTGGGTGTAAGAATCTTATTTCCTTCATTTTATTCTCACTATATGGTAGATTAGTAATCTATATTCCGTAAATTTTCATTTATATTTTGTGGTATCTTTCTATTATAAGTAATTTTTTTTGCATGGGAGAAGTAAAACAGGACTTTTCATCACCATTAAAATTTCTTCTACAAGTCTCACAAAAATATTTAAGATATCCAGATCTTTTGGATATCAGTATGTATTTCTAATTTTATACTAGTTAAGAAAAGATAGTTGGCTTTCCTTTACCATTATCTTTGTTCCACCTCAATTTTTTCCTTATTTATTCTTCAAATCTTGGAATATTTTTCCAATAAATGATATTTATATTTCTAAACATTCCATAACACTAAAAATAACCAATGAACCTAGGCTTATTTTGTTGTGGTGTATTTTGAATGGTATAAATTTTTTTCTTTAGGATATATCTAGGGGAACTCTTTATATTTTCTTTTCAAACTTCCACCTTTATAGAATATGTGAACTTTAAAACTTTCTTCACCCACTTTTATCCTAAATTAAAATGTGACATCCCAGACCCGAGTGCCACTTATAAGTGTCATGATCCCGGTTGGCTGCATGGCCTCAAGAATTCCTCCTCATACTCCAGAGGCTACTGGCCAGTAGCGAGGGCCTATAGTGTGTCTATAGAGAGACTATTACATCATTACGAGAGTGTACCACATCAGATATAATAACATAGTAAATAGATAAATCATATATAAATAGATGGAATAATAGAAACAGACACTAAAGCGACTAGACTAGTAACATGTCATAGTGGAAGCAAGATATTAATAACCAAGAAACTAATAATAATAATAAAATTTGAAAATTGATTGTATAAAAATTATGATAATACATTTCCTGTGTCTAGATATATAGTAAATATATAAACATGGAAGTAAGAAATAAATGTTACACAAAAGAAGTAAAAAAAGAAACGAAATACTATCAAGTATCCTTGTCACCGATCTAGTCATCTACTACCTACCTCCATCCTAAATAAATAAGTCAATATTAGGTGTCCAAAGTGGGAAACTTCACCATATCAACACCTACATACTTATAATAATCCTTGGTACCAATAGCATCCTTGATAGGGTGTAAAATAAATCTCAGTAGGCCATCACTAATGTCGTTTATACCATCCAGTCTGTGAAATATAAACTGACAGTGTGCTTGTGTATATGAAAAAAGTAATACAATAATAATAATTGATGCCTAATTCATCCACATATATAAATTTCTATGAAGACATAATCATTTAATTAATTAATTTAAACTTTATTTATATTAATAAGTCATGTGAGGTATAATAACACAAAAAAGTTATATTATATTAAAATTAATAAAGGATCTAAGGTTTAAAAATGCATCGTGTAATAATGATATTAATAATGAAGAGGATCCAAGGTGATAACCAATGAATCCTTGACCTCAGGGGTTTATCCAACTCAGAAATAACATACAATCTAGCTATATGGTGACTAAGTGTAATCCAAGGGGTATTTCCTAGTGCATTCCACTATAATATAATTCTAAATGATTCCAAGGATCTCATCCAGGGTAAACATGTTATGAATGATTAGGTCCAATGGGATGTATCTATGGTGCCACATGTCTGAATAATTCATATAGTAACCTAGGCTTAACATACATGGATATTACATCAATTTAGTTGAATATTCATCACATTATAAACGTACATGCCAAAGGACCATAATAGATTTGAGTGGGACAAAATATTATATCTTATTGAAATATATTCATTGTTTCCCACAAAAATCACCCCATTAGTATACTTAAAAAACATTCTTCCTAACCTAGGGAAATGAAACATAATAATGGGTGGCCTCAGATGCTCAGTAAGGGTAAAAAAATAGATATATAAGCACGGCATGAGAATAAGGGTATGAGAACATAATCATAAAAAATAAGATCATACCCTGCATAGTAATGATCATAATCATGAGTCATGGAATAAATTTTGGAATTTAATATGACAAGACTCATAAGGAAATAAAAAAACATGAGTCATGAGAGAGAAAAAATAGAATAAGATGTAGACATGTGGAATACAAATAAGTATATAAAAACATTCTTGATAAGTCAAGTATCATTGCAAAAATATATCGGGAAATTCATGGGGACTACTCATATTGGGAAATACACACCACCATCCCAAGTCTATGTCCTTTCATTATAAGGGATCATGTTTCCCCATCTTCTAATAGTGGATCAAATTACCCCATCTTCCCATAATATATTGGGTTTCCCCATATTCCCATAGTGGATCAGGACACACTTGTTTCTCCTTGGGGATCAAGCCCTTCAACTTCTTTCTCATCATTATATCATAAGATACAAATATTTATCTAATGAATTTTAGGTACATATATGTTCTATTCATATCATAATTAAATCATATATACATGTTCCTTAAAATCATAATAAATTAGTATATCATGACCCATAACAAGAGATGGGTTTCATAAACATTATATCATGACCCATAAAATTAAATGGGTATCATAAACGTCTTATAATATCATAAAATATGTAAAAGTTGCAGGTTTAATAATCATTTTATCAATTAATAACCCATTAAATGTAGCATGTTTCAAAATCTTATAACCCGTGTAAGAGAAATGGGTTTTCCAAACATATAACCCGATAGAGTGGAAGAGGTTTCATAAATATCATTCCATCAAAACATAATCCATTCATATAAAAAATATGAATGAAAGATTTTAATTATTTCCCTAGAAAGGAATGAATAACACCAATTGATGTTATCTTTTAGGAGGATCTTTTAAAAACATTTCTTATAGAAAATGTCCTTTTTCACTTTATTTTTTTTTATAAAATATTATCATCTTTGAAATAATTTTTCTTTGAAAATATCTTGAGAAACTATAAAGGAAGTTTTGAAATGCATTAAAATATAAAAATATTTTTTCCATGAAAATGATATCAAAATATCATTTTAAAATATTATTGAAAACAAGGTTTTTTAATAAAACATATATTTGACTGAAAGGAGAAATAAGGTAATATTTTGTTAAAAACATTTTCTTAATTATAATAACTACAAATGACTGGAAAAATGATAATAAAACATGATTAAATTATGACTAACTAGAGTAGAAGAAAATTCATGAGTTTTCATGAAAGATGGATCATAGCATTTCATCAGTGAAAGCATAATCATAAATTATCACTGTAAATGATGAGATTGTATAACTAAACTCTTACCACTTGGTAACTTTAAATCATACTCCCCAACTAAGAAAATGAAATTAAATGAAGCTAAAAATGTCATTAAAATAATTAGAATCATGATATAACATGTCAAAGGTCAGTTTATACACCTCATAGAAGAATATAGTTTCATAACATGGCATGTGTCTCAATGAAGGAAAATTGAGACAAAATTACTTTACCGATTTGGTAACTTTTGAAACATAAACTCCACAAAATAAATATCATAAAATTGATACGTAAATACACATTAATATAATTATAAAAATCATATAATACATCTTTGGGTAGTATACACACCTCATATACGAAATAGGATGTGAACATGGCTTGTGTCTCAGGGAAAATAAAGGTGAGACGAGAAAACCCTTACTACTTGAGTGACTTTAGAATTGTGATACCCATAAAAGAATAACATAAATTAAATATTTTATTATAAATAAATTAAATTAAATTAATGATATAAAATGTCATATAACAGTATATACACCACACAAAATAAGCGAGTGGTGAATATGGAGTGTATCTCATGAAAATAAAAAATGATATGAAATTCCCTTACCCTATGTCTTGAATCTATTTGAACTTATTAAAAACTCATATATAATAAATATAAGATTATTATATATATATAAAATAAAATTATTATTATATATAATAATATATATGGCTTTATATTACCCTATAATTAACAATTCCATGTAAATTTTATGCTTTGGGTAATATCCACTTTGTTTTTCGTACATGTTTTGACTTATTATTCTTAATACTCCTACTTAAATCATGATTTACTTATTTAAAAAATGTTAAAAATTGTATAAATATCATATATATTTAATATATAAATATTTTTAATAATATTTAAATTATATAAATATGAAATGGAATATATCATTCATGGAGATAGTAGGTTATATAAATGCATGAACGTTGTTCCCATTTAATTATCATTTTGACAAAAAGAAGGTAAATGAAATATATGTATGTAAATAAATATATATAATAATTATATTAGAATTATTATGTCATATATATTATATACCTTTACTAAAACCATCCTGAATACAATCCATGTTGAGGAAAAAAGATATTCTCCTCAAGAATATATTTCAAAATTAGTTTCCATATAAGATGACATTCGTTGGTGTTACTCATGACTTTTATGGGGATATGATCCATGTTTAAATTAATATTCATTATATAAATGTTTTATGTTTTTATGGAATGATTTTATGAAACCCACTTCTCTTTCATAGGTTATAGATTTATGAAACTCGTTTCTCTTTCACGGGTCATATGTTTATAAAACCCATTTCTCATTCATGGGTAATATGTTTATGAAACTTTTTTCTGTTTCACATGTTATGTGTTTGTGAAACTTTTCTCTATTTCATGGGTTATATGTTTACTAAACCCACATGTTTTTATGGGTTATTCATTGATTAAATTATTTTGAAACCTGTCTCTTTTTTTACATGTTATTATATGTTTACATGTTTATGATACCCATTTCATTTAATGGGTTATGATTTGATTAATTTTTATGATATAGTTCTACAAATTTGTATGAGTTTATTATTAGATAGGTGGTGCCTGTATCTCCCTCCAATTAATTGGGTAAATATTTATATCTCATGAGATAGACATGGCTGAAATGGGGAGTGAACTCAGATTAGTAAAGGAATATGTCTGATAAGATTGTTTGGGGAGTTATCCTTGAATACCAAGATGGTATGGGGAGTGATTCCACACTACTAAGATGGATTTTTCAATGGTTCCTTTACTACTATAGAAATCATTTTATATTATTATGTATCTGACACAAATTATATGTCTTATTCCTATGTTAGACTTTCATAGATTATGCTCTTGATTCCCTTAAGACTCATGTCTTATAAATAACTAGTATTTATTTCATGACTCATACATATGACCTTTGATATACATGGTATGATCTTCAAATTTTATTTTAATCTCAACCCTTTCTTATATTTTCTTTCCACAATTATAAAGAAATGTTTTCAATAGAAGTAATTAGGGGGAGTATATTTATGGGAAAATTTGAATATTTTTCACCAAGTTATAATATTTTGTTCCAAGTTTCTAAATACATTAAACTATTATGGTCCATGGGCATATATTTTTTGAATGTGCAGAATATTCATCTAAAATGATATAATATCTATGTATGTTAATATAGGGAATCTATAGTTGGAATAAAAGTCTAGGTTTATTAAACCGTTATCAACTAGGATGATAAAATCTTAGTGAAATATTTATGAATACTTTTAAGGATATGTATATGGATGTCTCTAAGGATAAGCCTAAGGTATCATAATTTTAACTTCCTAACTGTGATTTGTCATGATTATGTGGTATTCTACTATGATAATTGATTCTCACACTATTATTTCTCATTTTATTCAATAGTGGGAACCAAAAGGAACTAGGTTAACATTGAATGTGATGGAAAATTCTCTATCGAGCAGTCAAATGGGATGATCACTGGAGTGAAAGTTGTTGTGATCATGCCGAATCAGTTTTTACATAACATGTTTAACAATGTGTTCCTTAACAAACCCTTTGGTTGACCAAAGAAGTGAGGGAAGGATTTAACTAAGATTTTAGGTAATAGATACTATTGAGGAAAGAATATTACCTTTCTTTTATTTCCAGAATGAGGAAATAATCACCTAAGTGAATTTCTTAGAAGAAGAAGAAGATGCTTTGACTATGGAAAATAATGACACAGATAAATTAGTTGTAAATTAAATATGAACATAATGGTTAATGTAATGGATAGTAATACTATCATCCCTAATACATCATCAAAATTTAATTTCTTTATGTGTGGAATTAATTGTTATTATGTAAATTTATGTCCCAAGTGGAAAGCTCATGAAGATAATCAGAAAGGTGGTACAAGTAAGGGTTATATTGTTGATGATGATGAGACTACATATGAAATATTAAAGGAACGGGTTTTTAAGTAATAAGATAGTGTGGACTTGTTAATTTATTAAGGATTAAGTGTAATAATAAAATTTTCTATGTATTTTAATTCATGAAATATGTTAAATGAATGGAGAAATGTATAATCTTTTATTATTTTATGTTTTTTTCACCAAGGATTTACAATAATATGTTGAATGGTTCTTATGGACAAGAAAATTTATTTAATCTAAAGTTTTTGATCATGGAAAAAATATTATTAAGGTAAATATAACCCTTAATATATTCCTTATTTTAAGATAATTATACTTTTATAAAGATATATTGGATATGAATATGTAAATTGGATGGTACTGATTACCTTGGAAATAATTAAGGATTTGTCGAAAAGTGATTTATGCTATCATTGATGAATTTTATAAATTTTTGTATTTAAGTAATAAATCCAATAAACTTTGAAATAAAGAAACAAAATTAGTTATGGTAAATTAGATTATTAGCATGTTTCAAGAGAATATACGAGGAAGGTATTCACTTGTTTAGAATGTGACAACCAATAAATACTTTATGATATATAATAAATCAATTTTGAACTAATTTTTAGATATTTAGTTACCTTCTTTCTAATGATTTGGATTTTAAACATTCAAAAGTATTATGAGGTAAACTATTTATGGAAATTTTAAGTTACTCTTCAGAGGAGGCTCTAGAAATTAAAGTACTACATCTCTATATAAGGATTTATGCATATTGGATAACCTGTAGTAAGCATTTTGTTGTGATCATAATTAAATCCATATGGAAATACATTTCATTATACATTTGGATCTCATGATATATTAGTACTTCAGGAATGATAATTTCAACTTCATTTCACAGAGTAAGAGATGAAGGGTAAATTATTCAAGACACAATCAACTGGTAAGATTGTGCATATGAAATAGAATAAAATCGAGTAAGTATATTTCCTTATATTCTTAGATAATAAAATAATTAATCAAATATAAGAAAATTATATTGAAAAATATTTATCCTAATACCTTCATTTCTATTGAACCATGGGTACTATAAATCATCATTGATTTTTGGTTTTGAAGCCCTTAACATTACATTGATCATTCACTTACTAGTGATAAATGATATTTATAACTCTATATAATTATCTATGCTTTTCATTAATGTCCAATATTCACTCACATCATATGTTATCCTATGTGGAAACTTATTTATGATTTAATTTGGATAACCTTTATGGTTACAACATTCATTTAAAGGATGTTTTAGTATTTATTTTTATGATTCAGGTTTCTATGAAAGGATATGTGATGTACTAAACGTTTTATAACCCAGATTAATTTTTAGGGAGAAATTAATTTTAAGGGGGAAGAATGTAACACCCTAATATTTTGTGATTTTTTTAAATTAATTTTTCCTTTTCGATATTTTTATTTTCAGAAAACACTATATACCATTTTTTTATATAAAGGCAGTAAGTTTGGATTGTGTTATATACAACACTAAGTTAATCATGATCTAAAAGAAACCCTTATATAACATTCTAAAACATGAAAATTTATATTGGGATTATATTACACACAATATCGAGTCATTTCAATAGCTTATGTTACACATAAGGTTGTGTTTTATCAAACTACAATATACAATTAATATTATTATTAAAATATTATTAAAGATATCAAATAGTCGTTTGACGGGAAGTTACGAATAATATTAACTAAATTATGAAACATTCATTCAAAAATTATATAAAATGGATCCTTTATTTATCAATTATCTAGAAATGAAAGTAAGAACTATTTGATAATAAAGAAACTCATTCTCTAAGAAAACTACTTTTCAACGTGCAAACACAATTTTAAAATAATAAATTAAACAAGCCAATTTTGATTAATGATTTCAATAAATTTTATATATTATATAATAAATAAATATTTTTTATACTCATCCAAAATCAATTTTAGTTATAATATAAGAATAAATTCAAAATTATGAATAAAAACATGTATTTTTATAAAAGGTAATTTTACTTTTTTTAAAAGAAGAACTAATTTTAAATATGATTTTTCAAACTTTTATAGTTTTTATTTTAAAAAATAAACTTCATTTTTTAAATTGGAATATCAAAATTTACTTTTTTATTTTTTAGTATTTTTTCAGAGAAGATTCATTATTTGATGAATAGTGGAAAAAATAGTGAATTTTAATTCAAAACTTCTTTTTCATTAAAATTATTTATATAATTAAATAATTTTTATAATTGGTTTTTAAGTATAATTAGATCAATTTTATATTATTTAAACCAATTTAGTTCATTTTAAATAATTTCACATTAAATTTAGATATAAAAACTTACCAAACTTTTAAACATTTTTACTTTAAAATCTTCTTTTGTCATCCTGTCTGCAGGATTAAATTTAAATTAATTTATTCCAATTATTTATTTAGAATTTGGATTAATTTATCCAAAAATTTTAATAATAATAAATTATAATAAATAATAAGGTCATATTATATTTTGACCAAAAATATTAATGAAATTAGTTAAAATTAATTATAGTGATTGAAGTAAAAACAAGATTGCTTTAATGGTTACACTTTATTCTTAAGAGGACAAATGACTTAAAAATAGTTAAAAATCCATTTTTTGGAAATATTTCAACCATTGATCGTATTTTACCTAATTTTCACAATTATTTTAGGAACATGATGTAATTGATACCTCTCAATAGTGTTTACCTTTTTATATTTTAAAGAATGTCACTCCTCCTCTATAAAAGGGCACTCACCCCACTCACTTCCTAACACATATCAAGCCAATTTATCTCAGAAAGACCAAAAAAAATATCCTCCAAAAATTCCTGCCTTTTTTCTATAATCCTCCCTTTGTGAATACATCCATGAAAGGAATCCATTTGGTGAAAACCAAGAGAAGTTACCCAAAGAAGAGGTAACATCCTTCCTCAATCTCCTTTGTTTTATTTTCATTATCCTCCCCCTCAACACCTCTTATTCCATGATTAAATAATAAACTCAGTATAATCAATATAATTATATGTTTTTTTCTCATGTTTTGACCAACACTTACATACACTTCCATCTAATTGGTAACGGACTTACGGCTCTTGTGTACGGTGAACTAGCGCCTCACAAAATGATGGTATTCATTTTTCCTTTACCACTTATCATGGTTTGAAATTATTATAGACACTATTTTTTTATATGATATATATGATATATTTATTCTTATTTATTTATTATATAAAAAATTATTTCATTATTTCCATTTTGTAAATATGATAACTTCGTTTGTTGAGGTGTGTACTACAGCATCCTCAAAGCGATGTGCTTCATTCACATTTTTCATGGAATGTATTAGTGATGGGTTTTGTGAAATTATATCATATATATGATATAATAAAACTAATTTAATGATTATATATATATATATATGTTATTTACATTCTTTATTACAATTTGATAATAAAACAAAAATAGCATTCTTATGTGTGTATAGTCTACCGGCTTCATGAATGGTGTATTCAATTTTATAATTATATATTTTATAGATTATTATAATTATTTATACACTGAATATATATGATACTTATATCATGTTTTAAATTTTTAAATAATTAAATCATGACCTAAGTAAGAGTTCAATAATAACAACTCAAGACATATAAGAAAAGCAGCAAGGATAATACCTGAAACATAACGTTAACATGGAATTGTTTATAAACAAGTAATACAAATTCATAGTAAAATAATATATGGTATTATATAAAATAATATGGTTATATTTTATATATAATAAACTTATATTAATTATATGGTATTTTTCAACATGTATAAAAATGTCAAGACATACGGTAAATGTTTTTTCATCTCATATTTATTTTTCCTGAGACACAAGCCATGTTAACATTATATTTATTATATGTGGTGTGTATACTACCCATGGATGTATTATATTATTATTATAGATAAATTTATGGGTATTTAGATATAAATTTTATGATCTTTCTTTCATGGGGTTTATGTTCAAAAGTTTCCAAATCGGTAAAGTAATTTTGTCTCAATTTTCCTTCTTTGAGACACATGCCATGTTATGCACCTATATTATTCTATGAGATGTATAAACTAAACATTGACTTTTATATCATTAATATAATTATTTTAAGATATTTTAAAATAAATTTAATTTTATTATCTCATGTTTATTATTATTCAAAGTTACCAAAGTGATAATATTTTATTTCTTCTATCTCATCATTTACTAGGATTGTTTGATATTATGCTTACATTAATGAACTATTATGATTTGTCTCTAAATAGAACTCATGAATTTTATTCTCCTATACATACTCATGATATATTCATGTATTGGAACTATTTTATCACTCTTTGGTACTTAAGATAATTAATAAATTGTTTTTAAGAAAATTGGACATTATCTCTCTCTTCAGTCGGAAATCTGTATTCATTAAAACCATGTTTTCTAAAATGGTTTTCAAAAAATTATGTTTAAAAAACGTTTTAAATTATTTCAAGGTTATTTTATAATTTTTTAAAGAAATTTTTTTAAAAAAATTATTTATATGTTTTCAAATTATTTTAAAATAAAAAGTTTTTCAAAAAAATCAAGTATTATTTATAAATTTTAAAATTATTTTCAAAGATAAATGTTTTCAAAAGGTTTTTAAAATTTAATTATATGTTCCCAAATTATTTTAAAATAGAAAGGTTTTCAAAATTAATTCATTCTTCCTTTATAATTTTTAAATGAAAGAGGTTTTCCAAATTGTTTCAAGATTCCTTTATATGTTTTCAAGGAAAAAGGTTTTCAAAATGTTTCAAGATTACTTTATGAGTTTTCAAGTTTATTTTCAAATAAAATGGTGTTCAAATGGTTTTACATTTTAAAAATCATTTTTCAAAAAAAAGTTTATTTTTCTCAAGATATGTTTATAAAATATATTTCAAAATTATTTTCCATCTAAGATGGTATTAGTTTGTGTTACTCATGCATTTTCTAGGGACATGATTCAGGGGTTCCATTCATATTCTTTCTATGAATGGTTTATTTTTCGATGGAATTGTTTTTATTAAAATTATTTATCTTTCACAGGTTATATGTTTATCAAAATATTTTCTATTTCATGGGTCATATGTTTCTAAATCCTATTTATCTTTCACATGTTATATGTTTATAAAATCTATTTCCATTTTAAAAAATTATATGTTTATGAAATCCATCTATCTTTTGAAATTTTAT
The DNA here is from genome assembly GCA_963277665.1 of Viscum album. Lineage (NCBI taxonomy): Eukaryota > Viridiplantae > Streptophyta > Magnoliopsida > Santalales > Viscaceae > Viscum > Viscum album. Next base: position 1,769,651,146 of record OY728152.1, read on the forward strand.
GTTTATGAAACCCGCTTATTTTTAAGGTTTATGTGTTCATAGAATTATTATAAAACCTATATCTTTGTCACAAGTTATGATATTTTTACATGTTTATGATTACCATTTCATTTCATGGGTTATGATATGATTAATGTTTATTATATAGTGGAAAACATATGTAGTATTTCATTATGAGATGGTTAGTACCTTTATCTCCCTCCAATTCATTGGGAAAATATTTTAATCTCATGAGATTGACTTGGATGGAATGAGGAGTGAACTCAGTTTAGTAAAGGACTATATCTCCTAAGATAGTCTTAGGAGTGAACCTCCACTACTAAGATGGTCATGAGAGTGAACCATGACTTACAAGATAGTATGGGGAGTGAACTAATACTACTAATATATCCTAGTAAGAGATGCATTGAATACTATGGAAATAATTTTATATGCTTACGTATATACCATAAAGTCTATGTCTTATTCATATATTATTATTTTAGGGATTATTCTCATGGTTCCCATATGATTCATGTCTGATGAAACACAAATATTTATTCCATGACTCATCTATATGATCTTTTATATATAGTGTATGAGCTAAAAATGTTATTCTCATGTTCTCATACCCTTGCACTCATGTTATGCTTATGTATCTCTTTTTTTATCCTTACATAGCCTATAAGATTTTCCCTTACTTATGTATGCTTTCCTGGGTTATGAAGAATGGTTTTAAGTTGTATTACTAAAGGGTATTATCTTTGCGGGAAACATTGAATATCTTTCAGAAAGATAGAATATTTTGTTCCATGTTTCCAAAGATATTAAACTATTATGGTCCTCGGTCATCTATTTTTTTCATGTGATGAATATTAATCTAAATTGATTTAATATCCATGTATCATTTTCCTGGGTCTCTATAAATACCATTTTCCTAAAGATAAATAAAATTTATGAGAAGATATACTTACTTTATTTCAGCACAATCTCACCCTTTGTTCTACCTCGATCAATTTACACTACATCCCTTATTCCAAGAAATGAAGGTGAATTTGTAATTCCTGAAGTACTATAAATCATGATGTATAATGATAATTCATTCCATCTCTCTTTAGTTAATATCATAGGAAAATGGTTATCATTGTTAATTCAACATGCATAAATACTTATATTGAGAGATGATACTTTAATCCCAAAAACCGCATCTGATGTTTAACATAAACCATTCCATAAATGGTTAACCTTGTAACCCTTGTGAATTATTAAAAACTAAAACTTTATAAAGAATTTCACTAAATAATCTTAACATTCATCCCCTATATATCATATGGTATATCTTGGGCATCACATTCCAAACATGTGAATACCTTTATAATGCATTCTCTTGACAGATGGTAATAACAGGAATTACCATACATCATTTATGAAAACATTCATGTTTCCTTACTTCAAAGTGTATTGGATATATTTATAAAATCCAAAAATATTTTAACCTTAATCCATGATAACAAATACCACTTGTTAAAAAATCCTTAATTATTTCCCCGAAAATCAGTACTGTCCAATTTACTTATTCATATCCATCATATCTTTTATCCAGACATCTTTTTCTCAACATTAGGAATATATTAAGGGTTATATTTCCTTTCATTAGGTGTTTACCATGAATATCACCTTGTAATTAAATCACATTTCTATTCCATCAAAACCATTTAACATATTCTTTTAAATATTTTGAAAAACAAATAAATGGAAAAATCCTTATATATTTCAAAATTTATAGTTCTTGAATCCAAAAATATAAACCCTTTTATTATTACGCCACATACTTAATCCATTAACAAGTATTAATCTTTTTATTCCTTAATAAAACATTCCTAAAATATAAAATACAAATCATTTCTTAACATTTATCAAACTCAATTTAATCATACTTATCAACAATACTCTAAGAAAAGTACATGCATTTCATATTTTGTTCATGATCTCTTCATCATCAATATAAAAACCATTACTTGTACCACATTTTTTATTCTCATTATGATCCTTCTAAACAAGACATAAATTTTCATAATTCCCATACTTTTCAAATTTAAATAATTCATCAATTGATAATACCTTAGGGATACAAATATTCCCATCCATTGAGTAAACTAAACTTTTTATTTTCCATTTCTAGTTACTTTCTTTGTTTCCTTTTGTAATAGTAAAAACTTCTTTATGATCCTCTAAGACATTCAATTGGGTGCTTGTTTCAACATTCTCAACACAAAGGAAACTGAATCATCTTTTCTCAATTGTCTTCATTACCTAAACATTCAAAAAACTCTTTCATTATCATATTTGCTGAGTACAAGAGTTGGTTAAGGTAAAAATTGTTAATCATGATCCATGAAAAATGATTAATCATGATTAAAACATCCTTCACTCCAATTATCATCCCATCTGTCTACTCATCAAAAAATTATCTGTCACATTCAACATTAACCCATTTTATTCTAGTTCCCACCATTCACTAAAACTAGAAATAATAATTTGGAAAGGACTTATCACATTAGAAAACTACATAATCATGAAAAACACTTATAGGATATTCAAATCATGAAAACTTATTTTAAATCTAAGACGCCTTAAGATTTTCATTAGATATATCCTTATACATATCCTTAGACATATCCTTAGAAATATATATAAGTATCTAATTAATTATTTCTCATCCTAGTTTCCAAAGGTTGACTAAACATTTCCTTTTATACCGACTATTGAAATATGGGATTAACATACATGGATATTACATCAATTTAGATGAATATTCAGCACATTATAAAAGTAAATTCCTAAGTATGGTAATAGTTTAGTGACTTTTAAAACATAGATCAAAATCTTCTAACTTCAATAAATATCTCCAATTTTTACCACAAATATCCTACCCTCTAGTAATTCTACTTAAAAACCATTCTTCATAACTTGGGAAAAGGAAACATAAGAAAGTGTATTCTCATATACTTATTAAGGGTAATAAAATGAGATATATAAGAATAACATGATCATACGGGTATTGGAACATGATCATAACAATAGAAGATCATACCAAGAATATTAACGATCACAATAATGAGTCATGGAATAAATATTGGCAATTCATAATACATTAGTCAATATTAATTCAAAGAACATGATTTGTGAGAGAATAAAATTAGAGTATGACATACACTTGTTTCATACACATAAGCATATAAAAACATTTCTTATAAGTCAAGGATCATTGCCAAAACATATCAAGGAACATCATGGGGACTACACCCAATGGGAAAAATAACACAATCCCCAGTCGTAGTTATTTCCTTATAGTGGATTGGTTTTCCTCATCTTCTCATAGTGTATCAAGTTTTCCCATATTCCCATAGTGGAATGAGTTTCCCCATCTTCCCATAATGGATTTGTATTCACTTGTTTCCCATCGTGGGTCAAGCCCCTCGACTAGTTTCACATCATTATATCATGAGATATAAATCATTACCAAATTTATTGGATGGAGATATTTGTCCCACCAATATCATAATGAGATCATACAAACATGTTCCATAATATCACAAAAAACCATGGTATCATGGCCCATAAAAAGGGATAGGTTTCATAAACATCATATCATGAACCCTAAAATAAAATGGGTGTCAAAAATATATCATCATATCATAACCTATGGGAACGTTATAGGTTTTATAATAATTTCACCAAAGCATAACCCATAAAAATTAGTGGTTTTGAAAAGTATATGACCTGTGGAATAGAAATGGGATTCACAAACCTATAATCAGTTAAAGAGAAATGGGTTTCATAACCAGCATGTCATAAAAACATAAACCATTGACAGAAATAATATAAATGAAGCCTTTATATTATTTCACTCTAAATTAATGAGTAATACCAATGGATTTTATATTTTGGGAAGATCATTTAAAAACATTTCTTGATGAAAATATCCTTTCTATATTGAAAAAAAAATTAAACGTTAGCATTTTTAAAAACATTTTCATTGAAAATAGCTTGAAAACATATAAAGGAAGTTTTAAAACACATAAAACATTTTTAAAATTATTTTTAATTTATAATTATATCAAAATATTAATTTCAAAACATTTTTTAAAACATGGTTTTTGAATAAAACATTTATCCGACCAGAGAGAGAAATAAGGCCATATTTTTTTACAAATATTTTCTTAATTATCTTACATACCAAATAGTGAAAAATGATACTAATACATGAAAAAGTAATGAATAACTATAGTATAAGAAAATTCATGAGTGTTCTTGAAATATGGATCATAGTATTTTATCAATGAAATCATAAACATAATCAATCCTAGTAAATAGTGAGATTATTGCAATAAACTCTTTCAACATGGAAAATTTGAATCAGGATCCCCGCATAAGAAAATAAAATTACATGAATAGGAAAATATCATGAAAATAAGTATATTAATGAGATAAAATGTCAAAGGTAATTTCATACAGATAATATAAGAATATAGGTGCATAACAAGGCATGTGTCTCAAAGAAGGCAATTTGAGGCGAAATTACTTTACAGATTTGGTAACTTTTGAAACATAAAACCCATGAAATAAATATCATAAAATTGATATTTAAATACCTATAATTTAAGGTATAATAATAATATAATACATCCATGAGTAGTATTCACATCACATATAAGAAACAGGATGTGAGCATGGCTTATGTCTCACAGAAAATAAAAGTGAGATAAGAAAACCCTTACTACATGAGTAACTTTAGAATTATGATCCCCGTGAAAAGAATAAAATAAATTAAATACTAATATATCATTAAATAAAGGAAATTCATTATATACCATCTTATATTTTAGTATTTACACCATACAAATAAAATGAGTGGTGAATATGACATGTATCTCAGGGAAATAAAAAGTTAGATGAAATTCTCATATCTTACTTCTTGAATTTCTTTGTACTCATTCAAAAATAATTTATAATGAATTAATGTTTATTATAATTATACAATATAACCATATTATTTTATCTATTACCATATATTACTTTTCATTACCTTTTTATTAATAATTCCATGTCATTGTTACACTTTGGGTAATATCTGCTTGGTTTTTTCATACATGTTTTGACTTTTTATTCTTGATCATCTTACATGGATCATGATTTACTTACTAAAAAAATGTAAAAATTTATATAAATATAATATAGATTAATTATATATGTATTTTTAATAATATATAAATGATTTAAATATGAAATTAAATACACTGTTTAGGGAGACAATAAATCATAAGTACGCGTGAATGTAATTTCTATTTAATTATAGTTTTGAAAAAAAGAAAGTAAATAAAATATATGTATATATATATTAATTACATTATAATTATTATTTAATATATATAATATGAATTTACTGAACCCATATTTATTACATTCCATGTTGAGTTTGAACGAATCACATCGCTTTGAGGTGGCGGTAGTCCGCACATCCATAAAAAAAGTTATCGTATTTACACAAAAAGGAAATCATAAAGGTATGTGTTATATAATAATTATAGAATCATAAATACATAATAAATATCATATATATAATATAAAAATATATTTTACATCATAATTCTCAAACATGAGAGGTGGTAATCTAAAATGAACAACATCGTTTCATGAAGTGTCAGTTTGTCGTACAGAAGTACAGTAAGTTCACTACCCATTAGATAGAAGTGTGTGTAAGTGTAGGAAAAAACCATAGAATAAAACATATAAATATATTAATTATACTTATTTTATTATATAATCATTATATAATAATATTTTATGAGGTGTAGAATTAAAATAAAAAAATCATGAGGAAGGATGTTACCTCTTATTTGGGTAACTCCTTTTGGATTGCACAAAATGGATTATTTGGTTGGATTTATTCCCAAATGAGGGATTTTGAGATGAGTTTATTTTATTTTTATGATATTTGGGTAGGTTTTGTACTATCCAAATGTCTTTATATGTGTGAGTAATTGAGGGGGGTGAGTACCATTTTATAGTGGATGAGTGGCATTGTTACAAATATAAAGAGGTAAAAAAATATTTAGAGGACTACCGTACATATTGGGAATCCCAAAATTGTAAAAAATAGATAAAATAAGGAACTTGTTAGAAATATTTCCATCTAGGGGATTTTTGACATGTTTTTAGGGCATTTGTCCCCTTAATATTAAGGTTTAACTATTATGTAAACTAATTTTTACCTTAATCGCTGTAATTAATTTTAATTATTTCCACTGATATTCTTGGTAAATAACTAATTTAACCTTATTATAAACTATAAATTATTATTATTTAAAATATTTAATCCATTTTTCTAAATTCTAATCACATAATTGGTAGAAATTATTTTAAAATTAATCCTACAGAAGTGTCATGACAGTTTGTTTTTTAAGAAAAAATGTTTAAACGTTTGGGATGCTTTTCTATCCAATTTCAATTTGAAATTGGTTATAATTATCTAAATTGGATTAATTTATGTAAAATTTATATAATTAAAATTTAAAACCAATTAAAAATATAATTTAATCAAATAATTTATTTATATGAAAAATAATTTTGAATTAAAAGTAAGTGTTTTTTCACTATTCATCAAAATATGATACTTCTCTGAAAAAAACCAAACAATTACCCAAAGTTAATTTTTATATTCATCTTTCAAAAATGAAGTTTATTTTTTCAAATAAAAAATATAATAGTGAAAATTTTATATTTAAAATGGGTTCTCTATTAAAAGGTGGTAAATTTACCTTTTTGGAATATACATATTTTTATTCATAAAATAGATTTGTTGTTATCTTATGCCTATAAAAATTGAGGGACGAGTGTCAAAAAAATTATTAAATATATAATATATAAATTTTATTAAAAACATTCATCAATACTGGTTTCTTTAATTTATTTAGATAAAATGATGTTTATACATATTTTTCTTATAAAAGAAATTTCATTATTTCCTAATGGTCATTACTTTCATTTATAACTAATTTATAACCATTGGATTAATTTCATAAAAAATTTTAAACCATATTTTAATAATTAAATTAATTTTCTTCAAAAATCATGTTCTAGCAGCTTTGTGTTAACTATAATTATATTTTAATAACAATATTAAAATTACATTTATGATTGGTAAAACTTATTCTTGCATGTAACACAAGATATGAAATGAACTAAATATTGTGTATAACACAATCCAAACAAAAATTTTCATGTAACAAAAGATAATTTAAGTGTTTCATATAGTGAAAGCTTAACTTGTATTATCATATAACAAAATATTAACATAGTTTTGTGTACAAAGAAAGAATAACTTGGTTCTTTAATATAAAAGAAGTTATATTTATTGTTTTGTGAAATGTAAAATATAAAAAAGTTTAAATTAATTTTAAAATAATAATTCAAAAAATATCAGGGTGTTATGCATTAAGTTGGATCCAAGGATTGTATCCAGGGAATCCTACTATCTAAAATATAGTGAAGGTATCTTACAGCTTCATGTCGGGCATCCTCTAATAGAAAAGGACCATGTTCCAAGGTAGGTATCTCCCTTGGAAACTTCCTCCTTGAATTGGAATGGTTTCCTATGAGTGCTCAATGCATTCTCTCAAGAATCCAAGGATGGATCAAGTATAACCACAATTATAAAATTTAAAAGTTCCATATGCAATAGGAACCTTATAATTAATTAATTTTCTAATTAAGGACATTTTATATACATGACTTTTTATAATAAAAAGGTTTGTTCCCTTTCCTTTCATGCTAAGTGATAAGGATAATTAGGACATGTAACCCTTTAGTACTTTAATTTCTAAATCATTACTTAGGTTCACTCTACTACCTTCGATTGATCATGGAAAGGTGTTCTATGGACATACTACCAATTAATTCAATTACATTCAATTAGGATAATTTATAGTTGTAAGTAAACTTTTAATTTTCCATTTTTAGATTCATTAATTAATTGGAACTCATTCCCTATATGGTTCAAGTAGAAACTATTCAAGTTTTTTTCATTAAACAATTAAGGATCTATTGATTCAATTAAAAAACTTATCATAGAAGGTAATGTGAGACTATAATCTGATAGATATTTAAAATTCATTCAGTTATTTGTAACACTCACCTTTATAAGGACAAGTAAAATAACACTTGAATGGTAGTGCATAAATTCACAATAAACCACTAAAAGAATTATTGTAGAAATAACCTATGTGGGGTGAAAAGCATTGAGGACTCCACCTATAATGGCATGATGATACTATATAACAAGGGATCTAAAATAGGATCTTGATTATTACAAGAAATGTGCATGAATTAAATAGACATCACCTAATAAAATCTGTGTGCACATAATAAAAGTTGTTTATAAAATGTAGAGACTTGAGGGATGAGTCATAGACCACCAAATTTAGCCCGATAACACTCTCCTCATCTAGTATTAGCCTTTATTTTGTCCTGTATTGGAATAAATCTGAAGAATGGAATAATGCCCTGAAAATATGGCATATGAACCTACACCTCAAAAAAACTATTGAGGAGAATAGATATGAATAATGGATCAAGATGACTAAATAGGTTTACTGCAGAAATCCAAAGATACAAATGGTGCTTTAATCGGACACCGAATGAAGAATTGGGGTCAGAATCTATGAAAGGGGATTTAAAGGAGATCAAAAGGGTGAGGTAGGACTCTCATATTATTTGGAATAAGAAAACAAGGAAGAGGTTAATATTATAAATCATTAAGTTAGATTTGGTAAAACATTTAAAATTTTAGGGTTGCATAGTATGTAAACATGGTTGGTCAAACTATATTCTAACCAGGCTTGGATCACTATCTCAAAATGGGACCTAAATAGTTAGGCCACATGGTTCGTAAAACCATTCACCAACTATGAAATATGGATCTTCTAAAAAATGTATACCTTCTGCATAGGCATGAAGTCCAAAATACATGGTTTCATCAAATAGTGTAGCCTCTTGCTACTCACTTTCAACCCTCATATTGTTAGGGGAAACTATGTGGCTTGACCCACACGGTTTCTCCTAACTATACGTCCAGTATTCTTTTCCCATCGACTGGGGTTTTGTCCTATTAACATGCCACAGACACCCCCCCCCTAAATAACTATGAACTCACTAAGCTTCCATATTAGGTACAATATAAAAATTATACTGAATTTAAAAGGATATTTTAATAAAAGAAAAAAAAGTTTCTTATAGTCTTAATCTCCAAAAGAACTCATCCTCGAGTTCACCTTCCAAGAGTAGTGACACACTTCCTGAAAAAAAAACTCTAACTACTAATCATGTATAGTGTCCTCTCACTCTTAAGTCTCATCCTATACCTGGCTTTGCATCTATATCACCCATACTAAAGGCACTGACTAGAATCAGAGATAATTCAATCTAATTTCAACTATGTGTATAGGATACTCCTCAAATGAAGAATCATCATCTAACACAACCTCCTTAGGATCAAAATTATGTGACAGGTCGGCATGTTTACGGTGAAGTTGTAAAACATAAAAGACATAATGTAGGGAAAAGTACATCTAAGGTAGTATTAATCGATATGATACTGGTCTAACTCTATAAAGAATATTAAAACATCCCAATAAAGCATGGAGATAGCTTCCATTACCTATGTATCTATCTATGCCCAATTCTGGGTGATATCTACAGGAAAACATGATCCCAAACCTCAAACTCTAGAGGTCGTCAACTATGACTGACATAGTATTTCTATCTAGACTAAGAATTAAACATACGCTTCTTGAGAAATTGAACCTACTCCAAAGTATCATACACAATATGAGTACATAATATCCCTTCCTATCTTGACTCTAAATAGTATAGGGGTGAACGACATGGCTTGCCATACAAGGTCCCCAAATGATCTACCTAGATCATTGCCTGGAATCTATTTTTTAGGTTAAATCAATGAGACGAATATGATTCTCCCAAGAATCACCAAAATCAAGGACACATGCCTAGATCATGTCCTCTAAAACTTTTATTTTCCATTCAAACTGGCCATCATCCTAAGAGTGAAAAACACTTCTTTGAATGACTTGTGGTCCCATATCCATCTGCAACCCATGTTAAAACCATGAAATGAAATGAGCATCCCTATCTAACACAATATTATGAAGGGCACAGTGTAGTCATATGATCTCAGAGACATATTTTATTCTTATTTCATCAGCTTATAAAGTCTCGTAGAAAGGAAGGAATTCAGATGATTTTTTTGTATATCCATGACTATGCAAACGATGTCACTACCTCGAGGTGAGCTAGATAAGCCAACTAAAAATTCCATGGAAACATATTCACATTTCAATTTTGATATTGAAAGTGGATATAACAAGATTTTAGTATAGTGGTTGTCCTTCTTCACCTACTAATAAGTGTACCACCTAGTGATGAAACCTAATATTTGACATTTCATCCTAGGCCACCAGTACTGGCATCGTATATCTTGATACATCTTGGAGATGCCTAGATGAACTGCCCATGGAGAAGCATGGGATGTGAACATCATTTATTCTCTTATATTTGTAGGAACCTAGATATTCCCATGTATACAGAATATGTCATCTCTATCCTATGACCAATCCAGAGGTAGGTCATCTCCTAAAAGACTCTCCTATAGAACTAATCCTCTAGTATCTGAAAATTGCATGCTCTTTACCCACTCAAGGAGTGAAGAGGTAAGTGTCATGGTTGAGAGATAAGACTTCTTGTGAATTTCATGAAACACCAAATGAATCTTAGAAAATGTGGCCATCAATTTCCATTCATCACTGGCTTCCTATATAGATTTTTCCATAGTTTTCTGACCCAGCACATCGACTATCGTATTTCCCTTTTCAGGTGTATATAAAAGCTTAAAGTCAAAGGACTAAAGATATTCAACCCATCTTCAATGTCTGAGATTCAAGTAACACTGTGTCAAGATATATTTTAGTCTCTTGGGGTTTTTATACACCAAAAATTTCTCACTGATCAGATAGTGTCTCCCGTATAAAAATGCATGGACAACTATCACTAGCTCGAGGTCATGCATTGAGTAATTTCTCTCATGTTTCATCAATAATAAAGATCCATACACAATGACCCTATCTTCCTACATCATTACTTCCCCCAAGATGAAGCTAGATGCATCATAGAAAACTTTAAAGCCTATTATATGCTCTAGAATAATCATAATCGATGTTGATAGATGTCTTCTTTATAGATCCTAAAAGGCTTTATCACACTTTTCTAACCTCATGAACATAACAGCCATTTTTGTGACACCATTAAGTGGTGAAGAAAGGTTTTAGAAGTCCGTTATAGAATTATTGTAATATCCATCCATTCCCAAGAAGCTTCTAATGTAAAATATGTTATTGGGATGCTCTTAGGAAACAATGGATATCACCTTCTCTAGGTCAATAATACTCTTAATTCCAAGATAATATGACCCAAGAAGTGAACTTTTTAAAACTAGGTGTGGAACTTATCACACTTAGCATAAATATGATTCTCTATTAGTGTATTCAAAATGATTTAAATATTCTTAGAATGGTGGATATGAGTGTGAGAATCCACTATGATGTCATCCAAAAATACCATGACCAAAGAATCAAGATAGGGATGGAAAACCATATTTATCAAGGCCCTGAGAATGGCAGGAATGTTTGTAAGACCGAACAACATATTGAGATACTCATACTAATTATAACTATTATGAAAGTAAAATATATCTAAGAATACCCAATCTCAATTTAATCATTAAGAATACCCTATATCCTCAGATCCGGTCAAATAGAAAATATCTATGAGATATAATATACTAGTTCTTAAACATAAGATGGTTCAACCATCGATAATCCATCTAGAGCCTAAAGGTCCAATCACCATCTTCGTGGGAGGAATGGGTGAACCTCAAGAGGAAATATTATTCCATATAAAACATTTTTCCTTCAGCTCATATAAATATCTATTGAGCTTTTGGAGCTCCGTAGGTTCCATCTTGTACTGAGGAATGTGCACTGAAGATTCTCCTATAACAAGATCATTCTTAAATTATACCTCTCTCTCAAGTGGTAATCCAAAAAAATCATCAAGAAATACATTATTGAAATAATCCACTATGGGAGGATAATCTTCCATGTGTACTCCCTACTTATTCATGACTAGACTAGTAATATGGTCAATTACTCCACCCAGCCCATGATTCTTTAGTCCAGATCTAACATCCTAAACATTCCGATAACCATTATGGATATAAAAACTACCCTCTAGTGAGGTAAATGAAATTATATAGATATATCAGTACACAAAATCATGGTATCAAACCACCCAATCAATCACAATAATGACATTGAAGCTCGTAAACTTGAGAACAAAGAGGTCCCATGAGATGGGGTAACTGCCCACCACAAGGGGCAGTCCTTGTATTGGCATATTCCCTTAGACCATACACCTAGTGGTGTTTCGAGGTTCATTACAACATATGAGTACTGAATTTCAAACCCAATAATTCCCACAATCGATAAATATTTAGAGAGGTGTGAATCACCTATATCTAATAAGGTAGATACAATTTTAGAGGCTACTAGAATAGTTTCTCTTAATATAGATGACCATATACTCTGATCCTCAGTTATCAGCTATAAGGAATACAACAAGCTTGATACATGACCCTATGATATAGTTGGACTACCCTAAGTAGGTTTGCTCTACTAATTTTGATAATCATAAGTCAAGCTACCATAGCCACGACATCCTCCACAGCCATTCTAGTCAGTGATACTCTAACTCCTCACCCGATGTGACATAAAATATCGTACTCCTGAAGGTAGAGTTGGTTAAGATCATCTTCTACTAGAACGGTCTGACATTCTGAAGGTTCATCATAGGACCACAATCCCAGGACTCTAGAGGATATAAATCACATTGATTCATTATATACCCCTACCATCCACACAGTTGGAATATGACGAATCTTCTAGTGCGGTTACTTTTACTGCCACTACTCTAATGAGAAACATCAAGGGAATTATTCCTACTACCCAAATAGTTATTTCCCTACCTTATCATTGAACCTCAATGCCCTTAACTATCACCTTCCTATATGTTCTATTTAGTGATAAGTGTTTTTATAATGATATGAGAAAAATTACATAGGCTAAAGATATTAACGTGAGTACGGATGGCATACTTAATCCTATCCTGAAATATTCTAGCTCATGATATCTCATCATTGGATAGAAGTAGTGAAAAGTATTTTAACTCATTAAAATGCATTGAATAATTTGTAACTGAAATATAACCTTTACCTAGATGCATTAACTCTTTGTATTTGTCATCTCTGAGTGTCTAAGGAATGAAGTGATCATAAAAGTCAGTCTGAAAGTCATCCCAGACCATTCCCAGATGATGACCAGCTTGGGTAATCCCATCTCACTATTTCTTGGATGAATCACAATTAATATTAGTGGAAATATTGACCCTCCACTCTACAGGAATCTCTAGATGCTCAAAGATATAAAGAGTGGCCTTCGTCCAAGACTCGTCATCCTAAGGACTACCATCCTTTGAGATGGTGGAAATTGTTGTTACTGGAACTCATGAATCAGATTAGGGAAAATAATTGCAGGTCATTGAGCACCCAATATGAATGGAATAATATGTAGAAAACCCTCTCAAAACTGAGCATTAGTTCCCATATCAATTATAGTAAGTGGTGCCTCAAGTGGAACTATATGAGGAATCACTGGTGGCATAGGGTCCACCACTTCTAGGGTGTTATCGTCACCACCATCCTGGTGCACGACACAAGTACATCATGTTGGAATATCTCTATAAATTCCATGAACACACCTCATATCAAGATTTATAAATAGATAGAATCACTATAAGAAGTATAACATAAGAAGAAGGGATCACTACCAAACTTATACTAACCCAACTACCATCTTTGTAGGCTATGTATTGGTAATCATTTAAAGTTTAATTTACAGGGGTTCTAGTAGGTGAAGGGTGAATCACATTTTTCATCTTCATTTACTCAAAATCATTTAACTTTATAAGTAAATATATACATTTATAGTATTTAATTTATTATTTACATATAACAAAGTTCATTTAAAATGGATTTCCATTCCAAATGAATAAGGTCTCGTACACCTTATCACTGAAATCAACACCCATTTAATTTCATTCTAATGTAATGAAGTAGTTAATTACCCATTCCAACCCATGAGGTCTCATACACCTCATGAATTAAAACTGGACATTACTTAGTTAAATCCAAATAGAATCACATGTAACCAGAGGTACATAGCTAATACTGGTAGAAACCAACTATTTAAGATTCCATGATCAGCCTATATAGGAAAACACTATTTATATTGATGATGAAACTTTAAATAACCAACTCCCTACCCTATAATAAAATTTTATTAGCATATAAATATATAAAAATCATGTATCACTCAACAATCACAAATACAGACAATTGTAAGTAGGGAAATGCATCTTTATGGCATGACTTGTACATGGAATGTGAATTCTAAGTGCCTATAAGGAAACATGTTATGATGATTCCATTCCCTCATCTCATCAGGACAAGGGTAAATATCAACAAGGAATATCAAATACCACTACATATGTGAATCATCCATTGGTGAAAGTATATCAACCGTAATATGAAAAATATAGAACAACATTTTCTCATTCCTAGGAAACTTGGTATTTACCCCTAATGTGGGTTAGTTTCTCCCTAGAATAGCTCATAAAAAAGTACCATCATGTTCCTAATATCTTGTCTATATTTACAAATAATAATAAAAAATAAAATAAAAACCACTATGATACAACTTTGTGAGGTCCCAAACCCATGTGCTACTCAGAGGTTCCCGAAGCCTGATTTGCCACATGACCTCAAGTGTGCATCTCTTTATACCAGAGGTAGCCTACTTATAGTGAGGTCCTAGGTTGTGTTCATGGGGAGGCTATTTACTCATTACCATATTTTATCATAGTGAATATAATTAAACTATAAATATTGTAAGAATATGTAAATAGATGGTCCAATAGAAATAGATACCAAAGAAACTAGGCCAGTAACCCACCATTCTAGAAGTAGGATATCAATAACCCGAAAATTGATAGTAATAATCAAAGATGAAACTAAATCATATAAAAATTATGATAATTCATGTAATTTATCTATAAATATGGAAAATACGTATACATGGTAGCAGACAATACATACAATACAAAAGAAGCCAAAAAGAAACCAAAAAAAATCTAGTATCCTGAGCACTCGACTGGTCATCTTCTACTAAGCTTCATCCAGGAGCAGGTAATCAACATCAGGTTTCCAAATTAAGAAGATTATCTTTTTCAATAGTTTTATACATGTAATCTACCTAAGAACCAATGGTGTACTGGATAGTGTGTGAGATAAATCTCAGTAGGACACCACCAATAGCATCTATACCATCCAATATGTGAAATATAAACTAACACTGTGAGGGTATATATGAAATAAAATCAATTCCATAATAATAATTGATACCTTCTTTAACCTCAACTAGAAATGTCTCTTAATATGTAACCATTTAATTAATTCATTTAATCTCAATTTAACTTCATAAGTCATGTGATGTATAATAAAATTGAAAATCTTCATGATATTAATATTAATAAATGATACAAGGTGTAACATGAAATCTTGTAATGATGATGATAATAGTGAAGAGGGTCCAAGGTGATAGCAAAGGCCACCTTAACCACATGGGTCAAGAAAAATCAATAATAACATGAAGTCTGGATATAATGGGTCAGAGCGTAATACAATGGGAATCTCCAAAGGCATTCCACTATAATATAATTCTAATCAAGCCCAAGGATATTGTCCAAGGTAAAACGAGTTAAGCATGACTGGGCCCAATGGGGTGTATCCATGTAACCACATATCTAAGGATATCATTCTGGATATAAGTCTTGTATCCAAGGAATATTAATATATAGAAGATATTAAAGGGATCCTATTATGTCATTTTCGGAATCTTCTAACAGACATGTACCATGTTCTTAGGTGGGTATCTCCGTTGGAAACTCGCTCCTTAAATTGGAATGGTGTCCTTTGAGTTCTCAAGGTATTTGCTCAGAAATCCAAGGATGTATAAACTCTAAAGTGAAAAGTTCCATATGAAATAGATACCAAATAATTAATTCAATCTTTAATTAAAGTCATGTTATACTTGTGGATTTCAATAATTCAAAATTTAATTCCATTACCTTTCATACCAAGTGATAAATCTAATTGGGGCATACAACCCTTTCGTACTTTTATTACTAATTCATTACATAGGTTCACTCTGACTACATCCATTGATCATGGAAGGGTGTGTAATGGATATGAAACTAAGTAATTAAATTATATTAAATTAGTCCAAGTGATAACTATAAGTATACTTTCCATATTCCATTTTTGGATTCATTAATTAATTGGAACACTTACCTTAGAAGGGTCAAGTAGAAACTATTCATGTTATTTCCATTATGAAATTAAGGATCCATTGATTCTACAAAATAACATACCTTATAAGGTAAAAGTGATACCATAATTTCACAGCCATTAATATTTCATTAATTTAATTATAACACTTACCTTTATAAGGAAAATTCAAAGCGCACCCAAATGGTGGTGTGGAAGGTCACAAAAAACCACTACACTGATAGTTATGAAAACTCCCTATGTGGGGTGGAAAGTTTTAAGGCCTAAACCCCCAATGACACGATGATTATATATTGAAAGGGTACTAAAATACATGCACAATAAATAAAAACAAGGAACAAAAATTAAACATACTTCACCTAATGAAATTGGTGTTCCCTCAATGATAGTAGTTTATAAAATGATGAAACTTAAGAGATGAGTCATATAACACCTATTATTTCCCTTTAACACTCTCCCCATCTAGTATCAACCTTTAGTAGTTCCTAGATCAAAATAAATCTGAATAATGAATCAACATCATGAAAAAATTGTATATGATCTTCCACCTCAATAACTCTATTAAGGAGAAGTGAAATGAAGAATGGCTCTAGAGGAACAAAGATTTTACCTAGAGGAATCCAAATATATGAATGGTGCTTCAATAAAACATTGGACGACGAATCGAGATCAAAATTTATGAAATTGGATTTAGAAGATCTCAAAAGGGAGAGGGAGGACTCTCCTATCAACTAGAATAAGAAAATAAGGATGAAGGGTAATCTTATACATCATTAAGGTAAATTTGGTAAAAACACCAAAAATATTAGGGCAATATGGTTTGGCCACATGATTATCCAAACCATGTGCCAATCATTCTTGGATCACTATCTCAAAAAAGGGCATGTCTAGTTAGGCTACACGGTTTGGGAAACTGTGTGTCAACCATGCGATATGGGTCTGGTAAAAACTACATACCATGAACACAGTGATTTCATCCAATATGTATGGTTTCCTCAAACTGTGCAGCCTCCTACTACTCACTATCAATCCCATAAAAGTTAGGGGTAACCATTCAACCTTCCCCATACAGTTTTTCCTAACTGTGTAGCTAGTCTTCTTTTCCCACCGATCGTGGTTCTGATCTCTAGAAAATCCCTAGACACCCCTGAAATAATTTTGAACGCACTATGCTTCTATATTTAGTCCAAAATAAATTTATTATATTATATTTAAAATGATCTGTTCCTAAAATAAAAAACTAGTTCTTACATATAACATACACTATTATTATAGGAGATAGTGAAAATATATTCATCATAATATTGGGTTATCTTTTTATTCAACTTATCATAAATGGATGTTTTTTATGTTCTAAATTCCTTCTATTTTTGGATAGAGTATTTTATAATGTAATACAATCCTTAAAAAAATTTAGAGCATTCTAATCTCGGCATTATGTAATGATTCAAATTGAGTATCTTCCATATTTCTCAATCTCACTGCTTTCTCAAGACACGTTATGTTTAAAGTGTTATAATGGTTTTCAAGGATTCTCAATTTATATTCACATAAAACTTATAGATTTTTTATCTTTACTTCATAAAAATTACTTACCTATTTCAAGGAAAGATAAATTTCTTCAATCAATTTTTTTTGATATTCGGTTGAGAAATCTTAACCTCAATAATTTCCTTGTGAGTATTTCTAATGAATTGATATTTTCTTTTACAGTATGTATATACACATATTATTTATAAAAACTCCTTAATATAGAATCTTCCATAAGGATGAATTTTTATTCATAAATAAGAATCTTTATCTTTCCTTAATCTCATTCTATTTAATGAAGGTATCACAAATGAGATTCCTCTGAAATCATTCTTCAGGCATTTTAATCACATTTTGTAATAATCTTTAAATATTTTCTATTCTTCTATATTGTACTTCCATATCAGAGTTATTATCTTAAACATAACTATTTAGTCAATGGAATTTTTCCTTAATCACATACATAACAATGAAATTCTCACAAAAAATTATTTACAAAATTTATTCTACAAGGTTGAATATTTCCTACAAAATTAGTACATATTATTCCTTTCCTTCAAAAGTTAGTGAGAGATATACATTCTCAAAATTTCTTTCTAATTGTTTTCCATGTGTCATAGATTTCTGATTTTAGTAGTGGGATTTTATAATGTTGTGCCTCAATATATGAAAGTATATATGCAGTAACTTTAATAGGAACATTTTTCAAGTACGTTCTAATTAAAAATAGAAATCTTTTACAGATACTACTATGTCATAGATTGAGAAATATTTGTTTAGAGGATAAAATTTATCACTTTCACAATAATTAGTATCGGAAGCCTTAACTTTGGGTGGTGGAGGATAATCATTTTATTCATTTTCTATGGTTGTAGTCCTCTACTTTTGAGTTTCTTTCTTTATCCAATTTGTTTAGGTTTTATAGAAAACTCTATGTTGCTGCAATCAAAGATAACTTTTTTATTGTTCATCTTAGGATTAACTTTTTTATCTTTTGGAGAATAATATTCTTAAACTTATGGAAATTTGTACATCATATAAAGTTATTAAACACAACTGGGAACAAAACATGTAGATTAAAACTAACTAAACCTATTATATGATAATAATTTAAGTTACTAGGTGGATCATGCGGTCACCCTAAGGGGGGGTGAATCAGTGTTGACCAATTTTAAACCAATTATATTCAACTTAATAACTTTCTTAATTTAAGTTGATCAAACCTTTTTTATCAGTTAATATGTATAGATCTTAAGAAAATTTTCCTAGTGGTTTTACCCTTATACAATGTAGATGATATTAAGATAACATCACACACGTATTTGTTCAAGGTATATCCTTTGTTTCCGAACCTTCATCCTTTCCCTATAGACACTCAACAGTCCATGGATTCATCTAATAAAAATATTTTCATCAACTATAAGTGATGGGTATTTATAATACATCACAATGTTCAGTTATTGCGTAAAAATATCCACCAATATCCCAATAGAATTTTTTGTACTTGATCTAATTCTCATTAGAATCCTTTTATATTTATATGGGAATGATTAAATTGACTCCCATAAGTTACAAATTTTTTCTTATATTTTGAGCTAACATAAGATAAACATGTAAGTAGATATCTGAAATGACATTTAGAAATTTTCATCTGATAATGTTTTCTATTATAATCCATCTAGTTCACCTTTTTCTTCATCTTGTATTCTTCCATCTGATAAACCTCAACTTCTATTTGATAATCCTACCTCCGTTACACCTTAGAACTCGGCACCTCAATATTATATTCCTTAATTTCCATCTAGTAATCCTTTTTCTGATGTCCCTATAATAAATTCCTATATGACCATAACTTTTTTCTAGTAGAACTCTATCTATTATACCTATATCCAGTGATCCTCTATCTGATATCACTAATAAAAACATATAGCTAGTATGCCTCTTCTTCATACCTCTACCCAGTGCCTCTTATTCAACCAAGTATTTTCATGGTTGGAAACTATCACTACTCTAAATTCTTCAACACTTTGAATTCTTTATGTTCATTAATAATTATTCTTATTATTATACTTGAAACCATTATTTATAAGTGTGCTCGTATAAAAAAATTATTTATGAAAAAAATAATTTTCCTACTCAATTGAAATTCATTGAATTCTTCTCAATATTTTTTGAATATTATTGAATATTTATGAAGACTCCCACATCTATAACCTTGTTCAAACATCCTTAACCTTAGTGTCACATAACTTTGTTAGAAATCATCATCTTAAGTAGATAATAGAACATTGATATATTATCTTATCATCTTCATTTAAAAATATTTAAAAAGTTATGTAAAGATTCTCATAAACTCTCTCTAGTAGATATGTGTCCGGTGCACTGATTCTCCATCTAGTGATTATCTTTTATTTTTATAACTATTTATAATCACTATTAACTTCACTATATCAAATATATTTTGACCTATTACTTTGGTCTTGTTAATTAAACATCTCTTTGAGTGGTTCTCTATGAATTATTCCTTTGACTGGTGGAAATTAGATAATTCTATCTGATGTTATTTTTTCAATGATTCAACTTAAATCCATTTGATCATCTTACATTATACCAAACATCATATGTTAAAAAACATAGATCATTTCTTATTTATATAATCTTCTATCTGATAACATTGAAAATGATTGTCCTATTCTCATCAATCTGCTGGAACGTGACTTCTTAAGATACAATATGAGGGTTCTTTTTTTGATAGACTTGAATCATTTCCTTAATACTATAGTGCACTCCATGATACAAATTCAAAATATATGTACTTATGGTCACCTCAGTCATGTCTGTTCAGTGCACTTGATCCATTAAATGTGTGATAACATTATTAAAACTTCTAAATACTTATATTAAAAAGGTCTTCCCAATTTTTCTCTCTTCTCAGATTACCTTTTTCTGATGTCTTTGAAAATATATCCTCAATACCTTCACATTGGTAGTGTAAATCATGGATGACCTTTACATATCTATAGGAATATACTTTCACATGGAACCTTTGATACCTTTACATAGGAAATTTAATTTTTTAGTTACCTTTATTTGGCCTTCACAACCCTATCTTCTTTCATTATTCTCCTACTTTATACTTTTTCTAACACTAAGTACAAACTTGTAAACATCTCTTTATCTGATCAACATAGTTTTGTGATATGTTTCTGGTGATTTGTATCTAATGAAATTATTTTACTTCTCTCCATTTTTATGAAAATTTACTCGTTCATCATGTATCATGAGTTTCATTATGATTTTGGGAACTTTGAGAACAATATATCATGTTCTTACTTAAGAAAATTTTACCACACATTATTAATGAATAAATCATTAGCCACCTCCAAAATTCATATGAAAAACTCTCTTAACATTATTCTATAAATCATTCTCACTTTTTAACGAAAAATTTTGTATCAAGATATATTTCAACATGTAAAAACATGTTACCAAAAACATCCCAAGTGATCTTCAATATATAAGTTGGTTATGTATCTAGTCTTCAAACACAGAATCCTTTATAGTTATCAAGAATTTATTATTTTGATATGTACTAAATATTCATATAAAATGATGTAATAATCTTAAATATTATTCTCATGTGACCTCAGTTGATATCAAAGCAGGATTTAGTTATTTTTTGAGATTAATTTTTTAATATTGAGTAAAACCTAAAACGAACTATGGTTAAAGAGATATAGAATGAACCTATAATTTCATGGGTTTAAATAGATTTTTATAATTTACGACATCATAATAAATATATTCACTATTATATTATTAATCACTATGATTATTATTTCATGATACTCACACCAAACATTTTTTTGTATGTAGAAGATGAGAACCAAAATATACTTGAGAAAGGTATGCTTATTTTGTATTAATGAACACACAATTCCTTATTTTTATATGATTGTACCCAGCCTTTTATATTTGAATAATTTTATATGGTTTTCACTTCACCACCTTAATGAATAGATATTAAACTATTGGTAAATACTCTTGATGTTACAATGATTTAATATTACGTATATAAGTCTTATGTAATAGAAGTATGTGGGAATGTGATTCTTGTAAGTATTATAATTCTATCTATAGTGAGATTTGATATAATATTTTTCATGCATTAGCTCTCTCTATATATATCTCATATCAATTTCCATGGAAGGTAAGTCACATTTGATTTCCCAAATCTAGTTATTATCATCTATCAGTTCAAGGATGAATATGAACATCCAATGGAAATTATATCCATTGTTTGGGTTTTAATACCTATGCATTATGTGTATCTATAGAAAATATTTGTGGTGAAACTCAATATTGAATATATTCAAAAAATATTCCAATTTATTTCCTAAAGAGTTTCCTAGTCTTCCCTCAAATCCTGAAGTTGAATTTTCAATAGACCTCAAACCAGGTGGTGCACCTATATCAAAAACTCTATAGAATGTACCTAATTGAAATTTTGTAATTAAATATTAAATGCTAGGAGAATCTAAAAAGTGTATTCATATTCCCTAGTGTGTTACCATGGGGTGTACTGGTTCATTTTTAAGAAAAAATATGGGTCAATGGTCCTTTTCACTGATTATCTAAAACTTAACCAGATTTCTATCAATAATAAGTATTATCTACCCCATATTGGTGACTTGATTGGTAAACTTCATGGAGATCAATACTTTAACCAGATTTATTTTCAATCTACATATCATCATTTAAGGGTATAAATGGAGGATATATCCAAGACAACCTTCCATATTATGTATGAACGCCATTAAATTATAGTGATTCCATTTAGATTTGTTAATTACCCTATTATATACAAGTATCTAATGAATATAGACATTAATGGTTACCTAAATAAATTTTTGGTAGTATTTATAAATGATTTTATTATATAATTTAAGAGTAAGTAAGACCATAAATATCATTTAAGGGTTGTGTTGATGACCTTTAGGAAGGAGAATTTGTATTCCAAATTCATGAAGTGTGAATTATGGTTATAGAAATTATCATTTTTTTTATTCATGTAATCACAAGTCATGGTATCTCAATGGATCCTTTAATGATAGAGGTTATTGAACAATCTCTACGGGAAATATAGATTTTTGCGACGGGTCATTTGCGACGGGATCCCGTCGCAAATAGCCTTTCGCGACGGGGCCCCGTCGCAAATCGCCCGTTGCAGAAAACGTCGTCACAACTAATTTTTTTTGCGACGGGCCCGTCGCAAAAACACGTATTTGCGACGGGAAATTGGCCCGTCGCAAATAGGTTTCTCGTTTTTTTTTAAAAATCTTTTGCGACGGGCCATATTCACGTCGCAAATGGTTGCTTCGAAGCGGGTATTTGCGACGGGCCCGTCACAAATAATAATAAAAAATTTATAAAAAATTTAAAAATTTATTTATTATTATATAAATCAATAAACCTATTTATATTGATATAAATATAATATTTATTTTTTAAATATGTTTTAGAAAGGAAGAATGAAAATCAAATATGAATGTATACGATGTTCAGTAAAAGAGGCATATAAAATAAATTAAAAAATATTTTTAATTAGTAATTATGTAATTTTTATCAGTTAATAGTCATTTAATAACTCTTTGAATATAAAAAAAATAAAAAAAAATAATGAAAGATGGAAAATAAGTTAAAAATGAAACTCAAACTTCAAACGGCCATAACTTTTGATACGGGACTCCGTTTGAGCTCCACAGCATATCAAATCGAAGCCTGCGACGAGCTCTACAGCGCTATGGACCGGTGGAACCCGTCCAAGGTTGTTTCAAGGCCAAAAAAGTCCTAGAAGGCCTCCAAAACTGAGTTTTTAGTCGGGGTACCCCGATTTTTCACCGTTTAAACAGCTATAACTTCTGCTCCCGATGTCCGATAAACCTCTACCATATATCATATCGAAGATCGTTTCATGTTCTTTGATTTGATTGATTGTAGAGCTGAAACGGGTTTCTGGATTAGAAGTTATGGTTGTTTAAACATTCAAATGGCTATAACATCCGATCCGGATGTCCGTTTGGCCTGTACCGCATATCATATTGAAGATCGTTTCATGTTCTTTGATTTGACTGGTTGTGGAGTTGTAACGGACTTACGGATTAGAAGTTATAGCCGTTTTAACATTCTCGGTGGATTTTCACCCTCTCATTCCTATGTATTCATTCATAACTATACATATATATATATATATGTGTGTGTGTGTGTGTGTGTATCTATTGTATATATGTATTTATTTATTTATTTATTTATTTATTTATTTATACATATACATAAAAACCCATATTTTATAAATTTATTTAAAACTAAGCTTATAAATATATATTAATTAATATATAAATAAATATACGAATAAAAACTTATAACTACATATATATATATATAGATTAAATATATATTAATATACGAATAAATATATATATATATATATATATATTTATATAACCAAATATATTTATATTAATATAAATATATATTAATATATGAATAAATATAACTATATATATATAGATAGATCATTAAATGTATAAAAAAATGAAATGACTTAGTTGTAAAGGTTAATGCGCGCATGGGGGAGGTTTATTCCTATTTATTATTAATTATTTCTAATTATAATTAATTACTACTAATTACCATTAACTATGAACAATTAATACTAATAATTTAAAATTATTAAATAACAAAACATTATAAACACAATTAAATTACAACTAATTAAAAATAAATAAAACTAATAAAAAATTTAAATTAAATATTAAATTAAAAAGAAAATAAATAACTTTAAAATTGATCTGAGGTTGATCTCTGATAATTCTTGAAGACATCAATATCAAATCTGGAAATAAAAATTAAACTTAAGAAACTGTGAACTCTTAAAATAGAGTTTTGAGAGAAGTTGAGAATGAATGGAAAAAAACAGGTGGGGGTATTTATAGGTTAGATTATTTGCGACGGGAGTATTTGCGACAGGATACCCGTCGCAAATAGTATTATTTGCGATGGGACCCATCACAAATACTTGAGCCCACATTTATTACGGTCAACGGTTAAATAGTTATTTGCGACGGGTCCCGTCGCAAATATTAACCTGCCGACATACTATTTGCGACAGGGGGTATATTCCCATCGCAAATATTTTTTACCGCCGCCGTGTATTTGCGACGGGGGTATATTCCTGTCGCAAATAGTTTTTATCGCTGCCGGTTATTTGCAACGGGTGGTAACCACCCGTCGCAAATAACTTTCCCGCGGTTTGGCGCGCTTTGCGCGCCAAGCCTTTTGCGACGGGTGAGATTTTCCCGTCGCAAATAAGTGCTTATTTGCGACGGGAAAATACCCCCGTCGCAAATATGTTTATTTGCGACGGGATTTATTCCCGTCGCAAAAACCCCTTTTTCCCGTAGTGAATAACCCCAAAAAACCACTATAACAGAGATCCATAGTTATCTTGGATTTTCTAGACACTATCAATGTTTTGAGCTAAATTTATCATGGATATGAAATCTACTAACCATATTTATGTGAAAATAAAATTGTTTTCCTTTAGATAGATATAGTGAGATGAGATTTTTATGGATCTAAAAGGAATAATGGTCAGTGCACCTGTGCTAACACTACCCTATAATACAGAAGGGTTTGTGATATAAAATGATTCCCAAAAAAGGTATTGGGATTTCTTCTCATGAAAAATGATATGGTGGTAGTTTATTTATCATTCCAATTGAAGTTTCATCAGAAAAATTACCCAAATCATGATTTGGAGCTAGTGGTAGTAATTTTTTCACTAAAAATAGGGATTCATTGTCTTTATGGTGAGATATTTGATATATATTGATCATAAAATCTTAAATTGTATACTAATATAGAATAGTTGAATATGTTCCAAATGATATGGTTATATTTGATTAAATATTACGACTTCTCAATACATTTCCATCATGGGATGGTGAACAAGGTAGAAGGTGCTCTGAGTTATAAGGATTATGTTATCATGTCCATGATGAGGATTTGAATAGATTAAATACTTATGGATTTGAAAAGTATAAATCTTGAAATCAAAAGTAAAGTGTATAAATCCTATTTTTCTCAAATTAATTTTCAACCATTTATCCTTGTGAAGATTAATGAGGAACAGAAGGAAGATGTGGAGGAACAAAAGAATATAAGTAATATTTTGGAGTTTAAACTTGAATATGATGGAATGATAGAGTTCATATATTTACTATGTTTCAATTAAATTACATAATTAAATAATGAGATATTGTATTAAGAACATATCTCATAATTTTCTATTCACATAGAATAAATAATATATATAGAGATATCAAAGAAAATTTCTAGTGGGATAAAATAAAAAAGAGATATTCTAAAGTATGAATATGTTTGATTGGTAATTTAGAATATTAAGATATAATGTCATATGTTTAATGGGATTATTCAAACATTTCCCACAAATTTATGGAAATGGGAAAACATCACCATGGATTTTATTGTAGAACTCCCCATGACATCCAAATTCCATAAATTCATTTAGGTCATAGTTGATCGCCATATAACATTAGTGTATCTCATTTCTATCAAAGAATATTTTTTAATTGATCAAATATATTGGATATATGTTGGGGAAGCATTAAGGTTTCATGGGGTACTAATATCAATTGTATCTAATCATTATTTTAGGTTTACTTCAATGTTCTGAAAATGGTATTTAACAAGAATTGAATGAAGATTTGATCTTTATCAATGAAAATAATCCTTATAAAAATGATTAGTCTGAGAGGACCATTAAAACAATGTAATATATTCTAAAACCATTATCTATGGATTTTAATGGTTTTTAGGATCAACACCTTCCTTCTTTCAAATTTTCTTTCAATAATAAATTTCACTCAGGAATTCATATGGATCCTTATGAGGCCCCGTAGGGAAAGAAGTTAAAAACTCCAACATGTTGGGATAATAGTGGAAAAATAAAAGCTACTGGGACCTAATCTATTTGAGGATACTTAATATATATTTAGATCCTTTCATAAACACAACATGATATCTAAAAATTGATATAATAGTTAGGTTAATAATCACTGGCTAAATATAAATTTTGAACTTGGTGATAAGTTATTCCTAAGAATATCACCATGGAATAAAGTTGTGAGATTTGGAAATAAGGGGATGTTCATACCTAGATATATCAGAATCATTGAGATTATTAATTATATAAATATGGTATATTATCTCTTAAAACATCCACCAAGATTCTTCTAAGATCACGATGTGTTCTCTATTTTTCTTTTGTGGAAGTAAATTCTTAATATTTCACATATATTGACCTCAAATGTGGTATAGAGGGAAGAACAATTATCCTAAAAAGAATAACCAAGAGTGATTTTTGATCTAAGAGATGTGATTATGAAAAATACAACCACCCACTTAGTCAAAATTTTATTGAATATTCATAAGTTTAGGGAAGTGACATGGGAACTTGAGTATATAATGGTGAATAAATTTTTGGAACACAAGAGATGGAAATTAAGTCTAGAGGGGGTGAATATTAATTTAAAAATGTAAATACAAAACAATCAGATTTTTATTAATTAATGATTTTATTGAGAGGTATATGTCCAAGATATGAAATGTATTGGAAATAAAAAATAAATAAAACAGAGATTTATAGTTGTTCGGATCACCAAGAACCTAGTATGCTCCTCAACCTTCTCTATTGTATAAGAATATTGGTACCCACTAAGGACTCACTTTTATAAGTGTGATAACCTATTGCAAACCCTACCATTTACAATACCTAGAGGCACAACCCAGTCTCTTTACCTGAGACTAAACCTAGTCTATGAATTGACTTTTGATTAAAATTCAAAACCCATACATCCTTTTTGGTGGTGGAGTAACTAGAATACAAGACTTACTTTTGAAAACGAAAAGCATAAACTATAAATTAACAATTGAAAACAAAAAAAAAATTAAATAAATAAAACCATAATAAACATAAAATCATTAGAAATATCTAAATATGAGGATGATGAAGTTTGATGATCTTGATCACTACAGTAGTATAGGATGGTACAGTACAAGTCACATTGTGGTCTTGTCAAGGATGAAGAATTTAAGTATCTTCTTAATAAAAATAAGTAGAAATAATAACTATAAAATGATTTTTATATAAAGTATTTATGTAGTTATTTAATATTCTATGATCACATCTCTAAGTGATTAATATCATATCATCATAAATTTAAAGATATTCTTGTAGTATCAAGAGATCCAATCCCTACATGAATCTTGTTAGTGAATAATTAAAGTATACTATTATTGTTACCTATAATTATAAACATGGTGTTTATTAAAAAATAGTTTGTGCATTTTTTCTATTGGTGTAAGAAACATGTTAAAAACATTTCTAATATATTTGATAAAGTAAACGAGAGTATTTTATAAATTAGAAACAGATAAAATGTCTCTCATAATCTTCTAATAAATGAATAATTAGAATATTATATAAAACAAATCATAAGATGAATAATATAACAATTATTATTTTTATAACAATTCCCAAAATATTTTATATTAAAAAATTTATTACAAATTTCATTATGATATCTAATTATTTTAGATATCAGTAAAATAGTAAAAATAATATAAACAAAGTTGTTGTAATTTTGTTTATAAAAATGACATGAAAACAAAGAGTCCAAAAATTATAATTTTTCTAAAAAATAGGCAATGTGTTGAATTGACCATGTGAGGCAGAAGACTCATGGTTACTGTACTTAGCATACACATTATGGTTGGTATACTAAACATGAAAGCATAATCACTTTGAAAACAAACTTGTGTTCATTAAAAAGAAATAAAACCTCTTCTGGTTAGCATATAGATACTCATGGTAGGTTCACCTTCATACTCATGGTAAGGTGAGTTGATCCATGGTAAGTAGAATTTATAACTCATGGTAGGTTGGAAGTATTCATCAGAGTAAATAGTCATGGTAACTTACCAGAAAACATTTTTTTTAATTTTTAAATAAATCAATTTATGTTTAAGTGAGAACCACACAAGAATCTAAGAAGAAAACCACCATGAAAAACAAATCAAAAGCAGGCTAGACCAAGAGCCCAACCCAAGACTAGACCCACCCCAAAAGAAACTGAGGGATCACATAGAGCCCCAAGAACCCATCCTTTTTCCACCCTGCATGTGCCCTCATCACCCATCCCATCCCTACTCAGAAAGTAGTGTTAATGTCCACATCCAACGACATGCTAAAATCCAAGAACAAGGCACTAGATACAATCATCCGAACACAAAAAACATCATTGTATCACGTACCATCGAACCACTAATACACCAAAGGAAACACCAACACATCCCTTGCATCGATACCATACAAACCATAACACTGAGAGTAAAACCATAAACATCATATCCACCAATAACATTCAAAATATATAAATACGCCTTGTAACTATACCAGAGTGGGTTCATGCATATAGGTAAAAGGGAAAAAGGATATAGGATGGCCATCGATAGGATGAACAAAACCTGGGAAATAAAAACATAACCTCATTTGGCCAGAAAAAACAGAAGCAGGGGAACGAGAAAATCATAAAGCAGAAACCCACTAAATAGAACCATTTAATTAGGTGAACCTAATTACTCATGTAGTAACTTTTCTTCTTTAACTCGCAGTAATGTGGTTACCACCTTCAAGGTAGGTTCACTCAAACAACACATTATAGGTTGTAGATACTATCGATGGTAGGTTCAATCGATGATCATTGTCACCTAGGACCACACCTCATGGTAGTGTTTGAACCAGACACATGATTAGGTAGATACATTAAGTAACACATGGTGATTTATTCTCAGTTTATGAAAACTACCAAACTCACAAGACACATCCCAGATGTTGACACTAAAGAAGGATAAGTAATTCACTCGCATGGATGCAGGTTATCAAGTTTTAAGTTGAATTGATAAAAAAAATATTTAAGTAATGTTATGTATTGGTTTCAATTTCAAGATGTTGTTGAACCAATGGAGATTCTATTGAAGCTATGTAGTAGTTAAAACATGGTTGTAAATGAGCATCAAACATGAGTCTATCCATCAACATGAATAGATAAGCTTAGTTCAGCCATAAAAGTCCTTGTATGAATAACTACACTGAACGAAGATGCTCGATGAGACTCAAGAACCACTGGAGGAGAAAGATGATGGGCACTCTCTATCAAGAGGTCCAGATTCACCAGATTGGGTGATACATATTATATGCATGTTTTTAAGATTGGTGAATAGTGAAAGAGGACCATGCATCCCAAATTAGAGAATACATGCATTTAAACTTCGTTTTATCAATCAAATCATGTCTCTAGGTACTCAGAAGTGAGTAACTAGGGTCCACTCCCATTTTCGACCATGTTGGGGACCTATGGCATGACCAACTTTCATATGGGTGTGCTACTACAGGCCTTATACATGGGCCCACTACAACTTCGTGACTAACCCATAGGATGGATCTCTTATAGGGTTGACCCCTTATTTCCCCTATGTGGTTGAGGGCTGGAACAAATTATCCATGTTTGGACTTTAATGTTTTATTATAATTCACCAAGAAAAGTTAGAAGTGTTAAAAAAAGAATCATAAAAAATTAATATTTTATAAAACATTAAGCATTAAAACTTATAAATAAGAAATTGTTATTTATTTAAATAATTATAATTTAATAAATGAGAGGAGATATTAATTTATAAAAATAATTAATAGACAGATTCAAACTCTAACAATCTCTCCTTTTTAAAAAATTACAATACAAAACATTAATTTAATTTTTAAAAATATTCTCCCAATTTTTGAAATTTAAAGAAGATGTATGCTAAAATTAAATCTTGAAAGAATTATTCCTTTTAAATAGTATCAACTAAATATAATTTATATATAAGAAATAATTCCGGAAGAGTAAAAAAAATTACAAGACATAGTTAAATTGATGTTAAAAATAGAGACAAGTATAATCAATGTAGTAAACTTAACAAATATAAACATTAAGCTTCAAGCATACCTAGTTAAAACTTTGTGTTAACAAATTATTCATAATCTAAAGGTTTAGTGAAAATTTTAGATAATTGTTTTTAGTGGGAACAAATTCTAAACATATATACACTTTATTTACATTATCCCTCGGAAAATGAAATCTACCTTCTATGGGTTTTGTTATATAGTGTTACAAAGGATTTTTAGAATTTTAAATTGCACTAGAATTATCATAGATCAGTGGAATTTCATAAAAAATATATTAAAATCACATGTATTTTTTTTTATCCAATTACTTGGTAAAAAACAACTAGTAGGATCAACATATTTAGCCTTATATGTAGATAGGGATGGTGATATTTGTTCCTTAGAACTCCATGAAATTAAACTATTAACTAGAAAATGAAACGTACTTGTAGTGATTTTTTAGTCAAGCCCACAACCTCTATAGTCAGAATCAGAGTAAGATAGTAAATCGAAAAAATATAATTAGAATAAAATAAATTTCTACTTATAGTGCCAATAATATATCTAATTACTATTTTAAACATTTTAAGATGACTTCCCTATGGTTTTTATTGAAATATATCACATAAAAAACTAAGAACATTATGTCTATTTTATATGTAGTGTGATACAATAATCTCTCTCTCATGCCTCTATATATTTTAATATCAACTTCATTTATATATCTATCAAAGTTTAATTTGGAATTGGTACTTTTTGTAGTTTTCATAGTCTTCCAAGAATCAATCCCAATATTTTTTACAAGTTCTTTATCATACTTAACTTGATTTAAGAAAATACAATCATTTCATTAATTTGTTTGAAAACCAAGAAAAAATTTCAATTATCTCATTAAGCTCATGTAAAATTCACTTGACATTAGTTTAGAAAAATATTTACATAGAAAATCATTTATTGACCCAAATATTATATCTTCAATATAAATACATATAATTAGTAAACCATTTAACACTCTATTTATAAATAAGGTTGGTTTAACCATTAATTTAACAAAAAAAATTGGATTTAAAATAGAGTTATTATTTTATACCAATCTTGAGGAGTTTTCTTAAGACCATATAAATCATTGTTACATTTAAAAAATGATTTATAAGTTTTTTAGTTTCAAATATAATTGGATTTTAAACTTAAAATTCCTCAAAAATTATTCCATTTAAAATAAACTTTTTACATCCATTTAAAATAATTTTATATTTTTAAAATAGAAAAATGATAATAAAATTATAATTTCTTATATTCATGTAATAGGAGGAAAATAATCATCAAAGATAATTCCATATTCTTAGTAATAACCATGATTAACTAGTATTTATTTATTTTTAACTATATTTCCAACTTCATCAAGATTAATAAGAAACATCCATTTTATTCTTATTATGGGTTTATATTTTGGAAAATTAACCAAAGTCTGCACTTTATTCCTTTCAGATTTATTTAATTAATCATAAAATGAATTAATCTTATTTTAATTAGTTAAATAATTATCATTGTTAATAGTAAAAAATAGAAATATAAGAAGAATTTTCACAATAAAATAAAATCTATTTTCTAGTTTGTGTTTTAGATTCTATATTACCAATTACTTTTTCAGTTGGATGGTATTTAATTTATTTACATTTTGTAGGATCAGTTTGAAAATATATATACTCCCCCTCAACTGATGCATTCTTATTATCTTGGTCATTATCTTAACCAGAGTTTAATTCTTTCAATTCATCATCATATTTTTCTAAATCTTAATTTTTCTTATTTTAGATGTTTTCAAAAAAACGTAACATTTAATGACCCTTCAATAACTAAATATTTGTTATTAAAAAATATATATTATCTTATAGTATTTTAATATCCTAAAAATATTCCTTCATCTCTTTTATAATAAAATTTTTATAAATTATATTTTGTGTTTAACATATATTCTTTGCAACAAAACACCCTAAATAGTCCAACTCTCGGTTTATTCCCTTTAAATAGATCATAAGGGGTCTTATTTAAAAAAGTTCTAACTGATACTCAATATAAAACAGAATAATCTATATTTATATCTTCTCTAAAAATATCAAGGAACATTAAATTCCATAGTCATTGATCTAGCCATTTTTTATATAGATCTATTATTTATTTTAACCACACCGTTGTATAATAGTGTCCTAGGGGATAAAAATTATTGTTTATATCCATTTTCTTTGCAAAAATTATCAAATTATAAACTAAAAATATCACAAACTTTATCACTCATGATAGATATGATTTACATATTCATAAATTTTTGAATAAATTTATAGAAATCACAGAATTTAGTTAAAGTTTCATTTTTATGTGTTACGAAATAAATCTAGATAAATATATTGTAATCAACATCAATTAAAAATACATACTTATTACCCCCAAAACTAATAGTTTTTATAGGTCTAAACAATTAAATATTTAATAGTTCTAAACATCTAGTAGTACTGATATCATTTACGAATTTTAATCTTTCTTTGTTTTACTTACCCTCTAAACAATAATCAAACATAAAGTGCATACTTATATGTAATTTTGGAAATTTAAACACATATTAATGATTTTATTTTTGTGAAAAAATATAAAATTTGAATTACCAAACCTCCTATGATAGAATTTAATCTCATTATACATCATTTAAGAACATAATTTTTTTTTATATAAGAAAAATCAATAGTATAAACATTCTCATTTCTATTTACAGAAAATAAAAGATATTTATATTTTAGAACAATACATTTATAATTTTTAAAAATAAAATTTAATTCATCATCATAATTTTTTGATAAACATATTATAATATTTTTTAAATCATTTACATATAATAATTTTAAAATAATAAATGTCTTTGAAAAAACCATTTCACTAATACCTTGAATTTATCCTTTAAAATTGTCTCTAAATGTAACTAGGCCACCATCACATGAATTATATGATAAAAATTTGGAAATATCAAATTTAAATCACCTATAATAGAAACTATCTAAATTCCATGAGTCTTTGTGACTTTTAAGGGATATTTTCTAAAATTAAATAATAAAATATACTTTTTTGGTACACAAGCTAACTTGGGTACGACTGAATTAGTAACAGATAATTTTGGAAACCAATTATATTTGAAGCCTTTATTAGTGGGTTGTTTATAAAATAAATTTCTAGAAATTAAATTTATAGTATACCCAAATGATGGTTTAAATTTCAGTGACCACTCATTGGCATACTACCTTTTCATTCTACATTTAAAATAGGTTACACTATAAATACTTCATTTTGAGATTTTAAAAAAGATAGTCTTATTTAACCTTGGAGATAAATTATTATAACCCAAACCTTTCTTATTAGTTTCTCATTTCATAAAGGATATAGTTTTATCGTATTATTATTTATGATGAGAAAATGTATACATACTCTATAATATTGAAAACTACATTTTTTAAATTCATATTCTATTTTTGAATAGACTGTATATCTATATAAACCTTTTCATTAGATCCAGAATCTGTCATTCTTTATTTATTATTTTCTTTACTAAGTTTGTTACAATAATTTTCATCTTTAGATGAATCACCCTGAACTAAATCAAATATTATTTCTTGATCTTTATCATTCACTTTTAGAAACTTTTTAACTCTTTCATTTTCCTCATAGTTTTGACAACTCGGAATCATAATTCACTTTAGATTTATCATTCTAGGAAACATTGATTTTAATATTAGTACACTATCTTTTTTCTTTCTCATTTTATTTAATAAACATATTATTTTAATTTTTATATCACTTTACTTTTCAATTATGCAAACTCCATCATTTATTAATTATTTATTTTCTTGAACCTTTTTTAAAACTTTGTAATTCCCAGAATCAAAATCAATTCCATTTTCATTTTAAGATAAATAATTATGATCTACAATTGACATGATAATTAATAAATTGAAAATTTAATTAGTTACCACACAATGTATACCCATCAAATCAAGTTCCCCTATCTCCAACTAACTTTTAGAATCAATGCTTGAGTCATAACTATCTGAGAAATCATATCCTCCAAACAAAGTATACTTTTCTTTTCTCATTTTTTTTCTTTTCCCTTATTTTTATTTTTGAGTGTGTCGAAATACATCCTAGTTTGACCTTTTTTCTTCACTCAAAACATTTTAATACTGAAACATAATTACTATTATTATAATTACCTTTTTGTTAGTCCTTTTTCAACTTTTTTCAAAACTCTCTTTTCCCACCTTTTACATGAAGATGAAAAACTTCTTTCTAAAATGAGCCATATATTTTTCACTATACTAAAACTCATATTCAGAAGTGATATGTATTTCATTAAAATTATTCTTAAAGATTATGCATTTTCTAATTATAGACTCTTTATTAGAAATGTTTTTTAACTCTAATTCATACTGAAACTCAGAGAATATTAGTCTATATAACAAATAATCTTTAGAATTATTACTCTCATAGAAGGTATCCTTCTTTACATTCCGTATTTTTTTAAGGTCTCTTGATACTCTTTCAACTTGATATGTTTTTTATAAAAATTCTCTAGTAAAACTCATACCATTTGTAATAATTTCAAACTAATGAAACATAAGGTATATTGATTCTTCATCTCCCATCATGAAGTCCCAGTATTCTTCTTGAAGCATTATTACCTTGGTTATATTAATCTTTTCAATCCCATAGAGAGTCCCTTAAATTATTATCCATATATCATGGGATATCTTACAAGATGAGACATGGCTATAAAAACTTATACCTATATCCCAGTACAAAATATTTTTAATTTTATAGTTAAAAACATATTTTATTATTTTATTTCTAGAAGTGTCTTTAGATTAATATTTGGTAGATCATATGGTTTATCCATGACATTTATATGATTTATACTTAAATATTTTAGGTAGTCTTCTAGTCTATCTTTATAGTAGACATAGTCACTTTCATCAAAGAATATGGGTTTTTTAGAATCCATCCATCTTTCATATTCAGACATTCCATCTTAAAAGAAACGTTTATTTTAATCATTAGACTATTAATTCTAGGATATCAAGTTATCCTAGAGTTAAAAATACACACGAAAAAAATTAGAGACTCTAAATATCCTATTAAGGAATAACCTCCTTTAATAACAATTATTGGATCATAAGAGACAGTAATTAAGACTAGAGGAGGGTGAACAGTTATTTAAAAATTTAAAGTCAAAAAATTTGAGTTTTATTAATTAAAGGGATTATAGATAGATTTATCTTCAATATATTAAATTAAAAGGAAATAAAAAAATAAAGAACACGTAGATTTATAGTGGCTCAGATAACCAATATCCTAGTATACTCCTCAACCTTCTCTACTTCATAAGAAGATTATTATCCACAAAGAACACACTTTTAAAGGTGTGATAACCTGTTATAAACCCTTCCTTTAACAATACCCTGTGGAACAACCCATTATTTTTACTAGAGACTAAACCTAGTCTATGAACTAACTTTGGATTTGGAGTCACAACTCAAATGTCCTTTTGGGTGGTGGGATAACCAAAATAAAAGAGCTAATTTTGAAAGGGTAAATCATAAACCAAACATGATATATTAAAAAAATAGAAAGATAAATCGAAGAAAATCAGAATAAAAATGAAACTATAAAAAAGATATGATGATGAGGATGATGAAGTTTTATGATCTTGATCACTGAAGAAATAGATGATGGTACAATTCTAGTCTCCTTGTGATCTCGGCAAGGAATGTGGATTCGTAGTGATTCTTGACCTTAATCATTAGCAAGAAAGTGTATCACATGGATGTTATATAAATTTGGTATACAGTTGGTTTATATTACTTGATCACATCTCTAACCAATTAATCATGTACCATTGATAATTTAAAAATCTTCTCAGTGTGCCAAGATATTCAATCATTTCATTCCACTTGTTAGCGAATAAAAAATATAGTAATATCATCACCTATAATTTAAAACATAAAAATTATTAACAAATAATTTTTTTCATTCTTATGTTTCTTTAATGAAATTGATAAAAATATTTCTAATATATTTTAAAAATTAAATGAGTTTATTTTATCTATTTAAAATAAATAAAATTTCTCTCATAAACCTGAAGTAAAATAATAATTCAAATATTAAATAAAATATATAATGAAATGAATAATATGAAAATTATTATATTCATAACAATTTCTACCATATTTTATATTCAAAAAATTATAAAAATGTATTCGTTATATATATATATTTTATAAATAAAAAAATAGTGAAAAAAATATAAACAAAATTGTGGAAAATAAATTATAAAAATGACACTAAAATAATGTGTTGTAAAATTATATTTTTTATAGAAAATATGTAAAGTGTTGAACTGATTGTGTGAGACACAAGCCTCATGGTAATTATGTTTATTGTGTACCTCATGGTTAGTATACTGACCATGAAATAATGGTCACTTTAAAAAAAATGTGGTCAGTAAAAAAATTAAACTCATGTGGTTAGCAGAATGATACGTGTGGTAGGTTCATCATCATACTCACAGAAATGTGACTTCATCCTTGGTAAGTATAAATTCTCACTCACAGTAGGTTGGGAGGCTTCCTCATGGTAAGAATTCATGGTAACCTCATTACTCAAGTTGTAACGCCCCGACCCTAGTTACCCAGAGTCGGTGCATTATTACATAACATTGGCATGATCACAAGAAAGATCAAATCTCAAAATATCGATTGGTTTAGTAGCCTTGGAAACACTAGATATATTCATAAGTCTTACATTACATCATAAAATGAAAAACCACTACAACAACATATTGTCTCCATAATCCACACTCATATCCCCACATAATATCCCTGCAGGTCATTCATAATTTACTTCTTCACTTCCTGGGAGAAATAAAACCTAGAAAAGGGGTGAGCTCAAATGCCCAGTAAGGATAACAATATAGCGGAAACTTTCATAAATAAGAATAAACATTTAAGACAATGTATAACTAAAAAAAATCCTTTCAAACTTGAACTTTCAACATGGTATGGCATAAATAAAATGAAATAATTCCATTTACTTATTCACATGGATATTCTACTAATCGAATAATCACATGCAAAATCAATAACCACTTTCATAATGATGGAATGCATAATGCCAGACTATCATAACCACATAGCCAAGGCCTCGTGCCAAGTCTACGAATAAGATTTTGTCAAGGCCTTGTGCCAAGACACTAGTTTGTCTCATGAGACCTTCCGATACATCGAGGAGCTATAGCAGGCTCCACCCGTCACATATTAAGTCCAATGCATTCCCATATGAAAAGGTTTAAACATAACATAAACATTCGTATTAAAACTAGCATACGAAATGTCAATAATTTCTCCATAAACTATGAATGGTATAAAAATAGTACATCCACAGTGAAACATATCACAAAACCTTCAATACAATATAGAAGTTTTGTATCATAATAAATCAACTTCAAATAAGCATAAAATTCATCAAAGGATGTTGACAAAGATGAAATCAAAACTCTTTTTAGAGAAATACCTCTTTTATTTTTTTTGAAATCATTTAAGAGCAATATAAAATTAAACATTTTCTTTGAAAATATTCTTATAAGATTGTAAGGAAAGCTTTGAATATTTTATAACAGTGGAAAATAGCCGCACCCGCTGTATAAGTTAAAAAAACATTCTTACCTTAATTCTGTCGAAAAGGTTAAAAAGGACCTTGTTTTGAAAACGACGGAAAGATTCCTTTATAAACCTCTAAAATTCAAAAAAGGGTATAAATGACTTTAACCCATATTCTTGTAAATAATAAAATTGTTTTGAAATATATTTTTAAGAAAACATGGATGTGGATGATAAAGAGATCTCAGTAGATTATTACGTATAAACAATCTCGGGTAATGAAGAGATTGTGAAATAACCCTTACCTTGTACTTTTCCTTGGTTGGGGTAGGTTAACCTCCGGTATAATGGTGAAATAATTGTTATTAAATTATACAAGAATCATATACATTAATATGATATCATATATGATCTTTTAATATTGATTTGATAATAATATCTTAGTATTATCGTTGTTTCGGGTGTTAACTTACTTGTTTTCTTTTATATGTTTTGTTACGTAAGACATGTTTGTAAAGGATATGTTTTATATTATTAAAATCCAGAATGATATCAAGTCCTTAAGCATCATTTTTTAAATCATCAAATGATAATTATACTTGAATGGATATGATGGAGAATTAATCTCATCGCGTTC
Organism: Viscum album; assembly: GCA_963277665.1. Taxonomy (NCBI): domain Eukaryota; kingdom Viridiplantae; phylum Streptophyta; class Magnoliopsida; order Santalales; family Viscaceae; genus Viscum; species Viscum album. Next base: position 1,769,690,649 of record OY728152.1, read on the forward strand.
GTGGAGACGGTAGTCCGTACGTACGCACGAGCGACAATATCATTCTTTTGATATTAAAATAATATATAAATGGATGGTATATCAAATATAAAGAATCATTAATATGTTATATTTATTATTTACATGAGTTACATATCATTATTATACCCATCCAAATAATAATATATTGAATAACAATTACACCACGACGTGGAGACGGTAAGTCGTACGTACGCACGTATGGTGACATGTTATTCAAAGGGTGGATAGAATACTGAATATGGTTGTACCATATTTATAATAACATCACAGTATATATATAATACTGGAGTTATTATTTTACAATGGTAACAACAAAGGAAGAAGAAGTGGAAGAAGAAATGAACTTGGAAAAGGGTGGTGAAATCATTACCTCTTCTTCGGGTTCTTCCTTCTGATTTGATCAAAAGGACTCCTTAGGTTGGATTTATAATAAAACTAAGGCCTCAAGGTTGTATTGAGGGAAGTTGGGAGAGTATTTGGGCAGAGTTTGGCCGAACCAAAAGGCTTTGAAGGTGTGAAGAAATGAGAAGGAGGAGTTCCCTTTTATAAGAGGGGTGAGGGGCACCTTTGGAAAAGCTAGAAATATTAATTTATAATAAATTCATATTCGGTTTATAATGGCTCCAAAGTTTATTATTTAAATGTTAAGGTGGGGATGGGTCTAAAACAACTCAACCAATAGAATTTAGACAGGTTAGGGTACTTATATTAACCTTATCTTTAAGTATTAACTCTAAGTTAATTAGTTTCACTTTTATAATGTCTCTTTGTATTTTTATATTATATGGTTAATAAACTTACCATATACATCCAAGAGACTCCCAAGTGGTCCATTAATGATAAACCTATCAAGATATAAGTCTCTTGGCCGATCCTTAGATTTTTAGGAATTTAATATCAATTAATAATATAATATTTGTTTTAAAAACTCTTTTATGTCAATTTTGACACTATTCAATAGTTGATTTTTGTGAAACTCATAAAACACTTATTACTTCGAAAAAAGCTAATTAAATAAATCCTAATTCATATTATCCTAAAAAATTATTTTAATTCATTAATAGTTTCATATTATATTTATTTGGGTATTTATAATATCAATTATTTGGATTTTTCACTATTATAGTAATTACTTCATCATCATTGTGTCATAAATAAATTAAATTATTTAATGTCTAAAAATTATAAATAAAATATCATTATGTAGGAAATATTTTTATCTTTCTAATTAATATTTATAATATAAAATACAACATATATAACCCTATGTAAAAATTGTTTTGTTAAAAGATATATGCTTGTGTCATTTTTGTATTCATTTTAACTTAATTAAAATAAAGTGTCCCTATCACCTACAAGTGGCACCATGGGGTCCCAAAATCGACCCAAATATGCCTATTTCCGAACATGTATCAACCAATAAGGCTAGGACACGTTTTAGGGTAATTTAGTATTATTATAATATTATTTTTTAACCCTTATTTACCGGATTTACCCTTAAACATGGTAAATAAAATATTTACCGCAGTAATTATTCAAAATGTCTAAAAATAAAAGTTACCTATTTAAAAAATTTGAACATCCTGATTCCAAATATGGAATCCATTTTTCTAAATTCAAAACACAAAAGTGGCAGAAATTAATTTAAAATTAATTCCCACTGTCAAAACAAAAAGCGTGTTTTTAAGAGATAATAACTATCAAAAGATTGACACTTGTTTATGTTCGGTTTAATTGTAAAATTATGTCCAATGACCAAAATTATATTAAATGGTAAAAATATATTCTAAATATACTTTAAAACCACTCAAATTCATAATTTATCACTACTAATTATTTTGATTAAAAAAATTGTTTTTAATTAAAATTTAGTAATTTTCACTATTCATCAAAATATGAAAGTTATCCGAAAAGTACCAAAATTTCACCTTAGGCTAAATTAGATATTCCGAATCCAGAAATTAAGTCCATTTTAAAATATAAAATATATATAATTTCGAAAAGTAGGTATTACTATTCATAACGGCTAGTTTGATTGGTTGTGGTGTGTGTTAAAACTCAAGGTTGCGTACAACACACGCTACTGTATTATTCAAAGAAAGCGTACCGTGGAAGCTTGGGATGTTTCATTTTAAATTTTTGATGTCCCCATTTAGTGAAAAAGTTTAAAATATTGTATTTAAAAAGGGTTCACTATTAAAAGTTGATAAAAGTGCAATACTGAAAATGAATTTGTTCTTGCATTATATCTAAGAAACACATAATATGGATTCTAAAATTATAAGGATTATATAAAGTTTAAAATTTAGATAATACTATTCATAACCTCTTTTGAATGGCTTTTTTTTTGTAAGTCATGGTGTGATTGAACTCGGTGCTGCGTGTAGTGCAAGTTATTGAATTATTTTGAAGAAATAACACACTATGAAATCTTGGGGTGTTACATTCTCCCCTCCTTCAATAAATTGCATCCTCACAATTTGAAACTGTTCTTTGAAAATAAAAGGTTGAAAATAGAAAATATATTTGTGGGAAAACCCACATCGGAAATTGGGTTACTAAAATTTAGTCTTAATATGAGGAAAAGAGAAATGAAAGGGTCACCACCAAATTATAATCTCGATTAGGAGAACATTGGTGGAAATTAGAGACATATAATTGGAGGAAAAACGTAAATATTTACAGGTAGTGATTGAGGTCATCAATCACAAACAAGTATAAAATTGAGGTCCTTAAATTCATCAATCTATGATGATTTGAAATACCATCGGTTCAACAAAACATAGGGTATTAGGATAACACATTTTTGACGTTTCAAAATATCTTAGTTGAAATCCCACATCGAAAAATGAATTAATGAGGCCTCTATTTAAAATAAATAGTCGAAAGTATGAAGATTACCGAAAATAACACATACTAGGGTTCCATGTAGGAAAATATGGATATGGAAGAAAAATCTAACCATCAATTATCTGATGGAGAGTGGTAGAGAACATGGCTATGAAAAGGCCAACAATCCCAAAGCCATAAATTAGTGATGATTTAAGGTACCATCTAGGAAAACATTTTTGTTCTAAGTTTCTTTTCTTAATATTGAGGAATTTATTTATGAGATTGGCTAAGATCGTAAGGAGATATACTTACTTTATAATTAGAGTTTTATCCATTAATAAATTTCTACCACAAACTCATCTTTCACTCTAAAGATAATAGAATGTAAAAAAATTCTATTTACACTATTCGTATAGGGTTCCAAAATAAAAGAATTTATAATTCATCTACAAGATCTTTTAATAAAAACTACATTATTTAATCCAGGACATCTCGTGGGCCCATGGTAGGTGATACACCCTTGTCGCCCTTCGGTTGCGGGTTCAAGTCTCGCAGACTTTCCGGACGCGACGGGTTGTCGCCCGACCTCCGGGTTGTCCTTTTATGGCAATCCAAAATAATCCAAACTAGAACTATCCAAAATACTTCTGTCCAAACTCATAGTCCAACATTTATAAGGAAGGTAAACATAATATAGATCATTTTTACCCCGTAATAGCATATGAATACCTTCATCATGTATTACCATATTCCTTATTGATTACATTCATGCTCCCTTATTCCATATAGAATGCTGGATATACTTCATTAATCCAAAAATGTTTTAAACCCCAACAATGATGGAATATACAAATCATTAATCATTTCCAAGGTAGTCAAGAATATCCAATATAATTTATCCAAAACAATCACATATTATTCCAAAATCACTACCTCGGTATCAGAACTATATTATGATTTATCATTCTCTCAACCATATATTTTCCAAAAATTTATCCTGCTATTGAGTCAATTTTCTTTGTTCCACACAATCTCATGTCCTTAATGAAATAGTACTGCAGTACAATCCTTATATACTCCATAATTATTATAACAAGTACATTGTTGATACAACACTCAATTGACATAATCAACATAAGAAATCTAATCATTCCTCTTCATCAGTGGTAGTATCATAACTTGATTATTATCCAATAACATCATTTGCGGCATAGTCTGATGACTGGGACATAGGTTCGCGTAGTGTCCAAACTCCTTGCAAATGAAGAATTGTACATTTAAAACCATTTTCTTACCCTTGCAGTCACGTACTTTGTTCCCTTTTCCTCCACACTTATAACAAACTCCCATTCCTTTCAGGCAAGTTCCAGGGTGTTTCTTTCCACAGTTACCACATATGGGAAAATTCTTCTTTTCCCTCTTCCCTTTATCCATCTTTCTCTCTTCCATCCTTTTCTTCTCTTGCTTCCCTTCAAATCCATAGGACTCAGTAAACTCTTTACTTATCTTATCAACACATGATATTATTTCTTCATATGATGATAATACATGGGAGACTATTTATCTTATAAATTCTAGCTTAAGACCATGAAAGATATGATCCTTCCTTCTCTTTGGATCATGTGCATTTCTGGAGTTCTCATTCCTTCTACTGGGCGCCATTTCTAAACAATGGCATACACTAGATCAGTTTATGAATCAAAATACATAATCCCATACTTATAAAACACTTAACATAAATTGAACTATTTATGGATATAATCCATAATCATAAAAATGTCTCCTTTGAGGATGTATATACTCATAAACCCTTCATAATGGTTTGTAAAGAAAATGAGAATTATCCTAAGCATATCCCCCAGGAGTGTCGTAACCAAGAGTGCAGTAAGGCCCGTTGTCGTGCACCAGTTCTCGTTCGAGTCTAGCTCAAAGCGGTGTTTTCGGGTTTTACCCCTAGGTACATCTGTGCCAGATCCGCCTCTACCTACTCGTATCCAGACAGGGATGTATTGCTCGGAAAACTCACAAAATCTCTACAATACCAAAATTCTAGGAACTTCTTCTACACTAATCCTCAAAGTTCATCTTAGGTCTACGTGCTCTAATCAGAGTTTATCTAAATCTAGCTTCCAAGGTTTGTACTAAACTTCCTCTGATACCAACTATAACGCCCCGACCCTAGTTACCTAGAGTCGGTTCATTATTACATAACATTGGCATGATCACAAGAAAGATAAAATCTCGAAAGATCGATTGGTTTTGTAGCCTTGGAAACACTAGATATATTCATAAGTCTTACATTACATCATAAAATGAAAAACTACTACAACAACATATTGTATCCACAATCCACACTCATATCCCCACATAATATCCCTGCAGGTCATTCATAATTTTCTTCTTCATCTCCTGGGAGAAATAAAACATAGAAAAGGGGTGATCTCAAATGCCCAGTAAGGATAACAATATAGCGGAAACTTTCATAAATAAGAATAAACATTTAAGGCAATGTATAACTAAAACAAAAGCCTTTCAAACTTGAACTTTCAACATGGTATGGCATAAATAAAATGAAATAATGCCATTTACTTATTCACATGGATATTCTACTAATCGAATAATCACATGCAAAATCAATAACCACTTTCATAATGATGGAATGCATAATGCCAGACTATCATAACCACATAGCCAGGGCCTCGTGCCAAGACTACGAATAAGATTTTGTCAAGGCCTTGTGCCAAGACACTAGTTTGTCTCATGAGACCTACCGATGCATCGAGGAGCTATAGCGGGCTCCACCCATCACATATTATGTCCAATGCATTCCCATATGAAAAGGTTTAAACATAACATAAACATTCGTATTAAAAATAGCATATAAAATGTCAATAATTTCTCCATAAACTATGAATGGTATAAAAATAGCACATCCACAGTCAAACATATCACAAAACCTTCAATACAATATAGAAGTTTTGTATCATAATAAATCAACTTCAAATAAGCGTAAAATCCATCAAAGGATGTTGACATAGATGAAATCAAAACTCTTTTTAGAGAAATACCTCTTTTATTTTTTTTTGAAATCATTTAAGAGCCATATAAAATAAAACATTTTCTTTGAAAATATTCTTATAAGCTTGTAAGGAAAGCTTTGAATATTTTATAACAGCGGAAAATAGCCGCACCCGCTGTATAAGTTAAAAAAACATTCTTACCTTAATTCTGTCGAAAAGGTTAAAATGGACCTTGTTTTGAAAATGACGGAAAGATTCCTTTATAAACCTCTAAAAGTCAAACAATGGTATAAATTACTTTAACCCATATTCTTGTAAATAATAAAATTGTTTTGAAATACATTTTTAAGAAAACATGTATGTGGATGATAAAGAGATCCCAGTAGATTATTACGTATAAACAACCTCGGGTAATGAAGAGATTGTGAAATAACCCTTACCTTGTACTTTTCCTTGGTTGGGGTAGGTTAACCTCCTGTATAATGGTGAAATAATTGTTATTAAATTATACAAGAATCATATACATTAATATGATATCATATATGATCTTTTAATATTGATCTGATAATAATATCTTAGTATTATCGTTGTTTCGGGTGTTAACTTACTTGTTTTCTTTTATATGTTTTGTTACGTAAGACATGTTTGTAAAGGATAGGTTGTATATTATTCATATCCATAATGATATCAAGTCCTTAAACATCATTTTTTAAATCATCAAATGATAATTATACTTGAATGGATACGATGGAGAATGAATCTCATCGCGTTCGTGGAGACGGTAGTCCGTACGTACGCACGAGCGACAATATCATTCTTTTGATATTAAAATAATATATAAATGGATGGTATATAAAATATAAAGAATCATTAACATGTTATATTTATTATTTACATGAGTTTCATATCATTATTATACCCATCCAAATAATAATATATTGAATAACAATTACACCACGACGTGGAGACGGTAACCCGTACATACGCACGTATGGTGACATGTTATTCAAAGGGTGGATAGAATACTGAATATGGTTGTAAAATATTTATAATAACATCACACTATATATATGATACTGGAGTTATTATTTTTGAATGGTAACAACAAAGGAAGAATAAGTGGAAGAAGAAATGAACTTGGAAAAGGGTGGTGAAATCATTACCTCTTCTTCAGGTTCTTACTTTTGATTTGATCAAGAGGACTCCTTAGTATGGCTTTGTGATCAAACTAAGGCCTCTATGTTGTAGTTATGGAAGTTGGGAGAGTATTTGGGCAGAGTTTGGCCGAACCAAAAGGCTTTGAAGGTGTGAAGAAATGAGAAGGAGGAGTTCCCTTTTATAAGAGGGGTGAGGGGCACCTTTGGAAAAGCTAGAAATATTAATTTATAATAAATTCATATTCGGTTTATAATGGCTCCAAAGTTTATTATTTAAATGTTAAGGTGGGGATGGGTCAAAAACAACTCAACCAATCGAATTTAGACAGGTTTGGGTACTTATATTAACCTTATCTTTAAGTATTAACTCTAAGTTAATTAGTTTCACTTTTACAATGTCTCTTTGTATTTTTATATTATATGGTTAATAAACTTACCATATACATCCAACCGACCCCCAAGCGGTCCATTAATGATACACCTATAAAGATATAAGTATCTTGGACGAACCTTAGATTTTTAGAAATTTAATATCAATTAATAATGTAATATTTGTTTTAAAAACTCTTTTATGTCAATTTTGACACTATTCAATAGTTGATTTTTGTGAAACTCATAAAAGAATTATTACTTCGAAAAAGCTAATTAAATCAATCCTAATATGTCATATTATCCTAGAAAATTAGTTTAATTCATTAAAAGTTTCATATTATATTTATTTGGGTATTTATAATATCAATTATTTTGATTTTTCACTATTATAGTAATTACTTCATCATCATTGTGTCATAAATAAATTAAATTATTTAATGTCTAAAATTTATAAATAAAATATCATTATGTAGGAAATCTTTTTATATTTATAATTAATATTTATAATCTAAAATACAATATATATAACCCTATGTAAAAATTGTTTTGTTAAAAGATATATGCTTGTGTCATTTTTTTATTCATTTTAACTTAATTAAAATAAAGTGTCCCTATCACCTACAAGTGGCACCATGGGGTCCCAAAATCTACCCAAATATGCCTATGTCCGAACATGTATCAACAAATAAGTCTAGGACACGTTTTAGGGTAATTTTGTATTATTATAATATCATTTTTTAACCCTTATTTACCGGATTTACCCTTAACCATGGTAAATAAAATATTTGCCGCAGTAATTATTCAAAATGTCTAAAAATAAAAGTTACCTATTTACACAATTTGAACATCCTGATTCAAAATATGGAATCCATTTTTCTAAATTCAAAACACATAAGTGGCAGGAATTAATTTAAAATTAATTCCCACTGTCAAAACAAAAAACGTGTTTTTAAGAGATAATAACTATCAAAAGATTGAGACTTGTTTATGTTCGGTTTAATTGTAAAATTATGTCCAATAACCAACATTATATTAAATGGTAAAAATATATTCTAAATATACTTTAAAACCACTCAAATTCATAATTTATCACTACTAATTATTTTGATTAAAAAAATTGTTTTTAATTAAAATTTAGTAATTTTCACTATTCATCAAAATATGAAAGTTATCCGAAAAGTACCAAAATTTCACCTTAGGCTAAATTCGATATTCCGAATCCAGAAATGAAGTCCATTTTAAAATATAAAATATGTATAATTTTGAAAATTAGGTATTACTATTCATAATGGCTAGTTTGATTGGTTGTGGTGTGTGTTAAAACTCAAGGTTGCGTACAACACATGCTACTGTATTATTCAGAGAAAGCGTATCGTGGAAGCTTGCGATGTTTCATTTTAAATTTTTGATGTCCCCATTTAGTCAAAAAGTTGAAAATATTGTATTTAAAAAGGGTTCACTATTAAAAGTTGATAAAAGTGCAATACTGAAAATGAATTTGTTCTTACATTATATCTAAGAAACTCATAATATGGATTCTAAAATTATAAGGATTATATAAAGTTTAAAATTTAGATAATACTATTCATAACCTCTTTTGAATGGATTTTTTTTTGTAAGTCATGGTGTGATTGAACTCGGTGTTACGTGTAGTGCAAGTTATTGAATTATTTTGAAGAAATAACACACTATGAAATCTTGGGGTGTTACACAAGTAGTGACTTTACTAATTGAACTCGTAGTTAGGTGGTTACCACCATCACAGTTGGTTCACTCTAATAACACATGGTATGTTGGAGGTACTATCCAGAGCAGGTTCAAGAAAGGCTCATCGTCACTTTAGACCACTCACAATGGTCGGTTTAAATCAGACACATGGTCTGGTAGATACTGTAATTAATGCATGGGGAGTTCTTCACAATGTATGGTAACTACTGAACTCTCATTGTATTTCCAAGATGTCAATGTAATTTAAGGATAGGGAATTGTCACACATGGATACATTATTGCATGTATCGACTTTCTCAGATGAAAAAGACACATTAACTATTCTACATTGGTAAAAATGGGTAGATGTCTCCAAACCAATAAATTTTCTCCCGAAGCTATATCACAGTTGAACCAATGTTGGATATGATTTTTAAACTTTAATTGATCCTTAAACATGAAAACATAAGCTCAGTCTATCCATGACCTCCCTGGTGTGAATAAATCTAGAAACATAAGATGCTTGATGAGACTCAAGTGATGTTAGAGGAGGAAGATGATGGGTGGTCTCAATCGAGTGTTCCAGATCTACCATATTGGATGGTACACATTATATCCATCTTTTTTAAAATATATGGATAGTGAAGATAGATTGTGCATCCCACATCATAAAATCTTTGTCGTTATCTTCCAGTTTATAAATCAACTTGGGTCTCCATTCACTCATAAGAGAGTTATTTGGGTCCACTTCTAGGTTCCACTGTGCTTCCAACCCAAAGGAAGGCCCACTTACATATGGGTTCACTACTAAAAATCTTATACGCTGACCCTCTACTGTTGTTGTGACTAGACCTTAGGCTCGCTCTCCTATGGGTTTGATCCATTAGGTACCCTATGTGGTTATGGGCTTTCTCAGGTTAGAAATGGTTTTGCCTGATGTTTTTACAAAATAATCCACCAAGAAAAATTAGAACATATTTAAATAAAAATAATAACAAATTAATATTTTAAGCAAACATTAAACATTGAAACATGTAACTAAAAAATTATTATTTCTTCAAACAATGTGAATTTAAGAAATGAGAGGTGATGGTAATATATCAAATCAGTTATAAAGATAATTAATAAACTGATTCAAACTCCAACATATGTATCAAATTTTTTATTCATCATAGTAATATAAATGCAAAGGATAAATTATTATAAGTGGGTAGAATTTAACACCCCATGATTTTAGAATATATTTTCCTCTCAAATAAATTTGATGTTTTTTATAACTTGTAATGCATGAAACACCAAACTTAAGTAAATATTACTTTATTACTACAAAAATATGGAATAAATTTATATATATTTAAAATATATTTATAAATAAATGACTGTAAAATAAAAGGGGTTACATTCACCTAACAAAATACAATTGATTCAAAAGAAATTGTTTTTAACTATTTAGTTAAATTATAAATTTTAATCAAATTTTATACATTTGATAAAAAAATAAATAATAATTATTGAAAAAATTGGTGTAATAATTAATAAAATTAATTAAGTACATTCATGAAATGTTTAATTACTGTTAGGTAATACTAGTCTAATAATTATTATCTAAACCAAAATGTTTTGTTTACAAACACTATTTTATTTATATATATTCCTATTTAAAAATCTATTTTTTATTATTTTGAGTATTAAACATATCAAATAGAATATTTTATATAGTTATATAAATTAATGATCATTCATACATTTATTACCAATTGTTTATAAATAAAGATAAAATCATTTGAATGTAAAGAGATGTATTTTTCAAAAAAAAATTATGTATGAAATATATTTTTATCTTAATAAATTAAACTAATACTTTTGATGAATGGTTTTAATGTTATTTTTATATAATATATTAAATCAAATAAATTAACATTCATATAATGGTTTTCAATATTCAAGTAATTAAAAAAAATCATTTTAAGATTTAAAGATACTTTTGTCTAAAAATGTTTTATGTGATTTGTGTGTGTATATTATAATTAATTTATGAAAAATTTATAAAATAAATCTGATAAAATGGTTTCAATATTTTCAATCATAATTTCCAAAAAAAAATTATATTTTCAATTTCATTTAGGAAAATAAAAATAAGTTACCTAGGTAAAAATAGTCATTATGGTTAATTTTAAATGTGGAAAATGGTTAAACAAAGAGAAAAGGCCAAAAATATTACTAAAGCTTGTATAAATTTTATTTTATGAGTGTATTTTTACCCTAAATTGTCTTATACTATAAATTTTTTCCTTTTTCCACTTTTCTTTTAAAGTTAAATTTATTATATTTAAAATTTCTTAATATTTACACGGGTGTCTTTCCTCTTATTTATAAAAGGGTGCCAGTTATCCTCACTTCTTCATAGGGTTTAAAAACATTATCTTTTAAAATATCTTCCCAAATAACTTTTCAAATATCCTAAAAATGTTTTAGATGTTTGTTCTCACCAAAATACCAACCCAAGAATGCTTAAGGAGATATTTAAATGATGATTTCTGAGGAAGATGAAATCGACTTAACCAAGTTTTTTAGTTTATTTATTATTAAAACTCTTAAAAATATAGTATAACTACCTAAAAATAATGGAATATTTATCATTAATATACTTAAATTTTATTATTTTCATGTGAAAATAACTATATTTCTACTTTATGTATAATGTAAAATGGTAATGTAGTCAATGCATACGTGTGGACAACCACCTCCATAAAGAGATGTATTTCATTTTTCATTTTCAAATATCTTTAATGGTTATAAATATGTATTTAGTGAATATATATGATATTTATAAAAAAACTTATTATTTTTTAAAGGTAAAATATTATATAATTGTATTCCCTCACATCCATTGGAAAATGGAAACGTCGCTTGTGTGCATGTGCAAACTACCACCTCCATGAACTACATATCTAATTTTTCATCATCAAAATATGAGGATATTTATAAAATTGTATATAATAAACAGAAATGATATTTATCTAATGATTAATACTTTTTAACTATGACCAATTCCTAAATAACACAATATTAAAACTAAAATATTCATGGAAAACAGAACTATTACCACTAAACAACTGAAATTAACAATGAATTATTAATTAATGAGTAATAAGAAATTATAATTAAGTATTATATAGAAATATAAATATAAATATAGTAATGGTATGTATTTATAATAAATTTAAATTTATTATACAGGATATTATAGTGTTTTCAATTAAATGTATATATGCGGTAGGGATTTATGGTCCAATCTTACTTTTAATCAAGACTATTCATGTTTAAATTTTTATTGGGAAAATTATGTGTTATTTCTCCCCTAAAACACATCAATTTTCATATTATATGATTATTTTTGGGCTTTTATTTTTTATTTCCATTTCCCCTATCTTTGGAACTCTAGAATATTGAAAGAATATTTTAAAAAAATGACTCAATTTCTTCTTTTTTGGTTGGGAATATCTTTTTACCATGTACATGTTCATTATCTTATTTAAATAATATTATCTTATATATTTCAATAAATTCTCAATTTTATTTTGAAAAATATTTCAATTTATAATTTTTTTTAAAAAAAATTAAACTTAATGTTTACTATATGGTTCAGTGATAAATTGTTTTATAAAAGTTCAAGAAAAGTATTTTTTAAAAAATTACTACTTAATCACCTTTTCTTGCCATCATGAATGTTTTTCATTATAAATATTTATTTTCAAGATTCCATGTTTTTTCAAAGGAAAATATTATTCCCATTTTTCTATGACATTTTAGTTTTTAAAAAATAACAAAAGAAAATAATTTTTCATATTGTTTTTTAATGAATCTTTTTAATGATTTTATAAAATTTCTCGTAATTTAGTAAACATTATTTAATGATCATTATGATTCACTACGGATATACTCTAATGATACTATCAACCTTATTTACTTGGATTGATTATAAGTTTTTTTTAGGAAATTCTCATGAAACTTTTTTACTTTTACGTGGGTTAATTATGCAATGAAGGAATGAAAAATGCTCTAATGTTATTGCGGCATAAATATGTAAATTTTATCATTATTTGATGGACATGTCTATTATATAAATTTGATACATTAATTAATTTTTAATATCCCATGAACTCAATGGTAAATTTGGTGGTTAGGACAAACCCAAGATGGTATATGGATGATTTTACCTACCCCAGTAAGGTACATGAGTGGATATCCCATGCCTATTATATAATGAATTTCTTGGTGGCTGGCCTTGATATATGAATTTTATACATATGTTTATCACATAAATTTATACCATACCCTTATGAAATATTCTTATTCCTTTTTATGCTCTCGTGGATCATGATTATTTAATGTTATTCACTCTAATGACTCATGTCTTATGTTATACAGTGGATTTATTCCATGACTCATGATAAGAGATTTATTTATTTGAGAATGATCTGTAGGCTTTCATACACTTATATTTATATTAGGATCACTTATGATATTTAAATATTATCTCTCAAGTTTACCCTTACTCAACATATGATATCACCCCTTATTATGTTTCCATTTCCATAGAATATGAAGGAGGATATTCATCGTGATTACTCAATATGGTTTCCATGTGAGAAAAATGTTTATGGGAAATGTTGAACATTATCCATAAATAATTTGGTTATATATCTAGTTTCTAAATACACTAAACCTGTACAGATCTTGATCATGTAATATTGTTACATGTATTGAACATTCATCTAAAATAATGTAATATTTATGTATGTTAATCTCAAGTTGACCTATTATTACAACAAAAGGGTGTTTTTAGGAATTATTTATCTTCTTGGACTCTTGATAAAATGGTGGAGAATCTTCATAATATAAACATATTTTGGCTCTCTGAAGGAATTAAAATATTCTTCATTTATTTTATCTTATTATAGATATTGTTCATGGATTTTATGTGGAGATATTTTGTGTTCATATAAAGGATATTAGTTTTATTCCCCTAAAAATACCATTATACAATATAAGTATGAAACCCACACCATTTCTATTGGAATTAGATACAAGGGTAAATGGATTTAGTGCAAGTGATAGATTTTTAGTGTTTATGACCTAAAGTCAGTTTTTGGATATTGGAAACTTTATATCATGTAATATATATTAATTGAAATAATTTAGCACTGATTTATGTTTTTTTTATAGAACATGCTATAAAATATTATAAAATCCACATAGAATATATACATTACCAATTCATCATTGATTTATGACCATCAAATTGGGTTGTGATGGTATGTTAAGATCTATGTGTGTAAGATCACTTGTATACAAATATAAATTATCACTCATGGGATATAAGTTTTTGAACATGTATATAAATTGTTTAGATTAGAGTACACTAAATTTATTTCTATATATATTTAATTAGATTTATTTAAGTGAACATTGGGTATAGAGATTTTAACTTGAGATTTTTAAATATTTTTCTAACATTGTAGGTTTCATTATTTAATTCCTATCCTACATCATTGGGGAATTTTACCTAATAAAAGGTACTTGGTCATGATATTAATCGTACAAAGGTATTTTATTAACCAATACAATATATATTCACTTATATGATGGGTTTATGACATTATGGACCTCAATTTACTTATGAATATGTAAGTGCATAGTCATTGCATGATAATTTCTTGTGATTTAATTATATAATATTTTTTCATATTAGGAATTTAGAAAAATTAGATAAGATATATAGGGTTTAAATTATCCATGACTCATTATTAATCCCAAAATTGAGGAAAAATAAACTTTGAAAATGGACATGTTATGGATTATATCACATTAAACCTCATTTTAATTTGGGTAGTTATGATGTGTATCTACAACTAGATCTTATTTTATGATTATGAATAAGATTCATAATTATTATCAATTTTGAAAATTTCTCTTTGGGTTTCACATAAAATAATACTAATTTGTGTTTTTACACCAATGTGTTTAGTCTATGCATAGAAGTGATTATATATATTTGAAAAAAAATAGGTTTTTTGTATTTTCATTGGAAATATTTATTTAAATCATAGTTATTTAATTAAATATTTAATATGGTATTAAAATATAAGTAATGATTAATTTATATTATTAATACAAAAACATGTGTAAATAATAATACCCAAATGTGATTTATGTTTAGGCTAGATGTAATATGATCTGAAGGGCCATACCATAATATAATTTTACAACCCTACCAAAATAGGACTTTTAAGCACCTCATTTTATATATTAAACCAATCTAGATACCCATTAATACATTTTCCATGGTGTTTTAAGACCTAACCCTTATTTTTAAGATTTTTAGTGCTCCAAATGATCTTTGAAGGAACTTTATTTAACCTTATTAGGTTTGATAAGAATTTAGAATACATTGAGTTTATTGAATGCTTCTCTTATTATAAATAGTAAAGAGGAGGGGTTTAGTCTTTATTCAATTATGAAAGGTAAATGTATTGATTAAATTTTTTTAGTTTTCCTTATCTAAGAGGGTTTTGTTGTTTTCCACATCTAAGAGTTTCTCTAGTGTGATTCACATCCTATCTTTCATTTTTCCTTTGGAGTGATTATCATAACTTTAATAGTAATAGGATCCTACCATGGTGTTCTTGATTAGAAATATCTATGGATATATTAGGAGGTTATTATAATAGAATATTCATTATTTTCTATTATATTTCCATTACATTAACACATTTTATTCTCACTAATTAAAGTAAAATAATCGCATTCTTTGTGATTATTCTCAAATTTAGAATTAAATGGAGAATCTATTAAATTGTAATTTTGAATGAGATCCATTTCATGATGAATGATCAAGAAAAAATCTTAAATCGGTGTTTTTGTGAATTTAATTTGATTTAAACTAATGGGGTTTCAACATGAGGCTATAGAAGAAGAAAAGTGGAAGTCGGGTTAATGTTCACTAAAATAAATAATGGCTTTGACGTTGTCAGTTTCTTAGAAATTGATGTTAGAAGATATATGGGGTACTTTTAACATAGGTTTTAAAAAACATTAAAATCATTTTAAAAATATTTCTGGACCTTAAAACCCACATTTTTTTCATTTAAAACCCCTCTTCCTCTCGACCTATGATGAAACCTGGAAACCTTTGAAGATGATCAATATTCCCTATCAATTGATTTAAATCATCATTTCACATTCTTTCTCCTTAATCTTCTATCCATAATCCTTGTTTCTCAATACTTAACATTAATCAGCTCCCAAAAACCCTATTTCATTCGACTAGAAAATGTTGTTCAGGGTTTTTATTGTTTCTTTTTTTTTACTTTGTTTTTTCCAAACATGATTCTTCAATCTTGTAGTGTTAACCCTATTGCCACTAACTTCAACTAATTTTATCAGAATTCAAGATCTCTATTTCATTATCATTCTGTAAATTTTATAAGTGTTTTTTAAGATAAATTAATTATTTTTCAATAATAAATTTGATTCATCAAATCATTTGTTTTTATACATTTTATTATTAGTCATATATTTTTTGTTAAAATTTATTTATTGTTATAAATTTTTTATGATTATTAATTTTTTATGATTCTAATTTTTTCTTTTGAACAATTTTTATTTTTAATTACTTGTATTTATAAATTTTTTACCATTACATTATGTTTTTTTTTTGAAATAATTTTTTTTCAATTTTTTATTTATTGATTTTTCTTCAGTATAATGAATTTTGATTATAATTATTTTTTTAATGTGTTTTAAATTTTTAAAATTTTTTGTGAAATAGATTATTTGTTAAAAAATTATGCATGATTAAATTATCTATTTTCATATACTATTAATCACTTTTATTTAAATTTTTCAATGATATTTTTTTTTATCATTTTGTTTAATTGTTTATTATGATTGAATAAATATTTATATTTTATTCTTTTTATATATGATTCTATGTTAGCAATTTAACAATTAATATATAATTTTAAATATTTATATTTTTTAATATATTTACCATTTATATTATAGTATTATGCAATTAATGGATCATAATTGGATAAATATATAAAGAGCCGCTGATGAATATGAAGGAGTTGATGATTTCTTAGAATTTGAAAAATTAAATCTTTAAAAAAAGATTTGATTTTGTATCAATGCATAAAGTGTTTTAATATGAGAAAGTTAAATTCCAAATAAATCAAGGATTGTCTCATTTTCAATGGTTTTAGCTAGAATTATACATGTTGGATCTGTCATGGTGAAATAACATAAAATTCACATCTAATGTTGATAAAAATATTCAGTATGAGATAGAGGATTATGTTGAATTATTAATTCATGAGGTAGGCATTGAAAGTGTTGAAAAAAATGAAATTTTTTAATGATTGTAAGAAGACTTTGAGAAACCATTGTTCTAAAGTCTCACTAAATTTACAATGTTATCAAAATTTATGGGATTAGGTAAATTAAAAGAAAAAAATGGGTGTTGTGAGAAAATTTTCTAAGATTTGATTTAACTTTTAAAAGAGCTACTTCCAGAAGGTAATGGGATTCCATATTCCAATTATTATAAAAAGTAAATATTATTCTTAATGGGACTTTGGTATAAAAATAGACATGCTTTCCCCAATTATTGAGTGATTTATAGGAAGGAATATTAATTTTTATCCAAATTTCCTAAATGTGTTACATCACAATATAAGATAGATGAAATTTTAAACTAAGATTCATTATTAGGTACCAACATTAAATCTTCTGATAATTATATTTGGTACCTTTCAATAAATCCTCATTTGAAGTTCTTATTTTAAAATTTAAATAATGAAAAAGGGTAAATATGACATTCAAATGAGAGTATCTCGGGTCGAAAATCACATCACTCTTATGATTCACTATAGTGGAATTGATTTGATAAAAACATTCTTGATTTTGGAATTGAATCTAGAAATATAAAAAAGGTATTAGCCACAGATGGAATGAATCCATATCGAATACTCAATAGCCAACATACTTCTTGGTTTATTTAATTAGTAGTTTATAACTTGACCCCATAGATATATATGAAGAAAAAATATGTTATGATGAGCTTGATTATTTTTAGACAAAAGAATACAGGAAACAATATTAATGTGTATCTTTCACTAATGATTTATTATTTGAAACTTCTATGGTATATGCGTTTTATAGTTTTTTTCCTATTAGAAATTTTTTTGTGTTATATGATAATGATCTCTATAAATGAATTTCTTGTATATGGAAACTTTTCTAGATAAAGTGTTAATGGATATAAATCATGTCCAATTTCTGTATAAGAGACTTCATATTACCAATTTCATTGTGTAAGAATGATAGTGTGCATGGGTCATCAATGATTTTTTTGAATTGGTCATCCTTATCATGGATTGAAAAAAATAATTTAATGGTTTACATGAATATAATCTCCCCCCACAACCATTTTTAACTGAATAATATTACTAAATGGTGAAAAATATTAATTTCCCATTTGGAAATAAAGAAGTAATGGTCATCAAAAAATATCTTGAAAAAAATGTATATCTTTTTTTAACTACATTATTATAGATTTTTATAGATAAAACATAACATTGATGTTATGCATGTAGAGAAAATCAAATGTTACACTTTGATTGGAAATTTTTTAAATATAAAAGGAAATTCCAAGCATGGATTGTATGACATATTAGAATTGATATCCATGAGACTACATTTTTAGTTATCCCCCACTATGGAAGGAAACATAACATATTTACCTCCATCTTATCACATAGTAAGAAAGAGTGAGAAGATGAATTTTTTAGTGTCTAAATAGTATTAAAGTACCTAGTATATATTCTTCAATTGTGAATAATTCGATTTCATTAAAGAACTTTGAATTAATAACTATGAAATATCCAAAATGTAATTTATTGATGAAACAACTACTAATAGTCACACTACATGGTATACTGCTGACACCTATCAAAAATTATATCATTAGGTTATATTATCTTTTAAAATCCATTTTTAAAAAATTATTTGATCCATGTTTTTTAGATGTGTCGGATAATGAAGCTATAATCATAGTTATTCAACTAGAAATGTATTTCCAATCAATTGTTTTTGATTTAATGTTTCATCTAGTGATTCATTTGGTGTATGTGATAAGAATATATGGGCCTGTTTATTTACATTGGATATATCCTTTTGAAATATATATGCAAATATTAGAAGGATATGCTAACATACCCAATGACCAGAGGTATCTATTATTAATAAATATGTATCAGATGACGAGATTGAGTTCTGTAATAGTTATTTGTATGAAGTGGATAATATTGGACTCCCTCTATCTTGACATTTGATAGTTGCTAGTGAAGGTAAAGGGATTCATGGCTTAAAGAAAAATTTTATTCTATATAATGAAGTTATATAAGCACATTTGTACATTTTGAACAAATTATAAAATATTCAACCATATATATCATCACATATTATAGTATTAAAGATATGATATATGAAAATAAATGAAAATCTTTTGATGATTAATAATAAAAATAAATCTATTTCATGGTTTAAAAATTAATTCAATATCGAATTATCTGCATCACAATCATTGAAATGGTTGAAAAGAAAACTATCTTTTAATGTGACCACATGGTTTGTTTTTTATATTAATTTTTAAACATTTTACATAAAAAATTAAGATTAAAACAGTAAAATTCAAAATATCAGGGTAATGGGTGTCATTGCAGCACTACGTTTTTTAGGGGAAAAAGATAAATCCTTAATTTCTATATCAATGGAATATATTTTAGTTCTTTGGGATATATCTAAAATATATTATAATAGATTTTGAGTAATGGTGTTTAAGTGTAATTTGGATGATAGTAATAGTGCTATGAAACTTGATGATTATGGATTTACACTCATTGTTTTAAAAATATTTAGTTGCAAAGAGGAACTATTTATCATGGAGAAGTGTGAAAAGATAATATTTTATGGCATTGATCCATCAAATGATAAGTTGTACATAAATTTTCAAGGGAAAATAATTCATTTGGGTGATGAGGATGATGATAATGTTAAGGATTTATCTGATATTTATTCATTTATTTCCTGATTTCCAGATCATAAAAATGGCTATAATGTAGGCAAAGTCCATGTTTTTTAAATGATCTTGAAAAAGGGATATGTAAAAAAACTAAATTACTCTCCTAATTATTTATGTAAATGTTTTTTAAATATTTACATGTGTAAAAAAATCTATTTTTTAAATTTGGATGACTAATTCTATAGATATTGATTATCTATATTATTTTTCTTTTAAATTTTATATTCATCGGTTATGGTTAAACATTTTTTTATATAAACAAATGACATACAACATTATGTTTTAGTTAGATTTATGCATATAAAAACAAATTTAATAACTATGATATTTAAATTTATAAATTTAGATTATTTATATCACTTTAGAATTGTTGTTTATATTTAATAGTATAAGTTTAATATTTTTTAGTTAATAATCATGAAATCATTTTTTTAACTTATACATGGGTGATACTATTTTTTAATTACATATTTTTTATCCATTTTTTTTAAACATTTACTTTTAAAATTATATTTAGGTATACATAATATCATTACATTTTTCTATTTCAATGAAAGCCACATAAACATATAAAAATTTATCTAGGTATGTGTCTGTTTTCATCATATTTTTAAATATTCAATAATAAAATTATTTAATGAAATTATACTTTTAATTTAAAAAAATATATTTTCATAATTAATGGTCCGCCTCCTATAGCAGTTTCGTCTTCTAATTCTTTAGAGAAAACAATTCCTAGAGTTGGTAGATGATGGATTACTTATTTACTAAAACTGTTACTTTATCATGGAGAGTATAGGATACATATTGATTTTAATGATAATTATAACCTAACTGGCCAAAATGTAACATAGTATATGAGTTATATCACTATGAATAGAAATTACAGGATTAAAATTTTATATCCAAGTTGGATGTCTATCCACAGGATGGTGAAAGAGTAGTTATGGGAGTCCATAGTGGTAAAATATCTAAATTGATTTATCTTTACCTAATTATTTGAATATTATATATTTTATATGAAAAATATTTATTTTATTCAATTAAATGTGACATTATACTTTCATGAAAAATAGTAGCTAAGATAATATGTCTATCTTTAGCTGTGGTTTGATGGACATATTTTTTTAAAAAATGTCAAAAAATTATATTTTTTGGAATTTACAGAACAAAAGCCCATGCTTCAAGCCTATGTTTTTAAAAGGCGATACTTGGAATAAATGTATTTCTAGTATAAATGATAACTAATTTATGGTATGGTAATTATTTTATATTATAAAATTTCTTATATATTACCTGATTACTTATTAGTTTATTTTTACATAATAGGCAACCATTAGATCTCATCAAGAGATTGAGTTGTATAATGTATACCTTCATATATTATCATGTGGAGGGTATCATTTACGAGAAGATAAAATGATTGTAGAAAATTTTGAGGCATTAATTGTAACACCTCATGATTTCATATTATGTTATCTCTTCAAAGTAATTCAATAACTTGCGTAACACGCAACACCAAGTTCGAGCGCACCGTGACTTAACAAACTAGTCATTCAAACGTGGATATGAATAGTATTTTATGAATTTTGAATTTTATATACTCCATATAATTTTAGAATCCATATTATGTGTTTCTTAGAAATAATATAAGAACAAATTCACTTTTTAGATAAAAGAAGTAGTTTTCGAAAAATGAAACTTTACCGCCTTTTAATGAAAAACCATTTTTAAAACAAATATTTAAAATATTTAAATATAGAATTTAATAAAATTAAATTCTTATTTAGAATCTGGACAAAAAAATTTAGTTTGGGTAAATTTCTGTTACTTTTCTGATAACTTTCATATTTTGATGAATAGTAAAAAATACTAAATTTTAATTAAAAACAAATTTTTTATCGAAATAATTTATAGTTCTAAATTATGCATTTGAATGGTTTGAAAGTATATTTAGATTTTATTTTTACCATTTAATACAATGTAGGTCATTATAATTAATTTCAAATTTAAATTTGACATAAACACATGTCAATCTTTTGATAGTTTTTACTTTTTAAAAACCTATTGGTTGGTTTTGACAACAAAAATTAATTTTAATTTAATTATTGAAACTTATATGTTTTTAATTTGGTAAAATAGAATTCTTTTTTGAATTCAGAACATCAAAATTATCTTAGGGTGAATTTTTGGTATTTTCTGAATACTTTTAAATTTTTGATGAATAGTGAAAAAAACTGTGTTATTATTTCAAACCAAATTTTTATTTAAATAATTATTTATCTAAATTAAATTTATTTTAAGTCAAAATATATAAATAATATGTATTTAATTTCAACTTAATTCATTGGATTCATTTTATAGTAAAATTAGATGTATAAAATTTTATTGAAATTTTTAACGTCTTTTACCGACCTTCTAGCCACATTTGCGATTTTGAATAAAATGAAATTTTAACACTTCTGTGAATTTAATTTCAAAAATTTGAGAGACACAGTTGACATCAGTAAGTAAAATTTGGTTCAATACGATGAAAATAATTTTTGGTGAATAGTAACTTTGAACTTTTATTTACCACGGTTAAATTTAAATACGGTAATTAAAGGTAAAAATGATATTATAATTACCCAAACACATGTTCTAATTTTATTGGATAAGTGTATTTAGACCAAAAACAACCTTAGGAATAAAATATGATCCTTTTGGTCCACATGGATTAGATTATGACATTTATTATTATTTTATTTAAATAGGAGTTAAAAGTTTTAAATTCAAATTTTAATAACTAAACTATTTTTAATATATGGTTATACATAAGATAAATTAGACTATAAATATTAATTTTAAAGCTAAGAATATTTCCTACATAATTTTATTTTATTTATAATTTTTAAAGATTAAAAAATTAAATTTATTTATGACACAATGATGATGCAGTAATTACTTTATCAATGAATGATTAAAATAATTGATATTATAAATTTAAAAATAAATGTAAATTGAGGATTTTGATGCCATCAACGAATCTTATAGATTAATATGACATTTCAGGGTTGATTCAGTGAATTTTTTTCAAAGTAAGCATGTTCTTATGACTTTCACAGAAACCAAATACTAAATAGTTTCAAATTTGACGTAAATGAGTTTTTAAAACAAATACAATATTATTAAATGATATAATATTCCTAAAAATATATGATTCTTCCAAAGGACTTATATAATGATAGATATTTCATTAATGAACCAGTTGGGGGTTCTATTGTCCATTTATAGTAATATTATTAACCATTTAATATAATAATACAAGAGGACATGGTGAAAGTTAAACAATTTAACTAATAGTTAAATCTAAAATATAGGGTTAATATGGTGACCTAAAAATGTATAAAACCTGTTGGTTGAGAAGATTTAGACTCATCCCCACCTTAGATTCTAAATAAATTAATTTTGTTCCATTATAAACCATAGATGATTTTATAATAAAATAATATTTCAAACTTTTCCTAAAGTGACCCTCACCTCTCTTATACAAGGGTACTTCCCATTCTCTCAAAATCACACATCGAAAGCCATTTGTCTCGGCCAAACCCTACCCAAATATCCTCTCAACATACCTCACTTAAACCTAGAGGCCTTCCTTTGAGAATAAATCTAACCTAAAGATCCCTTTTGTTCAAATCAAATGGAAACTCCCAAAGAAGAGGATGTTAAACATACCCTCGGCCAAAGTAAAGTGCAAGGTAAGGGTTAATTAATCAATCTCAATATTATCCAAGATTGTTTACCTAAAATTATTTTCTAGGAAATATTTATTATCCATGTCCATGTTTTATAAAATAATTTTTCAAAATTATTCTTTCAAGTTACTCTTTATCTAAAACATCATTTTAAATGTTTTAAATATTTATTCTTATAAATATTTTTCATTAATTTCCATGTTCCCAAAATGGTTTTAGTGATTTATTTATATGGACATTAATGTTTTAAAATGTTAATTCCTTTAAAAAGTTTCAAATTTTTTTGGTACACATTGATTCAAAAATATCTTTAAAATTTTATCCTTTATAAATTGTGTGACTTTTAAATGATTTCATGAAAAAGAGGTATTTCACTCAAGGAGGTCTACTGATCATTTTCAAATATATCATCATCCTTTAATGGATATTATTCTTGATTGAGGTTGATTTATTATAATTCAATTTTCTATATTTTATTGAATGAGTTATGATATGTTTTATTGTGAATGTTTTATTTTTATACCATTAATGGTTTATGGATAAAGTATTGACATTATGTATGCTAGTTTTAACAGAAATGATTATGTTATGTTTCAACAATTTTATATGAGGAATGGAGTGGAATTAGTAAGTGAAGGGTAGAGCCTGATATATCTCCTCAATTCATTGGTAGGTATCATGAGACAAACTAGTGTCTTGGAACAAGGCCTTGAAAAAAAATTATTTGTAGTCTTCGCACAAGGCCTTGACTATGTGGTAATGATGCCCGACATTAGGCATTCCCTCATTATGAAATTAATTATTACATGTGATTATTAATCTAATATAATATCCATGTGAATGTTTATATGGTAATGTTTGATTTATTTTCTCTATATTATGTTCAATTTTATGTTTAAAAGGCTGTTTTTTTATTACACATCTTTCCTTAAAAGTTTATAGCTTCTGCTAAATTATTTACCCTTACTGAGAATCTGATCTCACCCCTTTCTTATGTTTTGTTTTCCTAGGATTCCAAGAAGAGTATTATGTTAGACATGTAGGGTTAATATAGAGGAATAATAGTGTTCTCAAAGGATTATTTATGTTTTGTTTTATGTTTGAATGTGTAATGTAACATTCATGTATGCAATCTATTCTTCAAGAATACTATATCGATCGATCCTTTAGGACTTGATTCCTTGTAATCATTCCAATGTATTAAAATAATTCACCAGCTCTGGGCTTCTGGGGATAGGGCGTTATAGTTGGTATCAGATGATTTTAGTACAAACTATGGAAACTAGATTTATAAAAACTCTGATTAGAGAACATTACCCTAAGATATACTTTGAGGATTAGTATATAAGAACTTCCTATAATTTTGGTAATGTATAGATTTTGTTTATTTTCCTAGCAATACATCTTTATCTGGATACAAGCAGGTAGAGGCGGCTCTGGAACATATCTACCTAGGAGTGAAAATTTTGATAAGGACTTTAGGGCTTTACCCTGGGTATCCTGGTACACAACAACGGGCCTTTCTACAATCTTGGTTATGACACTCTGATGTAATATGCTTAAGATAATTCACATTTTCTTTATAAGCCATTATGAATTATTTAAGATTAAATACTTCTTCAAAAAAACATTTTTTATGATTATAGCTTATATGCACAATCTTTTCAATTTACGTTAGTTATTTTACACATTTTTAATTATGCATTGTGATTCATAAACTAACCTAGTGTATCTAATTGTTTAGAAATGGTTCCCAGTAAAAGGAATGAGAACTCCAGAAATATGCATGATCCAAAGAGTAAGAAGGATGATATCTTTCATTATTTTAAGAAAACATTTAGAAGTGAAATAGTCTCCCACGTATTCTCATAATATGAATAAATAATATCATGTGTTAATAAGATATGTAAAGAATTCTCTGAGTCGTATGTCTTTGAAGGGAAGAAAGACAAGAAAAGGATGGTAGAGAGAAAGATGGATAAAGGGAAGAGGGTAAAGAAGTATGTTCCCATATGTAATAAATGTGGAAAGAATCACCTTGGTAAATTCTTGAAGGTAATGGGATTTTGTTATAAATGTGGTTAAAAGGACACCTAGTACATGATTTCAAGGGTAAGAAAAAGGTTTCAAATGTACAATGCTTCATCTGCAAGGAGTTGGGACACTACGTGAATCAATGTTCAAATCATCAGAGTATACCCCAAATAATGCTATTAAATAATAATCAAGTTATGATACTACCATAGATGAAGAGGAATGACTAGTGTTATTATGTTTTTATTAAATAATTATTTGAGTGTTGTATTATTGATGTAATGTTTATATGAATTATGGAAATAAATAAGGATTATATTGTAGTACTATTTCATTGAGGATTTAAGATTATATGGTTCTATGAAAAGTAACTCAATATAAAGTTTAACGTTTTGGAAAATACATGATTGAAGGAAAAATAAACCTTAATATGGTTCTAATACTGAGGTATTAATTTTGGAATAATATATGATTGATTTGGATAAATTATATTCGATATTCTTGACTGATTTGAAACTAATTAATTTTCTGTTTATTTCATTATTGTTGGTGTTTACAAAATTTTTGGATATAAAGAGTATATCCAGTATTCTATAAAGAATAAGTAAGCATGAATGTAATAAATAAGTTTTTATGATAATTCAGGGTGTTACCATGTTTTAAAAGAATACATGATAAAGATATTCACATGTTATTACATGGAAAAAAAGATCTTCATTGTGTTTATGTTCCTTATAAATTTTGGACTGTGAGTTTGGATAGAAGTATTTTGGATAATTCTAAAGCTTGTAATGTATTAATTTTGACATTGGATACTATTTTTAAGGTTAAATCATTTCTTAAGATTATTTTTGGATTGTTATAAAAAGTACAACTCAGAGGTCGGGTGACAACTCATCATGTTCTGCAAATCCGTGAGACTTGAACCCGCAACCGAAGGACGGCAAGGGTGAATCATATACCACTGTCCTATGTGATGCCCTCATTTGTATAATATAGTTTTTTTAAATGGTCTGAAAAATGAATTATAAATTCCTTATTTTTGGAACCCTATACGATTAAGATAAATATAATATTTTTGAATTCTATTATCTTTTGGAGTGAAAGATGAGTTTGTGGTAGGAATTAGTTGAAGGATGAAACTATACTTGTCAAGTATATTTTTTTCCTCTTATTGTATGAATAAATTAATTCTTAAACTTTATGTAAGGGATATTAAAACCAAAATTTTTTTATCTAATACCTTATGTTTTGTTGAACTGATGATATTTTAAATCATCATAGATTGATGGATTTAAGGCCCTCAATTTTACATTTGTTTGTGATTGATGACCTCAATCACTCCCGATAAATATTTACAGTTTTCTAACAATTATGGGTCTATAATTTCCACTAATGTTCTCCTAATCAAGATCATAATTTGGTGGGGACTTTTTCATTTCTCTTTTCCTCTTATTAAGACTAAATTTTATTAAAACAATTTTTTATGTGGATTTTCCATAAAAGTATTTTTTCTATTTTTAACCCTTTATTTCGAAGAACAATTTCAAATTGTGAGGATACAATTTATTGAAGTATGGGAGAATTTAACACTCCAATATTTCATAGTACGTTATCTCTTCAAACTAATTCAATAACTTACTCTACACGTAACACTGAGTTTGAGAACACCACGACTTACCAAACTAGTCGTTCAAACGTGATTATGAACAGTATTAACTGAATTTTTTATTTTATATACTCTATATAATTTTAGAATCCATATTATGTGTTTCTTAGACATAATGTAAGAACAAATTCATTTTTTCAAATAAAAGAATTATTTTTCAAAAAATGCAATTTTACAACATTTTAATGGAGAACCATTTTTAAAACCAATATTTGAAACTTTTATATATTCAATTTAATGAAATTAAATTATTTTTGAGAATAATTACATAAAAATTTAGTTTGGATAAATTTTTGTTACTTTTATGATAACTTTCATATTTTGATGAATAGTGAAAAATATTAAATTTTAATTGAAAACAACTTTTTTAATTGAAATAATGTATAGTGTTAAATTATTCATTTGAATGTTTTGGAAGTAAAATTATATTATATTTTTAAAATTTAATAAAATTTAGGTCATTATAAGTAATTTCACATTTAAATTTAACATAAACACATGTCAATCTTTTGATAGTTTTTACTTTTTAAAACCCCATTTTTTGGTTTTGACAACGGGAATTAATTTTCAATTAATTAATGAAACTTATTTCTTTTTAATTTGGTAAAATATAATTCATTTTTGGATTCGGAATATCAAAATTATATGAGGGTGAAGTTTTGGTAATTTTCTAAAAAGTTTCGATTTTTGATGAATAGTGAAAAACACTACGTTATTGTTTAAAACCGAATTTTTATTTAAATAATTAATTATTTTATTTAAATTTATTTTAAGTCAAAAAATATATATAATACCTATATAAGTTCAATTTAACTCATTGGAGTCATTTTATAATAAATTTAGATGTATAAAATTTTATTGAAATTTTTAACGTAATTACCCACCTTCTAGGCATATTTGCAAACTTGCATAAAATGAAATTTTACCACTTCTATAAATTGAATTTTAAAAATACAAGGGACATGGTTGACATTATTAAGTAAAATTTGGTTCAATAAGATGAAAATAATTTTTTGTGAAAATCAACTTTTGACTTTTATTTACTAGGGTTAAAAGTAAAAAGGGTAATTAAAGTTAAAAATGATATTATAATTACCCCAAAACTTTTCTTAATTCCATTAGATAAGTGTATTTAGAACAAAACAGAACTCAAGAATAAAATATGATCCTTTTGGTCTACTTATATTAGATTAGGACATTTATTATTATTTTATTTAAAGAAGAGTTAAAAGTGATGAATTCAAATTTTAATAACAAAAACATTTTTGATATAGGGTTATACATAAGATATATTCTACTATAAATATTAATTAGAAATATAAAAATATTTCCTACATAATTGAATTTTATTTATAATTTTTAGAGATTAAATAATTAAATTTATTTATGACACAATGATGATGCAGTAATTACTTTATCAATGAATGATTAAAATAATTGATATAATAAATATAAAAAAATATAACATGAGGCTTTTTATGCTATACACGAATTTTATAGATTGATATGACATGTTAGGGTTTATTAAATTATTTTTTTTGAATTAATCATGTTTTTATGACTTTCAAAAAAATAAATACTAAATAGTATCAAAATATACATAAATGAGTTTTTAAAAAAATACTATATTATTAAATGATATAATATTACTAAAATTCTACGGTTCAACCAAAAGACTTATATAATGATAAATATGCATTAATGACCCACTTGGGGTTCTCTTTTCTTTTTATAGTATGTTTATTAACCATTTATTCTAATAATACAAGAGGACATGATAAAAGTTAAACTATTTAACTAACCGTTAACTCTAAAATATAGGGTTAATATGGTGACCTAAACTTGTCTAAAACCTATTGGTTGAGAGGATTTCAACCAATACCTACATTAGCTTCAAAATAAATCAATTTTGAGACATTAAAACCTAATATAATTTTATAATAAAATAATATTTCAATCTTTTCCTAATGTGACCCTCACCACTCTTAAAAATGGGTACATCCCCTTCTCTCAAAATCACACCTCCAAAGCCATTTGGCTCGACCAACCCCTGCCAAAATCTCCTCCCAACTTCCCTCACTTCATCCTATAGGCCTTCCCTTGAGAGAAAATAATCCCTAAGGAGGCCTTTTTTTCAAATCAAAAGGAAACACCCAAATAAGAGGGGGTTAAATATACCCTCGACCAATGGAAAGTGCAAGGTAAGGGTTAATTCCCAAATCTCATTATTATCAAAGATTGTTTATGTGTATGTATTTTCTGAGAAATATTTATTATCCATGTCCATGTTTCATAATATACTTTTTAAAAATTAATCTTTTCAGGTACTCTTTAAATAAAACATCATTTTAAATGTTTTAAATATTTATTCTTATAAATCTTTTTCAATAATTTCCATGTTTTCAAAATAGTTTTAAGGATTTGTTTATATGGACAAGAATGTTTTAAAATATTAATTCCTTTAAAAAGTTTCAAATTGGTATGGTACACTTTTAATCAAAAATATCTTTTAAATTTCATCCTTTATAAATTGTGTGACATTTAAATCATTTCATGAAAAAGGGGTATTTCACTCAAGGAGTTTTACTGATTATTTTCAAAAATATGATCATCCTTTACTGGATATTATACTTGATTGAGGTTGATTTATTATAATAAAATTTTCTATATTATATTTAATGAGTTATGATATGCTTTATTGTGGATGTGCTATTTTTATACCATTCATGGTTTATAGCTAAATTATTGGAATTTTGTATGCTAGTTTTAATATAAATGTTTATGTTATGTTTCAGTAATTCCATATGAGGAATTCAGTGGACTTAGTAAGGGACAGGTGGAGCCTGCTATAGATCCTCGATTCATCACTACGTCTCATGAGACAAACTAGTGTCTTGGTACAAGTCATTGACAAAACTTTTATTTATAGTATTGGCATGAGTCCTTGACTATGTGGTAATGATGTCTAGCGTTAGACATTCCCTCATCATGAAATTAATTATTACATGTAATTATTCGACAAGTATAATATCCATGTAAATGTTTATATGATAATGTTTGATTTATTTTATCCATATTATATTCAAGTTTATGTTTAAAGGCTGTTTTTTGTATTACAAATCTTGCCTTAAAATTTTATAGCTTCCACTAAATTATTTACCCTTACTGAGTATCTGGTCTCACCCCTTTCTTATGTTTCTTTTTCAAGGATTCCAAGAAGTGTATTATGTTTGACATGCTGGGTTAAGCTAGGGGAATAATGGAATTCTAAATGGATTATTTATGTTGTGTTTTATGTTTGAATGTGTAATGTAATGTTCATGTATGTAATTTATTTTCCAAGACTACTAAACTGATCGATCCTTTAGGACTTGATTCCTTGTAATCATGCCAATGTATTAAAATAATGCACCATCTATGGGCTTCTGGGGTCGGGGTGTTACATTAATAACTAAATTTAGTAGTTGTTAATAAGAGGTCTATTTTTGTTCTATATCTCCCCCACTCGCTCTAAAAAATATAAAATCAGAGAGAAGGAACAAATAAAATGTATCTTACGGATTAATATATGTATGAAAATGATATAATTATAAGAAATTAACTTTAATTTTTTATGATGGATTTTATTTTTTAAATTAATAAAACTAATATAAAATTTTAATTTATCATTTTAGGATGAACTTTAGGAGAAATAGATGTAGGTGAAATTTTTCCTTGAGGGTAGGATGGACATTCCAGCTACTGATTTAACAAAACTGGAACACCATCTCCATCAAAGAGAATAAGAGGTAGGTTTCAGCATTAAGAAACATTTTATTCATAAAATTTAGAAATTGAGGGACATAAAAATAGATTCTCTAAAAGATGAGCTAAAATACCTAAAATAGTTTATGGGTGATCAAATTAAATCATTATTGTAGGCTATGTTTGAAAAAATGATGAGACAATCAGAGACTACATAGCCTTCCTACTAAGATCATTCACCTCCTTGTTCAAAATAA
The DNA here is from genome assembly GCA_963277665.1 of Viscum album. Classification (NCBI taxonomy): domain Eukaryota; kingdom Viridiplantae; phylum Streptophyta; class Magnoliopsida; order Santalales; family Viscaceae; genus Viscum; species Viscum album. Next base: position 1,769,722,348 of record OY728152.1, read on the forward strand.
ACTTTATACTATGAGTTTTATACTTGAGATCCTCATTTTTATATTGTAACATAAATAGTCATACATATTTTAGAGAATTTTGTACATCACCATCCTATACATTTGGGTTATGTAAGAGTATAATTACATGATAATATTGATCCCAATGCTCTACTTCCATTTTTAATAGAGGAGGTTACCAAAGTTGGAGATTGTTTAGTCCATTTGTTACTTTGTCTTACTATCCTTCTTCATCATCTTATATACAAGGTATGCATTGTTTTTTAAATATTAATTACATTTGATTGAAAATTACTTATAATTAATTATCATATTTAATTTATATAGGAGTATCTAAAATCAAAATAATTATTAAAAAAAGCATGAGCCTATAACTTCGAATTCTTATGAGATTTATGATGGAATAAAAAGATTATCCTAGATTTATTCTTCCTTGGATAATATTTATGAGTTTTTTATCATGTATGATATATGTGTAAGAGACCATCCATTTAAAGTATTAAAAAAAATATATCATGAGTCTTTTTATTTTTTATGATATTAATTTACCAATGTTACAAAAAATTTCTGTGTAAGAAAATTTATTTTTCAGTTTTTTTTGTTTAAATAAAGATGAATTCAAGTGAATAAATATATTACTTATTTAATTTTGTATCTACATATTCATTGTAATAAAAATTATAACATTTTTTTATGGTCTTATATATTCATAATTAATTTCAGAACATATAAAATATATTAATAATGATTCTAGGGGTATATATATATGTGATAGGTTAGAAAATATAGATATTGGGAGATGGTTTTTTCTATTACTTAATGGATAAGAAGAATAAGATAATTATGAACTAATATTGATTATAATTTTATTAATTATGAACTTTTGATATTGAAATTTTCATTGGATATTAGGTGTATTGTTCCCATATGAATGCAATTTATATTGGTTTTCTCTTAATTATGAAGAGTTCGTAAAAATTTTTGAAAATTATTAAACAAGTAAGTTGTATTCTTTTTTATAATTTTATTATTCTTAATTATTATTGTTTATACATGTTTTTATAGTTTATATATGAAAATATAGGTCATGGAACATGTTTAACAATGATCACATGTCGATACAGGATCCAAATAAATCAGATATGATGAATTAATGGTGAGTATATTTTATAATAGATTGTATTTTTTCTCTTATATATATGTTTTTGTGTCTGTATATGTGTGTGTATTGGTTTTTATTTCAAATTTAATGTTTTATAATCATTGTTTCATCTTCAAAAATGAAGGCTAGAATGTGGTTATTATATTTTATGATTAAAATATGAGATAATCACATCTAGGCTAATGATTGAATTTGATAAGGTCAGTTATCTTAATTATTTTCAGTTTTATATCAAAATATTCTATTTTTTAATCTTATCAAATTCATTTTTATTATATATTTTCAATGATTTCAATTCATATATAAATTAATACCTTACCCATATTTGAAGTTTATTTGAAAACTATTTTTAATATGTGGTTAAACTTTAAATTATTAGGTATCTCTCTTTTAATTAAATTTTAAAAAAGGAGTGTTTTGAAAATTATTTTCTACTTAAATTTAGTATATATATTTTATTTATATAGTGTTTTTCTCCACTTTAATTTGGTATATTGTATTTATTTTTATAGGGGTTCATTTGTCTTGTTCACATGTAATTTAATCTATTTTTTTTTTAAAAATATTAGAGCTTTCCTCATTGGTTTTTTTATAAATAAATGTGGACTTAAAAATTATACGACCTTTTTCATTGTTTTCAAGTTAAAACTGACATCAAAATATACTTTCCATAACATTTTTTTAGAATAACCTATGCGGAATGTTATATGAAAATATTTCCATGATAGTTTTTTTTGTAAAAATGGCATTTAAAGGTGGATTTTTTTGGGTTTCCATGTTAGTTAATATTATAAAACCGACATGGAAAGATCATTTTTACATTAGTTTTTTAGAAAAACCAACATTGAAACATAGCATAAATTAACTTTTAGTTGATGTTTCAATGTTTTTTTTCAGAAAACCAACATTGAAATTGTTATTTTCAACATCTATTACACTAACATTGGTTAAAATGGACCTTAATAATTCAAAACAAATTGATGTTAAAATATGATTTTCCACTATTGGTTACATGGATAATACTAACTATGTAAGAATTAATTATAAATACTGATGTATATGTAAGGAATTAATGGTGAATCAATACCTACATAAGAAACTGAAGGAAACTTTATATGTATGAATAATCCATATTTTGTAGAATATTTGTATGAGTAAGAAGGACAGACGTATGATTAACCAGGGAAGTTCAAAGTCCGTGTAAGAGATTCTTGAAGTTGAATATGATTAATATTAATAATTATAATATTAACTTGTCGAAAATTGAATCAATTTCAAATTAAATTATAACGACCCAGAATTTTATTGATGGAATTTCCCTTCATATAGTTATGTCATGTAGTATAAAGCACAAACATCACATAGAGAAACAAACAAAACATTATTCCCATAAATTAGGAATGATACATTAGTTAAAAAATAAACCAATAATAATTCCAAATATTATAGTGGGATAACAAATAAAAAATAAGAGAATAATAATATGATCATTTGGATCACCTCAATCCACCCGAATGACCACACTCACAAACAAAGCTATAGAAAAAAAAACATAATGTTAAAATAAAATATTCAACCTAAAGAAAAAATTATATATATATATATATATATATATATATACTTGAGAGAAAATATAAGTGAATGAATAACGAATAGAATAAGAGGTATTTATAGGAAGTAGTGAACCCCTATGACCGTTATAAATCTAACCATTCGAATAGCAATATGATAGTTGAAATTGTATTCTGATCATTAAGAATAGTAATATGAAAATTATATTAGTAAAATCAGCTATGAAAATTTAAAATAATAGTAAGGTGTCTTATAAAATTAAAATATGATATATTTATATCATGGTTCAAGTAAATAAATGTTTTAAAAATGATAAATTAAGTGTCGGTATTTTTGTGAAACATGATTGTTTTATTTAAAATTTTATAATGAATATAATGATTTAAAATAAAATTTATTTTCATAAAATGGCATCCAAAAATAATATTTTATTTTATTTTAATTATAAGATAATTTTATTAGACCATAATTAATTTTTCAAAGAATCATAAAATTGATTTTAATATTAAAATTGGTATTTTCAAATAAAAGAGGGTTTTAATTAAAAAATAAATTATAATATTTAGAAAATTATTTTTAAAAAATAGATTCCATTTTTTGAATCTACTCATAAAAAATGTTTGGTGGTTATTTTTTAGGGTTTTTTAAAGTAATTGAATTCTTGGTTAATAGTGAAATAAGGTGATTTACCGTATTTAACATTATAATCCAAATACATGAATTTTTGAGTCATGGATGATATAAGAACCTGTTATTTAAAAATCACGTGGAATATTTACTATATATATTCATAATAATAAATAATATTTTTATTCTTGGTACAAAATAATAAACTAATGAATATAATAATAAAAAACACGCCTCTCCTTCCATTATAAATAGTACCCCTCACCACCCCTTCTCCTAACACCTTCTAATCCTTGGATCCTAAAAATATTATATGCAATTACCTTCCCAAGACTCTTACCTAGTTCATAGTATTTATGGTCTCACAAATATACCAATTATATCTTTCTTTAGGAGTTCCTTAAGGAGTTTATATTCAAGAGGTAAAATCCTTCATCTTCCTCTTTTAAATTCTTTCTTTTGTCTACCTAATCCTCACCCCCTCCCCCACCTCAATACATGGTGGAATGATAAATCTAATGTAACGCCCTGACCCCAGCTACCCAGAGTCGGTGCATTACTTCGTAACATTGGCATGATCACAAAAGATCAAGTCTCGAAAGACCGATTAGTTTAGTATCCTTAGAAACACTAGATACATTAATAAGTCATTCATTACATCAAAAAGTAAACAAACTACAATAACATGGTCTTCATAGTCCACACTCATATCCCTTTTTGACTACCCCTGCAGGTCATTCATAAAATACTTCTTCACATCCTGGAAAAATATTAAAACATTGAAAGGGGTGAGCTCAGATGCTCAGTAAGGATAACAATATAGCGGAAGCTTTCATCAATAAACATAAACATTTAAGGCAATGTATAACTAAAACAAAAGCCTTTTAAACTTGAACTTCAACATAATATGGCAAAAGTAAAATGAGATAATTCCATTCACTTCTTCACATGGATATTCTACTGGTCAAATAATCACATGCAATATCAATAACCACTTTCATAATGAGGGAATGTATAATGCCGGACATTCTGAAACATTTTGTCAAGGCCTCGGCCAAGACATCTAAAATGATTAAGGCCTCGGCCAAAACCATAAATCAAATTGGGAAAGGTCCTCGGCCAATTCCACATCTAGTTGTCTCATGAGACCTACTGATGCATCGAGGAGCTATAGCGGGCTCCACCCGTCACTTATTAAGTCCAATACATTCCTCATATGAATAGGTTTAAACATATCATAAACCATAACATAATCGTATCACATAAAACATGCATAAAGGAAACATAACATTTCCACATTTCAATCACAAGATATCAATACAACACATTGATATAATAAAAACGCTTTCAAAACCATTTTCAATACCAAAATAAAGAAAAGTTAAAACTTTGTATTTATTTTTCATTAAAAAAATGATGGCTTGTAGAGGAAGCCGAAACTCAAATAATGGTCACGGCGGCGGAGAAGTCGTTGTCGCCGCATAAGTACGGAAAGATAAACATTCCCTTTTGTCATTTAGAAAAACGCTTCGTATAAAAAGATTCCTTTTGAATAAACGTAAAATTCAAAGGGGTTTATACACCGTATAAAAGAAAGTTGTGTATAAAACCAAATATGCCTCAATGAAAGGGGATTGAGACAAAGTCCTTAAAAAGATCATTTTTTTTAAATAAAGTACATCTATAATGTATATTCACTATAATTACACATAAATAATGTAAAAATACAAGATAGGACATAATAATATCATGACATAATTTGAAAGTAGGAGATTAACCCAAAGAATAGAAATTGGGTTAAGAAGTTCCCTTACCTCGTGTCCGACTTGACTCAACCATTCTTTAACCTCCTGAATAATAAACTAGAGTTAATATCTACCTTATTAAGAACCATTTTCAATTTCATTGTCCTTTTTATATCACTTATTACAATGATATGGACATTATGTAATTATTTAAGTTAATAACGGTCGTTTTGTCGATCTTTGGTACCTGAGTCAACAATAAACTTCTTATAATTACAAGTTGTTTATGTGGTAGAATATCCATTATCTCCAGAATTATATTCATGATTTAGATGTCATATATATCATATATATCCATTATATACATTCATTTATAATATTACGTAACATTTAGAGGTAAGAAATGAAATGCACCGTTCCTGGAGACGGTAAGCCGTACGTACGCATGAACGCTACTTTCATTTCTATTTCGTATTTAATGGAATGAAATCATAATTATATAAATTTATAATATACTTCCAGTATAATATAGTGTATAATACCATTTACTTCATCCTTTATACATCCCACATATGGCATTAATGATTCAAATCACTTTGAGGGGGCGGTAGTCCGCACTTCCTAAAATTAAATTATCCCGTTTACCCATAATGGAAATCATAAAGTATGACATAAATGAGAAATACAGAAGCATAAGTAAAACATAAACATATTATATATAATATATAAATATAGTTACATCTTAATGGCCACCTTTGAAGGTGTTATATGAGTGTTGAACAATCATCGTTTCGTGAGGCAGAAATTCACCATCCACAGAAACCGTATGTTCTTTAACCATTAGATGTAGGTGTGTGTAAGTGTAGCTCGAATCATTCTTATAAAAACATCCTAGTATATTTAGTATACTGTTTTTGTTACAAAATAAATGAATAAAAAGTGTTTAGTGGGTTGGAGAAGAAAAATAAAACAAAACAACATTAGAGAAGACATTACCTTAAAATCGGGTAACTCTTTTTGATTTGAGCCAAGGGCTTCCTTGGGAAGAGTTCTGCCCAAAGTGAGGCTTCTAGGAGTAAGAGGGGGAAGTTGAGAGAGTATTTGGGCAGAGTTTGGCCGAGCCAAATGGCTTTAAAGTTTGAATGAGGTGGTAGAGGTGGGGGCCTTTTATAAGAGGAGAGGAGGGGCACTCTTGGAAAGTAAGGAAATTTTACATTATTATACGATGCTTTTCGGATTCCAAAGGTCCCACAATTATATAATTCAAGGATAAGGTGATAAGGGATCTAAATCTACCCATACAATAGGCTTTGGACAAGTATAATCCTTGTATTTTACATTATCTTCTCATTTTATTTAAATCGTTAAATAATGAGGTCATCGCTGCATCATCATGATGTCATAAATAATTTAATTTATTTAATGTAGAAAAATTATAAAAAAAATACTATGATGTAGAAAATATTTTTATCTTTCCAATGACTATTTATAGTCAAATATATAACTTGTATAACCCCATGTAAAAATTGTTTTAGTAAAATATTTCATGTTTGTGTCATTTTTTACTTTAACATTAAATAAAAGGTATTTATGTAATTTTCCAACTAAAGTGGCTCCATGGGGTCCCCAAGTTGACCCATGGATTTTCTTGGTCGGCCATGGAACATCCAATGAGGGTAGGATATGTGTCAAGCTCATCTCATATTATTAAAACATTATTTTTACCTTAAACTACACTAATTACCTCTAATCGCGATTAAGAACTTAAAAGTTACTATTCACCAAAAATTATTTTAATCTCATTGAACCACATTTTACTTCTTAATGACAACCATGTATGTCGGATTTTTGAAAATCAAATCACAGAAGTAGTAATATTTCATTTAAACGAAAAATCAGTTATTTAACTACCACTTAGTGGTTTCACTATTCATAAAAAATTGAAGTTTTTCAGAACAATGCCAAAATTTCACCCTAAGCTATAATTAATATTCTGAATTCAAAAATGGTGTCTATTTTACAAAATTTCAAACATATAAGTTTCATTAATTAATTTTATAATTAATTCCCGATGTCACAACAAATAGCGTGTTTTTAAGAAACAATTTATATCAAAAGATTGGCAATTGTTTATGTCCAATTTCAATGTTAAATTAATTCTAATGACCACCATTGGATAAAATGGTAAAAATATATTCTAATTATACTTTAAAACCACTAAATAGTATAATTTATCACTATAAATTATTTTGATTAAAAAAAGTTGTTTTTAAGTATTTTTCACTATTCATAAAAAATTAGAAGTTCTCAGAAAAATGCCAAAAATTCAACATAGGCTAATTTCGATATTCCGAATCCAAAAATGAAGTCCATTTTGAAATATAAAATTTATATAATTTCAAAAAGTGGGCATTACTATTCATAACGGCTACTTTGATTAGTTGTGGTGTGTTAGAACTCGAAGTTGCGTACAATGCAAGTTATTGCATTATTGAATGAGAAGCGTATTGTGGAAGCTCGGGGTGTTACATTCTCCCCTCCTTCAATAAATTGCATCCTCGCAATTTGAAATTTTTCTTTGAAAATAAAAGTTTGAAAATAGAAAATACCTTTGTAGAAAACCCACATCGGAAATAAGGTTAATAAAAATATAACTTTAAAAGAAAGAAAGATAAGTAAAAAGGTCACCCGAGAATAGCCCATACTAGGATTCTATGAAAATATGGATATGGAAGAAAAAAAACCATCAAGGTCTGATGGAGAGTTGTAGAAAACTGGATTAGGAGAAAGTTAACAATAAGAAAATCACAAACTTGTGATTGGTTAAACGGTCATTGAATCCCCAGTTAGAAAAGTTAAACAGCAACATTTTTGTTTTAAGTTACCTTTTATAAAGTTAAAGAATTTATTTAGGAGATTTACTAAGAACGTAAGGGAATATACATACTTGTCATGTAGACTTTCATTCTTTAATAAATTTTTACCAAAAACCCATCTTTCACTCTAAAAGGTAATAGAACTCAAAAATATTCTATTTATCCTAATTGTATAAGGTTCCAAATGTTAACACATACCATTTAGATTAGTAAAATTATTTTGTAATAACCAGGGAATTCTTTTAGGCTAGTGGTAGGAAATAAAGGTTTGTCGCACTATGATTGTGGGTTCGATTCCTGCAGTTTTGTCCGACGCGACGGGTTATGCCCCACCCTGCAGGTTGTCCTTTTCCTAAAACTATAGTATTATAATATTCCAAAAATAATATTCATAAAATTTTTAACCTTAAACAATACTATCCAAAGATCAACTTAATCCACTCCAACCTTTATAGTTATCCAAAATACCTCTGTCCAGACTTTCTCTAAAAGGTCTGTTAATTCCAAAATCAATTTATCAGATTCCCCAAACAAATTAAAGTTTCTCTTTTTGTCACATACAAAAAATATGATTACCTTAATCATATTAAAACCTTACTGAAATCAACAAGTACTGCAATACAATCCTTATATATATATATATCACATTATTCTAATATCCAGAATATAATCCATGAGTCCAAAAGCACCAATACATTAATTATTATGCTTCAACTGTAGTAACAGCATAAGATTTTCCTTGATCCCTTGGCCTTTTCTGAGGTAAGTTTCCCTGACACTTAGGACATTCATTTGCATAATGACCCATTTCTCTGTAATTGTAGCATTCAACTTTGATAGCCTCTTTCTTTCCCTTGCAATAATGAGCCTGGTGACCTTTTTCTCCACATTTATAACAAACTCCCATTCCTTTTAGGCAAGTACCAGGGTGATTCTTCCCACAATTATAACATAATGGAAAATCCTTCTTTCCCTTTTTCCCTTTATTTGTCTTTTGTTCCACCGTTCTCTTCTTCTCTTGCTTTACTTTGTTGTCATAAGACTTAGAGAATTCCTTTTCTGTCTTGACAGCACATGAGACAATATCTTCGTATGTTGATAATGATTGTGATACTAAAGCTCGACGGAGAAATGGTTTTAACCCATCAAAGAAATGATCAATCTTACCTCTTGGGTTACGTATATAATCTGCAGCATACCTCGCTAACCTTGTAAAGTTGGCCTCATACTTTGCGACATTCTCATCCTCCTTTTGTTTCAGACTCAGAAATTTCCTTTCCATATCTGCTCGATGGTCATGTGGAAAGTATTTTTCTAAGAAAAGCTCTTTGAACTCCCTCCATTCCATATTTGATACCACATCATCTTCCTTTGTGTTTTGAATCAATTACCACCATTGATCAGCATCTCCAGTGAGGCGGTAAACTGCCATGATAACCTTTTCCCTTTCACTACTCCCCAAGGCGTGGAATATTTTCTCTAAGGAGTTTATCCATTGCTCAGCTACTAATGGATTTGTACCCCCATTAAATTTTGGTGGTTGTTTCCTCATGAAGCGGTCTAACATTGATCCTCCACGTTGCGGATCAGGGTGCTCCATACGAGTAAGGTTATTATTCATAACCTGAGTGAGTTGTCCCAGTATGGTAATAAGTTGATCAGCACCAGTTGTATCTCCATATCCACAATAATTATCTTGATCAGGAGGGAAATCCCTACACGGAGTTCGTGCATTAATACGGTTTCCATTCCTTCCACTAGGCGCCATTTATAAACAATGGCATAAACTAGATTAGTTTATGAATTAAAATACATAATTCCATATTTGTAAAACACTTTACATAAATTGAACTATTTATGGATATAATTCATAATCATAAAAATGAATGTTTTCTTTGAGGAAGTATATAATAATAACCCTTCATAGTGGTTTGTAAAGAAAATGAGAATTATCCTAAGCATATCCCCCGGGAGTGTCGTAACCAAGAGTGCAGCAAGGCCTGTTGTCGTGCACCAGTTCCCATTCGAGTCTAGTTCAAAGCGGTGTTTTCGGGTTTTACCCCTAGGTATATCTGTGCCAGAGCTGCCTCTACCTGCTCGTATCCAGACAGGGATGTATTTCTCAAAAAACTCACAAAATCTCTATAATACCAAAATTCTAGGAAGTTCTTCTATACTAATACTTAAAGTCTATCTTCGGGCTATGTGCTCTAATTAGAGTTTATCTAAATCTAGCATCCAAGGTTAGTACTAAACTGCCTCTGATACCAACTGTAACGCCCCGACCCCAGCTACCCAGAGTCAGTGCATTACTTCGTAACATTGGCATGATCACAAAAGATCAAGTCTCGAAAGACCGATTAGTTTAGTATCCTTGGAAACACTAGATACATTAATAAGTCTTTCATTACATCAAAAAGTAAACAAACTACAATAACATGGTCTTCATATTCCACACTCATATCCCTTTTTGACTACCCCTGCAGGTCATTCATAAAATACTTCTTCACATCCTGGAAAAATATTAAAACATTGAAAGGGGTGAGCTCAGATGCTCAGTAAGGATTACAATATAGCGGAAACTTTCATCAATAAACATAAACATTTAAGGCAATGTATAACTAAAACAAAAGCCTTTTAAACTTGAACTTAAACATAATATGGAAAAAGTAAAATGAGATAATGTCATTCACTTCTTCACATGGATATTCTACTGGTCGAATAATCACATGCAATATCAATAACCACTTTCATAATGAGGGAATGTATAATGCCGGACATTCTGAAACATTTTTTCAAGGCCTCGGCCAAGACGTCTAAAATGATTAAGTCCTTGGCCAAAACCATAAATCAAATTGGGAAAGGGCCTCGACCAATTCCACGTCTAGTTGTCTCATGAGACCTACCGATGCATCGAGGAGCTATAGCGGGCTCCACCCGTCACTTATTAAGTCCAATACATTCCTCATATGAATAGGTTTAAACATATCATAAACCATAACATAATCATATCACATAAAACATGCATAAAGGAAACATAACATTTCCTCATTTCAATCACAAGATATCAATACAACACATTGATATAATAAAAATGCTTTCAAAACCATTTTCAATACCAAAATAAAGAAAAGTTAAAACTTTGTATTTATTTTTCATTAAAAAAAATGATGGCTTGTAGAGGAAGCCGAAACTCAAATAATGGTCACGGCGGCGGAGAAGTCGTTGTCGCCACATAAGTACGGAAAGAAAAACATTCCCTTTTGTCATTTAGAAAAACGCTTCGTATAAAAATATTCCTTTTTAATAAATGTAAAAGTCAAAGGGGTTTATACACCGTATAAAAGAAAGTTGTGTATAAAACCAAATATGCCTCAATGAAAGGGGACTGAGACGAAGTCCTTAAAAAGATCATTTTTTTAAATAAAGTACATCTATAATGTATATTCACTATAAGTACATATAAATAATGTAAAAATACAAGATAGGACATAATAATATCATGACATAATTTGAAAGTAGGAGATTAACCCAAAGAATAGAAATTGGGTTAAGAAGTTCACTTACCTCGTGTCCGACTTGACTCTACCGTTCTTTAACCTCCTGAATAATAAACTAGAGTTAATATCTACCTTATTATAAAACATTTTCAATTTCATTGTCCTTTTTATATCACTTATTACAATGATATGAACATTATGTAATTATTTAAGTTAATAACGGTCGTTTTTTCGATCTTTGGTACTTGAGTCAACAATAAACTTCTTATAATTACAAGTTGTTTATGTGGTAGAATATCCATTATCTCCAGAATTATATTCATGATTTATATGTCATATATATCATATATATCCAGTATATACATTCATTTATAATATTACGTAACATTTAGAGGTAAGAAATGAAATGCACCGTTCCTGGAGACGGTAAGTCGTACGTACGCATGAACGCTACTTTCATTTCTATTTCATATTTAATGGAATGAAATTATAATGATATAAATGTATAATATACTTCCAGTATAATATAGTGTATAATACCATTTACTCCATCCTTTATACATCCCACATATGGCATTAACGATTCAAATCACTTTGAGGGGGCGGTAGTCCGCACTTCCTAAAATTAAATTTTCGCGTTTACCCATAATGGAAATCATAAAGTATGCCATAAATGAGAAATACAGAAGCATAAGTAAAACATAAACATATTATATATCATATATAAATATAGTGACATCTTAATGGCCACCTTTGAAGGTGTTATATGAGTGTTGAACAATCATCGTTTTGTGAGGCAGAAATTCGCCATCCACAGAAACCGTATGTTCTTTAACCATTAGATGTAGGTGTGTGTAAGTTTAGCTCGAATCCTTCTTATAAAAACATCCTAGTATATTTATTATACTGGTTTTGTTACAAAATAAATGAATAAAAAGTGTTTAGTGGGTTGGATAAGAAAAATAAAACAAAACAACATTAGAGAAGACATTACCTTAAAATCGGGTAACTCTTTTTGATTTGAGCCAAAGGCTTCCTTGGGAAGAGTTATGCCAAAAGTGAGGCTTCTAGGAGTAAGAGGGGGAATTTGGGAGAGTATTTGGGCAGAGTTTGGCTGAGCCAAATGGCTTTAAAGTGTGAATGAGGTGGTAGAGGTGGGGGCCTTTTATAAGAGGAGGGGAGGGGCACTCTGGGAAAGTAAGGAAATTTTATATTATTATACAATGCTTTTCGGATTCCAAAGGTCCCAAAATTATATAATTCAATTATAAGGTGATATGGGTTCTAAATCTACCCATCCAATAGGCTTTGGACAAGTGTAATCCTTGGATGTTACATTATCTTCTTATTTTATTTAAATCGTTAAATAATGAGGTCATCGCTGCATCATCATGATGTCATAAATAATTTAATTTATTTAATGTCTAAAAATTATAAAAAAAATAATATGATGTAGGAAATCTTTTTATCTTTCCAATTACTATTTATAGTCAAACATATGACTTGTATAACCCCATGTCAAAATTGTTTTAGTAAAACATTTCATGTTTGTGTCATTTTTTACTTTAACATTAAATAAAAGGTACTTATGTCATTTTCCAACTAAAGTGGCTCCATGGGGTCCCCAAGTTGACCCATGGATTGTCTTGGTCGGCCATGGCACATCCAATGAGGGTAGGACATGTGTCAAGCTCATATCATATTATTAAAACATTATTTTTACCTTAAACTACACTAATTACCTCTAATCGCGATTAAGAACATAAAAGTTACTATTCACCAAAAATTATTTTAATCTCATTGAACCACATTTTACTTCTTAATGACAACCATGTATGTCGGATTTTTGAAAATCAAATCATAGAAGTTGTAATATTTCATTTAAACGAAAAATCATTTATTTAACTACCACTTAGTGGTTTCACTATTCATAAAAAATTGAAGTTTTTCAGAACAATGCCAAAATTTCACCCTAAGCTATAATTAATATTCCGAATTCAAAAATGGTGTATATTTTACAAAATTCCAAACATATAAGTTGCATTAATTAATTTTATAATTAATTCCCGCTGTCACAACAAATAGCGTGTTTTTAAGAAACAATTTATATCAAAAGATTGGCAATTGTTTATGTCCAATTTCAATGTTAAATTAATTCTAATGACCACCATTGGATAAAATGGTAAAAATATATTCTAATTATACTTTAAAACCACTAAATAGTATAATTTATCACTATAAATTATTTTGATTAAAAAAGTTGTTTTTATGTATTTTTCACTATTCATAAAAAATTAGAAGTTCTCAGAAAAATACCAAAAATTCAACATAGGCTAATTTCGATATTCCGAATCCAAAAATGAAGTCCATTTTGAAATATAAAATTTATATAATTTCAAAAAGTGGTCATTACTATTCATAACGGCTACTTTGATTAGTTGTGGTGTGTTAGAACTCGAAGTTTCGTACAATGCAAGCTATTCCATTATTGAATGAGAAGCGTATTGTGGAAGCTCGGGGTTTTACATCTAATATCATATATATACTATAATTTTATTATTTTAATGGAATATAAATCATCATATCTCATCACTTCCTCTTTTATTGTAAAAATGAAAACATCATTCGTGATATGTTGGTTCGCCGCCTTCATGGATGATGAGTTTATATTTCCCATTATTGTTTTCATGATAGGTTTAAATTCACTTATAATTGTCTAAAATTACCTAAATATGTAAACTATATATGTTCTCACATTCTTTCATTAATATATTTCCATAATAATATATATATATATATATAATACTAGTTTGTGATAGTCATTAAAACCGCTAAAATGAACAAAGCAAATAACATTGACATTTTTACTAAAAGAATCAACCCTAGATATAAACACAAAATAATATTTGAGACCATTAAAATTTATTGAAATATATTAATACGATTTCATTACACTTCTATTGTTTTAGTCCCATTTTACAATAACATCTATAATTATCCACAAATGATTCAAACATGACACTATGAAACGAACGCACCAAAAATGAAGAAATTGAATTTTATAACTCATCAAAATAGCAATAAATGAACTTAATAAAATTATAATAAATAATAAATATTTTTAATAGGTTATGAATTAAATTATTAATGGATATAATTTTATTATATAGTACATTAAGTTCAAGTGGAGAACACATTCGGACATAATGTAATGGATCTCTCCAAACCTCCATATTACCTTTGGGTTACACTTTATCAATCTTTGTCTCAATTTAACTCTTAATTATTCTTAAATAATTGTAAAAGTTTTTGTAAATTTTTTCCACACATATATATCTTTATCAATTAATCTTTCTTGTATGTTCAAATATATGTTTTAAAATTTTCCCTTATCAATTCTGCTTGATAAGAAAACCCGATTAAAAGATAACTTCTCTATTTATTACCCCATTTAAAGTACACCATGAAAAATTATTTAAGCCCCAATTACTTTTATAAAATCACCCATTTTATCATGAAAACTCATTTTTGTTCATTTATGTTTTTTTGGAAATAATTTTTCTCTTATCCTCATGAAATATTCTTCATTATTTTCCCTACAACTATGCTTAAGTGGCACATTTATAAACCTACCTCGCCACTTTTTTCATTTTTACACTTCATTTTGACTTTATTAATCATTATATATTCTTATAATTCCTTTATAAATGTAAAATAATAATTTAAATCTGTTCTTTCATAGATACCATTATCATAAGCCCTTTTTTTATTCCTTATGACATGATTATGAAACCCGTTTCTTTCCATGGGTAAAAAATATGTTTAATCCTTATGTTTTATTTATTTATGAGGAAAAATATGCATGTAAATGTTATGATGGGTGTGAAAAGATTGTTCTCCAAGGAATTGGGTAATTTTTTGTATCATGAGATGCTCTGTATGGGATTAGGGAGAAAGCCTAATCCATTATGGGATTCTGTCCACCATGTGATATCATCTTGGCAGTTATCCTTGACACATGTTTATATCATGATATATGTTTCTATCACATTCTTATATTTCCATGATCATATGATTAGATGATCTATATTTTATTCCTCTATATGTTTATTCATCATCCATGTCTTTTATGTTATCATTTTATGCCTTTTGAATCACGTGTTATGCTTCTTTTCCATTATTATTCCCTTACTTGGATTTTTCTCTCATAACTTTTGTCTATGTATTCCCCATGTTATACTATACATATGTAGGAGCTTTAATGATGTTAGGATTTCATTATTTATATTAATGAAAAAAAAAATTATTCTAGTTTCAAGTTTTCTAATTATGTACCTAGTCTTCCAAATACACTAGTATTTTTTATCCATGGTTTGTATTTGATGGATAATAATGCTTAAAATCATATAATAAAATTTTTACAAGGATAGAGTCATTATAGTTGGTATCAGAGTGTATTCTAGTTATTTTGGGGATTATGACTTGAAAAATTTAGTAAGAGCCCAAGGAATAATTCTATCTCCATGGATAACCTAGATCAAAGCCTAAGGAATAATAAGTTAGGATATGCAATAAATTCATAAGTTTATCCTTCTATGTTCATAGTTAAATTTTTATATTATCATCAGATAAGTATTCAATCCCCCTATTTTTTTCCTTTTTTTAGTTAACAGTAGGAATTAGAAGAACCCGTTCTAATAAACAATGTGATTATTTACCTAATAAGAGGCCAAATATGATGGGAATGGGAGCATAGAGCTTCATGACATTATTACATCAACTATATTAAGTTATGAATTATAAATTGAATCATATGGAATGACCACCTTCTCCTAGGAAATAGTAAGTTGTGGTCAAATCCTTTATGTGACAAATGCTTACTATCTTAATTAGAAATTTTGATCTCCTTATCATAGAACAATTTATTCACTCTATTGAGAATATATTATTTTTCTTCCAATGCTCAGAATAAGATAAATTTATAATGGAGGTCTGTATTTTTATGGGGAAGATGATAAATATTAAAAATTGATTGAAAACACAAAGTCTATGGATGGAATTGATTCCATGAAATGGGAAGGATCCAATAAAAAAATAAAAAAATATTTTCCTTGAACTCTCCGTTTTAAGATAGAGAGGGAGTTCCTTGAACTAAAGTAAAAGTAAGATGAGTATATCATGGTGTACGAGGAAAACTTCACAAGGATTTCATGATAAGCCTATGTATTTTTCATGAAAACTATAATCAATGTGTATTTATTCTTTAGTAGATTAATGTTGAGCCTAAAAGTAATTACTCATTCAAGACTTTGACATCTATGAGAATATTTTCTATTGTTCCCTTAAGTTTGGTATAGATATTGGAGACTCTAAATAGTTGTGTTGGATCAGAGATAAAAATAGGAAAATGGAATTTAATATGGTATGATCCATAGATAAATCCTATGGAGGAAATAAAATCCCAAATCCCACGTGTCAAAAGTGTGGGAAGAAGCATCCCAAGAACATTCAAAAGGGTTTTTCCAAATGCTTTAAATTTGAAAAATATGGGCATCAGACTAATCATTTTTAAGGGGATATAATGATGACAAATAATCCAAAAGAACAAAGGAAGGGTAATATCAACACTCAGCCTACATTATAGTGTTTCAACTATAATGAACATGAATATTATGAAAGATAATTCCCTTATACAAGGGTGTTTAGAGATAACTAGTGAAAAAAACTCTTAGTCAACAAGGAAGGGAATGTGTTATCACTACTACTAAGGTGGATCATGAAAATTATGTAGTGATAGGTATGATAGTTAGTAATTCAAGAATTGAAAAAATACTTTTTATTTGGGTTCTACATATACTTTCATACCTTGCATGTTTTTCATAACTTGTCAAATTCCATTTCAAAATATGGAGTTTGAGTAATCCATGAGAATAGAGAATGGAAAAATTGTTTCATTTTAGGTATATAATTCCTCCCCGATCAATTTTTGTGGACTAAACATACCATAAAATCCCATCTTACTTCCTTTGGAAGAGTTTGATGTTATATTCAGCACGGATTGGCTATCATTATATAAAGAAAAAATCAAATGCCGTGAGAGGGAGATCACTCATCACATCCCGAGGCATCCTCCAATTTTGTACCATTGTAAAGAGTAGGATGGATATAATTTGGAATCTCCTTTTCCATAATGGATACTATTTACTTATAAAAAATCATATCTAGCTCAAATGATTTAGAAAAAGGAGAGGATCATTCTTTAAGACATTTCCATTTTCAGGGACTATATCGATGTGTTACTTACATAATTATTCAGTTTTCCTCCTAAACTATAGGTTGTGTTATCATTTGAAATTATACCTAGATCACTGTCCTTATTAAATAATACTTATATGATGGCCACCATTTATTTAGAAGACCTGAAGAAGAAGTTACAAGAGAATTTGGGCAAGGGTTTCATATGCATGTGTGCTTCACCATGGGGTACATCAGTTGTCTTCATAAAGAATAATGATGGATCAATGGGCCTATATATTTATTATTATGATCTAAAAAAACACAATAAATAACAAGTATCCCCTACCAAAAATATATGACTAGTTCGATCAACTGTGTGGGGATAATTATTTCTCTAAGGTGTTCTTTCAGTCTAGATATCAGTAATGAAGTTAAATAAGGATAATATTCCCAAAACATTTTTTCGAATGAGGTATTGAAATTATGAGTTCTTAGTGATTCCCATAAGAATTATTAATGATACATTAATATTTTTGGACATAATGAATATATTCTTTAGAGAGTACATCCAAAAAATTGGGGTAGTTTTTATAGATGATATTCAGATATGATATAAGAGAAAGGAGGATCATGAGAAGCATTTTAATAATATGTTAAATAATTTTTTAAGAGATAAACTACTTGAATTTTACACTAAATGAGAGTTTTTGATGGAGAAATTATCATTAATGGGGAATGTTATCACTAGAAAATGAATATTTGTAGACCCTTATAAGAAAAAGGAAATCAAGGAGTGGCCCAGAATAGTATCTGTAATAGAGATCTGTAGTTTATTCGGTCTAGATGGGGATTACTGATGATTTTTTATGAACATATCATGATTTTTAAACCCACTAACTGAGATGTATTGGAATGGAATAATGTTTTTTGGGGGCCAATGAATGTAAAGACTACTTGAAGAATTGAAAAATATGTTTATCATTGCATCAGTACTTACACTACTAGAAAGTGGGGAACTATTTAAGTTTTATAGTGATGTGTTAAATACTGTCTTTGGCTATATAATTATGAAAAATTATAAAGTGATAGACTATGCATCAAGGAACCTAAAAGTTCATGAGAAAAACTATCAAATGCATGATCTGGAGTTGGTGGTTGTGATATTTACATTAAAAATCTAGTAGTACTATCTCTATGGATATAAGTGTAAGATATATACTGATCACAAGATCCTTGAATATATATTTACCTAGAATGATATTAATAAGAACTAATTAATATGTTTAGATCTCATCAAGTATTATTATTTCTTAATCCACTACCATCTTGGTAAAGAAAATAAAGTGGCAGATGCTTATAAGTAAAAAGGATCCTTGAAATTAATCAATGATGAGAATTTAGAAGGATCCAATCTTATTAGACTTGTAAAGGATATACATGGGAATCAGAAAAGAAGCAACATAATCATTCCTTTCACAAATGATTGATCAACCTTCCATTTTAGAGAGGATAAAGGATTCTCAAAGAGATGATGTGGAAATTCCGAATAAGGTGGAAGCTATCAAAAGTGGGAAATCCTCAGAGTTCAAAACTGAAGAAGAAATAATCATAAGATTTGTTTTGTGCCTATATATACTATAAAATAGTGAGATAATGAGGTATATTTTGAATGATACACAAATATTGACCTTGTTCATTACCCATGCCAACATGGAAATGGAAAAACACCATCATGGGCTTTATCACTGGTATTCTAAATACATCTAAAGGAAATAATCCTATATGGGTTGTTAGGGATCAACATACAAATATTTATCACTTTATCATAATTAGATTTAACTTATCAACTGATCAACTTACATGTATAAACATCATATAAGTGGTGAGGCTTCTTAGAGTACCATTATCAATTGTATCTAGTCGACATCTATGATTTTACTCGAAGTTCTGTCAAAGTCTCTAACATTCCCAAAAAACTAAGTTGAACTTTAGTATGTCTTATCAACCCTAAAATGATGGTCAGTATGATCAAAGTGTTCATACACTGTAAGATAAGTTAAGAGTGTCCTTGATGGGTTTAAAAGGAGGATGGGACCAATATCTTCTTCTAGTATAATTCTTGTATAACAATAGTTTCCACTCAACAAACCAAATGGCTCCATATAAATACCTTTACGAGAAAATATTAATAACACCTATATGTTGGGATGAATTTTGTGAACATAAGATTTTGGGGAATAAAATGGTTGAAGAAATGGTAGAATGGGTAAAGACCATTTAGAAGCACATCAAGGTAGTCCAAAGTTAACAAAAGAGCTATGAAGATAATCATCTATGAAACCTAGAGTTTTAGGTTAAAGATAAGGTATTACTATTCATATCTCTATAGAAGAGATTAATTAGATTTTTTATAAGGGAAATATAATTCCTAGGTATGTATCCCCTTTGAGATTCTTAATCACATCGGAGTTATGGCGTATTGACTAGGAATTCCACCAACCATGTCTCAAGTACATGATGTATTCCACATATCCCTCTTAATGAATTACAGACCAAATCCATAACATGTACTGAATTCATGTGTGGTATAACTTTAAAATGATATCTCTTATAAGAAACATCTATTGAATATCTTGGACCGTAGAGATAAAGAACTACACAACATGACTACTCAACTTGTCAATGTACTGTGGCAGAACCATAAATATGAAGAGGTGACTGAAGTTACCCAGTCAGGATCCAAGTATCGCTGAGAGGGGGAGGGGTGAATCAGGGATATATTTTTCTTTTATTTTTCCCATTTTTTGAAACAACCTATGCCTCTTATTAAAGAGATCTTTCCCTGTTGAACACACACAACCATAGAAACACAAGATTTACAAGGTTCACTACTCAATAAGAGTAACTACGTCCTTGGTATGGTATCGAAATAATCCAATACCACACAGTACACTAGAAAAAAATCCTTTAATGTGGAATACAATGAGAATGATATTCCCTTTCACTTGTGTAATACATGGGATAAAATCCTCACGTATTTGTGCACCCTTTTAGCAAAAATAGGGTAAATAAATATCTCTGTGCTTCTTGACAACCATTCACAAATCTGATCTTTAAAAATAAATCTTTTATATCTTATCTAGAAGTTGATAGGAACTACTCGGACTTAATAATGATACTTATTCATATACATCTTTCATATCTTGATCCACTTGAAAGAACTTATCACTAAATTTGGGTACACAAATCTTCAGCTCACAGAGCTCCTTCGCGAAGCTCCTTCATGAAGCTCCCTGCTTCGCGTAGCATTGTAGTTCCCAAAGATCCCTAGTTCACAAAGCTCACTAGATTGAAGAGACCACTATTTCATGGAGCACATATTGTTCATTGTGAAGTTCTAGTTTCTTAATGCTCAACGGCTCGCCGCGAAGCTCCTTTCCTTCACAGAGCTTACTGCCTTCACAGAGCTCGCTTCCTCTATGAACCTTCTTCGCAATTCAAGAGATCTAAAATTCACATTAGGTCACCCTACTTATCTCAAGGGGGTAGGGTCCGATTTATAGGCTTTTTCCACTAACTCTATAACCTTCCATCCACCTCAGCACCATATCAGTATCAAATCACAGAGCTTAAAAATTTCCGCCGAAATTCACTCAGTTTTGTGAAGCACCATTGATATTTTTTGGATTCACGAAGCCCGCCATAATTGCGAAGCATTCTGTCAAATCTTTTACACTTCTGCGAAGATATTTCTTCCTTTGTGCCACAGTGATGCTCTTTCTTCCTTCTCTCCACCGCGATGCTCCTTTATCCTTTGTGACACAAATCTTTCTTGTGAAGCTCTTCACATCTGCCATTCGCAAAGCTCATCGTAATCACGAAGAACACCGTCAAATTTCATTATATCTTTGTGAAATACACTTCATGAAGTCCATATTTTCTAAATTCATGCATTTTCCATATTTTGATATGATCTTCAATAAAACACTCTTTTTAAGATGCTATCTCATCTCCAAATTTTGGACCCCCAAAATTTGGAAAACACTAGGAAACTGCACCACCTTAGACACCAGATTCTGCAAGACCAACCATATTGATTGGCTGCATCATTTCTCCCCCTTTCCTTCATAAATATTCTATCATAAGTTCTCCAACCAACTTATGATCTTTATGAAATACAGACTAGAAAAGCATCGTCAGATTTACCATGGAGAGTATTGTAACTTTCTTGTCTTTCCTCACCCATTTATATAAAGTGAAGTGGTTTCATTTCTTCACAAAATTTCTTGACAACAAAAGACAATAATTCATTCATCCAACAACTCCATCATCCAACTGGGTCTTAAAAATATCCCCCTTTGGATTTTTCTATCAACCAAGATTCATAAATCACTAAAATTTGAAACCTTGAGCAATGGGTCACTTATCAACAATTCTAAGCCAACGTGACCTAACTCATTGTAGGACACAATATTTATTGAGAGCAAGACCATGCTGTCCAAAATAAATGACTATGAAATGACATTGCATCATCTTTCCTCCTCATCCTTCATCAACGTTTCTGCAAATAAAAATGTTTCCTATAAACACTATGAAACCATTCTACAACCATTCCAACAACCAGTTAGAATAGTTCACACACTTACATATTGAATTCATATCTTACCCACAACTCCCCCTTCATGCATGATTCCATAAGCATATATTTATGAAAATTCTTCCCATTGACAACAATATCCAAAGGTAAGATGAGATAGGGGACATAAACATATACCTCAACCTTGATGAGAAGAAGGTTGGACACCCATGTTTAACCTCAATTTTGAAAATGGTTCTTTCGGTAAGGGTTTTGTGAATATATCATCAACTTTTTAAGATGAAGGAACATACTCCAGCCTCAATTATTTCTTCTCCACCTGCTCTTTGATGAAGTGGTACTTTATGTCAATGTGTTTTGAACGAGAATGTTGTACCATATTCCTTGTAAGATTGATTGCACTCTAATTATCATAATCCAAGAGCAAGGGTAGCTTTACATAAACAAGTAGATCATCCAGGTGAGTCTTCATCCATGTTAGTTTAGTTGCAGCTTGAGTAGAAACAACATACTCAGCTTCATCTGTGCTAATAGTTACTGAATTTTGTTTCTTATTATTCCAACTAACAATACTTTTCCATAAAAAGAAAACTCCACTAGATGTGGATCTTCAATCATCAACATTTCCTACCCAATCAGCATCTGAATACCCGAATAGATCGATATTTTTTGAGCCATCATACCTAATTCCAAAAAAAACAGAGTTCCTTTGATATATATGATAATTATTTTTCCAGTAATCAAAGGTGATTATTTAGGAGCGCTCTGAAATCTTGCACAAAAATAAACATCATAGACGATGTTGGGTCTTAAGGCAGTAAAATATAACAGACTTCCAATCAGCTTTTAAAACTCTTTCTGATCAACTTACTTGCCTTCTTTATCTTTATATATCTTGGTTACCACTGAAATTGGTATGGACACTAGTTTTGAATGTTCCATGGTAAACTTTTTCATAATTTCCTTAACATACTTTTCTTGAGACAGAAAAATTTGATTCTTCTTCTGTGAACTTTTTAGCCCAAGAAAGTATTTCAATTATCCCAGAATTAACATCTCAAACAACTTCTTCATCTCCTCATAAAATCTCTCACATGATCTTTCATCATTCCCAATAAAGATAATGTCATCGACATAAATAATTAAAATTAGTGAAAAATCCTGACACTCCTTGATGTAAATATTGTTGTCAACTCTACATTTCTTAAAATTCATCTTCATTAATAAAGTATCTAATTTATAATACCATTCCCTTCGATTTTTTTAGCCCATACAAAGCCTTATTTAGCCTTCACACATAACTTTCATCCTTCCCAATAAAAAATCCACAAGGTTGATCAAATTAAACTTCCCCGTCAAGGTCACCATTC
The DNA here is from genome assembly GCA_963277665.1 of Viscum album. Lineage (NCBI taxonomy): Eukaryota > Viridiplantae > Streptophyta > Magnoliopsida > Santalales > Viscaceae > Viscum > Viscum album. The sequence continues at coordinate 1,769,746,034 of OY728152.1, forward strand.
AAGAATGTGGATTTTACATCCATTTGAAATATTTTTTAACCTCAATGTACATAAATAGAACGAAAGATTCTAATTGTTTCTAATATTTTGATCGAAGTAATGGTTTCATCAAAATCAATGCCCTTAATTTGTCAATACCCTTTTCAAACCAGTATTTCTTTATTTCTTATTACTTTACCTTCTTTATTCGGCTTGTTCTAGAAAAACCACTTTGTACCAATAATGTTCATATTGTCCATCTTGGGTACAAGTTCTCAAATATCATTATTCTCTATCTGGTCAAGCTCTCCATTAATTACTTGAACCCATTTTGGATGATCAAATTCTTCATTTACATCATTCATTTCAACTTTCTAATAAAGTGAAGTATGTGTTATAGAATTTTTTGTTCTACTTATTTGAACCCTCTGATGTTGATCTCTAATAATGTTTTGAGCCTCTACTTGTTTCCTCATCCTCGGATGAGTTGTTCAAACTTCATCCTCATCACTCAAGATTGCTGAATTTGATTCCTCTTTTTGATTAGGATTAACACAGTCTACAACAATTTCAGAATAGTTAACAAAATATACTATATCCTTCTCAACTTCCACATTATCATATGGATACTTTTCTTTCTCAACTTTTTTAGCAACTTTTACATCTGAAGAATCAATAGTCCTTTTTATTTCTTTGTTGAGACATCTATATCCTCTTCCTTCTTGAGCATAGCCAAAAAAAATTCATCATCTCCTCTTTGCTCAAACTTTAAAAGGTTTCCACATTTCTTATTTATAATGCATGTACTCTCAAAAACTCTTAATGTAACATCCCAAGCCTCCATGGTATGCTTGCCTTTGCCTAATACAGTATCATGTGTTGTATGCAACTTCATGTTCTAACACACACCACAACCAATCAAACTAACCGTTATGAATAGTAATACCCAATTTTTGAAATTTTATAGATTTTATCTTTCAAAATGGAATTCATTTTTGGATTCAAAATATCAAAATTAGCTTAGGGTGAATTTTTTGTATTTTTCTAAAAACATTCAATTTTTGATGAATAGTGAAAAAACACTAAGTTATAGTTTAAAACAGAATTTTTATTTAAATAATTATTTATTTTATTTAAATTTAATTAAGGTCAAAATAGATACATAATACCTATATAATTTCAATTTAATTCATTGGAGTTAGTTTAGAATAATTTTAGATATATAAAAATTTTATTGAACTTTTCATCATCTTTTACCCACCTCCTAGGAGAATTTAAAAATTCACATAAAACTTAATTTTACCGCTTCTCTGAGTGGAATTTAAAAATTTTTAGAGACATGGTTAATATCAAGGTTTAAAATGTGGTTCAATAAGATACAAATAATTTTTGGTGAATAGTAACTTTTTACTTTTATTTACCACGGTTAAAAGTAAATAGGGTAATTAAAGGTAAAAATGATATTAATATTACCTTAACACATGTTCTAATTCTATTGTACTAGTGTATCGTGACCAAAAACAACCTTAGGAATAAAATATTATCATTTAGGTCCACTTGGATTAGATTAGGACATTTATTATTATTTAATTCAAAGAAGAGTTAAAAGAGTTAAAATCAAAGTTTAATAGCTAAAAAAAATTTAATATTGGGTTATACATAATATAAATTCTATTATAAATATTAATTAGAATTCTAAAAATATTTCCTACATAATGGTATTTTATTTATTATTTTAGACATTAAATAATTTAATTTATTTATGACAGAATGATAATGCAATAATTACTTTATTAATGAAATATTAAAATAGTTGATATTATAAATATCAAAATAAATTTAATATGAGACTTTTTATGAATTAAACTAATTTTATATGTTAATATGACATATTAGGATTGGTTATATAAATTTTATTCTAATTAATAATTCTGTTATGAAATTATCAAAAAAAATACCCAATAGTGTCAAAATTGACATAAAAGAGTTTTTAAAAAAAATATTATATTATTAATTGATATTATATTCCTAAAAATCCACGGTTCACCCAAAGGACTTATATCATAATATACGTATCATTAATGGACCACTTGGGTGTTTCTTGGATGTATATAGTAAGTTTATTAACTATATAATATAAAAATGCAAAGAGACATGGTAAATGTCAAACTATTTAACTAAGAGTTAAATATAAATGATAAGGTTAATATAGTGACCCAAAACGATCTAAAATCTATTGGTTGAAAGGATTTCGACCCATACCCACCTTAAACTTTAAATAAAACACTTTTTAGCCATTATAAACTGAATATTAATTTATTCTAAAATAATATTTCTATCTTTTCCAAAGGTGCCCCTCACCCCTCTTATAAAAGGGAACTCCCCCTTCTCTCTAATTTACACCTTCAATGCCTTTTGGCTTGGCCAAAACCTACACAAATATTCTCTCAAATTCCCTCAATTAGATCTAGAGGCCTTATTTTGATCAGAAATCCAACCTAAGGATCCCTTTTGATCAAATCAAAAGGAAGAACCCGATTAAGAGGTAATGTTTTCACCACCCTCTTTCAAGTTCCTTTCTTCTTCAACTTCTTCTTTATTTGTTATTACCATTGTAAAATAATAACTCCAGTATCATATATATAATATGATTTTATTATAAATATGGTACAACCATATTAATTATTCTATCTATCCTTTGAATGACATGTCACCATACGTGCGTACGTACGGCTTACCGCCTCCACGTCGTGGTGTAATTGTTATTCAAAACATTATTATTTGTATGGGTATAATAATGATGTGTAATTCATGTAAATAATAAATATAACATGATAATGATTCTGTATATATGATATAACATCCAATTATATGTTATTTTAATATCAAAATAATGATATTGTCTCTCGTGCGTGCGTACGGACTACCATCTCCACGAACGCGATGAGATTCATTCCCCATCGTATCCATTTAAGTCTAATTTTCATTTGATTATTAAAAATAATGTTTAAAGACTTGATATCATTCTGGATATGAATAATATACATCCCATCCATAAAAAATAAGGCTCACATAACAAACAATATAAAGAAAGACGAATATGTTAACACCTGAAATGATGATTATACTAAGATATTATTAACAAATCAATGTTAAAAGATCATATATGATATCATATTAATGTATATGATTATTGCATAATTTAGTGAAAATTATTTCACCATTATAAAGGCGGTTAACCTACCTTCAACCAAGTAAATGTACAAGGTAAGGGTTTATTTCACAATCTCTTCATTATCCGAGGTTGTTTATATGTAATTATCTACTGGGACCTCTTTATCATCCACATCCATGTTACCTCAAAATTTATTTCAAAACATTATTACTATTTTATAAAATATGGGTTAAAGTTATTTATACCCTATATGACTTTTTATAAGATTTGTATAAAGGAATCTTTCTGTCGTTTTCCAAACAAGGTCGTTTTTAACCTTTTCGACAAAATTAAGGTAAGAATGTATTTTTTTAACTTATACGGCGGGTGTGGCTATTTTATACCATTATAAACTCATCAAAGATTCCCTTACAAGATTATAAGAATATTTTCAAAGTAAATGTTTTATTTTATAATTATGTGACTCTTAAATGTTTTCAAAATAGAAAGATATATTTCTATAAAAAGGGTTTTGATTTCATCTATGTCAACATACTTTGATGGATTTTAAGTTTATTTGAAGTTGATTTATTATGATACAAAACTTCCATATTGTATTGAAGGTTTTGTGATATGTTTTACTGTGGATGTGATATTTCTATACCATTCGTGGTTTATGGTTAAAGTATTGACATTTCTTATGCTAGTTCTAATAAGAATGTTTATGATATGTTTAAACCTTTTCATATGAAGAATTTATTGGACTTAGTAAGTGATGGGTGGAGCCCACTATAGCTCCTCGATGCATCAGAAGGTCTCATTAGACAACTAGACGTGGAATTGGATGAGGCCCTTTCCCAATTTAATTTATGGTTTTGGCTGAGGCCTTAATCATTTTTAGATGTCTTGGTCGAGGCCTTGACAAAATGTTTCAGAGTGTCCAGCATTATAAATTCCCTCATTATGGAAATAATATTGATGGTTCATGTGGTCATTATACTAGTACAATACCCATGATTATGTTTTATTGTGGCATTATTTACTCAGATCATATTCTTGTCGTAAAAGTATTCATGTTTATTATTGGTAAAGGTATGTGGTTTCAATTATTTACCATGCTTAATATTTATGTCATTTTCCGTTGTATTACTTACCCTTACTGAGCATTTGAGCTCACCCCTTTCTTATGTTTCATTTTCCCAGAATATGAAGAAGTTATTTATGAGTGACCATCAGGCATAATCTAGGAGGCTTGGATGTTTCTAATGAAATATATTTTTGTTGTATTTCTTTTCAAGTTGTAAATTTAAACCTGTGTATGAATCTTGTTTCCAATAATAATAAACTGATCGGTATTTTGAGACATGATTTCCTTATGATCATTCCAATGTTATGTAATAATTCACTGACTCTGGGTAATTGGGGTCAGGGTGTTACAGTTGGTATCAGAGGAAGTTTAGTACAAACCTTGGAAACTAGATTTAGATAAACTCTGACTAGAGCACATAGACCTAGGATGGACTTTGAGGATTAGTTTAGAAGAACTTCCTAGAATTTTGGTATTGTAGAGATTTTGTGAGTTTTCTGAGCAATAAATATTTGTCTGGATATGAGAAGGTAGAGGTAGCTCTGGCACAGATGTACCTAGGGGTAAAGATTGAAAACACTGCTTTGAGCTAGACTCGAACGGGAACTGGTGCACGACAACGGGCCTTGCTGCACTCTTGGTTACGACACTCCTGGGGGATATGCTTAGGATAATTATCATTTTCATTAAAAACCATTATAAAGGTTTTATGAGTATATACTTCCTCAAAGAAAACATTTTTATGATTATGGATTATATCTATAAACTGTTCAATTTATGTTAAGTGTTTTACAAGTTTGGATTTATGTATTGCAATTCATAAACTAATCTAGTGTATGTCATTGTTTAGAAATGTAACCTAGTAGAAGAAATGGAAATTGTATCAATGCACGCACTCCATGTAGGGATTTCTCTCCTTCTCAAGATAATTATAGTGGAGCTGGTGATGCTACTGGTGCTGATCAACTAATCACTATAGTAGGACAACTCACTCAGGTTATGAATAATAACCTTACCCATATGGAGCACCCTGATCCACCGTGTGGAGGATCAATGTTAGATCACTTCATGAGGCAAAAACAACCAATATTAAATGGTATTACAAATCCCTTAGTAGCTGAGAAATGGATAAATTCTTTAGAGAAAATATTCCATGCCTCGGGGAGTAGTGAAAGGGAAAAATTTATTATGGCAGTTTACCACCTCACTGGAGATGCTGATCAATGGTGGTCGTTCATTCAAAACATGAAGGAGGATGATAAAGTATCAAATATGGAATGGAGGGAGTTCAAAGATCTGTTTTTAGAAAAATACTTTCCTCATGACCATTGAACAGATATGGAAAGGAAATTTCTGAGTTTGAGACAAAAGGAGGATGAGAATGTCGCAAAGTATGAGGCTAACTTTACAAGGTTAGCAAAATATGCTTCAGATTATATATGTAACTCAAGAAGTAAGATTGATCGTTTCTTTGATTGGTTAAAATATTTTCTACATTGAGCATTGGTCTCACAATCCTTCTTGTCATATGAAGATATTGTCTCGTGTGCTATCCAGACAGAAAAAGAATTCTCTAAGTCTTATGACTTTAAATCAAAGTAAGAGAAGTAGAGATCTGCTGAACACTCTGGGAAAAAAAATAAGGAAACAGGGAATAAGTGAAGAATTGAATTTCCACCTTGTGAAAATTGCATAAGGAAGCACCCTGGTGCCTTTCTAAAAGGAGAAGGAGTATTCTACAAGTGTGGACAGAAAGGCCATCTAGCTGGTGATTGTAAAGGAAAGAAAGACGCTACCAATGTTCACAGCTACAATTGCATAGAGATGGGACATTATGCAAATGAATTTCCTAAGCTTCAGTGAAACATACCTTAGAAAAGGCCTAGGGACCAAGGATAAGGTTATGAAATCACTACTGCTGAGGTTGAAGCCACAAAAGACGTGGTGATAGGTAATTTAATGGTTTCCTCAAGTTTAGCAAATGCTTTATTTGATTCTGGATCATCGCATTGTTTCATATCTTCCCAGTTTTCTAAGAAAATTATATGTTTCCAATTTGATTTAACAAGGTATTTTTTAGTCAAAACTCCTAAGGGAATTATCATTGCAACAAAGTTTTGTGAATCAGTCCCCATTAGAGCACATAAATTTTCTTTATCCGTGGATCTCATCGCCATACCTATGATTGAATTTGATATAATCCTCGGTATGAATTTTCTTTTGGACCATGATGAAAAAAATTATTTTAAGAAGAAGGAGGTTACTATTTTTTATGATGATGATAAGTAACACCTTATCTTTAGAGCATAATCTTCACCCCCTAATTCATACCTAGATCCACCCCCAGTAGATCAACTAAATTCAATTATCAGGGAGGAAGATAATGAAATAACTATGGATGAGGAAAGTAATTTTCAAATAGAGGATGTACCTATTGTGAGAGAATATGTTGATGTGTTTCCAAAAGATTTACCTGGACATCCTCCATAACGAGAAATTGAGTTTTCCATTGATTTAATTCCTGGTTCAAGGCCTATATCGAAAACCCCTTATAGAATGTCCACTGTGGAATTAGTTGAACTAAAGAAACAACTAGAGGAATTAAGTAATAAAGGATTTATTCGACCTATTGTTTCTCCATGGGGATCCCCTATCCTTTTTGGTAAGAAGAAATACAGATCTATGAGGTTATGTATCGACTAGAGGGAAATTAATGCCATAACAATAAAGAAAAAGTATCCCCTACCTCGCATTGATGATTTATTTGATCAACTGCATGGAGATCAATACTTTTCAAAGATTGAACTTCGATCTGGATACCATCAGTTGTGTGTGAAGAAGGAAGACATTCCGAAGATAGCATTTTGAACCAGGTACGGGCATTATGAGTTTACAATAATGCCTTTTGGATTGACAAATACACCCTCTGTATTCATGGATCTAATGAATAGGGTTTACAAGGAATATCTTGATGATTTTTTGGTGGAATTTATTTATGATATCTTGGTATACTCCAAAAGCTACGAGGATCATGAAAATCACGTGTGAATTATCCTGAAGACTCTTAGAATACATGAATTATATGGGAAGTTTAGTAAGTATGAATTCTGGCTTTATGAGATTTCTTTTCTTGGCCATATTGTCTCTAAGGATGGAATCTCTGTTGATCCTTCTAAGACAAGAGCAATCCAAGAATTTCCTGCACTGATGAGTATAAATAAGGTATTCAGTTTTATTGGTTTAGCAGGTTATTATCGACGTTTCGTCCAGAGCTTTTCCCGATTGGATAACCCATTAACGAAGATCACACGTAAAGGGGTAAAATTTGTTTGGACAAAAGAGTGTGAAGAATGTTTTAAAGATATGACGATTAGATTAGTCAATGCTCCTATATTTACTCTACCATCGGAGAATTATGGGTTCATTATTTATAGTGATGCATCGAAGAAAGGACTTGTTTTTGTCCTTATGCAGAATGATAGAGTTATTGCCTATGCATCACGACAACTGAAACTTCATGAGAAAAACTATCCTACTCATGATCTTGAGTTAGCTGCTGTAATCTTTTCTTTGAAGATATGGGGACATTATCTCTATCGTGAAAATGTGAGATTTATATTGATCACAAGATTTTGAAGTATATTTTCTCACAGAAAGAACTCAACATTAGTCAAAGGAGATGGCTTGAACAACTCAAGGATTATGATTGTACGATACACTACCACCCGAGGAAGGAAAATAAGGTGGCAGATGCTTTGAGCAGAAAAGGTCATGGAGTTTTGAACATGATGATAATTGAATGGGATCCTATTTTCATGGATCTAGTGAAGATGGATATGGGAATTACCATAGAAGGTGAAACATCGATACTTTTTCATATGGTTGCCAAACCATATTTACTAGAAAAGATAAATATTTCTCAGACCAGTGATGAAGAGTTTCAAAAGAAGATTAAAGCTGTGAATGATGAGAGATTGAGAGACTTTGTGTATGAAGAAGGAATTTTGAAATTTGGGAAGAGACTTTGTGTTCCCGATATACCTGATCTAAAAAGGGAATTTTTAGATGATTCTCATAGTTCCAATTTCTCTATACACCCTGGGAGCACCAAAATGAATAGAGATTTGAAGGAACATTTTTGGTGGGACAACATGAAGAGGGAGATTGCTGATTTTGTGTCAAGATGTATGGTTTGTCAACAAGTGAAAGCTGGAAGGCAATAGCCTGGAGGAGTCATGAAACCTATTCCCATATCGGAGTGGAAATGGGATAATATTACGATGGACTTTATCATGGGACTACCAAAGACTCCTAGAAAGAATGATGCAATATGGGTCACTTTTGATCGTCTTACCAAGTCAGCACATTTTCTTTCTATAAGATAAGATCTACCACTTGAACGTCTATCAAGACTATATATTAATGAAGTTATGAGACTTCATGGTGTACCCCTATCAATTGTTTCTAATCGTGATCCTTGTTTTACTTCAAGATTCTGGAAGTCTTCAGAAGGCCTTAGATACTGAACTTCTTTTGTGCACTGCCTACCACCCTCAAACAGATGGAAAATCAGAACGGACTATTCAAACCTTAGAAGACATGTTGAGATCATGCTCACTTGAATTTTAGGGTATGTGGGATCAATATTTACATCTGGTGGAATTTTCTTATTACAATAGCTTCCATTCAAGTATTCAGATGGCACCATATGAAGCGTTATATGGAAAGAGATGTCGCACACCAACCTATTGGGATGACTATGGTGAGAGAAAACTCGTAGGCCCAGAACTGGTGGAGGAAACGATGGTAAAGGTGAAGGTAATCCAAAACCACATCAAAGCAGCTCAAAGTAGGCAGAAGATCTATGCCGATAACCGAAGGAAGGATTTGGAATTTCAGGTAGGAGGTCATATTTTTTTGAAGGTATCTCCATGGAAGGGAGTTATACATTTCGGTAAGAAGGGTAAATTGAGTCCCAGGTACATCAGACCTTTCGAAATTCTAGAACGAATTGGGGTTGTAGCTTACTGTTTGGAAATAACGCCAAGTCTCTACAAAGTTCATGATGTGTACCACATATCACTGTTGAGAAAATACATGCCTGACCCAACGCATGTACTCACATACGAGGAATTAGAATTGGAACCTGAACTTTCTTATTGCGAAGAGCCCGTCAGGATTCTTAATACAAGAGAACAAGTGCTGAGAAACTGGACGACTCGTCTGGTAAAAGTTCTATGGAGAAACCATGAGATGGAAGAGGCAACATGGGAACCCGAGGAACTTATGATGAAGAACCACCCGAGTCTTTTTATGCAATAATATTCTAGAAATTTCGAGGATGAAATTATTTGGTGGAGGGGAGAATGTAACACCCCTAGCTTCCATGGTACGCTTCTCTTTGCATAATACAGTAGCGTGTGTTGCACGCAACATCGAGTTCTAACACACACCACAACCAATAAAACCAGCCATTATGAATAGTAATACCCACTTTTTGAAATTTTATAAATTTTATCTTTCAAAATGTACTTCATTTTTGGATTCGGAATATCAAAATTATCTTAGGGTGGATTATTGGTATTTTTCTGAAAACATTCAATTTTTGATGAATAGTGAAAAAACACTGAGTTATAGTTTAAAACCAAATTTTTATTTGAATAATTATTTATTTTAATTAAATTTAATTAAGGTAAAAATAGATACATAATACCTATATAAGTTCAATGTAATTCATTTGAGTTATTTTAGAATAATTTTAGATATATAAAAATTTTATTGAACTTTTCACCGTCTTTTACCCACCTCCTAGGAGAATTTAAAAATTCACATAAAACTTAATTTTATTGCTTCTATGAGTGGAATTTATAAAATCATAGAGACACAGTTACTATCAAGGAGTAAAATGTGGTTCAATAAAATAAAAATAATTTTTGGTGAATAGTAACTTTTTACTTTTATTTACCACTGTTAAAAGTAAATAGGGTAATTAAAGGTAAAAATGATATTAATATTACCCTAACACGTTTCCTAATTCTCTTGGACAACTGTATCTCGACCAAATGAAACCTTAGGAATAAAATATTATCATTTAGGTCCACTTGGATTAGATTATGACATTTATTATTATTTAATTCAAAGAAGAGTTAAGATAGTTAAAATCAAAGTTTAATAAATAAAACATTTTTAATATAAGGTTATACATACGATAAAATCGATTATAAATATTCATTGTAAAGATAAAAATATTTCATACATAATGGTATTTTATTTATAATTTTTATACCTAAAATAATTTAATTTATTTTTGACACAATGATGATGTAGTAATTACCTTATTAGTGAAATATTAAAAAATTTGATATTATAAATATAAAAATAAATGTAATTTAAGGCTTTTTAGGAATTACACTAATTTTCTAGGTTAATATGACATATTAGGATTAGTTATATAATATTTATTCTAAGTAATAATGTTGTTATGAAATTATCAAAAACAAAATACCCAATAGTGTCAAAATTGACATAAAAGAGTTTTTTAAAAAAAATATATTACATTATTAATTGATATTCTATTCCTAAATATCTGAGGTTCGGCCAAAGGACTTATATCATGATTGGTGTATCATCAATGTACCACTTGGGGGTCTCTTGGATGTATATAGTAATTTTATTAACAATATAATATAAAAATACAAAGAGACATGGTAAAAGTCAAACTATTTAACTAAGAGTTAAATATAAATGATAAGGTTAATATAGTGACCCAAACCTGTCTAAAATTTATTTTCTGAAAGGATTTCGAGCCATCCCCACCTTAACCTTTAAATAATCCACTTTGAAACCATTATAAACCAAATATTAATTTATTATAAAATAATATTTCTAGCTTTTCCAAAGGTGCCCCTCACCCCTCTTAAAAAAGGGAACTCTTCCTTCTCTCTAATTTACACCTTCAAAGCCTTTTGTCTCAGCCAAACCCTTCCCAAATATTCTCTCAACTTCCCTCACTTCGACCTAGAGGTCTTAGTTTGATCATAAAGCCAACCTAAGGAGCCCTTTTGATCAAATCAAAAGGAAGAACCCGATAAAGAGGTAATGTTTTCACCACCCTCTTAAGTTCCTTTCTTCTTCAACTTCTTCTTTCTTTGTTATTCACATTATAAAATAATAACTCAAGTATCTTATATATACTGTGATATTATTATAAATATGGTACAACCATATTCAGTATTCTATCCATCCTTTGAATGACATGTCACTATACGTGCGTACGTACGGCTTACCATCTCTACGTCGTGGTGTAATTGTTATCCAAAACCTTATTATTTGGATGGATATGATAATGATGTGTAATTCATGTAAATAATAAATATAACATGATAATTATTATTTATATATGATATAACATCCAATTATATATTATTCTAATATCAAAATAATGATATTGTCGCTCGTGCGTGCGTACGGACTACCGTCTCCATGAACGTGATGAGATTCATTCCTCATCGTATCCATTCAACTCTAATTTTCATTTGATGATTAAAAATAATTTTTAAGGACTTGATATCATTCTGTATATGAATATTATACATCCCATACATAACAAATATGTCTCACATAACAAACAATATAAAGAAAGACGAATCTGTTAACACCCGAAACGTTGATAATATTAAGATATTATTAACAAATCAATATTAAAAGATCATATATAATATCATATTAATGTATATTATTATTGTATAATTTAGTAACAATTATTTCACCATTATACAGGAGGTTAACTTACCCTCAACCAAGGAAAAGTACAAGGTAAGGGTTTATTTCACAATCTCTTCATTTTCTGAGGTTGTTTATATGTAATTATCTATTGGGACCTCTTTATCATCCACATCCATGTTCCATAAAAATTTATTTCAAAACATTCTTAATATTTTATAAACTGTGGGTTAAATTCATTTATATCCTTTTTGACTTTTTATAAGATGATTATAAAAGAATATTTCGGTCGTTTTCTAAACAAGGTCCTTTTTAACCTTTTCGACAAAATTAAGGTAAGAATGTCTTTTTTTTAACTTATATGGAGGGTGTGGCTATTTTCTACCATTATAAACTCGTCAAAGATTCCCTTACAATCTTATAAGAATATTTTCAAAGAAAATGTTTTATTTTATAATTATGTGACTCTTAAATGATTTCAAAATAGAAAGAGATTTTTCTCTAAAAAGGGTTTTGATTTCATCTATGTCAACATCCTTTGATGAATTTTAAATTTATTTGAAGTTGATTTATTATGATACAAAACTTCCATATTTTATTGAAGGTTTTGTTATATGTTTGATTGTGGATGTGCTATTTTTATACCATACATGGTTTATGGTTAAAGTATTGACATTTCATATGCTAGTTTTAATACGAATGTTTATGATATATTTAAACTTTTTCATATGAGGAATGTATTGGACTTAGTAAGTGACGGTTGGAGCCCGCTATAGCACCTCAATGCATCGGTAGGTCTCATGAGAAAACTAGACGTGGAATTGGCCAAGGACCTTTCCCAATTTGATTTATGGTTTTGGCCGAGGCCTTAATCATTTTTAGATGTCTTGGTCGAGGCATTGAAAAAATGTTTCAGAATGTTCAGCATTATACATTCCCTCATTTTGGAAATAATAATATTAATGGTTCATGTAGTCATTCGACTAGTAGAATACCCATGATTATGTTTTATTATGGAATTATTTACTCAGCTCATATTCTTTCCATAAAAGTATTCATGTTTATTATTGGTAAAGGCATGTGGTTTCAATTATTTACCATGCTTAATATTTTTGTCATTTTTCTCTGTATTACTTACCCTTATTGAGCATTTAAGCTCACCCCTATCTTATGTTTAATTTTCCCAGGATATGAAGAAGTTAGTTATGAGTGACTAGCAGGCATAATCTAGGAGGCTTGGATGTTTCTAATGAAATATATTTGTGTTGTATTTCTTTTCAAGTTGTAAAGTAAAACCTTTGTATGAATCATGTTTCCAATAATACTAAACTGATCGGTCTTTCGAGATTTGATTTCCTTATGATCATGCCAATGTTATGTAATAATGCTTTGACTCTCGTTAACTGGGGTGGGGGCATTACACTTAATTGTTTCAGACTTGGAGTTTTTACATAGAAAATTTCATATGGATTCATATCTGAGTTTGGCCTATAGAAACATTAGTTCTAAATATACATATCAGTGCTCATGTATTTCCTCCAATAATAATGATAAAGACTATGTTCAAGTAACATAGTTCTCCCCATTTCTACCAGACATTGATTTTTTCTTTCAGCAACCCCATTTTGTTGACGTGTGTATGGTGAACTGAACTCATGCCAAATTCCATGCTTCTCAAGATAACTTTCAAACTCTTTATTCTTATACTCACCACCATTATCAGTTCTCAACTTCTTCACATAATACCCACATTCCCTCTCTATTTTTCTCCTGAAACTCTTGAACATTATCAGAGCATCTGACTTATGTCTAATGTACAGAAGACAATAAATACGAGTAAATTCATCAATGAATGTAATTAAGTAATTGTCTCCATTTTTATATTTAATTCTCATTGGTCCAAAGATATCAGATTGTATGAGTTCCAAGGGTATTTTTGAGAGAATTTCAACTCTCTTATGCATAGAGTTTGTAATATTACTTTTCTCACAAATAGTGCAACACCAATATCTTCTTCTTGATATATTATTCATATCTCAAACACTATCTTTCTTTGGTAACTTGCACATATTTCTCTGACACATATTTCCCAGCCTTTTATGCCATAAAAAAATTTCATTCACCACACCCATGTAACAATAGTTCTTTACTTTTCCAACTTGGAACAAATTACCTCTTGTATCTTGGCCTCTTATAACTATATTTCCATCATTTTCACTTTTAACAACAAATCCATCTTTTCTAAATATAAATGTGTTCCCTTATCATAGAGTTATGACACACTTAGTAGGTTATGTTTCATCCCATCAACATATAGTGTTTTCCTTGAATTCATCTTTTCTTTTCCAATGATGGACGATCCAACACCTTTAATCCTCAAAGATTCATCATTACCAAATGTCATAGTTCTTTCTTTGAAGTCTTTCACATTCTTTAGAAGCTTTAAGTCTCATGTAATATGATAGGAACACCCACTATCAAAAATCCATGGAAGTTCTCCTTTTGTAGATTTCAAAATAGTTTCGACGACAAGAGCTCTTTGCTCTTCCTTTTCTTCCACTTTCTGTTGTGCTTCCTCCAATTTCCTAGCCAAGTCAATGTGTTCGGGCCAGACAATCATGCACTATTTCTTTTCATACTTAGTAGAACTATCCCTTTTAGATTTTAAAAACTCTGTCTTATGAGGATTATTAAGAAACTTTTCTTGCTCTGGTAACACAACAAGGTTTCCCTTATCAATATGTCCAAGTTGATTAAATCTTTCACAAATAGTTTCCAGTGGTTGGAACCTATTATCATCTTTCACACCAACCTTCTCATATATATTTTGAAATTTAAATATATATTTTCTCTTTTTAAAGGATTGACTCCCCCTCAATCATTGTCTTTCAAAACTTTTGGAATAGTTGTAATGTTGTTAGTTAAACCAAAAACTATTTTCCATGTGTCCAAATACACCACAATACCAGAAATATCCATAGAATGAATATTTTCCTCAGAAACTTCCACATTGACCGGAGTTGTGAAAATGCATCTAAATAATATTCTTACCGTAATTATGTTGTATGTTAACCTTCATATTTTCAATTGTAATTTTCTTCTTCAGCTCAGATTTGTATTCAGTCTTACGGGAACTAGAAGTGATAGACATCTTTCTGAACTCAATATTTTTAGATGCTTCTAGTTTTTCATTATTGCTAACTTTGACTACATACATAGCCTTTCCAACGATTCTCTTATCATTACCCATTCCATATTTCTTTTCAACCTTTGAAGGAAACTTTTGTTGATCCTTATTAGGCTCATTCTTAGAAGAACAATCACCAACTTCTGTAACATAGTTTTCAAACCTTGTGTTCTTTTTCTCAACTTTATAAAGTTTATGTTAGACAAGTTCCAACTCATCTTATTTTTCCTTCGGTTTTACTTCCAGATGATCATTATGATTATTTTCTCTTTCAAGAGAATTTTTAAGAGCATCAATATTTTTTTTAAATTTTTCTTTCTTGTCAGGAAAAAATTATTGGTCATTTGATGAAGACTTTTCATTTGTCAATTTTTTGTTTTCCTTCTCAAGCCTTCTGATCTTCCTCAAACATTCCTTCAGCTCTTCTTTTAGATACTATTAAAGTTGAGTTTCTTATTCTTCAGTACTAAAGCTCTCATAATCATCATTATTCATTATTGCAAAAAAGGTACTCTCTCTAGATTTCTCGGAAATATATTTTTCAGATTCAATCTTGTTATCATCATCTTCTTCATTTTTTGACAAAAAGATTCTTCTTTTTAATTTGAAAAACTTTTTTATCATTACATCTTATAGAATATTTATCATTGCCACCCTGTTTATTCTATGACCATCTTGGTCTTCTATCTTCTTCATCACAATCTTCATCTTTCCCTTTTTGAGGGAAATTAGCCGAAAAGTGGCCCACATCTCTACATTCAAAACATTTTAGAGGGATTTTCCCTTTGTATTTACCTATGCCATTTTAAAAAATTTAGAAAACAAGGACAATATTTCATCAAAATTTTGACCTACCTCATTTTCAGAGTCGGATTCACCAACTTCATATTCAATATGAATATTCTATCACTTCTATTTCTTTTCAGCCCGAAAAGACATTTCTCTATCATTTTTTCCTTTTATCTTCATAGTCTTCTCCCTTATCATTTTATAATTGATGATAGTGCTATGCAAATCATCTAGCGATAATTTTTCTAGATCTCTATCTTCTAGTGATGAAAATTTAGCATCAAATTTTTCAGGAAGAATTCTCAATATCTTTTCAACAATTGTAGAATCATCCGACTTTTCACCAAGACATATGATTTTACTGACAATGTCATTTATCCTAGTAAATAATTCCCCAAATAATTCATTCTCACCCACATTTAACTCTTCATACTTTAGCCTATAGATTTTAATTTTTTCCTTCTTTACTTTTGTATTTCCTTCATATATGTTTTTCAGTTTGTCGCAAATTACTTTGGTTGTAGCAACATCATTCACTCTTAAAAAATCACTCTTATAACGAGATGAGAGTAATGCATTTTTCCTCTTCCATCATTCTCAATATTCTTCTTATTTGCAGGATTCAGAGTAACCTTGTCATCAATAGCATAAAATCCATCTGTTGTAGTTTCAAGAACTTCATATCCAAGAGACATAAGATAAGGCATCATTCTATCATTCCAGAGATGATGATTCTTCTGATAAATTATCAAATTATCATATCATTCCAGATATGTTAATTCTTCCCTTTACTATTCACATAGTTTAGATTCTCCATCAAAACCTCTCTTCAAAACTTCACCAAGAACAAATGAAAGGATCTTATGCTCTAATACCAATTAAAGTTACCCAGTTAGGATCCAAGTATCCCTGAGAGGGGGAGGGGGTGAACAATGATATCTTTTTCTTTTATGTTTTCCATTTTTTTAAATATCCTTTGACTCCTATTAAATATTTGTTTCCCCTGCTGAACATACACAACCACCAGAACACAAGATTTACAAGGTTCACTCCTCACCAAGAGTAGCTACATCCTTAGTATGGTACGGAAATAATCTAGTACAACACAATACACTAAAAAATAATCCTTTAATGTGGAATACAATGAGTAGGATATTCCCTTTCACTCATGTAGTACTTGGGAGATAATCCTCAAGTATGTGTGCACCCTTTTAGCACAAATAGGGTAAAGAAATTTCTCTGTGCTTCTTAACAACCATTCACAAATCTGATCTTTGAAAACAAATCTTCTCTTTCTTATCCAGAAGCTGATAGAAACTACTTGGAATTCGTAATGATACTTAGTCCTATACCATATTCATATCTTGATCCACTTGAAAGCACTTCTCACTAAATTTGGGTACTCAAATCTTTATCTCGCAGAGCTCCTTCATGAAGCTCCTTCGTAAAGCTCCCTACTTCGCAAAGAAATTTAGTTCGCAAATCTTCCTAGTATGAAAAGATCACTAGATTTCAGAGCTCAATATTTCATGGATCATAGATTGGTCTTTGCAAAAATTATTGTTTCTCAAAGCTCAATGGCTCACTGCGAAGCTCCTTTCCTTGGCGAAGCTTACTTCCTTCATAGAGCTTGCTTTCTCCCAGAACCTTCTTCTTAATTCGAGAGCTCTAAAAATCTCATTAAGTCTCTCTACTTATCTCAAGGGGGTAGGGGCCTATTTATAGGCTTTTTACACTGACTCTAAAAGATTCCATCCACCTCAGTACCATGTCATCATTAAATTGTGGAGCTCCAAAATTTCCACCTAAATTCACTCTGTTTCGCGAAGCACAGTGGCTATTTTCTAGATTCACAAAGCTTTTCGTAATCGTGAAGCCTTAGTTGAACTCCTTTTCACCTCAACAATTTTATTTCTTCCTTTTATCCACTAAGATTCTCTTTCTTCATTCATGCCACCATGATCCTCCTTCTGTCTTTGTATCTCAAATCTTTCTTGTGAAGCTCTTCACCTCTGCCATTCACGAAGTTCGTCTTAATCACAAAGAACACCATCAAATTTCTCCATGTATTTGAAAAATACACTTCATGAATCCCATATTCACAAAATTCATAACTTTTAAATATTTTTATATTGTCTTCAAGAAAATCCACTTTTTACGATGTTAGCCCAACTCCATATTTTGGACCCCCAAAATTTGGCAAACATTGGGAAACTGTACCACCTTAGACACCTGCTTCTACAACACCAACCATGCTGATGGCCTTCATCATTTCGTCCCTTTCCTTCATAAAGCTTGGATCATAAGTTCTCCAACCAACTTATGATCTTTTTGAAATACAGACCAGAAAAGCATCATCATGTTGACCGTGGATAGTATTGTAATTTTTCTGTCTTTACTCACCCACATATACAAAGTGAAGTGATTTCCTTTCTTCACAATCTTTCTTGACAGCAAAAGACAATACTTTATTCATCCAACAACTTCATCATCCAACTTGGTCCCAATAGTGACATGGGATCTAGAGGAAGAGATGAAGGATAACTACCTTCACTTGTTTTCACCTGAGTATGTAAAATAAAATTTACACAAAAAATTTTCATAAGGGGGTGAATATAATGACTCAGAATTTTATCAATGTAATTTCTTTTCTTATAATTATGTCATGTAGTATAAAGAACAAACATCACATAGTGAAACCCATAAAACATTTTTCTCATAAATGAATAATGATAAATTAGTTAGAAAATTAACCAATAATAATTCCAAATATTATAGTGGGATAATAAATAGAAAATAAACTAATAAGAATAGGATAATTTGTACCTACTCAATCCACCAAAATGACCGCACTCACGAAAAAAAGCTATATAAATAAAATATAAATTTAATAATAAAATATTCCTTATGAATATAAAAGTATGTTTATATATATAATTGAGAGAAATATATAATTTAATGAATAATAATGTAATAAGATGTATTTATAGAAAATAGTGAAAACATGTGACCGTTATAAATCTGATCATTGGAATATTAATCTGACCATTAGAATAGTATTCTGACAGTTTGGAATAGTAATCTGATTGTTAGAATAGTAACTTCACCTATGGAAATGTAAAATTATATTTTGATATCTTATAAAATTAAAATATGATATATTTATATCATGGTACAAGTAAATAAATGTTTTAAAAGTTATAAATTAAGTATTAGTATTTTTCTAAAACGTAACTGTTTTATTTTCAATTTTAAAATGAATATAATGATTTAAAAGAAAATTTATTTTCAAAAAATGGATTCGTAAATTATTATGATATTTTATTATAATTATAAGATAATATTATGAGACTGTAAGTAATTTTTCAATGGGTCATAAAATTTATTATAATTTTAAAATCAGTATTTTTAAAATAAATTAATATTTAATTTAAAATTTAAATTTATCATATATAAAATAATATTTTTCAGAAAATGGATTCCATTTTTGAAATATAAACTTTTAAAAATGGTTTTGGTGAATTTTTTGGATTTTTCTAAAATAGTTGCCTTTTTGTTAATAGTGAAATACAATAATTTATGGTGTTTGAAATTATAAGACAAATACATGAATTTTTGAGTCATGGTTGATTTAATCACCCATTAGTTTGATCTCACATGCACTATTTACTTTATATTATCACAAAAAACAATATTATTGATAGTCATGATCCAAAATAACAATCTAATGAATATAATAATCAATAACACCCCTCTCCTGCCCTTATAAATACCACCCCTTCTCCTCGCACCTTAAAATCCTTGTAACTTGCCAATATTGTATCAAATTAACTTACCAATACTCTTCCACATGTATTAGTGTTTTTGGTTTCACCAAAATACCAATTTTAATTTCCTTAAAGAGGTCCTCAAGGAGACAACATTCAAGATGTAGAATCCTCCATCTTCTCCTTTTAAATTATTTATTTAGTCTTCCTTATCCTCACCCTCCCATACAAATTTGAATGATATCTCCAATATCATATATATATATATATATATTATTTATTTTATTTTATTTTTTAAATAGAATTCAAATAATAAAATCTCATTTCTTCTCCTTTTATTGTAAAAATGAAAACGTTGTCTGTGATATGTCAGTTCACCACCTTCGTGGATGATGAGTTTTCATTTACCATTAATGTTTTCATGATAGGTTTAAATTTACTTATAATTGTTTAAAATGACTTAAATATGTATAATATATTTGTTCTCACATTCTGGAATAAATATATTTCCATAATATTATATAAAATGAAACTAGTTTGTGATAGTTGGCAGAACCGCCAAAATGAAGGAACCAAATAATGTTAACATTTCTACTAAACAGATTTTCCCTAGATCTAAACAAAAAATGATATGTGGGGCCATTATAATTTATGAAAGGTAATGAATAATATTTCAATACAATTATATATTTTTATTCCCATTTTCCAATAACATCTATAATTATCCACAAATGATTCGACCATGACACCATGAAACTGACTCTCCTTGAATGATGAAATTGAACTTTATAACACATCAAATTGGCCATTAATAAACTTAATAAAATTATAATAAATCAAATATATGTGTAATATAATTTAATTAAATTATTAATTAATATAATTTGATTATATAATACATTAAGTGTGAGTTAAGAACACATTCATACATAAGGTAAGGGATCTCTCCAAACCTCCATACTACCATTAGGTTACACTTTCTCTCTCCTTACCTAAATTTACCTATTCATTATTCTTAAATACTGATCATATATTATGTATATATGTTCCACACATATGTATATAGCTAAATTAATATTTATTTTATGGGTAAATACATATTTTAAAATTTAACCTTCTCAATTCCTCTCGATAAGCAACCCCAATTAAAAGGAAATTTCTCTGTTTCTTACCCTTTTCAAGTAAAATGCACAAAAATGATTCAATCCACCACTATTTTCCTAAAATCACTCATTGTGTAATGAAAAAATATTTTAATTTATTTATTTTTTTAGGGAAATAATTTTTTCTTATCCTCTTTAAATACTCTTCATTCTTTTCCCTAAAACTATACTTGAGTGGCACATTTCTAAACTTACCTAGACATTATTTTTTGTGATTTCACTTTTTTTGAAATCATCTTTCATGATATATTCTTATGATAATTTTATAAATGTAAAAGAGTAATTTAAATCCCTTATTTAATGGATACCCTTATCATACACCCTTTGGTTATGCCTTGTGACATGATTATAAAAATCATTTATTTCCATGGGTAACGATTATATTTATTCCTTATGTTTTATTTATTTATGTGGAATACATATTTATGTACATGTTATGATAGATGAACCCATATAGTTATCTATTTAATTTGGTAATTTTTTTCTCATGATATTTATGTAAGGGATTAGGGAGTAAACCAAATCCATTATGGGTCTCTATTCACTATGTGATTTATCTTGGAAGTTAGTCATGACGTATGTTTATATCATGATATATGTTATTTCCATATTACTATATTTCCATTATCATATTATACCATGTTATATATTTTATGACTCTAAATGTTTATTTATTAAACATTCATTTTATGTTATCATGTTATACCTTCTAACTCATGTGATATTCTTGATTTCCATGTTTATTCCCTTAATGGGATTTTTAGCTCATCCATTTTGTCAATGTAATCCCTTGGTTATCCTATGAATATATAGGATATAAAAGGATGTTAGGATCTAATTTTATATATTTATTAAAAAAAATTATAGTTTCATGTTTTCTAATTATTAACCTAGTCTTCCTAATACACTAGTTTTTTTATCCTTGGTTTGTATTTGATAGTTAATAATGCTTAATATCAGGTAATAAGATGTGTAAAGGGATAGGATCACTATATAAATTGTTAATGTTGGTTCTTATATAATTGAAAATGGAAATCATGCAAGGATAAAACAATATCATCCCTGGTATCTATTAGAAATTATTAGAGACACCAGCTATCTGCAAACCTTATAAGCCTCGGTTATACATGAAAGGAACAAAAAACTCATCTGGAACTATGCATGATGATCTGAAAAAATTTAAAAGACATTAAAAATAACTAATCATAAAAAAATTATATATGTTCTGGGTATATCCCAATTAGTTAAAATCATAAAAAAACTATCCTTATGGAACTCATCAAGCAAGAAAAGATCATGGGACCAATTACAAAGAAGGAAGGAATCTTTAAAGAATAATCTAAAGGGATCCATATGTGATCATATCACACATTTCCTTCCATGTGGAAATCATCAAAATCCTTAGGAATCATTCCAAAATATTCTATATATCCCTTTAAAATAGGAATCAAATCATTGTAATGAGAGTTTTTTAGTGTTATTCTCATTTAGAATCTTTAATTATACCTCTTGTAATGGGGAGCTATGACTCTTGTTTTTTAGCTAAGGGTAAGGGAAACAGAGCATGGTGGAAGAATTTATAACCCATATTTTAAAAAAATTGGACTATATCGACATTATAAAAATAGATAGAACTTATTAGGTTTAGGTTTTTCCATAGATATTGAAAATAATATCAAGTATGAAGAATGAAATCAAAATGGAACCTCATGGAATTGTAAATCCCAATATACTATACTCATCTCTATTTCATGGTAGATCAATGGATTCAATCCAATATCCCTATATATCTTCCAAAAAAGAAACATAATCTTATAGTTATTTTATACTGGATTATTATATTCAATAATGACTTGCATATGTATCTTATAATGAATACATTATCATGGGAAGAATAGAAACCCAATCCAAGAATGTGAGATCGATATAATCATGTTTTTTTCAATTTATCTCTCTAGAACTTGAGAGTGAAATATTGGTCACTCTAAATTAATTAAGGGGATAAAATGGATTAAATTTGGGTGTAAAACTCCTTTTTATACTTAGTTTAATCTTTCATAAACTTTGTTTTGAGATTATGAAAGTTAACTTAAAAAAATAAAAAAAATCACCCAAAAAAATTTAACTTGTCATAAACATCATAAATATTTTATCACTTACTTATATCACTATAATGAATCAAATGATAAAATAAGAAACATTTAATAATATTGTTAACTTCCATAATTATTTAAGGAACATTGAAGATATAACATTCATTCAAAAAATAATAATTTATCTCATATTCAATTTTATACATAAATAACTTGTGAAGACCTTGAGAAATAAATTAAATTCTATTTATTTTAAAATTGAATAATATATAATTGAATTTATTAATTTAATTAATTTTGATCATTAAAACTATGGAATTAAATAGTCCACATATGTGAAACCCACTTCACTTTGAATCCTAATTCATCATAATTGGTGGAACTTATGGATACACATTTTGTGTGACCCTTTAAGACCTTACCTGGCTTAAAATTAAATTTTTATTTCCAAATCACTTTTAAGTAAAAAGTGGGATACCAAACATGGAAAAAATTAAGTGCATAAAACATCTAATCCATTAACTCAATAGTATTTATTCATACTCATAGACCATAAGTAGTATATAGAAATATATCATGGACCCTAAAGAGATAAGGAAAATTCATAGTTATAAAAACCTCCTGTGAACATTTACTATATAATATAATCTCTTTATATTGGGATATATTATAATTCATGATGAATACCTTATGTAATTATCCTTTAATGGTTTATTTATCCTCTTTTCAGTTTATTGGGTGTTGATTTCTTCATCAGCCATTTCCATTGATTTAATCAAGGAACTATCATCCCAATAAAGTGGCTAAAAACATATTCTTACTATAATATGAAGAAAAAAATCATTTCTTGGTTATCCAATCAATGAAATATAATTATTGATGTGCATAAAACAATCTACCAAACCAAAAACCTAAACTATCATGGTTTTCATATTACACCAAAGTATGTGATAAAATGATACATATTGATAAATATCTCAATTTGAGACACCAAAACACATACTAATATATAGGAACATTCAATGATAGCCAAAACGTGTGTTGTTTTTATTGGTGGGTCAGTCCTTATAATCTATACTACTTGAGATAACCAGGTGAAAACTTCCTGAGAATAACCCTCGATGCTTATGATCCCCCATCACATGATATTCAGACACTATCTATATCCTATCAATATAATGTATCTAGAATATAAGACATATATTTAATATTACAATCATAATTTCTTTGGTTCTCATTAAAGTTTAGTAAATTCTTTAAGATATTGATATGAAAAATAGTTCAAGGATATAAACTTGTAAATAGTGTATGTGGAAGTAATAATGATATTATGGTAAGAAAAAAATCATGAAAAATTCTCTATATAAATGATATGCTAATCGAAAATAATTAATTTAGTTGGGTCTTGGGAACCCAAAATCACAACGCTCCCACTTACACTAAAGGAAACTTGATAACTATTAACTTTTCAGATATCACATGATAAAATCATCCTTCTGATGAGTTATTTATTAAGTCATTGGTTTGGATAAATTTTATTCATGAAAACTATAATATTTGTGACTTCACCACATTGATTAAAAATTCATCATGATATTATACTTATATTTACATACATTTTTTATTACCATTATCATAATATTATCAATATTTATTTCTTGATAATGATTTAATTTTTTTGTATAATTATAATAAATGGAATAAATCATTTTATATTTATACTTCTTTTTTAGTTACACTAGATGTTACAACTTACTCAATATTTGTATATACGTCCACCAATGGATTTAATGATATTATCTTATTCATTAAAAAAAATTAACTATGATAATAGATCAATTTTATTTGCAATAATACTTGTTTTTTTCCCCTTGATAACTTTTTTTCCTTCTTATCTAAGTACCAAGAACTTATCCCTTTTACTTCTCAAGTACTATTAGATAGTTCTAACATTTTACTTGTGAAATTATCCAATATTGGTTCAATGTTTTCCAATCATTTTTTATGTTTACAAAACATTAAAATTGATATATATAAGGTCATGCATGATAGATCTCATCATTTAAAAAAATGGAGTTCTTCTAAACATTTTAATCTTTTTATGTGTTTTAACACATCATCTTCTAGAGATTTCTACCATGTGACATAGTTGAAAATTCTCTCTTGAATGTTTTTTATCTCTTATTTTTCAATATTTTGTTAATGTATGTACTATTAATGGATCTATGTAATCTCATAGATTAATCACAATATACATTATTCTATAGAACATTTTTTCTACATTAATTCATTCTCGATTAAATATTTTCCATAATTCTTAAATAATTTCAATACTAGTATCTATTTTTCATATCTTTTCTGCATATATCAAATATAAAACAATATTAATCCCACTAACCTCTTATAGACACATGGAAAAATAATCATTACATGGTATAATGTATAATTATATCCATAAATGGATCCTTACAAAATTTCTATGAAAATAATGGTGGCTACTATGGAAACTCAAATTCAAATGGATTTAAGTATCTATATTGATGAAAAGGTTTCTACACAGTCATCACCATGACTAATATTAAACATTTAATATTCTATATTTCATTATAGATAATATATTTTCAATCCATTTATATATTTATCTTGAATATACATTTGGATCTTGTGGGATTTATATTATTTTAAAGTTCTACCAATATACAAACTTGATTTTCGTATATGGAATCCTTTCCAAATTTATATCAACGTGATAATTTTTAACATATTTTTTATCTACCACTTAATAGAATAAGTATATGTTAGTTATAATGAATAATATATCACATAACCAGGTAATAATAAAACCATCTATATTTATTTTATAACATTCATGTGTGGTGTGTGTCTCTATAACATTATTTTTCCATGAAATATTAAGGAAATATTTCTTATAGAAACTAATTATGCATATTGAGCCTTGAATTTATCAAATTTTAACATGATCCCACTATCTCAAATAGAGAATTTCTCCCTCTTATATAGATATATGATTTCAATTGATTATTACTCTTATATATTAGGGATTTATAATATCCTTATTAGCTTTTATACAATTACCAAAGATGAACTTTACGATTTGTATTGATGTAAAATTATTACTAAAACAATCCTTACCAAACACTTCACATATTAACATGTGAATTTTATGAAATAATGTATTTTTCCACTATATATTATATTATATCCATGTTCCTTTATTTTTTTTTAAGAACCTTTGTGATAATTTGTTTTAAAAATGTTTTTGTATTTGTTGAAAACTAACCTTTTTGTATAAGAATATTTTTTTTATTCAAAAATCATATCAAGTCTATCATAATGAGATTTTAAGAAATCAATAGGTTAATGGAAGTTTTATCCTAAACATAAAGGGGGTGAAAAGTTTTTAAGATGTTTTCTGGACTTAGAGGATCGGAATGAGAAGCACCAAACTAAGAGTATCAGATCTGTCTGTATCAGATTTGGATCATTGGATCCAAAATAATTGGAGGCATAAATTTTTTTCTGGAATTTTTCTATTTCTATAATTATAGAAAGAAAAATGATTTTGAGTCATAAAAGTAGAAGTTGTTGAGTGAATATTTCTTATTGTTTCAAAAGAGTTTTCAAAGAATATTGTGAAGTCAGGAATTTGAATGTTCTCATATTTTCTAAACTAAATTATATAATGCTTTGTTGGTCATTAAGTTCTCAAAAAACATGAAAACTGTCATGATAAATGATTTTTAATAAATAGAGGAATCATAATAATTTTATCAAATCCAAAAGTACCAGACTCATAAGTTTTTATAAGAAATAAAGTGTAAAGTTGATGAAGTTTGAATAATTTAAAAGTTTCTAAGTTGATTCATTATTGAATACATTCCATATTTATATAAAACACATTATAATGGTATTTACATCATAATGGAAAAATCCATCATAATGAGCTGAAGAATAAAGACTAGTCATAATGATCTGATAAAGAAATGTAGATCATAATGAGCTGAGAAAGAAATGAAGATCATAATGAGCTGATAAATAAAGGCAGATCATAATGATCTAAGAAAGAACGGTAGATTGTAATAATAATAGGAATTTGAAGCTGAGGATGTTTTATAATAATAATATGGGGATTTTTCATCATAATGATGAAAAGATAAATGTTTGAGAAATCTGATTATGGATAAGAATTTATGTGAAGAATTGAAGTGGTCACACTTGATATAAAATTATGTGTAAATCTCAGATAAATCAAAGAAGGTTTGAAGAAGTAAAAGCTGAAGTTTAATTGTGAGAGTTTTCTAGAGTTTTTAAATCTAAAGAAGTGGGGAAAGTTTTCATGTTTCCCACTATTTTTTGTGATTCTCCTATACCTACTTTCTCGGATCATTCATTCATTGTAACTCTTTACATAATCACAAAAGGTGGTGCACTGAAGAATTTTAAGTGAAAGTTCCCATCATATTGAGGAATATTTTATTGAGAATTTGAGTTTTTCATATTGAAAATCAGTTTATCATATTTAGTCTATAATATTGAGGCAATTGGACTGAGGAAGAACAGATTTAGTGTTTGAGTAGTTTTTGAGAAGTACCGGTTGATTAAGGGAGAATCATATTGACCTCATCGTATTGAGAGAATAAGATCTTAGAAAATTAGACTGAGGATCCAGACTGAGCTTTTGTGGAGAAAATTAAACATATTATTTATTATTTTTATTGTCTCAATTTTTTTGTAATCCAACTTTTTAAATTTATGGGATTCAATATAATATTTCCCATTAGGATATAGAAGGTGTCTAATGGGATTTTACATAGGTTTTACTCACTTCTTCATAATAGTTAATTTCTATAGACCCATGG
Organism: Viscum album; assembly: GCA_963277665.1. Classification (NCBI taxonomy): domain Eukaryota; kingdom Viridiplantae; phylum Streptophyta; class Magnoliopsida; order Santalales; family Viscaceae; genus Viscum; species Viscum album. Next base: position 1,769,773,855 of record OY728152.1, read on the forward strand.
GAGTGGCTATGATAAGGATGTAGATACTCACACTCATTATAAACCTTTTAAATCTTGTGTGCTTTACATGATTTCCTACTTTTTAATGCTTGAGTATTTACTAACAGGTGATAAATAAATTAATCTTAACATCTTTTAGGGGTTGAGTTTCAAAAAGTTTTGAAACTCTTAAAAAGTGAACAATTGATTCAACCCCCCTTATCAATTGTTATTCAATCATTTGGAACTTCAATTGGTATTAGAATCAGGTTCCCTTTTTGAATACTTATCATGGATAGTATAAATTCTTTCAATATTAGAGGAATTCATACATTTTATGGAAACAATTATTATGGATGGAAAAATAGGTTGATTATTTATCTCCTATCTCTTTTCCTAAATATTTTTTATGCTGCTAATATTGGTTTTCCACCAATTTTGTATGATTGTCCTATGAAATTTTATGATAAGAGAAAATTATAGAATTTGATGGAAATTCTATAAATTCAATCCTTATGCCCTTATTAAAGAGTAATTATCAGAAGTTGATGGGTCTCAATACTTCAAAAAGTATATGGGACAAGTTGGAAAGTATTATTGAATGGAATACTAAAGTGAAGGAAGAAAAGCATAAAATTGGCATAGTATGTATAAAGAAATTATAATGTGAAATTAAGAAACTATTGATGAATAATTCACCAGATTAAATGAAATTTTTTGCAACAACAGAGGATTTATAGATGTCCTAGAAGATTAAACAATTATGTAGAAACTTATTCGAAACATTCTGAACATTTTTTATTCAAAAATTTCCACTTTAGAAGATAGGGATGATTTATCTCTTGATATATTGCATAACTTTATTATTTCTTATGAAATGATAAATGATAAAATATTTAAAAATAATATAAAAGATAAAATGTATTTTGAAGCTATGAGAAAGATTAAAATTCGCAAAGTTGAAGATGTTGATCCTTATGACTTTGAAGGAAAAGATAATGATGAGTTGAATAATAAAATCATGTCTCTTATATCCAAGTACTCTAAAAGAGGAAGATGAAAGTATAGAGGTAAACTTACTCTCAAATGTTTTGAGTGTGGTGGAATCAGACACTTTTCTATGAATTACCCCAAGAAGAATGTTGGTGAATATTGAGATTATTCTGATGAAAAACCTCTATGGAAAAAGTAGAACAAAAATGATAAAGAATAAAATTCATCCAATAAATACAATAATAATTTTACTAAAAATAATATATGTATGTTGAGTAAGAAAGATGAATCTGGCTCAACTGAAATCAATTCTTCAGAAGATGAATGTTCCAAAAAGGTTAGAACATTCATTGAAAATTTTGAGAGAATTTGAAGTCTCCTAAAATAGTTAAGAAGTATGAGATAAAGAATCTTACAGAGAGTATCATCTCAGAACAGAACTTCTTGTATGTCTTGAACAAAACAAATATCTCAAGAGACAAATAAGGATGATAAAGAAAGATAGTGAATAATTTTCTGAAGGAATAAAATAGTTCATCCAAAGTGAGGATCAATACATTAATATGATCATAAGTTACAAAATAATAATTTTTAAACAGGGAAAGTTAATTTAAGATCTCAGTAATAAGATAGAAGCTAAGTAAGAAGAAGTTAAAAAGTCTTAGTCAAAACTTTTTGAGTCTAAAAGTACCTTGAGAAAGACGAATGAAAAAATCAACAAGGCCTTAGAAGTAAATGTTGAGACTTATAAAGTTGCTGATAAGAATAAAAAAATAATTAGGTGAAATCCTCACCCACCAAAAATATTTTTTTCATCTGGATTTTTTTAATATTTTAGGCTTTGGAAAAAATGTATCGGTAATTATTGGGTTGAAAATGGATTTGAGAAACCTATCACATATACAAAAGTTAAAAAATCACCCAGGATGAAAGATGGTCTATGACCAGAGTATATTGAAACGTGAAGAAGTTATCAACCTCAATAATGATTCTATAAATAATGATCTTACTTTAATATAAAAATAAGATTCAATTTTTATTGCTAGTGTTGAGGAATCTATAGCCGCAAAGCTTATAATTGTTTGAATAACCTATATCTTCCCAGAAGAAGGCTTGATGAAAGAAGAATGAATAACATTCCTAATACATAGTAAGTTAGAAAATAAAAATATCAATATTTGAGAAACCATCCAAAAAAATAAATATGAATTTTTAGAAGATGTTTTGGGAATATGTGATGAGGTTGGTCATCATGCTGAAAAATGTGTGGCACTCCTTCTAGAATAATGTTTTTATAGTGGAAAAGAAAATGAAAGCTGGAAAGAGAATACTTAAAATAAAGAGGTTTTACTATTTAGACATCTTTAAAAGAAAGTAAAAGGAACAACCCATGGATACTTGATAGTGGTTGTTATTCATATATGACGGGTGATATTAAAATATTAAAACATATTGAAATTCATAATTGAGGAGAAGTTACCTTTGGTAATGATTTTTGCTTGGAAATCAGAGGAATCAAAATGGTCGAGATTGAAGTAGAAAAGTTTAAATCTAAGGAAGTTTTATTTATTGATGGGATAAAACATTACTTAATTATTGTAATTCAACTTTTTGATGATGAAAATAAGTAATCTTCACAAAAGATAATTGTATTATCATAAGTTTAAATGATGTAAAATCGATTACATAAAGAGAAAGACCCAGTTATAATCTTTTCCAAATAAGATAATTTAACAACTCTTGTTACTTAAGTGTTAAAGATGAAAATAAATTATTTCACTAAAGACTTAGAAATATTGGAAAAAAAATTATGAACAGAATTTCTAAATTTCATGCTATCATAAAATTTTTAGAATTGAAAAAAATATATAATTAGATGTTTTTATTACTTTTTAGAAATGAAAAATGACTAATAAAATTCACATGAGAGTTGAGATTTAGTCTACTATACCTTTCGATCTTATTCATTCTAATTTATATGGGATAATGATAAATCAATCAAAAAAATGAGATTTTTACTTTATCACTTTTATTGAAGATTTAACTCATATGAAAAATATCATATTTATGAAACAGAAGTCTCAGGTTGTGGAAATGTTCAAGTTTTTTAGAAAACAAGTTGAGAATGAAATGGGGGTTTGTATAAAGAATTTAAGAATAGATAATGGTACTGAATTTACCAACAATGATTTTTAAGCTAATTTGATAAAAAATGGTATCAAACATTAGTATAGTGTTACCTATACTCCACTAAAAAATGGAGTAGCAAAAAAAATAATATAATCTTGGTCTAAATGGGAAAAATTATGTTAGTAGAATATGAACTTTCATTGTTTTACTAGAGAGAAGATATTAGTACTATTATTCATGTTCAAAATATATTTTTGTTGAGATTGAAATCCAACCTGATTTATTATAAAATGTTTAATAATAAAAAACCTTCATTTAAGTACTTCAAAAACTTTTTAAGCCTTATCTTTACTTAAAATAAAAAAATATGTATTTGGGAAAGTTTGATGGGAAAGATCGGGAAGGAACCTTCATGGGTTATTCACCAAATATAAGAAGTTATAAATGTTGGAACAAACATTTACAAAATTTGGTGGAATCAAATGATGTGAAGGTAATTAAAAATCAAAATTCCTTAACAAAGTTGTTGAGAATTTTGAGGAGGATAAACTAGATATTTCCAATGATATTTAAAGTAAGTCAAAACATATTTATCAAGATTCATAAAATTCATATAATGAGAAAATTTTATTTGGGAAAGAACCTTTAAAATTTCCGAATTTAAAAAAACATGTTGAGTCTAAAAACATAATTGCAAATTATAAGGCACTATCTCAAACAAAAATAAAGTTGAGATTAGACAGTCTGACTTCACATATATCAAAAGTCGAACCGAAATAACTTTTGGAGGCTATTTAACATAAGTAATAGGTGGATTCTATAAATAATGAGTTGGATTATATTTAGAAGAATTAAACATGGGAAATTTTTCATATACAGAAAATGAAAAAGTTATCGAAACCAAGTGGGTTTATAGAAACAAGTTAAATGAATATAGAGAAGTTTTTACAAACAAATCTAGCCTTGTTTTGTAAAAGATATGCACAGGTGGAAGGTATGGATTTTGAAGAAAATTCTTCCCTAGTTTCAAGATTATAAACCATTATAATGTTTCTATTGGTGGCCACACATTGTAATTACAAAGTTTATCAAATGTATGTTATGTCATATTTCATAAATGTTGAGATTGAGGAAGAATAATACATTGAACAACCATGTGGGTTTCTACTTGATGAGGATGAAAACAATGTTTGTAAACTGAATAAATCTTCGTATGGGATGAAACAATATCCACATTATTGGTATTAAAAACTTGACAAATTTTGGATAATATTACATTTTTATAAATGAAATACTGATAAAAATATATATTTAAAAGATATTGACTTTGAAACTATAATTGAAATTGTTTATGTGGATGATATAATTTTTTCTAGGGATAGAGAAGATTCTTGTAACAAATTTACTAAGTAAATGAAGAATTATTTTTAAATTTATATACTAGTAGAATCAAATTTCTTCGTTGGATTACAAGTTCAAAGAAATATTATATCAAGAAAAGTATGCCAAGGAATTGTTAAAGAAGTTCAGGATGGCAGAATACAAATAATTTTCTACTCATATTTTAGTAAGAATAAACATGAGTAAAGATGAATACAGAATAATTGAAAATTAGAAAGACTTTAAAATGATGGTATGACATATTCTTTACCTATAGCCTCAAGGACTGATATTGTTTTTGTTTTGAATTTGTGTGTCTGGTATCAAAGTAATCCAAAAGAATCACATGTTCTGGAAGAAAAAAGAATTTTGAGATGTTTCAAAGGAATATATACACATGGGTTTTTATAATAAATGAAATAGTGATATGAATTTTCATGGATATACTGATGTTGATTATCCTGTAGATTTTAATTATATAAAATCAACCTCAAGAGCAAATTTTTTCTTGGGTGAATGTCGTGTGAGTTTGAATAGTATGAAACAAAGGTTAGTAACTTTAAGCATAGGTAAATCCAAATATGTTGTAGCTACTTGGTCTTATACTCAAATGTTGTGGATGAAAGTTTATCTACAATACTTTAATGTTAAAGTTTCTAAACCACTAAATATACTTTGTCCTAAATTAGAATGTAATTTATCTTTCTAAAAAACCTGTACAACATTAATGATCAAAAAAATTATTATAAAGTTTCACTTTATAAAATATAAAGTTGTTTTGGGAGATTTTCTGAGGAAATGAATCTCCAAAAAGTATCAAATTGCTAATATTTTTACAAAAGACAAGCCAAAATAATGATTTTTGTGATTGAGGCTAAAAATTCATGTCCATCCTCCTCCCATGACTTCCTAAACATCATATAGAAGAACCTCACCCTACTTTGAATTATGTTGACAAAGGAGGAGATAAATTAACAAATTTATACTTTGTAATAAGTTTTCACTTATCTTTAGTTATAGACCATGAAGCTTTGGTTATCATAAAATGGGTAAGATAAAAAGAAATGGGGGGATAAATTTAAAAGTGAGAGAAAAAGAAAATCTAGGGAGAGTTCATATTTACATGTCTGCAAACTTTTCTTGCCACCAAGTGATGTAATTCCTTTAAAAACAATACTTTATCCAGTAGTGTGGTGTTAGGATACTCTCTTTTGAGAAGGGAAATGTTTTTTTAAATGTAAAAAAACTTTATTTGTTTACGAAATATTATTTTATCAAAAAACAATTATGAGATTTGAAAATTTTACTCTTGAGTGTTGTTAATAAATCAAAATGGGGATTTTGAAGAACCTTTTTGATAAATTGTTTTAACTAAGTTTTTGTATTTGTTAACAACTAACCTTTTTTTATAAGAATGTGTTTGTTATTCAAGAGTTATAACTAGTCCATCATAATGATATTTTTAAGAAATTTAGAAGTTACTAAAAGTTTGATCCCAAACATAAAGGGAGAGAAAAGTTTTTAAGAAAGTTCTTTTCTAGACATAGAAGATCAGACTGAGAAGAACCATACTCAGATTATTGGATCCATCTGCATCAAATTCTAATCATCAGATCCAAAATAATTGGAGTTAAAAATTATTTTTTTTATTGATGTTTTCCTTTTCTATAATAAGAGAAATAAATAATTTTTTGAGTTAGAAAGATAGAAATTGTTGAGTGAAGAAGTCGTATTGTTGTTGAATATTTTTGAAAGAATATTATTAATTTAGGAGTTATAAGGTGTTCATACTTTCTAAACTAAATCAAACGATAATTTTCGGGTAATTAAGTTGTCACATTTCATAATTGCTCTCATGATAAAATATTTTGAAGAAATATAAGAATCATAATGATTGAATTAGATCCATAAGTACCAAACTCAGAAGCTTTTAGAAGAAAAAGGTGTAAAGTTGATGATGTTTGAATAATTTCATTGTTTCTAAGAGGATTCCTAGTTGAATAAATTCCATATTTAAGGAAAATCATAATAATCGGATTTATATCATAATGGAAAAATCTATCGCAATAGGAAATACAATACAGTGAGATGATGAATAAAGACATGTCATAATGATCTGATTAAGAAAGACATATCATAATGGTCTACAAAAGAAAAGTAGATCATAATGATCTAAGAAATAAAGGTAGATTTTATTGATCCAAAATATAATGGTGGATTGTAATAAGAAGAGGAAGATAAATCTAAGGAAGTTTCATCATAATGATCAAAGTATGTTTCATCATAATAATGAAAATAAAGGAATTTTAAGAAATATGATTATGAAGAAAAAGTTATATGAATAGTTCAAGTGGTCAAGCTTGATATTAAATTATGTGTAAATCTTGGAGAAATGCTAGAAGGTTTTAAGAAATCAATGTTGAAGTTTAAATGTGAGATTTTTTCAAAGTTTTCAAATATAAGGAAGCGGGAATGTTTTCATGTTTCCCACTTTTGTTTTTCTGAGTCACCATTAAATACTTCTCAGATAATTCGTTCATTGTAACTTTTCATGTAAGTTAAAAAGATAAAGCACTAAGGAATTGTAAATGAATGTTACCATTAGACCAAGGAATATTATATTGATCATTTGAGAAGAGTCTGAGTTTTGTATATTTAGAATGGTTTCATTATATTGATTTCGTCATATTGAGTCAATCGTACTAAGGAAGACCACACTGAGTGTTTGAGTAGATTTTGAGAAGTTCATATTGTGTAAGAGAGAATCATATTGACCTCATTTGAATGATAAAATAAGATCTAGGAAAATTGGACTAAAGATCTAGACAGTGATTTTGTGGAGAAAATTAAATAATTTATTTATTCTTTTGTTTTGGATCAATTTTATGTTAGAAAAAAATTTAAACTGATGGAAGTTAGTATAATGTTTCATATCGAGAGATAGAATGTGTCTAATAGGATTTAACACAAGTTGTATTCACTTCTTCATAATAGTGAATTTCTATAAACCCATGGGAGTGACTATGGAAATGATATAGGTTCTCACACTAAGGCTGAGCCCTGTAAATCTTGTGTTATTTATTTGATTTCCTAATTTTTCATGCTTGAGTATATACTAAAATTTTATAAGTAAATTAATCTTAACAGGTTTCTGGGGTTGAGTTTCTAAAAGTTTTAAAACTCTTAAAAAGTGAACAGTGGATTCAACCCCCCTTCTGAATTATTATTTGATCCTTTGTAACTTCAGTTTTCACATTGTTAAGTGTTAACGCTGTAATTTTTAAATCATATCTCAAAGGGAATATTTAAATACTTAAAAGACAAATAATAATTCACATAAATCCTCCATGTACTAACATCAATACTCTGATATGTATAAGTATATTTGATTTTAAGAGTAATTGACTTTATATTTTAATAATCCATGAATTCTTTTATAAGATATTCTTTGGATCACCCTCCTGAAGCATCTTTTATCTTCTTACAAAGATTATTTTATAATTCTCATCACATTCCTTAAACCTCATAGAAGAATCTCATGAAGTGTATGAATTTACCTCTAATATTTTACAAGAATAGTTCATATGTATATTTTTAATTAAATAAATATGGTTTATGGAATTATCACCTTTAATATTAAAATTTTTCTTGGTCACTATACTTCCTAAGAAATCATGTCAAAAACTCAAAAGTTTTAACTCAAAAAGAGTCTAATCCCCTACTTGTTATATCATTGATATTTTATTCTATTTTTACTTGACCAAGTATTATCTATCTGAAAATGGATATTATTTAAATCTTATATTTTATATTCATCATTAATTATTAATATAGGAGATATAAGATTAAAATATAAGTAAACTATTAATTAAGTATGGTATACCAAAACAACATTTATTTCAAACATGAAAAAAAATCTTATCATGTCTAAAATTAACAATGAGATATTATTTTGGTAACACATGTTATATAAAATTAGTTTTTAAATAAAATAATCTTTCCACTTGTAAATTTGCAGTTATAATCTTCTCTAGCTACCATATGAATCAAGATATATTTGTAACTTGAAGATCCACTTCATTATTGTAATATTTATAAACATCCTTGGTTCCTATATTTGGATACAAATATGTGAGTTTCATATAGTATCTAATATCTAGAAAGTGTAACCATAAATATTATAATAAATGATGAATATAAATAAAGTATAATATTTTTTCCATTCATATTCAATTAAATTTAATTCCTCTTCCAATTAGGTTTCTTCAAACATGTGAATCAACTACCCTCATGTTCATTTCTCTCCCTCACAATCTTTTTATTTCTTTATAGATGATGAAATTACACTACTAACTTTAAAAATATCAGTGTACTTTAAACCATTTTATCCATTTTATTCATTGTAAGGATTGAATAATGAAATTCTCATTTATCCCAATCATTTTTAGAAAACCTTAGTCATGATATACTTGAGAGTTTTCTATTTTGTTCATTTTATAATATAATTTGAAAATGGAAAATTTGGGTAGTAGATATAAAAGAATGGTATTTATGGATAAATCTTTGTCCATATGGAACCCAAACATTTCTAAATTATTGGTATATGTTCATTGGTTATTTATCTATATATTAGTTTACACATTCTCAGTGTATTGATAATCTCATTTATATTTTTCCTCTCTCACTCTTTATTCATCAGGTTCTTGGAGATGATACAGCATGGTTTATTTATCCCTATCCTTATATAACATCTTCATCTCATTAGACATAGTGGATAGCATGATTCATCACATATCCAATTAATTCTTCAAGTGCCTCATGTAGTCATCCTTCTCACCCTCACTCACTCCTTGATTTCGTTAATCAAGTAAAAGGGAATCTACTACATAAAACATATTTTTCTATAATATTACTATGTGTAGGCACTTATGCCAATGTTTGGAATTTGTACCTATGAGGAAATTATATTTTTCTAAAACTGGTTGTAGTGATTCCATGGTATTAATTAAAATTGTTAAATAGAATAAATCTTTATCAGATAAGTAATTTTATCTTGATTACTAATTTTTTACACATTATTGATTTATTTATCTTAAATTTATCTCTATATTTTATTCAAATACCAATATCCCTTCACTATTATATTTCAAATATCCAGTTTTTTGGATATTATAGTAGTAAAGGATCCTCAAACCTCTCTTAAAAGAATAATATATGATATCTCCACTAATTTTAGTGTCTAAGATGGTATTTTTGTTAGAAAACTACATTCACTCATGGCTCCTTAATATATTGAGTGCAGTATCATCTCTTAGAAATCGTGAACTTATATTCACTCAACATTTTCCAATAAAATTTCTCTAAGCTAGTTATAGCCACTTCTTTGATGCTAATATTTGTTAAACCAACCCACCACTTGTAACGCCCTCCCCCAGTATACAGCCACTGAGTTGTTCTTGTACAAGGTTAGTTTCCACTAGAACCTTAGGCACACCTTCCCATACTCTAAAGGCTACAAACTATTAGTGGGGATCTAGGGTGGTACAGTGGGAAGACTACACCACCAAATCAGAGTGCACAATAAAAAATAAAATCTCTAGAAAAAATCCATGAATAATAAACATCTGACTATGTAGAATAACATAATTGTAATCAATAATTAATGAAATTAAGTAGAAAAGTATTCATATAGACTCACTAGAATCCCACCAGTTCATCCATATATACCATATATATAAATAATGGGAGGCTCTACTACAACCCTGAGTTATACCTTATCATAGTCTTGAATCTATCTTAGATATCATGCTTGATCATGTAATTTTGAGCCACTGCCTAAACTAAACCTATGATCAGTGAGATCTTCTTGGGTACCCAAGTACCATCACCACTTGAGAAGGGTGTGAGTAAAAATCAATAGGGAACCGCTAACATGGTTCTATAAATAACCAAAAAATTAATTGTACACATGGGATATTTATAACATCCCGCCTTTTTATCACATAAACTTTTATTACATTATACAAAATTGAGGATCTTTAAGGTTTAGTGTCTTGGAAACCAGGAACTTAATACATGACAACATTAAAAAAATCTTCTTAAACACTTGAAAGGATTATTCATTATTCATCCTAATTTCATTACTGCATATCATAACCCAGGAACATACATCAAAGGAATGTGTGATCATAAGGCCTAGTATGGGAAACACGGGAAGCATTTTACATGTGAACTTGAGATACATCAATAAAGTCATGATAAATAACTTTAAGGCATGAGAAAGAGATCATGAGTCATATCATAATAAAAATAATGTGTTTCATAACTTGAATATGTGGATACAACATTTAACTTATAAAATCATTTCCTTATCACCAAGTTCCATCCCAAAGGTGTCATTAAAAAAATTACCAAGGTTATTCACCAAGATATCGTTAAAAAATGGTCATCTCTAAAGATTAAGTCTTTACCAAATGCATTGGAGCGCTATCATGGTGCACCCTTAATTTTTATTTATTATCTTGTGACCAACATATATCATCATAAAAGATTTCATAAATAACCCACATAGCATAAAAGAAATGGGTTCTATTTCATAATCATAACATTTTAAAAACTACTTTTAAGACATGATCTTTATGTCACTTTAACCCACAGAAAAGAAAAGCAGGTTTCATGTATGTAAATACCAGAATTTAAAATAGAAAATTTTGAAATATATATATATATATATATATTAATACCCCTGTAGAATAAATATCTTTGAGTATCCACTTAATAAAATAAAATAATTTGAGAAAGAGAGAGAGACGTTTTGAGGAAAAAAATTTGCAGCATAAAGGCTATGTTGTAGGGTTTTAAAAAACCTTGAAAAGAGAGGGTTTATGGTCACCCATTCATAAATGATCCATAAAATAGTTTAGGGACATAATATAAAGGATATAAGAACATGGTAATGAAATTTTAATGACATACCATATGAAATGAAAAACCTGAAAAGAAGGCAAAAATAAGACTTCTCTTATGAAAATTCGACAACCTAACGGCGACACTTAAAACATCTAAAAAGTTAATTGATTATATAAAATAGGGTATCTCATCATATGAACATAAAAGGACAGTATTATGGATATAGATATTATACCCCAACATAAGATAAAGTAACTTGAAGGACTTGACATAAAAATAGAACTTTGAAAATGAGAAGGGTGAAAGAAATCCCTTACAAAAAGTCGGCAGCCTAACGGCGCCACTTAAAAATTCTTAAAATTAATTGATGAGAGTAATAGGGGGTATCTCATAATATGAAAATAAAAATTAAAGTCATGTGAATATAAAATAACAACCTCCAATATAATAACATGGAGCATAAAAGAAATGACATAAAAGAGAGTACTTGAAAAGAAAGAGAGAGGTAGGATCCCTTACCTTAAAACGTAACTCTTAAAACTCAAAGGTCGAGACCTTGAAGACTTGTTGGAACCTTGGGAGGACTCCTTGGGAGGTAATGAGAATAGAGATTAGTTGAGGAGGATTTTGAAATGGAAAGGATTAGAGAATGGCTTGGTATTTATAGGGGAAGTGAGGGGACAAGGCATTAATGGCCAAGGGACACCTCATTGGTGGTATTGGAAAAACCAAGGGCTTTCCCATGGTATTGGCCACTTGGGACACCTCATACCTTATCTTACTATTCATAAGTATACCAGAATTATTACATAATTATTACATCCTTAATGATGTCCTTAAACACCTGAAACTCTTAACTGAAAATTCACTATTCACCCAAAATTCAACTTTTTCAGAAAAATCCCAAAATTTTACCTTAACATAATATCGATGCTCTGAATTCAAAAAGGAACTCAATTTTATAAAAATATTTTTCTAAATATTTATTAATTAATTTTTAATTAAAAAACACCATTCACCCAAAAAAACTAATTCTTGACTAATAATTTCTGAAACAGATATTTACCTATTTTATTGAATCACATTACATAATCAAGGTGCCTCAATTATATTAATACTTTCTTTAAGTGATATTACTAATCCATTTGGTCACATTACTAATCCTTAGCGTAAAATAACTATTCATAATTTACTATTCACAAAAAATTAAGTTGATCCTATTAGATTCTAAATTTCATACTGAACATTACTATAGAAGCCCATTTTTTGAAAATCATTACACATTTTTAATTATTTATGGTTTACATAAATATTTTAAAATATCATTTTTCCAAAATTCATCAATAATATACATCCTATATTTATCCAGACACTTTAAAATTCACAAACATCATCATAAGAAGAAATAAAATTTTTTATTTAAATCAAAGGATTACACAAGGAAGTTACGGTCTCATTACATAGCCCCTTATTACACTAGAATAGGACCTAAGAGTAAGGTATGCTAGGGTGATAGAATCACGGGGCAGCTCGTCTAACATTACCTGAGTAGTGATTTCTATCAGCTTGAACTTATCACGAAGGCGATTCCGTTCCAGCTTCACACGATGAAGTTAATCTTGGGTTTGGTCCAGAGAAAAGCCCAAAGGTTATACCTCCTTCCCAAGTTCCGTCAGATGCGCTTCGATCGGCCTGAGACTACTGGATGGGGCCATCGAATCTTCTTTCTATATTAATTAACCAATATCACTTGTATTTATAGAAAATAATTGTAACATTTAGTTTCCAACAGTTATATTTACCAACGATCATATAATAGTCGAAACCCAATGGTCTCATTTTAATTATTCTCATTTTATTAAATGAAATAGTTTTGTTGAGTATAAAATAAAATAACACACAAAGTTAGGAAAAAAATTTATTCAAAATTTTGGGTCGTTATAATCTTCCCCCTTTATGAAATTGCTTCCTCGCAATTTTAAAATTGGGCTTTGAAATTTCATTGAAAGTCCCGCATCAGAAAAAGTGTCAGTAAAACTATTACTTTAAAAGAAATAAGGGAAGTAAAAAAGATCACCCGAGTTAACCCATACAAGGATTCCATGTAAGAAAACATGGATATGGAAGAGAAAAAAAGGGTCAAGTTCTGATGGAGAGTGATATAAAACAAGATTATGAGAAAATTAACCACAAGAAGATCTCAAACTTATGATGTGTTAAACGGTCTTTGATTGCCCAGTAGGAAACGTAAACCAACAACATTTTTTTTGACATTCCTTTTCATAATTTTGAGGAATTAATTTACTATATATAATAAAAACATAAGGAAATGCACTTACCGTCAAGTAGAGTTTCATCCTTTAATAAGTTTCCACCAAGACTAATATTTTCTCCAAACAATGTGAATTCCAAAAATAATTGGTCTATCAAAAGCACAAGAATCATCTTCTAGAGAATCCCATAATCCACAAAAGAATAACTATATTTTTCCCTTGTCTTTAGTCATCAACTAAAACTAAAAAGGTTAGTACGAGATCATATAATCCCCAAAAAGGATAATCCTATATAAAAAGAAATATGACTATTAATCTCAAAAATTCAAAAAAAGTACCCATGGTTCCAGAAAGACCACTCAATACACAATCATCCTTAAAATTCTTCAGAATAATGAAAACTAAGATTGGAACCCTATACTCAGAAGGATTTAATCACATAGTCTTCCCAAATAAATCTTAACATTTATCTCTAAATAAAACCGACTACTATTAAAGTCTCCTACTAAAGTGAAATTAACCTATTCGCATATTCTCTATTCTAGGTTCATCATTTTCCAGAAATAACCCAAATCACCATATGTCTACAATAAATACATAAATTCCTTCAAAAAAAAATACAACCACTCCTCATCAAATTAAATCTTGTAGTATTTTATTTCCCGTAGGCATATAGTACTCAAAAATATAAAACATTGTCCAAAATAACCTTTATCATTTAATCACCAAATAATTTTCATATAAAAAAGATATCCATTTGATAAAACATAAGTTTCCAAAATCAACATATTCTTGATCCATTTAAATAGAAGGTTTATTAGTCAGTCCGAAGGGCATAACAACAAACTCATAATGCATATATTTTGATTAGAAAGAAGTTTTTGGAAAATCATCATTCTTCACCCTCAATTGATGATAACCATAATGAAGATCAATCATAGAGAATAATTGAGTCCCATGAAGTTGGTCAAATAAGTCATCAATTCTTGGAAGAGAGTATTTGTTCTTCACTATGATCCCATTCAGTTCTCTATAATCAATGCATAGCGTCATCGATCTATCCTTCTTCTCCACAAAGAGAACAGGTTCTCCCTAAGGAGACACACTTGGTCAGATAAACCCATTCCCCAAAAGATCTGGGAGTTGTTTCTTTAATTCCTCTAGCTCTACATTTTCCATCCTATAGGGGGTCTTTGAAATTGGATGAGATCCAAGTATGAGTTCAATGGAGAACTCTACCTCTCTTTCTGGGGGAGGTCCGGGTAACTCCTCAGGAAATACATCAATATATTCTTAGATGATGGGGACATTTTCTAAAAGAATAAATCTTTCATGAGAAACATATTTCATTTATGAATATTTTAACTAAAAAGGATTTTATTTCTTAAAACTTCATGCTTAGACAATTACATTTTTCTATAATTCCTTCATAATGAATCATAAAAAGCTCGTGATTAACCAAACATATCCCCTAGGAGTGTCATAACCAAAAGTGCAGCAAGGCCCGTTGTCGTGTACCAGTTCCCATTCGAGTCTAGCTCAAAGCGGTGTTTTCGGGTTTTACCCCTTTGTACATCTGTGCCAGAGCCACCTCTACCTGCTCGAATCCAGATAGGGATGTATTTTCTTGATAAATCACTTACTCAATACTCACCAAAATACCAAGAATATTTCCGATATTTAAAAATTTTTATAGGGTTCTTCCTAATGTTTTCATATCCTGATTTCCATAAATAACTAAACTATCCTTTGATACCAACTATAGAATCCCGCCTTTTTATCACATAAACTTTCATTACATTATACAAAACCGAGGATCTTTAAGGTTTACTGTCTTGGAAACCAGGAACTTAATACATGACAACATAAAAAAAATTCTTCTTAAAAACTTGAAAGGCTTCTTCATTATTCATCCTAAGTTCATTACTGTATCTCATAACCTGGGAACATACATCAAATTAAAGGGTGAGCAGAAGTTCTAGTAAGGGAAACAAGGGAAGCATTTTACATGTGAACTTGAGATACATCAATAAAGTCATGATAAATAACTTTAAGGCATGAGAAATAGATCATGAGGCATATCATAATAAAAATAACATGTTTCATAACTTGAAGATGTGGCTACAACATTTAAATTATAAAATCATTTCCATATCACCAAGGTTCATCCCCAAAGTTTCATTAAAAAAATTACCAAAGTTATTCACCAAGGTATCGTTAAAAAATGGTCATCTCTAGAGATTAAGTCTTTACCCAATGCATTGGAGCGCTATCAGGTAACAACCTTAATTTGTCTTTATTATCATGTGGTCCACATATATCATCATCAAACATTTCATAAATAACTCATATAGTATAAAAGAAATGTGTTTCATTTCATAATCATAACGTTTTAAAAACTGCTTTTAAGATAAGATCTTTATGTCACTAAAACCCACCAAAAAAGAAAGTGGGTTTCATGTATGTAAATCCCAGAATATAAGATATAAAATTTTGATATATATGTGAATACCCATGTAGAATAAATATATTTGAGTATCCACTTAATAAAATAAAAGAATTTTAGAAAAAGAGAGATACATTTTGAGGCGAAAATTCGGCAGCATAACGGCTATGTTGCAGGGTTTTAGAAAACATTGAAAAGAGAGGGGTCATGGTCACCCATTCATAAATGATCCATAAAATAGTAGAGGGATAGAATATAAATGATATAATAACATTTTAATGAAATTTTAATGACATACCATATGAAATGAAAAACATTAAAGGGAGGCAAAAATAATATTTCTCCTATGAAAATTTGGTAGCCTAACGGCGCCACTTAAAACTTCTAAAAAAGGAATTGATGAGATAAAGTAGGGTATCTCATCATTTGAAAATAAGAGGACAGTATAATGGATATATAGATAATACCCCAACATAAGAAAAAGGAACTTTAAGGACTTGACATGAAAATAGAACTTTGAAAATGAGAAGGGTGAAAGAATCCCTTACAAAAAATCGGCAGCCTAACGGCGCCACTTAACATTTATTAAAATGAATTGATGGGAGTAAGAGGGGGTCTCTCATAATATGAAAATAAAAATTACATTAAGTTGAATATAAAATAACATCCTCCAACATATGAACATGGAGCATAAAATAAATGACATAAAATAGAGTACTTGAAAAGAAAGTGAGAGGTATGATCCCTTACCTTAAAATGTAACTCTTAAAACTCAAAGGTCGGGACCTTGAGGGCTTGGGGGAACCTTGGGAGGACTCATTGGGAGGTAATGAGACAATAGCTTTACTGAGGAGGATTTTTAAATGGAAATGATGAGAGAATGGCTTGGTATTTATAGAGGAAGTGAGAGGACAAGGCATTAATGGCCAAGGGACACCTCATTGGTGGTATTGGAAAAATCATGGGCTTGACCATGGTATTTTTCCATGGTATTGGCCACTTGGGACACCTCATAACTTATCTTACTATTCATAAGCCAACCAAAATTATTACATAATTATTACATCCATAATGATGACATTAAACACACGAAACTCTAAACTGAAAATTCACTATTCACCGAAAATTCAACTTTTTCAGAAAAATCACAAAAATTCACCTTAACCTAATATCAATTCTCTGAATTCAAAAATTAACTCCATTTTATAAAAATATTTTTCAAAATATTTTTATTTTAATTTTTAATTAAAAAACACTATTCACTCGAAAAAACTAATTATTGACTAATAATTTTTGAAACAGTTATTTACCTATTTTATTGAATCACATTACATAATCAAGGTGACTAAATTATATTAATACTTTCTTTAAGTGAGATTACTAATCCATTTGGTCACATTACTAATCCTAAGCATAAAATCACTATTCATAATTTACTATTCACAAAAAAAATTAATTTTATCTTATTAGATTCTAAATTTCATACTGAACATAACTGTAGAAGACCATTTTTTGAAAATAATTACACATTTTTAATTATTTATGGTTTACATAAATATTTTAAAATATCGTTTTTCCAAAATTAATCAATAATATACATTCTATATTTATCAGGACACTTGAAAATTCACAATCTTCATCATACGAAGAAATCACAATTTTTATTTAAATCAAAGGATTACACAAGGCAGTTATGGTCTCATTACATAGCCCCTTATAACACCAGTATAGGACCTAAGAGTAAAGTGTGCTAGGGTGATATAATCTTGGGGCGGCTCAGCCAACATTGCCTGATTAGTGATTTCTATCAGCTTGAACTTCTCGCGAAGACGATTCTGTTCCAGCTTCACACGATGAAGTTCAGCTTGAGTTTGGTCCAGAGCAAAGCCCAAAGGTGATACCTCCCTCTCGAGTTCCGTCATATGGGATTAGATCGGCCTGAGACTACTGGATGGGGCCATCAAATCTTCTTTCTATATTAATTAATCAAGATCACTTGTATTTATAGAAAATAATTGTAACATTTAGTTTCCAATGGTTATATTGATCAATGGTTATATAACCGTCAAAACCCAATGGTCTCATTTTAATTATACTCATTTTATTAAATGAAATATTTTTTTTGAGTATAAAATAAAATAACACACAAAGTTAGGAAACAAAATTTATTCAAAATTTCGGGTCGTTACAATATTCTCATAATATAAATATAACATAGTGTGGAAGAAAAATTAAATATCCAATGTAAATCCTTGGGTTCAAACACAAAAACCGAGATTAAACCAAACTTTTTTTGACCATTTTCAGAGTTTCTATGGGCACATAATAGAATAGATCCTACAAAACCATTTCATCTATAGATATAGAAATCCATGTTAGGAAAATTTTATCTAGAACTCAGGGGGTTTCCCTACCATGAAATCCATCACCTGGTGCTAGAGGTGTGACTCTCCCCTACAATAAATCCATCACCTAAATCGAGGGAATTACTTATAAATAAAACACTTCATATAATTATAAGGGTGTGGATCTCCCCTGTTAGACATCACATCATCTGAGTCCATGTGTGTGATTCCCCCTATCGGACTTCACCTCGTCTGAGTCTGGAAGTGTGGTTCTCCCCTGTCAGATGTTATAGCATCTGATTCTAGGGGTGTGGTCTTCCACACTAAATATAACAACATATGACTCTAGGTTTTTGGTACCCCCTACTATATATCACCTCATCTAAATAAAAGGATCATTTTTATGGAATCCCAACCAATTGTAACACCAAATCCAAATATCATATCCAAGGAAACCCAAAACATTTCTCAATACATCTCAGTGGTTTGTGCATCCTTACCAAATCATCTCATTAATAATGTCATGATGGGTTATATTTCAATTAAACCTATTATACAAATAAAGATCAACCTCCCTAGTGTATTAACATCTATAATCACATCCATAATAGGCTAAAATTGCTTATTAGGGTTCTAAGGTGACACATGAAATCATCACTTCCAATTTCCCATCCACACCATCCAAGGTTAAGTATGACAATTCCCCCTCCCCCCAAAGATTCCTCTCCTAAGATGGAAATTAAGGAAGAGATATAATGACTCCTGAGTCCCACCTCTAGTATATTTTTAGGTAGAGACCAGCACCAAGGCTATAGAATCTCATGAAATGGGAGGCATTTCCCTTTTTATAAGAACACGGGATCGGGAGATAGGATGGTCCCTCTCAAAACAACTCCAAGAACTATATAAATAAAAAGACAAAACCCTCCCACATGCATGTTTTAAATTAAAACATATAAAAATACAATGAAATATATAAACTAAATACCAAAAGAACAAATCCAAGAAGTGACACGACGGTTGTGCCCAAGTCCGAGCTTGTAATGCAAAGCATGGTCCACATAGTCCTCATGGAAACCTGAATGTAGTTTTATAACATAGGGTGAAAATACAAGTACAATTAGTTGGAAAACCCAAGTCTCTCATGCATAAGTAGATAATCATACTAATACCTCTGTGAGAAAATAACAGAAACCAACAGCACCTAATAAGGTATACTATCCACCCAACCTCACTAAAGGCACACTCACTAAATAAAACAAATCAACTAAAGTAATATGGAAAACATCGATGATAAGGTACCCCAAACCAATTTCCCACTGATTAGTCACTATCACACCCTAATGGAAAACATCCTAGCACTTCCACCTATTATAAAGGTACCACTTCACAACCCTCTCGTACAAACCTGGGCCTCACAGCTAGTCCCGAAACCTGGGAAAACGAAGTTCATCACATCTCACCCGCACATACCTGGTCCTCAAAACCACATCCCACCTGTAGACACCTATACCACATACCACTTTATACCCTAAAAAAATTATAAATCACAACACATCTCATCCTGAAGACACCTGGTAAAACACAACTCGCTCGCACAAACCTAGGACTCACAAACCACTACCTGCCTGAAGAATCCTAGGCTATTACTGCTTGGAGAAGGGATAAGGGTAGAGTGGGTGGCCATCCATCCTTCCTCCCACTAGTATTTTTGGGAAAGACACCCTCCCCTGTGAAAATGGGGTTGTTCAGCACATAGTGCTCAACTATGGCGGGTGAGTATAGAAAATACATGGAAAATATATGTATGTATGTATAGTATCAAACACTCAAGCCCAACCTATGGGTTATCAATCAAACTATCAACCACTATATAATACTTCCAACTCTTCTTTTACCTCAAAATGTATTTATTAACACTAGAAATATTCACTTCATAAGTTGATAAAAGAAATCCATTCACAACAAGACACCACTCAAACATACCCCCAGCCATATCATTTAACCAATTATTATTCTTTATTAAGGAGACCATTTATTCATTCCATAATTACTCTAGAAACTACCAATAATAGTGTACAACAAGACACAAATAAAATCAACTCACTTTATATTTCCACTCTGTTCAACACCCATACCATCCACTGCCTTCATCATTCTTCAAATTCATTCTTCCATGTCCTTCCTCTCAACAAAAAAACCCCCAACTTACTACCAGACCCCACAACACACCTCATCAAAACCAACCCGAAATCCCTACTATATAATAACACCACACCCATCACACCAAGTAACATAAATATACTATAACTCAAACCTATAGTATCGCTATTCAAACACTGCCCATCCATTCCACAATCAAACAATATCTCAACCTGAGATAAAATTTCACCACCTATATCACCTCAGAAATAGTTGTTCTCTCAAACCCAGCACCACACAACCACAAAAGGCACAATATAGAACAAATTCGCACACATCACATAGCCACACCAATAAAGAAATGTGTATTCCAATTTATCAAGCACTTATTTTTTAATTCCACATTGATAATTCAGGGGTTACCACAGAGAAAGTTCGATCCAAAGGAATCCATTTATTTAACTAAATATATGTGGTTAACCAATTTTATATTCATGTGGTCGTTCACATAGGATCAACAATAAATATCCAAAATCCATCATAAGTGCACAAAAAAATACCACCAATATCAATGATTTTCGTTAGGCATATAGCCTATACAGATCACAATATCAGTATCTAATAAAATATAAATTTTCCTCACTTTTACCCAGCCCCTGTATATCAATATTAAATAGATTATATTATCTTTATTTATTTTTATTTCTATTATCTTTACTAGATAACATTCATACACCTCCCCCCCCCCCCTCCTGATGTACAAATTAAAAGAGATTAAGGGGTCCCTACTTAAAATATAAGACGATCGACAACTCCTCCTAACCCCAAAATAGGGGGTGTGCAAGAAGTAGGAGGAAAATTCAGGGAGACACAATCCAATAGTGAAACACATAAGCATGGATCCTTGGGTAATAAAGGTTCTAGGAAGATCAGTAGCAAGATTAAATAGAAAATTAACAATGGATAAACGATCTTGCCTTTAGAAAGGACAGATCTTATATCAATGGAGCAATGGTTTTAAAATCCAATAAAGCTGGATAATGATCAAGACCATAAGTATTGGCCTTTCATGAGCCTCCTGGGTTTTATAAAATTAAATATATTTTTTTTATCATTTGAAACATCCTAAAAAACAATTAAATTTGGTTTTAATCTCATTTTACGTCAAATAAAATGTAAAAGGGATGAATCTGGAAAAACTAAGAAAAAATGAATTCTGAATAACTATTGGAAATGACTCAACATTATATGAGTCCCCGATGCGAGTCACTGATGGTTGAGTCACTGATGGCTGAGTTATCGATGGCTGAGTCACCATTGGGTGACTCATCGTTGGATGAATCACTAGCATGACCTACTTTTAGGAAATCACTAACGCGACACACTAATGTCACTCACTGATTCCACCAACTGATGCCACTTACTGATGCCACCTACTAATGTCACCTATCGATGGTAGAATCATTATCATGAACCACTATTATTGAGTCATTGTTGTGACTCCTCAATGTTACTCACTGATTCCACCCACTGACGCCACCTACTGATGCCACTCACTGAAGCCACCTATTGATGCCACCTACTGACGCCACCTACCAATTCCACCTACCGAAATCACCTACTAACATCACCTACTAATTCCACGTACCGACACCACCTACTAATCCTAACTCACCACAATAAAACTATAAAAACTGTAAAACCCTCAAAAACAGTCATCGTGACCTCCAGAATACCTCAAACACTGGATTTTCACAAATAAATGGAACCAGAAGGTATGGGTCATTACATCAGATATCTATCAAACTATAATATCCCTATATAATTCAAAAAGATCCATTGTGACCTCTATAACACCTAAAACACTAGATTTTCACAAAGTAATTGACCGAGAAGGTATGGGCCATTACATCCTACACCTCTCAAACTATTATCACCCTTGAGAATTCAAAACCAACCTAGAAGGAAGAGGGGTCCGAAAACCCCCCTGTGACATACCTCTCAAGGTAATTGTTATACTTAAAACACTTCTACAGACATTTAAGTTCAATGATAAACAACCCTTGGTTGTTAGAAAGCTGGAGTGAAACCTCAACATCTATGAACACCTCTGACATCTGCCAACCCAACAAACCAAAAGACACACCACACAAGTATAACAACCACACAATCCTAAACACATAAATCTGGGAATTCCTCCATCCATGGAAAGATACTATCTGCTCTAGGAGGCACTAACTCACCTGCATGGGTTTAATCACATCTCAATTAATATTTCTTGATTAGGAATCAGGTCCACCCCTTTCCACATGTTAGGAATTTATCACACATTACAAAACAAGAAAACAACTAATCTCATAACAAAAAATGCCTAAGAATTAAATTAAAAAAGGAAAAAACAACATGTAAAAACTCAGAACAACTTTGGGTTTTGGGAACTTATCTATGTCTCCCTTTCCCAAGTACTCTTCTCCAAGCCACCATGTCTCCATAACACACGAACCAAGGGAATGGTCTGTCTGTGCAGCGCCTTCTATGTAACATCCCAAGTAAGTAATGAATAATAGATATTTTTATCTATGTATATTAATGAATTAGATAGTGTTTTAGAGGCTTAAAATGAAAATAAATCCAATCTTAATCATGGAATATACTAATATTTTTAAAAGATTGTTATACTACCTTTTGATGGCAAACCATTTTTAAATCTATATTTTGACAATTTTATAAGCTATGTTTGTCAAAATAAACTTATTATTTATGATTATAACATCAAAATTTAATTTGTGTGAATTGTTGGTATTTTTCTGACAATGTTCATTTTTTTAATGAACAGCGAAAAATACTGCATTTTACATCAAAACTGCTTTTTAATCTAATTTATTTATATGATTAGATTATCTTTTGAATTGGTTTTAAGTTGAAATTAGAATATATTTTTACCATTTAATCCAATAGTGGTCATTGGAATTAATTTCACTTTGAAATTGGACTTAAACTAGTGTCAATCTTTTGATATTTATTGTTTCATAAAAACACGTTATTAGCTCTGACAGCGGGAATTAATTATTAAATTAATTAATGTAACTTATATGTTTTTTATTTTTTAAAATAGACATCATTTTTGAATTATTAATATCAAATATAGCTTAGGGTGAAGTTTTGGTATTGTTTTGAAAAACATCAATTTTTGATGAATAGTGAAACCACTAAGTGGTAGTTAAAGAAACTGATTTTTCGTTTAAATGAAATTTTGCCACTTCTGTGATTTGATTTTCAAAAATCCGACATACATGGTTGTCATTAAGAAGTAAAATGTGGTTCAATGAGATTAAAATAATTTTTTGGTGAATAGTAACTTTTATGTTTTTAATCGCGATTAGTGGTAATTAGTGTAGTTTAAGGTAAAAATAATGTTTTAATAATATGAAATGACCTAGACACATGTCCTACCCTTATTCGATGTGTCATGGACGACCAAGAAAATCCATGGGTCAACTTGGGGACCCCATGGAGCCACTTTGGTTGGGAAATGACATTAATATCTTTTTATTTAATGTTAAAATTAAAATGACACAAACATGAGTTGTTTTACTAAAACAATTTTTAAATGGGGTTATACAAGTCAGATTTTTGACTATAAATATTCATTAGAAATCTAAAAAGATTTCCTACATCATGATATTTTTTTTATAATTTTTATACATTAAATAAATTAAATTATTTATGACATCATGATGATGCAGCGATTACCTCATTAATAAAGGATTTAAATAAAATGAAAAGATAATGTAAAATCTATGACCTACACATATCCAAAACCTATTGGATGGGTGGATTTAGAACCCTTATCATCTTACCCTCTAATTATATCAATGTGGGACCTTTTAAATCCGAAACTCATTTTAAAATAAAGTAACATTTCTTTACTTTCCAAGAGTGCCCCTCCTCTCCTCTTATAAAAGGTCCACACCTCTACCTCCTTACCCACACTTTCAAAGCCTTTGGCTCAGCCAACCCCTGCCCATTTTGTCTCTCCACATCCCTCTCTTACTCCTTGAACCCTCACTTTGGGCATAAGTCTTCCCAAGGAAGCCTTTGAGCTCAAACCAAAGGGAGTTACCCGATTTTAAGGAGATTAAAGAACGACCGAGTCAAGTCGGACCCGAGGTATGGGACTTCGTCTCAATATCCTTTAATTGAGGAATATTTTGTTTTATATACAACCTACTTTTAAACGGTGTATAAACCCCATTTAATTTTACGTTTATTCAAAAGAAATCTTTTTATATGAAGAGTTTTACTAAACGACAAAAGGGAATGTTTTTGTCGTACGTATGCGGCGACAACGACTTCTCTACCGTCGTGACCATTATTTGAGTTTCGGCTTCCTCTAAAAGCAATACCTTTTATTTTTAAAAGAAAAATAAATACCATGTTTTAATTTTCTTTTATTTTTGAATTGAAAATGGTTTTCATAATGTTTTATATCAATGTGTTTTATTGATATCTTGTGATTGAAAAGTGGAAATGTTATGTTTCCTTTATGCATGTTTTATGTGATACGATTATGTTGAGGTTCTTGGGAATTATTTTGAAGACGGGTGGTTCCGTGATAAACTAAGGGCGGGTGAGCCCGATATAGCTCTCCAATGCATTGGGTAACTCAAAGGAGTGAAACGTTAAGGTTTCTCCGAAGAGATTTAGGGAATATATTGTGATGGGTATTCCAAACATAACCAAGAGGGTTACTCCCTACGTAAGAATGTTATGAATGCCTCAATTTACCTTTATGTCTTATGATTTCAATGATTTATTCATGATTTGATGAGGTATGTTAAAGTACTTGTGTTTTATGGGTAAAGTATGATTTCATTCTTATGTATATATGAACTAATGTTTCCTTTCAATATTTTTTATAACCCATACTGAGCTTTTTATGCTCATCCCAAGTTTTTTTCAAATGTTTTTCACAGGTCAAGGGAAAGTTACATGATATGATGATAGTGTCAAGGAAGTGTCAAGAAATAATCCATGTTTTATTTTAAATATGTTCCGTTGATGGGAAAAAATGAATACTATCTTTATGTAACCACTTTGTTTAAATGTGGAATGTAATGAAAGTTTTATGATCTAATTCTCTAAAACTCTAAACCTGAAAAGATCCTCAATGTGTAATCTTGTAATAACTCAACATTAAGTAAGGTTTAAGGCTGGGGCCTTATAGTTGGTATCATAGGTCGGTTTAGATAACTTTAGGAGTTAGAATTCTATTAAATGATTATCCAAAAAAAAATTACGGTCAAATTGAAATGATATAGCATTTGAAGATTACCATGTTGCTTCTTCTAAGACATGTTTGTTCAGAATGGTTTTCCGCAGAGGAAACAGGGAAGCAGTTCTAGGAAGGCATGCAGAAGGAAATAACCTTCCGAATCAGCATCCTGAGATGGTCGGAATTGTAACTGAACAATTTTTTGTAGTAATGGTGCAGTTGACTCAAGCGATAAATGGTGGTGGTATCCATGCACGAGATCAGCTAGATCAACCGCAGAGGAACATGTCAGTGGTGGAACATTTTATGAGGCAACATCCCCCATCATTCAGAGGATCATCTGACCCTGTGTTAGCTGAAGGGTGGATTAAAGCACTGGATAATATTTTCGATGTCATGGGGTGTTCAGACAATCAAAAGGTTAGTCTTTCTATTTACCGTTTGGAGGGTGAAGCAGATCAGTGGTGGTCGATGGTTAAAAATATCAGGGACGCTGATGATATTGATGCTCTCGACTGGGATGAATTCAAAGGTATGTTTCTTGAAAAGTATTTTCCTAAGGCTATTCGACTTAGGATGGAAAAAAATTCTTGGAATTGAGGCAAGAGGAAGACTCAGTGGCTACCTATGAAGAAAGGTTCACTCGATTGGCAAGGTATGCTCCAAATTTTATCCGAGACCTTGATAGTAAAATCAATCGTTTTTACTCAGGATTAAAGCCAAAATATCGAAGGGCATTAGCTTCTCGAGAGTTTAAAAGTTATGAAAATCTTGTTCGATGTTCTGAGAAGGTGGAAATGGAGTTTACTGATGATCAAGTGTTCTATAACAACTAACAGAAGAAGAGACCGAGGTGGCAGGATAAAGGGAAGAATTCTTTAAAAAAGTCTGATGGTAAGAAAACTAAGTTTCTATTTTGTTATAAATGTGGCAAAAGTCATGCTGGGGAATGTCTTCCGAATTCTATAAAATGCTACCGATGTGGTAAGATGGGACATAAGGCTCGTGATTGCACTGAAAAAGATCAAGGTGATGGTAAGTTCAAATTTGATTTACAGTTAGTGAAATGTTTTAAGTGCAATGAGATGGGTCACTATGCAAACGAGTGTCCGACAAAAAGCTCGAGTGATGGGAAGCAGTTAGGCTACAAGAAGAAAGGGGTGGTGAAATCCTTTGAAACTACTTCAGCAGATGTCGGGCCATCAAATGAAGTTGTATCAGGTACTTTTTTTGTTTTTCAGATTATGCCAGTGTGTTGTTTGATTCGGGGTCTACACATTCTTTCATCTCTAAAAACTTTTCTAGTAAAATGGGAATACCATCTCAAGAAATGACTTCTGAACTTTTGGTAAAAACACCTGGGGGAAATGTTGAGGCAAAAAGAATTTATAAGAATCTTCCTATCCTTATCTGTGGAAAGAACCTACTTAAAAACCTTATTGTTCTACCTCTAGTAGAGTTTGATATTATCCTGGGTATGGATTGGCTCTCTATTTACCATGCTAAGATTGACTGTAGATCTAAAGAAGTTTCTTTTTATAAATAATTTCAGTTTGTGTACAAGAATGAACCCTTAATGTTGATAACATATCAAGAGGCCGAGAAACATGTAAAATATGGAAATGAATTTTACCTTGCACACATCGTTGAAAATAAAGGAACTGTTCAGATTAATGATGTGCCAGTGGTAAATGAGTATTCTGATGTTTTTCCTGATTAGTTTCCTGGAATAATACCAGATCGGGAAGTTGAGTTTACTGTTGACTTAGTTCCTGATGCTAAGCCAATTTCAAAACCCCCTTATCGAATGGCTCAAATTGAACTTTTAGAGTTGAAGGATAAATTGCAAGATTTATTAGAGAAAGGTTTCATTCGACCTATCACGTCACCATGGGGTGCTCCTGTTTTATTTGTTAAAAAGAAATATGGTTCTATGAGACTTTTCATTAATTATAGAGCCTTGAATAACATCACTATTAAGAAAAAATATCCTTTGCCTCATATCGATGATTTGTTTGATCAGCTCTAGGGAGCTCAGTTTTTTTCAAAGATTGACCTAAGATCGGGGTACCATCAGCTGAAGGTAAAGGAAGTAGATGTTCCGAAGACTGCGTTTCGTACAATATATGGCCATTATGAATTTGTAGTAATGCCTTTTGGTCTAACCAATGCACCTGCTGTATTCATGGACTTAATGAATAGAATTTTCCATGAGTTCTTGGATAAGTTTGTGGTGGTTTTCATTGATGATATTTTGGTGTTTTATAAAAGTAAAGAGGAGCATGAAATACATTTAAGGGTTATTTTGCAAACCTTAAAAGAAAAGAAATTGTATGGGAAATTCAGAAAGTGTGAGTTTTGGTTGCAACAAATTTCTTTCCTTGGTCACATTGTTTCAAAAGATGGGATAACTGTTGAACCTGCAAAAACAAAAGTTGTGGAAGACTGGCCAAGACCCACAAATGTAACAGAGATTCGTAGTTTCCTTGGTTTGGTAGGCTATTACCGAAGGTTTGTTAGAAATTTTTCACGGTTATCTATTCCAATGACTAAGATAACTCGGAAGGGTGTTAAGTTTATCTGGACAACAGAATGTGATGATTTTTTTCAAGAGTTGAAAAGAAGATTGGTGAATGCTCCAGTTTTGGCACTACCTTCTAGGAATGGTGAGTTTTTTATCTACAGTGATGCTTCATTGAAAGGACTTGGTTGTGTCCTAATGCAGAATGATCAGGTAATTTCTTATGCTTCACGACAGTTGAAAACTCATGAGGTAAATTACCCTACACATGATTTGGAATTAGCTGCTGTTGTTTTCGCTTTAAAAATTTGGAGGCATCATTTGTATGGAGTAAAGTTTGAAATATATACCAATCACAAAAGTTTAAAGTATATATTTACTCAGAAAGAATTGAAGATGAGACAAAGAAGATGGCTATAATTAATCTAGGATTATGATTGTACAATTCATTACCATCCGGGAAAAGAAAATAAAGTGGTTGATGCTTTGAGTCGAAAAAGTAATTCTTCATTAACAATGTTGTGTTTGGAACATGATCCTTTGGTTAAGGATTTGATGAAATTTGGCATAGAAGTTGTTGGAGCAAGAGGTTCTTATGTTTTGTTTCAGGTATCAGTGAGATCATCTCTATCAGACAGAATCAAGAAAGCACAGAAGCAAGACAGTGAGTTGCAGAAAAAGGTAGAGCTGGTTCAAAAGGGTAAGTTGCATGAATTCAACATTGATAATGATTGTGTTTTGAGATTTGGAAAGAGATTTTGTGTGCCTTGTGATTCAGAGTTGAAGAGAGAGTTGTTATGTGAAGCTCATAGTTCTCCATTTTCAGTTCATCCTGGCAGTACTAAGATGTATAGAGATCTGCGGGAGTATTACTGGTGGGATGGAATGAAAAGAGATATTTCTGATTTTACTATGAAGTGTTTGACTTTTCAACAGGTTAAAGCAGAGCGGCAGTTACTGAAAGGGATGCTTCAGCCTTTAC
The DNA here is from genome assembly GCA_963277665.1 of Viscum album. Taxonomy (NCBI): domain Eukaryota; kingdom Viridiplantae; phylum Streptophyta; class Magnoliopsida; order Santalales; family Viscaceae; genus Viscum; species Viscum album. Next base: position 1,769,803,230 of record OY728152.1, read on the forward strand.
CAGTGCCATAGTGGAAATGGGAGAATATATCCATTGACTTTGTTGTGGGATTACCGAAGACATCTCGAGGTAATAATGCAATCTGGGTTATTGTTGATCGCTTGACTAAATATGCTCATTTCCTTGCTATACGAGATACTTTCTCTCTAGATCAACTTTCCCGTTTGTATCTTAAAGAGATAGTTAGGTTACATGGAGTTCCTCTCTCCATTGTATCTGATCGTGATCCCAGGTTTACTTCTAACTTTTGGAAGGGCCTTCAGAAGTCGTTGGGTACTAAATTAAATTTTAGTACAGCATTTCATCCTCAATCAGATGGGCAGTCAGAACGAACAATTCAAACATTGGAGGATATGATACGTTCTTACTCTATGGATTATCAGGGAAGTTGGTACCAACATCTTTCTTTGGTTGAATTTTCATATAATAACAGTTTTCATTCTAGTATACAGATGGCACCATTTGAGGAATTATATGGGAAGCGGTGTCGAACTCCAGGATTTTGGGATGAAGTGGGTGAAAGGAAGCTGATGGGACCAGAATTGATAGAAGAGATGGCAAAAAAAGTTCAGCTGATTCAGAAATACATGAGAACAGCTCAGAGTAGGCAGAAGAGTTATGCGGACAACAGGAGGAAGGATCTCTCTTTTGAGGTAGGTGATCATGTTTTTCTCAAAGTATCACCATGGAAAAGTGTGATGCGATTTGGTAAGAAAGGAAAGCTGAGTCCAAGGTTCATTGGACCATATGAAATTCTGGAGAGAGTTGGATTAGTTGCTTACCGAGTGGCTTTACCTCCGAGTTTATCTCAGGTACACAATGTTTTTCATGTTTCGATGTTGAGAAAGTATATGCCAGATCCATCTCATGTTTTGAGTCCAGAGGTAGTTTAGCTGGAAGAGAACCTATCTTATGAGGAATAACTGGTCCAGATTCTTGACCATATGGAGCAAGTGTTACGAAATAAGGTGATTAATTAGGTAAAGGTTTTGTGAAAAAACCACATGATGGAAGAGGCAACATGGGAATCTGAAAATGCAATGAGGGATAAGTACCCCCATTTATTCGATAAGTAAATAAATTGCGGGGACGCAATTTTCTAAAGGGGGGAAGGATGTAACATCCCAAGTAAGTAATGAATAATAGATATTTTTATCTATGTCTATTAATGAATTAGATAGTGTTTTAGAGGCTTAAAATGAAAATAAATCCAATCTTAAGCATGGAATACACTAATATTTTTAAAAGATTTTTTTACTGCATTTTGATGGAAAACCATTTTTAAATCTATATTTTGACAATTTTATAAGCTATGTTTGTCAAAATAAACTTATTCTTTGTTATTGGGACATCAAAATTTACTTTGTGTGAATTTTTGGTATTTTTCTGACAATGTTCATTTTTTTAATGAATAGTGAGAAATACTGCATTTTACATCAAAACTGCTTTTTAATATAATTTATTTATATGATTATATTATATTTTGAATTGGTTTTAAGGTGAAATTAGAATATATTTTTACCATTTAATCCAATAGTGGTCATTGGAATTAATTTCACTTGGAAAATTGGACTTAAACTAGTGTCAATCTTTTGATACTTATTGTTTCATAAAAACACGCTATTTTCTCTGACAGTGGGAATTAATTATTAAATTAATTAATGTAACTTATATGTTTTTAATTTTGTAAAATATACATCATTTTTTAATTAGGAATATCAAATATAGCTTAGGGTGAAGTTTTGGTATTGTTCTGAAAAACTTCAATTTTTGATGAATTGTGAAACCACTAAGTGGTAGTTAAAGAAACTGATTTTTCGTTTAAATGAAATTTTGCCACTTCTGTGATTTGATTTTCAAAAATCCGACATACATGGTTTTCATTAAGAAGTAAAATGTGGTTCAATGAGATTAAAATAATTTTTTGGTGAATAGTAACTTTTATGTTTTTAATCGCGATTAGTGGTAATTAGTGTAGTTTAAGGTAAAAATAATGTTTTAAGAATATGAAATGACCTAGACACATGTCCTACCCTTATTGGATGTTTCATGGACGACCAATACAATCCATGGGTAAACTTGGGGACCCCATGGAGCCACTTTGGTTGGGAAATGACATTAATATCTTTTTATTTAATGTTAAAATTAAAATGACACAAACATGAGTTGTTTTACTAAAACAATTTTTAAATGGGGTTATACAAGTCAGATTTTTGACTATAAATATTCATTAGAAATCTAAAAAGATTTCCTACATCATGATATTTTTTTTTAATTTTTAGACATTAAATAAATTAAATTATTTATGACATCATGATGATGCAGCGATTACCTCATTAATAAAGGATTTAAATAAAATGAAAAGATAATGTAACATTTATGACCTAAACATGTACAAAACCTATTGGATGGGTGGATTGTGAACCCTTATCACCTTACCCTCGAATTATATCAATGTGGGACCTTTAAAATCCGAAACGCATTTTAAAATAAAGTGACATTTCTTTACTTTCCAAGAGTGCCCCTCCTCTCCTCTTATAAAAGGCCCCCACCTCTACCTCCTTACCCACACTTCCAAAGCCTTTGGCTCGTCCAACCCCTGCCCATTTTGTCTCTCCACATCTCTCTATTACTCCTTGAAGCCTCAATTTGGGCAAAAGTCTTCCCAAGGAAGCCTTTGAGCTCAAACCAAAGGGAGTTACCCGATTTTAAGGAGATTAAAGAATGACCGAGTCAAGTCAAACCCGAGGTATGGGACTTCATCTCAATCTCCTTTAATTGAGGCATACTTTGTTTTATACACAACCTGCTTTTATATGGTGTATAAACCCCATTGAATTTTATGTTCATTCAAAAGAAATCTTTTTATATGAAGAGTTTTACTAAATGACAAAAGGGAATGTTTTTGTCGTACGTATGCAGCGACAACGACTTCTCCGCCGCCGTGACCATTATTTGAGTTTCGGCTTCCTCTACAAGCTGTGCATTTTTTTTAAAGAAAAATAAATACCATGTTTTACTTTTATTTTATTTTTGAATTGAAAATGGTTTTCATAATGTTTTATATCAATGTGTTGTATTGATATCTTGTGATTGAAAAGTGGAAATGTTATGTTTCCTTTATGCATGTTTTATGTGATACGATTATGTTGAGGTTCTTGGGCATTATTATGAAGACGGGTGGTTCCGTGATAAACTAAGGGCGGGTGAGCTCGATATAGCTCTCCAATGCATTGGGTAACGCGAAGGAGTGAAATGTTAAGGTTTCTCTGAAGAGATTTAGGGAATATACTGTGATGGGTATTCCAAACGTAACCAAGAGGGTTACTCCCTACATAAGAATGTTATGAATGCCTCAAGTTACCTTTATGTCTTATGATTTCTATGATTTATTCATGATTTGATGAGGTATGTTAATGTGCTTATGTTTTATGGGTAAAGTATGATTTCATTCTTATGTATATATGAACTTATGTTTCCTTTCCATATTTTTTATAACCCATACTGAGCTTTTTATGCTCATCCCTAGTTTTTTTGAAATGTTTTTCACAGGTCAAGGTAAAGGTACATGATATGATGATAGTTTCAAGGAAGTGTCAAGAAATAATCCATGTTTTATTTTAAATATGTTCCGTTGATGGGAAAAAATGAATATTATCTTTATGTAACCACTTTGTTTAAATGTGGAATGTAATGCAAGTTTTATGATCTAATTCTCTAAAACTCTAAACCTGAAAAGATCCTAAATGTGTAATCTTTTAATAACTCAAGATTAAGTAAGGTTTAAGGTCGGGGCCTTATATTCTAAGAATGATCCTTGATCTCTACTAGATGATCTATGAATTCCATGTCATCTTCAACATCCAAATCTCCCCATTCGATGACATGATATTCATTATGAAGATACCAATGAAGCTAAGAGACATTAAAGACTTTGTCGATACTCTCTAACTACAGTGGTAATGCTAACCAATATGACATCTCTCTAACTCAATCTAATACCTCAAAAGGTCCAATGAACCTCATAGAAAGCTTTCTCCCCCTACCAAACCTCAACTTCCCACATCAAGGGAAAATCTTTAAGAACAAATGTTCCCCAACCTCAAACTACAAGGGACTCCTCCTGTGATTAGTGTATGGCTTATGCCAATCTTGTGATGCCTTCATCCTCTCAAGAACAATATTCACCTTCTCAATCATACTCGTCACCACATATGGACCAAGAACAGCTACCTCCCCAACTTTTTTCCAGCACAAGGGTGATCTAAATGTTCTTCCATACAAATATTCTAACAGATCCATGTTAATGGAAGAGTGATATACATTTTTGTAAGAAAACTCCACCAAGGGAAATTTTCACACCCAAGATCCGCCAAAGTCCAATACACATGCCCATAGAATATCCTCCAATTTATGGATAGTTAACTCTATATTCCCATTTTCTGAGGGTGGAAGACAGTACTGAGGTGTAACTGAGTTCCAAAATCATGATGTAATCCCCTCCAGACTCGTAAGGTAAAACATGTATCCTGATCTAAGATGATGGATCTCATAACTCCATGCATTCATAACACATTTTCCACATACCTCTTTTCCAAATAATCTATTGCACCAGACTCCTTAATCACTAAGAAGTAAGCTAATTTTATCATTTGGTCCATCACTACCTAGATTACATCACAACCTCCCTGATCCCTCGGTAATCATGTGAAAAAATCCATCAATATGTCATCCTTCTTCCACTCAGGGACATATAAGGTCTGAAACAAACCACTTGGTTCATGGTGCTCAGCCTTCACCTTCTAGAACACTAAGCACTTCTCCCCAAACTCCGCTACTACCCGTTTCATCCCAGACCACCAAAACTATTCTCTCAAGTTGTAGTACGTCTTATAAATGGTGGATTTTGTGCCTTAGATCCAACTTCTTTTGTAATTTATGATAAATTATCTTCATGGTTTTGAATATTAATAAATTACTTATCAAATCATGATTATTCTTCTACATAACATTGTATGTGATGATGTCCTAAGAGTAACTGTCACACTAAATGGTCATAGTGGATCCCTATTATGATGAGAACCTGGAGGTTCTATGACACTATTCTTGAACATATTTTCTATAGTTAGATGATATCATTTTAGGGACACAAATGATACAAGCTATCAGGGGTGGAGACTCATAGGACATTGAGGAACCTTCTCATAGTGTATTCCATTGGTAATTTCTAGGAGGATATTATGAGAACAAGACCCTCCAGTAGGAAATCCACATTTTTATGTGTCATTGTATATTCCAATCTATGAATGTGTGCATTGGTCCTTATACATTAATATTATTATTAATGGATATTATGGGACATGTACTTAGATTTATTAATGAAAGACATGACGAAAAATGTTCACATTGAGTTAGGATATGTTCGGTGTGTCACAAGTAATATTGCATTAATGTATAATGTGAGAAATGATTTATCCCTTCTTTTCTTTAAATGGAGATAATATATCAGTCCCTTTGCTGGAAATGATATAGCCTAAATAAATCCATGTCCATACTGATCAATAGGCATGTTCTATTTCTAGAAAGTCAAAGAAATATATATCGATGATATAGTTTGATGTTACTGGCATGCAACCTTCTCGATTAGAGATATTGTGATAAAGGGATTATATTATATGATAAGAATTTGTATGAGGTGACATGTCATTTTTGTATTAACTTATTTCTCTATGGGTACCTTGGAATGTTTCTAGATGCTAACCTTGGACTTTAGGTAGGTTTTCCTAATGCCATTGAGAAAGAGGCCTAGAGGATCACACACTAAGTATATCCAGTATCTCAGTTAAATAATTTATTATTTAACAATTTGAATAAATATTATTCTTGGTCAAGGTTTAATAATTATTCATGTATGTATGATCACATTTATTTCATGACTAGTTATTTGTACGAATATATTTTAGGCATAATAATTAATAAATATTAAGGAGAATTGGTAGACCGAGTTTAATATTATAGTAAGAAATAATAATATTGAATATTATTTTATTAAATGATTTTTAATTATCACTCAGAAGTTAAGCGCATATCATGAAATAATATTATTATTATTGTTATTTGACATGGGGGTTTCTCTAGGATTAATGAAATAATTAATGTCACTTGTGAAAATTATTTATTATTACCCTAGTGAAATTAATTCCCGGTTATATTATTTTATCATTAACTAAGGGAAACCCATGCGATTTCTATTGTGTTGTGCACAACAAATTGGATAAAATCCCATAACTCTAAAGAGTTATTTCTTCTACAATAATTCTCTCAAGAACGAGAGTGATCCCCCTCCACCAAATCAAGGAGAACACTTTGGAATCAATTTCTCAAGGTGATCCAAGGAGGACATCGTAAGCTCAAAGATATTCCATTCTATCACCTAGATACTTCTTTCGGTGATGTCTGAAGATACGTGGAACATGTGTAGATCACCACTAGAGTGGATCTTCCCTTGATATCTACAACACAATGATGGTACACCTACATATCTATGTCTGAACGCATCAACGAAGTAAGAATTACCTTTGAGGTAATTATTATTTAATTAAATTAATTATAAACAAAATATGTTGATTGTCTCTCTTGATTCTAAGTTTCTATTCCTATTCCTTTGTCTTATTTCTTTTATTTAATTTCATGGATCATGGCATTTATCATCGCATAGATCCCAGATTTTTCATTGAATATGGAAAAAATTGAAGTTGGGAAACATCCCTCTCGCCCTTCCTCTGCACCCGAAACCTACAAGTTGTATTAGAGGGGGAATATTATTGTTTATAATTATTTAATAATCATTGGTGATTTTTACATTAATAATTTAGTTTTTCAATTCATGTTTAATATATTTATATTAATTTGAATGATGAGATATGTTTCTTCCTATATATTTTCATTAAAATCTAACAGAAATGATTAATTTTATGATTAAAATTATATTGAAAATCTCATTCAGAGGTTCCAAGGATTCTATCTAGGTAGAATAGTAGTACACGTCAAGTAATCGGAATTACACATTGTGTGGTTGTGTTTAGTGCATCAGGAGTATTTAGAAAATTACTCAACCTGTGTGCATTAATGAAACGTGGTGTAGTTAATTCTTACACCATGTGTTGACCGAGAGAGACTAGTGCACGATTATCTGGACTACATGCCATGTGGCCTACTGGACATGGAATGTAGTCCATTTTGGGTCAAGTTCGGGCTATGTATTTCATACATGTCCTACCCAACCAGTGGCCATGTAACACAAAGTCAACATGGTGTGTGGCCCACTAGACATGACGTGTAATCCATGATTTCTGAAGTACATCTCACATGTCGAGTCCCTAGTAATGTACTTCAGATACACAGTGAATAATTTACATGACGTGTATATCGAATCTACGTGTCATGTACTTTTACTAGTTATGAAAATTTAAAATTTATTATATTATGTTACACTTGAGACATGTACTTGTGTGTGGGAATAAAGCTGGAACATGTCTTGTAATAGGATTTGATATGTGTGTGTGTGTGTGTGTGTGTTTTATTAAAATCTGTGTAATATTTGAGATATACACCACCTGTATGAGTTTTATTATAGTTATTATTCTATGTGCATGATATATATCACAAAAAATAATGTGTATACAAGTAGAATACATTTTGGGTAGTTTTGGATGGGTATTCACTAGGTTACCTCCAAGGTACAAGTTATGTACGCAGTGAATTTTAAATGATGTTATTATTTTATTTAAAATTATAATGGAATGGAATCTCAAGGATATTCATAAATGGTTTAAGATAAAAGGATTGATTAATTAAGGATAATAATTAATTGATTCGAGCATGATTTATCATAAATAAGAATGATTAAAGAAGTGAATGTTGTTTTTATTAAATGAATAATTTGTTGCATGCATGTGGATAATTATGATCTAGACCAGATCTTTGTATGTGATTGGTTTCCTTTTAATTTATTAAATTAATTGTTGTCTTATATTCCTTCTATCTTCAATAATATGTAGGGCATGTTTTCCCATGGTTTCTTTTATGTAAACCCCATTTTACCCCTCACCTACATGTGAGTAAAAGCATATGTAATAGGTGGAGATCCCAAGCTAGTGGAGGAAGGTCAAGTTAGGAGTCATGTCGAAAAAATCCAATGGGATACAAAGGTGTACAGGTGGAAAGATGTAAACACGAACATTAAATGGTTTAAGTTGTTTCACCCCAAGGTCAGCGGTTAGTCTACCAACCGCTAGATAAACTAACCATTAGAACAAGATCATGGTCATACCCTTTATTTTAATTCTATAATTAGAATGTTTATTTTACTATGTATGTTTTGATGTGACCACATAATTAATGAATTAACAAGCATGAAAAGATGAAACTAAAATAAACTAGCTTGTGTATAAATATTATCTAAAGACATGGTTAATCACTTAAGTAATCCCACTTAATATTAACAAGAACGTGAAAAGATATTAACTGGAAATTTATTCATAAAGGATAAAATCCCTCAATAAAATATTAAATCGTTATAGCCTTCCATTAATTCGGTTAGAATTGAACCAGAGTTCAAAGTGATTAACCAACCAATGTTGGGGTGATTTCAATTATTGAAGAATTCTAATTTGAGGTTTTGGGTTGACATAACTTGGTTGACATCATGGTTTGACTGCCAAATAAGGACTTTGTGTAACTGAGAGGAAAAGTTTAAGGAAATACAAATTAATGATTTCATGATTGGGGAGTCCACTCAACGGATTAAGGAACTGTGAGTTAATGCAATTGGAATTTAGAATGACTACCTAAAACCATTCGAGTTTTTTGACCAACCAAATTTGGCGTAATGAGAATAGAATAATGATATTTTACAATAGAATATCTATGTAACAGGATATTATGAATCCAATGGTGAGAGAAATTGGGTTTCGATAAAATCATGGGATAATAATAAATATAATACTTATTTTTTTATTTATGTAAATTTTATCAGATAAATTACTAAAATTATTCTCATCTTATTTGTAAAAACATCATAAAAATACCATAAAACATATCATTGTGATCTATAATAAAAAAGGAAAACCTTTTCACTGGCACTAAATACAGGAGTGGAAGACGCACCAACAGTTCATCCTTCGCCATGAAAGAAAACTATGTGTGTTGTAAGATCCTTTACCAATTACACTAGGAAATAAGGCGAGTGATGAAGAGATCTCTAAGTATGAGAAACATATGAATGATGCTGCATATGTTCACTGCTTTATGATATCATCCATGCCTAAGAGATCTTGAAGAAACATGATAAAATGGATGCTTATAGCATGATATCACACCTTTGGTTTCTCTATCAATAGAAGGTGATACAAGAGAGGTATGAGATCTCCAACACTTTTTTCATGACTAATCTTGGAGATTCTATACCATTTGGGCCTCATGTAGTCAAGCTTATTGGTAGTATTGAACATCTTTAAATCTTAGGGATTAAATTCCCAGATGATTTGCATACATATCTCGTAATTTCATCACTTTCCAAGACCTTATATATTTTTATTGTGAATTATAATATGATCAATAATGAGAAGAGTCTATCGGAACTTATGACCATGATTCTCCAAGTGGATAAGGAAATGGGGTTTGAAAAATCCGCAGTCCTTATGGTGAATTGGAAGACGAAGGACAATGAAAAGTGTATTAAGACTTATAAACATTATAAAGACCCCAATAACCATCTGACCAAGAAGAAAAAGATCCAAAGGAAGGGGAAGGAAAAGGAGGAAGTATGTTTTTCATATGGAAAGTCAGGACACTAGAAGAGGAACTACACCCAGAGGTAAGGGCAAGCCAAAGTTGAATTTTTTATTGAGTGCAATCTTTCCATTTCTACAAGTTGGGTATTAAATATAGCTTTTGATTCTCACATCTGTATTCAAATGCAGGAACCAAGTAGATTTTGGAAAATTTCTAGAGGATAGGTGGATCTGTGAGCTACCAGTGGTGCAAGGTTGGATTCTCTTTCCATTGGTGACTACTACCTTTTATTGTCGATGGGAATGATTTTTGTTTTTAATGATTTTTATTATGTACCTACTATTACCAAAACCATAGATTTTTTATCATGTTTAGATAAAGATGGGTTAATTTTCAAGTTTGAAAATAACAGTTTTTTCTTTTATTAAGGACAAGATATGTTATGGTATGAAACATTTAAAAAACAGTCTATATGTATTAAATTAAAAAACCAAGTGTTGTAAATCAATAATGAATCAAGTTCACATGACTCATATAACACCCAACTTTGGCATCACCATCTTGTTCATATGAATGATAATAATTTAACAAATCTTTGTCAAGATGGTTACTTTGACTCTTCTAATCTAAAACAACATGATAGATTCCATGCTTGTTTAAAAGGAAAATAACCAAACCACCATTCAGTGGACATGGTGAAAGTTCCATATAGCTTCTAGTGTTGGTACACACTGATGTGTGTGGACCATTTCCAATAGAGGCTAGAGGTGGATATTCTTACTTCATTACTTTTATTGATTCCTTGGGTAGATATGGATATATTTACTTAATGAGTTATAAGTCTAAGTCCTTTGATAAATTCAAGAAATTTAAGAATGAAGTAGAGAATAATCTTTGTAAGAATATAAAGAAGCTTAGATATGATCAAGGAGGAGAATATCATAACCAAGAGTTCATCGAATTTTTATGGTATTTTGGGATTTCATCACAACTCACTCCACTTTATACACTACTATGGAATGGTTCTTGTGAAAGAAGAAATCGTACCTTGTTTGATATGGTATGTTCAATGATGATTCATGAAAATATTCCACTATCTTTTTAGGTATATGTATTACAAAATGTGGCATACACATTAAACCGAGTACCAACTAAAGTGAAAAATGGAATTCCCTTACATATATGGAGTGTAAAGAAACTCATTCTATCGCATACACGTGTATGGGGGTGTGAGGCATTTTTTAAGACTTTCTGAGGAAAAAATAGCACATCGGGGCATGAATTTTATATTTATAGGGTATCCAAAGGAAACAAAGGGATACTACCTATAAAAACCCTCATAAAAGAAAGGGATTGTTTCCAGAAAAGATTTATTTCATGAGAGGGAGAACATCCTCAAAAATTATTATGGGATAAAGATTGACTTCAATGAAGTTGATGTTCATGATACATAGGAGTTGGTATAAGAACAAGTTCCACAGATCCCCGTGGAATAATTGGTTCTTGAAACACAATAACTACATAGGAGTGTAAGATACGTAAGGGAACTATAGAGATATGGTTTTCTTATCATTGAGGATGGTGAATCATTATTGTTGGACAATGACAAACCTCTCTCCTACAAGGAAGCAATAGAGAGCTCAGAATCTACAAGATGGCTAGAAGTTATGAATTATGAGATGGATTCCATGTATCATAACCAAGTTTGGGTTCTGATCGATGCACTAGTTTATGTAAATAATGTTTGATGTAAATGGGTATTTAAGTGGAAACTTGAAATGGAAGGTAAAGTAAGTAGCTATAAATCAAGGCTAGTGGCTAAAGGGTTTAAACAACATCAAGGAATTGACTACGATGAAATGTTTTTCCCCAATTTCCATGTTTAAATCCATCATAATCATATTTTCCATTGTAGGTTACCATGACAATGATATTTGGTAGATGGATTTCAAAACTTCATTCCTTAATAGGAACCTTCAGGAATATGTTTATATGATACAACCAGAAGGGTTTGGGACACCAGGTGAGGCCAAAAGGATTTTAAAGTTTTTGAGATCCATTTATGGATTTAAGCATGCATCTAGGTCATGGAACATTTTATTTTTTGAATCCATAAAAGAATTTGGTTTCATTAAAAACGAATGTGATTAGTGTGTTTACAAAAGTTTTTTTGGGAATGCGGTCATTCTTCTATTATTGTATGTTGATGGAATATTACTTATTGGAAATGAAATATAAGTCTTACAATCTATTAAGGACTGGCTGGAAAAGTTATTCTTTATAAAGGACTTAAGAGAAGTAACCTATACTCTTGGGATCAAGATCATTAGTTATAGATCCAAGAGGTTTCTTGGACTAAGAAAAGTTACATATATTGAAAAGTTACTAAAGAGATTTAGTATGGAACAATCCAAGAGGGGATTGGTTCTAGTGTCACATGGTTTACATATTTCTGAGAAAATATGTCCCCAGACACAATGGGAGAAAGATATAATGAGTAAGATACCATATGCTTCAGTGATAGGATCAATCATGTATGTCATGTTATTTACTAGACTTGATAGTTTATATGCATTAATCTTGGTAGGTAGATATCAAGCTGATCTAGTAGAACGACATTGGAATTCTCATAAGATTATCCTTAAGTATCGTAGAAGAAATAAGGATATGTTCCTAGTGAATGGAGCAGACGAGAAACTTTTCATCAGAGTGTATGATGATGCTGGTTTTGAGGAAAATCAAAATGATATAAAGTCACAATCAAGATATGTTTTCTTTCTCAAAGGAAGGGATGTGAGTTAGAAGAGTTCAAAGTAGCCAGTTGTAGTTGATTCTACAATTTAGTCAGAGGATATAGTGGCTTATGATGCAGCCAAGGAATCCAACTAGATTTATAACTTTGTATAGGATCTTGATGTTGTACCTACTAGTAAATACCCTATCACATTTTATTATGATTATACTACATTAGTGGATCTTGAAAAAGATCCAAGGTCATGTCAAAAGAAAAATAACAAACACCAAAAGTATTTTCTATTGAGATATTTTTATCAAATGGGTGATGTTTCTATGAGAAGAGTGTCCAAGGAATAGAACATAGTGGATCCCTTGACTAAATAAATATCTTAGTAGAATCATGAGTATCATGTGAGAGATACTGGACTCAAGGTCGTTAATAGTTGGCTCTAGTGAAAGTGAGATTTTTTTAGAGTTAGTTCCCTAGAACCAAATTCTTTTGTACTTTATGGTAACTTATATTCATGGTTTTGAATATTAATAAATTTCTTATCATATCATTATTCTTTTTCAGCATAAAATTGTATGTGATAATGTCCTAAGAGTAACTGTTGCACTAAAAGGTCGTAGCAGATCCCTACTATGATGATAACTTGAAGGTGCTATAACAATATTCTTGAATATATATTCTATATAAATATGATATCATTTGATGGGAAAAAAATTATATAGGCTGTCAAATGTGGAGACTCATAGGACTTTGAGGTACCTTCTTATAGTGTGCATCATTGGTAATGTCCAGGAGGATATTATGTGAACAAGACCCACTAGTAGGAAAACTACATTTCTATATTTCATTGGATGTTCCAATCTTCAGATGTGTTTATTGGCCCTTATATTTTAATATTTTTATTAAGGGGTATTATGATTCATTCACTTTGATATATTGATGACAGATGTTCATGGAGAGGTAGGATATGTTGGGTGCGTCATGATTAATATTTCATTAATGAATAATGCAAGAAAGTATTTACCCCTTATATTCTTTAACAAAGGATAATATCTCATTCCATTTCATGGAAATGATATATCCTAAATAAATTCATGTACATGGTGATCAATAGGAATGTTCTATTTCCAAAAATTAAAACAAAGAGATATCAAGCATATAGGTTGATGGCACTGGCTTGCAATGTGTTCTATTAGAGATATTGTGATAAAGGGATTATATTACCTGGTAAGTTTCCATATGATGTGACATGTTATTGTAGCATTAACTTCTTTCTCTTTGGGTTCCTTGTTGTGTTGATAGATTCTAACCTTGGACTTTAGGTAGGTTCACCTAATGCCACTGAGGAAGAGGCATAGAGGGTCACACACTAAGTGTATTTAGTATCTCAATTAAATAATTTATTATTTAAAAATACGAATAAATATTATTCCCAATAATGGTTTTATAATTATTCATGTATGCCTGGTCTTATTTATTCAATCACAAGTTATTATAGAGAATGTATTATGGGTGGAATAATTAATAAATATTATGGAGGATTGGCGGTCCGAGTTTAATGGTCCAATGATAAATAATAATAGTGAATATTATTTGATTAAATAATATTTAATTATAACATTCAAGTTAATATCATGTCAAGAAATAATAATATTTCAGTTATTATTTGACATGGGGGTTTCACAAGGTTTAATTAAATAATTAAAGTAACGTGTGAAAAATATTTATTATTACCCTAGTGAAATAAATGCCCGATTATATTATTATCTCATTAGTTGAGGGAAATAAAAGAGATGTCTATTGTGTTGGGCATAATGAATTGCAGAAAAGATATCAAGCCTAGAGAGTTCTTTCTTATCCATGAAGTCTCTCAATAATGAAAGAGATCCTCCTTCATAGGATCAAGTAGAATGCTTTTGAAGCAGTTCCCAAGGAGATCAAAGGTGGACATCGCAAGCGCATGGATCTTCTGTGATAGCACCTGAAAACTCCTTCGGTGATGTCTAGAGATATGTTCTACACATTCGGATCACTACTAGAGGAGATCTTCCCTTGATATCTACAACACAATGATATCCCACCTGTATATCTGTGGCTAAATGCATCAATGGAGAAAGAATCATCTTCGATGTAATTCTTATTTAATTAAATTAATTATTAAAAAAATATATTGATTAACTCTCTTGGTTCTGGGTTTCTATTCCTTTATACTATTTCTTTTATTAAAGTATATGGATCATGGCATTCATCATCTCATAGATACTGTATTGTTCATTGAATATGGAAAAAATTAATGTTGGGCAACGTCCCTCCCACACTTTCACTATACCCAAAACCTATAAGAAATTCACAAGTGTACCGCTAAGGGTGAGCTGTGAAACTCACGAAGAACTCTATTGTGCATTGCCACTGGAATAAATGGCCTCTCATGGAGAATCATTTGATTATAACCATCCTTCAACCATCCCTCTAGATCATCACCCTGGTCAATGCGATCTCACATCACCTATGCCTCTGAGTCTTCCCACTGAGACTCCTCCACCTGTTGCATCAAAGAAGATTGCACCATCATCTGAAACAAGTATCCTCTACCACCATTCATTCCTACATCTAAGTTCAAGGTGTCCAACTCTTCCATTACCTTCCAAGCATGTGAATATTCCCAAACAATCTCCTTTTATGACTTTCTACTCAAAGCATCGTCCACAACATTACCCTTCCCTGAGGTGTAAAATATCTCAAAATTGTAATCTAGAAGAAACTCTATCCACCTCCATTATCGTAAGGTCATATCTCACTAGGAAAAGATATACCTAAAGCTCTTGTGATCTGTGAAGGCCACAAATTGCTTCCCAATGATGTAATGTTCCCACAAATTCAGTGCAAACACAACCTACACTAGCTCTAGATCATGGGTGGCATAGTTACATTTGTGGAGACGTAACTTACTATACCCAAAAGGAATCACTCCCCGTTGTTGCATTAGAACACATCCCAAACCCAAACGGGAAGCATCAAAAAACACCCCAAACATAACTCCTTCCTTTGGAAACTAGAGCACCGGAGCACTGACCAACTTCCTTTTACGTAGTTGAATACTTCCTAACATTTCTCACTCCACACAAAGGTCTTGTATTTCCTTGTCAATGTTGTCAATGAAGCTACTAATCGAGATAAATCAAGTACAAATATCCAGTAATATCTTTCCATACCAATAAAACTATGAACCTCTACGACATTCATGGATGTATCCCAAGAAAAAATTGCTTCTATAATCGAAAAGTCCACCACTAAACCCCGCAGAGACACCAAATTTCCATGCAAAGTTACCTCTCATGACCAAACATGCATTTGTACAACTTTCCATAGATTTGGTGGTGTCGAAGAACCTAAAGGATGGTCCTAAGATGCTTGGAACTTTCCTCCTCTAGCTTTGAGTAAATCAAGATTTCATCGATGAAATTGATGATGAACCAATCCAAGAACTCATGGAAGACAGAGTTCATAAGTCCCATTAATATGGTTAGTGCATTCATGACACCAAATGACATGACCATAAACTCAATGTTCTCATACCTACATCTAAAAGTAGTTTTCAGGATGTCACCCTCCTTCACCATCAATTGGTGATATCTAGACCACATATCAATCTTAGGGAATAAACTTCCCCCTCTCAGTTGGTCAAAAAAATCCTTTGTCCTTAGGTTATGGTAATAAATCTTGATTATTACCTAATTAAACCTATTGTAGTTTGTGTACAGCCTCTGAAGACCATCTTCCTTCTTTGAAAAGAAGACTGAAGTACCCCATAGTGACACATTGTTCTAGATGAATCCCTTATTCATGAGGCCATCAATCTGAATCTTGAACTTCTGCAACTCAAAAGGTTTCATCTGGTAAGGATACATAAAAATAGAACTAGCACTGGGTTTTAAGTCTATCTCGAACTCAACATCTCATTGAGGGGGGTAGAGTTAACACTTACTTGGTAAATACATTCAACAACTCCCCAACTACCATGCGATCCTCTATCATATTGGAATCCACCGATTCCACTGACATCTTGGACAATAAGAAAACAAGGGGATTCATACATCAATTGCCCATCTGACAACTCAACTCACCAATGAAAGCCACACGCTGGCCACCCATATCTGAAAACACAACTCTCCTCTCGAAGTAGTCAATAACATCATGCACATAGTACAACTAGTCAAATCCAATGATGAAATCGTATAGTTTAATCTGTAATAGGAAAATATCCCCACGGGACTAATGTAGTCCCATCATTAGCCTACATCCTCGGCACACGTCAAATAAGCTATTCTGACCTCCGACCAACATACTCAACACTAGGGGAATTGGAATTATCTCTAATTCTATTCCTAGAACATGGGATAGACTAGTTTCAACAAAGTAGTGTGAAGATCCTAAATCAAATAATAAGAAATAGTACTGAATAAACTAATCATACCTCGAATGATATTTGGACTTGGTGGAACTGCTACCTCTGTGGAATGTAACTTACCATGGCCAACTTCTCTACTCCTCTGCTGATAAACGCATCCTCAACCATGCCCGATTTGAGTTCCCTATGGAACACTTTGAGGCCAGCCTCTACCTACTTCATCTCCCCTCAGTGGAGCGTAAGGCAATTGTCCCTGCTCCTGGAACTTCCTTTCTAGAAACTACTTCTTAGGAGGAAATTGGACTTGAACACCTCCACTATAATGAGCTTGAATGGTTGTTGGTCATTGAATATGAATATTCCCATGGAATCCATAGATAAATCACACCTTCCCTAGGCCCATAGGATAGGTACGTGGACCAGAAGGTCAAAATAAAAACTATCGAGGTCACCTACCCACCGGCTAGTTCTTTGATGTCCATGGAACCTAAGACCTGGTGCTGAAGACCTTGCCCTTTGAAGAACTTGGATGAATCCCCTCTCATGGTAGACCAACACGTGATTGCATCCTATCATCTACTTTTTCATTCATCTGGACCTCCAAGTATGATGGCAAGGTAAAGGGGGTAAGCGCATAGTAGAGAGAAGGATGAAGTTCATCCTCAAGGATTCTTATACAAGACTCCTCATATAGAAATAGATTCAGAGAAAAATGAAGGAGATCCTTGAATTTGATCCCCAACCCCCAAACTGAAATACTTCTCTACTATTGGGAGAGTAACTCATACCTCTTATTAGCCTTTATGATGGAAGAAAGGAATTCTACTCAAAACTTCTTCTCAAAATCGACCCACAGAATGTGTTCCGCCATGTTTACCAACCTTAGAATTCTTCTTTGGCCCTATAGAATTATATGGTTCCTATTTAGAAGGATAGGGAGGTTCCTCAGTAAAAGTATGTGTATGTTTATCTATATAATATTGATGTCAATAAAAATTTTGATCTAACATTTTCCTACAAATCAAAGTAAAAAATCAAAGTGAGAACCAATTAGAACAAAAATATTCAAATTCAGCTATTACTTATAGAATTAAATAAGAATGAAAATGATCCCACAAAAACAAAACAAAATAAATTTTCATTCATATTTTTTAAAGCAGTTAAATAAAATAATAACAACATTAATTAGATATGAAATGACATAAATAAAGGAGAAAAAATCCAACAATTAAATAAAAAATGAATATCCATTTAAAAATCATACAAAAAAATACTAAACAAACCAATATTTATCATATTAATTAGATCATCTCCAATGTAATAGAGCATTTTAGAGTATAGTTACTCCCAAATGATAAGTGAATATTAAAAATGATTCAATATATTATACTATTTTTTACACCAAAAATTGTATTCATTAAATATACTTCTTTATATAATTTTTTATTTTTATTTAATATATTAAATTATAATTAATTATTTTTCCATAAAATCAATAAATACAATATGTTTTGTAATTTAATAATATTAATAATTCAATTAAGTTAAATTAAATTATACACACACACACAGAGACATATTTATATATAAATAAATTAAAATAAATACGATTTTATTATTTGAATAATTAAGTAAAAACTATGAAAAATATGTTCAATAATATTTATTTTACCCTTAATTAACTTTTTTTATGCATTCTTTGCTTTATTTTACCCTTAATTAACATTTTTTACCTTTACATAACTTTAGTTTACCCTTAACTTATTTTTACCCTTACATAACATTATTTTACCCTTACATAACTCTCTTTTCCCTTAAATAACTTATTTTTAACCTTACATAACTTTTTTTTACCCTTACTTTACTTTGTTTTACCCTTAAATAGATTTAATTTACCCTTAATTAACAGGTACAAGTTCTGTTTACCCTTACTGTAACATCCCAGGTAAATAAAGAATAAAAAATTTTCATATTTATTAATATTTATGAATTAAATATTAATTTTACATTAAAGGGGTTTCTATGTTCAATAGCGTACCCGATACGCAACAAAGAGTTTCTTTGAAATCTTACGTTGCACACTAGTAATAAAATAATATTATTTTAAATGGTTGTTAACACGTAGTCGTTGTATTGGCAGGAATGAATATAAATAACTAAAATATGATTATATATGTTTGTTAAATGTTTTTACATTTATCCAATAAAGTATAAAGGCTTAAAATACAAAAGGAATTCAATTTTAGGCATATATACTCTAATTTTCACTAAAGGTCCACTTATCTCCTTTTGATGGAGAACTGTCATTAAATATAGTTTTGGTCACTCTTATATATTCTATTGGACCAAATAAAATTATTCTTTAGAATCGGGACATCAAAATTTACTTTGTGTAAATATTTGGTATTTTTCTGATAAAGTTCATTTTTTTATGAATAGTGAAAAATGTTGTATTTTAATTCAAAACCTCTTTTTAATCTAATTTATTGATATGATTAGATTATAATTTGAATTGGTTTTAAAGTTAAATTAGAATATATTTTTACCATTTAATCCAATTGAGGTCATTGGAATTAATTTCACTTTGAAATTAGACTTAAACTAGTGTCAGTCTTTTGATACATATTGTTTCATAAAAACACGCTATTTGTTTTGACAGGGGGAATTAATTATTAAATTAATTAATGAAAATTATATGTTTTGAATTTTTTAAAATAGACATAATTTTTGAATTTGGAATATCAAATATATCTTAGGGTGAAGTTTTGGTATTTTTCTAAAAAAACTACAATTTTTGATGAATAGTGAAACCACTAAGTGGTACTTAAAAAACTGATTTTTTTGTTTAAATGAAATTTTACCACCTCTATGTTTTGAATTTCAAAAATCCAACAGACATGGTTTTCATTAATAAGTAAAATGTGGTTCAATGGGATTAAAATAATTTTTTGTGAATAGTAACTTTTAAGTTTTTAATCGCGATTAGAGGTAATTAGTGTAATTTAAGGTAAAAATAATGTTTTAATAATATGAAATGAACTTTACACATGTCCTACCTTTATTGTATGTGTCATGGCCGACCATTAAAATCCATGGGTCAACTTGGGGGCCCCATGGAGCCACTTTGGTAGGAAAATGACATTAATATCTTTTTATTTAATGTCAAAATAAAAATGTCACAAACATGTGTTGTTTTACTAAGACAATTTTTACATGGGGTTATAAAAGTCATATTTTTCACTATAAATATTAATTAGAAAGATTAAAGGATTTACTAAATCATGCTATTTTTTTATAATTTTTAGACATTAAATTAATTAAATTATTTATGACACCATGATGATGCAGCGATTACCTCGTTATTTGATGATTTAAATAAAATGAAAAGATAATGTAAATTCTAATAACTAAACTTCTCAAAAACATATTGGATGAGTATATTTCGAACCCTTATCACCTTAGCCTTGAAATATATCAATGTGGGACCTTCAAAATCCGAAACTCATTTTAATATAAAGTAACATTTCTTGAGTTTGCAAGAGTGTCCCTCCTCTCCTCTTATAAAAGGCCCCCACCTCTACCTCCTTACCCACACCCATAAAGCCTTAGGTTCGGCAAAGATATGCTCATTTTATCTCTCCACATCCCTATCCTCATCCTTGAAGCCTTACCTTGGGCATAAATCTCTTCAAGGAACCCTTTTTTTTCAAACCAATAAGTGTTACCCGATTTTAAGGTAATGTCTTCACTTGTGTTTATTTGTTTTATTTTGCTTCTCCAACCCTCTAAACTCTTTTTATTCCTTTATTTTGTAACAACACCAGTATCTCAAATATACTAGGATTTTGTTATGTGAATGATTCTAGCTACACTTACACACACCTCCGTCTATTGGTTAAATAACATACTGTTTCTATGGTTGGCGAATTTATGCCTCATGAAACGATGATTGTTCAATATTCTTTTAACACCTTTAATGGTGGCCATTAATATGTCACTATATTTATATATGATATATATTATTTTTATGTTTTCCTTATGCTTCTGTATTTTTCATTCGTGGAATACCTTTATGGTTTCCATTATGGGTAAACACGATAATTTTATTTTAGGAAGTGCGGACTACCGCCCCCTCAAAGTGATTTGATTCGTTAATGCCATACGTGGGACGTATAAAGGATATAGTTAATGATATTATATATGATATTATACTGGAATTATAATATACCTTTATATCATTATGATTTCACTCCATTAAATATGAAATAGAAATTAAAGTAGCGTTAATGCGTACGTACGTCTTACCATCTCCATGAACGGTGCATTTCATTTCTTACCTATAAATGTATTATACTATTATAAATACATGTATATGATGGATATATATTATATATTTGATATCCAAATCATTAATATCATTCTGGATATAATGAAACTTTGACCACATGAACAACATGTAATTGTAAGAAGTCCACTTTCGACTTAAGAACCAAATATCGACAAAACAAACATTATTAACTTAAATGATTACATAATGTTTCTAACATGGAAATAAGTGATATAAAAGGAATAATAAGCTTTAAAAAGGTTCTTAATCAAGTAGAAATTAACTTCAGTTTATTATTCAGGAGATTAAAGAGCAATCGAGTCACGCCGGACACGAGGTAAGGGACCTCGTCTCAATCTCCTTTCATTGAGGCATATTTTGTTTTATACACAACTTTTCTTTATACGGTGTATAAACCCCTTTGACTTTTACTTTTATGCAAAAGGAATATTTTTGTACGAAGTGTTTTTACTAAACGACAAAAGGGAATGTCCTTTTGTCGTACGTATGCGGCGACAACGACTTCTTTGCCGCCGTGAACATTATTTGAGTTTCGGATTCCTCTACAACCCATAACGTTTTTTTTAATGAAAAATAAATATCAAGTTTTAATTTTCTTTTATTTTGGTATTGAAAATGGTTTTTATAATGGATTTGTTATGTCAATATATTTAAGTGATATATTGTGATATAAATGTGGAAATGTTTTCCTTCCATTATATTTGTTTTATGTCTTATGATTTTATAATGGTACTTGGACATTTGATGGGTGGTTATGTGATAAACCATATGAAGGGTGGTGTCATGAATACCAGGACTGGTGGTTACGTTATAACCTCCAATTAATTTGGTATGGAAGTCGGCCATATGGCTATTCCATTAAGTGATATGTGTGGAAGTCAACCGTATGGTTATGCCATTTAAGTATGTTTATGTCCCAAGTTACCTTTATATGTTGTGTGTTCTCTATATGGGTCTTATGGTAATCTTTTGGTTACAAAAGGGTAATTAATCATATTTTATTCAGTGAAGAGTAATTACTACTCCATAAAAGTGAAAAGTATTACTTTGATAAAGTATTCATGGTTTACTTGTTTTCCTTCTTTGTGTATCCCTTACTAAGCTTTTTATGCTCACCCCAAGTTTTTTTTGAAATGTTTTTCACAGGAAATAATGTGGAATAGGGTCAAGGATGGGATCAAGGAAAATTCATTCTTTCTTGAACATGGAACTAGAAATTACTTTTTTTTAGAGTCCATGTTTTGAAAAAAATAGAAAACTTTGTAGAAGTGTCTACTCTGTAGTCTTTTGAGATGTAATAGTTATGATCTAATTCTCTAAAACTTTAAACCTGAAAACATCCTCAATGGGAATTATTCATTTAATTCAATATTAAGTAATATTTAAGGTCGGGACCTTATACTTACAAAACTTTATTTTACCCTTTACTTTTTTTACCCTTAAAAAAATTAGCTTACCCGTATATAACATTTTTTTACCATTACTTTCCTTTTTTACCCCAAAATAGCTTTAGTTTACCCTTACATATCTTTTTTAACCTTATTTAATTTTATTTCCCCCTTACTTAATCAGTATAAGTTTCTATTTACCCTTAAATAAGTTTTTTTACCCTTAAATTACATTTTTGACCCTAGTTTACCCTTATATAATTTTTTTTTACACTTAATTAACTTTTATTTACACTTAATTAACTTCAATTTTCCCTTATATAACTTATTTTCACCCTTACATAACTTTTTTCCCTTATATAACATTTTTTACCCTTTTAACTTTAGTTAAAACAATGATAAAAATAATACTAACAATATTCTTTATCTTATTTGTTAGAATATAGCAATTTTAATAAAATTCTTATAATATATATAAAGCATAAAAAGATGTAGCCAGTAGAAAACAAATGTTGTGTAAAAAATAATAAAAATCCAATTGTTATATATATAATTAAATAATTTAAAAATGAAATTAATAAATCTAAACTAATCTAAAAAAAATTTAAAAATTAGTTATAATATGTGTTTTAAGTAAAAAATTAAAGTAATATATCTAACATTTTATGAAATTCAAAAAAGTAAACAAGAAATAAATATATATTACCTATAATATTAAGAAATTATTAAAGGTTTTTGTTTCCATATTCCTTCCTTGTAGTTATTCTATATGGTAAAAACCATGTCTATGACAAGTTCATCAATATTATTTGTTAATATTTCCATGGAAGTTATGATCTCATATAAATCATAATATTTATCATGTTTTAGATCCCTAACATACAATTTTTTTACCTTGTAAAATTATAAACCACTTGAAATTTGATGGATCAAGAATATAGAAAAAAAATTCATGTGTTTCTATAATAAAGGTATCATTTGTGTATTCTGATATATTCAAATTAACTAGTTCCATACCAAATTCATCATTTCTAACATATTTTTTACAAATAACCTATTTTAAGTTAAAATCTAGAACTCAAAATCTAATATAATCAACCTCCCATATATCTTAAATGACTTTGTAACATGAACTTGACACATATATTGGGTTTTTTCTTTGGGAATCAAAAAAATCATTGCTTATATGAACACAAAAATGAAACTATTATGAATATCACTTCTATTTTCTAGATCTTTCTTATGAAATGTATAACTATTAATGTAACACCCAGACCATATTATCAATTTTATACTTAGGTCACCCGTTAACCCTCTCAATGTTTCTGATGAATAGAATCAACCATTAATGGTCTCTTTAAACCATGGAAAATAATATTTTTTATACTCATTCAAAATCCATATATCTTTCTTATTTGGATAGCATTGTTTTAGAATATTAATATTATATATTATATATGGATGAGAATCATATAAGTTATTAAAGATGTATAAACATACCTATTTTATTTTTTGAGCTATTGAAAATTTTACTTTCTAACCATGGATCCCTTTCCCCCTATAATAAACTCATTCATGTAGAGATATAGACAAACCAATGTGATCCACTTCAAACAAGTAGCTTATAAAAAACTCTATAACCTCCTCAGAAATATAGTTATCAAAAATGGATGAATCAAGTTGATATATATTCTTAACATTTCCCTTCAATATCTTTATATACCATTAAAAAGGATATATTCAATGTATATTTATAGTTTAACAAATATTTATCTCTCACACAAAATTAATTCACCATGATATCAAAAAAATATGGACTAAAATAAATTTCTAATTGATAAATTATAGAAACTACATCGTTATCTATTTTTTCATTGAATTTAGATCAATATCTTTGTTATAAATTGAATTGAAAAAATAACACACCTTCATTATAGTCATTATGACAAATATGGTAAATCTTCCATACAATATAACTGGTACGATTTTTTGTATCAAGATGTGAAAATCATGATATTTCATTTCTATCAACTTAAAATATTTTAGTGACACAAAAAATTTTATATCTGAATAATAAACTTGCGACACTTTAGTACCATAGTGAATCTAAATAAAACTAATTTTCCCTCTTTAATAATGTATGACAATATATAGGCAGGTATGTTTATTTTCCATTATTATTATGAGATAAATTCAAACTTATTCCCATTGAGAGTAAGTCCAATATTGAATTCAACCCATATTTAGTATTTCCTTTAATATCTAAAAATTTTCCAATCAAACTATCACAGATATTTTTCTCCACGTGTATTAAATCAATGTTATATTTAACCTCATGATATATCCAATATGTAATATCAAAAAAAATTAATCATTTCTTCCAAATATTTCTCTCATTACTGGATTTTTTATTCTTTCCAAATGTTACATCAATGTTTTTTACTAACTCAAAATATTGATCAGTGGAAAATGGTTTTGAAGAAATATAAAATTCATGTGAGACTTTGAAGTACATTTTTAATAATTTTATAATAGTGATACATTGATAAAAACCAATGATGAACCATGTATACTATTTTTCTCCCATGTTGTAGTTGATAATCTGAAGCATGTTGTTCAAAAATTGGACAAGATTTATGCCCCTTAACATTATATCAAGAAAAAATTCCATATACCAGGAATTCATTTATATTGAAAATAATTATTGAATATATTTGAAAATTTCATATTTTATAATAATCATACACTCTAATACCCTCCTCCCATAATAGTTTCAAATCATCAATTAATGGTGGAAAGAAAACCTCGATATCATTTCAATTCTTTTTTGTTCAAGAAATCATTAAACTAAACATGATATATTTCTAATTCATAAAATATTTATGAGATAAGTTTTAAATTACCAATAAAATATTATATTAGCTATGTGTTATATAAATTCTTTTATATTGATTCATTTAATCTATTTATATTCTATGTATAATATTTCTAACTTCATTTCCAAATATAAGAAACTATTGATCAATTTTTTCTACTATGGATAATTACTTAGATGACTTAATTTTCTATCATATATTCATTCATCTAAATTCCATCATAATCTTTTAACATCATTTTAAATTGAAAATAAATGTTTCATATGATGAATTATAAGAATATATGAAATATATTTGGAAGGAATATCATCAACTGCTAAATTGGCCAGTATTTTTTCTTTAAACTTATTCCATGATGTCCCATATTTAGAGTGATCTAAGAGAAATTCATATTCCTTATTATATAGAAAAAAGTCATTTGGTTAGGATTTTATATTATTGTACCCCAAAACCTTCATGAATAATATTTCTTCATTATAATTTGAATCTAGAATATCATTTTTGTTAAGAAGTATAGGAGGACTTTAAAATCCTCTCCCACTTTGCTCACCTATCGATGGCCAAGGGCATGGTCGTGCCACCACCTACCCTCCCCAACACTTCATGGCTAGTTGGGGAGTAGGGTTCTTCCTCATTTTCTGCATCTCTTCATTCTTATCCTTTTATCCCTTTCACTAACTCTTCGCTCCTCCCTGACTTCATAGAAATTGATGTTTTCCCCAAGGTTCAATTGTAAGAACATGGAGTCCCATAGATTCCAATATTTTCCCTAGAGCTCACGCAAGCCTCTGTGATTTTGGATCTCAATCTAGTGGAACTCTTTGGTAAGAAAACACCCTCATTGGATGCATTTTATAGATTCGTTTTTTATTCATAGAAGTTGCAGGAATGAGTGATTATAGGGCTATTGGACTTGAGAAATTTCTTGATCAGATTCGCATATGAAGATGATCTAATCTCTTCTTGGGTGAATACTCCAAGCGTTGTTTCAGGTTTTCACTTTTCCTTAATGTTTTGGTTATTTTATTTTCATTTGAAGCAAGATTTACCTATTATAGAGATATATATCTCCCTTCCTATCCTTCCATTACTTTTCAAAATCTGGAAATCCTTCATTTGATCAGAAACATAGTGGTTTGGTACATTTTGTCCAACTAGTGCACCTGTAATGTTTTCAATAAAATTTCTTAGAGGATCCATATCAAAGGTGATGCATTCAGTATTTCAATGGATTTTATCAGCATCAAGATAGAAGTTTAATTGAACTATAAGCATATGGTTTGCTATTAATCATGGGCTTTGTTATGTTGTTCAAACATTTTTCTTGGTCATGAAATTGGTAGTTTCTAGTAAGGAATGCTTGTGAATCTCCTGATAGAAACATTTGGGGATATATAACCCATGAAATATTTGTGGTAGGATGGGTTGAACCCCCCCCCCCCCCCCACCCCTCGAATGTTGTTCCACTATCCATTATCCCTGAAGAGGGATAGATGGTTATTTTTAAGAAGTAAATTTTGACTATTATACAGAAGGAGGTTAAAATCATTGATTCTAATCCAAATATCATAGAAATATTTGATCATTTTAAGTGAGATTTGGGTACTAGTATTTTTTTAATTCAATAGAATGTTGGTTCGGGGGGTTTAAGGGGGCACTCATACTAGTAATAGGAACTCTCCCTTTCATAGGGATGATGTGAGGTTTGTCTTTGAAACTCCTATATAGGGTCATACATGCTATAATAATAATATAATGAAGGTAATGTTATTTTAATAGGTGGTGGAAACAATATCAATCTTTGAAATCACATTTATTGGGTGGAAATAGAGGAGAATCCTCTAGAAAAAGATTATTTTATATATGTGGAGCATCCCAATGAGGATTAGAATGTTTATTGGTCAGAGATAGATGATAAAAGGACTGGTTTTTTCTCAAGGGTAATTCATAGCAGATATACAATAAAGAAATTTAGATCCTGTGGAGAAATAATGGTAAAAAAGGAAGTCATGATATAGGGATTTGTATCCTAACCAAAGGGAAGAAATAAAAAAGTAGGAAGTATTAATCCTATTTTACCAAACCCATAAAGACAAGGTCAACTAACAAGATCAAACACAAGGAAAAGTATTGTAATTTAGAAAACAATGACATGTTTGGGGATCAAATTATTCACTCTGTGGAAGAAATGTTAGAATAAGACATTCTTATTAAGTCCTCTCAATAAGATTTGGATAGGATAGTTGATATTGTGCTCCAAGTGGACACCAATGATGAGTGTAGGGGGTGGTAAAATAAGCACCAACAAATTTTGATAAGAGGCTTTAATGAAAGTAAAATTAATGTGGAGGGGTTTATTCAAACATAGGACAAGTTGGCATTTTTCTTTGAAGACATTATCAAGGAGGACATAGAAATAAAGGTTAGTTATCTAAACTTGTATTTTTATAAAGATAAATATTCAAATAGAATTAAATTCCAATTTAATGGTTCTATTATATCTTACAGGGTTTGATTTGTTGTGGTTAATGTGTGTGGATGTCTGTTTTCAATTGTGCATAGAATTTTGTTGTGGTTTCTATGTTTCTTTAATTTGTGAGGGTTCTCACTCAACCCCAAAAGTGATATTTTAAAATAAAAATATTGATTTTTGTGTTATAAAGTATGTCATTCAATGACTATAGTGACTCTATAAAACTCTTGTCACTCCATCCATTTTTCATCTTGAAGTTAATAAATCTTAACACCATTGATAAAATTGTAAATTTCATATAACCTAGATACAATGGTTTTTCAATATCACCATATAAATGATCAATTGTCATCTCTTTATCAATTTCTTCTACTTCTATATAATTAATCATTTCTTAAATTTTATTAGACTTATCATCTTGAAAATCATCATCATCAATAGATCTTGAATTTTTCCTAGTTTCACTATACCAAATCCAATGGTTGTAACTCAGATCAATACCATTAAAAATTAAATGATATTTAGTTTTTATGATTGTTAACTTCATCATATTTATAAATTTCAATCATGGAAAAAAACATGTCATTGTTTGGAACATTTAAATTAGAAAATTTCAAAAAAAAAGAATCAACACCTTCTTTATATTAATCAATTTTTCGCAGTGTAGTAATCCAAATTCGACTCATTATTATCTAAAAGAAATATAAATAATTGAAAATAAATTATTTTATTTTGAAAATTAATTTCAAATTTAATTTTATAAATAAAAATAAAATATACCATAAAATATTTCACAAATAAAATAAAGACACATATTTTATAAAAAAATATCACTTTGAACATATTTAATTATCATTATTTCAAAAAAAATATCATGTAATGATCATGATCATCTAAATATATATTATAAATACTTCGTATTAAAACTTTATAATACATTATACCTTTAATACAACAATTAAAAACGAAGATAAAAAATATACCTTAGACACACATTAATTAGTGAACTAACATTATTTATAACACCAATTCATTAAATAATATTTTAATCAAAACTTGGTCTCAAAATAATCATTCATTAATTAAAACTTTTCGTAGATTCATGAATAATTAGAACTGGAAATTAAAAAAATGAAGATAAAGTGACAATAATGGTAAATCATATATAACTTAGAACTAAAAATACAAATCCAAAAAACATGGATGAACATAAAATCAAAATAATAAACTAAAAATTGATATCATAAGGGGGTGATTGAGATGGATAAATAAATGGGAATACAATTTATAAAGATTAAATGTGGAAAGTGATTATGGATAAGGGTGGATGACAGTGGTTAAAATCAACTAAAAGGGATTTGAGGCCATTGGATTGAAAAATGAAGGGTTAAGGTTCACCGTGTGAGAGAAAAATGATGGTTGTCGCACGAATGAATGAACACAAAATGACTCATCCAAATTTTTAATAAATATTTTATATATTTTTAGTGTTGGTTATTAAATAAACTATGTTTAAAAGATATGTATTACATTTTTCACATCATTTATTTTATAACGAACATGGAAAATAATTTATAACATCTATTATTAATAATTGATGTGAAAAATGCATCATCTTAAATATAATTTTTACTAGTACTAAGATAGTTCTCAACCAAACATGTCTATCCTAAGACACAAAGGCATCATATTCCAATCCATTTGTGGTTCATAGTGCTCCCCACCGTAAATATCTACTTAAAAAGGATGGTTATGATCCAAGGAGATTCCCACTATTAGAATCTCCTACTGAAATTCATTTCCAATGGTCAATGACCCACTTGGTGTGGTTTCCATATCACCACACACAATTTCATATAAACAAGTTGAAAATTACTCCTATGTCTAACCTATCCCAAAAATTCATAGTCTCACTCACTAACATGATACTTCATATATTGATCCCATACCATAATTCTCAAAGTCATCCTGATATCGTCTATATAGCCACATTGATGTCCAAACATTGAACTCTATATAACTCTATGGTTAGATCACTGACATCAAAACCAAGAATCATACTCTCACTCTAACCACTGGTTCACCATCAATCCAACTCATGTAACACCCCAACCCCAGTTACCTATAGTCGGTGCATTATTACATAACATTGGAATGATCACAAGAAAGATCAAGTCTCGAAAGACCGATTAGTTTAGTAGCCTTGGAATAACTAGATACATTCATAAATTTTACATTACATCATAAAATGAAAACTACAACAATATAGTCTCCATAATCCACACTCTTATCCCCTCATACTATCACTGCAGGTCATTCATAAAATACTTCTTCACATCCTGGGAAAAATAAAACATAGAAAGGGGTGAGATCAAATGCCCAGTAAGGATAACAATATGGCGGAAACATTCATAAATAGGAATAAACATTTAAGGCAATGTATAACTAAAACAAAAGCCTTTTAAACGTGAAATTCAACATAATATAGCAGAAATAAAATGAAATATTTCCATTTACTTATTCACATGGATATTATACTAATCGAATAATTACATGCAATATCAATAACCACTTTCATAATTATGGAATGCATAATGTTAGACTATCATAACCACATATCCAAGGCCTCATGCCAAGACTACAAATAATATTTTGTCAAGGACTTGTGCCAAGACACTAGTTTGTCCCATGAGACCTACCGATGCATCGAGGAGCTATAGCAGGCTCCACCCGTCACTTATTAAGTCCAATGCATTCCTCAAATGAACAGGTTTAAACATAACATAAACATTCGTATTAAAACTAGAATACAAAATGTCAATACTTTCTCCATAAACCATGAATGGTATAGAAATAACACATCCACGGTCAAACAAATCACAAAACCTTGAATACAATATGGAAGTTTTGTATCATAATAAATAAACTTCAAATAATCTTAAAATCCATCAAAGGATGTTGACATAGATGAAATCAAAACTATTTGAGAGAAATATCTCTTTTTTTAAATCATTTAAAAGTCACGCATTTATAAAGGAAGTAATTTAAAAGAGATTTTTGAATCCAAGTGTCCCATACCACATTTGAACTTTTGAAAAGAAATATCATTTCAAAGTATTAATGTATATATAAATAAATCCTTAAAATCATTTTTAAAACATGGACATTAATTAAAAGATTTAGAAAGATAAATCTTTAAAACATTTAAAATTCTGATCTTGATAAAGAGTACCTTTCAAAAAATCTTAAAATATTCATTTTGAAATCATTTAAAGGTCACATAATTATAAAATAAAACATTTACTTTGAAAATATTCTTATAAGCTTGTAATGGAATCTTCGAAGATTTTATAATGGCAGAAAATATCCGCACCCGCCGTATAAGTTAAAAAAATATCCTTACCTTAATTCTGTCGAAAAAGTTAAAAGCACCTTGTTTGGAAAATGACGGAGAGATTCCTTTATAAACCTCTTATAAAAATTCAAAAAGGGTATAAATGAATTTATAACATATTCTTTAAAATATTAAGAATGATTTGAAATACATTTTTAAGAAACATGGATGTGGATGATAAAGAGGTCCCAGTAGATTATTACATATAAACAACCTCGGATAATGAAGAGATTGCGAAATAAACCATTACATTGTAATTTTCCTTGGTTGGGGTAGGTTAACCTCCTATATAATGGTGAAATAATTGTTATTAAATTATACAATAATCATTTACATTAGTATGATATCATATATGATCTTTTAACATTGATTTGTTAATAATATTTTAGAATTATCATCGTTCCGTGTGTCAACTTACTCATTTTCTTTTATATGTTTTGTTATGAAATCCATGTTTGTTATGGATAGGTTGTATCTTATTCATATCCAGAATGATATTAAGTCCTTAAACATTTTTATTAATCTTCAAATGAGAATTATACTTGAATGGATACGATGGAGAATGAATCTCATCGCGTTCGTGGAGACGGTTGTCCGTACGTACGCACGAGCGACAATATCATTCTTTTGATATTAAAATAATATATAATTGGATGGTATATCATATATACAGAATCATTATAATGTTATATTTATTATTTACATGAATTAAAAATCATTATTATACCCATCCAAATAATAATATATTGAATAACAATTACACCATGACGTGGAGACGGTAAGCCGTACGTACGCACGTATGGTGACATCTCATTCAAAGGATGGATAGAATACTAAATATGGTTGTACCATATTTATAATAATATTACAGTATATAGGATATACTGGATTAATTATTTTAGAATGGGAATAACAAATAAAGAAGAAGTTGAAGAAGAAATGAATTTGAAAACAGGTGGTGAAAACATTACCTCTTCTTCGGGTTCTTCCTTTCGATTTGATCAAAAGGGCTCCTTAGGTTGGCTTTCTGATCAAACTAAGGCCTCTATGTTGTATTTAGGGAAGTTTATAGATTATTTGGGCAGGGTTTGGCGGAGTCAAAAGGCTTTGAATGTGTGAATTAGTGAGAAGGGGGAGTGTCGTTTTATAAGAGGGGTGAGGGGTACCTTTGGAAAAGCTAGAAATATTATATTATAATAAATTCATATTCAGTTTATAATGGCTCCAAAGTGGATTTTTTAAATTTCAAGGTTGGGATGGGTCTAAAAACACTCAACCAATAGAATTTAGACAGGTTTGGGTCATTATTTTAACCTTATCTTTTAGTTTTAACTCTTAGTTAATTAGTTCGACACTTACCTTGTCACTATGTATTTTTATATTATATAGTTAATAAACTTACTATACACATCTAAGCGACCCCCAAGTGGTCCATTAATGATACACCTATCATGATATAAGTCTCTTGGCCGAACCTTATATTTTTAGAAATTTAATATCAATTAATAATATAATATTTGTTTTAAAAACTCTTTTATGTCAATTTTGACACTATTTGGAAAATTGATTTTTTTGAAAATCATAAGAGAATGATTACTTCGAAAAAAGTTAATTAAAGAATTAATAAAATATCATATTAACCTAGAAAATTAGTTTAATTAATAAAAATTCTCAAATTATATTTATTTGAGTATTTATAATATCAATTATTTTAATCTTTCACTATTATGGTAATTACTGCATCATCATTGTGTAATAAATAAATTAAATTATTTATTTTCTAAAAATTATAAATAAAATATAATTATGTAGGAAATATTTTTAGATTTCTAATGAATATTTATAATCTAAAATGAAACATATATAACTCTATGTAAAAAATGTTTTTCTAAAAGATATATGCTTATGTCATTTTTGTATTTATTTTAACTTAATTAATATAAAGTGTCATTATCACTTACAAGTGGCTCCATTGGGTCAACAAATCGACCCAAAGATGTCCATGGTCGGAAATGTATCAACCAATAAGGTGAGGACACGTTTTATGGTAATTTTTTATTATTATAATATTATTTTTTAACCCTTATTTACCAGATTTACCCTTTAACCATGGTAAATAAAATATTTACCGAAGTAATTATTCAAAATGTCTAAAAATGAAAGTTACCTGTTTACACAATTTGAACATCCTGATTCAAAATATGGAATCCATTTTTCCAAATTCAAAACACAGAAGTGTTAGAAATTAATTTAAAATTAACTCTCTTTGTTAAAACAAAAAACGTGTTTTTAAGAGATAAAAACTTTCAAAAGATTGACACTTGTTTATGTCTGGTTTAGTTGTAAAATTATATACAATGACCAACATTTTATTAAATGGTAGAAATATATTCTAAATATACTTTAAAATCACTCAAATTCATAATTTATCAATATCAATTATTTTGAATAAAAAAATGTTGTTTTTAATTAAAATTTAATAATTTTCACTAATCATCAAAATATAAATGTTATTCGAAAAGTTCCAAAATTTCACCCTAGGATAAATTTGATTTTCCAAATCCAAAAATAAAGTCCATTTTGAGAGATAAAATTTATAAAATTTCAAAAAGTTGGTATTACTATTCATAACAGCTAGTTTGATTGGTTGTGGTGTGTTAGAATCTTGAAGTTGCGTACAATGCACGCCATTGCATTATTCAAAGGGAAACGTACCCTTGAATCTTGGGGTGTTTTATTGTAAATTTTTTATGTCTGCATTCTAAAGAATTTATTTAGTCAAATTGAATTTATAAAAGTTTAAAATAATGGATTTAAAAAAAAGGGTTTCACTATTAAAAGTTGGTAAAAGTGCATTTTTTGAAAAATACTTCTTTTATCTGAAAAAAATGAATTTGTTCTTACATTATGTCTAATAAACTCATAATATGGATTATAAAATTATAAGGATTATATAAAGTTTAAAATTTAGTTAATACTATTCATAACCTCTTTTGAATGGCCTGTTTGGTAAGTCATGGTGCGCTTGAACTCGGTGTTGTGTGTAGTGAAAGTTATTGAATTATTTTGAATAAATAACACACTATGAAATATTGGGGTGTTACATTATCCCCTCCTTCAATAAATTGCATCCTCACAATTTGAAATTGTTCTTCGAAAATAAAAGGTTGAAAATAGAAAATATCTTTGCGGGAAAACCCACATAGAAAATTGGGTTACTAAAATTTAGTCTTAATATGAGGAAAAGGGAAATGAAAGGGTCACCACCAAATTATGATCTCGATTAGGAGAAAATTGGTGGCAATTAGAGACATATAATTGGAGGAAAATGTAAATATTTATAGGTAGTGATTGAGGTCATCAATCAAAAACAAGTGTAAAATTGAGGTCCTTAAATTCATCAATATATGATGATTTGAAATACCATCGGTTCAAAAAAACATAGGAAATTAGGATAACACATTTTTGGTTTTAGGATTCCTTAAATAAAGTATAAGAATTAATTTCTTCATAGAATAAGAGAAGAAGAAAAAATATATTATTGACAAGTAGAGTTCGATCCTTTAACTAATTTCTATCACAAACTCATCTTTCACTCTATAAGATAATAGAACGTAAAAAATATATTCTATTTATCCTATTCATATAGGGTTCCAAAAAAATGAATTTATAATTCATCTACCAGATATTTTAATAAAAACTACATTATTTAATCCCGGACATTATGTGGGCCAGTGGTAGGTGATACACCCTTGTCGCCCTTCGGTTGTGGGATCAAGTCTCGCGGCCTTGTCGGACGCGACGGGTTACCGCCCGACCTCCGGGTTGTCCTTTTATGGAAATCCAAAAATAATCCAAACTAGAACTATCCAAAATGCTTTAGTCCAAAATTTATAAGGAAGGTAAACAAAATGAAGATCCTTTTTTCTGCCTAACAACATGTGAACACCTTCATCATGTATTCTTTTAAAACACTGCAACATCATGGATTACCATAAAACCTTATTGATTACAATCATGATCCCTTATTCCTTAAAGAATAATGGATATACTCCTTCAATCCAAAAATGTTGTAAACCCCAACAATGATGGAATATAAAAATCATTAATCAATTTCAAGGTAGTCAAGAATATCCAATATAATTTATCCAAATCAATCATGTATTATTCTAAAATCACTACCTCGGTATCAGAACTATATTATGGTTTATCATTCTCTCAACCATATATTTTCCAAAAATTTAACCTGCTATTGAGTCACTTTTCTTTGTTCCACACAATCTCATGTCCTTAATGAAATAGTACTTCAGTACAATCCTTATATACTCCATAATTATTATAACAAGTACATTGTTGATACAACACTCAAATGACGTGATCAACATAAGAACTCTAATCATTCCTCTTCATCTGTGGTAGTATCATAACTTGATTATTATCCAATAGCATCATTTGCAGCATAGTCTGATGACTGGGACATAGGTTCGCGTAGTCTCTAAACTCCTTTCAAATGAAGCATTGTACATTTGAAACCATTTTCTTACCCTTGCAGTCATGTACTTTGTGCCCTCTTCCTCCACACTTATAACAAACTCTCATTCCTTTCAAGAAAGTTCCAGGATGTTTTTTCCCACAGTTATAACATATGGAAAAATTCTTCTTTTCCCTCTTCCCTTTATCCATATTTCTCTCTTCCATACTTTTCTTCTCTTGCTTCCCTTCAAAGACATAGGATTCAGTAAACTCTTTACTTATCTTATCAACACATGATATTATTTCTTCATATGATGATAATACATGGGAGACTATTTCTATTATAAATTTTGGCTTAAGACCATGAAAGATATGATCCTTCTTTCTCTTTGGATCATGTGCATTGCTGGAGTTCTCATTCCTTCTAATGGGCGCCATTTCTAAACAATGGAATACACTAGATTAGATTATGAATAACAATACCTAATCTCAAACTTTTAAAACACATAATATAAATTAAATAGTTTATAGATATAATCCATAATCATAAAAATGTCTCCTTTGAGGAATTATATACTCATAATCCCTTCATAATGGTTTGTAAATAAAATGATAATTATCCTAAGCATATCCCTCAGGAGTGTCGTGACCAAGAGTGCAGCAAGGCCCATTGTCGTGCACCCGTTCCCATTCGAGTCTAGCTCAAAGTGGTGTTTTCGGGTTTTACCCCTAGGTACATATGTGCCAGAGCCGCCTCTACCTGCTCGTATCTAGACAGGGATGTATTGCTCGGAAAACTCACAAAATCTCTACAATCCCAAAATTCTAGTAAGTTATTATATACTAATACTCAAATTACATCTCTAATATATGTGCTCTAATCAGATTTTATCTAAATCAAGCTTCCAAGGTTTGTACCAAACTTCCTCTGATACCAACTGTAACGCCCTGGCCCCAGTTACCCAGAGTCGGTGCATTATTACATAACATTGGCATGATCACAAGAAAGATCAAGTCTTTAAAGACCGATTATTTTAGTATCTTTGGAATAACTAGAAACATTCATAAAGTTTACATTACATCATAAAATGAAAACTACAACAATATAGTCTCCATAGTCCACACTCGTTTCCCCTCATAATATCACTGCAGGTCATTCATAAAATACTTCTTCACATCCTGGGAAAAATAAAACATAGAAAGGGGTGATCTCAAATGCCCAGTAAGGATAACATTATGGTGGAAACTTTCATAAATAGGAATAAAAATTTAAGGCAATGTATAACTAAAACAAAAGCCTTTAAAACTTGAACTTCAACATAATATGAAAGAAATAAAATGAAATAATTCCATTTACATATTCACATGGATATTCTATTAATCTAATAATCACATGCAATATCAATAACCACTTTCATAATGATGGAATTCATAATTCCAGACTATCATAACCACATAGCCAAGGCCTCGTGCCAAGACTACAAATAACATTTTGTCAAGGCCTTGTGCCAAGACACTAGTTTGTCTCATGAGATCTACCGATGCATCTAGAAGCTATAGCGGGCTCCACCTGACACTTATTAAGTCCAATGCATTCCTCATATGAACAAGTTTAAACATAACATAAACATTCGTATTAAAACTAGCATACAAAATGTCAATACTTTCTTCATAAACTATGAATGGTATAGAAATAACACATCCACAGTCAAACATATCACAAAACCATCAATACAATATGGAAGTTTTGTATCATAATAAATCAACTTCAAATAATCTTAAAATCCATCAAAGGATGTTGACATCGATGAAATCAAAACTATTTGAGAGAAATATCTCTTTTTTTAAATCATTTAAAAGTGACACATTTATAAAGGAAGTAATTTAAAAGAGATTTTTGAATCAAAGTGTCCCATACCACTTTGAAACTTTTAAAACGAAACATCATTTTATAATATTAATGTCCATATAAATAAATACTTAAAATCATTTTGAAAACATGGAAATTAATTAAAATATTTAGAAAGATAAATCTTTAAAACATTTAAAATTATGACCTTGATAAAGAGTACCTTTCACAAATTATTAAAATATTCATTTTGAAATCATTTAAAGGTAACATAATTATAAAATAAAACATTTACTTTGAAAATATCCTTATAAGCTTATAAGGGAAGCTTCGAAGATTTTATAACGGCGGAAAATAGCCACACCCGCCGTATAAGTTTAAAAAACATCCTTACCTTAATTCTGTCAAAAAGGTTAAAAGCACCTTGTTTGGAAAACGACGGAAATATTCCTTTACAAACCTCTTATAAAAATTCAACAAGGGTATAAATGAATTTATACCATAGTCTTTAAAATAGTAAGAATTATTTGAAATACATTTTTAAGAAACATGGATGTGGATGATAAAGAGGTCCCAGTAGATTATTACGTATAAACAACCTCAGATAATGAAGATATTGCGAAAAAAACCCTTACCTTCTACTTTTCCTTGGTTGGAGTAAGTTAACCTCATGTATAATTTTGAAATAATTGATATTAAATTATACAAGAATCATTTACATTATTATGATATCATATATGATCTTTTAACATTGACTTGTTAATAATATTTTAGAATTATCGTCGTTTTGTGTGTTAACTTACTCATTTTCTTTTATATGTTTTGTTATGCAAGACATGTTTGTTATGGATAGGTTGTATCTTATTCATATCTAGAATGATATTAATTCCTTAAAAAATATTATTAATCTTCAAATGAGAATTAGACTTGAATGGATACGATGGAGAATGAATCTCATCGCGTTCGTGGAGACGGTAGTCCGTACGTACGCACGAGCGATAATATCATTCTTTTGATATTAAAATAATATATAATTGGATGGTATATCATATATAAATAATCATTATCATGTTATATTTATTATTTACATGAATTAAAAATTATTATTATACCCATCCAAATAATAATATATTGAATAACAATTACACCATGACGTGGAGACGGTAAGTCGTACGTACGCACGTATGGTGACATATCATTAAAATGATGGACAGAATACTGAATATGGTTGTACCATATTTATAATAATATTACAGTATATAGGAGATACTTGATTCATTATTTTAGAATGGTAATAACAAATAAAGAAGAAGTTGAAGAAGAAATGAATTTGAAAAAGGGTGGTGAAAACATTACCTCTTCTTCGGGTTCTTCCTTTTGATTTGATCAAAAGGGATCCTTAGGTTGTCTTTCTGATCAAACTAAGGCATATTGGATGTAGTTAGGGAAGTTGAGAGAGTATTTGGGCAGGGGTTGGCCGAGTCAAAAGACTTTGAATTTATGAATTAGTGATAAGGGAGAGTTCCCTTTTATAAGAGGGGTGAGGGGTACCTTTGGAAAAGCTAGAAATATTATTTTATAATAAATTCATATTCGGTTTCTAATGGATCCAAAGTAGATTATTTAAAGGTTAAGGTGGGGATTGGTAGAAAATCACTCAACCAATATAATTTAGACGGGTTTGGGTCATTATTTTAACCTTATCTTTTAGTTTTAACTCTTAGTTAATTAGTTTGACACTTACCTTGTCACTTTGTATTTTTTATATTATATAGTTAATAAACTTACAATATACATCCAAGCGACCCCAAAGTGGTCTATTAATGATACACCTATCATTATATAAGTCTCTTGGATGAACCTTAGATTTTTAGGAATTGAATATCAATTAATAATATAATATTTGTTTTAAAAACTCTTTTATGTCAATTTTGACACTATTTGGAAAATTGATTTTTGTGAAAATCATAACAGAATTATTACTTCGAAAAAAGTTATTTAAATCATTAATAACATTTCATATTAACCTATAAAATTAGTTTAATTCATAAAAAGTCTCAAATTATATTTATTTGGGTATTTATAATATTAAGTATTTTAATTCTTCACTATTATGGAAATTACTGCATCATCATTGTGTAATAAATAAATTAAATTATTTATTGTCTAAAAATTATAAATAAAATATCATTATGTAGTAATTCTTTTTAGATTTCTAATGAATATTTATAATCATAATCAAACATACATAACCTTATGTAAAAAATGTTTTTCTAAAAGATATATGCTTATCTGATTTTTGTATTTATTTTAACTTAATTAATATAAAGTGTCATTATCACTTACAAGTGGCTCCATGGGGTCCAAAAAACGACCCAAAGATTCCCTTGGTTGGACATGTATCAACCAATAATGTTAGGACACGTTTTAGGGTAATTTGTTATTATTATAATATTATTTTTTAACCCTTATTTACCGGATTTACCCTTTAACCATGGTAAATAAAATATTTACCGAAGTAATTATTCAAAATGTCTAAAAATGAAAGTTACCTCTTTACACAATTTGAACATCCTGATTCCAAATATGGAATCCATTTTTCCAAATTCAAAATAGATAATTGGCAGGAATTAATTTAAAATTAATTATCGTTGTTAAAACAAAAAGCGTGTTTTTAAGAGATAATAACTATCAAAAGATTGACACTTGTTTATGTCAGGTTTAATTGTGAAATTATATGCAATGACCAACATTTTATTAAATGGTAAAAATATATTCTAAATATACTTTAAAACCACTCAAATTCATAATTTATCAATATAAATTATTTCGATTAAAAAAATTTGTTTTAATTAAAATTTAATAATTTTCACTATTCATCAAAATATAAATGTTATCCGAAAAGTTACAAACTTTCACCCTAGGATAAATTCAATATTCCGAGTCCAAAAATGAATTCCATTTTGAGAGATAAAAATTATAAAATTTCAAAAATTAGGTATTACTATTCATAACGACTAGTTTGATTGGTTGTGGTGTGTTAGAATCTCGAAGTTGCGTACAATGCACGCCATTGCATTATTCAAAGGGAAACGTACCGTGGAAGCTTGGGGTGTTTCATTGTAAATTTTTGATGTCCCCGTTCTAAAGAATTTATTTATTCAAATTGAATATATAAAAGTTTAAAATATTGGACTTAAAAAAAGGGTTTCACTATTAAAAGTTGGTAAAAGTGCATTTTTTTAAAAATACTTCTTTTATCTGAAAAAAAAATGAATTTGTTCTTACATTATGTCTAAGAAACTCATAATATGGATTCTAAAATTATAAGGATTATATTAAGTTTAAAATTTAGTTAATACTACTCATATCCTCTTTTGAACGGCTTGTTTGGTAAGTCATGGTGCGCTTGAACTCGGTGTTGTGTGTAGTGAAAGTTATTGAATTATTTTGAAAAAAATAACACAATATGAAATCTTGGGGTGTTACATTATCCCCTCCTTCAATAAATTGCATCCTCACAATTTGAAATTGTTTTTCGAAAATAAAAGGTTGAAAATAGAAAATATCTTTGCGGGATAACCCACATTGGAAATTGGGTTACTAAAATTTAGTCTTAATATGAGGAAAAGGGAAATGAAAGGGTCACCACCAAATTATGATCTTGATTAGGAGAACATTGGTGGAAATTAGAGACATATAATTGGAGGAAAAACGTAAATATTTATAAGTAGTGATTGAGGTCATCAATCACAAACAAGTGTAAAATTGAGGTCCTTAAATTCATCAATCTATGATGATTTGAAATACCATCGGTTCACCAAAACATAGGGTATTAGGATAACACATTTTTGATTTTATTATTCCTTAAATAAAGTATAAGAATTAATTTCTTCCTAGAATAAGAGAAGGAGAAAAATATATAATTAACAATTAGAGTTCCATCCTTTAACTAGTTTCTACCACAAACTCATCTTTCACTCTAAAAGATAATAGAACGTAAAAAATATATTCTATTTATCCTATTCTTATAGGGTTCCAAAAAAATGAATTTATAATTCATCTACCAGATCTTTTAAAAAAACTACATTATTTAATCCTGGACATTACGTGGGCCAGTGGTAGGTGATACACCCTTGTCTCCCTTCGGTTGTGGGTTCAAGTCTCGCGGCCTTGCCAGATGCGATGGGTTGCCGCCCGACCTCCGGCTTGTCCTTTTATGTCAATCCAAAAATAATCCAAACTAGAACTATCCAAAATCCTTTAGTCCAAAATTTATAAGGAAGGTAAACAAAATGAAGATCCTTTTTGTTGCGTAATAACATGTGAACACCTTCATCATGTATTATTTTAAAACACTGCAACATCCTGAATTACCATAAAACCTTATTGATTACATTCATGATCCCTTATTCCTTAAAGAATAATGGATATACTCCTTCAATACAAAAATGTTTTAAACCCCAACAATGATGGAATATACAAATCATTAATCAATTTCAAGGTAGTAAATAATATCCAATATAATTTATCCAAATCAATCATGTATTATTCTAAAATCACTACCTCGGTATCAGAACTATATTATGGTTTATCATTCTCTCAACCATATATTTTCCAAAAATTTAACCTTCTATTGAGTCACTTTTCTTTGTTCCACAAAATCTCAAGTCCTTAATGAAATAGTACTGCATTACAATCCTTATATACTCCATAATTATTATAAAAAGTACATTGTTGATAAAACACTCAAATGACATGATCAACATACGAACTCTAATCATTCCTCTTCATCTGTGGTAGTATCATAACTTGATTATTATCCAATATCATCATTTGCGGCATAGTCTCATGATTGGGACATAGGTTCGTGTAGTGTCTAAACTCCTTGCAAATGAAGCATTGTACATTTGAAACCATTTTCTTACCCTTGCAGTCACGTACTTTGTGCCCTTTTCTTCCACACTTATAACAAACTCCCATTCCTTTCAGGCAAGTTCCATGGTGTTTCTTCCCACAGTTATCACATATGGGAAAATTCTTCTTTTCCCTCTTCCCTTTATCCATCTTTCTATCTTCCATCCTTTTCTTATCTTGCTTCCCTTCAAAGACATAGGACTCAGTAAACTCTTTACTTATCTTATCAACACATGATATTATTTCTTCATATTATGATAATACATGGGAGACTATTTCTCTTATAAATTTTGGCTTAAGACAATGAAAGATATGATCCTTCTTTCTCTTTGGATCATGTGCATTGCTGGAGTTCTCATCCCTTCTAATGGGTGCCATTTCTAAACAATGGCATACACTAGATTAGTTTATGAATAACAATACCTAATCCCAAACTTGTAAAACACATAACATAAATTAAATAGTTTATGGATATAATCTAGAATCATAAAAATGTCTCCTTTGAGGAAGTATATACTCATAAACCCTTCATAATGTTTTGTAACGAAAATGATAATTATCCAAAGCAAATCCCCCGAGAATTTCGTAACCAAGAGTGCAGCAAGGCCCATTGTCGTGCACCTGTTCCAATTTGAGTCTAGCTCAAAGTGGTGTTTTCGGGTTTTACCCCTAGGTACATATGTGCCAGAGCCGCCTCTACCTGCTCGTATCCAGACAGGGATGTATTGCTCTGAAAACTCGCAAAATCTCTACAATCCCAAAACTCTAGGAAGTTATTCTATATTAATCCTCAAATTACATCTTAAATCTATGTGCTCTAATCAGAGTTCATCTAAATCTAGCTTCCAAGGTTTGTACTAAACTTCCTCTGATACCAACTGTAATGCCCCAACCCCAGTTACCCAGAGTCGGTGCATTATTACATAACATTGGCATGATCACAAGAAAGATCAAGTCTAGAAAGACCGATTAGTTTAGTAGCCTTGGAATAACTAGATACACTCATAAAGTTTACATTACATCATAAAATGAAAACTAAAATAATATAGTCTCCATAGTCCACACTCTTATCCCCTCATACTATCACTGCAGGTCATTCATAAAATACTTATTCACATCTTGGGAAAAATTAAACATAGAAAGGGGTGAGCTCAAATTCCCTGTAAGGATAACAATATGGCGGAAAATTTCATAAATAGGATTAAACATTTAAGGCAATGTATAACTAAAACAAAAGCCTTTTAAACTTGAACTTCAACATAATATGGAAGAAATAAAATGAAATAATTCCATTTCCATATTCACATGGATATTCTACTAATAGAATAATCACATGTAATATCAATAACCACTTTCATAATGATGGAATGCATAATGCCAGACTATCATAACCACATTGCCAAGGCCTCGTGCCAAGACTAAAAATAATATTTTGTCAAGGCCTTG
The DNA here is from genome assembly GCA_963277665.1 of Viscum album. Taxonomy (NCBI): domain Eukaryota; kingdom Viridiplantae; phylum Streptophyta; class Magnoliopsida; order Santalales; family Viscaceae; genus Viscum; species Viscum album. The sequence continues at coordinate 1,769,847,343 of OY728152.1, forward strand.
TGCCAAGACACTTGTTTGTCTCATGAGACATACCGATGCATCGAGGAGCTATAGCGGGCTCCACCCGTCACTTATTAAGTCCATTTCATTCCTCATATGAATAGGTTTAAACATAACATAAACATTTGTATTAAAACTAGCATATGAAATGTCAATACTTTCTCCATATACCATGAATGGTATAGAAATTACACATCCACAGTCAAACATATCACAAAACCTTCAATACAATATGGAAGTTTTGTATCATAATAAATAAACTTCAAATAATCTTAAAATCCATCAAAGGATGTTGACATATATGAAATCAAAACTATTTGAGAGAAATATATCTTTTTTTTAAATCATTTAAAAGTCACACATTTATAAAGGATGTAATTTAAAAGAGATTTTTGAATCAAAGTGTGCCATAAAACTTTGAAACTTTTGAAAAGAAATATCATTTCATAATATTATTGTTCATATAAATAAATATTTAAAATCATTTTGAAAACATGGACATTAATTAAAATATTTAGAAAGATAAATCTTTAAAACATTTAAAATTATGATCTTGATAAAGAGTACCTTTCACAAATTCATATAATATTCATTTTGAAATAATTTAAAGGTCACATAATTATAAAATAAAACATTTACTTTGAAAATATTCTTATAATATTGTAAGGTAAGCTTTGAAGATTTTATAATGGCGGAAAATATCCGTACCCGCCGTTTAAGTTAAAAAAACATCCTTACCTTAATTCTGTCGAAAAGGTTAAAAGAACCTTGTTTGGAAAACAACAGAAAGATTCCTTTATAAACCACTTATAAAAATTCAACAAGGGTATAAATGAATTTATACCATAGTCTTTAAAATAGTAATAATGATTTGAAATACATTTTTTAGAAACATGGATGTGGATGATAAAGAGGTCCGAGTAGATTTTTACGTATAAACAACCTCGGATAATGAAGAGATTGTGAAATAAACCCTTACCTTGTACTTTTCCTTGGTTGGGGTAGGTTAACCTCCTGTATAATGGTTAAATAATTGTTATTAAATTATACAATAATCATTTACATTAGTATGATATCATATATGATCTTTTAACATTGATTTGTTAATAATATTTTAGAATTATCGTCATTTCATGTGTTAACTTACTCATTTTATTTTATATGTTTTGTTATGAAAGACATGTTTGTTATGGATATGTTGTATATTAGTCATATCCAGAATTATATTAAGTCCTTAAATATTATTATTAATCTTAAAATGAGAATTATACTTGAATGGATACGATGGAGAATGAATCTCATCGCGTTCGTGGTGACGGTAGTCTGTACGTACGCACGAGTGGCAATATCATTATTTTGATATTAAAATAATATATAATTGGATGGTATATCATATAAAATAATAATTATCATGTTATATTTATTATTTAAATGAATTAAAAATCATTATTATACCCATCCAAATAATAATATATTGAATAACAATTACACCATGACGTGGAGACGGTAAGCCGTACGTACGCACGTATGGTGACATGTCATTCAAAGGATGGATAGAATACTGAATATGGTTGTAACATATTTATAATAATATTAAATTATATAGGAGATACTGGATTAATTATTTAAGAATGGGAATAACAAATAAAGAATAAGTTGAAGAAGAAATGAATTTGAAAAGGGGTGTTGAAAACATTACCTCTTCTTCGGGTTCTTCCTTTTGAGTTGATCAAAAGGGATCCTTAGGTTGTCTTTATAATCAAACTAAAGCCTCTAGGTTGTATTTAGGGAAGTTTAGAGAGTATTTGGTCAGGGTTTGGCCGAGCCAAAAGGATTTGAATGTGTGAATTAGTGAGAAGGGGGAGTGCCCTTTTATAAGAGGGGTGAGGGGTACCTTTGGAAAAGCTAGAAATATTATTTTATAATAAATTCATATTCGGTTTCTAATGGCTCAAAAGTGGATTATTTAAATTTTAAGGTGGGGATGGGTCTAAAACCACTCAAATAATATAATTTAGATAGGTTTAGGTCATTATTTTAACCTTATCTTTTAGTTTTAACTCTTAGTTAATTAGTTTGACACTTACCTTGTCACTTTGTATTTTTATATTATATAGTTAATAAACTTACTATATACATCCAAGAGATCCCCAAGTGGTCTATTAATGATACACCTATCATGATATAAGTCTCTTGGCCGAACCTTAGATTTTTAGGAATTGAATATCAATTAATAATATAATATTTGTTTTAAAAACCCTTTATGTCAATTTTGACACTATTTGGAAAATTGATTTTTGTGAAAATCATAACAGAATTATTACTTCGAAAAAAGTTAATTAAATCATTCAGAACATGTCATATTAACCTATAAAATTAGTTTAATTCATAAAAAGTCTCAAATTATATTTATTTGGGTATTTATAATATCAATTGTTTTAAATTTTCACTATTATGGTAATTACTGCATCATCATTGTGTAATAAATAAATTAAATTATTTATTGTCTAAAAATTATAAATAAAATATAATTATGTAGGAAATATTTTTATATTTCTAATGAATATTTATAATCTGAAATCAAACATATATAACCCTATTTAAAAAATGTTTTGATAAAAGATATATGCTTATCTCATTTTTGTATTTATTTTAACTTAATTAATATAAAGTGTCATTATCACTTACAAGTGGCTCCATGGGGTCCAGAAATAAACCCAAAGATACCCATGGTCGGAACTGTATCAAAAAATAAGTTTATCACATGTTTTAGGGTAATTTTTGATTATTATAATATTATTTTTTAACCCTTATTTACCGGATTTACCCTTTAACCATGGTAAATAAAATATTTACCGAAGTAATTATTCAAAATGTATAAAAATGAAAGTTACCTATTTACATAATTTGAAAATAATGATTCCAAATATGGAATCCATTTTTCCAAATTCAAAACACAGAAGTGGTAGAAATTAATTTAAAATTAATTCTCGTTGTTAAAACAAAAAGCGTGTTTTTAAGAGATAATAACTATCAAAAGATTGACACTTGTTTATGTCTGGTTTAATTGTAAAATTATGTACAATGACCAAAATTGTATTAAATGGTAAAAATATATTCTAAATATACTTTAAAACCACTCAAATTCATATTTTATCAATATAAATTATTTCGATTAAAAAAGTTGTTTTTAATTAAAATTTAGTAATTTTCACTATTCATCAAAATATAAATGTTATCCGAAAAGTTCCAAAATTTCACCCTAGGATAAATTTGATATTATGAATCCAAAAATAAAGTCCATTTTGAGAGATAAAATTTATAAAATTTCAAAAATTAGGTATTACTATTCATAATGGCTAGTTTGATTGGTTGTGGTGTGTTAGAATCTCGAAGTTGTATACAATGCACATCATTGAATTATTCAAAGGGAAACATACCATGGAATCTTGGAGTGTTTCATTGTAAATTTTTTATGTCCCCATTCTAAAGAATTTATTTAGTCAAATTGAATATATAAAAGTTTAAAATATTGGATTTAAAAAAAGGGGTTCACTATTAAAAGTTGGTAAAAGTGCATTTTTTGAAAAATACTTCTTTTATCTGAAAAAAATGAATTTGTTCTTATATTATGTCTAAGAAACTCATAATATGGATTCAAAATTTATAAAGATTATATAAAGTTTAAAATTTAGTTAATACTATTCATAACCTCTTTTGAACGGCTTGTTTGGTATGTAATGGTGCACTTGAACTCGGTGTTGCGTGTAGTGCAAGTTATTGAATTATTTTGAAGAAATATAACACTATAAAATCTTGGGGTGTTACAACTCACCCTCATGTCACATTAAAACCAACCTAATCCTAATGTAAACACACAGTCTCTATCCAACACAAAATTTAGGACCCTTCCAACATAAGGTTTTCCCATCCATGACCAGAAAGATGCTCCCCAATATAAGTGTTTCATTGTCACCACCCCACTAAACCAAATACTGATATTTATGGACCTCTATCTATTTATTATTTAACACAATGACAATTTTTAAACTTCCCACCAATACTCGAACTCCAACTTGAAAAATAAATCATCATTCATTCCTGAATCACTTGGAACATCATCCTTAATATCCATGGAATTTCCATTTGTAATGATAATCACACCCTTAAATGGATAATGGTGCACTCACCACCATATGGATTCCCTTATATCAATCCTCAAGAAGATAATAAATAATTACCAATATAACATTTTTGGCTCCTCTTGAGCCACACTCACACTATCCTAACAACATATATCATGTATTTAACCCATATTTATTTCTCCTCCACACCCTAATCCACTATCAATGCCACCTATCACAATAAAGGGACATCTCTTACTATTATAAAAAAACTAGGTAACCATGCTTGCACCAAAAATATCAAAAAAAATTCCATGAGCTATTTAAAGTGAAACTAACTTATAAAATCATTCACATGAACCTCATTGCACCTAAAAACCCATCTTTAAAATGGTTCTAAGAATCCCTCATTGATAAAATAAAATATACTCACGTAAGATTACACCTCGGTGCTTCCCTACCATATCATCCAACTCAAAAAACATTAGGTTATATATCACCAATTCTAGGATCATCTATAAAAATATCTAACCATTCTCACAATATTTAAGTCACATCTAGCTAGAAGCGCCCTCAACGCTCCCCTTCAAAACCAAAGAATTTCACCCATGACAAGGTCTTTCACATGATCTACTACCACTTGGGTGTCATCTAAAAACCAAAACCATATAATCACTCTCTATATATCCAAGTTATTACCTACCCTAAACCACTCTTTGATTCTCGTACTAGTGGTGTTATGTGGCCTCATGCATGCCTCTTCGTATTCTAGAGGTTTCTGAATTTTATTATGGGTATAGGGTGTTACCATGGGGATATTATACCCACATATTAGAGAAAAAATGGTGTAAAATAACAAAATAACAACCAACACAGTAATAATTAGAGTATGAATAAAAATAAAATAAAAATTCTATAAAATATGATATTTGAAGGAATACAGCTATATATACCAATGGATCACCCATTATGATGATTATATATACTTGTGAATAAAATTAAAAAAACATTGAGTCTCTAATGCAACCCCCAAGACTCACCTCATATTAATCTTTTTCTATGTTATCTAGCTCAATCATGAAACATTAGGTCTCTTCCCTACTTGAACCTGTGGTAAATGAGGTCATATTAGGTACTCAAGGGTCATGGCCTCTTAAGTAGGGTGTGATTAAAACTCATAAGGTCACCTCTAATGGGGTATCTAATATAAATATGGTAACACTCAACCTTCAGCTTTGTATGATTTTATTTCAGAAGAAACAATAGCATAATGCTCATAACTCTATTCAAGAATGTGATTAAAACATAAATTACCAAATTTTATAAATTTAAATTTTTAAAATTAATTTCATTTTTTAATTCATCATGTCAAAATTATCATAGGTTTAATTTTCATGATTTTTCAAAAATAGTTTGTTTTTGGGTGAATAATTAAAAATTAGATATTTTACAAAACAAATGGCACTTTTATGATATTATAATGAGAAAATAATAACTTAAAAATTTATGAGAAAAACTATAAAAAAATATTTATTTAAAAATTACTATCATTCTTAAAAAATGTAATGTTAAACATATAAATATATTTTTAACATTTTTGAAATTTAAGAACTATTTTTTTCAAATAAAAATGATTTTATTTCTTCTCTCTTAATCAGGTATTTACAACGTTCTGTTCAGTTATGGTTTGATTTTAAAGATAAATATATCTCATTTGATTGAAAATAGACAAATTATATCCATTTTAGTCAACATTATACTTTATTTTTCTGTAAAATCATTTTTATTCTTAAAATAAACATTTTTTTAAAGATGGGTTTCATTACATTTTATGAAAATTTATTAAAAGTAACTTTTACCACTTATAAAAATTGAATCTTTAAAAATGGTTTCCAAATTTTTAATTATAATGTTTACATTTTTTAATGAGTCCACTTTCATTTTTTCATAATTAATAGTAAAAACAATAAAAATTTATTACTACTGTTAAAGTTAAAATGGTTTTATTGGGGGGGTTAAAATAAGAGATAATGAAGAAATTAAACTTAAAATTAAATAAATATTATTTTTTAAAGATATTTAGACCTTATATTATATTAAATTTAAATTCTTGGCCATTTGATGCCACTTGAACATGAAAATGACTATATTTTATTTAAATATTTTATGTAATTCCATGTGTGTCCCTCCCCTCACTTATAAAAGGTCACTTCCTCACCTCCCTTATTCATAAAAATTGATACCTATATCTCATCCAAAACATACTCAAAAAAATTATAGATTACTTCCATCCATTCTTGAGATTCTTTTACTCTCCTGATACCATCCAAATAATGCTAAATGTGCAATCTAAAGGAGGTCTCTCAAAAAGGATATAATAGTCATACCCGACTCTTTAAATTTTATTTATTCTTTTAATTACTCTAAATATATTGTATACATACTAACATAATTAATCCAACGTCATGAATATAATAATACATTATTATGATTATGGGAAATCATTTTCCACCTCTTTTCTGTCCTATAGAAAATGAAAACATCACTCAATCATATGTATGGCCTACCGTCTCCACTTAGCAGTGTAATTAATGTTTCATCACCACATTACATAAATGGTTAAAAATATGGAACTAATTAATATATGTGATATTTATTAAATATTTATTATTTTTTAAATATAATATAACATAAACATTATTACCCTTCCACCCATTAAAAAATGATAACATCGCTCATGTGTATGTGTGGATTAACACCTTCACGAAGTAATGTGATTCATTTTTCATGTCCACCTTTCATGTATGATTATAAAATTTTATTTATTGTATAATCATGATAATTATGTCATTATTAATATTCTATAGATACTAGAATCATGACATCTTTGACCAGGGACAACACACAGATGTTATATTAAGGTTATAAACTGAAGGTCCCCAAAATGTCCTACATGAACATTGCCAATTTACTAACTATATAAGACATAAATGAAATAAAAGGGACTTTAAAAGGTTAATAAACCTGAAAATATTATTAATCAATTATAAAATTAATATAGTTTTATTATACATGATGTTATAGTGCTTTTGAAGTAAGTCAGGCTTTAGGTAAGGGTTTTATGATATAATCTCACTTTTTACCAAGATTATTTATGGTTAAATTTACAATGATGATATTATATGATATATATATCTCAAAAATATTATTTATTTTATTATCCTATATTTATTTGTGGAAATTAAAAAAATTCTATACATTTTCTTCACTCGATGTACTCAAAATTCTAAAATATGTTTTTTAAGGAACCCCATCTTTGTTTTTCTATTTGGTCAATAATATTTTTCTTTCATGTCCATTTTTTTTAAAAAAATCAAGATTGTTTTTAATATTTTGAAATAATTTATTAAAATCATTTCTATCTATGTTTGAATTTATATAAAAAGGTATAAAATTAATCTTCTTATCATTTTCTGAATGAGGTACTTTTTACCAAAGGTGTGAATAAAATATTTGTTTTAACATATACCGCATGAACAAATTTTTCCCGCTTTCATAACTATTATTTTCCTTTAATATTACTTTATAAATTCCCATGGCTCATTAAAAATAAAAAAACTAATATTATAGAAATTTTTAGATTTTAAATAACTCATTTCAAAATGAAAAATCTATTTTCCTCAAGAAATGTTTCAGTGATCATTTAAAATTATTTTAATCATTGTCAAAAAAATTAATGATTTTCATGATTTTTTTAGGGATGTAATCTAATGATATTATCCACCATATTACTCTTTATGTCTTATAATCAATATGTTATATTTTTTACTATGGTAAAATATTAATATTCCATGTGCTAATTTTCAAATATTTATATTTATGTTAATTATATGTTATATTGATTATTTTTTACTTTCATATGATAAATTCATTGGACTTAGTAAGTGACGGTTAGGGACCATTATATCCCCTTGATGTATCAGTAGGTCTCATGAGAAAAACTATTTTAGGAATTTCATGTGTAACTTACCTATTTATATATGATATCTTAGCATGAGGCCTTGACAGTAAGATTCTGATTTTCGATCATATATATTATATCATTATAAAACTAGTTATTATTATACTTGTGATTATTTAGGTTTTTATATAATTCATATATATATTCCACTTTTATGATACTTAATTATATGGTATATTTGATTATTTTTTATCTCTGTTATATTGTTAATTCTCTATTTATTCTATGATAGATTATGTTAAATGCTTTCCCTTAATGAGCATATAATATCACCCTTTATTATGTTTTTCTTTCCCCAGTATACAAATAAGGGATATATTAATGCTATCTGGGATATAATAGAAGAAAAAATAATGTTCTCACAATAATTTTCATTTTTATTTTATGTTTTCATATTTAATGTGAGAATGATGTACGTATCTAGTCTCTTGAGACTGGTAAATTATTAAATCCTTTGGGATGTGAACTCTCGTATCTTTTTCCAATGTATTAAAATAATCACTAGATCAGGGTTACTAGTTTTCAGGAGTTACAATTTGTATCAAAAAAAATTTAGCATAAATCTTGGGAAGTAGATTTAGGAAAACATATATTAGAGAACATAACTCTATGATAGACTATATAGATAAGTCTAAGTATAGGATAATATTCTGAAAGTTTTTATATGTTAGGGAATGTGTGGTTTCATAGAAATTATATCCTTTTTTAGATACTAGAAAGTGGATTTGATTGTGTCATGGAAGCATCTAGGCATAAAAACCTTGAAAATTTATGGTTGAGTATCAACTCGATCTTTACTCATTTCACGATGAGTGGTCCAAAGGTCTCACACCAGGCTAGACGCTCTTGATGGATATGATTTGGTTGATTCATATTCATTAAAACCCATTATGAAATATTAGAAAATATTTTTATGATTTTAAGATATCACTAAAGATATTAATATTATGATTTTGATATTAGCTATGCATAAATTTTCAATTTATGTTAAGTGTTACACCAAATTTAGAATTATATACAATGATTTAAAATTATAATGTTATAAGTTAATTCATTATATTTCATTGTTTAGAAATGGAACCAAAAGTAAGGAATTGAAATAATATATATGGAAATAATCTTTGTAGTTATTTCCCTCCTATGTAAGAAAATAGTACTTGAGCTAGAGATAAACAAATTATAACTATATTAGCGAAAATGAATCATGTTATGAACAATAACCATGATTTTCTAGAGAATCTTATTGAACCCTACCACAGTGCAACAATGTTGGACTACTTCATGTGACCACAGCCTCTATCATTCAATGGGAATATAAAACAATTAATAACTAAGAAATGTTTCAAGTCCTTATAGAAGATATTTCTCACCTTATGAAGTAACGAAATATAGAAAATTAACATGCGAATTTATCATTTTAATGGATATTATGATCAATGGTGGTTAATAATATAGAACACTAAAAATTTATAGGAAATAAATAGTATAGATTGGAATACTTTTAAGTATATATTCTTTGAAAAATACTTTCCTTGTGAGCAATGAAATGATATGGGGATGAAATTAATTAATCTAAAGTAAAAGAAAGAGAAAATTTTATTGAATATGAATCTAAATTTACAAGGTTAGAAACACATGTTTTGGATTATATATGTAATATAATAATCAAAATTTATTGTTTAATTTATGTGTTAAATCATATCCTTAAAATGTCACTATTCTATCAAACATTTTTAGTATATTAGTATATATTATCAAATGCTATTAAGATATAGAAACAATTATCTAAGTCCTATTTTATATAGGAAAAACAAGAAAAGAAAAGGGTGGTTGAGCACTCTGAAAAAAAATAAATACAGGATAGGGGTTGAATGGAAGGGTGGAATTTCAAACTTTCAATAATTATGGAATGAAACACTATTAAACATGCTTGATGGGAATGGTAATTTTCTTCAAGTGAAGAGAGAAATACCAATATGATTTTGATTTCAAGGTTAATAAAGAAGATTCCAATGTCCAATGCTTCAATTGTATGAGATACCTCACTATTAAAATGAATTCTCCCAGCATCAAGACAATTTACATTAAATAATTATATAAGGGATAAAGGCTAGGTATATGTGATTACTACATATGAGGATCAAGTTCCTAAAGATGTGGTGGAAAGTGCATTTATCTTAGCGTCAATTTTAGATAATTTTTTATTTTATTCTAGATCTTTTCACTCTTTTATATCTTCCATGTTTTATAAGAAAATTAGATATTTCACTAGAAACATAATAATGGAGTCTTCAATTATGTCTCCTAGTGGAAATTTTATTCAAACAAGGATGTGTTAGATAGTTCCCATTATGAAACATAGACATACCCTATTTGAAAACTTGATTATAATACCTATCTTTGACTTTTATATAATCCTTGGTATGAATTTTAATTCAAATTATAAGGTGAAATTTTATTTTAAGAGAAGGATATTATGATTCATGATGGATACTTGTAATTACTTATCTTCATTGGAGACACTACATCATCAAAATTGTGTTTAAATGCACCACTAGTAGCCCTAGTTAGTGAAATTATTAGAGAATAATAGTAGATTAATCCAATGAATTAGAAGGGTATCCTTAGAATAGAGGATGTTCATATTGTGCATGAATACACTAATGTGTTTTCTGAATAACTACTTGGACATCCACTTGAGTGTGAAGTTGAGTTTTCCATCAATATTATCAATGATGCAAGGCCAATATCTAATATTCTATATAGGATTTCCATAGTGGAATTAATATAAATAAAGAAACAATTATAGGATTTTTGTGATAAGATATTTTTATGCCCTAGTATTTAACCATGGGAAACCTATTTTCCTTTTATTAAGAAGAAATATGAATCCATGTGTTTTTTCATTGATTATTGGGAAATAAATGATGTTATTATAAATAACAATTATCCACTTCCCTGCATTGATTAATTATTTAATCAACTTCAAGGAGCTCAAAAATTTTTAATGATTGATATTCATTTTGGGTATCAACAAATAAAATTAAATAAGGATTATACTAAAAATATAACATTTTGTATGGGTATGGAAATTAAAAATTTATAGTAATTCCCTTTGGATTGACTAATTCACCCTCATTTTTTATAGATTTGATGAACATATTATACAAGGATTATCTTGATATTTTCATTATGGTATTTATTGATGATATCTTGGTATACTCTAAAAGTAATGATGATCATAAGATTCCTTTGTGAAATATTCTTAATATTCTTAGAGAAAATGAGTTTTATGGAAATTTTATAAAATATGAATTCGGGATTCACTAAGTTTATTTTCTTATCCATATTGTCTCTAGGGATGTAATGATATTTGATATTTCAAAGATAAAGGTAATGATGGAATAAAAACACCAATAAATATAACTAAGGGAAGTAGTTTCCTTGGATTACTTAGTTTTTATCAATGATTCTTTTAGACAAAAAATATCTTTTAGATAACCTACTAACCAAGTTTACACATAAGGGGATTAATTTAATGTGGTCAAAATAATCTAAAGAATGTTTTGAGTAATTAAAAAGAATATTTTTTAATACACTGATATTGACATTACCATCAAGAATTGATGGGTTTATGATATATAGTAATACATAAAACAAATTTAATGCACCTTTATATATAATGATATAGTTATTTCATATGCATCATGATATTTAATGATTCATGAATATAATTATAAAACCCGTGATCTTGAGTTGGAAACTATAAATTTTTCATTGAATATATGGAGAAACTACCCTTATAGTGAAGGATATTAAATATATAAGGATCAAAAAATTTTAAAATACATTTTATCCTACAAAGATCTCAACATGAGGTGAAGGATATGGTTAGAACTACTCAATTATTATGATTTCTCAATACACTACCACTTTGGTAAGGAAACTATGTTTTTTGATGCATTATGTAAGAAATATCATCGAGTTCTGGAAAAAAAATATTGATTTAAAAAATCATATATTCTTAGATTTAGTAAGGTTTGATATAGGAATCATTAAAGAAGGGGAAACATCACATATATTACAAATAAAGGTCATATTATGCTTAATAAAGAAAATAAAAAGTTTCTAGCTTGATGATATAAATATTTAAAAGAAAATAAAAGTCATGAATGTTGTGAGGTTAGTAGACTTCATCTATGAACACGGTATGTTCATATTGGGAAAGAGGATATTTGTTTAATATGTTCCATTGATTAAAATGGAATTATTATATGAAGCGTATAACTCAAATTTCTCTATACACCCTTACAGAACAAAAATGTATCGAGATTTAAAGGAATATTTTTTGTAGGATAATATGAAATGAGAAATTACAGAGATGTATCAATATGTTTGGTTTTACAATTATTAAAGGCTGACAGAAAACATCCGAAAGTATTTCGGTAACCTTTACTATTTATTTTGTGGGAATGGAATGTTATCATTATAAAATTTTTCACTGGTTTTACAAAAAAAACACCTAGAAAGAATAATTGCATATGGGTTATTATTGATCTTCTTACCTGGACCATACATTTCCATTCTATAAGGAAATATATATCTCTTGATTACATCACATGACTCTATATTAGTTAAGTTTTTAGAATTCATGGTGCACATCTTGAAATTGTATCTGATCATGATCTGGGGTTTACATCAAAATTATGCAAGAGTCTTTAGAAGTATCTTAACACCAATCTATGTTTGAGCACCACTTTTCATACTCAAATTATTGGGAAGTATGGAAGGACTATTTAGACATTATAAGACATGTTTAGGTAATGATCACTTGAATTTCAAGGTATGTGGGATCGATATTTACATTTTGTAGAATTTGAATATAATAATAGATTACATTAATTCTTTTAAATAGAGGTACATGAAGTGTTTTATGGAAATAGGTGTCGTACTCTTAATTTATTGGAAAAAGTTGGTGAAAGGAAGCTTATAATTCTAGATAACATGGAGGAGACAATAATGAAAGTGAATACTAATCATAATCCTTGTAAAGAAGATAAAATTAGGAAAAATATATGTTGATAACCAAATAATTTAAAACTTCATGTGGGAGGAAATATTTTCTTGAAGGTATCTTTATGGAAAGGTATTATAAGGTTTAGAAATAAATTGAAACTAAGTCCTAGGTGCATTAGGACATTTGAAATTATATAAAGAATTGTAGATGTGGCTTACCATTTAGAAATTCCACCTAGCCTCTATAATATTCATGATGTGTTTTATATCTCACTATTGAAAAATTAAATTATAGAAAAAATTAATGTACTAAAATATAGAGAAAGATAATTGGAATTTTATTTATCATACTGTGAAGAGCCTATCTAGTTTCTTGACACTATAGACCAAGTGTTGTGGAATCGGATGACTCGATTGGTAAAGGTACTTTGGTGAAATAATAAAATATAAGAAGAAAAGTGGTAACTTAAAATGGTTATGATGGATAAATATACATATCTATACATGATTTAATATACTATAAATTTAAAGGATGAAATTTTTTAAGGGGGAATGAATGTAACATGATCTCATCAATACTATAAGAAAATCACTGCATAACGGCAGTTTTTTTTAACATGGTGGTGGTTTAAACCACCACGATATGGTTCTTTGATGGTTTCATAAAACCACCACTAAAACTGGTTTCGGCATCCAATACATGGTTGTTTGTTTTAGTTATCAACAGTTTTTGAAAATGTCATAGACACCATATTTAGTGGCGGTTTTATTGGTTTTAGTAGCAGTTTTTTGTGGGAAAATATGGTAAGGATTTAGCGGCAGTTTAAACCATCGCAAAATATTTTACTTTTTCCATGGACACCGCCGCTAAAACCAATAAAATAACTGTTAAATAAACCTATGTCATTTTTTGTGGTGTTTTTAACCACCACTGATAAAAACTATCAACATATTGTAATGGTTTAAATTGTCTCAATATGTTGATTTATAAATAAAAATTAAATTCAGATTATACAGTCCCAATACCCTAAAAACATATATAGATAACATATTACCCAATGTGTGTACACATAAAATATAATAATAAATAAATATGTCAAGGAAAACTATATTTCACATTATAAAACCACACCACGCCTCTAAAACAAAGAAAACACACAAAAAATTAATCCCATTATTAAAACGATATTTGGCTTAAAACCCAATGAATAAAATTTTTTATTAATGAAAAACACCCTTGTAATTTTAAAAAACATGTAAAATTCATAAAACCCATTTAAAAACAACCAAATTCCATTTATTTATGCCATTTAACAACTTTTACAAGGGAAAAATCCAATAATGTTTTAGTGAAGATGTACCAAAACAGGTTCCAACACATCATGGTTCCAGCTGTGTTCAAATGGATAATTTCACTTTTGAGTGCATCTAATGAAATTTATTTATTTTTTACTCAAGATCCTCTCATAAACGATCTATGAAGTCATTTAACATCATCAATGGAAACTATGAGGTCTAATATAATCTAATAGTTTGAAAAGAATCAATATAAATTGATAAATGATTGAAAGAATTTGGAAAGTTATATTTGATTTCTAAATTCAAATTCAATTGAGAATATGGTGTTGGTACTACTGTATAAGATTAATAAGAATAAGTTATTTCATTTTCAAGTTTCAATGATGTAGAGGTTGTAGATTCAAGATAAATGATATTATTTTGGGATTATTTGAAGAAACTTTGTGTTTTATAGAAGGAAGAATAAGAAATAGGTTTTTTAGTTCAATTTTCACAAAAATAACAATCTTGAATTTTTAAAAGAACATAATAAGAATAAGTGATTATAGAAAACCTTCCAGTTTTTTTAAAAATAATATTAATAAGAAGAATTTGTGTTCATTTGTTGTGCATAATAAGTGAATAAGTTTCCTTATATTGTGAAAGTATGAAAGAAAAATAAGAATTTGGAACAACAATGGAAAGGAATAGTCTATACTAGTGAAATATTTATTATTGTTAGAAAACTCTATTTTAAACTATTAGGATGGTATTATAATGACCTAGTGAGATGTTTAAAGAGTGTGGGATGCACTAAAACATAGTTGGGAAGCATGTAATATAAGTTCAAGGATAAAACATTCTTACTTGTAACTATAGGTTGATACTAATGTGTTGTGTAATATTAGATGAATCCATATCACACAAAGGATTTCCCTACTCATTTTGAGTTATTAACCTTGTAAATATATTGTGACACTTATGTTGGTGTGTGTTTAATTTGTTTTAAGAAAAGATAATGTTGAGAAGATAAAATGAGATAACTGATCACCTTAAGTAAAGAGATAAAAGGATAGGGTTTAAAATGTTTTCAATTGGATAAAAAGTCGTCAACATTGATTTACCACCCTCTGAGTGTTGAACATATCCCTAATTGAACTGCTAGTAAGTTATTGATTGTGGTTCATTATTATTCATCTTTTTTTCTTAAATAGTATAAAATCATTTATTAGATTTATATGAACAAAACATGCACACAATGTGCCTACACATTATTAAAAAAATCAAACACATAACTATTACTAAGTATAAAAAGATATTCATATATACAAGTTAAAAAAATATGAATATGTTAAATGATTTTTTCCTATATAAATATAAATGGTAAATAATGAAGCATTTTAAAAAGGATAATTGAAATCCATAGAGTCTAGTTGTGAGGAAAATTATGTGTAAAAGAGTTAAATTTTTAATTTTAAAACCCATTAAAAACCCGAGAGGAAAAATACATGTTGAAATCCATTTTTAATAAAAATATTCTCATAATAAATCATTGAAAAAAGTATCGCAATATAATTTCAATAATTTATTATAGGACTATAATGATTCTAAAAACTATTAATCTACTATCATGATACTTTTTTTATTTAATGGATACATTTGGTAACATTTTATTCATTTAGTTAATTGGTGGATTGATGATGATAAAGGATGTGTTATTAAAATTTTATCTATTTTATGTATATCTATGATTTTATTTATCTTATTTCTTTTAATTTCCTGAATTTTATTTTCATGTATGGATGAAGACACTGTTGAACTTATTATTGGATGGTGGTAGTGAATAAAGAGATAGTTAATGGTCAGATATTACATGGGCAATGATGTTACTTTGATGAGGATTTAGAAATGATAAATTATGTGTATTATGAATCAATTAACATAATTGATGTCAACATTGAAAATTATGTTGATAATGATCATTAATTTATGGAACATGTTAATGAGTCATTCACCCAATGTTTGGTTTTCCAAAAAAAACAAATATTCCACCCTTTCTCTAACTGATATCCTCCAACCTTCGGAAATTTCAGATGTCATAGAGGCTGATTTATCAAGGGACTTCATTTCTATTTTACCCAATTATAGTGGTTTTGATGTTATATATGTTATATTTAATCACCTCTCAAAGTATTTTCATTTTCTATTATTGAATCACCCATACATGGCTGTCAAAATGGATGAATTTTAATTCTGAGAGATTGTTTATCTACACATGATACCTTCTTCCATTATTAGTGACTAAGATCCAATTTTTCTCAGTCACTTATGGACTGATTTGTTTCACTTACATGGGACTAAACTCCACATTAGATCTACCTACCACTTTCATACAAATGGAAAAACTAAAGTGTTTAAGTACTATATTTATATATATCTTTGTTAATTTTTGAGAGAATAACCAAAAAAATTGGTTGTACTTGTTACCATGGGAAGCATTATCCTACAACACTACCTAGAACACATCAATAAAAATCACCCCCTTTGAGGTAGTCTATAATCACAAGATGCTTACAGTTCTCAGCTACCTACCACATGAAATATGTGTTTTCATGGTGGATACTTCCTTAGAAGATTATGATGAAGCTTTGAAATAGTTTATACACCACCGAGCCTATAGCCAAGATATCATGCACAAATAAGAAAACACTGACATGTTCTCAGTCAATTTTCCAGTTGGCACCCAAGCCTATGAGAAGCTCCAACCCCACAAGTAGTAATCCCTTTCTTAGAACATGAATCAAAAGTTATATTCTTGTTATTATGGATTATTCCCTATCATCTGAAAAGATGGACTAGTCACTTAACAACTAGCCCTACCATCGACAACCCACATCCATTCGGTATTTCATGATTCACATCTCAAAAATGAGGTGAGACACTATGAATCCCCCACCTATCTACATACAAATCTAGATAACGATGTCTCCCCATGATCAAAACCTCACATGGTGTCATCTCACTACTTCCTGCTCAGGGAAGGTGGTTATGAACCCTAGTTTTTAATTCAATGGTAGGTCCAAATAATAGATGATTCTACCTAGGAGGATGAGTTTGTACTCCAAAAATAATCTCCCACTTTTATTTGTACAGAAAATGATGATTCTCAAGAAGTGTCCAATAATAAGATCTAGGACCTCCTTGATGAATGGAAGGTTTACTACAAAAAGGGTAAAGTTTTCCATTTTGGGGATAAGGTTGTTAGTTCATGTGGGATTATACTGGGTGGGAGAAGAAGTTATTAAAGGGGAGTGTAGAGCATACTGGGGGGTATATTTTTTGTTAGAGGGAAGTGTGTGACTGTTTATTAAGAAAGTAAACCATGGGAGTCCTTGAATGGGTCTTAAGTATATTATTCCCCTATCATGTTTTTCTCACTATAGTTTTGAATTTCCTCTATTAACATACATACGAAGGATCATTGATCATAACACTTAAATAGTATCCTACCAATAATCCTTATATAGTGAATTGTTAATATAATTCCAGATTTCCAAACCACAATTTTATTACCACCTTTAAGTGATTAACCAATTATGAGATGTGATCATAACATTAAAATGATTGTAAGTATAGTTTTTCACAATAGAACCATCAATCAGGAATCAAAAACATATGAATAATAACATGGAATCCAATAAAGCACATGCGAATCACCACTTTCCCTTTAAATTTATCAAATTATTTCATTATCTTCCTTATTCTAATTCAAAACATCCACCCATAAAGAATAATATTATGATAATCCCATAATTACACACAAATATGAAAGATAAGTATGAAATCATCTACCTAGATTGAATATTTGAGGAATTTAGTGCAAGAATAAAGAAAAACTAAGGATAAAGCACCTTAAAATCATAAAAGAACCTCTATAAGACTTAATCATAGAAATAAATCATTAAAAACTCATAAAAAATCTATCCATGACTAAAATAACCCACTTTAATAGCCCAAAAATAAGAAGGAGAACCAAAATATTAAGAGAGAAGGGATAAAGATGAACCCTGGATCGAAGAAGAAATCACCACATGATCTGGGGGATTTAGATCCTCTGGGGATAACTAGAAAGCACAAAATAATGGATTAGAGATAGCTATAGTTCAAGATAATGGAAGTAAAGTTAAACCAAAAGAGCGTCGATCCCTATTTATAGATAAAAACATGATCTACCTCCACCAACCTGTAATGTATAAATTAATGTATAACAAATCCAAATAGTACCTCAGTGGGAGGGGGAATCAGAAGCTCAGATCGGCACATGTGGAGAGGGGCTAGGTCAGGACCGGGGGTGAGGGGTGGTGAGGTTCTAGGTCAAGACTGGCGGAGAAGGGTGGTGAGCAGCTAGGTCGAGACCGACAGTGAGGTTTGGTGAGGGTCGGGGGTGGGGGTGAGGGTTGGGACCAGCGGCTATGTCGACACTGATAGCGAGGGGCGGAGAGGGTTAGGGGGTGGGGTGAGAGTTGGGACCGGCGGTGAGGGTTGGGACTGATAGGCCTTTAGGGGATCAGGGGTTCGAGGGGTCGGGGTGGTCGGGGGGTCGGGTTATATGTTTTGAGTGTTTGAATAAATTAAAAGGTTTAGTATTAGTTTATTAAACTACCACTAAACACCTATCACTAAAGTCTGATTTTGGTGTAGTGAATGATTCACTATTTTATTTCACCATTACACCACTATATTAAACTGGTTTTGTATCGAAATTTACAAATATAATAATAAATTAAAATTTATGTTTAGTTTAATAATTTAATTTCTATTACTATTTAAATTTTTAATTTCACTTTTTTGTTGTTTTAATTATAGGTGGAGGTGATTTGGAGATCCCAAAATGAATTTGAAGAAAATGGGCCAAACTGCACAGGAATCCATGCATACCAGTGGACTTAACCTCACATAGAAACTAATTCATGCATCCATTCGGGATGAAATTTTTTTATCTAGTCCAAAATAAAATTTTATACAACTCTTATGAATGAACCTAAGCCTAATTAGTCAATTAAAGGGCCCAAACAAACTGATATATCCTGAAAAAAGAATCTAAATAAAGTCAAAACGTATGTTCTATATTTTGAAAATATCTCCCATTTTATAAATTATATGGATGAAAATTTTACATAGAGATATAAGGGGGGATTCCACAAATTTCTTTCTTTTTTCCATGTCATGATAATGTAGTTTACTATCTCAAAACCATGGTACAAGTGGTATCTTGAAATCTATGTTCCCAAAACCACCTCCCATTTTGGCTATAAAAAGGCACATTGGGAACCTCATTTGGAAGTTCCACTAGGTAGGAAATATCATCCATTTTGGAGACCCAATGTATTCCTCTCATAATTACTAGAAGTTTTGGTGGTTATGGGATGTTCTACTTCAACATCTATGGCTTCCTCCCTTTCCATAGCATTCTAAACTCCTTATGATCACCTAAGGAGAAATATAATGTAATCTCAACTTCTTGTTTGTAATATTTGAATGATATTTTTAATTCCAGGTTTGTATACTGTTTTTTATTCATATTATATATTTTTTATTTAGTTATGTGATGGTATATCATACTCAACTTATATGATCATGTTTGGTTGTACCCATTCATGTGAGTTTTCACACACCATTCACCACATCTTCTTCCCCTATTCAATTGTGGTGTTTATGTGGTTCATATTGGTCAATTGAACTATAATAAACACTTTCATGGCCATATAATTTCATTTAATGGTAAAAAATAGAAATAATATAAAAAATAGATATCACATCGAGTTGTTCATGTGTTTCCTTGGTTAATTTTGGTTATAAAGTTGAAGACAAATCACCCAACCATTGGCGACAACTGAGGAATAATTTTTTATTTTTGAAAGAATTATAGGATTTATCCTGATATAAACACAATAATAACTCATTTATAGTTGTTAAAAACCAAGTATTAAATGATCTATATCCTTTCTCTTGAAACGATGAAGGATGAGCATCATGAGAATTCCCCAGGTTGATCACGCTTAATCAAATCTGTCAATTTCTTCTTTCTTGTATCTCTTTCTTTTAGATGTGGCATATTAAATCAAAAAATATATAAGTTTTCTAAAATCCCATTCCAATTTTATTTTTACAATCATAACATTATTTTAAAATTATTGATCTAATGCTCCATCGAGAGATGACATAGGGTTCCTGCTATACTGCAGAAATTTTAGTAAAAACAAAACAACCATTTTGACACAAATGACAATGCGATCAAATTTTGGCACTGTTTTTGGGGATCCAAGATCATTTTTTCCCTTTATTTTATTTTATTTCTTTATTTTCATTTTTCTTTATTAATCCTTTCAATATCCCTCTTCCCTTTTGGTTGTTTTTGTTTTCATTTTTTTATTCTCTCTCTCTGTCTCTTCTCTCTTTATCTCTCTATCTCTCTCTAATTCTCTAATATAGAACTCTCTTTGATTTTATATATTAATTCATCTTAATTAATTTTATTTTATTCATCTTAAATTAAAAAAAATAACAAACAAAAAATCAATCAAATTGGACATCATTGTTTCATGACAAGATTTTATAAAGAAATACTACTTAAATTTGACATAGAAATTGAAAAGACACTTCACTCACAAATTAGGACATATAGAGTAGAAAAATAAAGTAACATTTATAAACCCCTTTTGGAACCTCAAGTGGTCCCAAACCAATCAAAAATTGAACCAAATAAAACCCCCAGAAATCATGGCTATAAATAATCAAACTTTAAAATAATTGACCATCCCGGATGTGGAGTACAAACCTGTGTACATTCAATATCCTGAGGAAGCATCCAAATTTGAACTAAGATTATGTCTCATACACCTCCTTCCAAAATTTCATGGTATTCCTGGTGAGGACCCTCACAAAAATCTCAAAGAATTTCACGTAGTTGTTTCCACCATGAAACCCCAAAATGTGACTGAGGACCTCATAAAGTTTAGGGTCTTCCCTTTCTCCCTCGATGGGGTTTCCAAAGACTGGATATACTATTTTCCTACCATAGTTTGGGGATGTAATAACCTTAAATGACTCATTATATATAAATTATTCCCTGCCTCTAGAACTGCAACAATTATAAAATAAATATATATGGAATTTGGCAATCATAAGAAGATACACTTAATGAATATTGGTAGAGATTCCAAAGTCTTTTCTCAAGTTTCTTCCACCAAAAAATAAGTTAACAATTTTTTATTAAATACTTCTATGATTTAAGTATTCCCATGGATCATGGAATGATATATTTTGTAGCTAGTGGTTCCCTCGTTGATAAAACTTTTTCCATCACTCATGACATAATATCCAATATGGCTCAAAATGCATAATAATTTGGTACATGAGAAATTTAACCCACTTGAAGAGTTCGTGAGGTAATTCATTCATCCCTAGAACAAAAGGTATATAATAAAATTTATGAGTTTAATACCCTTATAATACAATTAGATCAATCTCATGTCAATTCACACTCTCCTCTCATTCCAGTTCATTGTAGAATTTGTTCTGATAATAGTCATTTTTCTTACCAGTGTTCCCAACTTATAGATTCTTCTGAGTCTTCACATCAATATTTCTTTGGTTTCCATTACAAAAATAACAACCCTCTAATAAATAGCCATTCATACTAAATCCAAATATTAGGTGGAAAGCACAACTATAGTACCGATAATAAGAATACTCGAGTTGCCCTAAACAGAACTAGTATCAACATGTCCAAGGTATGAAACCTTCTTATCCTTAAAAATATTGAAACAACCCCCATAATCCGAAATTTTAACCAAGAATTGAGGATATGGTTATGAAAATTTTAACCTAGAATCACCACTTCCAACAAAACACACAATCGTCTATTCATGACATATGAACTCAAGTGGGACAATTTTTAAACACCATCAGTGAGATAAAGATGCATGGTTCTAGACAACTACCATCACAGCCTATTTCTAATCCAAAATATAAAGATAATTTTTCTATAATCACACATTATAGTGGTAAATATGTTTCTTCTTCCATTGATTATACAAAATAGGTAAGTCCCCCACTTGAAATCTTTGTTTCTATACCCATAAAAGACTCTAATGAATAAAAACATAACATAAAGTGTAAACAAGTTAATATTGTGGATTCCAATAAACAATCCAATACTCTCCCTTTCACACAAAAACTCTATAACCCTAAGAAAAAAATTTATAATTAGATTGATAAATAATAATGGAAACATTTAAAAATGTGAAAGTTAACATTCCATTATTGGATGCATCTAAACAAATCCCAAAATACACCAAATTTATTAAAGATATTTTCACCCATAGATAGAGAATGAAGGGGAATGAGAGATTCAACCTTGGAAGGAATGTCTTAGCTTTGATCCAACTAGTAGTTCCAACAAAATGAAAGGATCTGGGCACATTCACAATACCTTTCACTATAGGGGAGACCATATTTTAGAATGTAATGCTAGATTTAGGTTCTTAAATTAATGTAATTCGTAAATCCATATATAAATCTATATAGTTTGGATATCTCCAACCAATATTAATAGTCACGCAACTTGTTAATCGCAGCACAACACACCCTTCAGGAGTGATCGAGGACATACTTGTAAGAGTATAGAATCTCATCTTCCTTATAGACTTCTACATTATTGAGATGGAAGATACCCTAACCCAAGGACCTTATCCTCTCATAATTGGGATTTCATTCATAAAAATAGAAAATATGATCATCAGTGTTCACAATGGTGCATTGTCCATGGAGTTTAGTGGAGAAAATATTTGTTTTCATATCCTTGATTCCATGAAACACCCCATTGAAGGGCACTCCACTCTTCTTGTTTATTCTATGGAAGTTCTATCTAATGACTCACCAACACAAAATAATCTCCTTGAACCATACTCTGGTTCATTTTACCCTTCTTCACCCTAGGATGATTTGAGTTTTAATTCATGTTTTGAGTGTTGTGTGGGTTCATAAAAGTGTAAATTTTGTGATTTAATTGAAGAGTGTGTTCATTATGAGGTACCCATGACCATCGATGATTCTGTAAATATAATTACATTATTTTTCTTTCTTTATATAATAAACATGAAAATTTATATAGTTTCATAGACCTCACTCCCCCTAAATCCCCTCCCTCAATCCAAAAACCACCAGTTTTGGAATTAAAACCACTTATATATAATTTAAAAAATTTCTATCTTGAGGGTATTGACCAATTGCCCATTATTATTTCCAATAACCTCTCTCCATAGAAGGAATAAAAACTTCTATACCATTTGAGAGGGTGTAAAAAGGTGATAGTATGGATATTGTATGATATTACCTAATATTAGACCATCTTTTTTATACACCATATACTTTTAGATAATGAGGGAAAACCCATAAGGCGGGCTTATCACTGAAAAACCCCACTCTCCTTGAACTGGTAAAACTATAAGTTAGTAAATTACTTACTGTTGGGATAATTTATGCTATATCTAATATTAAATAGGTTATCCTACTAAAATTTTTTCCTAAAAAACTTGAATAATTATTATGTAAAATGAATATAATGAATTGGTTTCAATATGTGTGCAAAACAGTTGGTGAGTCTGTATTGACTACCATTGACTGAATCATGCAACACGAAAGGACCACTTTCCTCTACCTTTCATTGACCAAATTTCAGAAAGATTGGATGGTAAGTACCATTATTATTTCCATGATGGCTATTCAGGTTATTTACAAATCCATATTTCCCCTGAGGATTAAGAAAAGATAGCATTCACCAATCCATTCGGCACATTTGCATACATAAGGATTCCATTTGGTCTTTTTAATGCTCATGTAACTTTTTAGCGATGTATGTTGAGTATATTTTCTGAGTACCTTAAGAATTTTATGGAAGTTTAATGGATGATTTTATTGTTTATGGATCATCATTTAATGGATGTTTGGCACACCAAGGTTCTTTCCTCCACCGTTGCATTGAAAAATATATCATATTAAATAATGATAAATGTCATTTCATGGTTGAGTGGGGGATAATTCTTGGGGATGTTAATTAAAATGATGGGATTAAACTGGATAAATAAAAAATTTAATTAATTTCATCCCTTCCATATACAAAATGTGTTCATGAAGTGAAATATTTTTTGGGCTCTACTGGTTATTACCGCTAATTCATTAAATACTTCAGTAATATTGCACTTCCCATATACTAATTATTAAAATAATATTCTGAGTTTTTTGTTTGATAAAAATTGTAAGGATTCCTTCAATTAACTAAAATTGATTATGAGATCACCTCCCATCATCCAACCACTAAGATGAGATCTCCCCTTCAAAGTTATGTGTAATGCCTCTTACTTTTCAGTTGGGTCTGTTTTATCACAGAGGGTTGAGAAGTCTTGTCATGTCATTGTGTATGTGTCACATACCCTTGAACCCACCCAATAAAACTACACAAACACTAAAAAAGAGCTTCTTTAAATTGTTTCATCCTTGAAAAAATTTCATTCATATCTTATTGGATAAAAAATCATTTTGTTTTCTAATCATGATACCCTTTATTTTCTCCTTAAGAAAACTGAAGTTAATCCCTACCTCATTCATTGGATGCTCCTCCTACAAGAGTTTGACCTTGAGATTCGAGATAAGAGAGGAGTATAAAATTTCGTATATGACCACATTAGTAGACTTTATCCACCATTGGACTACCATGTTCACTCATCCATCTCCATTGGAGAATTATTTCATCGTGAGAACCATTGTGATGTTTTGGACCTTACACCCTGGTATGCGGACATTGTGAATTTTATAGAAACATCTAGGCTCCCCAATGATTTTATCACTTTACAATACTAGATACTTAAGAATGATTGATGATGGTACATTTTGGATGACCCTTACTTGTGTAGAATTTTTAGTGACCAAGTTGTTCATTGGTGTGTCCCTAACCATGAATTCACCTCTATTTTGACCTTCTCCCACATTTTGGATTGTGGGGGACACTTTTGAATCTCAATGAATGGTTTTAATGGTCCTTTACTTGAGACTTTATTGGCCAAATTTGTATAGATATTCCCATAATTTTTTGTAAGTCATGTACTCGATGTCAATTCACGGGGAAAATCTCCATGAGAAATGAAATTCCCCAACAACCCATGTTATTCTATGAAATATTTGATGCATGGTGCATTGACTTCATGGGGCCTTTTCCAAATTAATTTTTATTTTTGTACATATTATTAGTTGCTAACTATGTCTCTAAATGGGTGGGAGAAAAGACTACTAGGACTGATGACTCTTGAGTGGTTGTTGATTTTGTGAGGTCCTAGATTTTCAGTAGGATTGGTTTTCCTACATTCATAATTAGTGATCAAGGTTCACAATTTTGAAATCACAACATGAAAACCTTTCTCCATAAGTATGGGGTTGTTCATAAATTATCCACTATATATCACCACCAAACTAATGGAAAAGCATAAATCTCAAATCATAGAGTTAAATAAATCTTGGAAAAATGGTACAACCAAATAGGAAAGATTGAAGTTTTCACTTGGATGATGCACTTTGGGAATATCATATAGCTTTTAACAACCCAATCAGAATTTCACCATATAATATTATGTTTGGAAAGGCTTTCCACCTCCTAATGAAGGTCGAACATTGTGAATTTTGGGATGTTAAACAATGTAACATGAATCTTTCAAATACAAGTGAACATAGGAAGTTATAGATTCAATAGTTGGAAGAAATTTGATCTGATTTATATGAGAGATATCATATAAATAAAGAAAATAAAAAGGCTATCCATGATGATTTGATTTATCAGTAGTAGTTTTATATTGGTGATATGGTCCTCATGTACAATTCTAGGCTGAAGATTCACCTACGTAATCTTCATTCTTGGTGGATCAGTCCTTATATACTTACTAATGTTTACCATTTTGGTGCTATATAGGTTTTTCATGAGCAGATTGAAAAGTGGTTTACCATTAATGGGAAGGGGCTTAAATGATTCTATGAATATTTTCTAAAGCATATGGTGGAGGAAATATAGCTAATGGATGTTTTATATGACACCACTTAGAAGTTTGTCCCTTCTCCCTAACATTATTTATTTTTCATTTATTTAAACTTATTCTATTGAGGATAATGTCATTTTTAGTTGTGGGGGAGTGTAATGTCGGATATTTTGGATTTAAATTAAAAAAACTGATAATAAAAAAATCAATGTGTTTCTATTTTTTCTTTTTTTTATCTTTTTTTTTTGTTTTGTTTAACAAACATTGATCTTAATGAGAATATCCAAAATCAGTTTTCATGCTTGAGTCAATTTTGTAGAAAATTTCTTTTTTTGGAAAAAAAATTCAAATGAATATTGATATGGAATATTTTTATAGAATTTATATTTTCAAATAATTATTAAGAGTTTAATGGATTTTTGAAACTTGTTTCTCATTAGCATTGACTAATATTTTAATCCCTTTCCTACGTGATGTCTAATACCTTTTTGAATATTCTTCCTTTTAATCACTTTCTTGAGAGTATCAGGTTATGTACATAAACTAGAACTTTATTTTATTCTGTTTGAATCCATAAGATCCAAGTGTGCTACATTCATGATAGAGGCCATCATTCATTGAAAATGCCTTTATAAAATTAACCTATATTTTTTTACACCTTCGTATTTTACGCTTATTAAGCCTTAGAGACCATGAAATACCAGTTAGGTATCCACAATACAAGATAATTTATCCCTACCTTTCCATATATTATGTACATTCTTATTTTATTTTCAGCATGTGTGGGGAAGATGGTGTTCCATGGGAATTCTAGGTAAATATTAATTGTAATGGGTGAGTGAAAGGGTGACTAATTTTTTTTGGGAAGTGGGTCCAAAAACTATATTATATCATTGTTTAATAAATGTTTCTCTCTTTATATCCAAAAAATTGTATATAAAAAAATAAAATAGTTCTATAAATAAGAAAACAGAACAAAAGAAAAATAAGAAATGGAGAAAAGAGTATGTTTACTCATTTTTATTCAGTATTTGGTTATGACCCACACAAAAGGAACATAGGGGAGAGTGAGTTGAATGTGATACACTATGTTAGAGGTTGATTGAGTACATTAATTTTGAACACTTGATGAAGTTTGACATGCTTTGTGCTTAAGATATTAAACATTCCTATTATGCCTAATATTTTTAGACATAAAATCCTACCAACCCTTGAACATTGGAACAACCTATTGGAATCCCTCTTGAGTAGAACATTAGTTTCTACTGATAGATAATTTAGATTATTGTAAATAATATGGTATGATCACATGAACTCTGGGAAATGATAATAACTCCACTTTCATTTGATCCTAGAGTGAATATGGAAAATGTAATGCCCCAACCCTATTTACCCAGAGTTGGTGCATTATTACATAACATTGGCATGATCACAAAAGGTCAAGTCTCGAAATACCGATTAGTTTAGTAGCCTTGGAAGTACTAGATACATTCATAAGGTTTACATTACATCATAAAATGGAAAACTACAACAGCATTGTTTCCATAGACAACTCTGAGATCCCATACACTATCCCTGCAGGTCAGTCATAATATACCTCTTCGCATCCTGAGAAAAATAAAACATAAAAATGGGTGAGATCAGATGCTTAGTAAAGATAACAATATAGCGAAAACTTTCATAAATAAGCATAAACATTTATGGTAATGTATAGAACTAAAAAAAAGCCTTTTCAACATAAACTTCATCATATTATGGAAAATGTAAATAAAAATAATTCCATTTAATTACTCACATGGATATTCTACTAGTCGAATAATCACATGAAATCTCAATAGCCATTTCATAATGATGGAATGCATAATGCCAGACTTTCATAACCACATAGTCAAGGCCTTGTGTCAAGACAACAAATAAGATTTTGTCAAGGTCTTGTGTCAAGACACTAGTTTGTCTCATGAGACCTACCGATGCATCGAGGAGCTATAGCAGGCTCCACCCATCACTTAATAAGTCCAATGCATTCCTCATATGAAAAGGGGTAAACATAACATAAACATTCATATTAAGACTAGCATATGAAATGTCAATACTTTATCCATAAACCATGAATTCTATAAAAATAGAATATACACATTCAAACATATCATAAAACCTTCAATACAATATGGAAGTTTTGTATCATAATAAATAAACTTCAAATAAACTTTAAATCCATCAAAGGATGTTGACATAGATGAAATCAAAACTTTTTTTAGAGAAATATCTCTTTCTATTTTTAAATAATTAAGAGTCACATAATTGTAAAGAAAACATTTATTTTGAAAATATTTTTATAAGATTGTAAGGGAAGTTTTAATGATGTTATAACGGCAGAAAATAGCCGCACCCTCTATATAAGTTAAAAAAACATTCTTACCTTAATTTTTTCGAAAAGGTTATAAAGTACCTTGTTTGGAAAATGATGGAAAGATTCTTTTCAAAACATATAAGGTCAAATAAGGGTATAAATGGCATAAACCCATAGTCTAGTGAATAGTAAAAATGTTTTGGAATAGATTTTTAAGAAACATGGAGGTGGATGATAAAGAGGTCCTAGTAGATACTTACGTAAAAACAACCTCGGATAATAAATAGATTGTAAAATTAACCCTTACCTTGTACTTTTCCTTGGTAAAGGGTAAATTAACCTCCAGAATAATGGTGAAATAATTTTTATTAAATTATATAAGAATCATATATATTAATATGATATCATATATGATCTTTCAACATTGTTTTTTTAATAATATCTTAGTATTATTGTCATTTTGGGTGTTAACTGATTCATTTTCCTTTATATGCTTTGTTAGGTAAGTAATGTTTATTATGGATAGGATTTATCTTATTCATATTCATAATTATATTAAGTCTTTAAACATTATTTTTAATCATCTAATAAAAATTAGTATTGAATGGATACAATGGGGAATGAATCTCATCGCGTTCGTGGAGACGGTAATCCGTACGTATGCACGAGTGAAAATATATTTATTTTGATATTAGAGTAATATATAATTGGATAGTATATAATATGTATAGAATAATTATCATGTTATATTTATTATTTACATAAATTACACATAATTATTATACCCATCCAAATAATAATGTATTGAATAACAATTACACCACGATGTGGAGACGGTAAGCCGTACATACGTACGCACGTATGGTGACATGTCATTAAAAGGATGGATAGAATAATGAATATGGTTATACCATTTTTATAATAACATCACAGTATATAGAATATATTTGAGTTATTATTTTAGAATGAAAACAACAAAGAAAGAGGAAGAGGAAGAAGAAAGGAACTTGAAAGAGGTGATGAAATATTTACCTCTTCTTTGGGTTCTTCCTTTTGATTTGATCAAAAGGGCTACTTAGGTTGGCTTTATGACTAAAGGAAGGCCTCTATAATGAAGGAAGGATAGTTGAGATGGTATTTGTGCAGGGTTTTGTCAAGACAAATGGCATTGAAGGTGTGAATTAGAGCGAAGGGGGAGTACCCTTTTATAAGAGGGGTGAGGGGCACCTTATTAAAAGCTAGAAATATTATTTTATAATAAAATAAATTTCGGTTTATAATGGATAAAAATGAATTATTTAATTTACAATGTGGGTATGGGTCGAAAACCTCTCAACCAATAGGTTTTAGATAGTTTTGGGTCACTATATTAACCTTATCTTTTATATTTAACTCTTAGTTAAATTGTTTGGCATTTACCATGTCTCTTTGTATTTTTATATTATATAGATAATAAACTTACTATATACTTCTAATAGAACCCCAAGTGGTTCATTAATGATACAAAAATCATTATATAAGTCTTTTTTCCCAACTTTAGATTTTTATAAATATAATATGAATTAATAATATAATATTTGTTTTAAAAACTCTTTTATGTCAATTTTGACACTATTTGGTATTTTGTTTTTGCTAAATTCATAACAACATTATTACATAAAAAACAATTCATATAAAAAACCCTAATATATCATATTAACCTATAAAATTAGTGGAATTCATAAAAAGTTTCAAATTACATTTATTTGGATATTTATAATATCAATTATTTTAATATTTCATAAATTAGGTAATTACTACATCATCATTGTGTCATAAATAAATTTAATTATTTAATGTCTAAAAATTATAAATAAAATACCATTATGTAGGAAATTTATTTATATTTCTAATTAATATTTATAATCGAATTTATCTTATGTGTAACCCTATATTAAAAATTATTTAGTTATTAAACATTGAATTTAAAACTTTTAAATCTTCTTTGAATTAAATAATAATAAATATCCTAATCCAATACAAGTGGACCAAAGAGGTTCATATTTTATTCCTAAGGTTGTTTTTGGTCTAATTATACTTAGCCAATAGAATTAGGACATGTTTCGGGGTAATAATAATATCATTTTTACCCTTAATTACTCTATTTACTTTTAACTATGGTAAATAAAAGTAAAAAAGTTATTATTCACCAAAAAACTATTTTCATCTCATCGAACCACATTTTACTTACTAATATCAACCATTTCTCTCAAATTTTTGAAATTCAACTCACGGAATCGGTAAAATTATGTTTTATGTGAATTTGCAAATGCTCCTAGGAGGTGGGTAAAAGACGGTGAAAAGTTCAATAAAATTTTATTTATCTAATATTATTACAAAATGACTCCAATGAATTACATTGAACATATATAGGTATTATGTATATATTTTTACCTAAAATAAATTTAAATAAAATAATTAATTATTTAAATAAAAATTCAGTTTTAAACTAAAACTCAGTGTTTTTCACTATTCATCAAAAATTGAAAGTTTTCAGAAAAATACCAAAAATTCACCCTAAGATAATTTTGATATTCTAAATCCAAAGATGAAGTCCATTTTGAAAGATGAAATTTATAAAATTTCAAAAATTGGGTATTACTATACATAGCGGCTATTTTGATTGGTTGTGATGTGTTAGAACTCGAAGTTGCGTACAATACACGCTACTGTATTATTCAAAGAGAAGCATACCATGGAAGCTTGGGGTGTTACATTATCCCCTCCTTCAAATAATTTCATTATAGAAATTTCTAGAGTATTACTGCATAAAAATACTCAGGTGGTTCTTCATCATAAGTTCCTCCGGTTCCCACATTGCCTCTTCCATCTTATGGTTTCTCCATAGAACGTTTACTAGACGAGTCGTCCGGTTTCTCAACACTTGTTCTCTTGTATGAAGAACCTTGACAGGATCTTCACAATAAGACAGATCGGGTTCCAGTTCTAATACCTCATAGGTGAGTACATGTGTTGGGTCAGGCATGTATTTTCTCAATAGTGATACGTGGAATACATCGTGAACTTTAGAAATACATGGCGGCATTGCCAAACAGTAAGTTATAGCCCCAATTTGTTCCATAATTTCAAATGGTCTGATGTACCTGGGACTCAATTTTCCCTTATTACTAAAACGTATAACACCCTTCCATGGAGATACCTTCAAGAAAACATGATCTCCTACCTGAAATTCCATATCCTTCCATTGGTTATTAGAAAATCTCTTCTGCCAACTTTGAGATGCTTTGTTGTGGTTTTGGATTACCTTCACCTTTTCTATCATTTCCTCCACAAGTTCTAGGCCTACAAGTTTTCTTTCACCAACATCATCCCAATAGGTTGGTGTGTGACATCGCTTTCTGTATAACGCTTCATATGGTGTCATTTGAATACTTGAATGGAAGCTATTGTTAGAGTAAAATTCTAACAGAGGTAAATATTGATCTCAGATGCCTTGAAATTCAAGTGAGCATGATCTCAACATGTCTTCTAGCGTTCTAATAGTCCGTTATGATTGTCCATCAGTTTGGGGGTGGTAGGAAGTGCTCAAATGAAGTCCATTATCTAGGGGTTTTTAAATACTTTTCCAAAATATTTATGTAAAATGGGGATCATGATCAGAAACAATTGATATTGGTACTCCATGAAGTCTTACAACTTCATTAATTTATAGACTTTCTAAACGTTCAAGTGGTAAATCTTCCCTTATAGCAAGAAAATGTGCTGACTTGGTAAGACGATCAACAATGACCCATATTGCATCTTTCCTTATAGGAGTCTTTGGTAGTCCCATGAAAAAGTCCATCATAATAATATCCCATTTCCACTCAGGTATGGGAAGAGGTTTCATGACTCCTCCAGGCTGTTACCTTCCAGCTTTCACTTGTTGACAAACCATACATCTTGACACAAAATCAGCAATATCCATCTTCATGTTGTCCCACCAAAAATGTTCCTTCAAATCTCTATACATCTTGGTGCCACTAGGGTGTATAGAGAAATTTGAACTATGAGCATCATCCCACAATTCCCTTTTTAGATCAGGTATATCGGGAACACAAAGTCTCTTCCCAAATTTCAGAATTCCATCTTCATTCACAAATTCACTCAATCTCCCATAATTCATAGCTTTAATATTCTTTTGAAACTCATCATCATCAGCTTGAGAACTTTTTATACTTTCTAATAAAGATGGTTTAGCAACCATTTGAAAAATTATTGATGATCTGCCTTCCATGGTTATTCCCATATCCATCTTTACTAGATCCATGATAATAGTATCCCTTTCAATTATCATCTTGTTCAAAACTCCATGACCTTTTCTACTAAAATCATCTGCCACCTTATTTTCTTTCCCCGGGTGGTAGTGTATTGTGCAATCATAATCCTTTAGTAGTTCAAGCCATCATCTTTGACTCATGTTCAGTTCTTTCTGTGAGAAAATATACTTCAAACTCTTGTGATCAGTATATATCTCACATTTTTCACCATAAAGATAATGTCTCCATATCATCAAAGCAAATATTATAGCTCCTAACTCAAGATCATGAGTAGTATAGTTTTTCTCATGAATTTTTAGCTGTCGTGATGCGTAGGCAATAACCCTATCATTCGGCATAAGGATACAACCAAGTCCTTTCTTTGATGCATCACTATAAATAACAAACCCATCATTCCCTGATGGTAGAGTCAATATTGGAGCATTGACTAATATTCTCTTCAGTTATTCAAAATATTCTTCACACTTTTTTGTCCAAACAAATTTAACCCCTTTACGTGTGAGCTTGGTTAATGGGTTAGCTAATCGGGAAAAATTCTGGATGAAACACCGATAATAACCTTCTAAACCAATAAAACTGTGTACCTCAGTTATACTCTTCGGTGCTGGTCATTCATGGATTGCCTTGGTCTTAGAAGGATCAATAGAGATTTCATCCTTAGAGACAATATGGCCAAGAAAAGAAATATCCTGAAGCCATAATTCACACTTGCTAAACATCCCATATAATTCATGTCTTCTAAGAGTCTTTAGAATAATGCGCAAGTGATTTTCATGATCTTCGTAGCTTTTGGAGTATACCAAGATATGATCAATAAATACCACTAAAAATTCATCAAGATATTCCTTGAAAACTCTATTAATTATATCCATGAAGATAAAGGGTGCATTAGTGAATCCAAAAGGCATTACTGTAAACTCATAATGCATGTACCTGGATCGAAATGCTATTTTCAGAATGTCTTCCTTCTTCACACACAACTGATGATATCCAGATTAAAGGTCAATCTTTGAAAAGTATTGAGCTCCATGAATTTTGTCGAATAAATCATCAATGCGAGGTAGGGGATACTTGTTATTTATTTTTATAGCATTGATCTCCCTGTAGTCAATGCAAAACCTCATAGATCGATCTTTATTCTTAACAAAAATGACAGGGGCTCCCCATGGAGAAACACTAGGGCGAATAAATCCATTATTAATCAATTCCTATAGTTGTTTCTTTAGTTCCACTAATTCCACAGTGGCCATTCTATAAGGAGTCTTCGATATGGGCCTTGATCCAGGAATTAAATCAATAAAAAACTCAATTTCTCGTTCTAGAGGATGTTAAGGTAAATCTTCTGGAAACACATAAACATATTCTTTCACAATAGGTATGTCCTCTATTTGAACATTATTTTCCTCACCCGCAGTTATTTCATTATATTCATCCCCAATAATTGAATTTAGTTGAGCTATTGGGGGTAGATCTAGATAAGAATTAGGTGGTGGTGATTCTTCTCTAAAGATAAGGAATTCTTTATCATCATCATCAAAAATAGTTACCTCCTTCTTATTATAATAAATTTATTCATTATGGTCTGAAATCCAATCCATACTGAGGATTATATCAAATTCAATCATGGGTATGAGGATGAGATCAGCAAATAAAGAAAATTTATATGCCCTAATGGGGACTAATTCACAAAACTTTATTGTAATGATACTTCCATTAGGATTTTTGACTGACAACTCCCTTGTTAAATCAAATTGGAAATATCTAATTTTCTTAGAAAACTGGGAAGATATGAAACAATGCGATGATCCAGAATCAAACAAATCATTGGCTAAACTTGAGGAAACCATTAAATTACCTGCTACTACGTCTTTCGGAGCTTCAACCTCAGAAGTAGTGATATCATAAGCTTGGCCTTGATCCCTTGGCATTTTCTAAGGTAAGTTCCCCTGACGCTTAGTACATTAATTTGAATAATGGACCCTTTCTCTATAATTGTATCATTCAACATCGATAGCCTCCTTTTTACCCTTGCAATCATGAGCTTGGTGGCCTTTTTCACCACACTTGTAACAAACTCTCATTCCCTTCAGGAAAGTACTAGGGTGTTTCTTCCAACATTTACTATAGAATGGATATTAAACTTTTCCCTTCTTACCCTTATTTCCATTTCTAGAGTTTTCAGTAGATCTCTTCTTCTATTTCTTTACTTTAAAGTCTTAAGACTTAGAGAATTCTTTTTCTTCCTTGATAACATAAGAGACAATATATTCGTATGATAACAAGGATTGTGAGACTAATGCTCGATGGAGAAATGGTTTTAACCCATAAAATAAATGATCAATATTACTTTTTCGGTTACGTATATAATCTTCATCATGCCTCACTAACCTTCTAAAGTTAGCTTCATACTTTGCGACTTTCCCATCCTCCTTTTGCCTCAGACTCGGAAATTGCCTTTCCATATCTGCTCGATGGTCATGAGGAAAGTATTTTTCTAAGAAAATTTCTTTAAACTCCCTCCATTCTGTATTTGATACTTCATCATCTTCCTTTTTGTTTTGAATCAATGACCACCATTGATCAGTATCTCTAGTGAGGCGGTAAACTGCCATGACAACTTTTTCCCTTTCGCTACTCCCCAAGGTGTGGAATATTTTCTCTATGGAATTTATCCACTTCTCAGCTACTAGTGGATTTTTACCCCCATTTAATGTTGGTGGTTGTTTCCTCATGGATTGATCTAATATTGATCCTCCACACTGCGGATCAGGGTGCTCCATACGGGAAAGGTTATTATTCATAACCTGAGTGAGTTGTCCTAGTATGGTGATTAGCTGATCAGCACCAGTTGCATCACCAGCTCCACTATAATTATCTTAAGAAGGAGGGAAATCCCTACATGGAGTGTGTGCATTGATACAGTTTTCATTCCTTCCACTAGGTGCCATTTCTAGACAATGGCATAAACTAGATTAGTTTATGAATCGAAATACAAAATTCTGAACTTGTAAAACACTTAACATAAATTGAACAGTTTATGGATACAATCCATAATCATAAAAAATGTTTTCTTTGAGGAAATATATACTCATAAACCCTTCATAATGTTTTGTAAATAAAATGATAATTATCAAGCATATCCCATGGGAGTGTCATAATCAAGAGTGCAGCAAGGCTCATTGTCATGAACCAGTTCCCGTTCGAGTCTAGCTCAATGTGGTGTTTTCGGGTTTTACCCCTAGGTACATCTATGCCAGATCCACCTCTACCTGCTCATATCCGGATAGGGGTGTATTTCTTGGAAAACTCAAAAAATCTCTACATCACCAAAATTCTAGGAAGTTCTTCTATACTAATCCTCAAAGTCTATCTTTGGGTAATGTGCTCTAATCAGATTTTATCTAAATCTAGATTCCAAGGTTTGTACTAAACTTTCTCTGATACCAACTGTAATGCCCAGACCCTAGTTACCCAGAGTTAGTGCATTATTACACAAGATTTTCATTATCACAAAAGTTCATGTCTCAAAAGACCAATTAGTTTAGTAGCCTTGGAAGTACTAGATACATTCATAAGGTTTACATTACATCATAAAATGGAAAACTACAACAACATTGTTTCCATAGGAAACACTGAGGTCACATAGACTATACCCATAGGTCAGTCATAATATACTTCTTCGCATACTAGGAAAAATAAAACATAAAAAGGGGTGATCTCATATGCTCAGTAAGGATATCAATATAGAGGAAACATTCCTAAATAATAATAAACATTTAAGGCAATGTATAGAAATAAAAAAAATCTTTTTAGACAAAAACTTCATCATAATATGGAAAATATAAATCAAAATAATGTCATTTACTTACTCACGTGGATATTCTACTAGTTGAATAATCACATGCAATATTAATAGCCACTTTCATAATGATGGAATGCATAATGCCAGACTTTAATAACCACATATTCAAGTCCTTGTGCCAAGACTACAAATAATATTTTGTCAAGGCCTTGTGCCAAGACACTAGTTTCTCTCATGAGACCTACTGATGCATCGAGGAGCTATAGCGGGCTCCACCCATTACTTACTAAGTCCAATGCATTCCTCATATGAAAAGGTTTAAACATAACATAAACATTCGTATTAAGAATAGAATACGAAATGTAAATAATTTATCCATAAACCATGAATGGTACAAAAATAGAACATCCATAGTCAAACATATCACAAAACCTTTAATACAATATGGAAGTTTTGTATCATAATAAATCATCTTCAAATAAACTTAAAATCCATCAAAGAATGTTGACATAGACGAAATCAAAACCTTTTTTAGAGAAATATATCTTTTTATTTTGAAATCATTTAAGATTCACATAATTATAAATAAAAAATTTATTTTGAAAACTTTCTTATAAGCTTGTAAGGGAAGCTTCGATGATGTTATAATGGAAAAAAATAGCTTCACCCGCCGTATAAGTTAAAAAACATTCTTACCTTAATTTTTTCGAAAAGGTCGTAGATTACATTGTTTGGAAAACAACGAAAGGATTCCTTTAAAAACATATAAGGTCAAATAAGGGTATAAATAAATTTAACCCATAGTCTAGTAAATATTAAAAATGTTTTGGAATACATTTTTAAGAAACATGGATGTGGATGATAAAAAGGTCCCAGTAGATACTTACGTAAAAACAACCTCGGATAAAAAAGAGATTGTGAAATTAACCCTTACCTTGTAATTTTCCATGGTTGATGGTAGGTTAAACTCCTATATAATGGTGAAATAATTGTTACTAAATTATACAATAATCATATATATTAATATTATGTCATATATGATCTTTTAACATTGCTTTGTTAATAATTTCTTAGTATTATCATCGTTTCATGTGTTAACTGATCAATTTTCCTTTAGATGCTTTGTTATGTAAGTAATGTTTGTTATGGATAAGATGTATCTTATTCATATTCATAATTATATTAAGTCTTTAAACATTATTTTTAATCATATAATAAAAATTATTCTTGAATGGATACGATGGGGAATGAATCTCTTCGCATTCGTAGAGACGGTAATCCGTACGTACGCAAGAGCGAAAATATCATTATTTTGATATTAGAATAATATATAATTGGATGTTATATCATATATAAATAATCATTATCATGTTATATTTATTATTTACATCAATAAAACATCATTATTATACCCATCCAAATAATAATGTATTAAATAACAATTACACCACGACGTGGAGACGGTAATTCGTATGTACGCACGTATGTTGGCATGTCATTCAAAGGATGTATAGAATTATGAATATGGTTGTCTCATATTTATAATGACATAACAGTATATAGAATATACTGGAGTTATTATTTTATAATGGAAACAACAAAGAAAGAGGAAGTGGAAGAAGAAAGGAACCTGAAAGAGGTGATGAAATATTTACCACTTCTTCAGGTTCTTCCTTTTGATTTGATCAAAATGGCTCCTTAGGTTAGCTTTATGACTAAATGAAGGCCTCTAGGATTAAGTTAGGATATTTTAGAGGGTATTTGGTCAGGTTTTGGCCGATAAAAAGTTCTTTGAAGGTGTGAATTAGAGAGAAGGGGGAGTTCCCTTTTATAAGAGGGGTGAGGGGCACCTTAAAAAAACCTAGAAATATTATTTTATAATAAAACCATTTTCGGTTTATAATGGCTAAAAAATGAATTATTTATAGGATAAGGTGGTTATGGTTCGAAAAAAACTCAAAAAATAGATTTTAGATAGGTTTGGGTCACTATATTAACCTTATCTTTTAGATTTAACTCTTAGTTAAATAGTTTGACATTTACCATTTCTCTTTATATTTTTATATTATATGGTTAATAAACTTAATATATAATTCCAAGAGAACCCCAAGTTGTTAATTAATGATACACCTATCATTATATAAGTCATTTGGCCAAAACATAGATTTTTAGGAATAGAATATCAATTAATATTATAATATTTGTTTTAAAAACTCTTTTATGTCAATTTTGACACTATTTGGTATTTTTTTCTAAATTTATAACCGCATTATTACTTCTAAGAAAATTGTTATAACAAACCCAAATATGTCATATTAACCTATAAAATTAGTTTAATTCATAAAAAGTCTCAAATTACATTTATTTGGATATTTATAATATCAATTGTTTTATTATTTTATTAATTATGTAATTACTGCATCATCATTGTGTCATAAATAAATTTAACTATTTAATGTCTAAAAATTATAAATAAAATAAAATTATGTTGGAAATATTTTTATATTTCTAATGAATATTTATATTTTAATTTATCTTATGTGTAACCCTCTATTAAAAATGTTTTAGTTATTAAACTTTTAATTTATCACTTTTAACTCATCTTTGAATTAAATAATAATAAATGTCCTAATCTAATTCAAGTGGACCAAATAGGTTCATATTTTATTCCTAATGTTTTTTTTGGTCGAATTATACATATCCAATAGAATTAAGACATGTGTTAATTTAATAATAATATCATTTTTACCCTTAATTACCCAATTTACTTTTAACCATCGTAAATAAAAGTAAAAAAGTTATTGTTCACCAAAAAATTATTTTCATCTCATTGAACCACATTTTACTTACTGATATCAACCGTGTCTCTCATATTTTTTAAATTCAACTCACAGAAGTGGTAAAATTAAGTTTTATGTAAATTTACAAATGCTCCTAGGAGGTGGGTAAAAGACAGTGAAAAGTTCAATAAAATTTTATATATCTAATATTATTACAAAATGACTCCAATGAATTACATTGAACATATATAGGTATTATGTATCTATTTTGGCCTAAAATAAATTTAAATAAAATAATTAATTATTTAAATAAAAATTCGGTTTTAAACTATAACTCAGTGTTTTTCACTATTCATCAACAATTGAATGTTTTCAGAAAAATAACAAAAATTTACCCTAAGCTAATTTCGATATTTAAAATCCAAAAATTAAGTCCATTTTGAAAGATAAAATTTATAAAATTTCAAAAAGTGGGTATTACTATTCATAATGGCTAGTTTGATTGGTTGTGGTGTGTTAGAACTCGAAGTTGCGTACAACACATGCTACTGTATTATTCAAAGAGAAGCATACCGTGAAAGCTTATGGTGTTACAAAAAATTTCTAGATGAGGTAGGTTATGATATGTTGCATGGGTGAACAAATGAAATTGAACATATTTTAATGTGAGGGAAGAAGAATGATAAGAAAAAAGATTTT
Source organism: Viscum album (assembly GCA_963277665.1). Lineage (NCBI taxonomy): Eukaryota > Viridiplantae > Streptophyta > Magnoliopsida > Santalales > Viscaceae > Viscum > Viscum album. Next base: position 1,769,887,815 of record OY728152.1, read on the forward strand.
ATAAATGATACATGATGGATTTCATTTAAAAAAATTGGATGTTTTGGGCCATTTATTTAAGAATGGGACTTGATTATTATATGTTACTTTTCCCCGGATTTAAAATGTTTAGGTGTGGGGGTTTGATCGCACCACTATTCACACCATTACACAGCTATATTAAGCTAGTTTTTTATTGAAATTGATAAATATAATAACAAATTGAAATTAATTTTTTTGTTTAATAATTTAATTTTTATCACTATTTAAAAGTTTAATTTCACTTGTTTTATGTTTTAATTATAGGTGGTGGTGATTTGGAGGGCCTAATATGAAGTTGAATAAAAGTGGACCAAACTCTGTAGGAAGTCATGCATACCAGTGGACTTAACTGCATACTTCAACTAATTAGTGCATCCCATTGGGATAAATTTTGTGATTTGGTCCAAAATTAAATGGGATACAAATCTTCTGAAGGGCCCTAATCCCAATTATTCCATTAAAGGGCCAAAACTAACAGATCATTCCAAGAAAAATAATATGCATGAAGTCAAAACTTCTATTCTATATTTTGGAAATATCTCCCATTTTATACATTATCTAGACTCCATATTTTATATGGATATATAAGGGAGGTCTTCCAACATGTTTGGTCTTTTTTCTAAGTCATGATAAGGTCGTTTACTATCCCAAACCCATGATATAAGTGGTATCACGGAATCTGTGTGCCCAAAACCACCTCCCATTTTTTCTATAAAAAAATCACCATGGGAACCTCATTTTGGAGTTTGACCAGGAAGAAAATATTTTCCATTTTTGGAGACCCAAAGGATTCCTGTCATCATTTTTATAAGCTATGGAGTGTATGGGAAGTTCTACTTCAACATATATGGCTACCTCCATTTCCATGGAGTTTTAAACTCCTTGTGATCACCCAGGGAGAAACATGATATAATCTCAAGCTTTTTATTTTTAATATTTGAATAATATTTTTAATTATAGGTTTTTATGTTTCTTTTATTAATATTATATTCTTATTTTATTTAGTTATGTACTAGTATGTCGTACTCGACTCATATGATCATGTTTGAGGGTACCCATTCATGTGATGTTCCACACACCGTTCACCACTTCTTCTTCCTCCATTCAATTGTAGTGTTTGTGTGGTTCATATTGGTCAATTACACTCTCATAAACATTTCCATGGCCATGTAATTTCACTTTATGGTAACACATTGAAATAATATACAAATCAGGAAAGCACATAAAGTTATTCATTTGTTTCCATGGTGAGTTTCGGTTATGAATTCGAACACAAATCACCCATCCATTGGAAGAAACTAGTGAATCATTTTATGTTTCCGAATTAACCCTAGGAGATATCCTAGTGTAAACTCAGAAACCTCCTAGTTCTAGGTGTTACAAACCAAGGATTAAAAGATATATACCATTTATTTTGAAGTGGTGAAGGATGGGTATCATGAGAATTCCTGAGGTTGATCAAAATTAACCAAATATGTTAATTTCTAATTTCTTATAATTCTTTCTTTTATATATTTTATCTTAAATAAAAAAACACCAAGTGTTCTAAAATCACATTCCCATTTTATTTTCATAATCAAAACCTTATTTTAAAATTAATGATCTAAGTCTCCATTGAGAGATGACCTATGGATCCTTATATACTGCATAAATTCTTGTAAAAACAAAAACAACTAATTTTATGTGTCCGAAAAAGCGATCATAACATATGAGCTTTAATTAGAAAAATTAATCTTTTCTTTATAAAGAAACAAAAACTGAATACACATAGGTTTATTTAAGAATTTTATTAAAACAAAACATCCCAAATTTTATAAATTTAATTTTATTAAATTAAATTCATTTTTTAATTCATCATGTCAAAATTATATTAGAGTGAATTTTTTATATTTTTTAGAAATAGTTAATTTCTAGGTGAATAGTGAAAAATAACAATTTTACACAAACTGTCACTTCTATGACAATATAACGATATATGAGTAACTTGAAATTTTATGAAACCTTTTTTATAGAAAAAAATATATTTAATAAGTAATATAATTCCTATAAATATAATTTTGAACTTAGAAATATATTCTTAACATTTTTGAAATCTAAGTGATGTTTTAGTTCAAATAAGAAATGTTTTCAATTATTCCCTATTAATCAAGTATTCACAAGTTTAATTTAGGTTTTTTTTTTGTTTTAAAGAAAAATAACTCTCCTTTGGTTTATAATAATATAATTAATTCCATTTTAATCAAAATTGTACTTTATTTTTCTATAAAATCATTTTTATTCTTAAAACAAACATTTTTTAAAAGATGGTTTTCATTGCATTTTATGAACATATATTAAAATTAATTTTTACCACTTCTACAAATTGTTTCTTGAAAAAAAAAAATTTGGAATCATGGGGTTCAAATTTTTTAATGAGGATACTTTCATTTTTAGTCATAATTAATATTAAAAACAATAAAAAATTGTTACCACGGTTGGGGTTAAAATGAGTTTACTAGGGGTTAAACTAAGAGATAAGGATAAAAATACCACTTAAAAGTTTCAAAATATTATTTTCTAAATATATTTCAAACTTATATTATCTTAACTTCAATTTATTATCCATTTTTTTCCACTTTCAAAACAAAATTACATTATATTATTTAAATCATTTAATTTACTCCATGTGTGTCCCTCCCCTCACTTATACAAGGGAACTTTCTCTTCTTCATTATTCACAAAATTTGAACACTATATATCATATAAACCCTACAAAAAAACATTCCTAGATTATTTCACTTCATTCTTGAGCTTTTTTTCTTCTCCTGAGGACATCTTAAGAAGGATTTAGTTCTGATCAAAATGAGGTCTCTCAAAGAGGAGGTAATCATCTTACTCAACTATTTCAAAGGTTATTTATTCTTCTACACCCTCTAAATATATTGTAACCATAATAAAATAATTAATATATTATAATAAATATATTATAATAAATATAATTATATACTGTTATGATTTTGGAACAACAATTTTCCACCTATTTTTCATCGTATATAAAATGAAAACATCGCTAGTGTATACGTAATTTCTATCGTCTCCACATAGCGGTGTAATTCTTTTTTCATAACCAAATTACTTGGATGGTTGTAAATATGTAACTAATTAATATATATGATATTTATTTAATAATTATTATTCTATAATTATAATATATCTTCTACCTTCTTACCCTTCCACCATTAAAAAATGATAATGTTGTTCATGCGTACGTGTGAACTACCACATCCACAAAGTGATGTTATTAATTTTTCATGTATTCCTTTCATGTATTATTATAAAATTATTTTATATTTATAAATATGATAATTATTTCATGATTAATATTTTTTATATAATGGGACAATGACCCCTTTGACCCTAGTCAACACAACAATGTTATTTTGATGCTATAAACTAAAGGATCAAAAAATGTCCAACGTGAACTTAACCAATTTAAAAAATATATAAGACATAATTAATATAAAAGGAATTATAAAAAAATAATAAATCTATAAAAAAATATTAATAAAATTTAATATTAATATAATTTTATTATATAGGATTTTACATCACTGGTGAAGTTATTCTAACATGAGGTAAGGGTTTTATATTACAATCTCACTTTTTACCGAGATTGCTTACACTTAAATTTATAATGAAGAAATTATATAAAATATATTTCAAAAATATTATGCCTTTTCAAAAACTCTTTTTATTTCTATAAATTATTATTTTTCTTTTCATTTTCCTCTCTTTAAGTACTAAAAAATATTAAAAAACTAAAGAAAAACTGATTTTTTTTCAATTCGTTCAGGAATATTTTTCTTTCATGTCAATATATTGTTTAAAATTATTTAAATAATGTTTTCATTAATATCCAATGATTTATTAAAGTCATTTTTACCCATTTTTGACTTTCATTAAAAAAAATTAAAAAAAAATCTTCTTGTCGTTTTCTGAATGAGGTACTTTTTATTAATGGTGTAAATGAGAATGTTCTTTTAACATATAATACATAAATGTATTTTTCCAATCATCAAGAATGTTATTTGACTTGAATATTACTTTACAAGTTTCCATGGTTATTTTCAAACAAAATTTTTTCCCTAATATTCTATAAATTTTTTGATTTTAAATAAGTGATTTCAGAATGGCGAGGGTATTTTCTTAAGAAATGTCTCGATGATCTTTTAAAATTATTTTTATTTATACCAAAATCCATTGATAAATATTATTAATTATTAGGGATATAATATATTGATACCATCCATATTATTACTTTTTCTTATTACCATCCATCTTATTATTATGGTCATGATGTTCAATTTTTAACTTGGGAAAATATTGACATTTAGTATGTTAGTTTTTAAATACTGATATTTATATTGTTTTTTTTATTTCATTGACTATTAACCCCTTTATATGATGATTTTATTAGACTTATTAAGTGATTTTTGGGTCTAGTTATATCCTATATATGCATAGGTAGGCCTCATTAGATAAACTAGTTTGGGTATTTGTTGTATTCCTTCATTATGTATGATGTCTTGGTGCAAGTCCTTGAAGGTAAGATTGTGATTTCAAAAAGTATTCATAATATTATTATGAAACTAGATATTGTTTTCCTTGAGATTATTTATGTTACTATATCATCTATGGATATATTCTCCTTTTATGATATTATTTATATTACATATTTGATTATTTTATATATCTTTCATATTATTTATGCTTTACTTATTCTATGATAGATTGTGTTGTACATTTTCCCTTACTGGTCATTTGAGCTCACCCTTTATTATATTTTCCATTACTTGGGATACCAAGAAGGGATCTATAAAATATTTCATGGATATAATATATGAAATAATAAAGTTATCATTATAATGTTAACTTTCTTTCATGTTTTCAAGCATAATTTGTGAATCACGTATGTATCAGTATCCCAAGACTGATAAACTATTCAAACTTTCAGGATATGATCTCTTATATCATGTGTTAATGTACTTAAATAACCACCATATTCTATTTACTAGATTCATGGTGTTATAACTAGTGTATCATTGTATTCATTATTTGATATGCTGAGAATAATAAACAATAAACTATAAAATCATAAATAAATAATAATTTTAAATCCTCAGGCTCTAAGCTAAAATCTAGGATCAACCATACCATATTAATATTGTGTTGGATGTATTTGATAATGTGGAATATTATTCCAAGGGTTTGGTAAATTCTCACACATAATATCATCAGGAGTATTGGGTATAAAATTGTATCATAATAGGTATCCTAGGATTCCCATATTGTATCTGGTGTAATAAATGACACCCGTGAAGTATCATAGGATCTATATGCCATTAATAATAAATTCATATCCTATTTAGTATAATAGGAATCCATAATATCAAGATCAATGGTAATATCCTAAGGAGTATCTTAAGCATCCTATATAGTAGTTTACATAAGATGGGTCCAAGGATATATCTTAGGAATCCTTTAAGTCATCAGGGATAAATTCAAATCCTAAAATGTATCTAAGGAATCCCATAGTAATTAAGTTTAAACACTATATACTAGGAAATAAACTAAGAATATAATTTATAAAAACATTAGGGTAGAGCATATCACTCATAATATCTCATATAATCATAGATAACTGGGTGTTAGAATCCACCTAGTTTCATATCTATATTAATAACATTGGTTGGCCTCAAAAGAACACAACCCATCCTCATCATTGCAACTAAAACATCTCACAATGTAGATCTTTAGGTTTTAAGGTGACACATGAATTAAACCATATACACCTTCTATCACTAACCCTCACCATGGTCATTATAAAACTAGGGAACTCGTCAAGGTCCCCTAGGTCACAGCAAATCCATGACAACCAACATGGGATACAATATCAAAAAATAATATCTCAAACCAAGATCATCACTCAGAGGCCATAGTATCCCATATCTTAATCAAAATTAAGTTACATCCTCACTATCCTCATATAAAAAACCATACATTCAACACACTAAATACATTTTTGAATATCTATCTCACTTCCCTGGTAATCCTTGATTAATCCACCCACCCAATCTATCCATAATCCTATGCAAGGGTATACCTACTTGGGTAATCATGTACTATAGGGGTAATAGAACTAACCCCACTCTCTATTCATATAGCCCAAGTATGTGAGGTATCTCTATGTGTTTTTATGGCCTCATCAGGACAAACATCTTAGTTCAGCATTCTCCCCTACAATGGGGTGACAATGGAAACCTATGCTTAGTCCACCATGTTAATTCATTTCATTTAATTTATACCAATTAGGTTCAATTTATCTTAAGTAATTCATTTTTAAAATCAAGTTATCATCCATCTATGGTTGAGACACTCATCCAGTACTTAAGGGTCCATCGTGGACCTTAACACTTGCATCTATCCATGGTGTTTTATTTTTAAGATAAAATTAAATTAATTGAAGGTCAATCATACATAATGTCAAGATCACATATCAAATGCATATAATAAGCATAATTTACTTTAAAAAAAATCTTGGATACTCTTTCCCAAGATCATCCATGCCTCATCATAGCCTCATACAATCCTCATCCATCTACCCGGGCCCGATCTCAAGCCACAATGCCTAATTTATTTAATTATAACTAATTAAAATTATTATAAAATTTAATTTAAATAGATACAAATGTCTAAAAAATCATTGATCTGCATACACTTTCTGAAACCATGAGTAATAAGGTGCAATCCACATCTAAAATACACCATGACCTGATCCCCATTAAATCCCCTATTAAATTTCTAAATCAATGGTCAATTTCACCATATTTAGGGGAAAACCTAAAAAATTTATAAGTTGACATACCATCAATGAAATGGTGTGCAACATCATGTGTTTATTTTCCCATGATGTTCTAAATCCACACTGAGAAAGAACATCATCATATTGGATGATTTACACCATAATCCAGTGGTAATCATTTCTAAAATCCAACCTAAATCATAATAAATTGGTTATTACAAAAGTAAATAATCCAGAGAGAAACTAAGAGAAGAAAATACCTTAAACTTCCATAAAAATCCCAAGTAATAATCTCTTTACATGGGTAATTAAGAAAGGAAGAGGGAGATTCTAGATGAAATAGCCTCCTCCCATCACCCTTATCCCCAAAAATTTGAAAACCCTGATGAAAAAAAAAAGACAAAATATTCCTCACTTAAGACATCACCCAGGATTCGATCAAGATTAAGATTTTAGGTCATGGTGTTTCCTCCCTTTAAGAAGTCTCACTACCTAAGACCCCAATATCCTCTATAGTGTGGCCTCCAATACCCTATGCCTCTCATGACATAATACCACCAAGAATAAGGGATAGAACCTATGGCATCCACCATCATTGTGTGGCCCCTATGGGTCACAATGTGACCTTATTTCTTCTATGAAAAACCAATGGAAAATTGTAAGAGTACCCAAATAATTCATAAGAGTCATCAATGAAATGATATACCCTCCTTTACTACTTGAAAAATTCATAATAGTCCTACCCTTTTCCAAAATCCATGAAACTTATTGCATTGTGAGTCCCATGGCTATAGGGTGATCGATACCTCAAAAAACATCATCATAGAATGACCAAATCATCATGGTGTGACCTTATAAAAGTGAAAATTTTTAACCAGGTGACCTTAACTTTCCCCACCACTCACCTAATCATTTATTTAACCTCTCATACCTAAATCCACATATAAAAACATATACATGGGATGTTCTAATGATCATATTCGTGATATAAATCCTAATTATTAAACTAACCCCTTTTAAGGAGTGAAAAAACTAAATTCCTTGTAAAATTTGTAACCAATAATGATTTGAGTCACTAAAACCCCAACTATAACACTTCTAGACCCTAATAAGTCTTTAAGGTATTTCAAACATCTACCCCAGCCAACCTCAGTCATCAAATCAGAACTAACTCACCTAATTTGATCCAGAAACATTGAACGAGATCCCATATTTCTCAAAACCCAAGATAACTGATCTTTATAATTTTCAATATTAAGAACTCAACCAGATCCCTTTATCCTGAGACTCTAATTTTTCATCTATTAATTCATCCTCAAGCTTATAGTTCTCTACACCATAAGTATCATCACATAAAATATGATTCCAATACATGGTGTTCCCCGCCATTGAAATTACATACTTCAATGTATTTCTAGTGGTCTATTAATATTTTTGGTGTGGCTACTATATCACCAAACCCAATTTCATGAAAAAAACCATTCAGTCCTCCTCTAGATGAATATTCTCAAAAACACTCAATTACGGCCTCTAATGTTATATCTTTCTTCTTGATCATGATGACTTAACTCCTGAAGGTATCTTGAGATTATCTAACCAGACCATACATAATTCTTTTACCCCAATCATCAGTGCACCATCGATATATAAACCCTTGGATCAAAAAAAAATTATCCTAAGCTTGATTCCAATGTAAAGACTCTATATAATTTTTATTAGAGCTTCAAACAGATTAGTCACCAAGAAGCTAGAGAAAAATAGATCTATATGTTCATTGGTATCCAGATTCCATAAATACTATCCAATGATTATTCTCATCACACCCATGAACCTACCCACATGGGGGTAATTCCCTCAAATCCTATACTTCAAACATTATCTCAAAAAATGACTATACATGGATTTCCTTCTCATGCCCAAGTGAAAAATGAAACATCAATTTCTAAATATTCTCAATTCAATAGGAATATCATCCTCAACATCCATTGATATGACATCTACAACAAGGTTCAAATCCTTCAATTTCTATGTGTGTGCTCTCCATTCTATGGATTCCCTTATACTGCTCTTTAATCATAACCTCAACAAGTTCCAATGTCACATACATGTCACTCCTCCCAATCCATGTTCACCCATCCTCTCAATATATTTCTTATATCAATCTCGGATTGACCATGTCACTGCACCCTAGTCCATTCTCGATGTCTCATCTACCTTGGAGGGACGTCTCACATTCTCATTCAAATCTATCAAGAAATCATGATAAAAATGTCACAATAATGCTAACTTTATGATTTGTTTCTAGTATAACTATATTATAAACCCATTCCACACATTCCCTAGGCCTCTACAAAATTCATCCTTTATAATGGTGTTTTACAACCCCCAACACCAAAATAAGGAATACCCAATAAGACATACACCTCAGTTCTACCCTACAATACAATCTAAATAAAACTGCCATGAGTCTTATATCATCAATCCTATGATCACACGCCTAACCCATTTACCATAATTCACTGCATTTTAATCTCATATATCCCTAAACACCTTAGTTATTACTTTCCAACAAGCCTAACATCTCCCCCATGCCAAGGCCTGCTGCATGATCATCCACTATTCAGGAATTGTTATAAATTATCAAGAATCTACCCATTCTCTATATCCATCCTAGAACTAACTATCTAGGATTTCAATCATCTATAATATCATAAACCTCACCTATAATCACCATATATAGGCATATAATCAATCTTACCCTTCAAAACCATCCTTGATAAGAAAGTGCCTCAAGTGTTTTACCACATAAAAACCTATGGCATCTCCATGCCTATACCACATTCCCAATAGAACCTCTCATACATCAAACTTTATACTAATCATATACCCATTATTCATATCTCTAGGTCACTCCCAATTCCAAGTTAACCCCTCTCTTGGGTTAACCTCATATATTACATCTCATCAAAATAATAGTAATCATCCCACCAATATCCTGAGTTTCATATCAAAGTCACTAAGATCTACCACCTAGCCCATAAATTAAATTTCATATAGGTTAAAACTAATAGGGAAACATTTTTACTACCATCTTAATATCAAAAGGAAACACACATTCCAAAACACCCCCTTGGGTTTCCATATATATACCATTCATCACATTCTAATTCATTATCCAACTCCAAGGAACTAATCCTCACTTGGAATATGAATATGTACTATCCCTTGAGGACCAAAATCTCATCCAAATATATAAAATGGAATCATCCTATGATTATTAATGTCGAATAATCCATAGTCACATGGTTTGGTTAAGTAAAATGACACTAAGAATATATATGGGAAAACAACATATAGGTTATTGATTAAAGATTAAATAAACAACCCTATTTACTTTTATAACTATTATTAAGGAATATAGTTTCTACATTGACCCACTATGGATCAATACACATCCCTTTCATAAAGGGACTACATAGTCATTATCAAGGAATATTCCTCTGTAAGATCCACATGACCTATTATCTAAAGAAAATATATTTCGGTTTAGTTGAGTATAATTCCATAAATAATTTTTATAGGAAAATTATATATAAGTTATTGTTGAAACATTAAATAGTTTAACCCTCATCATCAGTGATATCAATCATATACAAACACATGAATTTCATGTAATTTATACATGCCAAAAAATGATGAATGTGCATAGTCTTATTACAAATAATCCAAGAGACCAAAACCCTAAATATAAATCTCATATACACACATCATACTTGAATAAATATTATAATAAAAATTTCAAAAACCAAGAACAGTAACCTCATATCCCTGGTAACCTAAAATTTTCCTCAAAAAGGTATTTATAATTCACCAGTCTTAGGTCTATCATGAGATCCTACACATCCCTAATCCTTATTTACCATATCCATGAACGTCAAGATAAAGAAAAATATTCTCCAATACCACTTTTTAATTCCACTGGCTTGGAAAACTATCATGTTTATAGATTGGTGGTGTTACATGACCTCAAGTATGCCTATCTATATGTTAGAGGCTTCCAACTAGAAATGAGGGTCTAAGGTATTGTAATGGGGGATTATACCCTCATATCATAGTGAAGAAATATTGAAAAAATTACAACACAAAATCCAACATAGTAATAATCATATTACACAAAATTAAATGAAATAATAATTCTTTAACTGAATAAATATAGAAGCATATAGTAAAATTCCTAAATTGATCACCCATAGAGATGATCATATATAAAATGAATATAAAATAAAAAAACATTGAGTATCTACTATTATCCTTGATCCTCACATCATTAAAATCACCATCCAAGCTACCTAGATCAATTATGTGACACTAGATCACTTCCTTACTTAAATTTGTGATAAATGAGGTCTGTTTGGGAACTTAAGTGTCATGAATTCCCCCAAGAAAGGTGTGAGTAAAGCTTAATAGGAAACCACAAATAAGGTACATAAAATATCTAGTAAATTATCATATAAACTATTTTATATACTCAAAATAATAAACAATAAATTTTTAAATCATAAATAAATAATCATCATCATTCCTTGAGTTAAAAGATGACACCCAGGATCGACCATACCTACTTCGAACTATGTCAGGTGTCTCTCAACATGTAGAATTTCATGCCAAGCATCAGGTAAATCTCCACCCATAATATCATAATGAGTATTATGTGTAAACAATATATCCTAGTAAGTGTCATAGTCATCCCATATAGAAGTAGGTGAAAAAACGAGATCCCATAAAGTATCAAAGACATCCATATGTCATCATGCATGAATCCATATCTTAGGGAGTATCCTAGGTATCCATAATATCAGGATCAATGGATAGAAACTAGGGAGTATCCTATATATCCCATATATTATTAGCTATTATATAGATCCTAAAAAGTATCATATTCATCCCAAAAATCATTAGGCATAAATACAGATCCTAGGGAATATCATAGGCATCCTATAGTCATCAGGTGAAAACACCACATCCTTGAAAAATTATTAGGAATATCATTTACAAAAACTCAATCATAGTTCATCCCTTGTATAATACTTCATATAATCATATAAAACCAAAGTATAATATCCACTCAATTTCATATCTACAATAATAACATGGGTTAGACTCTAGAGTGCACAACACATCACCATCACTACAACCACATCGGATCACACTATAAATCATTAGGGTATAAGGCGACACTAGAATTTTAATGTATATAACTCATGTAACTAGCCTTGACTGAGGTCAACATGAAACTGGCACACCTATTGAGGTACCCTAGGTCACATCATAGCTAGGACATCTAACATGAGCTCCATTATCCCATATTAATCCCTTGGTCCTAGCCTATCACTAAAAAGTGTATAGAATCCCTCACCATTACCGAAATCCTGCTACAGCATCATCATACTCATAGGAAAACCAATACGGTCATCACATTAAATAAATGGATGAATTTTCACCTCATTTTCCAAGTTATTCTAGGTTGGTCCACTCACCCAACCAATCCATAATACTACCTGATGTATACCTACCTGGGTAATCTTGTACTAGAGGGGGAGGGGCACTCACCCCACTCTCTGACCATCTATCCAAAGGTTATAAAGAATCTATAGTTCCTTTCATGTCCTAATCAGGCCAAACATCTTAGTCCAACACTCTCATCTACAAAGATATGTCAAAGGGCACCAACACTTAGGCTGCCATGTTAATTCATTCCATGTAGTTTATAGTAATTAAGGTTTATTCATCTTAAGGCATACATTTTTAATATCAAGACCTCAACCATCTATGGTTGGGGAACCTATCAAATGCTCGAGGGTCAATCATGGCCCTTGAAACTTTCATTTATCCATGGAATGTTTTTAATAAATAGTTAAATTAAATAAAGTTCAATCACTAACATTTGTGATACTGCATATCACATGAATATAAACAAAATTCTTTATCATAGGGGTATGCTCAAGGTACAACCTACCTCGATCAAAGTAATTTTCTTTAATAAAATAATAGTTAATCTCACCCAAGATCATTTAAGCCTCATCCATCCACCTAGGGATATATCTCAATCCATAATGCCTAATTAATTTAATTATAACAAATTATAATTAATTATTCAATTTAATTAAAGTTGGTATAAATGCCTAAAAAATAACCAAGCTACAACCACTCACTAAAACCTTGAGAAATGGGGTTTCGTCCCCTCTGACATTCACCCAAACCTAAGCCAAAAAAATCCTCAATTAAAATACCAAAATTAATGGTCAATTTCAAATAATTTAGGAAAATACTATTAAAAAGTTCATCGAGGGATGTACCTCTATTAAAACGGAGTGAAAATGGTGTGAGTTCACCATCTCAGTACATACTTTATCCACATTGATCTAAATATAAATCATATCAAATTATTTCCACCATTATATAGTGTAAATTATCACTAAAACCCTAGTCGAATTGTAATGAATTAGAATAAAAAAGGAGTATAATAAGGGAAGGAAACTAAATGAATGTCATGCCTAAAACTTCCATAAAAATGTTACGAATAATCCTTATCAATGGGGAATGAATGAGGGAATGGGTTGAGGAGAATCCAACAAAAATAGTCTGCTCTCATTTCCCATGGCCCCCAAAACCCAAATATCCATATGGAATAAATATATAAATTATTCCAGTTGAGAAAAAACCCAGGAAACTTTCAGGGAACACTCATTCTTCAAGAAAAGGCACCACCCAAGACCCCTTATCATTTGTTTCATAACCTCCTACACCCCACACCTCTTCTAGAATTATACCACTAGACCTAGAGGTCATCTCCTTATCCAAACACCATCACATCATGACCCATATGGGTCATGGTGTGACATAGTTTCCTTAGTGAAAAATCATAGGTAAAACCATAATATTTCCCAAACCCATTGTAAGAGTCAATGTCATCATTTAACACCCACCTTTATATTGAAACCACTTCATAAGAGTCCTACCCTTTTCCAAAATTCACAAAACTTTCCATGTCATAAATCCCTTGGATGAAGTGCACCCAACATGTCATTGTTTTCCATCACAATGTGACCAAATCATTACAATGTGACTTTCTACAGGTGTGGAATTTCATCAAGTACACTTGGCCTTTCCATGCCACTCATCCAAGAACCCATTACATCTCTCAGGCCTTGATCCATATCTAAAAACATCTCCTTGATAATTTCCAATGATTAGATTCATGATTTGAATCCCAATTTTAAAAATAAACCCTACCCTATAGTCAAAAATTGAAATTTTGTCTAAACTTCATAACTTTTAATGATGATATCCATTACACTACCAATCTTAACCATCAAAACCAAACACAACCTATGGTTACAATTTTTATTATCTAAACCCTAAAGGAAACTCACAAGACTGGGATAACCCCTATCTCTGGTTATCCTCACATATTATAACTCATCTCAAACATATTAGAAAATTTCCTTACCACTCAATCGTAGCACTCATCTCACCAATATCTTGATCCATATCTCAAATAAGTAGGCACTCTCACCTAGACCATAAATAATGTATCTCATTTTTCATTGCTAATAAGGATCATCCCTTCTCCCATCTCAATCACATGGAAATTCATGTTCCAAAAAACACACTTTAGGCATCTGATACACACATACATACATACATACATACATATATATATATATATATATATCACGCATCACATGTTAATTCATCATCCCACTCATGGAGACTAATCCTTATTGAGAATTTGCATGTGAGACTACTCCCTAAAGTACTATAATCTCATCCAACAATATATAATAGCATTTTCCTATAATAATCTATGATTAGTTAAACTATAATCAAATGGTTTGGAAAAGTATAATTCCATCAAGAAGTTATATGGGGAAAACCATATAGTTTTTTATTGAAACATCAAGTAAATGAACCCATTTTCCTACTTAAACAAGTATCAATGCATCAAATTACTATACTAACCCAACAAGGTTCATTATACATACCTTATAAGAGGGATTGTTTAGTCTTTATGAAGTATCAACCCTCATATAATCCACATGTCCTGTTATAAAAATAAAATATTTATTAGTTTAGCTGAGTAGAATGACACCAACTAGTTATATAGAAAAATCCCATATAAATTGAATCTTTAAATAGATGAAACCACATCATTAATGATATCAATCACAAACAAGAACATGAATTCAATTTGAGTCATATGTACCATGAATAATTCATGTACACCAGTCTCTTTCCAATGGACCAAGATCCAAAACCACAACAACGATCTCAAATACACACATTATATTTAAATAAATATCTCAACTATAACATTGGAAACCAAAAAAAGTAATACCATATCCATGGTAACCTGTAATTATGATCAAAAAAGTGTTCAGGAATAACTAGTTCAAGTTCCATCACAAGATTTGATGCATCCCTATTCTCTATGTACCATATCTCTAAATAGTAAGATAATGAAAAGATTCTTTGATACCACTTTATAATGCCCCTCTAACCATATACCACTCTATAGTTTCCATTATGGGGGTGTTATGTGACCTCAAGTGTACCTCCTCATATATTAGAGGTTGTTGAAAAGTAGTAAGTTCTTATGGTGTTTCCATGGGGAGATTATAACCTCGTATTAGATTCAATAAATAGTAGGGAAATAACCAAATAACTTCCATAAAGAAATAATCAATAATTTGAGTATAAAAACTAAATAAATAACAACCATTATATATAAAATGTAATTCCTAATTATATAGTCACACATAACAACTATTTTCCCCTTATACCAACTATGTATACAAAATAAATAAAATAATAAAATGTAGGAGGTTCCACTACCATCACTGAGCCTTATCAAATCCTAGTCTCTAGAATCCATTCAAGTTATCTGAATCAATCATGAAACATTGTGGGAGACTTTTCCATACCTGAACCTATGAATAATGAGGTACTCATATATATTGAAGTTTCATATCTACATGAGAAGTGTGTGATTATATCTCAGTATAGAACCACCCACAAGTTCCCTAACATTACTAGTAAATTATTTTATGTGCATGTTATATACTTAAAATAAAATATACAATACATAGAATAAATAAAACAATCATTGTTGACACTTGAGTTTTAAGGTGACACCTAGGATTGACTATACCTACTTCAGACTGTGTTTCATGTCTCTAAGATCATGGAATACCATTCAAAGGATTGGGTAAACTCTCACCCATAATATCATCATAAGTATATATGATCACTTATAGGTTATTTCACCCCACCCAGATTATTTTATATATACATCTCTTTTATTATTAGGGGTCAGTGTGTCCCACCCATCCATGTCATTAAGAATTTATTTATTTTTAGGTGTAATCACTGAATCCTTGGAAATAACCTAGAAATCTCATATGGTATTAAGTCATCCCCAAATCAAAGGAAGTACCCCAGGAATCTCATATAATATCAAGAATAACCACCAGATCATGGGAACCAACCTTGGAATCTCGTATTTAATCAGGTATAACTTATATATCCTAGGATACTTAGGCATATCATATTTAATAGGTGTAATTACCAGATCTTAGGTATCCTAGGAATCTCATATAATTTCATTATATATAACACTAGATACATGGCATACTAAGAATCTCATATATGGTCAGGTATAACTATCATATCCTAGGAAACCTATGCATCTCATACGTCATCAGGTATAATCACCATATCCTAGGAACCATCCCAAGAATCTCATATATCTTCATGTGTAGTCAATGGATCCAAGTAATACCCTAGTAATATCACATATTATCATATTTCATCACCATGTTATGGTAAAATCCTAGGTATCTTGTATAGTATCATCAAGTACAATGACTAGATCCTAGGGAGTATCCTTGGAATCTCATATCATTGGACATAATCATTGGATACTAAGTAAAATCATAGGCATATAATATATCACTAAGAGTAATCTAAATGTCCAAGGTAAATTCCTAGTCATCTCAAATATTATATTCATGGGTAGTACATCCCACCTGATATGACATATCATTAATAATAATATCATCACTAAGAATGGTCTTACACTAATCCCATCACTCAAAGGGTGTAGTGTACCTCAGAATCATCATTTTAATATTACTACTTAAGTAGGCCTCATAAGGAAGAACACATTGGAATCAATCTAAAGATATTTTCTAACACCCATCCCACTTCCCCAGTCATCCAAGATCATCCATATATCTCTCAACCTACACATAATTTTACCTAGGCTTACCCACCTAGGTACTCATCTACTACTAGGGGAAACCCACCCCATTATCTAATTATCAAGACCAGAAAATATAATTATATCACTCTCCTTAAAAAGGAGGTGTCTAGGGGAACCCATACCAAGTCCCCTCTCTTAGTTAACTAGCTCAAGTCACCATAGCATCTCAAGTCCCACATGACCTGTCCCCACATTCTAAGGCGACACTTGTGGTTGTCTATATATAGTCCATAACTACTCCGTACTCAGGGGAGTGAATTCACATATACTAATTTCTACTATATCTCATTCGTTTAATTTAATTTATACCCATATGGGCTGTATTTATCTCATAGAACATTTTTATATTAAATACCTTAACCATTAGCGGCTAAGGCATCAAGCTAGTGAATAAGGGTATATCATGGCCCTTTGAAATTTCTCCATTACCTGGGAGTTTAAATAAAAAAATAATTTTATATTTAACTTCAATATCCGATTATTTTTTGGACTACATATTACATGACACATATCAAAATTCATGTATCAAAGGGATATTTTTAGGGACCACCCACCTCATACAAGGTCATTTCCTTTAATCCCAACCTAGTGACTCTTGAACAACCTCGCCTAAGTCTAATAGTTCACCATTCTTCCACCAGGGTCCCTATATCATATAAAAAAATATAATTAAATTAATTATATAAATTAATAATTAATTATAAAATTCATTTCAAATAATCATAATTACCTAAAAACTGACCAAGTGAATTCTGCTGGCTGAAACCTTAAGTAATGGGGTGTGGTCCACTCCATACATGAATCCAAACTAAACCCACAAAAAATCCCCAATTTACACACCCAATTCAACATCCAATTTCATAAAATTTAGGGAAAACCAAAAAAAATCATCAGATGATATACCTTCATTGAAACAACATACAATCATCCTCCTTATATTTTCTCTAGACTACCTGAGAAAAATCCCCATAGTTCCAACTTATTTCCACCATGAAAAATGTAAATCATTTTCAAAACCTGGTTTAAATATCATTGAAATTAGTTTAAATGAAGGGGATAAAAATTTAAGGAATATTGGATGAACATAACTCAAATCACTATAAAAATTTCTCATAATTCACTCCAAATTTAGGGGGAAATGGGGGAGGAATGAGATGAAGGAGGACCATCCAAAATAGACTCCCCCGCATGGATAGTTCAACTAATAACCCAAGGAGACAACTTATAAATTACTAGTATTACACTATTAAGAAATAGACTATGGGATGGTCACGATGTGACCAGAAGGGGCATTGAGTGACATGCCCCTTCACTCAAAAAGCTTGTGGTGTGACCACAGAGGTCGTGGAACATCCAACCAAGCATAGGGATTAAACCTTACCCATCCCCCATTGTAACTCAACCCTTTAGATTTTTACATGACCTTTACCATGAATAGGGGATATCGCCTTACATAGACACTATCATGGTGTGACCAAGGGTTCATATCACAGTTTGTTGAAACTATAGAGTTTCAATAGTATGGTCACCCCAACCCTACTCCAACATCCACCCGAACACCAAAAACACCACCCAAACCTCAATAAATATCCAAAAACATCTCTTTGAGATGTTTCAACTCTTATAATTATGATGTAAATCTATATTCTCAAATGAACCCAACTCTAGAGTTAAAAATTCAAATTCCATTTGAAATTTACAACCCATAAAGACATGCGTCTTTACATACATGCAGGTGATGTGGTATCAGGGATGTAGTATACATATCAATAATCACTCATGTGGACATGGATTCCATTATACATATAATGAGTTCAATGGATGATATATGAACCATTATTGATTAATTAATTATTAAATACATTCAACGTTGCAATAATTAAATAAATAAATGATAAATATAAAACATATATTTCTTGGTATCTGCTCATGATTAGTCTAAAATGTAAAAACTTCCATAATAAGATTAAATATACTAAAATTATACCTTGATAGAATTTTAATGAATCAAAATAATATTAAAATGATTTTTATTCCCATATGACACATCACAAATGTCATGAACCAACCTGGGTACCCTGGTAACTTGATAATTGAGCCAGCCTAACATAGCCTGAAGGGTTTTCCCGATCCCCATGGGTCAGAAAATTTCTCCTGGAACCATAAAACATGCAAGTGGGAACGAATTTACCACAAATTATGTAGAAGCAAAAGATACAAGGTAGTATGCATAACAAAAAAACTCCACTAAGAGTAATGTATTGGAAGTCAATAAATAATTAAATCCAACATTACTACATTCCAAGTACCAAAACATAGGAAAAGAATCCCAAGTCCCTAAGTAAATAACTCATCAAGTCAAAATTTTAATAGTTGGATCCACGTCCAAGTAATCCTTTCCCCTTACTCGAACCTAGGATCAGATAATATACAAACACCTGAAGGTACAAGTAGGGTGTGAGATAAAAAGCTCAGTTAGATCTCACCAATGATTCCATAATATTTTCCAAATATAGATTAACCAAATGAATGGTTTTAATTTTAAAATTAAATAGGTTTTTAATTTTAAATAATATTTAAACAAATCATGTTATACGGTTCAAATGATGGAAATTACTTTAAGCAATGGCTTTACAAATGATGGAATATTTCTATAACAATGTCTTAAATAAAACTTTTATATAAAATAATTTATATAAATTCAGAAGGCACGTAAAGTAGTTTTACAACATTGGAATACATTTATATCTCATATATAAATAACAAGCGAGCAACATGGTCATCTTCTAAATAGGTATGACAGTACTTCTGGTTATAAGGACTCCACACTCTCTAAGTGATCTCAACAATATATTTATAAACATGTCCCCCTGAAACTGGACAAAGGTGATTTTTCACCCTCCCATTGAGTATTTGACCCACTTCATGTTTTTTTATAATGTTGTAATAGCATAGAGTGTCCCTAAATAACTCACCAACTACCTAATGATTTCATTCTCTCTTACCCAATCAATGATGTTAAATTTATTTTAAGACTTATTAAAATAAAATTATATCCCATTCTCCCATTTTAAAATGTAAATTTCCCATTTAAAACCAAAATTTATTTTAATCAAAAACATGCCTCTTTCACAAGATAAAACCATTGGGTTTCTATCAAAACTTCTTAATCCATTTTCACAGTATTAAAATCCTTTAAAAAACAATTCCATAAATTTAACAATTCATTATCACAATTATATTCAAAATTTTAATTTAAATAATTTCCATCAAATTCATAATTTAAATTCTACAATTTAAATCATTCAATTTTCATAAACACACCCCAATTAAATGGAATTAGGGGTTTTCCCAATTTTCATGGCAAAACCAATTCAAATTTCCCAATTAAATTGAATTGGGTTTTATCAAATCAATTGAAATAAATTTTGATCAATTGAATTTAAATAAACAATTGAAATAAATCAAGAAATTCAAGGTTAATAAATTTGGCTAATTGGGATGGAAACACGTGTTGTTTTCTCAAAAACAACACTCGCAGTGGCACCCGTTAATGAGAACAAAGGTGTAGAAGGCCTAAATACATAACCAAGAGGTGATATATAAAAAAAATGGGACATAGATCTATTAATTATAGGATGGTACATTAAAATCCCTAAGGAGGAGAAAAATTTAAAGATTAAGAATGGGAAAGAATGCTTACCTGGGAATCACACTATAAGTGCCATGATGATAAAATGCTAAAAGAGAGGATCCAAAATGGTTGGAAGGTTCCAATATCACCTAGAGAAGGAAATAGGTCAAGAGATACAAAAATAGAGAGGATCCAAAAAGAAAAGACCAACCACACAACCTATTTAAAAACCAAAATCGGGGTATTACACAACGTATAATACCAATACACATCGTGAAACTTTTAAATTTTATAACCATCGAAAAACACTTCTCCTCAAATTAAAAACCAATGTTCCGAGTTAAAAACGGGTCTATAAATCATTCATGACATGTAAGGGCTCTATACAACATGTTCTCTTCATAGAATTAAGCCTTTCACAATATGAATCATGAAAACATTAAATGATGTGTAACTTTGTTACATAGTGTGTAACCCTTCAGAAGCCTATAGAAAGGGTTTGTTAAAGCTAAGAATCCAAAAAATCTATGACTTCAACATTATAGGTATCCTCCTAACTCATTATCAATCGTACTCGGTCAAAAAAAAGGAAAAACCATGACAAGGTTAAAATCATACCTTTCAGATCAGTAACGGGATGTTACATCCTTCCCACAATAAAAACTTTGTGTCCCCATAAATCCTATGAAGAATATTCTATGATAAAAATATGTTTCCACTTCTCTATCAATAGTTCCTCACATTCCCATATCTCATGATTATCAGAACCATGCTTCCATAGCACACGAACCAAAGGTATCGTCCTCCCATGAAGTACCTTTGTCTCAGAATCAACTATCCTGACTGGACGCTCGATCAAATATAAATCAAGTTCAATATCCATATCACACCAACTCAAAATGTGAGATGGATCAGAGAGATACTTTCTCATCTACGATACATGGAATTTTTTATGTATTAGCATTTTCTGTGGTGCCAGTTTTAAATGGTATGAAACTTTCTTGACCTACTCAATAACCTTGAAAGGTCCCAAAAAATGAGGGAAAATTCTCCCTTGCCTCCCAAGCCATTGATGACCCAACCGGGGTAAAACTTTTAAGATCACCTACTCACCAATTAAAAACTTCAAAGGTCTACAGCATCAATAAGAATAAGACTTATATCTTCTCTATGTAGTCAACATTATCTGATGGATTAACTAAATATTTTCTTTCATCTCTTGCCCCAAACTTGGTCCAACCAATAAGCATTCACCGATCTCTGACTAACACAATGAATATTTACAAGGCTGGCCATACAAGACCTCAAAAGGAGCCATTCAAATTGTGGATTGGTAACTATTATTATAAGAAAACTCAACCATACCCATGTGATCATCCCAAACCACACAAAATTCTAGAACACAAGTGTAAATAATATCCTCAAGAATCTGTATAGCTCTCTATGTTTGGCCATTCGACTTCAAATGGTAGACCATTCTCAAATAGACCTGAGATCCTAGTGCATGTTAAAGACCTATCCAAAAGCGAGAAGTAAACCGAGGATCCCTATTATAGACTATAACATATGTGACTCCATGAAAATGAAAAATCTCTTCCACATAGAGATTTCCCAACTCCTCAACTTTGTTTGTATCATTAATGGGTATGTAGTGAGCCAATTTGGTTAGTCAGTCGATCACAGCCCATATTGAATTCATCTTTCTGTGAGTATGAGGTAACCCAACCACAATTTCCATAGATATTTCATCCCACTTCCAATTAGGGACTAGAAGCGGTTGAAGCAATCCCAAAAGTTTTTGGTGCTCGGATTTCACCTGTTGTCATGTATAGCAATGGGGAAAACTCAGCAATTCCCCATATCATACTTGGACACCATAAATGTTTCCTCATGTTGTAGAACATCTTAGTGGTTCTTCAGTGTAATTACCACTAGAAATTATAATAATCCCCCATCACATGCTCCCTTGCTAATAACAGCACAAAAACATTATTTCAATAACATAGAACACCCTCTTTAGTTAATAACCATAGGGAAACTATGTCCCCACCATAAAGAGAGTCTTGAATTCTATGGAATTCATCATCAAGATCTTGATCTTTAAGAATCAACTCGAGAAGAGATAATTTCAAATGAACACTAGATAAAGAAACTTCATACCCTTTATCATGAAATTTAATATGAAACTGTGTAAAAAGATCCATCAAATTATACTCTTCCAAATATTATTTCACTACTTGGGTTGAAAGTTTCCTTCTCAACACATCTGCAACGATATTCCCTTTCCCCAGGGTATAGGCGATGTCAAAGTCTAAAGAATGCAGGTAATCCATCCAATGGCTCTAGAAGAGATTCAAATCCTTTTAATACAAGATATAACTCAAGAATTTGGGGTCTGAATAAATAGTAAATGTTTCTCCAAAATGGTAGTTCCCCCAAATCTTAATCTTGCACATCACAACTATAAGTTCAAGGTCATGGGTAGGGTAATTCTTCTCGGGTGGCCTAAGCTGATGAGATTTATAAACAAATACCTAATAAACCTGCATAAGAACACGGACCAAGCCTAAACCCGATTCATCAAAAAAGACTACATAGACAAGACCGGCCCCTAGAAGAGTCAACACTGGCATATTAGTCAAAATATGTTTCAACTCAACAAAAGAACTCTGAAAATTAAAATTCCAAGAAAATTCACCCCTTCTACGTTAGATTAATCATCAGAGAATCCAACTTCAATAATATCTTTCAATAATATTTGGCTAAGCCCAAGAATATATGAATCTTGAAGACATTTCGTGGTTGTTCCCAAGTCATAATAGCCTTCACCTTTTCAAGATTAACTGATATACCCTATTCAGACACCATGTGTCCCCATAATTTCACTTCCTAAATCCAAAAATCACACTTTTAAAGTCCGGTATATAGTATGTGATTTCTCAGCATACTCATAACTATTCTTAGATGATGCACATGATCCTCCTCATATTTAGAGTAAATGTGGATGACATCCATGAAGACTACCACAAAGGTATCCATATACTCATGGAAGATCATGTTCATCAGATCCATGAAAACTATAAGAAAATGTTTAGACCAAAGTGAATAATAAAATACTCATAGTGTTCATAACTTCTACTAAGGGTTGTTTTCTGAATGTCATATTCTTTTATCCTTAACTAATGGTAACCATATTGAATACTAATCTTTGAAAACCACTTCTCTCCTTTTAACAGATCAAATAGATCATCAATCCGTGGAAATGGATACTTGTTTTTTATCATAAATTAAATGAACTTTTGGTATTCAACACATCAGAAAAAAGAACCATCATCTTTCATAGTGAAGAGAATCGGTGCCACCCAGGGTGATACACCCAGACGTATAAATCCTTTCTCACGAAGATCATCCAATTGGGAATTTAGCTCTTTTAGCTCAGCTGGTTCCTTGTAGTAAGTGGGAATTAAAATTATATGATTATTATGCATTAAGTCAATGGAAAACTCAACTTCCCTTATTGGTGGAAAACTAAATAAATTGGAAGGAAAAACATTTGGAAACTCGACAAAAAATGGAGGGAGATAACTGCTTAAGGATTCCCACTTCAGATCAAAGGAAAACACTAATATTACTTTCCCCAACTCTAGATAATAAGTTATGTCTCTGATCAACCTTGGTTCTCATTCTACTTGAAATACAAGAGACACACCACTGGGTGTAGTAAGTTATACCCATCAAAGATAATAATCAATATAGTCTTTATTGGAAATGATCCAATCCATCCCGAATATAACATCAGGTGATTTCATGTTGAGGACCAAAAAACTCCAAGCTAGCTCGACATCAAATAGAGAGAAGAAAAAAGTAGGACTATGGAGACACGGCTCTCTCTTTGTACCAAGAGGTGTAGTAACATCCATTTCACAAGATAAAAGCTTTGTAGGAAGATTAAGCAGACTAACAATATAGGTTGAAATAAATGACTGAGTTTCACCAGTATCAAATAGAGTAGTCACTAATGACGGAGCTATAATAATGGTACCTCTCACAGTTTTTGGTCCGATGTATGCTTCCTCTAGAGACTTTAACATTTCATGAAGTAGCTTCATTCTATATTGATATGGATGGAACCCTTTAATATGTGAATCATCTAATTGCCCCGTATTTTTAGAAGGAACTAATGATCTTGTTCCACTACATGGAGTAAAAAATTTATTAAAAAATCTTGGTAAGTGTCCGGAACATGCACAGGTGATATAGTTCTTAGGTGCCTTGATTAAAACCCTCTTAGAATGTCCTACATTTCCACATTGATATCAAGTCAAAGGACTTCCTCCTAGCACTATTGGAGGTTTGGAATGACTCTTATGCCGAGAACTTATATGACATTCATCACATTTCTATTTTCCATTGAAGGAACTAACACTACCACTAGGAGAATAAGGAACTCCTGATAACCCCGACTTTCTATCCATGCCCATCTCAACCATCATCACCCTATCAATCAAATAAACATAAGTGGGCATATTTAGTAAGAAAATATGAGATCAGATATCTATTCTAAGTCCCAACTCAAACTGTCGATCCTTCATCCTCTCATTAGATACAATCCCAAATACAAACTACTCTATCTCAATAAAGATATTTGAATACTCAGTTATGGTTCTGTCAATCTGTTCAATATTAAAAAAAACTCCATAGCCTTATCCAACACCATTTACTCTGGATAGAATTGGTCAGTGAAAAGAACCTTTAAGTCTTTCCACTCTAAGCCCTCATGTTTCTTTGTCTTCACCATCGTGTCCCACTATCTCCTGCTCAGTCCTTCCAGCACAAAGGTGGAACACTTCACCTTGATCATGTCTAGTGTCTCCAAGAACTCAAATGGATATTATATCTTTCCAATACATTCCTCAGCATGTTGAGGATCAATAGAGACTTTGAAAATAGGTATCTTCTAGTGAAGTAACTCTTGAGAATGATTTTTTATAACATTACCCATATGATCCATAGCCAAAGCCTTAACGGTAACTGGAGGTGGTGCCTATCCCAGATCTTGGATAGTGAACACAATCACATCAACTTGATTTGGGTACACTCGAGGATTCGCTCACTACGGTTCATCAGAAGCTTCCTCCTGGATCTGATTCGAACATCTTCTCAGAGTCATGATACTAAAAAACATCAATAGAAAACATTTAATACATTAGATTAACGCTCAAACTGAGTAACAAGGGAAATTATTCCCAATAGATGGAACAACCAGATTTGGATTACACTCTATCCAAATCAGAATAGAGAATGGATTAGAACTAATCCGCAATACATCCTTCCCTTACCACCCCTGATGACTTAATATTCATTGTAGTGAGATATTTTCAAGAAATTAATTGCAACTACCTCTTAAGTCCCAACAAGATTTTAAAAATTCAAACTGACTTCAAGAAAAAATCTCAACAACCTCCCTTTGATACTACTTTGTCATGAACCATCTTGAGTACCCTAGTAACTCAATAACCAAACCAGGCCTGACATGGATCGAAGGGAATTCCCAATCCCCACAAGTCTATGACTAGCACCTAGAACCATAAAACATGCAAGTGGGAACAAATTTTCCATAAACAATGTGGAAAGAAAAGAAAAAATGCAGTATTCATAACAAAAGAAACTCCATTAGGAGTAATGTACCAAAAGTAAATAAGGCATTAAATCAAAAATTACTACAACCCAAGTACCAAAATAAATGAAAATAAACCCAAGTCCATAAGGACATAACTCACTGAAAGCACAGGCGATTATCACCTATCAACTGGTCAAAGTTCCAATGCTCTGCTAATGTGTATAGAAGCACTCGGGTCGAATCCCCGATGATGATACTTTTTAATAGTCTTTTGTTTTTAGTTGATTGTATTTTGATTAGGGGGTTTGTTTGTATATCTTAATTTAAATGATTGATTGATTTAAAAATTTAATAAAGATTTGGGTGAGTTCATCATTAGGTAGTTAAGCTTGTGATATCCTTGAGCTTTGCTTTATATTTCATTAAATTAACACCCATGTCACAAGTTGAAATTGATTGGAATTCCCAAGTGTTAAGGATTTAATCCATGCCTTAACATAAGTTAGGGTTCTAATATTAATTATATCTTGTCTATGTTAGTGTATTTATGATTCCAATAATCAATGGAAACCACTCGTTAAACAAAACAAGTCATTAATCCATGAAATGTTAAGTCCGGCATACACAATGTAAATTCAGAGAATACTAATCGAGAAAAATCTATCAATCGCTTAACATCCCTAAATTACAACTCACCCCAATGAGAGATTTAATCAGACATTTAAATGATTAGTAATCTAGTTATAATGATTATGATGATAAATTAAGAAAATAAGAAAAATAAATGGATAAGAAAAGATTGGTGTGTCGAACACACACACAAACGATAATTAGAGTTAAAACAGACTTTTGATTGAATGAGGAAGCAAAAGAAGGGAAGGGGTTTTAACTTGATTTAAACTATTTTAAGAACATTAATTTTAAACTACAGAAGGTGGATGAGAATAAGAGATACTTAATAAGAAACTTTCATTAAAACAGAATTACAAATACAAACACTTACAAAATTACAATTGAAAATGAATGGAAAGTACATGAAATCAAAGAGAGGAGGAAGGGTATCTCAAGTGAAAACTTGGGTTTTTAATCTCCTCCCAGACCTTTTTTGGATCCTTGGTCATTCCAATT
Organism: Viscum album; assembly: GCA_963277665.1. Classification (NCBI taxonomy): domain Eukaryota; kingdom Viridiplantae; phylum Streptophyta; class Magnoliopsida; order Santalales; family Viscaceae; genus Viscum; species Viscum album. The sequence continues at coordinate 1,769,915,383 of OY728152.1, forward strand.
GATCCTCATATATTCTGAATTTCTAACCCTTTTGAAAGAGAGGAGGGGGATGTATTTATAGCCCAAAGAAGTAGACTGTTCGCATTCCCAATCTATCCCTCCACTTGCATCACCATTTTAATAATTCTGATAGTCGAATCTCAATAAATATACTTCTTAAAAGTTTTAGACAATAATTTTTTCTGACTACTCTCAAAATTTGGAGGCATTTGGACTTATGGAGCCAAAGTCATGTCTATTTTATTAAACAATGTTAATTTGTCCATTTCAATCCAGACTTTTTAGATGGCCAAAATGTGAATTGATTTATCAATAGAAATATTCCTTCAAATCCAAATTATTTCTTCAAAAAAGTCTGCTGCCTATATTTCTTCTTTTACACTAAAAAATATCAACTCGATTTGATGAGTATATCAGGAGACATGTCATAAATACTATACTGATTTTAATTCCCTTAAAGAATGGTGGGCTGAGTTTAAATGAATTTATTGGGCCCCTTTTATTTGAATTTGTGCCTTTAATTTTTTTATCCAAGACTCATTATATTGTCCCTATAATATTGTAGAAGAATTAATAAATTTTCACTTATGGATTGATCCCAATAATTCAATCTTTATGGATGGACCAATATGGTGATATTTATATATAAAATAGTAAACTGACTCAATTGGACTACTTTTAAAAATGCTCAAACATTATACTTAGTATTAAAACATTAATATTTCACACAAATAATGCACATTTCATATAAAATAAGTAAATGGAGTATATAATAAGTCATGAAAATATTAATAACATCAACTCCCCCACACTTAGTCGTGTTCATGTCCTCATGTGCAACAAATATAAAAACATGACAAAATAATTTTCACTCGCCAACAAATATTAAAATTTTGTTTTCCCCAATCAGGGGAGGTTTAGACAATATCACTCATCCATATTGAATTCCACCACAATTTGTTACAAAAACAATGTTTGAAAAAAAATTAATTTTTTTCATTCTCAAATTTAGAAATGGAAAATGGTTTCACACAAAACTTACTCCTCTCAAGATGATAAAATTAATTTATGGAGCTTTACTCATTAACCAACCAAAAGTGAAAATATTAGAGTTTGTAAGAGAACTCAACTTCCACTCCCTATCCTAAAGTTCTCAAAAATCAAGAGTTCTTTTTAGGGGTTTTCTGTGGATATGGGATGGTAGGAAGATGATATCCAAAATATAGGAAAAAGGGGGTAAAACACCAACATAAAAAAATAAATGCACATTTTTTTAAATGAAACATGGAAGTAAATGAAAACACATATTTATAAGGGAATGATTATGTGAATAAAGATACAAGAGAGGAAAAAAATTTGAAGGGTATGAGAAGATGGAATATTTTCAAAAACACAAAACTTCTCCCAATGATATAAGCGTTCATCATTTTTCTTTTTTTCGAAAGTTGAACTTGAAATAGATATCACACTCATCTCCTAAACCAAGATTGATCTCCTCATGACACTAATTGTAATCGTTATAACAAGATAAAAGGATGAGGAAGAGTGGTTTTTGACCTACCCAAGACACAACCCATTTTTTCTCTTTTTTTTATATTTTTTATATTTTTATTTATTTATTTTTTTTATTTTTTTTTAGCGCTTGTCAATAACATTTAAAAAATTACATAAATGAATGTACATTACAGTCCCCAAAACACAATGAATGAAAAACTCCCCCCCCCCACTGAAATGAATGCTTTTCCTCAAGCATATGATAACATGGTGAAATCCACAAAGGGTGACCAAAATGAAATCCATTCACCCCCCACACTTAAATTTCAAAAAATTATGCAATGAAAATCCATGTTGATATTGGGTGGGAAAAGGTATTGGGCTTATAATGTGGCTAACAAAGAAAATGTTTTCATAGGCTCGAAGGGTCTTTCAAAATGAGTATTAATGTATGGTTAATGGGAGGCTATTTGGACCTTATAATTCTCATAGGGTTCAGAAATGCCTATGTCATATTAATTCACACTAAAGTTGGAAATTCAGATCAAAGGTCCACAAACTGAAGACTCACAAATGGGGGTAAAAAACACACATTTTGAAAATATGGACATAGGTAGCCTTTTCATGAAAGCTAATTCTATTTCTCATGGTTGGGGAAAATTATTTTCCAAATCAAAAATTGTGCATTCAAAATTTATTTGTTTTGACAGAATATTATTTATCCAGATTTATGAAGAAACCAAAAAAAAATAGATGTAACCATGTCTTTTGACTCCCTAAAATGGTTGGAAAAATATAAAAATTAAAAGGTGAGTAAGAATGACTCTTCTTTTCATATGTTTTTTAAATTATTATTTTTTTTTTTGTTTTTTTAGGTTTTTTTGGTTTTTTATAAAGACACATATATACAAAAAATAAAGAGTAAATAAAAAAATGTGATGAGGAAAGTGGTAAAAAAATGAGAAGGAGGGAGGAAGGAGAGAGAGAGAGAGAAGATGAGTAAAAGGGAAAGAGGTGCCCCCTGGTTTGGATTTGGTGGGTTGCCATCTATATCCAGTGGTGGTTCGACTGCAGAAGTTGGGTATTCAATGGAAGTCTATGTGGTTCTAGGATTGTGTTTCCTCTCATGGTGATGCTTTAAACGATGTCCATTAACTTTGAATGTCCTTTTTGAAGAGGGGTCTTGGAATTGCATTGCACTAAATGGATAAACATTAGTAATAACAAAAGAACCTTCCCAATGAGAATTAATCTTACCTGGGTGAAGCCGAAATTGAGAATTGAAAAGAAATACCTTTTCACCTTCTTGGAATACTTTTCTTAGGATGTGTTTATCATGGAGTAGCTTAGCCTTTTCTTTGTACACATTGGAATTATCATATGAATCAAGTTGAAGCTCCTCCAGTTCAACCAATTGCAACAGTCTTTCGTCACCAGATTTTCCAAAATAAAAATTATAAGTTTTCACAGCCCAAAATGATTTATGGTGTATTTCAACTGGAAGATGACGTGTTTTACCAAAAACTAGCCTAAAAGGATACATCCCAATGGGTGTTTTATAGGCAGTTCGATAAGCCTAAAGTGCTTCACCAAGTCTTTTAGGACAGTCTTTTCTGGTGGGTTTTACAATTCTCTCAAGCACTCTTTTCACTTCTCTATTAGAAAGTTCAGACATTCCATTTGTTTGGGGGTGATATGCAGTTGAAGTTTTATGTACAACATCAGTCTTTTTCAAAAGAGATTCCATGGTTTTATTACAAAAATGGGTTCCTAAGTCACATATCAAGTCATGTGGTGTACCAAATCGATGGAAGATGTGTGTCTTTAGAAACACACTAACAGTATGTGAATCATCCTTTCTAGTGGGTTTGGCCTCGACCCACCTAGAAACATAATCAACCGCAAGAAGGATGTATGAGAATCCATTGGAAGGGGGAAATAGTTCTATGAAATCGATGCCCCAAACATCAAAGATCTCACAAAAAATTAAATTCTTTTGGGGCATTTCATTTCTCTGTGAAATTGTGCCAAACTTTTTACAAGTGGGACATGATTGACAGATCTCATTTGAGTCCTTGAAGAGTGAAGGCAATAAGAATCCAGAGTCTAGGACCTTTCGGGAATTCCTTTGTGGTCCAAAGTGGCCACCTCCGGGAAGTGAGTGACAAAATTCTAAGATATAAGAATGTTCATCTTCATCAACACATCTTCTAATTACAATGTTTTCCCTAGTTTTCCAATGTTTATTATCTTCCCAAAAATAGAATTTTTAATCACTTTTCAACTTCATTATTTATCTTTTGAAAAAAATTTAGGAAAAACACCAGAAACCAAGTAATTTACAATTAGGGCATACCATGGTATTTTTGGGGTGAGATATGAAAGGTGTTCAGTTGGAAATTCTGGATCAATTATTTCAGAATGAGAAGAATTTCAAATTCTACTCAAGTGATCAGCAATAGGGTTTTCTTTTCCTAGTTAATATTTAATTTCAAGGTCAAACTCTTTGATCATTAGAATCCATCTTATTAGCCTTGGTTTGGAATCACTTTTCTTGAGTAATAACTTTATAGCAGAATGGTCTGTGAAGATGATGATTTTGGCACCTAAGAGGTAGGGCCAGAATTTATCTAAGGAAAAAACCACTAATAAAAGTTCCTTTTCAGTCACAGTGTAGTGATATTGAGTTTCATCCAATGTTTTTGAGGCATGATAGATGAGATGATGAATTGTTTCTCTTATTTTACGAAGAACAGTCCCAATAGATCTATTAGAAGCATCACACATCAACTCAAAGGGTAAGGACCAATTTGGGGGTTGGATTATCAGGGCAGATATAAGAGCAGTGTTGAGTTCAACGAATTCTCTCTTTCAAACCTCATAAAAATGGAAAGTGACATCATTTTGGAGCAACCGAGTGATTGGGAGGGAAATCCTACTGAAGTTATGGATGAATTTCCAATAGAAACCGGCATGACCAATGTAAAGACCCTTAAAATTCAAGGGAAATTTTTTCTTAATTTTCTTTGGAATTTTACAAGATCGTGGTTTCAGATGGCACCTGATTCCGAGGCCCGGAGTGCCCGGAATTAATTTCCAAAGTTTGGCTCGGGTACGTTCAGTGAACGAACGAGCGGGAATTCCTAACTTTTGATCTGGTGCTCGGAATTGAAATCTGAGGACACCGATGAACTCGCAGCGCCGATATTCGTATAAGAAGACCTTTTCTGAAGTTGCGTTTTCCTAGGAGGAGTTATTTAATTTTCTCGATGAAATGAAGAGTAAAATAAAATTGTGATACAATATTTATTTTATATCTTTAAAGTGGTTAAAATCTTTTGTTGGAAGTTGGGTGGTTTAACCACCTAAGAGAGGATTAAGGTGAGGAGGGGCCCACTCGAGCCCCACCTTTTCAAATTCCCTAACTCCCCTCTCTCCCTCTTTAAATCTTGATAACTTAACACTTAATTAATTACACAACTCATGTATAATTAATTAAGTGTTTTGTTTTTGAAATTTAAGTTTTTGAAATGCTTGGATTAGTAAATAAAATAAGGAGGGACCTTATTTTATTTGGATTGTTGGGTGAGGTGTGGAAGAGCTTTGGAGAGAAGCTGAAGAAATCCTCCACCTTCTTCATCTCCTTCGTGGAAGAACGCGAAGAACGTCCGCCGCCCACGAAGAACAACGACGATGACATCATGACTCGTCTTCTCCGATTGCTTCCTCCTTGACTTCTTCGTCTTCTAACCGACATCAACGAAATGACGACCGCTTCCCACGACTACGTCAACGTGCGACTATCGAGGTAGGGGTTGTTGTTAATTTATTTATTTATTCTCGATCGTGGTTCTAGCATGACAACGTGAGGATATTTAAATATGTGTTATCGTTTAACGTGAGGGGGCTGGACCGCATGAACATGGCCGAACCCCCTCCCTTGTTCTTGTTGATTTATCTTGCGGATGAAACAAGATGGCGTGGTGCCGATGCACCACGCGGAAATTTGCACCGTGGAAGAATCATCATGAACGCGACGCCGTCGCGCCGCGTCGAAGGGAATCGAAGGCGCCGCGACCGGAGTGGGGCCGCGGCGGAGGGGCGCGGTGCCGTTGCACCGCACCGGACAACGAACACCACAGCCGGTTCCGGGCCGCGGCGAGACTGGAAGACCGGCGGCACGCCGGGCCGCCAGCGTCGGAAACCGGAAGGGGACCGGCTTGCCGGTCCCGTTGGAGAAAAACCGGCCGGCCAGGTGGCCGGCCGGAAGGTCAAAGACCGGGGGAATAAATTCCCCCGGTCAACTCTCAAAATCCCCCCCCCATTTATGAGGGGGGGGCGGTTTCTTTGAGGGGGGCAGGCGGCCCCCCTGTTTCCTCAAGCAGGCCCCCCATGAGGGGGGGGCGGTTCTCCAAAAGGCGCGGCTAAAAGTCGCGCCGCCACTTGCTAGAAGCGGGGGCCATGCCCCCCGCGCGTGACACCAGCGGTGCCAAGCCGCGCCGCCGCCGGCCAGTCCGGGTCGGGTCGACCCGGTTCGGTTCGACCTGGTTCGGGCCGACCCAGGGGGGGTCGGGCCGGGTCGCCCCGGGCCCGGACCCCCCATTTTCGAATCGTTTTCGGTCTTTTAGTCATAACTTGAGCCATGGACCTCTGATTGACGAACCGTCTACGGCAACGCGATCCTTGGATCGAGACGGTCGTTTCGGTATATCGCACTCAAAGTTTCGGAAAACTTTGAGTTCGGCCGGGTTGGTTCGTACACGAAACCAACCGGGCCCTCGAAGCGGAAACGCTCATATCTTGAGCTAGGCACGTCCGTTTGACGTGCCGTCAGTTTTGTTGAGTTCCTCTTGGTGAGACGGATCTTTTGGCACACTCCGCCCGAGGTTTGGACGCAGGTGGAGTACGGTCGGGTTGGTTTTTCCTTAAAAACCAACCGGGCCCCGGGGACGAAAATGCCAATAACTCTCAGACCGGGCGTCCGATCGACGCGTCGTCTGTTGCGTTGAGTTCCTGTTGATGATACAGAACTTTTGGATACATCAACTCTGGACTTTGTGACAGTTGATGTATCAGCCTCTCGGCTCGTGGAGCGGATCCTCCCGAACGAGCTTGTTGTGTGCGGGAACCCTAGTGCTGGCTGCGACTGTGACTACTACTACTGCTGCTGCTACTGTGACTGCGACGACGACAGTACAGAGATCCTGTGTGGATTCGACGATGACGATTACAGCACTCAGCGATCCTACGTAGATCAGTGCTACAGGTCTTGTGTGGGCCCGATCCTGTGTGGGTCCAATCCTGTGTGGGTCTTTGCGCTCAGCGGTCCTGTGTGAACCAGCGCCTACAGGTCCTTTGTGGGCCTGATCCTGTGTGGGTCCTTTGCGGCGGTTAGTTACCTATCGATCCTTCGTGGGTCCGACGACTTAGATGGATCAGAGATCATCTTTATCATCTTTCGAAGAAGTATACCTGTGTGAGCTGAATCGTGTTGCTTTCCTGTGTGGAATGTGTTGTGCTATCCTGTGTGGATTACGTTTTTCTTTCCTGTGTGGAATACATTTACTTTCCTGTGTGGACTGAGTTGTACTTGGGCTCGGAGGATGGAGCGTGTTGGAATTGATGACTTAGGTATATGTATGGGTATATACCTAAGCAGTGTCGGTTGTTACTTCGTGATTATACCTTTCTTCGTGATTTATCCTTTGTGAATTATGAGAGACCTTCAGGGGTCTTAGGGTCCCTACTGAGTAGCTTATACTCACCCCTGCACGGGCTATGCCCGCACTACATTGTGTTGGTTGCAGACGACGGAAAGCGTTGATCTTGGCTGAGGCTTGCAGAGCAGGACGGTACCTGGAGGTGGACCACTGGGCGGGACGTGTTCGGAGCGGATGACGGGACCCGTGGAGCAGTGGAGCTATCTGTACCCACCCTTCAGGTGGGTTTTTCAGAGGACAGCTCGGAGTAGCGGCTTTTACTTTTCAGTTGTTGTTTTCCCTTTCGAGTTGTACTTTACTTTCAGTTTGGGTTTGTATACTGGCCCATTTACTTTTCCGCACTTTCAGTTGTACTCTGTTTTTACTTAGTGTTTACTTTCTGCTTGCTTACTCTGTTGTGTTTGTTTACTTTACAAAGGCAATGCCTTCCCTTTTACCGGGATTTACGCCTTGGTGCTAGTCGCCAACCCCTGGCCTATGGAAGGCAGGCTTGGGGTAGTCACGGCACGGATCCCGAGGGCGGGTCGTGACAAATTGGTATCAAAGGAGTTCGGTTCTACCGCGAACTCTGATCTTTTCTATGTGAAGAAATAATGTTTAGCGTATTGAGTGTGGTTATCAGTCCAGGGAGTCCAGTGTTGGTGCGGCGGCCGACGTATCCATACACCAGGACCCTGACTTCTGATTTCCGACTTAATGCACGAAAACATTGATTGCGTGTGTGTTTCAAAGTTTTCTATGTGATTACTTATATCAGCTCACCGGGTATACTGTTCTGACCGTGGCGCACCTGTTTCCTTTTCAGGATGGCCCCACGACAGCAGCCAGCTAGGGTTCCGAGAGTCGAGTGTGACGACAGCCCACCGAGCGACGAGGCCTCGGTGCAGGGCCCTTTGTTAGCAGTGGCACCGGCGGTAGCACTACCCGCCGAGCCCCCGATGCTTCCAGCGCCAGCCGCTGACGATGCACGTCGCCTCAGCGCACTGCATGAGTTTCAGCGCCAGCGACCACCCAGGTTTCACGGGGAGACGGATCCCCAGGCAGCAGAGGACTGGCTGGAGGCATTGGTACGTGTGTTTAGGCTAGTGAGGACACCAGCAGACCTCATGGTGATCCTCACTGCGAGCCTACTACACGCAGTAGCAGGACGATGGTGGAGCTTGATGCTCCAGGTGCACGATGAGGCATCTCTACTTTGGACAGACTTTGAGAGCCTCTTCCGCTCAGAGTTCGTCCCAGCCACCCTTCGTGCGGTGCGTATCCAAGAGCTTCTTCAGCTGTGGCAGGGCAGCATGACGGTCGCTCAGTACTCGGCGAGATTTACTGATCTCTCGCGCTACTCGACCGACATGGTACGGGACCCATTCTTCCGGGCCCGGACCTTCGAGCAGGGTTTGATACACAAGATCAGGGCATCGCTGATCTCCCTCAGCATACCGACTCAGACAGGAGTACTGGAGCGGGCCCTTCTGATCGAGAGCTTCCTTGCTGAGTCTACACCAGTGCAGCGACCCACCGTAGGGCGGCACGTGGAAGAGTCATCTGCAGCAGGCAGTCGACGGATGACTCAGGGGTCCAGACAGACCAGACCTTCGGGCAGACGACCTCAGGGCACTGGCTCAGCAGTGCGGAGCACACAGCGAGGAGCCAGTCTTTCGAGAGGCAGACAGTGCTACTCGTGCGGCGGGCAGGGCCACATGGCTCGTGACTGCCCGACCCGCCATGCCGAGGAGCAGCAGACAGTTGAGGGACCACCGAGGCAGAGGCAGAGGGTCGACCGTGGAGGTCTGCAGGGAGGAGGCGGACGAGGCAGAGGAGCTGGCCGAGCAGCAGGTGGTGGGCGACGCTTTGAGGCTCTGCCACCACCACCACCAGGAGGTCCACACCGACCACAGGGAGCTGGCGGGCAGAGACAGGAACAGCTCCAGGCAGCAGAGGCCTACGACCACGGTGCACCCGAGATGATTCGAGGTACTATCTGTGTCTATTCCACCCTTGCTGCAGTTCTTATAGACACAGGAGCGAGTCACTCTTTCATAGACGCTGCCCTTGTTCGGAGCTCGGAGATTCCGACAGAGCCGTTGGCTCGATCCTTACGGCTAGAGACTTCTACGAGAGCAGACTCGACGATTACGCACTGGTGCCGGCAGTGTGAGCTTACTCTAGGAGGCGAGAGCTTCGGCTGGGATCTTCTTGTAGCAGCGTCGAGGCCTTACGACGTCATCTTGGGCATGGATTGGCTATCTACGGTCCATGCGCAGATTGACTGTTTTAGGCGCAAGGTGCGATGTGTACGCACCGACGGGAGAAGGTTCACCTTCACCGGCGAGAATGGAGCCTTTGCAGCACAGGATGGACTTCCGCGAAGGAGAGGAAAACCCATTACTCATTAGTTAGCTAGCCTCATCCTTGGAGCAGTTGACGTGCGGAGTCCTGGTTTTCCTGCAGTGGTGGATCAGTTTGCGGACGTTTTTCCTGACGACGTTCCAGGGCTACCTCCTCGTAGAGAGGTAGAATTTTATATTGACTTGTACCCCGGGACAGCCTCGATATCCACTCGAGCATATTGGATGGCCCCCGCCGAGCTTCGAGAGCTACGGGTACAGTTGGAGGACTTGCAGGGCAAGGGGTTCATCTGACCCAGTGTTTCACCCTGGGCTTCCCTGATATTGTTCGCCAAGAAGGCGGACGGGAGCCTACGGCTTTGTGTTGACTATCGTCGCCTGAACCAGGTGACAGTGAGGAACAAGTATCCGCTACCGATGATTGATGACCTCTTTGATCAGCTCAAGGGAGCACGGTTGTTCTCGAAGATAGACCTCAGGTCAGGCTATCATCTGCTCAGAGTCAGAGACGAGGACGTACAGAAGACGGCCTTCAGATGTCGGTATGGTCATTATGAGTTCTTGGTTATGCCTTTCAGTGTAACCAATGCTCCAGCAGTGTTCATGGCTCTCATGAACAGGTTCTTTCAGCCATACCTTGATCGGTTTGTCGTAGTCTTCATCGACGACATTCTTATTTACTCTACGACTGAGGAGGAGCACGCCTATCACTTGCGAGTTATACTAGACACACTCCGAGAGCACCAGCTTTATGGTAAGCTCTCGAAGTGCCAGTTCTGGATACGTGAGGTCCACTTCTTGGGACACGTTATCTCTGAGGCGGGAGTTGCAGTGGATCCTACGAAGATTGAGGCTGTGTTAGCATGGGAGCCACCCAGGAGCATGACTGAGGTTCGGAGTTTCTTGGGATTAGCTGGATACTATCGTAGATTCGTGCCGAACTTCTCTAGAGTTGCGGCACCACTCACAGCTTTGATGAAGAAGGGGAAACCCTTTGTGTGGTCATACAGATGTTAGCAGAGCTTCCAGGAGCTGAGATAGAGATTGACTAGCGCACCTATCTTGAGGTTTCCTGAGGAGGGAGTAGGGTACGTAGTCTACTGCGATGCATCAGGGACCGGACTCGGATGTGTTCTGATGCAGGAGCGGGCAGTGATCGCCTATGGATCACGTCAGTTGAGGCCGCATGAGCAGAACTACGCTACCCATGACCTGGAGTTAGCAGCAGTGGTCTTCGCTCTGAAGACATGGCGACACTATCTGATGGGCGAGCGCTTTACAGTCTTTTCTGATCATCAGAGTCTCAGGTATATCTTCTCGCAGAGGGACCTGAACCTGAGACAACGACGATGGATCGAGTTCCTCCAGGACTATGACTTTGAGATAGTCTATACTCCTGGGAAGGGGAACGTAGTAGCCGATGCCCTCAGCAGGAGGACGGGCATTCAGCTACTTGAGGAGGAGATAGAGCAGCTAGCCTCTTTGCAGATATCCTTCGTGGATAGAGATGGAGCAGCCTTCCTTCAGTCTCTCACAGTCACTCCTCCACTACTGCAGCGAGTCAGAGAGGCACAGCGTGAGGACGCTGACTATGAGACACGGCGTGCACAGATATCCTCGGGACAGGCACCTGATGGTTTCTCCCTTGGAGCAGAGCACGACATTCTTTTCAGAGGACGTACCATGGTACCAGTCGCTTTGTGAGAGGAAGTGCTGAGAGAGTTTCACACTTCTCCTTTGGCAGTACATCCTGGAGTGGCGAAGATGTACCAGGACCTCAGACGACAGCACTGGTGGCCGGGCATGAAGAAGGTAGTAGCAGAGTTCGTTTCTCGATGCCTCACCTGCCAGTAGGTTAAGGCAGAGCATCAGGTACCAGCAGGCTTGGTACAGCCCTTGGAGGTCCCGGAGTGGATGTGGGACGGGATATCTATGGACTTCGTGACTGGACTTCCACGCACTTCCAGAGGTCACGACTCCATCTGGGTGATTGTTGACCGACTCACCAAGTCGGCACACTTCTTACCCATCCGAGAGCAGGGCTCAGTGGAGAGCTTGGGACGTCTCTACGTTCAGGAGATTGTGCGGCTCCACGGTGTGCCATCATCTATCGTCTCCGATCGAGATGCTCGCTTTACTTCCAGGCTTTGGAAGGGGATACAGGAGGCGTTCGGGACGCAACTACGTCTGAGCACAGCCTTTCACCCTCAGACGGATGGTCAGATGGAGAGGACAATTCAGACTCTCGAGGACATGCTCCGCGCATGTGTCCTTGACTTTGGTCGTAGATGGGAGGACCACCTACCCTTGGTGGAGTTTGCGTACAACAACAGCTACCACTCCACCATCGGGATGGCACCGTACGAGGCATTGTACGGCCGACCTTGTAGATCTCCTTTGTGCTGGACAGACCCTGGGGAGTCAGCACTTGTGGGACCGGAGATGGTCCAGGCCACGACAGAGAAGGTCCAGGTCATCCAGGAGCGGATGAGGATAGCTCAGAGCCGGCAGAAGTCATATGCTGACAGGAGGCGGAGGCTACTGGAGTTCGAGGATGGCGACCACGTCTTCTTACGGGTCTCACCTCGACGTGGTATTCGGAGATTTGGCCGAGGTGGCAAGTTATCTTCGCGCTTCATCGGACCCTTCCAGGTCCTCAGCAGGGTTGGCGAGGTGGCTTATCGCCTGGCTCTGCCACCTCAGTTGCACCGGGTGCACGATGTCTTCCATGTATCTCAGCTAAGAAGATACGTTCACGACCCGACTCACATCATTGACCATGGGGAGCTTGACGTTGACGATGGGGCGACTTTTACGGAGGTCCCGGTGGAGATAGAGGATCGACAGGAGCGGGTCCTGCATGGGAGATCGATTCCTCTTGTGCGCATCAGATGGCAGCACGGGAACCTCCAGGAGAGCACATGGGAGCGGGAGGCTCAGATGCGTGCTCAGTACCCTCATTTGTTTCCCTAGTTTTTGATGTATCTTTACGGGAACGTAAAGCCCTGAGGTGGGAGTAATGTAAAGACCCGTAAAATTCATGGGAAATTTTTTCTTAATTTTCTTTGGAATTTTACAAGAGCGCGGTTTCAGACGGCACCTGATTCCGAGGCCCGGAGTGCCCAGAATTAATTTCCAATGTTTGGCTCGGGTACGTTCAGTGAACGAACGAGCGGGAATTCCTAACTTTTGATCCGGTGCTCGGAATTAAAATATGAAGACACCGATGAACTCGCAGCGCCGATATTCGCTTAAGAAGACCTTTTCCGAAGTTGCGTTTGCCTAGGAGGAGCTGTTTAATTTTCTGGATGAAATGAAGAGTAAAATAAAATTGTGATACAATATTTATTTTATATCTTTAAAGTGGTTAAAATCTTTTGTTGGAAGTTGGGTGGTTTAACCACCTAAGAGAGGATTAAGGTGAGGAGGGGCCCACCCGAGCCCCACCTTTTCAAATTCCCTAACTCCCCTCTCTCCCTCTTTAAAGCTTGATAACTTAACACTTAATTAATTACACAACTCATGTATAATTAATTAAGTGTTTTGTTTTTGAAATTTAAGTTTTTGAAATGCTTGGCTTAGTAAATAAAATAAGGAGGGACCTTATTATATTTGGATTGTTGGGTGAGGTGTGGAAGAGCTTTGGAGAGAAGCTGAAGAAATCCTCCACCTTCTTCATCTCCTTCGTGGAAGAACGCGAAGAACGTCCGCCGCCCATGAAGAACACCGACGATGACATCTTGACTCGTCTTCTCCGATTGCTTCCTCCTCGACTTCTTCATCTTCTAACCGACGTCAACGAAACGACGACCGCTTCCCACGACTACGTCAACGTGCGACTATCGAGGTAGGGGTTGTTGTTAATTTATTTATTTATTCTCGATCGTGGTTCTAGCATGACAAACGTGAGGATATTTAAATATGTGTTATCGTTTAACGTGAGGGGGATGGACCGCATGAACACGGCCGAACCCCCTCCTTTGTTCTTGTTGATTTATCTTGCGGATGAAACAAGATGGCGTGGTGCCGACGCACCACGCGGAAATTCGCACCGTGGAAGAATCATCACGAACGCGACGCCGTCGCGCCGCGTCGAAGGGAATCGAAGGCGCCGCGGCTGGAGCGGGGCCGCGGCGAAGGGGCGCGGTGCCGTCGCACCGCGCCGGACGATGAACACCGCGGCTGGTTCTGGGCCGTGGCGAGACGGGAAGACCGGCGGCACGCCGGGCCGCCGGCGTCGGAAACTGGAAGGGGACCGGCTTGCCGGTCCCGTTGGAGAAAAACCGGCCGGCCAGGTGGCCGGCCGGAAGGTCAAAGACCGGGGGAATAAATTCCCCCGGTCAAATCTCAAAAGCCCCCCCCCCAATTTATGAGGGGGGGCGGTTTCTTTGAGGGGGGAAGGTGGCCCCCCGGTTTCCTCAAGCAGGCCCCCGACGAGGGGGGGCCGGTTCTCCAAAAGGCGCGGCTAAAAGCTGCGCCGCCACTTGCTGGAAGCGGGGGCCATGCCCCCCGCGCGTGACACCAGCGGCGCCAGGCCGCGCCGCCGCTGGCCGCGCCGCGCCGCCGCGCCGGACCGCCACCGGCCGGGCCGGGTCGGACCCGGGTCGGGTCGACCCGGTTCGGGCTGACCCAGGGGGGGTCGGGCTGGGTCGCCCCGGGCCCGGACCCCCCATTTTCGAATCGTTTTCGGTCTTTTGGTCATAACTTGAGCCACGGACCTCCGATTGATCAACCGTCTGCGGCAAAGCGATCCTTGGATCGAGACGGACGTTTCAGTATATCGCGCTCAAAGTTTCGGAATACTTTGAGTTTGGCCGGGTTGGTTCGTACACGAAACCAACCGGGCCCTCGGAGCGGAAAGGCTCATATCTTGCGCTACGCACGTCCGTTTGACGTGCCGTCAGTTTTGTTTAGTTCCTCTTGGTGAGACGGATCTTTTGGCATAATCCGCCCGAGGTTTCGACGCAAGTGGAGTACGGTCGGGTTTGTTTTGCCTTAAAAACCAACTGGGCCCCGGGGACGAAAATGCCAATAACTCTCAGACCGGGCGTCCGATCGACGCGCCGTCTGTTGCGTTGAGTTCCTGTTGACGATACAGAACTTTTGGATACATCAACTCTGGACTTTGTGACAGTTGATGTATCAGCCTCTCGGCTCGTGGAGCGGATCCTCCCGAACGAGCTTGCTGTGTGCGGGAACCCTAGTGCTGGCTGCGACTGTGACTACTACTGCTACTACTGCTACTGTGACTGCGACGACGACAGTACAGAGATCCTGTGTGGATTCGACGACGATGATTACAGCACTCAGCGATCCTACGTAGATCAGTGCTACAGGTCCTGTGTGGGCCTGATCCTGTGTGGGTATGATCCTGTGTGGGTCTTTGCGCTCAGCGGTCCTGTGTGAACCAGCGCCTACAGGTCCTGTGTGGGCCCGATCCTGTGTGGGTCCTTTTCGGGGGTTAGTTACCTATCGATCCTTCGTGGGTCTGACGACTTAGATGGATCAGAGATCATCGTTATCATCTTTCGAAGAAGTATACCTGTGTGAGCTGAATCATGTTGTTTTCCTGTGTGGAATGTGTTGTGCTATCCTGTGTGGATTACGTTTTGCTTTCCTGTGTGGAATACGTTTACTTTCCTCTGTGGACTGAGTTGTACTTGGGCTCGGAGGATGGAGCGTGTTGGAATTGATGACTTAGGTATATGTATGGGTATATACCTAAGCAGTGTCGGTTGTTACTTCGTGATTATACCTTTCTTCGTGATTTATCCTTTGTGGATTTTGAGAGACCTTCAGGGGTCTCGGGGTCCCTACTGAGTAGCTTATACTCACCCCTGCACGGGCTATGCCCGCACTACGTTGTGTTGGTTGCAGATGACGGACAGCGTTGATCTTGGCTGAGGCTTGCAGAGCAGGACGGTACCTGGAGGTGGACCACTGGGCGGGACGTGTTCGGAGCGGACGACGGGACCCGTGGAGCAGTGGAGCTATCTGTACCCACCCTTCAGGTGGGATTTCCAGAGGACAGCTCGGAGTAGCGGCTTTTACTTTTCAGTTGCTGTTTTCCCTTTTGAGTTGTACTTTACTTTCAGTTTGGGTTTGTATACTGGCCCATTTACTTTTCTGCACTTTCAGTTGTACTCTTTTTTTACTTAGTGTTTACTTTCTGCTTGCTTACTCTGTTGTGTTTGTTTACTTTACAAAGGCAATGCCTTCCCTTTTACCGGGATTTATGCCTTGGTGCTAGTCGCCAGCCCCTGGCCTATGGAAGGCGGGCTTGGGGTAGTCACGGCACGGACCCCGAGGGCGGGTCGTGACAACCAAGGAAGGAACGGATGTCTCGAACATATGTGGGTTCTGGAAGTGATTGGATCACTTTAATTTTGGTATGATCAACTTCAATACCATCTTTTGAAACTATATTCCCTAGAAAAAATCTCATTTGCAACCAGGAAGTGACGCTTTTCAAAATTTAACACAAGGTTACACTTGACACACTTTTTAAGGACTAGAGAGAGAGAATGAAAGCACGATTCAAATGAGTCACTATAAATGGTAAATTCATCCATGAATACTTCCATACAATGTTCAATGAATTCAGAAAAGATAATCAGCATACACCTCTGGAATGTTGCAGGAGCATTACAAAGGCCAAAAGGCATTCTTCTATATGCATATGTTCCAAAGGGGAAAGTGAAAGTTTTCTTTCATTGGTCCTGAGGTGCGATTGGGATTTGAAAGTAGCTGGTGTATCCATCAAGAAAGAAATAGTGTGACTTTCTGGCTAATCGTTATAGCATTTGATCAAGGAATGGAAGATGATAGTAGTCTTTTCATGTTTCAATGTTCAATTTTCGGTAGTTGATGCACACATGCCATTTGTTCTTCACTCGAGTTGTGATTATCTCCCCATGTTCATTTGTGACAACAGTTATCCCACCTTTCTTAGGTACAAATTTAATTGGACTAACCAATTCACTATTAGAAATTGGGTAGATAAAACCATCTTGAAGAAGTTTGGTGATCTCTTCCATAACTACCTCAAGTATGAGTGGATTGAGTCTTCTTTGTGGTTATCTAATTGGTTTGGATGATTCCTTAAGATTGATGTGATGCATGAAAAGATAAGGGTTGATTCCTAGTATGTTATCTAGGTTCCACCCTAAGGCCTTTTTGTTTTCCTCTAACACTTGAACAAGTTTGGAATCCTTAGTTTCGATAAGTGAAGCAGAGATAATGACAGGATAAGAGTGATCATAGAAAAGGAATGCATATTTATGGTGTTCAAGAAGAGGTTTCAGATCGGACTCATCTTTCATTTGTGGGTTAGACAACTCAATAATGGAGGAAGGGACTTCAGTTGCTTCAGATTCATTTTCCTTAATATTGTCCAAGGTGGAGCATTAGAGATCAGAGTTGATGTGGGATTCAAGAGAGTTTTCAATTTCCACTATATTGATGGAGTCTATGAATGAGAGTTCTACATCAACTTCACCATTTATGACTTGGTTAATCATGGTTTAGATTTCACAAGATACTTTATCATTTGAACATGAAGAGCATGATGGATTGGGGTTCAATTGACAATTAGAACTGTACTCAAAAGTATGGATTGAGAATGTAGATTGATCCTTAGATGGGTATTGCATGGCTTGGAAAATGTTGAAATCGACCAGTTGGTCACTAAATTCCATGGAAAAGATGCTTGAATGGACATCAAACTTAGTTTTAGTAGTCATGAGGAATGGTATTTATAGAATTAGGGGAGATCGAGAAGATTTCGTCTCACCTTCCATGTCAAGGACATAGAAATTAGCATAGAAGATAATATCATTCACACAAATAAATACATCCTCAATTATACCCTCAGGACTAGCAGTGCTTCGATTGGCCAATTTAATGACAACACCCATTGGATGCAAGGGACCTAGACCAAGGTTGGAGAAGATGGATTTTGGAATGACATTAATTGAGGCTCTTAGGTCTATGAGTGCATCATTGAAGTTGGAATTTCTAATTTGGCATGGAACTGTAAAGGTCCTTGGATCTTTGAACTTTATGGGAATAGACTGCTGGGTGGAATCATTTTAGAAGGTCCTAAGTTTCCTCTTGTGGGTGCACAATTCCTTAAGAATCTTGGCATACTTAGGGATTTGTTTTATGGCATCTAAGAGGGGTATGTTGACTTCAGCACATCTAAACATGTCGATCATTTCAGAATTGAGTTCAAAAGACATATTTGGATTAGAAACGTCTTGAGGAAAAAGAATTAGGTTCCTAAGTGGAATGGAAGGGGGTGAGGGAATGACTTCATATTCCTTCTCAAGTTTCTTTTTTTCATTTTCTAGTTCAAAATTCAAAGGGGTTTGGAGGACTTATCTTGAGGAATATCAATTAGCTTTCCTGATCTAAGTTCAATTGCACTTACATTACCCTTGGGTTTGGGCATAGGTTGAGCTGAGAGTTGAGAAGAATTTGTTTTTTATTGTTGGCTCAGGTAGGATTCAAGTTGACCAATTTGGGTTTCAATGTTTTTAAGGCTGGAACGGGTGAAGGAGGTAAGATCTTCCACTGCACTTTCCCATGGTTTCTTGGAAGAAGACGCTTATCCCAAATTGGTATTACCTTAATTTTGGTTCTTGGGAAAGTGATTTTATTAGGTTGGGAATTGGGAAGGATCATTAGGATAGTGGAAGCCTGTAGGAGCAGGAAGAGGATTTCTCCTTTGTTGTTGAGGAACAAAAGGATAAGGTTGTTGGAAGTTACCAACACCTTGACCATATTGAAAATAGTTTGGGTTTTGAGGAAGGAATTAAGGGGGATGAGAGATGGGATTAACATACCTCAGTCTTTGGTTATAGGAAGAAGATAAGGGCTCAGAGTGAGGTTGGTTGAAGTTTCTAATGAACTAGCCTGATTATTGAGGGTTGGGGTTCCGCTGAGCATATGCTACATTGAGCTCCCTTGGTCCAGATGAATCAGGTTTATCCTATTGAAGTTGTGGACATGTGTCAGTTGGATGAGCTGGTGATTTGCAGATTCCACAGTTTTTTACAGGTCTAGGAAACATTGATTGGGGAGAAGATGAGGTTGAGGCTTTGGATGTCAGAGCTAGTTGTTGCACAAGACCTGTAAGTTCACTCATCCACTCGGTCATCTTGTTCGACTCTATGGATTGATTGTCTTGGACTTGTTTTACTTGATCATGTTCTCAAGTATGAAATTGTTGGGTGTTCAAAGACATGTTTCTTATGAGATCTCTTGTAGCTGCAAAAGTTTTATCAACAAGAGCACCACCACTTTCGGCATCAATGAGAGTTCTATCCATAGCCAATAACCCCTCATAAAAGTATTGGATCAAGAGTTGGTTAGGTATTTGGTGGTGTGGTCAGGTTGCAATAATCTTTTTTAACCTTTCCCAGTATTCGTGGAGTGATTCACTTGGGAACTAACGGATACCACTTATTTCCTTTCAGATAGAAGCAGTGCGAGAAGCAGGAAATAATTTCTCTAAGAAGAGTTGATTCATGTCATTCCATGTGGTTATAGAACCAGGATGAAGGTAGTATATCCATGACATAGTAGTGTCAGCTAGGTAGAAATGAAATTCTCAAAGTTTTATTTATTCCTCAGAAACCCCTTAAGGCTTCATGGTAGATCACACCACTTGGAACTCTTTAAGGTGGAGATGTGGATCCCCACCGGCTAGCCCGTGGAAATGAGTGAGAAGATGAATCAACCCCGATTTCAGTTCAAAGTTAGCCTCTATGTTTGGATATTAAATACCAAGATATTGGTATTTCATATTAGGGGTAGTGAGTTCTTTAAGTTTTTATTCCCTAGGATTGGCCATATGTAATTCAATTAGTTAGACAAGGACTGGTTCTTGAATTATTTGATTAACCCTAATGTTTCTCCTAAGTTAGTGAAGTGTTCACTCAATTTCAGGGTCAAAAAAATCTGAGCGATTTTTTGGGATGCAATAGGGAATTTAGAGAGATTTTGGAAGAAATAGGAAGATGGTTTTTTATTTTTGTGTTTTCTGTTTATGATTTTTATGAGGAAGGCGTGTTTTTCTTTGTGTTTTTTTTTTATTTTTTTTTAAATTTTGTTTTTTTTTTGTTTTTTTTTACAAAAACTAGAAACTAATGACTACATAAAGAATCATCCCTATCAAATGTGCCATTTGAAATCATGGATGATTGTCACCTATCGACCGGTCAAAGTTCATATGCTCTTCTAATGTGTATAGTAGCACTCGGGTCGAATCCTCGGTGATGATAATTTTTAATAGTCTTTTGTTTTTAGTTGACTATATTTTGATTAGGGGGGTTTGTTTGCAGAGCTTAATTGAAATGATTGATCAATTTAAGAATTTAATAAAGATTGTGGTGAGTTCATCATTAGGTAATTAGCCTTGTGATATCCTTGATCTTTTCTTTATATTGAATTAAATTAACACCCATGTCACAAGTTGACGTTGATTGGAATTCCCAAGTGTTAAGGCTTTAATTAAAGCCTTAACATAACTTAGGGATCTAATATTAATCATATCTTGTTTATGGTATTTTATTTATAGTTCCAATAATCCATGGAAACCACTCGTTAAACAAAATAAGTCATTAATCCATGACATGTTAAGTCCAACATACACAATGTTAATTCAAAGAATACCCATCTAGCAAAATCTCTCAATCACTTAACATTACTAAATTAAAACTCACCCTAATGAGAGATTTACCTAGCCATTGAAGTGATTAGTAATCCGGTTATAATTATTATTATGATAAATTAAGAATATAAGTAAAAGAAATGGATAAGAAAAGAGTGGTGCGTCGAACACACATGCAAACGATAATTAAAATTAAAAACAGACTTTCAATTGAATGAGGAAGAAAAAGAAAAGAATGGGTTTTAACTTGATTTAAACTATTTTAATAACAATAATATTAAACTAAAGAAGGTGGATGAGAATAATATATACTTAAGAAAAAACTTTCATTAAAATATAATTGCAAATACAAACACTTATGAAATTACAATTGAAAATGAACGAAAAGAACATGAAATAAAAGAGAAGAGGAAGGGTCTATCAAGTGAAAACTTGAGTTTGGAATGTCCTCCTATGCCTTTTTCAGAGCGTTTTCCATGCTTATTGATCCTCATCAATTCTTAATTGCCAATCCTTTTGAAAGAGAGGAGGGGGATGTATATATAGTCCAAGGAAGTAGACTGTTTTCATTTCCAATCTATCCCTCCACTTGTATCTCCATTTTGATAATTCAGACAGCCTAATATCAAGAAATATCATTCTCCAATGCATTAGATAATAATTTTTTCCGACTAATCTCAAAATTTTGATGCATTTGAACTTATGGATCCGATGTTATGTCTGATTGATTAAACAATGTTAATCTGTCCATTTCAATACAGACTTTTTATAAGGCCAAAATGTGAATGGGTTTATCAATAGGAATATGCCTTAAAATCTGAATTGTTTCTTCCACAAAGTCTTCCACCTATATCTCCTCTTTCACACTGAAAAATATAAACATTATTTTATGATTAGATCAGGAGACATTTCATAAATACTATACTGGTTTTAATTCCCATCCAAAATGGTGGGCTGAGTTTAAATGAATCAGTTGGGCCCCTTGTCTTTGTATTTGGGCCTTTAAATTTTTATCAAAGACTAATTATAATGTACCTATAACATTTTATAAGAATTAATAAATTTTAACTTCTATATTGTTCCCAGTAATTCAATCTTCAGTTTCTTCACAGATTATGGGGGCCTTCTTGTGTGGTCCATATGACCCTTTAAATGGAATAATTGGACAATGATTCCTTCTAATGATATGTATTAAATTGAATAAGGAATCCTAAGAAACAAAATCCACACATTTTTTAGTATTAAGGTGAGAGTTATAAATAAAATAGTAAAATTACTCAGTTGAACTACTTCTAAAAATGCTCAAAATTTATACTTAGAATTAAAACATTAATATTTCACACAAATTATGCACATTTAATATAAAATCAGTAAAGAGAGTATATAATAAGTCATTAAAATATTTATAACATCACTCACCAAGTCCAAAGTTCAATAGTTGGATCCACCTCCAAGTGATCATTTCCCCTTACTCAAAACTAGAAGGAGATAATCTATAAATACTCGAAGGCATGAGTAGGGTGTGAGATAAAAATCCCAGTAGGGTCTCACCAAGTATTACATAATAGTTTCCAAATATATATTAACCAAAGGGATTCTTTAAATTTTAAAAGTAAAATGGTTTGGCATTTTAAATCATATTTAAACAAATCATGCTACAGAGTTCAAATAATGGAAATTACTTCAAGAAAAGACTTTACAAATGATTGAATATCTATAAAATAATGGCTTAAATAAAAAAAATTATAAAATAGTTTATATAAATAAATAAGGCACATAAAGTAGTCTTAAAACATTTTCATAAATTTTTATCTCAAATATAAATAACAAGAGAGCAATATGGTCATCTGGAAAATAGGTATGATAGTATTTCCAACTATAGGAATCCACACTCTCTAAGTGATATCATCAATATGTTAATACGCACATTCCCCTTACACTGGATAGAGGTGACTCATTACCCTCTCATTACATATGTGACCCACTGATGTATTTTTTAGAACATCGTAATAACATATAGTGTGTCCAAATAAGTCACCAATTACCTAAGGCTTACATACGCTCTAACACAATCAATGATGGAAAATTTATTTTAAGTCTGCTTAAAATAAAATTAAATACCATTCTAACATTTCAAAATTACAATTTGAAATTTAAAAAAAAAAAATTGGTTTTAATCAAAAAAATGTCTCTTTCACAAGAAAAAAACCACTGGGTTTCTATCAAAACTTATTAATCCATTTCCACAAGTTTGAAATCCATTCAAGAACAATTTCATCAATTTAAAAATTTATTTTCACAATTAAATTCAAAATTTTAATTTAAATCATTTCCATCAAATCCACAATTTAAATTCATCAATTTAAATCAACCAATTTCTATATACACACCCCAATTCAATGGAATTGGAGGTTTTCCCAATTTCTATTCCAAAACCATTTCAAATATCCCAATTCACTGGAATTGGTTTTTGAAAAATCAATTGAAATAATGTTTTAGCAATTAAATTTAAATCAAAATTTTAAATAAATCAAGAAATTCAAGGTTAAAAAATTTGGAAAATCAGGACGGAACCACGTATCATTTTCCTGAAAACAACACTCATAACGGCACCGATCAATGAGAAAGAAGGTGTAGAAGACCTTTATGAACAACCTAGAGGTGATATCTAACACAATAGAACATAGATCCATAAATTTCATGATGATCCAATGAAATCTCTAAGCAGAAGAAAATGAGAAATACAAAGAACGAGAGAGAACACTTACCCGTGAATCACACCACAAGCGCCACGATGATTGAATGCCAAACGAGAGGATCCAGAAGGGTTGGAAGGAACCAAGATCACCTGGAGAATGACTTAGGTTGAGGGAGATGAAACTAGAAAAGATCAAAAAGAAATGACTTGCTGTAATTCCTATTTAAAAACCACAGTCAGGGTATTACACGATATGTAATAGCAATACACATTGTGAAACCTTTAAATTTTGTAACCACCAAAAAATGTGTCACCGCAAATTAAAAAATGATGATCCAAGTTAAAAAATAATCTAAAAATCATTCATGATGTGTAAGGTCTCTTCATGATGTTATCGTTCACAGCGTAAATCCTTTCATGACTTTCATCCTGAAAACATTATGCAACATGTAACCCGTTAGCAGGCTATAGAAAAGGTTTATTAAAGATAATAATAATAAATAAATATATAACTTCATTATTATAGGTATCTTAAAAACTCATTATAAACCCTACCAAGTAAATTAAAAGGAGAAAACATGACAAGGTTAAAAGTATGCCTCTTTAGTTTGTAACAGGATGTTATAGCAAAGCCTCTAAAAATATTAATAAATTATGGATTGTTAAAATTAATTCTAGAATTCTTTGCTAATGTGTGGGGTTATTATGCGTATAAAACAATCATATAGAAACCAAAATATACTCTAGAGATTCTATTTGGTTTAGGCTTATATCCCCACTTGATTACACAAGGGAATCAATGGTTCCCACCTACACCGTCCCTAAAATTAAAAAAAATATCTAATATCACATCGTGTGGGACTGAACAGCCACCCCTGGTCTATATGGGGTGGCACACGTGGCTCTTAGGTGGTTACCTAAAAATATTATATATATATATAACCATATAAAATTTGGTAGATACCCATTTTAAAAAAACATTTAAATTCCCCTAAAAGGTCAACCCGCCCAATTTACTTTTTCTAATTTTTAAATTTTTTTTTATTAATTTAATTTAAAATAAATAATAATAATTAAATTTTATTTTATTTTTTGATGGACATATCTCAACCATCCAACATCTTATCAATGAATGGTCAGTGGTATTGGGACTATATCAAATCCCTCTATCTAAATTCTATCAAATTTAATTGAAATTTCAACTTAATGTTTTTTATGAGCACACGATTACCACTTAAAGGAACCTGACTGTGGTAGAATTATTAATAACAATTATTTTAAAATTTTAGATCTAGATTGTAATCAGATCCCTAGATATTTCATATCATTTATAGGTTCATCCATGTATCTCACACAAATAATTTTAAGTATGAATAATGAAAGAAAAAAAAGGTGCCTTATAGAACGGTGTGATCTTGAGGCACTCCACTCATCACTAGATCATACTAAGTAAAATAAACCAAACTTTTATCTATAAATATCATCTGTATATGTTTTTAAATATATTAGTTCATCAATACTAGATTCTTGTGTGTTGGTGATTGATCAAAGAACCTGAAAATGAATGCACATTTATGGGAAGAACACAAACTCAATTTGAGAAAGTGGGATTGATCCAATCTTGTTATTATTATTTTTTTGACTTTATATAACTTATGAGATAAGTATAGAGAAATAAAAATTCATAATAATTATACCATGTATTAATTTTATGTGTAATATTCCTTTATATACTTAGGTTAAACTTTCATAAATTTTTTTTTGGACCTTATGAAAGTTAACCTAGTAAAATTACCCAAAACTGCCACTAACGGTCTATTTAACTTATAGTAAATGTCATGAATATTTTATCACTCACTTTTTACACTCTAAATTTTCAATTTATAAAATAAAAAACTATTAAGACAAATTTTTACCTCTTATAATTATTTAATGAATCTTTAATTTGTAACATTCATTCGAAAAATTATATTTTTTCTCATTTTCACTTTTATACTTAAATAAATTATGAATGCCTTGAGAAATAAATTAAATTATCATTATTATAAACTTGAATTATATATATTTGAATTTATTAACTTAATTAATTCTGATCATTCACACTCATACATTCACCACCCCAGGCACATAGGGCCTATTTCATCCCGAACTCTAATTCATCTAAATTGGTGGAACTTAGGGATACACATTATATGTGACCCTCTATAAATTTATCTCAATATAAATGATTCATACTAATGGACTAAGATAAGGATAATTCATATCTATTAAAAACTCTTATAAAAAATTACTCTATAATATAATCATTTTTCTCTTGATATCTTATAAAGCCAGATGCATACTTTGTGTGATCATCTTTTAATGACTTATTTATATTTTTTTAACTATATTTAATGTAATTACATTCATATTTCATGGACATGAATTTATTAAAGGTATTTTTATCTAATTTAAGTGTAAAAATATATCTACTTCCTATAATATATTTCAATAATTTCTATCTTTATCATTCAATCAATGGCATACCATCAATGATGCAACTGACACAATCTTCCTTGGCACAAACATAAATTGTCACGGTTTTCATCTTATATCAAAGTACATGATCAAATTATTCACATTGATAATGATATAAACTTGATATAAAAAAATGATCATAAATTGTAACATCAAATAACACCTAATACATGTGGAATTCCAATTGTTGGGTCAATCCTAGTGATCTCCTCTACACAAGATTTCCATGTTTGAACTTTATGAGAATAATCATTAATGATTATGATCCCCTTACACCTAATAGTCAAACATCATCTGTTTAATATAATTATGATATATCTATACCATATGATATATATTTATGATTACTATCAAAGTATCTTGAGTTTCTCATTTTATTTGGAACTTCTATTACCTTTTGATATAATAAATAATCTAATAGAATTACTATGTAAATAGTGTATGTAGAAGTAATAACACCATTATGGTAATAAAAAATAATTCATAAATCTTTGTATACATGATATGGTAATTTAAAATTACTAATTTTTTGTATATATTGAATAAAAACTCAAAATATAGGAGTCTTATCCCAATATATATTTTAAATCCCACTAGTATTGTTCTTATTATTTATCTGTATTTAATCTTTATGAGGTTATTTTTATATGAGTGAGGCAGTTTGTGGTCATTATTGTGATTTTTTTATTACCCAATATCCTTATTACTTTTTGATTAAAAAAATTCCCTAAATATTATTTAATACATATACTCTGGAGGGTTGTGAGATTAGTTGATGAGTGATTGAGGGTTCATGATCACATAGAGAAAGGTAAAGTTGTGAAATTCAGTGGTCATTTCATTCTTCTACCAAAGTAAAACATACCAAGTTGAAGTGAGTGATTTGAATTCTCAAGCTACTTAATGAGTGAGAAAGGGGTTGATTGATTTTTAGTATTTATATTAGAGAGATAGGGAGGAATATATAATATTTTTTCACCGATTATATAAACATTTTAACGGAAAATTATACTTGATCCAATTTAAAAATAAAATAAAATATCATTCAATATATTATTAAGTAATGTAATATTGTAATTAAACCTAATCACATTTAAAATAAACATTTAGTTCCTCTTCATGAGATAGACTGAGTTACACCACTATTACTATATTTTCTTGAGTTTATAAATTATATTCTTAACTAACCTGTGATAATTGTATTAAGAATTTGGCACCGTTTCTAGGGTGGAACATTTCATTTAAATTGTTTTATGAATATTTTATATCTTTTGATATGATTTTACTATATGAACAAATCAAGTATTAGTCTCCTCTTTGGAATTTATCTATATGTTGGTGAAGAAAAATTCCAGAGAAATGAATTTTAGAACAATTGAACTTTTGGAATAAGATTATATTGAAATTTCATTGATAAATTTTGATACTAAATCAAATTATCATAACATATAAGTTAAAATTTCTTAATTAAATCAAAATAATAAGGAAATATATTGACTAAATTTTAATCATCGCATAAAAAATTATACTACAAAATAATAAAGTTGATTACAAATAGAAACAAGGGCTAATTTAGATTTTAACAAGGTTTCATGGACTTAAATGTGATTATCTAATAAACCATTTAAATTATTTTAGTAACATGTGAATAAACATGATACCAATAGGAGTACCTGAAGATAAAACATGTAGAGATTATTTACTTTTTCACTTGAAGATAGGATAAAGGAATGGGTGTATAACTTATAACTATGAGAGGTTACAATCTGGGATGATCATCATAGGTTTTTTCTTTAAAAATTAGTTCCTGAATCAATAAGTGTAGTATTGGATAGAAATATTTATAGGATTAGGAAACATGGTAGAGAAACTTTATATGATTACTATGATAGTTTTAAGAAACTATGTGCAAATTTTCCATACCATTTGATAGAGGAGCATCACTTTTTAGTTTTGTTCTACAAAATGATACTAGACAACTGTAAAATATCTCGGATGCATCTTCAGGGTGTTATTTAATTAAAAAGTCTTCAGAATAAGCTAAATTTTTTATTGAAAATTTCTCACAAAACTCACTACAGTTTGGTGTAATAAATACTACATCAAAGAGTGTTCATGTAGTAAAAAGTTACAACTCTATTTTACTTGAATCACGAATTAAGGAAATAACTTCACTAGTGAGACAAATGGAATTAACTCAGGTAGGTTAGTCACCATCCATGCCTCCTAAAATATATGGAGTTTTTATGTCTTTGAAAATTTATATATATTTTTTTCCTCAATTGAAAGACATAGAGACTTGTGATTCCATATATACTACAAGAAAATTATAGTAACAAATAAACAACCAAGGGTAGGAGGAGTATTATAACATGAAACATGTAGTTGGTAATGAAAAAACACAAAGATATATATTATAACAAGGCTTATAATAATCATATCATACACTTCCATTTCTAAAATTGAGGAATAATACACAACCATAAACTAGTTAATATATTTAAGGATAAAATTATGTGAAATTAGAACCCTCCGAGAAATATTTTATGAGAAAACTTTTTGAGTGTCAAGGTAATCAATAAACTACTTTGATATATCATGGTTCCAAGATTAAAGATTTGAAAAATTATTTTGGTCAAGTGATTAAAAATTTGAACATATCAGTTAATAAATGTGCATATAAACTCTTATATAAACCTATTATTAACCCTAAAATAAATTTTTGTGCTATTTCATTGAGGGATGGTAGAGAATTTATCCTAGGAAATGAGAAGTACCTAGGGGAATATAAAAAACTGAACACACACATGAGAAGAAGAATGATATTTAAAAAACATATAGACATACTTGTGAAGTAACAACCATGAAATGAGGATATAGGGAAATATAAGGTGGAGAAATTACCTCAACCATATCCACTATTTCTATCAAGGATAGTACCTTTAAATAAATACAATATGGAAGTCTTTATGGGAAAGTCTCTTGGTATAATCAAAAATATTGAAAGAAATTTTCCCCTATTAACATATATCTATAAAATTATATAGTATGAAAATTTTCATAAATAAATTTATACTAAGATATGGGTATTTCATGTTGATGAAAGGTTAAGTTTGGGAAGAAATTTTTTTTATTTTATTAAACCATAATTGCTTATTAAATTATAAGATCCTCGTATATTCATTATCTCTTTTACTATATGGAGGCTGAAATTCTAAAATTCATTTTGTGACTTGGTATCTTAAATCAATGTTATTTCTCACTCTATATATTATTTTTGTTATGGTGGAGAACTAAAACCAACACAAGTAATTGTGAAACTATTAAATAGGTCAACTAGTTATCATACAAGTTATCTAAAAGATGTTTTGGTGAGTGTAAAATTTTATTTCTTACTAACTTATAAGATTTGAATATGGAGTAATAAAATGGTACTAATCATGCTTCAATAATTTTAAGAAGACAATTCTTGAAAAAAGTAAGAAAAATAAGTAGTGTGCATGAAGGAACACTTTCTATGGAGTTTGGGGAGGATAATTTTAATTTAAATATCTTAAATTCTATGAAATTTCCTTAATAAAACATTCTATTTTGACTATATATCATTTTGAAAATAATTTTTCCTCATGTGAGTAAAATAATTTATTAAAGGAGCTCATGAAATTAAATAAATATCTTATGTCAATAATACATTTGGATGAAACTATTTTAGAAATAAACTAGGAATTAAACCAAATGTGTTTTTTAACCATTCTGAATATGAGTTGTCTAAGGATTTATATGATGGATTTTAATTTTTGTTAAATAATAGTAGTAGTAATGACTCTTCTCCCTATCACATGTAGGTTGAAAATTTGTGGGAAAATAATATGTTATCATCATTGATGTAACCCCCATGGATATAATTAAAAATATTACCATCAAAAATTAAATATTAATATATTAAGGATAGAGATAACTTACCTATAATAATTGTAAACAATCGGACACCAAATTAAGAATAAGAATTTTCTAACATTTTGAAACAAAATTCAAGGGAAATAGGATGGAAACTTGGAGATATACCTTGTATAATCCCTATAGTTTTAATGTATCAAATTTTTCTATAAAATGAATCAAAACTTGTAAGGAAACCCCAAACAAATGTTTATCCAACATTAATGTAAATTGTTAAGAAATAGGTCAAAAAAAATTAGAATTTGGGGTAATCTACCGCATCTATGATTCCCAGTGATTAAGACCTATTCAAATTATTGAAAAAAATTCTAAAATGACTATTTTCAAAATTAATAATAATGATTTTGTTCCTATTCAAATCCATAATATATGTATGGTTTTCATTAAATATCAAAAACTCAATTATGTCACTTAGAAATATCACTTACCCGTGCCTTTTTTGAACAAATACTCAAGAGAATAGAAAAAAATTACTATTTTCTTAATAGTTTTTTTCTTCAGGTTTCTATTACACCAAAGGATCAATACAAGACCAAGTTTATATGTCCTCAAGATACATTTACTTAATGAAATATGTATTTGGTTTGTACAATCTCCCGAGTGTATTTCAACATTTCAGGGTAAGTATTTTTCAGATCTTATTGAAAGATTCCTAGAGGTATTCCCTGGAAACTCCAAAATTTATGGTTCATTATTTAATAGTTATCTTGAGAATTTAGATAAATTTATGAAATGATTTTTTGAGAAGATTACAGTATTAAACTTTGAAAAATATCATTTTATAGTGGGAAAGAAGGATAGTTTTGGGTCATAGAATTTCTAAATATAGAATAAAAATGGAAAATTCAAAGGATTAAGTTATCTCCTCATTATCATATCCCACTTATGTTAGGCATTTTTTATTATTTTTGGGACATGCAAGGTTTTATAAGAGATTTTGTAGAGGTTTTAGAAATATTGCATTTCCTTTATATAATTTATTAAATAAGGACATTGAATAAGTGTTTGATGATTCTTGGAGGGAGGATTTTAATAAATTAAATAAGATCTTAACCATAAAACTCATCATTCAGCCAGCAGATTGGGATCTAACTTTTCAGTTGATGTATGATGCTTCTAACTAGGTAGTTGGATCAATGCTTTCCTAGAAAGTTAATTAACATCCATTTATTATTAAATCTACTTAACAAAACATGGATTCATCAAAAATTAATTATAAAACTATTGGTATGTAGTTTTCATCTATATTTTTAACATCTGAATAATTTTATTATTATTTATTAGGATATAAAATGAAAATTTATATAGATCATATGTCTCTAAGGTATTTTATTAAGAATATTGATTCAAAATAGTAGCATGTGCAATGTATTATTCTTCTATATGAGTTAAATATGGATATTAAAGATATAAAGGTTTGTGATAATGCTATTGTAGATCATATGAGTAGGATCCCTCACATGACTAAGGTTGTGACTCTATTTGAGATACATTTTCATGATGTACTCCCTGGTGAGCATCTTTACACAATCACTATAAAGGATGGTACATTTTATTATAACCTATAAGGTAAATTATTTCATTAATAAACATAAATATTGGAATTTGAAATCAAATTAA
This sequence comes from Viscum album, assembly GCA_963277665.1. Classification (NCBI taxonomy): domain Eukaryota; kingdom Viridiplantae; phylum Streptophyta; class Magnoliopsida; order Santalales; family Viscaceae; genus Viscum; species Viscum album. Next base: position 1,769,946,409 of record OY728152.1, read on the forward strand.
ATTCTATATGTGTGTGAAGAACCCAAATTATGGAGAATTTAAACTGATTGGTTTGTCGGTACATATATTCTTGATAATGAGGTACCTTATATCCTCAATTTTTATCACACACTTTCTTATAGAGCTCATTTTGTATCTCAATTCACTTCTAGAAAATCTATAGAAGTGGGAATATTTTAGACAACACTTTTTAAATATTTTTATTATTTTTGAAATTATTATAATAACTACCAATTCACTAGTGGTATTTTCAAAATATAAGAGATTACCTAACTACCCTTGAGTTTTTATGAGATATTTGATGTCTAGAGAGTAGATTTTAGGGGTCCATTCTGGTAACTTTTAGATCTAATAACATTTTTTGGTAATAGACAATATTTATTAATAGATTAAAGCTAAATCCAATTTTTATGATTATTACCAGTTTGTTATTTATTTTCTCATATCAAACATATTTAGATATCTTAGAGTACCTTGGGAGATCATAATTGGTCAAGTTACACATTGTTTTTAATTATAGTATGGAAGAATTGATGATATGAAATGGATTAAAACACAAAACCTTAACATCATGACATCAATAAACAAATGGGAAAGATTAGGTATCTAATCAATAGGTAAAGAGAATTTTATAAAAGATAGTGAAAAATAACATGATGGATTGAATAAAGAAGTTATATGGTTATACTTAGGCATATAGTACCAAATTTAAAACACCCTTGATATGTCCACTTATATAATTTTTTATGGTTAGTAAGTGTTTATATATTTCTTTTGAGTTGTAGATAAAGAAACCAAGGCTATGAGGAAATTTAATATGGAAATTAGAAAAGTTGTAGAACACATACGTTTCCAAATAATAGAGTTATATGATATGAGATAATAATCATATGAAATATCCCTATTATTTAAATAAAGGACTAGGTAAACCCATTATATACTCATCCATGGGAATTATTTTCAAGTCGAAGAAAAAGTGATACTTTTCTCCTAATAACTAAAGTTAATTCTAGGTAATATTTGTTTCATGTGGATAGGTCCTTCAGTTGTTTTTAATTTTTTCCCATTTTGTGAAGTAAAAATAATGAAGGAAAAGGGGAAAATTCATTTAAAGGTTAATGCAAATAGGATAAATTAGTTTTATGAGTACTTTTAGAAGAATCATGTGGATGAGTACACTCTCCTCCCTACTACATGAAAAGAAATCTACCAGGTTTACAATTCCATTATTACTTATTTAGGATTCTTTGTGTTATTTTTTTTATTTTCAATAGCATGTGTATAATTGAAATCATGGAGGTTATTTGTTGTAGTTTGTGTCCTAGGACCGACTATTTTTACTTTAATTAAACGAATATTTTATGTGTTGAATATTAATAATACTTTTTATTAAATATTGTTTATTATTCTTCATGACTCTAATGTAATAATGTCCTAGAGTATACATTGCATTGATAAGGTCATATTAGTTCCCCACTATGATGAGAACCTTGATTTTTTATGATGATATTCTCAAATAATGTTCTATGGTTGGCTAACATACTATGGTGGGACACATATTACATATGTAAGAACCCATTTCTTCCTTTGAGGTATGGATATTTCCTTTTCAATTTATACTTAATGGAATGGGGAAAAGATGTCAAGGGGAAGGCTGTAGGCCTATTACATGATGTGACTAAGAACTACATGTCATGTACTTATAGGTACATGCCATGTATTAAAGGCTACATGCCATGTAATCCCGATACACGGCCATGTAATGGTTTTGCCAGAATTTGTATGGACATGGCATGTAGTCTCAATTACATTCCATGTACTTTTTTTATTAATTAAATTGGGAAGTAGCATCATTTTTGTGAAAATAGATAGGGGCTCGTCCAGGTTCATGAACAGCAGCATTGAGGGTCATTTTTCTTCCCAATTGATCATCTGAACCCTGATTCCTTCACGGTCAGTTGCGTTTGAACCCGATCAGTGAGCTCTCAATTCCTCTTGATCCTTTATTATTAGTTTATTATCTTGATTGAGTTATTTAATTTTGATCATTTATCATCATTTTGTAGATCTACTCAATTCTAGGTCGAATAAAATCTTGACACTAGATGAGGAGAGTCATACTATGACGAGGTAGGTGGTCTTGTGCCTTTTTCTCAATGTTTAGTTGTTTATATGTGCCATATTTTCATTATATCATGTTTAGGGTGTGACCTTGAATGGAAATTGACCCTTGTTGTTTCCTAAATATGATTAGAACATGATTTAGATTAATTTAGGCATGTTTGAGCTTTTTCGTTTGATTAAGGGCTACCATGTGGGTGCGTTCCTATGGAATGACCATTTATAGCCATTTGGATGAGGTTGCCTATGAGGCATACCTTTTTTCCTTATTGGGTTATTAAGTATGAATTAAATTTATTATGGAATTGAAATTTGGTTAAATTGTGATTGATATGATTTAAGGGTTTTGGATTAGTGATAGACCCTTTGCACCATGATATTCCAATTATCGTTTAAGCCTTGTGGTAGTTTAATTCACTTATTACTTGATTTGTATCATTCCCATGTGATTTTTTATATGTTAACCATGTAATAGTGTAATTTACATTTGTTTTTTATTATTCTTAAATTATGATATACTGGGCTTGACCCTGATTGACTATTATGCATGTGGGAGAAGATTTTTTATACATTTGGGTGAGGATTTTCTATGCATGTGGGTGAGGATTTGTTAGGAATGAGGGTGAGGGTTTTTTATACCTACGGGTGGGGGTTTTATATGCCTACGGGGAAGATGATGAGTTGAATAATGAAATTAAATGATTTATGGTGCATCTGTCAAGCCAAAGCACAAGCTTGGATTTGGTCATCACCTTATTTGACTAGATAGCCTTTTAAGGTATCTGTTGAATATTATTTATATGGGGGATTGAAGGGCTTAGGACGGATCTCAAAACTTATATAATTCAATGTAGTTGAATGGTTGAATTAACCGTAATGGATGAAAATAGAAAACATGACTTGTAGGATTTTTTACTTTCGGGAACTTCTTGGTTTACTATTTTTCCTTTTTATACACTACTTATTACATATACTCACTGATAGATAGGCACAAATATTTGGTGGTTGCCTACTAGGATTTATTTATCACAACCTGTTTGGGTCGTGCTTTTGGACCCAAATAGATTATATTGTTTCAGGTGTCAATACGGCCAAGCGCCCTTCTATAGGTACTTGGGATGTTGTTTATGAGCTGTAGAGCATGGGACCAAGCCAAGGATTGTGATGATTCCTAGTATCTTTTGTTTATTTTTTTCATTTTGAGACATATATTATGTATTGTTATAGTTTACTTGTTTGGTTTCTTTCCAAGAACCTGAGACATGTTGCATCATCTTTTGTACTGAATGATTCTTGGTTATTTATCTTATCATTATTCTACTATTTATTTCAGTTGTATGTTGTTTACTGCTTCTACTACCGTATTATTATTTATTCTATTGTGTTACACTCTTCTAATAAGGGAATATTTTCTCCACTATCACACCCTAGGCCCTCACTATTAGTCAACAGCCTCAGGCATTTGAGGAAATGCACTTGAATTCATGTCTCCAACTAGGTACAAGGCTCCGGTTGAGTGGAATTAAGATCTAGGATGTTACAAAGTAGTATCCAAGGCATTTATTTTCTGGTTTTCTTTACTATTTAGAGATGATACAAAGGAAATTTAATTTGGTAACTGTCTATGCATGAGATTAGCTACACCGTGTACAGGGAAAATCCAAATTACCTCGAATGAAATTGTAATTTTTTAATTTTGAGCTATTAAAGATGATTCGATTTCACCATTGGGTGATGCACTTGTTTTTCACTATTATTATTGATATAATTATGATTATATTTTGTTGAAACCTGATGATATGAGGTTATTACATCTCATGCATCATATAGGAACCTGTTAGAAATCACATGCCATGCATTCTTTCCATGACATTTAGAGATCATTAATAATTGCATATTGTTGTGATAGATGTCATGCTAGATATCATGTTGTTGTGATAGATACCATGATAAATATGCATGTTGTTGTGATAGGTGTATTGGTACGTGTTATGGTTAAATTGGATGGATGCCAAACTTTAGTCCTTGAGGAGTATCGGCCCTCTTGGATCATAATTTTGTGGATCGTGTTTTAGCCATGGGATATAAATTGTGTTTTTTATGTATTATATATGGATTCCAAGCTCTGGTTTGCGGGGATTATGGGCCCCCACGGATCATAATTTGGCACATCGTTTCTTTATTTTTCAAAAATAGTGGTTTTGGGGAAGTTTTTTATTCTTACTATCTGGAAACCTAAATAACATGGTGTGTGGTCATACGAACACACACCATGTGTTCTTTTCTTCAGGAAGAAAAGAACTTTTCTAAATATACACTATGTACTCTAAAGTACACACCATGTACTTTGAAGTACACATCGTGTACTCTAAAGTACACACCATGTACTTTGAAGTACACATCGTGTACTCTAAAGTACACATTGTGTGATAGATGACTATGTCATTAGACGTGTGAGAGAAAGCATGGGTTATTGAGTTTTGATCAGAACATGTCGTGTACCTTATGTACACCCCATGTAGTATTTCATAGGTAGACTCGTGTGTCTCTGGACATGTAAAAGTACATGGCCAAGATGTAATACTTCAGTAAACATCGTGTGTCATCCTGACATGTCGTGTACCAAAGAAGTTTACATGACCAAGGAAGGCAGAGTTACATGCCCATGTGAGAGTTTAATGGGACAAGATGTGTATAGTTTCTCTATTTCATGTACCTTGGGTGTTTACATGCCCAGGTCAGCAAGAGTACATGACCATGTAAAAGCTTAAGTGTACACTCCGTGTATGGTTCCTATACACCTTGTACTCATCCTTTATGAACTTTTGAGTATTTTATTCTCCTATTTAGTTCTTGTTCTCTTGAACTACCTACCTTGATGAATAAAGATTATACTAAGTTGTATGTGCTGGACTTTACATAGCAATGTCTCCACGAAAACCTCCAGTTGTATTCCAAGAGAGTGGAAATGTTCATACCCCGGAGATAGTAGGCCATGGGCTAACAGCGGACCCTCCAGACATGTCAGTTGCAGCACTAGCTATTATACCATACATAGGTGTGGATGCACAATTCCATGAAGGGTTCATGAGGTTTATACAGACCTTTCAGAGAATACCTAAGCCTACCACATCTATAGAAGAACTAACGTGAGTATTCCAGTAGTAGCATCCGCCTATGATTTTAGAGGATAGTGGACCATAGGCTACAGATTCATAGTTGGAGTCCATGCTTTTGATCTTTGAGAATCTATAGATGCCTCCTGGGAGGAGGTTTAATCTCACAACTTATATGATGTATGATTCTAACAAGAGGTGGTGGGATGTTATCACAAAGACAGAGCATCATCGGGACATGGCATGTGGATATTTTTAGATGGTATTCTATGAATACTATTTTCCCGAGATGCTGAGGGCCGATAAATCCCAGGATTTCATGCTTCGGGAGTAGGGAACTATGTTAGTGATGGAAAACTCTGCCTTTTTCACAAATCTTCATATATTTGGACCTATTATGATGGGTGATGATACTTCTAGGGCAAGGTAATTTGAGGATATTCTCAGGTATGATATTTGATTGTAAGTGAATGTTTTCATCTTGCCTTCTGTATATTCCATAATGAATCAAGCACTCGTTACTGAGGGTAATATATGGGAAGCTGGAGGTGCAAACTAGGGTAGTTCGTAACTAGGATGTAGATCTTGATTAGGAGCAATAAGCATCATATGAAGCTTTATCACGGTGATATGAGTAGTCAGAATGTTTCTTCTAGTATCCAGGAGAGGTTCTATCAGTGTGGAAGAACTGGGCATATGAGACCGTAGTGCCCAATGGACCCAGTTGAGTGTTGAGCTTGCAGCAGGATGGGCCATCTATAGTGATATTGCAGGGAACTTCCACCAAAAACTAGTGAAAGAGGTTTTTCATAGACTCCATGTTCAGAAGTGGGGTCAGTAGCTTCTCACCAGTCAGGGAACTGAAATATGTCAGGTTTATCAGGCCAAGGTGGTGGTGGTGTCTGTCATCGCCAGACGGATCTTAGTGACAGTAGGGCGGTTTAGCTCAAGGCCCCCAGGTACTGTCTCAGGGTCGTGATACGGGTCAGACTTATGCAGTGCAACAGACCCAGTAGAAGTAGGATCCTAGACCTTCTACTATCAAAGGTACTATTCTAGTCACCTTCATTTTATCTTCTTCACTCTTTGATATAGGGGTTTCTCATAATTTTATATTTGTGCTTGTTGTAGAGAGCCTTGTTCTCTGTGTTTTCTCTTCTGATTGTTTTATGAAACTAGAAACTCCATTAGGGATAAGGATGGAAGGTGTGTGTCAGTGTATGGAGTGTCCCCTTGAGGTTGGTGGGTGTCACTTATTTTGGTATCATTATGTCTTAGAGATGAAAGGCTTTTATTTCATACTCAGAATGTACTGGATAGTCTTCCTTCAAGCTGTTTTCGATTTCTATCATCGTAGGATGAGTTTTATGTCACCAGAAGGCGGATCATTTCTATACAAGGGATAATTGTTGGGAAAAAATCCCTCAAGGTAACATTGTAGTATTTTTGGGTTGATTTTGTTTGTTGAAAAAGCAGGGTTCCATGGAGAATTGTTGAGTTCCTGAGAATTTTTTGAAAATCCATGTTGACAATGAACAACGACAAAGGAATGGATGATCTAGAGGTGGTACAAAAGAGCAGTACAAGGTGGCGTTGTTTTCCATTGTTTGCCAAATTTTTGGGGTCCAAAATTTAGTGGTTGGTGAGCATTGCGAAAATAGGATTTCCATGATGATCATATTTTAATATGGCACAGGAATGAATTTTGCGAAGAGAGGCTTCACGGTTTCGAATTCGCGAAGACCAGAAGAAAGATGGCGGTGACTCTCCGCGATTACGTCAAAGCTTCACGAACGGCAGAGGTTGAAGTGCATCACGGCGGTGATGGGATTTGTGAGGGATCTTCACGGCCAAGGCATGAAATAATGTTGACGGTGATGCTCTGCGATTACAACGAGCTCTGTGATCGGAAAATTTACACGGTGCTTCGCGATTCTGAGAGAATTCCGGCGGAAACTTTGGAGATTCGTGATTTTAGATGATGTGGCATGGACTTCACACGGAAGGGTCAAGGGTCGGTGGAATTTCCTACAAATAGAGGTCGACCCCTCGAGAGAAGGAGAGAGAGCTTCCAAAGAAAATTTTTTGCTCTCGTTTCGCGAAGGTGGTTCGTGAAGATAGTGTTCTTCGCGAAAGAGAGGTTCTTCACGGCGGCTAATCTAGCTCCGTGAAAGTCAGTGCGCTTCGTGAGGTCGCGTGCTCTAAGGAGTGTGCTTCACGAAGAGGCAGGAGCTCTGTGACGGCCTAAGCATTGCGAATTCTTGAGCTTCGCGAGAGTGCTTCGTGAGAGTGCTTCACAAAAAGGTAGGAGCTTCACGAAGGCTTATTTAAGCTTCACGAAATTGGGATCCTCGCGAAGTAGGGTGCTTTGCGAAGGTGTTTCCAAAGGTTGTTGCCCAGTTGTCAGAGGCAAAGGGGTATTCATCAGTGGGTGAACTTTGAACTTCAGTAGAGCATCTATCAATAGTTGAGGATGCATTCTTTCATGAAAATGAAGAGACCTACAGGTCTATAAACTGTGAGTGGATCTTTTGAAGAAGTAGTGATCTCACTTCAGTTGAGAGAGTAGTGAGTTCTTATATTGTGTGTGGTTGTAAACCAGGATGGACAGTGAGACCGCTTCGAACTTGTAAACAGCAGTGCGCTTATAGTGGAATTGGTATATCGGAACACTGCCGGTGTATGCTCCTTGGAAGTAGCCCAGTGAGGGTGAACCAATTAAAAATCATTGTTTCCTGTGCATGCTTTAAAGTTTGCTCATACTCTGCATCGGGAAGGAGAGAGAAGAGGGTTTTGTCAAACAGAAAAACAAGATCAAAAGGGGCAGTTGTTTTAATCTGTCATACTCTGATTCACCCCCCCCCCCCCTCTCAGGGTATCTAGCCTAGTGGACCTAACAATTGGTATCAGAGGGAAATTTTAATATTTGTGATTCTCTCTCAAATGGAGGTTACCAATCATAAAGGGATTCCGATCTTCGATGGGAACAATTTTCAGCTATGGAAGAATCAGATGCAACACTACTTCCAATCTTTAGGAATGGATGTGTTCACAGCAGCAATGCATGGTATAACAACTGACATCAACAGTGGGGCATTATCGGATGTTGAGCAAAGAGAATTGGATTCTGATGCCAAGGGAATAAATGCTTTAGGGGGAGCCTTGTCCAATGTTATCTATACGAAGGTGATTTCATGTAAAATATCACATGCCATGTGGGAAAAAATTTTTAATATATATGAAGGAGATACAAAGGTCAGAGAGGAAAAGCTACAAGTACTATGGAATAAGTATGAAGATCTGAAGATGAACCCAAATGAGTCTGTTGATGCATTCTTTGATAGGGTAAATGTTGTAGTAGAATACATGCGAGGTCTTGGAGAAGTTATTGAATACATCAAAATTGTGAAGTGTATCTTGAGGAAACTTCCACCTTGGTTCAATCCAAAAGTTTCAGTTTTGGAAGATAAAGACCCGAAAGAGCTGACATTGGACAACCTACACAACACCCTTGTTTCATATTAAATGAGAAATGATGATAATGATGCTGTGTAAAAGGGGAAATCCAAAGAGGTGGCATTTGAGGCCATGAAGAAGCTCACCATTGAAGGCTCTCAGGAAGAAGAAGAGACTGATGAAGTGATGGCATTCCTCTCCTCAAACCTTCAAATAGGAAAAGGAATGTTTAAAGGGAAACTTACACTTTCTTGTTTTAGATGTGGAAAGGTTGGACATCTTGCGGAACGGTGCCCCAAAAAGTTCTAAGAGGATGATGATGTTGATGAAATCGAAATTCCCAAGAATAAGTATCCAGCCTATTGGAAAGGAAAGAAACAGTTCAATATAAATTTCTTTAAGAAAAAGAACCTTCTTTCAAAAGAATATGACAGTTTAGATGAGTCAGAGGCTGATGAGGTTTAAGAGATAGAGAACTGTAAATATCGAGGAGAAAATTCTATGGTGGCAGTTGTCGGTAGTTCTCATAATAAGAATGAAACTGAAGGTGATGAAGAAGAAGAAGAAGTTGAGGGAAGAGTTGATATGCAAGCAGAGTTAGAGGCTACTCTTGAAGAGATATATGTTTGGAGAGACAAAACAAAGAAATCCAACAAAGTTGTTCGTGATGCCAAACTCTATATGCAGCAACAGGAAGAAGAGAAGTCTGAGTTGATGGAAGAAATCGATAAACTCAAGTTATCAACACCAGAGGACTCAAAATCAGTGAGTGAGTATAAAATAAAAATTGAAGAATAGAAAAGGTAGATTGATAGCTTGAATAACACAAGGAAAGAACAAATCAAGTGTATTTAAGAACTTGAAGGAGAAGTTGTCGGTCTGCAAAAAAAGTTTAAAGATCAAGAAAATCTCTTGACTCCTACTGGGTCATCAACAAAGCAGATCACTCAGAAAACTGAGAAGCTGAAAGTGGAGAATAGTGGTTCAGCAATAAAGAAGAATCAACTTTGTTAAGATTCTAAGACTGATGAAGGGATTGATCCAAAACAGAAATTTGTGAAAGTTTAGGTTAGACTTCAAGCACCCACTCTGAGACTGAAGGTGGATTTGGGCACAAGGAAGAATCAGAATACTCAAAGATCCCAAAGGGAAACTAGCAATGCAGAAGTAACACGAAGGAATGCGCCTTATATCAGGTGTTATTGTTTTCAAAAAATGGGACATTCACAGTATGTGTGTTCCATAGCCAAGAGATATTGAAGGGAACAAGAACAGAGGTGGCATCCAAATAGAGAAATGTTCTCTAAAACATATTTTGAAGGGCACTATTTTTGGTGCGGAGGATTCAGGCACATGGCTAGGTATTTCACTTCGACCATACAAAGGAATATTCCAAAGCAGAACCCAAATGTTCACAAACAATAGATCAATGAACCAACAGGTGAGTTAAAAATGCAAAATAGATTTCCACCTATGTAGGATGAAGCTAGTCCATCATACTCTGAGAAAGAACAAAAGTCTCAATCCATGCCGTGTGTGAAGGAAAAAATATGGACCATGAAGAAGAAGGATGAGAAGGTCGTGGTGGCAGAAATTGACCTTAAAGCATCATATCACTTTGGTGTATGGATCCTTGAAAGTGGTTTCACATCTCACATGACAGGTAATAAGGATCTTGTTATAGGCGTAAAATATGACAAAGAAAGAGTTTTCAAGTTTGGAAATGATGAAGTCCTGAAGATTATTGGCTCAGGAAAGGCCAAGTTTGGGGGCAAAGAGATGAGACGTGCTGATGTCTTAGTAGTAGAAGGCCTCAGTCACAATTTGCTCAGCATCAGTCAACTATGTGACTCGGGACATTCTGTAAGGTTTAATAAGAAGATGTGTGTCGTCAAAGGAAGAGATGGGGCAATAGTTCTACAAGTAAAAAGAACAAAGGTAAATCTTTACCTGATGAGTGGAGAAGAAGATATGTGTTTTATGTCTAGAGAGTAAGAAAACAAGTTGTGGCATAAATGACTTGGTCATCTTTGCCAACCATCCATGGAATATCTGGTAAAGTGTGATGTAGCAAGAGACCTACCCAAGCTATCACGTGATCATACTCACACGTGTGACGCATGCCAACAAGGAAATATCATCAGAAAGACGCATAAGGCAAAAGAAAATAAGTCAACAAGAGTGCTCGAATTGGTGCATGCAGATGTTTGTGGACCCATCACACCAAGAGAAATTGACGGAAAGAGGTACTACATTCTTTTCATCGATGACTATAGTAGAATGGAATGGGTATTTATTATTTCCCATAAGTCTGATGTGTTCAGTTGCTTAAAACAGTACCGAAGGGAATGTGAAAGGATGCTTGGACAGAAAATTCTGAAGTTTTGTACTGACAATGGTACGGAATTCACAAACAGTCAGGTAGAAGATTATCTAGAGAAACACGGGATAAGGCATTAAGTTTCTTCAGTAAGAACTCCCCAACAGAATGGAGTGGTTGAAAGGAGAAATAGAATCATCAACAACATGTCCAGAATGATGCTCATTGAAAAGGACCTACCAGAGAAATTTTGGAAGGAAGCAGTTTTAACATCGGTCTACATTTCTAACAGGGCTCTGTTGTGTCCTAAGGAAGGAAAGATTCCATACAAGGTGTGGTATGGAAAGAATCCAATGGTGAAATACTTCCAAATATTTATATGTAAGTGCTTTATCCTCAATAATTAAAAACATAGGAAATACGAGTCTTGAGGAGATGAGGGTATATTTCTTGGATACTTAGGAAAAAGCAAGGCATATAAATGCTTTAACAAAAGTCTAGGAAAAGTAGTTGAGAGAAATGATGTCACTGTAGTGGATAATGAGGAGATCATTCAACAACGCAGTGAATAATTTCCTGATGAGAGTGATGAAGAAGAAAGCAACGCAGGGGAAGCAGAAGTGGCTGATGTTGATTCAGAATAAGATACTGATGATGATCATGAGAAGGTAAAGTATGTATCTGCACAAAATCCAAGGAGTCGAGTTGAAATTGATAGGTAGAATATCATTGGTGATCAGTCTGCTCCGGTTCAGACTAGGAGAATGAAATCACTACAGTAGAAATCGTTCCTATCTCAGGTTGATCCAAAATTCTTTTCTGATGCAGCTGAAGATGAAAACCAGATTCAGGCAATGAATGAAGAGCTAGATCAGATTGAGAAGAATCAAACATGGGAGATTGTTTTGAGGCCAGAAGATAATAATGTCATCGGGACTAAATGGGTCTATCGCAACAAGATGAATGAACATGGAACAGTGATTCGGATCAAAGCACGAATTGTGTGCAAGGGTTACTCTCAGATCGAGGGAATAGATGTTGATAAGACATTTGCACCGGTTTCAAGGCTGGAGACAATCAGATTATTCCTATCCATCATAGTGCAAAGGAAGTTCAAAGTGTTCCAGATGGATGTCAAATATTCATTTTTGAATGGGGTTCTAGAGGAAGAGGTGTATATTGAGCAGCCAGATGGTTTTCTCATTCATGAGGATGAGAACAAGGTTTGCAGACTGAAGAAGGCATTGTATGGGTTGAAACAAGCACCAAGAGCATGGTACTCAAGGCTTGATCAGTACTTGAGGACGCTTGGTTTCCAGCATGGGGGAGTTGATTACAAACTCTATTTCAACAACAACAGTAATCAAAGGATGATTGTCTTAGTTTATGTTGGCGACATAATATTTGGCAGAACAGATGAAGCTCAGTGTAGAAATTTTTCCGAATTCATGAAAAGTGAGTTCGAAATGTCAATGATTGGAGAGCCAATATTTTTTCTTGTTCTATAGGTGACCCAAGTAAGTGCTGGAACATTCATTTCAGAATCCAAATATGCCAAGGAGGTTTTTAAAATATATGGAATGGAAAATTCCAAGGAGATGAAGACTCCGGTAGCTACCTGGATGAAATTGTCCAAAGATGAGGATGGCAAGGCAGTTAATATCACAGAATATAGGCAAATCATTGGAATTTTTCTATACCTGATTGCAAAAAGGCCTGACATTGTATTTTCCACATGCCAAGAATCAAGATATCAAAGTAATCCCAAGTATAGCCACATGATTGTAGTGAAAAGAATACTTCGGTATATCAAGGGAACAGTGGACTTCGGCTTGATGTATAATGGAAAATCTCAGTCTGAATTATTGGGATATACTGATGCTGATTGGGCTGGTTCAGTAGATGACAGGAAGTCAACATCAGGAGGTGCTTTCTATATTGGCGGATTGTGTGTTTCTTGGCTCAGCAAGAAGCAAGATTTCATTTCATTGAGCACTTCAGAAGCTGAGTATATTGCTGCCACTCAAGCTTGCACACAGTTATTGTGGATGAAACAACAGCTTGATGATATGGGCATTGAAGTGAAGTCTCTGATTGGAATACAGTGCGATAACTCAAGTGCTATAAATCTCAGAAAAAATCTCGTCCATCATTCAAGGACAAAGCACATTGAGATAAAGTATCATTTTATCAAAGAAAAGGTTGAGCAGGGAATCGTGAAGTTGGAGTATGTGCCTACAGAGCTACAGGTTGCAGACATTCTGACAAAGGCCTTACCCAATGAAGCTTTTGAGAGGCATCGACTGGATATGGGAGTTTAGTCAACTCCCCACACTTAAAATAGTGTGGCAGTGCCCCCCCCCCTCCCCGAGGTATGATGTGTTTTTCCCTACTGTGCTGATATGTTTTCTCTACTCTGTTACAGACAGTAGAGAAGTGAACTTTGGGCTCATTGACAAAGGGGGAGAAAATAGTGATTGTTCAAGGGGGAGACAGTGTGGAAATTTGATAAATCATAATTGATATGGGGAGAAGCTGACAGGTGGAGTAGCGAGATAGGGGGAGAATAAAAGTAAATCTGATGATGCTAGAAGTGATTAATCAAAGCATAGATATCACAACAGCACAGGATCATGATAAAATCAGAAGAGTGATGTTGGAATGGTGTGAGAAGGTGTCCAGCTATCACAAATTGGTATCAGTGTGGTCCAACAATTGGTATCAATTTTTCAATTGGTATCAGTTTGGAATCGACAATTGGGGTCTGACATGAAGTGTTTCATTAATGAACTTTTCATACTACTCTTGTTTCTCACGCCGAGCATTGCTCATGTGGGCTTAGAGTACATGTTAAGTGAATCCTTGAACACTATCATAATCGCAAGAGGAAAATGGTGGTAGAGGCTGGAAGGAGAATCAGATAGGTATCAAAGTGCAGAAAATCATTCTGAGAAGAGTTATGAAGAGTTGTCAACAAACCCAAAGGGGTAGATTGTTGGGAAAAAATACCTCAAGGTAACATTGCAGTATTTTTGGGTTGATTGTGTTTGTTGACAAAGTAGGGTTCCATGGAGAATTGTCGAGTTCTCGAGAAGTTGTTGACAATCCATGTTTACAAAGAAAGATGACAAAGGAACGGATGTTCTGGAGGCGATACAAAAGACCAGTACAAGGGGGCGCCGTTTTCTAGTGTTTGCCAAATTTTTGGGGTCCAAAATTTGGAGGTTGGTGAGCATCACAAAAATAGGATTTCCATGATGATCATATTTTAATATGGCAGAGGTGTGAATTTTGTGAAGAGAGGCTTCACGGTTTGGAATTCGCGAAGACCAGAAGAAAGATGGAGGTGACACTTCGCGATTACGTCAAAGCTTCGCGAACGGAAGAGGTTGAAGTGCATCGCGACAGTGATGGGCTTTGCGAGGGAGCTTCGTAGCAAAGGCATGAAATAATGTTGACGGTGATGCTCCGCGGTTACGACGAGCTCCGCGATCAGAAAATTTCCGTTGTGATTCACGATTTGGATAGAATTCCGGCGGAAACTTCGGAGCCTCGCGATTTGAGATTATGTGGCGTAGACATCACGCGGAAGGGTCGAGGGATAGTGGAATTGCCTATAAATAGAGGCCAAACCCCTTGAGAGAAGGAGAGAGAGCTTCCAAGAAAATCCTTTGCTCTCGTTTCGTGATGGTGGTTCGCGAAGATAGTGTTCTTCGCGAAAGAGAGGTGCTTCGCGGTGGCTAATCTAGCTCCGCGAAAGGCAGTGTGTTTCATGAGGCCACGTGCTCTAAGGAGTGTGATTCGCGAAGAGGCAGGAGATCCGCAACGGCCTAAGCATTAAAAAGTATTGAGCTTCGTGAGAGTACTTCGTGAAAATGAAGGAGCTTCGCGAAGGCTTGTTTGAGCTTCGCGAAATTGGGATCCTCGCGAAGTAGGGTGCTTTGCGAAGGTGTTTCCAAAGGTCGTTTCCTAGTTGTCAGAGGCAAAGGGGTATTCATTAGTGGGTGAACTTTGAACTTAAATAGATCATCTATCAATAGTTGAGGATGAATTCTTTCATGCAAATGAAGGGACTTATAGGTCTATAAACTATGAGTGGATCTTCTGAAGAAGCAGTGAGCTCACTTCAGTTGAGAGAGCAGTGGGTTCTTAAATTGAGTGTGGCTGTAAATCAGGAGGGACAGTGAGTCCGCTTCGAACTTGTAAACAGCAATGCACTTATAGTGGAATTGGTACATTGGTACACTGCCGGTGTATGCTCCTTGGAAGTAGCCCAGTGAGGGTGAACCAAGTAAACATCGATGTGTCCTGTACATGCTTTAAAGTTTGCTCATACTCTGTATCGGGAAGGAGAGAGAAGAGGGTTTTGTCTAACAGTAAAACAAGATCAAAAGGGGCAGTTGTTTTAATCTGTCATTCCTTGATTAACCCCCCCCCCTCTCAAGGTATCTAGCCTAGTGGACATAACAAGAATGGGATTTCCAGGTGAGTCGATCTAGACTCGAGCAATGTGGGTTGAGTGGGATGATAGAACATATTTCTAGTTTATATCTAGATGACCAGGGAACACGTCAGATAGATTTCCCTCCAATTGTTGATCGTTTCAGGTATGTTTTACCAGATGAATTTTCATGTTTACCTCATGTAAGAGAGGTAGAGTTCTCTGTCGAGCTAGAACCAGGAGCTGGACCAATATCCATTCCTCCTTATAGGATGGCTATTAAGGAGCTAAAGGAGATCAAGAGGCTGCTAGAGGATTTAGAGGTAAGGGGTTTATTTGAACCAATACTTATCTATGGGGTTCACCGGTCCTTTTTTCAAAGAAGGTGGATAGTACCCTCAGAATATTCATAGACTATCAGAAACTGAACTACTTGATGGTTAAAACTCGATATCCCTTTCCACGGATAGATGACCTATTTTATTAGCTTCGAGGAGATATGGTGTTCTAGAAAATAAACATAAGATCAGGATATCACCAGGTATGTGTTCAATATTTATACATACCTCGTACCACATTTCTTAGAAGGTATGGTCTATATGAGTATTTGGTTATGTTGTTCGGTCTCACAAACATGCTAAAGGTTTTTATGGCACAGATGAACTGAGTGTTCCATCCTTACTTGGATTCTTTTTTGGTGGTTTTCTTAGATGATATATTGGTATATTATCCCAATCAACAAGACCATTCCACACATCTTGATATTGTTTTGAGTACACTGAGAGAGCATCAGTTATATTCTAAGATCTCAAAGTGACACTTCTGGATGGATCAGATTCACTTCCAAGTTCACGTCATCTTAGAGATAGGATTATCAGTAGAGCCAGAGAAGGTGAGAGAAGTAGTTACCTGGGAGCATCCCAAGAATGTATTTGAGGTGCTAATTTTTATAGGATTATCTAGTTACTACATGAATTTCATATAAGACTTCTCACGCTTAGCAGATACGATGACGGGCTTGACAAAGAATGGTGTGAAGTACGTATGGTCAGATTTTTTCAAGATGGCCTTTCAGAAGCTGAAAGGGATATTAACATCGGCATCGATACTAAGTTTTCCAAAGTCAGGTATGAGTTACATTGTGTATTGTGATGCATCAGGTATCGGTCTGGGAGTAGTGCTTATGCAGGGGGGATGATTCATTGCTTATGGGTTTTGACAATTGAGGCCACGTGATAGGAAATATTTGATGCATGATCTTGAGTTATCTGTGGTTGTTCATGACTTACACTATTAGAGACATTAATTTATGGGGGAGTATTTTGTGGTGTACACAGACCACAAAAGTCTCAAGTACATATTTACTCAGCGTGATCTAAATTTGATGTAGTGAAGGTGGGTAGAATACCTTCAGTATTTTGAATTCGATCTTGCCTACATGCCTGGGAAAGGCAATGTAGTGGCTGATGAACTTAGCATAAAGAATCATATATAGTCATTTCAAGATGCCAATAGCAAGTGGTAGCTTATGTAATTGTTCTCTGAGATGCATTTGGAAGTGCACAACAGTCAAGGACAAATTTTCCTTTCTTCTTTAGTTGTGACTTATACCCTACTAAATAGAGTTAGGATGAGATAGATATCAAATTTTTATGTCCTAGTCCTGCGGGAAAGTGTAGTAGGTGAGGATCCACCTCTTGGTTGGGCGGTGGGTGATGATGAGATCTTGCAAAACCATAGACGTGTATGGGTTTTAGTGTACATACATGAGGAGTTGATGTGGGATTTTTAATCTTAATCTTAGATAGCACATCTTATAGTTACCAAGATGTATCATGACTTTTTTCGTCAGTACTGGTGGTCGGTTATGAAGAGAGAGGTAGCTGGTTTTGTTACGAGGTGTTCCACTTGTCAGCAGGTGAAGGTGGAACATCAGCGGCCAGCCGGTATTTTATAGCATTTACCTATCCCATTGTAGAAATTGGATGATATTGCAATGGATTTCATGACTGGGTTACCGAGGTCACCTATAAGTAACGATGATCTCTGGTTAGTGGTTGACAGACTTACAAAGGTCACTCACTTCTTGCTGATCATAGAGACCTTTGGGGTTGATGAGCTTGGGAAGATGTATATTCATGAGGTGGTATGACTTCATGGGGTCCATTGCTCTATTATTTCAGATAGGGATTTCCACTTTACCTCTCATTTTTTTCATAGTTTTCATAGGGTACTGGGTGCATAGGTTCTTCTGAGCACAGCATACCACCCTCAGACTAATGGTCAGTCAGAACGTACAATATAGGTGCTGGAGGACATGCTGCAAGCATACGTCCTAGACTTTGGGGGATCTTGGGAGAAGAATATTCCCTTGTTTGAATTTCCCTACAAAAATAGTTTCCAAGAGACTATAGAGATGGACCCTTATGAGGATTTGTACAGTAGGCCATGCCGATCACCCCTGTGTTGGCTGGAGGTGGGTAAGGTAGCTTTACTAGGACCACGTCTCATGAAAGATACTTCTAAACAGGTCCAGATGATTCACAATAAGATGGATACTATGAACTCTCATCAGAAATCTTATTTCAATCATCATAGATGACTTCTAGAGTTCGAGGTTAGGGATTGAGTTTTCTTGTGTGTTGCACTGAGGTTGGGACACAAGAGAATCAGGAGATAGGGTAAGTTTTCGCCGAGATACATTGGTCTATTTTATATTCTAGAGAGGGTTGGGCTGATTGTCTATTGATTAAAGTTACCTTAGAGGTATGGGGCTGTGCACAACATCTTCCATTTTTCTCAATTGCGGTGTTACTTTTTGGACTTGTCTCACATCTCTCAGCCTGAGGAAGTGGAGTTTCAGGAAGATGCGACCTTTGGGGAGCATCTCATTCATATTGTGGATCCTAGCATGAAGGTTCTCCATGTATGGTATATTCCTTTAGTATGGGTGTTATGGAAACATAGCCAAATGTAGGATGAGACTTGGGAGAGGGATTCCAACGTATGATCACAGTGGCTGGAGTTGTTCTTAGATTTTTCTTCACCACCCTTGGAAGGGAAATTTGGGGACGAATTTCTTTAAGGGGGGATTTTGTAAAAACCCAGTTCTTACTTCGAGGTATGTATATTTTCTTTTCATTTTATACTTAATAGAATGGGGTAAATAGTTATAGGGTATAGTTTTAGGCCTGTTACACGATGTGACTGGGAACTACACATCATGTACTTATAGGTACACGTTGTGTATTAAAAGATACATGCCATGTAATCCCAGTACATGTCCATGTAATGGTCCGGCCAGAATTTGTATAGACACAGAATGTAGTCTCAAGTAAACGTTGTGTACATTTTTTATTGATTAAATCAGTAAGTAGCATCATTTTTGTGAAAATGGATAGGGGCTCATCTGGATTCATGAATAGCAGCATTGAGGGTTGTTTTTCTTCCCGATTGATCATCTGAACCCCAATTCATTTGCCTTCAGATGCATTTGAACCCAATCGATGAGCTATCAATTCCTATTTTTCCTTTCTTCCTGGTTTTTTCTCTTGATTGAGTTATTTAAGGTTGAGTGTTTATCATCATTTTGTATATCTACTACATTCAAGGTTGAATCATATCCCAACGCTGGATGAGGAGATTCGTACTATGATGAGGTGGGTGGTCTTGTGTCGTTAGCTCAATGTCGAGTTGTTTATATGTTTTGTATTGTCATTTTCCCATGTTTAGGGTGTAACCTTGAATGGAA
The DNA here is from genome assembly GCA_963277665.1 of Viscum album. Lineage (NCBI taxonomy): Eukaryota > Viridiplantae > Streptophyta > Magnoliopsida > Santalales > Viscaceae > Viscum > Viscum album. The sequence goes on from OY728152.1 coordinate 1,769,965,614, forward strand.
ATTGACCCTCGTTGTTGCCTAATGATGATTAAAACATGATTTAGATGAATTTAGGCTTTTTTGGGCTTCTTAGTTTGATTAAGGGACACCTCGTGGGTGAATTCCTTTGGAATAGTCATTTATTTCCATTTGGATGAGGTTTCCTATTAGGCATGCCTTATTTTTTCCTTATTCGGTTGTTAAGTATGAATTACATTTATGATGGAATTGTATTTAGGGTAAATTCTGATTGATATGATTTAAGGGTTTGGGATTAGTGATTTCCCCTTTGCCCCGTGATTTACCAATTATAATTTAAGCCTTGTGATAGTTTAATTCACTTTTTTCTTGATATGTATGATTCCCATGTGAGTTGTTATATGTTAACCATTTAATAGTGTAATTTACAAGTGTTTTTTGTTGTGCTGAAATGTTGATATACTGAGCTTGACCCTGATTGACTGTTATGATTGTGAGAGAAGATTTGGTATGCCTATGGGTAAGGATTTTCTATGTATGTGGGAAAGGATTTGTTAGGCCTAAGGGAGAGGATTGGCTATGCCTGTGATCAGGGTTTTTCTATGTCTTTGGGAAATATGCTGAGTTGAATATTGAAATGGAATGATTTATGATGCATCTGCCAAGACAAGGCACAATCTTGGATTTGGTCTTCACCTTATTTTTTTAGATAGCCTTCCGAGGTATCTATTAAGAATTATTTATATGGGGGATTGACAGTCTTAGTCTGGATCTTGAAACTTATATAATTCAATGTAATTGAATAGTTGAATTAAACATAATGAATGAAAATGGAAAACATGACTTGTAGGATTGTTTACTTTTGGGTACTTCCTAGTTTACTATTTTCCCTTTGTATACACTACTTGTTCCATATACACACTGACAGATAGGAACAGATATTTTGTGGTTGCCTACTGGGATTAATTTTTCACAGCTTGTTTGGGTCATGCTTTTGGACCCAAACTGATTACATTATTGTAGGTGTCGATAAGGGAAAGTTCCCTTCTACATGTACCCGATATGTTCTTTAAGAGCCGTAGAGCATGGGACAGAGTCGAGGCTTGCGATGATTCCTAGTATCTTTTGTTTATTTTGTTCTTTTTAGACATATATTGTGTATTTTTGTTGTGTACTTGTTTGGATACTTTCATAGAACATGAGACATACTGCATCATCTTTTGTACTAAATGATTCTTGGTTATTTATTTTATCAGTCTTCTACTATTTATTTCATTTTTATGTTTTTTACTGCTTCCACTATTGTATTATTACTTATTCTGTTGGGTTAAATTTTGATAATGAGGGAATAGTTTTCCCACTATCACACCCTAGGCCCTCACTACTAGTCAGAATCCTCTGGAGTTTGTGGAAATGCACTTGAGGCCATGTGTCCAACCTGATATGGGGCACTAGTTGTGTGTCATCTGAATCCAATACGTTACAACATAGACTTAAAATTTCAAGTACTCATAATAAGATGAGGATTATTCTCATAAATTTCACACTTGGTAATTTTCAAGATGGGATATTATGAGAATAAGCTCGCTAGTAGTAATTCTACATGTTTTGGTGTCATTGGATATTCCTATCTACAAGTGTGTGTGATGGTCATTAGACTTTAAGATTATTATTAATGCATGTTACAACTCATGTACTTAATTTTATTTCATAAACCATGATTATAAAGATTCATAAAGAAGTTGGATACATTGGGTGTGTCACGACTAACATGTCATTAATGAATAATTAAAGGAAGGATGTGTCCCTTCCATCTTTATGGAAGTTGGTATCTCGTCCCTTTGATTAGAATAGAATTGTCATATTAAATTCCATGGTCATAGTGTAACAACATTTTTATTTCAAATATTCAAAGAAAGACATATTGATCAAATAGGTTTCTGGCAAGGTTATGCAACCTGGTTGATAAGATATTATGAAAAAGGTATTATATTACATAAGGAGTGTTTGTATGTGGTTGTTGATTTTGCGACATCAATTTATTTCTCTTGGGTGACTTGACCTGTTTCTAGAGAGTAATCTTGGACTTTAGGCAAGCCCACCTAATTAAAAAGAGAAATAATCCTATAGGGTCACACACTAAGTTTTTCTGTTGGCCTCTATTAAATCATATTTGAGTTTAATTAATGGAATAAATATTATTCTCAAGTCTGATGAATAATTTTATTCAAGTTATATTGATTGCATAAATTAAATAAATATTTATTCTCTAGTATGTGAATAAAATATTTATTTTATATATTAAATATTTTATTAAATATATTTTCACTAGATTGTGAATAAAATATTTATTTAGTTGTTCAATAAATTATAGGGGAGTTCCAACAGATCAAGACTGAGTCTGGTGAAAAATATTGATTAATGAGACTATTACATAATATTTTTTATTGCAAAAGTTGGAACATGCCACAAAATAATAATATAATTATTGTTATGTAGCTTGGGATTTATTAAAGGTAATACATGTTATTTAATATCTGGTATGTAATTAAATAATATTTTAACCTAAATCCTAACTCTATAAATAGATGATTTGTCTATTTTGTAGTGTATCCAAAATTGAGAATATATAATTTTTTCATACAATAAATTTTTTCTCAACTCCTCCTTTTCTCTACCTCTCAATAATGAAAAGTGCAAGAGATATTTCTTCAAGATTGAAGAATGATTGATCAAGAACAAACAATGAAAGACACTCAACTCACTGCACTATCACCCGAAGATCGATTGGTGTTGGTCAGATATCATAGGAGAATGTGTGTATCACCACTATAGGGATTCAATCCTTGGATCCTCACAGCACAATGACGGTAATCTGAAAGGTTCTTTTCAAATGATCAACATTCACCAAAAATGAAAGTTCATAAGTCCAAGTATTTATTTCTTCAAATATTAAATAAATTAATTATTAATTTGAAATGCAAGATCATTTCTCTTGGTTTCAGACAACAACATATTATAAGAATTTTATCATCTAATATATCACTCATCTATGCATGCTTTCTCCTTTTCCCAGATTCATCAAGTGGTATTAGAGTATTCATGTTTAAATTTATAATTATTTATTTGATTACTGATCTATGTGTAATTGTGGTTGGATTTTCATTTCATGTTATTAGTTAGTTAATCTCATTTTAATTACCATATTATCGAAATATTAATCATGTTCGTTCAGTGTTTCATTTTTTAAAGGTTTAAGACCAAATGAAGAATGACCGGAGATGACATTGGGAAGTTGAAAATCATTGATCAGTAAAAATGGGTTACACAACATGCGACCGGAGCACACTCTATATACCCCTACGCATTGTATCTAGATGTGTCGAGAAATTAATTACATGTGGTGATTTTATTTTATACCGTGTGTTGAACAGAAAATATGATACACGGTAAGTGGATACAAGGTGTGTAGCTTGCTTGTACACACTATGTAGTCTATCTGAGTTAACATTCCGAAGCTCAAGGCGTGTGACTTGGATATACAGAAACTGAGGTATATGGCATGTAGCTGCATGTACATGTTGTGTAGCCTCCCATTAGTGGAAAAAAATTAAAAATAAATTAATTTTTAAAATTTTATCATTAAAAACATTATTTTATTTATTGGAACACCATCATGTGTTTGAAAATTTAATAATGTTTTTAAATAATTTTAAATGCTCAATTAATTTATTGTAATTAATATTCCATTATTCGATCTGTCATTTATTTTCCATGAATTTCATTAATAATGAGTGTCTCCAAACAATATCAGATGATCATTAAGATGAGAAATAATTAATTAATGTAGTCATGTTTATCTTAAATAATAAAATAATGAATAAATAAATAATTTATATTCGTTTACTTTTTCATATTCATTGCATGTATGACCATTCATGAGCTTGACCAAGACCTGCGTATGTGTTGAATGTTTTAAAGTAATTTATTTCATAAGTTTTCAATTAGTTAATATTAAATTAAATGATGGACTCTGAGTCATCCCTCCCTCCATTATTATGTAGGGCCTACATGTCCAAGGATATTTATGTAATCCCATTTAACCAATACTTTGGTTCCCCTTACCTACATGTGAGTAATAAATATTTATAACGAATAGAGCATCCCAAGGTTCATGGACATGGTTCAAGATGGAACTATAATGATGCCAACCCTGGTGATACATTGGTGGACAAGTGGAATGTTGTAACTCATGCCAAAACCAGAAATATGAGTTATTTTCCCTATATCAAAGGTTGATTTAATGTATGCTCATTAAATCAACCATTAGATAAAGATCATGAATGGTTCATTTAATTATTTATTTATTTATTTCTATGAAATTATTTATTTGATAGATGAAAGGACATGATCATATAAAAAAATTAATTAATATACAAATATAGAAATTAGATAAATGAATTATGCATAAATGTTTTATCCAATATGGTTAATTAATTAATTAAAATCCACTTAATATTAACAAGACATGTAAAGGATAAAACAAAATAAAAATTTATGCATAATAAATTAAAATCCCCCATTTAAATATTAATTCAGACTAAAACTTCCATTTCATGTTTGGAAATGAAACCATATAACTAAGTGAAGTACATGGCCAAAGTCTAGAAATTTACCTTTATCAGGGAGTTATTATGATAGTTTTGGGTTGACTTAACCGAAATTGTATTGAGTTTAATAGCCAAAGTCTATTCAATAAAAATTTAGAGGCAAGTTTTGAGGAAATCTAAGTTAGGATTTTAGGATAGGGGAATCTTCTCAATGAATCAAGGATATATAAGTCCATAGTTGGCAAGACCACCTATATAATTAATTTATTATGGTTTTCATGGCCAAATTCTAGATAATTAAGAAAAGTAATGGTGGTCCTTACCACTGTATTTTTTAAAAAACTAGAAATTCTGAGTTCAATAGTGATGGATATTGATACTTGATAAAATAGTGAGACATTTAATAAAAAATAAATAAAAACATTTAATTTATTATATCTCGCTCATTTTTTAATCAATAAATTTACTAATAATATTCTCTTTTTAATTTTAGAATAAAATTAAAGTTCATCATCTGCATTATCCTTATGATCAATTTTGGGTAAAGATAACCACCTAACTAGCAATAACTTCCAGGATTGGTTTAGATGCCTTTGGGTTGTACTATGCTATGAACGGACATCCTACATGCTAGAATCCTTAATGCCTAGTCTGCTTGCTAAATATTCAAGTGATGAAGAGTTCCTTTTCTATGAAAAACATTTGAATGACATAGTCTATGTTCAATGTTTGATGATTTCATTGTTGTCTATAGAACTAAAAGAGTCTCACGAAAACATTTATGCATATAGAATTCTTGATCACCTCCATGGTCTTTACTATTAGAGAGATGGATAGGAACATTTTGAGATTTCCAAGGCACTCTTTCATAGAAATCTTGGATAGGGTTCCCTATATGGCCCTTACGTAGTCAAGATCATTAGATATATTGATTTCTTAGATATTTTAAGGTTTAAACTCCCTGAAGAACTGGGGACCAACCTCATTCAAGCATCACTCCCTCAGAGCTTCTCTAGTTTTGTTGTTGATTTTAATATGAACAGCATTGAGAATTATATGTCAGATCATCTTACTCTTCTTCACCAAGTAGATAAGAATATAAAGCATGAAAAATCTTCTATACTTATTATAGTACCCCAAGTTTCTAGTATGTAACCCTTACTTGATTATTTTCATGGTTATAAAGTTTAAGGGTGATGTATGGGAGAGTTGGGAGAACTTTGGAAGTAGTTTTTGGGTAAAATGGAAGTCGCACAGGCAGCACACGGTTTGCCTAACCGTGCATCCAAACCATGCACAATGGTCCTCTTGAGGAAGTATCTTTAGCACGGTTGGAGAACATTTAGGGATACCATGCGATGAATCTATGTGAGGGTCTGCCTAGGAAGTAGTTAATGCATAGTTAGCGCATGGTTTTTCTAACCGTGTGAACTAACCGTGTGGATGGTTTAAGTGAGATCCTAAAAAAGTGAATCACACACATTTTTTCCACTAAGTGGATCGTTTTTTCTCCTAAGTGGCCATAACTCAGATTTCTTCTTCTCTTAAGGCCAAATAAGGTTCTCCCATCCATCTAAAGGTGATCTGAAGGATTCCCTTGGTGAATTGAAGTCGTATTCTTGAGGTATGTGATCGTTCTTCTTTATTCTTGATCAGTTTCTTAGATCTAATTAGATCTACTTATCCTCTTAACTTGGTTTCTTAGATCTATTCCCCTTATGGGTAGATCTAGTTGTTTGTATTTAAAATATTATGATATTTGGTCTTGATCTTTCTAGGAAAAGAGATCTAAGTTGGGTTCTTGGGGAATCGACCTGGTTTTCTTATGTGTTCTTCATTCGTTGGGGTTTTCATCAAAACCATTGAGGTAAGAGGCTTCTTTCTCGAATCCACTTAGTAGAATTGATTTGAATGCTTTAAAATTGAATGTGTGGTGTGTAATTGATTGTTATTTGGTTGTTGAAATTTTTTTGAAAACCTTCTTGAGTGATGGTTGTGAAATATGAAAAATTGGGGATTTTGAATGAGTGCTTTGGTTCTTGGTTTTAAAATGTGGATTTTAAAAAGGGGGATTTTTCAGATTGTTATAACATGAATTATATTTGATGCTTTCAATAAAAGGGAAGGTTTTATTTAAATGAAATGTGGATTTAAAATTTGGTTGTGCTTTGGTTTTCAATAAAAGTTTAGTTTTATTAGAATGGTGTGTTTTGGAAATGGAAATTTTTGGAATAAATGGTGTTGGTGTGAGTTCATGCTTAACAGTCCCTTAATAAGGGATGATTATCATTGGGTACAAGTGATGTGACCCAGTATTAGGGGCGTGTTTCATTGGGACACGATGTAATTGGACGAGAGACTGCTCATGAGTATGGAACTGTCAAACAAAGCATGCATGTGTGGGTGTGTTTTGAACTATGGAATGGTTATGTCAAAGGATAAGAAGAATTGTTTTTAAGCTTGATTTAGTTATTTTTATAGAAAAATAACTTTCTAGAAATTTGATTCATTTATTTTTGTTTCACTTGGTTGAAAACTATTTTTGAACTTTTTTATATTTGGTTATAAAATGTTTTTGGTAAATTTTTTATATATAAATAGTTTTATATAAGTGTGGATAACTTTTCTACCCTAGTGGAGTGAGTAGGGAAGTCATTAGCGAAAACCCAATGAGTTTTATACTCACCCATGCTTTGGAACTTTGGTTCTTTTGTAGATGATATCTTCTGGGACAGGGGAAAAGGTAATGTTTCCCACGTTTTTGGAACTACCTCCTGATACTTGGGTTGTTCAGTGATTGTGGAGATTGGATCTTGTAGAGCATGGAGTCTCATGGTATCTTAAGATTATTTAGTTTTTTATCTACTGTGTACTTTGATACTTGTTTGGTCTTCCATTGTTGCACACCTTGATGTGGTTTTGAGATACAATAAGTTTCTTAGTTGACTTTCTTTTGTTCATGCATTATTTTGTGAATGGTTTGGTTATGGGTTATTGGTTTATTGGTTTATTTATTAAAGGTTTAATCTTCCCTCACTTGTATCTGAAACCCTTCAGCATTTATTTCCAGCCTTTGGCATCTTGGAGATGTTGCTTAAGGACAATTAATGACTTGTTGTTCCTTCAAAACAATGGGAATGAGTGGTCATTACAAATTGTATCAGTATGGTCCTTCTTTTGTGGTACAAATGTTATTATCTTATTCAGTCCTTTTCTAACTTGTAGTCATCAATGTTATTTCTCTTGGAGTTGAAATTACTTCTTTTCTATACTTTGGGATGAAATATTATATAAGAGTAGGATTGTCCAAACTTGAAATGTATAGCACAAAAGGATATATCTAACCCTTTTATGCTGAACTTCAGGTTACCAAGGAGTTGGGTAAACAAGTGTTTGGAGACACTTCTAAGATCTTGGAATCTCATTTTCATCGGTTTAGCCAATGAGACGAGCATGAAATGCATTTTAGAGGAATGAATTCCCACTAGGATTGCATATTTCATCTGTAATAATTATTTATGATTTTTTGCAAGGTGTAAATTTTTAAAAAATGAAGAATTTTTTTTCAAATGAAAGATTTTGAAACAAGGATTTTTGTTGTATTTTGAAAATGGTTTAATTTTCAAAAATCATGTTGAATGTTTTCAAAAATGGTTGAACATGGAAAAATGTTTTTTTGGGAAACAATGTTGTGATATATGATGTGATAGAATTTTAAATTATAAGCCATCAGTTGCTAGAGAGTGAGATTGAAGAAGTTTGTTATTGGTTTAGAAGATGGAACTCGGTAGGCTTCATCGAAACCAACACGAAGAAGCTGCAAAGAATGTGGCTTCACCTGAACTATGGGTGAACCAAGGGCTAGTTCAAATTATTTTCCAAGATTTTCAAACTATGGATATAGGAAACTGGAGGAATAGTCCATGGCATGTGGATCAAACCATTCAGTTCATGAAGCAGAATCCACCTAACTTCCTGGGTGATTCTGAACCTGATAAGGAGGAGGTGTGGATGAGTAGGATGAATCGTGTCTTCAACTTCATTGGAACACTAGTAGAGCTAATGGCCAAGCTAGCGATGTATATTCTTGAGGATCTTTCACATAAGTGGTGGGATTTAGAGGTGTAGGATAAATTGGATGAAGGCCTTACATGGGAGGATTTTGAGGAATTGTTCAACAAACAATTCTATCCTCACACATTCAAAAAATAGAAAATGATGGACTTCTTCAACCTGAAACAAGAGAGTCTCTCTATCACAGAGTATGCGGATAAATTCATAAATTTAGTGTGTTTTTCACCAGAAGTTGAAGAAAGTGAATCCTTGAAGGCACGCATCTTTTAATTGGGACTAAGGCAGGAGATTTGTTCAAAAATTGTAGTGCTCTATATTACAGATTATATAGAGATGGTGAACAGATTGACTGTAGAAAAACGTGATATCTCGAGATCTATGGGAGGAGGTATGATGATACCCATAGGGAATGGTGGGAACTCAAAAACTAAGAGAAAGTGAAAAAGGGACACGTATTTCCAATGTGGAAGTGTAAATCAAAACCAAAAGATTGGATCAATGGACCTTCCTCCATGACCCTAGAGCAATTAAAGTTACTTTCAATGTGGTTTGCTTGACCACATAAAGAGAGAGTGTATGGAAAAACCTAGATCATGTCATAATTTCAACAATATGGGACATATTCAGCATTATTTTCATAGTTCTCCAAGGTCTGGTGCTCGATACACTTATCAGGCATCGCAAGCATCGTATGCTTCGACAGGGAAAGGATAGCAGAATCAGTCTCATCGGTAGAATAGATCCATCCATGGTGATTCTCAACATACCATGACTCCTCAACCAGGGAAATATTAGCAAGGAAACAAGGAGAATAGTGCAGTGATGAAGCAATTGTATGGAGCTTATCAGATTATTATCGATGATCAGGATGGACCATCTATGGTGAGAGGTATGATTATTTTGAATTCTACCCTTGTTCAAGTGCTCTTCAATACTATTGAATCATATTCTTTTATTGATTCTCATGTTGTTGATTTGATATGTTTAAAGTTGTAAATGATTCCTTCTGTTTTAAAAATAAAAACTCCTCTCGGTGAAACAAAATTTCAAGCCTTTATGTGTAGAGGATGTGCTATAACTATTGATGGAGCTAAGATAAAATGGGACTTATCGATGTTGGACATGAATTTCTATGATGTAATCATGGGTATGAATTGGTTGAAAATATTTAAGGCTCACATCGACTGTTATAGGAGAACAGTTAGTTTCATGACTGAGGAAAACATCAAGCATCTCTTCATAGGATAGAGGATGGTAAATAAAGGTGAAAAGAGCTTGTTAGCACCAATGTTGGGAATGATCTCTTACCAGTTGGTGGTGTTTAATTTGGAATAAATGGACGAGATCAAGGGAAATAGTCTTCTAGAAGTTGTGGATTTCTTTCCATATGTATTTCCCAATAACTTATCAGGGTTACCACCTATAAGAGAATTGTAGTTTACGATTGATCTTATTTTGTGGATCAGTCCTATTTCCCTTCCATCTTATAGGATAGCACCAACAGAATTATGATAATTGAAAGTGAATTTGGAGGAGTTTTAAAGAAAGGGTTTCATTCGACCAAGTACGTCATTGTGGGAAGCACTGGTATTAGATGACATGCATGTGGAATGTTAATACTGAGGTGATGTTGTGGTTTTATTTTCAATTATGTGTGTCCCTAATTTGGTAAAAATGGTCAAAGAGGCACAATAATCTGATGAAAAATGTCTAGTCATGATTTCAAAACTCAATGGTTGGGAGACCATTGAACGCTGGAAACTTGATGGGAGTTCAATTTTGTGCTTTATAAATCGAATGGTTGTACCTATGTCTTGTTAAGAACAACTCCTTCATGCTTACCACCATTTGATACGGGATGTACATCTAGGTACACAAAATATGTATAAGGCATTGAAGGCATAGTTTTAGTGGAGAGGCATGAAAATAAAAGTGGTTGAGTTCATCTCGCAATGCTAAACTTGTCTATAGGTTAAAGTAGAGAATCAGATACCTGCAGGTATGTTATAGTCTTTACCTATCCTAGTGTGGAAATAAGAGAAAATAGTGATGTATTTTTTCAAAAGTCTTTCAATAATGGTTCAGAAACACGATATCATATGGGTGATAGTGGATCGTCTTACCAAGTCAGCCCATTTCATCCATATTCTTGAAACTCATATGGTGGAGGATCTGTAAAAAATATATATCCAGGAAGTGGTAAATAGGCATGGAATAATAGTTTCAATCATCTCAAATATAGATTTGAGGTTCAAATCTAGTTTTTAGAAATCATTACAGAAATCCCTTAGGACTCAGTTGACTATGAGCATGGCGTATCATCCTCAAACAGATAACCAGTCAGAGAGGATGATACAGACGTTGGAAGACATGTTGTGGTCTTTTGTAATAGATTTTGGTGGCTCATGGGAGGATAATATACCCTTAGTAGAGTTCTCATATAATAACATCTATCAAGCCTCGATACATATGGCTCTGTTTGAAGCATTGTATGGGAATCCTTGTCGTTCTCCACTGTGTCGGGTGGAAACAGGTGAGACGTCACTAGTTGGGCCAAGCCTTGTTCAAGAAACAATGAAGGAGATATAGTTAATTAGGATGAGGATGGATATGGTTTATAGTTGTCAGAAATCTTATGTGGATCACCATCGAAGGTTTTTGTCATTTTATGTGAGTGATCGTGTGTTCTTGAGGATCTCTCCAAGACTAGGACATCATCATTTTAGGAAATAGGGCAAGTTATCTCCTAGATAAATTTTCCCTTTAAAGATACTAGAATGTCATAGAGATGTGGAATATATTTTGGAATTACCACCATGGTTCAATTCAGTTCCTAATGTGTTCCATGTATCTCAGTTGAAAAAGTATCATCCTGATCATGACCATGTGATCAGATGGGATCATGTCGACCTACATCTAGATGCATCTTTGGTACATATCCCGGTGAATATTTTGGATAATAAAGATAAATTATTGCATGTGAAAAACATTGGTATAGTTTGAGTTTTATGGAAGCATGGTTAGATTTAGGAAGAGACTTGGGAATGTGAGAAGGAAATGAAAGAGTGGTGGCTGGAACTCAGGCAGTGAATGTTTTTTACTTTTCGAGGATGGAAAGACCAATGGTGGGGAGAATTTAGTACCCCCGGTTTCTATTATATAACCCTTGCTTAATTATTTTCATTGTTATAAAGTTTAAGGGTGATGTATGGGAGATTTGGGAGAACTTTTAAAGTATTTATCGGGGAAAATGGAAGTTGCATGGGCGGCGCACGGTTTGCCTAACTATGTGGCCAAACCATGTGAAATGGTCTCCTTGAGGAAGTAGCTTCAACACGGTTGGAGAATAGTTAGGGATACCATGTGAGGAAGTTTTGTGAGGGTCTTCCTAGGTAGTTTCTAATGCACATTTAGAGTATAGTTTTCTTAACCGTGCTAACTAACCTTGAAGATGGTTTAAGTGAGATCCTAAAAAAGTGGATCTCACATGTTTATGCCTCTAAGTGGATCATTTTTTCTCTTAAGTAGACATAAATCGAGTTTTTGATTCTCCTAAGGACAAATAAAGTTTTCCCATTGATCTGGAGGTGATCCTAAGGCTTTCCTTGGTGAATCAAAGTCGTATTCTTGAGGTATGTGATTGTTTATCTTCGTTCTTGACCAGTTTCTTAGATATACTTAGATATACTTCTCCTATTCTATTGGTTTCTTATATCTATTTCCTTTATGGGTATATCTAGGTGTGTGGATGCCAAATATGATGATATTTGGTCTTTATATTTCTAGGAGAAGAGATCTAATGTGGGTTCTTGGAGAATCGACCTGGTTTTCTTATGTGTTTTTTGTTCGTTGGGGTTTTCATCAAAACCTTCAAGGTAGTGGGCTTCTTTATCAACTCAAATTTGTAGAACTGATTGGAATTATTTCAAATTTAATGTGTGGTGTTGAATTTATTGTGATTTGGTTGTTGAAAACTTGTTGAAAACCTTCTTGAGTGATAATCTGGAAAATTGGGGATTTTGAATGAGTGCTTCCGTTCTTGGTTTTAAAATGTGGATTTTAAGAAGGGGGGTTTTCTTGATTTTTGGAACAAGAATTGGATTCTATGTTTTCAATAAAAGGGAAGTTTCTATTGAAATTAAATGTTGCTTTGAAATTTGGTTGTGCTTTGGTTTTCAATAAAAGTTCAGTTTTATTGGAATGGTTTGTTCTGGAAATGGAAATTTTTGGCATAAATAGTGTTGGTGTGAGTTCATGAATAGAAGGCCCTTAATAAGGGATGAGTACCATTGGGGTATAGGGGACGTGACTCTGGATCGGGGGCATGTTTCATTGGGACACAAGGTAAATGTATGAAAACTGCTCATGAGTATGGAACTGTCAAACGAAGCATGCATGTGTGGGTGTGTTGTGAACTATAGAATGCTTATGCCAAATGATAATAAGAATTGTTTTTAATATTGAATTAGTTATTTTAATAGGAAAATAACTTGTTGTAAATTGGTTTCATTTAGTTTTGTTTCACTTGGTTGAAAACGTTTTTTGGAACTTGTTTATATTTGGTTATAAACTATTTTGGTAAATTGTATTATATAAACTATTTTATTTAAATGTGGATAAATTTTCTATCCTAGTATCATGATTAAGGAAGTCATTGGGGAAAACCTACTAAGTTTTTGGAACTACCTCGTGATACTTGGGTTTTTCGGTGATAATGGAGATTGGAGATCATGGAGCATGGAGTCTCATGGTCTCTTGAGATTCTTTATTTGTTTATCTGCTTTGTGCTTTGATGATTTTTTGGTCTTCCACTATTTCACACCTTGATGTGGTTTTGAGATACATGAAGTTGTTTAGTTTTATTTCTTTTTTTCATGCATCATTTAGTGAATTGTTTGGTTATGGTTTATTAGTTTATTGGTTTATTTATTAAAGGTTAAATCATCCCCCACTTGTATTTGAAACCCTTCTGCATTTATTGCTAGCCTTTGACATCTTGGGGATGTCACCTAAGTCCAACTAATGACTCGTTGTGATCTCAAGCCAATGGGAATAACCGGATCATTACACTTATGGTGAACAAATAGAAAGGGAAAGTGAAGATCATTAAGCCCAAAGATTCTTCACACCCTTCCAATAAGAGGAAGATCAAATGGAAATAAAGGTAATTGGATGTTTTATGTTTTTCATGTAGAAATAAGGTCAATTGGAAGAAAAACTACACTCATCCAAAGAAGCACGGGGAAGCTCCAGGTGAATTTGTTATCGAGTGCAATTAATATTTTTCTACAAATTGGGTATTAGATATAGATTTTGGTTCTCACATATGTTTTAAATTATAGGAACCAAGTATATTCATAAATATAGACCAAGGAGAGGTAGATCTTCAAGAATCCAATAGAGATAAACTTGTTTCTGTAGCTATTGGGTACAACCACCTCACATTTCTAACTGGAATGATCCGAGTTTTAATGGGTTGTTATTATGTGCCTTCAGTTAATAAAAACATTATTTCTATATCCAAACTTGATACTGATGGATTTATTTTCAAATTTGGGAATAAATTTTTCTTATTTGATAAATATATAATTTTTTATTATAAGGAATATTTAAATAACGGTATTTATGTGTTGGATTAAACAAACCAAATAATGAAAATCGATAAAGAAGTTACTTCACATGACTCATACCACACCTAACTTTGGCATCACTAGAAAGGTCATGTAAATGAAAAACTCTTGACTAAATTACATCAATATGGATATTTAGATTATTTTTAACTAAAACCACTTGGTGTATATCATGCATGTTTACAAGGAAAAATAATCAAAGCCCCATTTAGTGGGAAAGATGAAATTGATAAAAATATTATTGAATTTATTCATACCTAGGTGTGTAGACCATTTCCTATTGAAGTAAGGAGTGGGTACTCATACTTCATAACTTTTACTGATGATTTTAGTAGATATGGATATGTCTACTTAATGAGGTATAATTTTTATTATTTTGAAAAAATCAAGGAATACAATAATATATTTGAGAACCATCTGGGTAAAAATATTAAGAAACTTTTCTCAGACCGTGGTGAATAATATCTTAATAAATACTTCATTTATTATCTATGAGAGTTCGGGATTTTATCTCAACTCACTCCTCCTTATATTCCTTGGTGGAATGGTGTAAGTGAAAGGAGGAACTAAACCTTGTTGGAAATGATGATATCAATGATGATTCATGTGAGTATTCCATTATTATTTTAGTGATATGCATTACAAACAGTAGCATACATACTAAACTGAGTTCCAACTAAAGAAACATATGGTATACCATACCAATTATGGAATGGAAATAAACCTGTTTTTTCTTACTTACATGTGTGGGGTTTCGAAACATTTGTTAAGGCCTCTTCAAGTAACAATATCACACCCTAAGGAAAAAAGTGTATCTTTATAGGATATCCTAAAGAAAAAAAGGATATTACCTATACACTCCTTTAAAAAAAGGTTGTGGTTGATAGCGTCCAAAATTTATTGAAGAAGATCTTATATCTAAAAGATATAGTGGGAGAAAGATAGAATTATATGAAGTCCAAGTTCAAGATACACAAGAGTTGGCATAAGAACAAATTATAAAAAGTCTCATGGAAGAAGAAATTGTTCTAGATATAAAATTATTGTGTGGGAGTACTAGAGAGGATAGAGAACAAGAATGGTATGGTTTTCTAGTCACCAATGATAGTGACTCGTTATTAGTTTATAATAGTTATCCTCTAACCTATAAGAAAATAATAAGTGTAACATATGTTTCCAAGTGGAAAGAAGCCCTGAATTATGAAATTGATTCCATGTACCAAAACCAAGATTGGATTTTAGTAGACCCTCCAGTAGATGTAAATCTAGTCAGTTGAAAAAAGGTATTCAATAAGAAACTGGACATGGAAGGAAAAATCAGTACCTATAAGGTGAGAATAGTTGCAAAAGAGTTTAAATAGTGTCAAGGCATTGAATATGATGAAACCATTTCACTAGTTTCAATATTGAAATCCATCAAAATTCTACTTTCCATTGGGGATTTCCATGATTATGATATTTGGAAAATGGATGTCAAAACAACATTCCTTAGTGGGAAACTTCAGCAAGATGTCTATATGACACAACCCAAAGGGTTTGTGACTCTAAAGGATGACAAAAAAAATATAAAAGTTAAAAAGATCCATTTATGTATTAGAGAAAACATTCAGGTCATGGAACATTTGTTTTGATGAGACCATAACAGAATTTGGTTTAGAAATAACGAGTGTAATCCATGTGTCTATAAACGGTTTAGTAGGAGTGTAATAGTTTTCTTAATAGTGTATATTAATGACATATTACTCATTGGAAATTAAATATCAGTCTTATAGTCTATTATGTAATGGTTAAATAAATACTTCTCTCTGAAGGACTTGGGTGAGGGATCATATATTCTTGGGGTCAATATCCATAATGATATATCCAAGAGGTTTCTCCGCCTATGTTTAAGTATATACATTGAAAAAATACTGAAGAGATTCAATATGGAACAGTCCAACTGGGGATTATTTCTAGTGTCATATAACATTCATCTTTCTAGTAAAATGTTCCCTAAAGCTCATGAGGAAAGAAAAAAACATTACCAAGATTTCATATGAATCAGTGATTGGTTCATTCATGTAGTTCATGTAATGTACTAGGTTATATTTCACCTACACATTAAGTGTGGTGAGAAGATATAAATCTTATCCAGGTGACCTCCATTGGATGGAAGTCATGACTATCCTTAAGTATCGGATGCATACTAAGGATATGTTTCTAGTTTATGGAGGTGATGAGGAACAAATCATCAGAGGATATGCAGAAGCTAGTTTCCAAACTGATCAAGATGGCATGAAGTCACAAATGGGATACATATTCACTTTTAATAGGGGTTTTGTGAGCTAGAAGATCTCAAATCAGGTTATGGTTGTAGATTCTACAGTAGAGTCTGAGTATATTATAGCTTCTAAGGCAGCTAAAGAAGAGGTATGGATGCACAACTTTGTCCAATAGATTGATGTGTTACCTAGTAGTAAATATCCTATCACACTCTATTGTGATAATACTATATGGATGGATCTTGAAAAATAAACAAGGTCACATTAGTGTACAAAGAACATACTTTGAAAGTATCATCTCTTGAAGGATTTTTCTTAGATGGCTAAAGTTGCAGAGAGTATTATTTCCATGGAAGACAATGTGGCATACCCACTAACTAAATCCTAGACTTATCAAAAACATGACTATCATGTGAGGTCTAGCAGACTCAAGTTCATAGAAAGTTCTCTCTAGTCTAAGTGGAAGTTTTTTGGATTTGGTGTCCTAGGACCAACTATTTGTACTTTGATTACATAAATATTAGATGTATTTAATATTAATACAACTTATTATTACATATTATTTATTTTTTTGCATGACTCTAATATAATAGTGTATTAGAGTATACGTTTCATAGATAAGGTCATAGAAATTCCCTACTATGATGAGAACCTTGATGTTCTATGATGATATTATCAAATAATGTTCGGGGTTTGGATAATGTACTAAGATGGGAAACATAGTACATAGACTATCATGTTAAATTACTCATAAGAAGATGAGGATTATTCACGTAAAGTTTTCCCTCTGTAATATCCAAGATGGGGGATTATGAGAACAGACCCGCCAGTAAGAATTACACATGTTTTGGTGTCATTGTATATTCCTATATACGAGCATGTTTGATGGTCCTTAGACTTTAAGATTATTATTAATGCATGTTATAAATACCGTTCTTATATGTATTTTGTAAACCCTGACAATAACAGTTCATGGTGAAGTTGGATAAGTTGGGTGCATCATGAGTAACATGTCATTAATGAATAATTCAAGGAAGTATTTTTCCCTTCTATCTTTATAGAAGCTAATATCTTAACCCTTTTATTGTAATATAATTGTCATATTAAATTCCATAGACATTGTGCAATGATGTGTTTATTTCAGATATTCAAAGAAATGCATATCATGAATATAGGTTTGTGTCACGTTTATGAAACCTTTTTGATGAGATATTCTAAAAAAGGGATTGTATTACACATTGAGTGTTCGTATGTGGTTTTTGACTTTGCGGCATAATGTTCATTATCTTGGGTACCCTGACCCGTTTCTAGATAGTAATTTTGGTATTTAGGCAAGCCCGCCTAATGACAACGAGAAAGAATCCTATAGGGTCACACACTAAATGTTTCCTTTGATCTCAATTAAATTCTATTTGACTTTAATTAATTGAAGAAATATTATTCTCAAGTATTAGGAATAATTTTATTCAAGTTATATTGATCACATAAATTAAATAAATATTTATTCATCGATATGTGAATAAAATATTTATTTTATTTATTGAATATTTTTAATAAATATTTATATACTATATTGTGAATAAAATATTTATTTATGAATAAAATATTTATTCAATTGTTCAATAAATGATAGAGGAGTTTTAACGGACTAAGACTGAGTCTGGTAACAAATATTAATTAACAAGACTGTTACATAATATTTTTTATTGTGCAAGTTAGAATTAACCACAAAATAATAATATTATTATTATTATTATATGACATGGGGTTTATTAGAGGGAATAAATATTATTTAATGGCCGATATGCAATTAAATAATACTTTAACTTAAATCCTAACTCTATAAATAGATGTCTATGTCTATTGTGTAGTGTATCTAAAATTGAGAATAGAGAATTGTTGCACACAATGAATTATCTCTCAACTCCTCCTTCTATCTCCCTCTTAAAAACAATATGTTCAAGAGGTATTTATTCAAAATCAAATAATTAATGACCAAGAATGAACAACTTGAGTCATTTGACTCGTCGTGCTAGCAACCAAATATTGAGTGGTGTTGCTCGAGCATCACAGGAGCACGTGTGGATCACCACTAGAGGGATTTCATCCTTGGATCCTCACATCGTAGTGAAGGTAATCCAAAAGGTTTTTTTCAAATGATCAATATTCACCAATACAAAAAGTTCCAAAGTCCAGGTATTTATTTTTCAGATATTAAATAAATTAGTTATGAATTTGATGTGAAAGATCTTTGCTCTTGGTTTTGGGAAATGAAATATTAAAATAAATTTATTATTTAATATATCACCCACCTTCAAAAACTTCTTATTTCTCTCGGAGCCATTAGTATTTTCATGATTAATTTTTAGGAATGGGACATGTGGTATTCAAAGGTAAATATTTTCTAGGATTATGCTTATTTTCCTATATTTTTTGGTTTTTTTGTGGATTTTGATTATCAAATCAGTTTTCATTCCACTTTTGAAAAATAATCACATGGGATACATGGAAACACTTTTTTAAAATTGAGTAAAATAAAGGTTAATGGAAATGTTTTTAGTGTAATAAAATTATAACATGAGGAAATTTGATTTTTGAACTAGATTTTGGGTGACTTATTCAGTGTGAAAAACTAACACCTCAGGGTGTTACCTAAAAAATAATTTTATAGGTATAACGCCCCGAGCCCGCTCTTCCGGACTCAGTGCTTGAAAAATGCTGCGTAAATTTTTTTTAAAGTTAATAAACCATTACACAACATTTAACACAAAGGAGGACCTTTTACCAGTCTAGGTTCGGGAAGATTATACATAACCTTACATTTATCAGAGTTGAAACAATAAAATAAAACATTTTTCCACTATGCTTCTGCATGCGCTAACTCCATAAGCGATAATATCTGTAAATAAACTTCTAAGATACCTGTGAAAATCATTTTTAACCAAAGGGTGATCATTTAATTGCCCAGTAAGGGGTTTTGAAAACCATTGATAAATCTCATTAAAATATTTATTTGAAAATGCATTTGGAAAATTCAATTAGAAATACATTTATAGTACATCCTTTACAAAATAATATAATGATTTGAAAATTAATTATACTTCAAAAATGCTTTTAAAACCAATCCATTGATTTAGTTGAAAATATTAAGCAATCCATTAAAACAAAACAACTAAGGCCACTCGAAACATTGAAGGCTATCTTGGGCCTACCCACTTGAGGGATGAATTTACTATCCAATTCCCTATCATATTTCCAAAGTTCAAGTACCGGTTTTTATAAAAAATGTTCGTCTTAGCTTGGCTTATATACATATATTTTTCACTGGTGTTTTAGCTTTGAAAATATATTTATAATCATTCTTGGAGCCAATAAATACTAATATTTAATGAAAATTATATATTTGACATGGTACGATCAAATCTCCTGATACATGATGTTGCACAGTCACATGAAAGATTAATAAACATCCATTAACTTAAAATTACATCCATATTGCCATAAAAATCCATTTTTATAAATTTTATTGAATTATTAAGTATATATGCATATATCTATATATTTATATGCATATCCATGTATGAAAACATATCATAATCGAGACATGAGTATGACACGCATGTAAATCCATCATTTTAAATTCACAAAATTCTATAAATAATCAATAGCTATATATATATATATAATAAATAATTAATGAAACAATAATTATTATAATTCATATGATACATAATATTTATCCTTAAAAAATAAGTTTGAAACATAAAATCATAATTTTGAAATAGAGAAACAATATAGTCCTTAAAAATAAGGTGGAATTAAAAGTGTAAATATAGAATCTGAGAATATTTAGTCCCTTACCCCAAAACTATTAAATTTAATCAATAATTTTGGAATGCATAAATAAAATAACATTTACATGATATTTATAAAATATAATTTAGATGAACATAAACCATAAATCATATTAAAAAAAAGTTCCTTACACAACCTTAAATAAAACATGTTTCTTAGAATAAAAATAAATCCTTATGGAAGAACCAAAACCTTGATAAATTCATCTTATTTATAATTTGAAAATCGGTAACCATAATTGAATATATAACTTATGTTTGAGTATAGAATCATAGTATTGAATGGTTATAAACAAATAAATCTCTTACCGATTTTGGAAGAGGAAAAGATTGAAGAGGATAAGAATTATAAAATATGAAAATAACTTATGCATACACACAGTTATAATTTTAGGAAAGAAAAATGAGTTGCTAAAAGAACATTAAGAAAATCCCTTACTCATCTTGGAAGAAGGCTGCAATAACTTTACTCCTTTAATCTTCCACTCGTATCTCATACCCTCAGGACCCAAAAACAAAACACTATTACAAAGAAAAATATATCCCATACTCCCTCCCAGATTCTTCTATTTATGAATTTTGAAAATATAATCTATTAGTATATTTTATTTCCACTTGCAAAAGAGATTTCACTGCAAGCTGATCAAAGTTAGGCCAAAACAGTGAGATATATATATTTTATACAACTAGATTATCATAATAAAGAATCCAACAAGTGTGTCCCCCAAATTTTTTTATATTAAATTGATATATCATTGACAAACTGGACTAAATTAAAAGGATGCAAATCAATTAATAAAACTTTTGTTTTGTTCATAAGAAAAAATACCAAAACGAAAGCAACTGGTAACCGGACTACTGCTTTTGAAGAAAATTGTCAAAGACACATTAAACATCATCCATAATTAATACAAAACGGATCCGAAAATGCTGACAAAATAGATCACAGATAATACTGGAAAACAACCACCATTTTTGTAGATATCGATTGATATATGATACCCAATTTAAATAATTCTAGTAATGAATCGTGGATAAACATTAAATAAAACATATTGGGACTGAAATCAATAATTTAATATTTAATTACTCAAATGAAACTTGAAGAAATTAAATTACAGACAAGAATACAACAGATATCGTTTTGAAGAAGAAGAAGATGTAGAAATAAAACAAATCTGTAAGTGAATTCATTGGAAACAACAATGGATTGAAAAATAAGACACTTACCTACATGATCTGATAAAATTGAACCCTAAATTCAGAACCCTAACCATATCCGCACACTTCGATTTATTCATCTGACGGTCGAAGCTCCAATTCAAGCTTGGAATACATCAAAACCCTCATCTAAAGTTACTCTCAACTTCTGTTAAGACTCGCGCTCACCCCACGACTCCACACATGTCTTCAACCTCCCATGGTGTGGTCTGATTTCTTATTTGGGTTCAACCTCATTCGTGAAGAAGAAGACAAACCCTTAAGGATTGGCCTTGACCTGGACCATTGCTCGAACTCGATGGCACCCCATGATTCAACCTTGCCCCCAACGTCCTCTCCTTCGGCTCACTACTCTCAACTCACGATATGGATTTCGACGGAAATCTTGAATTACCCGACCTTCAAACCCTCAATACCGATTTCATCTTCTATTTTTTTATTTCATTTTCCATTTTTTTTAATCGGTTATCGTTTCTTTTAATACGTTTGTTTTTTTGTTAAATTTCATTACACTGTTTATATTTATATTTATAAACTAAACATATATATGGTCAATATAACAAATTATTATTTAAAAAACAGAATTTAAATACACATAAAATATTATAATTATATTTCATTTTATTTAGAATAACCTCATATAATCATTATAACATATATTATGTTTAAACGTTATAAAATAAAATATTTATTTTCTATACTAAAATAATCAATTATGATTAAAACTAATACCCTTATATTAATATTTATATATATATATATATATTAATTTCTTAAGATAAAAATAATATATATAAAGTAAAATGTTTTATTAAAATTCAAAACCTTTTTATTTAATCATTCATTAGTTTCAACTTATAAAAATTTAATAATTAATTTTTTTTATTTTAAATATTCTCGGGGTGTTACAATCTCCCCCACTTAAAATAATTGCGCCTTCATAATTCTTTCATCAGACAAATGAAAATTCTGAATTTCCATCTTCAAAATTAATGAATATCTAAGGGGAATCCACTATCCAACAAAAATTTTAATGCATAGATTTTTATTCCTTAAAATACAACATCTAATCTCCAAAGTTGTCTAGACTGTTCCTCTGATACCAAATATAACGCCCCGAGCCCGCTCTTCCGGGCTCGGTACATGAAAAATGCTGTGTGATTTTTTTAAAAGTGAATAAACAATTACACAACATTTAACACAAAAGAGGACCTTTTACCAGTCTAGGTTCTGGAAGATTAGACATAACCTTACATTTATCAGAGTTGAAACAATAAAATAAAACATTTTTCCACTATTCTTCCGCGTGCTCTAACTCCATAAGCGATGATATCTGTAAATAAACTTCTAAGATACCTGTGAAAATCATTTTTAAAACAAAGGGTGAGCATTTAATTGCCCAGTAAGGGGTTTTGAAAACCATTGATAAATCTCATTAAAATATTTATTTGAAAATGCATTTGGAAAATTCAATTAGAAATACATTTTTAGTATATCCCTTACAAAATACTATAATGATTTGAAAATTAATTATACTTCAAAAACGCTTCTAAAACCAATCGAGTGATTCAGTTGAAAATATTAAGCAATCCTTTAAAACAAAACAACTAAGGCCACTCAAAACATTGAAGGCTATCTTAGGCCTACCCACTTGAGGGATGAATTTACTATCCAATTCCCTATCATATTTACAAAGTTCGAGTAACGGTTTTTATAAAAAATGTTCGTCTTAGCTTGCCTTATATACATATATTTTTAACTTGTGTTTTAGCTTTAAAGATATATTTATAATCATGCTTGGAACCAATAAAAACTAATCTTTAATAAAAATTATATATTTGACATGGTACGATCAAATCTCCCGATACATGATGTTGCACAGTCACATGAAAGATTAATCAACATCCATAAACTTAAAATTACATCCATATTGCCATATAAATCCATGTTTATAAAGTTTATTGAATTATTAAGTATATATGAATATATCTATATATTTATATGCATATGCATGTATGAAAACATATCATAATCGTGACATGAGTATGACACGCATGTAAATCCATCATTTTAAATTCAAAAAATTCTATAAATAATCAATTTCTATATATATATATAATAAATAATTAATGAAACACTAATTATTATAATTCATATGATACATAATATTTATCCTTAAAAAATAAGTTTGAAACATAAAATCATAATTTTGAAATAGAGAAACAATCTAGTCCTTAAAAATAAGGTGGAATTGAAAGTGTAAATATAGCATCTGAGAATATTTAGTCCCTTACCCCAAAACTATTAAATTTAATCAATAATTTTGGAATGAATAAATAAAATAGCATTTACATGATATTTATAAAATATAATTTGGTTGAACATAAACCATAAATCATATTAAAAAAAGGTCCTTACACAACCTTAAATAAAACATGTTTATTAGAATAAAAATAAATCCTTACGGAAGAACCAAAACCTTGATAAATTCATCTTATTTATAATTTGAAAAGTGGTAACCATAATTGAAAATAAAACTTATGTTTGAGTATAGAATAATAGTATTGAATGGTTTTAAACAAATAAATATCTTACCTATTTTGGAAGAAGAAAAGATTGAAGAGGATAAGAATTATAAAATATGAAAATAACTTATGCATACACACAGTTATAATTTTAGGAATGAAAAATGAGTTGCTAAAAGAACATTAAGAAAATCCCTTACTCATCTTGGAAGAAGGCTGCAATAACTTTACTCCTTTAATCTTCCACTCGTATCTCATACCCTCAGGACCCAAAAACAAAACACTATCACAAAGAAAAATATATCCCATACTCCCTCCCAGATTCTTCTATTTATGCATTTTGAAAATATAATCTATTAGTATATTTTATTTCCACTTGCAAAAGAGATTTCACTGCAAGCTGATCAAAGTTAGGCCAAAACAGTGAGATATATATATTTTATACAACTAGATTATCATAATAAATAATACAACAAGTGTGTCCCCCAAATTTTTTTATACTAAATTGATATATCATTGACGAACTGGACTAAATTAAAAGGATGCAAATCAATTAATAAAACTTGTGTTCTGTTCACAAGACAAAATACCAAAATGAAAGCAACCGGTAACCGGACTACTGCTTTTGAAGAAAATTGTCAAAGACACATTAAACATCATCCATAATTAATACAAAACGGATCCGAAAATGCTGACAAAATAGATCACAGAAAATATTGGAAAACAGCCACCATTTTTGTAGATATCGATTGATATATGATACCCAATTTAACTAATTCTAGTAATGAATCTTGGATAAACATTAAATAAAACATATTGGGACCGAAATCAATAATTTAATATTTAATTACTCAAATGAAACTTGAAGAAATTAAATTACAGACAAGAATACAACATATATGGTTTTGAAGAAGATGAAGATATATAAATAAAACAAATCTGTAAGTGAATTCATTGGAAACAACAATGGATTGAAAAATAAGACACTTACCTACATGATCTGATAAACTTGAACCCTAAATTCGGAACCCTAACCATATCCGCACACTTCGATTTATTCATCCGACGGTCGAAGCTCCAATTCGAGCTTGGAATTCATCAAAACCCTCATCTAAAGTTACTCTCAACTTCTGTTAAGACTCGCACTCACCCCATGACTCCACACATGGCTTCAACCTCCCATGGCGTTGTAACGACCCAAAGTTTCATTAATGGAAAATCCCTCTTGATCCAGTTAAATGTTTCTTTATGAAAAAAATGTTTTTATAAGATGTCAACTTCTTTAGTTTTATGTTAAGATTTGTGACCATTACTTTTATAGCCGTTGAACAGTGATCATCTGAGTAAGTATAAATATAAGGCTTTAACGAAACCATTTCTACTCAGACAAAGGAAGCGATGGCCTCATCCAGTAGAATTTCCCCTTACGAAGCCCATTTGTCAGAGCTCGGAAAAGAGGTGGCGTCTTTGGGCTTTTCCCTTGACCAAGCCCAAGCTGAGCTTCATCAAGTCAAGCTCGAACGTGATCGTCTACAGGAAAAATGGAAGTTGATAGAGATTACCACTCGAGCGATGTTATCCGAGCCGCCCCAAGAGTCTGTCACCATCGCACACCTTACCCTTAGGTCTTATGTGGCTATTTTAAGGGGTTATGTAACAAATAAGTAGCACCATGTCCATGTACATTATTTTTTGTATATAATAATGAATATAATTTTTTTGATACATTGTAATTAGTTTTTAAAGTACAAATGGTGTTTTTAGTTATTATTTAATTAAGAATTATATTTTATTAAATTAAAGGATTTTTTAATTAAATAGTATTTTAATAAAATATTATTATTAATATTAAATTAATTTTTATTAAATATAAATGATCTTATAATTTTATGAATGCAATTAAAATTTTTATTAAGGTTTGAAAGCCATTTCTGTCAAAACCCGTGAATTTTTTATAAATGGCGGTTTTTATTTTAAAAGTGAAAATTCACATATTTAGAAAATTATTTAGATAAAATGAATATTATTTTTGGAATCAGGACGTCGAAATTATCCAACGGTGAATTTTTCATAATTTTCTGAGACAGTCAAATTTTTGGGTAAAAATTAAATACCATTTAAATATATAATGTGTTTTATGACATCATAATGACCCAATGGTGATGTAATAAAATACCATAATCCTTATGTTCGGCCAATATGTGTTTTATCATTAAAATAATGAGGTTTTGGGTTTGTTTGACTTACTTTTCAAAGCATTAATGGAGCCCTCAAGACTTATTCAACACTTTGCCTTTTTAAATTAATTTCCATGGGAGTGTGACTCACCTCCACATAAGCAACCCTAATTTTTTAATAAGTTAGGACCTTGGACTTGTAAAATATTGTTTTCCTCTTTCCTTTTCCAGAAACCATGGTCAAATACCATGGGATGGTTTGTGGTTTGGATTATTTTAATATAAGGGGTCCCAAACCTAAATAATAAAGAATTCTCTCACCTTTCCTATATAAACCCACCCAAGCTCCCACTTCCTCCTCACTCAAAGCCCTTTAAGTTCGTCCAACCTCTTACCTACTCTCTCTAGAATCCTCTCAAGGTTCCCCAATCTCCCAATAAGCCTCTCACAAGCCTCTCTCTAGCCTTTGGAAGCACACTTCCAAGTAAGGGGTTTTCTTCCTTTCTCTTTTTTTTTCAATTTTCTTTAAGTTGTATTTCCCTTTTTATTTCAATTATGAATGTTGGGGTATGGTTTCGCACCTTCCCCATACTTCCCTCTTATTGTTTGAATGATGGGAGAACCCTTTCTCTCTCATTAAATGCCTCCCATGTACACCCGTTACTATGCCGAAATTCCGAAAGGAACTTCTCTCTCTTCTTTTACATTCAAGCAATACTTTTGTATCATGAATCTAAATTCCATTTCTATTGTTGGGACATGTATATATATATGATCTCCTTACTGTCCATTACATTTAAATATGATGAGGAACCCCTTTCTCTCTCATCAACCTTTTTTATGAATTCTTATGTCACGCCGTTACGCTGCCGAAATCACACCGATTTTCTAAGCCAATATCATTGTGTAGTGAATACCATGCCCATTTCTCCATCAAGGGTATTAACCTTTATGCACATTTACTTATTGATTATAAATTTTCATGTATGAATTCTGCATCCCTTTATCGTGGAATAAATGATTATGTTTTATGAATCCATGTTTTATGATCCATGTGGCACACTTATGCATGAAATGAAATGTTTAAGAAGGGTGCACCCTTTATAGTGCTCCAATGCATTGGGTAAAGTATAGTATCATGATACGTCATGTGAAATGAGTGTTTACTCGTGCTAATTCAAGTGAAACGATGGTTTACTCATGCTTCAAGTGCAATGAGGGTTTACTCATGCTCCATGTGCAATGAGCCTTGGCTCATGCTAATTCAATGTTAAGTGTTGTTGCCACATTTCCATGTTATGATTATCATGCTTTATCATGCCTTTATGTTCATGTTTCTATTATGCTCTATTTATATTCCTATTGCCTAACATGTATTTCACTCCTCATGTTATTCATTGTTTACTCCCTTACTGGGCTTTATAGCTCACCCTTTTATTATGCATGTCCTCAGGTTATCCCATGCAATGCTAAGTACGAAGGAATGTAGTGGTCATGTAAAGGAAGTTTTCAATAAAGATGTTGTATTTCAAGTTTAAAGTTTTTATGTAATGATCCTAATCCCCAAAGACACTAAACCTCTCGATCTTCTTTGTTGGATCAAGTGAAGTTTTATGTAATAAAGCCTGTTTAAGTTGTAATAAAAAGCAGGGTTGTCATAGTTGGTATCAGAGGATAGGTTTAGTTATTTTTGGGATTAGGAAACCCTAGTAAAGCCTTAGATACAAGACTAAGCATAATAAAAACATCCCTAAGTTTTGGTAAATACTAAGTAAGTGGTTTATCAAACAAATGTGTCCCTGTCTGGATACGAGCAGGTAGAGGCGGCTCTGGCACAGATGTATCCTAGGGGTAAAACCCGAAAACACCGCTTTGAGCTAGACTCGAACGGGAACTGGTGCACGACAACGGGCCTTGCTGCACTCTTGGTTACGACACTCCCGGGGGATATGTTTTGATAAATTCACAATCTTAGTATGAACCCTTATTAAGGGAAAAATGCCCCTAAGAATATATGTTAGAAGGAAGATCATGAAAAGCCTAGATTGAATCCTATAGACTCATGAGTTAAAGAGATTAAAGTTTATTTATAAGTCATCAACTTTTGTCTTTGGATTACCCTTTATGTGTTACCCCTAACTTTCCTTTTATTCCAGCCAATGGCCGGTAATAGGAGAACTCGGGCTAACAACCGTTGTGAAGATCATTGTGATGATTGTACTTATGAGATGCCCAATCCAATGGGAGCGGGAATCGCGAACTTTGTCACGCTTCTCTCTCAGCTAACTCAAGTTTTGAATAGAAACACTGGTCAAGAGGAACGTTCAACCCCCCCTAAGAAAGAACAAGTCTCTATTGAAAGCTTCATGAGACAAAGGCCTCCTACTTTTAGT
The DNA here is from genome assembly GCA_963277665.1 of Viscum album. Classification (NCBI taxonomy): domain Eukaryota; kingdom Viridiplantae; phylum Streptophyta; class Magnoliopsida; order Santalales; family Viscaceae; genus Viscum; species Viscum album. The sequence continues at coordinate 1,769,994,317 of OY728152.1, forward strand.
GGATCATCCGATCCCACGATCGCTGAACAATGGATCAACTCCATTGAAAAGATATTCTCCATCCTCCAATGCTCTGAAAAAGAGAAGGTTCTCCTGGCGGCTTATCGTATGGAGGGTGAAGCTGATCAATGGTGGACGTTGATCAAAAATACGAAGCCTGAGGAGGAGATCGAGGCTTTGGAATGGAAGGAATTCCGGAAGATGTTTTTCGATAAATATTTTCCGTGCACCCTCCATCTTAAGATGGAAAGGGAATTCCTTTCCCTCAAACAGAAAGATGAAGAATATGTGGGAGTGTACGAGGCAAACTTCACAAGGCTTGCACGATATGCTTCCGGCTTTGTCGTTACCCCCGAATGCAAGGTTGACCGCTTCTTTGGTGGGCTGAAGCCTAGCTTGCGGAAAGCATTAGCGATCTGTGACTTCGACAGCTATGAGGAAATTGTCCGATGTGCCCTCAAGGTTGAAATGGAGATAGGAGAATCACAGGGTTATCATGGGGACAAGAAGCGTAAGGTGGACTTAAATGCTGGTGGTCCGATGGATAAATCCAACGGCGCTAAGAAATTCCAGCACCCCACTTGCCAAAAGTGTGGAAAGAAGCACCCTAGAAATTGCCTTAGGGGGACAAGAAAATGCTTCAAGTGTGGAAGAGAAGGGCACCTAGCTGTTAACTGTCAGCAAGAAGGACCCGCGGCTGTGACAGAGGAGAGGAACGCTCCGTTCGAACCTCAACGCGTTGTTCAATGCTTCAAATGCAAAGAACCGGGTCATTTTGCGAATCAGTGCCCTAATCCAAGGGTTATCGGAGGCAATCAACAACCTCCAAGACAGCAAGGAAGAGCTTTTGCCATCACTTCTGCCGAAGTGAACCCCGACAACGAAGTGGTGACAGGTACGCTAGTTATTCATTCAAGAATAGCGAGCGTACTTTTTTGTTCAGGTTCTACGCATTCTTTTATATCTCAAAAGTTTAGTAGAACAATCCCTGCACCACCACAAATCATGGAAGTAAAGATGTCGGTGAGTACGGCAAATGGGGCAATCATTGCATCCCATGAGTATAAGTCCTCCCCTGTTATAATATGTGGATTGAATTTCCCAGCGAACCTCATCATACTCCCTTTAGTGGAATTTGATGCAATTCTTGGCATGGATTGGCTTTCCTTATATAGAGCCAACATAAATTGTCGGGAGAGGGAAATCACACTCCATATGGAGAATCGACCCCCGATTCTTTACAAGTGTCAGGAGGAAGATGAATCTCCTTTAGCTCCATCATCTCAAGCATGGATATTACTACCTTATGAGCACGCATATCTGGCTCAGATGATTGAGTCCAAGGAAGAAACCACCCTTGAAGAAATGCATATTGTGAGGGAATTCGTTGAAGTATTTCCCAAGGAACTTCCTGGTCTTCCTCCAAGAAGAGATGTTGAGTTCTCAATTGAACTTATACCTGGGGCACTACCAATATCCAAGACTCCATATAGAATGGCTGTTTTTGAGCTTGAAGAGCTGAAGAAACAACTATAGGAGAATCTGGATAAAGGGTTTATACGCCCAAGTGCATCACCATGGGGTGCACCAGTCCTCTTCGTCAAGAAGAAGGATGGGTCAATGCGGATTTTCATCGATTATCGTGAACTTAACAAAATCACGATAAAGAACAAGTATCCTCTCCCAAGAATCGATGACTTGTTTGATCAGCTGCGTGGAGCACAATACTTCTCCAATGTCGACTTGCGGTCGGGATATTATCAAGTAAGGGTGAAGAAGGAAGATATCCCCAAGACTGCTTTTCGTACAAGGTACGGGCACTACGAATTCATAGTAATTCCTTTCGGACTCACCAATGCTCCAGCAATATTCATGGACTTGATGAATAGAGTATTTAGAGATTACCTAGACAAATTTGTGGTAGTCTTTATAGATGATATTCTAATATACTCCAAAACCAAGGAGGACCATGAGGAGCATTTAAAAACTGTACTAGAGACTTTGCGCAAGGAGAAGCTCTATGAAAAGTACAGAAAGTGTGAGTTTTGGTTGAAGGAAGTCTCATTATTGGTTCATATCATCACAAGCAATGGGATATCTGTGGACCCCTCCAAAACAGATGCAATTGAGGGATGGCCGAGGCCAACATCGGTAACTGATATCCGTAGCTTCTTGGGGTTAGCTGGATATTATCGATGATTTGTGAGAAATTTCTCATGATTGTCCAACCCTCTTACCAAGCTAACTCGAAAGGGAGTAAAGTTTTCTTGGAGTGATGAATGCAAAGAAAGCTTCAAGGAGTTGAAAAGGAGGCTTATCACTACACCCGCGCTCACTTTACCCACAAGTGGGGAGCTTTTTGTGGTATTCAGTGATGCTTCGAAGAAGGGATTAGGATGTGTGCTGATGCATAATGATAAAGTGATATCCTATGCCTCAAGGCAGTTGAAAATCCATGAGCGGAACTATCCAACGCATGATCTGGAGTTGGCGGCGGTGATCTTTTCCTTGAAAATATGGCGGCATTATCTCTATGGAGAGAAATGTGAGATATATACTGACCACAAGAGTCTTAAATATATATTCACACAGAAAGAGCTTAATATGCGCCAGAGAAGATGGATAGAGCTCATCAAGGATTATGACTGTTCAATACATTACCACCCTGGGAAGGCGAACAAGGTGGCGGATGCCCTAAGTAGAAAGGATCCAGCAATTCTATCAATGATGAGAATTGAGAAGGATCCAATCTTCTTAGACTTGATGAAGATGGACGTGGGAATCATAAAGAAGGGAACATCATCAATCCTTTCACAAATGATTGCTCAACCATCTCTTTTGGAAAGGTTAAAGGATGCTCAAAAGGATGATGTGGGAATCCAAGAAAAAGTGGAAGCTATCAAAAAGGGAAAATCCTCAGAGTTTAATGTTAATGAAGAAGGAATTGTGCGGTTTGGGAAAAGACTATGTGTTCCATCAAGTTCGGAGCTGAAGAAGGAACTTTTGGATGATGCACATAGTTCAAATTTCTCTATTCACCCAGGGAGCACAAAGATGTATCGAGATCTCCAAGAAAACTTTTGGTGGGATAATATGAAGAAGGAGATCGCTGAATATACATCAAAGTGCCTGGTGTGTCAGCAAGTAAAGGCAGAGAGGCAGAAGTCTAAGGGGATGATGCAACCATTGCCCATACCAAAATGGAAATGGGAGAACATCACCATGGACTTTGTCACCGGACTTCTAAGGACATCCAAAGGCAAAAATGCAATCTGGGTTGTTGTGGATCGTCTTACAAAGACTGCAAACTTCATTGCTATTCGAGAGGATTTCTCTTTGGATAAACTGGCATGGATATATATCAGGGAAGTGGTACGGTTTCATGGAGTACCACTATCTATTGTGTCTGACCGAGATCCAAGATTTACCTCTAATTTTTGGAAGAGTCTTCAACATGCTCTAAATACTGAACTGAACTTCAGTACGGCCTATCATCCTCAAACTGATGGCCAATCCGAGCGGACTATCCAAACACTTGAGGATATGTTGAGAGCGTGCTCAATGGACTTTAAAGGAGGATGGGATCAACATCTTCCTCTGGTTGAGTTCTCTTATAATAATAGTTTCCACTCGAGCATCCAAATGGCACCATATGAATCCCTGTATGGGAAAAGGTGTAGAACACCAGCATGTTGGGATGAGGTCGGTGAACGTAAGCTGCTTGGACCAGAAATGATCGAAGAAATGGTGGAGAAGGTGAAAACCATTCAGCAGCATATCAAGGCAGCCCAAAGTCGACAGAAGAGTTATGCAGATAATCGTCGACGAGACCTTGAGTTTAAAGTCGGAGACATGGTGTTTTTACGCATATCTCTGTGGAAGAAGGTCATGAGGTTTGGAAAGAAAGGGAAGTTAAGTCCAATGTACATCGGCCCATTCGAGATTCTTGATCGTGTTGGGGTTGTGGCCTATCGACTAGCACTTCCACCGACTATGTCCAAGGTGCATGATGTCTTTCATGTATCCCTCTTAAGGAAGTACATACCGGACCCTTCACATGTACTCTCTTCCGAGGTGGTACAATTGGAAGATGATCTTTCTTATGAGGAGAAACCAGTGAAGATCTTAGATCGTAGAGAAAAAGTTCTATGAAATAAGACAATGCCCCTCGTCAAGGTGTTGTGGAGAAACCACAAGTTTGAAGAAGCAACCTGGGAGTCGGAGGATATGATGAAGCTGAGTTACCCACATTTGTTTTAGTGTGGGAAAATGAAAATTTCGAGGGCGAAATTTCTTAAGGGGGGAATGTTGTAACGACCCAAAGTTTCATTAATGGAAAATCCCTCTTGATCCAGTTAAATGTTTCTTTATGAAAAAAATGTTTTTATAAGATGTCAACTTCTTTAGTTTTATGTTAAGATTTGTGACCGTTACTTTTATAGTCGTTGAACAGTGATCATCTGAGTAAGTATAAATATAAGGCTTTAACGAAACCATTTCTACTCAGACAAAGGAAGCGATGGCCTCATCCAGTAGAATTGCCCCTTACGAAGCCCATTTGTCAGAGCTCGGAAAAGAGGTGGCGTCTTTGGGCTTTGCCCTTGACCAAGCCCAAGCTGAGCTTCATCAAGTCAAGCTCGAACGTGATCGTCTACGGGAAAAATGGAAGTTGATAGAGATTACCACTCGAGCGATGTTATCCGAGCCGCCCCAAGAGTCTGTCACCATCGCACACCTTACCCTTAGGTCTTATGCGGCTATTTTAAGGGGTTATGTAACAAATAAGTAGCACCATGTCCATGTACATTATTTTTTGTATATAATAATGAATATAATTTTTTTGATACATTGTAATTAGTTTTTAAAGTACAAATGGTGTTTTTAGTTATTATTTAATTAAGAATTATATTTTATTAAATTAAAGGATTTTTGAATTAAATAATATTTTAATAAAATATTATTATTAATATTAAATTAATTTTTATTAAATATAAATGATCTTATAATTTTATGAATGCAATTAAAATTTTTATTAAGGTTTGAAAGCCATTTCTGTCAAAACCTGTGAATTTTTTATAAATGGCGGTTTTTATTTTAAAAGTGAAAATTCACATATTTAGAAAATTATTTAGATAAAATGAATATTATTTTTGGAATCAGGACGTCGAAATTATCCAACGGTGAATTTTTCATAATTTTCTGAGACAGACAAATATTTGGGTAAAAATTAAATACCATTTAAATATATAATGTGTTTTATGACATCATAATGACCCAATGGTGATGTAATAAAATACCATAATCCTTATGTTCGGCCAATATGTGTTTTATCATTAAAATAATGAGTTTTTGGGTTTTTTTTACTTACTTTTCAAAGCATTAATGGAGCCCTCAAGACTTATTCAACACTTTGCCTTTTTAAATTAATTTCCATGGGAGTGTGACTCACCTCCACATAAAAAACCCTAATTTTTTAATAAGTTCGGACCTTGGACTTGTAAAATATTGTTTTCCTCTTTCCTTTTCCATAAACCATGGGCAAATACCATGGGATGGTTTGTGGTTTGGATTATTTTAATATAAGGGGTCCCAAACCTAAATAATAAAGAATTCTCTCACCTTTCCTATATAAACCCACCCAAGCTCCCACTTCCTCCTCACTCAAAGCCCTTGAAGTTCGTCCAACCTCTGACCTACTCTCTCTATAATCCTCTCAAGGTGCCCCAAGCTCCCAATAATCCTCTCACAAGCCTCTCTCTAGCCTTTGGAAGCACACTTCCAAGTAAGGGGTTTTCTTCCTTTCTCATTTTTTTTCAATTTTCTTTAAGTTGTATTTCCCTTTTTATTTCAATTATGAATGTTGGGGTATGGTTTCGCACCTTCCCCATACTGCCCTCTTATTGTTTGAATGATGGGAGAACCCTTTCTCTCTCATTAAATGCCTCCCATGTACACCCGTTACTATGCCGAAATTCCGAAAGGAACTTCTCTCTCTTCTTTTACATTCAAGCAATACTTTTGTATCATGAATCTAAATTCCATTTCTATTGTTGGGACATGTATATATATATGATCTCCTTACTGTCCATTACATGTAAATATGATGAGGAACCCCTTTCTCTCTCATCAACCTTTTTTATGAATTCTTATGTCACGCCGTTACGCTGCCGAAATCACACCGATTTTCTAAGCCAATATCATTGTGTAGTGAATACCATGCCCATTTCTCCATCAAGGGTATTCACCTTTATGCACATTTACTTATTGATTATAAAGTTTGATGTATGAATTCCACATCCCTTTATCGTGGAATAAATGATTATGTTTTATGAATCCATGTTTTATGATCCATGTGGCACACTTATGCATGAAATGAAATGTTTAAGAAGGGTGCACCCTTTATAGCGCTCCAATGCATTGGGTAAAGTATAGTATCATGATACGTCATGTGCAATGAGTGTTTACTCATGCTAATTCAAGTGCAACGAGGGTTTACTCGTTCTTCAAGTGCAATGAGGGTTTACTCATGCTCCATGTGCAATGAGCCTTGGCTCATGCTAATTCAATGTTAAGTGTTGTTGCCACATTTCCATGTTATGATTATCATGCTTTATCATGCCTTTATGTTCATGTTTCTATTATGCTCTATTGATATGCCTATTGCCTAACATGTATTTCACTCCTCATGTTATTCATTTTTTACTCCCTTACTGGGCTTTATAGCTCACCCTTTTATTATGCATGTCCTCAGGTTATCCCATGCAATGCTAAGTACGAAGGAATGTAGTGGTCATGTAAAGGAAGTTTTCAATAAAGATGTTGTATTTAAAGTTTAAAGTTTTTATGTAATGATCCTAAGCCCCAAAGACACTAAACCTATCGATCTTCGTTGTTGGATCAAGTGAAGTTTTATGTAATAAAGCATGTTTAAGTTGTAATAAAAAGCAGGGCTGTCATAGGCGTGGTCTGATTCCTTATTTGGGTTCAACCTCATTCGCGAAGAAAAAGACAAACCCTTAAGGATTATCCTTGACCTGGACCGTTGCTCGAACTCGACGGCACCCCATGATTCAACCTTGCCCTCGACGTCGTCTCCTTAGGCTCACTACTCTCGACTCATGATATGGAGTTCGACGGAAATATTGAATTACCCGACCTTCAAACCCTCAATCCCGATTTCATCTTCTATTTTTTTATTTCATTTTCCATTTTTTTTAATCGGTTATCGTTTTTTTAATCTGTTTGTTTTTTTTTTAATTTCATTACACTGTTTATATTTATATTTATAAACTAAACATATATATGGTCAATATAACAAATTATTATTTAAAAACACAGAATTTAAATACACATAAAATATTATAATTATATTTCATTTTATTTAGAATAACCTCATATAATCATTATAACATATATTATGTTTAAACGTTATAAAATAAAATATTTATTTTCTATACTAAAATAATCAATTATGATTAAAACTAATACCCTTATATTAATATTTATATTTATATATATATATTAATTTCTTAAGATAAAAATAATATATATAAAGTAAAATGTTTTATTTAAATTCAAAACCTTTTTATTTAATCATTTATTAATTTAAACTTATAAAAATTTAATAATTAATTTTTTTATTTTAAATATTCTCGGGGTGTTACAATCTCCCCCACTTAAAATAATTGCGCCCTCACAATTCTTTCATCGGACATATGAAAATTCTGAATTTCCATCTTCAAAATTAATGAATATCTAAGGGGAATCCACTATCCAACAAAAATTTTAAGGCATAGATTTTTATTCCTTCAAATAAAATATCTAATCTCCAAAGTTGTCTAGACTGTTCCTCTGATACCAAATATAACGCCCCGAGCCCACTCTTCCAGGCTCGGTGCTTGAAAAATGTTGTGTGATTTTTTTTTAAAGTGAATAAACAATTACACAACATTTAACACAAAAGAGGACCTTTTACCAGTCTAGATTCTGGAATATTAGACATAACCTTACATTTATCAGATTTGAAACAATAAAATAAAACATTTTTCCACTATGCTTCCGCGTGCGCTAACTCCATAAGCGATGATATCTGTAAATAAACTTCTAAGATACCTGTGAAAATCATTTTTAAAACAAAGTGTGAGCATTTAATTGCCCAGTAAGGGGATTTTAAAACCATTGATAAATCTCATTAAAATATTTATTTGAAAATGCATTTGGAAAATTTAATTAGAAATACATTTTTTAGTATATCCTTTACAAAATACTATAATGATTTGAAAATTAATTATACTTCAAAAACGCTTCTAAAACCAATCGAGTGATTCAGTTGAAAATATTAAGCAAGCCTTTAAAACAAAAAAACTATGGTCACTAGAAACATTGAAGGCTATCTTGGGCCTACCCACTTGAGGGATGAATTTACTATCCAATTCCCTATCATATTTACAAAGGTTGAGTAACGGTTTTTATAAAAAATGTTCGTCTTAGCTTTCCTTATATACATATATTTTTAACTGGTGTTTTAGCTTTGAAAATATATTTATAATCATGCTTGGAACCAATAAATACTAATCTTTAATAAAAATTATATATTTGACATGGTACGATCAAATCTCCCGATACATGATGTTGCACAGTCACATGAAAGATTAATCAACATCCATGAACTTAAAATTACATCCATATTGCCATAAAAATCCATTTTTATAAAGTTTATTGAATTATTAAGTATATATGCATATATCTATATATTTATATCCATATTCATGTATGAAAACATATCATAATCGTGACATGAGTATGACACGCATGTAAATCCATAATTTTAAATTCACAAAATTCTATAAATAATCAATTGCTATATATATATATAATAAATAATTAATGAAACAATAATTATTATAATTAATATGATACATAATATTTATCCTTAAAAAATAAGTTTGAAACATAAAATCATAATTTTGAAATAGAGAAACAATCTAGTCCTTAAAAATAAGGTGGAATTGAAAGTGTAAATATAGCATCTGAGAATATTTAGTCCGTTACCCCAAAACTATTAAATTTAATCAATAATTTTGGAATGAATAAATAAAATAACATTTACATGATATTTATAAAATATAATTTGGTTTAACATAAACCATAAATCATATTAAAAAAATTTCCTTACACAACCTTAAATAAAACATGTTTCTTATAATAAAAATAAATCCTTACGGAAGAACCAAAACCTTGATAAATTCATCTTATTTATAATTCGAAAAGCAGTAACCATAATTGAATATAAAACTTATGTTTGAGTATAGAATCATAGTATTGAATGGTTTTAAAAAAATAAATCTCTTACCGATTTTGGAAGAAGAAAAGATTGAAGAGGATAAGAATTATAAAATATGAAGATAACTTATGCATACACACAGTTATAATTTTAGGAAGGAAAAATGAGTTGCTAAAAGAATATTAAGAAAATCCCTTACTCATCTTGGAAGAAGGATACAATAACTTTACTCCTTTAATATTCCACTCGTATCTCATACCCTCAGGACCCAAAAACAAAACACTATCACAAAGAAAAATATATTCTATTCTCCCTCCCATATTCTTCTATTTATGCATTTTGAAAATATAATCTATTAGTATATTTTATTTCCACTTGCAAAATAGATTTCACTGCAAGCTGATCAAAGTTAGGTCAAAATAGTGAGATATATATATTTTATACAACTAGATTATCATAATAAAGAATACAACAAGTGTGTCCCCCAAATTTTTTTATATTAAATTGATATATCATTGAAAAACTGGACTAAATTAAAAGGATGCAAATCAATTAATAAAACTTTTATTCTGTTCACAAGAAAAAATACCAAAACGAAAGCAACTGGTAACCGGACTACTTCTTTTGAAGAAAATTGTCAAAGACACATTAAACATCATCCATAATTAATGCAAAACGGATCCGAAAATGTTGACAAAATATATCACAGATAATACTGGAAAACAACCACCATTTTTGTAGATATCGATTGATATATGATACCCAATTTAAATAATTCTAGTAATGAATCGTGGATAAACATTAAATAAAACATATTGGGACCGAAATCAATAATTTAATATTTAATTACTCTAATGAAACTTGAAGAAATTAAATTACAGACAAGAATACAACAGATATGGTTTTGAAGAAGAAGAAGATATATAAATAAAACAAATCTGTAAGTGTATTCATTGGAAACAACAATGGATTGAAAAATAAGACACTTACCTACATGATATGATAAACTTGAACCCTAAATTCGGAACCCTAACTGTATCCGCACACTTAGATTTATTCATCCGACGGTCGAATCTCCAATTCGAGCTTGGAATTCATCAAAACCCTCATCTAAAGTTACTCTCAACTTCTGTTAAGACTCACGCTTACCCCACGACTCCACACATGGCTTCAACCTCCCATGGCGTGGTCCGATTCCTTATTTGGGTTCAACCTCGTTTGTGAAGAAGAAGACAAACCCTTAAGGATTTTCCTTGACCTGGACCGTTGCTCGAACTCGACGGCACCCCATGATTCAACCTTTCCCTCGACGTCGTCTACTTCATCTCACTACTCTCGACTCACGATATGGAGTTCGACGGAAATCTTGAATTACCCGACCTTCAAACCCTCAATCCCGATTTCATCTTCTATTTTTTTATTTCATTTTAAATTTTTTTAATCGGTTATCGTTTTTTTAATCCGTTTGTTTTTTTTTTAATTTCATTACATTGTTTATATTTATATTTATAAACTAAACATATATATGGTCAATATAACAAATTATTATTTAAAAAACAGAATTTAAATACACATAAAATATTATAATTATATTTCATTTTATTTAGAATAACCTCATATAATCATTATAACATATATTATGTTTAAACGTTATAAAATAAAATATTTATTTTCTATACTAAAATAATCAATTATGATTAAAACTAATACCCTTATATTAATATTTATATTTATATATATATATATATTAATTTCTTAAGATAAAAATAATATATATAAAGTAAAATGTTTTATTTAAATTCAAAACCTTTTTACTTAATCATTCATTAGTTTCAACTTATAAAAATTTAATAATTAATTTTTTTTATTTTAAATATTCTCGGGGTGTTACAATCTCCCCCACTTAAAATAATTGCGCCCTCACAATTCTTTCATCGGACATATGAAAATTCTGAATTTCCATCTTCAAAATTAATGAATATCTAAGGGGAATCCACTATCCAACAAAAATTTTAATGAATATATTTTTATTCCTTCAAATACAACATCTAATCTCCAAAGCTGTCTAGACTGTTCCTCTGATACCAAATATAACGCCCCGAGCCCGCTCTTCCGGGCTCGGTGCTTGAAAAATGCTATGTGATTTTTTTTAAAGTGAATAAAAAATTACACAACATTTAACACAAAAGAGGACCTTTTACCAGTCTAGGTTCTGGAATATTAGACATAACCTTACATTTATCAGAGTTGAAACAATATAATAAAACATTTTTCCACTATGCTTCCGCGTGCGCTAACTCCATAAGCGATGATATCTGTAAATAAACTTCTAAGATACCTATGAAAATCATTTTTAAAACAAAGGGTGAACATTTAATTTCCCAGTAAGGGGTTTTGAAAACCATTGATAAATCTCATTAAAATATTTATTTGAAAATGCATTTGGAAAATTCAATTAGAAATACATTTTTAGTATATCCTTTACAAAATACTATAATGATTTGAAAATTAATTATACTTCAAAAACGCTTTTAAAACCAATCGAGTGATTCAGTTGAAAATATTAAGCAAGCCTTTAAAACAAAACAACTAAGGCCACTCGAAACATTGAAGGCTATCTTGGGCCTACCCACTTGAGGGATGAATTTACTATCCAATTCCCTATCATATTTACAAAGTTCGAGTAACTGTTTTTATAAAAAATGTTCGTCTTAGCTTGCCTTATATACATATTTTTTTAACTAGTGTTTTAGCTTTGAAAATATATTTATAATCATGCTTGGAACCAATAAATACTAATCTTTAATAAAAATTATATATTTGACATGGTACGATCAAATATCTCGATACATGATGTTGCACAGTCACATGAAAGATTAATCAACATCCATGAACTTAAAATTACATCCATATTGCCATAAAAATCCATTTCTATAAAGTTTATTGAATTATTAAGTATATATGCATATATCTATATGTTTATATGCATATGCATGTATGAAAACATATCATAATCGTGACATGAGTATGACACGCATGTAAATCCATCATTTTAAATTCACAAAATTCTATAAATAATCAATTGCTATATATATATATAATAATAAATAATTAATGAAACAATAATTATTATAATTCATATGATACATAATATTTATCCTTAAAAAATAAGTTTGAAATATAAAATCATAATTTTGAAATAGAGAAACAATCTAGTCCTTAAAAATAATGTGGAATTGAAAGTGTAAATATAGCATCTGAGAATATTTAGTCCCTTACCCCAAAACTATTAAATTAAATCAATAATTTTGGAATGAATAAATAAAATAACATTTACATGATATTTATAAAATATAATTTGGTTGAACATAAACCATAAATTATATTAAAAAAAGGTCCTTACACAACCTTAAATAAAACATGTTTCTTAGAATAAAAATAAATCCTTATGGAAGAACCAAAACCTTGATAAATTCAAATTATTTATAATTTGAAAAGCGGTAACCATAATTGAATATAAAACTTATGTTTGAGTATAGCATCATAGTATTGAATGGTTTTAAACAAATAAATCTCTTACTGATTTTGGAAGAAGAAAATATTGAAGAGGATAAGAATTATAAAATATGAAAATAACTTATGCATACACACAGTTATAATTTTAGGAAAGAAAAATGAGTTGCTTAAAGAACATTAAGAAAGTCCCTTACTCATCTTGGAAGAAGGCTACAATAACTTTACTCCTTCAATATTCCACTCGTATCTCATACCCTCAGGACCCAAAAACACAACACTATCACAAGGAAAAATATATCCCATACTCCCTCCCAGATTCTTCTATTTATGCATTTTGAAAATATAATCTATTAGTATATTTTATTTCCACTTGAAAAAGATCTTTCACTACAAACTGATCAAAGTCAAGAAAAAACAGTGAGATATATATATTTTATACAACTATATTATCCTAATAAATAATACAACAAGTGTGTCCCCAAAATTGTTTTATATTAAATTGATATATCATTGACAAACCGGACTAAATTAAAAGGATGCAAATCAATTAATAAAACTTTTGTTCTGTACACAAGACAAAATACCAAAATGAAAGAAACTGGTAACCAGACCACTACTTTTGAGGAAAAATGTCAAAGATACATTAAACATCATCCACAATTAATATAAAACAGATATGAAAATGTTGAGAAAATAGATCACACATAATACTAGAAAACGACCACCATTTTTATAGATATCGATTGATATATGATACCCAATTTAAATAATTTCCAGTAATGAATCGTGGATAAACATTCAATAAAACATATTGGTACCGAAATCAATAATTTGATATTTAATTAGTCAAATGAAACTTGAAGAAATTAAATTACAGACAAGAATACAACAGATATGGTTTTGAAGAAGAATAATATATAGAAATAAAACAAATATTCAAGTGAATTCATTGGAAATAACAATGGATTGAAAAATAAGACACTTACCTACATGATCTGATAAACTTGAACCCTAAATTCAGAACCCTAACCGTATCTGCACACTTCGATTTATTCATCCGAAGGTCGAATCTCCAATTCAATCTTGGAATTCATCAAAACCCTCATCTAAAGTTACTCTAAACTTCTGTTAAGACTCGCGCTCACCCCACGACTCCACACATGGCTTCAACCTCCCATGGCGTGGTCTGATTCCTTATTTGGTTTCGACCTCGTTCATGAAGAAGAAGACAAACCCTTAAGGATTGGCCTTGACCTGGACCGTTTCTCGAACTCGACGGCACCCCATGCTTCAACCTTGCCCTCAACGTCGTCTCCTCCGGCTCACTACTCTCGACTCACGATATGGATTTCGACGAAAATCTTGAATTACACGACCTTCAAACCCTCAATCCCGATTTCATCTTCTATTTTTTTATTTCATTTTCCATTTTTTTAATCGGTTATCATTTTTTTTAATTCGTTCGTCTTTTTTTAAAATTTCATTACACTGTTTATATTTATATTTATAAACTAAACATATATATGGTCAATATAACAAATTATTATTTAAAAAAACAGAATTTAAATACACATAAAATCTTATAATTATATTTCATTTTATTTAGAATGACCTCATATAATCATTATAACATATATTATGTTTAAACGTTATAAAATAAAATATTTATTTTCTATACTAAAATAATCAATTATGATTAAAACTAATACCCTTATATTAATACTTATATTTATATATATATATATATATTAATTTCTTAAGGTAAAAATAATATATATAAATTAAAATGTTTTATTTGAATTCAAAAACTTTTTATTTAATCATTCATTAGTTTCAATTTATAAAAATTTAATAATTAATTTTTTTTATTTTAAATATTCTCGAGGTGTTACAATAGGTCATATAAATTAGAGTAAAATGAGTAATTTCTATTTAAATATAAGTCTCCTAGTATGGATGGGAATAGATTTTATGTTTTTTTAAAAATATCTATGAATAATATTTAAAATAAATATGAGAGTTAGTTGTCCAAACATTTCTTCCATGCCTTAGTTATCAAAAATAACTTCAAGGTATGCCCACTATTTGGAATAGAATAGTTCTAGATAAGCTAGAATTTGTACTTGAATAATTATTATACACAAAAATGGCTTAATAAAAAAAGTGTGTGTGTGTGTGTGCCTAGTTTTGAATGGAAACAGTGGTGAGGGGAATATTGAACTCAGATGAAGAAGGAAAGGATAAAATATTATATTGTTATATAGGATGAATCAAGGAAGTTTTAAATGAAATAGTGTAGTAGGGATCCTAAGTGAAATGGATTTAATAATGATCCACTTTCCAGAATTAATCTGTTACTAATATTATATATTTTATCATTAATATAACTATGGCTTAAAATTAAGATGAAATAGAACCTTTTTTAAACTGGTTACATGATTACAATTATTATTCAAGAATTGGGTGATGACATTACTTGATATTCTTATTGATGTTAAAATTAAATATAAAATAGAATAATTTTTCAATTTTGATGAGATAAATATCATATTTAATGATCAAGGACAAATCTTACATTGATATTTGTGTGGTTTTACTTTGATTTTATCTAAAAAAATCAACATAAGTTTGCATATTTTTTTTATAGATAATGTTGTTTATGTAAGAATAAACTAGAAATAATGATGTTTTTTCAAGTAATTGGTGATAAATCAAGTCATATGTAAAAAAAATTAAAGTCACATATGTATGACTAATCTTGATTTTATAGAATTTTCGTATGAGTAAGAAGGAATTGTGTATGATTATCCAGGGAAATTCAAATAGAACATAATATTTCACAACCCCCTCCCTCTAATGGTTACCCACCTATCCCTTAAATAAATAAATATAGATAATGATGTCCAAATCCCACTTCCAATAGTTCACAAGTTTGTGACTAACACTGAGGGTATATCATCTACACACATGGAAGTAATTTCCCTCTATAAGTTTAAGGAGTAAAAGATAAGAAGGATAAATCACCAACCAACACTGTGAATAAACCAAAATAAATCACAATACATGAAAATTCATACATAGACTAAAAGGAAAACTATAAGTACCAAATTTAAGAATAGTCAGTGACCATGAACACCAGCAACTACTAACAGTTAATCAGTAAATTCTTTGAGCTAGTAACATCTAACCTGATCACCAACCTACTCCTGTTGACCTAAACACCATTTATAAATATGGAGGGTGAGAATAACATGTATAATTAATATATTCCTTTCTAAAACCACACATGAAAATGTGAAATAATCATACTAAATACTAGTTAATAAACAAAATGAAATTAACTCATCACCTAATAGGTAATACTAGTTTTTGATTCTCATTATGGATATCTCACCAGGTAATGCATAAAAGTAAAAAATTCCTTATCAAAAGAATATATATGTGAATGAAGGTACCTTAATTTCACTTATGAACTAGTTTTTTAATCTCATTCCCTAATGGATACATATTTTGTTCATCCCTCTTATAAGTAGTCTTACACCCCATGCAATAGTATCACCACCATTATTGCATCTTGTGTAGCCTGGTATCTCATTATCACCATATTCCAAGTAATAAATAAGTGTATTTATCAAAGAAACTATAGAATATTTATGTGAATTATACTTCAATATATCATATCCCATGAAATTATGCCCATGGGAGGCCAAAAACACCACTTCTATATATAAGAATGTTTTATACCTCAATCTATTATAGACTACACATAAATTTACAGTATATTATGAGACATAATTTCCCTAGTAGAAATTTTCCCTATACCTTAATCCATTATAATCTAGGATACACCTAGTCATCTATATCTAGATGGATAGATATAAAGAAGGAGAATTCATCCATCCATTCCATCACCATCTTGGATGTTAGATAAAACACCTCCCAAAACATTTGATCATTAGTTTTCCTAACTACATGGCTAGGGTAGCATTTGAAATCAAAAAAATATATAGAATAATATCATATACATGGGAAACTACTTGGCCTTATACTCGTATACAACTATCGTTGAACTAGACCCACAGCTACTACTGCTAAGGACTGGATATCAAACAAGAATGCAGGACTCAAGTTCATTATTAATTATTCATCCATTAATTAATTTTATTCCTTATATTCTAAAATATTTCATCATAATTTTTTAACACCATGAACCAACATCATTCATTTAATCATTTAATTACCATTCATGAATCATCTAGGTACTCTAATACTTAGCCTAATCTACATATTCAAAAAAAAATAGATTCACTCACAGTGTACAGAAACAAACAGTATCAAGAAGTTAGATACTAACCAAGTAAACATTATTTGTTCATATGGACATCAAGAAAGAATCAAGAAATGTGAAACTTATTGATGAGAAAGCCTCACTCTGAACTCATCATAATCGCCTAGTATCCCACACCATTTCATTTAACATAATTCTCAATGTCATCATTAGCATCAACGATCACTACAACTCATGATCTCAGCCCATCACTCATCGATCAATCATCAAAACATAGCCACAGGCCTCCAATTCATTATTTATAAAGGTTCTAAACCACAAAAAAGTCGTCAAAAAATCAAACAAGGTTATAAATCCCTATATCACACATATATTTCAAATGTATATTCCACAAAATGTAGGAGGTACTAAGGCCATGGAATTTTGGAATTCAATCCTCCTACAATAATAAATAGGCTCTCTCATCACCAAACATATACTCTTCAATGAAAAAAAAATTAATTCCAATCTAATTTAACAAATTCATTATGAATAGGTTATCCACATAAGGAAACCTAATGGAATTATCTAACTATAGATAATCATAAACATGATTCAAATCATTATTCCATGTAATCAATTCCAAGATGATCAGTAGAAAAACTTTTCATGCCTATTCCATTAATTATCCTAATTTATCTTTATGTTTCTATAGTTTCAAGAAATTAGCTATGCTAAAAAACAATAATAAAACACTACCAAACATATATCACAATGTATTAGTAAACATCAAGAGACATCATAAAATAACATAAATCACATGTGTTCTCAAAACCCAACCATTAATTTAATTAACCACATGAAATATTAAATTATATTAAACATGAAATCATTCTCATTTAAATTCATTAATTTATAAAAATGTAAACAATTCTCATTATGTTACAAAAATTAGTTAACACAACAACATATGATGACATATTTATTATTTTGATTTTTGGATTTAAATAAACTTAACCCTTTAAGCTACAACATATGATTTGATTTATAATTATATTCTTGAATTAATTAAAATAACATTATTACATGGAATGTAATTAATTCCAATGAATAAATTAAAAAATCATGAAAAAATTATTTTTATCCTTAAAATTTTCTCAATTATTGATTAATCATTCAATATGTGATTCCCTCTCCATATTATTATCATGTTAAGTTAAATCACACCCATTTAGATAAAGAGATAAATATTGATTAATTCACATTTGTACATAAATAAAATATAATTAATATATCTTCTACCTTGATTAGAAGATCAATGTTCTCCAAGAAAGAACAAAAAATAAAAAAAATCAACCACTGCTAAATGAAACACCACCAAAACTAAAGAAAACTCCATTCGAACATAAGCATGGAAACCACCATTAAAACTAGCTCAAAACATCAATCCAAAATAGATGAACTCTCTAAAAAAGAGTTTTATGAAACAAAATATGAAGAAGGCAATATTAATGAAGAGGGAATAGGGAGGATACCTTGATATGAGACTTTGATCTGATGATCTAAGTTATTTATATTCTTTAAGGAATTATTGGAGGGTGATGAGAGGAATAGGGGTTGGATAGGGTTTGAGATATTTAGAGAAAATCGAAAATAAGAGATCTTGGGCCCTATATTTATAGAGCAATCCTGAAATCCTTCATCATGGTGTAGTGAACTCCAAAAATTCTCATGGTGCCTCTGGTCAAAGCGGGATCCAATTTTCAACCTATTTAAATCTCAAATATTTTGAACCATTAAAACTCTCATCAAACCATTTTTACTACCACCATGGATTCCCCTAAAGTGATTTAGAAAATTGATTCATTTTATCCCTACCATGCTCATCATTATGGCTTGGTGACTCTATGTATACCTATTTCCAGTAGCATGTATCCTTGATATCCATGTTTATCCTTCCTTCTTTAAAATAGATTCCCAAGTCATTTTCCCATTATTTTTTATGATAGGTGGAACCATCATGGAAAAAGACCTATAAAATAAATAGTAAAGATGTTTCACTCACCTTGGTGCACTCCAGCACTAAAAAAATCTACATATCCAAATTCAAAACACTCTAGGTTAAAATAGGCTACCCCATGCAGAGGCCTCCAAGAAATCTTCAAAATGACCAGTGCCACACCTACAACCATAGTGTGGTGACCCTCAAAAAGGTAAAAACTATTTTTTGGCCTATAAAACTTCTATAAACTTCTCTTGAAACCTTTGAGAACCACTAAAATGAAAAGTTAAGGAATTTATAAATCTTGGAACATATATCAGATACCTCTCAAAAAATTATTCCCCTCGATAATTTAAAACAAAACCCAAAAGGAAGAGAAAGTGTGGGGGTCTGAACAGTCACCTCATGAGATACCTCTCAAGGATATTGCTACATTAGGATAACAACCAACATAATATGAGGCAAGAGTTCATAAACATTAAACATCACTAAATTATGAATAAAACCAAACTTACATATCAATACAAGATCAAACACATTATCTCAAAAAAATGGAAAAAATAAGGCATTATAATAACTCAAGGTATTGAGTGTGCATTTATGACTCTAACTCACAAGTTCTATCTTTAAATACACCATATTTCCATAATACATGAACCAAAGGTATAACATGCCCAAGCAGTACCATTTTTTGATGGTCCTAAATCTTGATTGGTTATTCCTTGAAGGTTATACCATCTTCAACATTCACCACACCTTAATTGATGATATCTTAATCGTCATGAAGATATTAGAAAAAGTATGATACATAGAAGACATCATGAATTCAAATCATATATGAAGGGTAGTGATAACTCATATGCCATAGATCTAACCCGATCCAATACCTACAAAGGTTGAATAAACTTGAGATAAATATTACTCTTACGATCGTACCTTCACTCTCCATGATGAGGATAAACCTTCAAAAACACATGATCTCTGACATAAAACTTCAAAGGAATCCTCCTATGATCAGTATAATACTTTTGATGATCCTTCACCACCTTCATTCATTATTAGATAACCTATAACTTTTCTGTCATACTAGATACCAATTCTCATCCAAGAACAGCTACCTCTCTAACCTCAATCCATAAAAATAGAGACTAGAAATTATTTCCATAAAAAACTTCAACTTAAGTAATTATAATAGTGGAGTGATAACTATTGTTGTAATAAAACTCCACTAATGGAAGGTTCCTCCCCCATGAACCTCCAAAGAAAAAAATGAAAAACACATAACATGTCCTCTATAGTTTTAATAGTCCACTCTGTCTAACCATCCATCTATGATTGAAATGAATTAATAAGAAATAACTGAGATAAAAAATCATTTTGGAGACATCTCTACACCCTATAGGTTAAATGGGGATCATTATCAAATATGATCATCTTCAGAAACCCATTGAGCCTCACTGTATTCTCTAGATTTTTCCTCAACAACACCTCCACTGATCTCAACTCCTTGGTCGCTAAGAATTGAACTGACTTAATCACGTGTTCCATGATTATCCATATAAAACCATAAATTCCCTAAGATCAAGGAAAAATAGTGATGATGTCCATCAAAATTTCCTCCCACTTCTTCTGTGAAACATAAATTAACTAAAGAAAACTACCAGCAACATGGTGGTCAGCCTTCACCTTCTGAAAGACCAAACATCAAGAGACAATCTCTAAAACTGGTTTCCTCAGACCATACCAAAAAATTATCCTCTCAAAGAATATTACATATTTTCACATAAGGATGTGTTGTTGAGGGATAACTATGGAACTAATAGAGAACCACCTCATACATAGCTGAAGGAACAAAAATATTCCCCTAGAACAACACCAGATATATCCTATCCTCAAACCATCCCTGAGGATCATCACTTAAAACAACTCAGACACACTAAACATCTACCTTGTGATAATCAAGTTTAGATTACTCCACCTGATTCACTAAGTATGGCTTCATTTCTATATTATAAAGATAAAAGTTTTCATCCACTAATCCCATATTAATGTGAATCACTCTTAACTCTTCTATCTTTTTCCAAGAGTCAATGGACTCACACAAAACACCAACATAGTAATTCTTGCTCAAGGCATCAGCTATAATGTTCACTTTACTAGATGTAAAGGAAATATTTATTTTAAAGTACTATAATAATTCTATCTACCATCCCTAATGAAAATTTAAGTCATGATGGGAGAAGAGATAATTAAGGATTTTGTGATCTGTGATGGAAAAAAATGTTCACCAAGAAGATAGTGCTACCATAACTTCAAGGAAAACACCACTGAGAAATATTAAGATCATGGGTGGTATAGTTATATTCATTATTTCATAACCAATGAGACCCATAAGAAATAATTCCCCCCTTTAAATTAAAATTTAACCCAAACCAAGATGTGAAGCATTATAATAAACCCTGAACGCAACGCCCTCCTCTAGTCGAAAAGAACAAGAGCACTGACCAGATTTTTCTTCAAATACTTGAAAGTAGTCTAGAATTGGTCATTACACATGAACACATGATCCTTTTTAGTTAATGTTTTCATAGGATTCACATTCTAGGAGATGTTGGGTATGAACATCCTATAATAACCAGTAAGACCAAAGAAACTCCACACATATGAAACATTCTTGGGGGATACCTAAGAAAACAATACCTCAACCATCAAAGGATCAATGGAAACTCAAAACTGAGATATGTAATTCCCCAAGAAACAAACCTAATGATCCTAGAACTTGTGCTTTGATATCTTCCCAAATAGATAATGAAACTGAAATACTCCCAACATAGATCATATATACTCTCTATTCTCATATTATAATGCTAAAAACATAAGAATGTCTTTGATGAAGGCCACCATGAACCAGTATAGAAACTCATAGAACATAACATTCATTAATCCCTTAAACATGGTTGGATCATTAATAACTCTTAATGGAATAAAAAAACTTATCATAACCATAATGACATTAGAAATAAATATTTAGTATATTCTCATCCTTTAAATTCATCTGAGGATACCTAAAATACAAGTCTATCTTTGAGAAACATCTTGCCTCTTTCAATTGATTTAATAGATTTATAATATGTGGTATAGGATTATAGTTCTTCACTGTCACTTAATTCAAATGGTGATAATAAAGTTAGAACCAGAGACTTCCAACTCCCTTCTTCATAAAAAAACTAGATCTCTACAAGGTGACACACTAGGTCAAATAAATCCTCTTTATAAGGGATCATCAACCTAAATCAAAAACTTAATCAACTCATAAATTGATATCTTCTATGGGTACATAAATATCATAGAAACACCGGGTGTTAGATCTATCCCAAACTCAATCTCTCATTGAGAGGGTAGGGTTATAAACTCTTAATAGAAAACATCAAGTTAATCCTAAAAAAACCTTGGTAAACACCACTGAATGATCCCCCATAGAACTTATAATCATCCCATCCATTAAATAAGATAAATACTCAACATGCCTCTGACCCATCGAAGGGTCTCGATTTCTAATGAACACTGATTGGTTTCCATCAGCATTATATAATAAGATATTCCTACTGAAGTAATCCATGATATCCTATAATGAATATTCTTCATCCATGATAAGAATTATATCATATGTCTATATCTATAAATATAGGAAATCTACCAAATAAAGGTGTTAGCATAGAAACAACTCATAGTCTCTGAACACATCAAACAAACTATCTCAACCTCCAACTGGCATAGTCAATTCTAATGGAATTAGAATCATCTCCACCTCAAGTCCCAAATAATGGAATATAGTTGGTGAAACAGAGGATTACATATATTTTAATTCAAACAATGTATAAATCCATGTAGAAAATAGTCAGGTAATACCTCATATGAAATTTGTATCACATGATGATAGCAGTTCTAAATCATGTATCTAAGAACATCCTACTCCATACACTTTTGAGACCTGATGGTGGCTACCTCCATGGTCACTCTCATTTACTGTCCCTCCACAATGGCTACTACCTCAATTGATACTGCTACTAAGGTTGGGATTGGAACAGGCCACTATCCACATGCTAACTAGTGTAGAAATTCGATCACTCACTCTTTTGATGGTCATGAATTCTATATGAGAAACAAATTAAGCATATCCCCTTGGTAGGGGTATAAGAACTTCTAGATATAATGAAATTATTTTTAGAAAGATAAAACATACTCCCCTCTTGCTAAGATTTCTTCCTCTATCCAAAAAAAATGAGAACACCTGGTTACAACTCTACTCTATAGAATATATTAGAAACTACAATCACATAGTGACATGGTCTTATCCAACATCCTCTCAATGATCTTCACCATCACCAATGCCTCAGCATATGAATTCAACATAAATAGGGTAAAGTAGTGATGGATCTATGGTATAAAATCCTCATCAAAATTCCTTACCCAATCCTCCTCATCTAGAAAAAGTTTTGAAGCATAACATAGTAGGTACTTGTAGTTGATACTAACTATCGGGTGTTATAACTCCCATGTTAAAGGGTAAGTATTGCCTGCTGACAAGACACCTTATCAATTGATGATATAAAATCATCCGAAAACTAATCCTTGAACTTTTCCTAAGAAAAAACTGACTCCTCACACTCATCAAGGAAAATAATCCACTGCTATTGAACTAACCCATGTAGTATCATCGCATCTAAGAAAACTCAATTATCCTTCCAAGAATTTATCAAAATAAAGTATATATCCGCCTCCTTTTTCCAAAACTTTATCAACCAATCCAAAATAGATCTATTATACTAATATAAACCCTGGTGTTTAAAATATTGGAGTGTCATTCTCTAAGTATTAATGTCATTGACCTCCACTCTATAGTGATCTTATGAAACATCCTATTGAACGTATTATGCATGAATCTAATGGGGACATTGACCTAGTGCCATATTTTTAAAATAAAAAATGTTAGAAACTCATAAACCCAAAAATAAAAGAACATTTTAAGTTTGATTAAATAATTTTTTAATTCATTTTAACATATTTTCCATTTCCAATCCAATTAAAACATAAGAAAAGAACATCATGATACAAGATCCTATCCTTGGTATCTACCCTACAAACAAAATCACTTCTCTTGGAATGTTCAGTAAACTTGAAGGTTCTTATATCATATCATTGGTAGCCATAAAATCTCATGTCTTAAATAGTCCCCCATTTTTACATAATTTTCTAATCCTGAATGAAACTATTTCACTACCAACCCATGTATTCTCATCAATGCCTCACTATAAACTCCATTATATCTCTTAAAAATAACATTTTATTCCACTCTATCATGACCACCTTCCTCTAAATGTACCCCTCCTGGTCCAAAAATAAATAAATAGATATAATGATTCCTAAACCCCACCTACAATGGGACATGATTTGGTGACTAGAACTGAAGATATATCAGTCAAACACATAGAAGGGATTTACCTTTATAGATTTAAAGAGTAAAAAATAAGAAGGATAAACTAAAAACCAACACTACACATAAACCTGAATAAATCCTAGTATATTTAATGTCATACAAAAACTGAAATGAAAACTGAAAGTACCAAAAGTATGACTATGTAGTGATTGTGAACTCCAGCAACTCCTGACAATTGTTCAATAACTCCTCTCATCTAGTATTGTCAATCCCAATCACCATCCTTCTCTTGTTGACCTAAAAATTGTTTATAAATATATAGGGTGGTCATAACATGTATACTCAGTAGGATCCTCCTAAAAAATTCTCACGAAAAATGTGAAAAATTCCATTCTAAAGATCAATGAATAATCAAATTAAACTAACTCATCACCTAATGGGTAATACTAGTTTCCCATTCTTTCTATGTCTCTCTCACCAAGTAACACGTATAAGTAAACCATTCTATATGAAAATCATATATATATATATATCTGTGTGTGTGTGTGTGTGTGTGAATAAAGGTACCCCAATCCCACTTATACATTAGTTTCTTCCCTCATTACCTAATGGATATGTCTTGTGTTCATCCCTCCTATAAGTCATTTTCACCCCATAAAATAGTATCACCACCATTGCTACATATTATACATCCTATCATCTCATTATCACTATATCCCAAGTAGTAACTATGTGTATGGATAGAAGCCATTATATCCTATCTACATGCATTATACCTCAATCCATCATATCCCATGAAAGTGAACCCATGGGAGGTTGGAATCACTATGTCTAGATACATGAATTGTTATACCTCAAGTTTTATATCCCACACATAAATGTATTGTAAACCATGATCCATCACATACCTATTAAAAAGGAATATGGTACCATAATCCATTATATCCCATGATATACCTACACATCTACATCTAGAGGGAGAGTGGTGGGGAGGTAGAAGTTAGTTAGACATTCTCTCACCATCTTGGATATTGGAGAAAACACCCCTAAAAATATTTGGGTATTTATTTCCCTACCAAAATGGGTAGGGTAGCATATGAAATCTGAAAATATAGAATAATATCAGACAAATACACACTAAGAAAAACTACCTAACCTTATAATCATCTTCCTCTATCATCACACTGGACCCATGGTTGTCACTGCTAAGGACTAGTTATCAAATAATCATATAAGCATCAAGTTAATTATGAATCAATTTTATTCTTTATTCAACTCCCAAGAATAAAACTTTAATCTTTACATCAAATTATAGATGGAACTATTAATTCTCTTAGTTATATTCTCAAGTGATCCATCATCATTTTTGAACACCATGAACCAACCTCATTCATTAAATAGTTCAATTATTATTTAATTAATCATTTGGATACTCTATGACTTAGCCTAATCTACTTGAAAAAAAGGGATTCACTCATAGTTGATAGAAACAAATTGCATCAAGAAATTTGATACTGAACAAGTAAACATAATCCAACCATATATCCCTCAGTATATCATAAATAAATATTAAACATATCAATGAGAAATCCAATATATGAACTATTCATTATTTCCTGATGTCCCACACTATTGCGCTTAACATAATTTGACTCATTTTCATCAACATTGACCATTATTGTAGCCCAGCCTCCCATACCATCACTCATAAGTTAATCATAAAAACAATACACCTTCAAGTCTCCATTCCATTGCTCATTAAGGTTCCCAACACACAAAATTCATCAGAAAATAAAGTAAGCCTATAAATCCCTAGGTCACACAAACAATTCAAATGTATCTTCCATACAAAAAAGAAGGCGCTAAGGCTATGGAATTGAGGAGTTAAATAATCCAACTTCAAGTTTCTATATTTCTCAACCCCAAACATTTAATAACTAATAAAAAAACATTTTAATTCCATTCTGAATTAACTATTTCATTAGGAATAGGTTATCTATATAGTGAAAACTAAGGGTATTATCTAACCATAGCTAAGCATAAACATGATTTTAAAAAATATTCCATGTAATCAATTACAATATTAGTAGTTTACAAAATGCTCATTACTATTCCATTAATTATCATGATTCAATTTTACATTGTTTTATTTTCAATAAATTAACCATGTTAAACAAACTATAATAAAAATACTACCAAGAATATATCACACTATCTTAGTAAACATCAAGAGGTAGCATAAAAAAATAAAAACCACATGATTTATTAAATCCCATACATTAATTTAATTAAACACATAAAATATAAAATTATCTTAAACATGATATAATTATCATTTCAATTCATTAATTTCTAGAATTGTAAACAATTCTCATTATGTGACAAAAAGAATTTAATAGAGAAACATGCAATATTATATTTTTTATTTTTATTTTTATTTTTATATTCAAATAACATTTACCTTTTAAGATATAAAACATTATTAAAGTTCTAGATAAATTATTGAATTAATGAAAAAAAATTATTCCATGGAAAGTGATTGAATTAAATGAATAAATTAAAAAAAGCATGCTCAAATTCTTCTTATCCTTACAATTTTTATGATTATTGATTAACCATTAAACATGTGATTACCTTTTTGGATTATTATCTTATTAATTTCATTCACACCCACTTAGAAAAGAATCTAAAGCATGATTAATTCAAACTTTCACATAAATGGAGATGTAACAGATCCCCTACCTCAAATAGAAGTTTAACATTCTCCAAGTTAGAATAAAGAATTATGAATCATTCGCCACTAAAAAAAACTTCCAAAACTAAAGGAAATTCCATTAGAACCTAATAATTATAACCACCACCAACACTAGCTTCAAACATCAACCCAGCCTAGATGAACTCTCCAAAAATAGGTTTATGGAAGGAAAGAATTAGAGAGAAACAATAATAAATGGATAAAGGGAATATTCCTTGATCTGAGACTTTAATATGGTGATCCAAGGGGTTTAGAATCTTCATGGAATGGATTTATGGTGATTAAAGGTTTAGGGGTCAACTAGCATTTGAGATAAAAAAAATCTGAACTATGAGAGTTTGGGATCACTCTTTATAGAGGAAGCTTAAAATCCTACACCACAGTGTGGTAAACACCAAAAATGTTTATGGAGTCTTTGGTTAAAGTATTATATATTTTTCAAGTTGTTTTAATCTCATGGATTTTGAACCATTAATACTCTCATCGGAATATTTTTTTCCACCACTATAGCCTCTACCATGGTGTTGTATAGAAACCTTATCCATTTTACCCCGACTATTCTTATCTCTATGGTGTGGAGACTCAACGCCTGATTATTTGTGATTTTTTAGATCATTGAGATTAACACCTATATTTCCTTCACTAAAATGGATTCCCAGCCTATTCCCCCATTCTCATTTCTCACAAGTGTAACTCTCCAGTGAAACACCTTCTGAAATGGCTAGCCAAGCTGTTTCACTCACTGTGGTGCACTCTAGAACCAAACATCCAGCTCTATAGTCAACTATAAAACACTCTAGGAAAAAACAACTTGACCCATGATAAATCCTATAAAAAGGCTTTAAAATGGAAATAACCATGCCTACCATCATGGAATGGCTTCCCACAAAAATTCCAATAACTCTTTTTTAACCTATAAAGCTCTTTTGAACTCCCTCACTACACATCCAATCCCTAGAAAAATGAAAAGGTAGGGGATATAGGAATCTGGGACCTTATATAATAGGTAACCAAGGTTTCATAATATTAATATTAATTTACATAATTTTAAATTCTCTAAAATTGAAGCTAATTAAAATTTAATGGGAAATGTTAGTGCTTGCGTAAGTTAAAATGGAAGTCATGTAAGAATAAAACCAAATCCCAACTAGGTTGTCATCATAAATTATTTGAGACTCCAATTAGTTTTAAACCTTCAAAGCCTTTACTGCACTAAGAATTATTGGGAAACTCATTTGAAATTGTGGATGTATATATGAAAACATGTTTAATACATGAAAAACATGAGGCACAAAAATAATTTATTAAATTAGGTAAATGCATAAAATTACTCTCTAAATATCACTCATCAAGTTTTCCAAGGATCATGGGGCTAATTTCTAGGAAGGAATCTATGTGAAATAATATTAATGGATCTACATGTGATCATCTTATAAACAACCTTGTATCAATTTTTTCATAACATTATTACACAGGGGCCATGCTAATATTCTTTGAATCATTCCAATTTTATTAGATTTCTCTCAATAGACTCATACCTGACCTTCCACATGGAAGCCATCCAAATCCTCAAGAATCATTCTCAAACATTCTTTTTTCCCATTTAAAAGAGGATGAAACCCACTACAATGAGGGTTGGCCATTTTTATTCTCATTTTAAAACATTATTTTTAAATTCTGTGATAGTGAGATAATATTCTTGTGGTCGACCCAAAGATACTTTCCCCTTTATCTCTCTTGAATCCCAATAGTACTGTTGCTTCTATTTTTCCTTGTTTAATCTTTATGTGGATCTCTTTTTGTGTATTAGGTAGTTGGTGTTCATCATTATACTTGTGTTTATTACTTAGTTTCCTTCTCTTATATTTTGTTTCCACACATCTAACCCTCAATAATCTTGATTCCTCATATGTTGGAGGGGGTGAGGTTGGTTGAGAAGTGATCGAGGGTTACAGATCACTTAAAAGAGGTATAGGTAGTGCATGTAGTGGTCATCACATATTTCTACCTAATATAAACACACCAGGTGGGAGTGAGTGGGTTGAGGTATTATACTAATTAATGAGTGAGAAAGGTAGTGATTGATTTTGAGGAATTGAGATATAGAGTTAGGGAGGAATATTTGAATTCTAGATAATATTCATAAATAAATTTTAAACACAAATTACACTTTCAAATTCACAGACATAACCTAATATCATTCATTAACCAAATAAAGGAATATTTTTCCCAAGTCTACTAACATAGAAAATAAACATTGAGTACATCTTCATGAGACAGCCTAAGTTACACCACTATAACTATATTTTCTAAAGTTTATAAATTAAATTTTTAACAAAACTATGATAGTTTTTCAGGATTCTTAGATTCATTAATTCAATATTTATCTAAATATTTAGAATATTTTAAATAATGAATTTTTATTTTATTATTTAATTATTTGATATTATGTTTTAATTTATTCATTATGGTCTTGTATGGGTTTTATTATTATTTTCAGTATGTTTTTAATTTAAGTATAATTTATAAAACCTTACACATTCCTACTCAAATTAATTAAATTTTTAAATATAGTTACTTAACCATGTTTATAATTAACTCTAATTATAAACAAATTTATAAACAGAATTCATTGTCACATGATTGAGTGTCCATTGAGAACATGGTAATCCTATAATAACTTACATTCATATATGAACTACTAAAAAATAGAGAATTATCTAATCCTTTAAAAAACATGTTATAAAATCATTAACTCATTCACAAAGAATTTCACTCAAACATTAACTTTTAATTTGTAGAAAGTAATAAAAAATAAAATAAAAAATTCAAGATAAAGTTGACACCATAACCAAAATATTTTCCAAAGGAGACAAGACTGCCCAATTATATTCCAAAGAACATTTCATATTAAATTGATACAATTGAAAATCCCATACACCCCCAATTGTTATGGATAATTTCATGAAAATGGGTCTGCACAAAAAATTCAATGATAGTAGCTACTGTCCAATGAAAAACAATCATTTATCTAGATTCTTAATAATATTAGGTCCATAAGTTTAAGTCACGTTTTCATCATCACTAAAATATTCCCCTATTGTACCATCTTGTAGTCCAATGGTCACTAAACATATACCCATGACCCTAATACTCTTAAAATACTTGAATCATCACTACATATCATATCCATCCATTTATTTAGAATCCAAACCATCTTTTTACATAAGTATGGGGAATAATAATTAGATAAAATGATCAAATCAAATCTATACGGTAGAATATAAAATTTTTGAAAAAAAAACACCACCAACTCAAAACACTACTTTCTTATATCTTTGATCCAAACCACTATCACACTAACTCCCTTCACCCTCAGAATCCAAGATACTTAACTAGATAACATACAAGGCCATTACTAAGGTGTTTTTAGGGTATCATATAGATATAATAATGCAATAAAACATGTTATTCATCAATGTATATATAAAAACATATTAAATTATAACCATGGATAAAAAATCATAGCCTTGATAAAAAAACATTAAATATAATACAATAAAAACTTATCATTTTTACAATTGAATTCATCAATTTAAAAAAAATTATAATTTTTTTAATACATCATTATTTTAAATTTTTATATGATACCAAATGTTGTGTGGTTTTTGATTTATCATTATATTATATCCATATTCAACAACCTATTAAGAGTATTTTATATAGTTTTTATTAATAAAACCACAAAATATAAAAATTCAAATTTTATTTATTAATATTTTTTCAATCCAAGAAATCAATAATCAAAAAATTGATAATTATTACAAATATATGAATAAAATGATTTAAAATGAACAAAAAACACTAGAAGTGGAAATATTACCATAAAAATGTTACAACATGCTTGTACATAATGATTTGGTCAATATAAACTACAATTTATTAATTAATAGTAAAAAGAATGAAAAATATGTCTATTATAATTCAGAAATATGTTTTCTAAATAAAAGCATCAATAATATTATTAAATTTAAGTATATGAATAAAAATAGTGTGTCAAGAATATTTAATCTTCAATCAAAGTTTCATATATAATATGTTAATAGAATCAGTTTTGAAATATGAAATGTGAACTAGAAAAATATCTCAAGATATAAGACAGATTCAACACAATCAAAATAATAGAAAACATTTAGATTCTAGAACATAAACCTAGTAGCATGTTCATATTATTAATATATGTAACACCCTAATATTTTAAAATAACAATGTGTTTGATATCATATATAACACAAAACATTGAGATTAAATGAACAACGAAATATTATTATTTAAATATGATTGTTATAACCTAGCCATTGAATTGGAAGGTCTGAATAGGATTATCCATATTATGAAATATATATAATTGACCTAATTAAAAAAATGAATTGATTAATTCATAATAAATAATTATGCAATTTGTATTAAATATTTTTACTCTTGAAAATATGTTTACTTCAAAAATGGTTTTTATTGTTTCTTGTGAGTGACTATTATAATTAATTTCTTGAACTTTTAAACATTATATTTGATAAAATTAATATAAATTCTTTAGTAAACATACCAAAATTATCTTACATTGAATTTTTTGTATTCTTCTAAGAAGATTTATATTTTAGTGAATAGAAAAAAATACCAATTTTTCAAATACTACCATTTCTTTTCATTAAATCAAGTAATTTAAAAGTACCATTATATTTTGGATTTAGTATTATAGTAACATATTACCTATTTAATTTATAATAATCTAATTTAATCAATAATTTTCATTATTTTAATATCATTTAATTTTTATCCTTAAAAATGAATTTTTCTAAAAGGTTTTTTTGTTGTGTTTTACGCATTTATATTAAAATTATTTTTTACCAATTATAGAAATTGAATCATGAAAATTTTCTTCCACATATGGAATTAGGAGGTCCAAATTTGGAAGATATTTCTCTTTTATTTTTTTCATTATTGTTAGATTTGGTGCCCTAGGACCAACTATTTTTACTTTGATTACATTTATATTCAATGTATTGAATATTAATAAAACTTATTATTACATGTTGTTTATTATTCTGAATGAATCTAATGTAATAATTTCCTATAGTATACTTTGCATTGACATGGTCATAGTAGTTTCCCACAATTATGATAACCTTGATATGCTATGATGATATTCTTAAATAAGGTTCTACAGTGGGATAACATAGTATGATATGACACATAGTACATAGACTGACAGGTGTGAGTACTCGTATTCATATTAAGATTATTCTCATAAATTTTTCACTTGGTAATCTCTAGGATATGAGATTATGGGAACAAACCCACCATTAGTAATTTCACATTTTTTAGTGTCATCAGATATTCCTATATACGAGTGATTGTGATGGTCCTTTGACTTTAAGATTATTATTAATTCATGTTACAACTCGCATACTTAGATGTATTTTGTAAACCGTGATGATAACAGTTCATGGATAAGTTGGATACATTGGGTGCATCATGAGTGGCATGTCATTAATGAATAAGTCGATGAAGGATATGTCCCTTCTATATTTATAGAAGATGATATATCATCCTTTTTATTGAAATATAACCATAGAATTAAATTCCATTTTCATGGTGTAACAACATATTTATTTTAGATACTCAAATAAATACATATTAAGAATATATTCTAGTGACATAGTTGTGCAACCTGCATGATGAGGTATTGTGAAAAAGGAATTATATTATATATAGAGCATTAATATGTGGTTTTTGATGCTGAAACATTAATTTTTTTATATTAGGTGTCTTGAACCGTTGTTAGATAGTAATCTTAGACTTTAGGAAAGTCCGCATAATGCCAACGATAAATAATCCTAGAGGGTCACACACTAAGTGTTTATATTTATCTGAATTAAATTCTATTTGATTTTAATTAATGGAATATATATTATTCTCAACTCTGATGAATAATTTTATTCAAGTTATATTGATCACATAAATTAAATAAATATTTATTCATCATCTTGTGAATAAAATATTTATTTTATTTTTTGAATATTTTAATAAATATTTATTTGCTAAATTGTGAATAAAATATTTATTCTTTTGTTTAATAAATTCTAAAGGAGTTCGAATAGTCCAATACTGAGTATGGTAGAAAATATTAATTAACAAGACCATTACATAATATTTTTATTGTGAAATTTGGTTCACGTTATAAAATAATAATAATATATTTATTATTATGTAAAATGGGGTTTATTAAAGTTAATAAATATTATTTAATGTTCAGTATGAAATTAAATAATATTTTAACTTAAATCCAAACTCTATAAATAGATGGATATTTCTATTGTCTAGAGCATCCAAAAATTGAGAATAGATAATTGTTACACATAACAAATTCTCTCTCAACTCCTCCTTCTATATCCCTATTAAGAATGAAAAGTGCAAGAGATATTTATTTAAGACTGAAGAATGAGTGATAACAAACAACACAATATATTCAAATCGTCGAGCTAGTACCCAGATATCGAGTGATGTTTCTCCAAGATTATAGGATCATGTTTGGATCACCACTAGAGGGATTACATCCTTGGATCCTCATAGTGAAATGAAGGTTATCCAAAAGGGTATTTTTAGATGATCAACATTCACCAATAAAGAATGTTTCTAAGTCCAGGTATTTATTTATTCAAATATTAAATAAGTTAATTATAAATTTGATGTGAAAGATCCTCACTCTTGGTTTTAGGAAACAATTACTAAAAGAAATTTTAATATATCTCCCATCTATGCACTCTTTTTCTGCACCTAAAACTAACAAGTGGTATTAGAGTGGGTCACATTTAAATTTATAATTATTTATTTGATTGTTGATCTATGAACAATTATGGTTAGATTTTAATTTTATGTTATTCATTCTTTAATATAATTTTAATTAACATGTTATTGACATATTAATAATATTCTTTATCTAATTCATTTTCATAAAGTTTTAAGAACAAATGAAGAACAATTGGAGATGCCATCGAGAAAGTGCCAAATATTTGGCCAGTAAAACTGAGTTACACAGCGTGCATCCGGAGAACATGCCATAAAACTGCATTCATTATATATAGATGCATTGAGAAATTAATTACATGTGTTTCTTTATTTCACACTACATGTTGACTCGGCCAACCTAGAATAAGATAGCTATATATAGGGTGTGTAGCTGGCATGTACATGTCATGTAGGCTAGCTGAGTTAGCATGTCGAAGCCCCAGGAATGTGGCTTGGATATATGGAAACTAAGGTACAAGGTGGGTAGCTAGATTTATATGACAGTATATTCCCATTAATGGAAAAAATTAAATTACATTAAATTTGAAAGTTGCAATAATAAAACCTTATTTTATTGATTGGAACATTGTTGTGTGTTTGAAAATTTAATAATGGTTTCAAAGAATTTTAACTTCTCAATTAATTTATTATAATTAATATTTCATTATTGGTTCCATTGTTTATTTTCCATCAATGCCAGTAATTATGGGTATCTCCAAATAAGATCAAATTATCACTAATATGAAAGGTAATTAATTAATTAATTAATTAAAGAATGTTTATCTTAAATAATAAAATAAAGGATAAATAAATGAATGTTGTTCATTTATTTTTTTGTATTTTTTTCATGTATGAATATACATGAGCATAACCAAGACTTGTGTATGTGTTGTATATTTTAATTTATTTTATTTCATGAGTTTTTAATTATTTAATATTAAATTAAATGATGGAATGTGATTCATCCCTCCCCCCATTATTATGTAGGACCTTTATGTCCAAGGATATTTATGTAATACCCTTTAACCAATCCTTTTGTTTCCCCTACCTATGTGTGAATAATAAATATTTTTAATTAATAAAGCATCCCAAGATGGGTGGAGGCGGTTCAAGACAGAACCATAATGATGCCAACCCAAGTGATAGGTGGGTGGATAGGTGGAATGTTGTAACTCATGCCAAGACCAATAAAAAGAGTTATTTCCCCCAGGTCAAAGGTTTATTTAATGATCACTCATGAAATAAACCATTAAATAAATCTCATGAATGGATCATTTACATAATTACTTGTTTTTTTCTGTGAAATTATTTATTTTATTGATGCAAGGCCACGATCACATAAATAAATAAATTAATGTGAAATGATGGAAATTAAATAAATGAGATATGCATAAATTTTTTATCCAAAACAGTTAATTAATTATGTGACAAGGACTTAATATTAAAAATACATGTAAAGGATAAAATATGATAATATTTAGGCATAATAAATTAAAATACCTTAATTAAATATTAATTTAGACTAAGCCTTTCATTTCTTGATTGGTAATGAATCCATAGAACTAAGAGTAGTATATTTCCAATGTATGGACACTTACTTTTATTGGAGAGTTATCATGAGATTTTTTGGTTGAATTAACTGAAATTGTATAGAGTTTAATAGAAAAATAATATTCAATACAAATGTGTAGGCAAGTGTTGAGGAAATCCTAGTTAGGATTTCAGTATAGGGGAATCCACTCAACGGGTCAAGGAGGTATAAGTCCACAGTTGGAAAGACCGCCTACCTAATTAATTTATTATGGTTCTCATGTAAAAAGTCTTGATCATTACTAAAGGTAATGGGGATCCTTTCCCCTGGAATTTTAAAGCAAATAGACATTCCAAGTTCAATGGTGAGGGATATTGAGACTTGAAAAAATAGTGTGATATTTAATAAATAAATATTTAATTTATTATATATCACTTATTTTGTAATCAAGAAAAGTAATAATAATATGCTCTTTTTAATTGTATAATAAAATGAAATTTTCATCATCCAAACTATTCATATGATCAATATTGGATAAAGATAACCTCCTAACTAGCAGTAACTTTCAGGAGTGATTTAGACACCTCTAAGTTGTGATATGATAAAAATAGAAATATTACGAATGAGTTGAGATATCCAATGCACTATTTCTGAGAAATCATAGAGAAGGTGCCCCATATGGTCTTCACATAGTTAATCTCATTGGCTATATTGAGTTCTTATAGGTTCTATGGTTTAAACTTCCCAAATAACTGGGCACCAACCTCATTCTAGCATTACTTCCTCAGATATTGTCCAGGTATGTTTTTAATTTTAATAAGAAAAACATTGATAAGTATATATCATATCTTCTTACTATTCTTCTCTAGGTAGATAAGGATAAGAAGTATGAAAAAACTCCCGTCCTTAGGGTGAAAAAATGGAAAGTGAAATAAAAGATATTTGATCCCAATGTTTCTTCACACCCTTTCAAGAAGATAAATATCTAGGGGAAATAAAGTAAATATGATGATATATATTTTACAAGTGGAAATAAGGTCTACTGGAAGAAAAACGGCACCCATCCAAAGAAGTAGGGGAAGCTTCAGGTGTAATTTTTATCAAGTGAAATTTATCTTTTTCTACAAATTGGGTATTAGAAATAGTTTGTGGTGCTCACATATGTATTAAAATATAGGAATAAAGTATGTTGGAAT
This sequence comes from Viscum album, assembly GCA_963277665.1. Lineage (NCBI taxonomy): Eukaryota > Viridiplantae > Streptophyta > Magnoliopsida > Santalales > Viscaceae > Viscum > Viscum album. Next base: position 1,770,031,153 of record OY728152.1, read on the forward strand.
CACCTATTTTGATAATACCAAATCATGTTTCATTTATATAAAGAATCATGTTTCTCTTACAGGATAATCATTTATGTGAAAACCATGTTTATATCAAGCAATAACTATGTGCTTTTAATCTAACTGCTTTTGTGTTTAAGCTCTTAGTGCAAACTTTATCTAATGATGCAAGGTCACCGATGCAAGGTCACCAATGCAAGGTCACTAATGAAAGGTCACGGATGAAAGGTTGTTGATGCAAGGACGCTAATACAAAGTCACCGATGCAAGGTCACCGATGCAAGGTCACTGATGCAAGGTCACCAATGCAAGGTCACTAATACAAGGTCACCGATGCCAGGTCACTGATGCAAGGTCACCGATGTAAGGTCACTGATGCAAGTTCATTATTGAAGGTCATCGATGAAGGTCACCGATAAAAGGCCACCATTGAAAGTTTACTATTGAAGGCTACCAATTGAAGCATACTATTGAGAAGGCTACCGCTACGAGTCTACTGATTCACTCTTCTACTCCATACTTCATCAAATTCTTAAGATTATTCTAACGGTCATATTTGGTAACTTTAATGATTCTGACATTAATTAATGTTGGTTGTAGGCATATCAAGAGACAGTATCTAGGGATAGTACGAGGTACAAGGAGGAAGGAAAGTGGTTTACTTATTCCTATTGTCTAATATAAAATATAAAAGAGAAGATTGAGGAAGAAACCAAGAACAAATAGACAATAAGTGGAACAGAGTGAGGAATGAATCAGAAAGAACTTACTCGCTAGATCAAAGAAGAAATATCCAACACTTATGTATTGAACCCAAGATAATTACAAAGATAATTTGGGACAAACTCTCGTATGCCTTCTGTGCTTCATAAAACCTCTATCCAACTAAGAAGTAGAATACCTCAGTTCTTAAAAGCTAGAACCTGGAGTTGTGACACTCTTTTTTTGAGGACAACTTCCAGAGAAAGACTCGAACTGCAATTTCTTCACTCCAAGGAGTCAAGAGCTGAACTACAAACACATAGAGCCTTCTAAACTCAATCTTATAATATTTTCTCTACTAGGTTATTTTATATTACATTTTTGAGAAGTGGGTGTTTGTGTTACACACACTTTCTTCTATGCTTAAATTGAGGATATTGAAAATCCTCACATAAAACTTCTCTTACACCTTGTTTCCCACATATAACTGCGGAAGAGACCATGTGTGGTCTGTATTGTTTTTTTTCACACGTAGAACTGTGGTAGAGGGTGTAAACCCTAGACAGTTTGTCAAAACTATTGTAAAGCCCGATGAAGGCGTTGTATCAAGTTTCTTATTAATATAAACTACTTGGTGGCAGGTGATCACAAAGTGGATAGGATTAAGCCTCATATTGAGACTGAACCTCTTGTTTAACTTTTTTGTGTACTATCTTTGTTATACTTTGTTTTTCTATATTTCGCTGCTCATTATTTTCAAAACAGAAAACTGCTTTACATTTACTTTGATAGTTAGTTTTGGTAAGTGTGTGTATGTGTTTAATTTAGTAAACTTGTTTCAAAAGTTGAAGAAGTGTTTTACACCGATTTAAATGAGGACTAATCACCCTTTGAGAAACCTATTGACCAACTAAACATTTATATCTCTACTTCCTTAATTAACTGGTCTGTTTCAAAATTAGGGGATCTTTATCCTAAAGTTTTTAATAGAAATTTTAAGTTGGAACTCAATTCATCCCTCTCTTGAGATTTCACTCTGACAAATATTTGGTATTAGAGGATCTCATTTTTTATTGCTACTATTTGAAATATTCTGCGAATTGTCAAATTCTTTTAAACTGTGATTTTAAGTTATATCTTAAAGATCTTAAAATTTCTGTCATATCTGAATTTTCAGTTCCATAAATTTTAATTAACAGTGTATAATAGATTTGAGGGTGCTGCTACTAACAGGCCACCTTTCTTTAATGGAAATAACTATGCTTAGTGGAAATTAAAAATGAAAATTTATCTAGAGAGCATGGGTCCTGAAATCTGGGACACAATTGAAGAACAACATGTACTACCTATTACTACTAGGGACACATGGTCTCAGTTGACTAAAGATACATATAACAATAACTGTAAATAAATGAATGCTTTTTACTATTCTCTAGGTGATGAAGAATTTAATAAAATATCTACCTATAAAACTGCTTATGAAATTTGTGATACTCTGGCTATTTCCCATGAGGGAATAACCAATGTTAAATAAATGAGATTAAATACTTATACTATTAAATATAATAATTTTAATATTAATCCATATGAACTTATATCTGAAACATATCTCGGGTTCAATGAAATAGTAAATACCATGAGTCTACTTGGGAAACTAGTGGATTGTAAGGATCATATTATTAGATTTCTCTGATGCCTACCTGACAGATGGAGAGGAACTTCTGTTTCCATCAGATAATCTTGTGACATAGGCAAGATGACATTGAAGGAAATAATTGGAAAACTTATGATGTACGAATAATAGCTTAAGTTAAATCAAGAATCAGATAAAGAACCAAGAAATAAATCTATATCATTCAATACTACCACCTTAAAGAACAAGGAAAAAGAATAATTTCAAACTCTTGTAGACACTTCCACCAGTGAAGACTCAGACTCTGACAGTGATGACGAGATGGATCATCTTGATATAAGATTCAAGAAGTTATACCATAATAAGAATTTATTTATAAATTCAAACTATAAAGGAAGTTATGATAATAAAAGATAGTGGAAAAAGGACAGAAAATGGAATGACAATACAGATGAGATAGTCTGCTATGAGTGTAAATGAAAAGGTTATGTGAAAGTTGATTTCCCCAAGCTGAAGTTTAAGAATAAATATGAGGAAAAGGGCAAGGGATATAAAAAGGATGTGAAAGCTACTTGGAGTGCTTCATAAGATCACTCCAGTGTATATGACTCTTCTGATATTGAGAAGAACAAACATACAAATCTGTGTTTCATGAAAGAAACATTTTAGGTAACACTCAATTATCCTATACCTGATGCTTATTATTCTAGGAATGAAAGTGAATATAATAATGATGATAATATGACTATGGATGAACTATTTGAATACTATGGAATGCTTGAGTAAACCTTTAATGAACTTAAAGATAAATATAAATTATTAAAATGAAAACATGCTTTAAATGTTAATTATAAGTCTGATTTGGATATTGCGAAAGAAAAATGTGCTCAACTGTTAAAAGAAAATACTGAACTTAAATTATCAAACGAGTAATTAAAAATGGATCTTGAGAAGTTTACTACAGGTAGAGATACCTTAACCCAGTTACTAAGGAAACAGGTTACTCCAAAATATAAAAATGGTCTGGGATATCAACCAGGATAGATAAGGCTTATTAAAAATAAATTTGTTCCAAAATCTGGACAGTTCACTACTAGTTCAAGCTCTGGACCATCTTTTGAAAAACACTTTTCTAAAGGACATAACAAAGTGTTCATGTCTCAAAAAATATATTTTGATTATAGAAACCATGTGATACAAGTATGGGTTCCCAAATCTTTACTTACTAACCTCTCTAGACCCAAGAAAATCTGGGTAACAAAGTTACCCTACACTTAATATGTTTTGCAGGAAAATTGTCTGAAGAGCTCCTATAAAACTCTATGGTACTTGGACAGTGGATGTTCAAGACATATGATAGGAGAATATTCATTATTCAAGAGCCTAATTAAATTTGATGGTGGACATGTCACGTTCGGTGATAATGATAAAGGGAAGATCGTCAGCTTAGGCCAAATTGGTAACCCTAACACTATATTAATTTCAAAAGTAATTTTTGTTGATGGGATAAAATACAATTTACTAAGTATCTCTCAATTTTTTGATGATGGTTTTAATGTTAAGTTAGAAAATGGTGCATGAAATGTTTTTAATTCTATAAATGATTTAATATTCACTTCTCTTAGAAATTAAAATGTATATGTTGTTGATTTAAATTCTTTAGCTAGAAAAAATGTTTCCTGTTTGAATGATTTTCATAAGGAATATTTTTTATGGAACAGAAGATTAGGACATTGAAATGTGCACTCACTTAGGAAAATAACTAGGAAAGGTTTGGTTAAAGACTTACCTAAATTAGAATTCCTGTATAACAAAGTTTGTAATCCTTGTCAAAAAGGAAAACAACACAATGTTTCTTTCAAACTAAAGAAAGAATTTTCTACTTCTCAACTGCTTGAGTTGGTTCACATGGATTTGTTTGAACCATCTAGAGTTTCAAGTTTAAATGGGAAGCACTGTTTTTATGTTCTTGTAGATGATTTTTTTAGATATAATTGGGTATAATTTCTGGCTCACAAAAGTTAAGCTTGTTGTTACTTTATTAAATATTCCAAGTCTATTGAAAATCTTAGTGGACTTAGAATTAAGTCCTTGAGAAGTGATCGTGGTCGTGAGTTTGAAAATCAGGAATTTGAATCTTTTTGCTCACATAATGGATATACTCATAATTTCTCTTCTACTAGAACACCTCAACAAAATTAAGTTATAGAAAGAATAAATAGGACACTTCAAGAGTTTTCTCGGACTATGCTAAATGGGTATAATCTACCTATCTATTTTTGGGTTGAAGCTATTAATACAGCTTGTTACATCATCAATAGATTCTTAATTAGACTAGTTCTTAAGATAACCCATTATGAGTTATGAAATAAGAGGAAGAATAAGGTAAATTACTTTAGAGTTTTTGGTTTCAAAGTCTTTATCCTTAACACTAAGTATAACCTAAACAAATTTTCTTCCAAGAGTGATGAAGGAATTTTCCTAGGGTATTCAATCTCTAGTAAAGCGTATAGAGTATTCTATAGGAGAACCAAATGTGTGGAAGAATCGGTTCATGTCAAATTTGATGAGACTGATCCACATGAACCCAAAACCTCCATTGAAAATCTTGAAGTAGATATGTCAATTCTGGATCTTATTGATAAAGACAGTGAATCCTTAGTGAAAACAACTAGTTCTGGAAATTTTCTAGAATCTGGGAATGGTGAATTTGAACCTATAGACAATCATGAGGAGACTAGTTCAACTCTTTCTAGAGGTATTAGAACTCTTAATAATTATCCTTTAGATTCTGTAGTAGGTTATCTAAATAGAGGAACACAAACTAGAGCTTCTATAAGAAACTGTGTTGAACATAAAGCCTTTCTTTCATAGCTTGAACCTAAAAATATTGATGATTATATCAATGATGAATTTTGGGTAATAGATATACAAGAAGAATTAAATTAGTTTGAAGGAAACAAAGTTTGGGAATTAGTATAAAGACCTAAAGACACTTTGACCATAGGCACTAAATGGATGTTTAGAAATAAAATTGATAAATCTGGAAACATAGTTAGAAATAAGGATAGACTAGTTGCACAAGGATATAGTCAAGAAGAAGAAATAGAATATGGTAAAACCTTTTCACTTGTAACTATACTAGAATCCATTAGGATATTACTTGCTTATGCAGCTCATCTGAATTTCAAACTTTATCAAAAGGATGTTAAAATTGCATTTCTAAATGGGTACATAGTTGCGGATGTATTTGTTGAACAACCCCCTGGTTTTACAAATCCCCATTTTTTAAATCATTTCTTTAAACTTTTTAAAGCTCAATATGGTCTAAAACAATCTCCAAGATCTTGTTATGATAGACTTAGTTATTTTCTTATTTCAAAAGGTTTTACTAAAGGAATAGAGGATCCTACTCTTTTTATTAAAAGGATTTCCAAATATGTTTTAATAGTAAAAAATTATGTAGATGATATTATTTTTGGATCCTCTAAAAATTATTTATGTACTGATTTTTTAAAAATGATGAAAGATGAATTTTAAATGAGTTTAATGGGGTAACTCAAATTTTTTCTTGGATTTCAAAATTTTCAAAATAAAAATGGTATTGTTTTAAATAAAAGTAAATATACTAAGGATATTTTGAAACATTATTTTTTTGGACATAAATAAAGGTAATGATACACCTATGAGCGCCACTTGTAAGTTGGATGCTGATGAAACTGGTAAACTAGTGGATCAAACCAATTACAGTGGTATGATTGGCAGTCAGCTCTATCTTACTACTAGCAGACCTGATATTATGTTCAGTGTATGCATGTGTGCTCATTTTCAAGCAAATCCCAAAGAGTCTCATTTAACTAATGTTAAAAAGATTTTTAAATATCTCAAATATACTACAAACTTAGGATTATTTTTTCAATAGGAGAATCATTTTATTTCATAATTTATTTGGATGCTGACTTTTCTGGTTTTAAGTTAGATAAAAAGATCACCTCTATAAAATTTCACATTTTGGGCAAGTCACTAGTATCATGGTGTAGTAAGAAATAGAATTCTATTTCATTATCTACTGTGGAAGCTGAATATATAGCTGCTAGTAGTTGTTGTGCTCAAATTTTGTGGATGAAACACACTTTACTAGATTATGGATATCAATTCAAAAATGTCTCTATAAATTGTGATAATTCAACTGATATTAACATCTCTAAAAATCTAGTATCTCATGCGAGGAAAAAGAACATCGATGTTAGACATCACTTCTTGAGAGATCATTATCAAATAGGTGATATCACTGTTGAATTCATTGGCACTGAACATCAATTGGATGACATATTCACAAATCCTTTGAATTTAGAGAGGTTAAATTACATCAAACATGAGTTAGGTATGATAAACTGTTAAGTTTGGAACCTCACCATTGGACCTCACCGTTGGAACCTCACCATTAGAACCTCACTGTTGAACCTCACCATTGGACCTCACCATTGGAACCTCATCGTTGGAACCTCACTATTAAAACCACACCATTGGACCTCACTGTTGGACCTCACTATTAGAACCTCGCCATTGGAACCTCACCATTGGAACCTCACCATTGGAACCTCAATTATGGACATCACCATTAAGACCTCACCATTGGCACCTTATCGATAGTCAACATTTTCAGAACTTCGTGTTTTTTTTCTCTACCGGAATCTGAAATATTTTTAGTATTACATATTTCTTTTTCTTGATTTGTTTTTGAGATCCCTAAATGATAAAAATAAAGAAAATTCCACATTTTGATCCACTTATACTATCTTCTGAATCTCTTGCCCCCTAAACTCAAAACCTAACCTTCTTCTGAAACCCTCGAACCGCTCCAGATCGCATAACAAGATTGAAGAGATTGTTGGTCAATGATGAAGAAGATGCGCTGAATCCTAAAAGACCTCCAGCTGAGTCCAGTAGTGGAAGAAAAGTAGTGGAAAAGCTGATCAACCCTCGTCTTTCAAAAGAGGGAAATCGTGGTTGAGAAAGAGCTATCTTTCTAATGGCTACTATCGAGTAGGTCTTTAGTGCTGAAGGAACTTGAAACTCAAGGTTGGGTCAAATGCTTTGAAAATAACAATGGACCCTATTACCCAAAGTTAGTGAAGGAATTTTATGATTTTTTGAAATTTGAACAGTCTGAGAATGAAAATAGAATGTCTTATAGGGTAAATGGAGTAAGTGTGGGATTCTCCTTTGTTGAATGGTATTAGTGTTTGAGAGTACCACATAAATGGATTTTTGACTACTACTCAAGAGTGGTGCCTCCCACAAGTGATTTATTCTATTATGAAGAATCTTTGGATGAACTTACAGGGAACGGGATCCCTAGGAAAGTCATTGCTGCAGAAATAGAAGGATAATACAAGTTACTATTTAAGTTTGTTCAGTATGTCTTTAGTCCCAGGAGAAGGGACTTTTCTACCTTTAAGTATCAGGACATATTTATTTTGTATCTATTGAATAATGGATAGAAGATAAATTTGTGTAGGTTACTAATGATTCAATTAGAATATAAAAAAAATACTAGTTCCAAGTCTAATACTTTGTTTCATGCCAAATTGATATCCTTGATATTGAAGGTGAAAGGAATTACAATAAATAAGGAGGAAATAGTTGTAATAAGGGACAACTTATGCATTACTAAGATGATTTGCAAGTTGATGAAGATAAACTAAAACCCTTGGAAAAGAAGATGGGTGCATTATGAGGCCATGATATATGAGGAATTCAACCTCGTTACCCATCCTACTAGGCCTAAGGATAAGAGGGACCCTGGTCTAAATCCTGATGCAGTGGATCCAGTATATTCAGATGAAGAAGAAGAGGCTGTTGTTATGCAAGAAAGATAGGATTCTTCTATAGATGACATGAGTAATCCTAACCTTCCCTCAAATCCTCATGACAATATTGTATCCTTTAGTGAGCCTAGCCCACCAAATAGATTTCCTATAAGGGAGATTGTCCTAAGAGACAGTTATGATGAGGAAACTAGTGAAGAATAAGGAGATCAAAATGTCTTAAGAGACATTAGAGAGACCTTAGAGGAGGAATATGACACTGAATCTAGTCATGATGACTTTGAGACAGTTGGTGGAGAAAGTGAAGAATAATGTCTAAGTATCATTCCTCTGATAGGACATACATAAATGGTAGAAAGTTTAGAAGAAGATGTTGTTGATTCGGTTGAAGCTGAAATTGCTTTGGCAATAGTTGAAGATTCTGTAGAGGAAGTGGCAGTGGACTCTCTTATTGATGTAGTTACTCAAGGAGGTATGGAAATTTTGAATGTGGTTGATCAGGATAATGCTCTAAGTGAGGGGAGGAACCTGTTTCCATAGTTTTATTTTCTGTCGCTCATGGAATATAAGATTGGTCAGAAGACCCTGGATTTATGGTCTTGGGTTTAGACTATAGAGATTCTGATGATGACCAACCTATTAGAAGTCCTCCAATTCCTTCGGTTATAGAGACTACTATTGTGCATCCAGTAGTACTTTTACCTCGAGACTATGTAAATAAGGATGATTTGGAATCATTGAAGTCAGATCTAAAGAGACACTTTGATGAGAAATCTAATAAGATAGAGAGAACAGTATCTCACAATCAATAACTTATGACATCCATAGTGGAAAGGCTAGTTTCTACCTCTCACTTAGTCTTGCTGCATGAAGTTAAGGACTGTTATAATCAGGTTAGAACCTTGGAAAAATCTATGAAATCTATGAAGCAGTCTATTTCTAGTTTAGAATCCTATATGGCTTCAAGGGATCAAGTGGACAGAGATCTCAGATATATTAAAAGTGTGGTCCAGTAAATGATCATTTTGTTTGAGGACATTAAGAAGTTTATGGAGACATATGTGAGTGGCCATGATAATAATGTGAAGAGACTGATTAGTGGGCTAACCAAATCCTTTAAGGAGATAGTGGATTTCACTATGGCACCTCTATGTGCATCTACTTCCTCTTAAACCTCTCCTCTAGATGATCTAGAGGCTTTCAGATCTATTTTCAGAGAAGAAGTGGAAAAGTTCTCTGGTGAAAGTACCTAAGACCCTCAGTCTATGACTCAGGCCATTTATACTACCATAGAAATTCATAACCTTGTGGGAAATTATTTAAGGTAAGATTCTCAGGATCATCAGGCCATCAAATAGAAAGTTGATTTCTATTAAAAAAGAGTATACACTAAGCATCAAATGTATGGTCACTTTAAGATTCTATTGGAAAAACGTCAGGATTTCACATATCACTCAGGCCTTTAAGGATCAGGTTAGCAGGCTTATATAGTTGAATCCTGCCTTAGAGAGATTTATGAAGAACAATGATGATTTTATCTCAGCTATGGAAAGAGGAGGAAGCATTATTATGGATTTCAGAAATATTTTTTTGCCCATCCTCCATGTGGATTGCACTCATATCATTGTTCCTCCAGCATTACCCTCTTCCTCAGCTGCCTCAGGCTCTACCAGTGTTACTCCTTTGATGACTCCTATATAGGCCATAAAAATCTTGACCCCTATGATTCCTCAGAGATCTACTCACTACAGTTCTACTGATGCTTCTATTGCAGTTCCTCCAACCCTACTCACTACTATCCCTCGGCCTATCCCTCCATCTACAAAACCTGACTCCTCATATTCCAAATTCAAAGATCCCTTGGATATATATGATGTGGATTGAATGTGGGGTGTATTAGTTGATAGAGATCTTTGTACACTTTTTGTATCTTGTATTCTTGCTTCATTAATAATAAAATCTTCTTTTTTCACTTTTTGTCTTCCTGTCTTTTGGTTAATCACAAAGGGGGAGAAGTTTTTAGTTTCCTCCAAGGGGAAGAAGTTTTTTAGTTAATTGGAATCAATGCATATATATATATATTATCTTCAATACACATGGTTCAATTGTACTTATGCACACCTATGAAGATATTAGCAAATGTGCTTAACCCTGTTTCAAAAAATACTGAGATAATTTGTGATTATCAAAAAGGGGGAGATTGTTGGACTCACCTACTTTTATAATCCCAAATCAGGTTTCGTTTATATAAAGAATCATTTTTCTCTTATAGGATAATCATTTATGTGAAAATCATGTTTATATCAAGCAATAACTATGTACTTTTAATCTTACTTCTTCCGTGTTTAAGCTCTCAGTGAAAAATTTCTCTAACAATGCAAGGTCACTGATGCAAGGTCACCGATGCAAGTTCACTGATGCAAGGTCATCGATGCAAGTTCATTGTTGAAGGTCACCAATGAAGGTCACTTATGAAAGGTTATTTTTGAAGGCTACTGATTGAAGCCTATTGTTGAAAGGCTACCGCTATCAGTCTACCGATTCACTCATCTACTCCATACTTCTTCTAATTCTTAAGATTATTCTAATAGTAATATTTGGTAACTTTCATGCTTCTGAAATTAATTAATTCATATTGTAGACATATCAAGAGACTATATCTAGGGACAGTACGAGGTACGAGGAGGATAGCACGTCGTTTACTTATTCCTATTGTGTAATCCCAAATATAAAAAGAGAAGACCGAGGAAGAAACCAAGCAGAACTAGAAAATGTGCGGGATAGAGTAAGGAATGAATCAGAATGAACTTACTCACTAGATCAAAGAAGAACCATCCAAAACTTACGTACTGAACCCAAGAGAATCACGAAGATCATTTGGGAAAAACTCTCACCTGCCTTCTGTGCTTCATAATCCCTCTATCCAACTAGGAAGCAGAATACCTCAGTTCTTAAAAGCTAGAACCTAGAGTTATGACACTTTATTTTTTAGGACAACTTCCAGAGAAAGACTCGAACTACAATTTCTTTACTCCAAGGAGTCAAGAGCTGAACTTCAAACACATAGAGCCTTCTAAACTCAATCTTATAATATTTTCTCTATTGTGTTATTTTATTTTACTTTTTTGAGAAGTGGTTGTTGGTGTTACACACACTATATCTTGTGCTTAAACTGAGGATAATAAAAATCCTCACATCAAACTTCTCTTACACCTTGTTTCCCACACATAATTATAGAAAAGACCATGTGTGGTCTGTATTGTTTTTTTTCATGTAGAATTGTGGTAGAGGGTGTGAACCCTGGACAGTTTTTCAAAACTATTGTAAATCCTGATACAGGTTGTGTATCAAGTTTATTGTTAATATAATTTACTTGGTGGCAGGTGATCACCAAGTGGAGAGGATTAAGTCTCGGCTTGAGACTGAACCTCTTATTTAACTTTTATGTGTACTATATTTGTTATACTCTGTTTTTTTATATTTTTCTACTCATTATTTTTAAAACAGAAAACTTTTTTACAATAAATTTGATAGTTAGTTCTAGTAAGTGTGTGTATGTGTTTAATTCAATAAACTTGTTTCAGATTCTGAAGAAGTTTTTTACACTAATTTAGTTGAGGACTAATCACCCTTTGAGAAACCTATTGACCAACTAAATATTTATATCTCTACTTCCTTAATTAACTGGGCTGTTTTAAAATTTGGGGATTTTTTTCCAAAAGTTTATAAAAGAAATTTTAATTTGGAATTCAATTCACCACCCTCTTGAGATTCCACTCCGACCAACATTTGGTATGAGAGGGTCTCGATTTTTTATTTATACTATCTTAACTATTGTGCGAATTGTCAAATTCTTTTTAATTGTGATTTTAAGTTGTATCTTAAAGATCTTAAAATTTCTATCATATCTAAATTTTCAATTCTTTAAATTTTAATTAACAATGGATAATAGAGTTGAGGGTTCTACTACTAACAGTCCACCTTTATTTAATGAAAATAACTATGCTCAGTGGAAATTAAAAATGAAAATGTATTTAGAGAGTATGGGTCCTGAAATCTGGGACACAATTGAAGAACAACATGTACTACATGTTACTGCTAGGGAAACATGGTCTCAGTTGACTAAAGATATATATAATAATAACTATAAAGCAATGAATGCTTTTTACTATTCTCTATGTGATAAAGAATCCAATAGAATATCTGTCAGTAAAACTACTTATGAAATTTGGGATACTCTGGCTATTTACCATGAGGGAACAAACAATGTTAAATAAATGAGATTAAATACTTATACTATTAAATATGATAATTTTAAAATGAATCCTGGTGAAATTATATCTGAAATGTATCTCAGGTTCAATGAAATAGTAAATACCATGAGTCTGTTTGGGAAACCAGTGGACAATATGGATCATATTATGAGATTGCTTCAATGCCTAGCTGAAAGATGGAGAGGAACTTCTGTTTCCATCAGAGAATCATGTGACATAGGCAAGCTTCCAGTGAAAGAACTAATTGGAAAACTTATGATGTACGAAAAAGATCTTAAGGTAAATCAAGAAGAAGATGAAGAACAAAGAAATAAATCTATATCATTTAAAAATGCTACCTCAAAGAACAAGGACAAAGAAAAAGTTCAAGCTTTTATAGACACTTCCACTAGTGAAGACTCGGACTCTGACAGTGATGATGAGATGGCTCCTCTTGCTAGAATATTCAATAAGTTCTACCAGAAGAAGAAGTTATTTATAAATTAAAATTATAAAGGAAGTTATAATAATAGAGGATAGTGGAAAAAGGACAAAAAAATGGAATCACAATACAAATGAGATAGTTTGTTATGAGTGTAAGTGAAAAGGTCATGTGAAAGCTGATTTCCCCAAGCTGAAGTTTAAGAAGAAATATGAGGACAAGGGAAAGGGATATAAAAAGGATATGAAATCTACTTTTTGTGATTAAAAATATATCTCCATTGGATCTAACTCTTCTGATATTGAGAATAAAAAACATACAAATATGTGTTTCATGACAGAAACATCTGAGGTAACACTCAATTCTCAAATACCTAATGCTTATTATTCTGGGAATGAAAGTGAATCTAATAATGATGAGAATATAACTATGGATGGACTACTTGAATACCTATGTGTCCAAGGATATTTATGTAATACCCTTTAATCAATCATTTGGTTTCCCTTACTTGTGTGTGAGTAATAAATATTTGTAATTAATGGAGCATCCCAAGATGGGTGGAGGTGGTTCAAGACAGAACCATAATGATGCCAACCTAGGTGATAGGTGGGTGGATAGGTGGAATTTTGAAAATAATGCCAAGACCAATAAAAGGAGTTATTTCCCCCAGTTCAAAGGTTTATTTAATGTTCACTCCTTAAATCAACCATTAGATAAATCTCATGAATAGATTATTTACTTAATTATTTATTTTTGTCTGTGTAATTATTTATTTTTTGGATGAAAGGACATGATCTAATAAATAAATAAATTAATGTGAAATGACAAAAATTAAATAAATGATTTATGCATAAATGTTTTATCTAAAACAGTTAATTAATTAAGTGACATCGACTTAATATTAACAATACATGTAAAGTATAAAACATGATAATAGTTATGAATAATAAATTAAAATACTTCAATTAAATATTAATTCAGACTAAGCCTTTCATTTCTTGATTGGTAATGAATCCATATAACTAAGAACAGTAAACTTCTAATATTTGGACACTTACTTTTATCAGGGAGTTATCATGATTGTTTTGGGTTGACTTAATTGAAATTGTATGGAGTTTAATAGACAAATCCTATTCAATACAAATGTGTAGGAAAGTGTTGAGGAAATCTTAGTTGAGATTTTAGTATAGGGAAATCCACTCAAAGAATCAAGTAGGTATAATTCCACAGTAGGAAAGATCGCCTACCTAATTAATTTATTATGGTTCTCATGGAAAAAGTATAGATCATTAAGAAAGGTGATGGGGATCCTTTCCACTGGAATTTTAAAGCAACTAGACATTATGAGTTCAATAGTGAGGGCTATTAAGACTTGAAAAAATAGTGTGATATTTAATAAATAAATATTTAATTTATTATATCTCACTTATTTTGTAATCAATAAAAGTAATAATAATATGCACTTTTTAATTGTAGAATAAAATAAAAATTTCATCATCCACGCTATTCATATGATCAATATTGGATAAAGATAACCTTCTAACTAGCGGTAACATCTAGGAGTGGTTTAGACATCTCTAGGTTGTGCTATGAAACAAATATAAATATAAAAAATGGGTTGAGATATCCAAGGTACTATTTAAGAGAAATCATGGAGAAGGTGCCCCATATGGGCTTCACATAGTTAATATCATTGGATATATTGAGCGCTTATAGGTTATATGGTTTAAAATCCCCAAATAACTGGGCACCAACCTCATTCTAGCATCACTCCATCAGAGATTCTCTATGTATGTTTTAAATTTTAATAAGAACAACATTGATAAGTATCTATCATATCTTCTTACTATTCTTCTCTAGGTAGATAAGGATAAGAAGCGTGAAAAATCTTTCGTCCTTAGGGTGAAGAAATGGAAAGGGAAAGAAAATATATTTGAGTCCAACGCTTCTTCACACCCCTTCAAGAAGAGAAAGATCTAGGGGAAAGAAATTAAATATGATGATATCTATTTTACATGTGACAAGAAGGTCTACTGGAAGAAAAACTGCACCCAGTAAAAGAATCAGGGGAAGCTTCAAGTGAATTTGTTATCAAGTGAAATTTATCTTTTTCTATAAATTGGGTATTAGATATAGCTTGTGGTGCTCACATATGTATTAAAATATAGGAATTGGGTATATTTAGAAGTATTTACTAAGGAGTGTTAGAAATTCAAGTAGCTAATGGAGCTAAAATTATTATTGTAGCTATTGGGGGCTACCACCTCATATTTTCGACCAGAATGGTCCTAGTTTTAAAGGGTTGTTATTATGTGCCTTCAGTTACCAAAAACATTATTTCTATATCAAAACTTGATATGGATGTATTTATATTCAAATTTGGGATTAAATATTTATTATTTTATAATGATATAATTTTTTATGGTTAGGAAATTTTAAATAACTATCTTTGTGTGTTGGATTACATGAACCATATAATGGAAGTCAATAATGAAGTTACTTCACATGACTCATACGACACCCAACATTGGCATCACCATCTAGTTAATATAAATGAAAATCACTTGACTAAATTACATCAAGATGGATATTCATATTCTTTTAAACTAAAATCTCTTAGCGTATGTCACGCATGTTTATAAGGAAAAATGACCAAATCCCCATTTAGTGGGAAAGGTGAAAGGGATAAAGATATTCTTGAATTTTGTCATATCGATGTGTGTGGACCATTT
This sequence comes from Viscum album, assembly GCA_963277665.1. NCBI lineage: Eukaryota > Viridiplantae > Streptophyta > Magnoliopsida > Santalales > Viscaceae > Viscum > Viscum album. The sequence goes on from OY728152.1 coordinate 1,770,046,746, forward strand.
CTTGTTGAATAAAGTGGTGGATACTCATAATTAATAACTTTTATTGATGATTTTAGTACATATAGATATGTATACTTAATGAGGTATAAGTCGGATTGTTTTGATAAATTCAAGGAATGAAAGAATGAAGTTGAGAACCAGCTTGGTAATAAGATTAAGAAACTTCACTTAGAATATAGTAGAGAATAACTTAATCAATAATTCCTTGATTATTTATAGGAGTTAAAGATTTTATCTCAACCCACACCTCCTAGTAAACCTTAGTGGAATGGTGTAAGAGAAAGGAGGAACCTCACCTTGTTGGACAGGGTGAGATCAATGATGAGTCATGTGAGCATTTAATTATCCTTTTCGGGATAAATGCTACAAACAAAAGCATACATACTAAACCAAGTTCCAACTAAAGAAACAGATGGTATTCCATGCCAATTATGGAATGGAAAGAAACCCATGTTATCTTACTTACACGTGTGGGGTTGCGAAGAATTTTTTAAGGCCTCTTAATGTAACAAGATTGCAGCCCGAGGCACAAACTGTATATTTATAGGATATCCCAAATAAATAAAGGGATACTATCTATACAATACTTAAAACAAAAAGGTTGTGGTTGATATAAATCTAACATTTATTGAGGTGGATCATATCTATAAAAGAGATAGTTAGATTTATATATACTTCGATGAAGTCCATGCTCAAGATATATAATATTTGGAATATAAACAAATTCCACTAATCCCCATGGAAGAATAAATTGTTCCAAACACACAGTTACTGCATAGGAGTAATATAGAGGTTAGAGAAACAGAAAGGTATGTTTTTATACTCATCAAGGATGGTGACTCATTATTAGTTAATAATAATGATCCTCTAAACTAAAAGTAAGTAGTAAGTGGCACAAATATTTCCAAGTGGCAAGAAGCCATAAATTATAAAAAAATCCATCTACCAAAACCAAGTCTAGATTTTGGTAAACCCTCTAGTAGATATAAATATTTTTGGTTTCAAATGTGTATTCAAAACAAAACTAGACATGGAAGGACAATTAGGTACCTATATGGTGTGACTAGTTTCAAAAGAGTTTAAACAACATCAGGGAATTGACTATGAAGAAACCTTTTCACCAGTTACAATGCTAAAATCCATCAAAATTCTGCTTGCCATTATGGCTTTCCATGATTATGATATTTGGAAAATGGATATCAAAACATCCTTCCTTAACAGGAACCTTCAGGGAGATGTCTATATGACACAGCTTGAAGGGTTTGTGACTCCAAAGGATGCCAACAAGGTATTAAAGTTTCAAAGATCCATTTATGGATTAAATAAAGCATCCAAGTCATGGAACATTTGTTTTGATGATTCCATAATAGAATTTGGCTTCATAAAGAACAAATATGAAATGTGTGTCTATAAATAGTTTAGTGGGAGTGCAGTTGTTTTCTTAATAGTATATGTTGGTAACATATTACTCATTGGAAATTAAATACTAGTCTTACATTCTGTTAAGGCTTGGTTGAATAAATGATTCTCTATGAAAGAATTGGGGGAGGTATCTTATTTATTGGGATCAATATCTATTGTGATAGATCCAAGAGATTTCTTAGCCTAAGGCAAAGTATATACATTGACGAGATACTGAAGAGATTAAGTATAGAAAAATACAAGAGGGGATTGTTTCCAAAATCACATGGAATTCATATTTTGGGGAAAACGTGTCCTCAGGAACATGAGAAATGAAATAGAATGACAAGTATTCCATATGCATAAATGATTGGTTCAGTCATGTATTTTATGTTATGTACTAGTCTAGATGTCTCCTATGCATTAAGTGCAATAGGAATATATCAAGATGATACAGGTGACCTTCATTGAATTAAATTCAAGACTATCCTTAGGAATCAGAGGCATACTAAGGATATGTTCTTTTTTATGGAAGAGATGAGGAATTAGTCATCAAAGGATATACATATTCTAGTTTCCAAACTGATCAACATGACATAAAGTCACAAATGGGATACATATTCACTTTGAATGCAGGTGATGTGAATTGGAAGATCTCAAACCAAGATATGGTTGCATATTCTATAGCAGATTCTGAGTATATTGAATCTTCTGAGGTAGCTAAAGAAATGGTATGGATGTGCAACTTCATTCAAGGGATTAATGTGGTATCTAGAAGTAAATATCCTATCATACTTTATTGTGATAATACTATAGTGATGGATCTTGAAAAAGATCCAAGGTCACATCACCAAATGAAGCACGTGCTTTAGAAGTATCATCTCTTGAGGGATTTTTTTCAGAGAGGAGAATTTTCGGTGTGCAGTATTTCCACAGAAGACAACATAGAGAAACCCTTGACTAAAACCTTTACTCAACAAAAATATGACTATCATGTGAGTTCTATCAGACTAAATTTCATAGGCAGTTGGATCTAGTCCAAGTAGGAATTTTTGTTGGAGTTGGTGTCCTAGTACCAATTTTTTTGTACTTTGATTACATGTATATTGGATGTATTGATTATTAATAAAACTTATTATTATATTTTTTTTTTATTCATGACTCTAATATAATAATGTCCTATAGTATACATCGCATTGATATGGTCATATCAGTTCCCTACTATGATGAGAATCTTGATGTGCTATGATGATATTCTCAAATGATGTTATGTGGTTGGATAACATACTATGATGAGACACATATTACATAGACTAATAGGTGTGAGTACTCGTAAGAAGATGAGGCTTCTTCTCCTTAAGTTTTCACTTGGTAATCTCCAAGATGGGAGATTGTAAGAATAGACTCACTAGTTGTAATTCTTCATGTTTTAGTGTCATCAGAAATTCCTATCTACAAGTGTGTGTGATAACCCTTAAACTTTAAGACTGTTATTAATTCATGTTACAACTCACGTACTTAGATGTATTTCATAAACCATGATGATAATAGTTCATGGAAAAGTTGGACATGTTGGGTGTGTCATGAATGAGGTATCATTAATGAATAATTCAAGGACGTATTTGTCCATTCTATATTTATGGAAGCTGATATCTCAATCCTTTTATTGGAATAGAACGGTTGTATTAAATTCCATGGTCATAGTGTAATGACGTGTTTATTTCAGATAGTTAAAGAAAGACATATCGACCATATAGGTGGGTGACATGATTGTGCAACCTGGTTGATATGATATTATGATAAATGGATTATATTACACATTGATAATCCATATATGGTTTTCGATGTTGCGACATTAAGATTTTTATCTTGGGTTCCTTGACCCTTTTCTAGACCATAATCTTAGACTTTAGGCAATCTTGACTAATTCTAATGAGAAAGGATCATAGAGGGTCACACACTAAGTGTTTCTATTAATCTCTATTAAATTCCATTTGAGTTTAATTAATGGAATAAATATTATTCTCAAGTATGAGGAATAATTTTATTCAAGTTATATTGATTGCATAAATTAAATAAATAATTATTCCCTGACTTCTGAATACACTATTTTTTTTATTACTAAATATTTTAATAAATATTTATTCACAATATTGTGAATAAAATATTTATTTATGAGTAAAATATTTATTCGGTTGTTCATTAAATTCTAGAGGAATTCTAATGGACTAAGACTGAGTCTGGCGAAAATTATTAATTAACAATACTATTACATAATATTTGTTATTTCACATGTTGGAATGCACCACAAAATAATAATAATATAATTATTATTATATGTAATGAGATTTATTAAAGGTAATAAATTTTATTTAATGTCTAGTATTAAATTAAATAATATTTTAACTTAAATCCTAACTATATAAATATACGACTATATATATTGTGTAGAGAATCCAAAAATTAAGAATAGATAATTTTTTAGCACAAAAAATTCTCTCTCAAAACCTCATTTTATCTCCTTCTTAATAACAAGAAGTGCAAGAGATATTTCTTTAAGAACGAGGAATAAGCGATCAAGAATGAATAATGTGAGACATTCGACTCACCATGCTAGCACCTGTAGATCGAGTGGTTTTACTCAGAGATCCTAGGAGCACATGTGGATCACTTCTAGAGGGATTTTAACCTTGGATCCCCACCATGCAATATAGGTAATCTGAAAGGGTCTTTTAGGATGATCAACATTCACCAATGAAGAACTTTCCTAAGCATTGGTATTATTTCTTCAGATATTAAATAAATTAATTATAAATTTGACATAAAAGATCCTCGCTATTGGTTTCAGTAAATGATTATTAAAATAAATTTTAATATATCCCCCACATCCACATGCTTCCACTATGCCCAGAACTAACAATTATAAATAGTAAAGTTAATAAATATTTATTACCATGGTAAGGGTAAAATGGGTTAAACTCGGTAAAAACATAAAGCTTTAAAATTTATCTAACATTTTCCTTTATCCCATTGGACAAATTTATTTCATCCATTTCTATATAATTCTTGAAGATATGGAAACTTGGATCTATATTTATTTTATTTTTATTTTTATAATATTTAATTAAAAGATAAAGTTGAAGATTTCATTTTATTGATTTCAATATCTATAATATTTTGTGATAGGAATAAATAAAACTTATGTTTGATTCTAAAATTATGTTTGTAATATTAATGAATTTATTTTATAATTTTTATTTATTTTTAATTTTTAGTGACTGAATAATTATCTTTAATTCTTATGCAATTTCGATGCATTATTTATTCAATTAATAGAAAAATAAAATAAATGATTTTAAAAATATTAAAATTAATATAAATTGAATGAATTATTATGTTTCATGAATTTCATAGATGCATATGAAATGTTAGGGATGTTTCAAAGGATTATTTTAAAATTCTCTATTTGTATTGATGTATTTAAAATCAAATTAAATGAATAGTTTAAAAAATGAAATTAATAATATATTATAATAAATAATATTTTATTAAATGATTTAAAATTCATAAAAATATTATCTTCAAAAAAATGAATGGTCTATGGTTGAAAACATCAACCATGGTCTATTTATGTATCTTATTTCCTTTTATGGTAACATTATTATCCCTTTAATAGTAGAAAACTTTAATATTAAGTTAATGGTAAAAAGGGTTAACAGGGGTTAAAAATAAAAGATAAGGGTGAAAATATGACCAAAACCTATAAAAAATTATTTTATGAGATGATTTAGACTCATATTCATCTTATCTTATAATTATGTCCATTTTGAGGTATTTTTTCATGAAAAATGATTTATATTACTCTACTACTTTATGAAATTCCAAGAATGTCACTCCCCCCACTTATAAAAGCACACCCCATCTCTATTTTCTTTACACCACTTTGAGAAATATATATTGAACAAACCCTAAATATTTATCTTCTAAACATAATTAAAATTTTTATAGTTGATTTACCTTCCAAAATACCAACCCTTGGTTCCTTAATAGAAATTATAAAGAAATTATTTCAAAGAATAGGTAATCGTCTTTACCAACTATTTTAAATTTTTATCTTCATAAACTTCCTATAAATATGTATTAACTATACTAAAATAATAAATATAGTATCATAAATATACTAATATGTTAATATAATTATGGTACAATAATTTTTCATCTCATTTCCATCGTATAAAAAATAAAAACATTACTTGTGCGTATGTACGGCTTATAAAGACATAACTAATGATTATATATTATATTTATGAAATAAATATGCTTTAATAATTATAATATCAGATATACGTTATTACCTTCCAATCCATTGGAAAATGATAATGCTGCTTGTGAGTACGTGTGTATTACCACCTCCACGAAGTGGTGTGATATGTTTTTCATTTTTTGATTTACATGGATGGTAATGAGGATAGATTTAATGAATATATATGATATTTATATAATGATTAAAATTATGGATATTATGTAACCATGATCACTATATTAGAACTAAATCTATTGAACCAAAACATACATAAAAAATGAAGTAGTTATCACCAAGAACAGTGATTTTAATAAAGAATTGTTAATAAATGGGTGATAAAAGGATATAAGTAAATCATATATAGTATGATATATATGAGTTTGGTTATATAATTGTTGTATAATAAATATATATTTGTTATATAAGAGGTTCAAACATAAACAAAGGAAGTCATACCTAAGGTAAGGGTTTTTCATCTCAATTTTGTTTCACTGAGACATGTTTATTGTTACGCACCTATTTATTTTAATGAGGTGTATATACTGGTAATTTTACATGTTTTGTCATTTATACTTATTAATATATGGTATTTAAAGTTATAATTCAAATTATTTTTATCCAAGTATTTTTTATTTGAATGTTACCAAAGTGGTAAGGGATTTATGATTCAATCTCATTTTAATCGGGATTATTTATGATTGAATTGTTGAGTCAATAAGGTTTCTTGATGACTTTTCTATTCCTCTATGCTTTGAAAATCACAAAGACTTTATCTTAAGGCAAATCAAATTTCCCTAATTATTATTTTCTTAAGTAAAGTTTCCTTTCTTTAAGGAAAAAAATTATCCTTACCTTTATTTTCATTTTCCCATTTTATAATCTCTCTAAATAAAACTCATTTTATTAATAAGTCAAAAATTAAGATTATTTTGAAAAATATCATAATATAATAGTTCCTTGGATATATAGTGTTCTATTTTTAGATTCTGAATTCTCTAAAATTTAGACTCTGAATTATTCAGAATTTGGACTCTGAATTCCTCATAATTCCGACGCTGAATTGCTCAAAATTCAAACTCAGATTTCCTCATAATTCAGACTCTGAATTCCTAAAAATTCGGACTCTAAATTCCTCAGAATTCAGATTATGAATTCATTGGAATTCAAACTCCAGAATCTACAGAATTTAGATTCCAAATTCATTCGAATTAAGACTCTGGAATCTATAAATTCAGATTCTGAATTCTTTGTAAAATAGAATCTAAATATCCATGTCTTATAGACTATGAATGTTTATATGGTTAGACTCCAAATTATATTTTTCCTTAGACTCTGAAAAATATATGTGGTTAAGTAAATTCATTTTCCTTACACATGTTATTATTATAAAATGATTTTGTTAAATCGGTTTCTAACTAACCATAGGTTGAGTGACATTTGTACAAGTCCCTCTGAGATTCAAGGAAAAATATGACTGTTGAAGGAGGGAGATGACTGTTGGAGTTGTTCCTATAAATATAATCTCATTTGAATGAGATCATTATTTATTGATCGACCAAGATATTACATGCTATGAAGTTATTTCTAAAGAGAGTAAGACTCTCATGCTTTGTGTGTACTGAACATCTTGTTCAGCTTGCTTCGTGTGACTCTGATTTTTGATGAGTACAATCGAGGACTTCCAGGGATAGGAAGATAGAGGTGCTTACTACCTTTAAGTTTGAGGGATTTAAGGGATATTAAGAAAGAGGTGTCGACTACCTTAAAGATCGAGGTATTTCGGGGATAGAAAGATAGATTATGATATTCCTATCGAGGGATTACCCTAGTGTGGGTAAGACAGACTTTCTTAAAAGTATAAATCAAGGAACCTTTATCCAAGGTTGTTAGATACCCTACTCTTTGGGTTAGAAGATTTTTTACTTTTTTCGTTTTTTTGTTTCAAGTTTTATTTCCATTGTATTTTGATAAAGGAAGAAAGTATAACTTTATTATACTTTCTTGTACTTTACTTAATCTGATAAATAATATTCTATATACTTTAAGGTATAATCTTTCTTTAAGAAAATTGTTCTTAAGTTTCATTTCTAAAACCATATTTCTGGAACCTAAGAAATTTTTTTTCATAGAACTATTTTAGGGTTTGTGAATTTACCTTGTTTAACTTTGTTAAATATAGTTTTCCTTAAGGTTAAAAATGAAATTTTTTAAACTTACAATTCACCCACCTCTTGTAATTGAGTATCTAAATACACTATTTTGATCCTACGATTGGTATCAGAGGAGGTCTCTGAAATATTTATATTCACATATAATTTTTCATTATTCTAAATTATTATTTCTTAACTTTTATTTTTTTAAGTTCTACTTAGATATTTTTATCTTCGTTTACAAAATTTTTCTATTAGCAAGTTTTGTGGAAAGATAGTTTCTTATAGAATAGCAAGAATGAATGTTGGTTCAATTAAAAATCTAAATCCTACCAGACCACCTATATTTTAGGGGAATGATTATGAGTATTGGAAAGATATAATTAAGACTTTTTTCATTAACACTGGAGTAGATAATTTTTTTATTCTTATCGGAGAATATAAAATCCCAAACAAGGAAGTCAAAACCTTCAAAAACCAAGAAAAGTCAGAATATCAACTAAATTACAAAGTCGAAATACTTTATTATGTTCCATGAATAGAAATATATATAGTCAAATTTCTTCTTTTTAAGCTTCCAACTGCATCTAGAAGAAACCCGAGGTTACTCATTTTGGGACTTCAAAAGTGATAGAAACTAGAAGAGCTATATTGAGAGTTGAATATAATGGATTTATATTTCCTTATGGAGAACTTGTTTGTAAAGTACAACAAATATTTATGACCACTTTAAACAGTTTTTAATCTATGGGAGAGAAAGGTCTTGAAGATGAAACTCTTTTGGAAAAGATAATTGATATCATGCCAAATGAGTGGGAATAAAAAAGAATAGCTATTGATGAGAATAGGAAAGTTTCCAATATTACTCTTGATGAACTATTTGGAACTATTATTCAATATGAAACCAGAATGAAAAGAGATACTGATATGAATAAGAGGAATAATGGAAATGTAAGTGTATCCTTTACTACTACTAAATCCAAGACTTTGTAAAGGGTTACAAGATCTAAGTCTATGAAAGTCATTATTCTATCTAAGTATAGTGAAAGTGAATAGTTTTAGAATGAATTATACAATATTGCTTGATGGATGAACAAGATAGTGGGAAATAAATATTTTCAGTATAGATATAAGAAGAAAGAAATAAAGGAAAATAAATATTCATAAGTCACTTGCTATGAATGCAAAAGTGCAGGACATATCAAACCTGATTTCCCTATGATTAAGAGAAAAGACAGGAAGGAAAATCATTTTGAAAGAAATAGGAAGAATTATTACAATACTAAGGCTAAGAAAGTATTAAAGGCTAATGATACATGGAGTTCCATTAGTGGAGACTCATCTTATGAATCTTCAGAGTATAAAACTTCCAGTCAGAAAACCTTGGTTTACTAGTTGAACTACCAATTGAGAATCATTGTCTAATGGACAAGGTAAAAAATTATGAATCAATCACTAATGTATCTTTAAATGAAAATTATACTAATGATAAATATTATAATTTTTTAGATGAAGAATCTTCTTCTGATGAAGATAAATCTTTACCTTCTTATGAAGAAGTTTCTAGATTTTCCAAACTTCTTGAAAATGAAAATTGTAAGATAAAAAATAAGTTAGAGAAAGAAAATTCTATAATTTCTATTTTTACAAAATAAGTATCAGATATTTCTAAATATCTTGATCAAAAAAAAATTATTTTTAAAGTGTTTCAAAAAACCTTAAGTAAGTTAATTCTGAGAAGGATAAACTTTCTAAGTATCTTGAAGATGTAATTTCTAAGAAAAATATTTTAGAGGCTAACTCTAGTTCTAAAACTAAAAACGTTGAGGATAAAAACTTTTTTATTAAACTAAAGTCATAAATATTTTCCTTAAGGAAATTTATATCAAAATTTGCCTCTTGTAAGGAAAACTTTGACAAGATTTATTCCCAAATTTATCCTCTAAAGAATAGTTCTGGATTTGGTTATACTCAATTGAAACCTATTTTTAGTAATAATTATTGTGTTCCCCAAAGTGATCCATTTTGTACTAAATGTCAATGTGGTAAAAATTGGGAGAAATTTTTTTATTTAAACAAAACCCAATCTTTAGGTTTTTAAAAAGCTTATTTTTCTAAGAAAATGTGGATTCCTAAAATTTTACTTTATGAAATTTCCAGATCTAGGAAATTTTGGATTCTAAAAGTATAACTCTTTTATTTTCATAAAAATAAATATAGTACCAATAGAAATGCATGGTACATGTATAGTGGTTGTTACTGGCATATGACTGGTAACAATAATTTCTTTGAAAATATTATCAAGACGAAAGAAGGAAAAGTAACTTTCAGAGATAATGCTTAGGGAGAAATTGTTGGTATAGGTAACATTTTTCTTCTTGAAAATACTTTAATTTCAAATGATTTATTTGCTAAAGTTATTAAGCATTGAAATGAGATATCATTCTTTAATTTATCAGAATGCAAGATCAAATTTATGATATTTTAAAAAAATCTTTACCCTCTGATAGATTTGAATACATTAAATAAAAGTTAAGAATGATAACTATAAGGTAATATTACATATTAACTATTTGTTAAAACCTATAACCTTACATTAAGAAACTCCTTTTCATAGGGGGATTACATTTTATGGTTTAATCAAATTTTTCCTTAATCAAAATTTTTCATAATCAAAATTTTTCCTTAATAAAATTTTCCTTAATAAAATTTTTCATATTTTTTAGAAACTCAAAACTCCATAATCCAAATTTTTTCTCCTTTAAGAAGATTTTTCATAATATAAAGTTATTTAAGAAGAATTTTCTTAATTACTGACAATTTTATTAGCAATCCGGAAGGTATGTTTACTTACTTAAATTATCTTAATTGAATTTTTTTTACTTGTTAGTATTTTTATCCTATCTTAAGAAAAAAAAATAGGATGAACTTTCCTTAAATATTAATTTTTACCTTAAAAATCTCAAAAGATCGGAACCTACCAAATTCTTCTTCGGTTTTCATCTCAATTGTCAGATCGTTTCGTGCTTGTTCCAACCGTTGGATCAATTAGGGAATATGAATTGTCTCTTCAATGCCTATATAAATGCCCCTATTCTTTCTTCCACATCAATTTTCAAGATTTTTTTTGTCGAGGCTCTACCTCTATTCAAAATATTCATTTCGCATTTCTTATTTTGCTTAACTATGGATGTCTTTGGAAGCATCTTCTCAGAAGAAAATGTCTTCAGTTAAGGAAAATTCATAATGGAAAATCTATAGATAAAGGTTATTAGTTCCTAAATTATTTACAAAGTATAATTCTCTAATTAAAAAAATATCAAGTTGAATGGTTGAGAGAGTTTTTGTGTAGCCAATTTGAAAGGAAAATATCCAGTTTTTCTAGAGCTACTTGTTGAGTTTTTTGACACAGTGAGTTTTTTCAATGAAAGTGAGAGAGATAGTTTTTCTTTCAAAAGTTATGGGAAAACCTATTCCCTTTCCTTTAGTATGGCTACAAGAATCATTGTAATTATATATGAGGGTGAAGATATTTTCTATACCCATAAATTTCTTGATGAATCAGGAAGTTTTCAGAAGGATAAGTCTATAGAGTGCCTTGGTTTGAAAGGAGTGAATACACTGAAAATAAAACATCTATCTATGAATCTCAGGATCCTAGAATTATGGGTTCAAGGATTTCTCATTCCGAGAAAAGTTTATAAGGACACCTTGAAGAAAAGTGATATATTTATTATGTATTTTCTGGTAAACTTGAGAAAGATAAATTTGGTACAGTATATCTTGCTGAATATCAACAACATCAAGAACAGGACCCTAAAATCTCAAATTATAATGTATTCATAAATCATATCCAAGATTATAGTTCTTTTCCTAGATTAATTCAAAATTCCATGCAGTTCTAAGCTAATAACTTTTAAGGTTTTGTTTCTGAGTGATGATACCCTGAGGAGAATGAAGGTTGGCTTTAATTGCAAATCTGGAGAATTTTATGACTTATCCAAATGTGAAATTGAGACCTTAGTTAAGAAGTTGGAAGTAGTAGAGGCTTCAAAAAAGGGTAATAAAAAGAGAAATCATAAGGAACCAGTAGTCATTGAAAAATCTACAGTTCAGGAAACTCAGTCAGCACCCCCAAAGTCAAAGAAGCAAAAAAACTACCCTGATGAAGTTTTTTCTAAGTGAAGGGAAAAGAAGAAGATCAATAAGGAAGTATATTCAGGCTTTGGCCTAGATCATTCTTAAGAAAAGGCCTTCAAAATTAAGGATGTTGAGGAATTTGAAAAATAGGAAAAGAAAAATAAGCAAAGGAAGAAACTTTTTTAGGATGAAATAGTTCAAACTCTTCTCAAGGACACCGAGAAAGATTCCAAAAAAAATCACGTACTGGAATCCTTTATTCAAGAATCAGTTTCAGTGACTTAAGGAAAGAAGACAGTAATTCTGGAACTTGAAGAATAAGAAGAAGAAATTGGCCAAGAAGAAGAAGTGGAAGAAGAAGAGGATAAATAAGGAGATGAAACTATTTATGTCATTAATAAAGTTGAAGAATATCATGAGAAGGAAAGTCCTTCAGAAAAATTGTTGATCTGAACTTCCCAGGTTGAATCTACAAAACTTGTTTTCCCATAAAAATAAAACGAGGGTCAGGAAGAAGTTAATAAACCATCAAATGATGAAATAAATAATCATGAACTTGTTAAACTAGATGATCTTGTGGCAGATGCTGAGAAGGAAAAGGTTGATTAAGATAGAATCGTTCAAGTATCATATAATGAACATGAATCCTCAAAATCTATGCAGACCATTTATAGAATTGATAAAGGAAAATAGGTTATACTTGACACACCTAAGAAAGTTGTGGTATTTAAGAAAGATGTTGGTGGTTCATCAAAAATAAATCCTATTGAGATAGAGAAAGAATCCTTACATACAAGGGAATATGATTCAGAATCATCATCCATGGGTTAGGAATTTTTTGGTTCAATCATTGAAGAAATTAGTTGACATTATCCCTTTTTTTTCAAGTATTGAATCAAGGGTTTAGATGATTCAGCATTCATTCAATCAGAAATCAGATTCTGTTAGCATACTTATAAAGAAATTCATCAGGCTAGAGGTTGACTCCAAAACTTTCTATATCAGGTAAGATGTTCATAGAAGATCTTGTAAGGAAATCAATAAGTGGTACAAGAATACAATTTAAGATTTGAGAATTCTTGATTAATTTCAAGATTCTTTGAAGGATTCCTTTGATAGATCAGATGTGAGGATGAAGGATCTTACGAAAAGTTTTTCAGAAAAGCTGAACCTAGAACAAGAAGCTTGGAAGCAAGAAGTAAAAGATCTGAATGGGAAGCTAAATTCAGTTTCTTTGAATTTTAATAGGGAAAAAGATCTCAAAATAGAGTTTGAGGAAAAGTTTAATAATCAAGAAGAGCTATTGAAGTCTCAGGAAGAAATCCTAAAGTCTTGGGATGAAAAGATCAAAGCTCTGGAGAAGATAAATGAGGATCAGGAACTGCTGATCAAGCACTTTGAAGAAGATCATAAGGATATTAATAATCCAAATACCATTATGAAGAAGTTCATTCCAAATGAAAAATAAGGATGTATATTTTTCCTTTCAATTCCAATATTTTGTTGTAATTTCCTTATATCAATTTTTCCAACCTTAATTAAAAAATCTTGTTGTACTTCACTTTTTTTATTGTATGTATCTATAATCTTTTAGGTACCATGTTTTTTTCCATTATCTCTATTCCTTTTAGAAAATCACAAAGGGGTATAAATGAATGATAAAAAAGAATATTAAGTAAAGAAGATAATTCCCTAAGTAAGGGGGAGTCTATCTAAGGGGGGGTTTCTCAATTAATATTTCCTTATGTAAGAAAAAGAAAAATGTCTTTAAATAAGTCAAGAATATGATCCTTAGGGATTTCAAAACCTAAGGGGAAGTTAGTCGTATTCACCATGATTCATAAGTAAAGGGAGATAAGTTTTTCTTTTGAGTTCATAAAAAAAATTCTTAGTCCTTATATTCTTTTTTATAAGGATGTTTGTGCTTTCTAAAAAGGGGGAGATTATTGAGTCAATAAGGTTTCCTTATGACTTTTCCATTCCTCTATATTTTGAAAATCACAAACACTTTATATTAAGGAAAATCACATTTCCCTTAGGATTATTTTCTTAAAGAAATTTTCCTTTCTCTAAGGAAAACTTTTATCCTTACCTTTCTTTTCATTGTCCTATTTTATAATCTCTCTAAATCAAACTCATTTTATTACTAAGTCAAGAATTCAGATTCTTATAAAAAACCACAGAATCTAATAGTTCCTTGGGTATAGAGTGTTTTGTTTTTTGATTCGGAATTCTTCAGAATTTAGGCTCTGAATTCCTTATAATTCCGACTCCAAATTCCTCAAAATTTATACTCTGGATTCATTGGAATTTAGACTTCAGAATCTATAGAATTTAGATTTCTAATTCATTGGAATTCAAACTCCAGAATCTATAGAATTCAGATTCTGAATTCTATGTAAAACAGAATCCAAATATCCATGTATTATAGAATCTGAATGTTTATATGGTTAGACTCTGAATTCTATTTTTCCTTAGACTCTAAAAAATATATTAGGTTAAGTAACTTCATTTTCATTACACATGTTATTATTATGAAATGATGTTGTGAAATCTATTACTAACTAACTGTTGGTTGAGTGACACGTCTACAGGTCCCTCCAAGATTCAAGGAAAAATATGACCGTTAGAAGAGGGAGCTAACCATTAGAGTTGTGCCTATAAATAAGAGTTTATTTGAACAAGATTGTTATTTTTTTTATTAAACTAGAGATTACATGTTGTGAAGTGATTTCTAGAGAGAGTAAGACTCTCATGCTTTTTGTATACTGAACATCTTGTTCAGCTTTCTTCATGCTACTCATATTGTTACTAAGTACAATTGAGGGCTTCTAAGGATAGGAAGACAGAGGTGATGACTACCTTTAAGTTCTAGGGATTCTGAGGATAGAAAGACAGGGGTTCTGACTACCTTAAATATCGAGGGCTTTTAGGGATAGAAAGACAGATTCAGATATTCTGATTGAGGGCTTACCCTGGTATGGGTAAGAAAAACTTTCTTGAAAGTATAAATCAAGGGACCTTTATCCAAGGTTGTTGGATACCCTACTATTTGAGTTAAAATATTTCCTACTTGTTACTTTTTTTCAAGTTTTATTTCCACTGTATTTTGATAAAGTAATAAATTATAACTTTCTTATACTTTCTTGTACTTTACTTACTCTGATAAATACGATTCTAAATGCTTTAAGGTATAATATTAATTTAAGAAAATTATTCTTAAGTTTCATTTCTGGAACCATATTTCCAGAACCTAAGAAAGTTTTTTTCATAGAATTATTTTAGGTTTTGTCAATTTACCTTGTTTAACTTTGTTAAATATAGTTTTTCTTACGGTCAAAAATGAAAGTTTTTAAACTTACAATTCACCCCCCCCCCCCTATCTTGTAATTTAGCATCTACATACACTATTTTGATCCTACATGAATTTCCATTGAAGGAAATTATATAATAATTTAAAACTAAAACCATTTAATTTTTTTATTCTATGATTATTTATATAAACTATTAGTTTTCCTTTCATTTTCTACTCTTTAAGTACACTAGATACTGAAATCATGTATTTAAGGAAAACCTACTTTATTTTTATACTTAGTCAAAATTCATTTTCTTCAATATCCATATTTTCATTTAATTGTTTTAAAGAATATTTTTACTATTATATAATGATTTATTAATGAAATTTATACCCATTTTTTACTTTTAAAAATTTTTTAAAAGGAATATTTCTATTTTTTCCAAATGAGGTACTTTCTGACTTTTATTACAAAAGTGCGAAATGAATTTTTTTAAAACTTATTATGAATTAATGGAATTTCATGATGTTATGAACACTAAATTTTTTGAATATTCCTTTACAATTTTCTATTTTTATTTTAAAATAAATTTTTTCCCTAATATCCTAAAAAAAATTAGTTTTTTAAAATAAATTTTAAAGTGAAAAGGGTGTTTTCTTCAAGAATGTTTCTCATGATTTTTTTATTTTATTTATATTCATCAACAATAATAAGAATTTTATTCTCCAATAAGGATATATTGTAATGATACCATTTTTATTATTTCTATATATAGTTAATGATCACTCTGATTGGGGAAGTATTGATATTCCCAATTCTTCACTCAATATGGATATTTGTTAACAAGACATAATGTTTATGATTTAAATTGATCATTAAATATATAGGTAATTCTTTGAACTTATTATGTGATGGATGGGGCCCAAAATTACATAGCCCCTTGATAAATTGGTAGGTATCATAAGACAAACCATATGTCTAGCCATATTAAATGGGTTTTTGGTATATACCCACTCATGGTTTAAACTATCTTGGAACAAGGCCTCGACAGTATATTACATATGTTCTTCATTATGCTTTCCATCATTATGAAATTAGTTAATGATGTTTATGTTATTATTTTGAATAATATCCATGGATAAGTTTCAAGATCATGTGATTATTTATATAGAATCATTTGATATTCATTTACTCCTGCAATATTATTCTTCATGCTCAAGTTATTGATTAAATGACATGTGTTTTCAGTTATTTAACTTTCCATATTGATTGTTTCTCATTTAATCATGATATATTCCAATATATGTAACCCTTAATGAGAATATAATATCACCATTATTTTGTTTTATTTCCCCAGGATATAAAGAAGGAATCATTGAATAGTTCAAGGGTGTAGAATATTTTCTTTTACAATGTTTTTAATATTATGTTTTTAAATGTATTTTCATATTCAAGTATGTATCTAGTTTACCAAGACTAGTAAACTATTTAGTCCTTTGGGATGCGATCGCTTGTATATAGTTCCAATGTAATAAAGTAACCCCCGTATTTGGGCTACTGTGGTTGGGTTCTTTACAACATAGGCATGTCAGATTCACCATATCATGAATAGAACCAAAACCAACTCAATGCAACAACAAGAATCAAACAAGTGATATTTCAGTATATAATATCAATAAATAAGTAAATAAAGTGATAAATTAACACCATTATTTACATGTTTTGGTACAATTTAACCTTTGTGCATGAGGTAGGGTCATCATGGGTTTTTACTATGCAAAAACTAAAGGATTATTACAATATAGAAGACAGATATTGGTTCCAAAAAAGGTTTATACCCTGATAGGGGGTGAATCAGGGTATGTCAATTTAAAAAAATCACTTTCCAATGATCTTATCCCATTTTTAGTAGGGAATATTCTTTATCTCTGATATATGGTATGATATAATGAAATAAATAAAATTTATACATGGAATATTTTACTTGGTTCACCCAAATGGGATAATCTAAGGAGAATTCATGGTGACATGCCTATACAATTGAAGTGCTAAAGCTCGCTACTTTTTAGTTATAATGTTTGGATCGGATGAATTGACCCTCCTAGTTTATAACAAAAAATAAAAGTAATGTTACTTCTCTCCTTATGAAATATAACACACTAATCCTCTAATAACTTTATTCTCCCCCATAAACTGATAACTTTCTTACACTAAAGGTGATGTTTCGATATGCTCCACTTTTATTTTATTTGAAGAATATAAAAAAACGTTATAATGATAAAGACTGATGGATTAAATTCCTATTCTAATCCTTATTTCTAGCATGAGTCCATAAATCTCTTCTTCAATTTTTTATCACTAAATATTCAGCCCCTCTTTTTTTCTTCTTTCATGTATAAAAACTAAAATGTTACTACTAATTATGCTCTATTCTTTCAGCACACTCCTCTTATTTATTTTTCCATGCTATATCTTCTATTTTTTTAAATAAATAGCCCATTTTATTTTCAAAGATATATTCTTCTTATTTTGGAATATTTTCACCTACTTTTCTCCAAAATTTTCATTAACCTTTTTTTAAAGATAAATCATTTTAAAATAGAACATGTCAACTCTCTCCTTTATTTAACAGATTACAAATCCTTCCAAATAGATAAATAATAATTTCAAAAATATGACCCTCCATCTAAAACTGAATTCTCAAATATTATCCCAAATTATGTATTAAAAATACACTCAAACTGCACTATAGTACTCTCAATGTCGCCACCTCCCATTCCATAATGTGCAACGTGGTCCCTTTCAGTTCCACATTTCAACCTCAATCACCCTTAAAATAATTAAAACATTTTGGAATGAAACTATCTTGAATGTTAGAATTATTATCTTAAATAAAAGATAACCACAATATTAGTGATATTTTAAGATTATTAAAATATACCTTTAATAGTTTATGGTCAAATTCCTTAGAAAAAATGAAAATTAATGATCCTTATTAACTTTAATAATGCATCCCTTTATCCTTATAAAAACAAAAATCATGATTATGTAGAGCACATTTATACTTATTCAAACTAAATTTATGATTACATATCCTAAATGATGCTTATACTGAGTATAGAATCCATATACAGATCCAAAATGATGTTTACATAGATCCTTGATTCTTATGAAAATCAAAATTCATTCTTACATAGACTTGATTATCTTTATGTGACTCACTTTATGATTATGTGAACATGAAATGATGCTTACACAAATCCATCATCCTTATTGAACCCTTTAATGATGTTTAAACATAGCTATAATGATGTTTACTTACACATGGTAGCATCCATACCTTTCTCAAATTCCCAAACAACCTCATGAATAGTCCTTAGGCACATTGAATTAGCCAAAAATCATAAACCAACATGAGAAATAATTCTATATAAATCATCCAAGACACCTCTAAATATCTTTTAGAATTAAATAAATGGTATCAAAACACTTAAATAGGATACATTTAAGATTCCTTGCACTTAATTTTCAAAAAACACATCCCAAAATGAAATCCTAGGTGAATTTGGTCAACAATATCCACATTTCAGTTTGTTGAAAACTTCAAAACAGATTTAGTATTAAAACTCTTGAAAAGTTCAAAAATAAAAAACTCTAAACATAAAAACAATATGAACCTATTTCATTAAAATATTGTATCAATGATTCACTTAAAATCAACTCTAATACCACTTGATTCATGTTTAGTATGAGAAATAATAGTTAAATGAAAATATTCTCATGAAAATGCCTCATTGATCTATATGCACTCTTCAAAACTTTTCCTAAAAACTACTCCATATGATTAAGAAATGTGTTACTCCCCCCCCCCACCCCTCTTTAATATAAACACATAATATTTATAACCCTTTTTTAATGAGAATAAAACTCTCTGAAAATATTATCCTCTTAAAATATGAACACATTCTCCCCTTTTTCAATGAATCTAAAGGTCACTTCCTTAAAATTTGACAAAAGAGAGTTATAAATTAAAGCATTGAATTTAGAATACAAAACATAACTTGATAATAGTATAAATATACTATATGAGATTTGATGTCCCTTTACTAACTCATCTATGGGGAGGGAGTTGATTGGACTCCAAGATCCAATCGATGATTTTCATAATTTTCCTTGGGTAGTGCCTTTGTCAAAATATTATCCACTTGATTTGGGGTCAATGCATACTCTAACTACACTATCCCTTGTTTAATACTCTTATAAATAAAGTAATACTTTATCTCAATGTTTTTAGTCCTTTAATGATGGATTGTATTTCTCTTAATATTTATAGCACTCGATTTATCACACATGATAGAAATGGGAGATTCATATCAGCAAAAATATATTCAAGTTATTGTTTCATCTATAAAAATTTAGTGCAATCATGAGTATCCTATATATATTTAGCCTCTATGGTGATAAAATAAATACAATATTTCTTTTTAATCAACCAAAAAATTCATAAACCTCCAATATAAAAATCCCTATTTGATATCGACTCTATGTCATCACCTGAACCTTCCCAATATGAATCTATAAAGTCCAATATAGTTTATTATGATATGATATGATAAAAAAAACCTAAACTATATTGTATTATTGATGTATTGAATTATCTTCTTCACTGCTACCAAATGGCTCACTTTGGAATAGATTTAGTAATGTGAATCTTTGAATATGGAAAAAATATTAAGTTGTGTGACTATTAAGTAAAAAAACTTAAACTAATCTATCTATATTAATTCACATCAACCTATTTTCTATTACCATATTTTTAAGATTTCATTTGGGTAGCCCCTAGAGTTTTTATAGGCCTTGAATTTTCCATGTTAATCCTTTTGATCAAATATTTGGAATTTTTATTCTAAAGAAATAAATGTTTCATTCATTACTTGAACAACATGTAGCCCAAGGAAGAATTTAAACTCACCAATCAAAGAAATTTTGAATTCAAACTTCATGTATTCTGAAAAATTCTTACATTGTGAAACATTTGAGCTACCAAAAATTATTTAATCCATATAGATAAGAACCAAAATACTTTGAATATTTTCTTAATTGATGTATAAGTTTGGATCAACTCCTCCTATTTTGAATCTATGATTCTTAAAGTATTAGTCTATTCAAGAGTATTAATCCCTTGGAGATTTATTTAGGCTATAAAATTCCTTCTTTAATTGGCACACTTTTGTTTCATATTTATTCACAAGAAAACCATACTGATTTTCAATGTAAACTTCTTCTTCAAGGACTCTATTCAAGAATGGTTATTTAACATCAATTTGATACACATTGAAGCCTCTTTGAACTTCCATTTAAAAAATAGTCTTATGGATACAATTTGTGCTACGGGAGAAAAATTTTCATCCCCATCGATGCCATCTATTTGGGAATATCCCTTACACACTAGTTTATCCTTGATTCAAGTCACAATATCACCTTTATTGGGATTATTTTAGAAAACCCACTTAGTTCTGATAATATTTTTATTTTTCAACCTCGAAATAACTTATCAAGTCTCATTTTTTTCAACTTGGTCAAGTTACTCATGCAAACCTTGACCCAAATATCATTATTAGCAACCTATTCAATGTTTTTAGGATCCACATGAGATAGATAAAATTTATTTTGTTGATACTTCATCCTCTTAGTTTAAACTAAGGTTGTTCAGTCACCAACAATATTGTTGTCACTAATTTCTACCCTACAAGATTTCTTATTTGTAGTTGTTGAACCTATATCATTTTCTTCATCATCAATGCCTTATTTTGATTCTTATAAAAACCTATTAGTTCTACCTGATCTATTAACCATTTCATTAATTTCTTCCATAGTTTCTTCATTGTTTTTATGAAAAATTTTCTCACCAATTTTTCTCATTTTTAAAAACCATTACATCTTCACTTTCCACAATATTCCATAGCCTTTTATTATAGAATTTATATTTTTTTATTTTGGATGAATATTCAAGGAAAATAACTTCATCCCCATGAGATTCTAACTTCTATTTCTTCTCTTTATTCATAATAAAAAATTTATTTTCAAAGACTCAAAAGTACTTGGGTGTTGGATTTTTCCCGTACCACATATCTTAGATGGTATTTTCTTCATTATGACACAATAAGGATCTATTAGAGATGTAAAATGATTTAATCACTACTTCTTTCCAATACATATCTGGTAGATTCTTTTCAAGGATCATTTTCTAATATATGTTATTGATAATTTGATTCCACCTATCACTAGCTCTATTTTGTTAAGGAGTCCTTATCACTAACAATTGATGTCATATCCCATGTTTTTTAAGGTAATATTATACCTAAATATTGGTGAAATATATACCATTATAACTTATGAACTTTGGAATTTTCATCACAAACATTTTCCCTGTAAATATCTGATAATGAGTGATGCACCAGAACATATCACATTGGTGAGAAATAACCATCTTTAATTCCATCCTTCTATAATCATATATGAATAAGAAAAAATATCTCTTACCATCTATGGATTTGGGTCACATCATCCCATACACATCTACATGCACTAGCTCAAGAAATATTATTGACTTATTCTCTTTTGGATTGTAATTATTTTGAACAATCTTCCCTTTTGACAAGTATCACACATGTAAGAATGATCTTATGAAAGTGTAGGGAGGTATCAAGATCCTTCATTGTTCACAAAGTATTACAAGTATTTTTGGATCAAATTCCCAAGCCTCTTATCCCCAAATCTTTTTTCTTCTTCCTTTGACACCAAAAATTTATCCTCTTATCTATTGATTAGATATAAGTTTCTTTTGGTGTACCTTCTTTACAAAACTATAGTGAAATATTTTCCCATTATGATGCAAGTATTTTTTTTGAACTTCACTATATGTCTTGAGTCCAATAAATTACTCGTACTGAGTATATTGTGACTAAGTCCTTACACCAACAAGTCATATGTGTGCCTCAAGTCCTTTCCATCTATCTTAGACTTACTGGAGAAAATGATCATCAACCCCTCATCATTTACAAATATCAAAACTCCATCATTATCATATTTTATTCCTATGATAAGGTATTTATTTACTTTCATGTGGTAAGTGCATCTGTTGTCTATAATCCATGTTCTAGATCTATTTATGCTCTAAAAGAAATTTTAGTAACATTTTCCTACTCAAATTTTACTTTTTTAATCAATGATAACTATTTCACTTCCTTGGGAGGTAAATTAGATTGTCCCACCTCTGGATACATAGATTATTCCTATTATTATATGGATAGATATTTTTTATGTGTTTTTAACCAAACTAAGGATTTATCCTATTATTTTTTACACCTTCTTTAGGTCTCTTTGGAGCACTTCTTAGTACATTTGGTGAATAATTCAGAACTTCATGTCTAAAACCATAATAATAAAAGAAATATTCATTAAGAACAAATTTTGAGTAATAAATTATACCTTTCTATTTTTTAATCTCTTTATCCTTGAAAAATCTTTATTCTATAGAGAACATGTGTTGTGTGTTCCATAACATTACATAATAATAACACAGAATTTATTTTGTATTTTGGTGTGTCTTATCTGTTCCATATTTTTCTTTATTAATTTTTTGTGAGTCACTCAAAATAACCTTCTTTTAGAAAGTGGGGGCTTGCGGTTTTTGATCAAATTCTACTAATTTCTTCTTGTGATAAATTCCCACAAAATATTTTTCCTTTTCTTTAAATAACTTCACTTAATGGGTAGTAACAACTTATTCAGTGGTCACCCATAAACATCCTTAGTGTCAGGTGCAGTTGAACTTCTCGATATCATATTGGGAGTAATAAGTATTTTTTGTTCATCACACTTATATAATAATACCATGACTTACCTTTTTATTTCCAATATGATTTTGACTTATTATTTCCCTGAATCAGTCAGTATGTTAATAATATGGGCCCATTCTTCAATTTTTGAGTGAAATATCAACCTCTTTCCATGAATTTCTAGAATTTCTATATATTTTTTTTCATTATCCACTTTTAGTTCTGAATTTATATCTTCTTATTTATGAATATATAGATTAGATACATGAAAAAATCCATTTTATTTATTTTTTTATCCCTATTAATGTAAATTTATTAATGGGTTACTTAAATTTCAACTTTAAGATCAACTATACCTTCAATTTCAACATCTTATTCATCACTATATTCTATTTGTAGATTTTATTTCTTTATAGTCCTCAACCTAATCCACTTCTTATTCATGTTATCAACCATCATCTTTAGATAATAGGTTCTTCTTCATAAAAAATTTTTGTTGTGGTTTACTTTTTCTCATTATTCCTATGAACGTTTTTTTCACTGATTCTTCTTCCTAGTCATTATTTTAAAATATCCTAGTACACCTAGAAGAAAGATATGCCACCTTTATTTGTAAAAAAAATAAAATGGTAGCTTTCCTTTAAATTTAGCTTTTCTCTTTTAATTTTTAAGGAAAGGAAGGACATTATCTCATCAAATTCTTCATCCTAGGGATAATCTCTCAATGTGAGTTTCTTCATAAACTTAAATTTTGTATCCTGAGTGTTTTCTTTTCTAATTGAATCATTATCATTGTTCCTCATTTCATATTCTAGTAGAGTTTTATGGATGTTTTCTAACATCACCTCATTTGGATATTTGTCTTCAAACAATGAATATTTTTCTTTGAACTGTAGAGGTAATATTCTCGTAATTCTCTTAAAAATTTTGACATCATCAATGATATCTCAATGTCTACACATACCTTCCACAATAATGTTCAACTAATCATAAACCATATGAAATAATTCATTCAAGATCATCCTAAAATTTTCATACTTATTCCATAATACATGAATCTTTGATTATTAAATTTTTTAATCTATTTCATAATTATTGAGCTGCTTCTCCCATATATCATGAAATTTTTATCACAACATAACCTTTATGTAGATAAGTTTGTCCAAACTTCCCTCATAATGCATTGATCACCATGTCATCTGAATCCAAATCCTTATGCTCTCTTTGTAATAGAGATCCACTCTTCATGTTGGTTTTGATTACATGAATAATTATTATGTACACATTCTTCCTTAATGACATGAAATGATATTGCATTTATTTTTTCTATAGTTGGAAGTTAATACCTTCAAAAATAAGGATTCATTTATGGTTGAAAATTGATTCCATATTTTCAGAAAGAAAATTGTACCATAAACCTTCAACTATGATTCCACTTATTAGTCCTGAACAATGTATATACCAAAAGGGGGTGAATCAAGGTATGTAAATTTAAAAATCATATCTTCCTAACAATCTTGTACCACTATTAGTAGGGAATATTCTTTATATATTATAAAATTTATGAGAAAATGAAATCAATAAAACTTATACATGGGTGATTTTACTTAGACCACCCAAATTGGATAATCCAAATAGAATTCATGGAAATGTTCCTATAAACTTAAAGTACTAATTATCACTTATTTTTTGTTACAATGTTTGGAACATACACATTGACCCTCCTAATTTACAACCATGAACAAAAAAATCTCACTTCTCTCCTTACAAAATAGAATCTATTACTCCACCTGTAATTTTATTCTCTTTTAAAAAATGATAATGTCATAGCACCAAAGGTCATGTGTCGATATACTCCACCTTTCTTTTGTTTTAAGAATCTCACAAAAATATTCTAATGAGAAAGACTCATTGATCACTTTTATATTATTTCCATGATTTATAGTTTTATACTAGAAATATCTTCATTAGTTCTATATCATTGAATATTTCTCCCTTATTCTTATCTTTTTTCCAACATGAAAACCAGATTACTGCTACTCATGACTCTGTTTTTATTCAACACACTTCTCTCATCTATTTTTTATGTGATATCTTCTCTTGTTCAAATAAATATATTCTATTATTTTAAGATGGATATTCTTATTATTTTTGGAATATTTTAATAATTTTTATCTAAAAAATTATTTTATTTTTTTAAAGATAATTAATTTTAAAATAGAACATTTCAACTCTCTCTATTCAAATCTAGGCCACAAATCCTTCTAAATTGGGAAATATTCCTTTCAAAAACATGAATAGCATACCAAAACTAAATCCATGAATATGATGCTAGATCATGTATTAAAAATAAACTCAACATATGGTGTGGTACTCTCTATGTCACCCCTTCCCTTTCCATGATGTTCAGCATGGTCACTTTCAATTCTAAAAAATTATCCTTAATCACACCAAAAATAATCAAAACATTATAGAATAAAACTCTCTTAAATTTTGGCATGATTATATCTTCTCACAATTGGCTACAATATTAATTATATTTTATGATTAGTAGAATATACTCATAATATATATTGGCCTACTTCCTTGGAAAAAATGAAATGTAATGATTCTTACACAACTCCTAGACCAAATACCTTTATCCATATGCAGAACCAAAATCATGCATACATAGAGCACATTTATCCTTATACCAATTGAAATGATGCTTACATATCCTAAAATGATTATTATATAGAGATTATAATCCTTAGGTAGATACAAATTTATTTTTATGTAGATAATTTATCCTTACACAAATTTAAATCCATTCTTACCTAGACCTAATGATCTTTATATAACTCAAATTGATGCTTACAGGGACATGAAATGATACTTACATAAATCCATCATCCTTATTAAACCTGGAATGATGTTTATATAGATCCAAAATGATGTTTACACACATAGGGTAACCTCTATTCCTTTTCCAAATTCCATAACTACTTTAGTAATGATCCTTACACATGTAGACTTAGCCAAAAATTAGAATCCTGAATAAATAATGTTTTTCAAAAATCATCCATAACACCTCCATATCCTTCCAACCTTTACAAAATAAGCTCCACACACTTAAATATGCAAAAATTAATATTCCTTCCACATTATTTTCAATAAAAACTGTAAGGATCCAAAAATATTATTCTTTTAAAAAAGGAACTCTTACCTTTCAACAACTTTTTATTATGTTCTACAATAAAAATGCATAAAAATAATTTTACATTTCATAAGAAGATTACACGTCATGTGTAGATATGGACTAATAAAATAAGTAACAATAAAGGTATATACATATGGAAGAATAATAAATTCACTAAAACAAAATCTATATGTTTTAATTCCCCTAAGAAGATTTCCCCTAGCATAAATATCATAAAATAAAACCCTCCTCCCTCCCTCCTCCCTCTCTCTCAGCCTAGGGTTTCCTCTCGAAACCCTCCTCTTCAAAGTTAGTGGAGCGTCAGCCTGATTCTCCCACTCCTTCCCTCCCTCTCTTTCTTTCCCCTCTTCGTGGCGTCGATCTTTTCTTTCAGGTGGTGTGGCCTTTTGGTGTTTTTCTCACAGGGAAGATGGTGGTTGCTGAAGCCCCTGACTGCTTCTTCCCCTCTCTGACCTCGCGTTCCTTCGCACCTCTCCAAGTCGGATCTGGAGAAAAGGCTACTTTGTGGTTTTGAGATTTTTGGGTTGGTGGTCGAGGGTTTTCAAGCACTCCCGTGTCGGCTTGTTCTTGGTTTGGCTTCTAGTTCCATTCCTGGTGTGATTCCGTTGCAGAGGCACCGGCTACTCCTTTCCCTGCCCTGACCCCGAGACCCTCTGCTCCTCTCCGAGTCGGTTCTGGAGCAGCGTTTCATCGAGGTTCTGGGAGGTGGGTTTTGGTGACCAAAGATGCTTACTGCACGACATGATTAGGATCTGTATTATGAGTTTTTTATGGTGAAGTTTTCGATATATTCTCTGGTAAGGTTTTGTTCTATTTTTGTTATGGTGGTGGATGTCGGTTGTCCATAATGGTGGTGTTTTGATGTGGTTGGTCTACGAAGGTTTTTGGAAATCGACGTAGTGTTCATTGATGATGGAGGAGGTGATGAAGGTTTTATATCAACAAAGACGGACTCCTATGGAAGGGCTCACCAGCAATTTGGAAATGGATCGGGGACGACGACATTGATGATGACAACGTGGACTCCTGTGTGAATATGGTGAAGTTGGCTCGCCGGCGTTGTGATTATGGGAGGCGTATGGACCAGACGTTCGACGTGATGGGTGTACGACTCGAGGTAGGCACTTTACTCGAGATGACAGATGGGTGATGATGAATTTTGAATTTTGAAATTTGAATATCGTGGATGCGCTGTTGTTTTTTGTTCAACCCTTTGTAAATTTTTGGTTACCGCTAATCCTTAAAGCTACTTTTTAGAAAATGAAAAAATGGATTTTCATGTTGTTTATGTAGATGCAATTATGAGTTCATCGAGACTATTTTAATGATATAATCAAAATTGAATTAATTTTGGAGATTATAAGCATATTAATGTTTGAAAATATGTTTTATGGTAAATTTATAAGTTCTAAATAAATTTTATTTTCATGAATTAATCTTATAAAACACTTTTTAAATTATAATATATTTTAATGAATCCCTAAGTAATTTTTATAATGTCTAGAATAATTATTATGTTGTAAAATTTTCTAATTTTAAATAAATAAGGTTTTTATTTAAAATCTAAAATTTCCATATTTATATAATTATTTTGATAAAATAAATTTTATTTTTTGACTCATTGCATCAAAATTATCTTAGGGTGAAATTTTATAAATTTTCTGACAAAGTTAATTTTTTGATGAAAAGGTTAAAATTGCCAATTTACGGTCACTATGATTTTATGACAACATTATTATGCTAGAATGATTAAAAAATTATGAATAATTTTATTCAATAAAAATATAAATTAATAAGTATAAAAATTAATTTAAAAATATTAATTTTAATTTATAAATTTATATATTACATTTTTTGAACCAAAAATTGAGTTTTTAATATAAAGATTGTTTTTAGTATCTGTGCATTAAATAGGTTGGTTGGAAGGTGGGTTTATATTTTTTAATGACTTTAATTTACACCCACATTCACTCACTTATTAATAATGCATAAAATTGGTTATAATTCAATTCACCCACAAATGGTTGGCTTATATAATAAAATAACAAATATTTAATCCCTTGAAAACCACACCTCCTCAGATATAAGTACCCACCCCCCCCCCCGCCTGTTCCCATTCATATACAATAAAAATTCCTTAAGCATGAAGTTATACTAATTTTCCATCTCTAAATATCCACCAAGATTTCTCAAGGGTCTAAAGTTCTCCCTCTCCAAAGATTTAGGAAATTGTTATTTAAGGTAAGGGAATTCTCATCTTATTTTTTTCATTAAAGAACCTCATTTGTGGTATATCTTATAAATGTTGAATTTTATTATTTCCAAAATCTTTTTATTGTTACTTTAATGGTAAATTTTTTTATCAATGGGACACATCCATTCTATCTCATTATGCCTTTTTTAAATCCATGTTGTATACTGTAATGATGCCGAAATAATTTCATGAAATTTCTGTTTTTCATGAAATATTATTATATTTTGAATACCCAAACCTCTTCCTTATCAAATTAAATTCAACTAGATGTAAAAATAATTTATTTATTTAGTTATTTACATGTATTAAACACACATTCCCTTTTTGTGGGTTAAAAATGATGTAATTTTTAAGTCCTTAAGCACTTATGTACTCGATGATTTTATATGAAACATGTTCATTATCCTTCTTGAGTTATTAATGAAATTATTTATTATGATCAATATATATCACATGAATTAATAAATATAAATTGTGTTCCATGATTTTTCTCCAATTTATTGGGTAAATAATTAATCTCTAGATATGTCATGTTTTACGATACCTTGGTGAATAACCATGGTAATTGTGTTTTATGACAATTTGGTGATAAGCCTTGGTGATATTCTTATGAATGTAACATTTTTATGTTGTAGCTATATTTCTATGTTATTTATCAAGTACATATGATTATTATATCATTATATTCCTCATTTTTTATCCATGATGATCGTTCATGTTCCATTTCCTTTTTTTTCTTTATTGGGCTTTATGTTCACCCCTTTCATTGATGTATGTTACCAAGATATTAGATACAATGAAAATAAAATAGTATGAACCTATGAAGAATTATTTCAAGTGTATTAGAATATTTTTTTATGATTTTCATGTATTATGTTCCTAATTTCAAAGACACTAAACCTCAAAATATCCTCTATATTATTAAAAAGGTGGGTTTCCATAGTTTGTATCAAATAATAGTTTAGTTAGTTATGGAAATTAAGACTATAAAACATTAGTAAAACCCCTATGTATGAGTCCAAATATATAAAAAAACCTTAAATTTTGGTGAAGTATAAAGTGAGTGGTTTCTAAGAAATAAAATCTCTATCTGGATACAATAAGTGGATGTGGCTCTTGCATAGTTGTACTAATGGGTAATAACCTTGAAAAGGGTACATTGGGATATGACTCAATCATCACCATGTTCACAACAACGAGTCTTGTTGAGCACCTAGTTTGAAGCTCCTGGGGTATATGATTTAGAAAATTTTAAAACTCTTTACCAACTATTATGAAGAACTTGAATGGATTGTTAGTCTAGAAAACCTAATATGAAAATTACCATGGATAAACTAGAATGAAACTTACATATTCAAAAGTTAGTATATACTTTTCATTAATAATTTATCCCTTCTAATTTTATAGTTTACCATTTATATGTTTTTTTAAGTATTCTCATCCAATTTTTCATTTTTATTTAATGGTGTGAAATATAAGAAACTATGCCAAAAACAAATGTAATATGAAATATGATGATTTCCCTAATGAGATTCCTAACATAATGGGAGATCAAGTATGGAATATTTTTTTTATTTTAAACTAGTTATCATGTATTTCAATTAACTACTAGAACATGTTTGAGTTTCCAAACATAACAAAAAAGATAAGGATGGTGTATCATAGAATTTTGAGAGATAACTATAATAAATAATAGAATATTGAATTTCCTAAATGTAAAAAATGTGGGAAGAGGCACCATGGAAACTGTCTTAAAGAAACTGGAATGTGATTTATGTGTGGATAAAGATGGAATAAACTATCTCATTTCCAAATAAAATTAAGAGTTTAGTTGACTCGATGGAGGGGGAAAAGGTTCAAACTAAGTCACCACTAATGGTTTAATTTCATATATGTGGGGAACTAGGTAATTATTCAAGTAAATTCACTAATAAAATGGTTAATAAGGATAACAAGTACATGTAATATCCAAACCAAGGTAAATAGTAAGGGACTACACTATGAATATGATCTACCACTCTGAAGTTTTGTTTGTCTTTTTGAGAGTCTAGTTTATGTGGGATGTTTTCTAAAAATATCAAGTCACAACCCAAAATTATTTGAGTTCAACAAGGGAAAAAAATTATTATTATTGCATCACATGTTAAATTTTATGGGAATTTACTTATTACAAATCATATTATACCTCTTTTAGTGGAATTTGATGCAATATTGGGCATGGATTGGATACCCTTATATAAATCCAACATCAACTATTAGGAGAGGAAGACCCTGATTATCTAAATTAAAGGTAATAATTATAACTTATTGATCAATAAGAGAAAATATTGAGGTTACAATTTCCCTAAGGTGGGAATAATGTATTGACCCAAAAAAATATTCTTCTTTTAATAAATGAACTCTTAACTCTCAACAACTTTTTATTATGTTTTACAATAAAATCACATAAAAAGACTTTTACATATCATAAGAACATTACATATAATTCATAGATGTGGACTAATATAATGAGGAACATTAAATGGATATACATATTGGAAGAATAATACATTCACTAAAACAAACTCTATAGGTTTTAATTCCCCTAATAAGATCACCCCTTCCATAAATATCATAAAAATAAATATAATCATTAGTAAAATAATTAACATTATCAAAGGATGTGTAAGAACCTTTGTAAGAAAAGTAGTTTGTGATAAAGAGAGAATGATGGTGTATTGATAGAGGAATATGGTAGTTTTTAATTATGATTATCATCCAATGCGTTTTATGTGAATTATTTGCATTAGTCAAAAAACTACTTAGTCATTATTAATTTTGGCTATGTGGATGCAATTAAATGTGTGTTAGGATTATTTTATTGATATAATTAAAATTGTATTATTTTTTGAGATTATAAATATATTAATATTTGAAAATATGTTTTGTGGTGAATATATAAGTTTTAAATAAAATTTATTTTCATGAAATAATATTATAAAATACTTTTTAAATGATAAAATATTTTAATGAATCCCTAAGTAATTTTTATAATGGCCAGAATGCTTATTTTGATGTAAAAATTATTAATTTTCAATAAATAAGGATTTATAATTCAAAGTTAAAATTATAATATCTATTTATTTATTTTGATAAAATAAATTCCATTTTTTGATTAATTACATCAAAATTATATTAGGGTTAATTTTTAGGAATTTTCTTGCTGAAAATTATATTTTTATTTGATTTTCTAAAACTGCTTTATGGGTGAGTAGGAACTAAGCCATATACAAAATTACCAAAACATAAAATTCAAAAAAACTGTATAAATAGAAACCACATGATTAAAAATTCAAAATCCACACTAGCCAGGATGCCTTAGGACACGGATTCTCAACCCACGAGCCTCCTCGATCCATGACCCAAATAGAAAACACCTCGTCATCACCAGTAACACCTTCGTCAGACTTCGCTAGCAAGAAACCATCCATCGTCACCCCGAAGCTTCAAAAAACATTACAGAAAAAACCTTCACCTGCTTCATCAAACAGCATCACAGAAGAACCAACCTTATCAAAACACGACCATCATCAACTTTCCATCATAACCGGATCATAGAGAACAGGAGCCAAACATAGATTAGAATACAAAATCGCACCTTAAAACTAGAAAACCATCACAGAGGATCTAGATTGATAAAATTCCACCAACATATGTCTTTCACCATCTAGACCATCAATGGTATCCACTATAGTCTGTGACAAACATCACCCAAATAAGACACCAAAATGACCTATCACAGAACCAGAAACAAACAGCAAAAACACACATAGAAGAAACCAAATAAACTTTATGAAGTAAAAAGGGAGAAGCATCAAACAAGTCCAGTGAACCAATAAAATTAGTTAAAGTTGTCAATACCAAATCAGAGTGCCACCAATGTCAAAGTTCTTATGCCTGAAACAGTAGCCACCTAAACACACATCCCAAAACTTCAATGTTACCCCTTCCCTAGATCCACCTTGGAGAGGAATAGAGGAATGAGAAGCCAGAGCAGTGAATAATTCGGCCAAGGCCTCCGTAAGAAGACAACATCGACGAAGTGGGAAAAAATCCAACAAAAAAAAAGTAACCCAACCCCATCAGTGCCTTGAATTCCATCTTCCACTAGACTACATATCCCAAAACATTGTTGTTACCACTGCGCCAGATCCAACTAGGAGTGGCACATAGGAACTTGATGTCAAAGCAGATTGAGCGGCCAAGGGTTTCACCAGCAAACAACCTTCATCGGGCCTTAGAATCCTACTTAAAAGAAGCCGACGTCAAAATGAAGGGAACCAAAACACCATCACCTTATCATACGCAAGAAGAAACACGACACAAAAATAAGCTGTCGGCCAAGAGGAAAAGGGTTCCCGAAGTAAATTGGTTGGATTATTTAATAAAATAACCAATATTTAATCCATTAAAACCCACCCCTCCTCAAGTATAAATTCCCACACCCTCTTCCCATTAATCTCCACTCAAAAAATCTTAATCACCAAAACTGTACTCATTTTTCATCTATAAATATCATCAAAGGTGTCTCCAAGGTTTGAAGGTTTCACTCTCTAAATATTTAGGAAGTTACTATTCAAGGTAAGGGAATTCTCATCTTCTTATTTTCCATTCATGAACTTCATTTATGGTATTCCTTTTAAATGTTTAATTTAATTCTTTCCCAATACTTTTTATTATTAATTTACTAAAAAATAGTGTCTTATTAATAGGATACCTCCATTATCTCTCATTATGTTTTTTCTTGAACCATGTTTTATATTGTCATGCTAACAAAATCATTTTGTGAATACCCAAAACTCTTTCTTATCTATGGTAATTCACCTAGATGTAAACATAATTTATTTTTTCATGTATTTATATGTATGAAAACCATATTCCCTTTTCATGAGGTTAAAATGATGTAATTTTAAATTCATTAATCACTTATGTAATTGAAAATTTTATATGAAACCCATTCATTATCGCCCTCAAGTTATTGATGAAATGATTTATTATGATCAATGTGGCTCAAATGAATTAATAAATATGAAGGGTGTTCCCTGATATCACTCCAATGCATTGGGTAAATAATTAATATTTATAGATGAAATTTTTTATGATATCATAGTGAATAACCTTGGTAATTATCTTTTATGACACCTTGGAGATAAACCTTAGTGATATACTTATGAATGTATCATTTTTATGTGGTAGACACATTTACATGTTATGTATCAAGTACTTATGATTATTCTATCATTATATTCCTCATGTATTATCCATGATGATCATTCATGTTGTATTTTATTTTATTCCCCTATGGGGATTTATACTGACCCCTTTCTTTGATGTATATCTCCCTAGGATATAATATACAGTAAAATTAACTGAGGATAAACCTATAAATAAGCCTTTCAAGTGGATTAGAAGAATGTTTATTCTTTTCATGTATTATTTTCCTAATCTCCAAGACACTAAACCTAAAAAGATCCTCTATATTATTAAATTTTTCACCATTAAATGAAATGTTTATGAAATAAAAAAGGAAAGTCACCATAACACAACCCAAAATACAATCCTAGGGGATTTTTATCAATAACATGAGCAAATAGAAAATTAGATAATCTCTCCAAGAATGGGGTTTTTTCTACTCTAGGAACTAGATGTCAAACTGGGCTTGAGTATAAGAATTATACATCCAATCTAGATAGACTCACATGATGCACATGAGTAATATACATTACATTTCAGTGTTACAATAAATTGAAAAACATAATTAAAAGAACAATGTGCTACCTCCTTACTGAGGCTATATATTTACAAATTCAAATGGTGTTTAATCCTATCACTCTAGATAAATATCTTCATCATTATCTATCTTCATAATTGTTGTCTTCAAGGTTCATCATTTTTAAATAAAGATCATCCACACAAGCATGGAATGATGCCTCTTTGAGTACTCTAAAGGATAGTAGCAACCACGAGAGCTCAAACTGAGAACCAATAATGAGTAACCAAAATAAATTGATCTTCTCTTTCACTTTTTAAATGGATCATCCCCTCAACCCAAAGGACTCATGAAGGATAAACAAGTATAGTTAGCATGTTTCAAGTGGTTAGGTTGTTAGGCTGGAATGGATATCATGGAACATGTAGATAGACATGGTCCTTTAAAATGATATCAATTGAGGGACGAGACTTGGTGGATCACTATTTATCCACTCAATAGATAAAATCATAGTTTGAGTTTAATAATGTTCTTTTATTTCTCAAAATAAATAATTAAATCAAATAAAAAACTATGTAAAAAGAAACAATAAGATACAGTGAATATTACATGCACAATAAGAACACCCCCCCATACACACACATGAGCATGCAAATTTTTATTATACAAAAAAAATAGGAAAGATTGAAAAAAAAATAAGAAATAAATAAATAAAATAGACTAAGCTAGAGAAGATGTTATATGAGTAATACTTCTCAAACTTTGAGGCTTTGATCAACCAAACTGCTTGGAGTTGATGATCATCACCTCTTGGATGGATCCATGAATTCACCTAGGGGACTTTAATAGAAAAAGGATTACAATATAGAACCAAATAAATAATAACAGTAAACTTGAAACCTTAAGGACTAGAGCAAGATCTTGGATGAAATCTCTAGAATGGGTGATTGGTATTATCAATGTCAAATTCATTTGAACAGTGTTATTTTCCTTTATCATGCTTGCAAGGGTTGATCTCTCTAATAGAATGATCCTTCGATGAACCAAGCCTGGTCAAAAATGGTAAAAATTTCTAGAACCAACTCCTTCTCCACTCACTCAAACTCTCTCTTTATTTTCACTCGAAGGAACAAGACTATGGAAGTTGGCTACCAAAGTGAAAGTACAAGTAGGGTGAATCAGAGAACTAAAAGGTAAAGAAATGGTGGTGAATGGTTGAAGTTATGTTGGATGATGGATTGTTGGATGAGGTGGGACATGTGTGCAGTGCAGCATGCATAGAATAATATTGAATCTTGATAGGTGTAAAAAAACTGAATAGTCACGCGTACATGAGGTAGGATACAATTAGTCTCTTTGAGAAATCATAGATCATACCCAACATTGAGTGTGAGAAAACAAAGTTTAAGAAACAAAAAAACACTACCACAAGAGCAATAAAATACTTGAAAACAATAGTGGATATCATAATTAAGAGGATCACACCATCATACGCCAAAGGAAGTAGGTCTGGGAGAACAGGCTGACAAAACATGCCCAAGATCTAAGCATACGTCAAGGCCCCAATATGTTCCAATTTCATATTTTTTATTTTTTAGATAAGTACTCATTTTAACTATGTCAAGGGGGAACCCTTACAAGACCTGAAGTCCCAGATTACATGACCAAAAGGCCCAGAGGCACAAAGGCCTTACACATTTGAGAAAACTATCCCAAAATAACCCCTCCCCATCACCTTTTCAATGTATGAACCTAGATCACAACTTGAATATGTGGTTGAGTTATCCTTTACCTGTGTAGATCTATGTAGGGACTAAACACGGTGGCATGTTTTCCATGTTCATCCACTATCTTATGTTCATTTACCTTCTCCTAGTGACCACTATTTCTCTGAACCATCATCATGAGGCTACTCCGGTATATCTAAACTGCCCTACATTGATGGAAAAGATGCCTAGTGACCTGAAGGCCTAATACATGGTGTGAAATCCCAATTTAGGTGAATAGTACTATTGTTACAATACCTCATTACAATAATTCCTATAATACCAAAACTTCTACATTACCTCATAAATTCTCTCTCATCAAGTTTTGAACCCAGTTTTCATGAAGGATTAGAGGGAGTCTTTACCACTTGGGTAAGCCCCCAACATTGGAAAATGTCCCACGAATACAGAAATATTTTCATAATAAAAATATATATAATAATTTGAATGTAAAATAATAAAAACATTCAGAATGGAATAATTCATGGAATCAATATATAAGAAAGATAATAATTTAATTTGTAACATTTATCTATTCCAAAATTAAAAAATATCCACTATATAAAATAAATTATCAAACAATCATATGATTTTCTTTCAATTATACTCTAACTTATCAACTAGTTTAGACAAATTTCAATCAAAAATATAAACATAAGTACAATAATGATTGGACCAGTTTGATCTTGTCCTTAGTGAGTGTCATGATGACACACACCTTCCTATTTTAATTCATATAAAGTTATTTATTGTTAATATATTCTCAAGAATAAATCCACCTATTCTATGAAATATAAAATAATTGAGCTTAACCCCATATACATGACTCCACCTAAGATGATGAGATCGGTTCTTCCAAAGGACTGTCTAGCTCCTTCAACTCATCAAGATAGAAATCAGTAACATTTTTCTTCATGAAAGCAACACAACATAAAGACAAATATGTAAAAACTCAAATTTTCAATTAATAAAAGAAAAAAGAACACAATAATAGAAGTTTAAATAATGAAAGAAATCTCTAATTAAACCTATAACCATATTTAATACCCATATGAAGGGATGACATTTCTAAGCATTAAATAGATAACCCTTCCTCCCAATAGGAAAACCCTACATGACAATGCAAATCCATTCCTAGGAACATAGGAAAATTTTACATAAGATCTACACCTAACTCAACTCTAAGGCACCTAATAGGTTCTACAAGACATCTACATCATTATAATCGGGGGTTTACCACATTGTTTAAGGCCCAATATCTCTAAATTTTTCTTTCTCAAGATAGTATATTTTAATGTGATTAGTTTTACCACACTAATAGCACCTAAAATTATTAAAATGAATTCCATATTTATTTTCCTTAGTATAATTTTTTGTTTGAACCAATTGGATTGGTGTTTCCTGATCCTTGGATAAAGTGGAGATAACTATTGGCGGCCCATACTGCACACCAGGCTGAAAATCCTATTGTTTGACCTCTGTAATGAGGTCACTATGGGTTTTAGGGGGTAGCACGCTGCTACTTAGGGGTTTGGGGGTTGAAGGCCCCCAACCCAAATATTGGGGTACTATAGCATTGTAACCCAGTGACACTGACAATGAACTATAGTAGTGCAGACTTGGTCAATATGCAACTATATCAGCTTGGGCTTTGGTGATGGTGGTATTGTAGCTCCGTGAACTTCCATAAAGTGGTTACTATATTACATTAAACTTACTTTGTGGTTGGTGGAACCATTTCATCATCTTCTTTTTTAGCTCAATTGATCTATGGTTTTTCATTGTTTGTGATACTCTCTTAAATCACCATGTAATTATGCTCCTCCTAAGACATGGTGATATTTTTGCCTCTATGTGGACATAGATATTATTCTATAACCACATAAATCCCAATATCTTATATTTCTTATTGTTATTTTGTTTTTTTTTCTTTTACTCTCATTGTGAATATCTGCCTCTTCCTTCCTCATTTAGAGAATAACCAAATAATTTTCTCAATTATCTTCTCTGAATATCCTCACTGAGGATTAAGTCTTGTGTGTCTTTCAGAACCAACTTTTTATTTCTAGAAGAACTAATCATGGTTGTTACATTGGCTTCCCAATAGTTGAGTAATGAGTATATTAAAACCAAATCACATAACTCATCACCCAGCATAATTACCACTGTTGAAAACTGAA
Source organism: Viscum album (assembly GCA_963277665.1). Lineage (NCBI taxonomy): Eukaryota > Viridiplantae > Streptophyta > Magnoliopsida > Santalales > Viscaceae > Viscum > Viscum album. The sequence continues at coordinate 1,770,085,025 of OY728152.1, forward strand.
TTTTTATGGTGTTGAATTCATTAACATGATAAGTAACAATCTTCCCTTCAATCATATTTAGATTGAATAATCACTTCATCAGGTATTATTTGTCTGATACATAACAGTTCTTGTATATATTCATGATGTATTTCATCAATATAGTCATCATATTATCCTCTTTGTTATTAAACACCACATTTTTTCCAACATAAAGTGCACAACTCCCAGAACCAATCGATCCAGTAGCTCCCACTCCATATTCTCCATATCTATTGATTTTTTACCCAGAAGTGGAAAGTACAACTTTATTTGATAAATATATTATTTGATATATATCCTTTAGTAAATGAAATCAGTTCTATCAAAGAAATCAATCTTCACCTTTCCTTCTTCCATAGTCATCATTCAATTCAATAAAATCAAACTTTATCTTTATAACTCATTCTAAAATACTAGTTGTTGTAGAAATTCCAAGAGTAGTAGTGATGAATGATTCCATAAATGAGAGTAAAAGGTAAAAAAAAATTTGAAGAAGATATAAGACACATCAATTTACATGGTTTGGGAATAATCCCTATGTCTATATAGAGGCATAAATATCATTATGTCTCAAGATAATAATTACAAGGCAATTTCATAGAGTATCATGCACACTGAAAACCCCTAGATAAAATAAGATTATAAATAATATTATGAAATTATTCCATGAACTTAATAGTAATTCCAATGTGCTACAAAAATATATGGTGGATAAAGGAACTAATATTTTTTTTTTGAGCATGGATATCCCTATAGAGTCTTGAATTTTAGACTCAGTGGATCATTTCATTCCACATCGGAGAAGGGTTTCCTAAAAAATTATGTTCCTAGAAATTTTGGAAAGGTGAATTTTATTGATGATAAACCCTTATAGATTATAGGGAAGGGAGATGAATGGATTAAAACCAACAGTTTGAGTTTACTTGTTATAGAGAATGTAAGGTATATTCCTAGATTAATTAGAAATATTATTTATGTTGGTTGGACTGATGATGTAGGTTTTAGTACCACATTCAATGGTGGTGCATAGATGATTATTAAGGGATTTATGTTCGTAACTCGGGGTGTAAAAAATGGAACCCTATATAATATGGTATAGAATTTCATGGACAATATTTCAACAAAAAATTCTATTCAGGATTCATAATTATTGAACTATAGGCTAGGAAACTTGATTTATAAGGGGGTAAAGGTGTTGGAAACAAAAAATAATGCTACTATAGATCAATTTGATAGAGTTTGTCTTGTGTGAAGATTGTATATTTGGAAATTAGAAGAAGGAATCCTTTGAAAAATGAGGTAAAAAACTAAAGTTCGGGAAGCTAGAGATAGTTCACACTAATGTTTGGATTCCACTAGTACATTCCCTCCGAGGGTCAAAATATTATGTAACATTTATCGATGAATTGATAAGGAAGGTATGGGTTTACTTTCTAAAAATAAAATATAATGGGTTTATCATGTTTCATAAGTATAAGACCATGGTGAAGAATGATTCAGGATCAAATATGAAATGTTTGAGGTCTACCAATAGAGGAGAGTATAGCAATTAGGAGTTCAGGGAATTCTATGTTAATAATAGAATTTAGTGGGAGAATACTATTTGAAGTACACCATAATAGAATAGTGTAGATGAAAGGATGAATAGTACACTGAATGAATGTTCCATGAGTATAAGGCTGCACTCAGGGTTACCCAATAATTTCTAGGTAGAGGCAATAAACATGGAATATTATATCATCAATAGGAGACCACCAGTACCAATGGGATAATTTCTACTTGGGGTGATCTAGTATGGAAAGGAAGTAAGACTCTCATATTTATGAGTCTTAGGTTGTTTGTAATATGTACATATAGATGTCTATGTAAGGTAAAATCTTGATGCTAACTCCAAATCATGTTTCTTTATTGGCTGTGGTGCTGAAGAGTTTGGTTATCACTTATGGGATGATAAGAAAATGATGATCTTCAAAATATAGGATGTGATATTTAATGAAGGTTTCACATACAATGATCATCATGAAACTAAAGTTGGTAGTGGGAATAAATAATTAAAGTTCCAAGAGTAATTGTATATTGAAGGTGTACTTGAGCATCTGTATAACGAACCGACCCATCAGGGCCAACCTGGACGGTAGAAGATCGGGCCACCAAAACCCTAATCCCAACTCCATAGGTCAAGGGCTCGCAATAAGCACCGATAAGTCATAACTAAAAGGGGAGTCATTTTCTTAATGGGCCGATATGCACACACCCAACCATATCCATGAAGAATTGCAGAGGAATAATAATAAAAGATAGTAACACCTCGAGTAAAAACCATGCATGCAATAATATTTAGGGAATACAAAATAGTACGACAGCATAATCTAAAAAGTAAATGGGAAAAATACATGAACAACTATAAATTATGTCCTATCCTGATAACAATTGTAATGAAAGAAAGCTGAGAGATCCTGAAACATGATATCTAAGCCCCAACCACCATACATGGTCAAATACACCCAAGTATCTCTGATTTCCACCAACACCATCGTCGGTTTGTCCTTGATCCACATAACAAGACATGTGTGGGAAAATCCCCTAAAGGGGTGAGTATATACATACCCAATAGTACCCCATGAAAAATGAATAGGGATCAATAGAATAAATGATAGTAGTCATATCAACCCAAAGCAAGAGGGAAAGGAAACCTAACATCATATATATATATATATATATATATTCTCATATAATAAATCCTGATGAGAGATAAATGGGATCTCCATACCATAGACTAGATAAGAATAAATAGTCTGCCTTCAGCTCTAAAGGTCAATCTCTGATTCCCAGCACCATGCACAACCTCAAAAGGATCTTGTATGAAGGGTATCACACCTTGCCACAGCACACCACATCTGAGGGATATACAAATCCAAAGGTCCATCTATGATTCCCAACATTATGAAAAACCACGAAAGATACAATGGGGAGTGGACCACACCCCACCACCGCTATGAACCATAGCCTAGGGAGCCACAACTCTAAACAATGCATCTTACATAACCTCTCCAAGAAAATAGTGGAGGGTACTACACCCTACAATTGTGCTCTATAGACAAGGAAGCCACAACTCCCATGGAGGACCCACATTCTATTGAAGCTCTAATATAGGATAGTGACACTCTAGTAGATAGAGGACCCACACCCTCTATCATATGGGGGAGTAACATCTCTATATATATAAAGAATGTGAGGAAACCATTCCTTGGTGCGATAGGGGAGTATTTTCCCCATAGATAGAGAACTCGCACCCTGGTGTGGCAGGGGAGTATTGTCTTTTCTTAAAAGAATAGTATGGGGGACCCACACCCTAGTGCAACAGAGTAGTACCATCCTCATGGATAGAGGACCTATACCCTGGTGCAATAGGAGAGTACCATCTCTACATGGAATAATCATTATGGGGGACCCTCACCCTAATGCGACATGGATGTTCAGACCCTGATAACACTCTGATGATCACACTTGATTAGTAACATCATCAATTATCATCTGAAGAAGCGTCACACTTAAAATATCATTCATCGTATCTAAAAAGACACTATGAAGTCTGCCATCAAGTTCTACATGGAAAAACACTCAGTATAGGCTACACATGAGCTAAAATTTGAGTCCAAATGAAGGATATACAATATAAAGAAGTTGTAGAGGGAAGTAACAGTGTATATGGGTCTCCACACAGTGTTTTCCCCCACCTCATCTCTTGGATGTGTCTTCTATGGTCATAGCTTAGTAGACATATCATCGTACACAGTGTGTACATCTGGTACATGATGTGTGTAGTCACCTAGGTTCATGCACGTGCTCCAGGTTGTGCTCATGTAAACTATACCTCTTCCCATGAACACTAATCACATTATAGTACATGATGTTTACATATAAACACATAGTATGTTAGGGTTAGGTCGGAAATCATCATGAACCATCTACCTAATCTTGTGTACTCTTCGAATTACACGGTGTATTCCCCTCCATACATGGCATGTTGGACCACATGGGATCCTAGGAGTGTACCCTCTATACACATTGAGTTATACAAATACGTTTCGCATGGAGTATGGTCCCTCCACATAAAATGTTATATTTAATTTAAATATGAAACCCTATTCAACACAGAAACTGAATAACACATCATGCATTCTTTTGCACTACATGGTGTGTAGTCATGATTTCCATAGAAAGTCTGGATCTTCACCCATTTCCCCAAATACGCCTTCTCCATGTAGAATATGGCTTACAAACTACTCAAAGTTATTGGGGTTTCCTTCATCCATCAATTTCATACCTTTAATGGCCAGAAATCAGATCTTGATCACCCATGGTGGTCCTTCATGCGTCCCATATGCCTCTCGTGCCACTATCGTCACCGCTTTGGATCTTGAATCCACAAATCCATCACTTCTTCCAACAATCCTCTTTGATTCATCCTAAAAAATCCTATATAGTAATTTTTCACACATTCACTAGAGATATGGGGTTTTGAATGCACTCAAATCCACCTAGAAATAGTTGAATTGTGATCCCATGGTTCTATGATGAAGAACGTGGAGAAAGGGTGGGGGGAAGGCATAAGAAAGAAGGTTATATCATCATTGGAAAATAATTATTAGATTATAATCATATAATTGTGGATTTAAATTAGTGATTTCAAGGCATAGAAGATAAAATTAAATCAACAATTTAATTTACCATAATTGAGCTCATGAAAAGCATATATAAATCACATATCAAAACAAGATTAATAAAATCCATGATCAATCATTTAATCAAGGGTGGAAACTACAATTGAAGAGAAATTCCTTGATTATGGATCATTTTTTGGTGAAGAAATTATTATTTAGTAATGGATAATATCCACTGCATTCGCTGCCTCTCGATCCACCTTAATCTAATAATTGTTTAATGTAGATCTGCCAATAAAGAATTCTCTCCTCCTCCTATTAGATCTAGAAATTATAATGTGGATAACACTTATAAAATCATCATAAGAGGGTATTTATAGAGTATTTAATTAGTTTATTTAATAAAACAAATAAATAATTTGTTTATTTATTTTAATTATACGCACCTGCTAATGGATACTTCAACTGGACGTTCAGCACCGACCAACCTTGGGTCATTCCTAGGGTAAACCCCATGATCTAGATACAATCGTGGTCTTATATTTTTTATTCAAAACTATGTTCAGGATATATTCCATTATTTATTGAAAATTGTTCATGTGTGATATAAATATATTTACTATTTTTATAAAATTAATTCTTGGATCACTAAGACTTGGAATCTCATTTTTTCTCAGTGCCTGGCTCTAAAAATATTCCTTAAAATATTTCAAATTCTTATAAGGAAAATATAGGGTCTCTAAATTATTCCATAATTAAAGTATTTTCATCCCTGAAAATATCAATCTTTACATAAATATGAGGACATTGAGACCGCATCTAGATCTCTTCTCCCAAGATCTCTCCTACACACTCTCATGCTTCCATAGAACAAAAACCAAGGGAATGGTCCATCTATGAAGGATTATCTCATTCCAATCCTTGATCTCCACTAGGTACTCCATGAAGGTGTCTTCATCCTTGATGTCCAACACACCCCAGTCAATAACGTGCATAGGATCATGAATGTATCTCTTCAGTTGCAACACATGGAAGATTTCATGCACCTGCTCCAGCAGAGGGGGTTAGGCTTAATGGTAAGAAACCATGTTGACCCTCTACATGATTTGGAACACCCTAATAAACCTTAGGGATAGCTTTCATCTATATAAAAATATCCAAAATCCTCATCATGGGGAGACTCTATGGAAAACATGGTCTCTCTACTTGAACTCCAAGGGCTTATGACATTGATATTCATAAGATTTATGTTATCTATGGGATGTCCTCATCTAATCATGGATCATCTGGATCTTCTCCATCATCACCTACACCATTTCTATCTCAACAAGATATGTCTCGCTAATCAAAGTCTGGCATAAGGGTGACCTATAGGGTCTCCCATTCAGGGCCTCAAAAGGTGTTATGTCGATAGTAGAGTAATATATATTATTATAAGAAAAATATACTAAGGATAATTGATCATCCCATATCTGCGAAAATTATAACATGAAATCCCTCAACATATCCTCCAATATCTAGATAGTTCACTCGGTCTTCCCATCCGTCTGGAGGTAAAAATGTTGTACTCATCCTCAAATGGGTCCCAAATTCCTCATGTAGGACTCTCCATAATTATGATGTGAACCACGCATCATAGTAAGATAAAAACGTTTAGGGAACACCATGAAGTTGGATGATCTCCTATATATACAACTTCATCAAACTCTCCACCGAACTCTGCTCCCTGGTACAAGGAAGTGTGACAACTTGGTAAGTCGGTCAACTATCACCCATAGGGAATCATGACCTATAATTATCTATGGAATACCTATCACAAATTCCATATATATGTCATACCATTTCTACTTTTGGGTCTCAAGAGACTAAAACAAATCTACAGGATCTAAGTACTCATCCTTCACCTACTGACACATGAGATGCTGAGAGACGAACTCATACATGCTCCACATCATTCCATCCCACTAAATATTCCTCTAAAGGTATTTTTACATCTTCCCTACATCAGGATATACATCCAAATAATAATTTTAAATCTCCCTCATCACCTCCTCTAGCAACATGATTATAACCATCATTTATCCCTATAAAAGGATGATGTGATTCCTTCCTTAGAGAATCCATTGGGTTAATCTATTGGGGATATTTGGTCACTTAGTAACTCATATTCAATGTCTCATAATTGAGCCTCCCTCAAATGATGGATAAGAAGATGAGTCAACACTATAAACTGAAGATAAACCACACCCCTATTATCCATCAGGTTCAACTACAAATAAGCCAACTTATCATCTTCCCTGATCTAGAACAATGGATGGGATACTTTTATGTGATCACCTGCTACCACAACCACACATTTGGATGATCCCCAAGATAGAACTACCTAAAAAATTGTTGGGTCCACTGTTAATACCATGATTTAGAAGACATATTACAATAAGTGAACCTTCAGAATATAAGACTAAGTCTATGAGAGCTCCCCATAAAGTTGGTACTCTTAGAGCATATCCCAAACCACCCTCAAGTTTATATCATTCTCTACCATTGATTATAAATACACAAGGGTAAAAATACATAATACCACTATTAATCCTATCTAATAAGGGTTAAGGATATGTTTTATAAGTCACATGAATTCTATTGGTGAGTTTCAATATGAAAAAGGGTATCACTAAAAACTCAAGAAACCCATAGAGGATTTATAAATCTACCCCCAATACATCCCCCCTCTCAAACCTGGAGCTGGTGATAATATTACATAAAGAAAAATTCTAAGAACCACTTCTCCCCAAACCACTGGTTGATTAATTCATCAATTTCCAAGGCTGTATACCTCCTCTGATCAGTCATCTAATCTAGTTGATTTCAATCCACATCTAAATTCAAGTTCTCATATTCCTCTTAAGTGATAAACACTAGGCTACCTATATGGGTGCACTGGGTCTAATAATCCCTTTCTCTACAGACTCCTCCAACTACACATTTATCTCTTACAGCTACCTAGGGTCATCCAATATAATAAAGAAAATATCAATTCATCCTTGGTCTAAGTCCATTCAAAAAGAGAACTCTCGATGGGAGGTCAACCTGGAACATCCTGAATAAGGAAACCCACTTACTCCTCCACCATCACGGGAACTGAAAACTCATAGTATTTGTTGCTCCAAGGGTCACACAGTACAATTAATATAATTGTATGTATCCTTATAAACATGATCCTAACCTATTTTTTATGATATTACTTCTCAACAAAGAATGGAAAACTATATACCACTACCTGGGTTACACTGTAACCCTCACTGGTGATAGTCATCGAGGTATGAATAGTATAAAACTAGTCCATATTGAAGAAAAATAGTATAGGGCCTCACTGATATCTATGGAAAGATTCCACATGAGTTTATATCTCCTCCCAAAGTTAGGTCACACAATTAGAATTATGTGATCACTAATCCTATTTGTAGGAGCCTCCAAACATAAAGGGTCAAGAAAAAAGGTTCCACTAACATCACTAGGTTTCAAAACAGGGTTATGTAAAAGGTAATGTGGCTTGAGATCATGTAAAAACTAAGAATAGATCATAGAAGACACATTTTGTACCTTAAATACAATCAGAACTTCGAGGTCATAATCCTACTCTCCTTGAGTCCATAATTCCCTTTTCCCACTTTCCCCACTTAACCAAGACCCATTGTGACACCTAGAAAAACAAAACAAACTCAAACCCACAAGTTTAAGAAACTCATTCTCTACACCTCAATATTATCCATTTTTGGCAGCATTGTCTCACTCACACAGTTTTGAATCATGTCACAAGGATGTGTCTCAGTGGGAAAAGTATCTTTCTCCCGTGCATGTCCAAATCCAGATTGTGTAACACCAAAACAAGGGTAACACAAAACACATGGAAGTAGTGATGAAGGAAAATGAATAAATTATAAAGGTAAAAAATAAGAATATATCACCACTTGTACTATGTCTGAGTCCCTATATTGGAATCCCCCACTATCTGCCATCCGACCCTAGAATGATGAGTTGGGAAATATCTCACATGAATACTTTTCCTATCGCATGAAAAGAATGTTCCAAGACTTTGTCATCTGAATTTTATATGAGGTCTCCTAGTTGAAGAACTACCAAGCGGGCCAAGTACACTACACTCCTGGTGTATTCTAAACTCACATTTTTTATCTTGTGCATGAGAAGGTATCCTACATTGAGTTCCTATAGATTGTCACCTACTAGATTCTACTGACATCATAGATCCAAAACGTCTAATACCAAATCCATAATCCCAATTCTCCCTTCCTAGGTATCTCTCCATAGCCCAAGACTACACATGAAGCGCCTATGCATGCACTGGGGGTCTGGTGGAGGGATGAAACTCACTACAAAATAGGTGATAAAACTCTTACCAAGAGATTTTCTCCTCATTATACGCCTAGGTAACCAAACCCAAAAAACTTCTTGATATATTATGGAAAACACTAGTGGAAAAAGTGAGCATCAACAATGGTGGTACCCACATAAAATAGAAACCTCAAACTATTGACTCTAACCAAGCCTCTACCACCTGAGGGTCTGTATCACCCTAGAATCTAGGTGGTCACTAATCCTCAAACTCGAGATACAATATCATTATATGCACATAGTCATCCGGGTCAGATAGAATGTATGGTTGTTGTATCTATAACGAAAGATCAATTTGACCCACTGGAAGTGAGTCTCCTCATGGATCGATGATTGGAAGCAGCATTCGCTACCTATCTAGAATAACTACCTCAAGAATATGCTCTTCAATTGAAGGCTTGATACTATGTTGGTTTTCATGAAGACCCTAAAGTGTGGAATCCTCACTCAAATGGTCATTGTCATGAACCTATATTTAAAAAGAGTATGGGTTATCCACACCCTATTATGATAGGGGATTACCAACCCCATGGATAGAGGACCGGCACTATGGTGTGATAGTGGAGTACCACCTCTACCTATAACCAGAGTATAGGGTACCTGCACCCTTGAGTGATCGGGGAGTGACATCCCCATAAATAGAGGACCCACACCCTAGTGTGATAGGGTATTATCATCTCTACATGGAATAATGAATATGAAGAACCTATTCCCTAATGAGACAGGGGATTTTCTCCCCTAATAACACTATGATGATCACACCTTATTGGTACTATCGTCAAACATCACCTGAAGAAGCATCATTCTCATAACATCTCATATAACATATCAAAAGCCACTACAAAGGCTACCTACATGTGAAAAAACTCAAGATAGGATACTCATGGGCCAAAATCTGAGTCCAAACAAAGGAGATATGAGAGAAAGAATTTTTAGAGGTAAGTATATAGCATGATGGGGGTTCACATGGTGTGTGGCCCCACCTTGTTTCCTACCCATTTCTCCTCTATACATGGCTCGATATCCAGGTCATTGTACATGGTGTGTACATCTAGTATATAGCATGTGTAGTCACCTGGGGTCCTGCTTGTGCTCAATTTCGTGTCCATGTATGTTGAACTAGTGCCTGTGTACACTGTCCATGTGCTAGTACATGAAATATCCCTCAAAATAGATGGCATGTCAGGGTCAAACTAGCACTCGGCATGTAGCATCTGCCTAACCACATTTACTCTCTGAAGTACATGGAGTATGCCCCACCAAACATGGCATGTCAGGGCACATGAGCTCCTAGGCATGTACCCTCTTTATATTCCGATTCAAACCACTAGGTGTCACACAGCGTGTTCTCCCTCAACATGACATGTGATATTTAATTCAAACTTGACACCCTAGCCATCGTAGAAACTGAATAGCATGTATTGTGTTCTTCAAAACTATATGAAATTTAGCCATGATTTCCATAGGAAGTACAAATCTTCACATGGTTCTACAGATCCTCCTTCACTTCATTAAATCTAGCCATTAGACTAGCCAAAATTAGTGTATTTTCCTATAGCTATCAATTTTGACACTCTGGTGGCCGAAAATCAGATCTCAATCCCCCATGGCGGTCTATCATGTATCATGCATGCCTCTTGTGTCACTACCAATGCTGATTCGAATCCTGGGTCCATGAAGCCACCAACACTACCTGAAATCATCTTTTATTCATCTAAAAAACTATGATCCAGTCATTATGCACACATCCACCATGAATCTGGGGGTTCAATCATGCTCAAATATACCCGGTAATAGTTAAATCATGACCCTATTATCCAATGATGAATAATGCGAAGAACGGGTAGGGGAATGGAATAATGAAAAATGTGATATTATTTTTGGCCAAGTTTTATTGGATAATAATCATAAAATAATGGATTTTTAGGGGTTATTTAATGGAATGTAAGGATAAAATAAATCAATAATATAATTTACCAGAATTGGGCTCATGTGAAGGGAAGATAAATCGCAGATCAAAAGTAGATTAATAAAATCCATGAGTAATCATTTAATCAAGGGAGGAAACTACAATTGATGATACCCAACTCAATTATGGATCTTTATTTGGTGAATAATGCATTCCCCAATAATGGATAAGACCCACTTCATTCACTACATCTCGATCCACCTTGATCTAATCATTATTCGATGTTCATCCATCAACAAGGAATGCTCTCCTACTCCACTCATATATAGTAATGGTTATGCAGATAACCATTTGAAAATCATCATAATAATGTATTTATAAAGGATTTAATTAGTTCATTTAATAAAACAAATAAATAATTTGTTTGTTTATTTTAATTAAATGCAACCGTCAATGGCTGCCTTAACTAAACATCTAGTACTGACCAACCTTAGGTCGTGCCTAAGGTAAAACCCATGCTTTGGATTCAACTATAGTCTTAGATTTTTTATTTGAGAAACTATTAATGATATATTATATTATTTATGAAAAACTATGTGAAAATGATATAAATATATTTAATATTTTTATAAAATTAATTTTGGGCTCATCGGGCCTCATAATCTTGTGTTTTCTCGGCTCCTGGCTCTAAAAATATTTCTTAAAATATTTCAAAGTCTTACAAGTAAAAAATAGAGTCTCTATAATGTGACATTGAAACTAGTGGATCCTTCTCCTCAATTATATTTTAGGAGATCAATAAGGGTTAGAAGTCCTATGAAAAGGTATTCATCATCCTTACATTATTTTTTATTGAATGACAGTGGAGAACTATAATTTTTTGAAGATAAAATACAAATGAAGGATTCAAAAAAGTGGGGGTTGACTATAAATAATGAGATTTATTTATTATAAAAAATTACACTTAATAAAAACCAGAAGATCTAGGGTATAGTTTATTTTATAAATTAGGTACAATAAATAACAACTTAAAACATGAAACACAACATCTTTATTGAAAACTTCATTAACATTACCAAAATGTTCCTTCTTACATAACACTGTAAGGGATAACCTTAGGATATACATAAGAAATGGGTGAGCTATAAATCCCGGTAAGGTAATAAACAAGTCATAACATGAAGAAGAAAATACATTTTAGAAAATAGGAATATTAATTGAGCATAAAATTAACATGAATAATAAGGCATGATATAGCATGATAATCATAACATGGGAAATGTGGAAACAATTTAAAACACAAAATCATAAACATAGGTCAAGGATAAATCCACCAAGATATCATGGTGGAAAAATTTCCAAAAAGGAATAAGGTAAACCCCCTATCCCAACATGATGTATCATGATACTAACCATTACCCAATGCATTGGAGTGTTATATAATTCTGAACACACCCATCACATTAATTTCATTCTCATGCTTAAGTGTGCCACATAGATAAATCAACATGGATTCATTCATCTCCATAATTTATTACATGATAAAGTGGTATGGAATAAATAAATTTAAGTACCAAATCAAATAATTATATTTTTATAAAGTTGAATACCCATGATAGAAAATGGTCATGGTATTCACAATATAATTGTTTTGGAATGGAAAATCATGATGCAATTTCGGAAGCATAACAGTGTCGTATAAAATTTCATAAAATAGGTTGATGAGATAGAAATGGTTATATCATAATTTATATATTAAATGGATAGTAATATGGACATATAAATACATGTACCAACATAAGGAATTGTAAAGAAGAAGTCATAACATAATAAAGAAACTTGAAGAAAGAGGATAAAGGAAAGAACTGTTACTTGAATGTGTGGATCTAAAGGCTTGGGAAGGGAATTATAAAAGGTTGGGGGAGCCTTGGGATGACTATAGGGAGTTGAGGGAAGAGTTTTTACATTATAAAATAAGTTTTAGTGAATATAAATGTGGGATTGGGTGGGTTTATATTGGAAATAAGGGGGGTTTCTTTATTATTTATGTTTTGGACTCAATATAATAAAATATCCAAAACCACAGACCATACCATGGTTTTTTCCCATGGTTTTTACCAAATTGTATTGGTTTAAATTATTTTATAATTCCATGGGGCTAAATTATTAAAATATTACCATTGGTGATGTGGAGGTGAGTCACACTCTTAAAGAAATGATTTTAAAATCATAAAATATATTATAACTCTTTGAGGATTCATAATGGATTTAAAAAATAAATAAAATAAACATAAAATAAAATTATTTTAAAGTTAAAACATATATTTGGTCATGGATTCTATTTATATTACTTATTTCAACACTTTTGGGTCATTTTGATTCCATAAAACACAAACTATATTTATACGGTATTTAATTTTTACCCGAAAATTTGATTGTCTCAGAAAAGTATGAAAAAATAATCATTGGATAATTTAAACATCCTGATTCAAAAAATAGTATTCATATTATATAAATAATTTACTAAATATTTGAATTTTTACTTTTAAAATAAATATTGACATTTATTGAAAATGATGGGTTTTTGACAATAACATTTTTTTAACCCTTATAAAAAATTACATTTGACTTCATAAAAATTATATGATCATTTATATTTGATAAAACTTATCTAATAATAATATTTTATAATTTTTTTCAAAAAACCATTAATTTATAAATTCATTAATTTAATTTTAATATTAACCAAAAATACAATTTGTGCTTTAAAAAAAAATTACAAAGTAATAATAATAGGATTAAAATATATTCATTATTTTATAAAAAATAATTTACATATTCATATTGATAAGGTATTAATAAATATCAATTTAATACACTAGAATACTCCCTAAGAGTGAGGTGTACGATTGTGGGGCTTTCATGGGATCATTCGGCAAACATGGTTTGGGTTGTGATCTCGATGAGCTTGAACTTATCCCATAAATAGTTTTACTCATTCTTAAGTTGTTGGATCTCATCTTGGGCTTGGTCAAGGAAAAATCCCAAAATATTTATCTCCCTTATAAGCTTTAATAAATGGGCTTCATAGGGTATGATCCTACTGGTTGAGGTCATCACTTTCTTTTTCTATGTTAAAAGGATTTTTTAAAAACCCTATATTTGTATTAGTCATGTGATCATTGTTCAGTGACTATTTTATCAATAGTAATGATACTTAACAGTCATCTAAATCCAATTGGATATAATGAAAAAAAGGAGTGCATGAGTTTTCTATAACTATAAGACATTTAATTAAATAAAAAAGGGGAATTTTATTCATAACAGTTCGGTTCATTAAAATCTTCCCCCATTTAGAAATTTCACCCTAGAAATTTTATTTTCCCACACTAATATAGATGAATGTAACTTTTCTTAATCAAATCCTCAAATTCCTACAATTCTTCTTCAAACTTGTGTTTTCTTCACAACACTTTGATGAGAGGAATTTTCTTATTTTGTAGAACTTTTTCTCTGTGATCTAAGATCTTCACTAGATTCTATTCATAAGAAATATCATTATCCAATGGTACCACCTCTGGATTGAGTACATGTGAGGGGTCTGGTATGTACTTTTTCAATAGGGATACATGTAATTCATCATGTACTTGAGATAGGTTTTGTGGGAGTTCTATCTAATAGGACACTGCTCTGATGTGATTGAGGATCTCAAAAGGGAAAATGCACCTTGCATTAAGCTTTCCATTCTTCCCAAATCTCATCACTTTCTTCCATGTAGATATGTAGAGGAATACCATGTCTCCAACATCAAACTCTAGGTCTCATCAACAATTGTCAGCATAGCTCTTATGTTGACTTTGAGCAGCCTTGATATGCTGTTGAATGGTCTTAACCTTCTCAACCATTTCAGGATATAGAATTTTTTGTTCCTCAAATTCATCCCAAAATTCCAGAGTTCTACACTTATTGCCGTAAAGGGCTTCATAGGGATCCATTTAGATACTTGAGTCCCTTGAAGTCAATTGATCATTCTATCAAAATTTCCTCATGTTTTTGGATAGTCCACTCATATTGGTCATCAGTTTGAGGTTGATAATCCATAATGAAGTTCATATTAATGTTTAGAGCATGCTAGAGACTTTTCCAAAACTTATAGGTAAATCTTGGATCTTGATTGGATATAGTTGATAGTGGTACTCTATGCAGCCTCACCACTTCTCTGATGTACATCCATGCAAGTTGATCCAATGATAAATCCTCTCAAATCGTAATGAAGTGTGTAGTCTTTATAAGATGGTCCACAACAACCCAGATAGCATTGTTTCCTTTGGATGTCTTAGGAAGTCCAGTGACAAAGTCCATGGTGATTTTTTCCCATTTCCATGCTAGTATGGGTAATGGTTGCATTATCCCCTTAGACTTATACCTTTAATACTTCACTTGATAACATACCATACACTTTGATGTATATTCAATGATATAATTCTTAATGTTTTCCCACCAATAGTGATCTCAGAGATCTCGATACATCTTCATGTTTCTTGGGTGAATAGAGAAAGTTGAACTATGTGCATAATCAAATAGTTCCTTCTTTAAATCATAATTTGATGGAATGCATATTCATGACCCAAATCTCACAATTACTTCTTCTTTAACATTGAACTCTAAGGATTTATCTTTACTTATAGTTTCCACTCTCTTCTGAATTCCCACGTCATCTTTTTTAGCATCCTTTAACCTTTCTAAAAGAGATAGTTGAGCAATAATTTGTAAAATTATTGATGATGTTCCTTTATTTATGATTCTAATGTCTATCCTCTTTAAATAAAAGAATATCAGATCCTTCTTAATTCTCATCAATGATAGAATTTTTGGGTCCTTTCTACTGAGATAATCTATCACCTTATTTTCATTACTAGGATGGTAGTGGATTGAGAAGTTTTAATCCTTGATGAGATCTAACCATCTTAACTACTGCATATTAATCTCTTTCTATGTGAATATATATTTGAGGCTCTTGGGATTAGTATATATCTCATGATTCTACCCATAGAGATAATTCCACCATATTTTCAACATAAAGATTACAGTTTCTAACTCTAGATCATGTGTGGGATAGTTTTTCTTGTGAATTTTCAACTACCTTGAGGCGTAGGTAATTAATTTCTCATTTTTCATCAATACACATACTAATAACTTCTTTTAAGCATCACTGAAATTTATGAAAGGTTCACCTCTTATGGGTAGTGTGAGCACAGGGGCAGTGATAAGCCTCCTTTTCAACTCCATAAAGATTTCTTCGCATTAATAATTCCAAGAAAACATGACTCCCTTCTAAGTTATCTTAGTAATAGGGTTTGTAAATCATGAGAAATTTCTCACAAATCAATGATAATACCCACCTAACCCAAGGAATCTATGGATATCTATCACGGATGTTGGTCTCATCCATCCTTCAATTGCTTTTGTATTTGAAGGATCCATATATTTCCCGTTGCTTGTAATGATATTCCCCAAGAATGATACTTACTTAAACTATAACTCACATTTAGTTTACTTTTCATATAGATTATACTTTAACAAGATCTTTAGCATAGTGCTCATATGCTCCTCATAGTCCTCCTTGATTTTGGACTATATTAGAATGTCATATATAAATACTACCATAAATTTTTCAAGGTAATATCCAAAATCTTTATTCATAAATCATCAAGTCCTTGAAGAATTATGGACCATTAGTGAGTCTGAATGGAATCACTATGAAATCATAGTTCCCATACCTTGTATGAAAAGAGGTCTTAGGGGTATATTCCTTCTCGCCCTTACTTGATAATATCCTGACCGAAGATCCACCTTATAAAAGTATTGTTCTCCACATAAATGTTCGAACAAGTCATCAATTGTATGCATAGGATACTTGATATTTATCTTGATATTTTTGATCTCACCATAATCAATGAAAAGGTTCATTAACCCATCCTTATTCTTAATAAAGAGGACCGGTGCACCCCATGGTGAAGCACTTTTTCATATGAACCCTTTATACAGATTCTCATGTAGTTGTTTCTTCAGATCCTTAAGTTCTGTAATATCCTTTTTATAAGGAGTATTGGATATTGGAAACATCCCAGGTATAATCCTGATAGAAAATTCAACCTATCACCTAGGAGGAATATTAGTAAATTACTAGGGAAACACGTCAGTATATTCCCTCACAATAGGGATGTCTTCAAGGATGGTTCTTTACTTAGACTCAATCATTTAATATAGATACACTTTCTCATAGGGTAATAATATCCATGCTTGAGATTATGGTTCTAAATAATATTCATCCTCCTCCTTATACTTGTATAGAATCTGGGGTTGATTCTCCATATGGAGAGTAATTTTCTTCTCATGGAAATTTATGTTGGATATGTATAGGGAAAGCCAATCCATACCTAAAATTGCATCAAAATCCACTAAAGGTATTATGAAAAGGTTCATTGGGAAGTTCATCCCACAAATATTGATAGGGGTGGAGTTATATACTTGGGAGGAAATAATTTCCCCATTTTTCATTTTCACCAACATCTATACTTCAATGCTTTGTGGTGGTGTTTGAATAGTTCTACTAAATTTTCATGATATAAAGGAATTCATAGAACTATAATCAAAAAGTAAGTTTTCTATTCTTTAATTAATAAATAATGTACCTATAACCACTTCACTGTGAGGATCCACCTCAAATGTTATGATAGAAAAATATCTCCCTTTCTACCTTAGAGATTTTTGGTTGCCTTCGAAAATCATTGGCTTAGTGAACTAGTTCAAAAAGTGATCTGGTTACTTGGAGTTTAAATAGTGAACAACTTATTGAGAGTTAACCGAATAATTCCTTTACTTTGTCACATTGGTGGGTTTCTCCTATCGGAAATCATTGTCTAGGTTCACTTATCTTCTATACCTAAAGTATTTCCTTGTTCCCTTAGGCAATTTCTAGAGTAATTATTTTTTCACCTTTGACAAGTGGGATGATTAAATTTCTTATCACCACTGGATTTATCAATCGGACTACCATAATTAAACTCCACTTTTTTCTTCTTATACCCAAAATACCCTTGGTATTCTCCAATCTCCATTTTAACTTTGAGGGAATTGGACAATTTCTTCATAGTTATTTAAGTCACAGATCACTAGAGCTTTTTGTAGACTAGGTTTTAGCCCACCAAAGAAGTGGTTAACCTTACATTCAGGGGTAACGATAAAGATGGAGGCATATCACACAAGTATTATGAAGTTTTTCTCATATTCCCTGATAGATTCATTTTATTTTTGATTAAGCTCAAGGAAATTCCTTTCCATTTTTATACAGAGAGTGTGAGTAAAATATTTATCAAAAAACATTTTCGGTAATTTCTACCACTCTATTGTTTTGATCTCTTCATCATGATTTCTATTCTTGATAAATACCCAATACTGATTATCTTCCCCCTCTATAAGATAAATATCCATAAGAAACATCTTTTTCTTGAAACATTTAAGGATGGAGAAGAAATTCTCAATGGATTTGATCCATTGTTTTGTGATTAAGGGATCAAATGATCCATTGAAAGTAGGAGGATTTTATCACATGAATCTTTTGATTGAGTCTTGTTCTCTTTTAAGGGGGTTTGGTCGCTCCTCTTGATCCAGGTTTATATTTATAATTTGAGTTATCTGAGAGAGTATCATGAAAAAGTTTGTGATTCCCACTCTCATCGGGTTGGTCATCTCGTTGGGAAAGTCATCACATTTCCCTTCGCATCGATTGTTAACCCAATTCCTCATATTAATGACCATTTTATAGAATAAAGGGAAAATTATGGATGGTTATTTTAAAATATTAAACACATAAATGTAAATCCAATGACATTAAAAGAATAACTTATAAATTACATTTATCTCCTTAACTTATGAGTTTCCAGGCTTTAATCTATGTTACCCATGATCTATTTCCTTAAACATATTCTTATGGGAATTTTTTCCATTAATTATGGTTTTTAATGAGCTTATGAATTTACCAAATAATATACCCTAGGAGTGTCAAAATAAGTGTGTAGTAAGTCCCATTTTTTTGTACCGGATTACCCTAAGTTAGGCCGGGAACATCTTGTCGGAGTTTTTACCGCTAGGTACATTTGTGGTAGAACCATGTCCACTTGTAGTATCCAGACAGGGATGTATTTTCTTGATAAACCACTTAATATATAATAACTAAAATTTAGGGATGTTTTCTTATACATATTATTATACCTAAGGATTTTGCTAAAGTTTTTGAATCCTAATCCCAAAAAATAACTAAGCCTGTCCTCCAATACCAACTATAACAACCATGCTCTTTATTTCACATTTAAATATGATTTATTATATAAAACTACAGTTAATACAACCTATAAGATCAAGGGTTATAGTGTATTTGGGAAATTAGGAACATTACATAACAACTTAAAACATGAAAAACAATATATTTAATGAAAACTTCTTTAACATGATCAAAATGCTCTTTTATACTTAACACTGCATGGGATAACCTGAGGACATACATAATAAATGGGTGAGCTATAAATCCCAATAAGGGAACAAAATATTTATAAAATGAAAAATAAAATAAATTTTATACAATAGGCATATCAATGGAGCATAAAAGTAATATGAATAATAATTCGTGATATAGCATGATAATTATAACATCATAAATGTGGAAACAACTTAAAACACTGCATCATAAACATAGGTCAGGGCTAAATCCAGCAGGACATCATGGTGGAAAATGTACCATAAATAAATCATGTAAACCCCTTGTCCCAATGTGATGTATCATGATACTAACTATTACCCAATTTATTGGAGCGTTATATAATTCCAGGCGCACCCATCACATTCATTTCATTCTCATACTTAAGTGTACCAGATAGATTTATCGACATAGATTCATTAATCATCGTAATTTGTTACATGATCAATGAGTGTGGAATAAATACATGTAAGTCCCCAATAATATAATTATATTTTTATAAATGTGAATACCCATGATAAAAAATGTGTATGATATTCAGTACACAATTTTTTTGGAATGGAAAATTGCAGTGTAATTTTGGCAGCATAACGGCGTCACATAAAAATTCATAAAATGAGTTAATGAGAGATAAAGTGGTATATTATAATTTAGATATGAAATGGATAGTAATATTTACATGTAAATATATGCCCCAACATAAGGAATTAAAAATAATAAGGTGTAACATAATAAAGAAACTTAAAGAAAGAGGAGAAAGGAAAAAACCCTTACATGAATGTGTGACTCCGAAGGCTTGGGATGGGCTTATTAAAAACTTGGAAGAACCTTGGGAGGACTATATGGAGTGAAGGGAAGAGTTTTTATATGATCAAAGGAGTTTTAGTGAAGATAAATGGGGTCTTGGGTGGGTTTATATACGAAAGGAGGGGGTTTCTTTATTATTTAGGTTTTAGATTCTATATAATAAAATATCCAAAAACACAAACCATACCATGGTTTTTGCCCATAGTTTCTTACAAATTAGATTGTTTTGAATTATTTTATAAGTAAAATAGACTAAATTATTAAAATATAACCATTTTTGATGTTGAGGTGAGTCATACTCTTAAATAAATGATTTTAAAATCATAAAATATATTTTAACTCTTGGATGATTCATAATGGCTTTACAAAATAAATCAAATAAAATTATAATCATATTATTTTAAAATGAAAACATATATTTGGTCTTTTATCCTATTTATATTACATATTGAATCACTTTTTGTTCATTGTTATGACATAAAACGCAAAGTATATTTATATGGTATTTAAATTTTACCTGAAAATTCTGCGGTCTCATAAAATTATGAAAAAATCACAGTTGGATAATTTTGACATCCTGATTAAAAAAATAATATTCATTTTATATAAATAATTTTATAAATATGTGAATTTTAAATTTTAAAATAAAAACGTACATTTATTGAAAATGACGGGTTTTTTACAATAATATTTTATTTAAACCCTTATAAAAATTTACATTTGACTTCATAAAAATTATATGATCGTTTATATTTGATAAAAATTATTTAATAATAATATTTTATTATTTATTTCAAAAATACTATAATTCATAAATTAATTAATTGAATTTTAATATTAACCAAAAAAATTGTGCTTTAAAATCATTTACAAAGTAACAATAATAGGATTAAAATATATTCATTATTTTATACAAAATAATTTATATATTTCTATTGATAAGGTCTTGATACATATCCCTTTAATACACCATCATAAACCCTAAGACTGAGGTGTCAGATGGTGGAGCTTTCATGGGGTCATTTGGCAAACATGCTTTGGGTCGTGATCTCGATGAGCATGAACTCCTCCCATAAATAGTTTCTCTCATGCTTAAGGTGTTGGATCTCAACTTGTGATTGGTCAAGGGAAGATCTCGGAAATGTTATCTCCCTTATAAAATCTTATAAATGGGCTTCATAGTGTATGATCCTACTAGTTAAGGTCATCAATTTCTTTGTCTATGTCAAAAGGATTTTTTTAAAACCCTATATTTATACTAGTCATGTGATCATTGTTAAATGGTTATATTATCAATGGTAATGATACTTAATAGTCATATAAATCCAATTGGATATAATAAAACAAAATTACTGCATGTATTTTCTATAACCATAATACATTTAATTAAATTAAAAAGGGAAATTTTATTCATAATAGTTTGGTTCGTTACATTTCATTATTATATAATAAAAATATTTGGGAGATAAAACCTTTTTTATTATGAAATAAATAACTGGAAAAAAAAATGGGTATACTGATTCAAGAAATAAAATAATGGTAATAGGAAATATAAGAAAAAACAAGTGGTGAAAGGATTTAAATAGAAGGATGGTGTAGAATTCACTAAAATCTTCTCACTAGTAGTGAAGCTTACTACTATCCAGGTGGTTCTTAGTATTGTTGAATTATAGGATATACATATTGAGCAGCTTTATGTGAATAATAATTTCCTTCATATATATCTAGAGGAGGAAATTTTTATGAAAGATCTAGAGGCATATGTTGATTTAGAAAATGAATACCTGATGTGAAAACTCTAGAAGATCTTATATGGGTTAAGGCAGGAACACAAGTAGTGGAATAAGAAGTTAGATGAATTCATGAAAAAAAATGAATACAAATAGTGTGTCATGGATCAATGTTGTTATTATAAGTTTTTTGGTGATGGAAACATTATATTACTTCTCTATGTATATGAAATTATCTTTATAGGATCATGTATATAGAGGATTAATGAGTTGAAAGGGTAGCTGGATGAGGATTTTAGGATAAAATATCTTAGAGAAGCTAACAAGATTTTGGGGATAAAGATCAATAGAGACTGTGTAGTTGGAACCTTGATGTTATCATAGGTTGACTACATTAGAAATTTTTGAGTAGATTTAGTATTTTTAAAGCCAATCTAAATTTTATTCCTCGTGCAATCCATTTAAAACTATCAAAGGAGAAATCAATGAGGACAAAAGAGGTTGAGTACATGGAAAAGGTTCTATATGCATCAGTTATTGGATGCCTAATTTGTGCAATGGTTTATACCTGACCTGATATTTTTCATGTAGTGGGAGTTTTGAGAAGGTACATGGATAACTTTGGAAAGAAACATTGAGAACCTATGAAGTGGATACTAAGGTATTTTATGGGAATAAAGGGAGTATATTTTTTCTTTGAGAAAGGAAAATCATTTCAAGGGTATGTGGATACTGACCTTGAAGATGACATAAACAGTAGGAGGTGCACAAAAGTCTATGTATTTACCTATGGAGGAACTAAATTATGCTAGATATATCAGTTATAGAAGGTGTTGGTTTTATCCATCATAGAGGTAGAATAAATTATTTTAATATAAACTATAAATGAGATGGATTTGATGAAGAACTTCTTAGAATAGATGCATATAAATCTGGAGGAAAATCTATTGCACTATGATATTCAAAGTACGATACATCTTACAACAAACCAAGTGTTTCATTCCCCGTTGAATTATATTTAATTAAATTACTATTTTATCATAAGATTAATATTGGATGGGTTTCTAATATTATATAATATTTATAAAAACAATGATCTAGAAGATATGATGAAAAAACTAATGATGATTGAGAATTTAAGGCATTGTTATGCCTCTATTGGTCTCCATCGATGAATGGATGATGAAAGGAAGAACATGGGAAAACACTATGGGATCATAGAAGGGAAAATAGTTGGTATTTCTTGAATCATCGTCTTGAAATTAAAGCTTTGAATAGAGATAAAATATTGGAGAGTGTAGAAGATGAAGATCTCGTATTAAGTAAGTTTTCTAAGTCGGTAACATCAAAGAAGGTCAAAATTTTAGATAAAGTTACAAGTGGGAGAATGTTGAACTAGAATAGCCCAATCCTTAGATAAAGTGGGGTCAATTGTTAGCAGTTGATACTACACAATAGGCTGCAACTCCCGTAGTGAGTTTACTAGGTGTTATAGGGGGAAACACGCCCCTACTCATGGGTTTAGGGGCCAAAGTCACCCAGGAAAACCCTTCAAGAATTGTAGAAATGATGACTCACTACAACATTGTTGACCAGTGAAACTTAAAATGAACTATATCATTTCAGACTTGGTTAACATGGAACTGTAATAGCTTGGACTTCAGTGAAAATGGTATTATAGCTTCATGAACTTCTATCCATCGGTTACTATAGCACATTGAACTTACTTTGAAATCAGTGGCACAATTGCATCATCATATTTATAATATTATTTGATCTAGGATTTTTCATTGTGCATGATACTGTATGAAAACGACTTGTAATTGTGATCCTGAGACATAGTGATATTTCTTCCTCTCTATAGACGTAGAGATTAATCTTGAACCAAATAAATCCATATGTTTTAGATCTTCTTCTCATTATTTTGTTTTTCTCATTTTAGTCTTGTTTCTAGAATCATTCATCATTATTACTCCTAATGTTTCCACAACAAACCCCTCACAGATCTTAGATAAAGTTTAGATTTAACCTTCAAATGACTAGTGTGAAATTCCATGGATAATAACACAACCTTCATTTTCACAATTGTAATCAACTCACCAAAATATATCATTGAATCCTTAAGAAAATTATATGAATCATCTAAGTTGGTAATAAATATAATTTTATAATCTTCATATCCAATATTCACACCTATATTGGTTATATGTAACATAAATTTATTGAACTCATTAATATGAACCTAGATATAAGTTTTGGGAATCATCTTAAAATTTATAGACATGCCTTTATATATAATCTATCGGGAAGGAATTTAGTCATATATAAATGTTTTGACTATAACCAAATAGTTTTAACAGTATTCTCATAAGTTGGTTAACATAAGTAATTATCTCCTAGAGTTAACAAAAATTGGATCTAGAGAGTTACTATAGTAACAAGAGGGGTGTGAATTGTAGTTTAAAAACTTTGAACTAAACACAAAACACAATACCTCTTTAAGTAAAAAAGATCGGATATAAAGATCATCTAATGATAAAAATAAAAAAAAAATCAAAATCAAAAACATTCTGATTGTATGAGAGTACTTTTAATCAGTATCATAGACACCCTGATAAGATAATATATTTAGAAAGATAAGTATACAAACTAACTTTCTAATACATGCACAACAGGGATTTAAATGTTTTAAAAATAAGAAATAGAAAGCTTATATAAGTAACATTTACTTACCAGATTTAATAAAATAAATTACTCTTTAACCTTAAGAGTTAATATAGTCCAAAACACCCTAACTAAAATTATCCATAATTTTATACCTATTATAAGGTATGTCATTCCTTACCAAGAATTCCCTCGATATGATGATCAGTATCTTTGTCTTCCAAATCCATGGAATCCCTCGATCTTATGGATCAGTATCAGCTCTATATTTATTGATCTAGAAATCCCTCAATATAATGTTTAGTCTCTATATTTATAGCCCTAATATCCCTCAATCTTATGGATTGGATTCACCATATTTTTATCCCCATAATCCCTCAATCATTACTAAAATTGTACAATGAATACAAAAGAAAATTTGTTCTCAAGAATTTACAATCCTTACAAGGATTCCTTAGAACATAAACTCTCTAAATAATTACAAAGACTAGGAATGAGGTGTTCATGTAGAGTAATATTTAGATGAATTGATTTGAAAATTAATCATTTATAAACTCTTAAAATAATATTCTATTTATAGTTGAAAATATAACAGTCATATTTTAGAGTTAGTTACAAAAACCTCGGACATATTTCACTTGACAGATCATAATGATCTAGAATAATTGAATGTCTGATGTCATTTTTTAGCACCATTACAATTATATTTTGTATTATTTATGATATAAATAAATCTATATACTTTTATTATAAACTTTGGATAGTCTGATGGACTTTATTATTATTTTTCGTTCCTATAAACTGCATGAGAGTTATTCTGGTGTATCGGTACCAGTTTCAGTTCAATGTTCATGACTTTTATCAGTTTGATAGAAAAGACATAAGTCTAACCACTGGTTAGAACAATAGTCAATCTGATTAATCATATGCACCTTTAGTATGATGGATCATAATAAATAATAAAATTTTAGATTCTTAATACATTGAAAACATTTCTATGTACGGTATAAAGTAATGTTTTCTACAAAAACACACTAAAATACTTGGGGTATAAAAAGTTAATAAACATAGTTTTAAGAAGGTGTTTGTTATTTCCAAAAGTAACAGAATGGAAAAGTAGAAATCAATACTTTCAACTCAATAATCTCCCCCTATTTAGAAATCAAAAAACACAATACTTAAATTAAAATAATAACTTTGAAATACTTACAAGCCTTTTTTATTTTAAGAACTTTGAAGATAAAATTCATATAACAACTCCCCCTGAGTTTATAAATACTTCATGATTTGATGGAAAGTATTATATCTTTAGGTTATATCCCTTAATAAAATTATTACTTAGGGATTTATCCCCCTTAAATAATTATCCCTCTTAAATATATGTCCTCAAACTTCTCCCTTTATAAAACTACTCCCCCTTTATAAATTTTTAAAATCCTTCTCCCTCTTTTTGATTTTCAAAAAGGATAGGGAAGGTATATTACCTAAAATGTTATTAAGAGATAACATAAAAAACAATTTTTATGGAAAAAAACTTATCATCCAAGAGACTAATGAAATAACATATATCTAATAGTAATCAGAATACATTCAAACATATAGTATCTAGATTAAGAGTTATTCACATTCAAAAATAATTAAAATGTTTGAAAATATACATCAAGAGTTCAAATATAAAATTTTTCATTCTTTATTCATTATCTTTATCACAATGGACTTTATCTTTTTGAACTCATCGTGGTCCTTCTGATATTCCACAACCAATGATTTGAGATTTGCGATTTGGTTTTCCATCACTACCTTCTTCCAAACTTCTAACTTGAGTCTCTCTAATTCCTCAAAAAACCTATTATTTTACTCTTTAATAAGAAAAAAATTAATCTTCACATGTTTTGAGATGTTTATTCTCCAAATCTAAACTATGAACCTTTTCTTTAATGACTTTCACTTCCTCATTCCATTCATCAGTTTCATCCTAGAACTCTTTGAAAAACTTTACAAGTTATAATACATCTGTTGATAATATTACAAAAGAATTAGAAATTTATAAATAAATTTCTTGATTTATAAAAATTGATCATCATGATCTCTGATTTCTCTTTAAACTTGATTGTACCACTTTAGTATCTGATTATACGATCTCTTCTGAGACTTGGAATTTTCTTGAAAGGTTTTCAAATTTTCCTCAATCTGAATAACTAATTCAGTGAGAACTTTTAGGGATCATTATTTCTCATTAAGAATAATCTAAATGATTTTAAACCATGCATAAATATTAATAAAATATTAAATGGTATCACTTAACCTTATCAAGATTTTGAAAATAAAATCAAATCCTTTCTAAGAAAATTTAGATTCTGAATTTGATGATCCTGATGATGATTTTAGAGATTTCTGTCTTGAAGAACTGGTATCAAGTATTGTTTCTTCATAAAATTTTTATTTTCCTTTCTTAGAATCATTCTTATATTTTGAGACTTCAATAATTTAAACATTCTTATCAGATTCAAATTTTTTTGAAACTTTTCTACGCGGTTATTGATCTTCATGTTCAGCTTTTGAAGATGATTTTCCTTATCCTTTTTTGGATTACTTTTCTTCTTCTTTTGTTGATGATTTTTCTTGTTATTTCCCTTCTAATATTTCAACCTTATCATACTGCAAAGGTAATGATGATTATTATTATTATTATAAAGTTTTTTTATTTTTTTCTATTCATTTGTCTTATTTTTTTCATCATAGAACCCACTTTATTCTTACTCCACTTCTTCTTTTTCTTCTTATTCTTTTTCTTATTTATCTTATGCCTACTCTTTTTCTTTTTCTTCTTCTTTTTCTACTTCCTCGATTTCTTTTTCTAATTTTCATGTAGTTATGAGAACTCATTTTTTAACTTTATTTGGATCTGGTTATTTTTCTTCTTAAACTACCACTTTTCCTTTTCCATTATCAACTACTAAAGGGAAAAATGTAGTTATAATATTAGTTTCAAAAAACTCAAGTCTGGTATCTAGATTAATTTTATCAGTATGAGAAACTAAAAGAATTGGATTTTATGGTCCTCTATCGACACCTTTTAACAATCATTCAATAACTTTATCTTATTCTAATCTATTCTTTTGTTTTTTCCTTTTCTCTTATTCTTTCAATTCATCTTTTATATAAATCTTTAAAGCCTTATCCTCAGTCTTATCAAGGCTAAATTTAGGATCCTTGTGTTTCTTTTATGCCTTATGTTCCATCTACTTTATAAATTCATCATTTGACATTTTATTTTCTTTATTTTTATTCTTTATAGGGGAATAATTGGACTTTATTTTAATTTTATCATCCTATACCTTCTTTGAAGTTTATTCCTTAGACATAGCACCATCAACTTTATCAATAAACTTTGTGGACTTTGAATCAAAGAGAAACTTCATTCTTGATATTGTATCTTTACTAATGAATTAAATATTTTCTCACATTAGGTAAGTTTTATTATCAATATTTAAAAGTTATTTAACCTTCACAACCAAATTATTAATGAAATAATGGAACATTATGATCTTCAACTTTATTGATACATTCTTTATTGATTCCATCGTAATGAAGACAAATGTTACTAAGTTAACTTTCCTCGTATTAATCAATAAATCCAGAACAAATATATCAAAAAACTTTAGGGTGTCCCTATCACCATTACTTGGTATAAGATACCATTTCATCAATAATACTACAACCCTAGTATCTTATGAAAGATGTGAAAATTTTCTAACTTTCTCATAATCTAGAAACAAAGAATCTGTTGCCTTCGTTTTTTCAAAAGATCCATGCTTATCTAATAATTTATGTAATGGTGGATAAGATTCTCCTTGAGGAGGAACACCAACCAAATATTATAATATAATGTATAAAAGATTATATTTCTTAGAAAAAAAGTGAATCAAACTTCAACCTTAATATATTTTGAAATAAAATCAATAGAGCCCTAGAATTCTCCAATGATTTCTGGGTAATGAAAATCAAAATCTTTGTCTTGTTTTTCTACACACACATTTTACCATACCTAAAACCTAATGATCCTTTTAATAATATAATCATATATATCATACCATTATCTCTTAATAATACATTCTCTGAAATATTGTATTTTCACATAATCCTACTTAGTGGCCATCATAACAGGACTTGTGCCAATAATGAAACAAATTCCAAAACAATCGGACTAACTTTTTTAAGGAGTGTAAAGAGTCAATGCACACATGCTGAGAACCGATGTGGGGAAATGGGGTGAATCCCCTTTATATAGGAATAGAGAAGCAATGGTTCATATTCTAAAACTTTCAACGGCTTAGATTAAAACCTTAATTGATTTGATGGTAAAAATTTAATTGAAGAATGTTTTAAATGCATATTTTAACTCTCAAAGTTTTAAGAAAACTTTTCATCATAGTATATAATAGACCAATTATAAAAATTTTAATTTTCAAAACATAAAAAATTATTGAAACTAAAATAATAAGTAATCAACAACACATATAAAATAAATTAAAGGATAAGTGAAAAAATTAAAAGAATAGTACATTTTGGAATATAAAGTTTTATTGGTATGAGTAACATGTTCTTCTTGGTTTTTTTAATTGAAACCGATTATGATTATTTGTAATGAAAATATTGTTTAGAAAATTTTCTAAGAAATTATGAGTCTGGGAATTTTTATAAAATATTTTTATTTTGGAGATTTTATAAAAAATATGACTCCAAAAAAAATTAAAAGTTTTTTAGTCCAAAAAAAATGATGAAAACTAAAAAAAATTAGAAAACTTAAAATTTTAGAGAATAAAAGTTTTTTTTAGAAAACTATAGGTTTTTTATAAAATAAAAAACATATGTACTCCCCCAATAAAAAAGAGTTTATTAATGAAATTATATTGGTAAAAAAATGTAGATATAAATAATCACATAACATTGATCATTTATAGCTTCTGTTTAATGTATTTAAATCTATCAGAACTAAGGGTTTTAGTGAAAATATCAGAAAATTGTTATTGCATTCTGATGAATTGTAAAATGATATCTCTTTTAAGTGTGTGATCCTAAAGAAAATGGTTTCTTATATCTATGTATTTAGAATGTGAGTGAGGTGCTGGGTTTTTACTTAGGTAAATTAAACTTGTATTGTCAAAAAATATTTCTGTTCTAGTAAAATTCATGCCATAGTCAGTGAGTGTGTGTTGCATCCACAACACTTGAGCACAATAACTTCCATCTTCCACATATTCAGTTTCATCAGTGTAAAGTACTACTGATTTTTTATTCTTACATGACCAAAAAACTAACTTTTCTCCTAAAAAATAAAATATTTTGGATGTATTTTTTCTAACCATTCTACATCCACTAAATTCAACATCTGAAAAAAAATTTAGTTCAAAATCATTTCTAGAAGAATAGAATAAGCCTAAATATTTAGTTACCTTAAGATAACAAAATATATGTTTTAAAGTTATAATATTGGAATATTTTGTATTGGATTTATAAAACATAATCATACTCAAAACATTAAATTTAGGTGACTGGATATTAAGTAAATTAAGCTTCTAATCATACCTCTAAAAGTCTTTTGATCTAACTGGTTTCCTATCTTCATCAAGATCTAAAGTGTTGGAGGTTTTTATAGGAGTAATAATACTTTTAGTGTTGTCATTATTGAATTTATTAAGAAGATATTGTATATACTTATTTTGAGATATAAAATTTCCTTCTATTTTTTATGAAATTTGATAACCTAGAATGTATGTTAAATCGCCCATCATACTCATTTCAAATTCAGACTTTGTAAGATCTGTAAAGGAATCTGTTAAAAAAATTATTTTAACTAAATATAATATCATCAACATATATTTATACAATCATAATTTTTTTTATTAACTTATTTTATAAAAATATTTGGATCCACAGCTCCCTTAACAAAAAAATTGTAACAAAAATCCAATTAACCTATCATACCAAGCTCTAAGGGATTTTTTAAGTCCATAAAGTACTTTGGTAAGTTTATAAACATGTTTTGGATGTTTTTTATTTTTAAAACTAGGTGGTTGTATACATAAACTTCCTCCTAAACATATCCATTAATAAAATCAAACTTCATATCCATTTGAAGTAGTTTGAAGTTTAAGAATGCAGCAAAGGTTAAAAGTATTTTAATAGCTTCAAGTCTTACTACCAAAGAATAGGTTTATTAATAGTATATTCCCTATTGTTTATTATAACCCTTAGAAACAATTATATATTTATTTATAAATATAATACCATTTTCATAACATTTATTCTGAAAGACCCATTTTACTCCAATTATAAAAGTATCTTTACAATGTTCAACTAAATTCCAGACTTTTTTCATTTCAAACTCATTGAGTTCATATTGAATTGATTTTATTCAATCCTAATCACCTAAATAATCATTAGAATTATTTGGTTTAAATTGAGATAGAAATTATAGATGTTAAATCTCATTTATCAAATAACTTATAGCCCTAAGTGGTTGATCTACATCACTAATGATATTATCAATAGGTTGATTCCTAAGAGAAAACTGATTTCTTAGGTTTTTAAAAGAATGTTATTAAATAATATCTTTAAAATATTCTTGTGGTATAACTTCATAAACATATTCTTGAGTTATTTACTTATAAGAATAAATTTCTACTATAGGTTGAAAATCAGTTTCAGAAATAACATCTGAGGATGTAGGTTGGGGTTGTTTAAAAACAAAGGGATTGGTTTTATCAAATTTAATATGTACTATTTTTTCAATAGTACTTATATTTTTATTTAAAACTCTATATTCCATACTAGTTGTGTAATAACCTAAAAATATTATTTCATTATATTTTGAGAAAATTTTATTTAAATTATCATTAGTATTCTAGATGAATACTTTGCATCCAAATACTTTTAAGTAAGAAACATTTTATTTTCTTCCTATCCACAACTCATAAGGATTTTTATTAATAAAAGGTATAATTAAAACTGGATTTATAGTATAATATCTAGTACTAACCACTTAATCCCAAAAAATTTTAATAACTGAGTATTCACTTAGCATGGTTCTTGTAATCTCCTGGAGAAATATATTTCTTCTTTCAACTGCAACACTTTTCTATGGAATTCTAAGTGTTGAAGAGTTATGTATAATACCTTTATCACTATAAAAATTTAAAAATAAAATTTTAAAAATTATCCATCATGATCTCAATGAATAGTTATCAAATTGAGGTTTTTCTCATTTTTAACTCTTGATAAAAAATTTCTAAAATAAATAAAGGATTTGGGTTTTTGAGTTATAAAATAAACCCATGTATATCTAGGGTAATCATCAACTAAAACATATACAAAGTATTTTCTACCAATACTTCCAGTTTTTATGGGACCAAATAATTCCATGTGTACTATCTATAAAGTATCATAAGTTGAGACTTCACTAATAGATTTAAAACTTGAATTATGTTATGGTCTTTCCCAAATTTACCCAAGTTTTTAGGGTTAATAAGATGCTTATAATGTAGCTTGGGTTATCGAATCCTCAGATACCTAAGAAAAAACCTACAGACATGTACATTCTATGGATTATTTTTTGTATATAAAGTAAAAAACTTTGGTTTTTTTAGATGGTTTAAATTAACACTGATAGACCTAAGTGAATTCAACTTTAGAGAATGAGTTGATCTTGGTTTATTGCTTAGGATGTATTGGATTAATTCCTTTTTATATTGTTTCAATTTATTAAATTTTAGATGGGTTCATTAAATGAAGTAAAGTCGCCATCATCATTTTCTTGTTTAATACCTACACACACTAATACTAATCACCAATACACTTCGAGGATAATTTTTATGACAAATTCAAGGTAAAGTTTCATATTAACACTTGAAGTGTGTGGCCTTAAAATACAACAAGGGTGAAGAATCTTTAAGATCATCAAACAAAATTCTCAATTAGAAGAAGAGATTAGGCATTAATAGAGTGATAAATAACACACAATCCAGCCCCTTGATACTCCCTTGGATCAAACCATAAGTTATTTAGCCCTTAATTGATTATATGATCTTAATGGAAGTGGGAAGTAGACTCAGGAGGGTGGAATTGGAGAAGTGAAAAATAATGAAATAACGAACACTCCACCATTATTTAAAGGATTTCTCTCTTCAATGTGTGAATAAATTCACACCTTGATGAAATGTTATTAATGTGTTAAAAAAATATAAAATTATAAGAAGAAGAATTTTTATTAAGAAACTAATGTGATTTTATAAACTTACAATTTAAAGAAGAACGTTACAAATACAAATTGGCAGAATAGCATTACAATGAAAAAAACACCAATAATCCTAAACCTCTTCAAAATCACTACCTTAAATAAGAGTTTTGGAAGCATTGAGTCTATCCCCCAATAGTACAATTCATCCTACTTGAGTATGGTAGGCCTAAGGTGGTGTAAAGTTTGTGAAATTTGGACTTTTCCACCCTTGACCCGAAATAGGATCCAACTTACATCCACCTAATAGAGGTATAGAAATGAACTTCTAGATGGATGAATTTTGGTGGTCCAAAGAATAGGTAATTTAATCTCAGGATGTACCCTGAAAGATTATAAATTTCATCCCAAATTTAGTTTTTTTCTATATATGATTGAAATGGTGGGATGTTTTTCTGGGACACAAAATCTAGCCCAGAATTTCATCTTCAACTTGGGCCATCTGGAACTCCATTCAAACATCATAATTATCATGGGAAAATATTTAATTAAATTTTTCCCAGGATTTAATATTTATCTAGTTCAAATTTTAGAATCATTGGTCTTGGATATTGGCCACTACATTCATTTTATTAGGTTGTTGTCCAAATCACTTCACTCGGAATGTGTTGGCATGAAATCCCACTTTGGTCATCTTACAATATGATTCTTTAAGTGATTTAGAAGAATTAAATATTCCTAATGGAATGGGAAACCTTAAAATTAAATTTTAAATTCAAATCAATATCAATTGGGGATTAACAATGTGTCTCAAAACATACTAAGTAATAGTGCAATTTAAGCAAGAATTGCAATCATGATGTGAAATAATGTTCAAATTGTAAAATACACTAAAAATGTTGTTAATAAACACTGAAGCACATGAATATTATAATATATACAATGAATATTACCCTCTTTCAATGGATAATCACACCTCCCCCCCCCATAACTTTAGTTATACTAGTCTCTAAAAAATGTGTCTCAAAAATATGAAATTTGAATTATATTTTCCAAAAACATTTTAATATAAAATTCTCACCAAAATACCTCATACCAAAAAATTATGAAACCCATCAAAATATTTTATCACAAGATAGGTTCACAATAATATCCCAAGCCAAAGAACATCCCTTTATTCAAATCCATCACCACATTTTATCCAAATTCAATTAATCATGATAATGTTTTGTGTGTCTCAATGGACATGGGGTTTATTTTTATTCAAAGGGGGAAAGTTGGAATCACTTGGTGGAATAAAATTATAATATTAAGATGATTATTCAATTTTTTTTTCACTTTTCCCATGGTAAATAAAATTGAACCCAAACAATTCAACCCTTGTAGTGAGACTTTTTTTGTGACTCTCAGGCATAAAGACCATAGGTCACCAAGTTGATCCCACATACTCAGACATCATCTCAAGTTAACTCTATCAAAAACAAATTCAAATTACCAAAAATAGAGATAAAATTCCCAAGTATGGGCCAGAAAACTACGGAGTCACGATCCCCAAGTTCTTAAATCCACATATTAGGTCATTCCATTTCTCTACATGAAAATTTATTGTTGTATTTTTTTTATGTACAAAAAAATCATTGATTTTTTGTTGAATACCCATGTTAAAATTAAAACATTCACCAAACCTATTCTATTTATTATGGGACCCAAAGAACTCAAATTAATACCCTGAAATCCAAAGTACATGTGTTTTGAATTTTTTTATTAATTGGATGAAAATGTAAATGGTGAAAAATAACATTTTAAAACCACACTTTCCAAAATTTATTATTATGAACTAAAACATGGATTAAAATTAGAATCAAAGAATGAAAAATTATTTGATATTCAGTTTCAGATTTTTCAAGGTGTATTATCATGTTCAAGGTTAAATAAATGTTCCCTTCTATATAACAAATTATTTTTCATTTAAAATATTTTTCTTATGTACAGAAAAACAATTTTTTTATTTCATCCCCCCCCCCAACTTAGAATAACATTATCCTCAGTATTTAAATAAAAGAAAATTTAGAAGGGGTAGAGGTATAGAAGAGGTGTTCCAAAATTAAAATTTGAAAATGAGTTATGGAACAATGTTACTTGGTGTTATACTGATAAATTTCATGCCACAAAAAATTTATCCTTTGATCCCCATGTCACTCATGGACTCCCCATAGTGGATGGTAGAATGGTGTAGAATTTATGGATGTATGTGATTTCTTTATAAAAAAATTCCTACCTCAACATCCTCTAATTATCATACACAAACCAAATTAGAAATTATGGAAACCCCTAGAGGTCACCTTAACTGAAAACAAACAAATAAAAAAAGGAATGGACAAAAAACATACCTATTTATTTTCAAACTCCAAACCTTGAGTAAATTTATAGTTGAAGGTCAGTTTTCCTCCTAGAAAGTGATCTTTTTTAATGATATTAGCCTAACATAGACCCTAAATCTATCAACTTTTTTCTGGTTCATAGGTTTGATCAGTTAACTCCTCCTCTGTTTCTTATTTATTGAATGATTTAGGGAATATTTTTAACCTATGACCATTGACTTTAAATATATGACCGAAAGTGGGATCCTAAATCTCTACTACCCCATGGGGTACACATTATGCAATGTGTATGGTCCTAACTATCTAGACCATAACTTTTGTAGGTATAAATGATGTTTGGAACTATATAAGAGTATGTATTTTCTCATTTCAAAGTGTTTGACTTTTAGATTCCTATATTGGTAGGCCTGAAATCTAACTTTAATGATCCTTTAATTTTCATCAGCCTCCATCCTAAGTTCCTCAAGTTTATTAAGATCTAATTTCCTCTTTGTTTCGGCCAAAGAAATGTCAAAGTTCATTTTTTGATTGCCCAAAATTCCTTATATTCAATTTCAATTGGTAAATGGAATACTTTTCTATAAACAAACCTATATGGTGAAATTACTAGGATGGTTTTGAATGTAATATGATATTACCAAAGGGAATTCAAGAGTTTCCTAGACCAATGTTTCCTAGATGGATTGACAGTTTTTTCATGAATTATTTTAACTTCCCTATATTCTAACTCATCTTGACTATTGGTTTTAGGATGATAGGTAGTGGAAATTTTGTAATAAATACCATACTTATACATGAGTTCCAAGAAGGGATTATTTCAAAAATGGGTTCCATGATCACTGATGATAGACTGAGTAATTCCAAATCTAGAAAATATATGCTCTTTCAGGAATCAGATCACAACTTGATGGTCATTGGAATTGGTGTGAACAATCTCAACCCATTTTGATACATAATAAATAGATAATAGGATGTATAGATACCCCTTATATATTGGGAATCATCTCATGAAATCAATTCCCAAATAATCAAAGATTTTGATGATTAGAATGGGTGTGGGGGAATTTTATTCCTTTAGTTAGGATCCTAATTGATGACATCAAGGAAAATTTTGGTAGAATTTATAGGAATCCTTAGTGATTTTAGGCTATTATAAACCACTTTGAAAGACCTTTTCATTGGTTTTCATTGTCAAAAAATGTCCTCTGCATGCCTCTCTATGGAAAAATTTTAGAATGGACTCTTGCTTATACTCAAGAACACATCGCCTAATGATTAGATCAGGACAATACTTGAAGAGGCATGGATCATAAAACACATAGTGTTTTACATCAAAAAGTAATTTCCTCTTATATTGGGTCCCAATGAATTTTTTAATTTCACCCATAACCAAGTGGTTTTCTATGTCAGCATACTCTGGGAAATCACTCAAAGAATAGAGGTTCTCATCAGGAAATGAATTAGACATAGAAATGTGATGTGATTTGTCTTTGAATTCCATCCTAGAGAGGTGATCAGCTATAACATTTTCAACACTATTTTTATCCTTAATGGTTAAATCAAACTATTGAAGAAGAATTACCCACCTAATTAATATGGCATTGGATCTTGTTTTTGGGAAAGGTATTTTAGAGATGAATGATCAGTGAAGACAGTGATGGGGGATCCTAATTATGACCTAAATTTATACAAGGAAAATAAAATAGCAAGTAAATCTTTATTTATGTTTGTGAGGTTGATTTGTGCATCATTTAATGATTTACTTTCATAATCAATGACATATGGAGTTTTCTCACAATTTTTTCCCAAGATAGCTCATACAGAAAAGTCACTCACATCACACATGAGTTCAAACGGAATTTTCCAATTGGGAGACTACATAATAGTTGGAGAGATAATATATGACTTGAGTGTTTAGAATGATTCCCCATATCTTTATGTTCATATAAATGGATCATTATCACCAAAAGAGTAAAAATTGGTTGGTAAATAGATCTAAAATTATTAATGAACCTTCTATATAAACCATAATGTCCTAAGAAGGACCTCACTTACTTGATAGATTTTTGAGAGATAAGTGATGAATTATATCAACCTTATCTTAACCAACTTAAATCCCTATACCAGAGACTATATGGCCTAGAACTAGTCCCTCCTTTACCATGTAATGGAATTTTTTCTAGCTTAGGAAGAGATTATTATCCTCGCATCTAGAAAAAACTATTTCAAAATTTATAATTCATCCCTCAAATTTATAAATGAATATGGATAATTCATCCATAAATACCTCTAAATAATACCCCACCATGTCAGAGAAGATTCCCATCATGCACATCTATAAGGTACCAGGGGCATTACATAACCCAAATAGCATGCACATGAAGGAAAAATTGTTTAATGGACTGGTGAAGGTGATTTTTACTTGATCCTATAAGGATATCTTGATTTAATTATACCTTTAGAATCTATCTAGGAAGAAGTAAAACTCGTTACCCTCCACTCACTTAAGGACTTGATCAATGAAGGTCAATGGGAAACGGTTTTTCTTAGTGCATTATTTTAACTTCCTATAGTCAATAAACACTCTCCATCCACTACTAACCCTTATAGGGAGAAGATCACCATCCTCATTGGTGATTACAGTGATTCTAGATTTCTTTCGAATAACTTGAATTAGGATTACCCACTCACTCTCAACAATGGGGTAGATAATACCTGCTTTCAACAACTAAAGAATTTATTTCCTTACCACATCCATAAGATTGGGATTTATTCTCCAGTGAGGTTGACTACATGGTTTGGATTCATATTCTAGAACAATCCTATGAGTTTCAATGAGTGGTCTAATCCCCGTAATATCAAAAAGAGTCCATCCAATTTCTTTCTTATGCTTTCCTAGGACATCCAGAAGCATCCTCTCTTGATTGGATTCAAGAGAATAAGAAATGAAAATAGGAAAGGATTTATTTCCCCCTAATAATTCATAATTGAGTGATAAATTTAAGACCTTAAATTTGAGATCATATTTTTTATCACTTTCAAAAGAATAATTGGACTTTGTATCAAACTTAATTTATTTTCCAAATTTCTTAAGAGAATTGGTTCTTTTTTAACAAAAGTTTTAGCTACAAAATTGGAAAAATTAGTGTCATGAATAATTATAGACTTAATGTTTTTTATTTCACAAATGGTATAATTGATTGGTGATCCTAAAAAATAATCAAAGGAGTCTTCTGAAAGAGATTCAAGCCAAGAAGACAAATTTCCCTCATATGAACAAAGGAAATAAATATAATTTTGACTTAAAAATCCTTCAATGACTCCTCAATGTTCCTCTAGTTCAAAATAAAAACTACCTATCCAATTAAATTCATGGATCTCTTCATCATCCCCAATTTGAAAATTTTCATTATAAATGTTTAGATCAAGGATCATGTTTCTAAAGGTTATTTTCATGTTCCCATTCCTAACTCGGATAACTGAGTTGATTGTTTCCAAGAAGGGACGACCAAAGATGATGGGGGTTTACTAACTCGAACCTAATATTGGGTTATTATCAAGGAAAATGAAGTCATTGGGGTAAATGAAATTTTAAAATTTCACTAAAACATCCTTTAAGATCCCCTTAGGAGCTCTAACACTATGATCAGCAAGTTGAAGAGTGAAAGATGTGGGTTTCAGTTCCTTGATCCCTAAATAACAATACATGGAGTATGTAATGAGTTTAACACTATCCCAAATATCACAAAGGTATTTGAAAACTTTATTCTCTCTTAACTCAACATTGATTTAAAGACATCGTGGATCTTTAAAATTAGGAGGAATGGTCCCTTGAATGGTGGTACTCACATTAATATCCAAAAGGACATAGTTTTGATGTAAAAATTTACTTTTTAAAGTACACTATCTCTTAAGGTACTTTTATTAGGAAGGAATGGTTTGGATTTCATCAATAAGGAAAATTTACATCTTTACCTGATAGAATATTTCCCTCAAAGTTTCATTTAGTTTTGGTTTATATTTTCCTCTTATGCGTTGAGGGAAGGGATAAGGTTATTTGAGTGTTTGGTGAGGTTTTGGTTATTTCACATTCTCATTGGGTTTTCCAGAATCCGAGGGTGGTTATTTATCATTTTCATGTGATTTTGAAGCTTTCAATGGTTCTAGAATGGTTTGTTCATGTTTTTTAATGGATTTCCCACTTCTTAAGATAGTCATTGCTTTTAGTTATTCATGATAGGTTTGTGTGTAACTAGATTCTCCCCTTAAGGTTATGGATGGTACCGCCTGAGTAGGCATGGGTGCCTTTCCATTTTTAATGGTTTTTAGATCATGTTTAAGGTATGAGAAATTTGATTTAATTTTCTCCATTTTTTACACAGGTATTCAAGGATTATGAGAGGGACATATTGGGTAGGGTCTTGTGTTGGTTGGTTTATCCCAGTAGGATATTTTGGTTATAGGATTAGTTATTGTATGGGTTGTTGGCATTGTATAGTATTTTGTTATTGTATTGTTTTTTTATAACTGATTATGGTTTTAAAAATTTTGTGGAGGGTATGGGTTTAGTCCTTGCGGCGGACTGGGTTGTTGGTTATCTTTCTAATGGAATCCTAGATGGTCATTGTACATTGGGTTCAAATTTTTTTAGTACTTTGGATTATGAAAGTTCATATCATTGACCTCCACTTATGGTCCTACTAAAATAACATCCTTTATTTAAGATACGGTTGGGCAGTTGTCAGCCTTGTGGTTATGTTTTTCACAAATTGTGCAAACGGGCTCAATAGTTTGGATTTCTTAGATCGTCCTATGATCAATCTCATCGACCTTCCTAGTGAGTGTAGCAAGTTTTTTCATAAGAATTTTCTCTTCAAAAAGGGTTTTAATTCCACTATATTTGGTTGGCCTCTTATAGTAAATTGATGTTCTCAATGTTTGGTTTTTTCAGGTAGACCTTCTAGATACTCATAAGCATCATTTGTGGCTTTGTTTTTGAAGGTTCCATTACACATCATGTAAATGAATTGTTTGTTTATCAAACCCAACCCTTCATAGAAAATTTTAACTTATTCTAGGATTGAAAATAAATACTAAGGTACCATGTTTAGTGTGTCTTTGAACCTTTACCATATTTCATAAAATGACTCCCCTTCTTTTTCAAAAATGTTTTGGATTCACTTTTTAATTGAAATTGTTTTGTGATGGGGGAATTATTTATTATATAATTATCTTTTCAATTGGTCCCATGAATGTATTGTTGTAGGTCTTGGATTTTTTAACCAATTCTTTGCTCGATCCTTTAGTTTGAAAGGAAATATTATCATAATACCTGACTCAAGTTGATGTGGTGGGAACATGGTTTCAACAATGTCATTGAACTCATTGACATGAAGGTATGTCATTTCTGACTCCATCCCATGGAAGTTTGGAAGGTGGTTTAAGACATGAGGTTTGAAGATATAGTGGGATTATCATAGTGTAGAATTATAATGCAATAAGATTAATTGGTCTAGAAATTTTTGAGGTATTCATTCATGGTTTGATCAACGACATTATCCAAGTTTGAGGCTGCCTCATTTGGATTTACATTTTGGTTCATTTCTGGGTTTATGAGATGGTTTATTTGAATACCCTCCATTTAAATGGGCTTAATTTTTGAATCTGAGGTATTAGGAAGATTAGGATCTAATGGAAATATACCCCTAGGTGTGCTTAAATCTCCAACTCTAGGACAATCCACACTAACTATATGATTTGAATGATCATGGGTATAGACAGACATGCACCAAGAAAAGTGAAAAAAAAAATAAAGGGGAAAAGATAATAAAAATTGAGGTGATAAAATATAAATAGGATAGAATATAAATAGTGTTTAGATAAATTAATTGGGTCCCTATAAATAGTTCCAAAATTTGGTCTTGCCCAAATTTACCCAAGTTTTTAGGGTTAAGTGGTCATTTGTAGTGTACCTTAGGTTGTCGAATCCTCGATGACCTAAGAAGAAACCTATAGACACGTACATTCTATGGATTGTTTTTGTATATAAAGTGGAAAATATTTATTTTTTATGGTTTAAATTAATACTAATATACCTAAGTGAATTCAATTTTAGAGAATGAGTTGACCCTTGGTTATCACTCGAGGTGGATTGGAAGAATTACTTTTTAGACTATTTAAATTTCTTAAATTTGAGATGGGTTCATTCAATAAAATAAAACTACCATCATCACTTACTATTTTAATACCTATACACCCTAATACTAATCACCTATACACAAGTAGGATCATTTTTATGAACACTCCAAGGTAAAGGTTCATATTAGCACTTGAAGTCTGTGGCCTTAAAATTCAACAAGGACGAAGAACCTTTAGGATCATCAGAAAAATCTCAATTAATAGAAGTGATTAGGATATAATAGAGTAAGAAATAACATCCAATACAGACCCTTTATACTCCCTTATATCAACCCATAAGTAATTTTTTTAGGTCAGAATGGCTATGACGATGACACAAGAGGGGGGTGAATTGTGTCCTTTTAAAATTTTCACAATTTTATTGCTTAATATTAAGAGACGATAGAGCGGTGTATAGGTATGAAAGAATAATTAGTAGATAAAAGCATGGAAATAGAAAAGGGATGTTTATAGTGGTTCGAGGCATGAATATCCCCTAGTCCACTCCACCAATCACCTTCTCTGCAGGCTTGGTGAATTTCACCAGTAAGGACCTCGTATCATAATACTAATTCACAACTGAGTGTAGGTAGTTGTCACCCTCACAAATAAGGCTTAAAAATAGATCCTTTTGGTTCTTTTATAGGAAACTAAAATATCCATAGCTTAGCACGAGAAGTTAACACTCCACCACAACTGAAACCGAGCAACTGATACTCAAAAGTATCAATAGAGATTGATTTGATAAAACAGTTTAAACTTCACAATTGCAGCATCACACAACTGATAGAAGATGGATCTTTGACTTCAGAAGAAAAATAATCTTTGAAATATTTCTAAAGAGATCCGGTTACACAAAATATATTTTATTTTAAGAACATTTATATCTCCAAAATTTAATCATCATTTCTAATATGCTCAATCTTTTTAGCACCGTAAATTAATTTTCACAATAAAACTCAAAGAATAAAAATTATCAACACAGCTGAGAGATATCCACACATCCGAAATAGAAAGATATATAGAAATATATCTCACAGTAAGATTTTAGATTTGCAAAAGATGCCTGAAAAATTTAGAGAATTAAAATTCAAAAATACAGCTCATATTAGTCATTACTTCCCTTAAGAATAGGAGAGAAAATCTCCGCTTAATACGATCCTTTAAAATAATTATAACGATATTTGAATCAGTCAAAATCGGGCTTTAAATCACCCTAAAATTCTACAAAGATTATTGCAGAAAACTCCAATAAAAACGGTAAATTCAAATTTCCAGCATTGAACAGGAAAACGTAAGGTTCCTTCATAAAACAAAAAAAAAACCATAAATGTAGGGTTCAACTATGTAACGTAGGGATGATGATCTATACATTCATCCTTGTTAGCATAAAATTCTGAACATAGCATTGATTATCCATACATTCCTCTTTTCCAAATGTAGGGTTGACAATGTAAGGTTGATCACAAAAGTAAGGTTGATGATCTGTACTTTTACTTCTCAAATGTAGGGTTACATACTTACATAGGGTTCTTTAACCATACTTTTTCTCTTTGAAAAACATAAGGTTTCATTCAAATGTAATGTTCTTTATCTATATATTTCTTCCAACGTAAGGTTTATTAACCATATGTGATGATCCTTTACCATAATCTTTAATACAAACATAGGGTATGTTCCTTACGTTACGTTCTTCTTCGTAGGGAATGAAAATTGATTCCAAAATACAAAAAACAGTGAAAATTGTTTCCAGAATACATTTTGAGAGTGTTCCGAACACTTTGACAA
This sequence comes from Viscum album, assembly GCA_963277665.1. Lineage (NCBI taxonomy): Eukaryota > Viridiplantae > Streptophyta > Magnoliopsida > Santalales > Viscaceae > Viscum > Viscum album. The sequence continues at coordinate 1,770,128,348 of OY728152.1, forward strand.
ATATTTCTCATGAAATAAATACTTGAATATCATTTCAAAATAATAATTATAAATAAAATTAATTCCCTTAAATATACTTAAAGTAAAATAGTTAGTAAAACAAACGAGGGTATTTTTAAGCATAAAAAACAATAATATTTATAGATTATTATTGAGAAAAGACATTCCCAATAATCTCTCTCTTTATGATTATCACAAAACCCTTAAATTAAAACTTATAAATTAGAATTTTTCAAACATAAAGTGAAATAAATTTGATTTTACATAATTAATTCGATAAATATAAATTTTGTGTTTATCTAAATTACTCCCCCTTTTATGAGATCAAAAGGAAGTAAATAAACATATTAAAACACATTTAATGTAGGACAGATTAGTAAGTGAATGTTATAACAAAATGAAATGGATAAAGACAAATGTATTTTTGACTATAAAAAAATAAATAAAATAAATAATTGAAACATATAGACAAATAAAATTTCATTTATCAATAATTGAATAAATACAATAGATTATGTAACTGGGAAACAGGATAGTTACTACGATGTTTAAGGTAGAAAAAGGTTAGGGATTGGCTAGATTGGAATTTTGAATGGCTTGAAACATCTCCTTCAACTCATTCATCTGCACCTACAACTTCTTCATCAAACTATCACCCAGATGAATAACTAGAAGCCTAGATTCATGACTAACATGTAGATTCTCAACAATATTGACTTTCAAAAATTCATGTAAATTTTCTTCTTACTTCATAAATTGTTCTCACTTCTCTGTAAATTGGTTAAGCAGCAATCTGATACTAGGTTCTCCTTAAGTCAACTGGTCAACAAGAAATTTTTGATTCTCCAAATGAACTAAAAGAGGAGAACTATTTCATTGCAGGTTCTTTAGAAGAACATTCATTTTTTCCATAATAGATGTAATGGCTTGGAATCTTCTAATCAAATATGGACTGGTAGCAGGAGTGGAAGTAGATTTACTAGTCTAAACAACACTGCTTTTGATTGATTCAAATTGAATTCCCAAATACCACTTGAGATCTACAAAATCTGACTTATAAAAATCTTTATACTTGAGTCTTCCAATCTCATATAACATATCCTGCTTAAAAGAATAAAAATCCCCTTTCAAAATAGTTGTCTCGTGAAGTTATTTGATCTTGAAAGCATTACCGAAGATATCGGAAAAAATATCAAGGGAAGTTCATCTTGATATCACTTAAAAATAAAAACATTATATACATGTCTAGGTACAAAATATTTTCCATATCATCCATCCTTGGTGCAATTCTGGTCTAAATAAACTTAACCAAAATTTTATAATCTACCTCTAGATCCTTAAAAAACATTTTATTAATGTTAGTTGTATTAAACGGAAAATACATAATGTCTTTTGAAGAATGGTCTTTATCTTCAATAGATCGAAGATCAAAATGGAAGACTCCTTTATATGGGAACTTCAAAATTTTGTGAATCTTTATTGGAGGAAATAAAAAAGTCCTTATCTTCTATACTTGTGAAAATCATATCTTCAGAATCACCAAAACTAAATTGTACACTTTTATAAAAAGAGTTTAGCTCTACCTAAAAAAGAAATTCAGAATTTACTTTATTGATAGTAGTCTCTAGTCCTTGAAAATATAATGCTTATTTCAGAAGAAAATCTATCTGGTGCAACCATTCTAAATCCATTACTTTTCCTTGAAAAATCTTTCGCCTAGGAATGCGTTGTCGCTTTGGTTCATTGGATTCACCCTCTTTGACTCACTTGGTTTTCTCCAATTCTGAAAATATGAAAGTTTGATATTTTTCTTCTTGTAGAGGTTGGAAGAAGGACAAAGATTTCGGTCAAGTTGAAAGGATTTGGTAAATAAAGGGTTTGGTAGTTGAAAGGTTTCTGACAGACAACGTATATCCTCATTTCCCATGTCATAGAGTAATTATGAAAAATTCTTAATAGTTATGCAGTGTAAATAAATTTAAGAAAAATTAACTAAAATATATAGCAAGATAATAATAAATTAGATTTATAGTAAAAATGATAAATAAAATAAAATAACTAATTTAAAAATTAAATAAACCTAACTCCTCCCTTAATAAAATCAAAACTTGCAGTGGTAAGGGGTTTAGTGAAAATATCAGCTAATTGATATTGAGTGTTAATAAATTCTAAAGATATATCCTTCTTAAGAACATGATATCTTATAAAATGATGTCTAATATCAATATGTTTAGTTCTAGAATGACTTATGGGATTTTTTTTAAATATTTATAGCACTTTTATTATCACATAAAATAGACGTATTATTAAAATTCAGTCTAAATTCCATCAGTTTTTTTTCATCCATAGCACTTATGCACAGCAACTGCCTGCAGATACATATTCTGCTTCAATTATTGATAAGGAAACTGATTGTTTCTTCTTATTAAACCAAGATACTAAAGATTATCTTAAAAAGTGATAGGTTCCTAAGGTACTTTTTCAATCTAATCTACAACCTCAAAAATCAGCATCTGAATATGAAATTAAATTAAAATTAGAAGTTTTTGTATAAAGAATATATTGAAAAATAGTTCCTTTCAAATATCTAAAAACACTTTTAACAGCAATAAGATGATATTCTTTAGGATTTGTGCGAAATCTAGCACATAAACATGCAGAAAACATAATATCAGGTCTATTAGCAGTAAGATATAATAAACTACCAATCATACCTCTATATAACTTGTTGTCCACTCATTTTTCAGCTTCATCCAAATCAATTTTTATATTAGTACACATGGGAGTTGAATATGTCTTGCGGTTTTCAAGGCCAAATTTTTTCAATAAATTAGTAATATATTTACTTTGGTTTAATACATTTCCATAACCGTTTTTTATAAATTTGAAGTCCTAAAAAGAAATTTAATTCTCCCATAATTCCGATTTCAAATTATTTTTTGCATGAGTTCTGAAACATCATTACAAAGTTTTTTATTTTTTGATCCAAAATTAACATCATCAACAAAGATTTGTACTAATTGGAAAATTAGAATAGGCTATTTTCTTAAAAGTGGTTGGATTTTACAAAACAGCAGTAAACTATTTTTCAAAAGAAAAGAACTTAATCTTTCATACCAAGCTCTAGGTGCTTGTTTAAGGCCATAGAGTGCTTTAGTAGTTTGAAAAAAGAATTTGGTTTTTGAAAATTTTTAAAACTAGTAGGTTTCTCAACATAAACTTCCTACATAAAATAACCATTTAAAAATGCAGATTTAACATCCATATGATATAATTTAAAGTTCATATGAGATGCATAGGCTAAAATAATTCTAATTGATTTTAGTCTAGATATGGGGGAAAAGGTATCATTATGATCTATACCTTCATCTTGATTATATCCTTTGGCTACTAACCCAGCTTTATTTCTAGTTATAATCCCTTGATCATCTTTTTTATTTCTAAAGACCCATTTTGTTCCTTTAACTGGATAATTTGTTGGTCTTTCAAATAATTCCCAAACTTTATTCCTTTTAAATTGGTTTAACTATTCTTACATTTCTAACATCCAACTCTCATCCTCTAAGTCTTCTTAAAAATATTTAGGTTCTAATTATGATAGAAAGGAAAATAATTCATCAGGGTTTCCTACACTTCTTCAAGTTTTAATGCCCGTATATCAGTTTCCTATAACACTTTTTAAAGGATGATACTTTAGGATTATAGATTGTCTAGGTAAAACACTTTCAAGTTATTCAGTATCATGATCTTCTAAATTAGACTGAATTTTATTTATATTTTCAAAATCATTTTTCAGGTTTTCGATTCTCATGTTGTTAGAGGAGTTGGTGGTTTAATCAGTTTGATCTTTCTCTTTATTAAAAGGTTTAGTTTCATCAAACTTCACATGAACGGATTTTTCAAAAATCCTTGACTTTTTATTGAATACTCAATAAGATTTAAAAGTTACAAAATATCTTAAAATATTCCTTCATCATCCTTTGGATCAAACTTACCAATTTTATCCTTGGTGTTCAGGAAATACACCTTACATCCAAAAACTTTAAAGTACTTTACCTTAGGCTTTCTATTATTCCAAATTTCATAAAGTGTATTCTTAAGAAAAGGCCAAATTAAAACTCTATTTATAATATAGTATGTTGTGCTTACAGCTTCTTCCCACAAGTAGGTTGGAGGGATGTTTTTATTTAGCATTGTCCTACCCATCTCTTGAATAGTTTTGTTTCTTCTTTCAACAATTCCATTTTTTGGGTGTTCCTAGTGCAGAGAAGGTGTGTTTAATACCCGTATTTGAGAAAAAATAATTAAATTCTTGATTCTCAAATTCTCCACCATGATCACTTCTTAATGAAATTATCTTAAAACCTTTTTCATTTTGAACACTTTTACAAAAACTTTCAAAAATAGGAAAAGCTTCATTTTTTAGTTTTAGAAAATAGACCCATGTAAAGATAGAATAATAATCAACTAAAACATATACATATAATTTTCTATCCAAACTTTATACTCTTGATGGTTCGAACCAATCCATATTAATAAGTTCTAGGGGATTCGATGTAGCAATTTTTTTAAAAGATTTAAAAGAGGATTTGTGTTGCTTTCCAATTTTACATGCATCACAGAATCTATCACTTTCAAATTTAAGACTATGTAAGTTATAAACTAACTATTTCTTAGTTAATTTATGTAAAGTATAAATATTGACATGTCCAAGTCTTCTATGTAAAATCCATGACTCATTTATCTTAATAGTTAAACAATTCACTTTTTGTTTACATAAGGAATTTAAATCCCGAGTGTAAACATTATCTGTTCTGGGTTCTCTAAACTTAAGAAATTTATCTTTGAATACAGAATAGAAATTTTTAGAAAAATCCACACAGTATCCATCATCACATAATTGATAGATACTTATCAGATTATGCTTCAATCCTTGTACATACAATACTTTATTAATTGAGACAGTATTTGGATCTCCAACTGTTCTGAGTCCAATTGTCTTTCCTTTGGCATTATCATCAAAGGTGACTAGGACTCCCTCTATTTGATTCATTGTGTTAATGTTTGATAGATTTCCACTCATATGTCTGGAGTAGCCACTATCCATATACCATATATTTTTTTATTTTCTGTGACCTGTTACCTACTAAGATAATTCAAAAAAAAGTTTGTTTGGGTACCCATATCTTTTTGGGTTCATAAGTGTTAGCTAACAAAAATTTAGGAATCTAAATCTTCTTTATTTTTCAATGACTTATTTCATTTACTTTAGATAAACTCTTGGAAATAAAATCTCTTTTAATCCCACTTGTTTGAGGATTTCTCAAATAAGAGTTTTTTTATATGTATTTTTGTTCCACAAAAGGGACAAGTAATGGATTTTGAATTGGGAACAAAATAATTCTTATACAGTTTGTATTTTTCAACCTTACTTCCTATACCAAATATTTCATTTTTAATGAATTTTTTCCAAGAATTTTATTCAGTATAATTTCTCCTTTTATAAAAATAATATCAGCACTTTTATAAGTTTCTACTTCATCTTGTAGTATTTTAATCTTATTTTCATGGTTAGTACAATTTGTAGTATATGAGATAAATTTCTCAACTAACTCTTGATGTTTTTTAATTAAAGTATCCCTTTATCCTAAAATAGAATTATTAATATTATTTAAATATTTTTGTTTCTTTAAAAATTAGTCATATCTTTCTTCTAGTATAGTGCAATATGCAGTCATTTTATCATTCGAATAACTAGAATCAGAATCAGATGAATAGTGGGTTTGTACCTAATCTTCTTCAGCCATGAAGCACATATTTGCTTTCATATTTGACTATTATTTCTCTAAATCAGAAATAGGTGAGCTATCAGAGTATTTAGAAGCACTCCAAGTAGTCTTCATTTCTCTTTTGTCTTTATTTTTATAATCGGCATTTTTCTGATACTTATTTTTTGTCTTTCTCTTCTCACATTTTAGTTGAGGACAATAAGGTCTTATATGACCCAATTATTTTCATTAGTAGAATCTAACTTCCCTTGAGTCTTTCTCATCCTTTTTTCAAGGTTTTATGAATCCTCTTTTCTTCTTGTAAAACTTGATAAAATTTCTGGCTAATTGAACCTCCTCTACTTTAGAGTCAGATGAGTCTGAATTCCTTTCTTCTCTAACTTCTTGTTTCATTTTTTTGTTTTTCTTCTAAGATGTCACCTTTAAACCATTATTTTCATTTTTCACAATAATTCTATGATCTTTAGCTTCTTCTTTCATTTCATCTTTATACACCATCGATGTCCCAATGATTTCTTTCATTGTCATATTTTTTACAGGAGATTATTGTTGAATAGCAGCTAATATTCCATTCCATTTTACAGTTAGTACTCTTAGTACTTTCAAAACATGATCTGATTTATTGATATACTCATTCAAATATGTAATATTATTAACAATTTCTATAATCCTTCCATTTATTTGAGTTATGATTTATCTATCAAACATTATGAATGTATCAAACTTTAATTTTGTTGTTTCATATCTCATTTGTCTTACATTATCCATACATTCATAGGCAACTACAATTTTATACCACATTTCATAAGTTGTTGGACATTGTGATACATGGTTAAATTTGTCTGGTCCAAGACTATAGATGATAGCATTAATAGTTTTGGAGTTCATATCATATTCAGATTCAGTTACAGCATCCCAAGTTTCTGGTTTATCAGGAATCTTATAGGGAGATAGGATTTTTGAATAAACTCTGTGTCTAATATTTTTTAGATAAATAATAATCCTTGATTTATATCACCCATAATTTTCTCCGTTGAAATATAGAGCACTAACCATTGACATTTCTTCCCTTGGAATTTTCATTGTCATCTTTGTATAGATCTTATGCTTTTAGTTTCTTATATCTCTATTTAAAAGCTCAAACTTTGATACCAAATGTTAGATCAGAATGGATATGATGATGACACAATAAAGGGTGAATTTTGTCCTTTTAAAATTTTACAATTCTATCATTTAATAGTAAGAGATGATAGATAAGTGTTTTTTTATGAAAGAATAAGCAGCAGATAAAATTAAATAAATAGAACATAGTTGTTTATAATTTTTTAGGGCATGAATATCCCCTAGTCCACTCCACCAATCACCTTCACTACAGTCTTGGTGAATTTCACTAGTAAGGTACTCATATCATAAGACCGATCCATAACTGAGTGTAGGAAGTTGTCACCCTTACAAATAAATCTTAAAAATAGAGTATTCTAGTTCTTTTATAGGGAAACAAAATATCCACATCTTAGCACGAGAAGCTGTCACTCCACCATGACTGGAACTGATCAGTCGATACTCAAAAGAATCAATAGAGATTGATTTGATAAAATAGTTTAAACTTCACAGTTATAGCATCACACAGCTAACGGAAGATGGATCTTAGACTTCATAAGAATAATAATATTTGAAATATGTATGAATATATCCGGTTGCACAAAAGACCTTTCATTTTAAGAACATGTATATCTCCAAAATGTAGTCCTCGTTTTTGAGATGCTTGATCGCTGTAGAACTATAAATTAATTTTCACAAGAAAACTCAAAGAATAAAAATTATCAACATGGCTGAGAGAGATTCACACATCCGACGTATAAAGATATATAATGATATATCTCACATCAAGATTTCAAATTCACAAAATACACCTAACAAATTGAGAGAATTGAAATTCAAAAATACAGCTTAGAGTAGTCATTACTTCCCTTAATAATAGGAGAGAAAATCTATACTGAATACGATCCTTTACAACAATTATAATGATCTTTGAATTGGTTAAAATCAAACTTTAAATCATCCTAATATTCTACAAAGAATGTTGCATAAAACTCTGATAAAAATAGTAAATTCCAATTTCCAGCATTGAAAAAGAAAATGTAAGGTTCCTTCATTAAACAAAAAACCACAAACTTAGGGTTCAACAATGTAATGTAGGGATGATTATCCATACATTCATCATTTCCAAACATAGGGTTGACAATATAAGGTTGATCACAAAAGTAAGGTTGATGGTCCATATGTTTTCTTCTCAAACGTAGGGTTTCATACTTACATAGGGTTCTTTAACCATACTTTTTCTCTTTGAAAAATGTAAGGCTTCATTCAAATGTAATGTTCTTTATCCATAAATTTCATCCAACGTAATGTTGATTAACCATATGTGTTGATCCTTTACCATAAGCTTTAATACAAACATAGGGTATGTTCCTTACATTACGTTCTTCAGCATAGGGAATGAAAAGTGATTCCAGAAAATGAAAAACAGTGAACTGTGTTTCCAGAATACATTTTGAGAGCATTTAAAACACTTTTAAAAATATTTCTCATGAAATAAATACTTGAATATCATTCCAAAATAAGAATTATAAATAAAATTAATTCTCTGAAATATACTTAAAGTAAAATCATTAGTAAAAAAACAAGGGTATTTTTGAGCATAAAAATCAATAATATTTATAGATTATTATTGAGAAAAGACGTGTCCAACAATCTCACCCTTTTTGATGATCACAAAATCCATAAATTAAAACTTATAAATTAGAATTTTGTAAACATAAAGTGAAATAAATTTGATTTGAGGGAATTATTTTGATAAATATAAATGTTTTTTTATCTAAATTTATCTCCCTTTTGTAAGATGAAATGGAAGTAAATAAATAGATTAAAACACATTTAATGTTGGATATATTAGTTAGTGAATGTTATAATAAACTGAAATTTATAAAGATTAATGGATTTTTTACTATAAAAAATAAATAAAATAAAGAATTGAAACATATAGACAAAGAAAATTTCATTTATCAACAATTAAATAAACACAATAGATTATATAACTATGAAACAGGATAGTTATTGTCATGGTTAAGGTAGAAAAAGGTTAGGGATTGGCTATATTGGAATTCTAAATGGCTTGAAACATCTCCTTCAACTGATCCATCTGCACTTGTAACTTCTTCATCAAACTATCACCCAACTGAATAAACAAAATCCTAGATTCATGAATAACATAAAAATTCTCAACAATATTGACTTTCAAAAAGTCATGTATACTTTTTTCTTACTTCATAAATTGTTCTAGCTTCTCTATAAACTGGTTAAGAAAAAATGTGATACTAGGTTATCCTTGTGTCAACTAATCAACAAGAAATTTTTTATTCTCCAAAAGAACTTAAAAAAGAGCATTGTTGTATTGCAGGTTCTCTAGAAGAACATTCATGTCTTCCATAACAGATGTAATGGCTTGAAATATTCTAATCAAATCTAGACGGTAGTAGGAGTATAAGTATATGTACTAGTCTGACCAACACTGCTTTTTATTTATTGAAATTTACTTCTCAAATACCACTTAAGATCTACAAAATATGACTTATAAATAGATTTAGAATTGATTCTACCAATATCATTTAACATATCCCACTTAAAAGAATCAAAATCCCCTCTTGAAACTGTAGTCTCATGAAGTTATTTGATCTTGTTTCTTTCACTTTCAAGATCTTTTTTCATATCAGCATTTTCTTCCTGATATTTATTAAACTTAATAACAATCTCTTCCACATGATGAGAAAAAAAATCAGATGTTCCTTCTTCTGGATTCGATGGCTGATCAACAACAAGAGTCAAAGGATTTTCCATTGATCTCTCCATAGATTTTTCAGATGAATAAGATTGATTATCAAGCACTTCAGTCTGTCCTCCCGAAACATAACCTAACTATTCAACAATTTTATTCACAACCACATTTGTAACTTCATATACTGATTTCTATATAATTTTTTCTTCTTGGTAAGATTCTTTTTAAACAATTTCTTATTCAATATTCACCTACTCTTGAAAATTAACTTTTACTTGATCCCTAATTAGAGGTACAACTATAAGCTCTCTAGCTTGACTAACTGCCTGAGTCTCCTCCTCAATAATTAATTACTCAAGATGAACCGAATAGGTTGTCTCTCCAGAACCCAACACAGGTTCTTCAATTTTTTTAACGGGTCTAGTCCTAGGTTATTCAATTTTTTTAACTGGCACTTAACGCTTGAATAAACTAACTAAATCATATCATTTTTAAATAGGATTCAGAAAATTATCCTTTTATAAGGATAAATATTCATCCTAGAATCTTGTTGAAAGCAATACCAAAGATATTGAAACAAATATTGAGGGAAGTTCAGCTTGATATCAGTCAAAAATAAAAACATTATGTACATGTCTGGGTAAAAAATCTTTTCCATCTCAGTCATCCTTGGAGAAATTCTGATCTGAATAAACTTAAGGAAAATTTTATAATCTACCTTAAGATACTTAACAAAAAAATTCCTTATGTTATTTGTATTAAATAGAGACTATATGATGTATTTTGAAGAATGTTCCTCATCTCCAATAGATCGAAGATCAAAATGGAAGACTCCTTGATGTGGGAAGTTCAAAAAAATTGAATCTTCAGTGGAGGAAATAGAAAATTCCTTATCATCTATACTTGTGAAAATAATATATTTAGAATCACCAAAACTACACTGTACACTTTTATAAAAAGTGTTCATCTCTAACTCATATAGAAATTCAGAATTTACTTCATTGAAAGTGGTATCCAGTCCTTAAAAATATAATGCTTGTTTCATAAGAAAATTTATCTGGTACAACCATTCTAAATCCACTACTTTTCCTTGAATAATATTTCATCCAGAAACATTTCATCTCTTTAGTTCACTGGATTCACCCTCTTCAATTCTCTTGGTTTTCTCAATTTCTAAAAATCTGAAAGATTGAGATGTTTCATTCTATATGGTTTGCAAAAAGGATGAAGGTTTTGGTCAAGGCAAAGGATTTGATAAATAAAGGGTTTGGTAGTCTGAAGGTTTCTAACAGACAACTTATATCCTCTTTTCCTATGTAATAGAGTAATTATGAAAAATTTGTAATATTCACGCATCGTAAATAAATTTAAGATAAATTAACTAAAATATATAGCAATATAAAAATAAATTAGATTTATACTAAAAAAATGATAAATAAAGTAAAATAAAATAACTAATTTAAAAATTAAATAAACCTAAATCCCCCTTAATAAAATAAAAACTTGCAGTGGGAAGGGTTTTAGTGAAAATATAAGCGAATTGATATTTAGTGTTAACAAATTATAATGATATATCCTTTTTAAGAACATGATTTCTTAGAAAATGATGTATATTATCAATATGTTTAGTTATAGAATGACTTATGAGATTTTTTGAAATATTTATAGCACTTGTATTATCACATAAAATAGGTGTATTATTAAAAATTAGTCCAAAGTCCATCATTGTTTTTTTATCCACAGCACTTGTGCACAGCAAATTCTAACAGATACATATTCTATTTCGGTTGTTGATAAGGAAACTGAGTGTTGCTTTTTACTCGACCAATATACTAAATATTTTCCTAAAAAGTGATAGGTTCCTGAGGTGTTTTTTCTATCTAATCTACAACCTCTAAAATCAAAATCTGAATATGATATTAAATTAAAATCAGAAGTATTTTGATAAAGAATATATTGAAAAATAGTTCCTTTCAAATATCTAAAAATCCTTTTAACATCAATAAGATGAGATTATTTAATATTTTTTTGAAATCTAGCACATAGACATACAGAAAACATAATATCAGGTCTGCTAGCAGTAATATAAAATAAACTACCAATCATACCTCTATACAACTTTTTTTCCACTGGTTTTTCATATTCATACAAATCAAGTTTTATATTAGTACACATGGGAGTTGTATATGTCTTGTTGTTTTCAAGACTAAATTTTTTCAATAAATCATTAATATATTTACTTTGTTTTAATACATTTCCATAATATTTTTGATAAATTTGAATTCTTAAAAAGAAATTTAATTCTCTCATCATTCTCATTTCAAATTTTTTTTGCATGAGTTCTAAAAAATCATTAAAAGTTTTTTATTTGTTAATTCAAAAATAACATCATCAACATAGATTTTTACTAATAGAAAATTAGAATAGACTGTTTTCTTAAAAGTGGTTGGATATTCCAAACCAAAAGTAAAACCATTTTTCAAAATAAAATGACTTAATCTTTCATACCAAGCTCTAGGTGCTTGTTTAAGGCCATAGAGAGCTTTAGTAAGTTTGAAAACAGAATTTGGTTTTTGAGAATTTTCAAAACCAGGAGGCTGCTCAACATAAACTTCCTCCATTAAATAACAATTTAAAAAGGCATATTTAACATCCATCTGATATAATTTAAAGTTCATATGATATTAATAGGCTAAAATAATCATAATTGATTCTAGTCTAGCTACGAGGGAAAAGGTCTCATTATAATCTATACCTTCTTCTTGATTATGTCCTTTGGCTATTAACCCAACTTTATTTCTAGTTATAATCCCTTGATAATCTTTTTTATTTCTAAAGACCCGTTTTGTTCCTATGACTAGATAATATTTTGTTCTTTCAACTAATTCATAAAATTTATTCCATCTAAATTGGTTTAACTCTTATTTCATTGCTAACATCCAACTCTCATCCTCTAAATCTTCTTCAAAATATTTAGGTTATAATTGTGATAGAAAGGAAGATAATTCATCTAGGTTTTCTACACTTCTTCTAGTTTTAATTCTTGTATCTATGTTTCCTATAACATTTTCTAAAGGATGATCCTTTAGGATTATTTATTGTTTAGGTAAAACACTTTCAGGTTCTTCAGTATCATGTTCTTCCGAACTGGACTGAATTTTATTTATATTTTTAAAATCATTTTTCAGGTTTTCAATTCTCATGTTGTTAGAGGAGTCAGTAGTTTCATCATTTTGATCTTTCTCTTTATTAAAAGGGTCATTTTCATCAAACTTCACATAAAATAATTCTTCAATAATCCTTGACTTATTATTGAATACTCTATAAGATTTAGAAGTTGCAGAATATCCTAAAAATATTTCTTCATCATCCTTTGGATCGAACTTACCAATATTATCCTTGGTGTTCAGGATATACACCTTACATCCAAAAACATTAAATTACTTTATCTTAGGCTTTCTATTATTCCAAAGTTCATAAGGTGTCTTTTTGAAAATAGGCCAAACTAAAAATCTATTTATAATATATCAGGTTGTGCTTATAGCTTCTGCTCATAAGTAGGTTGGAAGGTTGTATTCATTTAGTATAGTCCTGTCCATTTCTTGAATAGTTCTGTTTTTTCTTTCAACAATTCTATTTTTTTAGGTGTTCTTGGTACAAAGAAGGTGTATTTAATACCCGTATTTGAGCAAAAAGAATAAAATTATTGATTCTAAAATTCTCTACCATGATCACTTCCTAATGAAATTATCTTAAAACCTTTTTCATTTTTAACACTTTTACAAAAACTTTCAAAAATAAAAAATGATTTGTTTTTTAGTTTTAGAAAATAAACCCATATAAATCTAGAATAATCGTCAACTAAAACATATACATATAATTTTCTAGCCTAACTTGATACTCTTGATAGTCTGAACTAATCCATATGAATAAGTTCTAGGGGATTTTATGTAGTAATTTTTTTAATATATTTAAAAGAGGATTTGTGTTGATTTCCAATTTGACATGCATCACAGAATCTATCACTTTCAAATTTTAGACTAGGTAAGTCAGAAACCAATTGTTTCTTAGTTAATTTATGTAAAACATAAATATTGCAATGGCCAATCATCTATCCCAAATCTATGACTCATTTATCTTAGAAGTTAAAAAAATCACTTTCTGTTTACATAAGAAATTTAAATCCAGAGTGTAAACATTATGTATTCTGGTTGCTCTAAACTTAAGCAGTTTATTTTTGAATATAGAATAGGAATTGTTTGAAAAATCAACAAAACATCCATCATAACATAGTTGAGAGATACTTATCAGATTATGCTTTAATCCTTGTACATACATTACTTTATTAATTGAGAAAATCTTTGGATCTCCAACTGTTATGAGTCCAATTATCTTTCCTTTGGAATTATCATTGAAGGTGACTATCCCTCAATATATTTAAGTTAGTGTGTTGAAGTTTGATGGATTTACCCTCATATGTCTGAAGCAGCCACTATCCATGTACCATATAGATTTTTATTTTCTGTGACTTGTTACCTACAAAGACAATTCAAGAAAAAGTTGGTTTTGGTACCCATATATTTTTGGTCCTAGAAGTGTTAACTGACAAAAAATTAGGAATCCAAATCTGCTTTATTTTTTCATGACTTATGTCATTTTCTTTAGATAAAATATTTGAAAAAAATCTCTTTTAATCCCACTTATTTGAGGATTTTACAAATAAAAGTTTTTTTATATGTCCTTTTGTTCCACAAAAGTGACAAATAATGGTTTTTTAATTAGAAACAAAATAATTCTTATACAGTTTGGATTTTTTACCCTTACTGCCTATACCAAATCTTTCATTTTTAATGAAATTTTTTCCAAGAATTTCATTCAGCATAATTTCTCCTTTTAAAAAAAATAATAGCATCGCTTTTATAATTTTTTACTTCATCCTGTAGTATTTTAATCTTATTTTCATGGTCAGTACAGTTTGTAGTAGATGAGCTAAATTTCTCAACTAACTCTTGATAGTGTTTAAGTAAAGTATCCCTTTATCATAAAATATAATTATGAATATTCTTTAAATATTTATGTTTCTTTAATAAGGAGTCATATCTTTCTTCTAGTATAGTGCAATAGGCATCCATTTTATCATTAGGATAACTAGAATCAGAATCAGATGAATAGTAGGTTTATAACTTATCTTTTTTAGCCATGAAGCACATATTTGCTTTCAGATTTGATTTTTCCTTCTCTGAATTAGACATAGATGATCTACTGGAGTCTCCATAAGCACTCCAAGTAGTCTTCATTTCTCTTTTGTCTTTATTTTCATAATTGGCATGTTTTTATACTTCTTTTATGTCTTTTTCTTCTCACCTTTTATTTGAGGACAATCAGGGCTTATATGACTCAATTTTTTTCATTCATAGAATCTAACTTCCCTTGAGTATTTCTCATCCTTTTTTAAGAGTTTTCCAAATCCTCTTTTCTTCTTGTAAAACTTGCTAAATTTTCTAGCTAATTGAGACAGCTCTACTTTAGAGTCAGATGAGTCTGAATTTTTTTCTTCTCTAAATTATTGTTTCTTTTTTCAATTTATCTTATGAGATGTCACCTTTAAACCTGTATTTTACTTTTTCATAATAATTCTATGATATTCAGCTTCTTCTTGCATTTCATCTTCATACATCATCAATGTCCCAATGAGTTCTTTTATTGTCAGATTTTTTACATGATATGATTGTCAAATAGCAGCTGATAAACCATTCTATTTTGCAGGCAGTACTCTCAGTACTTTTAAATCTTGATCTGATTGATTGATAGGCTCATGAAAATATGTAATATTGTTAACAATTTCTATAAGCCTTCCATTCATTTGAGTGATGCTTTCTCCATCAAACATTCTAAATGTATTGAACTTCAATTTTGTTGTTGCATATCTCATATGTCTTACATTGTCCATACCTTCATAGGCAACTGTAATTTTCTACCACATTTCATAAGTTGATGGAAATTTTGATACATGATTAAATTGGTTTGGTCCAAGATCATAGATGATAGCGTTCATAGTTTTGGAGTTCATATCATATTCAGCTTTAGTTGTAGCATCCAAAGTTTCTGGTTTCTCAAGAATCTTATAGGGATATAGGATTTTTGAATAAACTATGTATCTAATATTTTTTAGATAAATAATCATCCTTGATTTCCAGCACCCATAATTTTCTCCATTGAAATATGGAGCATGAACCGTTGAAATTATTTCCATTGGATCTGTGTTTTTCATCTTTGTATAGATATTATACTTTTAGCTTATTATAGCTCTATTGAAAATCTCAACCTTTGATACCAAATGTTAGGTTGGAATGGCTATGATGATGACACAAGAGGGGGGTGGATTGTGTCCTTTTAAAATTTTCACAATTCTGTTGCTTAATAGTAAGAGATGATAGAGCGGTGTTTCTGTATGAAAGAATAAGCAGCGGATAAAAGTGGAGAAATAAAACACGGATATTTATAATGGTTTAGGGCATGAATATCCCCTAGTCCACTCCACCAATCACCTTTACTATAGGCTTGGTGAATTTCACTAGTAAGTTCCTTGTATCATAAGACCGATCCAAAACTTAGTGCAGGAAGTTGTCACCCTTACAAATAAGGCTTAAAAATAGAGCCTTCTGGTTCTTTTACAGGGAACCAAAATATCCACAGCTTAGCATAAGAAGCTCACACTCCACCATGACTGAAACCAAGCAGCTGATACTCAAAATAATCAATAGAAATTGATTTGCTAAAATAGTTTAAACTTCATAGTTGCAGCAGCACGCAACTAACAGAAGATGGATCTTCAAATTCATAAGAATAATAATCTTTGAAATATGTCTGAAGATATCCATTTACATAAAAGATATTTGATTTTAAGAACATGTATATCTCTAAAATTTATTCCTTGTTTCTAATATTCTCAATCTCTATAGCACTATATATTAACTTTCACAAGAAAACTCAAAGAATAAAAAATATCGATAGAGTTGAGAGAGATCCACACATTTGATGTAAAAAGATATATAATTATATATCTCACAGAAAGATTTTGTATCCACAAAATACGCCTGATAAATTAAGATAATTTAAATTCAAAAATACAGCTTAGATTAGTCATTACTTCCCTTAATAATAAGAGAAAAATTCTCCACTGAATACAATCCTTTAAAACAATTATAACAAACTTTGAATCAGTCAAAATAGAGCTTTAAATCACCCTAATATTTTGAAAATATTGTTGCATAAAACTCTGATAAAAATGGTAAATTCAAATTTCCAATGTTGAATAGGAAGACATAAGGTTCCTTCATAAAATGACAAAACCAAAAATGTAGGGTTCAACGACATAACGTATGGATGATGATCCATACGTTCATCCTTCTCAGTATAAAATTCTGAATGTAGCATTGATTATCCATACACTCATATTTTCCAAATGTAGGGTTGAAAATGTAAGGTTGATCACAAAAGTAAGGTTGATGATCCATATGTTTTCTTCTCAAACATAGGGTTCCATACTTATGTAGGATTCCTTAACCATACTTTTTCTCTTTGAAAAACGTAAGGTTTCATTCAAACGTAATATTCTTTATCCATATGATTCTTCCAACATAAGTTTGATTAACCATATGTGTTGATACTTTACCATAAGATTTAATACAAATGTAGGGTATGTTCCTTACATTGCGTTCTTCAACGTAGGGAATGAACAGTGATTACAGAAAATGAAAAACAGTGAAAAATGTTTCCAGAATACATTTTGAGAGTGTTCCAAACACTTTAATGAATATTTCTCATGAAATAAATACTTGAATATCATTCCAAAATAATAATTATAAATAAAATTAATTTCCTTAAATATACTTAAAGTAAAATCATTAGTAAAACAAACAAGGGTATTTGTGAGCATAAAAATCAATAATATTTATAGAGTATTGTTGAGACAAGACATTCCCAACAGTGTTAACCATCCATTGATGTTATGATCTCAATGGAAGCGGGAAGTAGACTCATGAGGGAGGAATTAAAGAAGTAAAAAACAATGAAATAATGAACACTCCACCATTATTTGAAGGATTTATCTCTTGAATTAGGAATAAATTCACACCTTGATGAAACATTGTCAATGTGTTAAAAAAAATAATAAAAAATATAATAAGAATAAGTTTTTTAAAGAAGCTAATGTGGCTTAAGGAACTTAAAATTGAAAGAAGAACATTACAAAGACAAATCAGTAGAATAAAATTACAATGAAACAAAACACCAAGCATCCTCAAATATATCAACACTACTACCTTAAATATGAATTTTGGAAGAATGGGGTTGATCCTTCAATATCACAAGTTAACCCACTTGAGTATGGTAGTCCTAGGGTGGTGGAAAGTTTGTGGAATTTAGACTTTTCCACCCTTGACCCAAAATAGGATCTTGCTTGCATCCACCCAACAGAAGCACCGAAATAAGCTTCTAGATGGATGAATTTGGGTGGGATATAGAAGAAGTAATTAAAGATACTTATTTACCCTGACAGCCTATAAAATTTCATCTCAAATTGATGTTGGGTTTTTGATATATGATTGAAATTGTGGAATGAATTTTGGGCCATAGAATCTAGTCCATAATTTCATCTTCAGCTTGGGTCACCTGTAACTCCATTAAAACATCAAAATTATATTGATACACTATTTAATTAAATGTTCTTCATGATTTATTATATCTCTTGTTAAAATTTTAGAATCATTGGGCTTGTATATTGGCTTCTACAGTCATTTTATTAGGTTGTTGTCCAGTTCACTTCGCCCAGAATGTGTTGGCATTAAAGCCCACTTTGGTCATCTTCCAATATGATTCTTCAAGTGCTAAAGAATAATGAAATATTAAAAATGGAATGGTAAACCTAAAAATGAAATGTGAAGTACAAATAAATATCATTTGGTTATTAACAATGTGTCTCAAAATTTACTAAGTAATGGTGCACTTCAAGCAAGAATTGTAATCATGATGTGAAATAATGTTCAAATTGTAAAATTCACTAAAAATGGTGTTTATGAATAATGAAACACATGAATATTATAATATATAAAATTAATATTATCCTATTTTAGTGGCTAATCATGTTTATTACCAAATTTACAAAGATTGAAAACTTTTGAAGAATCAGACCTAAGTTCTGGAAGATCCTTAACAAGTCCTTTCGTAGTCAACTTAGCTAAAATTATAAGGTTACAGTTTACTAAAATTATATTCCATAACCAAGATTGATCTTCCGTAGTAATAAGTTAAGGTATATATTATCTCCTAAGGTATTTTAAGTTTAAGGTATAAACATTCCCATGCTGATTGGAAGAAAGAATAAATTCATCTTTTGAACTAGGTACAGTACATTTGTTATTTAAGAAGTTCACAAGATAACCTTCATCACATAATTAACTTATGATTAAAAAGTTTTTATTAAGTCTTAAAATAGTTAAAACATTTGAAATTAATACTTTTACAATAAGAAAAACATTACTTATTCTGATAATATCTCCTTGAGCATTGTCTCTGAAAGTGACTTTGCCACCTTTCATCTTTATAATCTTCTTAAAAAGTATTTGTTTCCAGTAATATGTTTGGAGAAACCACTATCCATGTAATAAATGTTTTTTTTGGTAATTTATATATTTTACTAGAAATAAAGAAATTAATTTTTTATAACTTAAACCTTCTTGGGTCCGATATTATTAAAAAATAATATTTTAGGTAACCATGTTATTCCAACTTTATTGTTTTGAAAAAAGGTCATTTCTTTAGAAAAATATGATTTATGAAAAACTAGATACTAAACTCTATTTAAAGAAAATTTAATTTTTCAATGTCCACTACATTTAAACTTTGTGAAAAATGTATTACATTTAGGAACAAAATAGTTATTACTAAAAATGGTTTTTTTGTTAGTAAAACCCATTCTAGTATTATCACTACGAGCTCTTATTTTCTTATAAATTTATCAAAGTTTTCATTACCATTTGTAAACTTAGATAAAATTTTATTTAAGATAGAAATATCAGACTTTAGTTTTATAACTAAATTTTTATCCTCATTAGAAATTTATTAGAACTTAGTTTTTAAAAAAATCATTTTGTAAATTGTTTTTCTCAGAAATAATTTTCTCAAGCTCCTTTGAAAGATTTTCCTTTTCAAAATAAATTTTATCAAGATATTTAGAAATATATGATATTTTAGTAGTTAATATAGTTATTCTTGAATCTACCTTCACAATTTTTTCTTGGTCATTATAAATTGTTTTTAAAAACTTTAGAATTTTCCTTTTCTGTAAGTTCAGAAAATTTGGATACTTGTTCATAACTAGGTAAAGTATTCTATTCATTAGCTGAGGATGATCCTTCATTATAAGATTCAGAATTTTTATCATTGATACTTTTAGGGTAGTTTTAATTTAAAGATAAATTGGTAAGGGATTAAACAGTGTGTAACTTAGCCATAAGACATTTATTTACCAAAGGTATTTCATAAAATAATCCAATTTTCCCCTATCCATAACTTTCATTGTATGAATAATTGTCTGAAGAACTATCTCCACCACTAGCACTCTAAGTTTCAGAAACTTTAATACTTTTATTTCTCTTAGACTAATAATATTTATTGGAATTTATGTCTAAATTTATTTTCTTATTATCTTTAATTTTGAGCTTAGGATAATATGGTAGAATGTCTCATATCTTCTTACATTAATAAAAAATAAATTTAGTAGAGTATTTATGGTCATCTTTATCCTTATGACTCTTTTAGTATCTATATTGAAAATTATTCTTTCCTATTATCTTATTCATCCTTCTGGTAAGATTTTCCAACTCATTCTCAAAATTTTATGATGTACTAGAATCATACTGAATAAAAAATTTCTTCTTTTTTGAAGATTTCACAACTTTCTCAGCTGACTAAACATTAGTAAAAATATTAGATGTTTTGTAAATTCAACACTGCCATTATTATTTTTCTATTTCTCATTATATCTCTTAATTCTACCTTCATATTTCATTAAGGTACCAATAATGTCATGACCCGCCTTCTTCAAGATGAGGGAAGGGATAACAAAGGTACATGCCCTTCCTTCTTTAAGATGAAGGAGAGATAATGACCCCCGAGTCCCACCTTCAATAGGCCCTAGAGAGGCGACTAGCACTAAGGGTATAGAATCTCACAAAAATGGAAGCCATTACCTTTTTAATGAAAACAAGATCAGGAGATAATACAGTAAAAATTCCAAACAACACCAAACATTTATATAAAGGAAACAAAAATACAACCCATGCATGATTTAAACATAAACTGCGACAATAGTTCAACCAAAGCACCAAAGCCTGTACCAAAAGAAAGATACTAAGCAGAAACACAGTAACTATCCTGATGCCTGAGCTAGTAAATTCCAGCATGGTCCTCAAAGTCCTTCTAGAAACCTGAAAATAGTTTTATAATGTAGGGTGAGCATAAAATTATACTCAGTAGGGAAATCAAGGTCACTCATGCAAAAGTGGGAGAAGCATACTAATTCCCTTGTGAAAATAGCAGAAACCAACAGCACCTAATAAGGAAAGCTAACCAGCCCAACCTCACCAAGTCACACTCCCCAAATAATGTATGACAAGTAAGGTAATAATATAAGCACATCGATGATTTGGGTACCCCGTACCACTTTCCCCCTAATTAACCGCTCATTCATAAAGGCCAAAATCTTGATGCTACCGACCTTCCCCAAATGCATTCTCACTGCCACAACTTCTTGTACACACCTAGGCTACAAACCACACATATCCTACCCACATACACCTGGGTTACAAAAACCACACCTCTTACCCAAAAACACCTGGGCCTTATCCCAAAGACACTTGGGAAACAAACCTGGCCTGCAGACACCTGGTCCCCTCATCCACAACACAACCTGCCCAAAGTATCTTGGGATAATAGTAAACCTCAAGCCATTATATCCTACCTAGATACGCTCGAGTGGTAAGAATCCAGAAGGGGGTGTGAGGAAGAAGTTAGTAACCAGTCATCCATCCTCCCACCAGGATGTTGGGAAAGATACCCTCCCCTGTGAAATGGGGTTGTCTGTCACGTAGTTCTCAACATGGGTGGGGTGTTTATAGAAAACACAAGGAACTACAATTTTATATATATAGGTAAACAAACACTCATCCCAACCTATGGGTTTCCAAATAAGAAACTATCCCACACAAACCACCTTTATTACTACCCCTACATGCACATATCACCACGAACGATGGTCACTTCCGTAAGTAGAAGTATACCCCCATACAATTAATTTAACCAATTATCATTCTGAATTTATCTATTTATTCATTTACTTATTCCATCTCTAACTAGGAAACTAACAAGAACAACATCCTCAACCGTTTTCAGAAGGCTAAAATCCACTAAACACTACCAGGTAAAATGAGGAAGTAGAGACCAAGGTAAGGAAATCCATTTTAACACCCATTCATAAAAAAAATATAGAACAACCAACCTATAGTCCCATTTCACACCCCCTTTTTCTTAGACACCCATTAAATCACTTCCAACTATCATTATTCAAAGTTATCCCACTCAATCATCCTCTCACAACTAGAACCGATAGCCTCGATGCACAAAAACACCACACCCAGCACACCCATAAACATGAAGTCACGACACAACCCAGCCTTGCAGCCCCACTGCACAAACATACCAAACCAAATAACAGAAACAACTCCTCTTCCCACCCTTGTACCCGCAATTGTGCTCCCAATAGTAGCACCACACAACCCACACAGGTCACAAAACCCAACAGAACACAGCACATAGCCACACCTATCAAACAAGATGTATTCAAATTTGGTAAAAACTATTCTTTAAATTCACTTTGATAAAAAGGGGTGATCACATAGGGGTTTTCATTCTGGGGCATCTATTTCATTTAACTAGGTATACGCGATTAATCAGATTGATATTTACACCAATTATTCACAAGGAAACAGAAACAGTCATAAAGCTTCACCCATGCACAGATAAAGACCACCAATGGCCATGATTTTTAGAATCCATATGGCCACAATAGATCACATTGTCAACAAGGATAAAAATTAAAACAAACAACACAGCATCAATATCTCCCATGTCCCCCATTTAATACTTCTCATTATCTTGGTTAAATTCAGATTCATCCATTCTCACAAAGAGGTGTCATTATACCCACCCTGCATGATGCACAATTTAAAAGGGAGGCGAAGGAAAAAATCCCTACTTAGAACAACAGACAATAAAAGTTCCTCCTTAGTCCAAGAACAGGGGTTCACGCGAGTAGTAGGAAACTCCAAACAAAACTAAACAGAAGAGGGATCTAGCACAGGCACATGACTCATTTGGGAAGAATATTTCTCTGCACACCAAAAGAAAATAGAAGAGAGGACCTCAACTTTTAGAAAAATAAATCCATATCCTATATCAATGGAACGGGAAACTGTTTCAAAAGTAATTAACATGGGATCATGGTCAAGATTATGTGGTTCAACTATTTCAAAGTCCCCAGAGCATTAGGATATTAAATATATAATTAATATCCTTTGAAACACCTTTAGAAACGCCTGAAAAAGTATTTAAACTTGATTTATGTCAAATAAAACGTAAGAGGGGAAAAACTAGAAAAACTAGGGAAAATGGAATGAGTCACCAATGGGTGAGTCACTGACGATGATCCACCAACACGCCTTGACTCAACAACACTAACACCCTGAATCACCGACATCGATGCCCTGCCTCATCGACACCAATTCCCTAGGTCACTGACACTGACGCCCTGACTCACCGACACTGACACCCTAACTCACCGACACCGATGCCCTGACTCACCAACACCGACAGTACAAAAAATGACTTTCCGACACTGATAGTACAAAAAAATGACTCCCCAACACTGAAAATATAAAAATGACTCACTGAAACTGATAGTACAAAAATGGATCACCAACATCGAAAGTACAAAAATGACTCGTTGACACCGACAGTACAAAAATGATTCGCCGACACCAATGGTACAAAAATGACTCACTGACACCGACAATAAATAAATGACTTGCTGACACTAACAGTACAAAAAACTCACTAACATTGATAGTACAAAGATGATTCACTGACACCGATAGTACAAAAATGACTTGCCGATAGAAAACTAGACTTTTTTGGTAAAATTATCAGAATGAGTCACTGATAACCCCTGATAACATCCCAAACACTGGATTTTCACAAAGGAATGGGCCAGAGAGGTATGGTTCATTACATCAGATACCTATCAAAACATTCTCGTCATCAAGAATTTAAAACCAAACCCAGAAGGAAGAGGGGTCCTAAATACCACCCTATAAGATACCTATCAAGGATAAACCACCCTGTGTTGTTTGAAATCTAGAGTGAAAACCTCAACATCCAAGAACACATCCTCTATAGTTATCACCCTAAACATCCACACGAACCTCAAATATCACACTGTCCCAACACATGGATTAGGGATCTCCTTCCTCCATGTCAATATACTATCTGATTTGGGCGGCATTGACTCGCCTGCATGGGTTTAATCACATCTGCATTGATGTGTCTTGATTAAGAATTAGGTCCTCCCTTCCCCATATTTTGGGACTTCTCACACATCAGAAAAAAATAAACAACTCATTTCATAGCAATAAGGTCAATCATTACAACATAAGCAAATCATAAAGAAAAACAAAAGAGAAAAACTCAGAATAGATCTGGGTACTTTTCATGCATCTATGACTCCCACTCTCAAGTACTCTCCTTGAGTCCACTATACCTCTATAACACATAAACTAGGGTAATGGTCCATTCATGAAGCACATTCTCCCGATAATCCTAGATCTCCACCGGCCACTCCATGAACATCGTGTCATCTTCGATATCCAACTCTCCCTAGTTGATGACATGGGAGTCGTTATGTAGATACCAACGAAGCTAAGAGACATGAAAGATGTTGTGGATCCTATCTAAACACAGTGGAAATGCCAGCTGATAAGCCACCTCGCCAACTCATCCCAGTATGTCAAAAGGTTCGAAGAACCTAGGGGATAGCTTTCTACCTCTTTCGAACCTCCGCTACCCATGTCAAGGGGAAACCTTAAGAAACACATGGTCCCCAAAATTGAACTCCAAGATCCTCCTTCTATGATCGGAATATGAATTCCGTTGATCCTGATCTACCTTCATCCTCTCACGCATGAGCTGAACATTATCTGTTGTGCTTCATAATATGTCTGGTCCAAGGACAGCTGATTCTCCAACCTTTTTCCAGCACAAGGGTGAACAACACAGCCTTTTGTACAGGGAGTTGAATGGTTCCATGCCAATGGAAGAGTAATATCTATTATTATAAGAAAAATATACCAACATAAAGTGTCGTACCCATGATACCTTGAATTCTAGAACACATGCTCATAGCATATCTTCCAAATTCTGAATGTTCCCCTCCGTATTCCCATTCATTTAAGGGTGGAAAGTAGTGCTAAGGCATAGCTGGGTGCCAAAATCATGTTGTAATCCCCTCTAGACTCATGATGTAAACTGTGCATCTCGATCTGAGATGATGGATCTAAAAACCCCATGTAGTTGCACCACCTCATCCACATACCTCCTTGCCAAGGCATCCACTGTGCTTGACTTCTTGATCGCTAGGAAGTGAGCCAATTTCATCAACTGATCCACCACTACTCGGATAGTATCATAGACTCCCTAATACATGGGGAGCCCTATGATGTAATCCGTGGATATTTCATCCCACTTATACTTGGGGACATCTAAGGGATGAAAAAAACCATCAGGAACATGATGCTCATCCTTCACCTACTGACACACTAGACACCTTTCCACAAACTCCGCTACTGCTCACTTCACTCCAGGCCACCATGTTCCCCTTTCCTCAGGTGTAATAGATCTAGAAGTCATAGTCCTAGAGAAACTCCATCCACCTCCACTGCCTCAAGTTCAGGTCTCACTGGGAGAATATATATCTCAAACTCTTATGATCTGTGAAGACCACAAAGTGCTCCCCGGTGAGTTAATGTCACCACAACTTTAGCACAAACACAACCATTGCAATCTCTAGATCATGGGTTTCATAGTTACATTCATGGGGATTTAACTTCCTAGATCTATAAGAGATCACTCTTCACTACTACATCAACACACACCTCAAACCTAAGCCGGAGGCATCACGAAATACCTAAAATGTCACCCCTTCCTCTAGAAACCTGAGCATCAGATCACTAACCAACCACCCCTTTAAATAGATAAAAGTTATATGACACTGCTCGCTCCACACAAAGGCTTTCCCATTCTGGTCAAAGTCGTCAATGGGGATACTACCCAAGAGAAATCAGGTATGAATCACCAGTATTATCCTACTATACTGAGAAAACTATGAACCTCTTCCACATTCTTGCGTACTTCCCAAGAAAAAATCACTTCGACCTTTGATGGGTCCACTTCTATCCCCTTCTGAGACACCACATGTCCAAGGAAGTGGATCTTCCATATCCAAAACTTTCACTTGTACAACTTCCCATAGAGATGGTGGTGTCGAAGGAGCTCAAAGGTAGTCCTAAGATGTTCATCATGCTCCTCCTGTGACCTTAAGTAGATTAGGATGTCGTCAATGAACATGAAAACAAACTAGTCCAGAAATTCATGAAAAACAGAGTTCATGATCCCTATGAACATGGATGGTTCATTTGTAACATCAAATGACATGACCATGAACTTAAAGTGCCCATACCTGCACCTGAAAGAAGTCTTCGGGATTCCACCCTTATTCACCCTCAACTGGTGATATACAAACTACAGATCGATCTTAGAGAACCAACATTCTCCCCTTAACTAGTCAAAAAGATCATTGATCCTCAGGAGGGGGTAACGGTTCTTGATCTTCACTTGATTCAGTATTCAGTAGTATATACACACTCTTAGACCATAATCTTCCTTCTTCACGAACAATAATGGAGCACCCCATAGTGAAACACTCGACCGAATATAGTCCTTCTTCATCAGGTAGTTAATTTGAATCCAAAACTCCTAAAACTCAGAAGGCATCATCTGATAGGGAGCCATCAAAATAGGATGGCCACTGGGTTTCAAGCCTATTCTGAAATCAACATCACGTTGAGGGGGTAGAGCCACAACCTCATCTAGGAATACATCTAGGAACTCTATGAAACCCCCTAGAACCTCCACCATCCCTGTGTCTACTGGTCCCACTGATAGCTCATCCAACATAGAGAGAAGAGGCTCCACACGCTGGCTGCCCACCTGACAGCTCTTCTCACCAACCAAAGCTATGAATTGGTCATCTATACCTGAGAACACAAATATTATTCAAAATAATTCAATAAAAACATGAATAGAAAACAACCAATAGATTCCTAGGATGACATCATATGGTCGCATCTGTAGTAGAAGAAGATCCCCACTAAACTGATGTGGTCCCAATATTAGTCTACATCCCCAGCAAACATCAAACAAACTGGTCTGACTTTCAAATGGCGTGATCAAAACCAGGGGAATGGGAAGTCTATATACATCTATACCCAAATAATGGGCTAGAATATGGGAAAAAGGAGTTTGAAGCTTCTGAATCAAACAAAGAAAAAGAAAGAGTGCTAAACAGACTGATCATACCTCGAATAACCTCCAGCCCTACTAGAACTGTTGCCTCGGTGGTGTGCAACTACCCATGCCCAGCTCTTATACCCATATGCTATCAACTGCCTCCACAACCAAGCCTTGGCCAAGGTCCCTAAGGAGAACCCTGAGTTCATCCTCCTCCTGCACCATCTGCCCTCGGTGGAACGAGATCCTACTGTCCCTACTGCTGAAAAGGCCAGGCCGGCAACTGTTACTGAGGTGGGTGTTGGACCTGCCCACATTCTCCATACTAATATTGAACTGGGAACTGGCTCCAAATATTTCCATGGATTCCATAGATAAATCACCTTGGTCTTGGTCACATGGGGAAAGGGAGAGGACCAGGGGATCATAACTGGAACTACTAAGGCCTACTTCCCACTAGTCTAAACTTGGAAGGTCCTGATGCTAGATACCTATTGTTGACTATATTCCCCTTCAATGAACTTGGATGACTCCCCTCTCACAGTACACCTCCCTAAGAGTGCATACTTTCCACTACCTCAACCTTCTTATGAACTTAGAAGTATGTAGATAGGGTAATGGGAGTAACTGAATACTGAAGAGAAGGTCAGAGTGCCTCCTCTAAGCGCCACACCCGAGACTCCTCGTCCGGAAAGAGGTCCAGAGAAAAGCGTAGGAGATCCTTGAACTAGATCCCCAGTTTCCTCATCGACATACTTCCCTACCAAAGGGAGAGAATCTCCCGTCTCTTCTCAGCCTTCATCATCAAGGAAAGAAACTCCGCTTGAAACTCCTTCTCAAATTCAGCCCACAAAACATTAGTCTTCTTCCTCTCCCTAAGGTAGAGAGTCCACCATTGACACTCTAATCCCCTCATCTATATTACCTCCAGAGGAACCCAGTACTCCCTCTGAACATGGATCAAGGTAAAGGTGATATCCGTATCCTCAAGCCATCCCTCCATCTCTAAGTATGAAACAATGCCTTCGTACTTCCCTAGGGTCTGTAGTTGGAAAGCAAAAAGGGTCTTCAACCACAATTCATCTTCCTCCTCTCAATAAACCCTCTGCTAATAAACTAGGTAATCCTGATGGGACTCATCTACTCATACCACACGTGGGAGATTTCTAGGTTCCATAGCTGAAAAGGGTAAACAACAAACACTTAATCCCAGGTAGTATGAAAATTTTCTTTTAAATTCATTTTAACTCTTCATTTATTTTAAATTCCCAAAACACCCAAGACACACAAGAACATAAATCATTATGATTCATGTACCATTCTTAGAGTCTCTACCCTACGATAAGTGTAGCCTCACTTAGTTGTTTGGTGGGTTCAGAGTCCTTACATCGAGTCATGGGGAGCCCTAAAATCCCATGTCCTAGATGGTCTTCCCTAGATTATTTCATGCATCAAGATTTTCTAACACTATTGACCTACCATCCCATGCAATCTTCATTGTGCCTAACTCTGAAATCCATCATATATCTCAACCACCACCTCTAATACCATTCTTTCATGAACCGACTTCTTCAAGATAAGGGAAGGGACATCGAAGTGTCATGCCCTTCCTTCTTCAATATGAAGGAGAGATAATGACCCCCAAGTCCCACCTTCAATAGGCCCTAGAGTGGAGACTATCACCAAGGGTATAGAATCTCATAAAAAAATGGAAGGCATTACCCTTTTTAATGAAAATTGGATCAAGAGATAAGATGGTAAAAATCCCAAACAACACCAAACATTTGTACAAAGGAAATAAAAATCCAAACCATGCATGATTTAAATGTAAATGGTGACAATAGTACAACCAAATTACCAAATCATGTATGAAAATAAAGAGACTAAGTAGCAACACAACAACTATCCCAATGCCCGAGCAAGTAAAGTCCAACACGGTCCTCAAAGTCCTCCTGGAAACCTGAAAATAGTTTTATAATGTAGGGTGATCATACAAGTATACTCAGTAGGGAAACTAGGGTCACTCAGGAATAAGTGGGAGAAGCATAATAATGCCCTTGTAAAAATAGAAAAAAAACAATATCACCTAATAATAAAATCTAACCAGCCCGACCTCACCAAGGCACACTCCCCAAATAATGCAAGACAAGTAAGATAATAATATAACCACATCGATGATTTGGGTACCCCATGCCATTTTATCACTGATTAACTTCTCATTCCTAACGGTTAACATCTTGACCCTACCTCCCTTCCCCAAATGCAATCCCACTACCACAAGTGCCTACACACACCTGGTCCATAAACCACACACATCCCACCTATAGACACCTAGGTCACAAAAACCACACCTCTCACCCAAAAACACATGGGCCGCATCCTGATGACACTTGGGAAATAAACATGTCCCATAGACACTTGGATCCCTCATCCACAACACAACCTCCCCAAAGGATCTGGGTATAATAGTAAACCTCAATCCATTACATCTTGTCTGAATATGCTTGAGCGGTAAGAACCCAAAAGGGGGTTTGAGGAAGAAGTCCATAACTAGCCAACCATCCTCCCATCGGGATGTTGGGAAAGACACCCTCCCCCATGAAATGAGGGTGTTCATCACATAGTTCTCAACACGGGTGGGGTGTGTATATAAAACACAAGGAACTACAAGTTTATACATATAGGTAAACAAACACTCATCCCAACCTATGGGTTTCTAAACAAGAAACTATCCTACACAAACCACCTTTGTTACTACCCCTACATGCACATATCACCATGAACGACGATCACTTACATAAGTATATGTATACCCACAACCAATTCATTTAACCAATTTTCATTCTACATTTATCAATTTATTCATTTATGTATTCCATCCCTACCTAGGAAACTAACAAGAACAACATCCGCAACCATTTTCAAAAGGCTAAAAGCCACTAAACACTACCAAGGAAAACAAGGAAGTAGGGAATAAGGTAATAAAATCCATTTCAACACTAATTTTTAAAAACAATAGAGAAAAACCAACCTACAATCCCACTGCACACCCCCTTTTTCCTAGACACTCGTTCATCCACTACCAACTGTCGTTCTTAAAATTTATCCTTCTCAATCATCCTATCACAGCTAGAATTGATTTCACCACTACACAACAACACCACACCTATAAACATGAAGTCACTACACAACCCAGTCCTTTATCCCCACTACACAAACATACCAAACCAACTCACAGAACCAACTCCTCTCCCCACCCTTGTACCCACAATTATGCTCCCAACATTAGCGCCACACAACCCACACAGGTCACAAAACTCAACATGACATAGAACATAGCCACACCTATCAAACATGATGTAATCAAATTTGGTAAACATTGTTCTTTAAATACACTTTGATAAACAAGGGTGATCACATAGGGGTTTTCATACTGGGGTGTCCATTTCATTTAACTAGGTATACGTGATTAATTAGATTGATATTTACACTGATTATTTGCAAGGAAATAGAAACAGTCATAAAGCGTCTCCCATGCACAAACAAAGACCACCAACAGCCATAATTTTCAGAATCCATACGGACACAACAGATCACATTGTCAACAAGGATAACAATTAAAACAAAAAACATAGCATCAAAATCCCCCTCATCCCCCATTTATTACTTCTCATTATCTTGGTTAAATTTGGATTCACTTGTTCTCACAAAGAGTCTCATTATACCCACCCTACATGATATAAAATTTAAAAGAGAGACGAAGGAAAAAAATTCCTACTTGGAACAACAGATGATCAAAGTTCCTCCTTGCGCCAAGAATTGGGGGTCACACGAGTAGTAGGAAATTACAAGAAAAACTGAATAGGATAGGTCTCTAGCATAGGTTCATAACTCATTTGGCAAGAAAAGTTCTCTGTGCACAAACAGAAAAGAGAAGAGGGGACCTCAGATTTTAGAAAAAGAAACCCATGTCCTATATCAGCGGAATGGGAAATGGTTTCAAAATTCATTAACATGGTATCATGGTTAAGATTATATGGTTAGACTATTTTAAAGTCTCTGGAGTGTTAGGATATTAAATATATAATTAATATCCTTTGAAACACCTTTAGAAACACCCAAACAAGGCTTTAAACTTGATTTATGTAAAATAAAATGTAAGAGGGGAGAAACTAGAAAACTGGGAAAACCGGAATGAGTCTCTGATGGGTGAGTCATCGATGCTGAGCCACCAATGCTGAGCCACTAACGTGCCCTGACTCACTGACACTGACGCCCTGACTCACTGACACTAATTCCCTGCCTCACCGACACTAACACCCTAAGTCGCTGACACTAACACCCTGACTCACTAACACCGACGCCCTAACTCACTGACATCGACGCCCTAACTCACTAACACTGACAGTACAAAAAGTGACTTGTTGACACTGACAGTAAAAAAATGACTCTCTGATGCCAATAGTACAAAAATGACTCACTAACACTAATAGTACAAAAATGACTCGTCAACACTGACATTACAAAAATATCTCACCGACACTGACAGTACAAAAATGACTCACTGACACCAACAGTACAAAAATAACAATCCAACATTGACATTACAAAAATGACTCACTGACATAAATAGTAAAAAAATGACTCACTGACATTGATAGTACAAAAATGACTCATCGATAGAAAACTAGACTTTTTGGGTAAACTTCTCAGAATGAGTCACTGATAGCCCCTAAGAACACCCCAAACACTAGATTTTCACAAATGAATGAAACATAGAGGTCTAGTTCATTACAAATAAAATCATATAAAGTAATATTTTTTATCTTTATTGTTTCATCCAAAGTGGTCCTTTTGGATTCCCACTCATTTGGAATGATCTCTATAATCTTTTCAACCAAAATAGTATCTCCAAGACCTTTATCTCTAAGAGATTTTAAACTATTTGTAATATTCATAAACCTTTGGTACATCTTTGCAACTCTCTCTCAAAATAGAAAATAAAATTCTTGATAATTAGTATGAAGCACGGCTCTTCTTTTTTTGATAACTTTAGAAGTTCCAAAATGTGTTACCTACTCTAGTATTAATAGTAAAAGTATCCATCTAATCTCTTCTATATTTATAATTAGCACCATCAAATATTGGTGATCTACTCGGATTTAAATTTTAAAGGGTTCCAACATTTAACCCTATCATCTTAAAAAAAATAGAAACTATTTTTCTATAAACACGTTAGTGTAACAAATTTTATAAACAGACAATTTATAAAAAAAACTTAATAAAACTTATAGTTGATAGAAGAATTAAAAACTCAGCTAGTATAATCAGTAGAACCTACTCTGATACCAATTTTTGGATAGAAATAGTTACTATAGTTACAAGAGGGGGTGAATTTTAGTTTAAAAACTTTAAAATAAATACAAAACAAAATACCTCTTTAAGTAAAAAGATCAGATACAAATATTGTCTGATGATCAAATTAAAAAAATCGGAATTTGAAACTATCTGATAATATCAGAGTACTTTTAATCGGTATCATAGACACACCAATTAAATAATATATTTAGAAATATACATATATAAATTAACTTTCTAATACATGTACATTAGAAATTTAAATATTTTGAAAATAGGAAATACAAAGATTATAAAAGTAAGAATGAATTACAAGATTTAATAAAATAAATTACTCTTTAACATTAAGAGTTAAGGTAATTAGAAACACCCATACTAAAAGTATCCATAGTTTTATACCTACTGTAATCTCTATCTTTATTTACCAGTAAATCCCTTAATATTATGATTGGCGTCTTTGTCTTAAAAATCCCTAGAATCTTGATCTTATGGATCAGTATCATCTCTATATTTCTTGATCAATAAATCCCTTGATATGATGATCAGTGTCTATTTTCCTAGCCCTGAAATCCCTCGATCTAATGGATCATATTCACCTTCTTCCTATCCCTAGAATAATTTGATCAGTACTATGATTGAACAATGAATATAAAAGAAAATTTATTCTAAGGAATTTATAATCCTTACAAGGGTTCCTTATAACTTCAACTCTATAAATAATTACAAATACTAGTAATGATTTGTTCACACCTAGAAATATTTAGATGAATTGAGTTGAAAATGTTTCATTTTCCAACTCTTCAAATGACCTTATATTTATAGTAGAAACTCCAATGGTCATATTTCATAGTTAGTTGCAATGGCCTCAGGCAGTTTGAACTTGACAGCTCATAATGATCTAGAATAACTGAATGTTTGACGTCATTTTATTTATCACCATTACAATTATATTTTATATTTTATCCAATAGAAACAAATATATATACTCTGATTATAAACTTTGGTTAGTCTAATGGACTTACTAATTATTTTTTAGTCTAATAAAATTAATGAAAGTTGGTCTAATGTATCGGTACCAATGTCATTCCAATGGTCATGACTTTTTCAGTCTGATAAAACAGGCATAAGTCTAACTACTGGTCTAGACAAAGGTTGGTCTGAATTATCAGACACACGTTTAGTCTTATGGATTAGAATGAATAAAAAATTTAATATTCATAATACATTGGAAACATTTATATGTATGGTATAAATTAATATTTTCTAAAAAAACATACTAAAACACTTGGGGTATAAAAAGTTAGTAAATATAGTTTTAAGAAGGTTTTTGTGATTTCCAAGACAAAAAGAATGGAAAAGTATAAAGTAATACTTTTGACTCAACAAAAACAACATGAAATGATCCCTTTTAAGAATGTTAGAGGAAACATTGATATAAGAGGTGGTGGTTTTTCCTTTGATGGACATAGTAGTAACTAATTTCTTAGAACCATTCAAGGAATGTACAAGTCTATTATGGGAAATAGGTTCATGAATATTAACTCTCTATAAATTAAAATTATTTTCTCCATTGAATTTATTAAATTCAAACTTAGAATAATTCATAATTAAACTTGATATAAAGTGTTTTGGACCTTTTTGGTTCTATGTTCATGATAAGAACACCACCCCAATAACTCTTTATTATGAAAAAATAATAATAGAGCTTACAAATAGAGAATAAGAAAGGAAATAGACTAAGATGAAGATGATATTATAAGAGTGATCCTTACCAAAATAGAAGGCTTTGACCAACCAGGTCGTGAAGAGTTAGCATTAATCATCTCCTAGATTGATTCATACATGCACCATGGGACTTAAAAAAATAAATGAGTACATCATAGAACTGAAATAAGAATAATGTGCTTAGAAACTCAATCCTACACAAAGATTCTAGAGGAAGTATCTGGAAGGTATGATTGGTACTATCAAAATTTAATTCCTTTAAAAAAATTCATGTATTCATCAAAGCTTTCAAGGGTTAAAATATTCACTTGATCAGTCCTATGATAGATCAAGAATGATCGACAAGGGTATAGAGTTTTGAGACCAACCCTTTCTCTCCTTCTCTCTATTTATCCCCCCACTCCTTCTCTCTCTATCTCTTGCTCTCTTAAGCTCTATCTCACTCTACCTATATTTCTCTCTCCTTATCTCCCTCTCCCTCCCTCCCCCCCACCCCTCTCCCTCCCTCTCTCTCACTCCCTACCTTTGTCTCTCTCTCTCTCCCTCCCCCACCCCTCTCTCCCTTCCCATCCTCCCTTTATCTCTCCCTATGTCTCTCCCTCTCTATCTATATCTCTCTCTCTATATATATATATATATCCTTCTCTATCCACCTCTCTTTCCCCCCTCTCTCTCGTTCTCTCTCCCTCCCTCTCTCTCTTACTCTCTCTTTCTCTCTCTATCTATCTATCTCTCTCTACCCCTCTCTCTTTCTCTCGCTATCTCTATTTTTAATTCTCTCTTTCTCTCTTGATCTCTAACTCTCTCTCTCTATCTCTCTCTTCCTCTCTTCCTCCCTCCCTCCCTCCCTCACTCGCTCACTCACTCATTTTATCACACCCTCGCTCTCTCATTCTCTCTCATGCTCTCTATCTCTCTCTCTCTCTTTATCTCTCTATCTCTCTCTTTCTCTCTCTCACTCTATCTCTCTCATAGTCACTCACTTGATCTATCTCTCTCTCTATCCCTCCTCCCACCCCCCCCCCCCCCCACACCCCTCCCTCTCCCTCTCTCTTACTCTCTCTACCACTCCTTTTCTCTTTCTATGTTTCTCTCTTTCTCTATCTCTCTCCCTCCTTCCCTCCCTCCCTTTATACCTCCCTCCCTCTCTATTTTGATCTCTCTCTCTCTCTCTATCTCTCACTCTCACTCTATCACTCTCTCTCTCTATCTCTCTCTCACTCCCTCTCTCTTGACCTCTCTCTCTCTATCATTGTCTCACTCTATCACTATTTCTCTTTCTATATATATATATATATCCCCCTCTCTCACTCTTTATCTCTCCCTCTCTCCCTCCCTCCCTATCCTTACCTCTCCCTCCCTCCCTCTCTCTCGCTCTCTCTCTCTCAGTCTATCACTCTCTCTGTCTCTCTCACTCTCTCTATCTCACTTACTCTCCTCCCCCCTCTCTCTATTTCTCTATCTCTCTCTCTCTCTTACTCCCTCCCTCCCTCCCTCCCTCCCTCCCTCCCTCCATCTCCCTCTCTCTCCCTCTATCTCTCTCCGTCTCTCTCTATATGGACTCAGCCTT
The DNA here is from genome assembly GCA_963277665.1 of Viscum album. Classification (NCBI taxonomy): domain Eukaryota; kingdom Viridiplantae; phylum Streptophyta; class Magnoliopsida; order Santalales; family Viscaceae; genus Viscum; species Viscum album. Next base: position 1,770,164,304 of record OY728152.1, read on the forward strand.
AAACATTACATAATATTGAGTTTTAGTCAATAATTTACTTTCCTTAACTTTGAGGATCTTTTAAAGTTTATAGTTTTATAAAATCAATCCATAACTCATACATTAAAAAACCATATAATAAAAAGTCTACACTTCTGATCCGTATCTATTTTTTACACCATATAAAACTCTTTAAAAAAATATTTCTTTTATGAAAACTATTCATGATTTTATACTTGAATTCATCCTTTACCTTACCCATCCCATGAAAAACATTTAAAAATGTGGGATGAGCACAAAAATCATAGTAAGGGATATAAAAAAAAGGAAACTGTTAGTCCAGTGAAAAAATTAAAACTCATATAACGTTTAGCTTTATCTTGAAAGTTATTTGAGCATATGAAATAAAAAAATCACTTAAAAAACACACACACTTTTACAAAAATAAAATCATTAAAACCCATATAAATTAATTAAAATCCCTTTTGGTGAATTAGAACATCATATTCATAAAACCATTTCAAAACCCTTTTTAATTAGAATACCCTTACAGCTAACTTCCAATATAATCATTACCCAATGCATTGGAGAGCTATAATGGGAATCACCCTTTTTATAAGTTATTTCAAGCTCACTCATGAGATATAATGGGGAATATCCCTTCATATAAGATATATTGGGATCACCCATTTTTTATAATCTATAATGGGGCTCAACCTTTCATATAAGCTATATTAGGCTCATCCGTGAGCTATAATGGGGATCAACCCTTCGTATAAATTGTATCGGGATCACCTGTTACATATAATTCTCAAGTACCATATCATGAATAAATCACATTAATTATAAATACATTTTAAAAACTCTTTTAAAACCATATGAAAACACGTTAGGATAAAAATACCCTTTTCTTTTAAAAACCCATTTTCAATACCAAAACACCATTTTCTTTGAAACCCATTTTAAATAAAAAAACACCCAAAAAGAAGGAATATGGTTCTTCTTTAAATAAAATATGAAAATTTTCAAAGTAATATAGAAATAAAATAATGGTCATGGTGGTTGAAATTTTTTTGTCTCTATGTATGTTAAGAATAGAACATTCCTTTTTATCATTCTTCAAAACATTTCGTATAAAACATGTAAAAAGATTGATTTTTTGAAAAACATTGAAATAAAGTAAAAGTGACATAAAATATAATTTATTAATATTTTATTTTCATATAAAACTTGAATAAAATCATTTTAAAAACATGGACATGGAACATTAATATTTTGTATAAAAACTTTAAAATATTATTTTTTAAAATAAAAGTCCCTTATCACTTGGGAAACACTTGAATCATAAGCCCCATGAAAGAATAAAATTATTAAAAATAGTAAATATAAAGAGAATATATAAAATTATATAACATTTAAAAGGGGATTTATATACACCTTATGAAAGAATAAAGGTTCATAACATCAAAATGTGCCTCAATGAAAGGAAATTGAGACAAAGTCCCTTACCTTGAGTCTGACTTGTCACATGCATCTTTATATACCTAAATAATAAACTTATGTTAATTATTTACTTTATTGAGAACCTTTTAAAATTATATTATTACTTTTATTTTACTTATTCAAAAGTTATATACAATTACTTAATCAATTAAGTTTAGGTTGGATGTTTTGACCGTATTTGGCTTATGTGTCAAAAATGGATTTGGTAGGTCGACTATGGTCAAATATGTAATTATTTAAACATATAAAGAATAATAATCATGGAATAATTATAATATTTATTCATAAATTATACTTTTAAAAACAAAAATGAAATATAGTTATGAAAAATGAATTAATGTTGCGATCATAGAGATGGTAGGTCATACGTACGCATGAGTAACATTTCCATTTTTCAATGATCATTATAGAAAGTTGGTAAGTAAAATTTTATATTTATATAATGATAATTATATCATAAATACCATATTTTTTAATCATATATACTTATATATATATATAATTATTGTTATTTTTTTGTGAAATAATGAATCACATCACTTTGAGGAGGCGGTAGTCCACACGTCCACGAACGACGTTATCTTTTTTTTCAGTGAGTGAAAAGGTAAAAAAATAAATTGATACATTATACATAAAAAATGATAAATATGTAATTATTATAATAAATATTTCATTTATATCACATATATTCATTATATTTACCCATTTTACCTTCCATGTAATGCGTTATTGAAAAAACAAATCACATCACTTCGTAAGGCGGTAGTTCGTCTTACACACGAGCGAGGTTATCATATCCCTTAAAAATAGAATATAAAAAGGGTATATATGATATAATAAATCCATAGGTATAATTATTTTATAAATATCATATATAAATTTATATTCATATTTATACACAACTGTGAGAGGTGGTAATGGAAAAACGAACGGCATCATTTCACGAGGCGATAGTTCATCATACACACGAATAATGATTTCATAACCCATTTGATGGAAGTGTGTGTGGTTTTAGGTCATATACTTAACATAAAAATATCTAATCATATGTAATATACTTAGGTTATTATATCATAATGTTTTTAGAATAATTAAAGGGTGGATGAAAAGGTAAAATAAAACACTCATTGATGAACGTTACCTCGTCTTTGGGTAACTCAATTTGTTTTACACCGAGGGACTTCCTTGGTTGGATTTGTACCCAAAGTAAGGATTATAGGATTATAGGAGGGAATTTTATAATTTATTTGTGTAGGTCTTGGTTTAACCAATTGGTTTTTAATGTGTTAAGAGAGGGGAAGAGGGAGTGGCCTTTTATAAGTGAGGTGAGTGGCACACTTGTAATGTTTTTAAAGAAAGTTAGGTAAACCCACGTTTTTACATACCACAAGGATCCAATAATGAACCAAACAAGATAATATAAGGTATAATGTAGAAATATGGATGTAAAATGGGTATTGTACAAGTTTTTGGTCATTATTATACCTTATATTCTAATTTTAACCACTAAGTAAACTTGTTTTTACCTTAATCGATATAATTAATTTTAATTGTTTTCACTAATAACTTTGGTAAAAAAAATAAATTTGACCTTATTAGATATTATAAATTATTATTATTCCAAATATGGAATCCATTTTTTCCAAATTCAATTCACATAATTGGAAAATTTTAATTTCATATTGATCTCACAGTTGCAGTGAGACAGTGGGTTTTTAAGAAGAGTATTTCTTAGAAATGAATGATTTTGTATTAACTCAATGACTAATAATAATCATTGTATGAAAATAAGTTAATATTTAATGGTATATTATCTATAAATTTCATTTAAAACATTCCTAATTTGTTATTATTTTAATTAATTAAAAAGGAGAAATTTTATGCATTTTAAAATAGTTTTTAGAAAAAACTCGCTTTTAAACCCAAAAAAACTTATTTTAAAAACCAAAATAAAATTGATTAAAAGGTAATTAAGTGGATTAAATATAACTAAATAATAATTAGTTTAATTTAAAACATATTAAAAACATATTTGGACTCTTAAATGACTTAATTTATTAAAATAAATGATTTTTTACAAAAATCAGTATTTTTTACTATTCACTAAAAAATCAATATTTTTCAAGAAATCCAAAATTTTCGCCCAAAGTAAATTTTTATATGTTGATTTAAAAAATTATATTCATTTTATAAAATTAAAATTCTAAAATATATAAATTAATCTTTTTAATAAAACCTTATAAGAAAAGAGTTTAGTTAAACTATTTCTTTTTTTATTTAAAAAATTACTTAATATTTTTATAATTAATATAACAATCTAATTCATATTAATAAATATGAAAATGGTTTACTCTATCATTTCCAAAAAAATTACATCCTTCCCTCTGTTTATAAATTACACCCTTGTAATTTTAGTCACTTATTAAACACGTGAAGATATTTTTCCCTCATAGAATTTTCAAATTCCCATATTGCCTTTTCCACCATATGGTTTTTCCATGAAACTTTAACCTAGTGAATCACATTATTATACAAAACTTTATCTATACAATCAATAATATGAATAGGTTTTTCCTCATAAGAAATTTTCTCTTCTAACTGAACTACTTCAGGACTCAAAACATGTGATGAATCTACCACATATTTCTTTAACATTGAAACATGAAATATGTTGTATACCTGAGATAAACTTGGTGGTAAGGCCAATCAATAATAAATTTATCCAAATTTTTCCATGATTTTATATGGTCTAATTAACCATGGACTTAGCTTTCCCTTTTTACCAAAACATAGAACACTTTTCCATGGAGAAACTTTGAGAAATACATGGTCACCTACCTCGAAAAAAAGATATTTCCTTCAGTTATCTACATAAATTTTTTGTCTACTCTAAGATATCCTAATGTGTCCTTGAATAATCTAAAATTTCTCTAACATTTCCTCTACCAAATATGATCCCATCAACTTCATTTCTCCTACTTCATCCCAAAAATTTGGTGTTTGACACCACTTTCCATATAATGCCTCAAATGGTTCCATATTTATACTAGAATGAAAACTGCTATTATAAGAAAATTCAACCAAATAAAGATGTTGATATAAAATAACTTGCTAATCCATTTAACAAGTGAAAATCATATCTTCCATGGTTTTAATTGTTTACTCAGATTGTGCATCGGATTAAGGATGAAAAGTTTAACTGAAATTTAATTCAGTACCCAATGACTTCTGAAGTCCTTTCCAAAAATTAAATGTAAACCTAGGATCATGGTATAATAAAATAGAGAGATTCACTCCATGTAACTTAACTATCTCCTTTAGATACAGTTGATAAAGTTGATCTAAAGAAATTATATCTCGAATGGGAAGGAAATATGTAGATTTAGTTAATCAGTCAATAACAAACCAAATTGCATTATTACCTTCAGAAGTATTTGGAAATCCTACCATAAAATCTATAGATATATTATCTCATTTCCACTTCAACACTGGAAAGGGTTTAAGAATTCCCTTTGGTATTTTTCTTTCTAATTTAACCTGATGAAAATTCAATCACTTTGTAGTAAATTTAGAAATATCTCTTTTCATCCCATCCCACTAGTAATACTTTTCAAGGTCTCTGTATATCTTAGTACAAGCTGGATGAATGAAAAATGGAGAACTATGAGTTTCAGTCAATAAATATTTCCTTAAATTGGAATCACAAGGCACACATAATCTTTTTCTAAATTTTAAAACACCTTATTCATCAATATTAAAATCAAGCAACTTACCCTTCTTAACATATTCTACCTTTTCCTACAAAGATTGATCCTCCTTCTGAGCTCTCTTAATTATTGGTAATAGATTCTACTATACTGAAACCTAAAAAAATAGAGTATGTACCTGCATCCACAAATTCTAGGCCAAAATTTATCAAATCATTAACCAAAGGGTCACATTCTAAATGTAACACGGTTAATGTAGCAATGATTTTTCAACTCAAAGTATCAGGCACTTTGTTTTCTTTTCCATGATGGTAATGAATCGTGAAATAATAATCCTTGATTAGTTTTATACATCTTCTATGTCTCATGTTCAATTCATTATGATTTAATATATACTTCAAACTTTTGTGACCAATATATATTTTACACTTTACCCCATACAAGTGATGCCTCAAAAAATTTAAATCAAAGACCACACCAGCTAATTCTAAACCATGTGTAGGGTAATTTAACTCATTATGTTTCAAAGTATGTGAAGCATAAGAAATTACCTAATCATTCTTCATTAGAAAACATCTAATCCCTTTCAAAAGATTGTCACTGTAGATGAAAAATTCACTATTTCTAGGAGGAAGGGGTAAAACTGAAGCATTCACCAATCTTATTTTTCATTCCTGAAAATAATCATCACATTCTTTTTTTCAGATAAATTTAAATCCTTTTCAAGTTAAATTAATTATTGGGATAGACAAACAAGAAAAATTTTAAAAAAAACACCAGTTATAACCAGCCAATCCAATAATTATACGAATCTCTGTTCCAATTCCAACTATCTCGAAATGCTGATTTGGAAGGATATTTTTCTCTTGGTTCATTTCTACAACAACTTCCCTATTTTTTTTATGGAAAACCATTATGAACAGAAATATTTTTGATGAATAAAAATGATAATATTTAAATTTTATATCCTTTTAACTTTACCATAAGGTAAAATATTTCAAGGGTGTGCTATTATCATTATCCTAACCTCTAAATTTATCTAAATTGGCCTTTGATACCAACTATAAGTACCCAGCCTTAAAAATTACATAATCTTGAGTTTTATTCAATAATTTACTTTCTTTCATTTTGAGGATCATTTTAGGTTTAGATTTTTAGGGAATGAGGCCATAACTGATACATTACAAAACCATATAATATGTATTAGAAACTTCCAATTAGTATCAATTTTTTTCACTATATAAAACATTTTAAAACAAAACATTATTTATTTTCTGAAAAATCTTCATGAATTTAAACTTGACTTCATCATTTCCCTTAACCATCCTATGAAAAACATTTAAAAACATGGTATGAGCACAAAAATATTAGTGAGGGATATAAAAAGAAAGAAAATCGTTATTCCGGTGAAAACATAAAAGCTCGTATAATTTTTACCTTTATCTTAAAATTTCTTTGAGAATATGAAATAAAATATTTTCTCTTGAAAATAACTTACACTTTTACTCAAATAAAATCATTAAAACCCATATCAAGTAATTAAAACCCCTTTTTGGTGACTTATAGAATCATATTCATAAAAACCTTTCAAAAACCTTTTTAATTGGAATGACTATATAGCTAACTTCTAATATAATAATTACCTAATTCATTAGAGAGTTGTAATGGGGATCGACCTTCATATTAGCTATGTCAGGCTCACCCGTGAGCTATAATGGGGCTCAACCCTTTATATATTCTATATCAAGCTCTCCCATTTTTCATGAGCTATAATGGGGCCCAACCCTTCATATAATCTATATCGAGCTCATTCGTGATCTATAATAGGGATCAACCCTTCGTATAAGTTTTATTAGGCTCACTCGTTTCATATAATTATCAAGTACCATATCATTAATAAAACACTTTCATTATAAATCCCTTTGAAAAACTCTTTTAAACACATATGAAAACACTTTCAGATAAAAATACACTTTTCTTTTAAAAACCCATTTTCAATACTGAAACACCCTTTTGTTTGGAAAACCATTTTCAATACCAAAACACCAAAAAATGGAAAGAGGGTTCTTATTTGAAGAAAAAATTAAATCTTGAAAAGGAATATATAAATGAAATAATGGTCACAATGGTGGAAAATTCAATGTCTACATGTGTGGTAAGAATAGAGCATTCCTTTCTTCGTTTTTCAAAACACTCCGTATAAAACACATAAAAAGATTCATTTTTTTAAAATATTTAAATAAATTAAAATTTACATAAAATGTAATTTATTAATATTTTATTTACATATAAAACTTTAATATAGTCATTTTAAAATCATGGACATGGAACATGAAGAGTTCGAAGAAAAACTTTAAAATATGGTTTTTCTTTAAATAAAAACCCTTTATCATTTAGGAAATACTTGAATTGCAATCCCCATGAAAGAATAAGATTAAAAAAATTAAATATCATTAAAATAGATAAAATTATATAACATTTCAAAGGTTATTTATATACACCTTATAAAATAATAATTGTGCATAACATCAAAATATGCCTCATTGAATGGAAATTGAGACGAAGTCCCTACCTTGAGTTTGACTTGTCACATGTATCTTTATATTCCTAAATAATAAAAAAAATTTAATTATTTACTTTAATGATAACATTTTTCAATTATTTTATTACTTTTTTTTAACTTATTAACAAGTTATATAAAATTACTTAATCAATTAAGTTTAAGTCGGATGTTTTGACCATATTCAGCTTATATGACAAAAATGGATTTGGTACGCCGACTATGGTCAAAAAGGTGATTATTTAAAAATATCCAGAATAATAATCATGTAATAATTATAATATTTATACATAAATTCTAATTTTAAAAACATTCATAAAATATGGTTATGGAAAATGAACTAACGTTACAATCATGGAGACGGCAGGTTGTACATACGTATGAGTAATGTTTCCATTTTTCAATGATCATTGTGGAAAGTTGGTAAGAAACATTTTGTCTTTAAATAATGATCATTATATCATAAATACTATATTATTTAATAATATATACTTATATATATCATTCATATGATTTGTTGGTGAAAAAATGAATCACATCGCTTCGAGGAGGCGGTAGTTCACACGTCCATGAATGACGTTATCATTTTTTCAGTGAGTGAAAAGGTAAAAAAATAAAATGATATATTATACTTCCAGAATAATAAATATGTAATTAATATCATAAATATTTCATTTATATCACATATATTCATTATCTTTACCCTTATTACTTTCCATGTAATGAGTTAGTGAAAAATTAATTACATCACTTCATGAGGCGGTAGTCCTCCATACACACAAATGACGTTATCATATCCCATACAGAATGGAATATAAAAAGGGTATATATGATATAATGAATACATAGGTATAATTATGTTATAAATATAATATATAAACTTTAGATATATAATTATAACCAACTTTGAGATGTGTTAATGGAAAAGTGAACAATGTCATTTTGCGAGGTGGTAATCCATCGTACACGCAAATGATGATTTCGCAACCCATTTGATGGAAGTGTGTGTGGTTTTAGGTCAAACCCTTAACATAAAAACACATAAGTATATTTAATATAATTATATTATTATATAATTGTGTTATAATGATAATTTAATGGGGGTGGAGGAAGAAATAAAATGAAATACTCGTTGATTAAATTTACCTCTTCTTCGGGTAACTCCTTTTAGTTTGCATCAAAGGCCTTCCTTGGTTGGATTTATGCCAAAATTAAGGATACTAGTATGAGAGGAGGTAATTTTATAAGTGATTTGGATATTTATTGTCCAAAATAATTGTTTTTGATGGTGTGAATAGAGGGTAAGAGGGGTGGCCTTTTATAAGTGAGGTGAGTTCCATACTTGTAAATTTTTTTAATAAAGTTAGGTGAACCCACATTTTTACCTACCATAGGGATCAAATAATGAACCAAACTAGAGAATATAAGGAATAATTTAAAAATATTTCCATAAAATAGGCTTTGGACAATGTTTTTCATTTTTACACCTTATATTCTAAGTTTAACTACTATGTAAATTTGTTTTTACCGTAATCATTGTAATTACTTTTAATTTTTTCCACTAATAACTTTAGTAAAAAATCAAGTTGAACTTATTATAAATTATAAATTATTTTGATTCCAAAAATGTAATACATTTTTTTAAATTAAATTCATAGAAGTGTAAAATTTTAATTTAATATTAATCCTAAAGATGAGGCGAGACAACAAATTTTTAAGAAGAGTATTTTTAGAAAAAAATGATTATGTATTAACTCTATGAATAATAAAAATAATTGTATGAAAATCAATTAAAATGTAATTATAAATAATATATAAATTTAATTTAAAAAATTCCTTATTATGGGTTATTTTAATTAATTAAAAAGGAGAAAAATTGTGCATTTTAAAACTGTTTTTAGAAAAAAAACTGTTTTTAAACCCAAAAAAAACGTATACTAAAAACCAAAATATAGTTTATTAAAAATTAATAAGTGGAATAGATATAAATAAATAATTATTATATTACTTTAAAACATATTCAAAACATAATTTAACTCTTAAATTACTTAATTTATTAAAATAAATGAATTTTTACAAAAATCGGTATTTTTCACTATTCACTGAAAAATAAATATTTTCCAAAAAATACCAAAAATTCATCCAAAGTAAATTTTTATATGTTTATTTCAAAAATTATATTAATTTTATCAAATTAAAATTATAAAATATAAAAATTAATCTTTTAAATAAAACCTTATAAGAAAAGAGTTTAGTTAAACTGTTTCCTTTTCGATTTAAAAAAATACTTAATATTTTTATAACTAATATAAATATAAAATTTATATTAATAAATATGAATTTGATTTAATATATCATTACCTCAGTTGTTACATCCTTACCACCTTTTAGAAATTATGTCCTCGTAATTTTATTCACTTATTAAAAAAGTGAGGATATCTTTCCCTCATAACATTTTCAGATTCTCATGTTGCCTCTTAAACCATATGGATTTTTTATAAAACATTAACCTGGTGAATCGCCTTATTCTGTAACACTTTATCCCTATGGTCAAGAATCTGAATAGGTTATTCCTCATAATAAAGGTTCTCTTCCAACTGAACTGCTTCATGAATCAAAACATGAGATGAATCCAGCACATATTTCCTTAACATTGAAACATGAAATACATTGTGTACCTAAGATAAACTCATAGTTAAGGCCACTCGGTAGGTAACTAATCCAAATTTATCTATAATTTCATATGGTCTAATGAACCACAGACTTATATTTCCCTTTTTACTAAAACATAGAATAATTTTTCATAGAGAAACTTTGAGGAAGGCATTATCACTTGCCTTGGAGGAAAGATCTTTCCTTCGATCATCCGCATAACTTTTCGGTATTCTATGATCAATCATCATGTGTCACTAAATCAACTAAAATTTCTCAGTTATTTCCTCTAACAAATCTAGTTTGATCAACTTCCTTTCTCCTATTTCATCCCAAAAATCCAGTGTGTGACACCACTTTCCATATAATGCCTCAAATTGTTTCATCTATATAATGGAATGAAAACTATTATTATAAGAAAACTCAGCCAATGAAATATGTTGATCCCAACTTCCTTGGTAATCTATTGAATAAGAACGAAGTATATCTTTCATGGTTTGAATTGTCTACTCAGTCTGTCCATCAGATTGAGGATGAAAAGTTATACTAAAATTTAATTTAGTAACCAATAAATTATAAATCCCTTTCCAAAAATTAAATGTGAAACTAGGATAATGGTTTGATATAATAGAGATAAGAAATCCATGTAACCTAAATATATCCTTTAGATACAGTCAAGAAAGTTGATCTAAATAAATTGTATCTTGAATGGGAAGGAAATGTGAATATTTAGTTAATTGGTCAACAATAACCAAAATCACTTTATTACCTTGAGAAGTATTTGGAAATCCTACAATGAAATACATTAATATATTCTCCCATTTCCACTCCAGAACTAGAAAATGTTGAATCATTCCATTCAGTAATTGTATTTTTTTCTTTAACCTACTGAAAATTCAAACACTTCATGGTAAAGACAGCAATATCTCTTTTCATTCCATCCCACCATTAATACTCCTAAAGGTCTCTGTACATTTTAGTACTACCCGGATGAATGGAAAATGAAGAACTATGAGCTTAAGTAAACAACTCTTTCCTCGACTAGGAATCGCAAGGCACGCATAATCTTTTTTCAAATCATAAAACACCTTCTTCATTAATATTAAAATCAGGCAACTTTCCCTTCTTAACAGATTCTTCCTTTTCCTGCAAAGATTGATCCTCCTTCTAATCTCCCTTAATTATTTCTGGCAAATTCAACTATACTAAAACCTGAAACAAAAATAATATTTCCCTACATCCACAACTTCTAGTACAAAATTTATCAAATCATTAACCAAAAGGGCATGTTCCAAACATAAAATAGTTAATGTAGCATTACTTTTTTGACTCAAAGCATTTTCCACTTTGTCTACTTTTCTAGTAAAGTAATAAATCGTGCAATAATAATCCTTGATTAGTTATATCCATATTATTTATCTTATTTTCAATTATTTCTGAGTGAATATATACTTCAAACTTTTTTTATCAGTATATATTTCACACTTTACCCCATACAAGTGATGCCTCCAAAATTTTAAAGAAAAAACCATAGTAGCTAATTTAAAATCGTTTTTAGGGTAATTTCACTCATGAGATTTCAACTTAAGTGAAGCATAATAAATTACCTAATCATTATACATTATGAAACATCCAATCCCATTCAAAGAAGCATCATTTTAGATGATGAATTCACCATTTCTGGAAGGCGGGGCCAAAACTGAAGCATTCACCAATCTTATTTTTAGTTCTTGAAAATAATCATTGCAATATTTTGTCTATATTAATTTAACTCCTTTTCAATTTAAATTGGTTAGTGTACTAGACAACTGAGAAAAATTTTCAACAAACTTACAATAGTAACCCACTAATCTAAGAAAACTATGAATCTTTTTTCCAATTATGACCATCTTGGGATTCTAATTTGGAAGGATATTTTCCTCTCAGTACCTTCCCACTACAGATTCAATATTTCCACTATGGAAACCCATTTATATACATAAATATTTTTGATAAATCAACATTGTAATCTTAAAATTCTATATCCTTTAAACTTTACCATAAGGAAAAATCTTTCAAGGGAATTATATTATCATTATCCTAACCTCTAAAGTTATCTAAACTGACATTTGATACCAACTATAAGAACCCGGCCTTAAAAATTACATAATATTTATTTTTAGTCAAGAATTTACATTCTTTCACTTTGAGGATAATTTTGGGTTTATATTTTTAGAGAATTAGGCCATAACTCATACATTACAAATCCATATAATACAAAGTGGAAACTTCTGATTAGTATCCATTTTTTCCACCATGTAAAACTTTTTAAAACAAAACATTATTTATTTCATGAAAACTCTTAATGAATTTCAACTTGACTTCACTCTTTCCCTTACCCATATTTTGGAAAAAAAATAAAAATGTGGTATGAGCACAAAAAAGATCAGTAAGAGATATAAAAAGAAAGAAAACCATTAGTCTAGTGAAAATATGAAAACTCGTATAATGTTTACCTTTATCTTCAAATTTCTTTGAGCATGTGAAATAAAACATTTTCACTTGAAAAACACACACACTTTTACTCAAATAAAATCATTAAAATACATAACAAGAAATTAAAAACCCTTTTGGTGACTTAGATCATCATATTCATAAAACTTATTCAAAATTAATTGGAATAACCATACAGACGACTTTTGATATAATCATTACCCAATTCATTAGAGAGCTATAATAGGGCCTACTCTTCGTATAGGTTATTTCAGGCTCACCCCTGAGTTATAATGGGGCTCAAACCTTCATATAAACTATATCGGGCTCACCCATTTTTCATGAGATATAATGGGGCTCAACCCTTCATATAAGTTATATCGGTCTCACCCATGAGCTATAATGGATCTCAACCCTTCATATAAGTTGTATCGGGCTCACTCGTTTCATATAATTCTCAAGTACCATATCATGATTAAAACATTTTCATCATAAATCCCTTTGAAAAGCTCTTCTAAACTCGTATTAAAAACACTTTCAAATAAAAATACCTTTTCTTTTAAAAACCCATTTTCAATAAAAAAACACCCTTTTCTTTGAAAACCCATTCTCAATACCAAAACACCCAAAAAAGGGGGAAGAGGGTTCTTCTTTGAAGGAAACATGAAATATTTCAAAGGAATCTAGAAACCAAATAATGTTCATAGTGACATAAAAGTCATTGTCTCCATGTATGTTAAGAATAGAACATTCCTTTTGTCATTTGTCAAAATATTCCGTATAAAACACGTAAAAATATTCATTTTTTTGAAAACCATTAAAATAAGTAAAAGCGACATAAAAGGTAATTTTTTAATTTTTTATTTCCATATGAAACTTTGATGAAATAATTTTAAAAATATGTACTTGAAACATGAATATTTTGAAGTAAAATTTTAAAAAATGGTTTTTTTAAAAGAAAAGTCCCTTATAACTTGGAAAACACTTGAATCATAAGACCCATTAAAGAATAAAATTAAACAAAAAATTAAATATCATGAGAATAGAAAAAATGATATAACATGTCAAATGGGCTTTATTTACACCTTATAAAATAATAAAGGTGCAAACATCAAAATATGCCTCAACGAAAAGGAATTTGAGACGAAGTCCCTTACCTTGAGTCTAACTTGTCACGTGTGTCTTTATATTCCTGAGTAATAAAATTATGTTAATTATTTACTTACTTGAGAAAAATTTTCAAGTATATTATTACTTTTATTTCACTTATTAACAAGTTATATACAATTAATTAATCAATTAAGTTTAAGTTGGATGTTTTGACCATATCCGACTTATGTGTCAAAATTGGATTTTGTAGGTCAATTATGGTCAAAGAGGGAATTATTTAAACATATATATAATAATGATCATATTTATACATAAATTATACTTTTAAAACCAATCATTAAATATGGTTATGAAAAATGAACTAATGTTGCGATCATAGAGATGGTAGGTCGTACGTACGCATGAGTAACGTTTCCATTTTTCAATGATCATTATGAAAAGTTGGTAAGTAACATTTTATATTTACATAATGATAATTATATTATAAACACCATATTATTTAATCATATATACTTATATATATCATTCTTGTGATGTGGTGGTGAAAAAGGAACCACATCACTTCGAGGAGCCGGTAGTCCACACGTCCACGAATGACGTTATCATTTTTCAGTGAGTGGAACGGTAAAAAAATAAAATGATATATTGTAATTGTATAATGATAAATAAATAATTAATATAATAAACATTTTATTTATGTCACATATATTCATTATCTTTATGCTTATTACCTTCCATGTAACGCGTTTGTGAAAAAAAATCACATCGCTCCGCGAGGCGGTAGTCCACCATACACACGAGTGACGTTATTGTATCCATTAAATAAAGGAATATAAAAAGGGTATATAATGACTTAAAAGGTATAATTATGTTATAAATATCATATATAAACTTTAGATCAATCATTATACCCAACCGTGAGAGGTGGTAATGGAAAAAAATGAAATTTTTTTGTGAGGTGGTAGTCTATCGTACACATGAATAATGATTTTGTAACCCATTTGATGGAAGTGTGTGTAGTTGTAAGTTGTACCCTTAAAATAAAAACATATCAGTATATGTAAGATACTGAGGTTATTATATCATCATGGTATAAGAATAATTTAAGGGGTTGAGGAGGAAATAAAATAAAACGCTCATTGAAAAACATTACCTCTTCTTCGGGTAACTCCTTTTGGTTTTCACCAAAGGCCTTCCTTGGTTGGATTTCTTCCCAAAGTGTCATGAACCAAATCTGATCACCACCGAAACTGGAACCAAACCCAGCCCGTGACAAGTCCCGAAGAGCATTCCCGATCCCCACGGGCTGGCACAAGTGCCCGGGTATCATAAAATGAGAATTGGGAACGATTTACCCAAGTTTATAAACATAAAACAACAAATGAATCCAATAAAATGAATCTAGATTTTTCAAACCAAACAAAGTTTTACAAAAAATAAGAACTTGATTAAAGAGTCTAAAACAACTCAAAAGGACTATAACAAAGGTACAAACCCAAAAAGGAACGACCCAAGAACCACAACATGGAAAGATGCATTTCCCTCAAGCCATCTCCACAACACCACATCATGAATGACCAGTGAAAACCCGAACTGTTGGCACAAAAGTTGTACCCAAACCTGCGACAACAAAAATAACCAAGTCTACTTACACCCAAGGGTGTAAGTAGGGTGTGATCCAAATCCCAGTAGGATACCACCACTAAGATATTCTATGTGATAAACATTCAAAGACGAAAATCATGAAAGTTTTTTAAAAACATGTAATTTCTAGTTACAATTTCTAAAAGATGCAACTAAAAAAATCAGTTTTCAAGTGAGCTAATTAAAGAATCAACACTTTTAAAATAAATTCAAAAGATACTGAATTTTTTCAGCCAAATATACCGTATGCCGACGGTAAGTATAAAGGATCTAATGAGCACAAGAAATAGGAAATAACTCCTAAGCACTAGCTAGATGTGGGTCCTAGGTACCTCGTATCTCGGTGAGAGTAACCACAAAAAAATATCCGTTCTCATGCACAATCCACTAGTAGGGAACATACTCATAACCTAGTGGTCCCAAATCATCATCATCATAGTTTAGTTAGAGTTGTAAGCGTCAATCTTGCTAAGTGAAACTGAGGCCAAACCCCATGGATTCACTAGCATACTAGTACACGTCCACCCACCTAGATATCTGGGTTTTCCCTTTGTGCTCAAACAAGTTCAACAAGCCAAGAAAAATAGTTTTCACATGAAAATATCACTTCCACATCACACATTAACCAAACATCCCCATGTACATCACACAGGTCACAAATTCCCCTTTTCATTCAAATACATTTTGAAATCAAACTCACACCAAAATAGCCCACAACACTTTTTGCATAAATTTCACAATCCAACGCATACTTTAAAACTTTTATAAAGTCCCTCCAAATATTCTAAACATCACATAACAGCCCACTCACAAGTTTCATAAAACCCTTTTTATAAACAAAATCCATTTTTCACATCGCACTCACACAAACAGCCCACATCATGTTCACACCTCTTTCACATTTCAGTAAATCCATTAAACATTTTTATAAAACATTTCCAAGAGGATACACATCACATGACAGACCTATTCACATTTAAAATGGTACATTTGAAAGTATAAACAATCCAAAACAGTTTTCCAATATGGTTTCACCTCTTACATAAATCATTAAACCATTCAAAACTTTCATAAAACAATTCTAAAGAGTGTACCAAAGATATTCACATAAAACCCATTTCAAAACCATATTTCAAGGACAAAATCACACCAATGAAAATTCAAAACAGAATTGGAAGCCCCAAAAACATTTATTAAACTACCCCCAAGTGTTATACAAACACCTCAAACAATACCACAAAAGATCCACATGAAAAGCACACGTTTTCAAAATCACTTTCAAGAAGTACAATAAGGTTTTACACCTTAAACCAATAAAAAACATCTTTAAAACCTAATGGCACACCAATACCCTACCAAATCATAATTTTCATCCCAAACAAGATTTATTAAACCAATTTCATATGTTATAAAACACACCCAAACAATACCCAAAGGGTTACACATGAAAAATACCCAATTTTAAGCTAAAATGAAACTATAAAAATAAATGATTAACCAAATCCAACATAAACAATTTTCAAACCACACACAGCATATTAGGAACATTAATAATAAGTAATTCAAGTAAAATAACTCATCTAGAAATGATTACACATGGAATCACCTACCTTTTATGTCGAAACCCTCGAAACATGGTGTGAAACATCAACTGCACCACCACCGCACATCAAGGAAGATAAATCCAGACCTAGACCACAATATTTGACCAAAAAGACACCAAATCAAACCCTATGTTCGAACCGCAACTTCTGGACCTGAGTAACTTTAAGAAAGGGTGAAAGAAACCCTAAGGAATGGGAAGAAATCAAGGAAAGAAACACTTACTTGAAACATCTTGAATCAAATGAACCAAATACACCAAAATTTGAATCTCCAAGCATCCAAACCTGATATTGAGTCTATAATTGGGATGATAAGGTCAAGTGGGGAATGAAATGGGGGAAATATAGTGAAAATTAAAAGATTTATGAAAGAATCAACTTACCTTCTCAAATCTGGACGATTTGAGGAACCCTAAGAAGTTTTGCCCTACTCCGCGAGGCAAATGAGATCTAAAGTGGAAAAATGAATAATGGGGATGAGGTGCGGGATTTTTGATTCATGTGGGAGGTGTAATCATGGTAAAACAGTAAAAAATGAGTAAGTTATTAAAGATTTAAAAAACAATTTAAAACTGGAAATGGCTCACGGGTTAGCCCAATTCCAAATTAATTCACTCAAAACCAAAATTCTAATGGGTTCAAAAAGGTTCCAAATGGACATGGTGATTTGGATAGGTCATAGGAGGAAATGTGGGAAGTGGAATGGATGAAAAATGTTAACAAATGAAGGAGTTATAAAATAAATAAAATTTATTTTTAAATCTGGAATTGGGCTCACAGTTTGGCCCAAATTTTGAAAACTCTCCATTTCCACCAAAATGAATGGAAAACCCCAAAAACAAAGAAAGAATGGAAATTAAATGAAAAAATACATTTAAAATAAGTTAATATATGTGACAATTCTCCCCACCATAAAACTTTCTGTCCCCGGAAAGCCACAGCAAGGCCAAATACAAAAACCAAACCCAATCGATAAACCAAGAAGTAATTCCTTGCCATGATTCACCCCCAAAGGCCAAAACACCTCCAGTGATCATTTAAGGAAGGATTACTCTCACAACATAAACTTACACCACTTTACTAAAACAATCAATCATATTCAGGCTTTATCTCAAATGAAAACTCCTCAAACACAATATGAACAATACTCAATCAATTTACCTAAACAAACAACAACGTCAAACAAAGTTACACTTACCCTACTATAACTAAACCATTGGGAACTCTCCAATATCAATGTTTACCCAAGGAAGATGTAGGTAGTTAGATATCTCTGAATGATAATACCTACTTACAAGACAAGACCAAGGGAAAAATCTGAGTTACTCGTATGAAGAGACACAAATGGGCTCCCCACCATAAGAGACAACTTAATTTTTTTCCCGAGACAGAATCAGGACACTAACAGGGGAAGACCCGAACAGACTCCCTAGTACAAGGGTTATACATCCATTATAAATTTCCAAAAGAATATTCATGATACCCATGGTGGGTCTCCCCACCACAAGAACCAACCATCTTAACCGACCGGTGTGGTCCGACATGAAAAGACGCAAAAAAATTTAATGATTTGGGAAGGCTTCACAGTTAGTACACACAGTTTGGGAAACTGTGCACTAACTGTGTAGATCATTATTTCCACATGGATTCCTGACACATGGTCACTACTAATCGTGCACAAACCGCGTGATCATCCTGTCTATCCAAATTTCAATCCATTCTCCAAATACTCAATGGAAACCAAAGGGGGGGGATATATTGTGTGATGACATGGGTACAAGGCCCTCCACCTATTTCCCGAACGAGAACAAAAGAAGAAAGATGATGACACCATAGGTTTAAACTCTTACTATCTTTCATATTGAGGATAGGACTTTGTACAAGGGTTTAAACGACACTAGGGTTTCCCCTGACTATGCACCAAGATTCTCTCCAGGACCTTTGGCTGGAGCTCAAAAAATTGAAGCATCTTCGGCCTCGCAGTTAGGCTGTGGAAACCCCTGTGTGGAAATTCTTCTTTAGGTGCCATAAACAACTACACCTCATACCTCGATGGGTTCACCAAGACATAACACACTCCATAACTCACTTTACTGAAACCTGACATTTCACTGAAACAAGGGATTAGAAGATGCACAACCATCGCACCTTGTTTCTTTGGGTGAGAAACAATAGAAGGGCAAGACACGTATAAACACCTTCCTCTAAGATAGAGGATTTGATGTTTTTTTCAAGGATACATACTCCCAACATAACAGATAAATTCAGAGGATTGCGCGACCTTCACCTTTACAGTCAAATGAGCACACAACATCACAATGCATCACCGAACATGACCCTTGAAATTGATAGAAACAATACATGAAACAGGACCTTATTCCAAGTCCCTAAACAACGGACAAGTCCAAAAAGTGGACACAATATCCTCTCATGACCAAAATCCCAAAATTGGTGGTTTAACAAGAAATATTGCTTCAAAGAAACTATGAAGAACCCAGAGGCCATCTTAGACACCATTGAGACACTCATCCACACTAACAACCCCATAACACTTCCACCATCGATGAATTAGGACACTTAAGAAACTAAGGTCTCTTTCAACCTTCCACAAGCACTATCCCACTACAATAGGATCCACAAATCAATGAAATGAATGGGTGTAGACTCAATAAATAAAGATCGATAAAATATTCCTTATATTGATCAACTGAAGGATTTTCCAATGGAGAAACAATACGGGTTTTACTTCAGTTGTGCATTAACCCTTAATGGGGGCGTACCTTATCCAATGAGATAACCCAAAGATCCAACCAAGCTGGTCCATTGGTCAAAACATGCCACAAACCATATCCAAACACATGAAGGGAACCACCATAAAGGTTTCCTGAAACATATCTCAGAAGAGACTACTAACCGGTCCTTCTACCCAACTTGTCGTCCAAACACAAACCCAAAACACGGTTCGAACAAGAGGGGTTCATAGACTCAAAACATCCCACGACATCAACATTTTCCAAAAACACATAATATACACCATCCCAAACAATTCAATAATAAATTATGTTTTTATTTAAAAAAATCTCTTTGAAAACACATGGTTCAGCGGTTAGAGTATCCACCAATGGTACCTCATGGGCCTCACACATGCATGTTTTTGTGCCACACCGAGCACCCTCCTCATATTCATCCTGGAACTCATCCAGTCATGTCATCAACTATCCATCATCCCATATAACCCCATGCATGTGGTCTCTCATGAAAATACCAAAGGTTAAAATAAAACTTCATTCCTCTTTTCAAAACCAAAACGGTTAACAAACACATCATTTTTCTCAAAACCTCTAACCACAAGATCATAATACCAATTCACATTTTATAAAACTTTTCACAAATACACAAACATTTAGAAAATAACTCACTTTCATGTTATTCACATAAATTTCAAAACATCTCATCCCATTACAACATCCTTTGATTGTTTAGAAAACTCTATTGGAAACACTTTTCAAAACCAACTTCAATATAGTTCCTGATTTCAAAAGAGGTATAAGCACGCCATTTTTCATTTCAAAATAATTATGAAAATCCAGTTCCACCATTTCATAAATCAAACCATTACCTCTTTATTTGAAAATCATTTCACAAAAACTTTTCGCGTCTTAAAACCAAGTCACTTTAAAACCAAAGTTCCAAGATTTCAAAACTAAAGAACATAAGACAATGCGAGAGGAAACTAGTTTCAGTGGGTGACTTGGAAATATGGTTTGAGGCCATATTCCAATCAATTCACTGTAATAGAGAGTGTTCTAGAGAATATCCTTGGCTCCACAAGGCTTGTCAGGCCCTGCGAGCTCACGGAGACCATTAACCCAACTCTCTTTTAATTTCCCCTAATCGTCATTAAACCAAGAAAACCAAAGGACTCTGAAAGGTCCCGACTTCCCCTGGATACTTGAATCCCTTCAAGAGGTGTGATGATCAGCCACACTACTCATAACCAAAATTCCAAGTCCCGACAATCCTAACTCCAGACTATCCCAACTGTTCCCCAAATAACATGACCCAAAGAGAGCGAACCTCCTCTGATACCATTTTGTCACGAACCGAATCTGATCGCCACTGAAACCAGCACCAAACCCGGCCCATGACAAGGCCCGAAGGGCGTTCCCGATACCCACGGGCCGACATAAGTGCCCGGGTATCATAAAATGATAATTGGGAACGATTTACCCAAGTTTATAAACATAAAACAACAAATGAATCCAATAAAACGAATCTGGATTTTTCAAACCAAACAATGTTTTACAAAAATTCAGAACTGAATTACAGAGTCTAAAACAACACAAAAAGACTATAAAAAAGGTACAACCCCAAAAATGAACAGCCCAAGAACCACAACATGGAAAGAGGCATCACCCTCAAGCCATCTCCACAACACTGCATCATGAATGACCAGTGAAAACTCGAAATGTTGGCACAAAAGTTGTACCCAAACATGCGACAATAAAAATAACCAAGTCTACTTACACCCAAGGGTGTAAGTAGGGTGTGAGACAAAGCCCAGTAGGATACCACCACTAAGAGATTCCATGTGATAAACATTCAAAGATGAAAAGCATGCAAGTTTTTTAAAAACATGTAATTTCTAGTTACAATTTCTTAAAGATGCAGCTAAAAAATCAGTTTTCAAGTGGGCTAATTTAAAGAATCAACACTTGTAAAATAAATTCAAAAGCTGCTGAATTTTTCTAGACAAATATATTGTATGCCGACGGTAAGTATAAAGTATCTAATGAGCACAAGCAATAGGAAATAACCCCTAAGCACTAGCTAGTTGTGGGTCCCAGGTACCTCGTATCTCGGTGAGAGTAACCACAAAAAAATTTCCATTCTCATACACAAGCCACTAGTAGGGAAAATACCCATAACCTAGTGGTCCCAAATCATCATCATCATGGTTTAGTTAGAGTTTTAATCATTAATCCTTATAAGTGAAACTGAGGCCAAACCCCACGGATTCACTAGCATACTAGTACACGTCCACCCACCTAGATACCTGGGTTTTCCATTTGTGATCAAACAAGTTCAACAAGCCAAGAAATATAGTTTTCACATGAAAATATCACTTCCACATCACACATTAACCAAACAGCCCCATGTACATCACACAGGTCACAAATTCCCCTTTTCATTCAAATGCATTTTGAAATCAAACTCACACCAAAATAGCCCACAACACTTTTTTGCATAAATTTCACAATCCAACACATCCTTTAAAATTTTATAGAGTCCCTAAAAATATGCTAAACATCAAATAACAGCCCAATCACATGTTTCATAAAACCCTTTTTATAAACAAAATCCATTTTTCACATCGCACTCACACAAACAGTCCACATCACGTTCACACCTCTTTCACATTTCATTAAATCCATTAAACATTTTTATAAAACATTTCCAAGAGGATACACATCACATGACAGACCTATTCACATTTAAAATGGTCCATTTGAAAGTATAAACAATCCAAAATAGTTTTCTAATATGGTTTCACCTCTTACATAAATCATTAAACCATTCAAAACTTTCATAAAACAATTCTAAAGAGTGTACCAAATCTATTCACATAAAACCCATTTCAAAACCGTATTTCAAGGACAAAGTCACGCCAATGAAAATTAAAAACAGAATTTTCAGCCCCAAAAACATTTATTAAACTACCCCCAAGTGTTATACAAACACCTCAAACAATACCACAAAAGATCTACATGAAAAGCACATGTTTTCAAAATCACTTTCAAGAAGTACAATAAGGTTTTACACCTTAAACCCATAAAAACCTCTTTAAAACCTAATGGCACACCAATACCATACCAAATCAGAATTTTCAGCCCAAAAAAGATTTATTAAACCAATTTCATATGTTATAAAACACACCCAAACAATACCCAAAGGTTTACACATGAAAAATACCCAATTTTAAGCTATAATGAAACTATAAAAATAAATGCTTAACCAAATCCAACATAAAAAATTTTCACACCACACACAACATATTAGGAACATGCATAATAAGTAATCCAAGCAGAATAACTCATCTAGAAATGAGTACACATGGAATCACCTACCTTTTATGTCAAAACCCTCAAAACATGGTGTGAAACATCAACCGCACCACCGCCGCACCTCAAGGAAGATAAATCTAGAACTAGACCACAATATTTGACCAAAAATACACAAAATCAAACCCTAGGTTCGAACCACAACTTCTAGACATGAGGAAATTTAAGAAATGGTGAAATAAACCCTAAGAAATGGAAAGAAATCAAGGAAAGAAACACTTACTTGAAACATCTTGAATCAAACAAACCAAATAAACCAAAATTTGAATCTCCAAGCAACCAAACCTGATATGGAGGCTCTAATGGGGATGATAAGGTCAAGTGGGGACTGAAATGGGGGCAAGAGAGTGAAAATTAAAATATTTATGAAAGAATCAACTTACCTTCTCAAATCTGGATGATTTGAGGAACCCTAAGAAGTTTTTCCCTACTCCGCAAGGAAAATGAGGTCCAAAGTGGAAAAATGAATAATGGAGATGAGGCGCGGGATTTTGGCTTCAGGTGGGAGTGGAAGCACAGAAAAACAGTAAAAAATGAGTAAGTTATTAAAGATTTAAAAAAAACAATTTAAAACTGGAAATGGCTCACGGGTTAGCCCAATTCCAAATTAATTCACTCAAACCCAAAATGCTAATGGGTTCAAAAGGGTCCAAATGGACATGGTGATTTGGATTGGTCATAGGAGGAAATGTGGGAAGTGGAATGGATGAAAAATGTTAACAAATGAAGGAGTTATAAAAGAAAAAAAATATTTTTAAATCTGGAATTGGGTTCACGGTTTGGCCCAAATTTTGAAAACCCTTCATTTACACCAAAATGAATGGAAAACCCCCAAAACAAAGAAAGAATGGAAATTAAATGAAAAAAATACATTTAAAAGAAGTCATGGATGTGACACAAAGTAAGGCTTATAAGATGAGAGGATGGAATTGGATAATTTATTTGTGTAGGTATTGTCCAAACCAATTGGTTTTGACGGTGTGAAGAGAGGGGAAGAGGGGTGGCCTTTTATAAGTGGGGTGAGCGGCACACTTCTAATTTTTTTGAAGTTAAATAAACCCATGTTTTTACCTATCACAAGGCTCCAATAATGCACTAAAATCAATACTAAAAGGGATAAGTTCTAAATATGGTCATCCAATGGGTTTTGGACAAGTTTTGGGTCATTGTTACACCTTTTATTCTAAGTTTAACTATTATGTAAACTTGTTTTTATCTTAATCGTTGTAATTAATTTTAATTATTTTCACTAATCACTTTGGTCAAAAATAAGGTTTACCTTATTAGAAATTATAAATTATGCTGATTCAAAATATAGAATCCATTTTTTCAAATTCAATTCACAAAAGTGAAAAATTTTAATTTAATATTAATTCCACAGACGCGGTGAGACAACGGGTTTTTAAGAAGAGTATTTTTTATAAAAAATACGATTTTGTGTTAACTCTATGAATAATAATAATCATTTTATGAAAATAATTTAATATTTAATGATATATGATCTATACATTTGAATGACTGAAAATTAAAAAAAATATTTCAAAAACACTTTTAAGAGGTGATTGAGAACCCTACAAAAACTGGCCAAAATCAAACGTTAAACCATCAAAGTGATTACCAAACCATTCCAGAAAAAACTAAAGAAGTTGGAATCCAAAACTTTATATAGGCTTAATTCAATAGAGGTTACTTGCGTACCTAGATCGCCTTTGATGAGATCCTCAAATTGGTAATCCATCTTGTCCCAGACCAGAATATATTCCTCCAAATTTATGTTTCTCTCATTGAATCCACGCAATAAAATATGTTTTCGTTTATTTATCCAATAATTTTGCTCGTCATTGAGATCCACTTGAAGCATTCCTTTGAACATTTTGGCGCCATCCTACCTTGAAACATTGATTAAAAAAGACTCCTCCAGCATCTATTCTTTGGAGTGAAAAATAAGATCCAAAACATTTGTTATATCGTTATCCTTCCTGCATGTATCCTTCATAACACCCACATCCAATTCTAGCTTCTGATATGGATCATTTTTCTTGTTAGCTTGTGCTTCCCCCACCTCATCACAAGGGGGGATGCTTTCTCCTTAGGAAAAATGAGTTCTTAGATCGCTCCTAGGATAGGTTCCCAAGAAGAAAGCATATCATCTACCTCAACGAGATTTGGCTTACCAAATGATCTAGTTGCCATGGGTTTTGGTAAATGGAAGTAGTCTTTACGTTTTCTTGTTCTTTTACCTTTGATGACTGGATAATCTCTGGATTCATGGGTTCCTTTCTTCCCTTTCCTCAAGCCAGACCCAAAGGCAATGTTAGGTGATGATCCTATTCCCCGTCCAAATTAGGTTGAGGTTCTACTTCTTTAGCACTCTAACCCTGTTCCACCATGGATCTTAGAAAATGCATGTTTCCTTTTCTACCTTGGAATGACAATCTTCCACCCTTCTAAAACAATATCTTCCTCTGTAGTTTCTTTCAAAGAATTGAATCGGTTGTGGAGCAATAAAGAAGCAGGGGGAGCCTGCAACTTAGGAACCTCCTGCGGAGGAAAAGATCTCTCGCGAGATTTAGGAAGAGCCTGGAGACTAAATGCACTTGAATTGGTCATCAATGTAGGATCTAGAGATCCATGGGGCACACCAACCAGTGGTAATGAAGGCTAGTTTTCACTTACACTACCTGTGGTGCTCCTGTTAGAGACAGAGTCGGGATGAATGTCAAGCTCCTGACCTTTACACCCAAGATCAAAAGACATTGTCTAGGCATAAGGGGGAAGAAATGGTTGTTGGCCTCATCCCCTCCTCGCCCACACCCTATGATACTGGCTTAACTCCTTCCAGGTCAGCCTCAAACCAGCAAAGTTTTCTGCTACCCTTGGTTCAGATTGCTGAGGTCTCACCCCCTTCTAAGGAGGGTCATCATTATTATTACCAAAGTTGCTCGAGAGTCCAACTAAGTAGTGATGCAAAACGGGCTTGCGGCCCGCGGGCTTCATGAGTATGGGGTAGATGCGGGGTGGGGTGGGCATAAAAAATTTGATCGTTTAGAGTGCAGGCTAATACGGGTTGAGCTCGCGTGGGTGCAGGCCAAGGCGGGTTGAGCCCACACGGGTGCGGTCTTACCCATGGGCCTAATTTTAAAAAATATATTTTTTTACAATATATGTTTCTTTAATATTTTAGCTTTTTTAATAAAAATTGTGATTAAACAATGACATGTGATTTCTCACCGTAATTATCATACTAATTCACCATTCATTCACATGTGAATTTTAAATAGGTTTATATTTATTATTTTAATATGATAATATAATATTCATATTGTAATTATTCACCATATTGACATGATGTGTCGTCCTACCTCTCGAAAAATGGAACTCATCTCCCCTTCACATGGTTCAATTCTAAAAGAGTTATTATAATCATAATATTTTTTGGGTCGATTTAATTTTGTTATTATTTAATTTTATTTTTTTTATTAACAAAATAGGAAGGATTTCATGGGAACCCTAATAGCCTCCTTTGAAACCGGTTGTTATTTGGAAATTCATCATTCATTCCAGCCGTTCACATCACCACATGACCAACATTATCATTCGTCTCCTCTCACTGATCACTCGCCGACTTTTCATCTCAACAGTTCACCACCACATCGTCGTCGCCACATACCATCATTAACCCATAGAAAAATGTTTCATTACATCCCTTAAAACTCTAGGTATTTTCAATCTGTAATTATCCCAACAATAACCATTAAGAATGAGAAAAAAATACAATATTTAAATGATTATAAATAGTATATATTTTTTAAAATGCAGGCAACCCTCGGGCTTATGCGGGGCAGGGCGGGTTTGAATTTTTTTAGTCCACATTATATGTGGGCTTTTGCGGATAAATCCGCATGGGCTTGGCCCGCCCGGCCCTGGCCCGCCCGTTTTGCATTACTACAGCTAAGAGACTCGCACCATAATTGGCTTTTGTCCCATGACGGCAAATAGAGGTAGCATGACCCAGACGATTGCAAGTCGAACAGAAATCGACCCACAATTCAAAGCGTACCTGCTGCTTCCAACAAAGCTCCCCCTCAATCTCAATGCAAATGAAGTCTACCGGAGCCTTGGAGACATCAATTTCAACACAAATCCTCAGAGAAACTGGGTGACATAAGGCACGGGTGTGGTGATCCGAACACAAGAAATGTCCCACCATGTTACCAATCGACCTTAGAATCCCCAGATTTTGAAACGGAAGAGGTAAGTCAAGAAGAGTAATCCAAATCGGTGCCAGCGGGAGATCCCATTTCAGGTGGAACTCAAACAACCAATGAAAAAGTGCAGTGGAAATCGGAGAGGGCATGAGGAATGGAAGCCCGGACTGAAATCAAGTCTTCTTCATTCGCAAAATGAATCAAAAAATGATGTTGGGCCAGGAGCCCTACGATCGCCTGCTCGCATAAATCACAAGATTCGAAGATGCACCTGTCGAAGTCGTCCACCAAGGGATGCCCCTTGCCGAATCAAACCACCAAAGAGAGACGAAGCAGAGAGGACGCGTTAGTAAATTCCAACGAGGAAATCGGAAGCCAAGGAACACCATCTTCTCGCAACGGAACTTTAGGGCAAACATCGATCTTGGTAATTAAGTAGATTAAATATAACTAAATAATTTTTAGGTTACTTTAAAGCATATTCAAAACATATTGAGACTCTTAAATTACTTGATCTATTAAAAGAAATGATTTTACAAAAAATCGGTATTTTTCACTATTCACTAAAAAATCAATATTTTCCGAAAAATCCCAAAATTTCACCCAAAGTAAATTTTGATAT
Source organism: Viscum album (assembly GCA_963277665.1). Lineage (NCBI taxonomy): Eukaryota > Viridiplantae > Streptophyta > Magnoliopsida > Santalales > Viscaceae > Viscum > Viscum album. Next base: position 1,770,192,487 of record OY728152.1, read on the forward strand.
AACGATTTCAAAAATGATATTCATTTTTTCAAATTCAAATTCTAAAATGTAGAAATTAAGCTTTTAAATAAAAACTTATAAGAAAATAGTTTAGTTAAACTATTTTCTTTTTTATTTAAAAATTACTTAATATTTTTATAACTAATATAACTATCTAATTCATATTAATAAATATAAAAATGATTAATCTATCATTACTTGGATTGTTACACTGTCGCTCCCCCCCCCCACCTTGTTTTCTCTAGAAGGCACAAGATTGTGGAAGCAGGATGCCGAAGTGAATGTGCAAGTGGGATGCCAAACTAAATAGTGAAGCAATGATGGTGAACTGTTGAAGTGATGCAAGCTGGTGGTGGGGCAAACAGGTGGAACATGCGTACGACACAGTGTACATGGAACAATCCAAAATCTTGAGGAGGGTAACAAAAATGAATGGTCACGCAGACATGTGGCAATCTACGACTGGTCACTTCAAAAAACCATGGATCACACTTGATGCTGAGGGTGAGAAAACACAACTAAAGAAACACAAAACGTTGACACTGGAGTTATTAGATCCTTACAAACAATGGTGGAAATCACGACTGAGAGGATCACGCGTGTAATCCCCCGGAAAGCAAAAGGGTTAAAAAGACTAAATGTCACTACTCATGTCAATAAAACACACATTTCTTCTTGAGAGTCTACCTAATTAAAACTTCATAGTTAAATCATGTTTGACCTGGAATAGTGTCAAGATGAGTGACCTCCTAGGAAGTTTTTCGACGTGTGTGTGAGTGAGAACAAAACACACTGAAAGAACGTATGTTGGCTTGTGGGGATAGTCATTAGTCTGATGATCCATTCTGACATGTTGGTGGATCCCAGAGGGACAACATATGTATGCAGGGCAACTAGTGGCGCCCAGCGAGTCAAGACTCGACGACCTTATTAAAAAGGCAAGGTGTCGGTGATGTCAGTGGGACCCGATTGTTAGAACGCATGCATACACCAAAGGAAGCAAAGCCAAGTGAACGGGCCAACGAAACGTGGCCCTATGCCAAGCCCAGGTTGAGGCCCCAGAACAGAAAACGACTCATAAATGCATAAATACATAAATATTTGCATGATAAAACAAATATAATAGTTTGCATAGCAAATAATATGAATATGCAATGCAAAATAATTCATGGCATCAACAAATAAAAAGGCCAACAAATTAATTTACAACATTTAAGCATGTCAAAATTCACAATCTTGAAGCAAGCATGGTAACAGCTCGGGCAGGACACTTGGAGTGCCACAATTGGCCAACAAGGGGGTGATGGGGATTGAGCCAAAATAGCTCTAACATGAAAGCACACCAAGAAGCACAACCATGGAGAACCAAAGCTGCAAGATCTCAGCCATCAATGGCTTAGATGAAGCCAAGCAAAAGGATCAGATCAACCGCTTAAGCAGGTGGCAACAACGGGCCAAGGGAATGGGCCGGCATAGCTGGGTCCATGGCACGGCCCAAGAAACATGCAGGTCCAAAGACAATCAGGCCATAGAGCCAGTCCAAAGGGAAAAGTCCTACACATAAAATTAAAACATCCCAAAATAACCAGCCCAATCGCACATATAAATTCCAGTATATTTAAAAAATACACTTTAAACCAATTAATTCATTTTGCATAAATTCAAAATATGCCATTTAATTTTACAATAACAGTATTGAAAATTCAAACATACTTTGAATTGATGAGGCAATTAAAGAACAAATCCTGAAACCTAAATGTTTGTATTCATAATGCAAATGGCATCGACAGAGCTGTACGAGGAACCCCTAAATCACACATTCTGACATAAATTATCCATCAAACATGAAATCCCCATCTCCCCTCCCATTGTCTGGTGCATCATGCCATCAGTCATCATCCCTGGGAAGAACTTCAAACACCATCCCTGCCCAACATCCATGAAAATGGGTGGCAGAATCTCTCCCTCTCGCCCTTGATCCCACCCGGTCATGTGGCCGCAGCCAGAGATGCAAGAGAAAAATCCGTGAGAACTAAACCGGTGCTTGTTACAAGCTCACCGCCACCGCTAACAGTCAGAGCTGCAGAGCCAGGTCGGGCTGTTGAGAGCAAACCAGAACACCTGAAGCTCCCTGTTTTGCTGGAGACCCAGATGGCGGAAACCCAATATTCAAGTCCGGAGGGAACGCCTCCTGTGGCTGCCTTCGCGGGTTACGCAGACTAGCACCCCGCAACCCGCCCTGCTGCTGCACCTGAAACCTATAAACCTCTGAGCTCACCAACTGTGGGAAACTCAATGCTCTATTCTGGAACTCTGCCCCATGGCTCACAACTCCACCCAGCTGCCGCTGCTGAGGCACAAAGGCCTGGAATTGAATGCCATTCTTTCCCAGCATGGGACGAACAGTCTGGGAAGGGGATTCCCGGGTGGATGTGTACAGTGAATCCGCAGATATCTGGTTGTCGTGGACCAACAGGCTTTCTCCATTTGGTGGAAAGCCTCGGGCTCCGACGGACATCCATGAAGGTTTTTGCTCGTTCATGGCTGGAGGTTTCATCATCCTCTGAGCCGGGTCGCCAAGACCATTCCCATGGGGAAAGTGGGTTGCTGGTGGAATCGCCATCCCCCCGTTGTCCAGATTATCCCTCAATTCTCCATTAACAACACCCCGCTGCTTAACAGTTGCAATCTGCAATAGATTTACATTCCTCGACGCCTCCTCCGCCGACACAGGAGAATGACACAAAGGCTGCGGCTTTGACGGCATGTTTTGATTGGCCAAGGCTGTGCAGTTCAGCTCAACTTGCTTTGAAATCTTAGTTTTCGGCTCACCTGGTGACAGGAAGTGTTGTTGCATGCCACCATGGCTGACAGAACAAGCAGCTCTGTGGGAATTAGCAGTTCTGTTATCCATCCTCGTGATAGGTTCTGCAGGTTCCCGTGGAGCTCGGCTTTCCAGCTTCAGAACAGTAGTGGGTAGCGGTTCATATTCTCCGACCCATCCACGCCCAAATTTTATCCCTGTGGGAAGTACCTGCTCGATCCTCTCACAGGCAACTTTCCAAGCAATGGGCCCAAGGGTCGCAGAAAAACGAGCAAGGCTTTTAGCATAGGAGTACTCAGCATGGAGCCCAACCTGTGATAAAACAACAAATTGAGACAAAAAAAATTGAGACCAAATTGGGAAAGAGCATCGGAGGGCGTCAGTTTATATGCAACATACAGGAACTAGCTGCTTGTTTTCTCCCTCAAAAACTGAAAAGACCGGCTGTGATCTGACAGTGGGTTGATCATGCATGTTATAAGTCACACGGCGGTTATCATCAGTTAAGGATGGCTTCTTTCCAAATTTACATGGAGCCTTTCCTTTAATAGTAAGGAAAATCACATCAATTACGCGCAAACAATACAACAAGTATAACATATGAAACATACATATATGAAGATTACCTGGATATGGTTCTTCGGCTTTCTCAAGGTTGGTATCAGCTTGAGAAGAGTTCCCCTCCATCACACCATCAGTATTGTTAAGCCTCTCACAACCAGTGTTCGTCATGTTCAAACCATTATGAGCATCTCCACCTGTTGCTAGTATGGTACCTGAAGAAAAATCGGAGCCAACGGGTTCCTGAGAAATCCGGCAGATTGGTTTCTTAATCTGCCTCTTAGGCAACAAGTTCGGTTTTTTCTTCTGTTCCGAATTGAGTTCTGTTGTCTCAATCCGTAGCCTCTCAAACTTCTTTCTTGCTAGTTCTTGTATAGAACATGCCTATCCAAAATAGTTTAGTATCAAATTACAGAACTGCATTGAATCAATTGATAAAATGGCCACCGAAATCCTTGCACCTGTTTGTAGTATATGGTCTCGGGTGTATTGTATTGCATTGCATTTGAGCATATTAGGAAAACATCACTCTGCATTCAAGGAACAGAAGCCAATATCTGGGTAAATAAGGGCAAATAAGAAAAACAGCCGTTTCAAAATATAAGTTACAAAAACCAAGAAATCACACCACTGTACCTATATTGAATAAGAAAAAGTGACAGTAATCTCAAATATCCAACGCAGCACAAAAGAACCCCAATTAAGAGGATAGCATAGAAAAAATGACCTACAAAACCCAATAACAATCCACCAAACAGCTGGGGAGGGGGGGGGATTCGCATCCAAAATGGTAAACTCGGAGGAATTATCCACAACCGATGAGACTCATGGGCTGTTAGGATCTTTCCTCCTCCAACCCAAACTTCCCAGGCCCAATACATAAACTTTTCTTAGGTTTCCTTGCTGAAACTGACATGGGATTGAGTTTGCACCAAATAATCTTCCCCTCAAACCAAAGACCATGCATCCGGACCTCCCCTACAACGATATTTCAGTTGATCCAAACATCTTGCACCGTGGTTTTCATCACCAGGACACGCCGCCCGACTGCTGTTATCCGGAAGACACAAGACACCACCATGGATCCACATGCTCCAACCGAGTCACCAGTGTTTTCCATCCACATTACACCTAAACTAAACCATGGCTCTGATATCACTTGTTAGAATCTTTCTTCTGCCAACCCAGACTTTCCAGGCCCAACGCATAAGCTCTCATGGGATTCCATCCTAAAACCAATTGAAGATGGGAGGAGTAACTCATCCAAACTTATATGTTAGCCATCACTCCTCGCTGAAACAAATGTGGGATTGAGTTTGCTCCTAACAGAACTGTAGTAAGAAACGAAAATTCATAACTAGATGGACAGTCCTGTCAAATAAGTGAAGAGCTAAAACACCCAATTCCGGTACCGAAAAGTGGAATGCAAATAACAAGACTTTGCGTGCAAATTGCAAAAGTCCCCAAAAGGCAGAAAAATTTTGAACGCCCACCTCAAATTGCTCCAATGAGTGATATGATCCATCTCCTAGCTTCTTTCTCACAGTGGCAAAGTCCATTGGATGCTCAATAATGTCATGGTAATCCGGAAGCTGATGAGAAACAACAAACCCAGTCTTCAATACAAACCATTATCTTCCAAACCATACATATTGAAGATGATAGGTAAAAGACCTACCTCTTCAGGATCAACTGGATCAGCATAAACACCATAAATGTCCTTCCTGTCACATAAAAATCAACTCGTGAAGTCCAAGAAGCCCAATAGAAAAGCAATGAGGCGGCATATAGAGAAAGAGAGAGATGGACAGAGATGGCGTACTTTTGGAGTTTGTCGAGAATAATTTCCAGTGACTTCTTATCAGGTAATCTAACTCCAAAGGGAGGATCCGTAGGCGTCCCTGGTCCAATAGAAAAAGAATGAACAACCTCGAATGATTTTAGTGAAGCCAAAAGGGCTGCATATAAATTCGAACCGGGAACAGAGTCGACTCCTCTTGAATCCCGGTTTCGTGCTTTATCCTGTGCAACATATTCAAACGCTAGGTTAAAAATCCAGTAACCCGACACAAGGACACAATAAGAACGCGCATAAGATGGAATTAAGAGACGTGGATGGCGTCCCGGATGGGGACAGATACAGATGAAGCAGACAGAGACAGACAGAAAGGGATAGAGGCCTCTAGAGAAAGAAAGAGGAGTGGTAGAGAGAGAAATGTGGGAGCCTGATCAGATTCTGTGGGGGGAGATCGGTTTTGACAGTTGACTCGACCGTTAATATCTCAATTCCCTCCGGCATAGCCACACTCCCAACAGATGGAGAGAGAGTGTGGGTGAGGCGTAGTGAGGAGAGGGTAGTAATAGTATAAGGCAGAGGACCAATAGAAAATCTGAGAGGTTTCAGCTGAGCTGGACACCACTCTTTTTCAGTTAAACCTCTCATCCACAGGCAATTTTTCCTTTCCTTTCTTCAAACAGCAGCAATCAGATCCACCAAATTCGTACGCACCTCGTCGTCACTTTCATCGTCCTCATTCACATCATCCCCTTCGCAATTGCAGTCTCCATCTCCGCCAATCCGCCGCTTCTTAACCGGCGTGCCCTCCGACGGAGACGCGGATACCGACGGCGGAGCGTGCGCACCACTTCCCCCCATCCGCTGCCGTACACCACGGTCTTCATCTCCATGAGGAGACAGCTGAAGCTGCACCAGCTTCAGCTTCTTCTCTCTCCTCCTCTCCTCCTCCTCCTCCTCTTCTCTGTCGTCCTCGTCCACGTAGTCGCCCTCGAATTCGTCTTCGTCTAGATTCAAGCTATACCTCACAATCCGCCGCCGCATGCTCCGTCTGCGGTCCGGAGACCCAAGCGGAGCCGGCGGCACCGCGCGATGCGCGAGATCCGCCTTGGAAGGTCTTCCCTTCTTCTTCGTTCCCTTCACGATCTGAACCATCCCCAACCTCCCCACCGTGCACCCTCTCTCTCTCCCTACTGTTTCTCTCTCCTACCACCACCTCACTCTTCCTGTCTTTTTACTTCTTTATTTCTCTTGCCAAGGTGTGGGGTTGGTTCACAGGCTGGCTTTATGGTCCGAGCCAAGGCTCGTGCCGGACCCTCAGCTTTGGACTCATACCTGTATTTTCATTTCCCTCCCCTGGGCCGCTGCCGCCGTCACGTCACCCCGGCTTTCCCACTTTCCCCTCGCGCGTGAGATTTCAGTAGGGGCGTGTTGTTCACGCTTGCTCGGATTTCCAAGCGCAATAATGAGAAGTCTGAATTGATCATCCGTGTGTGTAGTTTCATTTAGGGAGAAGACAACGAAGGTTCAAAACTTACTCCCATTTCTAACAGTTTTGAATAATTGTATTTTTTAAAAAATAATTACAATTCTGATATTATGCGAAAATGTTGAATTTGTTGTGAAATTGATGCGTTATGAATCACGAAAACATCGATTAGAAACGTTATGAATTAGAAAAATGCTGATTAGATGCATTGTGAATCATGAACGTAATGACGGAGTAAAACAAATCAACTGACAAAATAATAAAAATAGTAGAAGAGAAAAAAAAAAGTATATGATCACTCAAATCACACACTTCTATTAACATATCATCGTATATACAGAATACATATGACTTAATCAAATGTTCAATATTAATCTCTACAAATCAAATTCAACGGTATGAATATTAAAAGTTTGGTCAAATAAAGAGTTTTGTTGGAAAATGAAAAGTATTCATTCATTCAAACTTATGGCATTTTATATCATAAATGATAATTTATAACATTCCCCCTCGTATGTCATGAATTCATGGAATCTACTAAAAATCTTCACTAAAAACATTGTGGGGAAAACAAGTGAAGCTAGACATGATTTGACGCTATGTTGACTTTAAAAACCTTATCAAGAAAACCCACCATAAAAAAACCCAATAAAGAGAAAAATAGTAAAAAGTTCCCAAATCTCCCTAATAAAGTCCGGATATACTTTTCAGTTTCCGCATCTCAATTTTATAAATTAATTTCTCAAATGTTGAAGTTGACAATAACTTTGTAAATAAATATGTGAGATTATCACAATACCTTATTTGTTGAATATTAATCTCATCATTCTTTTGAAGGTCATGAGTGAAAATGGTTTTTTGTGAGATATGATTTGTTCGGTCACCTTTAATACATCTGAAGGTATCAGGACGCGCAGCGAAAACAGATGAGTTGGAGAATTAAATTTTTTTCACCAGCGATCTATGTAACTACGTCGTCACTGGTGAAGCGCGCCCCGGTACAACTTCCAAGGATCCCGCGTGAAATTATTTAGGTGCAAAATTAAGCCAAACAATTGCCTTGTTTGAATTGAAGTCGCATTTTACATTCGTCTGTCACTAGCAACCGTTGCTCAAAAGAACCGAAGTCAGATCTCTTTAGATCATCCACACATGCTTTGAAAGCCTGCGGGAGTGTCAATCGTTGAAGCCCGGGTGCTAGCGCAGAGATCCGATGATTCCTTCGACGTCCTGACGATCATCACTACATTGACCCATCGATATGTGAAGCTAAACTTCGATTGAAGGCTTGGATCAAGAGCATCTCTATTTAGGAAGTAGGAGAGAGGAGAGAGAGAGACTCAAATTCACATGATGAATAGTCGTGTGAATTAGAGTCTCTCGCACTTATATAGCAAAGTTATAAATACCCAAAAACAGCTCCTAACCCCTGAATATATATTACCTGCTAAATAAACCATAAACGATGTGTTATGACCAACCAATTGGGTCATAAATGTCATTTATATTTTTATCATTTACCTGTAATATAATAAATATATTACGTGATAAAAACGAGCTTTTAACTTGACACGTAATTCCTGCAAATATTAAACATACCTTGAATATTAAAATAATATTTGTTCATATAATATTTTCCATGTATTTGCTTTAATACTTGTAAATTCATTTAATAAATAAATTAAATACCAATTATTTTAAAGTTGAATAATATGAATTTATTTATTTCATGGTGATCGTATATTCTCAGACATATCCCAAACCTCGTGGCGGGGTTCACCGTGTCCTACACTCCCGTTCATCAGAATATGTCAGACTTTTGAACACGCTAAGTGCGTGACCCTTTGAGTCTTTATCTCGATAACATTGAATATTATTCACATTCTAGGAGCGGATTCTAGCAACTCATCAAGGCCTCTAAAGAGTTGATGTATCATCATAACGACGACAACCTTTTCTACGAACACATAATTTGCAATATAATCTATTTGTCACACGATATCTCGTAAACCAGGATGCACACTTCGTGTCATCATCCTTTATTGCTTTATTGTTTGTTGACCTAATTGGACAGACTTACATTCTTCTACCATGACCATGAATTTAGTGAAGGTACTACCGTCCTGATCAAATAGGTCTGAGACATCACTTCCTTCCGAAAGTGGCAAATTCTACCTTGATTATTCAATCAATGTCATACCACCAATGACGCACCCAACGCAGGCTACCTCACTACGACTTCAATGCAATGGTTTTTTCCTTGCATCAAAGTACGCGGTCAAAAAGTATACACCGATAATAATCTCAAGTCAGGAGACCATAACATGTGTTAGTATATATGAACTATCAATGACACCTGAAACATGTGATGTTCCTATTGGTGGGTTAGTCATCATGATCTCATCTACCCGAGATCACCAAGTGCGAACTTCATGAGAATAAATTTCAATGTTTATGGGCCTCCAACACCTGATAATCAAACATTATCTATGTTCAGTTAGTATGATGTATCTAGATCATATGACATATGTTTATAATTAATGTCATCATATCTCGAGGTTCTCATTATTGCCTGTGAACTGATATAACCTTTGATACAACGAGTAATCTAAGGACATTACCATATAAACAATGGATGTAAAAACAACAACACTATTATGGTAAGAGTATATCATGCATAATTCACTACATACATGATATGATAATCGAAAAGTACTATTTAAGTGGGTCTAGGGAACTCACTATTACAACACTCCCACTTTCACTAGAGCTAACTTACTAACAAACCTTGTTAACTCACACATGATAAAATCATGCTTCTACTGAGTTACAGCTTTAGTCATTGGGTCTGCCACATCTACGTTGTGTGACTATTCTACTATATGCGACCTCACCTCCTTGAGTAAGACTCCTCAAGAGATGATATTCTCGAGTATATTCCCTTTGTCTACCGTCAAAAACATGACCTCTTGGCTAGTACCAATGTTAGGTCCGCTAAGCTAGATACCCTCAGGGGGGGGGGGATCAGGGTGTGATAGATTAAAACAACTGCCCCTTTGATCTTGTTTCATCGTTGGACAAAACTCTCTTCTCTCTCCTTCCCAATGCAGAGTATGAACAAAAATTAAAAGATACACATGACACAACAATTTTACTTCGTTCACCCTCACTGGGCTACATCCAAGGAGTATACACCGACGATGTGCCGATGTACCAAATCCATTATAAGCGCACTGTTGTTTACAAGTTTGAAGTGGACTCACTGTCCCTCCTGGTTTACAACCACTCACAATTTTGAGAACTCACTGCTCTCTCAACTGAAGTGAGCTCACTGCTTCTTTAGAAGACCCACTAACAGTTTATAGACCTGCAAGTCTCTTCATTATCAATAATGAATGTATTCTCCACTGTATGTAGATGCTCTATTGATGTCCAAATTTCATCCATTGATGAATACCCCTTTTACCACTGATCACTGGACAACACCCTTGGGAAATACCTTCACAAAGCACCCTACTTCGCGCAGTTCCCAATTTCGCGAAGCTCAAACAAGCCTTCATGAAGTCCCAGCCTCTTCGCGAAGCACACACCTTCACAGAGCTCGTTGCCTCACAGAGCACACTATTTTGCAAAGCTCAGACCTTCACAAAGCTCAAGCCTTCGCAAAGCTTAGGTCGTCGCAGAGTTCAAGTCATCGCAAATCGACTTTCTTCGCGAAGCTCACTGAGCCAACGTGAAACACACCTCTTGCACGGAGCTAGCTTAGCCACCGTAAAGCTTCTTCTTTTGCGAAGCACACTGCCTTCATGAACCTCCTTCATGAGTTGAGAGCAACAAATTTTTCTTGGAAAACCCTCTACTTCTCTTGAGGGGGTCGAGGTCTATTTATAGGTGATTCCACAAACCCACGAACCTTCCACGCGAAGTCATCACCACGTTATCTCAAATCATGGAGCTCCAAAATTCTCTCTATATCGCGAAGCACCACGACAATTTTCGGATCGTGGAGCTCGTCGTAATCGCAGAGAACTCTGTCAATTCCTTTGCACCTTCGCCGCGAAGCTCCACTCACAATGCCCTTCACTGACGCAATGCTCTTCAACGCTGCTATTCGTGAAGCTCGTCGTAATCGCAAAGAACACCGTCTTCATGTTTTCGCAAAATCCACATCAAGAAGCCCATCTTCGCGAAACTCATGCCTTTTCCATATTTTGATGTGATATTCAAGGAAATCCATATTTCGCGATGCTCACCAAACTCCAAATTTTGGACCCCAAAAATTTGGCAAACACTGGAAAATGACGCCACCTTGTATCTTCTCTTTTTGTACCGCCTCAAGATCTTACATTCCTTTGTCATGGTTCATTGTCAACATGGATTGTCAACAATATCTCTGAAACTCGACAATTCACCATGGAAACCTACATTATCAACAAACAAAACCAACCCAAAACTGCTACAATGTTACCTTTAGGGATTTTTGCCCAAAAATCTCCCCTTTGGGTTTGTTGACAACTCTTATCAGAATGATTTTCTATACTTTGATACCTCACCAAGTCTCATTACGTCATCTACCACCATTCGCCTCTTGCGATTCAGATAGCGATCAAATATTCATTCACCACATACTCTAATCCCACATAAAAAATGATTGGCGTGAGAAACAAGAGTATTATAAAAAGTTCATCAATGGATCACTTCACTGTTAACGCCAACCGTTGATACCATACTAATACCAATTGCTGAATGCTGGAAACCTTCTAACACCATTCCAACGACACTCTTATACTTTTATCACAATCATCAGCTGTCATGATATCTATTCGTCGTTCGATCACTTCTAGCATCGTCAGATTTAATACTCCCCATATCTCATTGCTCTCCTCTATCTCGCTGCTCCACCTATCAGCTTCTCCCTGTGTCTTTGACTGAGACATTTTCTCCCTTCCTAAGCCACAAGTTCTCCCCCTTGAGGAGTCACTATTTCTCCCCCTTTGTCAGCAAACCCAAAGGTCATTCTTTTGTGGTCAAAGAAATTGGAAAGAACACAGATTAACATAGTAGAGAAAAACACACCACACCTTGGGGAGGGGGGGGGGGGGGGGGTCCCACATCCACACTTTTTCAAGTGTGGGGAATTTTCTGAACTCCCAAAGCCAGTCGATGCCTCTCAAAAGCTTCCTTGGGTAATGCCTTTGTCATAATGTTTTCAACCTATAGGTATGTAGGCACATACTCCAATTTCACAATTCCTTGCTCAACCTTCTCCTTGATAACATGATACTTTATCTCAATGTGTTTTGTCCTAGAATGATGGACGAGATTTTTTCTAAGATTTATATCACTTGAGTTATCGCACTAGATTCCGATCAGAGACTTCACTTCAACTCTCATATCATCAAGTTGCTTCTTCATCCACAATAACTGAGTGCATGTTTGAGTGGCCGCAATATACTCAGTTTCTATGGTGCTCAATGAAATGAAATACTGCTTCTTGCTCATCTAAGAAATACACAATCCACCAAGATAAAAAGCACCTCTTGATGTTGATTTCCTATCATCCACTAAACCGACCCAATCTATATCAGTATATCCCAATAACTCTGACTGATATTTGTTGCTATATATCAAGCTAAAACCCATAGTTCCTTTGATATACCAAAGTATTCTTTTCACTGCAATCATGTGGATTTCCTTGAGATTGATTTGATATCACGTTGCTTGGCATGTGGCGAAAACAATATCAGGTCTCGTCACTTTCAGGTACAGTAAACTCCCAATAATCTTCCTGTACTCTGTGATATTAACTGCCTTACAATTATCATCTTTTGATAATTTCATTTGGGTAGCAACCAGAGTCTTCATCTCTTTGTAATTTTCCATTCCAAATCTTCTCAGAACCTCCTTGGCATATTTGGATTGAGAAATGAATGTTCCATTTCTTCCTTGTGTCACTTGTAAACCAAGGAAAAACATCAGCTCTCCAATCATTGACATTTCAAAATCACTTTTCATGAATTTAGAAAACTGTTTGCACTGAGCTTCATCTGATCCACCAAATATTATGTCATTGACATAAACCAACACCATCATCCTTTGTTTACTATTGTTGTTGAAATAGAGATTGTAATCAACTCCCCCACGTTGGAAGCCAAGATTCTTCAAGTACTAATCAAGCCTTGAGTATCATGCTCTTGGTGCTTATTTCAACCCATACAACACCTTCTTCAGTTGACAGACCTTGTTCTCATCCTCATGAATGAGAAAACCATCTGTCCGCTCGATATACACCTCTTCCTCCAGAACTCTATTCAAAAATGAAGATTTGACATCCATCTAGAACACTTTGAACTTTCGTTGCACTGCAATGGCTAGGAATAATCTATTTGTCTCCAGCCTTGCAACTGGTGAAAATGTCTCATCAACATCTATTCCCTCTATATGGGAGTATCCTTTGCACACTAGTCGTGCTCTGTTTCAGATCACTATTCCATCTTCATTCATCTTGTTGTGAAAGATACATTTAGTCCTGATGACATTTTTATCTTCTGACCTCGAAACAATATCCCACATATGATTCTTCTCAATCTGATCTAGCTCTTCATTCATAGCTTGAGGCTAGTTTTCATCTTCAGCTGCATCAATACAGAATTTAGGCTCTACCTGAGATAGGAAATATGTATGCTGTAGTGATTTAATTCTTATTGTCTGAACTAGAGCTGATTGATCACCAATGATATTCTGCTGTCAATTTCAGCTCGAATCCCTGACTTCTGTGCAAATACATATTTTACTTATTCATGCTCATCATCAGTATCATCTCCTGAATTAACATCAGGAACTTATGCTTCTCCTGTGTTAATTTCCTCTTCATCACTTTCATCAAGAAACTGTTCACTATGCTGTTGAGCATTCTCTTCATTTTCCACAACAGTGACATTATTGCTCTCAACTACTTTTCCCAGCCTCTTGTTAAAGAATTTGTATTCTTTTATTTTTCCTGAGTATCCAAGGAATATCCCCTCATCTACACCTGACTCAAATTTCATATGTTTCTCCTTGTTGAGAATAAAGAACTTACTTCCAAAGATTTGAAAGTATTTCATTGTTGGCTTCTTTCCATACTACATATCATATAGAGTCTTTCCTTCATTCGGACACAACATAGATCTATTAGAAATATAGACCGATGTCAACACTGCTTCCTTCCAGAACCTCTCTGGTAGGTCTTTTTCAATAAGCATAGTTCTGGCCATGTTGTTGATGATCTGATTTCTCCTTTCAACCACTACATTCTGTTGGGGAGTTCTCACTGAGGAAACTTGATGCCTTATCCCATGTTTCTCGAGATAGTCTTCCACTTGACTATTTATGAATTCCGTACCATTGTTAGTACGAAACTTCAGAATTTTCTGTCCAAGCATCCCTTCACACTCCCTCCGGTACTATTTTAAGAAGCTAAACACATCGTACTTATGGGAAATAACAAATAACCATGCCATTCTACTATAGTGATCAATGAAAATAACATATTAGCTCTTTCTGTCAATTTCTCTTGGTGTGATAAGCCCACAAACATTAGCATGAACCAATTCAAGCACTATTGTTGACTTCTTTTCCTTTACCTTATACATCTTTTTGATGAGATTCCCTTGTTGGAATACATCACACGCATGATTAAGATCATGTGATAGCTTAGGGAGGTCTCTATCTGCATCACACTTCACCAGATCTTCTAGGGATGGTTGGCATATATGACCAAGTCATTTATTCCATAACTTGTTCTCTTCCTCTCTAGACAAAAATCACATATCTTCTTCTCCACTTACCAGGTAGATATTTCCCTTTGTTGTTTTTCCCTACAGAACCACTTCACCATCTCATCCTTTAACGATACACGTCTTCTTAGTAAACCTCATAGAATGCCCTGAGTCACATAATTGGATGACACTGAGCAAATTGTGATTGAGACCTTCTACAACCAAGACATCAACACGTCTTATTTATTTTTCCCGAAACCTGGTATTTCTCGATCCAATTATCTTTAGGCCTTTATCATTCCCAAACTTGAAAACTCCTTCTTTGTCATATTTTATGCCTGTAACCAGATCCTTATTGCCTGTCATGTGAGACGTACAACCACTGTCAAGGATTCACACACCAGAATAGTCTGATGCTTTAAGGGAAATTTCAGTAACCACTACCTTCTCTACTCTCTTATTCTTGGTCCATATTTTTGTATTCACACTCAGTATAAATTGATACTTCTAATCTTTCTCAGAGTATGATGGACCGACTTCATCTTGCAAGGCTGCAAATCTATTTTGCATTTTCAACTCACCTGTTGGTTTATTGATCTGCTACTTGCGAAAATTTTGATTTTTCTATGGCACACTCCTCTATATAGTCGATGTGCAGTATCTAGCCATGTGCCCAAATCCTCTACACCAAAAACAGTGTCCTTTGAAATACGTTCTAGAGAACCGTTCTCTGTTTGGATGCCACCTCTGTTCTTATACCCTTTGTTATCTTCTGGATATAGAACACAAATTTTGTGAGTGTCCCATCTTTCCACAGCAATAACACCTGATGAAAGGCACATTCCTACATGTCACTTCTAAACTACTAGTAGTTCCTTCGATTCCATGAATTTTATGATTCTTCTTCGAACCCACATCTATTTTTATTCTTGGAACGGGTGCTTGTGGTCTGACTTCAAACCCGACTGTTTTTTGTTTCTGATCAAGCCCCAAATCATCCTTAACATATAAACTCGATTACTACTTCTTTCCTATTGAACTACTAGGCTCATCTTTCATATTTTCAGTCTTCTGAATGACCTGCTTTCCTGATAACGTTATGGGAATCAGAAGTTTTTCTTAGTCCTTAATTTTTTGTTGCATACTGACAACTTCTCTTTCAAGTTCATCGATACGCTTGATCTTATCTTTCATTATGTTATTCAAGGCATCGATCTATTTTTTTTGTTCTTAAATCTTGATTTTATACTCACAAACCTATTCTGAGTCCTCTGGTGTTGATGAATTGATTTTTTGAATTTCTTCCATCAACTCAGACTTCTATTATTCTTACTGCATATAGAGTTTTGCTTCACAAACAACTTTGTTGGATTTATTTGTTTTAGCTCTCCAAACATCTATCTCTTTAAGAGAATCCTCTAAATCAGATTGCATATCAACTCTTCCTTAAAAATTTTCTTCTTCATCAATGTCGGTTTCTTCCTTTTTCTGAGTACTATCGAAAACCGCCACCATAGCATTTTCTCCATGATCTTTTCATTTCTGTATCTCTTCAACCTCCTCAACCTCAAACTCATCCAAACTATCACATTATTTTGAAAGAAGATTCTTCTTCTTAAAGAAATTTCTCTTGAACTGTTTATTACCTTTCCCATAGGTTGAAGACTTCTTCCTGGGAATTTCAACTTCATCGACATCATCATCTTCTTGAAACTTTTTGGGACGCCTTGCTGCAGGATGACTAACCTTTCCACATTGAAAACAAGCCATTGTAAGTTTCTCCTTGAACTTTCCTTTTCCTCTTTGCAAATTTTAAGAAAGAAATGACATCACCTCATCTGTCTCTTCATCCTCCTGAGAATCTTCAATGGTAAGCTTCTTCATGGCCTTGAATGCCACCTCCTTATATTTACCCTTTTCCACAACCTTGTTATCATCATTCCACATTTCATATGCAACTAAGGTACTATGAAAATTGTCCAGTGTCAACTCCTTCGGATCTTTATCTTCCAGAACTGAAACTTTTGGATTGAACTGAGGTGGAAGTTTCCTCAAGATGCACTTTACAATCTTTATGTCTTCAATGACTTCTCCAAGACCCCACATATCTTCTACAACAAAATTTACCTTGTCAAATAATGCATCAACATACTAATTCGGGTTCATTTTCAAATCTTCATACTTGTTCCACAGAACTTGCAGCTTCACCTCTCTAACCTTTATACCTCCTTCATATATATTCAATAGATTTTAACACATGGAATGTGATGTTTTTCATGACACAACCTTCGTATAAATTGCATTGTATAGGGATCCCCCATAAAGCATTAATTCCCTTGGCATCAACATCCAATTATCTATGCTCAGCTTCCGATAAAACACCACTATTAATATTGACTGTTATACCACGTATTGCTACTATAAACACATCCATTTCCAAAGACCAGAAGTAGTGTTGCATCAGATTCTTCCATAGATAAAAATTGTTCTCATCAAAGATCGGAATCCCTTTATGATTAGTGACCTCTATTTGAGAGATAAGCACTGATATCAACCTTTCCATCTGATACCAATTGTTAGGTCCACTAGGCTAGATACCCTGAGGGGGGGGGGGGGGGGTGAATCAAGGTATGAAAGATTAAAACAGCTGCCCCTTTTATCTTGTTTCATCATTGGACAAAACTCTCTTCTCTCTCCTTCCCAGTACATAGCATGAACAAAAATTAAAGCATGCACAAGACACAATAATTTTACTTGGTTCACCCTCACTGGACTACGTCCAAGGAGCATACACTGATGATGTGCTGATGTACCAAATCAAATATAAGTGCACTGCTGTTTACAAGTTTGAAGTGGACTCATTATCCATCCTGGTTTACAACCACTCACAATTTTGAGAATTCACTTCTCTCTCAACTAAAGTGAGATCACTACTTTTTTAGAAGATCCACTCACAGTTTATAGACCTGTAGGTCTCTTCATTATCACTAATGAATGAATCCTCCACTATATGTAGATGATCTATTGATGTCCAAATTTTATCCACTAATGAATACCCCTTTTTCCACTGATCACTGGGGAACACCCTTGGGAAATACCTTTGCAAAGCACCCTACTTCATGAAGCTCCCAATTTCACGAACCTCAAGCAAGCCTTCACAAAGTCCCTGCCTCTTCGTGAAGCACACACCTTCGTAGAGCTCGCTGCCTTGTAGAGAACACTGCTTCGCAAAGCTCAGACCTTCGCAAATCTCAAGACTTCGCAAAGCTTAGGCCGTTGCAGAGCTCAAGACATCGCAAAGTGACTTCCTTTGTGAAGATCACTGAGCCAACGTGGAACACACCTCTTTCACGAAGCTAGCTTAGCCGCCATGAAGCTCCTTATTTCGCAAATCACACTTTCTTTGCGAATCTCCTTCGTGAGTTGAGAGAAAAAAAAATTTCTTGGAAAACTCTCTACTCCTCTCGAGGGGGTTGAGGTCTATTTATAGGCGATTCCACTGACCTTTGAACCTTCCGCGTGAAATCAGTGCCACGTCATCTCAAATTGCGAAGCTCCGAAATTTGTACTGAAATTATATCTATACCATGAAGCACCACAGAAATTTTTGGATCATGGAGCTCGTCATAATCACGAAGCACTCTGTTAATTCCTTTTCACCTTCACCGCTAAGCTCTACTCGTAATGCCCTTCACTGCCACAATTCTCTTCAACACTGCTATTTGCGAAGCTCGTCGTAATCGTGAAGAACACCATCTTCATGTCTTCGTGAAATCCACATCAAGAAGCTCATCTTCACGAAACTCATGCCTTTTCCATATTTTGATGATATCTTCAAGGAAATCCATATTTCGCGATGCTCACCAAACTCCAAATTTTGGACCCCAAAATTTTGGCAAACACTGGAAAATAACACCACCTTGTATCTGTTCTTTTTTTACCACCTCCAGATATTCCATTCCTTTGTCATGGTTTATTGTCAACAACATATCTGGAACTTGACAATTTAGCATGGAAACCTGCATTGTCAACAAACACAACCAACCCAAAAATGGTGCAATGTTACCTTCAGAGATTTTTGCCCAACAACCAGTAGTAGGATTATCATAATTTATATTAAGATAAAACTTTACTTACTAGGTGTGATTCCAAGAAATGGAAAAAATCATTGTGTATTTTATACTGCTTCTTTAGCTACATCAGAAGTTGTAACACACTCTATTTTTATAGATATTCTTACCACTGGATTTAATGAGCTTTTTTTCTCTCAACACCTTAGCCTGATTGTGATATTAGATCATATTGATCTAAAATAAGACTAATTTGTGTCCCATTTTAACTAGTGTTCCTTCCTCTTCAAATAACATATACATATCCTTTATACTTCTTCAAGTACAATTGGATAGTTCTAACTACATCCTATACAATTATCCTGGATATAACTGATATTTTTCTACCATAAACTATATGTTGACAATATCACATTTAGTACATATCATGGAATATGTGATTGATCCATTGCATAAGCATATGGAATTATACTTACCACATTAATCTCCTCCTATGTCTCATACATTTCTTATTGAATATATTTATGTCTTGTGACATTGGTAACAATTCTCTTCTTGAATTGTTCCAACTTGTATTTTTTCAATACCTTGTTAGTATGTGTACTTTGACTTGGTCTAAAAAACCCATAAAATCTACCTTAGTAGATATTATTCCCTAAAACTTAGATGACTACTTTAAGTTAATATTTGGATACTTACTTTCATTTTGGTCTTAACTAACTGTAAGACTAGTAGTTTTTTTCATATGTTATCAACATATTTTACTTGGAAAACAGTGGTGCTCCCACTAACCTCTTGTAGACATATGAAAAAATTCATTTCTAAATGAATATTCTATGATATTGTTAATTAATTCAATTCAAAACTAGATTTCAATAGCTTATACCCCTTATTGAAATTTTATGGTGTCACCAACCCTTTCTGGTTGCATTGTATAAATTCCTTCCAAGATTGGTGGTCATAACATCCAATTCCTAATACAATGATCATAGAAAATAACTATGACAAGTAGAAAAATCTAATTAATTTAGGCATGACAACTTGGTATAACCAATAAAGCCTTATTGGTACCACTCTTGCACCACCCATGTAATGTTTCTTTTGAATACCACTCTAGTATCAAGATTTGAAACATTCAAAATACCAAGCACCTGAACTCTGGTACATGGAATCCATTATTGAATTCTAATTGATCTTTTCAAACTTAGTTTGTTTCCATTTACTACTTAATTGTAAGATAAATTATTCTCAATGAATAATGTATCACCATCCATGATGAATAAAAATACATTACCATGGTTTTATCCTTCCTACATAGTATGTGTCTCTAGAATAATCCTTTTCCACAAGCTCTTGTGGAACCTGTTCCTATGAAAACTATTTGTGCATCTTTGGCATTGACTAAATTTAAGTCAATATTGATCTCACTATCATAAATATAGATGTAAACACTTTTATATAAATATATTCAATCATTTGATTGTAACATTTCTATCGTAGGGATTTCTATAATATCCTTAAAACCTTTAGGATAATTACATTAAATGCACATTGTGTTTTTCTTGATACAATCTTGTTTATATCCTTAACAAAAAAATTGAATCCAAACACATGTTATTATGACATGATAGGTTTATATCATGCTAGAATTCATATGATATCAATTTGAAAATTGTAGTTGGAATATGGTTATGGGATAAAGCCGCTATTTGTGAATCATGTCTTGGAATATAATGGTAGTTTCTACAATTCATATGTGTCTCAACATTGATGCACCTTTTACTAACATCATAACTCTGATGTGTATAAGGAAATGTGTGTTTATGAATTACTTCATACTACATTTTATTGATCAATGTTATCATGTAATACCCTTCATCAATCCTTCTTAGTAGCATCATGACTCTGATGTGTGTAAGGACATGTGTGTTTAGGAATTACTCCATGCTACATTTTAATGATCGATGAATACTTTATCAAGATATTCTTCAGCACACAGGCCTGAAGCAACTCATATCTTCTAACCATGCATATTTCATACTTCACTTTTATATTCCTTGCAACACTTAAAGGAATTTCATGAGGTATATAGGTTTACCTATAGCTTAACCTTGGAATAGTTCATGCCCTCAATCTAAACAAATTCTGAAAGCTTTGTGTCTTACCTTTATTTCTAAAGGTTTTTTGTCAAAAACTAAATAAGTAAATGTGTTGATAATACCTAAGGTGTTTATATCTAAATAGTTTAAATACTATACTGAGTATATCATTAAAAAACACTTTTAGTTTTATGGACCAAGAATTATCTTTCCACAACTGGGTATTAGAGTCTTATAATTTTACATTCATCAATTATTGCCAATGATTCAAGTATTTCTAAACTATTAGTTTAGTATTATACAACACCAAAAACATTCATTACAAAATGTAATAATGTATCCTTGTGTCTAATGGACACATGAGAGAAATGTTTTGGTAATACTCAATAAAAGTTCAACTTTAATCATTATGCTCGGTAATTAGAATTTCTGCATTTCTTACTGCTGACTTAAGAATCACCCTTTATTAGCTTCTTAGAGAAATTATTGTACTTATTATAACATTTCTTTTCTTAATTGGTTATTGTATTTTAATACACATATGTAATAGGCATATTGTATTTATTACTCAAAAAGTAAATTAAATTCATTACTTATAATTGATGAATATACTTGAAGAATAACCAACTACTTTCTTCTTCAATTCAGTTCAAAGTATTTATACTTTTAGAGACTTATCTCATGAAATTCAAAAAAATAACCTCTTGTACAATTCCTTTCCTCTTTTCCTAAAAGGACATTGTGAAGGTGCCTTTGGCATCACATTTTCCATTGGCCTTTTCACCTTTTCTTTCAACTTGTTCACCATAATAACTAAATATTAAACTTTCTTTTGGTTCTTATTTAGTTGGAGAACCTTACCCAAAAAGTAATGAAGCATTTTCCTCATAATATTTTTTTTGAATATTAAAAAAACCAAAGTATATGGGTGAAAATAATATAAGAATGGGATGTATTGAATAATCATGACCCATATTTCAATTTACTAGTATTCAGTGCAATGATCACTTCATTCATATCTTGCTTCACCTTCTCCTCACAAGCTTCTTGGATACAAGACAACATGTAAAACCATCCATGTCCTAATGTTGTTACCACAAATCATTGGAAATAAATGATAGAATTATGATGTAAACATCAAATGCATCAGACATGAGTCTCCTCTAAGTATCTTTCTCACCCTCACTTTTTGAGGTGTCTTAATAGGTATTGGGGAATCCAACACCTTGAATTTCCTATATTATAATACCTTGTGGATGTGCCTATACTACTCTAGGAAATTCATGCTGGATAAGACATGTTATTTTTCCATAATTGATTTAAGTGAACTTTGTTAGGTCGGATAGGGTAATGGTAGATGGTATAGAGGGGGTTGAATAGACCATATTAAAAAATTTAATCAAATAAATTGATTAATAAAATTAGTTATCAAAGTTAATTATTATAGTTAATTAGTAGAAAAAAAAGTAAAGAATGCAAGGATGTTTTTATAGTTGTTCAGTCTAAAGTGGAAATACTTCAACTATTATACCTCTCTACTCAGCGAGAGATACATGTGCATTAAAAATGATTTTTATGGGGGAATCATAACCCAATTACAGAATCCTTTTCTAGTGGAGGGATAACCATGATACTGACTTTTGTATGGGGAGTCAGAACCCTCACAACCTAACTTTAGACATTAGTATTCACAACCATAATAGTCCCGACTTTAAATACAAGGAGTCACAACCCTTAGATCCTGAATTTAAGATCTAGGAGTCACAACCTAAAGAAACATAATAAAAAATAATTCTTTTGTGTTTAAAATCATAAATAGAAAAATAGAGTGTGTGTGAGGGATGAGAAAAAGTGTTACAGACTCAAAACTATACGAAAGAAGATAAACAATGAGAGCACAAGTACTGGTTGTTGAGGTTTAGATCAGATCGTCTCATCAAGGCAATTGTAGTCAAAGTAGAAGTAATTCATCCCTTGAGAGATCATGCAGGTGATTAAATAGAGTGTTTTGGGATTTTGCAAATGTACAACAGATTCAAAGTTCATGGCACTTTCACTTTGAAAAAACAAAGTATAAAAAATGTTAATGTGTGTCTCTATATTTCTCTTGTAATATTTAACCTCTAAGAGAGAATAATGTATATATATAAAATAAATATTCAGCAACTACAACAACTCCTCTTCCTTCAGATATTCAAAATAAATTGAGTTAATAGCTATCATAAATATCTCCATAAAAAACGTAACACCGTTGTCTCTTTATTCCTATAAAATAAATCTCTAATAAAGGCATTCAAAATAATTTGAATAAGTCTTCCAATAAAATCTCCAGAATAATAGTAGCATTCAATGATTTAAAACACCCATTTAAATACATTCAAACATCTTTAAATTTATTCAAAAAAGTTCCTGAAAAATAGAAAAAAAATCAAAAGTAAATTCAAATATTTGAATTTAAATAATATTGAAACCACCGACTTAATTGAAAAAAGACATTAAAATAATTTATTAATTTATCTCTATAAATATAGCAGAAAAAACATAAAAATATCTTTGATAAAAATCCTTAGATTTAATGAGAATTTATCCAGTAAAAAAACCTTTGAAAATAATCCACATATATGCAAAAAATCAATTTTCAGCAAAAATACACAGAATGAATAGTAACTTCGGAAATGAACAGTAATGTAGGGTTGATGAACCATACTTTGCACTATTCATAAATAGTAACGTATCATATGGATAATGAACAGTAACATGGGGTTGATGAACTATACTTTGAACTATTCATGAACAGTAACATAGCATAGGGATGTTGAACAATAACGTAGCATAGGGATGATGAATAGTAACGTAGTATAGGGATGATGAATAGTAACATAGCGTAGGGATGATGAACGAAAACATAGGGTTGATGAACCATACTTTTCACTATTCATGAATAGTTCATAGCGTATGGATGATGAGTAGTAATGCAGGGTTGATGAACCATACTTTTCACTATAACAAAAGTAGGGTTTCCCATACTTTGTGAAAAACTGAACATCATACTTTAACAAACTTAAATTTTTTTTAAGGGCTCTAAAATGTGAATTCACAATTTATTCAAAAATACTTATTTGTAGAAAAGCTTATTATCTTTCTAATGAATCAAGAATCAAATAAAACTGTCATCTATTATTCCAAATATCATAAAAAAACAGAAGCAAAAACATTCCGTAAAAACAACAGTTTTGAAAAATCAAAGCAGAACATTAAAAAATTTAATCACCATTCAAACTATATTTTTAGACATTTATGTAAACTAATGAAATAAATATAAAAATGTTGTATTTCTATAAAATAAAGTTTCATGAAAATCCAATATTTGTAGAAGTTTTAGTAAACTAAATACTTAAAATTTTTAAAACTGAAAACTGTAGAGTTTCTAAAAATGCAGTAGAAACTTAATTGAATTTTTAGAGTAATAAAAATGCATTTTCAGACTTTCTCATAAACTAACTAAATTTAGATAAATCTCTTATATATCCAATGTGATAAAAATAATAGAAATCCATACACTTTAGTTTAAGAAATCAACAAAATATATAAAGGTTTTTAAATAAAAAACACATGTAATCAAATAAAAAGAAAACATGCACATGAAAAAACAATCTCCCCAAGTAATCAAACAAGTATTCAAACAAAAGAGAATGGACATGAATAAAAACACCCCCATTTTGTTTGATTACAAAACCAAAACTTTTTAATAATTAAAACCAATTTATTTATCTTCATTTATTGCTCCCCATTTTCTCCCAAAATATATCTCCCAAAATATCTCTCTCTCTTTTTATAAATAAATGAAAAGTGAAAACAAACTCCCCCTAAACAAATATAGTAATAAAAAATTAAAATTCAACAAACCAAGTTCAAATTTATTTTTTTAAAACTGAGCAAATTCTAAAGGCTTTAAAAAAATATCTTCTATTGAATTTTTAGAAGGTATAAATTTTAAAACAATATCACCCTTATTCACATGATCTCTAATAAAATGAAATCAAATATCAATATTCTTTGTTCTATAATGATGTAAGGCATTTTTAGAAATAGAAATTGAATAAGTATTATCATAATAAATAGGTAGTTTATCAAGATAAAAACTAAAATCAAATAATATTTTCTTAATCCATAAAATTTGAGTACAACTACTAGTAGTAGAGATATACTCAGCTTCTAGAGTAGACAAGGCATTATATAGTTGTTTTCTAGAAGATCAAGAAATTAAAATTTCCCCCAAAAAATGACACATACCTAATGTTATTTTTTTTTATCAATTCTACATCCTCCTAAATCAGAATCAGAATAATATGTTAAATCAAAACAATTATATTTTGGATAAAATAAACCAGAATTTGCAGTTCCTTCAACATATCTACACATTATTTTGACATATTTAATATGACTTTATTTAGTATTTTCTTGAAATATAGCACATAAACAAACACTAAAAATGATGTTGGGTTTAGATGCAGCTAAATATAGAAAGCTACCCATCATACCTCTATGAAATTTAAAATCAACAGATTTACCAGAAGCATCAATGTCTAATTTATAGATTTAGCATAATCAAGACCAAATATTTTAACTAACTCTTTATAATACTTAGATTTATTAAAAAAATTCCATCTTTTCTTTGAAAAATTTGAAGTCCAAAAAAGAATTTGAATTCTCCCATTAAACTCATGTCAAATTCAGAAGACATCAAAGAATAAAATTCATTACAATGTATTTCATTAGATGATCCAAAAACTATATCATCAACATAAATTTGAACAACTAAAATATCATCATAATTTATTTTAATAAAAAGAGTTGGATAAACATTGCCTTTCATGAAACCATTATTTAATAAAAACAAAGAAAAACTTTAATACCAAGCATGAGGTGATTGTTTGAGACCGTAAAAAGATTTGGATAATTTAAAATCATGGTTAGAAAATTTTTCACATTCAAAACCAGGGTTTTGAGAAGCATAAACTTCTTCAGTTATAAAACCATTTAAGAAATCACTTTTTACATCCATTTGATATAATTTAAAACCTTGAAAATAAGAAAAATAAAACAAAACTCTAATTGAATATAACATGTAAACAAGTGAAAAATAATATTCAAATCTATACCTTCTGTAACACCCCAAGCTTCCATGGTATGCTTCTCTTTGAATAATGCAGTAGCGTGTGTTGTACGCAACTTCGAGTTCTAACACACATCACAACCAATAAAACTAGCCGTTATGAATAGTAATACCCACTTTTTAAAATTTTATACATTTTATATTTCAAAATGGACTTCATTTTTGGATTCGGAATATCGAAATTATCTTAGGGTGAATTTTTGGTACTTTTCGGATAACTTTCATATTTTGATGAATAGTGAAAATTACTAAATTTTAATTAAAAAAAACTTTTTAATCGAAACAATTGATAGTGATAAATTATGAATTTGAGTAATTATAGAGTATAATTAGATTATATTTTTACCATTTAATCCAATTTTGTTCATTAGACATAATTTCACAATTAAACTGGACATAAGCAAGTGCCAATCTTTTGATAGTTATTATCTCTTAAAAACACGCTTTTTGTTTTAACAACGAGAATTAATTTTAAATTAATTTCTGTCACTTCTATGTTTTAAATTTAGAAAAATGGATTCCATATTTATAATCATGAGATCTAAATTGTGTAAATAGGTAACTTTTATTTTTAGACATTTTGAATAATTACTTCGGTAAATATTTTATTTACCATGATTAAAGGGTAAATCTGGTAAATAAGGGTAAAAAAATAATATTATAATAATAATAAATTACCCTAAAACATGTCTTAACACTATTGGTTGATACATGTACGACCATGGTCATCATTGGGTATATTTTGGGACCCCATGGATCCACTTGTAAGTGATAATGACACTTTATATTAATTAAGTTAAAGTAAATACAAAAATGACATAGGCATATATCTTTTAGAAAAACAATTTTTACATAGGTTTATATATGTTATATTTTAGAATATAAATATTCATTATAAATATAAAAATATTTCCTATATAATGGTATTTTATTTATAATTTTTAGACATTGAATAATTAAATTTATTTATGACACAATAAGGATGCAGTATTTTCCTTATTAATGAAAGAATCAAATAATTAGTATTATAAATGTTAAAATAAATATAATTTGAAAGTTTTGATGACATAAAAAACTTTTATTGGTTAATATGACATGTTATGATTACTTAAATGATTTTTTTTTCGAATTAATAAAGTTTTTAAGACTCTATCAAAAATCAATTATTAAATAGTGTCAAAATTGACATAAAGGAGTTTTTAAAACAAATATTATATTATTAATTGATATTATATTCCTACAAATCTAAGGTCTAGAAAAAATACTTATATAATGATAGGTTTATTATTAATGGACCACTTGGGGGTCTCTTGGATGTTTATAGTAAGTTTATTGACTATATAATATAAAAATACAAAGAGACATGGTAAATGTCAAACTATTTAACTAAGAGTTAAATAAAAAAGATAAAGTTAATATAGTGACCCAAACCTGTCTAAAACCTATTGGTTGAGTGTTTTTAGACCTATCCCCACCTTAACCTTTAAATAATCCACTTTGTATCCATTATAAACCGAATATGAATTTATTATAAAATAATATTTCTAGCTTTTCCAAAGGTGCCCCTCACCCCTCTTATAAAAGGGAACTCCCCCTTATCTCAAATTCATACCTTCAAAGCCTTTTGGATCAGCCAACCCCTGCCCAAATATTCTCTCAACATCCCTCAATTCAACCTATATGCCTTAGTTTGATCAGAAATCCAACCTAAGGAGCCCTTTTGATCAAATCAAAAAGAAGAACCCGAAGAAGAGGTAATGTTTTCACCACCCTCTTTCAAGTTCCTTTCTTCTTCCACTTCTTATTTCTTTGTTATTTCCATTCTAAAATAATAACTCCAGTATCTTCTATATACTATGATGTTATTATAAATATTTAACAACTATATTCATTATTCTATCCATCTTATGAATGATAATGTCACCATGCGTGCGTATGTACGACTTACCGTCTCCACGCCGTGGTGTAATTTGTTATTCAACACTATATTATTTGGATGGATATAATGATGATTAATATGTATATAAATAATTAAAATAACATGATAATGTCTCTGTAAAATTAATATACCATCAAATTCCACACCTTTAAGGAAATTATATTGTCGCTCGTGCGTACGTACGAATTACTGTCTCCACGACGCGATGAGATTCGTTTCCACATTCACCATTCATCGACGATTATAAAAATATATATTACTAATATGTTTGTAATATATGACATAATAATTCTACTTGAGATATATATATATATATATATATATATATATATATGTACTTACATATATTTTATTCACTTAGTTTCGTTTAATACATTATGAAAACGGAAACAACGTTTATGCGTACGTACGGACTACCGTCTCCATAAACGGTGTTTTCCATTTCATATATATGTCTATTATACATATTTATATTCTAAATATACATGATATATAAATCATGTTTTATATTCTGGAAGTATTTAAATCATTATCTAAGTGATACAATCAAGAGTAACAAGTTAAAACACGTACGATAAAGAAAGCGATTATTACCTGAAATGTTAATTTAACATGGAAATTATTATTAAATGGGTAGTATAAAGTCATAAATGAATAAAGTATGATATCATAAATATTAATATGGTTCTGGTGTAATTTAATAACATACTAAGGTCTTCATACAGGAGGTTAAACGTACCCTTGACTAAAAGAAAGTGCAAGGTAAGGGGTTTTCATCTCACTCCTTATTCCCATGAGATTCATGCCATATTGCCACTATTACCTTTTGTGTGGTGTATGTACTACCCATAATTGCATTCTTTGTGTAATACACATTAATTTATGTGTATTTACATATTCATTGTATGATACCTCTTTCATGGGGTGTATGTTTTGTAAGTTACCAAATTGGTAAGGGTTTATTTCATAATCTCTTCATTATCCGAGGTTGTATATACGTAATTATCTACTGGGACATCTTTATCATCCACATCCATGTTTCTTAAAAATGTATTTCAAAACATTCATACTATTTTACAGAATATGGGTTAAAGTCATTTATACCCTTTTTTGACTTTTTATAAGAAGTTTATAAAGGAATCTTTTCGTCGTTTTCCAAACAAGGTCCTTTTTAACCTTTTCGACAGAATTAAGGTAAGAATGTATTTTTTTTAACTTATACGGAGGGTGCGGTTATTTTCCAACATTATAAAATTGTCAAAGCTTCCCTTAAAATCTCATAAGAATATTTTGAAAGTAAATGTTGTATTTTATAATTATGTGACTTTTAAATGATTTCAAAATGAATATTTTAAGAATCTGTGAAAGGTACTCTTTATCAAGATCAGAATTTTAAATGTTTTAAAGATTTATCTTTCTAAATATTTTTAATTAATGTCCATGTTTTCAAAATGATTTTAAGGATTCATTTATATAGACATGAATGTTTTGAAATGATATTTATTTTCAATAGTTTCAAAGTGGCATGAGACACTTTGATTCAAAAATATCTTTTAAATTACTTCCTTAATAAATGTGTGACTTTTAAATGATTTCAAAAAAGAGATATTTCTCTCAAATAGTTTTGATTTTATCTATGTCAACATCATTTGATGGATTTTAAGCCTATTTGAAGTTGATTTATTATAATACAAAACTTCCATATTGTATTTAAGGTTTTGTGATATGTTTGACTGTGGATGTGTTATTTTTATACCATTCATGGTTTATGGAGAAAGTATTGACATTTCGTATGCTAGTTTTAATACGAATGTTTATGTTATGTTTAAACCTTTTCATATGAGGAATGCATTGGACTTAGTAAGTGACGGGTGGAGCCCGCTATAACTCCTCGATGCATCAGTAGGTCTCTTGAGACAAACTAGTGTCTTGACACAAGGCCTTAACAAAATATTATTTGTAGTCTTGGCACAAGGCCTTGACTATGTGGTTATGATAGTCTGGCATTATGCATTCCATCATTATGAAAGTTGTTAGTGATATTGTTTGTGATTATTCAGCTAGTAGAATATCCATGTGAATAAGTAAATGGAATTACTTCATTTTATTTTTTCCATATTACGCCGAAGTTCAAGTTTAAAATGCTTTTGTTTTAGTTATACATTGCCTTAAATGTTTATGCTTATTTATGAAAGTTTTTGCTGTATTGTTATCCTTACTGAGCATCTGAGCTCACCTATTTCTATGTTTTATTTTTCCCAGGATTCCAATAAGTGTATTGTGATTGATATGCAGGGTTAATCCAAGGGAATAATGGAATTCATAAATGATTATTTATATTGTTTTGTATTTTATAAAGTGTAATGTAACATTCATGTATGTAATCTATTTTCCAAGACTGCTAAACCAATCGGTCCTTCGGGACTTGATTCCTTGTAATCATGCCAATGTATTAAAATAATGCACCGACTCTAGGTAAATGGGGTCAGGGCGTTACACCTTCTTCTTGAGAGCATCCTTAAGCAATAATCCTATATTTATTTTTAACAATCTGTCCAGATTCATCTAGCTTGTTTCTAAAGATCAACTTAGTTCCAATTACCTGCTTATCCTCATACAATTCTACCAAAGTACAAACATTATTTATAAAAAAATAATTTAATTAATATTTCATAGAAACAACCCAGTTTGAAACTTTCAAATAATTATTAACATTAAAAGGAACAAAATCAGAAATAAAAGCAGAATTGGCACCAAAAATTAAAATAAAATTTCTAGTTTTAACACCAAAATCAACATTGCCAATTACATTTTCAATAGAATTATATTTTTAAATATTCCAAGATTTTGGATCTGATTGAGAAGGAGTATGATCCCCCTCAATTGATTCATTCTTATCCTAAGTAATTTCTTCACTGAAATTAAATTCTCCAAACTCTTCATCAATAACATTAGAATCAGGATTTATTTTAACATTATTTTCATCAAACATAACATGAAAGAATTCTTCAATAATCATAGTTATTTTATTATAAACTCTATATGCTTTAATATTATTATAATATCCAATAAAAATACATTCATCACTCTTAGCATCAAATTTATTTAATTTATCCTTTAAATTTAAAATAAAATCTGTACAACTAAAAACTCTAATGTAACCAACTTTAGGTTTTTTATTTTTAAATAATTCATAAGGAGTTTTATTTAACAAAGGTCTAATAAGAATTTTATTTGAAATATAAAATGCAGTAAAAACAGACTCAACCCAAAAATATCTAGGCAAATTATATTCACTTAACATAGTTCGATCCATTTAAATAAGAGTTCTATTTTTCCGTTCTACAACACCATTTTTCTGTTGCGTTCTAGGAGTAGAAAAATTATGAAAATAGCCATTCTCTTCACATTTTTTTTCAAAATATAAATTATGAATTTCACCTCCTTTATTACTATGAATAAATATTATCATACAACCATTTTCATTTTGAACTAATTTAAAAAAATAAGTAAATCTAGATAAAGTATCATTTTTATGAGAAAAAAAGTATACCCAAGTAAATCTACTATAATCATCAACAATAACTAAAGTATATTTCTTTCCACCAAGGATGGAAATTTGAGTGGGACCAAATAAATCAAGATATAATAACTGTAAAGGTCTATTAGTACTTATTTGGTTTATGGGTCTAAAATAAATTCTATATTGCTTCCCTTTCATGCAAGCATCACATACATGAAGGTTTTCTTTCTTCAAGGAAGGAACCTGTAACACATTCTCATATTTTGAGAGCTTATGAAACATTATGAAATTTCCATGACCTAAACATTGATGCCAAAGGATGTTGTAATTATATACAACATTCAAACACTTAACATGTTAGACAATTAGTTCA
Source organism: Viscum album (assembly GCA_963277665.1). Taxonomy (NCBI): domain Eukaryota; kingdom Viridiplantae; phylum Streptophyta; class Magnoliopsida; order Santalales; family Viscaceae; genus Viscum; species Viscum album. The sequence continues at coordinate 1,770,224,096 of OY728152.1, forward strand.
GAAAAATCAATAGTATAAATATTATATTTTCTATTAGAATAAAATAATAAATAATCATCTTTAAAAACTAAACATTTATTATTTTTAATTTTTTTCCATTTATTCATCACATAATTGTGATATTTTAATTAAATTATGTTTTAAACCTTCAACATATAAAACTTTAGAAATAAAAGTAGAATTTGAAATACCAACTTTACCAAAACCTTTTACCTTTCCTTTGGAATTATCTCCAAAAGTAACAGTTCCTCCATCACATGTATCTTAAGTGATAAAATTTGATGGGTTGATGATCATATGCCTAGATCATCCACTTTACATGTACCATATGTAATTATTGATACATCTAAGACATTTTTCGTACAAAAATCAATTACTTAACAATTTTGGTACCCAAGTTACTTTGGGTCCAATAGGATTAGTTATACAATTTTTAGGTACCCATACAGAATTTAAACATGTATTTCAAGGTACTCTAGATAATAAGGATTTAGAAATATTAGTTTTTGTAAATCCCAAGGATTTTTTAAATCTAAGAGAACATTCATTTGTATAATGATCTTTCATGCCACATTTAAAACAAGTAACATTATAAGTACAACCATTTTTACTTTTAACAAAATATGTTTTATACATTTAGAGTAATATTCTTTCATAACCAAAACCATTTTTATTTTTATCAGTTTTTGTCAAAGATATCATCTCATGATATTTTTCACAACCTTTAATAAAAGCAGATAAACTTTGTTTAAGACATTCAACTTCTTTTTCCAAAATTTCATTCAAATCTTGAGTAGATTTCAAATTTTCATAAACTTTTGAATGTGAAGTAGAAGTAGTGTTAGTTTTTCATTATACTGAAAAAGTATTTTATTTTTAGAAACAAGTTTCTCATTTTTTCTTTAAGATTATTATATAAATCATTATCTTTGAAAATATCTATTCTTAATCTTTCAATATCTTTATTTAATTTAAAAATATTTGGGTTTTCAAAATCATATTCAGAATCAGAATATTCAGAATAAAAATAATAATTACTAACCTTATCTAGTGATCTCATAAATCAAAAGTTATTAGATTCTTTTTTATTTCCAGATTGTTCACTGCAATTAGATTATTCTATAAAAATCCAACTAGTGGTCAACACCTTTTTGTCCTTATTTTTGTATTTGTATTTATTCTTTATTTTAGGATAATTAGGTTTGATATGCTCTTTATTCCTACACTCATAACAAGTTACATCCGAAACATTATAATTCATATCACATTTCTTATCTCCCTTATATTTTTCTTTTTAAGGGTTTCTTCTAAACTGATTCTTGAATCCTTTATTTTTCATTCTTTTGTAAACTCCAATCACAATCTGAGCCATATCTTCCTTTTTAAAATCCTGTAGATTAGAATTATAATAGTCTATAGAAACAACATTAATATATTTAAAAGCTAAACCTTTTCTTTTTATTGTCTCCTCAGTAGATATGTTATTTAGTTTAAGTTCATATTGGAGTAGTGATCCAATCAATTCATCCATGATGTATTCTTTGAAATTATTTCTTTCATCAATAAAAACCTTCTTAGTATGCAATTTCTTTGGTAATGCTCATAAGACTCTTTCAACAAGTATTGGATTTTCCAGAGATTCTTTATGTGAATTCATTCCATTCACAATGCTTGTGAATCTGTGGAACATTTGGTTTACGACTTCATCTTCACCCATCTTGAAGTCTTGGTACCCAGCACGAAGCATTCCAAGTTTGGTTCCGATCAATTTTTCTGAGCCAAGGTGAGTGACTTGTAGTATCTTCCATATTTCATGATTTGTATTACAAGTAGACACATGACTAAAAACACTTCTGTTAATAGAACAATATAAAATATTAAAAAATTTATAATTTAAAACATATCTAGTAGCATCAATTCTGGTAAGAGTATCTAGGTTAACTTCAAGCAGTGTGTACTTTTTTGACATGATAGACCAGTTCTCAATGCTCAACTATTTGAGGTAAGCCTCTATTTGAGATCTCTAATAGCCATAATCATTACTATAAAAGTGTGGGGGCTTTTGAGGAATCTAAACATCATTTGGGTTCAATCCTGCCATCTTATAAGATCTTGTCCATATACCATGAGGTCTAGGAAAATGTTACCATAAATAAAATCAAAAGAGACTCTAGATAGGGATTTGATAATTCCAAAAGGAATAATATTTTGATACAAATTGAAAGGTATCATAAAGATAATAATAAATCCAATCAATTCTAAAAAGGATTTCCCTCTAATACTAATTTTTAGGTTGGATAGGGTAATGATAGATGGTCTAGAGGGGGGTGAATAGACCAGATTACAAATTTTAATCAAATAAATTGATTAATAAAATTAATTATCAAAGTTAATTATTATGGTTAATTAGCAGCAGAAAAATTAAAGAACACAAGGATATTTTTTATAGTAGTTCGGTCCAAAGTAGATTTACTTCTACTCTTATACCTCTCTACTCGATGAAAGATACATGTGCAATAAAAATTATTTTTATGGGGGAATCATAACCTAATTAGAGAATCCTTTTATAGTGGAGGAATAACCATGAAACTAAATTTTTATGGGGAGTCACAACCATTACAACCTGACTTTAGATACTATGAGTTACAACCCGAACAGTTCTGAATTTAAATACAGGGAGTCACAACCCTTAGATCCTGAATTTAGAATTCTAGAGTCACAACATGAAGAAACAGAATAAGAAATAATGCTTTTTTATTTAAAACCATAAATAGAAAAATAGAGTGCATGTTATGGATGAGAAAAGGTGTTACAGACTCAAAACCATATGAAAGAAGATAAAAAATGAGAGTACAGGTACTGGTTGTTGAGGTTTAGATCAGTTTGTCTCGTTAAGGAAATTTTAGTCCAAATAGAAGTAATTCAACCCTTGAGAGATTGTGCAGGTGATGAAATAGAGTGTTACAGGATATTAGAAATTCACAATAGATTCAAAGTTCACAACACTTTCTCTTTGAAAAATCAGAGTATCAAAAATGTTAACGTGTGTCTCTATATTGCCCTTGTAATCTTTAACCTGTAAGAGAGAATTATATATATATATATATATATATAGAAAATAAATATTCATAAGCTACTATATCTCCTCTTCCTTTATATATTCAAAATAATTGAGTTAAGAGCTATAATAAATATCTCCATAAAAAACACAGAACCATTGCCTCTTTATTCTTATAAAACAAATCTCTAATAAAGGCATTCAAAATAATTTGAATAAGTCTTCCAATAAAATCTCCAGAATAATAGCAGCATTCAATTATTTAAAACTCCCATTTAAATACATTCAAACCACTTTAAATTTAGTCAAAACAGTTCCTGAAAACTAGTAGTAAAAATCAAAAGTAAATTTAAATATTCGAATTTAAATAATCTTGAAACCACTGACTTAATTGAAAAAAGTAATTAAAATAATTTATTAATTTTTTTATCTAAATATAGCACCAAAAACATTAAAATATATTTGATAAAAATCCTTAGATTTAATTAGAATTTATCCAGTAGAAAAACTTTTAAAAATAATCCATATATATGCAGAAAATCAATTTTTAGCAAAAATGCATGGAATGAATAGTAACTTCGGAAATGAACAGTAATGTAGGGTTGATGAACCATACTTTTCACTATTTATGAATATTAACATAGCATATGGATAATGAACAATAAAGTAGAGTTTATGAACCATACTTTTCACTATTCATGAACAATACGTAGTGTAGGGATGATGAATAGTAACACAGTGTAGGGGATGATGAATAGTAACAAAGGGTTGATGAACCATACTTTACACTATTCACGAACAATAACGTAGTGTAGGGATGATAAAAAATAATGCAAGGTTTATGAATCATACTTTTCACTATTCATGAACAATAACGTAGCGTATGGATGATGAACAATAACATAGGATTGATGAACCATACTTTTCACTATAACAAAAGTAGGGTTTCCCATACTTTGTGAAAAACTGGACAACATACTTTAACAAATTTCAAATAATTTTTAAGGGATATAAACATTATATTAATAATTTTCTCAAAAGAATTATTTTTAAAAAAACTTATTAGCTTTCCAACAAATTAAGAATTAAATAAAAATATCATCTACTGTTCCAAATATCATAAAAAAATAGAAGCAATTTTTTTTGAAAAAACAACAGTTCAGAAAAATCAAAGCAGAACTTCAAACAATTTAATTACCATTTAAGAAACCTTTTTAGACTTTGATACAAACCAATTAAATAAATATAAACATGTTGGATTTCTATAAAATTAAGTTTCATGAAAATCTGATATCTATAGAAGTTTCAGTAAAATAAATACTTAAAACTTTTAAAAATAAAAACCATAGAGTTTCTAAAACTGTAGAAGAAATTTAATTTAATTTTTAGAGTAATAAAAAATGCATTTTTATACTTTCTTATAAAATAATTAAATGTAGAAAAATATCTTATCTATATAATGTGATAAAAATCATAGAAATCCATACATTGTAGTTTAAGAAATCATCAAAATACAAAAAATTTTTTTAAATGAAAAAACATATGTTATCAAACAAAAGAAAACATGCACATGAAAAAACAATCTCCCCAAGTAATCAAACAAGTAATCAAACAAAAGAAAATGCACATGAAAAAAAAAACTTATGGTATTACTTTCAATTATTCTCCAAAATAAACACTAATAGATTAATACTTCTATATTGATTACCAATTAGGCATTACTGATTTAAATCATTAAATGTCTCATAATATTTTATTGAACCTTAGAAGCCCTCAATACTATATTAGGAACAATAAGTCACTAGAGTATTGTAGTGGAAAGGATCCTTAAAACCTCACCTCATAGTATAAGTTATGGATTCTCTAATACTAAAAGAGTTTTAAGGTGGGAATTTAACTGGACAACCACATTAACTTACAGCTTCTTGAACTATTGAGTGAAGTCCTGACTTCTAGAAATCATAAAATTAATTTAATCAATACTTTGAATCTAAAGATTCAAAAACCTATATATGAACACTTTGTTATCATATTTATTTAATTCAACCCATCACACTCATAATAACTCTCCAATAGTAAGAGACACCCTCAACTAAGGATGATGAGCACCCAGTACACCCAGTTTTGTTCAAATTCGAATGATAGAAGGCATTAGGACTTAAAATTTCTTTGAGGGGTTTTATTAATTATTTCTTGATGAATGAATTCAATTTCTATCTGATATACACGTACTATGTTATTACACTCACAAATGACTATTTAATATATATAAAAGCATTCATCTCATCTAAATTTGATTTAATATATGCATTTTTTTAAATATTTTATATGATCATATAAAATTGAAAACTCACTAAACAATAATAAACCATGAATAAATTAAATAATCCACATGACTAGTCTTGAGCATTTGATATTGGTTGATCCATTTACACTTAATGGATCAACCATGACCCTAGGGGTAAAATACCTGAGTTGTCTTTGACTTGTATTTTAGCTCTCACCTAGGTCCAATGTATTATCATCTTTTTTGGAATACCGCCTTCTCTCGACATGGTCCGCGTCTTACAATGTCCTTTCCATAATAAAAAAAATACTCGCATGTGGGTGAGGGGGTATCGGGAAGTGAAAAATACATATAGAATATTACTAATGGATGCACAAATCCATATACATATTAAGCAAGTAAAGATGATGCACAAACCATAAAAATAAATTTAATTACTACACGCATCAAACACAATTATGATAAATAATTAAATAAATTTAATCTAGACATTCATTGGTCGGTCAATACTCAAGCTTAGTCAACTTGAAAATTAATTGCAAAATAAAAATTAAATTATGAAAAATTTATGTTGAGGTATTTAAATAAAAGAAATTAATTAATTTTAATTTTAATTTAAATTAAAATTATTTCATGGTCCCAAATAAATTTTTATTTTATTCCAAAAAATTTATTACTATTTTTTTGAAATTTTAATTTTTTGTAACCTTTAAATTTTTTCCGATCCCCAGCTAGCCTATAAAATCCTGAAAGGGGTTACATGCCTAATATTGACCCAAAATGGGATAGGTATGTAATACATGGCTTGAATCAGCCCAATCTGGGTTGGGGCGACCCGGTTTTGGTCTGGGTCACCATTTTGCACGCACAGGTCTGCAACAGTGCACGATAGAGTGCTGGGGTCAGAGCAAGCCGACACCTCGATGGATGGAGGTTGGACATGGGTGACCTAGCATGGTGTGGTGCAACTCATCTGACTGATCATAGAGGCAGGATGATCACATGTTCCAGTGCTGTGGGGTTTGACTGGTAGGGACAAGGGAGGGTGGTCGACGTTCAATAGAGTAGTGCATTGAGGAAGAGCTAACTTGGTACAAGAGGTTGTGCGCGGGGCGGCGACTGCGCGACCGGTGCACTAGATTTGGACGCAGAGTAATAGAGCAGAAGAGGTCATCACTTTAGTGCCACATGGGGTCATATGATAGGATCAAGAGGTAAGAAGTGGTGGTGTAGGGGTGGGGGGAACTGGTGGCAGTAGCCATGGAATAGGAGGCCAATGAGGCTGACTTTTTAGGGCATAAGATGGGGTGGTGGCACTACCGCCCCAAAAATAAAATATTTTTTTATGCTTTTTGACATGTTGTGTGTGATAGGTTCCTCACCACCCCCATTTTTTATATATATTTTACCTCAATAAGACAGCTACCCCCTCCCCACTTATTTTTTTTCAAATTTTTTTTATCAACATTTTTCAAAAGGCCTGTGTGTAGGAGTTTTGAAAAATAAATAAAAAACATTTTAAATTTTGATAAAAAATCGATAACTGGTGGAATACTTGCCCTCCATAGATAACTGTTTCGGCCACCAAAAATGGCCAGAATTCTTTAGATGATCCAAAAATGAATCCATTGACTACCTTCAGGAAAAATTAACACACATATATATATAGTGTCTCTATTTTTCCATGTAAAGATTTAAAATATATCTAATAATATTTTTGGAGCCAGGAACTGAGACGACACGAGATTCCAAGGCCTAGTGAGCCCAATACTAATTTTATAAAAATATTAAATATAATAATATCACGAGTGAATTGTTTTCCTAAAATAATGGAATAACTTAGAATGGGGAATCAAATGGGAAATATGAGACCATCGTTGAGTTTGGAACGTGGGTTTTACCCTAGTCATGACATAAGTTTGGCCGACATCAGGTGTTGGGTTTAGGCGCCATCATGGGAAAAATAATTAAATAAATTGAAATATTCATTTAATTATTTTAATTTAAAAGACTAACCTAGATATCTTATATAAATAAAATGTTATGGCCAATTCATAGGGTTATCCACATAACCCTAAGTATTGAGATAGAGAGAGATAGAGCATTGGAGGAAGGCTTGGAGCATGATAACGACTGATCAAAGATCTTTCTCGCCAACATAGTTCAAGGATCTTACTAATGACGCCAACACAGAGTTGTTCTTCATCAGTGATTGATCCAACCTGAGGTAGGGAATTGTATTCTATGGTTTATTTCCGCATTGTTTATCATAATATGAATGAAAATAAATTCTTCCAATAGTTTGATTTGTTGGTTAATTATTCATGCGGGTGAAAGTTTTATCTTCCTGGGTTATGGGAAATTAATATTATTTGTTTACTCTTCATTATTCATTCTAATGAAAATGAATCAAGGCCAAACTGAACAATGGATAAAGTACATTCCTAATTTTTTGGTTTGTGCTTTTGTCACCCTGTTTCTTTTCATGGTTCATCACCGTCAATTTCTTTAGACATCGGTCTGATGAATACTCGGTACTTGATCGTTACGAAACCGTTCTTCGATGAAATGGATTAATACCACATGTATAGTTTGTGACCGGGTGTATGATCGAGGTGTGATGATGGAGGATGATCTAAGGTGGATCAGATCCTATAGGTGATTCCCATTCTCCCTAGATTAATGTGTGTGATGATGGTGTGATGCAACAATGGTCAATTTTTGAGTGAATAAAAAGCCAGAATCCGGTGAGCAGTGATGGAAAGGTTGATAAACCCCAAACCCACAATATCCGAGCATGATTTGTCATGGTAGTGATGAAATTTGGATATTCATATAAGAACCATGGGATTATGTAAAATCTCATGCTACACAATGTGTAACTAAATAACACATGTTGTGTGGGTTCCTTGGATGCGACACTAGGGTTTCACATGAAATAAAATATCACACATCGTGTGACATATGTCACATGCTGTGTGGCCTGATAGTGAAAGATTTGAATGTATCCTGGAGGATACACAAGCATGGACACAACTAGACACATGAGCATGGGTAGAGTACATGGGCACAACCCAGTACTCAGACATGACCTAATACACGGGCACAACCATAGTACATGGGCATGACCCGAAGTACACAAGCATGACTAGATATACATGGGAATAGGTTGGAGGTATTCCAAGTGTGAGTTTGACATCTAAAAACTGTGCACCAATAAAGGATACACCATGTATATGGAGGTTTTCATGCTGTGTGAGATGGCGAGACATGGGAAAACCCCCAGGCAGGCGAGACACACCATGAATCCCAAGTACACATTGTGTAATTTTTCTAGGACATTGTGAGGCTCTTTGTCTCTTCAATATAGACTAGTTTCAGTTAAGTGTGATCCCTTATTCCATCCCTACTAGAGTACAACGTGACATTAAATACTTTACCTAGGATTGTGATCCCATCCACGGGTTCGTTTCGAATAAAGTTTGTGGTATCCCTCCATGAGGCATGGGGTGTGATCCTTTATCATATCCTACCTAGGTGGGATTCGTGGTATCAATGTGACCACCATGCATAGGGCATCAATACTCTATCTATTAGTTTGATTCATTAGGGTTGGTGGAATCCACAATTATTCCTACATGTGGTCCCCTATATGGGAATCATGATCTTTGAAGATCCAATGAGTACTTCTTGACGAGGTCAGATGAGAACAACCTCTTGGATGAGTGAATTCAGTGACAACATGGCTCATGGAGAGATCCCTCCTAGATTAGCATTACCTTGAAGCCTTGAGTATAATCCTGTGGCAGACAGTGTTAGTTAAGACCGTTGAAAATAGTTATCATTTATTAGTATATCTGGGTTTTTATTTATTTAATAGTATATCTCATATCTTGATTGACAAACCTATGTATTGATGATTCGACCATCCTTGATGATTTATACTTAGTGATTTCAAAGAATCCTAATGGGTGTTGTATACTCACCCCTGTATGAGATCTTCCCACACATGTCGTGTCTTATGTAGATGAAAAAACATTTGACAGAGTCCTGGGAGGACTAGGAGAAGACAATGCTTTATTTTGGTCCAGAAAGACTAAGGTTCTTAATGGTGTCACATTTGACAGTAGTACCCTACTTTTGAGTAGGTTAGACTATATTTCTAGTTTTTAGTGGACTTGTGTTTGGACCCTTTATCATTTTCAGAACTTTTGTTGTACCCTAGTTATGAGATTATAGATGTATGCATGCATTGGTATCAATTGTACTTTACTTTCAGCATTTTATGATCCCAGATATGTGTGTGTGTAGGTACTTTGTATAATGGCTCCCATGTGTGGGATATGCCTACTTGGTGTTGGTCTCCAGCCCCTACCTATTAGAGGTGTGATTAAGGTTATCACACTTGGCTTATTTCTGACCAGGTGGGACCCAGTGGGTTGAGTTGTGACAAAGTGGTATTAGAGCATGGTTCTACCTTAGAAACAGATTTTAGAGATCGTATAGCTATGAGGTTGGTTTTAGATTTATGGAAAGAGTGTTAAAGTGTTTCAAGATAAAATTTCAGGCCAAAGACTCAATTATTGGTGCATCGACTGACGTATCCATTCACCAGGACTCTAATAACTTTCTTGTTGAATCATTACATGTAGACACTAATTGTAGGCAAAACATTGGTACATGCATCATATAGGAATGAGTTGTGGTTTACATGTACTTATTTAGTCATCTACCTAGATGTACTAATTGATCGTGGTATGTCTTGATTTTATTTTAGGATTCCTCTATGAAGACATCCAGATAGGATTCCATTGCATAATCATGAGGATGATCCACTGAGTGAAGAGGCTTCAGTATAGGGGCCTATACAGGATGTAGTACCTATAGGTGGTTTTCTAGTTATCCCAAAACCCATTTAGAAGTAGTTTTCATTGATAATATCAGTTAAGGATGTGTTAAGGTTGATAAAAATTCATTCGTTTTAGAGGCAGCAAACTCCTAGGTTTTAGGGCAAGCTAGAACCCTAGGTAGCTAAGGACTGACTTGAGGTAGTGACAAGAGTTTTCAACCTTGTGAGGACATCTGCATATCATATGGTGAAACTAGAATTTAGCCTTATTTAGGGATTTATTGGGAGATGTAAGAGTCTAATGACTCAGTAATATGATGAGAGAACTCTATTATAGTCATATTTCAAGCATCTCTTTAGGGAGGAGTTCTATCTAGCCACGTTGTGATTGGTGTGCATTTAGTATCTTCTATAGTTATAACAGGGTAGTATGACCATGACAGAGTATTCAGCAAGGTTCAATGACCTTTCACGATACTATCTGGATATGGTTAAAGATATTTTATTCAGAGAATATACTTTTGAGTGGAGTTTACACCAATATATTAGGTCTAGAGTGACATCTATTTGCATTCCCACCTATAATAGAGTACTTGAGAGGGTTATAGTAGTGGAGAGCTTCCTAGAAGAGAATATGTCGACATCAGGTGTTAGTAGTGGGAACACAGAAGTTGAGAGCTTGATAGATGGTAGAAAATGAAATTCATAGGTATTTGGGCATGCGAGATGCTTTAGGATAAGATCCTAGGATAGAGGATCGGTAGTTCTTGGATCTTAGGATGGATTGAGTTTTCCTAGATAGAGGTAGTGCTTCTCATGTGATGACTGGGGATATCTTGCTTGAGATTATCGAATCTTCCAAATAGTTAACAGAGATATGATGGATGGACCACCTTGGCAGAGACAATGGTAGGAGAAAGGAGGTTTTTAGGGTGGAATATGTGGAAGAGGAGCAGGTAGAGCAACAAGAGGTGGTAGGCGATTTAACCTATTTCCACCACCACCCCCAGGTGGTCCACATCAGGCTCATGGAGTTTGTGTTCAGTGGAAAGGAAAGTTGCAAGAAATGGAGTCCTATAACCCCAAGACTCCCAGGATGATTAGAGGTGTGATCCATGTCTTCTCTAATTTAGCTATAGTACTGATAGACATAGGTGTCATCCACTCTTTTCATGAAACTTCTCTGGTTCGAGACTTAGAGATTTCGGTTGAGCCCCTGGCTCAACCCTTATGCTTGGATATTCATACCGGAGGTGACTCTGTGACCACACACTTATACCTATGGTGTGATTTGACTCTTGGAGGTGAGATTTTCTCATGATATATCTTTGTAACAATGATGAGGTCTTACGATTTCATATTAGGTATATACTGGCTGTCCACATTTCATCCCCAAATTAACTGTTTCATGTGGTGGATACAGTGTATCCATAGTGAAAGATCAATGTTTTCCTTTATGGGTGAGAAAGAAACCCAAGAAGAGAAGGATGATCTCATTCATAGGTGGATATAGCCAATTACTCACCAGTTGGATAGTATTACCCATGGAGCAGTGAATTCTATGGGATTTTAACTTCCTACAGTGGTGTAAGAGTACGAGGACGTATTTATTGAGGATGTTTCAGACTTAACTCCTCATTGAGAGATAGAATTATGCATTTACTTATACCTAAGGACTTCCCTAATATTTACACCAGCATATCAGATGGATCCTGTAGAGTTTAGTGATCTGAGAGTATAATTGGAGGACTTGTAGTGGAAGGACATTGTTAGACCTAATGTTTCCCCCTGGGCAGCTTCAATGTTATTCTCCAAGAAGGCATATGGGATTTTAAGGATGTGTGTGGATTATCAGACACCTGAATCAGGTGACTGTGAAGAATAATTATTCACTACTAAGGATTTATGACCTCTTCAATCAGTTGATAAGGGTAAAATGGTTCTTGAAGATTGACCTCAGATCAGCCTATCAACAACTTCAATTACAGGATGAGGATATACCAAAGACAACATTTAGATGACTCTACAATCATTTTGAGTACTTGGTGATGCCTTTTAGTGTGATGAATTCCCCAACAGTGTTCATGGGACTCATAAATAGAATCTTTTAGCCTTTCTTATACTGGTTTGTGGTGGTATTAATTGATGAAATTCTAGTGTACTCAAAATACAAGGAGGATCATGTAAGACACATGAGGATGGTTTTGAATATACTTTGAGAGAACCAAATTTATGTGAATCTCTTTAAATGTTAGTTATGGATTCAAAAGATCCACTTTTTGGGACATGTCATCTCAGTTGATGGTGTATTAGTGGACCAGATGAAGGTTGAGGTAGTGTTATCTTAGGAGCCACTTAAGAGTGTGATGGAGATGTGGTGCTTCCTTGGGTTGGAAGACTATTATAGGTGATTAATTCCTGATTTCTCCAGGATATCAACACCTTTGACTAACTTTACCTTGAATGGGAATCCTTTCATATGGATAGATAAGTACCAATAGGATTTTTAGGTGTTATGGAAGAGGTTGACGAGCACTCCCATCTTGAGATTTCAAGAGTAGGGTGTCGAGTACATAGTGTTCTGCGATGCCTCAGGGGTTGGACTTGGTTGTGTTTTGATGTAGAGGAAGGAAGTGATTACCTATGAGTCCCAAAAGTTGAGACCACATAACCAGAACTATGTGACCCATGATCTAGAGTTGACAATAATAGTTTTTCTCAGAAGATGTTGCGACACTATATTATGGGTGAGCGGTTTATCATCTATTAAGACTATAAGAGCCTTAAATATATATTTTCTTAAAAATATCTTAACATAAGAAATAAGTGATTGATAAAGTTTCTTCAAGATTATGACTTTGAGATAGTCTATACTCCTAAGAAGGGGGATGTAGTAGAAAATTCTCTCAGTAGGAGATATTGTTCGTAGTTGTTGGCCGAGGGGTCGGAGTAGTTAGCCTCATTGTAGTTGTACCACATGGATGAGGATGGTGAAACTTATCTAAAGTCAATGGTTGTTACCCCACTACTTCTAAAACATGTTAGGAAGTCTCAACATGAATATACCGATTGTGATACCTTACGTGCTTAGATATCCACCGAATGTACTCCTGATGTATTTTTATGAAGGTAGGGAACACGTTGTCCTTTTCAGAGGATAAACGATGGTACTAGTGAATTTACATGAGGAGGTGTTAAGGGAGATTAATACATCCCCTTTGGTGGTACATCTAAGTGTGGAAAAGATGTAATAGGACATTTGGTATCAATTTTTGTGGCTAGTTATAAAGAAGTGTTTAGAAGAGTTTGTCTCTCGATGCCTCACTTTTCAATAGGTAAAGGCTAAGCACAAAGTTCTAGTAGGTTTAGCTCAACCCCTTGAGGTTCCATAGTATAAGTGGGATGATATATCTATGAAATTTATGATGAGGCTTCCATGAATTTTTATAGGATAAAATTTCATCTGGGTGATCATAGAACAACTCACTAAGTCGACCCACTTCCTAGTTATATGAGAGTAGAGTTTAGTAGATAGTTAGGGACGCCTTTACATGCTGGAGATAATACAGATCCATAGAGTTCCCTATATGATTTTTTCAGACCGTGATGATTACTTTACATCATGATTATAGAGAGGATTTTAGGAGGACTTTGGGACTTAGTTACATTTGAGCATGGCATTTCACCCCGAGAATGATGACCAGACTGAGTGGACTATTCGGGGTTTAAAGGACTTACTTCTGGCCTACATGTTGGATTTTGGATATTGTTGGGATGATCAAATATCCTTTATAGAGTTTTCATACAACAACAACTACCATTATACCATCGATATGGAACCATTCAAGGTTTTGTATGGGATACCCTGTAGGTCACCACTATGTTGGACTGATCCTGGTGACTCATCACTCATGGACCCAAAGTTGGTGTGAGCTACGATAGATAAGGTTCATATCATCCATGAGAAGATAAGGATTATATAGAGTCATCATAAGTATTATACAGACAAAAAATGAATGCCTTTTCAGTTCGAGGAGGCATACCAAGTGTTCTTAAAGGTCAAACCTTGATGTAGATTGTAGAGATTTGGTTAGGGGGTCAAGTTATTTCCCAGATTCATTACCTATTTCCAGATACTACATAGGTTCGGTGAGGTTGTGTACTAATTGGACCTATCACAATAGTTAAATTGGGTACACGACGTCTTCCACGCGTCGTAGTTGAGAAGGTATGTGCATGACCCATCACATGTTATCGATTGGGGTGAGCTAGACATTGAGTATTGAGTTATCTTTGCTAAGTACCCAGTGTAGATTGAGGATTGGTGGGAGAAGATCCTTCATGGGCAAGTAACTCCCTTGTGAATGTTTGGTGGTGGTACAAGAATCATCAGGATAATAGTTGGGAGTGGGAGACCCAGATTTGTGCTCAGTACCCATATATTTTTTGTGTAGCATTTTCCTCTTTTCAAGATGAAAATTCTTAAGGTAGGGAGAATGTAATGAATCTTTTTTTACCATGTAAGGATTCGAAATACATATAATAATATTTTTGAAGTTAGGTGTTGAGATGACACGAGATTCCAAGGCTCAGTGATCTCGAAATTGATTTTATAAAAATATTAAATATATTAATATCACACATGCACAATTTTCCTAAAATAGTAGAATAAATCCTGAATGGAGACTCAGATGGAAAATCCAAGACTATTATTGAGTTTAGAAAAAAGGTTTTACCCTAGGAATGACATAAACTTGGTCAGTGTCAGGTGTTAATCTTGAGCGCCACCATGAGAGAAATAATTAAATAAATTGAAATATTTATTTAATTATTTAAATTAAAAATCCTAACCTAGATATCTTTTATAAATACATTGTAATGACTAATTCGTAGGGTTAACCACATAACCCTGAGGATTGAGAGAGAGAGAGATAGAGTGTGTTGGAGGAAGTCTTGATGAAAGACGATGACAGATCAGAGATCATTCTCACCAACACTGTTCGAGGGTCTCACCAATGAAAATGACACAAATTCGTTCTTTGTCAGAGATCGATATAACTTGAAGTAGGGCATTATTTTTCAGGGTTTATTTCCCCATTTTTTATCCCACAACACTATGAGAAAAAAGGTTATTTTCAATGAGAAGGGATCCCATTGAAAATAGTGTCGTTGATCGACTTATTTGTGATAGAAAAGATTTCCCGTTGCAAATAACTATTTATTTTCGATTATTTGTGATCAGAATGTATTTCCCATCACAAATACTTTGGCACGAATGCATGCCATTGGGCAGGAAACATATTTGTGATGGTAAACATATTCCCATCGCAAATAATATACCACCTAAGTAGCATTAGCAATGGGTTCTGTCGCAAATGCTTTCATACCACTGTCAATAATTGTGACAAAATCCTCCACAGATATTTTTTTTATACTACCGCCACAAACTATGACTGGTCTCATTGCAAATAATGTGTCCATAGAGGAACATTTGAAACGAGTTTGATCGCAAATGGTTTTATATCACCACCAAACTTATTTATAGTGAGAACTATTTTTCAATTAAATCCATCGCAAATGGTAATATATGTGATGAAATTTCATTGCAAATACTCCCATTTCAACTAATCTAACCTATATATACAGTCACTACATAATTTTTCGAATACAATTCTTCCACTCCTTTCATTGGTCTCTCTCTCTCAAGAAATTTTGATTTTACCAAGGACCCGACGCTTTCAGTATCAAATTACTATTTTAATTCTAGTGAGGTTTTATTTTTGAGGCTTTTATTTTAATATTTTAAATTTTAAATTATTTTATTGTATTTTATCTCAGTAATTATTAGTAGTAATTAGAAATATTTAGTTATAATTTATATTAATTATAGATAATTGATAAATAATTAGTAATGATTTCAATAATTAGTAAATAATAATGAATAATTAGTAATAATTAATGATAATTATTAAAAGTGAACAATAATTAGTAATAATGAACAATAATCAGTAAATAATTTGTAAAAAATAGTAATAATTAGTAAAAATTAGAGATAATTAGTAAAAATTAGCACTAATTAGTAAAAAATTGCGGTGATTTGCAAAATTAGCGGTAATTAGTATTTTTTTTGGTAATTAGTAAATTTTTTCAGTAATTAGTAAAAATTAGCGGTAATTAGTAAAAAATAGTTGGTAACTACTAAAAATTTGTGGTAGTTAGTAAAAATTTGCGGAAATAAGTAAAAATCTGTAGTGATTAGTAAACAAATGGCAGTAATTAGAAAAAATTAGTAATAGTAAGAAAAAATTAACAGTAATTAGAAAAAGATAGCAGTAATTAGTAAAAATTAGTTGTAATTAGTAAAAATTTGCGGTAATTAGAAAAAAATTGCATGAATTGGAAAAAATTTGCGGTAATTAGAAAAAATTATCTATAACTAGAAAAAGTTTTTAGAAATTATAAAAATTCGCCATAATTAGAAAAATTTTGCGCTAATTTGAAAAATAGAGTGATAATTAGTAAACAGTAGCTATAATTAGAAAAAAGTAGCGGTAATTAGAAAAAAAGTAGTGGTAGTTAGTAAAAATTTATAGTAATTAGTAAAAATTTGCGATAATTAGTAATTTTTTTGATAATAATTAAATTTTTTGGATAACTAGTAAAAATTTGTGGTACTTAGAAAAAATTTGTGGTAATTTTATAAAAATCACAGTAGTTAGAAAAATTAGTGGTGATTAGAGAAAACTAGCATTAATTAGTAAGTGATAACTAGAGAAAAGTAGTGATAATTAAAAAAAGTAGGAGTAATTAGAAAAAATAGCAGTTGTTAGAAAAAATTAGTGGTAATTAGTAAAAATTAACTCTAATTATTAAAAATTTATGGTAATTAGTAAAAAATAGTGGTAAATAATAAAAATTTAAGGTAATTTGTTAAAAATTGTTGTAATTAGTAAAAACTAGTATTAATTAGAAAAAAATAATGATATTTTGAAAATTTAGTGGTAATTAGAAAAAATTAGTGGTAAAAAGTAAAAATTAGTGGTAATTAGAAAAAAATAGCGGTAATTGTAAAAATTATCAGTAATTAGTAAAAAATAGTGATAATTAGAAAACATTAGCGGTAAATAGAATTAGTGGTAAAAAAATAGAGGAAATTAGAAAAAATAATAGTAAACATAATTAGCAGTAAACCAAATTATCGGTAAATAGAATTAACGATAAATAAAATTAGTGGTAATTATAAAAAAAATAGCGGTAATTTGAAAAAATTAGCTATAATTAGAAAAAAATGCTGGAAATTAGTAATAATTAGAGGTAATTAGTAAAATTAACAGTAATAAGTAAAATTAATAGTAATTAGTAAAATTAGCAGTAATTAGTAAAATTAGTAGGAATTAGTAAAAATAGCGGCAATTAGTAAAAAATAGCAGTGATTAGTAAAATATTGTGGTAATTAGAAACTAATTATAAATATTTGTCAATATTTACAAGTTATTTATATTTTTTTGATTTTTTTATATTTTTTGGATCATATCTTTCTTCCATTGATTAATCATTAGCAATATTTTTTATTTTCAATTTTTTAGAAAAATATGAATTAAGGAAGTATGCAATTTTTTTTAATATAAGAAACCAATTGGATATATCATTTTAGGAAACCAAATATCTTTAGTATAAATCCTATATATATTGTGGGTGTTGGAACTTTTTTATCTTTCACATCATCAAAATTAGAATTTATTTCAAAAGGGATAGTTAATTGTCCATGTAAGAAATGTGGTTTGAGGAGATTTGAAACATTTGACAGTGTTGGGGGTTATATATTGCATTTTGTTTTTTGAAAAGATTATGTTTTTTTGTATCAACATAGTGAATGAACTTCCAGAGTAGATACTAACAATTTGGTTAAAAAACCATCAAGGTTTTAAACATTAGTACATGAGGATTCTGGTTTGTATTTTCAACAATTAGAAACTTAGAATAATGATTTGACTCCTAAGTTAGAAACATCTTGATTTTATGAGTTTTTGAAGTGTACTGAGGATGCCTTATATCCTGGTTACAAGATAATAAAAATTTAAAATGTTACTAAATTTATGACTATTAAGTCAAATAATAGAATGTAAAATAACTACTTTGATCAGATATTCTATTTAGTTAAATCACTATTACCTAAAGTAAATGCATTGCCTATAAAATTATATGAGAGAAATAGGCTGGTCCGTAATTTAGGTCTTGGTTATCAGAATATTCATGCATGATAAAATGATTTCATCCAATATTACAGTGAAATGATTTGTTAGTTTTTTTCCTACATGTGGGAAATTGTGGCACAAAGAGGCACAATGAGGGAAGTCCAAATTAGTTCCTATTAAACAGTTGAGGTATTTCTTTCTTACACCCATATTATAACTTTTATTTTTTTCTCAAAACAAAACATCATTGATGTCATGAAAAAAATAAAATATTTCAACTGGTAAAAGATTAAATCATACTTATGAAGGGGATTCATGGAAATTTTTTGACCAGGTGCATCCATATTTTTCTTCAGAAGAACAAAATGTGTGATTAGGTATTTCAAATAACGGTTTTTATCCATTTAGTTCTTATGATAGTCAATATTCTCATTGGACCATCTTTATCACTATGTATAATTTACCTCCTTATATTTTTATTAATAAACCATATATATTTTTAACATTATTAATTCTAGGAAATCCAAAAAAGAATATTGATATTTATTTGAATCCATTGATCAATGAGTTAAATTTATTATAGAGTAATGGTGTCAGTACATATGATGTTGTTGTGAAACAAAATTTCCTAATGAATGATGCATTAATGTGGATAATTAGTGACTTCCCAGCATATGAAATGTTATCTCGATGAATTACACATGGGTGAACATCATGTCCATACT
The DNA here is from genome assembly GCA_963277665.1 of Viscum album. Taxonomy (NCBI): domain Eukaryota; kingdom Viridiplantae; phylum Streptophyta; class Magnoliopsida; order Santalales; family Viscaceae; genus Viscum; species Viscum album. The sequence continues at coordinate 1,770,243,210 of OY728152.1, forward strand.
ATATGAGTGATAATAAAGAGTTTATTCTCATAAATGAAAGAAAACCTTGTTTTTACTATTATCGCAAATTTCTTCCTACTGACCATCCTTTTCAAAGGAACAAAAATAATTTCAGAAAAGGTATAACTGAAATTGATGAACCTCCAGAAATGATCTCACATATTGATTTAAAACCTATTGTCACTTAATTACCTCCCATTACCTTTGAACCAACTTTAAACCAACAAAAAAATAGATGGCTTTAGAAAAGATCATAATTGTATAAAATAGAGGATTTTTTGGCATATGCCATATTGGTCTGATTTATTGGTCCATCACTTGTTTTATGTCATGCATATTGAGAAGAACTGTTTTGATGATTTATTTTATATAGTTTTGGACGCACCTAATAAGGCTAAATAAAATATAAAGGTATGATTATATCTTGCCCAAATTTTCATGTGTATAGAACCTGAGTTATTTAAAAATGATAGATCACATAAGTTAATGTATCCAAAAGTGGATTATATAGTTTATAATAATTTTTTATTATTATATTAGTGGGTTGTATATTTGAGGTTACAAAATGGTTATGTTTTCAATTTCGCTAGATGTGTTAGAAATGGTCATATTACCAGATTAAAAAGTCATGATTCTATTGATTGGATTTATAGTTTTTTTTAAATTCTTTGATTTAGGATGCCCTAAAATAAATATAATATTTTTTGAGATATTTGTGTGGTGAAAAAAACTATGATGCACTGAGTAGGATACAAGAATATGTTGTTTCAGTTTTTTGTAAACTAGAATTTTTTTCCCACTAACTTTCTTTGATTCAATGGAATATTTAATATTACATTTTCTGTATGAAGAAAAATGTGGAGAACCAATATAGTTTTGATAGATGTACTAATACAAGATATGAATATAGAATTTGAAGAAAAAGGTATGTAACAAAGCATTATTTGAAGGATCAATTGCAAAATCATATTTGAAAGTGGAAATTTCTTTTTTCTGCTCTCATTATTTTTAACCTAAATATCCTTAAAAACATAACCAAATGGGATGTAATGAGGGAAATGTTGATGATGCAATGAATAATAAATTATCAATTCTTAATCATCCTGAACTTGTCTTTGGTGGAGTTCATGGATAATGGATTTCAGTTGATGAACATCACAAGGCTCATACATATCTTCTACTCAATTGTGAAGAAATTAAATGGTTTGTATAGTGATTTCTACTTTCACCTACTCTTTATATTTTTTAAAATTAAATTAAATTAAATTATTTTTATATTATATGATGATCATATCGAGAAACTGTTTCTAAAAATTACACCAGCTTCTCTTGAAAAATGTCGACAACATAATTTTTCCTACTGGTTTGAAAGGTTATTAAATTAAATTTTTTATAGATTAATATATGAAATCAATTTATTATTTGTTATATTGTTAATTTTTTTTCAATTTTTTTAAGTATCACAACATGTCGATAAAATTGATAATCGATTGTGTGTATTGAGTAACCCACCATCCAAAATAGTTAAATCTTATAATGCATATGTGATGAATGATTTTCAATTTCATACACGTATATATGGTAAATCAAAAATCAAATTAATAGTGGTGTTTTCTCGAGTGGATATCATTATTGAGAAAGTGAAGTTGACTTTTATGGCATGCTGGATGAAATAATTGAGTTGTGTAATCTGAGACATAATTATGTAACGATGTTTAAATGTCATTGGTTTGATACTAATAGAGGCTTGAATATTCATCCACACCATGGAATCATTGAAATTAAATATAAAAGTATTCTTTCAATAAATGAACAATTTATACTAGCTCATAAAGAATATAAAATTTATTATAAAAATTATTATGCTTCTTCAAGAGATTTAATTGACTGGTGGCGCATTATAAAAATGAACTCTCATGAAAATATATTTATACAAATTGAAAGTATTTCTGATGAAGTGCAAGGAATTAAAACTTTTCAAGAGGCAACTCCAAACACATATTTTTTATGAAGAGACACAAATATTTATGATGACACCCCACAGTTATAGACTGATGGTGATAATGATGTTGATGGTGTAAAAAATTAATTTAAAATAATAAGATATGATGAAGCTAAAGATCCTATGAAAATTAATGATGCTAAGGAGTAATATGAAGATATTGACACCGTTACATGAAAAGACAAGGATGAATATACAGAATGAAACAATTACATATTGGTTATAGTAATAATTAATATATAACACTCATTTTTTATTATTTTTAGACAACATTATTTTTGTATTTCAGATGGCTAGTGATGATTATGATGAGATGTTCCATAACCTCAAATATACTATTCTTCTTGGTGATTAGCCTGGTGCTTCATCATCCAACCCATAAGTTTCTGTCAGTTCATTATCGACTAGGAGGGTTCGTAGTCTAGTGAGATTGATGATTCCCAACCTTATTCCCAAGAAACATCCACATCTTGATTTTGATCCATGCATATAGATACATGTTCAGTTGTGTATTTTAGTTAATTTTCATTATTTTTTTATGTACTAATTGTATGATTATATGTTATTTTTTCCAATTTTTTTACATATACCTATTGGACAGGGGAGTTTGATTCTACAAAATTATTTTTCTGGACCATGGGTGATGTGGGATTAGATTCTCATTTATGTTCATCATATAATGTTTGAATATTGGATGGTTCATAAATAAACATTACTTATTTTGAAATTTATTTAATTATTAACATGCTATTATTAATTATTTATAGGGTTTATGTTATCCTACTGAAGATAGCATGATATCCTTTATCTAGGAGACTTGATAGATCTGTATGCATGAGCATTGTCATCATTTTTTTTTCACAATTTGAGGAAGAGATCCATGTAGAAAGATGGAGCCATAATTTTTGACTAGTCTTGTTGTACCTATCAACCTAATTACATCTCACATTATATTTGGGATGGATTGTTCTTCTACTAGATGAGAGATAGTTTTCAAAGGAGATCACCATTAGGTTGGAAGAACTGAGGGAGGTAGGAGGCCATTCATAGAGTTGGTAGTCTTAAATTTAAAACTCATCGATGATATATGGTAAGTAATTTTATTTAATAATTTTTATATACTTTAAATGTAAAATGTTTATTTTATATTCATATAGGAATTTGACCATACTAATGTCAGGGAGTTTGATGTTTTTAAGATGATGTACATTAATCCTTCCACTGAAGAGATTATTAGTGGCTGGAAGCAAAATATTGTGGTCAACATATTTTTTTTTTAATTTTTAAAATTAACTAAAAATAATATTTTAACTATTTTAATTTCAAATTTCATTTGAATGAGGCATATAAGGTCATGAATTATCACAAAAAAGATTAGATTCAGGCTAAGGCTGAGGGTCAGGAGACTAGTGGGTAAGGATTTGATGAGGTATCATGGATGTAGGTGACTCAATATGCTATTGAGAAAGGATGAGTGGTTGACATCAGTTCTCTATTGACACCTACTATTTATTATGGTATGACTGTGTAGTCATCATATAACTTTATGGGAGATCATTGTAGAGTATTAGGAGAATCAATGAGCTTAGAATGAGGTTTTAGAGATCTTTTATAGGGATTATAAGGAGTTTCATCAACACCAGTAGTAGCAGTAGGAGTAGTAGTGTTAATGACAAGAGAAATAGAATGAGTAGATGATAAAGTCCATGTGACGATTGGTGCATGGTATAGGGATGGAGTCCCCTCCACCTGGTTTTCTTTATGACCCACCACATCCATAATGATTTGATATATTTTGTTTAAAAACATATTATGATGAGTTTTGAATGAACATATCATGTGTAATATTATTATTAATTAAAATTTATACTGTTTTATACATTTGTTTTTTTAAATATGGTTTATTTTTTTTATTTTTTTATTTTTTGAACTTATTTGAGATGAATACTTAATTCCATCACAAATAATAAATTATATTATATATCTAAAAACTATTTGCGATGGAAGAGTATCCCATCGTAAAAGTTTTTTTATGACGACCCATCGAAAAAAACACTTTTGCGATGCCATTTAACACCACAAGGCAATAGTGATGGGACCCCATCACTATTGACTATTTACAATGGAATCTTGTCACTATTACAATATTGTAAATAACTGAATTTCTAGTTGTATGATGAATGTGAATAAATTCTTCTAATAGTTTGATCCGTGAATCGATCATGCTTGCGGGTGTAGGTTTTATCTTCCTAGGTTATGGGGAATTGATATTATTTGTTTACTCTTAATTAATCATTATAATGATAATGATTTAAGGCTAACCCAAAAAATGGCCATTGTTTATTCCTTACTTTTTGGTTTGTGATTTACCCCCCCCTTTTTCTTCACACAATTCACCATCGTCAATTTCATTAGAAGGCAGTTCGACGAATACCTGATACTTGATCATTGTACAACCATTATTCAGTACAATAGATCAATACTATGGGAAAGGTTCATAATTGAGGGTGAGATTGAGGTGTGATGATGGAGGATGATCAGAGGTGGATTATATTGGAACGATGATTCCTATTCTTCCCGGTTTGACATGTACTATAACAACATGATGTGGCGATGGTCAATTTTCAAGAAGATCGAATATTGGAATTGGGCAACCAGTGATGACAAGGCGATTCAACCTCATATTCTCAATATCAAAGAATAATTTTAGGTGGAGGTGAAAAAATCAGGTGATGTGTTGAAGAACCATAAGATTCTGTAAAATCCCATGTTACATGGTGTGTACCCGTAGAATGCATGATGTGTGGGGTCCCTGGATGTGGTGCTAGGTTTTCATGTGAAATAAAATATTACATGCTGTGTGACATGTGTCATATGTCTTGGGACATGGTGATGGTGACTCATCATGTATCCTGAAGGATATATGGGCATAGACTTGTCCAGATACATGGGCATGAGTAGAGTACACATGCACAACTTGATACTCAGACCCGACCTAGTACATACGAAAAACCACAATACATGGGAATGAACTGAAGTACATGGGAACAAGAAAATGTACATGAGCATGGGATGCTAGCATGTCGAGTGATGACCCAACCTTTACACACCATGTACCACTAAAGGAAACACCATGTATATGGAGGTTTACATGCCCTGTGAAGTGGTGAGACACATGCATACCCTCAGGTAGGAGAGACACTTTGTGTATCCCTAGTACACACTGTATACATTTTCTAGGGTAGTTTGAGGCCCTCCATCTCTTCAGTATAAACAAAGTTCAGTTAAGTGTGATCCCTTGGTCCATCCCTATGAGTGTATAATGTAGAATTATATCCTCAACATAGGATTATGATCCCCTGTATGGATTCCGTTTTGAATAGAGTTCATGGTATCCCTCTATGAGGATTGAGGTGGGATCCTATATGATATATTACCTAGGTGGAATTTGTGGTATTAGTGTGAACACCATTCATAGGACATTGATCCCCTATCGATTAGTTTGATCCAGTAGGGTTGGTGGTGTCCCCCAGCAGTCCTGGGTGTGATCCCCTATCTGGGAATCATGATCTTCAGAGATATGGTGAGTACATCTTGGAAAGGCTAGATAAGAACAACCTATTAGATGAGTGTAATCAGAAAAAACATGGATCATGGAGTGGCCCCACATAGATGATCATTACTTTGAATCCTTGAGAAGAATCATGTGGCTGGCAATGTTAGTTGAGACCCTTGAGACCGGTTGTCTGTTATGAGTATATATGAGTTTTTCTCTATTTATAGTTGTGCCTCATATCTTGATTAACATACCTATGCATTGATGAGCTTATTACCCTTGATTATTTATGCTAAGTGATTTTGGGGTGTCATACTGGGTATTATTATACTCACCCCTGTATGAGATCTTCGTGCACATGTCGTGTCTTATGCAGATGACAAACCATTTGATGGAGTCCTAGGAGGACCGATAGTAAGAAAATCTTAGTTTTGGGATAGAAATACCAAGGTTCTTATCGATGTTGTAATTCCCCAACCCCAGTTACCCAGAGTCGGTGCATTATTACGTAATATTGGCATGATCACAAAAGATCAAGTCTCAAAAGACCGATTAGTTTAGTAGCCTTGGAATAACTAGATACATTCATAAAGTTTACACTACATCATAAAGTGAAAACTACTAAAACAAAATATTGTCCTCATATCCCCTCATACTATCCCTACGGGTCATTCATAAATTACTTCTTCACATCCTGAGAAAAATAAAACATTGAAAGGGGTGAGCTCAGATGCTCAGTAAGGATAACAATATAGCGGAAACTTTCATAAATAAGCATAAACATTTAAGGCAATGTATAACTAAAACAAAAGCCTTTTAAAATTGAACTTCAGAATAATATGGCAAAGATAAAATCAAATAATTCCATTTACTTATTCACATGGATATTCTACTAGTCGAATAATCACATGCAATATCAATAACCACTTTCATAATGATGGAATGCATAATGCCAGACTATCATAACCACATAGTCAAGGCCTCATGCCAAGACTACAAATAAGATTTTGTCAAGGCCTTGTTCCAAGACACTAGTTTGTCTCATGAGACCTACCGATGCATCGAGGATCTATATCAGGCTCCACCCATCACTTATTAAGTCCAATGAATTCCTTATATGAACAGGTTTAAACATAACATAAACATTCGTATTAAAACTAGCATACGAAATGTCAATACTTTCTCCATAAACCATGAATGGTATAAGAATAACACATCCACAGTTAAACATATCAAAAAACCCTCAATAAAATATGGAAGTTTTGTATCATAATAAATCAACTTCAAATAATCTTAAAATCCATCAAAGGATGTTGACATAGATGAAATCAAAACTATTTGAGAAAATATCTCTTTTTTTGAAATCATTTAAAAGTCACATAATTATAAAAGAAAAAATTTACTTTGAAAATATTCTTATAATATTGTAAGGTAAGCTTCGACGATTTTATAACGGTGGAAAATAGCTACACCCGTCGTATAAGTTAAAAAAAGACATTCTTACCTTAATTTTGTCGAAAAGGTTAAAAAGGACCTTGTTTGGAAAATGACAGAAAGATTCCTTTATAAACTTATTATAAAAAGTCAACAAGGGTATAAATGAATTTATCCCATAGTCTTTAAAATATTAAGAATTATTTTAAATACATTTTTAAGAAACATGGATGTGGATGATAAAGAGGTCCTAGTATATAATTACATATTAACAACCTCGGATAATGAAGAGATTGTGAAATAAACCCTTACCTTGTACTTTTCCTTAGTCGATAGTATGTTAACCTAATGTATAATAGTTAAAACAATGTTATTAAATTATACAAGAACCATATACATAATTATGATATCATATATGATCTTCTAATAATGCTTTGTTAATAATATTTTAGTATTATCGTCGTTTAGGGTGTTAACTTACTCGTTTTATTTTATATGTTTTGTTACATAATCCATGTTTGTTATGGATAGGTTGTATATTATTAATATACATAATTATATAAAGTCCTTAAGCATTATTTTTAATCATTAAATTAGAATTATACTTGAATGGATACGATAGGGAATGAATCTCATCGCGTTCGTGGAGACGGTAGTCCGTACGTACGCACGAGCGACAATATCATTCTTTTGATATTAAAATAATATATAATTGGATGATATATTATATATTAATAATCTTTATCATGTTATATTTATTATTTATATGAATTATACATCATTATTATACCCATCCAAATAATAATATATTGAATAACAATTACACCACGACGTGGAGACGGTAAGCCGTACGTACACACGTATGGTGACATGTCATTCAAAGGATGGATAGAATACTGAATATGGTCGTACCATATTTATAATAACATCACAATATATATAATATACTGGATTTATTATTTTATAATGGAAATAACAAAGAAAGAAGAAGTTGAAGAAGAAAGGAACTTGAAAGAGGGTGGTGAAAACATTACCTCTTCTTCGGGTTCTTCCTTTTGATTTGATCAAAATGGATCCTTAGGTTGTCCTTATGACTAAAGGAAGGACTCTAGGATTAAGTAAATATATTTTAGAGGGTATTTGGGCAGAGTTTGTCCAAGAAAAAATGCTTTGAAGGTGTGAAATTGAGAGAAGGGGGAGTGCCCTTTTATAAGAGGGGTGAGGGGCACCTTTGGAAAAGCTAGAAATATTATTTTATAATAAATTCATATTCGGTTTCTAATGGATCAAAAGTGGATTATTTAAAGTTTAAGGTGTCCATAGGTCTAAAAACACTCAACCAATAGGTTTTATACAGGTTCGGGTCACTTTATTAACCTTATATTTTAGTTTTAACTCTTAGTTAATTAGTTTGTCACTTAGCATGTCTCTTTGTATTTTTATATTATATAGTCAATAAACTTACTATAAACTTCCAAGAGACCCCCAAATGGTACATTAATTATAAACCTATAATTATTTAAGTATCTTTTCTGAATATTATATTTTTAGGAATAGAATATAAATTAATAATATAATATTTGTTTTAAAAACTCTTTTATGCCAATTTTGACACTGTTGGGTATTTTGTTTTTGATAATTTTATAACAGCATTATTACTTCGAAAAAATTTATATAATCAGTCCTAATATGTCATATTAACCTAGAAAATTAGTGGAATTTATAAAAAGTCTCAAATTACATTTATTTGGGTATTTATAATATCAATTATTTTAATATTTCATTAAGAAGGTAATTACTGCATCACCATTGTGTCATAAATAAATTAAAATATTTAATGTCTAAAAATTATAAATAAAATATCATTATGTATAAAATCTTTTTATATTTATAATTAATATTTATAATCGAATTTATCTTATGTATAACCCTATATTCAAAAATGTTTTATTTATTAAACTTTGATTTTAACTCTTTTAACTCTTCTTTGAATTAAATAATAATAAATGTCCTAATCTAATCCAAGTGGACCTAAATGATAATATTTTATTTCTAAGGTTGTTTTTGGTTGAGATACACTTGTACAATAGAATTAGGACATGTTTTAGGGTAATATTAATATCATTTTTACCCTTAATTACCCTATTTACTTTTAACCGTGGTAAATAAAAGTAAAAAGTTACTATTCACCAAAAATTATTTTTATCTTATTGAACCACATTTTACTCCTTGATATTAACCGTGTCTCTCGAATTTTCTAAATTCCACTCACAGAAGCGGTAAAATTAAGTTTTATGAGAATTTCCAAATTCTCCTAGGAGGTGGGTAAAAGACGGTGAAAAGTTCCATAAAATTTTTATATACCTAAAATTATTCTAAACTAAATCCAATGAATTATATTGAACTTATATAGGTATTATGTATCTATTTTGACCTTAATTAAATATAAATAAAATAAATCATTATTTAAATAGAAATTTGGTTTTAAACTATAACCCAATGTTTTTTCACTATTCATCAAAATTTGAATGTTTTCAGAAAAATACCAAAAATTCACCCTAAGATAATTTCAATATTCCGAATCCAAAAATGAAGTCCATTTTGAAAGATAAAATTTATAAAATTTCAAAAAGTGGGTATTACTATTCATAACGGCTAGTTTGATTGGTTGTGGTGTGTGTTAGAACTCGAAGTTGTGTACAACACATGCTACTATATTATTCAAAGGGAAGCATACCATGGAAGCTTTGGGTGTTATAGATGTCACAATGGATAGTAGTACACTCTTTCCAAGTATGTTGTAATCAATTTCCAGTTTTTGTTAGGCTTTTATTTGGACCCTTTATCGCTTTCATTACTTTTTTAGTACTCTGTTTGTATGATTATAGATGCATACATGAATTGGTATTAGTTTTAATTTACTTCAAATATTTTATGATCTTGAAGATGTGTGTGTGAATATAGGTACTTAGGCTAATGCCTCCCATGTGTGGGATATGCCTACTCGGTGCTGGTCGCTAGCCTATGACCTATTGGAGGCAGTCTTGGGGTTGTCACACCTAGCTTATCAACAGATAAGTGGGACATAGTGGGTCAGGTCCTGAATATATATATATATATATATATATATATGTATGTGTGTGTGTGTGTGTGTGTGTGTTCTTCAAATTAAACTCGAAAAAACACTGATATCAACCTGATCTTAAAAATTCAGATGACCGAAACTTGGCCGTTTGAGGTTGGATTGAATCTTAATTTATGGTGATGGGACCATATCAATTACCTCTATATAAATTTAAGTAAAAATAAATTTTAATTGGATTAAAAATTTCACATGATTTTTCTGATACCAATTGAAGGTATTGGGGAGTACAGAGGAAGCATGTGAGATGGAGAATTAAATTTTTTCACTGATGATCAACGTAACTACATCATAGACAATGAATAACTTCCTAATACAACTACTAAGGATCCCGGATGAAATTATTTAAGCACAAAATTAAACTCAATTATTACATTTTTTAAGTTGAAGACACATTCGACATCTATTTGGTGTCGACAACCGTTGCTTGAAGGAACCGAATCCAGATCCCTCTAGATCATCCAAATGTGATTTGAAAGTCTGTGGGGGATTATATTGTTGAAATCTTGGTGCTAGGGTGGATATATTATGATGCCTTCAATGTCCCAACAATCACTACTTCATTGATCCATTGATCCATGAAGCTAAACTTTGATTGAAGGCTCAGATCGAGAGCTTCTCTCTATAAGATGTAGGAGACAGGTTCTCAAATTCACATGATGAATAGTGCCTATGAATGAGAGCCTCTCACACTTATATAGGGAAGTTATAAATATAGAAAATGGATTTCCAACCCCTAGATATATATTACCTGCTAAATAAACCATAAATGATGTGTTATGACCACATAATTTGGTCATAAATTTCATTTATATTTTTATCACTTACCTATGATTTAATAAATATATTATATAATAAAAAAAATCCATTAAATCGATGCATAATCCCTATAAATATTAAAAAAAAATTTTATATTAAAATAATATTCATTCATATAATATTTCCCATGTGTTTAATTTAATACTTGTAAATACATTTTACAAATAAATTCAATACCAATTATTTTAAACTCGAATAATTTGAATTTATTTATTTTAAGGTGACCATGTTTTATCGGACATATCCCGAACCCCATGGTGGGGCCCACCATGTCCTATACTCCTATTCAATAGAATAGGCTAGACTTTTGAATATGATAAGTGTGCAACCCTCTAGGTTCTTATTTCAATATTAGTAAATACTATTCATAGATCAGGAACAGTTTCTATCAACCCATCAATTACCCTAAAGAGATAAGGTATATTCACAACAAAGACAACATTTTATATGAATACACATAATGTAATATAACCTCTTTATCTCATGATATCTTATAAAGTAGGATGCACACGTTGTGTCATCATCCTTTATTTCTTTATTATTTGTTGACCAAACTAGATGAACTTACCTTCTTATACCATGTCCTTGTATCTAGTGAAGGTACTACTATCCTAACCAACTTGTCTTAGGATATCACTTCCTTTAGGAAGTAATAAATTTTAACCTGATTATTAAATCAATGTCATACCACCAATGACACACCCAACACAAGATACCTCGATATGACTTTAATTCCATAGTTTTTTCCTTGCCTCAAAGTACATGATAAAAAGTATACACTAATAATAATATCAAGTAAAAAGACTATTAAATGTGTTCATAGATAGAAACTACCAATAAAACCTGAAACATGTGGTGTTACTATTAGAGGGTCAGTCCTCATGATATCATTTACTTGATATCACCAAGTGAAAACTTCATGAGAATTAGTCTCAATGTTTATGATCCCCCAACACTGGGTAGTCAAACATCATCCATTTCCAGTTAGTATGATATATCTAGACCATAAGAAATATGTTTAAGATCAATGTCATAATATCTTGAGGTTCTCATTATATCCTATGAACTTCTATAACCTTTTGATATGATAAGTAATCTAAGGATATTATCATAAAAATAGTTGATAAAGAAATATCAACACTATTATGGTAAGATCACATCATGCATAACTCACTCTATACATGATACAATAATTGAAAAGTACCGTTTAAGTTAGGTATAGGAAACCCATTGATACAACAATTACCACCATTAAAATGTTCCATACAAGTAACATTATCTTCATATAATATGGTGAGAATATTATTATTTATATCTAGTCCATATTTACTTCTATTATAATTAATAACTGATCTCATTCAAATATATTCTTGACTTGCTTCATGAATAGTAATAAACTCATGATGGTTGGATAAAGTTGTATAAATAGTTTCTTTTGCGGATTTCCAAGAAATAATAGTTCCTCCATATGTGGATAAATATTCAGTCTAAGATCTTACTTTATGAGGATTAGACAAATATCCAAAATCAACATAATCAACTAATTTTTGTTCTGAACTTTTGGAATAAAGAAACCCATGGTCTTTGGATCCTTGAAGGAATCTTAATACTTGTTTGGAAGAATTCCAATACCGACGAGTAAGATAATAACTACACATTAATAATAAATTTACATAAAATGATGTATCAAAAAATATATTATTTTCAAGGTACATCAATGATCTAATGAAACTTATCTATGTTACTTTAGGAACAATTATTTCTCCACTATCCTCTCATGGTTTAAAAGGATCACTATCTCGATCAAGAGATCATATATCTATTGGTGTAATTAATGGATGTGATTTATTCATATTAAATCTATGTAGGACTTTATAAGTATATCATGATTGATGAACAAAAATTATATCCTTAAGATATTCAATTTTTAAACCAAGTTATAACTTTGTCTTTCCAAAGTCTTTCATTTCAAATTATTTGATCAAATATTATAATAACTTGGAAAGTTCATCATTAGCCCCAATAATATTTAAATCATCAGTGTATACTAGAATGATAAAAAATTTAGATCCATTCCTCTTAATGAAGACACATGGGTAAATTGGATCATCTTTATAACTTTCCTTCATCACATATTCACTCAGATGGTTATACCACACATGTTCTGATGCTTTAATACATATAATGATTTATTCATCTTATTTGAATAAATATCCTAAGATCTAGGATATTTTGATAGAAATTAGAATCTTTCTGGGATTTTCATGTTAACATTCTTATGAATATCACCATATATACATGTAGTTACAAAATCCATCAGGCGCAATTCAAGTTTCTCATGTACAATGAACATTATGAGATACCAAAAGGTTATCACATCCATTATATGAGAGTACATTTCATCATAATCAATATTGATTTTTTTGAGAATCCTTGAGAAACTATTCATGCTTTATATCTCACAAATTCATTATTTTTATTTTCTTTTCTCACAAATACCCATTTATATCCAATAGTCTTGATCCCTTTAAGGGTTTTCACAATTAACCCAAAAACCTCACATTTAACAAGTGCAACTAGCTCAGACTAAATTGTGACTTTCCATTGATATAAATATATTATTTCATGAAATTCATTAACCATTTTAGATTCTTGATCCTAATACATAATTTAAAGGTATATATTGAATGAAAACATGTTATTAATAATGGTCTCCACTCGGTTTCAACATCTTCTGGTGTTGGTGAAATTTATTGAAATTTTCTCTTGATTATGATAATGTAATAATAGTAAATTTACATTCTCTTTAGGATTATTTATATATTCAACCAACATAGTTTGTTTCCATTTCATTTGATAATGGTTTTTATCTTTTTAACCAAGTGGTCTCCCACACTTCAGGCATTTATTGGAAGCATTGTTTCTAATAACATCATATTTTCCTTCAATAACATCTATTATTACTAGTGCATTCATAGTGGGTATATATGATTTTGTAACCTATTTTGAATCGTTGAAAGAATCAGAAATTTTATTTGATAAATTTTTAAAATTAATTATGTTTTTAACTTCATATTCACTCATATTTTTATAAGGATTAAGATGTTACAGTGAAGTAATCTTCCATGATATTTCTTTTAAAGATGATTGATTTCCCTCTTTAATGTTGGAAATAATTTTTCATCAAAATGAAATCAACAAATATTTCCATGAATACATATCCCATTATAATATCAAGATATTTAATAATCAATGTATATTCAAAACCAATATATATCCCAAATCTTCTTTGGGGTCCCATCTTTGTTCATTGTAGGGGTGTGGCATGAACACATCAAGAACAACCAAATATACTTATGTGTGAAATATTTGGTTCATGGAAACAAGATAACTACAAAAAGAAATGATTATGATAGCCTGATGATTTTTTTTGAAGTAGTTCTGCTACATGAAAAATTTCATACCCCCATACTGAACCAGGTAATTTAGTTTTCATAAGTAGTGATCTCATGATAAGATGTAATAACTTTATAAATGATTTAGATAAACCATTTTGGGTATGAACATGAAATACATGATGATCAAAACTTATTCCTAGTGACATGAAATAATGATTAAATGTAAAGACCTGAAAATTCCATGTATTTTTTTAATTATATGGAATTATTACGAGTCTACGAAAATTGACAGCACGTGATTCCGAGGCCCGGAGAGCCTGAAATTAAATTTTAAACTTTTTTAATGTACATTCAGTAAATGTATAGGTGAAAATTTATATCTTTTAAACTGGTTCTTAGATTAAAATATGAGGAAACTTTTGGACTCGCAACACTGAGTTTCTCTTAAGAGAAGCTTAACTTTGTTTGGAAAAAGTCGGACGGAAAAGTTAATTTTTTTCAGACTTTCGGAAAAATAATAATAAAATAACTAAAGATATTATTTTATTCTTCTTGAAAATTGAGTGGAAAATGATGGGACCAAAGTGTAACGTCGGGCAATGAATGTCGGTCATTTAATGACTTGAACTCCTCATTGTGTAACCGCAACACTTGTGGTTTATTAGGTTCATTAATTATGATTCATTAATGAATCATAATAATGAACCAACGTGTGAGGTTTTTATTTTATTTAAACAAAGATTTGGTGTAGGTTTTTGGATACCTACAAGAGGAACCCCTGGCGGAATGCCAACGACGTATTCCTCCAACGAATAATGGAGATTCGATGATGCCATTGAGGATTTAATCTGGAGATCGATGAACGCCAATGAACACCTTCGAACGTAGGTTCTCCTTCCCTCATCTGCAATGACTTAAAATGAGTTCCAGGTAGGAGTTTGTTTCTATTCTAAGAGTTTTAAGAATTCATCTTCTCTTGATGATGTTTGAACTCTCCCCTTTTTATAACACTAATGTGGAGGGCATGGGCCGAACCGAACAAGGCCCGAACCCTTTGCCAATTTTGATTTGGTTGCGTTCTTTGTGGGCAACTGAGAAACATGGTTTAAAGGAAAAACCGAGGGCCAAGTAGTGATGGAAGCGTCCCGAAAGGTCCGTAGGCATGAACAGAAAAGAAAATGGACCTCCAGAGCTTCACTGGAGGCTCGTAGAAGCTCCACCAGCGCGGCGACGCCGCTGACCGGAGGAGGCGGCGACCAGCTTTTTCCGGTCACAAGGGGATGATGATTCCCAAAGGTGCCATGGTGGATAGGGGCGTTCGGCCTATGCCGAACACATTGAAGGCAGGCGGCGCACTGCGAAGGAGGGTCATGACTCTGAGCCGTGGGGAGGGCGAACCCGTACCAGGGGGTCCCGCTGTTGACTGGTCCACACAGACCAGTTAGGTGGAGCAGTGCCACCATGGCACCAATAATTAGGGATCTCGAATTGACTTAGTCTGTTCGGGGAGGTGGACCACGCCCAGCTGGCAGGCGGGCCAGGCCGATTCTGCGACCTGGTGAGCCGCGCCCAGTCGGGTGGGCCGGACCGAACCCACGTCCCAACGAGCCTAGCCCACGACTAGCAGGCTGAGAAGACGGCCCAGCAGGCTGGATCAGGGTCATACAAACCGGGAAAAGCCTAGTCAGTTTGGTTTGGGCCCAACAGACCGGGTCGGGTCGGTCTGACCGGGTCGAACCGGACCCGGACCCTTTTTAGCTCAGTTTCGCTTAAAGGGGCTTATCTTCTAAACCAGACACCCATTTGAAGAATAGTCTATGGAGATGGAATCCTTAGGATGAGTAGATCCTTTTGAGATACTCTAATTGGGTTTTGGAGAAATTTAGAATGCGGTCGGTTTGGATCGGACACAAATCCAACCGGGCCCTCGACACTAAAATGACTATAATTTACAGACCAGGCGTCTAATTGACGCACCGTCTGTTGTGTTGGAACCCTTATGACATGGAGGTTCTTTGGGATACTTCTTCTTGGGACTTCATGGTGGTTGAGGTAAGACCAATATCTTGAGGTGTATAATCTACAAAACTCAAGCGTACCAAGTGCAGGAATCTTGTGGCTGGTTGTCAAGTGACATACGATACTTTGTGGATCAGCATCAGAACAACCCTGTGTGAATCAAAAGTAGTGTGACCTGATGAGGACCATCCTTAGATAAGACCATTGTGTATCAAAAACTTAAGAACCTATGTGGATCGGTGAATTATGACTCTATGTGGATCGACGAATTACAACCCTATGTAGATCGATAACTTACGACCCCGTGTGGATCCAAAACTTACGACCCTGTGTGGATCGATGACTTATGAACCTAAGTGGATTGATGACTTAAGAACCTATGTGGATCAGTAGTAGCGCGACCCGACGAGGACCAGCCTTAGAGCGGTCTATCATGGATCAACGACTTATAACCCTGTGTGGATCGACAACTTATGACCCTGTGTGAATCAGTGAATTATAACCCTGTGTGGACTGGTGATAGAGTGACTTATTCATGGTTCAGCAGTGGAACTTCTCAATGGAATAAGATGATTTAACTTTATTACTGATCATCATTATTCCTATTCTTTAAGTTGTATACCTGGTTTGAATTGAGTCTTTACTTGTGCTTTGTGATTGGGATCATGGTTTATGGTTTTTCCTTTGTAGAATTCTAGGATACCTTCGGGGGTCTCGAGGTCCCTACTATGTATTGTTCTACTCACCCCTGCATGGGCTTCACCCACACCTTGTTGTGTCTTGTGCAGACGATAGACAACTTTGACTGAGGTTAGGGAGTCAAGGCTAGACAGTGCATGAAGGTGACCAGTTGACATGGAGAGTTACAGTGACAAGTTGTACCTACCCTTCAGGTAGGATCCTTGGAGGATGACCTCAGAATCTGTTTTTACCTTTTATGTATCTCTTTTATTTAGGCTTGTATACTAGCCCCTTTACTTTTAGTTTACACTTTTACTTCAGCAATTTTACTACGTGGTTTACTTTTTTTGTGTACATAGTCTGTGTGTGTATAGGTTTAAAGGAAATTCCTTCCCATTTTAGGGATATTCCCATCTGGTTCTAGTCACCAACCCATGGAATATGGAATGTGGTCTTGGGGTAGTATGGCATGGGCCTAGGGAGACAGGTCGTGACAAAGTGGTATCAGAGGAGTCAGTTATACCGAAGAACTAAGACTCTGATTTTTTTAACGGGGAAACAATGTTATGTGTTTTGAGTACGATTTTCAGTTTGGGGAGTCCAGTGTTGGTGCGGCGACAGATATATCCATACACTAGGACCCTGAGTTCTGATTTCCGACTCGATACACAAAAACAATAATTATGTATGTTTTTGAAAATGTTTTTCTTTTGATCTATTTTGAGTCAGCTCACTAGGTTTAACTTATTGACCGTGGCACATCTGTTTCATTATAGGATGCCGCCATATAGACAACCAACCATGATTCTAGAGATAGTTCACGATGATGGCCCACCAAGCAATGAGGCTTTGATGTAGGTCCCTCTTATGACGATGGTACCTTCGGGTGGTGTACCAGCTGCACCAATACCCATAGGGTAGCAGTTTCTACCACCCCCACCTCCAGACGGTGCATGCCGAATTAGAATGCTACACAAGTTCCAACAATAGAGGCCTTTGATATTTTGAGGAAAGATAGATCTTCAGGTGGATGAGGATTGAATGGAGGATGTGGCATGAGTTTTCCATTTGTTCAAGACACTAACAGACCAGATAGTGATCCTAGCTGCTAGCCTTTTCCAGGGTACAATAGGGATATAGTGGAGCCTGATGCTCCAAACACACAAGGAGGTTAGCATAGGAGAAGAATGTGCTACTCGTGCAGTGGACAGGGTCACATGGCTCGTGACTACCAGACCCACCTCATTGACAATCAACAGACAATCAAGGGACCGCTGAGGAAGAGGTAGAGATTTTGAGCAGGGAGGTCTGCAAGGCAGCGGACGTGGCAGAGGAGTAGGCCATGCAGAAGGTGGTGGGCAATGGTTTGAGGTTATACCACCACCACCTCCAGGTGGTCCACCCCGACCTCAGGGAGCAGGTGAATAGGGACGATATCAGCTATAGGTAGTTGAGGCCTATGACCATGGCGCTCTAGAGTTGATTTGAGGTACGATCTATATCTACTCCACCTTAGCTGCAGTTCTTATAGACATAGGTTCTTGTCACTATTTTATTTCCATGACTCTCGTTTGGATCTCAGAGATTACGGTAGAGCCATTGGCTCGATCCTTACGATTATAAACTCTTAAGAGAGAGAATTCGATGATTATGCACTGTTGATAGAAGTGTGAGCTTACTATAGGAGGAGAGAGCTTCAGCTAGGATCTTCTAGTAGAAGCATCGAGGCCTTACGATGTCATCTTGGGTATGGACTGGTTATCCATGGTCTATGCTCAGATCGACTGTTTTAGGTGCAAAGTGTGGTGTGTCCATGAGGATGGGACTAGGTTTTCCTTCACCAGCGAGAAGGAAACTTTTGCATCTTAGGATGGACTTTCTCGGAGGAGGGTGAAACCAATCAGTCATCATTTGAATAGCCTTACCCTCAGAGCATTTGATGATAAGAGTCCGAATTATCCTATAGTGGTGGACCATTATGCTAATGTCTTTCCTGATGATGTTCTAGGATTACCTTCTCATAGAGGGGTAGACTTCTACATCAACCTATACCTCAGGACGACACCGATATCTACACCAACATATCATATGGATCCCACAGAGATTTGTGAGTTTAGAGTATAGTTGGAGGACTTGCAAGGTAAGGGGTCCATAAGGCCCAGTGTTTCTCCATGGGAATCCCCGATTTTGTTCTCCAAGAAGGAAGAAGGGAGTTTGAGGCTTTACGTGGACTATCGGAACCTGAACTAGGTGATCGTGAAGAACAAGTATCCAATTCTGAGGATTGATGATCTCTTCAATCAACTGAAGGGAGCTTAGTGGTTTTCAAAGATAGATCTCAGATCAGGATATCATCAGCTCAGGGTATGGTATGAGGATGTACCAATGACAGCCTTCAGATGTCGGTATGGACACTATGAGTTCTTTGTTATTCCTTTTGGCATGACCAACGCTCCGGTAGTGTTCATGAGACTCATGAACATGATCTTCCAGCCTTACCTAGATCACTTCGTGGTGGTCTTCATTGACGACATCTTAATATACTCTGCGTCGGAGGAGGAACACACTATGCATCTGCAGATAGTTCTGGATACACTCAGAGATCACCAACTCGATGGAAAGATCTCAAAGTTCTAGTTCTGAATACAGAAGGTCAAATTTTTGGGACATGTTATCTCGGAGGTTGGAGTTGTGGTGGATCCAACAAAGATAGAGGTAGTGCTTGCTTGGGAGCCACCTAGGAGCGTGACCGAGGTGCGGAGTTTCCTGGGGTTGGCTAGTTACTACCGAAGATTCGTACCTGACTTTTCTAGAGTTTCAGCACCCTTGTTTTCTTTGAAAAAGAAGGGACAAACTTTCTTGTGGATAGAGAGATTCCAATAGAGTTTCCAGGAGCTGAGGCAGATACTGAAGAGTGCCCCCATCTCGAGGCTACCAGAATAGGATGTTGGGTACATAGTCTACTGCGACTCATCAAGGGCCGGACTAGGATGTGTCCTGATGCAAGAGTGAGTGGTGATTGCCTACGGCTCATGACAATTGGGACAACATGAGAATAAATATTCTACCCATGGCCCTAAGTTAGCAGTAGTGGTCTTTTCCTTGAATATGTGGTGGCACTACTTGATGGGAGAACAATTTACTATATACTCCTATCACAAGAGTCTCATGTATATCTTCTCATAGAAGGACCTGAACCTGAGACAACGATAATGGATAGAGTTCCTCTAGGACTATGACTTTAAGATAGTCTACAATCCTGGGAAGGGGAACTTGGTGGCAGACACACTCATCAGGAGGTCTGGGTTACAATTGCTGAGTGAGGCGACATAGAAGCTAGCCACATTGTAGTTATCCTTTGTGGATAGTGATGGAGAAGCATACCTTCAGTCCATGACTGTCACTCCCCCACTCCTTTAGTGAGTACGTGAGGCACAACTTGGGGACATTGACTGTGAGGCTCGATGTGCTCAAATATCCCCAGGACAGGCTCTTGAAAGTTTTTCTGAAGGCGGGGAGCATGTAATCCTTTTCAGAGGACGCACCATGGTACCAATGATGCTAAGAGAAGAATTTTTGAGGGAGTTCCATAAATCCCATTTGGTGGTACATCCTAGTGTGACAAAGATGTACTAGGACCTCTGACGTTAGTACTGGTGGCCAGGGATGAAGAAAGAAATGGAGGAGTTCGTTTCATGATGCCTCACTTATCAGCAAGTGAAGGCCGATTACCAGGTTCTAGTAGGTTTGAATCAACAACTTGTGGTGCTAGAGTGGAAGTGGGATGACATCTCCATGGACTTTGTGATAGGGCTACCACATACGTCCAGGGGCCACGATTCCATCTGGGTGGTCGTTGATCGACTCACCAAGTCGGCCCACTTTCTACCCATCCGAGAGCAGGGATCAATAGAGGGCTTGGGACGCCTCTATGTATAGGAGATTGTATGTCTTCACAGGGTACCATAGATGATCATCTCAGATTATGATGCTAGTTTTACATCCTGGTTGTGGAAGGGATTATAGGAGGCATTTGGGACTTAACTACATTTGAGCACCACCTTTCATCCCTAGACATATGGTCAGACAAAGCGAACCATACAAATTCTTGAGGACATGCTCCATGCTTGCATACTTGATTTTGACTATAGTTGGGAGGATCAATTTCCCTTGGAAGAGTTCTCATACAACAACAATTATCACTCCACCATCAGCATGGCACCATTTGAGGCCTTGTACGAGTGACCATGTAGATCAAATCTATGCTAGACAGACCCAGGGGAGTAAGAACTTATGGGTCCAGAGTTGGTATGGGCTACCACTAAGAAGGTACAGATCATCCAGGAGTAGATGAAGACTGCACAGAGCAGACAAAAGTCTTATGCTGATAGGAGATGAAGACCCTTGGAGTTTGAGGAGGGAGGACATGTCTTCCTATGGGTTTCACCCTAATGAGGATTGTGGAGATTTGGTCGGGGTAACAAGCTATCACCGAGGTTCATTGGACCTTTCTAGATCCTCATAAGAGTAGGAAAAGTGGTGTACTGCTTAGATCTTCCCCCACAGATGCACCATATGCATAATGTTTTCCATGTGTCGCAGCTGAGGAGGTACGTGCATGATCCATCGCACGTTATCTACTGGGGCAAGCTGGACATTGATGATGTGGAAACGTTTTTGAAGTTCCTAGTCGAGATAGAGGATCGACAGGACCGGGTCCTTCATGGGCATTCGATTCCTATGGTGTGAGTTTGATGGAAGTACAGGAACCTCTAGGAGAGCACATGGGAGCAGGAGGCTCATATACATACTCAGTACCCCCTTTTTTTTACCTAGTTTTTGTTGCAGCTTTCGGGGATGTAAAGACCTGAGGTAGGGAGGATGTAAAGATCTGGAAATTCCATGTAATTTTTTTAATTATATGGAATTATTACGAGTCTGAAAAAATTGATGACATGTGATTCCGAGGCCTGAAGAGCTCGGAATGAAATTTTGAAATTTTTTTAAGGTACTTTCAGTAAACGTATGGGCACAAATTTCTATCTTTTGAACCGGTGCTCAGATTAAAAATACGAGGACACCATTGGACTCACAACATCGGATTTTTCTTAAGGGAAGATTAACTTTGTTCAAAAAAAGTCAGATGGAAAATTTAATTTTTTCAGACTTTCAGAAAAAAATAATAAAATAAAAAAAGATGTTATTTTATTCTTTTTGATAGTTGAGCAGCGAATGGTGGGACCGCAGTGTAATTTCAGGCAATAAATGTCGGTCATTTAATGACTTGAACCCCTCATTGTGTAACTGAAATGATTTTGGTTTATTAGGTTCATTAATTATGATTCATTAATGAATCATAATAATGAACCAACGTAGGAGGTTTTTCTTTTATTTAAACAAAGCTATGGGGTAGTTTTTGGATACCCATGAGAGGAACCTCTGACAAAACGCTGGTGGCATCTTCCTCCAACGAAGAATAGAGATTAGACAATGCCATTGGGGATTTGATCTAAAGATCGAAGAACACCAATGAACACCTTTGAAAGCGGGTTCTCCTTCCCTCATCCGCAACACCTTCCAACAAGTTCCAGGTAGGGGTTTGTTTCTATTCTAATATTTTTATTAATTAATCTTCTCTTGATGATGTTTGAACTATCCTCTTTTTATAATGCTAACACAAAGGGTGCGGGTCGAACCGAACAAGGCCCAGACCCTCCACCAATTTTTCTTTGGTTGCGTTCTTCATGGGCGACTGAGCAACATGAAAGCAAGGAAAAACCAAGGGCCACACAATGATGGCAGCATCCCAGGAGGCCCATAGGCGTGGGAGGAAAAGAAAATGGACCTCTGAAGCTTCACTGGAGGCCCACAGAAGCTCTTCCGGCATGACGAAACTGACAAACGGAGGAGACGACGACCGACTCTTGCCGACCGTGAGGGGATGGTGGCACCCGGAGGCGTCACAACATATAGAAGTGGCTGACCTATGCCGGCCACATTGACGGCGGGCGGTGCATCAAGGAGGAGGGCTGCAGCTCTGAGCCACGGTAGAGGGTGGACCCATGCCTACGGGTCCCACTATTGACTGGTCCATGTGGACCGGTCAGGTGGAGCAACTCTACCCTTGCGCTATTAATTGGGGTGCCCGAATGGACTTAGTCCATTCGGGGAGGCTGACCGCGCCCAACCAGGTGGGCCAGGCCGAGCCCATGGAATAGCAGGCCGAACCAGGACCAGCCGGACCAGGCCCAGTCAGACTAGGCTAAGCCCATCCGGTTTGGGTCGGGCTCAGTGGACTGGGTTGGGTTAGTCTGACTGGGTGGGACCAGACCCGGACCCTTTTTAGCCCAGTTTCTCTTAAAGGGGCTTATCTTCTAAACCAGACGTTGTTTGACAAACCCTCTACAGTGATAGAATCCTTAGGATGAGGCGGTTCTTTTGAGATACTCCAATTTGGTTTTGGATAAATTTGGTGTATGGACATGTTGGATCGGACATGAATCCAACCGGGCCATAGGCACTAAAATGCCTATAACTTACAGACCGGGCGTCCGATTGACGTGTCGTCTATTGCGTTGGAACCCTTATGACATGAGGGTACTTCAGGATACTTATTTTTGGGACTTCTTGGAGATTGAGGTACGAATGATATGTTGAGGAGTAGAATCTACGAAACTCAAGTGTACCAAGTACGAGAATCTTGTGGTTGGTTTTCAAGTTACACACGATCCTTTGTGGATCAGCATCAGAATGAACCTGTGTGGATCAGTAGTAGAATGACCCGAAGAGAACTAGACTTAGAGAGTGCTGTTGTGGATCTGTGACTTACGACCCTGTATAGATCGGTGACTTATGACCTTATGTGGATTAACGACTTACGACCCTATGTGGATCGATGACTTAAGACCCTATGTGGATCATCGACTTAAGACCCTGTGTGGATCGATGACTTACAAACATGTGTGGATCAACAACTTACGACCCTATGTAGATCAATAGTAGCACGACTTGATGATGATTATCCTTAGAGTGGACCATCGTAGATCAGCGACTTATAACCCTATGTGGATCGACAACTTACGACCCTGTGTGGATCAGTGACTTATGACCCTGTGTGGATCAGTGACAGAGCAACTTCTTCGTGGTTTAGAAGTGGAACTTCTCAACGGAATAAGATGATTTATGTTTACAAATAATCATCATTATTCCCATTCTTTAAGTTGTAAACCTGGTTTATGATGAGTCTTTACTTGTGCTTTGTGATTGGGATCATGCTTTGTGGTTTTTACTTTGTGGAATTCTAGGAGACCTTCGGGGGTCTTAGGATCCCTACTGGGTATTGTTGTACTCACCCCTACACGGGCTTCGCCCGCACCTTATTGTGTATTGTGCAAATGACAGACAACTTTGACCCAGGTTATGGAGTCAGGACCATATGGTGCACGAAGGTGACCGGTTGATGTGGAGAGCCACAGTGATGAGCTATACCTACCCTTCAGTTATGATCCTTGGTGGACGACCTCAGGAGCTATTTTTCCTTTTGTTGTATCTCTTTCAGTTGGGCTTGTATACCGGACCCTTTAATTTTAGTTTACACTTTTACTTCAGCAGTTTTATTATGTGGTTTACTTTTGTTGTGTACCTATTCTGTGTGTGTACAGGTTTAAAGGTAATGCCTTCCTGTTTTAGGGATACACCTTTTTGGTGTTAGTCGCCAACCCATGGCCCATGGAAGGTGGAATCAGGGTAGTCACAACACGGGCCTAGGGGGACGGTTCGTGACATTAAAATCATGCGATGAATACTCACCAACATTATCTATAGCATCCAAACCCATTTTACCACCCAAACAGTGCTTAGGGATTCTTGACCACTAAGCCTTAAGTGCACCTCTCCATACATCAAAGGATTCCAACTAGCAACGATGGTGTAAAGAGGTGATAGTGGGGAGACTATACCCTCTGGTGGTGATAATAATAATAGTCTATATGTATATAACATAGCAAAAATAAGACCATAAAACAAAATGATCAATAACCTATAATAGTAGAAGCATAAACAAACAACCGCAACAATAATCAATAAGATTAAATATACCATTTATAGAATAAAACGCCTTTTTTTAGCTAAGCATGAATATCAAATCAGGTCACACAAAATAGATAATCATAAGGGTTTCCTATGGCTGACCATATCAATATATACATATAATCATGATGAAAACAAAATAAAGACACAAAAGTAAACTCTAACTAATGTAGAGGAACCTCCATTATCCCTGTCCATCCATCCCATGCTAAAAAGTCCAACATCATTACTAAGTTATAGCTCTTGATCCTGAACCCTTACATGTTTGTAGAATCATATAAAGTTTATACGCATATTGATGGTCCCATGTAGGGCATGAGAATAAATATTAGTAGTCCACCGCCGGTGTTTTCTTATCTTACATCTATGATAATGTAGGTGTATACTAAAAGTAAAATAGGAGGGAAACACATGCATGATAAATAAATAACCACTTACCTTGTGCCCAAAATCCATAAGGAATCAATAACCTACTTTATCCATCACCATTATACCATGTTTTCCTAGTTATATATATAGTATACAATGACATGTATTCATATATATAACTTTAGTGGTGAGGATACTTAGCATAAAGCCTAAGGAATTCCCTAATGAGTAACAACCTAGAAGGGACCTTAGGTACCTCCTGAACAAGTATCACTAACACCTCATGGAAACTGACACCTGCCATATCATAATAAAATAACTGGCGTCTAAAAGGAATGACCAAACAAGTACCTGGTCTCTCAGACCTCAGGTCAAAAAATCCCCACCGGATCGAAGCTTGACATCTAAGGCACAATTATGTCTATCCTTTATATAATAAACACCATTGGATCAACAATCGATGTCCTGAAGAATGATGATATCTATCCTCCCAAATAATCCCAGCCTAATGACCACAATATATGGGAGCCTCATCCCTCAACCGATGGTCTCAACACTATCAACTATTGGTCCATCACCATATATGTGAATTTCTATGGAAATCACATCCAACCTCATTGATGGTCAATACCATCATAATCCATAACTAATGGAGGACTCTACCCACATGAGTGGTCAACACCACCTTACCATCTGAGTCCTATATGTGTGCACATGACTACAACAATGCTTAATCCAATAATGGTGAGAATAAATCTCCCAAACATAGTAACTAAGAAACATCATGTAGTGCCTATCCCAAATTTCCACCCAAAAAGTGCAATGGGAAGTGTGCTACTAGGCCTTAAGCACACCTCCCTAAATGCCAAAGTAAACCGAATAGAAATGAGAGTGTAAAGGGGTGATATTGGAGAGACTATAACCTCTAGTGATAATATAATAATGTTCTATATAATATAAATTAGTGGAAAGAAAGACCATAATGACATGAACTTGTAACCCACCCATGGAGGAAAAACAACAATAGCCTATAATAGCAGAAGCATAACTAAACAACATCAGTTGAATAAAATAAACAATCCAAACACAACATTTATATATAAGCGTTCATATCAATAAAAGTAATACAATAAAATAAATATAAGGGTCACTAATGGATGGATATAGTACATACATATATAATATAATGATGATACTAAAAAGAAAAAAAGGAAATTCTAGTTGAGGAAAAAACCCATGGTCCCTTTCCATTCTCCCAATAATATGGTCCAGCTCTAGAGCCCAAACGTTTACCTAATCTCAAAGACATAAAATCTATATGCATCCTAAAGGTCCCATGTAGGGTGTGAGAAATAATCTCAATAGGCCACCACTAATGTGTTTATATCTTATATTTTTGATTAATTAGGCATGTACTAAAAATAAAGAATGTCAGCACATGAATTTAATAAACACAAGATTCCCTGGTGCTCAACAGACACCAGGAAGGTATCAACTGCTTAATACAATGTTAGAATACTGTAGAGGAGAGGATCTTTATCCTAAGTCTAAGTAATCCCCTGATACAAGTCAAACTAGGTGAACCCTCAGGTTCTACCATCATTAAAGTCACTCAGAACCTCATACCATCAATCAATTACTGACGTCCCAAAGGCACACCCAAACAATAAGATCCTGGTCTCTTGGACCTTAGCTCAAAAGAAACCCCATCAGCCTTTGGCTCTACATATGAGGCACAATAATATTTTTCCTCCAAATAATATCACCATTGGCTCAACAACTGATGTCTCAAGGAATGGTGACGCCTGCCCTCCCAAATAAGTCCTGGCCAAAAAACCTCAAGTACGATGAGCCTCAACCCCCAACCAATAGCCTCAACACTATCACCCAATGGATCCTCCCTATCTCTATGGATTTATACGATAAACACGTTTAAACTTTTCCCTAATCTATAACTATCGGTGGCCTTAACCCACATGATTGTTCAATACCACCTCATCATCTGAGTCATACTATGTGCACACAACTCCAAATGGTGCATTTTCCAACATGGGTGAGTGGTTATCACTAATAATAACCTAATACACAAAATTTAGCACCTCGTTCCCATACAACCATGTAACTCAATCTGATGGCCATCATCACCCAATATCACATGTGCCTTTCTCGTAACCTGATGACTTCATCACCTCAATATAATGATTGAGTCACCCAAACTGTGATCAAAATCACCCAAAATACATATATATCAGGACACACCCAACATAAAGATCACATCACCTCAACTAGATAGCCAACGCTACCTTAATCCTTGAGCTGAGCCCATCACGATCCCATGGATCTCATCCTAAGAAATTTATATATATAAAACAATTCAATATAATTAAATTGAACAACTCAATTCAAAAGAAACAACACCCTGACCTAATATTTCCAAGGTACAAATCCCCTCAAACAACTCAAACCATTTTTAGAGTTGGATGGGAATGCCCATAGGCATACTACATAGTAAATTTAATTAATTAAAGGAAACCATTAAATTTATGGGGTCTCACTCAGATTACCTGATGGCGTGCTAAAAACCCCACCCCCAAAACACTTACAAAAACAAAAATAAAGGTAATAACCACTTACCTCATGTTGGTATATGATCGCATGTACAATCTTAGCCTCTAACTCGAACTGATTTTGAATAAATTGACATTTTAGACAAATACACTGAAAATAGGGTAAAACCACTCACACAGATTTAACATTCCATATGGTGAGAGTAAGGAATAAAATAGGTAAGGGGATTCAAATACTTATTGATATGGATAAAACACTATAGATGGATCAAGAAATAGAGATCAGATGGATAATATGGATCAAATCCTAGTAGAGGAGGAAAAGAGGGAGTTCCCTCTGCTGTGTGTGACCCATGGAGGAAGGAGGAAAAAAGAAATAAGGGGAAGGGAAAAATGGTAAATTCACACTTTTAATGGGTTGAATGGCTAGATCTCACGGTTTTCCAAATTGTGTGGCAACTATGCAGCTCCTACTGCTTAAGAGCCAAGCCTCACACAATTACCTTACATGGTTAGGCCAAACATTGCTGAGCCCGTGCATAGACACCAATTAAGTGGCACTAAGCATGCGACTTGTGCACATTTTTTCCAAACCATGCACAAACCATGCAAATCACTCTACTAAAAACTATTGAGGT
The DNA here is from genome assembly GCA_963277665.1 of Viscum album. NCBI lineage: Eukaryota > Viridiplantae > Streptophyta > Magnoliopsida > Santalales > Viscaceae > Viscum > Viscum album. Next base: position 1,770,271,923 of record OY728152.1, read on the forward strand.
TTATGAGTGGTCATGAGCTCCATCCTGCATGGTTTCCTAAACTGTTCCCAGTGAATTTAGAGGGTGCATAGTTTCTCTTTATAGAACTCATGGTTTGTACAAACTGTGCACCTCAATCTATGCACTTTGAAAACTCAGGTTTTAAGACTCTGATGGACCTGAAACCCAATAGAACCCCCGTGAAACTTGTTAAGCCTTAAACCATGAATAAAAATAAGGAATTAGGTAAAAAACTCTCGAAATTATGTTTCAAATATCAAAGAGATTTGAACACCCACCAAACTCCAAAATTCAAAATAGGCGAGGAATTTGACCCGCTCCAAAAACCCAGGATGTTACAATCTCCCCAACTTAGCATAGATCATCCCCGATATATAAAATATAAAGCTGATATGGTATTGAACATACCCATGTATTTTAAAATTAACCCAAACTACCCTGGTCTAAAGGGTACAGGTCACCTACCCTGGTTGTATCTTAACCCAAAAATCAAATAAAAATGATAGTCCATCATCCATTCCTATACTTAAAAGCCCTCCCATGACACATCGTCCCTCCTTCACCTCAACAGGTGACCCGATTTCATACCTGAAACCCATCATGTCCCACATATCATCTGATTCCCACCTCGTATCCATGCTGCACATGACACCTTTGAGGTCTCACATCTCATCAGATGCTCAAAACCAGTCCCAATGCCTCATATCTTAAACAAGTTTTGCATCGCCCGAATGCCCAGGTGCCTATGCATATCAAGTAATCCCACATCACATCAATGCCTAGATTCCAATGCACCTCACAATCCATGCATCCAATAATTCCCACATATAAATCATGGTGCCACACACCACACACACACACACACAAACACACACACACACACATATATAATGCATCTGAGCTGATGCTGACCTACTAACAAGTGACTGGTTAATCCATAGATACATCCTGTGCACCTCGTGAACCCAAAATGGAAATGATTATAAAAAAGGCCATGTGAAGAATAAAAAAAGAGACATGGCTATTCTCATGACATACCTCTAACTATATCTAACTCACCAGCCTTCTCTGACCCCTATAGTTCTATGGCGTACACTTGGCCTAAATCCCAACTACCTGAAGCCTGATCTCTGTATGGTGCTGTGTAATAACCCAAAATTATATCAATGAAATTTCCATTATTATGTTAATTTTATATTGTATGAATCATATGAAAACACATAGAGAACACAATATGATCTTTATAAATGAATAATAAAATAAATAAGAGGTATTTCTAAACATTAAGGAACCTATACTAATGAAATAGTAACTTTCCCTTAAGAATAGTAATATGACTCTTATGATTATTAAATCAGTCTAATGAATAGTAACCTCACCCATGAAAGTAAAAATAAAATTTAGGAATCTCATAAGTAAATGTATGATATAATTATATCAAAATAAAAGTAAGTGAATATTTTAAAAATTAATATTTAAGTATTGGTATTTTTATAAGTCATAAATATTTAATTACAATTTTATAATTAATAAAATTATTTAATAAAAAAATAATTTTCATAAAATGGATTCATAAATCAATATTTTTTTGTATTATGGTTTTATGATAATTTTATGATACCTTAGTTAATTTTTAAAAGTGTCATAAAATCAGTTTTAAATTTAAAATTTGGATTTTTCAAGTAAATAATGATTTTATTTAAAAATTAAATTTTACATATTTTGATAAAATAGATTCAATTTTTTTAATTCTACATGAAAAATATTTAGGGTGAATTTTTGAGATTTTTCTAAAATACTTGGATTTTTGGTGAATAGTAAAATGCGATAATTTATGATAAATGATAAATACATGAATTATAGAGTCATGGATGATGTTTTCATGATCTAAGAACCATTGGATTAAAATAACATGCAATAATTAATTTATTTAGTCATAATAATTAATACTATTTCTTATCTTGTGCAAAATATTAAAATAATGAATAAAATAATGAGAAATCACCCCTCTCCTCCACTATAAAAACCACCCTCACCCCCTTCTCTTCACTCATATAAGTATTGAAGCTTGTAAAAGTTCTACATAAATAATCTTCTCTAGTCTCTCTTCACATCCAGGAGCTCTTTCTCTTACCAAAATACCAAAACCTCTTTCCCTAAGGAGGTTCTTAAGGAGGCTAATTTAAGAGGTAAACCCTCTTCCTTTTTCTTTTAATTTCATTTTAAATTTACTTTATTTTCTTATCTTCTCATCACCTCCTATGTCCAAATGATAATTATAAATCCATTATCATATATATAATAGAATTATATCATGTTAATGGAATATAATTCCTCAAACTAATCGCTTCCTCTCTCTCTCTCTTTTATTTTTAAAATTGAAATCATTGTCCGAGAGGTGCCGATTTACAACCTTTGTGGATGATAAATCTTCATTATTCAATTTATCCTTAAAGGATGGTAATAAAACCATTTTTATGGTTTAAAAAGATTATAAAATATGTATTATGTCTCATTTAATGTTCTGTAACCAATATATATACATAATACTAAATCATACAACAAAACTGGTTCTTTATGATCAAAATATCGCAGTAATAATCTAAATGATTATCATCAATGTTTTATATAATAACTCATCCTAATACCACATAACAAAATTAATTATATAAACATTTAATATTATATATTTTAATTAGTATCATATAAATTAAATTATATAGAATTATATTATTTCCACATAAACATCCATACTCATATACAAGTTTACCAATCGTGAAAACAAAAGAAACGAATTCTACAGAGTGATAAATTTGTATCTTATAACTCATCAAAAAGGAAATAAATGAACTTAATAAAATTATACTAGATAAAATACATATATAAAAAAGTTATGAATTAATTAATTAATGTATTTAATTTGATTATCTAGGACATTAAGGTCAAGTGTAGAATACATTCAGACACAAGGTAAGGTTTTCTACCTGAACCTCCATTTTCTTTCGGGTTACTCTTTTTCTCTCTTTAAAACAATAAAATTATTAATTATTTTTATTTAATCCTATTAAATTCTATGTAAATGTTCTATATATGTGTAACAATTATAATACTTCTTTATTTTATGGGGAGTTACATGTTTTAAAAGGATATTTCTCAAATTCTTCTCGATAAACAAACCCGATTCAAGAGAACTTCTCGAATTATTACCTATTTTCAAGGGAACTATATAATCAATTTTGAGAAACCATTATTTTTATAAAATCACTCATTTTATTATGAAGAAACTATCTTATTTAACTTCTAGTTTATACAAATATTTTTCCAAAACAACTCTTCTTTTCAAAGTAAAAGAGTATTTCTATCAAGAATTACATGATGATTTTATAAGAGTATTTTCATCTATTACTATAATCTTATTGATTATTATGTTCGATTGGGATTAATATTTTTTGATATCATCTAGAATATTTTATTTAATGGTTTATTATTAGTTTGATTTTGTATGTTCTATCTTGATACCATTCACCATATTACTCCGAATGGTTAGTATTTATGTTTATTGATTGGGGAAAGTTATTTTCATTTCATATGTTAGTTTCAATATGAATGTATATATATTGATTATTTTTCCCTGATTTAATTTTAGGAATGCATTGTACTCATTAATTGTTGGGTGGGGCCTTCTATAGCCCCTTGGTGCATCAGTAGGTCTCGTGAGACAAACTAGTTTGGGTTTTTACCAGTTTATGTATGATCTTGACATGAGGCTTTAATAATATGATTATGATATTCTGCATTATTCATTCCCTCATTATGAAACTAGTAATTGATAGTCCATGTGATTATTCGACTATTATACTATCCATGGTTATGTTTTATTATGGAATTATTTATTCATATTTTATTCCTGCCATATTATGCCTAAGTTTAATTTTAATGGCATGTGTAATTTTATTTATTTTCCATGCCTTATTACTTATGATTCCTCTGTATTAATTAACCTTAATGAGCATCTGATCTCACCCCTTTATTATGTTTTATCTTTACCTAGTATGTGAATAAGTATATTATGAATTACTTGTAGGGATAATCTAGGAGTTATGGATGTTTACAATAGAATTTAAATATTGTATTTTCTTTCAAGTTGTAATGTTGAACATATGTATGTATCTTGTTTTCCAAAGCTACTAAACTATTAGGTCCTTCAAGATATGAATTCCTTGTAATCATACCAATTTATTTAAGTAAGGAATCGACTTTAGGCAACCAAGTTCTAGGTCTTTATAGTTTGTATTAGAGGAAGTTTAGTAGAAACCTTGGAAACTAGATATAGAAAATGTAGATCAGTGAACAAAACCATAATATAGTCTTTGAGGATATGCATATAAGAAAATACTAGAATTTTGGTAAGGTATAGATTATATATATCTTCCTAGAAAATATATCCCTATCTGGATACTACAAGTGGACATGGTTCAGGCACAGATGTACCTAGGATTAACAACTCTAACAAGGTGTTCTAGGCCTGACTCAGGGTAACCTGGTACATGAAAATGGACCTTACTAAACACCTGATTTAACACTATTAGGGGATATAATTAGGATAATTCACATTTTATTTACAAACCATTATGAAGGATTTAATTGTAAATATGTCCCCAAAGAAACCATGCTTATGATTATGAGATTAGACATGCATAGGATTTTAATTTATGTTAAGTATTTTACTAGTTCGACATTATAAATTATGATTAATAACCTAATTTAGTGTATGACATTTTTTAGAAATGGATCCTAGTGGAAGGAATAGAAACCGCATGAACACATGCATCCTATATAGGTATTGTTCTCCTCAAAAAGATAATGATGTTGGTTTTGGAGCTACAACTGGTGAAAAGCAACTGATAACTATACTGGGACTGCTGATTCAGGTTATGAACAATAACATTACCCATATGGAGCATCCTGAACCACAATGTGGTGGAGTAATGTTATATATATTTATTCAACAACAACATCCATCATTTAATGGTACTATAAACCCATTCATAGAAGAGTAGTGGATAAGTTACTTAGAGAAGACATTTCTCACTTTGGGAAGTAACGAAAGGGAGAAGGTTGTCATGGTAGTGTATCGTCTATTGAGAGATGTTGATAAATGGTGGTCATTGATTAAAAACACAAAGGAGGAGGAATATATTGAAAATATGGAATAAAGGAATTTAAAGGAAATTTTCCTAGAAAATTATTTTCCTTGCGAATAACGAGAGGATATGGAGAGGTAATTCTTGAGTCTAATAAAGAAAGAAGATAAAATTTTTATGAAGTATGAAGAAAAATTTACAAGGTTATAAAGACATATTTTGGAATACATACATAATACAAGGATAAATATTGATCAATTCATTGATGGTTTTAAACCATTCCTATGAAGGGAACTGATCTCTCAGAATTTCTCATCATATGAAGATATAGTCTCATGTGCTATCAAGATAGAAAAATAATTCTCTAAGTCTTATGAATTTAAAGGAAATAAAGAGAATAAGAGGGATACTTAAAACTTTGGAAAAGAAAATAATTAAATGGGTAAGAAGGTAAGAGTTTACTTTCCACCCTGTAGTAATCGTGGGAAGAAACACTTGGTACTTGCCTGAAGGGAATGAGTGTTTGTTACAAGTGTGAAGTAAAAGGCCTCAAATATCATGATTACAAGGGAAATAAAGAATCTTACAATCTTCAATGATATATTTTTAAATATATGAGACATTATTCACATGAATTTTCTAATTTTCAAGGAAAATTTCCCAAAAGAAGGCCAATGGAGCAAGGCCAAGCTTATGCGATCACAACTACTAAGGTTGAAGTTCCTAACAATGTGGTGGAAGGTACTTCAATTGTTTATTCAAACTTAGATAATTATTTATTTGATTATATATTATTACATTCTTTAATATATTTCCTATTTTACAAGAAAATTATACATTTCCAATTTGATTTAATAAAGGAGTTTCTATTCAAAACTATTAAGGGAAATATCATTAAAACCAAGATGTGCCGATCAGTCCCCCTTATGACACATAAATGTGCTTTGGTTGATGAACTTGTCATCATAACCATGATTTAATTTTATATATTTCTTGGTATTAATTAGCTTTAAAATTATGATGTAAATATATATTTCAATAAGAAGGAAGTTACAATTTTTGAGAATGATGTAGAGTCCCTTATCTTTAGAGCAGAAACCTCACCATCTGATTTTTATCTATATCCACCCCCCGTAGCTCTACTGAATTGAATTCTTGGGGAGGAAGAGGATACAATATCTATGTGTGAATAAAGAAATGTTCAAATTGATTATGTACCTATTATTCAAGAATAAATTGATGTATTTATAGATGATTTACCTAGACATCCTCCATAAAAAGAAATTAAATTTTCTATTGATTTAATTCCTGGTGCAAGGCCTATATCAATGACTCCTTATAGAATGGCCACAGTGGAATTAGTGGAGATGAAGAAACAACTATAGGAGTTTATTAGTAAGGAGTTTATTCACCCTAATGTTTCTCTATGGGGATCTCATATTATTTTTATTAAGAAGAAAGATGGGTATATGAGGTTGTGAATTGGATACAGGGAGATCAATTCTATTATGATAAATAACAAGTATCATCTTCCTCAAATTGATGATTTAATTGATAAAATTCATGGATCCCAATTTTTTTTGAAGATTGACCTTCGATATGAATATCATCAGTTACATATGAGGAAGAAAGATATTCTAAAGACAGTATTTCAAACCAGGTGTGGGAATTACAAGTTTAAAATAATTCCTTTTGGAATGACTAATGAACCCTTTGTTTTCATGGATATAATGAATAGAGTTTTCAAGGAATATCTTGATGAATTTTTTGTGGTATTTTTTGATGATATCTTGGTATAATCCAAAATCTATATAGATCACGAGAATCACTTATGCATTAGTCTGAAAAATATTAGAAGAAATGAGTTATATGAGAATTTTAGCAAGTGTGAATTATATATTCAAACAGTTTATTTTCATGGCCATATCATCTCTAAGGACAGAATCTTAGTTTATCTGGTAAAGGAAAAGGTAGTTTAGGAATGAACTACACCAACGAACATAACCGAGGTATGTAGTTTTATTGGTTTAACAAGTTATTATTGGAATTTCGTTCAGAACTTTACCCAATTAGCTAACTCGTTAACTAAGCTTACATGTAAAGGGGTTAAGTTTATATGGACAAAATAATGTGAATAATGTTTCAAAGAATTGAAGAATAGGTTAGTGAATGCTCAAATCTAGACTCTTCCATTGGGGAATGGTGGATTTGTGATTTATAGTGGTGAGTCAAAGAAAGGACTTGGGTGTGTCCTTATATAGAATGATAAAGTTATTACCTATGCCTAAAGGTAGTTAAAAACTCATGAATAGAACTATAAAACTCATGATCTTGAGTTATCAACTACAATCCTTGCTCTGAAGATACTGAGACATTATCTCTATGGTGAAAGATGTGAGATATATACAAATCAAAAGAACTTGAAATATATATTCTTACAAAAATAACTCAACATGAGGTAAGGAGATGGCTTGAAATACTCAAGGATAATGATTGTTTAATACACTATCACATAGGAAAGACAAATAAGGTAGTTTATGCATTAAGCAGAAAGGATCATGGAGTTATAAACAAAATGAGGATTTAAAGGGATCATGTGTACATGGATCTAGAAAAGATAGATGTGGAAATTATCAAGGAAGGTAAAACAACATTACTTTTTTAATTGGTTACCCAACTATATTTATTGGAAATTATTAAAAGTTCTCATTTTTTTGATGATAATTTTTAAAATAAAATTAAATGTGTGGATGATGGGAATTTGGTTGACTTTACGTGTGAGGATGGAATTATGAAATTTGGGAAGAGGCTTTGTGTTCCCTCTATACCCAAGCCAAAAGGGTGTTATTGGATGATTCTTATAGCTCAAATTTCTCTACACACCCTAGTAGAACTAAGATGTATAGAGATTTGAAGGAACATTTCTGGTGGGATAACATGAAGAAGGAAATTACTGATTATGTATCAATATGTTTAGTCTGTTAATAAGTGAAGGTTGAAAGACAAAATCATATAGGAGTCTTGAAACCTATTCCTATTCCTATATGGAAATGGGATGAAATAACTATGTATTTTGTCATTATATTACCAAAAAATCCAAGACGTAATGATGAAATATGGGTGATTGTTGACTAACTTACCAAATCTGCACATTTCCTCACTATAAGGGGGGATTTTCCACTAGATCACCATGTATGAATCTATATTAATAAAGTTGTAAGACTTCATGGAGAACCTCTACAAATTTATTCTAATTGTGATCTATTATTTACATCAACATTCTAGATAATTCTTCATAAATATTTGTATACTGAGCTTCATTTGAGTATTGTTTATCACCCTCAAACTGATGGGAAGTTAGAAAGGATGATCCAAACATTAGAAGAAATGTTGAGATCATGATCAATTGATTTTAAAGGTATGTGGGATCATTATTTACCTTTGGTAGAGCTTTCCTACAACAATAGTTTCCATTATAGTATTCAAATGTCACCATATGAAGCATTGTGCGAATGAGATATCATACATCAATATGTTGGGATGAAGTTGGTGAAAGAAATCTTATAAGCCCCGAGCTTGTGGATAAAACAACAACGAAGGTAAAGACTATTCAAACCCAAATCAAAGAAGATCAATGTAGTCAAAAGATATATATCGATAATCAAAGGAAGGATTTGTAATTTCAAGTAGGAGAACACATTTTCTTGAAAGTATCTCTATAAAAGGGTTTTATAAGATTGGGAAAGAAAGGGAAACTGAACCCTAGGTACATTGGTCCTTTTGAAATTATAGAGAGAGTTAGAGCCATGGATTATCATTTGGAGATTCCAACTATCCTTTTTAAAGTACACAATGTGTTCCATGTCTCATTGTTGAGAAATTACATGCCAGACCCAACACATATACTCACTTCTGAAGGCATTGAATTGAAATCTGACCGATCTTACCGTGAAGAGCCAATCCTGATACTGGACACTAAATAATAGGTCTTGAGGAATTGTATAACTCGAATCATAAAGTTACTTGGGAAAAATCATAAAATTAAACATGCGATGTGGGCGCCTATAGATCTTATGATGAAGAACTGCCCAAATCTTTTTATGAGGTGACATTTTAGAATTTTTGAGGATGAAATTTTTGTAGGAGGGGATGTTTTTTATATAGTATAAATCATATGAAACGACATATAGAACACAATAAAATCTTTATAAATGAATAATAAAATAAATAAGAGGTATTTCTAGAAGTTAAGGAACTTATACAAATAAAATAGTAACTTTACATTAGGAATAGTAATACGACCCTTATGATTAGTAAATCAGCCTAATGAATAGTAACATCATCCATGAAAATATAAATAAAATTTAGGCATCTCATAAGTGAATGTATGATATAATTATATCATAGTAAAAGTAAGTTAATATTTCAAAAATTAATATTTAAGTGTTGGTATTTTTATAAGTTATAAATATTTAAATACAATTTTATAATTAATAAAATCATTAAAATAAAAATCATTTTCATAAAATTGATTCATAAATCAATATTTTTTTCTTATGATTTTAGGATAATTTTATGAGACCTTAGTTAATTTTTTAAAGTGTTATAAAATCAATTTTAAATTTAAAATATATATTTTTCAAGTAAACAATGATTTTATTTCAAAATTAAATTTCACATATTTAGAAAATTATTTTTACAAAATGGAGTCTATTTTTTGAATTCTATGCATCAAAAAATGGTTAGGGTGAATTTTTGATATTTTTTAAAATATTTGAATTTTTGGTGAATAGTAAAATATAATAATTTACGATAAATGATAAATACATGAATTATAGAGTCATGGATAATGTTTGGTTGATTTAATCACCATTGGTTCAAACTCACATGCACTCATTATTGTATTTAGTCATAAGAATCAATACTATTGCTTGTCTTGAGAAAAATATTAAAATAATGAATAAAATAATGAGAAATCACCCCTCTCCTCCACTATAAAAACCACCCTCACCCCCTCGTATATTCACTCTTATAAGCCTTGAAGATTGTCAAAGTTCTAACCAAATAATCTTTCCTAGTATCTCCCCACATCCAGGAGCTCTTATTCTAATCAAAATACCAAAACCCCTTTCCCTAAGGAGGTTCTCAAGGAGGTTAATTCAAGAGGTAAACCCTCTTCCTTTTTTTTTTAATTTCATTTTAAATTTACTTTATTTTATTATATTATACTCACCTCCTATTTACAAATGATCATGATAAATGCAGTATCATACATATACTAGAATTATATCATGTTAATGGAATATCATTCCTCAAACTACTCTCTCTCTCTTTTATTTTTAAAAATGAAATCATCGTCCGGGAGGTGGTGATTTACAACCTTTGTGGATGATGAACCTTCATTATTCAATTTATACTTAAATTATGGTCATGAAACCATTTTTATGGTTGAAATATATTATAAAATATTTATTATGTCTCATGTAATGTTCTGGAACCAGTATATATACATAATACTAAATCATACGACAAAACTGGTTCACAATGATCAAAATACCACCGTAATAATCTAAACGATTATCACTAATGTTTTATCTAATAACTCATCCTCATAACATATAAATAAATGAATTATATAAAAATTTAATCTTATATATGTTCATTATTATCATATAAATTCAATTCTGTATAATTATATCCTTTCCACATGAACTTCCATACTCATATACAAGTTTACTGATTGTGAAAACCAAGGAAACAAACGCTCCTAAGCGATAAATTTGTATCTTATAAATCATAAAAGGCTATAAATAAACTTAATAAATTATAATAGATCAAATACATATATAATTATACAGAATACATAAGGAAATGTTTTCTACCCGAACCTCCATTTTCTTCTGAGTTACTCTTTTCACTCTTTACACTAATGAAATTCTTAATTATTCGTATGTACTCCTCTTAAATTCCATGTTAATGTTCTATATATGTGTACCAATCATTATAGTTCTTTATTTTATGGGGAGTTACATGTTTTAAAAGGATATTTCTCAAATTCTTCCCAATAAACAAGCCTGATTCAAGGGAACTTCTCTAATTCTTACCTATTTTCAAGGGCACTCTATACTCTATTTTAAGAAACCGTTATTTTTCTAGAATTACTCATTTTATTATAAAAAAAAATATCTTAGTTCACTTCTTTTCTATACAAATATTTTTCCAAAATAACTCTTCTTTTCAAAGCAATGGAGTATTTCTATCAATAATTACACGATGATTTTATAAGAGTATTTTTATCTATTACAAAATCTTATTGATTCTTATGTTCAATTGGGATTAATATTTTATGTTATCATCTACCATACATTATTGAATGGTTTTTAATTAGTTTGAAGGTGGATGTGCTATCTTGATAACATTCATCATATTAATCCGAATGGTTGGTATTTATGTTTATTGAATGGGGAAAGTTATTTACATCTCATATATTAGTTTCAACATGAATGTATATATTGATTATGTTTCCACCATTTCATTCGAGGAATGAATTGGACCCAGTAAGTGTTGAGTGGGGACCGCTATATCCCCTCGGTGCATTGGTATGTCTCATGAGACAAACTAGTTTGGGTTTTTACTCATTTATGTATGGTATTATAGCGAGGCTTTGACAATATGGTTATGATGTCCCAAATTATGAATTCCCTAATTATGAAACTAGAAATTGATAATCTATGTGATTATTTTACTAGTAGATTATCCATGGTTATGTTTTATTATTGCATTATTTATTCAACTTTTATTCCTTCCATATTATGATCAAGTTTAATTTTAATGGCATGTGTACTTTTATTTATTCACCATGCCTTATTAATTATGTTTCTATTGTATTACTTACCCTTAATAAGCATCTGAGCTCACCCCTTTATTATGTTTTATTTTTCCCCAAGATGTAAAGAATTATATTATGAATGACTTGCAAGGATAATCTAGGAGTTATGGATGTTTACAATGAAATTTACATATTGTATTTCCTTTCAAGTTGTAATGTTGAACTTATGTATGTATCTTGTTTTCCAAAGATACTAAACTATTTGGTCCTTCAGGATACTAATTCCTTGTAATCATACCAATTTATTGAAGTATGGAACTGGCTCCGGGCAACTGGGGTCTGGGTGTTTACATGATGAACCATCCACCATCCACTGACCCCACTACTGGGTCCTTCTATATCTTCCACAACCTCTGCGTGTAGCTAAAACTCAGCAACCATCACTTGATACCACTACCGATCTAATCTTAGAACCTTGAGTCTACCCCGGTACCTGACTTTTGGATGTTTGAGAAGGCTTCCTGTAGAGCATCTCGATATTTCTGACCTATCCGCATGGCTGACACTCCTTCGGTACCTGATCTCACTGAGTCAACACATGACCCGACTGCCCAAACTAAAATCACACCATCGATGATCCATCCATAGGTTGTCTTCTTAAGTACTTGGTTTAACTACCCTACTAGAACCCTTCTCAGCCTCGCTTACTACCATCTGAAGTGTTTCCACTAAAATTTTCTGAAGTCATCACCCAACTCAAGTAGGACCGATCCATTAAGTTTTCCTCAGTTATGAGCATGTAATTCATCATCTCTAAGAATGAGGCCAACCTGAATATGTTTACCTGCACTTAAATTTTATACGATAAACCATACTCAAAATGTATCACCATTGATGTGTTGTCACCCACTATAATGGGTGCGAAGTGAGAAAACTCATTGAATGTTGTTTCATAGTCCATGATGGACATGTCACCCTACTGTAGGATCAAGAACTCCCTAGCTATCTCCACCCTCAGTATATCTAGGAAGAAATTATCAAAGAAACTGGACTCAAAATACTTCTAGGATATTCCCACACATCTAATCACCTAGACCTTCATATCCCACCAGCACTTAGCCGGTACCCTGATCGTATACATAGCTAGCTTCAACCTCCTACCTGGGGGTGTATCAAGCTTCTCGAAGATCATCCACATCACCTCAATCTAGTTCTCAACCGCCTGTGGTCCTCCCTCACCCTGAAAAAGTGGTGGGTTCTATGAATGTAACTCTCGATTCAAGTACACAATTGAAGGATCTTCTCCCTAAGCTCCCCTACCAATCCCCTAGATGGTACTTACCAAAATCGATCTAAGCTTCTTGTCAAGGCATGATCCAAAAGCCTTCAAATCCGGTGGTTTCCCCACCTGCACTAGAGCCTGTACCTGATCCTGTACATACATATCGTGCTTTACCTGGCCCTATAGGGTCTCAACCTATGCATGATTCTACGAAACCACATCATGGCCTACTTGATGCTTTATAGGAGCCCGTCCAGATGACAACCCACTGAATACCGATACATGGTCAGATAACCCAAATAACATATATGTATAATGAAAATAGGGAAAGTAGTAACAAGAAGCATGATCTCACTACCCTTACCCTTAACCTTCCCCATTGCAACCATGCATCATGAAATCCAGCCTCTAGGCCCCTTACCCACCCATATCAGATCTAGGTATCACATATTCCTTAGTCCACACCCATCCAAATGAACCATGTCGCCTCAAACCGACAACCTCGTCACCCAACCCAGTGATCAACATCAACCCTCATAACCATCCATTCCTACTCCTATAAGAGACAAGCCCATATATATATATATATCACATGTCACAATAATTTTTTTTAACGCAGGAACACACACACACAAAATATCCTATGTTCCTATAAAAAATATAAGCATAACAAACATAACAAACACCCCTTGCCATACTAGGCCAAGGGTCTAATAACTCCTAGCTTTCCATACCAGGTCAAGGCTCACATTTTATAATAAGTAACAATTACACATCCAAGTGCACCACTCAAGGTGGAAATAATATCAACTGTAAAATGAAAAAAATAGAGCATCAATTCCCACCCCTGGAAACTTGGTCCATCCCTCGTGCATTGGGTTGTAGGCACCCAAACATGAGTTCTAAACCCAATTTAGACAACATCATAATCTCTATTTTACCATAACGAAAATAATAAGACCAAGAAAGAGGTAAAATATACCCCTCTCATCCCATTTGTAGTGCCCTGACCTGAATTTCCACCCAAACAATGCAATGGGCCGAGTGCCACTATGACTTAAGCATAACTCCCCGAACACCAAAGGCTACCAAATAGAAGTAAGGGTGTAATGGGGAGATAGTGTATAGACTATACCCTCTAGAGATGATATAATAATGGTCTATATAATATAAATCAATGGAGATAAAGACCATAATGACATGAACCAGTAACCTTCCCATGGAATAAACACAACAATAATATATAATAGTGGATTCATAACTAAACAATAGGAGTGTAATAAAATAAACAATCCAAACATACCATTTATATGTAAACATGCATATCAATACAAGTCATACAATACAATAAACAAAAGTTTTTCTAATGGATGAACATAGTACATACATATATAATATCATGCTGATACCAAAAAGAAAACAAAAGGAAACTCTAGTTAAGGTAAGAACCCATGTTCCCTTTCCATCCATCCCAACACTATGGTCCATCTCTAGAGCCCGGACCTTTACTTGATCGCAAATCCATAAAATCTATACGTTTCCCGAAGGGATTGTGTCGGGTGTGAGAAATAATCATAGTAGGCCACCATAAATGTGGTCCTATGTTATATTTGTGATTAATCTGGTGTGTACTAAAAATAAAGAAAGAAAATGCATTCATTTAATAAACATAAGCTTCCTTGGTGCTCAACAGCCACCAGGAAGCTATCATCTACTTATTCCAATTCCAGAATACCATAGAGGAGATGATCCTTATCCTAATCCCATTGCATCCCCTAATACAAGTCAAACCAGGTGAGCCCTTAGGTTCCACCTCTATTAAAGTCAATCAGAACCTCATACCATCAATCAAGTAACTGATGTCCTGAAGGCACTCCAAAACAATAATTCCCTAGTCCCTCGGACCTCGGATCAAAATAAACCCTATTGACCCTTGGCATGACGTTTGAGGCACAATGATATCTATCCTCCAAATAATATCATCGTCAGCTCAATAGCTGATGTCTTGAGAAACAGTGATGTCCATCCTCCCAAATAAGTCCTAGAAAAACACCCTTAAGTATGATGAGCCTCATCCCCCAACTGATAGCCTCAAAACTATCACCTGATGGCTCCTCACTATTCTCATGGATATCTATGACAAGTACCTCCAACCTTTTCCCTAATCCATAACTACATGAGGCCACTACCCACACGATTGGTCAATACCACCTCATCATCTCAGTCATACTGTGTACACACGACTCTAAACGGCGCATTGGCCAACACGAGTGAGTAGAAATCACCAATAATAACCTAATCCACACCATCCAATACCTTGTTCCCCTATGACCATGTCACTCAATTTGATGGCCATCACCACCCAATATCACACAGGTCTTTCTCATAACCTGATGACCTCATCACCTCAATCCGATGACCAAGTTACCCAACCTGTGATCAACATCACCCAAAAAACATATATATTAGGCGACACCTAGAATGAAGATCACATAACCTCAACTAGATAGCCAATTCTCCTCAATCCCGATCTAATCTCATCATGATCCCATGGATCTCATCCCAATAAATTTATATAAATAAAACAATTCAATATAATTAAATTTAACAACTCAATTCAAAATAAACAACAAACTGACCTAATATTCCCAAGGTCCAAATCCCCTCACATGGATCAAACCATTTGTAGATTTGGGTGGGTATTCATATAGGCATACTACATGGTCAATTTAATTAATTAAATGAAACCATTAAATTTATGGGATCTCGCTCAGACTACCTGATGACACACTAAAATATGCACCCCCAAAACACTTGCAAAAACACAAAGAAAGGTAAGAACCACCTACCTCATGTTGGTAGACACCCACACATCAGATATTTTCCTCTAAATCAGATTGATTTTGAATAAATAAACATTTTAGATGAATGCTTTGAAAATAGGGTAAAACCACTCGCATGAATTTAACGTTTCGTATGGTGAGAGTAAGGAATAAAAGAGGTATGAGGATTTAAAGCCTTAACAATATGGATCAAACTCCATAGATGGATTGATAAATAGAGCTCATATAGAGAATGTGGATAAAATCCTAGCATAGGAGGAAAAGAGGGAGTTCCCTTTATTTTGTGTGACCCATAGAGGAAGGAGGAGGAGGAAAAAATAAATAAGGGGGGAATGAAAAAATGAAAAATTCATATTTTTAATGGGTCTTATGGTTAGATCACATGGTTTTATAAACCATGTAGAAATTGTTTTATTCTTACTACTTAAGAGCCATACCACACATGGTTAGCTCATATTATTAGGACAAACCATGCCGAGCCTGTGTGTAGCCACTAGTTAAGTGGCACTAAGCATGCATCTTGTGAACAATTTTCCTAAACCATGAACAAACCATGTTGATACCTATACTAAAAACTATAGTGGTTCTTGAAAAGTCATGCAACACATCCTGCACGGTTTCCTGAACCATGCTTAGTGTATTTTTAGAGAGTGTTTTTTTAGAGGCTGCACAGTTTGTATAAACAGTGTACCTCAGTCTTTGCACTTTGAAAACATGGGTTTTTAGCCTCTGATGGATCCGAAACCCAACTGAACCCCCATGAAACTTTTTAAGTCTTAAACCATGACTAAAAACAAGGTATTTGGTGAAGTAAACTCTAAGAATTAAGTTCTGAAGATCAAAGAGAGATTTAGAACACCCACCAAACTCTAAAATTCAAAACAGGCGAGGAATTCGACCCACTCCAAAAACTTGGGATGTGACACATCATCTAGCACCTCATGCCCTTGTGACAATATTTCTCATCATGATGGTCAACACCATCCAAAATCACTTGGGGCATTCCCATAACCCAATGACCTAATCACCTCAATATAATGACCAAGTCACCCCAACCGATGATCAACATCACCTGTTTATATAAATATCAATCCTCACCCAACCTGAAGAATCACATTTCTTCAGTCCTAGTGGTAAACACCACATCAATCCTTGAGCCAATCCTATTAAGTTCCCTTGGAACCAAGAAAATCAATATAAAAAATTTAATTAAATTGAATTCAATGACTTGACCTACTCTAACCTAGGTCAATATCCTCTAACCTGACTTGACCTGTCTATATGAAGAAAGATCATTCCCATGGAATCTCATATCATAAATTAATTAATTTAAAAGAAATCATTAATTATATAGGGTCACTCTTGGTCAACCCAATAACACGCTCAAGAACGAACCCTCTAAAATGCCACAAAATAAAAAAGAAATATAAGAACCACCTACCTTATACTAGTAGACACTTGATTGCCTGATATTATCATATAAATAGATCCTATTTAGAAGAGATCAACATTTTAGAAGAATTCACTAAAAATAGGGGAAAATGGATCACATGGATTTGGTTATCTATATGGAGAGAGAAAAGAAGAAAAGAATCTAGAAGATCAAAGGTATTACCGATGTGATTCCAATAAGACCAATGAAGCTTGGATTAGAGATCAGATAAAAAATACCCCTCAAAGACTAGAGAGGAGAAGAAATTGGGAGGAAACCACTGTGTGTTTGGGTGAATGAGGAATAAAGGAAGGAGAAAAACTAATAAGTAAGGAGTGATATTTTGTTCATTTCACCCAATTTTAATGACCAATAGGGTTTGGCTGCATAGTTTGGATAAACATGAGCTAACCTTATGGTTCTCTCTTATTAAGAACCACACCAAACATGATTATCCTGCATGGTTTGGCTAAAATTTGTAGAGATCATGCGAACCTACTTCCTATGTCGCACTAAGCATGTGTCCATGCATATAGTTTTCCCAAATAATGCATAATACCTATGAACCCTGAAGAACCTTTTTTATAATTTGTTTTAACCAAGTTTTTGTATTTGTTTACAACTAACCTTTTTTGTAAGAATGTTCTTTTTATTCAGGACCGGAACTAGTCCATCGTAATGAGATTTGTAAGAAAGTTGAAAGTTGCTAAAAGTTTGAACCCAAACTTAAAGGGGGATAAATTTTTTGTTTTTAAGAAAGATGTTGTCTGGACTCAAAAGATCATATTGAGAAGAACCTGACTTAGAGTATCATACCAAGCATTCCCAGACACATAGATGGTAAAAAGATGAAGTAATTGATTGAACACACCATTGGTCTTAGATCCATCAGTATGAATTTCATGATCCATCGAACTCAATGTTTGTTAGAAAGTCAAAAGTTTCTGAGTGAATATTTAATAATAGTTTTTGAAAGAATATTATGAAGTCACAAGTTATAAAGTTTTCGTAATTTCTAAAAAAAATCAGATGATTCTTTTCATATCATGGAGTTCTCAAAAATCATGAAACATACTTATGATATAATATTTTGAATAAATAGAGGAATCATAATGATTGAATTGGTTCTAGAGATCAATATGAAGTTTGCATCGAATCTAGAAGTATCATACATAGAAGTAGTCAGAATGCTAAATGAGTTATAGCTGATAAAGTGAGAAGAATCTCAAAGTTTCTAAGTGGAGTCACCATTGAATACTTTACATCACAATGGAAAAATCCATCTTAATGAGAATTCCATCATTATGAGGATTCCAATCATACTAACTCTGACAAAGAAAGATAGATCATAATGAGTTGATAAATAAAGGAATATTGTAATGAGATGAGAAAGAAAGGTAGATTGTAATGAGAAGAAGAAGTTAAAGTTGAGAAAGATACATCATATTAAAGATAAGGAAGTTCCATTAGAGTGAATAAAGTTTAGAATGTTTGAGAAGTATTATTACGAAGAAGACTCAAAAATAAGATTCCAAAAGGTTTATGAATAGTTGAGAGATCAAACTTGAAATTCAATTTTGTGTAAATCTTGAAGAAATATGAGAAGGATTAAAGAATTAAAAGTTGAAGTTTAAATGTGAGTTTTTTTTAGAGTTTTGAAATTTGAGGAAGCGAGGAAAGTTTTTAGGTTTACCGGTCTTGATTTTCTGAGTTTCCTATAAATAGATTCTCAAATCATTTTTTACATTGCAATTTTTCACATAAGAACAAAAGGTGGAGTGCTGAAGAATCCAAAGTGAAAGTTTCTACAGGAAAGAGATCTCTTTAGAAGATCATACTTATATTATTTTGACAAACATATTGAGAAACATAATATTGAGAATATATTATTGAGTCAATTGGATTGAAGAATACCATACTAAGTTTCTGAGTAGAGTTTGATAAGTGAAGATTGAGTAAGGGAGAATCGTATTGAGTTAATCAGATTGAGAAAATTAGACTCATCAAAATCAGACTGAGGATTTGGAATGAGATTTTGTGGATCAAATTGAACAAAGTATTTATTATTATTTTTAATTAATTTGTTTGTAAGAAACTTTGTAAACTATCGGGATTTGGTATAATCTTTTATATTGGTAGATATAAGGTGTCTAATGGGAGTTGGAACAAGTTTTATTCACTTCTTAATTATAGTGAATTTATATAGACCCACATGATTGGCTATGATAAGGATGTAGGTTCTCACAATAATTCCTAACCTTGTAAATATTGTGTGATTTACTTTCTTTACTACTTTATCATTCATTATTATTTACTAAAAGTTGATAAGTAAATAAATATTAACATTTTTTAAGGGTTAAGTTTATAATTTTTTTGAAACTCATAAAAAGTGAACAACTGATTCAACGCCCCTTATCAACTGTTATTTGATCATTTATAACTTTAATTGGTATCAGATCCAAGTTTTCCTTATTGAATCCTTATCATGGATAATCTCAATTCTTTCAATAGTTGAGGAATTCCAACATTTTATGGAAAAAATATTATGGATGAAAAAATAGGATGATTCCTTATCTCTTATCTATTAGCTTGAAAGTTTTTGATGATGTTACAATTAGATTTCCACATATTGAGAAAAATTCTCCCATGATGTTTGTTGATAAGAGGAATATATAAGTGATGGGTCTCAAAACTTCAAAGAGTATATGGGATAATCTAAAAATCATTTTCAAAGGGAATGTAAAATTAAGGAAGAAAAGCTACAAATCTAGCATAGTAAGTATAAATACATAAAAATGAGAGATAAAGAAACTATTAATGAATAATTCACTAGAGTAAATGAATTTTTTTTCAATATTTGAGGATTCACAGGTGTCCTATAATACTATAAAATTGTGAAGAAACTTATGAGAAAATTTTCAAAAAGACCTTATTCTAAAAATTTTTCTTTATAAGATAAGAATGGTTTATCTCTTGATGAATTGCATAAATTTCTTATTGATTATGAAATGAAAAAAATATCCAATGTTTAAAAAGAATACAAAAGATAAAATGAACTTTGAATCCCTGGGAAAAATGAAAATTTAAGATGTTGAAGATTTTGATCCTCATGAATCCGAAGATAAGGAGGATGTCGAGTTAAATGAAAAAATAATGTCTCTTATATACAATAACTATTGAAGTGGAAGATGAAAGTATGGAGGTAAAATTCCTCTCAAATGTTTTGAGTGTGGTGGAATCAAACATTTTTCTATAAATTTTACCAAGAATAAAGTTGGTGAATATTGAGATGATTTTGATGAAAAACATCGATGGAAGAAGTGGAACAAAAATGACAAAGAATAAAATCCATCCAATAAATATAAGAAGAAGTTTACTGGAGATAGGAGAAGTATGTTGAGTAAGAAGGCTGAATCCAACTCAATTGAAAATTATTATTCAGAAGATGAAAGTTTAAAAAAGGTTAGAAAATTTATTTCAAAATTAGACAAAGTTGAAGACTCCTTAAATAGTGAAGAAGAAGGAGGTGGATAATCTTACAGAGAGTATCATCTCAGAACAAAACTTATTGCATGTCTTGAGAAAAAAATCTATCAAGAAAAAAATCAGTTAAATAAAGAAATATTGTGAAGAAGTTTCTAAAGGAATAACAGATTTAATCAAGCATGAGGAAGAATATATTTAGAAGTTTTTAAGTTACAAACTTATAATTTTTGAATAGGGAAATATGATTGAAGATATTAATAAGAAACTGATAGTTGAGGATGAATAAGTTAACAAGGTTCAATAAAAACTGCTTGAGTATGAAAATACTCTAAATAAGGTGAATGAAAACTTTAAAAAATCCTCAGAAGTAAAAGCTGATAATTTTAATGTTGCTGATAAATATCAAATAAAGAATCAGGTGAAATCCTCACTCACCAAAAATAATGTTTCATTTGATTTTTCTAATATTTATTGTTTTGGAAAAAGTATTGGGAAATATTGTATGAAAAAAGGGTGTGAGAAACCTATTTTATCTAAAAATTATGAAAACCCACTCAGAAGAAAATATGGTCCATATACAGATATTGTTAAAGAAAAAATAATTTATCGACCTCAACAAAGTTTCTATAGAGAAAGATCTCACTTCAATAGAAAATTAAGTTTTGATGGCTATTTATGGTGTTGTGTAATCTATGGTAAGATGGATTATAATTTTTGGAATGACTTATATCTACCAAAAATAAGGTTTTAACAAAGCAAAAGCAATGGTGGAAGAAGGATGAGTAACTTTCCTAATCCATAAGAAGTTAGAAAATAAAAATATCAAGATGTTAAAAACTTTCTAAAAAACAATCAATTTTATTGTTTGGATGAAGTTTGTGGAAGATGTGATCTAACTATTCATTATTCCAAAAGATTTATTACACTCCTTCTAAAACAAGTTTCTTATGGTAGAAAATAAAATGAATTTAGAAAGATGAAATTTGAGGAAAGAGCTTTTGTTGTTGAGATGACTTTAAAATAAATTAGAAGAAATAAACCACAGATACTTTATAGTGATTATTCTTCACATATTATAGGTGATATAGAAATATTGATATATGTTTAAAGTCATGATGGAGGAGAAGTTACCTTTGGTAATGATAGTTCCTTAAAAATTAAATGAATCAAAATAGTTGAGATTGAAGAAGAAAATTTAAAATATAAGGAAGTTTTATTTATTGAAGGGATAAAACATAACTTACTTAGTGTAAGTCAACTTTGTGATGATGAAAAAGAAGTGATTTTCATAAAATATTCTTGTATCATCAGAAGTGTGAAATATGGAAAAGTTATCATAAAAGGGGAAAAAACCAGTGGTAATCTTTTCAAAATTGTAGAGTTTAATAAATCCTATTACTTGAGTGCTGAAGATGAAAATAAATTGTGGAATTGAAGACTTGGTAACCTTGGAAATAAAATTATGAACAAAATCTCTAAATTTGATGCTTCATGAAATTTACCAGAATCCAAAAGAAGAGAATAAGATGTTTGTATTACTTGTTAGAAAGTGAAGATGACTAACAAAAGTCATAAGAGAGTTAAGATTCAATCTACCAGACCTCTTGAAATTATTCATTCCAATTTGTGTGGACTGATGAGACATCAATCATAAAAAGGATATTTATAATTTATCACTTTCACTAATGATTTTACTCATATTAAAAACACCATGTTTATGAAACACAAGTTAGAGGTTGTGTAAATGTTTATGTTTTTCAAAAAAGAATTTGAGAAAGAAATGGAGTATTATATAAATATGTTTAGAATAGATAATGGTATCGAATTAAAACGTAATACTTTTGAAACATATTTAAGAAAAAATGGAATCATAAATTAATATAGTTCTCCCTATACTCCACAAAAAAATGGAGTAGCAGAAAGAAAGATTAGAAGTTTGGTGGAAATGAGAATAAGTATGTTAGTAGAATACAAAATTTCAAAGTTCTATTAGAGAGAAGATATTAGTATTATTTTACATGTTCAAAATAGATGCTTTTTGAGACAAAAAACCAACATGACTCCTTATAAAATGTGGTATAACAATAAAACTTCATTGAAATACTTCAAGGTTTTTGGAAGTCCATGTTTTCTCAAAATAAAAATTCTGAATTTGGGAAAGTTTGATGAGAAAGACGAGGAAGGAAATTTTATGGATTACTCATACAATGGATAAATTTATAAATGTTGAAACAAACATTTAAAAAAGTTGGTGGACTCATATTATGTGAAAGTAATTGAAAACCAAAATTCCTTAACAAAAGTTATTGAGAATGTTGAGGAGGTTAAACTGAAGATTTCCAACAATAGTGAAAGTAAGTCAAAACATCCTTACCAAGATTAAGGAGAATAATGTGATGAGGAATGTCTAAGTGGAAGATAAACTTTGAATTTTTTTACCTTACAAAAACATTTTGAGTCTAAAAAAATTATTGGAAATCAAAAGGCTCCAGTTTAGACTAAAAAGAAATTGAGATTAGAAAACCTAACTTCACTTATCTTAAAAGTTAAACCAGAATCAGTTTTAGAGGATATTCAACATAAAAAATGGGTGGATGATATGAATGAATATTTGGATCAGATTGAGAAAAATTAATCATGATAACTTTTTCTATAGACAATAAATAAAAATGTTATCAAAACGAAGTGGGTTTATAGAAACAAATTTAATGAACATGGATAAGTTTCATGAAACAAATCCATGCTTGTTTTTAAAGGCTATGCATATGTGTAAGGTGTGTATTTTAAAGATTTTTTTTCCCAGTTTTGTGATTATAAACTATTATAATGTTTCTTTTAGTGTCCATACATTGGGATTACAAAGTTTATCAAATGGATGCAAAGTCACTTTTCTTAAATGGTGAGATTGAGGAAGAATTTTACATTGAAAAAACTTGTGGGTTTTAGATTGATAATAATGAAAATAAGGTTTTTAGATTGAATAATTCCTTGTATGGGTTGAAAAAATCCCCACATTCCTAGTATTCTAAACTTGATAATTATTCTATATTGTTGAAATTTTCTAAAAGAAAAGTTGATAACAACTTATATGTAAAATATGTTGACTCTAGAACTCTAATTGTAATTAATTATATGGATGATATAATCTTTTATGGGGATGAATAAATTTTTTTTAATGAATTTACTGATGAAATGAATAATAAATTTAAAATGTCAATGTTTGGAAAATTAACTTTCTTCCCTAGCTTACAAGTTCACCAAAAAGAAAATCACATTTTCTTATCTCAAGAAAATTATTCCAGGGAATTGTTAAAGAAGTTTGGGATGGAAGAACCCAAATAAGTTTCTACTCCTATTTTAGTGAGTAAAAAGTTGAGTAAATATGAATCCATAATAAATTTGAATCAGAAATACTTTCATAAGATGATAGGAAGTATTCTTTACCTTATAATATCAAGGCCTGATATTGTTTATATTGTGACTTTGTGTAATAGGTATCAAAGTAATATGAAAGAATCACACATGTTGGAAGCAAAGATGATTATGATATATGTCAAAATAAAAAATTCAAATGGGTTTTCATATAAAAAAATTTTGAGATGAAGTTTCATGGTTATACTGATACCGATTAGGTTGGAAATTGTAATGATAGAAAATCAACCTTAGGAGGAACATTTTTCTTGGGTAAATGTTGTGTGAGTTGGCACTGTAAGAAATAAAGTTTAGTAACTTTGAGAATAATGAAATATGAATATGTTGTATCTATACAATCTTGTACTCAAATGTTGTGGATAAAAGTTCAGTTGGAAGATTTGAAAGAAAATGTTTCTAAAACATTAAAGATACTTTGTGATAATCAAAGTGCAATTGATATTTCTAAAAATCCCATCCAACATTCAGGATCAAAACAAATTGATATAAAGTTTCACTTTATAAAAGATAAATTTTGTTCTGGAGATGTTATGCTAGAATACATCTCAACAATGTATCAAATTGTTGTTATTTTCACAAAATCATTGCCAAAAGAAATATTTGTGGAATTGAGGCTAAAAATCGATGTTCATCCTCCTCCCATGACTTGCTAAACCTCATAAGTAAGTACTAACACCATGATTTGGATTATGTTTACAAAGGAGGAGTAAAAGTAATAACTTTTTACTTTGAAATAAGTTTTTAATTATCTTTATTTTATGAATATGAAGTTGTGGTTATCATAAAATGGGGGATAGAAAAATTAAAATGAGAAAAAATAAAAGTGATGGGTAGTTTATCTTAACATGGTTGTAAAATTTTATTTCCACCGAGTGATGAAATTTCTTCAAAAAAATTACTTTATCCAGTAGTGTGGTTTCATGACACTCTTTTTAAGAATACTATATTTTGATAAAAGTTTAAAACCTTGATTTTTTTATAAAAGTTTAGTCGTGAATTTTTTTGAGAGTTAGAAAAGTTGTTAACATGGGTTGTCAACAAATAAAAAGGAATATATTAAAGAACCTTGGTGATAATTTGGTTTGAAAAAGTTTTTGTATTTGTTGACAACTAACCTTATTCTGTAAGATTTTTTTTATTCAGGATCGAACTTAGTCCATTATAATGGGATTTTTAAGAAATTTGAAAGTTTCTAAAATTTTGAACCCAATCTTAAAGGGGAAGAAATTTTTTTGTTTTTAAGAAATATGTTATCCAGACTCAGAAGATTGGACTGAGAAGCACCAGACTTAGAGAATCGGACTGAGAATCCCTGAACACAGAGGTGGTCAGAAAGATGAAGTTATTGATCAGATGTAACATCAGTCTTTGGACCATTGGTATGAAGTCAAACATCCATTAGAATTGGAATTTATTATAAAGTCATAAGTTTCTAAGTGAATAAGTCATAATAGTTTCTAAAGATTTTTTGAAAGAATATTGTGAAGTCATAAGTAAGAAAGTTTTCATACTTTCTAAAAAAAATTATACGATGCTTTTTTGATCACGGATTTATCATAAATTATGAAACATACTCATGGTAAAATCTTTTGAAGAAATAGATTTATTGTAACGATTGAATCAGTTCTAGAGATCAAGAAAAAGTTTGCATTAGATCCATAAGTAATGAACATAAAATTAGTTAGAAGTATGAATGAGTTATAACTAATAAAGTGTGAAGAATCTAAAAGTTTCTAAGTGGATTAACCATTGAATACTTTCCATCATAATGGGAAAATACATCATAATGATAATTACATAATTTTGAGGATTCCAATCAGATCGACTATGATAAAGAAATCCAGATCATAATGAGATGAGAAAGAAAGGCAGATTGTAAGTAGAAGATAAAGAAAGATAGACCGTAATGAGAAGAGGAAGTTAAAGCTGAGGAAGATACATTGTATTGAATATGAGGAAGTTACATCATACTGAATAAATTTTAGAAATTTTGAGAAGGCTGATTATAAAGAGGAATAAAAAATAAGATTCCATAAGTTCTATGAAGAGTTGAAGAGGTCAAAATTTAAATTTAAATTTATTTAAATCTCAGAGAAATCTAAGAAGGATTGAATAAGTTACAGTTAAAGTTTAAATGAAAGTGTTTTTAGAGTTTTTAAAATTTGAGGAAGCAGAGAAAGTTTTCATGTTTTCCACTCTTACTTTTCTGATCCACCTATAAATTGTTTCTCAAATCATTCATACTTTGAAATTTTTCATGTAAGTGAAAAAGGCGGATTGCTAAAGAATTAAATGTTAAAGTTACTATAGGACATAGATCTATTTAGAAGATAAAACTTCTATTATTTTTACAACCATATTGAGAAACATTGTTTTGAGAAGATCGTATTGTGTCGATCAGATTGAAGAATATAAAATTGGTTTTATGAGTAGATTTTGAGAAGTGCAGATTGAGTAAGGGAGAATCATATTGAGTTAATTATAATGTGAAAATCGGACATAGAAAAATCGGACTGAAGATTCAGACCATGATTTTGTGGATAAATTTGAAAAAAATCTTTATTATCTTGTTTCAGATCAATTTTTTTTCTAAGAAATTTTGTAAACTGATGGGATTCAATATAATTTTTCCTATTGGAAGATACAAGGTGTATAATAGGAGTTGGTATGAGTTGTATTCACTTCTTCATGATAGTGAATTTCCATAGACCCATGGGAGTAGCTATGTAAAGGATATAGGTTCTCACACTGAGGAAAAAACGTGTAAATCTTATGCACTTTACTTGCTTTCCTATTTTTCATGCATGAGTATTTATTAAAAGTTGATAAGGGGATAAATCTTAATAGGTTGTAGGGGTTAATTTTCTAAAAGTTTTTAAACTCATAAAAATATAAAAACTAATTCAAACCCCCTTCTGAGTTTTTATTCGATCATTTGAAACTTCAAACCCCAATGATAAAAACTACAAAAGTCTCGACATGTCTGTGTGTCCCCTCCTATATGGTTTTACAAAATGTGACCAATATATCTAGAGGGACACACTATTACTTCTAGTAGGCCTCACAATTTTCCCAAATTGCGCGCCTCTATCTTCATACTATGAAAAGTTGGGTTTTCAGCCTCTAAAATACTAGAAACCTAATTGAAACCCCTAGAAACATTCTAATCATTAAAAACCATCTAAAAACAAGGCCTAGGGTCAATCAAAATCTCAAAATTAGGTTCTAAAGATCAAAATAAAATTTGAACCGCTCACCAAAATCAAAAATTCAAAATGGGTGAGGAAATTAGGCCTAATAAAAAACCAGGGATGTTACATTATCATGAATAATATTATTGATTTAATAATATAAGATTTTTTCTCTTAAACTTATTATTTGGGAATTTAATTTCACAAATTCCAGGTTGTGAGTGGATAATAAACACACATGAGACTATCTAATTAACACATAAATCATGATTATAAAATATCTGAATGGTACATATTTTGGGTGAATTGGTCCACATATATGACTATGAATTCGATTCAAGAACATAAGGGATTCAATCCTGATATTCTATGGTGACAGTCTTGTAATTAATTTTTTTAGAACAAGAAGCGCATGAGAAATCTTGGGGTGTAAGAACCCTTTTATCAACCAATGGATAAACATGTATACATTTAATAAATTTCATCATCATTATTGATTCTAGATGAAAAAAATTATCATGCTATACAATAAATGCACCATAGTCGACAAAATTATGGTTTTCCATATTTTATTCAGTTGTACAAATATTGAAAAAGTACAATTCAAATTGAAGTCTTGAAAGATTATCTTGAATAAATTTACACTAATTATTAATGCTTGTTATATAGAGGTATTCAACACCTCCTTTATCTATAGTATCCATGTGATATATATTATAAAAATATCTTTAAAACTTAGTAAGTCATTTTAAGACTCAGGTGAAAACACATAATTATTTATAATAATTTGTGTAACACTAGGTAGAAATATTTTTTCTCTTTCAGAGCCTTCAATTAATTACACACTACCAATTAATGTACTTATATAAGCATTCCCCATTTTAAGGTTGATAAAATATTTATCATATTTAATAATTATGTGTTTCATGGTGCCATTGATGAGGTAAATATCTTCATTATGAAAATTATTCCCAACATAACAATTTATATCATCCATTTTTATTAAAGAAATTAAAACACACATATAAGAAATAAAATAAAAGAAACAAAATTAAACATGTGATATTCATTTTAAAAACATCATAAAAATAAAATTTCATCTCCACCATGAGTATTAATGCATGATTTATATTCCCAACACCTTTAATGTGGAAAAAATAATAAAAAATATCACAGTTCATAATATCATAATTATATTTATTATAAAGACCCAGACCCCAATAGCCTAGAGTAGGTGGTTACTTTATTAAATTGACATAAGATACAAGGAATCGTATCCCAAAGGACTGAAAATTTTAGTTCTCTTGGTAAACTAGATACATATTTTAAATTCAAATTACATTTTAAACATAAAATATAAATTTTATTTTCTTTGATAACACCATTATTCCCCTTAGCATAAACCCTGTAAATCAGTCATAATATACTTCTTGGAATCCTGGGGAAAGATGAAACATAATAAAGGGGTGAACTCAAATTCTTAGTAAGGGTATACGTATAATGGAAGCCATTATAAACAATAATAAACAATTATTTCAAGGTGACTAACCGGTACACATGCCATTTAATCAATAACCTAAGCATAATATGAAAGGAATGAAAGATTATCAAATAATTCCATATAAGTAATAACATGAGAATGAAAATTAACCATGGATATTATAATAGTCAAATAAGCACATGTATTATCAATAAATAATCTTATAATAAGGAAATACATAATTCTAGACATAAAAAATATACTATCAAGGCTTCGATCACGACACCATACATAAACGGGTAAAGCCTCATCCAATACCCAAACTAGTTTGTCTCATGAGACCTACCGATTCATAAAGGGGATATATCAGACCCTACCATCACTTAATAATTCTAATTAATTCCTTATATTAAAGGTTGTGAAACATAAATAACATACACATTTATATTAAAAACTAGCATACAAAATGTGAATACTTTAACTATAAACTATAAATGGTATCAAAACAGGACATCCAAAATCAAATTGAATCACAAACCATTCAATAAAATATAGTAAATGATATCCTGAGAGATCAACCTAAATTAATCATAATATTTAATAAAGGGTGTTAACATAAATGAAAATACTATAATAAAACCATTTAAAAATTACAGAGTAAAAAATCTTATTAAACCCATACGAAAATCAATTTTGTATAAAAATAACATTTTATTTTAAAAATAACCATTTTAAATACAAAATATCCCAAAAACAAGGGAATATGGTTTTTCATTTAATAAATTATGTAATATTTCAAAGGAATCTATAAATTAAGTAATATTTACAGTGGCATAAAAGTCATTGTCACCGTGTACATTAAAAAAAGAACATTACTTTTGTCGTTTGTCAAAACATTCTGTATAAAACACATAAAAAGATTACTTTTGATAACCTTTTAATGAAATTAATAATATATATAAAATTTCTTTTATAATAATTTTATATCTATATAAATAAATCTGTAAAATAATATCAAGAATATTGACATGGAGAAAAATATTTGATAATTAAGTCTTTAAACATTCAAGGCGTCCCATACCATCTTGAACATTTAAATTATAAGCCCCGTGAAAGAATAACATTTAAAAAACAATAAATAACATTATAATAAATAATTAAATTACATGATAAGTCAAAGTGGATATATATACACCTCATAAAATAAGGTGTGTGTATAACATCAAACTATGCCTCAATGAAAGAAGATTGAGACAAAGTCCCTTACCTTGCACTTTCCTTTGGTTGAATGAGATTTAACCTCTTTTATAATGATTTAAATAATGTTATTAATTTATACCATAACCAGAAACATATCCATATTTATGATATCATATATGATCCTCTTATATCATATTGTTAATAATATTTCATTATTACCCTTATTTCGGGTGTTAACTGCTTCATTTTCCTATACATGTTTTATCGTGTAAGTCTTGTTTCTTATGAATAGGATGTATTTATTTCATATAAATATTGATATTAAGTTCATATATATCATATTTATTAATTATATACATTTTTATTATCATTCCTTAATGGTTAAACTGGAAAATGAATCACATCGCGTCATGGAGGCGACAGATCGTACATATGTACGAGCGACGATATCATTCCCTTAATGGTGAAAGGGTAAGAAAGTGTATGGTATATTAATTTTTAAAGAATAAATATCATGTAATATTTAATATGTATATCCATTATATCCATAATTATACCCATTCAAATAAAGTGGTTATGAAAAAAAAATTACACCACGAGGTGGAGATGATAAGTTGTATGTACGCACACACAGTGATTTTGTTTTTTATAGAATGGATAAAAGGAGGAATATGGTTGTACCATAATCATAATAACATATAAAAATATATATCATACCATATTTATTACTTTATAATAGAAACAACATATTAATAGGAAGAAAAAGAAGAAATGAACTTGGATGAGTTGGTAAAAACAATTACCTCTTCTTTGACAGACTTCCTTTAGATCTATTCTTAAGGGATCTAGGGTTAGTCTTTTGGTAGGACCAGAGCCTATAAAACTTAAATACATATTTTTATAAGATAAGTGGTCATATTTTGGTTGATCTATAAGGATAAAAGTGGGGTGAATAAGTGAGAGAGTAGGTGCTCTTTTATAATTTAGGCGAGAGGTACTTTTGAAAACTCTAAAAATATTAAATTAATATAAATTAATATAAATTAATTTTTATTAAAAAATACCTTAAAAGTGATCTATTTCAAATATAATATGACTATGAGCCAAAATAATCTCAAAAAATAATTTTTAGACAAGTTTAGGTCACATTATTACAATTATCTTTTGGTTTTAACCCTTATTAAAACCCTTTAACTCTTACTGCGTCAACTTGGATTTTTACTATTTAAGGGTTAATATAGTTACTATAAAAGTCCAAAAGAACTATAAATGAGTCATGGGTGACATTTTAAACTTTATCCAAATAATTTTTCTGAAATTTTTGTTTTTTATGAATTTTATATAATTTAATAAAATATTATTTATTTTAAAATATCATCAATGTCAATTTTGAAACTATTCATTACATGACTCTTTAAAAAATATCAATAAAACATATAAATTCAAACCAAAACCTTTAATAATTCCATAATATGCTTATTACATCTATAAAATTTTTTTATGACATTAATTATCTCAAATTATATTTATTTTAATATTTTTAATATCATTCATTTGATATTTTCATTAATTAAACAATTACTGTATCATCATTGTGTATGACTTTAAGGTAATTATTTATTTCTTAAAAATTAAAAATAAATTACCATGATGAAGATAAAAATTTAATATTTAAAATTATTATTTATAGTCGAAGTTATATTCTGAATAACCACATATAAAAAAGCGTAATACTTATTAAAAACATGAGTATGGCATATTGAACTTAGAACAAAATACTAAAAAAGGCTTAAATTCGTCCAAGTGGATTCAAGAGGCCATAAAATCTACCCAAGGATGATTGTTTTTACAATAAATGATACAATAAAATTAGGACAAGTGTTAGGGTAATTTTATAATTTCATAATATTATTTTTACTCTTAATTACTCGATTTATCTTTAACTGTGTTAATTAAAAAAATTTCTAAGGTTACTATTCATAATATACAAATAGAAAATGAACCTATTTAAATAATTTAGACCCAATGATTAAAAATATGGAATCCATTTTCCAAAATTCAAAACACATAATTTAAAATTAATCTTGTTTACAGAATGAGAAAATGAGTTTTTAAAGTGAAAATGTTCAAAAGATTGAAATGTTTTTATATCCTAATTCAATGTGAAATTGATTTAAATAAACTAAATTATATTAAATGATAAAAAGTTGGTCTAATTATATTTTAAAACCAATTAAAAATATAATCTATCACTATAAACTATTTAGATGAAAAATTTGCTGTCAATTAAAATTTAGTATTTTTTACTATTCATTAAAACTTGAAACTTATAAAAAAATAGAAAAAATTCAATAAAATTAAATTTTTATATTTTTATTTCAAAAAAGAATTTTATTTTTCCAAATAAAATTTATAAAAGTGTTAATAACTAGATTTAAAAGATGTGTGCCATCAAAGGCTGTAAAACTGCCTTCAGAAAATTATAGTCTTTTAATGCATAAAATTGGATTCATTCTTATATTATGCCTATAATGTAATTTGGATGAATTTAAAAACATTTCATTAAATATATAATATATAAATTTCATAATTTGGTTAATACTATTCATTTCTTCCAATTTAATGGCTATGTTATAATGATCATGTTAATTATTCATTTGAGCTTAATGTTGTGTGCAACGTATGCTATTGAAGAAATTAAATTTAAATAGAGAGATACAATAAAGTATTGGGATGTTAAATTATCCCATCATTAAATAAATTTAATACTTTCAATTTGAAACTATAATTGTAATATCAAAGGTTGATACTTTAAAATTCCTTTGTGGGAAACCCACATCGGAAATAGGGTTAATAAAATATCCTCTTAATATGAGGGAAAGGGAAATGAGAAGGTCACCATAAAACTAGGATTTCAGGTAGAAAATCATTAGTGGAAAGTGATAAAATAGACATATAAGAGAAATATAACTATCAAGTTTTTATGGAGAGTGATAGAGAACATGTTCATTATAATTTTAACCATTATAAAACTCTAAATCTTGTGATATGTTCAAAGGCAATTGATTTATTAGAAAGAAAAGTAATCAGATAACATTTTTGCTTCAAAATAATTTTCCTAGAGTATAGAGATCCTTTTAATATTCAGATAAACACTTTAGAAAATAAACTTACTTAATTAATTTCCATGTAATAATCATAATCTCATGCTTTGGTTGTGCTTTGATCTATTTTTACTTCATCCCTTTCAAATGGAAATGAATGTTCAAGATGATTTTTTCAAGTCTGAAGCACTTTTATGAATCATAAGATAAATGAGTCATTCCTCTATCCTTTAAATGTTATCAAAACCAAATTGGTCATCACATGTTATTCAATATGATAAATCATACTTTAACCACAAGCAATAATATCCAATGTTCAACTTAATCCATCCCAACCTTAAAACTCATCCAAAATACATCTGTTTAAATTCACAGTCTAAAAATTTATAAAGA
Organism: Viscum album; assembly: GCA_963277665.1. Taxonomy (NCBI): domain Eukaryota; kingdom Viridiplantae; phylum Streptophyta; class Magnoliopsida; order Santalales; family Viscaceae; genus Viscum; species Viscum album. The sequence goes on from OY728152.1 coordinate 1,770,305,739, forward strand.
AGGTCACTAAATTTCCAATATCAATATATCTTCAAATTTTCCCCAAACAACATAATTTATATATTTTTGTCACATAGAAAATATATGAATAACTTTATCACCTTAAAAACATAATGAAAAAATGCATGCTTCCAAAATTTTAAAGAAGTACTGCAATACAATCCTTATATATCTCATTATTCTTATAACCAGAATATCATAACAAAATCATTGAATCCAAAAACACTAATAAATTAATTATTCCACTTCAACTGTAGTAAAAACATAAGAATAACCTTGATCCCTTTGTTTTTTCTAATCTATATTTCCTTGAAGCTTAGGAAATTCATTTGCATAGTACCCCATATCCCTATAGTAAAAACATTGTACATTGACATCTTATTTATTTCCCTTACAATCACAAGCCTGATGACCTTTCTCTCTACACCTATAACAAAATCTCATTCCCTTTAGGTAAGTATCAGGGTGTTTCTTCCCAAAATTATCTCATGTGGGAAAATCCCTCTTTACCTTTTTCCATTTTTTTGTCTCTTTCTCCACTATTCTCTTATTCTATTACTTTCCCTTAAAGTCATAATACTTAGAGAATTATTTATCTATCTTAATAGTACATGAGACAATATATTCGTATGATGAGAAAGTTTAGGATACTAGTGCCTTTAGAAGGAATGGATTTAACCCATCAAAGAAATGATAAATCTTACTCTTTGGGTTACATATGTAGTCCACAACTTGACTTGCTAATCTTATAAAATTGGATTTATAATTAGCAACATTATTATCATCCTTTTGTATCAGACTTAGAAATTTCTTCTACATATCCACTTGCTGTTCATGAGGAAAATACCTTTCTAATAAAATTTACTTAAAATACTTCCATTCAATGTTTTCTATTTATTCTTCCTCCTTTGTGTTTTGAATTAATGACCACTATTGATCCAAAACGTATGAGAGATGATAAACTGCCAGGACCATCTTCTCCCTTTTGTTACTTCCCAAATCAAGAAATATATTCTCTAAGGAAATTATACATTTCTCAGCTAAAAATTGATTTGTAGTCCCGTTGAATGATGGAGGTTGTTGTCACATGAAGCAGTCTAACACTGTTCATTTTCATTATGGATGAGGATTCTCTATATGGGTAAGGTTATTGTTCATAACCTGAGTTAGTTTTCCTAGTATGGTTATAATTTGTTCAACACCAGTTACATATCCAGCTCCAACATCATTATCTTGCATAGGAGGGAAATCCCTACATAGATTATAATCATTGATATAGTTTCCATTCCTTTCGGTTGGTTCCATTTATAAACAATGGAATACACCATATTAAATAATAGAATTATGAAACATAATGTATAATCTCAAAAATAGTGAATCACATAACCTAAATTGAAAATTTAGGTATAAATATTTTATAAATCACAAGCTTAGTTTATTTGGATATATTTCAAAATTCTACCATAGGGTTTTGTTATCTAATCTATGTTGTCCTAAATATAATTCCCAAGGTTTGTACTAAACTTACTCTAATACCAAATGTAAAGACACTGACCCCAGAAGCCCAGAGTCAGTGGTTACTTTTTTACATTGGTATAAGATACCAGGAATCACATCCCAAAGGACTGAAAATTTTAGTAGTATTGGTAATCTAGATACATATTCGAAACTCAAATTACATTTTAAACATAAAATAAAAAAATTATTTTATCTAAGAACACCATTCTTCCCCTTAGCCTAAACCAGGAACATCAGTCATAATATAATTCTTGGAATCCTATAGAAATATGAAATATAAGAAAGGGGTGAGCTCATATTCTCAGTAAGGGTATACATATAGTGGAATCCATTATAAACAATCATAAATGATTATGGAAAAGTGATTAACTGATACACATGCCATTTAATCAATAACCTGAGCATAATATGGAAGGAATGAAAAATGATCAAATAATTCCATATAAGTAATCACATGAGAATGAAACTTAACCATGGGTATTCTAATAGATGAATAATCACATGGATTATCAATAACTATATCATAAGGTTGAACATCATAAATATACCATCAAGTCTTTGAACAAGACACCATACATAAACAGGTAAGGCCTCAGCCAATACCCGAACTAGTTTGTCTCATGAGACCTACCGATGCATCGAGGAGCTATAGCAAGACCCACCCATCACTTACTAAGTCCAATAAATTTCTCATATAAAATTGGGTAAAACATAAATAATATAAACACTCATATTAAAAACTAGCATACGAAATGTGAATACTTTAACCATAAACTATGAATGGTATCAAAATAGAAAATCCAAAGTCAAAATGAATCATAAAAAATTCAATAAAATATAGTAAATGATATAATAAGATATCAACCTCAATTAATCATAAGATACAACAAATTGAGTTGACATAGATTAAAATACTATAATAAAACCATTGAAAATTTATAGAGGAAAAACTCTTATTAAACCTATATGAAAATCAATTTCATATAAAAATACCATTTTCTTTTAAAAATAACCATTTTCAATACCAAATGTACCAAAAAGAAGGTAAGAGGGTTTTAATTTAAAAAATATGTAATATTTAAAAGTTATCTAGAAATTAAATAATAGTTACATTGGTATAAAAGTCATTGTCCCTATGTACATTAAAAAAATAGAACATTTCTTTTGTTTGTTAAAACGTTTTGTATCAAAAACATAAAAAGATTAATTTTTAAAACCTTTGAATGAAATTAAAAATAGAAAAAATGTCCTTTATAATTCTTTTATATCCATATAAATTAATATGTAAAATAATATCAATAATATTAACATGGAGAAAAATATTTGATAATTAAATATTTAAACATTCAAGGTGTCCCATACCACTTTGAACATTTAAATTACAAGTCCCATGAAAAAATAAAATTTTAAAAAACATTATAATAAATAAATTAATGACATGATAAGTCAAAGGGTCTGTATATACACCTCATAAAATAAGGTGGGTGTATAACATCAAACTATGCCTCAATGAATGAATATTGAGACAAAGTCCCTTACCTTGCACTTTCCTTTAGTTTAACATTTATTAAACTCGTTTATAATGGTTTAAATCATGTTATTAATTTATATCAGAACCATATCTATATTTATGATATCATATATGACCCTATTATATTGTTTTGTTAATAATATTTCATTATTACCCTTGTTTTGGGTGTTAACTGCTTCATTTTCCTATACATGTTTTGTCGTATAAGTATTGTTTATTATACATATGATGTATTTATTTTTTTTATAAATAATTATATTAAGTTCATAAATATATTATTTATTCATTATATATATTTTTATTATCATTATTTAATGGTTAACATGGAAAATGAATCACATCGTGTTGTAGAGGCGATATGCTATACGTATGTACGAGTGACAATATCATTCCCTTAATGGTGAAAGGGTAAGTAAGTTTAATGTATATTATTTTTAAAGAATTAACATCATGTAATATTTATTATTTATATATATTATATCTATCATTATACCCATCCAATAAAGTGGTGATGAAAAACAAATTACACCACAGTATGGAGATGGTAAGCCGTACGTACGCATGTGCGATGCTTTTGTTTTTCAGAGGATAAATAAAAGGAGAAATATGGTTGTAAAATAATAATAATAACATATAATCATATATATTATACCATATTTATTACTTTATAATTTAAATAACACATGAAGAAGAGGTAGAAGAATAAATGAACTTGGATGAGTTGGTAAAAACAATTACCTCTTCTTTGGCAGACTTCCTTTATATCCCTTCTTAAGGGATCTAGGGTTGGTATTTTGGTAGGAACATAGAATCTATAAATTAAATAAATATTTTTATAAGAGAAACTGTAAGATTTTGGTTTATATATAAGGCTCAAAGTTGTTTGAAGAAGTGAGGGAGGAGGTTCCCTTTTATAATTGTGGTGAGGGGCACTTTTGGAAACTTAAAATATTAAATTAATATAAATTAATTATCATTTACAAATGGATAAAATGTTATTTATTTCAAATTTAAGATGATAATAGGTCAAAATAATCTCAAAAAATAATTTTTATACAAGTTTAGGTTACATTCTTAACCTTGTATTTTGGTTTTCACCCTTATTAAAACCCTTTAACTCTTATCATGTCAACTTGAATATTTACTATTTAAGGGTTAATATAGTTACTATAAAATGCCAAAAGAACCAAAAACATGTCATGGATAAAATTTTAAACTTTATACCAATAATTTGGATTAATTTTAGTTTTTTTATCAATTTTATACAACTTAATAAAATATTATTTATTTTAAAATATCATTAATGTCAATTTTGACACTATTCATTACATTACTTTTTAAAAAGTATCAATACACCAGATAACTTCAAAAAAAACCTTTAATACATACCTAATATGTATAATACATCTATAATATTCGTTTATGAAATTAATTATCTCAAATTATATTTATTTTAATATTTTTAATATCATTTATGTGACATTTTCATTAATTAAACAATTATTGCTTCATCATTGTGTAAGCTTTTAGGGTAATTATTTATTTCCTAAAAATTAAAAATAAATTACCATGATGAATATAAACATTTTATAATTCAAATTATTATTTATAGTTGAATTTATATTCTGAATAAACATATATAAAAAAATTTAATACTTATTAAAAACATGAGTATGACATATTGAACTTTCCTTAAAACAAAAGACTAAAAAAGGATTAAAGTCATCAAAGTGGATCCAAGAGGCCATAAAATTATAACAAGGATGATTTTGGTTGAAAATAACTCATCAAATAAAATTATTACAAGTGTTAGTGTTGTTTCTGATGCTTTCGCTGGGGCGTGGGCATTCGTCTATGGAGGACGCGCAACTGTGGCCCTGCATTCCCAATTTCCAAAGGTGGGAGACATCCACTCATTATTCAGGGATGTTTTCTCCTTGATCGAAACAGGATGATGAGATGTCGGTTCTTCCTTCCATGGATTCCTCCTTGGAACTCATTTCTTATTTTGGGTCTCCCTTAAAGATTAAGTCGTGATTAGTGAATCTTGTTCCCAATTCCATATCTTTTTGGACACCAGTTAATTACACTACTTCCATCAAGACATTCCATGGGGTCTTGACATGGTATCAACCTTCAATCGTAGTAGATGAAAACATTAGGCATGTCGGGGCATCTTTGGATGTGTGGACATTAGGGAATCTATATTCTTCCTCATAAGAGGGTGTCTCAAGGGTGCAAAACCTGAGGAATCCCACATCAGTCATGGGGTATCATATGCCAGAGGCATGTCTCTGAGGTTTTCCTTAGCTTCCCATGTTTATCACAGGTTATGTCACGTGTTTAACGTCTTGAGGAGACGGTTACACTAAAGGTGTGTCTTTCAAGGGTTTCCTTAGGCATCTCATGTTTAACACGAGGTAGGCCGCGAGCTTAACGTATTGTGGAGATGGAATGAGAGTGATCAGAACATACCATAAAGACAAATAATATTGGTACAACCCTAGGAGGGAACACCTGGAAGGTTACCAGGTGGATGGATCAGAACACTCAATAAGAACAGAATCAATATGGTGTGTCCAATAAAGGTAAGATGTCACACCGTGAAGGCTGATATGAACACCACTGAGGGAGGATCAGGGAGTGTGCACCCCAGAATGGGGGAACACCAAGGTTTACCATTGGATGGGATTGAACCTCATGGAGGTTTCCTACGTACCATGTTTAGATGACAAGGATCAGAACCCACGTAGTTTTAAGGGGTGATGAAACAGGGTGTACATAGAGGAAAAGAACTAAAATACATGTTGGGGCTTACGCATGGATAGCGGGCCAAGTACTGCTAGGATCAGTGAGGAGGTGGATGACATGATCCCACCGGGATGTGGTGGCCTAGGTGAGAATCAGGATGGATGATGGAGAGTTGAATGGAGTGGAGAGGGAATGATATGGGACCATCGTGAAGGTGACAGTAGTATTGGGATTGAGCCTCGAAGATACTTCCTATGTATCCCCATGTTAGGGAATCAAAGTCCTCGTAGTTTAGTGGGACGATGAGACACCTGAGGAGGCAACCCGGGGGAATGGACGCATGGATGAGATCTGGAGGAAATAGAACCTCCCGGTTGGGGCATGATCTTCCTGGAACACATGGGATCGAGGGATAGATCAGGATGAGACATGGGTGATGGGGTTGAACCTCATGAAGGCTTCCTATATATCCCCGTGGGAGGGAATCAAAGTCCACGTAGTTCATCTGACAACGACTTACCATATATTGGGGACTTTAATGGCTTACTACCGAATGGGGAAGAAAATGGCTCACCGCTGGATGGGGGTCGTAATGGATTACCAATGAATGGGGTTGACAATGGATTACTGCTGAATGGGGGTCGCAACAGCTTACTGCTGGATGGGACACAACGACTTACTGCTGGATGGGGTCACAATGGCTTATTACTGAATAGGGGGCAGTTTAGTGTCATGCGGGAAAAAAAGGGGCATACAGTTTAACGTCATGCAGAACGAGGTAGACCGTTGTGAAGTGGTCGAGACCAATGGGTGTTGGGATTGAACCTCAAGGAGGCTTCCTACGTACCTTGTCTTGTCAAGGATCAAAGTCCACGTAGTTCAGGTTGGGTTTTGGTGAGCTGACGTGATGATGGTTGGGACCAATGGGTGTTGGGCTTGAACCTCAGGGAGGCTTCCTACATACCTTGCCTTGGAAAGGATCAAAGACCATGTAGTTCAGGAGGAGTGGGTGCTGACGTGAAGGGGGGTCAGAACCAATGGATGGTGGGATTGAACCATAGGGAGGCTTCCTACATACCTTTCCTTGGAAAGGATCAAAGAACATGTAGTTCATGAGAGGTATTGGTGAACTGACATGAAGATGGTCAGAACCAATGGGTGGTGGGATTGAACCTCAGGGAGACTTTCTACGTACCTTTCCTTAGAAAGGATCAAAGACCTTGTAGTTTAGGAGAGGTGTTGGTGAACCGATGTGAAGATGGTCGGGACCAAAGGGTGGTGGGATTGAACTTCAGGGAGTCTTCCTACGTACCTTGCCTTGGAAAGAACCATAGACCTCGTAGTTCATGAGAGGTGCTGGTGAACCGATGTGAATATGGTCGGGACAAATGGGTGGTGATCTTGAACCTCAGGGAGGCTTCCTATGCACCTCACCTTGGAAAGGATCAAAGGCCTCATAGTTTAGGTTGGGTGTGGGGATTACACTCTAGGATGCCCGGATAGGATGTCATGGTCGATGCTTAATCTAAGCCCATGTGAGTCGTGCTCGGTGTGAGAAACAAGAGGCCACAAAGGCCTAACAATCACATCACGAATGGTGCATCCATGGGAAGTGAAGTGGGGATTACACATGGTTAGCGGCCCAGGTGCCGCTATGGAGCGGTAATGATGGATTGGGATTATGCAACGAAGCTGCTCGGATGCCGCTATGGAGCGGTAACGGTGGATGGGGCTTACGCAAGGAAGCTACCTGGGTGCCGCTATGGAGAGACAATGGTGAATGGGGCTTACGCAAGGAAGCTGCTCGTAATGTCTTCCTCTTGTCGGGCCATGAGAGAATCCCAACCCACTGGTGGGTTGAGGCCTTCAACTATGCGCTAGTGCACAAGAGGGATAATTCAAAGGGTGTTGGAATCAGTCCGAACAAAGGGAGATGAAAAGTGTGAATCACATACCCAACATTCAAAACACGGTGAGGGTGGTGTGGCGATGAAGGATAACTATTTACTGTGTTCGAAACACATCATCCATATCGCGTTAGCCTAAAATGGGGACAAACAAATAAGGGTCGACTGTTGAACATGTTTGAAACACAGGAACTAACTCAAAGTGTCATCCAAAGTCTTCTGGGGTGTTGGCCCAGGATGGTAGATGAGCCGATGAGGCATGGGGCCAGGCCATTAAGGGGTCCCTTAGGACATGGAAGAGGATAAAGATCCAAATAAATTACACACAAAGCGTGAGGTGGAGTGATGGAATGTTTGAATGGATTCCAATGCTCTCAAAATTATACCACTATAATCATGGCATGAGGAATCTTATGCTTGTCACATAAGGCATCTCTTATTTGGAATAAGAGGCATCCTATTATTTAATGATAGGGAAAGCTAAAATTTTAAAGTCATGTAGATATGACTATTGGCATCTTATTATGCATCTCTCATTTAGATCAAGTCACATCCTATGTTTATAACATAGGGTTCACTATAGTTTATAGTCATGTATATAGGACTATTGGCATCTTATGCTTGGTGCACAAGGCATATCTTATATTGAGTAAGAGGCATCCTATGTTTGGAATATAGGGTACACTATAGTTTAGAGTCATGTAGAAAGGACTATTGGCATCTTATGCTTAGCGCACAAGGCATCTCTTATATTGAGTAAGAGGCATCCTATGTTGGTAACATAGGGTACACTACAGTTTAGAGTCATGTAGAAAGGACTATTAGGCATAAGGAACCTAGAAATGGTTGGTGTTGGGACTACGCAAGGGTGTCCCTTTCTGGTTCAACCTGGCATATGAGCCAAGTGATGGGGTTTGGATGAGTTACTTGAGGAATGGTTCAACTCAAGGTACTCGGGGAATTGATGATGAGAATCTCAACTCACGACATAGGAAACGAACCAATAGGAATATGTCTACTCAAGGTGTTTCATGGTGTATGGAGGAGTATCTCAAATCATGGTATTCTATAGGTATAAGGTGGGTGTGCATAAGGGTGCAATATAAAATGTCGACGTCTCAGACCAAAAAGTTCACAGTGCAACTCTCCATTTTTCATGGGGGCCAGTGATGGTAGTGAAGGGACCAGAATGAGCGGGGGTGTAGGGGGCACAAAACCCACGGTATAGACCAGTGGGTGCGAAGGTAGGATCCTCACAAAGGATAAGTCTTTGCGAAGTAGCTTTGTGGAGCAAAGGGGCTCGTGGAGCATGGGGTCTTGCGGAGCAGCTTCACAAAGGAAAGGTGCTTGTGGATCATGGACTCACGGAGCAGCTTCGTGAAGGAAGCTACTCTCGGAGCCTGGACTCACGGAGTAGCTTCTCAAAGGAAGATACTCGTGGAGTATGGAATTGTGGAGCATCTTCACAAAGGAAGATACTCGTGAAGTATCTTCGCAAAGGAAGCTACTCGTGGAGCACGAACTCACGGAGCCGCTTTGCTAAGGAAAGAGGAGCTCCGCGAACTGGGAGATCGACCGCCCAAGGGGCAGAGTGACCATCTAGAGAAGGGGGGTGAGATGGGTATTTATAGGGGAGAGTCTCCACGAAGTAGATCCTGATCAGCGCGAAGACAGAGCTCGCTCCATGGAAGGTTCGCAAACGTCAAAGTGGTTCACGGAGCATCCCGCCTCCTTACTCCGTGGCGGCTTCACGAACGTTAAAGGGGTTTGCGGAGTATCCTGCCTCCTTTATCCATGGAGGCTTCATGAAGGAGGATATTTGCACCGACGCGGGGCCCCGAGGCTCCATTAAAGTTCCTCCACTCCATGATCATGGAGGGAGCTTCGTGAATGGGCTCCGTGAACAAGTTTTCCAGCCCGACTTCAAATGCCCATAACTTCTAATCCGTAACTTCGTTCGGGCTCTACGACCTATCAAATCGAAGATTAAGAAATGGGCTACGCTATTGGATAATTTATGGGAGAATTTAGAAAATTTTGGGGACGAGTTTTCTGGTGTCAACATGGGTAATTTTATAATATTTATAATATTACTTTTACTCTAAATTACTCGATTTACCTTTAACTGTGTTAATAAAAAATTACTAAAGTTACTATTCATAATGTATAAAAATAAAAGGATCCTATTTATATAATTTTGAAACACTGATTCCAAATATGGAATCCATTTTTTAAAATTTATAACATATAATTTTCATTAATTAATTTAAAATTAATCTTGTTGATGAAATGAGAAAACGATTTTTAAAGTGAAAACTTTCAAAAGATTGACATGTTTTTATGTCAAAATTCAATGTGAAATTTATTCCAATGACCTAAATTATATTAAATTATAAAACATTTATCTATTTATAGCTTAAAACCAATTAAAAATATAATTTAACATGATAAATTATTTAGACGAAAACGCTATTTTCAATTAAAATTCAGAATTTTTTTACTATTCATAAAAACGTGAAACTTATCAAAAGAATACCAAAAATTAAATCAAAGTAAATTTTGATATTATTATTTCAAATAAGAATTTTTATTTTTCTAAATAAAATTTATAAAATTGTCAAGAACCATATTTAAAACGTGTGCCCCATCAAAAGGCAGTAAAACCGCATTTAGAAAAATATGGCCTTTTAATGCGTAAAATTGGATTAATTCTTATATTGTGCATATAAAATAATCTGGATGAATGTAAAAAAATATGAATAAATATATAATATATAAATTTCATAATTTGGTTAATACTATTCATTTATTCCAATTTAACAACTAGGTTATAATAGTCATGTTAATTATTCATTTAAACTTGGAGTTGTGTGTAATGTATGCTGTCAAAGAAATTAAATTTAAAAAGAGACATATCATAAAATCTTATGGTATTAAATTTCAAGACCTTTTTAATAAAATAATCTTGATCACTTATTTTTCTTACCTTTTATAGATTTTTGATAATGATCAACAAAATGATTCAGTGTTTGATAGGTATGTGACCAGTCCAGTTCCCCTTCGCGCCACATCAAAAACATTCAATTTCATCATTATTTGTTTTCTTTTGTTGTGGATATTTATTATCAGACCAATTTTGGTGGTTCCCCTTCCTCTTCTAATTTGGTGTATGAACACCTTGATAAGATGACTTTCCTTGACCTCGATTTCATTGATTCTTTCCATGATCTTGATTACAGGTAGCCACATTATTTTTTGGTAATAAATGTGGACTGGTAGGTCAAGATTTGTGATTCCTCATAAGAAGTTCATTATGTTCTTTAGCAACAAAAAGGAAATAAAGTAACTTAGAGTATTTTTTAAAACCTTTCTCACGATATGGTTATTTTAGAATGGAATTTTAGGCATGAAAATTAGAATATTTTTTTCCTAAATATCGGTGTCAGTGATAATGTCTCAGTATAATTTTAGTTGGTATGTTATTTTAAACATGGTGGAGTTATATTAACTTATCAATTTATAGTCTTTTAATTGTAAATGACTCCACTCAAATCTTGTTCTTGGTAATATTACCAATTGAAGGTGATTATAACACTCCTTTAGATTTTTCCATAGCACTAGAGGATCCTTCACCATGAGTTAATTGTTCTTAAAATCCTTGTAGAGGTGATGGAGGAGGAATATTAGGGCATGTGCATGATCTTGAGCAGAAGAGTGATTGCTAATTTTAATCATTTCTCTAAAGATATTTTCATCAAGATATATCTCCGCATCTAGATTTCATGAAAAATAAATCTTCCTAGAAATTTCAAGAGATAGAAAGACATGCTTTCCAATATTCACCATAAAAAATTATCTTACCAATCTGACTAACCTTTTTTACTCGGAAGAATAGTCATACTGATAATGTGTAGTGGAAATAATTTATTGGAGGCATTATGAATCATGAAAACTTAAATCATAGGTGAATAAAAGAAAATGTATAATGAAATAAAATGTTTAGGATAGTAATAGTGAAGTAAAACAAGTCAATGAAAAAGAGGAAGAACACAAGTATATGGATAGAAAAATCATACAATTCTATTAACATATCAACGTATATATAGAGTACATATGACTTGATCCAATGGTCAAGATTAATATCTAAAAATCAAATCCAATAGTGGGAATATAATTTTTTTGGTTATATAAAGAGTTTTGTTTGGAAATTAAAAGTCTTCATTAATTTAAACTTATGACATCCACATAACAAATGATAATTTATAACAAATATTTTATTTATTTTATTTATTTATATTTTTTATTTATATATTTATAGAATATTCATAAATCCTAATTTATAGATCCTCATTCATACTGAGGAGGCTAGTTTAACATCCCAGTATCTAGGTAGGACATCGTTTCCTCCACCATATTAAAAAAAGTTTATTACTTGTAAATATATTATAAAATATTTTGAACTAATAATATTATTTTATTTGTATAATAATATTTTATTTTATTTACTAAGAAAATTTTATGTTTTTAAATCAAATTTCTATAAAATATTATTTAATTCATTTTGAACTACAGAGATTATGAAATTACAAAACTATCACAAATAATTTTATAAAAAAATTGATAATTTGGGATGTCTGTATCCTAGTCCTCAATTAACCAAAAGTGAAAAATATTTTAGAAAAAATGAAATTTTAGAAAAAAAATGATAAATTAAGATAAGGAGGGATAATAAATTGTAATAGATTAATTTATAGAACACTAAGTCACAATATTTTGTTTTTTATTCCCTCGGAATCCTAGGGTTCAATAAATGGAGGTTTCAAGAAGACATAGGATATCTGGTACCATTTTCAATTTATAATACTTAGATTTCTGTCATATTTTATTTTATCATGTTTGTTTTTATCTTGTTTATGTTTATTTTATTTTAAAATATTGTTTTATGGGGTTAATGTATGTTATAAAAGAGAATGTATCTTCCATGGGGTGGCTTAGTGGTTTGTGTTGTTCACTTGGTTTCTCAGAGTTTGGGGTTCGATTAGATTGTCATCATAATTTCACCAATGCATAATTCACCCTTGTGACCATGTTGAGTATTGTAGGATGGGTAGTTCTATCCACTTTTCTCATGATAATTATTCAAGAATCGAGGGTTGATACACCCATAGAGGAACATGATGCATCAAGAAAAGCATTAATTGTATGGGTTAGGTAGGATTTCTGTATATAAACAAATGTTGTGTAGATCCTATGAGGATTGTGTAGGGACACTAAGGGGGGGGGGATTAGTGTACCCAACATTTTAATTGTGTTTTAAGTTATTTTCAATTATCCCCTCTTACTCTCAAACATTTTTCCTAGTTAAGAGGATTTGATTTGATATGCACTCTCAAAAATCACATGTATTGTAGATAATAAATGAGGCATAAACACACAAATATTTTTAAAATTTTTATTAAAAATACCTAGTCCTTTCCATGATCAACCTTTGTTTGTTTTACATATTTTATTATCACTAAAAATTAGCAGTAATTACAAATTCCTTGAACTGGAATACAATGTTTCTACAAGAAACAATAAATATTCCTAAGTGAGTGATATTATTTATATTGGTACCATCAGTTCATCAATGAAGTTTTTTATACCGGCACTGCTAGTTATTCAAATAATATTCAATAAACTTCATGAACAAGATCTCACTAATATAATGAGTGTATTTTCATCAACAAAATAATCTTTTTCCTCAACTGAAGGTCTTCAACTACTAATTTATCAACAATATTTTATGTATGCTGGCCTAGTACTCTTAAATAAGTGGAAGATGTAACTTCCACTCCAACTCACTACTTTCTTAGAATGACCAACTAAAGATTTCTCAACACACTTCATGTTGTCTTCTTCCTTGATTATCAAATTCTTGGGTAGATACTCCTTCTATAAATGAAGTTCCCAACCACAATACAATTTGTGCAAGTGATGAACACAATTTCTCTAGTATTATTTTATGAAAGAATAATATTCCACAACTTAATCTTATTCTCTTCCTGAAACCATAACACATATTATTCATTGATTTATGTTCTATTTTTCAATTTCATACTTTAAGTCCCATTATTCCTTATAGTGAACATGGTTTGGGTATCTTCTTAAGATATACATGTGTGCATGCGAGCATGCATAAAACACTATTCATTTTCTTTTCAAGTTTCACATACACAAAAATATTCACACACACTCTCTTTTTTGGTTATATGCATGTGTGCCATGCATGTACACATACACTATCTTCTTTTCACACACCTAAGTGGGTTATTGATCAGAAAAATAGAATCATAAAATATTTTTATCTTCATGAAAAGTGATAAGCATGAGATCTATCTTCCAAAAGAACACTGCCCACTCCTTCACACAGGTGTTCAAGGTTTCTTCTTCTTCTTCACGTAAGTGCAAGTTCTGTACATTAATCTTTCTTCTTCTTCAAATAATATTTTATATGAAGAACAATCCTTCACACAACATAATGTGTTGACGATATTAATACTCTTCATGTGAATATATCAAGCATGAGATATTATCTCCTTCATATAGCTAACTTAGGCTCGTGGGAGGTTCTCTTTGTGAAAGAAGAAGGATTTTAGGGACTTCTTCACAAAATGAATTTTGTGGATACTCTGTTCTCTTTGTAAAACATGTTATCATGTTTTCATAAGTAGACAAATCTCCAATGGCCTGAGTGCTTATCCTTTTATAGGTGATGATGAATGCCTCGTTGCACCGCCTCATCTTTGTTATTCATTCCACACGAGTCATTGTTATAATATCACTGAAGATCTTAGTTAATGAAATATATGACATACAAGTTTCCTTTTTTGTTATGATAATAATTGTGATGTCTCTCCTTAAGTGAGTTTGAAATAGATCCTCTCATATGAATGAGATGAGAATTGTGAGCTTATTTTTAAATAATATTGAACTCACCCATGTATTTTAATGGGTATATACAAACAAGTTTTTATTCGAACAAAATATATTATTTAAATATCAACATGCATACAATATAGAGATTGTATGAATGGTGGTTTGCAGGCTCATACTCTCATAAACTCGGCCTTACAATAAGAATGGAAGCCTTGAGATTTATCATCATAGGTCTGACCATCTGCTCTAGTGTACTAGAACTCTCAGGAATTGTTGGAGGTCAAAGAAGATGGCTTGGTTTTAATCGGATGGATCAGATCACTTTGATTGAGTGAATGGTGGAATGTCCATATTTTTAAGTGACATAGGAACAATGACGCATCTCCTTTGTCCCACATTAAACTCAACTTTAGTTTTCTACTACTTATTATTGAAACTTGGGACGCTAACACAACATTCTATGGTAGCAAGGGATTGACACTCATATACACCTCTTCAAATATGGGTTATAACCCATATGGTCTTGCTAGACCATCTGTATGCGCACTCAAGCGCGTTCTCCTTCTGGACTATACACAACCAACCTATTCCTCTACCACAATGCAGTCTTGCGAGCTAGACCCCCTACACGGTTGAGGTCCTCCTCCCACAATGTGGGGTTGATGTGGCTCCAAGCTCAAATGGATGGACACTTTTTTGAAAATCACTTAGAAAGTATCTAAGTGAACATTTCATATTAAAATACATGCCAAACCAATTTTTCTTAAAATTTTCAATAATTTCGCATGCAATTGAATATTTGAATGACCTTCTTTTCAAAAAATCATCATGAAAAATAAATATTATTTTGCATGGATGCCATTAGATTCTATTCTTCATTATTATGTAAAAAATGTGTCCTCATTGACATAAGTATTGTAACTTAAGACCAATTCATCAATCATCACATTTAATATATAGAATTTTTCAAGCATGAAATTCAATTCCATTAAATGGATCCATAACAATTCTCAAATCATTATAACCAATCATGGATAATTGTTCAATCATGAAATAAAATGTAAGTAAATGAATCCATAAAAATTCTCTAATAATTATCACTAATCATGGATAATATTCTTCCTAAGTGATAACCAATGATTCCAAAACAATTCACTAAGCATCATCATATCAAACATTGATAATTGTCTTAGTAAACGAGATCCAATGAATATATAAAATTATAAAAGAATCATCACCATCCTTCTCCAATATTTCTTAAAATATTTTCATATTTTTATTTCCATGATTAATCACTAATCACATAAGAATTCATTATACATGGAATTTGATTCCTTCTTATATATGAAAAAAAATACAACTATACTCATCAATAATCTGCATGGTATTTTTAAATTTCCCCTTTGTCTTTATTGTTAAAACCATTTCCTTAAATAAATTCAATGTTTCTTATCCAACTTATTGACAATAAATGTATAGGATTATTTCAATATTTCTCTCATCTATTATTCTGCCTTATAAGGAATTTGGGATTCTATTATTCCCATTTTTTTGGAGGAATGATGGTACCACATGGTCCTCTTAGGAAAGAGCCTTTATTTGGTATACTCTAAGTCTATGTGGGCTAAACCAGTGTAGAAATTAAGATAGATATAACCAAGGTTTTCTATACTATCCATTAATAACCAAACATATGATATTATGATCAAAACTTACTTATTTCTCAAATATGGGGATATATAAAGCAGATTTATCAAGAAGAATATTCTCTTACAGACTTCAGTAAAGGCATAAAAAACTTTAAATTAAAGAATAATTTTCTCCACCTTTGTATGAGATTACTACTCAACTAACACTCCCAATTTATGCACATATTTGATATAATAAATATAAGGTAAATAAGTGTAATTGGGTGACCTCCATTTTCAAGATTTATAGAGATAACCAGATCTTCTAGATATTCCTAGAATAATCCTTGATATAATATTATTTATATTTGATCCCCATAAAGTGGTGTACTATATTTATTATACATGGTGGAAAGTTTCATTTAATAATATTTAAGATGTTCATGTTTATGATCCACCAGTGTTCAATAATTCAAGCTTTTATCTGGTCTTGAATAATCAATCAAGCTTGTTTTCTTCTAATTTTTTCACTCAATTCTTCTCTTGAGAATGAGATTCACCTTCAATTCCCTAAAATATAATAACAAAAATTCAACACAATAATTAAGGGAATAAGGTGGAACAAATATGATCATCTTAGTAAGTACACCATGGATGAGAATTTTATCTTAACCCAAAGACTCATTTCCTTGTAACTATAAAGTGTCTTATACTCTTCATGCTTGTGTCTCTTATACATTTCATATTATAATAATTATTTGATAGCGTGGAATCTTTACTTTAATTCACCTTCATCTTGTGTGAATTATTTATCTTCACATATTCCAGTAGTGCAATATCTTTCTTTGATTCTTGTTTTTCTATATTTAGCATCTCCTTTTGAATAGGTAGAAGATTCATATAATGTGTTTCATTATGCCCAGTGTACTTACACATTCCACACAACATTTTTGAAACAATTTAGTTGTAATTTCGTGATAAACTCCCATTAAATTTTATATCTTCATGTGGAACAACCTATTTTACCCTTTCTTTTATCTAGGTAGTTCTTCATATTCAGCCTTTTACATTTCTCTAATAGCTCTCACTTAATCAGAAAAAATAATTAGGAATTTCCTCTTAACACATTATAATTTAGTTCTTAAACATGGTTTGTTCAATGCTTTTGAGTTAACTTTATTGGGGAACTTATCAAAATCTTCTTTAGGAATGTATTCAATCAATCAAATATTCTATTTTCTATCATAGATTGATTCTCTTCTTGATTTCAGCTTGCTTCCATTCATTTTCATGGCATGTTTTCAGTGGTCAATGCTATGAAATATCTTTCCAAAGTAGAAAAATATTTTTTTGGTTGATATTATATTCTTGGCATACAACATATCATTTTTATTATGTGTAGATTTATTCCTAGTTTTCTTGAATACCTTCTTCTATTTATTCCCCAAGGAAGACTTTTCAACCTTTGTTTTACTTATACATTTGTTGTGGTATTTTCTTATCATAAACATATTAATAGTGCATGGTTGGTATATAATATCACTCATAATAATTGTGACCACTTATGTTTCAATAGTCATAGAGGTCTTCAAGACACCCAAATCTATTCTTGATAGATAGATTCTTCTTGAACTATGAAATCTGCTTTAGTTTTTCAGGATCTCTCTTTACATCAGGTATGCTCCCCTTTAATACAGACCTTCTATAGATTTCATATACCAACAAATTATTACAAAAATAAAAGTCTCAATTCCCAAATTTATAGCAACACCAATAATAGACAACAAATCTCCTTTTTTTCTTATAGTATTAGTCTGACTAGATTTTGTGCCTTGATTTTTTTATATTTTCATTTCCCTTTTTGACTATAATTTTAGGAGTTAGTTTTATTTATATTTCATGTATCCAAACTTTGTGTTTTTGTGAATGTATTATCATTTTTATCTACCAAAAATATTCTTAGATTTTAGCTTTAAACCTACACTAGCAGACAAAACTGCATTAGTATAAGAATAATTAACTGGGTTAGGGGTTAACTTCTTCCATGATCTTATAGAAGATTGATCAAGATATGATTTTGAGTTCTTATTTCCACCAATATGAGTATATTTATGGAAATTATCCTCATAAATAGTTTATATAGAAATATCCCATTTTGATGCTTTAATCTCTTCATATATTTAATTGGAACTTTTTTTCTTCTCAACAACTTGAGAAGTTCTAGTATTTGTCTCCTTAAAATTTATCAAATTGACCTCTATTTCAATAAATTTCATATTTAGGGAAAGTTATAATTTTCAACTAATTTCATTCTACCTTCACATTCACTTACAATTTTATTGATATAATATTCATGTTTCCTACTACCTTCAATAAGAGAGTTTTGATTCTCTTTAATTATTATAGCTTTAACCTCCAATTGGGATTCCTTGACACTGATAGTAGCTTTATGTTATTATTATAGATCATGGATATTATGAATATAATCTCCATAAAACTTGAAATTTTCTTCTGCTAACATGACAATCTCTTTGACTTTACAAGTTTGGTCTTCAAGCTGAGCATCTATGACATTCAAGGAAACATTGAACAATGTTTCATGTGCATGGATTACTTCACCAAAAACATGTCTAGTCACAATGATCTCATAAACATTCCATTTCAATTATTCTTCAATTATTTAAATCTTTTCATTGCAATGATTCATATATTGTTCCTTTTATTTAACAAGTTCTTTGAGAACATTGAACCTTTTGAATTTCTTACCAATTGAATAATCTTTTTTTTTTATTTCCTCTTCAAGTTGTGATCTATCATCAAAAACCTCCTTGAAAGAAAAAAGTATATACGAAATACCTTATTTAGGATTATTATTCATATATATTTCAAATTTATAGTAGAAGTATTCAAAATTTTTGAGAGAATCATCTTCCTTATACATTCCATAGATCGAGATAGTCTTTTCAAAAAGATCATTTTAAACTGATTTGATAAGAGAGTGATGATCATTATTTTATTTCTTTGAGATTTTCCTCAATCTTTTTGCTTCCCTATTCTTCCTATTTTTTAGAGACTTGGTAGAGACTTTCATGTCTTCTTAAACATGAGTGGAGATTAAATATTTCACTCAAGTTACTTCAGAATAAAATAAAATAATACAATTAATATACAACTTGTAAAAATATTGATCTAACTATAGAAAAACCTATGCTATGATTCCACTTATAGAGCCCAAATTGAGCATATAGGGACACCAATAGGGGGGATGAATCAGTGTACCCAAATTTTTAATTGAGTTTTAATTTCTTTTCAATTATCCCCTATTACTCATGAACTTCTAACCCAGTTAAGATGAATGAATATAATATCCACTTTCAACAATCACATGTAATGTATATAATAAATGATACAAAAAAACATAAAGATTTTTACAATGTTCAATAAAAATACCTAATCCTTTCCATGATAATCCTTTGGTTGTTTCATGGATTTTCTTATCACTATAAATTTATAGTGATTAGAAACACCTATAAATGGTGCACAATATTTATGTAAGAAATAATAAATCTTCCTGAGTGAGTGGTATTCTTTATACTAGTACCACAAGTTCTTTAATGGAGTTTTAATAATGACACCACTATTTATTTAAAGGATATTCAAAATAATTCCCGAACAAGATCTCACTATTTCACTAGATGTATTTACATCAATAGGATAACCTTGTTCCTTAAGTGAAGGTATTTGATTTCTACTATACCAACAATATTTTATGCATGTCGGGCTAGTACTCTTCAATAACTGGAAGATGAAAATTCCACTCCAAATCACAAATTTCTTAGAATGAACAACTGAAGATTTATCAACATGTTGCAAGTTGTACTATTCCTTGATTATAAAATGCTCGGGAAAATAATCCTTTTATTAATGAAATTCCCAAACTCAATCAGATGTGTGCAAGTGATGAAAATAATTTCTTCAGTATTATTTTATGCAAGAATAATCTTGAAAAATTCAATATTATTCTCTTGAAACCCAATCACGTATTATTTATTTATTTAATATTTTATATGTGATTTTTCACTTTCATACTTTAAGTTCCATGTTTCTATGTTGTGAACATGGTTTGGGTATCTTCTCAAGTGATACACATGTTCATGAAATCATGCACGCAACCCTTTTCACTTTATTCTCAAGCTTTATGCACATAGAAATATACACACACATGGTCTATTTCAGTTCTATGAATGTGTATCGTGCATGTGCACATGCACTATCTTTTTTTGCACACCCGACTGGGTTCTTGATTGTGAAAATAGAAGCACAATATCTTCTATTTTATCCACATAAAGTGGTGCCTATGAGATCTCTCTTCCACAAGTGCACTGCCTGTACCTTAGCGTAGGTGTGAATGGCTTCTTGTTCTTCATGTAAGTGAAAGAATGGTACATTGTGCTTGGTTTTTCTTCACATAATATTTTATAGGTGGAACAAGCCATCACAAAACATAGTGTGTTCATGGTATTAAGACTATTTATGTGACTATGTCAAGAAAGAGATCTCACATCCTTCACATAGCCAACTTAGGATCACAGGAGGTTGTCTTTGCATAATCAAAAGGATTCATAGGTATTCTTTGTGAAACATGTTTCACAGATGCTTTGTTTTCTTTAGAAAATGATAGCTCTCTTTTTCTTCAGCAGCAACAACACCCATGACATGGGTGCTTATACATTTATAGTTGATGATGACCACCTATTTACACCACCTCATATTTATTATTCATTCCATGTCAAGAATCATTATAATATCACTAAAGATCTTAGTGAATGAAACATATTTCACATGAGCTTCCTTTTCTATTACACTAATAATCATGGATCCTCTACTTATGTTGTAATGACCCGAAATTTTGAATAATTTTTTTTGTTTCATAACTTTGTGTGTTATTTTATTTTATACTGAACAAAACTATTTCATTTAATAAAATGATTATAATTAAAATAAGACCATTGGGTTTCGACTGTTATATGACCGTTGGTCAATAAGACCATTGGAAACTAGATGTTGCGATTATTGTCTATAAATACAAGTGATCTTGATTAATTAATATTGAAAGAATATTCGATGGCCCCTTCTAGTACTCTCGGGCCGATCGAAGCCCATCTGACGGAACTCGAGAAGGAGGTAGCACCTTTGGGCTTTGATCTAGACCAAACCCAAGCCGAACTTCATCGTGTGAAGCTGGAACGGAATCGACTTCGCGAGAAGTTCAAGCTGATAGAAATCACTTCTCGGGTAATGTTAGTCGAGCTGCCCAAGATTATATCACCCTATCACACCTTACTCTTAGGTCCTATGCTGGTGTTATAAGGGGCTATGTAACGATACTGTAACTGCCCTATGTAATCCTTTGATTTAAATAAAAAAATGTGATTTCTTCTTATGGTGATGTTTGTGAATTTTCAAATGTATGGATAAATATAGTAGGCATATTATTGATGAATTTTAGAAAAATGATATTTTAAAAATATTTATGTAAACATTAAATAATTAATAATGTGTAATTATTTTTAAAAAATGGTCTTTTACAGTTATGTTCAGTAAGAAATTTAGAGTCTAATAAGATCAACATAATTTTTGATGAATAGTAAATTATGAATAGTGATTTTATGCTTATGATTAGTAATGTGACCAAATAGATTAAGTAACTTCACTTAAGAAAGTATTAATATAATTTAGGCACCTTGATTAAGTAATGTGATTCAATAAATAGGTAAATAACTATTTCAGAAATTATTGGTTAAGTATTAGTTTTTTCAGGTGAATAGTGTTTTTTATTTAAAAATTAAATTAAAAGTATTTAGAAAATTATTTTCATAAAATGGAGTTCATTTTTGAAATCAGAGCATCGATATTTGGTTAAGGTGAATTTTTGGGATTTTTCTGAAACGGTTGAATTTTCAGTGAATAGTGTTTTTATTTAAAAATTAAATTAAAAAATTTAGAAAATTATTTTCATAAAATGAAGTTCATTTTTTAAATCAGAGCATCGATATTTGGTTAAGGTTAATTTTTGGGATTTTTTTGAGAAAGTTGAATTTTCGGTGAATAGTGAAAATACAGTTTTTGAGTTTTGGGTGTTTAATGACATCATTAAGGATTTAATAATTATGAAATAATTCTGGTAGACTTATTAATAGTAATATAAGGTATGAGGTGTCCCAAGTGTCCAATACCATGGGCAAATACCATGGGAAATTCCATGGTTTTTCCAATACCACCGATGAGGTGTCCCTTGACAATTAATGCTTTGTCCCCTCACTTCTCCTATAAATACCAAGCCTTTACCTCATTCATTTCACACCCAACTCCCCATAAACTAAGCTATGGTCTCATTACTTCCCAAGGAGTACTCCCAAGGTGCCCCCAATCCCTTAAGGTCCCGACCTTCGAGTTTTAAGAGTTACGTTTTAAGGTAAGGGATCCTACCTCTCTCTTTCTTTTCAAGTACTCTCTTTTATGTCATTTATTTTATGATCCATGTTATTATCTTGGATTATGTTATTTTATATTCACCTTACTGTAATTTTTATTTTCATATGATGAGATACCCCCTTACTCTCGTCAATTCATTTTAATAATTTTTAAGTGGCGCCGTTAGGCTGCCATATTTTTATAAGGGATTCTTTCACCCTTCTCATTTTCAAAGTTTTATTTTAATGTCAAGTCTTCCAAGTTAATTTTTCTTATGTTGGGGTATGATATATATATCAATAATAATTTCCTTTTATGTTCATATGATGAGATACCCTATCTGATCTCATCAATTCATTTTTTAGAAGTTTTAAGTGATGCCGTTAGGCTGCCGAATTTTTATAAGAGAAATCTTATTTTTGTCTTCCTTTCAAGTTTTTCATTTCATATGGAACGTCTTTAAAATTTCATTACCATGTTATTATATCCTTTATATTCTTTCCCTATACTATTTTTTGTATCATTTATGAGTGGGTAACCCATGTACCCTCTCTTTTCAATATTTTCTAAAACCCTGTAACATAGCCATTATGCTACAGAATTTTCGTCTCAAAATGTCTCTCTTTTTCTCAAATTATTTTATTTTATTAACTGAATACTCAAAGATATTTATTCTACAGGGGTATTCACATATATTTAAAAATTTTCTATTTTAATTCTAGTATTTACATACAGGAAACCCTCTTTCCTTTTCCATGGGTTTAAAATGACATAAAGATCATGTCTTAAAAGCAGTTTTTAAAACGTTATGATTATGAAATGAAACCCATTTATTTTATGCTATATGGGTTATTTATAAAATGTTTGATGATGATATATGTGGCTCACATGATAATAAAGACAAATTTAAGGGTTCACCCTAATAGTTCTCCAATGCATTGGGTAATGATATAATCTCTAGGGATTACAATTTTAACGATACCTTGGTGAATAACCTTGGTATTTTTTTTAAATGAAACCTTGGGGATGGACCTTGGTGATATGTTCATGATTTTCTAAGTTAAATGTTGTATCCACATCTTCAAGTTATGAATCATGTTATTTTCATTATGATATAGCTCATGATCTCTTTCTCAAGCCTTAAAGTTATTTATCATGACTTTATTGATGTATCTCAAGTTGACATGTAAAATGTTTCCCTTGTTTCCCTTACTGGGAATTCTGCTCACCCTTTCCTTTGATGTATGTTCCCAGGTTATGAGATGCAGTAATGAACTTAGGATGAACAAATGAAGAAGCCTTTCAAGTGTTTAAGAAGAATTCTTTTTTGTTGTCATGTATTAAGTTCCTGGTTTCCAAGACAATAAACCTTAAAGATCATCGGTTTTTTATAATGTAATGAAAGTTTATGTGATTAAAAGGTGGGATGTTATAGTTGGTATCAAAGGAAGGTTTAGTTATTTGTGGAAATTAGGATTTTAAAACTTTACAAGGTTTCTTAATGAAAATATTAAATATAGGAAAACATCCTGGTATTTTGGTGAAGTATTGAGTAAGTGGTTTCAAAACAAATAAATCCCTGTATGGATACAAACAAGTAGAGGTGGATCTGGCATAGATGTACCTAGGAGTGAAAGCTCTGAAAAGGTGTTTCGGGCTTGACCTGGGGTAACCTGGTGCACAACAACGGGCCTTGCTGCACTCTTGGTTTGACACTCTCAGGGGATATGTTTTGGTAAATTAATAATCTTAGTATGAACCATTATTACAGGAAAAAAGATAAAATAAAATAAATATTCACATAAGAATATATGATCATGGATAACCTAGTTTGGAACCTATGATATCATAAGTTAGGATATACTTTTCTTCTACAAGTTTATCCTTCTATGCTTAAAGTTTCCTTTTCATGATTATTAGCTAAGTATTTAAGCCCCTAATTATACTTTCTTTTCTTAGTTAATGGAGGAAAATATAAGAACATGTCCCAACAACCAATGTGATAGGAAATGTGATGATTGCACTATTAATATGACAGAGACGACGAGCGATCAAGTTGGACATATTTTGATTATGCCAAACCATCTATCAAAAATCACAATTAATAATTGGTACTTAGTTGAATGCCCAAATTCATCCAGGAAGAGGAAGATGAAGTCTCAAGGATGTTCATATGATAAAGGTGATAAGGTAAAGAAGACCCAATTTCCTTTATGCAAAAAGTGTGGAAAGAGGCACCAAGGAAAATGTCACAAAGGAACCGGGATATGTTTTAAGTGAGGGATGATAGGGCATAAAGTAGCCAATTGCTTTAAAAAAATGGATAATGTGATGAATGGAGATAAGGTTCAATCTAATGTACCTTATACTATTAAATTTCATAAATGTGGAGAAGTTGGACATTATACAAGGCAATTCTCTCTTACAAGGGATGAGAAGCATGATGAGCATCAACAATCTTCAAGGACAAGGGAACAATGCAAGTCCTATACTGAGATGGATCATGATGACTGAAGTACATGTAACTTCTTCGCAATAATTGTCTATGTCATGTTGTATTTTAGTTCGTGCTCTATGATCATATCTTTAATGTTTTATAAGAACATCGAGTCACTACCTAAGATGGTTTTATATCATTAAGAAAAACATCTATTGTTATGTATCACATGTTGATGTTGTGAAGCTGTTCTTCTTGAAAAACAAATTATTGGGGGATTAAAAGATGAATTTTATTTTGGAAGACGTTTAATAATTTGGTAACCCTATTTGATCAAGGTAAATAGATTACTATGGTATTTTCTTTGATAAGTAAAGGTTAACTTATATTTTGAAGAATCGATAAATTTAAGGTGAAACTTATGGTAATTTAGGTTACTTATAGAAATGATTAACCAATCTTGGGGAAAATGTGAGTATGTTAGTTACTTTTGTTATAAGACGTTAAGAGTGGTTGATGTTGTTTAGATATGAATGATAAAGTTTATCTCAGAAGACTATGTTATCAAATACTTATTATATTTGGGTTTCAATCTTAGTTTGTTTTATTTTGAGGAATTTTAAGGACTGTTATTTATGGAATGGTCTATGATAAACTTTGGGTAGTACCATGGAATTTTGAAGATTAAAAGTAGTTTCCCTTCCTATGGGGTTATTTCTTTTTGAAGAGTTGTTTTATCTTTCCCTTTATGTTTTTGGGATAATGTTTAAATATAGAAGAAATAAATAGTTAATCTTTTGTGGATTATGTGATTCTCTAGAAGATGATTCTTCTGCTTTTGATGAGACCAAGTCTTTTTGAATGCTCATTGTTTGGAGAAAAGATTAGTCTTGGTGGAAACTTATTAAGGGATGAAACTATACTTGAAGGTAAGTATATTTCCTTATGTTTTTATTATATGTAGTAAATTAATCCCTCAAAATTATTAAAAGGAATGTAAAACAAAAACGTTGTTGGTTTACATTTCCTACTGGGTAATCAAAGACCGTTTAACACATATTAAGTTTGTGATCTTATTGTGGTTAATTTTCTCCTAATCATTTTTTATATCACTCTCCATCAGAACTTGACCCTTTGTTTTCTCTTCCATATCCATGTTTTCCTACATGGAATCCTAGTATGGGTTAACATCTAACACCCCAAGCTTCCATGGTACGCTTCTCTTTGAATAATAGAGTAGCGTGTATTGTACGCAACCTCGAGTTCTAACACACCATGACCAATCCAAATAGCCATTATGAATAGTAATACCCACTTTTTGAAATTATATATATTTTATATTTCAAAATGGACTTCATTTTATGGATTTGGAATATCAAAATTATCCTAAGTTGAATTTTTGGTATTTTTCTGAGAACTTCCAATTTTTTATGAATAGTGAAAAATACTTAAAAACAACTTTTTTAATCAAGATAATTTATAGTGATAAATTATACTATTGAGTGGTTTTAAATTATAATATATTTTTACCATTTTATCCAATGGTGTTCATTATAATTAATTTCACTTTGAAATTGGACATAAACAATTGTCAATCTTTTGATATATATTGTTTCTTAAAAACACGCTATTTATTGTGACAACGGGAATTAATTATAAAATTAATTAATGCAACTTATATGTTTGGAATTTTTTAAAATAAACATCATTTTTGAATTCAGAATATCAATTATAGCTTAGGGTGAAATTTTGGCATTGTTCTGAAAAACTTCAATTTTTGATGAATAGTGAAACCACTAAGTGGTAGTTAAAAAACCGATTGTTCCTTTAAATGAAACATTACCACTTATGTGATTTGATTTTCAAAACACTTACATACATGGTTGTCATTAGGAAGTAAAATTTGGTTCAATGGGATTAAAATAATTTTTGGTGAATAGTAACTTTTAAGTCTAATTAATCGCGATTAAAGGTAATTAGTGAAATTTAAGGTAAAGATAATGTTATAATAATATTAAATGACCTTGAAACATGTCCTACCCCTATTGGATGAGTCATGGCCGACCACAAAAATCCATGGGTCAACTTGGGGACCCCATGGAGCCACTTTGGTAGGAAAATGACATTAAAAACTTTTTATTTAATGTTAAAATAAAAATGTCACAAACATGAGTTGTTTTACTAAAACAATTTTTAAATGGGGTTATACAAGTCATAGTTTTGACTATAAATATTCATTAGAAAGCTAAAACGATTTAATACATCATGATATTTTTTTTATAATTTGTAGACATTAAATAAATTAAATATTTTATGACACCATGATGATGTAACAGTTACCTCATTAATTAACGATTTAAATAAAATGAAAATATAATGTAAAATCTAAGACTTAAACTTGTCAAAAACCTATTATATGAGTATATTTCGAACCCTTATCACCTTATACTAGAAATATATAAGTGTGGGACCTTTAAAATCCGAAACTCATTATATAATAAAGTAACATTTCATGACTTTCCAAGAGTGCCCCTCCTCTCCTCTTATAAAAGGCCTCCACCTCTACCACCTTATTTACACCTTCAAGCCATTTGGATCAGACGAAATCTTCCCAAATACTCTCTCAACATCCCACTCTTAATCCTAGAAGCCTAACTTTGGGCATAAGTTCTCCCAAGGAAGCCTTTGAGTTCAAATAAAAAAGAGTTACCCGATTTTAAGGTAATGTCTTCTCTTATGTTATTTTGTTTTATTTTGCCTCTCCAACCCCTTAAAATATTTTTATTACTTTATTTTGTAACAAAAAAAGTATCCTCAATATACTTGGATGTTTTTATGAGAAGTATTTTATTTACACTTACACACACCTTCGTTTAATGGTTAAAGAACATACTGTTTCTGTGGATGGCGAATTTCTGCCTCACAAAACGATGATTGTTCAACACTCATATAACACCTTCAAAGGTGGCCATTAATATGTCACTATATTTATATATGATATATAATATGTTTATGTTTTACTTAAGCTTCTGTATTTTTCATTTATGTCATACCTTTATGGTTTCCATTATGGGTAAACGCGATATCTTCATTTTAGGAAGTGCGGACTACCGCCCCCTCAAAGTGATTTGAATCGTTAATGCCATATGTGGGATGTATAAAGGATGGAGTAAATGGTATTATACATTATATTATACTGTAATTATATTATACCTTTATATAATTATAACTTCATTCCATTAAATACTAAATAGGAATGAAAGTAGCGTTCATGCGTACGTACGACTTACCGTCTTCATGAATGGTGCATTTCATTTCTTACCTCTAAATGTTATGTAATATTAAAAATGCATGTATATACTGGATATATAGGATATATATGATATCTACATCATGAATATAATTCTGGAGATAATTGATATTCTACCACAAATACAACTTGTAATTATAAGAAGTTTATTGTTGACTCAAGTACCAAAGATCGACAAAACGAACGTTATTAACTTAAATGACTACATAATTTTCGTAACATTGTAATAAGTGATATAAAAGAGATAATGAACTTGAAAAGGGTTCTTAAGAAAGTATAGATTAACTCTAGTTTATTATTCAGGAGATTAAAGAATAGTCGAGTGAATTCAGACACGAGGTAAGGGAACTTCTTAACCCAATTTCTATTCTTTGGGTTAATATCCTACTTTCAAATTTTTTCATGATATTATTATGTCCTATATTGTATTTGTACTTTATTTATGTGTACTTATATTGAATACACATAATAGATTTATTTTATTTTTAAAAAATGATCTTTGTAAGGGACTTCGTCTCAATCTCCATTCATTGAGGCATAAGTTGTTTTATACACAAATTTCTTTTATATAGTGTATAAACCCCTTTGACTTTTATATTTATTAAAAAGTAATCTTTTTATACGAAGCGTTTTACTAAACCAAAAAAAGGAATGTTTTTCTTGTCGTACGTATGCGGAAACAACGACTTCTCCGCCGTCGTGACCATTATTTGAGTTTCAACTTCCTCTACAAGCCATAACTTTTTTTTAAATGAAAAATAAATACAAAGTTTTAATTTTCTTTTATTTTGGTATTGAAAATGGTTTTGAAAGTGTTTTGATTATATCAATGTTTTGTATTGATATCTTTTGATTGAAATGTGGAAATGTTATGTTCCCTTTATTCATGTTTTATGTGACACGATTATGTTATGGTTTATGATATGTTTAAACCTATTCATATGAGGAATACATTGGACTTAATAAGTGACGGGTGGAGCCCGCTATAGCTCCTCGATGCATCGGCAGGTCTCATGAGACAAACTAGTGTCTTGGCACGAGGCCTTGACAAAATAATATCTGTAGTCTTAGCACGAGGCCTTGGCTGTGTGGTTATGACAGTCTAGCATTATGCATTCCATCATTATGAAAGTGGTTATTGATATTGCATGTGATTATTAGACTAGTAGAATATCCTTGTGAATAAGTAAATGAAATTATTTCATTTTATTTTTGCCATATTATGCTGAATTTCAAGTTTAAAAGGATTTTGTTTTAGTTATACATTGCCTTAAATGTTAATGTTTATTTATGAAAGCTTCCTCTATATTGTTATCCTTACTGAGCATCTGAGCTCACCCCTTTCAATGTTTTAATTTTTCCAGGATGTGAAGAAGTATTTTAGGAATGACCTTAAGGGATAGTCTGAAAGGGATATGAGTGTGGAAAATGGAGACCATGTTATTGTAGTTTTTCACTTTATGATGTAATGTAACATTTATGAATGTATCTAGTGTTTCCAAGGCTACTAAACTAATCGGTATTTCGAGACTTGATCTTTTGTGATCATGCCAATGTTACGAAGTAATGCATCGACTCTGGGTAACTGGGGTCAGGGCGTTACAGTTGGTATCAGAGGCAGTTTAGTACAAACCTTGGAAGCTAGATTTAGATAAACTCTGATTAGAGCACATAGCCCAAAGATAGACTTTGAGGATTAGTATAGAAGAACTTCCTATAATTTTGGTATTATAGAGATTTTATGAGTTTTTCGGGCAATACATCCCTCTCTGGATACGAGCAGGTAGAGGCGGCTCTGGCACAGATGTACCTAGGCGTAAAACCCAAAAACACCGCTTTGAGCTAGACTCGAACGGGAATTGGTGCACGACAACGGGCCTTGCTGCACTCTTGGTTACGACACTCCTGGGGGATATGCTTAGGATAATTCTCATTTTCTTTACCAACCATTATGAAGGGTTTATGAGTATATACTTCTCAAAGAAAACATTTTTATGATTATGGATTGTATCCATAAACTGTCAAATTTATGTTAAGTGTTTTACAAGTATGGAATTACGTATTTTGATTCATAAACTAATATAGTTTATGCCATTGTTTAGAAATGGCACCTTGTGGGAGGAATGGAAACCGTATCAATGCACAAACTCCATGTAGGGATTGCCCTCCTACTCAAGATAATTATTGTGGAGCTGGAGATACAACTGGTGCTGATCAACTTATCACAATACTGGGACAACTCACTCAGGTTATGGATAATAACCTTACTCATATGGAGCACCCTGATCCGCAACGTGGAGGATCAATGTTAGACTGCTTCATGAGGCAACAACCACCAACATTTAATGGGGGTAAAAATCCATTAGTAGCTGAGCAATGGATAAATTCCTTAGAGAAAATATTCCACACCTTGGGGAGTAGAGAAAGGGAGAAGGTTGTCATGGCAGTTTACCGCCTCACTGGAGATGCCGATCAATGGTGGTCGCTGATTCAAAACACAAAGGAAGATGAAGAAGTATCAAGTATGGAATGGAGGGAGTTTAAGGAAATTTCTTAGAAAAATACTTTCCACATGACCATCGAGCAGATATGAAAAGGCAATTTCTGAGTCTGAGGTAGGAGGATGAGAATGTCGCAAAGTATGAGGCTAACATTACAAGGTTAGCGAGGCATGCTTCAGATTGTATACGTAACCCAAGAAGTAAAATCGATCATTTCTTTGATGGGTTAAAACCATTTCTACGTTGAGCATTAGTATCACAAACCTTCTCGTCGTATGAAGATATTTTCTCATGTGCTATCAAGACAGAAAAAGAAATTCTCTAAATCTTATGACAATAAAGTAAAGCAAGAGAAGAAGAGAACAGTGGAACAAGAGACAGATAAAGGGGAAAAGGGAAAGAAGGATTTTCCATTTTGTGATAATTTTGGGAAGAATCACCCTGGTACTTGACTAAAAGGAATGAGAGTTTGTTATAAATGTAGAGAAAAAGGTCACCAGGCTCATGATTGCAAGGGAAATAAAGAGGCTATCAATGTTGAATGCTACAGTTGTAGGGAAATGGGGCATTATGAAAATGAATGTCCTAAGTGTTAGGTAAAATTACCTCAGAAAAGGACAATGGGTCAAGGAAAATCTTATGCTGTTACTACAGTTGAAGTGGAATAATTAATGTATTGGTGCTTTTGGACCCAAGGATTATATTCTGGTTATAAGGATAATGTGATATATTTATAAGGATTGTATTGTAGTACTTGTTGTTTTCATTAAGGTTTTAATATGATGAAGGTAATCATATTTTTAGTATGAGACAAAAAGAGAAACTTTACTTTGTTTGGGGAATCTGATGTTACAATTGATTTTGGAATTTAGAGACCTTTTAGAGAAAGTCTGGATAGAGGTATTTTGGATAACAATAAAGGTTGGAATGGATTAAGTTGAAACTCAGATAATATTGTTTAAGGTTAAAACATTTCTGAAGATTATTTTTGGAATATTATAATACTATAGTTTTAGGAAAAGGACAACCTGCAGGTTGGGGGATAACCCGTCGCGTCGGAAAAAGCTGCAGGAATTGAACCCACAACCATAGTGCGACAGACCTTTATTACCTACCACTAGCCTACAGGAAGTCCCTGGTTATTACAAAATAGTTTTCCTAATCTAAATGGTATGTGGCAATATTTGAAACCTTCTAAAATTATGATAAATAGAATATTTTTGAGTTCTGTTACCATTAGGAGTGAAAGATGGGTTTGTGGTAAAAATTTATTAAAGAATGAAAGTCTACATGACAAGTAAGTATATTTCATTACGTTCTTAGTAAATCTCTTAAATAAATTCCTCAACTTTATGAAAGGTAACCTAAAACAAAAACGTTGTTGGTTAACTTTTCCAACTGGGGATTCAATGACCATTTAACCAATCACAAGTTTGTGATTTTCTTGTGGTTAACTTTCTCCTAATACTGTTTTCTACAACTCTCCATCACACCTTGATGGTTTGTTTTTCCTCTATATCCATATTTTCATAGAATCTTAGTATGGGCTATCTCGGGTGACCTTTGTACTTCTCTTTCTTTCTTTTAATGTTATATTTTTATTAACCTTATTTCTGGTGTGGGTTTTCCACAAAGGTATTTTCTATTTTTAACCTTTTATTTTCAAAGAAAAATTTCAAATTGCGAGGACGCAATTTATTGAAGGAGGGGAGAATGTAACACCCTAAGCTTCCATGGTACGCTTCTCTTTGAATAATAGAGTAGCGTGTGTTGTACGCAACCTTGAGTTCTAACACACCATGACCAATCAAAATAGCCATTATGAATAGTAATACCCAATTTTTGAAATTATATATATTTTATATTTTAAAATGGACTTCATTTTTTGGATTCGGAATATCGAAATTATCCTAAGTTGAATTTTTGGTATTTTTCTGAGAACTTCCAATTTTGATGAATAGTGAAAAATACTTAAAAACAACTTTTTTAATCAAAATAATTTATAGTGATAAATTATAATATTTAGTGGTTTTAAATTATAATATATTTTTACCATTTTATCCAATGGTGTTTATTATAATTAATTTCACTTTGAAATTGGACATAAACAATTGTCAATCTTTTGATATATATTGTTTCTTAAAAACACGCTATTTGTTGTGACAACAGGAATTAATTAATGCAACTTATATGTTTGGAATTTTGTAAAATAGACATCATTTTTGAATTCGGAATATCAATTATAGCTTAGGGTAAAATTTTTCCATTGTTCTGAAAAACTTCAATTTTTGATGAATAGTGAAACCACTAAGTGGTAGTTAAAAAACTGATTGCTCATTTAAATGAAACATTACCACTTCTGTGATTTGATTTTCAAAAAATCCGACATACATGTTTGTCATTAGGAAGTAAAATTTGGTTCAATGGGATTAAAATAATTTTTGGTGAATAGTAACTTTTAAGTCTAATTAATCGTGATTAAAGGTAATTAGTGAAATTTAAGGTAAAGATAATGTTATAATAATATTAAATGACCTTGACACATGTCCTACCTCTATTGGATGAGTCATGGACAACCAAGAAAATCCATGGGTCAACTTGGGGACCCCATGGAACCACTTTGGTAGGAAAATGACATTAAAAACTTTTTATTTAATGTTAAAATAAAAATGTCACAAACATGAGTTGTTTTACTAAAACAATTTTTAAATGGAGTTATACAAGTAATATTTTTGACTATAAATATTAATTATAAATATAAAAATATTTTCTACATCATGATATTTTTTTAATAATTTTTAGACATTAAATAAATTAAATATTTTATGACACTATGATGATGCAACAATTACCTCATTAATTAACGATTTAAATAAAATGAAAAGATAATGTAAAATCTAAGACTTAAACTTGTCAAAAACCTACTGGATGAATATATTTAGAACCCTTATCACCTTATCCTCGAAATATATATGTGTGTGACCTTTGAAATCCGAAACTAATTATATAATAAAGTAACATTTCATGACTTTCAAGAGTGCCCCTCCTCTCCTCTTATAAAAGGCCCCCAACTCTACCAAATTGTTCACACCTTCAAGCCATTTGGCTCAGCCAACATCTGCCCAAATACTCTCTCAACTTCCCAATCTTACTCCTAGAAGCCTCACTTTGGGCAGAAGTCTTCCCAAGGAAGCCTTTGAGCTCAAATCAAAAAGAGTTACCCGATTCTAAGGTAATGTCTTCTCTTATGTTATTTTGTTTTATTTTGCCTCTCCAACCCCTTAAACTCTTTTTATTACTTTATTTTGTAACAAAAACAGTATCCTAAATATACTTGGATGTTTTTATGAGAATTATTTTATTTACACTTACACACACCTTCGTCTAATGGTTAAAGAACATACTGTTTCTGTGGATGACGAATTTCTGCCTCATGAAATGATGATTGTTCAACACTCATATAACACCTTCAAAGGTGGACATTAAGATGTCACTATATTTATATATGATATATAATATGTTTATGTTTTACTTAAGCTTCTGTATTTTTCATTTATGGCATACCTTTATGGTTTCCATTATGGGTAAACGCGATATCTTCATTTTAGGAAGTGCAGACTACCGCCCCCTTAAAGTGATTTGAATCGTTAATGCCATATGTGGGATGTATAAAGGATGGAGTAAATGGTATTATAAATTATATTATACTGGAATTGTATTATACCTTTATATAATTATAAATTCATTCCATTAAATACAAAATAGGAATGAAAGTAGCATTCATGCATACGTACGACTTACCGTCTCCATGAACAGTGCATTTCATTTATTACCTCTAAATGTTATGTAATATTATAAATGCTTTTATATACTAGATATATAGGATATGTATGATATCTAAATCATGAATATAATTCTGGAGATAATTTATATTCTACCACAAATAAAACTCGTAGTTATAAGAAGTTTATTGTTGACTCAAGTACCAAAGATCGACAAAACGAACGTTATTAACTTAAATGACTACATAATTTTCGTAACATTATAATAAGTTATATAAAAGGGATAATGAACTTGAAAAGGGTTCTTAATCAATTAGAGATTAAATCTAGTTTATTATTCAGGAGATTAAAGAACGGTCGAGTGAAGTCGGACATGAGGTAAGGGAACTTCTTAACCCAATTTCTATTCTTTGGGTTAATCTCCTACTTTCAAATTATGTCATGATATTATTATGCCCTATATTGCATTTATACTTTCTTTATGTGTACTTATATTGAATACACATACTAGATTTATTTTATTTTAAAAAAATGATCTTTGTAAGGGACTTCTTCTAAATCTCCATTCATTGAGGCATATTTTGTTTTATACACAAATTTCTTTTATATGGTGTATAAACCCCTTTGAATTTTACATTTATTCAAAAGTAATCTTTTTATATGAAGCATTTTACTAAATGAAAAAAAGGAATGTTTTTCTTGTCGTACGTATACGACAACAACGACTTCTCTGCCGTCGTGACCATTATTTGAGTTTCGGCTTCCTCTACAAGCCATAACTTTTTTTAAATGAAAAATAAATACAAAGTTTTAATTTTCTTTTATTTTGGTATTGAAAATGGTTTTGAAAGTGTTTTGATTATATCAATGTGTTGTATTGATATCTTGTGATTGAAATGTGGAAATGTTATGTTCCCTTTATGCATGTTTTATGTGACACGATTATGTTATGGTTTATGATATGTTTAAACCTGATCATATGAGGAATGCATTGGACTTAATAAGTGACGGGTGGAGCCCGCTATAGCTCCTCGATGCATCGGTAGGTCTCATGAGACAAACTAGTGTCTTGGCACGTGGTCTTGACAAAATATTATTTGTAGTCTTGGCACGAGGCCTTGGCTACATGGTTATGATAGTGTGGCATTATGCATTCCATCATTATGAAAGTGGTTATTGATATTACATGTGATTATTCGAATAGTATAATATCCATGTGAATAAGTAAATGACATTATTTCATTTTATTTTTTCCATATTATGCTGAATTTCAAGTTTAAAAGGCTTTTTTTAGTTATAAATTGCCTTAAATGTTAATGTTTATTTATGAAATCTTCCTCTATATTGTTATCATTACTGAGCATCTGAGCTCACCCCTTTAAATGTTTTAATTTTTTCAGGATGTGAAGAAGTATTTTGGGAATGACCTTCAGGGATAGTCTGAAAGGGATATGAGTGTAGAAAATGGAGACCATGTTATTGTAGTTTTTCACTTTATGATGTAATGTAACATTTATGAATGTATCTAGTGTTTCTAAGGCTACTAAACTAATCGGTATTTCGATACTTGATCTTTTGTGATCATGCCAATGTTACGAAGTAATGCACCGACTCTGGGTAACTGGGGTCGGGGCGTTACATAACTCGGGTGACCTTTGTACTACCCTTTCTTTCTTTTAAAGTAATAGTTTTATTGACTCTTTTTCCGATGTGAAACTTTCAATGAAATTTCCAAGCCCAATTTTAAAATTACGAGGACGCAATTTCTTAAGGGGGGAGGAGATTGTAATGACCTGAAATTTTGAATAATTTTTTTCTTCCTAACTTTGTGTGTTATTTTATTTTATACTCAACAAAACTATTTAATTTAATAAAATGAGTATAATTAAAATAAGATCGTTTGGTTTCAACTGTTATATGATCGTTGGTCAATAAGACCGTTGGAAACTAGATGTTGTGATTATTGTCTATAAATACAAGTGATCTTGATTAATTAATATTGAAAAAATATTCGATGGCCCGTTCTAGTAGTCTCAGGCCGATCGAAGCCCATCTGACGGAACTCAGGAAGGAGGTAGCACCTTTGGGCTTTTCTCTGGACCAAACCCAAGACGAACTTCATCGTGTAAATCTGGAACAGAATCGCCTTCATGAGAAGTTCAAGATGATAGAAATCACTACTCGGGAAATGTTGGCCAAGACACCCCAAGATTCTATCACCCTAGCACACCTTACTCTTAGTTCCTATGCTGGTATTATAAGGGGCTATGTAACGAGACCGTAACTGCCATGTGTAATCCTTTGATTTAAATAAAAAATGTGATTTCTTCTTATGGTGATGTTTGTAAATTTTCAAATGTCTGGATAAATATAGTATGCATATTATTGATGCATTTTAGAAAAAGGATATTTTAAAAATATTTATGTAAACCTTAAATAATTAATAATGTGTAATGATTTTCAAAAAAATGGTCTTCTACAGTTATGTTCGGTAATAAATTTAGAGTCTAATAAGATCAACTTAATTTTTGATGAATAGTAAATTATGAATAGTGATTTTATGCTTATGATTAGTAATTTGACCAAATGGATTAATTAACTTTACTTAAGAAAGTATTAATATAATTTAGACACCTTGAATAAGTAATTTTATTCAATAAAATAGGTAAATAACTATTTCAGAAATTATTGGTTAACTATTATTTTTTTCAGGTGAATAGTGTTTTTTATTTAAAAATTTAATTAAAATTATTTATAAAATTATTTTCATAAAATAAAGTTCATTTTTAAAATCAGAGCATCGATATTTGGTTAAGGTGAATTTTTGGGATTTTTCTCTAACAGTTGAATTTTCAGTGAATAGTGTTTTTATTAAAAAATTAAATTAAAAATATTTAGAAAAATATTTTCATAAAATGGAGTTCATTTTTGAAATCATAGCATCAATATTTGGTTAAGGTGAAATTTTGGGATTTTTCTGAGAAAGTTGAATTTTCAGGGAATAGTGAAAATGCAGTTTTTGAGTTTCGGGTGTTTAATGACATCATTAAGGATGTAATAATTATGAAATAATTCTGGTCGACTTATGAATAGTAATATAAGGTATGAGATGTCCCAAGTGGCCAATACCATGGGCAAATATCATGGGCAAGCCCATGATTTTTCCAATACCACCGATGAGGTGTCCCTTGACAATTAATGCTTTTATCCCCTCACTTCTCCTATAAATACCTAGCCTTTCCCTCATTCATTTCACACCCAACTCCCCTCAACGAAGATCTGATCTCATTACCTCCCAAGGAGTCCTCCCAAGGTTCCCCCAAGCCCTCAAGGTCCCAACCTTCAAGTATTAAGAGTTATGTTTTAAGGTAAGGGATCCTACCTCTCTCTTTATTTTCAAGTACTCTCTTTTATGTCATTTATTTTATGCTCTATGTTCTTATGTTGGAGGATGTTATTTTATATTAACCTTACTGTAATTTTTATTTTCATATGATGATATACCCCATTACTCTTGTCAATCCATTTTAATAATTTTTAAGTGGCGCCGTTAGGCTGCCAAATTTTTATAAGGGATTCTTTCACCCTTCTCATTTTCAAAGTTCTATTTTCATGTTAAGTCTTCCAAGTTCCTTTTTCTTATGTTGAGGTATGATCTCTATATACATAATAATTTTCTTTTATGTTAATATGATGAGATACCCTATCTGATCTCATCAATTCATTTTTTATAAGTTTTAAGTGACGCCGTTAGGCTGTCGAATTTTTATAAGAGAAATCTTATTTTTGTCTTCCTTTCAAGTTTTTCATTTCATATGGTATCTCTTTAAAATTTCATTACCATATTCTTATATCCTTTATATTATCTCCCTATACTGTTTTTTGGATAACTTATGAGTGGGTAACCCATACCCCCTCTCTTTTCAATGTTTTCTAAAACCCTGTAACATAGCCGTTATGCTGCAGAATTTTCGTCTCAAAATGTCTCTCTCTTTTTCTCAAATTATTTTATTTTATTAAGTGAATACTCAAATATATTTCTTCTATAGGGGTATTCATATATATATAAAAATTTTCTATTTTAATATTGGGATTTACATACATGAAATCCTCTTTCCTTTTCCATGGGTTTAAAATGACATAAAGATCATGTCTTAAAAGCAGTTTTTAAAACATTATGAGTATAAAATGAAACCCACTTATTTTATGATATATAGGTTATTTATGAAATTTTTTAAGATGATATATGTGTATCACATGATAATAAAGAAAAATTTAATGGTGATCCCTGATAGTGCTCCAATGCATTGGGTAATGATGTAATCTCTAGGGATTACAATTTTAACGATACCTTGGTGAATAACCTTGGTAAATTTTTTAATTGAAACCTTGGGGATGGACCTTGGTGATATGTTCATGATTGTATAAGTTAAATATTGTAGCCATATATTCA
The DNA here is from genome assembly GCA_963277665.1 of Viscum album. Classification (NCBI taxonomy): domain Eukaryota; kingdom Viridiplantae; phylum Streptophyta; class Magnoliopsida; order Santalales; family Viscaceae; genus Viscum; species Viscum album. Next base: position 1,770,344,949 of record OY728152.1, read on the forward strand.
AGTTATTAATCATGTTATTTTCATTGTGATATGCCTCATGATCTCTTTCTCAAGCCTTAATGTTATTTATCATGACTTTATTGATGTATCTCAAGTTCACATGTAAAATGTTTCCCTTGTTTCCCTTACTGGGCCTTCTGCTCACCCTTTACTTTGATGTATGTTCTTAGGGTATGAGATGTAGTAATGAACTTAGGTTGAACAAATTAAGAAGCCTTTCAAGTGTTTAAGAAGAATTTTTTTATGTTGTCATGTATTAAGTTCCTGGTTTCCAAGACATTAAACCTTAAAGATCCTCGGTTTTGTATAATTTAATGAAAGTTTATGTGATAAAAATGCGGGATATTATATATGTGATTTTGTGATAGATCCTCTCATGTGCATGGGATAATAATCATGATCTTTTTTTAAATAATCTTGAACTCACCCAGGTATCCAATTTTTCGTATGCAATTATGTTTGTATTCATCCAGAAAATATTCTTCAAATATCCACATGAATGCAAGATGGAGATTTCATGAATGGTATTTTTAGGATCATAATCTCATAAAATCATCATTAAAACAATAATGGAACCCTACAAACTGATCATCAATGGTATGACCACCTACTCTGGTGTACTGGTACTCTTAGGTGTCACTAGAGGTTGAAGATGATGGCTTGTTTTTAATTAGATGGATCAGATCTCTTCAATCGAGTAGTGGGTAGAATTTCTATATTTTTAAGTGATAGAGGAACAATGACACATATCCTTTATAACACATCAAACTCAAATTAATTTTTCCACTCATTTTTATTACAACTCAAGCCACTAACCCATTGTGCCATAATAACAGGGGATCAGAACCCAGATACACCTATTCACGCATGAGATGTAGCTCAACCAGCCTTGCTGGACCATCTTCATGCAAACTTAGGCATGTGATCCCATGGAACTATACATTTCAAACCTATTCCTATTCCACCAATCTGACTCCCCTATGTGGTCTAGATCCTCCCCCCATAATGCGAGGTTGAGATGACTCATAGCTCAAGTGGTTTTCCATTTTTTTGGCAATAACTCAAGTGGTTGGATACTTTTTTAGAAATCACTTATAAATTATATAAGTGAACATTACATATGAGTTATTTACAAAAAAATTGGTTAACCACTTAATCTAGGAGTCAAATAAACCCCACATTATAGGAGGAGGACCTGAACCATGCAGGGTAGTTGGATTGCAGGTTTTCATGGTGGAAGAGGAATAAGTGTTTCATGTACAGGTCCATAGATGAAGATATATTCCAAACAAAATTTTATTTAAATCTACCAGAATAAATCTTGAAATTTAATATTTTCATGGCCTTCTTTTAAAAAAATCATCATGCAAAAAAATATTTTTTGCATGGCCTTCATTATCTTCTCTTCTTTATTATGATGTAAAAAATGTGTCCTAATTGACATAATTCTTGTAACTTAATATTAGTTCATCAATCATCACATATAATATAGAAATTTGTTCAAGCATGACATCCAATCCCATTAAATGAATCCATAACAATTATCCAAGAATTATCACCAAGTATGGAGAATTGTTCAAGCATGAAATCCAATGAAATTAAATGAATCCATAACAATTCTATAAGAATTGTCACTAATCATGTAGAATTTTCTTACCAAGTTACAACCAAGTATTCTATAAAAATTATCCAAGAATTATCACATCAAACATGGAGAATTTTCCCTATAAATGAGATCCAATGAATCCATAATAATTCTCCAAGAATTATCACTGACCTTATTAAATATTTATTAAACTCTTTTCATCTTTCTATTTCTATGATTAATCACTAATTATAGAAGACTTCATCATACATTAACTTTGATTCCTTATTATATATTTACAACCAATACAATAATACTCATCTATAATCCATATAGAATTTTCATATTTTAGATATATTTATTTTTATTTTATAGTGATTTAAATAACCACTAAATAAATCTTTGAAAGTTCATAAAAACCATTGAGTATTTCAAAATTATCATTTAATTTGTATTAATTTTAAAAAATGTTGGTTATAATTATTTTGGATTTGTAAAAATTCAATGGCTATTGGTTTTTTAAAATACAATATTTAAATAAAAACACTGCTTAATTTTTTAACAATGGTTTATATTTTAATATATATTTAATAAAAAATAACCGCCATACAAAAAAACTAAAATTCAAAGTGAAAAAAACTTATCCATAGAAACTATAATAAAACTAAAAATTACATAATCACATAATTGCAGTTACGCTTACCAAGAAAAATAGTTTAAATAATAAAATAATTTAAGTTTAATCACCACTATATCAACTTAGTCTATATAACATAGAAATAAAAACAAAGAAATAGGGAATCAATACTGAAATCTTCATCTTCCTTATTCTCATCCTCAATGTCTACTAAAGACCACCCAAAAAAAAACAAAAAACTTTACCAGAAACCCAAGATCACCACCAAACCAGCTGAAAAAATCACTGTATAAACAATAAAAAAATAATCAAGACATGAAAAATTAACTATAGAATGTATGTCAATGTTCAAAAAAATATATCACAAAACTTTATTACATCAATACCATCTTCCAAATATTTTCTTGACTCAAAATTTTTTCATGTATCAACCTACTACTTTCTTTCAACATTATCTACTTGTAATAAAGTAGGAACATTTAATAATAAGAATATAAATATAACACTGAAGACTCGCACTCCAAGATCTTGTACTGAAAGCATTCCAACATAACAAAGATTTTATTATAAACAAATTATTTTTAGAGTCAAAAAGTTTAGTATATTTGGTAACTAAGACATAATACATGGGAAACAAGACATAAAAAAAATTAAAAGAGTTTCTAGATATATTAGTAAATATATAGTCTGTATATAATCCAAAATATAATTTCTTTCCTCGGTATTCTATATTAAAATAAAAAGATAAAGTAAATTGGTCAATAAGGGTAACAATGAGCATAAAAGAGTGTTGAGGGAAATAACTCTATGATATAAAACATAACATAATCATAAACATGGTAAAATATATTATACATAAGTAATGCATTATGACTGTAATGTCATAAAAATGTGTTCAAAATAGCTCATATGAAAAGGTGATCAAACCATGATTCACTACTTTATTTCACTTTTTCACCATTGTTTTAAACTGGTTTTGTATTAAAAATTCCAAATATAATTAAAAATTTAACTTTCCATTTTATTAAATTATTAAATATTTATCATTTTTAAAAAGGGAAATTATTCTTTTCTTGGTGGTTTCATTATAGTAGGAGGTGATTTGGATGGATATAGATAATGTAGAAGGAAAATGGTCCAAACCGCATAGAATCCCAAGGACATATGTCCACTATTTTACATGTTATGAGGAATACATGCATACAACTAGGATAAAATTTTGTGAGGTGATCCATAACTCAGTTGGATATAACTCCTCTCAAGACACCAAATCCAAATTAATCCATCTAGTGGCTCAACCAAACTGATCTCTCTAGAGAACTAAATATGCATGAAGTCAAAAGTTAGGTTCGATATTTTGACTATATCCCCCATTATATATGTCCAAATTATGATTTTTTTGCATGGTAATAGTAAATATTACTTAAAATATATTATATCTTTTTTACAAGTCTTGATAATTCCATTTATAAACCCAAAATTGTGACAGAAGTAGTATCTCAGAATCTATTTTCCCAAAACCACTTCCCATTTCTGCTATAAAAGGGAACCATAGAAACCTCATTTGGGATTTCGAAAAAAGGAGTGATGTGCTACCATTTTGGAGTTATAGAGGAGTCATATCATCATGTTTTAGGTTCTAGAACTCCCTATAATCATAGGGATATCTCTTAAATCAAGGATCTCTTCATCGAAGCCTTCTTCTCCTTCTCATATTATAATATTTGTGTTTGCGTAATAAAATTTTTATTTTATCTTTCAATTATTTTATTTTTTCAATTTTATTCTTCTATACACATCTTATTTAGGCTGGAAATAAATATTATATATTTTATTGGGTTATACCCTTTATAAACCTTTTCACATGCACAATTTTTCTATGATGACTACACCCCCCATGGAAGAGTAGTTTTTATTAGTAATTGATCCAATTATCACATTCTTCACTTATTTGTTTTGAATAAATGATATACTATAATTAAATTAATATGATACATGAATTGAGTTCTTAACTTAAAAATAAAATCATCAAGTAATTGAAAAATTCAAACAAAATTCATGAGGTCAAGTAATGTGTGAATTGTGAGAGAACAATCTTAATCGGTAAAACAAAACCACTGGGGATCAATTTTTAGAGTTTAAATATAATATTTAACTCAATTAATCCTAATTGTTAGAATGTATATGTTCCCTAATTTACCAATGACCATAATCTAGCCTTATAACATCAATCAAATCAGGGTCCTATGATCTAAAATTTTGAAGATAGCCTAGGTTTAAATTCATTTAATCATAGTGGTAAAGTTAACTCCTATAGGGTTCAAGGGTTAAAAAATTAGAGGACTATAATTAAGTAAATATTAATATAAATGATAATGATTAATAAGTAAGTGAACATGTATAGTTATATCGATTACACCTTCTAAAAATAGTTTTATAAAAAACATCTTCTCATTGCATTTTCTCAATATCATTTAAAAAAACAAAAAATAAAATAAATAATCTTCCAGTATAATTATTCTTATTTTATAAATGATAAACAATCCCCCATCCTTTTATGTAGTGTGTTTATTGTATTTTATTTTATTTTCAAAATACCTTTAATATGTTGTTTTAATTACTTCCTCCTCTAAGAGATGACCTTGATCAACCACTTTGCTGTAATTAAATAACCAAAATATATAAATCATTGGAGAGCGCCCACAATATTGCCCTTAAAATTGGAACCATTTATGAAGAGGCATGTAATTTATTCAACCAATTAGAGGTATTTTTTATTTTTAATTCTATCATATTCTTCTCTTCTTTCTTACTTTTTCCCCATTTCTCAATTTTTCTTCTATTTCTTGTTTTTTTGGACCATCAACTCAAATTTATTTTATTCTTCTAATGGTCCACTTTTCTTCCTTTAATTTTTCATTAATTTATGAAATAAAATGATCCAAAGGATCTTTTCTAAATTGACCATGATATTGAATGTAGTCATAGGGCTCAAATCATACAATCTCAGTCTATGTGAAGTTTCAACATTCACCCAGTTAAATAATTTCTCTATTCTAGGAACAATGAAATTAGAACTACTTATGAATCAAACCTAAAACAAGAACCAATGTCTAAAAAAAATAAAAATATACTTAATAGAACCATTAAATAATTGGTTTCACCATACATTAACTATCAACCAAATATTATTGCATATAAAAACCCTAAATCAGACTTTGAACTGAAATATAGGCCAATTAACCTTCTTTCAAAATTTCATGGTTTATCTAGTGAGGACCCAAAAAAACACCTTAAATAATTTAATGTGGTTCTATAAACCCTGAAACCAAGAAATGTCTCTAAATATTAAATCAAATTAAGAGCATTCTAATTCTCACTTGATGTAATAATAAAGGATTGGATGTATTAATTTCAACCTAAAGATATAACTTGTTGGAATTATTTGAAAAATATTTTATTATAGAGATTTTTTTCCAGAATAAAGGACTACTTCCATTCAAAGTAGATCTCAGGAATCAAGAAAGAATAATGTGGGTCAATGTATGAATACTATAATATATTCAAGTAGTTGTTTGCAAGTTTCCCACATCAACAAATCAGTGAGAAACTACTCATTCAATAATTCTATGAAGGTATCACACCTATGGAGAAGAGAATAGTGGATGCCATAGCTGGAGGGTTATTGGTTGACAAAACACTAGCATCTACACGTTCATTGATTGAAAATATGATAAAAAATTCCCAACTTGGTGATTGAGGTACACAAAAAGTTAGAGGAGTACATTAAGTATGTACTTTTTCTATTGAAAATAATTTAATTGATACCAAGTTAGAATAATTGACCACTATGGTGAGATAGATTACTTTGGATCAAAATACATCCCAAAACTCTCCAAAAATGCCTTGTGGAATTTACATTGAAACATACCACCCAATTTACTATTGACCCTAATTATAAGAGATATAAGATTGTATAGCCATATTTATTGGAATGCCATATCAACAACAAAAAGAACCATATCCCCAGAAGAAGTATGATTCTATTTCACCGACATATAACCAAGGGTGGAAGGATAAATAAGATATGAGGTATGTCTTTGGACAATAATAAATTTCCCATTTTCAGTAAAAATTTTAGCATCCTCCACCATACGAATAGGGTTTCCAACATCCCCAATAGAGATTCGAATATCAAGCATCAACACTTCAACAATAAGGTAATTCTCAACCAAAGGTATATTCTAATTCTGATGACCTTTTGAAACAAATTGTTCTTAACAAACAAAATGAGCTAAAGAGTCAAGGTTCAAAGTTAATGGAGTTAAAGACACAAATGATCCAGATTGCCACTACCCTTTATGAACTGGTAAGTAAGAAATATGAAAATATACCTTCCAGGCCTACTCCAAATCCCAAGGGGAATGTTTGTTCCATCACATTGAGAAGTGGTAAACAAACTACTGATCCATATACACCTATTTTTCCACTGGGATTCACCTCAACTCCAAAGAATCCCCATTGAAGACTAGATGATGAGTAGCCCAAGGAGAAAGAAAAAGGCAGGAAAAATATTGATGATGTTCCTCTTAAAACCCTTACATTTCCAAATATATTTGTACAAACCAAGAATATGTCTAAAGAGGCTATGAAAAAAGAGGTTTTGGATACATTCAAGCGTTTTGAGATCAACATCCCTCTACTTGAAGAAATTAAGAAAATACAAAGGCATGCCAAAATTCTTAAAAGAAATTTGTACTAATTGAAGAGGTATCAAGGGAAATGATAGGATCAATCTTGGAAGGAATGTTTCAGCACTCATTACACTAAATCAATCAATTCCAACAAAGTGAAAGGATCCATGGACATTCACCATCCCATGCACCATAGGGGAGATACAATTTTCTAATGATTTATGTGATTTGGGAGATTCCATAAATGTGATTCCTCACACTATGTTCTCTTATTTATAGGTTGGTGAGTTGAAGTTGACAAGAGTAGTGGATCAATTAGATAATAGATATATAGAATATTAAGAGGGATTTATTGATTATGTACTTGTTCGGATAAGATACACGATCTTTCCAATAGCTTTCTATATGATTAACATAGATGATGATTTGGTAAATTCTCATTATCCCATTATCTTAGGTAGGAACTTCATCAAAACTGTAAAAAAGATCATAAATGTCCATTTGGATACACTTTCCATGGATTTTGGAGATGAAGTTGTGATATTTAATGTTATGTACTCCATGAAGTAACCCTCATATGACCATTCTAGTTTTTTTATCTCCTATTTTGAACCACCAAGTAAAAACCCCATGGATTTTTATTATCATATAATTAGAGATATTATGATAACTGGTTCTAGTTTTATGCCTAAGATCACTTCCACACCTATTTATAATGCACATAATTCTCTTGGATTTTATTTTTATGTGGATTAATATTCTGATTTCGATCATGTTCACTTTGATTATGACATGTCTATTGAGTATGCTGACGGATTTGATGCATTATTCTATGATTTTGATGATTTATATTCTGATATTGATGTTCATTGTGCACATATTTTAGTTCCTTCAATGTATCCATCTATACATCAAACCCCCACATTGGAATGCAAGCCATTTCCACCAAATATCAAATACTCATACTTGTTGAGTGGTGAGATATTACCTATTATAATTGCAAAGAATCTCCCTTTTGAACATGAAGAACAAATTTTGAATCTTTTGAGGGAGAACATTAGGGAATTCGGGTGGACCTTGGATGATATATCAGGCATTATCCCCTCCGTTTTCATGCATAAGATTATTTGGAGGATGGAGCTAAATTAGTTAGGTATCCACAAAGAAGACTTAATCCAATTCTTCTAAAATTTGTTAAAAAGAAGTTGAAAAATTGATTGAGGTAGTATAATTTATCCCATTTCATATTCCAAATGGTTGATTCCTATTCAAGTTGTGCCTAATAAAATTTACGTTACTTTTGTTATAAATGAGATAGAGGAGTTAGTTTCAATGAGGGTACAAAATTAGTATCATTTATGTATTTATTATAGAAAACTATTTCAATCCACTCACAAGGACCATATCCCCATCCCATTTATTGATCAAACACTTGAGATAATAGCTAGGAAGACACACTATTGTTTCTTGGATGGATTTTTTATATATTTTTTGGTTTTTATAGCTCAAGAGGATCATGAGAAGACACCATTCACTTGTCCATTCAGTACATTTTTCTATAGAAGGATGAAATTTGGACATTTCAATGCCCCATTTACCTTCTACAGATGCATGGTGATTATTTTTTCATATTTCATTGAGACCTGAATGGAGGTATTTATGGATGGTTTTACAGTTTATGGATCTTCATTTGATGAATGTATATTTAGTTTGGTAAAGGTGTTGAATCATTGTATTGAGAAGAATATGGGTTTGAACTTTGAAAATATAATTTTAGGGTAGATAATGGAATTTTCTTAGGGAATGGAGTGTCAAAACATGGGATAGAGGTTGATAGATCTAAGGTAGATATTATTTTATCCTTTCCATATCCTTCATGTGTGCATGCTGTCAGATCATTCCTAGAGAATGCATGATTTTATCGATGATTCATTAGAGATTTCAGTAAGATCACTCTACCCTTATATTGATTGATTAAAAAAGAAATTGACTTAATTTTTGATGATTCATGCAGGGTATCATTTGATGAGATAAAGAATAATATGACCACTCCACCAATCATACATCCCCCATAGTGGGAGCTTCCTTTTGATCTTATGTGTGACACATCCAACTTTGAAGTTGGAGTTGTCTTATCATATAGGATGGAAGGGAGGTCCCATGTTATATCTTATTCATATAGGACTTTGGATTCAACCCAATAAAATTACACCATAATAGAAAAAGAGTTTCTTGACATTATATTTGCTTTAGATAAATTCTGTTCATACTCATTGGGCTCTAAAGTAGTTGTTTTTTCTAACCATGAATATTTGAGGCACCTCTTAAAGAATCCAGATGTGAAGCCCAAGATTATGAAATGGATGATTCTTTTTAAATAATTTAATATTGATATAAAGGAAAATAAGGGTTCAAAAATCTTGGTAGAAGACCACAAGAGTAGGATTACTCACACACTAGAGGCTGGCACTTTGAACTAGGTACCACTTCAGGACACTTTTCATAATTATCATCTTTTTGAACTCTTAGGTACACATCCTTAGTATGAATATTTAGTTAACTACCTTGTTTACTCTAAAATTCCTACAAATTTAAAGAAATATTATGTCAAAAAATTAAAGAGTGATTCTAGGTTTTATGTGTGGGATGATCTCTACCTCTGGCGCATGTAGAGTGATCAAGTTATTAGGAGGTGTGTTCCTGATCACGAGTTTGAGTTTGTTATGAATTTTTTCCATAAATTTTATGTGGAGGACACTTTGGATCCCAATAGACAACTAGGAAAGTCATATATTTGGGATTATATTTTCTAGCTTATTCCATGATGGTCATTTTTTTTGTAAGTCGTACTCACATTTCCAACACACTGGAAACATTTTGAGGAGACATGAGATACCCCAATAACCCATATTATTATGTGATATTTTTGATGTATGGGGAAATTATTTTATAGGTCCTTTTCTAAGTTCAATTGTTTTTTTATATATTTTTGTTTCTATTTATTATGTTAGAAAATAGGTGGAGGCCAAGGCCACTAGGACTGATGATTCTCATGTTGTAGTTGATTTTGTCAAGGCACATACATTTTTTAGTTTTGGAGTACCAAAGGATATCATAAGTGATCAGTGTAGACACTTTTTTAATTTTAATTTGGATTTCCTTCTTTGGAAGTACATGTTGACACATAAAACTTCTACTCTATATGACTCCCAAACAAATGGCCAGGCTGAGGTTTCAAATTAGGAGTTAAAATTTTTTTTGGAGAAAATTTTGCACCTGAATAGAAAGTATTGAAGAAACAACTTAGATGATGAGCTTTGGGATTATAAGGTGACATAAAAACTACCATTGGTATACCCCCTATAGATCATTTTTCAGAAATCATGTCATCTCCTTGTAGAATTCGAGCATCGAGCATACTGGGATATAAAGAAATGCAACATGGATTTGGCCCAAGATAAAATTCAAAGGAAGATACGAATTTAGGATCTTGATTATATTTGATCATCTTCATATGATAAATCAAGTCTCTACAAAGAAATATCAAAAGTGGATCATGATATAATGATTCAAAAAAGAAGTCTCAAGTAGGGGAGAAAGTCCTACTCTATAGTTCACGACTGAAGCTGATTCCTAGTAAGTTACGTTCTAGGTGGTTAGTCTCTTATGTTATATATAATGTTTTTTCTTATGGTTTAGTGTAGATCACATAAGAGGAGACTATAAAGATCTTTACCATCAATGAGAAATGTTTAAATAAATACATTGAGGAACTTTCTGAAAATGTAGTTGATTTCATCACATTGCATGATGTTGGAGTTGGTGTCCTAGAACCAGCTGTTTGTACTTTGATTACATGAATATTTAATGTATTTAAATATTAAGCATCTTATTACATATTATTCATTATTTTTCATGACTATAATGTAATAATTTCCTATAGTATTTTTCACATTAATAAGGTCATATCAGTTCCCCTCTATGATGAAAACCTTGAAGTGCTATGACAATTTTATTAAATATAGTTTTGCGGTTGGATGTGATACTATGATGTGACACATAGTATAAAAACCATAAGGTGAAAGTACTCGTAAGCATATGAGACTTATTCTCATGAAGTTCCCACTTGGTAATCTCTAAGACAAGAGATTATGAGAACATACCCTCCAGTAGAAATTCTACAGGTTTTGGTGTCATCAAATATTCATATCTACAAGCATGTGTAATGGTCCTTAGACTTTAAGATTATCATTAATATGTGTTATGAATATTTCACTTAGATTTTATGATGGAAACCATCATTCCATATGTTGTAGGGAAGTAGGGTATGCTGGGTGCGTCATGAATGGCATGTTATTAATGGATAAGTCGAGAAAGGATTTTCCCTTACATTTATGGAAGTTGATATCTAAGCCCTTTGATTGAAATGGAATCATCATCCTAAATTCCATGGCCATGGGGTAACTATGAGTTTATTTTAGGTAGTCAAAGAATGACGTATCAATCATATAGGTTGATGACACTATCATGAAACTTTCTTGATGAGATATTGTGACAAAGAGATTATATTACACAGTGAGTGTTCATATGTGGATGTCATCCTTGCGACTTTATGTTCATTCTTTTGGGTTCATTGACCCATTGCTAGACAGTAATCTTGGAATTTAGGAAAGCCCACCTAATTCCAATGAGAAAGAATCCTAGAGGGCCACACACTAAGTGTTCCTGGTGATCTCAATTAAATTCTATATGAATTTAATTAATGGAATAAATATTATTCTCAAGATCGAGGAATAATTTTATTCAAGTTAAAATTATCGTATAAATTAAATAAATATTTAGTCACTAAATTATTAATAAAATAAATATATTTATTTTTTAACATTTAATAAATATTTATTTACTTATTTGTAAATAAAAATATTTATTTAAGAGAATAAAATATTTTATTCATATGTTCAATAAATGGAAAAGGAGTTTGAACAGACCAAGACTATGTCCGTTGATAAATTAATTATTTACAAGTTGGTAAATAAGGTTTATTCGGTTGGCGTAATAAATAATAATATTGTTATTATTATGTGGCACAAGATTTAATTTATGGTTCCGTTTTGCGCAAGTTGGCATACCACAAATAATGGTGCTGTTATTGTTATTATGTGGCATGAGTTTTCTCTATTAGTTATAATTGTTGTTTCATAATTAAATATTGTAACTAAAACCCCATGTCAATTAATAGGTAGATACATCTATTATTCCAAACCTCAGTGAATTGAGAATTATTGATCCAAACATTTTCTCTCTTGACTCATCTCATATCTCCTTCTCAAGAATGAGAGAAGTTCTTCAAGACCAAAGAATGAGAGATCAAGAATGATTAATGCAATACATTCACTTCACTACGCTAGCACTTGGAGAATGAGTAGCATTGTCTAGAGACCACTGGAGGACGTTTGGATCATCGCTATAGGGATTCTACTTTGGATCCTTGCAAGCGCAATGAAGGCAATCTGTAAGGGTCATTTCGGATGATCAATGATCATCAATGTAGGAAGTACCTAAGACCCATGTATTTAATTTATTTAAAAATTAATAAATTAATTATAAACATGACGTGAAAGATCCTATTTCTTGAATCTATCACTTTTTTTCTCTTTGTCTAAATCATTGATTTTAATCCATGGGTACTAGCATTCATCGTCGTATTGATCCCGAATTAGTCATCGATTACAGCAAAAGCAAAGTTGGGCCCCACCAAACACTATGCTTCCACTGCGTTAGGATCCTTGAAGTGGTATCAGATCAGACTCATCATCATTTATAATTATTTAAATAATTCATTGATGATTTACACTTTAATAATTTAGTTTTTCAATTCATGTTTAATCATCCTTGTAATCTAAATTTTGAGATATGTTCTTCCTATTTTCATTTCTCATAGATCTAACAGAAACAAATAATTTTTTAATTAAAATTAAATAGAGGATCTTATCAGGAGGTGCCGATGATTTTGTCTAGGTAACATGACAATACATGCTGTGTATTCAGAGTTACATGCCATGTAATCTTCCATAAACATCGTGTAATACAGATTACACATCATGTAGTTGTGTTTAGTGCATCAGGAGTAATTCAGAAATTACTCAAGCCATGTGCATTAATGTCATGCAGTGTAGTTAATTCTTACACCGTGTGTTGACCGAGACAGACCGGAATACAGTCATTCAGATTACACACTGTGTGGCCCACTAGACACGGTATATAGTCCCTTTGGGTCAAGGGACAAACTGTGTATCCCATACATGACTAAGCTGATTGGTAACCATGTAACCCAGAGACAAGACAATGTATGGCCAACTAGACACATCATTTAATCCAAGATTTCCTAAGTACACCTCACACGATGAGTCCCTAGGCGTGTACTTCAGATAATACGGTGAAGGCATTACACGCTCTGTAGTCCGAACCACACCTTGTGTACTTTACCAAATTACATAGAATTAAAACTTTAATGTTTGTGTAATGTTCATAATTACATATCATTTAGATTTAAACAGGTGTTCACTGTGTTACCTCCAAGATTATGAATGAGAATTTTCGGGAAATTTAGAAAATAATTAAGATAAAAGGATTTATTAATTAAAGATAATAATTAATCAATTCAAGAATGATTTATCTTAGTAAGAACGACTAAATAATTGAATGCTAGTTTTATTAAATGCTTAATTTGTTGCATGTATATGGATGATCATGATCTAGACCAGACCTTTTTATGTGAATGGTTTCCTTTTAATTTATTTTAAATTAAATTGTTGGCCTACATTCCATATATCCTCATTAATATGTAGGGCCTGCGTGACCATGGTTTCTTTTATGTAAACCCCCCTTTTACCCCTCAATTGCATGTGAGTTAAAAAGAATATGTAATGGATGGATCTCCCAAGCTTGTGGTGGTGGTTCAAGTAAGGAGCTGAGGTGAAACCAATATAAAGAGATACAAAGATGGATAGGTGAAAAGCTGTAGACCCAAACCATAAATGGTTCAAGGTGTTTCTCCCCTAGGTCATCAGTTATTTTATCAACCACTATATAAACTAACCATTATAAGAGCTAACGATCATGCCCTTTATTTTATTTCTGTCAGTTGCATGGTTTTTCATTATGGATGTGTTATCATGACTACACAATTAATTAATTAACAAGCATGCAATATGGAACTAAAATAAATATGGCTTATGTGTAAATATTATCAATAAATGGTTAATCACTTAAGTAAGTTCCACTTAATATTAATGATCATGTAATAAAGATAATAAGACAATTTATGTATAAGAGATAAAAATCTCTCAATAAAATATTAATTCAGAATAAGCCTTATGTTACTTGATTAATGGAAATACTTAATAAAACTATATGTTTAAAAAACCATTATTGGAAAGCTTACTTTTATAAAGGAATCTCTTATGAAAGTTTCAGGTTGAATTAACCATTTTACATTAATATGAGTACCCCTTGCTAGACTTAGTGTAAATTTGGAGGCAGGTGTTGAAGAAATCCAAGCTAGGATTTTAGGATTAGGGAGTCCACTCAACGGATCAAGGACTCGCAAGCCCACAGTTGGAAAAGACATTCCTACCTAAATACCTTCAAATAGCTTTACCAACCCTTGTTGGGGTTATGCGAATGGGAATATGGATCCTTTCCACTAGAATGTCCTAGAAACTAGACATTCGGAATTCAATGGTGAGGGCCATTGGGACTTGATAAAATAGTAGGAGACTTAATAAAATTAATTTATTATTTCTCATAAAATGTAATCAATAAAGTACTAATTATCCAATATTTTAATTTTAGAATAAAAATGAAAAACTTTTCAACCACACTATCCTTGAGATCAATAGTGGATAAAGAAAACATCCTCATCGGCAGTAACTTCTAGGAATGGTTTAGACGCCTTCAGGTCATTCTATGCCATGAACAGAAATCTTATGTGATGGAGTCCTCATTACCTAATCGGCCCACCCAAGAGGTGAGTGAGGAAGAGTTACCAGTTTATGAAAATCATATGAACGACACGGTCAAAGTTCAATTTTTGATGTTATCATCAATGTCTAGTGAACTCAAGAAGTCTCACGAAAACATGGATGCCTATATCATGCTTGAGTACCTCCATGGTATTTACCAGTAGAGTGAAAGATAGGAATGATTTGAGATTTCCAAGGCACTTTTTTAGAGTAATCTTGGATAGGTTTCCCTAGCTGGGCCTCACATAGTCAAGATCATAGGATACATTGAGCGTCTGGAGGTTCTAGGGTTTAAACTCCCTGAATAACTGGGTACCGATCTCATTCTTGCATCACTCCCTCATATATTATCCAGTTTTGTTGTGAATTTCAATATGAACAACATTTAGAAGTATCTACCAGATATTTTTATCCTCCTTCGCTAAGTAGAAAAAGACTTGAAGCATGAAAAGCCTTCTATCTTTATAGTGAATAAGAGGAAATGGAAGGCGAAGATCTTTATGTCCAAAGCTTCTTCACTCCCTTCCACAAAAATGAAGATCAAGGGGGATGAAAGGGAACATAAAGCTATTTGTTTCACATGTGGTAATAAGGGCCACTAGAAGAAAAACTGAGCCCATCTAAACAAGAAAGGGGAAGCTTCATGTGCATTTTTTATAGAGTGAAATATTTTCTATTTCTATAAATTGGGTATTAGATACAGACTATTGTGATCACATATGTATCCAAATACAGGAACCAATTAGATTCAATAAAATTGAAAGAGGGGAGGTAGATCTAAGAGCATCCAACAGATCTAGACTTGCTGCTGTAGCTGTTGGGGACTACCACCTCACGTTACCAACTAGGATGATCTTGGTATTAAAAGGTTGTTATTATGTGCCTTCTATAACCAAAAACATCATTTTTGTATCCATACTAGATACAAAAGGATTTATTTTAAAGTTCTAAAATGAATGTTTCTTCTTTTATAAAGATAGAATTTGTTTTGGTAAGACCCATTTATATATCATACTTTACATGTTGGATTACACAAACCAAGTATTGGAAATCGATAACGAAGACACGTCATATGACTTATACCACACCCAAATTTGGCATCACTGGCTAGTTCATGTAAATTATAAATGCTTGACAAAGTTACATCAAGATGGATATTTAGATTCTTCCTAACTAAAACCACTTGGTGTATGTCACACATGTTTATAAAGAAAAATGACTAAAGAACCATTTAGTGGGAAAGGTGAAAGAACCAAAGCGCTTCTTGAATTGGTTCATACTGATGTATGTGAACCATTTCCAGTTTAAGAAAGGGGTGGGTACTCATAATTCATAAATTTTACTGATAATTTTAGTATATATGGATATATCAACTTAATGAAGTATAATTCAGATTCTTTTGATATGTTTAATGAATATAAGAATGAAGTTGAGAACAAACTTGGTAAGAAGATTAAGAAACTCCGCTTAGAATGAGGTGGAGAATATCTTAATCAAGACTTCATTGATTACTTATGGGAGTTTTGGATCCTATCCCAACTCACTCCTCCTTACACACCCCAATGGAATGGTGTAGGCGAAAGGAGGAACCACACCATGTTGAACATGATGAGATCAATGGTGAGTCATGAAAGTCTTCTATTATCCTTTTGGGGATATGCATTACAAAAAAAGACACACATACTAAACCAAGTACCAACTAAATAGATAAATGGTATTCCATATGTGCTTTGTAGTGGAAGAAAATCCATGTTATCAAATTTAGATGTGTGAGGAAGAGAAGCGTTTGTTTAGGCCTCTTCAGGCAACAAACTCACACCCCGAGGCACAAAGTGTACCTTTATAGGATACCCCAAGGAAACAAGGGGATATTAGCTATACGAAACCTCAGAAAAAAGGTTATAGTGGCAAGACATGCCTATTATTTTAGAGGGATAACATCTCCAAAATAGATAGTGGGAGAGAGATATAATTCGATAAAGTTGAGGGTCAAGGTGCACAAGTGTTAGTATAGGAGCAGATTCCACAAAGCCCCATATAAGAAAGATCTGTTTCAGAGACACAAGTATTACATAGGAGTATAAGAGAGGTTAGAGAACTAAAGAGGTATATTTTTCTAGTTTCTGAGGATGGTGAATCATCATTAGCTGATAATAATGATCCTATAATCTACAAGGAATTAGAAAGTGGAACATAAATTTCTATGTGGAAAGAATCCATGAATTCCAAAATGGACTCCATGCAGCAAAACCAAGTCTAGATTTTGATATATAATCTAGTATATGTAAATACTATTAGTTTCAAATGGGTATTCAAGATGAAACTAGACATGAAAGGAGAATTCAGTACCTATAAGGCATGACTAGTTTCAAAAGGGTTTAAACAGCGTCAAGGCATTGACTACGACGAAACCTTTTCACCAGTTGCAATGCTAAAATCCATCATAATTATATTAGATATTACTGCTTACCATGACTATGATATTTGGAAAATGGATGTCAAAACAACCTTCATTAATGGGAATCTCCAGGAATATGTTTATATGAAACAACATAAAGGCTTGTGACTCCAAAGGATGCCAATAAGATATGCAAGAT
Organism: Viscum album; assembly: GCA_963277665.1. Lineage (NCBI taxonomy): Eukaryota > Viridiplantae > Streptophyta > Magnoliopsida > Santalales > Viscaceae > Viscum > Viscum album. The sequence goes on from OY728152.1 coordinate 1,770,362,486, forward strand.
TCAAAAATATATTTATGGATTAAAGAAAGCATCCAAGACATGGAACATTTATTTCGATGAATCCATAATGAAATTTGGTTTTATAAAGAAGGAATGTGATCATTGTGTCTATAAACAGTTTAGTGGGAGTGCCGTAATTTTACTTATAGTATATGTTGATGATATATTACTTATTAGAAACGAAATACCAATCTTAAAGTCTGTTAAGGTATGGTTGAATAAATTATTCTCCATGAAGGACTTGGGTGAGGTAGCATATATTATTGGGATAAAGATCTATCATGATAAATATAAGATATTTATGGGCCTAAGTCAAAGTACATACAATCCAAGAGGGGATTGTTTCTAGTGTGACATAACATTAATTTTTCTAAGAAAATGTGTCCTTAGACGCATGAGGAAAGAAATATAATGACAAAGATTCTATATGCATTAGAAATTGAGCTAGTAATATATGTTATTCTATGTACTAGGATATATTTCTACTATGCATTGAGTGTGGTAGGAAGATATCAAGCTGATCTAGGCGAGCACTATTGGATAGTAGTCAAGATTATCCTTAAGTATCTAAGGTATAATAAGAATATGTTCCTATATTTTGGAGAAGATGAGGAATGAGTCATCATAGGATATTCAGATTCTAGTTTCCAGACTAATGAAGATGACATGAAGTCACAAATTTGATACATATTCAATTTGAATAGAGGTGCTATGAGCTGGAAGATCTCAAAGAAAGGTGTGGTCATAGATTCTACAGTAGAGTCTAAGTATATCACAACTCTTGAGGCAGGTAAATAAGTAGTTTGTATATAGAGATTCATCCAAGATATATATGTGGTACCTAGTAGTAAAGATCCTATTATACTTTATTGTGATAATACTGAGGCGGTGGTTCTCGTAAATGATCCAAGGTCACATAAATAGATGAAACACTTACTACGTAAGTATCATCTCTTGAGGGATTTTTCCTAGAGAGGTGAAGTTGTAGTAAGTAGTATTTTCACGAAAGACAGTGTGGTGGACCCCTTGACTAAAGCCTAAACTCAATAGAAACATGATCATCATGTGATGTCTAGCGGATTGAAAGTCATAGATAGTTATCTCTAGTCCAATTTAGATTTTTTTGGAGTTGGTGTCCTAAAACCAACTATTTGTACATTTATTACATGAATATTTAATGTATTTAAATATTAAACATCTTATTACATAGTGTTCATTATTCTGCAAGACTATAATGTAATAATGTCATAGAGTATTTATTGCATTAATAAGGTCATCGCAGTACTCCACTATGATGATAACCTTTAAGTGCTATGTCAATATTCTTAAATATAGTTATGCGGTTGGAGGAAATACTATTATGGGACACATAGTATGAATACCATCAGGTGCGAGTACTTATAAGAAAATGAGACTTCTCATGAAGTTCACACCTGGTAATCTCCAAGACAGAATATTATGAGAACAGACCTGCCAATATGAATTACACATGTTTTTGTGTCATTGGATATTCCTCTATACTATCATGTGTAATGGTCCTTAGACTTTATATTATTATTAATATGTGTCATGGCTCACACACTTAAATTTGCTGATGAAAACATCACACCATATGTTGGTGGGAAGTAGGGTATATTGGGTGCATCATGAATAAAATGTTATTAATGGATAAGTTGAGGAAGTATTTGTCCCTTCCATTTATGGAAGTTGATATCATGGACCTTTAATTGAAATAGAACCGTCACCCTAAATTCCATGGCCATGGTGCCATGATGAGTTTATTTCAGGTAGTCAAAGAATGACGTATCAAGCATATAGGTTAATGAAACTATCATGAAACCTTCTTGATAAGATATTGTGACAAAGGAATTATATTACACAGTGAGCGTTTGTATATAGATGTCAACATTGAAACTTTAATTTCTTTCTCTTGGGTGCCTTGAACCATTGCTAGATAGTAATCTTAGACTTTAGAAAGCCTACCTAATGCCAATGAAAAAAAAATCCTAGAGGGTCACACACTAAGTGGTGGTCTCAATTAAATTATATATGAATTTAATTAATGAAATAAATATTATTCTCAAGACCGAGGAATAATTTTATTCAAGTTAAAAAGATCACATAAATTAAATAAATATTTATTCATCGGATTGTGAATAAAATATATTTATTTATTTTATTGAAAATTTAATAAATATTTATTTACTAGTTTGTAAATAAAAATATTTATTTAAGAGAATAAAATATTTTATTCATATGTTCAATAAATGGAAGAGGAATTTGAGTGGACCAAGACCATGTCTGTTGATAAATTAATTATTTACAATTCAGTAAATATTGTTTATTTAGTTGGAACAAGAAATAATAATAATACTATTATCATTTTTGGCATGATATTTTATTTATCGTTTCATTTTACACAAGTTGTAACACCACAAATAATGGGGATGTTATTGTTATTATGGGGCATGGGTTTTCTCTAATAGTTATAATTGCATTTAATTGATGTTTTGAAATTAAATATTGTATCTGAAACCCCATTTCAATTAATAAGAAGATACGTTTATTGTTCCAAACCTCGGTGAATTGAGAATTGTTGATCCAAAAAATTTATCCCTCGACTCATCTCATCTCTCCCTATCAATAATGAGAGAAGTTCTTCAAGATCGAAGAATGAGCGATCAAGAATTATTGATGCAAGACATTCACTTCGCTACGCTAGCACCTGGAGAATGAGTGACATTGTTCGGAGACCATTGGAGCACGTGTGGATCACTACTAGAAGGATTATACTTTGGATCCTCATAAGTGCAATGAAGGAAATCCATAAGGGTCATTCCGAATGATCAATGATCATTAATGAAGAAAGTGCCTAGGAACTAGGTATTTAATTTCTTCAAAAATTAATAAATTATTTATAAACATGATACACAAGATCCTCTTTCTTGGATCTAAATCTTTTCTTCTATTTGTCTAAATATTTTATTTTAAAGTGTGGATACCGGCGTTCATGTTCGTATTGATCCCTGATTAGTCTTAGATTACGGAAAAAGAAAAGTTGGGCCCCACCAACCACTACACTTCCATTATGTCCAACTCCTTCACATGAGATCATCATCACTTGATAATATCAAGATGTACCTAAACATTTCACTTTTTTATTATTTTTCCTATTTTAAATTATGTATTTCATGTGAATTTATCATCTCATAGGTTCACATTGAGGAAAATGAAATATTTTAAGTGGGGGGGGGGGGGTATATTCCAAAGTTAGTTAGGAATTTTCATCATCTTTCTTCTTTTTATCTTTTCCACTTACTGCATAATATTTTTACTTCCCACTCCCCCCTCATTTTTGTGCTAGAAAATTCATTTTGATGACCACTTAATCATGAATGTTATTGACAATGCATAAATAATTTCCCTATTTCAAGCTGTTTTAACAATTTTAAAAAAATCAATGATGAAATGTGTGTTTTATAATTATTTTAACATTGAGGTGTGGATTTTTATAAATAATTGGTTATTTTTTGATTATATAAGTGGTTTAATCACTTTGAAACCTCTGACAAGATTTATACCCTTTGTGTGGGTATTTTATGGGAAAATTGTGTCACTTAATATATCCACACATATTTTCACCCAACCATGATGTGTGAATTTTTCTTACTCAATAGAAGGTAAATATAATCTAGGTTAATATTTATCAGCTCTCCAAAATGATTTTTCCATATGATCATTCCTTATTTTATATTTTTCCTTACTATACCAGATTGACCTATGCATGTGTACCTATTATGAGACTGTTGTATACCCTAAAAAAATGATAAAAACACAAAAATATGGGTTGTGTAATTATAAGGTCAAAAACCAATCTTCCTTGACCTTTTATCTTATTATAACTATTACAATTAGTGTTGTGAGGAGATCAAACAAGGGTTGAGAGATGAGTGTGAGATTTGTTCCAAGTGAAACTTTTGAAAAAATAAATAAATTAAGGAAACAATGAAATGTAAAACATATGGGGATATCTAGGTTAGGATATTAAGTTTTGACTTGTAGGAATTCTTAAGTGAGTGAGTCTTGAAATTTGATTTCAAAGGATGTAGGGTGAGTTTAGTGGAAAATATCATTTAAGCATATATTTTTTAAAATAACATATATTTACTGGATAGAAAGTGGAAAGAATATCATGAAATTATTTTCACACACACACATGGAGAGTTAATTAAATTATTTAATTTTGAATTATTTACTCAAATTTGTATCATTAATCTCCTTGAATTTCATTCTGATACAATTTATAATACATTTTTTCCATAATCATTGATAATAACTCCTTGGTGTGATTTTTTATTTGATCACATTTCTATCATAAAACAAATTTTCCTTTAATGTTAAATCTTGAGGAATTTTTAAATATATCCATGAATAATTTAAAAAATGTGACTTTTATTAAGAGGGAAAATGTTTAGGTGTGGGGGTGTGATTGTACCATGATCCACTGCTTTATATTTCACCTTCACACCACTGTTTTAAACTAGTTTTGTATTGAAAATTCCAAATATAATCAAAAAATTCACTTCCCATTTGATTAATTTATAAATTTTTTATCACTTTTAAAATGGTAAATTATAATTTTTTGGCGATTTTATTGTAGGAGTAGGTAATTTGGAGGGCTTAAGATGGATGCAGAAGGAAAATGGTCTAAACTGCATGGAATTCTAAGGAAATATGTCCACTATTTTACATGTTATGAGAAATTTGTGCATCCAAATAGGATTAAATTTTCTTATATGATCCATAACTCAATGGGATACAACTCCTATCAGTACATCCAATCCTAATTCATCAATCCGGTGGCCCAACCGAAATGATCTATCTAGAGAAAAGAATCTGCACAAAGTCAAAAGGTAGGTTTGGTATTTTAACTATTTCTCTCATTACAGTTGTCCAATTTCCTCAAAAATCATCATGATGATACCCAAGATGACAATTGTTTTTTTACTTTTTTCCAAATCTAGATAATGTGATTTACCAACCCAAAATCAAGACACAAGTGGTATATCAAAATATTGGTTCCCAAAGCCACTTCCCATTTTTGCTATAAAAGGGAACCATAGGAACATCATTTTGGATTTAGAAAAAAGGAGTGAAGTGATGAAAATTTGGAGTTCTATAGGATTCATCTCATCACCTTGGAGGTTTTGGAACTCCCTATACTCACAGAGAGATCTCTTCAAGAAATTATCCCTTCATTCAAGCCTTCTTCTCATTCTCATGTTATAATATTTGTGTTTGCGTAATAAAATTCTTAGTTTCTCTTTCAATTATTATATATATTTTTAAATTTTTTTTATTCCATACTCAACATATTTGGAAATCAATATTATAAATATTATTGGGTTATAAACTTTTTAAAACTCTGCACATGCAAAACATTTCTACGATGACTACACCACCCATAGAAGAGTAGTTTTTCTTAGTAATTGATCTAATTATAACATTATTCACATATTTTTTTTAATAAATAGGGAAATATAATTCACATAATTCAATCCATGAATTTATTTTTTAACTAAAAATAAACTAATCAATTAATTAAAAAATTCACACAAAACTCATGAGGTCGAGTAATGTGTGAATTGTGAGAGCACAATCTTAATCGGTAAAACAAAACAACATGAGATAAATTTATAGAGTTCAAATATAATACCTAAACTCAATTAATCCTAATTTATAAAATGGATATGTTCCTTAATTTAACACTAAAAATAATCTATCCTTAGAACATCAATCAAAGTAGGGTGCTATGATTGGATGTTTCGAAGCTAGCATAGGTTTTAATTCATTTCATCATAGTGTAAAAGTTAACTCCTATAGGGTTTGAGGGTTAAAAAATTATGGGATCATAATTAATTAAATGTTAATATAAATGATAATTATTAATAAGTAAGTTAATAGGTAGAGTTAGATCTATTACTCCTTTTAAAAATAATTTTCTAAAAAAACATCTTCTCATTGTGTTTTCTCAATCTCATTTAAAAAAAATACAATCTTCTTGTTTTATAAATGATAAAAAACCACCCATACTTTTAAGTAGTGTGTTTATTTTATTTTATTTTATTTTCAAAATACCTTTAATATGTTTGTTTTAATTACTTCCTCCTTTGAGAGACGACCTTGGTCAGCCACTCTACTACACCTAAATAACCAAAAACTACACATCATTTGAGAGTTCCCATGACAGTGCCCTTCACAAGGCTACTCACTTAAGTTAAAATATTACAATGGATCCTATTATAATATTTCCTTCCAATTTCAAAATTTCGTAATCATTCCATATACATATTTTCTCTATAGATGAAACATTACTCAATACATTGGAGGGATATATAATCAGGCCCACCCATTTAATAACTTGTCCAGTATTCATTACATTATGTGAAAATCCATACATAACATATTCAATATACAATTAATAACTATGAAATATATAAATACATTAGAGTATAAGTTTAAATAATTCATAATGTATAACCATGATTGAGGTCAACCCACAAGGAAGTGTAATGAACAGACCTGATTCATCTTATCCAGATACCTAAGTTGATTTTCCATAAGGCTTAAAGAATGTTCCTGATTTCCATAGGTTGGAAACAAGTTCAATGGGCATCAAATTTAAATTTTGGGAATTATATCACCCTATTATAATTAAAATAAAATAAGCGATTCTAATTGGGTATCAATCATGGTTATTACATACATTGGATTAGTCACACCTTATTGTCCTGAAACAATATTTCAGTCTGGAACCCTCCCTATGAAACCTAAAATGTATAACAAGGTTCAAAATATCTAAATAGAATGACACCCAATGTCAGTGTATCTTAAAAAAGGAACTAAGTCCCAAAGTCTCACACAAAATCAACTTAAAACCATCCTTACTTAAAAACCCTATATAAATGGAACAAATAGAACAATAGATACACTCACAAAAATAATATGACAAAAAAATTAATTATATGGTTTGAGACTTTACTTAATCCATAGGAGTAACATTGTAACAATTATTAAGAATATATGAAGAAGAGAAAACTCTTTCGAGTTATAAGTGCACACAACTATAAGACTACTCAGATAAAAACAAATGGTGAATAATATATCAATGGTTTATAGTCTATGTGACCCCCTTTACCCTTTTATAGACAAGTCTATATGGTACCCAAAATTCCACCATGATCTGATCTTTTCACTCGTCCATTAAATCACCTAAGAAAACCAAATAATTCTAGTACCACCACCAGAAAAATACCACCATTTGGAATCAGATCTAGCTTCCAAACCACATCCTTATACATTCTGAACTCTATAATTCCAGACTATTTGGGTTTTTATACTTCTATTAATTTAGGTTCCATAACATCCTTCTATAATTTCTATCACTTAGCTAGAAAATAGGTTCAAAAATAGCTTACAACCTAATAATCTCCCACTTTAGAACCACTTTGAAGGATTTCCTTCTCGATTCCCAAGTCACTTACAAGAACCTATTCTTCCTTCATCTTCTTCATATTCTTCTACAACAACCATGAACCTCCAATTATAACTTTTATTATCCAATCCCCACTAAGTCACAAAACTTCCCTATATTTTACTAGACCATGATTTTGGCCAACATTTCTAATAAATTTTGAATTCTATTGATCTTTCATACCTCCAACACTCTATCTTACACAAGATTTAAAATAAAGTGATACTTAAACTAAATGAGTTTCACCCCTAAGTGAAACACCATATTACCACAAATATGGATTGAGATTTGAATATCATAGAACAATATTTAATTCCCTTACATCCTTTAAAGTTCCTATAAAAATCCCTTCAACCACACTAACTCCTTCCCCGCTTCTATGATTTCCACATACACCACTTCTATTGTAGGTAGTGAATCTACCAGTTATAGTCTATACATGCATCTCATATTCATTACTATGAAAGTAAAAACATAACTAATGGTTTTTATCAACGTGTTAATATGTAGTACAAATCCTATATCTGCAAACCCCTTAAAAAATCATCCATTACAAAACATAGAGATAAGTTTTTAAACCATTGAGATTCTGGAGTATCCACTTTATAGAATCCCATTGATCATTTCCAATACTTTCCATGAATTCTCTATCAAATCCCACTATAAAATAAATGTTTGACCTTATATAGATGATATGGAATTAGAGATTACTTCTGGATCACATATTTCCACATTATGAAATCTTTTATTCCAGAAAATTTGGATTTAATTATTTTTAGTTCTATAACATCCTTCTAAAATCTATCATTACATAAGTTCTATCACTTATCCAGAAAACAAGTTTACAAATAGCTTACAGTCAAACAATCACCCACTTGAAAATCACTTTCAATGATTTCCTTCTTGATTTTCTAGTCACTTACAAACATATCTTATTTATTCATCTTATTTAGATTATTCTAACACATTCATGATTCTATGATCATACCTACTGTTACACAAGCCCCATTAAGCTACAAAACTACCCCATATTTTTCCAAACTATGAATTTGGTTAGAATATTTTATAAATTCTTAATTCCATTGATTTTTTTGTAGCTCTATCACTCCATGTTTCACAATATTTTGGATAAAGTGATACTTCAAGTAAATTTGTTTCATCTCAAGTGAAACACCATATTCCCAAAAAGATGGATTGGGATATGACTATCATAGAACAACATTTCATTCCCTTCTTTCATTTTGAATTCCTCTAAAAATAAATTCAACCAGAACAAATCCTTCAATGCTTCCATGATTTTCACAAACATGGCTTCTATTATAGACAGAAAGACTAAAAATTGTAGCCTAGAGATCTAGTTCACAGTCATTCCTCTGAAAGTAAACACATAATCTATGGCACTTCACCATATGTACACATATCCAAATTTTTTATTTGAAAACCCATGTAATATATCATCCATTATAAAAAACATAGATAAGTTTACCAAACTTTTTAGATTCTAGAGTATCCAATTCATAGCCTCTCGATGATTCTTTCTTGAAATTTCCATACATCCACTAACAACTAACACTACAAAATCAATGTACGCCCTCATATAGAGAATCCAAAATCAGATATTAATTCCATATCACAACCTTACACATTCAAAAATCCTCAATTATAGATCATTTAAATTCCACTACTTCTGGTTTTTTAACATCCTTCTAAAATTCATCATTTAAGATTTTATATCACTTATCTAGAAAATAAGTTCCAAAAAAACTTAAAATCTAATAATATTCCACTTGAAAAATAATTTTAGGGTTCTTATTCTTTATTCCCTAGTCACCTCCAAACACCTATTCCTCCTTCATCTTCTTTATCTTATGCTATAATAGCCATGATCCCACAATCATACCTTTATTTATCCAAGTCCCACTGAGTTACAAAACTACCCTAAATTTTCCCAGATAATGAATTTGGTCAATATATCTACCAAATTATGACTTCTATTAATCTTTAGTAGCTCTATAACTCTATGTTGAACAAGATTTTGGATGAATTTATACTTCAATTGAATATGTATCATCCCTAAGTGAAACACTAGATTCCCAATAAGATGGATTGATATTTGACTATTACAGAACAACATTTAATTCTATTACATCCTTATGAGTTCTTATGAAAAACACTCCAACTAGATTAACTCTTCCCCTATATCTATTCTTTTCACATAAACTACTTCTATATAGATAATGAAACTACCAATTAAAGTCTAGACATCTAGATCACAATTATTCCTCTAAAAGTAAACACAAATCCAATAGTACTTCTCTATATGTCCACATCTCCTCCAAATTCTATATCTCTAAACCCCTATAACAGATCATCTATTATGAAACACATAAGTAATTTTTATGAACCTTTTAGATTATAGAGTATTTAATTTGTAGCATCATAGTTCTCAATTATTTAATTTTCAATGAATTTTCTAAAAAATCCCATAAAAAAGAAATGTATGACCTCATATAGACCATGACATAAATCAATATTCTGATAGTCAATTCAAAAGGATTTTTTTTCTATTTTATAAGACTCTTATCCTATTATTGATAATTTCTAATAGTCAATATCACCCACTAAGGTTACCTAAAACTAATAAAAATTCATCATAACATGAATTTTAGAATAATATTCAACAAGGAAATGATGAGGGCTTCAATTCGATTATGCTTACCCAACAAGATCTATCATTGACAGAGATTTATATTTTCTCAAGGAAGAGATGTCAATTATCTTGATACAATGTCTATCCATTAAGAAACCAAGAATTATCTATTTTATTATGATAAAATCCATATATCTATCTAAAATATATTGGATCTATGATTTATTTCAAGAGAAAAATAGGATATATATGAAAGATGTGAATAATAGAGGAAGAAAAACCTCTTACCTTGAATTTAGATGAGACAAAGCTTCTATATCCACCAAATTTTGAGTCTATAGGGAGATAAAATTCCAAAAAACACCACTAGAGTGATTATGTTTGATATACTTAGGTGTAAGAGGAATAATGATGAGTTTTGGAAAGGATTAAATTTTAAAACACACTTTTCAGATTAATTAAAATCTCATGCATGGTTTAGGCATACAATTTACTAAACCGTGTGCTAACTATGTAAGGATCTATACCACTTCTGGGAACCTGTGAAATTTGATCACATGGTTTGGTAAACCATGTTCCAACCATGCGTTTCCCTCTATCTTGAGTCACACAGTTTCCTAGGAAATGTATCACATTTATCTCTAACCGTACTCCCACCGTGCTTCACCCACTATCCTTCTCCAGCAAGCCAGAAATTTTCTTTTGCATAAAAACATGGTTTCACCTAACCATGCACCAATAATGAAATCCCTTAAAGTCATATAAAACCCTCTAAAACCAAACATAATCCACAAAATAATTCACCTAAGAAAAACCTAACTCAAAAACACTTAAAGAAGGGTTGAAAGTAAGGTGTAAGGTACTTGGAAATTATGGGTCATTGCAATCTCCCCCTCTAAGGACTTCTCATCCAAAAAAAGTGTCTCTAGAGTCCTACTAAAATAAATCAGTCCATTGAGCTCATATATCAAATTCCCAATCCCAATTATTCTCTTGGATTTTTCCATTCTTCCATAGAACTTAAACAAGTGGTACCATCTTCCCCCTCAACACATTCTCACCCTGGTCCAAAATTTGTGAAACCTGCTCCAAAAATGATTCATTTGTTTCCAAGTAAACATCCCTGCTATTGATGACATGAATATGATTAAGCTCATACCTCTGAAGCTGAGAAACATGGAACACTTCATGAATAACTAAAAACTATATGGGAAGATCCAAACAATATGAAACTATTTTGATATGCTTAGTAATCTTAAACGGACCAACAAACCACAGAGAAAACTTACCTTGTTTCCATAAATGATGATGTCCTAACTAGGGTGAGACCTGTAAGAAAACCCATTAACCCACAGTGAACTCCAAAGATCATATCTTATTTTCATCTCTTCTTCCTAAACAACCACACCCTCTCAAAGTCATCCTATACCATACTTGAACCAAAATATCTACCTCACCCGCCTCATGCCAATATAGTAGTGAGTGACATGACCGACCATAAGGAGCCTCAAAAGGTTCCATATAAATTAAATTTTTGAAATTGTTATTGTATGAAAACTTTTATCAAGGCTAAATTATCATCTAACACTCCACAAAAATATAGGATGCATGACCAAATCATATCCTAAAAATTTTAATCATCCTATATGATTTTTGATCAGTTTGTAGATGATACACCATACCCAGTTTTACCTGATTCCCTAAAGCCTTCTGCAAGCCTTTCCAGAAATACAATGTAAAATGCACATCCTTGTATGATATGATATTTGAAGGTACTCCATATAGTCATATAATTTCCCAAACATAAAGCTTTCCCAACTCTTCTATAGAGTGAGTCTTATGGATCAAAAAGAAATGTTCTATTTTTATCAACCAATCAACAATCACCTAGACAACATCTTGACACATTAGGGTATTGGGAACCCCCATCATGAAGTCCATCATCAATTTTTTTACCACTTCAATAGAGGAATGATAAGTTTCTTAAGTAATACTCATGGTCACTGATGTTCACCCTTTATCCTCAGATAGGTCAGGCAATAAGAGACAAAGCCCATGATGTCTCTCTTCATTCCTAGCCACTAAAAATACTTCATGAGATTATGATACTTATTCATTGAACCTAGATGCACCAACCAACGCGAGGCTTGAGATTCCATCATAATCTCTTTCCTTAGGTAAGTATGAACTATAAATCTCCCATGGACATATACCACATCATCACTGTCTAAAGTCCATTCTAGAAATGGGCCACTCCCCACCAACCACTCTCGAATCACTATACACTCAAGATCCGAATCTTGGTTAGCCTTCACCTTGTCCACCAATATAGATGTTATAAAAATGGTGCACATTTCATAACCCATTGATCCTGAGATGCACCTTCCATCCACTTGACTATCAAATTAATCTGCGACATTACTCATTTGAAGGCTGCTCTCCTAGCGCCTATATTTTCCTACTGAGATCATCTACAACAAAATTTCATTACTCGAGAGTATAATCCATCTCAAAGTCAAATGTATATAGAGACTCCATCCAAATATTTTTGAATATTCAATTCCCACAAATAGAAATTATATTATAATCCCTTGTGGTCCATGTAAATGAAAAACCTATCACTAAAGAGATAATGTCATCAATAATTTAGTGTGTGGACCATAACTACTAACTCCAAGTCATGTGTAAGGTAATTTTTCCCATGGGGTAAAATCTGACGAGACCCATAAGCCACTACCCAATCTATATTCATTAACACAATCCCTAAACCAACACTTGAGGCATTATAGTAAACTACATATCCAAACCCAGGTTCTAGAAATGTCAAGATCAAAGTTATCATAAATATCATCTTAAACTCAATAAAGGACTCTTTACACTAATATTTCCACTGAAAATCTAAATCCTTCTTAGTAATCCTAGTCATAGGCATTGTTATATGGGATAAGTCCTAGATGAAACTCTTGTAGTACCCTACCAACCCAAGGAAACTCCTAATTTAGAAAAAAATTCTAAAGTGTACCCATGACATAATGACCTCTACCTTCTCTAGATCAATTGAAATTACAAACTTATAAATTAAATGCATAAGAAAACACCACTTTTGGATTCATAAGTCACACCTAGAGAGCTTAGCATAAAGATGATGCACTTGAAGCATGCTAAAAATGATCTCAAGGTGTCTAGCCTCTGATTTCCATGAGTAAATCGTGATATTATCCATGAAAACAACAATGGAATATAGGTATGAATGGAATATCCTATTCACAAGGTCCATGAATACTGCTGGCACATTTTTCTATCCAAAATGTATCACCAGGTACTCATACAGTCTGCATCGTCTCTTGAATTCCATCTTAGGTATATTCTCCTCTCTGATGTGAAGTTGATGGTAGCCTAAATGTAGATCAATTTTGGAGAGCCACTGTCCCCCCTTAATTGATCAAAAAATTCATTGATCCTTGGAAATGAGTACCTATTCTTCATTATTATTGGATTCAGCTTTCTATAGTCCATACATAATCAAATACTACAATCCACCTTCTTTTTAAACAACACCATAACATCTCAAGTAGAAGTGATCGGTATGATAAATCCCTTCATCTCCAAATATTCTAGTTTTACTTTGAGTTCATTAAAATAATCTTGCACCATAGAATATGGGGAAATCAATATAGGCTGAGCTTCTGGTAAAAGTTCAATCTCAAATTTAATTCCTCTATCAGAAGGGAGATTTGAAAATTTATCTAGAAAAATATCCCAATAGTGATTCATGAATGTAGGAAGATAAGAATAGGCTAATACTAGTCTTTGAACAAGGGATAATCCTATTATATATGCCACAATACCTCCAATATAGCTCAAGTTTTTCCAACTTTTCCTGCTCCAACATCTTATTCACTAGTCATCACAACTTTCTTCCCCTTAGGTGTGGTAAAGGATACTCACCTCTGAAAACAATCTATGTGTGCCCAATAATGAGTCAAACTATCCATATCAAAGATCACATCAAAGCTAGTCATATCTAGGATTATAATGTCCCACAAATGTCCATAGACAAAAATTAATATGGGTCATTCCATACATCTATGGAGATAATCCACTTTCTTCTCGAAGGGTGTGTCAAGATATAGCAATTCATAGGCACAACAAAGGATTTTATAAGAAGAACTATCCTAAGAGGCTACCCACAAAGATAAGGCATAACCCTCTAAGAACCACCCAAGTCTTAATCCTAGTTATCCATACCTATATGTTAGTCACATTCATATATATATAACAACAAGCATGATCAAGTTAAAATAATATAAATATCTGAAAAGTATATCACAAAATCACAAATTAAGACATTTAATTAAAATAATCACATTAATAATAAGAAACAGGTATATATGACATGTGATCCTACATGTCTAGTCATGATGCATGAATGCACTCAAATCCCATAAATTGTAACAACACAACATACCCATGATTAATATGAAACTATAATCCACAACTATATTAAAAAACATACTTAGGGTCAACTTGAAACCATAAATCCACAACTATAATAGAAATCCCATTCTTGGTAACTTATAGGTCTATCACATAAGATATTGTCAGACACATAAGTGACTCTGGTACCCTAGTTACACACCATCTAACTCATTATAATATTTCCCCAAATATAGCTAGGAATAATTTAAAAAGAAAACCTCCTTTGATAGAACTTTGTAATGCCCCAACTCAAATCGCCCGGTCCTGGATGGTGAACTACATGAAGTCATGCAGGACTCCCTATACATAATAGGTTGCTAAGTATCAGTGAGGGTCCTAATGATATAGTGAGGGAGACTATACCATCAATATCAAAATCCATACATCATAATAACAGTCAAGTATAAATAAAAAACCCAGAATAACATAGTGTAAATAAAAAATAAAAAAATTCTATATCAGATCGAATGATAGGTATCACAAATCCAAATAAGAAAATAACCATGGATACATATGTGGTAGGTCAACCAGTGTATAAATAGGAAATGATAAAATAAATAAAGAAACCCAACATCTATATAGAGTCTTTCTTGGTGTTGAATCTGTCACCATGCACCATCTCATTAGATCCATATCGCTGGGACCTTTCCCTTCCTTGGACACCAGATTATGAAGTCTACACATTCATTGAGATGGACATGATGAGTGTGAGTATAAACCCAGTAGGACACCACCAATTCATATTTAAAATAAATTCATATATATAGGGTGCATTCCAAAAAATTAATGTAATTTATAAGTAAAAAATCAACCACAAATGTGTCAGGTCATTGTGTGCTAACCATGATTTCACAAACCTCAACCCACCTACTTCAAAACTATATCAGCAAGGATTCCAATTTTAGTCACCGCATGTCTTATAATAAGACACATGGTCCATGTGTTAGTTTATCACCCCATTCCTATCAATCATATGTTTGTATTCCACATTTAAGAAATATTGCACACCCCACCCTGAGGTAGTAGCCTCCAAGGAATGACTTATGCCCCACCCTAATATGGTTGTCTGGCCTCACATAATGGCATACACACCCAGTAAGCCCCATAAAATTGGATTAAAATTATCGTTGCATGGTATTTATCCCATTTTGTAATTC
This sequence comes from Viscum album, assembly GCA_963277665.1. NCBI lineage: Eukaryota > Viridiplantae > Streptophyta > Magnoliopsida > Santalales > Viscaceae > Viscum > Viscum album. The sequence continues at coordinate 1,770,378,306 of OY728152.1, forward strand.
TTACACATTGGATACATGGTCTACACCTGCATCGACTGAACATGTCTATGATATAAGAAAATAACATCAATATTGGACCCTCTATGATATTATAGTTTTAATAATCACAAATAATGTCAATATGCCATTTTAATATCTCTAAGTAAATCAATTATGTCATACAGAAAAATATACTTAAATAATTAAATAACCTAAATTCATGAATAAATATGTTTACAAGTATATTTATACATGTATTTTTGGATAACACTTAGTCTTGTAATGTTATGTGTAAGACAGACACTTCATAACATTTTTAGATTCTCTGATACACCGATATTCGACACACCGATGTTCGACACACCGATGTTCGACACACCGATGCTCGACACACCGATGTTCAAAACACCGATGTTCGACATACTGATGTTCAACACACTGATGTTTGACACACCAATGTTCGACACACTGATTTTCGACACACCGATGTTCAACAGACCGAAGATGCTATCACACTGAAGTTGATAGACCGAAGATGCTAACACACTAAAGTTGATAGACCAAAGATGCTAACACACCAAAGTTGACAGACCGAAGATGCTAACACACCAAAGTTGACAGACCGAAGTTGACAGACCGAAGATGACACACTGAAGATGACAGAATGATGTTACCAAACTAAAGATAATAAACCAATGAAAATGACTAACCGATACTGATAAATAATTGTTTCGATTTTATTAATTCAAATTTATTTATAACGGTCATATTTAGATATATTAATGTTTCTGACATTATTTAATGTTGTTCGTATAACTATCCATAGATAGTACGTGGTACATGTACGTGTAGAGATCTTTATGTGTAGTGGACCCTGAAGTATAAAAGGACTCGAACTTCAACTTAAAGGAAGCATGAAGAACACAATGAAATATAGATTGTGCGAATATGAAAACAGAGGAACTCAAATATTGAGATCACTGGAAGTTACTAACGAGAAACATTTTGTTGAATATCACTATTCATTGAGACATTAAAGAGCATAAACTTTTCACACCTAGAAGCTGTATTATAGAAACTATGATAGTCTGTTCTGAAGCCAACTTCACAAGAGGACTCAAATTCTGTTTTTCTCTACATCCAATGAGTACAGAGCTTTACTGCACATCACACAGTGATTTCTAAACTCCACTATTCCTTATTAAACTCTATTATGATCTTGTAGTTACTATTTGAGCAGTGTGTATATATGTTTATATCAAGAACACTGTCTCCTGAGCATAACTGGAGGATATCAAAATATCATCACTCTCAATATCTCTTTCACTTGTATCCCGCATAGAACTGTGGAAGAGATCATGTGTGATATGTTTATTAGTTCTTCCCATGAATAACTGTGGTATAGGTCAAGTGTGACCTGGATAGCCTTGTGTGCTATTGTGAACCCCGATCTAGGGTGTGGATCAAAAGTTTATTAATATAAACTAATTGGTGGCAGGTGATCACCAAGTAGAGAGGACTAAGTCTCAGCTTGATACTGAACCTCTTGTTTTAACTACAGTTCCATTTTTTTTATATTATTATCTATTATGTATTTCTTGCATTAAGATAAACTGAACTTTGATAGTTAGTTTAACAAGTGTTTATATATATTTTGAATTAGTACATTAGTTTCAAAAGTTTGAATAATCTTTAGATTGGTAAAACTGAGAACTAATCAATATTTAGAGAAACTAATTGAACTTTTAGGACTTATATAAATTCACTACAAATTGACTTTGATTTTATTATAATAGGGGGATATTATTTTAAAGAACCAATTTTAACATAAATTTTGAATAGATACTCAATTAACCCCCCTCTTGAGTCATTTACTCCGACCAAAAATTGGTATAAGAGGATTTTGAAAGTTATTATTCATTTTTCAAATCGTGTCAACTATGATTATAGTTGTGTTTCAAATATCTTAAATATTTTGTTATTTATAAATTTTTATATTTGAAATTATTTTACAACCATTATCATGGAAAATATATTAGAAGGGGTTGCTACCAATAGACCACCTTTATTTAATGGAACTAAATATGATTAGTGGAAGCTTAAAATGAAAATATATATAGAAATTATGGGATTTGAAATCTGGACTGCTATTGAAAGTAAATATGTAATACTTGAAACTGCTAGAAAAAATTGGGATGAACCTAACAAGACCACCTATAACAATAATTGTAAATTAATGAATGCTCTGTACTGTGCACTAGGAGATGAAGAGTTTAACCGTATCTCTTATTGTAAAACTGCACATGAAATTTGGGATACTCTATCTGTTTCTCATGAAGGAACATCTAATATTAAAGAAATGAGATTGAATACTTATACTATAAAATACGAAAATGTTATAATGAATACTGATTAGTCAATTTCTGATATACCTCAGGTTCAATGAAATTGTGAATACCACGATTTCTTTAGGAAGAGAAGTAACAACCAAATAGAATATCATGCAGATTCTGGGATGCTTACCAGAAAGATGGCGTGGAACGTCTGTGTCTATTATAGAATCATGCGATATTGATAAAATGCCAGTGAAGGAATTGATCGGCAAATTAATGATGTACGAAGAATAATTGAAGGTAAATTAAGAGGAGGATGAACCAAAATGAAAGTCTATAGCTTTCAAGAAAACTGCATCCAAAAGTAAAGACAAAGAGGTAGTTCAAGCTGCTGTTGAAAGCTCAAGAAGTGATGAAGTCACTTCAGATAGTGATGAAGAAATGGTCTAGTTGGTTAGACAATTCAAGAAATTCTATAGGAAAAAGAAGTTTTTCAAAAATCCCAATTACAAAGGAAAGTATGATAACAAGGGAAATTGGAAAAATGATTGTAAGGGAAATGATAAATCAAAAGATATAATCTATTACGAATGTAAATGGAAAGGACATGTCAAGGCTGACTGTCCAAAGATAAAATACAATAAAAAGTATGAAAATAAGGATAGAAGGTATAATAAAGCAATGAAGGCCACCTAGAGTGCCTCCGAGGATTGCTCAAGTGAATCTGGCTCTTCTCAAAATGAGAAAGATATGGATAATACGTGTTTCAAGACAAACACAACTGAGGTAACCTTAGACTCTCCTACACATAATTCTTATTATTCTAAAAGTGAGTTTGAAAATATGAAAAATGATGAACTATTCAAATATTGCAATAAGTTAGAGGAAACCTATAATGAGTTCAAAGATAAGTATAAATATTTGATGAAACAACATGCTCTTACTGTAACTACTAAATTTGAACTTACAACTGAAAAAGAGAAAAATGCTCAACTGCTCAAAGAGAACAATGAGTTAAAAATGACTAATGAGAAATTAAAAAAGGACTTAGAAAAGTTTACTAATGGAAAAAATAATCTTACTCAAATTATTGGTAAACAAATAGCCCCTAAGTATAATTCTAGGATAAGATATCAACCAGGTCAAAGGAATTTATCCAAATCACATTTTGTACCCAAATCTGAAAAATCCGCTACCTTTTTCAAAAACCAGAATTGTACTGCAAGTTTCAGTTCCAAAAATTCTTTTACTGTATCTAATTATTTAGGACCAAACAAAGTTTATTTTTCAAGTACTCTATATTCTTCATATAGGAAACACATAAGATAGTTTTGGGTTCCTAAAGATTATATTAATAATGTATGTGGACCCACACAAATATGGGTAACAAAGTTATTTCTTGGTTAAACTGTTTTGTAGGTAAACTGCCTAAAGAGATCCTGTAAAAAGATATGGTACTTGGATAGTGGATGTTCAAGACATATGACAGGGTATTTTTCAACCTTTAAAAGTCTTATCAAGATTGATGGAGGACATGTCACTTTTGGTGACAATAGTAAAGTAAAAATCATCATCCTAGGCCAGATTGGTAACCCTAACTCTATTTCAATTTCTAAAGTACTGTATGTTGATGGATTGAAGTTTTAACTGCTTATAATATCTCAACTGTGTGATGATGGATTCAATGTTAAATTCAAAAACGATTCATTTCTTGTTTTTTAGGCTAAGAATAATTTAGTATTTAATAATTTTTGAAATGATAATGTATATGCTATAAATCTAGACACACTAGCCTCACAAAATGTCTCTTGTCTAAATGCCTTTCACAAAGAGTCTTGGATCTGGCATAGAAGACTAGGACATTGTAATAAACATTCTCTTAGGAAGTTAACTAGAAAAGTCTTAGTTAGAGACTTACCCAAATTAGAGTTTACAGACAATAAAGTATGTAATCCTTGTCAAAAAGGAAAACAACAAAAAATATCTTTCAAACCAAAGAAATAAGTAACTACTTCCCAACCTCTCGAGTTGGTTCACATGGAATTGTTTGGACCATCTAGAGTTTTGAGTCTCAATGGGAAGCACTAAGTTTATGTTATTGTAGATGATTTCTCTAGGTACACCTGGACCTTTTTCCTGGATCATAAAAGTGAAGCCTGTTCACACTTTACCAAGTATGCTAGGACTATAGAAAATCTTAGTGTACTTAAGATAAAATCCTAAAGAAGTGATCACAGTTGTGAGTTTGAGAATCACGATTTTGAATATTTTTGCTCACAAAATGGCTATAATCATAACTTTTATGCACCCTGAACACCTCAACAGAATGGTGTGGTAGAAAGAAGAAACAGAACCTTACAGGAAATTGCCCGATCTACACTCAATGAATATGATCTACCCATTTATTTATGGGATGAAGCTGTTAATACAGCTTGATACATAATAAATAGAGTCTTAATTAGACACATCCTTAAGAAAAATCCTTACGAGTTGTGGAATAATAGGAAACCCAAATTAGGTTATTTTAAAGTGTTTGGATGTAAAGTTTATATTTTGAACACTAAAAATAATTTAGATAAATTTGCCTCTAAAAGTGATGAAGGAATATTTATTGGATATTCTACATCAAGAAAAGACTATAGAGTTTTTAATAAGAGAACCAAATGTGTGGAGGAATCTGTACGAATCAAGTTTGATGAAGCAGATCCACTTGATCCCAAGACCTCACTAGAAAATATTAAAGAGGATATGTCCAATCTGAACATTAATGATAAAAACTCAAATCTTCATGAGAAAACAAATGTGAAAAATTCTAGTTCTAGAAATTCTCCACATCCTAACCATAGTGAACCAGATCAACCTGACCAATCTGAAATATCAAGTCCTAATTTCTCTATACCAACTAGGAATATTAAGAATCATCCTCTAGATGCTTTTTTTGGAGATTTAGATAGAGGAACACAAACAAGATCTTCCTTGAGAAACCAGGTTGAACATCAAGCCTTTTGTCACAAATTGAACCTGAAAATATCAATGATGCGATCAATGATGAATTTTGGGTAATGACTACGTAAGAAGAACTTAATCAGTTTGAAATAAATAAAGTTTGGAAACTTGTAGATAGATGTAAGGATACTTTGACTATTGGAACCAAATGGATGTTTAGAAATAAAGTAGATGAAACTAGAAATATAGTTAGGAATAAATCTATACGAGTTGCATAAGGATATAATCAAGAAGAAGGAATTGATTATAAAGAGACCTTTGCACCAGTATCTAGACTTGAAGTAATTAGGATCTTACTTTCCTATGAAGTACACTTGAATTTTAAACTTTATCAAATGGATGTCAAAATTACATTCTTAAATGGTTATATAATTGAGTATGTTTTTGTTGAACAACCCACAAGTTTTATAAATCCACATTTTCCAAATCCTGTTTTCAAATTATTGAAAGATTTATATGGTTTGAAACAAGCTCCAAGAGCTTGGTATGAAAGGATGAGTAATTTTCTCATTTCTAAAGGCTTTGCAAAAGGACTCGTAGATCCCACTTTATTTATAAAAATAATTTCAAAATAAGTTTTAATAGTCCAAATATATGTAGATGATATTATTTTTGTATCTTCTAAAAAATATTTATGTAATGATTTTTCAAACATAATGAAAAGTGAGTTTGAAATGAGTTTAATGGGTGAACTTAAATATTTTCTTGGATTTCAAATATTTCAAAATAAAGAAGGTATTATTTTCAATCAATGTAAGTACACAAAAGATATTTTGAAAGGATATGGATTTTATAGCATTAAGAGTAGTGAAACCCGTATGAGTTCTACATGTAAGTTAGATCTTGATGAAAATAGAAGATCAGTTGATCAAACTGCTTACAGAGGAATTATTGGGAGTTTTCTGTACTTAACTACTAGTAGGCCAGATATTATGTTCAGTGTGTGTATGTGTATGAGATTTCAAGAAAACCCAAAGGAGTCACATTTAAATGCTGTTAAAAGAATTTTCAAATACCTCAAATATACAACTAATTTAGGATTGTTCTATCCTAAAGGAAAACCTTTTGATTTAGTTAGATATTCATATAATGATTTTGGTGAATGTAAGTTTGATAGAAAGAGTACCTCTAGAACATGTTACTTTTTGAGAAAGTCACTAATATCATGGTGTAGTAAAAATAAAAATTTAGTTGCATTATCAACTGCTGAAGCAGAATACATTGCTGCGGGTAGTTGTTGTGCACAAATTTTATGGATGAAACACACCTTATTAGACTATGGATTTAAATTCAGACATGCCCCCATAAACTGTGATAACACAAGTACTATTAAAATTTATAATAATCCAATTTCTTATTCTAGAACAAATCATATTGATTTAAGAAATCACTTTTTGTGATATCATTATCAAAAAGGTGATATAAATCTTGAGTTTATTGGAACTGTGCATCAACTTGCTGATATATTCACTAAACCCATAAACTATGAGAGAATAAACTATATCAGACATGAACTAGGGATGATAAATCAGTAGAGGATCCTTGAAACTGATCTTGTCAAACCAATCCTTGAAATCAATCTTGTCAAACCAATCCTTGAAACTGATCTTGTCAAACCAATCCTTGAAACCGATCTTGTCAAACCGATCCTTGAAACCGATCTTGTCAAACCGATCCTTGAAACCGATCTTGTCAAAACTATCCTTGAAACCGATCTTGTTAAAACGATACTTGAAACTGATCTTGTCAAACCGATCCTTGAAACCGATCTTGTCAAACTGATCCTTGAAACCAATCTTGTCAAACCGATCTCTTGAAACTGATCCTTGAAACCGATCTCTTGAAACCGATCCTTGAAATCGATCTCTTGAAACCAATCCTTGAAACTGATTTCTTGAAACTGATCTCTTAAAACCGATCCTTGAAACCGATCTCTTGAAACCGATTCTTGAAACCGATTCTTGAAACCAATTCATAAAAGCGATCCCTGAAACCAATTTATTTCCACTGATGTAATTAAGGATTCTTTTGTGATTCTGTATGTTTTAAAATAAAATGATACTATTTTGTATTCTCCTTTTTTCCACATTTAAATTTTCATGATTTACGATCTACAATAACTAAATGATATATCTTTTAATCCATCATGATCTTTCACCTTCTTCTCTGCTGTAAAGCCTTCTACATTTTGTCACTCTCCCTCTCAACCCTCAACCTTTGAACACTATTGGAATCCAAAGCCCCAACATGGAAAGGACCAAGTGTGTTATGGAAGAGCCAATAAAATCTCCATCTTCTAAGAGACATAAAGGTGAGTCCAATGGGATTGCGAAACTGAGCTTGAAAAGCCGAGTGGTTACAGCAGAAAAAGAGGTGTTTGTTGAGTGGCTTCTGTCGAGAAAGTATTTTTTATTGAAAGTACTAGAATCTCAAGGGTGGATCAATTGTTTTTCCAATAATGAAAGTCCTTATTATCCTCAGTTAGTGCATAAGTTCTATCAACATTTGAAGATATACCTGGATGAAGCTGAGGTAGCAAAGATGAAGTCTGTGGTAAAGGGAAAGGAGATATCTTTTTCATCTAAGGAATGTGATGAATGCTTATAAATGACTCATGAAGGTGTCTATGATGACTATCCAGGTAATATTCCACCTTCCTCTAATTTGTTCTCTTATGAAGATGCTCTGAAGGAGCTAAATGGAAATAGAGAATCTTGGAGGATTATTGAAAATGAATTTGAAGGAGAGATAATACTGCTTTTTAAGTTTATACAACATCAAATCTGCCCAAGGGAGATTTATCTGATGTGAAGTATCAAGTTGTTTTCTTGATTTATTTGTTGAAACATGGGATAAAAGGGAACCTATGTAGGTATCTAATGGTGCATATCTCTAATTTTATCAAACCATCCAAGAAAGCAACATGTCTATACTATCCAAGGATGATCTCTACCATGTTGAAAAAGGTAGGTTGCATGGAAGATGGAGATGAATTGATAAGTTCTTGTAGTGGTTTTTGTATTGAAAAAGACATTTTTAAAAGGATGAAAATATTCTGGAACCCATGGAAGAGATGTTAGGTAGGAGATGAAGAAAGGCTGTATGATGATTTCAATCCAGTTGACCACCCTTCTAGACCAAAATACCAAGTTGATCCAGATCTCAAACCAGGAGAGGTTCCAGTTTATTCTGATGAGGAAGCTGACTAGGAAGTGAAAAGGGAAGAAGGATCTCATTTTGATGATAGGAATGATCCTGATATTACTAAAATCCCCAAGGACATTTCTTATGGACCTGCTAGTCCACCTTTGGAATTACCATCAAGAGAATCAGTGTTAGGTGATGAGGATGAAGAAGTGACCGAGGTTACTAGAGTTGAGGGATATGTGAGTAAATTAGATGGGAAGTCTGATGATGATGATGATGATGATGATTATGATGATAAGGATAAAAGAGGAAATGATGAGCATTTAAGTGATTCTTAAAAAGTAGGACAACAAGTGGTGGACAGATCCAGTGAGGAATCTGTACATAGAGCAGGTAATGAAGATGAGCATGTTGAACAGGAGGCTATTGATAATAGAGATGCTGAACATGAGGATAGATGACATCATCCTAATACTGAAAATCAAGAAATCATTCAGGAATTAAATGAACTTATGGATAGTGGTCCTAAGGAATAAGCTGAGGATCAAGCGCCTCAAATTGAGGAAGTTCCTAGAGAAATTGAAGTGGATAGAAATCATTTAGAAACTGAAGTTCAGTTGGTTCCTATACCCAGAAATGATGTTATGGATAGAGGACTGAATAAAGAAGTTGATGAAGATGAAGTTGCTTTTGAGCCTGAGGGAAGAAGGATCAGGATTGATACTGTTGGGCCGAGAGACTGGACCTGTACTAGAGAGTGGAATAATGATCCATGATCCATTATTTTTTGTTTAGAGTATGACTCAGATAAAGAAAGGATACCCCTCCTTCTAATCCACAAGTCTAGGCTGAACTAGAACATATTGCACCTGTTCCACCAGCTTCACCTCCACCAGTAGAGCCAGTAGCACATTTACTTCCCAATGACTATGTCACTAAGGATGATTTGGAGAAACTCAAAAATGATATATGTGAGTCTGTGATAGCTTCAGTGGGATCTAGAATTCAAGCCTCCAATTCATCAGGTATTTCAAATGCTGATGTAATGAATATTGTAAGAATAATGATCCAAGAGATTCAAACGAATATCATTACCACAACAGAAACCATTATCAATAATAATAATTTGCTGAGAGAGGAAGTAAAAAAAATGAGCAATGAGTTAAATACTCTAACCTTTGACTTCAAGACCTCTTTTAGTGGTGTACTAGAAGTTATTAGGAACTTGGTGACTCATCTCCTCAGTGTAGATATGAAAACGTTTATATAAGATCTTGGAAAAATGTTATCCAGACCATCCAGTTCTAGGAGTGGGAAAAGTGTTGTTGCTGATTTGGAGTCTCTCAAGGTTGTGATGAGAGAGGAACTCCAAAATCTTCAGAGTATTTCAGACAAAGAAACTATTGAAAAGGTGCATCGAAATATATATCTTGTGTACAATATGGTAAGACAATTCACAAATTAAGACTCTTCTACTCAGAAAGAGATTCGAGAAAATGTGGATAAGTACTTTACCAAAATCTATACCAAGCATGACCTCATAAATAGCTTCAAGTTTCTAGCATAGAATCTTCGAATACCTCCTGTCACCAAAGCCTTCAAGAAGCAAGTTACTCAGCTGAAGGAGTTTACCCCTTTACTGAATAAATTCTTAGAGAATAAGGAAGACTTAAAAAAAGTTATGCAGTATGGTGGTGAGATCATAAATGATTTCATCAACATGCTTAATCCTTATCTTCATGTTTAGGATGAATCCATTGTGGTCCCTCCTACAACATCCATTGGTACTACCACTCAGCCTCCTGCTCATATGACTGTCTCTCAAGCCTTGTCTCAGATTCGACCGGTCATCACAGAGCAAACTCCCAGTCGTGTGTTGTTAGAAATAAGGCCTAGTCCTGAAGCAAATGTACCTACAAGTGTTTTCCTGCCTGGTGTTATCTTCAGACCACCTCTTCCCTCTGCCTCTACCAAACCATATCATCCCCCTTCAGGTTCTTCAGATAAAGGAAAATCCCCAAAATAGCCAAACCCTTAGTGGTGGATTGTTTTTCTTTGATAGGTATTTGATCTTTTCTTTTCCTATACTTTTATGACTCTTAATGGAAATCCTTATGGTGTCTTTATTCTATGTTATTTATCCTTTCTGCTTTTTTTTCTAATCCCAAAAGGGCAAGAAAATAAGTCATACATTATTTATCTAAGGGGGATATTTTATGGTTTAGGAAACATGGCATGTACTCACCTTAATCCATTTACAGAGGGGTAACTTTGTTTTAAAAATTCAAGCAAGAAAAGACTTTAGTTATATTGGATAATTACATTTAGTGCAGTTTTCTATGTCAAGCTATCTTTATTCTATATATTTTCATGTATGCCATAATTTTTTATTATCAAAAATGGGGAGATTGTTGGACCCTCTATGATATTATAGTTTTCATAATCACGAATAATGTCAATATTCCATTTTAATATCTCTAAGTAAATCAATTACGTAATACAGAAAAATATACTTAAATAAGTTAATAACCTATATTCATGAATAAATATGTTTAAAAGTATATTTATACATGTATTTTTGGATAACACTTAGCCTTGTAATGTTATGTGTAAGACAAACACTTCATAACCTTTTTAGATTCCCTCACACACCGATGTTCGACACACTGATGTTCGACACACCGATGTTCGACACACCGATGTTTGACACACCGATGTTCAACACACCGATTTTGGAAACACCAATGTTTGACAGATTGAAGATGATAAAAAACTGAAGTTGATAGACCAAAGATTATAACACACCAAAGTTGACAGACCGAAGATGCTAACACACTGAAGTTGACAGACCGAAGATGCTAACACACCGAAGTTGGAAGACCAAAGATGATAACACACAGAAGTTGACAGACCAAAGATGCTAACACACCGAAGTTGACAGACCAAAGTTGACAGATTGAAGATGACACACCAAAGATGAAAGACCGATGTTACCAAACCGAAGACAACAGACCGATGCAAATGACTCACCGATAGTCATAAATAACTGTTTCAATTTTATTAATTCAAATTTATTTATAACGGTCATATTTAGATATATTAATGTTTTTGACATTATTTAATGTTTTTCGTAGGAATATCCTTAGACAGTATGAGGTACATGCATGTGAAACGATCTTTATGCGTAGTGGACCCTGAAGTATAAAAGGACTCAAACTTCAACTTAAAAGAAGCGCGAAGAACACACTGAAATACAGATTGTGCGAATATGAAAATAGAGGAACTCAAAGATTGAGATCACTAGAAGTTCCTAACGAGCAACATTTTTCTGAATCTCACTATTCATCGAGACATTAAAGAGAGGAACCTTTTCACACCTAGAAGCTGGATTACAGAAACTACGACACTCTATTCTGAATCCAACTTCAGAAGAGGACTCTAATTCTATTTCTCTCTACATCCAATAAGTCCAGAGCTTTACTGCACATCACACAGAGATTTCTAAACTCCACTCTTCCTTATTAAACTCTGTTTTGATCTTGTAGTTACTATTTGAGTAGTGTGTATATCTATTTGTATCACGCACACTGTCTCCTGAGCATAACTGTAGGATAGAAAAATATCCTCACTCTCAATATCTCTTTCACTTGTATCCCACGTAGAACTATGGAAGAGATCATGTGTGATCTGTTTATTATTTCTTCTAATGAATAAATGTGGTAGAGGTCAGGTGTGACCTGGAAAACCTTGTGTGTTGTTGTGAACCCCGATCCAGGGTGTGGATCAAAAATTTATTAATATAAATTGCTTGGTGGCAGGTGATCACCAAGTGGAGAGGACTAAGTCTCAGCTTGAGACTGAACCTCTTGTTTTAAGCACTGTTCCATTTGTCTTATATTCTTATCTGTTATGTATTTATTACATTAATATAAACCAAACTTTGATAGTTAGTTTAGCAAGTGTTTATATCTATTTTGAATTAGTATATTAGTTTCAAAAGTTTTACTAATCTTTAGATTGGTAAAACTAATAACTAATCAATCTTTAGATAAACTAATTGACATTTTAGGACTTATATAAATTCACTACAAACTAACTTTGATTTTATTATAATAGGGGGATATTATTTTAAAGAACCAATTTTAATAGAAATTTTGAATAGATACTCAATTCACCCCCCTCTTGAGTCATCTACTCCGACCAAAAATCAAGAAAGATAAAGTCCTTGGACTTTGTCAAAACACCCAAACTTCCCCTCAAGGGTTTGTTTAACTAAAAATGAGAAACCCAACTATCTTAATTCTTGAAACAAGTTCCATAGGATATGAAACACCCACAATCAAGTCACATTATAGAAAAATAATTTGGTCATATAAAAAATGGTTCTCATAAGGAAACACACATGTACCAAAAGAAATAGAAGTCAATCATGAATCTCAAGAACACAAGAACACACCATCATATCATGCCAAAAACCATATATAATATCCTTATATGATAAGGAACTTCCTACCTCTAGTACATTAAATCCAAACAGTAATAGCCACCAAGATTCATCACCTAAATCAATCCATCCCACTAAAGATCCATTGAACTAATCCAAATTTATCAAAACATGGATTTTATAATAAGATTCAAAAATAAAGAAATTACGAGGGATGGAATTTGATTATTCTTACCCAACAAGATACTCCACCAATTGAGATATATATCCACTCAAGGAAGATATACCAAAACTCTAGATCCAGTGTCTATCCATCAGAAAACCTAGAATTATCCATTATATTATAATATAATCCATATATACAGTCAACGTAGCTTTGATCTATGATTCATATCAAGATAAGAAGAATATATCTAGGAAATTCATGAATAAAAGAGGAATAACAACACCTTACCTTGAATCTACATGATCAAAAGACTCTAGATACACAAAATTTGGAGTTTTAAGGGAAATAAAACATCAAGAACCACCAATAGAGTTATTAGGTTAAAGATTCTTAAGAATAAGAGTAATAATTTGGAGCATAAAATAGTTTATAAGTTTTAAACCCTACTTTTAGATTAATTAGAACCCTAAACATGGTTGTGTCACATGGTTTACTAAACCATACAATAATAATGAAATTCTCTCCACCTATTCTAGGAACTTGCATGGTTTGATCACACAATTTGGTAAACTATGCTCTAATTTTTCTTTTTGACTCTATCCCAAGTCACACCGTTTCCTAGGAAATTTTTCATAGTTAGATCTAATCATGTAATACCAATCATCCTTCTCAACCAAGCTGTACAGTTTCATGGGGAGAACCACACATTTTCCCCTAACCATACACTAATCATGCATCCTCTCAAAATCCCATAAACCCTACAAAACCAAACATAGGATACCCAAGACTTCAACCAAGAAAAACATAACTAAAAAACACTTAAATAAAGGATTAAATTAGGGCATAAGGTATATTAAAATTCTAGGTCATTACAGATCCCCTTTTATTTCATATAAAATTTAAAATAAAAAATAAAAAATTTACCACAAATTTATCATATATAATTAATACAACACATATTTTAACGATAACACGAATAAAAATACTCAATAATTCATGGTTATGTTAATAAATAGAATGGTATAGAACCAACTACTAAAAATTGATATAGTTGATGATAAATGATGTTAATCCACCCAAGAAGATAATATAAAATCCTTATAGTAATTTTACAAAACCTAAAATGAATAAAACCTCAACCAATTTCATTAATTATGAAAATTTAGGCCACTATAAAAAAATAGGGAAAGATGAATTAATAATAACATAGAATAAGAATAAAGAGGAATTATTAGAGGCTCATACCTAAGACAATCCCCCAAACTTGATGAAGATCCACCCAAATAATCCAAGAATAAGTGAGTGTCAAAGATGGGATGTCACCTAGAAAATTCTGAAGGTGTAGGAAGGAAAAAAGGTTAGAATGGATAGAAAAAAATTAATAAATAAAAATAAATACATTTTTAAGGGGATTCATGGTTTTTACACATGATTTAATAGACTATGTGTCTAACTACACAACCCTTACTGGTATTATTTTTGGCCCGCGTGACTATTTTTTATGGTAACTTAGACTATATGACCTAATCATTCAACCTATGATTTTTTCTAAAAAAATAATAAATTTTGTTCTCAAGCTCTATGGAAAGTAATACAATAAATAATAAATAAAATATTTATCTACTACTGACATTTTAGGTATCAAACTTCCCCCAGTATGTAACTTTTTACCTCAATAAATTCTTCATGGTGTTCATTGATAAAAAATATGTGAGGCCATTAATCCCTCATATGAGATTATCACTCCCATGTTTTATGAGATTCATTACTATAATTATAAAAAATATAAACTAAAGGAATGGAATTTCCTCACAACACCTTAATCTAATGATTAATAATTCAAACAATTTTTTTACTAATTAAGAATCATGCTTCAATTCTAAATCTTTCCAATAAAGAACATGATAGGGATCAAGATAATATTTATTAAAATAGAATATGTGAAACATTTCATGAATAGATGTTATTTAGATAGGTAATACAATATGGTATATGACTTTTCCAAGCCTTTCTATATTCTCAAACGGTCCCACATACCTTGTCATCATCTTACCTTACTTCCCAAAATATCTATGACCTAATCAAGGTGAAACATTAAAAAATATTTTATCATGAACTTAGTATTATGATATCCAATATCTCTGAATACCATATGATTTATAGTGACTTTGAACCATTATGAAATGGTTTCGAATCAAATAAATTTTATATTTTATTTCCCAAAAAATATTCAATCACACCAGAGAAGATTCACCAATCCCAACCTAATATAGTAGAGACCGATAAGTACAATCATACAAGGTATTTAAATGAGCCATACTTATCAAATAATGATAAATTTATTATATAAAAATTCAATCAATGATAGATGGTACTCCCATGATCCTTAAAAATACAAGACATTAGTTTAAAATGACTTTCCATAGACACTTTAAGTCCCTTCAAAAATTAGGAATCTCTATCCGAAACGATTATTAATGACCACCATAAAATTTAACAAATTATTGTATGTATAACTCCTCAAGATAATTGAACTTCAAGATCTATTTAAATTGAAAATAAATTGAAATATTTTATCAGATTAACAATGATTACCGAAATAGAACTTATCCCACATAGTATTATAGTAAATCCCATGATAAATCCCACCGACCCCTCTTCTCACTTCTAGGTAGGAATGGGAAAGATATGTAATACACTCATTGGTTTTTGAGGTTTTGCCTCTATATGTAGATAATTGATTAAAGATGAAAAAAATCAGTAATATTCCTCCTAGTCCAGGATACCAATACTATTATTTCATATTATAATAGATATTGGTTTCATATAGATGAAAAATACACTAATATTGATGGTAGTAATTCTTCATTAATTTCCTCAGAGAAACAAAAACCAAAAACCACTTCTTGAAGAAAACAAAGCCATCAAGATAAAAAACATCATTCAAAATTATCCCCACCATCTATAATTCTTATAATACAATGATATTAAAAATCTAATGGATACTTTGGATGAGTCAAGTATATATAAGAAGACATAATATACACATTCAATATGAATATAAAATCCTCCCCCTCTTTCACTTATAAATACAAACCTCCAAGGAGACTCATCAATTTCCATTCACTACTATACTCCTTCACCACCTACACTAGAAAATTCTTATTAAGAGTAATTATAAAAACATTACCTTTTTTAGAGTATAGAAAATGTCACAATCAAATGTATAAATAAATTTCACCCAAATCCTCTAACAATGGTTTAACAATTTGATAAGAAAATATATCCTTGATTTTTATGATCGATGTAAACTATAAATTTCCCACTGAATAAATAAAATCACTAACACTTCAAGGAAATAATAACTATAAATAATTCAAGATTATGGGTTGGGTATATATTATTATATATAATTAACTATAAAGAACCATAAACTACCACATGGTCATTTTTTATAAGCACAGAACCCAAACCCATAAATGATTCATTATAGTAGACATCATAACATTCTCCCGATTTGGATAAAATCAATATAGAATCTGATTCTAATATATTTTTAAACTCATCAAAATATTCTTGATATTTAGGGATCCATAAAAATTTCATCCATTTCTTTCTAAGAGTGATCAATGACAAATCATAATTTGATAAATCTTTCAAAAATCACCAATAATGTTCTTTGAAACCCATGAAGCTTCATATCTCAATGAAATTATTTAGTGTATCCCAATACATAAAAACATCTACCATTTTAGGATAAATTGTATGAATTGTATAGAAACCAAATTTTCTAATATATTCAATTCTTAGATAAAAAAATTGTACTTTAATATCTAAAAATATAATTGGATATCTCAAAAAATCCCAATACAATCTTTTAATGATGCCTTGGAATAAACTAGAATATTAACCAAAAATACCATGACAAAAGAGTTGAGATATTGATGGAAAATATGGTCAGTTAAATCCATAAAAGATATAGGATAATTTATTAATACAAATGGAATAAAAATACATTCAAATGACCATAACTACTTCAAAAATGAATCTTGGGTATATATCATTATTTTATCCTCAATGGATGTGTTACAACCAGGAGGTTGTGTGTTTTATTTTCCCATAATAAATGGAGTTTTGAGTTAATTTACATAAGGATTCATGAATCCACTATGATTCTTAGAGGATGTTAAATATGGTTTACTATAAATGGTTACCATACTTGGTGGTGAATTATTGTTGACATTTTCATACATGGAATGTGGAAAATGATATGAAAGATTTGGAGAGAAATAAATGGAGTCACCATAATAACTACATGGATCGATGAAAAAAACAAGGTTAAGGATTCATATAAGGGAGAGGCTTAGTAAGACTTGAATAATTGGACCTTTCTTATGAAATAATGCATTGATTATGATTTGATTATGTAAACATTGTTTATTATGGATAAATATGGAAGTGGAAAAAGTGTTAGCATGCAATTATTAATTTGAAGCTAACAAGAGGAAGTTTATTTAAGGAACTACACATCACATCATAATAGTGTATATCATGACATAATATGTCTATGCATGAGAGTAACCTATAGTATTCAACTGATGAATACACCATGAAAGAGGATACCAAACAACAACCTAGCATGCATAAGATTAAACTTATGATATATAAGAATAATTTCTTGAGAGAAACATTGTAACGGATATAAACACACTATAATGTAAACAATGAATGAATAAGTGTATTTAAGGAGGCTATAGATAGTTTTGTTAAAAGTGGAATAATCACACTGCAATGATGTATATTGTTCCATGAAGAAAAAGATCACACTGTAGTGAAAACCCCAAGATTATTCAGTGTTATACTATATGGACTGGGGAGATTGGATCACACCACTGCATGAATGACTCACAACAACCCTATGAGACATATATGAGTGTAAGGAATCATCATATCAAAAAAAGTAGATTGTGTTGTGAAGATCAAGTTTTTGGTAGAATAACATGAAGTCGTGTTTGGATAAAAATAAGAGACTTTCACCTTGAAGGGATGAGTCACACCATAATGAGTCCATGATTCATGGATATTTTAGAAATTCAAACTATTATCTTCTAGGTATTTTAAATGGTATTCCATCCATATTTTTTGGATTTTTGGTTTGATAAAGGACCACGTTGTAATATTAAAATTAGGGAAAACTAAAGTTAACGACACCTTAGTTATGAAGATAATGTTGTGATATAAATATTTCCAAGTAGTTGTTTCATACAATTTTTTCAAGGGAATTCCACCTCACATGAATTTTCATTCATTGGTGGGATACATTATACCCTAAATTACTTCTTTACAAAGGTGGGTGACATTCATCACATCTTTAGAGATGTCTACTCCTTGATCGAAACAGGATGATGGGATGTCAGTTCATCTTTCCATGGATACCTCCTCAGAATTCATCGCCTAGTATGGGTCTCCATTATAGGTTAAGATGTTATTTGTTAGCCTCATTTCTGGTTCCATATCTTTGTGGACACTAATTAATTTCATTCCTTCTGTTTTCAAATTCCAATGGGTTGAGCTAGGGTAGAAACCTTTGATCAAGAGAGTAGTTATGTTAAGAATCATTGAGCATGTATGGATAATAGAACATTGGTGTACCCATATTATTCCTCATAAGAGGGATTCTAAAGGGAATGTAAACTTAAGGAATCCCATATTTATTTCTGGATATTTTATGCCAGAGGCATGTCTTTTGAGGGTTTCCTCAAGAATACCATGTTTAACACATGGTAGGCCATGAGTTTAACATCCTGCAGAGATAGATCGAAGAGATTAGAATGTCTCATTAGATAAAATCATAGATTTGTATCCCTAGGAGGGATCACCTATAAGGTTTACCAGATGGATGAATCATGACACCCAATGAGATCTAACTTAAGGTGGTGTTTCCCATAAAGGGAAGATTTCACACCATGAAGGGATACGTCCTTAGGAGGGAGGCACTGAGGTTTACCATTTTATGGGTGGGAACACCTCTGATGGTGAACCTGTGTTATGTGCCCCATAGATTGAAAGATGTTATATTGTGAAGTATTATCTTGAAACCACTGAGGGAGGACCAGGGAGGTTTACCCCAATGAGGGGGAAACCAAGGTTTACCATTGGCTATGATTGAACCTCATAGAGGCTTCTTACATACACTATATAGAAGATAGGGATCAAAACCCACATAGTTTGAAGGGGTAGTTTGGGGATTACACATGGCTTGATTCTCTTTTCTAGAGGAGCACTATTGGTTGTATGAACATGTATTGTGTGAGGATTATGCATGGTTAGTTTCCCAAGTGCTACTAAGAGCTGTGGTGATGTGGATGGTATGATCTCACTGGGATGTGGTGGCCTGAGTAAGAATCAAAATGGAAATGGAGGAAGTGTTGAAATGGAATGGATGTAATGCATGGAATGTGAGGGGTGATGGTCCTGAACCTCAAGTAAGATTTCTACATATCCCAATGTCTAATAATCCAATTCCACATAGTTCAGGATGGGGTTATGAGACACCCAATGCAGCTCATGAGAATGGAACGCATGGATAGGGACCCAATGGAAGTGTAACCTCCAAGATAGGGCATGATCTTCCTGAAACATAATGACTCGAGACAAAGACAAGGATAGTAATGGATGAAGGGCTTGAACCATGGGGAGGCTTCTACATAACAAGTTTAGAATACAGGGATCAAAGTTCACATAGTTCAGGATGACATTGGGGCTTACACATAGCTAGCTTGCCTTTGAAATGTTGAGACTCACACATGGTTAGTAGCCCAAAAAAATGGATCAGAACACCTCAAGGATATAAATCAGTGGGATGTGTCCCATAAAGGGAATATGTCACATAATGAGGGTATATCCCTAGGAAGGATCACCCAAGTTTACCACTAATGGTGATTGAACCTTGTGGAGGCTTTATACACACCCTATTTAGGAGATAGGGATCAAAATATGTATAGTTTGACATTAAGGAGAATGGGGATTACACAATAATGTGACCCAAATTGATAGGTTTCATGGTCACTACAAACTTATAAGCCCACGTGAGTCACGTTCAGTGTGAAAAAAGAGGTAGGATTAGACGTAACGATTGTGTCACAAAAGGTGCATCCATGAAAGGTGATATGGGGCTTATGCACTGAGGTGGACTAGGGAGATGTGGATTGGGGATTAATCTAGGAGGGATGCCTGAATATAATCTCATCCCACATTAGGAGGATATTATTACCTTATAATAGGGTGAGGAAGATCACACTCTCATGGAGAAGAGTGGGCGTGTAGAATTCCCAAGGCGTGACACCCCATGTGCATTGCATGAGGTGAGACTGTAGTTTAATGTCATGTGATGAGGATAATGGGGCTTATAAGTTTAGTATATTTAAGCTCAGATGGGGGGGAAATCACTCCTCACCCCTTGGAATTACAAAATTTATACCCACCCACACTCGGGGAAGGTAAGGCATAAACAATTACCAAAAGGATTAGGGTGGAGGAGTGGTCAATCGTAGGCTCCACCTTAGTGTCACTATGAAAAAATAAAGGTGGATTAGTGTACCTATGAAAAAAATAAAGATTTAGGGAAAATGATATGGGACACAACATGAGGGACCAATAAATCACTACGTACTATCCTGGAGGTCCGTTTAGAGTAGGTGTACACAAGATGTGGGAGTTGTGTGCAATAAGGGATTAGACATGGTGTTTTGAGGTAAAGACAACCCATGGAACCTAAGGGAAGATGTTTGCTCAATATTGGAGGCTTGAGTTAAAAATTAATGGGGGATAAGTGGAAGAAGTAATGTATGATGTCAAGTGTTGCGTGAAAGAAGGGTCTTTTGCACACACTTGTCTTATGCTCAAAGGAAATGGGTGAGGGTGAAGCCCTTGAGGGCCCACCCAAAGGGGGAATCATAGAAGACCCATCATGAATGATCATATAAATTTAAGCCATAAATTGTTCATGGTTTTAAAAGGGATCATAATGCATGCACGAGAGTGATGGTTCAACTTTCGAATCGTTACCCTGAAAAGGGAAGTGTGAACTTCTATTTATAGGTGAAATTATTGGAGGAAGCATTGGAAAATGGTGGTGCAGAAGACTATGTTTGAAATTGCATTGGGAATGTAAGAGACTTATATGTTGTCTAATCTTATGTTTCAACCTTTACACTTCCGTGAATATGACTTGGCTTTTCTTGTATGGCCGGGGAAGAAGATTTTTGTTGACGTTGCATTGGGTGTGTAAGAGACTTACGCACAGATTTCTGTCTTGCGTGAAGGTCTCTAAAACTACACGCACCACTCTTGGCCTTCTAAGAAAGGTCAATTGAGTCAAATGGTGTATTCAGTTTTCTCAAATATTCTCATTTTCAATTTCAATAAGAATTCAGTTCCAAAAAAATTCCCCCCTTAGAATCTGAGTTGAAAAGGGACCAGAAGGTTGGGTTTTGAGGGAAACTTCAAAAAGGACAACATATTCTTGGAGGTACACATAAATTCTGAATATTGGCACATATAGCACCTTGTGAACGAGAAAAGGACTTGGTCCATGACTATAAATATGTGGGGTCCCCTAGGAATAGTACTTTGAGTTTTCGTATGCCAAGAAACTTTTCTCTCATGCATGTAAGTTTCTTATTCTTGTGTGGAAAACCCAAATTTTGGTCGATAGTTTATGCACAACCAATGAATATTTCATGCTCCAAACTTAGAATGTTTTTTAGAATCCACCATCTAATCTCACACGCAACCACTGATTTTTCATGTAACCCTTCATCCTTTCATGCATCATCCCTACTATCTTCAACATTCATTTAAGATGGCTGACCAATAGACTGTTGTTGAGAGAGAAGCATCCAATGTTGCGTGGAGGGTAGAGATGTTCTAGAATCACCATATACTTCATGAAATAATGGTGCTATTAGATAATAAGATGCTCTTGGGCATGATGACATAGTCTTAGAAGGATTATGTCTTGAGAGATAGTCTCCCACTGTGGAATTTTGGGATACAGGATGAAGTGGCCATCTCAGTCTTTGAGACAGACTCACCAAGGTCGTGGGCCACATTTGAAGATAACAACCAGTGGTACAAAATCACAAACCATGGACATACTTATAGGGAATTTTATGAGTTGTTGTGGATGGTTTTAGTTGGTTCACTAAACATATGAAGAGTTTGGAGAAGATCTGCGAAACATATGGCAGTTTGAAGTCATATGAACATCACAATTTCACTTCTACCATCAACAAGATCTAGCACCAGAGCTGTTCAAATGGTGGTCTCCTAACACAAAAACTTTCCACCTCCATCATGTGGAGGTTAGTATCAGTCTTTGGGATATACATTACATCAGGGTAATTCCTTTAGAGTGAATTCAATATGATGAATTCCTACTAACATAGAACATTTGGGAGAATAGAACAAAACCCCCATTTTCACATGGAATATGTTAGACTTGGAAAAAAAGAGGCTAGAGATAAAATACATTCTGAAGGAAATCCCATACCCAACTTGAATCTTCCTATTACATAAGATGGGTGACTATATGAGGATGTCAGGATGAGGAAGGCAGTTCCTGACTGCATCTTAAATGGGAAAGGCCAGATCATACTGGGTGATCCTAGAAGTAGGAGAATATCAGTTGTAGGGCTTCAGTGTGAATGAGATCTGAGATCTATGTGTGTGGTATGCAACTTTATTTTCTACCTTCCTGAGTGGGTGGATACTTCTGGTGAGGGACACAAGGATGAAGGTCCATCTGGGGATGCTGCTAATGGTTGGGATCATGGAAACCCACAACAAGGTTAATATCAAAGTTCTTGTATTATCAAGGCTATACATTATTCTAGGGTGTATCTCAAGGGGGACATGCCTAGGAGAATATATGAACCATTCATAATCCTCCATGGCTAGATCATAGCTCATTTCAGTGGATATGATTTCCCAAATGTAATTCATTCTCTATTCAATGACCTATGACCATATTTTTTGAACATTGTTGGGGTCCGACCACTAATTCTTAACAGGGAAGGGATCAATATCTACATCAGAAATCAAAAAAACTACAATTTCCACCCACTCTAAACCCCATTCATCTAGATGGTGGATGACTAGTGATGTCCACTAGAGCATAGGGAGTATATATAGAGTATCAAGGGCGGTGTGCGAGTATCCTGAATCAACAAAAAGATCTTTTTCAAGCCATACATGCCATCACGCTTCACCAGACAGTTTGGGTGCCTATAGATAATTCTTAAGAAGTTTTACATAGTGGTCCAAGAGGATCATGACCCTTGTATCCTATATCATTTATGGTGCATGCTTACAACTGTCATCTTTGGTTAAATAATTACACCACCCCCACTAATGTTGATGCTGTCTTGTCAACAGAATATGATAATCACTGAGTGGTGGAATATCTAGAAGAAATTATATGAAAGCATACTCATCAGATCAAAGAAGCAAGCGTGGAGTCTAGGTGACAATAAAAAAGGTGAGCTGGGACAACATGTGCTAGAACCTTAGTGGTAGGAACATCAGAGGGTGAGACCACACCTCCTTCATACGAGGAGGGGTCATCCCAAAGGTGACCTCATGGACCAGTTAGAGACGATCATAGGAAGAAATTGAGATACTTTATATAACCTAATGCTAATGTAACCTTCCATGCATTTTTATTGGCTTGGATAATACTGTGGTAATTGATAAATCCAAAAGACCTGTGGTGGAAGTTTACGTGAGATGGAATCCAACTACCAGATATTGGGCTTATCTGGGTCTTAGTTAGGGTGTATTTTCAACAACGATATACATATCTAATGTCCATGGACATCTATTCACTACAATAGAAAAAATATGAAGAGACAGATATTTTGGTAAGAGTGATGCTCAACCAAGAGCATGACCTAGAAGATCTTCCACATGAAGATAAAAGTGGCGATGAGGAAGAGGAAGAAGTAGAAGGATAAGAGGAGGAAGTAGAAGAAGAAGAAGTTGAGGAAAAAGTAGTAGAAGAAGAAGAGGTGGTCGAGGATGAAGATCCTGCTAGTAAGAAAGCCTAGGGGACAATGACTCATCTAGGGAGTCCCTGAGAGAGTGTAAATATTTCTAGCTATGATGAGGGACTCATCGAGCATCTCGACATAATCCATAATTTATATCTTCCTGATCCCTTATCTTTTCATAACTTGAATCCATTAACCGAACCTTGTCTTATATAGGAGCGTGTTTATGTTGACCAAGGATCCCCTACCATAGGGGGTGAGAATCTGCCAATGAACATGGAGAGACATTCACCTAGGCCTATATCTAGGGGTGATCCTGGAATTTTTTTGGATATGGTTGATATGTATAGAGGTTTTCCAAACAAGGGGGAAAATAGACAAATTCAGAATCATGGGTTGTTTCCACTATCCATAATGTGCCCATGCTAATCATCGAGTTAACAAGAACATAGGGGTCTCCAATAGTAGAAGTTCCTATGGCAACTCATACACTTAATCCAGTTGGACTTAGCTCTTGTAAGTTTTTACCCTTATAGACTCATAGCCATCACCTAAGGATCTAGTTAACTGAGGTGTCTATTCTATGTAGTGATTGTAAGACTACAATCCCGAAACACTGATGAGTCTGGTATATCTATGGGAGGTCTTTTGATGATTGTACCTATAAGTGAGGATCCGAACACTCAATTTGATCCAACCTTAACACTTGGTGAGCAGGAGGTTATAACTATGGGTGATGCCACTTCTAGGGAAGAGCCTGAAACTGGAGAGGGAAAGGTTTTTGAGGAGTAAATGAGTGATGAGGGTCTCCCACATGTCATAGATCTCAGTACCTTAGAGAGAATATTGGAGGAATATCCTATTGCTAAGCTTTTGGCTATATTTTCAGAATACGAACCTATAGACCCTGAGGAGTTGAATGATTCTGATCCACATGCAGCTAAGGAGAGCCACATGACTCGACGTAGGTAATGGAAGTGCATCAAGAATTTAATTGATGCCCTAGAGGCACAATGGATAAGATGAATGGGGTCACTCTGCACCTAGATACGTTGTCTCTATGCTAGAGGGGTGGATGCTCGCTATCTTCATGTGCTGATACACGACTATCTTGTTGAGAAGATATGGAAAAGTAATCAACACTTAGATGCTGCAAGGTGCCTGAAGAAATATGACAGTATCTGGAATCTCCAAGAGGACGAACAAGAGACCTAGCACCTAGAATTACAAGATAAAGAGTTCCCCACCTTTTCACCAATCAATCAGAACTCATTGCATGAATACAAGTCTATCTAGCAGAGGCCCAAGAGCAGCTGAAGTAGGCGAGCCATCAAATAGCTGACCTACAAGATGAACATGATCGGGAATAGATTAGGGATAACGAGATTTCCTCTATGTCCTTCGTTGAGGATAGAGATATCAAGAAGTGGTAGGATACTGTAGAATACACACACCAAAAAGTGGTGGTGCTGAAGAATTCCATCGAAGGGTCAGATTCATAAGTGCTATGTTTTGGACAAACTTATGAAACATAATTTTTTTTGTTGATTTCTTATTTTGAACTAGGTGTATGGAAATATTTATTTCTTATTTCAATTACTACACCTCAATAATATCTGTGAGGAAACTAATGATCAATCCCTAAGCTCATGTGGGTCATGCCCGATGTGAGAAAAAAGGGACGAACACATAATAGTTCACTTTGTATGAGATTTCTAGATAATCATAGAATACACGAGGTCCACAATTGTTGAATGAACACCCATATTGTTTGATTTGAGTGACTTAAACTAGATAATATGGCTCTTAGAACATTTAACTTTCCTTTCCCAATGTTCTTTAGTGCATGAGTGGGATAACACTAGGAGAATTGGAATCAATCCAAATAAAGGGGAAATGGGAAGTGTGAATCATGATGACCAAAATTAGAAACATAAGAAGGACGTAATCATAATATAAGAAAACTTTTGATCATATTTGAAACACAGAATCCACATCTCTTAGCCTGGGATGAATAAAAACAAACAAGGGTCAACCACTAACTATGTTCGAAACACAAGACCTATCTTGAAATGTCACCCAATGTATTTCGGGGCATTGGACCAGGATGGTAGGTGATCCAATGCAGCATAGAAAATACATTATAGGGTCCCTTTAGACATGAAATAGGATAAGTATCCAAATAAGGGGCACACAAATCATGGGGTGGAGTGAAGGAATATTAAAAAGTATTCCAACACTCTTGAAATTATGCCACCATGACTAAAGTACAATGGTGTATGGACATTGGTTTGGAAAAAGATAAAACCCATCTTCCAAAAAGAACCTATAAAGAAAGGTCATAGGATTACTAAAAATTTTACATCATGAAAAATAAGGATGATGCATTTCACAGTTTAATGTCATGTGATCAAGACACATCTCACAGTTTAGTGTCATATGATAGGGACATTGCACATAGTTTAAGGTCATATTTCATGGACCCTAGGACTATGGAAATGAATCTTCCAATAATTTTTAAGTGTCATGAAGTAAATAAATCTGATGTGAATGAGGAAAAGAGTTACAAAATCCAAACAAATATGAGGGGACAGATGGGAAGGAAGCACATGTGATACAGAAAGGGGTGAAATTGTAGCGAAGATTTTAGTTTAAGGTCATAATGTTTGGACTGTAAATAGGGATGAAGGGCCTGAAAATTCGAATGAACCTGTGGTTGGGATCAAGAAAAAATGTCTAGACATTAATACATATCCCATAAGGATGGGAATAAAGTTTGATGTAGTTCTTGAACATAGTGTAGTTGGAGACCAACACTGGGGTGGGGGGGAGGCAGTCTTCTCTTGTGAGGAAGTTGAAACACCCCGTAATTATCATGGGGCATCCTAAACTCGCTCAAGGTATGGTTGTAGTTTAATGTCATGCATTTAGGATGATGAGTTCTTAGTTTAAGGTAATATAGTTTGGACCATTATCAATGTTATTCCAAATGGGTATGCATGGTGTGTTGCTATGATAAACCCGACGTGAATGAGGTCAAAGAGGCTCATACCCACACAACACATGCTAGAAGAGAATAAATTCCATCAACTCTTAGTTCAAGGTCATATATTTTGGACCATAAGAGTGGGTTCTTTGAGAGGGATATGTGTAATGTAGTGTCATAACAAACCCAACGTGACTGAGGACCAATAGGCCTATATGCACCATATATTCATCCCTGAGGAATATTACATATAGTTTAAATTTATGAAGTTTGGACTAAAGAGTTTGTAGCTGGGCCCCAAGACAAAGTTTATAGGTCTCACTATGTATCATGTAAGGACAAAAATCAAGTCGCATGTAGTTTTGGAATCCTATGTAGTTTAACATCTTGCAGTGAGGTTGAGAATGATTCAACATTAAAAGGGGAAATAAAGTTGAGTATAGACCCAAAATCGATGATCCAAGCATCACTACATATCCCATAAGGATTGTAATCAAGACAATCTTAGTTTTTGATAGGTGTAATGGTGGATGACTACTGGAAAGGGTGATTTCATCATGCAGGTATAACCCATACATAGAGAGAAGATACACTAGATATTTCTTGTTTGTTATTTTGTTCTTTTTTTTAAAGTGGATGAACTAGGATGGAAAGTCCAGGTGTCACCACATGAATCAGGATGTGTGTAGGTCTTGAAAGGTGGTATGGGGGATGAACAGTGCCAAGGTTGATTTCCTCTCAAGAGATAACACCACAATGTTGTGCTATTTTTCATAGTGTGGCTAGGATGATGATGCTATAGTTTAAGGTCATATGATATGACCAGACTGTGCATTTTAACATCATGTAGTAAGGATGCTGGAGGAGATGTTCTAAGAGGAATGTGCATGGTGTGGCTATTAGAAACCCAATGTGAATAGGGACCAAATTAGTCCACACCACAACACATACTCCTAAGAAAACCATGAAGTAATTCTTAGTTTAAGTTTATAGAGTTTGGACCATAGGGATCATATTTTAAGGTCATAGAGTTTGGACCATAAGGATCTTAGTTTAAGGTCGTAGAGTTTGAGCCACATGGATCCTAGTTTAAGGTCATAGATTTTGGACTATAGTGTTGCCCAACTTTTCCATGTGGGTACAAACCCTACCAAAGCTTCTAATCCCACATGATCTATGCTCGGTGTGGGAAACAAGGATTTATGTTAGGATTCCTGTAATGTCCTATAAATTCCTTATATATAAATTTTTTAATTATATGGAATTATTTTGAGACCACATAATTTTACGGCGTGTGATTCCGATGCTCAGAGTTCCAAAAATGGTCCGTCGAAGTTTTGTTAAACTTTAAATAGCACGTGTAAGCATTTTTACTAAAAAAATAGAATAACTCTTAAATGGTTGCCCAGATTAAAAATCTAAGGGAACCGTTGCATTCAAGATGGCGGTTTTACCCTAGGTGCGACTTAAGTTTAGTCGACATAGACCTCCTGTGAGAAAACCAAAAAATGGCATAACCGTAAATAAAATAATTAAATAAATTATTTTATTTTTCAAATGTTTATAACTCAAAAACGGTAACTTAGATTAAAAATATGAGACCACCGATGAACTCGTGAGGGTATGATTTCTTTAGGAAGATACTAATATTGGACGACACGAGCCACCAGTGAAAGTTAGTTTTTGGCCGTAAATAAAATAATTAAGTGAAAATTATTTTATTGTAAAATCCATAACTTTTAAATGGTAACTCGGATTGAAAATCCAAGAGTACCGTTGGATTATTTGGGGCGTGTTTCACTTAGGCAGAGCCTATCCTCGACCAGTGCGGGTCGAGGGTGACTGTTATTAATTTTCTGAACTTTTTTTTTGTGTACGTTCAGTAAACGCGCGAGAGGCATTTTATAACTTTTGAACCAATGCTCAGATTAAAAATACGAGGGCACCGTTGAATCCAAAGTACCGAGATTCGCTTAAGGAAGGATTTACTTTGACCGTAGTAGGTTCAGAGAAGAATTTATTTTTTTGATACTTTTTAAAGGAAATGAAATAAAATAATATCACTATTTTATTTCTTTTCCACCAACAGACAAGTGGTAGTGTGAGACCAGTGGCGAGTCAAGCCATTATATGGCCTGACCCTTCAAATAATAAGTAACAGTTTCATTGGAACTTAGGAAGGTTCCTATTAAATGAACCTTTATAAATTTCACGATGGTTACTTACCCTCCCCCTCTCCTATTTATATGGAGCTTGGGGGGAGGAATTGGCATGACTTCATCAAGTGACAAATCTTTGGTAAAGTGATGTGATACCCAAAACTTAGAGGACAAATTCGGTTCTAGCAGGTGGTGACGAGCAACCCCAAACCACGAACCGAAGAATGATGATCCAGTGGTGTCATTGGAGTTTTTGTGTGGGGACAACGAACTTCGACACTTCCTCAAATTGGGATGCTCTCCAACGAACTTGAGGTAGGGGTTTTATTTATGTGTGAATTTACTTTATTGATTCTTCATATCCTAAATTCACAACGACAGTGGCCGAATGAACATGGCCATCATCCCACACATAAACCTTGCTCCTCTTTCTTTCTATTCTTCGCGCGTTCTCTGTGCGTTCTTCAACACCTAATATTTATTGACACAGGGAACATAGAGTTTTGATGAGCGTGATATATGGACATAGAGACCTCGACGCAATGATCACAAATATGTGATCGTTTAATTTTTCGGACTTGGAATGAAGCCGCAATGGCTCGTGGAAGAATGCGGCGGTCGACACCTGGCCGACCACGTGGAAGGAAGGGAAACATGCATCCAAGCCACCGGTTGATGAGGAGGCTGCGGCCCGTCAGCCGTGACGGGGCAGGGGGCAGCCAACAACCGGTCGATCATGTGGCGGAGCGGTGGCACGCGTCCGTGCCGCCGGTGGAGTAGGGGGCGTGGCCGCTTGGCCACAGCGGAGGCCAAAGGGCGGCCAACCTTCCAGCCATCCATGCCAGATTTGGAGAGACCCCTCTGGCGGGTCTCGTGTGCCATCCAACTGAATAGTCCAATGGACTATTCGAGAAAACTGGAAGGGGGGCACTCCCCCTTTGGCGCCAGCTCGGGCGAACCGCACGCCCAGTGGGCCGCACCGCAGCGGGCTGGGCCAAACCACCCCTTTTCGGGATGGGCCAGACTATGGACCATCTGGCTAGTCCTGACAAGGCCCAAACCATCTAGGCCAGACCCATATTGGGTCGGGTGGGTCCGACCGGGGTCGGACCGGACCGAGGCCCCTCTGGACCCAATTTCGCTCTTTTGGCCATAACTTGAGATCCGAACGTCCGTTTGATGAACCGTCAGCAGCACTAGAATCCTTAGATAGATAAAATCATTTTGGTATATTCCACTTGAGTTTTGGATAAGGTTGGAGTATGGCTGGGTTG
Source organism: Viscum album (assembly GCA_963277665.1). Taxonomy (NCBI): domain Eukaryota; kingdom Viridiplantae; phylum Streptophyta; class Magnoliopsida; order Santalales; family Viscaceae; genus Viscum; species Viscum album. Next base: position 1,770,408,851 of record OY728152.1, read on the forward strand.
GATCGGATCCGAATCCAACCGGACCCTCGGAGTGGAAACACTAATAACTTACAAACCGGGCGTCCGATTGATGCGATATCTGTTGCGTTGAGTCCCTTTTTTCATAACAGAACTTTGGGATACTTTGTCATGGAACTTAGGGGTGATTGAGGTATGAAATATGGTTTGGGGAGTGGTTCTAGCAAGCACAATATGTACGAAACCCTGCGACTGGATGAGACCTGAAGACTACTGACTGTTTCGACTCGGTGTGACTCGACAGGCCTAGCGGGGAGCGCCTCTCTGTGATGCGGCAGAAACACGGTGGGAATCACCTCTTTGTGTCATGGTAGACCCACAATACTTGATAGGAGGAGTACCTCAGCAAGCCATGAGGGTGAGCTCCTCTGTATGACATGGCAGACCCACGGTGGGGAGTGCCTCTGTGTGACACGGCAGACCCACAATACTCAATAGGAGGAGTAACTCATAAGTACAAGGTTTGTGGGAAGTGCCTCTGCGTGACACGACAGACCCACTGTACTCAATAGAGGAGGAGTTCTACAGTATCTGAGGTGTTCGACGTTGTGACTGGGAATGTTACTTGTTACTATACCTAGAGAATCCCATGGCTGGCTATCAGCCTCTATGGCGATGCTGTGTGGGTCAGCTTCATAATTCTATTTCTCAGAGTTGTATACCTAGTGTGAGCTGAGTCCTTACCTTTGTGGTATTATTTCCTTCATGGAATAATCAAGCTTTGGGATTTTTAGTTGGGCCTTGTGTTTTCTCAAGATTAAGATGGGTATACTTGACAACTTAGGTATATGTATGGTCATATACCTAAGTAGGGTTGACAGTTGTTTTCATGCTTTGTGGTTTATAATTTGTGGATTTTGTGAGACATTAGAGGGTTCGGGGTCCCTACTAAGTATCGTTATACTCACCCCGGCATGGGATACGCCCGCACCTTGTTGTGTTTGGTGTAGACGACGGACGACGCTGACTGAGGACGAGGGTACCAGGACTGAAGGTATCTCGGAGGTGGACATTAGACAAGGTGTACCATAGAGATGATCGTTCAAGATCTGTACCTACCCTTCAGGTAGGATCCTTGGCGGGTGTTCACAGGAGCTGTTTTCAGTTATACTTGTACTTTTCAGTTTTACTTGTACCTTTCTGTTGGGCTTGTATTCTAGCCTATTTACTTTCTATACACACCCTGTTTACTTTATAGTTTTCTTTGTGCTTAGTTGTGTGAGTTTATAGGTTAAAAAGGCAATGCCTTCTCGTTTTTAGGGAATACGCCTTTCAATGCTAGTCGCCAGCCCTTGGCCTATGGAAGGCGGGCTTGGGGTAGTCACGAAACGAGCCTCGGGGGATGAGTCCTAACAAATTGGTATCATAGGAGTTTGGTTATACCAGAGAACTAGGTCTTTGATCTTTTCTTTGAAGTAATAGTGTTAAGTGTTATGAGAGTGGTTTTCAATTTGGGGAGTCCAATGTTGGTGTGACGGTTGACGTATCCATACACAAGGATCCTGAATTCTAATTTCCGACTCAGTGCATGAAAACACGGATTGCGTGTGTTTTTGAAAAGTTTTTCGTTTGATTTATTTAGAGTCAGATCACCAGGTATAACATAATGAATGTGGCACACCTGTTCCTTATCAGGATGCCACCGCGTAGATAGCCAGTTAGGATTCTAGAGAGAGTACACGATGATGGACCACCAAGTGATGATGCCTTAGTGCAGGGCCCTCTTACGGCGTTAGCACCTTCAGGTGGTGTACCAGCAGCACCACTACCCGTTGGAAAAGAGTTTCCACCAGCCCCACCAGTAGTGGATGCACGCCGACTGAGTGCATTGCACGAGTTCCAGTGGTAGAGGCCTCTGAGGGTTCGAGGCGAGACAGATTTGCAGGCAGCTGAGAACTAGCTGAAGGCTGTGGCTAGAGTTTTTCACCTAGTAGAGACATCGGTAGAGAAGATGGTGATCTTAACTTCTAGTTTTTTCCAGTAAGTGACCATGAGGATGGTCTGCATAGTGATGAGGCTTCGGTACATGGACCGTTGACCAAGATAGTACCTTCGGGCAGTGTTTCAACTATATCACTATCCGTTGGTCAGCAGTTGTAATCGACATTACCGGTAGAGGAAACATTAGGCTTAGTGCCTTAAACAAGTATCAGCATCAGATACCCCTCAGGTTCCGAGGCGAGACCGACTCACAATCAGCTAAGGACTGACTTGATGAGGTGGATGAGAGTTCTCTAGAGCTTCTACAGCTTCAGCAGGATGACATTTCAGTAGATGAGTATTCATCGTGGCGTATCGACCATTCTTGGAACTCGATGAATACGATACGACCAGTGCTTTAGGGCTCTGACTTCCGAGCGAGATGTCTTTAGGGACATCCGAGCTAGCACTATTCCTCTATGCATTCCTACCTATGTTAGGGTGCTAGAGAGAACATTTTTGGTTGAATGTTATTTGGACGAGCGGATGAAAGCAGGGAATGTTAGCAGTGGGAAAGCAAGAAATTGGTGCCAGTCTTAGAGACTTGGGTATGTAAAAATGTTTTGGGAAGAAGAAGTGTTAGAGACAGATGAATCTACAGGGCTGAAGACATGGAAACAGAGCTAGGAGAGCAAAATGAGGTGGTATACATTTCGACATGTTACGACCACCCCCCTTTTGGTCCCCAGGAGGCTCAGGGAGTTGGAGTATAGGGAAAGTAAGTAGTTGCATATGGTCTAGGAGTGCAACCCAAGGGATATAGGAATGATTTGATGAATGGTCTTTGTTTACTACTAGCTACCATATTAATAGACATAGGTACCAATCATTCCTTCCTTCCACGAATCTTGTCCAAGACCTAGAGTTTCCAGTTAAGATGTTGACTTGACCCTCACATCTGGAGATATGTGCATGACCCTTATCAAGCCATTGACCATGGAGAGCTGTACTTAGATGATGGGGTGACATTTACAGAGGTTCCGAAAGAGATTGAGAGTCGACAGGAGCAGTTCCTTCATGGGCAGTCGATACCTTTGGTGCGCATTCACTGACAGCACAAGAACCTCCAAAAGAGCATATGAGAGCGGGAGGCTCAGATCCGTGCTCAGTACCCATATTTTCTTCCTTAGTATATATTGTGGATTTTGGGAAGGTAAAGCCCTAAGGTGGGGAGAATGTAATGTCCCAGAAATTCTGTATAATTTTTTTAATTATATAAATTTTTTTTGAGACTTGAAATCTGACGTCGCATGATTCTGAGGCCTAGAGCGCCCAGAATGGTCCGTCGAAGTTTTGTTAAACTTTAAATAGCGCGCGTAAGCAGTTTTACTGAAAAAGTGGAATAACTCTTAAAAAGTTTCTCAGATTAAAAATCTGAGGGCACCATTGCATTCAGGATGGCGGGTTTAACCTAGGCGGGACTTAAGTTTAACCGGTGCAGACTTCTTGTGAGAAAATTCAAAAATGTCATAACTGTAAATAAAATAATTAAATAAAATATTTTATTTTCCAAATTCTTATAACTCACAAACTGTAACTTGGATTAAAAATCCGAGACCACCGCTAAACTCGTGAGGGTATGATTTATTTAGGAAGATAATAACATTGGCTGGCACGTGCCTCTAGTGAAAGTTAGTTTTTGGTTGAAAATAAAATAATTAAGTGACCATTATTTTATTGTAAAATCCATAACTTTTTAAACAGTATATCAAATTGGAAATATGAGAGTACCATTGGGTTCTCTGAGGCATGTTTCACTTAGGAATAGTCTAACCTCGACCGACGCGGGTCGAGGCCGACTGTTATTAATTTTCCAAATTTTTTTTTGTGTACATTCATTAAACGTGCGAGCGACGTTTTCTAACTTTTGAACTGGTGCTGTGATTAAAAATCTGAGAGCACCATTGAATCCTCAGCATTGGGATTCGATTAAGGGAGGCTTTACTTTGACCACAGTAGGTCTGGAGAATAAGTTATTTTTTTGTGACTTTTAAAAGGAAATGAAACAAAATAATCTCACTATTTTTTTTCTTTTCCACCAACAGACAAGCAGTAGTGTGGGATCAGTGGCGAGTCAAGACATTAAATGACTTGAACATTTAAATACTAAGTAATAGTATCGTTGGAATTTAGGAAGTTTCGTATTAAACAAACCTTCATAAATTCCACGTTCGTTACTTACCCTCCCCCTCTCCTATTTATATTGAGTTTGGGGAAGGAATTGGCATGAATTCACCAAGCGATGAAGCTCTCGTAAAGTGCCTCAATGACCAACACTTGGAGGATATAGCCAGTTTCATTGGGAAGTGATGAGCGACCCCGAACCACGAACTGAAGAATGACGATTGATCAGCATCGTTGAAGGCTTGTTGTGGGGACAACGAACGTCGACACTTCCTCAAACGTAGACGCTCTCCAACAAAATTGAGGTAGGGGTTTTATTTATGTTTGAATTTACTTTATTGATTCTTCATATCCTAAATTCATGATGATGATGGGCAAAAGAACATGGCTATAATCCCACACATAAAACTTTCTCCTCTTTTTTTATTCTTCGCACGTTCTTTGTGCATTCTTCATTGCCTAATATTTATTGACGCTGGGAACACAGAGTTTTGCTGAGTGCGATATATAGAAATGGATCCCTCGATGCAAGGATCGCAAATATGTGATCGTTTAATTTTTCAGGCTTGGAATGAAGCCGTTGTGGCTCGCGGAAGAAGGCGGCGACCGACACCCGACCGGCTGCGAGGAAGGAAGGGCGGCACGTGTCCGTGCCACCAGTTGATGAGGAGGTCGCGACCCGTCGGCCATGACGGGGCTGGGTGGTGGCCGAAAACCGGTCGGTCGTATGGCTAAGCAGTGACGTACGTCCATGCTGCTGATGGAGCAGGGGGCCGTGACTGCTTGGCCATGGCGGGGGCCGAAGGGTGGCCGGCCTTCCGACCAGCCGTGGTGGAGCAGCGGCGCACGACCGCGCTGCTAGGAAGAAGATCAGCCAGCCGCGCCAGACTGGGTGGGACCCCTCCGACGGGTCCCGCGTTCCACCCAGTCGAACGGTCCGATGGACCATTTGGGAAAACCGGAAGTGGGGGCACTCCCCCTTTGGTGCCATCTTGAGCGGACCGCGCGCCTAGCAGGCCACACCGTAGTGGGCCGTAGTAGGCCGCGCCACCAGGCATACGATTGACACATCGTCTGTTGCATTGTGTCCCTTTTGACATGATAGTCCTTTGGGATAATTTTTTTGGAACTTAGGGGTGGTTGAGGTATGACCTTTGGCTTGGGGAGGGGTTCTCCCAAGCGTAATATGTACAGAACCCTGCGACTGGCTGAGACCTGATGACTGCTGACCGTTTCGACTCAGGGTGACTTGAAAAGCCCAGTGGGGAGCATCTCTATGTGACTCGGTAGACCCATGGTGGGGAGTGCCTCTGTGTGACACGACAGACCCACGGTTGGGAGCGTCTCTGTGTGATGTGACTGACCCATGGTACTCAACAGGAGAAGTACCTCAGCAGTTTAAGGTTAGTGAGAAGTGCATCTGTGTGACGCGACATGTCCACTATACTTGATAGAGGAGGAGTTCTCTAGTAACCGAGGTGTTCGACGTTGTGATTGGGAATGTTACCTGTTACTATCCCTAGAGAATATCATTGCTAGCTATCAGATTCCATAGCAATCCTGTGTGGGTCAGCTTCATAATTCTGTTTCTCAGAGTTGTATACCTAGTGTGAGCTGAGTCCTTGCCTTTGTGGTATTATTTCCTTCGTGGAACAATCGAGCTTTGGGATTTTGAGTTGGGCCTTGTGTTTCCTCAAGATTGAGATGGGTATACTCGACAACTTAGGTATATGTATGATCATATACCTAAGTAGGGTTGACAGTTGTTTTCATGCTTTTTGGTTTATCCTTTGTGGATTTTGTGAGACCTTCGAGGGTCTCGGGGTCCCTACCGAGTATCGTTATACTCACCCCTACATGGGCTATGCTCGCACCTTATTGTGTTTGGTGCAGACAACGGACAACAATGACTGAGGACGAGGGTATCAGGACTGGAGGTAGCTCGGAGGAGGATATTAGACAAGGCATACAACAGAGAAGACCATTCAAGAGCTGTATCTACCCTTTGGGTAGGATCCTTGGTGGGTGTTCACAGGAGCTGTTTTCAGTTAAACTTTTACTTTTCCGTTTTACTTGTACCTTTCAGTTGGTCTTGTATTCTGGCCCCTTTACTTTTTGTACACACCCTGTTTACTTTATATTTTACTTTGTTCTTAGTTGTGTGAGTTTATAGATTAAAAAGGCAATGCCTTCCCAGTTTTAGGGAATATGCCTTTCGATGCTAGTCGCCAGCCCCTGGCCTATGGAAGGTGGACTTGGGGTTGTCACGGCATGGGTCCTAGGGGACGGGTCGTGACACTTCCCCATCACATGTAGAAGTGTACAATAAGGGATTTTATCTCTCTACATGGTATATGCATGGGGGTACAACACCAAGGGTGTTAGAGTTATACTAGAACATAGGGAAGTGGAAATGATGTAAATCGAAGCTTCCGAGGTCTGGATTAGGGAAATGGGGATTGATGAGTAGGATCAATGTTGACCCTATTCTCAATACAAGATCCAAAAAATTCACCAGTCAAGGGTGAGGCATATAAATTCATAATTAACTATTGAAACAATTTAAAACATAGGATTCGATGTTCGTTGCTAAAAATAAATAGGGAGTTGGCCCAGAATGAGAGGTGAGCCAAAGAGGCATGATACCATCACAATTAAGGGGTGATTTTGGATGTGAAAGATGGTGGAAATATAAACCTGGAAATACTCAATGTGTGGATATGGGTCAAAATGATATCCTTATAGAACTTGGAACTTTCAGTCTCTCAGCCATGCACATTAGGGCATGTCAGTGGTAGGACCGAACTGAACCCAGGATAAAAAATTGTTTAAGGTCATATTACTTGGACCATGGATGACCAGTTTAGCATTGTGTTCATGGGATGTATCCATGAACTTTAACTTCATGTGGTAAGGATGATAATGCTGCACAATTTACCATCGCGCAACTAGGACATTAGGGTAAAAGAGGCATCCCAAAGAGGAAGTGTGTGGCATGGTATAACATCCCAACATGAATAAGTCCAAAGAGGCTCATACCATGTCACATATTTCTAGGGGAACCATGAGAAGGCTCTTAGTTTAAGGTTATAGAGTTTGGACCATAGGTTTGTGCGACTACTCTATATGGGTATAAACCCAAGAAAAACTCATAAGAACATGTGATCTATACTCGATGTGGGAAACAAGGAGTGATGTTAGGATTTACTCATCATATGGGAGCACAAAAAAATATAAAGAAAATTCTAGGTGGGAAAGTCTCAACCACACTAACATTCCCACTCAATGCATGCGGATGCACGGAGGGACAACACCAGGGGTGTTGGGGATCCACCAGAACGTAAAAAGGAAAAAAATGTGAATAACTATGCCCAATATCTAGAACACAATAAGGGTGGTTTGATGATAGAAGATAACTGTTGAACTTGTTTGAAACCTAGCATCCATATCATGTTACTAGAAATGGGGACAGACAAATGAGGGTTTACCACTGACCATGTTCGAAACCCAACACCTATCTCAAAATGTCATCCAAAGTCTTTTTGGGTGTTGGCCCAAAACGATAGGCAAGACGATGTGGAATATTCAGGCCGTTAGGGGGGCCCTTAAAATGTTGAAGAGGATGGGGAACCAAATAAAGGGACACATTAATCATGGAAATGGATTGGGAGAATGTCCCTGTGGAATCCAAAACTCCAGGTCACATACCACCACACATTCAAACATGTTGATGTGGAACATCCATAGATAGGATCAGATATACCTTCAAGGATTGAGTTCCTAAGTGAGGAATTGAGAAAAGTTTAAGGTTGTATTTCTCAAACCAGAAGCTCTTAGTTTAAATTCATAGAGTGTGGACCATAGATTCCTAGTTTAACATCATGTGCAGGGAAAAGAGGCCCACACCATTAGGATAGAATTTTTGAATGATGTAAGGTACTTCCCATTTGGGTTCTAACTTCGGCGGTTTCCTACCAAGTATTATAGATTCTTGGAGATCCAATACCATGTCACCTTGAAGGAAGGAGCGGAGATGAACCCTTTTGTTGAGTTCTCTATCTATCTTGTTCTGATGCCTCTCTAGATTATGCAATTCCTGAACCTTGTTCTTGTTAAGATCTTCCAGTTCAACCATATGAACTTCTAATACTTTGTCAGACATCTGATGATCATAAAAAACTATATGAATTGATGGAAACTGAATCTTAATGAGGGTAGACTGCCTCTGTTCTATACACTAGGGAATGTGGAATCATCCAGGTGGAATTATGAGTTTTCATCCAATAATACAAGAGAGAATTTGGGAAGCTTTTCTTGACAAATTATTTTATTTTGGACCACCATCTTCCGCAAAATGATAGAGACAGTTTTGTTGAAAGCCTCAATATTCCCATTCACTTGTGCATGGTAGTGAGATGTATGGTTGGACTAGATACTATACTTGGAATATAACTTTTTCAACTCATATTCTTGGAAGTAGGTGCCTTTATTAGTGAAAATAGCATGGGGGACTTCAAATCAATGGATAATGTCGGAGCTCATGAATTCAACAATAGATCGGGCCTTGACATTCTTGAGAGAAATAACTTCTACCCACTTGGAAAAGAAATCCATCGTAGTCAGAATGAACCTACATTGGTGAGTTGTTTCTGGTGGGTATGGTTCCATGACATCGAGCCTCCAGACCATAAAGGTCCAAGAGTACTTTGTAGTGTGGAGGGGCTCTGGTGGTCGATGCACAAAACTGGCATCAATCTAACATGTGTGGAACCTCTTGGAGAAATCGATACAACCATGGATCATGGTGGGCCAAAAGTAGACCAATCTTCAAATATGGTGGGAGATATTCATTCATTCTTGATGATAACCACAAGACCCAACATGAACTTCCTACATAACTTGGGGAATCTCGTCTACTTGAATGTAGTGGAGAAGAATTCAATCAAACTCATATCTATATAGAGTCTTCTCCAAGCTTGGATTGCTTTGGAGGGTGAATTGAACTACACCAAAAATTATTCACTCACGTTTAACTCTGTTTGACAGAAGATTGTCATACCAGAGATACTTGATGAAAATTGTCATACAATCAGAGGTTTCTTTAGCTATAGGGGGATCTAGATGACCTGATGTGAAAGCATCGACAATAAGGTGGTTTACATGCTGGTTGTTTTCATCATTTGAACTGACATGGGCGATGAATCTTCAATTCACCACATGAATAAATAGATCTTATTGGTTAAGATCTATGAGAGAAGAATCTAGATCAACCAGGGCATTAACTCGACCATTCTGTGACTGGGGAATATGATTCTCCTTTGGATTGAGAAATGGAACAAGATTGGGCTTAGAGTCCCCTTTCTCATGCAAGTGGGGAATATCAATCTCAAGAGCTAACTTGAGACCAGTGATGAGAGCTTGATACTCCTCCTCATTGTTGGCACAACCTTCTGATAATAAAAATGAATAGGGAAAGAAAGACTATGTCGGTGTGATGAAGACAACCTCAAGACTTCCCTATTAAGCCTAGGATCATTGAGCCTTATACTAGTGGGACTACGTGAGGTGCTGTCGAAGTGCATCTACCAACATGGAATAAACCGATCCACTAAGAGGATGGCCTCATTTAGAAAATCATGCTCTAAAGATTGCACTACGAGATCTGAATGAGCGACCAGAAAATCTTCCAATGCTTGAACCTTGAAATATTTATATAGAATGAATCTAATGTCGAACTATTGAAGAATCACCACCCATAATTCTAGCTGACCTATCAATATGGGGCAGTTCAGAATGTACTTTATTAGATTCACATGGGAACCAGATATATATTATGATGCTGCAAGTAGTTTTTCAACTTCCTCACTACAAGAACTAGCATGAGGCGACTCTTCTTGATAGTAAAATATCTAGACTTTGTGCTGATGAGAATGTGGATGAGATAGTAAAAACTTTTCTATTTCACTTCATTGTTCTTATAGGAAAGCAAGGCACTGAGGGACCATTCTAGTGTGGTCACATAAAGGGCCAGTGACTTTCTAGACATGGGTGGCATCCAGACCAGTGGCTGTAGTATATACTACTTGATCTCCTCAAAAGTGGTCTGGAACTCTTCATCCCAGTGGTAGAAAATACCTTTCTTCACGAGTTAGGAAAATGGTTACACTTTCCGGATAGATATGAAATGAATTAGTGTATATAGGTTAAGTGTCTTGGAAAGAATTGGTGCTCCCATAGGTTTCTCATAGGGGAATCTGGATGATAGAATTTATATTGTATGGGTCAATCTCGATGCCAATTTATTTGATAATGAAACCAAGGAAATTTCTAGGGGTAACCTTGAAAGTTCATTTCAAGGGGTTCATCTTTAGATGGTAGGAGAGAAGGAAGCTGAACACTTTCTCAAGATCTATGATATAGTCCTAATGTTAGAGATATTTAACCAAAAAGTTGTCCACATATCATTACACCAGTGTCCTAAGGATTAGTTTGATGTTATGGTGCATGGTATGCTGATAGGTGGCTCCTACATTTTTCAGAATGAATGATATTACCTGATATCATAAGGTACCCTAAGACACTCTAAAGAAGGTGAATTATTTATCTTCATAAGTCATGTAGATCTTATTATACCTATAATACCCATCCATGAAGGAGAGATCCTAGAATCCATTAGTGGAATCGATCAACAACTCCATCACTAAAAGGAGAAAATCATCCTTTGGGCAGTGGTGGTAGAGATCCCAGAAGTCAATGCAGACTCTAATCTATCCTCTATCCTTAATAATGAGAACAATGTTGTCCAAACATCTAGGGTACTAAAATTCCTTGATGAAGTTGTCCCTAATGAACTTATCAACTTTGGACTTGACCCTAACATCATGAGATGGATGCATCTTCCGAGGAGGCTGCTTGAAACCATGATGACTCATCAGGATACCAAGATGGTGGATGAAGAACTAAGGTTCTATCCCTAACATCTCATCATAACTCTAGGGAAATTAATTACGATGTTTCTTCAAGAAGTCCACATACTGCTATTGTTCCACAGAAGGAATGGCTGCACTAATCATTTTTATCCTCATATTTTTTTCAATAACAGGATTCACCTATACTAACTCATCAATGGTGGTGGAGATGCCCTATTAGAATATAGGAGGAGAATATTAAAAATCTTCTTCATTATTTGAGGTGAGTGGATCATAGGGAGGAGGAAACTCATCTCAGTTATCCGACCCTGGAGAAACTCTAGTGTCAGATTGAGTAGTGTCAAGAGACTCCTACACTGATAAAACCATAGAAACACTGTATTTTGACCCAATTTCATCAGGCCTTTGACTAGGGGACCACACCTGATAATATCAAAGTCGTGGTGGTAGGTCAGTCTATGTTGAATTATCCTGGACTGATGAAACAAGCAGTTATGGTGTACTGTTGTAGCCATGGGGTGAACATCCCGATACCTCATAGGGGTGAGAGGCTCTAGAATCACTCTATCATATCCTTTATAGGAGTATTTGGCAATATTTTGATGTTCCTTGTAGTTGGAAACATGTCTTCCCCTCATATTAGAAATAAAAAATCAGTGTCCCTAGTCTGGAGTTGTGGCCTCTAATTGGTGAATCGGGAGGATGAAAGCATCATCCAAATCAATCCAGGGGTTGGCCACAATAGTAGTGTGATCAAACTCATTGGTCTGAACCGATTTTTCCTTGGTCATTTAATAGTATACATATAACTAGGGGGCTTAAAAAGAGGAAAAATGAGATTCTTCACCTATGAGTAGGTCTGGTCGACCATTGAGGGAGTACTTGAGGCATTGGTGATATGAGGATGGAACTACTGCATATAGATGCAGTTAGGGTCAACCCATCAGTGCATTACAGGCAGTATCCTATGAGACCACCATAAATTTAGTTCTTGAAACTAGGCTACCAAACAGGGTATTTGGGAAGATCTTGCCACACAAACTTTTCTCTATCCTGTCATAACCCTGAATCTTCAAGTCAGAAGGAATCATATCTACTTCAGTTATTCCAAGCTTGCGGATCATCTGGGTCAAGATGTGATTGATCCCAAAACCCGTGTCTAATATAAATTGGTAGAATTCCATGCCATGGAATTGTACAGTGATGTACATTAGGAGGATGTGCCCCTGCACGGGATAACCTTTTTCTTCTCCTGAGAATGAGATGATGTATTGACATTCTTCTTATTCTACTTCCTCATAATGGAAGGTCTTTGTGGCCCCCACCTCCATCTCAAAATGTATGGGCTCTTCAAGGACTCTATAAGGGCTTCTTGTTGATCTTCTGATAGGTTGAGGGCCTTGAGAATAGAGATATTTGTAGGAATACTGGAAATATGTTTGAGCACATCATATTTACATTATAGGTGAACATTTATTCCATCATGAAGTATGATGGGCATTGTCATTCGAATTGGTGGATTCTTTCTGGTGCTAGGAATATCCTACTGCTCATTTGATGAACCAAAAAAATTAGTACAGGATGACTATCAGATTGATGAGGAATTACCACAATGGAGCAGAGATGATCATGATATGGTCACAGCGGCTCTACTTGATCGAGTAGCATGAACGATGATAGCTGTGTATATGAAAAGATAGGTTGTGTGGTCTGTTCTTGTTAGGCACTATAATAGGCCTACTGTTTGGTCTTAGTATCATGCATGGATTGGATTGAATCACTTGCTTGGGAATTTGAAGGATTCACATATTCATGAACTCACTTGTGATGGCGTTGTCCGAGAATGTTAGGAGGACCTTCTTGATACTCCTCATCGTTAGGAATAATATAGGGATCCACTAACTCAATAATATTCATCAGGGCATACTACCACTGACCATTCAAGGAATATTCCAATATTGGTCAGATTCGGGGGGCGATCTCCATCTCTGGTGGCATGAAATTTCTGAGGGTGTGAGACAACTTCAATATAGGTGCGGGATTTTTTTCCCTTACATCGTTAGTGACTACTCTTTTGAGAGGAATCAAGATGAGATGTGGATGTAGAAGTGGTTGTTGGAGGAGATACTACAACTTCAGGAGGCTCAAATCGATTCAAAAGGGAACAAATGAAACCATGGGTGTGAGAAACTGCCTTACAAGCCAACCAATCATCATACTTTTGAGACCCATGCCTAGAGACTTGATTCCACTCACCTTCATTGTCACTGTTAGGATTTGTAGAAATTCATGACACCTGTGCTAGGGCAGGACCCAATCTAACTATGTTATTATCAACTTGGTCCTAGAGCTAGTCCTTGAACACATACCATTGCTTGATGGTATGCCCAAGGAACATGTGATATAGTAATTAGTCGACGAGATTAGTGAGATCAACCTATTGGGGTTTTCTATGTTCTGGAAGCTTCAGAATCCCCTAATCGAGGGAACTATGAAAATAACCAAGAATCTAAGCCTCATTGAATGAATATGAATGATTTCTCCTGTCTGGAAAGGGAAATCTAGGAACCTAAACTTGATGAGGGGCTAGATCCTAATGAGAGGCCAAAGCCTGATTGTATCAACTGGGTGGTGGAGGTGCATTGTATGGTAGTTCCTATCAATTCTATACTGGGAAATGCTGAGATTGAGGCGGTTTCCCTCAACGAGTTTATGGATGAGGATCTTCCAGTAATAAATATAGTGTCCTGGGGGCTCTATTTATGTGATGACAGTAGTATCATCCTTGGTGGCTATTCTTTAAGGAGTTGGAGACAATGGATGCACCGACTTAGCCTGCTAAAAGGATTCCTCTAGGTGCTGATCCTTGTCAAAAAAATCCCAAAAGACACTTTGGAAATTATGAGTGATGAGGGAGGAAAATAATTTAGTCTTAATATTCCCCAAACACATCCTCAACAACTTCTCTTGAGTCAGTGACATGTTGAGTGAATACATGAGGTCCCTCCACCTGGCGACAAAGTCTACGACTTGCTCATATGATCATTGTTTACACTTGAAGAGGTCAGTTATTCTCGTCTTTCATGTGGTGGAGCTAAACTGGTAAAAAAACTATGTGTGAAGATAATCCCAAATAGTAATATACCCAATGGGTATATGACTATACTAGGCGGACATAGTACCTTACAATGTTTGCACAAAACACTGGAGCTTGGTGGCCTCTTGCTACACAGGAATTCCCAACATGGGTCCACACATTGATATGAAGTGGGAAAGAAGATGTTATTGGTCACCCATCCCATTTAAGGGGAGAAATTTAGGATTCCTGAAACCCAAGGGTGCCTGCATGTCATTCACCCATGCCAGATACAACTTTCCATCAGGTGGGATTGCCACCTGTCGTGTCTCAAGGACCTCAAGCCGAGTGATGAGAGCAAACATCATATCATCCTGATGGGGTTTCTTATCTGGGAGAGGATCCCTAACCACCAATACATTCACAGTCTCATCAACATGGTAGTCAGTCTCAGTAGCTCATAGAGCGGCTGGTGGAACTACTAGAGTAATGACCTAAGGAGATTTTGGAGGAATAACCTGAGCCAGGTCTCAAGGAGGATTCTCATGAAACTCAAATGTATTGGGTGTTACATACCATGGTCTCTTTCCATAGGCTTTGATCTCTACCCTACCAAAATTTAAAATATTTTCAAGATATATGGGCGACATTTAGACAAGGAGGACCTATTAATCCCCCTATTACCCCAGTGGAGGAGAGACAAGATTATATCTAGAATCACCATAGTTCAGATACTGCTCAACAAGGATCTCATCGATGATCCTTTTCTTTTTGGAAATATGTAGGAATAATGCGTCCATAGTGGGATCAACCTCTATCTTCTATATTGAACCGGATGGGTCTGAGGGATTAGAGTCCTCGATCTATCCTTTAACCTTATTGGGGTATCAAACAAAGGGAAATGACTTGGAGGGCTTTGCAAGGATGAGTATCTGCCTCTTCTAGTGAGTGATGATGCCCATATGAGTGTCCACATGGTACTGTGATATCCCAAGGTGTGATTTATATTCATCAATCCCTACCTCGCTGTCCTTATCCTTGAGTGGATTAAGGTCATCCATATTCACAATGACTACACCTGGTGGCATATCCTCTATATCACCCAGCAAGTCAGGTTGGCATTGGATGGGATTGAAGTGGAGATAATTATAATACTTCCAACCATATATTTGAATATGTGGGGTTGAATCTTCAATAATTATATGGATCATGGTGAAGCTCTAAATGTATCATTGCTAAAGGACCCGGTGATAGCTTGGTGATGCAGGGTGCTAAGCCACATGAAGTAATGCTAACTAACCCATGCGACACTAATGGACATTGACATTTAAATGCTCTTGGATCTTTGGATAATCCAAATGATAGTTGTGGAGGTATAAATTTTTCACCCATATGGTTTGGAAGAAACAAACAGCCTCATCTTGGGTGAGAGACTCCAGGATGTCAAAGTCGAGAGCATCAATCGACCTTAACATCTCAGACAACTGATCCATTATAAGAGTGTTCCACCAGCTTCTCTATTCAGAAGTGGGATATGAAGTTTTTCCCCTTTATTAAATCAAGGTTGGATGAGGAATTGAAAATGACATTAATATGGACTGTTTAGGCAGTGGAATGGTCAGCAAAGAAAGCACCGCACGGGCAGACATGCCGCCACTCATTGGGTCATCTCTCAGAGATGGTACCAACCACATTATCATGTCCCTATAGGATAGGGTATTTACTGATTCCTCATGTGTGAGGTAAGTTATTATTGGTGATGAACCTGGTGGGTTCTCACCACCTATCATTCCCCATAATAACTCTTCATAATCTCGTGTTGAGGTAGAGAACAAAACTAGTGATGATAGAGAGGGATGAATGTCGAGACTCCGGAAGGGAGATATATATTCCTCCATTTGAACGTACCTACGAATGGATTCAGGGATCTAGGGATACAATGTATCTCACCTCCTGAGATGATAAAACTCACACACCAGGTTCCTACCCTAGACTCGGATGTAGAGGATTGGGGGGAAGACTCCATCAGTTAGTCCCACTCAGCTTCAGAATCAGAGAAGTGAATGAGATTCACAATAACTTGGGGCCTCCCAGAGTTATTCATTCAATGGTGATAGTTATCCCTTATGACCTGATATGATTTATTAGGGAATGTAACTTTTTCAACAAGAGGAGAAACTTAACGATGCTATTTGATTGTGTGGGGAGGACCTCATCTTTGATTTTTTGGGATATGGGGGGACCTCCATACCTATTTCCATCGAAATAGGGAGAAAATTCACTTGGACTGCTTTGGGAGTGGGAAAAACCTCAAATTTTATGAAATGAGGTGTGAGGAGCACCTAGAAATATGTCGACTGAGATATGAGTATGACCTTTGTATTGGACGCTAGACACGTGGGGAGGACCTTCACGGTGGTGGGTGCTAGAGTAGGAAGGAACTCTGCTGAAGCTAGTGAGAACATGGGGAGGAACTTCATGTTGGATGCCTATGGCACAAGGATGACCTTCGTGATGATTAGAAGTGATTGCATGAGGATGCCCTTCACACGGATTGTGGATAAAGTAGGGGTGGACCCCACTTTGGTAATTTCTAGAGTTGGGAGGACCTCTACTCTGGTTGGATGTAGTATGGAGAGGGACTCTTTTCTAGCTAGTGATGAAGCAAGGAGGGCATTCGATTTGATCAACGATGCTATGGGGAAGACCTTCACTTGATTCAAAAATGATGTGAGGAGGAACTTCATGTTGGTAGTCCATGACATGGGGAGGGCCTCTATATCTGGAACCATGGGAACGAGGAGGACCTCGAGGCCATATGTCGACAATATATGGAGGACCCCCACTTGTACGGGTGTTGAGAACATGGGGAGGACCTCCATTCTAATCATAAGAGTGGAGAGGACCTCAAATATGACTAGTGATGGTATAGGGAGGGCCTCCATGCTGAATTTTATCATGATAGGTCGACCCATGATTACTGCTAGTGGTTTCAGAAACCAAAAGAGTCAACCCAGCCTGTCTATGGTGTGTCTAAGGTCTCGATCCCAATTAGGCATTGAATTTCCCCTACTCTGTAGTAGTAGGGAACTGGTAGTATGAATCGGTGATTAAATAGTCCACTTAATCCATATAAGAGTATTCCCCCTGAAGGGTGTATTATTAAGTTTGTGCTTGATATTGGTTTCGGGTAATCCAAACTGGGGAAGAAGGAGCACGGGCATAGAATACCTATTATTTAGCATGAGGAACTGGTTTTTGGTGATGACGGGGCCTCGTGGGAGCCCTCATTAATATCTCTTGGGTGGTTTTTGTTGTTCAGATGACTCGAATATACCTTACCTCATCGGTATAGGGGAGTGAGTCATAGGAAAATTCTAGGGAGAGACTCCTGAAGTGGTTGGAAGTCAGAGTGGGGAGTAGTGACTCCCTGCACATCCCTTGGGGGAGGTAGTGACAATGAGGTGTAGAAGAATAAAAAATCATGGTGGGCCATTTAACTCTTGGGAATTACCCCCTCCTTCTTGTATTGACAAACATGGGTGTCTATCACCCTTATCTGGATGATTTCATAGGGTGAGACGGGGTGTGGGTGCCTAGTATCCATGGACGTGGATGAAGTTGTGGCAGTATTGGGGTCATTTTGGAATGACACATTGACGTTCCTTCTGATCCTACATCTGTTGGCAGGGGGCGATTGGTTTCTTGTAGCTGAGATCCTACAAAACAAGAAGATTTATAAGTTAATATGGATACAGGGAAAGAAAAAACCAAGTTCCCTAGTGTTGTCCAATATTCCATGAATAGACAGAGAGATCCGTGGTGATGATGTCATAGGTCGGAATACCTAATGAGTAATTACCCCAAATTCTAGTGAGTTTCGCGCAAGAAACATTATTTTCTTGAAGGGACTTGGAACCAGATAACTGGATCAAGAAACATTCTCATCAACTGATATCTCAAATTCTACTAGTCCTATATTAATGAGAAGATTTCAAATCAGATTCACCATTTATATTTCCAACTCTTTCTGCTAGGTCATGACGCCTCACACGAATTGTCGTTCACTGATGAACTTCATTGTACCCCACATTCCCACTTTCCAAAGGCGGGTG
This sequence comes from Viscum album, assembly GCA_963277665.1. Lineage (NCBI taxonomy): Eukaryota > Viridiplantae > Streptophyta > Magnoliopsida > Santalales > Viscaceae > Viscum > Viscum album. Next base: position 1,770,427,093 of record OY728152.1, read on the forward strand.
ACATTCATCACTTCTTCAGTGATGTATTCTCCATGATCAAAACATGATGATGATATTTTGGTTCCTCCTTCCATGGATTCCTCCATAGAATTTTTCACCTAGTCTGGGTCTCCCCTATAGATTAAGATGTTGTTCATGAACCTCATTCTCGGTGCCATATCTTTGTGGATTCTGGTTAATTATTCCACTTATGTCTGGAGATTCTAAGGGGTATAGCAAAGGAAGAAACCTTCAGTCAGGAGAGTAGTCATGTTGGGCATCGCTGAGCATGTCTGGATGCTGGAACATTGGAACACCTATATTATTCTTCATAAGAGGGCTTCTCAAGGGCACATAAACCCAAGACATCCCATGTTTATTGTAGGGTATATTATACTAGAGGCATGTATTCCAAGGTTTTCCTCAGGCATCCCATGTTTAATACAGGGTAGGACTTCAGTTTAATATCTTGATGCGATGGATCAGAGTGATCAAAATGCACTATGGTAACAGATAAGAGAGGTGGATCCCTAGGAGGGATCACCTAGAATGTTTATCAGATGAATAGATCATGCCACCCAATGAGAGTGGACCAGAGGTGGTGCATCCCATAAAGGTAAGATTTCCCACCATCAAGGGATATTTCCCTATAAGGGAGGCACTGAGGTTTACCATTGTATGGGTGAGAATTCTTCTGATGGTGAAATCGAGTGATGTGTCCCATAGAGTGAAAGATGTCACATCATGAAGGTTGATCTGGACACCACTGAGGGTGGATTAGGGAGGTGCACCCCAATTAGGGGGACACCAAGGTTAACCATTGGATGGGATTGAACCTCATGGAGGCTTCCTACATACCCTGTGTAGAAGACAAGGATAAAAACCCATGTAGTTCTAAGGGGTTGTTTGGGGATTACTCAGGGCTAGCTTCCATTCATAAGAGGAGCACTCTTGGTTGGATGAACATGGATTGTGTGGGTATTATGCATGGTTAGCTACCTAGGTGCTTCTAGGAGCAGTGGTGGTGTGTATGGAATGATCTCACTGGGATGTGGTGGACCAGATAAGAATCAAGATGGAAATTGAGGAATTTTTTAAATGGAATTAATGGAATGTGAGGGGTGATTGACTTGAACCTTGAGGAGGATTCCTACATATCCCAGTGGATAGGAATAAAATTCCATGTAGTTCAGGATAGAGTGATGAGACACCTAAGGAGGTGGATTGTGATAATGGAGCACATAGATAGGGACCCAAAGGAAGTGTAACCTCCGCTCTGAGGTATGATCCTCCCGAGACATAAATACTCTAGAGAAAGACTAGGATGGGAATGGATGAAGGGATTGAACCTTGGGAGGCTTCCTACATACCATGTTTAGAATACAGGGATCAAACTCCAGATAGTTAAGAATGGCATTGGGTATTACACATGGATAACTTCCCATTGACATGATGGGGCTTACACATGGTTAGTGGGCCAAACAAATGGATCAGAACACCTCAGGGAGGTGGATCTGAGGGATGTGCCCCATAAAGGGAAGATGTCACATCATGAGGGTATGTACATAGGATGGATCACTAGAGTTTACCACTAATGGGGATTGAACCTCATGGAGGATTCCAACGTACCCTATTTAGAAGACAGGGATCAAAACCTGTGTAGTTCAACATTAAGGGTCATGGGGCTTACACACTAAGGTGTTCTAGATAGATAGGTGTCATGGTCACTACTAACCTCTAAGACCATGTGTGTCATGCTCTATGTTTGAAACAAAAGGTAGTAGTAGACCTGAAGATTTTGTTTCCAAATGTGTGGCCATGAGAGGTGATGTAGGGTTTACACACTAAGAAAACCCAGGGATATGGAGATTAGGTATTACTCCAGGAGGGATGCTTGAAAATAATCTCATCCTGCGTCAGAAGGATGTAATTTACTACCATGAGGAAGAGGAATAGGAAGATCTAAATATCATGGAGATGAGTGGGCATAGAGAATGCATGAGGCGTGACACCCCATGTGCATTGCATGGGGTGAGACTATAGTTTAACTTAATGTACTGAGGATGATGGGGCTTGGTAGTTTAGCATCTTGCAGCTCGGACAAGGGTGGGGTAGGGGGGGCTCACTCCTCACCCCTTGTACTTACATAACTGATACCCACCTATAATCAAGGAAGGGAAGGCATTGGTAATGCCTGATAGGAGTGGGGAAGAGGAGAGGTCAGTCATGGGGTCCACATTATCATCCCTATTCCAAAAAGAAAGGGGGATTAGCACACCTATTCTAAAAATAAAGAGGCAGGGAAATGTAATATGGGACACTACATGAGGGACCAAGAAATCACTATGCACTATCCTGGAGGACCACACAGAGGAGGTGTACAAAGATGTGAGATTTTTGTGCAAGAAGTGATTAGACATGGTGTTTTGAGATAAAGACAACCCATGGAGCCTAAGGGAAGAGGTGCACTCAATATTGCAGTATTGTGTGCAAAATAAAGGGGGGATAAGAAGAATAAGTAATGTACAAGGGAAAGTGTTGCATAAAAGAAGTGTATTTTATGTGAACTTTCCTTATTCTCAAAGGAAATGGGAAAGGTTTAATTCCTTGAGGGCCCACCCAAAGGGGGACCTATAGGGGACCTATCACGCAAGAGCCTATACGTCGAAGCAATGAATTGCACGTGGTCACGAAAGGGGTCATCTTGCGTGCACATGAGCAATGGTTCAAATTCTAGATCATTACCCAGAAATGGGTGGGGTTCACTTCTATTTATAGGTGAAATTATTGGCAGAAGCACATGAAAATGGTGGTGCGAAAGACGGTGTTTGATGTCACATTGGGAATGTAAAATACATACATACTGGATACTATTACGCGCCAACCTTTCCACTTCCACGCATCTTCCTTGACCATTTTCATATGGCTGGGTGGAAGATATCCATTGATATCATATTGAGTGTGTAAGATACTTACGTTCTGATTTTTTCTTGTACGTAAGTCCCCAAACTTATGTGCACCACTCTTGGCCTTTTCAGAATGGTCCGTTGAGTCAAATGGCGTCTTTAGTTTTCTTAGAGATGATCATTTGCAGCCTCAAGAGGAATTTAGTGCCAATAGTAGTTTTTCAAAATAAAAATATTTTTCAAATTTCAGATAATTAACATTATTTTTTATATTTTAAATTGGAGGATTATATATTTTTTAAAGGTCTAATCAATAGGAAAAACCTAGAAAATTTAAAGTGATGAATTTGGTAGACTTTGTTAAAGATTTATAATAATTAAACATTAAGGAAATATCTATAGATCATTATATGGATTTTGACTTAACTTATGTCAATTATTTTAATGACACATTTATTGGTGATTCATGATGGTTTTACTAGGTGAGAGTCATAAGGTACTTTTCATAAAATCATGGAGAAATTTATAGGAATTATTTGAAGGAAGTAAAAGGTGATATTTTGGAAAGGATTTTCATTAATAATGAAGAATATTTTATGTAATTTAAATATAATTAATATTTTATCATTATAGATATTTGAATATGATAAAACATTGAACATTTTAAAGATTAATTGTCAAAGAATTAATGGTTGATCGAGTAGAGATAATGTTTTCATATTTGAGTTTGACATGGAATATTTGTGATTTAGTCATGATGGAATATTTTATTAAATATTTTAGGATATATTTTAGGATATATTAATGGAATTAAAGAGGAATATTTTACTGATATTTTTGGGCCATTAATGGAGGATATATTGATGGTGTGTCTACATTGTTATAGTGATGACCTATAACACAATGACTTGGCATAATCCTATCCCTTGATGTTAAGTATTGATGGAAACATAATATTTTTTTAGATTATATGTAAATAAGATAAGAAAATAAATAAAAGGTAATGTCATTGAAATATCCTATTTCAGGAGAGGAATAAGTGAAGGAGATCCACAATGTAGTTCCTTTTCAATACTCAATTGATTGAAATATTGAAGATGAATTATAAAAAAGATAATTATAGTACAAAATTATATTCATCTAGAAGAAGCTTGGTGATGCTGTAATCAAGTGTGGGAAAAAATATCTGTCTCACTCATTATAGAGTGTACCTCAATTTTCCTTGAAATAATGGAATCACGTTAAAGTACAGATCAAGATCTCATTAAATATGGAGCAATGATGAAATAATAATTAGTTTCACACACCAATCATGGAGTAAACCTCATTTCTATAAACTAATGAAACATTCCCTAATGTATTGTATATAAGATAAGAATAATAAGTGATAATTAGGAGGTATTTCGCCACCCTTAAACTTTTGTAAAGGTAGTGATCCTTGGAATTAAGATATCATGACCAAATTTTTTATCCACTAAACTAGTGAAGTTTTTTGGATTTTGGTGCATTAGTATGTTGTTGTTGCATGTTTCTTGGATGTATCCTATTATGGATGAACCAAGAAAAAACCCTCTTATCTTTTATACTTTAATTTCTATATTCATTATTTCTTTTAATGAGATCAAGATAAATAAGAGATATATTAAACACAGTTCGTTATAACATGGTAACAATATTCTATGGGTGACATGTTTTAAAAAGAAAATAAAAAATATATCCAGACTAGAATTCACTACCCATCTTAGGGTGAATTTATTAAAATTGGTCCCAACATGTGGTATCAAATCCAACATGTTCTGAGTTTTAGTCTGATCATTAAATTTGTTTTCACATTTTTTGTTCACATGGGCTCAATGATGAAGCCTCATGTTTTCAATGGTATTAATTTTTATGGTTAGAAAATGGAGGTGTATTAGTTTTTATAGGCCTATAGTGATGATATCATGAATTATGTACAATGAGATGTTTATTTAAGAAATAATAATGGATTACATGATGAAGTGACATTCATAAATATTGAAAAAAAGGTTTCTATAGTGAGGTATTCAATAAAATAATTCATCATGATAGTGATTTTAATATTTTGAATCTTATGGAAAAATTATATGAGAAATATGTGGAACCTATGAAATTTTTGGAATCTACCTCAAGAGATAAATGAAAATCCAGAAATGATGATTTATCAATGAATAAACATGGTGAAAATCTCCTTTTGTCAAAAGGAAATAAGAAAAGAAGAAATAAGAATAAGACTCTTGGGAATATTGAATCCCTAATCAAAGTGATTAATTTTTTTTCTACTATAAAATATGAAACTAATATTATTTTGGATGATACTTTAAAATCAATAAATTTTTATTTCCCCATAGAGATTGAAGTGGATGATGATTCCATGGAAAATGTGGAAACAAATTCATCTTATCAATCTTGAGAGAGCTCCTATAGTGACCAAGGATAGATCAACTACTTGAATTAGAAGGTGGATCAATGAGATATCATCAATGTAGTAGACTATTTGTTCATAGGAGGATTGGTTTTGTTGAACATAAGCTTGAAAAAATAATAGTTTTCCTTAAAAGAATCAATTGGAAGAATGAGTACATAAATAAGGGGATAAAGTTATTTACTTGGAAAACTTTCACATGAATCAAAAAAAAATTTCCATGGAAAAGGATATTAAAGAAAGTATTATCCTTCTCAAAATAAAACTTAAAGAGAGGATAAAATATAGAAAATAAATTGGTTTGAGGATGAAGTATGTGGATGATCAAATAAAGGAGTATGATAAAAAGATCCAGAAGCTTTAAATGATGTTGAAATCCATAAATGAAAATATAGATATCCCTTCTATGGAAGTATTAACCAATAAAGTCAAAAAAGGTATAAATATGTAATATTTTAGTAAGTAAAAGACTCTTTATAAATCAAAAAGTGAAAATAATTGAAGTAATTTTGAAACAAAGTAACAGTGTTATGGAGTTTTGGTAAACACCATGTATGTGTGTTTATATTCCAAACCAATATATAGTGGAAGTAAATTTATTATAACATCTCATATGAGGAAAAGATACATGGGGCATGATTTTATTGATATATATTTTATATATGTTAACCATAGACATATGGGGAGGTACTGTAGTAAGAAATATGACATAGATGATAAGAGAAGAATCCTCATTACCCTAAAAATATGGATGCATGTATGGAAGAAAGAAGAATCTATTACATTGAAAAATAAATTCACTTGGATGAAGGAATGTGGTGATGTATCACAAAGAAGGGTGCATTGAGCACTAATAGAGGTTTATTTATAGAATCCCTCATGGAGAGAATAAACTATGGAAGAAGAAGAGGTGAGTTTCTCATTTTTTAAAAATAGAGTATGTTTTCTTGAATAAAGACTCACTAATGATAAAAAAGTATGAGGTAGTCTTAATGAATATCAAAGAGAATCATAGGGCATGCCTAAGTGGTCTAACCAAAACCACTAAAAGGGGAGATATGACTATCAAAGAGAATCATGGGGAATGCCTAAGTGGTCTAACCAAAACCACTAAAAGGGGAGATATGAAAACTGATAGAATATCCCTCCCATTGAATAGGAATCATGGAGAAGGATAAAACCAAAATACATTAATATAGGTGAATCAAACAAGAGGGATTAGTCTCCTAATAGAGTTGGGACCCAAGATGAGGAGGGTGGATAATTATAAATAAAATATCTAGAGTGAAGTTGTAAAAGTGGTATAATACTAAGGATAACCACTAACTAGTCTTGGAAGTGGATTATAATTTGTAATAATTGGGCCCTGATAATAGTACAAACACCCCACCTTAACATGACTGTAGCTTCCTAGCACGCCAGACATGGTGGGATATTATTTTAGAGTTCCTAAGTTCAAGATATGGGGGGAGGGGTATAATAAAAACCCTAAATGGGAGGGGATAATACCTACCACGTGGAAAGTGGATAGGTGTTTGGACACTACATGGAAAGTTAACACGACCAATTATGGTGTGGCCTATGGAATACTGAGGATCGTTACATAAAAAAGTTACTTTTATGTAACCATCTTCAATAGGCCAAACAAAACACTACAATCAGCCACATCAACTAGCCAAGCAGTGACTAAATACCTCTCTACTTCCTATGTGGTAAGTACTATCCCTTGCCATCCAAGTTTTTTATTCCCCCACCCCCATAACTCAAACATGGGACCTCTGGCATAATATCCCACCGAGGAGCATTATGAGTATAATTAGGGAAATAGGATGCTTGGGACTCAGGCAAGGGAAATATTGAAGTGTTTGATCAATAATGCATAGTGGACCTTTGAGTTACCATAAATAGAAAATTTATTTTTCTATTGTTTGATGTTACTATTGATTAAACTCACCTTGGGTGATGCACATGATGTTGATATGTGATTTATGAGATTTAGGGTGAATTCATGCATCATGATGAGGCACTCAGGTTCACATGTCATGTATATATACCTATTGTAGTGCTTCATAATAGTTCTTTAATTAGATTCATATGTGATATATATGTGTTTTCATGCTCCTTTTTTGGAATTAATTAGTTGAACTGAGTATATTGTTGTGTTCGTATACATTTGGTTATTGTTACTAACATGTAAGGATTGAGACCATGGTTAATGCTAGGAGAGGTATACCTTGGGTTATGGGAAGGCTCCTGGGATAACCATGTGTAATTCCATAGACTAGTTAGGACATGATATGTTCATAATTTTCTTATTCTTGTAGAGATTCCACCTCAGATAAATCTGACAGGGCTTCCAACTGTGGTAGCCCAGGATACTCCCATGTCACCACCCATGATACAAGAGGCACAGGTGATTCAGACTACAAGACCCATTTAGCCCAGACTTTATCAGATTGTTCCTATCCATGGTGTATGAGTTTCTAGGACTATGGTCGACTATGAAAAAGACTTCCATATCCAAAATCCTTTATATTTTCAAGGTACCGAAGGCCCTCAGGATGAGGAGGAATAGATACGATTCATTTATAGTATCTTTGACATAGTTGAGACTCCATAGGATCGACAGGTTAAGATTATGAACTTTATGATTCAAGGTGAAGCTGGTCGATGGTGGGAAATCTTTCTACAGGTTGGAGGATAGAAAGGATTGACTTAGGAAAACACCAAGAATATTTTTTTGAGGATTTATTTCCTGATACACTGAAATTGGAATGTGATCAGGAGTTTATGGAGCTCTAGAAAGATATTATTACCATGTATACCTATTAAACACACATTACTAAGTGGATTCACTTTTCTCATCTTCTGATAGGGAACAACGCTCAGAAAGCAAAGAAGTTTGAGATTTGATTATGCCCAGAGATATAGTGACATGTTAGGTCTTTTGATCTGACAACCTATGATGAATTGCTTTATAAAACAATAATGATAAAGAATGGAATCTAGGAAGACATAACTGTTGGTATTCTTCTATCTATTAGTGGTCTAAAAAGTTCCTTCTCTAATGCAGCCCTAGATTTTTTTTTATAATAAGTAGAGGAAGTTGGATGATTGATTCCAAAGAAGTGGTTATCAATTAGATCATATAAGGGTTTCCTATACCACCTCATATGTGTATGTTTTACCTATATTCCATAACTTTAGAAGGAATTCCCACTAATCAAATGTTTCCACACACCATTTTAAGAATTTTATCTAGAGTGCTAAGATAGAACATCCAAAGCAGTTCTGTAATCGGGATTCAGGGATGCGTGTTGCGGGAACTAGTTCAGAACCCTGACAATAGGAACAAGCCCCAGGAAGGTCAGTAAACTTGGTGACTCATGATCCCCAAGGGCATCATGGAGTATTAAGTTTTCAAACTTCTTAATTTTATCCATCTCTAGTAGATGATGGAGCAGGACCCTCCATGGTTGAAGGTGGCTAGGGTAAGACCACTAGTGATACTTCTTGGGGATTATAAGTCCTTAGAGGGGTAGAATTTTAATATCCTAAAATTTTAATGATAATAAAAAAAAACGTTTTTTATAAGAGTAATTTTTTTTATGGAAAAATGTAATTTTTCAATAAAAATATATTCAATAATTATTTATAGGCTTCATATAAGGGTAAAAATCCTATTAACACCATTTTATATTCAGAGTTAGGCATTGTGTTTGCATGGAATTATGAGGCCCACAGAGCCTCGATGGTGATATATTAATAATATTAAATATATTTTATTTATGTACACATATTTTTTTTATAAAAATGAAATTTCTCCCAAAAAACATCCCATACGAGAAATATGAGATCACCGTTAGATCCGGGATGCATGGTTTACCCTAGGTGCGATATAACTTTTGTGTGCATTAGGTGTTTGGTAAAATCACACATAAGGATCATTTATTTAATATTCTTATTAATTTTTTCCAAAAATAATATAATATCTCACAAATGGTGTCTTAGATGGAAAGTATGATATCACCATTAAATCCAGAATGTAGGTTTTACCCTAAGCGCAACGTAATATTTTTTCACATCGAGTGTTTGGTAAAATCGCACATAAGGGTAATAATAATTGGTATATGAATATTTTTTTAGATTATTAGAAATAATAATAATAATAATAATTTTATTATTATAATTATTATTTATGTCAAAGAAAAAAAATGAAAATATACTTTCATAAATAAAAAATGGTGTTGTGGTGGAAATAATGTGTGGCCAAATGAGATAATGGCGATATTATTAATTATGATAAATAAATGCAATTAAGTGTAGTTAATATTAATTTACTAACTGTTATATGTATTTAATGGTTATTTTTTTTAAAATTTTAGATATTCAATAATAATAATAATAATAATTATTATTAAATTGTGAAAAAACTATTTGGTGTGTTTATATATATGGTTTATATATATATGTATATATATATGTGCAGATATAAATAAATAAATATATATACATGTGGGTGTATATATATATATAAATGGGTGTTTATATGTAGATATAGGTGCATTAATTTATATAATGTGTGTGTATATATATATACGAATAAAGTTTTAATATATATTAATGGATGTTTGAATATATTTAAAAAGTGTAATTTAATTGAAAAAAAAAGCTTGATGATTTTTTATGGGGGTGCAGTGTCGAATTAAAGATGGGGTCATGGGTGTTAAATTGTATTTAATATATAATTTTAACACTTTTAAAAATAATAATAAAGGATATTTATTAAAATAAGAAAAATATGTTATAAATTGGATTTTGGGGCACCCAAATGGCACATTCAGGAGGTGCCCGAGAATTTTTTTATGTCAATTCCTTCCCTCTCTCATCTATTTATTTTTTATTTATTTTCATTATTTATTCCAAACTTCAACCCTAAATATCTTATTCAATATTGATTATATTGATATGCCGTTGGTGTCATAGGGTTTGTCTTGATGAGAAAAATTTTAATCCTAATTTTTTTTCTAAAAGTAGCGAGGTTTCGATGAAACAGTTAAATTTGGATGACAACCATTATCATCAATTTCCAGTATACCTAAGGTAGGAATTACTTAACATCAGCTCACAGTTTATATAGGTTATTGAAATGATTTTTTGTGTATGTGTGTATCCCATTATACCTATGTTTGATTCTTGATTACATGAGGTGTGTGTGTGTGTGTATAGACTTTTTCCTTTGCTTGTTTTATTTGCATATGAATTTTGATGACAATGAATATGATACTGTTGAATTGACATAATGCTTGTTCTATCATTTTCATTATGTATAAAATATGATGTATTTCAATCTACTGTAGTTGAGCATGAAGGTTTGTCCAATTTTATTGGCACATGAGATGTGACACATGTATTAGTCGACATTAGATGACATGTAAGATTTGATGCATGTTTGAGAATATCCTTTAAGTGGGATGTTCTAGACTTGTATTAACTTGTAATTAGACTATTATAGTTGGAGGGATGTGTCACATGATTTTAGGTTTTTGTATAGGAGGGATGTGATAATAATTTGGTCAGCATGTGAGACTTGACTCATGCTTTTGGCTATCCACTTGAGACAGATATGACAAGGTAATAGTGGTCATAATGTACTTGGACTACCTCAATAGGTGGAATGTGTCACAAGCTTGGAGAAATATACTCAAGGAGGATGTTTTTGGATAGTAACTGATGTTCCATCAGATATTGTGGTGAAGAAGATATGCTTATTCTGGTATGGTGTTGAAGTAGGTAGAGCCGGTCCCCGAGGACCCGACTTGTATATGGTACTTGTGTGATATATTATTGTTATATCTATACCCTTCTTATGTTCAAGGAATATACTTTTATATTTTATGAACTAATGTTAAGTGTTGGTGGTGGTGTCATACGGAGCCTTGTACTCACACCCTACTCAGGCATTTCAGTGTGCTTGTATACTTCTTGACCAGAGACCCGGTGAAGGGAAAATTCCCTATAGTGGATGGTTGAGTAGGTAGAGTTGGGGGATGTGGTCATTTCTGGATAATGTTCGGGCGATACATCTACTACTTCCTTTATTTACAATATTTACCTAAACCTAAGATCTATGTTTTGTTTCGATCATTATATCATGTATGTCATCTTTAGTTTTTTCACATGTACTTTTATATTTATTTATATATTGTTATTATTATTTATCAGTACCATGACATGATAAAAAGGGTATAATATACCCACTAATGGATTTAGACCCTCATTTCTAGTTGGAAACCTCTTGAACACATGGAGGTGTGCATGAGGTCATGTAACACTCTGGCTTGGAGCTAGTGGTATGGATTGGGATGTTATAGAAGTGACAGGTTGGTTTATCATGACCAACCACATTCCCCTACTTGAGGATGTTCTAGTAGCACCCCTCTCTCCATATGTTTATCTATTATAACTATAGTTTGAGTTCTAAATATTTATGTGGGAAATGAAATCCATTAGGTGAGTACATTGAAAAGCATGATGGATTTGGAAAGTCTTTCTAGACCTGATAAAGATAATGATTTTGAATCAAGAATTTCAAGAGGTTTGAAATCTTACTCTTGAATTTCATGTGGTATAAAGCACAATATGGAATCCAATAAATGTAATATAACCATATAAAGTGTAATTTGACCTTGAAGTTATAAGAGGAAATATTGATGGAGGAGAAGAAACATTGAAGGAGGATTTTTGGATTCATTTGTTTAATTTACCATGTGGAATCATATATGATTTCAAGATATTAAAATTGGATTAAAGTATATTCCTATGATGATTATCAATTCAATATTTTATTTCAAGAGTTGAAGAAATTTAGAGGGATTTTTTTGAATATTCAATGGCTAGTTTCCTTACATGATGAAGGATAACCAACCTGTGATAGAAGAAAGATATTAGATTACATTTGATATCATGAATTTATTATAACTAGTGGTATCAATTTATTCAAAAAGTGGTATGAATCATACACTTTGTGATTTATTAATTATTTAATGATGATAGTTTAAGTAAGTGTGATTGATTTCAAAAGGATATTCTTGAAAAAACTAAATATCTCAAGTTGCATGAATTTATGGAATCAAGGGAGTGAAATTGATATCATTGAATCTATTAACTTAAACTCATGTTTCCTACAATGATTCCAGACACATTAGACTTAATAGATTTGTTCATGACTCTTTTCTATGTGGTAAGTTCACCCACAAAAAATATTTAAGAATTAATCTATAGTTGAAATATAATTTTATATTGAAAAATGAATATATAATTGTTCAAAATGGATTATAAGTGGGTAATAGAGTTAGAAGTTGTGAAAGTGTTATATTAGAAAATAATAGAATAAATAGAACAATTTAGAGAAATTACATTTATATTTTATTACAAAAGTAGGAGGAAGTATAATGCATTATAAATCCATACATTATTTATAAAGATTATGGTATTGGAGTAGGATGGATTTATGGTATTATTATGAAAAAAATATAAAGGGAAGAATGTTGCATCCAAGAGGTTTCATGTTTGATTTTTTTGAAAATAAATAGAGTTTGGAGTTACATTAAATAAGGATACATGATGCTATTATGATTCTTAGAGGATTTTGAAGATGTTTTTTGATACATGGAGACTATAATTGGTGATAAAGGATGATTGAAATTGGAATACATAGAAATTAGAGAATAGATATGAAATATTTGGAGATGAATCATTGATGTCACCATAGTGACCACATAGAGAAATAAAAAACACAAGTTAAAGGATGACTATAATGAAGAGGCTTAGGAAGATTATAATAATTATATATTTTTTAAGAAATTATGGATTTATTTGAATTTTATGAAGTAAGAAATGTTTAATATGGATTAATATGGTAGTGAAAAAAGTGTTATCATTCAAGGATAAATTTGAATCTTGAAAGAGAAAGTTTGCTGAAGGAAGTATAAATCAAACTACAATGGTGTATATGGTGCTATAATGGTATTGTGTGAGACTAATATATAATGTTGAATAGTTGAATATGTCATGAAAGTGGAGACCACCCAATAACCCATCATGCATAATAGTAAACTTAGGATATGCAAGAATAATTTCATGAGTTCCATACCATAATAGATATAACCATGCTATAACTTCAATTTCATATGAATAAGAGGATTTGAGGAGGCTGGATATGATTTTGTAAAAAGTGGAACAATCACTCTACAATGATATAGATTGTTCCATGAAGGAGAAGTTTGCAACATAGTGAAGACCCCATACATTTTCATTGTTATACTATCTGGATTAGATGATAAGAATCAGGATACTTCATGAATTCCAACATATAACCCTATGATACCTGAAGGAGAGTAATTTATGGTCATGAAATAACTTGTGGACTATGTTACGGGGATCACATTTTTGGAAGAATTTCATGAATTCACGTTTGAATAAAAATAATGGACTTGCACCATGAAGGGATGAGTCACACCATAATGGGTCCATAATTTGAGGAGATTTAAGAAGATAATGACACAATATTCTAGGTATTTAAAATGGTGTTCTATAAAGATTTTATTGGATCTATAGTAATATGAAGGATCACATAAAAAAATTTGATATCATGAATCAATTATGTAAATTTTAAGTTAATCATGCAGTGATATAAATATTACCAAGATTTTTTTTAAAATTGGAATATTTCTTGAATTGGGAAAGATTATATTTTACTTTGATGGTTTTAATTGGTGTATTATAGACTATTTGGAGGTCTAATAGACAAGTAACACATATAAAATTCAATGTGAATAATTTAGAATATTTTTTTGAAGATTTTATATAATTCTAAATTAAGAAAATACCTAGATATCTTTATGGTAAAGTTTATATTTAATTATTTGTAGGATTTTGAACACTCATTTATTTTTGATTCATGGAATTTTAACTATTATAGAATCATGGGGTAATTTGTGAGAAAATTATAAATGTACTTATAAGAATTATTTTAATGAATTCAATGGTAATATTTTGGAAGCATTTTTCATTAACAATGGATAATATTTTATGGAATTTAAATATGGTGAATATTTAACCATTATGGATCTTTTAATATGGTGGAACATTGATCATTGTGAAGATTAATTTTCATTTAATTAATGGTTTAATGAGGAGAGATAATGTTTCTATATTTTATTTTGACATAGAATCTTTGAGATCTAGTATTGGTGAAATATTTTACTAGATATTTTTTTGAAGATATTCTTGGAGATACTAATGGAAGGAAGGGTAAGATTTTCCTAATATATTTTTGGTCATTAATGGAGGAGATATTGATGAAGTATCTAAATTTTTATGGTGAAGAGACATAATATAGTGACTTGAAAAAATTCTATCCCTTGATGATAAGTCTTTATGGAAAACATAATCATTTATTTAGAGTTTATGGAAGTAATATAAGAAGAGTAAAAAGGAAATTTCATTTACATATCCAATTTCAATAGATTAATAAGAGAGGAGAGCCATAGTATAGTTCCATTACTTTACCCATCTAATTTAAATATTTAATATGGAGCATAAAAAGTATAATTTTAGTATGTAATTATCTTTATATGGAATAAGTTTTATGCTACTATAATCATGTATGGGAGACTAAGATCAATCTCAATCATTGTGGAGTAGATATTATTTAGCCTTAGAGGATTGGACACTTAGTGAAGTGGAGATTAAAATTGAATAAAAAATGGAGTAGTGATTTAATGAGACTTAGTTTTTCATTATAATCATTAAGAGACCCTCATGTCTATAAAATAATGAATCCCTTCTCAAATTAGTTCTAGAGGATAAGAATAAGATGTGATCATTAGGAGGTAGTTTACCATCCCTAAAATTTTGTAAAAGAAGTGATATTTGTTAAAAACTGACCATGATATAATAGTGTATCCATTGAATTGGCGAAGCTTAATGGATATTATTACATTATAAAACTACCATTTCATGATCCTCGGATGTACCCTATAATGGGTTAACTAATTAAAAATATCTATGTATTTATGTTTTAATTTATGTATTTGTGATTGCTTTTAATGTTCTCAAGGAATAGGGAGAGAGAGATTTAATGTATTTCATTCTAAAAATGGAACAATATCTAATGGGAGATGATATTTGAAAATAAAATAATAAGTATACTAACATCATAATACACCCCCTCTTAGGGTTCATTCATTCAACATGGTACCCACACGATGATACCCTAACCATATTTCAATTATAAATATCCACCTCAAACCATTAAATTGTTCAAAGATGTCATAGATACATGAAAAGGGATATTTATTCTTTATATTTACTTGATTGATCTTTTTTATATTTGATATAGAGGCATAGGCTCCCATAAAATTTATTTGAAAAAGAATTAGTGTTTCCCAAGACAACATGCTAGGATGAATAAATCATTTACCCTCATGATCACCAAACTAAATCCTCAACTCCATTAATTATGAATGAGCTGTATGATATAGAGGCAATGAAATAGGGTTTTCCCCTAAAATAAGATCAATAGATAATTTCACTTCCTGTTCTGGAGGTAAACCTAAGAAATCATTAGGAAATACCATATAAAATCACTAACCACATGAGGAAGCTCATTCGCTATATACCCTTCACTCACTTCCACTAAAAGAGATTTTAACTGTCATGATAACTTACTTGCCCTAATAAGATAAGTTCTAACTCATACTTATATAGGATCTCATTCACCATATAACAAATGGGAATTCCCTTTAGAAGTGATTAATTCCACAACTTGATGATAAAAATTGATAAGGGATTTAAATTTCAACATCCAATCCATTTATAGAGTGAGATAATATATATATATATATATATATATATATATATATATCATGGACTAGAAAATACCATGCTTTCTCAACTTCATAAATAGATTTAAGAAATGAGGGACATTGAAATCCTAACCCCTTATTTTTTACAAGATAAGTTGAAATCTTTTTTACATAAGGCATTAATATAGATAGAATATTTAATAAATTCACCACTTGGATTGTAATGACCCAAAATTTTATAAATAAAATTCCCCTTATGATTTGATTAAATATATTACTATATATTATGGTTACATAAAACATATGCACTTATTTGTTTTTATTATATCCTAATGGAATTAAAAGACTATTAAGCATCAGAATTGTTGATAATATAACTATTGAACAATGATCATATGATTAGTATAAATATAGGGTTTTAACAAATCCAATTAACACAGGAAAAGGAAGTGACGACCTCAACCAGTAGTTTCTTACCCTATGAAGCCCATTTATTATAGATTATAAGGGATATCGCATCACTGCGATTTTATCTTTACCAATACCAAGCTGATATCCAATAACTAAAGCATGAGAAAACCGTTTTATGGTAGAAGTTCAAGCTCATCGAGATCACGACCCAAACCATGTATGTAGAACCACCCCATGAAAATGTCACCATCATGAACCTTGCCCATAGAGTGTTTTTTGGTACATTAAAGGGATATGTATCAAGACCATAATAATTTGAAAATTTATTTTATACTTCCAATAGAATAATGTTTATATTTACTTCTTATCATTACTTTATAAACAATTTTTATTTTGATACAATAAAACACATATTTTATTTTTGGGTAATATTAAAATTAAATTAAGGAATTTATTTTTATGAATTAATGGATTTTTAAATAAATAATATTTTACTAAAATACTATTATTAAATATTTTTTTATTAAATATAATGATCATATAACTTTTATGTAGTCAAAATGTAATTTTTATAAGGGATCAACAACTATTATTGTTAAAAAACCCAGCATTTCTCAATAAATGTTGATTCTTATTTTAAAAGTGTAAAAAAAATATTTTTAAAAATATTTTTATAAAATTAATATTATTTTTTTAATTAGAACATTGAAATTTTCCAATGGTGAATTTTTCATAACTTTTTGAGATAGTCAAATTTTTGGGTAAAAATTAAATATCGTATAAATATATGGTGTGTATTATGAAATAATAATAAACCAAAATTGATGTAATAAATACTATAAAGGGAATACATGACTTGATAATTATTTTTAATTTAAAATAATACTATTTTATGTTTATTTGATGATTTTTTAAAGCCTGTATGAATCCTCAAAAACCAATAATATATTTTAAGGTTTTAAAATAATTTATTTAAGAGTATAACTCTCTTATACATTAGAAACTATATTATTTTATTAAGTTCTACACTTTTAATTGTAAAATAATTAAAACCACTCCACTTTGGAAGAAACCCTGAGCAAAAACATTGGTAAAAAACCTTGTTAATGTTTGTGGTTTTGGTTATTTATTATATAGAGTCCAAAACCTAATTTTGAGAAATAATATAGAATTACCCACTAATTTACCATATAAACCCACATAATATCCCATTTATATTCACTAAAAATTATTTTAGCACATACTTACTCTTTCCTACCCTCTCTAGAGTCCTCCCAAGGTGCCCCAAGTTCTCAAGAATCTCCTTCAAAGCTTTTGGAATCACACTCTCTAGGTAAGGGATCCTCTCCTTCTCCTCTTTATTCAAGTATCTTATTTATCTTATATATTTTATATTCGTTTAATAATGTTGGTATATGTTATTACATATCCTCCTTACTTTAAATTTTATTTATAAATTATGAGTGACCTATTTCACTCTCATCATCCCCTTTCATGAATATTTATATGCCCCCATTATGCTGCCAAAATTTCACCCTGTTTTTTCATGCGAAACAATTATGTAGTGAATACCCATACCCATTTCTTATAAAGGTTTATCACCTTAATTAATTTATACTTATTTTATTTGGGAATTAAATTTATTTATTATGAAATCATTTATTATGGTATAAAATGTGATGATAAATGATTCCGTGTTTTATGATCTATGTGGTACACTTAAGCATGAGAATGAAATGAAAGTGATGGGTGCCCCCGAAATTATATAGAACTCTAATGAATTGGGTAATATTTTAGTCTCATGAGATATCATTCAAGGGATTAGGGAGTGAACCTAATCCATCATGGAAATTTTTACATCATGATGATGTAGTGTTTTATGTTGTTGCCACATTTCCCATGCTGACTTTTATGTTATCATGCTATATCATGCATCATTGTTCATGTTTATGATTATTACTCATTTTATTCCCCTTTTATATGCCTATTTTCTAACATGTATTATTTTCTTCACATTATTCCATGTTTATTACCTTAATGGGCTTTATAGCTCACCCCTTTCTTATGTATGTCCCCAAGATATCCCATGCAGTGTTAAGTATGAAGGAATATTATGATCATGGTAAATAAGTTTTCAATAAAGATGATGTATTCATTATTTTAAGTTGTTATGTAATGTAACTAATTCCAAAATACACTATAATTATCAATATTTTCAGTTGTATTAAGTGTAATATTATGTAATAAATCATGCATTAATGTGAAATAAAGATCAAGGTTGTCATATTTGGTATCAAAAAAGTATACTTATTTTTGGGATTAGGATTAGAAATATCTAGAGAAAGAATTAAGGATTAAAATAAGTATAATAAAATCACCATAAATTTTGGTAAGTATAGATTAAGTGTTTTTTCAAGAAAATACATCCCTATCTGGATACTATAAGTGGATGTGGATCTAGTACATATGTACATAGGGGTAACACCCAAAAAAACCCCATTGATCTAGACTCAACTGGGAACTGGTGTTAAAAAAAGGGCCTTTCTGCACACCTAGTTTGACACTTTTGGGGGATATGATTTGGTAAATTAAAAATCTCATTACGAACCATTATCCAGGGAATAAAAAAATTCCCATAAGAGTATATGTTAGGAAATAGATCACATATAACATATATTAAAGCCTAGAGATTCATAAGTTAAAAAATAAATTTCATTTATAAGTTATACCTTTAATTTAATTATACTCTCATTTATGTGTTTAATAGTTTAAAAATAATCACCCCTAATTTTTAATTTATTCTAGCCAATGACCAGAAATAGGATGAATTGGGTAAATAACAAATGTGAAGGGAAATGTGATGACTGCCCCAATACGATCCCCATCCCGATGGGAGCGAGGATGGAAAACTTTATAATGATACCCTCTTAGATGATTCAGGTTCTAAATAGAAATCTAGTTAATGATGAGTTCCCAAACCCCCTAATAAATAATAAGCTACAATTAAGACCTTTATGCAATAAAGGCCTCTTACTCCAATGAATCATCTGATACCTTAATCGCAGAATAATGGATCAACTCCATTGAGATGATCTTCTCCATACTTTGATGTTTCCAGTAAGTGAATGTTCTAATAGCTATATATCATATGAAGGGATAATCTAATTAGTGCTGGAAATTGATCAAGAATATAAATCCTAAGGGAGAGATCGAAGTGATTGGGTGGAAAGAATTCTAAAAAATGTTTTCCTATAAATATTTTCTTCTCACACTATGAATTAAAATGAAAAGGTATTTACTTTATCTTAAGAAAAAAGACAATGAATTTATCAAGTCATACGAGGAAAAATTTACAGGGCTTGCAAGATACACCTCTAGTATTGTCATTACCCCTGAATGCAAGGTCGACCGCTCCTTAGTGGGATAAAACCTTGTATAAGAAAAGAACTGGTGATCTGAGACTTTAATAGCTATAAGGAAATTATCCAGTGTGCCCTCAATGTTGAAATAGAGATCGATGAATCTAAAGTGTATCATGGGGATAATAAGTGGAAAGTGGATTTTAATTATGGTGTTCCCATGGAGAAATATAATAGTGCTAAGAAATTTCAACATCCCACTTGTAAAAACTGTGGAAAGAAGCACCGCAAAAACTACCTAAGGGGGATAAAGAAATTCTTTAGGTGTAGGAAGGAAGGAAACCTAGTTAGCTACTACCAATAGGAGAATATAACTAATGTGATGGAGGAAATTAATTCTCCAGTAAACCCTAAATATATTTTTCATTTCTTAAAATATAAGGAACCATATTAATTTTCAAACCAATGAAATTATCTAAGGGTTTTTGATGACAAACAAACAACCTATAAGGCAGCAAGAGTGATCTTATGCTATCATAACCACTGATGTGGATCCAGACAACGAAGTGGTGATAGGTATTCCAGTTAATCATTCAATAATTGTGAAAATAATTTTTTATTATAGTTCTTTGCATTCTTTAAAATCATAAAAGTTTAGTATAACTATTAAAACACCACAAAAAATCATGGAATTAGATTAGTCAGCGAAAACAGAAAATGGGGAAATTATAACATCTTAAGTATATAACTCCTCCCATGTCAAAATTTGTGGGATTAACTTCCCATAAAACCTTGTGATACTCTATTTAGTATAGTTTTATTAATTTCTAGATATGTATTGGATTTACCCATATAAATCCAACATAGTTTTCCTTGATAAATAAATGACTCTCTGAATTGATAATCATCCTCTGATTCCATACAAGTGTAGAGAGAGGATGAATCATATTTAGCACCAATGTAACGACCCAAAATTTCATTAATGGAAAATCCTCTTGATCTAATTAAATGTCTTATTGTGGTTATATAAAATGTGAACTTAATTGGTTTTATGTTTCTAGATTTTAAAATACCATTATGAATTGTGACCGTTGCTAATACATCCATTGAATAGTGATCACATGATTAGTATAAATATAGGAGTTTAACAAATATAATTTACTTAGACAAAGGAAGCAATGGCCTCATCTAGTAGACTTTCCCCATACAAATCCCATTTTTCGGAGCTCGGAAAGGAGGTAGCGTCATTGGGATTCTCTCTTGACCAATCCTAAGATGAGCTTGAACACGTTAAGTTTGAGCTGAACCGACTACGGGAGAAGTGGAAGTTAATAGAGATTACCACCTGAGTGATGTTATCTAAGCCACCCCAAGAGTTTGTCACCATCGCACACCTTACTCTTTGATCTTATACATGTGTTATAAGGGGTTATGTAATTATACCCTAGTACTATGACAATGTACATTATTTTTTTTATAAATAATGTGCATTCATTTTATTATTGTTACTTTATAAATAGTTTTTAAAGCAAAAATAGTATTTTTTAGATAATATTCAACTAAGAAATATATTTTGATGAATTAATGGATTTTTTAATTAAATAATATTTTAATAAAATATTATTATTATTATTATCAAATTAAATTTTATTAAATATAAATTATCGAATAATTTTATGAATGCAATTGTAATGTTTATGGAGGTTTGAAAGCAGTTTTTGTCAAAACCCAAGAATTTTTGATTAATGTCGGTTTTTATTTTAAAAGTAAAAATTCACATATTTATAAAATTATTTATATAAAATTAATATTATTTTTGGAATCATGACATCAAAATTATCCAATGGTGAATTTTTCATAATTTTCTGAGACAGTCAAATTTTTGGGTAAAAATTAAATACCATTTAAATGTATAATGTGTTTTATGACATCATAATGACCCAATAGTGATGTAATAAAATACTATAAACATTATTTTTTGACAATATATGTTTTAACATTAAAAAAATATGATTTTGGGTTTGTTTTATTTATTTTAAAAAGCTTTAGGGAACCCTTCAAGGCTTATAAAACATTTTGTCTTTTTAAATTGTTTTCCTTGAGAGTGCGACTCAGCTCCACATTAGAAACCCTATTATTTTAATAATTTAGGCCATTGGACTTATAAAATATTATTTTCCAATCCCCTTTTGAAAAAAACATGGGCAAAAAATATGGTTTGGTTTGTGGTTTTTATTAGTTTAATGTGAGGTGTCCCAAACCTAAATTATAAAGAATTACCTCTTGTTTTCTATATAAACCCACCCAAGATCCCACTTCCTCTTCACTCAAAGCTTTTTAAGGTTCTAAAAAAACCTTAAATAATCTCTCTAGAATCCTCCAAAGGTTCCCCAAACTCCCAAGAATCTTCTCTCAAGCCTCTCCCAAGCTTTTGGGATTGCACTTCCAAGTAAGGGATTTCTTCCTTTCTCATTTTTTGTCCAATTTTCTTTAAGATGTTATGCCATTTTGTTTTAAATTAACAATGTTGGTGTATGATTTAGAACTTACCCCATGCTTACCTCTTTATTTTTTGATGATGGGACACCCCTTTCTCTCACATTAATGCCTCCCATGTATACCCGTTACCATGCCGAAATTCTGTGAGGGATTTCTCTCTCGTCTTTTACATCCAAGTAATTCTTTTTTATTATGAATATAAATTAACTTAAGTTTGTTGGGACATGTATCTATATGACCCCATTACTGTCAATTTCATGTAAATATTATGATACACCCTTTTATCTCTCATTAACCATTTTTTATGAGTTCTTATTTCATGCCATTACGCTGCCGAAATTGCACTGCGATTTTCCAAGCCAAAGTCATTATGTAGTGAATACCATGCCCATTTCTCTATAAAGGGTATTCAAATTTATGAACATTTACTTATTGTTTAAATAATTTAATTTATTAATTCCACACTCCTTTATCGTGGAATAAATGATGATGTTTAATGAATCCATGTTTTATGATCCATGTGGCACACTTATGCATGAAATGAAATGCTTAAGAAGGGTGCACCCTAATAGCACTCCAATGCATTGGGTAAAGTATAGTATCATGATACTTCATGTGAAATGAGTGTTGATTCATGATAATTCAAGTTCAACTAGGGTTTACTCATTCTTCATGTGCAATGAGGGTTTACTCATGCTTCATGTGCAATGAGACTTGGCTCATGCTAATTCCATGTTAAGTGTTGTTTCCACATTTCCATGTTATGATTATCATGATTTATCATATCTTTATGTTTATGTTTCTCTTATTATACATTGATATTCCTATTTAATAACATGTATTGTATTCCTCATTTTATTCCATGTTTGTTCCCTTATTGGGCTTTATATCTCACCCCTTTCTTATGCATGTCCTTAGGTTATCCCATGCAATGCTAAGTATGAGGGAATGTAGTGGTCATGTAAAGGAAGTTTTCAATAAAGATGTTGTGTGTTTTATGTTATAATATGTTATGTACTGTTTCTAAGCCCCCAAAACACTATACCTCTTGATCTTCCATTTTGTATCAAGTGAATATTTTATGTAATAAATCTGGTTTAAGTGTGTAATAAAGAGCTGGGTTGTCATAGTTGGTATCAGAGGATAAGTTTAATTATTTTTGGTATTAGGTTTAGAAAACCCTAGTGAATACTTAGAGACAAGAATAAGTATAATAAAACATCCCGATGTATTTGTGAGTATTGAGTAAGTGGTTTATCAAGAAAATACATCCCTGTCTGGATACGAGCAAGTAAAGGTGACTCTGGCATAAATGTATCCTAGGGGTAAAACCTAAAAACATCGCTTTGAGATAGACTTGAACGGGAACTGGTGCACGACAAAGAGACTTGCTGCACTCTTGGTTACTACACTCTCGAGGGATATGATTTGGTAAATTCACAGTATTAGTATGAACCCTTATTAAGGGAATTAAAAAAATGCCCCTAAGGATATATGTTAGAAATTAGATCATGAATAGAATAGATTGAAGCCTATGGATTCATAAGTAAAGGAAATAAAAGTTATTTATAAGTTATCAGTTTTGTCCTTGGATTACCCTTTACATGTTACCCCTAAATTTCCTTCCATTAGAGAATAATAAATCGTTATAATTCAGGTAGTTTAATATCACAATTGTTTCATGTCTAGAGGGTAACTAAAAATTTGATATGTTTCATTAGTAGGATAAAGGATAGTTTCGAGATGGAAGGGGAAGAACCTCATACCACACTGTTGTCCCTTCCTGAGGACTTACTAGCTATAATTATTGTGAAGTCAATATCACATAGCATCTAAACCTTTTCCAATGTTCAACTTTCTTGAAAGACGCTCTACGACATATCAAACACCTCCTCCATACCACAGAATCATTAGGGATCATGGCACACCTATGATCATATATTAAGATCCCAACTCTACCACCTTTCAAGAAGAGGGAGGTAACATTAGGTTATTTTCAAATATTTAACCCTATCCAGACAGTATGATGCACTATTTGATTTTAGAATAGCTACCGAAGAGGGATACCTCTGAGCAGCCTATATATATAGTCTTGTCTTGCAGTATTTTTGGAAACTTAGACAATATATTAGAAGAACCACATTTCAAAAATTTCAAATCTGAATCTGTCAGACTATTTTACAAAAACCTCATACATGGTGATGTTTTGAAACTATAAGTTATTAAAAAATATTTTCAAAAAGTGCAATATATTTTCCATAGGTATGATCTATGTTGCACGGACTGTGTCTGTACTAAGTAAGTGGAAGACTTTGAATGTACATTGAAGTATTGTTGCACTAAGTAGACCCTAGATCTCCATTATCGACGTGATAATGAGGTTTGGGGAAAATTTAATGGTGGTGGTTAAGAAAACATGAAGTAATGTTTAAATTTTAGTGTTCTTTTTGTATGTAATCAAATTGCGAGGACACAATTTTTTTAATGGGGGAAGATTGTAACAACCTAAACTTTCATTAATGTAAATTCCTCTTGATCTAATAAAATGTCTTATTATGGTTATATAAAATATTAAATTTATTGGTTTTATGTTTCTGTATTTTAAAACAAAATTATGAATTTTTACCGTTGCTAATATAGACTTTGAACTATGATCACACGATTAGTATAAATATAGGGCTTTAACAAATCCAATTTACCCAGACAAAGGAAGAGATGACCTCATCCATTAGACTTGCCCCATACGAAGCCCATTTTTCAGAGCATGGAAAGGAGGTGGTGTCATTGGGCTTCTCTCTTGACCAAGCCCAAGCTGAGATTGAACACATTAAGATTGAGCGGAACTGACTACGAGAGAAGTGGAAGTTAATAGAGATTACCACCTAAGCGATGTTATCCGAGCCACCCCAAGAGTTTGTCACCATCGCACACCCTAATCTTTGGTCTTATGCAGGTGTTATAAGGGGTTATGTAATGATACCCTAGCACTATGACTATGTAAATTATTTTTGTATAAATAATTTTCATTCATTTTATTATTGTTACTTTGTAAATAGTTTTTAAATCACAAAGAGTATTTTTAGTTAATATTCAACTAAGAAATCTATTTTGATGAATTAATGGATTTTTGAATTAAATAATATTTTAATAAATTATTATTATTATTTTTATTATCAAATTACCTTTTATTAAATATAAATTATCATGTAATTTTATAAATGCAATTGTAATTTTTATTGAGGTTTGAAAGTAGTTTTTTTCAAAACCCAAGAATTTTTGATAAATGTTGGTTTTTATTTTAAAAGTAAAAATTCACATATTTATAAAATAATTTAGATAAAATGAATATTATTTTTGTAATCAGGATGTCGAAATAAACCAATGTTGAATTTTTCATAATTTTCCGAGACAATTAAATTTTTGGGTAAAAATTAAATACCGCTAAATATATAATGTGTTTTATGACATTATAATGACCCAATAGTGATGTAATAAAATACTATAAACATTATATTCATAAAATATATGTTTTTACATTAACATAATGTTATTTTGGGTTTGTTTTATTTATTTTACAAAGTTTTAGTGGACCCTTCAAGGCTTATAAAACATTTTGTCTTTTTAAATTGTTTTCCTTGAGAGTGTGACTCACCTACACATAATAAACCCTATTATTTTAGGAAGTTAGGCCATTGGAATTATAAAATATTCTTTTCCAATACCATTTGGAAAAAACCATGGGCAAAAACCATGGTCTGGTTTGTGGTTTTGATTAGTTTAATGTGAGGTGTCCCAAACCTAAATAATAAAAAATTCCATCTCCTTTCCTATATAAACCCACCCAAGCTCCCACTTACTCTCCACTCAAAGCGTTTGGAGTTTGACCGACCCCTGAAATACTATCTCTAGAATTATACCAAGGTTCCCCAAGCTCCTAATAATCCTCTCTCAAGCATCTCCCAAGCTTCTGGGATCACACTTTCAAGTAAGGGATTTCTTCTTTTCTCATTTTTTTCTATTTTTCTTTAAGTTGTTACGCCCTTTTGTTTTCAATTACCAATATTGGGGTATGATTTTTCACCTCCCCCATACTTATCTATTTATTTATGGATTATGGGATACCCCTTTATCTCTTATTAATGCCTCCCATGTACAACCGTTACCATGCCGAAATTCCGTGAGGGATTTCTCTCTCCTCTTTTACATCCAAGTAATTATTTTGTATTGTGCATCTAAATTACATTATGTTTTTGGGACATGTATTCATATGAACCCATTAACATCCATTTCATGTAAATATTACGAGACACTCATTTCTATCTCATCAACCATTTTTTATGAGTTCTTATGTCCTTCCGTTACATTGCCAAAATTGCACCATGATTTTCCAAGCCAAAGTCATTGTGTAGTGAATACCATGCCCGTTTCTCTATCAAGGTTCTTCAACTTTATGAAAATTTTCTTATTTTTTAAGGAGTTTCATGTATGAATTAACACTCCTTTATTGTGGAATAAATTATGATGTTTAATGAATCCAGGTTTTATGATCCATGTGGCACACTTATGCATGAAATGAAATGTTTAAGAAGGGTGAACCCTAATAGCATTCCAATGCATTAGGTAAATTATAGTATCATGATACATCATGTGAAATGAGTTTTGACTCATTCTAATTCAATTAAAATGACGTTTTACTTGTGATTCATGTGCAATGAAGGTTTAATCATGCTCCATGTGCAATGAGCCTTGGTTCATGCTAATTTCATGTTAAGTGTTGTTGCCACATTTCCATGTTATGATTGTCATGCTTTATCATGAATTTATGTTTATGTTTCTATTATGATATATCTATATGAATATTGACTAACATGTATTGTATTCCTCATTTTATTCCATGTTTATTCTCTTACTGGGCTTTATAGCTCACCCTTTTCTTATGCATGTCCTCAAGTTATCCCATGCAATGCTAAGTACGAGGGAATATAGTGGTCATGTAAAGGAAGTTTCCAATAAAGATGTTGTGTGTTTTATTTTCTAATCTATTATGTAATGTTCCCAATACCCAAAGACACTAGAACTCTCGATCTTCCATGTTTTATCAAGTGAAGAGTTTATGTAACAAATCATGTTTAATTTTGTAATAAAAGAGTAGGGTTTTTATAAACAATATCTAAAGCATGGATATTTTTTCCCTATAAGAAATCATATCTAGATAAAATTATTGATTATAAGGAAAATATCTTCCTTCAATAACTTCCCATTTTAATGGAATACACTGATGTGTTTCCTAAAGAATTGCCTAGTCTTCCTCCAAGTTGAGGGGTTTAATTTTCAATCAAGCTTATACCTGGGGCATTACTATTATCCTAGACTCTATATGGAATTACTATTGTGGAACTTGAGGAGATGAAGAAAAAACTATAGGAGAATCTATGTAAAGGGTTAATACACCCAAGTGCTTCGTCATGGGGTGCACCATTCCTCTTTATCGAGAAGAAGGATGGGTCAATGCGCCTTTGCATCAATTATCATGAGATCAACAAGATCACGATAAAGAACAAGTACCCTCTAACATGTATTAATGAATTATTTTATCAACTACATGGAGAAGAATACTTCTTAATGTGGATCTGTAGTTATGGTATTACCAATTTAGGGTGAAGAATAAGGATATCCCCAAGAATGCTTTTCATATAAAGTACATGCAATATGAGTTCATAGTAATTCCATTAAGACTCACTAAGGCTCTAGAAATATTCATGAAATTGATGAATAAATTTTTTAGAGATTACCTAAAAAAATTTGTGGTAGTATTTATATATGATATTATAATATAATCCAAAAGCAAGGAGGAGCATAAGGAGAATCTGAGCAGTGTGCTAAAAACCTTAAGGAAGGATAATCTTTATGCTAAGTACAAAAAATGTGAGTTCTATTTAAAGGAAGTCTCATTATTGGGGAATATTATCACAAGTAATGGGATATATATGGGCCCTTCAAATAATGAATCAAGGGAAGGATATCTGAAGCCAACATCTATGATAGATATCCACAGTTTCCTTGGATTAGTTGGGTACTATCATTGATTTGTGAGAAATTTATCGTGATTTTCAAACCCTCTAACCAAGATAACTTGTAAGATATTAAAGTTTTTTTGGAATAATGAATGTGAAGATATGTTAAAGGATTTGGAAAAGATACTTATCACTACACCTATACTCACACTACCCACAAGTGGAGAACATTTCATGGTATTCAGCAATACCTTGAAGAAGGGCTTGGGCTATGTGTTATTGAAAAATGAAAAAGTGATTACCAATGTTTCAAGTAAATTGAAAATTTATGAATAAAACTACCCATTTAATGATCTAGAGTTGGATTTAGTGATCATCACTTTAAAAATATTGAGGAGTTATCTCTTTGGGGAGAAGTGCGAAATATATTCAAATCACAAGAGACTATATATTCACATAGAAAGAGATGAATATTCACTAGTGATGATGGTTTGAGATGATAAATGACTATGAATTCTCAATCCAATACCATCATAGAAAATTGAATAAAGTGACAGATTATCTAAGTAGAAATTATCCATTTATTTTATCATTAATGACAATTGAAAAGGATATGATCTTTTCAGACTTAAGAAGGATGGACATGGGAATCATAAAGGGAGGAACCTCATGAATCCTTTCAAAAATGAATACTCAACCATAACTTATAGAGAATATAAAGTATTCTCAAAGAGATTATGTTAGAATTTAGAAGAAATTGGAAACTATAAGAAAAGGGAAATACTTATAGTTCAATGTTAAGGAAGAAGAAGTTGTGAGATTTGGGTCAAAACTATGTGTACCATAAAATCCCGAGTTAAATAAAGATATATTGGATGATGCACATAGCTCAACCTTCTCCATATATCCTAGAATTATGAAGATGTACTGAGATCTACAAGATCACTATTGGTGGGATAATATGAATAAGGAGATCATGGAATATACATAAATATGTATTGTATGTAAACAAGTGAAGTATGAAATGAAAAAAATCCAAGGGGATGTTTCAAAAATTACCCATACATACATGGAAATAGGAAAACATCACCATTGAAATTTTCACTAGTCTTCCAAATACATCAAGAAGAAATAATTTTGGATGGGTTGTCATGGATCATCTTACAGATACTACTCAATTAATTACAATCTGAGAGGTCATTTCACTCAATAAAATTACCAGGATAAACATTAGATAAGAGGTGAGGCTACATGGAACACCACAATTGATTGTATCTGACCGAGATTCAATATTTACCTCCATGTTATGAAAGAGTCTCCAATGTGCTCTGAATACTGATTTTAACTAAAGCATGAATTATTAGCCTTTATGGGAAGAGGTATAGAACAACTTCATGCTAATATGAAGTTGGGGAACATGAACTACTAGGTTCTAAAATGGTCAAGAAAATGGTGGAAAAGGCCAAGAACATTGAGTAGCACATCAAGGCTACTTAGAGTAAAAAAAGAGACATTCTAATAATCATTGATAAGACCTAGAGTTTGAGGTTATAGATAAGGTATTTATCTAAATATATCCATGGAATAAAGTAATGAGATTTGGGAATAAATTAATGCTTAGTATAAGATACATTTTTCCCTTTGAGATCATTGATCGCATTAGAGTGGTGGCCTATCGAATGGAACTCACACTTGAACTAGCTCATGTACATGATGTATTCCATGTATCCCTCTTATAGAAGTACATACTAGACCCCTCACATGTACTCAATATAGAGGTGGTACTGTTGGAGAATGATCTCTCATATGAGAAGAATCCGGTGAGGATCTTAGATCGTAGAGACAAAGTTCTATGAAATTAGACAATGAACCCAATCAAAATGCTATGGAAAAACCAAATGTTGGAAGACGTTATGTGGGAACTGAAGGAGGATATGAAATATAATTATACTCATATGTTTTAGTGTGGGAAATGAAATTTTATAGGGTGAAATTTCAGAAGGGGGGAAGATTAAAACGACCCAAATTTTTATAAATAAAACTACCCTTATGATATAATTAAATGTATTACTATGTATTTTAGTTACAAAAAACATATGCATTTATTTGGATTTATTATATAACATTATATTTTAAAGACCATGAAGCATCATAACCATTGATAATATATCCATTGAATAGTGATCATATGGTTAGTATAAATATAGGGTTTTAACAAATCCAATTGACATAGACAAAGGAAGTGATGACTGCAACTAGTAGGATCATAACCTATAAATCCCATTTATTAGATATTATTAGGGAGATAGTATCACCAATATTTTCCCTTTACCAAGATCAAGCTGAGACCTAATAAGTAAAGCGCAATCGAAACCATTTATGGGAGAATTTCAAGCCCATCGAGATCGCGACCCAAATCATGTATGCCGAACCACCCTATGAAAATATCACTATCATACACCTTAACATTATGGAGTTTTCTAGTGTATTAAATGGATATGTATCAATACCATAATAATATGAAAATTTATTTTATATTTTCAATAGAATAATGTTTATATTTACTTATTATCATTACTTTATAAATGATTTTGATTTTGATATAATAAAAAACAAATTGCATTACTGAGTAATATTAAAATTCAATTAAGGAATTGATGTTAATGATTTAAAGGTTTTTTTGAAATAAGTAATATTTTATTTTAATATTATTATTAAATAATTTTTATTAATTTTAAATGATCATATTATTTTTATGAAGTCAAATGAAATTTTTTATAAGGGGTTGAAAACTGTTATTGTAAAGAAATCCAACATTTATCAATAAATGTTGATTATTATTTAAAAAGTGTAAATAATAATATTTAGAAAATTATTTTGATAAAATTGAAATTATTTTTGGAATCATAACATCAAAATTATCTAATGTTAATTGTTTCAAAATTTTCTGAGATTTTTGAATTTCCAGGTAAAATTTAAATACCATATAAATATACGCTATGTATTATGAGATCATAATGACCCAGAAGTGATGTAATAAATACTATAAATGGAATTACCAACAAAATATATGTTTTTAATTTAAAATAATATGATCTTATGTTTATTTGATTAATATTCTAAAGCCTTTATGAATCATCTAAAGCCTATATTATATTTTAAGGTTTTAAAATCATTTATTTAAGATTATGAATCAATTAAACATCAGCAAGGGTATTATTTTATTAAGTTAATCCCTTATACTTATAAAATAATTTAAACTAATCCCCTTTGTTACAAACCATGAGAAGTTTTGTAGTTTTGAATATTTTTTTATATAGATTCTAAAACCTAAGTTTGAGAAATGATAAAGAATTTCCGACTCATTTACTATATAAACCCTCCCAAGATATCATTAATATTAACTCAAAATCCTTGTATCACTTTATTAATCTTCCATACACTCTATAAAGTCCTCAAAAGTTTCAACCAATCTCTTAAGAGGCTCCTCCAAATCTTTTGGAATTACACTCTCGAGGTAAGGGATCCTATCCTTCCCCACTTTATTCAAGTATCTTCTTTATCTTATATATTTTATCTTAATTTCCTAATATTGGGATATGTTATTACATATAATAATTACTTTAAATTTTATGTATATATGATTATATAACCCTTTCACTCTCATTAATCCCTTCTATGAACATTTATATTCCCCCATTATGTTTCCGAAAGTTCCCCACGGTTTTTTATGCCAAACAGTTGTGTAGTGAACACCCATACCCATTTTTTATCAAGTGTGTTCACCTTTATGAAATAATAATTTTTTGAATTGGGATTTATATGTATTTATTACACACTCCTTTATTGTGGAATAAAATTTGATGATAAATTATTCCATGTTTTATGATCTATGTGGCACACTTAAGCAAGAGAATGAAATGAAAGTGACAGGTGTGCCCAGAATTATATAGTGATCCAATAAACTGGGTAATGTTTTAGTCTCATGAGACATAATTCAAGTTATAAGGGAGTGAGCCTAATCCGTAATGTTAATTTTTTCTGTAATGATGTCTTGGAAGTTATCCTTGAACTATGTTTATGATGCAGTGTTTTAAGTTATTACTACATTTCCCTTGTTACCTTTATGTTAACATGCTATATCATGCCTCATTATTAATGTTAATGATTATCACAGCCTTTATGCCCCATTTATATTCCCATTTTCTAACATGTATTAATTTATTTATGTTATGACATGTTTATTCCCTTACAGGGCTTTATAGATCAACCTTTATTATGTATGTCCCCAGGATATACCATGCAGTGTTAAATATGAAGGAATATTATAATCATGTTAAAGAAGTTTTTAATAGAGATTATGTATTCCCTATTTTAAGTTTTTTATTTAATATAACCAATACCGAAAGATACTAGAATTATCTATCTTACAGGTTGTATTAAGAGTAATATTAAGTAATAAATCAGGTATTAATGTTAAATAAAGAGCAGAGTTGTCATATGGATAGAGATAAAAAGTAACATTCACCTATATCAAATAATGAAATAACTACAGTTTATATAATAATAAAATTACCTATAACTATAGTTTGTCAATGATTAGACTTATTAGGTGATTTATCCACTATAAATAAGTGATAAATGCAAGTTTTAGCTGGGTTTTCCCACTAAAAAAATAACCACTCTTCAATTGGATCTACCCAAGAGTATATTTACCTATACCTCTATGATCATGAGAATGATATCCCACTACTTTAGAAGCATAAGACTATAACTAGGATACTTTCACAACTTAATAAGAAACACCACTCTTCTATAGAGGTTTCTTGAAAAAAACCTATGAACATATCCCAAATTCCCATAAGAATCTAAATTCATAGGAAAGTATTGGTATGGAGGCTTATAATTCCATGAAATTCCATATTGATAGTATATAATAGGTTTATTCCCAATAAGCATTAAATAGTTAAACTATGATTGTTTATTGGCAGTACTATCACTACCTCATTTGAACTCATCATATTTCATCTTTTTTCTCTAGAAACCACCTTCAGTACCACCCCAAATATAAGAATCATTTCCTATTACATATAATTTGAATAATTTTTTATAATATTATATATTTATTCATGACCTCAATATAAAAAGTACGGAAGAACATAAACATCTTTAATCAGATATCTGGGTGGTGACCCATTTCAATACATCAATCCTTTAGGGTGTCATTAGTGATAATCTATAGTTAAAATTGTACACTATTAGAAAATTGAGTCATGTAAACTATAACCATATTATTACCCTAATTAATACATAATAACTACAATAGATTTCTTAATTTCATCATATAAGGATTAAGCTATTGAGTAAACATGGTTTTGAAATGACTCCATTATAAATTCTCACACAATTATTCTATACTATGGAATACCACCACTTATTTCTAGGCCCCTTAAGTATAAAAGTTACAAAATTTACCTCAAAAGACTTAGGATTTTCAAGAAAGTCATGGATCCTATTGATCTTCTCCAACCATTCCTTAACATCTTGAGGATCTTTGTCACCTCTAAAAGCATGAAGACTATGTTAATAGAACTCTTAAGTTATATATCTAGATTGATATAGGATGGGTTCAGCTCCCATTTTTATACCCTATATAGTTATAACAATCATATTAATAAAACTTTTACTAATAATAGGATTTCCTTATAGAGAATTATCCACTTCTCCCTCATGAGGGTTTACTAGAACTCTATTGGGAGGCATGACTCTATAAATTTTATAAAATAAGTATAATTTAATAAAAAAATAAACACAATAAAATAACATAAAATGATACAAATTATATTATAAGTATCTTATAAACACTTATAAGTATCATATAATAATCATTAAAAGAGAAAAAAATGATGTTCTTTTTACTAAACAGGTTTAATCATATGGTTTACTAGACTATGCATCTAACCGTGCAACATCTAATGGAACCACCAGAGGGATTTCATAGTTTGGTAGCATGGTTTGTAGACCATGAACCATAAACATGTAACTTATAGCTTTCCTTCCATTCCCATTATAAAACTAAAAGTTCTAAAAAAAAGTAATAAAAAAATCTCAAACCAAGAATACACAAGATTAAAATACCATGGATCTTAAGGATAATCATAAAAAATGTTTCCCAGGAACTCACTCAAAACCTACCCATTGAGATACATTGATCCTATCTCATATACACCTTATTTTATAAATAAAACAATAAAACCTAGGTTTTGATACCATTTTGTAACAAATCAACATTATTCATCCTATGCTGGTACCTAAGATGATTTATCACAAGACCTAAAGCACATTACAAATCACCATTGGCTATCAATAAGTTCCAAGGGCATCAACATTAACTTTAGAGAATGTTTTTTTTATTTTATAATTAAAAAATAGGGTTTCTATCTGGTAATATTTCTTGACCATTCCATATATTGGATAAGTCAAACCTATAAAATAATCACTTTTTAAATTTAAAACATATACAAAAACATTATAACCTCTAAAACACAAAAATAAGGAATAATAATTAAAGAAAAGCATACCCACATCAAACATAATCACAACCATCAAATTTTATATACATCTAAATATCATATATAACAACCAAATGTGAATATAAATTGAGTAACAATAAGTTTGGGAAGCTAAAGTGGCTAAACATGAAAAATATACACAATAAAAAACCAAAAGTAAACTACAGATCACCCTTCTCCATATGAAAATAAAGAAAACTCCATTTATCAACTCCTCTATAACATGAAAGAGCTACAAACCACTATTGTAATAAATTAAAGCCTTTCCTTTTCCCTCATCAAATGAAATCAAGATTAAATCTCACCAAATTTTTCATATAGGGTGTGATAAAGAATCCTAGTAGGATATAATCAATGATTCTATACAAATTATATTAAAAAACAAACCTCGGATTGAAATATTGAAAGTCCACACACACACACACATAATCAAATACCATTTTTATAGAAGCATATAACAAAGGGATAATTTTTTTATAATTTATTTAAAAATAAATATGAGTTACCAAAACATTAATTAGAAAAAAAAACATGAATATAAATAATAATAAAATTAAAAAATTATCATAAAATATCTTACATCATCATGCATCACAAGACAATTATATCGGGACAAAAAAATATAACCTAGAAATTGACTATTAGAACAATCCAGGTGTGTGTATCTATTAAATCCTAATATCCCATATACCTAACTAATCTATCCTTGTTGGAGAGAGAATTTTATTATCTAGTGTGTAATATATGATAAGATCACTAATAGTGCATAATATAACTAGTGTATCACTAATAACTGATTTCCAACTTAGTTACCAAATATTTACTATAAATTTTTCTATATTAAATCTTAAGTAAATAAAATATAATATTTATAAAGTCATATAACTCACCACCACACACCCTCCATATAAATAAAACCATTTATTTCAACATTCATAATTTAACATGGTATAATTTAACATTTATATAATCCAAATCAATAAGGGGAATAATAAAGAGGGTTTACATTAGAATTAACATTTTTATATCAAGCCAAATAATAATTATCCACTTAAATAAATAACAAAATAATGATATCCTATTTTTAAAATATATAATAAATCATTTAAATAAGATAAATTGAACCATTTCATTATAAAAGTCCACTTGGAATTTTTTATCATTTGGTGCATAAAAATAATTATAAAGAAAAGTCTCAACACATTCATAGAAAATAAAATTTTATTTCATATTAAATTTATGAATTAGTAAATAAAACATACCATAAATCCATCATGTATAATTAATATAAGATCTATTTCAAAAATAACAGAAATATAAATAACAAATAATTCATAGTTTTTTCAATAAATAGATGGGTATAAATCCATATACCAATACTCGATGTAATCAACGAATTTTTTTTAATCCACACAAGAATAGAATATGTAATCCTTATAATAACATTATAATCCTTAATATAAAAAATCCCATAATTACTTTCATTCAAGAAGAAACACCATGCCACCATGGAAAAAATAGGGAAAAATAAATAATAAAGAAGATAAAAGAAGAAGAGTGGGTTGAAGAGGGGGTGTCTCCTGAAAAATTATTGAATTAGAGGGAAGTAAATAAGGTCTGGAATGAATAGAAAAAAATTTAAGAAAAACAAATAATTAAAATTTTAAGTGGGTGCACAATTTTTATGAATTTTTTTTCATACCATGTGTCTAATCATGAAAACCTCACTGAAATTATTTTTGGTTATCATGCCTCTTTTTCATGATTTCCTAAGCCATGTGTCTGAGTCATGAAATATGATAATATTACAAAAAGATATAAATTTTCATCTCAATCTGTATGGAAAGTATGAAAACAAATAATAAAAAAATGTATACTTATTAGTGATATTTTGGGTGTCATAGGAAGGGTTGTGGGTTTCAATTTAGTGAGTCCATAAACAAATAATTGTATGAAATGATTAGATAAACACCCTTCAATAAAAATATGAAATTTTATAGTATTCATAGAATATTGTATATACTAAAGGTAAACTCTATAATAATTTTTTCTAAAGGTTCTTATGAATTAATTTTTAATTTAACAATAAAATGAATCAACATAGAAGGAGAAACCAAGAATATGATCCTATCAATGATTCTGTGGGGAATGAATGAGACATTTCATCTTCCTATAGTCAACCATAGAGTTTCAGTGAACCCCGCTAACCAATAATTACCTTTTAAAACTAAATGTCCTTAACTTATATCTAAAGGGGATTGGAAAGATTATGAAGAACAAAAATTTTACCTTTTAACATAGTTTAATAAAAAATAAGAGGAAACACAAGAGTATAATAATTCAAATGGAATGTACTATACCAGATATAAAATAATATTTGAATAAAAAACGAGACATTGTATTTTTTTAAGAATTATGTATTTATTTTAACTAAATAATGACATATGAAAAGGGGATAATGAGATGGATTGATTAATATATCATAAATAATACATCGAAGAAATGAGAATAAAAAGGATATAAAAGTATCATAACATTTGAAATGGAAATTTTAAATATATTATAACAATAATAATTTTAATAGGAAAATAAATAGAGAGGGATGTGAACTCTTATCGTACTAAAGTTTCTTAGCATAGAAACAACCCTGAGAAGGTTTAAAACTACACAAAATTAAATATAGTTATGGGAGTGGATCCATGATAGGAATATAAAAACGAACTTGATATTGGTGTGAAAATAAAATAGAGGATGGGGTGAGTATTTATAGGTATGGTGAATGAAATATCATGCAAAAAGATTTGATTTATTATTATTATTTTAAGTTCTCCACTACACTACACAATGTTCCACTGCCTCTCTTAATACTCTTCCATAATAGTTAGTAATAAAATTAGGCCAAGTGAACTAAGATAACTAAATTTTAGTCATTATTACACATTTATGATTTCATATTTACCACATTCTATCTCATTTCACCATTTTATGGTATTTTACCATTTTATAAAAAATATAAAATTTCTTCCCTTACCAAATTTTGAAATCCCATTTCCAAATATGTAATCCATATTATCAAATTCATTATCCAATAATAATAAATTTATCTTTTAGAGAAAAATAATAAATTTAATAAATAAAATTAGTATCTAGGTTAATATTATTTTAATATTAAAATAATTTACATATAAATATTAACTTAACCCCTAAATATATAACTCTTTATTAAACCAACATAATTTATAATATTAAGGTGTAAAATATAGGCACATTCATGGGGTGTTTATTTCAATATTAATCCTAATGTTATTTCCACTATCTTGAACTTCTCTCACAGATGATTCTGCTCAAACCTCAATTATTAAAGTATATCTTAAGAATGTTTTGGGGAAAACTCAAGTGATAATATATTATTACCAAGATAAGATAAATGGACATTACTAATATTTAAAAATATATTTTATCCATTTCACATGAATTAACTTATATTACCTTAGAAAATTTACACTAATTATAATGAACACTTTATGAAAACTAAATTACGAAAGATCATAATGACCAATGGTCATAATTCTCACCATTAATATAATAACTTCATATAAATGCATCCCCTAAATTAATACTTCTCATTCTAAAGTTTAGATCTTAAAAAATGTTTATTCCATGACTTGTATTGTTTTTCTTTTACACTGTACATGTTATAACCATGTTATATATTAGATAATCTGAGCCAATATCACTTTCCATTATACTAAAAATTATTTATATTTATCTACTATCCATTGTTACTTATAATTGTTTTATACAATATGTATTTTTTATTTTATATTATTATATAGTAATGGAGTATTTATTTATTATTAAAATTTATTAGGTTTACATTCTATATCATATATAAAATATTCCCTTGAAGTTTTAAACTAAATTTAATTTCAAAAATCACTTTAGATACTTATTCTTTATTTATTACTTAGAATCCAAAGATACTTCCTCAAACTTATGGTTACTCCCTAACACTTTCACCTGTTCGGTTATTTTATTTCAAACCACTAACTTCCTATGACCGATAATCTAAATTGGTTCATCCTTTAATGATAGTTCAGGATCTAATTATACCACTTCAATATAGAGTATAAGTGATTGTTCCATTATATAATTATTTATTAAATATATATGTAATACATCATGTACTTGTTAGAGGTTCAAATAAAATTATAATTAATAATCTACCAGTCTTACTTTCTCTAATAGTTTTTTAACAACTATAGATATTTTGGTTATGTTTTGAATTTTATTTCAATGTTTTTGAAGTTAATTGAATGATATTTTATGGGGTTTTTCAGTTAGTGTAAGAAGAGATAATAATTTTAGGGATTTAATACATGTTTGAAATTGGAATTCATGGTAGGTGGCCACCAAAACTCTAGTGGATATCACTAAGAGTATAATAGGTAGTTAGAGGGTTTGTGGTTTCCTCTAAACTAACACTAAGAGTTTAGTGGTAGTCTTTTTAAGTTTAATGGTGGGTATCATGAGTTTGGTGGTGGACATTGGGACTTCGGTGGAGCACCGTGAGTTCGATGGGTGTCCATTGGGACTCAGGTGGGTTGGTTAGAGATCACTTTTAATGAGGTGAATTATTGTAATTTCTATGTCAAGTTTTTGAAAATTTAGGTGTATTTTGGGGTCTTATGAATAGTGATATGAGTGGAAGACATCTCTAATTTCTCTCAAATATATTAATTTTTTAATGGTGAATTTTTTTTATTAATTGTTCGAATCACAATTCATTAAGTGCATTGGAATTTGAATAGTAAGGTTATCAAAATCCCCTTTCTTTTATCTTCCATTAATTAAATTTTATTTTCTTCTTAATTTGTTTCGATTATTTTCATCTAGTTTTGTTTTATTTCAAACTTTTTTGGTGATTAAAAGGAAATTTAGTATTTTATTCTTGTGTGGATTTTTAAGTATTATTTATGAGATCTCATGCTTCTCTTATATATTTATTAAATGTTGCTTATGTATTTTGATAACAAGATGTGTGGATTTAACTACAGTGTAACTAGATTACATGAAATTGAAATCTAAACTAATTGATTAGATCATGAGTTTTCTTTGTGGATAAATAAGAATAAATATTGAATAAATATTATATAATGTAAATATATTATCAGTAGTGTTTTTTGTGTTGAAAATTAGTATTGTTAACTTGTGTAAACATTGTTTTATTGCATACATGCATTTTTAGTAAAAATGTATTTAATTTCTATTGTGTTAAGAAGATTATTTCATTGATTTTTTAGTAATATATGTAAGAAATTTATTTCTAAAAATTAAATATCCCCTACTTGTGATTAATCTATCTATAACATATCTAACTCATTTTTTATATAAAAAAATCCATTAAAATATGGTTTTTACTACACAAAATATTAGGCCATAATTAATGATACCTTTAACATACCTTATTTTTTTTCACAATAGCGATATGTTATTATTTTAAGTTACTTTCAAACCTCATGGACAAACAAGTAGCATAAACTATGTTTGAAATTATTTATTTCAAATAAAATAAACTTACAATGATTCTCCAATATAATTTTTTATCCAAAACCTTTCCATCATAATTTTTATTGAGTTTAGTTCTAACCATGAATGGAGTGGAAGCCATCTTGTAATCATGTATATCAGACTTCTTTAGTTTCTATATTGTATATTTTTTCTAAGAAATAAACATGTAGTCCATTTTCTAATTAACTTATAGTCTTATAAAATAATCAATCTCACCAATCATTGACATCTCTAACACTGATTACATTGATTTATCAAATTCTCCACATTTTTAAGCTTTCTTCAACCAAATATTATATCATAAATATAGATGAGAACTATAATTTGTTCTTATTTAAATTTCTTTTCATAGAATTTATAATCAAAACATCATCTATTGAAATCAAAGTTTCTCAAATTAGAGTCTAAATGAGTATACCAATCTCACGATCCTTACTTAAATCCATATAAATCATTCTTAAATCAATGCAAATTTCCTTTATCTTGTATGATTTAAATACCCACTAGATATTAAATTTATATCTCCACTCTAATAACTCCATTTAATAATTTCATCTTCACATCCATTTTAAAACATTTAAATATTTTTTAATTATAACTATCAATAATATTCAAATTTGTAATGCCTATCCACTGGAATGAATGTATCATCCACATCCATGAATTAAAATTTGATTATAACCTTTTTTGTTAGGTGGAATTAATTATAAGACATAAATTCCAAGATCCATCATGTATTTAAATTGAAAACATACATGTATAAAATGAAGAACACAGTGTTCACCTTACACTGGTGATCACTATAGATTTATCTTCATCTATAATTCTTAAATAATATCACTTGAAATAAATCCATATGGATCCCTAATCTATGGTGTATCCATGGGTTTAAATAATTAGCTAACATTTGAGTGGTATTGTTTTTCTCACCATGACATGATAGCGCCTCTCTAGTTAAAGGAGGAATAATAAGAGAGCTTTTGGATAATGATCGAATCATCCAAGCGAATCCCAAAGTTCACATACAACAACCATGACCTTCTGCCTCCTTTATATAATTTCTTACAAACTCTCCCCAAGCTTATGAATTTGATAATTAATTAGAAAAATCCTAATTAAATTCTATTCCATTTATTAATTTATGAAATTAATTCATTGATCCCCTCATGCATTTTATCTTATGAAACATACATAATAATGATAACTATTAGTGGATAAAACTTTAATGTTAATAATTTAACATTTGATTCTAGTTTTAATCAATGGAAGTGTAAGTGGAATGGTATTGTATACCATGCCTTATGAACAAGGCATAAAACATGAATTTGGAACCATTCATGTCATACCCTACAACATGATTGTATTTTATGATATGAAAAGTGATTTATGGCACATATCATTAAATATCACACTTTCACTAAGACCTTATATAATTTTTACCATTTAAAATTATTGCATTATATACAATAACTTATAAAACCATATCCAAAAATTATATTGGTTATCTTCCAAAACACTTTTGTAAATTTATCATCAAATGCACCTTTTATCACGTCATATGAAATACCTTTTAAATACCCATCCAAAACTCAGTTCAAATAAAATAAAAAACACTTTAATAGAATATCACTATAT
This sequence comes from Viscum album, assembly GCA_963277665.1. NCBI lineage: Eukaryota > Viridiplantae > Streptophyta > Magnoliopsida > Santalales > Viscaceae > Viscum > Viscum album. The sequence continues at coordinate 1,770,469,353 of OY728152.1, forward strand.
AGAACTCAATGTTTATTTTGTAAACCATAAAATGAGAACCAATGATAATTTTTAACATTGATATTATTGAATTCCAAAATTCATAAAAATTAGAAAAGAGAGGCCTATAGAAAAACATTAGTTATACTCAAGCTATAAAGGGATTAGGCCTGATCTCTATCAAACACATGAATCTCTATACTAGTGTCCCCCATCTATATCTATGATAGCATGAATTTTCATATGATCCATTTTTTCAATACATCGAGTGACATTGGGACATGACATTTTTCAATCCCATATAATTAACCCATGCATTATTTATTCTTTGAGTATAATGTGACCATGTTGATGAATACATCACATCTCATTAACCTTAATTTATTTGTAAATTACATGCCCCTAACATTATAGATAAAAAAATCATATGTATTATCTAGGAATAATCATACACTTCCTCAATCTATCTCAATCAAGGGACTAAATGTCGTACTCATAAAATGATAGAAACAAATATCATCTTGGTTATTGATGACATGATCAACTACATACCCAACCACCCCATGATTAACTAAAAGTCAAGGCTTATGTATGGAAGGTATAAAATTTTGGATCTTTTAATGATAGGTATCTCACCAAAATCAGATTTTGGGGACTTTAAATATAAACCATTAACCTATAGTATACAAATGGCATAGTGTATAACACTCCATGTGGTATATACTTATTAGTACATCCAATGCAAAAAACCCCTTTTGTGCCTCCTGAGAATATTTTATATGTTGATATAGTAATCATAATCACACTAACCTTAACATTTTATCACAAACTATAGTACTCCATGATGAACATCAGTTAAGGATAACTCAAATTCATACATTGATAAGTCAATTATAATTTCATTTCATGATATATATATATATATATATCCAATGTTAAAGAATGATAAAATAGAGATTTTATTTTAGTATAACATGATGCATGATATATTATTAAAACCCTTTAATAAAACCATACATAATAACCTATCTAAAATATCACATATTACAGTTTACTAGACCAACCTTATGTTTGGTTCACTTTTATTGCTTTTTTTAAACTCATTACATCTGTATGTATTCTTTTTCACATAACTATGTGACCACCTAATGAAACTATCCCACTAAACTCTTTATTGAGTAACATATATGAAGAAATATTGTTTGAGTAATGGTGAGACTTCAGAATTATATTCCTAATGTTTAACTCCTTGAACACAATATTCAAAATCCTTAACTTCACAACATAAAACGGTATGATGTTATTGATTTTTTGTCTACTTAGAACACTTTCTAAGTTTATCACAATCATTATATCTTATAAATAATCCATCAATTTATTTCCTTGAAATCATTTTAGTAACTAATTAAACTTTTTACATTAATATTTTAACAATATACACTATTCCTTTTAGGATATTTATGTGAAATTCACTTTGACAGGCATAATTTTTTCATTTGTTAATTCTAAACATCTCAAAGTCCAAACATACTCTCGCTAGATTCTTAGTCACTATATTAAATTTTGAATATGTTAACATGATAGATGGACTCCTTTTTTAGAAAATAACTATTATTTACTTAAGTGGCAATATTTAAAAAGTAAACTATTTTTTCTATATCATATATGGTATTCTATGTGTTTGGAGCACTATTATGAAAATATGGTTTTATTCTTTAAAATATTCCATTGATGGTGGTGGTAAAAAATACCTAATATTGTAACAAAAAATTAGATATTCAATTTTATACTTAATAAATATTTTTTTGTCATTTTATCCTTTTCAAATAGGTTATAGATTTTGATGAATCATAAACCATGTTTATTAATCTCAGATTATTAATAAAAACTCTTTATTAGTTAAAAATTTCTCTTATCATATGATCAAAATGAGATATAAATAAACATAATTTACTATAATCCATAAGAGCCTTCTATATTCCCTTACAATCAGTTATTTGATGTAACAACTATTTTCTTTAAAATTTGAATGAGAACTACTATCTCTATTGATTGTTTCCCTGATTTTGAACTCTTGTATGTTTAAATTATTTATAAAGTATAAATTTTGTATCATATACCCTTAAATAAAATAAAATAATTTATTTTTATAACACTGATACATAACATAGACATTCCATGGAGCTTTTAATCCCCTTTTGATACTTCAAACAACTCCATATTATTGAATCGTTACTCTTACTTCATAATAAAACCTTTAGGTTTCAATGACCTTGTTTAGATGCTCAAAGAAACATCATTGGACTTTACAAATAACTTTTCTTCTTCCATTTTTAAATTTTAACCATTTGTATTGATGAAACATTACTCGAACTAGACATCACATACCCAAGTTTATCTATCCCCAACACTTTAAGAATATTGAGTAAACCATTTATTGAAATATTTCACATTGTCAAAACATTTCAAAAAAATACATCAAAATGAATTTATTCGCTATAAAAAGCCTTAAATAAATTATTAGTGAATCATTATATGCTTCTCATAAGTATTTATATAAAATTATCTAAAAACTTAAATAGTTTTTTTATTAAGAATATGTTTCTATAACACATATATTTTCCATTTCTTGAGAATAATTCTTAAGTATTGTAATAATCCTAGAAGTTGTTTACATTAAGTTTATCCTTTCTAAATATTGATCTTAAACTTATGTTTTATAATGACGATATCATTTATATATAATAGAAACTTTTATCGGGTGAGTATCATGTTTTACATTAATTTAATAAGGATATTTATTTAATGGGATCCTTCTAAAATGATGATACCTTTAAAATAAATCATATCTATTAGTGGTATAAGATCCATATTTCATAATGACTTACACCAATTAAGCATGTAAATAATCTATGAATATATTTGGTATATAAACAATTCAATCCTATCTTATGTAAATATTGGATATTTGAGTGGAAAAATCATTATACAATCCATCATATTCACTATATCAACTCAATTACTTTGGTATACTAATGATTATGGTTTCAAAATTAATTATTACCCAAAGTGTATGTCAAGAACAAGGCACCTTATATTTTTGATCACATCATTACTTTATTTCATTACACAATATAATCTTGGGGGACTAAAATTTGGAATATCCTACCCAGTTGGATGATTGAGGTCTTGAAAAGTGTCTCTTTAAAAGGAATACAACACTGACTATTTTAAAAGGATTACATGTAATCATTTTGTATGCATGATTCTAATGTTTTATTTTGAAATACTATTCCTTTAACCAAATTAATTTATTGAAACCATATTGAAAATTATTATTATTTTATTTCAAAATCACTTTTAAGGATAAACTGGGAAACCACAGAAGAACCACATATGAGACAACATGCCCAAGGGGATCCACCATTGCAGAAATGAGTCAGAACAAACCCATAGATCACTTTTATGGTTGAGTGATAACCACAAGTTAAAACCAAAAATCATCCTCAAATAGACCTTCAGAATAATCATGTCCCATATCAGAATCAAGAGATGAATCCTCATACACGAGACCAGATTGGCGAATGATAGAGCGGGTGTGCATCCTACCTAGCCTGCCTTCCACCTCATGTCTGCTAATGACCTATGAGGAAACACCCAGATTGAAGATCTCTCTTGCCATCCCTCGTATTTTTTAGCTTTCTTTTTGGTTAACTGACATCCCCAAGGACATCAAACTAGTTATGGGTGGCCACTAGGGAATCCAATCCATCCTGAATCTCCATGACACTGATCTTCCCATCCTTAGGTAAGTGGGCCATAGAGATGACTACCACTTGTTCCCCAGACGAACCGAAAGCAACAGTGACACTCCCTTTGGCTCCATCAACCATTGGGATACTCTGTTGTGTTGGGTCATCCCCTCTCCCATCAGGGGTATCCATCACACCACAAATAACCTTTGAATAGGAATAGTCGAAACTTCTAGAAACCAAGGAATCAATTCCCTTACCTTTCTTGTATCCCCACCGAATCGATTGCCTTCGGTACAAATGGAGGTGCATAAGAGGAAGAACCTAGTAAACCTGAAGCAGGTGAGGATGGTTTTCCAGGGCTCTAAGTGGTTGGAGCCTATTGGAAGCCCATAAGGGAGTCATGACCAACCAATGAAAATCTTAGACTCATCCTGACACCAAAGTGAGGCATTCCAACAACAACTTGAGAAACTATTGGAGAAATGGTGTCATTAGGCTGATCCACTGATCCATTTCAACCTCACCTCCCACATCGATAACAGAAAGAAGCCCAATGGCCTTATCGACAACAAAGAAAACAAAAACCAATGGATTATTTATAATGAATGCATTTCCAAAAACTAAATGAACCTTCCACCTAGAGATGAATATGATTCGGGAGAGCCACCGAGAGGTCCATCACAATGGTGAGGTGAGAAAAACTGATTTACTTCATGCAAAGAGTGTCATTGTCAATCTAGAGAAAACAACTGATCCTGTCACCAATAACTTTGAGGACAGATGGGTTCTGAAAGGGGAGTAGAAGACGAGGAAGTCAAATCCACACTGCCACACACTTGAAATCATGACCACGATCAAATTTGACCATAATTATAACAATCCTCATAAGAAAAAGAGATTAAATTCCCACAATAATTATAACAACTAATGTGTATAAAAAATAATTAACTTCTGAATTCAATATGATAACCTAGTACAAGCCAAAGTCACAGTAGAATAAAAATGAATCAATTATCATACCTAGCATGTAACTCTTGATATGCATGAATGATAATTTTTAGTAGTTTTGACACTTTAAAATAAATAATACACATATTCATAATATAATAAATTTATTAAAATTGAATAATAAACAAGGGAATAAATTAAATAAATGAAAAATTCATATTTTTAATATAAGATAAATAATTTATGAACAATTCATAAACCATTCTATTCTAAAAAATTTATATTGAATTTTAGAAATTACATAATTATATAAATATAAAATTATATTTATTTTTTGAATATTAATTCCTTCATATTATTAATTATATGGAATTCACTTTAAATGTTTGATATAAAATTAATTATAAACATTTTATAATTCAATTTATATTATGTAAACTATTTACACAATCCAAATATCACATGTTTATCTTTATTTAAACCTTAATCAAATAAATTATCAAAAATTATTTTAATGTGGTTTAAATTACTTTTATAATATGGCCTTTAATTTGAAAAATTAAAATTAATTATTATGAACAATTTATAATATTAGTTATAAAATCTTTTATCTTTTATTTTATTTTATTTTATAATTTATAAAAAATATTATAAACTATAGTTATAATGTCTATATAAACATTTTATATCAAAATTATAGGCCATGATCTATAATTTGAAAATAGAATTGAATATTATTTATATTTATTTAATAAATTATTAATAAATATTTAAATAATTAATTATAAAAATTTTATAATTAATTAATTTAGAAAATACTTTTATAGATTAAATAAATACCCTAAAGCTCATTTTTTCTATTATTTATAAATAATTGATAAGTTATAATATTAAATTCATAATTAAAATTAAAGAAAAAAATATTTTTTTACTATATCATTTTTAATGATACACCTTATATCATAAGATATGATTCATTTCATGCAAAAAATGTGGGTTTTATCTATTGTAACCTATGATAAATATTATACAACTCACATAAAGAGAAACCAACACAAACAACCTGTATAAAAATAACAATAGGTCAATAGGAATTCATAGCATATGATATTGGGTTTATATGATATTAAACCCAATGTGAAATGGTCTATATAGGAATAACATGATTCATGAAGAACTTATGTAAGTGTAAAAATACTGGCTTTACTATATGATACTTTTATAAGAATAAACTCAGTAGTTGAGGTCTGCGTTAGATTAATTTCATGGTGCCTGGACATTACCATCTTTGATTGGAACTATGTAGGATTAATACAATGCATCTCATACCTATAGGCATCACATATTATGATATGGATCATATAGGATTAACCTGGTGCTGCATAACATTAACTCATGGCTTGGTAGTCATGACTTATAATAATCCACCACATAAAATAAACATAGATTTAATACAATGTAATCTATCATAACTAGAAATATTTCTTTGAGCACTTTGTATGTCATAGAACACAACTAAAATTGATGTCATATTTATGATACAATTCTTTGTTTTAATACTACATAAAAAATTTTCATCGACTCCATCATAAGATTCAAATACTAATACCAAACTTTACGATATGTTAAAACCGAAGGATTTGTATTATGTCATCCATAAGGATATCCCATATCATATATGGTGTTCCCCATCACTTCTTATGATATCAAATATCAAAAAATAGTCATAGTATAAATTATCAATTATATTTTATAATAGAGAATACGACTTCTATAAGATATCAACATTTATTCATTTTAAAATTTATTTCATGAATGAAAATGATAAAGCTCTAATATCACTACTAGGTATATAAGGATAAAATGAAATTCATTCAACATAGTGGAAGTAATTATAAACCTCAAAACTCAAGATCCACTATGTATTGAAATTGAAAACATTCATGCATAAAATGATGAACAAATTATGAACCTTACACTAGTGATTTCCACCACATCATATTCATCAACAATACTTTACTAAGATCACATAAAATATATCCATTAGACTCGCTTATCTATGTTGTATCCACAAGTTGAAAGAACCAACTAATGTTTAGGTCAGATTCTTCTTCTCACTATGACATGCTAGTGCCTTGCTAGGTAAAGGAGGAAGAAGAACAGAGATTCAGGATAAAGAAGGAATCATCTAGGATATTCCCAAGGCTCTCACACACAAACCATGTCCTTCAACCCTTTATATAAGCACTTAAAGAATATCCTCAAGACCGTGAATTTACTCAGGCATTATAAAATGCATGAGTAAATCCTCAAATGTTCATGTATTCATAAAATTAATGCATGGCCATCTCAATCATGCTATATTATGATAATTCAATAATAATGATAGTTATTTGTGTAATAAATTAAAATGTTAACAATTTAACATTCAATTTCCATATCAGTTGGAGGTAATGGAATGGTATCATATACAATTAATTATGATATAGGAACACGACATATGATATAACTTTGGAACCATGAATGTCGTACCCCATAACATGATCATTTCATAGGATATGATATGGGATTTAGGGCATATCTCCTTCATTTTAAAACTAACCTAGATTTTTTTTTTCCGAACAAATTCCCATTATCATCATACTTATTTTTAAATACCCACTTTTCTCTAATGAAATTATGGCCATTCATCCTTTTTAAAATCAACCATGTCTGATTTTTTTATTTGATCATGTTATTTATTCATGTATTTAACCCATGGTTTATCCTTTACTACTTCATTAATAGTTTTATCTTTGAGTAATATTATAAAGTAGTGTTTACAAAACTCCTCATGTAATGAGTTTTTTGGAGTATTTTTTCTCTGATAATTTTAAATTCATCAATCTTAGCACTTCTCCTTCAAATTTGATTCAATTACCCACTCTCTTCTATAACTAATTCTTTCAATAATTAATACTTATAATTATCATCAATAATTGATTTTTGACATCCTCTAGAATTTTTATAAACTCTGTCCAACTATCTATGAAATTCATATAAATATAAAATTATACATTTATTCCAAGATTTATATTCAATCAACTTGACATTATTACTTTTCACAATCTTATTTAGCTTCTTTTTTAAGCATTTTTAAGATTTACTATTGGTTGAGTAGCTTAGAAAAACTCCATCATCAACTTCATAACTATACTTTCCTTTATCACATTCTTTGGTCTAAAATTTTCATTTAATTATAAACAATATATAGTGTTTTAAACTTATATTCATTCAATGCAATATTTAATAGGGAATTATCTTCTCAATAAGACTTAAAAAATCCTAATTTTTATTATAAACTTATAATAATTCTAACACTTTATAATAATTTCTCAAAACACCACTTTAAATAAGTAATGTTTTTCCATATTTTTTACCATAAAATTTCTCTCTTCATACAATTTATTTGGTTAAAATATTCTCACTGATAAAACCTAATGTTTTGTAGCATGTTTCTTAAAATAATTATCCATTTAAAACAAGGCATAATCCATTCCATTATCAGATTAAAGAATTTTGATCTACCTACCTATTTTATTTTAAACTCACCTTCAAAACCTTTTTATGCATTCTATAACTTTTTTTTTGGGTTTTCATAAACATAATGAAACCCATCCCACAATATGTATCCATAAAAAATATGATATATCTATATCCATAAGTTTTGAGATATTTTATTAGACCATAAATATCGACGTGAGTCAAGTCTAGAAAATTTGAGGCTCTCTTCATTTTTTTCTATAAAGGTTTGTCACCATCTTCCCTCTCATACATTAATCACACTTATTTTCTATATCACTTTTTATATTTTTGAATATTTATCAATACTTTGAGCTTTGATAAATTTTTCATATTATATTGATGTATATGGAAACGAATATGATTTTAAAATCTATTCTCTTATTTGGCCATAAAAAAGTGTTAAACTTGTTTTCCACTTGATAAACATTTCCATTTGTTCTCCATAATTTCATCAAAAAGTTTCTATCTTATATTTGATTAGGTATTCATTCCAATTAAATGTAACTTTGAGTACCAATTCTCATAATGGACATACACTCAATAAATTATGTTGAAAATCATCTACACAAACTACTTTCATGTCTTTCAATTCATTTCCAACAAGTCTAGTATTTCCATTGACTTTTATTTTCATATCTCAATAATTTCCAAAATAAGACATTATATTTAATAATCCTTTAAAATTATTCAAATATTTCATAATCCTAATCATGTGAGATGAACACCCACTATCAAAAATCATTTTGTTGATATTATTTGTCACTTTAAGAGAAATTTTGTCTAGAATAACCTTCTACTTTTTCTAATTTTCATTCCATGAGACTCTTGGTTGATTTAAAAAAAATGTATAAATATACTCACTATTTTTAGTACATATCATGATACAATCATTATCTTCTTCTAATAGGTAAAATTTACTTCCCACTGGAATTAAATACACCAATTTATTTTCCAATTTTTAATATACTATAAACATTATTTATATTTCTTATTTCCTTATAATCTATAGTCTTATGACCAAAGTTATAATAATAAAAATAGTTTTCATAAAAGTAATTTCTTATTTCAAAAGTATGATATGTTCTTATTCTCCTTTATTGGATGTAGGGTGTTGAAAATTTTTGACAGCTCTCTGCCTCATAATAATAAGTCATGATGTGACCCAGGGATCCTCAAAATTATCACTTCATCAAGGATAATATCTTATAACCATGACACCATATATTTGTATCCTTTTAATATATTATTGATCTCTAATAAAACCTCAATGATTTAGAGTTTTCTCAAACCTTTTTTACTTCATTTTATCCTTAGTGTTCACTATCCTAGTTTTGGATGATTTATCATTAAAAAAAATTCTACTATTCCTATATTTGTGGGGATTTGATCATTCAAAACCTTATTAAAACTCTTAAGGAATCTTTCATCTCTCTATTTTAATTCTTTATCTAATAATTTTTAAAAATAAATTTTTTTCTTGAATCCTTTACTTTTATTTTATCCTTAAACCTTTTCGTTAAAGAAACCACTTCAATATAAAGGAATTATATCATATTTCTTCATTTTTTAATAAAATAATTAAGAATATTGACTACCTTATCTTATACCTTAATATCAAATATTAGATCAATAAATTCTCTAAATTTTTCTTATGAATGAGCTTAACCATCCACAATATTCTCTAATTCGGTTATTTTAACTTCTAATTGGTCAGTATACTCTAAATAATCCTTCAATAGTCCACACGTTTCTCTATTTTTCTTTATTTATAAATAAAACATTTTAAGGTAATATCAAATTTCAAAATTAAGATCTATAAATCCTTATATTTTAAATCCCACTTTAATTTTAGATTGATCTTTCTCAACTATTTCTATCATAGTATATATTTTTTTGATTTTAACTCAGTATCAATTTCCTCAAAGAAACCCTTTACATCATCATCATATTTTGAATCCAATATTCTCCATTTAAAACATTATTCCAAATGTTCATCCATGTTTTAAATTTCATTTAGGAGGATATTTCTTCTTATGATTTTATGGGTAATCATCTTTAACTTCACCATCATACTTCCTTGAATACCTTGTGTCAATTGGTTTGGACTTTTCATAGTTGAGGCAAGACAATGTAATATTTACTTCAAAAAATACTTTTAATTTCTTGAAATTTCTTAGAATAAGTGATATAAATTCATCACTCACATATTCTCCTTCATAATCACCTTGATTGATATCAAGTTTCTCTATAGATTTTAATTATATCTCATTGGATGAATGAATCTTCATCCTTTTTCGCTTCACTCCTATATTATAAGAAACCAATCTACTTTGAAAATCATATAGTGATAGATCTTCTTAATTTCATTCTTTAATCATTGACAACTTTGGATTATAAAAAGTTTGTAGTTGAAAATTTTTTTCTTCATAATCTTATCACACTTTATTTTATATCCAAGTCCATAAATGGATGTAAAAACCTTAATGATCATTTTAAATAAACCATTGATTTTTTATTCATATACAAATTGAAATCATTAAATTTTTTATATAAAAATTAAAACATAGCTTCCTTTTCCTTTATTCCAACTTTATATATGTTGGACCCCTAGTCCCAAATAAATTTAGTGGATTTAAAACTCATCATTTTCATATATAATTAATTTAACAAAGAATTGGATAAAATATTTTATATATTTTTAGCAGAATTAAGCATCAAATTTTACAATTTAGTCATGTAAAACCCCATTGGATAAATAAATTATATGAAGGTATAGAAAAAATACAACCCAAGAGATAATAAATGTGATCTCATTTGGTTTTTATAGATCTTATAATTACACCCATAAAATAGAGGAATTAATTTGACATTTAGAAAATTATATTTATCAAAAGTACTTATAAGACAGGTTCACAAAACAATCAACCATGTGTCATAGATACCACTTCTTATAACCACATAACCCAAATACACCCTAGGGTGAATTAGGATGTTAATTTTCTTCTTAGTTTCAGATAGATCTTGTTCTTGTGTGGTAAAAAACAATCCAAACTTATCAAAACCAATCACACATCCACAATAAAAAATTTAAAAAGTAAATAAAATAACAAAATGATTTTACTTAGTTTACCAAAAAGGGATACATTCAACTTAAATATACATGTAAATGTGATGGTGTACTAAAAACCACTATACACTTTATGGGATTATAAGATTTAGGCAAGGATCACTTCCAAATGAAAGTTTATTACTTACTTCCATCCATTAACACACTAATTTAAGATATATAATAAAATAATATATCAACAAACATCTCTCTCAAAATAAATATTAATATATAATAAATAAACCATCAAAAATTGGTGTTTATTATTTATCTATATCCTCTAATTAGATCCATATCTTAAATTATGTTCAAAATACTTCACAAAATCCATAATAAGTGGTTTTAAACTCTATATTGAATGTATTATCCCTTAATTCTCTTGAACATGCTTTGTATATTCAATTCCTTTAATATAACTCTTTTAATTATTTTAATTAGATATTCTAGAAATTTTATTTATCAAGTGTGACATTGTTGACACCCTCTAAATGAGACTAGAAAAAAATACATGGGAAGAAATATCCAGAACATGGGTATTATTTTATCCACAAAGGAAAAGAAGAAGAAGGTGGACAAGATCATGAAGATCACATAAAAATCCAAAATAAAAATGACCACACGACCATTAGAAGGTCATTAGAACTGGATGTGGATAGTTCATGACCTATGAGACATCACACAGAGACCCTTGACAAGTCCTTATACTTTTATGAAGGTGTATGGGACATTTACTGATTATGCGATGGTTTCCAGATGAGTTCCTCCAGATCACGGGACTTGTTAGTCAGAGGGTTACTAAAAACCCATCCAAAAATACTTATAAAATAAGAAGAAAAATATCCAAAAGTTTGGATCCTTTCACAGTCATAAATATTCACGAGACACACCGATGCACTCCAAAAGATGCCACATAATCCCTGATAACATGTCTACGTTATTGCATAAGATCCCACTAGCATTCCATCCTAATTATGTGAAGGGATTCATACCTGTCTAGGTGGTCCTGTTCTTCCCCACCAGCTCCCAGGACAAACAAAAGGCTTTTTTAGTGATAATTCTCACGCATCACTATAGGACCCTTTTATTGGTCATGCGATGCATCAACGACAGGGAGAGTGATTTTATTTTACAACACTCATGAAAACACATGATATCCCTATCCATTTTAAAATAAACAAAAAATATAAATGGAAATTATAGTAGCTTCTTGCGAGGGGAAGGTATGCTGATTTTATATGAAACAGAGTTATATTCCCTGGGAAATCACTAGTGATCACGAGAAACCCCCCTAAACAATAAAAAATGTTTCGTCAAGGCCCCTTGGTATGTCATATTGACATCACAAAGGCTCCTTGACAAGCCACCTTTGTCTCATAGAAAATCCCAAACAAGGCATCTCAGATCATGTGAAAGCCTTTCAATATACATCCTGATCTCACAAAGGCCATTAAAAATGTTTTACCAGCCTTATAAAAGAACATTTAAATTTCTATATGATTAAGAATGACTCCTTAAAATAGAAATAATCCAATATATGGGGTATTGAAGGGATGGTCTTGAGGTTACTGAAAATCATACGACACCCAAGGCTGGATCACGCGAGGTGCATAACACCAAATCCCTCCACTAAAACTAGCTCGAATATGCGAGATACGCACCATAAAAGGTGGTGTATAACTAGGGTGTTGATGAATATAAATTAACCCTCCTCAGAAAAAAAATGAATACATGGATCCACACACCAGTGAATCTTTAGAGGACTTTTTAGATCATCCAATCTCACGATTGAAAATGTTTTCTGCTAGGTAAAATCTAGGGAACAACCTTAGGGATCACGAGGCATTTGTAGGAACTTCATGTGATAACTTGGGAATATATGAAGAAGTTGTGGCATGTCACCTATGTTCTATGAAGGAGGTATCTCATATTTGATACATCACATGAAACCTAAGAAAGCTAACCCGGAATAATTATAAGGCATATGTACAATAATAAATTGAATAAAGACTAAAAGATAAGAGACTTATGAAATGAAAATATATGATTATCCTCATGATATTTTCACAAGTCATCCAGATCATGCAAAAACACTAGGACATGTCACCTATGTCTTATTAACATGCCATTCGGATCATGAAATTTCCTCTAGACATGTTAAGAAAGTTTTAAGGCATCCTACGGGCATGCTACCTAAGTCTCACAAAGCTCTACAAGATTTCCATTCAGATCTTAAAATGTCCTTAGTTAGGTTGATAAAATCATGTGATGTCACCAGTGTGTTCCAACTAGGTCTTGCATAACACTTTGGTCTTGCCAGCTGAATCTCGCGACACCCTCAAAGCATGTCCCCTAGGTTTTGTGATGACACCAAGATATGTTAGCTAGATCATGCAATGTCCTCCTGACATTTCAGCCAGATCATGTGATATCCTCCATGTATGTTAGCCGAGATCATGAAACAACCTCTAGGAACATTATATGAGATCATGTGATGGCCTCTAAGACAAGTCAGTCAGGTCTTACGATGTCAAACAGAAAAGTCATTCTTGATCATGCAAGGAACTTGAGACATTCCATTTGATGACCCTCAGAAAAGTCTGCTGAATCATGAATTTTTTCTTAGAACATGTATGAAATATAACCAGGCATTTTCATACATCCTCCAACATGTCAGTGAGATAGCCAAGGCATGTCAGGAAGATGATCAAGAAGGTCAAGAAGAAAATCGGGCCTGGTGAAGTAGGTGTCTCAAGACATGATGACCCTATCTTGTGCACATATTAGGGATATATTAGTGTATAATACATGATTAAATTAATCTATGAGAACTCTAATTATTACCATAACCAGGATATGTAAGATTTTTCTTAAGGTATAAGCTCCATAGAAAACACCCATATAGGAAAACCTTAGTGTGTAGGCCCTGGTCGATAGCATAAGATGTCCCATATAATAGAGAAACCTTAGTATTTAATCACCAATCAATTTAACTATGAGAACTATAATTCCTACCATAATTTGGATACATAGGATGGATTTATAAGTCCTAATATCAAAGATACACTTACCTTAGTGTAAGTCAATCCATCTATCTAAAATCTCAACCATTAGGATCCAATATCTCCCATGGGCTAATCATTCTTACTCACCCATCAATAGACTGAGAACTAAACTAAACTCTGGAAAATATGATTCTTACTATAACCAAGATACGTAGGATTCCTTATAATGGCCTGATCTTTGCATTAAAACATCTAAAGGGCTATCCTAGTATGTATGGCTTGTATCTATATGCAGTGAGACTGATTACATTCTATCCTTTATTTCTCACACCAAGCATGGATCAAGTGGGCTTAGGGATTTTAAATGATCATATCATTCGTATCATAAATTCATACCAGCTAGGGGAACCTTAGTGCGTATTCCTCGATTAGAGACATGGCACGACCACCCTAATATTAGGGAAAATTCAGTGTGTAATCCCCGACCACACTGAACTATGATGACTATGTTTCCTACTATAACCAAGATACACATGATTCATTCCCAAGGATTGAGATCAAAAAAATCATCATATTGTTGAAAGTTTCCCCATTGTCTCCAATATTCAAACCATCAGGACCCAGTCTCTCTCATGGTCAGATATTTCCATCTCATCCACCAACATACTGAACAGAAAATTGAGAAACAAGAACTCTGATTATTTAGGTAACCAAGATATGTAGGATTCCTTATAGAGGTCCGAGCTCAAATAACTAGTGCCTAATTTGCCTTATATATGTCCTTTACAAATGATGTTATACATAGGTTTAAAAAACTAAGGGGGTTTTGATTCTTGTTATAAATAGGATATGTAGGATGCCTCATAATGGTTCAATCCCATCCTTGAGATATTAATAACCTCCTTGGATGATAACAAACTTCAGAGTGAACGGTTTTATGGTTTCATTATATAAGAAGCTACCCATTAAGGGGAAATGTATGAAGAACCTCAGATATATACAAATGGACTCATTAATAGACCTTCCATTATACAAAGATGGATTCTAAACTTGATCATTTTGTTAGGGTAACTGGTTAAGTATTAGGATAAGGAAGGTGTTCATGAACATATCTTAAATCTATAAGAGATTCCCAAAGTAGGAAACAATCCCCCATAAAAGGGTGTGATGAGTACAAACTCTCATCCTCTCAACCAATATGAGTTGTTAAGTTTCATTGGGTCTGAAACCCCAAATATACACCTGAATTTGGAAAGTAGATATGTAATCAGTTATGGATGTGGGAGCCATTGGGAGTTTCTCTAAAAGGTGGAAATGATTAAATTTACATGAATGATTATAACATGCATCAAACCCCCCACAATAAAATGGAAGGACAAATAATATGTAAAATTATTGAAAAAATGGTGAACCCAACATGAACCTTGCATCCATAAAAGAAAACGGGTTTACGCACAACAAACCATTTTGTTTCTCACCTTTCCTGATGAAATAAAAAATGGTGTAGACATACCCCCCCAAATCAATTTTCAGGAAAAAAAATACATCAAATTATTAAAGAAACAAAAATCATGAACTCAAAAAGAACCTTTCAACCATAAAAGAAAATATTTTTTAGCATGTTGAACCATTTTTTTCCCACCTTACCTGATGAAAGAATGGTGAACCTGGTATATTATCTCTCAAATAATAGAATTATTGGTTTACTATGTGTTATGCCATGTTTTTTCAAATTCCATGAAAACATGGAAAAACTAACATGAATATTTAAAATGAATGGATAATTATATATAGTCATGGTTCTTATGAAATATGTACATCCTTTATTTGAAAATTCCACATGAGTAGAATGGTCAGACAAGGGATAATAAATCAAAATTTTGTTACCCATGCATATCTTATTGAGCACATATCATGTCTGTGGTGATTCACTGATTGAATAATTTTTTCCTTAATGTCTTAATGAATATAAATATTTCTCTCTCAAAAAACTCCCTAATTTGAGATAATTTCTTTATCCAATGACCATTCTTGAAAATTAGCTATGCCTACAACCCTTATAGGTCTCAGAATGACCTCACTGCCCGATATCTTTAGCATAGGGTGTCAAATGAAATGGTCTAAGAAAACCATCAACATGGTAAAATCTTGAACCTTGAGGATTCCCATAAGGTTCTCCTAGTGATGAAACTGATGAGTCTGCATTATCCAAAGAAATATGCAACACATCTAGTGGACCTCGTTTAAAAAAAAACTACTTTAGAAACTTATCCTAAGAGTGAGAAAATCACCACCTTTAGTCTTTGATAAAGGTAGAACATGGAGTCAACTAAGGCTCTCTTCCAGTTTAGAGGCCATCGAGGTGGTATCCCAACAATTTTTATTGCTAGATTCATCCCACTAGTACCCTTCAATCATCTACTAATGGTACCACCCAATATACTTCCACCTCTAAAACCCATGCATGGGAAACAAGGAAGAAACATCAGTCACATAAATATTTGGATAACTAGGAGTGGGATCATATCCTTACTCCCACTGAAGATGTATACTAGAATATTCCTTAAGTAACTAGTGAGTAGGCTCATATCCTTGATCACATAGAAAAAGTATGTGGGAATATTCTTGTAGTAGGCATGGGGGAGGTGCATATCCCAAAACCTGTGCATGAATCCCATCAACATATTTTTATGGAATAAGGAGGATAAAAGTGTTCTCATATTCCCACTTCAATCGAATATATCATCCAATATATAGTGGAGATATAAAATATGTAGGATTAAATTCCTATAAATGGTTTTCAAAAGTGTCCCTACATCTTATCAATAGATGAAGAACTCCATTAGTATATTTTGAAACTGGTATAGATATAGGGATAGGAACATATTCCTATCCCTACAACCAGGGTAGCACAACACACTGATTATTATGAAAAAGTGGTTTCTCCAGAGCAAGTGAACATTATTTCTCTCGTCCAGAAGGATTATAAACATATTAAGGTAAAGGATAAGGCACTGGATGGGATTCTATTCCCATTCCAATATGGGCTCACCAAGTGAGTGTGGAACATGCCTCAGGACAGGGGCACATGATTTTTGAAAAAGACCGGTGTCATATTCCAAAGGCCCAAGATTATGCTCATATCCCCATTCTAGCTGAGGATCACCAAGTGTGAGTAGCACATGCCTCGAGATAGGCTCATATTCCTATCAAATAAGACTAGATACATACAATAAAGGCCTAGGATCACGATCATGTCCCCATTCTAGTCAGGTCTCACCAAGTGAGAGTGTCACATGACTCAAGAAAGTATCATATTATTATCACTGAAGCTAACTAGCATATTACAACAGATTATTAAATCCATAATCATATCCTTGATTATGCCAATGAATGACTACACCAACATACTTACAAGGCTATATATAAGGAGGCTCATAAAACTTATCCCATTCCAAAGGTTTTTTGGAATATTTTTATGTGGAATTTATATTCAGATTGGGATCATATTCCCACTCTAACCAGGGATGACCAAGTGAGAGTGACACATTACTTAGGATAGGCTCATATTCCTATCAAAAAATACCAACGACATACTCCAAAGGTTCAGGATTAGGCTCATACTCCTGTTATGACCAAGCATCACCAAGTGAGAGAGATACACACCTAAGGGTATTATCATATTCTTGATAATCATGAAGAATATGATTGGAATACTTCAACAACTTCCCAGTAGTAGGATCATATTCCCACAATAGTAGATGATTAACAATATATTTCAGTATCCATCATACGACATTCTCATATCCTTGAACAATCCCAAAAGGTAGGTTGTTATATTCTGGCTATGACATATAATGAGGATCATATCCCTAGACAATTCAATGCAAGTGTCCTTGAGGATATTTAAAATATATTCTCAACACCCCATGGGTCATTCGACTCTTCAATAGAAGTAGAAGGCAATCATTACCATGATAGTGCTCCTTATGGTAGCCTGGAGATGGATCATAGAGACTTTATTCCTAACATCCGACATGGTCAACCTCCCCACAATGATATATCCCACAGAAATGGAAATCCTCCACTTTCCTAGACAACTCTGTATAGAGAGGTGCTCAAAAATCATAAACCTTTGTATATAGAGTTTCTTGAAACATAGGTGTGAACCATATATAGTTTCCCATCAACTAAGAGTAGCACTCCACTACAATCAGTAGGCGACCCCAAGAACCACTTTATGTGGTCTGACCAGATAGAGGCATGTAAGTATGCTTAAGAAGAATATGAAATTGATATATAGAGAGTTATCCGAGAACAACCTCCCTACTATATTCCGGTCCCTTTCTACTTCTGACTATTATATCCAAGATGAGAATGAGAAGGAGTTCATGACATACCTATGCCAAAATTATGTGGGAAACTCATCAGAAATTGAATGATAAACACCTACCCTATATTGAATATGAGGTTCAACTTCAAACCATAAAGATACTCTGTTGTAAGCTAGAGTTATATGATATCTCCATAGCTTGGGACCCAAAAATGGAAAAGCACAGTGCAAATATACTGCATGCTTTCTTCCATTAAATCACAACCCTTAGGTAGCTGATCTTTAAGGCCTCATCATGAATCCATATTCTAGGATGGGTAAAGTATGGAGCATTTCACTTTACCTAACCCCTAGAACAACAAAATTCCTTATATATGGTAACCTGTAATGTCATAGCCTCTTAAAAAATTAGGGGACCGGGTAATGGTTTCTTTAGTTGGTCACTGTAATGAAATGAACCTGCTTTAACATTTCTAAGATATCATGAAGATATGGAGAGGAATGCAAGTAGATCTTTAAACTAGGCCCCTCAAAGCAATGAGAATTTATTTCATAAAAGGAATCCAAAGTTGTAACCAACACGACAACTTCACATACTCTCATCATAGGTTACCATTGTGCCTAAATCCTACAAATGCATAGCTAAGCCAAATCGAAGGGTCACAATAGTAGCTGCCATAGAAGATATTTGGGAGTGGACCCAACCCACTGGGTTGGGGGAATATCTACCACTACCTCCACCCCTTAGATCATTGATCCTTTAGAGGATCTAGGAAATATCAACAATATTTGAAAATAAACCCTATACGAATGGGTTGGGATCATTTTTATCTCAATGTCCATCACCAAATTCATAATCCCTCAAGAGGGACCTGGGGAAATTAATGGAGGTTCTAAATTAACCCCATCCTACTGGGTTGGGGGTATTTATATCTAAAATCTCATACTAGGAGTCATAAAATCCTTGATTAGAAGAATCAGATCCTAAATAATAGGATCAACGAATGCTAATGGTAGCCCTGAACATGCCTCACCTCGTAAGGCTGGTGGAATTTCCATCATCAGCTCCACCACCAAGGGAATCGGTCTTCTCCAGGTTGGGAGGCATATATCGATGGTTGACATCCCATCCATTCCTCCCTCCACAAGAAAAACCTATACTATTCGATTCCCATTTGGAATTCATGACTGGAAAATCCCTCAAGGTCACTGCTCATAGACCAAGATGGGAAGAACTTATGGAAAAGTAAATCAAACCCCACCAGGGTCGAAAACCAAAAATGGACCAATATGGCCAAGTGTTTAAGAAACTACCCTAGTGTAGGTAGTGTAGAATCATCCTGTTGGGTTGAGAGAAATGAGAAAACTACCATTTTCTGATACACCTCTATGAATGTTGTCACCATGAACATAACATATAATGTGGATCAAGATGAAAATTCAGAGGGACACAACATGAAAAATATACTCCAAGAGGAGGATCTAGATGTACCCACAACAGTTTATCATACCCAAAACTATAGGGGGATCCAAAATCTAGAACCTAAAAATATCAATTTTCCACCTCTATGATGGAACAATTCCAAATATAAAGGGAATGGTTTGGATACATCCCAATCACTGCCCAAAACAACAAAAAATCCTTCCATGGTGGAACAATATTCATGATATGAGAATGAAATAAAAACTCTTAGAAAATTCAATGAGGTGTTAATTAGGGGAAATATTCATACTCAATATCATCTGCAAGATGAGATGAATATTTCACCTCACATACATCTAGAAAGAGTTGATCTGCTTGAAAGAGAATCATTTGACTGCCATATCTGCTTCAGATATAGAAATCCACTCTACATGAACGAGGAAGTAGAAAATGACTGTGAATTTCCTCCATTATAGCGATAGCCTATCCCTATCTAGGGTGTTCATTAAGTCTTAGTATAGATTGGGAATTAGTGAGATATGAATTTGGGGCCACCTCATCAAGCCCCACTTGCTCCCTATAGATGAGAGGCATCACAGACAACAATACCTTTGGAACTGATCAACATCATTGAGTCCCTGGATACTCGAATGGAAGCCATGGAAGGGTGAAACACACTTGTGCGGCCTTAAAGGAATCTGTATCCTGAATGTGTTAATGACAATTTACCCCCAACTAATTTTGAAAATCCTACCTTCTCTACCTTTGATAGTGTAAGAGACCTAGAAAAATACCTCACATGCTTCATATCCTGACATGGTTTGATGATAGGCCCTCAAGATACATAAGAGGTAACCAAGATGAGGTGTTTTTTATAGACTTTGATAGGTCCAAACTTTTTTTGATACAACAGTCTTCCAGAAAGATCAGTTGTAGGATCATGAGAACTTCATCATCAATTCCCTTATCAGTTAAGCTCCACGCTAAGGAAAAAAAATCATCGACTTGAAGAATTGTAAGTAATGAAAAAATAAGGTGGTGTCTAACATCATAGCTATATGTAAAGTTCTAACCTATTCACTCAGCATCCCTCTATGATAGGATCAATTACTAGAAATCTATGCTGAAAATATTTATTATTATTTTCATACACATATGATCCCAATGAAATATCTAGGAGGATTCCATGAGTTTTTAAAAATGGAACAACACTTGGATGATTCCCTTCAGCAAGCATAGGGGACTAATCTTAGCAAGGAAGAAACTGCTTATGTTACCCTCAAACCAACAAAAAATCCCATTCAAGCACCTAGGTAGGTCCCCAACCACCCAACACCTCATATTAAGCAGTAAAAATAATTAAATCACCCTCTTCAAGAAGATAAAAGAGATCATGGTCACCCAAGATTTTAGAAATGGTTGGAAAAAGCATACTCCTTCTAAAATGAACAAGTACCTGGTTATTTTATTACAACCATGAACAATAACCTACTCAACATTCCAAATCCTAGGAAGCCTAATGAGGTCAACCTCACCGAACATCATGACTACTATCCTTTCTATAAGAGGTAGGGTCATAACATCTAGTTTTTTTTTCACATTTAAATACTTCCTTCAAAGAATGTTCGATTCTAGACAGGTGATATTGGAGGACTACCTGACATAAGTGGCTTGCATAACCTTCATTTGGTCAGAAGAAGAAAGTGATTGGAAAGAAGTTCCATCTGGATCTGGGTAGAAGTTTGAAAACTGGATGACTCAAAATATAGTTGACCGAGCTCATGCTACCCTAAGATCACAACCTCAAAGACCCATAATATCCCTACCCTCTTAGGAGGTGACATTAGATATGCCTCTTAGAGTTGAATTCAACCATCAGACACAATAAGAGATATTAGAGGAAGAGTAATTTTCAGATCTGATGAAAAATCTAACTCTTTTATATTTCTTTGCTGCAACATTTGAAGTATGGGAACCACCCTACAAAAAGAAATCATTATCAGATGAAGTTATTATCTTTGGTTCTGTTAATGAGATAAACTTGTTATATGCCTTTTCCAATGATGAATATTCCTTTGGATATGGGTTTCCTATACCTGACGAAAGATCCATCAGTTGAACGTTAAAGAGCCAAGAATATAGAGGACAACATGGGTATGGTGGAACAAAATATTTTGACCACATCCCCATAGAGGACACATATACATCTAAGAATCATGGTCAATCACTCTAGTTTCACAAAAAAATATAGAGATTTCCCAGAACCCTCCAATGGCTATCCAAGTCTAGTCATATTACATGATCGATTGGCAGAGGATCGATTGTCCAGTCAACCCAGAAAATGGGGAAGTCTATCATGATCTACGCCACTAGAAGAATATGTCCCCTTAAACTCTTCAAAAGAACCAGGCTCATCCACCTTTAATTCGTCATATCTTGAAAGATATAATAAGGAGAACCCCCACATTGGGAATTGCCTACATCTTGCAAAAAAGTACGACATTATTAAATAGATGGTGGTTGTCCCAGGAAAGCTCTCAATCCCTAGATGTGATCCATATTTCAAAATAACTCATAGATACACTTGTTTAATCCCTCAAAAACCAATATGAATTTTATACATAAGTTGTTATAACTGAGGATTATTTAGTGGAAACTATGCCATTAGAATGTCATGTCACTATTTTGTTCATAGAGTAGGATCAGGAAGTGGATATCCAGGGACACATTGGGCCCCTATATTTTTCAACTAGACTCAACAATGTTGATGTCCGAATGGATCATATTGAAAATAGTTATGGTATCAACCACAAAATAATTTTAACCCTTCAAAAATTGTGATACATCGAAGGAGAATTATCTCCCACAAGGGTGACCATTCAAGGGTATGATAAGCATGAGAAAAGAACTCTTAAGAAGATCAAGATCAATGATTAGTTTTGAAATATCACATATAACACCAAGTTCATGATTATCTAGAAAAAAACTATATATAATTTCTTACTCAGAAGGCCTTGTCTTCATAGCCATGTGGTGATACCTTAAACATTCCATTAGTGTTTTAAATACCCCATCGAAGGAAAGGGAGACATACTAAATGGTGAAAGTGCCCCTTTGAGTCTTGTAAATACACATATACTAAAGCAATCTATATAAAAGGGAATCGAATCAACCGATGGTTGATGAATATATTAAAATTACAACCCTTAATGTCTTGAGGACCACTCTTATAAATCTAGGGAGTATGCTTGACAATAATTATGTTTACCCATTAATCTAGTTGAGGAAGTAGACTTAATCCTAGATGACCAAGCTCCATCTATCCTGAGTGAATGTATAAAATACAATCATCTCTAAAATCTCTCAAAAATGTCTTAGGAAATAGGGGATGATAATGTCTTTTCTCATGGACTCCCTCACCCCAATAGTAAAGGAGATGGCCTTCAATTTCCAACTTTGACTGAAAATGTATCAATAGAATCAGAGTTCGGGTAAAATGAGGATGACCATAGGAATTCCTATCCCACATTTAATGAAGGATTCTACACCACTATTGATGACCTCAGGAAGGTGAATATGGGAATAAAATACTCATGGACTACATTGATTAGTGACACTATGCCTCTCTTGGAGCAAGAGATTTACATTTCATTTTTAAGGAAACACTGATATGTTTTCTCTTGGAACTATACATAAATTCCATAACTAAATCCAGATGTGGGTGAACACCATCTTGGCTTACTCAATGAACATAGAGGTTTCAAGAAGGTATTTAAAAGGATGCACCCCACTAATTCTACCAATATAGAGGTGGATGTTGACAAATTGATCAAATCCAACTTTTTTTGAGTAGTGAAATACCTAAGATAGATAACCAAAATTTTCCCTGTCAAAAAGAAGAATGGGTAGATTAAATTTTGAATTGATTTTAGATACCTTAATTGATATTTCATAATAAATGAATTCCCATTGATGATCACATAACTCTTGATCGATGCAACTAATGTATTCCAAGACCTTTCTTTTATGGATGGGTATTATGGGTACAATTAGATAAAGATGACCCCTGAAGATGAAGAATCCCTTGTCATTATAGCACCTTAGGGGATATTTTTCTATTAGGTCACACCATTTGTATTAAATAACACTAACACTAAATACCAACACACCATTTATCATATCTTTAATCCCTTCTTAGTATGAATAGAATAATGTTATGTCGACATCCTGGTGGTCAAATTCAAACATTTATGTGATCAAATCATGGATCTAAAAACACTCTTTGATAAGTATAAGGAGTATAATATGGAGATGAATCTGCTGAAATGAACTTTCAGGGTAACATTAGGAAAGTTTGTTGTCTTTTTGGTACACCACTGCGGCATAGAGGTTGACCCAAAAATGACTACTGCTATTCTAGTAATGTCACCCCCATAAATCTTAAATAACTGAGGGGAATCCAAGGGCACCTTTCCTACATTATACATTTCATAGCCAACCTACCCAAAAAATATATCTCCTTCACCAATAAAATGAAGAATGGAATCACCTAAAAATGAGATGATTACTTCCAATAAGCCTTTGAGAGTCTCAAGCAGTATATTATACACCCACTGGTCCTGATAATTCCATTAGAGGGAAATCTATTCATATTATATGTATAATACTTGGAGCTCTCCTCATACAAAATAATGACGTGGGTAATGAAAAAAGTCTCTATTAACATAGCCGAATGATACTTGGTATCAAGATATAACACTATGATGTCAAGAAGAAATCCCTCACACCCATATTTGTAGTTTATAAGCTGAGACATTACAAATAGCACCATGATTTCTTCTTGGACTCTGATATTGATCCTCTATAGAAAATCATTGGCCATCCCATGCTCACTGGGCTCTTAGACAGATGGGAGGTCATTCTATAATAGTATGAAATGTAATCAGAACTCAATAAAAGGGCAGGAATTGGATGATTTTATCATGGCACATCCCACCCTGCAAAGTACACAAGTGGACACCGAACTTCCAGATGAGGAGGTTTTCTATTCCCATGAAATTCTTCAGACATAGGAGATATAATTCTATAGTTCATCCTAAAGTCCTATTATAAAAAGGTTGGAAATCCCAAAACTCAATTAGGTTGGCTTAGGGATTGTGTTTGTCTATCTAGAAAAAGAAAATTTTCCCTACTCTTTCTCACTATCATAAAGTTTCGCAAATAATGAGGTTGAATTCCAAGCCCTCATTATTGTCTTGGAACTATCCCTATAACTAAAAATGTCCTTCCTAAACATTAAAGGGGATTTGGAGCTAGTGATAAAGTAGATCTATGGATAATATATCATTAAAAAAGAATAAATAGCCCCCTCTCACTAAGGGGACTAATGGTGGAGTTTACTTTTGATCCGACATTGTATCATGTTCCTAGATCACATAATTTTTGTGCTAATGCATTTTATAATGTATCCATAGTCTTGGCTGACCCAGATTAGGATGAAGTGAAATTATTTATCACGCAACGAATGATGGTCTCATTAATCACTGTCTATAAAATGGAAGAAATCAACCAGTTTAACACCACCCCAGAGCATTATGAACCAATATCCACCATTTTATGGATGGATCCCATAATTGATTAACTCTAAAATGGGACTCTTTAGATAGACCGAGCTAGGAGGGAATAGATTCGACGCTGAGCAACAAAATTTACACTATAGGATGATAAAAATGAGTAGAAATCCCTCTACAAGAATGGGTTCAACAAAATACTCCTTAGATTCATAGAATAAATATATATTCTCACCATCATGGAAGAATTTCATGTAGGCTCCTGCAATAATCATCAGTTTGGGACCAGGCTCTCCCACCAAATCAGAAGGCTGAGTTACTACTGAAAAACCATGATTCAGGACTGTGTGGAATTAACCAGGAAATTTCATGCACTCAATTTTTATACAAAATTCATCCATCAACCCCCAAAATTTCTACATACAACTAAATATTACTGTTCATTTTCCATATGGGGAATGAATGTTGTGGGTCCATATCCCCTAGAAAAAACTAATTAGTTAAAGTATATCCTTATTTCTACTAACTTATTTTCCAATTGGGATGAGGAAATTTCCCTCAAGGAAGTCGAGATGAAGAACAACATTAGCTTCATAAAGTCCCATATCATCACCATATTTAAAATCATTAAAATGATGCTAACAAAAAATGGAATTGAATTCTATTCTATATATTTGAAGAAATTATACCCGAAGTACAACATTGGGTCCAATCAATCATCACACTATCATGATGTGAAAAATGGGAAAACAGAGACCTTTAATAATAATCTATCGAATATAATATAGAATATTGTGAATAAGGATAAGAAGTCCTGGCTAGAAAATCTCTTCCATGCTTTATGGGCCCACCATACCATCACACGTACTACTACCCAAGTAACTCTACATTCATTGTCATATAGAACCATGGAAATGTTTCCCATAGAATTCAAAATTCCCTTACTTTGAATAGCCATTTGCAAAAAACTCTCACATGATGAGAAATTGTAAAAGTATTTGGATTAATTAGACTGAATTAATAAGATAAGGTTTCATACATTGCAAACCTCAATGTCCATAAAAATTAGATCAAACAAGCATTCAATAAAAAGGTTCACCTCTATTTGTTCTTCCAAGGAGAACAGTTATTGGCTCTTAGAACCCTAATGTACCGGGGAAAAACCGTCAAAGATGGAACCCAAATGGGACAAGCATTATGATATACCCAAGGTTCATAATAATAGATCATACTCACTATCCATAATGGATGGAGAGCATGTCACACCCCCACCAATTCAAGGTTTCTTAAGAAATAATTTTCATAACTTCCATTGACTGTCAATCGTCTTGACCACATGAAATTAAACTATATAAAGTATGTATTCACCACATGATGTTAAACTATACAAAGCTTATCGTGGCATAAATACATTAAACTTCACAACATCTCTTATCCTGACCACACTACATTAAACTATATGGAGTATGTCCTCGCCACATGATGTTAAACTGTATGAAGATCATCCTGGATGTAAGACATTAAATTGAAAAAAATCTATCATCCTTTCCACACAACATTAAAATATACAAATTATGTCTTGAACACATGATATTAAACTATATAGAGCTCATCCTTGCAACAAGACCTTAAATTGCACATCATCTCTCATCCTGACCACACGAAATTAAACTATATAGAGTATGTCCTGACCACATGATGTTAAACTATATAGAACTCATCCTAGAATTAATACATTAAAAAACACATCATATATCATAACGAACTCATGAAATTAAATGGTATTGAGTATTTATTAACCACACAATGTTAAATTGTACAGAACAGGTCCCAGTAGCAAGACATTAAAATACACAACACATCTTGTCCTAGACACATAATGTTAAACTATGAAAATGTGTCCTTACCACATGATGTTAAACTACACAGAATATGTCCTCACTGAATGATGTTAAACTATATGAGAATCATTGTCTCATTGATGATTCACCAAACATGAGCTATATTTGTGTAAAAGAAAGATGAAATACCCCTATCCCTATGTGAGAGTTAGATCCACATAGGGAATCTCTTTATCTAATAACTATGTAGGGATTGATTCCTTCCATCTAAGGATATGTAGTGAAATATGAATCACTATTCTTAGGCCCATATATAATATTAATTTCCTTCCACATCGAAAAACCCATGTCATTACCACATGGCATTAAATAACACGACTGATGCCCTTACCACATGACCCCAAACTGCATGGTTTCTAAGAACTATGTGAGTATTGATTATTTCCATCACAAGATACATAGTGATACCCATGCATTCATTTTTAGGACCAGCCACATCATTCATCTTCTTTCACAGTGAGTCACCCATATCCTTACCACATGACGTTAAACATAACAGCTGATGTCCTTTCCACATGACACTAAAATTCACGGGTCTTTAGAACCACATATGGGTTTATTCTCATTATAATGAGATCTGTAGGGAAACCTGGATCCTATATCCTAACCCATACTCTACATGATACGACATCCCTTTATCCTTTCCATAGATATCTTTATATGGTAAGATAACCCTTACTATTCCTTGTTTCTCAAATCGAGTATGGATCACATGCGATTAGGAATTTCAGTAAGGTATTCCTTATATAATTAATATATGCAAGCTCAAGATAGGGTTATTAGGGTATTGAATGAAATAACATAAAAGGCACACCATAAGTCCTCACTGCATGATGTTAAATTGCACGGTTTCTATCCCATGTATGACACAAAACTTCACATTACTGTAGATATTTCCCGAGAGGTCCACTATCATTGGTGTTAGTCACACACCACACCTTCATTCAAGAACTAAACATGTCTTGATTCCTATCATCATAGGATACATAGAAACACCTATATCTCTAATATTAGGGTAGCTACCACAATCCACAAAAACAATTCCCCCTTTTACATATGGTTTAGAACTGCATAGAGAGTTTCTCATTTAAAAATGATGTGTGAAAAGATTACTATCATCATAGGATATACAATGATTCATAGAACTCCACTCTTAGGATCAATCACATTATTCACTTTTCACGTTAGAGATCCTAAGTTCTTACCACATGATGTTAAACTGCATGGATTTTCAAAAACTATGTGTGACTTGATTTCTATTATCATAGTATATGTAGTGACACCCAGATCTCCAATCCTAGACTCAACTACTACAATCAATGAGAAAAATTCCCCCCTTTGTGTATGGGTCAGACCTGTGTAGAGTGTTTCTCATTAAAGAACTTTGTGTGGCTTGATTCTTGTTAGCATAGGATATGTACTGACACCCAGATCTCTAATCTTAGGCCCAACTACAAAAATTAGTGGGAATAATGACCCCCTATGCATATGGGTCAAACCTGCATAGAAAATTTTCCATTCAAGATATATGTGTAGGTTTATTCCTTCCCTCATAGGATATATAGTGTTGCCTAGATCTACGATTCTTGGGTATATCCACTATAAAAAAATTTTCCCCATCCCTTTGTATGGTCCGAACCTACACTGGGAACTTCTATAAAAAACTAAATATGGTTTGATTCCTTTCATCACATGATACATAGAAATTCTTGGATCCCTAATCTTGGGTTTAGCCATATAATATGAAATGATAAAAATGCACCCCTAACAGCATATGGGATAGACCTATGTAGCGAACATCCTTACCGGATGACATAAAACTACAAGGAAAATGTCCTTATCGCATGACATTAAAACTGCATGAAAAATACATCCCCACTACACGAAATTAAAATGTATAGACCATCACCCATCTTTATATCTTATCTATGGACCACAAGATATTGAAATTAGTAAATTAGAGTATGTGGTGCTTCAATCATCCTTTAATCCCCTTATCCCACAAATCAAACTTCATATCTTGAGCTCCTCGAGTTATCTCAAACCTTTCATGGCCCTTGTAAAGGAAAAGAGATCCCAATTCTTGACCATGTTATCGATGCACAAGGGATTAGACCTACCAAATAGAGACATCTCCAAGGGTGTTTTGAGCCATCCCTAATATGACTATCCCATGACATTACTCATGACTTGAGAACCTCAATTCGTTATTTATAAAATTTTCACCTCCTACTCAGAAGGATTTTGGAGTACTATTGACCTTGGGTATCCTAATTTGGTTCTTCTATAACATCCCCCTCATATTAGGTCCATGTGTGTCATGACCTTAAACAACCTACACTTTGGTAAAAGTTATATGACCTTAAACTATATCCTTTGATGGTCCAAATCACAAGACCTTAATATGACAGTGAAAGAGATACAAAACTTTTCAGGTTAGAAACCCATAAAGGGTGTCCTAAGTAAGATTCATGTCTTTTCTCGCTAAAATCTTCATCTCTAGAGTTTAGAAAAAATATAGGGTGTAAATAAACGAGGAATAAAGATCACAAGGCCTACTTTGCAGCCCTATTAAAAGAAAATATATGCTTGAAAAATCCCTGGTCTAGAAAAAAGTTAGAGTAATGGTTTGATACATATTTTTTCTATGATAAAATGTTCGCTAGGTGGTGATACAAATTTTAGGGTGATCAAAACCTTCTTGAATATTGAATTTTTCATAAATCACACTTCATTATTTGAGTGTCTTAGAATTTCGTAAACCATCCATGGACCTTGGAAAAAGATACATAGTTTTAGGAGACCCTTTGTTTGACTATGCATGTATGCATATGACTCATGCATATGCACCTATGGTCCTCAACCAAATTTGTCACTTTAAAAAAGGTATTTTGAATCCTTGTGAGCCCTGATGTCACTATAGAAGAACTCAGCACCTCAGTGTGTTCTAGGCTATTCTCAACATGATTTTACCAATCCATCCTCAATAATCGAGCACTTTGGATCATGGTTTATAATTCTCATAACCAAAATATTTAATCATATTCAACATCCCCGATGTTATGTCATCATGTTTTGTAACCTTTCTCAAAGTAAGTATGAAACACTCTATTCCATAACATTTTGATGGACCAAACATCATGATTTGAAACCACAGGGTGTAGGGACCAAACATCACAATTAATAGCTAAGTTGACCTAGGGTTCTAGAACCCTTACTAGATAGCCTTTCCTTTATATCCAACTTCATCGCCTGGACATTTGAGTCCTCATAAATATTTCATGTCCCTTGAAAAAGGGTGGGGACACCTCTGTTTGACCATTCTATAGATTAATAAGGGCTTAGATCTACCAACTAGAGGAATCCCCTCCTTGTAATAAAGGAACTCTAAACTTTGTAAGACTTAGTAACACTATGGTAGAACCCGATAGCTTATGGTGTTATGGGTAATTTACAGCATGTCTACCCCATTACATATTCACCAACTCAAACTTTTGTCTTATGAATTATGTAAAACACATTACAACTTTCTAGGGGGACTTAACTTCCCTATTATTTATTCCTCAACTGATATTACCCCCATAAATCCTTCATGTTCCTTGAAAAAGAGTGGAGACACTCCTAGGTATTTGACCTAACAACTAGATATGTCTCATTCTTTCAGGAAAGGATATCCAATCATTGTGATCCCTATAAACACCATAGAGAAATTCAGAACCTTAGGGTGTCTTGATTCATCCCTAGAATGTCTACCCCATATTCCATATTCATGAATCATGTTCTGGAAGAAAGACTTTGAACTACACAGTATCATAAAGTCTGAGATAAAAGAATCTAAACTACAATGATAAAAGGTATGAGTTGAAAGAATCTAAAATAAAATGGTAGAAGGTCTTAGATAAAAGACCATAAACTACAATGATACTAGGTTCAAGCTAAAAGACCCTAAACTATAGTGATAGAAGGTCCGAGCTAAAAGACCCAAAAAAAATATGATAGATGGTCTGTGCTAAAATACCCTAAACTTCGACAATAGAAGGACTGATCTAAAAGACCGTAAACTATAGTGATAGAAGGTTGAATCTAGAAGACCCTAAACTACATCACAACAAAAATTTAGTCTGAACGAATGGATAAGACCCATAACATTTTAAGCCAAGAACCCATAGGATGGTGTCCTAAGAAAAAGCCAAGTCTAAGCCCACTAAGTCTTCCCCTATATGAAGCTTAGGCAAGAATTAAGTCAATATAAAGAAACAAATATAAATATTATGAGGTCCACTATATGGCCTTATAAAAAATAAATCTACTCTCTTCAAGTCCATAGACATTGGAAAAAAATTGAGCACTCTTCTTATGGGACATATATTCTAACCAAATTATATTTTTTTTGAATTAGGTAGTCTCAAGATAACTGGAGTAAATATATCAGTGAATAATCTCATGTTGGTGGGAATTCATGAGAATTTGTCAATAAGAATCTATTAGAATTTAAACATTCATATCTAGGCATTTAGGTTTACTTGATATTATGAAAAGGATGGGTATCATTGATGATTAATGAAACATCAATTCAGAGAAATTTCAGGAACATCATGAATGAAATATAACTGAAAAAATATGAAGTTTGTAAGATCCATTCTTTAATATAATACATGATGAGGAATTTCCATATATCAGAGTCTATCCCATGAATATACGAGCCAAAGAAAAGTTGAAAAATTGTTGGTTTGTCACAACATGTTCTAGGAGGATTACTTGATCTCTACAAGCCACTGATCTAGGGAGGTTATAGATTTATGTAACTGATACACATATTCAATTTCTGCCTCCATAATATATTATAACTCCTCTTTCCTAAAAATGGTTTCGAGCTTGGCCTTCTCTGCCATGTCAAGGATTCCCTGTTTCTAAATCATACTTTTCATTGATATCTAAAGTGGATGCTAAAACTAGGATAGTTATGCTTGAAGAAGACCAATTACAAACTGAAGATGGTCAATTTCAACCATCCCAACACTGACCACATCCTTGTGAGTTTATGCCTCCACCACATAGTAAGAAGATTTTTTTAAGTCTTCATCCTAGATTTTCTTTACTTAAGAGGAAGCTTTAGTGGTGACCTCCCTTAATTCAAGGGACCTATTATGTTATCTCCAAGAGATAACCTCATTCAACCTTGAATAAAGGGTGGTATAATAAAAACAATCATAACCAAGGGTGGTAAATAAAAATCAAAGGTGACCTAGCCAGTGGTTCATCCCTTAAAAGGGGTCTCCAAAACTAAGGTTCAGGTCTCCCTCCATATTTCTTTCGGAATCGACTGGTAAAATGATATAGAATTTATGCATTTATCCAAGCCCAGACTTGGAAAACAAATGTATTTTGGGAAAAGGTTTCTAAGAGGAGGAGTTGTTCTCACAATTTTCAATGAATTAGTAATGGATTCAGCCTCTACATTGGCCAACTCAGTCATAATAATCCAAAAGGGAGTAGGGATTGAATCCTCTAATAATTTGGTTGAAGGCACTACAACAAGGGGAACATGGGTTTATAAGTCAAGGTAAAAATGATATGATATCACAATGTAACTAAAGGATATAAATAATGTTAGAAACATACATTTCTCAGTTACATCACTAGAAACATCCACTGCCTCAACTCCATCGTTAGGTGAAGTTGAAACACCATGTTGAAAAGAGTGTCTTTGTGGAACCCCTGGTTATTTCATTAAATATGTTCTTTGATTCCCACCCTTTAGGGATTCTATAACAAAAGATAATTTTAGGTGACATGAAACAAAGTGAACAAAGTTTCCAGTTTCTGAAGAAGTATTCACCTTCTCCAAAACTCATCTCCATCAAGGCTAACTTAGTAGCATAATAGCTACCTATATTAGTCTCCTCCAAACCAACATTCTCCCACACTAGATTGAATGGCATGACCATTGGGATATCTATAGTGGGAAACTAGCATAACTGAGTTATCACCTCATTCATATATTCTTCTTGATGGGCCAAGCCAGATAATATAGGGAATTCTCAAGAAACCAAATTCTCACCCACATCCTCATGGGTGGATACATGCTCTTCTAGGAAAGCTCAGTAGTGTCTTGAACATTTTTGGTAAATTAGGATGTGTTGCTAGAATACCCTATAGAAAATAATGTGTGAAATTTCACACTTACTTAAGGATTCTTTGTGAGAAGGTTTTGAAAATTCATAACACATCCTTTTCCCTTTCCCCTAGGGAAAGATCCCTAGAAGGTGCTGATGCCATGGTCATTGCTCCAGAAATGGAAATCACCAAATTCATTTGGGCCAGTTGACATGGGGATCCCTCATCACCGGTCCCCTAATCACTTCTAAATTCATCTCCAATAGCTATACCTTAGGGAGAATATATTGAGGAAGACATGATTGGATGGTCTTCTAAAACCTTTCACTGTATCAATAAAAACACAAAGGAAGTCAGTATAGCTGAAATGACACCCCAAACCTTTAAATATAGTAGTAATCTTAGCCATATAATTGCCTAAAAAATGGGATAGCCCTGTTCAACCATGATAGTCTCTAGAATTCCCCGAACCACCATTTGGTGAAACAGAGGTGAATAGAAAACCCAACCCTTGATGATTTACAACATTATGTCAATGTTTCAAGGGAAGGCATGTAGATACATAAGACAATATTTGAAATTGATGCCTAGAGGGGTGATGATGTGAGAAAAACCTTCCAAAGGAAGTTATTACTGAAACATTATTCCCTATAGATCATATTCTAAGTTCAGTATTCTCTAATTCATCCACTATCATAATGTGATAGGATATAATATCACTGAAACAACCTCACTCACTGGCACCACACTCACTATGACTGCATTGGTTGGTGCTTCTACTATCAACGAAAGTAATGGTAAATGACTTACCACATTACGAGAAGATTCCACAGATGAAGGTCTTATTGGAACCAATTTATTTCCAGGATTATGATTAGCCTTAATTGTTGGGGGCATTTTGGTGGCCTTGCTTACCAGTTTGGATAAATACCCATCAAGATATGAGAAAACCCAAATATCATCAATATTTAGAGATAAACCAATCTTTTCATCACAAAGAGGAAGGTCTATCTTGGATCTAGTTTTCTCTATGGTAAACATCATCCAAAATTGGTGAGCCACCATCAGAAGGTCCCCTTATCAGACATGGATAAGGGGAGTACATCTTGACTTAACACACTAAAATTGATGAGTAAACTGAAATGTGAATATAATTCATAGAGGATACTCACATCTATGTAGGTGGAAAGAACACCCTCATGAATAGATAGGATTTAGGCCTGATCCTCAAGGATGACCGTACCATTATCGACCATATTACCCATAGGAAGTGGACCATAGGGTTTGAAGAAAAAATGGTCATAACAGCCCATGAAGGCCCTGATCTTCTATTACTTTAGTGTGATGTGTCTTACCCTACTGATGAACTACAAGAATGTCTTGAAATGAAAATATAGGATGTTCTAGATGTTTGGATATTCATATCCTCTTAGATAATTCTCCATCCAACTTCATAACATTTGAAAGGGTTCCAATATTCTATAAGTTAATTTCTCTCTATAAATTTTGAATAGAAGGCAATAAAGTTTTTCCAACACATGGATGGATAGATCAATATGCTTACCTCCTACTATAGAGGCCACCATCATGAAAGTGAAGACACTGACTCCACATTTTTTCCTTCATCATAAGTAAGTACCCACCTAAGTACATAGAAAGAAAGCCAGACTGTTGGATGGTTCAGTCAATATCAGGGATAACCTCCCATCCCCAGTTGGTAAATTTCCCTTCTTTAACTGTGGGCAAGTAAGCACCCTCCACACTGTGGGATCCCTTCATAGGGTAGGTCTTTGTTCTCTTGGATTCTAGTTCATCATGATATTTCCTGAAGAAGTTTTTTACCCATTTCTTGAACATGACATTTGAACTAGGATGAAGGTCCTTTTGGGGGGTCCCTTAGGTCAACCTGAAGAACTCTTGAGAAAGAGGGGGAGTCCTCTCCACATCATATCAAATAGATTATAGAGGAAAAAACTCATCATACATCCCATTCAATATGGGTGCACCACATATCTACTCAACATACTAGAGACTAATACCAACCTCTCTATTCATGAGGTGGAAAGTGTTTATTTCTATAATCTAGAGACTAAATAGGTTTGACATCAATCCATTATTATAGTAGGAAAATATTTTTGAGATGTAGATAGACTTGTACATCCTGATTTTCTTAATCTCCTTAGCAAATTCAGAAGTAATATACAACACCCTGAAGGGACAGTCCCAGTCTATTTTGAAACTTCCTCCTAATTGAAAATCCTAGTTAGGAATCCACCCAAACTTTTGGTTGGTGGATAACTTCTGCATTATCAAATGGTACATATGGATATATGAATCTAGTTTATGATGCTTCTCATTGAAATCCATGGGAATAAATGTTATTCTTTTTCCATTCTCATATTCTCCATTATCAATGAAATGGAAAGAATAAGAGATGTTTTATTTAAAGGTTTTATAGGTTTTTGGGAACCAATAGAAAGGAACGATTGAAGACTTAAGTGAAGTAATGGGAGCATAATTAGTAAGACCAAAAATATGGAGAGGTAAGGAGTCTGAATAAGGATATTTTTGAAGGTTAACTCTCACTAGGTTCATCAGAATTATCTGAAATGACCCAAAAACATGAAGACAAGTAGAATCCACACGTTTTATAATGGAATCGCAACAATCCATCACTTCCCAAGCCTCCTTCTTTAAAGGATTATGAGAATTATGAAGAGATCTATAATCTCTATGCCTGAAAATAAGAAGTATATGTTAGATATGTTAAAATCCCATAAAATGAAATGCATACCAGATAAACTAAGGAAATATAAAAAATTCCCATTGCAACCATTCATGAGACTCATGGTCGCATGACCTTGAAATGGTCACACGATCCACATAATAGTTAATTGATCATGAAGCTGAGCCATCAGATCCTATCTAACATTCAAATAAAACCATGAAACCAGGTTTAAGAAATTACCAAAGAAGGATTAATGGTTTATTTGAATAAATTCCTGGGAAAATCGAGTCTTGCGAAGTAGTTCTTACAAAAATAGTCTCACAGTGAGGTCTCACGATCAATTATAGAGGACGGTCATGTGAAGAGGTTACGTGATGGAGGTAGATCATAAGAGATCTAAGAGTCGGGTATCTAGTAAATGATCTACCCTCCATTCCCATATTTATATGATCTTCTATGGAATACCAAACATCATTCGGAAGACAAAGCATCACCCAAGGCACCGATTGGTGACAGTTAAAAAGCCTCATGTGGGCATTTACTTTCCTCAGAACTGAGCCCTTGTCTCCATAGAAATCAGTCTTGAGGGATGGTATTTTTTGATGCCTTAAAAATTTGCATTGAAAAATATATAAGGTAGGAAATCCCCAAAACATGGGTATTATTTTCTCTATAGAGTAAAGAAATAATAATGTGTCCAAGATCATGCGGATTTTATAATCCTCGAATAAACACATGATCATATGACCCTAGGAAGGTCATGAAAATGGGAAATGTGCAGTGTATGAACCATGGGTGATTAAGAAGAGCCCCTTGATAAGGCCTTATAATCTTGAGAAGGCATCTGGGACATTCTCTGATCATGCAATGGATCCCAGATGAGTTCCTCTGGATCACGCGACTTCCAGTCAGCAGACGCCTGACAACCCATCAAAAAATACTTTTAAAATAAGGAGAAAAATATCTAAAATGTAAGAGAATTTCTAGGTCATAATTATTAATAAAAGACACCCATGAGGTCCAAAAGAAACCACATATTCCCCGGTGACATTTTCTCCTTGTCTAGTAAGAGACCACTGATATGTCACCCTCATCACACGAAAGGCTTTGGACATGTCCAAGTGGTCTTGTGCTCCCTTACTAACTCTAAGGATAAACATAAGGATTTGTACATGATAATTCTTGCACATCACCACATGAACCTTTTATTGTTCATATGGAGCATCATTGATGGGGAGAGTGATTGTCTTCAACAACACTCATGCAAACTTTAGTGATACCTAGACCATGTAATATAAATTGGGAAATAAAAAAGGAAATGATTAGAGCTTCTTATGAGGGGAAGGTATATTGATTTTATGCGAAATGATGTTATACACCTCAATAAATCACTAGTGATGATGTAAAAACACATTCAACAAGCCAAAATGGTCCCGTAAGACCCATTGGCATGCCATCTTAATCTCATGAAGTCCCCTTGACAAGCCACCTTTGACTTGAGGAAAATCCCAAATAAGGAATCTCAGATCGTGTGAAAGCATTTCAATAGGAATCTTGATATTGTGAAGGAAATTAGAAATATCAGCCTGAACTAGTAAAATACCCTCATTATGTCCACATTATTTGGAAAGAATCATTCTATTATCTAGAATCCAATAGATGGGGATCTAACAGCATGGTCTCGTGGTCACTGAAAATAATGAAACACCCATGGCTAGACCACACGTGGCACATAACACCAAATACATCCATTGATTCCAGCCTGAATCAGTGAGATAAATTCCACATAAGGAAACATATAACTAGGGTAGAGAGGCCTATAAATTTACCCTCATAAAGAAATTCATCCTTGGATCCATGCACTGACATATCCAGATAAGAATTCTTAGAGCAGCCAATCTCCTGATAACAAAGGTTTCCACCAAGTAAGGTCTGCGGA
Organism: Viscum album; assembly: GCA_963277665.1. Classification (NCBI taxonomy): domain Eukaryota; kingdom Viridiplantae; phylum Streptophyta; class Magnoliopsida; order Santalales; family Viscaceae; genus Viscum; species Viscum album. The sequence goes on from OY728152.1 coordinate 1,770,507,718, forward strand.
ACAAACTAAGGGATCACGAGGCATGTGTAGAAACTTCGCATGATCAATTTGGATCATGTTAAGGAATTCTGGAATGTCATTATGGACATTTGGAAAAGTTAATTCATGTCTTATACATCATGTGAAACCTAAGCAAGCTAACACTGAACAAGTCTAAGGAATATATGCAATAATAACAAGAATAAAGACTAAAAGATGAAAGACTTATGTGAAGGACATATATTATGATCCTCGTGTTCTTCTCATAAATCATACAAATCATTTAAAAACACTAGGACATTTCACCTAAGTCATGAAACATCCTCTCAAAATGGCATTTAGATCATGGAATGTCATATGGACATGTCAAGAATGTTTTGTGTTGTCTTATGGCATACTGGCTAAGTCTTGAAAAGATCTATGAGATCACCATCTAGATCTTTCAATTTCCTCAGAAAGGTCAACCAAATATTACAACAACATCGGTGTGTTCCAGATTGGTCTTCTGAAGCCCTATGGGATTTCCAATAAGATTTTACATTTCCCACTAAGCATGTCCACCGGGTTTCGCGATGACACTAGAACAGGTCACCCAGATCACATGATGTCCTCAAAACATGTCATCTAGATCATGTGATACCCTCCAGACATGTCATCCTAGATCATGGGAAACCCTCCAGGCATGTCATACAAGATAATGTAATGGACTCCAAGATAAGTCATCCAGGTCTTGCATTGTCATTCGGACAAACCATCCTTGATCATGTGATGACCTTCAGACATAACACTCGACATACCTTGTAAAAGTCAACTGAATAATACGATTTTACTTATCACATGTCTAAAATACAACTAGACTTGTCCATACATCCTTCGACATATCAGTGAGAAAATCAAGGCTTGTTAGGAAGATGATCAACTAGGTTAGTTAGACAACCAGGCCATGTCAATCAGGCATCTCAAGACTTATTGGCCCTATCTAGTGTACATATATGGGAAACCTCAGTGTGTATAACCTAATTAAATTGAACTACAGGAAATATAATTCATGCCATAACCAGGATACACAGGACACCTTTCTATGGACTAGGATCATTTACGAACACCCATACAGGGAAACCTTAGTGTGTAATCCCTGACCGACGACATAACATGTCCCATATATTAGGGAAACATTAGTGTGTAGGCCCCAATAATTTGAACTATGATAACTCTGATTCTTTCCATAATTAGGATATGTAGGATGCCTTTCTAATTACCAAGATAAAATATACACTTACCTTAGTGTAAGTCTATCCATGTCTCAGACATTTAGGCTATCAGGATCCAATCTCTCCCATGGGATGATCATTCTTACTCATCTATCAACGAACTGAGAGGGAAACTAAACTATGAGAAATATGATTAATTATAAAACTAGGATATATAGGATGAATTACCATGTCCTGAGATTCACATTAAAATATCCAAAGGGTTATCTCAGTACATAAGGCATGTATCCATATACAGTGAGACTGATTACTTGCTATCCCTTGTCTCTCACACTGAGAAAAACTCACATGGGATTAGGGAGTTTCAATTATCATATAATCCTTATCATGAGTCCCTAACATCCAGGGAAACCTTAGTTTGTAAGGCACGATCAATTACATGGTATGGCCACCCCAATATTAGGGAAACCTCAGTGTGTAAGCCCCGACCCCGCTGAACTATGATGACTCTGATTCCTGCTATAACCATGATACACAAGACACCTTACTAAGGCCCAAGATCAAATAAATCACCACTTTATTGAAATTCTCCCCCATGTATCCAATATTTCAACCATATTTACCCAATATCTATCATGGTATGATCATTCTCACTCACCCACCAATAGTCTGAGCAACAAATTGAACTATGATTACTCTAATTCATGATGTAACCAGGATACGTAGGATTCCTCTTTGAGGTCTGAGATCAAATACCAGGTTCATAATTGCCCTATTATATGTTTTTATGCATGATGTTAAACTACATGGTTTTAACAAAATACAGGGGTTTTGATTCCTATCATAAATATGATACACTGGATGCCTCATAATGGTTCAATCTCATCCTTGAGATATTAATATACTCCTTAGATGAAAAAAACTATGGAGTGACCAGTTATATGGTTTCAAAATATAATCTAGATTCTCATTAAGGGGAAATGTATGAAGAACCTTGGATACATAAAGATAGATTCATTAATAGACCTCCCATTTCATAGAGAAAGATTCAAAAATCGATCATTTTGTTAGGGAAACTGGTCCCATATTAGGATTAGAAAGAGATTCACGAACATATCTTAAAACTACAATAGAGTCCCAAAGTAGGGAAAAAATTCCCCCAAAAGGGTGAGATGAGACCAAAATCCCATCATCTCAACAAATGTGAGTTCCTAAGTGTCATTTGGTCTAAAACCCTAGTTGACTACTTGACTTTGGAAATCATGTACGTACTCAGTTATAGATGTGGGACCTGTTGGGAGTTTCTCTAAAATGTTGAAATGGTGAACTCAATCTGAATGAATGCAATACATATCAATCCCCCAAAAATAAATTGTTAGTCCAAACAATCCATCAAATTCCCAATGAATCAAAAATTATGAACCCAACATGAATCTTGAAGTCATAAATTAAAAGGGGTTTACACACATTAAATTGTTTTCTTTCCCACCATTCTCGATAGAACAAAAATGGGGAACCCATCATGAATAATTGAAAAAGAAATCAAACCCCCCACAATCAACTATATATTAAAAAAATACACAACTTCCTGATGAAAAAAAATGGTGAACCCAATGTGAACCTTGTATCCATAAAATAAAATGGGTTTATACATGTCAACCCATTTTCCCACCTTTACTAAAAAAATAGACTTGTAAACACTTCATTTCTCCTAAAATACATCCATTATTGATGAATTAAATCTCCCATAAAAGAAATATCTAAATAGGAATTCATATTGAACTGAATATTCAATATCTTCATATTTTACACAAATTATTGAATGTCAACCCTTACCATGATGCAGTTTGGCTTGTTCTATACCATGATGCCATAAACCATGACCTTTGAATAAAAATTCTTAAAATATATAACCATTTCTACCCTTAAAATTTCAATATCTTAACCAATAATGAAATGGTGAAAAAAATTCACAATATCATGGATATCGCTATGACTAATTATCTATTTTTAAAAAATAGTCTTCTATAACATCCATTTTATCCTTGTTGCCCATTTTTTAGGAAATTTCAATATGTTTGTTTAGTCCAAATGACTCTCACCAATATATGGTCAAACCAAACTCCTCATTTTTCTTATCATATAAAACTACCACGACCATCTCTTCCTCCATACACCATGACTAACTCATCATTCCACCATAGAACAAAATGTAAGCTATGACATAGTTATATATCCCTTGGACTCCATGAATATTATCCAATAAAATGGTTTCCACCATTATTGTAATTTCAATGTTTCATTAGGATTTATAAAACCACATAGTGCTATCAACTAGTATGACATTGTTTACTCCTTTTCATAAAAACCTCATTCAAGTCTTTCTTAGTATTATTCTTTTATCTATAATCTTGAATTCATGTAATATGTCATATGTAATTCTCAATTTATAGCCATATATTAAAAACAGAATATCTAGTAACTATTATTTAGTAATAAAATCCTCAATACAATATTATTTTATTATATTCTAATATTTTTCAGTCTATTGAATTAGGTTCTAGAAGATACTTTTCAATTAAATGGTGTTTTTGAAGATGAAATAAGGTTTTGATTATTCAAATAATCATAAAGAGAAAAAGTAAAGGAATAGATAAAAATACTAGAACCACATTCCATTACAAAAATAGTATTTTATTTAAATATGGTTTCTAATAAGGCTATTTTCTCCATGTAAATAAATGAACATTAATATTGATATTTTAACTTTTAATTAATTTAAAGAAAAATAAATTTATACTTCATGAGAGAGGTTTAATGAATTTTAAGTAAGTGTTTCCATTATTGTTTATAGATGTGGTTTCTCATTTAAATCTTTTTATAATGGATTGAGTCAAATAAATAGGCATATTATTGATGATTTCACCAAGAGCTTATTAATAAAGAAGATATAGGTAGAGAGTTCTGAATTATTTGATTAAATTTCTAGAAATGATTTCCAATGATAAATACGAGGAGTTAAATAATTGAGAGTAGTTCACAAGATGTATTGAAATAGATTTATGGAAACAAAATTGGTGGCCTTAACCAAGAAAATATATATGATAATGGATTTAAACCAACCATAAGGTATATACATTAAAGATAAAAATTATATTTATTTTAATCAATAAAATATTTTTTAGGGATGATCTATAAGAAAATAAATATTTTATCAATGATGAGGAGTTATGGGGTTCTAAAAACAAAAAAAAATATAGACCCACACTTCAATGATAAATAAATTATTTAGAGGATACTTTTGGAACATTCATGACAAACATTAGACATACAATAATAAATCTATAATTCCATGTTTGAAAATTTGTAAAAGATATCTAGGAGAGACCCAAATGAATATTTAAACGCGATTTAGAGATTAACCCAAGTGAAGAGGTGAAAGATATCACCTTTAGGAGTGGGAAAACCATAGAGTAAAGTATTTAAATAAAGAGAATAAAATAATAATATAAATAAAAAATATAGTAAAGAGGAAGGAAAAAGGATGAAAAATGAAATGAAATATAAAAAAGAAGTTAGATTATATGCTCCACCACATTATAAACCACTGATACCATGTATAGAATGGTTAAAGTAAGGTATAATTGAGTAATAAAGGAATATGTTTCTGTATTTTTTTTAAACAGTCAAATTAATAATATTTTTTTAGATGCTTTAGAAAACTTTTCCATATATTCAATGTTCATGAAGGAGTTAGTTTATAATAATAGGAATATTGAGGATATTGGTATAATAAAACTTATGGGGAAATGATTAATCATGGTTTAATGGATTTTACCAAGGAAGGTTTCAATATCTAGGTAGGTTTTCAATTATTATTAATATTGGATATTATGAGTTTGGAAAAACTTTTTGTGACCTAGTCATGAGTGAAAAAATCAGGTCATACTAAAAATTTAAAACTTTGTTATTGGGGGATATGAATCCCATTATTTTTTATTTTTAATTAGTGGATACAAAAATGAGATATCCATGTGGTTTGATTGACGATATTTTGGTTAAAGTGGATAAATTTTACTTTATAGTGAATTTTCTTATGCTTAATAAAGATAAAGATAAATTCCATGTTATATTTGGAAGGAAATTTTTATCAAGTAACTTACTGATGTTCAAATTTGGGATTTATCCTTGAGAGTTTGTGGAAAGTGAGAAAAGTTCTATTTTCATTAGAGGATTAAATTTTTTAATTAATAATAAGAATATTTGAGTAGGTAAAGTGGGATAAAAACTGAGGATATTTCTATAATTGATGACAGTAAAAAAGGTTCTACTAAAAGGAATAGATAAATAGAGAAATTGATGAAAAATAAGAAGAAAATATGGTTTTATTTAAAAGATTTATAATACTAGAAAAGTTATTACGGAGTTAAAATAGTGCCAAAATCTTGGTTAGTACATAAATTATCATTTGATTTATCAGGATTAACTAAAAAAATGTTAGATTGGTCACATGAAATTAGAGAAGGTGCTACCTTAATAATGAGAAATAATGATTTTAGAGAAAGGAAGAAAACCCATCTATTTGGAATATACTCAAATTAGACAATTAATTAATCCATACTAAGTAACATCTTTCCATTCTTATATTACATGATATGGTGAGGTTTTTTATAGCTAAGAGACGTTAAAAAATTATTATGTGAGAAAACCATTGTATTTTCTACTTTTATAGGAACTTTTATTTTGGAATTCATTTTATGAATTTTTTTAGGATTAGAAATTTCAATCATCCTTATTTTTTGTGATTTAATGGAATGTATATTATACTTTTACTTGTGTATTTTTATTTTTAGGTCTAATATGATGATGGATGAAGTAAAAATATGTGAAGAAGAATAAGTATGAACTTTAATAGATATGAGAGTGTTGTTTTAAATCCCATATTCTTGCATTCTTTACATATTTTTTACTTACTTATAATATTTAGGTTTATGAAATCATATTCCATACTTATATTTCTTTATAAATTATTTATCAATGATACAATAGTTTCTTATGGATACTATCATATCTTGTTCTATTTTTTTTTGTGAATTTAAATGAGTAAAATTATAGATGGATAAGTAAATATAAGTATGATAATATTGATATTATGAATCATGATTTGGAAATATTGTTTGATATATATAAATGAAATTTATAAACATTTTTATATTTAATTCTTGAAAGTTTATATCAATTGATTGATTTTTATTATTCATGACATAAGTGATTGAAACTATTTTAATTCCCATTTTTGAGATATATTCTAAACTATTTGAAATATTATTTAAAATATCCTATTTTTTAGAGATACTTGGTAGATGAAGTCTATTAAAACTTACATTGACTATTTTTTTGAATCCATAAAATCCAAATCACATTGATATGATTAAAGAAATTATTTTATTTTTTACATTATATAACAAATGGGATTGAATACATGGACATTGTACCTAAAACTACTGAAAATTTATGAAACCTACTTAATTTGAATATATTATCTTGACTAGAAGGATTGTTTCTAGAAGATATTTAGTTTTTTTAAAAGTGGTATAGTGGTTGTTTTTTCCTTAATCATTCCATAAAGAGGTTTTTGGAAAAAGGATATTTGGAAGGAGGTTCATCCAATGAGTTCAGTGAATGGTTGTCATGTTCTAGATGTTGAGTTGGAAATTTTGGAATTTGGTGAGTGTTTATTTTTATATGTAGGTTACTAGTTTACATAAGGAAGGTGTTGTGTTGTTGATTGCTACAAGATATTGATAGTGGGAATAATGGAATGGATGAATCCTAATTTTATTGTAGGTTGGTATAACCATATTAATGAAAGTTACTCTCTATAAATAGAGTATGGAGACACCATTTTTATATATAACTAGAACCTTTTTTAAAATTGTTATTACTTATTTTAAGTAATCTCTAGTGACTCATTAGTCATAATGTTATAAATGTTTCTTTCTAGAGAAATGAGATGCTAGAATGTTTCTCTCGTGGGTATATGAATTATAGTTTGGGAAACGTAAAAATAAATTTTTATTTTCTTACTTGCTTTTAATTTCAATGAATGTGAGTTTTTTTATTTGTTTGAGCGAATAGGGATAATTTTTTTTTGAATTAGAGTGGTTATTTGGGTGAACCTCATTTTTTCCAAATTACAGAACATAATGCATAGATATTTCCATATGGAATATTTTTCATAAAGGTTATTCTAGAATTAATACTTCCAATTATGATTCATAAGAATAGTGAAATAAGTTTATCAACAAGTTGAATTTGAGTAATTGAATTTTACAAGGATCATATAAAAACCATGTACATATTTGTTGAAAATTCTAGAAGGAATTTGAATTTTTGAACTGGTGGAAGAGCCATATTTTGAAATGGGATTCATAATGGAATTATGATAGTTTGAGAATATTAAGATCATGTTTTAAACATGTAAGAAGGATTGGAAGGTATCTTGGGTTCTTGGGTGAGTCACAAAATATTTAGTTTATGTTTTGTGAGTTTTATAGTTTTTTGGATAGGGTTCATGGTTTAGTGTTGATGGTTTAGGAGAAACCATGATATACCCTGAGTGTGAGGGTTTTAGTTCATTCTATATAGGTAACAATAATATGAAATTATTAGAACACAATTTTTGAGGAAATTGTAGGAATTTCAGGGGAAATCATGTGACCTAATATGGACTTGGGGCTTGGTGCATGGTTTGAATATAGTTAGAGACAAACTATGTAAAAAGTTTTAGATTGAGGTAGTCTCAATTTACATGGTCTACACATGGTTTGGAAAACCATGTAGACCAACCATGTAAGAGGAATTTACTTAGGTAGTTCCTTTTACATGGCTGGTGCACTATTTTGAAAAACATATGACCAAACCTTATAGATCATTAAAGGTGATTTTTTTTCTATTTTCCTTGTAAATTTTTAAGGGCTACCCCATTTTTCTTGCCCAACTCCTCGCATGTGACCTAGACACATATAACCTTATCCACCTCCTTCAAGACTATTAAAGAGGGTATTTTGGGTGGACTCTATCAGAGGTCTAAGGTGCGTCTCTTACTCCATTAGTCTCTTTTGATTCCATATTCCCCTATTTTAATTTTCATATTATCTCGATTATATTTTTAGTTTAGATTCCATTAGATCATAGTGAAATCATCCAATCTATTTGGGATTGTTTTCTACCTAGAAATTTGATGTAATAAGAGACTATCTTTGTACCTACATTCATCGTTTTGAAATTTTTTGTTGCACCACCAAATTATTTGTGGTTTTAATTAATTTTAAATTTAAATTCTTATGGAATAAATTATGTTTGTTAGGGATTTTTTCCATTTTTATTCCAGGGGTCCACTATGGATCTCCCATGGGTTGTTGGTCATGGTTCTGATACGATGAGGGTCTTTAGTGAATTTTTATAAGTTATTACACATTTAAATAAATGGTATATTTAATTGTAATTTCTTATAATTAATTTTTGGTGATGCCTTGGTGTGAGTTAGGTTCCCTAATTGAGGGAGGTGACTATTGGAGCCGAGATGAATTAGGGAAGGGCTATGAAGTTGCTACCGACCCTTGTAAATAAAATGGAAAAGATTATTTTAAGATAAGAGGTCCTTGATACTTTACCCATGTATTAATATGATTTTTTATGATGTATGTAATGCATGGACATATCCTTGAGGGAATTTATCCACTTGATTTAATTAATTGAATTGTTAAATTAATTTTAAATGTATAATTAAAATAATATGCCTTAGAACATGGGAAATGAAATGCAAAGATAATGTTTTCCATGTGGACTACCATGACTTCCTTAACCTCTAATGGAAATGGTCATTAGTTGTTTTTATATGACCTATGAAATTTTTACCCTTGGGTTGTGTGATCAAGGTGAGTGTGACTCAGTGGACCATATGAAGAATCCTTGGCTACCTCCTTGCAGTTCTTTTGGAGTGTATTAGTGGAATGACCTAAGTAGGCCATGTAAAAACCATCTAGAGACCTTAGAGTTGATTAAATCATAGAGATGAGTGAGGTTCAAATTAATTTAATATAAAAAAGGACCCCCTGTAAGGTAAATATCATTTAATATAACCCAGGAAACCCCACTAGGTACCTTATTGATTGACCGACCCTTAGTGGGTGTGTTATGGGAATGGGTAGAGAGGGTATATGTTTTCACCATAGAACCCATACCAAACATGTAATAAAATTGGGATATGGTTAGAGGTTAAGGGTTTAGGAATTCTTCCAACCCTAGAACTTTGTGTATGATTTATTTATTTATTATGTTGCATTGTGGATTCCCATATATACCTCTTGGGATCCAACATATGAGCCTTATATGATATGACGATGACATGGTGGGTTCCAATATATACTCTATGGGACCCATATTTTGAGTGTCATGAGATACTGATGCTATTCATCTTGGATGTGATTAAATCTCCATGGATTACTAGTGTCTATCCTAATATTTTACTCTTGGGCCATGTGAAGAATGCCCAGGATGTCAGGATTCAAACACAGATCTATATGGGATTCCATAGATACCATATTTCCCAAAGATTCTTATACCATCTAGGATCTTGCCATATGAGATTAGTAATTTCGATCACTATTATTATATTTATGATTATTCTGTGACATATGGGTCACCCCTAAGATTTGGCCAGTTTATCTTTATGTCATTTCATAATGATTGGGATGCTTAGGATCTGGCCATTTGGCATAGTGATATAGAGGTTCTTCTGACTTAAAGATTTCCTAGGATACTTGAGAATCCATATTAAGCTATTGATTATACTTGGAGTTTAGAGAGAAACCTGTGAATCTTGAGATCTATCCATAGATCAATCTTTGATGAGTTATTTTCTATTTAAGACCAAGGATCAAGGATTAGTAGGCTATACCCTAGGATTTAGTATTTATATGGAGGAACAATCATCAGGATGTTCTTAAATACACCCTAGTACTGGATGAAGTTGGTAAAGTTGATTAAAGACCCATACCTATGGATTTACATTGGTTTATTTATTTACTCTACAATTTATTTATTTATTCCAATAATTTCACATGCGTATAACACTCTATTACTGGTATAATATAGAACTGCATTGGTGGTTCTCTACGGATTTATTTAATCACACCCAAATCAGACCATCATTGCACTGGGGTACCCGAGCAGACTCTCACTTGGTTGTGGTACATATCAGGTAGGGGATTGAGATTGATTGATCAGGATAGGTCAGATGAGTACATAGATCTTGGGATGAGTCTTGGATCATAGTTTTATTAGATCTAAGTATTCTATTTTTATTTCCTTACTTAATTGTATATGTGATCATCCATGTGGGTGAAAAGTCTTGCATGCCATATGCCAATATTTTATTTTTATCTTGAATGTTCAATTTTTTTATTCCTTATATATACTATGATATTTATGATGATTGGTTATTTATTTTTTGGTGAGCTTTTATATTGGGGGTATAGTCTCCCCATGGTACCTCCCAAGACCCCTGCTATTAGCTGGTAGCCTCTGGCATATGGGGAGGTGTGCTTGATGTCATGTGGGAAACCGGGACAAGTCACCATTCAAGTGGTCTCTAGAATAGGATGTTACAAAGTGGTATTAGATCAATTTTATTTTGACTTACTATTTGAGATATGGTAGTCAAAAGATATAGGGATGTGTCAGTGCTTGTGATAGATTCTAAGATGGTGGGTCTTACACACCTTCACCGGTAATAATTCTAGGTTGCTAGGGGTTCAGGATTGCTATTCATGGTTTTTTAATATTTAAAATATTTGATGATTTAAACTTTGAGTGGGTAACATGGATGTGTGATGATTTTATTATTTATATTGGATTCTTTGTACTTAGACCATTAGTAAGATACTAATTTCGGATTCGACCCTTGGACTATAGAGGCAAGAGGTATCTACATGCATCATGATTTAGCAAGTAGGATTTACATGATAGTTAGAGACCTTCTAGTGTGATTTTGATACTAACTAAGGTTTATCCATTTAAAGTTCCATCAAATAATTATATGATGTTTTCCCATATAATTAATCTATGGTATTCTACTCAGCTGGACTGACATGTATATATTCTTCCCTATGATGGCATGTCATGTGGATCTATGGTTATATGCTAGCTAATGATATTGATATAGTCCCTTAGTGTATGAGACATGAGATTACCCTAATTGTTTGATGTTTACATTTTATACCTTATTGGGAGACCCCTTTTGGGTTGTTCTCATCCCAGTTCATTTACTTAAAGTTCTAGTAACAACTTATATTAAATTTTCCCATATAGATTAGAATGCCATTCTACTTAACCAAGCCATATATCATGCTTTACATGGATGTATATCTTCTAGTATAATGATGTTATATATATATATATGTAAATCTAGATGAGTTTAGATGATGATAATTTAATTCCCATTGGTGGATACTCAGTGAAAGTCGGTGCCTGGTGGGATGATGGTTTTGAAATGGGCACGTTGGATGCCATTGTTCCTTGAGATGGGATCATGGATGATGTCCCTTGAGTTGTGAGATTTGATGATACTTAACCTTTGTTCTAGATGAGAGACCAAGAGACATGAGTATGTGACTTAGTATTTAGCAAGTTAGAGATTTTGTGAGGAATAATGTAAACCCTCGAGATGGGTTGGAACTGGTTTGTGGGTTCCTTTGAGGAAGGAATCATGGGTAGCTGATTTGAGTTGTGATCAATGCATAGAGGTGTGGCTAAGGTTGTGATTTAGTTATGATTATTACTTGGATTTTCTTATGGAAGGTTCCTTCAGTACTAGTGATTTGGACATGATTCTGAGCATAGTGGGAGAATAGTTAATCACTTGTGACTTGGAATGATACCAATATGTGGATAAGAGTAATCCTGTGTTAATGAGTCAACATATCCTGGAGCATGGTCAACATTTGTTGGTGATGTAAATATCAGGATTTCTAGTCATATTTTTTTTCTTGAGTGGTACTGGAGCTTAAACTGTTTTTTTTCAATTGATATCGAGGTAGTGCACATGCTGGTTATGTACAATATTAATTAAATTAGAATTGGTGAAGGTCATGTGTGAGTTGAAGGATGATGGATTTAGATGAAAATTCTTTGAGTATGGATTGGGAGGATGGATATGCATGTGTTTATGGATGAACCTGAGGAGGTTGATCTATAGGGAAGTTTGAGGTCATTGACCTCATTATTGAGGTGATGTTTTGAGATGGAACTTCATAGTGAATTTTTCATCCAGGTTTAGTCCTCGATTTTGAAAATTTATGGAGTCTAGTCCATGATTATTAAGAATTTAGTTTCGGGAAGTGATGAAAATGATGCTCATATGCTAGGGATTATGATGTTGTTCATGGGAATATAAACCCATGTGGGTAGGATTGTGGATGCATAGAGATGATCATTAGATGATCTTGGTGGCCTTTGGATGCTGATGATCATGTGAATCTAATTTACCCAGTCTCATATGAATAACATATTTTGGATTCAGATTTGATTTTGGATAGAGTCTGTGTTTGGGTGTCAAGCTTAAGATGGTTTTGGATGGTCTGAGTATGATTTATGTAAGGAAATGTATTTGTGTTCTCATTTAGAGCATGAAATTAGAATTTTATGATTGAGTATTAATCCATACAATCACATTATAATATGGTTTGATACATTATAGGATGTAACAAAATGATTTTTGGGTTCCTTTGTGAGTAAATACATCGAGATCAGGTAATGGATGGTGCATCAGTGATGAAAGTTGAGTGTTTTGAGGTAGGTTGGATAAAGGTGGTTCAAATAGGTTCTTTTATGTGTCTTGGATATGGTGATATAGAAACCACATAAAATACATAATTTTTTATGTAATGGTATTGTTTTAGTTTTTGGTTTTTATTTTCAAGGAGAAGCCGACATTCTTGTATTGTGAGTGGAAGGCGAGTACACATCCATTTTGGCTTGGGTTTTGGAAATGAGAATGGGAATATTAATTTAAATGGTTTTATCATGTATATAATATGTGATAAGTTAGGAAATAAATTTAGACGTGTCATTATAATGAGAATGTGGTGTTTTGGGAGGCAATTCTGACAACGGTTATTCCATATCATTGAAATTGGTTATTATGAGCTAAATTCTATGGTGGGAAGCACCATAGCCCGAATGATTAGTTGGATGTTGAAACATGGGTGTATTGGGATATAAGGATGTCATGGAGAACTATTATAATGTTTCAAAGAATGAATTCAAGTAATGGTTTTTGTTCTGGAAGTTAAGAACCATATGTGTTAAGCTGTGATTTAGAGACACATAGGTAATTCCAGGGTAGAGCACAACTTTTGAATAGGAATTAAAGTCTTGTGCAGGTTGGGAATGATAATGGAATACTCTATGAGACTTATCAAGGATGATAAGTGTTATGGTGGGGATATTTTAAGACACCGTGTTTTTTTGGGTTGAAAATTCTAAAAGGAATTTTAACTTTGAACTTGCGGATAGGCTAGAATTTGAACCGTGCTTTGGAATGAAATTATGAGAGTTTGATTTTTTTAAAGTTATGTTTCTTGACATGAAATGAGTCTTGTAAGGTATATTGGGTGCATGGGTGAGTCTCTAAATATTCAATTTATGTTTTTTTGGATTTTTTTGCGGTTTTTGGATTGGTTTCATAGTTTGGTGTGCACAGTTTAAGAGAAACAATGTGGCACCCTGAGTGCGAGGAGGTTTTTAGTTCATTTTATATAGTTCACAACCATCCAGTATGGTTAACACACAATTTTAAAGAAACTATGTGAATTTTATGGGAAACCATGTAACTTAATTTATAAATGTAATTTGGCATACAATTTTTTCATGGTTATAGACAAACCATGAAAACAATTTACAGACTCAGGTAGTACCAATTCAAATAATTGGCGCATGGTTTGGAAAACCATGTGGAACAACCATGTGAGAGGAATTAAATTGGAAAATTCATATCACATAGTTGGAACATAGTTTGGAAAACTATATAAACACACCACAAAACTCATTAATTGTATATTTTGATCATTTTCCCTTATATTTTTAAGGGACATCCCAGCTTTCTCATATCCTTCTACTCATAAATGACTTAGATGCCTCTCCCCTTATTACCCTCCTTCAAGACCCTTATATAGGGTGTTTTGGGTGGCCTCCATCAACAATTTAAGGTGTGTATCTTCCTTTGATAGTCTCCATTGATTCTCTCCTCCCTATATTCTAATTTCCCCTTCCCTTGGTTTGGGTTTTGGTTCTGATTCCACTTGATCTCGATGGAATCATCAAATCAAGTTGTGGATTTTGTTTTTCCTTTAAAGTATATTTTTTGAGAGGCTATAAGGGTACTACCATACATTTGTTTTAAAAAGTTTTTTTGTGTCACTAAAATATTTTAGGATTTTTTTAAAATTTAAATTAAAACACTTATGGAATCTATGATTTTTGTTAGTGTTTTCACATAGGTTGATTCTAGGGGTATGCTATGAACCTCCCATGGTTTTTTGGTCATGGTTATGGCATGATGAGGGTATTTAGTGAGTTTTTGATGGTTATATTATTTTCAAATAAATGGTATATTTAATTTTAATTTCTTATAAATAATTATTGGTGATTCATTGGTGTCAGTTAGTTGCCTTGAGTGAGGGTGGTGACTGTTTCAGTTGACAAAAGCTTTGGTGGTGTTGGGGAGTTGTTACCCACCCTTGGAAATAAAATAAAAAAGCTTTTATTGATATAAGTGTTACTATATACTTTCACTATGGATTAATTAGTGTTGTTTATGATGCATGTAATGCATCATCATGTCCCCAAGGGTGTTGACTCGATTGATTTAATTAACTGAATTGTTAGATTAAATTAAAACATATAATTAAAATGAAATGCCTTAGGATTGGGGAAATGAAATTCCAAGGCCATATAGGCTATGTGCACTACCATGATCTCATCTTCCATTTATAGAAGAGTTTGTGAGTTATTTTGTTATTCCCTATGACTTTCTGACCCTTAAGGGGAATAATTGAGGTGAGTGTGACTTAGTAGCCACTATTCAGAATCTTTAACAACCCCCTTATAGAGGTGTGGCATGTCTTAGTGGAATGAGCCAAGTAGGCCATATAAGAACCCTTTAGAGACCATGGAGCCTCTTGTCTTATTGAGATATGTTCTGCTTAGATGACTTGATAATGAATGTGGAACCCTAGTCGGGTACCTATCCTTTGATATGACCTAGGGGACCCTAGTAGGCACCCTAATGATTGAATGGCTCCGAGAAGGTGAATTATGGGCATGGTTAAAGAGGGTAGTGGGTGTCATCTTAAAACCTGCATCAAACATGTAAGGACATGTGGACATGGTTAGTTATTAAGGGTTTAGGAATTTTACTAGCCCTATATATTTTTGTATTATTTATTTATTTATTATTTTATAATGTGGATTCCCAAAAGTACCTTTTAGAATCTGGCTTATGAGACTTATTTTATATGATGATGATATGGTGGGTGCCTAGATATACTTTTTGGGACTCAGATTTTGAGTCTCTTAAGATACTTAAATGATTCATCTTGGATGTTATGAAATCACTATAGATACTTAGTGTGTATTCTAGGACCTGGATGTTGAGACATGTGAAGAATTCCAAGGATTCTAGGATTCTACCTTAGGTATATCTGGGACACCCTAGATACCATGGGTCCCAAGGATTCCTAGCCTGTCTATAATTCATCTATACATGCTTGGATATTGTGATAACTTTTATTATTTTTATGATGATTATTATTTTGTGATTCATGGGTCATCCTTAGGATCTGAACTATCATGATTGATGACAATACATGTTTATTTGGAATATTGAGATGCCTAGGATATGGTCATTTAGCATGGTGATATGTAGATTCTTCTAATTCAAATATTTCTTGGGATTATTGAGAGTCAATCTTGATCCATTCATTATACTTGGGTTTTAGAGAGATGCCTACGATGCCTGTGATCTAGACATATAGCCACTCATGATGATTTATTGGTTGTTTAATACAAAGGACTAGGAATTCTTAGGATATGACCTAGATTCTAGTATTTATAGGGATGCACCGTCATCATGATATTCTTAGAGACACCCCAACATTGGCCAAAGAAGGTATGGTTGATCAAGGTCCTATACTTGAGGATTTTAATTAGGTTATCTATTTATTTATTTACTCTAAAATTTATTTATTTATTTACTCGAAACATGTCACATGAATATAATAATACACATTTGGTATATTATGGGACTCTATTGGTGGTTCCTTAATGAGTTATGTACTGATAGCCAACTCGGACCACCATTGCACTTGGGTACTTGAGAAAACTCTCAATTGGTGGTAGAAATAGGCTGGGTAGGGGCTCAAGATTGATCAACATGATAACACTGATGTGTGCATGGATAATTGGATGAGGTATAGATCGGATTTTAATAGATACATTGATTCTATTTTTATTTCCTTATTCACTTGTATATGTGATTGACCCAGTGGGTGATCAATCCTGTATTCTATATGATAATATTTCATTTTGATGTAACATGTTCCTTTTATTTATTCAATTTTCATACTATGATATGTATGATGTTTGGTTATTTATTTTGATGTTCCAAAATTTGATATTTGTCTCATAATATTCCCATAATAGATATTTAGATTCCCACTACTATTTGGAAGACTCTAGTGTGTGGGGAGTCATTCCAAAGGTAATGAAAAGAAATAGTGTGGGGAACTAGTCAAGTGGCCTTTGGATAAGGATGTTATAGCTCAATAGTTCAATTGTCAGTTTAGGTAACATTATTTTACCTATTTTTTTTCAAATTTTAATTGGATTCATTATTTTACGAAGAATTTCATCATAATATGGAAAAATTATAAATAGAAAATTCAATAGAATATATTTCAATTTATGGTAAATTTATATATAATACTATCTCATCAGAATGATCTAGATCTTCCATTTAAGGGTGTAAAACTATAAGATATAGAAAAAGGTGAATGAGAAAAGATGGATCAAAAGGAACTTGGTGTGATACAACTATCATTAGTTTTAAATGTGGTTTTGAACATTTAGGGGAACAAAACCAAATTAGAGATGATTATAGACACTTTAGATATGCTTAAGAAACCTAAAACACTGAATAAATTTCTCTTGATGTAGACGTTATTTAGTACGAGGTTATCAAACTGAATATCTTCTTCAGTTATGTTGAATGATTTCAACTTAATTTTAAGCTAAATTGAGTTTGTGATGGTTATATTTGTAGATAATATTTAGGTGATTATGATGTTATCATATCTAAAAGAGTATTGGGAGTCCATGATTATAGTTTTGAGTAGGTTAAGTAGAAATTACGACTCAGTGTTCACTATTGTTTGGAACTCTATTCTCAATCAGGATCTCCGAAGAAAAGAGGTTTCTAAATATTCTAGTAATTTATTGAATATAGAGAGAAGGGGAAGGTAGCCTTATCAGAAAAATCATAAAAATTCATAGAGTAAATCAAGGTAAAGGAGCAGAGGAAAGTATTATGAAAGTGGGATTGTTTGTTTTTATTTCATAAAGAGAGGCGACCTCAAGAAAAATTGTCATGAAAGGAAGAAATCTTCTAGGAGGAATTAATCTAGAGCATTGAGTGTGGAAATAGATAGTTGTGTGAATATTCTTCTGAATTTTTCATACACATAAGGGAATCATGGATCATATATTTAAAATCTTCATTTCATTACATAGGAGAGAAGGGAACATATCTAATTATGTATCTTGAAAATTCAATAGATCACATCTTACTAATGATAAATCTCTTGATATTTCAGAGAAGGGATAAGTGAAAGTTGAGTTGAATAATGAGTCTTTTATTTTAATAAAGGAAGTGAAAAATGTTCCAGGTCTCCCAAAGAACCTAATTTTAGTTGGTTATCTAGATGAAGAAGGTTTCATAATTATATTTGTATAAGAAGTATAGAAGATTACTCAGGGATCTCTTATCGTATCCATAGGTGAAAAATATGGTCCATTTTATCTGACCGAAATGGTAGTGGGAGCTATAATTTCCAAAATTATATCTTTTTGAATTTCAAAACATTTGTATAGTTATGTTGGGTACCTTAGTGAGAAATATATAGAGATTATTCTAGATAAAGGAATACTTAAGTTGCACCATTAAAACTTTATAAGATGTGATGATTTTATATCTAGGAATTAGAATAAGGCACCCTTTATTTTTTTCAAAGGAACACCAAAATGATAGAAGAAAGAGTTGGTTTATATAGATATTTGTGGCCTACCCTAGTTTATTATTACAAAAGAGAAAATTATGTTGTTACCTTAATTTATAATCCCACAAGAAAAGTATGTGTATTATTTTGGAAACATAGGAGTGAAGTGGTTGTAATATTTATTTAATGGAAGAATATAGTGGAAAGTGAATCCAAAAGCAAGATAAAATGTTTGAGATCAAACAATTGTGGCGAGTTCACTGAAAGTATTTTCAGAAACTACTGTAAGAAAAGAGGGATCTAGTATAAGAAGACTATTCTGGGAACACTTAAACAAAATAGTGCAGATAATAGAATGAATTAGGAGATGATGGATAGGAAAAAAATTATTCCATTACATTCTAGAATTCCAAAAGAGTTTTTAGTGGAATCAGTAGGAACAACAACTTACTTAATCAACAAAATCCCATTGATACTAGTTGAACAACAATTATTATAACAATCCAAAATTTTATCAATGGAATTTCCCTTATTATAATTATATCATGTAGCATAAAACACATACATCACATAGATAAATCAATGAAAAATTTATTCTCATAAATTAATAATTAAATAAGTGGTATTTTTATAAATTAAGGAACCTATTCCATTGGAATTGTAACCCAATTATTGGAATAGTTGTATGACCATTAGGAATAATAATCTCGCCCTTAGAATATTAATCTATTTTATAAAATTATAAATAAAATTAACGTATATTATACATGAAAATATGATATAATTATTTCATTCTATAAGTAAATTATTTTTTTATAAATTATAAATTAAGTGTTGGTATTTTTGGTAAAAAATAAATGTTTATTTACAATTTTATAATTAATATAATGATTTAAAAGAAAATTTATTTTCCTAAAAAATATTCATAAACTAATATTATGTTTTATTATAGTTTTAAGGTAAT
This sequence comes from Viscum album, assembly GCA_963277665.1. Taxonomy (NCBI): domain Eukaryota; kingdom Viridiplantae; phylum Streptophyta; class Magnoliopsida; order Santalales; family Viscaceae; genus Viscum; species Viscum album. The sequence goes on from OY728152.1 coordinate 1,770,527,208, forward strand.
GTTATGAGACCTTAATTAATTTTTCAAATGGTCATAAAATCAATTATAATATTAAAATCCGTATTCTTTGAATAAATGATGATTTTATTTAGAAATTAAATTCATCAAATTTCAAAAAATATTTTCATAAAATAGAGTTAATTTTTTAAATATAATTATAAAAAAATGGTTTGGGTTAAATTTTTGTATTTTTATATAATAGTTGATTTTTTGGTGAATAATGAATTACAGTAAGTTACAGTATTTAACAATATATGCATTTTTTAGTCATGGATAATGTATGGATAATTTAAGAACCCAGTATTTCAAACTCTCATGAACCATTTACTATATTAAGTCATAGAAATAAATATAATTGATATTATTGAGCCAAAATAATAAAATAATGAATAAAATAATCAAAAAATAGCCCTCTTGTAACACTCGGATATTTTTATGAAATAATTCTCTTTAAATAATTTTAACTCTTCAATTACTTGTGTTGAACACAATCATGAGTTTAATCAAACCACGAGACACTATAAGATGACCATTATAACCTAGAAATTAAATTTGATATAATAAATATGAATCAATAATTTATGAAATAAAAATAAAGGTCCAAATCAATATAAATGTATTGATAAGTGCTTAAAATTTTAGTAAAATCAATATATTTTTTAAAATGAATTTTCTTCAATTTTTTATTTCTACGAGAGAATTTTAATTTTTAGGAGTCCTAAAAAATATATTTGAAAAAATTAATTTCATTTTTGAATTTAGAATTTCAAAATTATCTTAACCTTATTTTATAAAAAAAATTTATTTTTTTAAGGAATAGTGAAAATATTGATTTTTATTGAAAGATGTATTTTCTTTTAAAGTCTGTAAAAGGTAAAATTATATTTTATATTAGTTTTAAATTTAAATTAGTTCATTTTTGTTTAATATAATATAATTTTTGTGGTTTAAAATAATTTATAAACAAATTTATTATAAAAATATTTTATGTTTTAAAAAGGAATTATTCTGAAAAACTGTTTTTCATGACAGTTTACCGATTTTATTTTAAATTTAATTCTAAAACTTCCATGTTTTGAATTTTGGAAAATGGAAACCAAATTTCTATTCAGAATTTAAAAATTTATTGGATATACCCCTTTTATTTTTGACCAATTTGAATAGTAACCTTGGTAAATTTTGTTACCAAGGTAAAGGGTAAATAGGATAATTTAGGTAAAAAATAAAATTTTAAAGACTAAAAGATGACTGTAACACAAGAAAAAATTTTAATGAATGGATATAAATCGACCCTTGAAATATAATAATCTAAATTATGTTTTTCAATGGATATTTTTCCATCAAAATGACTTATATAATATTTAAATCAAAGAAAGACACAAAATGTCACTTTCTTTGTCTTAAATATCCCTTATGTGTCCACATGAGGAAAAAGATTTTTTATGAATGAATATTAAATTAAAATTTTAACTTAATAAACATATTTTCATGATATATATTTATTTTTAACTTTTTGGGTAACCAAGATGAAATTATGGTATTTAAAATATTGTATTTAATAAAAATTTAAAGATGTCATATTCATGTTTTAAATACTATATCATTTTTTTATATAGGGTTACAAAAAATATATATTCAAATATAAATATAATTATAAAATATTTATGATTCATATTCTTTATTATGTTTAATTTTTAATTTTTAGTGAACAAATAAGTATATTAAATAATTACACAACACTGATGTAGTAATTATTTTATTATTGGAAATATCAAATAAATATTTTTAAACATATTAAACTAAATATAATTTGAGATAATAAATGTTATAAATAATTTTTATATATTATTATAACCTTTTAAGGATATAATAAAATATTTTTTTTCTAAGATTAATTTTTTGTCTTTATATTTTTAAAATCTCAAGTAATTAATAGTTTCAAAATTGACACTAATGATATTTCATAAAAATAATAATTTATTAAATTATTTAAAAAACCATAAAACATATTTAAAAATAAATAAAAATTTATAATATAGTATAAAATATTATAAATTTTTCATTTATTATTTAATTTAAATTAAATAAGTAAAATTCACAAACTTTTAATATTGAAAATGTTGTTACCTTAGTTAAAATTAAAATAGGTTAACTAAGGGTTAATCAAAATGACAAGGTTTAAAATAATACCAAAACTTGTCTAAAATATATTGGTTGATAATATTAAAAACTGTCTAATATTAAATTTGAATACATTTAAATTTTTATGTATTTTGATTGATATTTAATTTATTATAAATTAATATTTTTTAAAATTCTAAAAGTACCCCTCACCTCAATTTTTAAAGTGCACCTCCTCCCTCATTTATTCACATCAATTTGAGCCTTAAATCAAGAATATCCCCTGGAATTTTCTCTTATATACTTTCCTAGACATATTATAGAGGTTTTGGTATTCTAAAAAGTCTAACCCTAGTGTCCCTGATATGAGATCTAAAGGGAGTTATCCAAATAAGAGGTAATCATCTTTAATGATTCTTTCAAAATCATTTATTCTTCACCTTCCTCTTCATATGTTTTTCCATTATAAAGGATTAAATACAGTATCAAATATATGATGATATGTTATTGTGATTATGTAATAACCATATTCCACCTGTTATCCATCATATGAAAATACAAAAGCACCACGCGTGCGTACATTTAACTTACCGTCTCAACATCATGGTGTAATTTGTTTTTCATCCCTACTTTATTTGGATGGGTATAATGAGATAAATAATATATATATATACATATCTATAATAATTATAAATTTATATTGATTCTTGAAATTAATTTACCATCCACTTTCTTACCATTTCACCATTTTGAAAATGGTATTATTGCTCGTGTGTACGTACGACCTACCATCTCCATGACGTGATGTAGTTTATTTTCATGTTAAAAATTAAATAATGATTATATAAATGTATATAATGAATAAATATGATATATATTACCATAATATAATTCTATAAATGATATAACTATATATTATACACAAGAAATGGAACTTATACGATAAAACATGCATGAGAAAATGAAGCAGTTAACACCTAAAACAAGGAAAATAATGAAATATTATGATATGATGATATAAGAGGATCATGTATGATATATTAAATATGAATCTGGTTCTGGTATAAATTAATAAAATTATTTAAACCATTATACAGAATTTTTAGATACATATGAAGGAAATTGGACATAAGGTAAGGGTTAATTTCACTATGTCATTATAATATGAGATTATTTATACATAAGTATTTATCCGGGAATATTTATCTTCCACATCCATGTTTCATAAAAATTCATTCCAAAGTATTTTTACTATTCTTATACAATTTTAAATCCATTTCTACCCATGTTTGAATTTTTTCTAGTTTGAAAGGAATCTTTCATCGTTTTCGTAATGAGCTCCTTTATGACTTTTCTGGAAAAAGTATGAGACTATTTTTTAATTACATGGAATGAATGGATTTTTCCACTTTAATAACATATTAATGTCTTGAATATTCCCTTACAAGTTTAAAAGTTTATTTTATAAGAAAAAATTTTCTTTTTAAATTGCACATCCTTATAAGAAAAGGAAATGTTTTCAAGAAGAAATGATATTTTCCTCAAGAATTATTTCAATTGCCCTTTAAATATTATTTTTCATCTAGGATAAAATTATTTGATGTTACTTATCATTTACTGGGGGATATTTCTGTAATGTTACTATCCATATACTTTCTATGGTTGTTTTATGTTTATGATGGAATGGTATTTATAAAACCCATTTCTTTTCTATGGGTTATGTTATGATGTAATGATTTTTATGAAATAGATTTATTTATATGGTTTATATGAATGAATTATGTTATTTTAGAACACATATATATGGTTTTTATTATGTTATGGATGGGACCTATATATCCCTCTAATTCATTGGGTAAATATTAATATCTCATAAGATAGACATGACTATAACAGGAAGTAAACTCGGTTTAACAATACAGGGATGGAACGAGGAGTGAATTCTGTTTAGTATAAGACTTTTTACATTATGATGGTCTTAGAAATGATCCTTGACTAATAAGGAAATGATTTTATATGATTATGTGTGTTCCACAATTCTATGTCTTATCTTATGATCTCATGAAATACGTTTTTTTGTTTTTTTACGAATATCTATGATTTATCCCATGACATGATATCATAATATTTGATGTAAAGAAAATAATTTTCAAATGTTTTGTTTATGTTATTATGTATTGTGATTATTATATTATTGATACTAAATACCAATTGTTTACCCTTACTGGGAATTTGAGTTCACTCTTTCTTATGTTTTTCCCAGGATATGAAGAAAGTTATTAAAAAAGATGTGTCAAAAAGAGCTCTAGTTATGAAGAAATAAGCAGGAGACAATGTAAATATTTTATAAACCAGTTTTTCATGCTTCATAGTTTCTATTAATATAAAACCTATATAGTTATGGAATGGTTTGTTTATGTTATGTAAAGAATTTTGTTTCATTTAGATGTAATATTTATGTATGAAAATTATGGGCCATTATACCTCTCATCGCCAATAAATACCACCCTCACCACCCATTCTTCTCACACATCCAAAGCCTTGGAGATTTTATAAATTAAGCACAATTACTTTACCAAGCCTCTTATCTTTGTCTAAGAGCTTCTAGTTTCAAAAAAAGGCCAAAACCAAGTTCATTAAAGAGGTTCTCAATGAGACGATATGCAAGAGGTAAAATCCCCCTTCTTCTCTTTTAATTTATTTTATTTTCTTATCATATCTTCACCTCCCATTTCCAAGGTAGAATTATAAATCTATTATTACATATATACTATAATTTTATTATGTTAATGTAATATCCATCATCAAATATCTTCTATTCCCCCTTTTTTTTTCTAAAAATGAAAAAATCATCATTGATGTGTTGATTCAGCGTCTTCATGGACGACAAGTTTAATTTTTCATTACCACCTTCATGTTTGTTCGTCAAATCATTATTATGGTTAAAATAGATTTTAATATATATATTTAATATTTTTTTAATATTTTGGATCTAATTTATATACATAATATTAAATAAAATGAAACTAGTTTGTGATGGTCATAAAAACTGAAAAAATGAACTAAACATTTTTCATTTACACTTTATCTAATGAATAATCCTCATATCAGAAAAAAAAATATAATACCATTTATACATTTTTAAGTTCATTAATAACATATAATTTATATTATAGATAATTATTCTCATTCTACATGAACTTTCATACTTGTATACAAGTGAATTGATCCTGAGAACAAGGAAAATGAAAACTCCCAGAATGATGAAATTGAACTCTATTACTCATCAAAATGAACATGAATGAACATAATTAAATTATAATAAATCAAATGAATGTATAATATTTTATGAATGAATTAATTAATGAATATAATTTTATTATCTAGGATATTAAGTGAAAGTGCAGAATGCTTATGGACATAAGGTAATGGGATTCTCAAACCCAACTCATTCTCTTTAGATTATACAACTTTCATGAAAACTTTCAATGTGGATATTCCTTTAATGTTAATTATATATATTTTAATTGTTCTTTCCTATTAATTTATAGGATATAAATATTTTTAACTTGGTTTTATGAAAAATATAAATATTTTCCAAAAGAACTCTTCTTTCCAAAACACATCTTGAATCCCCTTGAGGTTGTTTCTTTTTCACTCAAGAATGATGATTCTTATACCAAATATGTTTTTATATTTTTAATTTGGTATCCCTAATATTTATTCATGAATGTATTATTTATGAAATTATTATGAAACCCATTCTTTTAAATGGTTTATTTTATGACTCTGATTGTTATATATTCTATGTGGCATGAATGATTACGTAAATGTTATGATGTGACAGGTGGGGCCAAAATTATATATCCATCCAATTAATTGGGTAATGTGATGTATCTCTCGATATAATTTTTATTTTTTGTGACAATTATGCTAAATTTGTCCCCAAATATTATTTTATGATTATCCATATATGTTATGAATTAACATGATATTAGATTTGTTCAAAAATATGTGTGCAATTAACCACTAAGACATGATGTTTCATTTTTATTAATTGACACATTACATGCCTTTATCTAAAGTTTCCTATAATGATTATGTTGATGATATTATTCCTATGTTATGATGACAATGATTATGATCACTAATTTTTAATTAATTAATGTCCTTATTCATCCTCTTATTAGGCTTTTAGATCACCCCTTTCTTGGATGTTCATCTTCAGGTGACAACATGTACTATATAGAAAGTGAGATTTAGATGGGTAAAAAAAAATATTTTAAAAAATATTTTATGTTTTATTATTCATAATTTATGCATGATCCTAATTTTCCCAAGAAAATAATCCTTTGGATCCTTTATTCTAACATTTTTAGGTTTCTTATCATAAAATGATGTAAAATTCATGTAAGAAAAATTAAGGTCACTATAATTGGTATCAAAGTAAAATTTAGTCAATTTGAGAATTATTATTATAAAATGTTAGTGAAAACCCTTAGGAAAAGTATAATTATATATAAACATCCATGAATATTTATCATAGAAAAATTAAAAACATATGGATCCCATAAGATATAACTTTATAATTAATTTCAAGAAATAATAAATTATTTATTCATGACTTGTTGACTTATGTTTTTTTCAAATATTTTTTATTTTATAAATTGGTGGAAACCAAGAAAAACCAGGATAGTGACCCATGTGAGGGAAAATACAATTATTTCCTGAACAACATCCCCAATTCCTTAGTATGTGGAGTTCAAAACTTCATGGAAATGGTCACCTATCTATATCAAGATATGAATAATAACTTGAACAATGTGGAAATTCCACCTTTACCCAAGAAGGAGTAGATATCCATTGAGTATTTTATACAGAAATTTCCACTAACATTTAGTGGATCTTGTGATACACTTATTTTAAAATAGTGGGTTAACTCAATGGAGAAGATATTTTTTGTGCTCCAATATTCTAAGATGGGGAAGGTGAATCTAGCTATCTATTATTTAGATGGAGAATCTGATCGATGGTGGGAATTGATAAAGAAAACCAAGAAAAAGGATTAAATAGAAGATATGGGGTGGGAAGACTTTAGGAAAATATTTGTTAACAATTATTTCCCTTGAAATATTCATACAAATATAGAGAGACAATTTATAGAGCTTAAGAAAACGGAAGGTGAATATATAACGACTTATAAAGTATACTTCACAAGAATTTCAAGATATTCCTTGAGTTCTGTTATCAACAATGATAAAAAAATAGATATATTATTTAGTGGTTTAAAGCCACAACTTTGAAAGGATCTAGATATCCGATAATTTTTGAGTTATGAAGAAGTGGTTCAATGTGTTCTCAAAGTAGAGATATAGATCAAATAATGGTCCTATGGTTATGGAGATAATAAGAGAAGAATTTAATTTCAAACTGGTGGGTCAAATGATAAAGGACGAAATGGAGAAAAACCACCCATGTGTCAAAATATGGGAAGAACCATTAGGGTAATTTCCTCAAAGGGATTGAGAAATAATTCAAGTGAGGGAGGGAAATCCATTAGTCTCATCAGTGTCTTAGAGAAAAAAAGAAGTCAAAAATGTATTGGAGGAAAGGAGAGTAACACCCACGGTTTAATGATTCAATTTTATGGAGAAAGAGAACTATGAAATATAATGAAATAAACCTCAATTCATCAATGTTAATCAATGTTAGTAGCCACAAAATCCAAAGGAGAAAGGGAAAGCTTATTCCGTCACTACTGCTGAAGTAGAGAAAGAATAAAAATTCATACAAGTCACACTTCCTATTCACTCAAGAATGGAAAAATTATTATTTGATTCTGGTTATATGCATTACTTTATATCCTAAAATTTTTCTAGAACTATTGAATCAAATCCCAAAAAACATGAAGTAAAGATATCAGTAAAATCACATAGTGGTCCGATCATTGCAACCTAAGTGCTATAGTCTTCTCCTATAATCATGTGTGGGAATATTCTTCTAGTAAATATCATAATACTTTCATTGGTGGAATTTGATGCAATACTAGTAATGGATTGGGTCTAATTAGATATATCACCCATAAATTACCAGTAAAAGGAAATATCTTTTCATATTATTAACTATCCCATAATCCTCTACAAATGAAAGGAAGATCATGGATCTCCTTTGGAAAATCCCTCAATGGTGTGGGTGTTGATTCTCTATGAAGAAGCATACCTCGATCAAATGGTTGAGTCAAAGTATGGTATAAACCTGGATGAAATTTCCATTGTAATATAATATAGTGATGTATTTCCCAAATAGATACCTAGACTTCCCCTAGACTGCGAGGTATAGTAATCAATAGAAATTATACCTGGTGCCACTCGTATCTCAAAATCTCCCTATATGATGGCCCCTATCAAACTATTGGAGTTAAAAAAGTAGTTTTCAGAGAATTTGGACAAAGGGTTCAACTCTCTAGTCCATCACCGTGAGGTGCACTAGTTCACTTTTTAAAGAAAAAAGATGGATCAATGTGTCTATGTATTGACTACTGGGAGCCCAATAAGATCACCATAAAGAATAAGTATCATCTTCCAAGGATTTATGACTTATTTGATCAAATATGAGGATCTCAATACTTATAAAAAGTGGATATTTATTATGGATATCATAAACTGAAGGTGAAGAAGGAATATATTTAGACGAATGCTTTCTACACAAGGTATGGGCATTATGATTTCCCAATGATGCCCTTTAGACTTACTAATTCCCTTGAAATCTTCAGGGATTTGATGAATAGAGTCTTTATAGACTACCTTTAAAAATTTGTAGTAGTCTTTATCGATGATATTATCAACTGTTACAAGATTAAGTAGGAACATGAAAAACATATGAGGATTGTGATGGTGATATTAAGGAAGGATAAATTGTACACCAAGTTTAGAAAGTGTAACTTTTGGATAAGGAATTTCTCATTTTCAGGGTACATGATCACAACTAAGAGAGTTTTTGTGGACCCTTAAAAAAAGGTAACTTAGGAATGGCCCAGAACCACTAGTGTCATAGAAATCCATAGTTTTCTTGGCTTATTAGTGTAATAGTGATTTTTTGAAAGAAATTTCTCATTATTTTCTATCCTGCTAACTATGTTAATCCAGAAATGGGTAAAGTATGTATGGATGGAATAATGTGAGGAAAGATTTAAGGATCTCAATAAGAGGCTAATCAATGAACTTGTTCTCACACTAACAATAAGTGGAAAATGTTTTATGATATACAATGATGCTTAAAGAAAAATCCTAGGTTGTGTACTCATGCATAATGAAAAATTGATAGCCTATGCCTCACAATAGTTAAAGATCCATGGTAAGAACTACCCTACACATAATCTAAATCTAGCGGCTATGAATTTTGATTTGAAAATCTGGCAGCGCTACCACTATGGTGATAAGTGTGACATATATACTGATCACATGTGTCTAAAGTATATTTTCACATAGGAGGAACTCAACATACATCAAATAAGATGGTTAAAACTAATTAAGGGATATTATTTCTCTATTAATTACGATATGATAAAGGAGAACAAGGTAGTCGATTCTCTTAGAAGAAAAGAACATGATTCCTTATCCCTGATGTGAATTGATAATGATCCCATATTAATGGATAAAAAAAGATGGATTTGGAAATAATAATGGGAGGGAATACATCTTACATTTACAAAATAATTTCCCAATCATCTCTCTAAGAGATTATCAAGGATGAATAATGGGAGGATCTTGAGCTTCAAAATAAGGTGAAAAAAGTAAAGGAAGGAAAGATACATGAGTTCCACATCAATGTGGATGGTGTCATTTTTTTGGAACTAGGATTTGTGTGCCTTCATAACCTCAGATAAAGAAGGAGCTACAAGATAATGAACATATATCATCTTTCTCTGCCCATCATTGAAGTAACAAGATGTACTGTGATCTTCAATAAAACTTTTGGAGGGACAACATGAAGAGGGATATTACAGATTATATCTCAATGTTCTTGGTATGTTAGTAAGTAAAAGGAGAGTGAAATAATTCCATAAGGATAAAGAAATAATTGCCTATAATCACATGGGAATGGGAGAATATCACTATAAACTATGTCATGGGTCTCCCAAAAACATCCAAAGGAAAAAAATGAAATATTGGTAGTAGTGGATCGACTCACCAAGACTTCCCACTTCATTACTATTTGGGGAGATTTATCAATTGAAAAACTTACCAAGTTATATGTTAAGGAAATGGAGAGGCTGCATGGAGTTCCTATTTCGATCATATACAATCATGATCCAAGGTTTACATCTAAATTCGGGAGAAGCCTTCAACATTCATTGATTAATAAATTAAATTTCAGCATGGCCTATAACCCCAAACTATTGTCTAATCTAAAAAAACTATTCACATACTTGAATACATTCTAAGAGCCTACTTAATGGAATTTGAAGGTGGATGGGATCAATATCATCCATTAGTTTAGTTCTCATATAACAACATCTTCCACTCAAGAATTCATATGGAACTATATAAAGCTCTGTATGGGAAGCTATGTAGAACTCCAAATTATTAGGATGAAGTTAGTGAACAAAAGCTACTTGGACATGATATTGTGAAAGAGATGAAAAAGAAGGTTCAATCCATATAAAAACGCATAAAAGCTACTTAGAGTCATTATAAGAGCTATGGTGAAAACTTTTGAAGTGATTTGGATTTTAAAGTTGGAGATAATGTTTTACTTTGAATATCACCATGGAAGAGAGTCAAGTGGTTTGGAAAGAAATGGAAGCTTAGACCGAGGTTCATTGACCCCTTTGAGATACTTTATCATATAGGAGCAGTATAATATAATATTTAACTTCCACCATCAATATCTCATGTGCATAATGTATTTAATGTATCTCTATCAAGGAATTAGATAACAAATCCCCCACAAATACTAAACTCAAAAACGATATAGCTGGAACATGATATCTCTTAAGAGGAATAACTAGTAAAGATTTTGGATAGGAGAGACAAGGTTCTACGTAACTAGACCACTCACTTGGTCAAATTACTATAGATAAACCATAATTATGAAGAAGAGACATGAGAACTAGAGGAAACAATAAATTATAAATACCCTCACATGTTTTCACCACAGTTTGTAAAATGAAATTTCGAGGGAAAAATTTCAAAAGGGGGAAGAATCTAAGGACCCATAATTTTATCAATGGAATTTACCTTCTTATAATTATTACATTTATTATAAAACACATACATCACATAGAAAAATAAATAAAAATTTTATTCCCATAAATTAATAATTAAATAAGTTGTATTTAAATTAATTAAGGCACCTATACGAATGGAATAGTAACATGATCGTTGGAATAGTAACATGACCATTAGGAATAGTAATATAGCTATTAGAATCGTAACTTCCTCTATGAAAGTGTAAATAAAATTTATTTATCTTATATATGAAAACATGATATAATTATATCATGGTATAAGTAAATAAATGTTTTAAAAATGATAAATTAAGTGTTGATATTTTTTGTAAAACATAAATGTATATTTATAATTTTACAATTAATATAATTATTTAAAATAAAATATATTTTCATAAAATATATTCATAAATTAACATTATTATAGTTATAAGATAATTTTATGTTACCTGAATTAAATTTTCAAGGGGTCATGAAATCAATTATAATATTAAAATCAGTATATTTTGAATAATTGATGATTTTAGTTAAAATTTAAATTTATCATATTTAGAAAATTATTTTCATAAATTGGAGTTATTTTTTTAAATCTACCCATAGAAAAATTCTTAGGGTGAGTTTTTGGTATTTTTCTAAAATAGTTGAATTTTTGGGGAATAGTGAAATACGATAATTTATAGTATTCAACAATATATGAATTTTTGAGTCATGGATGATGTATGGATGATGTAATAACCCATTGTTTTGAACTATTCCAAACCATTTAAAATATTTAGTCATACTAATAAACACTATTGATAGTATTGAGCCAAAATAATAAACTAATGAATAAAAAAATCAAAAAACACCTCTCTCCTCCCCTATAAATACCACCCCTCACCACCCCTTCTCCCCACACCTCCAAAGCCTTTTATATTTTATAAATTATAAAAAATTAACTTCCCAAGTCTATTACCCATATTCAATAGCTTTTTTGTCTTAAAAAAATACCAAACCAAAGTTCCTTAAGGAGGTTCTCAAGGAGACAATATTCAAGAGGTAAAATCATCCACTTTATATTTTAACTTCTTTTAATTTATTATAATCTCCTAAGCTACCATATAAAAAGTGGATTGATAACTATAGTATTCCATATATACTATAATTTTATTGTGTTAATGGAATATCCATCATCAAATATCTTATCATCTCATTTTTTCTAAAAAAGAAAACATCATCCGTGAAGTGTCAATTCACCGCCTTCATGGACGATGGGTTTTCATTTTCCATTACCACCATAAATTATGGTAATAAAACAATTAATATGGTTAAAATATATTTTAATATGTATATTATAATATTTTAATGTTCTATAACAAATTTATATACTAAATATTAAATAAAATGAAACTAGTTCGTGATGATCATAAAAACTGAAAAAATAAACTAAATGTTTTCCATTATAATTTTATCTAATGAATCATAATCATATAAAAAAAATGATATATAATAACATTTAAACTTCTAAAAGTTTAATAATAACACATTATTTTAATTCTTGAGAATTATTCTCATTTTACATGAACTTCCATACTTGTATACAAGTAAACCGATCATGAAAACTGAGAAAACAAACACTCCCGAAATGATGAAATTGAACTCTATAAATCATAAAAATGACCATAATTAAACTTAATAAAATTATAATAAATTAAATACATGTTTAAGAGGTTATTAATTAATTAATTAATATAATTTTATTATTTGGGATATTATGTGCAAGTGCATAATGCTTTCGGACATAAGGTAAGAGGATTCTCAAACCCAACTCCCTTTCACTGGGTTATAACTCTTTCATGCTAAATTTATGTGTTTAAATTCATTTAATATTTTTTTAAATATAATTTAATTATTATTAAATCTTATTTTTTAGGATATACATGTTTCCAACTTTTTTTTATGACAAAAAATAAAATTTTTCCAAAAGAACTCTTCTTTACAAAACTCATCTTGACACCTCTTGAGATTATTTCTTATTCACTAAATAATGATTATTCTTATAAAAAATATGTTTTTATCTTTTACATTTGGAAACCCCAAGGTTTATTCATGAATTTATACTTTATGAAATTCTTATTAAACCCATTCCTTTCCAACAATTATTTTATAACTATGATTGTTATACGTTCTATGTGACATGCATGATTATGTAAATGATATAATGTGATGAGTGAGCCCAAAATTATATACCCCTACAATGAATTGGGTAATGTGATGTATCTCATGAGATAATGTGTATTATTCATGAACATTATACAATATTGTTTTTACAAAGATGATGTTATGATGATGAAAATTTTGTGTGTGTGAACATGATGATAGCTTTGTTCATAAGTATGTGTGGTATTTGACCACTAATACATGATGTTCCATTTTTATGCATTTCCATATTCCATGAACTTATCAAAATTTTCCATTCATGATTATTATAATTATCCTATTCCTATATTATGATGATGTTGATTATTCTCACACATGTTTTATTGATTTATTCCCTTAGTCATCCTTTTACTGGGCTTTTAGCTTACCCATTTGTTTGATGTATATACTCAGATGACTGCACGTACTAAGTAGAACATGTGATTTAGAAATATAAATAATAATATTTTATATAATTATTTATGTTTTATTATGCATAATTTATTTATGATCCAAATTTTCCCAAGACATTAAACCTTTGGATCTTGGATTGTAATAATTTTATGTTGTTTAAATGAAAATAATGTAAAAGTCATGTAAGAAAAAGTAGGGTCACTATAGTTACCATAAAAACTTTGGTCTGGAATGTTTTTTAAATTTAACCACCTCACATTTCTCAAAATTTGAGCCTTAATGTATATAGATGACAAAGAAATAGATAATTTTGAATCTAAATCTTGAGAATTATTTTTCAAAGGATATATAGATGAAGAATTTGGTTTTATTATTTGATATGATAAAAAGATGAAAGTTTTTATAATTCATAATATTATATTAAATGACAAGATACTTTTGAAAAATAAAAATATTAAGTTGAAGGAGGAAGTGGATAAAGGTTCAACTTCAATTCAAGTTTACTTAAATAGTGGTTCTGGTGGATAACATGTTCTATAAAGTTAATATGTATCTGAATATATCTGAGGGTTTCATATTTTGGAAGTTATTTTAAAGGATAGTGAATAAATATTAAAATTTCATCTTGTAAAAGATATATATGATAGCTCAAAAATTGGGGAAGTTCAGTCCAGAATTCTAGAAGCAGAATATCTTGAAGTTAGAGTTCTTAAAGAAGCTGTATCATAAGTTAACTTCTCTACATCTTCAAGGATTATTTTTATGGTGTTGAGGTATGGATATGATCTTAGTTTCCTAATTTTAATGGATATAGGAGAACTAGAGATTATAGAAGAAGAAACTAATATGTTTGATTCTAGAAGGTGGGAGTTATCGATGTAGGAGGAGTTTCATTCACTATGGGTGAATAACACATAATAGCTAATGAAATTACCACTTGGAAATAAATCTCTTGAAAACAAGTGATTATTTTGGTTAAGAGAAGAGGATAATGGAAGGAACAAATATAAATAAAGGCTAGTTGTGAGTGTTTTTTGGTATAAGCTATTAATTTCTTTGAGATATTCTCTATAGTGGTAAAACATATTATCACTATTCAAACTATTTCAATTTTTATTGCTTTTTGATATTTTTTACTTAAAAAAATGGTTGTGAAGATGGATTTTCTTCAATGGGATTTGGTTGAGTAAATTTTTATAAAGAAACCTGCTGGTTTTAGGGAAAATTTTAATCTGGGGTTGGTGTGAAAACTAAAAATAAGTCTTTGTGGTTTGTAATATGAGAGAATATGTTGGAACCAAAAGCTTGATTCCTTAATGGAAGAGAAATGTTTCACATGAAGTAACTCTGACCATTGATTTTACTAGAAGGAGTTTAATGAAATTTATTTAATTATCTTACTCATGTATGAGGATGATATGGTGTTGGTGGGTTCGAATATTCTGCTTATTCTTATGTTGAAGAATGTCTTTTTAGGAAATTTTAATATGAAAGATATTGGTGACATAAATAAGATCTTGAGAATAAGGATTGAATATGATATAAAAACTGAAAACATTGGTTTTATCAGAGTGGGATTATATCTATAATACCATTGAGAAATTCAAAATGAATAAATTTAAACTAGTTTCATTCCCACTTGCTGAACATTTTAACTTTTAAAAGAGTAAGCCCCATAAACATAAGATGGAAATAAGTACATGGATAAAGTTCCATATACTATACCGGTCATAATTTTGATGTATTCTTTAGTGAGTATATATAAAGTTATTTCTTATATAATGGGAGTGGTCATAAGGTTCATGTAAATTCTAGGTAAAGGTCATTAAGAAGATCAAAAGTTTATTCTTTAGTATTTAAAAGGAATATAAGGTCTAACTCTTTGTTTTGGAGATTAAAATATGTTACCTAGATTTGTTGACGTATACTTTAGGGGTAATTGTAATTCTCATAAGTTCAAAATTGGAAATGTTTTCACTTATGATAGAACCAAGTCTGTTGGCTTTCTAGCATAAAACTAATGATATCATTTTCTAAAATGGTAGTAGAGTATGTAGATGTTAAATAAGTAAGAAAAAAGGTGGTATAGTTGAGGAATTTAGTTGAAGATATCAGATGTACTTAAGAGAAAGGGATTCTATTTTTTGATAGTTAGAGTGAAATTTATTTATCAAAGAATATATTTCTTAACTCATGAACTGAAAATATTGATATGATGTACCATTACATCTCGAAGATGTGGTATGATAGTGAGTTGTAGTAATAAAATATTTCTGGGAAATTAAATCTAGTAGATATGTTTACCAAGATATTGGGTCTAGAAATACTTAGGTAACATAAACCCATAGTTGAGATTGGTAGAATTGAAGAGGTGTTGAATCATTGTATGAATTATAAATGGAAGGATGTTTTATAGAAGTTTAAGGTGGTTTCATGGAATTTTCATTGATGTAGTCCTCAAGAGGGAGATTATTAGAAATGTTTGAAGCCTAATTCAGTTGAATAGAGTCTATAAATTGGAATCAGTGATTTTTGAAGATATTTATTTTTTAAGTGTTGGAAGTGACTGTATTTTTCTTTATCATTATATAAGGAGGATTCTATAAAGAGGTGGCTTAAAACGGTGTTCTTCCAAGGAGTTTAGTGTAAGAACATCTTGTTCTGAAAATTTGTATATGACTTCTAGAAGTCGGTGAGTGTGTAGTTTTTTATAGATGTTTATGGTTTACCATAATAAGTGATCACGTTGAGGATTGATATATTATATTGGTAGTGAGAACCATAGAATTCATGGACTCCCACTTTTCTGGGAGGTCAGTGCAACTAGATGACCGAAAGTTACACTATATAAATAGAGGGTAGAGACACCATTGTTTGGATGTATCCAGAAATTTGTGAAAATTTTTATTACTTATTTTAAGTAATCTGGAGTGAATCATTTGTCTCAAAGATGTAAAGTTTTCTTTCTAAATAAATGAAATGCTACAGTGTTTCTCCTTTGGATATAGGGACTACAGTATGAACAATTTAAAACCAAAGTGTTCTTTTCTTACACACTTTTACTTTTATTGAATGTATATTCTTTTATCTATTAGAGTGAACAAGGATGAATTTGTTTTGACTTATTTTTAGTAATTTTGGTGAAATATATTTCTTCTAAGTTCCAAAAAATTAAGCATAGAGGATTCCATCTGGAATATGTTTCTGCCTGATGATTCTGGAACAATTGATTCTGATTATAAATTGGAAGGATAGTGTAGTGGGATTATAAAAAAATTATATTCCATAAACCTAAGGTGAATTTTAAGTCTCCCTAGGTTTAAATAAGCATCAATGGTATCAAATGTAACAACCCTCAAATATTAGGTATGAATTTGAGTTTTGTTTTTAGTTTTTGATAAACTTTTATTGGATGTTTTGCGTAATGATTGGGGGTTAGTGGAGATCGAGAGAAATTTATTGTGGGTCACCAAAGTAAACCCTTAAAGAATTATCTAAAATGGAGTATCAAGTATTATATTCTATATTTAGTGGGAATTTAGGGATTTAAGAATCACCAGATAGCTAGTGGGGAAGCACTGTGTGGTTTGTGGAGCATAGGGTATCTGATTCTGGCCGATCAAGTACCCACCATGTTTTAGGGTCCTCTGTTGATAATTCTAACACCATCCATGTGCTAGATTGCTCATTCTTCTATAGTTTCTGGTTTTCATTGGTAAATACTTGATTATAATCATTTGGGTTTTTTAGGGTTTTAGTTTTTGAGTTTGAATCAAAGATAATAACTTAGTGAGTGCGGGCCCTTACACTCAAGGTAGGTAGTCCTTACCATGTTATAATGTTTCTATGTGATTTTATAATCTGGATTTCTTGTGGGTGAATGAGTTATCCCTATAATTATTTTTTTGGGTATCAAGTAGCTCGGTGAGTCTTGATGAATGTGGTTTACCCCTTAAAGGGTAGATATGGGTAATGATTTTTGGGTTTTTTGGAAAATAAAATCTTGGAAAGGTTGGGATTAGGGATATCCACTTGGGTAAATTGGCCTTGAGTGAGCTGTTTGGGCTCGATTAAGGCTTGTATGACTTAATGTGTTAGAATATGGGTTTGGATGATGAATTATTCAATTGTGAATGTGTTGGGAGTATGAACATGACTATTATGGGTAGCGTAAATAGGTTTAATTGGGAGAATCCTATGATATATCCTTGTGGTGTTATCATGCTCGGGATGTTTCATTGGGATGTAAAAATAATTTTAAACTGCTTGATTATTTTTTATTCCAGCTACCTATTTATTTATATATTGTGACTGATGGTTGTGATCCCATCATGAGTGAGAGGATGGTGGGATATGATGTAACAGTATGAGATCATGGACACTAAGGACACCTTGAGTGAGAGGGTTGAGCCTCAAGATGATGGTGTGTGACCAACCCTGAGCGAGTATGTGTGGTCTAGGACATGATTTGAAACCTCACCTATGATTGTGAGGATAATATGGGACTTGATGTGAGACCTAAATTAATTGAGAGTGGATGGTATGGGACTTGATATTTTAATAACCATGAGTAAGATGGCGTGGTAAGGAACTTAACATGGGGTTTGATATGGACAATACCTTGAGTGAGTGATGATTTATGGTATGTCTTTTCATGGTGACACTTCCTTTGGCATGGAGTTGAAGAAGGTATTATCAGGGTTCATGGTAACTTGGTTAGCACACAATGACATTTCATGTATTCATTCTTGTTTATTATTTATTTCTATAAATACATACACTCTTATAAAAATTATGTATTTATTATAAGTATGCATTGGTGGTGTTCTACTGGGTTTTATTACTCACACTCTACATGAGAACCCTAGTGCACATGTAGAGTTAGTTTTCAAGGATCTAGCCAACGTAAAGGGCCCTATATTGGGATGTAGAGAATGTGGATCTAGTTGGATATTTAAGGTGATGATAATACATACTCTAGGATCTTTTTTAGTTGTGACTCATTTTACTTTTTCATTTTTTATCACATGTATTGGTTTTCCTCATATAGGGATCTTTTTAACTTGGATTCATGAATCATTTTGCCTCATTTTGATAGATAATGTGATATTATTACCTTTTCTTCTTCCATTTTATTTTTGTTACTATTTTTTTATTCTCCTTCTATTTTTTATGAACCATGATGGTTTCCTAGTACCAATGAAATATTCCCCCCACTAAATGACTCAGGCCCACACTACCATTCAACAACCTCTTGTGTATTTAGAGGTGTGTATGGGGGATTAAGTTGTTCTAACTAAGACCCAGTGATTTATTCTGATGCATTATAAAATAGAACCACATAAATATTTATTTATTTATTAGTTAACGGTTTTTAGAATAGAGGTATAGTGGTTGGAAATTTGGTGGGAAGCTATGACTTTGTCTTGACATTACCTGTATAGTGGACGTCCCCATTTTCAAGGAAGTGTAAATTCTTTTATTTGTTTAACTATTCCAGTTTCAAGATAATCTTAAAATAATATTTTGAATTAACATTTTATGTGATTTACTCTTTCCATGGTGGTTATAAAACATGGGTTCATAAATTAAAATTAGGTATTTGGGTTCACATTTCATGCACTTGATTTACTGTGATTGATATATGTTTAAATTAATTACATAAAAACAATAATATATTCAATGTTTTAAAAAATACATTATTAGTGGTATATAATTAATATAACTTGTTCCTATGATTATTTTATTATATATGATTATGGCTAACGTATAGTTATAATTAGTAGAGGCATCAGACATTTTAGAGTAGTGGGTGGTTTTTTCTAGTGGTTGTGGGTAGAACCATAGGGTGTGTCTCCCAAGGTTTTTATAAGTGTTTGAAAATGATTTTATTAAATTTTATTAATATTTAAAATTTTAATGATATATCTATGTCTTTTTTTTGGTATTTAAAAAAATTTCTCCTCGGTGATATCCCATGGTGCTACCCATAAAAAAGATTGAGGAGTATCTGAGGAAGATCAAAGATCATAGATGAAAGGTTCTACCAAACTAGGAAACTCACCTGGTCAATGTGTTATGGCATAACTGCAAGTTTGAGGAAGTAATAAAGGATCTGGAAGAGGATGTGAAATAGAAGTATCGTCATCTTTTTAGAGTATGAAATGAAAATTTCAAGGGTGAAATTTCTGTAGGGGGGAAGGGTGTAATGACCTAAATTTTTTAAATGAAATTAAATTTTTAAATGAATAATTTCATTATTAAGTAATAGAGCTATAAAAATAACATTCACTAATTTTGTTATTTTTTACCATTATAATTTATATCCTATCATATTTAAAAGACCATTAAGAATCAAAGACATTAATAATATAGCCATTATATAGTTATCGTTAAAATTATGATATGAGGGGTTATGATAAAATCTATTTGAAATTGATGGAAGAAGTGATGGACTCGAACAGTAGGATTTTACCAAATGAATCCCATTTATCAAAGATTACAAGGGAGATATCCTCACTGGGATTTGACCTTGACAAATTTCAAGATGAGATTTAATAAATAAATAATGATTCAAACTATTTATGATAGAAATTCAAGCTCCTCAAGATCCCATCCCAAACCATTTTTTCTGAACCACCCCATGAAAATATCACCATCGTATGCCTTACCCATAGGGTATTCACTAGTTTAATAATAGGTATGTATCTAGAACCTAATAATATGATTTTTTGTATTTTATTTTTAATAAAAGATGATTTTATTTATCCCTTTTAATTATTAATCTTTAAATTTAATTTTGATTTGATGAAACAAAAATTGTATTTTTGGAAAATATATAATTTCAATCAAGAAACTCTTTTTGATGAATTACAGAATTTTTAAAATAAATTATATTTTAATAAGGTATTATTATTAAATAAAATTTATTGAATATAAATTATTAAATAATTTTATGAATTCAAATGTAATTCTTATAAAGTCTATACAATTTTTATCGTAAAAAACCAAATATTTTCAATAAATAGGTATTTTTTGGTTTAAAAGTATAAATTTTCATTATTAGAGAGTTATTTTGATAAAATTAATATTATTTTTGAAATCAATACATCTAAATCATCCAATTATGATTTTTTTATAATTTTATAAGATAGTTTTTTTTGTGTAAAAATTAAATATGGTATAATTATATGGTATGTATAATGAAATCATAAAATCAAAAAAGTGATCTAATAAATACTATAAAGTGTATTCAAGGCCAAAATTATTTTCCTCTTCAAAATATTTTATATTTTAACTTATTTGATTAATTTTATAATCCCTTAATGAATCCTCCAAAACCTAGTTTATATTTTTAGGGTTTAAAGTCAATTCTTTATAAACATGACCCACTTCCACATCACCAAGGTTATTATTTTTAAGAGATTGATTACTTTCCTTAGAAAATAATGAAAACCAAACATCATTGGAAGAAACCATGGGAAATAATCATGGTTTGTTTTTTGATTTTGAGTACTTTATCATACAGATTCCAAAACCAAAATTTAGAAATTAATAAACAATTTACCTTTCATTTTATATATAAGATCACCCCACCTTCCATTCATCTTCACTCAAAACCCTAGGATTATGAATTTACCTTGAACTCACCTCACTAAATCCCTCCAAATGTTCCCCCAATATCTTTAGAATCCCATATCAATCATTTAGAAGTTCCCTCTCAATGTAAGGGATCCTCTCCTACTCTTTATTCAAGAACCTTCTTTATTTAATGCCATTTTATTTCTAATTATTAATATTGGGATATGTTTTTACTCATAATTATTACTGTACTTATGATTTAGAAGCAATTATAGGACCCTTTATCTCTCATTCACCGCTTCTATAAACCTTTATATAAACCTATCATATTACCAAAATTATCTTACTATTTTCAATACCAAACATTTATATAGTGAATAATAATATCCATTTCTACACAAGGGTATTCACCTAGTTGTACATGTACTTAATTTAATATAGATTTACATGTATGTAACCTTGAGTCCTTAATTATGGGGATAAAATTTATAAATGTCATTTGTATGTTGTATGATCTATGTGGAACACTTATGCATCTACATGATATGAAACTAGTGGTTAGAAACAGAATTATATAGTCCTCCAATTTATTGGGTAATGTTTTTATCTCATGATATGTCATATATAATGCATGTGAGGTTATGTTAAGAGAATTATGTTACGTTTTCTTGGTTTTTATCCTTGAATTATGTTTATGATGTCATATTTTATATTGTTCCATAATTCCCATGTTATCTTTATGCTATCATGTTATAGCATGCCTCATTAATCAATATTATGATTCTCACCCATCTTATGTTACCTTGATATGCCTCCTGGATCACATGTACTACTTTATCACATGCTATTAATTTTTATTACCTTATGGGGATTTTTAAATCACCCATTTCTTATGTACATCCCCAGGTTATCATGTTCAATTTTATAATAACAATGAAATTTTAGGAGCATGCTAAGGAAGTTATTAATAATTTCATTATATTTTTTCTATAAGTTGTTATGCTATGTACCTAATTTCCAAATACACTAGGATTTACAATATTCTTGGATTGTATAACATGTACCTTTATATAATAAATCACGAATTAAGGTGTATTAAAGATATGGGTTTTCATATATTACACTCATGTTACACTCTCATTAGAAACTGATAGTAGGGATAATTATTGACTGGGTTTTATGTCGTGCAGGTTTAATGTCTGTTAATTTAAAGCCGAGTGAAAATATTTTAAATATTCTATTACTTCATAAAGTTTCACAGAACTACATCATTAGATAGTATAACATTTTGATGGCATAATCATCAGTTGAAATAAATGAATTATTCATTCAGCAGAAGATAGAATGTTGTGTCTGATGCTATTATAACCGTACATGAAGATATTATAATTCAAACATTTATTTTTTTATAAATAAAGCTATAAATTTAATTTTGGTATTTGTGTAATTAAATTAATAATATATAAAACTATTCTTAACGTTCTTGTATTCATGTTAATATTTGAATATTATTGCAGATTTTAGGCCTTCTGGTTATGATATTTACTTTTATTGTGTTTTTATAAGAGATTACATATTTTACGTTTGTTGTAAAAGATATTATCTTTCTCTTTTAAATTTTTATTAGTTCAAAACATTGAGATCAAAGTTGTTTTGTGGATAGAAACCAAAACTATTTCCAATTGCGATAATAAACAAGCTTTCAGGTACAAGAAGATATACCTTATAATATGTTTATAGTCCATGAAGTCTATGGGACTATACAATCTATTGATTGATGAGATAAAAGAGATGTTTGGGGATAGATAAAGTTGATACCCATTAATAGGTTAATAGTCAGTGAAGTTTCAGTCAAATTTGTATATTTCTAGTCTAATTAAAATACTCCTTATTCTTTGGATTAAAATAGAGGTATTCATATTATATTAAAGTGTTATAAATAATATCCTATAGGGTTATTAAAATTGGAATCTGATAATCTGAGCATCATTTTTACATTTTTGTCTTAATTTTTTCACTAGTTACTTATTTTGTACTCTTAATTGTTCATACAATATAATTTTTAGAAAAATACTTTATATAGTGGGATACAAGTGTCATTATATGATTCGTATTTAATTCACCCTCTTTATAAGTTTACCGACCTGCCTTTACTTGGACAACATTTGAAGAAGATTAATCTTCATGAAGAGTTTTCATCTTGAACATTTGAACTTAGCATAACATCTGACTTGAAATGACACAAGAATATCTGGGATCCAAATCTAAGATTTAGAGTTATTTGGAAGATTTTACTCCTAAGGATAGTTTAAGAAGTATATGCATTGTAACATCTTGTTACCCTCTTTCAAGTAATTACCTCTTCTTTTATTATTTTCGTCTTTAATTGGGTGCATCTTGTGACTCCTAAGGATGGAGATAATTTATTGGGGAAAATGAATTAATGTTTGGGGATAGATGTTTTGGAATCCATGTATAAATTTGTAATAGATTTATGGGGTTCGCCTCGAGTTTTAAAGAACACATGAGTCGGTTTGGGGTTTTTGTGTAAGAATCTAGAGTTTTTTTCTATGTTTTGGGATATTACCTGACGTGTAAAGGGGGTACACGATGTGTACTTGTTCTATAGACACAAATCATGAAATATGTACATAGTGTGAATGGTTTACATTCCATATAATGGTTACATGACATGTAATGTTTAAAGTTAGGTTTTAATAAAAAGGTGATGGGGTTTTTAGCGTATGTGATCCCTGTGGATTACATGATGAGTAAAGGTATTAAAAACCATGTAACTCTTGGGAGTAGGGATTTTATGGTTCTATAAGTGTGATTTTTTATTTCATTCATCCATAAATACTTTGTCTCTTGACCTAAAAGTCTTTTCTGGTGATTTTGGGAGTCACCATTTGATCTAGATTCATACATTCATCATTTGATCATCATTTCAGTTGGGTTGTGTCTCTTTGGGAGAGAGAGTCTTTCATATTCTTTGTTTATTTGATAATATTAGCACCATGGAATTATGTTATCATATTCACTGATTCATGGTGATGATTCCTCTTGTTTCCCTATAGATCTGTCGTGTGATCTTATTCTGGGGGCCAATTCTTGTTGGTTGTTGTGTGGAGGGTGTGAGTTCTTGAGGCATGTGTCATTTAATATTCTTTGATAGAAATTTTTGTTAAATTGGATAAATTATATGATGAATATATTGGTTCTAGGGCCTCCGTTGTCATTTTTTGTATTCATTCTCATTAGTGGATCCCGTTGCGGGCATCCGTGACCCATTTTTTGTGGTAGGTAGTTCCATCTCTAGCCTATGTTGATGGACTTTATTACTCATATTATTTTTATAATTTAGTTTATGAATAAATTAGAATGAATATTTTTTGTGTAAATGTATTTTTGATAAAAGGTGATTTTTATGGTTTTTATTAAATGGTAAATGGGGTATTTTCAAAGCATTGAAATGATTTAAGAACTCTAGTACTTGGGAACCCTTGGGTATGTATGTGGAAGTTTTAGCTTAGGAACATTTTACAAATTACAATTGAGAAATTTTCTCATGGTACTTTTCAATGCTTCCTAGGTGTATTGTTATAGGGACATGTTTTGAAATTATTGGGTTGTTTACTCATGGGATTTTCTCTACTCCTTAGGTCCATGTTCTAAGGACTTTTTGTGAACTTGTCATTTGTTTTGGTATGAGTTTTCTTTTATCCCAACATATTGGGTTTCTTATTGTGATTTACTTGTGCTTGGATTTTAACTATTTTGTATATGGTATGCATGATTTTGTTTTTGATAAATGGTAATTGAAACTATACTTGAAACTGATATACCTACCTTTTTTTGGAATTGTTGAAAAAGGGAAAATATTTACCATGCTTTTGATATACTGCTTATCATGGAATTCTTTATTTAAAATGATCATGATTATGTTTTTATACAGAGAATTATTATGGAGACCTTTTATGGGATCCTACTGAGCCTGTTAGATCATACCCTGCTCACTTCTTCAGTGGTGTGTAGACCTTAATATGCCTTTTGATGAATGGAAATTAAAGGCACAATAATGAGGTGGTATGGTTTTACCTAAGATGGGTTTGGGTAGCTAGATGGTAAGATGGCGTGGGTTTTCCCATGTTATCACATGGTACATTTGTTTTTACTATATTGGTAGTCCTTTATGGTTGGAATTTAAATTAGAGATTATATCTTATTTGAGTTTTTTGATTTCCGTTATTTGTTTCCGTTATGGAATATATATTTCTTCCAATGTTGTCTCCTTTATCTATATATGTTCCATGTTGTTGCTTCATTTTGGTTAAAATTGTTTCCTCTATTTTTTTTTTCAATTCCCATGTACTAGTTTACAGCTTGTGGGGATCAGAATCACCCTTCATGTATGTTGTGTATCAGACCGGGTACCAGTTTGAGAGGGTATTCAGGTTAGTTTGTTATAGTTTGGAATCAAATGGAGGTTTTCCCTCAAGAGTCTTTGTCTTGGGATTCTTGTTAGACTAAAGATATTATTAACAATACTTCAGAGGTATGTTGTAATGAGTGAGCAACCATCTCTTTCTGTGATGAGACTTAAGTTATGATTGGATGTTGGGATGTTTTTCTCATATTTTGATTTCTTATTGTTGATCTTAGTTTTCTCTTATGGGTTTTCTAGTTTGAACTGATATTTTTCCTATTGTGTTATCATTTCTTGTGTTTTGGTATATAATAGTATAACTCCGGGGTGTATTCTATGAGTTCCTCAGGTGGTTGTAGTTGATGATTCTCAAGGAAAACCTCCGATGGATCAGAAATTTATCAGAGCTATTATAAGGGCAGTTTGTTCTATTGATCAAAATGTACTGAAAGTTTATAATGAATATGTTAAGGTTTAACCAAAAGATGGTGGAGGTTGATATTGATCACGATACTTATTATTTGAGAATACACCATCCTTTAAAGGTACTAAGGAACCTTAAGAGGTAGATGAATGGTTGAAAAAGATCAATCAAACCCTTTATCTTTCTGGATACACCTAAGAGTATCAAGGTGAAGTGTGCAGTGTTTTGACTCGAGGGTCCCAACAAGAGGTGGTGGGATTCAATGGTATAGGTTGATAAGCATGTGTGATTATAATTAAAGGGCTTTAAGGACCTATTATTCTATTAGTTTTTTTCTAGAGTCGCTGATGATGGAAAAATATCGAGGGTTACTCTCTTTACAACAGGGAGAGCATGCATTGTCCGCATTCACAACTTAGTTTGATGATATAGTTCGTTTTTAACTATAAGTTATAAATAATTACTATTTTAAGGCTTATAAGTACATATAGGGTTTGCGTCCAGATATCAGATCATATGTATTTATGATGAAGATTTTAACCTATGCAGAGACAGTGGATATGGAGATGATGGATGAAATAAATATGGAAGGGAAGGTTAGTGGAAGCTTTAGTGGCATGCAAGGGAAAAAGAGGAAGTGGCATGATCATCATATCAGTGGTGGAGGTGGTTCTCAGTAGTAGGCCACCTCAGCACATCTGGTTACAATTAGCAATGTGCCTATAACTTGCTATCAGTGTGGAAAGGTCGAACACACCTAAATTTCTTATACTTCCTTGAAAAATATATGTAATAGTTATGGATGTTGTGGAGATCTTTAATTATTCTATCAAGATATATATACACCTTGATATGGTTGGGTATAAAGGGCTCTAAAATCTAATGTGGTGTTGTCAAATGCTTAAAAGACTACATGAATTTAGCCACATGCCTCAAGAGTGAAGAACTTTCACATTATATATGAGTTTCTATTGGAGGTAGATGGAGGTTCAAAGATAGTGAGATGTATCATCTTTATTGCATCCTTAGTAGTGATTTCTTTATTTTATACAAATTCTTCTCAATAATTTTAGTCTGGCCATTTTTTTGATATGATTAACCTTCCAAAGAAACTCATTTCCTTTTTATGGAGTTATCAACACCTATTAGGAAGAGGAAAGAGCAAGGGTTTAAATTTCCTTCTTGTGTATTATCTATCACAGATATTGTAAAGACCTTGACCTCAGTAGCCTGATGTTAGTGTCTTTATTTATTACATTAGTACCATGAACAAGAATTCTCATCCCAAAGGAATGAATATTTTAGTAATTTTGGATGACTAGATAAAAACATAAGTATTATGTTACAACTTTAAATTAAATAAAACATATCGAAACCAATAAAAACACCAATAAACTCCTAGGTTATCTCTGTAAGTTATTCATATTATTCATCTTCACATCCTGGGGATAAATTAAACATAAGAAAGATAAGATCTCAAATGCTCAGTAAGGGTAATAAATATAGAGAAACATATCAAAAATAAACATAAAAAATAAGGAAAAGTGTATAACTAAAAAAAAATTCCATTAAAACATAATCTTGAGCATAATATGGTAGGAATAAAAGATAATTAAATAATTACATATAGATAATATCACGATAATGAAACTTAACCATAGATATACTAGTTAAATATTCACATGGATTATAAATTACTAGTTTCATAGTGATGTAATCTATAATTTTTTATATATAAGTATACTGTCAAGGCCTCGACCAAGATATTTGAAAATAAATGGGTAAGGCCTCAGAAAAATCCCAATCTGGTTTGTCTCATGAGACCTACCAATGCATAGAGGGGATATAGCAGGCTCCACACATTACTTACTAAGTCTAATTTATTACTCATATGAATGGGGTTAATCATAAACAATATATACATATTAAATGAAAATAACTTTCCCCAATTAGTAAACATAATCACTAAACTTTCTGAGTAATATGGTGAATGGTATAAAGATAACACATCCACAATCGAATTGATCATAAACCATTTAATAAAATATGGTAGATGATATCTTAAAATAACAATACAAATTAATAATAATATTCAATATAGGGTCTTTAAATAGATTAAAAAATCTAATAAAATCATCAAGG
The DNA here is from genome assembly GCA_963277665.1 of Viscum album. Taxonomy (NCBI): domain Eukaryota; kingdom Viridiplantae; phylum Streptophyta; class Magnoliopsida; order Santalales; family Viscaceae; genus Viscum; species Viscum album. The sequence goes on from OY728152.1 coordinate 1,770,555,723, forward strand.
AATTCCTGGGAGAAATACCCTTTTTTACTTTGCAAAGAAGTGTTATTTTGGAAAAATAATTTGTATTTTTAATAAAATCAGATTGTAAAAATGAATATATTAGAAATAAAATGGAAGGGTAATGAAATTATGTTTTAGGAATAAATTATCTCCCACTTATGTGAAAACACATAAAAATAGTTTTTAATAAACTTTAGAAATGGGCCACTACCATGCGTTTTAAGAGACAATAAAAAAGAGTCTTTAAAACAGAAAAAGTCATAATTATTTGTATGAAAACATAAATTAAAAAATATATTTTTTCATGATAAATAGGGTGATTTTATAAAATTATTGGTGGATTAAAATAGATTATTGATGGTACTTAAAAATGGGTAAGAAATTGGGAATTTCCCTTTAATAGAGCTTACTTACACGGAGGAATTGAGAAGAGAACCTTATAAAACATGTAATTTCCTGTTAAATAGAGAAGAATTGCGATAGGTACATATTTTTAGAACATAAAAATATAAATTATGAGAAGTAAATAATAATAATTAAAAATTAAATTTGGGTAAAGAGAGAGAAATCGTAACCTGAAGAAAAATAGAGGTTTAAGGAGAATCCCTTACCTTATTTTCGGAAGTGTTCTATACATGTACTTAATGTCCTGGATAATGAAATTAGATTAATTAATAATTTAATTAATAAACTATTAAATATTTATTTGATTTATTATAATTTTATTAAGTTTATTTATGGCCATTTTGACTAGTTATAAGATTCAATTTCATTATTCTGAAGTGTTTGTTTCCTTGGTTTTCATGATTGGTTCACTTGTATACATGTACAAAAGATCAGGTATAATGGAAATAGTTATCCAGAATTGAAATTATATGTTATGAATGAACATAAAGGATATTTATTTATCCTATATTTCATTTTTTCCATATTAGGATGATTCATTTGGTAAAGCGTTAATGATAAACATTTCAATTATTTTTGAATTTTTTCAATCATTATGAACTAGTTTTTTATTATGAATTAATATTATGTGTATATAATGGTTAGATAAAATTAAATAAGTTTAATTGAATTTATTAAAGTCTATTTTAACCATAAAATTGGATTTATGACCATTCTTTAATGTGGAATTCAAAAACGAAATCTCATCGTCCAAGAAGGTGGTAAATCGGCACCTTACAGACGATGTTTTCATTTTTAGAATAAAAAGGGGAATAAAAGGGAATTTATGGTTGATATAACATTAACATAATAAAATTATAGTATATAAAATATAATAGAGTTATAATATAGATTTGGACTTGGGGGTTAAGGGAAGGATATAAAATGAAAATAAACTGAAAGAAAATTAAAGAACAAAAGGGGATTTTACCTCTTGAATTCCTCTCTTTTAGAACCTCCTTAAGAAACTTCAAAATGGTTTTTTAGTGAGACCAGAAAAACTAGAACGTTGGGGAGTTGTTTTGGAGAGGTATTTGGTAGAAATTTAAAATTTTTAAAGGATTTTAAGGTGTTATGAGAAGAGGTGGTGAGGGGTGGTATTTATAGTGGAGGAGAGGGGCATTTTTTAATTATTTCATTCATTAGTTTATTATTTTGGATCAAGACTATCAATAGTATTTATTCTTGTGACTAAATAAAGTAAAAAGTTCATGTAAATTCTAAATAATGTTTCTTATATAATCCATACATCATTCATGACTCATTAATTTATTTATTTACTTATATTGTTAAATACCGTAAATTACTGTATTTCACTATTCACAAAAATTCAACTATTTTAGAAAAATCCTGAAAATTTACCCTAAAATTTTTTAGACATGTATAATTCAAAAAATGTCTCCATTTTATCGAAATAATGTTCTAAATATGATAAATTTAATTTTACATTAAAATCATCATTTTCTAGAAAAATACCGATTTTAAAATTGTAACAGATTTTATGACACTTTGAAAACTTAATTAATTTTAAAAAAAAATTATATTTTAATCATAAGAAAAAATATATTAATTTATGAATATATTTTACATAAACAAATATTATTTTAAATTAATATTTTAATTATAAAATTGTAAATAAACATTTATGTTTTATAAAAATATCAATAGTTAATTTATCATTTTTAAAAAAATTATTTACTTATTCCATGATATAAATATACCATATTTTAATTTATAAGATAACCAAATTTTATTTATACTTTCATAGATGAATCTACTATTCTATTAGCCATATTACTATTCTTAATAGTCACATTACTATTCCAACAGTTATATTTAATAGTATATTATTGTCTTAAACTCAGCATTTTGTGAAGCAGAAACTATTGAAGATGTTAAATTTTAAAAGAGACATACCATAACATCGTGGGGTGTTACATTATCTCCTCCTTCAAAAACTTTTATCCTCTAAATTTCAGAATGTCATCTCATAAAAATATTTGGGTAGTTCTTTATTGTAATTTCTTTTGGTTCACATGCTGCCTCTTCAATCTTATAATTTTTCAAAAGTACCTTTACCAGCCAAGTCACCTGAGTCCTCAACACCTTTACATTAGTGTTAAGAATTTGAATAGTCTCTTCACAGTAAGATAAACCAAGTTCCAATTCTATTCCTTCGGAAGTGAGGACATGCATTGGGTCTCCCATGTACTTTATTAACAAATAGATGTGAAACTCGTTTTGTACTTTAGAAAGGCTAGGTGGAATCTCCATATGATAAGACATAAATTCAATTCTCTCAAAGATATCAAAAGGTCCAATGTATATAGGTCTAAGTTTCCCTTTATTCTCAAATATTATAACACCCTTCCATGAAGTTACCTTTAAGATAACATGATCTCCCGCTTAAAAATCCAAATCCTTCCCCCAGTTATCAACATAGCAATTTTTCTTACTTTGGACTAATTTGATATGTGTTTGAATTATCTTTACCTTTTATGTTTTTTCCTCCACAATTTCTGGGCCTACAAGATTCCTTTCACTATCTTCATCCTAATAAGTTGGTGTATGGAATCTCTTACCATATAACACTTTATATGGTTCCATTTAAATACTTGAATGGAAACTATTGCTATAGGAAAACTCTACCAAAGGTAAATACTAATACCACATACCTTGAAATTCATGTGATCGTGATATCAACATGTCTTATAATGTTTTTATTTTCCTTTCAGAATGTCCATTAGTTTGAGGGTGATAAACTGTACTTAAATGAAGCTCAATATCAATATCCTTCCGAACACTTCTCCAGAATTTCAATGTAAATAATAGATAACAATTAGACACAATTTAAAGTGGTACTGTAATAAGTCTTATAAATTTATTAATATAGAGTCATGTAAGGTTCTCCATGGGAAAATTCTCCCTTATAGCGAGGAAATGTTCATATTTGGTAAGTTGATCAACAATTACCCATATTTCATCATTATTTCTTGGAGTATTTGGTAATACAATGAAAAATACAAAGTAATTTCATCCCATATCCATGTAAGAATAGGCATAGGTTTCATGAATCCTCTAGGATGTTTTCTTTCATCATTCACCTATTGACAGACTAAACATCTTGATACATAATCAATAATTTCCTGCTTCATATTATCCCACAAAAAATATTACTTCAAATATCTATACATCTTAGTGATACCAAAGTTTAGAAAGAAATTCAAGCTATGGGAATCATCCAATAATTCTATTATTAGCTCTGTTATATAGGGAACACAAATCCTCTTCCCAAATTTATAAATTAAATCTTAAAATATCAAGTCTACCAATATCATATCATTCACAACATTAATTTTATTTTGAAAATTCTCATCACCATAATGAGAACTTTTAATCCTTTACAATAAAGATTGTTTGAACACCATTTAAAAAAGTAGTGATGTTTTTCCTTCCTTGATAATTCTCATATCTATATTCACTAGATCCATGTACACAAGATCCTTGTTAATCATCATTTTTTTTGAAACTCTATGATCCTTCCAGATCAAATTATTTGATACCTTATTTGCCTTCTCTAGGTGGTAGTGTATTGAATAATCATAATCCTTGAGTATCTCGAGCCATCAACTTTGTCTCATGTTGAGTTCATTTTGTGAGAAGATATATTTTAAGCTCTTTTGATCTATATATATCTCACATATTTCACCATAGAGATAATATATCTATATCTTCAAAGAAAATATTATGGATGCTAACTCAAGATCATGAGTTAGATAGTTCTATTCATGATATTTTAACTACCTTGATGCATAGGAAATCACTCTATCATTATACATAAGGACATAACCAAGTCCTTTCTTTTATGCATCACTGTAAATAAAAAATCCACAATTTCCCGATAGTAGATTCAAGATCAGAGCATTCACTAATCTGTTCTTCAATTTTTCAAAGGATTCTTTACATTCCTTTGTCCAAGTAAACTTAACCCATTTATGAGTAAGCCTATTTAACAGGTTAGATAATCGGGAAATATTCTGAATGAAACGCTGATAGTAACCTACTAAACAAATGAAACTACGTACCTTAGTTATGTTTGTTGGTGTAGGCCATTCATGAACTGACTTTTTCTTTGTAGGATCAATTGAGATTCCATCCTTAGAGAAAATATTGGTAAGAAAATAAACTGTTATAAGATAAAATTGACACCTACTAAACTTTCCATATTACTATTTTCATCTAAGAGTCTTTATAGAAACATGATAGTGGTTCTCATAGTCCTCATAGATTTTGGAGTATACAAAGATATCATTAATAAATACCACAACAAAATCATCAAGATATTCCTTGAATACTCTGTTCATTAGATTAATAAAAATTGATGGTTCATTGTTCATTCCAAATGGAATTACTATAAACTCATAATGTCTATAGCTGGTTTGAAATGAAATCTTTGGAATATCTACCTTCTTTAAACATCCATAAAAATTATATTTTTGTTCAAAGAGAGTATTACAACAAGGATACAAAGCTAAGTGGGCCTGGAATAGTGTTGGCTAAGGGAATCCCCTATAACTAAATTCACACCCTCCAGTTTTAGGCTATTATTAGTGAAGAGAATAGTGATAATGGAGATGTGGTCCACCAAAGAGGCCAAATGATCCGCGACCCTATTCCCCTCATTCCAAGTATGAGTTACACGGATGTGGTCTCCCAAAATAGATCTGCATTTGCAGACAGTGTATTAAATAGTCCAAAGAGAAGAACCTATACTGACCAGGGAATCATAAAGGATCATAATGTCGGTCTCCACCTATGTAATTTCAAGGTTCTTTTCCATGCATAGGGTGAGTTCAGTAAGCATTGTGTTGGAATCGGCCTAGATAGAGGTTCTATTTCCATAAAATGAATAGTAGGCTAGAACAAAACCCCCCCTGGACCGCTAACGACTCCCCCTCCACTCATGAAACCCATCGTACACGACCTGTTTGAATTAAATTTCAAGCCTCTATCGGTAGGATTCCAACAAACCCATATCCCCTATAGATGGTTGGAGGGGGGGGGGGGGGGAGGAAAAGCCCTTGACCTGAAGAAGCCTTAGTGAAGGATCCCCCCGCCAGTTCGAGATGAGAGAAACCATATCCACCTGCGGTAAATTGGTCTTTGCGATGATGGACCACACCGAAAGAATATGGCCCTCGAGTCTTGCCTGGTTCCTAGCTTTCCACAAACACCAGCAACCAGTATTGAAAATCACTTTCCACACAATTTGTTCCATACCAGAATCTATCATGCCCGGAAACCATCTGAGCAGAAAATGAGTTTCCCTGAGATCTCACAAGGAAAAGGTAGTAAGGCCATCGAAGCAATTCCACACTCCCTGCGCCCATTCAATTTCAAGGAAAAAATGTTGAGAGCTCTCCTTCCACCCGGAACTACAACAATGGAACCTTGAAGCCAAAATGATCCCCACCTTCTTGATATTCTCATCCATAGCTAAGGCCAAATTCCTGATGTGCCATGACAGAAAGTTGTACTTCACTGGAGTTTTGTTTCACCATAACACTCCATTAAAACTATCCTGAAGGTTCTACATAGAGACCATCATACTAAAATCCTTGGAGGATAATACACCTGATAAAAATGGAGTAAAAATGCATTTTTTCTGGATCCGACTTGAACACAATGGATTTGAGGAGGCCCTATTTTTTACTATCCAGGATAGCATCCATGAATCTAGGATAGAGACTCGCTTCCTTCATCATGATTAGAGGAGATGAAAAACTAGGGTAACCAAGAATCGAGCCCACCCAATTGTAGTTCCAGAATGAGATATCCCAGGTGCCAACTAGCCATCGAGAGTTCTTTCAGAGAGTCTAAAAAAGAGGGAATGTGATCGACAAGAAGGGAGAAGTGTACTCCCTCACTATGTCCCCAGAGCCTCTGCAAATCTTAGAAATGGAATTTCCCCAAAGAGTGTGTCCCTAAAGAATATCCCATGCAAGCTTAGCATGCAGGCAATGGAGTTTGCTCTGAAGACCCGACACATTGTTCCCCCCCTCTGGGGATGGGTCACACCAACTTGTCCCACGAGGTCCAGTGCCTCTTTCCTTCAGACTTTTAATCCAAGATAAAACTACATAGCACCTTTTCAATAAATTGAATAAAACCACATGACACATAGGAAGAATCCATCGCATGAACTGGGATTGCAGACAGGACGCTATTAACCAGGGCAATGTGTCCTCCCAATGAATGGATGTAGTTATTCCAGTTTAGGACATGACTCAAGATCCAGTTCCCAATATGATCAAAGTCACGTTGTAATGACCAGAACTTTTGAATAATATTTGTTTCCTAAATTTTTGTGTTATTTCATTTTATAGTCCAAACAAATATATCCTTTAATTAATGAAGTGAGTATAATTAAATGAGACCGTTAGGTTTCGACTGTTATATAACCATTGATTAATATGAACTTTGGAAACTAAAATATTTACGTTACAATTATTGTTTATAAATACAAGTGATCATGGTTAATATAGAGAGAAGAGTCGATGGCCTAATCTAGTAGACTCGGGCTGTACATAGCCCATCTGTCAGAGCTTGAGAAGGAGGTAGAATCTCCGGGCTTTGCTCTGGACCAAGCCCAAGCTGAGCTTCAACATGTGAAGCTTGAATGAAATCGCCTAAGGGATAAGTTCAAGATGATAGAAATCAAAACTCGGGCAATTTTTTCCGAGCTGCCCCAAGATTCTATCACCATAGTACACCTTACACTTAGGTCCTATGCAGGTGTTATAAGGGGCTATGTAATGAGTAATTAGATACTTTTTGTAATCCCTTGGTATAAATAAAATTATTATTTATTATTATGGTAAAATTTGTGATTTTCAAATGTTTGAATAAATATGGGATGAATATTATAGAAAAGGGTATTTTAAAATATTTATGTAAACTTTAAATAATTAATAACGTGAAATGATTTTTAGAAAATGGTCTTCTACAATTGTGACTAGTAATAAAATTAGAGTATAATAAGATCAACTTATTTTCGGTGAATAGTAAAGTATGAATAGTAATACATCCTTATGAATAGTAATGAATAGTAAATCAGCAAAAAAAGTAGAAAATTCACCCATGAATGTATAAATAAAATTTAGACATCTTAAAAGTGAAAAAATGGTCATAATATAAGTATTGGTATTTTTGTATGTCATAAATATTTTAATTAAAATTTTATAATTAATTTAATAATTTAAAATAAAAATGAATTTTCATAAAATGTAATCATAAATTGTTACTTTATTTTCATATGGTTATACAAAATTTTTATGGGAAATTGATTACCTTTTCAAGGTGTTACAAAATAAGTTATAGTTTTAGAGTTGTTTTTTTGAATAAATAATGATTTTATTAAAAAATTAAATAAAAATTATTTAGAAAATTATTTTCATAAAATGGGGTTCATTTTTAAATTCAGAGCATCGATATTAGGTTTGGGTGAATTTATGAGATTTTTATAAAATGTTTTGTTTTTTAGTGAATAGTGAAAATACAGTTTTGCGTTTCAGGTGTTTAATGACATCGTTAATGATGTAATCATTCTGGTAGACTTGTGAATAGTAAGATATGCTATTATGTGACCCAAGTGTCCAATTCCATGGGAAAATACCTGGGGAAATCCCATGGTTTTTCAAATACTACCGATGAGGCGTCCCTTGGAAATTTATTAAATATTCCCTCACTTTTTCTATAAATACCAAGCCATTACCTTATTCATTTCATTCCAAATTCCACCTAAAAGAATTTTTAGTCTTTTTATCTCCACATTAGTCCCCCCAAGGTTCCCTAAATCCCCCCAAGGTCCCAACCTTCAAACTTCCGAAGTTACTCTTCAAGGTAAGGGAACCTTTCACCCTCTTCTTTTAAGTTATGACTTCCTTTATGTTATGTCTTCTAGTTTCTATTTCATTATGTTGTGGTATTTTCTTCAATATAATTATTTCTTTACATTTTATGTACAATTTATTAGAGACCCTTTCTGCTCTCATAAACTAAGGGTGCGCCCAGATATTTATCCAATGCATTGAGTAAAGAATTTAATCTTTAGAGATGACAAGTTTCAGGATACCTTGGTGAATAACCTTGGTAATTTTTATGACACCTTTGGGATGAACCATGGTGATATGTACATGAATGTATAAATTAAATTTTTTAGCCACATATTCATGTTATGGGTTAAGTTATTTTAATTATGAAATTTCTTTACTTCCATTTCTCACATCTTCATGTTTTTTATCAGGTTCTTATTGACTTCACAAGTAAACTGATTCCCTTGTTTTCCTTACTGGGCCTTCTGCTCACCTTTTACATTGACATATGTCTCCAAGTTATGAGATGAAATAATTCTACTTAGAATAAATTATGATGAATCCCTAAAAGTTTATTATAATAATGTTATATGTTTTCATGTTTTATGTTCCTGATTTCCAAGACACGGGACTTTAAAGATCCTCAGTTTGTAAAATGTAATGAAAAGTTATGTAATAAAATGGTAGGATTCAATAGTTGGTATCAAAGGATAGTTTAGTTATTTATGGAAATTAGGCTATTAAAACTTTATGAATAACCCTATAGAAATTTTTAAATATAGGATAACTTCTTGGTATTTTGGTGAGTATTGAGTAAGTTATTTATCAAGAAAATACATCCCTATTTGGATACGAGTAGGTAGAGGTGGCTCTAGAACATATGTACCTAGGAGTGAAAAATATGACAAGGAGTTTTGGACTTGACCTAGGGTATCCTGTACATGAAAATGAGCCTTGCTGCACTCTTGGTTACGACACTTTTGGGTGATATGTTTGGTTAATCACAAGATTTTTATGAATCATTATGAAGGATTTATAGAGAAATGTAATTGTTTAAAGCATAAAGCTTTAAGACATAAAATCCTTTATTATTAAACAATTCATAAATGAAATAATCTTCTCACTAAGGTTTTATTATTTTAGAAAATAGCGGGCAATAGGAGGAACCGTGCAAATGGTGACTATAATAGACCATGTGGTGATAGCCCTTCGATGGAAGCCGACATGGAAACTTTAATGAGAATGATGATCCAACCGACTCAATTTATGGGAAATAACTTGAATCAAGTTGAGAGACCGATTTCACCATGAAGGGAAAAAATCTCTGTTGAATTCTTTATGTGTCAATGACCACCATCCTTTATTGGATCTACCGACCCATTGATTTCTGAACAGTGGAACAGCTTTATTGGAGAGATATTTTCTGTGCTATGCTATTCTGAACAAGAGAATATTACCTTGGCTGTTTATTGCTTAGAGGGAGAAGCTGATCAGTGTTGGGAACTACTTAAAAACACAATTCCAAGAGTGGAAGTTTAGGCTATGTAGTGGGAATATTTCATAGGGATATTCTTCAGAAAGTATTTACCTCGATCAATGAGAACGAGAATGGGGAAGGAGTTTCTCGAGCTGAAGTAGAAGGAGAATGAATCTGTAGGAAGATACAAGATAAACTTCACAAGGCTTTCACTTTACACCACTAGCTTTGTTACAGATTCAAATGGTAAGGTTGATAGATTCTTTGGTGAACTGAGACCTCATCTGTAGAAGAATCTATCCAACCAAGATTATGATAGCTGTGATGAGATCATGTGAAGTGCAATGAAAGTAGAACTGAAGTTTGGTGAGACGAAATGGTTCCATAAATCCAATGACAATAAAATATTGATGTAGCCAATATTAGAGAGGAGATTCAATCAAGGAAGAGGAGGAAAGAAAGTATAACGTACCACATGTATTAAATGTGGGAATAAGCATTCAGAGAACTGCCTACTCTGGAGCGGGAAGTGCTACAAGTGTGGTAGAGATGGTCACATTGCGCGGAATTGTTGTAGTGAGGTGAATCCAAAACTTCCCAACACTAACGATAAAGGGAAGATGGTGCATTCCCTACCTGATGTCCAATTCTATAATAATGGAATACTTGGGAACTTTTCCAATCACAATCCAAATCCAAGGGCAGTGGAGGGGAATCATCATCGGCCTCAACAATAGCCAAGGGAACAAGGTCATACTTTTGAAATCACTACAGCCAAAGTTGAAGTGACAAATGATGTGGTGGCAGGTAATCTTGTTGTTCTCTCAAAGCTAGAAAGTTCTTTGTTTTATTCTTGTTCTATGAATTCCATTATTTCCTCCATGTTTGCAAAGAATTTAGAATCAACCCCCTATTTTCTAAAAGTAGAGTTATTAGTCAAGACTCTTGGTCGGATTATCCAAGAAACATAAGTGTTTAGAAACTCTACAATTTACTTTAGAAAGAACAATATTATCACAAATATAGTAGTCATTCCCATGATGGAATTCAAAATTATACAAGGGATGGACTGGCTCTCAAATTATAATGCTAAGATCAAATGTAGAAGCAAGGAAATATCATTAGTCCTAAATTGAAAACCTATAATTATCTTCCAAGGAGAGATATTTCAACCTGCTCTTTATCTAGAAGAACCTCCTATATCCTTCTTTATGGAGTTTATCGATGATGAAGAAGAAGGAAATGAGAGTTTGAGGATAGAAAATGTACCCATCATCAAGGAATATGTTGACGTATTTCAAGAGGAGTTACCCAGACCTCCCCCTGAAAGAGAGAGAGTTCCCCATTGAAATCATAACTGGATCCCATTCGATATCAAATACCCAGTATAGGATGGAAAATGTGGAGTTGGAGGAGTAAAAGAAACAACTCCCAGATCTTTTAAAGAAGGATTTAATCAGGCCGAGTGTGTATCCTTGGGGAGCACTAGTTCTCTTTGTAAAGAAGAAGGATGAATCAATGTGGTTATGAATTGATTATAGAAAAGTGAACGGGATCACAATGAAGAACAAATAACCTCTTCCAAGAATTTATGACTTATTTGACCAAATTTGTGGGGCTCAATTCTTCTCTAAGATTGATCTTTAGTTTGGTTATCTTCAATTGAGGGTGAAGAAAGAAGATATTTTGAAAACTGCCTTTTGATCAAGATATGTGCATTATGAGTTTGTTGTTATTCCCTTCAGACTGACTAATACACCTACTATTTTTATGGATTTGATGAAAAGAGTCTCTAAATACTACCTTTACAACTTTGTGGTAGTTTTTATTGATGATATTCTAATATATTCTAAAAGTCACGAGGATCATCTAAGGGTTATTTTTCAAACACTATGGAAGGAGATGATTTTTGGAAAGTTCAGCTAATGTAAATTCTAGTTACAACATGTTTCTTTCTTGGGGCACATTATTACCAATGAAGGAATCAAAATTGACCTTGCAATTGAAAAAATTTGTAGAGGAGTGTCCTCAGCCTACAAAAGAAACTAAGATTCATAGTTTCCTTGGATTATCAGAATATTATAGGAGGTTTGTGAAAAACTTTTCACGACTTTATAATCCTTTAACCAAGTTAACTCAAAAAGGGGTCAAGTTCATCTAGATAAAGAATCACGAGGAAAGTTTCCAAGAGTTGAAGAATAGATTGGTTACTGCACCCATGTTAACTCTTCCTTTAAGTGGAGAAGTATTTGTTATTTTTAGATATTAATCTTTGAAAGGGCTTGGGTGTGTCCTCATGAAAAATGAAAAATTCATTGCTTATAAATCTCACTAGTTTAAGACTCATGAGCAAAACTATCCTATGCATGATCTAGAGCTAACTGCAGTCATTTTTTCTCTGAAGATATGGAGGCACTATCTTTATAGGAAGAAATGTGGTATATACACAAACCATCAAAGTTTGAAATATATTTTCACACAAAAGGAATTGAACCTGAGAAAAAGGATATGGTATGAACTTATTAAAGACTATTATTGTTCAATTCATTATCATCCCGAAAGATCAAACAAAGTCACTGATGCATTAAGCAGGAAAGACCCAGTTGTTCTTTCCATGATGATGGTTCAAATATATCCTTTGATCAATGAACTAATAAAGTTGGACATGGGAATTATAAGGTAAGGTAAATCATCATCCCTAACCCAAATTATTTCTCAACCGTCATTACTAGAGAAGATCAAGAAAGCTCAGAAAGAAGATCCTTTGTTATAGAATAATCTTGAGGCTGTGAAGGATGAGAATTTTTATGAGTTAAATATTGATCAAGAAGGTGTAAAGAAATTTCATAAAAGACTTTGTGTTTTATCTATTCTATAAATAAAGAAGCAGCTGATGGGTGAAGATCATAGCTCTACTTTCTCTATACATCCTGGAAGCACAAAAATGTATAGGGACTTTTGTGATCATTATTGGTGAGATGATATGAAAAGGGAGATTTCTGACTACACTTCAAGGTGCCTGGTATGTCAAAAAGTGAAGGAAGACTGACAACTACCTAAAGGGGTATTGCAAACACTACTCATACCAGCAAGGAACTGGGACAATATCACTATGGACTTCGTCACTGGTCTCCTGATAACTTCCAAAGGAAGCAACATGATATGGGTTATTGTGGACCATCTCACCAAGACTGCCCATTTTATCTCAATTTGGTAATATTTCTCTCTTGATCAACTTGCCATGATTTACGTGAAGGAAGTGGTAAGGCTGAATGGAGTTCCACTTTCTATCATATCTAATCATGATCTAAGGTTCACATTAAAATTATGGAGAATCCTTCAATATGCTCTGAGCACTGAATTGAATTTTAGTACGACCTATCACCCCCAAACTGATTGAAAATCTTAATGGACTATTCAAACACTTCATTATATGCTTAGAACATGATCAATGGAATTCAAAGGTAGATGGGATAAACATAAACATTTAGTTGAGTTCTCTTACAACAATATCTTCCACCAGAGCATTCAAATGGAACCATATGAAGCTTTATATTATAAGCGATGTAGAACTCCTACTTTTTAGCATGAAGCTGGTGAAAGAAAGCTTCTTGGGCCTCATCTTGTGCAAGATATGAGAGAAAAGGTCCATTCCATCCAGCAACACATTAAGGCTTCTCTGAGTCGGAAAAAGATCTATTCCGATAACCGTATAAGGGACTTGGAGTTTGATGTTGGTGAAAAATTATTTCTTTGAATTTCACCTTGGAATAGATTCGTGAGGTTTGGGAAGAAAGGGAAGCTCAACCCTAGGTACATTGGCCCCTATGAAATCCCTGATCGCGTAGGAGTGGTAACCTATTGGATTTCACTTCCTCCAAATCTAGCACAAGTTCATTATGTCTTCCACGTATCTCTCTTGAGGAAGTACATACCTGACCCTTCACATGTACTAAATCCAGAGGTGGTACAACTAGAACATGACCTCTCTTATGAAGAGAAGCCGATGGAGATCTTGGATCGTAGAGACAAGGTTCTACGCAATAAGACTACCCACCTTGTTAAGATGTTGTGGAGGAACCACAAATGCGAAGAAGCCACGTGGGAACTAGAGGAGTCTATGAGGTAAAAGTACCCACACCTTTTCTCTTCTTTGGGTACGAGTTAAAATTTCGGGGATGAAATTTCTTATGGAGGGAAGAATACAACGACCTGAACTTTTGAATAATATTTATTTCCAAAATTTGTGTGTTATTTTATTTTATACTCCAAAAAACTATATCCTTTAATTAATGAAGTGAGTATACTTAAATGAGACCATTGGGTTTCAACTGTTATATGGATATTGGTCAATATGACCGTTGGAAACTAAAATCTATACGTTACAATTGTTGTTTATAAATATAAGTGATCTTGGTTAATACAGAAAGAAGAGTTGATGACCTCATCCAGTAGACTCAGACTGTACGAGGCCCATCTATTAGAGCTTAGGAAAGAGGTAACATCTCTGGGCTTTGTTCTAGACCAAGCCCAAGATGAGCTTCAACATGTGAAGCTTGAACAAAATCACTAAAGGGAGAAGTTCAAGCTGATAGAAACCACAACTCAGGCAATGTTGTCCGAGCCGCCCCAAGATTCTATCACCACAGCACACCTTACACTTAGGTCCTATGAAGGTGTTATAAGGGGATATGTAATGAGGCCTTAGATAATTTTTTGTAATCCCTTGGTATAAATAAAATTGTTATTTCTTATTATGGTAAAATTTGTGATTTTCAAATGTTCAGATAAATATGGGATGAATATTATTGAAAAGGTAATTTTAAAAAATTTATGTAAACTTTAAATAATTAAGAAAGTGAAATAATTTTTCGAAAATGGTCTTCAACAATCATGACCAGTAAGAAATTTAGAGTCTAATAAAATCAACTTAATTTTTGGGCAATATTAAAATATGAATAGTAATACTCGCTTAGGAATAGTAATGGATAGAAATGAATGTTAAATTGCACAAAAAAAAGTATAAACTTCACCCATGAATGTATAAATATAATTTAGACATCTTAAAAGTGAAAAAATGGTCATAATATAAGTGTTGGTATTTTTATATGTCATAAATATTTTAATTACAATTTTATAATTAATTTAATAATTTAAAATAAAAATGTATTTTCATAAAATGTTATAATAAATTTTTTACTATATTGTACTATGGTAATACGACAATTTTTTGGGACCCTGATTACTTTTTGAAGGTGTTACAAAATAAGTTATAGTTTTAGAGTTGTTTTTTTGAATAAATAATGATTTTATTTAAAAATTAAATTAAAAATATTTAAAAAATAATTTTCATAAAATGGGGTTCATTTTTGAATTTAGAGCATCGATATTAGGTTAGGTTGAATTTATGATATTTTTATAAAATGTTTTGTTTTTCAGTGAATAGTGAAAATATAGTTTTGAGTTTCTGGTGTTTAATGACATCATTAATGATGTAATAATCATGTAATCATTTTGGTAGACTTTTGAATAGTAATATATTTGATGAGGTGTCCCAATTTTCCAATAACATCATAAAACCCATGGTTTTGAAAATACCACAGATGAGGTTTTCCTTGGAAATTAATTAAATATTCCCTCACTTTTCCTATAAATACCATGACATTACCTCATTCATTTCATTCCAAAATCCCCTGCAATGAATTTATAGTCTTTTTACCTCCCAAGAAGTCCTCCCAAGGTTCCCTCATTCCCCCCTAAGGTCCCAGCCTTTAATCATTCAAAGTTACTCTTCAAGGTAAGGGAACCTTTCACCCTCCTCTTTTAAGTCATGACTTCTTTTATGTTATGTCTTCTAGTTTCTATTTCATTATATTGTGGTATTATCTTCTATATCATTCTTTCTATATATTTTATGTAAAAATTATTAGAGACCCTTTCCACTCTCATCAACTCATTTTCTGGATTTTTAAGTGACGCTGTTAGGCTGCCAAATTTTCGTAAAAGAAATCACATTTTTTGCAAGATTCCTTTCCATGTGGTATGTTATTCAAATATCCATACCATGTTCTTGTTTCTATTTTATTATATCCCTATACTGTATTATGAGTTATATCTAAGTGGTTTACCCCTGTCTCCTCTCTTTTTATTGTTTTCTAAAATCATGTTATATAGTTGCTATGTTGCAGAAATTTTGTCTCAAAATTTCTATCACTTTATCTCAATAAATTCTCTTATTTATGCGAATATCAAGACCTATTTTGTCTATATGTGTGTTCATAAAGACATAAAAATTATATTCTCGATTCGGTAATTGGCATACATATAACCATAATTCCCTTCGATGGGTTATAAATGACATAATGATCTTATTTTTAAGCACTTTAAAAACATCATGATTTTGAAGTGAAACCCATTTCTTTAACTCTCATTGGGTTATTTTTGAAATTTATTATTATGATCTATGTGGATCACATGAATATAAATAAATATTAAGGGTGGACCCTGATATCGCTCCAATTCATTGGGTAAAAAATTTAATCTCTAGAGGTGACAGGTTTCACGATACCTTAGTGAATAACCTTGGTAATTTTTATGACACCTTGGGGATGAACCCTGGTGATATGCTCATGAATGTATAAATTAAATGTTTTAGCCACATATTCATGTTATGGTTCAAGTTATTTTTATTATGAAATTACTCTACTTCCATTTCTCATGTCTTTATGTTTTTATCAAGTTCTTATTGATTTCTTAAGTAAACTGATTCCCTTGTTTTCCTTACTGGGCCTTATGCTCACCCTTTCCTTTGATGTATGTCTCCAGGTTATGAGATGAAATAATTATACTTAGGAGGAACTTATGATTAATCCCTACAAGTGGATTAGAATAATGATTTATGTTTTCATGTTTTATGTTCCTGATTTCTAAGATAGTAGACTTTAAAGATCCTCTGTTTGTAAAATGTAATGAAAATTTATGTAATAAAAAGGCGGGATGCCATACACGAACTCGTATCAAACCTGAAGGAATAAGAGAACCCAAGTACTTCATGGGGAAAACACTATGTTTCATTTCAGGGCAGTTTCTGAGTGGGGAAACCCACATGGGAGCACACCTATGGGAGAAGAAGAAATAGCTCTTTGAGATTCTTATAACTTTCCCACTCCAAAAGCATTACTCATCTAGAATTCTCTTGTTGCCTTGTATAGAACCCCTGCCTCCATTTGTGATGATGACCATGTCATCCGCCAACATCATATGGGATATCATTGGAATGTTCATCTTTCTTCTAAAGGGAAGGATATATTTGTTTGATAAGCCCTGGTTAATAACATGACTGAGGGAGTCTTTAGCCAGGATAAAGAGACTGGGATAAATTGAGTCTCCTTGACGAAGGCCCCTCTTAGCCTTAAAGAAACAATGACTTTTCTCCAAGAAAGACACCGAGAACCATGAGGAACTGAAGCTCCTAAAAATGAGTTCATCCACCCTGGATGAAAACCCCATAGCTGCAAGAAATCTATTGATAAAACTCCACTAGATTTGATCATAATCTTTGTTCATGTCCAATTTGATCACCAGGTTAGAGCCATGAGTCTTCAAGTTAACGTCGCACATCACCTCCTAGGAAAGAGGTATAGCTCCCTATTTGGAGTGATCATGAACAAACCCATGTTTCTAAGTGGATATAAACCACGAGAGGAGTTGGTAAAACCTCTGGTTAATCAAACTTGCAAGGATTTTTTAGGGGAAATTACATAGACTCATCGGTATATATTGTGACAGAGAATAAGCGTCCTTGATATCTAGGATGAGAACTAGAGAGGTAGCACTAGCTTCCTGGGGAAGACTCCCTCTTTAGAAACAATCTTGTATATCCTCGATTACATCCCCCTTCATCACGTCCCACATCCCTCTGTAAAATGAGCTTGGGAAGCTATCTGGTCTGGGTGCAATCTCTGGGTTCATTTTCATCACCACCAAGTTAATTTCATCCTCCTACGAAATTTCCTCCATGCTCTCATTGTCCAGGATAGAAACCATTGTGGGAATTGCCTCCCTGAGAGCCTCATTACCAATTGGGTATCCATTGTCCATCCTTTTGTTTGGTCCAGAAAGAATATCACTAAATAAAGAGAGCTCCATGCTCCCAACAATTTCATTGTCCTCAATGTAAGTTCCATCCTCAAGTTGAATATTGGGTTTGATCATGCATCCGCTCTCACCATACATATATGAAAAAATGTTGTGTTTTATCCCCCTCATGAAAAAATCTCACCATGGATATCTCCTAAGACAACCCCTCTTATTTAAGGATCAGATCCTCCCAATAGGACTTATTGAAAACTAACATTTCAAAGATAGATTCTCTCCATGACTCTTCTTGGCTGGATTCTAGGATCTCGATGCTCTGTTTTAAGGTCTCCATGTACTGGTCAAAGGGAGGGAGCCGCCTGGACCACTCCTGGAGCCCGAGATTAAGTTTCCTGAGTTTATTAACCCAGGTATGCCTATGGGATGGCTCACCCCACACCTTCCTCAGGGTCAGCTGGTAACTAGGGCTTCGAGACCACTGATGATAAAACTTAAAATGCTCCGAGAAATCCTTCCTAGGAGGTAGAGAAAACTATACAGAAGAGTGTTCCAATATAACTCAGACAAGATGACTTAACTTAGCATTAGAAACCATGTTGATATCCATGTTTTTATCCAGACACCTATCAAGCCTACTCCAGGTGAGACTGCCTACCTTCTGGTTGTTGCACCAAGTGTAGTGTGATCTCGAGTACCCCAGGTCGAGAAGGTTCGAACCCACCATGAAGCTCGCAAAATCCAAGATAGTCTGTTGAGGGAATCCACCAATCCATTTTTTCTCCCCAGGTTCAAGTATTGTGTTGAATTCCCCCACCACAAGACATTGAAGATCCTTTAGATTGAAGGAACCGAGATCATACAACAGACTCTTTCTGACTTGAGCATTGCAGCTACCGTACACAAAGGAAACAAAGAAGCACTCTAAACCCTTCTTGACTTTTGAAGTTATGAAATGATCTCCCACTCTTATCAAATACAATGAAACATACTTATTAAAAAATATCCATATATAGTGGTTGATCGAAAGAACATTCATGGATTCATGCATTCTAACTTTGCTACAAAACTCCCTTAGCTTAGCTGGGTTCTGTTTGTGCTCAGTAGCTACTACTATGGAAACCTTGTGTTTCTTAACTTCTGAAGCTATGAAATTAGACTTCCCCCAAGAAACTAGGCAATGAAAATTTTATATGAGCATGGATAACATTTAAACGAGGAAGATCCCGGCTTTGGCCCCAGGCTCGGTGGTCTTCATAGAGAGGGAGGAAGAGCCTCCCCTAAGCTGTCTCATCCTTGCCCGAGTGCATATACCTTGGCTATGAGAAGAGGGGATCGAGAATAAGGGAGTCACTGGAGAAGTATCCTCCATATAAGCTACACCTATCTTCCATGGAGATGAGAAGGAGGATGGAGAAACCAAGGCTAGAACCACATCACCAAAAACATATGAAACATTGGTTGAGACTATACTAGAACCGTCCTTCTAACAGACCTCAACAATGGGAGGAGAGTAGGGGTGGCCGCCTGCATCCTCCAAATCCTCAATAATAGTAGGAAGGGACTCCAAAGGAGATAGATGAAGTACCCTATGGTCCAAAGTGGATATATAAAAATCCAGGAACTGATCGCGTAGCTAGCCTGCTACAGGCAACAAAAATGGCCTAAGCAAGGTTGTAGTATGGGCCTAAAGGCTGAGAGAGGGAACTCCGATCTTGAAAGATACACGGTCCATGTAGGGGGAAAACACACTATCCGATGTGCAGGAAGGATAAGACACTATCTTAGGATCAACTTGGGGGGTCTGAACATTCCCCATCTCAACCATCATCCCTTGGGAAGGAACAGACTCGTAGCCCCTCGTCTTGGGTAGAGAAGAGCCTCCACTCGAGGTAGTATTTTGACCCTGACAAGGCCCACCTTTCTTTCGATTTATATACAATATCCTAGAGTGTCCTTGGAGGAAACATGAGGAATAGAACTGGGGATAAATTGGGAATGAGATTTCTTAGTCCCATGCCAGCATATCCTAAACCTTCAAAGAGATCTTATTGAGAATCAGCTGGGGAAAATTCAAATCCACACACAACCAAGGAACTAAGATTTCTTCGCAAGATAAGGTATGATTTTCCACACACTGAAAAACACCAAGAGAGTACCCAATGGCCTTTAGAATGCACCATTTTGGAAAGGCATGGGAATCCCAGGGAGACTCATCTAGACTACGACATGAGAACTTTCATTGCCCTTGTGCGCTTCTATAGACCACATGGCCTAGATAAAATTCCAATACCCAAAGGCTATAAGAACTTTGCACGAAACATGGAAAAAATAGACCTCTAACTCTAGAACCACATATAAGTAATTCCTATGAATCAAAGTGTTCCGCATCTGGCCACTTAAACCCCATGAATCCACAAACCACTTGAACCCCTGCAAAGGCGGCCATGCCTCCCTGAAACGAGCCACGAGTATCCACTTAAATAAATAGATGAAATATTTGAATATAGCCCAGGGAACCTCTACTAAGACACATGAAGCATCCTGGTACACCACTAGAGATACTAGATCCACTGCTGGAAAACAAATCAGCTGGAAGCTACAGTACGAGCTGCATAGAGAATTGCGAAAAGATTTCGCGGTTGGGTGAGATAACAGAGGAGAACTAGGCGAATCCTGAGGGAGAGAACACTCTCTGCCTATAGAGTCACTTGGATCGAGGGTCACTCAGGCTAGAACCACCTCATGAGCACCATTGACTGGAGAAGTAATGGTCAAGAGGATTTGAAAAAAACCAGGCATGTGAGGCACGTTCTTTTGATGCATTTATTCATTTTTCTCCTTGTTTACACACAATTTATGATATCCTGGATAAAGGTCAATCATCAAAAAATATTGAGATCCATGAATTTGATCAAATAAATCATCAATGTGAGGAATATGATACTTGTTCTTTATTTTAATAGAATTGATTTCTCTATAGTCAATGAAAACCCTCATGGATCCATCTTTTTTATTAACTAATAGAAAAATGGATCGCCATGGAGAAACACTAGGGTGAATAAATCCCTTATTACTCAACTCCTATAGCTGTTTCTTTAGCTCTAATAATTATATAGTGGCTATTCTATAAGGAGTATTGTATATTAGCCTTGCGTCAGGGATTAAATCAATGGTAAACTCAATGTCACCCTCTAGGGGATGTCCATGTAATTCTTTAGAAAATACATCAATGTATTCCTATATAATAGGTACACCCTCAACTTTCATATTTCTTTCCTCATACATAGATGAGGTTTTATCTTCCTCCATAATAATTTCATTTAGTAATTCTATTTGGGGTGGATCTTAACAAGAATCCTATGATAAGTTTTTTTCTCTAAAGATAATGGATTTTACATCTTCCTCAAAAATCGTAATTTATTTCTTCTTTCAATAGATTTTCGAATCATATTTTGAAATCCCATCCATAATAATGATTATATCATAGCCAAACATATTTATAATGATAAGATCAAAAATTAAATCTTGTTTATGTGTCATAAAGGGGACTAAATGACACATTTTTCTTGCAATAAAAATACTCTTAGAAGTTTTGAATCACAATTAGATTATTATATATAAAGGTAAATGTTTAATTTTCTTAGAAAAATAGATAAATACAAAAGATAATGATTATATAAAATAAAATAGAGCACTAGATAAATTTTAAGATAGGATTAATGTACCTTCCACAACATCATTAGGAACTTTAAACTCAGTTTTTGTGATTTCATATGCTTTTATTTTCACCTATGGAATTTTCTAAGGCAAGTTTCCTTGAATATTTGGACAATCGTTTGCATAGTGCCCCATCTCCCTACAATGATATCATCGAAAATTGGTAGCTTATTTCTTTCCCTTTAAATCATGATCATGAAGGTATTTTTCACCACACTTAAAGAAAAATCCTTTTCTTTATAAGAAGGAACCCAGGTGTTTCATTCCATAAGTATTACACATTGGAAAATTACCTTTTTTATTCTTACCTTTATCAATTATTTGATCCTCCATCCTCTTCTTACCTTATTTTCCATTAAAGTTATAAGACTAAGATAATTATTTTTCTATCTTTATAGCACATAAGAATATATCTTTATATGATAAGAAATTTTGGGATACCAATTCCTTTCAGAGGAATGGTTTTAACCCATAAAATAATCAATCAATATCTCTCTTTGTATTATGTATGTAATCAATAACATGCCTTGCTAACCTGGTAATGTTGGATTCAAACTTTGAAATTATTTTATCCTATTTTGCCTCAAACTCAATAATTATCTCTCTATATCCTCTCACTGTTTGCGAGGGAAATATTTTTCCCAGAAATTTTCCTTAAAATACTACCACTTTATATTTTAAATTTTTTCCTCCTATTTGGTGTTTTGAATTAATAGACACAATTGATCTTCTTCTCCCAAGAGAAGATAAACTACCATGAAAACCTTATCCCTTTCATTACTTCCCAAAGAGTGAAATTTATTCTCAAAGAAACTAATCCATTACTCAGAATCAAATGGGTTTTTAGTCCCATTTAATGATGGAGGTTGTTGTCACATGAAGTGGTCTATCATTATTACACCACATTGTGTATCGAACTTCTCTATGTGAGTATGGTTACTGAAAATAACCTGAGTTAGTTTTCCTAGTATAGTTATAAGTTTTTGATCTCCAATTACAAATCAAAATCCAAAATCAGAATCTTTCATAGGAGGGTTGTAATGTCCAGGACTAGGTGCCATGTGATGGTGCCCCAAAGCAGTCAGTCACATAACCTCAGAAGTGCCTCCTCATATGCCATAGGCTGCCAATTACTAGTGAGGGTTTGTTAAGTCAGTCATGGAGAGACTATACCATATTTTATCAGAGTAAAACACCAATATAAGTAAAAAAGCAATATCAGAAGTATATATAATCATAAAAATTTCCATATCTTAGGATAATCAAAGTATGAAATACAATATTCAACTAAAATGAAACATGACATGACATAGTAAATGTCAATGTGTGTAAAATGAAACTAAATTTAAAGACACTAATGACTCTCAAGTGGGTCCCGCACCACGTCCGGTTCCCTCATCCCAGATCTATCCCCAATCACCAATCTAATCTAGAACCCTTTCCCCTAACCCGTCCTGCAACAATAAAGTATATTCGGGTATTAATCTGGAAGTCCAAATAGGGTGTGAGTACAACTCATTAGGCCACCACCAACAGTGGCTAAAACAAATCAACCCAATAACAGTATATGCAGTTTTATAAAATGATAAAATAAGGAAATAAGGTAAATAGTTTACATTTATTAAATTATCATTTACTTAACCACATAACTCTTAGGTTCCCAAGGACATAAAAAACCACAATACCTTCTTCGGCTTGTGCTAGAGTCTGAACCATTTCCCACATTTAATACTTTATCATTATTTCAGAATATTCAATTTATAAACATCCAATTAGAATAATAATCAAATGTGAATAAATGGGTGTAGAACATCATGTCTTTCACCCTTGTGAGTATTTGTAGAATCAGTACCTGTCTCACACCCCATGGGTATTTAGAGCATCAGTCCCTGTCCTATAAAAGAATATCTATATTCTTTTTATTGGGTCTAGAATGCCATTTCTTGAACCCCTGTGGGTATTTGGAGCGTCAATCCATGTCCCACACCCAATTCTCAATCAAGAATATATTTTACATATATCACATTATTCAAGGTTAACCAAAATTAACCTTCCATCACAATTCTCATTCAAAATATTGATTAATTAATTCAATAATTAATTAATATATTCCAATCAATTTCAATATCATGACTATTGTTCTGTTAATTAATTAACCTAATTCTGACTTCAATACCGCAATAATTAATTCAACAATTAATAATTTACATCAATTCCTTAATCTCAACCATCCAATTAATTAATGCATAAATTAGTTAATCACATCACAACCGTTAATTAATTCCATAATTAATTAACTAAATATACTATCACAAAACCCTAATAATTAATTCATCAATTAATTATTTAGACCAACCAATTCCATTCCCAATTTTTCCAATACCAAAATTAATTAATTCAACCAATTCTTTAATTGAATATAGAAAAAATTAATTTGTAATCATACCAAAAAACTTCTAAAATTTCATACGCATAAGAAAAATCGAGATTATGGGATTGGAATTTATACCACCTACCTTAAGATTGGTGACAAATAATGATCACCAATGAATATCCCCAAGTTGAGCATAATCAATCAAGAATGCATTGTAGGTAAGGATTTTTATTTGAATCCTTCAAATCAGAGGAAGAAGTGAAAAAAATCCCTACGTTAGTTATAGAAATTAGTTACATAAAAATATAGGTCTGGAAATCCAATATCTGATGTGAGATCACTTTTGGATCAAAGCGGACTCCTGAAAATCAATGATAGAAGACCTGTAATTAGGAGGTAGGTTTCTCTAGGGTCTTCGATCGAAGACAGAGGTGTGCATAGGAATTCAGTATAGGAAAATAGTGTGTGAAGATTATAAGGCTGAATACCCTTGTGTGTAGTGTTTCTGTGGTGATTAAAATGTTTTTTGAAGGGTTGCACATTGATGGATACACGTTTTTAATTTAATGGGCACAAAAAATACACAACAGGAATTACCATTTCATGTCTTATAATAATTCCTAATTAAAATCCCATCAAACCCTTTAAAAAACTATTAATACATACTACATGTGGTGAAATATAATTACATGTTGTGTAATATTACATGTGGTAAAATATGGTTACATGTAGTGAAATATAATTACACATGGTAAAATTTAATCTCGTTAAATGCTGACACATGAAAAAAGAAAGTTACAAGGGGTGTAATATTTCAAGCTTGTGAATTAATTTATACCATAAATTAAATTCAAAACAGCACATAATGACTAAAAAATATAAAAACAGTAATACCTAAAAAAAGATGATATCTTAAAATATCACCACATTATAATAAATCATCCTCGAACTGCACTCCCAAGCCTATTCAAAATTCTGAGTCAAAATGATCGGGCTAATGAGCCTGTATATCTGCTTCCATTTCCCAAGACTCCTCCTGGGATCTGCCCTATTGCCACAAAACACAAACTATCTACATGATCTTACCCCTCCACACTTTATCACTATGATCCAACCCATGAATTAGATGTTCCTAAAAGGATACATTTATCTCAAGCTTGAAATCATAAAAATAAATCACATGATAAGGGTTAGGGTGACACTTTTGAAGCCATGATACATTGAAAAAATCAAGCATAGAACTGTATTTCTATGGAAGATCTAATCGGTACGCCACCAAACCTATTTGATCCCTGATCTCAAATGGTCCAACAAACTTGGACACCAACTTGGACTGTCTCTATATCCCACGGTGACCCAACCTAGGCAACACTTGAAGAAAGAAACAATCACCATATGTAAAATCTAGGTGTTATATTCATTTATCAGCATACAAATTCTGCCTACTTTGATATGTGGGAATACGTTTCTGAATCCGCTGAACCTACTCTACCATCTCCTGCATGAGACTTGGGCCCAACAAATCTGACTCACCTACTTCCATCCATCACAACAGTTATCTATATGGACTAACATAATGATCATTGTATGGTTCCATATGTATAGTTTCTTAATAATTATTGTTATTGGAAAACTCTACTAAGGCCATGTGTTTCTCCCAAGACCCACTGAAGTCTATAACACATTCCTGTAGCATATCCTCAAGCAATTTTATAGTATGTTTTGACTTCCCATCTATCTATGGGTGGAAATATGTATTCCATAATACCTCTATACCAAGTGCTTTCTGTGATCGCTGATTGAAGCATGGAGTAAAGTGATAATCATGATATGACACTATAGCCTATGACACCCCATGTAGACTGACTATCTTTCAAACATATAGTTCTTCTACCTGATATACTATAAAGGTTTCCCTTATAGGAAAGAAATGTGATAACTTTTTCATTTAAACAATAATAACCCATATAAAATCATTCATCCTCAGCATATTTGAGAGGCCTACCACAAGATCCATAGTCACATCATCCCACTTCTATTCCAGAATGGGTAACATCTGTAGCAAACCTTCAGGTCTTTGATGGTATACCTTCACCTACTGATAGGTGTAACATCATGTTACGAAACCTAATATCTATTTATTAATGTTTGGAAACACCTAGATTCACTTCCCACCTTAAGTCATGAAATTCCCTCATGAACTCCTCTCACATAATCGTAGGCACAACAACTCGATTATTCTTGTAGATGATATTGTCCTCATCTATCAACTAGTACAAAGGTATATCCCCACCTCCAAATATTTCCCTCAAAGATAACCACTTCAAATCATCATACTTTCTATCCCTGATATATCTCAAAGGTGTCAACTACAAAAAATATAATATGATCATCATTTTATATTAACTCTTCTGAACTACAACGTGCATCTCAACTAGAAACTTCATCATATTCAACTAAACACCAGACTCCTGAACTTTTTGATTTTGAGTTTTCTTGCTCCATGTGTCAACCACACTATTTACATTCCCAAGTGTATATGCCAGCTCAAAATCAAAAGACTGCATATACTAAACCCGTCTCTCCTATCAAAGATTCAAATCTATCTAGGAAAAGATATACCTCAAAATCTTTTGCTCAGTGTAAGCTGTAAATAATTCTACCAAAAGATAGTGTCACCAACACTTCAGAGTATACACCACTATCATAACATCTAGGTTGTGCATAGGGTAGTTATATTGATGTGTCCTCAATTATTGAGACCCATATTCCACGACTAGATCTTATTTCAGCAACAAAAATACGAGTCAGATTCCATAAGCATCACAAAACATCATGTACTCCTCACCCCACTCATGTAGGATCAAAATTGGTGCCAAAGTCAAACTATTATTTAGTTCCTAGAAATATTCCTCACAATCCAATGACCATTAAAACTTTACACCCTTTTTTTCAAGCCCAAAAGCGGCACTTTCAAATGTGAAAAATATTGGATAAATCTCTGATAATATCCAGCTAATTCCGTAAATCTTCAGATATCAAAAACATTCTTGGGATGCTCCCAAGAAACCAATCCCTAAACCTTCTATGGTTCCACTACCACACCTTACTTTGAGATTATATTCCCTAAGAACTGTACCTATTCAATCCAAAACTGACACCTAGATAGCTTGACTTATAGATGATGCTCTCTTAGTGTACTCAGGACGATGTCAAGGTGTTCAGCATGATCGTCATAAGTATTAGAAAACACCAAGATGTCTTCCACAAATAGTAAAAAAAGTGATCTAGGTATGGATGAAATATCCTATTCATCAAGGCCATAAACATTGTTGGTGTGTTTTTCAACCCAAACGACATTATGAGAAACTCATATAGGCTATAATTTATTTTGAAAGCAGTCCTCGATATATCATAATTTCTAACTCTTAGCTGCTGATACCCCAATATCAAGTTGTTCTTATAGAAAACACAATCCCCATTCAACTGGTCAAAAAGACCATCAATATGAAGAAAAGGATTCCAAATATTTATAGTCATCTTGTTAAAATTTTGGTAATCGATGCAAAAATGTAAACTTCTATCAGCTTTATTTGTAAACAATATAGGTGATCCCCAAGATGATGTACTTGGATGGATAAATCCCTTATCCTCTAACTCCTCCAGTTGAGTCTTGAGTTCTTGAAGCTTAGTTGGTTCCATTCAGTACGATGGAATAGGTATTGGATCGTCCCCCAACATGAGCTCAATAGTTAATTCCACATCTCTCTTAGGTGGCTGCCCTGATAGGTCTTCATGAAAGACATCCAGAAATAGTTCTACTACTAGTGGAAGGGCATCATTCCAAATAAATCCAACATCCAACAATAGACTAGAAAATTGGGTTGTGAGCTCTCCCAAATGGTAAGTAATTGGCCTTACTCAGCCTGCATGGGTATTCCAATCTCTTCAGTGAATGTAAAGGTTACCCTTAGAAGACGTAAATGTAACTATCTTGCGGTAACAGTCTATGTGGTCTCAGTATGCGACTAGCTAGTCCATAACCATAATTAGGTCAAATACCATCATATCAAAAATATAGATATCCCATAGAAAATGTTACTCCCTAATCTCAAGAGAACATACCTTTAACACACATATATCTTTATAATATACTCCCAAAGGAGTTTCTATCATCATAACCATACTCAAAAACTCCACTGCCATGTTCAAACCATCAATAAGTTTTGAATATATAATGGAATGAGAGGCACCAATATCAAACAAGGAAATAAATAATGTAGAATATATAAGAATAGTACCTCCCACTGTCGATGGTATATCATTGATATTCACAAGTGTAGGTTTTACTTCATGTAACTGTCCTATCCCTCTTCCCTGTGATGTACTATAACTCCCTTGAGTTGCATTAATTTGATGATATGGGTGCTCTTTCCCAGAAGAACCGGTTTCATTGCTTATACCGTCTCGACCAATAGAACCCCAACTACCATAATGATATGGTACAGACGACCCCCTTCCTGCACTCAAGTTCTATCTAGATCCTCCATCACTACCAGACTACCTGGAGTTCCTGAAGAAATTCTTTAGGTGTCACATCTTACCACAAGATCTATACTATACATGGGGTCAGGTATAATGTCTACGAAGGTGTCCCAACCTACTGCACTGGTGGAAAAGCACTCAGGTAAGGTCCTACGTAACTAATCCCTCTATTTGTCTACTCTACTTCCCACTGCTCTGGATGACATACTCATAAATTTTCTTCCTTCTCTCGATATTTGTACCACTTGAATGTCTAATATGAATAAATTATCCACCACCGGAAGACTTCCTTATGTTCCCCTAAAAAATGAGAGCTTAATTTACCACTTCCATAAACTTTTTTAGCCTAAAAATATTCACTTGAGACATAATTTTACATTTAAGTCCATCCTAAAATCACCTTTCTTAAGTAGCCTAATTTACTTCCAAAAATAAAGAAAAACATTATAAGTCTATAAATCATTCATCATAGTCCATCACAAACAAATTCACCTAATTCAACCTCATGTACTCAGCTGCTCTTTCCTACCTCAACATCTCTTCATAAAAGTGTTCAGTGAACTTCACCTGAAAGTCCTTCAACTCCATAGTCTCCACTATCTATCCCAAGTCTGAATGTCTTACCAATGTTTCCCTATTCCGCGTAACATGTAAGAAGCTAGACTGACCCTCCTCTCAGTAGAAGTCTCGAAGTGGTCATGTGTAATTCGAATAGAGTCAATCCAGAACTCGGATCCCTCAGGTCCACCCTCTAAAGTAAAAGTTGGAGGGTTTTACTACTGAAACTCCCTCGTAAGATTAGACATGATCCAAACAACCCACCTTGGGTCTCTTTCCATAAGTTGAATGATGCAAGAAAAGTTCTCTCGGAACTACTCTCTGGCTTCCCCAGTTGGCACTTTCAGTGACTTAGGTTCCACTACTAGAGGATCATCCACCGCCATGTCCTCCAATGATCTACTCACCATGCATCTTCATGGAGGCATATCTCTATAAGGGAAAACAATCACCTTAGGATTGAATTCAAAAGTTTAATATGTTTATGTAATAGGGAAACATAATAATCTACAAAAATCCTTTTCCCTAAGTCTCTTCACACAGTCAAAACGGAGGTGTTATCACTATCCTTAATCATCATACACCTAGGTTATGGTTAAAAAGGGTAAATACAGTATCATATTCAAGTTTCTTATCTAGAAACCCATTTATTCAAATCATCTCATAATTTTATAATGTTTTTTTAATTTCATGTTAGGAACTATTTTCAATTCAATTTCACAAGAAGGAAAAATAGTTTATGTTCAACAAATTACCCATAACCTATTTTCCCAAGAATTCCTAAAATGATGCATGTCATAAATAATCCTGAGTGCCTAAAATGATGTATGTAGACTGAATCCTCATTCCATTCTGGGATATGATTCAATACTCAAAAAATCTCACAAACAATAATCACATCACACAACATGTGCGTCACCCAAGGTGAAATAATATTCAACTATAACAAAAAAACAACAATCCCACCCCAAGTAATTGGGGTTTCCCCCATACATGGGTTTGAAACTCCCATGCATGAGCTCATTACCAAGCCCCGAATCATCCTAATCTCATGTCTACCTTTACCCAAAATGTAATACAAAATAAGAAGAAAAAAAACTCCTCTGATAACACTTTGTAATATCCCAGCCCGGGTGCCATGCGATGGTGCCCCAAGCCGATCGGTCACATAACCTCAACCGTTCCTCCCCATATGCTAGAGGCTGCCAACTAGCAGCATGGGTCAAGTGAGTTATTCATGGGGAGACTATACCCTCTTTTATTAGAGTAAAACACCAATGAAAGTAAACAAGAAATAGCGGAATCATATATAATCATAAAAATATAAAATTCATTGGATAATCAAAGTAGGAAATACAATATTCAACTGAAAGGAAACATTCTATGACATACTAAGTGTCAAAGTGTGTAAAATGAAACTAAAATTAAAGACACTAATGACTCCCAAGTGGGTCACAAACCACATATAGTTCCCTAATCCCAGTTCCATCCCCAATTAGAAATCTAATATAGGGAACCTTCCCTTAACCTATCATGCAACAATAAAGTCTATCCGTGTACCGATCTGGCAGCCTGAAGAGGGTGTGGGTACAACTTAGTAGGCCACCAGCAATGGCAAATAAAACAAATCTAGTCAATATCAATGTATATAGTTTGATAAAATGATAAAATAAGGCAATAATATTGATAGATTACATTTATTCAATTATCATTTACTTAACCACATAACTTCTGGGTTCCTGAGGACACCCAAACCACAATACCTACTTTGGCCTATGTCAGAGTCTGTACCATTTCCCATATTCAACACTTTATAATTATTTCACAATATTAAATTTGTAAACATCAAATTGGAACCATATTTAAAAGTCAATAAATGGGTGTATAACGTCATGTATTTTACCCTTGTGAGTATTTAGAGCATCAGTCCCTTTCTCACACCCCTAGGTATTTGAAGCATCAGTCCATATCCCATATAAGAATATATTCATGCGTGTCATTGCACCATGTATAGCACCCCATGGGTATTTGGAGCATCAGTCTGTGTCCCACATCCCATTATCAATAAAGCACATATATTACATATACCACATCATTGAAGGTTGACCAACATTAACCTTCCATAAAAATTCTCATTCAATACGTTTATTAATTAATTCAACAATAAATTAATATATTCCAATCAATTTAATTATCATTACATTTTTTACATTAATTAATTAACCTAATTCCCAACCTCAATCACCCAATAATTAATTCAATAATTAATAATTTACCTCAATTATATAATATCAACCATCCCATCAATTAATTCACAAATTAATTAATCACATCATAAATATTAATTAATTCCATAATTAACTACCAAAATCCACCATCATAAAAACCTAATAATTAATTCATAAATTAATTGTTTAAACCAACCAATTTCATTCCCAATTTTTCCAATTCAAATTTTTTTTAATTCAACTAATTAATTGAATATTGAAAAACTCAATTTGTAATCATACTAAAAAAATTCTACAATTGCATACACATAAACAAAATCGAGGCTATAGGACTGTAATTTAGACCACCTACCTCAAGATCAATGATGTAGAATTCTCAACGATGAATATCCCCAAATTGTGTATAATATATCAAGAATGCATCATATAAAAGGATTTAGATCTGAATCCTTGAAATTGGAGGAAGCAGTGAGAAAATCCTTACGTTTACGATGTAAATCAGCTAATTAAAAATATAGGTTTGAACATCCAAGATCCAATGTGAGATCACTTCCAAAGTGAAAAGTACTCCTAGAAATAAATATTAGAAGACACACAATAATGTGGGTGGTGTGTGGAGGGTCTTCAATTAAAAGATAAGGTGTGCGTAGGAATTTTGATCTAAGAAAATCATCTGTGGAGCTTCTGCGATCGAACACCCTGGTGCACAGAGTGTCTCTGGTGAATAAATTGCTTTTTGGAGTGTTACATGTTACTGGATTTGCGTTTTTTAATTTACTGGGTGTCAAAAAAAAACACGACTTGAATTCCCATTTCAAGTCTTGTAATAATTCCCAAGTAAAATCCCATTAAACCCTTTAAAAAATTAATATATATTATATGTGGTGAAATATAATTACTAGTGGTGAAATTTAATTTTATGACATTTTGAGACATGGTGCAAGATAGTTACAAAGGGTGTAATCTTTGAAGGTTGTGTATTAATTTTTTCCATAAATTAAATTCAAAACAACCGATCTTGACCAAAAATTTAAAATTATTCGTACCTAGAAAGAGATGAGATCTTATAAGGGAGATCCCTACATGGAATACATGCATTGATACATGTTTCATTACTTTCACTTGGTTCCATTTATAAACAATTTCATACACTAAATTATGTTATGAATCATAATTCATAATTTCAAACTAGAAAAACACTTAACATAAATTTTAAATGTTTTCATTGATAATTTCATAATATTAAACATGGTTTATTTGGGAAAATATTTAATTTTAAATCCATAATAATGATTTGTAAAGAATATGTAAATTATCCTAAGAATATCCCATAGGAGTGTTAAACCAGGTGCGCAGAATGTCCCATTGTCGTGTACCAAGTTATGCTGAGTTAGACCTAATGCACCTTTTTAGAGCTGTTACCCATAGGTACATTTGTTCTAGAACCACATCAACATGGAGTATCTAGACATGGATGTACTGCTAAGAAAATCTATTTAATCTGTACCTTACCAAAATTATTGGTTGTTATTCTATGATTACCATCCAAGTCTATCTTAGGGTTATGTTCCCTGATCTACATTTTCTAAATCCAGTTTCCAAAGTTTCTAATAAACTTTCTTTGATACCAATTTTAAATACCTTGACCCCAATATCTTGGATCTTTTGCATTACTTTATTATATTGGTATTATGAATAAGTTTTCGCACCCCGAAGTATTGAATAGTTTAGTAACTTTTGAAGACTAGATACAAACATAAGTTTTAATTTACAACTTGAAATGAAATAAAACATAAAAAATCCATTGTAAAAACCCATTAAGTCTTAGGTTATCCCTGCAAGTCATTCATAATATACATCTTCACATCCTGGGGAAAAATTAAACATAATAATGGGGTGAGATCAGATGCTTAGTAAGGGTAAACAACACAATAGATCTATCATAAATAAACACAAACAATAAGTAAAGGTAAATACCTAAAAACTCATTCCATAAAAACATACTACTGATCATAATATGGTAGGAATAAAAGATAATTAAATTATTCCATATAAATAATAATACGGGAATGAAACTTAACCATGGATATTATACTAGTATAATAGTTACATGGATTATAAATATATAGTATCATATAGATGTAATTCATAATTATTGAAATCTGAACATACCATCAAGGCCTCAGCCAAGAAATCTAGAAATAAATGGGTAATGCCTCAGTCAAATCACAAGATGGTCTGTCTCATGAGACCTACTGATGTATCGAGGGGATATAGCAGCCCCAAACCATCACTTACTATGTCCAATGAATTTCACATATGAATTTGGTGAAACATAAACAACATATATATATATATATATATATGAAATTTTAATAACTTTCCCCAATCATTAAATATAATCACTAAAAATTCATATTAATATGATGAATGATATCAAGATAGAACATCCACAATCGAACTAATCATAAACCATTTAATAAAATATGGTAGATGATATCATAAAATATTAATCCCAATTATTCATATGAATCAATAGAGGGTGTTTAAATAGATGAAAATATTCTAATAAAACCATTTTGGAATTCTAGGGATAAATACACATTTTTTAAAATGCAAATAAGAGTTCTTTTGAAAAAATGATTTGTATTTTTCATAAAATCAGATTATAAACAAGTATATCCTAGAAAGAAAAGGGAAGTAAAATTAAATTATTTTTGAGGCATAAATTATTTCTGAATGAAGTGAAAACATGTAAAAAGTGTTTTTAAGAAACTTTAGAAATGGGCCACTTCATTGCGGTTTAAGAGAAAATATAAAAGAATCTTTAAAATGGGAAAGTAATATTTTTTTATAAAACTAGAAATGAGAAAAAATAGTTTTTAATTATTAAAAGAGTTATTTTATAAAATTGTTGGTGTATTAAAATAGATTATGGATTTTACTTGAAAATGGGTAAGAAATTGTGAAGTTCCCTTTAATCAGGCTTTCTTATTGGGAGGAATTGAGAAGGTAACCTATAAAACTTGTATTTTCCCATCAAAGAAAGAATAAATTATATAGTTACATATATTTGGAATATAAAAAATAGAATTAGGAGAATTAAATAAGAATAATTAAGAATTAAATTGGGGTAAAGAGATAGAAAGAACAACCTGGATGAAAAAATGGAGGTTCAGGGAGAATCTGTTACTTTAGTTTCAAAAGTGTTTTGAACTTTTATTAATTATCCTATATAATGAAATTATATTCATTAATAATTTAATTTAAAACATATTAAACATTTATTTTATTTATTATAATTTTATTATGTTTATTTATGGATTTTTTATGAGTTATAAGATTCCATTTCGTCGTTTGGGAGTGTTCATTTCCTTGGTTTTCATGACTGGTTCACTTGTATACATGTACGAAAGATCATGTAAAATGAAAATAATTTTTACAGAATTGAAATGATATATTATTAATGAAATTATATAATATTTTATGTTCTTATATATCAATTTTTTTCCAAATATGATGATTATTTATTAGATAAAGTGTTGAGGATAACTATTTAGATTAATTTGGTATTTTTTCTACAATTACAAACTAGTTTTGTATTATGAATTAATCTTATGTGTATAAAAGGGTTCTAAAACATTAAATAAGTTTTATTACATATATTAAATTCTGTTTTAACTATAAAAATGGTTTTATGACAATCATTGAAAGCGGAATTTAAAAATGATAACTCATCATCCATGAAGGCTGTAAATCAGCACCTCACAAATGATGTTTTCCTTTTCAGAATAAAAAGGGGAAGAGAAATGAACTGATGTTTGATAAAACATTAACATAATAAAATTATAGTATATAAAATATACTAGAGTTATCAAGTCACTTTGAACTGGGGATATTGGGTATAGATAAGAAAATAAAAGAAATTGAATGAAAATTAAAAGAATGAAAGGGGATTTTACCTCTTGAATTCCACTCCTTGAGAACCTAGTTAATGAACTTTGAAATGTTCTTCTGGGTGAGACCATCATGAAAACAATGTGGGGGAGAGGTTTGGGAGAGGTAATGTGAAGAAATTTGACAATACCTAAGGCTTTGTAGGTGTGAGGAGAAGAGGTGGTGAGGGATGGTAGAGAGGGGTGTTTTTGATTTTTTTATCCATTAGTTTATTATTTTGGCTTAATACTATCAATAGTGTTGATTATTGTAATAAAATAGAGAAAATATTTCTCTTTATTTCTAAATAATGGTTCCTACATCATCCATACATGATTCATGAATCAGTAATTCATTTATTTACTTAAAATTTAAAATATCAAAAATTACCGTATTTCATTATTCACAAAAATTCAACTATTTTAAGGAAATCTAAAAAAACACCCAAATTTTTTTCCAATGTTTAGAATTAAAAAATGGATTTAATTTTATGAAAATAATTTTCTAAATATGATAAATTTAGTTTTTAATTAAAATCATCATTTACTCAAAAAATATTGATTTTTAAAATTATAACTGATTTTATGACACTTCGAAAAATTAATTAAGGTTTTATAAAATTATGTTATAATAATAAAACAAGAAAATATTAATTTATGAATCTATTTTATAAAAAAAATATTCTTTTAAATAATTATTTTAATTATATAATTGTAAATAAACATTTATGTTTCACAAAAATATCAACACTTAATTTACCTTTTTAAAAACATTTATTTACTTATTCCATGAAATAAATATACCATATTTTAATTTATAGAATACCCAAATTTTATTTATACTTTCATAGGTGAAGCTAAAATTCTATTTGTCATATTACTATTCCTAATGGTTAGATTACTATCCCAATGGTCATATTTAACAGTATATTATAGTTTTAAACTCTATGTTGCGTGAAACATAAACTATTAAAGATGTTAAATTTTAAAAGAGACATACCATAATATTTTGGGGTGTTAGAGATATGGAGTAAGTTTGGGAGTTTCTTGTTCAAAATATAGATATGTTCTATGTCATCATCAGGATGGATTGGCTTATTGATCATCAATATGAGGTTGATTTTTATCATCACCATCTCTCATTTCTTGCGGTTGATGGGAGCTCACGTCTTTTCAAGGATAGTGATATTCGATGTATGGTCATACAAGACCTTCCAACCCAGATCTTATAAATTTTTTTCCTACTATTATAGTTGAAACCAATGATGTTTCTTATGTTATTGGTCTTCCCCACATGGTTTGGGGTTTTCTTTATGTTTTCCCAGATGATTTTACCATGCTTCCTCCCGAGAGGGATTTAGAGTTTAGGATTAAGCTGGTGCCAGGAATGCAACCAATTCGATACATTCTTAATGTATGGAACTAGTAGATATGAAATAGATCAAGATACAATTGTATTACCTGGTGGAAAAGTTTTTTTCCCCAGTGTTTCACCTTGTGAATCCCCAATGCTCTTTTTCGAGAAGGCCAACGGTTCGCTCCAATTGTGCGTGGACTATCAGAAGTTAAATAGGGTAATGATTAAGAACAAAGTATCCTTTATCTTGTGTGGATTATTTTTTTCTTAGTTAAAGGGATGGGGGGGAGTGGTTTTCGAATGTTGATCATCAGTCGGGTCATCATTAACATAGAGTTTGGGAGTATGATATACCAAAGACATATTTTAGGAGGAGGTGTCTCCATTTCAAATATCTTATGATTCCATTCGGTATGAATAAAACCGTAGTAGATTTCATGTATTCGATGGAATGGATATTAAATTAGTATCTTGACACTTTTTTTGTAGTGTTCATGGATGAAATACTGGTTTACTCTAGATCCAAGCATGATCATGAGCACCATATGAGTTTGGTTTTGGAAATCCTTAGAAATACCCATTTGTATGGAAATGTTTTTAAATCCACTTTTTGGATTCAAGAAGTGAAATTATTGGGGGAACATTAATTCTGATCATGGATTATCAGTTGATTCTAAGAAGCTAAAGGCTTTCTTATTATGGGAAGATCCATATAATGAATTTTAAATTTGAAGATTCCTTGGTCTTACTGTATACTATCAATGGTTTGTGAAGGATTTATCAAATTTGGAATGACATTTGACTTATGTCACTAGAAAAGGGATGAAATTCACATGGGATGTGAAGTTTCATTATTCTTTCAATGAGATGAAATGAATTCTGACATCAAATCCTATTCTAATATTACTAGAGCTCAGAAAGGGGTATATGGTTTTCTATAATGATTCTTGTGTTGGTTTTGGTTGTGTGCTCTTGCAAGATGATCATGTTGTTTATTACGAATCTTTTTTAGAAGGTGGTGACTTGAATTGGTTTCCCAATTCATTCCCCCTGTGGAATTTATTAAAAAACAAAAATTAGCATTACAAACACGAGGTGTAAAGAACTTATACCAGCATGGAGTTAATGGGGATACAAAAATTTAGATCAAACATACCAAAATCTAAAATTAAAGGCTTCCAAATAGTGATCAAAAAAGGGGAAGCATGACCTTCCTTCCAGTAAGAAGTTGAACAATCCATCTCCAACTTTCCTTAGTCCTCAAATTCCTCATCAAATTCTTTAGAAAATCAAGGTAGTCATCATCCAATAGAATGTTAAATAAAATATCAAACCACGAGAACCAAATAGTATAGAACTCATAAAAACATGCAACTGAAGTAGAAAGAAGTGACTGCTGTATCCAAACAAAACAGCTAAACCATATCATAAGAAGATCCAAATCAACCTCACATCAATAAAACAGATCCATCCATGGAATATCATGATCAGAAAGAAAACACTATAATAGCCAGGAACAGATCCAGTCAGAATTCAGATAAAACCACACAGTTGAACTTCAATACCCCAAAATAGAATTATAAATAATTCATAACTTCAAGTCTAAAACAACAATAGAAAGAGACCAAAATAAAAGGAAGAGATCTGCTCAAATAGTAACTCGCTCATCAAGTCATGTAGAAACAAACTAGCAAATATCCCAGGGAGTCATTATCAAGCCAATATCCAATCATTAAAAGAAAAAATAATCTAGAGACAACTCAAGAGAAAAGGTGGAAGAACCAGCCCAGATAGAGGTAAATCAGTTCATAGGATCAAAAACAATAAGCTGATAAAGACAAACTATCCATAATACAAACAAGTTAGAAATAACTAGACAAGGCAGAGGATTTTGAAGTTCCAAAAGTCAACTGCCACTACAATCCAAAGTCTCCGAAAGAAAATCCTGAAAGAGGTAGACTGAAAAGGGAAAAAACTAAGATCAAGGATATTGGATATTCATCTTCATCCTTTTGTTGATAGTGAAACATTTTTTATTAAGATATTGTTTAGCATAAATCACACCCTGTTGAAGCTCTTTATGGGAAATTTCTTGTTGCCTTTCCATATAATTGTTCCAATCCCAGATATCTTGGTCTGTGAAATGCTATGAGAAGTAATATAAAACAATGCTCAAGGAAACAATAAAAGGTTTTTATTGGACTTTTTCAATATATTCTTTCTTGGAAGATTCTAATGATCTAGTCACAATAGTCCTTTCCGTATACGAATAATCTCTACATCTTTGTGTTTTCTTCATATTTGGAGTGATAAATCTGTTCTCATACACCATAGGTGTTTTCCTTTCTTGGAGATATTGGAAGGGCCAACTTTGCTAATCTTTTCCACCCAAGTGGGTTTCTAGTTCTTATGACATACATTACTTTTTCCACAACTGTAAGATGGGTGGCCAAGTCTAAGGAATTTGTGACAATAATCAGGCACCCTCTCATAGAAAATCTCCTGATAGAAACCAAGTTCACCACTCTGAATCCATATGTGTGAGGGAAAATGTTGTGAAACATTAATTTCTTTACATATTCAAGAAATAGATGGCCTGGAAGGGGATTTTGTTGCTGAATCTAACCTCAAGGGATTGCCAATAAGGATAAAATAGGAAATAGGGCCGCTTGATTGAACAAATGAAGTGGAAGCTCAGGAAAACCTACCCAAATCGGCACAATAGAAGACTCTACATACAGATCAAAATATGGTTTCCATTTTAGAACTTTCACAAAACAACCACCAAAAAACCATGATCGGTTGACCGACAACATATAATACTCTTATTCTGAGACAAATCTAAAGATAACATGTATAGGGTTGAGGAGACCTATATGAAAACCCGTGAATCCCATGGCTTCCAGTGAAGATCACAAATACTTCAAAGAAGGTCTACAATTCTAAAATTTCCCAATGAGAGAAAAGCGCAAGTCTGACGCAAGAGATGTTACCTCTTCTGTTGAGAATGAGACTGCTGCTTGTCCACGATGATGAAAAAATTTGGGATTGATTCGAACTTCAGGTACCACATTAACTTTTAAAGATACTTCTTCAACTGATCTCCCAACCACCACATCCACAAATGATCTGAGATTAGCATTAGGTTTCATCGTTCTCGCCGAGTTCTATTCTCACCATGTATCAGTCTCCTCCATCTCCCTCATCAAATAGTCAATATAGAAATCTCTTCTAGATTATGACTCTCATTAGATTCAACCGCATGAGAAGAAATACCCCACTCATGATTTATATATTTCTATATTTATGCATGATATTATGTGTTGGAGACATTATCTTCCTAGGGAAAGGTTTACATTCTTTTCTGACCAAAATATTTTAAGCTATATATTTTCTTAGAAAGTCTTGAATCTTAGTCTCAGGTAGTGGGTTTCATACCTTTATACATTTTACATTGATATATCCTACACCATGAGGAAGGGGAATGTCATTTCATATGTTCTTCATAGGAAACTTCCATCCCAAGCTATTTTGGAATCGATAGAAAAGTAAAACTATATTGGGATTTTTGATCAGTTGCATCTAGATGCTCAGAAGTATGTTTCAGGTATGATTCTAACCAGTGTTTACTTATCATCATCTCTCCTTGAGTGTAATATAAATATTCAGTAGAAGGGTGTAAATTTTAAAGGAATTATAGAAACTTTATATGGCAGGGAGACCATTTCTGATTGGTCTCTCTCTTTAGATGATATTCCCAGTTTTGGGGATCAATTTGTTATCCCAACATCTGTAAGGCGCTCGGTTTTTTCTGAATGTCATAGTACTTTGTGGTCCATTCATCTAGGTTCTATGAAGATTTATTATGATATGAGACAACATTTATGGTGGCTGGGTATGAAGCATGAAATTTCTAATTATGTTTTCTACTCTTACACCTTCCAAAATATAAATCTAATGAATTTGAAACATTCTAGTTTTCTCCAGAAACTTTCGGTGCTAGTTTGGAAATAAAATGAGGTATCCTTGGACTTTGTTGTTGGGTTATCATGGACTCACCGAGGGATAAATTATATATGGGTTGTGATTGATTAGTTGAAAAAGTCATCTCATTTCATTCCAATCAAGGGAACCATGAAAAGTTGAATATCTAGGTAGGTTGTATGTGTAAGAAATTGTGAGGTTATATGGGGTTCTGTTTTCTATTTTTTTAGATAGGGATCCTAGGTTTACTTTGAGATTTTGGAGAAGCCTCCAAGAGGATATGTGGACTCATATTAGGTTGAGTATAACTTATCATATATAGAGATACAATCAAATAGATCATGTTATTAAGA
Source organism: Viscum album (assembly GCA_963277665.1). NCBI lineage: Eukaryota > Viridiplantae > Streptophyta > Magnoliopsida > Santalales > Viscaceae > Viscum > Viscum album. Next base: position 1,770,596,666 of record OY728152.1, read on the forward strand.
TGATAGAGGATATACTTAATGCTTGTGTCATGTATTTTGGTTGATCTTGGGATAATGATTTGGGACTAGTGGAGTTTGATTATAATAATAGTTATCATTTTTCAATCAAAATGGACCCTTTTGAGGCTTTGTATGGTAATCCAAGAAGATAACCTCTTTATTGGGATGAGGTGGGTGAAGCTTTTTTGGTGGGACCATATTTGGTTTAGAATATGTCCATAAGGATTTTGGATATACATCACTGTCTAGTTATGGCGTAGAGGTGACATAAATCTTATAAAAATCAACAACATATTCCTTTGGAGTTTTCTATAGGTGACTGGGTTTTATTGAATGTTTCACTTCAGTTGGGTCATCTTCGGCTTAGAAAATAGGGGAAGTGTAAGGTCTAGGCGTAGCGGAAGCGAGTTTGTGGGTGTACCCAACTTTAATTTTATCATTAATAACAGTCAATCTGAGATCCCTCACGATAATAAAATGCTGGAAATTCAGAATAGAATGAATAATGAAAAGGAAAGAGGGGACTCCCAGAACCATATATAAGATCATCATATGTTGGTTATAATTAATTTAATTAATTCACAATAATTACCTTGATGGAATTATTTCTTCATTGATGTTTCCGGTCACAATTCAATGTGATCCACCATTGCGTCGTAGAATGAAAGTGTAGGATTTCTCTAGTGGTGATCCATACATGCTCCACATATCCTTAGATGTCGCTAAAGGGATCTCTGGGTGCTAGCATGGAAGAGCCTTCGATTGTGATGTCCACCTTCGATCTCCTTGATCTGGTGGAGGTGGATCTCTCTCTCATAGCTTGAGAGAATTATTGGTGGAAAAGGAATTCTCTCTTGGATTGAGAGCTTTTCCAAATCCATTGTGCACAACTACACAAAAAAATGGCTAGTCTAATGAGAAATATATAATTGGGATTTTTAATAACATAGAATAATAAAATGAATTAATTACCTGAAAGCATTTATTAATTTCATTTAATTCTTATTAATACCCCATGTCTAACAATAATAGTTGACTATTATTATTAATTGAAATGCACCCAGCTAATTACACCTAATATTATTTAATTAAATAAATGGAATTATTTTTCATAAAAAAACACGTGGCGTGTATATTTAATATACACAGTAGGTACTTTTATTTTACCATTTTTCTTTATTTCCTTCACCACATTTATTAGACCTTGAATAATGGAAATTTATTTCTAAAATAAATATCATTGCATTACTTGCTAATAAATATATTATTTTTCCCACAATATATTCTCTCCAATAACTAGTGATGAAATAAATTCAATCATCCATCCTTAAATAATTAATAAACCACAATTGGGAATAATCTTTATTTAACTTGTTAAATTAATATTTAACTGAGATACTTGGACACACTTAGTGTGTGACCCTCTAGGCCTTTTTCTCATAGGCATTAGATGGAGCCTACCTAAAGTCCAAGGATAGTATCTAGAAACATGACAAGGCACCCATAGATAAAGAAGTCAACTCCGCAATGACATGTCACCTCCTACGAACACTTACCGTGTAATATAATTCCTTTGTCTTGATATCTCGAATCAAGCGGGTTTCATGCTAGTGCCATCAACCCATGTGCTCGATTATTCTTTCTTTGACTTTCCGAAATTGAACTTGATCATTCCTCACCATGGACATGGATTTATTTAGGCTATATCAATTTCATCAAAGGGCCTGAGATATCTACTTCCGTTATGGAACATAAGGGACAAATCCTTTCTCGCATTATCTATTAATTTAGTATCACTAGTGATGCACCCAATGTATCCTAACTCATTTTGAATAGTGTGTCGTCATAGTTTTTGTCAATACATCTAAGTTCATGAGTTTTAATACCCATTAATAATAATAATAAAGTCTAAGGACTAATACACATGTCTGCATATAGGAACATATAATGACACTATGAAATGTGGATTTCCTACTGGCGGGTCTCATTCTCATAATATCATCCTGGATATTACCAAGGGCACACACCATGAGAAGGTGCCTTAAGTTTTATGAGTCCTGACCCCTAATGGCCTGTATTATTTTTGTCTCTCAAATAACATCATCCGAGTATAGAACATATATTCAAGAATAGTGTTATGGAACTTCGGGGTTCTCATCATAGAAGGGATCCGCTATGACCCTTTAATGAAACATTTATCCTTAGGACATTATCACATGCATTGTCACACAGAAGAAAAATCAAGATGTGATAAGGTATTTATTAATGAATAAAGTACAAATTAGTTTGTTCTAGGCCACCAACTCTAATAGAATATCACTTGGACTAGAGCCAACTGCTAACATCCTTTAACCCCATAGCTCTCACATGATATTCATGCTTCTGCTGAGATAGGACTTTAGTCACGGGGTCCTCCACGTTCTCTTCTGTGGACACTCTACTCACTGCAACTTCACCCCTTCGATAGAAATCCCTCAAGAGGTGATACTTTTGGAGTATGTGCTTTGTACGTTTATGTGACCTTAGTTCTTTTGCAAGATCCACCGCTGCAGTATTATCACAATACAATGTGATAGGATCTTTACTTCTTGGCACCACATCAAGATCCTGGATAGAGTTATGAATCCAGATGACTTCCTTGGCTGTATCAGAAGCTGCTATATATTCGGACTCTGCTGTAGAATCAGCGACAACTGGCTGATTTGAACTCTTCCAGCTCATAGATCCTCCATTGAGACAAAAAACATATCCAGATTGTGACTTCAGATCATTCTGATCTATCTGAAAACCAGAATCAGCATATCCTATGATGACAAGCTCCTCATCTCCTCCATACACTAGGAACATATCCTTAGTTCTTCTCAGATACTTAAGGATAGTCTTAAAATCAATCCAATGTTGTTCTCCTAGATCTGATAGATATGTACCTACCATGCTTAGTGCATAGGCAACATCAAGACTGGTACATAACATGGCATACATGATGGATCCTATAGCCGAAGCTTATGGGATCTTAATAATTCTATCTTTCTCTTGTTGTGTATGAGGAAACATTTTCTTAGAAAGATGTAGGCCATGTGACACTGGAACTAATCCCCTCTTGGATTGTTCCATACTAAATCTCTTTAGTATCTGGTTAATGTATGTACCCTGGATTAGTCCAAGAAGCCTCTTGGATCTATCAAGAATGATCTTGATCCCTAAAATGTAGGCTACTTCACCTAATTCCTTCATGGAGAAACACTTGTTCAACCAGTCCTTAACTAAATGTAAGACTAGTACATCATTTCCAATTAGAAATATGTCATTAACATATACTACTAGGATAACGATTTCATTCCCATTAATACTCTTATAAACACATGACTCACATTCATTCTTAATGAAACCAAATTCCCTTATGGCTTCATAAAATCTAATGTTCCATGACCTAGATGTTTTCTTTAATCCATAAATGGATTTATACAAATTAAAAACCCGTTTGGCTTCACCTGGTGCCACAAACCCTTTGGGTTGTGTCATACAGACATTTTCCTGAAGGTTACTATTAAGGAATGCTGTTTTGATATCCATTTTCCAAATATTGTAGTCATGGTAAGCTGCTATGGAAAGTATGATTCTTATGGATTTAAACATGGAAACTGGTGAGAAGGTTTCATCATAGTCAATTACTTGAAATTTTCAAAATCCTTTAGCCACTAGAATTGCTTTATAGGTGCTAACTTGACCTTCCATATCTAGTTTTCTCTTGAATAACCATTTGCATCCAACAACCTTTACATCAACTGGCTCATCGACCAGAACCCAGACTTGGTTTTGATACATGGAATCCATTTCAGAATTCATAGCTTCTATCCATCTTGTAGCTTCCGAGATTTCTACTACTTCCTTGTAGGAGAGAGGTTCATCATTGTGCAACAATAATGATTCACCATCATCGGTGACTAGGAAACCAAATTTCTATGTTTCCCTTACCACACTTGAGCTCCTACGCAGTACTGGTGTTTCTGGAAACTCTTCCACAGGGACCTGTGGAACTTTTTCCTATACCAACTCCTATGTATCTTGAGCATCAACTTCACCGAAGTCAATATTTCCCCCACTATCCTTTTTGAGTATGTGCTCCCTCACAAGAAAGACAACTTTTCTAGCAATAATCACCTTCTTGTCTGAAGGGTTATATAAGTAATATCCTTTTTTTCCTTGGGAAATTCTATAAAGATACACTTCATGCCTCGAAGTGCTAGTTTATTGCCTGATAAGGCCTTAACAAATGCCTCACATCACCATACACATGTGTGTGACAAGATGAGTTTCATTACATTCCATAACTGTCGGTAATTCCATTTGCTGCCTTGGTTGGTACTCAGTTTAATGACTATGATGCATTCTATAATGGATATCCCCAAAAGGATAATGGAAGATCTGCATGACTCATCATCGACCTCACCATGTCCATCAAGGTGTGGTTCCTCCTTTCACTAACACCATTACACTATGGTGTATAAGGATGACTGAGTTGAGATATAATCCCAGAACCTCGTAGAAGATCAATGAACTCTTGGTTCAGATATTCTGCACCTCGATCCTATCAAAGCTTCTTTATCTTCTTACCAAGAAGATTCTCTAATTCAGTCTTGAATTCCTTAAATTTCTCTAAGGATTCTGACTTATACCTCATTAAGTAGAAATATCTATATCTACTCAAATCATCAGTAAAAGTAATGAAGTAATAATATCCACCTCTATCTTCTACTGGAAATGGTCCACACACATCCGTGTGCACCAATCCTAGAAGCTCTCTGGCCCTTTCACCCTATCCATCGAAAGGAGGCTTGGCCATTTTTCCTTATAAACAAGCATGGCATCTGTCAAGTGGTTTTAGCTCAATAGAGTCTAAATAGCCATCTAGGAAGGGATTTTTCAATCACTTCTTGTTTACATGACCAAGATGGTGATGCCACAACTGGGTGATGTTTGAGTCATGTGAGTTTGTTTCGTTATCGATTTCCAACACTTGGTTTTCGTAATTTAATAAATAAAAACCATTATTTAAATGCGCCATACCATAACATACGTCGTTCTTATAAAAGAGACAACCCTTATTTCGAAACATGAAAATAAATCCATCCATATCCAAAAAAGATACCAAAATTATGTTCTTGGTAACACTAGGCACATAATAACAGTTATGTAAAACCAAAATAATGCCAGTTGGCAATGAGAGGTGGTAATCACCAATGGCTAATATAGACATTCTCAAACCATTGGCAGCGCAAAGATCCACTTCTCCTCTAACTATCTTTATAAATCTACTTGGTTCATGAATTTGACTATAGATGTGAGCCCCAAAAGCTGTATCTAATACCCAATGTGTAGAAATGGAAAGATTACACTCGATAACGAATGCACCTTTAGAATCCCCATGCTTCTGGGTACTATTCCTCTTCTATTGGCCATGCTTTCCACATGAAAAACATACCACCTCCAATTCCTTTCCCTGCCTATGGATCTTCCCCATTTTTAAGGGACGACACTCGGGGGCTTTAGACCATTTATAAGTCTTTGTCCCCTTTACCTTGTCCTTCATTTTCTTATTCACCATAAGTAATGTGGGTTTGTCATGCCCCATGTACTTATCTACCTTGCGAATTAAGGTTAGAAGTTCCGATATACTCTTCTCATTGTTGCTCTTGTTGTAGTTGAATATAAAGCTAGAGAAGGTCTTGGGTAGTGATTATAGGATGAGATCTGTATGCAACTCATCTGAGAACTTAATCCCTTAGATGTCTAGGCGTTCAATGTAGCCAATGAACTTGACTACATGAGGCCCAACTGGTGTAAAATCTCTAAGCTTAGTTGTAAACAAAGAATTGGAGATCTCATATCTCTCATGTCTCACCTTCCCTTGATAGATGTCCTTAAGGTGATACATCATGCTATACACATCCATGTTTTCATGTTGCTTCAAGAGCTCATTAGACATGGCTAAAAACATGAAACGCTAGACATCTGTGGCATCATCCATGTGTTTTATATAGAGATATAGTTCCTCATCACTGAACTCTTTTCTAGGCATAACTAGAATAGGGTCTTGCATCACATACAATTTCCTCTCGTGGCGAAGGATGACGCGTTAACGCCTCTGCCACTCTTTGAAATTGGTGCTGGTGATAAGGTTTTCCTTCTTGAGTGTGGTTCACAGTGATATTTTTTAAGTCATTTTTCTCGCTGTTTCTACAAATTAAGATGAGAAAAGTTTTAATAATTTATTATGATAAAACTGATACAAATAAATAAATTAATACTTATTAGTCTCCCAATATTTTATCTAAATCCAATATCCCTCACCATTAACTTTAGAATATTATGTTTCCTGAATATTCTAGTGGTAAGGATCCATATTTCCCATCGCATTACCCTACCTAGGGTTGATCAAGAAACTTTAAGGGTTTTAGGTAGGCATTCTAAATGCCAACTGCATTAACTCATAGCTCCTTGATCCGCTGAGTGGACTCCCCAATCATGAAATCCTTTTATTTTTAGATTTCTTCAACCTTTGCCTCTTGGTCACACCAAGTCCTACTATGACAGTCAACCCTTGATGCGAACCAAGTCAAGTCAACCTAAAACCTTGAATTATAATTCCCTGATAATTGAAATCACCCAAAATAGGGTTGGTCAAGAACTTTGAACTGTGGTTCGATTCTAACCAAGATTATGGAAGGCTATAACAACTTAATATTTCTTTGAGGGATTTTATCCTTATACATAAATTTCCATTTTATTATCTTTGATTACATGCCTGTTAATATTAAGTGGGATATAATTAAGTGGTTAACCATATCTAAGATAATATTTTACGCATAAGCTGGTCTTATTTTAGTTCCATCTTGCATGTTTGTTTAATTCATTAATTGTGTGATCATGACAACACACCCACAATAAATAAACCATGTAACTGAAATAAATAAAATAAATGGTATGATTATGATCTTGTTATATTGGTTAGTTTATCTAGCGGTTGATAAACTAACCCAAGACCTAGGGGAAAAACACCTTGAACCTTTTGGGTTCGTGTTTACAACTTTCAACCTGTCCACCTTTGTATCTCCTTGGATTGGTTTCACCTTGGCTCCTAACTTGAGCCACCTCCACCATCTTGGGAGCTCCATCCATTACATATGCTTTTATCTCACACGCAGGTGAGGGGTAAAACTGGGTTTTATATAAAAGAAACCTTGTGTGCACATGCCCTATATATTAATGGGGAGAAGGCTCGTAGGCCAACAAATTTAATTTAAAAAAATAAATTAAAAGAAACCATTCACATACAAAGGTCTTGTTCTAGCTCATGATCATCCATACATGCAATGATATTTACACATAAAGAAAACTAGCATGGAATTATTTAATTGTTCTTGTTTAAGATAAATCATGCTTGAATCAATTAATTATCATTAATTAATCAATCCTTTTATCTTAAACCCCTTTCTAAATTTCCTTTAGATTCTCATCCAACATAATTTTAAACAAATAAATTCATTTAAAATTATCTTTGTACGTAACTTGTACCTTGGAGGCAACCCAGTGAATTCCCGTTCATAACTACCCAATGAGTATAAATGAACATTATGCAGATGTTAAATTAAAGACACATATATAAAACACCTATCACATGTTGTTCCTCATCTTTACGCCTACACAATGGTACATGTCTCAAGGGTTTGTATAATATAATAACAAATTTTAATAAATATGTATAATTTGGATAAGAACACGACATGCAGTTCTAACAACACGGCGTGTACTTTTGTTCATCGTCCATCAGAAGTACACTCCCGAGGATATGGCATGTAGATGTACTTCAGAAATTTTTGGAGTACACAGTGTGTTCAGTGGGACACACGCCGTGTAGTATCTGCATTACACGGTTTCCAGCTGGGCAAGCTGTGTATGGGGTACATTGTCCAACCCTAGCCTGAAGGGACTACACACCGTGTTCAGTGGACCACATGACATGTAATCCGAAAACCATGTGCCACCTGTTCCTGGTCATCACACTGTGTCATTTATGACATAGGAATACTCCAACACACGACCTGATTTGGTGGACCAGTTCGATGCAGTGAACCTATACTACATGGAATGTACATCCGAATACATGCTGTGTATTCTGGTGTTGTACGACCAGGAATTTTTGGCACCTACGGATGATATCCTCTATTTTATTTTAACCAAAATTAAAAGAAAAATTCATTTATTTAAGGTGAACGAGAAACGTGAGAGGAGGAACAGATCTCGAGATTCAGATTTTAAAGAACAATTAACTTGAATTGAAATAACTAAATTATTAATTGCGTAAATCACCAATGAAAAACATAAATAATTATAACCAAAATTATGACCCCTATGATACCACTTTTAGGTTCCAGGCATAGTAGAAGCACGTTGGTGGGTGTACCCAACTTTAATTTTAGCATTAACAATGATCAATCTGAGATCTGTCACGATAATAAAACGCCCGATCTTTGGAATAGAACGAAGAACAAAAAAGAAAGTGGGGAGTCCCAGAACCATATATAGGATCATCATAAGTTGGTTATAATTAATTTAATTAATTTATAAGAATTAACTTGATTGAATTATTTCTTCGTTGATGTTTTCGGTCATGATTTGATATGATACATCATTACGTCGTAGAATCCAAGTGTTGGATTCCTCTAGTGGTGATCCACACGTTCTCCACGTATCTTTGCACATCACCGAAGGGATCTCTAGGTGCTAGTGCAGAAGGGCATTCACTTGTGTTGTCCTCCTTTGATCGCCTTGATCCGGTTGAGGTGGATCTCTTTCTCTCGTATCTTGGGAGCGTTCTTTGTGGAAAGGGAATTCTCTCTTGTCTTGAGATCTTTTCCAAATATATTGTGCACAACCAAAAAAAAATGGTTAGGCTAATGAGAAATATATAATTGGGAATTTTAATTACATAGAATAATAAAATTAATTAGTTACCCAAAAGCATTTATTCATTTCATTTAGTTCTTAGTAATACCCCATGTCTAATAATAATAGTTGACTATTATTATTACTTGACATGTGCCCAACGAATTACCCCTAATATTATTTAATTAAATAAATAATATTATTTCTCATAAAAAATACACGGTGTATATATTTAATATACACGGTGTGTACTTTTATTTTTCCATTTTTCTTTATTTCCTTGACTACATTTATTAGACCTTGAATAATGGGAATTTATTTATAAAGTAAATATCACTGCATTACTCGCTAATAAATATATTATTTCACTTAAAAAATATTCTCTCGAAAAACTAGTGTTGAAATAAATGCAATCAGTCATCCTTAAATAATTATTAAACCACAATCAGGAATAATCTTTATTTAACTTGTTAAATTAATATTTAACTGAGATACTTGGACACACTTAGTGTGTGACCCTCTAGGCCTCTTTCTCAGTGGCATTAGATGGAGCCTTCCTAAAGTCCAAGTTTAACATCTAGAAATATACCAAGGTACCCATAGAGAAAGAATTCAATGCTGCAATGATGTGTCACCTTATACAAACTCTTACCGTGTAATATAATCCCTTTTTCTCGATATCTCGAATCAAGAGGGTTTCATGCTAGTTCCATCAACCCATGTGCTCGATTATTCTTTATTTGAATTTCTAGAATTGAACTTTCCCATTTCCCACCATGGACATGAATTTATTTAGGATATATAAATTCCATCAAAGGGTTTGAGATATATACTTCCGTTATGGAACAGAAGGGACAAATCCTTTCTCGCATTATCTATTAATGTAGTATCACTCGTGACACACCCAACATATCCTACCTCACTACGAACAGTGTGTCATCATAGTTTTCATCAATACATCTAAGTGTGTGAGTTTTAATGCCCATTAATAATAATCATAAAGTCTAAGGACCAATACACACGTCCACAGATAGGAACATCCAATGAAATCATGAAATGTGGATTTCCTACTGGTGGGTCTCGTTCTCATAATATCCTCTTGGATATTACCAAGGGAGCGCACCATGAGAAGGCGCCTCAATGTTTTATGAGTCCTCAACCCTAATGGCCTAGATTATTTCTATCCCTCAAATAACATCATTCGACCATAGAACATATATTCAAAAATAGTGTTATGGAACTTTCGGGTTCTCATCATAGCACATATCCACTATGACCATTTAATGAAACAACTATCATTAATACATTATCACATGCATTGTCACACAAAAGGACAATAAAGATGCGATAAGGTATTTATTAATGTATAAAGTACAAATTAGTTGGTTATAGGCCACCAAATCCAACAGGAAGTTGGCTCTGGGATATGTTGGACCATTTGAGGTCATTGAGTGGGTTGGTAAGGTTTCTTTTGGGTTGGAATTTCTAGTTCAGTTGGAAGGTATTCATGATGTTTTCCACATATCACAACTCAGGAAATATCATCCCGATCCCTCTCACATTATGACTTGGGAAGATATTGAGTTTGAGAAAAAGCTTTCTGTTGTTGAGTGTCTTGTTGATATTCTTAACTCTCAAGTGAAAGTACTATGTAGGAACCCTATTTTGTTGGTAAAAGTGTTATAGATACATAGATAAGATTCTCATGAGGCTTGGGAGCATGAGTTGTTGATGAGGGAGTAGTGACCTCACCTATTTACCAGACATCATTCTTCCACATGTCTTCCTGGGGATAAAAAGTCTTATAATGGAGAGTTTGTAACTTCTCATTACCCTATTTTAGCCAACTCCATTCTCTTTGCTTGATTTTATATTTAATTGGGTACGCATTGGGACTACCAAGGATGGAGAGTTTTTTTGGGAAAAATGAATTAATGTTTGAGGATGGATGTGTTTTGGAATCTAGGTATAAACTTGTAACAAATTTGTGGGGTTCTCTCAAAGTTTAGATAATGACCGAGTTAGTTTGGGGTTTTTATGTAAGAATCTAGATTTTATACTATGTTTTGGTCTATTACATTATGTGTAAATGGTTTACATGATGTGTACTTGGTGTCCATACACAGTTCGAGAAATATGCACAAAACCTAAAAGGTTTATATTTCATGTAATGGTTACACAATGTGTAATGTTTAAAGTTGGGTTTTAATAAAAATGTGACCAGTTTTTCATCTTATGTGATCATTATAGATTAAATGACATGTAAAATAATTGCACACCATGTAATTTTCATGAGTAGAGATTTTAGGGCACCTTATGAGTGATGTTTTATTTCATTAATCCATAGATCCTTTGGATCTTGACCTATAAGGATTATTCAGTGATTTTGGGAGTCTTTATTTGATCCATGTTGATCTGTTCAATGTTTGATCATCATTGTAGTTGGTTTTCATATCTTTGGGTGAGTGGTGAATTTTTATTCTTCATTTCTTTGATCACAGTAGTGACCTAGTATTGTGTTATCAAATTCATTGATCTACGGTGACAATTAATATTTTTTCCTTGTATATCTATCATGTGATCTTATTAAAGGGGCCAATCCATGTTGGTTGTGGTGCATCTGGTGTGTGTTCTTGTGGCATGTGTCTTTTCCTCTTCTCCACCAACCCTTTTTTGGAATTGGATAAATTCTAATATGTTCATATTGGTTCAAGAGACTACTTTATAGTTTTTGTGTTACTTGTTGTTGGTGGATCCCATTGTGGGCATGTTCAACCTGTGTTTTGAGTTTGATGGTTCTATCTCTAGCTTATATTGAAGAATTACATTGCTTCTTTTATTTTAATAAATTGATTTATGAATAAATTTTCGTGATTTCTATGTGTGTGTAAATGGATTGGTGATAAAAGGTGGACTTTCCATGGTTTTTGGAAAATAAAAAATGGGGTATTATCATATAATTGAAATGATTTATGAACTAAAACACATGGGAATACTTGGGTATGTATGCAGAAGGTTTAGCTTTTGGAAATCATTAATATTTATATCAGGATATTTTTCATGGGGATTTTCTATGCCCCTAGGACCTTTATTCTAGTGAGATGTTTTAGAATTGTGTGTGTGTGTGGGGGGGGGGGGTTAATCCTAGGGTGTTTCTATACGCATTTGGCATGTGTTCTAAGGAATTTTTGTGAACTAGTCATATGTTGTGTCATGATTAGTCTACTATCCTGTACTGTTGAGTTCATTAGTTTGATTTATCTATGATTGGATTTGTACTATTTTGGATGTGATATTCATGTTTTGGATTTTGATAAATGATAATGGAAATTATTCTTGAAACTGATATACCTAACTTTGTTTAGGAATTTTTGGAAAAAGGGAAAATATTTACCACACTTTTGATATACTCTTTATCATTCCATGTTTTATTTAAAATGAAAATACATGAGTTTTTTTACAAAAACTTTTTATGGAACACCTGGATGGGATCCAACTGAGCTTGCTAGATCACATCTCATGAAATTCTTAGATGGTACATAGACCTTTGTATATCTTTTGATGTAGGTAAAGGCAAGGCACCACAGCAAGGAAATGTGGTTTTATGTCATCTGGGTTTGGGTAGTTGGATAGTGAGACGGTGAGGGTTTTCCCATGCTATCAGATTTAGTAGTCATTTCTCCTATTTTGGAAGTCCTTTTTGGATAGAATTCACTTGGTGATTGTAACTACATGGATTTGTTTGGTTTCCACTGTTTCTTTCAGTTATGGAATATATATTTCTTCCACTGTTTTCACTTTTATCTATATATGTGCCATGTTGTTGCTTTAGGTTGGGTGAAATGCTTCCCTCTATTTGTTGACTAATTTATAAGTTCTATTTCGCAGCCCATGTGGATTAGAATCTCCCTTCTTGTATGTGGTGTATCAGTTCAGGTACCAGTTTGAGAGGGTATTCAGGTCAGTTTGTTACATGTATAGAGAACCACTAGGGTGTAATGGATAAGAATAATCTGAGAGTATCGACCATCATTTCAATATTTCCACAAAATTATTGAAGGTTAAGTCTTTTTTAAGATAGTAGCATAGATTCTATATCCCCCAAGACTTTAATGAATATTCTATATCAATAAATTGTGATAAAGTTTTATTTTCCATTTTCAAAGAATATTAAAAGCTTCACTTTAAAAGATTAAAAATATAAAATTATAATAACTACTAGGGAAATGATATTCATAAGTTGCAAGACGATATTTCTATTAAATACTAGGATTTAGAAATCTAGAAGTGGTTATTAAATGAATAAAAGTTGGAGTTAGAATATTTGAGGAAAGATTTGAAGGTAAAAAAGAGTTCACTGGAAGATAAAATAGGATGACTAAGAAATATTAAAATGTTTATGGATAAATCTCTATAAATAAAATAGTTCTTAAATTTCAATTTTATCTTATGAATACTATATAAATTTTGATTATTTAACCTTAAATTTCAATTTTGATTACCACTTATGGTTGATTTTATTGAATCAATAAATTATTTTTTGATTATTTACTTATTGAATAGTTTTTTCTTGAATTTGAATATTTTAGATGGGTAGAATTTCTAGAAAATATATAGATGAAATACTCTAACCCATCATTAGTTTGAAAATTACAAAAGATTTTATATCCTTGGGGGAGTGTATCAAAATAAAAATAAATTTTATATATTTTTACTCTAAATAAAAACTTATACTTTTTTCCTAAATTTTTAATGTTTAATGTTTTGAAAATAAAAAATGGGGTGAAATTTGACAATTTATCTTTTTCTTTGAGTATTTTCCCTTTTTTTCTAATGAATTTTTTGAAGGGAGATATATTTATTAAAATATCTGTATTTCAGATGTTAAAATTAGGAGGAATTTCATTTAATTTTATAAAAATTGGTTCCTTTAAAATTTTAGTCACATACATGTTTTATTTTATATATTATGATTGTCAAAACAAGTTAAATTGTTGATTCAATTGAACTTTTTATCCTTTTTTTGAAAATAAAAATATACTGATGTTGGAAATGGATTGGTGGGGCGTTTTTTGTTTGTGTTTTTTGTTTTGAAAGTTCAATTCATGATTTTTTAAGGATTGGTTAATTGATTTCCAAAGTTTTAGTATTTTTGGAAGATTCACTAAACTATATCATCAAAAAAATTATCACTGTGATATTATGTTCATCAGATGATAGAGATAAAGTCTTCAACCATAAAAAGATGGACTGTTTGTTTGATGATTTTGAAATCATACACTAAGATCTCAGAATTAGACTATTGGATTTTGTAAATATGAAGTCTATAAATTATACCAATGGACTTGTTGAATAGAATTTACATGATAAAAAACTATACTATGCTAGTTTTGAGTTTTTTTAGGGTTTTGACATCTCGATGCCTTGAGTACTTCTGATTGATATCTTTGATTCTACTATGTTTTTTCTAAGAGATTACATATGTGGGATTAATTATAAAATATCATATATTTATATTGATATTGTAAATTTATATGATCCTTTTATATTGAGGAGGATTTGAGTCTAGGAACCTAATCATTTTCCGATCTTGTTGATCATGATCTTCTGGGGATAAGTAGTTGTTCATTATAATAGGTTCATTGTTAAAAAAGACCAGGGGATTGAGAAGTTCACTTTAATTTGGAGAATATTGAGCTATATGCCTTTTCAATATAAAGTAATTAAATATGTTTTATAGTGAAATTAGATGGATTAAACTAAATATTTACAGATATCTCGCATTGGTAATGGAGGCTTGAAGGTCTCCCTTACACTTATGGGTGATGGAAGAAGCAAGCAAAAGTTTACCTTGAATAACTAGAAAGATATATTCAAATGGTATCTTAGACATGAGATGATTGGAAATATGGTTTTAATGTCAAAGAAAAGTGCTAAGTATGTATAATTAATTTATCAAGAATCTATAAAGGTGTTAAAAATATGACTTCTATGTAGAAAATTTAAGCTATTTTTAAAAGAATAAAAAACTTTTCTTAAATTGAATGTTTGAAATACAAGATCTATGCAGGAACCATCATTGGCGACTTGAGGTTGAATGCTACTAAAAGTTCTATGAAAATACATTAGGTGAAATTTGATATGTAAAAATAAAATATGTAAACAAAACAAAGATATTTTATGATATATTTCTCTTTAAATAATTTTCATGTCTTTGGTAGGATGCATTACATGTAACACTGATTTTAAATAAACCATGATATACAATTGAAATATTATTATTAATTGTGTCAATAATAGACTAGAAGTCTTAGTCGAGAGTATGAATAAGACTAAGTAAATTATTATTATTTTTATTTACACTTGTATAAAATGAATTCATTGGTCATTAATTGGTTAGAAATGAAAATAAAACGATTCAAAGGTAAAAATAGATGTTTTTTTCTAAAATATTGATTTTATGAGCATAATGATTTTTTATCTTAATAAATTAAATTAATCAAAATTTATGAATTATTTTAACTAAATTTATATATTACACACTAAATAAATTTTTTTATCATTCTTATAATGGTTTTTACTAGGCATAGAATGAGAATAAAATTTAGTTTTATGCAGAAAAATGATTAAAAATACAATTTTCATTACGTTTTGTAGAATTATTTTAAAATTATTTTCTTCTACTTATAGAAATTGAATTTGATAAAATGGTTCCCAAATTTTGAATTAATATGATCTACTTTTTTATATATTTCAATTATATTTTGGTTATAATGAATTTTCAAAACATTAAACAAATTGTCAAACAATTTATGTTAAAATGAGTTTATTGGGGGGGGGGGGTTAAAATAATATATAATGGTCAAAAATCCACTTAAACGTGAGTAAATATAATTGGTTGAAGTTATTTATACCTTATATTACCATAACTTAATTTTTTTTTTCATTTTTTAACAGTCACAAGAAAGTGACATTATATTATTTAAATTTTTAAGTAATTCCATGTGTGTCCCTCCCCTAACTTATAAAAGGGAACCTCCTCTCACCCCTTAGTAAAAAACTTTTATCACTATATCTTGGCCTGTAAATTCCTAAAAAACCTTCTAATGTCATTTCAATATTTGATAGTGATTTTTTTCTTCTTTTAAGACCAGCCTTCGGGCCACCTTAAGTGTAGATGCAAACCAGACAACCTTCAAGGAACAAGCTCTATAGGTGGATGATCAATGATAATTCACCACAACAGAAGCTACATGGATTGCAAGAATTAGAGGGTATGGAACCTTTCATCGGGAAAATCTTGTGCATGCATAGGATAGCCTAGCCAAACATCCATGTGAAGGTAGAGAGCCGATTTCACGATGAAGATGCTGGGGAGGAGGAGTTCCAAGTAGTTAGTCTGGGTTGTATGTAATGTTTTAAGTCTAAGGGCAATGAAGTCCTCTAAGGAATATGGGCCATGTAATACTTACACTTATTGGCCTTTTAAGGGTTCCACCTCACCCCTTGAAAGGTGTATTATCAAAATCAATAAAAAATGAAGGCCTTCGAGCCATTGGATGGAAATGAGGTCTCTCAAAGAAGAGGTATTTATCTTACCCAATCATTTGAAAGTTTATTTATTTTCATACATACTATAAATCTATTTTATAAATACTATAATAATGAATCTATTATAATAAATATAAGATATATTATTATGATTATGATATAACCATTTCAACCACCTTTCCATCAAATGGGATATTAAAGTATTTCTCTTGCATACGTATAGACTACAACCTCAATGTAGAGATATGACTCATTTTCCATATTCGAATCACATTAATAGATATAATAATGGATTTAATATATATATATATTATTTATTATATAATTATGTTTCTATAATAATAAAATATTATTTATCTTTCTATATTTATTTTTGTTAGAAAATGAAAATAGCGTTCAAGCATACGTATAGACTACTATCTCCATGAATGGTATAATTCATTTTTAACCTATTAATATTATGGATAGTTCTAAATATGTATTTAATGAATAAATATAATATTTATATCATTATTTTCATTCCATATATGATGGAATGATGATCAAGATACAAGGAACATAACCGTGGAATCAAAACATACATGGATTTTTTTTGAAATGATGATAATCATGAAGGATTGTTAATGAATGATTAATAAGTTGTTAAAAGTAAACCATGTAAGGTACTATAATTATTAATATTACTATATTATATAACAAAAATAAATTTAAATTTATTATAAATGAGGTTCAAATCATTTACAAAGAAAGCCAGACCTAAGTTATGGGTTTTATGTGACAATATCACTTTTTACTAAGATTGTTTATGCTTAAATTTATGATGATGAATTTATGTGATATCTCTCTCATAAGTATCTCGTATTTTATTGACCAATTTTTATTTATAAATATTAATTTTTTTTCTTTCATTTTTATCTCTCAAAGTACTCAAAAGTTCAAAAGAATTTTTTTAATGAAAACTGACATTATTTTTCTCTTTAGTCGAGAATATTTTCTCTTCCATATATATGTTTTCAAAAAAAAAAATAATGTTTTCAGTATTATAAAATGACATATTAATTTTATTTTTACCTGTATTTTACTTTCTATAAAACTGTTCAAAAATTATCTTTTTATTGTTCTGTGAATGAGGTATTATTTACCATAGGTGTGAATGAAATGTTTTTTAACATATAAATCAAAAATGGATCACACCACCATCATGAACAATATTTTTTTTGAAGAATGTTTTATATGTTTCTATGGTTATTTTAAAAGATTTTGTTTTTCTAAAATATGAAATTTTTTATATTTTAAATATGTGATTTTAAAAAGAAATTAGTATTTTAACAAAGAAATGTTCTAGTGATCTTTTCAAGTAATTTTCATCTATGACAACATCCATTGATGTTACTTATTATTTAATTGGGATATGATCCAATTATACTATATTTATTCATTTTTAATATTTTTAATGATTATGATGATGAAATATTGATGAAACATATTTTCTTTTCTATGGGTTAATCTATGACAAAATGGGAAATGTTATCTTGATCTTTTGGAATATATATGAATGTATTATGAATATATAATGGGTTAGTACATTATATACCTCTAATAAATTGTATAATTATTATTGTTTAATGAGCTCAAATGATACCTGAATGGGTTTCTCAAGCCCAAAATAAGATACAAGAGTAGTTAACCCAAGCCTAAAGAAGGTACATAGATGGTTAGCCTAAGATAAACATGTAATGAATGTTTTAGTTGGTAGAATTAACATAATATTTATATGTTTATAATTATTATACACTTTTTATTCCACTCAGTATGACATGTTATCATGTTTATTATTTGATCTAATGGCTCATAATTATCAATTCTTTTATTATTCATGTCTTATGATCTTCTAAAGCCTTATTCCAAGATTATGATCTATGGATTGTTGGGTTTTAGTTTTAAATGGTAATATCATATTATAATACCATTATGTTAATTTTATTCTTATATATAATCAGTTATTGATATCACCCATATTTACCCTTACTATACATATGAGCTTACCCTTTCTTATTTTTTCTTTCCCTAGATTTTGAAGAAATGTTTTATGTAGGGTACGAATAAGAAGTATACTATGTGAGAAGAAATTTGTTTGATATTTTGATGATATGTATCGAAATAAAATGACTATGTATATATTATGGAAAGAAAATAAACCTTTATGGATTTTGGGATTTTATTTTTATGATTTTAATTGAATATTATTCTAAAATGGTGTAAAATTTATTTATTTTATGCTCAGGTCATCTTAGTTGGTATCAAAGTTGGGTTTAGTTATTTTTGGTTATTAGTATTTGAGGAATTTGGTGATGAACTTGAGGATAAGTCTAAGTGTAGGCCACCATCCAGATGTTTTGGTAAAGTATAGATTGTGTGGTTTCTTAGAAATGAAATCCATTTCTAGATATTATCAAGTGGATATGGGTATGAAACAGATGGACCTAGGGTTAGACACCCTAAAAAAGGAAACTTAAGTATCAACTCGATATTCACTCAACACATGATGAGTATGCCCAAGATAGTAAATTTTGACAGACACTACCCTAATATATGACTTGGTTAGTCCACATTCTCTTTATAAACCATTATAATTAATGAGAGGATATAACCTATGAAAACTAAGGATAATCCATAGTGATATAATATAAACTTAAAGTGTCATAGGTTTAATTAATGTGTCATAATTTATAAGAATGATTTTCATAATCATATTATTTATTACTTTGATTATTGATATATGATACCCACACTAAGTTTTTGATTTTATTCAATGGCTAGGACTAGGAGGAATCATGTGAACAATGAATGTGAAAACCAATGAAATGACCATCATTTTGAGAATCCAAATGAAATGAGAGATGGAATATAAAACCTTTTAATTATTTATAACCATATATCTTTTTATATGATTATAAAACTCAACTTGGGTGAGTTTCATGACACATAATAAGTGAAAAATGAAGTTTCATGGGAGTTTAGGGGTTGAAGACCACAATGGATAGAAGATTCAGATTACTACATATCAATAATGTTGAAAGAATCACCCATGTAAATGTGTAAAAGGAATGTGGAGATGTTTTGTGTTTGTAAAATAAGGGAATAAGGAAACTAATTTCTAAGAAAAATTAATAGTTCAAGAATTTATTGCACACATTGTTGAATCCACATGGGCTGAGATAAGATTAGAATTTATAGTCTCAAACTACAAATAATACAAAAGTTTAGTAAAGTGGTAGTGCAGGATTAATCCCACGAGGAATACTAAATGGTCATGTACCATTAAAAAAAACCATTTTCAAGGATTCTTCACTCTCACTCATCAGATTTAGTGTTCATTAAAGCTAGCTAGTTTGGTTTTAACTGAAGTATTAAAGGAAGGGATCAAGTTCGATTATAGGGTATTATCAAAGGGATTATCCTAAATCTAACTGAAGATAGACCTATGGAATAGGATGAAAAGTAGTGAAATTAACACCAATTGGCCTTGGTTTATCCAATTGGATCATCCCAAGATATCAAAAAATACTCGGTCTAGAGTTATTAACAACATAAGAACATGAAGTCTTAATTCTAGGAGGAAATAAATACAGGCTATTGGTCCTACCCTGATCTTCTCCAACTAGGTAATAGTAATTAAATTTTCACCTCCTATGGTTAGGGATAATGAAAATTAAGTATATTGAATTTTTTTCTAAACCTGATTACTAGTCAATGGATTTCCTTGTTTTGATCTTTAAATATTTAGTATGTTCAAAGAACCCCAACTATCGACCCCTAACCATAAAAGGATTAGTCTCACATAGAGGCGACAATCAAAATAAAGATAGTGTTAATCATGTTGTGCATAATTATAAAACAATTTTATAATAGATAATCTAGGATTAAAAAAAGAAAGAATCAATCTCAAACAATTGAATGAAATTCATATCTGACTAGAAAATAACTTTTCATGATGAAATAATTAAGAATGAGAAATATAGAATAAAAAAATAAACAACCAAAAACTTACTGAAGATGAATAAAATAATGAATAATTATTCAATCTTTGATGAATAATGGTGTACAGAATTGAAACAGACTTTAGTATTAAAAACTATATTACAATAGATGAAAAATTGGAGAGGAATATTTAAAAACTCTGAAAGAGTAAATAAAAGAATAAAAGGAATGAATGAAATATAGTTTGTAATGATAATGAAATAAAATAACAAAATAAAAATGGGAGATGACTAAAAATGTGCGAAGTTCTGGAGTGCGATGGGTGATGGAAATATTAATAGGCATGAGAAGTACACTGCGTGAAAGTCCTACACATTGTGTACTAGCTTAAGTGGCTTAGGTCCTGATATATGCATGTTTTGTAAGATGGTTTCATTCCATGAAACTGAGATCCACTATTATATCTAGAGAATATGTTTTTTTCTTTGACTGGGTGAGACTTCAAAACTTGCATGTCATGCAATCTCTACACATTGTGTATGAATTTCACTTTTTGTGGGATTATGATTTTTGAATGATTCATGTGGTCTAATGTATTTACATGTTCTGTGTTGTCTTCACATCACAAAGAAGCTTCATGGGTTGGTATGATAGCCTATAGGCATGCTATGATTGTGGCCTACATGTTATGTATGTGTTACACGACCTGTAAAACTTTTTTTTGGAACTTTTTTAGAAATTTTTCTTTTAATTTAAGAATTACTAATTCCTGCGAAAACAAACAAAAACCCAATGAATTATAAAATTAAAATTTATAAATCTCTTACTAAATGTATCCAATGCATGTATATAAAATCAGTATATAAATTCCCCCATAGTTGAACAATTACATAACCTAAAAAAAATCATCTCAATAGGGATTCCAAAAGAAATGGTTTTTAAAACAAGAAACATGCATTACAACTAGGAAAATAAAAATAAGTGTATGTAAAAAAGATAATTCCTCCAAAATCAATATTGTAGAGAAAATTAGTCATGACTCATAGTTGATTTCTTTATCCATATTCTTTATTCTTTTTATTACAATTTCATAACTGTTCCTTAAATTCTATACCCATTTCTCAATTTACCTCACAATAAATTTTCTCTCATCACTCAAGGTAAAAATGTATCTAGAGTTATGTTCCTACACTGAATACACATCCTTAACCATGTGATTGCATTGGTTCTCTCATCTCCACTTAATAATGAAAAATAAAAAACCAATCATGAGGGATTCATAAAAAAATGGTTCAAATGAATCTAAGGTTGAGTGAATGTGGGTAGAGAAAGTGAAAATAAAACTCAAAATTAGGGTATTGTCTAATGTATAATGCATGACAAACATAAACAAAGAAATTAAGTGACTCATTTGAGGTAAAAAGGTGTCCATGCTCTAAGAATCTTAAGTAGATCCATGATTATATCAAGTATGTATAAAAACATACCATATTATTTTATTTTATTATTTTATTTTATTTTATTTTTGAAATTGTTATTGACGATAGATCTCATATACATCCCCAAACCAAATGTGATCCATAAAATGATTCATTAGTCTAGAAATTGTGATTTTTGACCATCTTAATAGACAACTAAAAATCATTTTCTTTCCTTTTTATTTTTATTTATATATTTATAAAAGGAACAGGTAATTCATAAAATTCTTAGTAGTCATGGATCACATCATATCAATATGGTAGTAATGCTATAGTATAGCTCAATCAAAATATCCCATGCCCATTATCTGAAAATTCACCCAAAATTATTCAAAGAATAATAATGCATAATACCAAGAGCATAATAAAAAGGAAAAATCAACTTGAAATGGATATATATGAAATAGGTTATTCATAAAAACTATAAGCTAAAAAAGGAAATATGTTAGATGGGTCTCAGAAATAAGTTTCTCAAAAAATATTTCCTCAATCATATTAAAATTGACTTTGTTCAACCATATGCTCAATAAGATATCAATGCAAGTTCTGTTTAGTTTATATTTCCCATGTGTCTCTCAATATATATTATAAGAAAATAAAATGAAATTGTGGGTCCAAAATCCTATCGAGAATTAGATTATACAAGAAAAAAACTAGAAATCACTTAGTGTATAAAATCAAGTAATAAGTCAATAAAAAGAAATTTCAAAAATTTGAATTTCTAATTAAATTAATAAAATCAAAAATCATTCTAAAATTATAAATAGGAGTAAAACATGGATTTAATCAATTTACAACATAAATTTTTATTTTCTTTAAAAGGTTGTAATTATTTTTTAGGTTCAAAGCATGTTTTTTCAGGGAAAAATGTCTCCCAGATAAGTGAAAATAAGAAATTATCCAAGTGTTTCAACATTATAAATCAAGAAAGACTCCACAAAACATAAATTCTATAGTGTTCACAAAATATTAGAAAGTATCATGGGAGAGATACCACATATATAGAATTTTCAAAATGAAATGGAAACTTTGAAATTGAATTTAGGGAATCGTGGGCTCCTTATGATGAGTGTCATTCCATGGGGAAACTTGATGAATGATGATTAAAAATTAGGATACCTACATAATTAATTAGAAATAAAAATATTGAACAAGATAAAAGATTATCCCATAGGGTTAAAATAGGACCAATTAAATGAAATGAGTAGGTGTACATAGTGAATAGTAATGAAAAGCAGAAAAAATACATGTAGATATGTTGGTTCAGTGAAGTTCAAGAATGTATATGAGAAAAAAATATACGAAAATGGAAAAAACTCCAAATTATAAGAATTGAACAAAAGAAAAAAAATCAAATATGGGTTTCCACCCATAAAATGATAAGATTTACATTGTCATCTAGATGAATAGATAAAAAGATTAAGTGAATTCTAAGTAAATATAACACCCATAATGAAATGGTACTTGATAAATTTTTAATATTTATCAATAAACATAAAGGGTGGTTATTTCTTTTTTTTAATTACAATATCCCCATAGGGAAAAAAATCTAATGACAGTAAAGGGACCTAAACCTTGTGATTTTATCTTTCCTAGTAAAAGTCTCAATCAATAATTAAAACTTCAAACTTTATCCCCTAGTGTGAATTTTCATTACATGATTTGTTGGTCATGAAATTTATTCATTTTTTCTTTGGAAATATGAGAATTTTAATAGGCATCACTTTTAATCAATTCATGTTCATTGATTTGTATTTATCCGGACTTCTTCAACTTTTTTAGCATCTATATTTAGTTTCTTAATTTCCAAATAAGAGTGATACTCAAGTTCAATAAGTAAATAAAATGGATTCCTACAAACAAGAAAAAATTAGTTGTACCAATGGGTGTTTTGTAATCTATGAGATACATCCAAAGTGTTCCATATAATCTAAAGATACATTCCTTTCTATTTGTAGCCACTATTTTTTCAATATTTTTTTGATTTCCATATTTTACAATTCAAATTTCCCTCTTGTATGTGGGTGGTAGGGAGTTCCAATGTTATAATGAAATCTATACTTTTTGAGAAAAGATTTCAGAACATTATTTTCCAAGTGAGTTCCATGATCACTAATGAGTAATTGAGGAAATCTAAATATGGAATAAATATTTTTATTTAATAACTTCTTGTCCATTGGAGCTTTATCATGGGTGGTGTCCTTGACTTCCATACACTTTGTAATTTAATCCACATCAAACAAGATGTAAAAGTTCCCATATGAATTTGTTAATGGTCCCATAAAATCAAATCCCTAGGCATCAAAGAGTTTTACTTTTAGTATGGAATTTTGGGGAATTTCATTTATTTTTCCTATAGTACCTTTCTGCTAGAATGGATCATAGGATTGAAAAAAGTTACTTTTATCTTAATGAACTATGGAAAAAATATTATTCTTTGAAGGATTTTTTCCATGGTAATTTATGGTCCATGATTCCCTCCTGCTAGTGACGTATAAAACATGTCAAGAATTTTTTTTTGTTCATTTTATAGAATGAAGTGGTACATTAATCCATCAATACAATTCTTAGAAAGTAGAAGAACATCCAAGATGTAATGTGAGTCATCCAAAAAAATATCTTTTTCTATTGATAGGTAAAATTATGGTAGAGTGATCCTGTGGTGAGATGATTTTTAGTATATGAAAACCATGGTCGAGATTGGGTATTTAATATGAGAAGGTTTTCATCAGGGAAGTTATCCTTGATGTCCAGATTATCATTATATTTTATCATGGGAAGTATAGGTCTAGATAAATAGTCCATTATGATGTTATCAATTCTGTTTGTGTCCTTGATTATTTTTTCAAACTCTTACAATAGAAGGACCCATCATATCATATTTTGTTTTAAATATTTTTAGTATATATTTAAGTGAAACATGATCAGTGTAGACCACAAATTTAGATGGTAATAGTTTTGAGCGGAACTTTTCAAGAGAAAATATTACTGCTAGAAGTTCCTTTTTGGTAGTTTTATAATTTACCTTAGTGTCATTCAGTGTGTGACTGGCATAGTAAATGAGAAAAAAGATATTTCTAAATCACTTTCCTAAGATAGTTCCAACAATGTAGTTTCTTTCTTCCTACATCAATTCGAAGTACTTTGTCAAATTTGGAGAAATTAGGAAAGGATTGGCCACTAGACTATTCTTTAGGGTATGGAAGGCCCAGTGAAACTCTTTGGTGAACTCAAATATAGTGTATTTTGAAAATAAGTTTGTCAAGGGGTGGGCTAATTTTAATTTTTTTTATCTAAGCAGTGTTAGAATCCAACATAGACCAAAAATATACTTACTCCTTTCACTATTATAGGTTTAGGTAAGTATTTTATAACATTTTTTTAGTCAAATTTCGTTACATTACTTATTTTGAGATTTTATGTCTAAGGATTATGCCCCCTTGGAAAATGAAGTGACACTTTTCCCAGTTTAATATCCGGAATTTTTCTTCAAAGCATTTCATGACTTGCTTTAAATTTTTTAGGTATACCTTGAAATATCTTCCATAACCTAAGAATTCACACATTAGGATCTCTTGGAATTCCTACACCATATCATGGAATATATATTTCATGCACCATTGAATATTTTCTGGTGTGTTATACATACCAAATGAAATATATTGATAGGTGACAGTTATGAAGGGATGAGTGAACATAGTTTTGGATTTGTCAACTGGATTGAATGCAATTTGATTAAATCCTGAATATCCATCCATGAAACAATATAATTCATTCCTTGCTAGTATCTCTAGAAATTTATCCATAAAGGGTAGTGGAAAATGATATTTTTATGTTTCCATACTATGGTTCCTATATTCAATGTATACTCTCTATCTGGTGAGTGTTCGAGTATAGATCAGATCATCTTTTTCATTTTTTACAAGAGTTAGGACACCCTTATTTAGAAAAACTTGTAGTGTGGGATCACCCATTCATAGAAAGATATTGAAAATATTATTCTAGCATCTAGAAGTTTCAGTACTCATTTCTTAACCACCACTTTCATTGATGAGTTGAGTTGCCTTTGGGGTTGGCATTTGGGTTTATTACCTTATTCCAATGAAATTTTGTGGTTACAGATTGTGGGGATTATCCCCTTAAGGTTATTGACTCTATAGTCTATTGAATTTTTGTACCTTTTTAGGACTTCAATCAACTTGTCCTTTTATTTTTAGTTCACCTATGATCTAATAATGATTGGAAGTTTTTCTGCAGTCTCAATCAATGAGTACCCGAGTGTGCTTGGAAATGGTTTTAATTTTAATGATGCTGGTGTAATTAAAGAAGGTATTAATAGTGGTATAGAGTCCCTCTCCAATGGTTCAAATTAGGTTTCATTATCATGATCACTATCCTCATCTTCATCAGGGGGAAGAGTCTCCCTATTGTTCTTAATGGTCATAAACTCATCTCCATAATTACTATGAAACATGGATCGATAGTTAAAAGAATCATTACCTTGCTTGGAATAACTTTCTAAGTAAAAAAAACTTGTTCATACCCAACTATTAATATTAGTCTCCCTTGGTTAATGTTTATTAAATCCCTTCCTATGGTTAGAAATTTTCTTCCATGAATAATTATAATATCTCATTCTTCTTCCATATCTAAAATTAGGAAATCTATAGGAAAGATAAACCTTCCAACCTTAAATAATATATCCCGCATACTTCCTCAAGGATAATTAATTGATCGGTTATCCCATTAAAGTTACACTCATTAATTTTAATTATTCAATCCTTGACATCTTGAAGACAGTCATGGGCATGATATTTATGCTCACGTATAGGTCACATAATGATCTTCTGAAGTTGCATTCCCCTATGGTGCGAGGGATTGAGAAACTACCAAGTTATTGCATATTTGTAATAATATTATACTAACAAACTATGGAGAATTACTAATTAATGGAGATGACTCTTAGTTCCTCTATATTCCTCTTATTGGAGAGTATATCCTTTAGGAATTTTGGATATGTAGGCTTTGGGAAATGGATTCAGAAAATGAGTTGTTGATATAAAATTTCTTGAACATTGATAAAAACCTTTTATTTTATTCATAGAGCATTCATTGCCTCATTATTTATAGGAATGGAATAGGGGGTTTGTAATATTATGGTCTTACATAAACTTATTCCTTTTAAGGATGTTCTTTTGTTAGCATTTTTACAGTTGCTTCTGATTCTAGAATTTTTTCTTTAAGCACTTCCTTTGTTTTATCATTATCATCATCACCGATGTTAGTCACACATTTCATAGGTACCTATATATTATATTCCTCCTATTTTAATATTTTTTGAATGTTAATTATTTTCCAACTCCTAAGAACAACTACCTTAGATTCTTCTCTCGGGTGCAATACTGTGTTACCAGGAAATGCACATAGTAGTTGGTTTGATAATGTTTTTAAAATTTGACCCATACAGTGCTTGATATTTCACATGGATGATATTTTATTTTTAATCTATGTATCTTATGCTTTCATCCTTTGTATTTTTTCTTCAAGGAGGAAGTGAGCGGGTTTTCAAGATTTGTTTGGAGAGTTTGGGCTTGTGGTGGTGGTCGTAGTGGAGCATACTGGAATTATTATTGTGGTGCTATCGGATTTTTATGAGATATAGAAAAATGTTGTTAGAATTTATATTATATTAAAGGTTGTGGAACTTGTAGTGGGTACCTAGGTGGCCCCTTATTTCTTTGTGGCACCTTTCCAGTCATATATTGAAAGTAACCTTGATTTTACTACTGCCACTAAGCTAGCCTATGTTGGTAGTTTTTATTGATACTATTGGGGTTACTGGTACTATTGAACTTATTTATTGTAATTGATATAATTAAAATATTGAGTTTGGGGTTTATATATACCTATCCCAAAATATTTGTAAGAATTCAGGCCTCTACACATCTTGTAGGATTAAATTTCCATTACTGGAGCTGATGGGGTGGTGGAATAGTAGGTAATTGAAATGATTCCATCTTCATTGAAAGAGCATGTACTTGTGAAGCAAGGAGGGTAGTTTCTTACACCTAATGAATTCTATGTATGATCGGTCCTCTATTAATTTGACATATACTAGTGTTTTGAGAGTCCTCATCACGAATTTCTTTGCTGACATCCGATGTCTTGATCATTAATTCGCTATCAGTAGTGACATCTACTACATTAAAAGAAACAAGATAATGTTATTGATAAAAAATCTATAATTGAACCCAAAAATATAGTACCTAATTAAGGAATTTATGGGTAAGATCCTTGAATCTATGCCAAGATTCCCATGCAGATTCTCCATGCACCTAGGTGAAGTTTTGAATTTAATTATGAAGATTCCAAGTTTGGATTGGGGGGAAGTATTTGTCTAGGAACTTATTTTCTAATTCGTCCCAATTCATGATCTACTGAGGGGATTGAATCTTAAGACAATACTTGTATATATCACGCAAGGAGAAATGGGAAACTCTTAACTGAATGGCATCTAATGAGACACATTGGTTGAGAAAGGCATAAAAAACATCATGAATTTTAAAAATGTGTTTGTGGGGCCCTTCACTTTGAATCCAACCAAAATGCCCAATATTCTGGATCATGTGGATTAGTCCAGGTTTAATTTCATAGTTGTGCACCTGAATTAGTAGTCACACAATTCTGGGTGAAATACCAACAATGGATGGTAAACCATAGTCTATAATGGTGCACTCCTACATCACTGGTTTCTCACTTTGATTAACAGGTGGTTCATATTGGGGGTATTAAAGGTGTGGTGGTTTATGATTTTTATTCTCTTCCATTGTGAAGTATAGGTATGAAATGATGGTTCTAGCGATCTTAGGATTAGATAGAAGTTTTTCTTATACATCCAGGATGATTGAGTTAGTCAAGGGCCCATGGCGCATGCACTATCCAAGAAAAAAAGGGAAAAATAGAGAAAGAAAGAGGGTGAGAATTCATGTGTTCCAAAAGGAGAAAAAGTAAAAAGGAAAAGGGGAAATAAAATAAGAAATGGACAGGGGTGAGGTAATATGGGGTTTGATCTGAAGGTTATTGTTCCTAAGAAATAATAATTTCCAAAAAACAATGCTGAAATTTGAATCAACCACAAGAGTCATTGAATTCACATAGGCTGAGATTAGATTAGAATTTATAGTTCCAAACTACACTTACTACAATGTCCTAGTAAAGTGGCAGTGAGGGGTCGATCCCATGAGGACTACTGGAAGGTTAGAGACCATTAAAAAAACACCTTTAAAGGATTATTCACTTTCACTCTTCATATTTGGTTTTTATTAAATCTAGGTAGATTGGTTTTAACTCAAGTAATAAAGTAAGGTATGAGGTTCAATTTTATAGTATAAACAAAGGGATAATCCTAAATCTTACCCAGGATAGATCTATGACATAGGATGTGAAGGGGTAAAAAGAACACTAATTGGCCTTGGTCTTGGAAATTGGATCATCCTAATACAGAAAAGACTCTTTAGTCTAGAGTAATTGAAAACCTAATAACATAATATTGGTTTTTGAGAAGAAATAATTATAGGCTATTGGTCCTACCCTAATATTCTCCAACTATGTCATATTAGTTCAATTTTCACCTTTGATTGTTAGGGATAATGAAAAATAATGAGATTGAGAATTATTATAAAGTTGGTTATTATCCCTAGGATTTCTTAGTTTCAATATTTAGATATTCATTAGGTTCAAATGAATCTTACTCTTGACCCCTAACCATAAGTGGATTAGTCGTGCATGGTGGTGATGATCAAAAGTGAGGAAGTATTAAACATGCTCTGCATAATCATAAAAGGTTTCAAATGTGAAAATCTAGGATTAAAAAATAAAGAATCAATGTCAAATAATTTAATGTAATATAGATCTTATTAGAAACAAAATTCACACGACGAGATAATTAAGAATGAGAAATACGGAATAAAATAATAAAAAACCCCAAACTTACTATGGAAGAAGAAATTAATGAAGAATGATGAATGATTTGATAACGAACCATGTGTGGCATTAAAATGGATGCCAGTATTGAAAAAAATGTTGCAACAAACAAATAACATGATAGGAATTATTAAAAACTCTCAAAGATTCAATAAAACAATAAAAGCAATGAACATAATCTAGTTTAGAATGAAAATGAATGAAAACAACAGAATAAAAAAGGGATAAAACTGAAAATGTATGAATATTTGGAGAATGGAGGGCACTGGAAATATTAATAGGCCTGAGAAGTACATGATGTGAAAGTCTTAAATTTTATATTCTAGCTTAAGTGACTTGGGTCCTGATATATGAATGCCTTGTCAGTTAGTTTCACACTTTATAACTGAGATCCACTATTCTCATCAAATAATATATTCATATCTATGAATGGTTAGCTTCTAAAACTTTCATGTCATATAATCTCTATGTGTCATTTTTGAATTTCAATTTTTTCAGTATTATGATTTTTGAAAGATACACAATGTCTAATGTATTTACATGATTTGTATTGTCTTTATTCTATAAAGTAGCTTCATGGGTTGGTCTACTTCCTTGCAGAAATGTTGTGAATGAATCATACACATCATGTATGTGATACATGGAATTTAAAACCTATTTTTGGAAGTTTTTCAGAATTTCTTATTTTATGTCTGGAATTCCTAATCCTACAAAAAACCAAAACATAGTTCATTATTAAATTAATCATGATTAATCTCTTAATAAATGTTTCCAATATATATATATATATATATATATATATATATCTTATCAGTTCAATTTAGGGAAATGAAATTCATCCCAAGGTACTACTAATATTTCAATGTATTATATGTGGGAAACTTAGAAATTATCTGAGCTGAATCCATAATCTAAGGGATAATTCCTAGAAAAATGAAGGGTTTTTTCTATTTCAATTGTTGAAGTGGATCATTATGGTTAGAGAATACTTATCCTACACTCTAGAGTTGGGGATTCCTTTTTTTGAAGTTTTTATGAATATAAACTATGAAAATATTATTTTTCATCATTTAGTTGAATTTGATGTGTTTTTTAGAATTGATATGACCTCTATATAGAGATCCTATTTTAATTTCCATGATAATGAATTATCATTTGATATATTAATCAACTTATAATCATAATTTGGTATAAGGATGAATATGAAATTTTAATGGAAATTAAATCAATTGTATGTGTTTTATTACATATTCATGAGGGATATTTATCTCAAATGGTTGGTGATAAAATTAACAGTGAATATATGCATATTTTTCTTGAATATGAAGATGTATTTCTTGAATAATTTCCTAGTCAATCTCTGAATCATGATATTTATTTTTCAATAGAACTCATACTAAGTGTTACACTAATTTAAAAGACTTTATTTATAATTTCCCTTGTTAAGTTATAAGAATTGAAGAAGAAACCAAGGAGAATCTAGAAAAGGGATTCATATGACCGCATGTGCCACCAAATGGTGCACCTGTTATTTTTGTTAAGAATATTGGTAGTTCAATGCGTCTTTACAATGATTATTGAGAACCTAAAAAATCACTATCAACAAATTTTATCCTTTAAACTATATTGATGACCTGTCTAATCAACTATATAGACCTCAATAATTTTCAAATATGAACCATAATTCTAGAAATCATCAATTGAGGATCAATAAGAAAGATATATTGAAGACAACCTTCCATACATGGTATGATGTTTATTATTTTATATTAATGCCATTTGGAATTCCCAATTCCACTACTCTCTTCATAGATCTAGTTAATAGAGTATTTATATAATACTTTGATCAATGTTTGGTAGTCTTTAAAGATGATATTATTATATATTCAAAGTGTAATGAAGTGAATGAAGATCATTTGGATATTTTATTGAAGGCTCCAAGGTAGAATAAGTTGTGTACCAAATTTACCAAGTTTTTTTTAGCTATAAAAGGTATCATTCTTGGGTTATATAATCTTATAAGAAGATATTTTAGTAGACCCTTCAAAGATATAAGTCATTGAAGAATAGACCAGAATAACCATGGAAAATGATATCCATAGCTTTCTTTCATTTCATGGATACTATCGATTCTTTGTGAGGGATTTATCATGACTATCTAATCCACTGACCAAGTTGACACTAAAGGGAGACAAGTTTCTATGTATAGATGAAAGTGAGTACATTTTCAAGGAGTTGAAATGATATTTATTTAGTAAACCTATTCTCACACTAATTTGAATTAGAGAAGGGTTTATGATCTATAGTGATGCATCAAATAAGGTAATATGATGAGTTCTTATGTAAAAGGTTATGGTGGAAGTTTATACCTAACACTGATTGAAATTTCATGAAAAAATTAACCGAATCATGATTTGGAGTTTGCAGTAGTAATTTTTTTTTCATTGAAAATATGGAGGAATTTTATTTTTGGTGAAAAATGTGATAAATATATTGATCATAAATAATTGAAGTGTATATTAACATTGATAGAGTTTAATACTCATTGAGGTAGATTATTTGAGTTGATTAATGTTTTTTTCTACTTATTGCATTACCACCCAGGGGAGGTGAACAATGTGGTTGATTCTCTGATTTGGAAGAATCATGATAGATTATCCATGAAGTGGATTGAAAGATATATAATATTTATGTATTTATAGAATATGGATCTTTGAATCATTGGGAAAGGTAAAAAATAATATATTTTTAGATGAATATTCATTTATCCATCATTGTGAGGATTAAAGAGGCACAGAAGGAGGATGAGAAACTATTGAAGAAGGTGAAAAATGTTCTTGAGTTCAAATAATATTATGATGCAATGGTAAGGTTTAGGAATTGAGTGTGTCCCATCGAGACTATATTTTAAGAAGTAGTTGTTGGATGATGCTCATAGTTCACAATTCTCTATTTATAATGGAATTATAAGGATATTTAGAGATCAAAATTGTTATTTATTATAGGACAACATAAAAAGGGATACTGTAGAGTATATATCTCATTTCTTGGTATGTTAACATGTTAAGGTTAAGATATAGAAGTCTAAGAGGATGTTACAACCATTAACTATACTATAATGGAAATTGAAAAAAAAAATCATGGATTACATCATTTAACTCCTTAATACATCTAAAGTCTATAATGCTATTTTTTTATAGCCAACTACATTATGAAATAAACACGTTTTACTATAATAAGAGAATATTTGTATATTTACCAGGTTTCCAGGATATACATTGATTAAGTGGTAAGGTTTCACAGAATACCACATTTTATTATATCAGATCAAGTTCTATGTTTTACCATCAAGTTTCAAAGAAGTCTTCAATAATCATAGAATAAAAAGTTAAACTTTAGAAATACATATCATCCTCATATAGAAGGCTAGTCAAATAGTATTATTTAAATTTTAGAATATATGATTAGATTATGTTCTATGGATTTTGAAGGAGGTTGATATCAACACCATTCTTTGGTAGAGTTTTTGTAAAACAATATATTTCACTTGAGTATTCAAATTGATCCTTATGAAGCCATCTATAATATAAAGGTCAAAATAAAATTTTGTTGTGATTATTTTAGAGAAAGAATGATATTTGGGACTAATATATATAAGGAAATTGTAGATAGGCTTATAACCATTCATTAGAATATCAAGGCATCTTATAATTGATAAAAAAACTATGCTGACAATTATTAATGAGGTTTGGAGTTCAAAGTTAGCGATAAGGTATTACAATAAATACCTCTCTTACTAATCACAAAATATTGTGTTGGATGTTTTGATGACATAATAAGTTTGTTTTTGGAATCTTAAGGAAGAAAGTTGTATTTTTTGACATAACATTGTTGACAAAGAAATGTTTGAAGATGATTGAAGTGATGCTGGTGGGATTGGTTGATTCCATTGATGATGGATGCTGTGAGTTTTTTTTTCACAACAATATATTCATGTTTCAATTGATGTCAAAGTAGTTTTGATTATGTGGAAAAGTATGGACGCAAGAAATAATCAGATCACTAAGAGTAGAATTTCATAATTCTATAAAAAAAACTAATACAAGAAGTCCACACACATGATGTAGGGAATGTTTATGTGAAGTGATCCAACATTTGAAATACCACACCTATGATTGAGGGCATGTTTAATTAGAAGAAGAGTCTATTTTTGTCCACACCCATGGTGTTAGGTGTGTTGATAAGTCATGGTCTAGAATGAGAATATGGATAATGACCAATCCCATGGTGGAATTTAAGAGAACCTATAAAAAATAGGTAGAGGTATAAGACCACACTTGTAATAGAAGTACCTGTGGTTGATAGGTGGAGGTGGAAGCAAACACAACTAGGTTAACTATGTTTCATTCCCTTTTTCTCAATGTTTTTTAGGAATAAAGAACAATATTTATACACCAAGACATAGTGAAGATGTCGTGGTCTAGTGTGTGTTCTATGTTGAATACATGATGTTGAAATAAAGATGAAAATGGATAGACCACACTATAGAGGTGGTCTTTGTGGTTCAAGATAATCCCCATGCAACATGAGAAAGATTAAAATGGGAAAAATAGTGTTCTAAGTGGCTATTTTCAATTGGTGTACCTACTAGAAAAAATAGATAAAATATGAGAACAATTATATAGTATTCAATGTGTTGAGGAAGCACACCAAATTATTTTTCACCAAGGCATGGTACTAGGTGTGTCAGTTTCTGATGTGTAAAATCCAAAGTTTCTCACTCTGATGATGCATTAAATGATCTTTAATGATTCAATAGTCATGGGATTAATTTTTGGTTCATGATTCAAGAATTATTCAATGATCATTTATATAATTATATAGGTGAATAAAATGGATATTAATTGATTCTATACAAGAATTTTTATAGGTTTACACTATGAAATTATAACAATGATTATGAGGGAAATATTGGAGGTGGTTTATGGAGAATTTAATGGGAAATTTGAATTAACCAATGACATGTAGAAAGGTGGAATTTGATTGTCACATGATATTATATTTATCAAATAAGATCATGAAGGCCAATGGATGGAATTTTGGGAGTATATATTCATTCTAATACATCTAGAAAACATTTATATAGTGGAACACATTATTTTCTAAGGATATAAATTCTTTTAAAAGAAGAATAAGGTTGAGTTTCAAGTGAGGAGATGGAAATTATTTAATATAGAGTTACAATCCATTGAAGATAATTATAATAGAAGATTTATTATTATACCTAAAACAATGTGAAATTTGTTCCAAAACAATTCAAGAAATAATAAGAGTCCTTCCAAGGGTATTTTCATAAGAGGTGATAGAGTAGATTCACGATACTTCAATAATTCATCTATTTTTGTTTGAAGATCCATTATGTGATACTATGGAAGGAATTACATTTCTATAAAATTTGTGTGGATTCATCCTAGAATATTTATCAAATGAGGTGGAAGAAAAGTTAATGATCCAATAGTGAGTAGATAGTGAGTGTTGGGTGATAGTGTGTAAAACCAAATTTTTTTAAGATAATGATCCTAGGCTAGGAGTGACCGATCTTGAACAATTTTAAGGAGAGAGACCCTTATGAAGAGAAGTAATATCAATAGTGTATTTTTGTGAATGAAAAAAAACTGAAGCATTATCCTTGGATATAGCATAATGAGGGTGAACTATGTAAATTATCATGTCCTTATTTACTTTATGCATGAAAAAATATATCAAGAAACCCTAAGTATATCTAAAAAAAGAGTTGAGAGGTTGTGATTCATATAGGGAAAGTGGTATATTTAAGGTCAAAGTGTCTTAATTTTTATATAATAACACACATTATTCACCCCACACTTGGGGTAATCCCACCCCAACCCCCAATTAAGTGACTAAAAATTTATATAAAAGGGATAGGTTTATTTTTATTATATTTTTTATTGCAATAACTTTATCTGAATTTTTTGAAGAAACATGAAATGCACAATGAAGGATCCTTTATTTGATCGGTAGAATTTGAAAACATGAAAAAAGGATTTCATCAGTTTCATAGAATATTCTCTTGAAATCCCCCAAGAATTGTTAAATATGGACTTGTTTTATTAATTTTACACAAAGTTATCTTTTAGAAAGATCAAAGAAAAAATTTAATTTATGATTTTTTTCAAAGGGGCATTAAAGGGGGAACTTGAGTAAAATTTATACATAATGGTGAATCATTGAATGTTCTCCAAATACATGTGGATAAAATGTAATATTTGTTTGGAAAATAATAAAGGACAAGTTCAAATTTCCTTATGTAGAAATTAATAAATAATAATAAAAACAGTAAGAAATCCTAGAATATTTGTTCTCCAGCTGAGGTAAAATATAAAAATTATGATATTTTCAGTTCCAAACCTCATGTAGAAAAAGGTTATAAAATTTTAGACTCTCTCTAGGAGCTAAAAAGATATTTCATTCTAGTGGTGAAGAGGTAGAAATATCAATTTTCTATTATAAGAAATTTTAATGAAATGAAAATGAAGATCAATAGTATATCGTGAATAGAGTGTACTATTCAATGATTAAATTTTTTTCCTTATAAAATAAATTATTGAGAAGATTATAAGTGGCCCTGAATCTCACATTAAAATAATGGGAATAAATATGAAAGAAAAAATAGATATTGATGAAGATATTTTCTAAGAGGTTGAAAAAATGGCCATAGAGAGGTAATTTAAGGAAAGTGTTCTTCACATGGAACACATTTTGAAGAAACAAGATGGAATTTGAGAGATTCCAACTCAAAGTTGAAAAAGTTGAGTATAAAATTTGATGAAAAGTTTGGGAAGATAAGTAACCTTGAGGATGGGGTGAACACCTAAAATGATAATATGAAGATCCATTTGAAATCTATCTCAACTTGTACAACAGTTAAGAGAAATACAAATATAAAATATGGAATGAAAGAGTTTTTGCAAGAAATATTTGGATGTTTGGTTCCATGAAATAATAAAGAACCAATATTTATCTATTTTTTAAGATTTGGTCACATCATGAGTAGTTTTTTATAAGCCAATAATCCAAAACATATGAGAAGAAATCCAGTAGTTCCAACATTTTAACCAAGGAGAGACCAAACGAAGTTTGATTCTTATAGGAGATGATTAATTTGTCTTAAACTTAGTCACATGGTAAGGTATTTAAATTTGAGGAATGAATGAATGGGTAATGAATCCATATGGTGACAATCCACTCCTATTACTTATAAAGACAATGATTGTCATGGAAAAAATACTATTAATCTATAAAATTGGGTCAATGTTTTTGAAGATGGAATTTAACATCAATGGACAATGTATCAAAACTTTAAAAATGGATCTTCAAAACAAAAAACTTGGAAGGAGAAAAGAAGACTATGGAAAAAATAATAATGAGGTTTTCTTTATATTTGTCACGACCCATCCTTGGGCCTGTGCCGTGACTACCCCAAGCCCGCCTTCCATAGGCCAGGGGCTGGCGACTAGCACTAAAGGCGTAAACCCCGATAATTGGGAAGACATTGCCTTTATAAAAGTAAACAAAATACCACAGAGTACAAGAGGAAGTAAAACACTAAGTACAAAAGAAAGTGCTGAAAAGTATAAAGGGCTAGAATACATACCGAACTGAAATGTACAACTACAACTGAAAGGAAGTACAATAGAAAATAATAACAGCTGGAAGAAAAGAAGCAGCACCTGGGTCGTCCACCTCGGATCCTACCTGAAGGGTAGGTACAGATAGCGCAACTCCTGGATCGTCCACCACGGATCCTACCTGAAGGGTAGGTACATATAGCGCATCTCCTGGATCGTCCACCACGAATCCTACCTGAAGGGTAGGTACAGATAGCACAGCTCTTGGATCGTCCACCACAGATTCTGACTCGTCGTAAGATCCACCTCTGGGTACTGTCCAGTCCTCGAATACTCAGCCTCTGTCAGTGCTGCCCGTCGTCTACAACCAACACAATGAGGTGCGGGCATAGCCCGTACAGGGGTGAGTATAACGATACTCAGTAGGGAACCCAAGACCCTCAAGGTTTCTTTACATCCAACAAGGATAACCACAAAGAAAGATCTCAACAGATAACCTCTACTTAGGTATATGCCCATACATATACCTAAGTTATCAAGTAACCCATCTCAATCATGAGGAAACACATAGATTATGAAATCAACGGATAACCACTACCTAGGTATATGCCCATAAATATACCTAATAAATCAAGTGACCCATCTCAATCATGAGGTAAACACAAAGGTCATAGACTCAGCTCAAACCATGATTTTAATTATCGAAATCGTAACTGCTGAAGAGCCCCGTCTCTGGAGTGTACAGTGATCCGGTCACGACTCCGAGGTACTGCTCACTAACCTAAGACTGCTGAGGTACTCCTCCTGTCGAGTACCGCGGGCCAGCCACCCAAACACAGTAGTGCTTCCCGCTGGGGTATGCCACCCAAACACAGTAGTGCACACCCCCTAATAGCCTGTAGAGGTACTCTCCGGACGAGTACCGCGGGACTGCACCCAAACAAAGTAGTGCTCCGTCCATTGGGCTAGTCGACTCACTCCAAGTCGAGTCGGTCAAGCAGTCGTCAGGTCTCAGTCGGCTACACGGTCCTCGTACTCCGTACGCTTGTCTCTGGGAGGGTCCTCTCCATGAGCTACTGGTCGATACTCCAAGTATCTCAAAGTTCCACGAAGAAGTATCTCAAGGGACCTCCTCGTCATAGGGGTCTCAACGCAACAGACGACGCATCAATCAGATGCCCGACCTGTGAGTTATTAGCCTTTTCGTCCTAGCGGTCCCGTTGGATTCGTGTACGAACCAACCCGGCCGTATCTCAAATGTACTCCGAACTCTCATAGGGTATACTCATAGGGACCGTTTCTCAAAGTGATCACCAACACCGCTGATGGTTCGTCAAACGGACGTCCGATCTGAAAGTTATCAGCTTTTCCGTTCCAGGGGCCCGGTTGGATTTCGGGTACAATCCAACCCGGCCACTATCAAACTACATCCAAACTCAGGTGAAGTATGCCAAAATTTCCATATCATCAAGAGGAATCCAACAAAGTCGACGGCACGTCGATCGGACGACTGGAGCACAAGTTATAAGCGTTTCCGCTCTAAGGGCCCGGTTGGTTTCTGGTTTGAACCAACCCGGCCGTACCAAAAGTTCTTCGAAACCTTGAGTGTAATATACTGAAACGACCATCTCGATCCAAGGATCGTATCGCAACTGACGATGCGTTGATCAGAGGTCGGTAGCCCAAGTTATGAGCGTTTGAACGATAAATGCCCGAAAATAGGGGGTTCGGGCCCGGCCCGACCCGGCACGAGACCCCCTGGGTCGGCCCGAACCGGGGCGACCCGACCCGTGTCCGGGTCCGGCCCAACAGGGCGCGGCCCGGCCCGTGGGGCGTTGTTCGGCCTGGGCGCGGCCCGACCTGGTGCGCTCGCGCAGCCGCGAGGCCAGCTCGGCGAGCCGAGCTGAGCGGATAGTGGAGGAGGCGCGCACCACCATGATTGATGAGTCGAGACCCCCACGTGGGGGGCCGCTCCTTCGGGCAATGGACGCGAACCGGTGCCGCGTCCTCCCCTTGGTCCCGCGCGGCTGCTTGACCGCTGCCTGCCGCCGCGGAGGACCTTTCTTGCGGCGCCCCTGGCGGCCTGCCGGTGTCGGCCGCCGCCTCCGGCCGTCGGCGCCGCCGTGTCAGCGGGGCTCACCGGTGGGCCCTTCCGCGGACCACCAGACACGCTCCGGTTGTCCGTTTTGCTTTCCGTCTTCTCCAATGGTCCTCCCGGGACCCAACCTTCACTGCGGAGGCTTTAAGTTGACTTTGCGTCACCGTTTGTCGTCACTCTTCGTTCCGCGCACAATGATAAACCAGCGGAGTCTTCGAATCGCCTCCACGGCCCCGACTCTGGTCGCGGTTTCGTTCGGCCTGAACGGCACGTCGCGACGGCGCTGCGCTTCTTCGTCGCGTTCTTTCTTATTTCCGCGCGGTGCCACTGCACCGCACCGCCTTTGTTCGTGCCACAACGAACAAAACAACAAAGGGGAGGAGAGTCGGCCGTATTCGTGCGGTCCGACCTCCTCCCATTAAGTTGATAACAAGAGGCCCAAAAGACGAAGAACGAAAAAGGATTTTTCACGAACAAAAGTAATCAACCCCAACTGTTTTCCCCACAATCAAGAATTCCCAACCCACAAACATATTCTCCACGGATCAACTTAATATTTAGTTGATCCGCGTTCTTTGATTTAGAAGGAAGTAAATATGGGTTTATTAACATTCAAAATTAATTCCCTACCTTGAAAAATATGTCGCACATCGTCGAGTCACGGAAGTCGAAAGTCGCAGAAAAGAGAATCGTCGGCGTCGCGTCGTCGATCTCCGAGGATGGCGTTCTTGTCGACCCTTGTCGGAGGTCGGCATTATTCGTGTTCTTCGCATTCTTCGTCGAGGAAGGAGTTTTTCAAGGCTTTGAGTGATTTCTCCCCAGCCCTCTCGCACAACGAACCCCTTTAATAAAATAAGACTTGTCTTATTTTATTAACACACAAGACAAACTTTTTTCAAATTCAAAAATTGAATCAATCAATTAATTGAATTAATTGACAAGTTTAAACCACCCAAATTAATGTGTCTTTTAAACATTAAGTTAAACGTGATAGTTGAATCTCATTTAAGGGGGGTGCGGGTGCGTTACCTAATTAAAGGTGGGGGTTTTGAGGAAGTTGGAAAGTTGGGGATCGTGTGGGCCCCACCCCACAAATATACTACCTAGTGGAGTAGGATATAGTGGGTCCCACTTCAACCACTTAGCTTAGGTTAAACAACTTTAAATAAAATAAAATTGGTTGCACCATTTTATTTTATTCTTTTACTTAACCAAAAATTTCAAAAACCACACCCAAGTAAACGAAACTCCCGAAAATGTGTTCCTAAGAAATTACCAGTGCTGTGAGTCCATCGGTGTCCTTGGATTTCGATTCCGAGCACCGGTTCAAAAGTTAGGAAAACTCACTCATTCTTTCACTGAACGTACCCGAGCTAAACTTCAGAAAATGATTCCGGGCACACCGGGCCTCAGAATCCGGTGCCGTCAAAAACTGCGTTCTTGTAAAATTCCAAATAAATTAAGAAAAATAAATTTCCTTGAAATTTATGGGTCTTTACATTACTCCCACATCAAGTATTTACGTCCTCGTAAAGCTTTAACACAAACTGGGGATACAAAAGCGGTATAAGCACGCATCTGAGCCTTTCGCTCCCATGTGCTCACCTGGAGGTTCCCGTACTGCCAGTGAAAGCGCACCCAAGGAATCAACCATCCTCGTAGGATCTGCTCCTGTCGATCCTTGATCCCCACTGGAACCTCCGTGAAAGTCATCCCATCGCCAACGTCCAGCTCCTCATGGTCGATGATATGTGAAGGGTCGTGCTCATATCTTCCCAGTCGAGATACATTGATGACGTCGTTCACCTGGTGCAACTGAGGTGGATGGATCAAGTGGTAAACCACCTGGCCTACCCTGCTGAGGACCTAGAAAGGTCCGTTGAACATCGGAGATAACTTGTCGCCTCGGCCACATCTCCGTAAACCTCGTCGAGGTGAGACCCGTATAAGGACGTGATCGTCATCCTCGAACTCTAGAAGTCTCCAATTCCTGTTTGGAAATGAAACTCAAAACTCCTACTGTTGCGAGGGTATGGTTGGCCGAATCAAGAGTGATCGGCTGCACCCTCCTATGCATGAGTTTATCTTGTGCTGCCTGGGGTTTCCTTTTCGCCGACCAAGGAAAACCCGTCCCGACATTGTAGTTAGACCACAACTTTTTTCTGCCTAATATCGTCAATTTGTGTATGAACTGTGATTGCCCAGTCCATACTCAAACCAACGTCGTAAGGCCTTGACGCTGCCACCAAGAGATTCCAACCGAAACTCTCGCCTCGAGGGTCTAACCACACTGTCAGCATAAGTGTGATTTTCAAGTCTTCTCCCAAGGTATCTCCAGATGCGAGGGTCAAGTCTACGGCTTACCGGAAACTCTAGGTATGGGACAAGATTCATGGAAGGAAGGAATGCTTCATATCGACGTCTGTTACTACGGCAGCTAGTAGTGGACATAGACTATCCCTTGAATCATTTTTAGAGCCATTTTGTCACACTCCTTGACCGCATGCAGCTGCACTCTTCCCCTGCTCTCCAGCTCCCTGAGCCTGGCGGGGACAACTAAGGTGGGTGGTTGTAGAATTTTAAAATGTACAACACCTCATACTGGTCTCCTAGCTCTGCCTCCACGTTTGCTGCTTCGCAGACTCATCTCTCCTTAAAGATTCCTCTTCTTGAAACATTTAACATGCCCGAGTCTCTAAGACTAGCGCCGGTTTTTTGTTTCTTACTGAACTGTGCAGTCTTCATCTGCTCCTGGATGATCTGCACCTTCTTTTCCTACGATCTGTAAGAGCTGCTAATATTTCTCCCTTACAGAAAAGAGAAACTCGGTCTCATCCCCCGGATGAACCACGCCCATTGCCTAATACAGTCAATCCTGACATGAATGATGTATTCATACCATGGATGACGTCGTAAGGCCTCGACATAACTACCAATATATCCAACTGTCACTCTCGCCTCCAAGGGTCGAGTAACACTGTCGGCATCAGTGTGAGGCCACTGGGTCTCCTCCAGTATAAATATCGAAAGTGAGGGTCAAGTCAACAGTTTTTAACAGGAACCTCTCAGTATCAACCAAACAAAAGGACATGAAAGCAAGTGTCACTAGAATAATTGTCTTTTATTATTGTATCTCATAGTACAAAGTCAAAAATACCACAACAACATGGAACTAGAAGTACCAAGAAAAAAAAGGAATCCACTAGTTCCGCTCCAGTCCACCTGCTCCCGGAGCTCTACTGCCTTGTCCACCGCTCGGCTGTTGCTCAAGCACCCGCCGCTGCTTCTTCCTCGGTGGCTCCTCCAATGCCTTCAGATCAACTGTGCGGGGGGGTCGAACAGTCACGTGCTAGGTGACCCTTCCTGTCGCATTCATAACACTTCCTTCTCCTCATAAAACTGGCTCTGATCCTCTTGGACCTCTACATCATCTGTCTACTGGCTACAGATGACTCGGATACTGATGGAAAATAACGCGGCAAAGGAAGTAGATCCTGAACATGCTCGGGGTGTAGAGATACTGGTACAAACTCCACCCTGAAAAAGGTCTCAAAGTCTTCCCATGTGAAGGTCATCCCGTCGCAAAACTAGAACAAGTGGCTCCACCATCTCTCAGCTGCTGCCTGAAGGAGGCTGGCAGCCAAGATCACCATGAAGTCTGCTGGTGTCCCCACTAGCCTGAAGACTCTCACCACAGCCTCCAGCCAATCCTCAGCCGCCTGCGGGTCCATCTCTCCCCGGA
Organism: Viscum album; assembly: GCA_963277665.1. Classification (NCBI taxonomy): domain Eukaryota; kingdom Viridiplantae; phylum Streptophyta; class Magnoliopsida; order Santalales; family Viscaceae; genus Viscum; species Viscum album. The sequence goes on from OY728152.1 coordinate 1,770,640,094, forward strand.
ACCTAGGTCGCCTCTGGCGCTGGAACTCGTGCAGCGAACTCAAACAGCGTGCATCGCCTACTATTGGGGCTGGTGGCATCGGTGGCCCAACATATGGTAGTACCGTTGGTGCCTCCTCTGGTGCCTCTACTACAAGAGGGCCATGTACCGAAGCCTCATTGCTTGGCAGGCTGTCAGTACGTACATCTCTCGGGGCTCGAGCTGATCGTCCGTGGAAAGGAATCCTGAAAGAAACATATGTGACACTGTCAAACGATTATACTTGGTGAGATGACCTGGTTTGAGCTGACTTTTAAAAACTTCTGGAAACACACACGCAACAAGTGTTTTCGTGCACAAAGTCGGAAATCAGTCGTCAGGGTCCTAGTGTATGGATACGTCGGCCGCCCGCACCAACACTGGACTCCCTGAACTAAAAACCACACTCGGCACTCTTAACATTGTTGCTTCATAGAAATAAAATATCAGAGTTATAAGTTCTGTGATAGAACCGATTCCACTGATACCAATTTTTCACGACCCATCCTCAGGCCCATGCCGTGACTACCCCAAGCCCACCTTCCATAGGCCAGGGGCTGGCGACTAGCACCAAAGGCGTAAATCCCGATAACTGGGAAGGCATTTCCTTTATAAAAGTAAAAAAAACACCACAGAGTACAAGTGGAAGTAAAACACTAAGTACAAAAGAAAGTGATAAAAATTAAAAAGGGCCAGAATACAAACCCAAATGAAAAGTACAACTACAATTGAAACGAAGTACAACAGAAAAGAAAAAAAGCTGGAAGAAAAGAAGCAACTCCTGGGTCGTCCACCTCGGATCCTACCTGAAGGGTAGGTACAGATAACGCAGCTCATGGATCGTCCACCACAGATCCTACCTGAAGGGTAGGTACAGATAGCGTAGCTCCTGGATCATCCACCACGAATCCTACCTGAAGGTTAGGTACAGATAGCGCAGCTTCTGGATCCTCCACCACGAATTCTGACTCATTGTGAGATCCACCTCCGGGTACCTTCCAGTCCTCGAACACTCGGCCTCTGTCAGCACTGCCTGTCATCTGCAACCAACACAATGAGGTTTGGGCATAGCCCCTGTAGGGGTGAGTATAACGATACTCAGTAGGGACCCCGAGACCCTCAAGGTCTCTCTAAATCCAACAAGGATAACCAAAAAGAAAGATCTCAATAGATAACCTCTACAAAGGTATATGTTCATACATATACCTAAGTTATCAAGTAACCCATCTCAAGCATGAGGAAACACAAAGATTATGAAATCAACGGATAACCACTACCCAGGTATCTGCCCATAAATATACCTAAGATATCATGTGACCCATCTCAATCATGAGGTAAACACAAAGATCATAGACTCAGCTCAAACCAGGATTTTAATTATCGAAACCGTAACTGCTGAAGAGCTCCGTCTCTGGAGTGTACAGTGATCATGTCATGACTCCGAGGTATGACTCACTAACCTAAGACTGCTGAGGTACTCCTCCTGTCGAGTACCGCGGGCCAGCCACCCAAACACAGTAGTGCTTCCCGCCGGGGTATGCCACCCAAACACAGTAGTGCACACCCCCTAATAGCCTGCAGAGGTACTCTCTGGACGAGTACCGTGGGTCTGCACCCAAACAAAGTAGTGCTCCATCCGTCATGGGTCTGCACCCAAACAAAGTAGTGCTCCGTACACTGGGCTAGTCGACTCACTCCAAGTCGAGTCGGTTAAGCAGTCGTCAGGTCTCAGTCGGCTACACAGTCTCCGTACTCCGTACGCTCGTCTCCGGGAGGGTTTGATCCACGAGCTACTCTTAGATACTCCAATTATCTCAAAGTTCCACAAAGAATTATCTCAAAGGACCGCCTCATCATCGGGGTCTGAACGCAACAGACGGTGCGTTAATCGGATGCCCGGCCTGTGAGTTTTTAGCCTTTTCGTCCTAGGGGCCCGGTTGGCTTCGTGTACGAACCAACCCGGCCGTATCTCAAATGTACCCCGAACTCTCATAGGGTATACTCATAGGAACCTTTTCTAAACGTGATCACCAACACCGCTGACGGTTCGTCAAACGGACATCCGGTCTGAAAGTTATCAGCTTTTCCGTTCTAGGGGTCCAGTTGGATTTCGGGTACAATCCAACCTGGCCACTATCAAACTGCATCCAAAACTCAGGCAAAGTATGCCAAAAGTTCCGTCTCATCAAGAGGAATCTAACAAAGTCGACGGCACGTTGATCGTACGTCCGAAGCTCAAGTTATAAGGATTTCCGCTCCGAGGGCCCGGTTGGTTTCAGGTTCGAACCAACCCGACCATACCCAAAGTTCTCCTAAACCTTGAGTGTAGTATACCAAAACGACCATCTCGATACAATGATCGTATCGCAACTGACGGTCCGTCGATTGGAGGTCTGTAGCCCAAGTTATGTGCGTTTGAACGATAAATGCCAGAAAATAGGGGGTTCGGGCCCGGTCCGACCCGGCCCGAGACCCCCTGGGTCTGCCCGAACCGGGGCGACCCGACCCAGATCCGGTTCTGGCCCAACAGGGTGCGTCCCGGCCCGGCCTGGGCGCGGCCCGCCCCACCCTGGGCGCGGCTCGGTCCGGCATGGGCGCGGCCCGGCCTGGCGCGCTCGCGTGGCCTCGAGGCCAGCTTGGCGAGCCGAGCTAAGCGGACAGTGGGGGAGGCGGGCGCTCCTCTGATTGATGAGCCACGACCCCCACGTGGGGGGCCTCTCCTTCGGCCAACAGACGCGGCCCGGTGTCGTGTCCCCCCCTCGGTCCCGCGCGGCCGCGGAACTGCTGTCTGCCACCGCGGCTGAAGCCGCGACGAACCTTCCTGTCGGCGCGCCGGGCACCGTTGCCTCCTGGTGGCGGGCCGGTGCCGGGTGCTGCCTTCGGCCGCCGGTACCTCCGTACCGTCGTGGCGCGTCGGTAGGCCCTTCCGCGGACCACCAGACACGCTTCGGTGGTCTGTTTTGCTTTCCGTCTTCACCAACGGTCCTCCCAGAACCCGACCTTCACTGCGGAGGCTTCAAGTTGACCTTACGGCCCCGTTTGTCATCGCTCGTCATTCCGCGCACAACGATCAACCAACGGACTCTTCGAATCGCCTCCATGGCCCCGACTCCGGCCGCGGTTTCGTTCGGCCTCAACGGCGCGACGCAACGGCGCCGCGCTTCCTCGCCGCGTTCTTTCTTGTTTCCGCGCGGTGCCGCTGCACCGTGCCACCTTTGTTCGTGCCACAAAAAACAAAACAACAAAGGGGGAGTAGAGTCGGCCGTGTTCGTGCGGTCCGACCTCCTCCTGTTAAGTTGATAACAAGTGGCCCAAAAGACGAAGAACGACAAAGGATTTTTCATGAACAAAAGTAATCAACCCCAACAGTTTTCCCCGTAATCAGGAATTCCCAACCCGCAAACATATTCTCCGTGAATCAACTTAATATTTAGTTGATCCACATTATTTGATTTAGAAGGAAGTAAACATGGGTTCATTAACATTCAAAATTAATTCCCTACCTCGAAAAAGACTTCGCACGTCGTCGTGTCACGGAAGTTGAACGTTGCGGAAAAGAGAATCGTCGACGTCGCGTCGTCGATCTCTGAGGATGGTGTTCTTGTCGACCCATGTCGGAGGTCGGAATTCTTCACGTTCTTCGCGTTTTCATCCAGGAAGGAGTGCTTCAAGGCTTTGAGTGATTTCTCCCCAGCCCTCTCGCACAACGAACCCCTTTAATAAAATAAGACCTGTCTTATTTTATTAACACACAAGACAAACGTTTTTGAAATTCAAAAATTGAATCAGTCAATTAATTAAATTAATTGAGAAGTTTAAAACGCCCAAATTAATGAGGCGTTTAAACATTAAGTGAAATGTGAGAGTTGACTCTCATTTAAGGGGGGTGTGGGTGCGTTACCTAATTAAAGGTGGGGGTTTTGAGGAAGTTGGAAAGGTGGGGCTCGTGTTGGCCCCACCCCACAAATATCCTACCTAGTGGAGTAGGATATAGTGGGTCTCACTTCAACCACTTAGCTTAGGTTAAACAACTTTAAATAAAATAAAATTTGTTGCACCATTTTATTTTATTCTTTTACTTAACCCAAAATTTTAAAAACCACACCCGAGCAAACACAACTCCAGAAAAGGTGTTCCTAAGAAATTACTGGCACAGCGAGTCCATCGGCGTCCTCAGATTTCGATTACGAGCACCGGTTCAAAAGTTTGAAAAACCCGCTCGTTCGTTCACTGAACATACCCGAGCTAAACTTCGGAAAATGATTCCGGGCACACCGGGCCTTGGAATCAGGTGCTGTGAAAAACTGCGTTCTTGTAAAATTTCAAAGAAATTAAGAAAAAAAAATTTCCTTGAAATTTCTGAGTCTTTACAATATTAATTATGTGGAAGAGAATGTGTAGTTAACTTCACTAAATAATATGTATTCCAATATGTCACTTATATCCATCATGGAAGAATTTGTTCCAAAGTGGTTATTCAAAAACTACTAAAAGGAAAATGATGATGATGTAATATAGAAGAAATATATAGGTTAGATCAAATTATGATGTAACATAATAAGCTACTTGTTTATATTTTATTTATTCATTTTTTTGAAAAACCAAAGCTAAAGAAGGATGAAAATGATTCTATTTAAAAATAGAAGTATGCAAGTGGTATAATTCAGGGGAAATCCTTTGGAAAGTGTTCAAGATATCTAGTTACAACTAATAATGAATAAATTGAAAATATTATCACATTCCTTTCTAAAAATTTCAATAAAGGGAAAATGAAATATCTAAGGTGATGGGCTGGTTCATCTTAACTAGCCCTATTACTCAACCTAAGGAAATTTAATTCACCAATCACCCATATGTTTTATTATTTAATGTTTTTTGAATAAGTGTATAATTAAGGGGGGGATGTGATCCATGAGGTTATTTTTCTAGAAAAATATACATTACTAGAGATGAAAAGAATATTTGTTTTTGAAATAAATTTGTGTGGTTTTAGGCCACTTAAAGGAGATAAAATTGGAAAAAACTACCAAAAAAATTAATTTCTTATATTTATTCTAAATTGTGGTTTTGTATTTGGTATCATTTGATAGTTTTTAGGATATATATGATCTATTAATATGGAGAAGCGTTTTCCCAATTGTGGTATGCCCATATTAATATTCAATATTTAGAGGCTCAAACTAAACAATCAAGGAGAGTTTCAAATAAAATCAAAGGAAATTAATCCTTTATTATAATATTTTGAAGCCTGTGAAGAACTAAGAATATAAGAGTTTAAGTGGTATCAAATTTTTAATTGTTGGTATCAATTAATTCATCATGTGGTATGATCCTCACAAATAAGTGGTTTAATTTTATATTATAACTATTTGGTGTGAAGTTATTGATATCATTAGTTTTATTATGAAGTAAAATATCTAAAGATGCTATGATATTTTAATTGATATTCATGAGTGTCCTAGAAAAACTTGTGGTTGTCTATAAAAACTCTTGTTTCCTACACTGAGATTGGGATAAACATACTTAGAGGATATATTGACATCACATGTCCCAAGTGATAAATTAAATATATGAATCTCTCTAGAAAATTTATTCAGAATAGATATTGGATTATGGGTGATGGAATAAGATGATGAAGTACTCTCTATCCTCATAAGGGGAGTTGAGGACCATGTGGAAGGCCACTTAGAAGATGAAGATAATGGGGGAGTTGAGATTTCTTTGTGTTTATTCCCATAAATTGGTGTGAGATTTTAAAATTAAATGAAGAGAGTCTTATAAGATTGTTATATACCTTCAAATAAGGGAGATAAATAAGATAAGTTCATCTTTATATATTATGGGAAAGATTGGAGAGACCCTTTTTATTATGAGGAAAATTTTTATTTCATTTCTAATATGGGGAGAAGTTATCTAGAATGGGGTGGAGATAACTTAAAAGTGGAGAATAACTTGATTAGGAGTTCACTAAGTATTATAAAAAAATCGAAGGGGGATTGTTTGAAATAAAACAAATTATTTTAGATTTGATGGAAATAGGGAAAGAAGATTATTGTAATCTCAAGGAACCAAATTATATTTTTTGACATAGAATTATTGAAAAAACAAATTTGAATATGAATAAACTGATGTTTTTTAGATTGGTTGATCCCATTTATTATGGATATAGTGAGTTTTTGACAACAAGATATTTATATGGGAATTGTTGTTAAAGAAGTATAGGTCAAGTGGAAGATGTCTGGATGAAAATAGAAAGTAAAGAACCAAGAGTGGGGTTGAAAAAGAGTGTCAAATTAACAAGACATGAAGTCCACACCCATGGTAGAGGGTGTATTGATGTTATTTTTTCTAACACTAGAAAGGTTAAGCCTATGGTTGAGGTCATGGGGAAGTTATAGAGGAGGACAAGTGCGGCCATGCCCAAGGTGATTGGTGTGTTTTGAAGACATGGCTCAAAATGGGTAGATTTATATTGTCCAAGAAAATGGTGGGATTTTAGTTTAACTCTCCAAAATGTGTATAGGAAAGAGGAAAAACCCGTATTGGATGTTCCCATGGTCAAAGGGATGAGGTGAAAGCCAACATGCCTAGGATGACCATGTTTAATGCCATGGTTCTCAATGTTTTGAATGAAAATGAATAATTTTTCTACATCAGTCCATAGTGAAGTATTCATGGTCAAGAATGTGTTGAATGTTCAATACATAAATTTTAAAGGAGGCCAACATGGGATGGACCACACCATAGATATGGTTGTAGTGATTTGATATGATCCCTATTTCACATGGTAAAGCCCAAAATGAGTATAGTAGTGCCTGAAGTGGTTTTGGTTGACTAGTATAACTACAAGAAAAAAACTAATAGATGAGGACCACACTGATGGTCTTTAGTGTGTTAAGATAAAATGATTAATGAATTTTAACTAGGGTATGGTATGGGGTGCGTTGGGGGTTTGACGTGACAAATATAGAGGTTCTCACTCTAACAATTCATGAAAATGTGTTCAATTATTCAACAATCAAGGTATTGATGTTTTGTTCATGATTTTATTTTTATCTGAAGGGTATTTGGATAATTATATGGTTGAATTAAATAATGATTAATTCATGTTTTAAAAGAGTTTTTCTAGGTTTTAAAAAATAAATAGTATCTATAGATATGATGGAAATACTGGAAAACCATAATAGAGAAGTTGATGGGAAATTAGAATATCCCAATGGTTATAAAATAGGTGGAATTTGATTGGAACATGATCTCCTCATTATCAAGGAATTATATAAATGGAAAAGGAGGGAATTAGGGGAGTCTATATACATTCTCACATATCTTTATAATAAAAAGGTATATTAAAAATGATTTAATAAACATCTAAATTCCTTTAAGAGAAAGAATAGGTTGAGTTCTAGGAGATGGCTTGGAAATTCTTGAATAGGTATTTGGCATCCACTAAATATATTTCCAAGAGAATCTTGATTTCAATATCTAAAGTAATTTTTTTTCCAGAATTAGTTGGGAAAGAAAAAGAGTGTTTCAAAGTGTGTTCTCATAAGAGTTGTAGGAGTAGCTCAGTGGTACTTCAACAAATCATATATCATTATTTTAATATGCATTCAGAGATTCTATGAAGGGACCTACATGTCTATAAATTGTTTGTGGATCCTTCCTAGATTACTGAGAAAAGGAGGAGAAATAAAAGGTAGAGAGTCTTGGGTGATAGTGAGTGGAACCTAAACTTTGTAAGGTAATGAGCATAGGAAAGAAGTAACCTTTACCAAACCCTTTTAAAGTGAGTTAACCCTATGAATAACAATTATCTCAATAGTGTACTTTGATTAATAAAAAAATACCTATGAATTCTCTTTGGATATAACCAAGTGAGGGTGGACCATGAAAATTCTCATGTCTCTATTTACTTTATATTAGGACCAAAAAATAGATCATGAAACCTTAAGTATATATAGTAAAAAACAAAAAAAAGTGACCCTCAGCTATGAGAGGTTAATATCTATATTGGGGTAGTGAGATCTTTAAGGTTAAAGCATTTAATTCGGAAAAGACCAGAACACCCTGATTCTACCCTTAGGGAAATTTCACTCTAAGCCCCTATTGAGGGACTAGAAATCTCCTAGGATGATGGCTAGGATATTGGTAAATAATTTAATTATTATACCTAGATATATCAATACATTTGAAATTATTTATCATACCAGGATTGTTTTTTATCACTTGGTAAATCCACCGAATCTTTCTCAAGTACAAGATGCATTCTAGGTACATCTTATAAGGTGGTACATACCTAGTCCTTTATATGTACTAAAATTAGTGGTTATACCACTTGATAATGATATACATTATGTGTAATAAATTTTAGAGATTATGGAATGAATATAAAATGTCTTATAGAACAAGACCACTCACCTGGTTAATATTTTTTGGTTGGATCATAAATTTGAAGAAGCTATGTGGGAACCTAAAGATGTGATGAGGACAAAGTGTCCTCAGTTTTTTTGTATCCATGTGATAGAATTTATAGGTAAAAATTAATATAAGGATGTTATAATGTAATAATAAAAGATTTTATGATATATTTATCTTCAAATATGCTTGACGTCATTGAAATATTATTTTACACACAACCTCAAGTTTAAACAAAATATGATATACTATTGAAATATTATTATTAACTACATCAGTTATCAGTTATCATTTAGATTTTAAAATATTAATAGGAAAAAATAATTTATGTAAAATTATTTTCTAGAAATTTATAAAATTAATTCACTGGTCATTAATTGGATAAAAATGAAAATAAAAACAATCAAAGGCAAAAGAGATGTTTTTATAATAAAATAGATTTTATGCATGCTATGTGTTTTATCTTAATAGATTAAATTAATAACTATTTATGAGATATTATAATTAAATTTATATATTATATATACAATAAAATATTTTAAAATTCATGTAATGGTTTTTACTAGGAAAGAAATGAGAATAAATTCAGTTTTATGCTTGATAATGCATAAAAAATGGTTTTCATTGCATTTCAAATGAATATTTTCAAATTAATTTATACCACTTATAGAAATTGAATTTGATAAAATTGTTTCCATATTTGAAATATGTTTTTCCTAATTTGGAAAATATTGGAATTTTAATTTTGGTCATGATGAATAGTAAAAACATTTAAAAATTTGTTACCAAGGTTAGAGTTAAAATGAGTTTACTGGGGGGGGGGGGGGGGTTAAACTAAGAGATAAAGTTAAAAATGAAATTTAAAATTGTATAAATATCATTATTTGAAGGTATTAAGACCTCATATTATCTTACAATTGTTATATTTTCTATTTTTTTCCACTTTCAAAGGAAAGTGACTTTATATTATTTATATCTTTTAAGAAATTCTAGGAGTGTCCCTCACCTGAATTGTAAAAGGGAAAATATTCTGCCTCCTTATCCAAAAACATTGATAATTTTATCTTAGATCATACCTACCCAAAAACCATCCTAGCTTCAATCCCTTAATTCTTGAGATTATTTTCTTCTCAAAAGACCATCCTAAGAAGGACTAAGTTGTAAGATTGATGAGGTCTTTTAAAGAATATATAATAATATTTCCCTATTTTTTAAAGTTTATTTCTTATTTTACTTACTATAAATCCTTGAAATACATCCTAACATAATTAATCTTGTATCATAAATATAATGACATATTTTTATCATTATGTGAAAACCATTTTCCACCTCATTTCCATCAAACAAGAAATGAAATTATCACTCGTGGGTAGGTGTGGACTACCATCCTCATAAAATAATATGATCCATTTTCCTTCACTAAATCAAACTTATGTATATAATAATGTATTTAACAAATATATATGAATATTATGAATTAGTTTTCATTCTGTAAACATAAAATATTTTCTATCTCTCTTCCCTTATATTTATTAGAAAATGGAAACAATATTCATGTGTACATACAGACTACCATCATTATGAATGGTGTAACTCATTTTTGTATTTCTACCACTAACAAACAGTTTAAAATATGTATAAAATTTATATATATGATATTTATATCATGATTAAAATTATGGAGAATATGAAAAAATGATCAAGATGAAAGGAATTCAACTACCAAATTGAAACATAGAGGAAAAATGAAGCAGTTAACACCTGAAATAAAAGTGATAATGAAATATTTTCAATGACTAGGTGATAATATGTTATAATTAAACCATGTATGGTATTATAATTATGAATATTTTTTTATATAAGTATAATAACTATAAATTTATTATAAATTCCCTTATAATGAAAGTCAGACATGGGGAAAGAGTTTTATGTTTCAATCTCACTTTTTACCAGGATTGTTTCCAATTACATTTTTTGATGATATAATTATATGATATATCTATCATAAATAGATTTTATTTTCTTTTAATATACATATTTATTTATATTTCGTGTTTTAATTCCATTTTTATCTCTCATAATACACAAAATTATGAAAGAATGTTTTTAAGGAAAATTGACTTTATTTCTCTCTTGGTCCATGAATCATTTCTCTTCCATATACTTGTTTTCAAAAATACTCAAGAATGTTTTACTATTATATAAAAATTAATTAACTTCATATTTATTAATATTTTTATTTCAATAAGAATTTGTAAAAATAATATTCTTATTATTTTCCAAATGGGGTATTTTTTTATCGAAGGTGTAAATAAAATCCTTATTTTAATGTATGATACACGAATAAATTTTCCCACCATCATGAATAATAATTTATTTGAATATTTATGAAATTTTATATGTCTTTTTTTAAAATTAAATGTTTTTACTAATATTATTTAATTTTTTAGATTTTAATTAAGTTAAATCAAAATAAAATGGGTATTTTCCTCAAGAAATGTTTCAGTGATCTTTTAAGGGTATTTTCATATATGAAAATATCCATTGATGTTAATTGTTCTAACTGAGGATCTTATCTAATGATACTATATTTATTCCTTCCACAAATTGTTTGTGAATATTATGATGAAATATTTATGAAAACCATTTTATTTTCCACAGGTTAATCTGTGATGAAATGACAAATGTTTTCATGATCTTATGGAATAAATATGAGTATATTATGATTTTGTACTGGGTGGGTCTTTTATAGACCTGAAATTAAAGGGGTAATGATTAATGTTTTATGATCCCAAAGGGTACACATGTAGTTAACCCATGCCCAAAAGAGTTTACACAAGTAGTTAGCATAATCCTAAAGCATGTTCATTGTTGGTTAGCCTAATACAAACATGTGATGATTGTATTTATGGGTATCCTTGACCTATGATTTATTAGATTATGATTATGTCACAATTTCTATACCACTCTCTATGACATGTTCTTATGCTTATTATATGATCTCATGGATCATGATCTTTGATTCTTCTATGATTCATATTTTATGATCTTTTAAATCTTTATTCCATGATTATTATTTATGAATTACTAGGTATTATTTTCAAATATTAAACCCGTATTATCGTACCCTTATTATCATTTTATGCTTAAATATGATAATTAACTTATATATCACATATTTAAACTTAAAGAGCATCTAATATCACCCTTTCTTTTGTTCCCTTTCCATAGGTTATGAATAATGGTTTTAAGTAGGGTATGATTAATAAGTGTACTATGTGTGAAGAACTTCGTGGGATATGTTTAAGATCTTTATCAAAATAAGTTGAATATGTATCTATACTTCAAAGACACCAAACCAATATGGTTCAAGATAAATGTATGGTTATGATATAAATCGAATATTAAAATAAAATGATATAATATTTATGTATGTAATGTTTGTGTATCCTCACTAGATACATTGGAATTTATTTTAATAAATCTATAATTTTTGAGTTCAAGGTAGAAAAATAGAAAAATTCCCAGATCGTATGACTTTACAGTGAATCATATGAATTTACATGAGAATATGAACTCTTTGAATGAATTAAAAATATTTTTATAAGACTTAAATGATTTAATAATACATTTAAGGAAGTTTGTATGTGTTTAGATATTTTTAAGACTTAGTAGAGATTCTGTAAGACTTATAAACGATTATGAAATAAAGACAACTTCTTTTTAAGACTTCAATGTCTTAAAAAATGTGTCTAGCTAAAAAATAAATGACTCCTAGTTAAGGGATGATGAATTTGTAACTTTTTATAACTAAAATGTCATATGAAATGAACTTATGATGTACTAATTAACATTTTTGATGGATCATACTATTTAAAGACCCCATATGACATTAAATTCATACAAAGTGACTCCCTGGATCTCTTATGACTTTGAACCTTAAAATATTTTCAGTTCCTAAATGTGAATATTTGAGTTTTTAGAATTATTGATTCTAAAGAAAAAAAATCAAATTGTGATGATTCTATAATAAATACTCAATATTATAAACATTAAAGACACTCAAATGGGTGAGTGATGCTAGCCTGATAAATATGAGAGATTATATTTATGTATTTTATAAGTAGATAAAATAAATAATAATTTGAGAAACTTGTTAAAGACTAAAAATTATGGTTCCAAAATTTAATTATTTATATGAATATCACATATAAGTATTCCAAAAATGAAAAAATAAAGCGAATTAGTTACTTGATAATGAATAATAAACATAATGGATTTTTGAAAATATTATAGAAGAAGTTTATTCGAGTATTGGGTTGTTCAAAATAGTTTAAATCATTAAAAAATCATTGATATCCAAGGTGAATTAGTGATTTGATGATATTCATTTCTAAGATAATGGAGATCATGCTATGATGGGAGCCTATGAATTCACCCAACCTTAAAATTATAGGAATTAAAGATTTAACTAAATCTAGAATTGGAGAAATTGATCTATTGATGTTCAAGTTGAGTATCAAAAAATTAAATATCGTAAGAGACCATGTCATTATTGGTGAATAAAATTGTAAAATACTGAGCTACCAGTTATTGTGTTTAGATCCAATCTATAATCTCTCTACTTTGTACAGAAATCTACGACACCACATGGATAGAGTTACACATTACATAAAATTTTTATATGTATGGTCTTCATGCAGTTAAGAAGATTGAATTTTTGATTATGTGATTAATTTTTGAGAATAAGTCATGTCAGTTGTAGAAAAAGAAAGGACTTATTCAATAATGATAAATAATAGGTAAGTAAATTGAAATTCAATCATTTCACTTGGGATACACATTTTGAAAAATGATATATGGGAGGTACCAAGTTTTTATATGTGAACATATTTTTTCAACGTACATGGAATACTTTTCATGTTTCAATTTATGGAAATCTTATAAGAACCCATAGAAAATGAGATGATCCACCTATATATATTTGTGCATTGAGAAAATAAATAATATAGAAAAATATAGAAGGTGATGATTCAAACTGAGTTGGTCAAGATAAACTAATATCTCTAGAATAAAGTTGAAGTATTAAGTGAGTCGATAGGAATAATAATATATCTCTAGGAATAAAAAGTAAGTGAACATATTACATATTAAAGTGAGGGAAAATAGAGAAGTCGATCTAGTATAGAACTGACAATCTTTTGGGTTTTAAATAATAATAATAATTTGGATGAGTGATATGAGAGTTGTGAACTCTCTAAGAAAGAAAAAAAATTATGAGAGGAAAAGTATAACATTCATGGCACTTAATTCTTATATCAAGGATAAAAATAGTGTATTCAATTATTTAATCAAAAGGAAATATCTTCAAAATATATTCATTTCTTTATACACTCTCCAGGTAATATATTTTTTGGGATATATTCTAGAGATTCTAGAGTGAGATAGAGGAAAACGATAGATTATATTGTGAAACTAGGATTTAGGTACTAGAATAAAGGATAAGTTTCATAAGTAGTTATTAAAGATGTAAAGGAATTCAAATTTTCTCAATTACTGAGGAAGTAGATCTTTTTTTTGGGTGCAAAGAAATCACTAGATAGATTATTGATATAATTCAATATAGTGAGGAATCTAAGATGTCAAATTGGTGCAATTCTGGTTTGAATACTATGGTATACAATATAAATATCCCTAATATTGTGTAACATAGTTAAGTTATGTTAGATTTATAATATGGCCATAAATTTACAATGTAATATAGGAATATAGGTTTCAATATAATCCCTGTACAACACAATGTAATTTTCAAAAAGACTATTATTATAGAATCTGTGTCTCAATGAGAGTTGAGCATAAAAATGAGTAGGTTTCCCACATTGAGGAAAAATCTTGTCAGAAGACATGTTCCAATTTTCTTTTCAACAGATGCATTTCATATCGTTTTATTTCTGGATAAACAACAAGTGTTCCATTTACATCTTAATAGTTTCCATGGTTTATATACCAGAAGGCTTTAAGTATCAAAAGAATAATTTGTTTATTGCAAAATTTATTTTCAAACACCTTATTCAAACCCCTATTAGGTGTGTCTACATGAATAATTTTCAATCTGAATTTTCATCATAAAATATATCCCTCTAATTATACCATAAAATTATTTTGTCAAAGTTGTTTTTACTAAATTACATGAAGTGTGTATGTGAAGTCATCTTTGAAGAGAATTCATAAGTGACTCAGATGGAAAATTCAGACTCGATCAATGTCAAGATAGATATAGAAGTCTCTCTTATGAACTTGAAATAAAGAAAAAATAAATAAGGAAAAGATTATTAGAAATAATTCAAGAATGTAAAATGAGTCAAAAATAGTTGAGTTATTTATAGTTGTAAATGTGGTGATAAATCTATGTAATATCATTACTCTAGTGAATCAAGTAGCTCAAGCTATGAGGTAGATGGATTCAATTATTCACTTAGCAGATTTTATTATGAAATCAATAGATACTTGGGAAAAATTCCCTGTGAGATATCTAAATACAAATATTCTTATATCATGAAACTTTATGATGAAATTTGATAGCTAGAGGAATAAGTTTATGTCATAGAGAATACATTAGAAGAGAAAGTGAGCTACTGTAACTCATAAAAAAATTGTGAAATTGAAAAAAGAAACTATAACCCATTATAATGAAATAATTTTATTTTATGATGAATAATTGATAATGTATTTATGTGGGAATTATGTTTTTCAAAATTTATTTAAATATACTTTCTATTCATTTGAATTTTTTTATAAATCACCACAAATGAAAAGTTTGACTAGACAGAAAAAAATATAAAATAGTGAAATGCATAAATAATTATATACTATATACAATTCAAAATCATGATGATAAATTGGAAAATTTTTAGTGATATTATGGATGAAGGGTAAAATCACTTGAATACTAGAAATAAATTCCAAATATGAAGTGTCAAAATTTCTAGGTGAAACTAAAAAATCTATAAACACCAAAGTTTAACCCTCATAATTTGATGGAAGAAGTAATTCCACCATAATTACATCTAATATGAGTATTTCTTCATAAAATATTGAAGTGTGTGGAAAAAGGAGAATGGTATCAAATGGAGAAGATTCGACCTCGTTATTAAGAAATACAATGTCCCACAACCCCAAAAAATTAGTGTGTTCTAAAATTTTCTCAATTGAATAATTTTTTTTCTAGAACCAGGGTGTTCTATGATGGTGTTTGGTGTTCATGTTGTGTTTCTTGCCAATTAATTTTTGGGTTAATAAAATAATATTAAATTCTATGGATGTTTGTTTACAAAAAATTTACTTTTGTTTGAGGTATTGGAGAATTTTATACAATGACATTATTTTCTAGTATTTGGAAAATTATTGGGTGTGATCTATGTTTCATGTGGTTATTGAAATAGACACTCCCAATAAGGTTATTGATAAATCCGACCAGGGTGTCAAATTAATAAGAGAAAATGATTATATTGTGGTAAGAGAGGTGACATCATGGACCATTCAAAAAATTTCCACGAATCATAGGAAACAAGGGATCAATATGGGAATTCAAAGGGAATCAACTCAAGAAAGAGATAACCATTTTAGTATGGATGTTGACCTCTTGATGAAGATGTTGAGAGGTTTCACAAAAATAGTAACAATAAAGGTGATAAAAATTTCTTTATAAGGTGCAATAAGGTAGTAAAAATTTATAAGAAATGCATAAAAGTTCTTGCTTATGAATAAGAAATAATAAAGAACATAGATAAAGAACCAATGACTCATACTACCAAGAAATATTCTAAAAAGCAGGATACTACACTCATGAACAAAAATGAGCATGAGCCTTAGTATTTATTAATCATAAGGATAAATCATTTGGAAGTGGATAAGAAGATTAAATTGGATAATAAAAAGACAATTTACTTATTTTTTAAAGTAGAAGAGCCTATTTTAACTAAGTAGAAATATAAAGTTAGGAATAGTTCCATGATTCCAAAATAAGATAACATTTGGAAACCCAAATAAATTATGCATATAGAATACTAGGAATTTTAAATAATCATAAAAAATAGACTTTATGTTAGGAAATAGTTATCAGCCCTGTTTATCATATTTAAATTATGATATAATTCCACATTATTTCCATATTGCATTCGATATTTATCATGGAAGAGAGAATTGAAGATGAATCTTGAAAATTAGATAAATTGTGAAAGATTTAATTTATATACATTTTGAAGTATTATCCATCATAGAATATCTATAGTTATATTTATTTCAAAATTATTATTAGAAATATCTACCAGTGTCATAGATACTTGTAAATGACTTTGGTGTTGAAAGGAATGTATCCCTAGAGGGGGAGAAACCAAAAAAGACCAATCTATATTAAATTATACATTTTTAAGAATATGGAATTATGGATAAATTTGAAAAAAGATAAACTTTTATGGATTATTTTCATTTTTCCAATGTTATTTTTATTTATGTTGAACATTTTTATTAAGGAGGATTTATTATCTAACAAAATAGGGAAGAAATACATTTAAATTTAATGTTTTTTATGTTTGTTTTCATTTAATTTCATATTCTTAAATACTCTGGAAAATATATTTGGACAACCCCCAAGATTTGAAAGAAAGCAGTTGGTATCCCATTAAATGTAATTTGTGGCCTAATTTGTTGTGTAAATTGACTGCTCATTTTTTCTACACCAGGTTATCCTAATAGGAATTCGAAATTGTTAGTATATTTCACTTCACAAAGAATATGTGATGCCTCATTCTCTTATAAAGTTAATGAATAACTTGTAATGTGAATGAATAATAAAGTTGAGTATATGTTGTATTGACAGAAGGTTGTGAAGGCCCTTCCTATACTTTGAAATTAGGGGAATTTTTTCCTTCTATTGATTTTTTTTAATTAAAGGGAGAAAATACACATTTAATCAAGAATAAAAATTTGAATTTACAACAAATACAAAGGGGTATATTTAATTTTCCTATTATTTGGAGCTGTATTATTTTATTTGTTTTTAATATAAAGTAATTTAATATGTGATAAATAAGAATGAGTGTGATTCACTATGAAAAACTATTCTCATGTTGGAAAAAAAGTAAGAAGGTTTCATATACACTTATGGGTAATGGAAAAAGTAAGAAAAATACTTCCCCTGGATAACTAGATAGGCAAATTCAAAGGGTATCCCAAATGTCATATGATTGGAAAGTTGGTATTCAAGTCAAAGAAAAGTACTAACGATGTATAATT
Organism: Viscum album; assembly: GCA_963277665.1. NCBI lineage: Eukaryota > Viridiplantae > Streptophyta > Magnoliopsida > Santalales > Viscaceae > Viscum > Viscum album. Next base: position 1,770,657,821 of record OY728152.1, read on the forward strand.
ATTAGCTATAGCATTTATAAAGGTGTTGAGAAGCTATCTATCATGTATAACTTTGAACCTATTTTTAAAAATAAAAACTATACTAGAATGGATGTTTGAATTGTATGAGTTGTGAAAGAACCATACTATATGACTTGAGGTTAACGGATACTTAAATTAGTGTGAAAATAACTTGGATGATGTTTTTGGAAGTTTAGAGAAACCCTAAAGACATTAAATTGGTCCATATGATCGTGAGATCAGTACACAATTAACTTGACTATGTATGGAGATTACCGACCATAAAGAAAGTACACAGTTCACATGGGAGGTTTTAATCTCAGATCAGTGATTTTGGCTAACCAAGAAGGTTGTATATAGTTCACATGGGAGGTTGATTATCTCATAATAATGTTTTTTGTCTCACATTAATTGAATAATGTAGGTTTTGTGGGACTTGTAACATCTCTACCCAACTCATTAGATTGAGATAAGGTAGAGTGACACTAACATTAGGTGACATATCCAAGACACCAAAGGTTTGTAATAAATACTAAGGGCTTAAGAGATCTATTAGGGATGATTTTTCCTTTGGAAACTAAACAACATGTGAAGGAAAAATATAAACAACCAAACCATCTATATGATGAAGGATATAGTCAATAAATATCAAAGGTAAAACAAAATAAATGAAAATATTAGAGTAACATCAAAAGAAATAAACATAAAAAATGAATGAAATATGACTTGACCTAAATACACAAACATGGAATTATCCCTTGTATCCCCTCCCTTCAATTGATACAAAAAGACATCATGAAGATACAAATCATAACACATAGACATATCTATAAAATTTTATATATAGATTTTATAAATATAAGAAGAATATATTTATAGTGAGTAAGTAAGTAAAATAATTTATAGATGATTCTAGATATCGCACACACTTTTATTTTTGAAAAAAAATTTCCGTATCAAAGGGAATCACCAAGGATTCTTAGGGAGGAAGAGGAGTGCAAGAACCCAGGATAATGGGAGGAAAATGAGACTTTTGGGGGTGTAAAACCATGTTAAACACTCATTTTTTGTGAACTAATAGTACATTTTATGATTAGGCTACAAAGTTTTACAAACCATGCTCTAATTTTGTGCATGATACTAGAAAAAACCAAGAGTTCCAAATATTTTTGTGTCATGGTTTAGCTAATTGTGTATAAAACAAAAATAAATACCATCCCAAAATTTCCCATATAAAATATTTTCTTGGGACATCCACATGGTTTGGATTATCAGTTCACCAACTGTGCATAGTTACTATCCAAAAAACACTCATCACATGGTTTCTTGGAGATAGTTCACAGTATCTACTAACTATGAACGAACCATGTACCCTTAAAAACCATTTTAAAACATCCCAAAAAAATATGATACTTTAAATATAAGACTAATTATAATATAAACTCAATATAAATAATAAAAGGGTAAATTATATAAAATCAGGGGTGTTAAATTCTCCCCACCATTGGTGTTTCCATACATAGAAATATGGATACTTCCATTTCATTAGAAAAACCTAGGACACTTTTCTAAGAGTTCCTTTTTTATGTTCCCTTGTGTCTTCCAAAATTTGACAATGTTTCCTTAAAACACATACCAAAATGATAATTACCCATGAAAGATCTTCTATTTTCTATCCACAATACATGTAAGAACATTTATCAATGTTTCATGGAGATCATGATCAACATAGTTCTATCAAATCACATGGTAATGATTAGGCTGGTACATTTTAAATTGAGATACATGAAAAATTTTATATAAAAATAAATATTGGTGGTAAAGAAAACATATATTCCACAGCACTAACTCATTAATTCAACTCAAAATATATAATGTATTTAGGCGACAATTTTACATTCCTAAAAAAAATTGATTCCCTAGCCTTGTAGTGATTTTCAAGAAAATATGTCCACCCACATTAAATGATAATGGTAAACAATGATTATACAGATATGATTTATGATGAATATGATCCATTTATATTCTCTTCATGGAAATTTGAATCTTAATCATTGTCTCATTCACAATTATTTGTCTAATAAGTGAAGTCTCACCCAATTACACCCAAAAAAGTAGAACGTGACAAGGATGACTATAAAAGGATTCTAATGGAGCTATATGTATTGAGGAATTAAAAATATTATTGAATGAGAAATCCACTAATGGTATATGATCCTCACATGTGCCTCCAAAATCCATATTATAATCTCTAGGAATATCTTCCAACATTTAGATCATTCGTTTGGACTGGAAATCTATTTGAGGATGATAGGCTATGCTCATGGTCAACTAATTTATGAGGGATTTATACCGGGATTTACAAATATTAGATGTAATCATGGGGTCTTGGTCAGGTAAAATTGAAATTGGAACTCTATACAACTTTAAAACTCATAAATAAATATTTTCTACAATAATTCCACCATACTAGACTCATGAATGAGGATTAATTGATCTAACATCATGAGTCGATCCACAATCACTCATATGGAATAATGTTTCCAAACCATTCTTGATAGGACTATGAAACAATCCTTTGAGATATGATCCGATTTCCACATAAGAATAGGTAAATAATACAATATACTAGCTAGTTGGTGGTACTCCATCTTTAATTGATTATAGGTAAGGCATATTTAGACATACCCTGTGACATTTCCTTTCATGAAATCCCACTAAATATATGTTCTCATTACCTTGTAGATCTTCTAAATTCTAGTATGAACAATAAATCTCAAATAGTATTAGGAAGAAATTAATTGATCTTGATTAGTTAGAGTAACCAAAATCTGATATCAAAAATGTAACAAAGAGCTACCATCTAGAATTTATCCTTTAATGGTATCACCACTATTAAGTTTTTACCCCATGGTTAGAAAATTAGGATCATATTTTTGATCATATTTAACATGATCAACCAAATCAAGAACAAAAGGAGCTAAAAAAGAAAACCACATCATCACATTGATGAGTACAATCGAGATTCATATATGCTATGGATTTTATTAACTACCACTGATCTGAAGCCTCTTTATCCAACATATTATGTGGCTTCCTACATAATTCATCAACCACATTATTCCCATTACTTGGCATATACATAATGGTAAATTCAATAATATAATTGAATTCTATCTATATTTGTTTATTTATATTCAAATATTATTGTGTGAAAATGTGTTTCAAGCTTTTATGATCCCTAAAAACTATAAATTTATCAACACAAAGATAATGAAACTGAGTTTTCAAGGAATGGACTACAAAAAATAATTTCAAATATTGATATAGGTAATTCTTCTCATACACCACTAACTATCATGATCCATAAAATACAAGATGATTGTTTCATTGAGATTTGAGGTGCCATTGTGAACCCTTATAAAAGTGGGTTTGGTTTGACCTAGTGTTTGATTGTGGGTGGGGGTGTTTTTGTTGTGCACCATCATGAACATCAGGTTATAATTTTTTCTCTTATCAAAAACTCCCAATGGTTTCCTCATCCATAGCTGGTTACAAACCTTCTTTCCAAAGGAAATATGTCATTTTGGTTTTTAGGAAAAATTAATATTGGGGACTCACATTGGTCAAGATAATGGGTGGTCGGGCTCATCACACCCTTTTGGGGGGAATTATTTCCAACTTCAAGACTCTATTATAGATTTGAGATATAGTCTTGAATCTCTTATTAATCCTGATATGGGAATGGTTACCCTAAAAAATGATCATGGTTTAATTGTGTTTCATAGGAAAAAGATTATGGACTATTTAACGAATCCATATTTATTTTTTCTAGGTTCTCCATCCTTTTCCTGCAATGGGAATTTTCTTATGTGATAAATATGTATAACCAAGAGATTCAGAATTTGATGCCATAAAAGGAGGTGGTTGAAATTATAAGGAGGGTATTGAGTAATTATGAGGCAACCTATGTATCTAGTTTATTTCATGAATAAAAAATCACAAAGTTTGTTAGACTCGTGCAGTATAATTTCATACAAAAAAGGACTTATATGGGTGCTCTGGGACACCAGGTGTTCAAGATCGAGTCTTGGAAGAATGTTCTACACATCCTGATTATGAAAAGAATGAAAGTTGTCGTAGTTCATTTTTTCAAGGCTTATACACCATGGATTACCTTATCATTATAGAGACTCATAGTTCAGATGAAATGAATACTGTAGTTCCCTAAGACCATATGATCTATGCTCGGTTTGACAAATAAGGGATAAAAATGATCATTTTTCAGTGCCCATGATGTTGTACTTAAGTGCAGGGAGCACCATGAGAGGATTTATTATAGAGATCGGGCCCCATGGAGACGTCCTACATATCTTGGTTATAGAAGGAAGCAAATTCATTTTAGTGACCTGACCCCAGATAGCCCAGAGCCGGTGTCTGCTACTATTATATTGCATGATTACAAGGAATCAAATCCTAAAGTACCGAAGAGTTTAGTCATATTAGTAAACCAAATACATAAATGAATCTTTTATAACAAATGAATACACCAATTACAACATAATATTTTTCTATTTGAATAAATAACTTTGACAATAACTTTATTCCATCTAGCATATCCTTGCATATCTTTCTCAATTCTTGGATTTCTGGGGAAAGGAAACATAATATGAGTGAGATAAAATTCTCAGTAAGGATAATGTTTAGTGGAATTAATAATGAATCAATGATAATAGAAAATATAGAAAGGTAAATAACTTAACACACATGTCATGTAGTCAATAAACTGAATGGAAGTGAAAAAACAATATGGAAAGGTAATAACTAGAAGCACACACCATTAATATAACTAGATAAGGGAAAATAAATATGTAAAGGTAAGAAACTAAAACACATTCCACCAATATAACTGAAAATGAAATGTATCCATAGATACATTGATGTAAAATCCCATGGATGAATAATAACTAAAACCAAATGAGGGAAATTCTTGATTTTCTGACACCCTGATTCCTAGGTTATGGAACTAGTACCCTCAAGGCCTTTCGCAAGACAATTTTTTATATTTGGTAATAACACATCTAAAGTGGATAACAAACTAACTCCTCCCATGAGAATACCAATTCATCTAGGGGATATCTATAAATGGGACCCACATATTTCATATCTGTCCAAATAATTCCACACATAAAAAAAAGATTTAACAATGTGCCTTGTCAAATATCTATATAGAGTAGAAGTTATGGATTTATAAAAACTTCCCCAAATAATCAAATGATTTTAAAAGAAAAAATCGTATGAAAAATATTATATGGTTTAGGAAATAAACTTATCCATGATAATTTATATGGATAATTAGAGGAAATTCAATGTTTAATGATAATAAGAAATTAAATATTTTAAGGGGGATAGAAAATGAAATCAAGGAAGTGAATGTGAATACTATCCTTTCCCAAATCAATCATAAAACATTCAGATGAAGAATAAGGATGGTATTAATACAACATATCCCAATTAGAGTAAAATAAAGGGTTGTTGTCATTGATGAATGGAAATATTATAAAAGGATCCTTTAAAAACATTCTTTATGAAAATATCCTTTTATTTTTATTTTTTTGAAAAACCTTTTATTTGAAAATCAAATTTAAAAACATTTTATTTAAAAATAAAACCTTAAAAAATAAAAATTAATCTTCAAAGTAATGACATTGGGTAAATCTGTACAAGGTAAAAAGAATATTCCTTTTAAACAGTAATTTTTTTTGAAAAATTCATTGTTAGGAAAGAGACAAAGAGATTTAATTGAAAACATTAGTTTTAGATAAAAAGAGGTAAAAATGATTTTACCAAATCATTTTAAAATTTTTTTGAAAACATTTTAATAAAACATGGTTTTGTGATGAAAACTGGTTCTTCGACTAAAGAAAAAAAATGATGTCGAGTTTTATTATAAAAATTCTTTAAATAAAATTGAGTACCAATGAGTGAAAAAATGGTATTAATACTTGAAAAAGTTCAAGAATATACAGATAATAGGAAAAATTAAAGGTTTTATTAAAAAAAAATTATATAATTTCCTCTAACAAAAATACCATTGAAAGGATGTTAAATTTAGTGTTGGGGAAAATAGTCTTTAAACATTCCAAAGTTTCCCATAAAACTTTGAATCAATTTAAATCATAAACCTCATGAAGGAATAATATTAAATGAAAGTTTTAAATAACATGAAGATAAATTAAATCATGATATAATATGTAAAAATGGTAAGTAGATACACCATATAAAAAAGTCTGTAGTGAACCTAACTTCTATCTTACAGAAGTAAAAAAGTGGGAAGCAAACCCTTTACCTTGCATCTAACTTATCTCGTGGGTATTTATATTCCGAAATAATAAACATATGATTACTACTTAATTTATTGAGAACATTTTTTATATTTATCATAACTTTTATTTCACTTATTATATTGTTGTATTCAACTACTAAAACCATTAAGTTTACATTGGGTGTTTTGACCAAATTCAGTTTATATGTCAAAAACTATCTGCGTTGGTCAACTATGCTAAAAGGGGTCATTATATAAAATCTCCAAAATAATAATAATTACATTATTATAATATTTATACATAAATTATACTTTTAAAACCAATCAATAAATATGGTTATGAAAAATGAACCGACGTAACAATCATGGAGATGGTAGGCCGTATGTACGCATGATAACGTTCCCATTTTTCAATGATCATTTATGAAATATGGTAAGTAAAATCAATATTTAAAGAATGATAATTATATAATAATAACATATTATTTAATCATATATAATTATTTATATAATTCTTGTGATGTAAAAAAATTCACATAGTGTCGAGGAGGCGGTAGTCTACACATCCACAAATGACGTTATCACTTGTTAAGTGTGTGTGAAAGGGTAATAAATAAAATTATATATATATATATATATATATATATATATTATTTTAAAAAATTTAATTATTTGAAGAATATATTATAAATGTTTTTATTTCATATAATTTTAATTAAAACAATCTTTTATACATTCCACGTATCATGTGAATGAATCACATTGCTTTAAGGGGCGGTAGTCCGCACTTCCAAAAACGATGTTATCATTTTTACAAAAAATGGAAAGTATCAAGATATGCATTGTAAAATAATTAAATAAGATTAAATACATTATAAATATCATATATACCATATATAAACATATTTTTCATTAGAATGGCCACTATGAGATGTGGTAAGGGTAAAATGAACAATCATTGTTTCATGAGGTGGTGGTTTGATGTTCACATAAATAGTATGTTTGTTACCCATTAGATAGATTTGTGTGTAATTTTAGGTTGAATAATTAACATAATAACATCCCATTATATTTAATATACTTTAATTTCTATCTAAACATGGAATAATAATAGTTGAGTGAGTGGAGAATGGAAATAAAATTAATGATCTTTTTGGAAAGATTTTAACTCTTAATCGAGTAAATCCTTTTGGTTTGCACCAAAAGAATTCCTTGTATTTATTTATACCTAAAGGAAGGATTAAATGAGTAAGGTAGGGATGTTGGGAAGTTAATTAGGTAGAATTTTTTCAAGCCGAAGTGGCTTGAGATGTGTGTGAAAGGTTTTAGGGCCCGGAGCGGAAGTCGGTGGGCTGGGGATTTTAAAACTTTTCATCGGTGGGATAAAGGAACATATCTTTACTGATGATATGATCACCAGAAATGTCTGATGATCTCATGTAAATTATAAGGAGCACAAAATAAAAAGGAAATGTACTCGTTTACAATATGAAGTTATGGTCGACTACAACTAGTCGATGGTGATTATCGCTTGAAGGATCCAAAGTAAGAACCTTCTAGATCATCCACACTCGCTTCAAAAACCCACTAGAGTGTCAATCATCAAATTTCAGGTTCCAGTGTGGTGATCTGACAATTCTATCGATATCCCGACGATCACCGCATTGAGATGCCTTTGATGTTTGAGATATTTCTTGATCCGAGCTTCTTGGATCAAGAGCTTCTCTCTCTAGAGAGTGGGAGGAGAGATAGGATCTTATTTACATTCCATGAAAGTGAATGAATAGTATGAAATTGACACCCATGAGAGAGATCCTCCTCTTTATTTATAGTGGAGTTGATAAATACCTGTTTGGGTTCCTCGACCCCCCTTTTTTTCAACGTCCACTAAATAAATAATTTTGACTAACTAAAATGCGTCCATATTATTTATTATTTTTATCACATACCTATAATATATATAAAATATATTACATTATAAAACCTGATCCATTTAACTCAACTTTCAATCCCACTTTATATTAAATGAACCTTGAATATTAAAATAATATTTGTTCGATTAATATTTTCTCTTATTTAGTAAACTTATAAATACATTAACTAAATTCAATACCAAATATTCATAACTTTAAAATTAATGAATTTATTTAATTCCTTTGATGATCGATACTTTGGAAAACACTTGGACCCCGTGGTGGGGCCCACCATGTCCATATACCTATTCAACTGAATAGGGAATATTATTGAATACACTATTGTGTGTAACCCTCTAGGCCCTTATCTAGATAGAAGTGAATAAAATCCATAGACCAAGAGCAGAGTACAACAACCCATCATTACCCCTAAAGAGATAAGGATTGTCCTAACAATGACAACCAACCTATGAACACTGACTGTGTACCATAATCTCTTTGTCATTAAATATCTAACAAAGCCGGACACACTCTTGTGTCATCATCCATTCTTTGATTTATTATTTGTTGATATATCTGGATGGATTTACCTTTGTACTGCTTTAGCCAAAGACTTATGAAGGTAGCACCATCCTGATCAACTAGGCCTGAGATATACATCTTCTTTTACTTGGAAGCAACAAATCCTTTCTTGACCATTCAACCAATGTCATACCACCAACTATGCACCCAACACAAGATACCTCACCATGAATTCAATACCATGGTTTTTTCCTTGAAACAAAGTACATAATCAAATGATACACATTGGTAATAGTCTCAATTCAGGAGAGCAATGCACATGTCCATAGATTGGAACAACCAATGACACCCAAAACTTGTGGTGTTCTTATTGGCGGGTCTATCCTCATGATCTCACTACTATAGATCACTAAGTGCAAAATTCATGAGAAAAAGTCTCAATGCTTATGACCCCCCAACACCTAATAGTCAGACATATACTGTGTCCAGTCAGTAAGATGTATCTAGACCATAAAACATGTACTTAAGATTAATGTCATAGTATCTCTATGTTCTCATTATTGTCTCGAAGCTACTATAACCTCTTTTTATAAAAATTTATCTTTGGGCATTTATAATAGTGGATGAAGAAAAGTCTACACTATAATGGTAAGTTGACATCATGTATAACTAATTGTACACATGATATGGTAATCAAAATCATACATAGTTCGGTCTAGGGAACCTTCTATTTCAACACTCCCACTTTCACTAGATCCGACTTGCTAACCAAACTTGTTATCTACTCACATGATAAAGATATTTCTTCTGTAGAGTAATGGATTTAACTGCTAGGCCTTCCACATTTTCACCGCATGAAATATCTGCTATATGTGATCTCATCTCCTTGAGTAAAAATTCTCAAGATAAGGTATCCCAGAGTATATCACTGTTATATGTTGTCATAACTTGACAACTTGGCTAGTAAGAATATCATAATTTTCATTATGACAATACTTTTCTTACTAGGTGCGATTCCAAGAACAGGAACAAATCGTTGCAATTGATAACTACTTCTTAGCTTCCTTAGAATATACAACGTACTCGGTATTTGTAGATATGGATACCACTATAATTTCTCAGCCTGACTCACTCATCACCTTTTCTTAACTATGATACTAGATCAAATTGATCTAAGGATTACTAGTTTGTGTTCCACCATAACTAGTATACCTTCTTTCTCCATATACCAGGTACATATCATTTGTACTCACCAAAGTACAAGATGACAGTTCTGACTGCGTTTATTGCAGTGCTCCTAGATATATTTGATATTTTGCTACAATAAATTATATCATGGATGTATCAAGTCTTGTACATAACATGGCATTAGTTATTTATCCATTACTGAAGTTTATGGAACTCAACTCACAACTTTAATTTCTTCCCATGTTATGGACATGTCAACCGAAAGAGATTAATCCATGTGACATTCACAAAAATTCAGAAATTGAATTGCTCCAACTTGTATTTTTCAATACAATGTTACTTTATGTACAATTGACTTGGTCTAAGAAAATTCTAGATCTATTTCGATAGATCCAGTTCCCAAGAACATAGGATGTTACTTTAAGTCAATCACTAGAGAATTACTTTTAACCTGATATTATATAATTGTAAGATCAAGATTTTTTTTCTATATGTTTCTGAACATATTTCTCTTAGAAAACATTGGTGATCCCACTAACCTTTTGTAGACACAAGGAAATGATTCATTCGAAATGAATTCTTTAAGATCTTGTTGCTTACTTTAATCTTGTTCTCGATTTCAATAGCTTGCAACCTTCATTGGTATTCGATGGCATCATTATCGCTTTCTGGTTGCGTCGAATAGACACCTTCCATGAAAGATGATCTTGACATCCAATGACCAATATAATGATCTTAGAAGCTGGATATGATAAGTAAAATTCTAATGGATTTAGGCATACTGACATGGTATAACCAATCGTGCCTTATTGGTACCATGATTGTACCATCCATGTTTCATTTCATTTGAATACCCACCACATTATTCAATTTATAATCCCCTTTGCAATTTAATACATGGAATCCATTATTGAATTTTAAAATTTTCAATCTTATCTTATTTCCATATACTTATTAATTGTAGGATTTATTATTCTTAATGAATAATATATCATTGGCCATAGTGAACATGAAACCATCACCATTGTTTCATCCTTCCTACGCATTATGTGTCACTAGAACATGCCTATTCCACATGAACTTGTGAAACATGTTCCTAGGACAACCATTTGTACATCTCAAGCATTGGCTAAGTCCAAGTCAATTTATCTCCCACTATCTCTAATAGATATGTGTACCCTTATATAGAAATGTAGTCTAACACTTTAGTACATCTTTTCTGTCTTAGGTATTTACATAATATCCTAATAAACTTTTATGATATTTACTTAGATGCACCATGTGTTTAGCATGATGCATGTTTATTTATATCTTAACAAAATCTTTACATCCTAACACATGTCTTATGACATAAAGGATTTTCATCATACTATAAGTTATATGATATCCATTTGTCATCTATTAGTTGGCATATCTGTTTAGGGTTTACAACGTTATTTTCAAAGCACGTCATTAAATATATTGGACGTTTCTGCAACTTGCAACATTGATACTCAATACATCATAACTTTGATGTATAAAATGTGCATTTAGGAATTTCTCTACAATGAATTTTGTTGATAAATTTTAATATGTAAGACTCATCATCGATCCTTCTTATGAACATCAATATAATGATGTAGATGAGGTAACATGTGTTTAGAAATTACTCCAAGCTACATTATCATGATCGACGAACGATTGGTCAAGATATTCTTCGACATGCCAATCCAAACCAACTCATATATTCCGACCAAACATATATAATTCACTATTAAATTACATAATAACATAAAGGAATATTATGATGTATCTTTACCTCTAGATTTATTTTAGAATAGTTCACACTCTCCTATTGAACTAACCTTGGATGATTTGTGGGATACCTTTATTTATAAAGGTTTCTTTTTCTAAAATAATGATGTTAATAATACCAAAGTTGTTTAGCTATTCTGAGCCTAAATACCATACTTATTATATTCTTGACATCCACTTTTAGTTTTACATGACAAAGAATCATCTTTCCATAAATAGGTAGTTCTACATATTATATTAATCATATATTTCCTTTGATTAAGTATGTCTGAACTATTTGTTGATTATGTTACCAAAAACAACATTCATTCCAAAAACATGTAATAATGTCTCATTATGACCAATGGACACATGAGATAAATGTTTTGGTTATACTCATCAACTTTTTCAACTTGAATCAATCACTTGGAAATCAGAAGTTATGTGTTTCTCATTGCTGACTAAGGAATCACCCTTTCTCAGCTACTTAGAAAAGACACCTTACTCCTAGTAATGTTTCTATACTTACTTGGTTACAGTATTTAAATAAATATATTTTAAAATAATGTTGTATTTAATACCAAATAATTATGTGAAAAAAATACTTTTATTTGATGAATATAAACTGAACCAGAAGGGGATACTTGCTTCTTATATTTCAGTTCATTGTGTTTTTAAACATCCATAAATTTATTTCATTATGTGATGGCAATAACCTATTATTTAATAACCAACCTATTTTCTTTTAAGGACATCATTAATGTTCCTTTGGTGAAACTTTCCATAGTCCTTTTGCTTTGTCATTCAATTTATTCCCCTTAAGAACAAAAGATAGTGCTATCTTTGATAATGTTATTACTTGGAAAATGTTACCTTAAAGGTAATGAAGTGATTAATATATACTGTTTGTTTATATCCTAAAACAAACTAGAGTAATTGGGTGTAAAAGGTATACTAATGGGATGACATGAAAGATTGTGAACTGTCTTTCACTTTACACAAACCGAGTGCAGACATCACCTTCAAATCTGGCTTATCTTTCTCCTTAGAAAACTTATTGGAGATGAGACTACTTGTAACATAGTCAATGTCATGATGTAGCAACAACAAATAACATCAGACGGTAATGATATCATCATTAAATAACCATAATATTCATGATTCATGAATCTCTTGTAAGCATTTTTACACTCTCGCTTCCTATGGTGTCTTAACAGGTTGGGACACAAGCACCTTGGATTTTTGTTATAGTAGTAATGTGCACATGGAGGTATAATTCACTTGGAATTTTGTGATTGTTTAGACATTAACTTTGTCCAATATTTATCATTATTTTATTGTGGTATTACTTATCATTATCTACAAAAAAAGTTAGCAGATTAGTACTTTTAATGTTTATTACCAAATGTGACATTACTGATTAATTTAATCATTAAATGTCTCCCACTAATTTTTCAAATTATAAGAACCATTTTTACTAGAATCAGAATACTCTTGAGTATTCTAGTGGCAAGGATCCCTAAACATCCCTCTTAGTCTACAAGCTATAGCTACACCACTACTCAGAGGGTCCAAGGTATGCTTTTGGCTGACCAACCAGATTAACTCACAGCTCATTGATATGTTGAGTGAAGTCCCATCTTCTAAAATATTTTTTTTGATTTACTCTAACACTTGATTCTAAAATTACAACATGCTAGATATGGATATTTCTTTATGGAAATTTTAGTTAAGTCAACCCACACTATTATTAGAACTCCCTGATATTAAGAGGCACCCTCAGCTATGGCATAACCAACACCCCAAACACCCAGTTTTGTTCAAATTTGAATGAAAGAAGTCCATAATGACTTAATATTACTTTGAGGGTTTTATGTTTTTCTCTCGATGAATGTAATCCATTTCTATTAAACTTTTTCATATATGTTTTTGTGCTTACAACTGAACTTTAATAGAAAAACATAAGCCGCTTTTTTATGCATTTTATTATATATTATTTTATGTATTTTCTCTCTGTTCTAAAATTCATAAAATAATAATTAAAATCATAAAGGAAAACTACTACCCAACTGGTGTTGAGAATCTAAACGACCTAAGGGCATCATAACTGAGTGAAATATTGACTCATAATGCATCTTAGCCCCCGTATTGTATGTTCACTTCGCATCTGAAGTATCTCCTCGTCTTGGCGTAGTCCACATCATGTCTTGTAGTACAACCTTGTCTTGGCAGAATCCATGTGTTGTCTTGCACTATATTCATCAACGTGCACTACCTCATCTTGGTGGGGTCCACTTCGTTCGATGTCTTTGTCTAAAGTATAAAAATACTCATGCGCAGGTGAAGGGGACTAGTGGGATAAATTCACATCATGTAAAAATTGGGTGTGTAGGCCCCTATACATTTTAACAGAAAATTAAAGACAATGCGTAGAACATCTATTTAATTAATCACAATCATCACACACAATTAAATAATTGAATAAATAAATGAAATATACAGGGGTCGATGGTAAAGACTAGAATGTGGTAAATAATGCATGATACAATTAAAATGCATAAATTAAGTACAAGTTTTATTTAATTAAATTAAATGAATTAAATAAATCAAATAATTTAATTAATCATCGGTCCGCAAATTAATTTAATTTTAATATCTAAATTAAATTAATTAAATTAATTAAATTTATAACTAAATTGAATTAATTTTATACAGGTATTAAAATTTAATTATTTTAAAAAAAAATTAATATATCAAATAATGTATTTAAATTCCACAATCAAATTAATTAATTATATTAATTCAATTTAAAGAACGAGTATTGAAACCCTGTTTTGACATGTCACGAGTCACGTTGAACCTGGGTAGACCCATAACAGGATGGGCATAGCCTGTGCTTGGCTTATCTGGGCCTGAGAGGTTCGTCCAGACCCAAACTTGGTTAGGAATATCTACTCGGTCTTCTTTCGAGACAAACAAGACCCTAAAGAAAGGTGTCAGGGATTACCTACACCTGGGTTCATTGGTGTGAGGGCGGCGGGGAGCTGTGTTGGAAGTGGGGTTCAACACGGCTCCTTTCGAGAGGATGGGAAGTCGAAGGTATGCATGACAGACTACGAGATCTTCTTCCAAATGATCTATCAGACAACACCGGTGCGACCCGATGAAGGAGGGCGGTGGCTAGGGTCGCATGACGGTGGTTGAGTGAAGTGGCCAGGAGGATTCACCGAGTGTAGGGAATCTGAGGAGGGAGGATTGTCGACATGGATCGACTGGGTGGTGGGATGCCAGGGCGGGCATCAGTGGCCACGATCCGGCCTACACGGACGACAAGGTCCGGCCGGTGCAGGGCATCTTGGTAGAAGACTTCACTACGACATCGAGGATGAGAGGGCGTCCTGGGTTGCTGCTCAAGAGGGTGCGCTGGCATACAAGAGGCAGATGAGAAGAGACTGGAGGCCAGGTGCGGTGCGGCGTGACGCAGTTTCTGGCTTCTTGATATGGGCGGAAACCTCAGCCTCGGGTCGAACTACAATGGAAGCGGCTGGAAGCAGGAGCAGATAGCGTCGGGTCGAACAGGAAGGGTGGCAGGTTCTCGGAGGTCGGGCCTTCACACCAAGTGAGGAGGAGGAAGCTGGATCTCCGGGAGGGCAGTGGGCTCTGCCCAGGTCGCCTGTGTGGGGTGTAGGCGACAGCCTGGTGAAGGTCTCCCAGGAGGAAGACGCACCCACAGGGGGTCCGTGCAGACCCCCTTCTCCCTTTTGATTTGTGGGGGCCACTCCCAATATGGGATGGTTTTTTGCAGGGGAAGAAGTTCGTGGACGACAACTAACCAGGCGGCAGCAGGAAACGTTTTCCAAGATTGGCAGCCGACACCAGCAGGTGGTCAAGGTGGGTGAGCAGCCGGTAGGGATGACTTCATGGGTAGATGAGCTACCCAAAACCAACCCTTGACGTTGCAGATTTTTTTTCTTTATAAAGGGAAGAGTGTGTGATGTATTTTTGTAATCCTCCGTTGAGAACCGGAGAGACGTGAATAGAGGAAGAGCCCCTGTTTCTCCCGTGGATGTAGGTCATAAGACCGAACCATGTTAAAAATTCGTGTGTTGCTCCGTTTGCTCCTATTTTTGTGTGTTTGATGTACCACGCACCTCCGCTGCGCCCCAACAAGTGGTATCAGAGGTGAGGCGGAGCGAACGGAGGTGAACCGACGGGACAACGACAAATTTTCCGGTGGCTGGAAAATTGAAAGTGGTCGGAAAATTTTTCTGAGGGCAGATTCGGGAAGAGGGCGGTGAGACGATTCCAACGGCGCAAACGGCGAGAAAAACGGAGTTGAAACGAAGGAGATATGGCCGGTCAAAGTTCGGTCAAACCCGCGGGTGAACAGTAACCCCGTGCCGGAGAAGACGGTACTGTTCACGCCGCCGACAACATTCCGGCAATATTCCGGCGGGAATTCCGGCGTGCCACGTCAGCGACACGTCAGCGCCACGTCAACGCCACGACAATGGGTGATCTGGACCGTTGAACATGTTTTGACATTATCTCGGTCAATTGGTGTCCGATTTCGGCGATCCAGGAGTCGATTCTGACTATTTCGACCATTACGGACGCATCCGTACGGTTAGTTTTTGAAAATTCACACTCTTTCAGGTGGTGATTAAAGGGTGTGACATCGACGGTGGTGATCGCGTTTTGCGACAACGACGATGACGGGTGGCGGAGCACTTCAATGATTTGACATCGAGAAGTTCGATGGTCGAAACAATTTCGGCTTGTGGCAAAGCACAGTGAAGGATCTTTTGGTGCAGCAGGGCCTGATCAGACCGTTGATCGGAGAAAAGCCCGAGACAACCAGTGCCAATGATTGGGAAGAGCTCGAGATGCGGGTCATCAGCACGATTCGGCTATGTCTGGCGAATGAGGTAAAGTACTCGGTGTTGGATGAGACATCACCGAAAGAGATTTGGAAGAAGTTGGAGCAGCGATATATGGTGAATTCGCTCACCAACAAGTTGTTCCTGAAGAAGAAACTGTACCAATTGCGCATGGATGAGGGAGCAAATTTTTTGGATCATACCAATGAATTCAACAAGATCCTGATGCAGTTATTGGGGCTCGGTGTGAAGTTTGAAGAGGAAGAAAAAGCACATTTGATTTTGTCATCACTACCAAGCTCATTTGATGGGCTTGTGACTTCATTGCTCGTGGGGAATGAGACATTGAAGCTGGACGATGTGATGGTGTCGCTTCAAGATTCGGAAGCATTTCGAAGACCCATGACGCATTCAGGTGATCAAATCATGGAAATGCGAGATGATCAGCGTGGGAGGAGCCGACATCGATAGTCAGGAGGTAAAGAATGGCGGCCAAAATCCAGGGGACGTGATCCAAGCGAAATCACGTGTTTCTGGTGCGAGAAGAAGGGTCACTATAAAAGTGATTGTGGAGAGCGCAAATGGTACGTTGCTGGGAAGAAGAAAGTTGAAGAGAAGGATGTGAACATCACAGGATTATATGCAGATGATGAAATCTGCGTGACAACGGGAAGCGTGCACTCAGATGAGCGAGTTGAACGGGGAGAAGTGCAGTGTCATTACTGCAAAAGATTCGGGCACATGAAGTGAGAATGCCGATTTCTTAAGAGGAAGAACGAGCGGGCTCAAAATCCAAAAGAAGACGGATGGGTTCTGGATTCGGGGAGCTCGGCACACATATGTACGACGAGAGGTACATTTGATACTTTTCAGCAGGTGCGAGACTCGGTGCGACTTGGTGATGGGTCAACATGCGAGGTTCGAGGAGTTGGGACGGTGAAATTGAAGACACCCGATGGAGGAGTTCGTAAACTGGGTGATGTGAAATTCGTTCCGAGGATGAGGCGGAACTTGATATCATTGAGTAAGCTCGATGCGAGAGGGTTCAAGATTTCCATAGAAGGTGGAGTGTTGGAAGTCTCACGTGGGGATGCATCGATATTTACTGGGAAGGAGTCACAAGGGTTGTATCTTTTGATGGGGACCACAGTCATCCCGAGATCGAGTGAAGATGATGGAAGTGCCACGTCATCTGGCATGAAGAAGCGTGTTCGATTTGCTGATGAAGTTTTCAAGGAGACTGCAGGTCAAGATTCTACCCCAAATTGGTCGTGAGGGGGAGATTTGTGGGGGCCACTCCCAATATGGGATGGTTTTTTGCAGGGGAAGAAGTCCGTGGACGGCAACTAACCAGGCGGCTGCAGGAAACGTTTTCCAAGATTGGCAGCCGACACCAGCAGGTGGTCAAGGTGGGTGAGCAGCCGACAGGGATGACTTCATGGGTAGATGAGCTACCCAAAACCAACCCTTGACGTTGCATATTTTTTTTCTTTATAAAGGGAAGAGTGTGTGATGTATTTTTGTAATCCTCCGTTGAGAACCGGAGAGATGTGAATAGAGGAAGAGCCCCTGTTTCTCCCGTGGATGTAGGTCATACGACCTAACCATGTTAAAAATTTGTGTGTTGCTCCGTTTGCTCCTGTTTTGGTGTGTTTGATGTACCACGCACCTCCGCTGCGCCCCAACATGATTTTTTGTGCACCGACCACTTTTTTGGGCCTCCTTGAAGTCTTTGTTTTTTGATTTTCCTTCTCTTCCTTTTTTAAAGGAAGTCAAGTCCTCCTCATTTTTTAAGGTGAAGTCAAATCTCCAAAAAACATTCCACACCAAATTTATAAAGGCTACTTAATTTCCATTCAATTTAATAAAAATAAATTTGTTATAGTAAAATTATAAATTATAATTCTTATATTATAATAATAATAAAATTAATATTATAATAATAATAAAATTATTATGAAAAACATCAAATTATGAAAATTATAAATCTTCTTATAATTTTAATCATAACTGATGAACGATCTAAACTTGATCGGTTCCTCAGAATGAATAAAATTTAATACCTGTAATCAAACCACAAATTTGATCCAATCCAAAAATTTAAAATGACCACAAATCAATCATTCTACATATGATAAATGTGTGGTTTGAACCGATGAGACTTTTTCTGAACCCTCTACTTATTTTTAATGCAAATTTATTT
The DNA here is from genome assembly GCA_963277665.1 of Viscum album. NCBI lineage: Eukaryota > Viridiplantae > Streptophyta > Magnoliopsida > Santalales > Viscaceae > Viscum > Viscum album. Next base: position 1,770,676,625 of record OY728152.1, read on the forward strand.
TTCTAGGATCAAAAAATTTACGTGATCCCTATGATACCACTGAAAGTTTCCGAGGCCCGCAGTGGAAGCTTGTAGGCCGGGTATTTTGAATTTTTTTTTCAGTGGGATGAAAAAAACTTGTCATCGCCAATGATCTATGCCTCGGAAAGGTCCGAGGATCTCATATAAATTATAAGGATCACAAAATATAAAAGGAAACGTACCCTTTTCCAATCTGAAGCTGCGGTCGACAGCCCCTAGTCGATGATGATAATTGCTTGAAGGATCCAAATCAGGAACCCTCTATATTTTTTACACGTACTTCAAAAACCCATGGGAGTGTCGATCGTCAAATTCTGGGTGCTATCGTGGAGATCCGACAACACTTTTGATGGCCCGATGATCACTACAACGATTTTCCTTCGATGCTTGAGAGATTTCTTGATCCATGCTTCTTGGATCGAGAGCTTCTCTCTCTCTAGAGAATGGGGGGAGAGAGAGGCTCTCATTTTTATTCCATGAAAATGAGTGAATAGTATGAAATTTCCACCCATGAGATAGAGCCTCCTCTTTTTTTATAATAGAGTTGATAAATACCTGGTTGGGTTCCCTAGCCCCTGTTTATTTCAACATCCACTAAATAAATAATTTTGACAAACAAAACTACACCAATATTATTTATTATTATTATCACATCTCTTTAATATATATAAATTATATTACATGATAAAAACCAATCCATTTAACTTGACTCATTGTCTTGCTTTATATTAAACAAACCTTGAATATTAAAATAATATTCGTTCGATTAATATTTTCTCATATTTAATAAACTTGTAAATACATTAAATAAATTCAATACCAAATATTCATAACATGAATATTAATGAATTTATTTAATTCTTTTGATGATTGATACTTTTGACAACACTCGGACCCCGTGGTGGGGCCCACCATGTTCATATCCCTATTCAACTGAATAGGGAATATTCTTGAATATGCTATTGTATGTGACCCTCTAGGCCCTTATCTCGATAGAATTAAATGAAATCCAAAGACCAAGAGTGGAGTCTAGAAATCCATCATGGACCCTAAATAGATAAGTATTGTCATAACAACAACAACAAACCAATGTATGCTGACTATGTACTATAATCTCTTTGTCATTAAATATCTCATAAAGCAGGATGCACACTTGTGCCATTGTCCTTTCTTTGATTTTATTATTTATTGATATATATAGATGGATTTACCTTTGTACTACTTTGGACAAAGACTAATTATTTTACCACCATCTTGATCAACTAGGCCTAAGATATAAAACTTCCTTAACTTGGAAGTGATAAATCCTTTCATGTCCATTCAATCAATGTCATACCACCAATAACTCACCCAACACAAGCTACCTCACCACGATTTCAGTACCATGGTTTTTTCCTTTCATCAATGTACATAATCAAATGATACACTTTGTTAATGGTCTCAAGTCAGGAAACCAATTCACATGTCTGCAGATAGGAAAGAAAATGACACCAAAAACATGTGGTGTTTCTATTGGTGGGTCTGTCCTCATGATCTCACTACTAGAGATCACCAAGTGTTAACTTCATGAGAACAAGTCTCAATACTTATGATCCCCCAACACCTGATAGTCATACATCTACTATGTCCAATCAGTAAGATGTATCTAGACCATAGAAGATGTATTTAATATTAATATCATAGTATCTCGATGTTCTCATTATAGTATAGGATCTACTATAACCTCTTGATATGAAAATCAACCTTTGGACATTTATAATAGTGGATGCAAAAAAGTATACACTATAATGTTAAGATTACATCCTGTATAAGTAACTGTACACATGATATGGTAATAAAATGTACTGCATAGTTGGGTCTAGGAAACCCACTATTTCAATAGTGTGAGGAAGTGGGAGGAAAGGAGGCATTTTATAATGGAGGAGTGATACTTTTTTAATATTTTGGAAGAAAGGGACCCCACCAATATTTTTTATTTAAATTTTATGAATAAAGGTAAAAATTAGATCCAATTGAGGATAGGGTTCACATATGGCTAGAATATGGATTTTGGAAAAGTTTCTAGGACATATTAGGCCTTAAGTTTAGGGTTTAGTCCCTTTTTAAGCTTAATTTCACCTTAATCATTGTAATTAATTTTAATCACTTTCACTAATCATTTTGGTAAAAACAAAGTTAAAGTTATTAGAAATTAGAAATTATTAAGATTCAATATATTGACTCCATTTTTATAAATTCCAATCACATAAGTTTCAAAATTTAATTTAAATTTAACCCAACAAATGCGATGACAATACAAGTTTTTAAAATAAAAACCTCGAAAATTTTGCTATGTTTTTATAGTCAATTACAAAGTGAAGTTGATTCCAATGACCTGAGTTGGATTAACTGATAAAAATATTTTCTAATTAAACTTTAAAAATTATTTAAAATATAATTTATCCTTATAAATAAATTATATGAAAAAATAGTTTTGAATTAAATTTCGGTATTTTATCACTCTTCATTAAAAATCGAATCTTCACAGAAAAATTTAAAAAATTTACCATAACCTAATTTTTATGTTCCTCTTTAAAATATGAAGTTTATTTTGACATATTAAATTTATAAAAGGTTCAAAAATTGTATTTAAAATGGGATATCCATTAAATGGCTGTAAAATAACCTTAATAAAAATATAGGTTTTTATGTGTAATATTGTTTTTATTCTTATCTTTGGTATTTTGAATCTATTGTATGATTTTTAAAAAATTTTGATTGAATATATAACATATATATTTTCTTAATATCATTCAATAATTATAATTAATTTAATTTATTAAGACAAAACACCTTTGTGAGCATAAAAATACTAATATTTCCTTTATATCCAATTGGTTTATATTTTAATTTATAATTAATTGGTTACCTATAAATTCATTTTATATTTTTTTAAACCATATATTTTCTTAAGATAGTTGATATTATTCATAAATTATAATTTAATAGCTATATTAATTATTATTATATTAAATAATAATATTTTAATAATATATTATTGTTTGGTAAAACTCGGTCTTGCGTGTAACACAAGCCATTGAAGAAACTTTGTGTTGCATGCGTCATATTCTAACTCAGTATCATGTGTATCAAAATATATAAAATATATTTAATTTATTTTAAATAGTAAATATATTATAAATTCTTAGGGTATTATTTTCCCTTACACAATCGGTGTTGCGTTTCATATGTGCTATCAGATAAAATGTTATACATTAGAATATAGGGGCGTTACATTCTCCCCACCTTAATTAAATTTCTTCTTCACAATTTAAAATCAATATTGGTGATAGATTGTCTGATATTTCTTATTTTTAAATCCCACATCAATGGAAGGGTTTGTAAAACATCCTCTAGAAAAAAGATAATGGGAAGTACAAGGGTCACATGGAATAACATATAGCTAGGTATCTAAGTTGGAGAACATCATTGGAAAGTAGATATATGTGCTTTGAGAAAAAACATAAATATTTATATGGAGATATCCATGCCATTTATCATAAACAATAGAATGATCAATGGAAATTTAAGGGCATCAAAGCCATAAATATGAAATGATTTGGTAGACCATCAGTTCAACAATAATTAAGGTATTAGGAAATTTTTTTTTATCATTTTCCTAATGTTGAGTAATCATTTTAATTCCTAAGAATATATGGAAATAAAATTTCTTAATACATTTCAATTTCATAAGAATAATTTCATCTTTGGGTTGTGCTTAAATAAAATTCTAATTCAACCCTTTTCTCCCCGAAATTAATTATCAATAATAATTTTTTATACCTAAAGAACCAAAAGAAACTTTTAATGGATTGTAAGGGCTATAAAACTGTGAAAAGTCTAAGAATTTGTCTTTAAATATCTTACAAAATGAATTTGTTTAATATATAAATCTATAATCATCAAAAGTGATACTACTAGTTCATTACTAACATTTATTTGTCAAAATGCTTAACTAAAAACAATGAAATATTAACCATGACATTATATATTTCAGTGGATGGCACAAAACCATTATCATCCTTCAGTCATGGGTTCAAGACCCATGACCATTCTGAACATTATATGTTGTCACACGATAAAAATTTAGTCCTTTTCTAAAACCATATTAATATAATTTCAAAAATAAATGGTACTGAAAAACTTGAAATTTATTCATTAAATAACATCATAACTAAGGTTTTCAATAAATCCTCAATAAATAATGTTTTCATCCATTTATTTCATACATATATCCTTCAGTGATCTAGGGTTTATCCTTTAAGAGTGCCCATTAACTCGGGTAATTCCTAGGTTCACCACATTTAAGGCATCGAACCACAAATGAATCCGTAGGATGAGTTTCATTTAAATCCATCATACTCTTCATTTTTTTAGAAATCATTTACTTTATGAATATATTTACCACACATAAAAAGTTATCTTTTAATATTGAGACACTTTCCTGGGTGTATCCTTCCACACTTATCAAATGTTGGAAATCGATCTTTCTTTTCTTTACGATCTTCACCACTTGAGCTCTTAGAAACCCCCATCCTTCTCTTTTTGGTGTTTTTTGGAGTTGTAAAAGGTATATATTGTTAATCATATTTTAGGAAAACAAAATTTTCATAAACATGATATCTTTAAATCCTTTAGACACCTCATTTGGTTTGTAATTTTCACCAACGTTTCCTTCATGTTCTATTTTAACTTGAATCCTTTGGGTTCCAGCCATTGACTAAAACCAAAAAGAATTTTGTCAGCAATAATAGTCGTAGTGAAAATAGTATATAATATTTTATGAGATATTAAAACTTATTTTTAAATATAAAATACCTTAGTTTTAACCTTGATAATTCATTGTCATTATCTATTCAAATTATTTAGAATGTATAGTAAGGAAAATGTGGGTCATCCTAAGAACACCCCCCTAAGAGTGTCAAACCAGGTGCGCAATAAGGACCATTATCATGTACGAGGTTACCCCGAGTTAGGCCCAACACAACTTGTAGTAGTTTTTACTCTTAGGTATATCTATTCCAGAACCACATCTACATGTATTATCTTGACATAGATATATTGTTAGGAATACCCACATAATCTATACCTCACCAAAATTCTTGGATGTTCTTATTTAATTATCCTTAAATTCTACCTTAGGGTTATGTTATATAATCAATGTTTGCATAAATATAGTTCCCAATGTTTCTACTAAACTTCCTCTAATACCAACCATACTGTCCCAACCCTAGATAGCTCAGAGTTAGTGTCTGCTACTATTATATTGGCATGATTACAATAAATAAAATCCTAAAGGACTGAAGAGTTTAGTAGTCTTGGTAAACCATATACATAAATGAGTCTCGTATTAAAAATGAATACACTAATTACAACATAATTTTTTATATTTTAATAAATAACTTCAAGAATAAATTTATTCCATCCACCGTATCCTTGCATACATTTATTACTTTTTGGATTCATGTGGAATGGAAACAAAACAAGGGTAAGCTCAAATACATAGTAAGGTAAATGTTTAGTGGAATAAATAATGAATCAATGAGAATAAAAAATATGGAATGGTAAATAATGGAACAAACATTCCATGTAATCAATAAAATTAATGTAAGTGAAAAACAATATAAAAAAGTAATAACTCTAAGCACATTCCATTCAAATAACTAGAAAAGAAAAAATAAATATGAAAAGGTAAGAAACAGAAACACATTCCATCTGAATAATTAAAAATGAAATGTATCCATAGTTATGTCAACACAAAATCTCATGGATGAATGATAACTAAAACATAATGAGGGAAATTCTTGATTATTTGATTCCATGTTTCTAATGTACATGGAACTAGTTTCATCAATACCTTTCATAAGACGGTTTAACATATTCGGTAAAAACACATCTAAAGAAGCTATCCAACTAACTTATCCCATGAGACTACCAATTCATCAAGGGAATATCTAATACCATGAACCACCTATTCCATACCTATCCAAATCATTTCTCACATATCAAAATAATATATTGAACAATGTGCCTTATCAAATATCTATACCAAGTATAAGGTACAAAGTATAAACATTTCTCCAAATAATTAAATGAATTTCAAAGTAAAAACCATATTAAAAATGGCATATGGGTTAGTAAATAAACATATCCATGATAATTGATATAGATAACTAGGGTAAATTCAATATTCAATGATCATAAGAAATTGAATATTTCAAGGGGACTGATAAATGAAATCAAGGAAGTGAATGCAAATACTACCCTTGCCCAAATCAATCATAAACCATCCAAAGGAAGAATAAGGACGGTATTAATAAAATATATCCCATTTAGAGTAAAATAACGGGTTTTTTATTTTATGAATGGAAAGGTTATAAAAATATCTTTTAGAAATATTATTGAGGAAAATATCCTTTTTTAAAAACTTTTTGAAAATCCCTTCTTTGAATATAAATTAAAAAAAAAATTTACTGAAAAACTATCCTTTTAAACATGAAATTGAATATTCTATATAATGACTATGGGTAAATCCATACATTCTATATAATGTAAAAAGACCATTCCTTTTTCATGGTAAAATGGTTTAAAAAATTCATTATTCTGAAAGTGATAAGAAGATTCCATTGAAAACATTGGTAAAAGAAAAAAAGGTAACAATGATTTTACCCAATAATTTTAGAAATATATTTGAATATTTTTAATAAAAAATGTTTTTATAAGAAAATAGGTTCTCTAACTAAATAGATAAATTATGCTGGGTTTTCTTAAAAACATTTTCTAAAACACCTTGAGTACCAAAGATTGGAAAAATGGTACTAAAAATTGAAAGAGGTCAGTAATAACCATAGGAAAGAAACATTAATGGTTTTATTGAACACTTTTTATATATTTTCCTCAATTGGAAGTAAAATTGAAAGATCATTAAAGTTATTGTTGAGGAAAATAATCTTTAAATATTCAAAATGTCCCATACCACTTTGAAACATTTTAAATCATAAACATCATGATGGAAAAATATTAAATGGAAGTTTTAAATACTCTGAATACAAATGAATTAATGATAAAATATATAAAAATGGGTATTATATACACTAGAAAAAAAATTAAGTGTTAAACATGACATTTATCTCATTGAAGTAAAAAAGTGAGATGAAAATCCCTTACCCTGCATTCGACTTATCTCATGTGTATTTATATTGATGAATAATAAAAGTATGTTAATTATTTACATTCATGAGATTTTATTTATATTTATCAAAACTTTTATTTAACTTATTATCAATGTTTTATTCAACTACTAAATCAGTTAAATTTATGTCTTCAGTTTTGACCAAATTCGGTTTATATTTTAAAAAAACTTGTGTTGGTCAACTATGGTGAAAGGGTGATTATATAAAATATCTAGAATAATTATATTGAAATAATTATCATATATATACATAAATTTTTCTTTTAAAATAAATCATTAAATATTTTTATGAAAAATGAAATAACGTTATAATCATGGAGATGGTAGGCCGTTTGTACGCATGAGTAACGTTCCAATTTTTCAATGATCGCTTAGGAAAGAAGGTAAGTAACTTAATTTTTTCCAAAATGATCATTATATAATAATTCCATATTATTTAATCATATATACTTATATATATAATTCTTGTGATGCAAAATTAATCACATTATGTCGAGGAGGTGGTAGTCCACACATCCACGAATGATGTTATCACTTTTTAAGTGTGTGAGAAAGTTTAAAAAAGAAAATGATATATATATATATGTATATTATTTCCAAAAGTGTAATTATGTCATTAATATCATATATAGTTTTTTAATTTCATATATTTTTAATTAAAATAATCTTTTATTCATTCCATGCATTGTGTGGAAGAATCACATTGCTTTGAGGGGGCAGTAGTCTATACTTCACAAATGATGTTATAATTTTTACACAAAATGGAATGTATAAAGATATTTATTTTAAAAGAATAAAAGAATAATAAAGACATAATAAATATCATATATATCATATATAAGTATATTTTCAATCATAATGGACCCCATGAGAGGTGGTAAGGGAAAAATGAACAATCATCATTTCGTGAGGCGGTAGTTTTCCGTTCACATAAACAATATGTTCTTTACCAATTATAAGGAAGCGTGTGTAATTATAGGTCAAAATATTATCATAAAAACATCCTAGAATATTTAGGATGCTTTATTTTATATATAAACATGAATAATAATATTTTAGTAGCTAGATAATATAAATAAAATTCAATATATTTAGGAATGACATTACCTCTTAAGCAGGTAAATTCATTTGTTTTTCCCAAAATACTTCCTTATATTTCTTTATAGAAAAATTGAGGCTTAGATTAAAATGAAAAAAAAATTATAGTCAATTTTGATGATTTTTTAACAAAACTATGTGGCTTAAGGGGTGTGAGTAAGTGGGAGGAATAAATGCCTTTTATAATGGAGGAGGAGTGGCACTTTTGTAACATTTTGGAAGAAAGGTAACCCACTGTTGTTTTTATAAAAAATGGATTAATAATGGTCAAAATTATATACAAGGGATGATAGTTTCGAAATATGGCCAAAATATTTCATTTGTACAAGGGTCTATGTCTTATTAGGCCTTAAGTTCAGGGTTCAGTCCCTTATTATTCTTAATTTAACCTTAATCATTGTAATCAATTTAAATTAATTTCCCTAAATTTTTTGGTCAAAACTAAGTTTAAATTATTAGAAATTATAAATTATGATGATTCTAAATATGAAATATATTTTTTCATATTTTAATCACAAAATTGATAGAATTTAATTCAAATTTAATCCCATGGATGGGGCGGCAATGTTGGTTTTTAAAGTAAAAACATCCAAATGTTTTCTGTATTTTTATAGTCAATATCAAAGTGAAATTGATTATTATGACCTAAATTAGATTAACTAAGAAAATATGTTCTAATTAATATTTAAAATTAATTTAAAATATAATTTATTTTTATAAATAAATTATATGAAAAATGAGTTTTTAATAAAATTTTGATATTTTTTTCACTGTTTATTAAAAATTTAATCATCATAGAAAAATAATTTTTTTCCATAACCTAATTTTTATGTTTCACTTTCCAAGATGAAGTTTTTTTGACATATTAATTTTATAAAAGGGTCAAAAATTTGATTTAAAATGGGATCTCCATTAAGAGGCAATAAAAGTGCTATGAAAAAATATACGTTTTATGTGTAATATTGAGTTTATTTATATCATATCTCTTTAGAATATATTGGATGATTATAAAAAATATTCTATTGAATATATAAAATATATATTTAGTTAATATAATTCACTAATTTTAATTAATATAATTTATTACGACAAAAATACCTTTGTGATCATAAAAATAGTAATATTTCATTTATATTCAATTGGTTTAGATTTTCATTTCTGATAAATTTGGAAGCTATTAATTCATTTTATATTTAGGTAAACCATATATTTTCATATGTTAGTTAATAATATTCATAATCTATAATTTAATGGCTAGGTTAAGTGTTATTATATTAAATAATAATAGTTTAATAATATATTATTATTCGGTAAAAATTGATCTTGTGTGTAATGAAAGCCTTTGAAGAAACTTGTTGTTGTGTGTGTCACATGATAACTATCTATCATGTGTATATTAAGCTATAAAATATTTTTAATTTATTTAAAATATCAAATATATTATAAATTCTCAGGGTATTGTATTTCCTTTCGTGATTGGGTTTGCGTGTCATACATACTATCAGATACAATGTTTTCCTTTAGAATATTATGTTGTTAAAATCATCATAGTTTATTTTATTTCTTAGTATACTGATGAATGAGGTAAATTGATCATCACATGGAAATTATTGGGTCCTAATGGTCCAAACAACATTGACATGAGTCTTATATCTAAGTAGATATTTATTTGAAATTAGGCATTAGGATGGCATACTATGTATCCTGGTTATTGTAGAAATCAGGGTTGTAATAGTTCAATGAAACCCTTAGGACCGACCCCAATGTATATTCCTTTATTCTAAGGTGGATGTTCCATGACACTCATTGGGTCTTATATACTTATATTTCCTTGTCTTATGGAGACCCTTGATCCGAATGATATGACTATTAAAACTCCCTAAGAACACATGAGCTATGATCGATGTGAGAAACAAGGGATGGAAAATGGTAAATTGCTCAGTGGGTGAGGGAGTTATGTATTGATATTTACCCTTGGATAATTGAGATGGATCTTATACCTTATAAAGGAATCCTATGTTTCCTGGTTATGGAAGGAATCAGAGTTCTCGATGTTCATTTGATCGGGGCTTACACTATGAGGTTTCCCTATTGATCTGGCCTACCTGCTTACCTCACAAATGCCAATTGTTTTATCATCCTAATATGTTGGAGAGTATATATCTGGAATATCTTAATACAACTAAATTATCCATTTGGTGTTTCTAATGGACTTCACATCCTCCAGTGGCACATCCAAAAGTTTTCTCATGATCAATGATAACATGTCCAGAGGACATCGCACGACCCAAATGATTTGTCCTGGAATCCATCACATGACTCGACTGGCTTGTTTATAGGGTGTTTCATGATCTAGCTAACTTTCCCTGGTTCCATTCTCAATATCTTGTTGACATATATGTAGGGTATCGTGAGATTCAATTCGACATGTCTTGAAGGGTATTAAATGTCATGGCTGGCACTCCTATAGTACATCGTAAGACCTGACTGGCATGTCTAGATGGCGTTGTGAGTATCTGGTAACTTTTTTTAGAGGGTATAGAAAGAGATAATTGACATTCCTAGATTCTACTATGATACTTGGCTAACATTAGTGGGCACCATTATATGAGTCAAGAGATTGATCTAAAGGATGTTGCAAGGCTTGGGTGATGAGGCCCGAGGGATTCGTGAGACTAAAGTGGCATATCCAGGGGGACTGTGTGTTTTTCTATGACATGTATGGAGGATTTAACATGACCCAAATAGAACGCTAAAAGATAATTAAAAGATCTATAAGACATTTTCAGGTGTTGTCGTGTGACTTGGATGGTTCACATGAAGCATATGAGGGTCATCGAACATGTTTTATACTTAAATATTTAACCTTTAATAATTGTTATAGATTTTATGTTGTGAATGAATTAGATTTATTCAGTGTCAATTTATTTTGAGTCTCACGTTATCTTGAGGATGTGTGGTATATTCCTTGCACATATTATCATAATTCCTTCAGATGATATATGAATGATCGCATGAAATTATTTACTTATGGATCATGATCACACCGTATATTCATCGACATATTTACCTGATGGAAGACTTTATGGTCATGAGATTAGTAACTCTGAGAAATATTCTCTAGTGCTTGGGTGTGATTATAAACCTGGATGCAAAAGTCCATCTTTTTTATTTGAGGACTAGGTGAAGGTTTTATATAGCTCACCACCCTAATTTTTCACTGGTATTCATGATAAATCTTACCTAAATCTAGAATTGTGTCAGTGAAGGGATCGAACACCACACATCTTCGTGAGCCTTCAACATGGATTACTTCAAGGGCGTTGCCAGATTTTCCCCAACCGTGAGTCCCTCCCATCAACTCCCCCTTTATTAGATAATCAACCTTTAATGAGGACATTGTTGAATTATGAGGTTATGTTGGAGGAAATTATATTATCATATTGATATGTCCAAGGGACTTTTCGAGATCTGAGTGCCTTTTGAAAGGATTTCTTGAGATGATTAGTGCCTTTACTAGGACATTTCATGAGGGAATGATATATTATTTGGGGGTCTCCACCAGATCAGGGTGGCTTGTCCAAGAGTCCCATAAATTCATTATGTATATTCCTTTAGTGTGTTGAATTATTTTTACAATCATGAGGGGATCTATCCACTTATTCTTTTATTTTATTTTGTTTATTTTTCAAAGATCGAGATTCATGTGAGACTGCATGAGTAATGTCAAGGAAAATTACTCTACCTCGTGATGATACATTTCATGACCATCCAAGGTCCTATAGAGATGTGCAAGAATTGTTTGGAAAATCCCATTTTTTTCCTTAGGGGGATAACGGGGAAGTGTAAAGTTTCCTAGACATACCTAAGGAACATTACATGATGATAATGACATACCAATGGGATTTCTCAAGATGAGGCGGACATGTTACCATGGTCTCACGGTGTCTTGCAAATCACCATCAGGGCATCGCTTGTTTTTTTATGACTATGAGTGGCTCACACCACCTCCATTTTTTACTTACTTTGTTTTATTTTACAAAATATCATGGGTTTTTTGAGTTTTTTTGGATGCTTCCAAGGATAATTACCCTTCCCATAATTGATGTTTCACATGATCTTTATGATTGTGAAAGGAATATTCCTTTTGGACATTTTCCTCATATTTTCAAAGTATTTTTCATAAGGTTTTATCTTGTTCTTGCCTATGAAAAACCACTTTTCTAGGGGAGATTGTTTGGCTACCACTGTGGGACCATTGATTGTTTAGAGAGCCTTCACAAGAGTATGAATACTTGTTAAAAGAGGCTCTGTGGGATCTGCTGCAGGTTATATGCTGCACATATTTCTTTCATGTGACCTTATAATGGTCACATGATCATGAGTCCCTTGAAGGTTCGCATGATCCATAGTTCTGGAACACATTCTTCTTCCTTTTTTAGGTAAAATAATAATAATATTTAGATATTTCTTCCTTTTTGAATTTTATGATGCTCATTTAGTGGGCATCCAAAAATTCACCCCCTTAAAAGAGATGTTCGTTCGGATAAGGGCTCAAATCTGAGGAATATAAATGCCCTCCTATGTATTTGGTGATGTCAAAAACTAGGGTCTTGGGTGATGTTTGGTCTACCAAGTGATGCTTGGTATTCTAAAAAATACCCTATATATAGGGGGGGGAACCATTCATTTCACTAGCTACTACTTCTCAAGAGTGTTCTCGCCTTACCTCCATTGCATACCTCCATCTCAAGATCATTCCATGATTCCTAGTGGCAAGACCCATTTGTGAGATCTATTCACGAGACCCCATCATGAGGATTCTTCTATAAGATCTCACTTTTTCAGGAACCTATTCAAATTGTTCTCTAACCATATTTTGGTAACTTTTTGATCTTCTTCCACAAGGGTTGTGATTTTCTTATAGGTTCCATGGGGTTTGTTGTCTTGATCATTTGATCATTTTTCATGTGATTCCCATGAAGATTTTCAGGTCATGCGATTGTGATTCTCCAAGGGGTCATGCAATTACATGATTCCCTATGGGATTATGTGACCCACACGACCTTTGGGTTTTAGGAGATTCATGAACTTCTTATGTTCTTCATGAATCCTTTGCTGATTCATGAGATGTACATGATGATGTAGGTTCATTATGTCTTTTCATTTTAATAAGATTTTATATTCTCTTTGTATGACATTTTCCACTTACTCATGTTCAGATGGATTCTGGTTATCATTGATCATCATCATCTATGACTAATCAAGGGGAAATGATTTCTAAGAATCACAATGCCAACCCTTTATATCATTTATATAATGATAATGACAGTATTAATAGGTTTCTATCACATGAGATTTAAGACTATCCTTTATCTTAATGAATCCGTCTTTACAGTTTTGGTCTACTAGATGATTCTCCCATCCCCCCTCCAGACTCTAATTTTCGATCTCACTTGGTTTAGGCTTCTCTAAATTGTGTCTAAATAAAAATTACCAAGGATGGTCGACCGATCAAAACTCAACTTTAGGGGATATATTATATATTATAAAATTACCCCTTAGGTCCATATGGCTATGAATTTTCTCGTCAACCCATTATTTCGAGCTATTCGAGTAAATTTTCTTCCCCTCTAAACAATATCGATGTTGGATGGGGTTCTAAGTGGGATATTCATCCTAGTTATAATTTATAGGATGAATTGGAATGAACCTTTTGGGTTAAGGAAATCTATATAGAGTTTGCTAATCACCTATACAGAGTTCATATTTACGAAGCTGTTTGGATTTCCCAGTTCATCATTTACCTCTAACCTAGCCTTATTCAAGAGATGATCAGCTTTTGGTTCCCTAAAACCAACACATTCCTTTTATCCCATGGTGAAGTGGGTATCATCTTATGGGAAATCTACCAACAGGGTGATATTTTCCCTCTTAGAGAGATGTATGATGAATTCCTTCCTTATGTGGATGTATAGGATGATCCCTTATAGACCCCAATTTAGGTGAGGGGTATTCTTATTATAAAAGAGGATAAATAAAGGAAGGAGTTAAAAATTTCTTTACTCATTTCTTTCATGTAATGGATTACTATATTTATTTGCTGCATTGGGGATATACCAACTTCCATCTTCCCACATCGGTACCCTTCATAGAAAGTTCGTAATATCACTAGTTCATATTGGGATATCCTAGAAGCTAGGGATTATGCATCATAGAGCTAACAAGTGAATTTGAATATCTCTCTGGACATTAGGTTGGTAGGCTTAATATCCATGTTTTTTAGTGGGTGTCTTTTCCCGGTTTGGGATGTGTGCTCAGGGATCCAAGTTAGTACATTATTGATGACAGTGCGACTTGTGGAAGAATGATGCCTCAATTTGGAAGTACCATTCCTTACATGCCTTTACAAACTTCTGGTCTATAATAAAAAATGTATAACCCCTTACAGGATCAATGGTCCTCTCTAATTTCTCTTTGGTTGGATAGGGGTGCACTTTCGTTGTTATGAATATTACGATAGCTCATGGGCCCCTGAATCTTCATCCCGTCCCAAATTATTGAATATATCAGGGGTTTGGGGACATCTCTATAAGCCTAGTTAAGGTTAAAGATACATCGAGCTAATATGAAAGATTAAATTTTACTTCTTCTCATTCACTAGCTAGATCGATTATTGAAAATAAAAGTTATTCCCTTGATGAAAGGTAGTATATGATATCTCTTCGAGTTGGTGTTCTCACAGCTTGGTTGGATGAGCTAGTTATCCACAAACCTTATTCACCTTATTAAGTAATTTTTGGTTTAGCTGTACTCAAAGGTTCTCCCCTCTTACTTTGGTCAACAATTGAGGGGAGCGACATCCTAGCGTCATCCACCAATTTTGGAAGATACTGACAAATGAAGATAATGAAGTTGCGATCATACTTCTACCTACAGATTGTTCCATATTCCTTACCTAGAATTATGCCCAGTCTTGGGTATAATTTTATCCTAGTGGTGTTCTAAATCAGTTGATTCATCACGTGAAAAGACCCTTTGCATCCCCAACCCCATTGTTAGTACGAATGATAGAGTTGATCGAAGATCTGTTCAAGATGTCAAGAAAGTGACCTCATTTGAATGATGACTATTCTAATGGTGAAATAGACTCTTTTGAGGAAATTAATCCTTCTACATAGGCTATAGATTATATTCCAATTGAGATAAGGTAATATGGTTCTTCTTCACTAATTTTATCATTGGTTCAACTAGTTATTCCTCATCCTTCCACACTTATTCTATCCATTGTAGTGGTTTCAGTACAACGTGGGATAATATGGCAATAGATTCATGCCTTGATCACTAAGACCCCCTTGGAAGTATTCCATGACCAAAGGGAACACATTCATTAATTATTTCATGAATTGCGGGAATGTGGTTTTGACTGATATCATACATATGAAATTATAATGAAAATTATATTGACTCAAAAAGATCTAGCCCCGAGTAAAAGATATTATCACGATATTGTGGATGATGATCCTTTTTCTATGTATATGAGGGAGATGTCAGAGGCATTAGAGTAGGTTTTTTAGTTTATATCCAAATTTTAGGCTCAGATGGATGCTTGAACTGTGTAGATATGGATATAAGAGGAAATTATAGCTCATATAAGGTCTGATCTTTCAACATTATAATCTTCCATAGAAACCACTAGAAAGAGGGTTGAGGATTTTATGTATTTTCTTGAGACTCTTAATCCCAAAGTAGAAGATAAAGAAATAGGGTGAGTAGAACCCCAGTGTTCCATCGACAGTTCCTATCAAATTTTTGAAAACCTTGCTAGCATAGCCAATTGACATTTATCTTAGTTCAACCCCTAGGATGTATTTCATTTTTGAGACTTTATAGAGACTAAAAATTGTGAAGATCCCTCATTTTTCATGCTATCAATGAATATGTTTTCTAAAATTTATATGTGTTTCCAAGTTCCCTTTTATTCATTTTGTGCATGACTTTTCATTAATCCAATATTATGAGAATTTACAACACTACCCATCCTTTGTATAACATCATGTTAACTTAAACATATGTATCCAAATATTTAAATTAGAATAGATTCCTTTCGAGAAGTACTCATGAATTTCCATCAATACAATATTCTCTACTAATATCTATTTTAGATTTCTTGAGATCACTTGATTTTAAAAATGACTTCTTGTGTAGGATTTACATACCACATGGAGAGCACTATATCATTTTTCAAATATGATAGGCTTGGATAGAGTTTCTTGATTGTGCTAAGGCCATATTGTGGGTCTGACAAGATTTTATAGTCTAAATAACTGCCATTATGTAGATTACAGTCTTTTAGATTGAACCTAATATCATTTTAGTTTAGGGTATTTTAGGTCGGGTCTAATATCATTCTAGATTTATGAGTTTTTTTCTCAGACCTTGATGTACTTTAGTTTAGGGTATTTTAGATTAGACCTTGATGTACTACAGTTTTGGGTCTTTTAGCTAGAACCTTGATGTATTGTAGTTTAGAGCCTTTTAGCTCAGACCATGATGCTCTATAATTTAGGGTCTTTTAGCTCGGTCCTTGTCTTTAATGACCTTGGAACATGGTGTAGTCACTCTAGGAATGACCTAAAACACACTGAGGTGCTAGGTTCTGCCATGGTGTTTCTACAGATCTTGAGGATTAGAGTTACTTTCTTAAAAGGAGGAGATAACTTTAGTTGGCGGGTCAAATACCTTATTCATCAATAGCATGACCAAGAAAAGATGGTCTGCACTCTTTTCTAAGGTCCATTGAATATTTATGGAATAAATATGGATTGAAGGGAAAATACTATGAATGCTAGGTCTATATAGATAACTGTAATGTGGGTGATGTAATTCATAACCCAAAATCTTGATTCTGTGAATATAGGATGGAGAAGACATACTGTGTATGCCCCATAACACTCTGAGATGTTCAATTCCACCTTTGTGTCGTTGAGGCTCACAAGGACTAGAAATACCTTTATATTGGGTGAATATGTCTCCAGTTAGTGGGTCTTAAGACCTTCTATGTTAATATCATGTCCAAACCAAGATACATATTTAATTTTGCAAGGGCTATAAAAGATTTGTGAAGACTCAAGCGTAAGACTAACGAAGTTGGGTATGGAAAGAAATCAATATAGTAAGGGTTCTGGCACTCTAGGGAAGTTCATATCTTGGTTATAAATCTTGAGATCTTCACCATATGGTTTTAAATCACAAGGTGTGAGCTATCCAAAGGTTTGGGGATATAGTGCCGCATCCCTTCTTTGAGAATGGGTACAAAACATGGTTACATAACATTGAGGATGTCAAATCCACTTGAATAGTCTTGTTTTATGAATTTTTAAATCATGGTACATGAATATATCAGTTAAATGGATATGGGAACTAGTGGGTACGTGTCATTTGAGACTATACTATTCCACTACGTCAAGACAATAACTCATGGGTTTAAGGACAGACTTCCTGGGATCTGTTGGTTTGTTCAGTAGAGAGAGTCCCTATTACCATTCTATTATTGGGAGGTTGTGTTAGCTCATACCTCAAAGGAATGATGGTGGTTTGTGAAATTTTTAACATTCAAGAAGGTTTTGAGTACCCTAAAATTTGTGTCACTGCCTAGATAACCTATTACAGTGGTGGGGATATGGAAAAACCGTTACTCTAACTTTTTCTTAGAATAGGGGGTCCAACAAGAATTACTCATATTTTATTAGGAGCACAAATTGGACCCTATAATATTTATGAACTATTTGTTTGTGCTCTAATTTTTTCCAAAAAATTCATGAAGAAGAGTTTAGAAAGAAAAAAATCAACTTTTCCTCAGGCCACCCATTGAGGTTTTTTAATCTGACAAGTTTTTTTATACTTTCTCTAGCAGTTTATGGTCTTGCATTTTGGACCATTATAGGATAGAGATTAAGGTTTTACATATTTGAACAAAGTGTAGGTAGTTTAAGGTCATGACTCATATATACCTAACATGGGAGATGTTACACAAGAGACTAATTAGGATACCCAAGGTAGAGAGCACTCCAACATCCTTATGAGTAGGATATGGAAATGTTGTAAATAATGGGTCAAAGTTCTCAAGTCACTAGTAATGATATGGGATGGTCATATGAGGAGATGTTAATATCATTCTAAGGTGTTGAGTTCTTCCTTGAAGATGTCAAGATCCCAATAATTTTAAATACGTTTATATTGGGGAAATGTCACTGGTTGTTGGGTATCAAGCCCTTACAAATCAATATCATGGCTGAAATGAGATATGTATTTTCTTTTCCAAGGGTTATGAAAGGCCTACAACAACCTAAGGTACCCAATACATGAAGGGTAGAATATGGATTGAGGTGATTTTAAAATATGGTAGAAGCACCCCTTACTCTGGATGACTGAGTTAGGGATATTGTGGTCCTTTGATAAAGAATTGAAAATGGGTGATGGTCTGCCCAGTTTATCATCATATAGTGGGGACATTTTCTGTGCAGTTTTATGTCATACAGTAAGGACATTTGTCATGCATTTTATTGTCATGCGGTAGAAACATAATTCTTTGTGTAGTTTTAATGTTCTATGACCAAGATGTTTTCCTTGAAGTTTAATGTCATTTTGTAAGGATGTAATTTATTCTACTTTTATCATCATCCAGTAAGGATGTGGGAACCGATGTGAAATTTTTTATATAATATATTGTGTAATGAAGAAATCCGTATGTAGATCTAGCTCATATGTATGGAAAATGACCCTATGGAACTTGGATCCTATTTAGTTAGGTTGAATTTCTTATCAGTTGTTGAAACTTGGACCTGGATTAGATATTTGAACATCACAACATATCCGATGATCATGGGAATCAATCCACATATATTTCATGGAATCCCATGTAGTTCAATATCATGTAGTGATGACAGACATGAACCAACATGAAAAAATGGAAATGTTGTAGTTGGGCCCAAGGGTCGAATTCAAGGAATCACTACGCGTCTCATGAGAATGAAAACTAAACCACACATAGTTCTAAAGAGTAATGTATTTTAACATCAAGCAATGAGTACAAGGATCTTACGATATAAAATGATGGTATTGTGGCTGGGCCCATGAATGGAATTATGGGTATCACTACGTATCCAATGGTGATGGGAATCAAGACACATGTAGTTCTTAATGAAGTTCCTTGTGTAGGTATAACCTAATCATAAAGAGGTGGGATTTTTTTATTTCATTTTTTGGGAATAGGCCCAGTGTTGTAAATATATAAATATCTTTGTATCCTTTGAGGAATGGAATCATGTCACTTATAGTTCATTAATGATAAACTCTCTCTTTGCTGATCTATCCTATATGGAGAGGTGTGAATTGTTTCCATTGATTATTGTAGCTGGTCCGAGCATTATAGAGCCTTCAGTCACAATGTATCATGTGATTATTGGAATCCAAACACATATAGTTCTTAAAGGACCATGTGATTTTATGTCATGTAGTAAGGAAATTGATTGACCAGTTTAATATCATGAGATAAGGACTCATGGTGTGCCTTTTATGGTCCTACATTTAGGACTATGATGTACTTTCCATCCACTTTAATGCCTTGTTCATGAGGGGAATCCATTACTATAATTCCTAAGCTCATGTTATCAATAATCATTATAAGAAATATGGAATATAATGGGGGTTTTTCTCACAATGCAGAGGGGGTTGAGGTTATAATAGAGGAATTTTGTATTATATCATGGCTAGAAGAAGATATAAAATTTATGCGTCCTTACATATCTAATTTGAAAAATGAGAATAAATCCATATGTATTTCTATATGGTCCATACAACTTAATGTATTTTGGTAAGTACATGGATCACCTGACATGAAATAGGTGAGATGTTATGGATCCATGAAAATTTACATCATGTGGTGATAATTTGGTATACCATGCCTTTTAACATCTTCCAATTAGAACATATTTGTATAGTTTAATGTCATTTATCTAGGAAGAGATCTATATAGTTTAAAATCATGTATTCAAGACAAATGGCAGGGATTACTTTGATGTGGATGCCCATTTGATAATTATTATGAAAAGTATTTCTTGAGAAATCTCACATTAGTGGATGGTTTGACACACCCCCATCCATGGTAGCCAATGAGTAGGATCCATTATGATAGACCTTATGTATAATGTAAGACCCTTCCCATCTGGGTTCCAACTTTTAGGGATTCCTTCTCAGTATCATCGGGTCTCTAGGAGCCAACACCGATTCACCTTAGAGGAATGAACAGAGGCCAACCCTTTTATTAAAGGCCTATGTAATCCGATTATGATGTACCTCTAGGTTGTGTAGTGTTCACAACTTGTTCTCATCTTTCTATTCCAATTCATCCAGCTAATTTTGTGATTATCCATCATCTGAAAGTTTTCTAGAGATGGATACTTAGAGAAAAGGTAGCTGAACCACTATGGGTAACACTAACTCAGTCCCATACACCAATGAGTATGGCGTCACCTGGGTGACAATATACATGGTAGTAAGATCTTCCCATAAAACATGTAAGATCTGTTCTATCCACAAATTCTTATCCTTATTCACAGTCTTTTGAAGTATATTTGATAGAGTCTTATTTAAGGACTCTATATCTCCATTTTCCACTATGTGATAGTGATATTAGTGATTGGAATCGATATTTTACTCGTGGTATAGTATCTATAACTCCATAGAACAAAAATTGGTGTCATTGTCCATAAATATTATGTGATAATACCTAAACATGGTGATGGTATGGGATTTTATGAAGTTGATGGTATTATTTAACCTAACTACCTTTAGGGATATCTCCTCAACCCATTTAGAAAAGATGTTTGTAGCAATAAAGATGAACTTGGACTAATTATCCATAGTTGGGAGATATTTTCCCACAACATCCATTCCTCAAATGGAAAATGGACAAGAATATTTAATTTTATATAGAAATTTTAGGAAATGATGGATGAACTTTTCATGAATCTATCACACAATACATTTCTTAGTGAATTACACACAGTCCTCTATCAGGGTTTTCTAATAATATCCCAACCTCTTGATTTGGTGGGAGAGCCTGGTCCCTAATTGATTAGAATCATTAGATTATACATGTAATTCATTCATGATAGTGATAATCTCTCCTTTATCTATGCATTTAAGGATGATTCCATCAAGAACTCATTTGTATAGGGATTTCAAATCATTTGGTCCATCTTGTAGAGTGAAATTTTCTTCACAACATCGAATATCTTCTCTTCTGACTCTGTCTGTTGGGAGAATCCTATTTTGGAGATAACCGATTATGGGATCCATCTATCCATGGGTGTTCATTGGTTTATCATGATATTGGGTAGTGCTGACTTGATTGATTTCTTACATATTTCATACAATGGTCGACAAGACCATTCTTCGATATGTGATATGAAATATGGATTCATCCTAACCAAGGTTGGATAGGAAGGTGGCGATATTAGTCAGTGCATCAACATGATCATTCTATGATCAGGGAACATGATGCAATGTGGGATCAAAAGGGAACACTTACATAAGTCCACTAACGTAGCCAGTGAGGGGGACAATTCTTCCTTTTTTAATATAATATTAATCTTTGATATACTTTATCACCAATTATGAGTTCCCTTTGATATTCAGGTAAGCTATGTACAGGTGTAGGTATAATTCCAATCCAGCAAAGAGGGTTTTTTATTCAGCCTCATTATTTGTGCAACCTCCATATAGTGAGAAAGAGTAGGGAAAAAAAATGCTTTATCTGAAGAAAAAAAAATAATCCCTAGACCAACTCGACTGGGCTTCATGTTTTCCAAAAATGTACCAATAAGACTATGGTAGGAACCATCAAAGTATATCTCCCATGTTCAGGGAGTTTCATGGGTGTAGAATACCTCCTCATCTAGAAGATCAGTTTCTTTTGGTGTATTTTCTAAGGTAGGATGTGTTGTGATGAAATCATCCAGAGATTTCCCTTTCACTTACTTTTGTGATATGAACAAAATGTCATATTATTTCATATTGACTACCCATATATTCAAGTGACCAATAAACATAGGGAGTCCAAGGATGTACTTGAGAAGATCAATATGAGAGACCAGGTGGACTTCATGGTGCTATTAATATGCCTCAACTTTTTCACCATAAATATGAGTTCAAGGAAGTTCATCTCGACATTCGAATATCTAGTATTAGTACCTAGAATTGTCCAACTGAAGTAGTAGAGACTATTATCACCTACCACATCATTTTTCTGTGTGATGAGGGAACCCAGTGACTGCTCTCTGGTGGGCACATACATGATGAGTGGCCTCCCTTCCATTGGAGGCATCAAAACTGGTGGGTGCATCAAGCACTGCTTGAGACTTTCATAGCCATTTTGATAGTAATCGTACCGTTGATAGAAAATTCCCTTATTCATTAGCCTGGTAAAGGAGAGAGCTTCGCAATCCAGGTTAGCTATGAATCTCCGAATGTAAATGACGTACCCTTGGATTCCTGAAAGTTCTTTGATATTTGTGGGGGTAAAATTCCAAAAATAAAACTAGACTTCTATGGATCAACCTCAATGCCATGGTGCTATACCAAAAATCTAATAAAATTTTCTAATGTTACCCTAAAAGTGAATTTTAGTGGATTCATCATTAAACTATGATGTCAAAACTTGTTGAAGATTATCCAGAGATATGTGAAGTGATCACATCACTAACAGGATTTTACAACCAGGTCATTGACATTACACTCAAATATCCTTCCCAAGAATGGAATAAAGATGTGATGCGAGGATTGATGATATGTAGCACCAGAATTATTTAATCCAAAGGGAATGACTTGATAATATAATATTCCTTAAGGTTCGTTGAAATTAGTGGATTCTTCATCCATGGAGGCCATTTTGATCTAATTATACCCTGAGTACCCATCCATGAAGGAAAAGGCTTGGAAGACATCAGTTGAAATGAGGAAGAATTATATTATTGGAAATGGAAAATATCCCTTTGTCAAATACTAATTAATATATCTGAAGTCAATACATACCCTAATATTCCCATTCTTTTCTTTATAGGTATGATTTTGGAAATCCATCTTGGGTATTTACCTTCTCAAACAAAGTTATATTCTATCAACTTCTCAACTTCCTCCTCTACATTAGTGGTATGAGAGGGGTAAATCTTCTTAACCACTTTCTTGAAGCCTCTATGATCATCGGGTAGTCTGAGATGGTGTGTATCCACATATGGATTCATTCTAGGCATTTTTATATAATTATAAGAGAACAAATATTAGTGCTGTTTTAGAAATTAAATGTACATCTCTTTCTCTTTGAGGGGTATGGAGGTACTAATTAGAGTATGTTGCGGGTCTTCTTCTATTCATATATTTATTTTATCGAGCTCATCTATGGTGGTGGAGACACCTTCCTTGAATGCAGGAGGGGCATTATAGAGGTCATCCTCATCCTATTCCATTTTGGAGTCTGTAGAGTCATTTTCAAGAGATGATATAAATATTGTGGATTCTCCATCACAATCAGAGTGAGGAAGTATATGAGAGGAGACATTATCATCCCATAACACCTGAGTTTTTGTAGAGAGATTACGAAGATGATTGTTTTTTACATTTCCATTAGAGAAAATAGGGTCTTTGACCTATGGGACTAGACCTATTACCTTGACCATATTTATAGGGATCACATATTCACTGTCGATCATGAACTAGGTATTCACAAGGGCAGTACCAAATCCATTAGGGGATGAAACCTGTATATAATCATTCTCCATTGGTTTTTTTATTTATAGAAATATGATTCAGCATATATGGATTTGTATGTCTGGAAGAGGGAATTTTCACCATGCAGTATAACTACTTTTCTATTGATGGGGCACTTCAAACACTAATGGGATTTTGGTGGTACCACCAAATGGCTATAGAGGAAGGACCTTTCAAGTAGGACATTATATGCAGTGTCTTTCTAGATGACCAAAACATAGCATCAGATGTGAGTTCCCTAAACTGTGCTTCAAGTTTGATCTTTATGAGAGGTAATTTCTCACACATATCATACCCTCTAATGGTCATCTTTATGGGAGATATGTACCATTAACCATATACCAAACATTTGTGGGTTTGAACTGTGATGAAATTGATCTGAGAACCATTATCAATAAAATCCATTTGGATGTTGACATTGTTGAGTCTGCTTGAGACATATAAAGGTCTAATGTGACCTTGGATGACCTAATCATGATATTGAATAATGAAAGAGATGTAAACATGAAATTATAAGGACATTTCCTCAACTCAAAAGACCATGGATACAAAAACTTATATATAGAACTCCTCTGGGATCAGTAGGGATTCAAAAAGTGACTCTATGAGTTCTTTTGAATAATAAGTGCATCAATGATTTAGAGTTTGGTTGGTATAACAAACAATTGTTTTATAATATTGTACTTGTGTGCCAATGTTGGAACTTCTCAATATGGGGTTGATCCTGGGCATGTAGTTTCGAATATTAGGCATTTAAGGTGGAAAGGTTTGTGGATTGTGTAGAAGTTGATGGAATATCTATGGATAGTGGTGTAGGTTGTGCCAAGATTCCCTGTTTCTCAGGTTGATTGGATTGAACCCCTGCTAGGTGGCCACACAAGGCAATCAGATAGGGAAAACTGATGGAGGGATCTAAGGAACCTCCCTACATCTTTTAGGCTTGTTAGAGTACTTCCCTATGAGCATAAGCTGCATATATGTTCTCCATGGGGATATAACTGGAATATTGGGTCTAGCCACATCCATGTTATCCCTTGTATCCCCGGTTTCAGTGCATGTGTCTTCCTATTCCCCGTTATGTGTGGTAAATTCATATTCAGGGATATATTCATCATTAGAGAAGGGTTATTCTAAGTGTATAACATTGATAAAACCAAACATGATCTCTTCAAATGAGGAGGATCCAATTTGGTGTGGTGGTGTTTGTGCTGTGCATGTTGCAGGGACTAAATCTATATGATTTAGGTCTTACATTACAGCATAATATGATTCTTCCTCTTCTATTTCTTCATGTTTCCAGTGGTCACACCCACATTTTAGAGGCACTTCTGATGTCTCCTTTTTAGGTGATGGAGTTATTGTGGGTATACATAACTATTCTTTTAGGGTGGTATGAACTTGATCAATTGTTTTCCAAGTTATCCAATTTTAACACTTTTTTGCATGCAAGGATAGAACTTTCTTCCATTAATATTCTTCTTCCATCCAAATAATGGTTATGCATGCCACCTACTCTGGGGAGTTTTCTAATGCCACCTTTCCAGAATCATCCATTCCTTGATGGACGTCTTTGAAGATAAATCAATCTTGGATGTTATGACCCATCCTTCTATGGAAAGGGAAGTAGCCGAGATGGTTAGTGATGTTGACCTCATCAGGATTCCTAGGATGTGGAAGAGTGAGTAGGTTATTTATCCATGGATTCCAAAAAATAACTAGGGGATTCTTAATTTGGGAAGGACTGTACTTTTTTCATCCATTAATAAAAATCCTAGGAGACCCTAATTTCTCTATAATTTTTACCGAGTGTCATTTTTTGGTCGTCGTCACTCTGCATAAGGTGCTTGGTAGTTCAGAGCCTGCCTAGGTGCTGGGATGGGAACAAATTCTAGCTTGAGAGTGACAATTTTATCTTATTTTATGCCTATAATTTTCTACCGTGTTGTGGGAATGAGTCATGTTTTGGATCAAGTTTTCTGAATAGCCACTTCATGAAATTTTTCCATTTCAATGTACTCACTAAACCCACCCAGATACTTCATGGGGATTGGAAGTGTTTGCACCCCATCCTTTTTATTTTTACCATAGTTTTATAGCAATTTTTCTTGTGAGAGAAGGATTATAAGAGAGTAGAGTAAACCTTTACACCTTACTTTGAAATCAGGAACCCTATCATTTTCTCCTTATCTGTAGTTCATTAGGCCGATGATCTTTATTTTCCTCAGTGTGAAGATGAAATGATAAAGGAACTAATGATGAAAGTATTCCCATCTTATAATGGATTATATTAGCAGGCTACTATACCAAACAAAGGCTAGCCCTATCAGAGTCTATATGAAACACCTCATCTTTATTTCCTTCTATTGATCTTGAGGCCTATCATCAGCACTCATTAGTATAAAAAGTGTGTGAGATGTTGTTTGGGTTCACCCACACCATCAAAGGTAGAGAAGGAAGGATTTAAAAATTTGGGTGGAGGTGGATTATCATCCACCCATTTAGGATTTGGATTCTTTTGAGGCTGCATAGGTTCACTTTTCCCTTCATGGATTCTATTAGACTATCTAGGGACTCAATGATGTTAGGTAACTTTGGGGGAATTTTTTTTCCGAAGCATCATGTATTCATAGTGAGTGGGAGGGTACTGATGAGGTGGTCCTACCATTATCTCATATTGATTCCCAATTAATCTTATGAATGAACGTTTTCCCTAGAAAGGGAGAGGTTTTTAACACAATAGAAGAAATTAATGATCATTTTTGTCTTCCTCATTTATGTTGGCTGGAGGTGTAGATCCAGATTGAATCTGATTCTCAGATACCACACTTTCTGGTGGATTGACTGTGAGAGGAATAATATTTATCTTTACCTGAAGGTGATACCTAGTAGGAACATTTCCCGATTATATGCTCATTGAGTTTTCTAAGAGTTAGTAATTCACCCTAATATTTTGACAGTTTTCCTCCATGGAAGGAATATGAAATATTCTGGATGTTTATTAGGATGTATATGCAACTTTATACTATTATTTGGAATCATTTAATATAATAGGTGGTGGCTTGTTATTTGACAGTGCAAGATTTTGGAGACTTCTATGGTTCTAGGTGCATGGAGCCTTAGTTGGTGCATCAAAATCACCCTCCTCTCAGAGTAAATTTCCATGTTACTTCCCTCGGTATTTTCTAATTGATTAATGTCTATCAATTTTAAGGTGATGAAATTACCATAGTTATATCATGAAATGGTGGTTATTTCATTTCATTAAAAGCAATAGGATGATTCTACCCTGCCTTCATTATGGTTGTTATTTAAACCCTTGGCTATATTGGGACATTTTGGCTTGTAAACCCAGTGTGGTCTGATCACCTTTTCTATATTCTCCATCCATATTGGTCTATGAATAATGCATATGAGGGATTTTCTGATTGTGGTTGTCATACAGGCCTTGACCAGCATGGGTTTGTCTCACGGTGGGAGGGATAGGTGGGACACTAACCATTTTCCTCACAACCTAGAGAATATTGATTCCTTATGTGGGGATGATGATGATGAAAATGACCCAAACCTATGTGGTAGGGGTTATCCAGTGCCAAAAATGGCACTGATTAGTCCCATTATTGAGGATCCAGTGATTTTAGTTGTGTACTTGATGATTCCCTGGATTAACATGCAGATATAAATAACCCTATCCCAATGGGGTTGGGGTGATCTGGAATCACCATTGATTCTCCCAAGACCTCCATAGGTGATGAAGAACCTAGAGGCAGTGATTGGAATATTAATTCCCCCAATACAGTGGGTAGGGTGTACTCATAGCTACTGAGAATATGTCCTGAATCCTATCAGAATTTGATGATCCAAGGGGTGGAGGTAGTGGAATATATTCCCCCAGACCATGGGGATAGGTTTTCTCATGGAAAACTGTTACAGAAGCTGCTATTTTGGCCGATTTTATTTATCATAACTATACTTGTGTAGTATCTAGGTGTGATGGAATCCCATGATTAGAACCATTCTTCTTGGTAAGTTTTTCGAGTGATCACAACTCAGGTCTCCTTGTCCGAAATGAATTATCATTTCTTTGAGGAGCCTTATTTTATGTTATGTTGTCTATCCACTCTCTCTTTTTGTGATGTTTGGGCATCGTTGAAGTGGTGAAATTTCATTGTAGTGACCAAATGGCCCGAGTATTACCCAGTACCTTAATTATTCCAGAGGCTATAACATTACAAGATGCCGAATCTGAGGGGTTATGTTGTTCCATAGTCATGGAAAAGTGTAACAATCCATAATATCCCCATCCTCGAATACAGATGCATGACATGGATTTAAAGATGAGTTTCTAAAGAGTTTTAATGAAATGACAACAAGAATGTTTCATATTTCCATCATGCCTTTAAGGTTTTGGATCCCAGGACATAGAGATAGCATCCAGGTCAAGATGAAAATAGAGTGTATTGATGGTCTGAAGGTGAACCTTTTATCCTGGATAAGGGAGATGTCATTCCATCTGTCACTGATGATTAGCCCACATATTTTGGTGTAGATAAGGCATATACTCCTTTTCTATCTCATTTTGGATCTCATAGTTAGAATTAGTAAGGGTCTAAAACATGATGAGGAGGGTTTTTATGGCTAACTCTATCCATATGTCAATGTCGACCTCCTCCTCCTTACACTTAGACGCCTCCATCCAGTAATACCATATAAGATGGCTCTGATGGTTTTCTTCTGATGGGAGTGGAGTGTTGCTGAAATTTGATGGGAGAACCATATGTAGTTGACCCTGAAGTTTCCATAACCTCTCTATACAAAGGCATCGGAGTTTTGAACACCTCTCTTTATAGAGGTGTCTGGGAAGGGAAAGGTTTTCCTTTTCTGTGGGAGATATCATCAAGGTGAGGTTAACCATGGTATATTTTAGGAGTAGAGTCCCTATTATCCATCTCTACACTACCATGAAGAAGAATACAATGGTAATTAATTCCTTATGCTTCCACTTTGATGAAAGAGTCGACATAACCTCGTGGTGTTGAGAATGAGTCTCAAATGATCTCAAGGTCACTATCATTGTGTAGATTAGGAATATGGGTCCTGTTCTGAATCTTGGTTTGAATATGATGACCTATCTTTCATAATTTTTATGGATATGAGACTGCTATATACTGGTTTCAGTAACATATATATAACCATCTGATGTTGCGGGAGTATGAGACCGCTACTAATAATATTCTAGAATATGATGATGAGCAGTCTTATTATTGACAGGAATATGAGCCCACCCTAAGGCATGTTCCATTCTTACTTGGGGAGCCTTAGTCATGATGGGAGTTTGATCTCGATCTTGAGCCTTTGGGATATGACACTGTTCTTTCTTGGTATGAGTATGAGCCCACCCTGAGGCATGTTCCACTCTCATGTGGTGAACCAATGTTAGAATAGGAATATGATCCTAGTTTTAATATGAATTCCCCCACTAAAATATATCAATGTAACTTATCAATGGGAGAAGTGACATGAGCCTCCTATTATATTTCCTTGGAATGATGTTTTTGTAGTCTTCCATCAGTGAAAGTAAGAATATGTTCATGGACTTTTTGATCTGCTAGAATATGCCATGTTGATTCACTAACAGGAATACGAGCCTGTACCAAGGCTTGTTCCATTCTCCCTTGGTCATTACTGGAAAGAATAAGGAAATATTCCCAATCCCATGCCTTTGAAGTATTCCAATGTACTTATTAAATATGAATAATATCCTATCCCAAGGTCAGTTCCCCTATAACATGGTGAACCCCAGATAAAATGGGGATATGAGCCCAATCACGGGCCTTTGAAATACGCTGCTCGAAATTTTTCAATAGGCATGTTCCCCTTTCCCAAGGCATGTTCCACTCTCACATAGTGAGATCTGGTTGGAATGTGAGTATGAGACTGATCTGATGCCTCATCCTTTATCAAAATATGTCGATAATCCTCCTGGATGAGAGTAAGAATGTGAGCTTCCTCTAGTAAAACAACTTTTTCATAATGCTTAGAGTGTCAAGTTTCCCCGGATGTATGGATAAGAGTGTGTGCCTATCCCTTTATCAACAACAGTGCTAGAATATGTTCATGAAGTTCATCAGTTGTTGCTAAAATATATTGGCTTTATAGAAAAGTGCATGTGGGGATATAATCAGACATATTTTCCATCTCCATTATAAACTGAAAAATGTCTTCAGTTTAAGTAGGGACGTGTTACCACATTTTCCTCTTTTTTAAATTAGAATATGATAATGGAATTCATTCATGGGGGCAAGGATATGAGCCTCCCCCATGCCTAATGTGTGAATATTCCCGTAGATTTATTCCGAGTGAGCAAGAATATGAGCTTGCTCCCTGGTTCTTGCTAGAATATACTGGACAAAATTTTTAGAAAGAGTGGGGATATGATCCCTCTATTGGTTATAAAATGCATTCCTCATATGAAGATCATTCCTTGTTACCCGTGTAAGGGAATCAGAGGTAGTTGCGTTTCAGGTGGTACCCTCAGCAGGTGATTGGTGGGCACTAGTGGGATGGTGTTGGAGATAGTAGTTGAAAGGTTCCCTCCCCAGTGGCACATGAACTGAAAGGGAGCCATATTTGGATTCTTAATACACCTTCATCTGAAACTAAAGGTGGTAGTTTTTGTGCTCC
This sequence comes from Viscum album, assembly GCA_963277665.1. Taxonomy (NCBI): domain Eukaryota; kingdom Viridiplantae; phylum Streptophyta; class Magnoliopsida; order Santalales; family Viscaceae; genus Viscum; species Viscum album. The sequence goes on from OY728152.1 coordinate 1,770,707,484, forward strand.
GAGGATAATCTACCAAAGTGGTTGGTTTTAGAGATAACTATTATTGGATTAGAAATAGCTTTCCCTATGCGATGCAGACTCCCTGGTTTCCTTGCTTGGAGAAAATCATGGGCATCTTCCATGGTTGGGATTATACTGTGTTGTTAGTACTCCTAGACCATCATGTTTTCCACCTGACATTGGATTTTTCAAGAAGGTGATAAATCTTTAAGACTAATGGGGTTTTTAGCCACAAATTATTTACCAAAGCGAATGGTGGATGATGAAGACATTGTCTGGAATCAGGATGCTGAGATCAGTATCTATAGTTGTGAAAACAATAAAGAACAAGGTTACCAAATAGTGAAATATCATCATCATAATATACTTAATCAGATATGCATGGTTAACAAAATTATTCTTTTATTCCTGAATTGGTCAATATGCTGGATAGGACTTATCAAAGAGAGGATGATCTTATTTCATAATAACCCTAGTTATAGAGTATTATCTATAAGATCTTGATGGTATTATTTATTTTTTATATAGGGTTTACAAAAAAAGTTTCATAATGCATGATTATTAAATCATTCTATCATTTGAGATATTCACATCAGGCATGTCAGTTTTTTTTGCATATGGGGTCAAAAAATGTCTTGATATATTATAACGCACTAATTTTTCTATTCGAGAGGTTCACATCAAGTTCAACATTTTTTCGTGTATGGTGTGTAAAAAAATGACATGAAAGATAATAACCAAGTCATTATTTTATTAGACATATTTATGATGGGTTCAACATTTTTGTTTCATTGGTACTTTTGGAGCTTGATCGGGAACCCTCATTAAAGTGGGTTTGTTTTGACCTGATGGTTTATTATTGGGGGGGGGGGGGTTGTGTTGTGCAAAATAATGAACATCGGTTTACCATTTTCTCTCTTATCGAAAAATCCTAACGATTCCCTCATCTGTAGCGAGGTACATACCATCCTTCCAAAGGTATGAGGTCATCTAGGGGTTTAGGACCAGTTATTCTTGGGGAATCGCATTGGTTGATAGGATATGAGATGGAGCTCATCATAACTTTTTGGGGGAGTTATTTCTTACTCTTGGACTCTATTATTGATTTAATATATGTTTTTGAATATCTTCTTAATCCCAATATGTGACCGGTTACCGTAACAAAATGTTCATGGGTTAATATATTTCTTGTAAAAATATAGGGGTCTCATTAGTGAATCCATCTATATGTATCATAGGTTATCCATCATTTTCCAGTAATGGTAGGTTTCTTATTTGCTAAATCTATATAACCAAGAGCTTTGGAATTTTATTTCATGCAAGGAGGCAATCAATATTCTGAAGAGTAGATTAAGACATTTTGAAGAATCCTATATATCCTAATTATTGTAGGAATCAAAACCAACATATTTTATTGGACCCATGCCATTTAATTTCATTTGGAATGTAATTATATAGGTGCTCTAGGACACCAGATATTTATGGTCAAGTCCTAGAAGAACTTTATACATATCCTGGTTATAGAGAGAATCATTGTTGTAATAGTTTATTTGTTTGAGGCTTAAAAAATGAGGTTTTCCATATCATTTTAGAGACTCAATGTAGATGGAATAATTATTTTTGTCCCATAATCCCACATGATCTATGCTTGGTGTCAGGTTAAACGTATGAACAATAATATTTTTTCATTTCCCATGATGTGAGACTTAGGTGCTAGGACTGCCCTAATAGTATTTATTTTAGATATCATGCCTCAATAAGATGGATTACATATTCTGGTTATCGAATAAATTAATGTCATTGTAATTTGGTTTATTTTTTAGTCCATTGATGGATTAGGTAGAGTGATTAGCCCATGGAAATTATTGGGTATCAATGGTCAAAATGACATCAACACAGGGCATACATCGAAGTGGATGTTTATTTGAGCTCTAACCTTTGGAAAGAGTCCTATATATCTTGGTTATTTTAGGAATAATAGTTATCATAGTTCAATGATTCCCTTAGGGCTGGACCTATGATAGATTCCATTATGTTGAGGTGGATGTATCATGCCACTTGTTGGGGATTACATACTTATATTTCCCTGACCGTTGGAGACTCTTGATGGGAATGATATGACTATTGAAACTCCCTAATCCCACATGAGCTATGCATAGTGTGAGAAATAAGGGATGAAAAATGTTCAATCACTCAGTGGGTGAGGGACTGAAGTATTAGGACAATGCCTTGGATATTTGATATGGATCTCATGCATTAAATATGTATCTTACATATCCCGATTATGGCAGGAATCAGAGTTCTCATAGTTCATTTGATTAGGGATTACACTCTATGGTTTCTCTATTGATCTTCCCTGCATGTTTACCTCATATATGCTGATTGTCTGCTCATCCTAATATGTAGGAGAGTATGGTCTAGTTGGTCTTTATAAAGGAATTTTCATAACCTGGGTGGCACATCTAAAGGCTATCTCATGACCAAGGATAACTTTTCTAGATGAAATTGCAAGCCCTAGATGATTTTTCTTGGAAGCCATCGCATGATCTAGATGGATTTCCTAGAGGTTTTCATATGATCCAACTAACTTTTCCTAGTTTCAATAGAAAAATCTAGTTGAAATATATGGAGGATATCATGGAAGTCAATACGATATGTCTCAGAGTGTATCAATTGTCTTTTCTGAGAATCTTGGAGGGAATTATAAGACCTATCAGACATGTATGGAGGGTGTCATGAGTCTTGGTTTACTTGCCCAGAGGGTATCATGAGATTCGATTGAAATGCCTAGATGCTACCATGAGACTCAGATGACATGAGTGGGCACCATTATATGATTCAGTCAATGCATCTGAAGTACATTTCATGGCTTGGGTGAAAACCCTAGAGGGCTTTGAGATACTAAAGTAGAATTTCTAGGTGGATTATGTGACTTTATATGACATATTTGGTAGATTTCAAATGACCAAAATAGAATGCTAAAGGAGTGTTGTGATATTTTTCCCACTTGTCATGGTGTTGTCGTCTGTCTTGGATGGTTCACATGAAGCACATGAGGGTAAGAAAACATGTTTTCCTCTTAAGTCTTCCTCCTTTAATCTTTTTTTCTAGCCTTTATATTGTTAATTCCTTATATTTATTCACTATTAGTTTATTTTGAGTCTCACGTGATCTGGAAGATGGGTGGTACGTTATTTTCACATCATTCCAGAGGTCCTTCCTGTGATCTATGTATGATCATGCGAAGTAATTTATGACTGAATAATGATACCTCTAGCTATTTTTTGGAATATTTACCTAAAAAAAGGCTTATCTATCATGAGATCAGGCACTATAATAAATCCCCTCTGGTGCTTGGGTGTGCAGATGAATCTATATAGGAAAAGACAACCTTTTTATTTGATGTTATGGTGGGGGTTTTGTAAGACTCTCCACCCCAATTATTCATAGATTTACATGGTTTATCTTACACAAATCCATGTTAGAGTCAGTGAAGGTCTTTGACACTGCATGTCTCTGAGAGACTCCACCACATATCGATCTGAGGGATTCTCATTATTTATAGTTGTCCTGAGTCCCTCCCATGAATACTTCATTTATTGGATTATCACCAATTAATGGGGGACTGTGTTGAATTATGAAGTCATGTAAAAGGAATTAATTTTGTCATATTAACATGTCTAAGGGAATTCAAGAGATCAGAGTGCCTATTGAAAGGCCTTCATGAGATTCTCTATGCCTTTCCTAGAATATTTTTTTAGGTAAGGATGACTTGTCTAGGGGTCTCTATGAGATCAGGGCAACTTGTACAGGATTCTCATGAAGTCATTTTGTGGTCTTTTGTAGTGTGTTGAAATATTTTTACGACTGTTAGAGGCTCTCACCTCCTCTTCTTTTATTTACCTTGTTTATCTTCCAAATTTTGGGAGTCATGAAAGACTACATGAATAATATCAAAGAAATTACTCTAACTCTTGAAGATTCATCACGTGACCAACCAAGGTTATATAGATATGTGAGAGAATTGTATGGAAAATCCCATATATTTTTCATTAGGGGGAAAATGGGAATTGATAAGTTTTCTAGACATACCTGAGGTGCTTAGAATGATGAGGAAAACATACCGATGTGTTTTTTTGAGATGAGGAGGACATGTTGCCACTGTCTCGTTGTGTCTTGCAGATCACCAGTGGTGTGTCACATGTTTTTTATAACCTTGAGTATCTTATGGATCCTCTATTTTTATTTCATTTGTTTTATTTTACAAAGGCTCAAGGGGTTTTCATGTTTTTATGGATGTTTACAAGGACAATTACCCTTCCCATCGCTGATGCATCTCATGATCGTTACGCCCATAAAAGTCCCACAAATTTTGTAAAATTTAATCCTATTTTTATAGGATTTTTTGGATAGTTTTTTTAGGTGCTCACTGATGAAAAACCACATGGCTAGGGGGAGATTATTTAGCTACCTCCATATAACCAATGATTGTTCAGAGATCCTTTTCAAGAGTAAGAAGAATTTTTGAAAGGGGATCTGCGGGATCTGTTTTGGGTTATGTGTTACACATGTTTCTTTCACATGACTTTATAATGGTCAAATGATCATGATTCCGTTTAAGGCTCCCACGATCTATAGGTCTAAGACAAATTCTTATTATTTTTCATTTAGGGGGAAAATAATACCCATATTATGATATTTATTCCATTTTAAATTTTTTTATTCTCATTTGGTATGTGTCAATAATGATTTTCCATCATGAGAACACTTATCAACCTAGATCTAGATGCATAACAATAAACCACATTGAATCATCCCGACTCTAGCAATATAAAGATTGGTTTTGAAGTAAGTAGAACCATAATATTATGAAAATATTTCTAGAACACATCACTCCCTTGTAAAGGAACACCTTTCCTTATAGAAGTTATCACCAATGAAGATAGTTGTGGAAAATCATGAACAAATAATCAACAATATCTTTCTAAGCCGAGGAAATGTATATCTGAAATACATTATTATTTGGTTTCCAAAAGATAACACATTCTAACTTTTTTGGATCTATGGAGACACATATTTCATAAATCACATGGCTAGGGAAATATAACTATGGTATTTATAAATCACACTTTGAAAGATTAGTATAAAATGGATGTTCCTGTAAGATGATCAACATAGTGTCCAAGTGTTTTTCAAGATCAAACTTTGTCCTAGTAAACACCAGAATATTATCAATGAACACTACCAAAAGGATCTAGATACCTCTAAAATATCTGATTCAAAAATTTGATAGACATTTTTGGTCTATTCATAAGACTAAATGGTATGACCATATATTCAAAGATAATGTAATGGATCCAGTGTTTTTCCATAGAATGTCCTTATTTTGAAATCATAGTTGATGATAACCTAATAAAAAATAAATCTTAGATAACTATGAGGAACCACTCAATTGATCAAACAGATCATACATTTAGGTAATATGATACAAATTATTTGTCATAACTTGGTTGATTTTATCACAATCCACACAAATTTGAAGAGTTCCGCCTACATTCTTTACAAAAAAATAGGTGCTTCCCATAGAGATGTACTAGGTTAAATGAACCATTTTCATTATAACTATTCCTATTGAACATTGAATTAACATAATTTTTTTTTGGTTTCATCCTAGAGGATATATGTGAAATAGTAATGTTCCTTTCTTGGAAATCAATCACAAATCCCACTTCTCTTTTGGGTGGTAACCCAAAGAAATTTTTAAGAAAGACATCCAAAAATTGTTCAATGATGGTTATAAAATATCTATGTGTGATTACACAAATAGATTCCAATGTAATTGACACAAATTATTTAGATATACTCCCAAACACTAGTATTAAACTTCTTTCTCTACATTCATTAAAATCCAAATATTCTTAACGATATTTACAACATCATATAAAGGTGTAAAATTATCTTCAAGGGAATAACAATCGATGTGGGCCTTGAATGACGTCAACCAAAAAATTCCATAAATAAACTCACATATGTTCAAGTAAATAATAGATAAATCCTAAAAAAACTCAACCTCATCAATATTTATAGATCATATTTCTCACTTAAAGGCTTGACACTCCCCTCGACTGATATGTGTTTGAAATTTCAAGACATGAGGCATCATGTCAGCATGAAAATGCATATGATTCACAATATGAAAATAAATAGAATACTAGATGTGATAGTATCAAAAAAATATTAAATTAAATTATAATTAAATAAAATCATACCTCACACCATCAAATTACTAGATTAATCCTCTATGATTATCTTTTTAGAACCATAGAGTTACTTACTCTCCCCCCTTTAACCATTGATTCCAATATGTTATTTCATTTCTTAATTGGTCATGGTGATCCTATTATCTCCTTGGATTAATTGGTTTTAAGGATGATTATTATTATTGAATTTTTAGCCATTCGAATCATATGATGTCTGAGAAACATGAGTTGTATTTCCAGTAGATGACTTATTAGTAATATGGAAATAACACTGAAGATTTACCATCTGATTAGAGTTGTTACATTCTCTATGTGGATCCAGACAATCTCTCTTAATATGTTCTAGTGAACCACATTGTAAATATCTATGTTTACCTTGGGGTTAAAGAGTAAAGTTAAATGATCCCATGGCATAATTCTAAGATGATCCAAAACCCTAGAAATAGTTTCCCCTATTCTATTTTTCCCAATGTTAGAGTTACCATATATTCCCATGGAGAAAAATATACCCCATCCAACCAAATTTCTATAGATATCTCATTTATCTGCTATATCTCTATTGACCATGTTCATATACTTCATAATATGAATGATAAATATCTTAGAGTGAATATCCAGTCTCAACCAAAACTCAAAGATGCATGCCTTTAATGATGGAGTAGCATATACTTTTATAGAAAAGATAACTAAAGTCATAAAATTAGAAGCATAATCTATCATTGGTATATTCCATTTCATTAAAATGAATAAATCAATTGGTTGAGATATCTTGAATACATTAGGATATAATTTTATATTTAATAGTTCTTTAATTTTTTCCCACATAAGGCCTTGATCGACTTTATCTTAAACAAATACAACTCACCCTTGGCATGCAAGATCCATAAACATATAATTTTTTATCTCGACCTTTAGGTTTTTTGATGTACTAAGGAAATTAAATATTCAATTCATTATATTTACCCACACTCTGACCTTTTTAATTTTCAAATTCTCTTAAATGGTTGGTGGATTATAATTTTAAAACTGAATGGAATGATAAAATTTTTGATTTTTATCGTTATTATTCCTCTATCGATAGTTTGAATGTATTAAATGATACTCTGAATTTTTTTTGGTTCACCAGTGGATCAGTTGAAACCACATTTTCTGCATCTTTTCTGGATAATTTTATGGAATCTACTTTGTTCCATTTACTATAACTATAAAAAACACCATTTAATTATCACTAAATAGAAATTTGAAGTCTTATAATATGCATGTTATCAAAAAAAATCATCATAAATAATTTTCAAGAATCATAAAAGTAAATTTCCAGTATAAATAATTTCTATAAATCATTAAACACATTATGAACAATGCAATCCTAGTGGGAAGTGTCAATAATAATGCATGAAATGCTACACTCGTTGGATAAACCCATGCTGATGATATAACAACCTACATAAAAGTGTTTAAGAACAATTTTTTATCTGGACCACACTGGTAACATGAATTTCAACATAAATAGGTTAGATATGTATTTTTATGCTATATATTTCACGTTTTGACATTCTTACCTCATTGCTACCATCTAAAAAAGACAGATTGACCAACCAAGACTGATACAATTTGTAACATCCCACCTTAGTTAATTTTTTAAGAGGATAAAGAGTTCCATTGAAATTATTTGAAATACCCATGACACCAAAGGCTTGAAATAAATTTCAAAATCTCAAGAGAACCATGGTGGATGATTTTAACTATGTAAGCGAAAAAACATATAAAGTGAAAATATGAACAACCAAACTAGCTATATGATGCATGCGTATAATCAATACAAATCAAATTTAAAATAAAATAAAAAATACAAGTAACAAAAAAACCAATAGAAATCAACCATTGAAGACTGAAGGATGACATGAACCAAATACACCTACATGATCCTATATATCACCTAAACCAACTCCAAAATTCAACTCAATATACCCACACATGATATCAATATGCATCACTAGATATGTAAGATACCTTTCCCTTTAATATTTCCTAATAAATAATTTTTGAAAACACACCAATGTTCCCAAGTATAGAGTGATTATAACAATAAATAGGAAATACCTAGATACTTCTTAACACATGACACTAGGACAATAACTTGTTAGTAAATTTTATTTAAAATGGTTGAATAAAAGATAAATTATTTTATACATGCAATAAACGAAATCCATGATAGAATAAAATAAAAAAAACTTATTATCATTTATTATACATTTGAATAACTTTTTCATGTTCGTTCACAAATATACACACTCAAGTTTCATATCAAACATTGATGGTGGTACTTCATAACCATGAACTATTATACATTTTACAATAGTACTTTATGAATACGATTTGTCCCCAAGAATGTACACTAACAAAATTTTACCAAATTATATACCAATCCAATTAAAAAAACCCTCCCTTTTTACAAATTTCATTGAACAATTTTATTGAATTAAAATAAAACCATAATTTTAAATCCTCATTTTGAATTATAAAATAAAGTGGTTTTCCAAAATCCACCAAATTTATATGTTAAAAAAACATAATATAAAGTGGGTTCCTTCAAGAAATTAGGCAATGTTTCCTTATCAAATCGAACTAAAAATATTTTGAAAAATAATAATTCAAGTTCTAGAATAAGATCGGATGAGGGTGAAAGCACTTATATTTCAACGGATGAAGAAAACAGAGAAAGACATAATAAAAACTCTAGATCTACCCTCAAAATCCCATCCCTTAAAGAGTTTCAACAAAATCTCATCAATATAAAAATTATAACACATAGGTATACCTATTATAGATTACATATATGTCTCCAAGTGAGATAATAAGAATAGATATATAGATAACAAGAATTTATGATCCCATACATATGATTTTAGATATCCAACACACATTGATTCATCAAAATTTTCTTCTGAATCAAATAGAATCACTAAGGAATCCTAGGGATGAAGAATGGTTTGTGAGCCTTGAATAATGGGAGGGAAATGTAATTTTTGGGGTGTAAAAATTATTTAAAAATAATTTTTGGAGAATTAATAGCTCATCATATGGTTAGGTCACACAGTTTAATTTTTTTTTGATATACATGTGCACACTACTAGACAAAATTCAGACTGTTGAATGGTTTTTCCACATGATTTTACTAACTATACAGAAAATGTGTAGAGCTAATATCCCAAAATATCCAATATCACACAGTTTTTCTAGGACATATGCATAATTTGGAGAAACAATGTATAGCTACAATCATAAAAACCCTAATCTCACATAGTTTCCTTGAGATAGTGAGTGATCACTACCAAATTTTCACAAAACACGAACCCTTAAAAAACCATCTAAAAACATCCCAAAACCAACCATAAACTCCTAAATCCCACACTAAGGATTATGTAACCTCAAAATACATAATAAAAGTGTAAAGTACCAAAAAATAAGGGTTTTATAAGAGGTATGTGAATGAAAGTTCACGAACAAGGGTCATAGTGGGAACTCCATGAAGGGAGTATGTAGATTGTATTTTGAAAGGGGTTGAATCGTAATTTAAATGGTTAGAAAGTTTCTTAAAGATTTTTTTCATATAAATACATCCAAAATCTTATATAATAATTTAATAGAAGTTTAATAAGATCCAAAAAATTTATAAAATATCAAAGAAGGAAAGACCATCCACAAAGTAATATCTGCACAGTGAGTGTGAGAGGACCTGTTTGTGAAGTTAGTGAAAAGAGCAGGTTGTGGAGGCACTATTGTGAAGGTAGTTCTCTAAGGGATAGTAATTCATACAGATTTTTTTGAGGTGAAGCTCATAGGAGTGGTTTATGGAGGGGGAGTTCATGATGTTAGTTATTAAATGATACATGTTATTTGTGAGTGTGATCTGAAAAATGTAGTGCACAGTCTGTGAAGGGATGTACGTGATCGTAAATGTTAGTACATGATGAACTCTATCCCATGTGGTTACCTTGTGTAAGATAGATTCATGTATCTATTTTCATATGAATATCTTAAGTGGGTATTTTTTAGGCTGTGGAGTACATTAGAAAATCAAATTTAGGCTATTATGATGGAAATTAAATCATATTTTATTGTAAATATGGAAGTGTTCTTCAAGTTGTTAAACCAAGGATAACTTCATCCAGAGTAGTGCATAAAAAAAAGTCAATGTAAATGATTCAAGGGAGGAAGTGAATTATCCCTAAATTCATTGTAAAATCAGTTCACTTAGCACAATGTGATTGTGTATGAATAATTATAATCCATGAAAACTGGTGAAGCATAGTAGATTTTGGTATGACTGGGAAATTGTTGGTGTATTTTAGTTAGATTATCCCTTTTTTGGTGAAATAAGTAATAATAAATCTATTATCTTATTTAATTCTTACATTTTTAATAATTACGGATGTGTGACGAAGTACTATTGGTTTAACACATTCCTACCAATGTGAGGACAAGATCATAAATAATAAAATTTACACCTCGATTAACCCTTCCCCTCTTAGGGTGACTCAGGTTGGAATAAGTAGTATCAAATCCATAGGTTCCTGAAATTAAGTCAATTTTTATAGGGTTCATTATTATAGTGAATACAAACACTAGTTCAAAAAGTATTTACCACATCGGCCTATTAACATTGGGTATTTATAACCAATGTGCAAAGATGAGTAAATTGATTTATCAAACAAGTTACATTATAACCGATGCGAAACATTAATTATCTCACTTTATCAAGCTAGTTATTCAATAAACGATGTGATAAATAAAGTACCTCACTTTATCATTTTGTTTATTCTATAACCGACGTGATAATGCTAATTTTTTACATCCGTTACAGAATAACTAACATGATAAAGAAAACATCATTTAATTATCGTGTCGATTATTCTATAAAGGATGCTATAAATAATTTTATCACATCATTTATATAATAAAAAACATGATAAATTTAATAAAAAAATATTTATCACATCACTTAGTAAATAAATGATGTGATAAATCCTTTAAAATTTTTATGAAGCCCCATTTTGAGTCCTTGCGATGTTTTTTGATCGAGCGACAATGACTCGATTCTCTCTCGCACGGAAACCCTAAAATAGATTCTTCGATCCTATGACATACAGACATGGTTTTCTAGCTTCTTTCAACATCTTTTTCATCGAAGCATCAATAAGATTGACTCACAAATCCCATGGAAGCCTCACACACCTCGATTTTGGTCATTCTAATTGGTGGATTCCCTCACTCTACATTTTTTGATTTTAGTTACTAAAATATCTCATGTTATCACATTGAATCTGTGGCTATCAAAAAATTAAGTGTAAAATACATTATTTATTAAATATAAGTCCACATTTGTTGAATTTAATTAAATTTATAGTCTTTATTTATGTATTCCCCATTTATGGAACACGTGTTTTTTTCTTAGAAGGTGATCTCCTGTGAGGTTGAAAATCATGCACACTTTTTACACAACATGAAACCCCCAGAACCTTATTTTATATGGTTGGTAAATAGGGTGGATGTTGTGAAACTACCTACAATTCCCCAAAATGACATGTCATTAATTTTTTTTCTTATGCAGGGGATAAAACAATTTGTACAAGGATGCACTTCTTAGGTATAATTCATGTATCAATGTTTCCTTTACAAAAGAATAAAACATGTAGATAGTTTTTTCAAGAATTATTCACTTATTCATGGAATATTTTGATAATTATGTTGATCAAACTATTGTTGAGATAATGTATCAATGAGATAAATATATGTTGCAGTAATAAAAAATAAAATCCATGAACATCCAAAGATAATCATACAATAATATCATGCTAGAATTAATTATTATCACATATTATATCATTCACCAAAGAATAAAATAAAATAAATTATGTGGATTGAGTAAATCAATAGAGTTATTTCATTTTCTAAAATGGTCATAGGAGTAGTGATGATATTTTTTCTCCCAAAAGTTCTAGATAATAGTTTATTTCTACTTTTGGGAGAATTATATAAAGATGATTTTTTTCACAATGGTAATATTACCATAAAATGATGTAACCCTTGGACATTATTCACATACCACATCTTATAATAATATGTTAAACTATAGTGTGGCATAAAATTTGAGTGAATTATTTTATGACTTCAAGGGTTTTATTCTCAAGTATTGATTTGTCGATGAGTAAAATAGACACAAATTTTTTTGATGGGTTAATAATACATTACACTAGTGAATAGTGATTTATTTTTACATAGTGGTTTTCTATCTTATTTCTCAAACACAATATCTTTATAGTATTCAAATATGAATATATTTATTTTATATTTTAAAATTTCATAACATTCAAATTATAGAATATTTTATATAAATATAAAAATGGATGATCTGACTATATTTTCCTTTTAAAATTATTTCCATGTATATTTTTTATGATTTATTATTTATAGTTAAACTTATATACTATTATTGTATAGAATTTATCATCAGATTTTTAAAATATGAATATATTAATTTTATATTTTAAAATTGTATTACTTTCAAATTAGAAATATTTTATATAAATATAAAACTGACTTATCTTAACAAGATATATAATTTTGATATTTTATATTAGTAATATTGAGTCGATGTTTGATTATAACACATTGAACGAGTGATCAATATGAGGAAGGTGTTGATTATTTTTTTGGAATTTGTTAAATGAAATGTTCCAGACAACGACATGTTTTTTAATGCTTGAAATGTTTAAATATGAAGAAGTTTAAAAGGAAAGAGATCAAAGATCATTTAATTTTTCATGGTTTTAATCTGAGTTAAAACCCTTGGATTTGGCATGGTGAAACTGGGTAGAATTTCAGATCTACTGATGATGATGCTTTGCAATATGGTAACTTTGATGAAATTGAAGAAATGATTCATGATATTGAAGTATAGAAAATTGATAAAGGTTTTAGAGATTTTTATGATTTTATCTTTGGTGTTAATACTGATTAAGTTGAAGGAAAACATGGTTGGAGTGACAAAAACTTTATTTATTTTCTACAATTGTTTAAAGATACTATTCCTAAAGATAATAATCTTCTTGATTCACATTATAAAGTGAAGAAAATTATATGTCCAATGTGATTTGGGTATAAAAAATCATGCCTTCCTGAATAAATATGTGATATATAGTAAGGAATATGAATTTCTATTACAGTGTTCTAAATGTGGGACATCACTGTATAAGGTGAAAGAAAAATCACACACTGATATAGAGGTTATAGAGACCAATTCCAATGTATTTTGGTATCTTCCTATAATTACTCATTTGAAACATTTATTTTCCAATTCACGTGATTCAAAATTGTGAAGATAGAATGCTAATGAATGGATATGTGATGGAAAAATATTTCATCCAGATGATTCTCTATAGTGAAAGAATATTGATCACCAGTTTCCTACATTCAGATATAAAGTTATAAATCTCATACTCAGGTTGTGCATGGATGGAATGAATACATATCAAATCCTTAGTAGCACACATAGTTCATGTTCTATTTTATTGGTAAATTACAACATATCTCCTTATTTTTTCTGAAGCTTAAATATGTCATGTTGAGTTTAATGGTGTCTAAACCAAAGCAACCTAGAAATGATATTGATTTTTTTCCTTTCACCATTAATTGATGAATTGAAAATATTATGGGAGGATTTTATTAAGTTGTATGATTCTTCTAAATAGAATATTTTCAACTTTATTCAATGATTATGTTCACTATAGATGACTTCCCAACATGTGGAAATTTTTCTAGATATAGTGTTATGGGGCATAAAGTGTGTCCAATTTACAAACAAAAGACTTCATATTATCAATTTCATCATGGGAGGAAAACATTATACATGGTTCATCAAAAGTTTTTTTCCTATGGATCAATCTTATAAAAGATTAAAAAAGGAATTCTATGGATCACAAGAATTTTATATTACTCAAAAAACATTATCCATTGATCATTATTTTGAGAGGGTGAAAAACCTTGATGTGACATTTGGAAAGACATATAAATTTTGTAATAATAGATATATTTGGAAGAAATATTCAATATTTTTTGAGCTACCATATTAGAGACATCATGAATTGAAAAATAACATTTTTTGTCCACATGGTGAAGAATATCTGTGGCATCTTGATTAGAACATTGTTAGATATTAATTTAATGACTAAAGATGGGTTGAATAGAAGATTAGACTTATTATCAATGGTAATATGTTTGGAGTTAGCTTCCACTCCAGATGGAAGACGAACATTTCTTTCCCTGACTTTTCATACACTATCCAAGATGGAGAAAATTAGCTTTTGTCAATATCTTCATGATATCAAAGTGCCATAGGGTTATTATTAAAATGTAAAAAAATTCTCATTGAAGGATTTAAAGTTGATAGGTATTAAATCTAATGATTTTCACATCATGATGCAGAAACTTCTATAAGTTTCCTTACATAGAATATTGACCATCAGTGCTAGAAAAACTATCATAAAAGCGTGTTATTTTTTCAAATCAATTTGTAATAAGGTGGTTGATCTAGATGCTTTAAAAATTTTGGAAAGTGAAGAAATTTATATAATTTATCAATTGGAAATGTATTTTCCTCCATCTTTTTTTAATATAATGGTGTATTTATAGGTTTGTTTGGTTCAATTAATAATTATTTGTTGACCTATATATATATATGTTGGATGTATCCTTTTAAAATGTGTATGATGATATTGAATGGGTTTGTTAAGAATTTATATCGACTTGAAGCCTATATTATTGAAAAGTATAGTTCTGCGGAGGTTGAGGATTTTTTTATGAGCTATTTGTCTATGGTGGAGAACATTGGTTTTCCTCCATCTCTCCTTGAATGAGTTAATTATGGGGGAAAGGGGATTCCTGGATTGAAAGCCAAATCTTTGTCACGTGAAAAGATAAATAAGAAAAATTTATACAGCTTGAATTACATATATGATGCTCAAACATATATAACATTACATATTGATGTGTTGAAATAATGTCATCCACTGAAGAAATAAATGTCAATTTTGAATAAGCATAATAAAACTTTTTTTTCATGGTTTTAAAAGACCATGCTTGGTAGATCAGATGCATCGAAAACATTAAGAAGGTTAGTGAGTGGTCCAAATTTAAATGTGATAACATGGTCCATGTATGAAATTAATGGCTACACATTTCATATGAATGATCTGGACAACCCAATTATAGTTTAGAATAGTGGTGTATTGGTGTTCACAAAAACAATGAATTTTTTGAGTTATAAAGACAAAAAACTAATTTATACTTATAGTACATATTATGGAGTCACTAAATAAATATGGGAGGTTGAATATATTAAATTTAATGTTACATTGTTTATCTGCAAATGGTATATTGGTAACAATAGTTTTAGAAATGATGAATTTGGAATGACCCTTGTTAATATGAATATATTGTAAGACACTGCTGATTATTTTATAATGGAAACACATGCAAAAAAATTTCTATCTTCTTGATAAATCCTATATGTAGTGGTATATTGTTTTAATGAAAAAAATATTTTGGTGATGATAAACTTGATAAAGATGCTAATTTATGTGAGATACCTACTTCCATAGAAAGATTAATAGATAATAACGATGACCATGTCGTAGACATGGTTTGTGCCATAAGGAATGATCACGATGAAGGAATTTGGGAAAACAATCATTTAGTACATTCCAAATATTGCAGGTGACATATTTTTATTTCCTGTTTAAAATTTTTAATTTCATAAAATGTTATATATATTAATTTCTTTCTTTAATAAACAGGTATTAAAACTAATAAATAAATATGTTTGTTTATATTAGTTTAGTTTTGTTCAGTTTACCATGTTTACAATTAAATAATGTATTAAAACAAATAATTAAAAATGTTTACAATAGTTTAGTTTTTTTTAATTTACCATGTTTATATTAGTTTAATTTTTTTATTTTACCGTCTTATATTAGTTTAGTTTTGTTTGTTTTACAATTTTTAATATTCCTACAACAATTTTTTATTTTTCTTCATTAATTTTAATTACATTTCATATGTCGTTACTGTTGTAAGAATTTTTTGAACTATAAAATATGAATAATAATGTGTTATGTTTTAGTTTAATTTTATGTTTCATAATATGTCATTATTTATTTATATTAGTATTTTAATAGTTTAATTTGTATATTTGTACACTAAATGTTTATTTATTTGATTTGAAGGATAATGTTAGATCAATCAGTTAATAAAACACATACTTCTGAAGATGAGCATCCTAATCATACCTCTGGAGAGGAATATGCACATGCTCCTGTTGATGATCCCCAACGTTCTTCATATTATCCCTCATAGGAAAAGAAGAGTTCAAGGGTTTGTAAACGCGACAACCCATGTTAACCAAAATTATCACTTTCTTATAGATAAGAACAGAGTATTGAGGTAGATTTTGATGAAAATGATATTACAAGAGGTCCTAATTCAAAAAAATTTAGGATTTTTTTATCAACTCAGGGTAAAAGAAAAGTAATCATTTTGTTTAATGATTAGATAAGTTTGGATAAATAAAAAATATCTCAGTGGTGGGAAAACATTTTGGAAAGTTATTTTGTTATTTTTTTAATAATCATGAAATGTTTATAGTAATACATGTTTTATCCCTTATTATCATATGGAATTTGATATACATGACACTAGAGGAGTTAGGAGGAAATTTTTATCAATGGATACTAATAGATACATGGATTTTAAATCAACCCTAACATCTGATTTCATTTTTGGGAATAGGAAACATCACAATCCATGTGATATATATCCTTGTATAGATGAAGACACATGGAAACAATTTCTTAAAAGCACAAGGGAATATTCTTTTGGTAAGTGAAATGAGAAATTTTAGAAGTTTTCTTATATTAATGATATTATTAATGATTTATTAATAATTTCATATTATTAATTTACAGTAATCGAGGAGATATCATAATGAGATCTAATATTGAAATGTATACCCTCATATTTTCTCTTGTGGAGGGTATAATTTATTGGAAGAACAAATGATGGTTGAAAATTAAAAAAAAGGGATGAGTCTTTAAGCATTGGAGAGGCTACCCGTCCAACCCTACTAGACATGAGAAATGGAAGAGGGATCATATAAGAAAAAATGAGAAATATCTTATAGAATAATATAGGGTTATAACTGATAGGATTGTAATATTTTTATTTTATTTAATTATTTAAGTTAATTAAATTATTTATATATTTTGAATCGTTATTTTTTTGAAATAATTCATATTGGATTATGTGGAGGAGAAGTGAACATATGGGGTATTTCTAGATGGGGGGATGAAGGATATTTTATCTATAGAAACTAGAAATCACCAACACCAGGGTCATGTATGCGGATACCCAGTGGGTGTATCAGTGATGAATGTGTTACAAAATTATTCAAATTCTAAAATTGAGGGTATTTATAAAAAAAGAATCTTTGGAGGCTACAGTTTAGAATATTAATTTAACGACCGGGGAAAATATCAGAGCGTTAGTACAATCCATGTTTGCAGACACAAAAAGACAATTTCATATTTTGGATCCCACTCCTCCACCTCTGCAAGCAGCTCTAACTCCTCCACCTCATTATGAAGACCCAAATTTTTATCCTACCCCTCCACCCCTCCTCTATAGCTTCCTAGTAACTTTGAGTTATATGTTGATGATCTATATCATATTTTTTCATATACAATGTTATATTATATTTGACATATCATTCATCCTCAATATTTATATATAGAAAATCATATATTCACTATATAGGATATTGTATATATATCTGCTATAGTACCATTACCTACAGATTAGGTGATGATAGTTAGACAAAGTATCAACCGTTTTTTAGTTTGTTTATCTATACTTCTATAACATATTACCATAGAGGTGTGTGTATATTTTATCTTTTATTTAATTTTTGTATTAAATTTGTTTTAACAGTTAAAAGTTCATATATTTATCTATTTTTTTACAAGAGTAAATTAAAGGAAAATAAATATTGTACAACCAACAACAAAGACAAAAGCTTATGACTTGAGATACATATTCCTATAGTCTTAAAAGATTATCAAGATATTAAAATTTTTCGGTGGGTGTTTATATGATTCAAATGGAAGATAATGTATGTGGGCATGCAATAAATGAGGGGATTTTGAAAAATGATATCATGGAACTTGTAACTGGAGATAAGTTTGGCATTAATGTGATGTTTGTTTTTTCTTAGTAAGTATTAACATAAATCCTTCCATACATGGAATTTATTGAAAATTAATACTTACTTTTGTATTGTGTATTAGGTATGTTTTTAAAATGTGTGAGGAGAGTGTAAAGATAGATGTATATGGATTTGTGGACCCTCAACGCTTTTCACCTGAATCATGAACAATGGATGAAGAAGAAAGAACAGTTAATATTGCAGAATGATTTGAACAGAATATAATTACGTAGTGTTGGATATTTCTTTATGTTGAGAGTTATGAAACATAAATCTCACAAAGTGTTATTTATATTTTAACATAATAAACCCAAAAATTAAATTTTATTTTATATTAGTGACCACTGGATGTTAAGTGTTTTTTAAGGGAGAAGACACTTTGCTTGATATGCTCTATCCATGAAGATGTGTGAAGAAATTTTAAGAACATATTGGAAATGTAAGTATTAATTTTTTAATAGTTATTTATATTATAACGAATTTCAAATTTATGTTATTCGTATTATTTTATAATAGGGGATGACATTTCTTATGAAAAAACACAAGGAAAAAGGGTTATAAGATCAAATATGTAAAAGTAAAGGTGAATTTTCAATTTTTAACTAGTTTATTTTGGATATACTACATAAGAATGTTATTTTGAGTTAAAAAATCATTTAAATAAAATTTTCCTAAACAAAAAGGTGTCAAATAATGTGAATATTATGTGTTAAGAATTAATTTTTAAATAATTACAACTAGAACAATTACGAAGTTCTTCCAGGATATATTTCTTTATAAACTATTCCTTAATATTTCATTTGTTTTATTCATTACACATGTTAAATACTTTAAATTTAATTTGTATATTTTTGATGACTCTATCCCTTATATTATATAATATATAACACACTTACAAGTGGAATGAGGAAATTATTTTACTGGTTTAGTTGGATTTTAGCTTGGTTTTAGTAAATATTGAAATTTTGAATGTTGTAATTGTAAATTTGTATTTCATAGTTTTTTTTGTTGAATTTAGGTTTGTTTTTAGTTAATATTGTAATTTTTGAATGTTAAAATTGTGAATGTGTAATTTTTCGGACTATTTCTATTTCTTATGGTTTCTGTATTTTGCAGTAAGTTTTTGTTTCTTCTTGTTTCTATATTATTCTAGTTTGGTCAGTAGTGGAGAGGAAGGGTAAAATTAAATATAAAAACAATTACATCAGTTATTTTATAAACAACAAAAAAAGATGTTTTAAAGGGTTTTATGTCAGTTTTTATGGAAACCCACATGAAATATCCTTTTTTACATTGGTTATTTAATAACTGAAGTAAAATCACTCTGATATGAGGAATTTTTATTCCAGTTATATAAAAAAAGAAACTATATATTATATTTTATGCAGGTTATATAATAAATTGCATAAAAAATCTGTTATACTGAAGCCTTTTTATGTCTGTTATTTAGAAACCTATGTGGAATAGTGTTTTTACTTTAGATATTAAATAAACAACGTAAAAAGGCTTCAAGAAAATGGTTTTCCAAACCAATTATATAAAAAATTACTTAGTATATGATTCTTTACATTGGTTATTAAATAAATAACTTCAAAAGTCAGTTCCATTATAGATTTAAAATGCCCATTTTTTTAAACAACCTTAAAGACATATTTATAACACCTCATTTTGTAACAGAAGTTGATAACAGATGTAAAAACTCAAAAAAACTGACATAATTTTTTTTGCACTAGTGGAAGAATGATAAATGGGTTCCTCTGTTTTATACAAGTAACTAAAAGATTTAGAAGAACATAATGAGAAAACATCTTAAATACCTCAGACTGAATGATCAATCGGTTACTATATGTTTGATCAAATTCAATGATGATACTAGATTTTCCATGACTTAAACTAAAGTAAATTCATGGATGATGATGCAAAAGCTCAAAATAATTTGTTTAGAGCTATGTTTGACTTGATCTATTTGAAAATAATGACCATAATGAGTGAAAAGGACATTTTGAATTTTTTTTATAACATATATGAAGTTGATAGTAAATTAAATAATTTAAGCTATAAATCCTTCACAAAACTTTTGTTGATTTAAAAATATTTTCAGATGAAAAAATGAAATATTATTCAACCAAATCACTTAAGTTGTTATATATATATGAGAAATTAGTGAGAAAATCAATGATATTGATATTATAAAGAATAAATTGTGCTGGTTTCCACATTTTTATAGTCTGTATGTTTCATCTCATGAAGAGAGGCATCATACCAAGTTATCTCTTGATGAACCCTTAAGTAGTTTAGTGTAATGTCCTGTGTTTTTAATAGGATGAAAAGTCAAAGAAAATTAAATTTTTCCATTAGTAGAACAAACCTATTTTAAAAAGAATCATAAAAACCTTCTTCTATCCAATAGCTAACACTACAATGTGTCTTTTAAGGAATTGAATTAAATTAATTAGATTAAAAATAAAAATAGAAATAAATTAAATGAAGGGTATAAACCTTATTTAGCACTTTGAAATATTTTATGAAATATTTTCAGAGTTATACGCTGAGTTACCATAGGATTCTGAGACCAATAGACCCTTAATGTTAGTAGAATAAAAATATTAAATATATTTATTCATAGGTGTGTGTGTTTTTTTCAAAAAAAAAAATTAAACAACTCTCAAATGGTGTGTCATATGGGAAATTTGAGACAACCGTTATGTCCAAAACATCAGGTTTACCCTAGGTAGGGTATAACTTTGATGAGTGTCGTGTTTTTGGAAACCTCACATGTGACAATACCCTCTTTATTTTTATGTAATTTATTATTCTATTTTTTATAAAAAAAATAATTATTTTCTCATAAATGGTGCATCATAAGAGAAATCTAAGACCACCAATAGTTCTGGGACGTGGGGCTTACCCTAGGCTTGGTATAACTTTTGTGAGAATTAGACATTCTTTCAAATCGCACTTGAATATAATTTAATTAGGTTATAAATATTTTTATTAGGAAATTAGAAATAATAATAATAATTTTATTATTAATATTATTATATGAATTAAAAAGAAAAAAAATTAAAATGTGCTTCCATAATTAATAAATTGTGTCACGGTGTAAATAATAACTGGAGAATGTATTAAATGTGATATTATTAATTGTTCCAATTAAATACAAATGCACAATCAATATTAATTTAATAACAATTATCCCCTTTTTTAATAGTTGTTTTTAAATTGTCAATTGTTTCATTGATGGGTTTTATTAAATTATAGTAATTTTAATTATTGTTATTATTATTAGTTTGGGACAAAAAAATTGATGTATATATATGATGTGTGTGTATATATACATTTGGGGACTAAATATATATGTAGGTATATATACATGTGAAGGTGTATATATGTTATTATACTTATGTGTGTGTGTGTCTACATATATATATAACATGTATATATATATACATATGGGTGGGAATTTATTGTTGGGTTAGATAAAATATTATTAATTTCCCACAAAAATTCTTGTAATGTATCAGCTTAAACCAAGGAGCAGACCATTTAAATTTTTAGTCCAAATTATTAAAGCAACCCTAGGCACAAGCTTGCACACCTTTTTGTGGGTCTCACGTAGCTATTAAAATTAATTAAATAATTGATTGGGCTTTATGTAAAAATTTTACATCGCGCCCTAGTGCAATGTTTGAGTTAAAAATAATTAAAAAGGGATTAAAAAATGAATTTTACAAAAATTAAATGAATTGAAGGGGATAAAAAAAATAATAAAATAAAAGAGGTTGGGAAAAAAATTAAAAAAATTAGAATGTGGTAAACCCATTTTTATTAATTATTTTAGTTTCTCCCTCCATTTTTATTTTTATTATTATATTATATTATATTTTTCCTTTTTCTTTATTTCTTCCCTTTCCATTTTCTTCTCTCTCACTCCTCTACCCTCTTGGTGTGTCGCCCCATATAGTGCCCGACCATTATGGTACAAATCCTCCTCTCCTCTCATCATTTGGAAGCCCACCGTGACTCCGTCTGTCATCAGTTTTCTTCATTGTTAGTTAAGTATTAAAGATATCAGTAAGGATGACCTCACACATTAAGAATCATACGATATCCTTCTCTATCCATCACATGATATTCCATAGCAGATTTTCCCCCCAAATTGAGGCTAATCTAAAATCGTCTGATTTATTCCATTTTAAGTGAAACCAAATATCACCATAGAGCATAAGATCCTCTAAGAGTACAGGTATGGTGTCTACTCTCTTTCCCCTTGGTTTTTTGCATCTTAGAGATCACACATTATGCCAATCATCGGTGCCTATCAGTGATATTTAGTTTTATCTTTTATAAATTAATTAAACCACTTTTCTTAACCACTACACCACTGTCTGAGATAATCTAGCCTATTTAAATTGTTTTAATATCGTTGGATACCCATTTGGGTGTGCCAACGTTTTTTGTCTCATTTTCTGTTAGCCCCAAATAATTAAATTATTTGATTTCATGTGTTGCATGCCCCTTTAGATTGAGATTTAAATTAAATAAATAATTTGGGATTATTATGAACCATGAACCATGATATTTTTTTGGTTATCTATTTCTTATTATTTTATTCCTTGTTAAATTAATTTTCTGTCAGGCCATTATAAAGTGATATATGTTTTTTATGCTTTCACTAACAATTTTATTTTGTTGTAACTACTTGACTAGAATGTTCATTAATATGTGTCTTGAGTAGCTTATATTAATTTATTGCAATTGTAAATACATACCCTGTGTTATCTACTTCCTTAAAATCTAATTAAATAGAATGAAATGAAAAAATGTGATTTATGTATTAAGGACTACAAAAGGACCCTCTATTCCAGACTTGTTACACATTACATGGGGGAGGTGATGTCTTAAGATTTTTAATATGAGGGTTTACAAGGGTTTCGAAGTACTCATGAGTGATACAGGTTCCCAAAGAGACATTCATGGATGGGCCCATTGGAAAAGTGGCCACGCCATGACTCATGTGATACTTGACCCCTTATGTGCGATATCGGGAACACACTCATGATAAATCCATGCCTCAAGCGATAATTTTTCTTTCAAAATATTTCATTGGATGAACATAGTGGTATTAGATAAATTGAAGGATGTATCCTAGAAATACCTTTGGTATGGGATCAAAATCCAACTCTCAATTTAAATATAATAATAATGATAATGCATGGATGGTTATTATTGATACTGAATGAGTTTAGTGTGAATAGTGACATAATATGGTTTTTTGAAACACACTTTGTTGACACATAAATTAGAACCAATCTAAAGGACATGCCTGGGGAATGTTCCTTTTGCTAGCCTTCTATTTTTCTAGCCTTTATATACATATATATACATCCTTCTTATTATAGGTACCGTATTCAGATTCTAGGATTAGGATGAAGCAATTGATATAGGATAGGCACTGACCAACTGAGATTTTATCTCACTCCCTGCTTGGGCATTGTTTTTCACCCAAGTAGACTTTATGATCATAGGAATGGATAGAGGGAAGAATGCTACTTCTGATGTCTGAGTGTTTCTTGCTACTTAGGATGGATATTGGGGGCAGTGGACTGAGTCTTTACTCAAGATAAATTTTTTACTTTGTGTCTTTTCATTTACATCTTTGATTTCATGCTTGTATTCATATTTTATAAACCTTTACTTTAGTAAAGATATGATAACATGACATCATTTTGTATCTAGTTTTGTTTATCATCTTACAGACTTATTATGTATTCAATTGGGATTGTTTATTTTCTTTTACTGTAGGTTTATTATTTATATGCATCCTCTATTGGTTATAAATTTCTGTTTCATACATTGTGTATTATCTACTACCTATGAGGGAATATTCTCCCTAAAGACACGTTAAAAATGCCTTCACTGCTGTTTGTAATCCTCTGATATTCTAAGAGACGTGATTGAGGTCATGTGACCCACCGGTCTGGCCACTGTCTTAGAGGTGATCCGAGTCGGGATGTCACAAAGTGATATCAATGGGGTTGTTTTCTTTTGTCTTACTATTTTGGATTGGTAGATAGGAGACTAGGAATGTTTCGATGCTTGGTTAATAGACATGTATGTGACTAATCACCCCACGTATGAGAAATTACTAATGGTCAGGGATGGGAATTTATATTCATTCTTTTCAATATTATTGTTGATATGATTTTACCTCTAGTTATTGGTGTAATTTTCAGTACTGATGATTTATGGAATTTATGGTAATTTACCCTTGACCTAGTTCGATGAGGATGAAACATAGCTTGAATCATATTAGGCACATAGAATTCACAATCCATGCATAGTACCATGCCATATAGTTTCATTTAGGTTGCATGCTGATGTGATTAAGTGAATTGAATGCCATACCATGTCTTGTATTTATTTAGCATGCCTATTAGATACCATGCTTCAATGTTATATTTAGCATAATGGCCTATTTCTATGCGCCTATTTACAAATATGTTTCTCGTCTATCATGCTTCTCTGATTATTAGCATGTCTCTATGATTAAAATGTCATGCTTCTATGATTACAACATGTTTCTCTCTATTAGCTACTTGTAGTTACATGATTACCTATTTGATATGTAATTGGTTGGATTTTCTGAAATTTATTAGTTGTAATTAAATGGGAGCCAAATTCGACCAGTAAAGTGTATGAGCTCTTTTTGGATTGGTAGATGAGGACCCATATGACTGGACAATTGAACATGTTCAAGTTTTGTTATGAAATGAGTTTAAATTTAAAGGTCTTGAAAATGGAACCTATAGTGGTTTCCTCGATTTAAGACCCTCCTGTAAGCGTAGTTTGAGTTTCTCATTGAGTTACCTTGGAATGAACCATAAATGTCTTCCATAGGCCTTCTTCTATTTAGCAGTGGACTTTAATGATCAACTTTTGAACCTAGTGACTTCTTTTAGCGTGACTCGGTCTTAGGGTCAATACTTTTTCTTCATTAGGGGATAAATCATGGTAGGTATCACCCTTAGGACTTAAAAATCCTCACTAATTCTGTGCTATTTCTACCTTTTTGGTGATATTTGTGCTTCATTGTCTCTAGTAGGTCCCCCTTGCTTAAAATGACTCACTTGATTAGATGGGTGTTCATGTTTTACTTGTGTTTTGTTTTGGGCTTGAGCATTAGTTAATGATCATTTTTAGAAGCTTAGACATGCCTCATGCATGGTCAACCGCTTTGTAGGTCATTTGACCCTCTCTTTTTCACAGTGATGGAAGACTCGGTATGTCTTCATTCGAGTTTAAAGTCATCTTGCTTCTATATCACCTCTGGGTAGTATGCGTTCACGTACATGGTGCCCATAAAGTGCTTCATAATGTTACAAACTGGTAGAGTTTAGTGTAATCATCAAGCCTTACACTATGAAATAAGTTTCAAGTCAACTTTTTAGTAGAGTGACTTGTGTGTTAAATAAATAAAGTGCATCCCAATGCTCGGGATGACTTCCATAGAATCGAGTGTTTTGACACGCTGGTAAGTTTGGTTAGGTTTTTCATGCCAATTTTTTTAAATGTTTTTCTTTATGGTGGCACTAACCTAGAGAACTTTTGAGATACTTGTATGTCTATTATTTTTGATGATTAGAACAATCCTATAGTGGGGAGTGTCATGTTCGTTTGGTTAAATACGCGTCCTTCTGAGTATAAGTAATACAACCAAAGAGGACCATTAGAGAATGGTCGGACATGCTTAATTATCGTGAGGCTGGTGAACTTTAAATCATGTCAGTGCTTCCTCAACAACATGATTTTGGTGTGGTTGGCAGTTTATGCAACATTTGAGAAATGTCGTTTTTCATGGGGGGGACTTCAATGGTTGAGATGGAATGGTCACAAAATTCATTGGGTGTTAAAGGCTTAGTGATCGGTTAATAACAGTGCATCAATAGGTGAATCTAATTTTCTTCTAAGGTGTTGATCAATAGTGATTGGACTATTTTCGTTCTTGCAATCTTTTAATCCTCTTAGTGTAATATTCTTTAAGTGACGAGAATGTCCCATATCTTGCATCTTTCTTTGACGTACTAAGAGAGCATCGACCCAACACCATGCTAATGAATTAAAATTTGTTGGGTGGATTTAGTGGTCTCCTAGTGTTGCATGATAAACATGTGGTTCTTATCAATGCTTGGTCTGTTTTGAGTGTCCCTTGGATTCATGTGTCAGAATGACTTGGAAGAACTATTGAACATGAACCATTTCATCTAACTTGACCGCCAGGCCGATGCCTCTTTGGGCCAGGTCAATGTTATGATATGGGTATCTTGTCCTTGTACCAATGTATTTCTTATAAACCTAGAGTATGGAATAGCTTACATTAGTTCCTTTCACTCCTATTGTGCGAATCCAAGGTTACCATAGAATTATTGTCAACCTTAGTGATTCATAATTAAGGAACGTCATTGGAAGTCAGGTATGAACTTCATTGGATATGTTTATGGTAAATGTGAGATACCTTTGAAGAAGGAATAACACTTGAGTTTTTAACATTTCGGCCGTCTAAAATGAGCATCCTATGAAATTCTCAGCTAGAGTGGATCAACATGTTCTCCCTCTTATTCAATGAAGTGGCCAGTGGAACAACTTTTTCTAGCACGTCATCAGGTGAGAGGAGTGCGATTTGGGTCGACCAGGTATTTTCATGAATATATAGCATGACTTGGGATTTTAGGTCAACCAGAATCCACCATTTTATCCATTTTAGAAATCACGTGAGAAACATAATTAGAATTCATAAGGGAGTGTATTGTTAGAAATTATGATGGTGGAAGGGGCTGTGACTCAGAATTTTCCATTTTTAACATTAAATCCTAGGGTGGGAAGTAAATTTGACAATATGTTAAATGAGATGATGACATGGTCGTCTCTTTAGCTAAACACGTGTGGATAAGTGTTGTCTCAGTGTTTTAGTTGGATAATGATCATTGGATCAGAACTTAATGTCCAATGTGCCACTTTTCTAACCAATGTCCAAACATGCGTTGGGTGTTTGGAGATGCAACAAAACCTTTTATACAAGACTTCATGAACCTATAGATCAGGTGAGAGTTACGTTGTTCCCAAAGGATTCTCGGGGATGAGAAGTTATAAGGTGGAATGTTTTTAACATCCCATATTTTTAACAAAATGAAAAAGAAAATGAAATTAAATTTTTACATTAGCAAGGCATGCCGTTTTTAAAATCGAGCATCAAAAAATTCTTCTTTCTGATAGTTGACACTACAAGGAATATTTTAAAAAATTGAATTAAATTAATTAAATTAAAAATAAAATGGCAATAAATAAAATGAAGGGTACAAACCTTCTTTAGCAATTTGAAATATTTTATGAAATATTTTTAGAGTTAGAAGCTGAGTTAGAATAGGATTCCAAGACAAATAGACCCTCAACTTTGATAGAATAAAATTATTAAAAATATTTATTCATACACATGAGTATTTTATTTTAAAAAATGAAATAAATCTCTAATGATGTATCTTATGAGAAATTTGAGACAACTATTAGGTCTAGAATGCCAGGTTTACCCTAGACTGGGTATAAATTTGATGTGTGTCAGGTGTTTGGGAGCCTCGCATGTGATAGTACCCTCTTTTTTAATTAATTTATTTTTCTGTTTTTTATATAATAAGTAATTATTTTCTCACAAAAATTGAGTCATATGAGAAATACAAGACCACTGATAGTTCTGGGACGTGGGATTTACCCTAGGAAGGGTATAACTTTTGCGAGCATCAGACATTTCATCAGATCACACTTGAAAAAAATTTAACTAGGTTATAAATATCTTTGTTGTGCAATTAATAATAATAATAATAAATTTATTATTACTATTATTATTTTCATTGGAGAAAAAAATGAAAATGTACATCCACAATTAATAAATTGTGTCGCGGTGTTAATAATAACTGTGAAATGTAATAAATGTGATATTATTAATTATTCCAATTAAATACAAATGTGAAATAAATATTAATTTAATAACTGTTATCCACTTTTTTAATGGTTTGTATTTTTAAATTGTTAATGGTGTCATTGATGAGTTGTATCAAACTTTTCTTCAACAAATCTGTAGTTTCTTTTTGTGTTTAATTCTATGAGGGTTCTAAATTTTCCCTTAAAAGTGTTTGAAAATAAAAAAATCAACGTTGTATGGTTAGATAAAATATTATTAATTTCCAACATAAATTATTGTAACATCTCAGCTTAAACAAAGGTGTGAACCTTTTAATTTTTTATTCCAAATTATTAATGAGACCTAGGGCGTGCACTTGCACACCCAGTTGTGGGTCTCGAGAAGCTATTAAGATTAATTAAAATATTTCTCGGGCTTTAGGTAAAATTTTTACGTCCCGCCCTAGTGCATCGTTTGGGTTAAAAATAATTTTTAAGGGATTAAAAATAAATAAAAATAATTTTAAGGAAATTAAAAGAATTTAAGGGAGATAAAAATAAATAATAAAATAAAAGTGGGTGGACAAAAAAATTAAAAATAATTAATATGTTTTAAACCCATTTTTATTAATTATTTTCCTTTCTCCCCCATTTTTATTTTTTTTATTTTAATTTATTTTATATATCCTTTTCTTTATTTTTTTCATTCCTTTTTCTTCTCTCACACTCTTCTCCACTATTGGTGTGTCGTCCCATGTAATGCCCCACCATTTTGGTGCACCTACTCCTCTCCACTCCCCCTTGAGAAGCCTACTGCCACTCCATCTCTCATCCATTTTATTTATCATCAGTTGAGAAGTAAAACTATCAATAAGGATAACTCTTACTCACTAAGAATTGTATGATCTTCTGATCTATCCATCACGTGATCTTCCTTAGAAGGTGTTTACGTGAAAGTGGATATTTTCTAAAATCATTTAATTTCTTCCACTTTAGGTCCAATCAAAGACTGTCGCACAGTGTATACTCCTCTACAAGTACGAGGTAGGGTATCTACTCTCTCTCCCCTTGTTTATTTTCATCTTTAAGATTGCACGTTGTGATGATCATCGATGCCTACTAGTGATATTTAATTTTATTTTCTCTAAAATAATTTAACTATTTTTTTAACCACTACACTCTTTTAGAAGTTAATATAGTCTATATAAATTATCGCAACATCATTGGATACCCCTTTTTGTGCGGAACCGTTCATTGGTCTCATTTTTTGTCAGCCTCGAATTCTTAAATTAAATAATTTCTTGTGTTGCGTGGCCCCCATTAGGATGATATTTAAATTAAATAAATTATTTGGGATTATTTTGAACCATGAACCTTATGATTTGTAGGTTATATATAACTAATTATTTTCATTATTATTAAATTATTATTCTCTTGTGACATTATAAAGTGATATGTGCATTTTTTATGCTTTCACTGATAGATTGATTTAGTTGTAACTGCTTGACTAGAACAATCATTAGTATATGGAAAGAGTTAAGTATATTATTTTGTTGCAATTATAAATTCATGCTCTGTGATATCTACTTCCTTGAAATCAAATTAAATATAGGGATGTGGGACAATGTGGGTTCCATATTAAGAACTACAAAAGGACTCTCCATTTCTGACCGGTTACACATTACGCCTGGGAGGTGATGTCTTAGGATTTTCCACATGAGGGTTTCCCATGGTTTCTAAATACTCTTGAGTGATACTGGTTCTGAAAGGGACATTCAATGACAGACCCATTGAAATGTGGTTACACCATGCATCAGGTGATACTTGACCCCTTATGTGTGATATAAAGACAAACTCATGAAAAAGTCATGCCTCGAGTGATACTTGGTCTTTTAGAAGATTTCCTTGAACATGCTTAGTGGTATGGGACAAATTGAAGGATGTACTATAGAGATACCTTTGGGGTGGGCTCAGACTCAGACTCTCAACATGAACATAATAATAATGATAATACATGGAAGGTTATTATTGATACTACTTGAGTTTTGTGTGAATTGTGATATCTTCTGGTTCTTTGAATCACACATTGTTGACAAAAAAATTAGACCCAAGCTAAATCACAGGCTTGGGGTATGTTTATTTTTTATGCCTTTTATTTTTCTAGCCTTTATATATATATATATATATATATATGATTCCTGCATATTACAGGTACCATATTCAGATTCCCATCACATGCTGAAGTTGGTGATAGGGGATGAGTGTTGTAGAGAACTCAGACCAAGTTATATTTATTTTATTATGGCTATTTAATTGCTTACATTTATCAGTTATTGGCATAATTATTTTTTTATAGTATGAAATAAAAAGGTTTATGCATCATGGGTTCTATCCTACTGAGATTTTATCTCACTACTTGATTGGGCATTATTTGGTACCCAAGTAGACATTATGATCTTAGGTATGGATAGTAGGAAGCATCCTGCTTCTAGTATTTGAGTGTTGCTTACTTATTATGATGGAGATTGGGGGCAGAAGACTAGGTCTTTGCTCGAGATGTAGTTGTTTCTTTTTATCATTTACTTTACATCTTTGATTTCATGCTTTTATTCTAGTTTTCCGAGCCTTTAGGTTAGTACAATCAACATAATACGACATCATTTTGTATCTAGTTATTTTATCATCTACATCAATTATTTTGTATTCAGTTGGGATTATTTATTTTCTTATACTATAGTTTTCTTATTTATATGATTCCACTATTTGTTATAAATTGATTTTTCTTCCGATGTGTATTTCATATTAATTAGGAGGGAACAATATTCTCCAAATAAATGTTAAAATGGCCCTCACTTATAAAAGGTATACTCTGGTGTTTGATAATATGTTCTTAAGGATATGTGACCCACTGGTCTGGAAATTGTCTTATAGGTGAGCTGGGTTAGGATGTTATAGTTTAGTTGCCTATAAAATGAGATTAAATATAGGCGAGATATAATGACACTCAAATAATGGTATTGAATTAAAAACAATGGAGAATATTGATAGTGATAAAGGTGGTGATAATAAAGAATATATATATGACATATTTCTTTCTATCATTCTTAGAAAATTCAAGAGAGGAAAAGAGAGATTTGATGGAAAATTACCCTTTGTTTTTTAAGAAGTGGTAAGGTTGGGAACATTGCTACAAGGTGTTCAAGAATATTCTACGATGATATATATTGTAGATCTAAGGTCACTCAGATGCCCCCAAGTAGATTCTTCCTAAAATACAGTTCAACTCTAGAAGATCTTTTAGAAAGAAGTTTCAAAGGAAGAGTCTTGTCAGAAAGGAAGATGATAATTTTAAAGACTATTTTGAGGAAAAATAAATAGAAGATAAATTTGAGACAAAATAAAATTTTATAAATTTTATTAAATACAAAGAGGCTAAAAAACAGAATGGAAAATAACACGATGGTTTTATTAATATCAACGGAAAAAAATAAAAGGATCCATTTATGAGACTTTTTTACAAATAAAGAAAAATTAAAATACTATAGATATAAAAAAAGAACATTTTTTGTATGCAGATAATCTTGAATCTAGTATTGACTAGCTATAAAAAGATTAATACAATCATTATACAATCATTGAATCTCATAAGAATTTTTGGAATTCAAACTTAAAATTAAATAACGAGAAATGGTTATTTTTGAACTTAGTGTAAATATGGTGGAGAGAGATAAAAGTATTGAAGCTATTAAAAAGGGGTTTTTACCTAATACATAAACTTAAAGATGAATTTAAATCTAGAGAGTGAAATAAGAAACTCAAATATGGTATTTTCATTGATTATGAAATCATATAAATAATAACAAGGTTCAAAAGGTGTTTAAAATATCATGAATATTCAAAGACCCAAGTTCATGGGTTAAAGTGGAGTCAGTAGTGATTCCATGACATCAAAATTATAACTCTTAGTGATAAAAACAATGGGAATAAAAAGATATTCGATTTTAGAAACTAAACCAAGACAACTAAATTTCAAATTATGAGTTATCTAAACAAAATGAAATATTCGGATGGAACAATCGCCAATCTATACGGTTTATTTAACATATAAACAATTATTCATAGATGGATGATAAGATGAGGAATGATAATTAGTAGATTTTACATCTTATAAAGTATCAATATTTTGGTTATCTTGGCCACAACATGTCTTAATATGAATAATACCTAGAGCTACATGAATAGGGAAATACATGGGATCCATCTAAGGATAATGAGACCATATACTTCTTACAAAAGAAGAAATAATTTCTAGGGATATTTTTATCATCATTATAACTTTATGAATGAATCAATTGATTATAGGAAAATAATAAGTGGGAATAGTAATTATAGATGTCAATGACAAATGAATGAAATAAAACTAGTAATATTCCTTTGAATAATAAATATGATCGATTATTGGAATAAGAAGAATATTGTAATTTTACCACATATAATGAGGATATGACATATTATAGATCAACTAAAACAAGAAAATAATTGAAATAAAAGAAGAAAAAATATGAGGATAATCTATTTGAGATTACTCTTAAGTTAATAAATAGCAATATCACCTGGATTATTGATTGTGGGTTCTCATCCAATGTGACTGTATATGTGAATTTGTCAAAAAAAAATTTAAATATAGATTTGAATAAATATTGAATTATTGCAATTATGGTTCCTTACATATCAAATAAAGTGAAAATACCCAATTGGAAAGTGATAATATAAACAAAATAGAAGTTCTTTATGTGAATTTTCATCATCCCAACATCCTGAGTGTGAGTCAAAATTATGACCTTGGATTGGAGGTGAAATTTAATTAGAAGGGATGCACTTTGAAATTTAATGATTTAAATTTATCTCATGAAATTATTGTGTATGAGTGGTAATATATTCCAATTATGTAACAATTAAAACACTTGTTTTATTAACATTTTAAGAACAAAATATCTTATTTCAATGGAGGTTGGGATACATTAATCATTAGAGTATTGAAAACTTATCCAAAAAGAATTGTTCAATGGACATTCCCAACATAAATCCTAGTTAAGAAAAGACATACGATTCAAGTATGGGGGGGAATAGTATAAAATTCCAATCACTTGAAGAGTAAAAGGGAACTAAATCTTCTTGAATTAGTTTAAATGAAAGTGTTTAGTGAAATGAACATATCTAACACAAAAAGATAAAAATTTATCATTCTATTCATTGATGACTATAATGGAATAGATTGTGTCATATTCATGTAAAGAAAGAGAGAAGTCATGGAATTTATAATATGGAATCATATAAAAGATGATATTGAAACATGGCTCACAATCCAAATCCTATGATATGAAAATAAACAAAATACATGCCTATTGATTTTTAAAAATACATTGAGAAGAATTTATGCAAGTGGTATCCTCAGTGAGGATTATAAAATAAAATATAGTTTTTGAAAGAAAAAATTATTAAGTGAACAATATAGACCAAATGATTCACATTCCATCATTATTTTTTGAAAAAGGTAGCTCAAGTCATAGTATAGACTCATAACCGAGCTATGTAGATCCTAGGTAAAGATAGAATATCATATGGGTTATGGAATAGATGGAATCCCTCACTAAAGCATATTATATTATTTGGACGAAAATTTTACATTAGAAATATAGAGTGAAATCAGGGAAACTATGGAGATGTAGTAGATTAATGATTTTCCCTAGAAACTCATTGAAAAGTTAGCTTTATAAGTGACTAATCAATAGAATATTGAATATTTTGGAGAGAAATTATGTCAAGATCATTGTGAAGAAATATATAAATAACTTTATAAAAACAAATAATGATGTTTTTAGTAAAAGTGAAGATGAATTACAAAAATAGAATCATTTAAATATTTATGTTATGAAAGAGTATCCTAATGTTTTGGGTTCCCTAGATAAATAATACTAATAGTTTGAATGAGAAGAAGAAACTATTACAGAATAAATTCATCATATACCCCAGATGAGGAACATGAGAGTAGAGGTTGACCCATCAAACATTATCTGGTATAGAAATTATCCTATATAGACAAGAAGTATGAGACATGTAGACTATGATACCATAATTTAAATAGTGTTACTAACATCATTTGAAGAAGAATTAATGGATATATCATGGGTAAGAAACATGAATGAGAATATATATATAATATTTCTAAACACCAGACATAAGAAGTTATAAAGAAGTTGAAACGTTAGAATGTGATGTGAAAAAATTGGATCTTGAAGAATAAATTTGGTAAATAAGGAAATGTGATCTAAAATAAATATAATATAGCGTGTGAAGGCTATACTCAAGTCAGAGGTGTTGATTTAAAATTAACAATTTCACTGGTAGGTCGACTTGAATCAATTAATCTTTTATTGGGTATTGAAATTCAAAGAGGCTTCAAGATATAGCATATATATGTTAAAATGTATTTTTTTAATTTTTTTCACCAAGAGAAGGTGTATATTGAATAAATAGTAATATTATTGATTTTTTGATGATGAAATTGAAGAATTAAATTTTAAGAAGGCCTTATGTGGTCTAAAGTAATTGCTATGATTATATTATGATTAGATAGGCTCACACTTGAAGAATCTAGAGTTTAAAAGGGAAATTGTTGAACATACTAGATATTTGAAAATATCAAATGAAGAATAGTTCATGATGATGTTCAATGTAGATGAAATCATATTATATGGAAGAAGAACGATATTTTTAAATGATTTTACAACAGTAATGTGCTTAGAATATGAAATTTCCATGATTTGTGAGCTTAATTATTTTTTAGGGCTGCAAGTTATCCTAAAGGACAAACATAACATTGTATCCTAGGAGAAATATTTAAGTTAACTGCTATGGAATTTTTATATTCATGATTCAATACAAATGTAAACTCTGATTTTTGTTCAAACAAAGCTTGTAAATCATGAGGATTAAAATTCATTGACCTCCACCATATATATTGGGTAATTTATATCATTCTATATTTTATGGAAACCAAATTAGTGATTATTTTTGTGACCTGTTTGGTGACCCATTTTAGATTAATCCAATCTAATAGAATATTATAGTAGTTAAAGGAATCATGATGTTCATCTAAGGTACTTTCAATATTGTATTTCAGTTTGACATCGAAAAATATCATGAGTTATCTCTATTCTCTAATTTGGAATTTTCTAGAGATGTAGTGGAATGAAGGTTCAAAATTTGTGGGGATTTTTTTTAGGAGAGTACGCATTGGGTGGATAAGTTATAAGTAAGAATAAACCTCATTGAGAATAAAAAAAGGTAATACATATAAATAACCAAGCCATGTACTCAAATTTTAGGGATAAAGTAATAGCTGTGAGATATTGGTAATGAGGTGAAGTAAACTATGTTGATTTTTTGGGACAATAAAAGTGGTATCAATATCACAAAAAATAATATTCAACCGTATCACAATTTTTTTTCAAATATATTATCACATTATCAAGTTAATGGTTGATCAAGGAATAATTAAATTGGATCTTATTGGAACAAATGAGAAAGTGGAGGATATCTTGCCTAATCCATTTATTGCTCTAAAATTTTAGAAACATCGATTGAACCTCAATATTCAACAATATACCTTGACCATAGGTGGTTCACTAGTACCACTATCACTATACATATAATTAATTCTCTCTATTTTTGAAGTATTATCGGATGAAAGAGCATATATAATCCATGGGGTGTGTTGTGATGGAAGTAGATTATATGAAACTTTCTATTTGGTTTTATTGGAAAAGGGTGAGGATGACTAAAAAAATATAGTATATGGTTGTCAAAGGGGGTGATGTTAGTTTTTTTCCATCGAGTAGGGTTAGTGATAGGAATTTTTGTTTGATGAAGACTTCATGGTATATAGACATGGGAGTTTTTGAGTGAGGTCGTATATGAGGCATGGGATACTTTCATGAACTCTTGTTTTATACACAGATGTTGGATTATGTAGACATAGAGTAATTGATGAGTTATTCCATTTATTTTTTATGGTTTTATGACATTGAATTTCAATTTTATTTTCAATATATCTAATATGGTAAATGTTGAAACCAAGGTTTTTTGTGGTGGTTCTTAGTGCTAAATTTTTCTTTCTGGACAATTTGTTTACAGTATAATCAATGGATATTGAAGCTAAATGAAGAAGGTTTATAGGAAATTAAATTATTATTAAGAAATTATATATTTCTGTAAAATGGTGTTTTTTCCAATGATTAATAAATTTATATGATTGAAAAGTTTAGGTTTTGGAGAATTTTTTCAACGGTTTTTCGGTAATGGAAGGAAGATTACTGGGTGAATATATGACATGTGTAGTAAGTTTTTGGACACACAACTCTTTTTAAAAAAAATACCAGCATGACCTCAAGTTTATAACTCACTTCACTTGATCTATTAGGGAGTATACCAATCGTGAAGGTTGTATGTGGTTCACATGAGAGGCTCTTAATCTTGAAAATGTGATTTTGACTGACAATAAAGGCAGTAAGTAGTTCTCATTAGAGGTTTGAGATCTCAGAATGGATATATTTTTCCAACCACGATGGAAGAAAGAATTTAATGGGAGATTTCCATGAAGGATGGTTCTCAAAGGAGGTTCATGGTTGGAACTTCTCTAATAAAGTACATAAACGTAATTGAACAAAAGGTTGAATAGTAATTTTAGTATTTAGTGAGTTTCTCAAAAGATTTTTTGTCTAAATTCTCTACTAATAATTTAAATATTTCCCATATATTTATCAAAATATCAATTATGGAAGGAACCATTCATGAAGTAATATTTCATAGTGAGTGCATGAGTACCTGTTAACAATGATAGTGCATGGTGTAAATTGTTGAGGCATTACCATGGAGTAAGTCTATGAAGGGGAAGTTACGATAACCCATGAACATGATTATATCATAATTAATTGAAATAAAGAAAATATTTTATTATAATAAATTCCCTTTCTCATTTAGGTTTTTATTTTTTGAGAATTAGGAAAAAAATTGACTAACTAAACCCATGTTGGTTTAAACTAGTGGACAATTTTTACACTATATAAGAAATGACATAATCTATAGAAATTATTAAAAATCTACAAAACTTTTCCCATACAAGTTAAACTTTCATTCACATCATCTGTATAAATTTTCTTCATAACCTTGGGTAATGGAATAATAAATAATGTGAGAGCTCGTATTCTCAATAAGGGTAAAAATATGCGATAATAATCAAATATTATAAGTCATCATAAGATTAGAATATTATTATAACCAGGATGCACAAAAAATTTATACCCAATAAAGAATTGATAATAAACCATGACATAAGGAATGGAATAACATAAAAACATATCATAAAATTTCATTATATTAATAGCAACACAAATAATTACTTGTTTTAGATATATAAAACAAAAAACACGAATCATGCGAGAATAACTTAAAAGTTGGGAATATCTTATAAAAGTGGAATAAACATGGAATGAAACATAGGATGAAAAATGGTAACCTAGAAAGTTGGAACAATCATAAGAATATTAAACCTTATGATAAAACTTATTATGAACATGAATTTTAGAACAAACTCATTTTATAGACACATTAAAATCTGGGAAAAGTCATTATTACCTTAACTTTGTAAAAAACTCATTATGTCCACACCTTACTATGTCATGATATATTAAACTTAACCAATTATTTAGAGGGTGATATAGAATCCACCCATCATCATCCATGAATATGTATGCCATATAAAATAAATCATCATCATATCATGAAGAACCCATGGAATGAAAATGGGTTTCATATAACTTTAAAAAGGAATGATATAAGGAAAACAATAATAATTAAATAAATAATCCTAATGAACCCATGGAATATAAATTGGTAACCAATGATACTAAATAAATTCTTATTTAGATACCATTTAAAAAGTTATGTGGTATTTCTATCTCATAGATAAAGGTTATAAAATTTAGTCAATAATTTGTATAAACAGTCAATGTAAAACATCTAGGTGAACAACATTCAGTCAAAGAAATGGAAAACATTTTATTCAAAAGGTAAATACATTATAATAAAATTTATTCCCACTCATATTTTATGGTTAGGAAAGAAAAAGTTTGTTAAGAATCACTCCTTTGATAAAAAATTACAATCCATAAGATATCTAGAAGAACATATATAATGATATTATTTGAATAATATCATCGATAAAGTGTAAATCATGTCAAAATATATTCCAATACATCAAAAAATATTTCTAGGAAAATTAATAAAATTATTTTGGAAGTAGGAAATATCATTTGAATTTTGTGAAAATATATATAAATATTTTCTAAAACTAGACGAGAAATAATTTCATTGAGAAACCATGATAACCTAGAGGTTGTTTCCTAGAAAAGGAAAATTATGATATAATGATGTTCTAATAAGGAAATTATAAAAGGATATCTTTATAATACTTTGATGAAAAAACCCATATAGAAACTGATAAAAATATCTTTATTTTTTTTAATGAAATTAAAAGTAGTATAAAATTTCATTAATCAATTCTTAATGAAAACATAAGGATATTATCAAAATAATCCAATGAATACACACATGTAAAATATAGGTTTCTAACAAAAAGGAAGAGACAAGGGAAGTTTCAATTTTAAGAAACACTTAAGGAAAAATATGATCAAGGGTAAATTTAATTTTTATGGGACATGTAAAATCCCATGAATAACCAACTAAAATGATGATGTGTTTTATAAAAGATACAAATTCTCTAGAGACATTATATTTTAAAACCAATATTAATTTTTAGATAATGTTATCAATGAAACCCTTTCAATTTTAATAACATTTTAATCAAAACCTTTTTAAATAGAAAGATTAGAATTGAACTTAAATTACCTTGATAAATGATAATTCATGATATAAAATGTCAAATGGAAAATTTATAAACCACATAAAAACATTATTCACAAAATCAAACATTTTTCATGTATTTTAAAAGGATGAAATAAAACCTTAGAACATTAGTGTCCTTTGAATCGAAGCCCATTTAAAGAAACAACATGATATAGATTATCAAAATCCATGAATTATATGAATATGGTAAAAAAAATCCATTATGAATTAATAATAAGATATCAATGTTATCATGTTTCACAATTTTAA
Source organism: Viscum album (assembly GCA_963277665.1). NCBI lineage: Eukaryota > Viridiplantae > Streptophyta > Magnoliopsida > Santalales > Viscaceae > Viscum > Viscum album. The sequence goes on from OY728152.1 coordinate 1,770,747,246, forward strand.
ATATGTTTCAAAAAAATAAATATGAGAAAAATAACCCCTTACCTTGATTAACGAATTCTACTAAAGCACATGAATCTCATGTATAAAAAAAATATCTATCTTAATTACCTATTTAAATGTCTTAATCACATCTATAACATTTTATTAGTATTAGTTTTTATTATTATCTATATTTATATTAGTTAGTTATTATCTATTTTCAATGTCGAGTGTGAGTAATCTTGATCTAGTTTAATAATAATAGTATAGTTCTCCATTATTATCCCAAACATCATAATTAAAAGAACATAAAATTTAATAGAATTGATTATTTTTAATTATTTATAATGTTATAATTTCATTCTATTTGTGTTTTGGTTATGATCATTAATGTTGAAATCAACGATGAGGATATATCAATGATTTTTAATGAACATTTGATGATATCTTAATTAATGAGTTTAATATTGATTTTATGATTCAAAAAATAAAATAAAAAAATTATTAACTTATTTATATAATATATTATTGGTAATTAATTTCTCATAGTCATCCAAGATATTATTTTATAACATTGTTTTAGTGGGTGGTTAGACTGGAGAAAACATGAATATACCATAATTAATGGATAATTATGAATTAATTTATTTATAATATCATAATTACTGAGGTATAATGATAGTTTTTATGGTTTTATTAAATTTATAATTCATAATTGAAGAGAATTAAAATATTAGATAGTTGATAAAAACTATTACAATGTATGAATAAATTATTTTTCCTCTTAGGATGCTCATTTTTTAGGGTTCAATTTTTAACGATATTTTATTTTATAGATCATTATTATGTTGTAAAATTAATCCTAAAAAAAATAAAAATAAATTAATAAATATAATATGTATTCATTAAAACCATTATTATTACCATCCATGAATGTCATTGATGAAAAACAAAATACATTATTCCACAGATATAGTAGACCGGACATACACATAGATGATGATTTAATTTTCCAAAGAACAAAAGAAATGTGTAACATGGATTGTTAATTAATAATATAAAACATGTTATAAATATCTTAATTATTTTTCAAATAAATCATTATGACAATCCATGAATGGTGGTGATATAAAATGAAACATAATTCTTCTTAGAGGCATTAGTCTACATAGACACACGAAAGTAAATTTTGATTTTCTAAATGGAAAAAGGGAAAGGTGGTTAATGGTTATTCCCAAAATATAAAAAAATTAATTATATTATAAAAAATAATAATTATATAATTTTTATGATATATATATTAATGGAAAATATAAAAATTAAACAACGTTAAGAAATAATTAGTACTTATGTTGAGATCTTGATTTTTCCTTTGGAGGACTCCTTAGAAATGGATTGATTTGGATAAATTAATGTGGAAAAATATAAAGGATGTGAAAAAGATTATATGAGATGAAAAAATTTAATATTTTAAATTGGGAACCAAAATTTGGGAGTGGTCTCAAAGGGGTAGTGAGAGGTCGCTTTTATAAGTGGTGATAATGACATTTTTGTAATTATTTCATTATAAAATAAAGAGATAACATGTTTTACATGTCAAGAAGATTCAAAAATAAACATAAATGGATTTATATAATTTTTGGTCTATAAAGACCTCAATAAATCAATTATAAACATGTTATTTACATTTTAGGAATTTTACCCTTTTGGTTAACCCTTTTTACTCTTTTGGTTATTATCACTGTAGCTAGTTTTCAGCTAAGAAATTCAATTTTTTATTTGTAAAAATAAAATGATAATTATTAAATAATATAGAACTTATAATTAATTTTTTTAAAAAATATTTTTTGATTCACTTTATCTAATTGATAAATATTAATTTTCATATAATAAATGTATATTGTATTAAAAATAACTTTAGATAATAGTGTTACTTAAGTCAGAAGATAAAACATAGGTTTTTAAACTAAAATGAATATTTTAATATTTTAAATTTATTCTAAAAAATACATATTTGATCTGTAAAATAGTTTCATTGATTTTCATGTCTTACTTATATACAAATAATGTAATAAAAGTCGTAAATTTTTTAAAAAGCATGATTGTTGACGAAAAAATAAATCTTTTTTAGAAAAATACCAATAAAATGTATCAAAATATAATATTATCATGTTGAATCTATAAAATGGTGTCTATTTTTATATTAATGTCATCAAATTTTTATAATTTCTCCGTTAAATAAAATCATAAATTATAATAATTTTTTTTATAGGAAGAAAACATTTTAAAAATACTTGCTACCCATATTATTAATTTCAAAATTTTTTGGGGATTAATGTTAATGTTTTTTTAATTATGTGTAAATATGTTTTTGGTGAGTAAAACACGAAGTGTTGATGATTGGAGAGTTGTTATGGATTCATATAAGGACATTGGACTTCTTGATTGGGAAATTCTTCTAGTAATTATGATGATTTATGTGTTGTTATTTGTTATAAAATACTTGTTTCAATGATGAAACATTGTTTATAAAAATGGAGATGTGTTAAAGACCCTGAAAAGTGAAATTACTTTTCTGAAGAATTTAGAATATGAGGATTTAAATATGTCCCTGAAAAATAAATATTTTTTTTTAAGAATATTTTTATTATAGTTTAGTATTTTTATTTTATATTGAATATTTCATGTAGAAATTTTGTAGTGTGAACCAAAAATATTGCCAACCCTGAGTCTAAAGAGGAGAAACCTTACACATATATAGAACCATATATAGACCATGTGGGAGGCAGTTCAACAAAGTAGGCCTATGGTGGCATGTGTAAATAGTTTCTTCCTAGACAAGCAAGGTAGGCTTTCACATCACCCAAAAATCATGCACAAGAGTGAATATGGAGGTCCCAGAGCCATAGTATGGGGAATCATGTTGGCAAGGTCATGTAGTGTTTATTTTTGTGTCAACCCTGGTGCCAACTCGATGGTGAATCATGAATAAATTTTAATATATTAAATCCCACATCCATTAATAAATTCAATGTGCGATGTGTGAAGCATGAAAAACTATTCCTCTATATTAAGAGATATTGAAATATCACTACCATATGATTTGTTCACTGCATACTGTCAAATCACACTGATGACATGTTTTATCTCCAATAATTCCCAACAGTTTCTATTTTCCATATAACATGGTCAAGCAACAAATTTATTAATCATGATGTTGTAATGCTCATTCTAAGGCTAATATTTTGATGTAAAGAACCTTCATGTTTTCAATATGTGCTTTCTAGAAAATCAATAATTAACTAAAAAACATCATACTTTTTAATGAAAATAATGAAATAGTATGCCATTCATACATTATGAGTTTGATTTTATAAAATATTATCATGTGATTATCATTATATCCACGTGTGATGCTCACCGTGAAGGAAGAATCATCTATTACAAAGATTCCCTGAATCTTGGAGTATATTTCAGAAACCTAAAATGACTCTGGTGAGTTAAAATATCTCTCGACATGAAATATTTCTCAGATCCCTGACTTGGATTGAAATATGATGTATGAGGGATTTCGAGGCCTAAAATATATGCCTATATTTTCCAAGTTTTATGGATGAGGAGAAGGTACTATAAATCTATTGAGAGGATCTAGTTTATATGAAAAAAAAGAGAGAACCACGAATCTTTTTGGCATACGATAGAAAACTAGTGAAGATTTCTGCATGTATAAAGAAGAAGAATATACCAATTCATTTTGACATGTGAGTCCTGAACTCAAGGGTTTTGTGAAGATCTCGTTCTATGAATCCTTCTTTGTTTTCATGTTCTTTAGTCACACTAGATCTTGAATAAATAAGTACTAGTGGGTAAAATTTCATAAAAATGTCAATATTTTCATGATAAACAAACATGAAGATTTTAGATATCATATACCCATACTGGTTTGTGTGGGGTGACTATTTATGATACCACATAACTCTCATGAAGAGGTGAAGAGTGCACACATATATTAGCTTGTACAAAGGTATACTGAGACCCCATGAATATGTTTATGCGTGTGGAGAAAGAAAGATGATAGTAAAATGTGGTGAATAAACGATATCACGCATACATGAATGAACCATAATTTTCTCGAATGTCCTGAAGGCTTCCTTTTTATTGTATTTTTATAATCCCCCTGTTATGGGATTAGGGCAAATCCTTACAAGTCCCATATGATTAGTAGTTTACATAACCTGAAGGCCATAGAGGAATTCATCCCAGACATGACTACTTGTAAATTCCCCAACCCAACTTCTTGATCGTGAAAACAACTACCCACCTTTTCATTTCGTGTTCGGTTAAAAATACCTATGTAGAGGTGCACAAGCCTAGCCTCGATGGAAATTTTCATACCCCCCCATTCTTCTATATTTGGATAACTTTAAACTGGTGAAACCACCAACTCTATGTAAGAACTTGAATCTTCTTCCCAGGTGTGTTTTTCCCTTTTATGGAGTTTTTGAGAAAAAGGGGAGTTTCTGGAATTTTTTGAAGTACACACTATATACTTATATGTACACACCGTGTACTCTTTTGCCACCAGTAGCCATGTGCTGGCTATGAAACGGCTGAGCACAAAACCATGTGTGGGGACCTAGAGGCCGCCTAATGTGAGGGCCAGTAAGGGAAAGTACATGCTATGTACTTCTAAAGTATACACCATGTACTTCTTTTTCATTAAACAGACCGAGGTCACGTCTAATTGGCAGAATTGTCTTCTTCTTTGCCTTCTTTGATAGAGAGAATCTATATGGCACTGATCCTTCCCCGAGCCCCCAATCAAGCATCCGTTCTCCAAATCGAACTCTATCAGTTGCATTGGAATCACATCGGTGAGTTCTATCTTCTTCTTGAACCTCATTTCTTGATTTCTCCTCTTTCTCAAGTTATCCTCGGTTGAATATTTTAGACGTATTTATAGATATACTACATTATATGTTGATCTAAGGGCCAACACCGGGGTATATCAATCATACGACGTTGAGGTAGGTAGTTTGTGCCTTTCCATATATATTCTTTGAGTTATATGTGAAAAAGTGCCCAATACCCTTGATCAAGGTATTGCGTGTTTACGATTTTAACCCTGTTATTGCCTTTAATGAATTACATGCTTAAGTAGAGGTCAATTGAATGTGAATAGGGATAATTTCTATGCTATGGATGTGTTTCCCATGGTTGTTTTTTAATGACCATTTGGTCTTTCTTAGCCTGTTAGATTGGTTGCTTTCCATTCCTAGTGCTAATAGGATGGAGTGATACTATTTATTTATCTGACATGTTGTTATGTGCAGAAATTTTAGCCAAGTAGTTCTTGAGGCATTATTTGGCCGTTATATATATCTCTATGCTTGATTAACTTACACATGGCCGTGAGAACTTGGTGTAGTAGACCATCGGGAGAATGGACGTTGAGGGCTTCTCCAGAGTGTCTGTTTACTGTTACGATGAGAGACCATAGGGGGAATGGACGTAAGTGCTTCCTCATAGTGTCTGTAGATCCTCAATTTGGGACACAATGGGAATTGGATGTTGAGTGCTTCCCTAGAATGCCTTTTAGTTACTGATATGAGACTATAGGGAGAATTTATGGTGAGTGATTCCTCAGAGAGTCTATGAAAAAGCTGAACTCGAGGGGTTAGACTGTGTGTACTTTCTAGAGGGTTGCTTATGTTGTTTTGGTTAGAACAGAGGGGTTAGGCTATGAGTACTTCCTAGAGGGTTCCCTGCTTATGATTAGATGATTACTTGATATCTGATAATTTAATGCATTTGAAACTGTAGGATTGTTTACTTTTGAGTACTTCCTTGTTTACTGCTTTGTTTTGATTATAGCCTACCATATATATTCACTGACAGTTAGGGATATATATTTGTGTGGCTGCCTACTGGGATTTAGTCTCATACCCTATTTGGGTCATTATTTTGGGCCCAAATATATTATATTGGTGTAGGTATAGATAAGTGAAAGTTCCCTTCTACTTCAGGTACTTGATTGCTACAGAGTCGGGGAGCGTGGGACCAAGATAAGGCTTGCGATGTTGTTGAGATTTTATCTTTTTTTTGTTGTACTTTGGTTTAGTATTGTATTCCATCATTTTGACTTGTTTGGATTCTTTCCTAAACATATGTATCATGCATTATATATATATGTGTGTGTGTGCTCTAGTGGTTTACTAATTTCGCTGTTTACCTATTGCTTGTTTTACTACTTCTATTATTGCTATCTATTTTACTTATGCTATGTTACTCTGTCGAGGCCATAGTTTCCCCACTATCAAAACCAAGGCCCTCGCTGCTAGTCAGCAGCCTCTAGCATTTGGGGAAATACGCTTGAGTCCATGTGACCAACCGGTTATGGGGCACCTTTGGGTGGCTTCCGGAACCGGGATGTTACACTATGAGTCCTCATTTGGAGCTAGTTTCTTTAGTTTTTCGGGATGCATCTGCACCACATGATTTGAATAAGGTGGCTCGAAAGCCTTGAGATTTCACAAAAGCCTTGACTAGACCAAAGATCTTGGGTGACTCGAAGGCCTTAAAGACTTCAGGCTCAAATTGGTGGCACTAAGGTGAATAGTTTCTGCTATTATAGTACCGAACAATACCCACTATAGTACCTTATACAACACCTTCTACAGTACCTATTATAGTACCTACTACAGTACACAGGAAATATACCTCCTCCCAGATTCAAACTTGTGTCTCATGGATGCACTTGGAGAGTCCCCACCAATTGGGCTGAGGCTCATGTTCAATGAACAATAAATTTAGAACACAATCTAATCAATTCAATCTAAACAAACTACGGAACAATCCAAATTTAATAATTGCTTAATATCACATAAAATAAAAATGTTATAGTGTTTATATGTTGAGAATAAAATGAAATTTACTATATATGAATGATGTTCTTGAGCATCTTTATTTAAGATTGAGATTATGGAAGTCATATCTTATATAAAATAATATATAATATATTGTGTACACTACATTCACACATTGATTGAGGTTCATACATAAAAATCAGAAGGAAGAATTTCCCTATAAGAATTTTTCTAAAGAAAATAATCAAATAATGGTGAATATAATCATTCAGAAATACCAATAGACTCATTCAGTGGTTGTTTAATTTACTTGAAGTTTAAATGTGAAAGTATTATTCCACAAGATTATGGAGGTAGATCAAAATATCATAAAATAGTGGATAAATCCATGAAGAAAGGTTTAAGTCCTTTATTTGGATCAAGAAGCACGATATGTATCTCAGTTGGATATGGGAGCAGAGGAAGTATTTCAGTTGGAGTTAGAATTAGAAGATGTATCCCATTTAGAGTTGGGAGATAAAATATAGTAGCGGGTTATAATAAAATGAGGTAGAAGTGTGGTATTTCTAGGGGTATAATCTGAATCAAATGGTTGATCAATTATTGGGGATATAACCAGCTTCAACCTAAACCACTTTAATTGATAATAATATTATAATCAAGAATCTATGTTGGGAGATACAACCAACCTGAAAAGGACTAGGTCTTAGTACCAAAACTTATAAATACTATGTTATATGATATCTCTTATCATTTATGAATATGAGGTGAGACTATGTGATATAATTGAGTGGATTTAGAATTTTAACATGTTCAAGATGATGAATTATAAAGAAAATAATTCATAAAATTGAACCACTGACTCATCCCACACTTAGTGGTCAATATATCATTGGGATCTATAAGTGGTATCAAAGGATATGTTCCCTCTAAAGATCAAAATGAGTTCTTAAGAAGTGGATACTTCATGAAATTATTGAGCTACATTATATAGATAAGAATAATGTTACTCCAAAGGATACTAATCTGGATATTTCTACCAAGACTCCAGAGAATAGAAATAAATGACAGAAAGGATAGTTAGATAATAATGTTACATTAATGGTAAAGACTCCACACACCAATGGTAATCAAATTGATATATGTTATAATAATTATTTTTATTATTTGTCTTTTAAAAAATCTTGATCAATCTATGATGATGATTCATCACTTAATGATCTTAAATTTGAATTGAAAGAACAACTAAAGAAAGTTCCCAAATAAGTTATAAATTTTATTTTTAATGGTTTCAAGTGACTTATTTCTGATAAAGAATAGTTATAAGAAAATGTTTAAGAACTAAAAGATTAACTAAGTAAGAAGTTTATAAATTAAATAACTCTCAAAGAACTAGTATAAGTAAGGGATAAATATATTGTTGATACCAAAGAAAAATTGAAAAGGTATGTCTATGAGAAAGTCTTTTCTAAGATAGTTTTTGAGAATCTGTCCATGAATATAAAAAATAGAATGAAGATTCTATAATTTTTAAATATTATCAACTAGAGGATAATGAAAATAAGGTTAAGTATTTTAATAATAATTTATAATAACCAAGACAAATATATGAATAACTAATGAATATGTTGAAGAAGAATAGGGATGACATGATGAGAATTTTTTAGAATGAGAAAAAATCACCCAAAATGAAATGTCTAGAGCTAGAGTTGAAATTATAGAATCAAGAATCACTATAATATGGAACTTTCAAAATTGATATAAAAATAGATTATAACACCCAAGTATGAATTAAGTATCATAACTCCAAGAGGAGCATGAGATTATAATATAATCAATTGGAAACATATTCTAAGAAGAAGGTATCCCATTACTCAAAAAAGATCTTATATACTACTATTGTTTCAATTGATGGGATAGGTTTTAATCCAATAATTTTGAAATTATAGATGGTTGAAAATACCCATCAACCCACTACATTAAGGGTTAATGAAAAAAATATGTATAAATAGCTATTCCACAGGATGTGTCCAAATGATTGGTGGTACCACATTGAATTAGAAAGTTTCACAATATCGGAAATTTGGATATACTATAACAAAAAATAATAGAAATAGATACATAAGCTATTTTTGTTATTGATGGAAGTTTTGGAATAAGGAATTAGACAGTCTGAATAAAAATAAAATTCATGAAAATAATAGAAGTAATGAAAATAGGGGGAGAAAAGTGGAATATAAGAGAAGTAAATGGGATTTCACCAAGTCAGTAAATATTAAAGGTGAATCATTACATATTGATGAAATGAAGGGTCTAAATAGGTAATATTGATCTATACCAACTTTTTATCAAAGGAAAACTGTTATTTATAACAGTGAAAGTGAAAACCACAAATAAAAACCTGGTTAGACCAAGAAGAAGAGTGAGATATTCTCTCCAACATCTTAAGGTGAAATAAGTATGTCAATAAAATCAATAACCCTAGAAAAAAATACCATATTTTAAGAATTACGATAACAAAAAGTGTCTATACATAATTCATATCAAGGTGGAAGATTCATGTTTAATGGATTTTACTGGTACTATGGAAGTTATGGGAACAAATCGTAATATTTCTAATATAACTTGTTATTTCCAATAAAAAATAACGAGTCAATGTAAAGTGAAGTTAAATATGTGAGAACTATTATCATATAAACAATATTTTAAAAAAAAATCCACCAACGCTAAAAATTCATAATAGATATGAGTGATAAGAATATATTTGTGATACATGTTAGAAGAAGGGTCTAATTGCTAATAAATTCATGGAATTAATACTAGTATATATTCTATATATTGTAAAATGGTGTAGGATTCAATAAAAAATGGTTCTTCATGTGAATATTCTTAGAATATAATGAATGTTAGGAATGAATTCCATGTTGTTTGGCCAAATTAGTTAAAATTGGATAAGAAATTTGATTAAGATGAAAAAATATCTAATTATAAAAAAATAATTTGGATATTGAAACAAAGATATCTAGTGTGAGGTTTTAAAGTTACATGAAGTGACAATATATATAAAATAAATGATTTACACGCCTTCTTGGATAGTTGGAGATATTTAAAATTAAAATAAATGCACATGAGGATTCATGTGATCAAATGACTATAAATGAAAAAGATATTTCACCCAAATGAATGGATGATTTAGGAAGGAAAGTCTAGCCCATGTTGAGAGGAATTTATCAACATGAATGTTACTTCTAATGAAAAATAAGTTTTTTCCTTTATTCCCATTATTTTATAAGTTTTTATGATAAAATAATAGGATTTGAAGGATATGTTTGAGGTAATCAAATCTGGATAACATGAAGAGATTTTAATTCATCAATTATACTGACTTCCATGAATTGGAAATAAAAGAGTGCTTCCCTTAAGGGGGATCCAACTTTAGAGGAATAAATAATTTTACTAAATTCTAGTGAAACTAAAAATTTTGGATAGTTTTAGAACATGAAGGATGAGGTATTATAATAAAACATTCATCCCAAAAACTTGACTGAATAAATAATATCATATTAAGGGGGTGTTCTTGGTTGATAATAACAATACAAAGGGGGATCCATATATTTTTCTCTTTAAATTTCTGATGTTTTTTATAGCGTGTGTATGATTTTGAATTTATTGGATAAATCTAATTATTTTCAACCCCTTACATGAGAATTGGGAATTTATGAGCATGATTTCATATTTATGATAGTTTATGGACAATATAGAAAACCTTGGTTGTGTTTTTTTTCTATACTAGGTTATCCCATATAGACTTAGAGTTGATTAAATAAAGGCTCTTTGCCAAGATAACCATGTGATATCACCCTATCTCATAAGTGTTCAAGAAAAAGTATTTTTAGGGAGAAGAACATGTTTTTAGAACAAAAATAGATGTGATGTGAAAACCCCCACTTATACTTTTCATTTGATTGTCAATAATGGGTAGAAATTTTTGAACACACATACTAACATTTGACTATTTGAATAAATATTATCATTAAACTACAACGGGGAATATTGTTGGACCCATTTTCTCATTTGTTATAAATATTTTGTAAATATGTTCTTGATGAGTTAAAAATAAAATGGTGATGCTTAGAGAATTGTTATGGATTCATAGAATTAAGTTAGATTTCATACTTGAGAAATGATCCTTCTAATTATGATGATTGATGTGATATTCATTAATGTCAAAGACTTTTGTTAAGGAAGGAAAATTATATAAAAATAAAGATAAGTGTTGATGAAAATGAAAAATGAAATTACCTACATGAAAAATTTAGAAGAAGAGGATTTAAAAATGTACATGAAAAATAATATATTTTTAATGAATAATATTTTTATTATGGGTTGGAATTAATATTTTATACGAAATATTTCACATAGAATGTTTTTATGTTTAAAAAAAATTATAGCCAACCATGAGACCAAATTGGACCCACTGTAACCACATATGGGACCACTAGTTAACCATGTGGGAGGAAGGTCGGCTGAGCTGGTCTATAGTGTCATGGGTGAAGAGAACTTACATAGATAGAAAAGTGAGGATCTATAGTTCCTACAAAGCCTGCAAATGACTATGTGGGGTGGTTCTATAGCCACTATATATGGTAGCCTGGTGTGTGTAGTGTATCCGGGTACCATCCCTAGTGACAACTTAATAGTGAAGTAGGCATGGATTGTAATATATTTAAGCATGACTCTATTCATAAATTTAATGTGGGATGAACAAAGTGCATGACACTATTCGTCTATATTAAATGATATATACATATCATTATTGTATAATTCGATAATTGTAGACCGTATAATCAAAAAAATGTTTTCTTCAATATCCAGCAATGCCTGATGGTTTCTATTCACTAGAGAACATGTTCAAACTTCTAATGATCAATCATGAGGATTCCGTGATCGATATAAGTCCAAGATTATCTTTTTATGATCCTTCATGCATGCAGGCTACACTTTTCACGAAATCAAGAATTACCTCAAAGAATATTATACTACTGAATGAAAATAAATAAATAGGAATCTGTTCATACAAGCCGATTTCAATATTATAAAAGAGTAGAACATGATCATCAACACATGCACGTGAGGTTCTCATCATCGATAAAGAAGAATCTATTGTAAATATTCCTTAAATCTTGATGTATATTTGAGAAAACACTAATGACTAGGGTGATTTAAAATATTCTTCAACATTTTATATTTCATATATCCCTAAAATATCATGAAACATGGGGGTTGAGGTGGTGTAAGGAAGACAAGTTTTGCATAAAAATTCAAAGTTCCATGACCAAGGAGAAGGTGTTACTGATATATTGAGAGGACCTCATTTTTATAAGTAAAAGTAGAGCACCACATAGTATTCTAGTTTATAAATAAAAAACCCACAAATATTACTTATTATATGAATAAGAAGTATATGACACGACCTATTGAATTGTGAACTTCACACTGAATGGTTTTGTGAAGAGCCAGCTCTATGAAACCATTCTAGTATGTGCATGCTTTAGTCAACCCAGATCTTTCACAAAGAAAAACTAGTTTGTACCACTTCATGAAAAACTCAATGTTTTCAAGATAAACCTATGTGAAGGATTTATACATCATATACCAATACTGGTTTTCATGAGGTTGAAGTTTGAGATACCACATACTTCTTACATGAAGGTGTAGAGTACATATAGACAATGTTTTTTACTAAGGCTACTTTACACCCCATTCATATATCTTTATGCATAAATAAATATATAAGAAATAGATAAGTTATGCATTTATTCTTGCATGTATATGTGATTACACAATCATTTTAGGAGCCAAGCTAATTTCACAGAACAAAAAAAATTGTAGAATAAAAAATCTTGAAGAATTGATTACTAGAATATAAAATAAAAATACTCTTGGGATTATAACTTGATGATACCATGAAATATAATTTACATGAATGATGTTTTTGAGAATAATTTTTTTTCCAGATTAATATTGGGAAAGTCATATCATCTAAAAAATAATATATAAGATATTGTGTGCACCACTTACACCCATTGAGAGAGGCCAAACAATCATCACCAGAAGGAATAATTTTCAAAAAAGTGTCTTACTAGGGAAATTTATTAAATATAGGTGATCAAAATCATTAATCGTGAATGATAGACTCATTAAGTGGCTATTGAAGGTACTTCAAGTGTACATGAGAAAATTTTATTCCTCATGATCATGGAGGAAGATCAAAATATCATCATGTAGTGGATCAAGCCTTGAAGAATGGTAATAGTCTTTAAGTTGGAGCCAAAAGTAGGATAAGTCTCTTGGTTGGAGCTAAGAGTAGAGGATGCATTTCCGATGGAACATGAAGCAGAAGATGTCTCTCAGTTGGAGTTGTGATCAGGATATATGGTTGGGGGATATAACCAACCAAGATAGAAGAGTTGGATTTCTTGGGGTATAATTAGAATGAACTGGAAGACCAATTAATGGGGGAGGGGGTATAACCAATTTCTTTTTAAACCACTATAATTTATAATAATATTATAGTTTAGAATCCATGTTGGGGTATATCTAACATGGTAATAAGTAGGTATTAGTATAAAAACATGTAAATACAACGTGATGTTCTCGATTTTATCAATTCTACATATGAGGTGAGACTATGAGATATCTTTGGGGGGATCGAGAACCATAACATGTTCAAGAGTTTAAATTCAAAATAAAAGAATTCATAAAAGTAAAAAACTGATTCACCCCATATAATTAGTAAATCCATCCCAGTGAGCTACTAAATCACTAATAATACAATAATTAATAAATCAATATTTTATTTTATTAACATCATAATTTAATAATAACATATTAAGTTTACATTAATAAAATATACAATCCATAAAAAAGAAAACATTTAGTAAAATTGAATTTTAAGCACAAAAAAAATAAGTAAATTTTTAAAAAATGACCTTTATATATATTTATATTTCATAATCCAGTCACTCTTATTCATACATGATAATTTTATGGATTGGTTTTAACGATCATATTTTATTTTAACATATAATGGTTTAATTTTGGTTTGGTGTTATGTGTAGAAAAACATATTAAACCAGTATTTATTTAATGAAAATACATAGTGAGATTTCTGGTCGTTACATTCTCCCCCATTAAAATAAATTACATCCTCACATTTTTTATTATTCCTAATTAATTAAGTAGCTAAGGGTGTCTATAAGATAGATATGAATCCATATTAAATTTATAATGAATTTCCATCATCAGCGTTCTTTGTATGGCCAGTGAAATCATATTTTCCCTCATTATATGAATATTACTTATGTTGAGTTTATTCCTTTAACCAGTTATGATAAATAACCCAATATAACAGTGATCAATTTTTCATAGGTATTTTATAGTCATCCTTGTATTAATAGGTGATCATTTGATGTTTTTTACTATCATGAAAAATATCATGGGCTCTATATTAAGAGATCCACTCTGGGCCTAATATCCTATAAAATTGGACTAAAGGAAGGAGAATAAGCTTTTATAGGAAGAACATTCCTATAAACATATATTAAAGAATAGTTGTACACTTGTTATACAATAATCATATCAATAATGTTTTATTAATAATTAAATTTCTAGTCACCAGGGTGGTGATTTTATGTTTTTAGTATCTAATCTTAGTATAGAAAAATGTATTGAAAAAGATAAAAATATAACACTCACATTTATTTAGTGGGTGATCATATTTCCTTATTTCGCATAATTTTAGGAACCCACTTCCATGGATGTAGTTTCATAGGAATTCCCTTATCTTAGAAGTTTATAGTTTCTATCATATTTATCATCCCTTAGATTGTAGAATTCTCTTCGATAATGCTGAAGCTCCCACAATTTAAAAAATTTAACTATTTTTGGTACCTTAAAATGAACTCTAATTCCTTTCACCATGTCAACTAGGAAACTCATTTTCCTTAGAAATTAGTTTCTCGATTCCCTCCTTTTACACAGATAAAACATCTACTAGTTTCTTTATGAAATGACCATGGGAAATTATTGTTACATTTTTGACATGAAGGTAATTGAATATACTTTCCTTCATTATCATTATCACTCAAACTTCCATGATAATTCATCTTTCTCTTCAATGGTGTGTCTTTAAACTCACTACGTTCCCATTTTTAATCACTATTCATGATAGCTGATTAAAAATAATCACAACATTGACAATTCTAGATCTTATCCTGTTTGGTTTCTTATTCAGGGAATCTATGCATTCTTTATTTAATCAATTATATAATTGGTTTCTTTTTGATTAAACAATTACTAAAACCAAATTGAGTTAATCATTAGTAGTGAACACTTAACACCATAATATAATTATTGTTTGAAAAATTCAAATTTAAAATGATATACTCTTCAAAATTATTATATTAGATTTTAGTTCAACCTAAATCACTCTCGGTTAAATCTAGGTTTCATTAGGCTGATTTATCTTATATTCCTTATCATAATTCTTTACCATAATAAATCCTTTATAATGGGTTGTAAAGAGAATTTGGTTAACCAAATCATATCCCTTAAGAGTTTCTATCTAGGTGTGTAATATTAGGCCCAACCATCATACATGAGAGTAAAACTTGAGTTGATACTCAATTATCCTTTTTTAGAGTGATTACCCATAGGTTCATTTATTCTACAACAACATCCAATTTATAGTATCAATAAAGGGATGTAATTTCTAAGAAAAAAACAAAATATCTACTTTAACAAAACCTTAAGATGTTATCCCATATTTAGACTTATCTCGTATACTTATCACAAGGTTTTTCACAAATGTTCTCTTATCATAATCTCGAAAATATTTAATATAACCATAAATAACCTAAAGGGATAACAATAAATTTGAAATCACAACCAACATTAACTTATCACCAATTAATGAGATTTAAAACCTCAATAGATAGTATTATAATCTCTAAAGTTATCTAAAACATTCTCTAATATCAAATATGATATCCTATAGACATGACCATATCAAAATTACATGAATTAAATCAAATAAGTCATCAGAAAACATTCCACTTATCTTTTAGGTTTATATTTTTAGAGAATTTGTATAAATCATTATAAAAAAACCCATGTATTTTACAACTAATTGAAAATTTAACTCTATATAAGAAAATTATTAATCTATAAAAATTATTCCATATATCTCATAATTTACCAACAAAGAATAATATTCTAGATACATCACATATTTTAGTTTTTTCCATAACTTGGGAAAATTGAATCATATGAAATGGGTCCAGTCAGATGCTTAGTAACGGTAAACAAAAGCTATAATAATCAAAGATCATAAGTGAGCATAATATTATAATATGGGTATATTCAAGATGTATATGAAAGTTATACACAATAAATCATAGATAAAAAATCATGGCATAAGTCCTATATTAACATAATAAAATATCATGGAATTTCCATAAATCAACAGGCCCACCAATAATAACTTAGATTTTATGTATAAAATAATAATCTCAAATTATGGCCAAAAAACATAAAAGTATATAATATTCTAGAAAAAGAGAAATAATAATGGAATATTAAATAACCCAAATATAAAAGAAAACTTAGAAATGTGGCATAATCATAAACATTATAAACCTTGTGAGAAAACTCATTGTTCCCATGTCTTTGTGAAAAAACTAATTATTCACACACATTAAAATAGGATAAAACTCATTATTAATATACCTTTATTAACAAACTCCTTATATCCATGCCATAATATCTCATGAGTTATAAAACTTCACTAATACATTATAGGGTGATATATAAAATCATGTATCGTCATATATAAATATGTCTTCCACATAAAATCAATCATCAACATTCCATAAAAAACTAATGGAAATAAAATGGGTTTAATATCCGTTTAAAATGGAGTCATATAATAAAAAAAATTCATAATTACAATAATAAAATTTATTAACCCAATAAATATAAATGGGTATCCAATGATACTAAATAAATTTATAGGTAGATACCATTAAATTAAGTGTAATATATTTACACCATAATGTTAAAGGAATATGGTTTTGTCAATAATCTTTACAATCAATCAATGTATGAAATTTAAGTGAATAAATATCAATAAAAAATGGAAAACAAGGTATTCAATAAAGAATGACTATGGAATAAATGTAATTTCTATTCATAGTGGATAGTTTGGAAAGAAAAAGGGAGTGATTGTAACACCCTGAGATTTTAAAAGAAAAAATTATGTTTGATAGTGTAAAAAAAGCGCATCACTAAGCCTATATGAGAATATAACTCCTCAATACTTTATGATTTATTTATTTTAAAATAAATTTAATCTCTTTGATAGATTTTGGTACAAACAACCCTAAGATTTTTATTCTTGATAGAATATTCAACAAGCAACACTAAGGATAATTGACCCAATATATTTATAACCATTAAAACCTATCCATTAAGTTGGCATGTAACATCTGAGAAATTATATGATAATTTTTATTTTTATAAATATTTTATTAATTTGATTATTTTATAATCAAAATAAACATTTATTTATTAACTTAAATATTTAAAATAATATGATATTACTTTAAATTATCTCATACTATTATTTCCTAAAAACAAAAGAGATAATTTAAAAACTATATTAATTGAGTCACATTGAAAATTATGAATTAAAAGTATTATAAGTATATAAATTATGTTATTCTTTATATATGAGTAATTTTTTTAATGAAATTATCTAAATGGTGATCATAATTAATGGTAGTTCATTTTTAATAAATAAATTTTTAAACATTAAAGTAAATTAATTTTAACATATAATGTTTTATGAATATATTAAAAATATAATTTTTTTTAAAAATTATTATTTTGAATTATGAAATATGTTATTGTATATTTTAAAATTATTAATTTATTAATAAAATAAATTATGATAAATATATTGTTAAAAAATTGAATTTTATTTAGTTATAAAATAAATATATTTTATTCATTTTTATTTTCAAGTATTGAATATAGTTAATTTCCGAAAAATGAAATATTATAAAAAATAATGAATAAATTTTAATAAAATGTGATATTAAAAAGAAAAATGATAAAAATATTTAAAAAAACAATAGAGAATCATAAATAGGTGGTGCACTATTCAATTTGAGGGATCCAAGGTTTTCACCCGTGGGAGCTCAAGTTGAGAATCACGCAGAGATGTCAACCGAGTGGTCTAGTTTCAAGGAGGACAAGTGTGGCAACCCTGGTTAATGTTCAAGCAAAATTGAGCTTGCTAAAGGGGATAAAGGCAACCAAAAACGAGGACGAACGTTTAAACATGAATCCAGTGAAGATGAGGGGTCTGAATTCCATATCATAACCATCAATAGGATAGCAGGGTGTATTTATTTTCATCATGTTCTTCTTACTTTGTGTTTTACATATCGTCAGATAGGTATTTGATTAATGTCTGAATCTTCTAAAAATTAACCTATTAAATATACGATTGTCTGTTCTTCCTCCATTCATCATATGATATCCAGTAGTGGTAAATTACTAGTATATTTTGTGTTATATTCATTGCATATAATGTTTTTTCATAATTTCTAGTTGGAACGTGCTTGATTTTTCTTCTTATAAATGTTTTATAGTATTTTAAATGCTGATAGTGAATGGGAAAATGATTTGGGATTTTTTTTCAACATTTTTGATTTGTTTTGGATTGTTTAGTGTATGGATGTTGTTTAATGGTTCATGAAGAAGATTATACTATTCACAATCAATATCTTCTTTTGCTTTTTGAATTTTTTTTTTCAAATCCAACCTGTAACTATCAAGTTTATATGCACAAAATTTTTCTAAAAATCAAATGAAACACACACACACACAGACATACATATCTATCTCTTGTTGAAGATTTTAGAATCAAATAAATAATTAATTACTCATAATTTTGAGTGTATATGTATTTGTGTGAGCAGTGAGCTTGGGAGGTAGTCTGGTAATATATTTTTAGCGAAGTCTATTCAAAAAGAAGATTCTAAGACCTGTTTAACTTTTTTATATGATTTCCAGTTAAATGGAAACCACCATAGGTTTAGAATGATTAGTTAATGAGGTTATGTGAGTGTGAGTATGAAGGAATTTACCATGAAGAGGAAGATGTATTCAGTAAATTAATGCTAAGATAATTATTCATTTTAAGTAATTTATTTATTAAAATTTTTATTTTTTTTGAGGAAAATATTTCAATTGTTTATATTAAAATTATTATTTTTATTTCTGTGTTTCATAAGAGAGTTTATTATTTGTTTAATATAAAATCATTTGATATTCAAAAACTTTATAAAATTTTTATTGTAAGTGATTAATTATTTATTCATCTTTTTTATTTTTATGTTTAATTTTATATGAAAAGGATTAATTATTTAATAAAAACATATTTAATATTTATGTAAGGGTTTTTATAATTTATTTTCAAATATTTCTTTATATTAAATTTTTAATTATAATAGATTTATTTTTTTTAAAGAATTATGTTTTGATTTAATCAAAACTATATATATATATATTCTATAAATTTTTATTCTTACAATTAATGAGGGAATGTATTAATCATTTTAAAAGAAATGATTTTATTTTTATTTAATGTTTTATAATTTTAAAAAATAAAAAATTATTATTATTTAATTTTTAATCCATTGATTTATTTTAGAAAGATGAATTTATTAATTTTATAGGTATTTTTATTAATGTATCATTTTTATGTGCATGTCATGAATATTAGATGAAATATACATATCTGATAATTGTATATGGAATTTCATGCATTTTAATAAAAGAAACTATTTAATTTTAATGAATTCTATGTTTCATGCTTATATATCTTCAATATAATAATTTAAATGAAATGATTATTTAAGAAAATAATTAAAATAATTTTTTTTAGTTTTGAATGTATATAAGAGTTTTTTACGTAATATTTAGTGTATTTATCCATGTTATTAATCTTCTAAATATGTATTTCTCCCACAACATTTCTAAAAAAAACAATTTATCAATGTATGAAGAAATAAAATTATTTTCTTTTATTAAAATAATTTATGTAATTTTTCATATGTTTTAATGGATTGATATTGAGAAAGGTGGATCTTCAAATTTTTTTCTTAAAAATAAGATATAAGAACTTGGGTATCATGTTGTAGAATAAGTAATGAGGAGTGAAACCATGACCTCAAAGAACATTTTTCCACTTGTGATATTTCTTGTGGCCATACAATTTTTATATGATCTTCCCAATATCAAGAAAATCCATAAATAAATTATTATTTTCAAAAATTATTTTCAAAGGATAAATCCAAGTGTTTTTAATTAATTATTTATGAAATGAATTTTCAAAATAAGTATTTATAAAGGGTTTATATATATTTATATATTAAATATCTGTATTTGATATAAATTATTTTAAAATAATTTTTAAAAGATTATTTAAAAAAGGGTTTCACTGATTTTGAAACCCCATAATGGTAAATTAAATGCTTATCTGGTTATTTTAAAAATATTTTCTCAAGTATGATAAAAGCTCTTATTTAAGCATCATCTTTTAAGAAGTTAGAACACAGGGGGAAAATATTTTTTATTTTATTACTCTCATAATATCAAATATGTTGTCTAATTCTACAGAATATAGACCATAAAAGTTCATGGATTGTGTAAAGTGTTATGAAATTTATTAATTTCCTTTATATATGAAAAAATTACACAAAATTTTTAAGTACTGAATCTTGAGTATGGGTTTGGGGTGTCATATGTGGAATCCGAGAAATGGTCTAGACAAATTTGAATATTAGATGCTTCTTTTTGGGAAAAAAATCATTAAGATATAATTTTTATTCTAATCATCTAGATAAGAAGGTTCACTAAGAAATTATAGTTTTTCTTAATTCAGAAGATAAAAATTTAGAATTTTCTTATGTTTGATGAACGCATTGTGAGAGAGAAATTTATTTAAGGGGGAGGGGGAGAACAAAACATCCAAAAAATGATAAGATTATTTTTCTTTTAATAAAATTTTTATTAAATTGAATATTTTATAATGAAATAAACTCTGGTTGATTTAGTTAAATATTTAAAATTATATAATATAAATTTAAATTATCTCATACTTTTATTTCAAAGAAAAGAGATAATTTATAAATCATATAAATTTAGTCACTTTTAAAATTATTAATTAAAAGTATTATAAGTATACAAAGTACTTTATTCTATATATATGAATTCAAATTTATTAAATTCATTATCTAAATGATGATTATAATTAAAGGTAAATTATCTAGAATAAATAATGTTTTAAAAATTAGAATAAAGGTTTCTTAACTTATATATTTTTATTAGTATATTAAAGATATGAAATTATATGAAAATTGTTATTTTGAATTATGAGATATATTATTGTCTATTTTGAAATAAAATATATATTAATAACCATAATTTTGATAAATATATTATTATAAAATTGAATTTCAATTATGTATAAATGAAATATAATATATTAATTTTTTTGAAATATTGAACTTAGTAAATTTATGAAAAATGATATATATTAAAATAAAAATGTTTAAAAAATAATAATAAAAAACAAGGGAAAAAAGAAAAATGATAAAAATAATTTAAAAAAGCAAGAACAATAAAAAATAAAAAATAGGGGGTGCACTGTTCGGTTTGGGGGATCCCAGGTTTTTACCCTTAGGATCTCAAGCTAATAATTGAGTAGATAGGACGAGCGAGGGTCCGAGTTTCAAGGAGGTCGAGCATGGTGACCCCAATTGATGATCAAGAACAAATCAAGATGGATGAAGGGGGAAAGGCTATCATGAATTAGGATGAAGGTTCAAACTCAGATTGAGAGAAGATTAGGGGTTCGAATGCCAGATCTGAACCACAATGGGGATGGGAACATGTTCTTCATTTTTGATATATTCTTCCAAGTTCATGTTTTATATATATGCAAATAGATATTTGTTTAATTTCCAAGTCTTCTTAAAATCAACATATTAAAAATACAATTATTTTTTCATCCTCCTTTCATCATCTTATGCCATGTAGTGGCCGATTATGAGTATACTTTTTTGTTATTTTCAATTCATATACAATTTTATCCTCATTTCCAGTTAGCACGTCCTTGATTTTATTCATATTTAAATTTCTTTGGTATTTTAAATTATGTTTGTCAATGAGAAAATGAGTTAAGTTTTATTTATTCAAAATTTCATATCTATTTTAGATCTTTCATTTTATGATTGTGGCTTTATTCTTTGTTAATAATCCTATATCATTTGCAATAAATATCTAATTTTTTTATTTTTCTTCGTCGAATCCGACCTGTAAATGTCAAGTGCATATGAACTAAATATTTAAATATCAAATGAAACATAAAATATATCTATATATCTCTAATTTAATTTTTTTAATCAACTAAATAATTAATTACCCATAATTTTGAGTGTATATATATTTGAGCGAGAGGTTAGACTGGTTGGCAGTCCAATGAGATATTTTTGGTGAATATAGTTTGATAAGAAGAGTCTGAGACCTATTTTCCTTTATTCAATTATTTTATGTTAAATAGAAGCCCACTTCAGTTTAGAGAGATTAGTGAATGAGGGTATGTGAGTGTGATTCAGAAGGATCTCACCAAGAAGAGGAATATATATTCTAAAAATTAATGTTAAGGGAATGATTAATTTTTGGTCATTTTTTATTCAAATTTATATTTTATAAAGGAAAACAAATTCAATTATTTATTTTAAAATTATGTTTTTTTATTTCCGTGTCATTTAAGGGAAATTATTATTATTTTTGATAGAATATCATTCGATGATCTAAAGTTTAATAATTTTTTTATAAGGGATTAAATATTTATTTATCTTATTATTTTTATGTTTAAATTAATTTTAAAAGGATTATTTTTTATTTAAAAAATATATAATTTGTATGTAAGAGATTGCATAATTTATTTCAAATATTTATTTCATTAAAATTTGTAATAATAAGGGATTTATTTATTTAATAAACTAATGTTTAGATTTAATAAAAACTATATATATATTCTATAATGTTTTATTTTTAAATTAATAAGCTAATGTATTAATCATTTTAAAATCAATAGTTTTATTTTTATTCAATGTTGTATTATTTTAAACAATAATAAACTTTTATTGTTTAATTTTGAATACATTTATTTATTTAAGAAATATGAGTTTATTAATTTTATTTGTATTCTTCTTAAGGTATCATTATTATGTAGATGTCATGCATATTGGGAGAAATGACCATATATAATTAATACATATCGAATTTCATGAATTTTAATACATGAAAATATTTAATTTTAATGAAGTCTATGCTTTATGATTTCATGTTTTAAATATAATAATTTATAGGAAATGATTATTTAACAAAATAGTTAATATTTCCTAATCTTGAATGTATATAAGAGTTTTTAAGTAATTTTTAATGTATTTATCCATGTTATCAATATTCTAAAATATGGATTTCACATAAAAAAATTATGAAAAAGTGATTTATCAAAGTCTAAAGAAATAAAAATATTTTATTTTATGAAAATAATTTATGTTTGTTTTCAAATGTGTTAATACATTTAGATTGAGAAAGTAAAATCTTTAATTTTTTTTTTCTGAAAAATAAGATCCAACACATGGGTATCATGTGGCATAAGGAGGAATGGGTAGGGCACCCATGACCCCACAGAATATTGTTCCACTGGTGATATTTCTTATGTCCATTTAGTTTTTATAGTATATTCACAATATCATGATAATCTATAAATAAAGTATTATTTTCAAAAACTATTTTCAAAGGACAAATCCATGTTTTTTCAATTAAGTATTTTTGAAATGATTTTTCAAAAATAGGTTTATATATATTTATATATCAAATATTTATGTTTGATATAAATTATTATAAAATAATTTTTAAAATAGTATTTATAAAAGGGTTTTCACTCACTTTGAAATCCCATATTGGGTAATTAAATACTCATCCGTTTATTATAAAAATATCTTTATCGGCATTATAGAAGTTCTAATTCATAAATCATCGCTTAAGAAGTTAGTACACACGATTTTTTTTTATTTTTTTACTCTAATAAATTATAATATGTTTTAGAATTCTCTTCAAAATAGACCATAAAATTTCTGGGATTTTGTAATGTGTTCTGTTATTTTTCAGTTTCTTTTATTTTAAAAAATACACATCATTTTTAATTTTTGAATCTAGAAGAATGAATTTGGGGCGTCACATGGAATGTATGAATTTTATTAACTACAATATGACATATATATATATATATTATACTCAATATAAATTATTGATACCTTTTTAAAATAATCAATAAATTTTTAGTAACATAATTTTATTATTCAAAAATACATTTTCTTCATAAATGATTTCTTTTTTCATGGGAAAAATATATTATAATTAATAATTTGAAAATTTAGAAAATTTATTTTATAAAATTAAATTAATTTATTAAATTATAATATCAATGTTAATTTTGGGTTAAATTTTGGGATTTTTTAAAAAATATTGATTTTCTATGAATAGAGCGGAATACAAAATTTTGTAAAACTGAAATTTATTTTCAATATATTAAGTAATTTTAAAGTAAAATTTTGTTTTTAGAATTATTTAAAGTTAAATATGTATTCTTTAATACTCATAATTATATTTTTATCATCATAATATTTTATTTTAATATAAGTTTGTTTTTGGGATTTAAAAAGTTTTTTTATGAAAACTGTATTAAAGTGCATAACGTTTCTCCATTTTAATTAATTAAAATGACAACTAATGAGGAATTAATTAAATAAAGTTTATAAATAATATATAAATTAATATTAATTTAAAATCATATTATGACTATTTTTATAAATAGAGTTAATATAAAATCATACTTTCCTTGAAAAAAATATACTTCTTGAAAACTTGATTTTTTATTGCATCTAGAGGTTTTGATTTAAATTTATTTTTTAAAATTTCAGAAAATTTAATTGAAAAAATAAAATTATTTTTTTAAATCATCATTTAAAAATTATACCAGGTTGATTTTTTTATAATTTTCTAAAAAGGTCAATTTTTTATGAATACTGAAAAATATTGATTTTTAATTGAAAATTGTATTTTCATTTAGATTATTTGTAAAGTAAAAATTTATTTTAAATTGTATTTAAAGGTAATTTTGTTCAATTATATATCTATTAATATAATTTATTTCTTTTTAATAAATTTCATTTTTGAAATTGAACATAAAAACTTTATAAACAAGTGAACATTTTCTCTTTGAAAACCAACTTTCTCATCGTATCTGTGGGGTTAAATTTAAATTAAAAATTTCCAATAGTATGAATAGAATTTGAAAACATGGATTACATATTTATAATTATAAAAAATCTTATATTTTAAGAAAAAATCTTATTATTTTTTACCAAACTCTATAGTGAAAAAAATGAAAATTAATTACCGCTATTAAGGTAAAAATGGATTTACGAGGGTTTGAAACTAAAACAATAATGGTTAAAATGACATAAAAAATTATATAACATATATTTAATGGATATTTTTAGACCTTATAACTTATAGAATAAATATTTTTACATTTTTATATACATCTTACATGAAAACAATTTGTGTAAAATTCATTCTTTTCAAAAAAATTAAGTGGGCCACTCACCTCACTTATAAAAGAACAACCCTATCCTCCTCTCTTCACATCTTAAAAACCCATTTTTCTAGACAATAAATAATCAAATTACATATATAATTCAATTTTATAATCCAATAGTACTTATTTTTGGAATAAATACAACCAAAGAAGGCCTTCGGGGCATACCAATAGAATTTACCCGAAGAAGAGGTAACATTACTCAACAAGCATTTTAATTTTATTTCTTACTCCACTAATTAAAGTATTATTAAACGATAATTATATAATAAAAATAGTATAATAAATAAAATTATATGTTATTATGTTAAATTTAATAACCTAAATCATTATCCACTTACATAAAATGGGTTATGAAATCATCATTTTTCTATATGGCGGATTACCGCCTTGTGAACCGATACCCTTAGTTTTTCCATTACCACATCTCACAGTTTGGTATAATGATGCATATAATGTATATATATGAAATTTATAAAATAATTATACTTATTAATTCATTATATCTTATATGTTTTTAAATTCCCACTCTTTTGGTGATACAATAACTTAGTTTGTGTGCATGGTAGACTACCGCCTCACGAAGCGATGTGGTTCGATTTTAATAATGCTTGACATGGAAGTTAATAAGGGTAAAGATAATGAATATATGTTAAATAAAAATAATTATTATTATATTAATGACATATTTATCATTCTAAAAATATAATATAACATTTTATTTTTTACATTGAAAAATGATAACATTATTCATGTAAGTTTAGACTTCCACCTTCATAAAGCGATGTGACTCATTTTTCAAAGCCACGCCACGTGGATGACATGTATAAGTACATTAAATGATTTAATATTTAATATTTAATATTATTATTATTATTATTTTAGAATAAAATATTACATACCTTTTTTCCGTAATTATCATTGAAAGATGGAATCATTACTCAAGCGTATGTACGATCTACCATCTCCATGATTGTAACACACTTCATTTTTCATTACCATATTTTTTGATTGGTTTTAAAATTATAATTTATGTAAAAAAATTATAATTATGTCATGAATATTATTTTGGATGTGAAATAATAATATAATATCTATAAGAATGAGATCATTCATAATGAAACATGTAAGGGAAAACATGGAAATTAACACCCAAAATAATGAAAATAATGAATAATTATTAATGAACGTGTGATAAGATGTTATAAAAGGATAATATATGGTATTATAAAATTTTATATGGTTTTTTATAAGTTAATAAATTTTTTAAAACCAATATATATGAGGTTAAATCTTGTTCAACCAAAATAAAGCTGAAGGTAAGGGATTTATTAACTCAATTTACATTCATTGGGTTAAACTTATTATTAAATGATTATATAATTATATGATTATGTGTGTAAAGAAATTTAATTATATTATATGGTATTTAAAATTTATTTATGTGGATTTAAATTTGAGAAACATAATAATTTCATTGATTAATCCCCAATTCAATGATATGATATTTGTAAGGGATTTCCAGTCTCTCTTTTATTTCTAAGAGACATATACAAATTCACCACTCATTTATTTTTTATGGGGTATAAACTGCCCCCTTTAAATTTTTATATCACTATTACCATTATTTTTATGATATTTAAAGTTTCATTTTTTATTCTTTATTGGGGTTTATGATTAAAAGTATTACTAAATCAATAATATATTTTTATCCAATTTTTTTTCTTTGAGACTTATGTCATGTTATGCATGTATATTCTTTTATGAAGTGTATATAGTCCATTTGACATATAATATAATGAATTTATTTAATCTCATGATATTTTATGTTTAATTTAATGTTCTCCATTCATGGGGATTATGAAGAAAAGTTACGAAATTAGTAATAGTTTTATGTTACAGTCTCATCTTTTATTAGGATTGTTTGTGACTAAGTCCCCAATTTGAAATATTATGATCTACCTATAAATAATTATCAAGAATTTAATTTTATTTTGGTTATTTCATTATAATACATATTTTCCCTTTATTTTTCTCTATTTATGTACTTTGGAGTTAAAAATATTTTTTAATGAAAAATATTCTTTAATTATCTCTTTGATGGAAATCCTTTTTTCATCCAGAAAAATTGTTTTTTAATTTTTTTTTCAATGATTTTTTTTAGCTTTATTAAAATTATTTAGTAAAGATATTTTTTACCCATGTTTGAATTTTTTTACAAATTTTTTTAAACAAAATCTCCATGTCACTTCTCAAATAATTCTCCCTTGGATTTTACCAAAAATTTGAAATGAATGTTTGTTTTAAAATGTACAATATGAACATAATATTTCTCCATCATAATCATAATTTTATTTTAATCCTACTTTATAAAATTTCATGGTTATTTTCAAATAAAACTATTTTAAATGTGTTTTAAAATGTGTTTTTAAAAATGGAAAGGATATATTACTCAAGAATTATTTTAAATGTTTTTTTAAAGAATCCTTTCTATTTTTTCAATGTTGTTTTCAAAGAAAAGGATTTTCATAATATTTTTTGAATTTTTAGTTTTTTATAAATGAATTTTTTCAAATGAGAACATTATTTTCCTCAAAATTTCTTTAATGATATTTTAATATTATCCCTATTTATAAAAATCAATAAGCCATTTTTTTACTCATACTCCAATAAAGATATTTTTTAATGATACCATCCTTTTTATTTATCTAGACGGATTAAGATTGTTTTAAAGTGATTACAATGAAACCTATTTCTTTTCCATGGGTTAATCATGTTTGAATTATATTTTACAGAACCTGTTTCTTTTCGATAGGGTTAATTATATTTCAAAGAGACTATTATGGAAACCATTTTTCCATGAGTTAATCATCATTCAAAGAGATGGTAATAGAAATTGTTTATTCTATAGAGGATAAGAATTTTATGAAAGGAATAATGGTTTTTTATATGTTTTCAATAATACATAATCACTATATAATTTTTTTGTTATTCCTAGAAAATATATACGATGGGTGTTCCTAGATAGAACTGGGTGAGATATTTATAGCTTATATGATGGGTGAACCTAGATAGCATCGGGTGAGCCCATTATAACTTATATGATGGGTTATCCCATATAGCACTGTGTGATCCCATTATATATGGGAATGTAATACCTCAAACTAGGGAAAAGAGTCTTGAAAAAAATGTTATCCATTTAAATTCACATCTGATGAGTCATATAGTCTTTTAAATCATCAAATATTAATGGTTTTGAGGCCCTTAACGTTCCATTGATCATTCACTTGTTTGTGATCAGTAAACACACGCATTCCTCATAATTATTTATGTTTTTATTTTTTTCCAAAACTCCACCACCCACTTATGTTCCCTTATTTGGAATCCTAGTATGTGTTATTCTAGATGACCCTCATACTTACCTTTCAGTTTTATCAGGAATTTATTTTATGAACTATTTTTTTACAATTTAGGTTAACTAAAAAAGTAATTTGAAATTTATATCCTTTGATTACTGGGATTAATTTAAAATTTCAAGGATGTAAATTATTAGGTTGGGGGGTGGATGTAACACCCCAATATTTTAAAAGCTTTTTTTTAAAATATCATAAATGAAATGAAACAATGAGCTTAGATAAGAATTTAACTCCCTGATACTTAGTAATATATTTATTTTTAAATATATATAATCTCTTCAATAGCTTGTGGTACGTGAAAACTCGACATCTTTATGGTCGATAGTGTTTGTAACACTCAATGTCATGTTTAAACAACCCACGATATATATAACTATTATAAAATTACAGTTAAATTGTAGTGTATGAATAGTAATAAAAACTTCATGATATATATATATATAAATTTCGTACTCAATATAAATGATTGATAAAATTTTAGTAAATAGTTATTAAATTTCTTGTAAAGTAATTTTATTTTTTTAAAATATGTTTTCTTCAAAAATGATTTCTAATTCATGAAAAAATATATTATAATTATATTTTGGAAAATTTTGAAAATTTAATTTATAATATCAACTGTAGTATTGAAATCAAAATATCAAAAAAGAAGAAATTTTGCGTTTTTTGGGAAAATATTTCTTTTCATTGAATAGTGAAAATTACCATTTTTTGTAAAAACTATACTTCTTTTCAGTAAATTAAGTAATTTAAAATTGAAATTATTTTTTTAAAATGTTTTAATGTAACATATGAATTCCTTAGTTCCCTTAATTACTTTTCAATCATCATTATATTTTATTTCAGTATATGTTTCTTTTTTTTGTTTTTAAAGGCGATATTTTTGAAAAATGTTTTAAAGTGAATAATGTTTCTCCATTATAATTAATTAAAATAACACATAATTAGGAATGATTTAAATGAAATTTATATATTTTATAAAATAAATATTAATTTATATCTGCATAAATATTATAATTATACATAGAGTTAATATAAACCCTTCTTGTGCTTGAAAAAATATACTTCTCAAAAAACCTCATTTTAATTGTATTTAAGGGTTTTGTTTGAAATTTAATTTTTCCATTTTTAGAAACATAATTTTAAAAAATAAAATTAATTTTCGAAATAGATTTTTCAATATTTTTTGAGGGTGAATTTTTTTGAATTTTCAAACAATATTATTTTTTGATGAATTTTGAAAAATACTGAATTTTGATTGAAAATTGGATTCTCAATTAAATTATTTATAAATGAAACATATAATTTAAATCGAGTTTAATTTTAATTTAGTAAAATTATTTATCTATTAATATAATTTAGGTCATTTTGATCAATTTAATATTTAAATTGGATATAAAAAATGTGTAAACATGTGAACATTTTCTCTTTTAGAACCAGCATTATCATCACATTCATGAGACTAAATAAAAATTTAAATCTTACACTTATGTAAAATGAATTTTAAAAAATGGATTTATTATTTTTAATATTGATAATTTATCATTTATAATAATGTAAAATTCATTTTTTACCAAAATTAATAGTGAAAACAGTAACAATTAATTACTATGGTTAAGGTAAAAATGGGTTTATTGGGGGGGGGGGGGGTTAAACTAAATATACAAGGCTTATAATGAACTAAAAAAATCTATAAAATATATTTTATTACCATATATAGACCTGAAATATTCCATGATCGATTATGGTCCATTATTGGTTCCTTTTTACTTGAAACAGACATGCATGGAACTCATTTCTTATAACAATTACCAGTGTGCCACTCACCTCACTTATAAAAGGCCACACCTATCCTCCTTTCATCACCACTAAAAAAACTATTGGTTTGAAAAGTAAATACAAAAATAGATATTATAATTCCTTAATTTATTAGTATAAGCCTTGTTTTTATTACAAAGAAAATCGATTAATTCCTTTGTTGCAAACCAAAATAAGTTACTTGAAGAATAGGTAACATTCTTCAACGAGCATCTTTATTTTATTTTTTCCACCATCCCATTGAATTATTCACAAACCATGATTATATAGTAAAGTAATTATATTTAATATACTAATATTTTTTTATTTTAATTTAATAATCTAAATCCTTTTTATATTCCATCAAATGGGTTATGAAATCATCATTCATGTGTATGATGGACTCCCGCCTCACGAACTGGTGTCATTAGTTTTTACATTACCACTTATCATGATTGGGTATTATAATGGATATAAATTATATATATGATATTTATAAAATAATTATGTCTATTTATTAATTATATCATATATTCCTTTTTTTTACTTTCAATTCTATAGGGGATATGATAAAGTCGTCCATATGTTCGTTAGACTTCCGTCTCGTGAAGCAGTGTGATTCATTTTTTACTAACGCTTTAAATGGATGTTAATTAGGGAAAATATAATGAATATATGTGATATAAGTGGAATAATTTGGTTATTAATGGAATATTTATCATTTTTAAAAGATAATATATCATTTTTTACACTGGAAAATGATAACATCATTTTTGTACGTGTGGACTACCACTTTCACAAAGCAATGTCACTCACTTTTCATCACCACACCACATGGATGAAAAAAAATATATTTTTAAAGAAATATTATGGTATATATTATATTATAATAATGATGAAAAGATAAATTTTACTTACTTTAATTCCATAATGAAAATTGAAAAAATAGAAACATTACTCATACGTACGTACAACCTTCTGTCTTCATGATTGTAGCATAATCCATTTTTAATAACCATATTTAATGATTGATTAAAAAAGTATAATTGGTGTAAAAATATGATAATAATTTCATTATTATTATTCTGGAGATGATAAAACTATATTATATGTGCATTAAATAGATATTTAATGACGAAACACGCATGAGAAAACAAGGCAATTAACACATGATACAATGAGAATAATGAAGGATTATTAACAAAAGAGTGAAAAGATGTTATAAAAGGATCATATATGATTTCATAAATATTTATATGTTTCTAGTATCAGTTAATAACAAGTTAAAAACCACTATAAAAGAGGTGAAATCATGTTTTAACAAAAGGAAGCGTCAGGTAAAGGATTTCTTAACTCATTTTCTATTCATTTGTTTAAATTTGTTCATTATTTATTATGTCATGCTAAGATTATGGGTCTAATGACCTTCTATTATTTTATGTGTTATTTAAATATTTTATTTATATTTAAATTTTATACACAAAATCATTTCATTTATTTTCCCCACTTTAATGAATGATCGTTGTAATGGATTTCAATTCTCTCTTTTATTTCTATGATACATATGAAAATTCACTAATAATTTCTTTTGTGTGGTGTATATACTTCCACATAAACATGTTATATCATGAATACAATTTTTTCATTGTATTTAAAGTTATATTTTATGTTATGATTTATTGGGGTCTAAAATTAAAAATATTACTAAAGCAGTATAATATTTTTGTCTTAATTTGCCTTATTTGACAATTATGTCATGTTATGCACCTATCCTATTCTATGAGGTGTATACACAGAACCTTTTACATGTAATATCAATAATTCATTTATACTCACGATATTTTAAGTTTCATTTGATGTTATCCTTTCGTGGATTTTTTTATTCAATGCTTCCAAGTGGTACAAGTAGAAAATTGGCTATTGTAACGCCCCGACCCCAGCTACCCAGAGTCGGTGCATTACTTCGTAAAATTGGCATGATCACAAAAGATCAAGTCTTGAAAGACCGATTAGTTTAGTAGCCTTGGAAACACTAGATACATTCATAAATGTTACATTACAACATAAGGTGAAAAACTACAATAACAAAGTCTCCATAGTCCACACTCATATCCTCTTCTGACTATCCCTGTAGGTCATTCATAAAATACTTCTTCACATCCTGGAAAATAATAAAACATTGAAAGGGGTGAGCTCATATGCTCAGTAAGGATAACAATATTGTGGAAGCTTTCATAAATAAACATAAACATTTAAGGTAATGTATAACTAAAACAAAAGCCTTTTAAACTTGAACATCAACATAATAAGGAAAAAGTAAAATGAGATAATGCCATTTACTTCTTCACATGGATATTCTACTGGTCGAATAACCACATGCAATATCAATAACCACTTTTATAATGATGGAATGCATAATGCCAGACTATCATAACCACGTAGCCAAGGCCTCGTGCCAAGACCAAAAAAAAGAATTTGTCAAGGTCTCGTTCCAAGACACTAGTTTGTCTCATGAGACCTGCCGATGCATCAAGGAGCTATAGCGGGCTCCACCCGTCACTTATTAATTTCAATGCATTCCTCGTATGAATAGGTTTAAACATATCATAAACCATAACATAATCGTATCACATAAAACATGCATAAAGGAAACATAAAATTTCCACATTTCAATCACAAGATATCAATACAACACATTGATATAGTAAAAACGCTTTCAAAACCATTTTCAATACCAAAATAAAAGAATGTTAAAACTTTGAATTTATTTTTTATTAAAAAAAAGTTACGGCTTGTAGAGGAAGCCGAAACTCAAATAATGGTCACGGCGGCGGAGAAGTCATTGTCGCCGCATATGTACGAAAAGAAAAACATTCCCTTTTTGTCATTTAGTAAAACGCTCCGTATAAAAAAGATTCCTTTTGAATAAACGTAAAAGTCAAAGGGGTTTATACACCGTATAAAAGAAATTTGTGTATAAAACAAAATATGCCTCAATGAAAGGAGATTGAGACGAAGTCCTTACAAAGATCATTTTTAAAATAAAATAGATCTATTATGTGTATTAATTATATGTACACATAAAGAAAGTACAAATACAATATAGGACATAATAATATCATGACATAATTTGAAAGTAGGAGATTAACCCAGAGATGGGAAATTGGGTTAAGAAATTCCCTTACCTCGTGTCCGACTTGACTCAACCGTTCTTTAACCTCCTAAATAACAAAATAGAGTTAATATCTACTTTATTAAGAACCTTTTTCAAGTTAATTATCCCTTTTATATCACTTATTACAATGTTATGAACATTGTGAAATTATTTAAGTTAATAACGGTCGTTTTGTCGATCTTTGGTACTTGAGTCAAAAATAGACTTCTTATAATTACGAGTTGTTCATGTGGTGAAATATCCGTTATATCCAGAATTATATTCATGATATAGATATCATATATCTTATATATATCCAGTATATACATTCATTCATAATATTACATGACATTTAGAGGTAAGAAATGAAATGCACCGTTCCTGGAGACGGTAAGCCGTACATACGCATGAATGCTACTTTCATTTCTATTTCATATTTAATGGAATGAAGTTATAATTATATAAAGGTATAATATAATTCCATTATAATATAATGTATAATACCATTTACTCCATCCTTTATACATCCCACATATGGCATTAACGATTCAAATCACTTTGAGGGGGCGGTAGTCCGCACTTCCTAAAATGAAATTTTCGCGTTTACCCATAATGGAAATCATAAAGTATGCCATAAATGAGAAATACAGAAGGATAAGAAAAACATAAACATAATATATATATCATATATGAAAATAGTGTCATCAAAATGGCCACCATTATAGGTGTTAAAAGAATTGGACAATCATCGTTTCGTGAGGCAGAAATTCTCCATCCACAGAAACAGTATGTTCTTTAACCATTAGATGTAGGTGTGTGTAAGTGTAGCTCGAATCCTTATTATAACAACATCCTAGTATATTGAGGATAATGTTGTTGTTACAAAAGAAAAGAATAAAAAGAGTTTAGGTGGTTGGAGAAGCAAAATAAAACAAAAGAACATAAGAGAAAACACTACCTTTAAAACGGGTAACACTTTTTGATTTGAGGCAAAGGATTTCTTGGGAAGAGTTTTTCCCAAAGTGATGCTTCTAGGAGTAAGAGGGGGAAGTTGGGAGAGTATTTGGGCAGAGGTTGGCCGAGCCAAATGGCATGAAAGTGTGAATGAGGTGGTAGAGGTGGGGGCCTTTTATAAGTGGAGAGGAGGGGCACTTTTGGAAAGTAATAAAATGCTACTTTATTAAACAATGATTTTCGGATTATAAAGGTCCCAAACTTATATACTTCGAGGATAATGTGATAAGGATTAGAAATATACTCATCCAATGGGTTTTTGACAAGTTTAAGTCTTTGATTTTACATTATCTTTTCATTTTATTTAAATCGTTAAAAAATGAGGTCATCGCTGCATCATCATGATGTCCTAAATAATTTAATTTATTTAATGTCTAAAAATTATAAAAAAAATACTATGATGTAGGAAATCTATTTAGCTTTACAATTACTATTTATAGTCAAAAATATGACTTGTATAACCCCATGTAAAAATTGGTTTAGTAAAACATTTTATGTTTGTGTCATTTTTTTACTTTAACATTAAATAAAAGGTATTTATGTCATTTTCCAACTAAAGTGGCTCCATTGGGTCCTCAAGTTGACCCATGGATTGTATTGTTCGGAAATGGCACATCCAATGAGGGTAGGACATGTGTCAAGCTCATCTCATATTATTAAAACATTATTTTTACCTTAAACTACACTAATTACCTCTAATCGTGATTAAGAACTTAAAAGTTACTATTCACCAAAAATTATTTTAATCCCATTGAACCATATTTTACATCCTAATGACAACCATGTATGTCGGATTTTTGAAATTCAAAACCAGAAGTGGTAATATTTCATTTAAACGAAAAATCAGTTATTTAACTACCACTTAGTGGTTTCACTATTCATCAAACATTGAAGTTTTTCAGAACAATGCCAAAATTTCATCCTAAGCTATAATTGATATTCTGAATCAAAAAATGATGTCTATTTTACAAAATTCCAAACATATAAGTTGCATTAATTAATTTTATAATTAATTTCCGCTGTCACAACAAATAGCATGTTTTTAAGAAACAATTTATATCAAAAGATTGGCAATTATTTATGTCCAATTTCAATGTTAAATTAATTCTAATGACCACCATTGGATAAAATGGTAAAAATATATTCTAATTATACTTTAAAACCACTAAATATTATAATTTATCACAATAAATTATTTTGATTAAAAAAGTTGTTTTTAAGTATTTTTCACTATTCATAAAAAATTGAAAGTTCTCAGAAAATTACAAAAAATTCAACTTAGGATAATTTCGATATTATGAATACAAAAATGAAGTCCATTTTGAAATAGAAAATTTCTATAATTTTAAAAAGTGGTTATTACTATTCATAACGGCTACTTTGATTAGTCGTAGTGTGTTAGAACTCGAAGTTGCGTACAATGAAAGCTATTGCATTATTGAAATAGAGGCGTATCGTGGAAGCCCGAGGTGTTACATTCTCCCCTCCTTCAATAAATTACGTCCTCGCAATTTTAAATTTTTCTTTGAAAATAAATGCTTGAAAATAGAAAATACCTTTGTGGAAAACCCACATCAGAAATAAGGTTAATAAAATTTAGCCTTAATAAGAGGGAAATGGAAATAAGAAAGTCACCACAAAATTATGATCTTGATAAGGAGAACATTGGTGGAAATTAGAGACATATAATTGGAGGAAAAACGTAAATATTTGTAGGGAGTGATTGTGGTCATCAATCACAAACAAGTGTAAAATTGAGGGCCTCAAAGCCTTCAATCTATGTTGATTTAAAATATTACTAGTTCAATAAGACATAAGGTATTAGGATAAAACATTTTTTTGTTTTTATATCCCTTTACTAAAGTTTAAGAATTAATTTATTCATAGAATAAGAGATAGGTATATATATATTTATTCTTGACAAGTAGAGTTTCATCCTTCAACTAATTTCTACCACAAACTCATATTTTACTCCAAATGGTAATGGAACTCAAAAATATTCTATTTTATCCTAATTGTATAAGGTTCCAAATATTAACACATATCATTTAGATTAGTAAAACTATTTTGTAATTACTAGGGACTTCCTGTAGGCTAGTGGTAGAAAATAAAGGCCTGTCGCACTATGGTTGTGGGTTCGATTCCTGGAGCTTTGTCCGACGTGACGGGTTATGCCCCACCCTGCAGGTTGTCCTTTTCCTAAAAATATAGTATTATAATATTCCAAAAATAATCTTCAGAAATGTTTTAACCTTAAACAATACTATCCAAAGATCAACTTAATCCATTACAACCTTTATAGTTATCCAAAATACCTCCGTCCAGACTTTCTCTAAAAGGTCTCTAAATTCCAAAATCAATTGTAACCTCAGATTCCCCAAACAAAGTAAAGTTTTTCTTATTGTCACATACTAAAAATATGATTACCTCCATCATATTAAATCCTTAATGAAAACAACATGTACTGCAGTACAATCCTTATATATATATCACGTTATTCTAATAACCAGAATATAGTCCATGAGTCCAAAAGCACCAATACATTAATTATTCCGCTTCAACTGTAGTCACAGCATAAGATTTTCCTTGATCCCTTGGCCTTTTCTGAGGTAAGTTTCCCTGACACTTAGGACATTCATTTGCATAATGCCCCATTTCTCTACAATTTTAGCATTCAACATTGATAGCCTCTTTCTTTCCCTTGTAATCACGCGCCTGATGACCTTTTTCTCCACAGTTATAACAAACTCCCATTCCTTTTAGGCAAGTACCAGGGTGATTCTTCCCATAATTATCACATAATGGAAAATCCTTCTATCCCTTTTTCCCTTTATCCGTCTCTTGTTCCACTGTTCTCTTCTTTTCTTGTTTTGCTTTAAAGTCATGAGACTTAGAGAATTCCTTTTCCGTCTTGATAACACACGAGACAATATCTTCGTACGATGAGAAGGTTTGTGAGACTAATGCTCGACGAAGAAATGGATTTAACCTATCAAAGAAACGATCAATCTTACTTCTTGGGTTACGTATATAATCTGCAGCATGCCTCGCAAACCTTGTAAAGTTACCCTCATACTTTGCGACATTCTCATCCTCCTTCTGCCTCAAACTGAGAAATTGCCTTTCCATATCTGCTCGATGGTCATGTGGAAAGTATTTTTCTAAGAAAAGATCTTTGAACTCTCTTCATTCCATACTTGATACTTCTTCATCTTCCTTTGTATTTTGAATCAATGATCACCATTGATCGGCATCTCCAGTGAGGCGGTAAACTGCCATGATAACCTTTTCCCTTTTACTACTCCCCAAGGCATGGAATATTTTTTCTAAGGAGTTTATCCATTGCTTAGCTACTAATGGATTTTTACCCCCATTAAAAGTTGGCGGTTGTTGCCTCATGAAGCGGTCTAACATTGATCCTCCACGTTGCGGATCAGGGTGCTCCATACGAGTAAGGTTATTATTCATAAAATGAGTGAGTTGTCCCAGTATGGTAATAAGTTGATCAGCACCAGTTGTATCTCCAGCTCCACAATAATTATCTTGAGCAGGAGGGCAATCCCTACACGGAGTGCGTGCATTGATACAGTTTCCATTCCTTCTACTAGACGCCATTTCTATACAATGGCATAAAATAGATTAGTTTATGAATCAAAATACATAATTCCATACTTATAAAATAATTAACATAAATTGAACTATTTATGGATATAATCCATAATTATAAAAATGTTTTCTTTGAGGAAGTATATACTCATAACCCTTCATAGTGGTTTGTAAAGAAAACAAGAATAATCCTAAGCATATCCCCCGGGAGTGTCGTAACCAAGAGTGCAGCAAGGCCCGTTGTCATGCACCAGTTCTCATTCGAGTCTAGCTCAAAGCGGTGTTTTCGGGTTTCACCCCTAGGTACATCTGTGCCAGAGCCGCCTCTACCTGCTCTTATCCAGACATGGATGTATTGCTCGGAAAACTCACAAAATCTCTATAATACCAAAATTCTAAGAAGTTCTTCTATACTAATCCTCAAAGTCTATCCTTGGGCTATGTGCTCTAATCAGAGTTTATCTAAATCTAGCTTCCAAGGTTAGTACTAAACTGTCTCTGATACCAACTGTAACGCCCCGACCCCAGCTACCCAGAGTCGGTGCATTACTTCATAACATTGGCATGATCACAAAAGATCAAGTCTTGAAAGACCGATTAGTTTAGTAGCCTTGGAAACACTAGATACATTCATAAATGTTACATTAAAACATAAGGTGAAAAACTAGAATAACAAAGTCTCCATAGTCCACACTCATATCCTCTTCCGACTATCCCTACAGGTCATTCATAAAATACTTCTTCACATCCTGGAAAATAATAAAACATTGAAAGGGGTGAGCTCAGATGCTCAGTAAGGATAACAATATTGCCGAAGCTTTCATAAATAAACATAAACATTTAAGGCAATGTATAACTAAAACAAAATCCTTTTAAACTTGAACATCAACATAATATGGAAAAATTAAAATGAGATAATGCCCTTTACTTCTTCACATTGATATTCTACTGGTCGAATAACCACATGCAA
Organism: Viscum album; assembly: GCA_963277665.1. NCBI lineage: Eukaryota > Viridiplantae > Streptophyta > Magnoliopsida > Santalales > Viscaceae > Viscum > Viscum album. The sequence continues at coordinate 1,770,786,856 of OY728152.1, forward strand.
TATCAATAACCACTTTCATAATGATGGAATGCATAATGCCAGACTATCATAACCACGTAGCCAAGGCCTCGTGCCAAGACCACAAATAAGATTTTGTCAAGGCCTCGTGCCAAGACACTAGTTTGTCTCATGAGACCTGCCGATGCATCAAGGAGCTATAGCGGGATCCACCCGTCACTTATTAAGTCCAATGGATTCCTCATATGAATAGGTTTAAACATACCATAAACCATAACATAATCGTATCACATAACACATGCATAAAGGAAACATAACATTTCCACATTTCAATCACAAGATATCAATACAACACATTGATATAGTAAAAACACTTTCAAAACCATTTTCAATACCAAAATAAAATAATGTTAAAACTTTTTATTTATTTTTAATTAAAAAAAAGATACGGCATGTAGAGGAAGCCGAAACTCAAATAATGGTCACGACGGCGGAGAAGTCGTTGTCGCCGCATATGTACGGAAAGAAAAACATTCCCTTTTTTTCGTTTAGTAAAACGCTTCATATAAAAAATATTCCTTTTGAATAAACGTAAAAGTCAAAGGGGTTTATACACCGTATAAAAGAAATTTGTGTATAAAACAAAATATGCCTCAATGAAAGGAGATTGAGACGAAGTCCTTACAAAGATCATTTTTACAATAAAATAGATCTATTATGTGTATTCATTATATGTACACATAAAGAAAGTACAAATACAATATAGGACATAATAATATCATGACATAATTTGAAAGAAGGAGATTAACCTAGAGATGAGAAATTGGGTTAAGAAATCCCCTTACCTCGTGTCCGACTTGACTCAACCGTTCTTTAACCTCCTGAATAATAAACTAGAGTTAATATCTAATTTATTAAGAACCTTTTTCAAGTTCATTATCCCTTTTATATCACTTATTATAATGTTATGAACATTATGTAATTATTTAAGTTAATAACGGTTGTTTTGTCGATCTTTGGTACTTGAATCAAAAATAGACTTCTTATAATTACGAGTTGTTCATGTGGTGAAATATCCGTTATATCCAGAATTACATTCATGATATAGATATCATATATCTCATATATATCCAGTATATACATTCATTAATAATATTACATGACATTTAGAGGTAAGAAATGAAATGCACCGTTCATGGAGACGGTAAGCCGTACATATGCATGAACACTACTTTCATTTCTATTTCATATTTAATGGAATGAAGTTATAATTATATAAAGGTATAATATAATTCCAGTATAATATAATGTATAATACCATTTACTCCATCCTTTATACATGCCACATATGGCATTAACGATTCAAATCACTTTGAGGGGGCGGTAGTCCGCACTTCCTAAAATGAAATTATCGCGTTTACCCATAATGGAAATCATAAAGTATGCCATAAATGAGAAATACAGAAGGATAAGTAAAACATAAACATAATATATATATCATATATGAAAATAGTGTCATCAAAATGTCCACCATTATAGGTGTTAAAATAATTTGAACAATCATCGTTTCATGAGGCAGAAATTCACCATCCACAGAAACAGTATGTTCTTTAACCATTAAATGTAGGTGTGTGTAAGTGTAGCTCGAATAATTCTTATAACAACATCATAGTATATTGAGGATACTGGTTTTGTTACAAAAGAAAATAATAAAAAGAGTTTAGGGGGTTGGAGGATCAAAATAAAACAAAAGAACATAAGAGAAAACACTACCTTTAAAACGGGTAATACTTTTTGATTTGAGGAAAAGGCTTCCTTCAGAAGCGTTCTGCCCAATGTGAGGCTTCTAGGAGTAAGAGGGGGAAGTTGGGAGAGTATTTGGGCAGAGGTTGGCCGATCCAAATGGCTTGAAAGTGTGAATGAGGTGGTAGAGGTGGGGGCCTTTTATAAGTGGAGAGGAGGGGCACTTTTGGAAAGTAATAAAATGTTACTTTATTAAACAATGATTTTAGGATTCTAAAGGTCCCAAACTTATATAATTCAAGGATAAGGCGATAAGTATTCGAAATCTACTCATCCAATAGGTTTTTGACAAGTGTAAGCCTTTGAGTTTACATTATCTTTTCATTTTATTTAAATCGTTAAATAATGAGGTCATCGCTGCATCATCATGATGTAATAATTAATTTAATTTATTTAATGTATAAAAATTATAAAAAAAATACTATGATGTAGGAAATCGTTTTATCTTTCCAATGACTATTTATAGTCAAAAATATGACTTGTATAACCCCATGTAAAAATTGGTTTAGTAAAACATTTTATGTTTGTGTCATTTTTTTACTTTAACATTAAATAAAAGGTATTTATGTCATTTTCCAACTAAAGTGGCTCCATGTGGTCCTAAAGTTGACCCATGGATTGTATTGATCGTCCATGGCACATCAAATGAGGGTAGGACATGTGTCAAGCTCATCTCATATTATTAAAACATTATTTTTACCTTAAACTACACTAATTACCTCTAATCGTGATTAAGAACTTAAATGTTACTATTTACCAAAAATTATTTTAATCCCACTGAACCATATTTTACATCCTAATGACAACCATGTATGTCAGATTTTTGAAATTCAAAACACAGAAGTGGTAATTTTTCATTTAAACGAAAAATCAGTTATTTAACTACCACTTAGTGGTTTCACTATTCATCAAAAATTGAAGTTTTTCAGAACAATGCCAAAATTTCACCCTAAGCTATAATTGATATTCCGAATCCAAAAATGATGTCTATTTTAAAAAATTCCAAAAATATAAGTTGCATTAATTAATTTTATAATTAATTTCCGCTGTCACAACAAATAGCGTGTTTTTAAGAAACAATTTATATCAAAAGATTGGCAATTGTTTATGTCCAATTTCAATGTTAAATTAATTCTAATGACCACCATTGGATAAAATGGTAAAAATATATTCTAATTATACTTTAAAACCACTAAATAGTATAATTTATCACAATAAATTATTTTGATTAAAAAAGTTGTTTTTAAGTATTTTTCACTATTCATAAAAAATTGAAAGTTCTCAGAAAATTACAAAAAATTCAACTTAGGATAATTTCGATATTACGAATACAAAAATGAAGTCCATTTTGAAATAGCAAATTTCTATAATTTTAAAAAGTGGTTATTACTATTCATAATGGCTACTTTGATTAGTCGCGGTGTGTTAGAACTCGAAGTTGCGTACAATGCAAGCTATTGCATTATTGAAATAGAGGCGTATCGTGGAAGCTCGGGGTGTTACAGCTATTGTCACTAAACTATATCCACAGTTTTCAAAACCATGCATATTTTCCATTTTTTAATGAGATATGGCTATGGTTTTCAAAAGACATCGTTTTATGCCACACCTATAGCCACATTTAAGTTGCCTATATCCACAGTTTTAAAAACCACATATATAAGAAAAGTTTTCCAAGGGCTATTGCCACAATTGTTTAAATAGTGGTTATAGGTCTCCCGCCCTTGTGCGGGAGAACAAGTTTCTGCAAAAATAGATCGGGAATCCCTATTTACATAGTTTTTATACTACCACCATAGTTTTTGATAATATATATAATATATTAGATATATATATATACTCTATATTCAACGTGGTGTAATGGTTATGTAGTTGAATACTATGGGTGAGGTGCATAGATCAAATCTAGCTTGTGAAAAATTATTTTTGGTATATTGGCATTGTTTTTAGGGATATAGCCACGATTTTAACCATGGTAATTAGTGGGATATTGACACAGTTCACACCATGACCATATATCAACTGCCACGGTTCACACTGTGGTAGTTGGTCAACTACAACGATTTTCAAAATCATGGAAACAACCAACCTACTTCTAGGGTTAAAACTGTGGTAATAGGTCAAATGCTACTACTACAGAGATATTACCCATAATTGGAAAAAACATTAGCTGTAGGCTATGGCTAAAGTTTTTAACCATGGAAATAATCCAATTTTCTATTTGTGTGGTAAGATTTTTACGTTACAATCTTATAGTTTATCTGGATTTTTTTAGATTAAGTATGCAATATTGAAATCATATGATCTTCCTAAAATGATTTTTTTGGAATTTTATTCTCCTCTAGATATTTTTAGGATAATAAATTTTCGCCATTCATTTTCCTCTCTTTATAAAATTAAGAGTTTAAAATAATGGTTTTATAAAAATTTATATTTACTTCTCTCTTCGGTCAAAAAAAAAATCTTTAAAAAACAATATTTTTATAAAAATATTTTCAAATTTTTTTAATAGTCTTAAAATTATTTATTAAATAAAAATTTAACCCATGTTTTTATTTTTTTACAATTATTTTTGAAAGGAATCTTCATTTCATTTTCTAAACAATGCCCATTTCGATTTATCAGAAAATGTGAAAGAAATATTTGTTTTAATATGTATAGGATTAATGAAATATTCTCATATCATTCCCATTATTTTTATTGAGGCTTTATTTATAAAATTTCATGGTTATTTTAAAATAAAAGTATTAGAAATATTTTTATAAAAGTATTTTAAAAATGAAAAGTATATTTTCTTCAAGAAATGTTTTAAAGTATTTTAAATCTTCATTTATATCTTTCCAAGGTTATTTTGAAATAAAAACAATTTTATAATATTATTTGAATTTTGAGTATTTTTAAATGTTATTTTTCAAAATTAAAAGGTTATTTCCCAAAATATTTGTTTAATGATATTTTAATGGAATTCCCATTAATCAACATCAACAACCCATGTGGTTACATATACTCTGATGCGAATATTTTGTAATGATACCATCCTTATTATTTATGTGAATGTAATAAGATTGTATCAAAGAGATTTTTATGGAACCCTTTTCTTTTCCATGGGTTTATAACGTCTTAATGAGATTGTTATGGAACCCATTTCTTTTCGAGGGGTTAACCTTATTTCGAAGAGGTTGTTATGAAACCTATTTATTTTAAATGGGTTAATGATGTTTCAATGATATTATTATAGAGCTTTTTTCTTTTCTATGGTATAATAATGTTATAAATGGAATAATTTTGGTTCGTATATTTTTTACAATGATCTCTATTATCTATGTACTTTATTTATGGTTCTTGGAAATTATATACAATGAGTGCATCTAAATAGAATCGGGTGAGCCTGTTATATCTTATAAGCTGGGTGTACCTAGATAAAACCACGTGAGGCCATTTTAGCTTATACAATAGATGTTCACAGATAGATCCAGGTGACGCCATTATAGATTATAAAATGGGTTTTCCCAGATATAACTAGGTGAGAACGATATAGATTATATGATAAGTACGCCGAGATAACACTCCAATTCACTGGGTAGTGATTATGTTCTCTTGAGAATAATATTGGAAGTCGAATGTATAGTTATTCTAGTAGTAAGGGTTTTATAAGGATTTTATGATGATGTTTTTATAAAATACCAAAACATTTTATCTATACCTTCCATGGGTTTATAATGTTTACTTTGATTAATATTAATATCACATGGATCGTGATTATTGATTCTTATGACTCTTTCTTTTTTTAAATACTTATTACATGTTTCATGATTTATGATTTAGGTATTGATGGGTATGAGTTCTTTTATAATTCTCTCATGAATTATTAAAATGTAATCATACCCTTATTCACTTCTTATAATCACTAATAACATTAAATTTTAAATTATTATGTTTTATATTTATAAGCATTTAAGATAAACTTTTTTATATTTTATTTTCCGTCGGTTATATATATTTATTTTGAATGAATTATGTCAATTAGGGTTTCATATGGGTGATTATGAGGACTTAATATAAAATAAGAAAAGATGAATTATGTGTGAGAAATACTCATTTAAAGGCATGGATATATATATGTAATATTTTTTTTCTAGTTCTCTAAAACTCTAAACCAAAAAAGTTCTTGAGAATGTATGTGATATATGAATATTTCCTTTTGATATTGTAAGTTTTGGATGGTGAAAATTGGGTTACCTCCATCAGTATCAAATCTGGAAATGTAAATTTAATGATTTAAGCACCGAATTCAAGAGTATGGGTTATATGATATTATTTTTGGCATCAGAGGTTAGTTTAGATATAATTGGAGATTAGGATTTTTTAATGTGAGTTTATATTAAGAGTTATAGATATCTTTAAAGGTGTATAATCTCAATAATGAACATAAGTTAAACGTCTTAGACACCCATTGAGGTTTTAATTGATAAGATATTAACGTGATTAATGATATTTTAGGATGTGTTTTTCTAGGTTTAAGTATATGTAATTATTTTATAAAATGTACAATGTATATAAATTTTTAAATAAATAGGTTTTATAGTATTGATAACCTTGATGGTTTTTAGGATCTTGGATACTGAGGTAATTATAGGTACACAAGTTTTTTTATAGATAACCATGAAGCTGACAAGTGATTTGGTGACTAAGTGATTAATATTACATAAAAAACAAGATTTCCATATTTTTCTCTTGCAATAAAAAAGGTATGATATTTCCTTTTAGGTTTAAACACTCTTTAGTGTTTATTTTGTTGAATTTATTTATGATATAATGTTATTCATTCATGGAATGATTTAGTTTCATTTTTTTGGCATGACTATTGAATTTTGAAGATTAATGTAACATATAATAGTTTATCTATTTTTGGAATTATCGTACCATGTGGTAACTAGATAGGTTTTGGTTAATGTCTTAAGACATACATAATACCTTGATTATCAGTTTTATGGTTATATGGTCTTTAAAAATTGATTTTAGTGCTTTAAGAATGAAAAATTCATATTGAATACTCATCGTTTGGATAAAAAGATGAGATTATAGTGTAAATTAGCTAAAGGATGAAATTATAAACATAATTCAAGTATATTTATTTATTCTCTTATTCTATAAATAAAAGTAAATTCTAAACTTTAGGAAAAGGTTTTTGAAACAATAATATAGTCCTAATACATTCATATATGATGAATTAGAATGTCTGTTAAATAATATAGATTTATGGTTTTATGACCCTTAACATTCCTTTGATAATTTAATTATTAGTGATCAATGATCTCACCCACTCTCCATAATTATTTATTCTTTTCTTCTATGTACAAATCTTCACTTCCCACCTTTGTTCTCCAATTTGGAAATCTATTATGTCTTATTACAGATGACTCTCATACTTCCCTTTCACTATTATCAAGAATATTTTTTATTAAAACTTTTTTTGATGTGGGTTTACAATAATTGTTTTTAAATGTTCATCCAATGATAATTGACATAATGTTGAAATTTCTAGGATGCAATTTATTAAAGTGGATATGATGTAACAAGATGATATTTTAAAAGAAGAAAATTATGTTCAATAGCATAAATGACACTCAATACTGATCTTAAATGAGAATAAAAATCCCTAAGACTTTATGATATATTTCCATTTAAATATATTTAATATCTTCGATATATTACAGAACAATCAACCTCAATATTTTTATGTTCTATTGTGTATTCAGTATGCAACACCAAGATTAAATGATCTACGATATATATAACCCTTATAACCTAAATGTTAAATTGGTGGTTATGAATAGTATTAACTACATTATTAAACATATATATTTATATAAATTTTATAATCAATATAAACTTTTTATAAATTTTCAATAAATAATAAATTAATATTTTGAAATGTAATTTTATTCTTTAAAATAAGAATTTCTTAAAAAATGTCTTTTATTGCATGAAAAAATATCTTATAATTTTTTTTTGGAAAATTTTAAAATTTATTTCAGAAAATTAAATTTATTTTCAAGATAATAATATCACAAGTTATTTTGGTTGAAATTTTGGGAATTTTTGAAAAATATTGATTTTCAGTGAATAGGGAAAATTGCCCATTTTAATAAAAATGTCATTTATTTTCAATAAATTATATAATTTAAAAGTAAAATTATGTTTTAAATATTATTTTATGTAAAATTTTATACTTTATTCAACTGAATTACATTTTATAAATCATTATTTTTTATTTTAGCATAAGTTTGTTTTTTGATTTAATAAAGGGATTTTCTTGAAAACTATTTTAAAGTGCACAATGTTTCTCCATTTTAGTTAATTAAAATAACCCCTAATTAAGATTTATTTAAACTAAATCTATATATTATATAACAATTAATATTAATTTACAGTAATATAATAATTTTTAGCATGCACAAATTTAATATAAAAACATTTTGTGCTTAAAAAAATACAATTCTCAAAAACCAGTTATTTTATCATGTATGTTTGTTTTGTTTTAAACATACATTTTAAAAGTTTTGAAAAAATTATTTTTCCAAATTAACTTAATTTTTTAATAATAATTTAAAAATTATATTTAGGCGTTTTTTATAATTTTATATAAAGGTTAATTTCTTAATGAATAGTGGAAAATACTAAAATTTAATTAAAAATTGAATTTTCATTTAAATTATTTATAAAGTTAAATTATAATTTAATTTTTTAAAGTAAAATTTGTTCAATTATATATATTAGTTAAATTTAGGTCATTTTGGTAAATTTCATGTTGAAATTGGAGATAAAAACTGTATAAACATGTGAACATTTTCTCTTTGAAAACCCGTTTTCTCCTCACGCCTGTGGGATTAAATTTTAATTAAAATTTTCCACTTATATAAATAGAATTTGGAAGAATGGTTTTTATATTTGCAATTATAAAATTTATATTTTATAATATGATCAAATTAATTTTTTACCAAAATTAATAATGAAAATTTTAAAAAATAATTACCACGGTTAAGGTAAAAATATATTTTTCATGAGGTTAAACTAACACGATAAGGGTTAAAATGACTTAAAAACATGTATAAAATATATTTTTATAGATCTATTTAAATATTATATCTTATATTGTCTATAATTACACATTACGATATCCTTTTTACAAGAAATAAATCTTTGGTGGAATTCATTCTTTTCAAAAATTACAAGTGAGCCACTCACCTCACTTATAAAAGTCCACCCCTCTCCTCCTCTCTTAACACATTAAAACCCCATTGATTTAGGAAATCCATAAAAATAAATTATATAATTCTACCATCTAATACTATAAGCCTTACTTTTGGAATTAATCTATCCAATAGTGGCCTTTAGTGAAAACCAAAAGAAGTTACTTGAAGAAGAAGTAATGTTCTTCAACGAGTGTTTTTATTTTTTTCTTCCAACACCCCCTTAAAATCTTACTAAAATAATATTATTTTAAAAAATAATTCTATTTAATATAATAATATGTTATTATAATAATTTAATAACCTAAATCTTTCTCATCTTCTAGCAACTGAGTTTCGAAATCATTATTCATGTGTACGTTTCACTATTATCTCACAAAAAAATGTCATTTGTTTTTCCATTACAACCTCTCATGGTTGGGTATGATGATTGATATAAATTATAAATATGATATTTATAAAATAATTATACCTATGGAGTCATTATATCATATATATCTTTTCTACTTTCCCTTCCAATGGGGATACAATAACGTCATTTGTATGTACGGTAGATTACCACCTCATAAAATGATGTTATTTATACTTACTAACATTTTACATAGAATAAAATAATGTAAATATAATGAATATATGTTATATAAATTTAATATTTCTGTTACTGATGAAATATTTATAATTTTTAAAAGATAATATACCATTTTTACAATAACAAATGATAACATCTTTTGTGTATGTGTGGATTACCTCTTTCATGAAGATATGTAATGATCTTTTCATCACCACACCCTATGAATGATATATATAAGTATATTTTAAAAATTTATATGTTATAAATTATATTTATATCATTATTTAAAGATAAAATAATACTTACCTCGTTTACATAACGATCATTGAAAAATGGAAATGTTACCCATGCATACATATGACCTACCGTCTTTATGATTGTAACATAATTCATTTTTCCTAACCATATTTAATGATTAGTTTTAAAATTATTACTGATATAAAAATATAGAAATTATGTTATTATTATTATTCTTTGGAATATATAACTATATAATATGCACATGAACCATATCTTTCATGATGAAACACACATGAGAATACAAGGCAATTAACATCTAAAATAATGAAAATAATGAAAGATTATAAATAGAAGAGTGAAAAGATGTTATAAAAGGATCATATATGATATTAGAAATATTAATATAATTTTTATATAAGTTAATAATTTTTTTAAAATTACTATAAAATATGTTAAATAATGTTCAACAAAAAGGATGCATGAGGTAAGGGATTTCTTAACTCAATTTATATTCATTAGGTTAAACTTCTTATTCATTGATTATGTCATGATATGATTATGTTTGTAATTAAATTTTATTGTTTTATGTGTTAGTTTAATTTTTTTATTGAATTTTTATACACATAATCATTCAATTTATTAATCCCCACTTAATTGGTATGATATTTTAATTAATTTCCAGTCTCTCTTTTATTTCTTGGAGGCATTTGAAAATTCACCGCTAATTTATTTTTTGTGGTGTATATACTACCACATAAAAATGTTATATCATGGTACCCATTATTTTCAGGATCTCAAATGTTTCATTTGTTTTTATTATTTATTGTGGTTTATGATTCAAAATATTACTAAATTTGTAAGGTTTTTTGTCCTAATTTTCCTTCTTTAAGACTTATGTTATGTTATGCTCCAATCTTCTTTATATAACATGTATATAATACCCCTTTGATATGTAATATCATAAATTTATTTATTCTTATGATATTTTTAGGTTTCATTTAATGTAATAGTTTCATGGAGATTATGATTCCAAATTACCATAGTGGTAGGTGTTTTATGTTATAATCTCATTGTCAACCGATATTGATGTTGATTAAGTTTCTAATGTTGAAGTCCTATGATCTACCCCCAATAATTCTCATTAATTTTTGTCTCATGTGGTTATCTCATTTGAATAATTTTTCCCTTTATTTTCCTCTCATTTTGTTCTCAAGATTTTAAAATAATGTTTTTATGAAAAATCATCTTTATTTCTCACTTTTATCAAAACCCATTTTTTTTCAGAAAACCAGGCATTATAAAAAAATTCGATTTTTTTTAACATTTTATATTTATTTATTATAGAATTTTTTAACTTTGTTTTCATTTTTTACAAAAATGTTTTGAAATGATTATTCAATTAATTTTCAAAACAATTCCAGTTTTTTACTAAAAATGTGAAAAGAAACTTTATTTTAATGAGTATGACTTGAAAAGAAAATTACTCCCTCATGAAAATTATTTTATTTTAAGGTTACTTTATAAGTTTTCAAGGTTATTTTCAAATAAAAGGATACTCAAAATGTTTTAAAAAGTGTTTTCAAAAATTGAAATGATATATTACTTAATAAATATTTAAAACGATTTTAAAGTTTACATTATATGTTTCCACGGTTGTTTTTAATGAAATGTATTTTGATAATATTTTATAATTTTTTAGTTTTTTAAGTAATTTTTTATAAATAGAAAGGTTATTTTCCTCAAAATACATTTAATTATATTTTAATGGTATTACCATTCATCAACATTAATAACCCTTGATTTTACTTATACTCTAATAAGGGTATTTTGAAATGAGACTGTACTAATTTTTTCTCTTGAGGGATTATGATTATTTTAAAGAGATTGGTATAAAACTTTCATCTTGTCCTTGAGTTAATCTGGTTTCAAAGAGAATATTATGGAACTAGTTTCTTTTCCACAAGTTAATCGTGTTTGAAATATATTTTTGTGGAATCTATTTCTTTTCACAGGTTAATCATATTGCAAAGAGATTATTCTGATACCCAATTATTTTCCAAGATATAATATTTTTTAGGAAATGAATAATGGTTGTTTTATCAGTTTTATGATGACATTTAAGATCAATTTACTTTATTTGTTGTTCTTGGAAATTATATAGGTTGGGTGTACCCAAATAGTATCTGGTGGGACTGTTATAAATTATATGATGGGTGTTCCCAGATAGCACGGGGTGAGACCATTATATCTTATATGATTGGTGTACCCATATAGTGCCAAGTGAGAACATTATAACTTATAAGATGGGTATAACCATATAGCGCTTGGTGAGACGAATATAGATTATAAGAGGGGTCACTTAGATAGTGTTATAATACATTGGTTAATGATTATTCTCTCCGTATAATCATATTTGTAGTTGGTCGCAGGTTATTATAATTTTAAGAGTTCTATATAGGTTTTATGATGATGATTTTATAAGATACCAACATGTTTTATCTATGATTTCAATGGTTTTGTAATGTTTTCCTTGATCAAGGTTGATTTCACATGAATCATGATTTTTTGAATCTATCCTTTGTTAAAGCCTTATTCTATGTTTCGTGATTTTTGATTTAGGTATTGATGGGAAGAGTTTTTTTTATGATTCTCTCATGAACTCTGATTATGCCATCATACCCTCATTCACTTATTATGCTCATTTACAATGTTAAATTGTCAATGATTATGTTTATCCTTATTAAGAATTTGGGCTCACCCTTATTATGTTTTATTTTCCCCAGGTTTTCAAGAATGATGTTAAATAAATTCTATCTAGAATGGTTTCATTTGGCTGATAATGATGACATAATGTGATGTAAGAAAAGATGGGTTAAGTGGGGAAAATTCTAATTTAAATACATGTATATTATTTATATATGAGTTTTTCCTAATTATCTAAAACTCTAAACCTAAAGTTATTTGATAATTTAAATTATCAAATATTTCCTTTTTATATAGCATGTTTTGGAAGGAAAAAATTAGGTTACCACCATCAGTATCAAATCTAGAAATGTAATGCTTACAATTTCATCAATGAATCTTAGAGTACGGGTTATGAGATATCAGTGTTGGTATCAGAGGTCCGTTTAGATTACTTTTGAGATTATGATGTTTTAATTTGAGGTTATCTTAAGAGATATAGATAACGTCATAGGTATATAAGCTTGTGGATGATCACATATTTACAATATTAGAGACCCCCTTGAGGGGTTAAGTAATGATATCATAAAGTTACTAATGAAATTTTAGGAGTCCTTTTTAGGCTGAAGTAAATGTAATGTTTTCATTTAAAGTGAATCATTCACTTAAATTTGTATGGATATAAGTTCTATGGTAATTCTAACCTTTAGGGTTTATAGGATCTTGGATATTGAGGAAATTATGGGTACATAAGTTTTATCATATAGATAACCATGATATTGAAAAGTGGTTCAGTAACTAAGTGATTATTGATATTATGAAAAGAAATCACCATATTTTGGGATTGAAAGTTGAAAGTTATTAAATAAACATTGAGGGTAAAACACACTTTAATGTCTATGTTTTTGAGGTTATTTTGGATATATGGTTATTCATTCTTGGAATGATTCTATTATAACTTTGGGTATTTACCGTTGAATTTCGAAGATTACTGTAACATATGAATGTTTATACCTTTTTGGAATTATCATGCCATGTTTTAGACATATTGGTTTTGGTTAATGTCTAAATACATGTGTAATATCTTGATTATACCTTTTATGGTTATGTGGTCTTTAAAATTTTATTTTATTGCTTCATTCAGGAAAAAATCATCTTGAATGCTCACAATTTGGAGAAAAAAATGAGATTATGGTGGAAATTGAATAAATAATGAAATTATTCTCATCCAATAAGTATATATCCATATTCAATTAGTATATATGGAAAATTAATTCATTATCTTTTTTAAAAGGGTCTGAAAACAAAAATTTTATCCCATTACATTCATATCTGATGAATCATATGGTCCTTTAAATCATCACTGATTTATGGTCTTGAGGCCCATAACAATCCATTTATAATTCAATTCTTTCTAATAAATGAACTCAACCAGTATCCAAAATTATTTATATTTTTGTTCCATATCCAAATCATCACTTCCCACCAATGTTCTCATATTTAGAAACCTAGTATGAAATATTCTAGATGACCCTCACACTTCCCTTTCACTTTTATCAAGAAGACATTTTATTATCCCTTTTTACGATGTGGGTTTAAAAAAATTATTTTCAAATTTCCATCATTTTATTACTGACATAAAGTTAAAATTTTTAGGACGCAATTTATTAAATAGGGGAGGATGTAACAATATATTATTTTAAAAGATGAAAATTAAGTTCGATAGTATAAATGACACACAACACTGAGCTTAGACGTGAATGTTACTCCCTAATACATTATGATATATTTGTTTTTAAATAAATTCAATCTATTTGATAAAATTTTGTATATTTAGCCCCATTATTTTTATGTTCGTTAGCGTATTAAATACATAACACTGAGTTTAAATGAACCACAATATATATATATATATATATATATATATATATAACCGTTATAACATAATTGTTAAATTTGAAGGTATGAGTAGTATTAACTAATTTATGTTATACACACACACACACACAAATATATATATTTAATACTGGATATAAATTATAGATAACTTTTTGGTAAAAACCAATCGATTTTTAGTAAAAACCAATCAATTTTTAGTAAAGTAATTTTAATTTTTAAAAAATAGGTTTTCATCAAAAAATGATTTCTATTTCGTGAAAAAAATATTTTATAATTAAATTTTTTAATATTTTTAAAATTTATTAGATAAAATTAAAATCTGTTTTGAAATCATAATGTGAAAATTTATTTTAGATTAAATTTTTGGAATTTTCTGAAAATATTTATTTTTAGTGAATAATGAAAAATACCGTTTTTTTTAAAAATTTCTCTTATTTTAAAAAAATTAAATAACATAAAAGCCATATTATGTTTGAAATATTCTTTAAAGTAAAATAAGTATTATTTATTCAAATTAATAACATTTCAATCATTATTAAATTGTATTATTGTATAAGTTTTTATGGGTTTGGAAAAAATGGTTTTTTTCTAAAAACTGTTTTAAAGTGGAATATATTTCCCAATTTTAATTAATTATAGTAATTCCAATGAGTAATTATTTAAATGAAATTTATATATTATGTATAAATAAATATTATTTTATATTCAAACAATTTGTTTATCATACACTGATTAAATATAAAATCATCTAGAGCTTCAAAAAAATACACTTCATAAAAACTCACTTTTTCATCACGTATATGAGTTTTGTTTTAAATTTAAGTTTTAAAAATTAATAAAATTTATATTAAAAAATAAACTTAATTTTTTAAATCATCATGTAAAAATTATGTTAGGGTGAATTCTTTAAAATTTCCCAAAAAATTATTTTTTTGATGAATAATGACAAATATTGAATTTTAATTGAAAGCCACCTTTTTATTAAAATTATTTGTAATTTTACATTATATTTTTAGTTGGATATAAAATAATGGTTCAATTATATATATTATTGAAATTTATATCATTTTAGTCAATTTCATATTGAAATTGGATATAAATTTTGTGAACATGTGAAATTTTTTTCTTTGAAAACCTACTTTCTCCTCGTGTCTGCAGGATTAAATTTAAAAAAATTATCCAATTATGTAAATTAAATTTTTCTAATAGATTAAATATTTTTAATCAAAATAATTTATATTTTACAATAATGTATAATTTAGTTTCTGGACAAAATGAATAGTGGAAACAATATAATTTAATTACCGTTGTTATGGTAAAAATGGATTGACCATGGGTTAAACTAAAGAGATAAGTGTTAAAATGACCTAAAAACGTATATAATATCAATTTTATGGTAATATTTGGACATTATATCTTCTATTATTGATAATTGTATATTACTAGAGTCTTCTTGCATTAAAACAATTTGGGTGGAATTCATTCTTTTCAAAAATTACAAGTGTGCCACTCACGTCACTTATAAATGGACACCTCATCTCCTCCTCTATTCACACCATTAAAAATTTGGTTCACCAAATACCTATGAATATATCTTCTTTTATTCCTTAATATAATTACCTAGGGCATAAATCTAACCAAGAAAGTCCTTTTGTGAATACCAAAAGGAGTTACCCAAAGAAGAGACAACGTTCTTCAACGCGCATTTTTATTTAATTTATTCAACCACACCATTGAACTATAATTAAAACATTATTATATTATTACATCAGAATCTAAAATATACTAAGATGTTATAATGTTATTTAAAAAACCTAAATTGATCACCTCTTCTATAAAATGGGTAATAAAATCATAATTCGTGTGTATGGTGGACTACCACCACATCAGCCGATGTCATTTATTTTTCCATTACCACCTCTCACTGTTGAGTATGAGGATGGATAACATAGTTATACCTATTTTTTCATGATATAATATATAATATTTTTACTTTCTATTCCATATATTAGATGATAACATCGTTCTTGTGTATGAAAGACTACCACCTCACGAAGTGATGTGATTCATTTTCACTGACGCTTTAAATGGAATGTAATTTGGGTAAATATAATTAATATATGTGATATAAATGTAATAATTATGATATTAATTACATATTTTCAAGTTAAAAGATAATATATCACATTTTTACACTGAAAAATGATAATATTATCTTTGTACGTGTGGACTACCGCTATCACAAAGTGATGTGACTCACTTTTCATCACCACACCACATGGATAAAATATATAATTATATTTAACGAAATTATATGGAATATATGATATTATTATAATTACAAAAATATTAAATTTTCCTTACCTTCATTCCATAACGATCATTAAAAAATGGAAATGTCACTCATGCATACAAATGAACTACCGTCTTTATGATTATAACATAGACCAATTTAATAACCATATTTAATGATTGATTTGAAAAGTATAATTGGTGTAAATATATGATAAAAATTTTATAATTATTTTTCTGGAGATGACAAAACTATATAATATGTATATTAACAGTATCTTTCATGATGAAACACATGTGATAAAACAATGCAATTAACACTTGAAACAATGGGAATAATGAAATATTATTAATAAAATAGTGATATGATGTTATAAAAGGATGATATATGATATTATAAAAGTTAATATGGGTTTGGTATCAGTTAATAATAGGTTAAAAACCACTACACAAGAGGTTAAATCATGTTTTAACAAAAGGAAGTGTGGGGTAAGAGATTTCTTAACTCATTTTCCATTCATTTATTTAAAGTTGTTCTTACTTTGTTATGACATGCTATGATTATGTGTCTCATTAACTTTGATTATTTTATATGTTATTTCAATTTTTATGTATATATAATTTTATGCACACAATAATTTCATTTATTTATCCCCATGTTAATGAATGCTCTTTATAAGGAATTTCCAGTCTGTCTTTTATTTCTGGGATACATATGAAAATTAACCACTAATTTACTTTTTTGTAGTGTATGTACTTACAATTAAACATGTTATATCATGAATACAATTATTTTCATGATATTTAGAGTTTAATTTTATATTATTCTTTATTGTGGTTTAAAATTAAAAATATTACTAAACCGGTATAATACTTTTTTATCAATTTTCCTTTGTTGATACTTACGTCATGTTATGAACATATCCTATTCTATGAGATGTATATAAAGACTCCTTGATATGTAATATAATTAATTTATTTATACTATTGATATTATTTGTTTCATTTAATGTCATCCTTTAATGGGTATTACGATTAAAAGTTACCAAAGTGGCACAAGTAGAAAATTGGGCAATTGTCAGGGACCTATAGCCATGGTTATGTGGCATATATCCATTAGTTTGAGAACCATGCCTATATTCCACTTTTTCATGGTCTATAGCTATAGTTTTCAGAACCATGGTTATATCCCACACATATAGACATATTTATGTTTCCAATATCCACTGTTTTTAAAGTCTTGGATGTATGCCATTTTTCGAAGGGTTATAGACATGATTTTAAAATCTGAGGCTATAGGTCTCTCCCTTGCTCAGAAGAATAATTTTCCCACAAAAATAGAATGGCAGGCCCTATTTCCATAGTATTTAGGCTACCTCCACCATTTTTAGTAATATATATAATATTAGATATATATATAGCTGATGTGAGGCAAGGTGTAGTGGCTATGCGGTTGAATACTATGGGTGAGGTTCATAGATAAGTCTCGGTGGGTGAAAAAATATTTTTAAGCTTTTTCAATGATTTTCTAGGGATATAGACACCATTTTAACTACGTTAATAGGTTGAATATTTCCATGATTCACCGCATGGACATAGGTAAACTACTATGATTTTCAAAAATGTGGTAATAACCTACCTACTACTATGATTAAAATAGTGGAAATAGGTCTGAAACTACTACCATGACGATAGTGCCCACAATTGGGAAACGCTGCGGCCATAACCTATGTCCATGGTTTTCAACCATAATAATAAGCCAATTTTCATGTTTTTTGGTAAGAATTTTATGTTACAAACTTGTTTTTTTATCAATATTGTTTTAGATTAAGTCTCCAATATTGAAATCATGTGATCTTCCTCAAATTATTTTTTTGAATTTCATTATCCTCTAGTTATTTAAGTAGAATAAATGTTTTCCATTCATTTTCATCTCTTTATAAGCTTATGTGTTTAAAATAATGGTTTTATGAAAAAATTTCTTTATTACCCTCTTCTGTCAAAAACCAATTTTCTTCCACAAACCATGTTTTATAAATAAGTTTTTAATTTTTTTTAAGAGTTTTAATATTAATTATTAAAGAAGTTTTTAACCCATGATTTATTTTTTTTAAATTTTTTGAAAGGAATATTCATGTCATTTTCCAAATAATAACTGTCTAGATTTTACTAAAAATGTGAAATAATATTTGTTTTAACTTGTATGGGATGCCTGGAATATTCCTCTAATATGACCAATATTTTCATTTAGGCTTTCTTTATAAATTTTTATAATCATTTGAAAAGAAAAGTATTATCAATTTTTTTAAAGAATACTTTTCACAATGAAAATTATATTTTCTTTAAGAATTTTTTTCAGAATTTTTAACTATTTTTTATAGGTTTCCAAGGACGTTTTCAAGGAAAATTATTTTTATTTTTTTGAATATTCAGTATTTTTAAATGTTATTTTTTTAAATGAAAATGATATTTTCCTAAAAATTAATTTAATGATATTTTATTGGAATTACCATTCGTCAACATCAACAACCCTTTTTTTGTTACATATACTCTAATAAGGATATTTTGTAATGATATTATCTATATTATCTATATGGATGTATTAGGACTGAATGAAATAGATTATTATGGAACCCTTATCTTTCCCATGGGTTAATAATGTCCTAAAGAGATTATTATGGAACCCATATATTTTTTATGGGTTAATGTTGATTCAAAGATATTTTTATGAAACCGGTTTATTTGAAATGGGTTAATAATGTTTTAAAGAGATTATTATGGAAACGTTCTATTTTACATGGTATAATAATGTTATAAATGGAATAATTGTTATTATTGTGATTTTTATGATGATTTCTAAGATTTATGTACTATATTTATGGATCTTGGAAATTAAATACAATGGGTACTCCCTAATAGTACATGGTTAGCCCATTATATCTTATATGATGGGTTCACCCAGATAGAACCACTTATTCCATTGTAGATTATACAATGAATGTTCCCAAATAGATTCAGGTGACAAAATTATAGATTATACAATGGGTTTTCCCAGATAGAACTAGTTGAGCCTGATATAGATTATATGGTGAGTACAACCGGATAACACTCAGATTCATTTAGTAATGATTATGTTCTCTTGATAATAGTATTAGAAGTTGTTCATATGGTTATTCTAGTATTAAGGGATCTTTAAGGGTTTTATGATGATATTTTTTAAGATACCAACACGTTTTATCTATACTTTCCATGGGTTTATAATGTTTCTTTTGATAAATATTGATATCACATGGCTCATGATTATTAATTCTAATTACTATTTCATTTTTAATGAATTATTCCATGTTTCATGATTGATGATTTAGGAATAGATGGGTATGATTTCTTTTAGGATTCTCTCATGCACTATGATTATGTAATTATACCTTTATGAACATCTTATCCTCAATAATAACATTAAATTGTTATTAATTATGTTTTACATTACTAATAATTTGATCTCACCTTTAGTATATTTTCTTTTTACTAGGTTATCTAGAATTATGTTGAATGAATTATGTTAATTAGGGTTTCATATGGGTGATGATGATGACTTAATATGAAATATGAAAATACGAATTATGTGTGATAAATAATCATAGAAAGGCAATGTTATTTTTTATCTAATTTTTTTCTGAATTATATAAAACTATAAACCAAAGAGTTTCAAGAGAATACATGTGATTTAATATTTCATTTTGATATTGTAAGTTTTGGATGCTGAAAATTGGGTTACCTCCATCAGTATCAAATCTTCAAATGTAAATTTTAATATTTAAGCACTAAATCTAGGAGTGCAAGTTATAGGCTATTATAGAGAATATCATAGATCAATTTTGATAACTTTGGAGATTATGATGTTTTCATGTGAGGTTATATTAAGAGTTACAAATACCATCATAGGTCTATAAGATTAATGGTGGACATATGTTCAATGTCTTAGACACTATGTTGAGTTTTTAACGGATAACATCTTAAAGTGATTAATGACATTTTGAATATGTTTTTCTAGGTTCAATGGTGGAAACTAGAGTTAGTGTTTTTTATTCTGGGGAGTGGACTTTTTTTTGTTTCATCTAGTTTTTTAAACATTGGACTGTTGGGGCATGGTTTGATGTCTTAAGTCCTTGAATTCACATTTCTTGATGTCTCACCGTTTCGTTAAAAGTGTTTCCTTAATAAAAAAGTTAATTTTAAAAAATGTATATGTAATGATTTTTTAACATGAATTATGCATTTATTTTTATTATAAAAATAGTTTTTATGGTATTGATAAAATTTAGAGTTTATAGGATCTTGGATATTGAGGAAATTAGAGGTACACAAGTTTTATTCTATAGAAAACCATGATATTGAAAAGTGATTTGGTGACTAAGTGATAAATATCACTTAAAAAATAAGATTTCTATATTTTGGTTTCACAATTAGAAAGGTATGAGATAACCTTTGAGGATAAAACACTCATTAGTGTTTAAGTTGTTGATGTTATTTATGATATTGTGTTATTCAGTCATGGAATGATTTAGTTCCAATTTTGGGTATTATTATTGCATTTTAAGATTAATGTAACATATGAAGGTTTATCTATTTTTGGAATTATCTTACCATGTGATAGAGATATTGGTTTTAGTTAATCTATAAAGGCTCACAAAATATATTGATTATAAGTTTTACGGTTATTTTGTCTTTAAAAATTGATTTTAGTGATTCAGGAATGGGAAATTCATATTTAATACTCATTATTTAGATAAAAAGATGAGATTATAGTGGAAATTAGATAAAGGATGAAATTATAAATATCAAGTAAGTATGTTTCTTTATTCTCTTAGTATAGATGAAAAATTAATTTCTCAACTTTAAGAAAATGATCTTGAAACAAAAATATAATCCTATTACTTTCATATATGATGAATCATAATGTCTTTTAAATAATCATAGATTTATTTTTTATGACCCTTAACATTACCCATATCATTTAATTGTTTGTGATAAGTGTTCTCATCCACTCTATATAATTATTTATGCTTTTCTTCCATGTCCAAATATCCACTTTCCACCTATGTTATCCTATTTGTAAACCTATTTTGTGTTATTCCAGATTACTCTCATACTTCTCATTCACTCTTATCAAGAATATTTTTTTATTAAACGTTTTTTCTATGTGGGTTTAAAATAAAATATTTTTAAATATTTATCCCATGATTAGTGAGATAAAGTTCAAATTCTATGGACACAATTTATTAAAGTAAAGAGGGTGTAACACTATGATATTCTAAAAGAATAAAATTATGTTCAATTCAATAAATTACATGCAATAATGACCTTAGTTCATAATGACACTCCCTTAGACTTTATGATATATTTATCTTTAAATAAATTTAATCTCCTTGATATCTTATAATACAATCAACCCTATGATTTTTATGTTTGATTGTGTATTCAATATGTAACACCGAGCATAAATGATCTATGATACATATATACCTTAAAACATAGATGTCAAATTTGTGGGTATAAATTGTATTAACTACTTTATTTTATATATATATAAATTTTATACTCAATATAAACTATTTATAAAATTTCAATAAATTAAAAATCCATTTTTAGTAATGTAATTTTATTCTTCAAAAATATGTTTTCTTTAAAAATGTCTTTTATTTCATGAAAAAATATATTATAATTAATTTTTGGGAAATTAAGAATTTTTTTAAAAAAATTAAATTTATTTTTGAAATAATAATATCACAATTTATTTTGGTTCAAATTTTGGGATTTTTTGAAAAATAAGGATTTTTATTGAATAGTTCAACAACGCCCATTTTTATAAAAAATTCAACTATTTTCAATAAATTATATAATTTAAAATTAAAATTGTATTTTAAATATTATTTTAGGAAAAATTTTATTTTTTATTCCACTAAATTAAATTTTAATTATCATAATATTTTATTTTATTTTATTATAATTTTGTTTTTGGATTTAAAAAAGGGATTTTTTTTGAAAACTATTATAAAGTGCACAATTTTTCTTCACTTTAGTTAAATTAAATAACCCCTAACTAGGATTGATTTAAATTAAATTTATATATTATATATGAGTAAATATTAATTTATATTCATACAATGAATATTATGATACATATATTTCATATAAAAACATTTTTTTCTTAAAAAACACACTTCTCGAAAACCAACCTTTTCATCATGTCTGTGGGTTTTGTTTTAAATATATTTTTCACAATTTTATATAATTTATTTTAAAAAATAAACATAAATTTTTGAATCATAATTTAAAAATTATATTAAAGTTAATTTTTTCTAATTTTATTAAAAGATTAAATTCTTGATGAATAGTATAAAATACTGAATTTTAATAGAAAACTGAATTTTAATTTAAATTATTTATAAAGATTAATTATATTTTAATTATTCGAATTAAAAATTTTTCATTTATATATATATTAATCAAACTGAGGTTATTTTGGTCAATGTCATATTGAAATTGGATATAAAAACTTTGTAAACATGTGACCATTTTCTCTTGAAAACCCGCTTTCTCATTGGGCACGTGGGATTAAATTTAGATTAAAATTTTCCAATAATATGAATGGAATTTATTAAAATCGTTTTTATATTTGAAATCAGACTATTAATATTTTATAATAAGATCAAATTAATTTTTTAACATAATAAATATTAAAAATTTTAAAAATTAATTACCGTAGTTAAGGAAAAATTGTATTTACCAGGAGGTTAAAACAAAATGATTAGGGTTAAAATGACCTAGAAACTTTTATAAAATATAGTTTAAAGATATATTTAAACCTTAAACATTATAAGATCTATAATTACTAATTACTATATCCTTTTTTTACATGAAATAAAACGTGGCTGGAATTCATTCTTTTCAAAAATTACAAGTGTGTTAATCACCTCACTCATAAAAGGCCACCCATCTCCTCCTATCCTAAAACATTAAAAACCCATTGGTTTAGCCAATATATAAAAATAAATTATATAATTCCATAATCTAATCCAATAGGCCTTATTTTTGGAATAAATTCATCCAATAATGGCTTTTGGTGCAAACTAAAATAAGTTACTCGAAGAAGATGTAATGTTCTTTAAAGAACGTTTTTATTTTATTTATTCCACCACCCCATAAATTCTTGTTAAAATAATTTTATATTATAAAATAATTGTATTAATTATATCAATATGTTATTATGATAATTTAATAACATAAATTATTCTCATCTTTCAGTAAATGAGTTACGAAATCATCATTCATGTGTACGTTGCATTGTTGTCTCACGAGCGAATGTCATTTTTTTCCATTACCACCTATCATGGTTGGGTACGATGAAAGATGTAAAGTATAAATATGATATTTATAAAATAATTATACCTATGGATTCATTATATCATATTTATATTTTTTTACTTAGTATTCAATGGGGGATACGATAACATCATTTGTTTTCACGGTGAACCACCGCCTCATGAGGTGATGTTATTTATTTTTACTAACCTTTTACATAGAATAAAATAATGTAAATATAATTAATATATGTGATATAAATTCTATATTTAGGTTATTGATTACATATTTATCATTTTGAATTAATAATCTATCATTTTTTACATTGAAAAATGATACCATCTATTCTGTAAGTGTTGATTACCGCCTTCATAAATTGATGTGACGATTTTTTCATCACCACACCCTATAGATGATATATATAAGTATATTTTAAAAACATTAAATGGTATAAATCATAATTTTATCATTATGTAAAGATAAAATGTTACTTACCTCCTTTACATAATGATGATTAATAAATGGAAAAGTTACTCATGCATACATATGACCTGCCGTCTCCATGATTGTAAGATAGTTCATTTTTCATAACCATATTTAACGGTTAGTTTTAAAAGAATAATTGATGTAAAAATATTGTAATAATGTTATTATTATTATTAATTAGACTATATAACTATATAATAAGTACAATAACCATATCTTTAATGATGAAGCACACATGAGAATACACGAAAATTAGCAACTAAAACAATGAAATTAATGAAAGATTATAAATAAAAGGGTGATGAGATGTTATATAAGGATAATATATGATATTATAAATATAATATCATTGTTATATAAGTTAATACCATGATTAAAACCACTAAAAATAGTTTAAAGAATGGTCAACCAAAAGGAAGCATGAGGTAATGGATTTATTAACTCAATTTTCATTTGTTAAGTTAAACTTCTTCTTAATTGATTATGTCATGCTAAGATTATGTGTGTAATTACCTATGATTATTTTATGTGGTATTTTAAATTTTTTTATTTGGATTTAATTTTTATAAACACAATCATTTCATGGATCAATCTCCACTCTAATGATATGATCTTTTTAATGAATTTTCAGTCTCTATTTTATTTCTGAGAGGCATGTGAAAATTCACCACTAATTTCTTTTTCTAGTCTATATACAAGAACATCAAAATTTTATATCATAGAACCCATTATTTTCATGATATATAATGTTTATTTTGATTTTATGATTTATTTTGGTTTATGATTCAACATATCACTAAACTGGTACGGTTTTTGTCCCAATTTTTCTTGATTGAGGCTTATGTAGGGTTATACACTTATCTTCTTTATAACGTGTATATAAAACACCTTTAAAATGTAATATCCTAAATTTATTTATTCTTATGATATTTTTATGTTTCATTTAATGTAATCCTTTCGTGGGGATTATGATTCAATGTTACCATAGTGGTGAGAGTTTTATGTTATAATCTTATTTTTTATTAGGATTATTGTGGATTAAGATTCCAATGTTGAAATCCTTTGATCTACCCCCAATAATTCATATAATTTTTATTATCCTATGGTTATGTCATATTAATACATTTTTCACTTTATTTTCTTCTCTTTGTGTACTTAATGGTTCATATTTTTTTTCTTCCGAAAAATCAATTTATTTCTCTCATTTTTCAAAAAACATTTTTAATCAAAAAACCTAATTTCAAAAAATGTTTTCAATTTTTTTTAAAAAATTTTAATGTTATTTATTAAATAATTTTTTTACCCATGTTTTCCTTTAAAAAAAATATTTTTTAAGAAATCTTCATGTCGTTTTCCAAAAAATTCTAGTTTTATGTTACTAAAAATGTGAAAGGAATCTATATTTTAATGAGTACATAATGAACATAAAATTACTCCATCATGAAAATTATTTCATTTTAAGGATCCTTTATAAATTTTCAAAGTTATTTTGAAATAAATGGATTTTTAAAATGTTTTAAAAAGTGGTCTTCAAAATTGAAATGATATTTTCATGGAGAAATGTTTTAAATGATTTTATCATACTTTATATGATTCCAAGGTTGTTTTAAATGATATATATTTTGATAATATTTAATAAATTGTTAGTTTTTTAAACGTGATTTTTTTAAAATGGAAATTTTATTTTCCTCAAAATTCATTTAATTATATTTTAATTGTATTCCAATTCATCAATGTCAACAACCCTTATTTTTAATTATACTCCAACAAGGGTATTTTTAAATGACAGTATCCTATTTATTTCTCTAGATGAATTAATAATATTTTAAAGATATTTTAATGGAACCCGTTTCTTTTCCATGAGTTGATCATGTTTTGAAGAGAATATTATGGAACCCATTTTTTTCCACAGGTTAAACATGTTTCATATATATTTTTATGGAATCCATTTCTTTTCCACATGTTAATCGTGTTTCAATGAGATTATTTTGATAACCATTTATTTTCCGAGAGATAATCAAGTTATAAAAGAAATAATGGTTGTTTTTATGGGTTTTATGATGATATATAAGATCTATCTACATTATTTTTTTGTTCTTGGACAATATATATGATGGGTACACCCAAATATCATCAAGTGAGACCATTATAGAGTATACGATGCATGTTCCTAGATATCACTGGGTGAGCCCATTATAGCTTATATGATGGGTGTACCCAGACAGTTCAAGGTGAGAACATTATAACATATAAGATGAGTGCAACCATACAACATTGGGTGAGCCCGATATAGATCATAAGAATGGTTCACTCAGATAATTCTCTAATTCATTGGTTAATGATTATTCTATCTGTATAATCATATTTGTAGTTGTTCGTAAGGTTATTCTAATTGTAAGGGTTCTATATGGGTTCTATGATAATTATTTTCTAAGATACCGATATGTGTTATCTATGATTTTCATGGGTTTATAATGTTTCCATTGATAATGTTTGATATCACATAGCTCATGATTATTAATTTTTATGAATCCATCCTTTGTTAAAACCTTTTTATATGTTTTATGATTTATGATTCTGGTATTTATGGGTAAGAGTTATTTTTTGATTCTCTCATGAACTCTGATTATGTCATCATAACCTCATGCACTTCTTTTGCTCATTGATAACATTAATTTGTTAATGATTTTGTTTATCCATAATAAGAATTTAAGACCACCCTTATTATTTTTAATTTTCCACAGGTTTTCATGAATGATGTTAAATAAATTATGTATATAAGGGTTTCATGGGGATGATAATGAACACATAATGTGAAGTAATAAATTATTGGTTAAGTGGGAGAAATTCCCATTTATAGGCAAGGGTATTATTTATGTAGAAGTTTTCATAATTATCTAAAACTTTTCCAACGAGCTCGTACCCGAGTGGTAAGGGCTCCTGCTTGGCATCCAAGAGACCTGGGTTCAAAACCAGGTAGAGGTGAATTTCTGGGGTACTGTAGCAGTCACTGTAGCAGTACTGTAGCAGCCAGAACTATTCACCTGATTTGTCTCTTCGAGCCACTGGTTTGGGCCTATGGGTCTCCAGGGCCTTCGGGTCATCAAAGGCCTTTGGGCCACAGGGCCTTTGGATCACGTAGACCATGGAGTAGCCCAGTTTTCATAGAACAGGCCCTAGAAGAGGATCAAAGCAACAAGAGTAGCAGGCACCATATGAAGAGCTAATAAGATTGTAAGAATGCGAGGGTATGGAAGCCACCATCAGGACCAGGCACCGTGCAGCTTTGAATGAGGCAATGCTAGCCGATCAGCAATGCAAGGTGGGGAGCTAGGTGATCAATGACACAAAAAGCTGGGGAGGGGCAGTTCAAGTGGGCTGGGCCTATGGCTCATGTATTGGGCATGGTATGCCTCTAGGCCTTCAGGTCATGTATTACATTTTTGTCAGGCCTTGTGCCTTGGGCCAATGGGTCAAGTACGGGTTCCCCTTTAACCCTTAAAGGGGGGATTATACATAATAAAATAAAAAAGAAGTCCTTCAGGGCATTCAGGCTAATCCTAAAAGGTCCCTAATAATATAAATGCCTAAATATTTCCTTTTGATATTGTATGTTTTGGAAGGAATAAATTGGTTTACCTCCATTTGTAGAAAATATGGAAATATAATGTTTACAATTTCATCACTGAATCCTAGAGTTCGGGTTATGGGATGTTATAGTTGGTATCAGAGGTTAGTTTAGATAAATTTAGAGATTATGATGTTTTAATTTGAGGTTATCTTAAGAGTTATGGATACTGTATTAGTTTTATAATCTTATGGATGATCAAATATTCAATGTCTTAGACACCCCTTTGTGGTTATAATTAATGATATCATAATTTGATTAATGAAATTTTAGGAGAAATTGTATTAGCTTGAAGTATATGTAATGATCTGGTTTAATGTGAATCATTCAATTAAATTTTTATGGATATAAGTTTTAAGGTATTGATAAACTTTAGGGTTTATAGGATCTTGGATATTGAGGTAATTATGGGAACATAAGTTTTATTATATAGATAACCATGATATTGAATAGTGGTTTAGTAACTAAGTGACAATTGCTATTAAAAAAAGAATCACCGTATTTTGGGATTGAATGTTAAAAGGTATGAAATAACCTTTGAGGAAAAACACACTTTAATGTTTATATTTTCGATGTTATTTGGGATATAGGGTTATTCATTCATGGAATGATTTTGTTTTAACTTTGGGTATTATAGTTGAATTTTGAAGATTAATTTAACATATGAATGTTTATCCATTTTTTGGAATTATCATACCAGGTGTTAACCATATTGGTTTTGGTTAATGAATAAATACATGTTTAATATCTTGATTGTACCTTTTATGGTTATGTGGTCTTTAAATTATCATTTTAGCATTTCATGCATGAAAAATTCTTCTTGAATACTCACTATTTGGAGAAAAAAATGAGATTATGGTGGAAATTGGATAAATAATGAAATTATACTCATTTGGGAAGTATATTTCCTTATTCACTTAGTCTAAATAGAAAAATAATTCATCAACCTTTGGAAAAGGATATTAAAACAAAAAATGTTATCCTATTACATTCATATCCGATGAATCATATGATATTTCAAATCATCATAGATTTATGGTTTTGAGGCCATTAATATTCCATTTTTCATTCTATTTTTTCTGATAAATGAAATCAATCACTCTATATAAATATTTATACCTTTATTTTATATCCAAATCATCACTTCCCACTAATTTTATAATATTTGAAAACCCAATGAACAATATTCCAGATGAACCTCACACTTCCCTTTCAATTTTATCAAGAAGACAGTTTATTAGCCCTTTTTACAATTTTAATTAAAAAAATTATTTTCAAATGTCCATCCTTTTATAACTGAGATAAAGTTAAAATTATGAGGATAAAATTTAATAAATTGGGGATGATGTGGCAACCTACTATTTTAAAAGATGAAAATTATGCTCGATATTGTAAATGACACACAATAGAGAGATTAGATGATAATGTTACTCCCTAATTACTTATTGATATATATATATATTTTTAAAAAAATTAATATTTTTGATATTTTTTTATATTAAACCACAATATTTTTATGTTCGGTAGCATAGTTAGGACATAACACTGAGTTTAAATGACCCACAATCTATACAATCGTTATAACATAACTGTTAAATTGGAAGGTACGAGTAGTATTAACTAATTTAATATATATATATATAAACATATATAAATATATATATAGTTAATACTAAATATAAATTATTAATAAATGTTTGGAAAATAATCAATCAATTTTTTGTAATGTAATTTTACTCTTCAAAAATAGGGTTTCTTCAAAGATGATTTCTATTTCGTGAAACAAATATATTATAAATAATTTTTTAATTTTTTTAAATTTTTTTTGAAAAATTTAAAATCGGTTTTCAAATCCTACTTTCAAAATTTATTTTAGGTAAATTTTTTAGATTTTTCAGTAAAAACAGATTTTTAGTTAATAGTAAAATAATAATAATTTTTTTAAAATGTCACTTATTTAAAATAAATAAATAATTAAAAAATAATATTAAGTTTGAAATATTATCAATAATGTAATAATTAATATTTATTCTAATTAATTACATTTGAATCATTATTATATTTTATTTTAGTATAAGTTTGTTTTCAGGTTTGAAAAAATGGTTTTTTTCTAAAAATAGTTTTAATGTTAATTATGTTTCCCCATTTTAATTAATTTAAATAAACCCTAATGAAAAACTATTTAAATTTAATTTATATATTATATAAAATTAAATTTTCTTTTATATTCAAACAATTATTATTATCATAAACCGAGTGAATATAAAATCATCTTGTGGTTTAAAAAAATACACTTCATGGAAACACTATTTTTCATTGCGTCTATCAGTTTTGTTTTAAATATAATCTGTTCACTTTTATGAAATTTATTTTAAAAAATAAATTTAATTTTTAAAATTATAATTTATTAATTTTATTAGGGTTATTTTTTGATAATTTTCAAAAAAGATTAATTTGTTGATAAATAGTGAAAAATAATGAATTTTTATTGAAAACCACATTTTCATTTAAATTATTTGTATTTGTTACATTATATTTTAAATTGGATATAATGTAAAATTGGTTAAATTATAAATATTATTACAATTTACATAATTTTAATCAATTTCATATTGAAATTGGATATAATATTTTTTAAACATGTGAACATTTTATCTTTGAAAACCAACGTTCTCGTCGTGTCTGCAGGATTAAATTTAAATAAAAAATTTCCCCTATTTTTAATTTAATTTGTAAAATTTATTAAAGAGTTTTAATCAGAATAATTTATATTTTAAAATAATGTAAAATTAATTTTTGAACAAAATGAATAGTGAAAACAATAAAAAGTAATTACTGTAGTTTTGTTAAAAATGGATTTACATGGGGATTAAACTAAAGTAATAAGGGTTCAAATGACCTAAAACATATATAAAACCACTTTTATGGAAATATATAGACCTTAATCCTTCTATTATTGATAATGGTCTATTACTGGAGCCTTCTAACATGAATACAATTTGGTTGGAATTCATTCTTTTCAAAAATTACAAGTGTGTTACTCACCTCATTTATAAATGGTCACCTCTTCTCCTTATCTATTCACACCTTAAAAGATAATTAGTTCACCAAATACCTATGAATATGACATATATGATTCCAAAATATAATCATATATTCCATAAACCTGACCAAGAATGTCCTTTGGTGCATACCAAAAGAAGTTACCGAAAGAAGATACGATGTTCTTCAATGAGAATTTTTATTTCATTTATTCAGCCACACCCTTGAATTAAACATAAACCATGATTACATAATAACCTTATAATATAAAATATACTAAGATGTTATTATTTTATTTCTATAACCTATATAAATATCCTGTTCTATAAAATGGGTAATAAAATCATCATTCCTTTGTATGGTGGACTAACACCTCATGAACAGATGTCATTCATTTTTCCATCACCAACTCCCACTATTGGGTATGATTATGGATAAAATAATTTTACCTATTTTTTCATGATATCATATGTAAATTTTTTTACCCACCATTCCATATAAAATATGATAATGTTATTTATGTGTATATAAGACTACCACCACACGAAGCGATGCGATTGATTTTAACTAACTCCATACATGGAAGGTAATCTGGGTAAATATAATTAATATATGTCATATAAATGGAATAATTAGGATATTAATGAAAGATTTTTTATTTTTAAAAGATAATATATCATTTTATTTTTTACATTCCAAAATGATAGCATCGTTCATGTAAAAGTGGACTACAATATTCATGAAGCGACATCACTCTCTTTTCATCACGACACCACATAGATGATATATATAATTAAATTTAAATAAATAATATATTAAATATGATATTATTATTATTTTAAAATTATAAAATATTACATAACACCTTTCTAAAATTATCATTGAAAAATAGAAATTTTACTGATGCGTATCCACAACCAACCATATCAATGATTGTAACATAGTTCATTTTTGATAACCAATATAATGATTAATTTTCAAGTATAATTGATGTAAAATATTATAATTATTTCATTATTAATATTATGGATATGATAGTACTACATAATATTCACAAAAACAGATTCTTCCATAATGAAACACGTAAGTGAAAACAAGGAAATTAACACCTGAAATTATAAAAATAGTGAATGATTATTTAAATATGGGTGATAAAATATTTTAAAAGGATATTATATGATTTTAAAAGTAAGGATATGGTTATTTTATAAGTTAATAACATATCCAAAACAACTATAAAGGAGCTTAAATTATGTTAAATGAAAAGAAAGTGTGAGGTATATGATTTTTTAAATGAAAATATTGTGAGAGGTAGATAAGTGGTTGTGAGGCAAGATGTCATGTGACATGGGAGTGAAAGGGGAGTGTAAGGGTGGTGAGATGTGCTTCCTATTAAAGATTCCCTATCGGCATATATATATATATATATATATTTATGGATGTTTGACCATCATGTTTTGTTTTTAGGAGGATTCCACTTAAACAGATTTTGATGGTGCATCAGGAGGGTGGAAATATGATTATTCATGAGTGTGCATGGGATGAGGCCCCCTAGGGTCATGATGATTAAAATCCACGAATGCATGCTAGGAAATTGCAAAAGATTAAAAAATCTGGTCTATTTCATGATGAGAAGACTAGGGTGAGCTTGGAATGGATCATATATGATATTGACTAAGGAAATATTGGAGATGATCTGTGTATAGTGCATTTGAAACATGATTTCTAGTCTCATAACCCATTGTTATTTTAAGCCGAGGGTAGACCATCAACATCCATAAACTAAGTGCAATCAGTTCAGAATATCTCTTACAAACATGAGACATCCCTAGAAAAAAAGGTGAAGCTTTCTACATACATTCTCATAGGACCAAAAAATAACTTGTGGGATGTACATATATAGGCATAGATATATGAGGGATTGTGTTGGAAGGATTTTGATGCTAGGGTTTTCAAGAACATTTTACATAAGATGTTGATGGTGGACCAATACCATGAGTTCATGAATCTACACTAAGGACATAAATTTGTCATGGATGATATATAAAATTTTATAGAATTTTCTTTCTTTTCACCTACTATGGTGGGTAGAAACATCAATGGGGTAAAGAATTTTGAGGATGGCTTGTAGCATGCCATTAGGGTTCAGGTAAACATTTCACAGCAGAAATAGTTCTATAAGGTGGTAAATATTGCACTGGTATCCTAGGGAATGTTGATGGATTGGTCTTATTCATTCGAGGTGACCATGATAGGTGATCCGAGTGGTGATTCTTATGTAGTAGAAAGCTAAGCTGTGATATGTCTCAGTAAGGAATTCATTCCAGAGATTCAGGAAGACCATTGAGGAGTGGGTCTTCAGCATTATTCTTCCAATGTGGGTATCAAAGTCATGTTCAGACTTAGTGCGACCAAACCCCTAAAGGAGTGTTAGGAATGTGTCTAGATGGTGCATTTGGAGAGGTTACGTAGTAAGTCTTATCAGATAGCTAGAAGTTAGGGATAGGTTCGTAGTCAGGGATCTGAGGTAGAATCAAAAGAAATTCCAAGATATGGAAGCCAGGATTCATCTACACACATAGGTCATGATATAGATAGAAAGACCTTACAATGGGGTCATTGGCTAGTGGCTCGTGTATTTTTGTAGGGAGGAAATGCATTAGGTAGTCAAGCTTCTGGATAGGTGCATTTTTTGAGATTTCGGGGTTAAAGGAGGATGAGAAGATGACAACGGATAGAGGTACGATGTGATTTTGGGAATGTCTGTTCTATTTTGGCATGGATATATTTGGTGAATGAGGTGTATGTGTGTTTTTTTTGGACTAACCAGCTACGGTATAATATGTTGGAATTCATTATGATGTGTGATATGTATATATGAGTTACATAAGCACCAATATTTATATGTGGGCATTAATATGATGATAAATTTATATGATATGTGTAGGCATTTGTAATTTTATGTGTATGAGTATTTATATATGATTCATGTTTAATTTGAGTATCAAATAATATGCGGGTTATTATGGGTGTCATGAATGAAACCAGTAATTATGGGATATTGGCGAGATACAAGAATTTATGGGTTTCATGTATAATATAGTTATGAAATATGAACTTTATGAGGTTTAGGAATGATTGTATGTCAAAGGATGAATTTTATGTCCATGTATGGTTGGTGGAACCATAATAATGTTTCTTAGGGGTTGGGAAATGATTAGGTATGTAATTCCTAAGTTACAGATTTCTACTAGGGTAATTAGCATGTTACTAATAACCAGGGTAGGATGGGTTGATATGATGGGAATGTCATGCTTGGTAACATATTCAGGTAATTCATTATAGATCTGGGATAATCTATCTTAAGGCATAGAAGATTTAATATACTTTGTTTTTGAGAGGGTTGTTTTTTCTAAACCTTTTGACTTTTTTCTGTTTGTTAATTTTGATTTTTTTTTGGATTCAGAACCTAATTTTGGGAGTTTGATTAGCCTAAAGAATTTTTTTAGATGTGGGTTATAGAACAACAAGTGACTAGGGGCTTAGAATGGTTCTCAATTTAGTCAGGGACTAAGTAACCATATTTTAGAAAGTGTAGATAGAGGCACATAGCATGATCAAACCATGAATCCTACAAGGGGAAATTGTGTGGCCCACCTCTATAGTAGACATGGTTTGACAAGCTATTCAGGTAGGGGTGAATGACCTTCAGAATCTCGGTAAATTTTTTATAGCGGGAAATCAAATAGGCTATACATAGTTTGAAAAATCATGCACCTAACTGTGTATAGTGTGGTTCTTAGAGAGTGATCACTACACGGTTAGTGCACAATTATCCAAACAATGCAGTTAAACCATATAGGTTATTTAAATGTGTGAAATGAGGGATTCACCCTCCCTTATATTTATCACTTTCTGCATTATTCTTCTCTATTTCAGCCACATGCATGGGGTCCACCATTTCTCATTCTTTTATAGGCTTTGGCCTCTTACCCTCATTTGATCTTAGAAATGAACATTGTCGGTCTCATTGGAAGGGTATTGGGAATTTTTCTACATCTTTTATTTCTCTCATTTTAGCTTGACTTAGATGCTAATATCATATGAGTGAGACCATATGATTAAAAGGTTGGTGGAACCTAGATTTATCTTTAATATTAGGGGTGTTTTGGGGTTCTTACTAAATAAACATATGCGGGTTAACCTATAGAGATCATGAAAAAATTGATTGTTGTCTTTTAATCATTTAATTGATGTTATGGGATGCTGTTGATAATTACCTAATAAATTGTAGATGCCATGATGGGTATGGTGAATTTGACCAACTAGGCAGGTTAGGCCAATTTTCCATTTTAAAATAATTAAATTTTTATAAGTCTACAATTCTTCCAACGGAACATAATAAGAATTTCCTGAGGATTTGTGGTTATGTTGATCTCCTAGACTGAGGAAACACAAGAGTTAGGCCAAGGTAGTGTACCGTGGTACTTGTGGTGATGATGATCACTTGGATGAGGTGATATGGTTGTTGATATTTGAGGCAACATAGTCACCAAGATGAGGGAATGAACTATGTGACTGGAGATTTTGTTGACCATTGAGATTTAGAAACATTTCCGCATGTGAAAAAGGTTTTGAATGATTTTTATTAGGTATATGTTGGTGATTTCCACTCACCATTTTTGAATGACAAGCCATTGGAGTTACCTGCACACAAAAAGGACTCAGTTGAGGTGGTATTGACCACTCGTTGTGAGTGGAATCCTTTGTAGATTTTGTGACTTTGGTGGAAGTGTTGACCATAAGATATGTTGAATTGATCATCATAGAAATATTCAGTGTTTGGTGATCATGTTAAGAAATTTAGTTAGGGGGTGGAGGCTCATAATTTCAAATAAGGATGATGGGATGCAATTATTGGAGGGTAGGTATCTCCATACCTCAAGACATCAGTATGTTGAGTCTATGAGGATCTATATATTAAAGGATGGATATAATTGTACCTCAGGATATAAGTTTTTTGATCCGATATGGAATTTAGGAGTGGAGGTATGAGGGACCTAGGATTTCTTGCTTGGTGTGCCATGAAGACACTAGATTCATGATTAGTGAAAAATGAGGCATCAGATATCCTGAGGTGCTGGTGACATATTTATGGGATGTGCCCAAGAGATCTATAGGTGTGATTATCTTTAGGGGATTAATTGGGAACAAATACATGGGTCCTCACCACTGTAAATATATATTTGAAGATCTATTACATATGAAAATATATATTTATGGGTACACATTTAACGATATTATGGAATTGCCCGAAGTAGGTAGAACACTCACATCTGGATGTTGATTAAAATTGGAGTGGGATGTTTACTATTATATGTGTGTGTAGCATTTGTTTTATTTTTTTATACACCTTCATAACAATGGTTGTATGGTAGGAATACATTGGTGGTGGCCTATTGATTTCATACTCACACACTACACAGGCCCCCCTAGTGTAACACCCCGATATTATATGTAAAATATTATTTTAATTTCATTAATGCCTTGTGTTGTACGCTACACCAAAAGGAGCGTCCACAACACGCATCCTTGACTTGCCTTGCATTACACGCAATCGCGACCTTCCTCGATAGCTTGCGTCGTACGCAATACCGAGTTTCACTAAACACCGATATGCTATTAAAATATTATTAAAACTAGCCGTTATGAATAGTAATAACCACTTTTTGAAATTTTGTAAATTTTATTTTTTAAAATGGACTTAATTTTTGGATTCGGAATATCGAAATTAGCTTAGGGTGATATTTTGGTACTTTTCAGATAACTTTCATATTCTGATGAATAGTGAAAATTACTAAATTATAATTAAAAACAACTTTTTTAATCGAAATAATTAATAGTGATAAATTATTAATTTGAGTGGTTTTACAGTATATTTAGAATATATTTTTACAATTTAATATAATGTTGGTCATTGACATTTAAACCAGTCATAAACAAGTGTCAATCTTTTGATAGTTATTATCTCTTAAAAACACGCTATTTGTTTTGACGACGGGAATTAATTTTTAAATTAATTAATGCAACTGATATATTTTGAATTTGATAAAATAGAAATCATTTTTGAATTCATAATATCAAATATAGCTTAGATCTAATTTTTGGTACTTTTCTGGAAACTTTCATTTTTTGATGAACAGTGAAACCACTAAGTGGTAGTTAAAAAACTGAATTTTTCATAAAACATAATTTTACGGCTTCTGTGAGTGGAATTTCGAAAATCCGAGTGACACGGTTGATGTCAGTAATTAAAATGTGGTTCAATGAGATGAAATTAATTTTTTGGTGAATAGTAACTTTTTACTTTTTTTTACCACAGTTAAAAGTAAATAGGGTAATTAAGGGTAAAAATGATATTATTATTACCCTAAAACATGTCCTAATTCTATTGGACAAGTGTAATTCGACCAAAAACAACCTTAGGAATAAAATATGACCATTTAGGCCCACATGGATTAGATTAGGACATTTATTATTATTTAATTCAAAGAAGAGTTAAAAGAGTTAAAATCAACGTTTATTTACTAAAACATTTTTAATATAAGGTTATACATAAGATAAATACTACTATAAATATTCATTAGAAATCTAAAAAGATTTCCTACATAATGATATTTTATTTGTAATTTTTAGACTTTAAATAATTTAATTTATTTATGACACAATGATGATGCAGTAATTACCATAAGAGTGAAAAATTAGAATAATTGATATTATAAATACCTAAATAAGTATAATTTGAGACTTTTTATGAATTAAAATAATTTTCTAGGTTAATATGACATGTTAGGAGTAATGTAATTAACTTTTGTCGAAGTAATCATTCTATTATGAGTTTCAAAAAAATCAACTATTGAATAGTGTCTAAATTGACATAAAATAGTTTTTAAAACAAATATTATATTATTAATTGTTATTTTATTACTAAAAATCTAAGGTTCGGCCAAATGACTTAGATATGGTTATATATACTAATAAAACACAACTTGAGGGTCTCTTTCATGTATATGGTAAGTTTATTAACTATATAATATAAATATACAAAGTGACATGGTAAATGTCAATGTAATTAACTAAGAGTTAAAACTAAAAGATAAGGTTAATATAGGAACCTAAACTTGTCTAAATTCTATTGGATTAGAGGATTTAGACCCATACCCACCTTATCTTTGAAATAAATCAATTTGGAGCTATTTAAAACCGAATTTGACTTTATAATAAAATAATAGTTTTAGTTATTCCAAAGGTACCCCTCTCCTCCCTTATAAAAGGGAACCTCCTCCCTCTCCTCCTCACACCAATTTGAGCATTCAAGCTCAGCCAAACCCTGCCAAAATCTCTTCTCCACTTCCCTAGTATCATCCTATAGGTCCTGGTCTTATTCAAAGACAATCCTTAGTTCTTTAAGTGGAGGTTAAGTGAAGGCACGTCAAAAAGAGGTAATATCCATTACCGATCTTTTTCAATTTCTTTCTTCTTCAACTTCTTCTTATTTAGTTGTTTCATGATAAAGTAATAACATCAGTATTTATTATATACTGATATGTTATTATAAGTATTATACAACCCTATTTCACCATCTATCCATTCTACGGAAAAAGAAATCACCGCGCGTGCGTATGTACGGAATACCGTCTCCACGCCGTGGTGTAATCTATTTTCCACCACCACCTTACTTGGATGGGTATAATGGTGTAAATGATAACTATATAGGATTATTTTAAAGTGATATTGATTCTGAAATAGTATACATACACTCCAATACAGTCCCACGATCATGAGAATGATATCATCGCTCATGCGTACGTACGGACTACCGTCTCCACGACGCGATGAGATTCGTTCTCCACTTTAACCATTCATGAATGATTATAAAGTACATATAATAAGTAATCATGAAATATATGACATAATAATGATACTGGATTTATGTATATATATATTTATGTCATCTACTTAATTCCACTCAATTCAATAAGGAAACGAAAACAGCGTTCATGCGTACGTACGACCTACCGTCTCCATGAACGGTGTATTTCTTTCCATTTATCGATCCATTATATATATGTATATTCTGAATATATATTATATATAAATCATGTTTTACATTATGGATTTAAGTAATCATGATCTAAGTAATCATATGAATAATTACAAGTTAAAACACGAACGACAAATGAGACGATTTTACCCAAAATGCTACTTTAACATGAATTTACAAAAGAACGGGTAATATAAAGTCATAACTGAACCATATATGATATAATAACAATTAATATGATTCTGTAATAAGTAAATGACATTATTTAAATCATTATACAGGAGGTTCGGACACTTACGAAGAAAAACGGACCAAAGGTAAGGGAAATATCACAATCTCATTTTTATCTGAGATTGTTTATACTTGGTATTTACTGGGGTGTATTTTATCATCCACATCCATGTTTCCTCAATATGTAATATTATTTACATCTACCTACAGTTGTTTAAATCCAATTTTACCCTTCGGTGAGTTTTTAGTAAAAGATATGAAAGGAATCTTTTGTCGTTTTTCGTACGAGGTACTTTTTTGACTTTTCCGACAAAAGTATGAGAAGAATGTTTTTTTAACTTATACAACATGAATGGATTTTTAAAAAATTATTTCCAAGAATCCTCCTTTACAAGTTTTCAAGTTTATTTTTAATCAACTTATGACATGTTAAGAAATGAAAAGTTTTTTTTGAAGTAGAAAGGATATTTTCCTCAAGAATGGAGTTCAAGTGTTTTATCAAAATTATTTTCTATCCAAGATAATATAGGGTTATGTTTATATCCCTATTATTAGATTGATATGATTATGTTGTGATGGATATATTTTTATGAATTCCTTTATCTTATATGAATTGTTTTATGATGTCACGATGTTTAAGATTCCCATTTTTATTACATGGGTTATGCTATGATGTATGATTTATGATTTTGTGGCACACATAAGAATGGTGTCATTATGAGATGGGTGGGACCTATATCTCCCTCCAATGCATTGGTTAAATATTTTATATCTCATGAGATAGACATGGCTGGAATGGTAGGTTATACCGGTTCAGTGAAACAGGACTGAAACGAGGGTGACTCGGTTCAGAAATGGAGTTTGTCCACTAAGATAGTCTTGGCAATGAGTCTTGACTAATAAGATATGATTCTCTATGATTATGCGTGTATTCCACAAAGTTTCATGTTTTAAGTTATGATTATTGGGATTTCATTTCACTACTATGATTTATCCCATGTTATGAAATTATGCTCTCTTTTGCAGGTTAAGATTTCCAAAATTTTATGTTCTTATGAAAATGATGCGTTTGATATTTCTTTTGTTTACCCTTACTGAGAATTTGAGCTCACCCTTTTATGTTTTCTTTTCCCCAGGATATAAAGAAAGGTTTTGGGTAACAAAAGGAAGATCTTTATGGGAGATGTTGAAGATCTTTCACCACGATTAGAAGATTATATTCCGAGTTTCCAAAGACACTAAACTATTACAATCCTTGTGTGTGTGTTTTTGTTATTTACTAAGTATTCTGAAAAAGTAAATGTAATGTCCATGTACTTCAAGCTTCGGGTCTCTACAGTTGGTATCAGAGGAAAGGTTTAGTCAACCTTTGGAAACTAGGGGGTGAAAACGTTAGTGAGATCCCGAGAGATATTTCTAAGGTATGTCTAGGGATGTCCCTAAGGATAAGTATACGTATAGGATATAGTTCTAGAACTACGGTAAAAATATTAGAATATAACCTAAGATTTTAAATATTGAAGGTACTCCCCCTTTATTATGAGTTTTTCCTCTCACACTATTCTTTTTGGGTTTTAGAAAATGGCTGGAAATAAGATGATTCACGATAATGGAGGATATGATGGACAATGGAATGATATTCTTCATGAGCAACCAAATGAAATGGGATTTGGAAGTCGAAACATCATTATTATGCCAAATAAGAAATCTCATAATATGATAAATAAAGTAAAATTTTGTAAGTTTCCTGACTCGGCTAATAAGAGAAAGATGGAGTTTCATGATGATCATAGAGGAAAGAAAGTTCAATTTCCCCTATGTAAATCATGTGGGAAGAGGAATCAAGGAGAATGTTTCAAAGGAACTGGAAGATGCTTTGGGTGTGGAAAAGAAGGACCCAATGCCAGTAAGTGCAAAGGAAAAGGTTCAGTTAACACCAGGGATGAGGATAATGGTATTGTTACGACATCAACAATGGTAAAAAAATTTAAATGTGGAATGTGTGGGCATTATGCAAACCATTTCCCTAAGGGAAAGTCTCATGAAGAGAATCAGTACGGCCGTATGGGTAGTATTTATGTTGATGATGATGAAGAGACTACAAATGATATGTGAGATGAAATAATTTTTGAAGCTCGGTCAATGGTTTAAGAAGGTAGTGGAATGATTACATGTTTATCAAGTGTAATGTTGTATAAAGAATCTCATGGTACTATGGAATAAAGAGACATCTAAGGATTGTTACATTGTTGTCTTTCCTTGAGTTTTGAATGTTTGTGATTAATGCTACCAATATCCATGAAAGGTTATTCAGATATTTTTGGAATGAAGATGATATGCGCATAATGAAGGGATAAGGAGAAAATTAAATGTTTGATAGTATTCATGAGCTCATGACTGATATAAGGAGAAGGTTATATCATGGTTTGAGTATATAGAATTTTTGGATTTTGGAATGTGGTAAGAGTTAACTTTTGACAGAATTCATGTTTTCACTAAGGTTTAATAGGTATTCAT
This sequence comes from Viscum album, assembly GCA_963277665.1. Lineage (NCBI taxonomy): Eukaryota > Viridiplantae > Streptophyta > Magnoliopsida > Santalales > Viscaceae > Viscum > Viscum album. Next base: position 1,770,828,924 of record OY728152.1, read on the forward strand.
TTTTCAAGAGAATACATGATTAAGGTATTCAAATGATTGGAATGTGACCAACAAGATATATGGGGGATAAATGATGGTATTCACATGCTTGGTTGATGACATTTCATGTAATCATTTTCTTTATACTATGAGCTTGGACCGAAGTATTTTAGATAAGCCTAAATATTGGAATGGATTATGTGGGACATATGCTAAGTATTGTTTAAGGATAGAACTTTTTTCGATATTACTGATGGGATTTTATAGTAATGTAGTTTTAGAAAAATGACAACCTGCAGGATGGGCGACAACCCATCGCATCGGACAAGGCTGCAGGAATCGAACACACAACCGAAGTGCGACTAGCCTTTATCGCCTACCACTGGCCTACAGGAAGTTTCTGTTTAGTAGAAACTAGTTTTATTATATTAAGCAGTATGATATATGAAGTATAAGTCCATTTTAAGAACCATATATGATTAATATCACTATATATGGACTTATAACTTTTCTAACCTTTTGTTTGAGATAGATGAAATGACCCATCATTCTATCACATGATCTGCTAACACATCACGAATGACAAATTCAACTTCATTTCTTTAAGAGATGAAGTGGAAATTGTCTAAATAACGACCAACGGTGAGACTATACCGAAATCACGAAAGTATTTCTTCGAATTCCAATTTCATCAACTTTAGGGAAATGATATTGAAAACCAAAAATTTTGTCCTAGTGCCCTTATATCCGATGAATCAGATGGTACCCTAGATCATCACAAATTTATGGCTTTGTGATTGCTGGCTTTTCCATAGCCATTTTCTCTACCACTCTCCATCAGAACATGATGGTTAAAGTTCTCTTCCATATCCATATTTTCACCTATGTGGAAACCCAGTGATTAGTTTATTTGGGTAACCGTTACGTTTTATAATTTTGTTTTTAAAGATTGATTTTGGTATTCCTTTTTACGATGTAGGTTTCTATTAAAGAATCTTTCGAATAGTAAACCATTTATAACCCCGACGAATTTCGAGGGCGAAATTCATTTTAAGGGGGCTAGAATGTAACACCCCGAGATTATATGTAAAATATTCTTTTAATTTCATTAATGTCCTGTGTTGTACGCTACACCAAAAGGAGCTTTCACAACAGGCATCCTTGACTTTCTTTGCATTACATGCAATTGCGACCTTCCTCGATAGCTTGCATCGTACGCAATACCGAGTTTCACTAAACAACGATATGCTATTAAAATATTATTAAAACTAGCCGTTATGAATAGTAATAACCACTTTTTGAAATTTTTTAAATTTTATTTTTTAAAATGGACTTCATTTTTGGATTCGGAATATCGAAATTATCTCAGGGTGATATTTTGGTACTTTTCAGATAACTTTCATATTCTGATGAATAGTGAAAATTACTAAATAATAATTAAAAACAAATTTTTTAATTGAAATAATTAATAGTGATAAATTATTAATTTGATTGGTTTTAAAGTATATTTAGAATATATTTTTACAATTTAATACAATGTTGGTCATTGACATTTAAACCAGTCATAAACAACTGTCAGTCTTTTGATAGTTATTATCTCTTAAGAACACACTATTTGTTTTGACGACGAGAATTAATTTTTAAATTAATTAATATAACTGATATGTTTTGAATTTGATAAACTAGACATCATTTTTGAATTCATAATATCAAATATAGCTTAGATCTAATTTTTGGTACTTTTCTGGAAACTTTCATTTTTTTGATGAATAGTGAAACCACTATGTGGTAGTTAAAAAACTGAATTTTTCATAAAACAGAATTTTACGGCTTCTGTGAGTGGATTTTCGAAAATCCGTGAGACACGATTGATGTCAGTAAGTAAAATGTGGTTCAATGAGATGAAAATAATTTTTTGGTGAATAGTAACTTTTTACTTTTTTTTACCACGGTTAAAAGTAAATAGGGTAATTAAGGGTAAAAATGACATTATTATTACCCTAACACATGTCCTAATTCTATTGAACAAGTGTAATTAGACCAAAAACAACCTTAGGAATAAAATATGACCATTTAGGCCCACTTGGATTAGATTAGGACATTTATTATTATTTAATTCAAAGAAGAGTTAATAGAGTTAAAATCAATGTTTATTTACTAAAACATTTTTAATACAAGGTTATACATAAGATAAATACTAATATAAATATTCATTAGAAAGATAAAAATATTTACTATATAATTATATTTTATTTGTAATTTTTTGACTTTAAATAATTTAATTTAGTTATGACACAATGATGATGCAGTAATTACCATAATAGTGAAAAATTAGAATAATTGATATTATAAATACCTAAATAAGTATAATTTGAGACTTTTTATGAATTAAACTAATTTTCTAGGTTAATATGACATGTTAGGATTAATTTAATTAACTTTGGTCGAAGTAATCATTCTTTTATGAGTTTCAAAAAAAATCAACTATTGAATAGTGTCTAAATTGACATAAAAGAGTTTTTAAAACAAATATTATTTTATTAATTGTTATTTTATTCCTAAAAATCTAAGGTTCGGCCAAATGACTTAGATAAGGTTATATATATTATTAAAAAACAACTTGAGGGTATCTTGGATGTATATCGTAAGTTTATTAACTATATAATATAAAAATACAAAGTGACATGGTAAATGTCAATCTAATTAACTAAGAGTTAAAACTAATGGATAAGGTTAATATAGGAACCTAAACTTTCTTAAATTCTATTGGATGAGAGTATTTCGACCCACACCCACCTTATCTTCGAAATAAATCAATTTGGAGCTATTTAAAACCGAATTTGACTTTATAATAAAATAATAGTTTTAGTTATTCCAAAGGTACCCCTCTCCTCCCTTATAAAAGGGCACCTCCTCCCTCTCCTCCTCACACCAATTTGAGCCTTAAAGCATGGAAAACCCCTGCCAAAATCTCTTCTCCAATTCCCTAGTATCATCCTAGATGTCCTGGTCTTCTTCAAAGTCCATCCTTATTTCTTTAAGTGGAGGTTAAGTGAAGGCGCGTCAAAAAGAGGTAATATCCATTACCGATCTTTTTCAATTTATTTCTTCTTCAACTTCTTCTTATTTAGTTGTTTCATGATAAAGTAATAACATCAGTATTTCTTATATACTGATATGTTATTATAAGTATGAAACAACTCTATTTCACCATCTATCCATTCTACGGAAAAAGAAATCACCGCGCATGCGTACATACGGAATACCGTCTCCACGCCGTGGTGTAATCTATTTTCCACCACCACCTTACTTAGATGGGTATAAGGGTGTAAATAATAACTATATATGATTATTTTAAAGTGATATTGATTCTTAAATAGTATACATACACTCCAATACAGTCCCACGATCATGAGAATGATATCATCGCTCGTGCGTACGTACGGACTACCGTCTCCACGACGTGATGAGATTCGTTCTCCACTTTAACCATTCATGAATGATTATAAAGTACATATAATAAGTAATCATGAAATATATGAAATAATAATGATACTGGATTTATGTATATATTTATTTATGTCATCTACTTAATACCACTCAATTCAATAAGGAAACGAAAACAGCGTTCATGCGTACGTACGGCCTAACGTCTCCATGAACGGTGTATTTCTTTCCATTTATCGATCCATTATATATATGTATATTCTGAATATATATTATATATAAATCATTTTTTACATTCTGTATTTAATTAATCATGATCTAAGTAATCATATGAATAATTACAAGTTAAAACACAAACGACAAATGAGACGATTTTACCCAAAACGCTACTTTAACATGAATTTACAAAAGAACGTGTAATATAAAGTCATAAGTGAACCATATATGATATAATAACAATTAATATGATTATGTAATCAGTCAATTACATTATTTAAATCATTATACAGGAGGTTCAGACACTTACAAAGCAAAATGGACCTAAGGTAAGAGAAATATCACAATCTCATTTTTATCCGAGATTGTTTATACTTTGGTATTTACTGGGGTGTATTTTATCATCCACATCCATGTTTCCTCAATATGTAATATTATTTACATATTCCTACAATTGTTTAAATCCAATTTTACCCTTCTGTGAGTTTTTATTAAAAGATATGAAAGGAATCTTTTGTCGTTTTTCGTACGAGGTACTTTATTGACTTTTCCGACAAAAGTACGAGAAGAATGTTTTTTTAACTTATACGGCATGAATGGATTTTTAAAACATTATTTCCAAGAAGCCTCCTTTACAAGTTTTCAAGTTTATTTTTAATCAAAATCTTTTAGTTATAATTTTATGACATGTTAAGAAATGAAAAGTGTTTTTGAAGTAGAAAGGATATTTTCCTCAAGAATGGAGTCCAAGTGTTTTATCAAAATTATTTTCCATCTAAGATAATATAGGGTTCTGTTTATATCCCTATTATTACATTGATATGATTATGTTGTTATGGATATAGTTTTATGAATTCCTTTATCTTATATGAATTTTTTTATGGTGTCACGATGTTTAAGATTCCCATTTTTATTACATGGGTTATGCTATGATGTATGATTTCTGATTTTGTGGCACACATAAGAATGGTATCATTATGAGATAGTTGGGACCTATATCTCCCTCCAATGCATTGGGTAAAGATTTTATATCTCATGAGATAGACATGGCTGGAACGGTAGGTTATATCGGTTCAGTGAAACAGGACTGAAACGAGGGTGACTCGGTTCAGAAATGGAGTTTGTCCACTAAGAAAGTCTTGGAAATGAGTCTTGACTAATAAGATATGATTCTCTATGATTATGTGTGTATGCCACAAAGTTTCATGTTTTAAGTTATGATTATTGGGATTTCATTTTACTACTACGATTTATCCCATGTTATGAAATTATGCTCTCTTTTGCAGGTTAAGATTTCCAAAATTTTATTTTCTTATGAAAATGATGCGATTGATATTTATTTTGTTTACCCTTATTGAGAATTTGAGCTCACCCTTTTATGTTTTCTTTTCCCCAGGATATAAATAAAGGTTTTAGGTAAAAAAAGGAAGATCTTTATGGGAGATGTTGAAGATCTTTCACCACGATTAGAATATTATATTCCGAGTTTCCAAAGACACTAAACTATTACGATCCTTGTGTGTGTTTTTTTGTTATGTACTAAGTATTCCGAAAAAGTAATGTAATGTCCATGTATGTCAGGCTTAGGGTCTCTATAGTTGGTATCAGAGGAAAGTTTTAGTCAACCTTTGGAAACTAGGGTGCGAAAACGTTAGTGAGATCCCTAGAGATATATCTAAGGTATGTCTAGGGATGTCCCTAAGGATAAGTATACATATAGGATATAGTTCTAGAACTACGGTAAAAATCTTATAATATAACCTAAGATGTTAAATATTGAAGGTACTCCCCCTTTATTATGATTTTTTCCTCTCACACTATTCTTTTTGGGTTTTAGAAAATGGCTGGAAACAAGATGATTCACGATAATGGAGGATATGATGGACAATGGAATGACATTCTTCATGACCAACCGAATGAAATGGGATTTGGAAGTCCAAACATCATTATTATGCCAAATCAGCAATCTCATAATATGATCAATAAAGTAAAATTTGGTAAGTTTCCTGACTCGGCTAATAAGAGAAAGATGGAGTTTCATGATGATCATAGAGGAAAGAAAGTTCAATTCCCCTATGTAAATCTTGTGGGAAGAGGCATCAAGGAGAATGTTTCAAAGGAACTGGAAGATGCTTTGGGTGTGGAAAAGAAGGACACAAAGCCAGTAAGTGCAAAGGAAAAGGTTCAGTTAACACCAGGGATGAGGATAATTGTATTGCTATGACATCAACAATGGTAAAATGTTTTAAATGTGGAATGTACGGGCATTATGCAAACCAATGCCCTAAGGGAAAGTCTCATGAAGAGAATCAATACGTCCGTATGGGTAGTATTTATGTTGATGATGATGAAGAGACTACAAATGATATGTGAGATGAAAGAATTGTTGAAGCTCGGTCAATGGTTTAAGAAGGTAGTGGAATGATTACATGTTTATCAAGTGTAATGTTGTATAAAGAATCTCATGGTACTATGGAATAAAGAGACATCTAAGGATTGTTACATTGTTGTCTTTCCTTGAGTTTTGAAAGAGTGTGATTAATGCTACCAGTATCCATGAAAGGTTATTGAGATATTTTTGGAATGAATATGATATGCGCATAATGAAGGGATAAGGAGAAAATTAAATGTTTGATAGTATTCATGATTTCATGACTGATATAAGGAGAAGGTTATATCATGGTTTGAGTATATAGAATTTTTGGATTTTGGTATGTGGTAAGAGTTAACTTTTGACAGCATTCATGTTTTCACTAAGTTTTAATAGGTATTCATTTTTCAAGAGAATACATGATTAAGGTATTCACATGATTGGAATGTGACCAACAAGATATATGGGGGATAAATGATGGTATTCAAATGCTTGGTTGATGACATTTCAAGTAATCGTTTTCTTTATACTATGAGCTTGGACCGAAGTATTTTAGATAAGCCTAAATATTGGAATGGATTATGTGGGACATATGATAAGTATTGTTTAAGGATAGAACTTTTTTCGATATTATTGATGGGATTTTATAGTAATGTAGTTTTAGAAAAAGGACAACCTGCAGGACGGGCGACAACCCATCGCGTCGGACAAGGCTGTGGGAATCGAACCCACAACCGAAGTGCGACTGGCCTTTATCGCCTACCACTGGCCTACAGGAAGTCTCTGTTTATTAGAAACTAGTTTTATTATATTAAGCAGTATGATATATGAAGTATAAGTCCATTTTAGGAACCATATATGATTAATCTCACTATAGATGGGCTTATAACTTTTCTAACCTTTTGTTTGAGATAGATGAAATGACCCATCATTCTATCACATGATCTGCTAACACATCACGAATGACAAATTCAACTTCATTTCTTTAAGAGATGAAGTGGAAATTGTCCAAAGAACGACCAACGGTGAGACTATACCGAAATCACGAAATTATTTCTTCTAATTCCAATTTCATCAACTTTAGGGAAATGATATTGAAAACCAAAAATGTTGTCCTAGTTCCCTTATATCCGATGAATCAGATGGTACCCTAGATCATCACAAATTTATGGCTTTGTGATTGGTGGCTTTTTCATAGCCATGTTCTCTACCACTCTCCATCAGAACATGATGGTTAGATTTCTCTTCCATATCCATATTTTCACCTATGTGGAAACCCAGTGATTAGTTTATTTGGGTAACTGTTACATTTTATACATTTGTTTTTAATGATTGATTTTGGTATTCCTTTTTACGATGTAGGTTTCTATTAAAGAATCTTTAGAATAGTAAACCATTTATAACCCCGACGAATTTCGAGGGCGAAATTCATTTTAAGGGGGCTAGAATGTAACACCCCGAGATTATATGTAAAATATTATTTTAATTTCATTAATGTCTTGTGTTGTACGCTACACCAAAAGGATCTTTCACAACACGCATCCTTGACTTTCCATGCATTACACGCAATCGCGACCTTCCTCGATAGCTTGCGTCGTACGCAATACTGAGTTTCACTAAACAACGATATGCTATTAAAATATTATTAAAACTAGCCGTTATGAATAGTAATAACCAATTTTTGAAATTTTGTAAATTTTATTTTTTAAAATGGACTTCATTTTTGGATTCAGAATATCAAAATTAGCTTAGGGTGATATTTTGGTACTTTTCGGATAACTTTCATATTCTGATGAATAGTGAAAATTACTAAATTATAATTAAAAACAACTTTTTTAATTGAAATAATTAATAGTGATAAATTATTAATTTGAGTGGTTTTAAATTATATTTAGAATATATTTTTACAATTTAATACAATGTTGGTCATTGACATTTAAAGCAGTCATAAACAAGTGCCAATCTTTTGATAGTTATTATCTCTTAAGAACACGCTATTTGTTTTGACGACGGGAATTAATTTTTAAATTAATTAATGCCACTGATATGTTTTTAATTAGATAAAATAGACATCATTTTTGAATTCATAATATCAAATATATCATAGATCTATTTTTTGGTACTTTTCTGGAAACTTTCATTTTTTGATGAATAGTGAAACCACTAAGTGGTAGTTAAAAAACTGATTTTTTCATAAAACATAATTTTACGGCTTCTGTGAGTGGATTTTCGAAAATCCGAGAGACACAGTTGATGTCAGTAAGTAAAATGTGGTTCATTGAGATGAAAATAATTTTTTGGTGAATAGTAACTTTTTACTTTTTTTTACCACGGTTAAAAGTGAATAGGGTAATTAAGGGTAAAAATGATATTATTATTACCCTAACACAAGTCCTAATTCTATTGGACAAGTGTAATTCGACCAAAAACAACCTTAGGAATAATATATGACCATTTAGGCCCACATGGATTAGATTAGGACATTTATTATTATTTAATTCAAAGAAGAGTTAAAAGAGTTAAAATCAAAGTTTATTTACTAAAACATTTTTAATATAAGGTTATACATAAGATAAATACTACTATAAATATTCATTGTAAAGATAAAAGGATTTCCTACATAATGATAGTTTATTTGTAATTTTTAGACTTTAAATAATTTAATTTATTTATGACACAATGATGATGCAATAATTACCATAATAGTGAAAAATTAAAATAATTGATATTATAAATACCTAAATAAGTATATTTTAGACTTTTTTTGAATTAAACTAAATTTATAGGTTAATATGACATGTTAGTATTAAATTAATTAACTTTGGTAGAAGTAATCATTCTGTTATGAGTTTAAAAAAAATCAACTATTGAATAGTGTCTAAATTGACATAAAATAGTTTTTAAAACAAATATTATATTATTAATTTTTATTTTATTCCTAAAAATCTAAGGTTTGGCCAAATGACTTAGATAAGGTTATATATATTAATAAAACACAACGTGAGGGTCTCTTGCATGTATATGGTAGGTTTATTAACTATATAATATAAAAATAAAAAGTGACATGGTAAATGTCAATCTAATTAACTAAGAGTTAAAACTAAAAGATAAGGTTAATATAGGAACCTAAACTTGTCTAAATTCTATTGGATGAGAGGATTTCGACCCATCCCCACCTTAGCTTCTAAATAAATCAATTTGGAGCTATTTAAAACCGAATTTGACTTTATAATAAAATAATAGTTTTAGTTATTCCAAAGGTACCCCTCTCCTCCCTTATAAAAGGGCACCTCCTCCCTCTCCTCCTCACACCAATTTGAGCATTCAAGCTCGGCCAACCCCTGCCAAAATCTCTTCTACACTTCCCTAGTATCATCCTAGAGGTCCTGGTATTCTTCAAATACCATCCTTAGTTCTTTAAGTGGAGGTTAAGTGAAGGTGCGTCAAAAAGAGGTAATATCCATTACCGATCTTTTTCAATTTCTTTTTTCTTCAACTTCTTCTTATTTAGTTGTTTCATGATAAAGTAATAACATCAGTATTTATTATATACTGATATGTTATTATAAGTATGAAACAATCCTATTTCACCATCTATCCATTCTACGGAAAAAGAAATCACCGCGCGTGCGTACGTACGGAATACCATCTCCACGCCGTGGTGTAATCTATTTTCCACCACCACCTTACTTGGATGGGTATAATGGTGTAAATAATAACTATATATGATTATTTTAAATTGATATTGATTCTGAAATAGTATACATACACTCCAATACAGTCCCACGATCATGATAATGATATCATCGCTCGTGCGTACGTACGAACTACCGTCTCCACGACGCGATGAGATTCGTTCTCCACTTTAACCATTCATGAATGATTATAAAGTACATATAATAAGTAATCATGAAATATATGACATAATAATGATACTGGATTTATGTATATATATATTTATGTCATCTACTTAATTCCACTCAATTCAATAAGGAAACGAAAACAACGTTCATGCGTACGTACGGCCTACCGTCTCCATGAACGGTGTATTTCTTTCCATTTATCGATCCATTATATATATGTATATTCTGAATATATATTATATATAAATCATGTTTTATATTCTGTATTTAAGTAATCATGATCTGAGTAATCATATGAATAATTACAAGTTAAAACACGAACGACAAATGAGACGATATTACCCAAAACGCTACTTTAACATGAATTTACAAAAGAACGGGTAATATAAAGTCATAAGTGAACCATATATGATATAATAACAATGAATATGATTCTCTGATAAGTAAATGACATTATTTAAATCATTATACATGAGGTTCGGACACTTACGAAGCAAAACGGACCTAAGGTAAGGGAAATATCACAATCTCATTTTTATCCGAGATTGTTTATACTTTGGTATTTACTGGGGTGTATTTTATCATCCACATCCATGTTTCCTAAATATTTAATATTATTTACATCTACCTACAATTTTCTAAATCCAATTTTACCCTTCAGTGAGTTTTTAGTAAAAGATATGAAAGGAATCTTTTGTCGTTTTTCGTACGAGGTACTTTTTTGACTTTTCCGACAAAAGTACGAGAAGAATGTTTTTTTAACTTATACGACATGAATGGATTTTTAAAACATTATTTCCAAGAAGCCTCCATTACAAGTTTTCAAGTTTATTTTTAATCAACTTATTTTAGTTGTAATTTTATGACATGTTAAGAAATGAAAAGTGTTTTTGAAGTAGAAAGGATATTTTCCTCAAGAATGGAGTTCAAGTGTTTTATCAAAATTATTTTCCATCTAAGATAATATAGGGTTCTGTTTATATACCTATTATTACATTGATATGATTATGTTGTGATGGATATATTTTTATGAATTCCTTTTTCTTATATGAATTGTTTTATGGTGTCACGATGTTTAAGATTCTCATTTTTATTACATGGGTTATGCTATGATGTATGATTTCTGATTTTGTGGCACACATAAGAATGGTATCATTATGAGATGGGTGGGACCTATATCTCCCTCCAATGCTTTGGGTAAAGATTTTATATCTCATGAGATAGAAATGGCTGGAACGGTAGGTTATACCGGTTCAGTGAAACAGGACTGAAACGAGGGTGACTCGGTTCAGAAATGGACTTTGTCCACTAAGAAAGTCTTGGAAATGAGTCTTGACTAATAAGATATGATTCTCTATGATTATGTGTGTATGACACAAAGTTTCATGTTTTAAGTTATGATTTTTGGGATTTCATTTCACTACTATGATTTATCCCATGTTATAAAATTATGCTCTCTTTTGCAGGTTAAGATTTCCAAAATTTTATGTTCTTATGAAAATGATGTGATTGATATTTCTTTTGTTTACATTACTGAGCATTTGAGCTTACCCTTTTATGTTTTATTTACCCCAGGATATAAAGTAAGGTTTTAGGTAAAAAAAGCAAGATCTTTATGTGAGATGTTGAAGATCTTTCACCACGATTAGAAGATTATATTCCGAGTTTCCAAAGACACTAAACTATTACGATCCTTGTGTGTGTGTTTTTGTTATGTACTTAGTATTCCTCAAAAGTAATGTAATTTCCATGTACGTCAAGATTAGGGTCTCTACACCTAGGATGCATGTAGACTTTATGTATTTGAGATTAGGTAAGGGACCATGCATGGAAGATAAACCTTAGTGATAAAGTGTTACTTCTTAGCATTGGATAGATGGTAGTGGGCTAGGTGGTTCTTCTATACTAGGTTGGAGTTTCCCTTTAATCTTTTGTTGCTTAATATATGTACCTATATGGCTAGACACAGGAAACCATACTTATATATTTATATAATAACCTTTCTTGTCTTGTTTTATCATCTACAAATGGTATTTTTTCCTTTGGTGTTATTTATTATTGTTGCTATAAATTAGGCTTCAACTGATTTTTACTGATGCATATAATGCTATATTCATTCTTTTTTCATGTCATATCTATATAGAACATAATTATTATTAACTACAGAGGGTAAAATACCCCACAATATTCTAATTAGACCATTTCTACTAGTCGGCAGCCTTTGGCATATGGGGAGGCACCCATAATATCGAGTGGCCATCTAGTCTGGGGCACTATTTGAGAATAAACCGGGTCATGATGATACAATAAATTAATCTATAATAAATTATATTTATTCAATGAAATGAAAATTGAAATTGAAATTTAAATATAAGGAAAACACCTAAAATAAAAATATAATTAATTATAATACATATCCATCATAAAATAATTCATGGACAATTTTTCCCCCTAAGAAAATTTAGAAGCATCTAAAGGTGTTGGTTTGTAATACATTTAATTTTTGTAAATGATTATTTTCATTTCATATACTATTAAATATGGTAAATTAAAGAAAATTATAGAATTAATTTGAATTAAAATGTAAACAAAAATTAATAAACAACACATACATCATATGTAAATTGATGAACAGCATTAGATGTCCATAGTAAAAATGTCCCATACTCTATCCCACTCCTACCATCTCCTTGGTATGAAATGACATTGGAGAAGTTGGATAAATAATATCATGTAATTATACACATATCTTACCCAACTATATTAGCTTACAATTTACATAATCCCACTAATTAGGTAAAACATTGTATGAAATGGTATATAAATGGGGATCCACAACATGCAACTCATTGTACTAAATCATATCTAAATGAGGAGGTAGAAGATATGCATAGGCATGCAATGTAGGATGTGTCTGTATCCTAAATTCGGTAAACATATATTGTAATGAATAATAAATTTTATCTTCCATTAATTGATTTAACTCTCATGGAATAGACATAAATGAAGCAATTTCCCCCTTGTATTCTCCTTCACCTCATGTTATACTTGGAAAACCAATTTTTATTAAAACAAACTCCCACCTAATATCATCTTTCATGGAATAGGTGCTATTAATTTCCTAAATAAGTTAAAAAATGTTTATACTTTCCTCAAGGATAAAGGAATTCCACATCATTTTCCACTCAAGGGTTTCTAGAAATGATCTATGTAAATGTTTTATTAGTGCACTAAATTTAGAAAATATTTATATCTAAGGAAAATAATATTTACCTTTTTATAATATTATAAATTACTTATATTCCTAGATCTATAAAAAACATACCCTTTTAAACCTTTATTTCTTTTCATTTATCATTTCAGTTGGCGGGATATGGTGGGATAAACTAAACCTCTCTGAAGTGACTAATATATTTATTCTCTTAATTTATCAATTTGTTTCGACAAAAATTTACTCCTCTAATAATGGATACCCTCTACATGATAAATTATCATGGTATACATTTTATAACTAAATATCTTGATGAATTTTTATAGAGGCTTGTTACATAAGAATAAATGAATGAAATATCAAGTAATTAACTAAGAAATTTACAAATTTAGTCTATAAACAATAATTATGCTACCCAAAAGAAATCCACTCATAGGATAGAGGGAAACATCTCTTATGTCAATAAATCTAAAAACCCATATTCTAGGCAATGGTTTCAATTATTATCTTCCCAAAAAATATAAACTATTATCAACTTTGATTTAAAATCACACCATCTAATAGTTTAAAAATATTGTAAACTATTATTAACCATTTTGACATAATAAAAGTCAAATATCATATGTAATTGAATAAATTATATAATATTCATGTGAAATATATTATATTTGAATAATTAAACAAATAAATAAATTAGATGAAATATTATTCTATTATAGACACCCATAATGGATCTTATACCATCTAGTTAACACTCCTCCAATAAGGATATAAAATTCCAATACTACAATGACTCTACATGGAAATACAAATCAGAATATACTTTTTTATTTGGGCTGAATATGTTATTATCATCATCAAATTCAATTTTAAACCTCCTCATTCCTTGAGTAAGTCAATGTTTTAATAAACTTATATTCCCAAATCTTACAACTATAGAAATCATTTTTTAGGGATAAAATGAAGACTCCATTATATTTAGCTCACCAGTAGCACTGTCAAAATTTTATGAAACAAAAGTTTAATATTTTTAAATAATTTGATTATTATAGGTACATTAATATGAAAAAACATAAAAATACCACGATAAATGTTTCTATGCCTCAATTTCAGTTTATTTAAAAACATTCATGTAATAAAATACTATATATATAGATGTATTTTATTATAATTAAATGATTATTAAAAGTTTTTTTTACTTCTAATAATAAATAAATATATATCAATTATTTTTATATGGTCCCGACCATAATAATTACATAATATTGGGTTTTAGTAAAGAAATTCCTTTCTTTCACATTGAAGATATTTTTTGGTTTAGATTTTTATAGAATCCGGCCATAAATCATACATAACAAACCATACAATAAAAATTAGAAACATATAATTAATATCCATTTTTCCCATAATATAAAACTTTTACAACAAATCATGTTATCTTTTTTTGAAAAATCTTTGCAACTTCCAATTTGACTTCTTACAATGCCTTACTCATCCTTAAATCCTGTGATTTTTTTTAAAAATTCGGGATGAGAATAAAAAGATCATTAAGAGATATAAAAATAAGGAAGCCATTATTAAATTAATAAAGATTAAAATTTATGATAACTTTATCATAAAGTAATAAATTTCACCCTTAAGAAGTAGAAAAAACATTATTTTGAAAATAAGTTAGTTTATTAACCATTTGGTAATCAGAATATTACCATAAAAACCATAAAAATCATTGATAACACATAAGGTTATCTTGGTACATCATTAAACTCTTCATTTTTATACATGGAATAACTATGTGGTCGACTTCCATACCTAATTCATTGGAGGGCTATCATGGACCCACCAATCGCTGGTTTATCATAGAACCACCCATAGTAGGTTTATATTGTAACCACCCATAAAATTTCCATTTACCATTATATATTTATAACACATAATTGAATGAAATTTTCATCATTTTTAGTTATAAGAAAACATTTCATGTTATTTAAATAATCAATCCATTTTCAAAACCCATTTTCAATAAAAAAATACCCAAAAAATGAAAAGAGGGGTTTCATTTTTTTCTTTAAAAACATAAAGGCTTGTAGATGAATACAAATACAAAAATAGAAATAAAATTTATTTTATAATACTTTTATATCCATTTAAATAAATATTAAAAAAAATATATTGAATATTATTATGAATGAAAAGAAATATATTTTTAAATCGAAGTGTCCCATACAACATTGAAATAACTAAATCATAAGCCCCATGAATGAATAAAATTTAACAAGGAATTAAATAACATGAAAATAAATAAATTTATAGAAGACATGTAAAAGGGGTGGTATATACAACCGGAAAAATATAGAGGGTGTATAACATCCAAAATGACTCAATGAAAGGAAATTTAAATGAAGTCCCTTATATTGAGTCTGACTTTTCACTTGTGTATTTATTTTCGTTACTAATAAACTTATGTTAATTATTTATTTTCTTAAGATACATTTTCATGTTTTTCCTTACTTTTATTTTACTTATTATACTATTTTACACAACTACTTAAATAATTAAGTTTGTGTTGGGTGTTTTGACCAAATTCAATTTATGTGTCAAAAATGACTTTGGTAGGTCATCTATGGTCAAAGGGGTCATTATAAAGCATCTCCAAGATAATTATCATTAAATAATATTCATATTTATTCACAAATTATATTTTTAAAACCAATCATGAAAGATTATTTTCAAAAAAGAAACAATGTTACAGTAATGGAGATAGTAGGTTACACAAACACACGAGTAACGATTCCATTTTTCAATGATACTTATGGAAATAATGTAAGTAACAATTATCCTTTCAGAATTATAATTATATAATAAATACCATAGTATTTAATTATATATAGTTATACATACAATTCTTGTCATGTAAAATAATCACCTCACTTCAAGGAGGCGGTAGTCCACACGTCCATGAACTACGTTATCATTTTTTCAGTATGATAAAAGGGCAATAAAAAATGGAATATTATATTTCCAAAAATTTAATTATGTATTAAATATCATATATATTTCATTTATTTTAACTATTTTTATTAAACCCATCCTTATTATATTCCATGTAACGTGAGAACGTGTCACATTTCTTTGAGGAGGCGGTAGTCCACATGTCCACAAACGATGTTATAGTATTCCCAAAAATGTAAAGAATAAAGGTATGTGTTATATAAAAATTACATATGTATTAAGAAATAATTAATATTATATATATCAAATAAAATATTATTTCCATCATAATTCCCAATAATGAGAGATGGTAAAGGGATAACGAACGACAACATTCCCCGAGGCTGTAGTCCTCTGTACACATGAACGATGATTTCATTTCCCATTTGATGGATGTGTGTGTTAGTGTAACACACAGATATTTTTATGAAATAGATTTTTAATTAATATGTCATTTTTCATTACATGCTATACTATTTTAAGATTGTGCTACATGAAACTCCAGTATGGCTTTCATTGCACACAACACTGAGTTTCTACAAAATATCATTTTATATTATAATTACTTAAACAAGAAAATTTTAACCTAGCTATTAGAATGGTGGGTCTAAATAGTATTAACTGAATTATGAAAATATTATATATATACACACACATATATAACTAATTATTTTGTGACAAATTGATTATGAATGAAAATAAAAACTGTTGTTAATATAAAAGGACATATTTTTGCCTAAAAAAATATTTAATATTTAAAAATTCTGTTTTGAAAAAATAAATAAAAAAATAAATATTGTTGGTTTAAATATGTAAAATATTCAATATAATATTTAACATTCATCCTATGTGTTTTCATGAAAAAATAAATCAAGTTTTATATGTAAAAACTATATTTTTCTAAATACAGTATTATAGCCTTTTAATAGAGAACCTATTTAAAAACTATGGAACTTTTATAAATTAAATTTTATAGAATAAAATTCATTTTTACAGAGTAATTTCAAAATGATCTTAAGGTGATTTTTTTTTATTTTTTAAATGTTTCATCTTTTTATGAATAGTGAAAACCCTGATTTTTATTGAAAACTATATTTTCATTTAACGTATTTAAAATGTAACATTATGTTTTTGATTAATTTTTTAATTTTAATTAGTTTATTTTATTTCAATTATGGATTTTTAAAAGGATTTTCTCTATGGAAGTATTCTAAAAATATTTTATGTTTTAAATTATCATTTTTTTCAAAAAACTGTTTTCATTGAATTTTACCAGTTTTATTTTAAATTAAATTCTACAAATTATGTGTTTTTAATTAAGAATAATGGATTAAAAACTTAGATTCAAAATATTTTAATTTATTTAATATTTCCCTTTCATTTTTATCCAATACGAATACTAACCATGGAAAATTTTGTTGCCACTGTAAAGGGTAAATTGGGTAATTTAAGTTAAAAATAAAATTATAAAGACTATAAAATGATTATAACACTTAAAAATAATTTATTGGAAGAAATTTTTTAGACCCTTAAAAGTTATTTTTTGAAATTTAATTATATATTGGACACTTTTCTATAAAAATGACTTAGATATTATTAAAATTAAAGAATGTGGAAAAATTTCACACTTAATTTTTATAACTGTAATATTTAAAGATAGAGTTGACTAGAAGATATCTTAAAAAATAAATAGTATTTGTAAATATAAAATACTGATATAAATCATGATAAAATATTTATAATTTTAGTGAATAAATAATCACCTTAATTTCTTAAACAACTTTGATGCAATAATTATTTTATTAATGAACATATCAAATAAATGAAAATAAAAATATTAAAATAAATATAATTTTACATAACTATTATCACCTAGGAATTTAATAGAATACATTGATATTTTAGGGACATTATAAAATATTGGGATCAAATTTATCTTATTATGCTGATATTTTTAAAATCCAAAGTAATGAATGGTATCAAAACTGACATTAATACTATTTTAAAATATATAATATTTTATTAAATGATATAAAATTCCGAAAAATATTAAATTAGTCCAAATAATTATAACAAGGTTTATCATGTCATTCATCACCCAATTACGAGTCTTTTACAATTTTATAGTAACTATATTAACACTCAAATAGTAGAAATTCATGATGCCAGGGTAAGAGTTAAAGTGGATAAATAAGTGTTAAAACAAAAAGTTAAGGTTATAAATATGACCAAAACTTGTCCAAAAATTTATTGAATGAATATTATTTGACCATTATAACCTTATTATTTAATTTTTGTTATTTAATAGAAAAATTTCCCTTAAAATGGCATATATATTATTTAAATTAAAAATTGTTACAACATGTCACTCTCTTTGTAGTTAACATATTTTATATCTTCACATAGGGAAAAATCAAGATATGAACTAATATAAAAGTCTAATTTGCTCTTAATTAATTTATTTTAATTAAAAGAATTATTTTTTGTTTTTATTAATAATATAATTTCCTTAAATTCTTATGTTACATTAATACATTATTTATTTATTTAGAAAAAATTAAAAAAATTATCTTAAAGATAAGAATTATTATATAATTTGAAATATTTAAAGTGTGGAATGAATTTTCTAGATCCATATGACATATTAGATAGGTTTTAAATCATTATATTCTGATTTCCCATTTTTATGGATATATTTGAAATTAAATTAAATGAATATTACCAAATTGAAACTAATATTATTTTATAAAAATAATATTTTATTAAATTATTTGGAAATCATAAAAAAGCTTTAAAAAATCATAATATGGTCTAAAAAATTATAAATGGTTCATTTAATATTTAATTTACATCAGATAAGTAAAAATATTAAAACATTAAATATTGAAAAATTTTGTTACCTTTGTTAAAATTAAACTAGGCTTACTAAAGGTTTACCACAATGATAAGGTTTAAAATAATACCAAAACTTATCTAAAGTCTATTTTTCAAAGATAGTAAATAATCATCTCTTATTATATTCTAATAAATGCCAATTTAGAGATATTTAAATTGATATTTGGGGATAGGATTTCTTGGCCAAGGGGCCAAGATAATTTTATCAAAACTAAGATTGATTACATGAGTCAAAACGAAGGGATTTTATTAAAAAAAAATTCATAAAGGGGAATCAGGTCAGAAAGAAGATCATTATACCAATTGAGATCCATGTTTATTATTTTTTGGTGAGCCCATCTGCCTTGAAATGAGCTTCTTGATACACATGAGTGATTATATAATTGCAACTGAAGAGAGAGGAGAGAAAGTTAATCCATTTGGACATGAGTTTCCAAGACATATGAATCACATCATTTCAAATAGCTTCAACCACCATGGTGGGGTCACTTTTAAACAAGAGGTTATCCATGCCTTTAAGGTGATATAAGTGAACTCCATTGATAACACTCAGCATTTCAGCCTCAAGATATGAGAAGGTACCACATGTGCTGAAAAAAAAACCCAAAACATTACAGGTGTGGGGTCTAAAAATATAACCACCAACTCCAAGTCCCGAGTTACATTTTGAAGCTTCATCAATTTTGATTTTAATCCAGTCTTGAAGAGGGGCCTTCTAGAACACTTCAAAGATACCATGTTGTTTTTTATATTTCCCAGGCACTCCAAGTTTTTAAAGGATCATGAAATCTTGCATTGTGTTTTAGTAATGACCTGGTTGTATGTTGTTGTTCCCATGGATGATGTGATGAGACCAGATAGATTAAGTTGAATGAGAAAGTAAGGATTCCTACTACTACAAATATGGCTTTTATCAGCGCTAAAAATGGCCTTTAAAAACGCTAGAAAAGTGCTGTTAATGCCAGCGAAGATAGGGGGTCCCCTTTATCAGCGCTCCAAAAAGCGCTCATAAAGACCCCCTTTATCAGCGCTAAAAAAAGCACTGATAAAAGGGTTCTTTTATCAGTGCTAAAACGAAGCGCTGATAAAAGTGTCTTTTATTAGTGCTTTCTTTTTTGAGGGCTGATAAAAGGCGCCTTTTATCAATGCTGATCAAACAAAAAAAAAATTAAAAAATTTAAAAAAATACGGCCAATCTCGCGGGGGTGGAGGATTTTTATAGTGCTTGAGCCCCCCCTTTATCAGCGCTTTTCTGCTCCTCCAGTGCCTGCATGCACCACCTACACCCTTTATCAGTGTTATCCCCTCTAAATCGCCCCTGCGCGCGTTCCCCTGCCTCCACCTGGATTTGATCTTGAGACCTCCCCCCTGCGCACCTAAAGCCTTTGCCACTCCCCTATATTGATTTATTCTCTTATTTATGATATATCTATTTATTTATATATATATTTATATATATTTATTCTTATAGTAATATATATTAATATTAATATAAATAGTTATGTTAATATATATATTTATAGTTATATTAATATATATATTTATAGTTATATTAATATATATATATATTTATATTAATATATATAGTTATATTAATATATGTAGTTATATTAATATATAGTTATATAAATATTCATATATTGGTATTTTATATAAAATGGATATTATTTTTTATTTAGATAAACCTAATATATTTTATATGTAAATATGTTTAATTATTTATTTAAAAAATTAAATTTTTAGGTGTGAATATATAAAAAATATGTACATATAGTTATATATTTGATTATAAATAACAGTTAATTATAAAAAACAATAAAATTTCGAAGACATAATATCAATATAAATGTAATACCTGGTAATAAATTCAGTCCCCACCAAAAAAATCCAATAATACCCCCTTAAACGAGGCTAAAAATCCACTAAATGTTAAAAAATCGGGGTACCCCGACTAAAAACTCAGTTTTGGAGGCCTTCTGGGCCTTTTTTGGCCTAAAAAAACATTGACCTGAGTCTCCCACATCATATTGGCATAGAGCTCATCACAGGATTTGATTTGAAATGTGGTAGAGCTTACACGAACACCGAGATCAAATGTTATGGCCATTTGAAGTTCGAGTTGCGTTTTCAACATATTTGGGATCTTTTTTAACTTTTATTTTTATTTTTTTAGTCTTCAATTTGTTATTAAATGACTATTACTCCATTATAATTAGAAAATTTTTAATTAATTTTTTTTTTAATTTTTTTATAAGCCATTTTCACTAAATATCTTATATATTAATTATATTAAGTGTAAATGTATATTTATACTTATCTAAAATATATTTAAAATTTATATATTATATGCATATCAATATAAATATATTGATATATTGATATTTTATTTTTAATTAATTTTTTTTGAAGTCGAGCCCTTTATCAGCGCTTTTAAAAAAAGCCTTGATAAGGCCCCCCCCCTTTATCAGCGCTACTAAAAAAAGTGCTGATAAAGGGGGTCCCTTTATCAGAGCTAAAAAAATCACTGATAAATGGGGTACCTTTATCAGCGCTAAAAAAGCTCTGATAAAGGGGTACTTTTATCAGCGCTTTTTTTAGCACTGATAAAGGGTACCTTTATCAGCGCTTTTTTAGCCCTGATAAAGGGGTGGCGCTGGCCTTGCCCAGTTTTGTGGTAGTATCCCATGCATTTTTTTATTATGTCCAGTCCACGAAAGGTGAATGAGTATATCAGTAGTGGATAGAAGAAGCTTTTTGAGTTGAGGAGCAAGCTAGATCGTGGTACAATACTATAGATAAGCTGTTATATTGAGGATTTTAGGAAGGTTAACTTCAAAAATATCATTTTGTGCATTCCATAAAGATAAATAAGTATCACATGAAAGGAAAAAATGTGTGATATTCTCTCTATGATGGATGCATAACCTGCATCTAGAACATAAAACAATGCCACAAGATTGTAAGCAATCATTAGTAGGTAATTTATAATGGGAAATCCTTCAAATCAGGGTTAGTCTAGATGGTCTAATCCATGGATTATGATAAAAATTAAGCCATGAAAATTCATCATGAAAATCAATTTTTGTGTGGTAATAATATTTTGAATTAAGAATTCCATTCCGAGAGATATCCCATAATAGAATATATTTGGTAGGAGAAAAGATATAGTTACTGAGAAAGATGTTCTGATTCTCAGATAGATCCACGTATGGAAGATTCAAAAAATAATAGACAAAGACTTATGTATCCCTAGGGATATTCTATGGATCTACTAAATCAAGAATAGGGGAGCCCTTCCAATTATTAAGCCAGAAATTTAAAGAAGAATCTAGGCTAGAAATCCATGTTTAATGAGACATAATGTTATCCAAAGAAGATTTAATGAATTTCAAAATACATTATGCCATATAAGTGTTGCGACATCTTTTTAAATTTTCAATGAATCTGCGTCTATGAATGTAGAGATCCTCTGATCCAATGCTAAGGAGGTTTAATGTGAACATGGCATGAAGGGCCTAATTAAACAATTTGAGGTTTTTAATTCCCTTGCCTCCCTTATCGATAGGTTTGCAGCATTTAATCCAATAAACAATGATTGATTTATTTTCAAGATTGTTTCTATTCCACACAAAATTCTCGAGGTAACTGTTAAGATGAGCGAGAAAAGAAGCAGGACATTTGTAAATCATAAAGAATGAACAAGTTGGGAAATAATGGTGTTCTTAAGCAGACAAATTCTGCCAGCCATAGAGAGATGTCTTTTTGATATGATCAACAATATTGAGGAAGTGGCTGGATTTAGGGCATTCTTATAAGATAAGAACACCGTGGTATTACAGAGGTATTGATCCCTCTCTAATCCCTAGGTCCATCAAGAGTTGAGATCTCCAACCTGAAGATATTCTCTTCCTAAAATAAATGAAGGATTTTTTCTAATTAATAGATTTTATAGAAACCTTTTCACATTGAGTAAGATCCTTCTTTAAGTGTTTCATGTTTCTTTTAGTTCCTTGAAAAAAAATATCATGTCATCAGCATACAAAAGATGAGTATGAGATACCATGTTTCTTGAAGCCTGTATTGGTTTGAGCACACCCTTATCCATCATGTGAGTAATAAACCTACTCAAATAGTCTTCAACTATAGAGAAAAGAATGGAAGAGAGAGGGTCACCTTGTCTGACACCCATTGAGAAAGTGAAATAACCCTTCGGAGATCCATTAATGAGAACAAAAATGAGAGAGGTCTCAAAGATATATTTAACCCAATTCACAAATATTTCATTGAGTCCAAAACTATGGAGTACCATAAATATGAATCCCCAATCCATGGTGTCAAAATATTTTCTGATATCCAGCTTAAGTGCAACCCATCCACCCCCTCCATATTTGATAATAAGGTCGAAACATTTTGAATTTGTGCTTATAAAATCCTACATGTTCCTTCCCTTCACAAAACCAAACTATTTCCAAGAAACAATTTTTTTTAGAAATAGTGGTGAGTCTATTGGAAAGGTGTTTGGTTATAATTTTATAACTGGTGTTGATGAGTGAAATGGGTTTAAATAGATAAATCTCAAACACATATTCAACCTTGGAAATGAGTGTGAGGAATTGTTCATTAATTCTATGAGGTAATGTACTGGTAGTGAAGAATAAATTGATCATCCTAAAAACATCAAAATGAATAAAATCCCAATATGTTTTAAAGAAGGAATCAGTGAAACCATCCATTCATGGGGCACTATCCAGTTTAAGGCTGAAAACTGCTTCACAAATCTAAAAATAAAGAGTAGTACTAGTGAGTCTGGCGTTATCTATAGTACTGACCAGACATGGAATAATACCCTCTTTAAGTTCATTAATGTGGGTAGGTTCATTGAAAATATGTTCAAAGTAAGTGACAATGTGAACAACTAGGGAATCTTCATTATCCAGAATTCGCTCACAATATTTCCGGAGAGTGAGAGGTCTGAATGCTTTTTATATTATTTGGATGGAATTGTATAATTTTGTTTTTATATCCCCATCCTTTAGCCATTTAACTCTAAAGTTTTCCTTTTGAACCATATCTTTAATAGAGAGAAGCGAATTCAGCCTGGCGGTAAGGCCTATTTCTTGGTAAATATTCACCTCAAAATTCGAGAAAGTAGCTTCACTTTGGACCAAGTTTAGTTGAGTATCAATGAATGAAATATTACTCTCCATTTTATTTATTTTTCCTGGCACTAATTTTTATATTGATTCTTTAAATGCACCAACATCATAATGCAAGGATAAGAATCATTTCCACCATGATTTGAAGACCAGAAAGCAAACACTAGATTCCAAAAATCAGGGTGAGAAGACCCAGCGTTATTGAAGCAGAAAGCCAATTGTGGCATGGAGATCCTATTTATAAGGCTAACCAAAATGGGATGATGTTTAGTGTTAATCTTAGTAAGAGTGATTCTTTAGAGAGTATCGTAATTATCAAGGGATTTTTTATTGGTGAAGTCATGACCATGTTTTCTAGCAACCATACAAATTTTATGCATTCTATACCAAATGTATTTTTCACCAACTAGATTAATCTCAATCATCTTACAACTTTCCAAACAATTCTTAAATTATTTATAGGAGAGAGTGGTATAGAAAACTCCCAATCATCATTATGAAACAATATGTCATTAAAATTACAAAGAATAATCTATTAGTCTTGAATTAATTTTTTACCACATTCAATGCACTGTAAAAGTCTTCTTCGTTCTTGGTATTTATTCTTAGCATAGAAAAAATGCATAAGAACTGAATTCCATTTTTGACAGCTTCATAAATTATCACTTGATCCTCAATGGTGGATATCGAGGTCCTAGAGATAGAATGATGAGCAAGGATACAAAGGGTTTCAATGTTACCAAAAGCATTATTCCTGCCAAGTATATTGTAACCTCTAATTTCAAGGCCAACCACACCAAGTGAGTCTCATTTTTTTGTGTTCAGAAATTCCCAACAATTTGGGTTTGTTCACATGAATTAATCTTTAGAGATAGGTGTAAATTTCATTGTTAGAAACTACCTGATAGTTACAAAACAATAAATTCATTTAAACCTTGACTTTGGGGGAGATCCTTCTTTTTTTCAACCTGATTTCTTATTTCTACTTGATTTTCTGATGGAAGGTTCTTTTAAAATGTCTTTTCTTGAAGAGGTTGTTTGACCTGTGGGATCTGAGGGTGAGGCGGGTTATGTTATGCATTACATTGGTTAAAAGGAGTGATCTTTTTTTGGGGGATAATATGTCCTATATAATCCCTTTGTTTTCCAGAGTGGCATCATATTTTCTAGTAGAGTGAACCTTACCTATAGGCATGGAAACACTGATAGTGTCTGAGTGATGTTTGAAGTATATGTGAGCTCTTTGTTGATGACATGAATAATTGGAGAGGCCACGATATGAATATAAGAATTGAAATTTGGAGAATCATCACAACTTTTAGTGTGCTATGTAATTTCATGTTTTTTATAGATGACTGGTATTAATGCAGGAGAGGATATATCACCAATAAAAACAACAATTTCAAGCCGTTTGGAAGGTTTCATGGTATTTTGTGAGTCCAGTGAGTTAGAAACAATCTGAATTTTGTGACTGACTGAAGGGGAGGAAACACTACTAGGGGTGTGCTAAGTTACTGTGATATTATATTTATATGGGGGAACTGATCTAGAGATGTGTGATATTGGAAAATTATTTGAGGCCCAATATCCATACTCTTTGAATAAATCCCTTCCATGTTAGTATTTGCGACCTAAAAATCCAAAGGGTTAGTGACATGATGATTAATGAAGTGATTATTCTTAGGGATATCATCATTTGAAACCATTTTCCCTGTACCAGAGCTCTCAAAGATATCAGAATTTAGAATCATTTTCCCTATAGTAGAGTTCAAAAAAAGCATATGGCTGGTAGATACAACAATTGGTGATTTATCAAAGTCATAATAAGTGAAAGAGGAAATGAGATTAAAAATATCATGGGAAATATCAGATTCCAGGTTATCCTCTATAGTATCTTCCTCTACTTCCTCCACAAGAATTTACTATTTGTTCTTTATTTCATAATTTGTGGGAGGGGGTGTTTATTCACCCATTTAGGTTCTTATGAATTCTTTTAAGGTTCCCCTTTTTCTATACTCATAACCTTAACCTCTTATTTTTTCCATTTCTTTCTATGCATATGTTTCTGGAGTTTGATTCATCTTCTTTTTCAAGAAACTACAATTGGAAAAAGATTGTTCAAAAATTTGAAAACATCACAGAATAGGGGACTATACCCATACTCAACCGTAACCTCAATTTTTTGATATTTAGAAACGAAATTGACGACTTATGGAATCTTGGAATCCATATTACCATCATACTAAATCCAAGAATAAAGTCCCAAATCACCATCAAGAGTGAGATGATCCAACTTTAATGGAATTCCAACATAGGAAGCAATAACATTCAGTATTTTTGGGTGCCAGTATATCCAATTCAACCCATCTAGCATGATCTAAATCTATAATAAAGAAATTCATTGAGAAAATGGGTTAAAATTAATGTCTCAGTATAAAAACCCTTTGATAGTAGGTTTTAAATGACGATTTCTGCTTTTCCAGGCAATGTCTATGTCTTCCTTGCAACTAAGTATAATGTTAAAGTAGCCCTTCCCAATTGAGATTAATTTCTAGTTCATAAATCTCCATAGGTGAGATTTTCTCAATTTTAAATTAGAAAAATACCATGGTTTTTCACATTTTGAATGCATGATTCTACCAATAAATGAAATTTTTTAAATACCTAACCATTTCGGAAGGGCGTATGCATCTGTGGTCACTAAATATCCTACATTGTCCGCCCGTTTAACGTATAGCTTATGAAAGGAATTACTGAGTATATATGAACCATGAAGTGCGTCTAGAAATATGATAAATTTATATATATTAATATGAAATATTTGATTTTCATCTTGGGTCAAATCTTGTGAATTTAGATTTGTGATTTTACTGATTGGAACAAACAAGTTGAGATTAATACTTCTTGGGTTTTAGAATCGAGGAAGAGGGATCAAAGTTGTCATTGCAGACCATTCTTTCTGCTTAATCACCCCTATGAAATACGTAACTTCCCGATTCTGGGTACCACTCCACGGGTTCCCCGAACTCGATTCACCACGTGACCTCATGCGAATTTCCCCAAACGCCAGAGGCTGTTGACTAGCAGCGAGGGCCCAGGTCTGATAGTGGGGAAACTATGCCCTCATTTGTCAAAGTGCAGCACAGTGGAATATAAAATAAACATACAGAAACAGCGAAAGCAATAAACCATACACAACTGAAATCAACAACTACAGTAGATATAACCAACCAGTATATAAAAAGATGCAACATGCCTCAATTCTATGAAAACAACCACAATATGTTACACCATAATATAATACAATACAACTGAAGTACAAGTACAAGAAATCAAAACAGAACAGCCAGCGGCATCGCAAGCCAATGCTCAGTCCCATGCTCTCCTACACCCCAGCAGCAATCAAGTACCTGTATAGGGACCCTTTCCATTATTTACACCTCTAGAAATGTAATCTGTTTGGGCCGAAAATCATGTCCCAAACAGGGTGTGAGAAATAAATCCCAGTAGGCACCCACTAAAGGCCCGTTCCCAACTATGTGTAAACATGCAACAACAGTGCGCAGTAATAAATGGAAATAAAGTAAGTAGTACTGAAAGTTACTAACTTAACCAGTTATATTGCCATTATAATGTCCATTTAATCATTTAATTTAAAATACCACCACAGTGAATATTATAAGTAAATAGCCAAATGTACTCACACATGTAAACCCATACCCTCAAGTAAAGAGTATCCAAACACACAAGAATCTTCCCACATGCATATGGATATTGCCCACAAGCGTAAGTAGTGTCGCCCATAGGCACAAAATCAACTGCCGACAGGAACGGAAGAAGTTGCCCATATGCTATGTAGTACACTACCCACAGGCTAATCACAACACTTCCCTCAGTATAACAGGTAACCGGGCCATTCCCAACATGTAAACAAGAAGTACACAAGAAATTTCTCTCAAGGAAATTCTACAATTTTTACTTTAAAGGCATACCCTCGGGTATCCTGGCCAAACGGCTAAATAGAGGAACGCACCCCGGGGGTGGTCCCGGATCCAAGCACTGATCCCAAACAAAAGTTTTACAACATTAATTAATCACCTATAAAATTCTAGGTATTAAAATTATCCACGACCTCAGCCTCATGAAACCCCAAATATGGGTTTGTAGCTCAAAAACACATGAAACACACGACAATTGGAAAATAAACACCAAACCACCTACCTTAAACACCCATGAACGATATACGCGAACGACGCTTCCTGAAATGTCCAAGAACGCCATAGATCTGAGGTAAAATAATTATTGCTTAAACTCAAATAACTCCCGTTAGAGGAATAGTTGGAAAGAATGGTTAAAGAATAGTAGAGGGATTACCCGTGCGGTTCCAACGAGATCATCCGAGGCGAAAACGGATTCCGAACGGGCGCTCGGCGGATCCTCGAAGATTCGGCCTCCCTTCCCCAATCTTTCTTCCCGTTCTAAGCCTTACCTGTAAATAAGGGAGGCTACTGCCAATTTTAAGCGAAAAAAACAAAGTACA
Organism: Viscum album; assembly: GCA_963277665.1. Lineage (NCBI taxonomy): Eukaryota > Viridiplantae > Streptophyta > Magnoliopsida > Santalales > Viscaceae > Viscum > Viscum album. The sequence continues at coordinate 1,770,857,590 of OY728152.1, forward strand.
CGGCGTGTATTTCCAAGTACAAAGTGTGCACTTCCCATTTTTAAAATTTTCCTCTGGAAGCTTTCCTCCAGTGTGGTACTGTTCATATGCTGACATGACTACACAAAGTGTCTCCTTGAGTACACGGTGTGTCCAGTCGAACAGTTAGCCACCACCTTACTATTTGCCTGCCGACTGACTACACGACGTGTAAGGGACCACTACACGGAGTGTACTTGGTTCCTACACCCTTCATCGCCGACACGGCCACACGCCCTGTGTACTAATTCCACACGGACAAAAGTACACAGCGTGTACTTTCCAAATTTGGGATTTCCCCCCAATTTCCTTATTTTCTTAAAAACACTTAAGGAAAAGAGAAAAGAAGAAGCTCGTACCTCAAAACTAAGAATCGGGTTCTTAAAAACTTCCCCCTTAAAGTAATTCATCCCTAAATTTCCCTTCCAAGGGTGGCGAAGATAAATCCGTGAACAACTCCTGCCACTGAGCACATACATCGGTATCCCACTCCCAAGATTCGTCCTGCACTCGGCCATGCTGCCATAACACCTGTTCGAGAAGAACTGGCTGGCCTTGGAGAAAATTCATGAACTTTTCAACGATACGAATCAGATGCTCCTCAAATGATGCATCCATCTGAAGCATAGCCTCTTCTGGCTGAAAGGTGTGAGATGGGTCTGAATGATAGCGGTGCAACTGAGATACATGGAAGATGTCGTGCATGGATCGGTACCTCTGGGGTAACTAAAACTGAAAGGCAACCGGCCCGACTCTTCCCAGAATATCAAATGGCCCCACATACCTTAGTGAAAGTTTACCCTGTCTCCTTATCCGCTTGTGTTCCAACCTCAATGAAACACACAAGAAAACCTGATCCTCGACCACGAAATCCAAAGGTCATCTGCGGCATTCAACATAAGATTTTTGATGAGACTTCGTGGTATCCATCTGCTTCTGAATCAACTGGACCTGCTCAGAAGTCTCCTGCCCGAGACATGGTCCAAGCAAAGCTGCCTCACTTACCTCGAACCAGCACAAAGTTGATCAGCATGGCCTACCATATAAAGCCTTGAATGGTGCCATCTCAATAGTTTCTTGAAAAATTTTATTATAGGAAAACTCGACTAGGGTTATGTGCTTTTACCATGATCCCCCAAAGACTAGGACACATGCTTGCATCATTTCCTCAAGCACCTGTATAGTACGCTCTGACTGGCCATCGGTCTGAGGGTGGTAAGCTGTGCTCAGAAGAACTTGTGTACCCAGTGCCCTCTGAAAACTCTACCAGAAACAAGACATAAAATGGGCATCCCTATCTGAAATATAGAACGAGGGACCCCAGGAAGACGTACTACCTATCAGATATACAACTTCTCGAGCTCATCAACACCAAAGGTCTCCTTGATCAGAAAAAAGTGACCTACCTTCGTGAGTCTATCTATACCAACCCACACGACATCATTGCCTCTAGGTGACCTTGACAAACTAGTCACAAAGTCCATCGCAACATCATCCCATTTCCACTCCGGAATGGGTAACTGCTGTAACAGTCCAGCTGGTCTCTGATGCTCTACCTTCACCTGCTGACAGATGGAACACCTCGTAACAAAACCAGCTACTTCTCTCTTAATACCCAGCCACCAGTACTGACGTCTCAAGTCACAGTACATCTTGGTAACCCCGTGATGAGCTACCCAAGCTAAAGCATGAAAATCCTGCATCATCTCCTCGTGTATATCCCCTAGAACCCACACTCGTCCATGGAAACACGGAACATCATCATCGCCCATCGTCTAACCAGGAGGAGGGTCCTCACTTGCCACCGAATCCCGTAGAACCATTCCTTTTGAATCAGATAACTATCTCATCCTCACTCTATCCAGGAGGTTATACGTCACAACTAATGATGAAAGATAGGTTTTCCCCTAAATGTCGTGCACCTCTAAATGGATCCCAGAGAACAAGGCCATAAGCTACCACTCGCCACTGGCCTCTTGCACTGCCTGTGTCTGAGTCTTCCTGCTCAGTGCATCAGATACTGCATTACCTTTACTAGGTGTATATGCAAGCTCAAAATCAAAGGAATAACAGTATTCGACCCACCTTCACTACCTCATATTCAAGTCACGTTGAGTAAAGATATACTTGAGGATTTTGTGGTTGGTGAAAACCACAAAATGCTCTCCCAATAGATAATGTCTCCAACAACGGAACTAATGAACCACTGCAACCAACTCGAGATCATGGGTCGGGTAATTCCTCTCATGTGGCCTCAACTGCCGAGACCCGTACGCAACAACTCGATCACCCTACATCAACAATTCTCCCAGCCTAATACCGGATGCATCATAGTAAACTGTATAGCTCTTCCCTTGCTATGGGAGTATCAGGATCAGTGTTGATGTCAACCTTCCTTTCAGGTCCTGAAATGTTGTCTCACAAGATTCTGACCAAGCGAACTTCACACCCTTCTTAGTCAAACCCGTCAACAACACTGCTAAGTGGGAGAAGTCCTGGATGAAACACATGTAGTAACCAGCCAGCCCTAAGAAACTCAGTATCTCAAACACATTCTTAGGCTGATCCCAGGAAACTACTGCTCTCACCTTATCTGGGTCTACCGAAACTCCTGCCTCTGAGATGATGTAACTCAGGAAGTTAATCTGGTCCATCCAAAAGTGGCACTTTGAGAGCTTAGCATATAGTTGATGCTCTATCATTGTACTCAATACGATCTCAAGATGGGTGGCATGGTCGTGTCGTGTGTGAGAGTACACCAAGATGTCGTCCACAAATACTACCACAAAAGAATCCAGATAAGGATGGAACACACGATTCATCAGAGCCATGAAAACTGCTAGCACATTTGTGAGTCTGAACAGCATAACCAAGTACTCGTACATACCATATCTGCTCCGAAATGCTGTAAGCGTTATGTCTAATGGTCTCATGCACAACTGATGATATCCTGATCTCAATTCAATCTTTAAGAACACTCGTTCTCCCCGAAGTTAATCAAAAAGATCATCAATCCTTGGAAAGGGATATCGGTTCTTAACCGTCAACTGGTTCAGCTTACGATAATCCACACAAAGTCTGAGGGTACTGTCCGCCTTCTTCACAAAAAGGAAAGGAGAACCCCATGGCGAAGTACTGGTTCGGATGAAACCCTTTGCATGTAACTCCTCTAACTGACTCTTGAGCTACTGCAACTCAGGTGTGGCCATCCTATAAGGATGAATGGACACCGGTGCTGCTCTTGGCACTAGCTCGATAAATAAATCCGCCTCACGCTCTGAAGGAAGACCTAAAAATTCGTCCGAGAAGACATCCCTAAAGCGATCAACCACTGGAGGGAAATCATTCTAACAAGTCCCCTTGTCCTCCAGATATATGCTCGTAATCTGGGATATGACTCCACCTCTCCCATGATGCTCTGTCTCAGCTCGACTCGCCTGAACATCTCATTCGCCCTTGTATAGAAACTCTCCGCCTCCTGGTGATGTGAATCTCACCCTGCGACAATAGAAGTCTACAAAGGCATAATAGGGAACCAACCAGTCCATCCCGAGAATGACGTCATAAGCTGTCATCTCCAAGACATAGGGGTCCCAATGAAAGTGACACCAACCAACCTCAAGGGGGAACTCTTTGTACGGACGCACACCAGCCGTTCTAGTCCCCAATGGAGTGTCTAGCATCATTATATCAGAAGAATTAGAAACACAGAGCCCATGGCTCTCCACAATGGGTACAAATATGAAACTATGTGTATCACCCATATCAAAAAGTAATGAAGATAAGATAAAAGCTAATGGAATAGTAGCTATGACTGTAGAAGCTCTAAGATCCTGCTCCTGCTGGGTCTGTGGCACTGCATATGCCTGCCCAGTGCTAGGGCCCTATGACACAGCCTGATTACCCTGAGCTATCCCGCCCTGCTGCCTCTTAGATCCTGGTGTCTGGCTACCACGACCACGACCACTATCTATGCCTGAACGCCCTGACGTATTCCAGTTCCCAGACTCATAAGGAGGCACTGGTCCTGCTACCGCATGCAGAGTCTGCACAGAACCCCTCTCACTAGCCATCAGTGGAAATGCCCTGCAAAATCACTACAAATGACCCATCCTGCTGTAAGCTCGGCACTCCACTGGGTCTCGTGGACACTATGGACTCTTATGCCCCTCTCTACCACACTGGTAGAACATGACCTGGCCACCTGAAGCATTCTTATGACTGATATTTCCACCCAGAGAGAAGTACCTCTGTCTCTTCCTCTTGCCAGCAGAAATAGTACCAGTAACTAGTGCTGAACCGCCCTGGCACACACCACTAGATTCCCACAGGTTACTCTATGTAATCAGCGCCTGATTCACAATAGCATGTACAATAGGCAACCTGAAAACATTCACCAGTGCCCGAATGTCATACCAAAGACCACCATCAAAACATCAATCTCTCAACGTCTCATTGCCCACCAGAATAGGTGAAAAACGCTGAATCTCGGTGAAACTAGCAGAATAGTCCATCACCGACATAGTGCCCTACTGCAGATTCATGAACTCTCGAGCTCTATATAATCTCAGTGTCTCTGGGAAGAAGAAGTCATAGAAGACTGCTTGAAAATCCTCCCACGCCATGTCTCTGTGATGATCTGAATGGGTGGTAACATCCCACCACCTCTTCGTGGAATCATGCAGCATGTAGGTCGCGAGCTTGACCCTCCGCCCTGGAGGCATCTAAAGATGCTCGAAGATTGTCTGTATCAACCCCAGCCAAGTCTCAGTAGCCTGTGGTCCACCATCCCTTGAAAATGTTGGCAGATGCTGCTGCTGGAATATATGTGTTAGCTCATCCATAGATGTGGCTGCCAACGATGCTCCCTAAAAGGTCTGCATGAACCACATAAAGCCTTCACGGAACTGTGCCTCCATGCCTGTGTCTGGTATAACAGCAGGTGCCGTATCTAGCTCTGCTGGAGGATCCACTAGTATCCCATGGCCCACCATCTTTGGAGTATACTCATTACCGCTCTCCTGCCGAACAACACACGGTCGTCTAGGTGGCATGACTCTACAGGGTCAAAAACACGCCTTATATTCAAGATTAACAAGATTGGAAATGAAGAAAACCAAAAAGGAATAGGAAGAAGAAAGCATTTAATGTTTTTCAAAACAAGACTATACGACGTGTACCTAACTTCCCTCCCCTGCTCGGGTCTTTCAACACGGCTTCTGTTTGAACAAAACTACACGACATGTATATTATCTACACGGCGTATATAGTGTTATTTCCAACTGCCTGTGTTGCTTGTGACACGACCTACTACTCATCTTCACACTACACGACATGTTACACCCGCACACGGCGTGTACACTACCCCTTTTCCTAGCCACACAGCTAATTCCACATGGTCTGTCCCCAGACAAGACTACATGGCATGTCCCACAGGTACACGGCGTGTTCTAGATGAGCTCTGCCGACCCGTGTTGCTAGTTACATGGCTGGATATATGGATCAAACTTCACGACATGTTCAATATACACATGGCATGTACTCTAAGGGTTACACCGACCCATGTTGTTAGTTACACGGTCGGGTCCCCAAGTCACACTACACGGCGTGTTCTTCATTGACACATCGTGTTCAAGAAACGACTACACCGGCCCGTGTTTGTTAGTTACATAGCCGGGTCTCCTGCTCAACACTACACGGCGTGTACATCCGGTACACGACGTGTTTTCCCCAAGTTCTTCCCTTCCCTGTGTCACCTCCCACACGGTTTGTGACACAGGAAGAGACTACACGATGTGTAATTAGGGTACACAACGTGTACCCAAAAAGTTTATTTTTCTTCCCAAACAGAAGAAAATACACGATGTGTATACAGTAATACACAGCATGTATACTGGGTTTCCAGACAGTATGCCGCAGAAACTTCTGAGGAACCCAGTAAATACCACAAAACAATACCTAAGTGACAAATTCCGATCCGTGAGTGCCCATACTCCCCACGAATCAAATTTTGAAATATTATCTGTGTTATAACATAATAAAAAGTCAATGATACACCAAATTCCGATCAATGGGGGCCAATACTCCCCCAAAAACAAAGTTTGGCATTCATTCTACAAACCGGCTCATACCAAATACCCTATCATATAGCAGGTAGTTATCAAGTAACTATCACAACAACATGCTTTTCTAGCACATCAACTATCACAACAACATGCAATTTCTAATTCACCTACATAGCATGGAACTATGCATGGCATGTGATTTCTAGCATGTGCCTAAACGATGAATGAGATGGAATACCCTCACCTCATCGGGTTGAAACTAAATAGAACCCATAAATAAAATATAAACAGCACAATCACAAGTGTGTCACCCAACGGTGAAATTATATCAACTGTAAATTTCAAAATCAGTATAATTGGATTTCCCCTGTACACGGGTTAGCTACACCCGCGCAAAACTTATTACCAAATACCATTCCCATCCTATCCCTGACTAAGGCTCCAAATAGTCAGTCAAAGAAAAGAACCCCCTCTGATACCACTTTGTAACGTCCCGGTTCCGGGTACCACTCCACGGGTGCCCCGAACCCGGTTCGCCATGTGACCTCAAGCATATTTCCCCAAACGCCAGAGGCTACCGACTAGCAGCGAGGGCCCAAGCCTGATAGTGGGGAAACTATGCCCTCGATTGTCAAAGTGTAGCGCATCGACATATAAAATAATCATATAGAAACAACGGAAGCAGTAAACCATACAAAAATGATATTAACCACTGTAGTAGATATAACCAACCAGTTTATAAAATGATGCAACATGCCTCAATTCTATGAAAATAGCCAGAACATGTTACAACGCAATACAATACTAAACAACTGAAGTACAAGTACAGAAAATGAGAACAGAACAGCCAGAGGAATCACGAGCCAATGCTCAGTCCCATGCTCTCCTACACCCCAACAGTAATCAAGTACCTATATAGGGAACCTTGCCCTTATATACACCAGTAGAAATGTAATCTGTTTGGGCCGAAAAGCATGGCCCAAAAAGGGTGTGAGAAATAAATCCCAGTAGGCTCCCACCAAAGGCTCGTGCCCAACTATGTGTAAACATGAAACAACAGTGCGCAGTAATAAAATGCAATAAAGTTAGTAGGACTGAAAGTAACTGACTTAACTAGTTATATTTACATTATAATATCCATTTAATCATTTAATTTAAAATACCACCATAGTGAATATTCTAAGTAAAAAGCCAAATGTTCTTAGACACGTAAACCCCTACCCTCAGGTAAAGAGTATCCAAACACACAAGAATCTGCCCATAGGCATATAGATATTGCCCATTGGCGTAAGTAGTGTTGCCCACAGGCATATAATCAACTGCCCACAGGTACAAAAGAAGTTTCCCACAGGCTAAGTAGTACACTGCCCATAGGCTAATCACAAAAATTCCCTCAGGCTAAGAGGTAACCGGGCCATGCCCAACATGTAAACAAGAAGTACACAAGCAATTTCCCCCAAGGAAATTCTACAATTTTTACTTTAAAGGCATACCCTAGGGTATCCTGGCCAATTGTTTAAATAGAGGAATGCACCCCGGGGGTGGTCCCAGATCCACACACTAATCCCAAACAACAGTTTTACAACTTTAATTAATCACTTACAAAATTATAAGTATTAAAATTATCCACGACCTCAGCCTCACGACACCCCAAATATGGGTTCTTAGCTCAAAAACACACAAAACTCATGATAGTTGGATAATAAACACCAAGATACCTACCTTAAACACACACGAATGATATACGCGAACAACGCTTCCTGAAATATCCAAGAACGCCATAGATCTGAGGTATAATAATTCTTTATTAAACGCAAATAACTCCCATTAGATGAATAATTGGAATGAACAGTTAAAGAAGAGTAAAGGGCTTACCCATGCGGTTCCAACGAGATCATCCGAGGCGGAAACGGATTTCGAACGTGTGCTTAGTGGATCCTCAAAGATTCGGCCTCCCTTCCCCAAGCATTCTTCCCGTTCTAAGCCTTCCCTATAAGTAGGGGAGGCTACATCCCATTTTAAGCGAAAAAAGTACACGACGTGTATTTCCAAGTACACAGCGTGTACTTCCCATTTTTAAACTGTTCCTCTGGCGGCATCCTACCACTGTGGCACTGTTCATATATCGACATGACTACACATCGTGTCTCCTTGAGTACACAGTGTGTTCAGTCGTACAACTTGACACCGCCTTACTATTCACCTGATGAGTGACTACACGGTGTGTAAGGGACCACTACATGGCATGTACTTGGTTCCTACACCCTTCATCGCCAACACGACCACACTCCGTATGTACTCATTCCACACGGCCAAAAGTACACGGTGTTTGGACAAAGTACACGGAGTGTACTTTCCAACTTTGGGATTTTCCCCCCATTTTCCTTATTTCCTTAAAAACAGTTAAGGAAAAGAGAAAAGAAGAAGCCCGTACATCAGAACTAAGAACCGGGTACTTAAATAATATCTTTGGATTGATATTGAATTTATTATTAATTAATATTTTCAGAAATTCCAAAAGTTCCCCTCACTAGAATTATAGAAGGGAACTTCCTCCCTCACTTCTTCACATCACATTGGGCCTTCGAACTCGACCATCCCCTTAAAATTCCCCTTATCAACTTCCCTAGCCCAATTATAGAGGTTATTTTCTTCTCAAAAGACCATCTTTAGTGTCCATAAAAGGACATCTAAATGATTTTCTCCAAATAAGAGGTGTTTTGGATACATACAAAAAAAATCATGCTTAAGGTAAATTTTTATTTCACGATCTCATAATTATCCTAGATTGTTAATAGTTATGTATTTATTAGGTAATATTTATCTCCGATGTCCATGTTTCCTAAAACAAATTCCAATATATTTATACTATTCTTCTATAATATGTTAAAGTCATTTTTACCCATGTGTGAATTTTTACTAAATGGTATGAAGGGAATATTTTGTCATTTACCTAACAAGGTACTTTCTGATATTTCTAGAAAAAGAATGAGAAGATTGTTTTGTTAATTATATATAATGAATATTTTTTATGCTTTCCTGAGGTCTTAATGTCTTGAATCCTCCCTTACAATCTTACAAGTTTATTTTCAAAGAAATTTTTTTGTTTTAAAATTTGGTGACAATTTTAAAAAATAATAAATCTTTACAGAAAAACGGATATTTTCCTCAAGAAATAGTTTCAAGTTATCATGTAGGACTATTTTCCATCTAAGATAAAATTAATTTATTTTACTTTTGTTTTATTTGGTTTTATGATTCAAGGATACAATAATTATTCTTTCTATGGTTGTTTTATGTTTATGATGGAATGATATTTATGAAACCCATTTCTTTTCCATGAGTTATGTTATGATTAAATGATGTTTATGGAACCCATTTCATCCCATGTGTTCTAGTATGATGAATGATTTATGTTCTTATAGAACAAATATGTATGGTTTTCATTATGTGATGGGCAATACCTATATCTATCTTTGATGTATTGGGTAATTATTTATATCTCATGATATAGATAGAGATACAATTGGAAGTGAAATCGGTTGAGTAATATAGTACATGAATGGGGATTGATCTTTTTTCAGCAAAAGACTTTGTTCACTACGATGGTTTGGGGAGTGAACCCATTCCACTATGGTAGTCTTGTAAAAGAGACTTGACAACTATGTAAATGATATTCTATACCTATGTATTTTCCGTAATAAATTTTTTTATACAAATACTATTTTTCTCATGGATTCTATTCCTTTATGATTTATGTATTATGAACTGACAATATTAATTCCATGACTCAATATTATGATATATTTTTTATAGGGTATTATAATGAAATTTTACGTTTGTGTTTTTACATTCTTATGCTCTTGGTTTGGTTGATATCTTCATTACTTACCCTTAGTGAGCATATGAACTCATCCTTTTCATGTGTCCCTTTTCCACAGGATATAAAGATATGTTTTTTGTAGTAATATAAAAGGGAAAGTCCTTTATTGGATATGTTGATGATATTTCACTAGATTATAATAATATGTTCCAATTTTCTAATGGAACTAAACTTATATGGTCTTCAGGTGTATGTTTGTGTGATTTATGAAATATTAAAAAAACATTATGCAATTTCTATGAACATTAATCCTGGGTTGATATATTTGGTATCAAAGGTAATGCTTAGTCATCCTTTAGAAAATAGGATGAAAAAACCTAAGTAAGATCACTAAGGATAAGTCTAAGTATAGGTTACAATCTAAGAATTTAGGTAACGATGATGGATAACCTAATATTAAACCTAAGAAGTTATATATTGAAAATAATTTCCCTGAATTATGTGGTTTTCCAACTATGGATAGTTTTCTTCAAACAATACCTTGGTTTTAGTAAATAGATAGAAAATGAAGCAATCAGGTTAATGATGAATTCAACAAGAAATGAAATGATTATCCTTCTAAGAACCCCAATGTTATGGGATTTTGAATAAAAAATCATGTTTATATGATCAAACAACTTTCTCAAGCTATGAATCATATTGGACTTCCAAATGAAATAAGGAGGGAACAAAATTATGTTGATTCCTTCAATAGAAAACTTCCACCTTCTTTTAGTGATTCTTATGATCTACTAGTGGAAGAGCAATGGACCAGTACCACTGATAAGAAATTTTCAGTTCTCCAATGTTCGGAATGTTATAAAATCATTTTGGCAGTATAAGATTTAGAAGGTGAAGCAGATCAATGATGGAATCTCATCAAGAATATGAAAAAATGTGATGAAATTGACACCATGTAATGGGATGAGGTCAAGAACTTATTTTTTGACAAATACATTCCTCATATAATTCATACGAATATGGTGATTGAGTTCCTTGAGTTTAAGAAAAAGGATGTTGAATCCATTAGTGCCTATAAGGAAACTTTTTCAAGGCATGCGAGGTATGCTTCTGGGATTATCATCTAACCTGAATGTAAGGTTGATCGATTCCATAGTGTATTAAATCCAATTATTTGAAGGTAATTATCAGTAAGGGACTTTAGTATCTGTGAAGAAATAAACTTATGTGACATCAATGTGGAAATGGTGGTTAGAGTTATATATCAATATCTTGGTTTTGATAAGAAACTAAAGATAAAGGTTAAAGAAAAATATTAAAACATAGTGAAAAGAATATGCTATTTTCTTTCATGTTCAGGTGAGGGAAGATGTATAGTGAAAATTATATAAAGGGGACCAGTAAATGTTTCAAGTGTGGAAAGGAAGTTCATCTAGAAAATTAATGAATATTAAATGGTAATAAGTTAACTAATGATGTGAATAGATATAAGGCTTGAAAGAATTACCCCTCACACTTTATTGATTCATGTGCAAGGAAAATGGGAATTATGATAACCAGTGTCCAAATATAAGGGCTATCGATGATGACCAACATAAAAAATCTCTTAAATCTAAAGTAAAAGGGAAATCACATTCAATCACTATTGGTAATGTGTAGCATGAAAATGAAGTTGGAGAATGATTTAGTGTTTATGTAATGGAATTCAAGAATGGTGCTGTAAATATACTTTTATGGTATTGCAGAATAATAAAACATATAAGGATTGGTCTACTGTAGTTTTTCTTTATGGATTAAAAATAATATGTTGAATGGTACTAGTTTTTATGAAAATTTATTGAGGTTTCATGGTGATATCTTTGGAGAACACAAGATTAAGTTAATGATAAACCTTATCATGTGCTTGATGTTGGGATAATGAAATAAAGTGATGTTTGATTGTGATAAAACCAATGGTATAGAATTAATGAACATGTGACTAATATGATAAGAAATTGGACTATAATTTTAAGGAATGAACTTATAGAATTTTTCGATTTATGATGAAAGGGTTAATTTTGGAAGGGATTCATTTTTTGGCTATCGTTTTATGGTAAATCAAGTAATTACCATATCTTAAGAGAATACATGAAAGTGGTTTTCACATGATTGGTGTGTGCCAATTAATAGATACCTTTAGATGTTTTTAGAATAAAGGATTAATTGATTTTGGAAATTTGGTGACCTTATTTAGAAAATATTGGATTTTAATTATGAATATTTTGATGTTTAAATTGGGAAGAGGTTTTAGATATTAAATTATTTTCTCTCTATATGAGGATTTATGCATATTGGATAACTTGTGTTGACCTTTTTATTTTTATTTTATTTCAATATAGATGGAATGACCTATCATTCCATTTATGGATCACATGATATGATAATTATTTAATAATGAAAAAGTCACCTCCATTTCATAGAATAATAGATGAAGCGAAAATTGATCAAATCACAACAAAATAATAATATTATATATATGAAATATTATGGCATTAATTAAGTATTCCTCCTCTCAAAATTACTCAACTCTAGAGAAAGGATTTTGAAACCAAAAAATTTATCCTAATACCTTTTTTTCTAAGGAATAAAATGGTACCTTACATCATCAAAGATTTATAGCTTTGTGATTATTTATTTTCTCCTAACTATATTCTCTATCACTCTCCATCAGAACCAAATAGTTAGATTTCACTTCCATGTCAATGTTTTAAAAATCCACTAATGTTCTCCCATGTGAAACCCCAGTTATTATTTACTTTGAGTAACCCTTATGTTTTAAACTTTTTCTTTTAAAAGGGAATTTTTGTATCCATTTTACTAAGTAGGTTTTTATGAAAGAAACGTTCAATTATTAATCCTTTGATAACATAGAAAAATTTAGAGGGAGAAATTCATTTTATGGGGAATGTAACACCCCAATATTTTTATGAAAAATATATCTATATTTTTTAAATCATTTATTAAATGCTACCCTATGTAAAGATTCATCTACATGAAATACTGTATTATCTTCCGTAACACGCAACACTGAGTTTCTATGAAACATCATTTTATATTTTAATTATTAAACAAAACTATTTTAACCAAGCTGTTAGAATGGTGGGTTTAAATAGGATTAAATATATAATGGAAATATTTTATATATATATATATATAATTAATTCTTTGGTGGCCAATTAATTTTAAATGAGAATAAATACCCTTTGGAATATAAAAGGAAAAAAATTTCCCAGAAAAACTATTTCATTTTGCATTATTTTTTTACCGATAAATATAAAAATTAATATTATTGGATTATATATATAATATTAAATATAAAATTTAATATTCATTGAATGTGTTTTAAAGGAATAAAAAATATTGTTTTATGCTTAATTTTTTTTCTAAAGGTAGTTTTATCAACTTTTAATAGTGCACCTATTTTTGAACAATAATTTGTAACATTTATAAATTATATTTTAAAAACTAATATTCAGTTTTGAAAGAGTAAATTTAAAATTATCTCATAACTACAAGAAATTCATCCTATACCAATGCCTCTATCCCAATAGTTTAGATAAACCGTTGGGATAGGATTCATATAACAACGGTTTGTTGAAAACCATTGGTATAAGAAGTTTTGGACTATATTTTCCCAATAGTTTGAAGAACCGTCGGGAAAGGCCTGAGCATATAAGAGTTTTCCCAACATTGTTTTGAAATTGTTGGGATAGTGGAGAGTGTACACCCTTATGCCAATGATTCATTGAAACCGTTAGGATAAAATACCACAAATGCAGCACCCGATTCCAATCCAAATTCGCCTACATTAAGACCTAAATGAGAGCTCCATTTTTTGAGTGTGAAAACCATTATTCCCAGCAATTGATTTTTTGTTCTTCCACATCAAATCTGTATGTTATAAATTAGTTTTATTTTCTACCTCCATTTATTCCATTTTTCATTCATATTTCCTTGAAGACAAGGTTGTTTTTTGTTTTTTGTTTTTTGTTTTGATTATACCTAAACGATCGCTCCCCTATTCTTTGCGAACCCTTATTCCCAACCTGTGATCCATTCTTGATTCAAGTAAGTTTTTTTTATTCCACCTCAAATAGATAATAACACAGTGTAGCATATTTCCCCTAACATAAGACATGATTCCTCTAGTAGAATATCTATTCAAATAATTATTCTTCCAGTTCATAAATTTGTATCTATGGAATGTTTTGCTGTTTCATAGAGTTACTTTGTGCATCATTCCACTAAATAGAGTTCCTTTTAGGTGTTCTATTTAAAAACTATTGATTATAATAATGGTTCATGTCTTATAGTGATATTTTAGTGATTTCCTATTATATTGATCTACCATGGTAGTGAGTTCTTAAATTGTAGGGAGACCTACTATGTGTCTCCATTTCATAATTTATTTTTTCGAGGGAATGGCAGGGGGCTATGTAGTGGGAAGGGGGTTTGCTGTAGGGGGTTGTGAAATGGGAGGGGGGATGTGGGGGTTGAAATGGGAATGGGGGGATGTACTTTGGGAGGGGGGTTAGCTGTAGGGGGATGTGCAGTGGGGGATGAAGGGGATGTAGGGGGTGGATATGTATGGTTGGTACTATTAGGGGTGGAGGTGTGTAGTGTGGGTGTGGGGGGTGAGGGCGGCGTGGGGGGTGGGGGAGGGGGATGTAGGGTGGAAGGGGGTTGTACGGGGCTGTAGGGTGGGAGGGGGGTTGTGGAGTGAAATGGGGTGGCTGGGAGATAGGGGCTGTGGAGTGGGAGGGGTGGGGGCTGTGCCGTGGGAGGGGGGACGCAGGGGGGTTGTGTAGTGGGAGGGGGTTGTAGGGGGTGTGCAGTGGGAGTGGGGGGGGGGGGTAGTGTGGTGGGAGTGGGTTAGCTGTAGATCAGTTGTGCAGTGTGGGAGGGGTGTGGTGTGCAGGGTGGGGGATCAAGGGGTGAGGGTGTGTGCAATGTGGGGGGTGGGGGCTGGAGGGGGAGATGGGGGAGGGGGACTATAGGGGGGGCTGTAGGGGGGTGTGTAGTGGGAGGTGGGAGCTGTAGGGTGGGGGGGGTGCAGTGGGATTGGGAGGATGTACACTCCCAACCCTCAAATCATTTAAATCCATGAAAAATACATGTGCCTTGCTATATCCCAAACATATAATAACTCATCCTTATAATATTTTGGCTATACACAGACCAAAACTCTCCTCCATCTCAACTGCCTGATCTTCAATGTCCCGAAATTTAATATGACTTTGACTGTAGATGTATCATTCCCACATGCCTAGAGTACCCCCAACAACTCAATATAATTAATCGCTCCCTTCAGTGGGAACTCCCCCCATAGAAATTACCAACCTCATCACTTCCCGACCCAAGGTATCAACATCCAGGTGGTTCCACAACGACCATCATCCCATAACACCCATATTAGAAGCATCATACACCATCATTTCCCACATCCCATCATATTACCATTTCATAATCACACCACACATGATGCCATTAAAATACCACATCAAACTCAATGCTCATACAAGTCCTGCATCACTCTGGTTTCCCATATATTAACTACACTTTGTTAATTCACTTATCACACATACACCTCATGCACCAATTTCCATAATAAAAAACTAAAAGCCATAGTCACATGCTCAAAATGTAACTCTAACTATCATGGGATCACTGAAATGTGAGTGGGATCTCACTCTTGAATACCATATATACCTAGCAGAATTTTCTAGAGGCATAATTCCGGATGCTCTCTCTCTTTTGATTGTTGAGTGAAATAAAGCCACAGAATCAATGTATCATAATTTTAATGTACTGATGACACTTAGTAAATAACCATCCAACTAAAAATTAAATTTCATTATTAAATATTGTACGATTTATTGAATTCATTATATATCTATACAGGATCACCTAAAAAAATGGATAGTTTCATTATTTGTGGACAACTCGACCACCCCCTGGACACCCTGTACCCCCTGGACAACCCCAACACTCATGTGGATAGCCCGCCCACCCCCCAGGACACCCCCACCACCCTTGTGGACACCTCTTACACCCTAGACATCCCCACCACCCCTGTGGACAGCCCACCCACCAACCTAGACACCCCCTACCCCCTGGACAGCCCCACCACCCTCGTGGACAGCCCACCCACCCCTATGGACACCCCTACCCCCTAGAAAACCCCCACCCCTGTGGGAAGACCGCCCACCCCCCGTGGACAACCCTCACCCCTGGACATCCCACCCACCCCCTAGACACCCATACCCCCTAGACAGCCTTGTGACCCCTGTGGGCAGCCTGCCCACCCCCTGGATAGCCCCTACCCACTGGACAGCCCCCCCCCCACCCCCACCCCTGTGGATAGCCCGCCCACCCCCTGGACACCCCTTACCCCCTGGATAGACCCGCCACCCTTGTGGAAAGCTCTCCCACCCCCTTGGACACCCCTACCCCCTGGACTCCCCCACCACCATGGACAGCACGCCCACCCCCTAGACACTCACACCCCCTTGGATAGCCACACCACCACTGTGGAAAGCTTTCCCACCCCCTGGACACCCCGTACCCCCCTGGACAGCCACACCGCCCCCGTGGATAGCTCTCCCAACCCCTAGACACACCGTACCCCCTGGATAGCTCTTCCACCCCTGTAGACAGCACACCTAACACCCTAGACACCACGTACCCCCTAGACAGGCCAACCACCCCCACGGATAGCACGCCCACCCTCTAGAAACCTCGTACCCCTGCATATCCACACCACCCCTGTTGACAGCCCGCTCACCCCCTGGACACCCCTACCCCCTGGACAGCCCTTCCACCCCTGTGGAAAGCCCTCCCACCCCTAGAAACCCGCCCTCGACAGGCCCCCACCCCCCGTGGACAGCCCACCCACCCTTCTGGACACCTTGTACCCCCCTGGACAGCCCCACCACCCCCCGTGGACAGTGCGCCCACCCCCCTGAACACCCTGTATCCCACTGGACAACCCCTCCACCCCTGTGGACAGCCCGCCCACCCCCTGGACAACCCCACCACCCCCGTGGATAGCCTTCCTACCCCCACCCTCATAGACATCCCACCCACCCCTAGACACACTATACCTCCATGGATATCCCCCCACCTCCATGGACAACCCGCCCAACCCCCTAGACACCCTCTACCCCTATGGACAGCACTACCACCCCTGTGGAAAGCCCATGTACCCCCATGGGCACCCCCTACACCCTCTAAATAGCCCCCATGGATATCACCCCTCCCCCAAGACACCCCTACCATCCTGGACAACCCTACCACCCCCATGGAGAGCTCGCCACCCCCCCGTACACCACCTACCCCTAAGACACCCTATACCTCCCATGGACAGCCCGCCCACCCCCAAGACACCCATATCCCCTGGACATCCCCACCACCCCCGTGGACAGGCCGCCCACCCCCTAGACACCCCTACCCCTTGGACCGCCCTGCCACCCCTATGGACAGCCCGCCCACCCCTCTGGACACCCCCTACCCTCTGGACAGCTCTGCCACCCCCGTGGACAACCCACCCACCCCCCTGGACACTCGTACCCCCATGGATATCCCCACAACCCTTAAGGATAGGGCCCACCATTGTATACCCCGGAGCCCCCTAAACAGCCTTGCCACCCCCATGGACAGCCTGTCCACCCCCTAGATAGTCCCGCCACCCCGAAGGACAGCCCGCCCACCCCTGGACAACCGTACCCCCTGGATTTCCCCGCCTCCCCTTTGGAAATCCCTCCCACCCCCTGGACACCTCGTATCCCCCTAGACATCCCCCACCCCCATGGATAGCCCGCCCACCCCCTAGACACGCCGACCTCCGTCGACAGCCTCCCCCACCCCCCTTGTACACCCCCGGATAGCCCCGCCACCCCCGAGGATAGACCGCCCACCCCTGGACAACCCTACCCCCTAGACCACCCCACCTCCCCTATGGACTGCCCGCCCACCCCCTCAACACCTCGTATCCCCCTAGACAGCCACCCCACCCCTATGGATAGCCCGCCCACCCCTTGGACACCACGACCTCTGTGTACAGCCTCCCCACCCCCCTTGGATGCCCCGACCCCTATGGATAGCCCTCCCACCCCATAGAAACACCGTACCCCCTAGAAATCCCCCCCCCCCCACCCTCGTGGACTGGCCGCCCACCACTGGATACCCCCTACCACTCTAGATAGCCCTGTCACCCCCGTGGACATCCCACCTCCCCCCCCCCTAGATAGCACGCCCACACCTTGGATAGCCCCGCCACCCCCATGGACAGCCCGCCCACCCCCCAGCACACCCCTACCCCCTGGACATCCCCCACCCTCATGGACAGCCCACCCACCCCCTGGACACCCCTACCCCCTGGATAGCCCCGCCACCCCTGTGGATAGCCCGCCCACCCCCTGGACACCCCCCGATGCCCATGGAAAGTCCGCCCATCCCATGGACACATCGTACCCCCTAGATAGCCCCCCACCCCCTTGGATAGAACAACCACCCCCCAAGACACCCCCTACCCCCTAGACAGCTCCGCCACCACCGTGGATCACCCTGCCACCCCCGTGGACAGCCCGCCCACCACCCTGGACACACCGTACCCCATTCATAGCCCTACCACCCCCCGTGGAAAGCATGTACACCCCCTAGACACCCCCAACCCCGTGGATAGCCCGCCCACCCCCAGGGCACACTATACCCCCTGGATAGCCCCCACCCCCGTGGACTACCCGCCCGCCCCCCTCTGGACACCCCTACCCCTCTAGATAGCCTCTCCATCCCTGTGGAGGGCCCACCCTCCCCCTGGACACCCCCTACACCCTGGATAGCCCAGTAACCCTCGTGGATAGCCCGCCCACCCCCCGGACACCCCTACCCCCTGGACAGTCCCGCTACCCCGGTGGACTGCCCTCCCACCCCCATGTACACCCCGTACCCCCTTAGATTGCGTCGCAACATCATGGATAGCCCGCCCACCCACTGGACATTTCTGACCCATGTGGACAGCCTTCCCACCCCCTGGACACCCCAAACCCCCGTTGACAGCTCGCCCACCCATGGACACCCCCACCCCCGTAGACAGTCTGCCCACCCCTCTAGACACACTGTACCCCCTGGATAGCCCCCCACCCCTGTGGACTGCCCACCCACCCCTTGGACACACACTACCCCTCTAGACAGCCTCGCCACCCCCAAGGGTAACCCACCCACCCCCTTGGATGCCCCCTACTCCCCATCGACAACCCCTCCACCCCACCCCCATGGACAGCCTGCCCACCCCCTACCCCCTTGATAGCCCCCACCCCCCTGGATAGTTCTCCGACCCCCTGGACACCTCGTACCCCCTGGACAGCCCCGCCACCCCTATGGACAGCCCATCCACCCCCTTGACACCCATGTCCCAATGGACAACCCCGCCACCCCCATGGACAGCCCGACCACTCCCTGGACACCTTTTAAACCCTAGACATCCCCAACCCCCATGGATAGCCCCTCACCCCCTAGACACCCACCCACCATCCACATCCCCCAGCGACCCCCATCCCCCAAAAGACCCCCACCCCATGGGCACCCCAACCCCCTTGGGATATCCCCCAACCCCCTGGACAGCCCCCACCACATGGACACCCCCACCCTACCCCGTGGACACTCCCAAACCTGTGGACAGCCCTTCCACCTACTTGGGTACCCTTTAACCCCCTTGATATCCCCCACCCCCATAGAAAGCACCCCTTGGAAACCCCTACCCCTAGGGAAATCCCCCTACCCTTGGATATCCCCCAATCCCATAGACGATCCCCACCCCGGGACACCACCCCACCACCTGGACATCCCCACACCCTTGTCACCCCCACCCCTATGGACATCCCCCACCCCCTTGGATGGACACCACCCAACCAAATAGGGACCCCCACTATTAGACTGCCCCCACCTTGGACATCCCCCCTCACCCAACCCCCTTGATGACCCCCACCCTCTGGACACCACCCCACCACTTGGACCTCACCCCCTGGACACCCCTACCCCCTGGACAGCCCCACCACCCCTGTGGACAGCCCACTACACCCCATGGACACCCCATACCCCCTGGACATCCGCCCACCTAGGTGGATTGCCCACCCACCCCCTAGACACCCCTACCCCCTGAGACACCCACCCCAACCCCCTAGACATCCTCCACCACCTAGAAACCTCCTACACCATTAGAAAGTACCCCCAAACCCCTGGAAAGCCCCCACCCCCTTGACATCAACAACTTATTTCACTCCTCAACACTATATCTTGCCAAAATCATTGATAAAAAAATACAATCCAATCAATAAGAACATCAATGTCCCCCTTTTCATCTGTTTTACAATACCAAAAAACAAATCTTATACCAATATGTTTGTATCTTTTTCCACATTATTTATAATAAATACAAAGGATATCTTGGGATCATCTCATTTCATTTAACTTCTCTAAATGATACCATCTTATCCCTATTTTACTCAAAATTACATCTTGCATCACGTTTTGAGAGAATGAATGTTTCACAAACAACTTACCTAAGATAATTTGTTTAATCTACATTATATCTATATGGGATAACATAGAAAATAATATAAAATTAACCAAGACATAAAGGTTGTACGTTAATAAACTCAACATGTGATTCCATTTTAAAATAACTCAAATTAGGGGTTGTATAAAAGATCCCTTATAAAGATATAGTCTACAGTAAAATAAACAGATAGATAATAAAATTAAAGCAAAAGAAATAATATGATATTTTATGGTTTTGTATTGGGGAGATCATTATGAAACTCAAGTGCCTTTATAGACTGGTGGTATAGAATGATAAGCATTCTGTATTCTAAATTCTGTGTTATTATGTAGGTAAATTCATAGGGAAGCAGCATTCTTCTAGAAAAATTGCAGGCATAGGGAAGCTACTTGCTTCTTGAAAAATTGCAGGCTCTATACCAATGGTTTCCAAAACCACTGGTATAAAATTGATAAACCCACTCTTTACCATTGGTTTACAACCATCGAAAAATGTATCAGTTCAATATTTACCAACAGTTTTTGAAACTGTTGGTAAAGGCCTATTATTCTCAATATTTACAAATGGATTTCATAAACCGTTGGTAAAGATATATTCCAATGGTTTCTAAACCATTGGAAAAGATAATATGATTTTAGGTAGATTTTCCCAATGGTTATTTTATAACCCATTGGTATAAGCTGATCTACACAGTTTTCTTGCAAACAGTTGGCTAAAAAGTTGGTAAAAGTTTTCCGAGTGGTTATACAGGTTTTACCAATGGTTTAAAGCATTGGTATATGCTAAATTTCTATTAGTGAAGGGTTATTTTTTGGTATTTTTCTAAAGAATTTTATCTTTTTATGAATAGTGAAAGTACAGATTTTTATTGAAAATTAAATTTTGTTTTAAAGCATTTACAAGGTAAAATTATGTTTTTTATTCGTTTTAAATTTTCATTATTTAACAATAATCCAATTGTATTTTTTGAAAATTATTTTATAAATTAAATTATTATAAAAACAATTTATGTTTTGAAAGGTCATTTTTTAGAAAAACTAGTTTTGATGAAATTTTATTAGTTTTATTTTTAATTAAAATTTTCAAATTCTGTGTTATTAATTTGGAAAAATAGATTAAAAATTTTGATTCATAATTTTAAAATTTTTGGTTTAGGTACCTTTAATTTTTTTCCAACATGAATAGTAACCATGGTATATTTTGTTACAATGGTAAATGGTAAATCTTGTAATTTTGGATAAAAATAAAAGGATAACGACTATAAAAAGACTATAACACATGATTTTTTTAATGAATGTAATTAGTTTTACCCTTAATAACTAAAGTTATAAATATAATTATTTAATGTACTCTTGTACATGAAAATGACATTGATATTTTTAAAATTAAAGAAAGCGACGAAATGTCACACTCTTAATTTTTGGTAGTGTAATATTTGTTAGATAGAGTTAACCAGAAGTTAACTTCAAAAGTAAATTTTATTTGGAAATAAGAAATATTTTTCTAAATATTGACAATTTATTTATAATTTCAGAGAAGAAATAATCACCATAATTTCTCACACAACATTGAAGATGTAATTATTTTATTAAAGGAAATATGAAATAAATGATATTAAAAATATTAAAATAAATATAATTTTAAATAAATAATGTAACCCACAAATTTAATAGAATTACTTGATATGTTAGATAAATAATAAAATAGTTTTATATAATTTATCTTCTTGTTCTTAAATTTTTAAAAATCAAAGTAATGAATAGTATCAAAATTGACATTAATAACATTTTAAAATAAATAATATTATATTAAATGATATAAAATTCATAAAAATATTACATTATGATAAATAATTTGGATAAGGATGAAAATATCATCAATGATTTAATTATTAGTATTTTTTCCATTTTATAGTAACTATATAATCCTTTAAAGTGTAAAAATTCAAGTCGTCATTATAAGAGTTAAAATGGTTATTTAAGTCTTACAATAAAAAAATGTTATAACCAAGACCAAAACTTATCCAAAAAAATATAGAATGAATAATATTATACTATTATAACATCGGACTTGAATTTAAGTTATTTTATCTAAACTATTATATGAACATTACTTATATAAAATTTAAATCAAATATGGTTACAAAATGTCACTCTCATTGTATTTAATATATATCATCTCTTCGCATAGGAACAAAATAAACATATGAATGAAAAAAAGACTATTTCTATCTTAATGAAATTATTTTCATTATTGATTTTTTTAATTTTTATAAATAATATAATACCTTAAATTCTTGTTCTATACGAATAAAGTATTTATTTAATTAACAGAAAATTAAAATAAATGAATTTAAAAATATTAATTTTTTATAATTTGAAAATTTTAATGCTTGAAATAAATTTTTCTAGATCCGTATTACATATTAGATTTATTCACAATAATTATATTATAATTTATCCTTTGTCTTGATGTATTATAAATTTAATTAAATGAATATTTTCAATTTGACACTAATGATATTTTATAAAAATAATATTTTGTTAAATTATTTAAAAATCATAAAACATCTTTAAAAATATATAAAAATTATGATATGAATTAAAGTGTTATAAATGGTTAATTTATTAATTAATTTACATTGCATAAGTTAACATTACTATAACACCCCAAGCTTCCATAATACATTTCCCTTTAAATAATGCAATTGCTTGCGTTGTACGCAACTCAGAGTTTCAACACACCACGACCAACCAAACTAGCTGTTATGTAAAGTAATACCCACTTTTTGAATTTTTTAAAATTTTATTTTTTATAATGCACTTCATTTTTGGATTCTTAATATCAAAATTAGCTTAGGGTGATTTTTTGGTATTTTTCTGAAAACATTCAATTTTTGATAAATAGTGAAAAACACTGCATTATTGGTTAAAACCGACTTTTTATTTAAATAATTTGTTATTTTATTGAAATTTATATTTGTTAAAAATAGTTATATAATACATATAAATTTTCAATGTAATTCATTGGAGTCATTTTATAATAATATTAGATATATAATATTTTATTGAACCTTTTACCGTCTTTTACCCACCTTCTAGGCACATTGGCAAATTTGCATTAAACGTAATTTTACTACTTTGGTGTATTATATTTCAAAAATTTGAGAGACACAATTGATGTTATTATGTAAAATGTGGTTCAATAAGATGAAAATAATTTTTGTTGAATAGTAAATTTTGACTTTTATTTACCATGGTTAAAAGTAAGTATGGTAATTAAAGATATAAATGATATTATTATTACCCTAACACATGTAATAACTCTATTTTTTAAGTGTATTTTGACCAAAAACAACCTTAGGAAAAAAATATGAACATTTAGGACCACTTGGATTAGATTAAGACATTTATTATTAATTAATTAAAAGAAGAGTTAAAAGTGTTGAATTACAAGTTTAATAACTAAACCATTTTTAATATAGATATATACATAAGATAAATTAGATTATAAATATGGATTAGAAATATAAAAATATTTCTTACAAAATGGTATTTTATTATAATTTTTATACATTAAATAATTATAATAATTTATGACACAATGAAGATGCAGTAATTACCTTAATAATGAAATATTAAAATAATTGATATTATAAATATCCAAATAAATGTAAATTAAGACTTTGGATTAATTCCACGAATTTTATAGGTTAATATAACTTATTTTGTTTGATTAAATGATTTTTTTAAGTAATCAATTTGTTAAGACGTTAACAAAAATCAAATACTAAATAGTGTCAAAATCGACATAATTGAGTTTTTTAAAACAAATACAATATTATTAAGTGATATAATGGTCTTCAAAATCTAAGGCTTGTCCAAAGGACTTATATAATAATAGATATGTCATCAATTAACCACTTGGGGTTCTCTTGGAATTTTATAGTAAGATTATTAACCATAAAATATAATAATACAAGAATACATGGTAAAAGTAAGACTTTTTAGCTAAGAGTTAAATCTAAAAGATAAAGTTAATATGGAGACCTAAACCTATCTAAAACCTATTATTTGAGGGGGTTTCAACCCATCCATACCTTAGCTTCAAAATAAATTATTTTGGATCCATTATAAACTCAATATAATTGTATAATAAAAATAATAATTCATGCTTTTCCAAAAGTGACCCTCACCTCTATTGAAAAAAGTTACTTCCCATTATCCAAAAATCACACCTCCAAATATATTTGTCTTGACCAAAAATTACCAAAATATCCTCCCAACTACCCCCTTCTACCTAGAGGCCTTATTGATCAAATAAAAATGAAACATCTGAAGAAGACGTAATAATTTCAGCACCTTTTTCAAAGTTATTTTCTTCTTCCACTTCCCCTTTCTTTGTTGTTTCCATTCCAAAATATTAACTCTAGTAACTTATATATACTATAATGTTATTATAAATATGGTAAAACCATATTCATTATTCTTTCCATCCTATGAATGACATGTCACTATACATTTGTATGTACGACGGGGTGTAGTTAGTTATTCAAACACTTCATTATTTGGATGTTAATAATAATGAGTATAAATGATGTAAAAAATAAATATAACATGTTAATGATTCATTATATATGATATACCATCCAATTAAATATGATTTCTCCATCAATAGAATGATATTGTCACTCATGTGTACGTACGGATTATCGTCCCCACGAACGCGATGAAATTCATTCCCCATCATAAAAATTAAAGAATATTTTCCATTTTATAATTAAAATTAATGTTAAACAAATTAATATCATTCTGGATATGAGTCAAATACATCATTTTCCTAACACACATGTCTTACGTAACCAATCTTATAATGTAAAACGAATCAGTTAACACCTGAAATGATGATACTACTGAAATTTTATTAACAAAGAAATATTAAATGATCATATACGATATCATATTTATGTATGTGATTCCAGTATCATTTAATAACAATTATTTAACTATTATACAAGAGTTTAACATTCCATCAACCATGGAAAAGTACAAGGTAATGGTTAATTCTACAATCTCATCATTATCCAAGGTTGTTTATACGTGAGTATCTACTGGGACCTATTTATTATCCACATATGTATTTCTTAAAAATGTATGTCAAAACATTTTTAATATTTCCTTGACTATGGGTTAAATTCATTTACACACATATTTGACTTTTTATAGAATGTTTATAAAGGAATCTTTCCGTCATTTTCCAAACAAGTTCTTTTATGACCTTTTCGACAAAATTACAGAAAGAATTTTTTTTAACTTATATGGAGAGTGCGGCTATTTTCAGACATTATAAAACCTTCGAAGCTTCCATTACAATATAATACAAATATTTTCAAAATAAATGTTTTATTTTACAATTATGTGACTTTTAAATTATTTTCAAAATAGAACGAGATATTTCTCTCAAATAGTTTTGATTTCATCTATTTCAACATCCTTTGATGGATTTTACACTTGTTTGAAGTTGATTTATTATGATCAATCTTCCATATTGTATTGATGGTTTTGTTATATGATTGACTATGTATGTGTTATTTTTCTAACATTCATTGTTTATGGTTAAAGTATTAACATTTCGTATGCTAGTTTTAATATGAATGTTTATGTTATGTTTCAACTTTTTTATATGAGGAATGCATTGGACTTAGTAAGTGATGGGTGGAGCCCGCTATAGCTCCTCGATGAATCATTAGGCATCATGAGACAAACTAGAGTTTTGGCCCAAGGCCTGAACAAAATATTATTTGATGTATTGGAATAAGGCCTTGACTATGTGGTTATGATGTTTGGAATTATGCATTCCATCATTATGAAATTAGATATTGATATTACATGTAATTATTTGACTAGTAGAATATCCATGTGAATATTTAAATGGAATTATTTCATTTATATTTTCCATATTATGATGAAATTTATGTTTAAAAGTATTATTTTTTAGTCTTATACATTACCTTAAATGTTTTTTCTTATTTATGAAAGATTCTTCTATATTGTTATACTTTCTGAGCACCTGAGCTCACCCCTTTCTATGTTTTATTTCTTACAGGATGCGAAGAAATATATTATGACTGACATGATGGGATAGTCTAAGAGATATGAATGTGTTCAAGGAGACAATTTTGTTGTTTTTTTCATTTTATAATTTAATGTAAAATTTATGTATGAATCTAGTACTTCAAAGGCTACTATAATGATCAGTCTTTTGGGACATGATTCCTTGAATCATGCCAATGTTATGTAATAATGCACCGACTTTGGGTAACTAGGGTTGGGTCATTACGATTACAACCATTTAATATTTAAAAACGCGTTACCCTTGTTAAATTTAAAATAGGATTACTAAGGGTTATCCAAAATGATAAGGATTAAAATAATACCAAAAAAAGTCTAAAATCGATTGCTTGTCGAACTTACAATCATATATCATACTAGATTCTAATACATGTAATTTTGGATGTATTTTTATTGAGAATGAAATTATTATAAACTAATATTTTCATAAATCACAAAACTTCCCTTCACCTAAATTATAAATTGGAACATCCCCCCCTCAATTATTCACATAAAATTGATAATTTAATCTTGAACATACCCATAAAAGTTTCCTTATCAACTTTCCTAGACCCATTCTAGAGGTTTTGGTCTTCTTAAAAGACCAACTACAATTTCCCTAAGAGGATATCTAAAGGATTTTCTCCAAAGAGGTGGGGTTTTAGATACATATAAATGAATTCAGTCTTATGGTAGGGGTTAATTACATGATCTCATTATTATCTGGGATTGTTTGTACAAAATTATTTATTAAGGAATATTTATCCTACATGTACATGTTTCTTAAAAATATTTTCCAAAATATTTTTACTATTCATATACAATTGTTAATTTATTTTTTACCCATGTGTGAATTTTTAGAGAATAGTTTGAAAGATTTTTTTTCATTTGCATAACGAGGTACTATATGATGTTTTTTTTTTGAAAAAGTATGAGACTAATATTTTTTAACTTGTAAAAAATGAACTTATTGTTACGCTTTCATGAAGCCTTAATGCCTTGACGGTTCCCTTATATGAATACACGGTTATTTTCAAAGGAAATATTTTCTTTCAAAACTGTACATCATTTTAATAAAATAAATTCTTTTCAAATAAGAAAGGATATATTCCTTAAGAATTATTTACTAGTGATCTTACTGAATTATTTTTTGTCTTAATATAACACTATTTCATGTTAATTATTCTTTAGTCGGTGTTATGATCTATAGATACAATCCTTATTATTTCTAAAGTTTGTTTGTGTATAGGATGGAATCATATTTTTGAAACCCATTTCTCTTATAAGGGTTATGTTATGATGGAATTATTTTTATGAAACTTATTTCATTCCATGGTTTTTGATATAATTAATTATTTACATTCTTGTGGTGCACATACGCATTGTTTACATATGTGACGTGTGGGACCTATATCTCCTTTCAATGCCTTGGGTAAATATTTATATCTCATGAGATAGATAGGACTGATAACAAGATCCATTAAAGGAATTTTTCCCCTATTATGGTTTGGGGAGTGAGCCCATTGCACTATGATTGTCTTTTAAAATAACCTTAACTAATAAGGAGATTATTTTTTATGCCTATGTGTTTGCAACAATTTCATACTTTATGCCAATGCTATTTTCTGAAGAATCATGTTCATTTATGATTGATATCTTATGAAATACCAATATTTATTCCATCACTCAATATTATGATATAAGTAATATAGGTTATGATTGTAATTTTTTTCATTTTTACATTCTTATTCTATTTTTTCCCTTGATATCTTCCTGGTTTACCCTTACTTCGCAACTAATCTCACCATTTTCATATGTTTATTTTCCCCTGGATATAAATAATGGTTTTAGGTATGAATATTTAAGGGGAAGATATTTATGGTATATGACGATGATATTTCACCAAATTAGAATAATGTGTTCTAATTTTCCAAAGGCACTGAACTAATATGGTCTTTGGGCATGTGTTTGTGTAATGTATGAAATATTATAAAAAAATAATGTAAGGTATATGTACATTATTCATGGGTTATTATAGTAGGTGTAAGTAAAAACCTTAACAAAACAACATCTCAGTATATACAAGATACTTAAATCATTATAGAATAATGATATAAATAGAAATGAATGGAGTGGATAAGGGAACAAAATAAAAATTTATATTGATGAACATTACCTCTTCTTCAAGTAACTCCCTTTGGTTTGTAGAAAATGATATCCCTGGTTGGATTTCTTCCCAAATTTACGCTTCTGGGATGAGGGTGGGTATGTTGGGGCCTTATTTTGGTAGGTTTGGATGAGACAAATTGATTGAGATGTGTTATGAATAGGGGAGGGTGATTTCCCTTTTATTGAGGAGGGGGAGGGCCATTTTTGTAAATGTAATAAGGTAATCAATATTGGGAGGTCTCCCTTACATAATGTGCCTCCAATAATAAACCAAATTAGATTAAAGAGGGTATAAGGTAAATATTTTTCCCATAAAATTGTAATTTTTCAATTTTATAGGTCATTTGGCCACTTAATATTAATGTTTGAGCACTAAGTGAACAATTTTTTTCTTTAGTCACTATAATAAAATTTAATTTCATTCACTAATATTTTTTTAAAATAATAAATATGTCCTTACGAGAAATTATAAATTCCGATGATTAAAAATATGGAATCCATTTTTATTAATTAATACCATGGAAGTAGTAGAAAATAATTAAAAATTAATCTTGTAGACGGGATGAAACAACTAGTTTTTAAAGTAAAATCATTCAAAAGTTTGGAACTTTTTTATACATAATTTCATTGTGAAATTGACTCAAATGACCTAAATTGCATTAATTAATGTATAATTTAACTAATAAAACATTAAAACCAAAATAAAATATTATTTAACTATATAAATGTTTTTCAGAATAAGCATATTTCAATTAAAATTAATTGTTTTTCACTATTCATCAAAAAATGAATCCTCTAAGAAAAATATCAAATAATCATGTAAGGTAAATTTTGATATTATAATTTCCAAAAAGAAGTTTATATTTACAAATAAATTTCATAAAAGTGTTAAAATTTAGTTTTATGTATATCCTTCCATTAAAAGGATGGAAAATTCCATATTAAATAATAATATTAATAGTATATTATTGGCCGGTATAAATCATCCTTGCATTAAACGTAAGATTTCAATGAATATCATTGAACCATAGTGTATATTATATTGATCTTAGAATCCCTTTTAATTTAAAATAACTATATAATTCATAAATATTAATTAGTTGGAAAAATACGTATTCAATCATTACCTGGGATGTGACATCCTTCCTACCTTTTGTATATTGTGCCCTTACAAATTTTTTCACTTATTAAATAATTAGGGGTATTTTTCCAACATATAATTTTCAAATTACCATGTTACCTCTTAAATCATATGGGTTTTCCATAAAACATTAACATGATAAATCACCTTATTCCACAACACTTTCTATTTGTGGTTATGAATTTGACATGAATGTTTCTCATAAGAGAGGTTCTCTTCTATGTGTACTACTTTAGGGCTCTACACATAAACTGAATCTGGTTCATGCTTCCTTAACCTTAAAATATGAAATAATTTTCATACCTGGGATAAACTTAGAGGAAATTCTAATCATAAGGAAACTGATCCGATATTCTCTAATATTTAATATGTTCAATTGAACTATAGAATCAGATCCCACTTCTTACAAAAAAACAAGTTAATTTTCCATAAGGAAAATTTTAGAGAGGCATGATCACCTCACTCAAAATAAATATCTTTCCTCTGGTAATCCTCATTACTTTGTACATAAGATGATATACTTTCATGTTTTTTTGAATCACATGAACTTTCTCTGTCATTTCCTCTATCAAATCTAGTCCCATAAACTTCACTTCTCCTGCATTATCCCAAAACATTGTTGTCTAAAACCGCTTTCCATAAAATTCCAAAAAAAAATTCATCGGTGTACTGAAATGAAAAATATTTTTATAAGAAAACTGAACCAAATAAATATATTAATTACAACATCCCAAGTGATGCATTGACCAGGAAAGAAAAATATCTTCCAAGGTCTGAATCATTTTTTAAGACTATCCGTCATATTGAGGATATAATGATTTAATGAAATTTAATTCAGTACCAAAATATTGGAAGTACTTTCCAAAAATTTTATGTGAACCCATGATCATGATATGATACAATTGAGATAGGTAGTTTATGAAACCTGATGAAATTTGTTAGATATAGTCTATAAATATGCTCTGAAGACACCATATCTTGAATGGGAAGGAAATGTGTAGATTTAGTTAATTGATCAACAATAACCCAAATCACATTATTACCTTGGGGTTTATTTATCAATCATACCACAAAATCCATTTTTATGTTCTCTCATTTCCACCCTGGTACTAGAAAAGTTTAAATAATCCCCTTTAATAAATGTGGTTTTGCATTGACTTTATGACAAGATAAATACTTCATGGTAAATTAAAAAATATCTATTTTCATTCCATCCCACCAATAGTACTCTTGAATGTCTCTATACATCTTAGTGCTACCCAATGAATAGAAAATGAAGGACACTGAGCTTTATTCAACAACTCTTTCCTCAATTGTGAATCACAGGGAACCCATATATTTCTAAAAATTGTAGAACAAATTCTTCATCCATTTTAAAATCATGAAAATTACCCTTCCTAATATATTCCACATTTTCTTGCAAATATTGATCCACCATTTGATATCTCTTAATTATTTCTGACCAAGTTGACTACACTGAAACCTAAAAACAATATTAGAATTCTCTATATCCCTAACATCTAGGACAAAATTCATAAAATAATTAACTAAAGGGTCATGTTCCAAACATAAAATGGTTAATGTATTATGTCTCTTTTGACTCAAAGCATCAACAACCATGTTTTATTTTCTAGGATGATAATGAATTATGCAATCAAAATGCTTGATTAGTACCATCTAGCTTCTCTATCTGATGTTCAATTATTTCTATGTGAATATATATTTCAAATTTTTTGGATTAATATATATTTTACACTTTACTCCATAAAAATTATTCCTAAAATTTTTTAAATAAAAACCAATTCATATAATTATAAATCATTTGTAGGATAATTCAACTCACGAGGTTTCAACTGAAATGAAGCATAAAAAATTAATTGACCCTTCTGCATTGGGACACAACCAAGAATTTTCCATGAAGCATCACTATAGATTATGCATTTACCATTTTTTGGAAGGTTGATCCAAAATTGGAGCATTGACCAATATTATTTTTAGTTCCTAAAAAAAATCATTACATTATTTTATAAAGATGGACTTAACTCTTTTTGAGTTAACTAAGATAGTGGAAAAGAAAACCAAGATTTTTTTTAAAAACCATCAGTAGTAACCCACTATCCCAAGAAAACTAAAAATATCAGTTATATTTGTGGGTCTTGTCCATTCTTCAACAACTTTTGTTTTAGTTAGATCAATAGCTATGAAATATTTAGAAATAATTTGACCAGAGAAGGAAATTTATTACAACCAAAATTCACACATTCAAAATTTCCCATGCATTTTTTCCTTTATGGTTTGCAAACCAAAATTTTGATGTCATTCAGGTTCCTATTGAATTTTATAATATACTAAAATTTCATCAATAAAAGAACCATAAACTTATCCAGTAAATCATAAGAAATTATATTCATAAGATCCATGAATACAAGAGGTGCATTGGATTACCCAAACTATATAACTACAAACACATAGTGTCCATATCTAGTTTGAAATGTAGTATTATGAATGAGAACTTCCTTGACTTTCAACTAATGGAACCCCAACATCATGTCAACCTTTGAAAAATACTATTATACCTGGATCTTATCAAACAAATCATTATTATAAGAAAAAGGATTCTTGTTCTTAACCAAGATGATATTTGTTTTTTAAAAAGGTAAAGGGGGAAAGCCCCCCGTTTATTGAATAAGAAAGAAACTCCTTTTAAAGGGAAGAAGGAGTAACCCATTACAGAAACAGATCAAAGACATCAAAATAGAACAGGCGAAACGGCCAATAAGGATCCAAAAGCCAAAGGGAAACAAAAATCAAAGCAAGAACATGCCATAAAGTCTCACCACCCCCCCCCCAAACCGAAAATTCCACAACGTAATCCACCTGGATGATGCACCACCCCCTCTGCGATGCAATGTGTCGTGCTGGAAACACATACAAAGAAAAATATTCCCCCAAATCATACAAAAGTATGAGAAGAGGACTGAACGATAGGTTCCAGCACACCTATCTCTCTTTCGATCCACCCACCCCCCCCCCCCCCCCCGACGGTTCCAATGAGACTCACTGAACCATCAACCGGATGTTCCTCAACATCCAAGAGAGAAAACCGATCAAGTTCAGTCAGATTCCCCATCCATCCAGAAGAATATATGGCTGAATGATGGGTGTCAAGACACCCATCCCTCCTTCAAGGTCTCCCACTCGAAGAAATATGCAAGACAGAACACACCATCCAAATGCAACAAGACCAACAATAAGTTCCAACCACAACAGTTGGTTCCCAATGACAGATCGATCCAGCAAACACATAAATGGGAAAACAAAGAAAAAACAGATCAGATCCAACCCAATGTTGCGAATAACACTCCTACCTCCACCGCATCAATCGCCTCAACCATTATACCAAGCCAACATCCTCACAATCCAAGTAATAGATCACCGCACGAGCT
The DNA here is from genome assembly GCA_963277665.1 of Viscum album. Lineage (NCBI taxonomy): Eukaryota > Viridiplantae > Streptophyta > Magnoliopsida > Santalales > Viscaceae > Viscum > Viscum album. Next base: position 1,770,890,959 of record OY728152.1, read on the forward strand.
TGATCAACATTCCGCCGAAGACACCGCTGACCGAGCTCCCAACTCCCAAAAGGGAGTGCAAAGAAGATCTGCTGTTATTCAAGGCTCTATAATCAATGAAAATTTTCATTGGTCCATCTTTATTTTAAAAAAATACAAAAAAGGACCCCATGGTGAAGTTCTCGGTTAGATGAATCCCTTATATAATAACTCTTAAAACTTATTTTTCAATTTTAAAAGTTCCACTTGATTCATTTTATAAGTGGGTTTATAAATGGGCTTATCATCAAGTAGTAAGTAAATAGTAAAATTAACATCTCGATCAATATTAACACCAGGAAAATTATTCATATTAACATTAATGCCTTCATTTACATCTAGAACATCATAAGTTTTAATAGTTTTTTTATTTTCAACAATACAAGCTAGATTAATTTTATTTTTATCTCTAATCAACTTATCAGCTTTTTGGTAAGTTATCGAAGGTATGAAATAATTTAACACAACTATATTATCACTTAAATATATCTTATCATGATAAAATGAAAGCCAATGCATACCAATAATGACAAAAAACACTAATATGTTCAGTTTAACAAGAATTTCATGATATACCAAACCCATTATATAAAATAGTAATATTAATATAAATATTTATTTATTTAATACTTCCACCTAGAGTTTTCACTAAACGTAATATCTTTCTTTCATTTGGGGATATTTTAAATTTACTTTAAAATTTATCAAGAATGAAAGAATGCGAAGATATAGAGTCAAATATTGTATTGGAATAATTTTAATACAAAATTAATACACCTATCACAAATTAATTTGATGGCCCAACATCAAATTTAGTAGTAGAAAATAGTCTTGCAACACCTTTCAATTTTCAAACATGAATATTTCTATCTGATGCAACTATAATTGGACACACATTAGAATAATGACCCATCTAATTACATCTAAACATATTATTGATGGGTCTTCATTACATTCCTGATCATCTCCATTGAATTAACTATCCATATGCCCAATATTACAACATTATAATCACTTAAAATACTTTTAAATACATTTTATAGGATGACTTTTACAACAATTATTACTAAATGGTAATTTGGGTTTCATACATCCAAACATATTTGATGAATAATTATGCATTTACAATCAATTGGGCGTATACATTTTCTTGTTATTATGGGATACATTATCATTGGAAACACAATCTCCACCTTATCATCACATCAAACTAGTTTTTAATAGAATTTTAAATCATGATAAGACAATTACCTTCAATATATAGGCTTTAATATTGAGTAAAATTGATTTATATTACTATCAATATCTTTTATAAAATTTTACACACTTGGACAATTATTGAAGCTTTCTTTCTATGCAGATGTAAAACCTTCAAATATTTTCCTCAAATCCTGGAATTATTTTTAAATTTAGAGTCAATGAACCTTAGGGAAATATTTCTCAAGGAAAATAAGCTTTCATGTTTATTATTCCATGGAATCAAGATCATCTTTCTCTATAGTATTATTAACCAAATACCACCATATATCTTATTCACCTTAAAAATGATAAATGGAAAGGGTAACCTTTTGATGTTCCAAACATCCCATGACATCAAATATACTTTTAAGAGCATTGATTTTTCCTTTGGATACCACTGGTTCAGATGATCCACTGAATGATAGGGGATGTCTCCTCATGAGATTATATACAAAATATATGTTCCTTGATGGAATATTGAGTTCCTCTCTAGCATGGATACAACAACCATTTAGCATCCAATTCAACTGATCTATAACCGTAACAAACTATTTTTTTCTAATTCCTACCATATTAGGATACTAATTTAGAAGGATATATTTTTGTTGTATCCTTATCACTATAGCATCTCTATTTCTTATGTGGAAACCATTCTTAATAGACATGGTTTTGATAATGGAAAATAATTCTTCAAATTATTTAACATTTTAACTTGACCATAAGGTAAAATATTTCAAGGAAATTCTATTAATATTATCCTAACCTCTAAATTTATCTAAACCTGCCTCTGATACCAACTATGAGGCCGCAACAATAAACAATACAAAATCTTGAGTTTTAGTCAAGATGTTACTTTCTTTCACATTGAGGATGTTTTCAGGTTAATATTTTTTTATGAATTATCCCATAAACCATATATAAAAAACCATAAAATACATATTGAATACTTTTGAGTAGTTTTTATTTACCCATTACATAAAATTTATAAGATAAATCATTATCTATTTTGTAAAAAATATTCACGGCATTCACTTTAACTTCTTCCAATCACTTACTCATCCTTAAATCATATATAAAACATTTAAAAACATTGAATGACCATAAAAATCTCAATAAGTGATATAAAAAGAAGAAAATGGTTAGTCCATTGATAAAAATAAAAACCCATGATAACTTTATAATAAAGTAATACTATTCACCATTAATAATTAGTATATACTTTATTTTGAAAATAAGATAATTATTTATTATTTTTTGCAACCACAAGATTACCAAAACACCCATAGCAAGAATCGATAACACATAAAGGTATCTTGGTACATCATTACACTTTTAATTATTATAAATAGAATAACCATGTGGTATACTTCCATACAAGTAACTATTAAAAATGGAATAACCATGTGATCGACTTCCATACCCAATTCATTGGAGGGCTATCACGGACCCACCAATCCTTGGTTTATCACAAAACCACCCATCATTAGTTTATCACGGAACCACCCATCATGGGTATATCATGTAACCTCACATCAAATGTACAATACCATTATATAATAAAAAAAAAGAACTCAATTTTCAAAATTTCATTCATAAAATTTCATTTTCACTCATAAAAAAACATTTCTTGTATTCATTTTCAAAATCCATATCAATAACAAAATACCCCAAAAAAGAAAAATGGGGTTTATTTTTCATTAAAAACAAAACGGATTGTAGGAGAATCCAAATACCAAAATTGTTATAAAATTTACTTTATAATCCTTATATATATATATAAATATATATGTAAAATAATAATAATAATATTTCCATGGAGGCGAAGAAATAGATTTTAAATCAATGTGCCGTATATCAAATTGAAATAATTGAATTATAATCCCCAGGAAAATATGATTTTAACAAAAAATTAAATAACGTGAGAAGAAATAACCTCACGATAGAATATTTTAAAGGGGTGGTTTATACACCTCATAAAATAAAGATGGTGTATAACATAAAAAATGCATCAGCGAAATGAAATTGAGATGAAGTTCCTTTCCTTGAGTAGAACATTTCAATTGTTTCTTTAAATTCTTGAAAAATAAACTTATATTAATTATTTAATTGATTTAGAACCTTTTTAATTTTTATTGTTACTTTTATTTCCCTTATTACTCTTTTTTATACAACTACTAAAATAATTATGTTTACATCAGGTGTTTTAACCATATTGGGTTTATGTGTCAAAAATTAATTTGGTTGGTTAACTATGGTAAAATGGGTTATTATTAACACATGTACAGAATAATAATCAGGAAATAATAATTATTTATATAAATAAATTATAATTTTAAAACCAATCATAAAATATGTTTTTTGTAAAATGAACTAGAATTATAATGATGGAGAATGTAGGTCGTACGTAAGCATGAGCAAAGTTACCATTATTAAATTATAATTATGGAAAGAAGGTAAGTAACATTAATCTTTAAGTAATTATTATTATATCATAAATACCATAATATTGAATTATATATACATATATATACTTATAAATATAAATATTTTATGTAAAAGGAATCACATCAATTTGAGGAGTTGGTATTCCATACATTCATGATAGACATTATCACTTCTTTAGTGTGTGAAAAGGGCAATAAAGAAAATAATATATATAACGACCCATAATTTACATACATGGTTAATACTTCAAAATTGAAGCATACTTATTACAACATATAACAAAACTAGGAAAGGACTGTATAGGTATAGAGTCTTTAGAAACTGGGAAACATAAACAACTGGTTCATAAAGCATCTACACTGTCTCTCATTTATTTCATCATATCTATAGTCCCTTTTTGGAATATCTTACTCAATAACCTTCTTCCTGACCTGGGGAAAGAAAACATACAAAAGGGTGAGCTCAAATGCTCAGTAAGGGTAAACAAAAGAAATATCAATCACCTCAAATTCATAAGAACATAACATTTTGGAAATCTTACCCTACAAAAGAGATCATAATTTCATAACATGGGATAAATCATGGTAGTGATATGTAATACCAATAATCATAAATTAAAACATGAAACTTTGTGGCATACACAAATAATCATAGAGAATCATTTCTTATTAGTCAAGACTCATTACCAAGACTATATTAGTGGACCAAGTCCATTTCTGAACCGAGTTCACTCCTCGTTTCAGTCCTGTTTCACTAAACCAGTTTAACCTGCGATTCAAGCCATGTCTATCTCATGAGATATAAAATATTTACCCAATGAATTGGAGGGAGATATAGTTCCCACCCATCTCATAATTATACCATTCTTATGTGTGCCACAAAATCATAAACCATACATCGTAGCATAACCCATGTAATAAAATGGGAATCTCAAACATAGTGATATCATAAAACAATTCATATAAGATAAAGGAATTCATAAAAATATTTCCATCACTACATAATCAAATAAATGTAATAATATGGATAGAAATAGAACCCTATATTATCTTATATGTAAAATAATTTTGATAAAACACTTGAACTCCATTCTTGAGGAAAATATCCTTTCTGCTTCAAAAACATTTTTCCTTTCTTAACATGTAATAAAATTTTAAACTAAAATAATTTGATTAAAAATAAACTTGAAAACTTTTAAAGGAAGATTTTAAAAATCCATTCATTCCATATAAGTTAAAAAAACATTCTTCTCGTACTTTTGTCGGAAAAGTAAAAAAGTAACTCGTACGAAAAACGACAAAAGATTCCGTTCATATCTTTTACTAAAAACTCGACGAAGGGAAAAGTTGGATTTAAAAAATTGTAGGAGGACATAAATAATATTACATATTGAGGAAACATGGATGTGGATTATAAATATTTCCCAGTGAATTCTGAAGTATAAACAATCTCGGATAAAAATTGAGATTGTGAGATTTTCCCTTACCTTAGGTCCAATTTTCATCGTAAGTGTTCGAACCTCCTGTATAATGATTTAAATAATGTCATTGACTTATTAAAGAATCATACTAATTTTTATGATATCATATAAGGCCATATTTTTATCTTCTTATTAGTAATATTTCATTGTTACTTGTTATTCGGGTGTTTATTTCTTTTTGTTCTTATGCGTGTTTAATTCTTATTATTCTTTTCAGGTTATAGATAAATTATTCCCAGAATGTTATTAGTGTAATATATATCATATTCATTCATTCAATTCATTTATATAATCATTATGAAATGAATATCATGTAGAACGAGTCACATCACATCGTGGAGACGATATTCCGTACGTACGCACGAGCGATGATATCGTTCCCATGATCGTGTAATTGTATTGGAATTTATGTATACTATTTCAGAATAAATAACACTTTAAAATAATCATATATAGTTATTTATTTGCACCATTATACCCATCCAAGTAAGGCGGTGGTTGAAAATAGATTACACCACGGCGTGGAGACGGTATTCCGTACGTACGCACACGCGGTGATTTCATTTTCCGTAGGATGGATAGAGGGTGAAATAGGGTTGTTTAATAATTATAATAACATATCAGTATATGAGTGATACTTATGTTATTACTTCATAATGAAACAACTAAAGAATAAGAAGTGGAAGAAGAAATAAAGTTGAAAGGATCGGTAACGGATATTACCTCTTCTTTGAAGCGCCTCTTTGATACCTCCTTTTAGGTCACTAAAAGTGGTCTTTGAAGAAGCCCATGACCTCTAGGATGTTTCTAGGGAAGTGGAGAAGAGAATTTGGCAGGGGTTGTATGGGTTTTAAGACTCAAAGTGGTGTGAGGAAGAGAGGGAGGAGGTGCCCTTTTATAAGGGAGGAGAGGGGCACCTTTGGAAATATAAGAAATATTAGTTTATATTAAATCCCAACCCCACATAAAAACTTAAAAAATGACTCATATCCGAATATTAGATGATATAGGGTTGTAATCTTATCATAAAATAAAATTTAGACATTTTAGGAATTTATTTTAAACATTATCAACATGATTTATCCTTATTTATCAATTTAATTTTATTTGTGGTCATAATATTCTAAATTTTAAATTATTATAAATAATTATATATGTGTTGTGAATTTTCCATAATTTGACACTTTATGACATTTTAGACCATATAAATTTTAATTTATAATTTTTAAATATTTTTGTGATTTTTAAACAATTTTATAATATGTTATTTTCATAAACTACAATAGTGTCCATTTTGACACTATTCATTTATTTGAATTTAAATAAAATATATATTGAAGATATGTTCGAAATAAAAGATTTAATAGATTAATAAAATGTCATATGTATCTAGAAAATTAGTGGAGCACATTAAATAGTTCATATAATATTTATTTTAATATTTTTAAAACCATTTATTTGATATTTTAATTAATAAAATAATTTCAACATCATTATTGTGTCATAATTAATGATAATTATTTAATCCCTAAAAATTCTAAGTAAATTCTTATGATGTAGATAGTTTTATTATATTTCTCTATACTATTCATTTTTGAATTTTAATTAAGTTTATCACTAAATTAAAATTATTATACTTATAGGATTTAAGAAAGTGACATGTTGTCACATTCTTTGGTTTTAATAATAATTAAATTATTTTCATGGACATAAGTCCATTAAATGAATCTAATCCGACCCTTAGGTTATATGGGTTGACTTTTAGTCATCCAATAAGATTTTGGCAGGTGTAAGGGTAAATTTTCTAATCTTATATTTACCCTTAATTACCCGATTTACCTTTAACTATGGTAAATAAAATTTACCGTAGTTACTATTCATAATGCCCAAAAATAAAAAGTAGTCTATTAACATAATTTGGACCCACTGATTCCAAATATGGAATCCATTTTCAAAATTCAAAACAAATAAGTTTCAGTAATTAATTTAAAATAAATCTCGTTGTTAAGAAAATGGGTTTTAGACGTTAAAACATTGCCAAAGATTGAAATGTTTTTACCTATGAATTCAATGTGAAATTAATGCTAATGACATAAATTATATTAAATGGTAAAAATATATTATATTTATACTTTAAAACTATTAAATATTATAATTTAACCATATAAATTATCTCAATGAAAAAATTTGTTTTTAATTAAAAATTAGGGTATTTTTACTATTTATCAAAATACGAAAGTTATCAGAGAAATATAAAAAATTTATCCAAAGTAAATTTTTATATCCTGATTCAAAAGAAGAATTTTATTTTGTCAAATTGAACTTATAAACATGTCAAAAACTAGATTTAATGTTGGTGCTCCATCAAAAGGCGGCAAAACTTCATTTTTTGAAAAATACTTATTTTACCTGAAAAATTTATTTTGTTCTCTTACCATGTTCTAGAAAATGTGTAAAATGAATAATAAAATTCAAAATTTAGTTAATAATATTCATAAAGGCTAGTTCATAATAATATATCGTTGTTTAGTAAAACCCGGTATTGCGTACTACACACGCTATCGAGGAAGGTTGCGATTGCGTGTAATGCAAGCCAAGTCCTTATTGTGTGCTGTGAAAGATTCCTTTGGTGTTGCGTATAACATAAAAAAATATTTCTCATAAAATCTCAATGTGTTACATTCTACCCCCCTTAAAATGAATTTCTCCCTCGAAATTCGTCAATTCATTACAAACAGATGAGGATACCACTCCCTCATCATATCTTCAAGTTCCCATGTAGCTTATTCTAATTGGTGGTTCCTCCATAAAACATTCACCAAGAGAGTGGTCTTGTTCCGTAGGAATTTTTCGCTATGATCCAGAATCTCTATCGGTTGTTCTTCATAAGAAAGATCTTTCTCCAGCGGTACAACTTCTGAGCTGAGTACATGTGACATATTAGGTATGTACTTTGTCAGGAGAGATACATGGAACACATCGTGAACTTGAGATAGATTCAGTGGAAGCGCCAATCGGTAAGCTACCTTCCCAACACGATCCAGAATTTCAAAAGAACCGATATATCTAGGGCTCAACTTTCCCTTCTTTCCAAATCTCATGACCCTCTTCCAGGGAGATATTCGTAAGAACACTTTATCACCCACTTCAAACTCTAGGTCTTTTCTTCAGTTGTGGGCATAACTTTTTTGTCGACTCTGAGATGGTCTTATGTGTTGTTGAATAGATCTGACCTTTTCTTCTATTTCATCAACAATATCAGGTCCTAATATCTTTCTTTCCCCAACTTCATCCCAGCAAGTTGGAGTCCTGCATTTCTTTCCATAGAGAGCTTCATAAAGAGCCATCTGAATACTAGAGTGAAAGCTATTATTATAAGAAAATTCCACCAAAGGTAGGTTTTGATCCCAACCACATTTGAAATCTATAGAGAAAGCTCTCAACATATCTTCTAGAGTTTGAATTTTCCTCTTAGACTGACCGTCTGTCTGAGGATAATAAGCAGTGCTGAAACTCAACTCTGTATCCAGAGTATGTTGAAGACTTCTCCAAAACTTTGAGGTAAACCTCGGATCCCGATCAGATATAAAATAAAGTGGTACTCCATGAAATCTTACCACTTCCTTTACATATATCCTGGCATGATGATCTAGAGAGAAATACTCTCTAATACCAATGAAGTGTGCCAATTTTGTAAGACGATCAACTATGACCCATATAGAATTATTGCCTTTGGATGTTTTAGGAAGTCCGATGACAAAGTCCACAGTGATGTTTTCCCATTTCCATTTAGATATGGGTAATGGTTGTAACATCCCCTTAGACTTCTATCTCTCAGCTTTAACTTGCTGAAAAACCAAGGATCGAGAGACATATTCATCAAACATCTCTTTTCATGCCATCCCACCAGAATTACACTTTCAGGTCCCTATACATCTTCGTGCTTCTAGGATGAATAGAGAATGAAGAACTATGAGCCTCATCTAGCAGCTCCATCTTTAATTCGAGGATGGGAGGAACACAAACCCAATTCCTGAACTTTATTATCTCATCACAATCAAGGTTGAATTCAGGAACATTTCTCACCTTCTTTTGTAACTCAACATCTTCTTTCTGTGCCTCTTTAATCTTCACATTTATATATGGTTGAACATTCTTTTGAGAAAGATAATATTTCTCCCCTTACATTAAAATTACAAGATCCATCCTTTGTAAATCCATAAATATTGGATCTTTTGTGATCCTCATCATGGATAAGCTAGCATGGTCTTGCCGACTTATTGCGTATGCTACCTTGTTTGCTTTCCGAGGGTGATAATGAATTGAGCAGTCGTAATCCTTAATCAGCTCTAACCATCTTCTTTGACACATATTATTCTCCTTTTGTGTGAAAATATACTTTAAACTTTTATGATCAGTATAAATATCACACCTTTCACCATAAAGGTAATGCCTCCAAATATTTAATGAAAAGATTACCGCAGCTTACTCCAAATCTTGAGTTGGGTAATTTTGCTCATGGATTTTCATCTATCATGAGGCATAAGCTATTACCATATCATTTTACATGAGAACACACCTCAGTCCCTTCTTCAATGAATCACTGTTGATCACAAACCTTTATCCACTGCACAGGTGCACTGGCTAACCTTCTTTTTAGCTCTTTGAAATTCTCTTCACATTCCTCCGTCCAAACAAACTTAACTCCTTTTCGAGTCAACGTGGTGATTGGATTATATTACCTTGAAAAATCTTTCAAAAAACGTCGGTAATATCCAGCCAAACAAAGAAAACTTTGAATCTCAGATACTTTTTTTGGTCTCGACCATCTTTCGATAACCTCTATTTTTGCTGGATCCACAGATATCCCCTCTTTTGAGATTATGTGACCCAAAAATGCAACTTTTTAAAGCCAAAATGCGCACTTGGTAAATTTGGAATAAAGCTTCTCCTTTCTTAGGGTCATTAATACAATTCTCAAGTGTTCTTCATGTTATTCCTTGCTCATTGAATATACAATAATATCATCTATAAATACTACCACAAACTGATCAATATAGTCTCTAAAGACTCTTTTCATTAGATCTATGAAGATAGCAGGGGCATTAGTAAGACCAAATGGCATCACTATAAATTCATAGTGTCCATACCTTGTACGGAAAGCCGTCTTTGGTATATCCTCCCTTTTCACCCTTAATTGATGATACCCTGAATGGATATCAATCTTTGAAAAGTATTGAGCTCCGTGTAGTTGGTCAAATAGGTCATCAATGCGTGGGAGATGATATTTGTTCTTGATAGTGATCTTGTTAAGTTCTCAATAATCAATGTAGAGTCTCATTGATCCATCTTTCTTCCTAACAAATAGAATAGGTGCTCCCCAAGGTGACGCACTTGGGTGTATGAATCCTTTATCAAGATTCTCTTGGAGTTGCTTCTTTAATTCCTGCAACTCAATTGGGTCCATTCTATAAGGTGTCTTTGAAATAGGCAAAGCACCTGGTATGAGTTCTATTGAAAACTCAACTTCACGATTTGGTGGAAGACCTGGAAATTCCTCCGGAAAGACATCATCAAATTCCCGTACAATGGGCATATTATGAATCGTGAGTTTCTCTCCAACCATTTGAGATAAATAACCTTCATTTAGTGGAATCAAGACCCATAAGATAGAAGAAATTTCCACTGGAAGGTTATGTTCATCCTTGCATCGATAGACGATCATAGATTGATCTGGAATATGAAATGTGACTTCCCTTATTTGGAAATTGATATGAGCTCCATATAAAGAAATCCAATCCATGACATGAATCACATGAAATTCCACTATAGGAAGGATCATAATATTTGCAGGAAGCACTTTCCCACAAACTTCAATCGGAGAAGAATTGTAAACTTTTGATGCGACTATTGTGCCATTAGGAGTTGTCACAGCCAACTCAATATCTAATTGTTGAGGTAATATGGTGATACCCTTAGAAAATTATTCAGAAATAAAAGAGTGTGTGGATCCAGAATCAAATAAAACATTTTCTACTTTAGAGTGTATGGTAAGTGTACCTCTCACCACTTCGTTGTCGTACTCCACATCACTGATAGTAATTGCATGTGACTTTCCTTTGTCTCTGGCATTAAGAGTTTTTTGACGTGATCATCATCATCAACCCTTGGATTTGGGCATTGATTGGCATAATGCCCCATCTCCTTGCACTTGAAACATTGAAGTGTAGTAGGTTCATTCTATGTATCCCTTCCTTTGTTTGCATCATTAGAAATCTTCTTCCCATTATTTCGACATTCAATTGCCTGATGACCTTCTTTTCCACACTTATAACATTTGATTGTCCCTTTAAGAAAATTTCCTCCATGTTTCTTTCCACACTTTGAGCATAAGGGAAAACTCATCTTCTTTTCAGTATGGTCTTTAGATTTTCCTTTGAATTCCATTTTCCTCTTCTTATCAAACCCAAGTGACTGATGCGTTACACCAATCTCCATCTCAACCTTGAGAGCACATAGAAAAAGTTCCTCATTGATATTGAAGTCCCTTATGGTTAATGACCTTCGAAGACTTGGTTTTAATCCACTAAAGAATCGATCGATCTTACTCTCAGGTTAGAAAATAATTCTGGAAGCAAACCTTGCAAGTCTTGTAAAATTTGCTTCTTAGGTACCAACAGATTCATCGTCCTTTTGCTTCAGTTCAAGAAACTCCTTCTCCATCTTTTTTCAAAGAATAGGAGGGAAATACTTATTGAAAAATAAGTTCTTGAACTCGTCCCATTCCATGGACTCAATTTCATCCCCTTGCCTCGTATTCTTAATAAGATTCAACCATTGATCAGCATCACCTTCCAAACGATACACTGCTAAGATGACTTTATCATGTTCAGAACATTGAAGAACTGAAAATATCTTTTCAGTGGTACTGATTCATTTTTCAGCCACCAATGGATCAGAAGACCCGCTGAATGAAGGTGGACGCTACCTCATGAAGTATTCAATAGAATGTTGCTCCTTCCTTTGCTCATTTGGAAGTCCTGCATGATTCATAGCCTGAGAAAGTTGTGTGAGCATGGCTACAAGATTTTGCATTCCATCTCCCATAACGTTTCGTTGCTCAGGGGGACAATCAATGCATTTCCCATCACATTCCACATTAACACAGTTTCTTCGGGTTCCAACCATTGACTAAAACCATGATGAATAGTGTGAGCAACACTAATTATAATAGGATAACCACATAATCATGAATAAAATTTCACACTTAAGGTCTTATCATAGGTTGTTCATGGCCATTTCTAAAATACTAAGATTGTGTTCTATGCTTAGACATATCCTTAGGTTTCTTACTAAGGCTTTAACTTCCTAGTTTCCAAAGGTTGACTATACCTTTACTCTGATACCAACTATAACGAACCATACATTACATACATGGTTAATACTTCAAAATTGAATCATACTTATTACAACATATAACAAAACCATGATAGAACCGTATAAGTATAGTGTCTTTAGAAACTGGGAAACATAAACAACTGGTTCATAAAGAATCTACATTGTCTCCCATTTATTTCATCATATCTATAATCCCTTTTGGCATATCTTACTTAATAACCTTCTTCCTGACTTGGGGAAAGAAAACATACAAAAGGGTGAGCTCAAATGTTTAGTAAGGGTAAAAAAAAGAAATATCAATCACATCAAATTCATAAGAACATAACATTTTGGAAATCTTACCCTGCAAAAGAGATCATAATTTCATAACATGGGATAAATCATGGTAGTGAGATGTAATCCCAATAATCATAACTTAAAACATGAAACTTTGTGGCATACACACATAATCATAGAGAATCATTTCTTATTTGTCGAGACTCATTTCCAAGACTATCTTAGTGGACAAAGTCCATTTGTGAACCGAGTTAACTCCTCGTTTTAGTCTTATTTCACTAAACCGGTTTAACCTTCCGTTCTAGCCATGTCTATATCATGAGATATAAATTCTTTACCCAATTCATTGGAGAGTGATATAGGTCCCACCAATCTCATAATTATACCATTCTTATGTGTTCCATAAAATCGTAAACCATACATCGTAGCATAACCCATGTAATAAAAATGGGAATCTTAAACATCGTGATATCATAAAACAATTCATATAAGATAAATGAATTCATAAAAATATTTCCATCACAAAATAATCAAATCAATGTAATAATAGGGATAGAAACATAACCCTATATTATCTTAGATGGAAAATAATTTTGATAAAACACTTGAACTCCATTCTTGAGGAAAATATCCTTTCTGTTTCAAAAACATTTTTCCTTTCATAACATGTCATACAATTTTAAACTAAAATAAGTTGATTAAAAATAAACTTTAAAACTTGTAAAGGAAGATTTTAAAAATCCATTCATTCCGTATAAGTTAAAAAAACATTCTTCTCGTACTTTTGTCGGAAAAGTCAAAAAGTACCTCATACGAAAAATGACAAAAGATTCCTTTCATATCTTTTACTAAAAACTCTCCCAAGGGTAAAATTAGATTTAAAAAATTGTACGAGGACATAAATAATATTACATATTGAGGAAACATGTATGTGGATGATAAATATTCCCCAGTGAATTCTGAAGTATAAACAATCTCGGATAAAAATTGAGACTGCGAGATTTTCCCTTACCTTAGGTCCGATTTTCATCGTAAGTGTCCGAAACTCCTGTATAATGATTTAAACAATGTCATTGACTTATTACAGAATCATACTCATTGTTATGATATCATATATGGTCATATCTTTAGCTTCTTATTAGTAATATTTCATTGTTACTTGTTATTCGGGTGTTTATTGCTTTTTGTTCTTATGTGTGTTTTGTCGAATAAATTCTTATTCTTCCTTTTAGGTTATAGATACCTTATTTTAAGAATTTTAGTAGTGTAATATATATCATATTAATTAATTCAATTCATTTATATAATCATTATGCAATGAAGATCATGTAGAACGTGTCACATCACATCGTGGAGACGGTATTCTGTACGTACGCACGAGCGATGATATCGTTCCCATGATCGTGTAATTGTATTGTAGTGTATTTATACTATTTCAGAATCCATACCACTTTACAATAATCATATATAGTTATTTAGTTTCACCATTATACCCATCCAAGTAAGTTGGTGGTGGAAAATAGATTACACCACGGCGTGGAGACGGTATTCCGTACGTACGCACACGCGGTGATTTCATTTTCCGTAGGATGGATAGAGGGTGAAATAGGGTTGTTTCATACTTATAATAACATATCAGTATATTATTGATACTGATGTTATTACTTCATAATGAAACAACTAAAGAAGAAGAAGTGGAAGAAGAAATAAAGTTGAAAGAATCGGTAACAGACATTACCTCTTCTTTGAAGCGCCTCTTTGAGACCTCCTTTTAGGGAACTGAAATTGATATTTAAAGAAGAACTAGACCTCTAGTATGTTTCTAGGGAAGTGGAGAAGAGAATTTGGCAGGGGTTGGCCGAGTTTTAAGGCTCAAAGTGGTGTGAGGAAGAGAGGGAGGAGGTGCCCTTTTATAAGGGAGGAGAGGGGCACCTTTGGAAATATAAGAAATATTAGTTTATATTAAATCCCAAACCCACATAACAACTTCCAAATGACTCATATCCAAATATTAGATGAGATAGGGTTGTAATATTTTCTACCAATAAAATTTAGACATGTTAGGAATTTATTTTAAACATTATCAACTTGATTTATCCTTATTTATCAATTTAATTTTATTTGTGGTAATAATATTCTAGATTTTAAATTATTATAAATAATTACATATGTGTTGTTAATTTTCCATAATTTGACACTTTATGAAATTTCAGACCATATAAATTTTAATTTATAATTTTTAAATATTTTTGTGATTTTTAAACAATTTTATAATATGTTATTTTCATAAACTACAATAGTGTCCATTTTGACACTATTCATTTATTTGAATTTAAATAAAATATATACAGAATATATGTTCAAAATAAAAGCTTTAATAGATTCATAAAATGTCATATTTATCTATAAAATTAGTGGATCACATTAAATAATTTATATAATATTTATTTTAATATTTTTAAGACCATTTATTTGATATTTTAATTAATAAAATAATTTCAACATCACTATTGTGTCATAATTAATGATAATTATTTAATCCCTAAAAATTCTAAATAAATTCCTATGATGTAGATAATTGTATTATATTTCTGGATACTATTCATGTTAGAAGTTTCATTAAGTTTATCACTAAATTAAAATTATTATACTTATAAGATTTAAGAAAGTGACATGTTGTCACATTATTTGGTTTTAATAATAATTAAATTATTTAATGGAAAAGAGTCCATTAAATGAATCTAATCTGACCCTTAGGTGATATGGGTCAACTTTTAGTCATCCAATAAGATTTTGGTAGGTGTTAGGGTAAATTTTATAATCTTATATTTACCCTTAATTACCCAATTTACCTTTAACTATGGTAAATAAAATTTACCATAGTTACTATTCATAATGCCCAAAAATAAAAAGTAGCCTATTAACATAATTTCGACCCACTGATTCCAAATATGGAATCCATTTTTCAAAATTCAAAACAAATAAGTTGCAGTAATTAATTTAAAATAAATCCCGTTGTTAAGAAAACATGTTTTAGAAGTTAAAACATTGCCAAAGATTGAAATGTTTTTACCTATGAATTCAATGTGAAATTAATCCTAATGACATAAATTATATTAAATGGTAAAAATATATTATATTTATACTTTAAAACCATTCAATATTATAATTTAACCATATAAATTATCTCAATGAAAAAAAGTTGTTTTTAATTAAAAATTAGCGTATTTTTTACTATTCATCAAAATATGAAAGTTATCAAAAAAATATCAAAAATTTATCCAAAGTAAATTTTTATATCCTGATTCAAAATAAGAATTTTATTTTTTCAAATTGAACTTATAAACAAGTCAAAAACTAGATTTAATGTGGGTGCGCCATCAAAAGGCGGCAAAACAACATTTTTTGAAAAATACTAATTTTACCCGAAATATTTATTTTGTTCTCTTACCATGTTCTAGAAAATGTGTAAAATGAATAATAAAATTCAAAATGTAGTTAATATTATTCATAACGACTAGTTCATAATAATATATCTTTATTTAGTGAAACTCGATATTGTGTACTACACACGCTATCGAGGAAGGTCCCGATTGCATGTAATGCAAGCCAAGTCCATATTGTGTGATGTGAAATATTCCTTTGGTATTGCGTATAACATAAAAAAATATTTCTCATAAAATCTCAGGGTGTTACAATATATCAAATTTATAGAAATCTAACTATTTCATGAAAATAATATATATTTCATGCATGTCACAAATTTTTATTAAACCCATATTTAATATATTCCATGTAATGTGTGAACGTATCGCATCACATTGAGGAGGCAGTAGTCCACATGTCCACAAATGATGTTATAATATTCCAAAAAAATGGAAATCGTGAAGGTATGTGTTATATAAAAATTTAAAAAGTATCTAGACATAATAAATATTATATATATCATATAAATGTATAATGTTCTTTATAATTCTCAACCATGAGAGGTAGTAAAGAAAAATATGAATGATGTTGTTTCATGAGGTGGTTGTCCTTTATACACACAAATAGTGACTTCATTACCCATTTGATGGATGTGTGTTTAGGTGTAGGTCAAAACCTTAACCTAAAAACATATAATTATATTAAATATGTTGTGTTCTTTATATAAGAATGTTATAAATAAAAATTAAGTGATTATAGATGGAAAAAAATGCACGTTGATGAATGTTACCTTGTTTTCAGGTAAGTCATTTTGGTTTGCACTAAATGAATTCCTTGGATAGATTTATTCCAAAAATAAGGATTATATAATTAGGGGAGAGAATTTAGAAGCTTATTTTGTAAGGGTTGTGAAGATACCAAGTGCTTGAGATGTGTGCAGATGTGGGGAGGGTGAGTTCTTTTTTATAGTGGAGGGGTAGTGGAATTCTTGTAAATAAAAAAATGTAAACACTATTAGAAGGTATCCCTTACATCATGTTCCTCAAGTAATAAACTTACTTTGAGGTAAGAGAGTATATGGTATAATTATATCCCAAAAATGGGTTTTTTACAATTTTTTAGGTAATTTTTCCACTAAATATTAAGGTTTAACAACTAATTAAACAATTATTTGACCTTAATAGATGTAATTAATTTTAATTTCTTTCACAAATCATTTTGGTAAAAAACTAATTTAAACATAATAGAAATTATAATTTATGATGATTACAAATATGAAATTATTTTATTTCAAATTCCAATCAATGTAGATGAATAAATTAATATAATATTAATCCCATAGAAGGGATAAAACAATGGATTTTTAATGTAAACACGTTAAAAAGATAGGAATGTTTTTATACCCAATTTAAATGAGAAATTGATTCCAATTTCCTCCATTGAATTGATTGATGTATAATTTAAATAATTAAACTTTAAAACCAAATTAAAATATTATTTAACTATATAAGTAAATTAGAATAATATACAGTTCTAAATTAAAATTCAATGCTTTTCACTATTCATAAAAAAAGAAATTTCTCAGAAAAATATCCAAAATTCACCCAAAAAAAGTTTTGATATTTTGATTTTTAAAAATAAGTTTTCTTTTAAAATAAAATTTATTAAAGTTTCAACATTCAGTTTTAAATAATTTTTTCCATTAATAGAATATCAAACTAACATATTAAATAATAATATTAATATCTATTATTATTCGATATAACTTGGTCTTGAGTGCTATGAAAAGTTTCAAATAATCTCATTGTTGTCTATTGTATATTACATTTAATATGAAATACCATTGAGGTTAAAATTACTATATAATCCATAAATATTATAATTTATGAAAAATACTTATTATATCATTATTTGAGATGTTACGTTTTTAAATCATACTACTGAAGGAGAGTAAATATTTGAAAAAAATGAATACGAAGATATTCTCACAAAAAATAATTATGTCAAAAAATTTCAACCAAAAAATGTTTAACTAAAATTTATGAATACAAAATCTTATATAAAAGTCTCAAAAAAATATTAATATTTATATATCAATATTAAAAAAATGAGTATTTCTAAGAGGTTATTTTTATAGACATATTTTTTTTATCACAAAAAATAGTAGGGTTATGTTATTAACCGAAGAATAACAATTTCAATATAGATAATATTTCTCCTGATAATGAGTTATAGAAATTGTTTTTCCACTCCTGCATGCATGTTGTCAGGTAATGTTTTTTTGAGACTTACTTAGATATTCCGTCAAAAATATCATAGGAAAATTTGTTTTATTTAAAATACTTATTTTTCATTAAAAATTGTTTTTAAAGGGTTTACTTATGACAATGTTTTTGTATCAAAAATATTTTTCTGGTAGGTGGGATTTTTTTGGTGGGTATCTATTGCAATGAATGTCAATTTCATCACAAATACCAATAAAAATAATAATTTTCATCACACATATCAATCATAAATAGTATAAATAAGGAGTTTTTTATAATGTATAGACCATTGAAAATAAAAAATCACAAAAAATATAAATATAGCACCACCCCACACAATTCTCAAATTTTCCACTCTTTCATACTATCAATCTCTCTTCTCTCTTAGACTCTTAAATGTTTCTAGGAAAAAAATTTCATGTTGTAGATCTAGGTTTTGGGATCTAAAATTCAATTATAATGTATTGTTTTATTCTTTTTTAATATAGTTTTTAATTTGATCTATCAAATTTTTTACTATATAAATATTTTTTTGTTAATTTAATTTAATAACCTTTACTTATATTATCATGGTATATAATTTATTAAAATTTAATGTACGTTTTCAGTTTTTTAATTTAGTGTTATTTTGAATATAAATAAATATAGTACTTTTTAAAATTATTCTTAATATTAAATGTTAAATTAATAATTCATGTATTTTATAATAATAGTATTATTATAAATTATAATTTTAAATTTTATCTGATTATTAAATAAATAATTAATAAGAATTTCAAAATATATATATTTAGTAATAATTAAAAATAATTATAAAAAATAGTTTAAATTAGTTTAGATTAATAATAAATTGTAAAAAATAACAATAATTACTAAAAAAAACTAGCAATAATTGGTCAAAATAAAAAAATAGTATAAACTAGTAATATTTAGCACAAATGGTAATAAATAGTAAAAAAATATAAATATTAGAAATCGTTAAAAACAAAAAAATAAATAATAATACTTATAAAACATTTAGTAATAATTTTTAACTATTTATTTAATAATTATAAATAGTTATTATAAAATTTTTAATAATTGGAAATCATTTTATAAAAATTAGCCATAAGTTGTTGGAAATTAGTAATAAATTAATAGGAATTAGTATGAATTAATGGTAATTATCAATAATATATAATAATTATTAATAATTTATAATAATTATTAAAAAATAGTAATAATTAGAGATAATTAGTAAAAATAGTCTTAATTAGTAAAATAGTAATAATTTGTAATAAATAATTAATAATTAGTAAAAAATGTGTAATAATTATTAATAAATAGTAATGATTAGTAAAAAATATAAATAAATAGTAAGAATATTAATAATTATTGAAAATTGATAAAAAATTATAAAATAATTTGTAATAATTATAAAGTAATTAATAAAATTTAGAGTCACATTAGAAGGAATCAATAGAAATTATTAAGAAAATTCAAATAATTAATAAGAAATTATTAAAAATTAGTAAGACTTTTTTTGAAATTTGTAGAAATTACTATTATTTTTTAATAATCAGTAAGAGATTATTTGGAATTCATTATAACTATTATAAATTTGTAAAAAAATTGTAAAAATTTATAATAACTATTAATATTGGGTTAAATTTGTAATATTTTATAGAAAAGAGCAATTATAGTAATAATTATCAATAATTATTAGAAATTTGTTAAATTTAGTAGAAAATAGTAATGATTTGTAATAATTAGAAAAAATAAAGAACAATTAGTAATAAATTATAGTATGTTATAGAAATTAATAGAAATTAGTAAGAAATAGTAATGAGTAAAAATAGTTAAAAATTAGTGGAAATTAGTAATTAATGAACACCATCCCAATGTACATACTTTTTTGTATCAGAGATATCATAATTAATATTTCTTATGAATTTATCATATTTTATCTTCAATCATACCTTATATTTGATTAATAATAGGTAATATTTCTTATTAGTTTTTCATACATTATTTTAATAATAAATATTATATGAATTTTTACTGCTAAATTTTCTAATATCTCTCAAATAATCTATGTGCACTTATTCTTGTCTATCAGATTTGTCATGACCTATCCCCCAGGGTCTGTGTCGTAACTACCCCAAGCCCGCCTTCCATAGGCTAGGGGCTGGCGACTAGCACCAAAGGTGTAAATCCCTATAATTGGGAAGACATTGCCTTTATAAAACACAAACACACCCAACCAGAGTACAAGAGGAAGAAAACACTAAGTAAAAAAATGTATAACAAAAGATGTGATGGAAAGTAAAAGGGGCCGGAAATACAAGCCCAATAGTAAAGTACAAGGAAAAGAAAAAACAAGTACAACTAAAAGACACATAGCTGGAAGGTGTTTAGAATCTTCTGGATCGTCCACCACGGATCCTACCTGAAGGGCATGTACAGATAGCCTCCTCAGCCCTCCACATTCTTCTGTCTCCTCTGGGTACCGTCTCTTCATGAGTTCCACCTCCTAGTTCTTTCCAGTCCTCGTACACTCCACCTCGGTCAGCGATGCTTGTCGTCTGCATCCAACACAACGAGGTGTGGGTGTAGCCCGTGCAGGGGTGAGTATAACGATACTCACTAGGGACCTCGTGACCCTCAAGGTATAATATAATCCAATAAGGATAAACTACCAAGTACGAATCAACAGATAACCATTACATAGGTATATTCCCATACATATACCTAAGTTATCTAGTAACCCATCTTAATCATGAGGAAAACACAAAGGTCATTGACTCATCTCAAAGCAGGATTTTCATTAACAAAACCAGAACTGCTGGAGAACTCCTCCTCTGTCGAATATGGAGGCCCTGTTGTGACTCTGAGGCACTACTCACTAACCATGGACTGCTGTGGTACTCCTCCTGTCGAGTACCGCAGGTCTGCTACCAAACCGGGCACTCCGTCCGCTGTGGGTCCACCGCCAAACTGGTCACTAATCGTAATAGCTGTCAGAGGTACTCCTCCTTTCGAGTACCGCAGGTCTGCTGCCAACTACCAGGCACTCCGTCCGCCGTGGGTCTACCGCCAAACCGGGCACTCCGTCCACTGGGATAATCGAATCATTCCGAGTCGAATCGTTCAAGCAGTCTTCAGTTCAACAACTACTAGGGCTTCGTACTCTGTATGCTCATCTTCGGGAAGAACCCCTCCACGAGTTACTGGTCGATACTCCAAGTGTCACGAAGTCTCATGTGGAAGTATCTCAATGGACCACCACGTCATAGGGGTCTCAACGCAATAGACGACACATCAATCGGACGCTCGGTCTGTGAGTTGTTAGCCTTTTAGTCTCGGGGGCCCAGTTGGTTTCGTGTATGAACCAACCTGACTACATCTCAACTATACCCCGAACTCCCGTGGGGTTTTCTCAAAGGGATAGCTATGCTCCAAGGAAAACTGGCACCGCTGATGGTTCGTTAAACAGACATCTTGTACCAAAGATATGGCCTAAGAAGTTAATGGGTCAGTAATGGGCCCGGGTTCAGTCTGACCCGATCGGACCGACTCGGCCCCACACAGTCTGGGCCGACCCGGTCTGGGTCGACCCGGCCAAACTCACTGGGTTTGACCCAGCCCATTGGGTGGGTCAGCCCACAATGTTTTGACAGGGTCCGCTAGGCCCGGCCCAGCGTACCGCAAGGGCGGTTCGGCCCGATAGTCGCCACGTAGGCGGCTCGGTAACATGGCCCGTGAGACTAGGCCAGTTCGGCCAATGACACCGCGGGGGGCGTCGTGGGATGGATCGAGAGGCCACTGGCCGGGACGTAGTTGGCAGGCCATGCGGGGCGCAGGTAGGACAGCTGGACACGTGGAAGGCCGCAGGTGCACTGGGAAGGGCACGACAGGCCGCAGGGAAGTCCGTCGGGGTGCCGGGCATGACACTTGGTCGCCGGGCAGCACGCGGGGGTGCACCGGGAAGCGCGGCAGGGCGTCTGGGGGCACCGAGTAGGGCAGAAGGGCACCACGGGGTGTGTTGGGCAGCGCAGTAGGGCGCTGGGGGGCGCCGAGCAGGGTGCCACGGGGTGTGCCGGTCAGGGCGGTAGGGCACCGTGGGGTTCGGGCAGGTTGCCGGCAGGGCCGAACAACGTGATGGGGGCGCGATCAATGTACCTATAAGACGCGAGTAGCGTGCCATCGGTAGGTCCATGGAGCAGCGCGTGGGGTACTGGTCAGGCACCGCCTGGCCGGTGGTGTAGTTTGTGGAGGCCGCGGGCGGCGCGACCCTTGTTCGCCATCTTCGTCATCGTCACCAATTTGCCATGCTGTGTTGCCGCTCGAAGAACATCATGAAGAAAATTCAACGGAGGTTGTCGGGTCGTGTGAGGTCGGGCTGAACCCTCTACGTTTATGAGGATAACAAAAGACTCAACATAAGTAGAAAATGATCATAAAAAATGTCTGCATCAACAACTTTATATCCATTGGAGAAGGTAAGAAAAGGGTACAATATCCACAAGTATAAACCCCCTACCTTTGATTTGCCGGTCATCGATCGACGTTCGTTGACGGTGTTGCGGAAATAATACGATGAAGTTCATCGATCGCCGCACACTTCCAAACCAGAGCTGCATCGGCTCGTGGAAGATGCTCACGTCGGTTGAGGCTCCGAGGAAGAAGTTGAATGAGGTCAACATTCTTCATCCTTCTTTGGAGAAAGCATAAACCTCCAAGTGTTGGGCGTCACATCACTTTACCAATGCTTCTTCACTTGGTCAAGTCGTCCCAAATCCTACTCCCAAGCTCCCTATATATAGGAGAGGGGGAGAGGTTAGTTACCATCATTGATTTTATGACAGCTCATTTATTAGGAACCTTCCCAATTTCCAATGATGCGGATACATAATTTAAAAAGGCAGAACAAATTAATTGGCACAACTAAATTAATTACACGAGAGGTGGATCACATAATTTTGAGGATGTTAAGAGGCTTCCAATAATTAATTTACGCGCGTTGGAAATATTAATTGTCACGCACATTGGCTCAATTAATTGGCACGTGCGTTGGCACAATTAATTGCGCAGAGGAGGTCAACATGTCCTCCTCCATTAATGAGAGGTTATGCGTCTTGGGCGGTACCCACGTCATAACCTCTCACAGGTGGTTAGGGTGTGGTGGTCCCACCCCCAAATTACAATGGGAGGTTCCAACTAACCGCACACACAACACATGGCAGATTAAAAAGTAACAGAAAGTAAAGTGTTGTACTTTATTTTATTATTATTTTTTAATAAAAAGCCAAAAACTAACTTCCATACTCGTCAGAGCGCAACTGCGGTAAAGGTCTCACTAAAAAATTACCGATGCTTCTAGTTCAACAGTTCCCTTTGATTTAAATTCTGAGCACTGGTTGAAAAGATATTAAATCCCGAATGTACATTTTCTGAACGTACCCAAAAAAAGGTTTAGAAAATTATTATCAGTCACCCTCTACTCATGACGGTCAAGGCTAGGATCTGTCTTGGTGAAAGACGCCCCAAAGAACCCAACGTTACTCTCGGATTTTTAATCCGACTCACCGTTTAGATGTTATGAATTTTACAATAAAATAAAGGTCACTTAATTATTTTATTTGTGGCCAAAAATTAACTTTTTCTGGTGACTCGTGCTGGAAAAAGTTAGTATCTTCTTAAATAAAGAAGGCCCTCACGAGTTCAGCGGTGGGATCTGATTTTTAATCCGAGATACGGTTTGTGAGTTATAAGCATTTAAAAAATAAAATAATTTATTTAATTATGTTATTTACGGTTAAGCCATTTTTGGGATTTTTCACAGGAGGCCCGCGCTGACTAAACTAAAGTCACACATAGGGTAAACCTTCCATCTTGAGCATAACAGTTCCCTCATATTTCTGATCTGAGTAGCCATTTAAGAGTTATTCCACTTTTTCCGAAAAACTGCTTACACACATTAATTTATGCTTAACAAAACTTCAGAAATTGATTCCAGGCACACCAGGCCTCAGAATCAAGCGCCGTCAGAAAATGAGTACTCGTAAAATTCCCATGAATTTAAAAAATACATTCCATGGAATTTCCAGGTCTTTAAATCCACCCCACCTCTAGGATTTACGTCCCTGTAAGATACAACTCACACTAAGGGAACAAATGGGGGTACTGAGCACACATTTGAGCCTCCCGCTCCCATGTGCTTTCCTAGAGGTTCCCGTGTAGCCAACAAACGTGCACTAGAGATATAGACCGTCCACGTAGGACCCGCTTTTGTCGATCCTCAATCTCCACTGGAACCTCTGTGAAAGTTTCCCCATCATCGATGTCCAGCTCTCCATGATCGATGATGTGAGAAGGGTCGTGCACGTATCTCCTCAACTGAAATACGTGGAAGACACCGTGTGACCGGTGCAACTGAGGTGGAATAGATAAGAAGTATGCCAGCTCGCCAACTCTATCGAGGACTTGAAAAGGTCTGTTGAATCTCGGAGATAACTTGCTTCCTCGGCCAAATCTCTATAGACCTCATCGAGGTGAGACCTGTAGAAGGAAGTGGTTGACATCTTCAAACTCTAGAGGTCTCGGTCTCTTGTCAGCATATGACTTTTTCATACTATGTGTAGTTTTCATCCACTTCTGGATTTACCACTAGAAGGGATGTGTGAAAATCCCTCAACACTTCCTACTGAAGTGACACTGACACCAAAGTATGTCCTCTGAAGAGGATGACGTGCACCCCACCTTCAAAAAATCCATCAGGTGCCTACCCTGTGGATATCTGAGCACGTCGTATCTCACAGTCAGCATTCCCATGCTGCGCCTCCCTGACCCACTGAAGATGTGGGGGAGTGACTGTAAGAGACTAAAGGAAGGCTGCTCCATCTATATCCTCAAAGGATATCTGTAAAGCAGCCAGCTTCTCTCTCACCTCACCTAGAATCTATATACCAGATATCAAACTGAGATCATCCTCTACAACGTTCCCCTTACCAAGAGTATATTCTATCTCAAATTCATAGTCCTGGAGGAACTCAAACCAATGTTTCTATCTCAGGTTCAGTTCCTTCTAAGAGAAGATATACCTGAGACTCTTGTGATCAGAGTACATGGTAAAACATTCACCTATAAGATAGCACTGCCACATCTTCAAGGAAAATACCATTGCTACTAACTTCAGGTCATGGGCAGTGTAGTTCTGCTTGTGTTGTCTCAGATATCAAGAACCATATTGGATCACTGCTCCCTCCTGCACTAGGACATACCAGAGTTCGGTCCCTGATGTGTCGCAGTAGACTACGTACCCTACGCCTCCCTCTAGAAGCCTCAAGATGGGGGAAATAGTCAGCCTCCTTCTCAGATCTTGAAAGTTCTACTGGCATCTCTCTGACCACATGAAGGGTTTCCCCTTCTTTGTAATGGCTGATAGTGGTGCTCCTGAAAGCTCTTCTGGAGCGTTGGTTATGCCAAAGGGCATAACCAAGAACTTGTAGTGGCCATAACAACACCTGAAGGCCATCTTCTGCACATCCTCATCCCGAACTCTGAGATGGTGATAGCCTGACTTGAGGTCTATATTTTTAAAAGTTGTTCCTAAACTCTGCCACTTCTACTGATAACTCAAACTCCAGTTTCCACGAGGGTAAGGCTGACCGATTCATGAGTGATCGGCCGCACCCTCCTAAGCACGAGTTTATCCTGTGCTGCCTGGGTTTCCCTTTTTTCCGACCAAGGAAAACCCATCCCAACATTGTAGATAATCCACAAACTTTTGCCTAATACAGTCAATCTGTGTATGAACTATGGTTTCCCAGTCCATAACCAAAATAACGTTGTAAGGCCTCGACGCTGTCACCAAGATGTTACAACCGAAACTATAACCTCAAGGGTCAGATCACACCATCGACATAAGTGTGATTATCAAGTCTTCTCCCAAAGGTATCTCTAGACGTGAGGGTCAATTCAACGGTTTAACCGGAAACTCTAGGTCTTTGACAGGATTCATGGAAGGAAGGAATGACTGTACCTATGTCTATTGATACAAAAACAAGTATTAGACACAGACCATACCTTGAATCATTCCTAGAGCCCTTGGGTCACACTCCTTGAGTGCATGTAGCTACTCTCATCCCCTGCCCACCAGCTCCCTGAGCATGGCAGGGACTACAAAGGCATGTGGTTGTAACTTGTCGAAATGTACACCACCTCATGCTGCTCACCTAGCTCTGCTTTTACATATGCTGCTCTGCATATTCATCTATACTTAAAACTTCCTCTTCTTGAAACATTTTACATGCCCTAGTCTCTGAGGCTGGCACCAGTTCCCTTCTTTCCCACTTCTAACATTCAAGAACCGCACCGCCGGTGAAGCGGCACCCGACCCGCACCCCACGCGCTGCTCTATGGCCCAGCTGATGGTGCGTTGCCCGCGCCTCACCGGCACGCTACCCGCACCCCTGGACCACTGCTCGGCCCTGCCAGCGGCCTTCCCCCACCCCACAGTGCCCTACCGCCCTAAACGGTGCACCCCATGGCACCCTGCTGTCCTGCTCGGCGCCCCCCGACGCCCTGCCGCGCTGCCTGGAACACCCAGTGGTGGCCTGCCGCCCTGTCGCCCTGCCGGTGCCCCCCGACGCCCTGTCGCACTTCCTGGCATGCCCTCGCGCGCTGCCCGGCGCCCCAGCATCCGGCCTAGCACCCCTACGGCTTGCCCCGCGGCCTGCCGCTGCCTTCCCGGTGTCCAGCCGACCTGCATGCGCCCCGTGCGGCCTCCCCACTGGCATCCCGACCCCCGGCCTCCCAGCCACTGGCTTCTTGAGTGGACCCATGGCGCCCCCCGTGGTGTCGCTGGCCGAATCGGCCTGGTATCCCGGACCATGTTACCGAGCTGCCTACATGGCGACTATCGGGCAGAACCGCCCTTGAGGTCAGCTGGCCCCGGCCCAGCAGACCAGGTCAAAACAAAGTGGGATGACCCGCCCAATGGGCTGGGTCAGAGCCAGCGAGTCAGACCGGGTTGGACCGGACCTGGGCCCATTACTGACCTATTAACTTCTTGGTCCATATCTTTGGCACCAGACGTCCGTTTGATGAAATGTTAGCGACGCCGGTTTTTCTTGGAGCATAGATGTCCCTTTGAGAATTCCCCACCGATGTTCGGGGTATAGTTGAGATGCGGTCAGGTTGGTTCATACACAAAACCAACCAGACCCCCGGGACTAAAATGCTAATAACTCACAGACCGAGCGTCCGATCGATGCGCCTTCTGTTACGTTGAGACCCTTATGAAGTGGAGGTCCTTTGAGATACTTCCACATGAGGCTTCGTGACACTTGGAGTATCGAAAAATTACTCGTGGAGTGGATCCTCCCATAGACGAGTGTACAGAGTACAGAGACCAAGCAAATTTAGACCTGAAGACTGGTTGACTGATTCAGCTAGGAGTGATTTGATTAGCCTAGTGGACGAAGCGCTCAATTTGGCGGCAGAGCCACGACGGTCGGAGCGCCTGGTATTTTGCATCAGACCTGTGGTACTCGTCAGGAGGAGTACCTCTGACTACTGTTAGGGGGAGAACCCGATTAGGCAGAAGACCCACAGCGGATAGAGCGCCCTGTTTGGAAGCATACCCACAATACTCGACATGAGGTGTACCTTAGTAGTCCAAGGTTAGTGAGTAGCGCGTTAGAGTCACAACAGGGCCACTGTACTCATCGTAGGAGGAGTTCCCCAACAACCATGGTTTCGTTAATGAAAATCATGTTTTGAATTGAGTCAATGACCTTTGTGTTTTCCTCATCATTGAGATGGGTTGTTAGATAACGTAGGTATATGTATGGTCATATACCTAAGTAATGGTTATCCGTTGATTCATACATTGTGGTTTATCCTTGTTGGATTTTGTGAGACTCTGAGGGTCTTGGGGTCCCTACTGAGTATCGTTATACTCACCCCTACATGGGATACGCCTGCACCTCGTTGTGTTGGATGCAGACGATGGACAACACTGACCGAGGCAGAGTCTACAAGGACAGAACAGAACTAGGAGGTGGACCTCACGACGAAATGGTACTTGGAGGAGATGGAAGAATGTGGAGCGTTGAGGAGGATATCTGTACCAGCCCTTCAGGTAGGATCTGTGGTGGACGATCTAGAAGATGCTAGACACCTTCCAGCTATTAATCCTTTAGTTGTACCTGTTTTTTCTTTTCCTTGTACTTTACTTTTGGGATTATATTTCCGACCCGTTTTAATTTCCAACACAAATTTTGTTATACATTTTTATACTTAGTTTTTAATTCCACTTGTACTCTGGTTGTGTGTGTTTGCGTTTTATAAAGGAAATTCCTTCCGAGTTATAGGGATTTACGCCTTTGGTTCTAGTCGCCAGCCTCTGACCTTTGGAAGGCAGGCTTGGGGCAGTTACAACACGGGCCCCGGGGGACGGGTCGTGACAAAATTAATCATAGCGAATATTTATTTTTAATTATTCATATTTTATTACTTAATTAATAATATTTAATGTTATTGTGTGTTAAGTAAAACTAGTTAGTAATAATTAGTTATAATTAGTAACAATTAATAATAATTTGTGAAGATTTGGGAAATTTAGTAATAATTAGTGAAAATTAGTAAGCTTTTGTAAGAATTAGTAAAAATTAGTGTTAATTAGTAACAATTAGCAAGAATTAGTATTTATTCGTTTTAATTAGTGTTAATTAATTATAATTCGTGCTAATTAAATATAATTAGTATAAATTAATTATAATTAGTGTTACACATCTTATGTATTACTATAATTATTGTTTTTTAAACTATGCACATTAGAAGTATATACCAATTTTTATTATGATATCATGATTGGATAAATTATCATAGGAATCCAAATGGTGTTGGTATAAATTCTATATATATTGAGAGTGTTGAAATATTTATCTCACTTGCAACATCAAATTTAAAATTTATTTCAAATGGGAAAATTTAGCACCCTTGTAAGAAATGTGATCTTAGGATATTTGAAATGTTTGATTATATTAACGTTCATATACTGTGTTTATATATTTGAAAAGAGTTTGTTTTTGGTATCAACATAGTGTATGAAATTAATGAGATGATAATTGTTTTTTTGTAGATCTACCACAGTTCTAAAGTTTATTACATGAGATTACTAGCCTGTATTTTAAGTAAAAAATTAAAATGATAATTTTAATCGTGATTTGGAACCATCTCAATTTTATGAGTTTTTTAAATCTATATAGGAGGAAATATATCTCAAATGTAAGATAAGAAAAATTTATAATGTTATAAAATTTATGGAAATTAAATTCAGTTAAGGAATGTCAAATATCTATTCTGATGAAATATTTTATTTGGTTAAATCAATGTTACTTTTAAGAAATATATTTTCTATAATTGTTTTAAAATAAAGAATTTGGTGCATAATTTGGGTCTTATTTATCATAAGACCCATTCATGTACAAATTATTAAGTCTTATATCTTGGGGAATATGAGTCATTAGTTAATTTTCCTATATGTGGATAATAGAAGAATAAATATGTAAAGTGTGGAAAATATAAATTTGTCCCAATTAAACATATGATGAGTTTTATGCTTTGACCTAGATTTCTACATTTATTTATGTCTCACAACCTATCCACATTGATGACATGAAAAAAATACAATATTGATTTGATAAAAATATTAAATCATTATTTCAATGGTGATACATGGAAATAAACTGATTAGGTTCATCTGTATTTTTCATTAGAACCTCATAATATATAGTTTGGAATTTCTACCAATAGTATATAACCATTTAGTTATTTTGGTAGTCAATATTATTA
This sequence comes from Viscum album, assembly GCA_963277665.1. Taxonomy (NCBI): domain Eukaryota; kingdom Viridiplantae; phylum Streptophyta; class Magnoliopsida; order Santalales; family Viscaceae; genus Viscum; species Viscum album. Next base: position 1,770,921,346 of record OY728152.1, read on the forward strand.
TAGGTCTATCTTTATAAATCTGTACAACATACCTCCTTAGATATTGATGAAATAACCATATATCTACTTGAAATTACTAATTCTCGAACAAATAATGAATAATATTATTGTTTATTTGAAACCACAGATTAATGAATTAAATTTATTATATAGTGATCGTGTAACTATATATGATGTAGTTTTAGAATAGAATTTTACAATGAATGTTTTGTTAATGTTGACAACCAGTGACTTTACAGCTTAAGACATGTTATCCAGATGGAGTACGCATGGTCCAAAATCATTTCTATATTTCATGGGTGAGAGAAAAGTGTTTATTATTGTTAATGGAAGAAAAAACTTGTTATTTCAAGTTTCATCGATGATTTATTCCTAGAGATCATACTTTCTAAAGGAATAGAAATAATTATAAAAAATACATAATTGAAAGAGATTTTCCTCAAGTAGTGCTCTTAGTTATTAAGATAAAAATATGGTCTCTTCATTACCTCATATTAACTTTTGATTAACTACAATCTAATAAAAAATAGGGGACATTATGAGAGAACTTAATTGGATAAAAGAGATTATTTTTTTGACATTCCATATTAGTTTGATTTGTCGGTTCCTTACATGTTAGATGTCATAAATATTGAGAAAAATTAAAATGAAAAAAACTTTTATTCCATGTTATAGTCACCTATTAAGACAAAATATACTCTAAATGAAATGTCAAATTTTTCCCAAATATGTAGCCAATGAACTAAAGTTATTTGAAAAATATTGATACCATAATTTGATAAAGAAAAATGTATATTGTAAACTATCTAATGAAATTTAAATATTATTCTATCAATGGTTTATATATTTGATGTTAACTTAATAATATGCTTCTAATATGGATCTATGTGTTAGAAATTTTCAAATTATTATATTAAAGATTCATGATTGTTACTACTGATGAACCTTAAAGGGGTTTTTTCATTTTTTTTATAATGGTTTGAAGTAAATGTCATATTTTTACAAGACATTTTTGTGGTGACAAGATACCAAGATGGAATATGTATTCTTTAAAAATATTTTTTCTTAATTTTATTTAAATTAGAAAAAATATTTCATCACCCATATTTGATTCAATGAATGATTTATTATTACATATTATATATGAAAAAAATATTGAGGTTTGGTAATTCTCCAATGGATGTACACATATGATAAATACATGAAACAATTAAATAAAAATTCCCATAACAAAGAATACATGGAATTGTGAATTACAGAAGCATATTTTTTGGGGGTAATTTTCAAATTTCTTCACTTATTATTTCCAATATAAATATCCTTGAAAACATAATCAAATTGATTGTAATGAAAATAATGTTGATGATTTCTTGTACTATCTATCATCTATGTTTAACTATCCCAAGATAGGAATTAGTGATGTTTATTAATGATTGATTATAGATGATGAAAAATATTGAGTAGATACATATGGTTTTCTAAATTATGATGAAATAAATTAATTTTTCTAGTAAGTGATAATTTTATATATTTGTTTAAAATATTTTGTTAAAATTAAATTAATATTAGTTCTTTAGTAGATTATATGACGATCCTAGGAAAACATTCATTAAAATTAAAATGTTTTATTTTGAGTGACATTAATAGTATAATGTTTACTACTAGTTTCAATGATGAGTATGTTAAATTATTTGTATTAAAACATATGGAATGAATTTATCAGTATATATATATATTGGTATATTTTTATTTTTCAACGTATCACAACATGAAATTAAAAAAGATAATAGATTATGTGCATTGAGTAAACCACAATCTAATTTAGTTAATTATTATAATTAATATATGATTAATGGATTTTGATTTGATACACACATCTGGAGAATCAAAGAAATAAATGAGAAATGATGTTTTTTTTAAATGGATACCATCACAAAAAAATGATGTTTGTTTTTATTAAATGGTGGGTGAAATAATAGAGTTATGTTTTCTAAGATAAAATTATATAACAATGTTTAAATGTAATTGGTTAGATAATGTTTGAGGATTACACATCCTACCCAGAAATTGAATCATTGACATTAAATATTAAAGTCTTCTCATAACAAAAGAAAAATTATTTCAGCAAATGAGAAGAATCAAGATTATGTTTCATATTATAGTGTTGTTTAACAATATTTTAAAAATTTGTGGAGTGTAATATAAATGAAATATAATAATAATCAGGTTCTATAAAATGAATGTGACTCTCTAGAAGGGTAAGATATTGAATATTTTTAAGATAAATAACTAAATTTATATTTCTATACAGTAGATTAAAATATCGATGATGGATCCTAGTAGTTAAGATTCAATGGTCTAGATAATATCAATGATGTAACCAATGAATTTAAAATAAGTTGGGATGATGGAATTAACGGCCATATAAAAATTTATAATATCCAAGAGTAGGGGAAAAACTTTTAGAACTATGAATATGAAGATGAAGAATGAAATATTACATTCTAATATAAAAATTATATGATTTCTGTATTTGAAAACTATATTAACCATAATTAGAAGATGAATTTTTTTTATTTTAGAATAGATTGAGAAGATATGGATGAGCTTGTTCATTCCCTTGCAGATACTGATCTTTCCTCTAATCATCATGATAAACTGTCATCTAACTCATGTGATGTTTCCACTAAATATGTTACTAGGAGGGGTGACAACCTAGATATATCTATGAATCCAAACCATATTCCCATAGGATATATCTGTATTGATTTCAATCCATTCCTATAATGTTGTGTTCATTTTTTTTATTTTAATTAATTTTAACAAATTTATTTGTATATTAATTGGTTGATTATCTGTAATTTTTTTGCAAGTTTTATGAAATATATCTTCTGGTTTGGAAAGTTAAGTTATATAGAATTTTTTTGGGAGATGGGTGTGATGTGAATAGGTACCCATCTATGTTCATCGTCATATATTCAAAAACTAGTTAGTTTGTAAATAAATAAATATATTTTTATGAATTTATATTACTATTAACATGATATTATTAATGATTTATAGCATTTGTTGTCTCATGTTGATGTTATAATGAGAACCTCAATCTTGTAAGCATGTGGGGTCTGTATGTTTGATTATTTTCATTATTTGTTTTACCAAATCTTAAAAGGAGAGCAATCAATAAGGCTTTTGTAAAAGTTTTTTTCACAATCTTTATTTATTTATTAACCTTACGACATTTGATACTAGGATTGGGATGGATTTTTTTTCTATGAGATAAGAGAAAATTATCTATGGAGTTCATCATCATTTTGAAAAAATAAGGGGATAATTGAGGTCACACACAAAGTTATGAGTCATACATTTAGTATTCATCAAATTCATATGGTATGAAATTGTTTTTATTAATTCATATGTATAATTAATATAAAATGATTATGTTTCTTTATGTAAGATTCTAAAAAGCCCATTGTTATAGAGATTTATATTTAAATGATGATGTATAGAAATAATATTTTAGGAGTGATTATTGGTTACATATTTCTTAAGATGTTTTTTAGAATTTTTTTGGTCTTTAAAACTAACATAAATTACCATTTTCGAATTTTAATTTCCAATAGAATTTAAACGATATGTATGGAATAATTTCTTATCACAAATGATAAGGTCTGGAGGATAATAAAGGTGATGTCTATAGTGAGTTAGGTTTCAATGAGGTAGAATTAACATAATAGTTAATGCATGGCATTGAGAAAGAGCATGTGATCCAAATATGATCATGATTAACACCATATTTTTATTATGGCGATGTTGTGAGGTAATCAAATAGATCGAAGGGAGATTGTATAGATTTATAATAATCCAAAAATTATGAGGATATATTATGATTTTAGTAATAAATTATATAGATAATTCTTAGAGAGAAGGAAGAGTAGTATCAATGAGAGAGAAAATTACCTAAGGAAAAGAATAAGTAGCATGAGAATATGATGGACTATATGCGATGACTTGTATATGGATTAGAAATGGAGTTCCCTTTTCTTCACCATTCAGCTGACCCTCCCTAATAGTGACATTATTATGTTTTTACCATAAATTTATTCTTTTTTAAATGGTTACTATTTTTATAAACACTTTTTTATATTTATATTTGTTTTTTTGTGATAGAACATTAATTCAACCAGAAAAGAGTATCTGTGATGGATTTTAGCCTCTATCACAAATACTTTTATATGAAATACATTTAATTCCATTTAAAATATATTTTTAAATATATTTTTCTAAAGGACTCGGTTTTTATCACAAAATATTATTTTTGATAGAAATAAATCCCTGACATTTTGTTTTGTTACGATCCACGATAGTTGTTTATCATGAAATAATTTATCCTAGTGGTCCATTTGTGATTGAATCCCATAAAAACCTTTTTTGATGGTATATATAAAAAGTCACATGTCAAAAAAAATATATCATCCAGTTGTGTACATAAATATCAAACTTAAAAAAAAAATTTCATTACATGTGTAAGATTAAAAAAGCAATGATGTAAGAATTATTCTACCAAAGTATTGCAACCCAAAACAAGGAATATATAAGTTAATTAAACAAGGGCCGAAATGATCAAAATATATTATTAAAATCAATTTCTTTTATAAATATTATTTCATGATTTATTTCATAAAGATACACATAATAAAATACTAGAAGATCGAGAGGCCTATTGTCTTTGAGAACTTAGTTATATAGTGTAATAACTTAAAACATAGTTACAACAACATTATTTAAAACCTCTATAACATGAACATAAATTCCATTTCTCTTATAATACTACATTGGATAACCTATAGATATATATAGAAAGGGGTTATCTAAAATCCCAATAAGGGAAATAATCAAGGCATAACTTAAAGTAGTAAATGTGATTCAAGAGGCATAACATGATGGCATAGAAAGTTGAGAATCATAATCATGATCATTAATGAATGAAATAATTTGAAAAAAATAACGGAATCATATGAATTTGTAAACAAAATAAAACATATAATCATAACAATAATTCAAGGCTAAACATTAAGATATCATAACAAAGTATGATCAGGCTAACCACCTATTCCCCATACATGGCATCTCCTGAGATAAAACATTACCCTTTATATTATAGAACTGTATAATTCCAAGATTACCCATCACATTAATATCTTATACATTGATTTGTGTTACACATAGATCATAAAACATTACAACATCATTAATAAATATTAATCCCATGATTAAGGAGTTTGGGTTACATAAATTGAAGTCCAAAATTAATGAAGGATATAAAACTATAGGTGAATACCCTTGAGTGGAAATGGGGATGAGTATTCACGACATAAATGTTTGTGCTAGAAAATCGTGGGATAGTTTTTGGAACTATAACAGGTGTACATAAATGTTTATGGAAGGGATTAATGAGAGTGTAAGGTGGTATACAATTATGTGGGAAAAGTAATGACATTAAAGGGATGTTTAAAAACAAATTTTTTAAAACTTTTGGTCCTGAATCCTCATTTTTATTATTAAAGAAAAGAAATCTTTCTAATTGGGTAGGGGGAGACCCATTACTAGGCCTGAAATTCCAATACCATGTGGTCTAAATACAAGTCCCAAAGATCCATTTTTTTGGACCAAATGTCCCTTTAGAAGAGATTTTTAAGATCTAGGTAATATATATGGAGTGATTTTTAGAGGGATAAGCAGAGGACATATATTATGAATGGGTTTATTAATATTTAAATTTAGGTTTTTGACAGTGAGTAATAAAATAATCAAAACCAAAAACCTTCCCTCAGTGTTTTCCATGGATCCTTCCAAAGAGGGGTGATTTCCAATATTTTATTTTGTTATAAAATGGATTAATATATATAATATAATTTCACTAAATAAAAAATTAAATATATATCACGTGATTTATATAAATATAATATTTAATATGAAATTTATTTTTTTGAACATAATTTCATTTAAAAATTTTAGGTCCTTTCAATCTTCCTCCTTCCGAAATTTCACTCTATAATTTTCAATTTCATAAATAAAAAATAGATGTAGGTACTTATTTTTCAAAATCTATTCTAGTTCCCATGTTTCCTCCTTAAATGTATGCTTCCACCATAATACTTTTACTTGGTGAATTGTCTTGTTTCATAGAACATTGTCTCTACTATCTAAGATATTCACAGAGTACTCCAAGAATGAGGGATCATTCATCAAAGGCACCACCTATGGATTCAGTACATTTTAGGTGTTAGTTAATTTTTTCCTTAAGTGTTATACATGGAACACATTATTTCATAAAATAGGTTAGTTGGGGGTGCTAGTTGATAGGATATAATTCTGATGAAATCAAGCATCACAAAGGGGATGACATATCTTGGACTATGCTTTCCCATCTTCTGAAACCTCATGAATTTATTCCATGGTGATATTTAAAGGAACAAAATATCTTTGAAATTATAATCTTAGAATCTTTGAAATTTTCTAAAGATCATTTCTACATACTCTCCCTGGATTTCATGTGATTATTTATGGTTTGATCCTATTCTATCACCTCTTGGATAATATTTGGTCCCCTCAGCTATTAATCTATAACGTGATCCAAAAATGCTGGATTCTGAAAAATCTTACCATATATATCCACATAAGGTGACAATTTAATACTATAATGGAAACTGTTATAATATGGTAATTCCACTAAGGGAAGGTGATGATCCCAACAACCATAGAAATCTAATGAATTTGATCTCAATATATTATATAGAGTTTGATGTTTCTCTCATATTAACCATCCATCTATATGATATCTTGTTACTATTTTTTGGTACTACTTAACACTATTTTTTATTATTATTTGGTATGTTATATTTTAGGGGTTCTTCAGGTGAAAGTTTCGAAATTTTTCAAAATTTCTAGTATGTGCTTGGTTAAAGCACTATTTTCCAAAATAATACCCCAATCCAGTGGAAAACATGAAAACCCAAGTAGTGTAGGTTTAAATGGTTGGTGAATGGTTTGAAAACCCATACTCCTAGCTATTATAAATCATGCACCCCATTAGATGGGTGCATTGTTTGAAAAACCATCCAGCCCTACCCAGCTAACCGTGAAGATGGTGTTTTTTTATTTCGAAAATTATTTTTAAAATTCACAAAAAACCATATGAACTCATTATCAGACATAACTAATGATTGGACTTCTTACTAGGTATTTGGATCTCTAAAGAACCCTTTTTTCTCCTCTAAACCTATTCTGAGGTGGATCAAAGCTTGTAGAATGTTGTTTGATTCCTCTTCGATATGAGTTCTTCTCTCATTTGTTATCTCCTTCTCTCTTATTCTCTCCTCCTTAGAGTTTGTTTTATGTTATTATTTTTGAGATTTCTAAAATCCTTTATTTTAGATTTTTAATCTATATTTGATCATTTAACCTTCATTTATGATGTTCTTTGTTAGTGTTTCCCATTGCAGGTATTGTGATATGTGATCTCTATGTTATAGTTGGTGGTTCTCTATGAGTTTAGAAAATTAAATTAACCTTGAATTTATTGATTATTTTTAATTAATCTTAATTATTTTTAAAAACTAATTTTATGTGAATTGGGGATTTTAAATTGATATGGCATGATATTTTGGGTAAAACCCCCAATTTTTATGGAATTAAGAATTTGGGGTGTAATTTGAAATTGATGGAATTTTTGAAATTAATTTGTGAAATTTATTTTAAGAAAAATTTCTTCAAATTATTTTATAAGAACCAGTGTTTGGGGTTATCATAAAAAATGAATGAATTGCTTAAAAACCAATGTTTCAGTTTTTAAAGAGAAATTGGCATATATAATTGCAAATGAAGATATTGTATTTTAAAATTTTATAAAATAATTTTCAAATTGTTGACTATTTGTTTGAGAACATGAATGCCTGGGTATTTAGTGAGTTATTTCAGACAAACACACTTGGATTGGAATACCCTATGAATATATTAATTCTTTACAACTCCAATGAAAACTTAGTTTGTTATATCTTATTCCCAATGGGATGTCAATTAGACTTATTTGGACCATTCTGAGGGATGTGTGTGCACATTGAAATGATCACATATTTGAGTGTGTGAGGATCTTAAAACCAAAAACTATCATACCCCCTATAAAATTACCATTTTTCTTCTTGTGATTATTTGTATATATATTCCATTTTTTGTAAAACTACTTAACACATGCCGTGTGATTTATATAAACTTTTTTATATAATGTTTTTAAGAAATTATTTTATAATTTTCCATCAATTAAAATTAATATCATGTTTTGTTTTAAATATGAAAATATACTTCCATGGATGATTTATTTGAAATTTAAAGCATGCAAGGTTGGTTTATATTGTCATCTTATTATAGAACAATTAGTGAGATCCTACTAGGCTTTTATCTCACACACTACTTTTTCCTTTATGTGTTTCTAGATTTACTTCTTCTTGGTTTGATCAAGGGGAAAGAAAAACTACAAGGTGTTGGTTGTGGATATTCTTTTCATGGAGTTCTATGTACTTTGGTACTTTTCCTATTTTTATATTCTTTTCGGTACTTTGATGATGTTGTGTTTGGGTTTTGTATACCTATTTCACTTATGGTACTACTCTTCTTATGAAGCTTCATTTTGATCATACTGGATTTTTTATATATATTCTATTGTTTATGTGGAAAAACCATTTCCTCTATTATTTAGTTTGATGCCAAGTTGTAGTCGTCAATCGGTGGAGATCGAGAACACACTTCTAGCTATGTCGTGATTGGCTAAGTTATTAAGGTATTAAGGTATATGGGATGGTTCAGGAAAAATTCTCTTAAAGTTTGGTTAATAATCTTTTTTTGACATCATTAGGTAGTTTGAAATCCTTTTGGGACATAAGAGGTTGTTTTGAGTGAGTTCTGGACCAGCTCTTATCATGGTGAGCCTTAAATCACTGTCGGTGATTTTGGAAAGTTGTCTTGAGGAATAGTTCTAGTATTTTCCATTCATTTGATTTGGTATTTGAAAAAAAATCTACTTTTCTTATCATATTGGAATAATTTCAATATTTATCTTATTTGAGTGTTGATATGAGTATGATTTATAATTTCTTCAATGTTTTTTTCTGATCTTATTTAGCATCAATCCTCCAAGAGGATTTGTTAATAGGATCTAAGTGGAAGATGCTGATGAACCAAAAAAAGAAAATAATTTCATGGACTATAATATGGATGTGGTTTTTGTACATACTGCTCAATATCTGGGACATAAACCTACACCAATTCATGTTCAGGCTCCAATTGTGGATCCTTATAGGGTTGAATATAAGATTCATTCTTATAAATTCTTTCACCATAATCCATCGGTGTTCTTAGGCTCAATTGATCATCAAGAGGATGAGAAGTTGTTGAGGAGTGTTAATATTTTATTTGGTTTCTTAGAAACTCATTATAATATCAAGGTTAAGCATTCCACCTTTAAGCTGGATTGACCTAGTAGGATATTATGGGACATGATGATGATGAAAAAGAAACCAGAAGTCTTAGAGTGGAAATACTTTAAATAATTTCCACTTAGAGTTTCTATCAAGATTAAATGGCTTTCGGCAAGGTTATAGTATTTTTTAAACTTGGGAAGGCTGACAGGTTTGTTATAGAATATAAAAATAACTTTACTGAACATCTATATTTTTCACTTGATATTGTATCAAATAAAAAAATGAAGGCCAAAAAGTTTGAGATGATAATTTCATATGATATTTATCGTAACACCCCATGATTTCATAGTATGTTATTTATTCAAAGTAATTCAATAACTTGCACTACACGCAACACCGATTTCAAGCACACCACGACTTACCAAACTAGCCGTTCAAAAGCGGTTATCAATAGTATTAACTAAATTTTGAACATTATATAATCCTTATAATTTTAGAATCTATATTATGAGTTTCTTAGACATAATTTAAGAACAAATTCATTTTTTTAGATAAAAGAAGTATTTTTCCAAAACTTCAATTTTACCACCTTTTAATGGTGAACCCTTTTTAAATCCAATATTGAAACATTTATATATTAAATTTTATAAAATAATATTCTTCTTTATAATCGGTACAAAACAATTTAGTTTTAATTAATTTTTGGTGTTTTTCTGATAACTTTCATATTTTGGTCAATAGTGAAAAATACAGAAAACAAAATTTTTTAATCAAAAAAATTTATAGTGTTAAATTATAGATTTTATTGGTTTGGATGTATAAATAGATTATATTTTTACTATTAAATTAAATTTTTCTCATTGTAAGTAATTTCACTTTGAAATTGGACATAAATAATTGTCAATCTTTTGATAGTTATTATTTCTTAAAAATACGCTTTTTGGTTTTGACGATGGGAATTAATTTTAAATTAATTAATGAAACTTATATGTTTTGAAATTGGTAAAATATAATTTATTTTTGAATTTGTAATATCAATATTATCTTACGGTGAATTGTTGGTATTTTTCTGAAAGCATTCAATTTTTGATGAATAGTGAATAACACTGCATTATTGTTTAAAACCTACAATTTATTTAAATAATTAATTATTTTATTTAAATTTATTTTCTATAAAAATACATACATAATAAATATATTAGTTCAATTTAATTCATTGGAATATTTTTTAAAATAAAATTAGATGTATAAAAGTTTATTGAACTTTTGACCGTCTTTTACCCAACTTCTAGGAGCATTTGAAAATTTGTATAAAACTTAATTTTACCACTTCTTTGAGTTGAATTTCAAAAATACCATAGACATGGTTAACCTGAGTAATTAAAATGTGGATCCATAAGATGAAAATAATTTTTGGTGAATTGTAACTTTTGACTTTTATTTACCATAGTGAAAAGTAAATAGGGTAATTATGGGTAAAAATGATATTATAATTACCTTAACACATGTCCTAATTATACTGGATAAGTGTAATTTGACCAAAAACACCCTTAGGAGTAAAATATGACCCTTTAGAACAAATTAATAAGAGGTAAAAGTGTTAAATTCAAGTTTTCATAGCTAAAACATATTAATATATGGTTATATATAAGATAAATTCAACTATAAATATTCATTATAAAGATAAAAAGATTTCCTACATAATGGTATTTTATTTTTAATTTTATAACATAAAGTAATTTAATTTATTTATTATACAATGATGATGCAATAATTACCTTATTAATGAAAGATTAAAATAATTGATATTATAAATATCCAAATAAATGTAATTTGGGACTTTTTATGAATTAAGATAATTTAATAGGTTAATATGAAATTTTAGGGTTTATTAGATTTTTTTTGAATTGATAAGGTTTTTATGACTTTTACAAAAACAAAATACCAAATAGTGTCAAATTTTACATAAATTAAATTTTAAAACAAAGACTATATTATTGGTTGATATAATATTCCAAAAAATATAAGGTTTGAAAAATGGGATTAAATAATATTATATATATCATTAATAAACAACTTGAGGTTCTTTTGGATGTTTATGGTATGCTTATTAACCATATAGTGTAAGAATACAAGAAGACATGGTAACAGTTAAATTATTTAACTTAGAGCTCAATAAAAAAGATAAGGTTAAAATGGTAACCTAAACTTGTATAAAACCTATTGGTTAAAAGGATTTCGACCCATACCATCTTTATCTTCGAAATAAAGTAATTTGGATCCATTATAAAATGAATATTATTTTTTTATAAAATAATATTTCAATCTTTTCCTAATGTGCCCCTCACCCCTCTAATAAAAGGGCACTCTCCCTTCTCTCAGATTAAAACCTTAAAAGCCATTTGGCTCGGCCAAACCCTACCCAAATATCCTCCCAAATATTCTAAATTCATCCTAGAGGACTTATATTATTCTTAAATCCATCATAAATATCCCTTTTGATCAAATCAAAAGGAAGAACTGGAAGAAAAGGTAAATATTTCATCACCTCTTTCAAGTTCTTTTCTTATTCACCTTATTATTTCCTCTTTGTTTGCATTCTAAAATAATTAATAATGTATATTCAATATACTATGATGTTATTATAAATATGGTACAACCATATTCATTATTCTATCCATCATTTGAGTGACATGTCACCATACGTGCGTATGTACGGCTTACCGTCTCCATGTCAGGGTGTAGTTGTTATTCAATACATTATTATTTGGATGGGTATAATAATAATGTATAATTGATGTAAATAATAAATATAACAATATAATTATTCTGTATATATGATATACCATCCAATTATATATGATTTTAATATCAAAAGAATGATATTATCGCTCGTGCGTATGTATGGATTACCGTCTCCACGAACCAGATGAGATTCATTCCCCATCGTAACCATTCAAGAATTATTTTCATTTGATGACTAAAAATAATGTTTGAAGACTTGATACCATTATTTATAGGAACAAGAAACATCCCATCCCAAAAAAACATAACACACGTAATAAATAATATAAATGAAAATGAATCAGTTAACACCCGAAATGACGATAATACTAAAATACCATTAACAAAGAATTATTATAAGATCATATATGATATCATAATTATGTATATGATTCTTGTATAATTTAATAACTATGATTTAACTATTATAAAGGTGGTTAAAGTTCCATATACCAAGGAAAAATACAAGGTAATAGTTAATTTCACATTCTCTTTGTTATCTGAGGTTGTTTTAATTTAAGTATCTACTGGGACCAATTTATCATCTACATCCGTGTTTTCTTGAAAATTTATTTCAAAACATTTTTTACTATTTACTAGGAAATGGTTTAATTTCATTTATTCCTTTATTTAACCTTACATGTTTCTAAAAGAATCTTTCCATCGTATTCTAAACAAGGTACTTTATGAAATTTTTTACAAAATTAAGGTAAGAATGTTTTTTAACTTATACAACGGGTGCAACTATTTTTTTCCGTTATAACATCGTTGAAGTTTCCCTTACAATATTATTAAAATATTTTAAAAATAAATGTTTTCTTTATAATTATGTGACTCTTAAATGATATCAAAATATAAAGAGATATCTCCCTCAAATAGTTTTTATTTCATATATGTCTACATCCTTGGATAAATTTTAAACTCATTTGAAGTAGATTAATTATGATACAAATATTCAATATTGTATTTAAGGTTTTGTGATATGTTTGACTGTGGATGAGTTATTTTTATACCATTCATGGTTTATGGTTAAAGTATTAACATTTTGTATGCTAGTTTTAATAAGAATGTTTTTGTTATATTTCAACCTATTCTTAAGATTAATGTATTGGACTTGTATGTTCCAGGTTGGGGACCAGTAAAAGTTAGCCCTCCGAGTTGGGGTCCAGTTACAGTAGACCCTCCAGGTTGGAGTCCGCTTACAGAGCCTCTTCGAGTTGGAGTCCATTTACATAGGCTCTCTAGGTTGGAGTCCAGTTACAGAGGCTATCTGGGTTGGGGTCCGGTTACAGTTAGCCCCTAGGTCCTGGCATGAGGCCTTGACACAAAAATTAATGTCTGGTACTATAAATTCCCTCATTATGAAATTAGTTATTACATGTGATTATTCAACAAGTATAATATCCATGTTCATGTTTATATTGTAATGATTGATTTATTTTTTTCATATTATGTTCATTCTTATGTTTAAAAGGATATTTTTTTGCACATCATGCGTCAAAATTTTATAGATTTTGCTAAATTATTTACTCTTACTGAGCATGTGAGCTCATCCCTTTCTTATGTTTTATTTTCCTAGGATCCCAAGAAGTGTTTTATGCTTGATATTTAGTGTTAAGATAAGGGAACAATAGCATTCTCAAAAGATTATTTTTTATTTGTTTGTTATAAAGTGTAATGTAATGTTCATTTATGTAATATATTTTATAAGAATGCTAAATTGATTGGTATTTCGGGACATGATTCCTTGTAATCAAGCCAATGTATTCAAATAATGCACCAACTCTTGGAATCTAGGGTCAGGGTGTAATAGTTGTTATCAGAGGAAGTTTATCAATAATTTTGGGAACTAGATTTAGATAATATATGATTTGAGCACATTACCCTAAGATAGACTTGGAGGATTAGTATAGAAGAAATTATTAGAATTTTGGTAATGTAGAGTTTTTTTGATTTTTCCAAGAAAACACATCCCTATATGGATACGAACAGGTAGAGGCGGCTCTGGTACAGATGTACCTAGGGGTAAAACCCAAAAACATCGCTTTGAGTTAGACTCGAATTGGAACTAGTACACGACAACGGGCCTTGCTGCACTCTTGGTTACGACACTCCCAGGGGATATGCTTAGGATAGTTCTCAATTTATTTAAAAATCATTATGAATGATTTATGAGTTTATACCTCCTCAAATAAAATATTTTTATGATTATGGATTATATCCATAAACTGTTAAATTTACGTTAGGTATTTTAAAAGATTTGAATTATTCATTGAGATTCATAAACAAACCTAGTCTATGTCATTGTATAGAAACGGAACCCATTAGAATGAATGAGAACACCTGCAATACCTATGATCCAAAGAGTAAGAAGGATCATATCATTCATGGTATTAAGAAAACATTTAAAATGGAAATAGTCTCCCATGTATTCTCAACATATGAAGAGATAATATCACGTGTTAATAAGATATGTAAAGATTTCTCTGATTCCTAAGGATTTGAACGGAAGTAAGAGAATAAAAGGATATTAGAGAGAAATATGGATACAGTGAAGAGGGGAAAGAATGATTTTCCCATTTGTGATAAATTTGGAAATAATCACCTTGGTAATTGCTTTATGGGAATGGGAGTTTTTTATAAGTGTGGAGAAAAAGGAAACCAAGTACATGATTGAAAGGGTAAGAAAAAGGTTTCAAATGCAAAATGCTTCATCTGCAAGGTGTTTGGACACTATACTAATCAATTTCTCATTTATCAGAGTATACTAAAAATGATGATATTGGATAATAATCAAGTTATGATACTACCTCAGATGAAGAGGAATGACTAGTGTTATTGGGTTTTTATTATTGAATTATTTCATTTGGGTGTTGTATCAACAATATACTGGTTATATGAATTATGATGATAAATAAGGATTTTACTGAAATACTATTTTACTGAGTATTTGAGATTATATGATTCTAAGAAAAGTGACTTAATAGTAAGATACTTTTTTTTGGAAAATAAATGGCTAAAGGAAAGGTAATCCTTAATATGGTTCTAATAATGAGGCAGTGATTTTGGAATAAGAGATCGTTGATTTGGATAAATTATATTGGATATTCTTGACTTCCTTAGAACCGATTAATAGTTTGTTTATTTCATAAATGTTATAATATTAAAAAAATTTGGATATAAGGAATATATTCAGTATTATATAAAGGATAATGGAGCGTGAATGTTATCGATAAGGATTTATTGTAATTCAGGGTGTTACCATGTTTTAAAATAATACATGGTGAAGGTGTTCATGTGTTATTACGTGGCAAAAAAGACCTTCATTGTGTTTAACTTCCTTATAAATTTTGGGCTGTGAGTTTGGATATAAGTATTTTGGATAAGTCTAAAGGTTGGAGTGGATTATGTTTGAAATTTGATATTATTGTTAAGGTTGTTTTTGGATTTTTGTAAAAATGAAAACACGCATACCGTGTGACAACCCGTCACATTGGACAAAGCTGTTTGAATTGAACCCACAACCATAGTGTGATTGGGATTTATCTCCTACCACTAGAATAAGAGAAGCCCCTGGATTTTATAATGAAGTTTTTTAAAGGGTATGATAGGTGAATTATAAATTCCTTATTTTTTGAACCCTATACGATTAGGATAAATAGAATATTTTCTTTGGAATCTTCTGGAATGAAAGATGAGTTTGTGGAAGGAATTAATTGAAGGATGAAACTCTACTTGTAAAGTGTGTGTATATATATATATTATTCCTCTTATTATATGGGTAAATTAATTCTTAAAATTTAGGAAAGGGATATTAAAACAAAAAATTTGTTATCCTAATACCTTATGTTTTATTGAACCGATGGTATTTTAAATCATCATAGATTGATGGATTTAAGGCCCTCAATTTTACACTTGTTTGTGATTGATGACCTCAATCACTCCCTATAAATATTTATGTTTTCCCCCCAATTATGTTTCTCTAATTTCCACCAATGTTCTCCTAATCAAGATCATAATTTGATGGCGACCCTTTCATTTCCCATTTCCTCTTATTAAGACTAAATTTTATTAACCCAATTTCCAATGTGGGTTTTCCCACAAAGGTATTTTCTATTCTCAAACTTTTATTTTTGAAGAAAAATTTCAAATTTCAAGGAAATAATTTATTGAAATTGGGGAGAATGTAACACCCCAAGATTTCATAGTATATTATTTCTTCAAAGTATTTCAATAACATGCACTACACACAACACTGAGTTCAAGTACACTACCACAAACCAAACTACCTATTCAAAAGTGGTTATTAATAATATTAAATGAATTTTTAACTTTAAATAATCCTTATAATTTTAGATTCTATTTATGAGTTTCTTAGACATAACATAATAATAAATTCATTTTTCTCAGATAAAAGAAGTAATTTTCCAAAAATGAGATTTCACCACCTTTTAATGGTGAACCCTTTTTAAATCCAATATTTGAAACTTTTATATATTCCATTTGACAAAATAAACTTATTCTTTAGAATAGGGACATAATAATTCAGTTTCAATAAATTTTTGGTGTTTTCCTGAAAACTTTCATATTTGGGTGAATAATGAAAAATACTAAAAACAAATTTTTTAATCAAAATAATTTATAGCGTTAAATTATAAATTTTAATGGTTTGGAGGTATAACTATATTATATATTTACCATTTAATCCAATTCGGGTCATTGTAAGTAATTTCACATTGAAATTGGACATAAATAAGTGTCAATCTTTTGATAGTTATTATTTCTTAAAAATATGCCTTTTGGTTTTGAAAAGGGGAATTAATTTTAAATTAATTAATGAAACTTATATGTTTTGAAATTGGTAAAATATAATTCATTTTTGAATTCTTAATATCAAAATTATCTTAAGGTGAATTTTTGGTATTTTTCTAAAAACATTCAATTTTAAATGAATAGTGAAAAACACTGTGTTTTTATTTAAAACTCACTATTTATTTAAATAATTAATTATTTTATTTATATTTATTTTAAGTAAAAATAGATACATTATAACAATATTAGTTAAATTTAATTCATTGGAATCTTTTTTATAATACAATTAGATGTATAAAAGTTTATTAAAGTATTTTCCGTCTTTTACCCACCTTCTAGGAGCATTTGAAAATTTCTATAAAACAAAATTTTACAGCTTTTGTGAGTTAAATTTCACAAATACAAGAGACATTGTTAACCTCAGTAAGTAAAATGTAGTTCAATAAGATGAAAATAATTTTTTGTGACTAGTAACTTTTGACTTTTATTTACCACAGTTAAAAGTAAATAGGGTAATTAAGTGTAAAAATGATATTATAATTACCTTAACACATGTCCTAATTCTATTGGATAAGTTTAATTTGACCAAAAAACCCTAGGAATAAAATATGACCCTTTAGGTCCACTTGGATTAGATTAGGACATTTATTATTATTTAATTTAATGAAGAGTTAAAAGTGTTAAATTCAAGTTTTGATAACTAAAACATTGTAATATAGGGTTATACATAAGATAAATTCAACTATAAAGATTGATTATAAAGATAAAACTATTTCCTACATAATGGTATTAAATTTTAATTTTAGGACATTAAATAATTTAATTTTTATACGACACAATGATGATGCGATAATTACCTTATTAATGAATGATTAAAATAATTGATATTATAAATATCCACTAAAATGTAATTTGAAACTTTTGTTGAATTAAAATAATTTTCTTGGTTAATATGAAGTTTTAGGGTTTATTATAATTTTTTTGATGTGATAAGGTTGTTATGAGTTTCACAAAAAAAAAATACCACATAGTGTCAAAATTGACAAAAAGTAATTTTTAAAACAAACACTATATTATTGGTTGATATAATATTCCTAAAAATCTAAGGTTCGGAAAAAGGGATTAAATAATATTATATATGTCATTAATGAAAAACTTGAGATTCTTTTGGATGTTTATAGTATGTTTATTAACCATATAGTGTAAGAATACAAGAAGACACGGTAAAAGTTAAATTATTTAACTTAGAGTTAAATCTAAAAGATAAGGTTAAAATGGTAACCTAAACTTGTCTAAAACCTTTTGGTTGAGAGTATTTCGACCCATCCCCAATTTAGCCTAAAAATAAATTAATTTGGATCCATTATAAACAGAATATCATTTTTTTATAAATTAATATTTCAATCTTTTCCAAAGGTGCCCCTCACACCTCTAATAAAAGTGAACTCCCCCTTCTCTCAGATTCACACCTTCAAAGCCATTTGGTTCAGCTAACCCCTACCCAAATATCCTCCCATCAATCCTCCCTTAATCCTAGAGGCATTCCTTTAGTCAAAAATCTAACCTAAGGATCCATTTTGACCAAATCAAAAGGAAGAACCAGAAGAAGAGGTTAATTTTTCATCACCTCTTTCAAGTCCTTTTATTCTTACATTTATTATTTATTTGTTCTTTCCATTATAAAATAATAAATCCAGTATATTCTATATACTATGATGTTATTAGAAATATGGTACAATCATATTCATTATTCTATCCATCCTTTTAATGGCATGTCACCATACGTGTGTACGTACGACTTACCATATCCACATCGTGGTGTAGTTGTCATTCAATAAATTATTATTTGGATGGGTATAATAATGATGTATAATTGATGTAAATAAAAATTATAACATGATAATTATTCTTTATATATGATATAACATCCAATTATATATGATTTTAATACCAAAATAATGATATTATCACTCATGCGTACGTACAGATTACCGTCTCCACGAACACGATGAGATTCATTATCCATCGTGACCATTCAAGAATAATTTTTATTTGATGATTAAAAATAATGTTTAAAGACTTTATATCATTGTGCATATTAATTATAAACATCCTATACATAACCAACATGACTCACATAAAAAATAATATAAAGGAAAACGAATCAGTTAACACCTGAAATGACGATAATACTAAAATACCATTAAAAAAGCATTATTTTAAGATCATATATGATATCATAATTATGTATATGGTTCTTTTATAATTTAGTAACAATTATTTAACTATTATATAAGAGGTTAAATTACACTCGACCAAGGAAAATTACTAGGTAAGGGTTAATTTCAAAATCTCTTTATTATCCGAGGTTGCTTTTACGTAAGTGTCTACTGGGACCTCTTTATCACCCACAACCGTGTTTTCATAAAACTTTATTTCAATTTTTTTTACTATTTACTAGAAAATGGGTTAAAGTCATTTATACACTTATTTTACCTTACATGTTTTGAAAGGAATCTTTCCGTCATTTTCCAACCAAGGTACTTTATGACCTTTTTGTCAAAATTATGGTAAGAATGTTTTTTTAACTTATACGGCGGGTGCAGCTATTTTCTGCTGTTATAACATTGTCGAAGTTTCCATTACAAGATTATAAGAATATTTTCAAAAGAAATGTTTTCATTATAATTATGTGACTCTTAAATGATTTCAAAATAGAAAGAGATATTTCCCTCAAATAGTTCTGATTTAATTTATGTCAACATCTATTGATAAATTTTACAGTTGTTTGAAGTTGATTAATTATGATAAAAATATTCCATATTGTATTTAAGGTTTTGTGATTTGTTTGACTATAGATGAGTTATTTTTATACCATTCATTGTTTATGGTTAAAGTATTGAAATTTCGTATGCTCATTTTAATATGAATGTTTTTGTTATATTTCCACCTTTTCCTAAGATGAATGTATTGCAGTGGTATGTTCTGGGATGGGGACTGGTAAAAGTAAGCTCTATGGATTGGGGTCTGGTTACAGTAGACCCTCCAGGTTGGAGTTCGGTTATTGAGGCTCTTCAGATTGGAGTCCGGATATAGAGGCTCCCTTGGTTGGAGTCCGGTTACAGAGGCTCTCAAGGTTGGGGGTCCGGTTATAGTTAGCCCCTAGGTTCTGGAATAAGGCCTTGACACAAAAATTAAAGACTAGTATTATACATTCACTCATTAAGAAATTAGTTGGTACATGTGGTTATTCAACTAGTGGAATATCCATGTACATGTTTATATGGTAATGTTTGATTTATTTTTGTCATATTTTGTTCATGTTTATGTTTAAAAGGCTATTTTTTTATTTACACATTTTGCCTAAAAATTTTATTGCTTTCGCTAAATTATTTACCCTTACTGAGCATCTAAGCTCATCCATTTCTTATGTTTTATTTTCCTTGGATCCCAAGAAGTGTTTTATGTTTGAGATATAGGGTTAAGCTAAGGGAAAAATGGATTTCTCAAAGGATTATTTCTTTTTTGATGTATGCTAGATGGTGTAATGTAATATTCATGTATGTAATCTATTTTCCAAGACTGCCAAACTAATCAATCTTTCGGGACTTGATTCCATTTAATCATGCTAATGTATTAAAATATTGCACCGACTCTGGGAATCTAGGGTTTGGGAATTACATTCATTTACAGGTTTTCCTTCTCAAGGTGCATTATTATGCAGACGTGATGGATATAGTATTGATGGTTGAGCTTGATATGGATGGTATTCCAGGTTTAACGGGAGTTCCTTTTTCTCCCATTAGTAATTTGATGAGTTCCTTCAAGGGAAAGAGGAATCATGATGAGTCTCTTGGTGGTTCTCGATATCAGGGTTCTTCTAGACCTCTTAATGTTCTAGGAAGAGGCCCTTTTATTTTCTAATAGTATGAAAATCCAAGGAATTTAAAGTGGGGTTTCACTGAGGTACCCAAGATAGTAGGTTCTGGTAAACACCCATGTCACTTGCAGAAGTTCTTTCATGCCTATTATGATCCATGTAGCGACATAAAATCATCAATAAAAAAATTATAATGGGGAAATAAAATTCTTCATGAAGTAAGTGGTTCCAACCACATTAATCTAGAATGAACCATATTCACATCATTGAAGAGTCTCTAGAGGAAGCAGAAACATGTCGAGCGACTGTGAGAGGTACCATCACTAGTGCTTTATCTTAGTGATTTATTTATTTGAAACCAGTGAATATAATTTGTTTATATCAACCCACATTTTCAATTTTCTAAATCTTCTTATAGAACATTTTTCATATGTGATAGATATTACTACACCCCTCTAAATGAAGAGAAATAATATCTCTATTGTCCTTACATTTTGTTGTTATCAGATATCAAGATTACTTGTGATTTTATAGTTCTTGAAATGAAACCAATTGATGTATTATTCAATATGGATTGGGAAATTTCTAATAAATCTTGAATTGATTATTATATCTGATGGGTATACATTACTTCACCTGATAGGGTGTGTCGTATCTTTCAGAGAGAATGGGACCTAAGGTTGAGTAGATTCAGGCCTTCTATCCGAAGTTGGGAAATGTAATATCAATGTTTTATTTTGACATGGAATGAGAATAATTGAGCAATTATCTCCCTCTATCTGTCATTGAGTTTCCAGATGTTTTCCATCTAAATTCTATGGTTCTTCATCGAAAAGGGAAGTAGATTTCTCTATTGAATTAGTACCTAAAACTCAACTGAAATCTATTAATTCTTACCGCATGGAACTAGTTGAAAAGAAATACTTGATGACTCAACTATATGAAATTTTAGAGAAATGATTTATAAAAATGATTGTGTAACCTTCGGTGGCATAAATTATCTTTTATAGGAACGTTCATGGGTCACTTCACTTTTTTCTTGATTACCAAAATTTCAATCAAGTCATGATAATGATCAAGTTTTTTTACAATGTATTGATGATATGTTTGACCAATTAAGAGTGGTCAAGTGGTTTTCAGAGACTGATCTTCACTATGGTTAACACTAGTTGTGAATAAAAGAATCTAGTGTTCATAAAATGTCATTTTGGAGCAGTTATGGCCATTATAAATACATTTTCTTTCCATTTGGTCTCAATAATGCTCTTATAGTCTTTATGTATTTAATGAACAGGTTCTTTGATGAGTATCTTGATACATTCGTGGTGGTATTTTTGGATGACATCCTTGTTTACTCTAAATATGTGGGGGATCATGTAAACCACCTTAGAGAAGTTTTGGAATTATTAGGAGATCTATATCTTTATACCAAGCTATAGAAATTTGATTTTTCGATTGGGGAAGTGAGTTTATTGGGACATGTGGTTTCAGAACATGGTATATCAGTTGATCTTGAGAAGGTAAAAACTCTTATAACATGGGAGAAACCATGAAATGTTTTCATTATTCAATTCTTCCTCGTTTTAGCATGTTCTTATAACTAGTTTTTAATAGATATATAAATTTTGATTCTATGATGAGTGCTCTCACATCGAAGGGATTTAAATTGTTATAGGATGGGATATTCCAAAGTTATTTTGTTGAGATGAAATGCATATTGACTTCTATGTTGGTGTTCAAACTTCTAGAGGCCGGGAAAGGATATGTAGAAATTTTTGACACATTGGTTTCACATTTGGGATGTTTTCTTATATAGGGAGATATTTTCATTGCTTATGGATCTTAGAATCTTTGGACACATGAGAAGTGTTACCTGACTAATGAACTTGAACTTGTAGATATGATGCGTTCACTTAAGAGTTGTTGGAAGTAAATTTTTGAAGATTTTTTACCATATTTTCTGACCACAATATCTTGAGTTAAATATTCTCTAAAAAATATTTGAATCGACTCCTAAAGCATTGGGTGGATCACCTACAATATTTTCATTTTGGTATTTCATATACCTTGGGAAAGGGAATGTTGTCGCAGATTCGTTGAGTAGGAAACCAAGAACATAGTCCATGAAAGAATCATTAGAATACAAGAACATGATGGATAATTTTTCACAGTTTCATATAGTTGTTCAAAAAATAAAGGATGATATTACTTTGGCCAGTGTTCAGTGGACCTCCATCCTTATTAAGATGATTCTTTAGGAACATCATCTTGATAAATAATTCTATAGAATTAGGAACTCTCTTTATAGTGGGGAGGCCAGTATTGAGTTGTCATAATCTATAGGGGGAATATAGTGTCTAAATAACCGATAGATTATACCTTTACCTTTGAAAGAGGTATTATTAGTGATTTCCATTATTCTTAATGGGTTGTGACCTTAAGAGCCGTAAAGATTTTCCAAGTTATGGGTCATCGATTCTAGTGGACAGGTATGAGACTTGGCATTTCTATTTTTCTCTATCGCTGTTATATATCCCAACAAGTCAAGGAAGAGAACCATATACCTCCAGGATTTCATCATCCACTTCCTATTATAACTTTTAAGTGGGATGAGATCTCTACAGAAATTATGGTTGGGTTTCCATGTACATAGATTAAAAGAATAGAATATGGGTTATGATCGATATAATGACTTAATTGGATCACTTTATACCCATTTGTGATAACATGAAGGTTGAAGAGCTAGGTAATATCTCTATGAAAGAGATTATTCATTTTCATGAAGTTTTATTTTCTATAGTATTTAAAAGGGATCACTTATTTACTTATCACGTTTGGAGTGGCCTTCAGGTGGAACTTTGATATGACATTTGTTTGATTATGGAATACTATCTTCAAATGGATGTGGAGACAAATAGGGCTACATAAATTATTGAGGATATGATTTGTGCCTACTTTCTAGATATTGGTGGATATTGGGTTCATCACTTCAGACTGGTTGAGTTTTCTTACAAAAATAGTTACTAGTACATGATCAAAATGGATCCTTTCGAGGCATTGAATAACAATCCTTGTAAATATCCATTCTGTTGTTCAGATATCTGCAAAATTTTCTTGGTTCGAACAAGATTGGTTCAAGAGATGACAATAAAGATTTATTTGATTCTTCAAATAATGTTTATGGCACAAAGATAGTATTATTATTATTATTATTGTCACTATAGACTATTTTAATTTTTTAGTGGGGGATCCGGTGTTCTTGGAGGTTTCACCTCATTGGGGTTATCTTTAGATTAGGAGGAAAGGGAATATTTTTCAAATTTTTTTGAGACCTTTGAGGTTTTTGAGTAGGTAGAGAAAGTGTCTTACCATTTATGAATTCCACCATAGTTTATGTCGATACATAAATTGTTCCATGTATCATAGTTATGAAAATATCTTTTTGATCCATCCCACATTCTGAGTTGGAGTGATCTTGATGTTGAGCATGATTTATCTGCGAATAAGAAACTATTTAAGATATTTGATTCTAAAACCATGTTACCTAATTGGAGGATGATAAATTTGATTTGAGTGTAACGGAAAAATGTTTCTAACACTCATGATACTTGGGAGAGGGAGGCGCTGATGAGAGAGAATTTACCTCATCTTTTTTGACATGGAAGATTCTTAATAGGATTTATAGGGATAGAATGTTTCTAGGGTATAAGGGTTGTAAAATATCATTACTTGTTTTGGGTACTCCTCAACCCTATTTTTGATCATTCTTTGTTTGGGTCTCATGTAGGGGTGCTTTAGGTGAGATTTTGGAAATTTTACGAGCTTTCTAGATTGTGCAAGAATGGTTCATGAAACATGCACCCACCTATTAAAAACCATGAAAACCTATCAAATTGAGGTTTTAATGGTTATTACATGGTTGAAAAAACCATTCATCCAACTATTAATAATTTCTCACGCCATTAGAGGGCTGCATGGTCACATTTCATGATTTGACAAACTATGTGTCCCTAACTAGCTAATAGCGCAGACATTGTTTTGTTATTCTAAAAATTATTTTTTAAATTCCCAAACCCCCATTTGAACCCCTGATATACCCTAACATAGTATTGGATGTCTTATTAGGTATTTTTATGTATGAAGAATCCATTTTCGCTCCACCAAAAATATTCTAAGGTGGATTATAGCATTGTGAACATCTTTGGATTCCCCTCTGCTAAGAATTATTCTCTCATTCCTTCTATCCATACCAATTATTCTCTCCATATTTGTGTTTGTTAGATATTATCGTTGTTTAGAGATATAATTTTATTTTTTGTTTTAGATCTTGAATATGGGTTTTATTCTTGGATCTCCCTTGCATTATTTATTAATGATTCCCGTTGTGGGCATTGTGATAAGTTGTCTCCTTGTTACTCTAGGTGGTTTCATATAAGTTTATCCAATTAATTTAAACTTGAATTGATTTATTTTTTAATTGATATAAATTAAATTAATAATAAATAAATTTTATGTGAATTTGGGATTTAAAATTTATTTTTCATGATATTATGGGGAAATACTCAATTTCTAAAGAATTTGGAATTTGGGGTGAAATTTGATATTAGTGAAGTTTGTGAAATTTATTTGTGAAGTTGATTTTGAGAAAAATGGATTATAATTATTTAATTATAACTTATTGTTGGTGTTATTATGAAAAATGAATGAATTGATTAAAAACCCACGGTTCAGTTTTAAAAGAGAAATGGGCATATTGTATTGGAAATGGAGAGATTGTGTTTTAAACTGTTTTAAAAATAAAATTTTTACTTTCTATTATTATTTTAGAACATGAAAAACTAGTTATTTAGTGTGATATTTGGGACAAAAATTCTAGTATGGGAATTATCTAGCAACAAATATGATGATTTACAACTATAATAAATACTAGGTTTGGTATATCTTATCCCCAATGGGATATCGATTAGTCCTCTTTGGATGGTGCTGAGGGACATGTGTGTGGATCTCCATGATCATGGATTTGAGTGTGTCAGGATATCATAACCTAGATATATCATACCCCTTCATAGATAACCATGATTCTTATTGTGATTATTTTGGTATATATGTCATTGTCTGTAAAACTTCTGTACACATTCCATGTGATTTATATAAACTATATTATATAAAATGTTTATTATGACATTGTTTTAAATTTTTCCATCAACTGAAATGATTATAATGTTTTCTTTTAAATATTTAATTGTAATAAAAGGCCTATTTTATTTGAAATTTAAAGCTTGTGATGGTTTATTTATATTGGCATCTTATTATGGAATACTTTGTGAGACCCAACTGGTACTTTATCTCACACCCTTCACATTCATTCATGAATTTATATATTTATTTTTACTAGGTTTGAGAAAGGGGTGAATTCCACGTAGAGGTGGGGGTGTTTATCTTTTGGGGTTAAAGTACTATGTCCATTGGGACTTGGGCTATTTTTCTAGTCTTTCAGATACTTTAGTGATGTTTTATTTGGGTTTTTATACCTGTTCAACTACTAGTACTATTCTATGCATGGAGTTTTCCTTTAATCATAATGAATTGTTTCTTTATCTTCAATTTTTTATGTTGAAAAAATCCTTTTGTTATATTGTGTGAGTACAATTACTAGTTTCCAACTCATGGATTTTAGAAACACAATTTTAACTATGTCAGGATCGACTCAGTTATTAAGGTATTAGGGTATCCAGTCTGGTTCATGACCATCTAAGGGTAATTTCCAATATTGTAACTCAACTCAATATCCATCACATGATAAAGTATTCTCAAGAAACATAGTTTAAACTTCTAATCTTGATCAAATACAATGGATAGTTGTACTCTATATGGTCTTACTACTTCTATTATATATATCATAGCGAGTTATTCAAGAGATAAATAATTATTGAAAGAATTGAATTTTTTTGAATTTATTTGATGATTGAATACAACCCAAATAAGATTATGCCCATTATATTTATTTGGTAGTCCTATGATTAAATCCATGGTTATGTTTTCCCTTTTCCATACTACTGTGGGTAATGGTTTAATCGTACTCCTAGAAATATTTTTTTTCAGCCATGACTTTTTGAAATTTCAAGCTTCAATATACAAATTATGAAATATCTCCCTTAATGTTATCCTACTATATATTTTGATTTTGATATCTAAAAATATTTTTTCTTCTTAGATTAATAGATAATTATGAGCTATGTGAATCATCTAGAAGTCTCCTATTTAGATTTGGTTTGAATAGGAAACCTATTTGGGTTCCAAACCATATAATTGTATCTTTAGCAATGTTAAACTCTATAATACTATCTACCTTTATTTGTACCTTCCATTTGTATATATAATAATGCTTTATCCCCTCATGAATTTCTGTTTTAAAAAATATTTGATTATATTAGGATAATTCTATTTTTATAATCTACATGTCTATCCATTAGATGTACAAGAATATTGGATCCATTTTAATCCTCATCGTAGATAGGGTTTCAAGATCATTTCTAATTAGAGTTTTTTACACTTTATTTGATTTCCTTGGATTGATATGAATTAAATAGTTATAATCCTTGATCTGATTTAAACCCCCTCATTGGCACATATTGAGCTCTTTTTGAGTGAATATGTACTTGAGACACTTATGGTCTTTATATATGTCACACATCTACCCATATATATAAAGTATCAAAATATTCCATATGAATATCACTAAAAAAATTCTAGATCATTAGTCATGTCGATCATCTTAGGGATATTTAATTGTATAAGGTATATGCTATTGCTTTTTCACTTTTCATGAGTACAAAACCCATGCATTCTTGTACACATTTCTACAGATCACAATTCCTTCACTATTGGTGGGTAATGTGGGGATATGTTTCGTTTATTAACTCTTATATAACTCTTTAAAACATTCTCTTCATTCTTTGGTCTAGAAACACATTACTCTCTTCCAATTTATCTTGGTTAATGGGTTGGAAAATTTGGAGAGGTTTCACAAAAAATAACAATAGTACCCAGTTAATTCAAGGAAACTATGGATATCTATTATTGATGTTGGTATTTTACATACATTAATATCCTTTATCTATGAGGGATCTATATATACCCCTTTTATGGTGTTATCATTCCCTATGAGTTTCAATTTCTCCATCTAAAAATTTCATATACTATACGTAATATATAACTTTTCCTTTTTCATGGTCTTTAGTATAAATTTCAAATAATTATCATTTTCCTCATAGATTTTAGGGTAGATAATAATATAATTTGTAATGGATACCAAAAATTTATCAAGGTAGTCCCTAAATAATTTATTCATTGTGTGTATGAATATAATTATATTATTAGTGAATCAAAATGGAATAACTAAAAATTCATTGTTCCCATAGATTTTATGAAAATAAATCTTAGTGATAACCTCATTCACTGCCTTTAAATGATAATATCCCTTTCAAAGATCCACCTTAGATAATTAATGATTATCATATAGAAGAAGAAAAATCATTAATATAGAGTATATGATACTTGTTCTTTTTCATGATCTTGTTTAGTACTCGATAATAAATATAGAGGGACATTGACCCATCCTTATTCTTGATGAAAAGGAATGATGCACCCCATGGTGAATGACTTGGGAATATAAAACTTGAATCCAAATCCTCTCATTGTTTATTCTTTATCTATTCAACATAAACAATGGTCAACCTACATATTGTCTTGGATATTGGTAAAGATTATGCTATTTGTTTGATCGAGAACATAACCTCTTGGCTAGGATGAAGATCAATCAATTATTCTGGGAACACATTATTATATTCTCTTATAATAGAAATATCATCAAGGACAATATTTTCCTTAGTCTCAATCATTTTTTAATACATTATTTATCATAAGGTAATAATATCCAATCTTTAAACAATTTTTCCCAAGGAGACACATCCCACACCTTATATTTTTTATAGAATTAGAGGGTGATTAACAATAAAGAAGCTGATTTCCTTCTCCCAAAAAATTATGTAGGATATGAAAGCCATACCATACTCAAAATTACATAAAATTCTACTAAATATAGTATTAAAAGGTTTACTAGGTAATTTACCCCAAAAATATTGATTAGGTAGGAGATATATGTCTGGAATTAAATAATTTCCTCATTTTCCATTTTCAATAATAACTCGAATTCCATGTTTTGTGGAAGTTTTTGAATAGTTATACTAAACTTACATGATATAATAGAATTAATAATTCTATAATAAAGTAGTACATTCACTATTATTGAATTAATAACTATCACACTTATCACCTCTTCATTTTCATGATCTACGTTCATTGTTTTTAGGGCATATACTTACCCTTTCTTTCTAGGCCTTGGATTTTTTTGTCATAGGTTATTATAAAAACCCTAGCTTAGTGCATTGGTTTTCATAGTATCCATGTTCATTGTAGTAAATTAATTAGAAAATATGATTAATTTTGAATAAAATATTCATTTATTCCATCACATTAGTAGGTTTCTATTATTTTCATTCACTATCTTGGTGCCCCTTCTTCCCACACCTGAATCATTTCTTGGTTCCCTTTAGGAAATTTCTAGGGTTCCTTTTCCCACAATTTTGACATGTGGGATGTTAGACTTCCTTACCATAGGTATATTTCAACATAAACCCTATATAATTAAATTTTATTATACAATTCCTTTGAATAATCATGTGAGTCAGTTTAGATTCACTAATCTCTATTTCAACTTTAAGGGAACATTAAAAAAAATTATTCGTCGCTGTCAAAGACTCAAATCACAAAATATTTTCATAGATTCATATTTATCCCATTAAAGAATATGTCAAATTTACGTTTATGGTGAATGATGAATCTAGGGAAATAACATTAATCTCTTGTGAAATTTTCCTCATACATAATGATGGTACATCTTTCTTTTTCTTAAGTCCAATGAATTCCTTCTCCATTTTATATTAGAGATAACATAAAAAATATATGTTGAAAAAAAAATCTTGAATTATTCCCACTCCATAAAATAGATTTATTCCATAAGACTTTTATTTTTGATCATAATCCACCATTCATCAACTTCTCCCCCCAATGGATATGTTCTATTCTACATTTTTAAAATAAAAATTGTTTTTGATAGCATACAACATACGCAACACCAATCTTAAATGAACCATAAAATATTATTATTTATGTTTGACTCCAATAACATAGCCATTAAATTGGAGGGTATTAATAATATTAAATAATTTTATAAATATATAAATATATCCTAATAAATATATATTTTTTGATCAATTATTAGGAATTAAGTACAGATATTTTAGTGAAACCTTTTTATTTCTCAAAGTTATGTTTTCACTAAAAATAGGTTTTCATTGCTATTTGTGAATGAATAATATAATTAATTTCTGTAAAATTTTAAAATTTTATGTGATAAAATAAAAATATTTTTTTAAATCAGGATATCGAAATTATCATATGGTAAAATTTTGTTATTTCCCAAAAAATATTGACTTTTCAACGAAGGGTGAAAATACTTATTTTTATTGAACGTAGAATTTTATTTTCGATTATTCACAAAGTAAAGTTAAATTTTATTTTTTTTTAAAAAATTTAACAAATTAATTTTTATTAAAAAAATATTATTATTGTTTTTAAATGGATTTTATACTCGAAATTAGCCTAGAACCTTTTTATTATAAGAGTCCATTTTTCGAATACACCATGTTTTGTCTCATTTTTCTAATTTGATTTTAAATTAAATTCAGAAAATTTTTAATTTTGAAATTTGAAAATTTTATTCCATTTTTGGAATGATAATATTTAAGTTTTTTTAAATATATCCATTTTATTTTTATTCAAGAGTAATGGTTTCCCTAGTAATTTTTGTTACCACTATAAAAGAGTAAATCTATTAGTTAAGGTGAAAAATAAAATGAAAATGATTATAAAATGAAAATAACACTTGAAAAAATATATTTTATGTGTCTATGTTTACTATAATCATCAAATATTCGGTTATATGAACTTTTTTCAATTTGTATGTGGTAATATAATTAATAATACTTTATCTAAATAACGATAAAAATTTTCACACTGTTATTTTAAATGTATACAACATTTTTAAAATAATATAAACTAGGGAATATGTTCTATAATAAATATTATTTTGTATGATAAATGATTTATATTAATCATGTTAATTTACTTGTAATTTTTAGTAAATAAATAATTACCTTAAATATTTAAACATTTTCAACCTGGTAATTATTCAATTAATTAAAAAATTCAAATGAACGTTATTAATAATATTAAAAGTAATATAATTTGAGATAATCAATGTGATTCAAGCTTTTTCATGAATAAAATGAAATGTTAGGGATGTATTTAAATATTTGGTTTCAATTTTACTTGTTATAATGATGTTATTAAAATCAAAGTATTGAATATTTATAAAAAATTGAACTAATGATATATTATAATAAATAAAATTTATTAAATAATATAAAATTACTAAAAATACTTTTTATGAAGTTATTAGATTATGTTTGATAATATAAACCACGGTCCATATATTGGAAATTTATCAACTTATAGTAACAATATTGACCCTCAAAGTGGAAAATTATTTGATTCCTTGGTAATTACACTAGTTCAGAAAACTTTTTTAACATCACCTTTTTTTACGTCGGTAATATATAACCGACCTGAAAATCTGTGATACATGGTTTTTTACGTCGGTTATTTTATAACCGACCTAAAAAATACAGAGAGTAAATTTTTTACATCGGTTATTTGATAAATGATGTAAAAAATGACGTATCTACGAATTTTTTACGTCAGTTATAAAATAATCGATGTAAAAAAGGTGGCATCTGAGGCCTTTGTGAAGTCAGTTATGAAAAAACCAACATAAAACCCATCCTGCTGAATTTTTCACGTTGGTTATATTATAACCGACATAAAAAACCAAAACCCGGTAGTTTTTAAGTCGGTTATAAAATAAACGACATAAAAACTGTGGTTTCTGATTTGTTTTTTACATCGGTTATATAACAACCGATGTAAAAAACCAACACACGGCTTTTTTTACGTCAGTTATAAAATAACCAATGAAAAAACTACATTATATGATACATTTATAACGTCGGTTATTATAATAAACAACATTATAAATGTAATAAAAATAGTTTATAACGTCAGTTATTAAATAACTGACGTTATAAAACATTTAAGAAATTAACACACCCCGTGGATTGTCATTGATGATTTTTCGATCGATAGACCAACGACTCGTCTCTCTCGTGCGGAAAACCCTAACCGACTATTCATTATGGTTTCATTAAACTCATTTTTCCATCATCTTTTATCATCTTTACTCACCTCAGATCTATCATCTCCACTCGCAACACTCAGGTAAGCCTCCCATGATTTTATTTCCTTTGTTTTTTCCTAGATAGTCTATATTTAGGTGACTCTCACTCAAATTTACCCAAGAGATGAAGGTAGAACGGTCCTTGTAGTTTGGATTGGGTTATCGAATCCTCAGAGACATAAGAAGAAACCTATAGACACGTACATTCTATGGACTGTTTTTGGCTATGAAGTGGCCATCTTGGGTTGATTTTATATGGGTTTAAAGGATAACTAATATATTTATGTGAGTTCAATTTAAAAGAATGATTTGATCCTAGGTTATCGCTCGGGGTGGATTGGACGTATTTCCTTTTCAATGATTTCAATTTCTTATATTTGAGATGGGTTCATTTAAGGAGATAAAAAAACATCATCACTTACTAGTTTAATGCCTACACCCTTTAATACTAATCACCTATACACTTGAAGGATCAATGTTTTGAGAACTTCAAGGTAAAGGTTCGTATTATCACTTGATGTGTGTGGCCTTAAATTCAACAAGGATGATGGAGTTTAAAAATCATAAAATAAAACTCTCAGTTAAAGAAGTGATCATAAATTAATGGGGTGATAGATAACATCCAATACAGCCCATTTATACTCCCTTGGATCAACCCATAAGTTGGTTAGCCCTCCATTGATCTCGTGGTTTCAATGGAAGTGGAAAGTAGACTCATGAGGGAGGAAATGGAGATGTAAAGAAAACAACAAAAATAAAATGATCACTCCACCGTTGTGTGAATAATTTCACAAGATTTGATTTGAATAAATTCACACCTTGAGGAAACAGTATCAAAGTGATATGTAGAACAACAGAATAAGAGGATAATAATAACTTTTATTAAGAAACTAAAGTGAATCGAACAACTTACATTTGAAAGACAAACTTGAGACAACAAAATCGCAGCATAACATTACAATTGAACAAAGAATCAAAGATTATCAAATCCTCCAACACCACTAACTTAAATAGGAATTTTTGAGCCCTTGGTTCGATCCTCCTACAGTACAAGTCATCTCACTTTATTATGATAGGTCTAGGGTGGTGGAATGTTTGTGAAAGAAGACTTTCCACCCTTGACCTGAAAAGGCATCCATCTTGCATCCACCAAACAGAGGTGCATGAAAAACCTTCTAGATGGCCGAATTTGTGTGGGACATAGAAGACTTAAATTAAGATCCTGATGTCCCATAACATCCTGTAAAATATCATCCCAACAAGAGTTATGGTTTTCAAGATATGGTTTAATTGGTGGACTGTTTTTCTGGGCCGCATATTCTAGCCCAGATTTTGATATCCTATTTGGGCCGCCAAAATAACAATCATGGAGGCCGAATTAGCACTAGATCCTAAAGAATTATTTGTTACACTATATTTATTCTAGAATCCCATGAATGTTGGGATTCATTAGGCCTGTATTTTGGGCCCCACATTCTCATCAGTGGGCTGGTGTCCAATCTACCTTCTCCAGAATTATTTCTTTTCATCGCCAAATATATCTATCATGCTTTATGAATCATCCATTGATCCCTGAATGATAAATGTTTAAATTGAAGTGAAGATCCATTTCAAAAAATATCAAATTAAAATATGGATAATTATATTCCTTATAATCAGATGACTCATTGGGTACTTTGAATGATGTTAAAAAATGTACCACATAATAGTGCATTTTAAGTAAGAATTACAATCATAATGTGAAATGATGTTCAAAGTGTAAAATGAACTAAAATGGTGTTTATGAATAATAAAGAACATGAATATTATATATATTAACAATGAATATTAGCCTCATTTAGTGTCTAATCACACCCCCAAACTTGAGTTTTGCTAGTCCCGAGCAAAATATATCTCATCAATATGAAATTCGAATTCCCTTTTCAAAAAACATTGTAATAAAAAATGATCACCATAAAGCCTTATACCAAAAAATCATGAAACCCATCAAAATATTTTAATACAAGATAGTTTCATAAGAAGATCTCAATACCAAGCTCATTCCTTTGTTCAAAATCATTGCCATATTTCATCCAATATCAATGAAGTATGAGGATGTGTTGTGCATCACAATAGACATGGGGGTTCATATTTATTCAAGGGGGAAATTACGGAAGTGCTAGGTGGAATCACATTTCAATATTAAGATGAGTATTCAATTTTTTATTGTATTATATATACTTTTTTGTTTTTTTTTTGCAATTTTTCCATGGTAATTGAAATTGCACTCAAAAGAGTCAACCCCTATAGCGAGACTTTGCCGATGACTCCCAGGCTCAAAGACCTTAGGGAACAAAGTTAATCCCACATAATCAGGCATCATCTCAAGTTAAATCAGTCAATAAAAAATTTAAATTACCAAAAATAGAGATAAAATTACTAACTCTAGGCCTGACAATTATGGACTCACGATCCCCATGCGCCGAAATCCATGCATTAGGTCATTTCATTGCTCTACGCGCAAATTTTTTATTTTTTTTATTTTTTTATTGAATACTCATAATAAAACTAAAATGATTGAAAAACCTATGTTATTTATTTGGGGGACCCCAGTGTTTAAAGAAAAGAAAATTTTGAAGGGGTTAGAGGTAGAGAATAAAAGTTTAAAAAGGAAATTGAAAATGAGGATCATGCAATGAATTCACCTGGTGGTTGAAGTTGAAATTATTGTTGCTCCCTTTTAATCATTTGATATCCATGTCACTTGTAGAGTTCCCTAGTTGAAAAAGGAAAAACAAAACAAACAAGAAAAATCAAAAGAATATATATATATATATATAATAATGAGATTAAAATATAAGTATATATATAAAAATTATAGAATAAGGAAGAACACAAAACCGTAGGTTAGTGGTAAGCGCGCGCCCCTGTCTCCCTTTGGTCTTGGGTTCGAATCCCCGCGGCTTCACCGATTGTGATGGAGTTTGACCCACGACCCACGACGTGTCCCTTTTTATTATTATTTTTATATTATTACTTATTTTTTGTATTTTTATTTTAACCTACAAAAACAATAAAATAAAACAAACTCATGATACATTGTCTTCTTTTTAAATTTCTGGGTAAGGCATTACTCAAGGATCACACCACGTGACACGGATGAATATGGTGCTCCCCTTTCATACCCATCCATACTCATAATAGAAGAACATGTCAACAGTCTATTTTTTTTAATATAATAATGATTAATTAAAATATAAATTTTATTAAAAAAACAAAATGATAGGAAACTTGAAAACCATGGGTTTCCTCCCATGCAACGCTTTGTTTAATGTCGCTAGCTAGACATGAACCCCCTAAATTACCCAATAACAATTTTAAACATTTTAAGGACCCCATATTTCTCTATGTCCACTATATTGAGATTTATTCTTTGTTTATAATTTTTGTCATGTGCAAACCTGTGTTCTATAATGAGTGGTAAAATCCAAGGAATATCAGAAATGGTTGATCCAGTTTCTTTTATAGTATTTCCAATTACATTAAGAATAATTACCTCTCTATTGGTTTTAAGATATGAAATTGTAAAAAATTTATGTTTTTGGCTATCCCCAATGAATTGAAACTTGATGGTGGATGGAAAGTCCTTTCGTTCAAGTTCGGGTAGGATAACACTTTCAGACATAGGTTGGGACTTTGAATCAAACTCAATTTCATTTTCAAAATTTCTCAATAGAATTGGTTCCTTTTGAATAGAATATTCAACCAAAAAATTGGAATGATAAATTTTAGGAAAGGGAATGGACTCAATGTTTGTGATTTCCCTCAATGGTTCAATGGTTGGTGTTTTTGAAAATTCATCAATGGAGTTAAACTTAGGAGACTGAATCCATGATGTCCAATTCTCCTCTTTTGAATCCAAAAATTAAATTTACTCTTGATTTAAAGACCCTTCAAGAATTCCTTTATCAACTTCATTTATCTCAAATACAAAGGTTGGTTATTCAATAAATACATGAGAGGTTTTTGGGAGAAAAGAGTCTTCTATCAATGACGAGGAAGGGATAACTTGATTGGGAATGGGTTCCATAACCGTCTCAAAGTTTTGTATTTATAATCTTAATGATAAAACCTCAAAATTCATTTTCTCCATTTTTTGACATAGTTTTTCAATTAGTGGTTGTGGATCAGGATGGGCAAGGGGTTGAAAAAGATGGTCCATTCCAATTGGATAATTATGTTGTTGGAATTGGACAGGAGGGTGTTCAGATTGGCTTTGTGGGGATTGAAACTCATTATATGTTGATATGTTTTGTGGATCATAGGATTAAAAAAATTATGGTTCATTAGGTTATTGATGATTCCAAATGTAGAAATTAGGATTCTCATTGTACATCACACATGGGGTTGGGTGATCAAAGTAGGGATAGGTTTCCCATTTTTGGACTTGTTCAAAATTGAATTCCATAGGAATGAAATTGGGGATGAGATTAGAGAAGTGGGGTTAGAAAAAGAAGCTAGTGTCTAAGATAACTTACTTAGGTCTCCGACAACGGCACCAAAATTTGATTCTCTCTCAAATTTACCCAAGAGATGAAGGTAGAACGGTCCTTGTAGTTTAGCTTTGGTTATCGAATCCTCAAAGACCTAAGAAGAAACCTATAGACACGTAAATTATATGGACTGTTTTTGGATATGAAGTGGCCAACATGGGATGATTGTATATGGGTTTAAAGGATAACTAACAGATTTAAGTGAATTCAATTTAAAAGAATGAGTTTATCCAAGGTTATTTCTCGGGGTGGATTAGACGTATTTCCTTTTCAATGATTTCAATTTCTTATATTTGAGATGGGTTTATTTAAGGAGATAAACCAACATCATCACTTACTGGTTTAATTCCTACACCCTTTAATACTAATCACATATATACTTCAAGGATCAATGTTTTGAGCACTTCAAGGTAATGGTTCGTATTCGCACTTATAGTGTGTGACCTTAAATTCAACAACGATGATGGAGTTTAAAAATCATCAAATAAAAATCTCAGTTAAAGGAGTGATTACAAATTAATGGGGTGATAAATAACATCCAATGCAGCCCCTTTCTACTCCCTTGGATCAACCCATAAGTGGGTTATCCCTCCATTTATCCCATGGTTTCGATGGAAGCGGAAAGTAGACTCATGAGGGAGGAAATGGAGAAGAAAATAAAACAACAAAAATAAAATGATCACTCCAACATTGTGTAAATAATTTCACAAGATTTGGTGTTAATAAATTCACACCTTGAGGAAACGGTATCAAAGTGAGATGTAGAACAATATAATTAGAGGATAAGAATAACTTTTATTAAGAAACTAAAGTGAATTGAACAACTTACATTTTAAAGACAAACTTGAGACAACAAAATCACAGCCTAACATTACAATTGAACAATGCCTCAAATATTATCAAATCCTCCAACACCACTGCGTTAAATATGCATTTTCGAGCCCTTGGGTCGAACCTCCAACCGTACAAATCATCTCACTTGAGTATGGTAGGTATAGGGTGGTGGAAAGTTTGTGGAAAGAAGAATTTCCACCCTTGACTCGAAAAGGCATCCAACTTGCATCCAACAAACAGATATGCATGAAACACCTTTAGATGGCCGAATTTGG
Organism: Viscum album; assembly: GCA_963277665.1. NCBI lineage: Eukaryota > Viridiplantae > Streptophyta > Magnoliopsida > Santalales > Viscaceae > Viscum > Viscum album. Next base: position 1,770,959,352 of record OY728152.1, read on the forward strand.
GTGGGAAATTGAAGACTTAAATTAATCTCCGGATGTCCCCTAACATCCTATAAATCCCATCCCAAAAAGAGTTATGTGTTTCGAGATATGGTTTAATTGGTGGGCTATTTTTCTGGGCCGTAGATTCTGGCCCAGATTTTGATATACTAATTGGGCCGCCTAAATAACAATCATGGAGGCCGAATTAGCACTGGATCCTGAAAAATTATTTGTTACTCTATATGTATTCTTGAATCCCAAGAAATTTAGGCTTCATTGGGCCTGTATTGTGGGCCCCACATTCTCATCAGTGGGCTGGTGTCCAATCTGCCTTCACCAGAATTGTTTCTTTTCATCTCCAAATATCTCTATCATTCTTTATGAATCATACATTGATCCCTGAATGAAAAATGTTTAAACTAAAGTGAAGATCTATTTCACAAAATATCAAATTCAAATATGTATAATTACATTCCTTACAATCAGATGACTCATTGGGTACTTTAAATGATGTTAAAAAATATACCACATAATAGTGCATTTTAAGTAAGAATTACAATCATAATGTGAAATGATGTGAAAAGTGTAAAATGCACTAAAATGGTGTTTATGAATAACAAATAACATGAATATTATATATATTAACAATTAATAGCCTCATTTAGTGGCTAATAATTACGTTTTGCAATTTTTTGTTTAAACTTGGTAAGATTCTTTGATTTCGAACCCTATTACCTCGTTTTTCCATAATCATCTTATTTATTATAACCAGATCTATTAGATTGACTCGCAATATTCATGTAATCCTCACCTACTTCTATTTCGTTTGTTTTTGTTTCATGGATGCCTGACATTGATGTTAATTTTTATTGTCAACGACAACTAATGATCTGATTCACCTATATTACTGCAATTTATATGTAAATCATTGTGATACACCCATTCCATATACCAGTGTGATTTATTATATAAGTATATATTGTTTTTCATGGTGGAATGTTGGTTTTGGATCCTAGGTTGTTTCTATTTTGGGTATCACTATTTGTAGTTCCATAATCTATTTACGTCGCTTATTTTCGTAGACTATTATAAGTCTTCATATGCTATTAAAACCTGATCCATTGCACAATAGAGCATTTTAGACTAGTAGGAAATACAGTTCATGGTTCTCATTTTGAATAATGGTATGATACCAAAACTAGTAGCTTGAGGTTAAAATCCTTAGATATGCCAAAACTAGTAGCTTGTGGTTAAAATCACATAATTCTGGGGGGTTGTCAAGGGCGTTGGTGGCGATCCCGGGGGTTGGGGGTTGTCTAGAGGGTTGGGGGATGTCTAGGGTGTCTATGGAGGTGGGGGGGTCCAAGGGGGTGGGGGTGTCGAAGGGGGTGGGGGGACTGTCCAAGGGGGTGGGTGGGGGGGGGGCTATCCAAGGGGTGGGGGCCTGTCCAAGGGGTTTGGTGGGTTGTCTGGGGGTGGGGTTTGTCCAGAGGGTTGGGGGTGTCCAAGGGGGGAGGGGGTGGGGGTGGTGTCCAAGAGGGGTGGGGGTGCTGTCTAGAGGGGTGGGGGTTGTCCAGGGGGTGGGGGCTGTCCAGAGGGGTGGGGGGATGTCCAAGGGGTGGGTGGTGTCCAGGGGGTGTCCAAGGGGTTGGGGTGGTGTTTAGAGGGTTCGAGGGGGGGGGGTGTCCAGAGGGTTGGGGTGTCCATGGAGGTGGGGGGGGGGCAGTCCAGGGGTGTGTGTGGGGGGGGGGGGGGTTTCAAAGGGGTGGGTGGGTGAGGTGGGGTGTCCAAGGGGGTGGGGGCCTGTCCAGAGGGTTTTGGGGGTTGTTTGGGGGGTGGGGGCTATCCAGAGGGATGAGGGGTGTCTAGGGGGGGTGTCCAAGGGGGTGGGGGTGGGAGGTGGTGTCCAGGAGGGGGTGGGGGTGCTGTCTAGAGGTGTGGGGGCTGTTCAGGGGGTGGGGGGGCTATTCAGAGGGTTTGGGGTTGCCCAGGGGTGTCCAAGGGGGTAGGGGTGGGGGTGGTGTCCAGGAGGGGTTGGGGGTGCTGTCTAGAGGGGTGGGGGTTGTCCAAGGGGTGGGGGGGGTTCTAGAAGGGTGGGGGATGTCCAAGGGGGGGGGGTGTCCAGAAGCTGTCCAAGGGGTGGGGGTGGTGTTCAGAGGGTTCGGGGGGGGGGGGGGGTTGTCTAGAGGGTTGGGGGGTGTCCACGGTGTCCATGGAGGTGGGGGGGGGAGTCCAGGGTGTGTGTGTGTGCGGGGGGGGGGGGGGGGTGTCCAAGGGGTGGGGGCCTATCTAGAGGGTTTGGGTGGTTTTCGGGGGGTGGGGCTATCTAGAGGGTTGGGGGTGTCCAGGGGATGTCCAAGGGGGTGGGGGTGGGGGTGGTGTCTAGCAGGGGTGGGGTGGTGTCTAGAGGGGTGGGGGGCTGTTCAAAGGGTGGGGGGATGTCCAAAGGTTTGGGGTGATGCCCAAAGGGTTGGGGGTTTTCTATGGGGTGTCCAAGGGGGTAGGGGGTGGGGGTGGCATCCAGGAGGGGTGGGGGTGATGTCTAGAGGTTTGGGGGCTATCTAGGGGGTGGGGGGCTGTCCAGAGGGTTGGGGGGCTGTCCAGAGGGTTGGGGGTTCTCCAGGGGGTGTCCAAGGGGGTAGTGGGTGGGGGCGGTGTCCAGGAGGGGTGGGGGCGGTGTCCAGGAGGGGTGGGGGTGCTGTCTAGAGGGGTGGGGGTGCTGTCTAGAGGGGTGGGGGGCTGTCCATAGGGTGTCCAATGGGGTGGGGGTGGTGTTCAGAGGGTTTGGGGGGCTTTCTAGAGGGTTGGAGGTGTCCAGGGTGTCCATTGGAGGCCCATAGTTTTCTTTGATTCAATGGAATTTAAAACTGTTATATCTAACTATATTTTTTTAAAAAAAATCATATTCCAACATATTTTTTTAAATACGCATAGATTTGTTTAATATTTCAAAAAAAATTTACATTCAAATTATGATTTTTTTTCATATAAACATATATTTGTCTTATCTTAAAAAAATGTATAATTTTGATATTTGTTATAGGTAATAATGAGTCGAAATTGGATTACGGCACATCGAATGAACAATGAATATAAGGAAGGTGTTGATTCATTTTTGGAATTTTCTAAATGAAATGTTCAAAGTAGTGACATTTTTTTCTGTCCATGCCTGAAATGTTTGAATATGAAGAAGGTGAACAGTAGAGAGATAAAAGATCATCTGATTTGTCATGGTTTTAATCCGAGTTACAACCCTTGTATTTGGCATGGTGAAACTGGACGAAATGTCACTAATGATGATGATTTACAAGATGGTAACTCCGATGGAATTGAAGAAATGATTCGCGATATTGCAGCAGAACAATTGAGATAGAACCGGCAGTTCATCGTCTATATGGTGATGCTGAAAAACCATTATATCTTGGTTGTACAGATTTACAGTTTTGTCGGCAGTGTTAAGATTAATTAACCTGAAGGAGAAACATGGATGGAGTGAAAGAAGTTTTACAGAGCTGCTACAATTGGTGAAAGACATTCTTCCAAAAGTTAACGATCTTACAGATTCACATTATAAGGCCAAGAAAATATTATGCCCGATGGGATTGGGATACAAGAAAATAAATGCATGTCCGAATGACTGTATTATATATAAGAAGGAATATGAATTTTTCTCAGAGTTTCCTAATTGTGGGACATTATAGCATAAGGTGAAAGAAAAATCACAGGCTGATATAGAGATTACAAAGATACCTTCTAAGGTATTTTGGTATCTTACTATATTTCATCATTTCAAATGTTTATTTGCTAATTCACATGATTCAAAAATGTTAAGATCGCATGAAGATGAGCGGTTATATGATGGAAAAATACATCATCCAGCTGATTTTCCACAATGGAAGAAAATTGATGATAAATATTATACATTTGGAAATGAAATTAGAAATCTCAGACTAGGGTTGTGCACAGATGGAATGAATCCATACCAAACCCTCAGTAGCACATATAGTTCATGGCCTGTTTTATTGGTAATTTAAAACGTATCTCCTGAAGTTCGTATGAAGCGTAAATATGTCATGTTGAGTATAATGATCTCTGGTCTGAAGAAACACGACAATGATATTGATGTTTACTTGTCACAGTTGATTGATGATTTGAAAATTTTAGGGGCTAATGGTATTAGGGTGTATGATTCTTATAAAATGGAATATTTTCAACTTCATGCAGTTCTTTCGTTCACTATAAATGACTTCCCAGCATATGGAAATTTTTCTGGATACAGTGTTAAAGGGCATGAAGAATGTCCAATTTGTGAACAATAGATGTCATATTTTCAATTTCATAAGGGGAGTAAAACAGTGCACATGGGTCATCGAAAGTTGTTGCCTATGGATCACCATTATAGAAGACTAAAAAAGGCATTCAATGGCTCACAATAATTTGATATTGCACCAAAACCTTTATCCCCTAATATGTATTTTGAGAGGGTGAAAAACCTTGATGTGACATTGAGAAAGAGACAAAAATCTGGTAATGATAGACATATTTGGAAGAAAAGGACAATATTTTTTGAGCTACCATATTGGAGATATCATGAAGTTAAACATAATATTGATTTCATGCATGTGGAGAAGAATATATTTGATTGTTCTATTGGAATATTGTTAGATATTAAAGGAAATAAAAAATATGGGTTGAATGCAAGATTATACTTACTATCAATGGGAATACGTTTGGAGTTAGTTCCCACTCTTAAAAGAAGACGAACATTTATTCCCCCATTTTTTCATACATTATCAAAGAGGGAGAAAATTATATTTTGTCAGTGTCTTCATGATATCAAAGTGACTCAAGTTTATTCTTCAAATGTAAAAAATTTTGTCTCCTTGAAGGACTTGAAGTTGATAGGTATGAAATCACATGATTATCACGTCATGATGTAACAAATTCTACTAGTTTCATTGTGTGGAATATTTCCCATCCGTGTTAGAATGAATATAATAAAGTTGTGTTATTTTTTCAATTCAATTTGTAATAAGGAGATTGATGTGAATGATTTGAACATTTCGAAAAAGGCTGCAATTTTTATACTTTTTCAATTAGAAATTTATTTTACACCAATTTTTTTTGATATAATGGTGAATTTAATGATTCATATGGTTCGAGAAATAACGCTTTATGGACCTGTATATCTTCGTTGGATGTATCCTTTTGAAAGGTATATGAAAATATTGAAGGGGTATGTTAAGAATCCATATCGACCTGAAGCCTCCATTATTGAAACTATATTTCTGAGGAGGTTGCAGAGTTTTGTACGAGATACTTGGTTGTGGCGCAGCACATAGGTTTTCCTCCATCTCTCCATGAACGAGTTAATAATGGGGGAAAGGGGATTCGTGGCTTGAAATTCAAATCCTTGTTAGCTAAATAAATGAAGAAGTTAGAATCATACATCTTGAATAGCATAGATGATTCTCAAAAATATATCACATTGCATATTAATGAGTTGAAACAATGTCATCCAAAGAAGAAAGAAATGTGGATTTTGAATTTTAACAAGAAAACATTTTTTTCATGGTTTAAAAATACCTTTCTCAATAGATTAGATGTATGAGAGACATTAAAAAGGATAATGGGTGCTCCATGTTTAAATGTGATAACATGGTCCTGTTATGACATTAATGGCTATAAATTTCATACGAAATCTCAGGACAACAGAAGTGCAGTTCAGAATAGTGGTGTATTGGTGTTTGTAGAAGCAATGCATTTTTCGAGTGCTAAGGACAAAAACCCAATTTCTGCATCAAGTGCATATTATGGAGTGATTGAAGACATATGGGAGGTTGATTAATTTAAAATTAAATTTCCTGTTTTTAACTGTAAATGGTTCATCGGTAACAACAGTGTCAAAAATGATGAATTTGGAATGACACTTGTTAATATGAATAAATTGGAAGACACAAATAATTCTTTTATAATGGCAACACATGCAAAACTAATTTTCTATGTAGTATATCAATCAAATATGCAGTGGGTTTTTGTTTTACAAGGGAAAAAATATGTTGGTGAGGATGAACGTGATGAAGATGCTGATTTATGTGAGATCCCTACTTCCATGGAAAGATTAACAGAACATAATGATGAGCATGTTGAAGACATGGTTTGTGTCATAAGTAATGATCACGATGAAGGAATTTAGGAAAACAATCCATTTTTACATTCCTAAAATTACTGGTATCATATGTTTATTTCTTGTTTACATTTATTTTTTTTCATAAAATGTAAGACATTATAAGTTTTTTCTTTATTAAAACATGTATTAAAACAAAATAAGTATAAATTTTTGTCTGTTTTAAGTTTGTTTAGTTTAATTTATCATGTTTACCATTACATGAATTATATATCTATTATTTTTTTTAGTGGCAATTACTTTATGAGGTTCCCCAGGTTTACCAGGTTTACCATTTTTACCATGTTTACCATCTTTACCATCTTTACCATTTTTTAACATGATTACCATATTAATAATGTTTACAATTATGTAACATAGTACAATTTTATATTTTTTGATTACAATAGTATTGAAATATTTGAATTTGTATATTTGTGAACTAATGCTTGTTTTATTGATTTTAGGGATAATGACAGACCATTCAGTTGATCAACCACATGATTCTGGAGATGAGCATATTGGTCATACCTCTAGGGAGGAACATTCACATGCTCCTCTTGATATTCCCCAATCTTTCTCATGTGCTCCTATTACAAAAAAGAGTTCAAGAGTTGGTAAACGTGGGTGCACACGTTTTCCAAAATTAGAAGTTACCTGAATGCCGAACCAGAGGATACCCATTGAGTTTGATGATGATGATATTCCTAGAGGTCCAAATGCAAAATATTTAATGATTTTTGTATCAACTCAGGATAAGAGAAAAATAACCATTTTGTATGATGAATGGAGAAGTGTCGATAAACCGATAATCTTTCAGTTGTGGGAGACGATTTTGATAAGATCTTTTGCTATTGTTTGACTATTCTTTAAATATTTCTAGTATATATAATATGTTTAACCTCTTCTTCATCAGATGATATTTGATATTCCTGACACTAGAGGAGTCAGGAAGAAATGCTTATCGATGGCGGCCATGAGATGGGGGGATTTCAAATCAACCCTCTCATCTGATTTCATTTTTGGTCATAGGAGTCATGACAATCCATGTCGTATATATACTTTTATAGATGTAGACACATGGAGACAGTTTGTTGAAAGTAGAAGAAAAGGGTCATTTTTGGTAAGGGCAATATAAAATTCTATTAGCTTTCTTATATAAAGGATATTATTAATGTTTTGTTAATTATTTCTTATTCTTAATTTATAGGAAACAAGGAAATCTCATCAGGATATCCAATCTGAAAATGTATACCCTCATAGTTTATCTCGAGGAGGGTATGCATTTTTGGAAGAACAAATGATGGCGGAAAAATTTCAAAAACTAAGAGTTGAGACTTAAAGTTCTAAAGAGGTGGCCCCTCCATCACCTCCATCTAGACATAAGAAATGGAAGAGAGCTCAGATGGGAAAAAAAGGGAAATATATTTGGGATGAATCGAGAATCGTAGCTGAGAGGATTGTAAGATATCTATTTTATTTATTTAAGTTAACAATTTTCTTCATATAATTTCAATCATTACAGAAATGTTCAATTAATTAATACAAGACTCTATTGAGGAGAGGAGCTCACAGGGGGCATTTACAGCTACTGGGAGGCAAGATATTTTATCTGTAGCATTGGGAATGCATGAACATCCTGTTTGTGTAAGAGGATATTCGGCAGGTGTATCGGTAAGAAAAGTGTTTCCACGTTCTTCAACTTCTAACGTTGAGGGTGTTTATAAACAAAATAGAATCCTTGGAGGCTGAAGTTAATAATATTAATGCGATGATGGAGGAAAATATTAGAGTTTCAGTACAGTCTATGTTTGCAGACATGCAAAGGCAATTTCAGACTGTAGCTCCCACTCCTCCACCTCCCCTTGCAGACCCCATTATTTATCCTCCACCTCCGCCAGTAGCTCCCACTCCCCCACCTCAGCCTGCGGACCCCATTTTTTATCCTAATCATCTACCGCAGCTTCCTACTTTTTGTGAGTTGTATGTTGATGATCCTAAACATCATATAGTGCCATATGGGATGGTATATTTTATAGGAGATACAATTCATCATCAACAATTAGAGGTATAGAATCAGAGGGTCACTGTACATGATATTATAGATAGATCAGTTCGAGTACCATTACCTACATATGATGTGATGACAGTTGGACATAGTATCGACCATTTTTTAATTTGGCCATCCAGACTTCTTCAAATCATTACCATAGAGGTATGAATGTTATATCTTTTATTTTATTTTTTTATTAAAGTTGTTTTATCATTTTAAAAATAATATATTTTTTTAATTATTTTTACAGGAATACTTTAAAGGTAAAGAAATACTATATAGGCAAAAACAAAGGCAAATGGCTACGACATCAGATACAGATTCTAATAGTCTTGACAGATTTTCAAGATATTCAAATTTTTTGGCAGGTCATTATGAGTTTCCAATGGAAGCTCATGTTTTTGGATGTGCAATAACTGTGGGGATTTTGAAAACTGATATCATGGATCTTGTTACTAGAGATAAGTTGGGCATCAACGTGGTGAAATTTTTTACATATAAGTCTTAACACCTTTTCCCTGCATTATATTTATTAAAAATGTATACTTATTTCTATTTTTTATTAGTTATCATTATAACATTTTTGAGAGGAATGAGATGACAGATGTAGATGGATTCATGGACCCACAATTGATTTCCCCTGAAGCATGTGCATTGGACGAGGAACAAATAATGCTTTATATTGCTGAATGACTTGAACATAATATAGTCACACAGTGTTGGATGATGCCTTTTTGTGATAGGTATGAAACACATCTCTCTCAAAGAGTTCATTATCTTTGAACATAAAAAACCACTAACCTTAAATTTTCTTTTGTCAGTGATCATTGGATGTTAGGGGTGTTTTTCCCAAGTGAGAAAACACATTATTGGATATGCTCTGTCCATGATGATGTGCGGTAAAGTTTTATGAATATATTGTAAGTTTAAATTTCTCAATAGTTTTATATATTATAATGAATTTTAAATTTACCCCATTCGTATTATTTTCTAATAGGGCATGGGTGTACTATCAAAAAAACACAAATAAAATGAGTTAAAATATCAAATATGTAAATGAGAAGGTAAATATACATTTATAATTTGTACTTTTTTATTTATTACATAAAAATAATATATTGATTTTACACTCATTCAAACAGAATTGTCATGAAAAACCAGGCGTCATCGAATGCAGATATTATATGTTAAGATTTATGTATGAAATAATAACAACTGAGAAAGTTGTGAACTTTGACATGGTAATATTTCCTTTTAAACTTTCCCGTAATATTTCAATTTGATTTATTCATTATATAAGTTAACTATTATCCTTTTCATTTGTAGCTATTTGATGACCCTAAACCCTATACTTCTCAGGACATCAAACACTTACAAGTGGAGTGGTCAAATTATTTTACAGGTTTGATTGAAATTTATTTGTTTGTAGTGTAAAATGAAATTTTGAATATTTTCATTGTAATTGTGTATTTGGTAGTAGTTTGGGCTGGATTTAGTTTTTTTAAGTTGACAGTGTATGTTTTGAATGTTATATATGTGAATGTTTAACTTTGTTATACTTCTTGTTTTGGTCTACTTATGATGGTTTTTCTGGTATGGATTCAGGTCTGGGGGGAGGGGTTCCAAGGGTGTGGGGGGTGTTCAGTGGGGTGGGGGTGTCCCGAGGTGTGGGAGGGATATCCGGTGGGGTGGGGGTGTCCAGGAGGGTGGGGGGTGTCCAGGGGTGTGGGGGTGTCTAGGAGGGTGGGGGTCGTCCAGGGGTGTGGGGGGCTGTCCAAGGGGTGGGGGCTGTCCAGGGGTGTCGGGGGCTATCTAGTCCGGTGGGGGTGGGGAGGTGTCCAGGAGGGTGGGGGGGGTCCATGGGTGTGGTGGGGGTGTCCAGGAGGGGTGTGGGGGGCTGGTCCAGTGGTGTGGGGACTGTCTAAAAGTGTGGGAGTGCTGTCCAGGGTGTGTGGGGGAGGGGGGGGTATACATGAGGTTGGGGGGTTGTCCCGGGGGTGTTTGGGGCTATCTAGGGGTTTAGGGGGAAATCTAGGGGTTGTGGTGGGGGTATCTAGGGGGGGTCGGGGGGCCAGTCCAGGGGTGTAGGTGGGGGGGTGTCTAGTGGGGTAAATGCTTAATTTTTTCCTTTGGTTCTTGTTTTGGTTATACTTCATATTTTTGTGTACGAATTCTTGATTTGGTTTTCTGGTTGTTTCTTGGGAGAGCATAGGATTTCATTCCATTTAAAAAACATTGGTCTTTCACGGTCGGTTACTTTTATAACCGACGTGAAAAAAATGGGGAAGGGTTTATCACGGTTGGTTCATTTGAAAAACTGACATAATAAAAGGCCCCCCAAAACTGGTTTATCACGTTAGTTAATATATATACCGACGTGATAACCCCCCCACTAGTTTTATCACGTCGGGTTAATGTAATAATAGACATGATAAAGGCTGGGGAAATGGTTTATCACATCAGGTTATTATATAACCAACCTGATAAACACCCCCGCACTGTTTTATCACATCGCTTATATAATAAACCAACGTGATAATCCCCTCCCCCCTAGTTTTTTCCAAATCGGTTAATTAATAACCGACGTTATAAACACCGTGATGTTATGTTTTTTACATCGGTTTGTAAATAACCGACATAAAAAACAATATTTATAACATCTTCCATATTAACGTCGTCTAAAAACCGAAAAAAATTAAAAAAAACTGACGTTAAAAATGTTTTATGCACTAGTGTTATGAAAGGGGAAAATAGGGGGTTAAAAATAGATAAGGGTAAAAATGTGACAAAAACTTGTCTAATTTTTATTTTATGTGGATATTTCAATCAATAATAATCTTATCTCTGAAATAAATATGTCGAGATCTATTTGGAATTGAAAATAAATTTATATTAATTTAATATTTTGGGAAACTCTTAGAGTGCCCGACCCCTCTCTCAAAAAAGGTTATTAAGGAAGTAAATAATTAACCAATGTTACATAATAGAGTAAATAATTAAACTATATTTATTATTTAGGAATAATATGAACATATGTGAAGATCTATACACAAGAAAAAAGACCTTATTTTAAAAAATACTTGTTTTAGGTTTCCCGTTCAACTCTTTTTTACCAATTTCAAAAGTTATGTATTTTTTTAACATATACATCATAATCATAACTTCCTGATGTAATGATGAATTAATGCTTTGAATTTTTTCTTTATAATTTTCCTTGTTTATTCTCAAATAAAAATGTTTCTTTATTATGTTCACAATATTTATATATTCGAATGTAATTTTGAAAAATAAATGGGTATTTAAATACCCAAATGTGTTTTTCAGATAGATTTAAAAGAGTTTTTCAATGATTTTATGATGAAAATGAACCATCATAAAATGTTTTATTTGGTAATGGAGAATTATTTTAGAAAAAACTGAGCTCGATAATTCCAATATGAAGGGTTGATCCTCATTATAGATTATAGGTGATCCTGATACAACATATATGTTGGGTGTGACTAGATAAAATTAGGTGATACCATTATAGATTATATGATGATTTCACCAAGATAGTGCTCCAATTTGATGGGAAATTTACCTTGTATTTTTAGGTAAGAAGATGTAGTTACCCAACAGTATCCCCTATGGATATAATTGGGCTCTAGATATTTCTAGCATAATCTTTAAAAGATTCATGAATGTGATTATCAAAGTTTCCCAAAAAGATTTTTATTTTATTAACATGAGTCTTAAAGGTTTTATTTTTGGAAAAAGTGTGTTCTATTTGTATGGAAATTATTATTAATTTTTCTCAAATAATATTCAAATAAAAGTAAACATTTTATGGGTTTTTATTTTCTTCATTCAACTAACAATTTTCTTTTTTTATGTCCCATACTGCGATTTTTGTACTCATGCAACATTTTAAAATATCTTTCACAAGAATTAAGTATTGGTTTTAAAAGTGAAAATGTTTTGTTGAAATATGTAAATATTTGTCAAGAAATTGAAACATGTTTTATATTAAAATTTTTATTTTAGGGGAAAAATGGATATAGATAACAAGTATCCAGTTTATAAAATATGGTTCTATTATACAAGTGTAACGACCTAATTATATAAAACTCTAAAACTAAAAGATATCAGGGAAATAGAGAATGTTAATTACAGTCAAAAGACACTATATTATGCAATATTTAAGGACAAGTCATTAAATTTTGTATCAGATAAAGTGTATGATAACATTATAGTGTATGATGTTATTGGATAAAATGTTAATAGTCCTCTATAACCATAATAGTAAGTGTGTTAGGATGATTCTTAGTTATTTTAGGAAATTTAAAATACTTTTAGATAACATGAATAATGATATATTATTTTTTATCCTCATAAAAATAAAATATATAATGACTTTATTGATATACTCAAACTAACCTTTTGGGTTTTAGTAAATGGATGGATATAGCAGGAACCAAAATAATAATGCACGTTAAGGAAGTTTTGATGGTTCTCTGAATAAGAAATCAAATAGAATTGGATTTGTAATGAGAACAATTTTGTTCATTATTAACCATACATCAGTAGTAATTATTAAAAGATTATACCTAGATGAGTTTCTCAATTCATTAAATATGAGAGAAATTAAGCCTTGTGGAAGTTCAAGTGATGATGGACATAAAGGTAAATATATTCAATGAACTACATGTCAATATTTTTTAAAAAGAACCTAGAAAAATGTATTAAATTAATTGGATTATTTTAAGTGAAAAATTAGAAAATAAAGAAATAATATTCTGTAGAAAAAGTGATAATTCAATTAAATCCATGAAAGAGAAATATGTTCTCTCCAAGGTATCAATTGAATGTGTTATATGTGGGGTGAATGATCATTTTCAAAATTGATTTCCTAGGAATGAGGATTGTGAATGGGATTCTAAATACAATGTGAATAAATTTTTATAAATAACTAATTATATTGTAGTTTAAGATGAGGAAACTTTGAATTAAATATGAAGAGTATGAAGATTTTCTAGAATTATGTTTTGAAATTTTTGAATATTAAGACATTATTAACTTTTTTATAGGAAATAAGTATTGAGGAATAATATATAAAATCATTGTTAATTGATTATAATTTTTTTATTATTATAATATCTATATATAATGGATTTATGAGTTGGGATATATTTAATGATGATCATAATTTTAAAATAATTAAAACTATTTTGATGATCAGATTCCATTGATAGATTTTTTTGAGTTATGATTGATGTTTGAGGTATATGTGACCCTTAATTTTTTCATGTGAAGAAGTTATTTGAGGAAAAATCCCCTTTTCATTTTTTGGAGATATGTTCATAGGTATGGAAAACATTTAAGGTTTATATTATGTTTGATTTTGAGGTAATTATGGGTTATTACAATGTTTGGGATGCAAAATTAACAGCATGAGATAACCTTTAAGGTTAAATTTTTATTTAATTTTGAAAATATTAAGTATGTTTTTGGTGAATTTTTATAAAATTTCCTTTAATTTTATAAGTCTTATATTAATAAATTATCTTTAAAAGGAAAACACGTAGGCTGGGTTATAACTAGTCACATCCATAAAGGACTTAGGGCTTGAACTCACAACTGATGGGCTAAAAGGGTGCATCACCTACACAAAACCTATGATATTTATTTGTTAGTATGAAAATGATTTTAAATATTTTAAAAAATTTATAGATAAAGTTTAATTGAATTTTGCGAATATATGTTTTATCATATAGATAACCATGGTATTGGAAATTAATTTGGTGATTAAGTGATTAATGATATTTTTGATGAAGATCACTATAATTTTGGGGAGCATTATAAGAATAAGTATAACATAATACTATTGTATTTTATTTGGGAAATAAAGGTTGAATTGTTTTTTGGAAGAATATATTATTTTATTATGTAATTATGGTGACTCAGGTTATGATTATCATGTCTTGAAGATTATATGATTAGGGGAAATAGTTTTTTTTGTATGAGACATTAAAAGTTATTTATGTTAGTTAGAGATAAATATTAATTTTATATTGTAAGACTATGTGTTCAAATACTATTGATTTTTGGGTTTCATTCGTAGTATAGAATACTTATGAGGAATTTTAATAATAGTTATTTATTGAATAACCTATGTTGAACATTGATTATTAGTGTTTAATTTTAGAGATTAAAGTAATTTGCTTCATCTGAAGGTTTAAATTTTTGGGGAATTGTCATATATTTTTCTAAACATGTTGATTTTTGTTAATGTATTAATATAGTAGTAATATATTTAGATCCTTTTCTGGAATTATGTAATCTATTATTAGTTTGATCTAGTGCTTCAGGAATGAAAAATTCATCTTAAATACTCATCATTTTGAGAAAAGAATGTGATTATGATGGAAAGTGATAAAGGGATGAAACTACACTAGTCAAGTAAGTATATTTATTTATGTTATAATCCTTAATGGTAAATTAATTTCTTTACTCATAAAATGATCTTTAAAAAAAGATATTATATATTTACTTTTCATAGTAAAAAATCAATAGTATTTTAACACGTCATTCATTCAACGGCCCGAAGGCCTTTAATTTTTTTTATAATAAACCCTATTTTAAGAAAATAAGGGGAGAACCCAGAAATCAAGTACTTAAGAAATTATAGCACATGTAGGTCCAAGAGATAAAAACCAAAAAAACAACATAGAGCTACACCACCCCACCATATGATTGAAATAAATCCCTCAACCTTTTCGTGAAAATTCAGAAGGCAAGTGTCATGTGTCAATGAATAGGCTTGATCTGATGGCTGATGCCTAACCCTCCCAAACAAACCAATCTGAAAAGCCCTGAAAAGATTAACCACGAGATCTGAACCATCTTTTGGGGCCAGTTCCATGCGGTCCAGTTCAGGTGTAGCACCAACCCACTTGTTCAAAGACCAGAAGGAATCAGCCAGGAGTAAACAACCCCCAGGCTTCCAGGACCCTAAATCTCCTACACAAACACATAATAGATTTATGGTTATCTTTTCCCTAAACATATTTTATATCACATTATTTTAGTACTTGGGAACTATTTTTCACTTATATATCATTTTTTCCCTTACTAATTTTTTTTCATACTTATAAACCTATTCATGTGTTATTCCAAATGACCTTCATACTTTCCTTTTTTCTCTTTTATAGTGGACATTTTATTAAAACAATTTATGATGTAGTATTTCAATAATGGTATTTCAAAAATTCAATCACAAGGTTTTTTATCTTCATTTAAAATTTATAATATTAAATATATTGAATGGGGGTAAGAATGCAATATCTCGAGTTTTTAAAAGAGAATGTGTTTGATAGAATATATGATACATAATAATAATTTGAAACGAACCATTAAATGTTATTATTTAAATATTAATTTTATAACCTATGCAATAAATTTAAAATTAAGAATATTATTAAATACATTATTAAATATATAAAAATATTTTAATCAATGAAAATTAATTTATTAATTCTATGTAAATAAGAGCACAAATTTTAGTAAAATCATTTTATTCATCAAAGTTATCTTTAAGAAAAATGGTTATTGTTTGCTACTTGTGAGAGAATAATAATATTAATTTATAATTTTTTTAGAAATTTTATTTTATAAAATAAATATTAGTTTTGAAATTTGAATATAAAAATTTTCCTATGGTGAAATTTTTAGATTTTTTTGAAAATAATGGTTTTTCTATAAATAGTGAAAATATTGATTTTTCTTAGAAATTGTATTTTATATTTGATTATTTAAAAAGTAAAATTAAATTATATATTGTCTTCAAAATTTAATTGGTTTTTTTTTATTAAAAAAAATACAATTATGATTTGTTATTTTATATTATTCTTGAAATTACTATAAAATCATTTTATATTTGAAAAGGTCATTTTTTATTAAAAACCATTTCAGTTATGATTTCAAGATTGATTATAAATTAAATTATAAAAAATATAGGTTTTGAATTACAAAAAACAGATTCTATATTTGTAATCATATATTCCAATTTTGGTAGAAAATTCAATTTTATTTTTATTCAATATGAATAATAACCCTTGAAGTTTTTGTTTCCAAACTAAAAGGGTAAATTCATTTATTAAGGTTAAAAATGAAATGAAAATGAACATAAAATGGACATAATAATTGAGAAATTTTTATTATATTAGTATATTTGGTTCATACTCATCCAAGATTCAATAATATAGCATTTTGATTCCACATGGATGTGATTATTACATTTATAATATTTTATTTAAATAATAAAAAATGTCACACTCTTGTTTTGGAAACCTATAATATGATAAATATAATGTTAACTAGATTATATGCTCATTCATAAATATTATTTTTCATACTTTTTTATTTATCTTAATCAAATTATTATTTTTTAATTTATATTAAAAAAATAATTACCTTAAATTATTACACAATGCTAACACAGTAATTATTCAATTATTGGAAAAATAAAATAAATAATTTTAAATGTAATATTATTTAAGATAATTAATTTGATACATGAACTTTATATATTTACATGAAATTTTAGTAATATATTAACATTTTTTATTTTTATTATAATTTTTTTTCAATGTTATAAAAATCAAAGTGATGGATTGTTAAAAAAATGACATTAATGATATATTATAATAAATTATATTTTATTAAATGATAAAAAAATTATAAAAAATTTATGATTTAAATAATTTCATAATATTTTGTTAATAATAATTTTAATCTTCCATTTATGAGTCGTTTTTTCAATTATAGTAACTATATTTACCCTCAAGGAGTAAAACCCCTTGTGGTCACGGTAAGTGTGAAAGGGGTTAACAAGGGGTTAAAATTAAATGATAAGGGAAAATATGTGATCGAAAAATGTCTACATTTTATTATATGATATTATGTTGAAACATAATCATAATATATTAAAAATAAATCATTTTGGATCCATTTATAATATAAAAGTAATTTATATTAATTTAATATTTTGATAAACTCCAAGAGTGTTTCTCCCATCTGTTATATAAGGGAATCTATTCATACCATTACATAAAACCTAAAATAAAATTTTTATCAACCATGATATATAAAAATAATTATTAATATCTCTACCCATGTTCTATATTACATATTTATGGGGAAATACCAACCGTAATGACTTAAAGTTTCAAGAAAATAAGGTTATCCGAAGAAGATGTAACATTTTTAATTGAGAGTTTATGTTTTATTTCTTCTTCCACCTCCTTCAAATATACCATAACCATGATTATATTATAACACCAGTATATTAAATATAATTAATTATTTTTATGTTAATCTCGCAATCCATATCCTTATCATATTATATGAAATGGGAAACGAAACCAGTATTCGCTTGTACGAGAGACTACCACCTCACTTAACAATGTTAATAGTTTTCGATCATCATCTATCATGGATGGATTATAGTGATGGAATAAATATTTATATATGATCTTTGTTATGTATTTATCATTATTTAAAGATAATATAACATCTAACTTCTTACATTTCTATTCAATAAAAAATGATAAAGGCATTTGTGTATACGTGTAGAATACAACCTCTACAAAGTAATGTTATTTCATTCAACACCATATCACATAGATGATATATATAAGTATATTTAAATGATTAATATGATATTTATGATATTATGATAATTATTTAAAGTTAAAATAATACTTAAATTTTCTCTATAGAGATCATTGAAAAATGAAAACGTTACTCATGCATACGTATGGACTACCATTTCTATGATTGTAACATAGTTTTTTTCATAACCCATCATTAATGATAATTTTTAAAAGAATAATTGATTTATAAAAATTATAACTATTTCATGATTATTATTTCTTATATGGTTTAATTATGACCACTTTGACCATACTCAATGTATTGAAGTCATTTTGGACTTTAGTACCGAATATCATCAAAACGTCCAACATGAACTTCAATGATTAAGTAATTATTTGTAACATGGAATTAAGTGAAATAAAAAGGTATTGAAAATCGAAAAAAGGTTCCTAATAATGTAAATAATTTACTTATATTTATTATTCATTAATATAAAGAACATATAAGACAATTCATACAAAAGGTAACAGACTTTTAAAAAAAATATTATTTTAAGTTCCCTTTTTAACACTTTTTAACAAAGTCAAAAGAAATGAATTTTTTTAACATATGTGACATAAATGGAATTCCACATCACCATGATGACTCAATGATTTGAAGTTTCCTTTAAATGTTTCCATGGTAATTTTTAAATATTTCTTTCTTTATTATGTGATTATTTTTTACATTTTAATAGGTTATTTAAAAAAAAGTATTTTAATATCCAATTGTTTTTTACATATGGGTTTAAAAGAGTATTTCAGTAGTTTTAAGATTAAAATATTATGGAATAAAAAAAATTTGTATGTTAGTTGATCATTATATGTGAAATGGGTAAGCCTGATACAATTAATACAAAGGTTTTTTAGCTATTAAATCTCACGGGTGAGTCCAATACAACTTATACATTAGGTATTCCAAAAAAGCACTAGGTGATCCCATTATAGTTTACATGATGGATGCTCTTGGATAGAGAATCTATGAATTGGGTAATTTACCTTTTATTTTTAGGTAAGAATGAGAGAGTTATCGAAGTGTTTCTCCTATGGATTTAAATGGGATCCAGTTATTTCTAACATGAATTAAAAAGTTGTTTTGAATGTGATGCTCTAACTTCCAAAAAGGGTGTTTATTTTATTGTTGTGGTTTTAAATGGTTTATTTTATAAAAAAGTTTTATTTATTAATATTTAAATGATTTAATTAATTTTATAAAAGAAAATTTAAATAAAGGTAAATATTTCATGTGCTTTAATTTTTTTCGATAGAGTAATTGTTTTATTATTTTAATGTCCCTTTCTGATATTTTTTGTAGTTAACCCAGGTTTTATGAAAAATTTCATACAGATTATTGATGGGTAATATAATGTAATAACTCATTTTTAAATTCATAAATATTTCCAATGAAATGAAAACGTGTTTCATTTTAATATATTTATTTTTTTGGAAAAAATGGATCCTGATCAGAAGTCTCCACTTTAAAAAATATGGTTATGTTATGTAAAAGTTCCAACCAGATTCTCTAAAATAATAGTCCTAAAAGATCGTTGGGAACAAAATAAATTTAATTATAATCTAAATACACTAGATTATATAATGTTTAAGGCTAATTCCATACAAGATAAATACAAAACATGACCTCCCCTTGATTAGAACATTGAAGGAAATATAAGAGCTTTCCATTGTAGTTGAGCCAAGATTTTTTGATTAAGGACTTAGAAGATCCATTAAATATTTAAGTCCTTTCACAAATAATTTTAGGAATTAAAACATTATATTAATTAGGTTGATAAGGGTATTCCTCTTTATTCGATTTTCTATTCAATATCTGAGTTAATTATGTAAGGATTATCAGGAAGTTCTCAAATTATTCTCCTTTCAGGCATGAAACCTCATTTGGGAATCCATCGCTTTGGTTTTTGATGCATTCCATATAATTTCCATCCATTTAGTAAAAAATGGCAGATTATGGCTTCATATTTTTTGATTCGTTAACATATAAAAGGGAAATATGGTTATTAAAGGGATAACCTATAGATGACTTGTATTCCATATGAATTTATTTTTTTTAATCTAATTATCAGTAAATTATTTCCTTAAAAAATTAATATGAATTTTTATTCCTTTAATAATGGTTAGTAAAAATCACTTGATTAAAAAAATTATATCTCTCAAAAGAGTTTTTATAGGTATGAAATCATAGGACTCTTTATTGTTCAATAGGTATTGTTTGAGTTAATACCAAATAATCCATTTTATAGTTATTTCCCTTAGGTACATATGTTCTATAACCACACCCACTTCCCAGCATCCGTATAGGGATTTATTTTTATTGGAAAACTATTTACTCTATACTTTACCAAACATAGGGATGTTTTCCTTTCTTTAGCCTTATCCCTATGGTATTCACTATGGTTTTATAACCCCAATCCCCCAAAATAACTAAACCTTCTTATTATACTAACTATTAGAACCCATATCATTTATGCACTTTACTTCATGATTTATTACATAAATATATACAGAATACACTCACATAAGATCTAGATACCTAGTGTTTTTAGGAAAACAGATACATAACACAATAACATGAGACAATAATGAAATAGAATTATTTAAAAACTCCATAACATGGACTTAAATTAAATTGATCTTATTATAATACATGAGATAATCTGGGGACATATATAGGGATGGGGTGAGATAAAAGTATAGTAAGGGAGATAATCAAGTCATAGAATAAAGTATAGAAAAACATGTGATTAAAGAGGAATACAATGGTAACATATAAAGGTGATATCCATAATCTCGAACATCAGATAATGACATAATAAAAAACAACAAGACATCATTGGAATGTGGAAACAACATAAAGCATGAAATCATAAGTATAAGTCAAGGATAACTACCAAGACATAGTAACATAGTGTACTCAACCTAGCAACATATGAATTATTCGTGGTATCTAATGATATAAATACATTACCCAATGCATTGGTGGATTATATAATTTAGGTACCACCCATCACAATTATGTCACATATATTCATTTGTATGCTATATAGATAATACAATATAAAAATGAATTTCATTACTTTTAATCCATTGATTAAGGATTTTGGGAGGAATAAATAAAATTAACTAGATAATTAAGCATAGTTTCAACTAGGTGAATACACTTGAGTGGAAAAGGGCATGGGTATTCACGACTCAAAAAGTTTGGCAAGTAAAATCATTGGATAATTTTGGTAGCATAATGGTTGTACATAAAGGTTCATGAAACTGATTAATGAGAGTGGATGGTGGTATCATTTTACTTGGGAATCATATCTATAGTAAATTGATGTGTAGAAACACATAAAAACATGAATAACTGAAAATTAAATGGCTTAATAGAAAGAAACTACATGAATTAAGTGGAAGAATAAGAGAATACCTTACTTGACCAGTTACATTTAAAATATCAGTAGAATATTATTAAGAGATTTAAAAAATCTTGAGATGGATTAAGAGATGGACAAGGATAGTAAATTAATTCTCAATGGGTTTTGAGTGAATAATAATTGAATGTTTTTGTCTATTTATAGAAAAAAGATATGATAATTCTTTACTAATTTCTAAACATATTTTTTGGACTCTAAATAATAAAATAATCAAAATGAAAAACAATACAATTTTTTAACCATATTTTCAACCAAATAGAAGTGTTTTAAAATATTTTATTTGGTTATGAATATTACAAATTAAAATAATATCATTAAATAGCTAGATGTGAGTCATGTTCATAAAGAATTTTTTTAAAACTTTAAAATTTAATATATGTTTTAGTGGATACATTTTAAATTTTTAATATTAATAAAATAACATTATAAACACATAATTTTAAATGAAAAACTATTTTTAGGTATATTATTTCTTTTATAGGATTTCTCATATCACTTTTATAACATTATGTTGTCATAATACATACCATATATTTATATTATATTTAATTTTTACTAAAATGTTAAATCTTCTCAGAAAATTATGAAAAATTCCACATTTTAGAATTTCAACATACAGATTTCAAAAATGATATTTAATTTACCAAAGTAATATTCTAAATATAATAATTTTACCTTTTGAATAAACCATATTTGTAAATATTACCAATCATTATTGACCGAAAGAATTTTTTAACTTTATAATAATTAAACAAAACATCATTTAAATAATTTATCCTTTATATTTAAGTAATTATTATTTTATAAGACAATTTAATGAAAAAAAATTCATTTAAAACACATGGATTTATCAAAAAAAATTAATTGAAAAAATGTACTTTCGAAAAATAAAATTTTGGTTTCCTTTTATCAATACATAATTTTTATCAAACAAATTATATAATCATATATATATATATAAAGTAATAATGTAAATGTATCATTATGGTGATTATTTTATTAAAAATAAAATATACAAATCCATACTACTAGGTTCTAGATACATAACCCTTTATTTCAGAAATGTACACCCTAAATGTAAGGAGTGTCATGGTATTACATTCTTCAAGGGGTTCAATAAACATGGTTGGGATGTGATCTATATAGGCTTCAACTTCTCCTATAAATAGTTATTATCTAGATTAAATTGATTAATCTTTGATTATGATTACTGAAGGGAAGGCCTATGATTCCATCTCCCTTAAAAGCTACGACAAATGGGCATCATAGGGTACAACCATACTAGTCAATTCCATCACTTATTCTTTCCTTGTCATTTTAGATTTTATGATAGCACTTAATATATACTAATTTTAAAAATCTCTATAGAATGAATATATTAACAACAAGTTTGATGATTAATGTTATTTTAATATTGCAATACAAATTATGGATGTATTTTATAACTTTAAAATGTAAAAACTCAAATATAGATTATGTGTTTTTATATAATTACATTAAATAAAAAAAATTATTCAGAAGGTCATTTTATTTATAAAAGTATGGGTCATTAAATATATATACTTAAATATCCAACATGAAAAAAAGTGTTTTTATATGTCAAAATTGGATAAAAAATAATTTTCTTGGTATTCTTCATTGAAAAAAGATTAATTTGAAATTGATGGATATAAAAATTAAATTAATAAAAGATGATCAACATATATATCTCTAAATATAAAAATTAAAAAATAATGTTTTTACATGTGTAGGTTTCATAATAAAAATGATGATTTCTCACTTCTTCAAAAAAATTTAAATGAAACTGATTTTTATAAAAATAAATTTAAAAATCATGGAAATGATCAACATATAGATATTTCTATTTCCAAAAAAATATAGCATTTTTTTATGTGTGAGTTTTACAAAAAAAATAAATATTTGACTGAATAATTTTTTGTTTACTAAGTGTTTCTTTATATCTCTTCTATGGGATCATTTTATATGAAATGGAATATATCTATATCATATGTATAGTTATCGATATAAAATCCTAAAATAAATAAAGAATCCTCATATAAGTCCACAAAATCATCAAAATCCTTATAAACCAATTTTTTTTTACTTAAAATGTGATTGAAAACTAATCATTTTATGGTTCAATAACATAAAATATACTCTTCTCATGTGTCTTTATAATAAATAGTTTATCATTACAACAAAATGTTTTCAAGTAAATGAGTGAAAATCCATAATCATCATTCTTACTATCAACCTAGTTACACTTAAACACCACTATGTAAAATTTAGTATAATTAATTTACCATATATCCTCAACCACTCTAAAATATTCTCCTAGAATAAAAATTGGGTATTAATCTATTTTACGCAAAAAAATTCATTGATTTTTTGCCAACCATTACTCAACTAAATTGACTTATAATCTTTTTATTTTGATTTTTTTATAAAATATTATAGCATTAATGTCAATAGCTTTACTATGTGATTATATTAACACAAGGTCCCCTAGATTCCCATTTACAAATTTCATATATAGATGAATTAGTGTTGAATTTCTCCTTAAACCGATATAAAAATATATTTTTATTTTCATTAATTAATAAAGTTTCATTATTTTCATACATTATGTCTTCAATCAAACAATATGTGTTCATATATAAGGTCGAAACTCATCTGTGTTGTTAGAAAAGTATATATGTGTCGACATTACTAAATCAAAATCATTTTAATTTAATTTTAAGATATAGATCCACTTATCTCTACAATTAACTTCTAGATACTAAGATATACGAAGATCAACATGATCCAATTTTTATATATAGTTAGTATAGAACACAAAATCTTCTTTTGATATACATTTTTCTTCATCTAGGCCTCTATTAAATGCTTATTTTTAAAACATCCCTTCAAAACTTTTATATATAATTCTGACTAATACATCAAACATAAATATACAATCCAACATTTCAATATCTATCACAGAAAATGAATAATCATATGATCCATTATATAAAAAACAATGGTTGTAAATACATCTGTAGTTTAAAAATTACGTGAGAAAATTTATTCTCTAATGAAGTTAACAAATTTGAATCAATAATTTCCCACAAATAAAATTTAAAAATAGAACAACTTTATGATAGAATTTATAAAAGTCATTGATATTAAACCACACCATTTAATTGATAATATTTGTTGCATAAATACATAATTGTGGTGATATTTAATCTTTTTTATTTTTAAATATTTCATTGAAACTATATTTTTTACATTTTAAGAATAAAAAATATTTATTTTGATACTATATAGACATTTATAGAAATTTTTGTTATCACTCTTTCTCAACGTGTAAAGAATTTGAGGTGAATATGATCTTTTTTCCATTCATAGTAGGTGCTAAATTGAATCATATTCCCATATATACTAATTCTAATATTGAATTAAATCAATACTTTGTCTATCATTTTATGTACAATAATGTTCAGATCAGACATTCATATATTTTTTCATAACATTTATAACATCAATTTAATATTTTGCCTCTAAAAATATATAATAAGGTAAATTGAATAAGATATACCAATTCTTCCATGTGTTTGTATACGAATCAGAATTTATTTCTTCAAAAATTGGGCATCGATGTTTCCCACCATGTTGTAATATTATTCATTTGATAAATTTTATATGGGAAATTTGAACTCTTGTAAACAAAAAATTATTATTTTATATCAAATAAGGTTAACCCATTTATAAAAATATTTGATAAACCATGCACATTATCTTTCTCCCATTACGTAATTGTTTATATGAAGTCCCATCTTCAAAAAATTGATTACGTTTTTATCTCTTAACTATATATCCAAATATATTTTCATATGTAGGAAAAATATTTATAGAGATAATTAATAAGGAAAAAACACAATTTCTTAAATACATCAAAAAATTTAATATCTATCTTATGTAGAAGCTTCAATTAATTAATCAATGGTGATTGTAAAACATCAATATCAATTATATGTTTTTTTCAAGAAATTATCAATATACAAAAGAAATATTTTTTATTTATACCTATAAGTGGGGAAGGGTCATAAACTACTAACATAACAGACCCTGAATTATACTGGCTACAGAGGTTCCGAAACAGATTCATTCTATTTGTTCGAAGTCCCATTTTGAGATTTCTAACTTTATTAAAAAAATCAAAAAAAAAATTGATCAAATATCTATCATTTTGGTGAATCTAGTGAGTGACATAGGTTTATATTAGATATTTACTCATTTTTATTTCTTTTTATCCTCTTTGTATATTTTTAATTTGAAAATAAATTCATAAAACAAATTTTTTAGATGATAACAGATCGTCTTAGTTGAAGGTTTTGTGAACTAAATTATGAATGAATAATAATAGAATTTTTTATCCATTTTATTTCATGATTCCTCGCATTTAATATATTCTTATACTCTATTCCAATAACAAAATATTTTTTCATCATAATTAGAATCGGGAAGCTCGTTGCCTTCTTAAAGTAAGTCATTGAAAAGTCCAAGCAATTCAGAATAATATTTTTTACTCTAACCATTTTTTTCAATGAAGTTATCCAATATAATATCTTCTATTAATAGTTTAAATTTATTAAAATTAGGGAACAATATATTTCAGCATCTCCATATAATCATTCCACAATTTCTATTTTTAGGGATTTAAATATCTATATTAGGAATTAATTCATCAAAATGATCCTATGTCTTATACTGATCATATTCATTAATGTTATATCTTATGTTTTTTTCATTCATAATGACAAATATACTATATAGAACTATGGTTAAAACCATAGAAAAATATATGGTCTTTTATTTCCCAGAACATAATTTTCTCATATTTAAATACTTCATGCATGGATAGAAAAATGTCTCTATTTTTAAGATCAATCGGAGATAATTTAGAAAAATTATTAACCCATTTCTGATATTCATTACTAGTTCATTGTGATTTTTTCTAATTTTGATCATTTGATTTCCTAAATTCATAATAAAATAGCAGGATATATTTAAATATATAAACATTTAAACATATATATAAAGATGAATATATAACATATAATCATTAAACATATAAATATATAAAACATTATAAATTTAAATCATATAAAATAAAAGTATATATAAAAATAAAAAATATATATATAAACAAAAAATAATAAAATAGTCAACTAACCATTTATTTTTCAAAATTAAAACAAAAAAAATAATTATTAAAAATACATATTTTAATAATAATTAAAAAAATTCAATATAAAAGATATTTTTTTTTCAAAAACATGTAATCAAAATCATAATAATAAACTAAACATGTATTCATGAAACTTAATCAAAATAAACAATTATACATCAAATAACATTAATAAAATAAAAAAATTAATACAATATAATATTTTAACTCATAATTTTTTCATAAACTCGTAATGAGAAAAAATAATCATCTTAAAAAATATTAAAAACATTTAATCAAAATAATAAATTATATAATATAAAAATTAATAAAATAAATAAATGTATACAATATAATTCATTAACAGAACATTTATGTTACAAATAAATAAATGATTATAGTTTAAAAATAAGAAACATTTAGTAAATGTTAGAAATAGATAAAATAAGAATTTAACTTACAAATAATATTGATGAAAATGGTATATCGATGATGAACACATGAAAAACAACAACATATAAACATTATATTACTTGAAATTAAATTGTAGTGCAATCAATAATAAATAATTGAATACATTTTTGAAATCCCACACTTGTAATAAATATTATAAACAAAGAAAATAAAAAATTTAACTAAAAATATGTATATTAAAGAAGAAAATTAGTGAAAAAGATATTTTATAAAATAATAGATGAATTTAAAACTGGTTCTAGCATAATTTTTAAAAAAGATTAGTGACAATGTTGGTGGAACTTGGGATAGAGACATTGAACACGTCTGAATTCATTTAAATGTAAAAATATTGATGAAAGTAGAACAAAACAAGAAAAGACTTTTAGGGGATGTAAGACTAAAAAATGAGGATAATTATAGAAGAATAAATAATACTTAAGGGGTTTGAGAATCACAAAACATAGGGTTATAGAATATCAAGGGTCAAAAGAATAAGAAGAATAAAAAGTCACATGTGTTTTTCTTAAAAGTATTTAACATCAATTTGAATATATTAAAAATTAAAATAGATATTTAATGTCCATTAACATATAATTTTTTTAAACATAATGGTGTTAATATCAACTATACTAATAACTAATTTTAATACCCCCATCAGCCTAGGTTTTCTCATAGGTGACTAATAACAGATGTTAAATCCACAATGTAAAATATATTTTTCTACTACATCACAAATATTATTAAATATATTTTAACGTTTCTCTTTAATTTTGTATTCATTATTTTAATGTTTTTTTTCTCTGAAATTATTATATATTATAACACATTTAAAATATATTACTATTGAAATATAATTTTCTTTAAAAAAATTATATTTAAATATCTTTCTTTACATAAATATTAATAGTTAAATGTTTTTTAAATGTAAAGTTCTTGGTTTTATAAATATTATTCAATTTTTTATCATCATTAAATAACATAGGTTAACCACTAAACTAGGTTCCTAAGCCATCCCATGACATACCTGAGTGGAATCCCCCCTGGGTAGACGAAAAGCATCAAGGGCATCACAAGACAATCAATGGGGAAAATATCACTTAATATTCTAGACACAAAAAATAGTAAATTTAGTGTGAATTAAAACTATAACAGATATAAAATTTCAATAAATAAACAATTAGAGTGGAGTAAATAAAGGTTATTGATACAAGAAACAAAATAATGATTAACACCAAATTAGAGCCATGCATGGTCTCCGTGTGAACTCATGGTTACTATATATCCATAAAGACCACTCACTACAAGAGAGATACCAAAAAGATAAATAAACCTATAAAAAATTGGGTTAACCAATGTAAATTGGTTTAAGTAGGGCGTAATAATAACTAATCTGAATAGAAAATAACTAGAGATTGCATGCCTTTCCATTTTATAAAACATACCATCAATAAATTTTTTAAAATATATTTAAAATATACATTTAATTATTCTAAGAAAAAATAATTAAGAGTGAAAAAAAATTGGGTTAACCAATGTAAATTGGTTTAAGTAGGGCGTGATAATAACTAATCTGAATAGAAAATCACTAGATATTACATTCCTTTCCATTTTATAAAACATACCATCAATAAAGTTTTTAAAATATATTTAAAATATACATTAATTATTCTAAGAAAAAATCAACTAAAACCAATGGAACCTAATGAATGAGAAAAAATAGAAGCAAGAATAGGATATAAAAGTGAAACCAGAGGAAAGTTTCATAGTGAGACCGTATAATATAAAACTAGTGATGTAAGAAAAAAATTACTTAAAAATAATAAATTGTATATAATCATGTGTAATTCCAAAAAATTATGTGTAGAGAACGTATATGTACTCAGTTTTGAACCATCTATCGACCCAAAAATGTGTTCCTAATTCTATAACCAACTCAACTTCTCCCAAATAGCCTCATCTATGGAAAAAACCACCATGTACTTTCCTTATCATAAGGTATGTATTATATCTAATATAGACATAGATATAAGCATCTATCATCCCCCACAAAAATACATAGGATCCTATAATGAAAATAGAATTAGGAGGATGGGTTTCAAATAATTAAAAAACATCTCAACCACATATCAACACCATCTATCTAGAATGTTGCGTCCACCACCTGAAAATATATATGAAAACCCCCCATTAAGTAAGAAGGACTTCTTAAGGATTAACTAATATCTAGTAAAAACACTTCAAGGTTCCAACCATGCCTTCACATTTAGAACTAGGTGAATCTTTCTCTAAAATCATTTGAAACCCATTTGAAAACAAAACCACTAGAAAACCTCTTTATAAAATTAAAAATCATCTTTTAATGTAATAATTCAAATAAATCTCTTGAAAAACCAATTACTAGTAATTTTATGAGCTCCCTAGAGAGTTATAAATGGGCTTAAATAAAATTTTAAGACTGATTTTTTAGAAATTCACTTTTAGATTCCACTTTGATTATCCAAAAACCATTTTAAGAGATAATTTTTAATTAAGGATTCTTATGAACATCCATATATATATATAGATATATACTCACCTAGTTATGTATACATAAACACACACACACATAAATATATATAGGTACTTAACCACATTCATATATACATCAATGCACAAAGTAAATTTCAAGTAATTGAATAATGAAAAATAATTCAAATCCTTCATCTAAACCATGTGAGCTGAACAATGTAAAAAAATTAAAATTTGACGAGAATTGAGAAAAAAAATTAAAAAATATTTCAAAACCATGATACCATCATAAAAAAATAATATTAAATTCAGTGGAATATATATAAATAATAAAAACACATTTAAAACACACATATTCATTTTATCAAATATAAAGAATACACCAAATTCAATTGAAAATAATTTACCAATCAAAAGACATAAAAATTAAATTATAAACTCAATAAAAACCATGGAAACCAATAATACTGTGAGGGAAAAAATTTATAATTCTCAAGACCAATTGGAATGTTATGGAAAATTGAAAGCATAGAACACCCACCAAAAACCATTGTGAATTGAATAAAACCTTTGAAATTGAGATAAACTATAAATGAGACATGATATGTGCAACATAAGAAAAATAAAAAATTAAAAAACATCAAAAATATACCTTAGTGTATGAGAAAGAGAGAAATAATCTAATGGTAGAAGATAAACTATGAGATAAAGTAAGAGGATAAGATAAATAAGACTCCTCACAAGAGAAAAAAAATTATCGAGGGAGAGGGCACAAAAAACTTTTAGGTGAGGAGGGAGTTGGTTGCATATAGGGATCCCATTTCATTATACATAGATGAATTGGTATAAAACGTTTCTATTTGGGGTCTTGCAATTAAAAGGGTATTTATTAAAACAAACAAAATATATTATGTTTCTGGGAACTATGCATGGTTTGGCCACACAGTTTTTCAAAACATGCCCCAATAGTGCTCCCCTCACAAGAGAGAAACTGGGCACCGCACGGTTGGAATGAAATTTTATACATACCACGAGCCAACCATTTCAAATAAATCTGTAAGTTTATATTATCAAACCACATTGATTCTTCATGGTTATAAAAACTATTTGGGATAACTGTGCACCCTTGGGAAAATCCCCAAAAGATAAAAACATTTCAACCACTCAACCAAAAAGTTGAGAAAAATACCCAAAAAATAAAATAATAAAATAAAATGATTGGTAGTGATTGGGTTGTGAAAATTATCCCAAATATAATTCCTTTCTATCCCCCTAAAATCTTTTGAGTTCTGAATAAAAAGGAAACAAGCTAAGGGATCCATAAAAATTAAGGAGAAAACCCACTAACTAAATCTAAAAAACAATCACACCTGATAGAATTGACCAAGAGATAATTAAATGGAGATCTAAAGTTAATCCATTAACATTTATAAATTTACTAATTTTATTGGTTCATCCAAAGTGTAACACATCTTGAATAAGTTACAGACAACAGGACTGACACGAATTTGGATTATCTGAAAAAGAGGTCTTTGAATGCCCATACTGACCACATTGGAAGCACACAAGAGAAAGTTTCCTCTCTGAAGAAGAAAAATTTCAATAAGATTCACTAAAAACATCCTCCTCTAATCTACACTTTTAATTTTTGGGGATCCCTGACCAAATTTAAAAATATAGATCCACCACTCACTAGATTTTTTCCTAGAAAATACAACTCAACTAGATATACCTCATCCACTAAATCTTTAATTTGTATGTGCTTAGTTGAAAGGAATCAAGAATTGAAATCTTGATTAAAACACTTCACAAAATTATGGACCTCCATGGAATTTTTCAACACATCCCATAGAGAAAATGTGAATAGATAATCAAATTTTTTTGCATACCGCTTGATAATCCATTGACCTTACCAGAGACTCATAAGGTCTTATAGCATCTCTAGCTTAAACTCCATTTGAAGGATGCAACGAGAAAATGTGGTCTTAAATAGCTCCCATAAACTCCCAACTATTCACTGAGATAATAAGATGATCTTCCAATGATATAAACTCACCCTTAAAAAATACAAAGAACAATTGTTACCAACAAAACATCAAGGGTTTCTAAAGATCGTATAAATTCATTAAATCACTCTAGACACTCCACCTCCTGTCTAAAACCAATATCTATAATGAATATAGGAAAAATATAGAATTATTCTTGTCTTATCACTCTATCAGGAGTCTTGGTATTGTCTTTGATCGACTGAACCACATCTGAACCATTATAAAAATTCAGAACTAATCTAGAAGGAATTCATTAAACAATAAAAGAAAATAAATACAAAATAAAAATAATGACTAATTAAATTTAAAATAAATATATGGAAAAATACATATAAAATATATCTAATAACTTGAAATAACCAATCAAATCCATCAATCATCATTCAAAAATTTACCTTTGAATATGTTTGGAAAACATAAACCTTTCTAAAACTCAAAATTTTGATATTTCACATTACAATTTAAAACCACTTTAAATCAATTACCCAAATTTAATATTATAATCTCCCATTTAAATAAATTATAATTATTTAAAATTATATATGTGATTGTCCTTAAAATCATTCTACATTATTCCAAGAAAACTCCCTTTTAACATTTGAAACCATTCCCCTCTCTTTAAAGACAAGACTCAATATAAAAAATCCTTTAAAAGAAAATAAATTTTCTTTAAAACACCCTTAACAACTGTTTTACTCTTCCCAATAACATCAATTCATTGATCAAGAATAAACTAAACCAAAAAGAGTTCAAAATTTTATAGGGTGTCTAGTAGTCGAGCATGGTTTAGCCACATGGTTTAGAAGACCGTGTGAAAAACATGAAACCACCAATATAAGGAACAAAACCATATGAATGGTCTCGGTATAGTTTTCTAGACTATGTGGCGTAATTATTAACCTCTGATGTATCCTTTTAATTCACCTAAAAACATGGAAAACCTCAGAAATACCCATTTAACTAAAATATAACCCAATTACCACCAAAATAAGCTAAAATAAACTTGGAACCATATAAGGAAATAAAAATTTAAGACTCTATGAAAAACAAGCCAAGGAAACATGAGGTTCTTTCCATGTAAGATCTCATGACACTTTACCCACTCATAACTCTCTTGATCTAATAATTATAATTCCCAAAATACCAAAAATCCTAAAATAAAATGGGATCATATGATACCACTTTTTTATGAGCCAACCTAGGCGAACCCATGAATTGAGTTCCCAAGAAAGCCCGTAACATACCCAAGGGACATCCCCTATCCCTACAGGCTGATGAAAAGCATCAAGGGAATCATGAGTGAATCACCAAGGATAACATCACTTAGTATCGAAGATAAACAAAATAGTATACAAAGAATGTATAAAAACTGAACACTCAAAAAACTAAGATATATAAATAGATATAAAAAAGGAATATAGATTCAAGATTCAATACAAAAAATAAATACATACACTAAACCATAACTAGACATGATCTTCTTGTCTCCTCTAGTTCACCATTCAGCTATAAATGCCACTTTCTCCATGATCGATCAAAAAATGATAGATGAACCTGAAATAAAAAATACTGGATTGATTGAAGCCAAGTGGTTCAATTTGTCTTTGATCATATTTAATATTAGTAAGAAATCACCAAGAATTCACTACATTTCATTTTTCTAAAATAAACTAACAACACTAGTTAGAAAACACTGATAAATGCTACATTTTATTCTTTTAGATAAAAAATAATGCAATTCATGGAAATATTTAAAACCTTTTATAAAACCATTTAATTTTAAATATAAATTTGTATATTCAATTTTCATATAAACACCCAAATCAAACTAATGAAACTAAATGAATGAAAAAATAATAATAGGAGCAGGAACAAGATATAAAATTGAAACTAGTTGAAATTGTCATATAGGGAATATAAAGTAAATAAGTAGTGATGTAAACCAATAAAATAAGTATAAAATTGTAAATACTATAAAATACTTAAAATTACTAAAAAAATCCATGGGGATAACCTAGATGTAATCAGTTCAAAACCATATGCCATCCTATCGATGCATTCCCAATTCTATAAAAAAACCCAGCTACTCTAGACTAGCCTCACCGATGGCACAAACCACCATGGACTTTACCTAAAGGGGGGGTCCATATTACCAAAATTTTAAATATAGAGATGTTTTTATTATCAATTAAATAAAATTATATGGATACAATGATGAAAATAGAACAAGTAGTTGAGGTAGAAAATAAGTAAAAAACATCTCAATCACATATCAAAAGATGCCCAATAGAATGTCCATCCAACCTCCCGACACTATCCATTTGAAACTATAATTAAGTTGAGAGGGATTATATGACGAAACACCAATATTTAGATTAAATAATTAAGTGATCCAACTGGACCTTCAGGTTTATAACTAGGAGCATCTGCCTCCAAAATTCATTGAAATCATTTTAAAAAAACATCTAAAAATCTGTTTCTAAAATTCAAAATGGCCCATTAAAGAAATATTTTGAATAAAAACTGGGAAATTGCATTTAAAATTAATTATAATAGTTCCTAAAAATGTTCTAAATGGTCCTAATATCAATTTTGAGAAATCAATTTTGTAAAGTATCTTTTAGAAAACAAACTATTGATCCAAATAATTTTTTGAGTGACACGTTTTAAAGGGGTATTACTATGAACTTTCACACACACACACACACATATATATATATACATTCACCTAGATATATATAAATAGTCATACATATAATTTTACTTAACCAAAGTCATATTTACATCCATTTTTATAAGAAACAAATTAGGAATTGAGTAAAGAAAAAAATTATAATCATTTCTATAAACCAAGTGAGTATATAAAAGTAAACTACTAAATCTATGAGATTTGAAAAATTAAAATAAGATGTATTTCAAACCCACGATACAATTATAAATATTCATATTAAATTCAGTTTTATTGATTTAAAAAATCAAAACACATTTAAAACCCACATAGAAATTTTACAAAACTTATGGAATACACAAAATTAAATTGAAAATAATTGAATAAATCAAAATCAATGATAATTATATTATAAACACCTAATAAGATAATTAAAACAACATAATTTAAATACAAACCATTTTATAATAATCAAGAATATATTTCAGGTGAATAACATGAGAAAGAATGAAACCATTTACTATAAACTATGGGTGGATTGAATGAAAGCTTCTGAAATAAGAATAACTAGACCAGAGATATGATAGGAATGCCATTACTCCAGTAACTAAAGTTCAAAACATTAAAAACCCACCTTAGGTTTTGACTAATATAGATCTAATCTAAGGAAATAAGGTATGTTTGGATGTATGGGAAGAGAAGAATAAGAAGAAGGCTTATTGAATGAGAACCACCAAGATTTAAGGGAGAAGACACCCAAATATATAGGGATAGAGGGATCAGGATACACATTGGGATACCCACTAAATATACATGATATAATGGGGAGACAAAAAACCCATTTTGGGTCTCAAATAAGAAATTTTATTTTTCCAAAAAAAATTGTATTTTTGGGGAATGCGCACAGTTTGGTAGCACAATTTACCAAATTATCCACCATATGGATACCCATCACTTGAGAAAATATTATTACCTCACTATGGGATTGAAAAATTAGAAAAAAATTTCTTTAACCCTATTAAAAATATATTTCATGTTATTGAACCAATCTATATGGTTAAGAAATATTGTGCAATCTATTCTTGCAACCTACAAAAAAGAACCAAAACATAAAAAGTTACACCAAATCAACCTAAAACTCAATAAAAAGACCCAAAAAAATATAATAAAAAAATAAAACTTTTATAATGGTTAAAGGTGTGGAAATTATTATTTTTTTCTGTTTTATCAACTACTTCTATACTCTTTGTATCATTCATTATGGTATATTTACTCTCATTATACAATTTTCTCAAAAATATCTTATTTATTTGAATCATGATCAAAATTTAATGTATCATCTTATAGGAAGAATCAAAATATCAATATAGGGAATAATTTTAAATTTCTTTTTTTTCTTTATTATAATAATTTTTTAAAGTTAAATGTTCTTTCAATGAATTTACATTATGAGTGGACAATACCACTTCCTTCTGATTTAGGGGAATTCCCCAAGATAATCTAACCTTTTGATTGAATGAGAAATATATTATCATAATAATATACCTTTTCATATATATTGTGTAAATACAATATAATTCATTATGATATTTAAAATATGTTTACCTAGGTTTCCTTTATCATTTTTTGGTTGAATTTTACCTCATGAATGTTTTTATATAACCCGTTTTATTTTCATGTATTAATAATAAAATGTATTTTGATTGATTTATATGAACTTGTTTATTGGTTATATCATAATATGAAGGGTGGTACCAAATTTATATGTATCTTCAATTAATTGAGTAAATCGTTATATCTCATGAGATATAATGAAATGGTTTGGGGGAGTGAATCTAATCAAAAAAAATTATTAGAATGTGGTGTAAACCCAATCCACTATTTTATGGGATGTTTTCCACTATGTGATGATAGATTTGGTAGTGAGACTAGAAATAATAAATAATCATTTATTAATTTGTTTATTCCACATTCCCTTACCAAATTTATATGATGTTTCACATACCCTTGATATGTTTCCATGCCTCAATATTGTTGTCACATGTTCCCACATTCATATGACACGGAATATGTTGTCACTTCTATAAGGTACTTTTTTTTTCTTCATTCCTAGTTTATGATATATGTTAAATTTTTTATCCCTTAGGATCAAATCTTATAATTCCATATACTTTTTGATTAGTTATTTATTTCATTTTATGGTTTTCTCACATGATAATGATCTGATCCTTTATAACTCAATGACATGTTATCCCCTATAGATCATTTGATAATTATTATATTTCCCCATTTCTATATGAAATTATATGTAGGTAAAAGTATCAGAAGCGTTTATGTATGGATAATTATTTGGGATATGTTGATCTGATATGAAAATTACAAAGATAATATCCAAAATGGGTAAACCATGGGCTTATGGGGGTGCATTTAGTATTGAGATGATATGTGTAATCATGTAAAATGTTTTATGTGTTTTTATTACATTAGTAATCATGTAAAGTTTCATTTTTAGCACGTGATCCAATTGTTTTATTCCAAGGGTGATTTAGTTTATATCAAAGTGAGGTTTTGTTATTTTTATAGATTATGTTATTTGTATTAATTGTATAAAACATATTTATACCATGGTAGAAATAAAAGTTTTTTTCGTTAGACCAATAATGTCATAGTTGAACCAATGATATCATAGTTTAAACTAATATTGTTATAGTTGAAAATAATTTTCATTGGGTTTAAATGAAGATTCCATAGGATAAGATACATTTGAATTTCATTTTCAAATTCTTAATTTTACATTCTATGATTTTACCATATATAATCATTGTTCATTAATTCCAATTTATTTTGAGTACATGACATTACAAAAGATCATGAAAATGATGATATGAAATATATATGTCTAAAAAATGCTATGTCTTTGAACCAATGAAAGAAAAATATTTTTAATAAATGTAAAAGAAAAATTAAAATCTCAATATATGGATATTTTGAATGAATAATTGGTTTCCTAGTATTATCTAAGATATTTTGGTCGATATATGATCATATATTATATATTTGATCATATCTATCTTATGGTACCCTTATTTGTTTTCATTAGTGAGAGAAAATTTAAATTTTAAAGAAATTATTTATTTAAGGGGGAGTATTAACATCTTAATTTAATATTGAATTATAATTCCCTATGTTACCTATTTTACTCTTTTTAATGAATAAAATTTTGCTATAATAGTAATCATATAAGTCATAAATAAAAGTAATAACACTTTATTTACCCATAATTATGTATTTCAATAAAATTATAAGAGACATTTTATTACATACAATGGATTATTACACATCATGGAAGATTAAATTCATTAAAAGTGAATAAAATAAAATGGGATATTAATAAAAAGAGTAATATTTTTATAATTAGAAATACCATGAATCATATTCACCCTTAGGAATCACTATTAGTTGAAAAAACAATATAATGAGTAAATAAAACATCATGAATAGTGAAATCATTTTGTGAAACCCTAATGTAAAGTTAAAGTAATGAAAAGTTTACGTTTTATACTTTAGAATGGGAAAATTTTAAAGATTTAAATAGGGTTAATATAAA
Organism: Viscum album; assembly: GCA_963277665.1. Classification (NCBI taxonomy): domain Eukaryota; kingdom Viridiplantae; phylum Streptophyta; class Magnoliopsida; order Santalales; family Viscaceae; genus Viscum; species Viscum album. Next base: position 1,770,997,163 of record OY728152.1, read on the forward strand.
CATTATTTTCTTATTATAAAAAGGTATAATGTTTATGGGTAGACTAGTAGTAAACATATTAACACATAAAAACTACCAAAATGTAGTTGATGTTAAAAAATTGGATGTTAAAAACATATATTTACATCATAAATTATTTATTTAAAATAAAATTAATGATTTTAGAATAAACTTAAATGATAATATTTTAGATTGGAAGTTTCCATTGATTATAAATAAATTATTATCAATAATTATATATTTTTATTTAATTTATTACATTTAAATAGTGATATCAATAAATTGTATTGATAAAATTCAAGTAAGGATAATTAAAATAAGTTAATAAAATACTGAAAACAATTAAGTAATTTTAAGAAATAATAATTTAATTATTAATTGCTAAGTGAATTTCTTTATCTAAATATATTTTTTATTATATATTATTGGTTTTTATTTAGAAGTAAAATCTCTCGTATATGGACTATGAAATTTAATTAAACATTTGTTTCATGTATAAAATAATGAATAACTTTCATGAATTTATTTTTAATTAATTATTAATAAATATGAAATCATTTAATGATAAAACAACATATTATAAAAAGAATTGGATTTTTCAGTTAGGAAGTCGTAGAATGTAGCTATTTAATTCAATAGGGGTGGGCTTCCTGCCCCCATCAATCCCTTTTGTCAGCCATTGCACTGCCTATAAATGGGTTGTGTAACCCCCCCCCCCAATTATTTTTAATATATGAGTAAGAGATTCCCTTTTGGGGATCATTCTAATAAATTTTCAATCTATCTCTCTTATACATTATCCACATTTATGATACTCAATTTCTCTATATTTTATTCTTTATTACCATAAATGTTTATCAGTGTGAATTCTCAAAATGGGAGAAAGGTGTGTTTTTGTTTTTAATATCCCCTCATGGTTAGATAGTTCTAATTATTTATGGAATATTATTCATTTACTGCTAGATTGGACATTTTATGTGGTTTACTTAATTACGACTATAATGTTCGAGTATCGACCTATTTGAATTGTTTAAATTTATTTATTTTTCATGAACTGATTGGATGGACTAACTAATAAATTATTACACCGAATAAATTTTTTAGATGAGTAATGTGGTATATTGGTTAATTTATTTGAAACCCCTACGTGAAATCTTTATTAACCAATATAGTGGGATATATATATATATGATAATAAATATTAATATAAACATGATATAATATATTTTATATCATTTTAATTTCATTAACTAAAAGGTAAATTACTTTTGTATTATTATTTTGAATAATAATAATGTTTTTCTACCTCTCCTAGTTATGATCATGTCAAATCTCACGAAGCTTAAATTCACCACTCTTGATATTACTAGAAGTAATTACATGCCATGAATTATGTATGATGATATGCATCTCGAATCGATTGACCAATGATTATATATTAAATAAAATAATTCACAAACCCTTCCAAATAAAGAAAATTTAATGATCTTCTTCATAATATATCTCAATGAGGGTTTAAAATATGACTACTTCATTGAAAAAGATCCATGTAATCACAAAAAGAGTTTGAAATAGAAGTATAATCATCGAAAAGATGTTGTAATTCCAGTAACCAGTAATGAATGGAATTATTTATGCTTCCAAGACAATAAAATAGTTAGTGATTACAATTCATCTATGTATATAATTGTATAATATATACAGTATCATGGTATTGGTATTATAGATTATGATATTCTTGAAAAGACATATACACTATTTCATGCATCTCACATCACCCTACGATAACACTATTTATTACAAGGATATTTAAAATATTCTAATCTCATATCATAATTAAATTTAGAGTTTAAGAACAATGATATTTTGATTAAAAATAATCAACCTCATCCTACTGGTTTAGCAGTATCATTTCCTGAAGAAAATTTTATATTTTACGAAAATAATCACATAATTTGTCAGTGAAATGATTCTTATGATGGATGTGATTTCGTAGGCACACATGGTTGAGGACATGGTTGTAACCATGGTCCTAATCAAAATAAATATTAGAGTCAAAGAAATATCAGAACAAACACTTTGAGGAAACCATAAGATTCCTACAACATGTGTGGTTGTAATGGATGTTGGTCTTGAGTTTTTCAAACACCAGAGAATATTTGTATTCTATATGATGTATCTATTAAAGAAAATAAGAATGAAGTACACTTTCATGTGACATCCTATAAAAGAAAGAAAAAGCAGGTGAATTTTACTGAGAAAAAAGTTCCATCAAATTATGAATTCACTTGCCTCAAAGTGGATGATTTTACTAGTTAATTTGATGATATGATACCTAGAAATAATTCAGAAATATTATAGTCACTATGATATATGATATGCTATTTTTGTTCTCTATGATTTATATATTTAATTTTGTATTATTTGACTTTTAAAATATGTTTCTTATGATATTATCATTATTATTGTGAAGCATTGAAATGAATTACTCAAATGAGACATATATTTTCATACAGGATAGTAGAAAAATGCACAAAATTATTAAAAATAAATGACATTTTTCTGATAATAAATTAACAAGATCAATTGTGAATACTATATCAGGTCTTGCAGATCCATGAATAGGGACTGGTGAAGTGAATTTTTCTTTACCCAATGGGACACAATTTTTTATAATATATGCATTGTTTTTTCCAAAGTCCAAAACAAACTAATTAAGATTCTACTATATATACAAGAATGGTTGTGTCACTCAACCTATATCTAAGATAAATAAAAATTACATGTTAATTACTATTAATAAGTGCAGTATGATTCATTTACTCGAAAAACTACCAAATTATCATCTAGATTACATTTCACGTATATATATGCAATTGAAACACATATTATAGCAATGAATGGACGAAAAATATTTAATTTATTGTATGAATGATTAGGTCATACTAGTTAAATAATGATATAAAAAACAATTTAATGTTCTCACGGACATTCAATAAAGTTCTAGCATATCTCGCCACTAAGGAAATATCCATGTGAGGCGTGTTTTCTTGGAAAAGTTAATTGTGAGACCATCTACAACTAAAATGATAGCCAAAATTCCAGAATTTCTTAAAAAAATCAAGGTGATATATGTGGACCAAATAATATATAGAGCGGGCCATTTAAATATTTTATGGTATTAATTGATGCATCTATTATATGGTAACACATATTTTTTCTATCAACACATAATGTTGTTTATTTCCATTTCCTTGATCAAATAATTAAATTGAGAAACGAGTTACATGATCATGTCATCAATAAAGTTAAGATCAATAAGGATAAAGTGTTTACCTATCAATATTTAAATGATTATTTTATAGAAACAGGGATCACTATGAACCATCCAGTCACCCATGTTCGTACACAAAATGTTTTAGTTAAATCACAGAAAAATGCCTCCCAGTTATTGTTAGACCATTAATAATGAGAACAACATTTCATAGGGTGTTCATGAAATATTTCATTCCAATACATTAATTTTCATCATACCAAATGTAAATAATAAGAACTCTCCAATTCAATTGGCATTTGGCTAAGAGCCTGAAATCTCCCATTAATAATCATTAGTTGTGCAGTATATGTACCAATTGGTTCACCAAAATGTACAAATATGGGACCTCAAAGGAGGTTGGGAATATATGTAGGATATGAATCTTCATCCATATTCATATATCTTGATCAATAAATAGTTTATGTATTTATATATTTTTTATATTGTCTCTTTAATGAATAAGTATTCCCAAAATTAGGGGGAGAATGGAAAAAATTGAGGAGTTTAACTAGAATGTGAAATTGTCATCTTTTCTCAATCCTCTCATCTGATAGTGTGATATGGAAGAGAAAAAGTTTTTAAATTTTGAAGAACTAGAAAATCAATTTCTTGATGCATTTAAAGATTCAAATGTTGTGACTAAATCACACCTACTAGTTTTAAATGCATCAATTATAATTGATGTCCTCAAGATAAAATTACATAATGATGTTACAAAAATCTCAAAAACACACATAAATATTGGAAGACCAATTGGATATAGGGATAAAAATCTTATAAAAAGAAAAGGGATGAGTATAATTTAAAATCCAATTATTGATGTGTGTGTTCTAGAAGAAACAAGTAATATAAGAGTTCTTAAAGAAACATGTGATGAGAATCCTAATGAGAATTCATAGGATACAAAAAACATTGAAGATTAAAAAAATTAAATGTCTCTGAATTATACCACTACAGGGGATATATGAAATTGAAGTATTGTGGAAAATACTGATGAGATATCTTCATATTTTATAAAACAAAATATAAAAAATGAAGACCTTAGACTAAGTTTTGTTATGGAATGTCAACAAATGACCCAATTGGAATAAATGGAAATATGAAATGAAAGTTGAATTAATTTATTATAATATGTGAATAGTTTTTTGAAAAATTATTCCCACACCATAATCTACAAATCATGTTGGATATTAATGGATTTTTTGTGTGTAAGCATAATGAGAAAAAAAAAGATTGTATGTTACAAAGCTCTTCTAGTCACACAAGGTATTTATGAGATACTTAGAATTGAATAGGATGAGACGTTTTCTCTTAATATGGATTCTATTAATTTTTTTATCTAATCAGATTTGAATTTTATAAGAAGGATAATATTTTTCTTATGGATGTTGTTACATATGATTTATGTGGGTCACTTGATACTTGCATATATATGAGAATTTCAAAAGGATTCAAAATACCCAATGTATTGAAATCAATACCCAAAGACCAATATTAAATTAAAATTTTTAAATACTTTTATGGTTTAATAAAATATGGGTGTCTTCAGTATAATTGTTTGAGTTAATATTTTTTAAATAATGTGTGTGTAAATAACCCCATATGCACATGTGTTTTTATTAATAAAACAACATATAGATATTCAATCATTTCTATTTACGTTGATGATTTAAATATCATCAAAACTCTAGAAGATATCAATGGATCAATGAGATACTTAATGAATGAATTTAGAATGAAAGACCAAGGAGAAACCGATTATTGTCTTGGATTACAAATTAAGAATATACTAAGCAGTAAATTTTTGCATTAGTTAAATTACACTTAAAATGTCTTAAATGTTTTAATATGAATAAATTGAATCCTTTAAGTAGTCTAATGGTTTTTTGGTCTTCAAATACCTAGAAATATTAATTTATACGTTTTTTGGTCCCTAAGTACTATACCTCATTACTATTAGATCACTAATGTATATTTCTATTTGTACTCATCCTTATTTATATTTTTTGACTACTTTTTTTGGAAAGATTTAGTTCATCCCCTACATGAAGGAACTAGAATGAAATTAATCATATTTTTTGTGATCATTGTGGAACTATTGATATAGGTTTATTCTATTCTAATAAATTACAAACGAAGATGACTGGTTTTTCATATGCATGTTATTTATCTAATCCGTATAATGTGAGATCACAAAATTTTTATGTGTTCATAGTTAGAGATATTTCAATATCTTGGAGATAAAAGAATCATACACTCATTTATAATTATTAAAATCATTCATAGTAATTGCATTATAAGAATCATTTGATAATGTGTTTGGTTTTGGTATATGACTCAACACATTCAAGCGGCAAGTAGATTTCCTATAGTTTGTAGCCTACCAATGTTATTTGAACATAATAATGCATGATTCACACAATTAAAATAATTTTTCACCATGAATTATTGGAAATAACACATACCATTAAAATTTCTCTCCTTTACACAGGAGTTAATGAAGAATGTTGATATCAACATGCAATATGTATGATCTAGGGTCAACCTTTCAAATTTATTTACAAATGAACCACCAAACATAATCCTTTGAAATCTTGTACATGATATGGGAATGTATAGATTAAATTTTTAATTAAATTTTACTCTCTGGTGGAGTCTACATTATTTTAATATTTTACATATTCTTATTTTTACATAGCTTAATTTTTCAAGAAAAGGGTTTTAATGAGTTATTACAGAAACATGTATGTCATTGTGACACAAACCAACCCTTTTCTAACCTGAAATAGTCACCTGAGCTGATATGTGGTAAGTTCTGAGAGGCATTCCTGATCCTCCTAGGCTGGTGACAAGTGACATGGTATCAACGGAGATAATGGGAAGAGTTTTTTTCAATAAAATAAATAAGGAAACTAAATAAATAAAAGATCATACCAAAACCAATATGATTTACAAACGTTTAATTTTTTACATTTACAATTAAAGAACAAGAGACTAAACAACAAACAATACCAAAAAACATGAATGAACCTGAAACCCAAGACACATCCCCCTGGCCCAGAGGGTCACTCACTAATCTACAACTACAATCGCCCCAGGTGAGGAACTCAATACGAAACCTAAATTAGAAACTAAAACCATGAGAAATATCTAGGAGTGAGTATAAAAACTCATTTGTTAATCTTGAATAAATTTATTCCCAATACACACCCTTTAAATAAAGTAACATTGATTAATAGGTTTGAAATATAGTATATAAGGGAAATTTTTTTACACTTTTTATTTTATAGAAAACAAATCACAATTACAAACCACATCCCTAATGATTTAAAAATAAGGCTCAAGGGGAGAAGGGATAAAGGGATAAAGGGATAAAATAAAAATTATTCATCTTCATAACAGTGAAAAGGGGTAAATGATTGTTCATTCAATAATATTTTTTGAAATATTTTTAACAAGACACACATTCACTATTTGCAAGAAGACAATAATACCAAGTACTAGATATATAATTCTATATAATGAGGAAATGGAAATAACCATACTAGTATCGGGGAAACACAGTAATACCTAGAAACTCAAAGGATAACATGAAAATAATATACATGCGACTAATCTCGAAGGCATGCCCTACTCAATGACATTATAATGCCCAAATGCTAGATCATCGCCCTACCTGTCCTGAATGAGGTGCCTAATCACATAGAAATGATAATAAAATGACCCCCAACTATGGGCCACAAGCTAGTGCAATAACATAGTCTAGTGTAGAATGCTTTCTCAGAATTATTCTTTGCTATACTAGTTTCTCATGCCATGTTCACAATGGGGTGTTCCAAAAAATCCAAACAAAAATTCATATACACATTTCATCATACACATCACACAAACTAGAACCACCTCAAACACCTCAAGGAATATTCCATTTCCTTAAAACAATTATCACACAAGATGGTCCCATACAGAGGACACTCCCATCACATAGTCAACCAATATGGAAAGTTACTCACCCTCATAAGGTTTTTCCAAATAAACTATTTTGAAAATGTCAAATGGGACATAAAATGTTTTTAAAAATAAAACCTTCCTTGAAAAATTACACACAAGACAATTTCATCCCAAATAAATTTTAAAATTCATTTTGGAAACAACAATCATCATTTTTCTTTCACAATTTCATTTACTAAAACCTAACCTTACCTTTAAAAATCACAATCCTCTTGAAAAATCCAAATGGGAAATTTAAAAAACACATGGTGTGCACAACTCATCAAATAAACACCACACATTCAAAACAATGATGAAAACTACCTCATATATAATATAAACCATTCTAAAAGTTATATATCACAATTTTATATTCTGGAGGGTTTGAAAAACAAGTAATCAATGAATTTTTAAATTTAAAGGAAATATGCATGGGATCCTACCTCAAATGATTAAGTACATTCATAATCTAATAAAAAACCTCAATTACACCTTAACTACACACAAGGGATGTTATAGCCAACCTAAAACATCATGATTGAACCCAATATTTTAGGTTTCAACCCTAAAAATAGTAATCCTAGTCTTGGGGGAGAGGGAACCTTAAGAAACGAGAAGAAACCCCTAAAAAGAAGTGAGAAACCAAGGGAGAGTGGAATTGCAAGATGATTTTGGGGATAAATCTCACCAAAATCCCCCAAAATGGAGTCGTAGGGGAGGAAAGAGTGTGGAGGAGGCATCTAAGGTGGAAGATCCCGAATGGGAGAGGTAAGGGTGATTTTAGTATGAAAATTAGGGAGAGAGAAAGGTTTTTAATGGTCTGGACTGGCTACATGTTTAGTTCTCACAGTTTATCAAATTGTGTGGAGGCCATGAGACAACCTCCGCTAGGAAGAAAACCTAACACATAGGCAACCCACAAAATCTAACTAATCATGTGCTGGCTAGGTGGTAGCTACAATCTCACCTAGGGGTTGTCGCACCGTTTCCTAGGCCGAGGTGAATAGTTATCACTACTAGGCTGTGGGGGGTATTTCTACTGAAAAACAACCAAACCCACCAAAAACACAATAGTAAACCCAATGAGGGAAGCTATGCCAAAGAAATAAAATAAAGATATCCCAAAAATTCAAGCTCATCACACCAGGTTCCAGAGAGAAGATCCAGTGAACAAACCCAAACCAAAACCGAAGATTAATTTCAAAATCCAAGAGTGATATTTATCCCCACGATAATGCTTTATGCCCCCAGGAAATCCAACCTAAGGCATAAACTGAAATAATGAAGCACTACTCCTTTACAACACAAGGAGGTTCCCCATGAATAAAAAATGAAGAGATTACAAAAACACTACCAACCAGAAAAGGCTAACCAGATGAACATGAGAGACTGACATGGACTCCTCACTAATTGTCACCCACCACAAAACATTCAAACAACTATTGTTGATTAGTCCAAAATAAAAATAACGTTCACAATGCTCAAACATCATCAATAAGAACTCAAACTATCCACACAAAATAAAAACAACGAATTTAAACCACATCCAAAGAATACCTCTATAACCATATCCAACAAAACCACTGGAACACTCCAATTAAAAAATTTACAAAAACAAAAGGACACTTAGAATTGGGTAGCTCTGTATGGGACCACCGACCACCAAACAAACACCAAAATGAACTTGAGATACAAATATTAGATATCCAATCAGACATCCCACTCTTAAAAATAAACCAAAACATGAAATAAACTGGAGTGACAACACAGGGGAAGATCGAACATACTCTCCCCCATAAGAGACATGATGACATCACATTTATTACAGAGGAAACTTCAATCAGACCGACGGTGGGTCTTCCTGCCATAAAGAATAGTGAGATTAAACAAACCTAAGAAATTTCCACATGGACCAAAAACACCCACCATAAGTGGAGGGGTAGGGGAGGGAATCAATTAACGGACCCTCAAAACCAAAACTGACACATCCCAATAACTCAACCCCTCGAAAGAATATAAACCAAAACCACTCACAATTCATATAAAAATGCCATAGAAGTCCCTTTTATAAAATCATACACTTGAGGAGAAACAACCACTGGTATTTCTAGGAGACAAGGAAACTAAAACACATAATCACCAAGAGACAACTCTTACATCCAAATGGGTGACAACGTGGAAGTGAACATGACACTCCAATTTCTACTGAACAAAACCAACTGGAATAGAACAACTACACTGAAGTCATGAATTTAAATCATCATCCACACTAAGGAAATAAATTAAACCAAGGTCTTTTTCACCATTGGGGTTCTCTTGACTATATACCAACTTTATTACGAGACCTATGGATAGATCTTTGATGATTGAAGCATCCCATTATTCGCAGTTAGGTATTAAAAACCCTTGAACCGAACACACGGATCAAAACTCTACAAAACACACTTCCATTGGAATAAAAATTTAAAATGGTTTGAAAAAAACCATCCTTATAATTGTAAGAGAATGAAACACCATAGAATGCCACAATAGATGACTATTACATTCCAAGAACATTACAAGGAGAAATATTCTGAACTAATTATGAACATCACACTCTTTATGCAGACGGGATGCATCAACCATTGAAATATTGGGTTGGGATTCACTTTTCTTCTTGAAGACAACCAAAGTAAACCACTTCAAGTGACCCAAGTGTCCCAAGATGTGGAAGGTTCTTGGATCACTTGAGCACGATGGATTCTTATGACCATTCTTACCACACTGATGATAGATCATGGCATTGTGCCCTGAAGGGGTTAATGAGAGGTCTAAAGGCCTCTTAATTCCCCTACTAGCACAGTCAAATTCATCCCACTTCCCATTATTCTAACTGGAGTATCCTTCAACAATCATAGAAACTATAGAAAGATTAACCATCTCAATCCCTCCTCTTATAACAGCTTCAACAAAAAATGATTTACTCACCACATTGAAAAAAGTGGTCATGTTATGCTTTTCCACATTCGACTGCAACTCAGAACGGAGCCCAAACTTGAAATTTCGAGCCTTCACGGGATCATTTGTAATAGACTTTGGATCATATGGAAGTAGCTCTAGGAAGTGATGATAGAACTCTAACACATATCCAATGCCCTACTAAAGACCGCACATCTTCACGTATTCATCAACTTTTTCATCTTAGATAAATAAAATTGGATGAATGAAGACTTAAAGAACTCCCAGGTAAGAACATCCCTGGTATTTCTTTGAGACACATACTTCCACCATTTCTTGGTTGGACCATCGAGTATAAAGGTAGAAGACATTACCTTTAATGAATTAGAAAAATCAATGAAATTGAAGTCTCTATCAATATTTTGCATCCTCTCATCATTCTTGAGAGGATCCACCAGACCCTAAAAGAGAGGAGGATTCAACCTCCAAAATTCAAGAACATGGTCTATGGGTTGATTCACTAAAGTTTTTGCTAAATATTCTATACCCAAAGCTACACATTGGGAATCCATAAAATCATTATGGGGGTGGACACTTAGAACAAGGATACAAGGAACTCAATCAAAAAAAATCCAACAATGAGGATCCTCTATATCAAACATGATAATGGAACATAATCCCAAACCAAAAGGAAAAAACGACACCATTACATGTTATCAAAACATCACATTCCCCTTTAAAACACTGTTGAAATGAAACAAGCCTAAAATATTACACACCCAGTATTGGTATCCGATGGACCCTTCCCATGCATCTCCTAATTCTACACGAGGAACCCATCCACATTCACATACATATATATGAATGTCTTCAATCACCGAGACAAAAAAGGTCAAAAACTAATTTCTAGGAAAAACATTCAACTCACACATTGTTTTCAAACCCCAAAAATCCTTTTTTTCAGAAACCGCTTGCCACCAAACCCAAAACAAAATTCAAAACATGAAAAACAAAATCCAAGAATAACACCAACCATTCAATAAAAAACACATATATAAGATTTATACATCAAACTGAAAACCTTTTACTCATCTTAATATTTTAGAAAACTTCCCAAGGATTCACCAACCACCCAATCCAAAACCATTTCCGAATTCCACAACTTTAATTTCAAAACGTCTCAACACACCAAAAACCATTTCAAAATACCAAATTTCTTGATTAAATTTTTTTTCTGCAGTTCAAAACATCCCATTAAACCATTTATGTCATACCCCAAAAATTCATTTTAAAAAAACCCAATTATCCCATCCTTCCTTATAATAAGTTATGAAAATCCATTTTTCCCACTTTCCAAATCCATGCCATTACCCTTTTAAATTTATATTTTCACTATTACAAAATAGGGATTTCCAATAAAATTTCCAAAATCAATGACGACCACAAACGGTTCCCAAAGGTGAAATTCGTCCTGATGGGTGACTTGTCCATATGGTTGACAGTCGTATGCCAATTAAAAAACCATCATGATGAATTGTTTTGGACCATGTCTTTGGCTATACATGACATTACAATCTCTGCGAGATCATAGAGGCCACTTTCCCAACTCCCTCTTCATTTCCCAACACAAAACAACCACAAGAACCAAAGGACACCAACAAACCTGGACATCTGATAGCAACCTAAGGTTTATAACGATCAAGTGTTCATGATTTACTCTCCTTTCCAACACCTCAATCCTTGAAAATTATACTCCTTCTACCTCGACACCCCCAAATAGAAATCAGATCTCTAAAAATAAAGATCATCAAATGATACATCCTACTTAGATACATTTTTTTCACCAACCAACTTGGTCCAGCCTTGTATTGATCACCCAATCCAATCTGTGGCAAGGCCCAAGAGGCATTACCGATCCCATGAGCCAGTGACAAGAACCATGGAATCAATAGAGAAAATGATAATGGTTTCGCCCAATACAATAAACAAGGAAACTGAATAAATAAAAGATAAAACCAAAACCAATTTTATTTCCAAACTTTTTATTATTTACATTTAAAATTAAAGAACAACATAATAAACAACAAACAATACCAAAATAACATGACTGAGCCTAAAACCCTAGAAACATCCACGTGACCCCTAGGGCCAGCCTCCAATCCACAACTACCATTACCTAAGGTGAATAAGGTCAAGATAAAAACTGCATTAGAATTAAAAATAATATAAAACTATAGGCATGACTATTAAAAGTAAATAGGTATACACAATCTATTCTATTCCCAATTCACACCCTTAATATAAAGAAACATTGATTAACTAGTTTTAAATATAGTATATAATGATATATTTTTCAAACCATTCATTTTAATGAAAAAAAATCATAACTACAAACCACAACCATGACAATTTTAAAACAAGGCTTGAGGGGGGAAGATAGAAAGGGATAAAATAAAAATTATTCATCTTCATAGTAGTGAAAAGGGGGAAATTAATGTTCATTAAAAAAAATTCTTGAAAATCTTTTTAACAGGCCACAAATTCACTATTTGAAAGAAGATTCCAAAACCAAGTACTAGAGATGTAATTCTACATAGCGAGGAAAATTTCACTAACATTATTAATATCATGGAAACACGGGAATACCTAATAACTCATAGGAGAACCAGAACATACTATACATGTGACTTTTCTGAAAGGCATGCCATACTCGATGAATTCACAGTGTACAAATGTCTTATCATCACCCTACCAAGCCTAACCAAGGGACCCGATCCCATAGCAATGATAACAAAATTACCCCCTACTATAGGCCACCATCTAGTTCAGTAACCTAGAGTAGTGGATCAAGTTTTCTCAGAATTCCTCATTGTTGTACTTTGTTCCTATTATATGTTCAAAAAGGGTTGTTACTAATAATCCAAACAAAAATCCATATACACATTCCATCACACACATGACACAAAAAGGCACCTCTCTTACCACCTCAAGGTGTAGTCCCTTATCGTAAAAAAATTATCACACAGGGGAGGTCCCATGCCAAGGACACTCCCATCACATGGTCAACCAACATGGAAAGTGACTCAACCCTAGAAGAATTTTCCAAATAAACCATTTTGAAAATTCCAAACAGGGATTACAATACTTTTACAAATCAACCCTTTCTTGTAAAACTAGACACAAGACACTTTCATTCCAAATCAATTTAGAAATCCATTTTGGAAACACCAATCACCATTTTTCAATCAAAATATCATTTACCAAATAAAGCCTTTACTTTAAAAATCACAAATCACTTGAAAAATCCAACCAGACAATTTAACAAACAAATGGTGTGCACAACTCATCAAATGCACACCACACATTAAAAACGATTACACAAACTACGTCATATATAATAAATTTTTTTTTCTAAAAATCATATATCAATATTTAACTCTCAAGGAGGGTGCTAAAAACAATAAATTAATGAAATCATAAATTTAATGGAAATTTGAAAATGGATCCTGCCTCAAATGATGAATTACTTTCATAATCTTGTGTGAAATTTCAATCCCTCCTCAACTTCACCAAATGAATGTTTTATCTGACCAAAAATATCAAGATCAAACCCAGCATTTTAGGTTTCAACCCTAAAAGCAGAACTATAGTGGCCCAGGCTTTACATACATGAATATTACATCATCTTAGATGAATATTCACTACATTAAAAAAAATTCATTCCAAAGGACCATAATATTTTAGTATCTTTGGAACCATAGAAACAAAATATTTTATCCGGGTGAAAGATATTCCACATATCCAATAAATGTCTCCATTCTTAGTACTTCTACTTATAACCTTTCTTAATTACCTGGGGAAAAGAAACATATGGATGGGGTGAGCTCAGATGATCACTATAGATAAGGAAGGGATGCATGTAAGCATATACATGAGTATAAGGGTATGAGAATTTGATCATGAAAAATAGATGATCATACCCTACATATCAATGATCCTAAAAAAATTGTGACATTAATAATGGTAGTTCATAGGACATAATCCATAATTAAATAAAGATCATAAGCCATGAAAACATAACATAGGAGTAATAAATGTAATCATGTCAAAAACAAAAGAATATAATGTTTTCCATAGTATAAAATTCATCCACTAGTGGAAATTCCAGATTTAACGTCAAATTAATGAAATTGGTTTTTTTAAACGGACACCAACATTATGTAAGAGAAATGTTTTGTGTCAAATTTTTTCAAAATAGATGGAAAATGTTTTTTAAAGTGGGTTTTGGCATATATTTTACTAAAAAATGATGAAAAACCCACCAAAGGAATTATTTATGATTTCGGTTTTTCTAAAAACCAACACCGTAAATCAAAAAAAAAAGTTTTTGCATCAGTTTTTTACAAAAATAGGTGCCATAAATCGGTGAAACTGGATCTTTCGCCATCAGTTATTATGAAAACTGAGGCCATATATTAAAAATAATTATTTTTTTAATTTTTTTTTGGAAAACCAAACATCATATATTAAAAAAATATTTTTGGTTTCAATTTTCCAAAAAATCAAAGTTGAAATTTTTTTCGGACACTTCAGTGTCGGTTTTCATAAAATTTGATGTCGAATGTCTTATAAAAAAGGAAAAATTAAGAAACCCTCATGATTTTGGATCTTCAAAAGGTAAACTCGTGGTGACTACCCTCGAATCGTGACGACTTTGATGGCGTATTAGTGATCTCTAGTGGCCATTATTGTCAATTTGCTTCCATTTTCATGATTTATTGTTTGAGATATTTATTATTGTAACATCCTGAGTAAATGAAGAATAAGATATTTTCATATTTATTATTATTTGTGAATTAAATATTTATTTTACTTGAAAAGGGTTGCTATGTTTGATAGCGTACCCAATACGCAACAACGGGTTTCTTTGAAATCTTATATTGCACACTAATAATATATTATTATTATTTTAAATGGTAGTTAAATCCTCGTCATTGTATTGGAGAGAATGAAAAAAACTGACTAAAATATGATTATACATGTTTTTAAAATGTATTTACTTTTATCCAATAAAATTTAGAGGCTTAAAATGTGAATGAATCTAATTTTAATCATAATTTACATTAAAATGTTGATTTATCGCCTTTTAATGGTGAAATATTTTTAAATCTAGTTTTGGTCACTTTAATACATTATATATGACCAAATAAAATCCTTCTTTATAATGGGGACATAAAAAATTTACTTTGTTAAATTTTCTTGGAATTTTGCTGATAAAGATGATTTTTTTAATGAAAAATGAAAATATTGTATTTCAATTCAAAACTGTGTTTTAATATAATTTATTTTTATAGATATATTATCTTTTTAATTGGTTTTAAAGTATATTTAGAATATATTTTTACCTTTTAATTCAATTTTTGTCATTGGAATTAATTTCACTTTGAAATTGGACATAAAGAAGTGTCAATCTTTTGATAGTTATTATTTCTTAAAAACACACTATTTGTTTCATAAACGGGAATTAATTTTAAAATTAAATAATGAAACTTATATGTTTTGAATTTGAAAAAATATACATCATTTTTTAATTCAGAATATCAAATATAGATTAGGCTGAATTTTAGGTATTTTTCTGAAAAACTTTAATTTTTGATGAATCGTAAAACCACTTAGTGGTAGTTTAAAAAACGGACTTTTCATTTAAATGAAATTTTAACACTTCTGTGAATTGAATTTAAAAAATCTGACATACATGGTTATTATCAAGAAGTAAAATTTGGTTCATTAAGATGAAAATATTTTTTGGTGAATAGTAACTTTTGCCTTTTATTTACTGCAGTTAAAGGTAAATAATGTAATTCAAGGTTAAAAGAATATTATAATAATTCAAAATTACCTTAACACTTTTCCTAAACTTATTGGATGGGTAGTGGCCGACCATGGGCATGCTTGGGTAGATTTTGGGACCTCATGGAGCCACTTATGAAAGATAATGACACTTTAGATTAATTAATTTAATGTAAAGACAAAATTGGTATTAAAAAAAGTATTTTATTAAGTAATTTTTATATGGTTTTATATAAGTCGTATTTTCAACAATAAATATTAATTGGAAATCTAATAATATTTCCTACATTATAGTATTTTTTTCATAATTTTTAGACATCGAATAAATAAAATTATTCATGATACAATAATGATGTAATATTTACCTCATTAATAAATGATTTGAATAAATAAGATTATAATGATTATAATATTATCCAAAACATGTCAAATTCTAATTGGATGATTTCATTTCAAATATTAGTCATCTTATCATCGACCTTAATGATTTTTGGACCTTTAGAAACCGAATATCATTATATAAAAAAATAATATTTTCACACTTTTCTAAAGAGCCCCTCCTCTCCCTTATAAAAGGAGTAAATTTCTATCCAATTCCTCACACCTCTCAAGACACTTGGCTCGTCCAAACTCTGTCCAATTAAGCTCCCTGCATCCCTCGCCTCCTACTAGAATCCTTAAATTAGGTATAAGGTGCTTCAAGAAGTAATTTGGTTCAAACCAAAGGGAGTTACCCAAATTAAAGGTAATAGTTTCTCTTAAATTGTTTTCATTTATTTTACATATCCAACCACTAAACTCTTTTTATTCCTTTACTTTGTAACACCAAAAGTATCCTAAATATACTAGGATGTTTTTATAAGAATTATTTGAACTACACTTACACACACCTCCATATAATGGATAATGAACATAATGTTTCTGTGGATGGCAAACTAACGCCTCACGAAACGATGATTGTTCAAATATCTCCAACTGCTTATCATGGTGGCCATTATGATGGAATTGTATTTAAATATGATATATATTATGTTTATGTTTTCCTTATGCTTCTGTACTTCCCATTTATATCATGCTTATATGGTTTCCATTGTGGGTAAATATGATAATCTCATTTGAAGAAGTGCGGACTACCGCCCTCTCAAATTGATTTGATTTGTTAATTCCTTATGTGGGATGTATAAAGGATGGAGTTAATGATATTATATTTGATATTATACTGGAATTATAATATAACTTTTTTTCATTATGTTTTATTTCCATTAAAATAAGAAATAGAAATGAAAGTAGTGTTCATGTGTACGTACGACTTACCGTCTCCATGAACGGTGCATTTCATTTCTTACCTCTAAATGTTATGTACAATTATAAAAACATGTATATGATGGATATATATGATATATATGATATCAAAATCATGAATATCATTCTAGATATAATGAACCTTTGATCACATGAACAACATGTAATTATAAGAAGTCCATTTTTGACTCAAGTACCAAATATCGACAAAACGAACGTTATTAACCTAAATGATTGCATAATGATTATAACATGGTAATAAGTGATATAAAAGGAATAAAAAATTGAAAAATATTCTTAAGAAAGTAGAAATTAACTTTAGTTTATTATTCAGCAGATTAAAGAATGATTGAGTCAAGTCATACATGAGGTAAGGGACTTCCTCTCAATATCCTTTCATTGAGGCATATTTTGTTTTAATACATGATTTAATTTTATAAGATGTATAAACACCTTTTAGTTTTCATTTAATTCAAAGGGAATCTTTTTATACAAAGCATTTTACTAAACTAAAAAAAGGAATGTTTTCTTTTACATAAGCGGTGACAACGACCTTTCCGCCTCCGCAAGTATTATTTGATCTTCGGCTTCCTTAATAAGACGTAATGTTTTTAAAAGAAAAAATAAATACCATATACTCTTTTTACATATTTTGGTATTGAAAATGATTTTGAGAATGAATTTATTATTTCAATATATTGAAATGATATTTTATTATTGCAATGTGGAAATGTTATCTTTCTTTTATGCTTATGTTATGTGTTATGATCATGTTATGGTTCTTGGAAATTATTTATGTATATGGGTGGTTCCGTGATAAACCTAGGGTGGGTGAGCCTGGGATAGCTCTCCAATGCATTGGGTAATGTGACAGAGGTAAACTTGAATGTTTCTCCTAAGATATTTAAGGAATATACTGTGATGGGTATTCCAAAGTAACTCCCTATGTAGCTATGATAGCTACAATGTAAGTATCATATGGATTCCACAAGTTACCTTTATGATTCATGATTTCAATATGTCTTTAATTTATCTTATGATTTCATGAGGTAATTAAAAGATTTCATGTTTTGTATGTATTTGTGAAAAATTGTTTTCATTCTTTATTTTTTAACCCTTACTGAGATTTTTATGCTCATCCCAAGTTTTGAAATGTTTTCACAAGACATAAAGATGAATAAGGGCAAGTATGGGATCAAGGAAAAGTCATGATATCTAAAAAATGGAACTATACATGACTATTTTTTTCAAGTGTTTTTATTTTATTGAAAAAAATGGAAATTGTGTAGAAGTGTCTACCTTGTAATCTTTTGAGATGTAATAATTATGTCCTAATTCTATAAAAAAATAAACCTGAAAAGATCCTCGATGTGAATTATTCATTTAATTCAAAATAATGTAATGTTTATGGTTGGGTCCTTATAGTTGGTATCAAATGTCGGTTCAGATAACTTTAGGTGTTAGGGTATTGTTAAATTAATATCCATAAAGTAATTTATGTTAATATTGACATCATATAGCATTTAAAGATTACCATGTTGCTTCACCTAAGATATTTCTTTGTTAAGAATAGTTTTCTATAGAGGAAACAAGGTAGCTATATTGGGATGACATCAGGAGGAAGACAACCTTCCAAATAAGCAACCTGAGATGGTCGGAATCAGAACTGAATAGTTTGTTGCTGTGGTGGCATAGTTTACTCATGCTATAAATGGTGGTGGTATCCATGTACGAGATTAGCCAGATCAACCACAAAGGAACATGTCAGTAGTGGAGCATTTCATGAGGCAACATCCCCCATCATTCAGAGGATCATATGACCCTGTTCTAGCTGAAGGGTGGATTAAAGAACTGGAGAAGATTTTTGATGTCATGGGTTGTTCAAAACATCAAATGGTTAGTCTTGTTATTTACCGTTTTGAAGGTGAAGCTGATCAGTGGTGGGCGATGGTGAAAAATATCAGGGATAGTGAGAAGATTGATGCTCTTTATTGGGATGAATTCAATGTTATGTTTCTTGAGAAATATTTTTCTATGGTGGTTTGTATTAGGATAGAAAAACAAGTCATGGAATTGAGGAAGGAGGATGACTCTGTGGCTACTTATGAAGAAAAATTCACTCGACTGGCAGGTTATTCTCTAAATTTCATACGAGATATTGATAGTAAAATTAACCATTTTTAGTCAGGATTAAAGCCAAAGAATCAAAGGGATTTCAATTCTCATGAGTTCAAATGTTATGAAAAACTTGTTCATTGTGCGGAGAAGGTGGAGATGGAGTTTACCGATGATCATGTATTCTTTGACAAATAACAGAATAAGAGGTCAAGGTGGCAGGAAAAAGGGAAGAACTCTTCAAAAAAGTCTGATGGTAAGAAAATTTAGTTTACAGTTTGTGAAAATTGTGGTAAAAATCATGCTGGGGAATGACTTTTGAATTCTGGTAAGTGCTACTGATGTGGTAAAATGGGGCATAAGGCACATAATTGAACTAAAAAAGATCAGGGTAATGGTAGGATGAAATCTGATTTACAGTCAGTAAAATGTTTTAAATTAAATGAAATGGTTCATTATGAAAATGAGTGTCCAACAAAGAACTCAACCGAAGGAAATCAGCCAGACTACAAGCAGAAAGGGGAGGAAAAATACTTTACAACTACATCAGCAGATGTTGGGCCATCAAATGAAGTTGTATCATGTACCCAATTTGTTTTTTCAGATAATGCCAATGTGTTGTTTGATTCAGGGACTACACACTCTTTAGTTTCTGAGAAGTTTTTTAGTAAATTAGGAATTCCATCTCATGATATGAATACTGAACTTATGGTAAAACACTTGGAGGAAATGTTGAGACAAAAAGAAAACATAAAAACATTCCTGTCCTTGTGTTCGAAAAGAATCTACCTACAAACCTTATTGTTTTGGCTCTAGTAGATTTTAATGTTATTTTGGGCATGGATTGACATTCTGTTTATCATGCTAAGATTTATTGCAGAGCTAAAGAGGTTTCTTTTCAGCATGATTTTATGTTTGTATAAAAATATGAACCGTTGTTGTTGATAACATATCAGGAAGCAGAGAAACTAGTAAAAGATGGAAATGAATGTTACGTTGCACATATTGTTGAAATAATGGAACTGATCAGATTAATGATGTGTTTGTGGTAAATGAGTACCTTGATATTTTTTCTGATGAGTTTCCTTGTATTATACCTAATCAGGAAGTTGAATTTACTATTGACTTATTTACTAATGCATAGCCTATTTCAAAACCCCCTTATCGAATTGCTCAAATTTAACTTTTAGTGTTAATGAAGCAATTTCAAGAGTTATTAGATAAAGATTTCATTAAACCTATCACATCACCTTGGAGTGATCCTGTATTGTTTGTTAAAAAGAAAGATGGTACAATGAGACTTTGCATTGATTATAGAAAATTGAATAACATCATTGTTAAGAATAAGTATCCTTTACCTCAAATATATGATTTGTTTGATCATCTCCAGGGAGCTTACTATTTTTCGAAGATTGATTTGAGGTTAGGGTACCATCAGTTGAAAGTAATGGAACCAGACATTCCGAAGACCGCGTTTCGTACTAGATATGGCCATTATGAATTTGTAGTTATACATTTTTGGGTAACAAATGCACCTTTTGTATTCATGGATATTATGAATATAATTTTCTGTGAGTTCTTGGATATGTTTTTGGTTGTGTTCATTGAGGATATTTTGGTTTATTTTAAAAGTAAGGAGGAATATGAAAGTTATTTAAGGGTTGTCTTGAAAACCATAAAAGAAAAGAAACTATTTGGTAAATCTAGAAAGTGTGAGTTTTGGTTACAACACATTTATTTTCTTGGTCACATTGTTTCAAAAAATGGCATAACTGGTGATCCTGCTAAAACAAAAGTTGTTGAAGAATCGCCAAGACCCACAAATATAACCGAGATTCATAGTTTTTGTTGGTTTGGCAGGTTATTACCAGAGGTTTGTTGAAAATTTTTCAAGGTTATCTAGTCCAATGACTAGGTTAACTTGAAAAGGTGTTAAGTTTATCTAGACAAAAGTATGTGATTATTGTTTTTAGGAATTGAAAAGAAGATTGGTGAATGCTCTAGTTTTGACACTGCCTTCTAGAAATGATGAGTTTGTTATCTATAGATGCTTCATTGAAAGGACTGAGTTGTGTATTAATGCATAATGATCAGGTAATTTCTTATGCTTCATGCCAGTTGAAACCGCATGAGTTAAATTACCCTACACATGATTTGGAATTAGCTACTGTTGTATTTGCTGTAAAAATTTGGTGGCGTCATTTGTATGGAGTAAAGTGTGAAATATATACTGATTACAAAAGTTTGAAGTATATATTCACTTAAAAATAATTGAACAAGAGATAGAGGAGATGGTTGGAATTAATCAAGGATTATGACTGCACGATCCTTTATCATCTGGGAAAAGCAAATAAAGTGGTTGATGCTTTGAGTCGAAAAAGTAATAATTCATTAACCATGTTACCTTTGGAACGAGATCCTTTGGTTTTTGATTTGATGAACTTCGACATAGATGTTTTTGTTGCAGGAAATTCTTATGTTTTGTTTCAGGTGTCAGTGAAATCATCTCTATCAGACAGAATTAAGCAATGGAAAAAGGAAGACAGTGAGTTGTAGAAAAAGGTTGTGTTGGTTAAGAAGGGTAACTTTACTTATTTTAACATTGATAATGATTATGTTTTGAGATTTGGAAAGAGATTATGTGTGCCTTGTGATTCAAAGTTGATGAATGAGTTGTTATTTGAAGCTTGTAGATCTTCATTTTCAGTTCATCCTGGCAGTACTAAGATGTACAGAGATCTTCGGGAGTATTACTGGTGGGGTGGAATGAAAAGAGATACTGCTGATTTTACTGTGAAGTGTTTAGCTTGTTAGCAGGTTAAAGTAGATTGACAGTTACCGAAAAGAATGCTTCAGCCTTTACCGGTGCCAGAGTGGAAATAGAAAAACATATCCATGGACTTTTTTGTGGGATTACCATAGACATATCGAGGTAATAATGAAATCTGGGTAATAGTTGACTGATTTACTAAATCTTCTCATTTACTTCCTATTAGAGATACTTTGTCTCTAGATAGACTTTCCCAGTTGAATGTTAAAGAGATATTCAGGTTGCACAGAGTTCCCCTCTCTATTGTATCTGATCGTGATCCCAGGTTCACTTCATACTTTTGGAAAGGCCGTCAGAAATCATTGGGTACTGAATTAAATTTTAGTACATCTTTTGATCCTCAATCATATGGGTAGTCAGAACGAACAATTCAGACCTTGGATGACATGCTAAGTGCTTGCTCGATGGATTACCAGGGATTTTGGGACCAATATCTTTCTTTGGTTAAATTTTCTTATAATAACATCTTTCATTCTAGTATACAGATGGCTCCATTTGAGGCATTATATAGAAATCATTTTCAAACTACAGCTTTTTAGGAGGAAGTAGGTGAAAGGAAGCTGATGGGACCAGAATTGGTAGAAGAGATGGCAGAGAAAGTCCTGTTGATTCAGAAGCACATGAGAACAACTCAGAGTAGATAGAAAATTTATGCAGATAACCGGAGGAAGGATATTTCCTTTGAGGTAGGGGATCATGTCGTTCTCCATGTTTCTCCATGGAAAAGTGTGATGTGTTTTTGTAAGAAGGGAAATTTGAATCTGAGGTTCATTGTACCTTATGAAATTCTAGAGAAACATAGATCAGTTGCATATAGAGTGGATTTACCTCCAAGTTTATCCCAGGTGCACAATTTTTTCTATGTTTTGATGTTGAGAAAGAAATTGCCATACCCATCTCATGTTTTGAGCCCAGAGGTAGTTTAGTTGGAAGAAAATATCTCTTATGAAGAACAAACAATCCAGATTCTTGACTGTAGAGAGAAAGTGTTGTGGCATAAGGTAATTCACCAGGTAAAGGTTTTGTGGAAAAACCATATGGTTAAAGATGCAACGTGGGAATATGAAAATTCTATGAGGGATAAATACCCCCACTAATTTGATAAGTGAATAAAAATTGCGAGGAAGCAATTTCTAAAAAAGGGGAAGGATGTAACATCCCAGGTAAATGAAGAATAAGATATTTTTATATTTATTAACACTACTGGAAATATAATATTTCCCAACGGTTCACAACCGTTGGGAAATACCCTCTAACCGTTAGTATATGATATACCAACGGTTGTGATAACCATAGGGAAGTAAGCCGTTGGGAAAAGGTTTTCCCAACGGTTTATTGGAAACTGTTGGTATAGGCTCACAAAAAGCCACCCTATCCCAACGGTTCTGCCAAACCGTTGGGATAGTTTTTCTCAACGGTTTGGGAGAACCGTTGGGAAATATCAATATCCCAAACTCTTTCACAACGGTTTAGAACCGTTGGGAAAAGAGATATTTACCACCGTTGGTAAAAACTTCTTTAGGATTATATGCCAACAGTTTTAAACCGTTGGCATACCCTATGCTGTAAATTGCAGCACCCTGCAATTTGCACAGCCCCTGTCCATCTGGCCCCTCTCCATCAGGCCTCATTTTGACCTCATTTTCAATCCAATTATTGTACCTGCAATAAAATAAAACATACATATACAATTGCGAACAAATTCATACACATTTAACATATAATGGATCCTGAAACTATACACATCCATAATTAAATTAGAATTCATAACGTAATTATAAACGTACATAATTCATATAGAATTCAATTTAAAATTTATATGACAATTATATGTGGAATCCGAAATTCAATTCATAATTTGACCAGTTTTTTCTATACCATATATTTTTACCTCAAATGATGTCCATTTTAAACAAAATACATATACCTGAAGTGATACCGGCCACAACGCACCTCAGATTGAGGAGGGGTTGACTCGTACACGTCACATTTGACCCATGGATCGTTGTGCTAAAGTATCGACACAATCCGAATGTGTTTGGTCGGTTTTCCTTATGTCAGTTGATGTTTTTCACTTAAAATGACGTCCTTTTGAAACAAAAGGCGGACACTATGAGTGGTGCCGACCACACCGCGTCTCCAATTGAGGAGGGGTTGATTCGTACACGTCACACATGACCCATGGATCGTTCTCCTAAAGTTTAAATGGAAACCGAATGTGTTTGGTCGTTTTTCTGTATGTACTTAAAATGTTGTCCATTTTAAACAAAAGAGTGACACTTAGACTAATCCTGACCACACCGCGACTCAGATTCATCCCGGTTTGGCTCGTACATGTCACATATGACCCATGGATCTTTGTGATAAATTATCAAAAGATTCCGAATGCGTTTGGTCGGTTTTGCGTATTCCAGTTGTTCTTTTCATTTATAATCATGTCCATTTTAAACAAAAGAGACAGAGTTAGAGCGGTGTCGGCCACACCGCATCTCGGATTAAGACGGGGTTGACTTGTACACATCACATATGACCCATTGATCGTTGTGCTAAAGTATCGATAGAATCTGAATGCGTTTGGTCATTCTTCCGTATGTCAGTTGATGCCTTTCACTTAAAATGGCGTCCTTTTGAAACAAAAGACGGACACTTTGAGTGGTTTCAGCCACACCGCATGTCGGATTGAGGCGGGGATGATTCGTACACGTCACATAGGACCCATGGATCCTTCTCCTAAAGTTACAATGGAAACCGAATGCGTTTGGTTGGTTTTCCATATGTACTTAAAATGGTATCCATTTTAAACAAAAGAGAGCCATTTAGACTGATCCTGGCCACACCGCGACTCGGATTGACCCGGGTTGGCTCGTACACGTCACATATGACCCATGGATCGTTGTGATAAATTATCAAAAGATTCTGAATGCGTTTGGTCGGTTTTGCGTATGCCAGTTGTTCTTTTCACTTATAATCCTATCCATTTTAAACAAAACAGACACAGTTAGAGCGGTGTCGGCCACACCGCGCCTCGGATTGAGGCAGGGATGATTTGTACACGTCACATATGACCCATGGATCGTTCTCCTAAAGTTTCAATAGAAACCGAATGCATTTGGTCAGTTTTCCGTATGTACTTAAAATGGTGTCCATTTTAAACAAAAGAGAGACACTTAGACTGATCCCGGCCACACCGCGACTCAGATTGAACCCGGGTTGCCTCGTACAGGTCACATATGACCCATGGATCGTTGTGATAAATGATAAAAATATTCGGAATGTGTTTGGTTGGTTTTGCGTATGCCAGTTGTTCTTTTTCACTTATAATCATGTCCATTTTAAACAGAAGAGACATAGTTAGAGTGGTGTCGGCCACACCGCGTCTCGGATTGAGACGAGGATGATTTTTTAATGTCACATATGACCCATGGATCGTTCTCCTAAAGTTTCAATGGAAACCGATTGCGTTTGGTCGGTTTGGCGTATGCCAGTTCTTTTCACTTATAATCCTATCGATTTTAAACAAAACAGAAACAGTTAGAGCGGTGTTGGCCACACCGCGCCTCGGATTGAGGCGGGGATGATTCGTACACATCACATATGACCCATGGATCGTTCTCCTAAAGTTTCAATGGAAACCGAATGCGTTTGGTCGGTTTTCCGTATGTACTTAAAATGCTGTCCATTTTAAACAAAAGAGAGCCACTTAGACTGATCTCGGCCACACCGCGACTCGGACTGAGCCTGGGTTGGCTCGTACAGGTCACATATGACCAATGGATCGTTGTGATAAATTATAAATAGATTCGGAATGCGTTTGGTTGGTTTTGCGTATGCCAGTTGTTCTTTTCACTTATAATCCTGTCCATTTTAAACAAAAGAGACACAGTTAGAACGGTGTCGGCCACACCGCTCCTCGGATTGAGGCGGGATTGACTCGTACACGTCACATACGACCCATGTATCCTTGTGCTAAAGTATCGACACATTCCGAATGCCTTTGGTCGGTTTTTTGTATGTCAATTGATACTTTTCAGTTAAAATGACGTCTTTTTGAAACAAAAGACAGACACTTTGAGTGGTGCCGGCCACACCGCGTCTCCGATTGAGGCGGGGTTGATTCGTACACGTCACATATGACCCATGGATCGTTCTCCTAAATTTTCAACGGAAACCGAATCCGTTTGGTCGTTTTTCCGTATGTACTTAAAATGGTGTCCATTTTAAACAAAAGAGAGCCACTTAGACTTATCCTGGCCACACCGCGACTCGGATTCAACCCGGGTTGGCTCGTACACGTCACATATGACCCATGGATTGTTGGGATAAATTATCAACAGATTCGGAATGCATTTGGTCGGTTTTTCGTATGCCAGTTGATGCTTTTCACTTAAAATGACGTCCTTTTGAAACAAAAGACGGACACTTTGAGTGGTTCCGGCCACACCACATCTCCGGATTGAGCTGAAACCACCGTGCAACATTCTAATTATTATTCGTGACGTGTACGTGCAGACAGCACGTCAATCGGACGTGCGGTTTGCGTGGTACAGCTCAATATTCGTGTTTGAAGTGATGCGCGCGCTTCGTAAACGCGCATTAGGGGGGTCCAAACGGGCCGAACAAAGTCGGAATGGCCTAAAATTAGACGAAAAATATGGGAGAGTTATTTCTGAAGTGTTCGAGTAGACGGAACGTCAATCGGACGTACCGTGTTCCCGCGGTGACCGACAACGCAGTTCTGGTGTCATAAACGGCCAAAACGGGCGTCCAACGGTCAAATTCATAGCGGACGACCTCAGATTGAGCTGAAACCACCGTGCAACATTCTAATTATTATTCGTGACGTGTACGCGCAGACGGAATGTCAATCGGACGTGCGGTTTGTGCGGTACGACTCAATATTCGTGTTTTAAGTGATGCACGCGCTTCGTAAACGCGGGTGAGGGTGGTCCAAACGGGCCGAACGATTTCGTAATGGCATGAAATCAGAAGACAAATACGGGTGAGTGATTTCTGAAGTGGTCGAGTTGACGGCACGTCAATCAGACGTTCCGTGTGCCCGCGGTGACCGACAACGCAGTTCTGGTGTCATAAACGGCCAAAACGGGCGTCAAACGGTCCAATTCATAGCGGATGACCTCGGATTGAGCTGAAACCACCGTTCAAGATTCTAATTATTATTAGTGACGTGTACGCGCATACGGAACGTCAATCGGACGTGCGGTTTGCGCGGTACGGCTCAATATTCGTGTTTTAAGTGATGCGCGCGCTTCGTAAACGCGCGTGAGGGGGGTCCAAATGGGCCGAACGAAGTCGGACTGGCCTGAAATCAGACGAAAAATACAGGAGAGTGATTTATGAAGTGGTTGAGTAGACGGCACGTCAATCGGACGTGTCGTGTGCCCGCGGTGACCGACAACGCAGTTCTGGTGTCATAAACGGCCAAAACGAGCGTCAAACGGTCAAATTCATAGCGGACGACATCGGATTGAGCTGAAACCACCTTTCAACATTCTAATTATTATTCTTGACGTGTACGCATAGACGGCACGTCAATCGGACGTGCGGTTTGCGCGGTACGGCTCAATATTCGTATTTTAAGTGATGTGCGCGCTTCGTAAACGAGCGTGAGGGGGGTCCAAACGGGCCGAACGAAGTCGGAATGGCCTGAAATCAGACGAAAAATACGGGTGAGTGATTTCTGAAGTGTTCGAGCAGACGACAAGTCAATGGGACGTGTCGTGTGCCCGCGGTGACCGACAACGCAGTTCTGGTGTCATAAATGGCCAAAACGGGCGTCAAACGGTCAAATTCAAAGAGAAAGACCTCGGATTGAGCTGAAAACACCTTGAAACATTATAATTACTATCTGTGACGTGTACGCGCAGACGGCACGTCAATCGGACGTGCAGTTTGCGCGGTACGTCTCAATATTCATGTTTTAAGTGATGCGCGCGCTTCGTAAACGCGCGTGAGGGTGGTCCAAACGGGGCGAACGACTTCGGAATGGCCTGAAATCAGACGAAAAATATGGGTGAGTGATTTATGAAGTGGTCTAGCAGACGGCACGTCAATCGGACGTGCCGTGTGCCCGCGGTGACCGACAACGCAGTTCTGGTGTCATAAACGGCCAAAACGGGCGTCAAACGGTCAAATTCATAGCGGACGACCTCGGATTGAGCTGAAACCACCGTGCAACATTCTAATTATTATTCGTGACGTGTACGCGCAGACGAAATGTCAATCGGACGTGCGGTTTGCGCGGTACGGCTCAATATTCGTGTTTTAAGTGATGCGCGCGCTTCGTAAACGCCCGTGAGGGGGGTCCAAACAGGCCAAACGAAGTCGGAATGGCCTGAAATCAGACGACAAATACGGGCGAGTGATTTATGAAGTGGTCGAGCAGACGGCACGTCAATCGGACATGCCGTGTGCCCGCGGTGACCGACAACGCAGTTCTGGTGTCATAAACGGCCAAAACGGGCGTCCAACGGTCAAATTCATAGAGGACGACCTCAGATTGAGCTGAAACCACCGTTCAACATTCTAATTATTATTCGTGACGTGTACGCGCATACGGCACATCAATCGGACGTGCGGTTTGCACGGTACGGCTCAATATTCGTATTTTAAGTGATGCACGCGCTTCGTAAACGTGCGTGAGGGGGGTCCAAACGGGCCGAACGAAGTCGGAATGACCTGAAATCAGACGACAAATACGGGTGAGTTATTTCTGAAGTGTTCGAGTAGATGGTACGTCAATTGGACGTGCCATGTGCCCGCAATGACCGACAACGCAGTTCTGGTGTCATAAACGGCCAAAACGGGCGTCAAACGGTCAAATTCATAGCGGACGACCACAGATTGAGCTGAAACCACCGTGAAACATTCTAATTTTTATTCGTGACGTGTACGCGTAGACGGCACGTCAATCGGACGTGCGGTTTGCACGGTACGGCTCAATATTCGTGTTTTAAGTGATGCGCGGGCTTCGTAAACGCGCGTGAGGGTGGTCCAAACGGGCCGAACGATTTCGGAATGGCCTGAAATCAGACGACAAATACAGGTGAGTGATTTATGAAGTGGTCAAGCAGACGTCACGTCAATCGGACGTGCCGTGTTCCAGTTGATTTTTTTCACTTAAAATGATGTCCTTTTGAAACAAAAGACATACACTTTGAGTTGTGTCGGCCACACCACGCCTCAGATTGAGGAGGGGTTGACTAGTACACGTCACATATGACCCATGGATCATTGTGCTAAAGTATCAACACAATCAGAATCCGTTTGGTCGGTTTTCCGTATGTCATTTGTTGTTTTCACTAAAAATGAAGTCCATTTTAAACAAAATAGAGACACTTTGAGTGGTGTCGGTCACACTGCGCCTTAGATTGAGGTTTCGTTGACTCGTACACGTCACATATGACCCATGGATCGTTCTCCTAAAGTTTCAACAGAAACCGAATGCGTTTGGTTGGTTTTCCGTATGTACTTAAAATACTGTCCATTTTAAACAAAAGAAAGTCACTTAGAGTGGTCCCGGCCACACCGCGCCTCGGATTGAGGCAGGGTTGATTCGTACACGTCACATATGACCCATGGATCGTTGTCCTAAAGCATCAACACATTTTTAATGCGTTTGGTCAGTTTTTCGTATGTCACTTTTTGTTTTCACTTAAAATCTTATGGAAATTCATATAGAATATTTTTATATCATATTTAGTATGGATTAGATTTTAGTTGATCGTGCTATGAAACATTTCAGAGGTAATGAAATTAAGGAAGGTGGAGGGGTTGTCCGGGGGGGCTGTCCGGGGACCAAAGAGGAGGGTGGGGGGGGTTGTGCGGGGTCTGTCCGGGGGGTGTTTGGGGGTTGTTCAGGGGGATGTCCGGGGTTGTTCAGGGGGCTATCCGGGGGTTCTTCAGGGGTTTGTTCAGGGGTTGTTCAGGGGTTGTTCAGGGGTTGTTCAGGGGGTTGTCTGGGGTTGTTCAGGGGGCTGTCCAGGGGGCTGTCCGGGGGGATATCTGGGGTCCAGGGTGGAGGGTGGGGGGCTGTACGGGGGGCTGTCCAGGGGGCTGTCCGCGGGGTGTTTGGGGGGTGTTCGGGGTCCAAGGGGGATGGGGGTTGTCCAGGGTCCAAGAATGAGGGGGGTTGTCCAGGGAGTTCTCAAACACACAACCACTAAAAGACAACAACATCCATAAAAATAGACAATATATAAAAATAACTCAACTCCAATACTATACTACGAGTCTAGATAAAACCAACAACTAGAATAGATTAAACATCAAATCTCAGTAATATAAGTCAAAAATGTAACGGATCAATATGTCCCACATCAGCAGCAGCATCACCATCATCATCATCATCATCACCCTCGTCATCGTCCTCCTCATCGTCCTCACCCTCCACAACGCCCTCCTCCTCGCCTTCACCCTCCTCCTCGCCCTCCTCATCTCCCTCCTCTTCCGCATCAGACTCCTCGCCATCATCATATTCAAGCTGGACATCGGCCTGACCACCACTGGAACTGCCACATGGTGCACCATATATAGAATGTATCGACGATATGTATTCATCAATCGATGGGATGGCCTCTGCTGGAAGTGTTGGACGTAGAACTTCAATAAATTTCATAAATGCACTGTTTGCCCTAGCAGACTGTTCTTCCATCTCTGTGGCCCTTTTCTCAGCCTGTTCTGCCTGTGCCCTAACTTGCTGCAGCTCGGTGGCACTACAACTCGTACCTGAGGCAGGCCAATACCTCGTCGGGGCTATCCTAGGTCGGCAGCGTACTCTGCCAGAATGATCCTCTCCCAACACCTGATGTAAGTGATCAGATGTCCCAAAATTGTCTGCTTCTTGGGCATCAAGGGCCTCTAAAGCATCCTGTTACAAATATAAATATATTATTAAGTTACAAAATAGATATTAAAATATAAAATCAACAGATTAAAACTTACAATCTGCTGCTGAGTCGCTTCGTTGACAGCACTTCCATCCTTTTTTCGTCTACTCGAGCAAAACAGTTTTGCTCGAGGCACACGTCCTTCAATATTTTGTACTTGCCTCTACAATGACATTAAAAACAAAATTTATATAAAAACTTTAGAAAATGATTAAATAATTGAGGAAACAAAAGAAAATGTAAGTCGTAAAGAAAACTTATAAACAATTGTCATACTTGCTGCCTCTCATGATCCGGCATCGTCGTGCGTCCTAGTGTATGGAGGTATTTTTTTGCAACAATGTTTTTTTTATTTTTTCCAGATGATTCCTAAATAAAATTCGATAATGCAAAGGATAATATTAAAGAAAAACTTGAAAGTTATTATTTAAATTCCTCAAATGTAATTCATACCTTAAACTCGGTACTCGTCCAATGAGTAATCATCTAACGATACAGCTCTATAGGACAATCATCCATGACTGCTACCGCCTCTAACTCAGTGCCAACTCTAGCACGCCAGCCAATATACAGCTCATGCTTGTAGGCTCTCCAAAGGTCACCTAAATCCTTTAGATGTTCCAGTCGTGCACCCTCACCATCAGGAAAATTAAATCGAAGCTGAAATCAAAATATTAATTCATATAAATACAAAAATAATTCATGGAATTAAATACAACAGATTTTTTTACCCATATCACTGCCCAAGCTCTATCTTTGACCTCATGTGGCAAATGTCTCCACAACAGTGGGCTGACGGGAATGATGTCGGAGTATTTGGCAAGCGTCGCCAGAAAACTCTGACATTGCTGCCATGTTTTCTCAACCATCTGATTGTCTTCATTATATTCCACCATAACCTGTGTGCAATGGTTCCACACCGAACGCATGCGTGTACGGACCCACCCCCGCCTCCTATCAGTAGATGTATCTGTCATGAAAGAAAAACAAATATTTTATCAAAACATGTTATAATGAAAATAAATATTGCTATAAAAATTTGTTAGGGTTTTATAAATATACCTGCGCTAGTCTGATCAATGAGTGGCGTCGGATCCACAGAACCTGATGGAACACCCTCAGTGGAACAGGAGTCGAAGACGATGGAATATAAAAGCTCGGAGATACAGAAGTAGAAGGAAAAGAAGATGGAACAGTTGTATGACCTGATGCTGACTGGGGAGTGGGAATCATCATAGGATGTGAAAATGATGGGGCAGAAGATGCAGAAGGTATCGAAAACATGGGAGGCCTAAATACCCCGTGTGTCCCTAACGACACACCGGGATCAGAATGTGGGAAGTCTGAAACGTCAGTGGGAGGGGCAGGGTCTAGTCGGGCACACGCAGCTCTACGTCCACCTCTGGTACGAACCCTCCTCATACCACCGGCCTGAGTACTAGGACCAATACTAGGCTCCTCGTCGAATAACTGTCGACGTAACGGTGGATCCTACAAAAAAGTTTAAAAAAAATTAATCACATGAAATTATATATTATGTATATATATATATATATATATATATTTGAAATAAAGTACTCACTGTAGGCACTAATGGTGGAACGCCCAGCTCCTCCATCCGACGATTGTTCTCCGCCAATTTTTTCTTCGTCTCTCTTCAATTGGCTGCATTTCCTGCATTTGAAAACAAATATGTAATTAATTAGAAAAAGGAAATTAATGTGTAAACCAAAAAACTAAATATATGAGGGAATGAGGGGATTCATTGGTAATTTAGCTATCAATTGTTTTAGAAGAGCTTGAATGAATTTAATAAAACATACAAGTTGTAATGTTCACCAAGTTAGAAATATTGTTTGATTTGGTTTGAATACAGTTCAATTCCAAATTAGAAAATGCAATTCAAATAAAACAGCAACCAATAAACATTGAAAATTCACATAACGGTCAAGTCAACTAAAACATATTTCTGATCAATACTAAATAAATATGAATATTACCAACCTTAACAACCCAACTCGAGGTAAACCAAAAGAATTGAGAACATGGATGAATGATTCTATATATTTCCAACCACAACTTAAGGTTCACAATCAACTCTGACAATTGAGCTATTGGATTCATCAAAATAAATAAATGGATTGGTTCCAATGGCAATAGGGACAGTGTCAATTCCATCATCAGCATCATCAAAAATATGTCTTGGAATTACTTCAACTATGACACCAAATTCAGGTTGAAGTTGATCTTTGACATAAAAAACATGTTTAGCCATTGATGCCAACACATATGGTTCTTCGGTAGCAAGAGTGCGGGTCATATTAATTACTCAAAATCCACAATCATCAATAAATGTGACATGTCTCATCATCGAATCAAACCAATGGCATTTCATCATTGTGACTCGTCTATGAGAGTAATAATCCAATATTATTATTTTCTCAACGACTCCATAATAACCCACATTTTCAAGTCGTGGTCTACTATCTAATGCACTGGCATAACAATCTGTTGTGGCAATAACCATAATACCATCATGTTGTGTTCTCATGTTTTTGGCTCGTTCAGTGACAATAAATCTGTACCCATTGATAACAATTGATTTACAGTCACGAACCACGGTATTAGGACCAAAAGCCAAAGCTCTTATTTCCTCAGAGACAGAGTCAACAGACAAACTCAATACCTGCAATATAAATGACAGTTAAACTTAAGTAAATATTGAAATAATTAATTTAAACAGTAATATTTTTCCCTTCAATTTTAACCAAGCAGAAAACTCTTTGCTATGCAAAGTCTCTCTCCTTCTCAAAGATAAAGAACGATGCTTCCTATTTATCATTGTTTTATGTTCCCTGTAGATAAAAAAATATGAATAGTTTAATAGCTATATATGTAAGATATACATATTCAATTTTGTTACCTGATATAGTCATCGAACAAATCACAGTTGAACAAAACTGTGCGATGTGCCATCTCCCGCTCTTCATGGCTTAATGTCTTCAATGTATATGATCCAGGAATTCCTCCTGTTTGAGGAAGTGATGGAAAACTGGGTTCAATTTTCTCATATTGTTCTTCTTCATTTTTCATTGGTCTGTTCATTCTTGTAGTAAGATCAGACAAATACATCGAACAGAAATCCATACATTCTTGAGCTAAGTAACCGTTCACGATATAACCTTCGGTATGATTCTTGTTTCGAACATAAGACTTTAATATGAACATATTTCTTTCAGTTGGATACATCCAACGAAAAGAAAAAGGTCCTCCTAGAAGTATTTCAGTTGGAATATGGATAGTCAGATGCAGCATGCATGTGAAAAATGATTGGGGAAATATTTTCTCCAACTCACACAAAATTAATGGGGCATCTGTCAACATTTTTTTCAAGAAAGACTTGGACAACTTCTTAGCACAAAGATCTCTAAACAAATGGCACAACCGAATAACACCCAACCTTACATTATTGGACACAAGATGACGGATTGCTATTAGAAGCAACTCATGCAGTAGAACGTGATAATCATGGGTCTTCAAAGATTTTAGCTTTAACTCTCTTCTATTGACCCGTTTAGATATGTTGCTTGAATAGCCATCAAAAACTCTAATAGTCTCTAATACTTCCAGAAATTGTTTTTTTTCAGTAGGTGTCATCACATAAGAAGCACATGGAAGTTTCCATTTATTTTCACTGATACGCACATGATGCAATTCTGGTCTGATGCCCCAATCCTCCAAGTCACGTCGAGATCGTAAATCATCTTTTGTCTTCCCCTTGACATTTAGAAGAACTGAAAGCAAAATTTCACATATATTCTTTTCAATATGCATTACGTCTAAGCAATGACGTAGAAAATTGGTTGACCAATAAGGTAAATCAAAAAAGATACTCCTCTTCCTCCAATTGTAACAGGTTTCTGTGGAAACATTCTTTCTCTTTCCAGATTTCATTTGACCCTTCCCGAACGAAAAACTGAAATCTTTCAATTCATTAAGCACATCAGTTCTAGATATACGCTGAGGTGGATCATCGGTCTCTATAGTATTATCAAATCTTCGACGATTCATTCTATATGGATGATCCTTTGGCAAAAATCGTCGATGTCCCATAAAACTGAAACTACAACGATGTTTCAGTCTTCTGGATCGTGTATTCTTCATACAAACTGGACACGATAGTTTTCCCTTCGTGCTCCATCCAGACATCATTGCATAAGATGGAAAATCATTGATCATCCACATAAGCGCAGCACGCATCTGAAATATGTCTTTCGAACATGCATCGTATGTGCGCACACCCACATCCCAAAGAAGTTTCAACTCTTTTATTAAAGGTTGCATGTATACATCAATATCAATGTTGGGATCAGAAAGACCGGATATGAGTATACTCATGAAAGTGAAAGATTTTTTCATACACAACCATGGTGGAAGATTATAAATGTGTATAAAAACTGGCAATGTGCTGTGCGAAGTAAGCATCTGCCCAAACGGATTAAAACCGTCGCATGAAAGACCCAGCCTCACATTACGCACGTCAGCTGCAAAATCAGGATGTCGAGCATCAAATCTCTGCCATGCAAATCCATCTGCAGGATGAACCAACTCATCATTAGTCTTCTTTCTCTCGGTATCATGACATCTCATTTTTATTGATATGTCATCAGACATAAAAAGATTCTGGAGTCTGGGGATCAATGGAAAGTGCCACATTACTTTCTGTGGAACGCGGGATGGTGTTCCATTAGATTTTGACTTCTAGCGGGATGTGCCACATTTTATACATTCATTTCGTTCAGCGGTTTCTTCCCAGAATAAACTGCAATCTTTCGGGCAAGCATGAATTTTGTTTCTGGAAAATCCATGTTCTTCAACTAACTTCCATGCCATATAGTGGTTTTAGGGAATATCTGCATCATCTGGAAGTAAATCCTTCAAGAGGGTAAGAATGTAATCGATTGCTGTATTAGAAATCCCATACATAGTTTTTCCATGAAATAATCGGATTAAAAATTCCAGCTTTTTCATTTTATCGCATTGTCGATATACTGGAGTCGTGGCAGCGTCATTCAATTTTTTCACCCTATCAATATCATCATTTTCACTAGATGCATCAGTTATCCTCATATCGACGTCTTCTTGAGTCGAAATCCTTTCTTTTTCATGATGACGAATAAACAGAAACCGATCATCTAACAAATTCTCCATTCCAGTCCTTTCATTTCGATCATCACCAATTTGAGATTTCATTTTCTCCCCATTGTGATACCACACAAAGTAGTTTGCTTGAAAACCATTTTTGGTTATGTGGTAGCTGAATTCTTCACGACTCAACCAAGGTCTACCAACACAATTGGAACATGGGAAGTGTATGCGACCACTATCTGAAGCATTGTGAAATGAAAAATCTATAAAGCTCTCCAAATTGTTTTGAAAATCGCTTGAGATACGATCAGTTTCATACATCCAACTTCTGTCCATTCTGTAAAAAGAATTCTTATAAGTCATTTTGTCATAAATAAATTCAGTAGGATTGAACTTTAATAGAAAATACATTTAAGTAAACGATAAAGGAAGAAAATAATCATGGTATCAACTACACATGTGAAAAAAACATACTAATGTGTTATTGAAAAAATGTAAAACCAACAAGAACTTAATGTGTTATCACATCAGAGCATGCCTCATCCCATAACCATATTAGTAGGGTATCCTCATATGCGATTTACCTTTTTGAATTAATATGCACTTCCTCACCAGGTACCTGAGTAGATTTCATAGATATAATCATCTCACATCCTGTAAGGCTTCCATTATGTATGATCTGCAGAATAATTTGAGTGATCATGAATCATGCATGGGATCTTCCCATGATCACTATAGATTATGAGAAGGAATTATGATAGGTCACATGAAGAACATCAAACACATATTTTAGATAATTTGAGAGATAATATAATAAAATAATGTATAAATCTATGGAATTTGTGATAAAAGGTGGGCTGTCCACGGGGGTCGATGATGTTCGGATGGGGGGTTCGCGAGAGCACGGCCACCCCCTGTGGCCAGCCCACCCACCCCCTAAACAGCCCGCCCACCCCTCCTTGACAGCCCGACCACCCCCGTGGACAGCCCGTCCACCCTTGTGGACAGCCCGCCCACCCTCGTACCCCCCTGGACACCCCGTACCCCCCTGGGATAGCCCCGCCCACCCTCCCAAACAGCCCACACCCCCTCCCTTGCAACCCCACCACCACCACCTAGACATACCAACCCCCCTGGACACCCCACACACCCCTCCCCCACCAGGACACCCCACCCAGACCCCCAGGACAGCCCACACCCCCTGGACAGCCCCGCCCACCCCCGTGGACAGCCTTTCCCACCCTCGTGGACAGCCCCGCCCACCCCCGTGGACAACCCACCCACCCCCGTGGACACCCCCTACCCCCTAGACAGCCCAACCACCCCCGTGGACAGCCCACCCACCCCCCTCGACACCCCTTCTCCCTATGGACAGCCCCCACCCCCTTGGATAGCCCGCCCACCCCTCTGGACACCCCTACCCCCTGTGGCCAGCCCACCCACCCCCCCTGGATAGCCCTCCCACCCCTCCTTGACAGCCCAACCACCCCCGTGGACAGCCCGTCCACCCTTGTGGACAGCCCTCCCACCCCCGTACCCCCCTGGACACCCCGTACCCCCCCCCCCCCGGGATAGCCCCGCCCACCCTCCCAAACAGCCCACACCCCCCTCCCCTGCAACCCCACCACCACCACCTAGACATACCAACCCCCCCTGGACATCCCACACACCCCTCCCCCACCAGGACACCCCACCCAGACCCCCAGGACAGCCCACACCCCCTGGACAGCCCCGCCCACCCCCGTGGACAGCCTTTCCCACCCCCGTGGAGAGCACCGCCCACCCCCGTGGACAACCCACCCACCCCTGTGGACGCCCCCTCCCCCTAGACAGCCCAACCACCCCCGTGGACAGCCCACCCACCCCCCTTGACACCCCTTCTCCCTATGGACAGCCCCCCACCCCCTTAGATAGCCCGCCCACCCCCCTGAACACCCCTACCCCCTGTGGCCAGCCCACCCACCCACCCTGGACAGCCCGCCCACCCCTCCTTGACAGCCCGACCACCCCCGTGGACAGCCCGTCCACCCTTGTGGACAGCCCGCCCACCCCCGTACCCCCCTGGACACCTCGTACCCCCCTGGATAGCCCCGCCCACCCTCCCAAACAGCCAACACCCCCCCTTCCCTGCAACCCCACCACCACCACCTAGACATACCACCCCACCTGGACACCCCACACTCCCCTCCCCCACCAGGACACCCCACCCAGACCCCCAGGACAGCCCACACCCCCTGGACAGCCCCGCCCACCCCCGTGGACACCCCCTACCCCCTAGACAGCCCAACCACCCTCGTGGACAGCCCACCCACCCCCCTCGACACCCCTTCTCCCTATGGACAGCCCCCACCCCCTTGGATAGCCCGCCCACCCCCTGGACACCCCTACCCCCCATGGCCAGCCCACCCACCCCCACTGGACAGCCCGCCCACCCCTCCTTGACAGCCCAACCACCCCCGTGGACAGCCCGTCCACCCTTGTGGACAACCCTCCCACCCCCGTACCCCCCTGGACACCCTGTACCCCCTAGATAGCCCCGCCCACCCTCCCAAAACAGCCCACACCCCCCTCTCCTGCAACCCCACCACCACCACCTAGACATACCACCCCACTGGACACCCCACACACCCCTCCCCCACCAGGACACCCCACCCAGACCCCCAGGACATCCCACACCCCCTAGACAGCCCCGCCCACCCCCGTGGACAGCCTTTCCCACCCCCGTGGACACCCACGCCCACCCCCATGGACAACCCCCCCACCCCCGTGGACACCCCCTACCCCCACAATCCATTATCCAAAACATATCAAATTGGTTTGAACACAATCCATAATTCCCACAATCCATTATCCAAAACATGTAAACGTTCACGATAGCCTCCCCCAACTCTGATTTACATGTTTTTGACACTCTCCTTCCAAACATAGAATACAAAAACATTAAAGAAGTCTTCACAAACACAAACAATATCCTATTTAGATATTAATTTCAATAATCAATTAAACCACC
This sequence comes from Viscum album, assembly GCA_963277665.1. Lineage (NCBI taxonomy): Eukaryota > Viridiplantae > Streptophyta > Magnoliopsida > Santalales > Viscaceae > Viscum > Viscum album. Next base: position 1,771,036,564 of record OY728152.1, read on the forward strand.
AACACTTGGAAAAAATATATTCATTAAAACAACTACAACAATATGGTTGAGATCAAATTTTACCTATTCGTATGGGGGTGTACCTGTTGGGATGGGGGGTGCTGGTGTTCGGATTCGCGAGAGCAGTGGAGTCGGATGGGGTTCACGAGAGCAGCGGAGCGAATAGATTAGGGCTCTATCCGAATTGGGAGAGGAGATCGTGATCTGGAATTTGGGGGAAACCTTTGCCAATGGTTTATAAAAACCGTTGGCAAAGGCACACATTTCCCAATGGTTCCAGTGAACCGTTGGGAAATGTGTGAGTTTAGCACCCCTTTCCCAATGGTTCCAGTGAACCATTGGGTAATTTTTGAGTTTAGCACCCCTTTTCCAATGGTTCCAGTGAACCGTTGGGAAAGGGTCCACCGAAATTCCCTTTGCCAACAGTTTTGTTAAACCGTTGGAAAAGGCTCACTATACCAACGGTTTAAGTAAACTGTTGGTATACTACCGTTGGGAAAAGACTAAATTCCATTAGTGTAATATTTTTTAATTAAATATTGATTTTACTTTAAAAGGGATGCTATTTTCGATAGCATACCCGATACGCAACAACGGCTTTCTTTGAAACCTTACATTGCACACTAATAATATAATATTATTATTTTAAATGGTAGTTAAATCCTAGCCGTTGTATTGGCGGGAATGAACAAAAATAACTAAAATATGATTATACATATTTTTAAAATTTATATACTTTTATCCAATAAAATTTAGAGGCTTAAAATGTGAATTAATCTAGTTTTAAGCATAATTTACATTAAAAGGCCGATTTATCACCTTTTAATGGAGAACACTTTTTAAATATAGTTTTGGTCACTTTAATACATTCTATATGACCAAATAAAATCCTTCTTTATAATAGGTGCATCAAAATTTACTTTTTTTAATTTTTTTGAATTTTTTCTACAAAGTTCATTTTTTTAATGAAAACTAATGATATTGTATTTTAATTCAAAACTGTGTTGTAATATAATTTATTTATATGGATAGATTATCTTTTTATTTTTTTAAGTTTAATTAGAATATATTTTTACCATTTAATCCAATGTTGGTCATTGGAATTAATTTCACTTTGAAATTGGACATTAACAAGTGTCCATCTTTTGATATTTATTGTTTCTTAAAAACACGCCATTTGTTTTAACAACAGGAAGTAATTTTAAAATTAATTAATGAAACTTCTATATTTTGAATTTGGAAAAATAGACATCATTTTCGAATTCATAATATCAAATATAGCTTAGGCTGAATTTTTGGTATTTTTCTGAAAAACATCAATTTTTGATGAATAGTAAAACCACTTAGTGGTAGTTAAAAAAGCTAACTTTTTCATTTAAATGAAATTTTACTAGTTTCTCAGCTTTCTAAGTGAAGATATACTTCATTTCCTTGTGTGTGGAAAGAATCTACCTGCAAGCCTTATTGTTTTTCCTCTAGTAGAGTTTGATGTTATTTTGGGCATGGATTGGCTTTATTTTTATCATACAAAGATTGACTGTAGAGCTAAAGAGGTTTCTTTTCAAAATGATTTTCAGTTTGTATAAAAAAATTAACCCTTGCTGTTGAAAACATATCAGGAAGCTGAGCAACTAGTAAAATATGGAAATGAATATTACCTTTCACATATTGTTGAAAGCAAAGGAACTGTTCATATTAATGATGTGACAGTGGTAAATGAGAACCTTGGTGTTTTTCTTGATGAGTTGCATGGTATTATACCTGATCTGGAAGTTGAATTTACTGTTGACTTAGTTCTTGATGATAAGCTAATTTCAAAACCCCCTTATCAAATGGCTCAAATTGAACTTTTAGAGTTAAAGAAGCAATTGCACGAGTTAATAGATAAAGGTTTCATTCGACCTAGAACATCACCTTGGGGTGCTCCTGTATTGTTTTTTAAAAAGAAAGATGGTTCAATGAGACATTTCATTGATTATAGAGCATTCAATAACATAACTATTAAGAATAAGTATCCTTTACCTCATATTGATGATTTGTTTGATCAGCTCCAGGGAGCTCAGTATTAAAAGGCCGATTAAAAGGCCGATTTATAGCCTTTTAATGGAGAACTTTTTTTAAATCTAGTTTTGGTCACTTTAATACATTATATATGACCAAATAAAATCCTTATTTATAATGGGGACATCAAAATTTACTTTGTGTAAATTTTTTGGAATTTTTTTTGATAAAGTTCATTTTTTTAATTAATAATGAAAATATTGTATTTTAATTCAAAACTATGTTTTAATCTAATTTATTTATATGGATAGATTATTTTTTTGAATTGGTTTTAAAGTGTAATTAGAATTTATTTTTACCATTTAATCCAATTTTGGTCATTGAAATTAATTTCACTTTGAAATTGGACATAAACAAGTGTCAATCTTTTGATAGTTATTGCTTCTTAAAAACACGCTATTTATTTTAACAACAGGAATTAAATTTAAACATGATTAATGACACTTATATGTTTTTAATTTGAAAAAATAGACATTATTTTTGTATTCAGAATATCAAATATAGCGTAGGCTGAATGTTTTGTATTTTTCTAAAAAACACCAATTTTTGATGAATAGTAAAACCACTTAGTGGTAGTTAAAAAAACTGACTTTTTCATTTAAATGAAAATTTACTACTTCTGTGAATTGAATTTCAAAAATCCGACATACATGGTTATTATCAATAAGTAAAATGTGGTTCATTAAGATGAAAATAAGTTTTAGTGAATAGTAACTTTTGACTTTTATTTACCGCAGTTAAAGGTAAATAAAGTAATTTAAGGTTAAAAGAATATTATAATAATTAACAATTACCTTGAAACTTGTTAAAACCTTATTGGATGAGTATTGGCCAACCAGTTTCATCCTTGGGTCGATTTTGGGACCCCATGGAGCCACTTATGAAAGATAATGACACATTAGATTAATTAATTTAATGTAAAGACAAAATTGGCATTAACAAAAATCTTTTATTAATTAATTTTTATATGGTGTTATATAAGCCATGATTCTTACTATAAATATTCATTGGAAATATAAAAATGTTTCCTACATGATTGTATTTTTTTATAATTTTTAGACATCGAATAAATTATATTATTCATGACACAATAATGATGCAGTATTTACCTCATTAATAATTTATTTAAATAAATAAGATTATAATGATTATAATATTATCCAAAACATGTCCAATTCTGATTAAGTGATTTTATTTCGAATATGACTCATCTTATCTACTACCTTAATTATTTTTGGACCTTTAGAAACCGAATATCATTATATAATAAAATAATATTTTCACACTTTCCTAAAAATCCCCTCCTACCCCTTATAAAAGGAGACCATTTCTATCCAATTCCTCACACCATTCAAGCTACTTGGCTCGTCCAAAATCTTACCTATTAAGATCCCTACATCCCTATCCTCCTCCTAGAAGCTTTACCTTAGGCAGAAGTAACTTCAAGAAGTCCTTTGGTTCAAACCAAAGGGAGTTACCCAAATTAAAGGTAATGATTTCTCTTAAATTGTTTTCTTTTATTTTACTTCTCCAACCCCAAAACTCTTTTTATTCCTTTATTTTATAATAAAACAAGTATCCTAAACATACTAGGATGTTGTTATAAGAATTATTCTAACTAAACTTACACACACCTCCATATACTTGATAAAGAACATAATGTTTCTGTGGATGAAAAACTAACGCCTCATGAAACGATGATTGTTCAAATATCTCCAACTGCCTCTCATGGTGGAAATTATGATGGAACTGTATTTATATATGATATATATTATTTTTATGATATCCTTATGATTCTGTATGTCCCATTTATAACACTCCTTTATGGTTTCTATAGTGGGTAAATATGATAATCTCATTTGAGGAAGTGCGGACAACCGCCCACTCAAAGTTATTTGATTCGTTAATTCCTTATGTGGGATGTATAGTGGATGGAGTTAATGATATTATATATGATATTATAATGGAATTATAATATACCTTTTTATCATTATGTTTTATTTCCATTAAAATAATAAATATAAATGAAAGTAGCGTTCATGCGTACGTACGACTTACCGTCTCCATGAAAGGTGCATTTCATTTATTACCTCTAAATGTTATGTACTATTATAAAAACATGTATATTCCGTATATTTATGATATATATGATATCCAAATCATAAATATCATTCTGGATATAATGAAACTTTGACCACATGAACAACATGTAATTATAAGAAGTCCATTTTTGACTCAAGTACCAAATATCAACAAAAAAATGTTATTGACTTAAATGATTGCATAATGTTTATAACATGGTAAAAAGTGATATGAAAGGAATAGTAAACTTGAAAAAGGTTCTAAACAAGTAGAAATTAACTTTAGTATATTATTTCAGAGATTAAATAATGATTGAATCAAGTCGGACACGAGTTAAGGGACTTCGTATCAATCTCCTTTCATTGAGGAATATTTTGTTTTAATAAATGATTTCATTTTATATGATGTATAAACACCTTTCAATTTTCATTTCATTAAAAGGGAATATTTTTATACAAACCGTTTTACTAAATGACAAAAAGGAATGTTTTCTTTTACGTAAGCGGTGACAATGACCTTTCCACCGCCGCGAGTATTATTTGATCATTGTCTTCCTTAATAAGTCGTAATGTTTTTAAAAGGAAAAAATAAATACCATATAATCGTTTTACATATTTTGGTATTGAAAACGATTTTGATAATGGATTTATTATTTTAATATCTTGAAATGATATTTTATTATCGCAATGTGTAAATGTTATCTTTCTTTTATGCTTATGTTGTGTGTTATGATCATTTTATGGTTCTTGGGAATTATTTATGTATACGGGTGGTTCCGTGATAAACCTGGGGTGGTTGATCCCGAGATAGCTCTCCAATGTAATGGGTAAAGTGACGGAGGTAAACATGAATGTTTCTAATAAGAGATTTAGGGAATATACTGTGATGGGTATTCCAAACTAACTCCATGTGTAGCTGTGATAGCTACAATGTAAGTATGATATGGATACCACAAGTTACCTTTATTACTTATGATTTCTATATGTCTTTCATATATCTTATGATTTCATGAGGTAAGTAAAATATTTCATGTTTTGTATGTATTTATGAACAAATGTTTTCATTCTTTTTTTTCTAACCTTTACTGAGCTTTTTATGCTCATCCCATGTTTTAAATTGTTTTCACAGGACTTAAAGATGAATAGGGTCAAGGATGTGATCAAGGAAAAGTCATGTTGTCTAAAAAATAGAACCAGACATGACTCTTTTTTTCAAGAGTTTTTATTTTATGAATAAAATGGAAATTTTGTAGAAGTTTCAACCTTGTAATCTTTTGAGATGTAGTAATTATGTTCTAATTCTCTAAGACTCTAATCTTGAAAGGATACTCAATGTGAATTATTCATTTAATTCAAAATAATGTAATGTTTAAGTCCGGGTCCTTATAATTATATCCTCCAATTTCATCATCTATGAATTATTTTTTCTTTCAAAACCTATTTTCAGCAACATTCATCCTTGGTTTAATTTTAGTGTTTTTCATTTTTATTTTTAATTTTTACAATCATTTTTTTATAGATCTTGTAGTGTTTAATTTTCCAAAGCATTCCACGGAGAAAACATCAGACTGGGATCTATTTTCATGTTAAGCTATGAATTTTTTATGTTTTTTAAATTTTGAAGATAAATTATTTTTCATTTAATTATGATAATTATTTTTCTCAATTTTTAGTTTATAGTTTATTATAAATGTGTTGGAACATGGTTAATAGTCATCCCTAAGAGTGATTATCCCATATACGGTGAAAATTCCAAGTGGAAAGGGATGTGATTGATGTTCATGTAGATTTTCACTACCACAAAACTGGGAAAGGGAAGCACAACCTTTTATTAGCGCAAATCATAAAGCACTAATAAAGGGGTGGGCCTTTATTGGCGCTATCTAAAATAGTTGATAAATGTCCCCTTTATTTGGTCTTTTCTCAGAACTGATAAAGGGTACATTTATCATCACTATTATTTGCACTGATAAATGTTTTTATTATTATTTTATATAAAATTATTATATTTATATTAAAAAATAATGATTATTTGTATACATTAAATAAAAAATAAATTTTTATACTTAATATATATTTTTCAATAATTCAAATATATATATATATAATGTTTTAATTGAAAAATTATTTCTATGATTATAATTAAAAAATATATATATAATTTAATAATTATATGATTATAATAAATTATATTAAATAATAAATATATTTATAGATTTATTATATTTATTAAAGATTTATTTGATTTATATTTATTAGATTTTTTAGATTTATTAGATTAATTAAATTAATTCATTATATTGTTTATATTTTTTTATTTAATATGTTTATTTTTTTTATAAATATATAATACTTTTCAATATATATATATTTATAATTAAAATTATTGAATTTGTAGGTGTTTTCTAATGAATTTGGTCAATGAGTATATTGATCATGCGTATATATTATGTACCATATGCATGAATGTTCATTTATACATTACATCTTGTTGTCCATTTGTGAGGAATATTGATTAATTCATAATGTTACCCATAATAACTATATTTTTTCTTAAAAATAACTTATAAAATTACATAAAATATATTTAAATAGTAAATAAATTTTATTTTATTTTTAATGATATATATAAATACTTTTGAAATACATTTGGAATTATAATTTTATTAATATATATTAACAATTATATACCAATATTTATAAATATATATTATTTATAGTTATAATTAATAATAAATAAATACATATTTATCTTGTATATCATTTAAAATAAATATATAATAATATGGATAAATTATTAAAATTATACCATTATCAGCCCTTTTCTAGCGCTGATAAATATGGCCTTTATCAGCACTGATAAAAGATGTCTTTATCAACCCTATAATTTTAGCACAGATAAATAGGTCTTTTATCATCACATTTTTAGTGTTGATAAAGTCATATCTTTATCAGTGTTAAAAAAGCATTGATAAAATAATTCTTTATCAGCACTATAATTTTAGCACTGACAATTAGGTATTTAATCATCACTTTTTTAGTGATAATAAATGGTTCCAATGTTTTTTATAATAGATTCCTAACAAGCTTCGTCTCCCTCGAACCCTTTCATGTCTTCACTGAATCTGAACCCTGCGCGACCCCTCCTCTTCCGTGACCCCTCCTTCACCACGACCCCTCCTCCTCCTCCTCCACTACAACCCCTCCTACTCCTCCTCTACCATTGTTGCCTTCTCCTCCTCCTCTGTCGTGATCCCTCCTCTATCATGAACCCTTTTCCTCCTCCTTCTCCACAGCCACTGCCTTCTCATCCTTCTCTTCTGTGACCCCTCGTCCTCCATGACCATTCTCCTCCTCCTCCACCTCTACCGCCACTACCTCCTCCTCCTCCTCCTCCTCCGTCCGCCGACTCTATAACACCCAGGTAAATAAAGAATATGAAAATTTCACATTTATCCATATTTTTGAATAAAATATTAATATTACTTTAAAGGGGATGCTATGCTCGATGGCGTACCCAATACGCAACAACGAGTTTCTTGGGAATCTTACGTTGCACTCTAATAATAAAATAATATTATTTTAAATGGTAGTTAAAGCCTAGCTGTTGTAATGGCGGGAATGAACAAAACTAAATACAAATTGAATATATATGTTTTTCAAACATTTTTACTCTGTACAATAAATGTTAGAGGATTAAAAATGCGAATGAATCCAATTTTAAGAGTAAACATTCTAACATTCTTTAAAAGGTTGATTAACCGCCTTTTGATGGAGAACCTCTTTTAAATCCACTTTTGGAAAATTTTATGTGTTATATTTGACAAAATAAAATTCTTCTTTAGAATCGGGACATCAAAATTTACTTTGTGTAAATTTTTGGTATTTTTCCGATGAAGTTCATTTTTTTAAATGAATAGTGAAAAATGTTGTATTTTAATTCAAAACATTTTTTTAGTCTAATTTATTTATATGATTAGATTATATTTTGAATTGCTTTTAAAGTTCAATTAGAATATATTTTTACTATTTAATCCAATAGTGGTCATTGTAATTAATTTCACTTTGAAATTGGACTTAAACTAGTGTCAATCTTTTGATACTTATTGTTTCATAAAAACACACTATTTGCGCTCACAGTGGGAATTAATTATTAAATTAATTAATCTAAATTATGTGTTTTTAATTTTTTAAAATAGACATCATTTTTTAATTTGGAATATCAAATATATCTTAGGGTGATGTTTTGGTATTATTCTGAAAAACTTCAATTTTTTATGAATAGTGAAACCACTAAGTGGTACTTAAAAAACAGATTTTTCATTTAAATGAAATTTTACCACCTCTGTGTTTTGAATTTCAAAAATCCTACATAAATGGTTGTCATTAGGAAGTAAAATTTGGTTCAATGGGATTAAAATAATTTTTTTGGTGAATAGTAACTTTTATGTTTTTAATCACGATTAGAGATAATTAGTGTAGTTTAAGGTAAAAATAATGTTTTAATAATATTAAATGACCTAGACCCATGTCTTACCATTATGATATGTGTCATGGAGGACCAGGACAATCCATGGGTCTATTTTTGGGACCCCATGGATCCACTTGGGTAAGATAAAGACATTAATTCCTTTTATTTAATGTAAAAGTAAAAATGTCACAAACATGAGTTGTTTTACTAAAACAATTTTTACATGGGGTTATACAAGACAGATTTTTGACTATAAAGAGTAATTGGAAAGATAATAAGATTTAATACATCATGATATTTTTTTATTATTTTTAGACATTGAATAAATTAAATTATTTATGACACCATGATGATGCAGCGATTACCTCATTATTTAACGATTTAAATAAAATGAAAATATAATGTAAAATCTAAGACCCAATCTTCTCAAAAACCTATGGGATGGGTGGATTTCGAACTCTTATAACCTTATCCTCGAAATATATAATTCTGGGACCTTTAAAATCTTAAAAGAATATTATAATAAAGTATTCTTTTATAACTTTCCAAGAGCGCCCCTCCTCTCCTCTTATAAAAGGCCCCCACCTCTACCACCTTACCCACACTTCCAAAGCCTTTGGATCGGCCAAAACCTGCCCATTTCATCTTTCCACATCCATATATTCATCAATGAAGCCTCACTTTGGGCATAATCCTTTCCAAGGAATCCTTTGAGCTTAAATCAAAGAGAGTTACCCGTTTTAAAGGTAGTGTTTTCTCTTGTGTTGTTATGTTTTATTTTGCTTCTCCAACCCCCTAAACTCTTCTTATTATTTTCATTGGTAAAAACACCAGTATCTTCAATATACTCAGATTTTTTTATGTGAAGGATTCAAGATACACTTACACACACCTTCGTCTAATGGTTAAAGAACATACTGTTTCTGTGGTTGGTGATTTTCTGCCTCACAAAACAATGATTGTTCAATATTCTTTTAACACCTTTAAAGGTGGCCATAATTATGTCACTATATTTTATATACGATATATATGGTATTTATGTTTACTATATCCTTATGTATTTTATATTTAAAACATACCTTTATTTTTTTCATGTTGTGCAAATGCGATAATTTCATATGAGGAAGTGTGGACTACTGCCCCCTCAAGTGATGTGACTCGTTAATGCAATACATGGAATGTATAAAGAATAAAATTAATTAACATATGTGACCTATATAAAATATATATTATAATGGAATTATAATATATATATATATATATCTCATTTATTTTTGATTCCATTAATATGACAAAAAAAATGAAAGTAGCGTTCATGCGTACGTACGACCTACCGTCTCCATGAACGGTGCTTTTCATTTTTTTATCTCCAAATGTTATGGAATAGTATAAAATGAATATGTACTGGATATATATGATATTTTAATTATTAATACTATTCTGTAAATTATTTACTTATAACTACATGGGAAATCATTTTCAAACAAGTTCATTTTTTTACTCATGTACCAAACATCGGCAAAAACATCTGATATGAACTAACATTATTAAACAATTACTATAAAATTATAATATGTGATATGAACTGAATAATAATCTTTAATGGAGGTCCTTAATCAATTATAAATTGAACAAACTTTATTATTCAGTAATATAAAGAAACGAACAAGACAAGTCAGACTTGAGGTAAGGAATCCGACCTCTCGCTTTCTTTTCAAGTACCCTCTTTTATGTTATTTCATTTATGCTCCATGTTCTTATATTGGAGGATGTTATTTAATATTAACCATACTGTAAGTTTTATTTTTATATGATGAGATACCCCCTATTACCCTCATCAATTCTTTTTTTTAGAATTTTTATGTGGAACCATTAGGCTGCCGAGTTTTCGTAAGGGATTTTTCATCTCACTTTTATTCCCGTGAGATTTATGCTATATTTTCCACCGTTTACATTGAGTGGTATATGTACTGCCCATTATTATACTCTTTGTGTAATATAATTTCATTTATTAGTATTTACATCAATGTTGTGTTGTCCTTATTTCATGGGGTGTATGTTTTGAAAGATACCCAAGTCGGTAAGGGAACCTTTCACCCTCCTCTTTTTAAAAGACTTCTTTTGTTATGTCTTTTAATTAACATACTATTAAGTTGAGATATGTTGTTATATATCCTTATTAATGTAAATTTTTATGTCCAAGTGATTAGATACCCTTTTTATCTCTCATCAACTCTTAATCTGAATTTTGAAGTGACGTCGTTAGGCTGTCGAATTTTTGCAAGGAAACTTCTTAACCCAATTTTGATTCTTTGGGATAAACTTGTACTCCTAGAATATGTTGTTCTATGAATATGTGTGAATAACCTGTGATTGTTTTACACTTAATATCAACTTATATTTGGTGTATTCGTTTGTCACACATAATTATGTAATTGATTTATCCTTAATCCAAGGATACCGTCTTTGTATGGGATTTCGTCTCAATCTCCTTTCATTGAGGCGTATTTTGTTTTATACACAACCTTATTTTATACGGTGTATAAACCCCTATGACTTTTACATTTATCCAAAAGGAATATTTTTTTATATGAAGCATTTTACTAAACGACAAAAGGGAATGTTTTTGTCATACGTATGCGGCGACAACGACTTCTCCACTGCCGTGACCATTATTTGAGTTTCGGATTCCTCTATAAGCCATACATTTTTTTAAAAAGAAAAATAAATACCCTGTTTTACTTTTCTTTTATTTTGGTATTGAAAATGGTTTTCATAATGTTTTTATATCAATGTGTTGTATTTATATCTTTTAATTAAAAAGTGGAAATGTTATGTTTCCTTTATGCATGTTTTATGTGATACGATTATGTTATGGTTCTTGGGCATTATTATGAAGACAAGGGGTTCCGTGATAAACAAAGGGCGGGTGAGCCCATTATAGATCTCCAATGCATTGGGTAATGCAAAGGGGTTAAACGGTAAGGTTTCTCCGAAGAGATTTATGGAATATATTGTGATGGGTATTCCAAACATAACCAAGAGGGTTACTCCATACATAAGAATGTTATGAATGACTCAAGATACCTTTATGTCTTCTTATTTCTATGATTTATTCATGATTTTATGAGGTATGTTAAATTTCTTATGTTTTATGAGTAGTGTATGATTTCATTTATTCTTGTGTATACATGTACTCATGTTTCCTTTCCATATTTTTATATCCCTTACTGAGCTTTTTATGCTCATCCCAAGTTTTTGAAATGTTATTCATAGGTCAAGGGAAGGGTACATGATATGATGATAGTGTCAAGGAAGTGTCAAGAAAGAATCCATGTTTTATTTTAAATATGTTTCTGTTGATGGGAAAAATGAATACTATCATTTATGTAACCACTTTGTTTAAATGTGGAATGTAATGCAAGTTTTATGATCTAATTCTCTAAAAATATAAACTTGAAAAGATCCTCAAGGTGTATTCTTGAAATATCTCAAGATTAAGTAATGTTTAAGGTTGGGGCCTTATAGTTGGTATCAGAGGTCGGTTTAGACAACTTTAGGGATTAAGAGTTTTTGTTAGACACATGATTAGTCCATATATCTATTATTTCAATTAAATCCTTGTTTTATAACTTTTTTGAGGTCAAGTAAATTCGGTTACGAATGGAAGGAGAAGGATCTCAAATGACATTCCTATCTCTTCTTGATTACATGCTTGCAATAATTATTGCAAAGTCATGTTCGGATGATTGTGAAACTTTTTCTAGCATACAACTCACTTGCAAGAAGTTATTTGAGATATCAAACACCTCCACTATAGCTCGTTATCATCATGGATCATGGGTTGTATTTAGATAAATACTATTTTCACAATATTCTCATATTTTCAAGAAAGGTAAATATTATGAAGGTATTTTCAAATATTTTACCTTATCACAAGAATTTGAAGCATATTATGATTTTAAAAATGGTGTTGAGGAATGAGACCCTTGAGCAACCTATTTATATTTGCTTTTAAAATATAGTCTCTCATCACATACTTATGGTATTTTAAGAGGACCATAATAGAAAGTTTCAACTCAAATTCTGTCCGACTATTTTATAGAAATCATGTTTTATCAGATGTTTTGGAATTATATGTCATACATGATTATTTTCCAAAACTATTTTTTTGTGAACCCCATATGACCCATGTTGTACAAGGTGTATTTGGATGGAGGAAGCAAATGATTTTGAAGGATCTCTAAATCATTGTTGTAATGCATGAGACTTATACCTATGTGAGCAAGATGAAGATGAAACCGAGTGGATGCCATGATCAAGGTATGATGTTATTTATTTTGGAAATCGTTTTATTTTATCTTATGGTGGTGAAATAAGACTTCAAGAATTAAGATGTTGATATCGTAATGAATTTGGATGAAAATGATAGGTATAAGGAAAATATTGAGGTTAAAACATGTTAGGGTTATTTTTTGAGTTTTATAAAAAGGACAACACGTAGACCGTGTGACAACCCATCGTGCCGGAAAAAGCTATGGGAATCGAACCCACAACCAAAGTGTGACTGGTATTTATCACCTACCACTGGACTACGTTAAGTCCTTGGTTAGTATAACTTATTCATTTTAGTTAGATGATTTTATGAATTAATAGTAAGTTGATTTTGGGTTATCTATGGAAATTATTAACCTATCATGGAGGATATGTGATTAGGTTAATTACTTTTCAATATAAGACTTTAAGAGCAATTGATGTTATTTGGAGATAAGTGTTACTTTGTACCTTGGAAGACTATGTGATTAAATCCTTCATATATTTGGGTTTCAATTGTATTTTGGTTTACTTTGAAGAATTTTATGGACAAATTGTTTATTGAATGGTCTTTGTTGAACTTTGGGTATTGTTTGAAAAATTTTGGAGATTAAGAATAGATTTTTTATCCTTTTTGGGTATTATCTGATCTCATACTAACCTTTTAAGTTTTAGTTTTCGTTAAGGTCTGAATACATGGGAAGTATATAGTTATCTTTTGTGGATTTGGTGATTCTCTAGTAGTTTATTATAGCTCTCTTAATGTAAACAAGTCTTCCTAAATACTCATCATTTGGGGAAAGTATGAGTTTGTGTAAGAAATATAGTAAAATTTGAAAGTCAACATGACAAGTAAGTATGTTTCCTTAAGATCAAAAATAAATTCCTCAATGAAAAGTAACTTAAAACAAAAATGTTGTCTAATAACTTTTTCTATGGGGGAATTGAATACCGTTTAACCCACCACAAGTATGTGGTTTTCTTGTGGTTAACTTTCTCCTAAACATTTTTTCTATCACTCTCCCTCAGAACATGACCCATTGTTTTTTCTTCATATCCATGTTTTCCTACATGGAATCCTAGTATGGGTTAACTCGGGTGACCTTTGTACTTCTCTTTCTTTATTTTAAAGTGATTTTTTTACTAACTCTTGTTCCGATGTGGGATTTTCAATGAAGTTTCCAAGCCCAATTTTAAAATTGTGAGGACACAATTCCCAAAAGGGGGTAAGGATGTAACACCCCAGGTAAATAAAGAATATTACATTTTCACATTTATCCATATTTGTGAATAAAATATTAATATTACTTTAAAGGGGACGCTATGCTCAATGGCGTACCCAATACGCAACAACAAGTTTCTTGTAAATCTTACGTTGCACTCTAATAATAAAATAATATTATTTTAAATGGTTGTTAATGCCTAGCCGTTGTAATGGAGGGAATGAACAGAACTAACTACAAAATGATTATTTATTTTTGTCAAATATTTTTACTCTTTATAATAAATGTTATAGGATTAAAAATGCCAATGAATCCAATTTTAAGCGTAAACATTCTAATATTCTTTAAAAGGTTGATTAACTGCCTTTTGATGGCGAACCTCTTTTAAATCCACTTTTTGACAATTTTATGTGTTATATTTGACAAAATAAAATTCTTCTTTAGAATCGGGACTTCAAAATTTACTTTGTGTAAATTGTTGGTATTTTTCCGATAAAGTTCATTTTTTTAATGAATCGTGAAAAATGTTGTATTTTTATTCAAAACCTTTTTTTAATATAATTTATTTACATGATTAGATTATCTTTTGAATTTTTTTTAAAGTTCAATTAGAATATATTTTTACCATTTAATCCAATAGAGGTTGTTGGAATTAATTTCACTTTGAACTTGGACTTAAACTAGTGTCAATATTTTGATACTTATTGTTTCATAAAAACACGTTATTTGCTCTGACAGCGGGAATTAATTATTAAATTAATTAATGTAACTTATATGTTTTGAATTTTGTAAAATAGACATCATTTTTAAATTCAGAATATCAAATATATCTTAAGGTGATGTTTTGGTATTTTTATGAAAAACTTCAATTTTTGATGAATAGGGAAACCACTAAGTGGTACTTAAAAAACTAATTTTTCGTTTAAATGAAATTTTACCACCTCTGTGTTTTGAATTTTCAAAAATCCGACATACATGGTTGTCATTAGGAAGTAAAATGTGGTTCAATGGGATTAAAATACTTTTTTGGTGAATAGTAACTTTTAAGTTTTTAATCGCGATTAGAGATAATTAGTGTAGTTTAAGGTAAAAATAATTTTTTAATAATTTGAAATTACCTAGACACATGTCCTACCCTTATAGGATGTGTCATGACCAACCAAGAAAACCCATAGGTCGATTTTTGGGACCTCATGGAGCCACTTGGGTATGATAATGACATTAATGCCTTTTATTTAAAGTAAAAGTAAAAATGTCACAAACATGAGTTATTTTACTAAATCAATTTTTACATGGGGTTATACAAGTCAGATTTTTGACTATAAATAATCATTGGAAATAAAAAAAGATTTAATACATCATGATTTTTTTTATGATTTTTAGACATTAAATAAATTAAATTATTTATGACACCATGATGATGCAGCGGTTACCTCATTATTTAACGATTTAAATAAAATGAAAATAAAATGTAAAATCTAAGACCTACACTTGTCAAAAAACTATTTGATGGGTGGATTTCGAACTCTTATAACCTTATCCACGAAATTTATAATTTTTGGACCTTTAAAATCTGAAAATCATAATATAATAAAGTATTCTTTTATAACTTTCCAAGAGTGCCCCTCCTCTCCTCTTATAAAAGGCCCCCACCTCTACCACCTTACCCACACTTCCAAAGCCTTTGGCTCGGCCAAACCCTGCCCATTTCATCTCTACACATCCCTCTCTTCATCATTGAACCCTCACTTTGGGAATAATCCCTTCCAAGGAAGCCTTTGAGCTTAAATCAAAGAGAGTTACCTGTTTTAAAGGTAGTGTTTTCTCTTGTGTTCTTATGTTTTATTTTGCTTCTACAACCCACTAAACTCTTTTAATTCTTTTATTTTGTAACCAAAACAGTATATTCAATATACTAGGATGTTTTTATGTGAAGTATTCGAGCTAAACTTACACACACCTTCGTCTAATGGTTAAATAACATATTGTTTCCGTGGTTGACGATTTTCTGCCTCACGAAACGATGATTGTTCAATATTCATTTAACACCTTTAAAAGTGGACATTATGATTTCACTGTATTTTATATACGATATATATGGTATTTATGTTTACTATATGCTTCTGTATTTTATATTTAAAACATACCTTTATTTTTTTCATGTTCTGCAAATGCGATAATTTCATATGAGGAAGTGTGGACTACCGCCCCCTCAAGTGATGTGACTCATTAATGTAATACATGGAATGTATAAAGAATGAAATTAATGAACATATGTGACCTATATAACAGATATATTATAATTTAATTATAATATATATATATATATCTCATTTATTTTTGATTCCATTAATATGACAAAAAAATGAAAGTAGCATTCATGCGTACGTACGGCCTACCATCTCCATGAATGGTGATTTTCATTATTTTTATCTCCAAATGTTATGGAATAGTATAAAATGAATATGTACTGGATATATATGATATTTTAATCATTAATACTATTCTGTAAATGATTTACTTATAACTACATGGGCAATAATTTTCAAACAAGTTCATTTTTTACTCATGTACCAAACAACAGCAAAAACATCTGATATGAACTAACATTATTAAACAATTATTATAAAATTATAATATGTGATATTAACTGTATAATAATCTTTAAATGAGGTCCTACAGAAATTATAAATTGTCCAAAGTTTATTATTCAGGAATATAAAGAAACGAACAAGACAAGTCGGACTTGAGGTAAGGGATCCGACCTCTCGCTTTCTTTTCAAGTACCCTCTTTTATGTCATTTAATTTATGCTCCATGTTCATATGTTGAAGGATGTTATTTTATATTAACCATACTGTAATTTTTATTTTTATATGATGAGATACCCCCTCTTACTCTCATCAATTCTTTTTTTTTTAATTTTTAAGTGGCGACGTTAGGCTGCCGAGTTTTCGTAAGGGATTTTTCATCTCACTTTTATTCTCGTGAGATTTATGCTACATTTCCACCATTTTCTTTGAGTGGTATATGTACTGCCCATTATTATACTCTTTTTGTAATATAATTTTGTTTATTAGTATTTACATCAATGTTGTATTGTCCTTCTTTCATGGGGTGTATGTTTTGAAAGATACCCAAGTCGATAAGGGAACCTTTCACCCTCCTCTTTTTAAAAGACTTCTTTTGTTATGTATTTTAACTCACATACTATTAAGTTTCGATATGTTCTTATATATCCTTATTAATGTAAATTTTATGTCCAAATGATGAGAGACCCTGTTTATCTCTCATCAACTCTTTTTCTGAATTTTGAAGTGACGTCGTTAGGCTGTCGAATTTTTGCAATGGAACTTCTTAACCAAAATTTGATTCTTTGGGATAAACTTGTACTCCTTGAATATGTCGTTCTATGAATATGTGTGAATAACCTGTGATTGTTTTACACTTAATATCCACTTATATTTGGTGTATTTGTTTGTCACACATAATTTTGTAATTGATTTATCCTTAATCCAAGGATATCGTCTTTGTATGGGACTTCGTCTCAATCTCCTCTCATTGAGGCATATTTTGTTTTATACACAACCTTCTTTTATACAGTGTATAAACCTCTTCGACTTTTACGTTTATCCAAAAAGAATATTTTTTTATACGAATCATTTTACTAAACGACAAAAGGGAATGTTTTTGTCATACGTATGCGGCGACAACGACTTCTCCGCCGCTGTGACCATTATTTGAGTTTCGACTTCCTCTACAAGCCATACATTTTTTTAAAAGAAAAATAAATACCCTGTTTTACTTTTCTTTTATTTTGGTATTGAAAATGGTTTTCATAATGTTTTTATATAAATGTGTTGTATTTATATCATGTGATTGAAAAGTGGAAATGTTATGTTTCCTTTATGCATGTTTTATGTGATACTATTATGTTATGGTTCTTGGGTATTATTATGAAGACGGGTGGTTCCGTGATAAACTAAGGGCGGGTGAGCCCGTTATAGCTCTCCAATGCATTGGGTAACACAAAGGGGTTAAACATTAAGGTTTCTCTGAAGAGATTTAGGGAATATACTGTGATGTGTATTCCAAACGTAACCAAGAGGGTTACTCCCTACGTATGAATGTTATGAATGCCTCAAGTTACCTTTATGTCTTATGATTTCTATGATTTATTCATGATTTGATGAGGTATGTTAAAGTGCTTATGTTTTATGAGTAGAGTATGATTTCATTTATTCTTGCGTATACATGTAGTCATGTTTCCTTTCCATATTTTTTTATCCCTTACTGAGCTTTTTATGCTCATCCCAAGTTTTTGAAATGTTATTTACAGGTCAAGGGAAGGGTACATGATATGATGATAGTGTCAAGGAAGTGTCAAGAAAGAATCCATGTTTTATTTTAAATATATTTCTGTTGATGGGAAAAATGAATACTATCATTTATGTAACCACTTTGTTTAAATGTGGAATGTAATGCAAGTTTTATGATCTAATTCTCTAAAAATATAAACCTGAAAAGATCCTCAAGGTGTATTCTTGAAATATCTCAAGATTAAGTAATTTATAAGGCTGGGGCCTTATAGACTCATCTTACTCTGCCACTTCCACCTCCTCATCCTCCTCCTCCTCTTCCACCTCCTTCTCCTTCTTTTCCTTGTGTGGCCCCCTTGTCCACATGACCTGCTCCGACACACCCTTCTCATCTGAAAACTGTCCCGGTATCCTCCTCTACAGCGTATGAATTCCCCATGATGAGTCTCTTATGTAATAAATTTGTACGCTTCTACATTACATAGATATAGATATTTGGAATAGTATATACTCTTATATATAGAGAAAAGATTACCTCTACATATTGATAATCTAAAAAAGATATGAATCTTACATGCTGTGGTGCATTAAGAGATGAATTTTATGTATTTGATGGATTTAATTTTATGTATTATCGTAACTTATGTGATTTTAATTATATATAAGAAGGAATATCAATCATATTTTATGATAGGATCATAATCGTAGTCTATGATAAATAATTTTTAGAATTTAAATAATATTCTTCATAATGAACCTAGAGAAATCGTCATGAATGTTTAAATAATGATTCTCAGTTAAAATATTATAGAGATTATTTTGAATAATGAATGGCTATGAATATATTAAAAGAATATAATTTGAATCTAAAGTAGTTCTCTATTCAAAGATGTTATTTCATGTGATTATATGGATTATTCAAAGTGTTTAATGTAAATATTTATAGAGGGTTTTAATGATGATTATTATGTAGATTAGTTGATATGAGGAATTATCATTCATGATAAATGGAAAATAAAATAAAAGTTTAAGCCATTTCAGAAATTATGGTAGTAATATTATCTATATTTTAATTATTTTAATGGTTATAGGTTGTTATAATTTAATTTATAAATAGAGGTTAATGAAAACTAGTACCAAGATTATTGAAGTGTTGTAAAGTTTGAAAGATGCATTTTTTATACTATTATGCTAGATTTCCCAAAGTAAAATATTTCAACTACATCTTCAAAGGGTCAAAGATCACTATTTCTATACTAGTAGAATCATATATAAATTTTGATTAGTTTAAAAATTTAATATTTCATTGCGTTGTATTGTTTCTATAGAAAAAAATCTTAATGAGTTATAATCACTCAACTCACACACTAGTTATACCTCCATTAAAAGGTATGTGACCTGGTTATGCTAACCTACCCAAAAATAAGATTACAGGTTGTGCCTTGTCATTGAAAAAAATCATATGTCTGGGTTATGCCTCTAGGTTTGTAAAAGGCAAGGGGTTTTTATTCATGCCTCGGTATGGTGAAAGATAGATATTAAATAGTTACACTCTCTTTCAAAAGTGAGGTCTATCTAGTTCATATCCATGTGATGCCCTTGTATATTAAATAATAAACTAGGGTTGGTTTCAATGGTGAAAGTATGGAACCAAATTCTATGATATGGTGAATATTCTATCTCATGGATGTTGTTCTTGTTGCATGGTTAGGGAACTATAGTGTGGAAGATAGTTTTTATGGTTTTAGTTGTTTTGTAATAGTTGTGTTATGGAGTGTTGGTTTTGGTGTAAAGTCTTATAATGTAGAGTTTTCATAGTTCTTCCAATGTTGGCATCATTTCATTGTAGAGGGTGTGAGGGATTAGAGTTTATGGTGTAGTGATGACTAATGCATCATAGTCCCTTTCCCCTAGATTATATGATCTCGTTGTTGACAGTGAAAGTGGACTCTAGATGTGTTTTTACCGGGAACCATTGTGGTGTTTCCATATCCTTTGTGTCATAGTTGTTTCTCATTTATGAAAAATTGTGGAATGGACTTATGTGTTCTATTGGGATGAAAGTTTTCCCATATTTCATATGTGTTGTGTTGTGATGCATGTCTTGTTCTCCCTTATATTTAGGTCCTTTCAGATTATGTCCATTTGCGGGTTGGATGCTTGATTTAGCAATTCTTATTGTGACTCATGATGGAATAACAAAAACAACCTAAATATAATTACTTAAACAAACCTCATTATAGTGAAAAATATACAATCAATATTTAAACACACTTCCACATCATCATTTCCATCAACATCTCCACATCATCCTGCCCCCCATGCTTATCATTTACACATTCCACATCACTTGTAACTATATACTCAATGAAACCTAACCTATTAATATTCAATTAGGTTTTTAGTATATTTCCTATATATTTTTTCATAGGTTATGAAGTCATCACATATGTTTTAATCACCTATTAGTTTCTGATGTCTACTTCACACACGATGTTCAACAAACATTACTACCATACAATTAAGAAAATCCTTAGCATCGACTTCTCTAATGTCCAATCTATAAAATATTTATTAGACATGATACAATCAAGAACCACCCCCATAGTAACTCCAGTGGGGTTAGAAATATATTAGTGTCTTACCCCCCCCCCCCCCCATTCTATATTTAAAAGGACATGGGTCAGTTACAATTGGAAATGATATAGCCCATGCTGGTATCATAGCCAACAGCTGATTAGAAATTACACTAACATAAGAGGCGTTCATGATCCCAAAAGGATAGAAACAATCCCCTAGAAAAAAGATACAATTAATGTGGAATATTTTACCCCTAAATTTGAGTAAATTAAAAATGGCCTTTGTCCTGAAAACCAGACATGTCCCATTCATAAGTTGAACATCTAGGAAAATAGTATATACGAAACAAATAAACAGTTATCTGATATCCTAGATCGAAAATAAAATCCCACTATTGACCAATAAAACAGTATAACTAGACATGACCCATTCCTAAATCTCCATAGACTTGTTTTGTATTGGTATAACATATGAGTTCTCATTTTATTTTTTCTTTTTAGTTGGAAATCTCTACTATCGCGCGCCTCTCCATTACTGTGAACGCACCTCAGTTGTGCATTGAACGACACCTTCGCGGTGATTTTTTATTATTACTCATTAGTTTCCCCTTTTTAACATGTTATTACTTTTTTATATTGATGGTTATGTTGTGAAATGTACGAGATAAACACCCTATCGAAAATCATGTCCGCTGGTGGTCCTTGCTTGCGCACTAAATGAATTGCATGTTGGTTGGTTCCTGTTGAACATTTGAATATAATAATTACTAATTTACATATACTTGGATAATGCATGAATTCCCCAAGATGATAAATCTTCTATGATAACCCCTAAATTAACAATATGAATTGAATAAGTTATGCATTGTAAAATATGAAATTGTGTTTGTTTGGTTTGCATAGTGTTGTGATTGTGAGCACGATTGTGTGTTTGTATAGTTTTTTGGTTGTTGGAATGATTAGTATGCCATTTGTTTTCCATGTTGTAGTTCCTCTACCATTGAATATCAATCCAAAACTTACCCATTCCAATGGAACCACCACATTGTTACTTGTGCAATCCTGTGAATCTTAGAAAACCACTTCACTAGAGGACTCTATGGGACACTTTATGGACACCCTAGTCAAATAATCATAACAAAACATGTAATGAATCCTTCCACCTACAAGAACACTATTGAAAATCATACCTTATATTAGTTGAGTACCATAGTTATTGACTAGAGACATTATGTTTCTAGAGAAACACTAAAAAACTATTTTACAATAATCCATATAGATCACATGTACGATACTAAAACATTCTAGTGCAAGGGATTCTAATAGCTAGTTCCATTCATCCAGTGGTTGGGAAGATGGGTGTGATCTACTTTGATCCTAAGTAATGCGTGGAGAGGTACATGTATTTTTTACTACATCTTGATCCATCGATCATAGTTGGATGATGATCCTAGTTGAATATCTTTTCTGTAATTATTTTTGTTAAATATTAATGTTACTGAATCAAATAGGATTAATATGAATAAATATTGGATGAATGCCAATCATTTTACAAACGATTATGAATAGGATGTGAAAGAGTTTATAAATTATTCAAAAGATCATGTATATGACCCTTCACAAATCCTTTGTCCAAGTTTATGCTACTGTTGTTCAAGAAAAAATAGTCCCGAGGAGATGGAAGAACAATTTATCTGCTAGGGAATAGATCGAAGTTATACATGTTGGAATAAACATGGGAAAAATGAATGTAGGTATTGGCTAGGACAGAATTTCATTTTATGGATCGTCTCATATGATTACATATGTGAACAATGAAGATGACTATATGGAGGATGTTATTACAGATGTGAATGATGATGAAGCTCATATTGAGGAAATGATAAGAATAGTTGGACATGAACATTGTGATTTCCAAAAAGTTTTTTGAGAAGTTAAATTGTTGTGAAAAGATGACATTGTATACTAGTTTCACTAAATATACATCATTTTCATCCATAATGAAGCTGTATAATTTGAAAGCAAAAAATGGGTGGAGTGACGCCAGTTTTATGGAACTACTTTCTCTCTTGAATGACATGATCCCAGAAGATAATGAGCTCCCGAGCCAAAAATATGACACCAACCAAATACTACGCTCTATGGGTATGATCTATAAAAGAATACAGCCTGCTCGAATAACTGTATACTATTTCACAAAGACCAAAAATCACATATAGAATGCCTAAAGTGTGGTTCTTCTCGATACAAGAAATATGAATCCAGTACTATGAAAGTTGTATGGTACATTCCAATAATTATAAGGTTTAGGCACCTATATGGAAGTGAGGAGACTATTGGAAAATTCAAATGGCATGAAGATACAAGAATTAATGATGTGAAACTACATTACCTAATAGAATCTTTTTAGTGGAAGAGAATTGATAATGTGTATCCTGAATTTGGAAATGACCCGAGAAACCATTGTCATGTGTTATCTACAGATGGAGTGAATCTTTTTGGTTTTCAAATGTTTAGTCACAGTACATGGGAAATTATGTTGGTAAATAATAACTTACCATTATGTTTATGTATGAAATGAAAATGAATCATGTAATCTATGATTATATCAGGACCAAAACAACTGGGTAATGATATTGATGTTTATTTCACATCATTGATCAAGGATTTGAAATTATTGTGGGATTCATGTGTTATGTTTTATGATGCTTACAAAAAAAATGAAGATTTCACTTTGAGATCCATGTTGTGCTAGATGATAAATGTCTTTCCTACTAATGAAATTTTTTTAGGATATAACATTAAAATAACTCAATGGTGTCCCATTTCAGAATAAGGTAAACAATCAATTAGGTTGAAAAATTCATCAAAAACCATATTTTCAGGACATTGTAGATTTCTAACGTGATGGAATAATTACTGATATTGGACGACATCATTTTAAGGAAGTTCAAAAGAACTTACAACACCGTCCTCACTAATAGGTGATCAATTGTTTGAGAAATTAAAAGACATTGACACTACTTTTGGTAAACCATTTTTGAAAAACCTTATGAAAACCTATTGGGAAAAGAGACCAGTTTTTTTGAATTACCAAATTGGAATTGTCTGTATGTCATACATTTTCTTGATTTTATGCATGTTGAAAAGAATGTATGTCATGGAGTCATCGGCATGTTTCTAAATGCACCTTGAATAACCAAGGATGTAATTAAGGCTAGGATGGACATGGTTGAGATGGGAATATGAGAATATTTGGCACCAATGATGGTTGAAGAACAAACATTTCTTCCTCCCAGTGCTTACACTCATTCCAGGAAGAAGAGATATCTGTTCTGTAACTTCTCACTACTACAACATGGCCCTTTATCAGTGCTAAAAACCGGCATTAATAGTGCTAGAAAATCACTGTTAATGCTGGCGTAGATAAGGGGGGGTCCCCTTTATCAGCACTTTTTTTAGCGCTGATAAAGGTCTCCTGTATCAGCGCTTTTCAGAGCCCTGATAAAGGGTGTCCTTTATCAGCGCTCAAAAAAAAGCGCTGATAAAGGAACCATCGCCTGCACCTGCAAAAACAGAAATTGCACACCTACACACCAGAATACCTGCATAAATTAACACATGCACACCTACAAAAAATAGCACCCACACAAAATATTTTGACCGAAAACGGTATATACATTTACTTAACATCATGAATACAAAAAAAACACTACTATATACATTTCAAACATTGTTTTACATGGTTAAAATTACAATTATTCAACAACAGTTATACACATTCATGTTTCATCCTTTGATATCCGTGATACGCTCTCAAAAATTGTCGTTCACGGTATTTGTTTCTGAACAAAGCATCTGAATTCAAGGAAAACAATTCACCTATACAATAAAAAAAAATTATGTTAGTAATGAAATAATGAAATAAATTAAAACAATAATATGAAAGAATACATTAATATGGAAATGTGAAACTAAAATATGAAATTTTAAACTCAAATGTTTTCATTCTGATTACAATGAAAGGGAATAATGTAAAATCAATATCTTTTTGATTGATTTATCTCATTTAATAAATACTGATTCTTTATTTAATTAAAATATTTACCGGTCACACCATGCGTCAGATTGAGGTGCGGACGATTCAAACATGTCACAAATGACTCATGGATCATTTTCCTAATGTTTCAAAATAATCCGAATGCATTTTCTCAGTATTCCGTATGTCAGTAGTGTTGTTTTCTAAAGTTTATGTCATTTTCAAACGGATATCATACACTTTTAGTTTTATCGGTCACACCGTGCGTCGGATTGTGGTGAGATCAATTCATACACGTCAAAAATGACTCAAGGATCATTGTCCAAAAGATTCAGACCAATCCGAACGCGTTTTCTCGATATTCCGTATGTTAGTAATGTTGTTTTCTAAATTATATGTCATTTTCAAACTGATATCAGACACATTTAGCCATACCAGTTAGACCATGCATCGGATTGAGGTTTGGTCAATTCGTACACATCACAAAGGACTCTTGGATCTTTTTCCTAAAGTATCAAAATAATCCGAGCGCGTTTTATTGGTATTCCGTATGTCAATAGTGTTGTTTTCTAAAGTTTATCTCAATTGGGAACTGATATCAGACACTTTTAGCCATAACGGTCACACCGTGCATCGTATTGAGGTGAGATCGATTAATACACGTTAAAAATGACTCATAGATCATTGTCTTAAAGTATAAAAACAATCCGAACGTTTTTGATTGGTATTCCGTATGTTAATAGTGTTGTTTTCTAAAGTTTATATCAATTTGAAACTGATATCAGACACTTTTAGCCATACTGGTCACACCGTGCATCGTATTGAGGTGCGGTCGATTCGTAAACATCACAAATGACTTAGGGATCGTTGTCCAAAAGTATCAAAAAAATCTGAACGTGTTTTCTCAGTTTGTCGTATGTCACTTGTGTTTTTTTCTAAAGTTATGTCAATTTCAAACTGATATCAGACACTATTAGCCATGCCAGTCACACCGTGCATCAGATTGAGGTGAGTATGATTCGTACATGTCACAAATGACTAATAGATCATTATCCTAAAGTATCAAAACAATCTAAATGTGTTTTCTTGGTATTCCGTATGTCACTTGTGTTGTTTTCTAAAGTTATGTCAATTTCAAACTGATATCAGTCACTATTAGCCATGCCGGTCACACCATGCATCAGATTGAGGTGCGGTCGATTTTTACACATCACAAATGACTCTTGGATCGTTTTCCAAAAGTATAAAAACAATCCGAACGATTTTTCTCGGTATTCTGTATGTCAGTAGTGTTGTTTTCTAAAGTTTATCTCAATTTAAAACTGATATCAGATACTTTTATCCATATCGGTCACACCGTGCATCGGATTGAGGTGCGGTCAATTTTTACACGTCAAAAATGACTCATGGATCGTTTTCCTAAAGTATCAAAATAATCCGAATGCGTTTTCTTGGTATTCCATATGTTAGTAGTGTTGTTTTCTAAAGTTTATCTCAATTTGAAACTGATATCAGATACTTTTAGCCATAACGGTCACACCGTGGATCGGATTTAGGTGTAGTCGATTCGTACACGTCATAAATGACTCGGGGATCATTGTCCTAAAGTATCAAAACAATCCGAACGCATTTTATCGGTCTTACGTCTGTCACTTGTGTTGTTTTCTAAAGGTATGTCAATTTCAAACTGATATCAGAAACTATTAGCCATGCCGGTCACACCGTGCGTCGGATTGAGGTGCGATCGATTCGTATAAATCAAAAATGACAAATCAATCATTGTACTAAAGTATAAAAACAATCCGAATGCATTTACTTGGTATTCCGTATGTCACTTGTGTTGTTTTCAAAAGTTTATGTCATTTTCAAACTGATATCAGAAACTTTTTGCCATTCCGGTCACACCGTGCATCAGATTGAGGGGGGGTCGATTCGTACACATCAAAAATGTCTCATGGATCATTTTCCTAAAGTTTCAAAACAATCCAAATGTGTTTTCTTGGTATACCTTATGTCATTAGTGTTGTTTTCTAAAGTTTATCTCAATTTGAAACTGATATCAGACACTTTTATCAATACCGGTCACACCGTGCATCAGATTGAGGTGCGGTCAATTATTACACGTCAAAAATGACTCATGTATCGTTTTACTAAAGTATCAAAACAATCCGAACGCGTTTTCTCAGTATTCCGTATGTCAGTAGTGTTGTTTTCTAAAGTTTATCTCAATTTGAAACTGATATCAGACACTTTTATCCATACTGGTCACACCGTGCATCGGATTGAGGTTTGGTTGATTCGTACACGTCAAAAATGACTCATATATAATTTTCCTAAAGTATCAAAACAATCTGATTGCGTTTTCTCAGCATTCTGTATGTCAGTAGTGTTGTTTTCTAAAGTTTCTCTCAATTTGAAACTGATATCAGACACTTTTAGCCATACTGGTCACACCGTGCGTCGGATTGAGGTGAGGTCAATTCGTACACATCACAAATGACTCAAGGATAGTTTTCCTAAAGTATCAAAACAATCTGAAAGTGTTTTCATTGTATTCCGTATGTCACTTGTGTTGTTTTCTAAAGTTATGTCAATTTCAAACTAATATTAGACACTATTAGCCATGCCAGTCACACCGTGCGTCGGATTGAGGTGTGGTCAATTCATACACGTCATAAATGACTCATGTATCATTTTCCTAAATTATCAAAACAATCCGAACCCATTTGATCACTATTCTGTATGTTAGTAGTGTTATTTTCTAAGGTTTATCTCAATTTGAAACTGATATCAGACACTTTTAGCCATACCAGTCACACCGTGCATCATATTGAGGTGTGGTTGATTCATACATATCAAAAATTACTAAAGGATCGTTGTCCTAAAGTATAAAAACAATCAGAATGCATTTCCTCAGTATTCCGTATGTCAGTAGTGTTGTTTTCTAAAGTTTATCTCAATTTGAAACTGATATCAGACACTTTTAGCCATACCGGTCACACCGTGTGTCGGATTGAAGTTCTGTCAATTAATACACTTTACAAATGACTCAGGGATCGTTTTCCTAAAGTATCAAAACAATCCGAACGCGTTTTCTCAGTTTTCCATATGTCACTTGTGTTGTTTTCTAATGTCATGTCAATTTCAAACTGATATCAGACACTATTATCCATTTCGGTCACATCGTGCTTCGGATTGAGGTGCGTTCAATTAATACATGTCTCAAATTACTAATGGATCATTTTCCTAATGTATCAAAACAATATGAACTTGTTTGTCTGGTTTTTTCATATGTCACTTATGTTGTTTTCTAATGTTATGTCAATTTCAAACTGATATCAGACACTATTAACCATCCCGTTCACACCATGTGCTGGATTGAGGTGCGGTCTATTCATAAATGTTACAAATGACTCGTGGATTGTTGTATGAAAGTTTCAAAACAATCTGAATGTGTTTTCTCGGTATTCCGTATGTCAGTAGTGTTGTTTTCTAAAGTTTATGTCATTTTCAAACTGATATCAAACACTTTTAGCCATACCGGTCACACCGTGGGTCAGAATGAGGTGTGTTCAATTCGTACACATCAAAAATGACTCATGGATCGTTTTCCTAAATTATCAAAACAATCTGAACATGTTTTCTCAGAATTCCGTATGTCAGTCTTGATGTTTTCTAAAGTTTATCTCAATTTGAAATCGATATCAGACACGTTTAGCTATACCGGTTACACCGTGCATTGGATTGAGGTGAGTTCAATTATTACATGTCACAAATGACTCATGTATCACTATCCTAAAGTATCAAAACAATACCAACATGTTTTCTCAGTTTTCCGTATGTCACTTGTGTTGTTTTCTAATGTTTATGTCAATTTGAAACTGATATCAGACACTTTTAGCCATACCAGTCACACCGTGCGTCAGATTGAGGTGCCGTCAATTCGTACACGTCAAAAATGACATAGGGATCGTTGTCCTAAATTATCAAAACAATCTGAATGCATTTTCTCAGTTTTCGGTATGTCACTTGTGTTGTTTTCTAAAGTTATGTCAATTTCAAACTGAGTAGTAGGAATTCACTAATATAAGGATATAAAACATAAGAAAGGGAGATCATAGATTCTCAATAAGTGTAAAGGGAGATATCAATGACCACATAAAGATAACATAAGTATTAGGAATTCACCTTCATTGTCCTATTTGTTTACATTCTTCCATTAGGTATGCTGCCCGTTCGTTTCAAAACACATTTATATCATCTTCTGAATATGAGTTTTTGCGACAGTCATAGTAGTACTGAAAAAGTATAAATACACAAAGGATTAATAATTATTTTAAATGAAGAAGTAATTATTTTCAAAAATACCTCTTCAGGGATGCTAGTTTGTTCATGAAATATTATCTCTTTCATAAATTTACAAACATAATAACCTCAGTCCGTGTTGTTTGTTTGTTTCGGACACTGGAGAAACATCGAGAAAAATAAGTATTTTGTTTTGATATGTATTTGGATAGTGAAATATAATTATATATACACAGATACTTCTCTATTTGTAGATCTTTTGGGCATTGTCGTCCTTATTCCCTTCATTCATTCCAGCCTTTAGACGATATTCATACACCACCCTATCATAATAAAATCCTCATTAAAAGATAATATAAATTATATAACTAGATATTTAGTTTTAAAATTTTGGATATAGTATATTACAAATTGAAAATCACCATCATGTGTGGTCGATTTGTTGGATATCCATGCAGTGAATCCAGAAAATAAATCTTTGGAGCATCCAAATTGACTGCAATGAGCATCCAATGATCCCTAAAAACCCAAAAAGAAATAAGTACTGATAGAAATTAAAATATAATTGATATGATTAAAATGTAGAGTTTTACCCCTAAAACGTTGGTATTAATAAGATTCTATCAGTCGTAATTCTGCTTTGAAACGTTCTGAGTAGATTTGACATTAATTCAGCCTGAAAATCAGAATCTATTTCTTCTCGTTGTGTAGAAATGGTGTGAGGACTAATGAGTCCAAATTTGTATTCATGGGAAAATCCCTTCAATTGTTTTTCATATATACGCCTGTGAAAAATATGATATGTATTTAGCCATAATTATCAAAGTATATTAGCTTCTGTAAAATCAAATCATGAAAACATACCTCATGTATACATTTATAACTGAGGCGCATAGCCAGTCGTATGTGATGATCTCAACAACAGCGTCTTCACTAACGAAATCTACTGTTTCCTCTCCGTACATATCTTTTTCACAAACAATTGTGTGACTCTTTCTGTCTATCATTTTCGTATCCACATGAGCTTGTAATGATATTAAATGTGGATATAGAACGGGCATGGTGAACGCGCTCTTAGTAGACCATTTGTATCGGTTGGTTGATCGTTTGGAGCTTCTCTTTCATTTTAGCTCCTCCATTTTCTCCTTCTGTAATAACATTCATCAGTTCAGCCATTTTCTAATTTAATTTTAAAGATTCTACTTGAAAAATTAATTGTAAATGAATACCTCCTGGTCGAAATGTTTTTTTACACGATTCGACGGCCATGCAATGAATGTTCCAACAGCTTTTTCCACCATATGAATGTTGTCATTGTCATTTGGCATGGGTAGCTCGACGCTCGGCTCATGAGCTACGTTAATTGACACTTTGACATGACCAGTTGGAAGTGGTCTAGAGTATAGCATGTCATTCTTCAAATTGACCACCATAGCCCTCGCTATAAGGTGATGGGTGGGAGTTCACAGATATAAATCATAGTCATTTTCACCCTATAGAATATCATTACATGAAAGGTATCAGTGTCTATGTGATTCAAATTTCACAGAAATTAATATTAGAACATTTATTACCTCGGTTAAGTCAGGTCTTTGAGGGGAATGGCTCACCTCAAAGCTAGTGGGGGGTGGGGCGGGATCTTCTCGTGTGGGTTTTTCTTGAGTTGTTTGTTCTCTTCGCCTCTCCTCCATCAAACTTGCTAGCATCTCTCCCTGACTTTGGAATTTTTCTTCAAGGGTAGCTACTCTATCTCTCATTACATACAATTTTTTAGTTTTTTCATCCTCTTGTTTTTTTCTTAAAATATGCCCGGGGTGACACCCCGAAACCCACACCTCGGACGCGGCCATACTATTCTGGTTGTTTCAAGGCCGCTAAAAGTATGTCTGCATCCGGTGCAGGTGTTATTGATTCCTGTGACTATTTCAAATAGAAAATATTGAAAAATAAGTAATCATCGTTATGTAATAGTGTTTTAAATAAAAACAACTTTATATTATGTCATACTTACACATGTTTCCCACACTTTTTGTGTGTTTTCATCTACTGGTTTCCCCTCTTTATTTACACGAGCCTCCTCCCAAAGCACATGGAATGAAATGGAAGTGGCTTGGGATTTTGCTTCATCGATCTACATATAAACAGAGAAACATGGTTACAATGTTGTTTTATGTCACATAAAATTATTACAGTAATTTTAAAATACGTACCAATTATTTTTCAATTGAAGCGTACCCCAGCCTTGCTTTACGTTAGGGGTACGCTGGTTTTTCTACTCGTTCCTTATTTTCAGCACTCATTTGTTGTTTCATAAATAAAAACCTTTCAATCAACGTGATGAATACAAGCAACATTACACAACGTGTAACCAAACACAATGTACCTGAAAAGTATGTTCCACACGATGGTTGCAAAACACATCCCACATTCCTTGGGATATCAATTGTGCATAAAGAGGAGGTGGGTGTAGCTTGATTTTACCTTCAACATCTTTCAGATGATATTTTGTTAAAATGGTGTGAAAGCCTCTATGAATCCTTCCTTCCAGTCTTAATACATATTCTTTGTGTGAAACATCTACTATAAATGCACTCTTCAAGAGATGATAAAGAGTTAGTCAATATTTCTGTATTTTATTTTATTTTATTTTAATAAATTAAATAGATGATATCGTAATGTTACCATAGTCTCTTCCCACATTAATGTTTTCAACCCGCTGACAACATGGTGCCACGACTCTAAATCAATCAGCACGTGTTTTCGAGTGACGATTCGAATGTAGCTACTAAACATGGCTTTGTTGGGGTGTACATGCTGGCCTCGTTTATTCCATCCCACCTCATATTTGATGCCTTTTGCTTTTGCCTTAAGGATTTTGGCTACAACTGTCAAACAATGGTGCACATGTTTTTATTTTTGTGGCTCCGGGGTTTAATCTCCTACCATTTCCTCGGTTTCTGCGTCATCATTATGTTTTTATGAAGTGCTACCATCGGCACTGGGATGAGCTGCAACAGGTTGAGAGACCTGGTGTACCTCAGTAGTGGGACCAGCTGCAACAGGTTGAGAGACCTATTGTCTCTCAATAGTGGGACCAGCTGCAACAGGTTGAGAGACCTGTTGTGTCTCGGGATAGGATGCATCAACAGGTGAAGAATTCATTATCTACAGAACTGGTTTAACATTTAATTTAGATCACATAAAAGCAGCAGCGAACAGATAATAACATAATGTAACACAATCTATATTATAATAAAAAAATTACCTGATTATTGAAATCTCTTTTTTTAAGGCTGAAGGGATTTGACACCTCTATCAACTATCCATATCCCTTTATTGTGGTCTCCTCTAACATAAAAACATCATCTACATTGGGACCACTATGAAATGATTGTGAAGTCCCAATGAAAGGGTCATCTTCCATTGAATTTTCATCTGACCCTTCAGCTGTTTTGGTCGATAACAGAACGATTGACCAGTTTTGGTTTGCGGGATCTGAAACATAAAATACTTGCACTGCCTGTGATTCCATTATAAACGGTTCGTCTTTCTCCCCTTCCTTACTAAAATCAACTTTCACAAATCCAAAACCATCTATTTTAATATAAATCCTGTTATCAACCCACTTGCATTAAAATACCGGAACTTGAAATTCTGTATAATCCAACTCCCATATTTGTTCGATGATGCCAAAGTATGACATATTCACATAAATTGGATTTTTGTCCATAGCACCGGAAACATGCATCGCTTCAGCCACAAGTGTAACGCCACTATTATGCATGGTACTGTATTCATCATGTTCATTTGTATAAAATGTATAACCATTAACTACATAAGCATTGTAAGATAATCCATACACACTTGGTCCTCCGACTAGCCATCCAAGTCGTTCTGAAATTGACTCTGGATTTTCATCTGACTTCTTAAAAATATGATCTTGAAACCATCCAATAAACTGTCGATTATGTGTATCTGATATCCATTTTTATTCCATATATGGATTCAAATGCCTAAGAATTTATTTGTGGATTTCAACATATGGGTCAATGTCGAAACTATTATGCAAAACATAAAGGTGGGCCTGCTCCCGATCTGTAATATTGATTGTGACAACCTGTCTTCCAGAAATTCCTTCACCCTCAAGCCACCCGGTGTGACGATATTTCAGTAAGCCAATGCTTTCCACACCAAACAAGTATTCGGTACAGAATTCAACAGCTTCCTCAACAATATATCGCACTGCAATACAACCCTCTGGCCGACTTAGATTTTTGACATACCCTTTCAAAATCTTCATATACCATTCAATGGGGTACATCCATCTGTAATGTACAGGACCACATAGTCGAATCTCTCTCACCAAGTGGACCATCAAATGAACCATCATATCAAAAAATGAAGGTGGGAAGAACATTTATAATTCACATAATATGACACTAATTTCTTTTTCCATAGCTAGAAATTTCGTCGGGTCTATAACTTTGCTGCATATAGCTTTGAAGAAGAAACACAGTTTCGTTAATGTATGGTGGACATTCTTGGGAAAAATGCAACATAATGAAATTGGAATGAGATCTTGCATCAAAACATGACAACCATGTGATTTCAAAACTTTTAACTTCTAGTCGATCATTGACATGAGGTTATTGATATCTGATGAATACCCCTCTAGAACCTTTACGTCATTCAACAAGTTGCAAAACTGATATCTCTCCTGCCTGAAAAGAGTGTATGTAGCATAAGGAAGAAATGTTCATTTTTCACCCTTCACTGGTGCCAACTCTTCTCGTATTCCCATCTCAACCATGTCCAACCTAGCCTTAATTACATCTTTTTTTTGAGACATTTATTTAGCAACGTGCCGATAACACTATCAAATACATTTTTTACTTCATGCATAAGATCAATAAAATGTCTTACATACAGACAATTCTAGTATTGTAATTCAAAAAAAAACTGATCTTTTTTTCCAACCAATTTTCGTAAGGTTTTTCGAAGCTGGTTTACCAAAATTAGTTTCCACTATTTTAACTTTCTCAAACAATTTATCGCCTGTTAGTGGAGACGGTGTTGTACGTTCTTCTGAACTTCCATCGAATGATTTCATCCAAGAATGGTACTTATGTCGTCACGGTAGAAATCTGCAATGTCCTAGAGACACAGTTTTTGATGAATGTTTCAACCTAATTGATTGTCTACCTTCTTCGCAAATGGGACAGCCTTGAGTTCCTTTATTTCTATATCCTGACAAATTTCCATAAGTAGGGAAGTCATTTATCGTCCCATACAACATGACTCTCAAAGTGAAATCTTCCTTTCTGTAAGCATCATACAATTTAACACCTAAATCCCACAATAATTTCAAATCTTCGATCAATGGAGCTAAATAAACATCAAAATCATTACCCAGTTGTTTTGGTCCTGATATAAGCATAGATAAAATGATGTATTATTGTTTCATGCATAACCACAGTGGTATGTTATAATTTATCAACATAACCGGCCATGTACTATCACTGTTGATTTGAAAACCAAAAGGATTCACTCCATCTGTAGATAACGCAAGACGATGGTTTCTCAACTCGTTTCCAAATTTAGGATACTCATGATCGATTATCTTCCACTGAGGAGAGTCTGCCGGGTGACGTAGTATCCCATCGTTAATTCTTGTATCTTCATGACATGTTAATTGTTTTGTAGTCTCCTCACTTCCATATAGGCGTCTAAACCTTGGAATGATTAGAAAGTACCATACAACTTTTGTAGGACTGGATTCATCTTTCTTGTATCGAGAAGAACCACACTTTGGTAATTCTTTAAGTGATATGTCGTCCTTGCAAAACAGTATACAGTTATTCGGGAAGGCGTGTATTCTTTCCGAGATCATACCCATCAAGCGTAGCATTCGTTTGGCATCGTATGTTCGGATCGAGAGCTAATTGTCTTCTGGGAACATGTCATTCATGAGAGAAAGTAGTTTCGTAAAACTGGCATCACTCCACCCATTGACTACTTTCAAATTATACTGCTTAAGTACAGCTAACAATGCTGTATATTTAGTGCAACCAGCATACAATGGAGTCTTTGCACAACTTTTTAACTTCTCAAACAATTTTTGGCAATCAAGAAGTTCATCTTCGATGGTCCTTGTCATTTTCTCAATATGATATTCATCATCATTCACATTTGTAATCACATCCTCCATACGGTCATCTTCATTGTTCATATTTGTAATCATATCAGATGATCCATAAAACGCAGTGCCATCCAAGTCACTACCTATATTCGTTGTTTCCCCGTTTTTATTCCAACATTTCTAACTCTGATCTATTCTGTGATAGATCAAGTGTTCTTCCAACTCATCTGGACTAATTTGTTTTGAATAACAACCGCATAAACACGGACAAAGGATTTGAGAAGATTCACATGCATGATCTTTTGCAAATTTAATAAACTCTTTCATGCCTTCTTCATACTCTTTTGTCAACCGATTGGCATTCATCCATTCTTTATTTATATTCATCCTATTTGAAATCCATAGGACGAGTATATAGGTTAGGGGAGAAGGAATATGATTATAATTTAGATAAAAAAACAAGATACTTCAAAAATGGTAGGGGGCATGCTCATTAATAGCACATCATGGGTGGTTCTTAGGATTCATCCAATCTCTTCCTCTCTTTGACCCCCCCTGACGAGGGGTGGTTCTTGGGAGTTTTTTATTGTGTGTTAGTGGGTTTTCTCATCATACTTCCTCTATTACTATTATCATTTATTTTCCTATGATTTGGGATGATTTTAACTAGGATTTGTGTGATGATTTCACAATATCATCTTCAAATCAATTCAGATGATGTAGATTTTGATTGTATTGGCTAGAGGATATCCTTGTATAATGAACGTACCATGTTTTGTGAGGTATGTGGACCCTATAATACAAAACCATGTTCTAATTGATGCATTATTGTGCATTCATGCATGAGTATATGTGTTCCAGCGAAATGGATAGAAATCAAGACCAACCAAGGTAAATAAATAGGGTGTTTTTGAGAGATAGAGTGAGGGTTTTATTGAATGTTTGTGATTTTGTGATCATCCATAGATTATGTCTCCATGGAGTAGTTGTGTTTAAGAATGGATCGGGTTTGGTATGAGTTTTTTATAGCATAGTTAGGTTTTCTAGGGATATTTGATTAGAGTCTTAGGCCTAAAGAAGACAGATCAAATAGTTTTATATATAACGTATGATGAGGAACACCCTCTTAGGGATATATAAGAGTCATGGTGTGATAATATGTTGTGAGATATAGAAATGGGGATATATATAAACAAAATAGAGCACACAACAAAAACATGAGGATCCATAAACATAGAACATAAATAATACATAAACATGATCCATATATAGTGTTAACTGAACAAAAAAACTAAAAACAGAGATAGAATAAATCAGAACCCGACCAGATATCCTCGTGACCTTTCGGTTACCACTAACTATATGACCAACCTGCTTTAAAGGAAACCTATACAAGAAACCCAAACCTAAAAATAACATGGGTCTACTGATGCCTAGTGTCACAAGTAGGGTGTGAGCATAAAACAACTTAGTAGGTAAGCACCACAGAATCCATACATTACCTTTCCAGAAATAATACAAAAACACAAGTTTGAAATAAATTTATAAACTAGGTTTTTATCATTTAAAGAACCAAAACATATTTTTTGGAAAATCCATTTTCAAAACAAATCATGACTTACCTTTTTAAAATAGATATTTATTTTAAAAAATGAATTCAAAATTCAATATAAGAATACAAACAAGGTGATCACAGAGCCATGATAAAATTAACTGAAACAACAAAAGTAGAAAAATAATAGGAAACTATATAGCCAAAGTGCAGAAAAATAAAGAAGAACATATAGATAGGTAATCATTAGAGTTACCTAAACATTCCTAGAAGAAATCCCTAAACTTACTTGGTTCAGACTCACCTGCCGACATATGGTGTACCTCCATAGTAAACAACCAACATTGATGCTCCATTATAGTAGTATACCAGAGACTGAAGAGGCCATCACATGCACGGTATAAACCAATAACACACAAGTGCCAACCGGGCCTATAAATCACATGATTTTCAAAACGAATTTCCAAAACACCACAAAATACCAATAGATATTTATAATTTACAAATAAAATTCCATTTTCAATACCAAGGGGAAAACACCATGTAAGATCTGAAGATTCCAAACGGGCCTTTATTCCATTTAGAAACCAAACCACAACTCATGAAGCCAAACATAATTAATCTCAATATTGAAAATAAATGAAAACATAATTAATTCATGCAAATTCAATTTTACTCACCTTAAGGAGGAGGACCCGGTGGAGGAGGAGAAGGAGGCGTCGACAGCGGAGGCACCAGAGGCAGCAGAGGAAGGGTGGAGGTAGGGCGGAGGTAGTGGAGGCAACAGAAGCAGCTCGGAGGTAGCGGAAGTAGCCCAAAGGCAGCGGAGGAGGAGGAGGAGGAGGAGGAGGAGGAGGAGGAGGAGGAGGAGGCCGCGGTGGAGGACCCGCGGTGGAGAGGAGGCAGCGGAGTAGTCAGAGGAGGAGGAGGACGAGGAGGCACCGGTGGAGGAGGAGGACGACGAGGCCTTAGTGGAAGAGGAGGAGGAGGAGGAGGAGGCGTAGAGGAGAAAGAGGAGGTGGCGATCGAAGGAGGAGGAGGAGGCGGCCGGAGGAGGAGGAGAAGAAGGCGGCCGCCGCCGCGGCGGAGGAGGAGTAGAACGAGGCGGTAGCGGTGTCATCGGCGGTAGCGACGTAAAGGAGGGCTTCCGCGAGAGTTTGACAGGGTACGAGGAGGAGGAAGAGGACCCATTGGATCTTATCAATCCCACGTGGACCTTTATTATCACAAGTACAAAGCGCTGATAAATGGCGTATTAATCAGCGCTAAAATGAAAAGTGATGATAAAGACCGGAATTTATCACTGCTTTTGAAGCGCTGATAAAGAGTGACTTTATCAGCACTTTTCATTTTAGTGCTGATAAAGACACTCTTTATCAGCGCTTTTTAGCACTGATAAATACGTAGTTTATCAGCGCTAATAAAAGCAATGATAAATGTATCAATTTAAGAGTTTCTTTATATTATTATATATTTATTTAACTCTCAGTATATATATCCCTATTTATTCTTATAAAATTATTTGAAAGGTATATTTATATATATATAATTGAAAATATAATAAAATATATTATTATTTTTTAAATATAATTTAATTTTAATTATAAGTGTACAATTTTTATAACATATATATTATATGGGTAACATAATGAATTATAATCTATAAATGAACATTATTCAATATGCACATATGTATATGTATGTATGATATATTCATTGAAGAACACATATATATACATGTATATGTATGATATTCATTGACCCCAATTCATTGGAAAACACATATATATATTCAATAATTTCAATTATAGGACATATATATTAGAACACATTATATATTTATTAATAAAAAAATACATTAAATATAAAGAAATATAATAAATATATATTAAATATAATGAATTGATAAATCTAATAAATATAATGAATTAATAAATCTAATAAATTAATATATAATTAATTAATTAATCCAATAAATATATAATGAATTAATAAATCTAATAAATATATTTATTATTAATCTTATAATTATTTAATTATATATATATATATAATTATTTAATTATATATATAAATCTGTAGTCTATCAGCGCTAATAAAAGCACTGAAAAATGTATAAATTTAAGAATTTCTTTATATTATTATATATTTATTTAACTCTAAATATTTATATCTCTATTTATACTTATAATATTATTTTAAAGGTATATTTAAATATATATATCATTGAAGATATAATGAAATATATATTTATTTTTTAAATATAATTTACTTTTAAGTTTACATTTAATATATTATATATGGGTAATATTGTAACACCCCAGGCTTCTACGGTACGCTTCTTTTTGAATAATGTGATAGCGTGTGTTGTACGCAACATCGAGTTCTAACACACCACAACCAATCAAACTATCCATTATAAATAGTAATACCTAATTTTTTAAATTTTATAAATTTTATCTCTCAAAGTGGACTTCATTTTTGGATTCGGAATATCGAATTTCACCTAGGGTGAAATTTTGGAACTTTTCGGATAACATTTATATTTTGATGAATAGTGAGAATTAATAAATTTTAATTAAAAACAACTTTTTTTATCAAAATAATTTATATTGATAAATTTTGAATTTGAGTGGTTTTAAAGTATATTTAGAATATATTTTTACCATTTAATACAATGTTGGTCATTGTACATAATTTTACAATTGAACTGAACATAAACAAGTTTCAATCTTTTGATAGTTATTTATTTTAACAATGGGAATTAATTTTAAATTAATTTCTGCCACTTCTCTGTTTTGAATTTGGAAAAATGGATTCCATATTTTGAATTAGGATGTTCATATAGTGTAAATAGGTAACTTTTATTTTTAAACATTCTGAATAATTACTTCGGTAAATATTTTATTTACCATCGTTAAGGGTAAATCCAGTAAATAAGGGTTAACAAAATAATATTATAATAATAATAAATTATTTAAAACGTGTTATAACCTTATTGGTGGATACATGTCCAACCATGGGCATCTTTGGGTCTATTTTGGGACCCCTTGGATCCACTTATAGGTGATAGGGACACTTTATTTTAATTAAGTTAAAATAAATACAAAAATGACATAAGCCCGTAGCTTTTAGAAAAAAAAAATTTACATAGGGTTATATATGTTCAATTTTCGACTCTAAATATTCATAAGAAATATAAATAGATTTTATACATAATGATATTTTATTTGTAATTTTTAGACATTATATAATTTAATTTATTTATGACACAATGGTGATGCAGTAATTACTAAATTAATAAAAAATTAAAATAATTGATATTATAAACACCAAAATAAATATAATTTCAGACTTTTTACGAATAAAACTAATTTTATAGGATAATATGACATGTTAGTATTGATTTAATTAACTTTTTTCTAAGTAATAATTCTGTTGTGATTTTGACAAAAATCAATTATTGAATAGTGTCAAAATTGACATAAAAGAGTTTTTAAAACAAATATTATATTATTAATTGATATTAAAATCTAAAAAATCTAAAGTTTGGAAAAAAGACTTATATCATGATATTTTTATCATTAATGAACCACTTGAGGGTCTCCTAGATGTATATAGTAAGTTTATTAACTATATAATATAAAAATACAAAGTGACATGGTAAGTGTCAAACTAATTAACTAAGAGTTAAAACTAAACGATAAGGTTAATATAATGACCCAAACATGTCTAAATTATATTGGTTGAGTGTTTTTCGACCCATACACACCTTAAAATTTAACTAATACTATTTTTAGCCGTTAGAAACTGAATATAAATTTATTATAAAATAATATTTCTAGCTTTTCCAAAGGTTCCCTCACCCCTCTTATAAAAGGGCACTCCCCCTTCTCATTAATTTACATATTAAAAGCCTTTTGGTTCGGCCAAACCCTACCCAAATACTCTCTCAACTTCCCTCACTAAAACCTAGAGGCCTTAGTTTGATCAGAAAGCCAACCTAAGGATCCCTTTTGATCAAATCAAAAGGAAGAACCCGAAGAAGAGGTAATGTTTTCACCACCCTTTTTCAAATTCATTTTTTCTTCAACTTCTTCTTTCTTTGTTATTCCCATTATAAAATAATGAATCCAGTATCTACTATATACTGAAATATTATTATAAATATGGTACAACCATATTCAGTATTCTATCCATCCTTTGAATGACATGTCACCATATGTGCGTACGTACGACTTACCGTCTCCACATCGTGGTGTAATTGTTATTCAATATATTATTATTTGGATGGGTATAATAATGATTTATAATTCATTTAACGAATAAATATAAAATGATAATTATTCTGTATATATTATATACCATCCAATTATATGTTATTTTAATATCAAAAGAATGATATTGTCGCTCGTGCGTACGTACGGACTACCGTCTCCACGAATGCGATGAGATTCATTCTCCATCATATCCATTCAAGTATAATTATAATTTTATGATTTAAATATAATGTTTGAGGACTTGATATAATTCTGGACATGAATAAGATACAACCTATCCAATACAAACATGTCTTACATAACAAAACATATAAAAGAAAATGAGTAAGTTAACACCCGAAACAACGATAATACTAAGATATTATTAACGAATCAATGTTAAAAGATCATATATGATATCATATTAATGTATATGATTCTTGTATAATTTAATAACAATTATTTCAACATTATACAGGAGGTTAACCTACCCCCAACCAAGGAAAAGTACAAGGTAAGGGTTAATTTCTCAATCTCTTCATTATCCAAGGTTGTTTATACGTAATAATCTACAGGGATTTCTTTATCATCCACATCCATGTTTCTTAAAAATGTATTTCAAAACATTTTTACTATTTACAAGAATATGGGTTAAAGTCATGTATACCCTTGTTTGACTTTTTATAAGAGGTTTATAAAGGAATCTTTCCGTCATTTTACAAACAAGGTGCTTTTTAACCTTTTCGATAGAATTAAGGTAAGAATGTTTTTTTAACTTATACGGTGGGTTCGGCTATTTTCCACCATTATAAAATCGTCGAAGATTACCTTACAAGCTTATAAGAATATTTTCAAAGAAAATGTTTTATTTTATAAATATATGACTCTTAAATGATTTCAAAATAGAAAGAGATATTTCTCTAAAAAGTGTTTTGATTTCATCTATGTCAACATCCTTTGATGGATTTTATGCTTATTTAAAGTTGATTTATTATGATACAAAACTTCTATGTTATATTGAAGTTTTTGTGATATGTTTGACTATGGATGTGCTATTTTTATACCATTCATGGTTTATGGATAAAGTATTTACATTTCGTGTGCTGGTTTTAATACGAATGTTTATGTTATGTTTAAACCTATTCATATGAGGAATGCATTGGACTTAATATGTGATGGGTGGAGCCCGATATAGCTCCTCGATGCATCGGTAGGTCTCATGAGACAAACTAGTGTCTTGGCACAAGGCCTTGGCAAAATCTTATTTGTAGTCTTGGCATGAGGCCTTGGATATGTGGTTATGATAGTCTGGCATTATGCATTCCATCATTATGAAAGTGGTTATTGATATTGCATGTGATTATTCGATTAGTATAATATCCATGTGAATAAGTAAATGGCATTATTTAGTTTCATTTTTTCCATACTATGTTGAAGTTCAAGTTTAAAAGGCTTTTTTTTAGTTATACATTTCCTAAAATTTTTATTCTTATATATGAAAGTTTCCGCTATATTGTTATCCTTACTCGGCATTTGAGCTCACCCCTTTTATATGTTTTATTTTTCCCAGGATATGAAGAAGTAATTTATGAATGACCTGCAGGGATAATTTGAGGGGATAAGAGTGTGGAATATGGAAACTATATTGTTGTAGTTTTCATTTTATGATGTAATGTAAACTTTATTAATATATCTAGTGTTACCAAGGCTACTAAACGAATCGGTCTTTCGAGATTTGATATTTCTTGTGATCATGCCAATGTTATGTAATAATGCACCGACTTTGGGTAACTGGGGTCAGGGTGTTAGAGTTGGTATTATAGAAAGTTTAGTACAAACCATGAAAGCTAGATTTAGATAAACTATGATTATAGCACATAGATTTAAGATGGACTTTGAGGATTATTATAGAAGAACTTCCTAGATTTTTGGTATTGTAGAGATTTTGTGAGTTTTCCGAGTAATACATCCCTGTCTGGATACGAGCAGGTAGAGGCGGCTCTAACACAGATATACCTAGGGGTAAAACCCGAGAACACCGCTTTGAGCTAGACTCGAACGAAAACTGG
Source organism: Viscum album (assembly GCA_963277665.1). Taxonomy (NCBI): domain Eukaryota; kingdom Viridiplantae; phylum Streptophyta; class Magnoliopsida; order Santalales; family Viscaceae; genus Viscum; species Viscum album. Next base: position 1,771,079,974 of record OY728152.1, read on the forward strand.
TGCACGACAATGGGCCTTGATGCACTCTTGGTTACGACACTCTGGAGGAATATGCTTAGGATAACTCTCATTTTCTTTACAAATCATTATGAAAGGTTTATGAGTATATAATTCCTCAAAGAAAACTTTTTTATGATTATGGATTATATCCATAAACAGTTCAATTTATGTTAAGTTTTTTATAAGTATGGAATTATGTATTTTGATTCATAAACTGATCTAGTTTATGACATTGTTTAGAAATAGCGCCTAGTGGAAGAAATGGAAATCGTATAAATGCATGCACTCCATGTAGGGATTTCCCTCCTGCTCAATATAATTATAGTGGAGTTGGTGATGCAAGTGGTGCCGATCAGTTAATCACCATACTGGGACAACTCACTCAGGTTATGAATAATAACCTTACCCATATGGAGCACCCTGATCTGTAGTGTGGAGGATCAATGTTAGATTGCTTCATGAGGCAACAACCGCTAACGTTCAATGGGAGTACAAATCCCTTAGTAGTTGAGCAATGGATAAATTCCCTAGAGAAAATATTTCAGGCTTTGGGGAGTAGTGAAAGGGAAAAAGTTATCATGGCAGTTTACCGCCTCACTGGAGATGCTGATCAATGGTGGTCATTGATTCAAAACACAAAGGAGGATGATGAAGTATCAAATATGGAATGGAGGGAGTTCAATGATCTGTTTTTAGAAAAATACTTTCCTCGCGACCATCGAGCAGATATGGAAAGGAAATTTCTAAGTCTGAGACAAAAGGAGGATGAGAATGTCGCAAAGTATGAGGCTAACATTACAAGGTTAGCAAGGTATGCTGGATATTATATATGTAACCCAAGAAGTAAGATTGATCGTTTCTTTTATGGGTTAAAACAATTTCTCCATCGAGAATTAGTCTCACAATCCTTCTCATCATACGAATACATTGTCTCATGTGCTATCAAGACAGAAATGGAATTCTCTAAGTCTTATGAATTTAAAGCAAAGAAAGAGAAGAAGAGATTTGTTGATCAATCTGGGAATGGAAATGAGGGGAAGAAGGGAAATGTTGAATATCCATCATGTGGTAAATGTGGGAAGAAACACCCTAGTACTTGCTTGAAGGGAATGGGTGTCTTTTACAAGTGTGGTGAAAAAGGACACCAAGCTCGTGATTGCAAAGGGAAGAAGGAAGCTACCGATGTTCAGTGCTACAATTTCAGGGAGATAGGACATTATGCAAATGAATGTCCTAAGTGTCAGTGGAACTTACCTCAAAAAAGTCCAAGGGATCAAGGCCAAGCTTTTGCTATCACTACTGCTGAGGTGGAACCTCCAAAAGACATGGTGGCAGGTAATTTAATGGTTTCCTCATGTTTAGAAAATGCATTATTTGATTCTGGATCATCGCATTGTTTCATATCTTCTTGGTTTGCAAAGAAAATTAGATATTTACAATTAGATTTAACAAGGGAGTTGTCAGTTAGAACTCGTATGGGAAGTATCATTGCCACAATGTTTTGTGAATCAGTCCCTATTAGAGCACATAAATGTTCTTTATCTGCTGATATCATCGTCATAACTATGATTGAGTTTGATATAATCCTCGGTATGGACTGGCTTTCGGACCATGATGCGAAGATTTATTGTAAGAAGAAGGAGGTTACGATTTTTGATGATGATGATAAGGAACACCTTATCTTTAGAGAAGAATCATCACCACCTAATTCTTTTCTAGATCCACCCCCAGTAGCTCAACTAAATTCAATTATTGGGGTGGAAGAGAATGAAATGACTATGGGTGAGGAAAGGAATGTTCAAATATAGGATGTACCAGTTGTGAAATAATATGTAGATGTGTTTCCGGACGATTTACCTGGACATCCTCTAGAACAAGAAGTTGATTTTTCCATTGTTATAATTCATGGATCAAGGCCTATATCGAAGAACCCTTATAGAATGGACACTGTAGAATTAAATGAACTAAAGAAACAACTATAGGAATTGAGTAATAAGAGATTTATTCTTTCTAGTGTTTCTCCATGGGGATCCCCTGTTCTTTTTGTTAAAAATAAAGATAGATCTATGAGGTTATATATCGACTACAGGGAGATCAATGCTATAACAATGAATAACAAGTATCCCCTACCTCGCATTGATGATTTATTTGAACAACTGCATGGAGCTCAATACTTTTCAAAGATTGACCTTCGATCCAGATACCATCAGTTTTGTGTGAAGAAGGAAGACATTCCGAAGACAGCATTTCGAACCAGGTACAGGCATTACGGGTTTACAGTAATGCCTTTTGGATTGACTAATGCACCCTCTGTATTCATGGATCTAATGAATAGAGTTTTCAAGGAATATCTCGATGAATTTGTGGTGGTATTTATTGATGATATCTTGGTATACTCCAAAATCTATGAAAACCATGAAAATCACTTGCGCATTATCCTGAAGACTCTGAGAAGACATGAATTATATGGGAAGTTTTAAAAATGTGAATTCTGGCTTTAGGAGATTTCTTTTCTTGGCCATATTGTCTCTAAATATAGACTCTCTGTTGATCCTTCTAAGACCAAGGCAATCCAAGAATGGCCAGCACCTACGAGTATAACTGAGGTACGTAGTTTTATTTGTTTAGCAGGTTATTATCGATGTTTCGTCAATAATTTTTCCCGATTGGCTAATCCATTAACGAAGCTCACACGTAAAAGGGTTAAATTTGTTTGGACAAAAGAGTGTGAAGAATGTTTTGAAGATCTGAAAAGAAGATTAGTCAATGCTTCTATTTTGAATCTACCATTGGGGAATGATGGGTTCGTTATTTATAGTGATGCATCAAAGAAAGGGCTTGGTTGTGTCCTTATGCAGAATGATAGGATTATTTCCTATGAATCACGACAGTGAAAATTTTACGAGCAAAACTATCCTACTCATGATCTCGAGTTAGCAGCTCTGATCATTGCTTTGAAGATATGGAGGCACTACCTCTATGGTGAAAAATATGAGATTTATACTGATCACAAGAGTTTGAAGTATATTTTTTCACAAAAATAACTCAACATTAGGCAAAAGAGATGGCTTGAATTACTCAAGGATTATGGTTGTAAGATACACTACTACTCGGGGAAAGAAAACAAGGTGGCAGATGCTTTGAGTAGAAAATATCATGGAGTTTTGAACAATATGATAATTTAAATGGATCCAATTTTCATGGATCTAGTAATGATGGACATGGGAATAACCAGGGAAGGTGAAACATCAATGCTTTTTCAAGTGGTTGCCAAACCATATTTACTAGAAAGGATTAAAAGTTCTCAGACCGATGATGAAGAATTTCAAAAGAAGATTAAAGCTGTGAATGATGGGAGATTGAGAGACATTGTGTATGAAGATGGAATTTTGAAATTCGGGAAGAGAATTTGTGTTCCCGATATACCTGATCTAAAAATGGAATTGCTGGATGATGCTCATAGTTCTAATTTCTCTATACACCCTGGGAGAACCAAATTTTATAGAGATTTGAAGGAACATTTTTGGTGGGACAACATGAAGAGGGAGATTGCTGATTTTGTGTCAAGGTGTATGGTTTGTCAACAAGTGAAAGCTGGAAGGCAACAACCTGGAGGAGTCATGCAACCTCTTCCCATAACGGAGTGGAAATGGGACAATATTATGATGGACTTTGTCATGGGGCTACCAAAGACTCCTAGAAGGAACAATGAAATATGGGTTATTGTTGATCGTCTTACCAAGTCCGCACATTTTCTTTCTATAAGAGAAGATCTACCACTGGAATGTCTAGCAAGACTATATATTAATTATGTTTTAAGACTTCATGGAGTACCCCTATCGATTGTTTCTGATCGTGATCCCTGTTTTACTTCAAGATTCTGGAAGAGTCTTCAGAAATCCCTGGATACTAAACTTCATTTGAGCACTACCTACCACCCTCAGACAGACAGACAATCATAACGGACTATTCAAACCTTAGAAGACATGTTGAGATCTTGCTCACTTGACTTTCAGGGTATGTGGGATCAATATTTACCTTTGGTAGAATTTTCCTATAACAATAGCTTCCATTCGAGTATTCAGATGGCACCATATGAAGCGTTATATAGAAAGAGATGTTGCACACCAACCTGTTGGGATGGCGTTGGTGAAAGAAAACTTGTAGGTCCAGAACTGGTGGAGGAAACAATGGAAAAGGTGAAGGTAATCCAAAATCACATCAAAGCATCTCAAAGTAGGCAGAAGAGCTATGCCCATAATCGAAGGAAGGATTTGGAATTTCAAGTCGGTGATCATGTTTTCCTAAAGGTATATCCATGGAAGGGATTCATACGTTTTGGTAAGAAAGGTAAATTGAGTCCCAAGTACATCGGACCTTTCGAAATTCTAGAACGAATTGGGGCTGTAGCTTACCGATTGGCAATGCCGTCAAGTCTATCCAAAGTTCACGATGTGTTCCACGTATCTCTATTGAGGAAATACATGCCTGAACCAACGCATGTACTCACCTATGAAGAATTAGAACTAGAACCCGATCTGTCTTAATGTGAAGAGTCGATCATGATTCTTGATACGAGAGAACAATTACTGAGAAACTGGATGACGCATCTGGTAAAAGTTTTGTGGAGAAACCATAAAATGGAAGAGGCAACGTGGGAACCCAAGGAACTTATGATGAAGAACCACCCGAGTCTTTTCATAAGGTAGTATTATATAAATTTCGAGGACAAAATTATTTTAAGGAGGGGAGAATGTAACACCCCAAGCTTCTACGGTACACTTCTCTTTGAATAATGTGATAGCGTGTGTTGTACGCAACATCGAGTTCTAACACACCACAACCAATCAAACTAGCCATTATAAATAGTAATACCTAATTTTTGAAATTTTATAAATTTTATCTCTCAAAGTGGACTTCATTTTTGGATTCGGAATATCAAATTTCACCTAGGGTGAAATTTTGGAACTTTTCGGATAACATTTATATTTTGATGAATAGTGAAAATTACTAAATTTTAATTAAAAACAACTTTTTTAATCAAAATAATTTATATTGAAAAATTTTGAATTTTTGTGGTTTTAAATTATATTTAGAATATATTTTTACCATTTAATACAATGTTGGTCATTGTACATTATTTTACAATTAAACCGAACATAAACAAGTGTCAATCTTTTGATAGTTATTTATTTTAACAACGGGAATTAATTTTAAATTAATTTTTGCCACTTCTGTGTTTTGAATTTGGAAAAATTGATTCCATATTTGGAATCAGGATGTTCATATTGTGTAAATAAGTATGTTTTATTTTTAGACATTCTGAATAATTACTTCGGTAAATATTTTATTTACCACGGTTAAAGGTAAATCCGGTAAATAAGGGTTAAAAAATAATATTATAATAATACTAAATTATTTAAAACGTGTCATAACCTTATTGGTGGATACATTTCCAACCATGGGAATCTTTGGGTCGATTTTGGGACCCCTTGGAGCCACTTGTAGGTGATAGGGACACTTTATTTTAATTAAGTTAAAATAAATACAAAAAATTACATAAGCCTATAGCTTTTAGAAAAACAATTTTTACATAGGGTTATATATGATCGATTATCAACTATAAATATTCATTAGAAAGATAAAAAGATTTCATACATAATTATATTTTATTTATAATTTTTAGACATTATATAATTTAATTTATTTATGACACAATGGTGATGCAGTAATTAATAATTTAATAAAAAATTAAAATAATTGATATTATAAACACCCAAATAAATATAATTTCAGACATTTTATGAATTACACTAATTTTATAGGATAATATGACATGTTAGTATTGATTTAATTAACTTTTTTCGAAGTAATAATTCTGTTATGTTTTTTACAAAAAATCAATTATTGAATAGTGTCAAAATTGACATAAAAGAGTTTTTAAAACAAATATTATATTATTAATTGATATTAAATTCTTAAAAATCTAAAGTTCGGCCAAAAGACTTATATAATGATATTTTTATCATTAATGGACCACTTGGGGATCTCTTGGATGTACATAGTAAGTTTATTAACTATATAATATAAAAATACAAAGTGACATGGTAAGTGTCAAACTAATTAACTAAGAGTTAAAACTAAAAGATAAGGTTAATATAATGACCCAAACCTATCTAAATTCTATTTTTTGAGTGGTTATCTACTTATCCACACCTTAAAATTTAAATAATACACTTTTGAGCCATTAGAAACCGAATATGAATTTATTATAAAATAATATTTCTAGCTTTTCCCAAGGTTCCCCTCACCCCTCTTATAAAAGGGATCTCCCACTTCTCATTAATTCACACCTTAAAAGCCTTTTGGTTCGCCCAGACCCTGACAAAATACTCTCTAAACTTCCTTCACTACAACCTAGAGTCCTTATTTTGATCAGAAAGCCATCCTAAGGATCCCTTTTGATCAAATAAAAAGGAAGAACCCGAAGAAGAGGTAATGTTTTCACCACCCTTTTTCAAATTCGTTTCTTCTTCAACTTCTTCTTTCTTTGTTATTCCCATTATAAAATAATGAATCCAGTATCTCCTATATACTTTAATATTATTATAAATATGGTACAACCATATTCAGTATTCTATCCATCCTTTGAATGACATGTCACCATACGTGCGTACGTACGACTTACCATCTCCATGTCGTGGTGTAATTTTTATTCAATATATTATTATTTGGATGGGTATAATAATGAATTATAATTCATGTAAATAATAAATATAACAAGATAATTATTCGGTATATATTATATACCATCCAATTATATGTTATTTTAATATCAAAAGAATGATATTGTCGCTCTTGCATACGTACGGACTACCGTCTCCCCGAACGCGATGAGATTCATTCTCCATCATATCCATTCATGTATAATTATCATTTGATGATTTAAACATAATGTTTAATGACTTGATATAATTCTGGATATGAATAATATACAACATATCCATGAAAAACATGGCTTACGTAACAGAACATATAAAATAAAACTAGTAAGTTAACACCCGAAACAACGATAATACTAAGATATTATTAACGAATCAATGTTAAAAGATCATATATGATATTATATTAATTTATATGATTATTTTATAATTTAATAACAATTATTTCACCATTATACAGGAGGTTAACCTACCCCCAACCAAGTAAAAGTACAAGGCAAGGGTTTATTTCACAATCTCTTCATTATCCGAGGTTGTTTATACATAATAATCTACTAGGATTTCTTTATCATCCACATCCATGTTTCTTAAAAATGTATATCAAAACATTTTTACTACTTACAATAATATGGGTTAAAGTCATTTATACCCTTGTTTGACTTTTTATAAGAGGTTTATATTGGAATCTTTCCGTCGTTTTCCAAACAAGGTGCTTTTTAACATTTTCGACAAGATTAAGGTAAGAATGTTTTTTTAACTTATACGGATGGTGCAACTATTTTCTGCCATTATAAAACCATCGAAGCTTCCATTACAATATTATAAGAATATTTTCCAAGAAAATGTTTTATTTTATAAATATATGACTCTTAAATGATTTAAAAATAGAAATAGATATTTCTCTAAAAAGAGTTTTGATTTCATCTTTGTCAACATCCTTTGATGGATTTTACGCTTATTTGAAGTTGATTTATTATGATACAAAAATTCTATATTGTATTGAAGGTTTTGTGATATTTTTGACTGTGGATGTGCTATTTTTATACTATTCATGGTTTATGGATAAAGTTTTTACATTTCGTGTGCTAGTTTTAATACGAATGTTTATGTTATTTTTAAGCCTGTTCATATGAGGAATGCATTGGATTTAATATGTGACGGGTGGAGCCCGCTATAGCTCCTCGATGCATCGGTATGTCTCACGAGACAAACTACTGTCTTGGCATAAAGCCTTGGCAAAATCTTATTTGTAGTCTTGGCACGAGGCCTTGGCTATGTGGTTATGATAGTATGGCATTATGCATTCTATCACTATGAAAGTGGTTATTGATATTGCATGTGATTATTCGATTAGTATAATATTCATGTGAATAAGTAAATGGAATTATGTCATTTTATTATTTCCATACTATGTTGAAGTTCAATTTCAAAAGGACTTTGATTTAGTTATACATTGCCTTAAATGTTTATTCTTATTTATGAAAGTTTCCGCTATATTGTTATCCTCACTGGGCATTTGAGCTCACCCATTTTCTATGTTTTATTTTTCCCAGGATGTGAAGAAGTAATTTATGAATGACCTGCAGGGATAATATGAGGGGATAAGAGTGTGGAATATGGAGACTATATTGTTTTAGTTTTCATTTTATGATGTAATGTAAACTTTAGTAGTATATCTAATGTTACCAAGGCTACTAATTGAATCTATCTTTCGAGATTTGATTTTTCTTGTGATCATGCCAATGTTATGTAATAATGCACCGAATCTAGGTAACTGGGGTTGGGGCTTACAAATATAATGAATTATAATATATAAATTAACATTATTCAATATGCACATATATATATAAGCATGTATAACATATTCATTGACGTACCCCAATTCATTGGAAAACACATATATATAGATGCGCGCATGTATGATATTGATCGATCCCAATTCATTGGAAAACACACACATATTCAATAATTTCAATTATACATATATATTAGAACGCATTATATATTTATAAATAAAAAAAATACATTAAATATAAAGAAATACAATAAATATATATAATAAATATAATGAATTAATAAATCTAATAAATATATATTGAATTAATAAATCTATTAAATATATAATGAATTAATAAATCTAATAAATATATAATAAATTAATAAATCTAATAAATATATTTAGTATTAATCTTATAATTATTTAATATATATATATATATAGTTATAACATGTGTTTTTTATTTAATGTATACAATAAATATTATCAGCGCTAAGAAAAGCGCTGATAAATGTTACATTTATCAGCACTAATAAAAGCTCTGATAAAGGGATATTTAAAGCGCTGATAAATGTGCCCTTTATCAGCGCTAAAACAAGCCCTTATAAATGGTAAACCTTTATCAGTGTTTTTTTAGCGCTGATAAAGGCCCACCCCTTTATCATCACTTTTCCGTTAGCGCTAATAAAGGCAGGCACATGCCTTGCCCAGTTTTGTGGTAATGGATCTTTAATGATGTAAAGGTTCTAAAGGGGTATTCATCAAATACTAATAACATCATGTTAATGAGAGATTTAATATTAAAGGGTCTGAAAACACATGGAATCCATGTTTCGATGCAGTATCTAATTCCTATAGTTTTACCTAGCATTTTTTCGAAGAATGTATTCCATACATTAATGAATTCGGGTTTCTTCTTCAAAGAAATATTCAGCAATGTTATAGACCTAGAGAAATTTCCATCTATGGAAAGATAAGTTTCCATCATATTATGTGAATTGGAAATGTTCTTCCCTCCTAAATTCTATGATATGATGGTTCATTTTATAGTTCATTTGGTGAGAGATATTTGAATCTATGGTCTTATACATTATAGATAAATGTTCCCCATTGAAAGGTATATGGAGATTTTGAAAGGGTGTGTCAAAAAGAGAAGTAGTCTAGTGGGTTGTATTACAGAGTGATATATTGTTGAAGAAGATATATAATTTTGTACCAATACCATTCTGGTGAGGAAAACATTGGCCTACCGAAATGTGGTCACACTGGGCGGCTTGAGGGTGATGGAATTTCTAAAAGAGAGGTCGTCGCATTCAATATTATAGATCGGGAGCAGGTCCACCTTTATGTTTTGTATAACAGTTTCAACATTGACCCATATGTTCAAACCCACAAAGAAATTATTAGGAATTGTAATCTATATAGGGATAAAAAATAGATATCAGATACACTTATTCAACAGTTTATAGGATTGTTTCAGAACCATATTTTTAAGAAGTTAGATAACAATCCGAACTCAATTTAAGAATGACTTTGATGGCTAGTTGGAGGACCAAGTGTGTATGTATTATCCTATAATTCTTATGTAGTTTACAGTTAAAAATTTTATACTAATGAACATGATGAAGACAGTACCATGCAGAATAGTAGGGTGACACTTGTTGATGGAGTAATTCTTGTTTCCGATGCTAAGGATAGAAATACAATTTATACGAACATGTCATACTTTGGAAACATCAGTCAAATATGGGATTTGGATTATACGAAATGATTTTTCAATGAAAGTAGGTTGATAACAAGAATACTGTTAAAATAAATGAATTGGGATTCATGAAAGTTAATTTTATAAGGAATGGGAGAAATATGAACCATTTATAATGGCCTCACTAGATATACAAGTATTGTTTGTTCCAGATCCCAAAAACTGAAATTGGTTAATTGTTCTGCTGTCGACCAAAAAAACTGAAGGGTCAGATTTAATTTCAATGGAGGATTCCACTTTCATTGGGGCATTTCAATCATTTCATAGTGTTCCCAATGTAGACGACATTTTTTATGTTAGAGGATACCACAATGAAGGGATTTACATAGTCGATAGAGGGGTAAAATCTTTTCAGCCTTTAAAAAAAGTGAGTTCATCAATCATATTTATTTTATTGTAATATACATTGTGTTACCTTATTATATTATCTATTCACTACTTCTTTTATGTAATATAAATTAAATGTTAAACCACTTCTGCAGATAATGACTTCTACACCTACTGATGTGTATAATCCCAAGGCGTAATAGGTCTCTCAACCTGCTACTACTGGTCCCAGTGTAGAGAAACAAGAGGTTTCTAAATTTGTTGCTATTGGTCCCAATGATGAGGTACAACAGGTTTCTCAACCTATTTTTTTCTGGTCGCAGTGCCAATTCTAGCGCTCCAGAGGAACATAATGATGATGCTGAAACTGAGGAAATTGTAGGCAATGAAACCTCGGAGGCATGAAAATAACAAGAGTGTTGTAGTTTGATATTTTTATCCAAAATATTTAATCCAAATGCATAAGGAATCAAATTTGAGGTGGGATGAAATAAGGAAGGCCGACATGTTAACCCCAAACATCCATGTTTAGTAGCTACATTTGAATTGTAACTCAGGAACACGTGCTGATTTATGTACAATTGTGGTGCCATGTTTTTACCAGGCATAAGACACTATTTTGGGAATCTATTTTGATGATATTATGATTTCATTTCTTTAATTTATTAAAATAAAATAAAATACTAAATGTTATACTTCCTCTTCATCATCCCTTGTAGAGTGCATTTATAGGAGATGCCTCACACAAGGTATATCTATTATGAGTTTCATGAAGGATTCATAGAGGATTCCACGCAATTTTACCAAAATATAATCTTAAATATGTTTAAGGGAAAGGAAATCCTTACTCACATCCTCTTTATGCACACTTGATATCCCAAGAAGCGTGGGATACATTTAGAAGCTATTGTACAGAGCAGACTTTTCAGGTACATTTTGTCTGGTAATAAATTGTTTTATGTTGCTTGTATTCATCACTTTGATTGAATGTTTTTTATTTATGAAATAGTAACTGAGTGCTGAAAATAAGGAATGGGTAAAAAACCATTGTACCCATACCGTAAAGCAAGTATAGGGTATGCTTCACTTGAGAAAAAATTGGTACGTACTTTAAACTACCATAATACATTTATGTGACATAAAACAACACCATAAACATGTTCCTCTGGTTAAATGAATATTGATGAATTGAAATCAAAAGTCACTTCTATCCCACTCCATATAATATGGAAGGAGGCTTGTGTAAATAAAGAGGGGATACTGATAGATGATAACACACAAAATGTGTGGAAACATGTGTAATTATGACAAAATATTGATTTGATTTGATTTAAATCACTATTACATAACAATGATTAATTATTTTCCTATATTTTCTATATGACATAGTCACATGAATCAACAACACTCACACCGGCTGCAAACATACTTTCAGTATCCTTGATGTAGCTAGAATAGTATGGTAACATTAGAGGTGTGGGTTTTGGGGTGATACCCCGAACATATTTTCAGAAAGAAAAACAAGAAAAGGATCAAATTGAGGAAATGAAAAAAATGAGAGAAACATTAGCTATGTTTCAAGAAGAATTACAACACCAGAGAGAGGTGATATTAGGTATGATGGGAAGGGGCAAAGAGAATAAACAACTCAAGAACAACCCATGTGTGATGATCCCGCCCCACCCCCACCAATTTTGAAGCGAGTCATTCCCATAAAAACATGATTTAGCTAAGGTAAACAATGTATTGAAAATTGTTTCTGTGAAATGTGAATCGCATATACACTGATACCTTTACTGTACTAATATTATACAGGGTTAAAATGGTTGTGATTTATATCAATCAACACCCACCTATTGCCTTTTAGTGAGGGCTATAGTGTTCAATATGTAGAACGACATGATACCCAACATACTGCTTCCAACAGATCATGTTAGAGTGTCAATTAACATAGCTAATAAGACAATAACCGAGATAACTATTCCAAATGACGATGAAGACATTCATACGGTCGAACAAGTTTTCGGAACAGTCATCACATGGCCGCCAATTCATGTAAAAAACATGTTGACAAGGAGGTATTCATTTCCAATTTATTTTTCATGTGGAACCTTTCACATTTAATGAAAAATATCTGAACCGATGAATATTATTAATGAACGAAAAAGGGAAGGGGTGAAATGAAATATCAACTCCAAACTATCTCAACGATCAACCAACCGATCTAAACGATCCATAAAGAGAACCTTCAACCCACTCATTCCATATAAACAATTAATATCATTGCAGGCTCATGTGCGTACAATTTCGATAGACGAAAATAATCACACATTTGATTTTGAAAAAATTATCTATAGACGGGAATAATCCAATTACATTAGTGTTGACAATGTAGATGAAATCCTCAAGTATGAATGGCTAGGAACCTCAGTTGTAAATGTATACATGATCTATGTTTTCATGATTCCATTTTACAAAAGATGATATACTATGATAATTATGACTACATACATTTCATATTTTTCAGAAGTGTATATATGAAAAAAATATTGAAGGGATTTCCCCATGAACAAAAATTTGGGCTCGTTGGTCCTCATATCACCTCTTTAAAAGAATAAATAAATGATGATAAATACAGTGAAATAATTTCATCCCCACTCAAATCATTTGAAAAACAATTATGGAGGACAAAATATATTTATTCCCAAAGATGCAGGGGTAAAATCTTACAATTTAGTCATATCAACTATATTTTTATTTTTTTCATCACTTATTCCTTTTGGTGTTTTTAAGCAGTATTGGATTCTCATTGCGGTCAATTTGGATACTCCAAAAATTTATATTCAAGATTCAATACATGGATATCCAACAAACTGACCACACATTATGGCATTTTTAAATTTGTAATAAAATAGATCCAATATTTTAGAACTGAAAATCTAGTTAAATAATTTATATTATCTTTTAATGAGGATTCTATTTTGATAGGGTGGTGCATCAATATTGTCTACTTCATGGAATGATTCAAAGGCCTAAGGATTGGAATGCCCAGAAGATCTAAAACTAGACAAGTATCACGGTATATATAATAAGATTTAACTATCCAAACACATATCAAAACAAATTAATTTTTTTCTCGATGTTTTTTCTGTGTCTAAAATAAACAAACAGAAAATATTATTGTTATTATGTTTGTAAATTTATGAAAGAGATCGTATTTTATCAACAAACTAGCATCCCTGAAGAGGTATTTTCGAAAATAATTACTAGTTCATTTAAAATATTTATTAATCCTTTTTGTCTTTATATTTTTTTAGTACTACAATTAATGTCGCAAAAAGTCATATTTACAAGATGATATAGATGTGTTTAGAAATGAATGGGCATTATACCTGATCGAAGATTTTACACAAATATGATGAAGGTGAATTCCTACTACTTATGTTATCCTTATATGATCATTGATATCTCCCTATGATCACCATTTCTTATGTTTCATATCATTTGGATATGAATAATTGTTTTATAACTGATTTGTCTTTGTATTGAAGAATAACTTAATGAGAGACTCTAATGAACTAGTTCTTTATGTTTCGATGTTTCCAAAAGCACTAGTCCTAAACTATTATGGTATTTATCATTTATGTTATGTAGTTTGGTCATTTATGTTGTTGTTTCAAATAATTTAGTGTGTTTCAAGAATATCGTTTGTGAATCACTCCAAATTTAATAACAAAATAAAGGAGTCTACAAAAATGTTGGTCAGCTACCTCTTTGCACAACATCTAATATGAACATCCAATCTGGCATCCCCATGATGCTCTCATACAACACCATCTCTAGGATATCATCATTCAGTGTTCAATTTTCCTTCACTTTCTGCACCCATTTACCCCATTTACTATGTAAATGGTTGAAAGAAGAGAAGGAAAAGTGATTGATAAATGATTATATCATAGAGATGGTGTCAGATGACCGCATCACTAGGACTCTAGATCAGAATTTCATATCAGATTATATGCTAAGCGGTAGTTAACCAACAATAGTAAAGTGAAAAAATATCATTGATTTTGTTATTAGATTGTATCTAGAACAAAGAAACCCTTTAGAAATATGTAATGGTGATGTTATGATATAATATCTCAATTTTAACTAAAAATTATATAATGAAACATTGATTTTATTTTAATTATTCCTCGAAGGGTTCATTAATTTTATAATATTTTTGTCCATGTGACATGTCTTTGAAAGAAGACCAACAATGCTATGTTTTCTCAATCACAAAGGTAATATTGATGTTTTCATAGTAAAATAATTTTCCATAGAATTAATGCGATGTTTTATATTTATTTTTAATTTATTTATTTCATGTAATAAATATTAATCTACTCATATGTGATATCAATGTATGAAATTTTTATGTCATTATAGTTGGTATCAGAGTAACTGACCTATTAAATATCAATAAAAAACATTCAGTTGTGTTGATACATTATGAAGATGATCCATAAGTCATTTGAAATGTGTAGGAATCAACCCCACCTCAATACGAAACATGATGCAGCCTTTATTACTCAAAGTGTCTCTTTTTATTTAAAATTGAAATTATTTTTATTAAAAAGAACAAGTGACATACTAAAAATTGAGCCAAAGAATTCCGATTTTTTTTATACTTTAGTGAAATAATCCATAAGTCATCTGTGACCTGTAGGAATCGACCACATTTCAATTCAATGCACAATGAACTGGTATGAATCAAAGTGTCTCTTTTTATTTAAAATTGAAATTATATTTATAAAAAAACACATGTTACATACTTATGGTCAATGCCATAACCTAACTGCATAGTCTATGGGGGCCTCCACCAACAACGAGTGGTCAAAACCACTTCAACTAAGTCCTATCTATGTGAACACGACTCCAACAGCGCATCGAACAACAAATGATGAGTGAAAATCACCAAAAAAACCTAATCCACGTCATCTGACACCTCGTGCCCATATGACCATGTCCCTAAAATCATGATGACCAAAACCATGTAAAGTTTCTATGGTGGCCCTTATGTGAATCCACTCTATTAAAAATTGAAGAGGTTTCACATGGATATTCACTGCCACCTACATAGTTTTCCAAACTATGTAAAGTGTCTATGGTGGCCCTTACGGTTTTTTCTGGGAGATCGCATGGTTTTTCAAAATTGTGTGCCTTTGTCTGTGATTTCATGAAATGGAGTTCTTAGACCCCACTACACCCAAAACCCCACGGTACTTTGTGATCCTTAAAACCCATACAAAAACATGGACTTGGTTCAATCAAAAACTCAAAATTAGGTTCGAAATATAAAAAAAGACAGCCCGCTCACCAATCTTAAAAAATTGAAAAAGGTTGAGTATTTTTTGACCATCTCAAAAACCCAAGAAATTACCATATCTTAACATTAACATAGATCATCCCTAAGCTATTATGATTTAACCAGATATGATACCACATATACTCATCTCATCAAAATCAACATGGTCTACCCTAATCATTATGTCATAGTTCAACTACCCTTAAGGCACTCCCCACCTTAGGAGTTACCTACCCAGTCACTTGTTGACCCAAAACTCAAATTTATTGATGGTACACCAACCATCCCTAGACTCAAATGTCCTCCCACAATGCATCATAATTCTTGCACATCATCGGGAGGTAAAATAGTACCTATATCATATTTAACACCCATCAAGTCTTGTATCACATCATATGCCCATATATACTTGTTCCATACACAACAATCATAAAATATCACATCTCATCAGATGACCATAGTTCTTGCATCTCAATAATTGATCAAATAAACCCACATCACACACACACACACACACACACACACATATATATATATATATATATATGCATACAAATCAAATTCTAGGATCCTACTCCCTTCATATAGAACCTGCATCACATCGATTCCCAGATTCAGACACACCTCACATACAAATCTACATCTCTTTGATTCCCATATAAATCTCAATTCCAACACAACTCATATATATATAAAAATATCACAACATAATTGATAGAAACCTATTAACCAGTGCCTAGTTAGTCTAAAGACAATACCCGTGCACCTCATGCACCAAAAACTGGCCAAATCCAAAATGAAACAAAATCGTTGTCACACCAACAACATACCACTAACAATCATTAGATCGTCATCCTACTCTAACCCTAATAGCTTGATAGTGTGCTTTTGTCCTGATGCCTAACTACCTGAGTTCTTGCCTCCCTATGGAGCTCCACTAGACACTAGCCACTAATCCCACTACGGGGTCCCAGTATCTTTTACAAGGCTTCCACGTGTAGCTAAATCCCAACTACCCACTCCTGGTACTACTCTCAGTCCGAACTCATATCCATGACTCATCCCTATTTCCTTTCTCCCACCTATCCGATAAGGCTTTCTACAGAACCTCTCCAAATGTCTCATCTAGTCGCATGCATGAACTCCTTTATAACCTTATCACATTGGGTCGGAACATGCCCTGGATTCCAACACTAAAAGAACAGTACTGTAAACCCACTCCTCAGAAGTCTTCTTGAGT
This sequence comes from Viscum album, assembly GCA_963277665.1. Lineage (NCBI taxonomy): Eukaryota > Viridiplantae > Streptophyta > Magnoliopsida > Santalales > Viscaceae > Viscum > Viscum album. The sequence goes on from OY728152.1 coordinate 1,771,097,152, forward strand.
CCCTGGCCTAACTTCCCTGCTAAGACTCCTCATGGCCTCTCTCTGTGGTGTATGAAGCATCATTGCACGGCTCACCCGACACTTTCACCCATCTCGAATAAGAATAGGCATTCAAGTTTCCCTCAGCTATTAGTGGCTAATTGAATTCCTCTAAGAAGGATGTAAGTCTGAAGATGTCAAGTTGTAACCTGATTGTGTGTCACAAGCCATCCTCAAAACATTTCACCCTAGTGATGTCATCTCCCACCATTTAAGGTGAAAATCATGACATGCTAGTGAAATTAATTGCATAGTCCATGAGAGAAGTATCCCTTTGCTAGAGGTTTCTGGATTCACAAGCTCTGTCTACCCTCAATGCCTCTAGATTATGTTCTAAAAAAATCTGGCCTCAAAATCCTTTTGAGACAGTCCCCTGTGTCTGTACACCTATACCTATACATCCCACAATAATTATGTATTTTCTATGAGAGTGTATGTCAACTGCCTCACCCTCTTTCCTGGGGTATCTCGAGCTGGTCAAAGATAGTTTGTACCAAATCTATCAAGTTATCTGTTGTTTTCGATCTACCCTCACTCTGAAATATTGATGGGTTATGAGACTATAAATCTCGAGTCAAGTACCCCATAGATGGCTCATCTCCATGTGATCCCCTATAGATTTCCTTTATGAAATGAACTGAGCTCACCCTGTGCTTCTCATCAATACATTGCCCAAATTTTTCCATCTGTAGCTTTCTCTCATGTATCAAATCCTGTACCAGGAGATCATGATCATCCATAACCTTTAGGGCCTCATCCCAAGTCCCAGGGGGCTCATCCCATGAACACTTAAGCAGCACCATATCTCCACCCTTCTAACACTCCACTGAATCCCTTCTAGATGGCATCCCACTGAATACTAATCATGATAGTTAAACAACCACATCATTGTATATATACAAATATTTCCAACAAAAAATGTTGTAACATGTAACACATCTCACCACCCTTACACTACCTTTCAACACCATGTCACACAAAATATGTTCTCAAGGCTACTTACCTACCCATATAATGGTCAGGTATCAAGTATTATTTAGTCTTATGGCCCCTTACCTACACACATTAGATTCTAGAATCACATATAATTCATCCTCATAGACCCTTAACGACCCATGATATGGTCAGGCATCAAATCTCAAAAAAAAAGTTTTTAGAGTATAATTCTGCTGAAGAGGTTATACATAAAAAACACTATTTAGGTTCATTGTTGACACTTAAAACAACTCACCCCCGATAATCATCTATGTCTACCCTTCTCAGGGTCAGGACCATAAATCATATGCATATAAAGTCACATACAGATCTCATTAGAACCACATGTTTGGGTAGGCTAAGTAGAATTCCACCAAAAGTGGCTAAGTAAGAAAACACTATTTAGCTTCTTAGCTAACACTTTAAACATTCGAACCCCTCTTAGCTCAATCTAGGTTCCCAATAAAAATCACAATAAAGAATACATCATATGAGCCTAAGGTCCTATCATGATACATAATCAAACCTCCCTTTCCATACTAGGCCATGAGTCAAAATCCACATAATTGCTAAATATCACACCCAAGTATGCCACCTGAGGTGGAAATAAAATACAATATAAAAGAGAAAAGTAAAACATCAATTTACTACTATTGGAAACATAGACTCTCCCCTGTGAATGGGGATGAAATAACCCAAACATAAGCTATCTACCGAGTCCTAACATACACAAAAGAAAAAGAGACATACTCAAAATTGAGAAAACGCATTAATATTGTTTTAAAATTATAAAACAATTCTCTATGACGCATTTGTGACATGTAAGAATCAACCCAACCTTAATAAGATGCATGGTGTGACCGATATAACTCCAAATGTGTCTTTTTTTATTAAAAATTTACATTTTATTGATGTATTATTTCATATTAATGTTTAATTTATTTCATTATTGTATTACAAACATAATATTTTGTTTCTTATATAGGTGGATTTTTTTTCTTGAGTTCAGATTCATTATTCGGCAACTAATACCTTGGATGAAAATATTTAAGATGGGATCATAGATGAAAAAAGGATGGACCATTAATGTTTTTAACTGTTTATTGGATAATTGTAATTGTAACCATATAAAACATTCTTTGAAATATATATAGCAGTGTGTATCTTTTTGTATTCATGATGTCAGGTAAATTTATATAGCATTGTCTATGAAACTCTTGTGTGCGATGTTTTGTTCTTCTGCTTTTTGGTTGTGTGCAAGTGTTGTTTTGTGTTGGTGTGTGTAGGTGTTGGGTGTGCTGTTAAATAAACAGCACATCATAGGAAACTCAACCTCAATCAGTGATATTTTGAGTGATGATAAAGTCCCATTTTATCAGCTCTAATGATGCTCTGATAAATTGGGCCTTTATCATCCCTCAAAGTAGCGCTGATAAAGGGGTCCCATTATCCATGCTAAAATAATTTTGGAAAAGGGGGACCTTTATCAGAACTTTTTTTGTGGATAAAGTCCCACCTTTAATAGGGATTTTTTAGTGCTATTAAAGGGGACTCCCCTTTATCTTCTCCATGATTAGAAGTGATTTTCTAACACTATTTAAAGTGATTTCAAGTACTTTTAAAAGCCTTATTTGTAGTAGTGCTTCGTTATGGTCTATTATAGTTTCACATTGACTCATATGAGTATATAATTCTTTTACTGATTTATGATATTTATGGTATTTACACTTGGCCTGGTACATGAAGGATGTATAATTACATGAATCTTTATTGGAACGTATAGATTAACATGTACTGCATATGATAGTCCAGGTATGTTATATTACAATTCTATTTTAAATTTACTAATATACCATGTATGTTTCATTATAATTCCTTTTATGAACCATGATAGGATTTTTATAAGAAAACATAATATTATCCATTTTAGGAATTTGATAAGAATGCATGTTTTCACCGCACTATTCTATTATATAATTATCATTCTTTGAATATATTCAATGATATATTATTTCCTATATATGTAGTCTCTTTCCATGAATATTTTTTATGTTTGTGCTTCTCTTTCATGTCTACCTATACTTATTGAAGTGTTCATGATTCCAATAGATTTATTAATGGTTCCCATGTACTTTATATATTTTGGTGATTAATTAGTAATCCATTTTTTTATTCCATGATTATATACTTAGACATCATGTTTTCTTTTATTTATTACTTGTTATCTTATGCCCTGTTATAATTTCCATGCACTTTTGGGTCAAATAAAATGTTGGAATCAGTCTAATTGAAGAAAATTTATAACTTAGCATCAAATGATAGAAAACCTGTATATTCAATGGTCTATTTTACTAGGATATTTATTTCATATAAATATAAAATGATTTAAAAATGAATGTATGTTTTTATTGGGTTTCATCAGTTAGTATAAATGTTATCTTTCTTATTATTTTTATAATAATAATAATAATAATAATTTTAGGATATATTAAAAATCAAATAATAATGAATAAAATGTGTTGTAAGATATACCAATTTAGTTATGTATTTAGTTTCATCTTTCATATTTTCGAGAGTATTAGGATTGATTTCACTTATAATATGAAAATTTACTATAATTATTATTTCATATTACTAATAATAACTAATTTTTCACCCATTAAATTAATGAAATTTTCAATAATTTTTACATATGAAAAATTGAAATAATGAAAAAAATGTTTAAAATGAACTAATAAATTTTAGAATATTGATATTATAATTAAATTATAATATCAATATAACACATGTATATAATATGAAAATAAAAATTTTACTATTTGTAATTGTGTTTCATGTATGATTTTTTCTATTTGATTATCAATATCTTTTATTAAATGTGTTCTTATTTACTATTTATCTGTATATATATACATGTTTATATGTTTTAATATATTCACTAATTAGATTATGGTATCAGGTATTTAATTGACCGTAATTGCATACATTTATGAAGAACCACTAGTGAATATGAAAAAGGAGTTGATGAAGTCTTGGAATTTTCTAAATGAAATCTTCAAAACATTGATTTGACTTTCTATCCATGTGTAAAGTGTTTGAATATGATAAATTTAAACTCCAGATAAATCAAGTATCATCTCATTTGTCATGGTTTAAGCCTCAATTATACGTGTTAGACCTAACATGGTGAAAGAACTGAAAATTCAACATCCAATGTTGATGAAAATATTCATAATGAGGTAGAGGATTTTATTGAGGAATTAATTCTTGATTTAGGTGTTCAAACCATAAAAAATAGCAACTATTGAATGACTGTATGGAGATTCTGACAAACTATTATTCCCATACTATAGTAAATATACAGTGTTATCACCGGTTTTGAGATTAGTTAACTTAAAAGCAGAAAAATGTGTGGAGTGATAAAAGTTTCTCCAGCTTACATGATCTTTTGAAAGAGCTACTTCCAGAAGGAAATGGGCTTCTAGATTCCAATTATAAGGTGAAGAAAATATTATGCCCAATGGGATTGGGGTATAAAAAGATACATGATCTTTATAATGATTTTGTATCTTATTAGAATGAATATGAATATATATCAAGTTTTCCAACCTGTGGGACATCACGTTATAAGATAGATGGGAAATTGAACTTAGATTCATTCTTAGTTATTGTCATCTAACGTCATGAAAATTCAATTTTGTACTTTCTAATGATATAAACCAATATTTTTGCATACAATTATGATAATTCAATTGTGATTCATTATTAGGTACTAGAATAAAAACTCCTGGTAAATCAATTTGGTAACTTACAATAATAACTCATTGGAAGCACCTATTTGGAAATTTAATTAACATTAAAATGTTAATATGGAATTTCGATGAGCACATATCTGATGGTATCTTTCGTCACCCTTATGATTCACCACAATGGAATAGTTTTGATACAATATTTCATGATTTTGGAAGTGAAGTTAGAAATATCAGAATGAGATTGTGTATTGATGGGATGAATCCATATCGATGCCTCAATATCCAGCATAGTTTATGGCATTTTTTATGGTTGTTTATAACTTTTCCAGACATCTATTTATGAAGAAAAAAATATTATGATGAGATTGAATATTTCTGGACCAAACCAACTAGGAAATGATATTGATGTGTATCTTTCACCATTGATTGATGATTTGAAACTACTATGGGATGCAGGTGTTAAAGTTTTCAATGTATATAGGAAATAATATTTTTTTTCAAGCTATGATAATGTTCACTATAAATGACTTTATTTCATATGGAAACTTATCTGGATATAGTGTCAAGGGACATAAATCATGTCCAATTTGTGAAGAATGAACTTTATATTATCAATTTCAGAATAGAAAAAATACAACATACATGGGACATTGAGGATTTTTGAAAATTTATCATCTTTATCATAGATTGAAAAAAATTAACGGTTTACAAGAATGCATCAGTCAACATTGAAAATTGTTAGCTAAAGAATATTATGACAGGATAAAAAATATTGACTCGACATTTGGAAAGAAAGGAAGTTATAGTATTCAAAGAAATATCTGGAAGAAGAAGTCCATTATTTTTTGTACTACCTTATTAGATGTTTTTAGAGATAAAACATAACATCGATGTTATGCATGTTGAGAAAAACATATGTAAAATTTTGATTGGAAATTTTTTAGAAATAAAATTAAAGACAAAATATGGATTTCAAGATAGATTGTACATGATATTAGTGAGAGTATATTTAGAGTCAGCTCCCACTGTGAAGGAGAACATAACATATTTACCTCCAGCTTGTCACATTTAAATAAAATTGAAACGATAAAAAAATTTCAGTGTATTCATGGTATTATAGTATCCAGTGGTTTTTTTTCAAATTTGATTAATGTTTTTGTCATTGAAGGATCGTAAATTAATAGGTATGAAATGTCATGATTTTTATGTATTGATGTAATAGCTTATACCTGAATCAGGGCATGGTATATTGCTGATAGATGTCAAAAAGACCATCATCAAGTTATGTAATATTTTGAAATCCATTTGTAGAAAATTAATTGAGCCAAATTTGTTAGATTTATTAGATAATGAAGTAACTCTTATTCTTTGTCAACTAGAAATGTATTTCTCACCTACATTTTTTGATATAATGGTTTATCTACTAATTCATTTGGCATGTGAGATAAGAATATGTGGGACTATTTATTTATAATGGATGTATAATTTTGACCGATATATGAAAAATTTTAAGGGATATGTTAAAACTCATTATCTATCCGAGGGTACTATTGTTCCAAAATATGTATCAGATGAAGTGATTGAGTTATGTACTAATTATTTGTATAAGGTGGACCATATTAGTATGCCTTTATCTCATCATATGACTGTTTATAGTGAAGGTTGAATGGTTTGAGGATTAAATGTAAAGTTCATTACAGGTGATGAAGTGATAAAAGCACATTTTTACATTTTAAACAACACAGATGAGGTTAAATAATAAATATCCTCACATATTGCTGAATTAATGTTATGATTTCTAAAAAAAATGAAAAGTGGATGTTTATTGAGCATAAGAAGACATTTATTTCATGGTTTAAAGAGAATGTCACCACAGATATATCTGTATTAGAAACATTGAGGTAGTTAGCACAGGGACCATCTATTAATGTGATCACATCGTATGGTTTTGATATTAATAGCTACACATTTTACAAAAAAAATATAGATGAAAAGATTACCATTTAGAATTTTGGTGTGATGGTTTTTGCTGAAGCAGTCAATATTTTGACTGCCAAAGATAAAAAACTAATTGCTGCATCAATGCCATATTTTGGAGTTTTGGAAGACATATGGGAAAATTATTATATTAAATTTTGAGTCACTATTTTTAAGTGTAATTGGGTCGACAGTATGAGTGGTGTGAAACATATGTTTTGATGATAATAATAATGAAAGTGGCCCAAATAAAGTTCAGTTTATTAGTTATATATCGATGGAGATCTGTTTTAGGATTAGTATTTTATATCCTGATTGGAAGTCAATGGACTGGATAGAGAAGCAAAAACTCTGGGAGGTTGTTATTGTAAAATATCTTAATTGATTTATTTTATCTTATTTTTGAATACTAATTATTTTAAATAACATATATAATTTATTCAATTACATATGGTATTCAATTTATAGAAAACCAAATAAATTAAGAAAATACATCTCTCTTTTGTGGAGGCTTGATAGAGAGATTTTAAAACAAAACTAACGAAAAATAATTTTTTTTGGAAAGAGATGTTTTGAAAACACATGGCTCAATTATCAGTTTATTGATTAAGAAAACTGGAAGTGATTTGTTAACAGTCATCATGAAGAAAAATTTTATGTATGATAATTATTTTATATTATAAAATTTATTATATATTTTTCTAATTACTTAGTAGTTTATTTTAATAAAATAGGACTCCATGATATCACATCAAGAGATCCAGTTGAGAAATTTATACCATCATACTTTATTACATGGAGGGTATCCGTATTTAGAGAAGAAAATGATTGAAGAAAATTTTTGAATCATTAAGAGCTCGATCTAGTAGTTGTTTCGAACAGGTCTAGTATCGTCCTCCATCTCTTCCCACTCACCATGAAAAATAAATTCGAGCAAGAAGAATAAAAAATGAAAATTTTATTACAGAGAAATCTAAGAATGTAACCGATAAAATTGTAAGTAAATATTATTTATTTGTCATCAATTATTATACTTTATAAATTTAAAACACTAATATAACTTTTTCATTTTTAATTTCAAGATGAACATCAAGAGAAATAGACACAGGGATCTTTTATCCCCAAGGGTAAGATGGACATCCTAACCACTGCTTTGGGAAAGGAAAAAAACCTTGGAAATGTTAGAGGTTGTCAGGAAGGTGATAGTATTCAAAAGGTTTTTGGTATGATTAAGAAATCAAGAGTTAGGGAAATACAATCCTTAAAAGCTGAGATGAATGATATGAAATAGTTTATGCGTGATAAAATTTAAGAAGAATTATAGAAGGAATTATCAAAAAACATGTAAAGGCAATCACAATCTGTGAAGCCTTCCTAGGTATATTATTTATTTGACATCAATTAATCTAATTTATAAATTATAAACAAGAATATAAATTTTTCATTTTTCAGCCTTCCCTGCCTACTCAACCAAACTACCCTTCCCCATTTGCCTACCATGTCCTGTCTGCATTATCGTCCTATGTTAATAATTTATTTTTCATCAATATTTATATTTTATAAATTATATACACTAATATAAAATTTTCGTTTTTCATCCTTCCCAGCCTACTCAGCCGGACTACCATACCCTATCTGCCTACTTCAATCCTCCCACTCAACGTTCGGACTAATCCTTATAATATTTATTTGTCATTAATTTTTATATTTTATAAATTATAAACACTAATATACTTTTTTTCATTTTTCATCTTTCCCAGCATGGTCACCTAGACTACCCTACCCCATCTGGCAACATTGATCCTCAATGACCTCGCTCAGACAAAAACGTGTATTGTGAGTTTTTTGTTTGAGATACTCATATATATATTTCTGTGTTTGGACTCCTACATTTTTTAGAGTAGTCTACACATCACCATCCTATGAAAATGGGTCAGGTTAGAGTATCAGTACTTGATATTGTAGATCCAAATTCCCTACTACCATTATCTACTAAGTAGATCATTAGAGTTGTGGATTTTTTGGGTCATTTTTTACTTTTCCAACTGGTATTCATCATTATATTTCATTTGAGGTATATATTTTTTAAATATTAATTACAAATGATTAAAAATTACTTATAATTGTTTCTGACATTTAACTTATATAAGATTATCTGAAAGTAAATTAAACTGCACAAATGAAATAAAATGTTCCAAAACCGTCGAATATAGATACTTCTAATATTTTTTATGGGATAAAATGAATATCTCAGGCTTATTCTTTATTGAATTATATCTATGAGTTTTATATTATGTCTAATATATGTAGAAGACAATATCCATTAAGATTACTCAAATAATATATCATGCATCTATTTGATTTTGAAGAGCTCAGCCTGAATGTGGTGCAATTTTTTCCCATGTAAGTAAATTGACAAATGAATTTGTATTTATTTAATAAAATATGGTTTTAAATTGACTAATTATATTTTATTTTTTAATTAGGTATCTAAAAATGATTCTTCTACAAAATTAAAGTACATGCATTTATAGTTTTATGGATCTGGAATTCATTTCCATGGAAGTGAAACATGTGAAGAATCCTGATAGAGTTGAATGTATATGTGAGAGATTATCACATATGAATATTGAGTATTGATTTTTTACATTTCATGATAAGTAAGAATAGAAACATATTTTTGAACAAATGATCATTATAATGTCATTAATTGTGAACTTTTTGTATTATATGGGTATTGGATGTTAGGTGTATTTTTCTCAAGTGAATGCACCTTATACTAGTTTTTCTCTTTATTAGCGAATGTTTTTATAATATTTTATACCTTTTTAGATAGGTAAGTTTGTTTTTATAAGATCATTATATTTAATTCTCATTTTTTATACATGTATTATTAGTTAATATATATGAAAATACTATTCAAGAAAAACATTAAACAAGGAATACATGTCGATAAAGAGACTAAATAAAATCAAATATGTGGAAGTACATGTAATTTGTTTTTATATTAAATTTTATTCAGATTTTTTTGTTACATATTAGCTTTTATAATCAGTTTAATCTTTTAAAACTGCAGTGTCATTGTGAAAAAGGACATGCTGAATGTGGTTATTATATTCTACGATTCATGTACGAGATAATCACAACTAGGGAAAGTACTAAATTTGATAAGGTCAGTTGTATTAATTTTTTTATATTTTCTACCATATTATTCTATTTTTTAATCTCATATCATTCAATATTGTTGTAGTCATTCATTGATTACCAGTCTTATTGTCAATCTAATCTTACCCATATTCAGTTTATTTTTGGAAACTATTTGTTAAGTCTAATTAGTATTTGAGGTATGAATATTATAATATTTATGAATAATATTACCTATGGTTTTAAAAAACTAACTATTTTGATACAATAGGTGTTTGACCATACTGATAATCAAATGAATTCTTCAAAAATAACAAACAATGAGCATGTTTTAAATTTTAGGTACATGTATTTTAATTCTATGTTATAATACAAATGGGTAGATAATTTTTTGATTAACTATATAAAATCATGTAAGTTGTAGATTTCTAGTCAATGGTAAATATTGTTTGATTGTTTTATATTTTTTATTATAGGGGTTTTGATTATTTTTTATGTGTAATATTTTCAATTTTCTAAAAAAATGAACTTTCACCATCGGTTTTTTAAAAAACTGATCCCAAAAATTTTGAAAAAAAAATATTCGGTTTTCAGCTTCGGTTATTCAAAAACCAACATCAAAAACCCTCCTCGGGCTGGATTCTGGTGTTGGTTTTTGAAAAATATACCCCAAAAATAATATTTTTTATGTCTCCTTTATAAACGTTGGTTAAAACAGACATCAAAAATAAAAAAATGATGTTAAGTCCTATTTTTGAACTAGTGATCACTTTCATGACTATCTTAAAAGTATTTTTTCACGTCTCATACCATCAATGTATCATGAGTTTACTTATCATACTATTTTAGTAGTCATGGTTCACTCTTATGGTCATTATATTAGTCAAGGTTCACTCCCCAGGCCATCTTAGTTTATCTCTTGAGATATATATCTTTCCCCAATGCATCAAAGGGAGATATTGGTCCCACCCATCTCATAATGAAATAATACATTCATGTTTCACAATATCACTAAATATAATAGCATAACCCATGAAAGGTAATGGGTATCATAAACATGTAAACATATCATAACCTGTGAAAATAGGTAAAAGTGTAATAATTATTTCATCAAAAACATAACCCATAAAAAGAACCAGGTTTTATAAATTTAATTCCATCATAACATAAACCATTGAGATAAATAATATGAATGGTATTCTTGAACTATAAAAAATTACGTCATCATAGGTGGGGATGGATTTTGAATGATCACTAAGAACATGATCTTTCTTTAAAAATAACTTTTTAAAACATAAAAATTCTTCCAAACCCTTTTCATTTAAACCTCTTTGAAACCATATAAAGGAATCATGAAAATCATTTAAAAAAGGTCTTTAGGAAAATATCCTTTCATTATTGAAATAGTTTTCTTTTCTTAAAATGCCATGCATTTTTAAAATAAAAAATTTAATTATAGAATAACATTGTAATATTGTAGGGGAAGCATAAAATAAATAGGAATTATGAATGCATAAAAATCCATTCATGCCATATAAGTTAAAATAAAACATTCTTCTCATACTTTTACTAGAAAAATCCAAAAGAACATCATTTGGAAATAAAAATAAGTATTCCTTTCAAACCAACCAGTAAAAAGTAAAAAACTGGTAAGAATGTCTTTAAAAATCCATAAGAGAACAATAAAAAAATTTATGATTTTTTTAGAAAACATGGACATGGATAATAAATATTACCCAATAGAGACTTAAAACGAAATTGACCCAAATATAGAAGATATCGTGAAATCAATACTCATCACTTAATAATCTGTAGAATAATATTCCCCATGTAAAAAAATTATAATAATATGGAAATATCATAAAATTATGGATAAGAAACATAAAAGGCATTTGTGGAAAATTCATACACCACATAGGATAAACATGTAGTGTATGTGGCATCTGTCTCATAAAAATAAAAGTGAGAAGAAATTCCCCTACCTTGTGTTTTGAATCTCTTCGTAACTGAACAAGATTCTAATATAATAAATATATGTTTATTATATATATAATATAGAAACAAATTATTATATCTAATACCACAATTTTTTTTATTATGACCTTATATTAGAAACTTATTAATGATCTTATGATAAGGTCTCACTTCGGGTAATATTCGAATTGTTCCCCGTATTTGTCTTAATTTGTTATATCATTGGTCCTTATACATATATCATGATTTCAAAATAAAAATCATTATATAAAAATCATATATATCAATTATATATACATTAAAATAATATATAATATAATGAAGTATGAAGTGGAATACACCATTCATGGAGATGATAAGCCATAGATACACATGAACGGTGTTTCCATTTTTAAGTGTCATATTGAAAGAAAGTATGTAAATGGAAAAAGTATATATATATATATATATATATATGTATGTATATAAATATTTCATTATTCAAGTATCATGATTATATCATTAATTTCTAACATCTTAACAATATATATTTTTTAAATCATACATGAATGGTGAATGTGCAAGATGAATCTCATTGTGTCATGGAGATGGTAAGCCCGTCGTACAAATGAGCAATGATATCAATCCGTATTGGTAAAGGGTAGGGAATTGGATGGAATTGGAATTATACAGAAATAATATTATGTTATATTTATTATTTAAATAATTTTTATTCATCATCATTCAAATAGAAATAATGTATACATGAAAGACATTTTACAGGGCGGTGTGGAGACGGTATGTCGTACGTACGCACACAGAGTGATATTGTTTTTCATAAGATGTGTAAAAGAAGGAATATGTTTGTACCATAATATTAAAAACATAATAAAATATTTTATATGCTTGAGTTATTAATTTTGTATGGAAACTACTTAGAAAGAGAATGTAGAAGAAGAAAGGATCTTTGAAATAGGTGATAAAACAATAAGTCATTTTTAGGTTTCTCCTTTTGATTTGTCAAAAATGACTCCGTATGATAGATTTCATACAAAATAACGGAATTTAAGATGTAGTTAGGTATTTTTTTGTGGAAATTGGAAGGTTTCGGCCAATCCAATGGGATTTGTAGATGTGAATTAAAGAATAGGGTTCCCTTTTATAAGTGGGAGGAGGGACACTTTAGGAAACTCCAAAACTATGAATTTATTATAAAATTATTTCCCATTTTAAATAGCTCCAAAATGAGTTGTTTATATTATAAGATGAGTATGGCTCTCAGTCACCACATCCAATGAATTTGAGATATAATTAGGATACAAAATGAAGCTTATATTTTGGCTTTAACCCTTAGCTAAACAATTTTACTCTTACGGTAACAACTTGAATTTTTACAATATACAATTAATATATTTAATATAATATTTAAAATGAAAACCGATTGTATAATTTATGACATATTTGATACTTTAAACGTCAGTTGGATGAACATTATATTTTTATTAATTTTATATCATTTAATAAAATTTTAGTTATTTCAATGTATCATTTATTTCAATTTTGATACTATTCAGTATTTTCATTTTTAAAAATATCAAACAAGCATGATAATATAAAACAAAAACATCCACAATGTCACTGAAATTTCTACATTATCTATAAATTTTTTTATGAAATTAATTAAGTAAAATTATATTTATTTTAATAATTTTAATATCATTTATTTGATTACTCAATTAATTAAACAACCACTGCATCATTATTATATAGGAATTTAATTAAGTTATTTATTATATAAAAATAAAAAATAAATTATCATGATGAATATAAATTTAGTATCTTTAAAACGAATAATTATAGTCCAGTTTATTTTTTGTATAACTCTATATTAAAAATCATTTTGTTATTAAATTTTGAATATGACCCTTTTAACACCTCTTTAAATTAAATATAATAAAGGTCTTAATATAACACATGTGGATTAAAAAAGGATCATATTTTTAACCTCAGCTTGATTTGGGTTTAAAAAAACATTTCAAATGAAATTAGGACATGTGTAAGGGTAATTTTATATTATTAAAATATTATTTTTACCTATAATTACCTTATTTACCTTTAACAGATGTAAATAAAACTCAAATGTAATTATTCAAATAATATATTGATCCTATTAGTCAAAAAAATTCATACATATTACAACCATGTATATCCGTTTTTCAAAATTAAATTCACATAAGCGGTAAAATTATGTTTACTACTAATCCAACAAATGTGTCTAGAAGGCGAGTAAAAGAGACATTCAAAATTTCAATAAATTTTTATAACTAATTCTAGTATAAAAACTATTACAATGAACTAAATTTAATTAATATATATATTATATATCAATTGTGACTTTAAATATTTTTAAATTAAAAAATAAATATTTAAATGAAAAAGTCCGTATTTAAAAATAATGCAGTGTTTTTCATTTTTCACTAAAAATTTAATGTTTTCAAAAAATACCAATAATTCAACCTAATATTATTTCAAATATTCTAAATTAAAAATTGATATTTATTTTACCAAAATCAACTTCCATGAGTGTCTAAGATTATATTTATTAAAAGGACATTAACAGTGGTTCTCTCGAGAAAATGGTATTTTTAAACATTGGAGGACTTTACAAAGGATCATATAATTTATTATCAATATTTGAAAAGTAGTTATTAATATTAATATAAATATGTTTGAATTATAGGTTATAATTATCTCATATAAATAATTAAAATAATAAAAAGATATGTTTTTTAGAAACTCTGTGTTGTGTGTATCGTACACCAACTCCGGGTTGTGTGGATCATATGCCAACTCGGTGTTGCATGTAACCTACAACAAGCCAGTTTAGTGTGAAAGGAATATTTGAATTAGTGGAAAGATATTTTCAGTGATGTGTGAAGTAAAAAATATTAAAATATTAAATAAATTTGAAAAAATCACCAAAATCACGGGGTGTTACATTATACCCCCCTTAAATTGAATTTTCCTTCAAAATTTATCTGGTTCATCAAAGTATTGATAATTGAAAATATCATTCCTAGAAACACACATCATAAAAATGGATATTAAAAATACCTTTATTAATAGAAATTTGGAACCATAACGATTAACCAAAGTAACATACAATTGGGTGTCCACATTGGAGAACATAGGTTGGGAGTGAATATTGGATATGGAGGAAAAGCATAAATATTTATAAAGAGTGATTTCTTTCATCATTAAAAAAATTGAATCATAAAAGGAATGTTTAAGGCCTCAAATTCATAAATCTCTAATGATTTAAATGGCTAATAGGTCAAATAAAATTATAGTGTTATGAATTTTTATTATAACTTTCAGAACATTGACTAATTCTTGATAAATTTCTATAAACCAAATTTCATTCTTGGGTTGTTCTTTGAACAATTTCTAATACATCCATTACCTAATGGAATAAATGTCCTGAAATTAACTATCATTAATAAAGAATGTAGATACCATTTTAATAGATCTTATGGCTCATAAATGAATAAAAGGCAAACTATTTGTCTCTTATAAATTAACATGCATTCCTCTATAAAAAAAATTAATAGTACAAGTTTATTATAAATGTTGATTCCAAAAAATAATTGTACATTAACAAATACATCACGTATTCTAGTGGTAGGGATGAAACCCTTATCATCCTTCAGTCATGGTTTCAAGACCCGCAGCCTTGCCAGACATGATTGGTTGTCTCCTGACATACATGATGTCCTTTTTTTAAAACCACACTATTATAATATATAAGGTGGAAATCCTTGAAATAAGGTTAATAACTTATTATCCTTTTAACCAAGGTTTTCAACACCAAATCAATGCGCAAATAATTCCTCCTAAATTTAACTTAAACTTTTCATTAATGGTTAACCTTATAACCCTTCTCAAAAGTGAAAATTCAAAACATTAGAAAGATAGTCACAAAATTGTCATAACATTGATTCATTTTTATATCATAAAGTATCTCTTGGTTATAACTTTAAAAACATGTAAATAACCATATTGTATATTCCATTGAAACATGGTAACAACCTGAATTACCATAAATCCTTTTTGAAAACATTCATGCTTCTTGATTCGAATTTCTTTTGGATCAATTGATTAAATCCAAAAATGTTGTAAACTTCATCAATGATAGCATAAACCAAAATTCAACAGGTACTTAATTAGTTCCAAGGTTATGAATACTGTGAAATTTACTTATTCATATCCCACATGTCTTTATCCAAAAAATATTATCTTTACATAAAGAACATATCGAAGGTTACCTTCCCTTAGTGAAAATATCACTTTGTCATTAAATCACTTCTCTAGTACAACATAAACTTATAAATACTAAGTGAAAACACATAAGCAGAAAAATCCTTGTGTATTTCATTATTCATAACTTTTTAATCCAAATACATAAATACATAGATTACCTCATCCTTATCGGGTTAATAATAATACCTCTTTCTTTCACATTTCATCAGTAGTCTCATCATCATCCAAAATGTAACCATTTCCTATAACACTTTGCTGATTATTTTTAGGAACTTTCCTCTTAGGACATTGGGTTTCATAATGGATATTTTCCCCAAACATAAAACACATAACCTTCAATGATGAGTAAGGGAGGCCAAAATTTACTTCCATTTAATTAACTGAACTCTTCATATTTCCCTTGATATCAATTTCTTTGTGTCCCTATTTTCAACAGTCAAAACACATTATTATTCCTCTAAGACATTAAATTATGTGATTCTTTCCACATTTTAGACATAAAGGAAACTAAATCTTCTTTCTTTCATGGTCTCCATTATCCAAACTCTCAGCGATCTCCTTCTTTCTCTTCCTTGGTGAGTCTGAGGATTTGTTAATGTAGATGTTGTTAATCATGTTCCTTGAAAAAATTTTAATCGTGATAATAACATCTTTCACTCAGGTGATCATCCAACTTGACCACTCATTAGAAAATATTACATTAAATTCATAATTAATCATGTTCCTTTGAGTTCCCTCTATTGTACAAAACCATAAGAATAGTGTGAGAATTACTTATCATAGTAGAAAACCATATAGTCATTAAGATATTTACTTTTTTGATTTCTAAAACAAGAAACTTTCCATAATATATGAAATATTTGGTTTATACTATTTTATTCATAGCTTTCATATATCTAAATCATTTATCATGTCTTGTGAAGAGTTTTGGAATTCCCAAATCATATTTCCCTGCAGTGTCAAATCAGGTTTATAGTAAGGACCATTGTCGTGTACGAGATTACCTAGAGTCAGGCCTAGAACAACTTGTTAGAGATCTTACCCCTATGAATATTTTTGCTAGAGACACATCCACTTGTAGTATCTTGACATAAATGTATTTCTAGGAAACCACTCACTCTATCCTTTACTAAAATTTCAAGAAAATTTCTAAAATGTTGACTAATCTTTATACTTATCCTTAGAGAGATCCCTAGATATATCCATAGAAATATACATAGGTATCTTAATAAATGTTTCTGCATCCTAGTTTCCAAAGTTTAACTAAACCTATCCTTTGATACCAACTATAGAGACCCATGCTTAACAAACATGGATATTACATCATTTTAGATGTATAATCAGTACATTACAATAATACATGCCTGGGGACCATAATAGTTTAGTGTATTTGGAAACATGTAAAACATCTTATATCCTATTAAAATATCTTCAATGTCTCCCACAAAAATCTCTAACTTTAATACTTCCACCTATAGCCTTTCTTCGTAAACTGTGGAAAGGAAAAATAAGAAAGGGGTGAGCTCAGATGCTCAGTAAGTGTAAAAAGTGATACATATAGTCATAAACAAGAGTATAAGGTTATAATAATTTGATGATGAAATATAAAATATCATCACCTCCATATCAAATATCATAATAGAAATCATGGCTTAAATACTGGAAGTTCATAGGCCATAATCCATAATTAAATAAAGAGCATGAGCCAGGAAAACATAACATGGGAGTAAGACATGGAAGTGTGGAAGACACATAAGAATATAATTATATCCATAGTATACAAATCATATACACCAATATTATCTTCTGTGTATGGGCTCACTTCCCATACCATCATAGTATCATGAGTTTAATTCTCATACCATCTTAGTTGTCATCGTATGCTCCCATGGCCATTATATTAGTCAAGGTTCACTCCCAAAACCATATTATTTTATCTCATGAGATATAAATATTTACCAAATGCATTATAGGGAGATATAGGTCCCACCCATATTATAATGAAATCATACATTCATGTTTCACAAGATCATTAAAAATAATAACATAACCCCTGAAATGGAATGGGTATCATAAACATTTAAAAATATCATAACATCTGGAAAGAGATACAAGTTTCATAATAATTTCATTAAAAACATAACCCATGAAAAGAATTAGGTTTATTAAACATCATTCCATCTTATCAAAAACGATTCTGATAAGGAATATTAATGGTATTCTTTATCTATAATAATGTGTGTCATCATAGGTGGGGAAGGATTTTGAAAGATCACTTGTAACCTGAATTTTCCTTAAAAATAAATTTTTAAAAAATTAAAAAAATTAAAAACCCATTTCATTTGATCCACATTGAAAACATATAAAGGAATCATGAAAATAATTTAAAATATTTCTTGAGGAAAATATCCCTTCTTTGTTGAAATAGTTTTCCTTTCATAAAATTATGCACAATTTTGAAAGATATAGTTTTATTGAAAAATAGACTTGTAAACTTATAGGGGAATCTTAAAGGAAATAAGGTGTTATGAAATCATAAAATCCATTCATGTCATATAAGTTAAAATAAAACATTCTTCTTGTAATTTTACCAGAAATGTCAAAAATTACTTTATTTGGAAAATAAAAGAAATATTCATGTCAAACCATGTAGTAAAAAGTAAAAAATGTTTAAAATGATTTTAAACATCTATTGGATAAAAATAAAATAGTTATTTTTTTTAAAAAGCAATGAGTCTTGATATTATTAAAAATAGAGTTACAAAAGATGGAATGAGGGGAGTTTACATTTATCACATTAAAGGATATACATCAACTGACTGGGTATGTTGGAGTAGTCCGTGAAATTCTTTTCTGAGGAGCCTTTGTTAGAAAGATAATCCACAAGATGGTTTGCTTTATGATAGATGTGGGTGATGATGTAGTTCATTGAAGAAAGAGTTCCCAGGCATCTATTCTATTTTTTGGTGAGCTTCCAAGCAAGGTGGATTTGTCTGAGCCTAATTGATTGAAAAATTAAGGTTGAATCACTCTCAAACCAGATATAATTCCAGTTCCTTTGTCAAGAAATTTCCACTGATTGAATAATACCCTATATTTCTTCTTCAAGAGCTATATCATGACCACATGCACCATATTTCCCCTCTATGAAATCACCATTATGATCTATGAAAGAAATATTGTATCCAACAGGTCCATCATTCCCTCTCAAACCACCATCCATGTTGTATTTTATCCACCCTATAAATAGAGGCAACCAGAAAACTTCCGTAGTACCCATAGGTTTATGGAAGTTACCTTGAAGATGGTGTTTTCTCAAAATGGTCAGGTCCTAGATAGAATTATCACAACATACAGTATGTGAGGAATTAGCTAGTTTCACAAAAATCACGATGGAATATATAGTTTCTTTGGGATTGAGGGAATGCGCATCATGAAGGGTTTTATTTTTGAAATTCCAAACAATATTTATAACCACTGCATAGGTGAACAGAAATGTAATATGAGCCTGCTTCGAAAATTGAAAAGAGAGTAGGTCTAATATTATCTGTGAGAAAACAATAGGTTGTGGGTAGTGAAGATCAAAAATTTAAAACAGAGAATTCCCTAGGGAAATAGATGTGTTGCAGGTAAAAAACAGATTATTTACATTCTCATGGTGTTGGAAGAATATAGTTCATATGGAGCTTAAGGAAATACCCACTCATTGAAAGTTCACTTCAACTTAATGTTTATTAAGATGAAGACGCCAAAGTAGTATAAAACGGGATGACATCAACCATTTTTTGTTAAAATTTCCCAAACCTGTACTCTCACCATGGATGAGGTTATTAAAGTAGATTTTATAGTCTAGAATTCCATTTGGACTTGGTTCCCATAGGATAAGGTCATTACTATCCATGAAGTCATAATTTTCAACAATGTGATCAATGTGAGGTGGTTGTCTATTACCATACTCGATATGGTTTTTGATGAATGAGTCATAATCAATGTCCAAATCTGTGGTGCTAACACTGAAAATAAGTGGTGCACCAATCAATTTGTGCTTCCAGAATTTGAGAGAGGATTGGTCACTAACCATCCAATGAGATTTACTATTTATGTTCTAGAAAATACTTATAAGGCCATTCAAGATGGATGATTTAATATATGACATAGTCCTTTCAGTGATCCTTTTGAGGAGGAATTGGTGCTAACTACAAAGGATGACAGACTCATCCTTGGAATTTTATATGAAAGAAAGCCCAAAGTCTGCTTAAATTGTCATTTTTTTGGACATTTTGTCTCAGATTGCAACAGGACTAAATTATGTAACCTCTGTAAGATCTGTGGTCATGATGATGAGAACTGCAGGAGAGGTAAAGGCAAGAAGAATGCCCCATCCAATAGTGTCGAACCTTCCAGAGATAAAGAACTTCACATCACCCCTGACACTGAGGTTGGGGGGGGTGATGGGAATTCATTACCTGAAGGGAATCTGTATGTGGCTCGGGAGATTAATGCAGAGGGGCAGGATGAGCCTACTGCCCCGAATACAGTGCAGAAATTGGGTAATGATCCTGCTGCTTTGGTGAATGATTCGAATTCAGAATCCTTTCAGGCTCCAGTCATTAACAATGATGTTATTAGATTACAGGATGTTGACTTAGTTCCTATGGAATTGAGTACAGATTATGCTACCACGATGACTGAGCAGATCCCAGAATCTTCTCAAGCTCTGGTCAGCAATTTAGATGGGAATAATATGGATGCAGTTCCTGTTGACACTTTTCTGGAATTTGGGAAGCAAACTACTGTGATCCTTGATGCAGGTCTCTCAAATGTTAATACTGGTGACGAGAGACCAAATGAGAACTATGAGCTCTCAAAGGAGGGAAATATGGAAAAAAGGGTTCTTCCTTCCAGCTTACTTACTGCCCCAATTCTTTGTGGCAATAGGTTCTCCCTGCTCACCAATGACGAGTCCAATGGTGAGGAAAAGGACCCTGAAGTGGATGGAAACATGTCTGGAAATTCTGCCGACAATGCTGCCATCCCACCTAATATTGATATGATGAAGCAAAATGGTGGGCCAAGCTCTAGGCTCAGATCAAAAAAATGAAGATTCTGTTTTGGAATTGTCAAGGGATTGGGAATTCTCCCACGGTCAGATCCCTTAGACACTTTATTATGACCAACAGACCTTTGCTAATTGGTGTTGCTGAACCAAGAATGAAGTTTGAAAAGTGGAAAGCCTTCAAATGGGAGAATTTGGGCTATTCCTTCATTGCAAACAATCAAATCGATGGTAGTTCTGAAACCCTGTGGGTGTTCAAACATGACAGTGTCACCATTAATATGATAAGAGCTGATCTACAATCAATTACTCTTACATGTTGTTCTGCTGGTATCCCAATTTCTGTGACTTTTGTGTATGCGTTCAATATGTACACTAGAAGATGTGCCTTATGGAGAAGCTTAATTGAGATTTCGGAGCATATGTCAAACAGATGGGTCCTACTTAGTGATTTTAACACTGTTCTGAAGCCTGATGAAAAAACAGAAAATGCCTTCTGTCGTGTTGCTGCTGATGACTTTTCTTACTGTATTGATACGTGTAGCCTCTCTGAGGTACATATTTCTGGTTCTGAGTTCACATGGAGACGTCTCACTATTAATGGCAGACATGCAAGCAAATTGGACAGGTTCTTTGTTCAAGTTGATGACAGGAACGCTGCAATTGATGTTTCTAAGAGAACACTTCCGAGACTACATTCTGATCACAATCCTCTTTTGATTGATCTTTGCTTACGATCTGCAAGGGCAGTGCCCCTCCCCTTTAAGTTCAATAATGCTTGGCTTGTCATTCCGGGTTGTAGAGAAGTGATTCTGGAGGCTTGGAAAACTGACTACATGGGCAGCCCTTCTCATATCCTCTGTTGTAAATTAAAGCTGGTCAAAGAAAGGCTGAAGAGGTGGAGTGAAGAATCCTTTGCATCCCTTGATAAGGACATCACAGAGGCTGAAATTTCTTTATCAAACTGTCAGGAACAGAACATACATCATGATTTCCCAGCACAAGATGAAATTCAGTCTGCATCAAATCTAGATAAACTGCTATATTTGAAACAAACCCTGGAATGAAATCAATTTAATATTAGATGACTGAAAGATGGGGATAGTAACTCACGATTGTTTCATTGTTTGAATAGGGAGAAAAGGATCAAGAGAAGTCTTCAAGCCTTGAGTATTGAGGACAATATCTTCTCATCTGAATATGATATAGTCAATGCTGCCATAAGTTACTTTGAGAAACTTTACTCAGATCATGATGAGGACTACTCTGATTGGATCATTCACTGTTTTAAACCATCAATTTAGGATGATCAAAACAAAATGATTGTTGACACTCCCACGGAAAAAGAGATACATGATGCATTATTCTCATTAAACATTGATAGTGTGGCAGGTCCGGATGGTTTGACGAATAAATTTTTCATGTTTTACTGGGACATTTTACACACTGATGTTGCCAACTCCATAGGTGAGTTCTTTAGATCATCTTACATCCCTTATGGTATGAACTCGAACTTCGTTGCTTTAATTCCTAAGAAAGAGAATTCCATTAATGTCAAAGACTTCAGACCAGTTGCTATTGGTAATACTGTACCAAAGATGATTAGTAAGATCATGACACACAGATTGGGATGTCTTGCAAAGGAACCCATTTCAAAAAACCAATACGGTATTATCCCAGGTCAGAAAATTTAGAGTTTTCTTTTCACTGCATATGAGTGTGTCAATGCTTTGAAAACACGAGTGAAGGATGGGACCATGGAATTAAATATTGACATATCTAAAGCCTTTGATACTATCCGATGGAACTTCCTATTTACCATTTTAAAAAGGCATGGGTTTTCACAAAGAGTGGTTGATCTGATTGGAGAAATTCTTTCCAGTGCTAGAATCTCAATTCTTATTAATGGATCTCCAAGGGGCTTCTTCAAATGTTCAGGGGGAGTCAGGCAAGGGGATCCCCTATCTGGGATATTTTTTTCTTTTGCAGAGGACTAATTAAGTTGGTGCCTTACAGATCTTGCAAACTTTGGATGGTATCAAAGAATGAAAGTAGGACAGATTTATGCTCACTCACACCTTCTCTATGCTGATGACATTCTGCTTTTTGGTAAAGATGATAAAGGAACCATCTCCTCCATAAGAGGCATTTTTTCACACTATGAGAAGGTTGTTGGACAAGATATTAATTGGGGGAAGTCCTCGATCATTTTTGGTGAAGGACTCTCTGCCTCGAGGAAAAATAGAATTGCCTTGAAACTTGGTGTCAAAAGGGGTGTTGTTACTTTCATCTATCTTGGAGTGCCTCTCTTTTGGGGCAGGGTTAAAAGAGGTTATCTGGAAAACATTGCGCTGAAAATCACAAATCAATTAGCAAGCTGGAAAGGAAAAAACATGTCACAGGCATGAAGGATCTTTTTGGTCAAGTCTGTGATTAATTCTATGTTTGCCTACTCATTTTCTTTGTATCGATGGCCTCGTGCTCTCATCAAGGATCTTACCGGTAAAATCAAAAAAAAAATTGGACTGGATCGATTCATGAGAGGAAACTGATCACAGTTTCTTGGAAAGAGTGTGTGAAACCAATCCAAATGGGTGGAATGGGAGTCAAAGACATAAAGATATTCAATAACACATTGATTAGCAAGTTCACCTGGAATTTAATTTCACAGTCAGATGAATCCCTGGAATTTCTGCAGGCTCTCTTTGTTGACAAACTCTATCCTGGTTACTCCTATTATATGCGCTCATCTATTTGGTCTTCTTTAAAGAAGGCTTACAATGAGTTGATGGTCAGTTCAAAATGGATTGTCTGTAAGAATTCCCTTCTCAATTTATGGAATACCCCATGGTTTTCTCAGCCTATTTGTGATGTTGTGGTCACTCCTCCTCTCCTACGGTGGATGACCATTGCTGATTTCAATAGTTCTTTGCACTGCGAGGCAGTTCCCACTCAAATTGCAGCTGAAATTTCGAGATACTGCTATAGTGACTGTGACACGCTGGTATGGACGAAAAACCTGAATGGTACCTTCAACACGAGGGATTATTACCAGTCCATTTCTGGGGATTCTATAGAGCTTTCGGTCTGGGTAACAGCTTTTAAAAGAACCTTCATCCCTCCAGCACACTCGGTGTTGATCTGGAGAATTTGGAAAGGTAAACTACCGCTGCAGGCTATGCTGCAGCGCACTGGTTTCTAGATGGCAGCGGTTTGTGCCTTCTGCGTGGTGGCGGATGAAACAACCTCCCATATTTTTGTCTCTTGTAAATTTTCTTGCAGTTTATGGAATTACATCCAGGGAATCTTCAACTACGGCCTTAGTTCTGTCTCGGTTGGGGAGATGTTACAATCCATCTGCCAGACCGAATGCAGCGAGCAGGTTCAGGGATTATTATTGGCAGCCTCAGCATGCTTGATTTCTTTTTTATGTAAGTAAATAAATTCCTTGATGTTCAACAATATCATGCCCTCATTTCATGATGGTGTAATGTCCATTCATCGTGCGGTTCACACTGCTTCTAGGATTCACACTAGAACTATGAATAATGATGTTGCTGATCTTGTTCTGTTGAGATCTCTTGGTGTTATTGGCAGGGCAAAGAAGCTGTTGATGATGAAATATATTAGATGTATTCCACCCATCTCTCGCTGGCTGAAGGTTAATGTTGATGGGGCGGCTGATAGGGCGCCTGGTCCCTCTGGATGTGGTGGAGTCTTTCGTAACCACATGGGTTTTGTCAAAGGATCCTTTTTTCACATCATTGGCAATGGATTTGCAATTGAGGCGGAGATCTGGGCTATGATAAAGGCTATTAGATATGCTGTCCAATTTGGATGGCATGACTTATGGATTGAGTCGGATTCATCTATTGCAGTTCAGATCCTTCGAGAACGATCAAGGAACGTGCCTTGGAAGATGTTACCTGCTTTGGTTGATTGTCTATGACTTGTGGAAACGATTTACATTGAAGTCATTCATGTCTACCGTGAGGCTAATCAAGTTGCGGATTCTCTCTCCAAAAGAGAAATTCAAGAGGTGAGTTTGTGTTGGTCTTTTAGATCACCTACGTTTTGTAATAGCCTTGTTCAGGCTGATTATTGTGGTGAGTGATACACTCACCTCTGTAGATCGTCCTCTTGAACGCTATTGTACTTTTTACTTTTTAATTTATTTTAATGGGAGCAGGCCAACCTGTCTCCTGATCTTCTTGGGGGTATTTTCTGAGATTTAGGATGTTTTTTAGGTCACCCTGAGTGAATTTGGTGATGTCATCAGCAAAAATATCTTGATAGGGTGTAGAGATTCCTCTTTCTTCTCTGATTGTTCTAATTTCACCTGTGCGTGTCATGTGAAGCAGGAGTCTACTAAGATAGTCATCTTCAATTGAAAAAATGATGGTAGAGAGAGGGTCTCCTTTCCTCACACCTCTAGAAAAAAAGAAGTAACCCTTAGGGGATTCATTAATAATAATGGATAAGTGAGTAGAGATCATGAGTGTCTTGATCCATTGTATGAACTTCATGTGAAATTATAATTCATGAAGATGTGGCAAATGAATTTCCAATCAGTAGTGTCAAAGGATTTTTTGATATATAATTTGAGAGTAAAATTTCCTCCTCTAGCAGATTTCTGAAGAAGGTTAACACATTATGAGGTAGTGAGAAGGGAATCCTAAATTTTTCTCAATTCCACATATACAAATTGATTCTAGGAAATAATTTTCCCAAAGATGTTATAAAGATGAGTAGTAAGTATTTTTGTGATGATATTGTAAATAGAGTTGACAATCACAACTTGTCCAAATTGAGAAATATCACAATAATTTTCTACCTTATGGATTAAGGAAATAAACTGATAATTGAATCATTGAGAGAGGGATCCATCTATGAATGAGTTCTTAACCAGTTTGAAAACCTCCAAGTTGATGGTATCTCAATAGAACTGGAATAAGTGATTGGTAATGTCATCCGAACCTGGTTAACATCCTTTATTGAGGCCAAAAATATAATCTCTGATCTCTGTGTCATGTGGGAAAGAAGTAAGAAGGAGATTATAATCTTTAGTAACAAGGTTGGGGATGATTCCGTCCATAATTTCTACATTTCTTCTAGGGTCATTGAAGAGGTTCATATAATAAGATACAATCAGATTTTAGAGGATTTTCATATCATCCAAAATTCTATCTCCATACTTTAGAAGAGATAATGGCCTATTAACTCTTTTGAATCTTTGAAGGGCATTGAAAATTTTGGTATTGAGATCTCCCTCAGTAAGCCAATTACCTTTGAAATGTTTCTTTTGGATGTTGTCCTTGAGTCTGATAAGTTCATTGAGTTTAGAGGACATGTTAGAATCTTGGGAAAGATCACAAGAAAAATTACCTTTGCTGAAGTCCTCTTTAATTCCTTGAAGGGATCTCTCAAGAGAATAGATCTCTTGATCAAGGAGGATGAATTTTTTGTTACTCCACTGCCTCATTTTAAACTTAATAGCCTTTAGCTTGTAAATACTGGAAAGGGGTTTATCATTGTGTTCTTTAATGTTCAAGGTATCTTTTACAATTTGATAGAATTCTGGAAGGGTAGTCCAAGCATTGTTAAACCAAAAATGAATGGTCTGCATGTCCCCCTTAGGATTTAAGTTTTTAAGGATTGGGTGATCGTCAGAGTTGTGTCTCTCCAAGGTGACACATGAGATGGTTTTCCAACGTTCATGTATTGAATCATTACCAAAATCACGATCAATTAAGCTTACCCTCATGCCACTGAGGTTTCTCCTCTACCAGGTGAATTTGAAACCAATACTATTTAATTCAATATGATTGGACTCTTCAAGACGGGATCTGAATTACCTCATAAAAATAGAACTGGAAGTGTTTCCCAGTTTCTCATCTGCATTGAAGTCACCCAAATATGGAAGAGATTGTGAAATCAACTCTCATCACTTGATAATCAATAAAATAATTCCCCATGTAAATAATAAAATTATAATCATATAGAAATATAATAATCCTCTAGATAATACACATAAAATACATTAATGGATAGTACACACAACACATATAATAAACATGTAGTGTATGAGTCATGTGTCTCACAAAAATAATGGTGAGACAAAAATCCTCATACCTTGTGTCTTCACTCTCTTCGTACTCAAAAAAGATTCTTATATAATAAATATAACTTTATTATACATGTTTTAAATAAGAATATTCATATATCTTATACCACATATGGTTTGATTATGACCATATATTACCCTCTTGTTAATGATCTCATGTTATGGTTTCACTTCGGGTAATATTTGCTTTCTTCTTCGCATGTGTCTTAATATGTTATATCATTGTTCCTTATACTTATATCATGTTTAAAGAATATAAATAATGACATAAATATCATATATATCCAATATATTTATATTAATATAATCTATATCATAAATAAGTACAAAATTGAATACACAGTACATGGAGATGGAAAGACATACGTAAGCATGAAAGTTGTTCTAATTTATAATTGTCATGTAGAAAGAAAGTATAAAAATGAAATATGAATATATATATTTTTAAATAAATGTATAATTATTCTAGTTTAATTGTTATATTGTAAATTTCAAACTTATTAATACTATATATTTGTATAATCATCTTTTAACGGTGAATGTGGAAGATGAATCTCATCACATTGTGGAGACGGTAAGACGTATGTACGCATGAGTGATGATATGATTATGTATTGGTAAATGGTTTGGAATTGGATATAATATGAATTATAAAGGCAAAATTTTATTTATTATTTATTATTTAAATCCTTTGTATTCATCATCATACCCATATAAATAAAGTTTACATGACAAACAGTTTACACCATGGCGTGGATACGGTAAGTCGTACAAACGCATGCATGATGATATTATTTTTCGTAGGATGGGTAAAAGGAGTAATATGGTTTTCACATAATCATAAAAAACATATAATCATATATTATATTCTCGATTTATTAATTTGGTATTGAAAAAACATAGAAATAGGAATTGGAAGAAGAAAACAACTTTGAAAGAGGTGATAAAACAATTACCTCTTTTTCGGGTATCTCCTTTTGATTTTCTCAAAATGACTCCTTGGGATAGCTTTATTCCCAAATCATGGCCTCTAGAATGTAGTGAGGGAAGTTTGGAGAGGAAATGTTCAAGGGTTTACCAAGACAAAGTGCATTGGAGGTGTGAATTAAAGAGGAGAGGTTCTATTTTATAAGAGCGAGGAGGGACACTTCAGGAAACTCCAAAACTATTAATTTATTATAAAATGTTTTTCGATTTAAAATAGATAATAAATTATATTTTTATATTTTAAAATTATTATGGGTATAAATACCTTAAACCAGTGAATTTGGGTCATGTTTAGGTCAAAAAATGTACCTTATCTTTTGGAATTAAACCTTAGTTAAACAATGTAACTCTAACTATGACAACATAACTTTTTACTATATATGGTTATTATAATTACTATTAAATTCCAAAAGAACCTAAATTGGATAATTTATGAAACCTTTGAAACTTTCCATGTATAGTTGGAGAAGATTTATATTTTTATGAATTTAATTGAATTTAATAAAATATTATTTATTTTAAATTATCATTTATGTCAATTTTGATACTATTCAATATTTTTATTTTTTATAATATAATACCAACATTATAACTGGGAACCAACACATAAAAATTTCACTAACATGTATAAGTTATCTATAAATTTTTTGGATTTAATTAATTAGGTCAAAATATATTTATTTTCATGTTTTTAATATCATTTATTTGATAACCCAATTTATTTAACAATTATTGCATCATCGTTATACAAGCTTTTAATTAAGTTTTTTCTTTTCCTAAAATAAAACATTAAATTATCATGATGAATATACATTTATTATCTTTAAAATAAATAATTATAGTAGAAATTATCTAATGTATAACCAAATATTAAAAATTATTTAATTTTAAAATTTGGAATATGACACTTTTAACTCTTGTTAAAATAAAATATAATAAAAGTCTGAATCTAACATAAATTTCTTAAAAAGGATCATATTTTTGAAATAATGTTTACTTGGGTCTAAAAAAACATATCCTAAGAAATTAAAACATGTGTTATGGTAATTGTATATTATTATAATGTTATTTTCACCTTTAATTACCCTATTTATCTTTAACCGCAGTAAATAAAATTCAAAAGTTAATATTCACCAATAATTATTTTGATCCTATTATATAAAATTTTTCATAATTATTAAAACCATGTATTTCTATTTTTATAAATTCAATTCAAAGAAGTGGTAAACTTATATTTACTGTTAATCCCACAAATGTGTCTCAAAGGCTGGTAAAAGAGGGGTTAAAAAGTTCAATAATTGTTTATATTTAATTATACTATAAAAATTATTCAAATGAACTACATTATATTAATATATGTATTATTTATCTATTGTTACTTTCAAATCAGTTTTAAATAAAAATAATTATTTAAAATAAAAATTAGTTTTTTTAACAATAATGGAGTGTTTTTTACAATTCACCAAAAATTGAATTTTTTCCAAAAAATTCCAAAACTTCACCTTAAGATAATTTTGATATTCTGAATAAAAAAATGATGTTTATTTCACCAAAATAAATTTCCATGATTGAATAGAATTATATTTATGAAAAGGAAGTTAAAAGTGTTTCTTTTAAGAAAACGATATTTTTAAACATCGAAGGACTTTACCCAGAATTATATCTTTTATTGTCAATATTTGAAAAGTAGTTATTACAATTCATATAACTATGTGTAATTTCTAGGTTATAATTATCTTATTTAAATAATTAAAACAATAAGTACATATTTTTTGTAGATACTTAGTGTTGCATGTATCGTACTTCAACTCAGTGTTGCATGCATCATACGCCAACTCAGTATTGCGCATAACGTACGAAAAGTCAGTTTTGTGTGAAAGGAACATTTGACTAAGTGAAAAGATATTTTTAGTGTTGTGTAAAATGAAAAATACCAAAATATTAAATTAATTTTGAAAAATAATTCACCAAAATCTCAAGGTGTTACAAGAACCATAGCCATGGGGGAGATAGAACCCCAAGAAACTAGAAAAAACCCTAGAAATAAGGGAGAAACCAAGGGAATGAAGTCATACATGATGATCTGGGAGAGAAATCACCCATAGAATGACAAAAAATGGGGGCTTATGGGAGCCATGATTGAGGAGTAGGAATCTAGGGCAGGGGATCCAGAATTGGAGAGGTAAGGGTGTGTTTAGGTAAAATAATTACGGAGAGACAAATGTTTTTAAGGACCTGGATATGTTGTATGGTTAGTCCGCATGGTTTTTCAAACCATGAGGAGACAGTGCATCCACCTATTCCATGAATCAGACCCATCGCATGGGAAACCCACATGGTTTAACTAATTGTGTGTTATCCATGCATAGCTATTGTCTCGCCTAAGGGATAACACACAGTTACATGGGCTGAGGTGGATGGTTATCACTAACCGTGCACCAAGTTCTGCCTTCCCAAAAACACTTAAATCCACAAAAAAAAATTCAAGTGGAAACCCAATGAGGAAATCTAGGCCATAGAAGGAAAGAAATGACATCCCAAAAATTCAACCCTTTCACACCCAGTTCCTGAGATAGGATTTGGAGACCAAACTCAAACTGGAATCAATGATGAATTTTAAAACCCAAGTGTGACACATTAGTAGAAGTGTGCATCCCAAGGCAGAGTGTTAGGTAGATTTTGAATGTGGTTTTTGACTTCAATGGGGGTGGGCTTCCCACACCCCACTAATCCCTTCAACATGTCGTTGCACTACCTATAAATGGGTAGTGCCCCCCACCCCCCTTATTTTCAATATATGAGTGACATATGCTGATGTGAGAAACATTCTAATAAAATTTCAATATCTCTATTCTACATTCTCCTATTTTTTAATACTCAATTTCTCCTTGTCTTATTCTTCATTTTCATAACACTATAAATATATATATATTATGTATTTTTTATCTTATTATATTTAATATATCTCACTTAATGAATGATTTTCATTAAATGTAACGTTAATATATATTATAAAATAAATTACTAAACATATTATCATTATTAGTTATGAAGGAATAAAAATAAATTGATTTATTATTCTTAAAAAAATCATTTTTCTAAAAAAATTATTCATTAATGGTTTTAATATTAAACTTAATTTTATAAATTTTATAAATTTAATGTAATAAATTGGATTTATTTGTTGGAATCATCATGTATAAATTTGGTAATGTGGACAATTAAATTTTAATTTATTTTTTTAAAAGGATGTAGGAACTGACTCTTTTATTGGAAATATGAAAAGAAAACATAGTAACCAAATAGGGAACATGAATACAAAGCAAACTGTTCAATTTATAAAAGTTAGCTCACTAACTTTTTCTGCAATATTTCACTTAATTTTCTTTCTTCCATTCTAATTTAATTCCATTCAGTAATAGATCTTTCTCGTCCATTCCCCCAACCTCTAGATCTCCCCCACATAGAGAAATAGCTTTAATCCTTTCAAATATTTTCTCAACATTAGTGATCTCAGATTTCGAGCTTTGTTCATACTTATCTATGGTTTTTTTCCGGATAGGTGTCCCTCGATATGATCCTACTTTATACCTCTTTTGATCTCGTATGAGGAAGTGTTTTATGTTGATTATTATTTTTAGTTATTTGGTCAACCACCACTTGGGGGTCACCTGAACACATTGTCTTATTGTAGGAAACAAGTTGGAAACCCTCATTATCCTTGACAGGTTTTGATGAAGCAGTACCAATTTTAGAAGTGAGTATGGAATCAACTTCTATTTTTTTACCCTTTTGGTTACTTGAAGTAGCCATTCATTCAAAATAAAGCTAATGATCAACCTCTTGTCGTATTTTTTCTTTATTGACTTGTTCAACCAGAAATTCATTATCCTTCCCATTGATTTGGGTCTGATCTTTCTGCAAGTTAACATTTTTTTGTTGCTATAAGTATCATCATCAAGGACATTCACCTATTCTGAGAAGATGGAAGCTCATGATTTTTTCTTTTCTCTAGAAGTAGAGACATTAACATCAGTTAAATAACTTGGTCAGTCATTATCCACAATTATCATCTTTTTTCCCTTAGGCTCCTCATAGTCAAGAATTAACACATCTATCCTATTATTCATTGGCACTTTGGGGGGATTTCCATCATGAACAATAGTTTTTGTCAAATCTGCATCTTTCATCATTGACCTATTTAGACAAATATTAAGAGGATGAACTCTCACCCCACATCCCTCACATGAAATTTTCTTCCAACATATCTCCAAAGAGTGACTGATAACTATAAATTTAGTACAGAAAAGTTTCTTTTGTCATACTAAACCTCAATTTGGATGTTATTAGAAGGAATCGAAAGGGTTACCTAGTCAATTAAGGTGGATTTAGGATCAATCTCCACTAGTATCCTAAAAAAGTGTCCAAATTGAACATCCTCATTCGCCTTGTTGAGGAAGATAGGAGTCACAATTGTAATTCAAATGTTATGTAGGATATTAGGATGCCATAGAACCCAATTGAGTCCATGCAGGCGAACACAAACCTGAAAAAAGGCATTTCGAGCACGTGAGATACTAAAGTCCAAAGACCATTCATGTAAATGGATCCATCCAGGATTTAGATTCAGTGAACCACTATCACATGCTCAAGGATTCAATTCATTTGAATGAAACAAATAGTGAAAAAAATCCTCTCCCAAGAGAGACACATTTCCATTTAAAGAAACCTGGAAAAGTCAAGATCCTTCGACCCATATCATCAGGCTTATAGGGTTGTTCAACTTTGGGTAACAAAATTTGTGCAATCAAAGAGTTTCTCCAATTTTCATTCTCTCGAAAAATGTTACAGAGTTAGCTTTACCATGAGATGAGGATCCCTTATGAAGTATTCTTCCAGGACATGAATCCTGAAGCAATATTAAGTCCCTAGATCCACTCGAATTCATACTTGTTGTTGAAAAATTCTTCTTCACCTCAACATATATTCTACATGAATCACCATTTAGATATGAATCATGAGTTACCTATGTATACCACATCTCCACATCCAAGGAAGAAGGTTTATGCATTTTTGGTTCTTTCCAGTTGAATTGATCCTCATCGACAGATCTAGAGACCACATGTGGCAATGCATCAGATATGGAAAAAACATAACCTAAGGATGGATATGAGGTCATATTCATCATCTTCTTCGCATAAATATAGGGAAGAACAACAACAGGGTTACACGATACTCGAGTGACCAGTATCAGAATCAACACGGAGGTAGTTGTTGACATAGCTTCGCCAAAAGGAGGGATAAGTTTGAATCCTGGGCAGTACAAAACCACCAAGAGCATTTGAAACCCTAGTAATTATCATCACGTTGATTGAGACGACTTTGACTGCCCATCCACCATCCTCAATCAACCATTTTATGTTATTAAAAATAGTTACTGAGGTAAAAATTATGTAACCCTAGTAAAAGAAATGTATGGTAAAAGATAAAAAATACATTGAAGTAGAATTAAAAACCCCCTTAAGCATTATGACCATTTAAAAAAACCACCAAAAATTAAATTAGTTAGACAAATTTAATTTTTAAAAAAAGATAAACGTGAATTATGAATGGTATATATGATGAAGAAATTTTTTCTTAAAACATAAGAAATAATTTTTTGTGAGAAGAATTATTTATTTGTAAGATAAATACTTAATAGAAGGGAAAAAGTTATTCATTTATAACACCACATATTTATGAAGTAAAAATGAATCTAAAATATTATTTATATAATTAAATGTATTATCCATTGAAAGAAATATAAAATTTTACATAGGATAGGGAAATTGTATTGAATTACAATCATAGAATAAGATAGTCAAATAATAAGGTTCATTACTCAATTAAAGATGATTAAGAAAAAAAACTTACAGAATTGGATGACTGTGAATAAAAAAGAACATGAAAATTGATAATAAACTATAATTTTAAATCACATGAATCAATTTATGAAAAATAGATTCAATGGGCTAATAATTACAATTTTTCAAATAATAATTAAAGAATAATATGAAAATGTTCCTCAATAAAGGGAAATTGAGATGAAGTCTGTTACCTTAGATTTTGGATTTCGTGGAAAAACTCTAGCTTATAGAATAATTTTCATAGATTCAATAATCATATATTTTATTTTCTTAATCATATTAATTACCTATTGTATTAATATTATTTATTTATTTATTACATAGTTATTAATTATTCTTTAATTATATTGATCATCAGTTTATATTAGTTTCAACCATTCCTTATCTATTTCGGTATGGTTGTCACATTCATCATTTAAAGTGAATAATTTTTACATATATAGAATATTAAAGTTACTTTGATTTATTTTAAATAATGATTTATGATGATTTAGTTATTTCCATTGGAATATTTGGCTTGTTTCATAATTACTTAATTCATAACAAGCTTGTTTAAGTAATTTTTAAAAAACATGATATGATATATCAATATTGAGTTAATTTTTAATATATCCGTTAAGAAACATAAAAAATACCATTTTATTATAAATATACATCTTTCTAGTAATTATTTCTTCATATACATCAATGATAAAAATTTATCGTATTTTTTATGTATGTGGTTAAAACCACCAAAAAAAGAGCCTTTAAAAAATCAATGGATGAGTATGATTCTGAATCTTATTTAATATAATATAATTTTAATTAAAGTATAATGATATTTTTTATATTTTTTATTTATTATAAATTATAATTTTTAAGATATATAGGAATGAGTTAAATGAAAAATATGGATAAGAAGTCAACACTTATAGAGAAGAATATGTATCTTCTCTTGGAATCCTTCTTAGTTTTGATGGAATTGGGTCCTTTTGAGAGAATAATCTACTCAACATATGAGATTATTATTTGGGAGATATTTAGAATTAATATTAAATAGAGGAATAGAGGAATTATAGGTGTTGAATTAGGTAGAGTAGGGGTCCATTTATAGGTGAGTTGGGTGGAATTTCCACTAATATTGTTTCTTTAATGATTATGGAATGTAATTTTACCAAGAAAGTGGATAAAAAGTTAAAATATAATAGATATAGATAAAAAATACCTAATAAACACAATTGAGAGGTAATATTATTGATATTTTTGGTCTTTCCCATTAATTTCACCCCTTTCACCTCGTTTTACCATTACCTTGGAAACATACATTTTTATATCTATAAAATTTTTCTTATTGGATAAACATAAAATTGACCTTATTTTCTAATTGAATATACTAATTACAAATATGAAATTTGTTGTATTATATTTAGTTTTTTTAAACCATGTGTTTGTTTTTATATTTTTTAATTGTAGTCATAAGATCTACTGACAAGTATATGAAAGGTGATATTTGGATACATAGTGCACATTATGATGAAGGGAATGGTTACAATAAACATGTGAAAAAAATTATCTATTTAGGTTGAATAAAAATGTAATATTTGGAAAATGGGATTTTTTGAATTTTTTATTTAAAAATGAGAATTTGTAAGGTCTTGATATAGCATTCTAGAAATGTTTGAGGATTAATAATATTCCAAAAATTAATTATATGAAGATTAGGGGGTTTCATATTCCATATGTAGATAGATTATTTTTTTTCTAGATGAAAAGGATAAATAAATTTATTATATAATTGAAGATATTTCTAATTTTTTAATGGATTAATATTTAAATAATATTTTTAAATTTTCATATGATATTATAAAAAAACATTGAACTGAAGGAAGTTGTTCTGGTAATGGAAGTGTTGATTTTATTAGAGTTGTATGTGATTTATAAATTTTTGGTGCATCAGAATATGGTTCCATAAAACACTAGTTTCTATGTAAAATGAGTAATTTTAATTATAGATGTTGTATGGATTATCAATCAATAAATATGATCGATAATGATCATGAAGATATATCTTTTAAGGAATTTGAAATGTACCCAAGGATCCAAACGGCTATACTTAACATATTTAATAAATTATGAAATATTATTTAAAGGAATACAATATATGATTTGAAGAAGGTGAAGCTTTTAAAAACTATAAGTTTATGTCTTAAATTTGATAATGGTAAGGATGTTATCCTCAATATAAAAGGATTTTTCAAATTGATTTAAATTCGTAAAATTTATTGAAGGTGTTTGGTTTATAATATTTTCATATTTAAGATATTGTATATATAATATTGTATATTTAATATGTATAGTTTTTTCATAAATATTATTTTCATAAATAATTTTTTTTCTGTGTATAAAGTTTCTCATGCATAATAAATTCCATACGTGATGTTTAGGGATGATATATAATTTGTTTGAATTTTTTTTTTGTTTTAGTTTAAGGATACACAATTGATATGTATGAAATTGGGGGTGATGAAAATTGTTTCTTAAAATGTGATTAATATTGTAGATTATGACACACATTATCAATTATAAAATATAATTGATAATACAGACAACCATGGTTTATCATATTCAATATATCATAGGAAATGATTGATAATGTGACTAATTCCTGAATATTTGAATGATAAAATAGAGAAGATTATCCCATGTATACCATAGGGTTATGATGATATATTTAATTGGTTTAAAATAATAATTGAATAAATTTATTATATATTGTTGATTATTGGTAATCGTGTCATAAATAGTGATAACACACCATGGTCAAGAAGAGTAAGTAAAATAACACACAACAATTAATAGAGTTGCATCATGAATATGTGATTTCCAAAATATATGGAATGGTTTGTTTTAATTCAAAATGAAGGGGGATCAATATTTCAATAGGTTGACTTACTTTTGAATACGCATTCTATACCACACTAATTATGTCATACAATTACCATGATAATTTATTACATGGAAAATAATCATTCATATAAACCATTGAATTGAAGGTTGCAATATTAAATAATTTATAAAAAATACTTGCATAGTTCTAGGAATGGAAAATGAATTATATCAAGTTTTTTTTAGAATAATGTGATAGAGTGTCTATTAATATTGATATATCCACTTGAGAGAATAAGAAAAGAGGGAATCTATAGATTCACTTCATTTCCATATCTTATTCATAGAAGTGATAAGTCTCAATTAAGAAGAAGGTGTTCCACTTATATACTTGAATAAAGAATAATATGGTGTAAAAAAGATAACTCCATTCTGGAATTACCATTATCCAAATGTGGAGTTGTGGTTTTGGTGAGTTTGTGTAAGATAGAGACTCAACCATCACAAGAAAGATTTGGTCTCATTAGAAGTTAGAGGACCTGAAGAGTGGTTTATGTGGACCTCCAAGAAGAACCAATTTGAGAGTCATGATGAAAGAAGAATCTCATACTAATATTTAATAAAACTTTAGGTATATAAACTATTAAAGATACCCTCATGTATATAAGGTAACTTCCACCATCACCATGTAAGTGAATAAATGATAAGAGGAGGGTGTATCCTTGAGATTAATAGTATATCATTCATGATCATTTTAAGGGAAGTGAACCTTGGCATGGATTGAAAAGGAACTAAACCCAAAACTAATTGAATATCAATATAGTAGATTTCATTACATTGACACATTTCCTTATGCATGTTCATGGATTATCACATAGAGTTAATCTATGTAAAATACATGGGTTCTTATGGTTTAATTTCTTCTATATTCATCCTTATTATTCTGTGTGATCTATAATGATTGGGAGATATATTGGATGTGTTCCTTCTAATAAGGGAACAATATGTGATAAGCCAAAGGGAAAAAAAGGAAAAAAGTTTAATTTAGTGTGAACCCTAATTCACAACCCCCTATTAGGGTAATTTTATTTATCTTGGTCCCAAAAAGTGGTATCAACACTAAAAGGTTATGAATTAATTTTTAATATCTACTTATGGTTTAGATTTTTTTACACATGGATTTATTGATAAGGCCTATATTTATTAGTGGCACTAACATTTTAGGATATAAAAAGGAAATTTTTTGGCTTCAATATTCTTGTACTGAATATTTTAATGAAGAATTAAAATGTTATTATATTTTTAGAAAGATAGATAAATTAATCAAAAACTAAAATTCACAAATTATATTTTATAGAGTTATATCTATTAATGTATTCAAGAAAACTATTAATTATTATCGTTATTTTCTTATATAAAAGTTATTAGAAATTTATATTGGAAAATAATTAGATGAAATAGATATTGTGGTTATAACCTTGCGAAAATATTGTATATATAGAAATAAAGAGAAATCAATGTAAAAAATTAGGGCTATATTTCTTAATGATAGAAGGAAACATTAGTATTAATAGGAATAAGACATTCATGAGAAAAACTCACTCACTGAGGTAAGTGGAATTGATATAAATATTAAATATTATTCTATTATTGTGCATGATGATATTTTTACATCAAAATATTCATATTCCTCTTCAAGGATAGAAGTTAGTGAATATTTCCTGAAGTAATTGAAGCATCCGGAAATTTCATCAAAAGAAATTTCCCTCTCATTATATAGTTGTCTCTTATTAAGTAATATAGAATTATATAATGCAAAGGCACCAAATTATAAATACCACAACATTTTTTATCATATTAACATTAAATTCAGAGATATAATATTGATATAATAATGTAAAGTATTTTACTCGGACCATAAATAGAAATAATATATTAATAATAGTAAAATATATATCTTTTTAATTCCCCTGAATAAGCACACTCACATACAATACTATAGAAATAAAGAGCAATGTGAGTAATGAAACATGAATTTTAAAAATAAAAATATAAATAACCATGAGATAAAATAAAATTGATTGAATAATGAATGAAATATATGTTATTTATTGGAATTTTAAATTCCATATGACAATTACAAATATGACTGCTAGAATCATAATATGACCATTAGGGTAATAACATGACCGTTGGAATAATAATATGACCATTAAGAATAGTAACATGATTTTTTAAATAAAATAATCACCTAGGGAAGTGTAAAATAAAAATTAACAATATTATAAAATGAAAATATGATATATTTATATTATGATACAATAAATAAATGTTTTAAAAATGATAAATTAACCATTTATAATTTTATAAAACATAAATGTTTTAATTGTACTATTATAATAAATATAATGATTCAAATTAAAATTTATTTTTTATAAAATATATCTATTAATTAATATTATTTTTTATTATAAATATATTATAATTTTATGATACGTTAATATATTTTTCAAAGGGTCAGAAAATCGATCATAATATTTAAATTGGTGTTTTTTATAATAAATTAGGAATTGATTTAAAAAATAAATTTATCATAATTAAAAAATTACTTTATAAAATAGATCTCGTTTTTAGAATCTAAACATAAAATATTGTTTGAGGAAATTTTTTCATAGTTTTGAAAAATATTTGAAATTTTGGTGAATAGTGAAATATGGCAAAATTCCATATTTAACATTATAAGCTAAATAATTCAATTTTTGTGTTTTGTATGATATATGAAACCATTTAAACAAAATATAATTCACTAGTTTCTAAATATATTCAAAATATTCTTCAATATTTATTGTCTTGAGGCAAAAATATTAAACTAATGATTAGAATATTCAAAAACACCTATATCCTCCCCTTGTAAATACAACCCCTCACCGCCCCTACTTCTCCAAAAATATAATACTTTTAACTTTAAAATATTTGACCCAAATATCTTTACAAAACTATAATATATGATTAAGTGCTTTTTTATCACAAAAATTCAGGTCCACGGGCATTCAAGAGGACTTCATGGAGGCAACTTTCAAGAGGCTACATTCTCAGTTTTCATCTTTTAGATTATTTTTTCATATACCATAACTTAGCCTCCATCATAAAAAATGGAATAATAAACAAGATATCATATATATATATATATATTATTGTAACATTTATTATTTAATATCTTGCATCTAACTCTTTATCATGTCTTCTTATTCTAAAAAATGAAATTATTGTCCATATTTTGTCGGTTCACTACCTTTGTCGATGATGTGATTTCATTTTACACTATCACCTTCATGGAAGGTTTAAATTAAATTATAATCATTTAAAATTTAATAAATATGTATATTATATATTGTTTCACATTATTTAATTAATATATTTTTGTAATATTAAATAAAATGAAACTATATTTCATTGTTCGGTTAAATGGCCTAAACGAACTATATGTAAAACACAAATGTTTTTACTAAAAGAATCATTCTTATGTTAAAAAAAATATGGGTGCTTGGGAAAACGAATTTTTTGTAAGTTTATGAATATTTTTTCATTTAAATTCTTTATTTTTAGTACCATTTAACAATATCATTAATAATTATTCAATGTGATACAGCCATGGAACCATAAAACGATTACCATTGGAAAACTAAAATTAAGCACTAAATATCATTGAAACATTTACAAAGGAACATAAAAAAAATAATAAATAAAATATATTTAGAAAAGGTAATTAATTAATTAATTAATTTTATTTGATTATTCAGGATGTAATGTGTAAGTGTGTAATGAATCTAGAACATATGATATGGGATAGCTCTAAACCATTTTTTTTTTCTTTGGGTTTCTATCTATAAATAACTTTATATATCTATTTTATGTTATGGGGATCCTCCAAATCTTATATATATTTCACATACATATATACCAGACTTATTATAGCTTATTTATAAGGGGCAATACATTCCATAAGTTGTTTTCTCAAATGCCTTATGTTTATGACTTATGAATTTTTCCCTATCATGGGACACATAAGCATGCACATGTTATGATGGGTGCCTTGATATAGCACTCTAATGAGTTGGTGAATGTTTTAGTGTCATCTGTCTTCATGTATGGGATTTGGGAGTTAAACCAATCTATTATGTGACTTTTTCACCATATGATATTGTCTTTACAGTTATCATTGACTCATGTTTATGTCTTATATTATGTTTCATTACCTTTGTTATGTTTCCATTATCTTATGATACCATGTTTATTATTTTATAGTCCTATATGAATATTATGGTTAAATTGTTCTCTATGATGTATGGTTATTCCTTTTGATAGATATTTCATGTCTCTTCATTATGTTCATTCTGTTATTGGGTTTTATATATCACCCCATTCTTTTATGTATTCCCCAGTAATCCAATACATATTTTGGATTTAAAAGATATTTTAGGATATATTTATGTAGAATAAAATAAAGTTGTTATTTTTTATGCAATATGAACATAGTATTCAAAATACACTATGACTCATAATATTTAGGATTTATTTATTAGATTTCTATGTAAAAAATCAGGTAATAGTATTTATAAATGTCTTGAATCATTGTAGTTACCATAAGAGTATAGTGTAATTATTTTTTAGTGATTAGGAATGGAATAATTTACATATATCCCTTAGAATATGTCTAAGTATAAAAAAATATGATGGAATTTTGGTGAACTATAGAGTGG
This sequence comes from Viscum album, assembly GCA_963277665.1. Classification (NCBI taxonomy): domain Eukaryota; kingdom Viridiplantae; phylum Streptophyta; class Magnoliopsida; order Santalales; family Viscaceae; genus Viscum; species Viscum album. The sequence goes on from OY728152.1 coordinate 1,771,139,010, forward strand.
TTGATTTGTAATAAATTACATACCATTCAATATAGTATAAGTGGATGTGGCTCTTTAACAATTGTACTTAAGGGTAATAACTCTAAAAATGGTGCAATGGGATTTTACTCAACCACCACATGGTTCATGAAAAAATACTTTGTTTCACAACTACATTGAAACTCCCATGGGAGTTTCCCAAAAAATTCACAAAATCTCTACAACCCATTATAATGGATTGGGACAAATTATTTGGTTAGAAATACTTATAGGTAAATTACTATAGATATACTATATTGAAACTTAGAGACTCATAAGTTAGGGTTTATGTGTCATTTATAACCTATTCCTTGTAAGTTATTAGTTTCACTTTTAATTTATTATTTTTAATGTATTATAATCCATAACTTTATCTATGATATCATAAATGAGTTGAATCGGAATAAAATAGTGAATGGTGCACTCATTATTCACTATGAGATTCAAATTCCCATTATTATTGTAGTTACATGAATTATATCTTATCTTAAAATTTAGTAACACTATAAAAACAGAACCTCAAAACATAATGTTTGAGTTATCTCTAAGTATAAAAATGGGGAAATTATTGTAACCAAATTATACAACTCCACCCCTATCAATGTTAGTGGATTAAGCCTCCAAAATAAATATTTATACTTCCTTTAGTGTAGTTTGATGATATATTTGGAATGGATTGGATATCTTAATATAAAAACAACATCAATTATCTGGAGAGGTAAATCACTCTTCACATCATCATTCATCCTTCAATTATATAAAAGTGTAATGAGGAGGATGTATCTCCTTTGGAATCACTTTATTATATTTGAATATTATTTCCTCGTGATAAATAATAACTGGTATAAATGATTTATAAAAAGGATAATATCATTCTTGAAGATAAACTCATTCAAAGGGATTATACTAATGTATTCTTTTAAGGATTTAATAGCCTTCCTCCTAATTGAGAGGATGATTTGTTAATAGAACTTATAACTAAGTATTATACTATATCCAAGTCTCTTTATATAATCTCCACCATTGAGTTTGAAGACTTAAACAAGTAATTATAAGAGAATATTTAAAATGGTTTTATACACCGAACTACTTCATTGTGAGGGTATAAATTTCTCTTCACCAAGAAAAATAATGGGTAAATGTTTATTATATTGATTATTGTATTAATGACCCACCTTTGATATTACATAATAATTATTTTAGGTCATGAATTTAATTTCTTTCAATTTGATGATCTTTTTAGGTTTATATTTTTAGAGAATTAGGCCATAACCCATGCATAAAAAACTACAAAATACACAGTGGGAACTTTCATATAGTATCCATCATTCCCATAATATAAAAAATTAAAAATAAATAATGATTTATTTTCATGGAAAATCTCCCCAGATTCCTACATGACTTCTCCCTTTCCCTTACCCATCCTTAGTTCCCTTAAAAAAATTTAATTGTGTGATGAGCATAAGAAGACCAGTAAGGGACATAAAAATAAACAAAACCACTATTATAATGAAAAATAGGAAAACTCATATAATTTTTACATTTAACTTCAAAGTTATTTGAGTGTATGGAGTAAAAAATTACAAAAAAAACACACAGTTTTTTTATAAAATAATTCCTTTAAACCCCATAACAAGCAATTAAAACCATTTTTGGTAACTTACAACATCATATTCATAAAACCCATGCAGAACGATTTTAATATGACTAACTAAACGTCCTACATACAATATAATCATTTCCCAATGCATTGGATATATATATGGTTCTCACCCTTCATATAATTTGTATCAGGGTCACCCATTTGTTAGGATCTATAAGGAGGCTCAACAATTCATATAAGCTATATCAAGCTCACCCATGAGATATAATGGGGGTAAACCCTTCATTTAAGTTGTATCAGGATCAAACATTTCATATAATGCTCAATTTCCCAACCATGAATGAAAAAATTCATCATAAGTCCCTTTGAAAAACTCAATTAAACCCATTCGAAAAAATATTAGATAAAAATACCATTTTATTTCAAAAAGATATTATCAATACCAAAACTACCTTTTATTTAAAAACCATTTTCATTTCCAAAACAACAAAAAAATAGAAATAATATTTTTCATTTAATAAAACATGAATTATTTAAAATCAATCTAGAAATAAAATAATGGCTATGGTGGTGGATAAGTCATTTTCCCCGTGTACATAAGGAATATAACATTCCTTTTATCATTTTTCAAAATGTTCCATATAAAACACACAAAAGGTTTTAGTTTTTTTTAAATAAAAATAAATAGAAAAGATAAATAAAATTTAATTTATAAATATTTTAATTCCATATAAAAAATTAATAAAATAATTTTATTGAAAAGTACAAGGAAGAGAAATAGTTGGAAGGAAACATTAAAAGATGATTTTTTAAAAATAAAAGTACCTTATAACTTGGGAAACACTTTAATCGTAAACATAATTAAATCATAACATTAAAAAAACATATATTTCATGATAATAGATAAATTAATTATATATAATTTCAATCGGTATTTATATTCCCCTCATAATATAATATAGATGCATGACATAAAAATTTCCTCAACGAAAGGGAATTGAGATGAAGTCCCTTACCATGAGCCTGGTTCATTGCAAGTGTCTTTATATTCCTAAGTAATAAATTTATGTTGATTATTTAATTTATTTACAAACTTTTATGTGTTTATTATTACTTTTTTTACTTATTAACATGTTTTATAGATTAAAATTATTGATTTAGTTTATGTAAGATGTTTTAACCATTTTTGTCTTTTGTGTTAAAATCAATTTTGGTAGGATGCGTATGGTCAATGTGGTCATTTTTTTAATTTATTTTCAATATTAATCATGAAATAATTATCTTATTTCTAAATCAATTATAATTTTAAAACCAATAATGAAAAATGGTTAGGAAAAATGAACTTCGTTACAATCATATAGATGGTAGGCTATACATATGCATGAGTAACATTTCCATTTTCCAATGATCATTATGAAATACGTTAAGTAAAATATTATATTTAAATAATTTTCATAAGATAATATATACCATATTTTATAATTATCTTTATTATACATGTGGTGTGGTGATGAAAGGAGAGTCGTGTCCCTTTATGTAGGATGTAGTCCACACGTACTTGAATGACAGTATCACTTTTTCAGTGTGTGAAAAGATTTGAAATAAAATGATATATTATATTTATATAATGAGAAATATTCCATTGATATAATATTTATTTCATACCTTTTCACACACTGAAAAGGTGTGAAAAGGTATGTGACAATGCTTCGTGAGGCGGTAGTCCGCCGTACACATGAGTGATGTTATCATATCACCAAATAATGGAATCTAAAAGATTATATAAGATATAATGACTACATATGTGTATTATGTTATAAATATCATATATATAATTTATATCCATCATTATACCCAAACATTATATGTGGTAATGGAAACAATGAACATCATTAGTTTATGAGGCAGTAATCTGTCGTACACTCTATTGATGATTTCATAACCCATTTAATGTGAGATGGAGATAATTTAGTTTATGAAATTAATATACTAACATCTAATTATATATAACATATTGATTATTTTATATCCTATTGGTTTAATAATAATTTAAGCAAGTGGAGGAAGAAATAAAATAAAGATGGTTATTGAAGAAAAATATATATTCTTTGAGTATCTTCCTTATATTTCCACCAAAGGCCTCCTAAAGTTGGATGTATACCAAAAATAATGGTTCAAGGATGAGAGTAGAGAATTGGGAATGTTATTTGGGGAGGTATTGGCTGAACCCATGTGTTTTGAAGGTGTGAAGAAAAGAGGAGATGGGGTGACCTTTTATAAATGGGGGAGTGTACACACTTTGTTTTTGTGAAAAGAATTGGGTGATACCACATTTTTGAAAATAATCTGAATGGTCCATTATATAATCGTATAGGTTAAATGGTGAATTTATGGGTTAAAAATTTTTTTTATATAAGTTTATAGGTCACTTTTTTCATTACATTTTTAGTTTAGCACCCAGTAAACTCATTTTTACCTTAATAGTGGTAATTAATTTTTATTGCATTAATTATTCATTTTGTTCAAAATTAAGTTGAAATTATTAGATATTACAAATTATTATGATTCAAAATATCTAATAAATTTTTCTATGTTTTATACAAATAAGTGGATAATTTTAATTGAAAAATAATCTCATAGATGTGATGAGAAAATAGATTTTTAAAGTGAAAACGGTCAAAAATTCACAATGTTTTTATATCAAAATTAAATATTAAAATGATTATATGACATAAATTAGATTAATTCATATATAATTTAACAAATTTTACATTAAAAACTATTCAATAATAATTTAAAATTATAAATTATTTAAACAAAATGACAATTTTCAATTAAAATTTAGTGTTTTCACTATTTATCAAAAATGAATCTTTTTAGAAAAATCCCAAAAATTTTCTTTAAGATAATTATGGTATTATAATTTTTCAAATTAAGATTATTATCTAAAATAAATTTTATAAAATTGTTAAAAACTATGTTTAAATTATCTATGAAAAGTGTGACAAATCCCTCTTTTATAAAAAATACAATTTTTTAGAAAAATTTTCTCTTTAGTTTAAATGATTATTATTTTATTAAAAATCAATAGATAACCATATTTTTTATAATTAACATATCACTATTCATAAATTCCAATTTAATGGATTGGTTATAACTATTATATTAAATTATAATATTTTAGTAATATTTCAAATTTCATTTAAACTCAATGATATGTGTAACGAAAACTAAACCGAGTGTTTCATGTAACATAGTATAAACATAGTTTTTCATGTAATGAAAGATAAACTAAGTGTTTAATATAATTTAGTCTATTTAATATAATTAATTTATTTAAAATTAAATATATCTTAGACTCTTAGGGTGTTATATTTTCTTCTACGTTTGGTGTTTCCTGTCGCATATGCTATAAAACATAATTATCTTCTTTTGAAATATAGAGGTGTTACAGTCATAAACTCAATAAAATAATGACCAAGAACAAGTATCCATTTCTATAAATAGATTACTTGTTAGATCTCGTATATGGGGCTTGATATTTCTATATGTTGGACCTTTGGTGAGGATATCACCAATTAATGTTAAAGAAGGATGATTTTCCCAAAAATTTATTTTGAATAATGAATTGGCACTATGAGTTTCTAGTGATTCCATATTGACTCCCTAACTCTTAATAGATACATATATACTTAATAAATATATAAATTAGAGATTACCTTGAATATTTTTTGTATTATTCATCGATTTCATTCTGATATACATCAAAATATTAGAGGATCATTTTAATACTCTGAAAAAACATTGCGAAAAGCAGATGAAATAGGAAAATTATAGTAAATTTTAGTTTGGGATGGTGTATATATCATTATTGTAGAATATTATTACCAATAATGGGATTTATATAGACCCTTATAAGACTAAGGTGATTGATGTGTGGAGAAGTCCAACACATGAAATGAAGATGTATTGTTTCCAGGGTCTATCTGGTTATTACAGATGATTTTTTCAAACTTATCATGATTTTCAAGCCCATCAAACAAGATGAATCGGAAGGGAGTAAAGTTTATCTGGACTATGAAATGTTAAGAGAGATTCAAGGAAATTAAGAATAGGTTTATTACTACACTAGTCCTTATTCTTCCCTTAAGTGGGGAAATTTTCATTGTATATAGTTATGATTCAAATAATGGCATGGGTTGTGTACTAGTTTAGAAACAAAATTTGATAGCCTACACCTTAATGAAGTTGAAATTTAATGAGAAGAACTATCCAACGCTCGATTTTGAGTTATTTGTAGTGATATGCACATTAAATTTATTGTGTAATTTTATTTATGGGTAGAATAATGGAATATATATGGATAAAATAAAGTAGAATACTCTCTAATTATAAATGATTCAGCAACCTTATATAAAATGATATTTAAAAAGGATGCCTTCTTCTTATATTTATAGAGGATGAACTTGGAATTTAAAAAGGAAGTAATATCATCATTACTTCATCAAAATATTTATCTACTATACCTTTTTGTGGAAGAAAAAGGATTATCAAAGAGATGATGTGGAAATATAGAATAATGTTAAATCTATAAGAATAAATAGATCCACATATCTTAAAATTGATGAAGAATGAGTACTATGATTTGGGCCATGATTATGTGTACCATCAAATATCAATATAAAGAAGGGTATTTTGAATGATGCATGTAGATATTCCTTCTCTATCAACCCAAATAGCATAAAGATGTATTTAGATCTTTGAGAGAAATATTGTCCGGACAATTTCAATCAAAAGATCATAGAATATGCATCAAAGTTCCTAGTATGTTTGAAAGTTAAGGATAAAAGATCTAAGGTAATGATTCAATAATTACCCATACCTATATGGAAATGATAAAAAATAAACATGGAAGCTTCCACTAGTATGATGAAGGAATCATGTGGAAATAATACTCCATGGGTTTTGAGATTTACATCTATGTTTTTTGGAAAAAACTAAAAAATGATATAAAGACCGAATTAAATTTCAATATGGATTATTATCCCAATACTGATGGCAAATTTGAGCAGACTATCAGGACACTAGAAGACCTGTTGATAGCATTCACTCTGGACTTCAATGGATAATTATACTAAAATCTTCATTTGTTCAAGTTCCTATACTATAATAGTTTCCACTCATGCATCTAAATGGATCCATATGAAGCTTTTTATGGGAAGAGTTGGAACACACCAACATAATGGGATGAAGTTGATCGATACAAGCTGCTGGGACCTAAAATTTATAATGAAATTTTAAAAAATGTGATGAAAATTTAATAACACATCAGGGCTATCCAAATTCGACAAAAGACTTATGTAGACAATCATCGACCATACATAGAGTTTGAGGTTAGATATACATTATTCATCTAAGTATCTAAATGGAAGATAAGTAAAGTTATTTAGGAAGAAGGGAAAGATATGTCAAAGGTAAATTAACACCTTTGATATTATTTATCTGATGAGAACAATTTCTTTTCAACTAACACTCCCACCATCTCTTTCTCAAGTATATGATGAAATAAAAATATCTATCATGAGGAAATACATGTGATATCCCTCACATATTATACATTTAGAGCTGGAATAGATAGAAAACCATATCTATTATAAGGATCGTCTGGTGAATATGTAGTACCATAGAGATAACATTATATGAAATAATATAACTCACATAGTCAAATTATTATGGAAAATAATAAGTATGAGGCGGTGATGTCGGAACCAGATGAATCCATGAAGTAGAATCTCCCACACATGTTTTCACATTTTTATGTGAAATAAATAATTTAGGGAAAATTTTCATAAGGGGGGAAGAATGTAATGATAATAAATTTTATAAATATAATTTACACTCAAATTATGTAGGTGTTTCATATTAAGTGATATAATATTTCGTAATGCAGATGGATTACATGATTAAACAAAGAACATTTTTATATAATGTAAACAATACATTTAGAGAAAAAATATTGACAAAATAATTTATAGCAATACAGTAGGTCAACAAATAGAAATTAAGATAATAAGAATGGGAAAATTTGTATTTTCTTGATTCCCCAGAATATGCGTACTCAAAAATATGTTAATAATTCAATAAGAATTTTGAAAATGAAAATATAAATTATCTTGATAGAAAAATGAATTGAGTGAAGAATGAATGAAAAATAATGTATTTATAGGATGTGGGAATCCCATATGACTATTACAAATATAATCGTTAGAATAGTAATATGACAATTAAAATAGTAATTTGACCATTGGAATAGTAATCTTACCATTGGAATATTAATTTTTCCAGTGGAATAGTAATTTAACCATTGGAATAGTAATTTGACCATTGGAATAGTAATTATGTGTTAATATTTTTGTAAAACATAAATGTTTTAATTGCATTTTTATAATAAATATGATGATTTAATATATAATTTTTTTATAAAATAAATTTATTAGTTAATATTAGGTTTTATTATAATAATAATATAATTTCATGAGACCTTAAATAATATTTCAAAGGGCCAGAGCATTGCTCATAATATTAAAATTGGTAATTTTTCAATAAATGTGGATTTAATTCAAATATTATTTCTCTCAAACTTAGTAATTTTTTTTATTAACTAGACTTAATTTTTTAAACTACACAGTGGAAAATTTTTAAGATGAATTTTTTGAATTTTCCTAAAATAGTTTATTTTTTAGTGATTTGTGAAATGCAGTAAAATACAGCATTTTATATTTTAGCTAAATATTTTCCTTTTTTGTCATAGATGATATAATAATACATAAATACAATATCAAAGGAATTATTTAATATATATATATATATTCCCAATATTCATCATAATTTATTATGTTAGTCCAAAAGAATAAACTAATGCGTATAATATTCAAAACACCCATCTCATCACCTTATAAATACCACCCCTTAGCACCCCTTAACCTCACACATTTTATGCCATGTTTCTTTCAAATATTATACCCAAATGTCTTCCAAAACATCTCCCCCAATATCCAAGTTCTTCTTATATATCCAATATATCAATTCTGAGTAACTTAAAAAGTATTTCTTGGAGGCAACATTCAATATGAAACATTCCCAATTTACCACTTTTATGTTATTTTATTATTTTTTCATCTATAATCCCCCCTCATCCAACCTAGATTAATAAATTAATTATCATATGTATAATTTATTTTTATATTTATAACTTAATTTCTACAATACATTTCTTTCTCATCTCCTCTTGTTCTAAAAAATGAAACTATTTTCTATAATATAATAGTTCACCACCTTCGTGGACAATATGTTTTCATTTTCCACCACCATCTTTATAACAGGTTTAAATAAGATTATAATGGTTTAAAATTAACAAATTTTATAAATTATACATTTTTAGAAATTCTATAATTATTTTATGTCAATAATATTACGAAAACAAAACTAGTTCGTATTGGTTGGTAAAAAGACTAAATGAACTAACTGTAAAATGAAAATATTTTTAATAAAAGAACCATCCCAATATTGGAACACATATAGGTATTTGGTAATATTTTATTTTTATTTAATTTTATGTATATTATTTTGTCACATTCTTATAATTTTTGTCCCATTTAATAGGAGAAACAATAATTATCTACAACTGATCTGACCACTGAGCCATGAAAGAACCACCCACAAAAAAGTGAAATTAAGCACTATATTTTATTTAAATGATTATAAATAAAAATAATAAAATTATATTAAATAATATATAGTTTCAAAAGTTTATTTATTATGTAATTAATGAAATTAATTTGATTAATTATGATGTTATTTTAATGTTCAGAATGAATCTAGAATATAAGATAAGGGATCTCTCTAAACAACAATTTTTCTTTGTGTAATTACGATTATCTACCTAAATAACTTTTAATATATGTCTTGAATTTAATATAAATCCTATAAATCCTATATATTTATCTCTTAAATATATATAATAATTATTATACTTCTATTATGGGGTAATACATTCCATAAGTTCATCTCTCAAATACCTTATGTTTATTCCATATGATTGATTCACTTTTTTAGAACACATAAGGATATAGATATTGTGATGGGTGCTTTAAGTCAGTGGTCCAATGAATTGGGTAATGTTTTTGTCTCATGAGACATTGTGTATGAGATTAGAGAGTAATCCTAAATCATTGTGGTAGTTTATTCACCATGTGAATTTATCTTGACAGCCGGACCTAACTCATGTTTATATCCGCTATTATGTTTCTACTACTTTCCCATGTTGGAATGATTTTATGATACCATGTTCTTTATATTATTTTAATATATGATTATTCAACAGTCACACATCTCAATGATGTCTTGTTTTTCTTTTTGATAGATATTTTATGCATCTCATTGATGTTTATTCCTTGACAGTTCTTTATAGATCACCCATTTCTTTTAAGTATTCCCCCAGATTTCCTATGTAGTTTTAAATGAATGAAAGTATTTTAAGATCTCTTTATGGAGTATAAAATAAAGATATCATGTTTTAGGTTCTTTTGATGTATTAGAACCATATCTTATAAATAAACTATAAATGATGATATTTGGGATGTATTTATTATATTTATATATGAAATCATTTAATAATATGTATAAAAGGAATGGGTCACTATAGGACATGATAAAAACATCTAATCTCTAATATGGTGGGTTTTTATGTCATAACCAAAAGAATACCCATGCCTTATATAAAAAGGTATATCAATAGAATATTTTTCATGAAGTGTAATATATATTCATAAAAGATCCATGCTTGGTGAATGATGTTTTAGAGAGATTATATGAATACTTTAATAGAGACATCATGAAAATAAGATTCAAATAATCAACCGAAGTGATGTATTTGAAGAATATATACATGAAGTGGGTTAAAAAATAGATAACAAATAAGATAAAAAAATTATTACCCCTCTTAAAAGACAAATTTAAGAGATGATAAGATATATAGAAGTATTTGTATTAAGTTTATAAAATATGTATACCTGATTAAAATATAATGACATAATGATCAAGGATATGTAAGTAATGTTACTTTACTAAAAGAAAAAAAATTATATGATAGGAACTCCAATCATGAATTACTTAAAAATTGCAGTATGTAAATAAAAAAATATGTAATAAAGAAAGAAATTATTGAATGAAAATTATATAAGAGATAAATTTTAGAGGAAGGTATGTATAATGTGCTACTACTATGGATGATTGGTAAAGATTATGTGCATGTGTCTAAAAGCCAAAGGGCTCCAAGGTGGAAAAAATTTGTCTATATCAATATCTATAAAAAAGGATTGTATGTTGTATAAATTAAATGTGAGTTGTTTTATTTGTTCTAAACACATATATTTAGGTATAAATTATATTAACATACTTGCTTAGGAATTCATATGTGATTCCTCTATTCCTATAAAAAGTAAAAAAAATTAAAATTTAATTTATTATAAAGGAAAATAGATTTTATAACTTGGAGGAAAATAATAGATCAGAGTAAAGGGTGAATCAAAAATTAATGATGGTACATTCATAATTTTTCACTTGGGAATAATGTAAAAAAATATTAAATAAAAAGAAGGAATCTACTCCAGTTGTGAGAAATAAGGAAGTGCACTTGATGAATGAATCACTAAGGACAAAAAAAGTACAAGGTGAAAATTAATGGAAAATAAATGGGATATATATGAAACAATATGTAGTGTTTTTTTAAATCACACCACAAGATAAGAGGTGAATACCAATAGAGGAACCCTCATTTAGAGGAGTAAACATTAAGAAAGATACAATGGTGGTGAATCAAGGAAGGTACATGTACAAAAAGGATTAATATCACAATAGAGATGGATCTCAAGAGAAGGAAGTTAAATAATAAAAAATAAAACATCCAAATTTATGTTCACATAAGTGTTTTTTCATGAATAACCACTAGAAATTATTAGATGAAATAGGGAAGTAATGGGTTGTTTTACCATGACCAATCATGATCCACAAAGTGAGGATTCTGAAAAATACCCATCCCCTATAATTTTTAAATGAGTTTAACTATTTTTTGAAGTTATTTATACATTTTAATGGAAATAAAATCCATGGGGTGTGACTATGTTGAAATAAGATATGATTCCATCGAAAGGAGAAAAATTAAATTAATTAATTTGAAGTTACTAAAATTATAAATATTTATCATTCCTAGAAAATATCAAATGGCATCAATGCACTAAACTATTTTAATAAGTTTTTAAAAAAATTAAAGTTGAGTATGAGGTTACATTCTATAATTAATAAATTCAAACGATATATACCATAATATAGAATTAAATTGGGTTTAATTCTTTATATTAGTTATTAAATGTTTTTATGCCGACCTTGGTGACCAACAAATTAAATTAGACATTATTTAAAGTTGTAATGGACCATCAAAATAAAGATAATACAACTCAAATATAAAAGCAACTACATACATGTAAATCTTATTTTTTTCAGCTAAAAACTAATGTGGTATTAGCTAATTATTTTTTAGGATACCAAAAGATTAAAAAAATAATGTTTTATAACCAATAATTATTTTCCCATGCTAAAAATAATTTCAAAACATGGATATAATAATTTAATGAATTTTCAGGAGTTGGTGATGAATATTCAAAGTTTGTTTATCTTTATATGATATATAAGAATATGTTTGATGAAATGAAGGATCATGGATATCAAGTGGTATAACATGTTCATCATGAATAACTGATATCAATTGATTAAACTTTTAGAATTAATACCAAAGTTTATGATTCATTTTGTATATTATAATGGTCTTGTGTAAGTTTAGTTGAGATCATAAGAATAATTTTTAAGATATTTAATGATCAGGCTGGATAGTTACAAGTGATTATTGGAGTAATTGAGTGATATAAATAACTTTGTGGTTATTAACATAGAATTATGTTTCTTATACTTATTTATAACTCAGTAGGGTTAGATAATTTATTAATGACATTTTTAATTTGAGTAAATTAACTCATGAAAAACATTGAAGAAATTAAAGCTGAAGAGATGAAATTGTTATGAACATAAAAGGTAGAAATATATAATTTCTTTATTTAAAAAATGGAATCAAGGAATAAGTCAATTAATATTTTCTCAATATTTTTAAATGAAATAATGGTTATATTTACAAGGGGTTGGTATACCCTAATGTTTTGAAGGTGGGAAAGTTATTCAGCAGTTCAAAAACTTAGGTTGATTTGGTTTCATTTTATGTAACCCCATTTTTTTAATATAAAACATAAAATGACTCACATACCCAAGAGGTTTGGATACCAACTAATGGTATCATGTTGGTGAAGAGGATGTAGTTTTTATAGTGGTTTAATGAGCCTAGTATTAATATGGGATGTGAAAGAGATTCATGAAAAAGGTGAATAACATGCTCAATAAATCCAGATTGTAGAAGTAGAGGAGAACTAGCTAGACCCAAAAAAACTATATTAGAGATAGTTAAGGATATAAAGAAATTTTTTTGTAGATAAATGTGGAGTAAAACTATAAATATACCCCAATGTAATCCAATTATATATAAGGGAGTGATATTTAAGTAAAACATGGGGATACACAATGGGGTAGTGAATGAAAAGAAATATATAAATAAAAAGGTTGAGAAGAATCAAGATAACAATACCTTTATGAATTTTATTGAAAAAGAGGAAGTGAGAAAATTGGACTATAAAATGTACTGTAAATATATATATATATATATATTATATTAAATTGAGTCAAAATATCAATAAGTATTTATAGTAGTATTGTAAAAAAATCCAAAGGGGTAGATTATTTCAACTAAGTTGTTGTGTGTTGAATTTATTAAAAATAATGTTTAAATCATTTGAGAAGAACATGAAGGGTGCTATTCTGAGATATGGAGACAAATATAATGAATAGGATGTTTAACATACACATGGGTACCACATTTGGCTATTGAGGATTCATAACAATGACATAAATTGAGAACATGAGATGTTTAAGTTGATTTTCTTTAAGGAAGCAAGATATATAGGTCAAAAAGTAGTGTTATATATGTTACTGTGGATTTTAATTATTTCAAAATTTTTCTAAGAAGTTTTGAGAGTTGCATGTTACAGATATAGAGAACTAAAAGTAGTATTAGAAGAAAATGGTAAATAAATATATTCTATAATATATGTTATTCTGTTATTTTTTTAATGGATAGAGATTTAGAATTAGATAAGAAATGTTAGAAAGATTTTCTTGAAAAAAAATATGAGTGGAGTAAGTCCTTTTGATAGTAAAATTTATTCCAGATATTTAGATATAACTAAATATGGTTATGGTAATCATGAGTTTCTCCATAAGATGAATAATTATATGTTAATATGTTTTAAGGATTATCAATCGTAAAATATGATTGAAAATATTCAATAAGTTTTATATTTTAATGAATTTGAAAATTCATAAAGATCCACAATCTGATACATAAAATATTGAATATGATACATAATATCTTTCAAGAAATTATAGATTAAGATTTGAAGAAGGTGAACATTATAGAAGTTAAAATTTAATGTTTTGAATTCACAAAAGAAAATAAAAAATAATATTTTCCTCAAAAAATAAGTTTTTTAGATGGATAAAACATTATAAAATTTCATGAGATATATTAATACATAATATTTCTATCTATAAAATTTACAAATATAAGATTTTGAGTCTGGTATGTATATATTTTCCCTATGTAACCATTTCATATATAATATTTTTTATATGTGTAGTTATTTATATATATAATATTTTAATATATAATAAATTCTGTATATAATGTTTTGGATGACACATATGTTTTCCAACATTTATAAGGTTTTTTTGGATCCAGTATTGATACATATGAAATCAGAGATCATACATTTGGTTTTTTACTTTGTCTAATTATTTTTTTCAGTGAACCATAGTTTATAAAACCCATTATCAATTGTAAAATAAAATTTATAATATTTATGACCATGATTTATGATATAAAACATATCATAGTAAATAACTAATAATGTGGCCATTTCACATATTTTATTACACCATGATGGAGAACATTATTCCATGATTAAATGAGGATCACACTGAGATACATCATTCATTAAAATATTATATTTGATCATATTTATTGGATATGATTTTTGATTGAGTATTATTCTACCATGAATGATAAAATTTCATAACCAGAAAGAGAAATTAGAAGATCATGATATAATGATGGGAATCACATTACGAATACGTAATTTCAATAATATTTAGAAGATTTGATTGGATTTAAAATGAGGATATGAAAAGAGATATCATGAGATTTAATTAGATTTTAATATATGTTCATGACCACAATATTTGTGTAATATAGTTGGAATAGTGATATAAGAATAAAAGAATATATATTGATCTTGACTATTGAATGTGAAGGAAGGTGTATCAATAAATCGATAAACAATTTACTAGTTATGGGTGTAGTAAACCGAACTAAAAAATAGTTTGATAAGAGAATAATAGATAGAGAGCCTAAAAATATTTATATATCTAGTTCTATGAATAAGAATTTTTGTAAGACAAAGGGGGTCCATATTCATATCTTTTTTATTCAAGAGATAAGGCTCAAATAAAATGATGTTTTTCTACTATATATATAGTTCTATAGTGTAATTCTAATTATATGGAATAAGGGTTACTATGTTGTATATTTGTAGTAAATAAAGACTCAACCCTCATATCATGGAGGTGATATCATTAATACTTGGAGTTATTTAAGGGTATTAGTGGTGGACCTTAAAGAAAAACCAATTCTAGAGTTATGATTCATGCAGAATCCAATGTTCATATGGAAGATACAATAGTGTATATAAACTCTTAAAGAGAACCTCGTGTCAATAAATGGATGAATTCATTCAATAAAGTAGTGAACAAGGACAAGAACGGGGAGACACCCTAGGATCTATAGTGTATCATTCCTAATCATTGTAAGGGTAATGCACCTTGAAATATAGTGACCATGACCTAAAGCCACACATCCACTAAAAGTGAGTACAATGGATTATTGTACAACAATGAATTACTATGTTTATTATCATTAAATTATACATTATTTGGGTATAAAGGAAAATAATTGCATGCATGTTCCTTAATTTCATGTGTATTCATCCTTGTTTCTTAGTGTGATCAACAATGAGTGGAAGATAGATTGAATGTGTTCCTTCAAATGAAAGAAAAATATATGAGAAACCTAAGGGAATAAAATAAAAAAAAATTAGTATAGTTTGAACCCTGTTTCACCCAATGTTTGTGTGATATTAGTTTTCATAGATCCAAAAAATCTAAAAATATATAAAAACTAATTTCAATATAAACACTCATAGTAATTGTTTTTTATGAAAAATGTATTTTTAAGCATAAAAAATTAATTATTATTATTTATTACCAAGTAATAATTAGTAAATTATTAGTGATTTTATTTCTAATATATATATAAATTTATTTACATAAAATCATTCTTTATTAGAGATAAATTTAATTTTTTATGATGAAATACACACCATATAAAAAAATAATTCTTTGATAAATAATTTTTTGAAAAATGAAATGATTTATAGGTTTTACTAGACAATTAATAATCACTGATAGGTTTTTTATTAGTTTATAAAAATATAAACAATAAATTTAATTAAATTTCATACTCTAAATATGCGAAATTTAATTTAAAAAATATATTTAATATATCACAGAAACCATGTTTCTAAATAGAACATTTTGGTTAAGCCATATATAATTAAATTAGTACTCTGTATATTTTGTTAATTATTTCCTATATTTTATTAATATATTTAACTAAACATTCCTTTAAATTTATCAATAAATTGTATTTATATCAATCATTAAAAGTAAATAATTTATAAAAAATACACAATTAATTAAAAATTTCTTTATAGTTAAGGGAAATTTACAAAGTGACTTGGTATCCATTAATTATATTCCAAAATCATTTATTTTATTTCAAATAACTTATTTACAATAAAAATACAAATTTCTAACATCTAAATTAAATATATTTATATCAACTAAAAATTGATAGTCTTGAACAATAAATAAGTATTTTGGTATTATACCCAAAACCTGTTTAACATTTTATAAAGGTTGTAACATTAATATTTGACCTCTATTTGACTCTATAAATTCATCTCATTATATCTTTTAATATCAACATTCTCATTCTTCCAATATTCATTTATGCTATACAAATTGTTTTCCATTCATGATGTTTTTTCTCTCTATAGGTTTAGTTATATTAATAGTGATTCTTAACGGTGAAGATGATATAGAGAATTTATATATTAAAAAAACAATTTATTAGAATTTATTATCCTATATAATTTTATTCACATTAATGGGTTACAATCATCTACATTATGTTATAATACATGGTATGTAATACACAATTTCACATAGTTTTTTTGCATTTTTTCATTATGAGTGAATAAAGTATTTCTTATTTAACTCAAGTCACATAAGACTTATTTTTATCCCAAGTTCATTTTCATTAGACCAAATAAACTATGTAATTTAGGGAAATAAAATTCATACATAAATTTTCAATTTTAGAGGTTACTTGGGAGAAATTAAAGGATCTCACAAAGGTAGCTAATCATATTTAATGTTAAATTCTTGGTGAATCAAGTGATATTGAAATATTATCAAAATATTTATGTGGGATTGATTCCAATACCTTCACTCATTTTATCTAAAAAAATCATTAATGGGTGATTTTCTCCTAAGTATATCTTTATGACCTTGGAAAAAATATCTTTCATAAATATGTCATTTTAAAAACCTTAAGTTGACTCAAATTCACCCATATTGTTTCTTATAAATTATATTTTGATTCAAATATAACCTAAAAGATATTATTGGGGCATGGATACAATAATATTTGATTTGTTTCTCTTTTGTTTGAATTAATCCTCCTATATTTTTCATATGTTGATTATGGAATTTGAATATTTTTTAATTGGGAAAGGTATCCAGGATATCAAACCAATTTCTCGATGTGTGTGTATCCCCTATCATGTAATTTTCCCAGCCTCTATGGAAAGAATCCAATTTTTGGAATGGTTCACACTCAAACTAGTGTAGAAAGCTCTAATTTTTTCTTTACAAAAAATTTAAAACATTCCTTAGAAATTGAATAATTGCATTGAATAATTCATTGGAAACTTTATATAAATCATGATAGTTAATTCTTCATGAGATAAATTGTTTTATCCTAACGTCAAATTGAATTTTTTTTATTATCTAATAGTTTAAGGTTAAGACAAGATTTATAGAAGATAGTTCCAGGGGAGGGAAATTAGATGAGTCTAAGATAATACCCTTGTATGTTATTAGTATAATTTATAGGGTGGGAACCTATATTAAAATAAATGGATAAAACCTTGGTTTTTACGGCTTTGGAAGTACGAATTTTACCCACATTTTTTCCCTCATTCCATCTGTGTAATCTATCTACATCCGAGTGAAAAATATTCTAGAAGATCCTGATAATATAGGATATGTTCTAGTGTTTTTAAGAGTTCCACAAAATATTGTTAAACGGTATATAGGAATCAAATTTAATAGTGGAGAAGATGATTTTGTTACACCTGATAATGTTTTGACCAGCTAACATTCAGTGGGATAGATCATGGAAAGAATTTTACTCTGTATTAAATATTGAGAAGGAAATGATAATTGATCCTATATGGTCCAAAAATAACACCACCTCACACGTTCTATTGATCACATAAACCTTTAATATTCAGTTTTAATCCCGATTTTGTAGTGTTTCACAAAACCCATTTCCCATTTTTCCCTAAAAGTTTTTAAGAACCATTTGAATAATCATTTGAAATAACCCAATTGATACGGATTATAAAAGGTTTAAGAAGTGAATATTCCTTATATAATTATATGAGATACATAGAATTATGGATTAGATTATACTTAAAATATTCATAATTAGGAACCATCCTCGGATTTCAAACTGCATTTTGGGTGGCCTAGATCACTAAAAAACCTGTAGAGTTTAGAATAAAATGACTCAATGAATTTATTTTAGAAATATAATAAATGTTTAAGGATTATTAAATGGAGTTATCCATAAAATCATTACCACTATTATTTACCAATAGACCTAAAATAATAGACCATAAAAGTAACACAATAATATTCATCAAATTAGTTGTTCTTAGATTTTGAGTTTTCATCTTCAAAACATAATAATTTGGGTGTGATATAGACTCCCTTATTCTAAAAATTAGTATATATAGGGAGATCATGATTATGAAGTTGAAAAACTATGATGTTAAACATTATTGTATGTTATTTGAAGTAAAAATTATAATAAAACCCATAAAACTAGAGTTAAACTTGGAATAATTACAATTAGGAAGAAGCAGTGAAATCTCCCAATGTTTAGAAATGAAGATGATGTAATCTAGTTAATCATCCATCTGAATGTATCTATCCATTTATTTTGGATCATTATTAATAACTGTATACAGTAAAAACGGGTACATAATGGCCTCTTTGAATCTAATGTTTGGAACTAGGATCTATTAAGGAAGAGGGGAGATACAATACAGTTTTTTAACCATAAAAAATTACATCACTACCTACAATCCAATAGGAATTAACCATGATCATTATATTTGATTCATTGAGGACTTAACAAATTTTTTATCTTGTTGTCCCATGAATCTATAAAATTGTGGGCTACCATATTTTTTGGTTATAAACTGGGAAAAAAGTGAATTTCCTAAAATTTCACCCCAATAAAGATTATCCCATACAAAACTAATATTTTCATATAAATAGTTGAAGTTGATGTACCCTTCATCAAAAAAAATTTCTAATATTGACCAGCTAGCCTAGTGGTACTGATCTTCTTGGTAGAAATGTGTGATATATATATATAAACCATATATATATATGGACTATATATATAGACCATACAATTATTATATATATATATATATATTTGTGTGTGTGTTAACATGGATGGAGTTATGAATGAGGTGGAGGTGGTGGATAGAACGGTCAAATGAAAAATGACCACAACATTCATCATCTTCTGATATAGTCTAACATTGTGGTTGATTCCTTGAGTTATAAGGATTATAGAAGTCTCTCTTGTCGGAGTATAGAATATGATCCCTTGATCAATGATCAGGAATGTTTGAATTATTGGCTCTTAATAAAAGTAATGAACACTTATCTTTCCCATATGGTTTCTCAACCATCATATGTATAGAAAATAAAATATTTAAAGGAGATACCAATGGGTTATTAAATAGAACTGAATTAAATAATGATGTAGAATTTCCTCCATTCCAAATTGACAAAGAGAGATATGTGTGATTTGGAAATAGATTATGTGTTCTATCAGTTATGGGTTGAAGAAGGAATTTCAAGATAATATATATAGATTATATTTCAATATACATCTTCAGAGTATAAATATTCATAGAGATCTTCAATAGAACTATTGATGGGATACCATCATGTGATAAAATACTAATTATACTTAAAAAGTTATTTTGTGTTAGAAAGTCAAATTTGAGTGGATGTAATCCAAAATGATGATGAAAAACTTTCTATTACCAGTTTTGAAGTGGAAGAATATCACAATGGTTTCTACATTATTCCTCCAAGCATATCAATGTGGAATAATTTTTTTTGTGGTTATTGAATGATTAAAAAAGTGTAAAAATTTACTATTTACAAGAGAACATAATAAACATTACAAACATTATAAGATATATATAAGAGAGGTGTGTAGGCTTCTTGTTGAACCTATCCTTATTTTATCTTATCATTATTCATTGATCATCTAAAACATTTAGATGTTCCTTAAAATAGTTTTAATCATAGAACCATTCATTGTAAATTATTACCTCCCTTATAATAATAGACAATATAAAAATACTATATGTATAAATTATAAGATATTTCAAGGTCAATATCACTTGATTTCCATTCAAACTAGGATCCCATAATTGTTATTTATATAACATTATCCAAAATTTTACCATTAATATGGCACATTATGACTGTATCAATGCAATGGAATTTCAAACACCATTATACTAGGATGAAGATAGAGAGATCAAATTTCAAATCCCATAGTTAAATTAATAGACCAGGGAGAAGGTTAACGTTATTTGAAAACACATCAAATAATCCCAAAGAATGTATAATACTTATGTAGAAGATTTATAACCTGATTAATATTTTTGACTTGGTGATCAAGTATTATTGAATATGTATCCTTATATATGCATTATGATATTGGGAATAAAGGTAAATCAAATGATAGGGTGTATTGGTCCCTTTGAAATATTTTTGTAAATACGATAGGTGGATTATATATAATGTTTACCAAAAATATTTGGTATATACATAATGTATTTATTTTATATATTCTAAGGAATTATATTTCAATGCCATTTTAAATTATTTATATTAATGAGGTATAATAGGATCATAATCTATCATACAAGGAGGAAGCACTAATGATTATCAATCATTTTGTTCATGTGTTATGGAAATAAACAACCTAGTTAGTGAATGTATTCTTGAAGAAGAATTTTTTTATAGAAACATGTGATCCTATGGAATAAATAAAGAGGATGTATCGATATTTATTCACTAAATCTAGTTAAATCATATATTTCTAGGAAGAAATTTCTATGGGGGTGAGTGTAAACACCATGACCCAAATATTCATATTTTGGTGCCTTACGTTATTAGATTGTCATGATATATAAGAAATTGTATCCTAAAGGACTGAATAATTAATATTCTTAGTAAACTAGATACATGTTTTAAATTCAAATTATATTTTAAATGTTAAAAAATTATTTTATTTGAGAACACTATTATTCACATATATCATCCATCAATATCATTCACAATAATCATCTTGGAAACCTTGGGAAAATAAAACATAAGAAATGGGTGATCTCAAATGCTCAGTAAGATTAAAGTAGAGTGGAATCTAACTTGAATCAGTGAGAATTAACAATATAACATGGTAAATAACTGAAGACATGTGCCATGTAATAAGTAAACTAAGATTAAAAATAAATCCATAGATTTTTTCAGAGTAAAGATCTTCAGGATAATAATAAATAAAATGTAGAAAATTCATAATTTCATATTTCTGAACTATCAAGATATATCCTCTAAATAGTAACTTTCAAGATAAATCCACTTTCCAGTGGTAGTTTATGGGAAGAAACCCAACAAATTATTCTTAGGAATAAAAGATGAAGGATTTATCACCAATGGATTTCATCTCAAGAGACTACCAATGCATCAAAGGTATTTCATTAACTAGTCCCCAACTGGTGTCTTGTATGTCCAAAGCATTCCTCAAATATTGAATAATTTATTTCAAAATATATTTTTAAATCAAAGTATCTCATACCACATTGAAATATTTGAATCATAATCCCCATAAAATTAAAGAATAATAAAATGAAAAATAGAATACTATGATGATAAATAGATTCATGATATGATATATCAAAGGGGTAGTACACCACAAAAAATTAAAAAGTGGTGAATAAGGCACATCTCACAGAAATAAAAGTGAGATGAGAAAAACCATTACCTTGAACTTTCCCCTAATTTAACATTCATTAATATCCTATAAAATAGTTTAAATAAAGTTAATAATTTATAAAATTACCACATTCATATCATATATTATACTCTTATATCATTTTATTACTCGTTTGTCAAAAATATTTCGTTATTATCCATGTTTCAGGTGTTAACTTCTTAGTTTTTCTATGCATGATTTTTCAAGTAAGTCCTGGTTCTTTTACATAGGTTATAGATCCATCATATCCATAATTATATTAAGGTCATAAATTTAATATTTATTCATTATATATAGTTTTAAATTCATTATTTAATTTTGAAAATGGTAATTGAAATACATTTTATAATGGAGATGATGGGTCATAGTACGCACAAGCGATAGTATTATTCCCTTAATATTGATTGGGTAAGGAAGTCTATGGTATATTAATTTTTTAATAATAAATATCTTGTCATGTTTATTATATGTATCCATTATTTTGATCATTATACCCATCCAAGTAAATTTGTGATAAAAAACAACTATACCATGACATGAAGATGGTAATCCATACATACGTCAACGTGATGCTTTCATTTTTCATAGGATGTATAAAAAATGGAATATGTCCATACCTTAATGAAAAGAACTTATTAGAATATAGGTGATTATAGATTTATTAATTTACCATCGAAACAAATAATTAAGAGGAAGTAGAAGAAAAAAACATGAAAGTGTCGATAAATATGATTCCTTCTTCTTCGGTAGACTTCCTTTAATCTATTATTAAGTGATCTAGGGTATGTCTTTTGGAAGAAATAGAACCTATAATACTAAAATAAGAATTTTTATAAGAGATATTTTATGGTTTTTCTCAATCTATATGGCTCAAAATAGTGTGAGGAAGTAATGAAAGAGTCTCCCTTTTATAATTGAGGTGAGGTATACTTTCAGAAATCCTCAAAACATTAAAATATAAAAAAGTATATTCTAGAGAAAAATACAAAATAATGGACTTTAAATGAATAATGGAAGACGTTTCTGACCGTATATTATCATGTTTGTAATAATTTCACATTTCTTCTATTTTTAAATATTTTAATAATTTTTTAATTCAATGAAATATCATTGTTTTCAAATATCATACTATTCATTTAATTTGATTAAAAGTATATCCGGACAAAGTGGGAATTAAAATTTAATCTTTTAAAATGTCTATAATATATTTTTTAGATCCATAAAATTCTTTATACACATTAAATCCTTCCGAATATATCAAAATTAATATTTTTAAAATCAATTATTTTATTTTTCTATTAATTAAATAAAAATTGTTTTAGCATTGAAAAAGAATTTCAGGTAATTATATAATTTCTAAAAATTGAAAATAAAATTCTAGAATTAAAATATGTTTAAAAAGATAAAAATTGAAATTCAAGCTCATTCATATCTCAATTTTTTCTGTATGTGGGCACATAAAAGATATTAAATACAAAAAGAGTGACATTTTATAACTTTCTTTGATTTAAATAATATAAAAGTTATTTTCATAAAAAAGTATCCACTAAACAACTCAAATTCAACAATATGATTATTCTGGTAGAATCATCTCAAACTGATATTTTTAGATAATTTTATGTCACATTATTACCATTATCTTTTGGGTTTGATCCTTATTTAATCTCTTTATCTCTTTACTTAAAAACATAGATTATTACTATTTGAGGGTCAATATTGTTACTATAAAAAGATAAACAAACCATAAATGTATCATGGATGATATTTTCAACCATATATCAATATTTTGGATGAATTTTCGATTTTTATAAATTTTGTATCATTTAATAAAATATATTTTTTTAATATAACATTAATTTAATTTATAAAACTATTCATTACATTGACATTTAAAAAATCATTAAGATAAGATATATTTGAACCAAATATTTTATCACATCAATAATATATAAATGTATTCTAAAAAATTCGTGAATGATATTAATTATGTAAAATTATAGATATTTTAACATTTTTAATAGAATTTATTTGATATTTCAATTAATTAAAAAATTACCACATCATCATTGTGGGATCCTTTATATTAATTATTTACTTCCAAAAACATACAAATAAATTACCAAGATTAATATAAACATTTTATATTTCCGAATACTATTTATAGTCGAATATATACCCTAGTTAACCATATTTTAAAATATTTATATTTTTTAATAACAAAAGTATGACATCTTTGACTTTTCTTCAAAATAAAATACTATAAATGGATTGAAGTCATCTAAGTGGATTAAAGTGCTCATGAAATCAACCCAAATATAATTTTAGTCAACCAAAACTCTTCTAATAAAATAAGGACATGTTTTAGGGTATTTTTATAATATTTATAATATTATTTGTAACCTAAATTACTCAATTCACCCTTAACCGAGGAAATAAACAATTAATAATGTTACTATTAATATTACTCAAAAACAAAAGGGTCATGTTTGCTAAATTTTTACCATATGATTCTAAATATTTAATATATTTTTTAAAAAATAAAACATAAAAGTTGTTAAAATTAATTTAACATTTATCTTATAGACGGGTCTTGAAAGAAAGGTCTTAATGTAAAAACGTTCAAAAGTATGAAATGTTTTTATATACAAATTCAATGTCAAATTGATTCTAATGAAAAAGATTTTATAAAATTATATAAAATTTATATATTTATACTTTTAAACAATTAAAAAATATAGTTTAGCAATATATGTTATTTATATGAAAAATAATTTTCAATTTGAATTCACAATTTTTCAGTATTCATCAAAATATGAAAATTATCAGAAAATAAAAACAAATAAACCAATGTAAATTTTTATATTAGACATTAAAAGAAAAAGATTATTTTTTCAAATATAATATATTAAAGTTTCAAAATATGGTTTTAAAAAAACTGTTCCATCAAAAGGTGGTAAAACATCTTTTAGAAATAAAAATATAGCGTTTATGCATAAACGTGGATTTATTTTTATATCATGGATATAAGACACATAAAAATAATGTAAAAAATTATACTGAACATATAATATATAAATTTTATAATGTGTTTAATACTATTCGTTCCTTCTAATTTAACTTCTAGGTTATCATAATATTTTATTACCTGGTTAAGTCGGGTTTTGCGTGCAACGTAAGCTATAAAAAATAGATTTTATTTTGAAAGAATCATACCATATAATATTATTGTGTTACATTATCCCTTGATTCAATAAATTATGATATAATAATTTTAAATTGAACTTCAAAAATCAATGGTTTATATTGAAAAATTCATTTGTAGAAAACGACATTGAAAATAGGATTAATTAAAAATCCACTTTGTAAGAGGAAAAGGGAAATATAAAGGTCACCAAAAAAATAATCTTTAAAATTTGAAAAAAATTAGTTGAAATTCAAAATGTGGACATGGAAGAAAAATCTAACCATCTTGTTCTGATGGAGTTTGATAGATAACATGATTATTATAAAGTTAACCATACCAAAGCTGCAAAGCTCTGATAAGTCAAAAGGTAATTGATTTCCTAGTAAGAAAAGTAAATGAATAAATTTTTTGTTTTAATATTATTTACATACGTTTTAGCAACTATATTTCTACCTAGACTGCTAATATAATAAAATATACTTACTTTGTAGGTATAGTTTAATAATTTATTCAATTTCCACAACAAACTCATCTTTTTCTCCAAACTACGAGTATTTAAGAAAAAAAATTCATGCCCAGATAATTTGAATATACTAATATGGATCACAAAATAAAAAAAAATATAACTATCTATTCCAATTTTCATTAGACATTTACCCAAAACAAATGGTTAGGATAAGGTAAGACAGTTCCCCAAAAAGAATATTCCTTTATATGATGAAAAAAAATTCTTAAAATTAAACAGTAATTACCATTGTTTAACATAGATTATTATAAAAATAAAAATCATTCCTAAAAAATATTCAAAATTAATATTGAAACCAAAAAATATGAAGGTATTGATCACATATTCTTCCAAATAAAATAAATCACTCTTAAAGTCTCATAAAAAAATCCTAAATCACATAATTTCCATGATATGCTAGCCATTTTTAAAAATAACCAAATCACCATAAGTCTATAATAGAATAATATTTTACTCCAAAATAGAATTCAATCATTATTCCTCATAATATTCTATTTACCTTAATCTCATAGGATCTCCAAAATAGTGAACGTCTTCCAAAATAACCCTAATCACTTAATCTCCAAATGAATTTCCAATCCCAATGTAATCTATTTGATAAAAAATGTCCCTAAAATAAAAATAACCATTATCCATTTTATATTTTAACTATAAAACATGCTATATTGAACTTCACATAGGCTATTGGTAAGCATTTCACCCTTGTCGTCCTTCGTTTGTCGGTTCAAACCCTATAACACTACCAGAAAAGATGAGTTGTCACTCAGCCTGTGTGTTGTCCTTTTTCTAAAACTATATTGATATTATCCAAAAAATATTATATGACTACCAAAATTCAACATAAATGTTTTCAATATTAAAAAAATTAACCACAAATGTTTTCTCAAACGTTTTCTTTTGTATTTATAATAATATAAATATTCATATTTACCCTAAATTAAAATATAATAACAACCCTAATAGTTATCCTTACCATTAAACATGTGTCAACAAAATGAAAAGGCATTATTTCTCAAATTAATTTTTCACACATACTAAACCAATGGGTTGTGTTGTTTAATATATGTTTTTTTAAATCTAGTTCTAAAGTTTTCAACTAAAAAACCTCTGATATCAATTGTAATGACCCTGACCATAATCATATAAATCTAGTGCCTTGCATTTTTAAGTTGGTATTATATACAAGAAGTGACATCGTAAATGACTGAATAGATTAGTATTCATTATAAACTAGATACATATTTGAAATTAAAATTAAGTTTTAAAAATAAAAAAAATATCTTCTTTGATAACACCATTATTCTCCTAGATTAACCCTATATATAAGTAATAATAAACCTCTTGGAAACCTAGGGTAAATAGAATATAAAAAAAGCATGAGATCAAATTCTAAGTAAGGGTAAATTAAAACCTAATATAACTTGAATCAATGAGAATGATAAATATATGATAGTAAATAACCAAACACACATGCCATGTAAAAAATAAACTAAGAATGAAATTAAATCTATAAATTTTTTATGGTGAAAATGTCCTGGAAAATAATAATTGAAATGAATTAAATTCATAATGTCATATGTATGAACTATCAAGATATATCCTCTATATAGTTGTTAAGATCAATCCCTTTGATAGTTTAAGTTTTTTGTGAATAATCTCTTCTAATTCTTCTTAAAAAATGTGAAGTGTTTGTGTCCAAATGATTTTTTCTCAAAATAATATTGATTCATTGATGTGCTTTCATTAACTAGTCCCCAAACCATTTCTTACTTGTACAAATCATTCTTTATATATCAAATAATCGATTTAAAATGATATTTTTTATTCAAAGTATCTTACACCACTTTGAAATATTTTAATCATAATCCTTGTAGAAGTAAACAATTATCAAATTAAACACTTAGTACCATAAATATGAA
Organism: Viscum album; assembly: GCA_963277665.1. Taxonomy (NCBI): domain Eukaryota; kingdom Viridiplantae; phylum Streptophyta; class Magnoliopsida; order Santalales; family Viscaceae; genus Viscum; species Viscum album. The sequence continues at coordinate 1,771,167,015 of OY728152.1, forward strand.
TATTCATTATATGATATGTCAATGGGTTAGTAAACCATACAAAATTAATAAGTGGTGAATGAGGCATATCTCACAGAAATAAAAGTGTGATGAGAAAACCCATTACCTTATGATTTATTTTAATTGAAAATGATTTAAACATGTGTATAATGGTTTAAATTAATGTTAATAATTTATGAAATAACTGTATTCATATAATATATTATCCACTTATGTCATCTTATTACACATTTGTTAAAAATATTTTATTATTATCCATGTTTCGGCTGTTAATTTCTACATTTTCTTATGCATGATTTGTCATGTAATATCTAATTGTGTTGAATAGAATATACTTAAAACATCTCCATAATGATATTAAGGTTATATTTTTCATATTTATTCATTATATATAGTTTTTTAATCACTATTTTATATTGAACAAGGGAAATGGATCACCTCATGTCATGGATACAGTAGGTCGTACGTACGCATGAATAACAATATCATTCCCTTAATGGTGAAAGGGTAAGGAAGTGTGTGGTATATTAATTTTTCAATAATAAATATCATGTAATATTTACTATATATATCAATTATTTCTATAATTATACCCATCCAATTAAATTGGTGATTAAAAAATACTTGACCACAACGTGGAGATGGTAATTCAAACGTACACAAACACTATATTTTAACTTTTTATAGGATGGCTGAAAGATGGAATATAGTAGTCCCATAATCATAAAAACATATCATCATATAGATTACTATTTATTTATTAATTTATCATGTAAAAACACATGAATACATATTAGAATAAAAAAATAAACATGAAAGAGTCGACAAAGACGATTACATCTTCTTCGACAGACTTCCTTTAATCTCTTATTAAGAAATCTAGGGTATGTATTTTGAAAGGACCAAAACCTTTGTAACTTAAATAATGATGTTTATAAGATAAATGGGTAGGTTTTGGTGATATATATTGATCAAATCAGTTTTATTAAGTAAGGTATGGGGTACAGTTTTATAATTAAGGTGACGGGTAATTTCAGAAATCCACCAAATATTAAAATATAATACAACAATTCGAGAGACAAAGACATAAAAATGGCCTATAAATGAATAGGGGAATGAATTTTATACCATATATTATCTCCTTTGTGATTATTTAACATTTTTTTATTTTTAAATAATTTATTAATTTATTAATTCAATAAAATATCATTATTGTAAAATCTGATTCTATTCATTTAATTTGACTCAAAATACATCAACAAAAAGTGTGAATTAGAATATAATGATTTTAAAAAATAATATATCTGATAGTTATATAAACATAATTATAAACAATAAATCATTCTTAATGTATCAAAATTAATACATTTAAAATCAATTATTTTATTTTTCTTTTAATGAAATAAATACAGTTTTAGCATTGAAGAAGGATTTAAGGTAATTATGAAAATTATAAAAATTTAAAATAAATTTTTATTATGAAAATAATTTCATTAAGATCAAAATACGCAATTATTTCTATTCAAATGTTGATTTTTTCCCTATGCGGGCACATAAAATTTATTAAATACGAAGAGAGTGACATTTTTTAAATTATCGTTGATTTAAATAAAATACTAGACGTTTTTATAGAAATCCTTACATTAAAAAACTAAAATTAAATCTTACGGTGAAAAATTTAGAATAAACATCATTAAATATTGTTTATACATGTTTAGGTCATATTTTTACCCTTATTGTTTGGTTTTATCCCTTATTTAATATCTCTAACTATTACTGTGAGAACATGGATTCTCAGTCTTTCAAGGTAAATATTATTAAAATGAAATAAAAAATAAATCATTAATGAATCATGGATAATATTTTAAATCTTATTGAAAGAATTTTGATGAATTTTAAATTTTTATAAATTTTATATCATTTAAAAAATATTATTTCTTTTAATATAACTTTAATGTTAATTTTGACATTATTCATTACTTTGACTTTTACAAAAATCAATAATATATGATAACATTCAACCAACTCTATCAAAATATCTCTAACATGTGAAATATATCTATAAAAATCACGGATGATGTTAATTATTTCAAATTATATATATGATAATATTTTTAAAATCATTTATTTGATATTTCTATTAATTAAACAATTACTACATCATAACTGTGCAAGTACTTATATTAATTACTTATTTCCAAAAAAATTAAAAATAAATTAACATGATTAATCAATTACTACATATTAATTGTTCAAGTACTTATATTAATTATTTATTTCCAAAAAAATTAAAAATAAATTAACATGATTAATATAAATATTTTATCATTCTAAATACTATCTATAGTTGAATATATCCCCTTTTTCCCCTATTTTAAAATATTTTACTTTTTAAAATAGATTTATAACATCATTGTCTTTTCTTTAAATTAAAATACTATAAGTGGATTAAAGTCATACCTATGGATACAATAGATAATAAAATAGTAAAAAATATGAATTTTGTCAAAAAATATTCCAATAAAATTATGTTAAGAGTTACGGTAATTTTATAATATTTATAACAATATTTTTATCCTTAATTACAAGATTTTCTCTTAACTGTGGTAATAAGTAAACTACTAAAGTTACTATTTATATTTTCAAAAAATCAAATGGATCCTTTTACTAATTTTTCCCTAATTATTTCTAATATGGAATTTATTTTTCATTATTTAAAACATATAAGTGGATTAAATTAATTAAAAATTAATCTTATAGATGGTGTGTAAAAGAGGGTAACAAAAGTAAAAATGTTCAAACGTTTGAAATGATTTTATATCTAAATTCAAAGTGAAATTGAATAAAATGACCAAAATTGGATTAAATGATATGAAATTTATATAATTATACTTTAAAAACGATCCAAAATAAAAGTTAACAATATAAATTATTTCGACAAAAAATATTTTTTTCTCAAACCATCCCGGGTCAACCCCGAACCAGTCGCCTGTGCCAATCTGCGAAATAGCCCGAAAAGCATTCCCAATCCCCATATTATAAGAACTATTTTTGGGAATCAATATGGTAAACCAATGGAATTATTTTACCTAATAATAAATAAAAAATTGAACATCGGAAATGAATGGAGGATTCCAAAAAAATGTCAATATCTAACTAAACAAATTTTACAAAAGAAACTAAAAGATACAAAAAAAATTAATGACAAAACCCAACTTAAACTAACTAAAACGACATATCCATGTGTCCCTAAGGGTCAGTCTCTAATAAAAAACTAACCATCACCCATGCTGATCAATACCAAGCTACAACTTGCAATATTAGATAAAAACAATAGAGAACTATAGGCATAAGTATTAAAACTCAGTAGTCTTGCTTGAAAAAATATACTCCCCAGGCACTTCCTTTAAAATAAAATAAATATCAACCTCATGTTTGATATAAAATATTTAAAATCACATTTTTCCAAAAAAAAAATCATGTTAAAACAAATCATGTTCCATTTCCCTTTTTCATTCCAAATATGGATTCTTTTTTATCTAGTGGAATGGAAAATGTGATGCTCTCATTTAAAATAACTAAAAGGGAGTATAAAACATGTTATAGATTAAAAAAAATTTATAAACCATTGAAATACAACACACCACTTTCTAAAGGAATGCCCCACACATTTAAACATCATGATAATCACACAACCATGAAAATGGAAAGAAGCGCCAAAGAGTATCCAATCAAAAATTATATCAATCGACACTAAAAAAACTACGTTCAAATAGACATGGATGAACGTAGAATATCATGTATAATCCATAATAGAATAATACATGATGAATCATCATGGAATTCATGTCTCACTCAATGAAATCAAAACACACTAACATACTCGACTACACCTCACATGGTATAGACCAAGGGTTCCAATCCAACCACAATAATAACATATCTCCCCTAGTATAGGCCACTAGATAGTAAATAATCTAACTAGTGAAATAATTTCTCTCAGAAAATTCAATAGATATGCTAGGTCCTCCATGTCAAGATGTATATAATAGGGTGATCTAGCCGATTCAAACCAAAAATCCAATGATATACACATATATGGTGACTAAAATAATAGGCATCACCTGAATCACCCCAAGGATCCACCACTTTCCTTAAAACTCATAGATCATAAGGGAATCGATACTAAGGACCTCTAATTTCTGCACTAACAAATTGGGTCATGAGGATTCCATGGTGGGGACATCCCAACCATTTACATAATTAGATCATGAGGATTACAAAGTGAGGAAATCCCATCCATTTATCACAAATAATGTAATATAATCATCCAAGGAGGGTCTTCATGATAGAAATTTTCACTATTTCCACAAAAATGTCAAAAAGACCTCAAACACATTTCACATAACCATTATCATTTAAAGGACCAAATACATTTCTTCAAAAATGTAAAAACACCCTTTTCTATTTCATAAAAATTTAGAAAAAAATTCCAACAAAGTACTCACATTTCTTTCTTAATCCAAAATCATTCTCATCAAAATTCCAAACGGTCCACTAACCATCAACACATGTCAAACCTCATTTGATATCCAAATACATATTCTATTAAAATCCCAAACCCCTTGGGAACCCATTCAAGTAACCCAAATCATCATTTAAAATACAAAAAATTAATTTACAATGCCAAACTAGGCTTTTATATCAAAAATCACTCATAAAATCCAAATGGGAAATTTCTCAAACACTTTGTGTGCACAATATAACCAAAACAATACTATTTATCACAGAAAAGGAAGAAATAACCATTTATCACACCCAAATAAATATTTCATGGATCCAATATAAATATTTAATATTCAAGGAATGTGTGAAAATCATGAAATAAATTATTCATAAATTAAGAAGGAAAGTGTAAGGGAAACCTATATCAATCTCATGACACTCCAATAACGCACACCTGAAACCACACTACAAGGGTCCGAGGAAGCAAGAACGAACACAATGAACCTTATGCTAACAAAACCCCCCAACATAAATCAAGGTAAAAAAATAAACCATAGGTATAAATAACCATATAATAGGGATAACTCAAATAGAAATGGAAGAAGAATGGAGACGGAGGAGAAGAGAAGATCTTACCTTGGGAAATTGGCCCCAGAACATAAAGAGACCCTAGATCCACACCATGAGAGAAGTGTGGAGGCATGGAAAACAAGGGAAGAGGCCCGTTAGGGTCTCATAAGGAATATGGAGGAGTAGAAAGGAATTTTGGGTTAAAAATATTGAGAGGCATACCTAGAATTTCCAAAAAATAATGTTCTGTTAAACTCGCATGGTTTTTCTGCATGGTTTACCAAACTGTGCGATAGATTCTATCCAAGAGGGATCAACTACACGACTAGCCAGCATGGTTTGACATACCGTGGGAAAACATTGTGGTAGATACTATTAAATTTCCAATACCAGTTATATGATTACCTGAGTTGGGTGCACAGTTTTCTAAATTTCCTGACAACAGTGTACATGCTACTCCCAAATCCCAAAAAAATGAAACTTTTCCAAAATAACTCTTAGAGAAACTAAGGAATAACATTTGGATCAAAATAGAAAAAGATACTGCTAAAATTTTAAACCCCATCACACTCAGAACTCAAGAGAAAAATAGAGATCCCCAAATTAATTGGAATAGATGTTGAAAATGAAAAATGGGTGTGACAATTCACCCAACCATTAATGTTTTACTCCCCTAAAAATCCATAACATTTTCTAGTTGATTGATCAATGAATTGGGACTTCACATCCGTATAATACAATATCCTCAAACAAAAAATATCTCAACACATCCAAATAGAACATACTCCCCCTTCCCAAAAAAAGAACAACCAACCAAAACCACTTCCCAAAAAGAAATGGGAAAACTCATGTTATTACTTTCACACTCATTCTTTGAATATAACCATTGGGAACACTCCAAGAACCCATCATTCACCCAAAATAAAAGATAAAATATAATTATATAACATTAAATGAATGTATCTACTTTTAACCTTACACCAAATTCTAAAAGATATCATCAATAGGGGGAGGCCCGAACTAACTCCCCACTATTTGAAGCTAACTAGAATAGATTTATCAAATATGATTTTTCAACAATACCTATAGAGGGTTTTTCCAAATAAAGAACCAATTGGCGAAAAAAACTAGTAAACTTCCCAAAACTGAATAAAAAATCCTACAATAATGGTAGGGTAGGAGAGAGGGCCAATGAAAGGAACTCTAATTCAAACAAAAAATAACTCACGGATCATCACCTATGGATGGCCACAAACCAAAGACAATCCCGATTCAGATGGGTCGTCCACATAAGGAAAACTCATCAGAAAAATTACATTAAGAAGGAACAAACATTGGAGTTGCTTGAGGGATAAGTCCACTATGATCTTTGGAAAAATAGAGAATTCACAGTGACAGACAAATAACAATGGGAATATAAAAATTACCAAACCACAATAGTGGAAACACGAGATGTTCCAAACTCCATGCACCCTAGGTAATTCTCTGACTATGTGGAAACATTCACTTCAAGGCCTATGGATGGATAACTGTTGTTTGAAGAATCTATTGCACGGTATCTAGGAACTAATGATCCCCAAATGAAACACCTTATTTTCGATCAATAAGAAGTTATATGACACCCATAAAAAATAAGAGGCTCATGTCACACCACAAAACACACTTTCCAAAATAAGACACTTTTACCCAAATAGGGACTTAAAAGATACACAACACCATTCTCTCTCACCCCCAACAAGGATAATAATGAACAAGGAACATAATGAAACACACCAAACACCACCGAGAAAAACTACTATAACCGAAAGAAACACTACAATAGAAAGGGATTGGAAACTAGGCCCAAACATCACCCTACTTCTACGAATGGACTAGGGTGCCCTATGAAGTGGTGGATTCAACATCCAAAACTCAAGAAAAAAAACTTGTTAGTTTGATCAATTGGAAAAATATCCAGTGGTGAATCATCCATATTTTCACCATTAATATTCATTGAATCTCTCTAGGGATGAACATTGGAAAACAATAAATCCAATAGCTCTATAAAAACAAGCTCACAAACCTAAAGTCACCTCATATAGATGCCAACACAAAGGGATCCCAGCTCAATGATTCCCCAAAACTTTTATAGAATCATGTTAAACACCACTTCAAGACAAAAAAACCAACAAGATTACATCCCAGGACACAATATAAACATAAAATCAAAATCATGGGAAGGTACACCAAATAAAAAAACACTTTTGAAACATAGAAAAAAATCCACACAATTGTTTCCCAACAAAAACACCACAATTTTAAAATTAAAAAATTTGTTGAAAAATAAATCATACTTGGTGGATTTTCACACTCACTAATGGTATTCTATAGAGTCACACTCACATGCATATTTTTGTGCTAATCCGGGGAACATATCAACTCATAACATACGAGGAACTCATAAAGAATGACAATCCACAGCACTCTCCACCCACATCATCATCCAACCACTATACACAAACACTCATGGAATATAACAAAGGTCAAAATAAAATATTATCATTTTCCAAAACTAATCATTCAACACAATTCCAAATTCATGATTCCTTTCAAAGGTTCACTAACCACGAAGTTAAAAATAATCTTCGAACTCAATTTTTCAAAATGTTTTATTATGTTAAAAAATAATATCTCATTAATTTCCATCCAAAAAACCATTTCATATTATTAGAAACATCTTTCAATAGCTCAAAAAATCTCATTTCATTATAATTTATTTGACTAAAAACTCATTTCTTCTCTTTTAAAAAAAATTTCCATAAACTTTTTTAAAAAAAAATAAATTTTCCAAGGAACCAACTTTGATAAACCCATTGTTTTTATTATTGAGTTTCAGTACTAATAAACCCATCCCCATTTTCTCAAAAACTATTTTACAAAAGTCCATTTTCTAATGCCTTATTCAAAAAAATTATGAACATTCATTTCCTATATTCCAAAAACCAATCTATTCCACTTTATATATATTTTTTCATAATTCCAAAATAAGATATCTCAAATTAATTTTCAAGATTAGAGAAAATAAAAGAAACTCACATAGGAAACTTGTGTTAATAGGTGACTGGTTATATGGTTGGCAGCCATATTCCAAACACACCACCATCACAAAGAGTGTTCTAAGACCATGTATCTGGCTCCACATGGCTTTCTGGGCCCTCTAAGCTAACAGATACCTTTAAACCAACTCTTATTTCATATACCCAAACAAAAAACAATCTAGAAGACCCAAAAGAAGAAAACAAAACCAGACATCCAATGGAAACCTGAGGATCAGAATGAGAAAGGGTTCATGAGGTCTTTCCCATTCATACCTATCAAGTTCTGAATGTCCTAATCTATGATCTACCTTAACATCCTAGATAACAATGTGTTCTTTGAAATGTAAGTTCCTCTTAAGGATTAAGTCCTATGATGAACTTTTTTTCATGAAAAATACTAGGTTGACCCTAAACTAGTCACCCATGTCGATCTGTGACATGGACCAAAGGGCATTCTTGATCCCCATGAGCTACCAACAAGTGTCGGACATCAATAGAGTAAAAAATGGAATGATTTCTCCCAATAATAAATAAAAAAACTGAACAATGAAAATGAAAATAACATCCTAAGATATATATCAATATCTAATTAAACATCTTTCACAAATGAAACTAAATAATAAAAAACTTAATGATAAAACCCAACTAAACTAGACTACACCGACATATCCATGTGACCCTAAGGGTCACTCTTTGATAAAAAAAACCAACCATCGCCCATAGTGATCAATACCAAGATGAAACCTACACCACAAGGTAAAATAAGAGAGAACTATAGGAATTAGTATTAAAAATTAGCATGCATTCCTGAAATAAAAGAAACATGAACCACATGTCTGAAATAAAATATGAAAACTAATCTTTTCTCACACATTTTCCATATTAAAACAAATGATGTTCCATTATCGTTATTCATTCCAAATTTGGATTATTTTCTATCAAACCAATATTAATATTTTCAATGGTAAAGTGATTCTCTCATTTAAAATAGGTACAAGTTGGTATAAAACATATTATACTTTAAATTTTTTTCATAAACCTTTGAATGCCAATACATCACTTTCCAATGGAATACCCCAAACACATGAACATCCAAATAATCACACAACTATGGAAATGGAAATATGCACCCAAGAGAAACCAATCAACAAGTATATCAATCAACACAACAATAAACTATGTTTCAATAGACATGGGTGAAACCAAGATCTCATGAATAATCCAAAAACATACTAATACTTGTTGACTCATACCAGAAAGCATTCATTGCTCAGTGAAATCAAAAGTCCCTAACACACTTGTCCACACCCCAAATGATATATACTGAGGGGACCAGTACCATAGAAATAATAAAAAATATCCACCTACTATGGGCCACTAGATAGCACATAATCTTACTAGTTCATCATTCATTCTTAGAAAATTCAATAGTTATTCCAAGTTCTTTATGTCGAGATGTATAGAAGAGGGTGAGCCAACTGATGTCAACCGATCATACAATAACAAAAACATATATAATAACTATCATAATAGGCATCACCTATATCACCCCAAGGATCTACCTCTTTCATTGAAACTCATAGATCACAAAGGAGTCCATTCCGACGACCTCTCATTTATGTACTTTGTAAATGGGTCAAAAGGATTCCACAAAAGGGGACATCCAACCCATTCATATAAATGGATCTTGGGGATTCCAAAATGAGGAAATCTTAACAATTTAACATAAAAAATCAAGATAATCATCAAATGAGTGTTTTCATGATAAATTGTTTTATCATTTTCATAAAATTACCAAATGGTCTTCAACCACATTTTACTAAACCATCATCCATTAATAAAACAATTAAATTTACTCAAAAAGGGGCAAAACACCCTTTCCCATTTCACAACCATTTGGAAAAAAATTCCATAAATGTACTAACATTTAATTTTTAGTCTAAAACCATTATTATCTAAATTACAAACTAGAAATTAACTGTCAACACATGTCAACCCACATTTTAAAGACAAATACACATTCCATTTAAATTCAAAACCCATTGGGAACCCATACAAGGAACCCTAATCATATTTTAAAATTCTATAAATTCATTTACAATGAAAAATAATGTTTTTTATCTGAAATCACTTATAAAATCCAACCAAACGTTTTCTCAAGCACTTGGTGTGCACAATATAACCAAAACAATACAATTTATCACAAAACAAGGAAGAAATAACCATTTTTCACACCCCAAAATTATACCAAGGATCGCATATCAATAATTAAGATTTAAGGAAGATTAAAAAACCATGAAATAAATGATTCTTATATTAAAAATGATTGTGTATGGGAAAACTACCTTAAACTAATGGTTATCCAACAACGCACATATTATACCACATTGTAAGGGTTCGAGGAAGAAATAACAACCACAAGGAACCTTAAACAAAAAAAACCCTCTACATTAATTGAGGGAAAACTTAAACCATATTTCTAGATGACCATTGGAGAAGGATAAATCAAAAGAAAATGGAATAAGAGTGGAGAGGGAGGAGAATAGTAGATATTTCCATGAAAATTTTCCATAAAACAGTAATAAACCCTAGGTCCACGCCATGGGAGAAGGGTGGAAGCTTAGAGAACTGGAGGAGAGGACCCTTCGGGTTGCATGAATCATAGGGAGAAGTATGGAGGCATTTTGGGTTAAAAATCCTGAGAGGGCATACTTGGAAATTCAAAAAATTTATGTTGTGGAAAAATTCACGGTCTGTATGAACGTTTTACCGAATCTTTCCCCAACCGTGTGGTAGATAATGTACAAGAGGGGTCAATTTCATATATAACTTGTAGGGTTTAACATACCATGCAAAAATCATTTAGTATCTATTTTCCAATTCTAATAGCCATCACACGATTACGTGGGTTGGGCCCCACAGTTTTCAAAACCACGAGCCAACCGTGCACAGACTACGGGCTGGCCAAATAACTAATATTTTCACCAAGGACTCCAGAAAAACATGAGAAATAACCCCAAAATCCAAATAGACAAAGAGAAACCTCAAATTTGACACCCCTTCACAACTATAACTTGAGATAAAAACAGATATCCCCAAATGAATTAGAACAGATTATGAAAATGAAAAACCAATTGCGATATTTCTCAATTAGAATTCAATATTTTTCACTATTCATCAAAATAAGAAACATATTGAAAAAATACAAAAAATCAGGGAAAAGTAAATTTTTATATAAATATTTCAAGAATTGGGTTTATTCTGTAAAATATAATATGTAAAAGTGTCAAATTTTAGTTTTAAAATATTTTCTCTGAAAAAAGGATTCAAAACTATGTTTAGAAAAAAAATATAGATTTTTTGTGTAAAAGTATATTTATTTTTAGATCATGTCTCAAAGACACATAATATGAATTTAAATAATAATTTTTGATATAAAATATATTAATTTTATAATTTTTTTAATAATATTAATTCCCTCCAATTTAACAGCTTGTTTATAATAATATCTTACTGTGCAGTTCAGGTGGGTGTTGTATGCAATGTTTGCTTTAAAAATTGATTTTATTTAAGAAGATACATACTATAAAATCTTGGGGTGTAACATTATCACCTAATTAAATAAATTTCTCCCTCTAAATTTGAAATTAAACTTCAAAAATAAATGGCCAATACTCGGAATTGTTTTTGGGAAAACCCACATCGGAAATAGGGGTAATAAAAAAACCTTTCAATAAGAGATAAAGGAGAATACCAAATTCACCACAAAATTAGGATTTTAAATAGTATAACATTAGGGGAATGTGAAAACAAGGAAATGGAATTGAAATATAACTATCAAGTTATGATGGACTGTGATATAGAATATGGTCATTATAAAGCTATCCATCCAAAAATCGTAAATCTATGATGAGTTAAAAGTTCATTGATTTTTTAGTATGAAAAATTAAATGGATAACATATTTTTTAGATCTTTTTCATAGATTTGAGTAATTATTTTACTACCTAGTCTAAGAACATAACAAAATATACTAACTTTACAAGTATAGTTTCATCCTTTAATCAATTTCCACCAAAAACTAGTCTTTTTCTCTAAATGATGTGTATTTTAGATGAATTTTTCATGCTTGAAGAATTAGAATCAACTTATAAGCATTAAAAATCATAAAATTTATAAATATTTATTTCTATTGTCTTTATAAATTAACCAAAACTAAAATGGTTAGGATATGATAAGATAATCTATAAAAAAACAATAATTCTTTATTTGAAGAAAAAACATTAATCTCTAAAATTCAATTGTAATATCCAATGTTCCATATAGATCATTTAGAAAATAACCATAATTGATCAAAAATATTCTACACTAATATTGAAACCCAGAACAAGCAGGATTTTATCACATAATATTCTAAATAACATTAATCACTCTTAATGTCTCATACAAAAAATAATTATTTTCTTAATACCATAATCTACAATATATGATAACCATTTTCATAAATAAACTAACTCACCATAAGTCCACAATAAAATAATATTTGAAACTAAAATAAAATTCAACCTTTATTAATCATACCAATATATTTACCTTAATCTTAAAGGATTCCCAAAATAAAGAATTTATTCTAAAATAACATTATTCACATAATCAAAAATTAATTTTCCAATACCAAGTTTATTAATTTGATAAAAAATTGTCCCTAAAATCATAATAACCTTTATCTGTTAGTTATTTTAACTAAAAAGTTTCATGCTAACTATTACATCACATAGGCTAGTGTTAGGTACTGCACCCTTGTCGACCATTGGTTGTGGGTTCAAACCCCGCAACACTCCTAGATACAATGGGTTGTCACACAGCCTATAGGTTGTCATCTTTCTAAAACTGTATTAATATTATCCAAAATTGTGATAATCATCATAAAAAATAACTTAAATATATTCAATATTAAATAAGTTTTTTAACCACAAAGTCTATCTCATAGGTTTCATTTATTTTTCCCAACAATATAAATACCCATAATTACCTTAAATTTAATGATCATAAAAATCCAAATGGTTATCCTTAACTTTAAACACATGTCTATAAAATGAAAATTCATTATTCCTTGTATGAATTTTTCACACATAATAAACCAGTGGGTTGTGCTCCCAAATATATGTTTTCCAAAATCTTGTTCCTAAGGTTTCATATAATCTTCTACTGATAACGACTATAAATAACCTAATCCCTATAGCCTAGAGCCAATTCCTTACATTATTATATTGGAATATGATAAAAGAAATCACATTCCAAAGGACTGAATAGTTTAGTAGTCTTGGTAAACAAGATACATAGTCTAATTTCAAATTACATTTTAAATATAAAATACAAAAAATATTTTCCTTGAGAACACCATTATGCCACTAGATTAACAATTTATATCAGTAAACATAAACTTCTTGTAAACCTGACAAAAATATAAAATAAGAAATGGGAGAGATCAACCCTCAGTAAGGGTAAATTATAGCAGAAGCTAACTTGAATAAATGAGAATAATCAACATAGCAAGGAAAATAACTAAACACACATGCCATGTAATCAATAAAATGAGAATTAAAATTCATCCTTATATTTTATCATAGTGGAAATCTGCTGGCTAGTAATAACTAAAATGCAGAAATTTCATAATTTAGGAAGTTTTAATGACCAAGATATACACTATAGATTGTTACTCTTAAGATCAATTCTCTTCCCAGTTTATGTTTGTGGGTAGAAACCCTTACCATTCTTCTTGGAAACAAACATGAAGGGTTTATTGACAACTAATTTCATCTCAAGAGACTATTGATGCATTAAGGGGTTTCTGTAACTGGTCCCCAACCCAAGTCTTGTATATCAAATACATTCCTAATATATTAAATAATCGATTTAAAATGATATTTTTAAATCAAAGTGTCCCATATAACATGGAAATATTTGAATCATAAGCCCCAAAAATTAACTAATTACCAAATAAAATATTTAATACCATGAAGATAAATTGATTCATGATATTAATTATAAAAGGTTTTGTAAAAAAATAAAATTAATAAATGGTGAATAATCCATATCTCAATGAAATAAAAGTGAGATGATTAAAACTCTTACCTTGTGGTTTCGTTTAATTAAACATGTTATAACCTATTATATAATGGTTTAAATCATGTTATTAATTTATAAAATAACCATATTCATATCATATATTATCCGATTATATCATTTTATTATTATTTTGTTAATAATATTTCATTATTATCCATGTTTTGGGTGTTAACTATTTCATTTTCCTATGCATGATTTGTCATGTAAGTCTCTGTTATTTTTCATATGATATAGGTCCACCATCTCTAGAATTATATTGAGGAAATATATATCATATTTATTCATTATATATTGTTTTATAATCATTATTTAATGTTGGACATGGGAAATTAATTGTATCATGTCATGGATATGGCGGGAAATACGTATGCATGAGCAATGATATCATTCCCTTAATATTGATAGGGTAAGGAAATGCATGGTATATTAATTTTTCCAAAATCTATAGCATTTTATATTTACTATATATTTCCATTATTTTCATTAATTTACCCATCCGATTAAATTTTTGATGAAAAACAAATTACACCACGGCGTGGTGACTGTAATATGTACCTATTCATGGGTGATGCTTTCATTTTTCATAGGATGGATGAAAGGTGGGATATGGTCGTATCGTAATCATAAAAACATTTCAGCATGTAAGTTGTACTATATTTATTATATTATAATGGAACCAATATATGTGGTGTAAGTGGAATAAAAAACAAACCTGAAAGAGTCGATAAAGATGATTTCCTCTTCTTCAACAAACTTCCTTTAATCTCTTATAAAGTGATCTGGAGTAGGTATTCTAGAAGGAAAAGAACCTATAGAACATAAATAAAAAATTTTGAAGAGAAATGGGCATGTTTTTATTAATATATATGGATTAAATTAGTGTGATTTAAGTATGGTATGAGGTTCCCATTTATAATTGAGGTGAGGGCAACTTTTTTAAATCCTAAAAATTTTAAAATATAATAAGGCTATTCAAGATCCAAGGATTTCAAATAGACTATTAATGAATATATAAATAAATTTTAGACCATATATTTTCCCCTTTTTCATTATTGAACATTTTTTTATTTCTAAATAATTTATTAATATATTAATTCTATACAATAATATTATTGTTAAATTTGACACTATTCATTTTATTTGACTTAAAACAGATCAAGAAAAACTGGGAATTTGAATCAATTAAATTAAAAAATATATAATATATTCTATAGATCTATAAAATTCTTTCGACACATTAAAACAACCCAAATATTTCAAAATTAATACATTTAAAATCAATTATTTTATTTTTCTGTTAATTAAATGAATACTTTGTTAGCATTGAATAAGAATTTAAGGTAATTATATAATTTATAAAAATTAATAATAAAATCATATAATGAAACTTATTTAATTAATATAAAAAATTACATTTATTTTAGTTCATATATTTTTTTCCTATGTGGACATATAAAATATATTAAATTCAAAGAGAGTGACTTTTTGTAACTATCTTTGATATAAATAATATATAAGTTATTTTCATGGAAAACTGTCCATTAAATAGATCCAATTATTTAATAAGGTTATAATTGTATAATAATCTTAATCCAATAAATATTAGACATTTTTATGTCACATTCTAACCCTAGTTATTTGGTTTATCCCTTATTTAATCTCCTTAACTTTTAGCGTGAAAACATGTATTTTTACTCTTTGAGGGTAAATATTTTTACTATAAATGAAAAAAATAGTAAATGAATCATGGATAAACATTATTTAAATAAATTAGATGAATTTTATATTTTTTCATAAATTTTATATCATTTAATAAAATATTATTTATTTTAATATAGCATTAATGTCAATTTTGGAACTATTCGTTACTTTGACTATTACAAAAATCAATAAAGAAAGATATATTCAAACCAAATATTTTAACAGATCAATAACATGGAAAATTTATTTACAAAATTCTTTTAAGAAATTAATTATGTCAAATTATATTTATTTTAGTATATTTAATATTATTTGATTAATATTTCCATGAATTTAACAATCATTACCTCGTCATTGTGAGAGCATTTAAGATTATTTATATCCTACAAATTAAAAATAAAATACCATGATTAATATAAACATTTTATTTTTAGAAAATCCATTTATAGTTGAATATATCTCCTAGTTTAACCCATTTTAAAATATTTAACTTGATAAAAACAAAAGTATGGCATCTTTGAGTTTTCATTAACATAAAATACTATAAGTGGATTAAAGTCATCCAAGTGGCTCCATTAGCTCAAAAAATCATCCCAAATATTATTTTGGTTTATAATATCTTCTCCAATAAAACTTTTACAAGTTAAAGAATAATTTTATATTATTTATAATATTATTTTCATCTATAATTACCCGATTTACCATTAACTGTGGTAATAAATAAATTACTAAAGTTACTATTCATATTATCCAAAAATAAAAGGTACCTATTAACTAAATTATTAAATTATGATTCTAAATATTGAATCAATATTTCAAAATTTAAATCACCTAAGTGTCTAAAACGAATTTAAAATTAATCCTATAGATCGGGCGTGAAAGGGGGTTTTTAAAGTGGAAACGTTGAAAAGATTGAAATGTTTTTAAATAAATATTAATTTTGAAATTGATTAAAATGAACAAATTTTATTAAATGATATAAAATTTATCTAATTATACTTTATAACCAATCAAAAATATAATTTAACATAACAAATTATTTAGATAACGAAGCTATTTTTAATTAGAATTTAGTTTTTTTACTATTCATGAAAACATGAAACCTATTAGAAAAATACCAAAAATTCAAGAAAACAACATTTTTATATTCAATTTTTTAAAAATAAATTTTATTTGGTCAAAAATAATTTTTAAAAGTGTAAAAATTTTAGTTTTAAAATAACTTCACCATCAAAAGGCAGCAAAAATGGCTTCAGAAAAAAATATAGATTTTTATTGGTAAAAGTGGATTTATTTTTTATGGTGTCTTGGAGAAACATAATCTGAATGTAAAAATTTAGATGGAACATAATATATATATATATATATATATATCATAATTTTTTCAATACTATTCATTCCCTACAATTTAATGGGTATGTTGTAATAATATTTTTTTGTGTGGTTAATGTGGGTGTTGCGTGAAACGTAAGCTATCAAAAAATTGAATTGATTTTAGAAGATACATATAGTAACATATTAGGGTGTTTGAGTGAGAATATAATTAAATGATATTATTATAATATATAAAATTATATTTTATTATTATATAATTATATAATTAAAATAAAAGATATATAGACTTTTTATGGTAGTTATAGATGAAAACAGTTAATAGATAAATATGAATAATATAAGAATAATGTAAAACTATTTTGTCTTGGAATGTCCAATAATTATCAGAAAAATTACATGTAAATTAAAAAATAATAATTCATGAAATAAAAATTAAGAGAAAATTAAACTTATGAATCAAAAGTTTTAATTGAGGAAATAGTTTTACAAGAAATATTTTAATGATCGTTATGAAATATGACTATTGTCAATATATCTATTATAAAATAACAGTTAGAATTAGTATATATTATATGGGTAATGACATCTGTTATGTGGTGTATAATGTAGAAATATTATCATTATATAGTAAGAACGTATATTATGAATCATATTTATATAATAATGGGAGGAAGGTAGAACCCCTCGCATTTTTATTAGACCGGGATCAATCCCCACATAAATTATTAAGTTTTGGGGTGAATCATTTGTGGGAGAAGTTCAATCTAAAGTAAAACACAATAATTTTAGTGTTAGTTGGACTATAAAATTAAAGTTCTACCATTTCATAACCTACCCTAAGAAATTATCTGAATTTAATAAGGGGTTATGCTACCAGGGGTTAAGGTGGTATTAAGGTGTCTGTTCATTTATTTATAAAACAACATTTTCCCTGATAGTTTCTTTTCAATTAAAAGTTTCTTCTTTATTAAAATATAAATTTCAAATAATTAAAATAACAATTTGAAAAAATGGTTTACATATTTGGAATCAATATATAAAAATTATGCAAGGTTTGAAAATTTTTTATTTTTGGTGAAAATTGTAAAATATAGTAAAAATTGTGAAATGAAATTAAATATCATAAAAATTAAATCTGATATATGTATTTGTTACTAAATTGGACAATTTTATTTCTATTTTCCCAATTTTATCAAAAAAAATTATAGTATAGAAATATGGGACATAATTTAATATTATGGGTCGTTGTGAAGAGCTTTTTATTTTATACAAAATAAAATATGAAATAATTTATTTTATGGGAATCTACTTACCAGACCTATAAATACCTAAAAATTAATTTTATTTATTCTTAAAACAAAAATATAATCTCTCTCCATTGTTTTATAATGGATTATCTACCAAAAATATCTCTTCAATATTAATTTTTTTGGTGGATTTAATGAATTATTCCAAGCTATTATTCTTATGTAAGATAAGGGTTCTTATTTCTCTCTCTAAATTTTGAATTATGATGCTACAGTTATAATATATTTTGTAATTTCTTGTTATATGATGATATAATTCTATTTTTAGTATAATATATTTCCTTGTATGTTTTTTATATGAGTGATTTCCCACTACCTCTCATATAACCTTTTCATAATCTATGATTATATCGGAAGTAAGGGTTCATATTTCTCCCTCTTCATTTCCAATTTGTAATTCAACTATTATAATCACTTTTAAATTTCTATTTAATATAATTAAATTATTATAATATAATACATTATAGTCCCAATGATCTGTTATTCATGATATATTTCCCATCTACTTTCCTTTTACCCTTTTTATAAGTCATTACTATGTCAATTCAAGTGTTCTTATTCATCTCACATCCATTTACTATTGTGAATATTTTGTTGTAATGATTTTTAAATTTGGATTTCTTATGAAATTATGATCCAAAAGAATTATTTACATTATTATGATGTATTACCTTTATGATGTCACACAAATCCTTATAGTTATGTTCATTTCATAATCAACCATTATTGTGAACTAATTCACCGATTCAAGCTCCATTACCCAAATTACCATGCATCTATGTTTTTATATAAATAAAATATCCCTTAATTAATTGATATATAATTTCCTTTTAAAGTTTTCTATGAATACTGGTCCTTATACTTCATTTGTAATAAAAATACATGACATTACAACGTTCCGATCTCTCTATATAGTGACACAAAGATCATGTAAATTTCAAAGGAAATTTTGAGTAAGTGGGTGGGGAGTCAATCGACCACAATGCATTACAATAGAAATATTACATTCTCTGTAGATTATTCACATGGGAACCAATAAAATACTTTCCTCAGATTCTCCTTCAATATTGATACATTTTATTATTATATTGAAAATCCATTCACATAACCCTTTAAAAACATTTATTACACTATTGATACCACATAATTCCATAGTCTAATTAAATGGTATTCACCAAGATAACCATTCAATGTAATTTTAGGGTGTTTAAATAGATTAAAAGACATATACCTTACTCATTGGTGAACCTTGATAGGTGTGAACTTGTTAATGATTTTATTAATTAACATTTATATTGTCACATCCCAACTTGGTTCACTCTATAAACTATAATCTGACTAGTTGGGGATAAGGCCTCAAGCATGCTTCCCCATATAACATAGGCTACCGAATAGTAGAGGTAGTCTAAAGGTGATATAGTGGGGAGACTATACCCTCTAGGTTAGTAATAAATAAAGTATAAGATTAAATAAGAATATGTAAATAGTGAAAGATAATAATCTTGACAATCTATAAGGAACATAAACCCTAAAAAGTGCCAATAAAACTAACCATTCATGAACATACATACTCATAATAAATGTATTCAACATATAGTAGGTAATACACCCAATAGGGATTGAATTATGAAAATAGTAAATAAATAAAAAACCCATCTCATAGGAAAAACTAATAAAAGGTTGTCCATCATCTCCCATGTCATGTATGTCACATCCTGACCTATCTATTATTATTTTTTTGTTATTTTCATTGGCTTTAAAAAAATTTGTCGAGGTTCGGGTTAAATTCTGAAATGGTTTTTTGAGTTTTTTCCAAAAACTACACCTTTTTAAGTTGACATCGCTGGGCGCACGGGCGAAGCGCGTTTTGGGAACACTGCATGGATTCGCCCCAGTATCGGCACGATTCACTTGTCTTTAGAAAATTTAAAATGGGTCAATTATATATTTTATTATGTTATATAAAAATTTTATGGTTAGTAATTTTATTATTATTGTTAAGGTGAACTGAATATTTTTATTACTTATATTTTTATCGGTATAAATATCAATATTCTTAATAGTATGATTATTAATAAGGATTTATAATTATTATTGTTATTATTAAAGAGTTTTTATTATTAAAGTTATTATTTTTATCATTTCTATATTATTATTAAAGTTACTTTTATTATTATTAGGTGTATTATTATTTTATTATTATTAGAGTTATTATTATAATTATTAATTATTATCAATATTATTTTTGTTTTTTTATTCACTTTTTTTTCTTTCTCTCTAACCCTAGTGGCCTTCCCCATTTTTTCCTCTCGCTTGGTCCATGTAGTGTCGCCACCCCTGGTCTTTCTCCTTCCTAATCGTGAGCAAGAACCACTGGATTTTCTTCTTCCCTCGTCTCCCTCTTCTAGTTCCATAGCACGCAGACCTCTTCAGCCTCCCATACACATAGCCTCCGACCCACTTTCAGCTATCGCGACTCCCTCTACCGGCCTCCCTCGATGTTGACCACTGCCTCCTTCCTTATTGCTCCAACCAAAGCTGCCTCTTCTCTACCTACAGTGCACCGCGGATGCGCCTCATCCTCCCCTAATCAAACCCGCAGTGCCTCGCTCCCTTCAGCCACCGTGCACCATCTATCTGCAGGCCCTCCAGCCACCTTTCACGGGTCTCATGCCACGCATGTACTGCACCCAACCACCAGCCTCCCAATGCTTATGCCTGCACTAGTCAGCATGATACCCTCCTTCCAGCACACTCCTGCTGGCCTGGCCCACCTCCAACTGGCTATGACGCCTTGTCCCTTCGGCTCCCCTTCCCATCTATGTCTTCAGTAGTCCGCACAAGCCAGAACCCCACTGGTCTCCCCCTTTGTTGTATCCAGACTACGCTAGCCAGTTCCCTCCTCCCGTTGCAGCACCTACAGCCAGCCTGCACTCTTTCTCCACCAGCCGCAGCCCCCTGCAGCCTCTTGAAAGTACATATGTTGTGCCTTGAACAACCCTCCTGAATTTTAGATGTCATTGCGCCTAGTTGCAGTTTCCCTTTAGTAAACCTTCACCACGCTATTCCAGTACTTTTCAGATCTACCACACGCTGCAAGCAGATGATAGCCTGGTAAAGGCTCCACAAAATTGTAGCATTCAAGACCAGCATAGAGATTCCCTATTTCAGTCGTCATTGCACCATTTTAAGACCACCAGGCTTGCAGATATAATCTCCCTTTTGCTAAATCAGTTGTGCAGACTTGCTTGCAGAAGTCCTACATGCACTACCAGCTCTGATCCAAGCCCTCTGTCTTGTGCAGTAGCCCTAGACGTGGTCCCCAATCCTGTTCCAACTGACCAGCATTGGCATAGCCCCCAGACGACGTCCCCCTTTTGCTGCATTGGCCATAGACTCCTCCCATCGGACCTCCTTTCGGCCTCCGTGCACCCGCCGGACCACCTTCTGGCCACACGCCCTCTGGTTGCATGTCTTCCGACCCACCATGTGTCATCCATCCAACCCCTCCAGTGCAACTTGCATGACTTCGACCAATGTGCCTCATGTACGGCTGTCGTGGGATTTCCCATTCGGTCCATACTCTTCATAGGCATCCACGTCAGTCATTTACTCTTTCGTGCGATCAATTTGATTGAGTGCACCCCCATGCTGACTCCTACCTCCATCGATCACATCTTTTCTCTTGCACAAGGTTTTAAGTGTGTTTTGGTGCTTTTTATTTTCTTGAATTATTTTATGATAGGGTTTGTGTGATTTATCCCTTTTGCGGTTGTTGCAACATGATGGTAGGTTATTCTATGAAATTGCTGGCATCGTCTTGCGCATGATTGTGCACCTACGCAAGGGGTGTCACGCCATCATATTTGGGTTTCTAATTGAGGTAGGTCCCCCACTGCAATTTCCTTTAAATTTAGAATATATTAATTTCTCGATGGTTCATTGATTTCAATAAATGAGAAATAGTATTAGATAAATAAATTTGGAAGCTGATTATTTTTTTTACATGGCACTTGATTTTTTTTGAATTGACGTACAATAGTTAAAGAATACTTGTTTTGACTTTGTATATAATTCATGGATTTTCATGTGTTGTTCTTATTTTTTGGTAAAGGTTTTATTTTAATTCATGAGAAAATGGTTTGGTTTCTCTTGAGAAATGGTGTTTCCTTTAAAATTTTCATCAGTCCCATTTAGCACCTTGATAAAATAAATTATTTTGAAAAACATTCCTTGGGGTAACTCAGGGGCGATCTTGTTGTGTATGTCGATTGTGTGAGTTTTCTTGTTTTATATTGGTACATTGTGATTGGTTACTTGGTTGACATTATTGACTCACACCTTTTTATTACATGTATTGACATGGGAACCTGGCATAGGAAGTTAATCATCTGAGAACGATTGATGCACGCGTTTAGATTATGCACTGGCTAGTGGTCCTTAGTACGGACTTTGATCTACTAGGGTATTTTGGCCCCTCAGTTAGGCCAGGTAGGGCAACACCAAGCATTAGGGCGTTATGACTTCATTGAGTAGGGAATGCCTCCAGGATAAGTCACATGTATAGTAGGTTCTATATTGTTAACAAGCTCCTAGGTTCAACCCATGTTTTATTTAGTGTTTATTTGCATGTGGCGGGCAATTGAGAGGCCTAGTTCAGTTTCTAGTTCTTGTTCGTTGTATTCCCATTTCCCTTACTCTATGTTGTTTGTTTTGTGTAGTTTAACCCTTGACTAACAACTAAAATTTGTATTTCTAAATTGTTTGAGAAAATGTTTTTAGAATGTAATGCACCTTTTCCCTTCAAACATTAATCTTGTTTTTAAATTTAAAGGGGAAATGGACTGTAACTTGTTTTGGAAATGTAAATGCGTGAGGAAACCCATATTATATATAATTTAGTTCAAACTTGGAATTAGTGAATTATTTATTTAGAGGTTGTGCTTTGGGCATAGTTTGTTGGGCACACCTAATGAGTTTTAATACTCACGCCTATAGTGTTTTCCTGTTTTTAGTTTCTGTTGCAGGTTCGACTCAAGTTTACTCGTCGTGGGTGAGATTTGGTTGTGGTTTGGAGAGTTATTCTCAAGGTCATGAGTAGTTTTTATTCTAGATCATGTAAGTTTGTTTTTTGGTCGTTCTTTCTTTTGAGTGTCATTTATTTACTTTGTAGCGTTCTATTTTCTTTATACTACTTAGATTATTTTCATTGGGAAAAATTATTCCCATTGGACTCTGTTCATTCACTAGTGCTTGTCTCCATCCTAAGAGGATCAGGAATGCCTCTCGGGCCTTTCCACGGATTGGCTCGGGTGACCGGTTTAGGGTCGACCCGGGTTGGTTCGTGACAAAATGGTATCAGAGAAGGTTGGCTCTTGAGCGGTCCATGTTTTTCAGAGCACCCATCGTTATTTGGAGTCTGTCATTGTAAAATGAGTATAATTTTTGGGACTCAAGGCATATATACTAGAAGGACGTCATGAACCCTTGCTCGTTCTGAACCTTGGGTAACCATGGGATATCCGGGCATGTTGGTGTCCTTTGATTGTTGTGAACTGTTTTATGTTGGAAAATGAAAAGGGGGTTGGGGAAGTATCCACATGAGATCGCTGGGCTTGGAAGGCCATGCGGAGCTAGGAAAATTACCCTAGGGTGCTCCTTGTGATGGTGGCGTGATTGGCGTATGGCTTCCACCCATATGTACGAGTCACCCATCAACACTAGTTTTCCCTTTTGGATTGTTTAGGTCTTATTTAATTCTAAAAACTGTTACTAAAGTTTTATTTTGGATTTGTGAAAAGTTGAATTTGAAATAGATATTACCATGTCTTGACTAAGTTCTTTGTTTCCTTGTTCCTTATTGTTCACCCCCATAATGGTTTGATTAATTCCCAAGGTGCAGTTTCAAGTGGTGCGCCATTAGAAAATACTCCAATTGATCAACCTATGGACTACGTTCTGGAATTTGAGAAGTTGAACCCTCCCCAATTTTATGGACAAGTAGATCTTCTTGAGGTGGATTAGTGGTTGTGGAAGATAGAGAGGAACTACAGTTTCATTGGGTTTCCTGAATCATTGAAGGTGAAGTTGGATACCTTTATGCTTGAAGGTCCAACCTAAAAATAGTGGATGTTCGTTTCTCGAAGCAAGCCTCGAGAAGATCTCCCATTGGAGTTCATAAAGTCTTTGTTTATCCAATAGTATTTCTCTATGTTGACAAACCTACAGATGATGATGGATTTGTGATATGTTCAGTAGGGTGTTGAATCGGTGCTAGAATTCAATCAAAGTTTCTATGACCTAGTTCGGTACGACCAATGGTTTGTTGCAAATGATCCTTGGAAGGCTCGACAAATTGAGTATGGACTCTGACCTGAACTACAGTCGAAAGTGGCAGAGCTCAACCAAACCACCTTATCTGATGTTGTGGGGAAATCCTTTCTGGCTGAAGTAGAGTTAGAAGGAGGACATGAGGTGGAGAATATTCCCCCAGCCTTGGGAAGAAGCGCATATGATAGAAATAGGACGAATGGGATACAACCTGATGTTGGTGGATCTACTAGAGGAATCAATAGGCCTTCAGAACTTCAGTCATCTTATTCACATTGCAATGTCATGATCTATCACCAGTGTGGTAGGCAGGGTCACAAGAGGCCAATGTGCCTGATTTCTCCAAGACCCTGCCACACCTGTGGATGTCTGGGTCACATGTAGTGATTTTTTCAAGGTGTTTTCAAGAAGCGCGCTGAAGCTAGGCCTGGAACATTGAAGGAAACCCCATCCAGTCAGTAGGAGTAGGGCTATGTTTGGGTATTAGTTTGAGGATTTATCATTGTAGTGTTTCTTGGATATATTGGTCATCTCTTTTGATGTTTTGTGATGTTTCTTTTCCTTCATTTGTAAGAATGGATATTTTTTAACATCTTCGAAACACTTGTTTTTTTTTAAATGTGTTTGGTGAAATTTGGGTTTGTGTGTTAAGTTTTTGAATTTATGAAGTATGACTGTGAGGCAGTAGATGCTTCAATCATCGGTGCTCTAGCCATAGGTCCCGGAGTGAAGTTGGCGCATAGACAGGTGAACCCCAATGGTGAAAAAGGACTTGGTTTAATCTTCATCCTTAGTGTGGAAATGTTTGTGCCCTTCCGAGGGTGCGACGTTGTTGATATGGTGATGGTGATAGTTTTGATGCTCTATCAGTTGGGACCTTCCCCTTCCTCGCCTCATGGTGGGGGTATTTGTACTATATGGGAAGCTTTCAAGTTCGGTTAATCTCATCAGTTCTTATTGTGGGGAGACCCACAACGGGTCTCATTGTGTCACACCTAAAGTAATTTTGTGTTAACCCAATCCTTATGGTGTGGAGTGTGTTTAGGACTCCCCATGTTAGTATCAAAGTTTTTTTTCATGTATCATTTGGTGGCGGGTGGTCTCGTGCAGAACCACCTAATCCTAAGTTCTTTCTCTAGAGTAAGCATTGGGATTGGAGTACAACCAATGGTTCTGTTGGACTAAGATTATGGGAATAAATGTATGAAGTGGTTTAGGTTCATTACTTGGTTGAAATGGATGGTTTGGTATCATCTTGGTGATAGTTAAGGGGATCATGTTTTATGGATAAGTTGTGTGTCATGGGTTTTCGGTTTCTGTTTGGATCGATCAACTGGATATGCTTAAACTTTTGGGGGTGGGTGATAGTTGATAATTTTTATCTTTGGGTTTAGAACTTGTTGTGGATTTCCGAGGGTAGAAAGCGTTATGGTGGGGAGAATTGTCACACCCCGACCTATATATCTATTATTTTTATTTTTTTATTTTCTTGGGATTTAAAAAAACTCAAGGTTCAAGTTAATTTTCAAACCATATTCCTGAGTTTTTTCAAAAAAGTGTGTGTTTTTGAGTTGACGTCATTGGGCTCACAAGCGAAGCGCGTTTTGGGAAACCTGCATGACTTCACCCTGGTATCGGAACGATCCTTCTATCTTAGGAAAATATAAAATGGGTCAATTTTGAATTTTGTTGTGTGATTTAAAAATTTTATGGTTAGTGATTTTTTTATTATTCTTAAGGTGAATTGAATAGTTTTATTACTTATATTTTTATCGGTATGATTATTAATATTCTTAATAGTATGATTATTAATAAGGCTTTATTATTGTTATTATTACTAAATATTTTTTATTATTAATGTTATTATTTTTATCATTTCTATATAATTATTAAAGTTGTTTTTATTATTATTAGGTGTACTATTAATAATAATAATATTATTATTATTATTTGTATTGTATTTTTTTTTGTTTTTTTATTTGATTTTCTTTATTTATTTATTTTTTCTTTCTCTCTAACCCTATCGGCCTCCCCCATTTTCATCCTCTCACATGGTCCAGGCAGCACCGCCACCCCCTCGTATTTCTCCTTCCCCGTTGAGAGAAAGCCCCCATCTTTTCTCCTTCCCTTGTCTCCCTCTTCTAGAGGCATAGTGCGCAGGCCGCTTCTACCTCCCATATGCACAGCCTCTGACCCGTTGTCAACTACCGCACCACCCTCTACCAGCCTCCCACAACACCGACCACTGCCTCCATCCCTATTTCTCCAACCAAAGATGCCTCCCCTCAGCCTGTAGTGCTCCCTGGACGCACCCCGACCTCCCCTACTCGAACCCGCAGTGCCCCACTCACTTCAGCCACTGCACACCAACTGCTCGCGCGCCCTCCAGCCACCTTGCACAGGTCCCACACCACTCTTGTGCTGCACCCAGCCGCCAGCCACCTGACTCTCCTACCTGCACCGGTCACCATGTCGCCCTCTTGCCGGTGCTCTCCCGCTGGCCTCGTCCGCCTCTAGCCTGCAGCGACACCCGGTCCCTTCGGCTCCCCTTCCTTGATCTCTCTCAAGAAGTCTGCACAAGAAGGAACCTCATTGGTCTTCCCTTTGCAGTATCCAACCTGCACCATCCGTCTCCCTCCTCCTATTGCAGCACCTATAGCCAACCCGCACTACTTCTCCCCCAGCTGCGGCCACCTACAGCCTCTTCGAAGTCCAAATGTTTCATGTTTCACCACCCTCCTGAAGTGCAGATGTCACAACACCTACTGGCAGTTTCCCTTTTAATAAACGTCTACCACACTGTTCTAGTTATTTGTAGATCTCCCACATGCTGCAAGAAGATGATAACCTGGTAAAGCATCTACCAAATTGCAGCTTTCAAGACCAGCGTGGAGATTCCCTATTATATTCCCTATTGCACTCTTTGAAGACCACCATCATTGAAGATCGTAGCTCCATTTAGCTAAACCAGTGAAAACTTGATTGAAGAAGTCCTACACGCACTACCATCTCTGATCCAAGCACTTCGTCCTGCGCAGCAGGTCTAGAAGTGGTCCCCTTTCCTATTCTCGCTAACCAACAGTGGCGCATCGCCCCGACGACATCCCCCTTTTGCTGCATCGGCCACAAACTCCACCCATCAGACCTCCTTTTAGCTGCTCCACACCCATTAGACCTGCACTAGGCGTGTCACGTCATCGTATTTGGATTGTGGATTGAGGTAGGTCCCCCCTACACTCACCTTTAAATTTAGAATTTATTAATTTCTTGATATTTCATTGATTTTAGTAAATGAGAAATAGTATTAGATAATCAATTTTGGAATAATTTCTTGATGTAAACAAAGATGTTTATTTTTTTGCATGGCACTTAAATTATTTTCCTAATAAATTGATGCATAATTGTGAATGAATGCATGTTTTTACTTTGAACATAATTCACAGATTTTTATGAGTGGTTGTGGTTTGTTGGTAAATGTTTTCTTTTATCGCATGAACAAATGGTTTAGTTTCTCTTGAGAAATGGTGTTTCTCTTAAAAGTTGCATCAGGCTCATTTGGCACTTTGATGAAATAAATTATTTTGAAAAAAATTATTTGGGGTAAGTCATGGGTGATCTTGTTGTGTATGTCAATTGTGTGAGTTGTTTTTTGTGATGTTTGTACATCGTAACTGGTTACGTGATTGAAGTTGTTGACTCACCCCTTTTTATTACATGTGTGGACATGAGAACCTAGCATAGTAAGTAAATCTTCTTAGAAATATTTCTGCACTAGTTTAGATTAAGCTTTGGCTAGTGGCCCTTTGTAAGGACTTTGCTCTGCTAGGGGATTGGGCCCCTCATTTAGGCCAAGTAGAGCAACACCGAGCGTTAGGTCGTTATGACATCATTGAGTATGACATTTCATTTGGATGAGTCACATTTATAGTAAGTTTTGGATTTTCATGATCTCCTAGGTTCGACCCATGTTTTATTTTGTCTTTATTTGCATGTGGAGAATGATTTAGAGTCCTAGTTCGGTTGCTGGTTCTCGTTTGCTGCTTTCCCATTTCTATTATTCTTTATTGTGTGTTGTGTGTGGTTTTTCTCTTGACTAACAACTAAAATTTGGATTTCTAAATAGTTCGGGAATTTTTTTTAGAATGTAAATCACCTTTTCCCATTAACCATTAAACTTTTTTTAAAATTTAAAAGGGAAATGGAATGTTACTTTTTTTGGAAATGTAATTGTGTGAGGAAACCCATATTTTATATAATTTAGTTCAAACCTGAAATTAGTAAATTATTTATTTAGATGTAGTGCTTTGGGGATAGTTTTTAGGCACTCCTACTAAGTTCTAATACTCACGCCTATAGTGTTTTCCTATTTTTAGTTTATGTTGCAAGTTCAACTCAAGCTTTTACGCCATGGGTGTGAGTTTTTTGTGGTTTGGAGATTGATTATCATGGTCACGAGGAGTTTTTTGTCGTGATCATGTTATTGTGTTTTGTTAGTCGTTCTTTCTTTTCAGTGACATTTATTTACTTTGCATCATTCTATTTTATTTATACTACATCGTTATTTTAATTGGGTGAAATCATTCCCATTGTACTCTGTTGATCCATTGACGCTTGTTGCTAGCCCAGGAGGATCGAGAATGCCTCTTGGGCCTTGCCACAGATCGACTAGGGTGACGGGTTCAGGGTCAACCTAGGTTGGCTTGTGACAATGTCCTAGAACTCTATATGTAACAACAAGAGATATAAGTCATGTCTTAACCTAAATCTATGAGATCATTCTAGGTTCCAAATAGTAACTCAAACAGGTTTTTAGGAAAACTCAATTGGATAGCTTGAATGTTTTCCCCTAAAAATCTAGTATTTGAATATAATATGTAGAGTGTGTAGGTATAATGAATAAGGGAAATAATTCAATGTTGTAAAAGTAACCATGTCAAGCTCAGGTTCCTCATGGGACACCTGTCCGACCATACCAGCTCAGCCTAAGTTGGAATGTAAGTACCACATATCATAAGGGTATCACATTTTAAATAAGGGGAATCCACCAAAGAATCTAAAAAAATGGAATTGAACGTTATGTCCAACCATTCCCTAAAAATGATGCTAAGTGCCCTATCCAAAAATTCAAAATAAATGTTGTGGAGTGCCATGTACAACATTTCAAATAAATGATGAGGACTGATATATCCAACATCTTGAACCTAAGGTTCATGGATCATCAGGTACAATAAATACTATTAAATAATAGAGAGCACCATGTCCAACAATTTATAATAATTATTGAGGAGTGCCACCTCCAACACTACTCAACCATTTATAACTCATTCAATTAAACATACCTTATGATCCCATCCAAGGAATCCTTTCTTGGAATCCAAGTGTCACTTAGGGAATATAATAATAAATGACAAAAAACTCAAGTGGGTCATCCATACCACTTTTATTTCATTTTATAATAGTTAGTCATTTCATTAGTCAATTCCCTCTTAAGTGATAACAAGGGTCAAGTGGAGTGTATAAACATCAATTTACAACTAAAATAATGATATTATTTCACCCATTTTTATGAGAAATAAGCTATTATTGAAACCATATAACAATTAATTTAATTCATCTACAACATACATCAAAATATGGCATGATTAAAATACCCTATAAGTGGTTTAATTTCAAGAAAATAATAACAGTCCAAATCATTTAACAAAACCCACCCAATGGAGGTAGTTTGGGTTGAGTTTGTTAAAATTCTTGTAAACTAATATAATACAAGTTTATTTCCAAATTTATAAAGGCTCCATTTGGCTTGGAATTAATATTCACATATCATTTAATTCATTTATCCATGTTAATTAGGAGACAATCCAAGACTTTCATTTAATTATTTAAGCATGGACCCTAAGTAAATCCTATCCATTTTACAATTCCATTGATTCTACTCCCTTAATCATTTCATTTATAAACCACAAGAAGTGTAAATAAAATTGACCACATCATTTAGTAATTCAATTAATTCAAAATGATAATTCCCCTTTTTATAGGTCAATATAAACTCACCTAAATAGTGTTCTGGTTAATTACATGTAATGACCAGCGAGGGTATACAAACATGAAACACCCTAAGGAGTTATCCAATATAGGGACACAACCCTCTAAAAATGTCAGTGATTATATGTGGGGTATAGTTCATAGTCTAGGAAATTTATTGAATAAGTAACATATTTTATGAGTAACACAAAGAAAGTCTGACGTAAGGCATAATGATAAAAATTTTATAAATGAATAACCATTGAGAGAAATCAACATACCATATACCTTATTATTAGGAGGTTCAAACTTCATAATATCATCATTTTAGTCCACCTAAAATGATATAAAATGAGGAACCATAAAAACACCCTAAAAATAGGGCATATTAGGTTGTACTACAATCACACCAATATTGAGAAGAAAAATATAGAAAATATTTTAGAGGGGTTATAAAGTTACCTATAGGATTTTAAGGAATCCAATGGAAGTTTATTGAGACCAATAATGAAAGAGATCTCCCATGGTGGTAGGGAGAAGGTTGAGCATGCACACATGGTTCCACTAGGAATGACTGAGGAAGAAAATAATGTAAAATCCATTTAATTTTGAAGGATAAAATGGTAATTTTTCCTTTCTTATAATGTTCATGGTTAGTCATTGTAGTTAGGAAAACCATTCGCTAACCTTGTGGTGCCACTATCTAAAGAACCACCCAATTTCATGGTTTCTTAAAAGGGTTTATAAACCACGCACCAACTATGTGAAGCTACTCCCCAAGAACACATTTACCCCTACATGGTTGTAGTGCATGGTAAGACAACCTATGCACCAACCATGAGAGTTTCTATACACCTTTGATCCACGCTAAGTTTATTTCGTTTTCCCCCCTCATTGTTTAAAAAATCCATAAAACTTCAAAAACTATCACCCATTGTTTGGAAACATGGTTAGCAGTAACCATGTGCTAAATTTGTTCCTTAGTATATATATTTTTAAAATATAAATTTTAGGTACCAAATTATTTGGCACACACAAAACATATAAGACACTTTTTAAGCCTAATTCTACATCTAAAAACGCCACATTGAGTCATTCCAACCATTAGAATTTTGTTTCGAGTCTCTAATCAAGAGTTGACTCATCCAACAAATGAAAAACTCGCATACTTTTCAAAAAAATAAACATGTGAAAAAAAAATATCTTAAAACCTTCCCATATTAATGGTTCTCATCCCTAATAATTCTTAGTGGGCATCAAACAAGACAAACCAACGTGCTTGGTCTAGGACTCCAAATCCAATGGATATTGCAATTGGTGTCCTAAGACTAACTGATATTACTTTGATTACTTTTATATTAGATTTAATGAATACTAAACAAAAACATATTATTATATAATTTACATTGTTCTATATGAAATTAATTTAATAATTTCCTAGAGCATATGACATATTGATAAAGAAAGAACAATTCTCTGTTATGAGGAGAACCTTGAAGTGATGTAGTTACCCCAGATAGACTCTACAAAAAAGGATCTTCCCCAGAGGAGTATTTAGAGAAGGTACACTCACCAGAGCAGTACCAATGGATTTGGAAGAATGAGAGGTTATGGTTAAGCCATCTGACTATCATGTGCTTGCACGAGAAGCTTATCCAGATGACTATGCGAAGGTGGAGATCTACCATAATGATTTAGATACTGGGGAGGGGTAGTTCATTGTAGTTATAGTCTGGTTGAATTCTCTAAGACCTTCGGGTCATGTAATCTCTTAGTTCTATGGTCCAGGTAATCAACAATCCTATGAGACTTGTAAGGGTTCCCCTCATCCCTTGAAAGGGGGGTTATCAAAAATCAATAAAAATGAAGTCCTCCGGACCATTTGAGATATGAGGATAACCTTTAAGTGATATGAAAATTTTCTTAATATAGTTCTACTGTTGGATAACTTACTATCATGGAAAACATCATATATATACCATCAGGCATGAGTAATCACAAGTATATAAAGTTTCTTATCATGAAGTTCTCACTTGGTAATCTCCAAGATGGGAGATTATGAGAATAGAACCTCTAATGAGAAATATTCATTTTTTGGGGTCATTAGATATTCCTATCTTTGAACATGTGTAATGGTTCTAAGAATTTTATATTATCATTACTTCATGTCATGAATAACAGAGTTACAAATACTAAAAAACACCATTCCATATGTTTCTGGGAAGTTGAGTATGTTGGGTGAATCATGATTGACATGTCATTAATGGATATTTCCAGGTAGGATTTTTCCATTCCATATTTAAAGAAGATGATATCCCATTTATTTTATTGGATAGTAATTTTCTACCTAAATTCCATAGACATAGTGTAATTATGTGTTTATTTCAGATTGTCAATGAAAGACGCATCATGCATATAGGTTGGTTATATAGTTGTGAAACCTTATTTATGAGATATTGTGATAAAGGGATTATATAAAAAACTAAGTACTCACTTGTTGTATTCTTTATTATGAAATTAATTTCTTTCTCTTAGGTTCCTTGACCTATTCGTATACAATAATCTTGAAATTTCAGCAAGACCAATTAATTCCAAAGAGAAATAATCCTAGTGGTTCACACATTAAGTGTCTCTATTTATCTTAAGTAAATTATACTTGAATTTGATAAATGGAATAAATATTATTCTAAATATTGAGGAATAATTTTATCCAAGTTATATTGATCACATAAATTATATAAATATTTATTCACAGACATGTGAATAAAAATATATTTGTTTATTTTATTAAATATTTAATAAATATTTATTTTTGAGTTAGTGAAGGAAATATTTAGTTATAAATAAAACAATTATTCATTTATTTAATAAATATATGGGAGTTCAAATAGACCAAGACCATGTCCGGTGATAAAATAATTATTTACATTTTGGTAAATATTATTTATCAATTTTCACAAGTTGGGACACCAAAAAAATATTATTATTATTATAACGTTTCAAGGGGTTAATTAAAGGATTTAAATGTTATTTAATATCTCAAATGAAATTAAATAAAATTTTACCCTAAATCATTGCTCTATAAATATACAGTTATACCTATTGTGTATTGCATCCAGGACTGAGAATAGATCATTGTTGCACAAAATGAATTATCTCTTGAATCCTCCTTCTCTATCCCTATCAAGAACAAGAAATTCAAGATAAATTTCTTCAAGCTAAAAGAAAAGGCGGTCAATAATGAACAACTCAAGACGTTTGGTTCTTTGTGTCAGTACCCAGAGATCAAGTGGCATTGATCGATGGCCATGGGAGTACATTTGGATCACCAATAGAAGAATTCTATCCTTGGATCCTCATAGTGCAACAAAATAAATCCTAAAGCGTATTTTTGGATAATAAACATTCATCTATGAACAAATTTCCTAATCCTTGGAATTTATTTCTTTAGATATTAAATAAATGAATTATAAACTTGACGTTAAAGATCCCCACTCATAGTTTCAGGCAACGTAATTGAAATAAATCTTAATATATCACCCACCAATGAACACTTCATATAAATGAATATTAAATTAGTATACATGAAATTTAATTATCCCTTAAAATTAATCCATGTTTTATTGTCATGTTTTTAGTCATTATCATTTAATTTTTAACTTTAATTATATGATATACTATTTATCTTGGTAACAAAAATTACTAAGGTTACTATTTCTATTGACAAAAATAGAAAAGTTTCACAATTATAAATATTCTACCACCATATTTAAAATATGGAATCTATTTTTTTATAATTAAAAACATAGAAGTGAAATAATTTAATTTATAATTAAATGAACAAAATGGGATGAAGATGGGGTTTCAAAATATTGCCCTTTTATATGTAAAATGTTTTTTATACTAAATTTAACTATAAAATTAATTATAAAACTTGTAATTATATGATTTTAAAATAAATATCTAATTAAATTTTAATACTAATCCAAAATAAAACTTGTATTTGAAGATACTTTCAATGAAATTTCAATTTTCAATAAAAATCAGTGTTTTTCCTTACACACTGAAAAATCAATCTTTTCATTAAATTTTAAAAATTTCACCATAAGATAATATTGATATGATTATTTAAAAAATTGATATCATTTTATCAAATTCATTTCTAAAATCTCTATAAATTAATTATAACATTTTTTCATAAAAATGAATAAAAATAATTTTTGAAGAAAGCTTGTTTTGAAGACTAATAAGAATTTATTAAAAATGAATGTTTATTTACTAAGAACTAATAAATACATTTTTATTGAATGTAACATATATATAAATTTAATAATTTTGTTATTCATTTAAATGCCCACCAATTTTATGGCTAGGTTTTAATGGTCATATTTTAAAAACAATATTTCGGGGTTCCTTTAATCATAGTGTTGTGTATATCGTATGATATTAAACATAATATTTCAATTAAAATTTCTAGATATTACTTTATCCTACAATTAATAAATTGAATCCTCAAAATTTGAGCATAGAATTTGAAATTAATGGATTGAAATTTTAAAATACCTTTATTTAAATACCACTTTGAAAAAGAGAGATAATAAAACTCCTCGAAAAGTGGAAATTGAAATATGAAGGTCACCTTGAATAACACATAAATGGGTTTCAAAATAAGTAAATATTAATGTGATGTGAAAATATAGACCTAGATGAAGTGCATAATGTAAAAATAATGATATAGAGGGACATAGATCATTGATCACAATAAAAATAATGATGAAATGAATGTTAATGACTATAAAACCATAAACCAATGATGTGTAAAAAAGACTATTGATTCATCATAAATAAAGATAATTGGATATTTTTTTCAATATCCTTTATGAGAATTGAGGAAATAATTTACCATATAGAATAAAATAATAAAGAAATATACTTACTTTATAAGTATGATTTCATCTTATAATCAATTTCTACCCCAAATACAAATTTTTCTACAAAAAATGAATTTTCAAGATGAATTTTTCATGCTCAAAGCCATAAAATAAACTTCTCATAGATCAAATAGTTCAAAAAATGATTAAAAGATATTTATTGTTTTGTATACATTAACCAAAACCAATATGTTTAGTAAAAGGTATGATAATTACCAAAATTAATAAACCTTCATACAAAGAAATAATTCCTCAATCCCTAAAATATTGTCATAATACCAAAAATTTAGAATGATAGGATCACATATTCCTACAAGAAAAATTTAAAATTTATTTATAAATAAAATCAATAATTCTTAATGACTCATACCAAAATTATATATGACTTAATAAATAATCTCTAAGATATTATAATAATTTCCATAAATTAACTGAATCACCATAAATCCATTTATGCTTTCAAATGAAAAATCAACCTTAACTCCTCAAATAAAATTTGATAATATCACATAACATTATTAAATTATAAAAACACATAATTACTTGAATAAAAAATAACTTATAACACCTTACGATTAAAAATAACATTAAAAATTATCTCCAAATAATGTAAATAATTTTTCCCTAAATTAAACTTTATGTTAAACCAAAGGGTAACATGTACCTCAACCCAAAAAAACATCTCCAAAAATATCATTAATTACATCATAAATCTATCACCTAAACCCTACAAAAGGAGTACCCAAAACATTGAAATTATGATAAAACTAAAAATTATAAACCTATTATTGTATCTATAAATTTTAATATAAACTCTCATGAAAACATAAAAATATCCAATTTTATCTAAATCCTATTCCCATACCAACTATAAGGAACCAACCTTAAATGTTACACATTTGATTGAATTTAAATAATAATTCACATTTTTTAATTCCCAAAGATATTTTAGGTTTATATTTTTAGATAATTTGGTAATAAATCATACATAACAGACCCATGAAATACATGTGTAAACATAAATTAGTATCAAACATTCCCATAAAATAGAAACTATTAAAACAGAACTTGTTTTTTTTCATGAAATATCTTCACAATTTTCATCTTGATCTCATCCTTGAACATACCACTATTAAAACCTTGTGAAAGTCATTTTAAAATGTAGGATGTGTAAAAAATATTTAAAAGGGACATAAAAATAAATAAACCATTACACTATTTAAAAATTATAATATACATTCCATTAAACATAAGGTCATTATAGTATCTAGGGATATCATAACATTTTATGAAACACCATATAAATAAGAGATAAAACATGTAGTTAAGTTGGTATATTATTCCAATATCACTTTTATAATCAATCTTAAAAATGGAATAACCATATCGTTGACTTCAATACCCAATGCATTGGAGGAATATCAGAGACCCACTCATCCTTGGTTTATATTACAACAACCTATCCTTGGATAATAACATAATCCCCCTTCCTTGTTATATAAATGAACCACCCTCCATCATAAATAAGTTCCAATAACTATTATATGAATAATGTTTATTTATATCTCATCTCATCATAAAACTCATAGAAAAATCCAATTTTCTGATCATAACATGATTTACTTGTGGAAAAGAAATGGGTTCCATGAAAATATATCTAAATAATAATAATAAATCTAGGAAAATAATATGTATAATATCATTAAAAAATATCCCCAGTGATGTATAAGTAATATCATGGGATATTGGCATTAATTAATCAAAATATAATTAAAAGATCATGAATATCATTTTTGAAGAAAATACCCTTTTCAATTTGAAAATAAAATTCTAAAAATGAAAATTAAAAAACAGTTATGGAAATAATTTTAATTGAAAGTAAACTTGAAAACATATAATGTAATCTTTAAAAAAACAAATTTTCATGATGGTAGTAAAATCTATTCGTTTCTCAAACATTAAAAATACATATTATTTTCCAATATTTTGTAAAGTTGAATCAAAAGTGACCCATTTGGAAAACACTATGCAAATAACCTTTTTTTAATAAGTTATAATATATTTTATAATAGATTTAGATGAAAATTTATATTTATAAAATAACATTTTTGTATACATTTTATAAAACATGGATATGGAAGAGAAGGATTCAAAATCTTAAAGAAGATAGAAGATCAGTTTCACGTAGAAAAAACATTTCTTGAAGATTATTTAATAAATAAGGTAGTAAATGGATATTAATCTTATAAAAAATAATAACCAAAGGAAAATAAAATAAATTCAGTTCTTGAAAATAATATTATTTTATTTCCTCAAAAGGAAACTTGAATATACACCATCTCGGAATGAAAAGATATAATAATATAAAGCCTTTTCCACATTATTTATTTTTCAATCATAATCCCCTTGAAAAAATAACTTCAAATCAAACAATATATATTTAAAATAAGGATCTTTATGATATATCATGTAAAAAGGGATTATATTCACCACATAGAATAATATAGGTGCATATCATAAATATGTGTCCCAAATAAAGACAATTATAAACGAATTGCCATTACAAAGATCATATCATCGAATTGAGAATTAATTAGTGGATGATATTTTTTTAGAAAATAAAAAACCATTTTAAATACAAAATAAAGAAATTGTGATATCAAATCACACATAATATTTTCATAACTGTGTTAATTAAGAATAGTTTTAACACAACAAAGGTAAATTGAGTTAAGAAACCATTTACCACTTGGTAACTTTCAAGTCAAATCCATTTAGATAAAATAATTCAGATTTAAAATGAAATTATAATTAATTGTTTGTTATTATTGATATAATATTAAAATGGTAAATTATACACACCATATAATAAGGGGTATGTTCATAATAATATAATACCCCACAATGAAATAAAATTAAGACAAAGTCCTTAACCTTGAGTACAAAGTTTCCTTGTTTGTCTAATAACTCTTTTATAATAAACATATATAAATAATTTAATTTTTTAAGAAAATATATAGGTTTATTATTTTATCATTAAACTTAATTTTCTCATTTATTACAATTAAATATTTAATTAATTAATCATTTAATTCTACATCATGCAATTTTAGGAATTTCACTTCATGATTTCAAAATGACTTCGGCATGTTGACTATGTCCAAAAGGGGTCATTGTTACATAATCTCCAAAATAATAATCATGAAATAAATCACACTTTTATACATCAATTTTTCTTTTAAAACTAATCAGTATTTATAATTATGGAAAATGAACTATGTTACTATCATGGAGATGGTACACCATATGTACGCATGAGTAACATTTCCATTTTTCCATGGTCACTATGAAAATAAGGTAATTATTATTTTAACCTTAAATAATTGTAATTATATATTGAATATCATTTTTTAATACACTTATATATATCATTCATGTGTTGTGGTGATGAAAAACAAATCGCATCACCTCATGGATATGGTTGTCCACACGTACGTATGAATGAAATTATCATTCTTTAATTGATTGAAAAATTATGAAATTATATGATAATATATTTTTTAATAATGATAAATATATATTTAATATCATATATATAAACTAAATCCATAATTTTAACCATGCATGAAAGTCAGTAACAAAAAATGAATTATATCGATTTGTCAGGCAGTAGTCCACCATACGCATGAATAATATACTTACTTTATCATTTTATGTAGGCTATAGATAGATATATTTTAATAAATTAGTATAAAAAATATTATTATTTGGAATATAATTTTTTTTTATTTCATCAAGGTTTAATTACCTGATTTACCCTTTACCGTGGTGACCAAAATTACTATGGCTAATATTCATAATGAACAAAAAATAAATATAACTATTTAAAAAAAATTAACTCGTGATTCCAAATATGGAATAAAATTTTCACAATTTAAAACAAATAAATGAAAAAATGTAATATAAAATTAAACAAGAAAATTGTGACAAAAAATAGTTTTTCAGAAAAAATTCCCTTTTAAGTATACATTTTTTTAATACTAAATTAAAATATAACATTAATTTTAAAAACCATATTTCAATTATTTTAAATCAAAATTAAGTCAGGAAATTTTAAAACTTGTCCTAAATAGACTTTATCTCTACAAATAATTTAAAATAAAATATAGCTTTCTATAAAAAAATAGTATTTTTCTCTATTCACTGAAAAATTAATCATTTAGGAAAATTATCAAAATTAAACGTGAAGAGAATTTTGATATTGTGATTTAAAAAATTAATTTAATTTTATAAAAATAATTTTTTTGAAATTTACAATAATTAATTATAATATTTTCTCAAAAAGAAGTAAAACCCTTTTTAAGGAATACATATTTTTGAAGAGTAGAATGAATTAATAAAAACTAAGAAATTATTTCCAAGGAATTAATCAAAGTTTTATTATTGATTATTAATTATATATATATATATTGATGCCCTTATTCATATTTATACCCATTAATTTAGTGTCCAAGTTATAATAATCATATTTAAATAATAATATTTTGGGGTTCTTTTAAGATTGGAGTTATGTATATTGTATTCTATCAAACATAGTCTTTGTTTTGAAGTATTAAGATATTAAAAATTGTCATATGGGAATCAATTACCCTTCCTAGAAACTTAGTGGATGAGTCTACCACTCTCCCATCTCTAATTCTATCACATAATCAATGAAATCTTAGTTCATGATTCCATGTACATGATTCTTCTGTATATCCCACATCAAGTCTTATCCCAAGATAAGTAACAATAAATGGAACAAGACAAGTCCTAACATAAAATCATGAGATCGGTTTAGGTATCAAAAAGTTTCCCAAATATGCTGTGAATAAAACTCCGCAGGCCACCAAAAAATATGTCTAATGGAAATCCAATCATTAAATATAAAATGTACAGTGTCCATAAATAATTTAAAAGGGAAGTAGAGTAATAATTTAAATGTAACCATGTCGATATCTAGTTCCTCTTGGGACACCAAGATAACCATACCTACTTTAGCCTAATATGGAATGTTTAAACCAAAAATCATAAGGGTATCATATTTTAAATAATGGGAATCATCCCAAGTATCTAAAGAAAATGGAGTGGAGCATCATATCCAACAATTCACCATAAATGATGGGGAGCGTCATATTCAACAATTCTAAATAAATGGTATGGGGAACTTTATCGAGCATTTCTAATAAAGTATGAGGAGTTCCATGTCTAATATCTTAAACCTAAGTATCATGTAAAATCATTTCCAATAATTCCCAATTAATGATGAGAAGTTCCATGCCCAACAATTCCAAATAATTGATGAGTATATCCATATCTAACATCATTTAACAATTCATAATTCATTCAATTAAACATTCCTTATGAGAATATCCAAGTAATAATGTGCCAAAACCTAAGTTTCTCGACAGTATTATCATAATAAATGACCAAAATGCATGTGGGTTATTGGTACCTCTAATAATTGACTTTA
This sequence comes from Viscum album, assembly GCA_963277665.1. NCBI lineage: Eukaryota > Viridiplantae > Streptophyta > Magnoliopsida > Santalales > Viscaceae > Viscum > Viscum album. The sequence continues at coordinate 1,771,208,435 of OY728152.1, forward strand.
AAAAATTTAGTTATTTCAATAGTCAATCCCTCTCAAATGATAAGATTGGTCAAATGGAGTGTATCCACAAAATTTTACAACACAAATAATTCAGTTATGTCACCCCTTTCCAAGATCAAAATAATGATATTCAAATTATTTACCAATTCACTAAATTAATCTAAGGCATCCACTAACAATTGTTAATCTCAACATAACAAATGGGTGGTTTAATTACAAGGTAAGAATAGTAGTGAAAAGAATTTTATCAAACCCTCCCAATAGAGGTGGTTCGGGTGGAGGTTTTTAGCATTTCATGTAAAACCATTTAATCATGGTGTATTTTAAAATTTAATATGGGTGATGTTTTATAGACTTTCCAGTCACATATCATTTAATTTATTTAGCCATTCAAATTAGAATACAATCCATGAATTTGATTTAATAATTTATGTTTGGGACAATATGAAATCATTTTCATTTAAAAATTTGAGTCTACTCCCTTAATTATTAAATTCATAAATGTTGAGCGGGGTTTAGAAAAGTACCCGCATCATTTAGTAATTAATTTAGTCCAAAAATATCATTCCCATTTTTGTATAAACTAACCTAAATTTTGTTTTGGTTAATTACATGCAATGGCCCAAGAGGGTAAACAAATAGGAAACTTCTCAAGGGGTGATTCTATATTGGGTCACAACCCTAAAATCATGTCAATGAGTCTAAGATGGGTATAGGTCATAGTATATAAACTTAATTAAATGAGTTGCATAATTTTATATAAACTCTTTGAATGTCTAACATGTGGCACAATGACAATAATTTTATAAATAATGAAACTTTGAGGTAAAAATCCTAGAACAGTTTCCTTATTCATAGGAAGCTACAAAAGCCCAATATCATCCCTTGGTTCAAGCTAAAATGAGAGAAAATTAATAAATCAAAAAATACCCTAAGAATAAAGAATGTTAGGTCGCACAACGATTCCATCAAAAGGAAGAAGAAAAACTAAGAAAAGATGTAAGGGGAGTTGTAGAGTTACCTCAAGGATCCTAAAACATTTAATGGAATTTTATTAGAACCAATAATAAGGGATATCTCCCATGGTGGACTATAGAAGGAGGAGGGAGTTTATGGGGATCTTATTGGAATGTATGAAATAATAAATGTGTTAAAACATGTTTACAGTTGGAGGGGGAAAACTAAAATTTTATACATTTTAATGAGGTATATCGTTAGGGTACACGTTTAAGTAAACTGTGTTCCAGTCATGAACTAATAATATTTAAAGAAACTCCCTATCACATGGTTCATCACACAGTTTACCAACCATATTCCAATCATGTGAAGCTACTACCCAAGAACACCCCGACCATGCACAGTTGTAGTGCATGGTTAGACAAACTGTCTACCAACCATGTGAGTTCCTTTGAATGTATGCACTATTCTTCATGGATTTATATATCAATCCACATAGTTTAATCAAACCATGAACCTTCAAAAACTGTGCCACTTTCTTGGGACACATGGTTATCACAGACTATTTGCCAATAGGAAGCGCTATTCTATATTTTTCAAAACATCCATTTTGGATCTTGAATCCCTTGGATGATCTCAAAACATCTAATCTTCCTTCTGAGATACATTACATATCTAAAAACATCACTTTGGGCCATTATAACTTTAAAATTTACATTCTAGTTATCCAATAAATATTTAACCTATTTAACAATCGAAAAACTAAAATTCCTTGATGAAAAAACCAACACATCCAAAATAGAGGATGTTGCATATATGTACATATTTAATGTTATGTATTTATGTAATAAAATTTATCCAATGGGTGGTCCTTGTTATAAACCCCTCAAATTCATTTGTCAAATTTCTTTATGAGATATTATATATATATGATATAATTATGATACCATGAAATTGAGGGGTTTACTTATAAAAGGCTCCATTAAGAATTCATCAAATAAGTGGGTAACCTTTTCTTTGTGAATATTTTTGACCACATAAGTCTAATATACCAATTATCATTCATTCCATATTCCACCATATATCATAATATGTTATTTTATGTTTCATGTTATCATTTATACCATGATGATTTTTTATGATTCATGTTTATTATTTTATATTCTATAATTAATCTTCTATTAATTATGTGAATTGATCAATGATGACCTAATACCCATTTATCTTTAATATTATACTATGATTACAGATAATTAGTCTTGACACACAACCGATCATTTGATACTTGTACTAAGTGTCTAATATCACCCTTTTATAATGTTTCCAAACCTTACATCTTCTCAAGACAATGTTTCCTTAGAAGAGATCTTAGAAGAGGGAAATATCCACATGACATGATGTAACTTAATCCCAACAGTGCACCAGGTCCTAACAGCTTTCCTGGATCATTCTAAAGAAGCTCACAGAAGGTGGTCAAGAGTGGAATTATAGCAGCGATTCCGGATTTTTTCTGTGGGGGAGACCTTTCGTGTGTAAAAAGTGTTGCGACCCTTGTTCTCATTATGAAGATCAAGGATCCCTCTTCCCTTAAACACTATATACTAGTGATTATATTTAACTTCCCTAAAAAATCCTTGTAAGTATCATCAATACTAATAATTCAAAACATCTACCTCATTGGATCTCCCTTTAGCAACATGGGGCTATGAAGGGCTGATCAATCTAATGGGTGATAGTACTATATCATGAAATGATGATAGATATTAATACCAAGTCACACGATTCCTAAATAGCCATTACGTTGTACATGAATAATGTGTATGATCGGCTTGAATGGGGCCTCATCAACATAGTGCTGGCGTGGATGGGCCTCTCCCCCTAGGCCAGTAGCCTCATATTTTGATGTGTTAGATCCTCTTGGATCATTGTGTCATTTATGGGGTGGAAAATGGATTTTTAATGGAAATTATGGGATCTGGTAAGGGGATCCCATGTGCCCAAGTATCATTATTCTTATTCAAGATGTACTTAGCCACATGATCAATAAAGGGATGATCAATAGCGATATCATTCCCTACTATAGAAATATGAGACTCCCCCCCATCTTCTACTTGATGTTTGCAGACAACACAATTCATTTCATGATTATGGGTAAGAGATCAATGCGTGGTATTAAGAAAATCCATGAAGAAAACTTCCATTGGAGTAGCCCGGATATAAATAAGGATTATAGTATGATTGAAATTTCTAATAAATGTATTTCAAGTCAGGCTCTATATCTTTACAATAGGATGGACATGCAGTGAGGCACCTTTCTAATGGAGTACCTTGGTGCCCCCATTTCTTCAGGTAGAAGGAGGATAAGATATTATGACCATGTGGTGAACAAGATTATGCGTCTCATCCTCAATTTGAAAACCCACTTTTTATCCTTTGGCGGTCAAGTTTCCTTTGTTAACAGTGTCATGTCTTCCATGCCAATCCATTATTTGGCGTCTTGCACTATGCTGAAAGGAGTTATCAAAAACATCGACAAGATTTTTGTGAGTTTCATTAGGGATGCATCTTCAGCAGGTAAAAACATTTTGCTTCATGAGATAAAATGGCCTGTCCCATTCATGATAGAGTGACCAATGTCAAAAGAGTTTGGGACACCATAATATAAATGCATGAGAAACTAGCCTCGAAAACTATCGAAGATTGTAGACTGTGGGGATATATTGTGTCATGAAACTGTAGATTAAATTTTGGGGAGATTTCTATGCATGGATCTCATCTCTGGCTCAAGATCTACACCCTCATACCGAGCCTGCAGAAGAACTCACAATAGATGGTATGAGATGGAAAACTGATATTTTGGCATCACAACTGGGCATGGAGGGTGTTAGGGTATCGTAGATTCCCTACTCCCACTATCTCCTTTAAGGAGGCACAAATTTATTCTTCTTTCATTAGATCAATTCTAGACTTGGGACAACAAGAGGTTTTTGACATCATTGAAATTTTCTCAGAACCTTATAAGTGCATATTCACACTTTCAAACTCAGGGAGACTCCACTTCAAGGACTCTCACAGATCAACCAATCATCAGGATCAACACAATAGATGTAATGTCTTCTTATGGTGTATCAAAATCCCAACGAAGAATAATTTTCTATTTTTGAGAATCTGGAACCAAGAAATGCCAACAAATGAAAACATTAGGAAGATTAGTATTAGCATGGACTATAACATCCACTACTACAAGAGAAAACAGGTGGAGAGCATGAAAAACATGTTCTTTGAAAGGGATTGGGTCCACTAAATGTGGCATTTTTGTGTGGATTTTATTGCATGTGCTTCCAGGGACACCCAAGATGCACCGTTTCTCGAAATGTGGTTTTAGGGAACATATTATATGGGGTTGGAGAAAATAGTGAGGTCCATGATTCTCAACATTGGGTGTTGGTGCCTTTGGAAGGCTAGGAATTGATCCAGGTATGAGGGAGTTTCTTCCATAAAGAGATTCATCATCGCAAGGACTGGTAGCCAATTGAAGGATATGGTGACCCTTGTCCGCAACTGGAAGGATGCACTATCCCAACAAGCTCTGCCTGGCCCCTATCCCTCGGTCCAACATCCCACCCATAGGCTATAAGGTATATGGGTGAGGTGACTTCCCCAAAAATATGGTCTTAAGTATAACACAGGTGGATCATGTAGTTCGGGGGACATTCAAGGAGGAATCATTGTTATAGACTACATGGGAAGTGCGATATTAGCTTTTAATTCTCACTTTGGCAGTGGTAATTCCATAATAGCATAGGCCAAGGCAGTACCCACTTGTCTTAAGCTTTGAATCCAAGAAAATGTTTGCCTCTCACAAGAGTAAATTGATTCCATGATCCTCCCGGACTCCTTGCATGGAAAAGGTGGAACGCCATAGTCGATCTATTACATTATAAGGAAATGCAAAGCTATCCTCAACAACAGCATAAAAGTTACCCTTACATGGTGGGAGGGGAATCAAGTAGCATATCACCTATACAATATGGTGGAACAAGGCTCCAATGTCACTATTCTTTCCAAAATTTCTTGCTTTGAACCAGAAGGGATTTATATGATTATAGGTGATACCCATGTTTTACACTATTTTTGACCCCCTAGGCCCTATTCCTTCCTATCCTGATCTCTTTTTGTTTATTTTCCTTGAATAAAAATTTAATGATGATGATGATATGAGTAATTTAAGTTAAAATGATCATAGGATTTATGAAATTCAGTAGAATACTTCTTAAATAAATTTAATTTCATGTATGTCATTAATTTTTTCTAATAAAAAATCATGAGGATAATGGGAATGAATTTGTATTTAATACTTTTTTTGTTATAATGTTATGTATACAACTAGATTTAGGATCATGATTTTGTGTAATATAACATTAATAGTAGAAAACTTATAAATGTGGAAATCCTATAGTGAAATTCATATACATAGTGATTGATTATAAATCCAAATATTTGATCCTAAAGTGATTAGGGATATTAACAGTAAGGTTGGTCATTAATGAGAATGAAAAATAAAAAAATGATGGGAAAGATGAGTTAAAGGGAGAAGATATCAGGTTAGCTAGAAAGATAATGGAAACATGATATCTTCTTGGGTGGTGACCTAAAATAATTCCGTTATAATGGATTATAAATTTAAATTCTTTTGGGTGATCATTTTTTGAATTAGATTATAATATTTTCTGAATGTGAATAGGTTAATTATAGAGAAGTAATGAACCAATTTTTTCCCTTTTTAGTATGATATTTCTTGTAAATACATCCTTATATTTATCATTTATTAGGGAATTTACAATGTTTCACAATTTTTTGAGATTTTTTAAATAAAATCGACAATATGATAAATATGGTATTTAATAGATAAAGTATTATTTAAATTATAAATTCATTAGATTAACCTGAATTTTGATGTTTTGATGTTATGTAGGTGATTAGAAGCCAAAGGAATCTGGTATGTATTATAAAATACAATTCTCATTGAGAGGTAGACCATATCATAGAAGGGTAAAGTGGTATATTAGACTTGGAAACATGGTACCCTAATGACTATCATAGATATCATTACAAATGATGATGTAAATCATTGCTAGTGGCATATTGTGTACTAGATGAATATACTTATCACCCCACACAATTTCATGTTATCCCAATATATGATTAATATTTTATTAATTATAAAAAAATAATAGATTGTGGATAAGGAAATAAAATTAAATTTTGACATCATTACATATAAAATTACATATCAAATGAAATGATTCAATCATCCATAAAATATCAGTGTATCACAAATTATCCACGACCCCATATTTTGTGTGAATAGTGGCATGTAAGTATATTACTTCACATGAAATCCAAATTTGTAAATAAAGATGATAAGTTAGTGGATAAAATAAATGGGAAACTAGATCTAGTTTCCAATAATAAAAAAAATTGTGATGATGATTCAATCATAGAAGGGTATATCTATATATCTTAATTCCTAATCTAGTGAATATAGATGCCACTATATACAATATCTCTATATTGGTAGTAACAACAATCCTGATGAACTACTAACTGATCATGTCATCATTATGGTATACTAATATTTCAGACAAAATAAAATTTAAATGAAATAATCCAGGCCAATCATAAACAATTCAACCAAATTTCCAACACACACATGATGATTCAATAGGGGATAATAATATTAAATAGTGAGAGGTTGAGTCATGTAAGGGCCTTAGACATTGATAAATCATGTAGCTATGTATATTTCATGCATACACGAGATAAGAAATTAATATTTTTTAAATGAATTTTTAACTGAATTGGGAAATATTTTAATAGAAAATCTATATAGAGATTGATCATGGAGAGAGGAAGATATATGTATAATGATGATAAATAAACCCTATATTTCCCTATAAGATATAATGGGATATAAATGGATATCTAAGATTTTATCCCACATAGAAAAATTTCTCAATGATAACATGCCAAATGGAGTGATCACTTTACCCCGAGCGACATGTTTGTTCTAGTAAATAAATTACATCCCTATGTCAATAATTATTCTAGGACACTGGACAACCTATATTTTTTTATATAGAATTAAATTTTCATCATAAATCATTTATTTTCTCCCTCTATCAAAAATTTTATCCTATATAGATCTCACCATCAATTTTTATATGATGGGGAAAAACTAGTGTAGTTAATATTGAGTTTCAAATAAAATTTTCTTCTTTGTTTATTGTTATTCTATTATTTTATTTATAGTGAAGTTAAACTGGTTTGATGTGTTTATTATTCCTCTCCCCTAACATAATAATATTTTTTTATTACTATTATAAATGATTATTTATTCTATTCTATATATTTTCATTTATATGATGGATTTGGAAAGTTCTGTAGGGAGTTATTTCTTGATTTTGATAAATGTCGAGTGGATCCTATCTTTAATTCCATGATTTACATGAGTTTATAGGATTTAATATACTCTGTCAAGGTATGATATCTAATATTAGACATGACGCAAAAGAGAAAATCAGTTTTGAGATCCCATTTTATTGGTGATCATATTTGAGAAACAATAAATGTTGTATATAAATTGATTTGTTGTCAAACTTTTAAGTAAGAATAAGATGAGAGAAAAATATTTTAGTACAACAATGAAATGAAACTCCTAGTAAATCGCCTAAGTATTTATTACCATTATTCCAAACAATAAATTCATTTCAATATTCATATTCATCATTTCCATCCCTTGTGTTTTGATTTGTTTTCATTTTTTAAAAATAAAATTCAAAATTAAAAAAAACAGAAGATACCCTGAGTAGAGAGCCACTTTATAAGAGATAACATGTGGTATTATAATTTTACTACATTTATTTGTGTAAATGAAATACTATATTTGTAGATATATAATATCATTCCCCATAAATTCTAGAAATAGTTTAATGGAATTCTGACTTTATGTGGAAGGATTTCGTATTTTTTAAATGGCATGAAAATGGTGGATAATATTTTTCACTAATTAAAAACTGGTTGTAAAAATTCATTATGTGATGGAATTGTGTGACATATAAATGGTAAATTATCATGTGTTTGAAAAAAAATGATTTATGAATTTCAAAAGGGTGTTCGACTAATATGGGATAAGGATATAATAGATAATACATTATATTCCGTACTAAAATTAGTATTATTTTTATTGATATATTATTCTATATTGTATGATATCTTGGTAAGGCAATGTGTTTGGTTGTGTTATAGGAATATCCATGAGTTTTTTTTGTGAATATAAAAAATCATTGAATTTATCCATGTTATGAGTTAAGCCTTGTGTTAGGATAATTTAATAGATTTACCGGATTAAAATTTGACATCTATTTATAAACGACAAGATTCTGTATAAATTTGGATCAATCCAAGGGTTTTGGTCATGTTACTTATTAATCAATGTGTTTTTATATGGAATGATTTAAACTAGTCATTTAGTGTGTACTGGTATTGAACTATGTAGGTAAACTTGGTGTTAATGTGGCTTGTTTAGTACTATAATATGTTTGATTTGAAATTTTTATTAAAGAAAAATTCATCATATGATTTAACATTATATATATATATATGAATAATCTACTATCTGAGAGATATTTTGGGGCATTGGTGTTAACCAATTTAGATATATTTCCCACACCTTATTTGTTCACTACACATGAACATAATGTTTTCACTTGTTATCATTCAGAAAAGGGGAAGGATCATGCGTAGATGATAGTTGGTGGCCAAAATAATTATTATGATTTCAAAAGGGATTAGTGGAGAATAAATTGGGTTATTTTTTTCTTCATTTTTGGAATATTTATAATTTATTATACTATAACACATGTACTAGTGTTATGATTTTTCTATATTTGGTTGTGGACATGTTGATAATTATTGAGAATATTTTGTAGTTATATTTTATATTGTTTAATATTATTTTTTTCTATGGTTTATTATTACTTTTAATATTTATTGTTTGTTATGACGATCCATTAGAGTGTAAATCACACCCGATGTCATATATTAAAAATCATATCCTAGTTTCCAGTATCTGATGATTGAGGATCACATTCAAGGAAATACAACATTTACCCCATTTTCATATCCATGTTAGGGTAGAATTTTATAAATTGGTACCCAATAAATACTCTTTTATAAGATTTTGATGCTTAAAAAAGTGGAATAATAGATATTTTAGGTCATAAAATGAACATGATAATTTTATTTGTGTTCCAATCAAGTGAAATCCTTATAGAAGATTATTTCCCCAAATATTTTTAGGTTGTGTTTATTGGTTTTAATGATTTATGATTTAGTGATTCCAAAGAAAATAATTTTTATGGTAATTATGTTTTTTTTATTTGGAAAAATAGTAGGGTATTAATGCATCGTTTTTAAAACATTGACACATGAAATATGAGTGAATTAATGTGATTTTGTTTGAGAATGTATTGAAACAACAAATTTTATTTATTTATGTGATTTAATTATTAATAAATAAAATGTATTTTTCATGATTAATATTTTAATAATTAATTAGTGAACTGAATTTAATGAGATGTGTATAATGGAGTGATTTATTTCTATCAATGAATATTTTTATCTTTTGTTTAATGTGATTTTTTTGAAATAAAGTGACATATACTATTTTAGTGTAAGGAGAAATGTGGTATTATTATAATTAAGATTGATAGAAAATTTTTTTATATAGTTTTATGTGATTTGCATGGACTCTAATTTCCATTTATATGTGAAAAGAATGATGATTCTTAACTTTTATACTTGAAATATATTGAATGTTGAATAATATCAAGTTAAATTATATGATAATAAAAAGAATTAGTGAGGGATTTTTATTGAATTGTAAGGCCATGAAATTCTTAAATAAGAACATTGTATTTGATAGCGTGTATAACACAGAACACCAAGAATGTAAGGGAATATAATATCATTAAACTTTACAATATAATTAAAATTATAAATAAATTCAGTCTATATATTGAAATGCATGAAATTATAAGATATATTGCATTCCACGTGAAAAAATACATTCTTTGATAGCTTGCATTACACACAAGACTGAGTTTTACCAAGAAACAATATATTATTAAAAATATAATTATTTAATATAATGAAATAAAAACTAAAAATTAAATTAGAGGTTATGAATATTATTAACTAACCTATCAAAATTTATGGTTTACACATATATAAAGTGAATCCATTGGACACAAATTAATTGAAATTTAATATAAAATCCTATTGAATATTAAGGAAATGTTTTTACACTCACAAGGGAAATTTATTCAAATAAATTACAATTACTGAGTGATATTAATTAAATATATACATTATATATTGAATAAAATATTTTTTACAATAATCCAATAGATTCATATTCATAAGATAAGAACAAACCCATAATTTTCCATAAAAATCAATATTATTTTAAAGGCACTTTTACCACCTTCACATGAAGAACCTATTTTAAATCTAAATTTTTCCAGTTTAATAAATTTTATATATCAAAATAATATTCATTCTTAAAATATTTACATAAAATGTAGCTTGTTTTGAATTTTTAGTATCTTTCTGAGAAGTTTCATTATATGATGAATAATGAAAAATACAGAATTTTAATTTAAAACAACTTTTTCGTCTAGATTATTTATAAGGATAGATTATATGTTTAATTTTATTTAAATTTCAAATATATCAATATTACATTAATTAATCCAATTTAGGTCATTTGAATCAATTTTAGTTTGAAATTTAATATAAAAACATAGAAAAAAAATATATTTTTACTTTAAAAACGCACTTTATCATCCCATTTACGGGATTAAATTTAAATTATTTTATTCGACTTATATGATTGTAATTTGGAAAATTGGATTCAATATTTGGAATCATAATTATTTATAATTTATAACAAGTTCAAAATTATTTTTAAACAAAATATTAATAATAATGATTAAAATTAATTACATCAATTAAGAGAAAAATTAACTTAATAAGGGACTAAACCTTAAACATATGGACCAAAATTACCTATAACTTTGTCACGAAGCCATTGGATGGACATATTTCAACCATATCATCACATTTATCTAATTATAACCATTATTGCCTCCAATTCCCATAGGAAAATTATGGGTGGAAATACCTTTTCAAAAATTTACAAGAATGCGACTCCTACTACATTATAAAAAAGAACCCATCCCTCCCACTTCCTCACACATATCAAGACAATTTAGATTGACCAATATCAACACAAATATATTATAAAAAACCTCCCATTATCCTATAATATCATCCTTTTGTATAAATCTCTTCATGTAAGCACTTTGTTGCAAACCAAAAGACGTTACCCAAATAAGAGGTAACATCCTTCCTCAAGATCTTTCGTTTACTTTTCATTATCCACCCCCTCGGTTCTCATTATTTCATGATTAAATAAATAAATAAGTATACTAAATATATATTAATTTTTTTATGTTAATTGTTCCACCTTCACTTCCACACACATTCATCTAATGGGCAACAAACCTACCATTTATGTGTATGACGACTTGAAGCCTCATAAAACAATAATTGTTTGTTTTTCCTTTACCATATCTCATGGTGGGAATTAAGGTAGGATAGATACTTATATATGATATATATAATATATATTTTTTATTTATTTTTATTTTATTATTTTATTACACATACTATTATGATTTTCATTTTGTGAAAATATGATAACATCATTTGTGGTACCACCCCCTCAAAGTGATGTGATTTACTCACACTATACATAGAATGAATGAAGCATGGTTTTTATAAACCTAGGTAAAATATATGAAATAAATATGATAATTTTATTATAATATGTATATGTATATATATATATATATATCATTTAATTTTCATTCTTTTAAAACAAAAAATATATGAAAGTAGTGTTCATGCGTACGTACGGCCTACCATCTCTATGAACGGTGCATTAAATTTATTATCTCCAACTACTATTGATTATTATAAAATAAAAATATAATGAATATATATGATATTTAAATCATGTTTTAAATTATTTATATTATTAAACAATGATCTAATTAATTGTAATAATAACTAATGAGTAAAAACATACTTGAGAATCTAGGTAATTCACACCTAAAATAGTGAAAATAACAAATGATTACTAAAAAAAGGTAATAAGATACTATAATAAGTTATTATATGATATTATAAATATTATAATGGTTCTTATATATGTTCTTAACATGTTTAAGACCCTTATAAGGGAGTTTAAAGGATGTTCACCCTAAAAGAAATGTAAAGTAAGAGATTTTCATCTCATTTTATACATTTGTGAGATAAATATAAAATTCACCACTTAATTATTTTTTGTGATGTATTTATTGAAAATTATTATATAAAATATTATTATTCATTTATTATTATGATCTATTTGATATTTTATTTTAATTATTTCATCTAAGGGTATTTGATTTAAGCGTTACTAAGTGGGAAAGAAATTTCATTACCTTACTCTTTCCCATTGGGTTATACCACTTCCTCATTGACATTAATATTCTATGATTATGTGTTCAGTTAATTTTAATATATATTAATTTATTTAGAATTATTTATTTTAATTTTAAGTTGATACACAAAATCTACTCATTGTTTTATTCTCACTACAACGTTATAATATTTTGAAAGGTTTACATTACAATTTTATTTTGTTCAGGATTTTTTACACATGAAATTCCATTACAGGAAATTATTAGATCATTTTTAAAAAAAAATCATATTATTATCCTATAGTTTTTCATAAACTTTTCCATTTAATATTACCATTTAACACTATTTCGTACATAAAATATTTTAGAAAACTCTTTTAATAAAAACTGACTCCATTTATCTCATTAGTTGGTGAACCTATTATCTTCTAAAACACCATTTTTGTTAAAATGATTTCGAAAATGTATTTACCATTTCAAAAAATGGTAATTAAATAAATTTTACCCCATTTTTAATTTATTAATTTTTTCAAAGGAATCTTCTTATCGCTTCACAAAAAATCCATTTTTCTAATCATTTACCCAGAAAAGTAATATATTTTTTACCTTGCATGGAAAGTATATTTTTAACCATCGTCATTAATTCTAAGCTTATTTTTCAAGATTAAATTATTAAAAAAATTAAAAAAATATTTTCAAATAAAATTATTTTTAATATGTTTTTCAAAAAGAAAAGTATATTTTTTACAAGTGGATCAGAGTAAAGAGTAGTAGTCACCAGAAGCATAGCTAACTATATTAGAAGAATGAGAGGGTGTGGAAACCTCCATTAGGACCAGGAACCATGTATCATTCAATGAGGAAATGCTAGCTAATCAAAAATTCAAGGTGGGGAGCTTAGATCTTAATTATGTAGAAGCTGGATAGGGGCAGTTCTAGTGGGTTGGACCTACGGGTCATGTAATGGTCATAGTATGCCTCTAGACCTTTGGGTCTTGTATTGGACTTTGAGTCATGTTGGACCTTGTGCCTTGTGCCTACGGGTAATGTTAGGGTTCCCCTTCAACCCTTAAAAGGGGGATTATCCATAAAAAATAAAAAATAAGGACTTTTGGCCAATGTCAACAACCTTCAATTTTACTCTACATATAATATGTTTTATAGATTTCATCCTTATTATTTATCTAGATGGTTTTTTACTCCATTGACCAAGGATATTATTGAAATTCATATCCATGATTTCCGTTTTGGTCCCTTTGAAATTAATAATTTTCTATGATAATTGGAAATTGGATTTACTATAATTATCCATATCATTTATCATTGATATGTTTATTTCCTAAACCATTTATCATTTTTACATACAGTTTTTACTTTAACATTTATAATGTGTTGAGATTTATAAATCGTAAAATGATTATTTAGTTTTTCCAATATGATAATTGATGCTCACACTATGTTCTTTGGTTTTATTAAATTCCCCCCTCTATATGATTAAATCTATCTAAAAGAAGGAGTTATGTGAAAATAACTAACGAAGTATTTGAGTATTGAAGTTGTATTGAAAACCTTAGTTAAAATGATATTGAATGATTAAATTTCAAGTATTTTGATCATATTTATTTTGGAAATTATATTAATATGGTTTTATAAATGTAAAACCTATTCGTTGGGTGAAAAACCATCAAGTTTAGTAAGGCCATGATAATTGAACCCATGACCAGCAGATGATAAGGTTCTAATGTCAACCATTGACCTATATAATGTCCTAGTTAATATGTCATTATATTTTATTAAAAAATTTAATGAATAAATATTAATGATGAACCTGTAGTGTTGATTTTTAGGTTTCTAGGCTAATTATATTAGTGCTGGATTATAGTTAGAGATAAATAGTTATACTTGTAACTCTTTTATGGGCCTTATGATCTGTTAAAAGTTTTTTTAGTGCTTTTGTAATCAAAGTTATTTTTTAGATATCCATTTCTGGAAGTAATGGATGAATTATAAGTTTATAAAAGAACAAAAAAGGATTAAAATTGTGTTTATAGAAATATGTTATGTAATTATATTTCTTTATATTCATCTACAATAAAATAATTGCTCAACATTAGGAAAATGGTCAAAAAATGTTGTCATAATACCTTCATTTATTTTAACCGATGGTCTTTTGAATCATCAAGGATTTATGGATTTGAAGCCCTCAAATATACATTGATCACTCACTTGTTTTTTAATGATAGCCTTAATCACTCTTTATAAATATTTACACTTTTACTCTAAGTCCTTATTTTCACTTTCCACTCAAGTTCTCTGACAGAGAGAACTAGTTACATGTTAGTTTATCTGAACTTTTTAATTCCTATTATCTCTATTCTCAAGGATGTTTTATGAACCCATATAATGATGTTGGATTTAAAAATAGAAAATATAAAAAATTATATTACCATGTTCAAGTTTAAATTACCAAAATGTAATTTAATTAATACGGGGAGAATGTAATACCCCTAAATTCTAAAATAATGACATTGTATTCGATAGTGTGCATGAAATGAAACCCCAAGAATGTAATTGAATATAATATAATAAGAATTTAGAATATAGTTACTATTTTAAATAAATAAAATATATATCTTTAAATGTATGCAATGTTGAGTTAGCTTGTGTTACATGCAACAAACACTTTCATCGATATCTTATGTTACAGGCAAGACCGAGTTTTACTGAGAAAAAATATATTATTAAAAATAGTATTATTTAATATGATAAGATATAGTGTAGCCCTTAAATTATAATATATGAATAATATTGACTAAATTTTGAAAATATATGGTTTAAACAAATATAAAATGAATTAATTTGTTACAAATTAATTAGAAATGAATATAAAATCCAATCAAATATAAAGGAAGCCTTTTTATGCTCACAAGGGTGTTTTATTATAATAATTTACAATTAGTGAGTGATATTAATGCAGAATATATATTATATATTCAGTTAAATATCTTTTACATTCATCTGAAAGATTCTATAGTCATAAGATAAGAACAAACCCATAATTTCGCATAAAAATCCATATGTTTCTAAGGTTACTTTTACCACCTTTTAATGGAGAACCTATATTAAATCTAAATTTTGTCACTTTTATAAATTTTATTTGTAAAATTACTGTTCATTTTTTAAATAATAACATAAAAATTCAGTTTAAGACGAATTTTTGGTATTTTTCTGAGAAGTTTCAATTTTTTATAAATAGTGAAAAACACTGAATTTTAATTCAAAACTAATTTATATTCTAATTTATTTATAATTTTAAAATTATATTTTTAATTTTAATTAAAGTTAATAAAGATAAATTTTACATTAGTTAATCCAATTTGGTTCATTGAAATCAATTTCACTTTGAAATTGAATATTAAAAATAGGAAAATTTTGATCATTTTTACTTTAAAACCCTACTTTGGCATCCCATCTGTAGGATTAAATTTAAATTAATTTATGCTTCTTATGTTATAGAAATTTAGAGAAATTGATTTTATATATGAAATCATAATAATTTATAATAACATGAACACAGTTTTTAGAAAATATATATTTAGATGATAGTAATTAAAATTAATTACAGAGATTAGGAGAAATATTAGCTTAAAAATCGACTAAACCTTAATAATAATTGCTAAAATAAACTAGAAAAGTTTTCAGAAGCCATTATATGACCATAATTAGACCCTATATTCCCTTTAAAAATTAAAACCATTATCAAAACAACGTTTAATAGAAAAAATGTGGGTAGAATTTCCTTTTTCACACTACTATAAATTTGGGCTATATCCACGATTTAAAACCGTAGATATAGGTCCTCAAATCGTGGATATAGGTAATATCCATGGTGTGAGAAACCGTGGACAAGTCTGGCATGGATATAAGCCTATACTTATAGCAATGTTTTGGAACTGTGGCTATAGGTATATAGCCACGGTTAAAACCATGGCTCTAGGTATACAGCCACGGTTCAAACCGTGGTAATATCATTATAGCCAAGGTTTTAAACCGTGGATATACTAGAAGAATGACACAATTTATTGCTCCAGTTATAAATCATGGAATTAGACCTATATCCATGTTAAAAAACTGTGGTAATAGACCTATATACATGGTTAGAAACTGTGGCTATAGGATCTGAAAACCAAAAAAAAATTAGCCGCCCACCCCCCTGCACAGCCCCCCCTGAAGTAGCCCACCCCTGCAGGCCCCTCCCTCTTAAACACCCCCACCCTATATAAACCAAACTCTCCTAGACTGCCCCTACCCCCTTGCAAAGCCCCCCTAGACAGACCCTGGACACCCCCCCCCCCCCCCCAGAGAGACCCTGGACCCCCCCCCCCCCAAACAGACCCTGGACACCCCCCAGACAGACCTTGGACACCCCCACCCCTCATACCCTCGACACCCCCTAGATAGACCTATGACAGACCCCCCCCCCCCACCCCTCGGACCCTGGACACCCCCCGGACAAACCCTGGGCACCCCCCCTAGACCCTGGACACCCCCTCCCTCCTGGACACCGCCACCGTATATAAACCCCCCTCCCCTGGACATCCCCCTCCCCCTGCAAATCCCCCTCCTAGACAGACCCTGGACCCCCCCCCCCCCCAGACAGACCCTGGACACCCCCTCCCCCCAGACAGACCCATGACACCTCCCCCCAGACCCTAGACACCACACAAACAGACCCTGGACACCCCCCCCCCTAGACAGGCCCAGGACACCCCCCAGACAGACCCCGAACACCCCCCCCGGACACTGAACACCCCCCTGGACAGACCCTGGACACCCCCAGACCCTAGACAGATCCCCCTGGATAGACCATACCTCCACTCCCCTAGACATCCACCCCCACCCTCATATATAGACCCTAGAACCCCCCCTACTCGTTTCCCCTCCCCCCGGCCCCAGCGAGCCCCCACTTGCACCCCCTACCAGCCCCCACTTGCACCCCCCTTCTAGTCCCCTCTCCCCTACCAGTTTCCCCCCAGCCTCCTACTAGTCCCCTCCAAATTAAATTATACATGAAATATACTTACATTATAATAATTAAACAAATCAAAATATAAAAAAAACACATAAATTCACTTACATGAGTATCCTAATAAGACAAACCATCAAAGAAGTATGGAACCAGCTCAAAAGTACCTACAACACAAGGTAGAAGATAGTAGTGCTCATCCCCTAAAATTATGGTAAAACAAAACATACTAGAATATTCAAAAATAATATAACTCAATAAATAAGAATAGTTCACCCCCCTGGACAACAGCCCCCCTCCCCCCCCCCCCACTATTGGACCCCTTTAGACAACAGCCCCCCCGCTGGACCCCCATAGACAGAATCCCCCCTTGCTGAACCCCCTGGACAGAAACCCCCCTGCTGGACCCCTGATTAGTCACTAAAAGTGGCTAATATTCATTGTTAAGTTCTTAATATTAATGTGTTTAAAAGTTCATAAACATCAATTTTAGTCCAATTCAGAAATTGAACTTCATTTCCCATCATTTTGCAATTCATGCTTAAAATGTCAATTTGGGCCCACTCAATAATTTGCTTGTGTAAATTAAAATATTCATCATTTTAATTTGAAAATTTGGGATATGATTGATCACATTGTTTGGAACATTTTATCTTTTAGGTCCGATGGATGAATCCCAAAGGAAGATGGAGAATTTTGCGCCTGAAGGCAGAAACATGCTGGAAAAAGCATAATGGGCCTAAGGCCCATCAAACAAATGTGGGGCCCAGAAACCAAGCCCAATGAAGCTAAAATTTATACAGTAGAAAGATAAAAATATGAGGATCATTTTATTCAACTGTGGCCGGAGCTAATTCTGATGTTATCATGATGATAAAGGGATCTGAAGTTTAGATTTAAATGGTGGACTCGTCATTAATGCGCAGAAATCCGTTCCACCATTTCGACCATAACTTCCAAACGGCTGAGCTAAATTTCCTGAAATATTTAAAGCTCATAGAGGACACATGGACGAAGATATTTTATATTTATTACACCTCCGGAATAGGCCTTCTTCAATTTCGAACGCACACGTCAAAATGGAGGACGAATCTGGACAGTTTTCCGGGTCAACTTCGAAATGTCAATTTCCTTTTGACTCTCTTAATTGTTGAGGGGTGAATTTAATGTTGGGGGTGGACCTAAGGCTCCTAATATGCCTATATAAGGAGATGGTGGTGAATGAAATTATCATCTAACATTTTTCCTATCATCTAACATTTTCCTTTGAATCCAAGTTTTTCTTTCAATTGTAATTTCCCGCTTTCGTTTTGTAATGGCATTGTCAATTTCTCTAATGTAAGTTTTTCATTCACGTTTAGTATTTTAATAAAATTTCATCTTCTTATTCACTTTTTATTTTCCTTTTCTTCACACATTGATACCGTTGAATCATGGTGTGAAATTATTCACACCAACACTTGTGATTTCAATCACACAACGGTGGAGTGTTCGTTCTTTTAATAATTTTCTTCTTCTTCAATTCCGCCCTCGTAAGTCTACATCCCGCTTCCATTGGTAGAATAGCATCAATGGAGGGCTAACCTCTTAAGGTTTGATCCAAGGGAGTAGCAAGGTCATGGATTGAATGTTATTTCATGTACTTATTATTTAAATCTATTCATTATTTTAGGATTTCCATTTGACGAGTTACATTCTTTCTCATCTTTGCCAACATTAACGATGACACATTTTGAGTGCTAGTACGATCTATTTCCTTTGAGTGCTCATTAAAGTGATCCTTAAAGTGAATTATTGATTGGCCTTGGAATTGTGTAGGGATTAAATTGGTGAATGATTTGAAAGAATTATCTCATTGTTTGGATATGTCTTGAATTAATGACATGAAATTTTCTAAGAAAAGAAATTCATCCAATCCACCCCAAGAAAAACCCTAAGATCAACCCACCATCAATAATTGTTTAGTTCACATAATTTTTATTGGTTTTGTTCTTTAAATTAAATAAATATTTCTTCAAATCAATCAACACCATAGTTGGCCACTTCATAGCCAATCCCGCATCTAATCAAAGTGTCTCAAGGTTTCTTCTTCGGTCCCTGTGGACTCGACCCCTACCTGTACTACAACGACCGCATACCTGTAGGGTAAATTTGGGCGCAACCAAATTTTGGCGCCGTTGCCGGGGACCCAAGTAAGTTTTCTTAGACACCCACCTTCTATTCTCACCTAACTTCTCTTTTCTCACCTCTATTTCTCTTTTCTTTTCCCCTTTCTGTCTTCCCAAAAAAAATAAATCCAAATCCAAATTTCATTAAACTCCAATGGAGTATCACCAACAATTTCCTTTCATAAAATCGGGCTGGAATCGAATAGAAAATCAACATTGGGAATCCCCTCACATAGTAAATTACTTTGATCAACCTTTAAATGAATACCCCACACCCGATAACATGAACGATCAATGGGATGCTGATTTTTTAAAGGATCAATTTCCATACCTCTCAAAGATGATTGAAGAGATCAAACTTAATGATGATGATGATGTACAAACAAAAATCAATCCTAATTCTGAAAAAATTCTTGAACATTTGTGTGAAAAAATGGTTAAAATGAATTCAGAAGTTTCATCACTGAGATTAGAAATACAAAACATTGAGACTTATAAAGAACCCATTCCCACTCAGGATGTCCTTTCCACATCACTTATAGAAGAATCTTGTTTCCCACATAACTCATGTGAATTTATTGATGAACCCACTTTAGAATCTTGGAAAATAGAGTTGGATAATGAAGTGAATTGGTCAGGTAATTTTGAAAGTCAAGCTAATGAACCTGAGGGAATTGTTAACGAGTGTTTAAATCAGGATGAAATTGATTTCATGAATTCACAAGAGGGAAATTTTTCTTCAAAGATTGAATGTTCGGAATATTTCTACAATGATGATTTTTCAGAAACACCAATCACTGAACCATTAGGAGAAATCACAAACATCAAACCCATACCCATTTATGAAACTCATCTAGAAAATTTTGGGGTGGAATATTCAATTCAAAGGGAACCAATTGTGTTGGGAAATTTTGAAAATGAAATTGATATTGATTCTAATTCCTTATCTATTTTTGAATGTCCTATCCAACCTGAACTTAAAATCAATGTCCTTACTTCCCCACTCGGGCATCCCATCATAGGGTACAAACAAGACCTCTCAGTTATCATTCATCCATCTCATGAAACCAATAATGTTGGAATGATCCTTGGTGTCTTAGGAATGACTATAGAAACAACTCAATCAACAATTTCAGATATTCCTTGGATTTTACCAATCATTGTGGAAAATATGATTTTACATGAAACAAATTTCAAAAAAATAATCAATCTCAATCTTATTGAAGTGGAAAAAGATGGGTTAATAAAAATGCTGAAAGTTGGAATTGGATAAGTTGGGGGGTAAAAGTCGAGCCAATGACGTTAAACAAAAGCGCTGCATGGGAGGCAACCCATGGTTTTCATGTTTTCTAATTATTTTGAATCATTTTCTTTTTCATATAATAAATTAACATAAGCTGTTGACCTGTTCTTCTTTTATGAGTAAAGATGGGTATGAAAGGGGAGCGCCATATTCATCCGTGTCACGTGGTGTGATCTCTGAGTAATACCTTACCCAGAAAATATAAAGAAGACAATGTATCATCAGTTTATTTTGTTTTGTTTTATTTTTATATTTTTATAGTTTAAAAAAAAGGACATGTCATAAGCCATAAGGAAAATCCATTCACCACCATCCAAGCCACTGAGACTCAAATTCAGGATTGAAGGGAGACTATGGCATGTGCTATCATCATCAACCACCAGGTGACTTCATTCCATGATTTTTATTTTAAATTTCTTCATTGAACTCCTATCCTACCCCCTTCTAACTTTTCTTTTCTTTAAACACTGGGGACAGTGTTATTCTAAGTTGGGGGGGGGGGAATAAAAAATGGTTTTTTTTTTAATAAAAACATGCATGAAAAGAAAAATTCCATTAAACTTGAACATGATAACACACATTGCAAAATCTAAAATTGGATATCAAATAAATTTTGCATGCCTTGATTCTGATTTTAATGCAAGTTTAAGTTCATGAGCATAGTTTTTGGAAAGTGCGGTTATCCAATGTGATTTTTCAAAGTTTACATTTTCATCCTCTTAATAAAAATGCCACAATGCACGTCTTTTGGATTGTGGGTGTAAATTTGAGTTCTTGGGTCCCTTTCATTATAGCATAGGGTTATGGGGTCACGTTTAGTTTAATTTGAGTATCCAAGAAAAAAACAAAAAAAAACAACAAAAAAAAAACAAAAAAAAGAAATGAAAAAAAATAATAATGACCACATAGAGCAATGTTTTGTCCAAATGCGTGGCGTTCGTCACTTGGGGATCGTGACTCCATAGTTGTCTTGCCCAGAGTTAGGCTTTATATCTCTATTGTAGAGCATGAAATTGACAAAATGCGTGGCGTTCGGCACTTGGGGATCGTGACTCCATAGTTGTCTTGCCCAGAGTTAGTCTTTTCATATCTATTGTGGTTAAAAAAAATCAAAAAAAAAATCAAAAAAAAATAAAATAAAATAAAAATGGATACTCATATTAAGGTTTAATGTGATTCCCACCTAGCGCTTCCATTTTTTCCCCCTTGAACAATAAAATGGGCCCCATATCTTTTATGATGCACAACACTTTATCATGCTTAATTGGAATTGGATGAAATGTGGCGATGAATTTGAACAAAGGAATGGGCTTGGGCTTGGGATATGCTTACGGACCTAGCTTGTTTTAAATGATTTTGATGGGTTTTCATAATTTTTTTTTGGTATTAGATATTTGGGTGAGTAATGTGTATTTAAATGTTTTTGGAAAAGGGGATTTTGATTTCATATTTGTAATTTATTTTGCTCGGGACTAGCAAAACTTAAGTTGGGGGGTGTGATTAGTCACTAAAAGTGGCTAATATTCATTGTTAAGTTCTTAATATTAATGTGTTTAAAAGTTCATAAACATCAATTTTAGTCCAATTCAGAAATTGAACTTCATTTCCCATCATTGTGCAATTCATGCTTAAAATGTCAATTTGGGCCCACTCAATAATTTGCTTGTGTAAATTAAAATATTCATCATTTTAATTTGAAAATTTGGGATATGATTGATCACATTGTTTGTAACATTTTATCTTTTAGGTCCGATGGATGAATCCCAAAGGAAGATGGAGAATTTTGCGCCTGAAGGCAGAAACATGCTGGAAAAAGCATAATGGGCCTAAGGCCCATCAAACAAATGTGGGGCCCAGACACCAAGCCCAATGAAGCTCAAATTTATACAGTAGAAATATAAAAATATGAGGATCATTTTATTCAACTGTGGCCGGAGCTAATTCTGATGTTATCATGATGATAAAGGGATCTGAAGTTTAGATTTAAATGGTGGACTCGTCATTAATGCGCAGAAATCCGTTCCACCATTTCGACCATAACTTCCAAACGGATGAGCTAAATTTCCTGAATATTTAAAGCTCATAGAGGACACATGGACGAAGATATTTTATATTTATGACACCTCCGGAATAGGCCTTCTTCAATTTCGAACGCACACGTCAAAATGGAGGACGAATCTGGACAGTTTTCCGGGTCAACTTCGAAATGTCAATTTCCTTTTGACTCTCTTAATTGTTGAGGGGTGAATTTAATGTTGGGGGTGGACCTAAGGCTCCTAATATGCCTATATAAGGAGATGGTGGTGAATGAAATTATCATCTAACATTTTTCCTATCATCTAACATTTTCCTTTGAATCCAAGTTTTTCTTTCAATTGTAATTTCCCGCTTTCGTTTTGTAATGGCATTGTCAATTTCTCTAATGTAAGTTTTTCATTCACGTTTAGTATTTTAATAAAATTTCATCTTCTTCTTCACTTTTTATTTTCCTTTTCTTCACACATTGATACCGTTGAATCATGGTGTGAAATTATTCACACCAACACTTGTGATTTCAATCACACAACGGTGGAGTGTTCGTTCTTTTAATAATTTTCTTCTTCTTCAATTCCGCCCTCGTAAGTCTACATCCCGCTTCCATTGGTAGAATAGCATCAATGGAGGGCTAACCTCTTAAGGTTTGATCCAAGGGAGTAGCAAGGTCATGGATTGAATGTTATTTCATGTACTTATTATTTAAATCTATTCATTATTTTAGGATTTCCATTTGACGAGTTACATTCTTTCTCATCTTTGCCAACATTAACGATGACACATTTTGAGTGCTAGTACGATCTATTTCCTTTGAGTGCTCATTAAAGTGATCCTTAAAGTGAATTATTGATTGGCCTTGGAATTGTGTAGGGATTAAATTGGTGAATGATTTGAAAGAATTATCTCATTGTTTGGATATGTCTTGAATTAATGACATGAAATTTTCTAAGAAAAGAAATTCATCCAATCCACCCCAAGAAAAACCCTAAGATCAACCCACCATCAATAATTGTTTAGTTCACATAATTTTTATTGGTTTTGTTCTTTAAATTAAATAAATATTTCTTCAAATCAATCAACACCATAGTTGGCCACTTCATAGCCAATCCCGCATCTAATCAAAGTGTCTCAAGGTTTCTTCTTCGGTCCCTGTGGACTCGACCCCTACCTGTACTACAACGACCGCATACCTGTAGGGTAAATTTGGGCGCAACCAAATTTTGGCGCCGTTGCCGGGGACCCAAGTAAGTTTTCTTAGACACCCACCTTCTATTCTCACCTAACTTCTCTTTTCTCACCTCTATTTCTCTTTTCTTTTCCCCTTTCTGTCTTCCCAAAAAAAATAAATCCAAATCCAAATTTCATTAAACTCCAATGGAGTATCACCAACAATTTCCTTTCATAAAATCGGGCTGGAATCGAATAGAAAATCAACATTGGGAATCCCCTCACATAGTAAATTACTTTGATCAACCTTTAAATGAATACCCCACACCCGATAACATGAACGATCAATGGGATGCTGATTTTTTAAAGGATCAATTTCCATACCTCTCAAAGATGATTGAAGAGATCAAACTTAATGATGATGATGATGTACAAACAAAAATCAATCCTAATTCTGAAAAAATTCTTGAACATTTGTGTGAAAAAATGGTTAAAATGAATTCAGAAGTTTCATCACTGAGATTAGAAATACAAAACATTGAGACTTATAAAGAACCCATTCCCACTCAGGATGTCCTTTCCACATCACTTATAGAAGAATCTTGTTTCCCACATAACTCATGTGAATTTATTGATGAACCCACTTTAGAATCTTGGAAAATAGAGTTGGATAATGAAGTGAATTGGTCAGGTAATTTTGAAAGTCAAGCTAATGAACCTGAGGGAATTGTTAACGAGTGTTTAAATCAGGATGAAATTGATTTCATGAATTCACAAGAGGGAAATTTTTCTTCAAAGATTGAATGTTCGGAATATTTCTACAATGATGATTTTTCAGAAACACCAATCACTGAACCATTAGGAGAAATCACAAACATCAAACCCATACCCATTTATGAAACTCATCTAGAAAATTTTGGGGTGGAATATTCAATTCAAAGGGAACCAATTGTGTTGGGAAATTTTGAAAATGAAATTGATATTGATTCTAATTCCTTATCTATTTTTGAATGTCCTATCCAACCTGAACTTAAAATCAATGTCCTTACTTCCCCACTCGGGCATCCCATCATAGGGTACAAACAAGACCTCTCAGTTATCATTCATCCATCTCATGAAACCAATAATGTTGGAATGATCCTTGGTGTCTTAGGAATGACTATAGAAACAACTCAATCAACAATTTCAGATATTCCTTGGATTTTACCAATCATTGTGGAAAATATGATTTTACATGAAACAAATTTCAAAAAAATAATCAATCTCAATCTTATTGAAGTGGAAAAAGATGGGTTAATAAAAATGCTGAAAGTTGGAATTGGATAAGTTGGGGGGTAAAAGTCGAGCCAATGACGTTAAACAAAAGCGCTGCATGGGAGGCAACCCATGGTTTTCATGTTTTCTAATTATTTTGAATCATTTTCTTTTTCATATAATAAATTAACATAAGCTGTTGACCTGTTCTTCTTTTATGAGTAAAGATGGGTATGAAAGGGGAGCGCCATATTCATCCGTGTCACGTGGTGTGATCTCTGAGTAATACCTTACCCAGAAAATATAAAGAAGACAATGTATCATCAGTTTATTTTGTTTTGTTTTATTTTTATATTTTTATAGGTTAAAAAAAAGGACATGTCATAAGCCATAAGGAAAATCCATTCACCACCATCCAAGCCACTGAGACTCAAATTCAGGATTGAAGGGAGACTATGGCATGTGCTATCATCATCAACCACCAGGTGACTTCATTCCATGATTTTTATTTTAAATTTCTTCATTGAACTCCTATCCTACCCCCTTCTAACTTTTCTTTTCTTTAAACACTGGGGACAGTGTTATTCTAAGTTGGGGGGGGGGAATAAAAAATGGTTTTTTTTGAATAAAAACATGCATGAAAAGAAAAATTCCATTAAACTTGAACATGATAACACACATTGCAAAATCTAAAATTGGATATCAAATAAATTTTGCATGCCTTGATTCTGATTTTAATGCAAGTTTAAGTTCATGAGCATAGTTTTTGGAAAGTGCGGTTATCCAATGTGATTTTTCAAAGTTTACATTTTCATCCTCTTAATAAAAATGCCACAATGCACGTCTTTTGGATTGTGGGTGTAAATTTGAGTTCTTGGGTCCCTTTCATTATAGCATAGGGTTATGGGGTCACTTTTAGTTTAATTTGAGTATCCAAGAAAAAAACAAAAAAAAACAACAAAAAAAAAACAAAAAAAAGAAATGAAAAAAAATAATAATGACCACATAGAGCAATGTTTTGTCCAAATGCGTGGCGTTCGTCACTTGGGGATCGTGACTCCATAGTTGTCTTGCCCAGAGTTAGGCTTTATATCTCTATTGTAGAGCATGAAATTGACAAAATGCGTGGCGTTCGGCACTTGGGGATCGTGACTCCATAGTTGTCTTGCCCAGAGTTAGTCTTTTCATATCTATTGTGGTTAAAAAAAATCAAAAAAAAAATCAAAAATAAAATAAAATAAAATAAAAATGGATACTCATCTTAAGGTTTAATGTGATTCCCACCTAGCGCTTCCATTTTTTTCCCCTTGAACAATAAAATGGGCCCCATATCTTTTATGATGCACAACACTTTATCATGCTTAATTGGAATTGGATGAAATGTGGCGATGAATTTGAACAAAGGAATGGGCTTGGGCTTGGGATATGCTTACGGACCTAGCTTGTTTTAAATTATTTTGATGGGTTTTCATAATTTTTTTTTGGTATTAGATATTTGGGTGAGTAATGTGTATTTAAATGTTTTTGGAAAAGGGGATTTTGATTTCATATTTGTAATTTATTTTGCTCGGGACTAGCAAAACTTAAGTTGGGGGGTGTGATTAGTCACTAAAAGTGGCTAATATTCATTGTTAAGTTCTTAATATTAATGTGTTTAAAAGTTCATAAACATCAATTTTAGTCCAATTCAGAAATTGAACTTCATTTCCCATCATTGTGCAATTCATGCTTAAAATGTCAATTTGGGCCCACTCAATAATTTGCTTGTGTAAATTAAAATATTCATCATTTTAATTTGAAAATTTGGGATATGATTGATCACATTGTTTGTAACATTTTATCTTTTAGGTCCGATGGATGAATCCCAAAGGAAGATGGAGAATTTTGCGCCTGAAGGCAGAAACATGCTGGAAAAAGCATAATGGGCCTAAGGCCCATCAAACAAATGTGGGGCCCAGACACCAAGCCCAATGAAGCTCAAATTTATACAGTAGAAATATAAAAATATGAGGATCATTTTATTCAACTGTGGCCGGAGCTAATTCTGATGTTATCATGATGATAAAGGGATCTGAAGTTTAGATTTAAATGGTGGACTCGTCATTAATGCGCAGAAATCCGTTCCACCATTTCGACCATAACTTCCAAACGGATGAGCTAAATTTCCTGAATATTTAAAGCTCATAGAGGACACATGGACGAAGATATTTTATATTTATGACACCTCCGGAATAGGCCTTCTTCAATTTCGAACGCACACGTCAAAATGGAGGACGAATCTGGACAGTTTTCCGGGTCAACTTCGAAATGTCAATTTCCTTTTGACTCTCTTAATTGTTGAGGGGTGAATTTAATGTTGGGGGTGGACCTAAGGCTCCTAATATGCCTATATAAGGAGATGGTGGTGAATGAAATTATCATCTAACATTTTTCCTATCATCTAACATTTTCCTTTGAATCCAAGTTTTTCTTTCAATTGTAATTTCCCGCTTTCGTTTTGTAATGGCATTGTCAATTTCTCTAATGTAAGTTTTTCATTCACGTTTAGTATTTTAATAAAATTTCATCTTCTTCTTCACTTTTTATTTTCCTTTTCTTCACACATTGATACCGTTGAATCATGGTGTGAAATTATTCACACCAACACTTGTGATTTCAATCACACAACGGTGGAGTGTTCGTTCTTTTAATAATTTTCTTCTTCTTCAATTCCGCCCTCGTAAGTCTACATCCCGCTTCCATTGGTAGAATAGCATCAATGGAGGGCTAAACTCTTAAGGTTTGATCCAAGGGAGTAGCAAGGTCATGGATTGAATGTTATTTCATGTACTTATTATTTAAATCTATTCATTATTTTAGGATTTCCATTTGACGAGTTACATTCTTTCTCATCTTTGCCAACATTAACGATGACACATTTTGAGTGCTAGTACGATCTATTTCCTTTGAGTGCTCATTAAAGTGATCCTTAAAGTGAATTATTGATTGGCCTTGGAATTGTGTAGGGATTAAATTGGTGAATGATTTGAAAGAATTATCTCATTGTTTGGATATGTCTTGAATTAATGACATGAAATTTTCTAAGAAAAGAAATTCATCCAATCCACCCCAAGAAAAACCCTAAGATCAACCCACCATCAATAATTGTTTAGTTCACATAATTTTTATTGGTTTTGTTCTTTAAATTAAATAAATATTTCTTCAAATCAATCAACACCATAGTTGGCCACTTCATAGCCAATCCCGCATCTAATCAAAGTGTCTCAAGGTTTCTTCTTCGGTCCCTGTGGACTCGACCCCTACCTGTACTACAACGACCGCATACCTGTAGGGTAAATTTGGGCGCAACCAAATTTTGGCGCCGTTGCCGGGGACCCAAGTAAGTTTTCTTAGACACCCACCTTCTATTCTCACCTAACTTCTCTTTTCTCACCTCTATTTCTCTTTTCTTTTCCCCTTTCTGTCTTCCCAAAAAAAATAAATCCAAATCCAAATTTCATTAAACTCCAATGGAGTATCACCAACAATTTCCTTTCATAAAATCGGGCTGGAATCGAATAGAAAATCAACATTGGGAATCCCCTCACATAGTAAATTACTTTGATCAACCTTTAAATGAATACCCCACACCCGATAACATGAACGATCAATGGGATGCTGATTTTTTAAAGGATCAATTTCCATACCTCTCAAAGATGATTGAAGAGATCAAACTTAATGATGATGATGATGTACAAACAAAAACCAATCCTAATTCTGAAAAAATTCTTGAACATTTGTGTGAAAAAATGGTTAAAATGAATTCAGAAGTTTCATCACTGAGATTAGAAATACAAAACATTGAGACTTATAAAGAACCCATTCCCACTCAGGATGTCCTTTCCACATCACTTATAGAAGAATCTTGTTTCCCACATAACTCATGTGAATTTATTGATGAACCCACTTTAGAATCTTGGAAAATAGAGTTGGATAATGAAGTGAATTGGTCAGGTAATTTTGAAAGTCAAGCTAATGAACCTGAGGGAATTGTTAACGAGTGTTTAAATCAGGATGAAATTGATTTCATGAATTCACAAGAGGGAAATTTTTCTTCAAAGATTGAATGTTCGGAATATTTCTACAATGATGATTTTTCAGAAACACCAATCACTGAACCATTAGGAGAAATCACAAACATCAAACCCATACCCATTTATGAAACTCATCTAGAAAATTTTGGGGTGGAATATTCAATTCAAAGGGAACCAATTGTGTTGGGAAATTTTGAAA
Source organism: Viscum album (assembly GCA_963277665.1). Classification (NCBI taxonomy): domain Eukaryota; kingdom Viridiplantae; phylum Streptophyta; class Magnoliopsida; order Santalales; family Viscaceae; genus Viscum; species Viscum album. Next base: position 1,771,238,207 of record OY728152.1, read on the forward strand.
ATGAAATTGATATTGATTCTAATTCCTTATCTATTTTTGAATGTCCTATCCAACCTGAACTTAAAATCAATGTCCTTACTTCCCCACTCGGGCATCCCATCATAGGGTACAAACAAGACCTCTCAGTTATCATTCATCCATCTCATGAAACCAATAATGTTGGAATGATCCTTGGTGTCTTAGGAATGACTATAGAAACAACTCAATCAACAATTTCAGATATTCCTTGGATTTTACCAATCATTGTGGAAAATATGATTTTACATGAAACAAATTTCAAAAAAATAATCAATCTCAATCTTATTGAAGTGGAAAAAGATGGGTTAATAAAAATGCTGAAAGTTGGAATTGGATAAGTTGGGGGGTAAAAGTCGAGCCAATGACGTTAAACAAAAGCGCTGCATGGGAGGCAACCCATGGTTTTCATGTTTTCTAATTATTTTGAATCATTTTCTTTTTCATATAATAAATTAACATAAGCTGTTGACCTGTTCTTCTTTTATGAGTAAAGATGGGTATGAAAGGGGAGCGCCATATTCATCCGTGTCACGTGGTGTGATCTCTGAGTAATACCTTACCCAGAAAATATAAAGAAGACAATGTATCATCAGTTTATTTTGTTTTGTTTTATTTTTATATTTTTATAGGTTAAAAAAAAGGACATGTCATAAGCCATAAGGAAAATCCATTCACCACCATCCAAGCCACTGAGACTCAAATTCAGGATTGAAGGGAGACTATGGCATGTGCTATCATCATCAACCACCAGGTGACTTCATTCCATGATTTTTATTTTAAATTTCTTCATTGAACTCCTATCCTACCCCCTTCTAACTTTTCTTTTCTTTAAACACTGGGGACAGTGTTATTCTAAGTTGGGGGGGGGGAATAAAAAATGGTTTTTTTTTTGAATAAAAACATGCATGAAAAGAAAAATTCCATTAAACTTGAACATGATAACACACATTGCAAAATCTAAAATTGGATATCAAATAAATTTTGCATGCCTTGATTCTGATTTTAATGCAAGTTTAAGTTCATGAGCATAGTTTTTGGAAAGTGCGGTTGTCCAATGTGATTTTTCAAAGTTTACATTTTCATCCTCTTAATAAAAATGCCACAATGCACGTCTTTTGGATTGTGGGTGTAAATTTGAGTTCTTGGGTCCCTTTCATTATAGCATAGGGTTATGGGGTCACTTTTAGTTTAATTTGAGTATCCAAGAAAAAAACAAAAAAAAACAACAAAAAAAAACAAAAAAAAGAAATGAAAAAAAATAATAATGACCACATAGAGCAATGTTTTGTCCAAATGCGTGGCGTTCGTCACTTGGGGATCGTGACTCCATAGTTGTCTTGCCCAGAGTTAGGCTTTATATCTCTATTGTAGAGCATGAAATTGACAAAATGCGTGGCGTTCGGCACTTGGGGATCGTGACTCCATAGTTGTCTTGCCCAGAGTTAGTCTTTTCATATCTATTGTGGTTAAAAAAAATCAAAAAAAAAATCAAAAAAAAAATAAAATAAAATAAAAATGGATACTCATCTTAAGGTTTAATGTGATTCCCACCTAGCGCTTCCATTTTTTTCCCCTTGAACAATAAAATGGGCCCCATATATTTTATGATGCACAACACTTTATCATGCTTAATTGGAATTGGATGAAATGTGGCGATGAATTTGAACAAAGGAATGGGCTTGGGCTTGGGATATGCTTACGGACCTAGCTTGTTTTAAATTATTTTGATGGGTTTTCATAATTTTTTTTTGGTATTAGATATTTGGGTGAGTAATGTGTATTTAAATGTTTTTGGAAAAGGGGATTTCGATTTCATATTTGTAATTTATTTTGCTCGGGACTAGCAAAACTTAAGTTGGGGGGTGTGATTAGTCACTAAAAGTGGCTAATATTCATTGTTAAGTTCTTAATATTAATGTGTTTAAAAGTTCATAAACATCAATTTTAGTCCAATTCAGAAATTGAACTTCATTTCCCATCATTGTGCAATTCATGCTTAAAATGTCAATTTGGGCCCACTCAATAATTTGCTTGTGTAAATTAAAATATTCATCATTTTAATTTGAAAATTTGGGATATGATTGATCACATTGTTTGTAACATTTTATCTTTTAGGTCCGATGGATGAATCCCAAAGGAAGATGGAGAATTTTGCGCCTGAAGGCAGAAACATGCTGGAAAAAGCATAATGGGCCTAAGGCCCATCAAACAAATGTGGGGCCCAGACACCAAGCCCAATGAAGCTCAAATTTATACAGTAGAAATATAAAAATATGAGGATCATTTTATTCAACTGTGGCCGGAGCTAATTCTGATGTTATCATGATGATAAAGGGATCTGAAGTTTAGATTTAAATGGTGGACTCGTCATTAATGCGCAGAAATCCGTTCCACCATTTCGACCATAACTTCCAAACGGATGAGCTAAATTTCCTGAATATTTAAAGCTCATAGAGGACACATGGACGAAGATATTTTATATTTATGACACCTCCGGAATAGGCCTTCTTCAATTTCGAACGCACACGTCAAAATGGAGGACGAATCTGGACAGTTTTCCGGGTCAACTTCGAAATGTCAATTTCCTTTTGACTCTCTTAATTGTTGAGGGGTGAATTTAATGTTGGGGGTGGACCTAAGGCTCCTAATATGCCTATATAAGGAGATGGTGGTGAATGAAATTATCATCTAACATTTTTCCTATCATCTAACATTTTCCTTTGAATCCAAGTTTTTCTTTCAATTGTAATTTCCCGCTTTCGTTTTGTAATGGCATTGTCAATTTCTCTAATGTAAGTTTTTCATTCACGTTTAGTATTTTAATAAAATTTCATCTTCTTCTTCACTTTTTATTTTCCTTTTCTTCACACATTGATACCGTTGAATCATGGTGTGAAATTATTCACACCAACACTTGTGATTTCAATCACACAACGGTGGAGTGTTCGTTCTTTTAATAATTTTCTTCTTCTTCAATTCCGCCCTCGTAAGTCTACATCCCGCTTCCATTGGTAGAATAGCATCAATGGAGGGCTAACCTCTTAAGGTTTGATCCAAGGGAGTAGCAAGGTCATGGATTGAATGTTATTTCATGTACTTATTATTTAAATCTATTCATTATTTTAGGATTTCCATTTGACGAGTTACATTCTTTCTCATCTTTGCCAACATTAACGATGACACATTTTGAGTGCTAGTACGATCTATTTCCTTTGAGTGCTCATTAAAGTGATCCTTAAAGTGAATTATTGATTGGCCTTGGAATTGTGTAGGGATTAAATTGGTGAATGATTTGAAAGAATTATCTCATTGTTTGGATATGTCTTGAATTAATGACATGAAATTTTCTAAGAAAAGAAATTCATCCAATCCACCCCAAGAAAAACCCTAAGATCAACCCACCATCAATAATTGTTTAGTTCACATAATTTTTATTGGTTTTGTTCTTTAAATTAAATAAATATTTCTTCAAATCAATCAACACCATAGTTGGCCACTTCATAGCCAATCCCGCATCTAATCAAAGTGTCTCAAGGTTTCTTCTTCGGTCCCTGTGGACTCGACCCCTACCTGTACTACAACGACCGCATACCTGTAGGGTAAATTTGGGCGCAGCCAAATTTTGGCGCCGTTGCCGGGGACCCAAGTAAGTTTTCTTAGACACCCACCTTCTATTCTCACCTAACTTCTCTTTTCTCACCTCTATTTCTCTTTTCTTTTCCCCTTTCTGTCTTCCCAAAAAAAATAAATCCAAATCCAAATTTCATTAAACTCCAATGGAGTATCACCAACAATTTCCTTTCATAAAATCGGGCTGGAATCGAATAGAAAATCAACATTGGGAATCCCCTCACATAGTAAATTACTTTGATCAACCTTTAAATGAATACCCCACACCCGATAACATGAACGATCAATGGGATGCTGATTTTTTAAAGGATCAATTTCCATACCTCTCAAAGATGATTGAAGAGATCAAACTTAATGATGATGATGATGTACAAACAAAAATCAATCCTAATTCTGAAAAAATTCTTGAACATTTGTGTGAAAAAATGGTTAAAATGAATTCAGAAGTTTCATCACTGAGATTAGAAATACAAAACATTGAGACTTATAAAGAACCCATTCCCACTCAGGATGTCCTTTCCACATCACTTATAGAAGAATCTTGTTTCCCACATAACTCATATGAATTTATTGATGAACCCACTTTAGAATCTTGGAAAATAGAGTTGGATAATGAAGTGAATTGGTCAGGTAATTTTGAAAGTCAAGCTAATGAACCTGAGGGAATTGTTAACGAGTGTTTAAATCAGGATGAAATTGATTTCATGAATTCACAAGAGGGAAATTTTTCTTCAAAGATTGAATGTTCGGAATATTTCTACAATGATGATTTTTCAGAAACACCAATCACTGAACCATTAGGAGAAATCACAAACATCAAACCCATACCCATTTATGAAACTCATCTAGAAAATTTTGGGGTGGAATATTCAATTCAAAGGGAACCAATTGTGTTGGGAAATTTTGAAAATGAAATTGATATTGATTCTAATTCCTTATCTATTTTTGAATGTCCTATCCAACCTGAACTTAAAATCAATGTCCTTACTTCCCCACTCGGGCATCCCATCATAGGGTACAAACAAGACCTCTCAGTTATCATTCATCCATCTCATGAAACCAATAATGTTGGAATGATCCTTGGTGTCTTAGGAATGACTATAGAAACAACTCAATCAACAATTTCAGATATTCCTTGGATTTTACCAATCATTGTGGAAAATATGATTTTACATGAAACAAATTTCAAAAAAATAATCAATCTCAATCTTATTGAAGTGGAAAAAGATGGGTTAATAAAAATGCTGAAAGTTGGAATTGGATAAGTTGGGGGGTAAAAGTCGAGCCAATGACGTTAAACAAAAGCGCTGCATGGGAGGCAACCCATGGTTTTCATGTTTTCTAATTATTTTGAATCATTTTCTTTTTCATATAATAAATTAACATAAGCTGTTGACCTGTTCTTCTTTTATGAGTAAAGATGGGTATGAAAGGGGAGCGCCATATTCATCCGTGTCACGTGGTGTGATCTCTGAGTAATACCTTACCCAGAAAATATAAAGAAGACAATGTATCATCAGTTTATTTTGTTTTGTTTTATTTTTATATTTTTATAGGTTAAAAAAAAGGACATGTCATAAGCCATAAGGAAAATCCATTCACCACCATCCAAGCCACTGAGACTCAAATTCAGGATTGAAGGGAGACTATGGCATGTGCTATCATCATCAACCACCAGGTGACTTCATTCCATGATTTTTATTTTAAATTTCTTCATTGAACTCCTATCCTACCCCCTTCTAACTTTTCTTTTCTTTAAACACTGGGGACAGTGTTATTCTAAGTTGGGGGGGGGAATAAAAAATGGTTTTTTTTTGAATAAAAACATGCATGAAAAGAAAAATTCCATTAAACTTGAACATGATAACACACATTGCAAAATCTAAAATTGGATATCAAATAAATTTTGCATGCCTTGATTCTGATTTTAATGCAAGTTTAAGTTCATGAGCATAGTTTTTGGAAAGTGTGGTTGTCCAATGTGATTTTTCAAAGTTTACATTTTCATCCTCTTAATAAAAATGCCACAATGCACGTCTTTTGGATTGTGGGTGTAAATTTGAGTTCTTGGGTCCCTTTCATTATAGCATAGGGTTATGGGGTCACTTTTAGTTTAATTTGAGTATCCAAGAAAAAAACAAAAAAAAACAACAAAAAAAAACAAAAAAAAGAAATGAAAAAAAATAATAATGACCACATAGAGCAATGTTTTGTCCAAATGCGTGGCGTTCGTCACTTGGGGATCGTGACTCCATAGTTGTCTTGCCCAGAGTTAGGCTTTATATCTCTATTGTAGAGCATGAAATTGACAAAATGCGTGGCGTTCGGCACTTGGGGATCGTGACTCCATAGTTGTCTTGCCCAGAGTTAGTCTTTTCATATCTATTGTGGTTAAAAAAAATCAAAAAAAAAATCAAAAAAAAAATAAAATAAAATAAAAATGGATACTCATCTTAAGGTTTAATGTGATTCCCACCTAGCGCTTCCATTTTTTTCCCCTTGAACAATAAAATGGGCCCCATATCTTTTATGATGCACAACACTTTATCATGCTTAATTGGAATTGGATGAAATGTGGCGATGAATTTGAACAAAGGAATGGGCTTGGGCTTGGGATATGCTTACGGACCTAGCTTGTTTTAAATGATTTTGATGGGTTTTCATAATTTTTTTTTGGTATTAGATATTTGGGTGAGTAATGTGTATTTAAATGTTTTTGGAAAAGGGGATTTTGATTTCATATTTGTAATTTATTTTGCTCGGGACTAGCAAAACATAAGTTGGGGGGTGTGATTAGTCACTAAAAGTGGCTAATATTCATTGTTAAGTTCTTAATATTAATGTGTTTAAAAGTTCATAAACATCAATTTTAGTCCAATTCAGAAATTGAACTTCATTTCCCATCATTGTGCAATTCATGCTTAAAATGTCAATTTGGGCCCACTCAATAATTTGCTTGTGTAAATTAAAATATTCATCATTTTAATTTGCAAATTTGGGATATGATTGATCACATTGTTTGGAACATTTTATCTTTTAGGTCCGATGGATGAATCCCAAAGGAAGATGGAGAATTTTGCGCCTGAAGGCAGAAACATGCTGGAAAAAGCATAATGGGCCTAAGGCCCATCAAACAAATGTGGGGCCCAGACACCAAGCCCAATGAAGCTCAAATTTATACAGTAGAAAGATAAAAATATGAGGATCATTTTATTCAACTGTGGCCGGAGCTAATTCTGATGTTATCATGATGATAAAGGGATCTGAAGTTTAGATTTAAATGGTGGACTCGTCATTAATGCGCAGAAATCCGTTCCACCATTTCGACCATAACTTCCAAACGGATGAGCTAAATTTCCTGAATATTTAAAGCTCATAGAGGACACATGGACGAAGATATTTTATATTTATGACACCTCCGGAATAGGCCTTCTTCAATTTCGAACGCACACGTCAAAATGGAGGACGAATCTGGACAGTTTTCCGGGTCAACTTCGAAATGTCAATTTCCTTTTGACTCTCTTAATTGTTGAGGGGTGAATTTAATGTTGGGGGTGGACCTAAGGCTCCTAATATGCCTATATAAGGAGATGGTGGTGAATGAAATTATCATCTAACATTTTTCCTATCATCTAACATTTTCCTTTGAATCCAAGTTTTTCTTTCAATTGTAATTTCCCGCTTTCGTTTTGTAATGGCATTGTCAATTTCTCTAATGTAAGTTTTTCATTCACGTTTAGTATTTTAATAAAATTTCATCTTCTTCTTCACTTTTTATTTTCCTTTTCTTCACACATTGATACCGTTGAATCATGGTGTGAAATTATTCACACCAACACTTGTGATTTCAATCACACAACGGTGGAGTGTTCGTTCTTTTAATAATTTTCTTCTTCTTCAATTCCGCCCTCGTAAGTCTACATCCCGCTTCCATTGGTAGAATAGCATCAATGGAGGGCTAACCTCTTAAGGTTTGATCCAAGGGAGTAGCAAGGTCATGGATTGAATGTTATTTCATGTACTTATTATTTAAATCTATTCATTATTTTAGGATTTCCATTTGACGAGTTACATTCTTTCTCATCTTTGCCAACATTAACGATGACACATTTTGAGTGCTAGTACGATCTATTTCCTTTGAGTGCTCATTAAAGTGATCCTTAAAGTGAATTATTTATTGGCCTTGGAATTGTGTAGGGATTAAATTGGTGAATGATTTGAAAGAATTATCTCATTGTTTGGATATGTCTTGAATTAATGACATGAAATTTTCTAAGAAAAGAAATTCATCCAATCCACCCCAAGCAAAACCCTAAGATCAACCCACCATCAATAATTGTTTAGTTCACATAATTTTTATTGGTTTTGTTCTTTAAATTAAATAAATATTTCTTCAAATCAATCAACACCATAGTTGGCCACTTCATAGCCAATCCCGCATCTAATCAAAGTGTCTCAAGGTTTCTTCTTCGGTCCCTGTGGACTCGACCCCTACCTGTACTACAACGACCGCATACCTGTAGGGTAAATTTGGGCGCAACCAACCCCCCTAAACAGCTACCCCCCTGCTGGACCCCACTGAACAGATTCCCCACATGCTGGACCCCCTGGACACCCCCCGTACACATCCCTTCCACACCCCTTCCCCGCCCTTGAATCCCCTAGACACCAGCCACCCCCCCCCCACACACACACATCCCTTGCACCCCTTGTACACACCCCCTTGCAACCCCACCCTATTGGACCCCCCTTACACACCCCCTTGCACCCCCTTGTTGTGTGGCTAGTTATATGGTGGTGTATAGGTGTGTGTTGTTGTTCTTCTTGGTTTTAGGTTGGGTGGGGAGGGGATACTCAGGTGGAGGGGTGTATATTCGTAGGGAGTGGTATGCAGATTACTTTGGATCCTTCTTAAGTTTGAGGATGGGAGATGCTTGGTTTATCCAATAGAGACTTACAAAGATTCTCATAGTGGGGTTATAGGTTTATTGTGGAGGATTTATGAGCTGGGGTTGTGAGTTTTGTGTTGCTGTTTGGAATTATAGGTCCTTTGAAGATGAATTTCAGTTGGGGTGTTGCTGTTTGGATTTTTCTACATGGTGTAGTACAAGATACACTTATATGGTGCATGGTACTGGTTGGTTTGTGATTTCTACTATGGTTGGTAACATGTTTTGGGTGCATAGGGGTTGGCTTTCTGGTGTTTCTTATTTGTTTTGGACTACTATTGTAGGCTCTTGTTTCTCTCGATTGTCTAGTGTGGTGGATATAGTTTGGGGTGGGTCTTCAGGTGGTGGTTTGGAGTAAGTTCAGTTGTCTTGTGCTCGGTTTCCCCATCTTGTGTATTCTGGTTGTTGATGGTGCATGGATTTCTATGGTGGACATTCTAAAATTCTGTTGAGATGCTAGATGTTGCATGTTAGGAGGAATGTTTCTAGTTTATGGGTGGTTCTCTTTCTAGGGTGGGTGCATGTTGACTACTTGGTTGTGACAACTGGGCCCCGGTGATAGCACACCCACCCCGCCTTAACATGGTTGTCGGGTCCTTGACCACCAGGTACCCCCAGTTGCCCCGCAGACACGTGGGGCCTACCCTAGGGTCCACCCACATGCCAGAACGGGTCATCTGACTAATGATTTCCTCACAGGCCAACACATGTCCTTTTCAGTGTGCTTTGTCCTCACTCACACACACCCTGAGAAACTTCCCAGGAGGTCACCCATCCTGATCACTACTCCAGGACAAACATGCTTAACTGTGGAGTTCTAATTAGGTAGGCTCCTGAAAAGGAAGGTGCACCTTGTTGACATGAGTCATATCATTTAGTAATTTAACCCTGTATCATTTGAGGGTGTTACAATCACCACCCCTTTAGAGCACAACATGCTCGTTGTGGGCCCTACATCTCAACCCAGGTAGTGCACTGCACTTAAGGCTGGGTTCCTCCTCTGATACCAAATGTGACAACCGGGCCCCGGTGACAACACAACCACCCCACCTTAACATGGCCGTCGGGTCCTTGCCCACCAGGTACCCCCAGTTGCCCGCAGACACGTGGGGCCCACCCTAGGGTCCACCCACCTGCCAGAATGGGTCATCTGTCTAATGATTTCCCCACAGGCCAACACATGTCCTTTCCAGTGTGCTTTGTCCTCACTCACACACACCCTGAGAAACTTCCTAGGAGGTCACCCATCCTGATCACTACTCCAGGCCAAGCACGCTTAACTGTGGAGTTCTAATCAGGTAGGCTCCCGAAAAGGAAAGTGCACCTTGTTGACATGAGTCATATCATTTAGTCATTTAACCATGTATCATTTGGGGATGTTACATTGGTGGGTCTAAAGGTGTTTTGATTCAGGGTGGGTATTAGCTCACATTTGGATCAGGGAGTGCTTGGGGATTCTTGATGTTGTGTGATGGGTTAGGCATGGGTGATGTGGGGCACTTCGGATGGATGGTACTAGTTGACTGCTGGTTTTTTATACTTTCTTATGGTGGGGTAGTCCATTTTGATTCAAGGTTTTCAGATGGTGATGGATGGGTCCAGATGGTGGTCTGGGGATGATTTGGTTTCTAGCTAATATTTTGGGTGTTGTGTCTACTATAGGGGTTTATAGTGGTTGGTTCAGGTGTGGTTTAGGGTTTTTGTGCAAGTACATGTTGTTGTAGTGGCCATTAGTTGACATGGTTGTATAGAGGTCCTTTACTCTAGGCTTTTCTTGGATAGGGATGTTGGTCTGCTTGGTTGATGTTGGCTATGGGGCGGGGGGTTCATTGGTTCTATTTCTTTGGATAAATCTAGACTTTTGGATGGGTGATGGATTTTGGAAACTTGTGGGTGGGTGGGTGGGTGTGTGTCGGTGGGTGGGTGGTTGTGAGTGATTTCATGAATGTGTGTGTGTTGTTGGTTTCTATCATTTGTGACTATTTCTTTTTGGGTTTTTATATTTCTCCTTTTGCCGCCTTGTTTCCTTGTTTATACTTCCCCTATTAGTGCTTGTTGGTTTCATGCTTGGGAGCTTCTGTGATTCCTTCGGCTGGTTTGTAAGTGCTGCATATGCTGGGATCTTATTCTATTTGGTGGTTTTCTAGTGTTCTATTGATATGATACAATATATATATGGCGTATTCATTAGAGAAATTTACAAACACAAGTGATGGAAGTTGTAAAAATGGGAATTAAAAGAAGTTAAAAAGAAATAAAAGGGGAAGGGGGATAATCAATTAGGACCCCAATGATACTTTCTCCTTAAAACCCTAATTATAAAGCATCAAAAGGTTGATCACTCCTTTGATAATCCTTACATGAATTCACCTAATAACACTAGAAACACAAACATAATAATTTTAGAAAATCTCAAAATTAATTATTAACCTTCAATGGGTACAAAGATGTGGCTATTTATAACCAAATGTGAGGGATACATGTCAAAATACCTGGCCCAAAAAACATAAAATCCCTATCCTATGATTTTGAATTTCTTTACATATGTCTATGGATTTAGGGGACAATATATCCACCGAGAAGACTTTTTTACATAAGCATAAAAACATTGGAGATTCCCACCATGACATTGGAGGTTGGTGACTGGTGAGGGATGGAACTGGTGGATTGGGATATTTTGCAGGTGGAAGAGGGCTGGCATGAGTGTTTTACTGGAGGTTGGGGGGCGGTGGTTGGTGTAGGCTGGATTGCAGGTGGCTAGGGGCTGGTGCGGGCTCGAATTCATGTGGAAGGGGGCTCGAATTCATGTGGAAGGGGGCTGGAATGCTGGTGGATGGGGGCTGGTTGCAGGTGCTGGGGGGATGGTGCAAGCTGATTCGAAGCCAATAGGGGGCTGTTGCAGGCTGGAATGCCGGTGGCAACGGGATGAAATGAAGGTGGAAGGGGGATTTTATGGACTAGATGTGGCTAAAGCAGGGCCAAATCACGGCGTTACCGCGGCGTGACTGCGGCGTGACTGCGGCATGACCGTGGCGTGACCACGACCTGACCGCGGCATGACTGCGGCTTGTTGGCCCGGTCCAGCGACATCCGCGGGGCAGCATCTTCCGGCCAGGACTAAAGGGAGCAGGAGGAGGTGGGGAAAAATTCCGGTCGTCGCCCCGCTGGCAGAAATTGTGATTAGTCGGTCTCAACATTGATCACAAGACTCATGGAATACTATCACTGCGAACCACCATAGGGTGTCGTCTTGGAGCAGGGCCAAATCAAGGCATTATCTCGGCGTTACCATGGCGTGGCCGCGGAGTGACTACGGCGTGGCCGCGGCGTGACCGCGGTGTGGCTACGGTGTGGCCATGGCGTGACTGCGGCATGACTACGACATGTTGGCCTGGTCAAACGACATTTGCGGGGCAACATCTTCTAGCCAGGAGTGAATGGAGTGGGAGGAGGCGGGGAAACATTTCGGTCGTCACCCTACTGGTAGTAATTGTGATTAGTCGGTCTCAAAATTGATCACAATAATCATTGAATACTATCACTGCGAACCGCCATGGGGTGTCGTCCTCAACCAGGGCCAAATCACGGCATTTCCGCGGCGTGACCGTGGCGTGACCGCGGCGTGACCGCGGCGTGATCACGGCGTGACCAAGGAATGACTGCGGCGTGGCCACATCATGACCAGGGCATGACCGCAGCATGACTGCAGTGTGACCGCGGTGTATTGGCCCTGTCCAGTGACATTCGTGGGACATCATCTTTCGACTAGGAGTGAAGGGAGAGGGAGGAGGTGGGGCAACATTCTGGTCGTCACCCCGCTAGCAGAAATTGTGATTAGTCAGTCTCAACATTCATCACAAGACTCATTTAATACTATCACTATAAACCTACATGGGGTGTCGTCCTAGAGCAGAGCCAAATCACGGCATGACCGCGGAATGATGGCCCAGTCCAGTGACATCCGCGGGGTAGCATCTTCCGGCCAGGAGCGAAGGGACTGGGAGGATATGGGGCAACATTCCGTTCATCGCCTTGCTAGGATAAATTTTGATTAGTCAGTCTCAACATTGATCACAAGACTCATGGAATACTATAACTTCAAACCGCCGCAGGGTGTCACCCTGGAGCTAGGCCAAATCATGGCATGACCGCGGCGTGACCGTGACATGTTGGCCCGGTCCAGCGACATTCACGGGGCTACATCTTCCATCCAGGAGCGAAGGGAGCATGAGGAGGAGGGGAGACATTCCGGTCAACTCCCCACCAATATAAATTGTGATTAGTCAGTCTCAACATTGATCAAAAGACTCATGGAATGCTATCACTGCGAACGGTCGCGAGGTGTCGCCCTGGATCAGGGCCAAATCACGGCGTGATCGTGGCATGACCGCGGCATAACTGTGGTGTGACCGCGGCGTGTTGGTTTGGTCTAGCGACATATGTGGGGCATCATCTTCTAGCCAAGAGCGAAGGGAGCGGGAGGAGGCGGGGAAACATTTCGATCGTCACCCTACCAGTATATGATAGAACAGATCAACTATTTAATATGCTATAACAAGGGATTGCCAAAGAAGGTTGTAGTGAATGGTACAATGACGCAACTTCTAAAGGGCAACAAAACGACGGAAAAGAATCATACACCCTACACAAACCATTTAAAAATTCATTCACAATGCCTAAACATGGAAATATTATTTATAATATTCAAAGCGTGAAAAGGAGAGTGTCATGATCAAGGAATATGTCTACTCGAGAAATGTCATTTGAGTTAAACGAGTATGAAAAGACAATTTATATTATTAAAAGAAAACAAAAACTAACTAGACACAAAACAAACACCTGCAAGAGGCATATGAAAGACTCAAACCAAATCTAAACATGATACAAATAACTATCACTAATCTTTGGTTTAGAAGACAACGCACCTCCATTGGAGGGTTTTATTATAAAATCATGGAATTGGTTTATCACACAATTCATTTCATTATATTTAACATTTATTCTAAAACTCATTCACCATAGATCAAATGTAATAATTTAAGCAACCAGATCAACATAACTATCACTGTGAGTTTTTACAAACAGCGCACCTCCGTTGGAGGGGTTTTATTATAAAAACACGACTTTATTTATCAAATGAAACAATTATATTAAGGAACACTTATTCAAGATATTCAATTAAATATAATTAAGAAGAATTAAGAATGAATCTAAATTCAATTTAAAGTATTCTTTAATTAAAGAGGCTAGAAGAGGGATCCTGCCTCAAGGTGGAACAAAACTGTCCACTTTGGCTCTTGGAGATTTCTAACTAAAAGTTGTTGCTCCCCCACTGGGTATACGCACCTTCACGCATTAAATGTATTTTATAGAAACATTCAAATTAAATTGGCAATGTCTCACATAAAATTTAAAGTGGAAGGTGGAAAACATAAAAAAATTGAAAACAAAGTAGAAACACAACCCTGGATGTTTGTTTATGATTCGAACAATAGTATGATTCGATCTTCAATAGGTGCATGAGGTGTCATCCATCTTTCTTCCTGCCCAGATAACACAAGAAAAATGTTATTAAATAGTAAAATAATTAAAGTAAATAAAAGAAAAGAAAAGGGAAAAGAATTTTTAGGTTTCAAACCCCGAACAGGGGCTGTTGTTAACCTATCCACAGCTGGACAATTCTAGCAGGTCAACCCCAGTCCATTTACGGGTGTGGTCATCAGAGTAGGAACCACCTCATCTTGTTTCTATTTAGTGTTGAATGTAGTTCACCATGAGCGTTAACTTGAGTGACGTCAATATGATTTCCATTAAGACCTCTCAGTAGCTCATACTAGTATGCACCCCCTTAGCATCAACCTGACTACTTATGTGAAAGTTCTTATAAAATAATCAACGTGAGCACAAATGTTTAATGAGATATAACACAGAAGTAGAGTCATGCATTTAAGAGTTCATAAAAAAAATGTTAAATCCATGAATTATTGGTCTAATACCAGCCAAATAAGCATAATGAATGAACTGTTTAATCGCGAACCACAAACAAATAGTAAAAATGAAATATGGAATATCAAAGTTTTTAATCTAGATAATGGTATTTACATATTTATCCGAAATTTCAATATGGACAGCCACAAGAATGAATAATGTGAAAATAAACCTCTCGACATTACTGTTGTAGTATGGTAATAATAAATAAATGAACATGCCAAAATGTTACCTTCGAGTAGTAGGGCGCATTAAGAGTACATTGCCTTAAGAGTACATTGTCAAATAGATTAGTCTTATGGATGGTAAAATTGACGTCGTTGACCTATCACCTGCCTTTTGGAATAGTAAGTAGTGGCCATATTTTACCTGTGATGGGCGGTAGGATTGAAGGCTTCTTGTATTTATATAGCCCATCTATTAAACTAATATTCTAGGCATCATTACTCATTGATAACAGAACAAATAGCAGTTTATCCAAAATCGAAAATGAATGTAAATAAATCAAAAGAAGAATATAAATAAAATGATTTTAAGGAAAAGTAAAAATATTTTTTCTATGTTATAAAATGTTTTCATTTTGTATATGCTGATTAGTTGTATAACAAAAACATTTAAGAAACTATAAATGAATTTATAAGAAAGATCAAGATCCATATAGAAGTAAAACTGCATTATCTTGGTAATCCATAGTTTCAAACATGAAAAATTAGAAATTCATATTGAACACTTGCCCAAAAGATATTAAATTAAAGGAAAACAAAAACAAATTATCAAAATACAGACCTTCATATCCAACAATTTATGTCCCTATACACACAAAGATGATCTAGATATTGAACCGCACCAGACAATTAAAAATTTAAAATTTATAATAAAATAAGAAGATTGGACGAGATTACATACAAAGCAGTCTAGGAATATTGGGTGAAACATTAAACTGAACCATCACTTATCCACTAAAAACATGTTCTTCCATGTGATCACATCTACTAATGAACAAGTGATTCAAAAAATCATGTATGTATTTACACATTAAACCATAATGAACAGAGGTAGAGCCCAACAAAATCTTCTAGGAGAATCTTGACAACATATCGGGGTGGACTCACTTGAAAAGGAATTGATCTATAAACCAGTTGAGTAATATAATCTCAAAGGATGATGAAAAAACACAATAAAAGCTTCCAAGACATTAATTTTCCTTCTCGACCTCTCCTAACTACGGCCCCCTGCCCCCATCCACCCACCCCCTGCCCCCCTGCTCTACAGACCTCCCCCATGCCCCCTGCCTCCCTCCACCCTCCCCCTGCCCCCTGCCCCTGACCCTGCCCATTGCCCCCTGCCCCACTCCACCCTACCCCCCTTCCCCCTTCACCTCTCCACCCTTCACCCTGCACTTTACCCCTTGCCCCGTGCCCTCCTCTACCCAGCCCCTAGCCTGCACAGCCACCCCTGCAACCCCTTACACCCCCTGCCCCTTGCCCTCCTCCACCCTCCCCCTTCCCCTACCAACTGCCCCATGCCCCCCTCCACCCTACCCACTGCACCCTCCACACATCCCCCTAGCCTGCACAGCCCCCCCTTCACCCCCTGAACACCCCTTAACCCTCCTAGCCCCCCTCCACCCATCCCCCAAGCCTGCACATCCCCCCCCAGCACCCCCTGCACCACCTAACCTACACCAACACCCTAGACCACCCCCCTGCCCCCTTCCCCCCTCCACCCTCCACCCTCCACCCTCCACCCTTCCCCCTTCCCCACTCCACCCAACCCCCTAGACTGCACAGCCCCCCCATCCCCCCCAGCCCCCTAGCCTGCACCAGTATGGAATCCCGCATTTTTTATAACATAACTTTTCATTACATTTTACAAAACCGAGGATATTTAAGGTTTAGTGTCTTGGAAACCAGAAACATAAAACATGAAAATAAAAAAAAATTTCTTTAACACTTGAAAGGCTTCTCCTTATGTTCATCCTAGGTTCATTACTGCATCTCATAACCTGGGGGAATACATCAAAAGAAAGGGAGAGCAGAAGGCCCAGTAAGGGAAATAAGGGAAACATTTAACATGTGAACTTGAGATACATCAATAAAGTCATGAAAAAGAACTTTAAGGCATTAGAAAGAAATCATGAGGCATATCATAACAAAAAATAACGTATTTCATAAATTGAATATGTGGCTACAACATTTAACATAGACAATCATGAAAAATTCACCAAGTTCCATCCCCAAGGTTTCATTTGAAATTACCAAGGTTATTCACCATGATATCGTTAAAATTGTTATCTCTAGTGGTTACATCATTACCCAATACATTGGAGCACTATCAGGGCGCACCCTTAAATTTTTAATCTCTAGTGGTTACATCATTACCCAATGCATTGGGACGCTATCAAGGCGCACCCTTAAATTTTCCTTTGTTATCATGTGGGCCACATATATCATCATCAATAATTTCATAAAAAAACCCATATAGAATAAAAGAAATGGGTTTCATTTCATAGTCATAACATTTAAAAAAACCGCTCTAAGGACATGATATTTATGCCGCTTTAAACCCACGGAAAAGAAAAGCGGTCTCATGTATGTAAATCCCAGAATTTAAAATTGAAAATTTTGGTATATATGTGAATAACCCTTTAGAAGAAAGATATTTTAGTATTCAATTAATAAAATAAAATAATTTGAGAAAAAGAGAGAGACATTTTGAGATGGAAATTCGGCAGCATAATGGCTACGTTGTAGGGTTTTTGAAAATATTGAAAAGAGAGGGGACATGGGTAACCCACTCATAAGTGATCCATAAAACAGTATGTGGATAGAATATAAAGGATTTAAGAACATGGTAATGAATTTTGGATTGGGAAGGAGGTAGCATATTCTATGACCGTTGGAAACTAGCTTCACACGATGAAGTTTGGCTTGGATTGGGTATAGAGCAATGCCCAGTGGTGATAACTCCTTCCCAAGTTCCATTAGATGGGCTTTTATTGGCCTGAGACTACTGGATGAGTCCATATAATCTTCTTTCTATATTAATTAACCACGATCACTTGTATTTAGAGACAATAATCAAAATGTTTAGTTTCCAACGGTCATATTGACCAATGGTCATATAACGCTCGAAACCCAATGGTATCATTTTAATTATACTCATGTTATCAAATGAAACAATTTTGTTGAGTATGAAAAATAAAATAACACACAAAATTAAGAAACAAGATTTATTCAAAATTTTAGGTCGTTACATTCTTCCCCCCGTAAGAAATTTCATCCTCGCAATTTTTTTTAAAATTGGGCTTGAAATTTCATTTAAAGTCCTACATCGGAAAAAGATTCAGTAACACTATTACTTTAAAAGAAAGAAAAGGAAGTACAAAGTCCACTTGAGTTAACCTATACTAAGAATCCTTGTAGGAAAACATGGACATGGAAGAGAAAACAAAGGGTCATGTTCTGAGGAAGAGTGATAGAAAACATGATTAGGAGAAAGTTACCCACAAGAAAATCACAAAACTTATGATGGGTTAAATGGTATTTGATTTCCCAGTAGGAAACGTTAACAGACAACATTTTTGTTTTACATTATTTTTCATAGTTTTCAGGAATTCATTTACTATATAGAAAAAACACAAGAAAAAATATTTACCTTAAAGTAGAGTTTCATCCCTTAATAAGTTTCTACCAAAACTAATCTTTTCTCCAAACTATGAGCATTAAAAAACACTTGGTCTCATCCAAAGCACATGAATCATCTTCTAGAGAATCACATAATCCACAAAATATTAACTATCTATTTCTTCTATCTTTAAACATTATCCAAAAAATAGAAATGGTATGATAAAACAACTCTTCCAAAATAAAGAACCCCATATGAAGAGAAACTAATTTTAAATCTTAAAAATTCCACAGTACTACCCAAAGTTTATCATAGACCATTCCATAAATAACTGTAATTAAAATTCCTTAAAATAAACCAAACTAATATTGAAACCCAAATACAAGAAGGATTTTATAACATAGTCTTCCAAAATAAACTTCATCATTCATATCAAAAAAACATCAACCACTCCTATCATCTTATAAAAAAAGTAGCTAACCTAAACATATTTTCCCCAAGATAGGTTAATCATTTCCATAAGTAGCCTATATTAGCATAAGTTCACCTTAAATTCATTGATTCTTCATAATATAATTCAACCTTTATTCCTCAAAGAAAATATCGTAGTAATACATTTACCTCGATCATATAGGGTTCCCAAAATAGTGAACGTCTTCCAAAATAATAATCTTCTTTTAATCCCCTAATAATCTTTTTTTTCAAGAAGAACAAATTCACAAATAAATAAACCATCCTTTGATACAAACTATGGAATCCCGCCTTTTTATAACATAACTTTTCATTACATTTTACAAAACCATGTATCTTTAAGGTTTAGTGTCTAGGAAACCAGGAATATAAAACATGAAAAAACCAATCTTCTTAAACACTTGAAAGGCTTCTCCTTATGTTCATCCTAGGTTCATTACTGCATCTCATAACCTGGGGACATGCATCAAAAGAAAGGGTGACCAGAAATCCCAGTAAGGGAAAAAATGAAACATTTAACATGTGAACTTGAGATACATCAATAAAGTCATGAAAAAGAACTTTAAGGCATGAGAAAGAAATCATGAGGCATATCATAATAAAAATAAAATATTTCATAAATTGAAGATGTGGCTACAAAATTTAACATAGAAAATCATGAAAATATCACCAAGGTCTATCCCCAAGGTTTCATTTGAAATTACCAAGGTTATTCACCAAGATATCGTTAAAATTGTAATCTCTAGTGGTTATATCATTACCCAATGCATTGGAGCACTATCAGGACGCACCCTTAAATTTGTAATCTCTAGTGGTAACATAATTACCCAATGCATTGGGGCGCTATCAGGGCGCACCCTTAAATTTGACTTTGTTATCATTTGGGCCACATATATCATCATTAATAATTTCATAAACAACCCATATAGCATAAAAGAAATGGGTTTCATTTCATAGTCATAACATTTAAAAAACTGCTTTAAAGACATGATCTTTATGTCACATTAAACCCACGAAAAAGGAAAGAGGTCTCATGTATGTAAATTAAATAATTTAAAATAGAAAATTTTGGTATATATGTGAATACCTCTTTATAAGAAATAGCTTTGGTTATTCACTTAATAAAATAATATAATTTAAGAAAAAAAGAGACATTTTGAGAAGGAAATTCAGCATCATAACGACTACGTTGTAGGATTTTAGAAAA
The DNA here is from genome assembly GCA_963277665.1 of Viscum album. NCBI lineage: Eukaryota > Viridiplantae > Streptophyta > Magnoliopsida > Santalales > Viscaceae > Viscum > Viscum album. The sequence continues at coordinate 1,771,258,097 of OY728152.1, forward strand.
CATTGAAAAGAGAGGGGACATGGGTAACCCACTCATAAATGATCCATAAAACAGTAGGGGGATAGATATAAAGGATTTAAGAACATGGTAATGAAGTTTGAAAGATAATCCATATGAAATGAAGAACATGAAAGGAAGACAAAAATAATATTTTTTTATGAAAATTCGGTAGCCTAATGGCGTCACTTAAACTTCAAAAAAATGAATTTGACAAGATCAAATAGAGTATCTCATCATATGAACATAAAAGATCAGTATGATAGATATAGAGATCATACCCCATCATAATGGAACTTGAAAGACTTGACAATAAAATAGAACTTGAAAATGAGAAGGGTGAAAGAATCCCTTAAAAATCTGGCAGCCTAACGACGTCACTTAAACTTCAAAAAAATGAATTGACAAGATCAATTAGGGTCTCTCATCATATGAACATAAAAGATCAGTATGATAGATATAGAGATCATACCCAAACAAAATAAAAAGGAACTTGAAATACTTGACAAGAAAATGGAACTTGAAAATGAGATGGGTGAAAGAATCCGTTACAAAAATTTTGGCAGCCTAACGACGCCACTTAAACATTCATAAAATGAAATGATGAGAGTAAGAGGGGATATCTCATAATATGAACCTGAAAAGGGAATTAAGAGGAACATAAAAGAACATCCTCTAACATAAGAACATGGAGAATAAAAGAAATGACCTAAAAGAGATTACTTGAAAAGAAAGAGAGAGGTCGGATCCCTTACCTTAAAACATAACTCTTAAAACTCGAAGGTTGGGACCTTGAGGGCTTAGGGGAACCTTGGGAGGACTCTTTGGGAGGTAATGAGACCAGATCTTAGTTGGGGGAGAGTTGGGAGTGATAACTAAAGGAGGAAAGGGTGGTTATTTATAGGGAAAGTGAGGGGACAAGGCATTAATGGCCAAGGGACACCTCATTGGTGGTTTTGGAAAAACCATGGGCTTGCCCATGGTATTTGCCCATGGTTTTGGCCACATGGGACCCCTCATACAATAATTAATCCCTTTTAGTCGTCCATACCTTAAAATATCTCATCACATCATCATGATGTAGTTATGATTTCATTAAACACTGTTAACTTAAAAACCATATTTTCACTATTCATCGAAAAATCAACTTTCTCAGAAAAATCCCAAAATTTCACCCTAACCAAATATCGATGATCTGATTTAAAAAATGAACTCCATTTTAGAAAAATAATTTTCTAAATATTTTTAGTTTAATTTTTAAATAAAAACACTATTCACCGAGAATTCATTTTTTCAGAAAAATCCCCAAAAATTACTTTAACATAATATCGATGATCTGAGTTCAAAAATAAAGCCCATTTTATAAAAATAATTTTCTAAATATTTTTAATTTAATTTTTAATTAAATAACACTATTCACCTGAAAAAACTAATACTTGACTAATAATTTCTGAAATAGTTATTTACCTATTTTATTGAATCACATTACTTAATAAGGGTGCCTAGATTATATAAATACTTTCTTTAAGTTCGATTACTAATCCATTTGGTCACATAACTAATCCTAAGCGTAAAATCACTATTCATAATTTACTAATCATCAAAAATCAAGATGATCTTATTAGACTCTAAATTTCTTACTGAACACATTTACAGAAGACCATTTTTCGAAAATCATTACACATCATTAATTATTTTAGGTTTACATAAATATTCTAAAATATCCTTTTTTCCAAATACATCAATAAAATACATCCTATATTCATTAGAACATTTGAAAACTCCCAAACTTTACCATAAGAATAAAACACAATTTTATTTATAACAAAGGATTATCGTCTCCTTACATGGCCCCTTATAACCCCATCATAGGACCTAAGTGTAGGGTGTGCTAAGGTGAGGGAATCTAAGGGAGGCTCGACCAACATTGCACGAGTAGTAATTTCTATCAGTTTGAACTTCCCGCGAGGTAGATTTGTTCTAGCTTCACATGATGAAGTTCGGCTTGGGTTTGGTCCAGGGAAAAGCCCAGTAGTGGTACCTCCTTCCTATGTTCCGTTAGATGGGCTTCGATTGGCCCGAGACTACTGGATGAGGCCATCGAATCTTCTTTCTATATTAATTAACCAAGATTAATTGTATTTAGAGACAATAATTGAAACGTTTAGTTTACAGTGGTCATATTGACCAATGGTCATATTACGCTCAAAACCCAATGGTCTCATTTTAATTATACTCATGCTATCAAGTGAAACAGTTTTGTTGAGTATGAAAAATAAAATAACACACAAAATTAGGAAACAATATTTATTCAAAATTTTGGGTCATTACAACCAGCCCCCAGGCCTTCCCCTCCCCCCTCCACCCCGCCCCACTACCCCTACCCCCCTCCACCCTCCCACCTCCCCCTGCCCCCCTCCACCCATCCACCTAGCCTGCACATCCCCCCCTACACCCCATGCACCCCCAAGCCCCCCTAGCCTACACCAGCGCCCTAGCCTACACACCCCCTGGCCTGCACCACCCCTAGCCTGCACCACCGCCCCTATGAGTCAAAAAAATCATTGGAGATTCTCGTGGTGTCTCAAACATCAGCTGTAAAACCAATCCATGTTTTTACATATGATTAGATTGCACACAACACCATCCTAATGGAAACACTTGCAACAAAATTTGACCAACTGATGTCAATTCAAGAATTATCACTCTTCGAGAAATAGAGAACCAATGATTTTCAAATGAAATACAAAGAACCCTTGAAATCAAGTGAAGATAGAAAAAATAAATTAGAAGAAGCTGAAAGGATATTCCATTAACTCCAGGATTCTCTCAACATCATGCTTTAGGGTGACATACTCCATATCTGGGCAATTTCAAGAGATAAAAATGATTTTATGTGCCTCATCCTCCACTTATGCATTTATTCCTGATGACCATGAATTTGATGTTAGTTATTATAGCTCTGAAAACTCATCAACCAACTCTGAGTTCACTTTTCCATCACTATATTTAGAAACTAGGAATGGATCTCCCTTCAATCCTAATGCTCTAAATATTCTAGTTCAGGACATCTCAGTGACTGAAATTTCAGGTTCTGAAAATTGTGCAAGTATCACAGAGGGTGGATTTGATGACTTCTTCTGATGAATTAATATTCATATATAGTATGTAGTTTTGTTTATGTCCCTACTGATTAAAAGTGTTAATATAGTTAACATTACCCTCTGCGCATGTGGAGAAGGCTAGCAGAAGATAGATTTGTACTATGTACAAGTCTGATGGAAAATATCAGCAGTCAAATTATTCATTTGTCCTTGTTCTTTTGAAGGAAAGGAGTAGGAGGGTGACTTAAAATCACCATGCATGATAATTTTGAGGTAAAATTACACTAGTATTCATGTAAACTAACATTTAATTAAAGGAAGAATTATGGATTAAAAAGTAACACTTATGATACATAATTAGTGTGCTGTTTTGATAATGGAAACCTTACCGCTTGGCTAGATGAAGACAATGGATCTTGAGAACCAGCAACATGGACATGGCTAAGGGCAACATAAAAAGGTATCCAATCTTGTTTCATGTCCTCTATGTACTACTCATGTGTGTTCTACAAGAAAACTTTAATGCCTGTGAATGTTTTTATAGGTCACCTGTATGTTCATAGAAAGGATAGATTAAGGTAGTTGTCATCATCATGCATTTATTTTTTTGCTTTGTTAACATGAGATTAGACCTAACCTAAATCCCACCATCACTAACACTTGGTTAATTTCACCCCTTAAATTAGGTAATGCTTTTTACATATAATGAGGTCACTATGTTTATGGTACTGGGGTTAAAACCCAATATACTTTTAACATAGGGAATGGGAGTAGAAACAATACACTCCGTTTTATTAGTAAGTAGTAAACCCAATCCACTATTCTTATTGTATTGTGATGTAAACCAAATCTTCTATTATAGGAAAAAATTCTCTATGAGCAATAAATTTGGATAAACCTATGGGCAGATACAATATTGGAATAGTAATAATGTTTTTAATACAGTTATTTTGCACTAACATTCAATAAGTTACAAACTGAAAAAAGAGATAGAAAAAGAAAATAAGTTATTATCTATGTGTAGAGACAGACCTATCTTAAAATTTAAATAAATCATAGAGAATATTGTACTCCCAAAATAGGCCATTGATGAAATACCAAGGAGGAGTAGTAGAAAGAGTTGAATTTCAGGAAACCATATCTTGCTGTAAAGAGATAAACAACGAAATTGTTAAAAAATATAAAAAGATGGTAATTCGTCAAGAATAATACCTTTCATGTTTCCATTACCTAGAATAAAAACCATTTCCTATAGTGCAACCATAGCATCATGCTAGACTGACACCAAGAGTAAGTATCCATCAAAGCAGTTTGGTGACACAAAGGCTTGGGGAATCCCTTCCACCTGAGAAAACTATATGAAATGAATAAATGATCATCTTGTAAATTAATACATTGACATATATAGATTCTTTAATGGAAACTCACATAGATCCCCATGTAGATGATAATTACTCTAGAATAATACCTTTCATGATTCAATCACCTAGAATAAAAGCCTTTTCACTCAGCGCAACCATAGCTCCAAGTTGGCCGGACACCTAGAGGAAGTATCCATCAAAGCAATTTGATGATACAAAGGCATGGAGAATCCATTCCACCTGAGAAAACCTTGGGAAATGAGGAATCTTCATACCTGTATGGAATAAAATATGGACATGTTTGAAAAAAATAGGAACAAATTAGAAGGAAAATATGAACCTGTTATATTCTGGAATAAAAGATGAACCTGTTTGAAAAGATGGCACTAACTGGGCCTTCCTAACTCAGCTCCTTAGAGAGGTTATTTGTCTGTGTTGTGTTGTACTATTATCTCCTTGTGTAATTGAAACAACAAAACATAAAACCTTAAGATATAAGGAAGAATATAAAGAATATAAAGATACGATATAATACACACTCGTTTTATCAGTAGAATATCATACACAGTTCAGGTCATGTTTTGGTTGTGTTTGAATAGCACACTTGAAGCACAAAATAGCCTCATTTGGCATTTCTAGAGCTTGTAAAAGGTTACCAAATTACCTCAGTCAAGTAAAAGATCATGTACTTCTAGCAACACAATGCAACCACAACATACCTTATAGACATTTCTAAGGTTTATATAGGCATCATGAAATGTAGGTTTCAACTTTACAACTTCCTAGATGAATGAAATTAGTAGTAAGGGAACAAAAATAAAAAATGGGAAAGGTAACCAAAGTCACACGTTTTTTCCCACTCATTGTAAATGACTTCTATAACTTCAAGATGTAATCAGGTTCAGTCAGGTATAAAGTATCATAACTTAAGTCCCTTAAAATCCTCATCCCTAGGATCTATTTTGCTGGAACATGATTCTTCATCTTGAAACTTCCAGAAAATTCAATCTTTATCTCATCAACTATATATTTTATTGGACTATAAATAATAATATCATCAACATGGATATATAGGGTGATGAATATAAAATCTTAGAAAAAATTTAGGCAATAGTAATGATTTTTATTGTTGCAGATGAAATTTTGCTTCATCACGAAGAAATTAATCTTCTAATTCCGCTTCCTTGTTTACAAGAGAAATATTACAAATGTATGTTTCACTATGTGCTTCTCTTGAATGATAGACAACCTAAGTGGCCGAAGAAGTCCATAAATCTAAAAGACTCAAATTAATGGGAGTTGGAAACAATGGTTGATATTGATTCCCTCCATGTGTTTAGAGCATAAGGGATAATAGAGTGGACTTTTAGGAAGAATATTGCTAAAAAATATATGTTTAGAAGCTGAAGGAGGAAGGGGATAGTATATTGAGGTATAAGATGAAGCTAGTTGTGAAAGGCTTTTTTGGGATCATGGATACATTTTGGAATACCACTAGAAGATATCTTCTAGAAATTACTTAGGTAGAAACAATATATCAATATTCAATCCCAAAATATTGTTTCAAAGACTTATAAGGATATGGACATAAATCATAACAATACAATGAAAAAACCACTTTAAAGGGACACATACAAGAGTATCAAAATATAATTATCAAAATTAAATAATGAATTAAAAGAAAAAATGTATATTTACAATGTCATGATATGATTCTTACTCCACAAGGAGAATACTATTTTACTTTCATTCAAGGAATCAAAAATTATTACAATTTACTAATACTGATTAAATAATCCATGTTAATAAATATAGTAGAATCCATACAATGAAACTAGATTCCATGTCTTTTAATCTCTATGAGGAGTGATTGTATAAATCTCATAGCTTCACAACTATCTCTCCATTCCATCAAAGGATCCCACCACCTAAAATCATTCACCTAGTACATTGTGCACATCATAAATATATCATAAGAAAAACATTAAGTTTGATTCCTTAATAAACTAGTATATTATCTTTTCTTAAATATTCCAAGAGTAAAAACTTAATAGTCTTCATTCTGGGAAAATATATAAAAGTCCTTTTCATTTCCCACACTACTTCCATTATAATAATTTCTAGGTAATATTTGATTTTCATTTTCTGACTGCACCATCTAGTTAAAGTAACTTCTATTCTTTTATAATTTTTAGCTAATACTCCATTATTGCAATCAATGTTCTAGAATTACACTTCTGTAATTTATCCTTCTATTTGACTATGTTTTGGAACCTAAAAATGGTTTTCACAAACATAGATGCAACCTAACAATATTCAAAATTTGGAATCTTTTTTTGGGATTCACTATTGAGTCACCCATCAAATTCTATAAACCTATTTCTATTCCTCAAAATTCCTTAATAGATGTATGGTTCCCCCATGATTATTTTATTTATCCAAGCTCAACTGAGGTGAATATCCCCTCAAAACATTCTTAACAATGACCTTTTTTAGTATATCTACCATATTTTGAGTCCCTTCAATCTTTCTGTATATCCAGTAATTTATCCCCCAAAAACTTATAGATAAAGTGATAATTCCTCAAAATATTCTTCATACTATATTAAAACATCATATTTTTTACTAATTGAATCATAGTATGTGATTCAGAAAACAACATCTCATCATATTTCCTTCTTCTGAGATCTGTCAATATCCCCTTCAACCCAAACAACTCTTTTCCAACTTCTGTTAAAGAAGTATAATCCACTTTTATTATTGAGAGTAAAAATATCAATTAAATCTTTGAAATTTGACACTAAGCCTTTCCTCTGAAATTGAACACATATATAATGGTTTTCTTTCACGTGTAAGAATATCTCTCAAAGTATGACTTAGAAAAACCAGGAAATGACTCATCTATTTTGAAGGAAATTTCAAAGCTTCTAGATCCATTTAATTTCTATAAAATCCACTTCACATCAACCCAATATTATCTTATGGGATTCTATGTGTTCCTTCTCCTTTCTTAATTTGAAATGTTCAACTAGTGTTGTGTTCATTGGTTTCACCTCTCCCCTAATAAAGTGATCCACCAATTTCTAGATGTAATCCAAATATTTTAGGTACAATGTTCCGAAACATAAGTCCCTAAAAATCCTCATCCTAAAGATCGATTTATTAAACTAGTGTTTATCATCTCAAAACTTCTGGACAATTCAATCTTCATCACATTGACTCTTTCCTTTACTAGATTATAAATAAGAATATTATGATCATAGTTAAGTGGGATGATGTATCTCCTATCATCAAACACCCAGAAATAACAAAAAAGATTGTTATTGCACTAGATGAACTTCAACTTCACCATGAAGTTATTAAACTTCCAATTATATTGCCTTGGTTCAAAGTACAAAGGTATGAAATTAAATTGTGTGACTTGTATCTAATGGACGACGGAGAACCTAATAGCTTAAAAGAGGAAATATATTTGAAAGATTTTAATTAGTGGGAGTTGTACATGAGGGATTATAATGATTCCATCCATGTGTATGGGACATGGGAGAAAATGGAGAGGCCTGATAGAAATAAATTTATTCATAATAAATGGATATATCATCTAGATTGAGTAGCGAATGATAGATAGAGTTACAAGGCATGAAAATTTGTCATAGGTTTTTTTTGGGTGCATGTATATCTCTTAGAATACCCCTTAAATATATCCTCCAAAACTAAATTATGAGGAATCAAAGTACAGATAGTTGAGATCATGCTTTAGAGTCTATAACATAAAAAACTATGCACCTATATCACCACACTGCAATGTACAAACCACTACAAATGAACACAGACAATAGTATTGGAAGATAATGATTGAAACAGAAGAATTAAAATGAGGAACACAAATTTAACCCCATTGTCTCAAACTCAATAAAATTCAACATAGTAAAATAGGGAATGTGTAGCAGCATCAATATCCTACTTGTTACCTGAAAAAATTGAGCCACTTTCTAGTAAGTTTATGATTACCCAGTTTGGAGAAGAGTTGTAGAAGCTAAGGTTACTCAATTAAAAATTAATCAGTGTTAATATACCAAAAGAGTGTAACTCCCAATAACATGATAATTTATCTCCTCCAATGAATCCACATCAATAATAATGCATTACTCAACCAATAATGAAGGTAATAGTTGAATATTACTACCTCCAATCATTGCATAGGAGGTGCACCGGAGGAGGAGATTGGAAGGAAGCCTCAGAGTAGTGTCGGCAGAGAGGTGAGGTGACCGCAAGGAGGTGGGTAGGTCGTGTCGGTGGTGAGGTGGGCTGGCAGTGCCGGAGCCGTGTTGGCAGGGAGGCATCAGAGCCGTGTTGGAGCCGGTGGGGAGGTTTGCTAGCTGCGTCGGAGCTGAAGGGGGAGGAGGAATCGTAAGAGGATGAATAATAAGGGGAGGAGGGGAGGAGGGGGAGAAATGGTGAGGGAGGAGGAATCCCGAGGGAAAAAGGGGAAGAGGAACAATGAGGATGGCGAGGGAGGAAGAATCACGATGCGGGAGGAAGGGTGAGGATAGCGAGGGAGGAGATTCGCGATGTGGACCGATCAAAATAATTTTCACATAAGCTATTACCACACCCAGATATTTGGGTGTGGCAATATCATTAGCTATAGCCACAAATCATTTAAATTATGGATACAGATCCATGGCTATAGATCATTTTTTTATTAGTGCCAAAATTTACAAGAATGTCACTCCTCCTCCACTAAAAGAATGCACTCACACCTCCCACTTCCTCACACATATCAAGACACTTTGGATAGACCAAGATCTACCCAAATAGATTATAAAAATCACATCACTAACTCTAGAAGCCTCAACTTGGGATGAAATCCATTGAAGGGGGCCCTTTTGCAAACTAAAAGAATCTATCTAAATAAGAGGTAACATCCTTCTTCAAGCTCTTCAATTTTATTTTTATTCTCCACCGACTAAATTCTATTTATTACATTATTAAATAATAAAATAATTATCCTCAATATACTTATATTTTTTATGTTATGTTTTTTACTTGAACTTTTAAACACATCTATATAATGGGTAATAAACCTACCATTTATGTGTACCACGTACTACCGCCTCACAAAAATAATGATTGTTCGTTTTTCCTTCACCACCTATCATGGTGGTAATTGTGATAGACATTATGTTTATATATGATATATATAATATTTATAATTTCTTTTTTATTCTTCAATATATTTATAACACAAACTTTTATGCTTTCCATTTTGTGTAAATATGATAATTTCGTGTGTTGAAGTGTGGACTACCACCCCCTCAAATCAATACGATTATTTCACACTAAACGTGGAATGTATAAAGGATAGTATAAAAATAAAATATATAACAAATGTTAAATATATATATGCACTAAAATTATAATAAACATATATATATATATATCATTTAATGTTTATTCTTTTAATATGGAAATTAAATGAAAGCAGCATTCATGGACACGTATGATATACCGTCTCAATGAACTGTGGATTTCATTACTTCTCTCAAAATATTAAGAATTATTAAAAAATACATATATAATGAATATATAAGATATTTACCTCATTTTTTACATTCTGTATATAATGAAACCATTATATAATTAATTGGAACAACAAATTACAAGATAAAATATACTCAAGAAACTAGGAAATTAACACACAAAATGGTAAAAATAATAAAAGTTTACTAAAAAACATGTAATAAGATATTTTAAGAAGATAATATATGATATTATAAATATGAATATTTTTATGTTATAAGTTATTAACATGTTTAAAACCCTTATACGGAATGTTAAAATATGTTCACTCTAAATGAAATGTAAGGTGGGGGATTTTATCTCACTTTTTACATCTATAAGACAAATGTCATATTCACCACTTACTTCTTTTGTGTGGTGTATCTAATACCCATTTTGATATATAATACGATAATTAATTTATTTTTCATGATATTTTGATTTTAATTTTAATTATTTTATCTAATGGGATTTAATATAATCAACACCAAGTGGAAAAGAAATTTCATAACCCGACTCATTTTCATTAGGTTATACTAATTCTTAATTGTATTTAATATTTAATGATTATGCATATAATTAATTGGAATATATATTGATTTATTTACACTTATTGAAGTGAATTTACATTCGATACACATTATCTACTCATTGATTAATTCTCACTATAATTTTATAATCTTATCAAGGGTTTACCTTACAATATCATTTTGTCTCAGATAGTTTAAACTAGAATTTACATCAGAGAACAATTTTAGATAATTATTCAATAAAAACATTAATTTTATTTTCATTTTTTATTCATGATATTTTCTAAGTAATAGTAACATTTTACCTCTCTTTGGTACTTAAAATGATTTATAAAATTCTTTTAAGAAAACACAACTTCATTTCTCTCTTTTATTGGGGAACCTATTTTCATCTAAAAACATAGTTTTCAAAAAAGGTTTCCAAAAATGTTTTTACCCATTCAAGAATGATTTATTAAAGTCATTTTTACCATTTTTCCATTTTTCAAAAGTTTTTAAAGGAATCTTATTGTCACATTCTGAATAAGTAATTTTTTAAACCTTTTACAGTGAAAAATTAATGTTATTTTTACCTTGTATGGCATGTACGGATTCATCCACCATCATTTCATTGAATATTTCTTTTCATGTTTAAAAGGTTAATTTTTTTAAAAAAAACATGATTTTAGAATAAAATTATTTTCAAAACTATTTTCTAAATATAAAGGATATTTTCCTCAAGAATTTTTTTAAAATTTATTTGTATAGTATTCCCATTTATTAACTACAACAACCCTCTATTTTACTCCACATGACATAGGTTGTATTTATACTATCCTTATTATTCCTCTAGATAGATTATGACTCCTTTAACCTATTATGGTATTGAAATTTACTTCCTTGATTTTCTTATTAGTCCATTTGAAATATTCAATTTTCAGTGATTAGTTGAAATTGAATTTCCCCTAATTATCAATATTATTTATAATAGATATGTTTATTTCCTAAAACATATATCATTTTTACATATAGTATTTAATTTGAAATGTTATATCATTAATCTCTTAATTCTCACAATATTCTTATTATCATTTAATTCATGGGGAATCATGATTCAAATGTTTAAAAGTGGCATTGGACACTTTGAAGGTTTAATGGTCATTTTCCTCAAGAATTTTTTAATGATCCTTCAATTGTGTCCCCATTTATCAATATAAAAAACCCTTATTATTTCTTTTCCTCCACTGATTAATTGTTGATAAATCCATATTCTTATTTCCATATGGATATTTTATAAGGAACATTGTTAAATCAGTTATTTGATATATAAGGAATGATTTGGATAGGTACAACATGGGTGGGGATTAGATATAGATAGCCCCTTGATGCATCATTAGTCTTGTGAGATGAGTCAGTTGGCTAGACTTATATTAGTTTTTACGTTATATGAAAAAAAATTGTGAGAGATATTGACAGTAATGGTTCCATGTACCTAGGAAACATGATTTCTAACAATTAAGAATTTACCTCATTTAGTTTCAGTTATTATTTCTCCATGAGATTTTGTGTCCTCGTATCTATGGATGCATCTCATTCTAAGTTCATTGATTAAATGGGATTTGTTTTATTTATTTTACTTTTTTATATTGATTATTCCTTATCCAGTTATTTGAATAGTAAGTATTTTCAATAAATTACCATTCCAAAATGATTACTTTCATTGATTTATTATTTCTTCCACTATAATTTATCCTTATCGAGCATTTAATCTCACCCCTATTATGTTACTTTTCCCTAAGATTTCTTGAAGTGTACAAAGAAATATATTCAAGGATATGCTAAATAGATCAAAGTTATTTTCCTAAAAAGTGAATAAAATTATGTTATAATTAGTGTATTGTTTTATCATACAAGAATCATGTGTGTATCTAGTTTACCTAGACTACTAAACTATTCAGTCCTATGGGATTTTATTTACTTGTATCTTATGCTAGTATAATGGTAGCATGACAATTGATATGGTCTTTCTAGGTTCAGGTCACTGCCGATTACTTATTTAATGAGCTGATTAGTTATTTCTATGATATAATTATTGATGGAAAAAATAAGGTAAACACGTGATGATGTTATGGTGTAAATATTATTATAGAAGTGGTATGAATTGAAAAAATAAGGATTAATGATTACTAGAGTTTATACTGATGTTTTATGATATTTAATGACATATAATATGATCCTAATAATAATTTAGTTTCATGAAAATGCATAGTTTCATGCCCTATAATATTTATAATTGATTTTGAGAATTTTAATATTAATGAAATGTTTTGATTTCATTATCATGGTGCTATTAAAAAATATTATATGATTAAATTAATTGAGTTCCAAATAATTATGTATATGCTGTTTTTTTAAATAGATTGATTTTACCATTAATTTTATTGTTTGTTTAGATTATACGGTTTTCTAAATGATTTTAATCTACTAGAATGTGTACGTACCTATTATTTTACTAATTATGATTTAATTTTATAATTTGAAAATGGATTTAAATTTAAAAGATGAATATATTTCAATGATCAAACAAATATATTTGTGTTTGGTTGATTTTAAAATTATTTAGGTAGTTATAATTCCTTGTTTAAAATTATTATGAGTTCTACATTGAGTATTTAGAAAATAAAATAAATTTTCAATTATTCAGAATTATATATAGATAATTCTAGAATTGATTTTGGAAATTATAGTATATTTTTTTGATTGATGAGATGTTTTTGGATCATGTTTTAAGCTATTATAGAAAAATATTTGAATTTTTTTATAGGGTGATGCAAATGGTCTGATAATAACATTTTGAAAGATGTGTTTTATAAATCAAGTCATATGATTTAGATTTTTTATGAATTATTGAAGCATGATGACCGATGTTTTGTAGTGTGAAATTTTTTATTGAGTATGTTGGTAAAATTTGTAAATGTTATGTGAAAGGAAGTTAAATTGTAAAGATGTTATGTTTGGATTGTTCTGATAATAATTTAACATGTTTTCCTTTATCAATAATGAAAATCTAAAGTAAATGTCTAAATTTAGTAAGATGTTATGGAAATAAATTATGAAAATAGTATATAAAACCTCAGAATAGGGATATAATATTTAGATTGATGGATTTATTAATATTTTCTAATATTCTTGAATAATGAAAAATGATCATGAGAAATATATATCATGAAATTTTATGGTTTGTGTTAAGGGTCAAACTTTCATGGGTGAATGTTGAATTTTATTCATAAGATTGATGATATAAGGATAAGTGTTTTTTTTAAAATCATTATAGACAAGAATATTTTGTTTTTATATTTATAAGTATTATTTTGTTTACGGAATGTTATCATGATGATTAAAATTTTTTCATCCTTGTATATATATTTAATTATTTTTATTTTTTATATAATATTTATAAAAAATGTTTGAATAACTCATTTAGTATAATGTAAAAATATATATGAAATTTTTATTGATCATTCTATTAATATTTTTATTTATGAAATTAATTTTAATGAATTTTCCCATATTGACCTGTAATTAAACCCAATTCATCTCACTATAAGTCCCAAATAATGTCCTTAACCACCATGCTTTGAACACTTGCACCTAGGGTATCAAAAATACAATTTTTGAATGATTTAACCCTTTCAAATGGATAGAATAGGGAACACAACTATAAAAATAATTAAACATGAACAATATATAATTCTAACCCTCATGATAATAAAATTTTAGGTTTCAAAATAAAAATCCAACCACATGTGGAACATAAAACAAAACTAAAAAATCCAAACAAGCCTCCATAAGAAAATTATAAATTAGGAAAATAATGTTTTTGATTATAAAGAAGAAAAAATAATGAAAAATATAATGTGTATGGTACATTTATATCTCTAGATAACCAAAATATTTTTAAAATTTGACATAGAATATCTCATCGTGACATTCAGTAACCACCCAGTCATCAAACTATCAAAAATTGAAGAAGGAAACTAAGGAACATCACTATATAAAGTATCTTCCTTTCCTTTACCTACATAAAAAATAACTGGGAATATATAAACATGGATGTTTTTATATAGTTTGTAAAAAAATTTATTATATGACCAAGAACTAATGTAACTCGTTTTATGAGACAATACTCAAATACGTGTTTACATTAAAATTTTAAAAAAAATATTCTTATTTTAGGGAATAATTTTAGAATATTTTTTATTACCTTGGATAAAATAATTCATTTAGAGTAGTCATAAAAATTAATATTTAATAAATATCTCATAATAGTATTAAATAAAATAGAATAATTATATTCATACTGTAAATTAAGTCATCTACAAAAATTACCATAATAAAAATATCAATTATAATACAAGTCACAAATATAAAACAACACACCTAAGATAAAAAATGAAAGCTTATCTAAGAAAACCTAAGTCCTAACTTTTATATAATTATAGGCTTAATGTTTTTATAAAATGTTTGGGAAAATCCCCTTTTATTGAAAATGAAAACATTAGTAAAAAGTATGGGGGAAGATATGACAAAACAACCATAAAAAATTATAATATGATTATAGTGACAAATTCTTAGTGATTTTAACATGGCCATCAAGTATCTCATTATGATAACCCCCTCCCCCCCCCCCATTAAATTAGACCATGCATGTGGCCTCGACCTCTTGGGTAACAACCTCTCCCAAAAGTTTTATATTATGTAAAAAATCACCCTAGTTACTTATCCTCTGAGATAGTGTCTATAATATTTTTTTGGGCCTCAACACTCTTAGGGAGGCTCCTAAGCATGATATTATTTCATTCCTTCTCTAAATTTGTTTGATGACCTGAAATTATTTCACTCTAGGGATTTTTTCTAGGTGGGGAACATTAATATCTACCTATTTTATATCCTACTTACTAGTTTCGTATTCTTCATTTAGTGAGACAATAACACTAAAGAGGTCAGATGTGGCCACTTGTGCGACATATATATCATGTGGAGCTTGATCAATATATTTTTTCACCCACACCCTTTTGAAGTCTCAATATTGATACCTTAGAGGTTTCTATTTCAATAGTACATTCAGAAACCACTAGTGGGTTTGGTTCCCCATTTCAACAAATAAAATTCCCTTAGAATTAGACATTTACTACTCTTTTTATCTAAGAGAATCATATCTAGTTCTGCACCTATTTACCGGTAATGGAGAATCTACATTCAACTTTCCTTTCCAACTTTTTAAAGAATTATATTATTTCCAAATTTGGGAATCATCTTATAATTGAGCTTATAACTCCCAACTAGATTCCCTACTCTAGTTATTAGGGTGGTACTCAACTCCTAATGCAAGGAAATCATAGAATTAGGCATTAAAAGAATTTTACTTCACTTTTAAAATTCTTGGGAAACTTGTAGCGTGTTTCTCATCAAATACCACTACCCACACTCTAGTAGAAGAGGAGGTAGACTGACATTGAATCCCTAAAATATCTAGGGAATCAGATCACTCCTGATACATATGAGGAGACATATCTAAGTGAGTAGACCCATAAATGTTAAGGGAATTTATATGTGGAGGTTTAGAATGACCATCCCTAGAGTATTTGATGAAATGGGATGAATGATATCCCAAATTATAATAATGGAATATCCCACTGTCAATACATTCTCCCTTAATGTTTAATTGAGGGTACACTCCTCCTTCCTGAGGTTGATGTTTTCTAGCATTCTCAAAATCACCTTATAAAACAGTATTCATGTTCCTAGTATTTTTAAGGCATGATTTTTCATCATTCCATTGAGTAGATCAAAAGACACATATCATAGTTCTCCTATAATATAGAATTTCATAAAAAATGATCTTACAATCCATACTTGACCAGGGGATTTTTCTCACAATCAATTCTCTTATAAAATGTAACTTATTTATTATAGAGATCCAATCATTCAACTAAGGTATAATACAAGTCAAATTCCAGTAAAAATGAGCATAATTCTCGAATCTGGAAAAAAATTCCTTGTCCATTTTTCTTGGGCCTCCAATTGAAATTTCAATGTAATATAATATTTTCAAGTGATAACATATCAGGTTTAATTCATATAATTTTACCCACAATTAAACAAAGGAGTTTCTTACCTCAAGTGTGATGAAATAATATTCCCAATCCTAGATTTTAAATATACCTAGATTTAGGGGAACATATCTAAGACCCCATACCCTCTAGTTTAGTTCCCCTATATAGAATATAATGTGGAAGAAACCATGTCCCATCAAGACACACTTAAAATTATAAAACTCCAAATATCCAAAAGGATTGTGACCAGTTCATTGATTCTCTTTATCTTAGAACCCCTTGAAAAAATAATATGTATAATGATGGAGTTCATAGAAATCTGTAGATTTTCCAAGACTATATCAAGTTAAAACGTTACATGGAAAACATATCTATTTTGATGGATATCACTAATGAAAGAAAACTTATTGATAGACAAATAACTACTGATCATGATCTCAGTGGTCTAAGTGGTGGAAACAATCCTACTGTTGGTGTCCTTTTGACCTTCTATCATATGAAAATTAAGGATATCAATAAAAAAATAAGTAATCATTTCACAATCCGCAACCCAAACCATTTTACACATTAACCCCTTTAAATATTCCATAATGATATCCAATGTACTAAATTCTATAATGATAAAAAAACTAAATAATGGGTATATATGTAGGGGTTTATCCAAGATAAGTAATTACAACCATAAAAAAACATAATATTTTATGTTATAATAAAACAAAGAAACATCATTCCACTTAAATTTTAAATTAAAAAACATTGAAAATACTTCTTTAAATTCATTTGATTTAATTTTTTTTATGAAATTAGATTATATTGAATCTCATACCTCATGTAGTTTTGATCCAAATTTATTTTTCAAATATCAATAGTTTTGGAAGCGATAGACTCTATAAAAATCCAAGAAAATAAAATAACATTGATTATATTAATCTTAGATCAAGACTTGGCCACCATTCCAAACATGGGAGAGGAATATTTATATAATTTGTATAAGAATATATACGGGAATGAATAAATAGATGAATAATGGGGGATTTAAAATCTGAATAAATTGAGATGGAGGAGGATCATAATTAGAGACTGAGGAGAGGGGGGATGATGAATTTTGTCCCATAGATAATCATTTGGAATGAGTAGGTAGTAAATTAGTTATTCTTAATTATAATTAGTGATAAAAGATAAAAATATATTTTTTTTGATAAAACACAAGGTTAATTCAGATTTTTAGGATATCCATGCACCAAACTATGTATAACTTCAGGATTTCAAAATCCACATACACTGTTGCCATTTATGGTTAGGGTAACCCCATATAAACTAGTAAATCCCATTATTTTGAAAATTCCTCCCTTAATATCAAAATTAATTATAATATCACCATATAATAAATTAAATTCCAAATAATGACATCATCGGTGCCATAATTTTCTATACCATAATACATTCCCACCAAGAAAATCCATAATGTTCTTGAACAAAATATCGGTGAGGATTTTTTTCCTCATAATAGTACCATTATCCCATTTTTCATAGATATATCTCTCATGTTTTCATAGAACAAGAACTAAATGAATTGATTTAAAAGTCAACAATTTGATCTTATAATAACATATACAAATGGGTTTCTCTAATATAATGGTATTCAATCTCAAATCCAATTCATTCCATTAAATCACTAGTGATAGATCGGCAAAAGTATTTTTTTTTCAATTATGATGTATGGGATACATAATGAATTAATTTCATCTAGGGTAGTAAATATAACATATATTCTACTTTCCTAAGAGGAAACACAATCTCAAATGTCTGAACATATTATGGAATGATCTTACCTTACCTCACTGATATTCAATGTTCTAACTGAAGATTGTCTTTTGAGAAACAACTGACCACCAACAATAAATTCTAAGGTTTCATGTTATCAGTTAACATAATATTTCTAATGACATTGATCTACCAACAATATTTTTCATATCAACTAATTTTTTCATCATCTTCAAAATAAGGATTAGTCCTAATATGTAAGACTATTACATCTTATCCTAATATATAGGGGACTATACTAGCCTGCCATAATGTTCCTAAATGGATCCATAATATTTTTGGACTAAAATATTTTATTATAAATGAACTGAATCAATGACAGGTGGTTCAACAATAAACCTATAATTCAATGAATGAATTCTCAATGCATATATCTAGGAATCAAAAGTTTATTATCATTTTGATCATCTATTTATGTGTAATAATGCATTTTTTATGTTTAGTGAGAATCCAACACATCATAAAGCCCCTTATATAAACAATAAGTGAAGCAGGGGTCTTAGTTAGAAAAATTTTAGATGTAACCTCATTATTAATCAAAATCTCTTAAACATATATTTGTGAATAATTTTTCCACTTTCTATTGTAATTCATTAGAATGATGTTGGATAAATTATTCAACTAGTTAATTATGTCCCATATATAATTCTTTCTATGATTATACCAAGGAAATATATTTATAATTTCCAAAATTATTTCATCTAATTTCAAACTATAATGAAAATATGTTTTATAAATATAGTTGGATTTTTATTCACAGCCTTAATCTTTTGGAAGGTGAGAAAATGACAAAGAAACATTTGAATTTTCCATTTTATTCATAACCACTAATATTGATGGTTGGATTTATAAAACAACTTAGAAGCACTGAGTTGAATATCTTATAAGTTTTTCTACCCATAATCGTATCCTATCGTAGAGACACATGAATCCCCAAAGTCTTCTTGAATCATAAGACACCAATGGGATACCGTGATCAATAAACTATGATATCCCTTTAATTTATAATTAAAATTATGTTTTTATAATTTAGATTAGATGAATTCAAATACAAATTAGATCATATAAATAAGGTGTGACTTAAAACAATATAAGAACACTTAGTCATCTACCATCTTCATATTGTGATGCATTTTTTTTTAAAAAAACATCATCAAATTCCATTATTCCTTAGATTGTATCACAACATATGTTAACAATTTTATACTTACATTTATGATCATTTTCTATTTACCTATGGGAAAATTAAAATAAAATAAAATATATAGAGTTACTCCACCCAATTTCTTTATTAACTATTTAGATATTTCTAGGAGAAAATTTATTTTAAACTTTTATATTCTGAATACACTATAATGTTTTTTCAGAAAAGAAAGTGGTTCTATGTTTTCAATAAATACGTCACCACCACAAAAAATATTTCCTGAATGCGGTTGTTCCATTGATGAATTCATATCTACAGTGCACCATATTCTAAAAAATATTCATGCTTTTCCAAAATACAACACAACCCAATACATGAGGCATTATAATACACTATATACACTTTACCATGATTAGAAAGGATCCTGATAAGATTTTATTTCATATTCTATATTAATTCATAAAATTAATATTAACACTTATTACACAATTCATATTTATATCACTTTTTAGTGAGGTATATCAAGGGATGTGACAACATGGAGAATTATTTAGAGAATCACCTATAATATTTAACTATAAAAAATTGTCTCATTTAAAATAAATTCGTAGGAATCTATTAAGACATCGATGCATGGATAATTAAAGGACCTATAGAAATAGCTTCCTATAATACAACAAGACCTAGTAATTTCACCTCTTGAATAAAAAATTATCACTTAGAAAAATTGGAATGCAATAATTGAAAATTCAATATCCTTATGAAAATATCCAAATATTTCTCATGTTCCTTTTTCATTCAAGAATAGATTAATATATTAAACAAAAATACTATGAAAAAAATTTCAATTTATATATAGAATATATGTTATATTAATCCCATGAATATTATAGGGGAATGAAAAATATTAATTGGAATATCATGGTATACATAATGTCGATACATACTCATGAAATTGATCATGGGGGTATCAGATTCATTCACTGATAGATGAAGGTAACCTGATAGGAGAAAAATTTTAAAGAATAATTTTTCAAATATGATATGATAAAAAATATCATAAATCTAGGGTAGTTGGTTTTAATTTTAATGTGGATCTAGATGAACATTATATAGTTAATTAAAATTCAGAAAATTTTATCTTTTTTGTTTGAAAATAAAACAATTGTTTCCCATGAAGAATAACTGGTATAGATGAACCTTTTCCTTTGAGATCCTATATTTGGATATCTATCCCTTTTAATTCAACTGTGGCTATTTATAAGATGAAAAAAATGCGACACATTCTAGGAATCAAGTCAATTAAAAATTTGATCATTTTCTCTATTGTAACCCTAGAAAAGTTTTAAGGAAAAAACCATTGGGATGTGTATATATGAATTTATGAATCCAATTTCCAAAAATACCTTTTATGTCATCTAAATGTACAATAAATATATTAAATTAATGAAATATTATATCTAGGAGATGAGGGTTTCCTCTACCTACTCTTAGATACCACTCAACCAGTAAGATTTAATCTTTTCCGTTAAGATAATGAAATATTACCTTATGATGGTAGTTATCAATTCCATCCTTTAGAATGATTATCTAGTTCATGCCAATGATTTGATCAAAATATCGAAATCAATATCCAAAAACATCCATAAGATCTCAATATTATAAATTGTCTAATTTCATGAACATGTTTCATTTTTTCCCAGGGGATTAAAAAATTTAATTGAAAAATATATAAGATATAATTGCAAATCCAATAATTAAATAACTTAGAATAAATAGAGGAATGTGAATCAATTACATCAAACAAAACTAGGACCATAGGAAAATAATTAAAAATATTGCATCAAATAGTAGCTGGCCAAAATTTTGATACTTTATCTGATTTAATATTCATATATGACAACCAATATTCATCACCACTATGATATCTCTCTATAGTATGAGACTCTATATTTATTTGACTATGTTACTCATATCACTAATTATGAGTCCCAACTAACTTAGACACATCATAGTAACCTAGTGAGACTATGGTATGTACAGAACCATCATTGATATTCTTAGAAGGATTTTCTTTGAATCACTAAAATTACCTAGTCACTCAGAAGTGGGTAAGTACTTTGGATCCAACTTGTAATTGATGTTGGAGTTCTTAATTCTACCACACTAAATACATACTTGAGGTCAATGACTTAATGGATGAAAAGAACCAATATTATAGGGTTATGGAATACTCTTACTAGTACCCTTCAGATACCCTCACTTATTGTTTTCTTAATAAATGTAGTGATTTGGATTCTGCCAATAAAAATAGAAGCACTGCCTATTCTAACCTACCTCAACATTATGGTCTCAGAAATTATTTCCATATTAACCCCCTAATAAGACATTAGAGGGAAGAAGATAACAGTATTTGATTGGATACTAGTCCATGAACCCAACATGAATTAATGGGCATTAAGAAAATAATTTGTGAGGATATGAGGAGAAAACCAAAGCAATTCAAAAAAACTGATTTGAATACTATAGTACATAATGATTCCCTTACTCTGGGGTTACAAACTCTCGGACCTTAGCGATTCCTATGGTGTCTTGGTAGAATTACTAGTTTAACATCTCCATAAATATTTTATATATGAGTCCTTCATATGTTTTTCCTTGAACTAAATATTATTACCACTTCCTACTATGGTCTTATAGAATATAAATGTTATATCTTACTTTAAAAGTTTTAGGTGTATGAATTAATTAAAAAATATGCTTGATTTTATCTATCCATTTATCAAGTTAGTCGCTGAGGAATGAATATGGGTGTTACTTGCTGAATCATTGGGAATAATCCACTTTTTAAGCTTGATCTCACTCATTATCCAGACCTAGAGTTTGAACAGTCTGTATATATGGCTCAATAAGGGTAGGGTATATAGGATGGATACCTTATAGAAAATTATCTACAACACCCTCAATATAATTAAATAATATATTTTTGAGAGTCATCATATATAAATACCTGAAACATAGAAATAACTCATCGTAAAACTCAAACCCATTCTCCTCAAAATATAATAAAAAACACTAAAATTTCATATAAATGGATAGAAAATAATAATATAATCAATTTAAAATAACAATATGTTAATATAGAAAAACATAAGATGATTTCAAACAGTTAATTATTTTCATAAATTACTTGAAAGACTCTATATGAGTTATTCATCAACTACTAGAGGTTTTTCAGAACTAGTATCATGTTCTATACTTGTTTGCTTAACTGTGCACAATAATTGTTCTGCCTTTTCTTTCCACCCATTTTTTAATGCTTAGAGTTTCTTAAAATAACACATAGTACTTTCATAACATAATTAATAGTACTAGACTGTATGAAAATTCCCAAATAAAACATGAAAAAAAATCAAGTACCAAGACACAAATTCTAATCACCCATGGTAACTGATGGTTCATCATAAGTTGTTGGAAAGACACTTCCCTATAACAACCTCTCATGTTTTGACATTCCTTTAACTCATCAGACTTTACGCTGTAAATAATAATAGGTATCTGATGAAATTTGATAACGAATATTGCATGTTCATATTTCCATATCACTCTGACCATATCACTAAATGTGTTGTAGAACATCCCTAAGGAGAAATGTGATGAGGGTATCAAATAATCCATTTGGGAATGATTTCACACTATCAAACTCATGAAACAAGGAAAAACTCCATATCAATAATCCATAATGAATCATCCATAATTGATAAGATCATTTTAATGAAATTACAATTTCAAAAATATAAATTTAATTGAATATAGAATAATAATAAAACTAAAAAGGTATATCCTAACATGCCTTCTAAAAAAATGATAAATTAATATATAAATTGTAAAATAAATAAAAAATGAAAATAATAGAAAATATGAGGTTACTGGTACAAGTACATCCCATGATTACTAAAATGTCCCAAAATATCTTCATAACCCGTCTTATTAGGAACAATGGTCACTAAACAATCATCATTCTTTGAAAGAATAAAGAATGTGACTATGTTACACCACCATAGAAAGCAACCCATTTTTTTTAATTATATCAATCATAACATTGATTATATACTCATGAAATTGTTTATATAGAGTGTGATACATCACTCAGTAGGTTACCACATCAAACTATTTCATCTAACTTTATAATTCATACCTCAAATTCTAGTTTGAATTATAATTAGAAAATATGTTTTTAAGTTTCATTTAGGAAATTAAGTCAAAAAAATATTACATATGATAAATTAATTCAATTAGAGAAGTTTTAAAAATTTATAAGAGTATGAATAATCTCATAATAGGTATAAATACAAAGTTATAATAAGAATTATATTATAAAGTAGGGAAATAACTAAATTTAGCATAACAAAGAACATAATGTTTAAGTAAATCCACAAACTAAAAATAACACACATGGAATGAATAACTCAAGAAAACCAAGGAAAATCCATGACCATGGAAATAGTTAACTCCTAGCCTAACATTATCATTCCAGAATCAAACCCTGACTTACCCTCATTTCAGCATAGAGTGATAACACTTGTCTAGAATTACGTGATAAATAGGGACCCTAATTCCGAGAAAAATCATATCTAGGGTGGAACTCATTCTTGATTTCCCACTTATCACCAAATATTACTATGTAAACCATCATATGTAAGAAAAATAAGACATGAAATAATAAACAAACATTACACAATAAATAACCCAACCATATTTACATATTAACCACTTTAAAATTCTATAAATGATAACCAATATTGAAAATTCCAAATAATAATAGATAAAACAATATGTATATGTGACGGGGTTTGTTTATACTCTATAACAACATAAAAAATAGAAAAAATAACCTTTTAAGTCATGAGATAAGAAGAAAACATAGATCCATACTTAAATAAAATCAAATTCCTTTCAAAATCTCATTGTAAATTCTCTTAATCCAAAACAAATTTTAGAAAACACCTTAATGGAATTAAAATTCACATTGGAATAATATCATTTAAAATATGTGTAAAACCCCTTTTTATGAAGTTCAAGACTATAAAAACACGTATAAAATAATAAAAAATCCCTTATAACTATAATATGGATTATTAATCTACTGTGAAATCATATATGAAAACCTTAAGCACAAAAGTAATGATAAATAAATGGATTATATAGAGAAACCTACCTTTAAAAATTAAAATCTACACTCCATATTCAAATCTAAATGATATAGGATGAGAGAGACCCATTTTTCACCATAGAAAAAAAAAATATTAGATTAGTATAACCCTAGATGTATTCTATTCCACTATATCTTACCAGGGAAATGAATATGGAAAGTCATTGTAGAATACGAGAATAGAAGATTATTAGAACAATAAATTGAATAAATAATGATGTATTTACCTTAATAATTAGTATAGATAGATTAAGAGAACTCTTAGAGGGCATAAAGAGGAGGGGATGATATATTTTTACCCCTATTAAGGCTTCTCTAATGGGTGACGTATTAATTTGGGGAGGGGGTTATATTTATAATAGGATATGAAAACATTTAAAAAATATTTTTTAAAAGGTTGGGTTACAAGATTTGACTAATCGTACACCTCACGATGCATAACTATTGTATTTAAAATCCCCCACACACAATTACCACACATTATTGTGGTAACTATTAACCCAAACCGTATATCCTATAAATTACTCTATTTTTTAGATTTCCTCCCTTAATCTCAAAATTGATAATAAAATTCATATAAAATAAATTAAATACCAAATAGAGAAGTCATTTATATCAAATATTTTAATATAATATAGATGATGTAGGATTAATGAACATGTTAAATAACTTTAATATTGTAATTTAAATTAGTTCTTTTTTGGTAAACATTATGGGTGTTGATTGAAATGTTTATAAGTGGTAGAATGTTAGAGTGATATGAAATGAAATTGATGTTACTTATGTAAAATCATGTTAATGTGAATGAATTTTTTATTAAATGAAATATATTTAATGGATGTGATTTTTAATATGGTTTAGTCTTAATGATTGGTAGTTCTATAGTTTCATTCATCAATGATTCTATATATTGAGATAGAAATAGTATTTCTTAAAAAATTATTAACGTATCATTTGATAGAGTTTAATTTATTCTTTTTAGTGTAGATATAATTTTTTGGTCCTTATTGGTGAATTTTTCATGTAATTATATTATGGGTAACATATATTATAGTAATGGGTTCATGAATTTATGTAATGGTGGAAATGGGAATGTGTTATTATGAACCTCAGAAATTCTCAAGTATAAGTTAGTTTTGTAAGAAGGATGTTATTTATCTATAACATGGATTCAAGAGTGATTTGATAGAACTATTTAAATTTAGCTTCTATTTTGGTTTTGGTATTTGTTATATTGATGTTTTGAAGTTGAGAGGGGTAATAAAAATTTGTATATATTATTCTTTTTATAAGGTTTGTATCAAGTTCAGGAAGTGATTAAACATAAAATCACTATTATTTTTTATTTTAAATAGGTTGTGGTGATTGGGTTTGGACTTGATGACTATGCGTTTATCTTAGTTTAATTAGAATGTGAGGAGATAATATCTATCATAGGTCAGTTTTAATAGATTATATTACTTGAAAGAATGAATATTGTAGAATATTTATTTCATTTTGAATATTTCTATAGCGGGTGATCTAATGAGTTACTTTCTATTTAGAATATGAAAAACAGTAAATTGGGAAATAATATTTTCTAAAATCTAGTATAAGGTGTTCTACGATGTTAGAATTTGGTTGTATCTTTGTCTTGGGAATAAGAAGAAAACATGATAACTCAATAGATAGAGACATTAAATATGGGTTTTCAATGATGATTATTTGGGATAATCATATATATAGTGGGGATTAGATAGTGACTATAAATATTTTAGGAAAGTGTTGAAGGTAATTGTTGTATTTTGAATTCAACCGGTTTTTTATAGGATTTCAATGTTAGAGGGTGGGGAAAGTATAATTTTATGGATTTAATTTTTGAAATTTATTCTCCTAGAATACATCCATAATAAATTTATCAGATGTCACTAAGAATCTGCTGGGTAGGTAGAGGGTTTTTGGTTTCTTATAGACTAACACTTGGAATCTAGTGGAGCACTGAGAGTCCAGTGAAGTCACGTGGGCTTTCACTAAGATTCCAAGCAGTTGGACCAAGATCATTTTTAATGAGGGTTGATTATTATCATGTAAATGATAGGTTTCTAGTTTTTAATTGTATTTTGGAGTCTAATAAACTATGTTCTAAATAGAAGATATCATTGGGTTCTCTATAATCTATTAATTTTATTTTAATGATAAATTATTTAATAACTTTAATATTCATTACTTTTCGAGGGAATTAAACTTTATATAGTAAAGTAATTGAAATTAAAATGGTTTGTTCTTTATTTGTTTTATTTTATTTTATTATTTTATAAAATTAATTAGTTTCAATTAGATTTTTTATATAATGACAACCTAGAAATTATTGAGGAATTGAGCATCCCTTACTTGTGTGGATTATTGGTTAAACATCATGCAGGTAATATCTATTGAGTATAATGTGTCTTCATTATCCTTTTAAAACACATAATTTTGTTTTTTTGGAAAATTTAATATTTTTTTGTTTTCATTGTATCTAGACTTAAGATAAAATAACAAATTTTGTGGAATTGAAAAGATCTTTCTAATTTTTTATGAATCCTGAGGTTATGATGAATTACCTTCATTAAAAGGTAGAGATGCTATGGATTTTATTGCATCTGAACTTGAAAATATCAAAATATGAATGTTAATGTAATTATAAAATAATATATAAATTCAATCAATAATTCAAGGAATATAAGAAGTTATAATAAATTAATTCACTGGGCAATTATTTTGAATCATATTGAATTATACATCATCTCGTTTCCTAAATCACTTGAAATTATATTTTTCTTTCAGTGTGTTTTTATAAGATTTTATATTCTATGTTTTATAATTAGAAAACTCTTATTTTTCCTTTTTAATCATTTCATATCGAATATTCATGATTAAAGAGACTCTAGATCTAGGATTCACATTCTTCCAAAAATGGATGTTAAAAAAGTTCTAGTTTTGGACTTGTTGTTGTTTATTGTATAGATTGAAGAGATTCTTGGGATAGAGTTTCCTATTATTGACTAGAGTTTCAAATAATTTATAGTATAAAATTTCATATTCAAATAGTTTTTTGACCATTTTCATTATGTGAAACTTGTATCCCTTAAGTATGGGTATCGACCTTCCAATTTCTTAGGATAAAAACATGAACTCCATGATTGGATTTTTTTGGAAAAAAATAACCTTCATAATATTTTTCAAATTTTTTTCTTTGTTTTTTTTCCAATATGAACATAATTTTATTATTTTATGATTATATTTCTTTTATCAATTCTGTTGGTTATCTTCCAATATTTTATTTTCCAAAATGTATATTTTTTCTAGTTGAACATTTATTTGGTTGGAAATTGTATCATCAAATCAATTTACTATTTGAGTGGGTAAATAGTTATATATTGAGTTTTAAACTTTAATTATCCCCCTCTTTAATATGTCATGAATCCAACAACTAGGATAACACATGATATTATAGTGTAACTCTTTATCATTTTGAACTTACTTTCTTTTTTGTTTTTATTTTTTTTCATTTTTTTATAGTAACACATAAAAGTGGTAAGATATATTTCCTTTTATATAGAAGTAATATGAATCCAAAATATTGTGAATATGAATTTTAGATGGATACAAAAATTCTGGAGATTACTATGGGTTAAATGATTATCAAATGATTTTTTTTATTATGGATACTAGTGTTTATTATTATAGACTGATAACTTGTATTTTAAAGATTCTAAAGAAAACAATTCTCTGTTTACTCATGATAAAAAACTACAATAGCAAGAAGAAAACAAGTTCTAAGAAATATTGTTAGGTTCAATGGGATGAAACATATATATTCAAATATTTTCATGTGATACAGGGAATAGAATTTGGTAAATATTAAAAATCACACATTTTAGAACATCAGTTGTTTTTGGAAACTCCATGATTAATGATTACAGTATACTATCAATAATTTGACTTTATACTAGGTTAATAAGTAAAATAAATTAAATGTAGATTTATGATGTACATTAATTAACTACAACCAATTAGAGAGAAGATAATATTAGATGACCAGTAGGTTGACTATATCATATACACTCTTCCTAAAGTTTGTTATTCTGAAAAAACAATAATAGATGATATTAATATTTATATTATGGTTAGTGTTAATGTTATTATTGGTAATCTCATAAAACATTAGAATAAACATAATATAGATAATGATAAAGATAAGGGGAAAAATATAAATTCATTTTTTTAACATCCAGATCTTTAAATTTAGATTTAACACTTCTAAGTCAACTACTATGAAGATAAAATATAATCATCATTCTAATAATACTAGTTTAAAATTTAGTGAAGGAAAAAATTCAAATAAACTAAGGTGTATGAACAAGATTTATGGAAAGGATGTCTAAAATGCCATTATAAGGATAGAAAAGAGGAATATATAGAGATTTTTTTGAAGGAAGTTATTTATAATGAATGTAAAAAACATGGACACATCATTCCAAAGGGGATGAATAAAGAGAAAGAATATAAAAAATCAGATAATAGATAATGAAGAAAATCATTTAGAGAAATGACTTGTACTTGGAGTTATTGTAAATACTGATCTTTTTATGATAGGAGTTGATGAGAAAGTGATAATTTCCTAAAAAATATTATATTTTATTCCAATTACCTAAAGAATGAAATTTTAATTATTATAAATATAGTATTGGAATAAATTATTAATTTATATTTACATTTTGATATCACTTTTTATTTGGATGAAGAGTATGAGGATAATGATCCATCATTCAAATAAATGTATAGATATGTGAATTTCCATGGGAATAAGAATAAAAAGCTTATGAAAGGAAATGATTCTTCTCTATAAGATCATACAAAATTAAATGATATAATTTCAAAACTTATTTACGAGTTATACACCATATCTAAAATTGTTTCACCTCATGATGATCAAAACATATCTATGATAATAAATTAAAAATATGGTAGTTATAAAACTATTTTACCAAATTCTTCTTCTAATATGGATAATTTTGAGAATCTTTTATGATAGTTGAAGCATATGTATATATCTTTGAAATTAGATTTTATCTCTATAAATTCACACTTCTTTTACAATTACTTCATTTAAAAAAATACACCCTTTGTCGCTAATTAATATAGACGAGGCCATTCATGAAAAGAATTTTCTTTTAAGAAATTTCAATCCTTAAAAACCAGAGGGATTATATTTCTATAGAACTACATTATGTTCAATATCATATGGTTGAAAAAAAAAATTATTCATAATGTTTTTATACTAACTTTAATTGACCCAATAAATTTTGGGTACCAAACTCTTATCCTTAAAATTTCATAAAAATAGTTTGCGTACTAGTAGTCGAAACACCTGATATATAGAAAATGGTTTTTCTCAGTGCGTGACTAGAAATAAATCCAACATTATAAACGTATAAAATATGGTTGTGTGGAATGTTTCTTTTATATTCAATACATAATAAAAAAGTATCAGTATACATAATGTTTTATATTTTGGTATGAATCATATTTCAAATTTATTTTCATTGATAGTAGTTAAGAACAACATTGATAATATATTTAATCTATGTGACTAAATTTACTATATTAACTTTGTGAATAATAAATATAGCATCAAATTTTCTGGAGTACACATTTATGTTGATAGGAATTTTTATGTTTACTTGATTAACATAAAGGACATTAGTTTTTTAAAAATACCTTGTATTATGTTTGTAGAATATTTATCTAGGATTTTTCATAGGAGGTTATGATATTTCATTTTGTGTAACTTAGCTAAACTATCCTGGAGAGGAATAGTAGATGAGTCATTATAACTTAAGTTCAACTCTTCCTGAGTCTATAAGTCTTTCCAATTTGTTAAGAAAAAAAGGTATGATATAAAATTACATGACAAATCTCCACTTTTAATCCTATAATGTTAGTGAACATGGTTCTTTTTTCCCTAAAAAACTATAATCCTAAAAGTAAAACACTTGGTGTGTGTCTTTATTCATGATTATTACATGTTTACTTGATCAATTTTCTTACTCTCAAGTCTGTAGTACACTTTTGTAAATGTTTTATTCTCTTATTAAAAATAATAAAAACCTACATGTAGTCACTATCTAGAGTTATCATAGTGGTTAATTGATAAATTACACTTTTAAAAATTTTGAAGTGAACAATGTTTTACTCATAACATCTTGGCACCATGAACTCCATATCAAAATAATGTAGTTGGATTATGGAATAAATCCCTTACCGAATTTTCTACGACTTTTTGGTGTGAATATTGTGTTTCTAAATATTTTTGTGAAGAATCCATCAATATTTTCTATTATACTATTTATTGTGTTTTATTTGACCGATTTCAAATAACAAAAATTACAAATTTTTGAATGGTATGAAATCAAAACATTATTACCTCAATGTTTTCAAATTTTAAGTGTTAATTATGAATAATAAGGATAATCTATATAAATATGATCCAAATATTGATTAAGGTACATTTATTGGTTATACTAACATTATTAAGGCTTATCATGTTCTCAACAAGAATACACGTACTTTATAAGAAACAATACATGTCATTTTGACGAGTTTTAACCGTATGAAACATTTAGACATATAAATTATGAAAATAACTTGGATTTTGTTTTTGAAATTTTTTCTAATTTATTTTTTAAATTTAAAATAAATCCATTAAACTTTATCTTAATAGAATCTAGACTAATGAAATAATTACTATTGGAAGCTATATTAATGGAATTATTTCAACCAATCAATGAGGAACAACATCATTTTTTTATCTAAAAACTAAATAATCCTAAGGAATAATCCCAATGATAATATAATAGGGGATGTAGATAAACTAGTTAGATGTAGAATTTCCATTAGAAATTAATATTCTAATCATTCATTCTTTTCTCAATTTGAACCTAATCCTAAATATGATTCCTTGGGTGATGTGATTTAGATAATTTATTTGAAATGAGAATTTAATTAATTAAAAGTAAACATTGTTTGTAAATTAGTTGAGATCCCTTCTGATATTCCTCTTATTAGAGTCAATGGTTCTTTTAGAATAAGTATGATGAAAATAAAATTATTTTCGGAAATAATGACAGTCTAGTTGAAAAGGGTTATAATCAGGTATATGGTATATATTATAGAAAAACCTTTTCATCCATCATTATAGTCTATTCCATTAAATTTATATTGTCATTCATATCTCATATGTAATTTAATCTATTTTAAATGTATGTAAAGAGTGACTTTCATAATGGTTATGTCTATGAAGAGGTTTATATTTAATTACCACCTTGTTTTGAAAATATTAATTTATCATAACATGAATTTGACCATACCAAATCATGCTATTGACTTCAAAACAGCCCAATAACCTATTATGTTATATTTTATACTATCTTATTTCTTATAGAGTTTGTTAATGGAATGGTATAAACAAATCATTTTATTTAGAATATTTTTAATATAACCATCATTGTAAAAATCTACATTAATGACATATTTTTTGTTTCAATAACAAAATCATTTGTAGATAGTTCTTCAAAACTTATGAAATTTAAATTTGATATGAGAATGATGGGTGAACATAATTATATTTTAGATTCAAAATAACTCATTTAATAGAAGGAACTATCTTAACAAAACATAATTTTATTAGATAATTACTTAAGTATTTTAAATCTAACAACACCTCTTTTATTATTACTCTTTTAGTACTTTTTATAACCATGAACTTGATGAATATCGGAAACTAGTTGATCAACAATATGTTAGGGGGATGAACATAAGTTTTATTTACTTGATGACTAGTTGAATATATATTATGTACTCTGTATTATTATGCATGAGGTTCTAAGATAATCTGAATGAATCCCATAATAAAGTAGTTAAATGGATCAAATGTAACATTAAAGTAACTTTAAAACGTGGATTTTTTTATTCATCTATAAATGAGTTTAATATTACGAGGTATTCAGATACTGAATTAAGTGGTTAAAAAATGTTTCTTAAGAGAACTTCTAAAAAATTATAATCTTAGTGATTATTTATTCTCGTGCTAAAATAAATTGAAATGTTCAGATCCACTTTATTCTTGTAATTCTGAATAAATGGAAGTCGGAAGTCAATATAGTGAATTATTCTAGATGCATGACATACTCATGAATTTTAGGTTGTTTTTTTTTTAAAATTTTATTCTTTGTGAGATCATAAGTACTAATTTCTCCCCAAATAACCCTACACATCATTCATGAATTGAACACAAAGATATAACACACTACTTCCTTTTTTATTACAAAAAATATATATCATATTCATGTTTACTGAAACTATAGATCAAACTTCATAAGTTTTTAAAAAACATTTTAATTTAGATGTATTTTAATATATTACATAGAAGTTATGTATTATATGTTGGAAGTGATAATAAATTCAAATTAATATTTCACTATCTCTGGTCATTGAAAAACTCAATGATAAATGATGACGAAATTAATTATTTATATAGAACTACCGAAAATTCTATTCAATCACATAATTTGTTTTGAAATTTTGTTGAAAAAAAATCATATGTATTTTGATCAATTTTATAAATATGGAATAAAAATTCTTATTTATAAACTTTAATTAAATTATTTATGGTATTATTTACTTCAAGTGTTTTTATTATGATAATATCATATTTTAATATTTTCCCTTAAATATTTTTGGTTACTTTTATATATTCTTAATTTGTGTTAAATTTAATTTCAAATATATTTCGATTACTCTTATATGTTAATAGTCATGTATAGTTCACTACCTTTACATAAGATTTCATAGTTTTTGAAAATTTTCACCTTATATTGATTATTAATCTATAAGGGTAGTGTTTTATTTTTTCCTTAAATAAGAGTTTTTCATGATAGATAGGATAATTTAATTTTACAATTATTTCCCAATCCATCTTCATTTGAATAATATCATCCATATACATCGAGATATAACTTTTTAATGTCTCATTTATTTTTTTTCTATTAGTTAAACCAATATGAGGATAAAGGATTTTTTTATGTCATTTTAGTAAAGGGAAGAAAATGAAGTTTGTAATCCCATGAGGGGAATTGGAATTCTGAAGACTAAAACAAGAATTTACAAAAGATGAGTTTACTCTTATGTATTTATTAAAAATATATACCTGGAAAATATTTTATTAATATTTTTTAAAAGTTTTCTACTCTTACCGAATTTAATTTTCTTATTCTTAATTGTTTTTGTATGATAATTCTTTATTTTTTTCTTTTTTGGAAATCCAAAATGGGGGGATTTAAGGGATTGAAAGATTTTCTATTTTTCTTTTCAATTTATTTTATTTATTTCTTCTATTATATCGGAAATTTTATAACTATTTTTTAACATTTTATTATATAAAATTTTTGTTAAGGGGGAGATTTATTGTTACATACCATATTTGTTTCTTAAGGGAATGTTTTTAGTCGCATGATTATTACATCTAAGGGGAATTTTTTAGATTTTTTAGGAATTTTTATTTTTAAATTTCTTCAAAACATACCATTTCATTTGTTGCTTATGACTATAAAAAATAGGTACATTATTGAGTCCAATAAATCTTATACATCCCTTGTTATGAAAATCACAATATACTAATTTTTTTTTGTTTTATAAGATTTGGGTGTTTTATATTCAATTTATATAAAAAAACATTAAATTATAATTTTTCATAAACAAATTATATAAAAAAAATTATCGTGAAGTCATAATGAATTTATTTCATTGAAAGTTAGAGCTTGTTCAAATACAATTTTCATTAAACAAGATGATATTAGAATATGAAAATTCATAGTTCATATAGTTTCTTCTAAAAATTATACTTATTAATCAAGTAATGAATGATGATGCTAGTTATTAACACATTGAGTAATTCTAGCGAATCATGCAGAATTCCACATCATCTCTTTTCCTAGTGCACTTCTAATTGTATTTTTCATTTATTATGTCTTTAGAAAATATTTTATTGTGTGTTTTATCATTAAAAAGATCCAATTTTTTGTTTTATAATCATAGTAAATTTGATTTGATTGATCTATGTGACTTAAGATCTAATATTACACTTTGTTTAATGTGGATGTTTGATGATCTACATTGTTGGACATGTTACTAGTAATTATTCTAGTCGAAGTTGAGCTAAAAAATTTATCAATCTAATACCGACTAGAGTGTTGAAGAAGTCATAGTGTGGACTTGTATCTTCCAATAACTATTAAAAAATGTTTAAATTTTATAAAATCGTTTCCCATATGTATTGGTAAAAACCATCTTACCACTTTGGGATAACATAGAAGAATTTTAGGAGTGAATATTTTTTGTAACAATTATTCTTTATTTGATTTCTCATATTTCTATGCAAACTTCCTTGTTCTATTAAAAAATGAAATTATTTTCCTCATTTTAGGAATTAATTGATTTTATTAGTTATGTTTTTTAACATTAAATAGTTCAATGTTCTACTACATAAATTTATTTTTTATGCTAAATTTTGATTTGGTTAGAAATTAAATCTTCTGATCAATTTACCATTTGAGTGTGTGAGAAATTATATGTTGAGTTTTTTCCTTCAATTCACCCCTCCATATTATTCAATGTTTTTTCAAACATAGAGAAAAATAAACTAAATATAATTGATTTTTATTGACTAATACTTGTGTAATTTGACAATTAAATGTGTGTATTTTACTATGGTGTGTCTGAATTACTTGAAAATCAAATGAAAACAAATTTTTAATAATTTTTTAAGTTAAAATGATTTAATTGATATTACCAAATATGTGTTTTTAGATATAATTGAATGTTAAATGGTTATGATATGAATATTTTATATATTTAAATGATAATTAATGATGAATTAATATTATAGTATGTGAAGAAAATAATAATGGTGAATTTTTAAGAAAAATAATTATTGCTAACTTTTGTAAATGAGGAATAATTTTTAAATTCATCATATTAAATTATCAATTTTTGTGTGTGTGGTAATGTGATTCTAATGATTTCATAAATGAATTTTTTTAATTTTCAGTAAATAAAAAATGGCGTTTTAATGCATTTATATATTGATTTCTTTTATAAACAGGGTTGATTTAATCACTTGGATGATAAGTGATGTAAAATTTATTAGTGAGGTGTATGGGTAATAAGAGATGATATTTAAATGCCTGGGATATTATTATATATTTTAATTATACATTTATTTGTGTTAAATGATGATTTTATATTATTATAAATAAAGATACTAAAAAAGATGTTAATTTTTTAAAATCATGAGTAATTATTTTATTAAATGATAGTTTTATAACATTCAATCATTTATGATTTTGAATGTTGTGTTGTGAATTTTCATGGATCAAAAATAATATAAGAGGGATTTAAATGTGAAAATTTTCATATATATACAAGAATTAATTAATTATATATGATACTTTTAATTTATGATCCATTATTAATTTAAAATTGTTGTTAGGAATTAAGATAAATTAAAAAAGTATATAAATGGAAATTTGTATTGGGGGAAATGGGTTGTATGTGTTGGAAATTGTTTAAATGGATTTTGAATTAATATTGAATAATTTTATGATATTTAAATGACATGAAATTGGTGAATAATTTTTCTAGGTAATTAAATAAATTTTTAATAATGATTTATACTATATAATTATGTGATCTATATAAAGGAAATGATTTTTTAATAAATAATTCTTTATGAATTTAAACAGGGTATTTAACAATTATATGATAATGAAAGTATATATTATTTGTTTATTTTATGATGGAAATGATATTGTGATATTTTAAAATTGATATATATATACACTACTGTAAGTAAGGATATTAGCGACCGCCATTGGCGGTCGCTAAAGGTCTTTAGCGGCCGCGCAGAGACCGCCATTGGCGGTCGCTGTTGCCTCGTCGCTAGAGGCCTTTAGCGACCGCCAATGGCGGTCGCTATAGAAGGCCGGCAGATCGGCCTTCAGCGACCGCCAGGCGGTCGCTGAAGGCCCTCTACCGGGCACCCTATAGCGACCGCCTATGGCGGTCGCTATTCTAAAAAAAAAAAAATTTAAAATTTTTTTTATTGAATTGAATATAAATATATACATATATATATATATATATAAATATTCATATATATACTATTAAATACAATATTTTAAATATATATATATATATATAATATTTTAAATGTTTTAATATATATATAATATCAAATCATTGTGCTATAATAATTTAAAAACTTCGATTCAAGAAATAATCTCATTTCAGGTCGTTCGGAGCACGTTTGCTCCGAATGGGACCGCCGCACGCCGTTTTGGTGTTTTATGGCGCCGGAAACGCGTTTCCGGCCGCCGCGGTCACACGGCACCTCCGAATGAGGTGCCGTCTGGCCGACCATTTCACAATTCACGCCCCGGATGTTGTCGTACGGTTTCGTGGCATTCGGAGGTCGTTCGGGTGGTTTTGACCCCCCAACGCGCCATTTCAGCGCGCGTCGCGCTGCTGAAAACGACACAATCGGACGTACCGTGCGCACCGCACGTCTGATGGACGTGCGGCCTCCTCCTGCATCTCAGGAATAATATTTCTATCGTTCCCGTGCGGTTTCAGGTCGTTCGGAGCACGTTTGCTCCGAATTGGACCGCTGCACGCCGTTTTGGTGTTTAATGGCGCCGGAAACGCGTTTCCGGCCGGCGCGGTCACACGGAACCTCCGAATGAGGTGCTGTCTGGCCGACCATTTCACAATTCACGCCCCGGATGTTTTCGTACGGTTTCGTGGCATTCGGAGGTCGTTCGGGTGGTTTTGACCCCCCAACGCGCCATTTCAGCGCGCGCCGCGCTGCTGAAAACGACACAATCGGACGTGCCGCGCGCACCGCACGTCCGATGGACGTGCGGCCTCCTCCTGCATCTCAGGAATAATATTTCTATCGTTCCCGTGCGGTTTCAGGTCGTTCGGAGCACGTTTGCTCCGAATTGGACCGCCGCACGCCGTTTTGGTGTTTAATGGCGCCGGAAACGCGTTTCCGGCCGCCGCGGTCACGCGGCACCTCCGAATGATGTGCCGTCTGGCCGACCATTTCACAATTCACGCCCCGGATGTTGTCGTACGGTTTCGTGGCATTCGGAGGTCGTTCGGGTGGTTTTGACCCCCCAACGCGCCATTTCAGCGCGCGCCGCGCTGCTGAAAACGACACAATCGGACGTGCCGCGCGCACCGCACGTCCGATGGACGTTCGGCCTCCTCCTGCATCTCAGGAATTATATTTCTATCCTTCCCGTGCGGTTTCAGGTCGTTCGGAGCACGTTTGCTCCGAATTGGACGCCGCACGCCGTTTTGGTGTTTAATGGCGCCGGAAACGCGTTTCCGGACGCCGCGGACACACGGCACCTCCGAATGAGGTTCCGTCTAGCCGACCATTTCACAATTCACGCCCCGGATGTTGTCGTACGGTTTCGTGGCATTCGGAGGTCGTTCGGGTGGTTTTGACCCCCCAACGCGCCATTTCAGCTCGCGCCGCGCTGCTGAAAATGACACAATCGGACGTGCCGCGCGCACCGCACGTCCGATGGACATGCGGCCTCCTCCTGCATCTCAGGAATAATATTTCTATCGTTCCCGTGCGGTTTCAGGTCGTTCGGAGCACATTTGCTCCGAATTGGACCGCCGCACGCCGTTTTGGTGTTTAATGGCGCCGGAAAAGCGTTTCCGGCCGCCGCGGTCACACGGCATCTCCGAATGAGGTGCCGTCTGGCCGACCATTTCACAATTCACGCCCCGGATGTTGTCGTACGGTTTCGTGGCATTCGGAGGTCGTTCGGGTGGTTTTGACCCCCCAACGCGCCATTTCAGCGCGCGCCGCGCTGCTGAAAACGACACAATCGGACGTGCCGCGCGCACCGCACGTCCGATGGACGTGCGGCCTCCTCCTGCATCTCAGGAATAATATTTCTATCGTTCCCGTGCGGTTTCAGGTCGTTCGGAGCACGTTTGCTCCGAATTGGACCGCCGCACGCCGTTTTGGTGTTTAATGGCGCCGGAAACGCGTTTTCAGCCGCCGCAGTCACACGGCAACTCCGAATGATGTGCCGTCTGGCCGACCATTTCAAAATTCACGCCCCGGATGTTGTCGTACGGTTTCGTGGCATTCGCACGTCATTCGGGTGGTTTTGACCCCCCAACGCGCCATTTCAGCGCGCGCCGCGCTGCTGAAAACGACACAATCGGACGTGCCGCGCGCACCGCACGTCCGATGGACGTGCGGCCTCCTTCTGCATCTCAGGAATAATATTTCTATCGTTCCCGTGCGGTTTCAGGTCGTTCGGAGCACGTTTGCTTCGAATTGGACCGCCGCACGCCGTTTTGGTGTTTAATGGCGCCAGAAACGCGTTTTCGGCCGCCGCGGTCACACGGCACCTCCGAATGAGGTACCGTCCGGCCGACCATTTCAAAATTCACGCCCCGGATGTTGTCGTACGGTTTCGTGGCATTCGGAGGTCGTTCGGGTGGTTTTGACCCCCCAACGCGCCATTTCAGCGCGCGCCGCGCTGCTGAAAACGACACAATCGGACGTGCCGCGCGCACTGCACGTCCGATGGACGTGCGGCCTCTTCCTGCATCTCAGGAATAATATTTCTATCGTTCCCGTGCGGTTTCAGGTCGTTCGGAGCATGTTTGCTCCGAATTGGACCGCCGCACGCCGTTTTGGTGTTTAATGGCGCCGGAAACGCGTTTCCGGCCGCCGCGGTCACACGGCACCTCCGAATGATCTGCCGTCTGGCCGACCATTTCACAATTCACACTCCGGATGTTGTCGTACGGTTTCGTGGCATTCGCACGTCGTTCGGGTGGTTTTGACCCCCCAACGCGCCATTTCAGCGCGCGCTGCGCTGCTGAAAACGACACAATCGGACGTGTCACGCGCACCGCACGTCCGATGGACGTGCGGCCTCCTCCTGCATCTCAGTAATAATATTTCTATCGTTCCCGTGCGGTTTCAGGTCGTTCGGAGCACGTTTGCTCCGAATTGGACCACCGCACGCCGTTTTGGTGTTTTATGGCGCCGGAAACGCGTTTCCGGCCGCCGCGGTCACACGGCACCTCCGAATGATGTGCCGTCTGGCCGACCATTTCACAATTCACGCCCCGGATGTTGTCGTACGGTTTCGTGGCATTCGCACGTCGTTCGGGTGGTTTTGACCCCCCAACGCGCCATTTAAGCGCGCGCCGCGCTGCTGAAAACGACACAATCGGACGTGCCACGCGCACCGCACGTCCGATGGACGTGCGGCCTCCTCCTGCATCTCAGGAATAATATTTCTATCGTTCCCGTGCGGTTTCAGGTCGTTTGGAGCACGTTTGCTCCGAATTGGACCGCCGCACGCCGTTTTGGTGTTTAATGGCGCCGGAAACGCGTTTACGGCCGCCGCGGTCACACGGCACCTCCGAATGAGGTGCCGTCTCGCCGACCATTTCACAATTCACGCCCCGGATGTTGTCGTACGGTTTCGTGGCATTCGGAGGTCGTTCGGGTGGTTTTGACCCCCCAACGCGCCATTTCAGCGCGCGCCGCGCAACTGAAAACGACACAATCGGACGTGCCGCGCGCACCGCACGTCCGATGGATGTGCGTCCTCCTTCTTCATCTCAGGAATAATATTTCTATCGTTCCTGTGCAGTTTCAGGTCGTTCGGAGCACGTTTGCTCCGAATTGGACCGCCGCACGCCGTTTTGGTGTTTAATGGCGCCGGAAACGCGTTTCCGGCCGCCGCGGTCACACGGCACCTCCGAATGAGGTGCCGTCTGGCCGAACATTTCACAATTCACGCCCCGGATGTTGTCGTACGGTTTCGTGGCATTCGGAGGTCGTTCGGGTGGTTTTGACCCCCCAACGCGCCATTTCAGCGTGCGCCGCGCTGCTGAAAACGACACAATTGGACGTGCCGCGCGCACCGCACGTCCGATGGACGTGCGGCCTCCTCCTGCATCTCAGGAATAATATTTCTATCGTTCCCATGCGGTTTCAGGTCGTTCGGAGCACGTTTGCTCCGAATGGGACCGCCGCACGCCGTTTTGGTGTTTTATGGCGCCGGAAACGCGTTTCCGGCCGCCGCGGTCACACAGAACCTCCGAATGAGGTTCCGTCTGGCCGACCATTTCACAATTCACGCCCCTGATGTTGTCGTACAGTTTCGTGGCATTCGGAGGTCATTCGGGTGGTTTTGACCCCCCAACGTGTCATTTCAGCGCGCGCCGCGCTGCTGAAAACGACACAATCGGACGTACCGCGCGCACCGCACGTCCGATGGACGTGCGGCCGCCTCCTGCATCTCAGGAATAATATTTCTATCGTTTCCGTGCGGTTTCAGGTCGTTCGGAGCACGTTTGCTCCGAATTGGACCGCCGCACGCCGTTTTGGTGTTTAATGGCGCCGGAAACGCGTTTTCGGCCGCCGCGGTCACACGGCACCTCCGAATGAGGTGCCGTCTGGCCGAACATTTCACAATTCACGCCCCGGATGTTGTCGTACGGTTTCGTGGCATTCGGAGGTCGTTCGGGTGGTTTTGACCCCCCAACGCGCCATTTCAGCGTGCGCCGCGCTGCTGAAAACGACACAATCGGACGTGCCGCGCGCACCGCACGTCCGATGGACGTGCGGCCTCCTCCTGCATCTCAGGAATAATATTTCTATCGTTCCCATGCGGTTTCAGGTCGTTCGGAGCACGTTTGCTCCGAATGGGACCGCCGCACGCCGTTTTGGTGTTTTATGGCGCCGGAAACGCGTTTCCGGCCGCCGCGGTCACACAGAACCTCCGAATGAGGTTCCGTCTGGCCGACCATTTCACAATTCACGCCCCGGATGTTGTCGTACAGTTTCGTGGCATTCGGAGGTCGTTCGGGTGGTTTGACCCCCCAACGCGCCATTTCAGCGCGCGTCGCGCTGCTGAAAACGACACAATCGGACGTGCCGCGCGCACCGCACGTCCGATGGACGCGCGGCCTCCTCCTGCATCTCAGGAATAATATTTCTATCATTCCCGTGCGGTTTCAGGTCGTTCGGAGCACGTTTGCTCCGAATGGGACCGCCGCACGCCGTTTTGGTGTTTTATGGCGCCGGAAACGCG
Source organism: Viscum album (assembly GCA_963277665.1). Classification (NCBI taxonomy): domain Eukaryota; kingdom Viridiplantae; phylum Streptophyta; class Magnoliopsida; order Santalales; family Viscaceae; genus Viscum; species Viscum album. The sequence continues at coordinate 1,771,300,154 of OY728152.1, forward strand.
TTTCCGGCCGCCGCGGTCACACGGAGCCTCCGAATGAGGTGCCTTCTGGCCGACCATTTCACAATTCACGCCCCGGATGTTCTCGTACGGTTTCGTGGCATTCGGAGGTCGTTCGGGTGGTTTTGACCCCCCAACGCGCCATTTCAGCGCGCGCCGCGCTGCTGAAAACGACACAATCGGACGTGCCGCGCGCACCGCACGTCCGATGGACGTACGGCCTCCTCCTGCATCTCAGAAATAATATTTCTATCGTTCCCGTGCGGTTTCAGGTCGTTCGGAGCACGTTTGCTTCGAATTGGACCGCCGCACGCCGTTTTGGTGTTTAATGGCGCCGGAAACGCATTTCCTGCCGCCGCGGTCACACGGCACCTCCGAATGATGTGCCGTCTGGCCGACCATTTCACAATTCACGCCCCAGATGTTGTCGTACGGTTTCGTGGAATTCGGAGGTCGTTCGGGTGGTTTTGACCCCCCAACGCGCCATTTCAACGTGCGCCGCGCTGCTGAAAACGACACAATCAGACGTGCCGCGCGCACCGCACGTCCGATGGACGTGCGGCCTCCTCCTGCATCTCAGGAATAATATTTCTATCGTTCCCGTGCGGTTTCAGGTCGTTCGGAGCACGTTTGCTCCGAATTGGACCGTCGCACGCCGTTTTGGTGTTTAATGGCACCGGAAACGCGTTTCCGGCCACCACGGTCACACGGCACCTCCGAATAGGGTGCCGTCTAGACGAAAATTTCACAATTCACGCCCCGGATGTTTTCGTACGGTTTCGTGGCATTCTGAGGTTGTTCGGGTGGTTTTGACCCCCCAACGCGCCATTTCAGCGCGCGCCGCGCTGCTGAAAACGACACAATCGGACGTGCCGCGCGCACCGCACATCCGATGGATGTGCGGCCTCCTCCTGCATCTCAGGAATAATATTTCTATCGTTCCCGTGCAGTTTCAGGTCGTTCGGAGCACGTTTGCTCCGAATTGGACCGCCGCACGCCGTTTTGGTGTTTAATGGCGCCGGAAACGCTTTTCCGGCCGCCGCGGTCACACGGCACCTCCGAATGATGTGCCGTCTGGCCGACCATTTCACAATTCACGCCCCGGATGTTGTCGTACGGTTTCGTGGCATTCGGACGTCGTTCGGGTGGTTTTGACCCCACAACGCGCCATTTCAGCGTGCGCCGCGCTGCTGAAAACGACCCAATCGGACGTGTCGCGCGCACCGCACGTCCGATGGACATGCGGCCTTCTCCTGCATCTCAGGAATAATATTTCTATCGTTCCCGTGCGGTTTCAGGTCGTTCGGAGCACGTTTGCTCCGAATTGGACCGCCGCACGCCGTTTTGGTGTTTAATGGCGTCGGAAACGCGTTTCCGGCCGCCGCGGTCACACGTCACCTCCGAATGATGTGCCGTCTGGCCGAAAATTTCACAATTCACTCCCCGGATGTTGTCGTACGGTTTCGTGGCATTCAGAGGTCGTTCGGGTGGTTTTGACCCCCCAACGCGCCATTTCAGCGCGCGCCGCGCTGCTGAAAACGACACAATCGGACGTGTCGCGCGCACCGCACGTCCGATGGACGTGCGGCCTCCTCCTGCATCTTAGGAATAATATTTCTATCGTTACCGTGCGGTTTCAGGTCGTTCGGAGCACGTTTGCTCCGAATTGGACCGCCGCACGCCGTTTTGGTGTTTAATGGCGTCGGAAACGCGTTTCCGGCCGCCGCGGTCACACGGAACCTACGAATGATGTGCCGTCTGGCCGACCATTTCACAATTCACGCCCCGGATGTTGTCGTACGGTTTCGTGGCATTCGGACGTCGTTCGGGTGGTTTTGACCCCCAACGCGCCATTTCAGCGCGCGCCGCGCTGCTGAAAACGACACAATCGGACGTGCCACGCGCACCGCACGTCCGATGGACGTGCGGCCTCCTCCTGCATCTCAGGAATAATATTTCTATCGTTCCCGTACGGTTTCAGGTCGTTCGGAGCACGTTTGCTCTGAATTGGACCGCCGCACGCCGTTTTGGTGTTTAATGGCGCCGGAAACGCGTTTCCGGCCGCCGCGGTCACACGACACCTCCGAATGATGTGCCGTCTGGCCGACCATTTCACAATTCACGCCCCGGATGTTGTCGTACGGTTTCGTGGTATTCGGACGTCGTTCGGGTGGTTTTGACCCCCCAACGCGTCATTTCAGCGCGCTCCGCACTGCTGAAAACGACACAATCGGACGTGCCGCGCGCACCGCACGTCTGATGGACGTGCGGCCTCCTCCTGCATCTCAGGAATAATATTTCTATCGTTCCCGTGCGGTTTCAGGTCGTTCGGAGCACGTTTGCTCTGAATTGGAACGCTGCACGCCGTTTTGGTGTTTAATGGCGCCGGAAACGCGTTTCCGACCGCCGCGGTCACACGGCACCTCCGAATGAGGTGCCCTCTGGCCGACCATTTCAAAATTCACGCCCCGGATGTTGTCGTACGGTTTCGTGGCATTCGGACGTCGTTCGGGTGGTTTTGACCCCCCAACGCGCCATTTCAACGCGCGCCGCGCTGCTGAAACGGACACAATCGGGGGGCTGTACGGGGGTGCGGGGGGCTGTACGGGGGTGGCGGGGGGGCTGTACGGGGGTGCGGGGGGCTGTACGGGGGTGCGAGGGGGCTGTACGGGGTTGCGGGGGGCTGTACGGGGGTGCGGGGGGGGGGGGGGGGGGGGGCTGTACGCGGGTGCGGGGGGCTGTACGGGGTGGCGGGGGGCTGTACGGGGGTGGCGGGGGGCTGTACAGGGGTTCGGGGGGCTGTACGGGGGTGCGGGGGGGGGGGGGGGGGGATGTACGGGGGTGCGGGGGGCTGTACGGGGGTGGCGGGGGCCTGTACGGGGGTGGCGGGGGGCAATACGGGGGTGCGGGGGGCTGTACGGGGGTGGGGGGGGGGGGCTGTACGGGGGTGCGGGGGGCTGTACGGGGGTGGGGGGGGGGGGGGCTGTACGGGGGTGCGGGGGGCTGTACGGGGGTGCGGTTGGCTGAACGGGGGTGTGGGGGGGGGGAGGGGGGGCTGTACGGGGGTGCGGGGGGCTGTACTGGGTGGCGGGGTGCTGTACGGGGGTGGCGGGGGGCAGTACGGGGGTGCGGGGGGTTGTACGGGGGTGCGGGGGGCTGTACGGGGGTGCGGGGGGGCTGTACGGGGGCCAGGTGCCTACAACAAATAAACATTATAAATATTTTAATAACAAACATAATTTAAAATAAATAAATAAATACAGTATATACCTGCGTCGTATGATCCCCTGTACCATCAGCTCGACGCACATATTCCCGCAGTGCTCTAACCTCAGCTGTCAATTGCGCATTTGTCTCCTCGGAAGCGCGCAGCCGTGCCTCAAAATCTGACATCTGCTGTGTCATATGAGCAACAGCAGGACCGACAACCGCAGCGCGTGACACTACAGAACGAGGAATCCCTGCTCCATAGGTCAAACTATAGCCATGCCCGTCCCGACCAATAATGCGATGAAAGATCTCATCCCGTCGCATGGGAAGCTGTCGCTGGTCCTCTGGCAGATGTTCTAACTCAACTTCAAATTGATCCTGTGAAATATTTAAATATATATAAATATATATATGTTAATATAAAGATTTATGTAATTATTGGTAAGTACAGACACTTACTATCAATGCTGCAACCTCTGGATCATTGCGATCACGAGTCCTTATCCACACCGACATTTTATCAGTTGCTGCACCTTGCCCTCGCAACTGTATATTAAAAGAATATAAACACGAAACCATATTAATTAATAAATTAATAAATTAATAATATATACCTCATGTCGGATCTGAGACACATGACGAGTCCCGAGCCTGTGAGATGGTCCCTGCAACGCTCGATTCTCCGAATGGCGTGTTCACACCTCCTACATTCAATTCATTCAAATTTCAAACAAATCACATATTCTTGAAAATATATATACAGAAAAATAATTAATATACAAACCGCAACACCCTCAGTAGACCAATATGCAACCAAGTCACGCCACTGAGCCGGGAGGACACCTCTCGGGACTTTTTCCAAAATGTCAGGGGCACCCACATTTGGTACCCAGTGGTCCCTCTTCACTTTGCCTTTATAATCTTTCCACAGCTTACGGCATTTGCTCATACACACGGGCCGAAACTCTTCAGTGCATACTTTCAAATTTTTCTATAATGAAAATAATCAAACATATTAGTATTATTTATAAATAGAAAATAAAGTAAAATTATTTTCTTACCTGAACCTCCCTCCATAGACGATCTAATGTTTCCTGAGGGATAGAAGCCCAATCACGCGTGGTCAATGGAAATCGATGTGGGTCACGTATGATATGACCCAGCTGACGAATAAATGCCGGGGCATTCGGTCCCACGGGATGAAATACCTCATCAAATGAAACATCTATCGTCGTGTCGGAATTCCATGCTAATATGCCATGACCAGTGCCTCTCCTGCGAGAGGAAGAAGCAACCGAGTCTGATCCTGTTGAAAACAATTTTATATATAAATTGACAAATGTTATATATATATATATATGTTAATTACATAAATAATATAGATAATGACTGTCAAACATACCTCGACCCTGAGACGTAGATGCCTCAGATGGATGATGTGGATTTTCTGCCTCTTCCCCTGACATGTCTGCAATCATACAAAATATCAGTAATGAGTCCAAAGTGTTTAAAAGATAAATTGGATTGTTCTTAATAAATCAAACTTGTACAACTGTTAATCAAACAAAAAATGGATTGAATAATTAGTAGTGAATGGATTTTAAAAAATCAGAAAGTTAATCAACCAAAATATTTATGACTGAATTAACTTACAAAAGTGAGGATTAAAACTTATAAGGATTTATAAAATTATTAGATAATTTATGATATCCTAGGACATTCTACTGAATAGCGGGAAAACAATTATACCTTTCATTAAGCATGCAAATCGACCGTTTCTCCTTCAACAGCCGCTCTGACCCAATAAATATCTTCTTCACGTTGAACTACGGTATGTTGATCAAGTTGTTGGTAAACAAACGGAACAGTCTCGGGTTCATCTTCTTCAAATAAAAACACTCCTCGCCGAGACATTTTGACAACAACTTGCCAACTTGGATCCGAAGGCAAAGTAACGAAGAATACTTGTTCCGCTTGTGATGTCAAGATGAAAGGTTCATTCTCAACTCGTTCATTATTTCTGTATAACATATAGTTAAAATTCACCAATGAAAACTGATATTGATCGACTTTACATCCACGCACTGGATCAACCCAATTACACTTTAACAATATGTACTTCAAACCGTGTGTGTATACAACTTCAATGATGTCTATCAATTGACCATAGTAATAACCAGAATCGACAAAGGGACAACCGATTCCACTGTTTTGTGTTGCTCGTTTGTCGTCAACATCTTTAATGCGAAATCGAAAACCATTACCATCAATAGCTTTATAACGACGAGCCGTTATAGATGGACCCTCAGCCAGTTGGATAAATACTTCAGGTAGCGTGGGGTCCCCTAACTCCCTCAGCTTACGAACCTACATAATTTATAAAAATCAATACTGATATATGCAGAAAGAATTAGTTTAATACTTCACTCATAATGAAAATCAATTTATACATACATAATCCTTGAACCAATCATGAAATGCCGCATAATGAGATTGTTGAATTTGCAACTCAGTCGCACGATGCATCTCTTCTTTTATCTCATTAATGTGTTTCCTGCAAATGATTACGCGATGTTTAAAAGATCAACTTATGCAAAGAAAACATGTAAAAGTTATACAAGTACATTGATAAGATACTTACTGCATTAATGGTGCAACTGATGGAGTATTGAACAAGATATATCGATGTGCTTGTATCCACTCGATGTTGTCCATATCAAATGTGGTTCCTTCTCCAACTGGACCATCATGAATCTGAGAGGGCTTATCTAATTTTGTTTCAACATCCGTAAGATATTCTGCACAAAAGGTAGTACACTCGTCCATCAAATAACCATTGGCTATTGATGCCTCTGGACGAGCTCTGTTGCGTACAAATCTTTTCAATGTACTCAAATACCGTTCAATAGGATACATCCACCTGAATTGCACTGGACCATCAGCCATTACTTCATCAGTTAGGTGCACTGTTAAGTGGACCATAACATCGAAAAATGAGGGGGGGAAAAGTTTCTCAAAGTGACAAAGCGTAAGTACAATTCGGTCCTGCAAACTTTTTAAATCACTCATTCGTTGATTTCTTAAACAAAGCTGTCTAAAAATATTACTCATCTCAATCAAGGGCTGAACAACATTGGGGGATAAACAATCACAAATTGCGATTGGAATCAACTGCTGAAGTAATATGTGATTATCATGACTTTTCAACCCTTGCAATGTCTTGCTCGTCAGATTCACACACTTTGAAATATTAGAAGAGTAACCATCAGGCACCTTGACCATCTTCAAAATGGAAAGAAATGTCTCTTTCTCCTCTGTAGTCATCGAATACTGTGCAGCAGGCATATATGCCTTGTTTCCCTCAGCTAACTGTAAATGAAACTGTTTCCTTAAACCCATTTCTTCCAAATCACGGCGTGCATTAACATGGTCCTTTGACTTTCCACTGACACCTAAAATGGTCCACAATATGTTATCACAAACATTTTTTTCAATGTGCATGACATCCAAATTATGCCTCAACATGTTAGTTTTCCAATACGGAAGACTATAAAAAATACTTTTCTTTTTCCAATTGTGACTGCGCTGCCTACCCGCAGCATGAATATTACGTACTGGAGGAGCCACCAAATCCTGAATTTCATATACCGTGCGGATGTTTTCTTCCTCAATCTGCGATAACATTTCGACTCCTGTCATGATCTTTGGTGCTGGGCTGAACTCTCTAGAACCATCAAATGCCACTCTGTCCTTTCTGAACCTGTGCTGGGGAGGGAGAAAACGCCTGTGACCCATGTATGCCCATTTTTTGGAATGTTTAAGCCATAAAGATTTTTTACTTTTATTGCAACAAGGGAAAGCAAATTCCCCTTTCGTACTCCAGCCTGATAAATTTGCATAAGCTGGGAAGTCATTGATTGTCCACAATAAAGCAGCATGCAGTTTGAACATTTCATTCGTTTCGCAGTCATAAGTCATCACACCATCTCCCCAAAATTCATTCAACTCATCAATCAATGGCTGAAGGTAAACATCAATCTTATCCCCCGGACTTTTAGGTCCATCAATAAGAGTGGAAAGTAATATAAATTGTTGCTTCATACAGAGCCACGGAGGAAGATTATATGGAACCAACACCACGGGACATGTGCTATGAGTTGCACCAACCATAGACTTGAATGGATTGAAACCATCTGCTGCCAATCCCAATCGGACATTACGAACATCTTTAGCAAAGTCGGGATGTCTCTTATCAAAATCCTTCCATGCATGAGAGTCTGCTGGGTGGGTTAACATGTCACTTTCATGAACTCTTTCTGTATTCCATCTCATTAAATTAGAAACTTTAGATGACATAAAAAATCTTTTCAACCTCGGTTTAAGGGGAAAGTAACGCATTTGCTTTACGGCAATCGGTTTCCCCTGTACCGCAATCTGACTTTGATGAGTCTTATTTCCCCTGTTCTCTTTCCACCTGGAAGCGCCACAAACCGTACAGATATCCAAATGAGCAGTTTCATTTCTAAACAACATACGGTTGTTTGCACATGCATCTATAGTCTCATATGTAAAACCTAAGTTCTCTGTCAACTTACGAGCATAGTAATACGACTCAGGAATCTTAGCGTCGACAGGAAGAACTTTTTTCAATAAAACCAAAATCATGTCGAATGATGTGTCTGACCAATTATTCAAAGTCTTCAAATGCAACAACTCCACGATAAACGACAGTTTATTGTAAGAAGTACATCCAGGATATAATTCTGTTTTCGCATCATCAAGTACTTCATAAAACCTCCTCGAATCACGATCTGCACCAGAGCGAAGATTTATCTCACCGGTCTCAAGATTCTGGATGTCAATGCCTTCAGGATCAAACCCACGTACCATTTCAGTAAGCATTTCATGCATTGGATCAGTCATCCTTGCATCAACATCCATCTGAGCTGCATCTGTATTTTGACAACGAACATATTCTTCGCCATGACGAGTCCAACTCTTATAATTTTTCAGAAATCCATTAAAGAAAAGGTGCTCCCTCACAGTATCTCGTGTGAATTGATATCTGTTAGCACATTTTCTACATGGACAACTAATATAGTCACTTTCAAATCCTCTCGTGAAGTCAATAAACTGCATAATTCCATTGAAATATTCTCTAGACGTTCGATTTGGAAGATCAATCAAACTCTTATCCATAATAATATCTGTATAACAAACATTTACACAATACTTATTACATTTACATTTTTCAAATCAACTATATTCAAAATAAATATTAACCATTTGTTTATGAACCATTGATAAAATAATAATGTAACTGAAAGCTCATCTTACCTGATTGAGCTACAAACCTGAAAGGGAGGGGAGCCGAAGGCGGTGCTGCGAGGGAGAGGAGGCAGCGAAGGGGAGCCGGAGCCAAAGGCGGTGCAGCAAGGGAGGGGACGGGCGGCAGCGGCGGCGGGGAGCTGGAGGAGAGGAGGCGGTGAGGGGACGGGGGACGGGCAGCGAGGGGGGGGGGGGTGTCCGGGGTCGGGGGGGGGGGGGGGGCTGTCCGAGGTGCGGGGAGGGGTGTCCGGGGTGTCAGGGGCCTGTCAGGGGTGCGGGCAGGGGTGTTCGGGGTGCGGGGTGCGGGGGTGTCCAGGGTGCGGGGGAGGGGGGGCTGTCTGGGGTGCAGGGGGGCTGTCGGGGGTGCGGGGTGGGGTGTCCGGGGTGCGGGGGGGCTGTCTGGGTTCGGAGGGGGGGTGTCCGAGTGCGGGGGGGGGGGGGGGGGGGGGGGGCTGTCCGGGGTGCAGGGGGGCTGTCCGGGTTCGGAGGGGGGTGTCCGAGTGCAGGGGGGGCTGTCCGGGGTGCGGGGAGGCGTCCGGGGTGCGGGGGGTGGTTCGGAGTGCGCGAGGGGGGGGGGGGGGGCTGTCCGGGGTGCGGGGAGGCGTCCGGGGTGCGGGGGGCGGTCCGGAGTGCGGGGGGGGGGGGGGGGGGTGCTGTCCGGGGTGCGGGGAGGCGTCCGGGGTGCGGGGGGCGGTCCGGAGTGCGCGCTGGGGGCTGTCCGGGGTGCGGGTGCCGTCCGGGGTGGGGGGGGGAGGGCCGAGAGGCCGGAGGGCGGCGGCCGGAGGCCCAAGGGCGGCGACCGGAGGCCCGAGGGCGGAGGGCGGCGGCCGGAGGCCGGATGCCAGGCGGCGGGGGAGGGCAGGCGGCGGGGGAGGCCGGGCGGCGGGGGAGGCCGGGCGGCGGGGGAGGCCGGGCGGTGGGGGAGGGGAGGGCGGCGAGGGAGAGCGGAGAGGGAGGGAGGTGGTTAGGGCGGAGCGAGATCGAGGGCGCGGGGGGGGGGGGGGGGCGTAGAAACCCCCCGAATTTTTTTATGCAGGTTAGCGACCGCCATTGGCGGTCGCTAATGGTAAGCTATAGCGACCGCCAATGGCGGTCGCCCGAGTCTGGGGGGCTCCACTACCCCCTTTTCTAGTAGTGATATGTGTGTGTGTGTGTGTTATATACTTTTTTATAAAGAATATGTGTTTGGTTATGTTGTAGAGGAAATCTTGAGATTGTCTATGATGATATTAAAACCATTAGGTTGGCTTTGATGAGAATTATTCCATGTGATTGGATAAGTACTGAGGATGAATTAATGATAAATATCTCATGTGTTTGGAGAATCCATGGGTTTTGATAATAAGAGAAAAGAATATCTACATTACTTAGTAATTTATGTGTTGAGTTATGATATGGTTTGATAGATACGTTGGGGGTGAATTTGTATATCCTGAATCTAGAAATCATTGTGCCAAGTAAACTTGTTTAGTAAATTACTATGTTTGATGTGAGTTGTTATTAATTTTAAAATTCCTTAAAATTAATTACATGATACATATATGACCATGATAGTGTCAAATAGATGATTGATGTTGTTGGTAGAATTATACTAAGATATATTTGTTATAACCTATACATTCACATATAATGAGTATGAAAAATTAACTCATGTTCATGATGTTAATGGACAAGAACCAGTGTAGATGGGATTTAGTTACTGGGATCATTGTGATTATTTCAAGTGTGACAGATGGAAAATTCAGTGGCATTTTATATTGTACATTTTTAAAATATTTCACATATTTTCACAATAATACTTGTAATTGGGTTATCCTTTTTAAATGTTGTTTATATATAGTGTTTGGAATTATTGGGATTATTTTGAATTTATATTTTATTTTATTTTTGAATCATTTTATGCTATGGTATATTATTAAATTGATTAATGAATTTTTTTATGATGGTCCATTAGATAGTAAATCACTACCAAGTGATATATTTTAGCATCAACACTAGTATCCATTTTACAGTGATTAAAGAATATACTCCTAACTATGTAGAGTTTCTCCTCATCATCATGGTCATGTTGAATCAATACACTAAAATTTTAAAGGGCCCAATATACCTTGGGATTAACTTTCCCTTTAAAATTTCAAGATTAATTTTCAACTATACATCTTCAGGAATACTTAATCATTTAATTTAAACTCTAAATATTAATTTCATTATTCCAAATTTATCTTTTACCTACTTTTAGAACATTTGATATGTTATTGGATAACATTAACCTTATTGTTGGTCTCTAGAATCAACTTTTTCCACAGTAATTTTGTCCCACTAACATCATCACAAAAAGATATTATTCCACACTTATTCCCAAATAAAGTCTTATATGACGCCATTTTAATACTCAAATGGTAACTTAATCATGTGATAATAACCAAAATATGTCTTTTAATGTTTGGATTTTGATTTTTGAACATCCATTAAACATGGGGAGGTAAGAAAACATAATATATATATATATATATAAACTTAGAATATATTGATGAGTTGATGCACTCGTATTTTCATGAAAAAGTTCAAACAACATTAAAATATTGTTATTGTTATTTAGTGAATAATCCCATTTATTTCATTTTTTAAATATGGGGATTTTAAAAATAAGGAATTAAAGTGGATTAAATTGAATATAAATTTGGTTTTTTAATATTTAACTTAACTTGAGAAATTGTTTTTTGAAATATTTCTAATTGTTCAATTATTTTTGAAGGTATAAGATAGGGATAGTCTAACTTATCCATTAATTAGTAGTCTATAAACCCTCTTATCCACACCTTGAGGGCCGACCAGCCTTGATAGCCCACTAGAATGGCCTTCTTGAGTGGTAGGAAAGAGTGTAGGCCACGTGGGGAGAAGCCCATGCAGTGGTTGGGCCAAGGCCTTCTCAGTATATGTGTATAGGCATCACCCATTATTCATGTGTTCATGGTCTATGTGGGATACCAACCTCATAGAAGTGGAGGTTCCGGGTATAGTGGAAGCACGATTGCACCACCACCCAACTTTAATTTTACCATGATCAATGATTATTCCAGGTTCAATACGACAATGAACACCAGTCTCCATCGAATAGAATTAAATATTTATATAAAGAAATAAGAGGCCCAAAACCTTTAGAGAGGATATTAAAAATCATGTTTATAATTAATTTAATTAATTTCATATAGAAAAATGATACATGGATATTTGGTATTTTTGTCATTGATGATGTTTATAATTTGGAATGACCCTTCTAGATTATCCTGTTGTGCTTGCAAGGATCCAAACTAGAATACCTCTTGAGGTGATCCACATGTGATCTGATGGCCACCGATCGACACTGCTCGTTCTCTGGGGACGAGCGCGGTAAAGCTAGTGTATTTTTTCTTTCGTTCTTGGTCGATTGTTCTCTATCCTTGAAGAACGTCTCTCGTTTTTGAGTGGGGAAGGAAGAGGATTCGAGAGAGAAATTGTTTAGCTCAACAATTCTCAATTAACCAAGCATGTGGTGTGTTCTCTATGGAACAATAAACGTACTAGTCAATTTATAGGCATGGAACTTTAGTTAGAATATTTTATTTCATAACAGAAATTAATTAAACTCATGAACTTAGATAAAACCCCTGATCATAAAAATAATACCGCGTCATTATTTATGGTGCACCAACTTTCACAAAAATGGAATAATGAATAAAATTTTTCTTCACAAAATAATAACAGTGTCATTATTATTTTAACATGTGCCAACTAGTTAAATAATTATTTACCATCTTGAAAATAATTATTTTACTACCGGACCATCCTAGGTCCGCTCAAACTCCACTTCAAATTATTGAACACCTGAATAAATAAATAAATTATTTTATTAAATAAATATTTTATTTACAAACATGTAAATAAATATTTATTAAATGTTGAATAAAATAAATAAATATATTTTATTTAATTAATGTGATCATCATAACTTGAATAAAATTATTCTATGGTCTGGAGAATAATATATATTTTATTAATTAAATTCAAATAGAATTTAACTGAGACCACCAAATACACTTAGTGTGTGACACTCTAGGATTCTTTCTCCTTGGCATTAGGTGGGATTGCCTATAGTCCAAGAGTAATGTCTAGCAACGGGTCAAGGCACCCAAGAGAAATAATGTAAAGTCTCAACAAGGACACCCACATACAAATGCTCACTGTGTAATATAAACTATTCATCTCAATATCTCAACAAGTATGTTTCATGATTGTCTCATCAACCTTTATGCTTGATAGGTCGTTCTTTGACTACCTAAAATAAACTCGTTGTTACACCATGGACATGGAATTTCGTGTGATGGTTCTATTTCAATCAAATGGTCGATATATAAACTTCCATAAATGTAAGGTAAAAATCCTTCCTTGACTTATCCATTAATAACATGCCACTCGTGATGCACCGAACGTACCTTACTTCCCACCAACTATTTGTGTGATATTTTTCGTCAGTAAATCAAATTCTGTGAGTCACGATACGTATTAATGATAATCTTAAAGCCTGAGGATCATTACACATTCTCGAAGATAGAAATATCCAATGACACCAAAACATGCAAAAATCTTACTAGCAGATCTGTTCTCATAATCTTCTATCTTGAAGATTACTAAGTGTGAAATTCCTGAGAGGAAGTATCGTCTGCTTACGAGTACTTGAACCTAATGGTATGCATGCTATGTGTCCCTTCATAGTAAGTCATCCTACCATAGAACTATATTTAAGAAAATTGTTATAACATTTCAAGGTTGTCCTTATAGTGGGGGACTACCATGACCTTATCAATGAAAAAAATATTGTAGGACATTTTTACAGCATATTTAGGAAGAATAATGAACAATATGTAATAATATGTTTAATATTTCAATACATTAAATTTCCATCAAATCAAAGTACAACCAGTTTGTTCTAGGACACAAAATATTACAAGATCTTACTTAGACTAGAGCCAACTGCCTATGACATTCAGTCCGCTAGACTACACATGGTGATTATGTTTCTGATGATCCAAGGATTTAGTCAACAGGTCCACCACATTGTCTTCCATAGAAATACTTCTCACTGCAACTTCACCTCTCTAAGAAAAATCCCTCAAGAGATGATACTTATGAAGTATGTGCTTCGCCCGCTGATGTGACCTTGGCTCTTTTGCAAGAGCCACCACTCCAGTATTATCACAGTAAAGTGTGATGAGATCTTTACTGCTAGGTATCACATCCAGGTCCTGGATGAAGCTCCTCATCCAAACTGCTTCTTTAGCTACCTCAGAATCAATGATATACTCGGACTCTACTATTGAATCTGCGACTGCACTCTACTTTGAGATCTTCTAGCTCACTGCACCTCCATTTAAAGTGAATATGTATCACATTTGTGTCTTCATGTCATCTTGATAAGTCTAGAAACAATAATCTCTGCATCCTATGATGACTAGTTACTCATATCCTCTATAAACCAGAAAAATATCCTTAGTACACCTCAGATACTTTAGGATAGTCTTGACTACCATCCAATGGTTTTCACCTCGATCAACTTAATATTTTCCTACCACACTCAATGCATAGGCGACATCCAACCTAGTACAAAGAATGTCATAAATGACTAACCCAATTTCTATTTTTTAGAGTCCTTTCCATTATCATTTTTTCCTCATATGTATGAGGACACATTTTCTTCGAAAGGTGAATGCCATGTGACGCTTCCAAAAATTCCCTCTTATATTGTTCCATATTAAATCTCTTCAGTATCTTGTCAATGTATGTACTTTGAATTAGGCCCAGAATTCTCTTGGATATATCACAATGGATCTTGATCCCAAGAATATATGTTGCCTCATCCAAGTCCTTCATGGAGAAGCATTAATTCAACCATTCCTTAACAGACTGTAAGACTCGTATCTTGTTTCTAATAAGTTATATGTCATCGACATATACTATTAGAAGAGAAAATTCACTCCCACTAAACTATTTGTAGTCACAAGCCTCACATTCATTCTTGATAAAACTAGATTGCGTTATAGAATCATCAAAATGAATGTTCCATGACTTGGATACTTTCTTTAATCCATAAATGGATTTTTGAAACTTTTATACCTTATTGGAATTCTTTGGAGTCACAAACCCTTCAAGTTGTGTCATATAGACATCTTCCTAAAGGTTCCCATTATGGAATGTGGTTTTGACATCCATTTTCCAAATCTCTTAGTCATGGTAAGCGATAATATCCAATAGAATTTTGGTGGATTTAAGCATTACAACTGGTGAAAAGGTTTCATCGTAGTCAATGACATGACACTATTTGAACCCTTTTGCAACCAGTTGTGCCTTATAGGAACTGATGTTTCCTTCTATTTCTAGTTTCTTCTTGAATACCCATTTGAAACCAATATGCTTTACATCAACCGAAGGATCTACCAAAATCCAGATTTGGTTCTAATACATGGAATCCATTTCCTAATTCATGCCTTCTTTCTACTTGGAAATGTATGTTCCACATACTACTTCTTTGTAGGTTATTGGATCATTATTATCAACTAATAATGAGTCACCATCCTTAGTAACCAGAAATCCGTACTATTCTGGTTCTCTAACTTCTCTTGTACTCCATCGTATTACTTGTGTCTCTGGATTATATTCTTTCTTCCACGGGGCTTTGTGGAATCTCTTCCTATACCAACTCTTGTGTACCTTGAGCATCGACTTCATCGAACTCTATCTTTCTCCCACTATCTCTTTTGGAGATGTTCTCCCTCTCAATGAATATGGAAAATATTTCCACTATAAACTTTATGTATAAAGGATTTTATTGGAAATATCCCCTTTTTTCTTTAGGGTATCCTATAAAGGTACAAATTGTACCTCGGGGTGAGCGTTTGTTACCTGAAGAGGCCTTAACAAAAGCTTTACTACCTCACACATATAAATTTGATGACATGGCATTTTTTCCACTCCAGAACTCATATAGAATATAATTTATCAATTTAGTTGGTACATGGTTTAGTATGTGGGAATCTTTTTGTAACACATATCTCCAAAATGATAATAGAAGACTCACATGTCTCATCATTGATCTCACCATGTCCAACATGGTGCAGTTCCTGCTTTTGCTCGCACCATTCCACCGCGGCATGTTTGGAGGAGTGATTTGGGATAGGATCCCAAACTCCCCTAAGTAATCAATGAAGTCTTAATTAATATATTTTCCACCTCGGTCTGAGTGGAGTTTCTTAATCTTCTTACCAAGCTGGTTCTCAACTTCATTCTTGTATTCTTTGAACTTATCAAAAGAATATGACTTATACTTCATTAAGTTGATATATCCATATCTACTAAAATCATCAGTAAAAGTTATGAAGTATGAGTACCCTCTCCTTGATTCAATTAGAAATGGTCCACACACATCGGTACGAAACTATTCAAGAAGTTTATTATCCCTTTCACCTTTCCCACTAAATGGGGCTTTGGTCATTTTTCCTTGTAAACATGAATGATATGCTCCAAGTGGTTTTAGTTCGAAAGAATCTAAATATCCATTATGATGTAACTTTTTCAAGAGTTTATAATTTACATGAACTAGCCATTGATTCCAATGTTGGGTGTGGTAAGATTCATTTGAATTATTGTTTTTATCGATATTTATAATTCGGTTTGTGTAATCTAGCACATAAATGATGTTGTATAAATGTGCCATACCAAAACAAATTCTATCTTAGTAAAAGAAAAAAAAATTATTTCCAAACATGAAAAAAAGTCCATCTGTATCTAATCTGGATACAGAAATAATGTTTTTAGTAATATAAGGCACATAATAATATCTTTTTAAAACCAAGATCATCTAAGTAGGCAACGTGAGGTGGTAGTCCCCAACAACTATAGCAGCAGGTCTAGCTTTGTTGGCTGCTCATAGATATACCTCCCATTGGTCAATCTTCCTAAATCTACATGGTTTCTATATTTGGATACAAATATGAGACCTAAAAGTTGTATCTAATATGAAATTTGTAGAAACAAATAGATTTCATTCAATAACAAACACACTTGAAGCTTCCCCATGCTTCTTAGGCTGGGTACAGTTCTTTTTCCAGTGGCCCTTCTTTCCACATGAAAAAGAAATAGCCGCTTTTCCCTTTTCCTCCCCTTTGATCTTTCATTTATTTGAATTCCACAAAGAAGATTTGGGCTTAAATCTCTTCAGATTCCCTTTCCTATTATTCACCATTAGGACATAAGGTTTTTCACTCTTCATATCTTTTTCCACTTGGAGAATGAGGTTAATAAGATCAAATAGAGTCTTATAAATGTTGTTCAAATTGAAATTGACAACAAAGATAAAGAAGCTCTGAGGGAAGGATGCGAGAATGAGATCGGTGCCCTGTTATTTGAGGAGTTTAATCCCTAGAACCTCCAGGTGCTCAATGTGGCCAATGATCTTGACTGCATGAGGCCTAGTTGGGGAACCTTCTCCAAACTTACTCTGAAAGAGTTTCTTAGAGATCTCAAAAATTTCATGTCTTTCTCTCTCCTAGTAAATACCATGGAGGTTCTCGAGCATGTTATAAGAAACCATGTTTTCATGAGACTTCATGATATCACTAGACATTGATGATAGAATCAAACATTGAGCATTGATTGCATCATTCATATGTTTCTTATAGACCTGGAAATTCTAATCACTTGCCTCTTTGGTAGGAAGATCATGTAATGTTGACTTCAGCAAGTAATACTTCCATTCATGGAATAGGATAACCTGAAGGCGTCTAAACCATTTCTGGTAGTTACTACCAGTAAGGATGTTGTCCTTATCCAGAATGTATCGCAGGGATAGTGTGGTTTATGAGCTTTTCAATTTTATTCTAAAATTAAAAGTTTATATCATTATTACTTTCATGATTACATTTTATGAGAAATAATATTTTTTTATTAAGTCTCCCACTATTTTATCATGTCCCAATGGCCCTCACCATTGACCTCAGAATGTCCAGTTGTCATGAAATTCTAGTGTAAAGGGTCCATATTCCCCTTCTAATAACCCCAACAAGGGTTTCTGAAGCTATTAGAAGGTATTTAGGTATGCAGGTCTTTTCCAACATCAGGATTTCATATCCTTCATCTCTTTAGTGGACTCCCAATCATGAAATATTGACTTTGGATTTCCATAACCTTTGCCTCCAATATTACTCCAAGTCTAGCGAGGGATACTCCTCTTGATGTAAGATAGGTAAGACAACCTAAAACCTTTCATAAGGGCTTCCTATATAAAATTATGTTTCCCAACAAGGGTTGGTCAAACACATAGTTTTATTGAGTTTTCCCATTAATCAAGTAACAGAAGGCTTAGTCTGACTTAATATTTTATTTGAGGAATTTTTTTCACTTATGCTTCAATTTAGTATTATTGTTAACACATGCTTGGTAATATTAAGTGGAAATTACTTATGTGATTAACCATGTATTAATTATATTTACGCATAAGTCTGTTTTATTTAGTTCTATCTTGGATTCTTGTTTAATTCATTAATTACGTGATCATGACAACACATCCATAATGATAAATATTGCATCTAAAATAAATAACATAATGAAAAGGGCATGATCATGAGCTTTTCTAATGGTTATTTTATCTATTGGTTGATAAACTAAGCCTGGACTAGGGTAGAAACACCTTTAACCTTTTGGGTTCGTGTTTACAGCTTTCCACCTTTCCACCTTTGTATCTCCTAGGATTGGTTTTATCTCGTCTCCAACTTGAACTACCTCCACTAGATTGGGAGTTCCATCCATTATATGTTACTCTTTTAACTCAGATATAGGTGAGTGGTAAAAAATGGGTTTTACATAAAATAAACCTTGGGCATGCAGGCCCAACATATTAATGAGGAGAAGGCTTGCAGGCCAAAAAAATTAATTTAAATAAATTAATTAAAAGAAACCATACACATAAAAAAGTCATGGTATACCTCCTGATCTTCCATACATGCATTGATATTTACAGATAAATAAAACTGGCATTCAATTTGTTAATTTTTCTTGTTTAAGATAAATCACGCTTGAATCAATTAATTATCATCTTTAATTAATCAATCCTGTTATCTTAAACCCTTTTCTAAATTTCCTTGAGATTCTCATCCAACATAATTTTAAACAAATAAATTCATTTAAAATTATCTTTGTACATAACCTGTACCTTGGTAGCATCCTAGTGAATTCTAATTCATAACTACCCAATGAGTAGAAATGACCATTATGCAGATGTTAAATTAAAAACATATATAGAAAACACCTATCACGTGTTGTGCCTCAACTTTATGCCCGCATGATGGTATAATCTCAAGGTTTTGAATAATATAATAATAAATTTTAATAAATCTGCATAATTTGGATGAGTACACAGCATGTAGCTCCATCTAAATGGCATGTACTATTTTTCATCATCCATCCGAAGTATAGACCTAGGGAAATGGCATGTAGATGTACTTTGGAAATCATTGGAGTACATAGCATGTTAAGCGAGCCAAATGCCATATAGAATCTATGTTACATGGTCTCCAATCTGGAAATCCATGTATGGGGTACACGGTCTAACCCTAACTCGAAGGTACTACACATCGTGTCCGGTGGACTACATGGCGTGTAATCTGGAAACCATGTTCCACATGTTCCTAGTCAACACATAGAGTCATTTAAGACTTAGAAAGACTCCAACACATGGCTTGGTTTGGCGGACCGGTCCGATGCATTAAATCTTGACTACATGGCCTGTACTACTAAATACACGCCATGTGTTCAGGTGTTGTATAGCCAGGAAACTTTGGCGCCTCCAGATGAGATCCTCGATTATATTTTAATCATAATTAAAGGAAAAGTTTTCTTCCGTAAGGTGAACGAGAAACAAAAGAGGAGGAACAGATCTTGAGATTCAGATTTGTAGAACTATTAACTTCAATTGAAACAACTAATTTATTAAATGTGTAAATCATCAATGAAATATTTAAATAATTATAGACTATGATGTAACCCATCTGATACCACTTGAAGGTTCCGGGTGCAGCGGAAGCGCAGTTGGGAACCACCCAACTTTAATTTTTACCGTGATCAATGATTATTCTAGGATCAATATGACAATGAACTCCAATCTCCATGGAATAGAATCAATGATTTAGATAAAGAAATAAGAGGCCTGAAACCTTTAGAGATGATCTTGAACATCATGTTTATAATTAATTTAATTAATTTCATAAAGAAAAATGACTCATAAATCTTTGTTATTTTCTTGGTTGATGATGTTGATTATCCGTAATGACCCTTATGGATTATCTTGTTGTGATTTAAAGGAGCCAAACTAGAATCCCTCTAGCGGTGATCCACATGTGCTCTGATGGCCTCTGGTTGACATTGCTTTTTCTCCAGGTGCTAGTGCAGTGAAGCGAGTGTCTTTTGTTTGTCGTTCTTGATTGCTTGTTCTTCGGCCTTGAATAACGTCTCTCGTTCTTGAGAGGGGTAAAAAGTTGATTTGAGAGAGACATTGTTTAGCTCAAAAATTCTCAATTCACCAAGTGTGCGGTGTGTTCTCTATGTCATAATAGATGTACTTGTCTATTTATATGCATGGAACTTCAGTTACAATATTTAATTGCATAACAGTAATTAAATATATTCATGAACGTAGATAAAACCCATGCTCATAATAATAATACTTCATCATTATTTATGGTGCACCAACTTGTGCAAAACAGAATTATTAATAAAATTCCTCGTCAAAAAATAATAGTAGTGTCATTATTATTTTAACTTGTGCCAACTAGTTAAACAATTATTTACCATCTAACAAATATTTATTTTACTACCAGACCGGCCTTGGTCCGATCAAACTCCACTTCCATTTGTTGAACACCCGAATAAATAAATAATTTATTCTCTTAAATGAATATTTTATTTAGAAATTGATAAATAAAAATTTATTAAATATTCAATAAAATAAATAAATACATTTTATTTAATTTATGTGATCATCATAACTTGAATAAAATTATTCCACAGTCATGATAATAATATTTATATTATTAATTAAATTCAAATATAATTTAACTGAGGCCACCAAAAACACATAGTGTGTGACCCTTTAGGGTTCTTTCTCATTTGCATTAGGTGGGCTTGCCAAAAGTCCAAGAGTACTGTCTAGAAACAGGTTAGGGCACCCAAGTGAAACAAAGTAAAGTCTCAACAATGACTTCCAAATATGAACACTCACTGTGTAATATAATCCATTCGTCTCAATATATCATCAAGTAGGTTTCATGACAGTGTCATCAACCATTATGCTTGATATGTTGTTCTTTGAATACCTAAAATAAACTCATCATTACACCATGGCCATGGAATTTTTTGCGACGGTTCTATTACAATAAAAGGGATGATATATGAACTTCCATAAATGGAAGGGACAAATCCTTACTCGACTTATCCATTAATAACATCCCACTTGTGACGCACCCAATGTACCCTACTTCATGCAAACTGTTTGCATGGCGTTTTTCATCAGTAAATAAATGTCTGTGAGTTGCAACACGTATTAATGATAATCTTAAAGTCTAAGGATCTTTACACACACTCACGTATAGAAATATATGATGACCCAAAACATGAGGAATTCCTACTGGAGGGTCTGTTCTCATAATCTTCTATCTTGGAGATTACCACGTGTGATCTTCATGAGAGGAAGTCTCGTCTTCTTACGAGTACTCGCACCTGACGATCTGCATGCTATGTGTCCCTTTATAATATGTCATTCAACCATAGAACTATATATAAGAATATTTTTATAACATTTCTTGCTTCTCATCATAGCAGGGAACTACCATTACCTTATCAATGCAATAAATACTCTAGGACATTATTACATCATTGTCATGCAGAATAATGAACAATATGTAATAAGATGTTTAGTATTTAAATACATTAAATATCCTCATAATCAAAGTAAAACCAGTTGGTTCTAGGACACCAACTCTTACTATAATTATTCTAAGATATTTGTAGAAAACATTTACTTATTTAAGAGTGGTTGAACACATTCAACATCAATGTGGGACAACCCTTTACACAACACTATTTAAAACATACAAAGATGATGTCTTTTCACCTCATCCCATGGCCACTCTACCACTACCACTCACTAAGAAACAACAAAATACAATAAAAATCACTGGATAATGTTATATCTTCAACTTATAATCTCATGATCTAGCTGAAGAAGAACCTTTGAGGCCCAAAGCCACCATGGATCACTTAATGGACTTCAGAAAACAACTATAAAGCCCATTTTGAATAGAGACATCCATGAATACAATGAAAGATTCATTTCACCATTTTTAACTCTAGATAACTTGGAGGAGGATCCATTCCCTACCACCACATAGTTTTAGGAGAGTAATTCTACACCAAGGAGATTCCAAGCAACGACCATGTTTCATTCTACAAAGATATGGCTACTTTTATTTGAGTCACCATGATTGAGCTACGATCACTAGCAGGGGAGAAGATCTACCATTGGAAATACTATTGTGTAGGAAGTTGAGGAAGTGGATGATTTATGGAAGCACTGTGGATAAGAGGTATTATCATTTCCATTAAATGTTGAAACCAGTGGAAATTGGTTCTACCATCGTATGAGGATCTACCAATTAGTGGTATATGAGCTACAAATTGAGTTACCATGGGGAGCTACCATTGAAGGTGATATCATAAATGTTCTACCATTTATTTAGGATATACCTTTGAGTGGTATATGAGCCACCATCACTACATAGAGTGGTTCATGAGCTATTGTGGTGATTCATGATGCATGAGCTACCATCGTTGGTAGGGGAGTGGACTTACCATCTCTAATGGTAGATGATATAATTGTGATGATCTACCGTCTCTAATGGTAGATGACCCTAATATGATGAGATAATGTCATGAAATAGCTTCCATAACTACTACTAACATTTCAAAATGGTAGGATATGTACCATAAGGATTGTTCATATAGAATAAGTTTTTAAAAGAGGTTAGATGATGATGTGCAGTCGAGAATGAGGTGGTGTCAAGCTGGGAAGAGAACCAGACAATCTACTACATGGGAAGTGAAACAAAAGCATATGAAAATATTCTAAATCACATAACATGAGAAGTGAATATGTAAATGTATTGGAGTGACAATTCTATTTGAACACCTTAAAATACATATAGAAGATACATTCATTGAAAAATAGAAAAATATTCATATCTATCTATTCTACAATATCGGTTTGCAACCAATTTGGAAAAATATAATATTTAAAAGATTCAATGTAGTGAATATTATGACATATAAATAGTAAAAGATAAATTATGATGTGGAATATTCTAAGTATATAAAAATAGGTTATTCCTCCCTCTATAAATAATACGGTATTGCTTCTAGAGGAAGCGAGAATCAATGGATCAGAGGAGCACTGCTGATTCAAATAAAATTATACTATATTTTATTTTTTATTTTTTACTCTATGTTTTCATCATATTGTCTGCCCATCATAATATAAATAAATTTTCTCTAATGGAGGTTTATAATCCTTGAGAGGTTCGGTGAAGAGGAGGTGACTAGATTATTTTACATGAATCTAGGATCTTATTGAAATATTTAAATTTATTTATTTTTTAAATGGTTTTCAATTAATAGTTTTATAGTTTAATAAGAATGTGATTTTTATGTGTTTAATTATAAATTTTAATTGTTTCCTTTATTGAGAAATATTTTCTCATTCCAACTAGTTTTTAATCATATCAATTGATTGGTTTATAATTATATAGAGAGTTTTTAGTGATTTGTAAACATGTGAGGAAGAAACAAAGATATTTTTAGGACTCTTGGGAACTTTAACACCTTATTAGCTATTTATAAGGTTATTACAAGGATAATAAAAAAATTACACAATTTAAGGTGCCTAATCAATTTAAGAAAATTGTGAGTATTATTTTCATCATAGTCAAACTTAATAAAGGGTGGAAATGGAAAATTAATTATGATTCCTTGCATTTAATTAGTTGAAAATGTTAATATATTAATTTATAAGAACAGTTTTTTAGATTTATAATAAGATAAGACAATATAAAACCTAATCACTTATCTCTCACTTTTGAATATTCAAAATAATTGTTATTTTTTTGATAGTCCTACATTCTTGTTTTATTATTTATTTCTATTTTCTAATAACCAAATTAAATCATTTCTCCATTGATATGAATTTGGTTATAGAAAATATCACATCCCTTGGGTATATGATATTAACATCTTTAAAAAGTGCCCTTATAAATATAGAAATTAAATTTAACATCTTTTAAGAAATCAATTTAGATTACTCCATTGAATCTTAAAAGGATAATATTGAGCCCACCATAATGGAATTAAACCTCCAACATGCTTTAAGGGGCTTGTGTGCCCCACTGTTTTCCAACCAACAAAACTAGATTTTTATGCCTGTGTGAAAAAAAATATTTAAATTGTGTGTAAATATGATTCATGAAAATATTATTCCCGACCTCTGAGAGCACATCAATAAGGAAGGAAAACTAATCCATTAGAAATGTTACTAGTGACACCCTCTATGAGTTTTGGGAACAATTTTATAATTTTTGTGCAATCTTCCCTCACTAAGAAGTGGAATACCACCACTTCCTAGTCTTATTCTACCCTGAAACGTGGGGTAATGTGTGGAACCTATTGGATGTATTATATTATAGAGATTCGATTGATAAATAACCCATTAAAGATAGGTCCCTCATTGTAAAAGATAACATAGAATTCATAAAAATTCAGCATTAGTGGTACACAGACAAGAGGCACACATAAGGTTCAAAATTCTAACTCATTGGATATATTTAGAACCCAAGTTATATAACTCACCAATCTAGTGGGATAAATAGTTATAAATCAAGAAAATGGACAACATGTCCCACCTTAGGTATGTTTTTTATGATTTTTTCCCTGTTATTAAACAAACATGTTCACTAAAGTATAGTGTTTGGATAGATATGCATTTGCATTCCTACATTGGTAGTTTTCATAGAATTAGCCATAGATAGAATGTTTACCATCCCAATAGATATTTATAGTTCAATGAAACATAGATAGTAGTTATTTCCAATAGTAATACTAGAACCCATCTCACTTCCCACAATCATATAATAAACCTTACCAAAAACAAACTTTTCAACCACCTCGTATCTATTAAAGTAATTACGATAATCCATTAATAAGTGCACCATAAACTGAATAGAAGTACTTTGGATCCAGATTTGTGGGACTAGAAGATAAATTTTATTTAATAACAAACAAATTTTGAGGTATTATGGACATACTATCCAAAAACCAAGAAAATCATCAAGATAAAATAATCTCAAACCCAAAGGAGAGTGTGAGATTGATCTTTATAAGGTGGGAAAAGAGATTAAACCACTAGAACCATGGGATGTTCAAGTTGAACCTGAAGAAGGTTTATTTGAAAATTATGGAATGAAACTTAAAAATAAACCCATACTTCCAAAAAAACAAGTGAATATAAGTTTTATAAAGGAAAGAAATGAAATCCCATTAAAAATATTGAAATAGAGTGAATAATATTCCCATTCCATTCCCTTCAATGATTACCGAATCAAAGAATATAGAGGAACTTAAAATTCAAAGAGAGATTAATGAGACAGTTCAAAAGGATTAAAATATCATATATCTTTTATAATCCATCTAAAATATTATCATATATGATACACTTCTCAAGGAAATTTTTACTAAATATAGAGTCTTTATGGGAATGATTTAATCATCCTAGGGAGGAGTGTATCGTTCATGATCAGACCACCATTTCCAAAAACAATATCCAAGGGCCTGTTCTATTTTATGAACTATTAGTTCGTTAAAATTTTATAAGGAATTGTGTCATCTTGATTCCTCCATAGATATAATGTCTAAATATATTTTTTCATCATTAAAAATATGTGAATTAAATTTTATAAGAGTGTTTGTATAATTAGTTCAATGTCCACTTTTTCTAGTAATAGTATTGGACGATGTGATAGTGGGAGTGGAAGGAGTTGTCTTTTCAAAACAAATGTGCTCTCTATAAAGGGAGATGAATCACAAAGTAACTCCCCCATAATTTTGGATAGACTATTCCTAAAATAGATAATATTATTATAAATGTACATGAAGGAGGAATTTAAATGGATCTTGGAGATATAAATATTCACTTCAGCATCCTTGAGTCTAAGAAACACTATTCAAACAACCATTATCACTTAGAAATATTTTAAGAAGGTTCTATTAGTTCCATTGATGAATTTATTAATCCTTATAAAATCATTACATTAAGAGTTTAGTTTCCCATAGAATAGGTGAGTTATCTAAAATTTGGATATTTAAATTTCATATTAGGAGAAGAGATAAAAAATAAATTATTTATAGTTTATTAGAAAGGGATAAAAAATAATAAGTGAATCTAGATAATGAGATAAATATGTCAAAGTTTAAAGGGTTTGAACGTGAAATGATCATCAAGGATCTCTGGAAGCAATTCGATATGAATGAAAAAGATATATTTGAGACACAATCCATATGTATTTCAATAAAAATTAAGTTGAAAAATTACAGATAGTACTCTAGTAATGTTTTATTGTTAATAGGATAATATTCTCTTACCAAAAATAAAAACGTTTCACATGAATATGGTAAATTGAAAATGAATCCATTCATAAATATACATATTTTATTTAACAGTGTAGATATGAACATAACAAACTAAAGAGATATGGATCATGAAAACAAAGGGGAAATATTTCACAACAAGGTAAGAGAATAAAATTCCATGTTGAACACAGCCCCTTAAGAAACATAAAGATCATTTTCATCTAGATAGAAATAGAAAAAATATAGAAACCTTAAGATCAAATCTAGAAGAACCCAATTTCAAGGGATTTTTGAGTGTTGTGGTAACCATTTACACATGGAATATTAATTTTTTTAGACATGTATTTACATGGATTGTTTAAATAAAGGAGGAATTTATTTAGTGAGGATATAAGAAAAAAATGTTATAGAATATTATATTTCACATGATATTAATCACAAATAAATATAAATGAAATTGGATTTTAGAAGCGGATGTTTCCCATAAATTTAATGGGAAGTGGTTTTCAAAAAAACGTAGTGGTTAGTCCTATAAAAGTTTTGAGATTAATGATAAATACATTAAATAGTGTATACTTGTTTGGAATAGTCATTTGAAAATTTTGAAACTATTAGAGGAAGATGATAAAATTTCACAAACCAAGGGAAAGTAAGTGGCTTTGAAAAAAAAATCAATCCATTATTAAAGAGAAAAGGCTAAAAAATTTCTATATGAATATACCTCATTGAATCGTATAGTATCTCAAAATTCTCTAGCCCATTTACGGATTTATTCTCATGAGGTTATGTTAATCCAATGAAATTAACTAATGATTTTTTCATGACATAAATATCAAAACATTTAATACAAAAATATTACATCTCAATATATGAATATTAATTACATAACATAACGATCGATGTGAGAATCGTTTATGACTAGTGTCATTGGAATATTGAACACGTAAATAAGTTTTCTATAAGTTAGAGACTTCAACACTGACTCAGTACCTAATAAATATAACCCTTCTTATAAATATAATACATAATACCTTTCTTCATAACCCAGGGAAAATATATTTAAGAATGTGTGAACTTAGATTATCAGTAAGGGTAAAAAAGGTAGATATAAATATAACATCATAATAAGGGTATGATAACATGAGAGTAATATTTTAAAAACTATACCCTGCATATCATAGATCAAAAACTTATGTCATGGTATAAATTATTGTAGTTTATAAGAAATTAATCCTGAAGGAATCAATAAACATGAACCATGATAACATAATAGTGGCATAAGTCATAGATTTGTGGAATACACATAAGTAAAAGAAATATTATGTCCAGGATCTCCACTAAAAAATTCATAACATGTTAGGATTCGGATAACCACCAATGAACCTACTTTAGGCTAAGAAACCCTCTTATAAACTCTCTTTCTAGCTTGGGATAACTAGCATCTTACCCTATATCAGGATTGGGATAACCTCTCGTGTGCAATTTGATCTCATATAAAAATAATCATTTCCTAATGAATTAGTGAAAGATATATATCCCACCTTCCAAACAATATAAAAATTTTATTTACCACAGGATCATAAAACAATTAATCATTTATTGTCCTATGAAATTAAATGGGTTTCATAAACATTTAATCATAGAATAACTTGTTTAAGAGAAATGACCTTCCAAAACATTTCATCATTTCAACGTAGCATAACCTAGGGAAATGAATGAGTTTCATAAATATCATTTCATATTATGCATAATACATTCAATTAAAGAATAATTATTTTAAAATGGGATCATATCAATAGTAAATATTCATTAAAATCAATGGATATTATCTTATATGGAGAACAATATTGAAAGGTCACTTGGAACATTTCTTGAGGAAAATAACCTTTTCACTTTGAAAATATTTTTTTTAAAACTAAATGTTCAAAAAAAAATGTAAAAATTCATTTTATTATATATAAATTTATAGTTAATAAATTAATCCTTAAAACATTTAGTGTTCATAATAGTGGGAAATTTAGTTCATGCCGTACATGTTAAAACAAATATTTCATTCCCATTTGAGGTAAAATCCAAATGGTCCATTCTTGGAAAAGGATATAAATATTCATTTTAAAAAAATTAAAAAGTTAACTAATGTAAAAAAATTACCTTAAAAATAATAGAGGAACATTAATACATTATATTTTTTTTTTGAAATCTGGGAAATGGATGAAAAAGGGTTTTTGAATGAAGATATTAATAAATTCATTTTTTCATCAAAACAAACTTTTAAACTATAGAGATATAAAGTGAGGGAAAATTAAAGAAAAACATGTACTCTCAAAAAATAATTAGAGGAAACTAAAATTAATGAGTTTTTGAGAGATATGTCATAATATATTATCATTAGAAACATAGTAAAAAATAACCCTAATAAACAATGAGATTATACCATAAAATCATTACCACTTTCATAACATTTGAATCTTAAGACCCATGAAAGAAAAAAATTATATAAAAAATTATATATAAATAAAAAATTAAATGATAAAATATTTTAAAGGTTCAGTATATACGACTCATAAAATTAGATAGGTAAATAAAATAACTTATTTCTCAACGAAGTCATTTTGAGAAAAAACACTTTTCTTGCTTTGGGAACTTCAAAATCGTAAACCCCATGTAAGAGAAAAAAATATATGTGTATTTATATATCATAATATTTACTATAAGAATCATGAAATACATTCATTGGTAGTACATACATCTCACAAAAGAAACAAGTATTGTATAAGTCATGTGTTGTACAGAAATAAAAGTGAGATGAAAATCCCTTAACTTAATTCTCAACTTCTTTCACACTCATTTGATTTAACAACCCAGAATTATATCAATGTAAATTTTCTTCATTATAATTTTTTCATATTTTATAAAATACATAATATCATTTTTATAACACAATAAAGTCTTTATAAATGACTAATTAATGAAATATGAAGAATTTCAAGAAATTAAGGTACCTATACCGATAGAATAAAAACATGATTGTTGGAATAGTAATGTGGCCATTATGAAAGTAAACTGTAAAATAGAATAGTAACCCCACCTATGAAATTATAACTAAAATTTAGGTATCTTATATATATAAATATTATATAATTATATCATATTATAAGTAAATAAAATTTTTAAAAATGATAATTTAAGTATTGGTATTTTTGTAAAATAAAAAAGTTTATTTAGATGTTTATAATTAATATAATTATTTAAAAGAAAGTTTATTTTCATAAAATAGGTCTATAAATTAATATTTTTTTGTCTTTTGATTGTAGAATAATTTTATTATCCCTTAACTAATTTTTCAAAGTGTCATAAAATCATATATAATTTCAAAATTTGTTTTCTTAGACTAAATGATGATCTCATTTAAAAAAATTATCATATTTCAATTTTTTTTTCATAATATAGAGTCTATTTTTTAAATATACACATCCAAAAATGGTTAGACTGAATTTTATGGTATTTTTATAAAATAGTTTAATTTTTGGTGAGTAGTGAAATACGGTAATTTAAAGTACAACATAAATACATGAATCCTTAAGTCGTGAATGATGTATGCATCATGTGAGAACAATAATTTAGAACTCGCATGAACTAGTTACTATATTTAGTCAAAATAATTATCACTTTTATATTCATGAGACAGAATAATAAACAAATGAATAAAATAATCTAAAAACACCACTCTCCACCACTATAAATACCATCCCTCACTACCTCTTATCATAACACCTTCTAATCCTTTTTGAATGATTAAATTATGAAAATTTACTCTCCCAAAAGTATTCCCCATTTCCAAGATCCTTTTTTATCAACAAAATAAAAAACCCAATTTCCTTAAGGAGATTCCCAAGGAGAATAATTTCAAGAGGTAAAATCATCTTTCATTTTCTATTAATTCCTTTTCAATATTTTTTTTATTATCATCTCCCCATATTCCTATATCAAAGTGAAATGATAAGTCTAGAAAATTTTACATACTAGAATTTTATTGTGTTAATGGAATAATCCATAATCAAATCTCTACCCACTTCCTTTAATTTTAAAAATGAAATCATCATCTCTCATGTGTCAATTTACTGCCATCATGGAGGATACATTTTCAATTTCATTTACCACCATCAAGGCATGTCATAAAACAATTATTATTGTTAATACATATTAAAAAATATATATTATTTCTTATTTCATTTATCAAAAATAATAAATATGTATATAATTAAATAAAAAAACAAAACTAATTCGTGATGATCGAAAATTCACTAAAATAGGCTAACGTTCATCATTGACTATTATCTAATGTATCATTCTAATATCAAAAAATAAAATGATATATGGTACCATTTAAAATTATAGATGTGAAATAATATCATATAATTCTACCTTTAGAATTTTTATTTCATTTTACAAGAGATCCCATGATTAAACTCAAGTGAACGATCATAAAATCATGGAAAGAATGCTCCCAGAAGGATGAAATTGAATATCATAACCCATAAAAAAGAACAGAAATGAAAAAAATAAAATTATAATAAATAAAATAAAATTAAAATATTTTTTTAATTAATTAATTAATTTAATTTAATTTTACTATCTTTCACATTAAGTACAATTGAAAAATAGTATCTGACATAAGGTACAGAATTATCTCTAAACATTCATTTTTCCTTCAAGTTGCGCTTTCTCACTCTTTACACCAATATAATTCTTTATTATCCTTTTGAACTTCTAAAAAATTCTGTTTATATGTTTCAAAAATATGTACCTAGATCAATTTCTCTTTATTTTATGGGGAAATACATGTTTTATATGGTTTCCTTTTCAATCCTTCTCGATAAGCAATCTAAATTAAAGGGAACTTCTCAATTTTATACCCATTATAAAGTACACTCCATAATCAATTTTAAGCTTCCATTATTTTTATAAAATCACTCATTTTATCATGAAAAAACATCTTGGTTCATTTATGGTTTTATGAAAACAATTATTCCTTTATATCATTAAATACTCTTTAATATTTTCCCTTAAACACGATTAAAAGTTTTCATTTCTGAAATTTCTTAAATAATATTTTTACATGTTTTCACTTAAGTTGGAAATTAATTATATTATCTATGATTTTTTACAATATTAATGAGGATTTATTAATTAAATCCATTCATTAATGCACACCTTTAGGATATACCCATTTTGTATGCCTTATGACATGATTGTGATACACATTTTCTTATAAAGGTAACCCTTATGTTTATTCCTTATGTATGATTCTTCAAGTACGATAAATATTCATAAACATCTTTTGATGGGTTCTCCATAATAGTTCTTCAATTCATTGGGTAATGTTTATTCTCCTGATTCATCATATTTGGAGAGTGAGTAAACCTAATTCCTTTACGGGGCTTTGTCCGCCTTGTCTTATGGTCTTGGAAATTTTCCTTGAATCATGCTTATATCATGTTGTATATAATTAAAATATCCCCATTATTCCAAGATTACATGATACCATGTTCTATAAGTTATGATTTCTTATGTTTATTCATGTTCCCTTCCTTTTAATATCATCATGTTATTCCTTCTAAAATATGTACAATGATTTATTCCTATGTTTATTCCATTAATCAGATTTTTATCTCAACCATTTTGTCTACAAATTCCCCAAGTTATCCTATCAAGATTTAAGGGATTAAATGAATTAATGATATCATTATGGATTGTTAATATAAATCTGATTTATTTTAATTCAATGTTTTCATTTTTTATATACCTAATCATACAAATATAATAGACGTTATAATCCCAGATTTATTTTTAATGGTTAATTTTTCTTAAATTAATGAATTAATATGTGTAAATGTATAAGGTTGTTATAGGTGGTATGAGATCCCTATTATAGTTATTTTTGGATATTATGACCAGAAATTTTTAGTAATAACCTTAGGTAAAATTATATAACCATGGATAAGTAATATTGCAACTTAGGGAATAAAAAGATAGGATATACTTTCCTTGTACAATATTATCAATATATTTTAAAATTTTCCTTTTTAAATTTTTATTAGATAAGTATTCAACCACCTAATAATAATTTATTTTTTATAGTTAATTGATGGAAATAGAATAACTCATGCCAAAAATCAATGTGATAGGAAATTTGATGATTTCCCTAACTAAATTCCAAATATTATGGGGATGAGAGATTAAAACTTCAGGATCATACTAGAACAACCGGCTCAAGTTAGGAATAATTACTTGAATAATGTCGGATTACCTCTTTCTCATAATAAATTTTGTGTTTTGGTAGAATAATTTATGATATAAAGGCCTCCCATGTTTAGTATATCTTCTAATATCATCATCAGGGAACAATGGATTAACTCCATTGAGAAGATATTATTTGTCCTCAAGTGCTTAGATGAATAGAAAATTGTGATGATGATCTATTTCTTTGATGGGGAAGCTAGTGATTGGTGCACACTGATCAAGTACATGAAGTTCATGAGAAAATTAATTCCATTTAATGGGATGATTTTACAAAAATATTTTTCAATAAATATTTTCCCTAGAATCCCATCTTAAGATGGATTGGGATTTCCTCAAGATGAAGGAAAAGGAATAATATTCCATCAATGTGTATTAAGGAACCGTCATAATACTTTCAAGATACACCTATGTCTTTATCATGAACACTAAAATCAAGGTGTATCACTTCTTTAGTGGACTAAAGTTGAGTCTACAAAATGAACTAGTCATTCGAGACTTATGAAACTATGAGGAGATTTTCTATTGTTCCCTCAAGGTTGAAATAGAGATTGAATACTCTCAATGATATCATGAGATCATAGATAAAAAATCAAAAAATGGTGTTTAATATGACATGATCAATATATAAATCTCATAATGGAAGGAAAACCCAACATCCCATGTATAAAAAGTTTAGGAATAAGAATGATGGGAATAGTATAAAAAGAACTAGGAGATGCTTCAAATGAGGAAGATAGGGGAATATGGATAATAATTGTCAAAGGGATATGAAGAATCCCAGAAATGTAGAGTAATAAAGGAAGGTTCATATCAACACATAACCTACACTGTTTTGTTTCAACTGCAAGTAACATGGGAATTTTTGGAACGAATTCCCTAAGCTAAAGGTTTTTAGAGGCAATCAACAATAAAAACCTCTAAGTAAACAAGGAATGGATTACATGTTCTATTAGTACATATGAAGTGGAACCCAATAATGATGTGGTGATAGGTACACTGGTTATTCATTCTATTATAGTGAATGTACTCTTTGATTTTGGTTCTATGCATTATTTCATATCTCACAAGTTTAGTAGAATTATTTAAACAGCCACTCAAAATATGGAGGTTGAGTTATATGTGAGAATAGAAAATGGGGAGATTATTACTTCCAAAACAATAATCCTCTCCTGTTAATGACTTCAACCAAACACAAATATAATGTCCCATGGTTTGGGGAGGGTGTCTTTGAACATAGTGATGATGATAATGGGTTTGTATCAATTAGCTTGTGAGACATAGGGAATGTAGTTGTCCTTGGCATATTAAATGTCATATGTTTTAGAATAGGGGTAGGAGTTCCTCACATGACAAGTGGATTGTGGGAGGTTGGACCATGGATCCTTGTGCTAAAGTATCAACACTATCCGAATACATTTTGTCGGTTTTCCATATGCCAGTTGTTTTTACGTAAAATGAAGTCCATTTTAAACAAAAGGCAAACACTTCGAGTGATACCGGCCACACCATGCCTCGTATTGAGGCGGGGTTGACTCGTACATGTCACATATGACCCAGGGACTATTGTCATAATGTATCAAAACAGTCTGAATGTGTTTGGTCAGTTTTCCGTATTCTAGTTGTTTTTTTCACTTAAAATGTCGTCCATTTCAAATAAAAGTGATACACTTTGAATGGTACCAGCCAATCCATGCCTCAGATTGAGTTGGGGTTGACTCATACATTCCAAAAATGACCCATGGATATTTGTGCTAAAGTATTGACACAATCAAAATATGTTTTCTCAGCTTTCTATATGCCAGTTGTTTTTACTTAAAATGATTTCCATTTTAAACAAAAGAGAGACACTTAGAGTGATACCGACCACACCCTGCCCTAGATTGAGTTGGGGTTGAATTGTACACATCACAAATGACTCATGGATCATTTTCCAGAAGTATCAATACAATCTGAAAGAATTTTGTTAGTTTTCTTTATGCAAGTTGTTGTTTTCACTTAAAATATTGTCCATTTCAAATAAAAGTGAGACAGTTTGAGTGGTACCGGCAACACCTTGCCTCATATTTAGGCGGAGTTGACTCGTGCACTTCACAAATTAGAAATGGATCATTTTCCAAAAGTATCAATAGAATATGAATGCATTTAGTTGGTTATCTGTATTCCAGTTGTTTTTTTCACTTAAAAAGTTGTCCATTTCAAATAAAATTGAGACACTTTGAGTGTTACCGGCCACACCGTGCCTCAGATTGAGGTGGTTTTGACTTGTACACGTCACAAATGAACCATGGATACTTGTGCTAAAGTATCAACACAATCCAAATATGTTTGGTCAGTTTTTCATATGCCAGTGGTTTTTACATAAAAGGGTGTCCATTTTAAACAAAAGAAACACACATCGAGTGATACCAGCCACATTGTGCCTCACTTTGAGGTAGGGTTGACTCTTTCACATCACATATGACCAGTAGATTGTTGTATGAAAGTATCAACACAATACGAATGTGTTTGGTCTGTTTTCCGTATACCAGTTGTGGTTTTCAATTGAAATGTTGTCCATTTCACAAAAAAGTGAGACACTTTGAGTGGTACCGGCCACACTGTGCCTCAGATTGAGGCGGGGTTGACTTGTACATGTCAAAAATGACCCATAGATCTTTTTTTAAAGTACCAACACAATCCGAACACGTTTGGTCAGTTTTTTGTATGACAATTGTTTTTACTTAAAATTATGTCCATTTTAAACAAAAGATAGACACTTTGAGTGATACCAGCCACACCATGCCTCAGATTGAGGTAGGGTTGACTCCTACAAATCTAAAATTACCCATTGATCCTTGTTCTAATGTATCAACACAATCCTAATATTTTTGGTCGGTTTTCTCTATGCCAGTTGTTTTTACATAAAAGAGTGTCCATTTTAAACAAAAGAAAGACACTTCGAGTGATACCGCCCACACCGTACCTCGGATTAGAGTAGTAATGAATCTTACACATCACAAATGACCCATGTATTGTTTTCCTGAAGTATTAATAGAATCTGAATGAGTTTGTTTAGTTTTCCGTATGCCAGTTTTTCTTTTCAGTTAAAATGTAGTCCATTTTAAATAAAAGTGAGACACTTTGAGTGTTACCAGCCACACTGTTCCATAGATTGAGGTGAGGTTGACTCGTACACATCAGAAATAAACCATGGATCCTTGTTCTAAAGTATCAGGACAATCCAAATACATTTGGTCAGTTGTCCATATGCCAGTTGTTTTTACTTAAAATGGTGTCCACTTTAAACAAAAGAAAGACACTTAGAGAGATAATGGCCACACCATTCCTTGAATTGAGGTGAGGTTGACTCATACATGTCACATATGACCCATGGATCGTTGTCCTAAAGTATCAATACAAACTGAATGTTTTTGGTCATTTTTATGTATGGCAGTTGCTGTTTTCACTTAAAATGTTGTCCATTTCAAATAATGGTGAGACACTTTGAGTGGTACTAGCCACACCGTGCCTCGGATTGAGGCAAGGTTGACTCTTACACGTCACAAATGACCTATGAATAATTTTTCTAAAGTATCAACAAAATCAGAATACGTTTGGTCAGTTTTCTATATGTCTATTGTTTTTACTTAAAACAATGTCCATTTTAAACAAAATAGAGACACTTTGAGTGATATCGTCCACACCATGCCTCAGATTGAGGTAGGGATAACTCATAAACATCACAAATGACCCATGGATCATTTTCCAGAAGTATCAATACAATCAGAAAGCATTTTTTTAGTTTTTCGTATGCAAGTTGTTGTTTTCACTTAAAATCATATCCATTTCGAATAAAAGTGAGACAATTTGAGTGGTACCAGCCACACTGTGCCTCGGATTGAGGCAGAGTTGACTTAGACATGTCACAAATGACCCATGGATCATTTTCCTAAAGTTTCAACAGAATTTGAATGCATTTGGTCGGTTTTCTGTATGCCATTTGTTGTTTTCACTTAAAATTTTGTCCATTTCAAATGAAAGTGAGACACTTTGTGTGGTACCGGCCACACTGTGCCTCAGATTGAGGCGGGGTTGACTCTTACATGTCTCAAATGACCTATGGATCCTTGTTCTAAAGTATCAAAAAAATCCAAATCTCATAGGAGCTCTTAAGGGTGGATCACCATCGATCCTTGGGCATGTTGAGTACCAACAGGTGTGGATTAAAGATCCGGGTGAGTCTAATCCCACATTTGCTTCCTCTTTTTGATTAGGGTTTTCACTCTTCTATCATCTTCTTCTAAAGCTCTGAAACCCTATTTTCC
This sequence comes from Viscum album, assembly GCA_963277665.1. Lineage (NCBI taxonomy): Eukaryota > Viridiplantae > Streptophyta > Magnoliopsida > Santalales > Viscaceae > Viscum > Viscum album. The sequence goes on from OY728152.1 coordinate 1,771,337,050, forward strand.
ATTTGGATTTATGGTTAATCTTAAAGAGAGCATATATTGGGATATGAGACACCGAATTACGAGTGTGATTGTCTTTGGAATCATGGTAGGTGGTCCTTGGCCTTTCATGAATTGTCATGATGTTTTATATATGCCCAATCACTACTTTCCCAATGTTGGGGTGTTGGGTTGGGGGCTATCCGGGGTCCAGGGAGGAGGGTTGGGGGCTGTCTGGGGGGCTGTCTGGGGTCCAGGAAAGAGGATGGTGAGGTTGTATAGGGTCCAAGGATGAGGGGGGTTGTCCAGTGTCCAGGAAAGAGGGGGGATATCTAGGGAGTTACCAAACACAAAAAACTCTAAAAACATCCTCAAGATACACCTTCATAAAAAAAAAGACACATAAAAACATCCTTTCATAAAAAACAGACACATAAAAATAGTATAGCCTATATAATACACTGTATACACCTGCATAGAAAACTCACATAAAAAGAGCACAAAAATAGACACACTACAAAACACACTGCATAACACACTACATAATACACTACATACACCTTACTTCATACATCAACATAAAAAATAGCACAAAAACATATAAAAACATACTTCAAACACCACAAAAAACACCTTCAATAGAACAAAAAAATACATATGTCCAGAGAGGGGAGGGGGATGTATGGGGTCCAGGGAGGAGGGTGGGGGTTTTCTGGGGTCCAAGGAGGAGGGTGGGGGCTGTCTGGGGTCCAGGAAGGATGGGGCTATCCAAGGTCTAGGGAAGAGGGTGGGGGCTATCCGGGGGGGTTGTCTGGTGGGGGTTCGGGGGGCTGTCTGGGGTCCAGGGAGGAGGGTGGGGGCTGTCTGGGGGACTGTCCAGGGGGCTATCTGGGGGGATGTCTGGGGGGTTGTCCGGGGTCTTGAGAGGAGGTTGGGGGGCTTTCCAGGTGCTGTTTGGGGTCCAAGGAGGAGGGTGGGGGCTGTCTGGAGGGCTGTCAGTTGGGATGTATGAGGGGTTGTCTGGGGGGTTGTCCGAGATCCAGGGAGGACAGTGGGGGTTGTCTAGGGGGCTATCTGGGGGCTATTGGGGGGGGGGGATGTCCTGGGTTCATGGGATGGTATTTACATATTTTTTAAGAAATTTTTTTCATGGTTAAAAAAATAATTTCGTTATATCAACTTCTAATCAGACCACCAATTTTCTAAATTCCACTAAAAATTACAATTTCATTAAAATAGGGGGATTTCACAACATCCATATTTTTTAAAAATGAAACATTCATAATATTTAAATAATCATTTAAATCATTTAGAATCTCATTTTCTATCAATCATTAAATTTAAGGTTTCATTTCTGGGGAAAAATATTATGCAACCACCGATGGGTTATCAATGTTCAAATCAACACCCACAACTGGACAACCCATGAACAGAGGGTGGGGGCTATCCAGGGGGTGGGCGGGCTATCCACGGGGGTGGTGGGGCTATCTAGGGGGTATGGGTTGTCCAGGGGTGGGGGTGTCCAGGGGGTGGGGGGCTATCTAGGGGAGGGTTGAATCAGTCACAGAAAATCATCAAGTCAAGTTTTATTGATTATATATAAAAAATCAAGATAATGTGACCTACCTAATCACACATATATTCAGGCACAACAAATCATTAAACATCAAAGGTTAGTAATATCTGTCAAAAATGTAATGGACCTATATATCCCTTATCACCAACACTATAATCACCATCATCATCACCCTCACCCTCGTCCTCATTTTCTTCCCCATCAGCATCCCAGTACTCCTCCTCGCCATCATGCTCATCCACGGCCTCCTCATCTCCCTCCTCCTTCTCCTCGGCCTCCACCTTGCCCTCCTCCTGCACCTCGGCCTCCTCCTCTCCATCCTCCTCCTATGCCTTGGCCTCCTCCTCTCCATCATCTTGACCACCACTAGAACTACCACCTAGTGCACCATATATAGAATGCATAGATGACATATATTCATCACAAGAAGAGTTGGCCTTTGGTGAAAGTGTTGGACGTAAAACTTCCATCAGTTTCATAAATGCAGTGTTTTCCCAAGCAGAATGTTATGCTATCTCTGTGGCCCTTTTTTCAGCCTGTTATTCCTATACCTTAACCTAATGCAACTCATTGGCACTACAACTCATACCTAAGGAGGTCTAATACCTGGTCGGAACTATACTCTTCCCAGGCCGGCAGCGTACTCTACTTGGGTGTTCATCTCCCAACACTTGATGTAACTGATCGTTTGGCCCAAAATCATTAGGTTTATGGGAATCAAGGGCCTCTAAAGTATCCTATTAAAAATATAAATATATTATTAAGTTACAAAATATAGAATAAAATTTTAAATCTACAATGTAAAACTTACAATCTGCTACTGAGTTGGTTCATTAACCACACTTTCATCTTTCTTCTTTCTACTCGAGAAAAATTGTTTTGCATGAGGCACATGTCCTTATATATTCAATTTATGCCTCTACAATGACATTAAATGTAGGAAACCATAATTAGAAATAGGATACCAAAAAAACAATAATTTCATAACTAAAATTATATAAAATCTTTAGCAATCGAATAAATTATGGAGGAAGCAATATACAGTGGAAGTCATAAATAATGATTATAAACTATTATACTAGTTGTCTCTCATGATCTGGCATCGTAGTATGTCCCAATATGTGGATGTATTTCTTAGCATCAATGTTTTTTTATTTCTTCCAGATTCATCCTAAGTAAAATTAAATAATTATTATTAATGACAAACATGAAAATTTTCATTTAAATACCTCTAATTTGATTAATACCATAAATTGGATTGGCGTCCAATGAGTAATCATCTATCAGTACTATTCTAACAGACAATCATCCATGATAGGGACTTACCCTGACTATGTGCCCACTCTATCACACCAACCAATGTACAACTCATGCTTATAATCTCTCCAAAGCTCGCCTAAATCCTTTAGACATGCTGGCCATGCACCCTCATTATCGGGGAAATTAAACCGCAGCTGACACCAAAATATTAATTCATATAAATACAAAAATTAATATTTTGTATTAAATACAACAGATTTTTTTACACATATCTCTTCCTAGGCTTTATCCTTGACTTCATTTGGGAGTTGTCTCCATGAGAGCGGGCTGACAGAAATGATGTTTGAGTATTTGGAAACCGTCACAAAAAAACTCTGACATTGCTTCCCTGATTTTTCAATCATCTGACTATCTTCATTTTATTCCACCATCAACTGTGTACGGTGGTTCCACACCACACACATGCATGTACTCCCACTCTCCCACCTTCTATCAGTAGATGAATCTGTTAAGAAAGAAAAAAATTATTTTATCGATACATGTTATAATGAAAATAATTAATGGTGTAACAATTTCTTAGGGTTGTATAAGTATACTAGCAATAGTCTGATGAATGGGCATTGCTGGATCCGCAGAAACTAAAGGAACACCCTATACAGATAGAGTACATCCCATTGTATGCTCCATAGGGACAGATTCTAGTGGAGCAGGATTCAAAGGAGATGAAATATAAAATCCTGGAGAGAAGGAAGCATAAGTAAAAGAAGGTGAAAGGGATGGAAAGCCAAATGCTGGATAGGGAGTGGGAAAACTACTAGGCTACTTATCAAATAACTGTCTCAGAATAGATGGATCCTGAAATTTTTTTTAAGAAAAATTAATCACATGAAATTGTATATTATTTAAATAAATATATTTGAAATAAAATACTCATTGTAGGCACTAGTGTTGGAATTCCCAGCTCATTCATGTGATGATTGTTATCCATAATCTATTTTTTCTGCCTCTCTTCAATTGGTTTCATTTCTTACATTTGAAAAAAAATATGGACGTAAATAGAGAAGAATAACTAATGTGTAACCCAAAAAACAAAATAAATGAGAGGGAATAGGGGGATTCATAGATAATTTAACTAACCATTCTTTTAGGTGAGCTTGAAAAAATATATAATTAAGTCAATAAATCATACAATATGTAATAAAGAAATTTAATTTTTAGTAGGATGATTATTTACTAAGTTTCATCAGTCTATTAAAATCATGGAAAATTGATTCTACCAGATTCATAAGTGGTAAAGCAGTTGTCAAAATCAAGAAAAAAATTAATTTCTTTAGATTAGGTAGATGACGCAGGTTTCAATACATGTTTTGAAGAAGATTACAAACCATCATGTTCATTACCTAGTAAAATTTTAAATAGAGGTCTTAGAGTCCTAAAATTTTTATACAAATCCTAGTTGAAGCATTTAAATGTTCACCAAGTTAGAAATTTTGGTTTTGTAGTTTTAAATACAGTTCAATTCCAAATTATAAAATGCAATTCAAATAAAAATTCCAACCAATAAACATTGGAAATTCGCATAACAGTCAAGTCGGATACAACATATTTGAAATAAATATTAAATAAATTTTAATAGTACCAACCTTAACAACCCGACTCGAGGTAAACCAAAATAATTGAGAACATGGATGGATTATTCTATATATTTTCTACCACAAATTCAGGTTCACAATCAACTCTGACAATTGATCTATTAGAGTCATCAAAATAAATAAATGGATTGTTTCCAACGGCAGTAGACAAAGTGTCAATTCCATCATCACAATCATAAAAAATATGTCTTGGAATTACTTCAAATATGACACCAAATTCAGGTCGAATTGGGACATTAAGATAAAAACATTATTTATCCATTGATTACAATACATATGGTTCTTGAGTAGCAAGAGGTAGAGTCATATTAATTACTCAAAATCCAAAATAATTAATAAATGTGCCATGTATCGTCATCGAATCAAACCAATGGTATTTCATTATCGTGATTCGTCCATGAGAGTAATAATCCAATATTTTTTTTTTCAATAACTCCATAATAACCCACATTTTCAAATTGCGGTGTACTATCTGATGAACTAGCATAATAATCTGTTATGGAAGTAACTATAACACCATCATGTTGTTTTCTCATGTTATTTTCTTATTCAGTGACAATAAATTTGTACCCAATGATAACAGTTGATTTACAGTCATGAACCATGGTATTATAACCAAAAGCCAAAGATCTTATTTCCTCAAAGACAGAGTCCATAAGAAAACTCAATACCTGCAATATAAATGAATATTAAACTTAATTAAATATTGATTTAATTATTTTAAACAGTAATATTTTTACCTTCAATTTTAACCAAGTATAAAACCCTTTTCTATGAAAAGTCTCCCCCTTTCTCAAAGATAAATATTGATACTTTCAATTTATCATTGTTTTATGATCCCTACAGATAAAAAATATGAATAGTTTAACAGATATATATGTAAGATATACATATTCAATTTAGTTACCTGATGTAGTCATCAAACAAATCACAGTTGAACAAAACTGTGAGATGTACCATCTCCGACTCTTCAAGGATTAATGTATTCAATGTATATGATCCAATAATTCCTTATGTTGGAAGAAGTGATGGAAAACTGGGTTCAATTTTCTCATATGGTACTTCTTCATTTTTCATTGTTCTGTTCATTCTTGTTGTAATATTAGACAAATTCATTGAGCAGAAATCCATATATTCTTGAGCCAAGTAACAGTTCACGACAGAACCTTTGGGATGATTCCTGTTTCGGACATAAGACTTTAATTTGTACGTATTTATTTCAGTTGGATACTTCCAAAGAAAATAAACAGGTCCTTCTAGAAGTATTTCAATGGGCATATGGATAGTCAGATGCGACATGCATATGAAAAATTATGGAGGATATATTTTCTCCAACTTACACAAAATTAATGGGGCATCTGTCAAAATTTTTTGCAAGAAAGACTTGGACAACTTTTTATCACAATGATCTCTAAAAAAATGGCACAACCGAATAATAGTCACCCTTACATTATTGGACAAAATATGACGGATTTCTATTGGAATCAACTCATACCGAAGAACGTGATAATCATGAGTCTTCAAAGATTTTAGCTTCAACTATCTTCTATTGACCCGTTTAGATATATTTCTTGAATATCCATAAGGAACTCTAATAGTATCTAATACTTCTAGTAATTGTTTTTTCGTAGGTGTCAACAAATAAAAAGCATATAGAACTTGCAATTTATTTTCACTGATATGCATAGGATGCAATTCTGGTCTGATGCCCCAATCCACCAAGTCACCCAGAGATCGTAAATCATCTTTTTTCTTTCCCTTACAATTTAGATGTATCAAAAGCAACATTTCACATATATTCATTTAAAATTGCATTATATCTAAGAAATGACGTAAAAAATTGGTTGACCAATAAGGAAAATCAATAAAGAAACTCATATTCCCCCAATTGTAACAGGTTTCAATGGAAACATTCTTTCTCTTTTTAGATTTCATTTGACCCTTCCCGAATAAAAAATTGAAATATTTCAATTAATTAAGCACATCAGTTCGAGACATATGCTGAGGTGGATCATAGGTCTCTATGGTATTATCAAATCTTCGACGATTATTTCTATATGGATGGTACATTGTCAAGAATCATCGATTTCCCATAAAACTAAAACTATAATGATGTTTCAGTATTTTGGATTGTGTATTCTTCATAAAAATAGTACATGACAGTTTTCCCTTCGTTCTCTATCCATACATAAATTTATAAGCTGGAAAATCATTGATCGTCCACATAAGCACAACACACATCTAAAATATTTCTTTCTAATATGCATCGTATGTGCGCACAACCACATCCCAAAGAAGTTTCAACTCTTTTATTATTGGATTCATGTATATGTCAATATCAATGTCAAGATCAGAAGGGTCATATATGAGTATACTCAGGATAGTGAAAGGTTTTTTCAAACACAGACATGGGGGAAGATTATAAATGTGTATAAAAACTGGCCATGTGTTGTGCGAAGTAAGAATCTGCCAAAATGGATTAAAACTATCACATGAAAGACCCAGACTCACATTACACATGCCAGCTACAAAATTAGGATATTGAGCATCAAATCTCTGCCATGAAAATCCTTCTGCAGGGTGAACCAACTCATCCTTAGCCTTATTTCTCTCGGTATCATGCCATATCATTTTTATCGATATTTCATTAGACATAAAAAGATTATGGAGTCTGGGGATTAATTAAAAGTTCTAAATTACATTCGATGGCATGAGGGATGGTGTTCCATCAAATTTTGACTTCCAGTGGGATATGACACATTTTATACAATCATTTCATTCAACAGTTTCCTCCCATAATAAATTGTAATCTTTCGAGAAAGCATGAAGTTTGTTTCTTGAAAATCCATGTTCCTCAACTAACTTCCATACCATAAAGTGGTTTGAAGGAATATCTTCATAATCTGGAAGTAAATCCTTCAAGAAGGTAAGAATTTAATCAATTTCTGTATTAGAAATCCCATACATAGTTTTGCCATGAAACAATCGGATTAAAAATTCTAGCTTTTTCATTTTACTGCTTTGTAGATATACAGGAGTCATGGAAGCATCATTCAATTTTTTCACCCTAACAATATCATCATTTTCATTAGAGGAATCATCTTTCCTTATATCAAAGTCTTCTTGAGTCGAAATCCTTTCCTTTTCATGATGCCGAATAAACGGAAACTAGTCATCTAACAAATTATCTAGTCCAGTCCATTCATTTCGATCATTAGCAATTTGAGATTTCATTTTCTCCCCACTGTGATACCACACATAGTAGTTTTCAGAAAAACCATATTTGGTTATGTGGTTGCTGACTTTTTCACAGCTCAACCAAGGTCTACAAATACAATTGGAACATGGTAAGTGTATGCGACCACTATCTGAAGTATTGTGAAATGAAAAATCTAAAAATCTCTCGAAATTATTTTGAAAATATCTTGAGATCCGATCAGTTTCATACATCCAACTTCAATCCATTCTGTAAAAGTAATTTTTATAATTCATTTCATCATAATCAATTCAATAAGATTGAAGTTTAATCAAAAATATATTTAAGTAAATAATAAAGGAATGTGTTTCTAGTTGATGTAGTGAACTATTAAAACAATGTAAAGATATAATAATTCAGTTATGTGTTCCTAAATTTGAGGTGAGATGTATTTTGTAATTTTTTCATTTATCACATACAAGAAGACACCATAGACCTGATAGAACATTGTTCAATATATTACAAAGTGAAGGCTTTTCATGAAAGATGTAGAATGTGTAAAGAGATTTTTTTAAATAAGTTATTGATGATAAAAAATGGAAATATTGTGAAAAGTTATTACATTTTGTAACACCCAAACTAAAGTCCATAGAAAGTACCATATCATCCCACTAAAAAAAGTAAAACCACCTACCCCACTACCCCAACCATCCCCAAATCCTTCACATGGATCATTTTTATATCCACTACCCACCTCGAGAAAATATGACTAAACAAACCAATTACCATCTTTTAGTGGGGATACATCCCACCAGCACCTCCATTAGTCGATATGATTCAATAACTACCTAAAATGAGTAGCTATGAAGACTTAAAATCATGTTGATTCATATAATCATGACCCTTGAATTATAAAATGAAAATTGAAAACAAATCAAACTACACTTATTGGGTATGTTATGCCACACACGTCACAGCCTAGTTTTGGTCAAATCAAAATAAAAACAAAGAATAATAGATGAAAAACATTAAAACTAAGTTAATCCTTACAGATTTGGTGTGTATAACTAAATAATTTAATTAATTGTGAGGGATTGATAGGGAGGAAGGAGTTCCCAGCCCACGTAAAGAGAGAGGCCTCTAGTTTAGAATCCAAGGGGGAATTACCCAAGGATTCCTAAATCATAATCACTATGAATCCAAGGTATATTATCCCAAGGTATTCTAAACCAAATCATCATGAATCCAAGGGGATTTACAAATGGAATTAAAACCTATGTTTTTAACATGAATCCTTGGTTAGTTTCTTCATGGAATTCCAAATCATTAATCAAAGAACAAGTACTCAAAAACTTAATTAAATTTTATTTATATTCATATTCAATAGGTCTCATATAAGATTCACATCCCTCAGGTCCAATTTTGTGTTATAGGCATCCCAAATCATTCACTCAAGTTCAATAACCCATTATTGGCACCCCTATTGTCATACATTTCATTACCCAATTAGTTCCCCAAGTAAAGCGCACCCCATGGATGGATAAAGTTTAGGCTTCTACACTAATAGGTTGTTCATGGGTTGTAAACAGGTTTAATTTCATAAATTATAGACAAAAACATTTATTTTTAAATTTGAGATTAATAATAAAGTATGTCAATCATACTACACATCATAAAGACCACAAAACAATGATACTTTTAAGGTATAGTTTATAAACCATATTCTATATACTCACAGACATCTACTAATCAAATATTAGTCATTGATTCAATACCAAGTATTGTGAATCGTGAAATTTTTCAAAATCCCTAGATATAGTGAATTATGACGTGATCTTTCTAGATAGTGAAATAAATGGAGAATAGTTTATAATAGAAGTATATCATTATAACTATCTCATAGTTGGGATAAAAAACACTATAAACAGATATGATACCTCAACTCACCATGCTAGATCTCAATGTTTGGTAGACCACACACCAACCATGTCAATTACCTCAATGAGGGATTCAATGACTTTATTTGGGAAGAGGTTAAGGAGTCTAACCTAAATGGGAGAGTTTCAGCTGATCAGATGGAAGACCTCGAGTTAGGGTTCACCTGCACAGGGGATTCTAGAAATAGGGGGAAATGCAAATTTATCTACTTCTGTGTAATTGGGGGCAGTTTTTCTACATTTGGGGGGACTTTTCCAAATGGTTTTAAAAACCTGTTGGGAAAAGCATGGACTTTACCAACAGTTTGTACAAACCGTTGGTAAAGGGAGAAATTTTTTTAGATTTCCCAATGATTTCTTCAGACTATTGGGAAATCCTTCACTAACTCAACATTTACCAACGGTTTATTCAAACCGTTGGTAAAGGACCCTCATTCCAACAGTTCTGTTGAACCATTGGTATAAAAGCATTGGGAAAACCAAACTTCCCAATAGTGAGAATAATATTTCTACTCACTTTAGCCTTCCCTTATATGTTTTTTAGTGGTTCTAACTTTCTATTACATTCATTCAACTTGCTCATTCCACAATATATTTACTTCTAAAACTCCATCCTTGAACATTTGAGTTATTAAATTATTTCCATATAGGATTTTATAAGGATCTATCTAAATTCTATATTGAAATCTATTATTTTTAGAAAACTCAACTAGAGGAAGTTGTTGATCCCAACCACCTTTGAAATCCATATAACATGACCTCAATATATTCAATTGGTATTGAATTATTCTCATATAGTTAAAATATATCTAATTATGATATTAAATGATGCAAATAAATTCTCTATCAAGGGATTACTGAAGACATCAACAAAATATCGAGGTAAACCTCAGATCCCTATCATATACAGTTGAATTTTGAACTCTATGAAACATAACCACGTTATTACTATATATCCTAGAAATATGATATGGAGGATAATATTTTGTGACAAATAGTAAATGTGATTACTTTGTTAGGTATTTTACTATAACCCATATAGTATTATTCCCTTCTAATGTTTTGTAGAGTCTGAAGAAAACATCCATTGTGATGTTTTACCATCTCCATTCTAATACAAGAAATGGTTGTAATATCCACATAGAATTTTGTCTCATAGACTTAATATTATGACATATCAATCACCAAGATTAAAACTTTATGATATCTATCTTTATGCCATCTCATCATAAATACTCTTATAGATCTCAATGCATCTTCATAATTCCAAGATGAATAGTGAATGAAGAATTATGAGCATTTATGATATATCATTATTAAAATTGGGTATTAACAGAAGAGATAGATGATTCATGAACATTATAATTCCATCATAATCAAGGTTAAACTCAAGAATATTTCTCACCTTCTGCATCTTCACATATTGTTTATGCACCTCTTTAATATTCATTTGTATAGTGCTTGAGTACTTATACAATAAAGATATGATTTATCCACTTCTGTCAAATTTCAAGATCCATCCTTTTAAAATAAATAAATTATTGATATTTTGTGAACCTCTACATAGAGAAACCAACATGATCCTTTTGGATCAAAGAATCATCCACCTTGTTCTCGTAACCAAGGTGGTAATGTATTGAGTTGTAATAATATTTAATTATATATAACTATATTCTTTGGTTAAGGGTAAACTTCATATGTGTAAATATATATTTTAAAATTTTTTATCATTATATATATGTAACTTTTCTCCATAAATATAATTCCTTCATATCTTTAATTACAAAATTACAGCAGTTAACTCTATATCATGAATTGGGTAATTTTTCTATTGAACCATCAATTTTCATGAGGAATAAGCTATAACCATGTCATTATACATGTTAACACATCACAATACCTGGTTTAGTGAATCATTATATATTAAAAACCCTTATCCACTATAGGGTACTGTAATCACAACTTCACTGACTAATTTTTTCTTTAGTTCCTTATAATTTCCCTCAAATTAATCCATTGAGAGGAACTAGGGTCCCTTATAGGTAAACTTATTGAGATGATTAGATATTCATAAGAAATTATATAAAACCCGTCTATAATATCTAGAAAAACTATGAGAATCATGAATCTCGGTCACCATGGTTGTTTTGGTCCAATTTTTAATATCCTCCTTCTTTTATAGATCGACCAATATTCCCTCTCCAAAGATTATATGACCCAAAAATGAAACCTTTTGTATCCAAAATTTACACTTTATAATTTTTTCATACAATTTTTCCTTAATTAGGTTCTTTAGTACAACTCTAAAGTGTTATTCAAGATATTACATCCTCCCTGAATAAATAATATTATCATCTATAAATACTATCAGAAACTAGTCAAGGTAATCTATAAAGACTCAATTAATTAAATCCATAAAGATAACAACGTAATTAGTTAGACCAAATGACATCATTATATATTCCTAGTGACCATAGCATTCATTGAATACAATCTTGGGTATATCCTCCTAAAAAATCACTAAAACATGTACAAAACTAAAGGGTTTTATTTCCATAAATTTCTCCCAAAATATCTTTAATCTTGATAAAACCCCATCACATAAAACCTCAAAAGTTGTGTCCTTGACATTAAACTTATGATCAACCTTAAACTCAAATGCCCAAGATGATATCCATAACTCTTAAGTAAATCATACATGGAGACATATATACTTCCCAAATTACCAAAATATTTAGATGTTTCATTATTCTTATATCCAAAATATCATTGGTAAAGATACTTCTACAGCATAATCCTTGAATCCCAATTTATAAATACTTTAATCCTTCCGTTTTAATGACTAAAAATAGAATAAGTTATTACTTGTTCTATAAGATAACTTTGGTATTAGGGCATTGAATTTGATAATTCCAATGTTCCCCACACATAATACATTGAACTCCAAGACAATTCATCACTTTATGACTTTATTTTACACACATAAAATAAATTATTATCAATTTGATACATTCTTCATGATTATTATTCCAATAGAATTGACATATTAAAATTCTAATCTTCATTCCTATATTTTAATTATCACTTTAAATTTCATAAAATCCCATCATCCTTTTATTGTATGCATCAATGACCTCACCAAAGTTAATGTTTTTAATAATATATCATGTTATCGAATTTAGAATAATCACAATATCATTCTCTTGAGTCATCACATAATTTAGATTCTACTAAAAGAATTGTCCATAACATTCAATCTTAACCTAGTTCATTCTAGTTCCAACCATTAATTGAAACCAAAAAACGTAGTGTGGGCAATGATAATCATACTTGGAAACCACATAATCATATCAAATAACTTATACGATGTATAAATCATGAAACCCACTTTTCAATATATGACACATTAGTATTAACCTAGTCCATTCAAGTTTATTATTTAAATCATTATTGATAGATTATAAGGATTTTGTGAATATCCAAATCATATCCCCTGTAAGTATCAAAATAGGAGCAAATTTAGGCCCATTTTCAGGTACTAGGTAATTCTCTAGTCAATCTAGATACACATTTTTAGAGAAATTTACCCTATGTGCATATATGACATAACCGTGTTTAGTTTTAGTATCCATACCATGATGTAATTTATTATAAACATCTCTCCCTATCCTTTAACATTATTCCATGATATTGTTTAATAATTATACTTTTCCTTATACTTATCCTCAAACATATCTCTATGGATCTCTCTATAGTTTTATTATCCTAGTTTATAATGGTTGAATAAACCTTTATCTGATACCAAAAATAAAGACCCAATATTCTCATATATAAATATTATGTCTTAATATATGAATATTCTTTACATAATATAGTGATCTACACTATAAGCATTTAGTTATATTGCCTTTAGAAACATAGAACCATAAAAAACTGGTCCATAATTGAGTTATGTCATATCGCATTAACATCATCATAACATTAATAATTCTTAGAAATATCATTCATAATACAATTATTTATAATATGGAGAAAGGAAGTGTAATAAAGGGTGAGATTAGTTGATCCGCAAGGGTAAACATGGGAGATATCAACAAAACCTAAGAATGACGATACGAGAACATGAGAGTAACATTTGAAAAACCATACCATGTATATCATAAATCATAAACATGAGCCATGGAATAAATATTGGTATTTCATAATACATGAATCATAAATGAATCAAAGAACATGATCCATGTGAACATAAAATTCACAAAAGAAATAGATTTCTAGAATACACCTAACCATAGAAAATCTTATGTCAAGGATAACCAAAAAGACATTCATAACATTTTAGAATTGGGGTAACCACTAATGTACCTAATTATAGTATGGGATAAAATCCAATGTACCCTCTTTTGGCATTTTTATAAGCTCATGTGTACCCTCTTCCGAGCTTGGGATAACCTCCCATGTACCCTTTGATCTCATATAACTGTAATCATTGCCCAATGAATTAAAGAGAGATGTAAGTCCCACCCATCACATAAACCAAAAACTTGTCTTACATAAGATCATAAAACAATAATCATATTATAATCCATGAAAATAAATAGGTCTCACAAAAATTTCATCATAACATAACCCATGGTACAAAAAACAGTTTCATAACATTTCATTATATCATCATACCATAACCCGTGGAAAAGGAATGGGTCACATAAACAAATTTTCAATATAGATGTAAAAATTTTAGATAATGAATAAGGATGGAAAAATTGGTTCATATACACATTAAATATTAATTAACATCAAAATATGTAATCTTATATAGAAAATGATTTTGAAAGATCACTTTAAACATTTCATGTGGAGAATATACATTTCACTTTGAAAATAACCTTTTAAAAAATAAAATTTCACAAAACTTTATGTAAATAATTTTCATTGAAAATAAATGTTAAAAATAAAATTTAAGAAATAAAACATTTAATAGTCATGATTACAGTTAATTCCATTCATGTGGTATATGTTAAAAAAATTCCCTTCATATTTTTGGTAAAATCCAAATGATAATTGTTTGCAAAATGACTTGAATATTTATTTTACCAATTTTTTTAAAAATAAAAACAAGGGTAAAAATTATTTTATAAAATAATATTGGATCATCAAAACATTCTTGAAAACATTTTTAGAATACCTGGGTATGGAAGAAAAAATAATTTTGACCAAAAAGGAAAATAATGTTTTTTTTCATTAAAAAACATTATTTTAAAATAAGCAGTTCATAAAGAGAGTAAAATTAATGGAAAACATGTATTATAAAAAAAAATTCCATGTGATAGTAAAATTAATGGGATTATTTAGATATATATCATAAGATATCATTACTGGAAAAAAATTCATAAACAAATGTACTAGACAATGAGATTGTAACAAAAACGCATTACTGATTTTCTAACATTTGAATTATAATAACCATGAATTACTGACATAGAAAATATCATAAAATATTGATTATATAACATATCAAATGGGTCTTATATACACCTCATAAAATAAGTTTGGTGCATAAAATAACTTATGCCTCAATGAAGGCAATTTAAGACAAAAATCCCATACTACATTGGAAACTATTGAAGTGTAAACCCCCTAAAAGAGATAAAATTATATGGATATTTATATATAATAATTTTTATTATAATAGTCATATAATAAATTCATTATTAGTATATTCACCACACAAATTAAAAAAGTGGTTTACTAGGCATGTGTCCAATGGAAATAAATGTGAGATTAAAATATTCTACATTAATTCTCGTGTTCTGTCATGCATGATTGAAACTGTTGTATAATAAATATTGGTTTATTTTAAATATATTAAAGAATTATAATCATATTTATTATACTATATATGATTTAATTATGACTTTTTATTAATGTTTTATTAATAATTCCTGGTTAAAATTACGTTTTGGGTAATAACTCCTTCATTTTTCATGTAGGTTTTGGATTGGTATCTTCATTCCATTAATTTTGATCATGGTTACATCATTTACATAATTTTATACATTATATAAATATCATATATATTAATTATATATGTATTTATATTAATCCATTAAATGTAGGGATGTAAATTGAATTACACCGTTCATCGAGATGGTAGGTTGTATATATGAATGAACATTGTTTCCGTTTTTTGACGGATGAAATGAAAGGAATTTACATAATATATTAAAATTAATTAATCATTTATAGATCATATATATCACATATATTAATTAAATTCACCCTTATTACCTTTCATATAAATCTTAGGTGAAAAACGATTCGTGTCGTTTCGTGAGACAGTAGTCCTTTGTACACATGAGCGACATTATTGTATTCCCATAAATGGAAAGTAAGAATATATATATATTATAGTATAATTTTAAAATAAAAATAATATCATATATATCATATATATATATATATTAAATATACTATTATATCCATCATTGAGTGGTAATGAAGGAAAATTAAGAACATTAGTTCACAAGGCGATTGTCTGTTGTACAAACTATCTGCATTTTTATTTCCCATTTAATATAAGAGGAGACCATTTTATTTCATTAAATTAACATAATAACATCTCAATATATTTTTTAAATGTTTTTATTATATTATTATAGTTTAATAATATTTAAATGAGGTGTAAGAATAAATAAAACAAAAACCATGTTTAAGAATTTTACCTCTTTTTCAGAGAACCTGTTTAAGTTTATGACTAAAGCCCTCATAGTTGGGTTTAATAATAAAAATAAGGTCTATAGGATATGGTTAAGGAATTAATAAATATAATTTTTAGGTATGGAACAAAACTAATGGTTTTGTAAGTGTGAAGAGGATGGGAGGGGTGTAATTTTATAAGTGGGTGAGAGGACACACATGGAATTTTTGAAAAGAATCTAGCATACCCTATTTTTTCAAAAGTAAAGAAGGGTAATAATATGGTTTTTATAAAACCTAATATGTGATAAGGTCAAAATATGAAACCCTACTTTTTATTACAACTTAAACATGAGTTATTACATAAAACTTCACTTGATACATCAAATAAGATCGAGAGGTTTTGTGTCTTTGGGGCTTAGGATCATTACATAAAAACTTGAAACATGAAATACAACATCTTTATTGAAAACTTCCTTTACATGACCACTACATTCCCTCATACTTAGCATTTTATGGGATAACCTGAGGACATGCATAAGAAAAGGGTGAGCTATAAAGCCCACTAAGGGAGTACACATGGAATAACATGAGGAGTATAATACATGTTAGGTAGTAGGAATATCAAAAGAGAATAAGAGAAACATGAAAATAAAGGCATGATAAAGCATGATAATCATAACATGGAATTGTGGAAACAACACTTAACATGGAATTAGCATGAGCGAAGGCTCATTGCACATGGAGCATGAGTAAATCCTCATTGCACATAAAGTACGAGTAAAACCTCATTGCACTTAAATTAGCATGATTCAACACTCATTTCACATGACATATCATGATACTATACTTTACCCAATGCATTGGAGCGCTATAAGGGCGCACCCTTTTTAAACATTTCATTTCATGCATAAGTGTGCCACATTGATCATAAAACATGGATTCATAAAACATAATCATTTATTCCATGATAAAGAAATGTGGAATTCATACATGAGACTTTATAATCAATAAGTAAATGTGCATAAATGTGAATACCCTTGATGGAGAAATGGGCATGGTATTCACAACACAATGACATTGGCTTAGAAAATCGGTGTGATTTCGGCTGCGTAACAGCGTGACATAAGAATTAATAAAAATTTTTGATGAGAGAGAAAGGGGTTACTCATCATATTTACTTGTAATAGAAAGTAATGAGGTCATATAGATACATGTCCCAAAAATTTTAATGGAATTTAGATTCATGATACAAAAGTATTGCTTGAATGTAAAAGAGAAGAGAGAAGTTCCTTTTGGAATTTCAGCATAGTAACGGGTGTACATGGGAGGCATTTAATGAGAGAGAAAGGGGTCTCCCATCATTAAAACATAAATAGGAAAGTATGAGGGAGTTTTGAAACCATACCCTAACATTCATAATTGAAATTAAAAGGGCAAAACAACTTACAGAAAATTGGACAAAAATGAGAAAGGAAGAAAAACCCTTACTTGGAAGTGTGCTTTCAAAGGCTAGAGAGAGGCTTGTGAGAGGCTTCTTGGGAGCTTGGGGAACCTTGGGAGGATTCTAGAGATAGTATGGCAGAGGTTGGACGAACTCCAAAGGCTTTGAGTGAGGAGGAAGTGGGATCTTGGGTGGCTTTATATAGGAAAGGTGAGGGAATTCTTTATTATTTAGGTTTGGGTCCCCTTACATTAAATTAATTAAAACCAAAAACCATCCCATGGTTTTTTACCATGGTTTTTGGAAAAGGAAAGAGGAAAAAAATATTTTATTTGTCCAAAGTCCGAACTTCTTAAAATAATAGGGTTGCTTATGTGGAGGTGAGTCACACTCCCTTGAAAATTAATTTAAAAAGACAAGGTGTTTAATAGGTCTTGAGGGGTCCATTAATGCTTTGAAAAGTAATTAAAACAAACCCAAAATCATATTATTTTAATGGGAAAACATTTATTGGACGAAAATAAAGATTATAGTATTTTATTACATCACTATTGGGTCATTATTATGTCATAAAACACATTATATATTTAAAACGTATTTAATTTTGACCCAAAAATTTTACTGTCTCAGAAAATTTTGAAAAATTCACTGTTGGATAATTTTGATGTCCTGATTCCAGAAATAACGTTTATTTTATTTAAATAATTATCTAAATATTTTTATTTTCACTTTTAAAATAAAAACCGACATTTATCGAAAATTCCCCGGTTTTGACAGAAATGGATTTCAAACCTTAATAAAAATTATAATTACCTTCATAAAATTATAAGATCGTTTATATTTAATAAAAATTAATTTAATAATAATAATATTTTATTAAAATAATATTTAATTCAAAAATCCCTTAATTTAATAAAATAGAATTCTTAATTAAATAATAACTAAAAATACGATTTGTACTTTAAAAACTATTTACAATGTATTAAAAATGACAAGGAGGTATATTCAATATTATATAAAATAATAATATACATGAACATAGTACTAGTGATTTGTTACATAACCCCTTAAAACAGCTGCATAAGACCTAAGGATAAGGTGTGCAATGGTGAGAGACTCTTGGGGTGTCTCGGAGAACATCGCTTGAGTGGTAATTTATATCAACTTCCACTTCTCCCGTAGACGGTCCCGTTCGAGCTTGACATGATGAAGCTCACCTTGGTCTTGGTCAAGTGAAAAGAACAAAGACGCCACATCTTTTACGAGCTCCGACAAATGGGCTTCGTATCGAGAAATTCTACTGGATGAGGCCATCGCTTCCTTTTTCTGAGTAAATTGGGTTTGTTAAAGCCTTATATTTATACTAATCATGTGATCACTATTCAACGTCTCTATTAGAAATGGTCAAAATTCTTAACATAAAATAGAAGAAGTTGACATTTTATATAAACATAAAGAGACATTTAGTTAGGTCAAGAGGTATTTCCATTAATGAAACTTTGGGTCGTTACAATATTCCCCCCTTATGAAATTTCTCCCTCGAAATTTTCCTTTTCCCACACTAAAACTGATGTGGGTAACTCATCTTCATCATTTCCTCCGATTCCCAAGTAACTTCTTCAAACTTGTGGTTTCTCCACAACACCTTGACGAGGGGCATAGTCTTATTTTAAAGAACGTTTTCCCTACGATCTAAGATCTTCACTGGTTTATCCTCATAAGAAAGACCATCTTCTAATTGTACCACCTCAGAAGATAGTACATGTGAAGGGTCTAGTATTTACTTCCTTAAGAGGGATACATAAAAGACATCATGTACTTTCGCCATAGTCGGTGGAAGTGCTAGTCGATAAGCAACATCCCTGACACAATCAAGAATCTCGAAGGGGCTGATGTACCTTGGACTTATCTTCCCTTTCATTCCAAACCTCATGACCTTCTTCCATGGAGATATGTGTAGAAAAACCGTGTCTCCAACTTTAAATTCAAGGTATCGTCGACGATTATCTGCATAACTCTTCTATTGACTCTGGGCTGCCGTGATATGCTGCTGAATGGTTTTCACATTCTCTACCATTTCCTCAACCATTTCTAGTCCAAGAAGCTTATGTTCACCGACCTCATCCCAACATGCCGGTGTTCTGCACCTTTTCCCATATAGGGCTCCATAAGGTTCCATTTGGATTCTTGAGTGGAAACTCTTATTATAAGAGAACTCAACTAGAGGAAGGTGTTGATCCCATCCTCCTTTAAAGTCCATTGAGCATGCTATCAACATATCATCAATTGTTTGGATAGTCTGCTCGGATTGGCCATCAGTTTGAGGATGACAGGACATACTGAAGTTCAGTTCAGTATTCAGAGCATGTTGAAGACTCTTACAAAACATAGAGGTGAATCTTGGATCTCGGTCAGACACAATAGATAGTTGTACTCCATGAAACCTTACCACTTCCCTGATATATATCTATGCCAGTTTATCCAATGAGAAATCCTCCCGAATAGCAATGAAGTGTGTAGTCTTTGTAAGATGATCCATAAAAACCCAGATTGCATTATTGCCTTTGGATGTCCTCAGAAGTCTGGTGACAAATTCCATGGTGATGTTCTCCCATTTCCATTCTGGTATGGGCAATGGTTGCATCATCCCCTTAGACTTCTGCCTCTCTGCCTTCACTTGCTGGCACACTAGGCACTTTGATGTATATTCAGCGATCTCCTTCTTCATATTATCCCACCAAAAGTTTTCTCGGAGATCTTGATACATCTTTGTGCTCCCTGGATGAATAGAGAAATTTGAACTATGTGCATCATCCAAAAGTTCCTTCTTCAACTCCGGACATTATGGAACACATAATATTTTCCCAAACTGCAAAATTCCTTCTTCATTAACATTAAACTCCGATGATTTCCATTTTTTGATAGCTTCCACTTTTTATTGAATTCCCACGTCATCCTTTGGATAATCCTTTAACCTTTCCAAAAGAGAATGTTGAGCAATCATTTGTGAAAGGATTGATTATTTTCCATTCTCTATGATTCCCATGTCTATCTTCATCAAGTCTAAGAAGATTGGATCCTTCTGAATTCTCATCATTGATAGAATCGCTGGACGCTTTCTACTTAGGGCATTTTACACATTGTTCGCTTTCCTAGGGTGGTAATGGACTGAAAAATAATAATCCTTTATGAGCTCTATCCATATTCTCTGGTGCATATTAAGCTCTTTCTGTGTGAATATATATTTAAGACTCTTGTGGTCAGTATATATCTCACATTTCTCCCCATAGAGATATTACCGCCAGATTTTCAAGGAAAAGATCCCTGCTGCCAACTCCAGATCATGTGTTGGATAGTTTCGCTCATGGATTTTAAACTGCCTTGAGGCATAGTATATCACTTTATCATTCTGCATCAGCACATAGCCTAAGCCCTTCTTCAAAGCATCACTGAATACCACAAAAATTTCCCCACTTGTGGGTAAAGTGAGCA
The DNA here is from genome assembly GCA_963277665.1 of Viscum album. Classification (NCBI taxonomy): domain Eukaryota; kingdom Viridiplantae; phylum Streptophyta; class Magnoliopsida; order Santalales; family Viscaceae; genus Viscum; species Viscum album. The sequence goes on from OY728152.1 coordinate 1,771,358,279, forward strand.
CGTGAGCAGTGATAAGTCTCCTTTTCAACTCCTTGAAGCCTTCTTCGCATTCATCACTCCAAGAAAAATTTACTCCCTTTCAAGTTATCTTGGTAAGAGGTTTGGACAATCATGAGAAATTTCTCACAAATCATCGATAATATCCAGCTAACCCCAAGAAGCTACGGATATCCGTTACCGATGTTGGCCTTGGCCATCCCTCAATTGCATATGTTTTGGAGGGATCCACTGATATCCCATTTTTTGTGATGATATGGCCCAAGAATGAGACATCTATTAACTAGAACTCACACTTTCTGTACTTTGAAAAGAGATTCTCCTTACGCAAAGTCTCTAGTACAGTTCTTAAATGCTCCTCATGATCCTCCTTGGTTTTGGAGTATATTAGAATATCATCTATAAAGACTACCACAAATTTGTCAAGGTAATCTCTAAAGACTCTATTTATTATGTCTATGAAGATTTCTGGAGAATTAGTGAGTCCGAAAGGCATTTCTATGAATTTATAGTGCCTGTATCTTGGGCGAAAAGCAGTCTTGGGGATATCTTCCTTCTTCACCCTTACTTGATAATATCCCGACCGCAAGTCCACCTTGGAGAAGTATTGTGCTCCGCGCAGCTGATCGAACAAGTCATCAATTTGTGGGAGAGGATACTTTTTCTTTATAATGATTTTGTTAAGTTCACGATAATCGATAAAAAGCCGCATTGACCCATCCTTCTTCTAGACGGAGAGGACTGGTGCACCCCATGGTGAAGCACTTGGGCGTATAAACACTTTATCCAGATTCTCCTGTAGTTGTTTCTTCATATCTTCAAGCTCTACAACAACCATTCTACATGGAGTCTTGGATATTGGTAGAGGCCCTAGTATAAGTTCAACTGAGAATTCAACATCTCTTTTAGGAGGAAGACCAGACAGTTCCTCGAGAAACACTTCAGTGAATTCCCTCACAATAGGGATTTCTTCAAGGATGGTTTCTTCCTTGGACTCAATCATCTGTGCCAAATACGTGTTCTTATAGGGTAGTAATATCCATGCCTGAGATGATAGAGATAAAGGAGATTCATCTTCCTCCTTACACTTGTAAATAATCGGGGGTTGATTCTACATATGGAGTGTGATTTCCTTTTCCCAACAATTTATGTTGGCTTTATATAAGGAAATCCAATCCATGCCAAGAATTGCATCAAATTCCACCAGAGGGAGTATGACGAGGTTCGTCGGGAAATTAAATTCATAGATTATAACTGGGGATAACTTATATTCATGGGATGCAATGATTTCCCCATTTTTCGTACTCACCGACATCTTCACTTCCATGTTTTGTGGTGGTGCTGGGATTGTTCTACTAAAATTTTGAGATATAAAAGAATGTGTAGAACCTGAATCAAAAAGTACGTTCTCTATTCGATAATGAATCACTAAAGTAACTATCACTACTTCATTTTCGGGGTTCACTTCGGCAGATGTGATGGCAAAAGCTCTTCCTTGCTGCCTTAGAGGTTGTTGGTTGCCTCCGAAAACCCTTGTATTAGGGCACTGATTTTCAAAATGACCAGGTTCTTTGCATTTGTATCATTGAAAAACACGTTGAAGTTCAAGTGGATCATTCCTCTAATATGTCGCAGTCGCGTGTCTTTCTTTCCAAAAGTTAACAACTAGGTTCCCTTATTTTCGACACTATAAGCATTTCCTTGTCCCCTTAATGCAATTTTTAGGGTGCTTCTTTCCGCACTTTTGGCAAGTGGGGTGTTGGATCTTCATAGCACTGTTGGATTTATCCATCGAACCACCAGCATTGAATTCCACCTTACGTTTCTTATCCCCATGATATCCATGTGATTCTCTGATCTCTATTTCGACCTTAAGGGAACATCGGACAATTTCCTCATAGCTATCGATGTCACCAATTGCTAATGCTTTCCGTAGGCTAGGCTTCAACCCACCAAAGAAGCGGTCAAATTTGCATTCTGGGATAACGACAAAGCCGGAAGCATATCGTGAAAGCCTTTTTATGTTTTACTCATATGCTCCAATATATTCTTCATCTTTTTGCTTAAGGTAAAGGAAGTCCCTTTCCATCTTAATCCGGAGGGTGCGCGGAAAATATTTATCAAAAAACATCTTCCAAAAAACCATCCATTCCAACACCTCGATCTCCTCGTCAGGCTTCGTATTTTTGATCAAAGTCCACCATTGATCAGCTTCACCCTCCATACGATAAGCATCCATGAGAACCTTCTCTTGTTTAGAACATTGAAGGATGGAGAAGATCTTTTCAATGGAGTTTATCCATTGTTCAGCGATCGTGGGATCGGATGATCCACTAAAAGTAGGAGGCCTTTTTTCTCATGAATCTCTCGATAGCGACTTGTTCTTTCTTAGGGGGCGGGGGGGTTGAACATTCCTCTTGACCCGTATTTCTATTCAAAACATGAGTTATATGAGAGATAAGAGTGACAAAGTTCATGATTCCCGCTCCCATTGGATTGGGCATCTCATTAGTACAGTCATCCCACTGATCTTCACAACGGTTGTTAGCCCGAGTCCTCCTATTACCAGCCATTGGCTGGAATAAAAGGAAATTGAGTGGTAAAACATAAAGGGTAATCCAAAGACAAAAGTTGATGACTTATAAATAAACTTTTATTTCCTTAACTCATGAGTCTATAGGATTCAATCTAGGATTTTCATGATCTACTTTCTAACATACATTCTTAGGGGAATTTTTTTAATTCCCTTAATAAGGGTTCATACAAAGATTGTGAATTTATCAAAACATATCCCCCGGGAGTGTTGTTACCAAGAGTGCATCAAGGTCCATTATCGTGCACCAGTTCTAGTTCGAGTCTAGCTCAAAGCGGTGTTTTCGGGTTTTACCCCTAGGATACATATGTGCCAGAGCTGCCTCTACCTGTTCGTATCCAGACAAAGATGTATTTGTTTGATAAACTACTTACTTAGTACTTAACAAAACTTAGGGGTGTTTTTATTATACTTAGTCTTGTATCTAAGTCTTTAATAGGGTTTTCTAATCCTAATCCCAAAAATAACTAATCCTATCCTCTGATACAAACTATGACAACCCTACTTTTTATTACAACTTAAACATGATTTATTACATAAAACATCACTTGATACAACAAAGAAGATCGATGAGTTTAGTGTCTTTGGGTATTAGGATCATTACATAAAAACTTGAAACATGAAATAAAATATCTTTATTGAAAACTTCCTTTAAATGACATCTACATTCCCCCATACTTAGCATTGCATGGGATAACCTGAGAACATGCATAAGAAAAGGGTGAGCTATAAATCCCAGTAAGCGAGTACACATGGAATAACATGAGGAGTACAATACATGTTAGGAAATAGGAATATAAATAGAGCATAATATAAACATGAACATAAAGGCATGATAAAGCATGATAATCATAACATGGAAATGTGGCAACAACACTTAACATATAATTAGCATGAGCCAAGGCTCATTGCACATTGAGCATGAATAAATACCCATTGCACATAAAGCACGAGTAAAACCTCATTGAACTTGAATTAGCATGAGTTAACATTCATTGCACATGACATATCATGATACTATACTTTACCCAATGCATTGGAGCGCTCTAAGGATGCACCCTTCTTAAACATTTCATTTCATGCATAAGTGTGCCACATGGATCATAAAACATGGATTCATAAAACATAATCATTTATTACACGATAAAAGAATGTGGAATTAATACATGAAACTTTATAATCAATAATTAAATGTTCATGAAGGTTAATACCCTTGATGGATAAATCGGCATGGTATTCACAACACAGTGACATTGGCTTAGAAAATCTGTGCAATTTTGGCAGCATAACGTCGTGACATAAGAATTCATAAAAATGGTTGATGAGAGAGAAATGGGTTACTCTTCATATTTACATGTAATGGACAGTAAGGAGGTCATATAGATACATGTCCCAACAATTTTAATGTAATTTATACTCATGATACAAAATTATTGCTTGAATGTAAAAGAGGAGAGAGAAGTTCTTTTCAGAATTTCGGTATAGTAACAGGTGTCCATGGGAGGCATTTAATGAGAGAGAAAGGGGTATCCCATAATTCAAACATAAAGAGGGAATTATGAGGGAGGTTCTAAACCATTCCCCAACATTCATAATTGAAATTAAAAGGGTAAAAAAACTTAAAGAAAATTGGACAAAAATGAGAAAGGAAGAAAAAACCCTTACTTGGAAGTGTGCTTCCAAAGGCTAGAGAGAGGCTTGTGAGAGGCTTCTTGGGAGCTTGGAGAACCTTGGGAGGATTCTATAGAGATTACGGCACAATTTGGACGAACTCAAAAGGCTTAAAGTGAGGAGGAAGTGGGATCTTGGGTGGGTTTATATAGGAAAGGTGAGGGAATTCTTTATTATTTAGGTTTGGGTCCCCTTACATTAAATTAATCCAAACCAAAAACCATACCATGGGTTTTGCCCATGTTTTTTGGAAAAGGGAATAGGAAAACAATATTTTATAATCCCAAAGTCTAAACTTCTTAAAATAATAGGGTTTCTTATGTGGCGGTGAGTCACACTCCCTTGGGAATTAATTTAAAAAGACAAGGTGTTTAATAAGTCTTGAGGGGTCCATTAATGCTTTGAAAAGTAAGTCAAACAAACCCAAAATCAAATTATTTTAATGTTAAAACATATATTGTCCGAACATAAAGATTATAGTGTTTTATTACATCACTATAGGGTCATTATGATGTCATAAAACACATTATATATTTAAACAGAATTTATTTTTTACCCAAAAATTTGACTGTCTCAAAAAATTATGAAAAATTCAACATTGGATAATTTTGACATCTTGATTCCAGAAATAACATTTATTTTATCTAAATAATTTTCTAAATATGTTAATTTTCACTTTTAAAATAAAAACCGAAATTTATTGAAAATTCACCGGTTTTGACAGAAATGGCTTTCAAAACTTAATAAAAATTATAATTGCATTCATAAAATTATAAGATCATTTATATTTACTGAAAATTAATTTAATAATAATAATAATATTTTATTAAAATATTATTTAATTCAAAAATCCCTTAATTTAATAAAATATAATTCTTAATTAAATAATAACTAAAAATACTATTCGTATTTTAAAAACTATTTACAATGTATCCAAAATGACAAGGAGGTATATTCATTTTTATATAAAAAATAATATAAATGAGCACAATACTAGAGATTTGTTACATAAACCCTTAAAACAGTCGCATAAAACCTAAGGGTAAGGTGTGCGATGGTGACAAACTCTTGGGGTGGCTCGGATAAAATCGCTCGAGTGGTAATTTCTATTAACTTCCACTTATCTTGTAGATGGTCTCGTTCAAGCTTGACATGATGAAGCTCAGCTTGGGTTTGTTCAAGAGAGAATCCCAAGGACGCTACCTCTTTTCCGAGCTCCAACAAATGGGCTTCGTATGGGGAAATTCTACTAGATGAGGCCATCGCTTCCTTTGTCTGAGTAAATTGGGTTTGTTAACACCTTATATTTATACTAACCATGTGATCACTGTTCAACAACTATATTAGCAATGGTCAAAATTTTTAATATAAAACCAAATAAGTTGACATTTTATATAAACATAAAGAGACATTTAATTAGATCAAGAGGGATTTCCATTAATGAAACTTTGGGTTGTTACACTAAATATTTCCATAAAAATGGGTTTTGGTCATGTTTATAGGACGTTTTACCCCTTATCTTTTATTTTAACCCGGTAAACTCATTTTAACCATAATTGTAGTAATTCTTTTTTATTGTTTTTTTAATTTATTTTGAAAACATAATATTTAAAATTATTATATAATATTAATTATGATAGTTCAAAATATTTAATAAATTTTTTAAAATTCCATTCACAGAATTGAAAATTTTAATTTAAAATTAATCCTACAGACGTGAAGAAAAAATAGTTTTCAAAAGAGAAACTTTTAAAAATCTTAAAACTTTTTACATAAAAAATTAATATAAAATTGATTAAAATGGAATATATTTGATTAATTATAATATAATTGGGGTAATTTTAATTTTAATACTATTTTAAGACAAAATGGAACATTATAATTTCATTAAAATAAAATGATGTCTTCAATAAAAACAAGCATTTTCCTATATTCATCAAAAAATTAAACATTTTATAAAGATACCAGAACATAAACCTAAGAAAATTTTGAAATTTTGATTCCATATATGTTTTTAATTTTCTCAAATATATTTTTTAAAATATTCAAAAATTAATTTATTATTGCTTCAAAAAAAGAAATACAAATATTTCATTTTAAGAAAAAATTATTTTACAAAGCATATAAAAACATTACTAAAAATATTTACATTTTTATAAATATGATTTATTTATATAAATAAATTATGAATAATATTTAAAATAATATTATTCAAGATTATATATTTAACATCTTATAAATAAATATTTCATTCAAATAATATTACCAATATTTTTTCATGGTTCGTTAAAACTCAAGGTTGCATGTAACTCAATCTATCAATGAAATTGAATTTATTCAAAAAATATTTCTTCAAATCTTGAGGTGGTACATGGGAGTGAACCTGAATTTTAATTTTTTTTATAATTTTGGAGTTTAGGTCATATTACATTCTCCCTTCACCCCTTTGAGTAGTAATAGAATAGTTTCTACACCGGTATGACTAGTGATGTTTCAATATGACCCTCATGGAAGGAAGTCAACAGGTAGCCCAAAAAGCAATAAGGTAGTGGGGAAAAGATTAATTAGTAAATGGGAGTTTAATATGAAATTTTTTATATTTTCAAATCAATTTTTTTTTTGTAAAAATGCATTTTAAACCGAAAAATTATTCCACAATGTTAAAACAATAAATTGTATTCTATAGTTAGGATTTATGTTTTACTGAACATATCTCGAAGACATGAGGTTCTTGGGTATCCTATGATTCCATGTTCTAGATTTAAATTATAAAAATATTGATTTTATAAGTTTTAAAATTGAATAATTATAGGGAATCATGGATATCAATATGTTCTCTAGGAATTTAAAGAAAATGGTTGATTTATGTAAATGAATTTTTCTTGCCATTTTTCACACATTGAATTTCTAAAATTCTTCTGAATTTATTGGTTATTATTTTTCATTCCATTAGTTATTTGACCAAATCATATTTCACATTACCAAGAGTATTTCTAGACCAAATACTTTATATTTTATCTTCATCATATTTGTTGAGTGGTCATATTGAAGGTCACACGCTATAATTTGAAATGGAACTTGTTAAAGATGTAACGATAAAACAACACATTTAATGTGGTTGAGGAATTTTTACTGATATTCACTTAACCTTTAAGACCACCTTTTACATTAATCCTTTTTTATGACATATATTCCATGAATGACCTTGATAAGAATGATCCACATTTCAATCTAATAACATTCATTCATACTATACTCTTGGTATTTGAATGAAATTGTAATATTGATATGTGGGGGTTAGGTAAGTCATAGTAGTAGTATGCACAAAATTATAAGGAAATAAATTATTAGGTTCCTAACATTGGGTCTTGATAAAAAAATTTAATTCAATAATTAGACATAACTCTTTACCATTATTGAAAGAAAGAAAAAAAGAATAATGGGTTGTGACTTTTGGAAATTAAAAATAACCATTACTAAATGTATTATTTTTATCATATATGGTTAGGTGGTGGATGGAGGGTTTTTAAAATAATTAATTACAAAAAAATAATAAAACCGAAAAATAGTTTTAAAATGATATATATAAAAAAAGAAAAAATTCAAGAAGAAATAATTCATTCATTATTGAATCCTTGATCAAGACCATATTTTGAGTTTTGGGAAGTGGGTGTTGTCATTTTTAAGGGGATAATTACATTGAGATTATACCTTTGATATCATTCTTTATAATTTATTTATAAAAATCATATTTGAACCCTAATGTTTTTAACAAAAATACCTACCAACCTTAAGACTCAGAGTTATTATAGTAATGATTACAAGTCCTCTTGATTTTATGTGTGTTTTGTATTTACATAGTAGAGAAATTAGTTCCTTTAAAATCCAATATAAAATTACTATGTACTCATGATATGATAATAACTTCACTTGAATTTTTATCATGAGTGATTAGTAAAAATATTCAAAAGTTATATAGATCATTACTTGGCATTTTTAATAATATTGAATTAAGGAGCCTAAATTAGTAATGAAAAAGTTATACTATTCAAAAGGGAGAAATTAAAATTCTTGGATCAATAGTATCATTGAAAAAAAAAGTTATATTGATATTTTATGTGGAACTTGAAAATTTTGTATAACATTGATAATTTTTTGATTTTATTTATTTGATATTTAAATATTCGTAACATTGTGTTTCTCTTTAATTCAGTGTTGAGATTTCCTGATTGGGGACAAGAATAGTTGAAGTGTAGAGGTAGCTGATTTACTCATATTTTAATGAAATTTTTTTAAAAATTGAAAATCATACTTAATGGTTTCTAATTAATAACACAAGTTATTTCAATGATTTATTAAAATATGTTGATTTTACAATTGAGTAAATAAAGTTGATTAAAATAAATACAATTGTGTATTTTTTACATTTAATTTAACGTAAAAAATTATTTTTGAAATATTACTTACTTTTTAATATTTTTTAAGGTAAAAAAATATGCTTGTCTAATGACTAGGCCCAACCAATAGGCTATAAATCCGCTTAACTAGCCCACCAAGAGGGACTACTCGAGAAAAAGGGAGGAGTGATTATTACACTGGGAGGATCTTATGTGGCAGTTGGGCCAAGGCCTACTTAGACTACATGTGTCGGAATGACCCAATATTCATTTTTACATGGTGTGTGTTGTATTCGATCTATGTATAAATCTATTAATCTAGTTATAGAACACATTTACTTATATATGAGTGGCCAACCACATAAAAACTTGTTGTGGGATGACTCTTCACCTAGCACTCTACATCACTTAAAAAATTACATTTTCACTCCTCAACTTCATGCCTCACCACTTAGAAATTTCCACTCCACTACCACTACCTATTAGAAATCATTGAACATCTATCTACATAACTAGGTAATTATATAACTTCCACTTGTAAGCCCTAACTCAAGCTAGAGAAGCAATGTCAATTCCCCAAACCACCATGGATCACTTACTCAAGATCGGAAAATAACCATTAATCCCATTTTCAAGAGATAAATTGTAATGCCCCAACCCATGAAACCCAGAGTTAGTGCATTATTACATAACATTGGAATGATTATAAGGAATCAAGTCCCAAAAGACTGATCAGTTTTGTAGTCTTGGAAAATATATTACATACATGAACGTTACATTTCATTTTCTAACATACAACACAAAAAAACCATTGAGAATGCCATTGTTCCCTTAGCTTGACCCTGAATCTCAAACATAAAACACTTCTTTAGATCCTGGGAAATTAAAATATAAGAAAGGGGTGAGCTCAAACACTCAGTAAGGCTAAACAATACAGCGGAAGATAACAAAAATATTAATTGTGATGAATAATTGAAAACACATTCTTTTACCAATAATAAACATGAATACTTTTATGGAAGGAATATGAGCTGTTTAAATAATTCCATAATTAAAAAAAATCATGGGTATTCTACTAGTTGAATTACCACATGAACCATCAATACTATTTTCATAATGAGGGAATGTATAATGCTGGAAATTCTGAAACATTTTGTCAAGGCCTCGGCCAAGACGTCTAAAAATGATTAAGGCCTCGAAAAAAACTATATATAAAATTGGGAAAGGCATCATCCAATTTGAGGTCTAGATGTCTCATGAGACCTACCAATGCATCGAGGAGCTATAGCGGGCTCCACCCGTCACTTACAAAGTCTAATGTATTCTTCATATGAAAAGGTTTAAACGTAACATAAACATTCATATTAAAAATAGCATATGAAATGTCAATACTTTATCCATAAACCATGAATGGTATAAAAATAACACATCCATAGTCAAACATATCACAAAACCTTCAATACAATATGGAAGATTTTTATTATAATAAATCAACTTCAAACAAGTTTAAAATTCATTAAAGGATGTTGAAATAGATGAAAATGATTTGTAAAACTCTTTGAGAGAAATATCAATTTTTTTCATGAAAACATTTAAAATTTACAGAATTTATAAAGGAATACATTTAAAAAATTATGATTCAAAGTTTCTCATACCACTTTGAAACTTTTGAAAGTAAATAACATTTTAAAAACATTTATGTCCATATAAATAAATCCTTAAAACCCATTTTGAAAACATGGAAATTAATGAAAAAGATTTATAGGAATAAATATTTAAAACATTTAAAATTATTTTTTAGTAAAAAGTACTCTAAAATAATCCCTTTGAAAAATCTTTCATGAAACATGTACATGGATAATAAATATGTCTTAGTAGATACTTACGTAAAAAAAACCTCGGATAATAAAGAGATTGTGAAATTAAAACTTACCTTGTACTTTTCATTGGTCGTGGGTAGGTTAAACACCTATATAATGGATAAATGATAGTTATTAAATTATTGAAGAACTATATACATTAATATGATATCATATATGATCTTCTAATATTGCTTTGTTAATAATATTTTAGTATTATCGTCATTTCGGGTGTTAACAGATTCGTTTTCCATCATATGCTTTGTTACGTAAGTAATGTTTGTTATGGAAATGATGTATATTATTCATATTCAGAATGATATTATGTCTTTAAACATTATTTTTAATCATCAAATAAAAATTAGTCTTGAATGGATACGACGGGGAATGAATCTCATCGTGTTCATGGAGACGGTAATTTGTACGTACGCACGAGCAGAAATTTCATTCTTTTGATATTAAAATAATATATAGTTGGATGGTATATAATATATACAGAATCATTATCATGTTATATTTATTATTTAAATAAATTATACATCATTATTATACCCATAAAAATAATAATTTTTTGAATAACAACTATACCATGATGTAGAGACGGTAAGCCGTACGTACGCACCTGTGGTAACATGTCATTTAAAGGATGGATAGAATAATGAATATGGTTGTAAAATAATTATAATAAAATCACAGTATATATAATAAACTAGAGATATTATTTTAGAATGGAAACAACAAGGAAAGAGGAAGTGTAAGAATAAAGTAACTTGAAAGAGGTGATGAAATATTTACCGCTTCTTTAGGTTTTTCCTTTTGATTTGATCAATAGGGCTCTTTAGAATGGCTTTCTAACTAAATTAATTCCTCTAGGATTAAGGGAGGACAGTTGAGAGGGTATTTTGGCAGGTTTTGTCAGATCCAAATGGATTTTAATGTGAGAATTAGAGATAATGAGAAGTTCCCTTTTATAAGAGGGGTGAGGGGAACCTTAAGAAAAGCTAAAAATATTATTTTATAATAAAATAATTTTCGGTTTCTAATAGCTCAAAAATGAATTATATAAAGTATAAGGTGATTATGGGTCTAAAACCACTCAAATAATAGGTTTTAGATAGGTTTGGGTCACTATATTAACTTTATCTTTTAAATTTAACTCTTAGTTAATTAGTTTGACATTTACCATGTCACTTTGTATTTTTATATTATATGGTTAATAAACTTACTATAAACATCCAATAGAACCTAAATTGGTTCATTAATGACATATATAATATTATTTAAGTCTTTTGGACGAACCTTAGATTTTTTAGAATATAATATCAATTAATAATATAATATTTTTATTAAAAACTATTTTATGTAAATTTTGACACTATTTGCTATTTTGTTTTCGTGAAATTCCTAATAGAATTATTACTTCAAAAAAAATCATTTAATAAATCCTAACATGTTGCATTAACCTAGTAAATTCGTTTTTGGCATCTAAACTAACAAATTATATTTATTTTAACATCTATAATACCCTTTCTTTTATTCATTCGTTAATAAAGAAAATATTGCATCATCATTGTGTCATAAATATATATATTTATTATATGTCTAAAAATTATAAATAAAATATCATAAGGTAGGAACTATTTTTAGATTTATAATTACTATTTATAGTTTAATATATCAATTATATAACCTCATATAAAAATTGATTTAGTAAAAGATATTTTCTTTTGTTATTTTTGTCTCTACTTTAAATTATTTAATATATAATGTCATGATCACTTCTAAGTTGCTCCATGGGGTCCCAAAATCGACCCAAGGATGAACATGATAATAAATGTATCAGAAAATTGGGTTAGGAAACATGTTAGGGTAATTTAATATTATTATAATAATTTTTTAACCTTATTTACTGGATTTACCCTTTTAACCACAGCAAATAAAATATTTACTGAAGTAAATATTCCTAATATCTAAAAATAAAAGTTACATATTTACAGAATTTGGACCTTCTAATTCCAAATATAGAATCCATTTTTCTAAATTCAAAACACAGAAGTGGCAGAAATTAATTTAAAATTAATTCCCATTGTAAAAACAAAAAAAACGTGTTTTTAAGAAATAATCACTATCAAAAAAATAATGCTTGCTTATGTCCAGTTTAAATGTGAAATTACGTCTAATGACCAAAATTGTATTAAATGGTAAAAATATAATCTAATTATACTTCAAACCCACCCAATAGTATAATGTAGCACTATAAAGTATTTTTATTAAAAAAGTTGTTTTTAATTAAAATTTAGTATTTTTCACTATTCACTAAAATATGAAAGTTATAAGAAAAATACCAAAAACTTATCAAAACTAAATTTTTATGTCCCGATTCTAAATAAGAAGTTTATTTTGTCAAATTTAATATATAAAAGTATCAAATATTGGATTTAAAAAGGGTTCCCCATTAAAAGGTTGTAAAATTTCATTTTTAAAAAATACTTCTTTTATTTGAAAAAAATGAATTTGTTCTTATATTATGTCTAAGAAACTCATAATATGGATTCTAAAATTATAATTATTATATAAAATTCAAAATTCAGTTAATACTATTCATAACCACTTTTGAACGGCTAGTTTGGTAAGTCATGGTGCGCTTGAAAATAGTGTTGCGTGTAGTGAAAGTTATTGAATTACTTGGAAGAAATAATGTACTATGAAATCCTGGGGTGTTACATAAATCCATGCATACAATGAAAGATTCATCCAGCTACTGTAAAGGCCAGAAGAATTATAGGAGGATCCCTTTATCACTACAATAATTTATGTGGATAGGAAGTGTTCACTGAGGATATATCGAGGAATATCCTTATTATATTCTACCAATAAATGGCTATATCATTTCAAAACACCATTTTTTAGATACTATTATTGGTAAGGAGTTGATCTACTATTATAAATACTATTGTGGATTATTCCAAGGAATTTTAAGATTTATGGAAGCACCATGGATGTGCATTACTCTTGCTATTGTTTCAAGGTGAAACTGGCAGAAGGCAGTTCTACCATAACATGAGTATTTACAATCTAGTGGTAGATGACCTACCATAGTGAGACGGTTTTAGCGATGCTACCATCAGAATGATATCCTTGATTTACTATCTACCATTGAGTGGTATATGAGTCACCATCACTACATGGAGTAGTGCATGATCTAATGTGGAGATCCATTTTGCGTGATCTACCATCGCATGTAGGGAAGCACAGCTACCATCACCAATGGTAGATGATGCTAAATTGATGAGATATCGTATCCATTAGTAGATTCTTCTACCCTTATGATCTTCTGTCATGTGTGAGCTACTATCACTGCTTCTACCATTTTTAAATGGTTGGAGAACTATTGTAAGGACAATTTTTATTGATAAACTATTTATAAGAGATCAGACATTATTTCATAGCCAAGGATGAGGATGTTTTGAGCATATAAGATGTAGCATCTGGTTGCGCCCAAATTTACCCTACTAGTAAAAGTGGTCGATGTAGTACATTTAGGGGTCGAATCCATAGGGACCGAAAAAGTATCCATGAGACTCTATGATTTGGTGGAGGATTGGCTATGAAGTGGCCAACTATGGTGTTGATTGATTTGAAGAAATAGTGATTTGATTTAAAGAAAAAAAACAAACAAAATGACTTTAATAAAAACAATTAATTAATATGAGTCTATTCTAGGTTGTCTCTAGGGCTTTATTGGATGTATTTTTTTTCATTGGATTTCATGTTCATCATTTCAAGAGGTATCTATTAAATGAAATAATTCCTCAACATCATTCTCTGATTTAATCTATACACAATTTCAAGGCTAATCACCAATTCACTTAGAGGGTCAATTAAATGATCACTCCAAGGAATTGGATCGTACTAGTTCTCAAAATGTGTTTTCGTTAATGTCGGTGAAAACAAAGAAGATAAATCAAAGAAAGGAACTCTTAAAATGAAGAACAAATTTAAGAATTTAAGAACATAAAATAACATTCAATTCACCCCATGTGACTGCCTTGGATCAACCCATAAAAGGTTATCCCTAAATTAATTCTATTATATCAATGGAAATGGGTAGTTGACTTCAAGAAGTGGGATTGATGAAGAAGAAAAAAACATTGAAAAAATGAACACTCCACCGTTGTGTGATGAATTCACAAGTGCTGGTGTGAATAAATTCAGACCTTGATTAAATGGTATCAACGTGTGAAGAAAAGTAAAATAAAAAGTGAATAATAATAACAAATTTTTTTTAAGATATTTAACGTGAAAGAAAAACTTACATTAGGTAAATTGACGATGTGGTTACAAAATGAAAGCAGGAAATTACGATTGAAAAAAAATAAAAACTTCAATAGAAAAGAAAATATTAGATGATAATTACCTTCACCACCAAATCCTTATATTGGAATTTTAAGAGCCTTAGAGAAACCCCACCAATAATAAATTCACCCCCCAACAACTAAGAGAGTCAAAAGGAGGGTTAAGAATCAAAAAGAAATTGACGTTACAAAGTAAACCACAAAACCATGCAGATTCGTCCACCATTTTGACGTGTGAATTTTTCATTGAAGAAGACCAAATCCGGAGGGGTCATAGAAGAGAAATATTCTCTTCCATCTATCCTATATGAGCTGTAAATATTTCAGGAAATTTGGCGTAGCCGTTTGGATGTGAAGGTCGAAATGGTGGGACGAATTTATGTTCATTCATGTCGGGACCACCATTTAAATCTCAACTTCTGATCCCTTTATCATCATAAACATTTCTGGATTAGATCTATCCACAGTTGAATAAAAAGATGATCATATTTTTATCTTTCTAATGTAAAAATTTGAGCTTCATTGGCCTTGGTTTTTGGGCCCCACATTTGTTTGATGGGCCTTAGGCCCATTATGCTTTTTTCAACAAATTTCTGTATTCAGGCGCAAACTTCTCCCTCTTCCCTTGGGATTCATCCATCGGACCTAAAAGATAAAATGTTCCAAATAAAGTAATGAATCATATACCAAAATATAAAATTAAAATGATGAACAATGTATCTTCAAAAAACAATTTATTGAGTGGGCCCAAATTGACATTTTAAGCATGAATTGCACAATGATGAGAAATGAAGTTCAATTTTTAATTTGGACTAAAATTGATGTTTATGAACTTTGAAAAAAATTAATATTAAGATATTAAAAATGAATATTAGCCACTTTAAGTGACTAATCACACCCCCAACTTGAGTTTTTATAGTCCCGAGCAATATATATTACAAATATGAAATAAGAATTCCCTTTTCCAAAAACATTTTAATACACATTGCTCACCCAAAGACCTTATACCAAAAAATTATGAAACCCATCAAAATCATTTAAAACAATCTAGTTCCATAATCATATCCCAAGCCCAATCCCATTCCTTTTTTCAAATTCATCACCACATTTCATCCAATTTCAATTAAGCATGATAAAGTGTGGTGCATCACAAAAGATACGGGGCCATTTTATTGTTCAAGGGGAAAAATGGAAGCGCTAGGTGGGAATCACATTAAAGCTTAAGATGAGTATCCAATTTTTTTTTTATTTTTTTGTTTGTTTTTTTTTATTTTTTTAACCGCAATAGATATGAAAAGACTAACTATGAGAAAGAAAACTATGGAGTAATGATCCCCAAGTGTCGGATGCAACACATATTGTCAATTACATGCTCTACAATAGATATATAAAGCTTAACTCTGGGAAAGACAACTATGGAGTCACGATCCCCAAGTTTCGTATGCCATGAATTTGGAACAAACATTGCTCTATGTTGTCATTATTTTTTTAAAGTTTTTTTTGTTTTTTTGTTTTGTTTTGATACTCAAATTAAACTAAAAGTGACCCCAGAACCACATCGTCAATTTCCCTAATGTAAGTTTTTCTTTCACATTAAATATCTTAATAAAAGTTGTTCTTCTTATTCACTTTTTTTTTCATTTTCCTCACACATTGATACCATTCAATCAAGGTGTGAATTTATTCACACCAGTACTTGGGAATTTATCACACAACGGTGGAGTGTTCATTTTTCGATGTTTTCTTCTTCTTCATCAATCCCACTTCTTTAATTCAACTACCCACTTCCATTGATATAATAGAATTAATGGAGGGATAACCTTTTATGGTTTGATCTGAGGGAGTTTCTTGGGGTGAATTGAATGTTATTTTATGTTCTTAAATTGTTATATTTGTTCTTCATTTTAAGAGTTACTTTCTTTGATTTATCGTCTTTGTTTTCACCGACATTAACGACAAATTTTGAGTGCTAGTACGATCCAATTCCTCGGATTTCTCATTTAATTGACCCTCTTAGTGAATTGATGATTAGCCTTGAAATTGTGTATGGATTAAATCGGAGAATGATATTGAGGAATTATTTCATTTACTAGATACCTCTTGAACTGATGAACATAAAATCCAAAACAAATACATCCAATCAAGCCCTAGAGACAACCTAGGATCGACTCATATTAATTAATTGTTTTAATTCAAGTCATTTTGTTTGTTTTTTTCTTTAAATCAAATCATTATTTCATCAAATCAATCAACACCATAGTTGGCCACTTCATAGCCAATCCTCCACCAAATCATAGCATCTCAAGTTTTCTTCTTTGGTCCCTGTGGATTCAACCCCTACATGTACTACATTGACAGCTTTTACCAGTAGTTTAAATTTTGGCACAACCAAATTTTGGCGCTGTTGTCAGGGACTAAGTAAGTAACCTTATAACATCTTTCTATTCTCCCTCATTTCTCTTTTATCATCCCCATTTCTCTTCCCTTTTCCCCTTTCTATTTTTTTGACTCCCGAAAATCATGATTCCAAATTTCCAACTAAATCCAATGGAGTATAATCAACAATATCCATTCACAAAATCAGGGTGGAATCAATTATAAAATCCACATTGGGAATCACCAACCTTTTTTAATTACATTGATCAACATTTGAATGAATTCCCCACTCCCAATAACATGAATGATATTTGTAACGATGAATGTTTAAAAGATAAATTTTCATACCTATCAAGAATGATTGAAAAGATGAATAATGAGGAAGTCCATGATGTACAAAAATCTATCAACCCTAATCCTGAAAAAATTCTTGAACAATTATGTGAAAAAATGGTTAAAATGAATTCATAAGTTTCATCACTGAGATTAGAAATACAATGAATTAAGACTTCTGAGGAACCCATTCCCACTCAGGATGTCCTTTCCTCGTCACCGATAGAAGAATATTTTATCCCAGAAACCACTCATGAATTTAAAAAAGAATCAATATTTGGATATGGTATAACTAAAGAAGATGAATTAAATGTTAAAGGGTCTTTAAATCAGGAGGAAATAATTTTTTTTGTATTCACAAGGGGGAAATTTTTCTTCATGGATTGAGTGTTTGGAATATTTCTCCAAAAAATTTTTTTTAGAATCACCGATCTTTAAACCATTAAGAGATATAATGAATATTGAGTCTATACCCACTCATGAAATTAAAATTTAAAATTTTGGGGGTGAATCATCTTTTCAAAAGGAACCAATTATTTCAAATATTTTGGATGAAGAAACAATTTTTGATTCAAATTTTCATTCTTCTTTAGGAAATTTCAAACAAACTGAACTCGATGTTATGATACTTCATTACCAACTCTAGAATCCTTCCATTTGTGATAACCTAGACCATTCAATTATCATACATTTTCATCAAGAATCCCAAAGAAGTGGAATCACCCTTGAAATATTAGGAAGGACTCTAGATGAAACTAAATCAACCATTACCAAAATTCATTGGACTTTTACACTCATTGTTGAACATGGTATTTCACATGGCACAAATTATAAAAAAAGAATTAATCTCAATCTTGTTTAAGTGGAGAAAAATAGGGTCCTAACATTTTTTAAAGTTGGAATTGGATAAGTTTGGGGGGTCTAAGTCAAGATAACAACTTTAAATAAAGTGTTGTGTGGGAAAAAACCCTTGGTTTTCATGTTTCCAGTAATTTTGAATCATTTTCTTTTTCATATAATAAATTAACATAGACCGTTGACATGTTCCTATTTTATGAGTAAGGATGGGTATGAAAGGGGAGCGCTATAATCATCTGTGTCATGTGGCGTGATCTCTGAGTAATACCTTACCCAGAAATTTAAAAGAAGACAATGTATCATCAGTTTATTTTATTTCTATATTTTTTGTAGGTTAAAAAAATAATATATATATATATATATAATAAAAAATTAAAATGACACATCTTGAGTCATAAGGAAAATCCATTCACCACCGTCCAAGCCGCTGAGACTCAAACCCAGGATTAAAGGGAGACTGTGGCATACACATTAATCATCATCCAATAGGTTAATTCATTCCATTATTATCATTTTAAATATCCTCTATGAAAACCTCTCCAATACCTCCTTCTATTTTTTCTTTAAACATTAGGGACATTGTTATTTTATGTTGGGGGGAGATGAAATAAAAAATGATTTTGTTTTAAAATAAGAACATGCATGGAAAGAAAAATTCTATTAAGTTTGAACATGATAACACACATTTAAAACTCTAAAATTGGATATCATATACTTTTCCATTCCTTGATTATGATTTTAATGCAAGTTTAAGTTCATGAGCATAGTTTATGGAAAGTTCAGTTATCCAATGTGATTTTTCAAAGTTTACATTTTCACCCTCTTAATAAAAATTCCACAATGCACGTCTAATGGATCGTGGGTGTAAATTTGAGTTCTTGGGTCCCTTACATTATAACATAGGGTTCTCGGGCTAGTTTTGGTTGAGCCCAAATTTACCCTACTGGTAAAATCGGTCGATGTAGTACATGTAGGGGTCGAATCCATATGGACCGAAGATGTAACCTTGAGATGCTATGATTTGGTGGAGTATTGGTAATGAAGTGGCCAACTATGGTGTTGATGGAATTGAAGAAATAGTGATTTTACTTAAAGAACAAAACAAAAAAATGACTTGAATTAAAACAATTAATTAATATGAGTCAATCCTAGGTTGTCTCTAGGGCTTGATTGGATGTATTTATTTTTATTTGGATTTTATGTTCATCAATTCAAGAGGTATCCATTAAATAAAATAATTCCTCAACATCATTCTCTGATTTAATACATAAACAATTTCAAGGATAATAACCAATTCACTTAGAGGGTCAATTAAATGATAACTCCAAGGAATTGGATCATACTAGTACTCAAAATGTGTTTTCATTAAAGTCAGTGAAAATAAAGAACATAAATCAATGAAAGGAACTCTTAAAATGAAGACAAAATTTAAGAATTTAAGAACATAAAATAACATTCAATTCACCCCATGAGACTCCCTCGAATCAACAAATTAAAGTTTATCCCTCCATTAATGCTATTATATCAATGGAAGCAGGTTGTTGACTTAAAGAAGTGGGATTGATGAAGAAGAGAAAAACATTGAAAAATGAACACTTTACCGTTGTGTGATGAATTCACAAGTTCTGGTGTGAATAAATTCACAACATGATTAAATGGTATCAACATGTGAAGAAAAGGAAAATAAAAATTGAATAAGAAGAAAAAGTTTTATTAAGATATTTAACATGAAATAAAAACTTACATTAGGGAAATTGACGATGCGGTTACAAAACGAAAGCAGGAAATTACAATTGAAAAAAATAAAAACTTTCATCGAAAGGAAAATATTAGATGATAATTCTATTCACCACCATCTCCTTATATAGGCATATTATGAGCCTTAAAGACACCCCACCAACAATCAATTCACCCCCCAACAATTAAGAGAGTCAAAATGATGGTTAAGAATCAAAAGGAAATTGACGTTACAAAGTTGACCACAAAACCAGCCAGATTCTTCCACCATTTTGATGTGTTAATTTTTCATTGATGAATGTAGAATCAAAAGGGGTAATAGAAGAGTAATATTCTATTACATCAATCCTATATTAGCTGTAAATATTTCAGGAAATTTGGCGAATCCGTTTGGATGTTATGGTCTAAATGGTGGGATGACTTTATGTGAATTAATGCCGGGACCACCATTTAAATCTCATCTTCAGATCCCTTTATCATCATGAAAACATTAGAATTATCTCTGGACACAGTTGAATAAAATGAACATCATATTTTTATATTTATACTATAAACATTTGTGCTTCATTGGGCTTGGTTTGTCGGCCCCACATTTGTTTGATGGGACTTAGGCCCATTATGCTTTTTCCAGCAAATTTCTGTATTCAGGCCAAAAAATATTCATCTTCCCTTGGTATTCATCCAGAGAACCTAAAAGATAAAATGTTCCAAATAAAGTGATGAATCATATAAAAAAATATCAAATTAAAATGATGAAAATTGTCTTTTTAAAAAGCAATTTATTGAGTGGGCCCAAATTGACATTTTAAGCATGAATTCCACAATGACGAGAAATGAAGTTAATTTCTGAATTGGACTAAATTTGATGTTTATGAACTTTGAAACACAATAATATTAAGATATTAAGAATTAATATTATCCACTTTAAGTGACTAATCAACATCCTTCCCTGAGTGTCGCTAAATCGTTCCCAGAGATGGTGGGCCACATGACTTCAATCACATTTTCCTAAACACCAGAGGCTAATGAATAACGTAAATCTCCTTAGGTGTGTCCTTGGGGAGACTATTATCTTATAGGATTAGGTATAACATAGTAGTAAACAATATAAATTAAACAGTGAAGCAATAAGAATCGTAGATAGTGGTTTAAGTAAAAAAATAATATTCCCATCAAAACCAAGGTGGATTCCAAGGCCCGCCATCACTATAATATCAAAAGCAAAATGGTCAAAATGGAAAGGTCACATATAATATAATACCATGCGTATGTCCAAGGAAAACCATATGGAATCCCCTATATCACCCAAGTATGGTGACTCTAAGTCCATTCTAAATAGCTCACATAGGGAACCAGGACTCAGCTGAGGAATATTATAACCATCTTGTCAACAGTTCCATCCTCAGTTGCTCCCCAAGGGAACTGGCCTCACTCACGATCATAATAAGACCCACATGGAAATCACATACCTGGAAAGCCAAATTATTTCTCCCAACATGTTGAGCAATAACCCACTGAGTGTAGTGAGTCCATCCATGAAATCCTTAACTTGATATTCAAGTTCTCTCCCAGACCATATAGAATTTTCCATATCAAGAGTGGAATATAACACATTATAATGAATTTATAATTTCATTCAAAAAATAAGTATCTCAATATTAAATGATTTCCATTTAATCCAGCTATGCAATTTAATCCAATCAGTAATGCACAATTTATATTACAAGGAAAAAAACATTGTCATAATTAGGTTTCAGGTCATCACATGCAATTTAATATAACAATCTAAAAAGATTACCATTTAATCAATATTTTCAATTATGACAAACAATAATGGCACAATTATATAGCAAGTCATCCAAGAATGACAAATATCACTAATCACTACATTTATTTTAAAATAAAGTTCACCTATGTTGGAGGGGTTTTATTAAAAAATCATGGACTTATTCATCATAAAATTAATTTTTTTTATTTAAACATTTATTTTAGAATCATAATGGGGGAATTACATTTCATTTTTTAATTTTTTTAATTTTTTAATTTATTTCCAATTTTATTTATCTTTTTCCCATTTTTGTTTTCTTCAAAGGCACTGCACACGAGCATGGAATAGAGTTCAAATAACAATGTAAAAACCATGAATTTTATCACTATGTGTAACATGCAGTAGATAGCATGGGCGTGCACCCTAGGTCGCACAATTTCAGACAAACAGTGTAGCCCAGTCTGCTTCCTCTATTTTTGGTTCTATGTACATCAAACAAGCACCGAACACCTTGGGATAACTTTTTAAACTCATAGAAATCATTTTAATGACCTTTTTAATGAATTTTAGAAAAAAATAAATGGTCATTACCTTTGGATAAATTCGTGACGTTACAACCTCTCCACCTTAGAACTTCTAGTCACCAAGATGTCTTTGGGAACAATGAAAACATCCCTCGACCTAATAGGGTGAAGAAGATTCATTAAAATAGTCATTTTGCATTTATAAATTTCCAATGCAACTTCAAATTTCACCTTAACACATGAAACCTAATCCATATAACTCAAACCAACACCAAAACTCCTACTAAAGCATGGAGGCAGAGCTTTCTTGAGTTTTTTAATCTAGAGACATGATGACATCATCATTTCCTCATCAAATCAGAATATGGAACAACACCATAGGTTATATAATTAAATAAAAATTCTAAAACACGGTATTCTCACTATCAAAATTGTCTTTTAACTCATTCCCATAGCATTCCAATGATTCTCATGGAATGGAACACAAAACATGAACTAATCGAAGGGATGAATCAATGATGACCTCTTTTAAATGAATCCAGAGGATGATAGGTCAAGACACTACATACTGACCACTCTCACTTGGATTAGATGTTATACTCATACCAAAAGATAAACCTTGTGAATATTAAACAAAAGTATCTTTGTATTTTCTTGTAGAACCCTCACGGAAGTTCTCAACCAGCTTATAGTGACGTCTCTCACCAAAACGATTCATAAGTTGTTGTGCCTTAGCGTAATAATAGAAACATCCCCATGCCTGACACCTTTGGATCAACACTATTAAAATAACCCTTTTGATCCTATCTATAGACAAGGTTAACCTCAAAGTCAAAACCTAGAATATAAGGAGCCCATCTAAGGAAAACCACATTCATCACTTACGAATGAGACATCATTATAAGCTAAATGACTTACTTCAAGAACATTGACTAAAACCCAAGTGTCCACCACTTATCATTCAAATCAATAGGGGAATAGTTGGTGTCCATGATTCTATATAGGGTGTTCCTACTTGGGAAAAAAACTAGGTGTCACTCAAGATCAACCATACCTTTAAAAACCATGTTTTAGGAGTGTGACTTTAATTAAAACCACCAGAACAAGACCAATGTAATTTTGAAATGGTAGTTTGGTGTAATACCAATTATTTATAAGTGTACTTAAATGATACCAATGTAGGGTACATGTTCTCTTTGAATCCTAGAGTACAGTGAGAGGATTTATGATTTCTAAAAAGGATCTGAGACACTTTCACCATAATATGGGTGAAGTGCTCTCCACATTTTCAAACCAACACTAGAAATGATAAAATAGAGGACTGTAAAACCATTTATATTTCATTCTATTAGGATATTGTGTGTGTACATGGAAAAAACATAATTGAGTGCTCAAGTAGGTACTAAATATATCAAATGATACTAACCACAGGGCATTTCAGAACAAAATTGGCCATTTCAGAAGATCATACTTGGTAGTGTTCCTTCTACTAAAAAAGAACACCTAAAAAAATTAGATAAGACACTCCCCACCTTAGAAGTGTATTTGAAATCAAACTAAATTGTTAACACTGAACTCAAACTATTTTATTTGTCATTTAACAAGAGATATCATCCACATATATTGACACATACTTCCCTTAGATAACACAACCAGAAGACACATCCTTGATATTATCCATAAGTTCATCGACTATATGCATTCAAGTATCTAATTATACACACATAAAATTCACATAAAAAGTGTTTTAGGGTTGGTGTCATGAGAACCAACTGTTTTGTACTTTGATTACATAAATTTTCACTTATTATATATTGTTCATTTTTCTACATGACTATAAAATAATAATGTCCTGGAATATTTGTTGCATTAATAAGGTCATGGCAGATCCCAACTATGATGAGAACCTTGAAATAATATAACATTATTCTTAAATAAAGTTCTACAGTTGGATGAAATACTATTATAGGACACATAGTATACAGACCGTCATGTGCGAGTACTCGTAAGAAAACAAGACTCTCTCTCATGGAGTTCACACTTGGTAATCTCCAAGATGGGAGATTATGAGAACAGAACCACCAGTAGAAAGTATGCATGTCTTGGTGTCAACGGACATTGCTATCTACGAGCGTGTGTAATGGTCCTTAGACTGGAATATTATCATTAACCCATGTCATGACTCGCGCACTTAGATTTACTAATGAAAACTGTCACGCAGACAGTTGGCGGGAAGTAGGGTATGTTGGTTGCATCACGAGTGACATGTTGTTAATGGATAAGTCGAGGAAGGATTTGTCCCTTCCATTTATGGAAGTTGATATCTCAGCCCTTTGATTGAAATAGAACTATTGTATTAAATTCCCTGGCCATGGTGTAAACGACGAGTTTATTTCAGGAAGTCAAAGAACGATAGATCAAGCGTATAGGTTTATGAAACTGCCATTAAACCTGCTTGATGAGATATCGAGACAAAGGGATAAAATTACATAGTAAGAGTTTGTATGAGGTGATACGTCAATGCGGCGTCAGATTCTTTCTCTTGGGTGCCTTGACCCGTTGCTAGATAGTAATCTTGGACTTTAGGCAAGCTCGCCTAATGCCAATGAGAAAGAGGTCTAGATGGTCACACACTAAGTGTATTCAAGTATCTCAAGTAGAATAAAGATTATTCCTGTACGTGGTTTAATAATTATTCAAGGAATCCTAAATCGTTTTAATGATGGAGGAACAAGGAAATGAAAAACAAGATATACACGTTGTGTATTAAATATTACACGCCGTGTAGTTTTTCATGGAAAACAAGTACACTCCGTGTATGAATAATTAAACACCGTGTAGTTTTCTTTATGGAAATGAAAACAATATATACACGATGTGTACATTAAATGTACACACCGCGTAGTTTAAAATGAAAAACAAGTACACGCCGTGTATTTTTTAATTCACACCATGTAGTTTTTCCAGTCGGGATTTTGAGGATATAATATTTTTTTAAATGATATTTATTATAATCTGCATGGGTGCATGTCAATGAATTAATTATTCGACATGGGGGTTTTAAATAAGAGTGAATGAAATAAATAAAACACATAATGCATTTATTTATTGTCATAACTCTACAACCTCAAGCCTGATTATAAATATCCTCACAACCCCAACTCTTTTCCTACACACAAGAAAAATCGTTGTGCACAACAACTCTAGAGAATTATTTCATGTCTGAAAGAACTTCTTCCTCCAAGAATTCTCTCAAGACTGAGAAAGATTCTCTTCCATCGGATCAAGATGATCTAAGGAAGAAAATGCAAGCAAAGGTTTCTCCACACTAGCACCCGGAGACTCCTTTGGAGATGTCCTGAGATACGAGGTACACATGTGGATCACCGCTAGAGGAAGTCTACACTTGGATTCTGTGACACAACGATGAATCACATTGGAACGTGATCAACAACATCAATGAAGAAATAACACCCAAAAGGTGTTTCTTTTCAATTTATTAAATTAATTATAATCAACCTGTAGCGATCCTAATTTGTGGTTCCGGGACTTTCTATTTCTTTTGTCTATTTCTGTGATTCAATCCGTGGAGACTGGCATTTATTGTTGTATTGATCCCAGATTGATGATTCCTATAGGTAAAGGATATTATCACATCTTATTCATCACACAAGCCGAGCTTGATCAGGTATGGAAACTTGGTAATTTTCATCTTAAGCCAGGCTTTCTTAGGATTTCGGATTGGGATGCTGATTTTAACCCTTTTACTCACAAAAATTCTATGGCACATTTTTGGGTTAGAATTCAAGGACTTAATTGGTTTTATTGTCACTCGAAGATATTGAATGATATAGCTTCCTGTATAGGTTCCCCTATCAAAATAGACCATAGAACTTTGAATGGTGATCTTGGTTTATATTCTAGATTAATGGTTGAGGTCAACATAGCCACTGATTTACCAAATACTATTGGATTCAACACACCTACTAATAGATTTAGACTCAACATTGAGTATGAAAAGAAACCTCCCTTCTGTGATGTGTGCAAAATGATTGGACATATTTTTTCTACATGCAGGGTGGTTAGTAAACAAATGGATCCTGCAATTAACAATGATTGGAAAGCGGTTAATTATGGTAAAAAAGAAAAAAATATCACTAATAAAACTGAGCACTCTAAAAAAAGCAAGACATTTGGGTTAAAAAGCACAATGTTCCTACTTCCCTAGAAGGTAAATCTTGGGGTGTCTTAGTTGATGAAGAAGAATCCATACATAAGAATGAAAATACTGCCTTGGGCTTAGAGGCCATAGAGGCTGGGGAAGTTGGAAATAGCACTGATAATAATTCCAACACTATCCTCAACACATCTTTTATTGCTTCTGCATCTGGAACATCCATTTTACATGAAAATGTTAGTAAGGACTTGAAGGTATTACCTCCTTCAGCTCAAGATGATACTTCTGATGTTTCCTTCAAAGCACAAAGTGAAAAGGTGAAAATTCCAAACCCAGGTAACCCTGTTTTAGAGATTTCTATTGAAAATTATGCTATCTCTAATTCTGAAATACCTGTTTCAGAGCATCATTTACCTATTTTTATTGTTGTTTCTCCTAATTTTGTTCACAATAGTTCATGTGCACCTGACACTATTACATAGCCTGATTCTGTTTCTTCTATTAAATAAGTGCCCACTCCTTTGGCTTACATACATACTGTTACATAGTTGAATTTACATGCTGAAAAATACAGTCCTTTAGCTACTGATAAAACTGACATCCCTATCCCTTTAGCTACTACACAAGCTTCACATAACTTGTATCTCCCTGTTACTGTTGTTTCTATTCCTATCCTTCAACCTGCTCAAGATACTACTTCCTGTCTGGTTAGCAGGGTGGTGTCCAACTTCCCTATTGACAAACAGAAATCTGCTCCTAATTTCAATCCCACTTCTGATCCTCAGAATCCTGATGGTATAAGTACTGTTTTGTTTGAAAACAATAATAAACCTTCATCAATTTCTGATTTTGTCAAGGTAGGGGCTACGACTCACTCCTTTTCTGAACAATCTACTGTTCATGTAGCTGTCTCCATGGCCAGTTCTTCTTCCACTTCTGCCATGACTAACCTAGATCACGTTGCTCTAGATGTGATACAGTCTCTAAATGATCAGTTACATGTTCATGGAACTATGGGAGAACACCCACTGGACAGGTCTGAAATTATGATTCCTTTGGTCTCTACCCTAAATCCTAATTCTAATCTGAAAGTAGATGACTTGAAAAATTATGAAAACCAGGAGATCAAACAAAACCCTTCATCCTCCCCAATGGTCACGAGATCTCAAGGGAAGAAAGGATTTGGGAAGTCAAAAAATTAGAAGGTTTCTAACCCAAAACCCAATTAGTAATGAATTTACTATATTGGAACTGTCAAGGTGTGGCTAATCAAGACACCTCCATCACTCATAGGAGGTTCTAAAACACTCACAAACCTCTTCTTTTTTCTATTTCTGAACCTAAAGTCACTTTCAAAATGAACTTCTTGAGATTTGGTTCTCTCAATTACAATTTCCTAGGCTATTGCAAAAGATATTCCCACCTTGATTCTATGTGGATTTTTTTTCATACCTCTTTGAAAAATGTCAACATTTTTAGAATCTCTAATCAGTATCTTACCTGTGAATTTTTTTGGAATGATCGCCATACGTTTTGTACGTTGGTTTATGCCAAGAATAGATATCAAGATAAAAGAGTCTTATGAAGTGATCTTATTGATTTGGATAAATGCATTCAATTTCCTTGGGTTGTCATGGGAGACTTCAATGCCATCCTCATCCCCTGTGAAAAGATTGGACCCTCTCACCTTTCTATATCCTCTAGGGAATTCAGAACTTCTATTGAAGACTGCAATCCTTTATAAATCACTCTTTCTGGTGCTAAATTTACTTGGTATAGAAAACACCACAATAAAAAGGTTGCTAGTAAGCTTGATAGGGCCTTTGTTAATATGAAGGCTCTTGATTACGGGGATAATATTTCTAGTGTTACTCTCCCTAGGCTCAACTCTAACCATCATCCCATCCTTGTTAGCTTTCTTATAAATGATAAAAAAATATGTCATTCCTTTTAAATTTAATAATGCTTGGTCTTCGAATCCTGATTATGTTTCATTCATTTATAACATCTGGAATTCTATGAAACATCATCAAGACTCTTTTGCCTGTATGCAAAAATTGAAAACTCTCAAACAGGCCCTCAAAGGTTTGTGCAAATCTTCAAATTCTCAAATAGATCTAGATATCTCCTTACTTAAGAAGTAACATAGTCGTTTCCAAACTCAAAACACCAACTCTGATTTCAACATGGATCCTCAATTGGAAGTTAATATCTCCATCAAACTTAATTACTTGCTTACTTTCAAAGATAATATTCGCAAACAAATGTTCAGGAATAAATGGATTACTGATGGAGATCGTAATACCAAATTCTAGAATTGCCTTCAAAGAATTAGAAAGACCAATCATCCACTTTCCAAACATTCTAATAATGGAGTGATCATTGACTCGGAAGAGGCCATCACGGATCTTGTTACCTCATACTATTATAACATTTTTAATGGTCCAGGTATAAACACGGATCTTAAACATGATATTATTCCTCTAATGGTGGATGAAAGGGACAATGAATTGCTTCTGAGCACTCCTCTTGACCATGAAATTAAAGACACTGTCTTTGGTCTCAATCCAGACAGTGCTCCTAGTCCGGACAGGTTCAATAATGGTTTTTTCCAAAATTATTGGGACATAATCCACAAGGATGTTTGTAACCTTGTTAAGAGCTTTTTCACTCGTGGCTTACTCTCGCATGTAATCAATGATCAATTATTAACCTTAATACCTAAGGTTGAGAATGCATCTAAGATCCATCAATTCAGACCGATTGCTCTTATTAATAGTATTTTTAAAATCATAACCAAAATCATTACAAATAGACCTGCTCCTATTTTCAATAGAATTGTTTCTTGGAATCAGTTTGGATTTATTAACAGAAGATCCATTCAAGAGTGTATTTGTCTTGCCTCTGAATGCTTTAATAGTTTAAATAAAAAAAATAGAGGGGGATGTGTGGAGATCAAACTGGATATCAGAAAAGCTTTTGACACCATTGATTGGAATTTCATCTTTAAAGTTCTAAAAAGCATTGGATTTCAAGATCTTTTAAATGGAAGGATTATGACTTTATTTCATTCAGCTTATATCTCTATCCTTATTAATGTCTCTCCTAGAGGTTTTTTTAATTATTCTAAAGGTGTTAGACAGGGTGACCCTCTTTCTGCTATTCTTTTTGTTATTGCTGAGGATTATCTTAGTAGACTCCTCAATAATCTGGTTGATCAAAGTAAGCTTAAACCTATACAAGTTTCTAGAAATCTTAATGCCCCTACTCACCTTTTATATGTTGATGACATTATCTTGTTTCTTAAAGAGGATCAAAAGAATATTCATATTCTTAAGAAAGATATTGCTCATTATGAGGAGGTTTCTGGTCAAGCGATCTCTTGGAATAAATCTTTCATTTTCTTTGGTAAGAATTTTCTTGTTGGAAGGAAAACTAGCATTACCACATATTTGGGAATTAAAGAGGGTCTCTTTCCTTTCACTTATTTGGGAGTTCCAATTTTTTGGGGGAGACCCAAAGCCAGCTATTTTTCTAATGTTATTGATCAGATTATAAACCAACTTTCCAATTGGAAAGGGAAATCTCTCTCCATGGATGGGATAATTTTCTTGGTCAAATCAACCATTGTCTCTAAAATGTTCTACTCCCTCATGATTTATAAATGGAATGTTGGTATTTTCAAGAAAATTAATACTTATATTAAAATTTTCATTTGGACTGGAAGTATTCTTGAAAGGAAGCTTGTCACTATACCTTGAAATTCATGTTTTAGATCTCTTGATAAAGGTTGGATTGCCATAAAAAAATTAAAGCTTTTCAATGACGCTCTCCAGGCCCGTCTCACTTGGAATATTATTAATCCCTCTTCTAAAGATACTAAATTTTTGTATCATAGATTTATTTCTAAGATTTTAAAAGGGAATTTTACTTTCATTAACTCTTCCATTTGGCCATCTATCTAGGACTCATATCATAAGATCATGGAAAATTCTAGATGGATGGTAGGTGTTGATTCTTCAATTAAATTCTGGTGTGGAAAATGGTATTATAACCCCTTGATAACATTGTTACCTACTAGTCACATTCCGGAGGACACTAATCAATCTATAAAAGATGTTCTTCAATTTCATCGACATGATCTCCCTGATAATATTATGCAGATAATTGATAATCATTCTTTTCCCCTGATAGTGACTTCCTTGTCTGGGAACCTACCCCAAATGGCATTCTTGACTCTAAAAGCTTTTATAAGAAGAATTTTACTCATATTGAATCAAATTATCTTTGGGTGATCCAGTTTAATAAACCCTGGATTAAACCCTCTAGGCTCACTCTGATTTGGTGTATTGCCTATAATAGATTGCCTACAGATACTGTTCTTCAAGTTTTTGGCATCCAACTTTGTTCTAAATATCGCCTATGTAACCAACACAGGGAGGATGCAGATCATCTTTTCCTGTCTTGTGCGATAGCCTCGGCCTTATGGAATTTTGTTTTTGATTTATTCAACTGCAGATGGTCTTTTACTGATTCTATTTCTGTGTTTCTTAAAAACTGAACTAGATATGAGCTTTCTTTGCAGATCAAAAACATCTTACTGGAAGTAGTGGCAGAACTCATCCATGAGATTTGGAACGTTAGAAATGTCCTTATTCATAATAATCACACTTTTAGTCTCAATGCAAGAAAATCGCAGATTCTTTTCACGATCCAAGAAGCTGCTTTCATTCAAAAAGACTGCTGCAACAACTCGGTTGGGGACTTTGAGATCCTTCGCTGCCTTCGAGTTCCTGGAATTTACCCAAAGCCCAAATACACCTTCGAGGTTTTCTGGCAGGCACCAATGCCAGGATGGATCAAAGTCAATGTTAATGGTGCTTCCAAAGGAAACCTAGGCCCTGCCAGTTGCAGAGCTATTTTCAGAGATTCTGTTGGTCAGTGTCAGGGCTATTTCTATGTCGGATGTAGTAACTCGTCATCGTTGGAGGCGGAAATGTTGGGTTTCATCCATGTTGTTGACTTTTCTCTTCAAAGAGGTTGGAGGAAGTTATGGATTGATAGTGATTCAACCACTATCATTCATTCCATCTGTAATGGAAGCATTCATCTGGCCTGGAAGCATACTACTCGTTGGATGAACTGCCTTAACTCGATTCATGGGATTGATTTTATATCTACCCATACATACCGTGAAGCGAATTCTATTACTGATGCTCTTGCGAACAAAGGAGTTCACCAGCGCATGACTTGGATGAACTCCCTACCAGCTGATTTATTTGTGCTTTTTGATAGAGATTGTAAAAAAATACCCTATTTCAGAATCTTGTAACTTTCTTGATTTTCAATAAATTTTGCTTTGGTCTTTGACCAAAGCATTTCCTTTTAAAAAAAACATGCCATGTAATTAAAACTACACGCCGTGTACTTAGGTTCAATGAACCAGAACTGGTCCGCCAAACCATGTTGTGTTAATTGAATATGCCTAAGTATTAATCACGTTGTTTTGACCAGAACTGATCGGCGTGTGGAAATCGGAATACACGGCGTGTATGTTGGAGCAACACACCGTGTAGTCCGTTCCGGCCCAGATGAAACTGTGTACAAGGATAAGCCGTGTACCGCGTACACGGGATCGACAGGCTGGTTACCGCGTAACAATGAAGTACATGTCGTGTATGATTTATCTACACGCCATGTACTCCAAAATTTCCAAAGTACAGAAAAACACGCCAAACCCCCCAACGTGTACTTTGGATAAAGAGTGAAAAAAAATACATGCCATGTAATTATAAACTACACACCGTGTACTTTCTAGAAATGGAATTTTACCATGTTTCCTTCAATTTACAAAGACCCGTACAAGGAATATGGATGAGAAGAATCTCAAATAATTCAGAAATGAATTTAGGATAAATAATTGATTAATTATAAGATCATAATTAATTGAATTCGAGCGCGACTTATCTTAAATGAAAGAACGATTAAAATAATTTGAATTCTAAATTTTCATTAATGTCGTTGCATGCTATGGATGGTCATGAGCTAGACCAAAGACCCTTTGTATCTGTATGGTTTCATTTATATTTATTTAATTTAAATTTGTTGTCCGGCAATCCTTATTCCAATAATATGTAGGGCATGCGTGCCCATGGTTTCTTTAATGTAAACCCAAGTAATGGAGGATCTCCCACGCCATAGGAGATGTTTAAAATCTCGAAGTCGAGGCAAAACTGACGCAAGAAGATACAAAGGTGGACATGTGGGAGCTGCAAAACATGAACCATCAGGTTCAAGGTGTTTTCCCTAGGTCAGGGTTAGCTTATCAAAACTGCTAGATAAGCTAACTAATAGAAGCTCATGATCATGCCATATTATTTTATTTCTGTCTAAATTTCATGGTTTATTTATTATGTATGTGTTGTCGTGATCACATAGTTAATAAAATTAACAAGCATGAAAATATGGAATAAAATAAAATAAACAGACTATGCGTAAACATTATCGGAACATGGTTAATCACTTAAGAAAGCATCACTTAATATTAACAAGCATGTGATAATGAAAAACTATGCATAAAGAATAAAATCCCTCAAATACCATATTAAGTCAGACCAAGTCTTCCGTTACTTGATTAAGGGCAAGACTCAATAAAACTATGTGTTTGACCAACCCTTGTTGGGACACTTACTTTTATAAAGGAATCCCTTATGAAAGTTTTCGGGTTTACTTAACCATATTACATCAAGAAGAGTAGCCCTTGCTAGACATGATGTAATATTGGAGGTAAGAGTTGAGGAAATCCAAGTCAAGATTTCAGGATTGGGGAGTCCACTCAACATATCAAGGAACTGTAAGCTCACAATTGGCAAAGACCTGTCTACCTAAATACCTTCAAATAGCTTGACCAAACCTTGTTGGGATTATGCGAAGGGGAATATGGATCCTTGCCACTAGAATTTCAAAGAAACTGGACATTCTGAGTTCAATGGTGAGGTCCATTGGGACTTGATAAAATACTGGTAGAATTAATAAATTCATTATTTTTCATAAAATGTAATCAAGAAAGTACTGATAAATCTTCTCTTTTAATTTTTAGAATCGAAATGACAAACTCATCAACCACATTTTCTCTATAATAAATTCTGGATAAAGACAATATCCTCACCGGCAGTAACTTTCTGGAATGGTTTAGGCGCCTTCGGGTTATCCTATGCCATGAAAAAAAGCTTTACGTGCTGGAGTCCTCACTTCCTGATTCTCCTACCCCAAGGGTGAGTGATAAAGATTTACTGGTCTATGATCAGCATTTGAATGATGCTCTCGACGTTGAATGTTTAATGCTATCATCGATGTCTAGTGAGCTCATGAAGTCTCATGAAGACATGGATGCCTATAGTATGCTCGACCACCTCCGTCGTCTATACCAGGAGAGAGCAAGACAGGAAAGGTTTGAGATCTCCAAGGCTCTATTTCAGAGAAAGCTTGGAGAGGGTACCCCAGCTGGGCCTCATGTAGTCAATCTCATTGGCTACATTTTGCGCTTTGAGGTTCAAGGGTTTAAACTCCCCGAAGAACTGGGCACCGATCTCATTCTTGCATCACCTCCCCCGAGCTTCTTGAACTTTTTTGTTAATTTCAACATGAAAAACATTGAGAAGTCTCTATCTGATCTCCTTATCATTATTTGCCAAGTATATAATGACATGAAGCGTGAAAATCCTTCTATCCTTATGGTGAATAAAAGGAAAGTGAAGGAGAAGAGATTTAAGCCCGAATCTTCTTCAAGGCCTTCCAAGAAAAGGAAGATCAAATGTGAGGCAAAGGAACAGGATGTTGTTTCTTTCTCATATGGCAAGAAGGGCCACTGGAAGAAGAACTGCACCCAGCCAAGGATGCAAGGGGAGGCTTCAGGTGCATTTGTTATCAAATGCAGTCTATCTGTTTCTACTAATTGGGTATTAGATACTGCTTGTGGTGCTCACATCTGTATCCAAATACAGGAACCAAGTAGATTCAGGAAGATTGATAGAGGGGAGGTAGATCTACGAGTAGCCAATGAAGCCAGACTTTCTACTGTAGCTGTCGGGGACTACCACCTCACATTGCCTATGGAGATGGTCTTGGTTTTGAAAGGATGTTATTATGTACCCTTTGTAACCAAAAACATTATTTCAGTATCCAAATTAGATACTGATGGATTCATCTTCAATTTTGGAAGTGGATGTTGCTATTCTTATAAAGATAGAATTTGTTTTGGTAGGGAACATTTACATAACGGCCTTTATGTGTTAGTCTACACAAACCAAGTAATGTCAATCGATAACAATGTTAATTCACATGACTCATACCACACCCAACTTTGACATCACTGGCTAGGTCATTTTAATGAGAAACGTTTGACAAAATTACATCAAGATGGGTATTTAGATTCTTTCGAACTAAAACCACTCGGTGTATGTCATGCGTGCCTACAAGGAAAAATGACCAAAGCCCCATTTAATGGGAAAGGTGAAAGAGCTAAAGAGCTTCTAGAATTAGTTCACACATATGTGTGTGGACCATTTCCAGTTGAAGAAAGGGGTGGGTTCTCATACTTCATAACAATTACTGATGATTTTAGTAGATATGGATATATCTACTTAATGAGGTTTAAGTTAGATTCTTTTGATCGATTCAAAGAATACTAGAATGAAGTTGATAACCATCTTGGTAAGAAGATTAAGAAACAACGCTCAGACAGAGGAGGAGAATATCTTAATCAGAACTTCATTGATATCTTATGGGTGTTTGGGATTCTATCTCAACTCACTCCTCCTTACACACCGTAGTGGAATGGTGTAAGTGAAAGGAGTAACCGTACCCTGTTGGACATGGTGATATCAATGATGAGACATGCAAGTCTTCCATTATCCTTTTGGGGATATGCATTACAAATAGCAGCGCACATACTAAACCAAGTACCAACTAAATCGATAAATGGTATTCCATACGAGTTATGGAGTGGACGCAAAGCCATGTTATCAAATTTACATGTGTGGGGTAGGTAAACATTTGTTAAGGCCTCTTCAGGTAACAAACTTTCACACCGAGGCACAAAGTGTTTGTTTATAGGATATCCCAAATAAACAAGGGGATATTACCTATAAAACCCCTCAGACAAAAAGGTTACAGTGGAAAGACACGCCATATTCCTTCAGAGGGAGCACATATCCAAAAGTGATAGTGGGAGTCAGATATACTTCGATGAAGTCGAGGCTCAAGATACACAAGAGTTGGTACAAGAACAAATTCCACGGTGCCCCGTTGAAGAACAATCTGTTCCAGAGACACAAGAACTGTGTAGGAGCATGAGAGAGGTGAGAGAACCCGAATGATATGGTTTTCTTGTCACTGAGGATGGTGACTCATTATTGGTTGACAATGATGATCCTATTACCTACAAGGAAGCAGTTAAAGGCACAGACATTGCCAAGTGGTAAGAAGACATGAATTCTGAAATGGATTCCATGTACCAAAACCAAGTCTGGATTTTGGTAGCTTCTCCAGTTTATATAAAGCCTATTGGTAATAAATGGGAATTCAAGAAGAAACTGGACATGGAGGGGCAAGTCATCACCTATAAGGCACGACTGGTTGCAAAAGGTTTTAGACAGTGTCATGTAATTAACTATGATTAATCTTTTTCACTGGTTGCGATTATGAAATCCATCATAATCCTATTGGCCATTGTCTCTTACCATGACTTTGAAATTTGGAAAATGGGTGTCAAAACAGCATTCCTTAACGGGAACCTACAGGAAGATTTCTACATGACACAACCTGAAGGGTTTGTGACTCCAAAGGATGCCAACAATGTATGAAAGTTGCAGAAATCCATTTAGGGATTAAAGAAATCATCAAGGTCATGGAACATTTGTTTTGATGAAGTTGTAATGGAATTTGGATTTTTTAATAATGAATGTGAGACTTTTTTCTACAAGAGGTTTAGTGGAAGTGCAGTCGTTTTCCTAATAGTATAAGTTGATGGCATATTACTAATTGGAAACGAAGTACCTATCTTACAGTCAGTTAAGGAATGGTTGCATAAATGCTTCTCCATGAAATACTTGGGCGAGGTAGCATATATTCTTGGGATCAAGATCCATTGTGATAGATCCAAGAGAATGCTGGGCCTGATTCAAAGTACATACAATGACAAGATACTGAAGAGATTCAATATGGAACAGTCCAAGAGGGGATTGTTTCCAGTGTCACACGACATTCATCTTTCCAAGAAAATGTGTCCTCGGACACATGAGGAAAGAAAGAGAATGGAAAGGATCCCTTATGCATCCGCGATTGGGTCAGTCATGTATGTTATGTTATGTACGAGGTTAGATGTTGCATACACATTAAGTGCGGTAAGCAGATATCAAGTTGATCCAGGAGACTGCCGTTGGATGGAAGTCAGGACTATCCTTAAGTATCTGAGGCATACTAAGGATATGTTCCAGGTTTATGGAGGAGATGAGGAACTAGTCCTCAGAGGACATATAGGTGCTAGTTTGCAGACTGATCAAGATGACATGAAGTCGCAGACTGGATACATCTTCCATTTGAATAGAGGTGCAGGGATCTGGAAGAGCTCAAAGTAAAGAGTGGTGGGAGATTCTATAGGGTAGTCCGAGTATATCGCAGCTTCTAAGGAAGCTAAAGAAGCAGTATTGATACAAAGATTCGTCCATGAGTTTGATGTAGTACCGAGCAATAAAGATCCTATCACACTCTATTGTGATAATACTGCAGTGGTGGCACTTGCTAAAGAGCCAAGGTCACATCAGCGGACAAAGAAATACATTGGAAGTATCATCTCTTGATGGATTTTTCTCAGATAGGTGAAGTTGCAGTGAGTATAACTTCCACGGAAGACAGAGTGGCAAACCCCTTGACTAAAGCCTTGACTCAGCGAAACATGATCATCATGTGAGGTCTAGCGGACTAAAAGTCGTAGGCAGTTGTCTCTAGTCCAAGTGGGATTTTGATAGGGTTGGTGTTCTGAGAACTAACTATTTTGTACTTTGATTACATAAATGTTCACTTATTATATATTGTTCATTGTTCTGCATGACTATAATATAATAATGTCCTGGAATATTTGTTGCATTAATAAGGTCATGGCAGATCCCCGCTATGATGAGAACTTTGAAATTATATATCAATATTCTTAAATAAAGTTCTATGGTTAGATGACATACTATGATATGACACATAGTATACAGACCGTCATGTGATAGTACTCATAAGAAGACGAGACTCTCTCTCATGGAGTTCGCACTTGGTAATCCCCAAGATGGGAGATTATGAGAACAGACCTGCCTGTAGCAATTCTGCATGTCTTGGTGTCATCGGACATTGCTATCTACGAGTGTGTGTAACGGTCCTTAGACTGTAATATTATCATTAACTCATGTCATGACTCGCTCACTTAGATTTACTGATGAAAACTGTCACGCAGACAGTTGGCGGGAAGTAGGGTACGTTGGGTGCGTCACGAGTGACATGTTGTTAATGGATAAGTCGAAGAAGGATTTTTCCCTTCCATTTATGGAAGTTGATATCTTGTCCCATTAGTTGAAATAGAACTGTCGCATTAAATTCCATGTCCATAGTGTAAACGATGAGTTTATTTCAGGAAGTTAAAGAACGACGGATCAAGCATATAGGTTTATGACACTACCATGAAACCTGTTTGATGAGATATCTAGACAAAGGGATTAAATTACATAGTAAGCGTTCGTATGAGGTGATACGTCCATGTGGTGTCAACTTATTTCTCTTGGGTGCCTTGACCCGTTACTAGACTGTAATCTTGGACTTTAGGCAAGCTCTCCTAATGGCAACGAAAAAGAGGCCTAGAGGGTCACACACTAAGCGTATTCAATTATCTCAAGTAGAATAAAGATTATTCCCATACGTGGTTTAATAATTATTCAAGGAAGCCTAAATCATTTTAATGATGGAGGAAAAAGGAAACGAAAAACAAGATATACATGTTGTGTATTAAAGATTACACGCCATGTAGTTTTTCATTGAAAAAAATTACACTCCGTGTATTAATAATTACACGCTGTGTAGTTTTATTTATGGAAATGAAAACAAGATATACACGCCGTGTACATTGTATGTACACGCTGTATAGTTTTCAATGAAAAACAATTACACGCCGTGTATTTATTAATACACGCCGTGTAGTTTTTTTAGTCGGGATTTTGAGGATATAATATTGTTTTAAATGATAATATTATAATCAGCGTGGGCGCATTTCAAGGAATTAATTATTCAACATGGGGTTTTTAAATAAGATTCAATGAAATAAATAAAACGTGTTACACATTTATTTATTGTTATAACTCTACATCCTCAAGCCTGATTATAAATATCCTCACATCCCCAACTCTTTTCCAACACATAAGAGAATCGTTGTGCACAACAACTCTGGAGAATTATTTCAAGTCCGAAAGAACATCTTCCTCCAAGAACACTCTCAAGACTGAGAGAGATCCTCTTCCATCGGATCAAGACAATCTAAGGTGGAAAATGCAAGAAAAGGTTTCTCCACGCTAGCACCCGAAGACTCCTTTGGCGACATCCCGAGATACGAGGTACACGTGTGGACCACCACTAGAGCAAGTCGACACTTGGCTTCTGTGATGCAATGACGAATCACATCGGAATGTGATCAAGAACATCAACGAAGAAAAAACACAAAAAAGTTATTTCTTTTCAATTGATTAAATTAATTATAATAAACCTTTAACGATCCTACTTTGTGGTTCCGAGACTATCTATTTCTTTTGTCTATTTCTGTGATTCAATCTGTGGAGACTGGCCTTTATCGTCGTATTGATCCCAGATTGATCATTTATAATGAGAAAAATCCAAGTGGGCACATGCACCCACGCGCTTCTGCTGTGCCCAGAACCTTCAAAGAGATCACACCCAAAAAGGCCCACTGGCCTTAAGGATTATCATTGAAATTTAGAATAAATAAGGAAGAGGCTAATGGAAATGTACTTGATCCATTCTCAGGGAAACAAATCAAGAAAACACAAAATTCGTTTAACTTTCACACACAAAAGGATCACATAAAAACCACCATTCATTAAAGGTAAACACTAATGTATAGGTGATTAGGATAGTAAGTCTAAGCATAGATATTTCTAGACTCTTCTCATCTGGTGCTAGATACATTGCAAATACATGGCCCAAACCACAGCCCTGAGGTGCTACCTGCCCATCCTGAGCAGATACACTCTGTTGAAACTGAAGTTCTAGAGCTTAGCAACCTCATCCATGACCACTATTGCCTCAACTTAAATGTCCAGTAGAATACCAACTCCAATCATGATGTGGAGTCATGGATCTCGTACTAGATAAAGGTGCTGGTACAGATCCTCTACAACTATATATTGGAGGAAACGAATGATAGAAGTGTTGAATATGACTGATCGTTCTGAAATCTCTATATTTTAGTTTGTTCCTCACACACTAGGGTTTATTATGGAAAAGCCTTCACCACTTGGTACAGACTATATAATTAGTGAGTTTCATCATCCTCACACTGCCCCCAGGTTCCCCCTATATACGGTGCTTCTTACTATTAGTAGAACCATTATCCTAATAAGGGACAAAACTATCTTGTCCCCCACTGTCATCTTCTATGAGATTTCATTATACAATTAGATCCTATTTCACAATATTTTTAATGGTTATAAATCTAAACACATATACCTGAAGTAGAGAGAAAGCTCAAGCCCATCCTCAAAATTCTTCATAGTCATCAATTCATCATTAGTCAGAGATGAAGCAGAATTATGAAGCTCAGTGAAATGAGTAGAATACTCAAGAATAGTCATGGATCCCTAATCAATATGGAAGAACTCCCTAGATTAATCCTCTCTCAGATACTATAGAAATAAATGATCCTAGAAAATTGTTCTAAAGTCTGACCAAACCATGTCTCAATAACTCTCTAACTCAGAAATGTCATCCTACCAACACTCAATGAAGTCATGTAGCATATATTTAGTAATCACGGCCCTCCACTCTGAAGGCATATCCATATGCTTGAATATAGATTTCATGCATTATAACCACAAATCCACAGCATGAGGACCCCTATCCCCTGGGAAGGTAAGATGATACTACTGCTAAATGTACTACATAATCTCTGACATAGTCATGGAAATCCTAGGAGAACTCTAAACATCAAGCATAAACATGAGAAAGTTATCCCTGAACTGGGAAGCTATTCCAATTAGAGGGTCAATAGGAGGTTTCATAGGATGAACTATAGGTGGATATGGTCCCACCACCTCCGGAGGGTTCTCGTCATCACTCTCATGGTGTATATCATGAGGTCGTCACAGTGGAATGACTCTACAATTTTTAAGAGAACACCTCAAGTAAAATTTTATAATAGATAGGGTAATAAGGTAATGTAGCAGTAAGAAGGGGTAGGTTCAAATCCTCCCTAAAAATGACATGGTAAACATGAAAGCAACAAAGAGGACAGGTACATACCCTACCTCTGAGCATAACACACTGATGGCCTACTCCATGAGCGAGGTCTAGATTAAAAGTAAAGCTCCTAGAAGGATAACAAAGACATATGGACTACTACCCTTTTCCCATTTAAATTCATGGTCAAAGTTGAGGTCTCTCAATAAGTTGTCATATTATTTTTAAAATGCGATAATTCATTTTACTTCATTTTTCATTTAATTCACTTTTAAACAAATAAAATTTGGTGGATCACCATTCGTATTTATAAGGGTCCATACACATTATAAACAAAAATTGGATGTACACTTAACACAATTTATAACATGTCTCTGCAAGATGTACAAGAACAATTATGTTTTTACAGAAAAGCATGCACTGAAGGATATAAAAACATGGAATAATAGAAATCACCTATAAATAGGAAATTCATCCCAAAAAGTGGATATAGAAAGGCAATATGCATGATATTTTAATTTAAATGGTTCCTAGTATGATTCATGTTATGCAGTTCCCTAGTATCATTAGGCTTAAGTAATAAGAGTCATCATCTCAATAATTCTAATAGAAATAGAAACACCAAACAAGTGTGTCACCCAATAGTAAAGTCATATTAATGTTAAATGGCATAATCAATTACTACAATTTTTCAACCCAAGCAATTTGGGTCTCCCCTATACATGGGTAAGCTACATCCAAGAATAGATTAAATTGTAAATCCCTATATTTGAATCTCTTCTCTAACCCAAACATAAAGATAAAAGGAAAAAAATATCTGATACCACTTTGTAGTGTCCCGCCCTGAGTTCCATTAAACCATAACCTGAGACGGTTTTCCACATGACCTCAAGTTCATCTCCTTTAATTCCATAGGCTGCCGACTAGAAGCAAGTGTTTTAGGTGCATCTATGGGGAGACTATTCCCTCATATGACTAGTCATAACTTAGCGGTAAACAATATAAATTAAATAGCATAAGAAATAAGAACCCTAGACAGCAAAGGAAGTAAAATTAATAAGCAATGAAATATAAAGTAACAACTATAAGAATATGAATAATAATACTAGATATAAAAATGATGATGGTGATGTCATGAGTCTATAAAAAATAAAAGTATAGGGAATAGGGTAAAAGCATATAAACCATGATATCAAAAACTATAAAAGAGTAAAAAACTACTACAACTGTATCTCAAGAATATAATAGATCCTCTTCCCCCAATCTCTATCCTACGATTCAAGAAAACATGCAAGCATTGGAAGCAACATGATTCTCTTTGTCCATACATGCAATAATTAAGTCTACTCAGGTACCCAACAACACCCGAGCAGGGATTGAGATATAAATATCAATAGGCTGGCACCCATGGTGTCTAGACCTTTCCATTTCATGCTATAAAAAAATTAGTGTTCCAATATATAAATAAATCCATGTACATAAATAATTAAAGCAATTGGAACATGGTACATGTTCCCAAGCAGATACACCTCCCATACCACCTACTTCGGCCTAATCCAGAAATATGAATATAGTACCTGTATAGGGAAGTATATATATATATATATATATATAAGTTCCATGTAAACAAGGTATACCAAAATATTGTGATTTATCTTGGGGTTTCCCTTTCCATGTCAATGT
This sequence comes from Viscum album, assembly GCA_963277665.1. Taxonomy (NCBI): domain Eukaryota; kingdom Viridiplantae; phylum Streptophyta; class Magnoliopsida; order Santalales; family Viscaceae; genus Viscum; species Viscum album. The sequence goes on from OY728152.1 coordinate 1,771,401,109, forward strand.
ACAAGGGTGATAATAAAAAGGTAGAACAATTTCACAAGTGTGCTAAAAAATAATAATAACAAAACATCTCAAATTAATAAAAAATCAATCAATGCAATCCAAATAGTATATCAAAACCAAGGTGGAGTCCCACACACATCCTTGGTGGTTATATTAGAATCAAAAATGTCACAATGGAAACATGTATATAATCCAATACCTTGAGTCCATCCAAGGAAACCCATATGTCATCCCTTCATGTATGGTGACTTGGAGTTCATGCCCAAATATCTTCCATAGGGGACCAGTTCTCACCAGAGGCATAAAATAACCATCATTCCATTAGGTCCATCCTCAATTCCTCCCCTATGGGACCGGCCTCACTCACAATCATAATAAAACCCACCTGGAAAGCACATACTTGGTAATCCAAATTATCTCTTCCAACATGTCGAGTAGTAACCCACTGATCATGTTGAGTCCATCCCTAAAATCCATAACTTGGGATCCATATTCTCTCTCATTCTGTATCGAATGATCCATATCAATCAAGGAATATAACACACGATGGTGAATTTATAATTTCATGCTAGTAAATTATCTTTTAAATATCATAGACTTACCATTTAATCTAGATCTAAAATTTAAGCCAATCAATAATGGAACAATTAGTATTACAATGAAATAAACATTATCATATGCAGAGCACAAACAATAAGAATAACATTTAAACAATTTCATTTCATAATATGTAGTTTAATAATAAAATCTAACAAGATTACCATTTAATCAATCTTTTCAATTTAAGACAAACAACAATGGAATAATTAATATATCAAGAAATCCAAGCATGTCTAATATCACTAATCGTTGATTTCAGTTTAGAAGATAGTGCACCTCTGTTGAAGGGGTTTTATTAAAAAATTGTGACATTATTCATTAACAATTTATTTATGCATATTTAAAATTTTATTCCAAAATCATAATTGAGAACTATTTAGAATCATGTAAAAAACAATTTAATAGGAGGAAATAAAGAGCAAGAGGCATAAGAAACATGGTATAGGCTTCAAAATAAGACAAGAAACATAGGAATAATGGAATTATAATGCCTCTTACCAATATTTCATCAATGTTATTTTAATCCCACAAGAAAAGAAGCTTTCCATGTAATTCAACTCATGTTTTCAGGCAATACATAAGGCATTAATATAGTGCACAAGGAATTAAGTTTGTACACATGAATACAATACAACTAAGAAAGGCTCATTACATGAAGTATAATCATTTAACATAAGTCAAGGTATTCATGTAACATTATATGAGAAATTGAGAGTGTGAGTAATTTGATATTAAAAGAGGCCTCAAGCATGCCAAGGGAAAAAGTCATTACTCAAGCCCAATTATTTATAAATAGGCATGGGCATTGTCAAAGGATCCCAATTCATGGTCTATTAATCATTCTAAAAAAATTATAAATTTAAAAAATCAATCCATGGAGAATGATAAATCAAGGAAATAGAAAATTTAGGGCAAAATAGATGGTGCAACCAAAATGGGTGGCCAAAGGTGAATAAAACACCCCATGAATGGGTTTCACTACATGCGAGGGTCACTATAGACACTGCAAAGAATTCCAGTTTTATTTAATATGTTATGTCAAGCTTCATTGTAGGTTAGATGAGTGTAACAAGGGTGAAATGTCTAAAAAGAAACAAGATAGTTGTAAACAGTGTATGAACCCTACCTTGACATCGTGGTATACCACATGTGCTGCAACAACCCTTGATTTAACAATAAACATAACAAATCGATAGATTTAACAAAACCCCAAAATTAGGGGGAAAATGTGTTCCATAAATATTTCGAAATGGGTTAAGGAGGAACTTAGAAATAGATGAGTGTGGATGAGAGAGATTTCCAGTGCATCCAACGGTGATGAAAACATAGTATAAATGAGGAGGAAATCGTAAAACCCCTTTGAGAGGAAGAGGTAGCTCGCTCCACAACTGGAGGGAGTGGGGAGAGGTTCAGCATAGTAGAGTGAAGGAGAAAAACCTATGTAGGAATGGAAAAAATAGGATAAAAGGAAAAATAAAGGAAAATGAAAGAAAAGAAAAAGAAAAATGACGAAAAGAAAATAGAAAAAAATAAAAAAATAAAAAAAATAATTGGGGGAAGCCCATTTAATTTTTTTATTTTTGTTCATTTGAATCTATTTTTTCATTTTTCACATTTTTATTTTATTTTCCAAAAAATTACTATGCATGATAATGATTCATAGTTTATATAATCATGTATAAACCCTGTGTTTGGCCACTATTCAGAACCTCAACAGACTGTACGGACGTGTGCCCTGGGTCACACGGTTTCAGACAGACCATACAACCCAATTTTCTTCCTCAATTTTTAGTGCTTCGAGCTTTACATGAGCATTGAACACTCCTTGGATCTCCTTTTAACCTCCCACAAATCATTTTAAGTGATTTTTTATGAATTTAAAAAAAATGGACTCTACCTTGTGATAAAGTTAGGATGATACAGAAATGAATCAAATAATTTTCTATGTGGGTAGTAAAATGGAAATGTAAGAAAATATTATACATTGCATAAAATGAAAAATGGATATGTGAATGTTCTATAGTGAAATAGATACATGAATTATTAAAAATCCAAATGTAAGATAAATTGATTTAAAAAAAGAAAATATTGATATCTTTTTATATTGTAGTTTGGGTCTGCATTCAATTTCGATACATATGATATTTCAATTTCATCAACATAGAAAATCATTAAATTAATAATAAATCAAAGATAAATTAAGATATAGAATATTTGTGTGATATAAACAGAGGGTATTCATCCCTGTATAAATAATATGGTTTTGCTCTTAGAGGAAGGGTCCATCAAAAGTTCAAAAGACAACTGTTACTCTGAAGAATATTTTTCCACATTTTATTTTCTTTCTTTTTCCCTTTATATTTATTCCATTATACTATCTACCCATAATACTTACATTAATTCTTCTCTAATTAAGGGGTATAATATTTATATGGTTAGTGATGGTTATGTGACTCAATTGTATGGGTTGAGCCTATAATGTTATTGAATTGTTTTTATTCTATTTTGTTTATTAAAAGGTTTTCGATTATTAAATTTAAAATTTATTATGAATATGACTATGTATTTGTTTAATTATAAATTTTAACAGTTTCATTGATTAATAAATAATTTCTCCCTCCAACTAATTTATAATCATATAGATTTATTGGTATATAATTTAGTGGATAGTGTTTAGTGATTACTAAACACATGATGATAAAATAACGATATTTGTAGGATGCGTGGGAATTTCACTAGCTGATTGGGTGATTCTTAGGTTCTTAAAATTATATTCCATGTTTCTTTCACACAATATAAGTAGAGTAATCTTGAAAAGTAAATAATGAGGATTATTTTCATCATAATCAAACATAATAAATGGTGTAAAAGGAAAAGTAGTTGTGTCGCCTTCAACATAATCAATTGATAATGTTTAGATATTAATTTATAAGAATATTATGATAGAATTACAAGAAGGGAAACAACCTAAACCCCAATCAATTCTCTCTCTTTATTGAATTTTCAAAATCCTTTTTATTTTTCTGATAGTAATTAATTCACATTTCATTATTTATTTATATGTTATGAAAAGTAGATTAAATCATTTCTCCTTGGATATGACATTGGTTACGACTAATACTATATACCTTAGGTAGAATTAAAATAGTTTCTTCCACACCCAACATCATGTGTGTTTCATGAAGACTCAATAAGTTCTATGTAATATTTATATAATTAATATAGTCAATATAGAGTGGTACACCCAAAAACCTCACAACTTCTCTTACATTTATTTAATTGATAAAGGTAAGGGAAGTGTCTTCTATTAGTTCTATAAGGAGTGTTGAATTAGTTAATTTGCTTCCTATAAGAAAAATAAATGTATTCACATTTGAAACCACTAGATTACCAATGAAAAAACCTATTATAATATTATCCCGCATTAATAATAGTTTTGGTAATGGTTTTATTAATTCATTGGGTAAATCCATTTGATATGGATGGGGGATAGAAAATACACCTTTATGTAAACTCAATAATTTTATTCTTTATCTTATCTCTCCAATATTTCTACCAAATATCATCATATATCTTGGTACTTCTAGTATTTATGGAAAATGTTGAGAAATTTTAATCATCCCATAAATCATTCTTCAACTCAAAAATTGTTTGAAAAAAAATCTTCTTCAAAATTATCATACTCCCTACCAGTTAATTTTTGAACTTGGGGAACTTTCCATCTTACAAAACTATAATTCCCTTCTGTAACCCATTATCACCACATTGAATAATTTTGATATTCAATTATAATTATTGGTAAACCATCAAGTGGGAAATATATATGGTCATTACAAAAATTGTTGTTTTAAATTACATGTTTACAATATCATGGATCATATGATCATGTTTATACTTAGATTAACAGAGTTATATAATACTTCTTAATCAAATAATCATCCACCATGTTCAAATTTCTAGGATAACAAATAATGGTGTGGTGATAATCCTTAAATAGATCAATTCATATAATCTAATGAGTGATTAATTAATTTTTTATCAATATAAATTTAATACCATTACTATATATATATATATATATCACACATTTAAATATATAGATAATGACATAATATATCTGGAGAAAATATTATGATAGTTAATTTTAAATCAAGAGTAGGATAATTTTAATAATTAATCATCAAATATTTATATGAATATACTATAATTTTGTCATAAAATATCCATTCATGATCAATAACCTTCTTTAAATCATCATTATAGATGAAAAAATATTCATCTATAGAAGGTAAATTTAGTACAAGTGAAATTACCAACCATATGTTAATTATATAGAAGTATTCCTTTCAGTTGATAGTCTAAATAAATTAATCTCTTTTTGTGTTAACTTGGTTGGTAGGTTTGATAATCATAAAAAATTATCCAAAGAGCAACAATAGTATCTAGATATTCCAAAAATCTATATATATCTATTATAACTAAATTACTAGACCATTATTTTATTATTTTCATCCTTGAAGAACAAACTTAAATTCCTTCACTAGTGACTACATTCCACAAAAATGATACTTATTGTGGTAAACATTCACAAAATCTAAACTTCATATAAAACTTATTTTTTTATAAGGTTTATAGAACAATCCTCATATTATTGTAACGGTCCTATCCAATTTTTTAATAAATAATAATATCTTAAATAAAGTCCATAACAAACTTTTCTAGGTAATATTTAAAGAATTTATTCATGAAGTACACAAAAATAATAGGCACATTCATAAAATTAAAGGGATCCCTAAAAATTCATTGAACTCATGCCTTGTTCAAAATTTAGACTTTAGGATATCTTTTTTTGACATTAATTTTATTGTATATTAATCTTTGTTCAATATTTAATATAAAAACATCATAAAGTTATTGAAATAGGTCATTAATTCTTTATAAAGAGTATTTATTCCTAATCATGATTATATTGAGTCTTGGTGGTTACTATATAATATCATATATCCCTCCTTTTTTTTAAAATAGAAAATATTAAAGGTGATACATTAGAATGGGTAATCCATTGTCTAAGAGATCATATAGATTTTTCTTTAACACCTCTATCTCAACTAGCATAATTCTATATATAATATTTTATATGGTCACAAATCATAAAAATATTTTATAAATAACTCTAGATATTAGTGTGATGGTGTTTTAGGAAGTTATCTTAGGAATATATCCACCAACTATTTAAGAATAGAAATATCATCTATATTTATTTTCCCATTCCACATATTTTATTTAGAAGAGGTATCTGAAACTATCTTTTTCTAGTTGTTTTTCCATGTAATAAGAAGATGTGAAATCATGAGTTTCATTCTCCTATTTAAACTTGAATACATACTTAAGTTATTTTAAGAGACTAAATATAACAAAATTATATTTAAAATGTATGTTATACTTTTATAAATGATAGCTAGTATATTCCCAACACAACATTAAATTCAATAATGGGAATATGTTCTAATGTTTCAAGAAAAACATTCCCATAAATTATAAATGAACAATCCTTAAACACAATGGTTACAATTGATCGAGAATTCAATATTATTATTGATAATTAAAATTTTTACCTTTGATGTGATAAATTTATATGTACCGTGAATATTCTTGGTATAAATAAATACATTTATCCAAAATCAATTAGTGCATAATTCATTCTTGAGAAACTAAATATAATACCAAGGAATAAATAATTTTCATAATCCAACTACACTATCATGATAACATATAAATGATCATGAACTTGGTTTTTGTACATTGATAGAATTTATTTCCGTTATAGATCCTCTATTTAGGAAAATTATTTACATAATTCACAATTTTTTTATAATAAAAACCTCAAATCAAGGGTGACCTATTATAAAATGTAATTTTTTCTTCATCTAGGCCTCAATATTTTCAAAAGTGTTGAGACCCAATTTTTTATTGTAACATAATAATTGGTTTTTTATAGAAGTTAAAAGAGTATTAGGAGAATGATCAGTGGATTAAGGAAGATTTTTAGCTTTTTGAAAGTCACTATGATGTGGTTAGAACCTCACCATGTAAAGGTGATTTTTTTCGTATAGTAGTGTCATGGATACAGACATGGTGGTCAAAATAGTTTATAGGATGATGAAAAAGAATGTTATTATTATTTTTATGATAGGTTTATGAACTAGTGTCTATTAATGGCATGGTGGAATCCATTTTTAGTTTTTGTTAGATGTTAGAATCCAAGAAAACCCCGAGGAGTGTAGAAAAATGACTACTGGTCATCATGGTTGAATATGATGTTGATTTATCAAAATTATTAAATGTTCATGTTTTGGGTGATTTTAGGAGTATGTTGAAGCCAATGGGAATTATATATCATTGTTCATGGATTGAGTTGTGGTGAAATCATTGGCGTTTACTCATTATTTTCATTATCTATTGCATAGCATGTCACTAATAAAGCGTCTTTTATGGATAGATATTCAAAATATCCCTATTTTATTTCTATATAAATATGGTATTATCAATATTTTATTTACTTTGGGTAATGAGTTGAAATAGACCTAATGAATATAATTAATTAGATTTAACCAATAAAAAACGGAGGTTAATCTCATTTGTTTCCATAATCCCCAAGATTTTATTTATGTGTTTTTCGTGTTGTTATAATTAATATGTTCAAATTAATTTTTTGTTGATTTTTTTAATGTTATAAAACATGAAATTCTATGTCAGGATCATGCATTCACTCTAATATGGGGTGGGGTGAAATATTTTGGCACTATTTTCCTAAATCCATTTCCATTTTAATTTCCACACTTAATATTAGAACCTCTAAATCAGTTAAGATAAATAAATCTTCTTATTAATTCCCAATACACCACAAAACATGAAAATAATTACATGAAATAAAGATAAATACATATTATTTTTTCATGGTAGGTCCAAATGTGGGTATCTACTTTTTTGTGCTGAGGTCCATTCTAAGAAAATGGTATTATCACTTATAAATTTTAGTGATTACAAAAAGGATTGAAGATATAACCATTGAATCAATATATAAAATAAGTGTGGATATATCATCCTTATAATAAGGGAATTTATAATCCTAAACCCAATGATAAATCCTAATAGTAATATATATCTTGATTAGTCTAGGTAATATTATACATGATCCATCATATCTTCAATAGTATCATATATGATCTTATTAACGAGATCTTCACTTTGATCTTGGATATCTCTAAATCATTAGGTAATAACTTTTTCCTCAACCTTAAGGACATAAACTCCCAAAATATAACCTGTTTCACTTCCTAAACATTGTCCATATTCTAGGGATTTCAAACTAATCACATGTTCATGAAATCATGTGATAACACATTTACTTTATCATCCTCAATAACAAGACTTATTTGGATAATAACATGAATCTTATTTTCGCGATGTATAGAGAAATCAATTGTTCCAAGCACACAATGATCTCATTTCTTATTATTTAATTTCTATGACACACAAAATATATATCTCTACATTGGTTGTGTCAACAATTCTCAGTACTTCTATTCTTCTTCTTATTTATTATATTCCACCTTCAATGATAATTGGTTATAACATAGTAGTAAGTTATTGAAATTTTTCTTCACTTCACTTTTTCTACTTCTTCTATAAATAGTGTATACATCAAACTTTAGTTTCATGTTATTATTTATATATATATATATATCACACCTTATACATTTATCTTTTATTTATTTAATAAAATGAACAAATTTTATATATTTTTAATACATATATTACAATATAATTTTCACAATTATCTCCTAAATTTTTCTATTAAATTTATCAACAGAATCTTGAAGAAATAATCCAAATTATCTCAAAATAATTTTCTTCTCAATAAAACCAGTTGAATGTATTCTAAATAATTCCTCTATATTTGATCTTAATAAATTATATCAAATATTCTACTTGAAATCATAGAATTATTTTACAAAGATCTTTTCATTACTCAGTATTTAATTTTCCACTATTCTCCACTTAAATCATAGTTCCATCATCATGTAACAATATTTAAGACTTAAATATATGTAAATAATTATCAAAATTGATAAATCTCACAATTTACTAATTGGGAACCCTTATTTATTAGATTGAAATAATTTTTTTGCAACCCTTACACATTCTTCATACATAGCGTCAACCTTTTGTATTAGCATACAACTCTTATAAATTATATGTTGTGATTAATGTTTTCTCTGGAAACTATTATATATTCCATAAAATTGTTAGGGAACCTTAAGTATAAACCCTTACTTATTTCATTTTTCATATATAAAACCTTAACTACCATGCAGATCAGCCCTTATTTATTTTATTTACTGTAAATCCACCCTTACATTCCATGAAGATTGGTCCTTACATATCAACCAATATATATCAACCCTTATGTATTATATTGATTTTCATGTTAATTCATGGTAATCATAGTGAGGCACTAGAAAAATCTTAAATATTTATTCTTCCTCATATATCTCTCCATAAACTTTTATATATTCAGCATATATTCGAGATTACCCTTATATACATAGTACTTTGTAAATTTATTTAGTAATCTACAACTTTAAATATCTATAAAACCATCAAATATTCACAAGGATTCTCCAACTACTAAAAGTCATCTCAAAACCCAATAAATGAAAATAAAAATCTATAAAATCCTCTCATAACACTTTATCAAAAATCACAAATAATCCTATAGAATTTTTTACTCCATTATAGTATTTCCAAATATATCCAACCATCTCAATAATGGTCATATATTATCTATATTCACTGTTCATATCTTTATTATAATCTTCCTTAGTTGATTTTGATTTATTAATTACCACCTATTATAAAATATATCTCTTTTTCTCTCTAATTTTAGAATCTAAAAAAATTCAACATCAATGTATATTAAATAATAGATATATTAAACATAATTATGGATAACAAATGGATGAGTACTCACTTCAATTCTCATCCATTTTGATTATTCTCCAACCCAACCATCTTTCTTGACCTCTTTAAATATATATTATATAATAATTTCATATTCGTTCAAAAAAATTCAGGAATTAATTATAATATCATCTCTAAAATCATCGAATGTATTACACTATGTCCTCATATATACAACCCTAGTAACTCAAAGAATTAGTATCTTCATCACCTTCATTGCCAATTTATCATCTCAATTTCTTATCTTATTTTATAGAATATGAGTGCACAGTATTAAACATATCCAACAGAAAAAATATATAGATTTTATCCATAGGAAATCAAAACTACATATCCAATATATACTCACTCATCAGCTCTTCATCATGAACTAGAAAATATTGATAGTTTTTATAATCATTGACAACAAATACAATAATTAAAATACCTTTGGCACATTGATCTCTCCTTAGGATTCCATATCAATAAACTTAATTTCCTTATCAATGGTTAATATAAATATTTATTTAGAGAAGTACTATATTTATCTTTCCCTTTTTTGTAATAAACACTAGTAGTCAAAAATTAACGAGTAAGCACACTCATCTCATTTTTTAAAGAAATTTAATCTCAATCAACTTTGAAAGTAAAACATGATTTACTTGAGAGAAAGGTGGAATCACATTTCACTTTGAAATGAGATATAAATTAATACACTCTATGTTTATATAAGTTATCTCAATGTAGAAAGAATGGAGGTTAATTTATACAAAAAATACTTCTATAAAATTGTATAGTATATATTAAAATATTTAAAAAATCACTTCTTAGAGACATTTCAAAAATATTTTCAAAGAATTGGTAACCAGTAGTCAACTTAATAGATATTTAAAAATATTCAAGTGCACAAAATATTATACACATTTTTGTTTTATTCCTACTCAAAATTATCCCTCCTTAATAATTAGAGTCCATATATTCAAGAAAAAAAAGCAAAAGTGATTGTCACACCTCAACACTGGAATTGTCTTAGTGAAATCCATATTTCTATATTTTTTAGTGTTTTTCTTTTATGCTCACACTCAATGGGTATACTCCATCATTATTTATCATGGTTTATTTTATTCAAAATTAAATTCAATAAATTGTTTGTTTATATTTCAAGTTCTTCCTAGAGTCAATATGATACGAGTTAAGGTATTCCATGGTGAAAATATCTTCTATGTGTAAAATGTTAAAAGCATTAATAAATTTCTACCTATATATGAATCACCTTAAATTCCTTGTACAAAGAATAAAAAAATAGGAATAATGTGTTTAACACCCCGAGATTTTATGAAAAATATTCTTTTTAATTTTATTGATGTCTTGTGTTGTACGCTACACCAAAAAGAGATTGCACAACACGCATCCTTGACTTGCCTTGCATTACACGCAATCGCGACCTTCCTCGATAGCGTGTGTAGTACGCAATACCGAGTTTCACTAAATGAGATATTATTATAATATTATTATGAACTAGCTGTTATGAATAGTAATACCCACTTTTTGAAATTTTATAAATTTTATCTTTTAAAATGGACTTCATTTTTGGATTTGGAATATCGAAATTAGTTTAGGGTGAAATTTTGGAACTTTCTGATAACATTTATATTTTGATGAATAGTGAAAATTACTAAATTTTAATTAAAAACAACTTTTTTAATCAAAATAATTTATATTGATAGATTATGAATTTGAGTGGTTTTAAGGTATATTTAGAATATATTTTTACCATTTAATGCAATGTTGGTCATTGTACATAATTTCACATTGAAATTGGACATAAACAATTGTTAATCTTTTGATATATATTGTTTCTTACAAACACGCTATCTGTTTTAACAGCGGGGATTGATTATAAAATTAATTAATGAAACTTATATGATTGTAATTTTTTAAAATAGACATCATTTTTGAATTTGGAATATCAATTATAGCTTAGGGTGAAATTTTGGCATTATTCAGAAAAACTTCAATTTTTGATGAATAGTGAAACCACTAAGTGGTAGTTAAAAAAACTGAATTTTTCATAAAACTTAATTTTACCGCTTCTGTGAATGGAATTTCGAAAATACGAGGGACACGGTTAATATCAAGTAGTAAAATGTGGTTCAATGAGATGAAAATAATTTTTGGTGAATAATAACTTTTTACTTTTGTTTACCACGGTTAAAAGTAAATGGGGTAATTAAGGGTAAAAGTGTTATTATTATTACCCTAAAACATGTCATAATTCTATTGGATAAGTTTAATTCGACCAAAAACAACCTTAGGAATAAAATATGACCATTTAGGCCCACTTGGATTAGATTAGCACATTTATTATCAATTTATTTAAAGAAGGGTTAAAATAGTTAAAATCAAAGCTTAATAACTAAATCATTTTTAATATAGGGTTATACATAAGATAAATTTGACTATAAATATTCATTAGAAAGATAATAATATTTTCAACATAATTGTATTTTATTTGTAATTTTTAGACTTAAAATAATTTAATTTATTTATGATACAATGATGATGCAGTAATTATCCTATTAATGAAATATTGACATAATTGATGTTATAAATTCCCAAATAAATGTAATTTGAGCCTTTTTATGAATTTCAATAATTTCAACTGTTAATATGTCATGTTATTATTGATTTAATTTATTTTTTTCGAACTAATCATTCTGTTATGATTTTCACAAAAATCAATTACCAAATAGTGTCAAAATTGACATAAAATAGTTTTTAAAATAAATATTATATTATTAATTGTTATTATATTATTAAAAATCTATGGTTCGGCAAAGATACTTATATCATGATAGGTGTATCATTTATGGACCATTTGGGGGTCTCTTGGATGTATATGGTAAGTTTATTAACTATATAATATAAAAATACAAAGTGACATGGTAAATGTCAATCTAATTAACTAAGAATTAAAACTAAAATATAAGGTTAATATAATGACCTAAACTTGTATAAATTCTATTTGATGAGAGGATTTCGACCCATAACCACATTAGCTTCTAAATATATCAATTTGGAGCTATCAAAAACCGAATTTGACTTTATAATACAATAATATTTTTTAGTTATTCCAAAGGTGCCCCTCTCCTCCCTTATAAAAGGGCACCTCCTCCCTCTCTTCCTCACACCACTTTGAGCCTTGAATATCAGCCAACCCCTGCCAAATTATCTTTTCCACTTCCCTAGAAACATACTAGAGGTCTTGATCTTCTTCAAAGTCCAATTTTAGTGCCCTAAGTGGAGGTATCAAAGAGGCGCTTCAAAGAAAAGGTAATGTCCATTACCGATTCTTTCAACTTTATTTCTTCTTCCACTTCTTCTTTTTTTTAGTTGTTTAATTATGAGGTAATAACATCAGTATCAATAATATAATGATATGTTATTATAAGTATTAAACAACCATATTTCACCATCTATCCATCCAACGGAAAACGAAATCACCGCGCGTGCGTACGTACGGAATACTGTCTCCACGCCGTGGTGTAATCTATTTTCCACCACCACCTTACATGGATGGGTATAATGGGGAAAGTAATTAATATATATGATTATGTTAAAGTGATATTGATTCTGTAATATTATAGATACACTTTAATACAATTATACGATCTTGGGAATGATATCATCGCTCGTGCGTACGTACGGACTACCGTCTCCACGACACGATGAGATTCACTCTCCATGTTAAAGATTCATGAATGATTATAAATTATATATAATGAATAATAAGGAAATATATGACATAATAATGATACAGGATTTATGTATATATATATATGTATGTCATTTACTTAATTCCATTCAATTCAAAAGGGAAACAAAAACAGCGTTCATGCGTACGTACGGCCTACCGTCTCCATGAACGGTGTATTTCATTCCTTTTTTAGATCTATAATATATATGTATTTGATGAATATATATTATATATAAATAATATTTTACATTCTGGAATTATGTAAATCAGGATATAAGTAATAATATCAATAATGACAAGTCGAAACACATACGATAAATAAAATGATTTTACCCAAAACACTACTTTAACATGGAATTTACAAAAGAACGGGTAATATAAAGTCATAAGTGAAACATATATGATATCATAACAATTAATATGATTCTGTAATAAGTCAATGACATTATTTAAATCATTATAAAGGAGGTTCAGATACGTACGAAGCATATCGAACCTAAGGTAAGGGATAATTTTGCAAATCTCATTTTTATCCGAGATTGCTTATTCGTATGTATTTACTGGGGTTATTTCTATCATCCATGTCCATGTTTTATAAAAGTGTTTTCATGTATGTTTAAACTCCATTTTACCCATTTTTTACTTTTACTACAAGGTATCTGAGGAATCTTTCTTTTGTTTACGTTACGAGGTACTTTTTTGACTTTTCCGGCAAAAGTACGAGAATAATGTCTTTTTTAACTTATACGGCACGAACTGATTTTTACGGTTTTATAAAGCCTTATTTTCATGAAGCTTCCTTCAAAATATTTCATGACTATTTTCAAAAACATCTCTTTCTTTTAAAATAGCATGAGGTTTTGTGAAAATAAATTGATTTTGAAGAAGAAATGATATTTTCCTCAAGAATTCATTTCAAATGTTTTATCAAAACCATTTTCCATATAAGATGAAATTATCTCATATGTGTATGTTTTAAGTATAATTTCTCTATGATTTACATAGTTTTACTTTCCTTATTATGAAATGATATCCATTTCTTTTATATGGAGTATGTGATGATGGGATGATGTTTATGAAACCCATTTTATTTATTGGGTTATTATGAATAATGTATGTTTATTTTGTGGAACAAGTAAGAATGATTTCATTATGAGATGGGTGGGACCTATATCTACCTCCAATGAATTGGGTAAAGATTTTATATCTCATGAGATATACATGGCTGGAATGGTAAGTTAATCTGGTTCAGTGTTACAGGACTGAAAATAGGAGTGAACTCGATTCAGAATTGGACTTTGTCCACTAAGATGGTCTTGGCAGCAATGCCTTGGCTACTATGGAAATCATTACATGTGCTTAATGGATTCCACAATTACATGTTTTATTCCCATGCTATTTTATTAGGGTTTATGTTCCATTATGATCTATGCCTTATGTACTTTCATATTTTATGTCGTTGCTCATGATTTTGATGTTTAAACACTATGTTCATGTTTTTAAGTTCAAATGTATATGGTATGTTTTATTTTATCCATGCATACCCTTACTGAGCATTTGAGCTCACCCTTTTTATGTTTTATTTTCCCCCAGGATTAAAGGAAAGGTTTTAGGTAAGGAAACAAAAAGTGGAAGATCTTTATGGGAGATGTTGAAGATCTTTAACCACAATTAGAAGATTACGTTCCAAGTTTCCAAAGACACTAAACTATTACGGTCCTTGTGTGTCTGTTTTTGTTATGTATTATGTATTCCGCAAATGTAATGTAATATCTATGTACGTCAAGCTTTGGGCCTCTACAATTGGTATCAGAGGAAAGGTTTAGTCAACCTTTGGAAAATAGGATGCGAGAACTTTAGTGAGATCCCTAGAGATATTTATAAGGTATGTCTAGTGATGTCCCTAAGGTTAAGTATAAGTATAGGTTATAGTCCTAGAATTGCGCTAACAATATTAGAATTAAACCTAAGATGTTAGATATTGAAGGTTCTCCCCCTTTATTATGTTGTTTTCCCTAGCATGATTTTTGCCTCTCACACTATTCTTTTTGGGTTTTAGACGATGGCTGGAACCCGAAGGAACCGTGTTGATCAATGCAATGGACAATGCAATGATTCTCCTCCTAAACAAACAAATATTAT
The DNA here is from genome assembly GCA_963277665.1 of Viscum album. Classification (NCBI taxonomy): domain Eukaryota; kingdom Viridiplantae; phylum Streptophyta; class Magnoliopsida; order Santalales; family Viscaceae; genus Viscum; species Viscum album. The sequence goes on from OY728152.1 coordinate 1,771,416,611, forward strand.
GGGAGATGTAGTGAAATATATTATTTCTATACTTACACAAGCTATGAATCATTCTGGACTTCAAAATGAGCAGAGAAAGGAACAATATTCTATTGAGTCCTTCATGAGGCAACGCCCACCTTCTTTCAGTGGGTCTTCTGATCCACTTGTTGCTGAACAAGGGATCAGTACCACTAAAAAGATATTTTCAGTTCTTCAATGTTATGAACATGATAAAGTCATCTTATCAGTATATCGTTTGGAAGGTGAAGTTGATCAATGGTGGAATCTTATCAAGAATACGAGGCCAAGATATGAAATTGAGTCCATGGAATGGGATGAGTTCAAGAACTTATTTTTCAATAAGTACTTCCCTCGTATTCTTCGTACAAAGATGGAGAAGGAGTTTCTTGAACTAAATCAAAAGGATGATGAATCTGTTGGTATATACGAAGCGAATTTTACAAGGTTTTCAAGGTATGCATCTGGCTTTATCATCCAACCTAAAGTTGATCGATTCTTCAGTGGCTTAAAACCAATTCATCGAAGGGCGTTAGCTATAAGAGACTTCAGTAGCTATGAAGAAATTGTACGTTGTGCTATCAAGGTAGAAATAGAAGTTGGTGTTACATATCCATCTCATGGTTTTGACAAGAAACGAAAGATGGAGTTCAAGGAGAAATCTCAGAATAATGGTGAAAAGAAGATGAATGTTTCCTTATGATCAAAGTGTGGAAATAAGCATGGTGGAGATTGTCTTAAAGGAAATAGAAAATGTTTTAAGTGTGGAAAAGACGGTTATCGAGAATCTGAGTGTCTAAGTAATGGAAAAAGGATTTCTAATGATGTGAATAAATAAAATAATGCAGAGAACGCACCACCAAAACTTCAATGCTTCAAGTGAAAGGAAATGGGGCATTATGCTAATAAATGCCCTAATCCAAGGGATAGTGATGATCGACATGAGCAACCACTTAAGGAAAAGGACAAAAGGAAGTCACATGTGATCACTATTGGCGATGTTGAATATGAAAACGATGTGGTGGAATTATTAAGTGTTTATGTAATGGGATTCCAAAAAAAATGTTTTATATAGTATCGTGGAATATTGGAATATTTATGTATTGGTCAATTGTGGTTTTCAATAATTTTATGGTACCGGTAACCATGAAAAGTGATTCAAATATTTTGGAAAGTAGATGATATGTGCATAATAAAGGGATAAGAAGATAATGAGATGTTTTATTGTATTCATGAGCTCATGATTGATATAAGGACTAAGTGATATCATGGATTGAGTATATAGAATTTTGAGGATTTTGGTATGTGGAAAGTGTTAACATTTAACTGCATTCATATTTTCACTAATGTTCAATGGGTATTCATTCTTCAAGAGAAAACATGATTAAAGTATTCACATGTTTGTAATTTTACCAACAATATATATCTTATGATATATGTGGGATAAATAATGGCATTCACGTGATTGTTATGTGACATTTCAAGTAATCATTTTCATTATACTATGAGCTTGGACCGAAGTATTTTAGATAAGCCTAAATATTGGAATGGATTATGTTGGACGTAAGTTAGTATTTTTTAAGGATATAACTTTTTTTGATATTATTGGTGGGTTGTTATAGTAATGTAGTTTTAGAAAAAGGACAACCTGCAGGATGGGCGACAACCCATCGCGTCAGACAAGGCTGTGGGAATCGAACCCACAACTGAAGTGCGACTGGCCTTTATCGCCTACCACTGGCCTACAAGAAGTCCTTGTTTAGTAGAAACTAGTTTTATTATATTAAGAAGTATGATATATGAAGTATAAGTCCATTTTAGGAACCATATATGATTAATCTCACTATAGATGGACTTATGTAATTTTTGATAACTTTTCTAACCTTTTGTTTGAGATAGATGGAATGACCCATCATTCTATCACATGATCTACTAACACATCACGAATGAAAAATTAAAATTCATTTATTTAAGAGATGAAGTGGAAATTGTCCAAAGAACGGCCAATGGTGAGACTGTACCAAAATCACAAAGGTATTTCTTCTAATTCCAATTTCATCAACTTTAGGGAAATGATCTTGAAAACAAAAAATGTTTTCCTAGTGCCCTTATTTCTGATGAATCATATGGTACCCTAGATCATCAAAAATTTATGGATTTGTGATTGTTGTCTGTTTCATATCCATGTTCTCTACCACTCTCCATCAGATCATGACGGTTAGATTTCTCTTCCATATCCATATTTTCACCTATGTTCTCCTATGTAGAAACCCAGTGATTAGTTAATTTGGGTAACCGTTACGTTTCATACTTTAGTTTTTAAAACCAAGTTTTGGTATTCCTTTTTATGATGTGGGTTTCTATTAAAGATACTTTCGAGTATTAAACCATTTATAACCCTGACGAATTTCGAGGGCGAAATTTATTTTGAAGGGGGTAGAATGTAACACCCCGAGATTTTATGAAAAATATTCCTTTTAATTTTATTGATGTCTTGTGTTGTACGCTACACCAAAAGGATATTGCACAACACACATCCTTGACTTTCCTTGCATTACACGCAATCGCGACCTTCCTCGATAGCGTGTGTAGTACACAATACCGAGTTTCACTAAACGATATATTATTATAATATTATTATGAACTAGCCGTTATGAATAGTAATACCCACTTTTTGAAATTTTATAAATATTATATTTTAAAATGGACTTCATTTTTGGATTTGGAATATCTAAATTAGCTTAGGGTGAAATTTTGGAACTTTTCAGATAACATTTATATTTTGAAGAATAGTTAAAATTACTAAATTTTAATTAAAAACAACTTTTTTAATCAAAATAATTTATATTGATAAGTTATGAATTTGAGTGGTTTTAAGGTATATTTATAATATATTTTTACCATTTAATACAATGTTGGTCATTGTACATAATTTCACTTTGAAATTAGACATAAACAATTGTCAATCTTTTGATATATATTGTTTCTTACAAACACGCTATTTGTTGTAACAACGGGAATTAATTATAAAATTAATTAATGCAACTTATATTTTTGTAATTTTGTAAAATAGACATCATTTTTGAATTCGGAATATCAATTATAGCTTAGGGTGAAATTTTGGCATTATTCAGAAAAAATTCAATTTTTGATGAATAGTGAAACCACTAAGTGGTAGTTAAAAAAAACTGAATTTTTCATAAAACTTAATTTTACCACTTCTGTGAATGGAATTTCGAAAATCCGAGAGACATGGTTAATATCAAGTAGTAAAATGTGGTTCAATGAGATGAAAATAATTTTTGGTGAATAGTAACTTTTTACTTTTTTTTACCACAGTTAAAAGTAAATAGGGTAATTTAGGGTAAAAGTGTTATTATTATTAGCCTAAAACATGTCCTAATTCTATTGGATAAGTGTAATTCGACCAAAAACAACTTTAGGAATAAAATATGACCATTTAGGCCCACTTGGATTAGATTAGGACATTTATTATCAATTTATTTAAAGAAGGGTTAAAATAGTTAAAATCAAAGCTTAATAACTAAATAATTTTTAATATAGGGTTATACATAAGATAAATTATACTATAAATATTAATTAGAAAGATAAAAAGATTTCAAACATAATGGTATTTTATTTGTAATTTTTAGACTTAAAATAATTTAATTTATTTATGATACAATGATGATGCAGTAATTATCCTATTAATGAAATATTGACATAATTGATGTTATAAATTCCCAAATAAATGTAATTTGAGACTTTTTATGAATTAAAATAATTTTCTATGTTAATATGACATGTTAGTATAGATTTAATTTATTTTTTTCGAACTAATCATTCTTTTATGATTTTCACAAAAATAAATTACCAAATAGTGTCAAAATTGACATAAAATAGTTTTTAAAAAAAATATTATATTATTAATTGTTATTATATTCCTATAAATCTAAGGTTCGGCCAAGATACTTATATCATGATAGGTGTATCATTTATGGACCACTTGGGGGTCTCTTAGATGTATATGGAAAGTTTATTAACTATATAATATAAAAATACAAAGTGACATGGTAAATGTCAATCTAATTAACTAAGAATTAAAACTAAAAGATAAGGTTAATATAATGACCTATACTTGTCTAAATTATATTTGATTAGAGGGGTTCGACCCATCCCCACCTTATCTTATAAATATATCAATTTGGAGCTATTAAAAACCGAATTTGACTTTATAATAAAATAATATTTTTAGTTATTCCAAAGGTGCCCCTCTCCTCCCTTATAAAAGGGAACCTTTTCCCTCTCTTCCTCACACCACTTTGAGCCTTCAAGCTCGGCCAACCCCTGCCAAATTCTCTTCTACACTTCCCTTGAAACATCCTAGAGGTCATGGTCTTCTTCAAATACCAATTTTAGTGACCTAAGAGGTGGTCTCAAAGAGGCGCTTCAAAGAAGAGGTAATGTCCATTACCGATTCTTTCAACTTTATTTCTTCTTCTACTTCTTCTTTTTTTAGTTGTTTCATTATGAGGTAATAACATCAGTATCAATAATATACTGATATGTTATTATAAGTATTAAAAACTCATATTTCACCATCTATCCATCCAACAGAAAATGAAATCACCGCGCGTGCGTACGTACGGAATACCGTCTCCACGTCGTGGTGTAATCTATTTTCCACCACCACCTTACATGGATGGGTATAATGGTGAAAGTAATGAATATATATGATTATTGTAAATTGATATTGATTTTTTAATATTATACATACACTTTAATACAATTCCACTATCTTGGGAATGATATCATTGCTCGTGCGTACGTACGGACTACCGTCTCCACGACAAGATATGATTCACTCTCCATGTTAACCATTAATGAATGATTATAAAGTATATATAATGAATAATAATGAAATATATGACATAATAATGATACTGGATTTATGTATATATATATATATATATATTTCATTTACTTAATTCCATTCAATTCAAAAGGGAAACGAAAACATCGTTCATGCGTACGTACGACCTACCGTCTCCATGAACGGTGTATTTCATTCCTTTTATCGATCTATAATATATATGTATACGATGAATATATATTACATATAAATATTGTTTTACATTCTGGAATTATGTAAATCAGGATATAAGTAATAATATCAAGAATGACAAGTCGAAACACATACGATAAATAAAATGATTTTACCCAAAACACTGCTTTAACATGGAATTTTCAAAAGAACGGGTAATATAAAGTCATAAGTGAAACATATATGATATCATAACAATGAATATGATTCTGTAATAAGTCAATGACATTATTTAAATCATTATACCAGAGGTTCGGATACGTATGACGCATATCAGACCTAAGGTAAGGGACAATTTTGCAAATCTCATTTTTATCCGAGATTTCTTATACGTATGTATTTACTGGGGTTATTTCTATCATCCATGTCCATGTTTTATAAAAGTGTTTTCATGTATGTTTAAATTCCTTTTTACCCATTTTTGAATTTTACTACATGGTATGTAAGGAATCTTTCTTTTGTTTACGTTACGAGGTACTTTTTTGACTTTTCTGGAAAAAGTACGAGAACAATGTTTTTTTTAACTTATACGGCACAAATGGATTTTTACAGTTTTATAAAACCTTCTTTGCATGAAGCTTCCTTAAAAATATTTCATGACTATTTTGAAAAACATCTCTTTATTTTAAAATAGCATGACGTTTTGTGAAAAGAAATTGATTTTGAAGAAGAAAAGATTTTTTCCTCAAGAATTCATTCCAAATGTTTTATCAAAACCATTTTCCATCTAAGATGAAATTAATTTCTTTTATATGGAGTATGTGATGATGGGATGATGTTTATGAAACCCATTTTATTTATTGGGTTATTATGAATGATGTATGTTTATTTTGTGGAACAAGTAAGAATGATTTCATTATGAGATGGGTGGGACCTATATCTCCCTACAATGCATTGGGTACAGATTTTATATCTCATGAGATAGACATGGCTGGAACGGTAAGTTAATCCGGTTCAGTGTTACAGGACTGAAACGGGGAGTGAACTCGATTCAGAATGGGACTTTGTCCACTAAGATGGTCTTGGCAGAAATGCCTTGGATACTATGGAAATCATTACATGTGCTTAATGGATGCCACAATTACATGTTTTATCCCAATGCTATTTTATCATGGTTTATGGTCCACTATGATCTATGCCTTATGTACCTCCATATTTTATGTCGTTGCTCAAGATTTTGATGTTTAAACACTATGTTCATGTTTTTAAGTTCAAATGTATATGGTATGTTTTATTTTATCCATGCTTACCCTTACTGAGCATTTGATCTCACCCTTTTTATGTTTTATTTTCCCCCAGGATTAAAAGAAAGGTTTTAGGTAAGGAAACAAAAAGTGGAAGATCTTTATGGGAGATGTTGAAGATCTTTCACCACGATTAGAAGATTACGTTCCAAGTTTCCAAAGACACTAAACTATTCCGGTCCTTGTGTGTCTGTTTTTGTTATGTATTATGTATTCCACCAAAGTAATGTAATATCTATGTACGTCAAGCTTCGGGTCTCTACAATGTGTGTCCTCCATAGCTCTTTAGTGAGAGAATCATGTATTAGATGTTCTTCACAGTTCTAAAACAACTTTTTCTATTAACTCAATTTTGGGGATAACTCTATATCTTTTCTCTACTTATAATTTTATAGATAATATTACTCAAGGATAGAATGGTATTTTTTTCTTTTCAAGGCATTTTTATTATGTGTAACTGTATTTTTCACATTATCATTTAAGGAACGTTAATAATTTTTTGATTTCTCTATATTCTTGTCCACATCCAACTATACTAGTCATATGGTCAAACATTACTTAAGAACATGCTTATAATTATCCTTATGTAGAGAATCATTTATTACAATAACACTCTTTTCACATGGATTTAATGGTGTTTTATCATTATTTATGATAATATCCTTCTATCCTAGTACTATTTTCAATTATTTATTTTTAGTGTGTCTAGCCTATTTTAGCCTTCCACATAGCTTTTCCCAATATTCAAGTTTCCTTCTTTATCAACCACTCATTTTATTATTCTTGGATGTCTTCCACCAAACCAATACCATTATTTAATTAGTTAACTAATTATTATTATTTTATCTTACTTCCTCCAAAATTGATGTTCATGTCCTATTTTCAATGGTCTATGATTTTCCCATTTCTCCCATAATAAAAAATATCTTTCTTAGTGTAGAATTTCGATTATATTTCTTCTTCGGTGTTTCTTTATTGATGGCATTAATTTTAATTTACTATAATGCTAAATCACATTTAATTTGTTTCATACTCAAATTATTTAGCATTTATAATCCAAGAGAATATAAATTATGCTTCGTAGATTTATACTAACATTTATCACCAAAGTGACCATTATTGTTACAAATTATAAATATATTCTCAAGACTATAAAATATTTTTTAATGAATTAAATTTATCTTATTATATTTATTTTTTTATTACTAATGGGTATTGTCTTAACTTTAGATCTAATATTCCTTTTTAATGGTCCTCTATAATTTTTAGTAACTAAAAAATGATGAAACCATTCTACGGACTTGTTTCTGAAACATTCATAACACATTCAATGGCTATTAAAACTTTCCCCTATTGTCAATCTCCTTATATTTTTTCCCTTTACATTTTTGGATAAAAACACTCTTATTTTTATATTTATTTAGGGATATAATATTCATACACATGCTTATATCCATCACTAATTTAGTGGAAGGATTATTCATATTTTTCCACAATATTTTTCTATTTTTGGATTCTTAGCATGTATTAGTATATTAAGTAACATTTTTACATAAGAAATTTTCTGATACAAGGGTTATAATTTTTTGTGAGGATATAGTGGATAATAATTTGGATGATATCATGACATTTTTTCCACTAATATGAGTTTATTTGAAATCAATAATCTTATCTAAACCTTTCATAGAAACAAATTTTTCATAGTTTCATTTAATTATTTTTATTTAGTGATTTCCGGATTTCGGAAATTGATCTCCATCTTAATAGAAGTTCACACTCAGAGTGTTATACTGTTCTTTATGTGATTTTAGTTTATTTTTACATTCCTTCATCATCATATTAATCTAATTTCCATGCATATTATTTTATTCTTATAAATAATCATCAAGCTCCATTACCCTTTTTTCTTCGATATCTTATTGATTATTTTATATATTCATGGATTCTTTTCAATTTATTCTAATTAACATATTTTCCATTTATAAAAATTGATCATATCATCATTATTATAATGTGTAATTTTCAATTATTCATTATTCATTAGGTGTTCTTTAAATAAAAACACTAGTTATCCCACAGATTTTATCATTTTTAAGATGTAATTTCATTCTTTTAATTACTTAATCAATTATTTAAATAAATATTATCCACCTATTCCCAACTAGGTTTTCTCACCATGTATTACCTTGATACAATCCAAAATATAAGTGAAAATGGTTATAGGATCATTCTTTAAAAAATCCTCAACTTTATAGTTTATGTTTTTAAAAAATTCAATAGGCTCATACTCTTCACTTATAGAACAATATTTTTATTAATAATTATTATTAGTAGATAATAATAATAATTACCATTTTTATTCCCCAATTTTATAGTAAATACACTTTGTTTTTATTTATAGATAAGAACCTTTTATTCACCCTGGATTCTATATTCTTTCAGTTCTTTAATGTTTTATCAAAACCACCATATTTTCTTTATCATTGGTACTTAGTAACTTCATTAGGCTTAATCATAATATTTAACATAAAAAGTAAAATAAGAGAGAAAATATATCCAATTAAAGTAAATATGGATCTGATAGCACTTGAAATTCCCCAGAAGTGTCGTCCAATCGCATTGGGATAGGGGTGATTTTGTGTGACCCTATTTTAAAAAATTATTTTATATTGTATTTTACCCTATTAATATTTGAACATTTTTATATGTTAGGATGAATATATTTCCTTATGATTTTCTAATAAAATACACCAAAATTAATGTAGTATATAAAAAATATACTATAACATATTTTTTTTACAATATTTAATCCTAATGTGTGTATCTACCCCTTTCTATGTTCGGATCTAGTTCGAGACAAAAATTTTATCAAAAATCAATTTCTTTGATTACAAAAAAGTGATATGGGATCATTATAAACTAAAAACTTATAAAGGGTGGGATGGTATTATTATTAACACATGTAAAGGGATCATACCTAACCCATTACTATGTCTAAAAATGTTCATAATATCAAAACTAGTTGGGGTAAGATTATATTGAATCCTTCCAGTCATCTTTCTCAACATCAAGGACTTAAATTGATAAAATTTGATCTATAGAATTGCATGAACATTGGAATTATTATCATTAATTTTATAATTTTAAATGTATTCATGAGAGAATAAAAGAACATATTGTGTTCATTAACCTCAAAAACAAGGATTTCTTTATATGAAATTGAATTTCCTTTCCTAGATGGAGAAGTAAATCAATTGTTGTAGATGCTCATTGATCACATTTTACATTTATATTCTTAAAAAATCTCAACACACATAATATAAATCTATAGATTAGTAGTGTCATCCTTGATCAATTTTTTTATTATTTCTCTCCTTCTTCCTTCGATGATAATTGGTTTTTAAGTAGAAGTACCTCATCCTCATTCTTCTTTACTTATAACTTTATTATTCCTCGATACACAAGATGTTTAGAGAAATGTAGTATCATGTTTTTATTTCTCTCTCTCTATATATATATTTCTCCTTATACACACACAAAAACATACACACATACACATAGAGATATTTATTTATTTATTTATTTATTTCTAGAATCTTCTTCAACAAATTTTTTTTATAGAATCACATGAATATAATTTATATATTTCTTACATAGGAATTTCATGAGAATCCGTACTATGATCTTATAAATATTATCAATTAATTTATAAATAGATTCATGTGGGCCTACACCATATTATATATAAATACTTTTCTTTACATTAAAACCAATTTATATTATTCCTAAGAATTCATATAGTTTTAATCTTAATAAATTATTTCAAATATTCTTCTTATAATACTGGAATTATCATATGTTTATATTTTTATCACTCACCATTTAAATATTTACTATTATTTATATGAATCATGGCTCTATCATGCACCCCTAATATTAATAAAATGATGATCATTAAAGAATAGTTTGACTTGAATCACAAAAAATGTACCATTTTTATAACTTGTAACCCTCATGTATTAGCTTCAAATCCTTTCTATATCACAGTTATATATTATTTGAAATACTGTATGAAACTTAAAAATGATAATATAGATCTTATGTCTTGGATATTATCCTTTATATGTACTTTAGAACATTTAAGTTACCCATACATATCAACCCTTATGTATTTACTTTGATGCAGATCAACCATTGTATACCATAGAAATAAACCCTTATATATTTCCATTTTCATAGATCGACCATTAAAAACCTTGTAAATAAAACAATACATTTAAACCCTCATGCATCAAACCATACATATCTTCTTGATACTTATGTTAACTCTAATATAACACAGTGATACTATAGAAAAACATTCAATATTTTATATCCTAAAAATAAGTTTCCATAAAATCTTTCATATTATTTGAATACTCATGTATACCATTATATATTGAGTGAATTATCAATTACATCAGTAATATACAACTATAAATTCCCAATAAATAATAAAATCTTCTCAGTGTTACTCCATCCACATAAACTAATCTAAAAAGTTCATAAATTACCTTAGAAATTTATAAAATATCCTCAAAATTATATATCAAAATTACTAACAAATATTACAAAATGTGTATACTTTATAGTGTATTTCCATTTAGATCTAACTTCCTCAAAACTTCCCAAAATTTTTATCTAAAGTTTCACAATTTATAGTTATTTAACTATATTATATTATCTCAAATGTTTAAATCTCAAACAAATTAAAATTCCATGTTTTTTAAAGAATATTTATAGAATTTTTAATGATTAATAAATCAAGGATAGAGTTTCACTTCAATTCTATGTTGTCTTGGTTCTTCTCTTAAATAGAATTCTTTCTCAACATCCCTAATTTTGTAGTAAACAATTATTTTATCTTCCATAAACAATTTTGTTAAATACATTACAATATAATTATTAAAATCATCATATGTATTATTCTTCTTCCTCAAATATAAAAATCTGTGAACTCTAAGAAAAAGTAGTATTCCTCAAATTATTTTCCAATATTTATAAATGAACCATTTTTTTTCATATTATTTACTTACATATAAATGGATTTTATTTAACATATACTATGAAACATAACTTCCATACATATGATCCATATAAACTCAAAGTTTTATAAAAAAATAAATCTTCATTAATTTGGATCTTAATCATTACCCATATCATATTGAAACAATATTATTAATTTCAAATAAATACAATCATCACTATAAATTGGGATCTTGAAAACATATTCATAACTGGGAAGTAATAAAAATATGGTTATGGTACGTGGAGTTGAAATATAAAAATTATTGTTCACTGCTATTATGATTAGCACTTACTGATAAATAAATATGGAATAGTGATATGAATTTTTTTTTTGTTTTTTTACATTAAGGTTATTATTGTCTTCTATGTTAGTAGTGAAAATAGTGTGGTTGGATTGATATAGAAGCGAGTGTCAGAATTATGTTTTTTCGGGTTTTAGTTTAATATGTATAATGTGGTTTAGTTTAGTGGTTGATATAAAAGTGGTATATATGGTATTATGGTCTTCTATTATTGTGTATTAATACAATGGTGTGGTGAGGTTGATATGTTACATTGTTTTATTTCTTTAGAAAGTAGAAAAAATTAATTAATCAATAGATCAGAAATAGGATTGAAAAATTTGTTCTATTATATAAATAACGATTTTAAAATAAAATTAGCATGGATGTAGTTACTTTTTTAAATAAATTGATAAATTAGAATATAGTAATTGAAATTTAAATGGAGTGAATGAGAAAATTGTATGTGTTTTTTAGTTATTGAAATTAATATAATAACTATATTATAAAATGGTTAATGCCGAATAAATGTATTGATGGAATTGAATGAAATTATGCAGTTGAGGTATTATTGATGTGTGGTATTAGTGGTAGTTAGTAAAGTGTTTGTATGTTCTAGTGGTTGCTGTTTTGTGGTGGTGGTATTATAGTAACAATGTGTGGCTGTGGAGTTCCTATTGTAGGAAAAGACTCTAGGTTAAAATTTTGCATTATTCCCATGTATTCATTATAGTTTATGTTATTTATCATGAACTACTACCCATTTTGGGTAATATGACCAACACCCATATAATTGTTTTGGTTTCAAGTGTACACACAAAATCTAGGATGTCGGTAATGCATATTTTTAAGTACGCAACCTTCTTTTCTCTCTCTTTCAGACCAAGTATATTAAATTATAGAAAGAGGTTATAGTATATGAATATGTGGTTATGAAATCATAATGAGTCGATGTTGTGGATATAGAGTAGTGATGTGGTTATACAGTGGTATGTGGTATGTGGGTTAGTATATGGCACATACACTACTACAAAACAGGCATTTAACAATGATGGTATTCCTCAGCACTAAAAAACATTGATAAATTTAACATTTTATCAGTTCATTTTTGAGTAGTGATAAAGGGAAACTTTATCAGTGCATTCTTTTTAGCACCGATAATGGTTATCCATTATCTAAATTTTATTTTTAACACTAATAAGGGGTATCTTTTTTCAATGCATTATTTTTAGCGCTCATAAAGGGTACCCTTTATCAGCACTTAATTTTTAGTGTTGATAAATATTATTACATCAGCGCATTTTTAGCACTACTAAAGGTCTGAATAAATAAAATAAAATAATTAGATAAATAAGAAATAAAAAATGTGTCTATGAAAAAACTATTACAAATTTTATTAATTAAATATTTATTGATAAAAATAAATAGATTGATTATAAATTAATAAATATGTAGTTATATTTTAATGAATATAAATATAATTTATATATTAAAAATATTTATGCTCAATACATTAAATCATCATATATTTATTGAATAATGGTGTATAATTAAAAATTAATATGAATTAAAAATATTGACTAATTTCATTATACTGGGCATATAATTGAATATCGTTTTATTTTTTAATTTAATATATAAATAAAATTTTTGTTATATTTATTAGACATATACATAATTAACATATTTTTATATATTTTACAATGAACACAGACAAATCTTATACATTTTTTCAATTTTTTTCTAGAAAACTTATTCTTGATTTATTCAATTTCACTCAATTTTAACATATATGCATACACTTAAAATTAGATATTAATTAATAGTGTTAAAAAAATATTTGTAAAAAAATATTTATAGAGAAATATATTTATAACTATACATTTATTATATTTATACATTTAGATAATTATAATTATAAAAAATTTAATTTTTTTAAAAGTATTTATCTAATTATAAATACTTAATTATCAAATTTATAATAAATTTAATTAAATAATGAATATATTTACTATATTTATATTATATTTATTTATTAAATATATATGTGTGTGTGTGTGTATAATTATATAAATATATATATTGATATAAATATTATTTTTTAAAAATATTCTTATAATTATAAATAAATAATTATAAAATTACAATAAATATATTTCAAAAGGAATATATGTTCAAATTTTATATTTATGTTTATTTATTATGTATATATTAATATTTAAAAAATTATTTATAATTATAATTATAAATCCTTTATCAGCACTTTATTAATAATTGCTGATAAAATCATCTTTATCAATGCTTTTTTAGCGCTGCTAAAGATAGGATTTATTCGCACTAAACAAGCGCTAATAAAATTAATATTTATTAGTGTTATAACTTTAGTGCTAATACATATTTATTTTATCACTGCTTTTTTTAGCACTGATAAAAGTGTCCTAGTCTATTTTAAAAACACTAATCATTTGTGAACCCGTAGTTATATAGAAGCTTTCTGAAGAATCCACCCACTATCAGCAATCCTCCTCAGTGAATCAAAGGTAGAATCACACCACTAAACTACCTCTAGTTTATCCAACATCTTGTGCGACATTCGGTGTTCGATTGCAGTTAGGGTTTCTGAAGACGGTCACATATTTTCTTCAATCTAGCATGGTAGGACTTCCAATTTTCATTGTGTATTTTGGGTTTCGTTCTTGATTTCTTCTTCTATGATTTTTTATTGATCCATTGTTAGTGATTTTTTTTGTGATCTATTTTTTAGGGAACAATTGTTGGTCTGTTGATTGTATTAACTGCCGATATATGATTCATTGTTTATATCTAACACTGAAATTTGGATTTATTCATTGTTGTTTTACTTCAATGCTTTATATATTCTTACTAAATACTTTGTTCATATATGTATATAAATGTGAAGAAAGTTTTGTGCATATTTTTTTTTAAAAATTGGGTACAACTACAAAATCGACATACAACGCAACAAAAGAAAATGATGAAAAATTGCTGGTCTGGGGACTTGACCCCGCGACCACACCCCAAACCCCTCCCCACCCTTACCACTCCAACTGAGTGCTGGGGGGTTTTCATTTATATTATTATTTATTGAATATTTATTTGAGGCACATTGGTGATTCCTAAATGATTATATATATACTGACACATTTCATGGACAACTCAGTGGACATGCAACATCAGATTCAGGAACCAATTTACTAGAGTGATGTATGTTCTTATATTGGTTATATGTATCATAGGATCTAGTTACTCTTAGAATTCACTATGGTCCCTAGTTTTCTTATGGATCAGATTAAAAGGGATCATTCCCAGTTAAGCACGTGAGGTTTTATCACATCAGGACTTTAGATTTTGAATCATTATGGTGCCTTTATAGTTTAATTTAGGTTTGAGTTTTTATCTATTATTTTTTCAACCTATGGTACTAATTTTTTTAATTCTAGAGGGTGAACCACCTCCCATTTATGGGTTTTTTCACCCAAAGTTTAAACTATCCTTTAGTGAATTTTAGGATTGTTAGAGATCATAAAATTATTTAACCTAGTATAGTTTGGGTAATTTAGGCTAGTGTAATTACACTATCCATATTCTAGATTAGACCTATAAAGTTTAGTGATAATATCATTTATTATTTTTCTTTTATATCCCTCTATTTTTTTAAATTCCAAAAACCCATATTATTGGATTTAGAATATCTAGGTGCTCAGATATTCTAGTAGAAATGATCTATATATACCTTATTATAATTCTTTATAACTTTTACATTTGATAATGAATATCTTATGTGTATTTAATTACAAATTTTATAAAATTAATATTTAATTAACCCAATATGATGGATATGAACTAAAAATGGATTCAAGATAATATTTTGACAAACAAATATGAATATGGATTCAAAGAGTTCATAAAGTTTGCAAGAGATCATGCAGATGAACCTTCTAAAATCCTTTTTCTATGTTTACATTATTGTTATTCAAGAAAAGTTATTTTGGAAGAGTTGGAAGAACATTTTATTTATCACAGAATAGATAAAATCTAAATTTTTTGGACTAAACATGTTGAAAACATAATGTTGGCATTGATTGGGATGATATTACTATTTACTAATCATTTGATATGAATACCTTTGTAAAATATTATAGAGATTACATGGAATAAATAAAAATATAAATTGAAGATGACCTTTTTTACTGTCCAAAGTTGTTTAAGGAGTTAAATATATATTCTAAGAAACCATTATAAACTTATTATATTGAATACACAACATTGTCAGCTATATTGAAGTTGTATAATTTGAAACCTGGCATTGGATGGAGTGGAATTAGCTTTACATAACTACTTGGTCTTCTAAAATATATGCTACCAGAAAAAAATGAACTACCATTCTGAAAATATGATGATAAATGAATGATACATTAAATGGTCATGATCTCTAAAAATACATGTTTGTAAAAATGATTTCATAGTGCTTCTCAATGACCATGAATCACTCATAATATGCCTTGAGTGTGGTGCAAAACTATACAATAAAAATGAATCAATTACTTAAAAATATATATAGTACATTCATATAATTTCATGGTTTATAAGACTATGTGGATGTTAGAAAACTGCAAGATAATTAACATGGAATTCAGATACAAGAATTAAATATGGGAACCTATATCATTCAGTAGATTCTTCTCAGTTTAAGAAGATTAATTACGAGTTTTTTGAATTTGGAGATGAGAAAAAAAAATTCATCTTTTGTTATCTAAAATCAGTTCATGTTGGTTCCAATATAGACAATGTCTTGAACATTAAAAAGGATCACAAATAGGGGATTTGGATTCTTGAAAGAGGAACCAAATCCTTGAAACCTCTAAAAAATTAAGAGAGTTCAATGAGAATGTCAAATTGTATTTTAGTATATTATGTTTTTCTTCATAATATTATATGTTCTCTACTTCATTAACATAATCTAAATTAAATGTTTGACTACTCATGGATACAATTTATTTTTCACATGATGATGTTACCAATCCCTCAAAAGAAGAAACTCTAATGAAGTAAACCCTTTATATAGATTAAAACATAATGATATGATATACTTTATTTATTTTACCGAAAAAATATATAATGGAATGTTGATTTAATTTACATTATTATTTGTAGAGTTCGTTTATTTTAAAATGTTTCTTTCCATGTGCCATGCCATTACCAGAAGAGCAACGACATTGTCTCTGCTCAATCACATAGGTAATGTTGAATTTTTCATAGTAAAATCATTGTCCATAGAATTAATGTATTGTTTCAGATTTATGTTTAATTTATTTCTTTTTAGTATTACTCACATTATAATTTTTTTCTTGTAAATGTGGATAATTTTGATTGAGTTGGGGTGCTCTGCCAACTTTTCTGCTCCTCCCTAAAAAACTTTTCACCCCTACAGTGGTTCATTTATCACTTTCCTTCAAGTTATATCCACTACCTTTGTAGGAAGATCAATGACGCTGCCTATACTCAATTTCAGAGGTACTTTTGATGTTGGTATAGTAAAATCAATTTCAATAGAATTAATGTATTGTTTCATATTTATGTTTAATGTATTTATTTTTAGTATTACTCAAATAATAATTGTTTTCTTATACAATTTCATTCTTTTGTTCATGTTGGGGTGCTCTATCCAAATTTCATGCTTCTTCCCCCTTAAAACCTTTTCACTCCAATAGTGGTGCATTTATCACTTTATTTTAAGTTACCTCTACTACCTTTTTTGGAAGAGAAACAATGCTTTCTCTTCTCAATTACAGAGTTAATCATGATGTGTTCACTGTAAAATAATTCTCTAAATTATTAATTTATTATTTCATATGTATGCGTAATTTATTTATTTTTAGTATTACTCACATAAAAAAAATTCTTATACATGTGGATTCTTTTGTTTGAGTTTTGGTGCTCTATCCATCTATCATCCCTTTATGCACCAAAACATCCACATAATTCTTCTCTCATAAAACCTTTCCCACATATAGTGTTTTCATTTTTTTCTTTCTTTAGAGTTCCTTATACTACTCAATAATAGAGGTAATCTTGATATATTCATTGTAAAATAATTTTATATATAGTAAATGTATTATATCATATTTATATTTAATTTATTTCTTTTCAGTATTACTCAAAATAATTGTTTTCTTATATAGGTGGATTATTTTTTTGAGTTAAGGTGGTTTGTTAGAAACTAATCATGCAATGTTGGTAGTTAAAGAAATAAATTCAATGGATATCAAGGTAACATTTTCATTTAGGATGGTTTTTTAATGTACGTAATAATTTTTATTTTTGTAATTGTAAAAACTAATGTTTTAAATGTATATATTATAGTTTTTTCTAGTATTTGTGTTATAAATTTTATTTCATTTAAATTATATATTGGGAATTATTTTTGTTGATATATGATGTATTTATAGTGTGTTTCTAGTGTTTCAGTGTGCTATAACAGCATAATACTATATGCCCATTTATCATCGCTTTTAAAAGCATTGATAAATAGGACCTTTATCTATGCTTTTACAAAAGCTTATAAAGGGTTCCTTTAGGGGAATTAAATTAATGCACTGATAAATGGGTCTCTTATTTGTGCTTTTAAACAAATTGATAAAGGTCATATTTATCAATGCATTGTTAGTGTTGACAAATGACCCCTTTATCTGTGCTTTTTTAGCTCAGATAAAAGTAATGGGATTTTAACCTCACACACATAGTTAGTGATTTTCTAGCACTGATAAAGGCTATTTCTAGTGTTGTTAAAGATAAGTTTTGGAGTAGTGATAGTCATGGTATGAGGTACGGGGACGTAGTTATGGTGATATCCTTGTATTGTGGTATGATTTATATGGTTATGTCGATATAGAATTGATGGGAGCACTTGGAAATATTACATGGGGATGTGAGGGTGACTATTACCATGATATAAGTGGGTATAAAGTATGTTTCTATATATATATATATTCATTTTATTATTATGTTACTTTAATTGTGTATAGGTTTGCTGAGTGTGTCTTAGTGAGGTTTAGTGGTAGTTGACTTGGTTAGGTAATGAGTTAGTTTTGCTGTTTATTCACTAGGTCTATAGTATGACTCTTCTGTATTTTCAAAATAGTTTTTCTGGATGATTATGCCAGGTATATGTAACACTTATCCCCAGGATCCACTAAATCAGTTCTTAGGGCCAGTGTGCAACAAGGATTCGTCACACCACCATGTATACCTAAGGATGATGAATAAGATAGAGGTTCTATAGGGATACCATGTCAAGACTATACCCCTATTCAGATTCAAAATAGAATAAAAAATATTAATAAACATACAAACCATATCAAACAAGCATCACAACTAAGATAGAGTTGGTGAAAAATATAATTACTGCACCATAATGAAACAACAATGAGTAATTCCATAAATTTCATAATAAATCCACCATGGGTGGATCATATACAAGGTTACACTAGAAGAAAATAAAAATAGAACTAAAAAAATCCAAAAATTAGTCATGAGTCCTCCTGAAATCATCTTCCACACTCTATTAAATCCATGTTAAAACAAAGAAATCAAAAACCTAAGGAGCTTTCCCTAACCTAAACCTCCATTAGATAGTCTTATTCCCATGTACCCAAGTTCTATGGAGGCCTGAGTAGTTTTTAGGTAAAACTTAATAGGCCCTGACAGATGGTGTCTTTAAAATAACCAGGGTATAATAATGTTCATAAAGGAGTGAAAAAACAACCACATATCATTTTTGTGGATTAACTACTAATATTTTCATTAAAAAGGTAGTAAAATGACCACTAATGCATGGGATCCATAGTGACACCTGACATCAGTCTATTAAATTTTTCTATTGTTGGTGAGACGTTGATCACTATCCACACCATATCCCAACTAGTTCCAAGGTACGTCGTTAAGAAGACCCTGGTCATACTAATTTGAGAGGAATCCACAAGGATCATCCAGGCATTCCCTCTCAGCAAAACCCATTGATAATTTAAGGGAGGGGTGATTCTTGGAATTCCACTAATATGAACTACTAATATGAACCCAAGGAAATTACCTGGACATTTAGAATCATGAACTAATTGGAATCCCTAGCCTATGCCCAAGTAATTCCACTCCATGTAACGAGGCCAAAACTAGGGCTCTCATCCCACACCATTCACTATGGCACATCACATTAATCAATGGTACTTATTTATGGAATTTGATAAATATAAACATTACCTAAATTTAAGAGGAGGCTCCCCATGGAATTAATGATATTGAATCTAAGAGGAATTGAATCATTCTTTTGAGGAATTAAACAACATTGGACCTTTATGAATCTAAGGGTGTCATCACACCATGGTATTCATGTGAATCCCCTAGTGGAATACAAGGCTCTTTCATGACATTTCACATAATTTTGGGCCTAAATGGACTCCAAGAAATATTACTAAAGAATTTAATCTCATCATCATATCAAGATACATTCACTTAACAATTATCTATTTAACATGAAAACTCATTCATCTTGGAAAAACGTAAATCAAGAACAAAACCCCATGGTCCTCTTCATGGAACATTTCTACAAATTATCAATAAGAACTATCCATCCAATAAAACCCATCCAATTACATACAATATTTAACATTTCCCATTTTATGTATTTATAAGAAACCATTATCATAGGCTAATCCACTTTTAGAATGCATATCACATTTCATTAAAAATCCTATTCTTTTTTCAATATATTTATCCAAGTGAAATTCGTGTTCCATTTAAAATATTGATGGTTTAGAAATTCTATTTCAAAACCATAAAATTAATCCAAAAATCCCTTTTAACCATTACGAACATGATTAACCCCTTAAATTATTCCAGTTACATTTTATGAAAATAAATAACCACATTGATGGCCTAACCCCAATTTCATTCACCTTACCACAGTATTCCATTTATCTAGTCAAAAACATGCAAATTGGAATTTGAAAATTAGGAAACAACATTTTATAACATTTCATTTAAACTAGGTAAATTCTAAAAAAGCCTATATAACCATAAGACTAAAGAAAATTTATAAATAAACTATAGTGTTGATAAATTTAAAGATAATATATCTATTATTCTTAGGAGAGTAATTCCATATAATATTATCCATTGTCTAGTCCTAAATCTGTAGAAAAAGTGAAACTAAATAGAAGAACTAAAATAGAAAATATTAGATAAATAAGTAGAGAGAGATTATGATGTTGAAAGAGATAAATAATAAGATACAGCTGACAAATAGATATACATCTATCTCTATAATTCTTCTGTTGGAAGTTTAATCAGACATCAAATAGAATAGAACCACCCATGGGAGGATGGGAGGGAGGGATTCACTAATGGAGATGCTTACTGGGAATTTGGGGGACAAATTCCAACATAAGAAGAACAAGAAGAAGGGGAGACCTCCAATGAATTGATAGGGATTAATGTAATTAAAAATAGACTAGGGAAAATTGACTAGTAGGTAAAAGATAACTATCTATCTAAATAACCCAGCAAGCCTACCTGGCTTCTATCAAGGCCACCGGATGACCAGTGATTGATGTAGAAGCTTGGGTAGCTCTAATATTCATTTGGTAACCTCCAAATCCATGTTCGACCACAAGAATCTCAAAAAATTTCCAAATTAGATTTTTTAATGTGTTTAAACCCTCAGAATTCATCTTCAATTTATAGATGAAAATTATAACCTTCCAGTAATCGAAAGGTTTTAATACTCTATGAGACTCAAAACTCATCCATGCACCCATGAAATCTAAACTCTCTACCATAACACTTCTTGTCCATGATAATTACTGGTGGTCAGTCAATAGTTTTCCTAAACCTCTTTCGGTCTCCAATGCTCTCTCATGACCTTATTCCTTTTCTAAATTGTTAATTCACTTCCTAAGTATCATTCTAATACCAAGTACTCTATTTAGTAAATCACAAGCCACTACTATCACTCAATTCCATATCATCAGGATGATTCTTACTATATCCAATTTACATTGATACGTGATCATGTTATTACTAAATTGATTTTTAGGTGTATGAATTCCCCACCATAATCCTTATCCTATGGAGGATAATTATAAGTGAGGTGCCTCCCACAATTAGTATTTATCCAAACAATATTCTCATGATTTAACGATGTAGGTACTATTTTTCGATGTGGCACACCCTACTACACATGATAATTCTAGAATAATGTTATTTTTCATATACATTTTAAAAATATGAACAATAATATACATACCTATACTACCCAAGAAAAAACCAAACACTTGGTATATTCCACAAAACCCCCCATTCAACTCCAGAAACTCCCTTACATACATGATGTGTTGAAGACTCCCTAAATATAATTTGACATGATAGGACAAGGTGAACCTCCTAAAATAGACCAACCTCAAAATTATTCACTTTCACTAATGTTCCACCTCACCTCTCAATCCTGATTCTTAGCTTTAAAGAAACACTAAAACTACTCAAGCATTCACATCATAGTCCAAACCCAACTCTTGATGTCATTTATCAACTAGAACCTCAACTGACAAAAACCCAATAATACTTGGATTCCTCCACCGAAAAACATTTAAATTGTCATTTACTGATCTCTTTCTCATCAAGGGAATCCCATTACCATCCTAACATGACGAGGTCTCATATGACCCTAAATGTGATTCCATTTTCAGCCACTATATACTCAAACTATTCCTCGTGCTTTCAACTAAGTACCTACATAAACCTAACAAAATATTTCTAGGGTTACAATATTTTATCATAATACCAAAACAACTACTAGGAATCCATCAATCATCATACAAAAAATAACCTACAATATTCCTTATGAAACCCTAAATGTATAGAGTCTATCCATTGCACTGATATTCTATGTAATCATGACATACCAAAGACCATATGCATACACCAAAAACCCTTCTCATAAAAGGATCACACACCCTTGAATGACATAATTATTCTTTTCCATGGTAGTTCCCTTATAATCAATTTATTGGTTCAATGCCAAAATATTTATAACCATACACCTTCTGTCACAAAGAAAAATGTTTGGATATAGCCAAACTCACTCTCACCCGGGAAACATTCTAAACATTAAACACTAAATTCTTAGGGATCATAGAACATGATCCAACAAACTTATGTAATCTCTTAATGTGGGTTTTAGTACCTTCATATATTATGGTGGTTTATTATAATATTTATTTCCTTACACTACACCCCAAGAAACGACCCCAATAGGTCCCTTCTTTAACGCATGAATGCTACTCCTCATGAGCCACACCCCACCATCATGTCAAAACCTAACTAGGGAAGATCTGTTGAATTGACCATTTAACATCACATAGATCCAAACTAACACCTCCCTTATAAATTGAGGGTCACTTTATTTTAATATAAAAAACTCAGGTATCTCTTCCTACAACATCTCATCAAGGTCATCCACTCTCATCTCATAGAAGCATCTCATCATCCCAAAACATAGTATGAACTACACTTACCAAAGAAAAATACCTAGAAATATGGAATCAAAATAAGTTAACACTCCCTCTCTAAACATTCATGTAGCCCATATCAGGCTCCCATTAGTCACATGAAATCAAAAATGGTAACTCACGATTAAACCATAAACCATTATCACACACAGGTCAACAACACTTAACTATGATTACAATTTGAATTGTTCCATAAAATGGTAATTTCACATATTTTTATGTCCATAATATGACCACCTATCACCTAATTTCATTTCAACACTAAAAAATTATTCCCACTCTCACCAAGATACTGGAAGTGTATCTTGAAGTCAACATGGATAGTCACACGACCACTCCTTTGATATATACCAAACATTGGTATTGAGAACTAGTACTCCAGATTATTTCATGTCTAAAAAAAATTAAGGAGTCTCTTCATGTAACACCCCGACCCCAAAATCCTGGAGCTGATTAATTATTTTATTACATTGGCATAGACAAAAGATTAAAATCCCAAGGGACCAAAAATTTTAGCAGTTTTGAAAAACTAGATTACATACATGATATCCATATTACATTTGGAAATAGAAAATAAATCATGATACATAATAAAATTAAATAATTTTCATCCCCAAAATATTATTCAAAGGTTTCTTCTTCGTAACCTAGGGAAAAGGAAACATAATAAGGGTGGGATAAAAATGATCAGTAAGGGTCATTAAAGCACAAGAAAATATGAATTGATGAGAATAATCAACATGTAATGGTAAATAAATGATATCAAATTCCATTCAAATAACTAGTTAAGGAATAATAAATATGAAAAGGTAAAAACTAAAAAACATTCCATTTAATTAATAAACTGTGAATAAAATTCATCTATAGATGTGTAAATGAAAAAAACTCATGGATAAATAAAAATTGATTCTAAATAATGGAAATGATCAATTATTCTTTTTCATGTTTCCTAGGTATAAGGTATATTTACCTTTAAGATCTTTCACAATACAGTTCAATATATTGGGTAAAAACCCATCTAGTTTAGCCAACTGATTCCTCTCATGAGACTATTGATGCATCGAGGGGATATCTATAACTGAGGAACACTCATTTTTCACTTATAAAAATCATTACTCATATATAAAGTAATCAATTTAATTCATGAACAATGTTCATTATCAAATATTTGTATTGAATAAAAGATTCAGATTTATCAATAATTCCTTAGTGAATCAAATAAATGTCAAATTGAACGCCATATGTAAAAACAGTATACATTCTAGGAAACAATAATATATATTTCATGAGAATATTTATAAGTAAAGTATAATTTTCTATAAAATTATCATAAGTATGTGATTGTTTCAAGAGAAAGTTAACAATCACAAAAGAATGTGATATTCCAAAGATAACTTTTACCGCCTAGAAATTTTCAAGTCAGAACCCCATGGATGATATAATTAAAATTAAAATTATAAATACCATGAATATAAGATAATTAATGATATAATATATAAAAATTGGTAGTATATAAACTACACAAAAGAAATAAGTTGTGAGAACATTGTATACCTCATAGAAAGAAAAGTGATACAAGAATCCCTTATGTTATCCTTTATTTTTATTGTGTGGTCATTAACTTATGGTATAGTGGTTTAAACATGTTATTAACTTATACTAGAACCATAATAATATTTATGATATTATAAATTATCTTATTATAATATTTTATTACCTATTTGATAACAATATTTCATTATTTTCACAATTTCATGTATTAATTGCCTAGTTTTTTTAGTATGTTTTTACTTGTTATTTGTTGTTCCTATTACATAGATCATGATTTAATAAATTTTAAGAGTTAAAAAAATTATTTATATATAATAAATATTCCTTATATATTTATTTATAAAAATTCACTATATTTTTAGATAATAAATGAAATGCATCATTCTTGGAGACGATAGGTCGTACGTACGCATGAATGCTACTTTTATTTATTTATCCTATTAAAAGAATGAAACATAAATGATATATATGTATATTATAATTATAGTATCATATATATGTCATATATTTCACATATTTTAATGAAAATCATCAATTTTATTTTCCATTTATATTGTGAAAGAATCACATCGCTTTGAGGAGATGGTTGTCCACACCTCCATAAACGATGTTATCATATTTACAAAAAATGGAAATCATAAAGGTATGAGTCATATAAAAATTATAAATACATAAATACATTTTAAATAACTTATATATAATATATAAATATCATGTATATATTAATTCCCTCCATGAGATGTGGTAAATGAAACAAAAAATCATCATTTTGCGAGGTGATAGTTCATTGTACACATAAACAGTAGGTTCGTTACCCGTTATAAGGATTTTTGTGTAAGTGAAGGTTAAACCCTCAACATAAAAACATATAAGTATATTTAGGATACTTTGGTTATTATATAATCTTATAATAATAATATTTTATGTGATGTTGAATGTAAATAAAATAAAACAGCTTGAGAAACGATGTTACCTCTTCATTGGGTAACTCCTTTTAGTTTTCACCAAACAGCTTGCTTGGATGGATTTCCACCCAAAAGGATCCTTATAGGTTTATGGGGGGTATTTTGGGAGTTTATTTAGTCATATTTTTTGCGATAAAAAGGGCTTTACAGGTGTGAGGAAATTGGAGAGATCAGTTTCTTTTTATAATAGAGGATGAGCGGCATGCAAGTAAATTTTTGAAAAGGGAATTGCACCCGTATTTATCATATGAAAATTGGATCCAATAAAATAAGAAACTCAAAAAAAATGGATTATAAGTTCTAAATATTTCCATATAATTTCTTTTTGATAATTTCCTATGTTATTTGGCGCCTTAAGATTAAGTTTTACTCCATTGTCAAGCTAGTTTTTCTCTTAATCACTATAACTAATTTTAATCACTTTTATTGATATTTTTGGTAAAATATTAAGTTGAACATTCAGAAATTATAAATTATTCTGACTCAAAAAAATGGAATCCTTGTTTCCAAATTCTAATCACATAAGTTTCCTCAACTAATTTAAGACTAATCTCGCAGATGGGAAAACAATACAATTTTTTAATGTAAAAATGTTCAATATTTTGCTATGTTTTTATATCCAATTTCAAAGTAAATTTTATTCCAATGAACTAAAATTAATTAAGTTATTTAAATTTGATCTAATTAAATATTAAAACCAAATAAATATATAATATAAAGTATAAATAAATTAGATTAAAAATCATTTTTGAATTAAAATTAGTATTATTTTTTACTATTCATCAAAAAAATGAAACTCCCCAGAAAAATACCAAAAACTAACTCTAACCTAATATTGAAATTTAAATTTAAAATAGAATTTATTTTTTAATATTATATTAATAAAAGTTTCAAAATTTATATTTAATTTAGGTGCACCATTAAAATGAGATAAATATTTTCTTTAAAAAAATATAGGTTTTTAAGCATACTATTTCTGTTAGTATTATCTTATTCTTATAAAATCAATTGGATAAAAGTCAAAAATATTTTACTGAATATAATATATATATATATATATTAAATTAATATCACTCACTAATTATAATTAGTTTAATTTATTAGGAAAAAACAACTTCATGAGCATAAAAATAGTTTTTTTATAAAAAACATTCCTTTTTAATTCAATTCGTTTTATATTCATCTCTAATTAATAATTAACCAATGAATTTAACCATATATGTTCATAATTTTGTTAAAACAATTCATACCCATAAATTTAATGGCTATTTTGTATCTTATTATATTAAATAACATTATTTTTAACAATATATTTTTGTTCAGTAAAACTCATTCTTGCATGTTATGCATGCCATCGAGGAAAGTCAGTCTTGAGTGTAACACAAGATAACCATGGTGTTCCGTGTAAAGAAATCTAAACATTATGTTTTGTGTACCATAAGTGTAACTTGATGTTTTGTGAAAATTAATCTAGGAAAAAAAATAATTTATTCTAAACAGAAAATATTATAAAGTCTTTGGGGGTTACATTCACCCCACCTTAAATAGATTGCATCCTCACATTTCAAAATTGACCTCGATAATCAAGGGATTGATATTTGAAAATGAACTCTGGTTGAAAACCCCACATAGTGAATATGGTTAATAAAAAACCTTCTTAATAATATACAAATGGAAGTATAATGGTCACATAATTGGGTCCCCTATTAGGAGAACATAGGTGGGAAATGGAATCATTGATATAGAATAAAAATCTAATAATCATGTTCAAATGGAGAGTGATAGATAAAATGTTCAGATAAAAGTTGATAACCACAAATACTTAAACCTATATTATGAAAAATGTCATTTATATCATCAAAAATGTTGATAATAGGACAAAATATTAGTTCTAATATAATTTTCCTATAGTTTAGTTATTCTTTTACTTTAAATAAACATAAGTAAATATACATTTCTATTTCATAATCATAATATTATCCTTTTCTTATTCCTTGAAATATTTTCCACTTCATTTCTAAGCAAAGGTTTCATCATATGGTGATTTGATACATTAACCTCTAGAACCTCATCCAAATATCATCTTAAACCATTTCATAAATGACAAAATTTTATAAAATATTATGACCCAACACTTTAAAAGGAAAGTCAGAAAATTTGCAAAATGAACTTAACAAACAACATGAACTGAATTTTAATTGTAACATACCAAACATGTGAATATGGTAATAACCTTAATGACCATATAACATTATTTAAAAAATTCATTCTTCTTATTCCTTAAATAGAATATAGATTATTAGATATATTCTGTAAATCCAAAAATGATTTAAACTCCATAAATGATAGCATAAACTACTTTGTCAATAAATTGTAACTCAGATCTAAGGTAATCAGCACTGATTTAATTTATGTTATAAAAACCAATAATATTTTTACTCAAAAATCATTTTCTTTAAATTAGGAACATATTAAGGGTTATATTTCCCTCAACCATGTTTTTTCAAAAAAAAATTAACTTGATAATGAATGAATTCTTTTGGTACCATTCAACATGTGTCATCAAATTATTAATGAAATTGTACTTTTATACAATCCATATATATTCAATAATGATTATAACCAGAAAATAATTTATAAAATACTAAAATAACATAATTATTGGATCTAAATACAAGCCCATTAGTCCTTCCTCTTCAGTTGTATCAATAACAAAAGATGGATATTGATCCCTTATCTTCATCAGAGGTATACTCTCTTGAATGTTGGGGAATTTATTTTCATACAGCCCCATATCATTACAGTTGTAAAATAGAATATAAGCATTTTCCTTTTTCCCTTTACATTATTTTTCTTGGTGACCCATTTCGTTACACTTATAAAAAACTCTTGGTTCATTAAATCATTTACCAGGGTGAATCTTTACATAGTTATCAAATGTTGAAAAATACGTATTTACTTTTTCCCCTTATTTTTTATTTTATCTTCTTTTTCTTATAATCTTACTTCCCTTTGAATCCATAATATCTGGATAATTATTTATCTATCTTCATAGATCATAAAACTGCATTATCATATGAAGAAAATTTTTGAGATACCATCACCCTTAAAATATATGGATTAATACCTTCAATGAAATGATCAATCTTGAATTTTGTGTTGCATATGAAATCCTTAGTACTCCTTTATAACTTGTTAAGGGTAGATTCAAACTCTATAATAATTTCTTCATCCTTTTTAATTAAACTAAGGAACTTCCTCTTCATGTCAATTTCTTGATCTTGAGGGATGTATTTATCAAAGAATATCTCCTTAAATGTTCTCCATCCAAGATTTATATTTCTTCTCCCTCCATAGTATTTTGGATCAATGACCGCCATTTATATGAATCGCCACTAAGACAATATAACACAAGTGTATCCTTTTCCTTTTCACCACATCCCAAATCCATGAATATCTTCGTCGAATACTTTATTAACTGCTCAAGCATTATCAGGCCAATAGTCTCATGGAATGATGGGGCCTTTGTCGCATAAAGCGATCCAACATTGAAGAATCTTGTTGTGGAATAGGTTTCTCCATCTTGGAAATGAAATATCTTGTATTTTTCATGTATTATTTTTAAATATTTTATAGAATTATTACAAGACCAAGCATGGAGATGGCACGTCATTCTGAGGCCCGATGAGCCTGAAATGGAGGTTCGAACTTTTTTTCAGCTAAGTAAGTTGGTGGGTGTGCGTGGTTGTAGCAGTTTCTAAATGGATGCCCAGAAGAAAAATATGAGGGCACCGTTGCATTCGAGACGATGACTTTACCTAAGAACATGCTCAACCTCGACTGGTGCGAGTCAAGGGAAAAAGTAAATTTTCGGACATTTTTAGTAAAATAAAATAAAATAAAATAATTCGAAAGGTTTATATTATATTACTTTATTTGGAAACATCTGTTGCAGTATAACAACGAGGCATCTATTTTGATAATTAATACCACACCATAGTGACTCAGAGATAGAAACACTAACTCATTAATAACACAGTGCAACGAGACATATAAATTTGTTTCCTCCTTTTAATGGGTTAATCGAATGTTGGTTTTTGGCAGAAGATTAAGAGAAACTCTAATGAATTTATGGAACATTGGAGAGAACTCTCGATGACGAACATCTGTGAATCAAAAGTGAGAATCACTATGCCAACAGAGTTGAAGGATCTCGACAATGATGACAGCGTAATCCCTTATTCAGTGATCGATCCCTCCACGAGTTAGGGGTTTTGTTTTAAAGTAGTTTTTCCTCACTTTAATTTCAATTTAATGATGAATGTGGATCAGCCCACGAACTGTTTGATTCGCGCATCATCATTTTTATGGGAGGAATTCTTTGGGTTCATTCCTGGGAGATTTTTATTCCATGTATTGTTCTTTTAATATACTCTAGTTTAAAACCTTCTAATGGGATCAGATTAAAACTGTGATGAACAATGGTGAGGTTCATTCCTCTTTTTTAATTGTATTTTCTTCATATTTTTTTCATGTTCTTCGTGTTCATTGTGGGGTGACGAACAACATATTGTTGTGCATCCATTTCATAACAAAATGATCCGAAACTGGGGACCAAAGATTGCAATGACTTAATGGAGGTGCGGCGGCAATGGAGGATGATGAATTGGATCGGATTGGAGGAGATCATTCTTCAGGTGTTCTTCACGAGGTTTGATCGATACGCATTTTGGGGTAGATCAGAGGCCCGAAAATAATGGATATGACTTCGGGATGTTGGGGAGACCATAATCTTCAAGATTCATAGAAAAATAAAGGTCTGATTGAATATCGGAGCTCCACTTGAGGTACGACAGTGGAGGTTTTTGATTTTAAAGATTTCCAGAACACACAACGTGTGTCCCGAAGAACATTACGTGTATGCCCGACTAATTTCCGGATAGGGTTTTGTAGTGCATAAAGCATTGACATGGAATGTTATCCAAAGAAAACAGAATGT
Organism: Viscum album; assembly: GCA_963277665.1. Classification (NCBI taxonomy): domain Eukaryota; kingdom Viridiplantae; phylum Streptophyta; class Magnoliopsida; order Santalales; family Viscaceae; genus Viscum; species Viscum album. Next base: position 1,771,447,404 of record OY728152.1, read on the forward strand.
GGGTCCTTACCCGGGACTCGGCATGTATCCAGGGGATACACGGACACAGGGTGGAGTACACGGCCATATACTCCACCACACGGCTAGACGAGGATGACTGCATGGGTTACCCCATGTACCTGATACATGATTTGTAACACATGAGTTGAAGATGGGTATGGGCACATGGCCAACATACACATAGTCCTCCCCAACTATAGGAACATGGAATGTCACTCTCTTACATTCCATGTATACCTTCTTTTACATAACCATCCTTACGACACGGGACGTTGTACACTGGTAGTACCCGGGATCAGAAGACACAGTGAGTGACACTTCTACACACCGTGTACTTCTTAGTACAAGGCTTGATCTTCTTGTCCATCGTATCTTCTACATGTCTTGTTTGGGTTAGTGAATTTTCTTCTCATTCTCCTGAAGGTCAGGTATTGTTTCCTTTTTCAAGAGTATGATACCTTTAGCAGGAATTTCCGAGATAGAGTTAGGTATCCCTCCAAGAGGCCCAGAGCAGGATCCTATATCCATTCTTGACCCTAGGTAAAGTCAGGTATCGATGTTAATATCTTCACAAGGCGTCAATCCTCTACTTAGAAGGTGAATCCAGATGAGTTGTGGAATCCGCCAAGGCCCTGGCATTGATCCTCATCTATGTATCGAGATCTTCCCTCACTTAGAAGTGTGTTCTCCCAGAATGAGTGTATCTATCTCTCGTGACTTTTCCAGATGGATTGTACTTCTCAGAAGGACGTCATCAGAGCTATCAGACTCCTTGAGTGAGTTCTACCGGATGAGTGCTTCATGGAATCTTTAAACTAAATCCCTAGAGGGGGGAATGTTATTGTGTGACTTGTCTCTATACCATGGGTATGGGTTTTGTGTATATCTAGATTGGGTTCACCTATTATATTTTAAGTAGAAATATACTGTGTAGAGCTGATTGTACCTTTATTTTGTGTATTTATTTGTGGTTTTCAGAGTCCTCTACTTAGTATTGTTATACTCACCCTTGCACGGGCTTTGCCCGCATGTATCGTGTCTTTTGTAGATGAGATGCCTTTTGACAGAGTCCAGGGCGGACTAGGAAAGGACCGAGATTTCTGAGTTCCCTATTGGCTGAGGTGTTACTAAGGCTACAAGAACCAGTCCTAGTACCTCTTTGTGTTTATAGGTTAGACTTTGTAGTTTTCATACTCGTGTTTTTCTTGTTTTTGGTGGGCTTGTATTCAGGCTCAATTTACTTTCAGTACCATACTTTTTTCGTACTCTATTGGTTGGGTTTAGTTATCTTCAAGCATTTTGTTCCCTAGTGGTTTTTACATTTCAGCATTTGTGGACTTGGAGATGTGTCTGTGTGTAAAGTTACTTAGGAAATGCCTCCCATGTTAGTAATATTCCAAATTGAGGCTAGTCAACATCCCCTGGCCTATTGGGGGCGAGCTTGGGGAGTCACGGCACAGGCCCCACTGAGATGGGTCATGACATAGTGGTATAAGAGGTGGTAGTTTCTACCTTAGAACCATGATTATGTGATATTGGTTTGGGGAAATACTGTTAATTGTTTCGAGCTCAAATTTCAGGCCAGAGAATCCAGTGTTGGTGAGGGTGGTCGATGTATCCATACACCTAGACTCTGATAACCTGCTTTTCGACTTGGTACATGTAAACAATAGTTGCGTTGAAATAATAGATTGGTACATGCATCCACTACCACAAAACTAGGCAAGGCCAGCGCCACCATTTATCAGCGCTAACGAAAAAGCGCTGATAAAGGGGTGGACCTTTATCAGCGCTAAAAAAGCGCTGATAAATGGACCCCTTTATCTGGGCTTTTTTTTAGCACTGATAAAGGTACCCCCTATAACATTGCTTTTTTTAGCATAGTTAAAGAGTACCCCTATATCAGCGCTTTTTTTAGTAGTGCTGATAAATGAGGGTCTTTATCAGAACTTTTTTTAAAAGCACTAAAAAGGGTCTACTTCCAAAAAAATTATTAAAAAATATAGATTAATATTTAAATATATAGATGTAGTTATATTGATACAAATATAATATATATGTTTATATATATAATTTTAAATATATTTTAGATATGTATAAATATACAGTTACAAATAATATATAAGATTTTTAGTGAAAATTGCTTATAAAAAAATTGAAAAAATATTTTTAATTAATAATTTTCTAATTAGTATGGATTAACAGTCATTTAATAACAATTTAAAGACTAAAAAATTTAACAAAATTTAAAAAAAAGATCCAAAATATATTGAAAACGTAACTCAAACTTCAAACGGCCATAACTTTTGATCCGGGTGTTTGTTTGAGCTCTACCACATATCAAATCAAAGTCTGCGACGAGCTCTACAGCGATGTGACTTAAGGGACTTAGGTCAATGTTTTTTCAAGGCCAAAAAAGGCCCATAAGGCCTCTAAAATTGAGTTTTTAGTCATGGTACCCCGATTTTTTAATATTTTTTGGATTTTCACCCACGTTTAAGGGGGTATTATTGGCTTTTTTGGTGGGGAATGAATTTATTCCATGGTATTACATTCATATTGATATTATTTTTTTGAAATTTTATCGTTTTTTATAATGCACTGCTATTTATAATCAAATATATAACTATATGTACATATTTTTTATATATTCACACCTAAAAATTTAATTATAAATATAAATAATAAAATATATTTACATATAAAATATATTAGCTATATCTAAATATTAAAAAATATCCATTTTATTTAAAATACAAATATATGAATATTTATATACCTATATATTAATCTAGCTATATATATATATTAATATAACTACATAAATATATTGATATAACTATAAATATATATATATTAATATCACTATATATATATATATTAATATAACTATATATTTATATTTATATAACTATATATTTATATTATTATAACGATATATATATATATATTAATCTAAATACATATTACTATACGAATAAATATAACTATATATATAGATATAGATATGTCACTAATAAGAGAACAAATCAGTATAGGGGAGTGGCAAAGGCTTCAGGAACGAATGGGGGGTCCTGAGATCAAATCCGGGTGGAGGCAGGGACGCGTGCGCATGGGTTAAACCGGGGCTAGCGCTGATAAAGGGTGGAGGGGTGCGTGTGGGCGCCAGAGGAGGGAGGAAAAGCGCTATAAAAGGGGGGCACAAGCGCTTTAAACCCCCCCGGATTGGTATGATTTTTTTATTTATTTTTTAAATTTTATCAGCGCTTTGTTTTAGCACTGATAAAGGGGACCTCCCCCCTTATCTTCTCTGGCATTTGTAGTGATTTTCTAGCGCTGTTAAAGGCCATTTTTAGCGTTGATAAAAGATGTATTTGTAGTAGTGGTCATATAGGAATGGGTTGTGTCTTCTATATCCTTTGTGACAGCTATCCAGATATACTATTGAGCATGGTAAAGATTTTTCCATACGGGATGCCTCCATGATGCATGCCTTCTAGGATTCAGCAACATAATCATGAGGATGACCCCCTCAGTGATGAGGCTTTGATACAGGGAAATATTCCCCAGGAATTGCCTCTAGGTGGTGCACCTATTATACCACAACCAGTGGAGTAGCCTATAGTACCTGCAGTACCGACCAATAAGGGGCACAAGCTAGGCACGCTGCATGAGTTCTAGAGACAGAGACCCCTCAGGTTCCATGGAAAGCCCGACCCTCAGGCGGCTGAGGACTTACTTGAGGTAGTGACTAGTGTTTTCAATCTCGTGATGACATCGGCGGACCAGATGGTGATCCTAGGAGCTATCCTTATTCAGTGTTTGGCAGGACGATGGTGGAGTCTAACCACATATACTCACGACGATGAGACTCATTCATGGATAGAGTTTGAGTGACTCTTTAGGGGGGATTTATCACCAGTTGTGCTAAGAGTAGTGCGTATCCAGGAGCTTCTTCAGCTCCAGCAGGGCAGTTTGAAGGTGACTGACTATTCGTCGAGGTTCACCAACCTTTCCAGGTACTAGATTGATATGGTCAAGGATCAGTACTTTAAATCTCAGACCTTAGAATGAGTTCTATGATAGGACATCCAAGATAGTGTCGTTCCTCTTTGAATTCCAACTTATGCTGGAGTGCTCGAGTGGGACTTGGTGATCGAGAGCTTCTTGGCGGAGTACAGACATCCAACGATAGTCAACAGTAGGTAGGTATGTGTGGAGACCTCTTCAGTAGGTAGATGACATTAGTCATAGGGATCAAGACATGGGATACATCACATGAGGACCCAAAACAAGGGTTTGGAATACTAGGGCTCTCAGGATGGGTCCAGTCAGCCTAGGGAGAGGTGATGTTACTCGTGCAATGGTTGGAGACATCTCCCTAGAGATTGTCTAACCCATCGAGCTGCTGACTGGGAGGTGGTGGATGGACCCCTGAGGTAGAGGCAGAGAGTGGAGTAGACCGACCCACCAGGTGGGGGACATTCCAGAGGAGTAGGGAGAGCTGCAGGTGGTGGCAGATGCTTTGATCTACTTCAACCACCACCCCCAGGAGGTTTGTACCAATCTCAGGAAGCTGGGGACAGGGGTGGGTATATCTACATGCAGTCGATCCATACTACATAGGGACTCTAGGGATGATCCGAGGTATGATCTATGTCTTCTCTACCTTATTTCTCATACATATAGACACAGGTTCCAGTCATTCCTTTCTCGCCACATGTCTTTTGAGAAACCTTAGAATTTAGGTTGAGCTGTTGGCTCAATCCTTATGCATGGATACACCTACAGGAGGAGACTCAATGATCACGCACCTTTGTAGATAGTTTTATCTTACCCTTGGAAGTGAGAGTTTTGGTTGGAACCTCTTGGTGGAAGCGTCAAGGCCTTAAGACGTCATTCTCAGTATGGAATGGTTATCCTCCGTCAATATAGATATTGACTACTTTAGGTGAAGAGTGTGGTGTGTCCATAGTGATGAGACAAGATTTTCCTTTTTCAGTGAAAGAAAAACTCAGTCAGCATTGGATGGGCTCATGCATAAGAGGGTAGAGCCGATCACTCATGAGTTGGATAGCCTTACCCTCAGAGTAGTAGATGTTGTGAGATTCTAATTCCCAGTAGTAGTGGTGGAGCATGAAGACGTATTTCCCGAAGATGTTCTCGGACTACGTCCCCACTGGGAAATCAACTTCTACATTTACTTACACCCTGGGACAACACCAATTTATTCATCATCATATCAGATGTCTCTCGCAGAGCTTCGCAAGATGAGGGTGTAGTTGGAGGATTTGTAGAGCATGGGTTTCGTGAGACCCAGTGTTTCGCCCTGCCTGGCCCCGGTTTTGTTTGCCAAGAAACCAGATGGGAGTTTGAGGTTGTGCATGGATTACTGGTGCTTGAACCAAGTGACAATAAAGAAAAATTATCCACTACTGAGGATCGATGACCTCTTCAACCAACTGAGAGGGGGGAAATGGTTCTCGAAGGTTGACCTTTGGTCTGGTTACCACTAGTTATGAGTACAGGATGAGGATATACTGAAGATGGATTTTAGATGCCGCTACGGTCACTATGGGTAATTGGTGATGACTTTCAGCGTAACAAATTCCCCTACAGTGTTCATGGGACTCATAAACTAGATATTTCAGCCATACTTGGACCGGTTCGTATTAGTCTTCAATGACGACAACCTTGTGTAGTCAGTGTCAGAGGAGGAGCATGTGAGACACCTTCGGATTGTTCTGGATGTACTCCAAGAGAACCACCATTACGTGAAGCTCTCGAAGTTCCAGTTCTGTATTCGATAGGTCCACTTTCTAGGACATTTCATTTCAGCAGATGTAGTAGATGTGGACCTGACCAAGGTGGAGGAAATGTTAGCATGAAAGCCACCTCGGTGCGTGACTGAGGTACGTAACTTCCTTGGGTTGGAAAGATATTACCAGAGATTCATTCCTGATTTCTCCCGAATATCAGCACCAGTGACAGACTTGACTAGGAAGGGGAAACCCTTCATGTGGACGAAGAAGGGCCAGTAGGCTTTCGAGTAGTTGAGGCAGAGATTGATGAGCGCCCCAATCTTGATATTATCAGAGGAGTTTGTCGTGTACGTAGTTTTCTACAATGCATTGGGGACTGGGCTTGGATGTGTCATGATGTAGAGAAAGGTATTGACTTCTTATCGTTGGTTCCATCTTAGGCCAAATTAGTAGAACTATGTGACCCACAATCTCAATTTGGAAGTGGTAGTCTTCGCATTGAAGATGTGGTGACACTACCTTATGGATGAGTAGTTCATCATCTACTCTAACCATAGGAGACTCAAGTACATATTCTCATAGAAATATTTGAATCATAGACAGAGGTGTTGGATATACTTCCTTAAAGAGGATGATTTCCAGATCATCAATACTCCTGGGAAGGGGAAAAGGGTGGTGGATGCTCTTAGCAGAAGGTTGAGCTCGCAGCTGTTGTGCAAGGAGATAGAGCAGTTATCCATGTTTTAGTTATCCTTCATGGATAGAGAGGATGTATCTTACCTTCTATTGATGGTTGTCACCACTCTACTCTTATAGCGAGTTAGGGAGGCATAGCTTGAGAATGTCAACTGTGAGGCTTTATGTGCTTAGTTATCCATATGACATGCTCTTGATGGATATTTTCAAGGTGGGGAGCATGTACTTCTTTTCAGAGGATGCACTATTGTACCAGTGGAACTTCAGGAAGAGGTCCTGAGAGAGTTTCATACATCCCCCTTAGCGGTACATCCTAGACTGGCGAAGATGTACCAGGATCTCCAATGACAGTTCTGTTGGTCAGGCATGAAGAAGGTAGTAGCAGATTTCATTTCTCAATGCTTTATGTGCCAACAGGTGAAGGTTGAGCACCACGTTCTAGTTGGATTAGCTCAACCCCTGGATGTTCTAGAGTGGAAGTGGTATGGAATATTGATGGACTTAGAAATGGGAATACCAAGAATGTCCAAGAGTCACAATTTCATCTAGGTGATCATTGACTGACTCACCAAGTTATCCCACTTCCTAGCTATCAGAGACTAGAGTTCTGTAGAGAGCTTGGGATGCCTCTAAATGTACGACATAGTTCGGCTTCATGGCGTACCTTCAACAATAGTCTTGGATCGAGATGTCCGCTTCACATCCCAGTTGTGGAAGGGATTGAAGGAGGATTTTGGGAATCAGCTATGCTTGAGCACATCATTCCATCCCCAGACCGATGGTCAAAAGGAAAGGATTGTTTAGGGTCTGGAGGATATGTTGCGAGCCTGTATCTTGGACTTTGTTCATATTTGGGAGGACTACCTACCACTAGTAGATTTTGCGTACAATAACATCTTCCACTTCACCATTGGTATGACAGCGTTCGAGGTTTAATATGGAGACCCTGCTGGTCAATGATTTTCTAGACCGCCCCCAGAGAGTCACCACTCATGGGTCCAGAGTTGGTACGAGCAACCATCGAGAAGGTATAGGTCATCCGGGAGTGGATGAAGGCTTCACAGAGCCAGTAGAAGTCTTATGCTGAAAAACAACAGAGACCTCCCGTGTTCGAGGAGGGATACCACATCTTCCTTCGGGTATCACCTAGAAGAGGGTTGAAAAGATTTGGCCGGGGTGGCAAGCTATCTCAGAGGTTCATTGGACCTTTCCAGATACCGAACAGAGTTGGCTAGGTGGCGTACCACCTAGATCTACCACCACAGTTTCATCGGGTACATGATGTCTTCCACATGTCGTAGTTGAGAAGGTATGTGCGTGACCCATCGCATGTCATCGACTTGGGCGAGTTGGACATCGAGGATGGAGTGACCTTTGCTGAGTACCCAGTGGAGATCAAGGATCGACAGGAGAGGATACTCCGTGGGTGATCGATTCCCTTGGTGCGCGTCCGATGGTAGCACATGTATCTTTAGAAGAGCATGTGGGATCGGGATGCTCAGATACATGCCGAGTACCCACATCTTTTTTAGTAGCCTCTGTTTTGGATTTTCGGGGATGCAAAGCCCCAAGATGGGGAGAATTTAATGTCTCATATTTTCAGTGTATTATTTTTAAATATTATATGGAATTATTATGAGACCAAGTGCCGAGACGGAATGTCATTCTGAGGCCCTATGAGACCATAATGGTGGTTTGAACATTTTTTAGCTAAGTTAGCGAGTGTGGGCAGTTGAGGCAGTTTCCAAACAGATGTCTGGAATAAAAATATGAGGACATTGTTGCGTATAGGATGATAAATTTACCTAAGAATATGCCTAACCTTGACCGATGCGATTTGAGGGAAAAAATTTAATTTTCTGAGATTTTTAGTAAAATAAAATATAATAAAATAATTCTAAAGGTCTATTTTATTTTATTTTATTTGGAAACATACGCTACAGCATAATGATGGGGCATCTATTTCGATAATTAATATCGCGCCATAATGACTTAGAAATAGAAATGTTGATTCATTAATGCCGTAGTGCAATGGAACACATTAATGTGTTTCCTCCTTTTAATGGGTTAATCAAATGTTGGTTGTTGGCAGAAGATTGCGAAAAACTCTGGTGAATTCGTGGAACTTTGGAGAGAACTCTCGACAACGAATGAATGCAAGTCAAAAGTTTGAATCACTATGACAAAATAGTTGAAGGATATCAACAATGATGAAAGTGCAATCCCTTTTTCAGCAATTGATCCCTCCTCAAGGTAGGGGTTCTATTTTAAAGTTGTTTTTATTCCCCGTCCTTTGAAATTAATGACAAACACGGATCAACCCATGAACTGGTTGATCCACAAATCATTGTTTTTACGGGAGGGATTATTTGGGTTTGTTATGGGTATATTTTTATTCCATGTTTTGTGCATTTAATTTAATCATGTTTAAAACTTTCTAATGGGATCGGATTAAATCTATGATGAATGACGGCGAGGTTTGTTCCTCTTTTTTATTGGATTTTCATCCTATTTTCTTTGTGTTCTTAATGTTCTTCATGAAGAAATGAACAACGGATCATTGAGCATCCGTTTTGCAATTAAACTATATGAAAATAGAGACCTGATATCACAATGCATCAAAAAATGTGTGACAACAATGGCAGACGATGAATCAGCTTGGATCAGCGGAGACCATTCTTCAAGCGTTCTTCGTGCGGGTGGATCGATATGCACTTTTGGGGCCGATCGGAGGCCCGAAAACAATATAGATGACTTCAAGATGTTGGGGCGACCTTAATCTTCATGTTTCATGGAAAAAGGATGGCCGGATCTAAGATCAGAGCTCCACCCGAGGCGCGACGATGGAGGATCACAATTCTGGAAATTTCCAGAACACACAACATATATCTCGAAGAACACAGCATGTAAACCCGGCTAAGTGGAAGCTAGGGTTATGAGGTACGAAAAGTGATGACATGGCATGATCTCTAAAGAACACAACATGAGGTTCCTTACACATGACTCAGTGTTTATCTAGGGGATATATGCACACGGGGTGGATTACACGACTGTGTACTCCACCAGATGGCCAGACCAGGCTGACTGCATGGGTTACCCTGCGTACCTGATACCTAAGTTGTAACACACAGGTTCAAGCTATGTATGGTAATATGGCTAGCATAAACGGAGTCCCCTCCGAATAGAGGTACATGGAATGTCCCTCTCTTACACGCCATGTATACCTTCTTCAACATGACTAGCCTTATGACATAGGCCATTGTACACGGGTCGTACCCAGGGTCAGAAGACATGACGTGTTACACTTCTACATGTCGTGTACTTATTATTACATTTAATGATCTTCTTTTCCATCATATATAGGAAATGTTTTTTTGGGTTATTACCCCTTTTTCTCGTTCCCCTAATGCTCGGGTATCATTTCCTTTTTCAAGAGTATTATCCCTTCAGTGGGACTTTCCGAGATAGAGTCGGGTATCCCTCTGAGGGGCCTAGAGAGAGATCTGCTATCCATTCTTAAACCTAGTTAGAGTTAGGTATCAATGTTACTATCCCAATATCGAATCAATCCTCTACTGAGAAAGAGAATCTTGATGAGTCATGGTATCCACCAAGGCCCTGGTAGTGATCCTCATCTGTGTATCGACATCTTTCCTCACTTAGAAGTGTGTTCTAACAGAATGAGTGTATCGATCTCTCATGACATATCCAGAAGGACAATACTTCTCAAACGGATATCATCAGAGCTATCATACACATGGAGTGAGTTATCCCAGATGAGTGCTTTGTCAAATCCTCAAACTGAATCCCTAGTGGGGGGAATGCGGCTGTTTGAGTTGTCTCTAGACCATGGGTCTGGGTTTTGAGTATATTTGTATTGTGTTCAACTATTATATGTGCAGTATACATATACTTTGTAGAGATGGTTGCACCTTTCCTTTTTTTTATTTCTTTGTGGTTTTCGATATCCTTTACTGAGTATTGTTATACTCACCCCTGCACGGGCTTTGCCCACACGTATCGTGTCTTGTAAAAATGTGCAGGCTTTTAAAAGAGTCCAGGGTAGAGAAGGATAAGACTGAGATTTGTAAGTTCCCTACGGGCCGAGGAGTTTTTATGGCTACGATCAGTAGTCCCAGAACCTCTTTGTGTTTACAGGTTGGACTTTTTAGTTTTTAGACTCTTGTTTTTCTTGTTTTTTGTGGGCTTGTATTCTTGCCCAATTTACTTTCTGTACATTACTTCCATTGTACTCTATTGGTTGGGTTTAGTTTTATACATTCATTTTGTTCCGTATTTGTTTTTACATTTCATCATTTGTGATCTTGGAGATGTGTGTGTGTGAATATGTACTTAGGCATTGCCTCCCATGTTAGTAATATGCCTACTCAGTGCTAGTCACTAGCCCCTGGCCTATTGGGGGCAGGCTTGGGGAGTCGCAGCATGGGACCCACCAGGATGGGTCATGACATGAAATTTTATGTGTCATAAACTTATTTGTAACACCCCAAGCTTCTACGGTATGCTTCTCTTTGAATAGTGCAATAACGTGTGTTGTACGCAACATCGAGTTCTAACACACACCACAACCAATCAAACTAGCTGTTATGAATAGTAATACCTACTTTTTAAAATTTTATAAATTTTATTTCTCAAAATGGACTTCATTTTTGGATTCGGAGTATCGAATTTAGCCTAAGGTGAAATTTTGGTACTTTTCGGATAACTTTAATATTTTGATCAATAGTGAAAATTACAAAATTTTAATTAAAAACAACTTTTTTAATCAAAAAAATTAATAGTGATAAATTATGAATTTGAGTGGTTTTAAAGTATATTTTGAATATATTTTTACCATTTAATACAATGTTGGTCATTTTACATAATTTTACAATTAAACTGGACATAAACAAGTGTCAATCTTTTGATAGTTTTTATATCTTAAAACACGCTTTTTGTTTTAACAACGGGAATTAATTTTAAATTAATTTCTGCCACTTCTGTGTTTTGAATTTAGAAAAATGTATTCCATATTTAGAATCAGTATGTTCAAGTTGTGTAAATAGGTAACTTTTATTTTTAAACATTTTGAATAATTACTTTGGTAAATATTTTATTTACCATGGTTAAAGGGTAAATCCGGTAAATAAGGGTTAAAAATAATATTATAATAATAAAAAATTACCCTAAAACGTGTCCTAGATTTACTTTTTGATACATTTCCTACCATGGGCATCTTTGGGTCGATTTTTGGACCCCATGGAGCCACTTGTAAGTGATAATGAGACTTTATATTAATTAAGTTAAAATAAATACAAAAATGACATAAGCATATATCTTTTAGAAAAACATTTTTTACATTGGGTTATATATGTTGGATTTTTAATTATAAATATTACATAGAAAGATACAAATATTTCATACATAATTATATTTTATTTATAATTTTTAAACAATAACTATTGTAATTTATGTATGACACAATGATGATGATGTAATTACCATAATAGAGAAAATTAAAATAATTGATATTATAAATACCCAAATAAATAAAATTTGAAACTTTTTATGAATTATACTAATTTTATAGGTTAAGATGACATGTTAGGATTATCTTAATTAACTTTTTTAGAAGTAATCATTCTTTTATGAGTTTTAGAAAAATCAATTATTGAATAGTGTCAAAATTGACATAAAAGAGATTTTAAAACAAATATTATATTATTAATTGATATTAAATTCATAAAAATATAAGGTTAGTCCAAGAGAATTATATCATGATAGGTGTATTATAAATGGACCACTTGTGGGTCTCTTGGATTTATATGGTAAGTTTATTAACCATATAATATAAAAATACAAAGAGACATTGTAAAAGTGAAACTAATTAACTAAGAGTTAATACTTAAAGATAAGGTTAATATAGTAACCCGAACCTGTCTAAATCTTATTGGTTGAGTGGGTTTCGACTAATACCCACCTTAACCTTTAAATAATACACTTTGGAGCCATTAGAAACCGAATATGAATTTATTATAAAATAACATTTCTAGCTTTTCCAAAGGTGCCCCTCACCCCTCTTATAAAAGGGCACTCCTCCTTCTCATTAAATCACACCTTCAAAGCCTTTTTTATCGGCCAAACCATGCCCAAATAATCTCTCAACATCCCTAAATTCATCTTATAGGCCTTACTTTAGTCATAAAGCCAACCTAAGGATCCCTTTTGATCAAATCAAAAGGAAGAACCCGAAGAAGAGGTAATGATTTCACCACCCCTTTTCAAGTTCCTTTCTTCTTCCACTTCTTATATCTTTGTTATTACCATTCTAAAATAATAAATCCAGTATATTATATATACATTGATGTTATTATAAACATGGTACAAACATATTCAGTATTCTATCCATCCTTTGAATGACATTTTACCATACGTGCGTACGTACGACTTACCGTCTCCACGTCGTGGTGTAATTGTTATTCAATAAATTATTATTTGGATGGGTATAATAATGATGTGTAATTCATTTAAATAATAAATATCACATGATAATGATTCTGTATATATGATATAACATCCAATTAAATATTATTTTAATATCAAAATAATGATATTGTCGCTTGTGCGTACGTACGGACTACCGTCTCCATGAACGCAATGAGATTCATTCTCCATCGTATCCATTCAAGTATAATTCTCATTTGATGATTAATAATAGTATCTAAGGACTTTATATCATTCTGGATATGAATAAGATACAACCTATCCATGACAGACACAGCTTACATAACAAAACATATAAAAGAAAACGAGTAAGTTAACAACTGAAATGACGATAATTCTAAAATATTATTAACAAAGCAATGTTAAAAGATCATATATGATATCATATTAATATATATGATTCTTGTATAATTTAAAAAAAATTATTTCACCATTATACAGGAGGTTAACCTACCCCAACAAAGGAAAAGTACAAGGTAAGGGTTTATTTTTCAATCTCTTCATTATCCGAGGGAGTTTATACGTAATAATCTACTGGGATTTCTTTATCATCCACATCCATGTTTCTTAAAAATGCATTTAAAAACATTTTTACTATTTACTATAATATGGTTTAAAGTCATTTATACACTTGTTGACTTTTATAAGTGGTTTATAAAAGAATCTTTCCGTCGTTTTCCAAACAAGGTCCTTTTTAACCTTTTCGACAGAATTAAGGTAAGAATGTTTTTTTAACTTATACGGCCGGTGCGGAAATTTTCCACCGTTATAAAATTGTCGAAGCTTCCCTTACAAGCTTATAATAATATTTTCAAAAAAAATGTTTTATTTTATAAATATATGACTCTTAAATGATTTCAAAATAGAAAGAGATATTTCTCTCAAAAGAGTTTTGATTTCATCTATGTCAACATCCTTTGATGGATTTTACGCTTATTTAAAGTTGATTTATTATGATACAAAACTTCTATATTGTATTAAAGGTTTTGTGATATGTTTGACTATGGATGTGTTATTTTTATACCATTCATGGTTTATGGATGAAGTATTTACATCTCGTATGCTAGTTTTATTACAAATGTTTATGTTATGTTTAAACCTTTTCATGTGGGAATGCATTGGACTTAATATGTGACGGGTGGAGCCAGCTATAGCTCCTCGATGCATCGTTAGGTATCATGAGACAAACTAGTGTCTTGGAACAAGGCTTAGGCAAAATCTTATTTTTAGTCTTGGCACGAGGCCCTGGCTATGTGGTTATGATAGTCTGGCATTATGCATTCCATCATTATGAAAGTGGTTATTGATATTGCATGTGAATATTAGATTAGTAGAATATCCATGTGAATAAGTAAATGGAATTATTTCATTTTATTTTTTCCATACTATTTTGATGTTAAAGTTTAAAAAGATTTCGTTTTAGTTATACATTGCCTTAAATGTTTATTCTTATTTATGAAATTTTCCGCTATATTGTTAACCATACTGGGCATTTGAGCTCACCCCTTTTCTATGTTTTATTTTTTCCCAGGATGTGAAGAAGTAATTTATGAATGACCTACAGGGATAGTATGAGGGGATAAGAGAGTGGACTATGGAGATTATATTTTTTTAGTTTTCATTTTATGATGTAATGTAAACTTTATTAATATATATAGTGTTTCCAAGGCTACTAAACTAATCGGTCTTTCGAGATTTGATCTTTCTTGTGATCATGCCAATGTTATTTAATAATGCACCGACTCTGGGTAACTGGGGTCAGGGCATTATAGTTGGTATCAGAGGAAGTTTAGTACAAAACTTGGAAGCTATATTTAGATAAACTCTGATTAGAGCACATAGACCTAAGATGGACTTTGAAGATTAGTATAGAAGAACTTCCTAAAATTTTTGTATTGTAGAGATTTTGTGAGTTTTCCGAGCAATAAATCCCTGTCTGGACACGAGCAGGTAGTGGCAGCTCTGGCACAGATGTACCTAGGGGTAAAACCTGAAAACACCGCTTTGAGCTAGACTCGAACGGGAACTGGTGCACGACAACGGGCATTTCTACACTCTTGGTTACGACACTCTCGGGGGATATTCATAGGATAACTCTCATTTTCATTACAAATCATTATGAATGGTTTATGAGTATATACTTACTCAAAGAAAACATTTTTATGATTATGGATTATATCCATAAATAGTTCAATTTATGTTAAGTGTTTTAGAAGTATGGAATTAGGTATTTTGATTCATAAACTGATCTAGTTTATACCATTGTTTAGAAATGGAACCTAGTGGAAGAAATTGAAACCATATCAATGCATTCAATCCATGTAGGGATTTCCCTCTTGCTCAAGATAATTATAGTGGATTTGGTGATGCAACTGGTACCAATCAGCTAATCACCATACTAGGACAACTCACTTAGGTTATGAATAATAACCTTACCCGTATGGAGCACCCTGATCCGCAACGTGGAGGATCAATGTTAGATCGCTTCATGAGGCAACAACCACCAAAGTTCAATGAGATTACAAATCCCTTAGTAGCTAAGAAATTGATAAGTTCCCTAGAGAAAATATTTCAGGCTTTGGGAAGTAGTGAAAGGGAAAAAGTTATCATGGTAGTTTACCGCCTCACTGGAAATGCTGATCAATGGTGGTCATTGATTCAAAACATGAAGGAAGATGATGAAGTATAAAATATGTAATGGAGGGAGTTCAAAGATCTATTTTTAGAAAAATACTTTCCTTGTGACCATCGAGCAGATATGGAAATACAATTTCCGAGTTTGATACAAAATAAGGATGAGAATGTCGCGAAGTATGAGGATAACTTTACGAGGTTAGCAAGGTATGCTGGAGATTATATACGTAACCCAATAAGTAAGATTGATCGTTTCTTTGATGGGTTAAAATCATTTCTCCATCGAGCATTAGTCTCGCAATCCTTCTCATCGTACGAATACATTGTTTCATGTGCTATCAAGACAGAGAAAGAATTCTTTAAGTCATATGACTTTAATGAAAAGCCAGAGAAGAAGAGATCTACTGATCAATGTGGGAATGTAAATAAAGGGAATATAGGAAAAGTTGAATATCCATCCCACAGTAAATGTGGGAAGAAACACCCCGGTACTTTCTTAAAAGGAACGGGAGTCTGTTACAAGTGTGGTGAAAAATGCCACCAAGCTCTTGATTGCAAGGGGAAGAAGGAAGGTACCGATGTCCAATGCTACAATTACAGGGAGATGGGACATTATGAAAATGAATGTCCTAAGCGTCAGGGGAACTTACCTCAGAAAATTCCAAGGGATCAAGGCCAATCTTATGCTATCACTACTGCTGAGGTAGAAGCTCCGAAAGACGTGGTGGCAGGTAATTTAACGGTTTCCTCAAGTTTAGAAAATGCATTATTTGATTCTGGATCATCACATTGTTTCATATCTTCCCAGTTTGCTAAGAAAAATAGATATTTACAATTTTATTTAACAAGGGAGTTGTCAGTTAAAACTCCTATGGAAAGTATCATTGCAACAATGTTTTGTGAATCAGTCCCCATTAGAGCACATAAATGTTCTTTATCCTCTGATCTCATTGTCATACCTATGATTGAGTTTGATATAATCCTAGTTATGGATTGGATTTCGGACCATGATGCGAATATTTATTGTTAGAAGAAGGAGGTTACGATTTTTGATGATGATGATAAGGAACACCTTATCTTTAGAGTAGAATCATCACCACCTAATTCTTATCTAGATCCACCCCCAATAGCTCAACTAAATTCAATTATTGGGGAGGAAGAGAATGAAATGATTGTGGGTGAGGAAAGGAATGTTCAAATAGAGGATGTACCTGTTGTGAAAGAATATGTAGATGTGTTTCCAAAAGATTTACCTGGACATCCTCCAAAACGAGAAGTTGAGTTTTCCATTGATTTAATTCCTGGATCAAGTCCTATATCGAAGAACCCTTATAGAATGGACACTATAGAATTAGTTGAACTAAAGAAACAACTAGAGTAATTGAGTAATAAGGGATTTATTCGCCCTAGTGTTTCTCCGTGGGGAGCCCCTCTTCTTTTTGTTAAAAAGAACGATGGATCTATGAGGTTATGTATCGACTATAGGGAGATCAATGCTATAACAATAAAGAACAAGTATCCCCTACCTCGCATTGATGATTTATTTGACCAACTCCATGGAGCTCAATACTTTTCAAAGATTGACCTTAGATCTGGATACCATCAGTTGTGTTTGAAGAAGGAAGACATTCCGAAGACAGCATTTCGAACCAGGTACGGGCATTATGAGTTTACAGTAATGCCTTTTGGATTGACTAATGCACCCTCTGTATTTAGGGATCTGATCAATAGAGTTTTCAAGGAATATCTCGATGAATTTGTGGTGGTATTTATTTATGATATCTTGGTATACTCCAAAAGCTACGAAGATCATGAAAATCACTTGCGCATTATCCTGAAGACTCTGAGAATACATGAATTATATGGGAAGTTTAGAAAGTGTGAATTCTGGCTTCAGGAGATTTCTTTTCTTGGTCATATTGTCTCTAAAGATGCAATCTCTGTTTATCCTTCTAAGACCAAGGCAATCAAATAATGTCATGCACCGACGAGTGTAACTAAGGTATGTAGTTTTATTGGTTTAGCAGGTTATTATCGATGTTTCGTCTAGAATTTTGCACGGTTGGCCAACCCTTTAACAAAGCTCACACGTAAAGGGGTTAAATTTGTTTGGAAAAAAGAGTGTGAAGAATGTTTCTAAGAACTAAAGAGAAGATTAGTCAATTCTCATATATTGACTCTACCATCGGGGAATGATGGGTTCATTATTTATAGTGATTCATCGAAGAAAGGACTTGGTTGTGTCCTTATGCATAATGATAGGGTTATTGCCTATGCATCACGACGGTTTAAAATTCATGAACAAAACTATCCTAATCATGATCTCGAGTTAGCAGTTGTGATCTTTTCTTTGAAGATATAGAGGCACTACCTCTATGGTGAAAAATGTGAAATTTATACTGATCACAAGAGTTTGAAGTATATTTTCTCACAAAAAAAACTCAACATGAGGAAAAGGAGATGGCTTGGATTACTCAAGGATTATGATTGTACGATACACTACCACTTGGGGAAAGCAAACAAGGTGGCAGATGCTTTGAGCAGAAAAGACCATGGAGTTTTGAACAATATGAGAATTGAGAGGGATCCAATTTTCATGGATCTTGTGAAGATGGACATGGGAATAATCAGGGAAGGTGAAACATCAAATCTTTTTCAAATGGTTTCCAAAACATCTTTACTAGAAAGGATTAAGAGTTCTCAAACCAATGATGAATAATTTCAAAATAAGATTAAAGTTGTGAATGATGGGAGACTGAGAGACTTTGTGTATGAAGAAGGAATTTTGAAATTCGGGAAGAGACTTTTTATTCCCGTTATACCTGATCTAAAAAGGGAATTGATGGATGATGCTCATAGTTCCAATTTCTCTATACACCCTGGGAGCACCAAAATGTATAGAGACTTGAAGGAACATTTTTGGTGGGACAACATGAAGAGGGATATTTCTGATTTTGTGTCAAGATGTATGGTTTTTCAACAAGTGAAAGCTGGAAGGCAACAGCCTGGAAGAGTCATGCAACCTCTTTCCATACCAGAGTGGAAATGGGACAATATTACGATGGTCATTGTCATGGGGCTTCCAAAGACTCCTAGAAGGAACGATGCAATATGGGTTATTGTTGATCATCTTACTAAGTCAGCACATTTTCTTGATATATGAGAAGATCTATCACTGGAACGTGTAGAAATAGTATATATTAATGAAGTGGTGAGACTTCATGGAGTACCCCTATCGATTGTTTCTGATCGTGATCCCCATTTTACATCAAGATTCTGGAAAAGTCTTCAGAAAGCTTTGGATACTGAACTTCATTTGAGCACTGCCTACCACCCTCAAACAGATAGATAATCAGAATGAACTATTAAAACCTTTGAAGACATGTTGAGATCCTACTCACTTGACTTTATGGGCATGTGGGATAAATATTTACCTCTGGTAGAATTTTCTTATAACAATAGCTTCCATTCGAGTATTCAGATGGCACCATATAAAGCGTTATACAGAAAGAGATGTCGCACACCATCCTGTTGGGATGACGTTGGTGAAAGAAAACTTATAGGCCCAGAACTAGTGGAAGAAACGATGGAAAAGGTTAAGGTAATCCAAAATCATATCAAAGCAACTCAAAGTAGGCAGAAGAGATATGCCGATAATCGAAGGAAGGATTTGGAATTTCAAGTCGGTGATCATGTTTTCTTGAAGTTATCTCCATGGAAGGGAGTCATACGTTTTGGTAAGAAAGGTAAATTGAGTCCCAGGTACATCGGACCTTTCGAAATTCTAGAATGAATTGGGGTTGTAGCTTACCATTTGGCAATGCCGCCAAGTCTCTCCAAAGTTCACGATGTGTTCCATGTATCACTATTGAGGAAATACATGCCTAACCCAACGCATGTACTCACCTTTGAGGAATTAGAACTAGAAGCTGATATATCTTATTGTGAAGATCCTGTCAAGATTATTGATATGAGATAACAAGTACTGAGTAACCGGACGACTCGTCTGTTAAAAGTCTTGTGGAGAAACCATAAGATAGAAGAGGCAACGTGGGAACCCGAGGAACTTATGATGAAAAACCACCCAAGTCTTTTCATGTGGTAGTATTCTAGACATTTTGAGGAAAAAATTATTTGAATGAGGGGATAATGTAACACCCCAAGCTTCTACGGTACGCTTCTCTTTGAATAATGCAATAGCTTGTGTTGTACGTAACATCGAGTTCTAACACACACCACAACCAATCAAACTAGCCATTATGAATAGTAATACCTAATTTTTAAAATTTTAGAAATTTTATTTCTCAAAATGGACTTCATTTTTGGATTCAGAGTATTGAATTTAGCCTAAGGTAAAATTTTGGTACTTTTCGGAAAACTTTAATATTTTGATGAATAGTGAAAATTACTAAATTTTAATTAAAAACAAATTTTTAAATCAAAAAAAATTAATAGTGATAAATTATGAATTTGTGTGGTTTTAAAGTATATTTAGAATATATTTTTACCATTTAATACAATTTTGGTCATTGTACATAATTTTACAATTAAACCGGACGTAAACAAGTGTCAATCTTTTGATAGTTATTATATCTTAAAAACACGCTTTTTTTAACAACGGGAATTAATTTTAAATTAACTTCTGCAACTTTGGTATTTTGAATTTTGAAAAATGGATTCCATATTTGGAATCAGGATGTTCAAATTTTTTAAATAGGTAACTTTAATTTTTAGACATTTTTAATAATTACTTCGGTAAATATTTTATTTATCATGGTTAAAGGGTAAATCCGGTAAATAAGGGTTAAAAAATAATATTATAATAATAACAAATTACCCTAAAACGTGTACTAGACTTATTGGTTGATACATGTCCGACCATGGGCATCTTTGGGTCGATTTTTGGACCCCATGGAGCCACTTGTAAGTGATAATGAGACTTTATATTAATTAAGTTAGAATAAATACAAAAATGACATAAGCATATATCTTTTAGAAAAAAAAATTTACATAGTTTTATATATGTCTTAATTTCGATTATATATATTAATTAGAAATATAAAAAGATTTCCTACATAATTATATTTTATTTATAATTTTTAGACAATGAATAATTAAATTTATTTATGACACAATGATGATGCAGTAATTACCATAATAGTGACAAATTAAAATAATTGATATTATAAATACCCAAATAAATATAATTTGAGACTTTTTATGAATTACAATAATTTTATAGGTTAATATAACATGTTATTATTGACTTAATTAACCTTTTTCAAAGTAATCATTCTGTTATGAGTTTTACAAAAAATCAATTATTGAATAGTGTCAAAATTGACATAAAAGAGTTTTTAAAACAAATATTATATTATTAATTGATATTAAATTTCTAAAAATCTAAGGTTCGGCCAATAGACTTATATCATGATATTTTTATCATTAATTGACTAATTGTGGGTCTCTTGTATGTATATAGTAAGTTTATTAACCATATAATATAAAAATACAAAGAGACATTGTAAAAGTGAGGCTAATTAAATAAGAATTAATACTTAAAGATAAGGTTAATATAGTAACTCAAACTTGTCTAAATACAATTGGTTGAGTGGTTTTCGACCTATACCCACCTTAACCTTTAAATAATCCACTTTGGATCCATTAAATACCGAATATGAATTTATTATAAAATAATATTTCTAGCTTTTCCAAAGGTGCCCCTCACCCCTCTTATAAAAGGGAACTCATCCTTCTCATTAATTCACACCATCAAATCCTTTTGGTTCGGCCAAACCCTACCCAAATACTCTCTCAAATTCCCTAACTTTATCTTAGAGGCATTACTTTAGTCATAAATCCAACCTAAGGAGCCCTTTTGATCAAATCAAAAGGAAGAACCCGAAGAAGAGGTAATGATTTCACCACCCCTTTTCAAGTTCCTTTCTTCTTCCACTTCTTCTATCTTTGTTATTACCATTCTAAAATAATAACTCCAGTATATTATATATAATTTGATGTTATTATAAACATGTTACATCCATATTCAGTATCCTATCCATCCTTTGAATGACATGTCACCATACGTGCGTACGTACAGCTTACCGTCTCCACGTCGTGGTGTAATTGTTATTCAATAAATTATTATTGGATCGGTATAATAATGATGTTTTATTCATGTAAATAATAAATATAACATGATGATTATTTTTTATATATTATATACCATCCAATTAAATATTATTTTAATATCAAAATAGTGATATTGACGCTCGTGCGTACGTACGGACTACCGTCTCCACGAACGCGATGAGATTCATTCTTCATAGTATCCATTCAAGTCTAATTCTCATTTGATGATTAATAATAGTATCTAACGACTTGATATCATTCTAGATATGAATAATATAACCCCTATCTATGACAAACACATCTTACGTAACAAAACATATAAAAGAAAACGAGTAAGTTAACAATCGAAACGACGATAATTCTAAAATATTATGAACGAAGCATTGTTAAAAAATCATATATGATATCATATTAATATATATAATTCTTGTATAATTTAATAAAAATTATTTCACCATTATAAAAGAGTTTAACCTACCCCAACAAAGGAAAAGTACAAGGTAAGGGTTTATTTTCCAATCTCTTCATTATCGGAGGTTGTTTATACGTAATAATCTACTCGGATTTCATTATCATCCACATCCATGTTTCTTAAAAATGTATTTCAAAACATTTTTACTATTTACTAGAATATGGTTTAAAGTCATTTATACCCTTGTTTACTTTTATAAGTGGTTTATAAAGGAATATTTCTGTTGTTTTCCAAACAAGGTCCTTTTTAACCTTTTCGACAGAATTAAGGTAAGAATGTTTTTTTAACTTATTCAGCGGGTGCGGATATTTTCTGCTGTTATAAAATTGTCGAAGCTTCCCTTAAAAGATTATAAGAATATTTTCAAAGAAAATGTTTTATTTTATAAATATATGACTCTTAAATGATTTCAAAATAGAAAGAGATATTTCTCTAAAAATATTTTTGATTTCATCTATGTCAACATCCTTTGATGGATTTTACGCTTATTTGAAGTTTATTTATTCTGATACAAAACTTCTATATTATATTGAAGGTTTTGTGATATGTTTGACTGTGGATGTGTTATTTTTATACCATTCATGGTTTATGGATGAATTATTTACATTTCTTATGCTAGTTTTATTACGAATGCTTATGTTGTGTTTAAACCTTTTCATATGGGAATGCATTGGACTTAATATGTGACGGGTGGAGCCCGCTATAGCTCCTCGATGCATCGTTAGGTCTCATGAGACAAACTAGTGTCTTGGCACAAGGCCTCGGAAAAATCTTATTTGTAGTCTTAGCATGAGGCCTTGGCTATGTGGTTATGATAGTCTGGAATTTTGCATTCCATCATTATGAAAGTGGTTATTGATATTGCATGTAAATATTCGATGAGTAGAATATCCATGTGAATAAGTAAATGAAATTATTTCATTTTATTTTTTCTATAGTATTTTGAAGTTCAAGTTTAAAAGGCTTTTGTTTTATTTATACATTGCCTTAAAGTTTTATTCTTATTTACGAAAGTTTCCGCTATATTGTTATCCTTACTGCGCATTTGAGCTCACCCCTTTTCTATGTTTTATTTTTTCCCAGGATGTGAAGAATTAATTTATAAATGACCTAAAGGGATAGTATGAGGGGATAAGAGTGTGGACTATGGAGATTATATTGTTGTAGTTTTCACTTTATTATGTAATGTAAACTTTATGAATATATCTAGTGTTTCCAAGTCTACTAAACTAATCGGTCTTTCGAGATTTGATCTTTCTTGTGATCATGCCAATGTTATGTAATAATGCACCGACTCTGGGTAACTTGGGTCAGGGCGTTACATTATTAATCTACCCTAATATTCCCATAACATTTTTTGTTCCTATACCAGCTATATTGGTTTCCGCAGTAGGGTAATATCTATATTTTTCATGAGTACATATACCATTCTTCCTCTTATGATCCATTTCTAAATAATGTAACATACTAGATTAGTTTATAAAATTATGAACTTTTATAATTCTAAATATGGAATAACACATAATAAAAAATGAAATTTTTATTCACATCTACTATGATAATTATAAACTTGGATTCTTTGGGGATATCATTACATATAAATTCTTCAAAATGGTTTGTAAAGAAAATTTGAATTATCCTAAGTGTATCCTATAGGAGTTTCAAATCAGGTGCACATTAAGACCCATTTTCATGTACAAGGTAATGCCGAGTCGGGTCTGATGCACCTTGATGGATTTGTTACACCTCAGTACATCTATGTCTGAACTACATCCACTTTTAGTCTCTGGACGTGCATATATTACTAGAAATACCCACATAATCCCTATTGTTCCAAAATTATAGGATGTTCTTCCAAACTTATCATCAAATACAACCTTACGATTATGTTCCATAATCTATATTTTCTAAATCCAGTTTCTAGGGATGCTGCTAACCCAATTTTGATGCTAACGTTAATATTAAGACCCCATAAGTTTGGAGCCAGTGCATTATTTTTTTACATTGGCATAGATACAAGCTTTAAATCCCAAGGGATTGAACATTTTAGCAGTTTTTAAAAACTATATTACATACATGATACCTATATTACATTGGTAAATATAAAATAATACATGATACATAATAAAATGAAATAATTTGAATCTTTTAAAGCGTATTCAATGGTTTCTTCATCATAAACTGGGAGAAAGGAAACATAATAAGGGTGAGATCAAATTATCAATAGTGGTGTGTAAATTAGAATAAAATGTGAATTTATGAGAAAAATAAACATTTCATGGTATATAATCAATAACAAATTCCATTAAAATAACTAGATAATGCATAACCAATATAGAATTGTAAGAAACTGAAACACATTCCATTTAATCAATAAAATGAGAATAGAATGTGTCCAAATATAAATAAAATAAAAGATATCATGGATAAAAAAATTGAGTCTAAATGAGGGAAAATATTAATTATTAGATTCCATGTTTCCTAGATACATGGTATATTTACTGTTAATACCTTTCGCAAGACAGTTTACCTTATTTGGTAAAAACCCATCTAATTTAGCCAACTAATTCATCTCATGAGACTACCAATTCATCAAGCGGCTATCTATAACCAGGACTAACCCATATCTTAAATTTACAAATAATTCCTCATATATTAATTAATATATTTAATTCATGAACAATTCTCCTTATAAAATATATATATTTAATAAAAGATACGAATTTACAAATAATTCCCCAATTAATAAAATAATTCCTTAATTAATAAAAAATCTTCGAAAGTGAAAACCATATGTAAAAAAGGTATACAGATTATGAAATAATAATATTTATTGAATGATAATGTAGATATTTAAAATATTATAATGTACCCAAAAAAAGTATCATAAGGATGTGATTGTTTCAAGATAAAGTTAACAATCGCAAAAGAAATTGATACTGCAAAGATAACTTTTACCACTTGGAAACATTCAAGTAAAACCCCTTAGATGAGATAATTAAAAGTAAAATCATAAATACCATGAATATAAAAGTATTCATGACATAATATATCAATATGGGTAGTATATACACCACAAAAAATAAATAAGTGGTGATATTAATGTATGCCTTTATATAAAGAAAAGTGAGATATGAATCACTTACCATAACATTCCATTTTGTTGTGTGGTATTTAACCCTATGTATAGTGATTTAAACATAGTACTAACTAATAATTTAACCTTACTAATATTTATGACATCTTATATGATATTATTATAATATCTTATTACCCATTTGATATCAATCAGTCATTATTTTCACAATTTTCGGTGTAAATTACCTAGTTTTACGAGTTTGTTTTGACCTGTTATTTGTTGTTCATATTAATTAGATCACAATTTAATCATATCTAAAAATTAAACCATGATATATATAAAATATATATTCATTATATATTTATTTATAATAATCCATATTATTTGGAGATAAGAAATTAAATACATCGTTCATGGAGACGGCATGTCGTATGTACTCATGAACGCTGCTTTCATTTCTTTTCTATATTAAAAGAATGAAAATTAAGTTATATATTTGTATATTATAATTAAATTATAATATATATTTAATATATTTAACATAATATTATTAAAATCAACCACTATATGGTCCATGTACAGTGTGAACGAATCACATCACATTGAGGAACCGGTAGTCTACACATCTAAAAATGTTGTTATCTTTTTTACAAAAACCATAAATCGTAAGGGTATGGATTATATAAAAAATAATAATGAATAAATACATTATAAATAAAAAATATTTGATATATAAATATATTATCAATCATAATTCCTAACATGAGAAGTGGTAAAGGAAAAAATGAACAATCATCGTTTTATGAGGTGGTAGTTCGTTGTACACATAAATGGTAGGTTCATTACCGATTAGATGGATGTGTCTATAAGTTAAGGTAGAAACCTTAAAATAAAAACAAATCAGTATATTGAGTATTATTATTTTATTATATAATCTTTTAATAAGATTATTTTCTGGGATGGATTATGTAAATAATACAAAAGATCATGAGGAAGGATGTTGCCTTTTCTTTGGGTAACTCCTTTTGGTTTACACCAAAGGACTTCATAGAATGAATTTATTCTTAAATTGGGTCTTATATTTTAATATTAGGGATGTTTCAAAATTATTTGAACAGATTTTGGGTGATAAAAAGTGCATGAGATGTGTGGATAATTGGAGGGTTGAGTTTATTTTTATAATGGAGGAGCAGTAGCATTCTTGTAAATTTTTTAAAAGGGAATTGCACCCACATTTTACCTATGATAAGTGGACCCAATAATAAAAACGATTCTATAAAATGGATTATTGGGTATAAATATTTCCATAAAATAGTTTTTATACAAGTTTCTAGGTTATTTTGGGCCTTAAGTTTAAGGTTTTTTTGTGTATTAATCTAATTTTTCCCTTAATCGTTGTAATTAATTTTAATCACTTTCCCTAATATTTTTGGTAATAATTTATGTTTGATTTAATATAAATTTTAAATTATTATGATTAAAAATATTGTATCTATTTTTCTAAATTCCAATCATAGAAGTGGCAGAAATTAATTTAAAATTTATCTCATAGACGGGACCACAATGTGGGTTTTTTAAGTAAAAATATTCAAAAGTTTGCTATGTTTTTATATCCAATTTAAAAATTAAATTGATTACAATGATCTAAATTAGATTAATTTATGTGAAAATTAAATAACTAAAAATTAATGCAAATTAAAATTTTAACTTAACCTTATAAATAAATTTAAAAAAAGAAGTTTTGAATTAAAATTCAGTATATTTCACTATTCATAAAAGAATGAAACTTCGTAGAAAAATAAAAAAACACCCCAACCTAATTTTTATGTTTTTAATTAAAAAATTAATTTTAATTTTTTATATTAACTTCATAAAATTTTATAAATTCATATTAAATATAGGGGAACTATTAAAAGGTGGAAAAATTATTTTATAATAATATAGGTTTTTATGCGTAATATTGGGTTTGTTCTTATCTTATGATTATAAAATTTATTAGATAAATGCCAAAAACATTTTTTTGAATATAATATATATATATATATATTAAATTAATATCACTCATTAATTTTATTTAATTTAATTTATTAGGATAAAATGACTTCATGATCATAAAAACATTTTCTTATAAAAATATCCCCTTTATATTCAATTGGTTCTTATATTAATTTCTAATTAATTTCTAAACAGTGAAACAAACCATATATTTTCATAATTTAGTTAATCCTATTCATGACCATATATTTAACAGCTAGTTTATATCTTATTATAATAAATAATAATATTTTTAATAATATATTATTGTTCGGAAAAACTTAGTCTTGTATTTTAGGAAAGCCATCAAGGAAAGTCAGTCTTTCATGTAACACAAGCTAACCTCGATGTTCCATGCAGATCAAGAAAAAATTTATGATTCTTATAACATAAGCATAACTTTATGTTTCGTATAAAAAATATAGGGAAAATTTTAAATTTATTCTAAAAGGAAAATATTGTAATGTCTTGGGGTGTTACATTCTCCCCACTATAAATAAATTCTATCCTCACATTTTAAAAATAATCTTGGTAATCAAGGGATTTATTTTTGAAAATAAACTATGGTCTAAATACCAACATTTTAAATTGGTTTAATAATAAATATTATTAATAAGAGAAGAAGGGAAGGGCAATGGTCACGTAACTATGTCCCCTAGTAGGAGAACACAGGTGCGAAATTGAATAATGGATATGAATGAAAAATATAATAATCATGTTTTGATAGAGAGTGATAGAGAACATGTTTAGATGAAAGTTTATAAACACAAATTGGTAAACCACTTTTATGAGAAATTTCATTGATATTATCAAAAATGGTGATAATAGGAGAAAAAATTTGTTTCTTGTGCATTTTTCTTATAGTTGTGGAATTATTTCACTCTATAAGAATATAAATAAATATACATTTCAATTTCATAAAAATATTATTATCCTTTGGTTGTTACTTGAACTATTTTCTACTTCATTTATTAGAATAGGTTTCATCATATGTTGATACAATACATTAACATCTAAAACCTAATGAAAAGATTAAAATAAGTCATTTAATAAATAGATACATTTTCAAAAAGATTATGATCCAACAATTTATAGGGAAGGCCACAGAATTTCCAATAAAAAACTTATCAAACAACATGAAGTGACTTTTAATCATCACATACCAAACATATGAATATGGTAATAACATGAATCTACATAAATATTTATTGAAAATAGGAATTCATATTTTTAATTAAATAGAATATAAATTATTGCATGTATTTATTAAATCCATAAATGATGTAAACTCCATCTATGATAGAATAAACCACTTTGTTAATAAATCGTTACTCAGTTCCAAGGTAGTCATCACTTATTCGATTTACATTATCCAAATAAATCATTTATTTATCTTAATATAATTATCTTAATATTAAGATCATATTAATGTTTATTTATCCCTTAACTATGTTTTTAAAAATGAATTAACTTTCTACAAATTCACTAATCTTGGTACAATTCAACATGTGATCTCAAATCCTTATTAAAATAGTATTTCAGTGCAATCCTTACATATTTTGTAACTCTTATAAATTTTACATCATTGATAAAATATTGAAATAACATAATTATTAAATATAAATAAAATACCATTAATCATTTCACTTTGGTTGTATAAAAAACATAATATTGAATTTTATACCTTAGCTTCTTTAGAGGTATATTCTATTGATTCTTGGGGCATTCGTTTGTGTAGTTCCTTATATCCTTGCATCTCTAACTCTAAATATAATCTTTTTTTATTTCTTCCCATTGAATTATTTTTCCTAGAAACCCTTTTATATGAACTTATGAAAAAATCACAATCCTTTCAAGAATTTTCCAAGGTGATTATTTCAACAATTATCCCATGTGAGAAAAGTTTTATTTCCATTTTCCCCTTAACTATTATTTTCTCTTCCTTTATCTTCGTCTCTTACTTCTATTTGAATCAATAAGACTTGTTCAATTATGTCTTTATCTTGGTAGTACATAAAACCATTTCATCTTATGAAGATAATTTTTGAGATACTGGATCCCTTAAAATATTTATCTTAAGAACATCAATGAAATGATAAATCCTGCATTATGTTTTGTGTATGATATACATAGAAAACCTTGCTAACATTTTAAAGGTGGAATCATATTATACAAAAATTTATTCATCCTTTTTATTTAAACTAATTAAAATTCTCTTAATCTCATTTTGTTGATCATTAGGAAAGCATTTGTTGAAGAATGTCTCCTTAAAAGTTCTCTATTCTAAGAGTTCTATTTCTTCTTCCACCCAAGTATTCTGGATAAAATGACCACCATTGATTCGCATAGCCACTAATACAATACTCTAAAAGTGTAACCTTTTCATTTTCTCCACATCCCAATTCTATGAATATCTTATCTAAATAATTAATCCATTTTATCAACCACCATCTGGTCAGTAGTACCACTAAATGATGGGGGGCTCTATCGCATAAAGTGATCCAACATCGAAGAATCTCTCTATGGAATAGGTTTATCCATTAGGGAAAGGTTATGTGTTATAACCCGATTAGGCTACCTTGATATTTCCATAAAAGTTTCAATTTCAATACCAATTGTATTTATTTCCTCAGTAGGGAAATATCTACATTTTCCACGAGTATTGTTACCATTCTTCCTTCTATGTTCCATTTATAAACAATGTCACATAATGGATTTTTACATAAAATTATAATGTTTTTATAATTATAAATGTGGAATAACACTTAACATAAAATAAAAATTTTATGCATATCTACTCACATAATCATAAACATGGATTCTTTGGGGGAGTCATTACTATTAAATCCTTCAAAATGGTCTATAAAGAAAATGAAAATTATCTTAAGTGTATCCCCTGGGTGTTTCAAAACAAGTGCACAGTAAGGCCCATTATCTTGTCCATGGATATGCTGAGTTAGGCTTAATTCACCTTGTTAGAGTTGTTAGCTCTAGGTATATCTGTTCCAGAACCACATAGTATCCAGACAATGATGTGTTTCTAGGAATACCAACATAATATTTAACTTACCAAAATTCTAGGATATTATTTCACACATATCCTTGAAGTATATATTTGGGTAATATTCCCTAATATAAGTTTTCTAAATATATTTTCCATGGTTTCTGCTAAAACCACTCTAATACCAACTGTATCGCCCCACCCCAGAAGCTTGGATCTGATGTAATATTTTATTACATTGGAATAGATATAATCTTCATATACTAAGAGATAGAATAGTTTAGAACTTTTGGAAAACCATATTACATACATGATACCCATATTACATTTGGAAATATAAAATAAAACCTAATACATAATAAAATTAAATAAGTTACATCCTTGAAATCTTTTACAAAGGTTTCTTCTTCAAAACCTGGGGGAAGGAAAACAAAATAATGGTAAAATAAAATGATTAGTAATGGTAAGTAATGTGGAATAAATTATAAATTGATGAGAATAATAAACATTTAAAGGTAAAAAATTGATACCACATCTCATTCAAATAACTAGATAAGCAATAATCAATGTGGCAAGGTAAGAATCTAAAACCAATTCCATTTAATCAATAAAATTAAAATCGAATGCATCCATGTATATGTAAAAGAAAAAATATCATAGATATATAAAAAATGAGTATAATTTAGGTAAAATTTTTATTATTGGACTCCATTTTTCTTATGTACATGGTACCTTTACCATCAAGACCTTTCAGAAGACGATTTAGCATGTCAGGTATAAACCCAACTAATTTGGCCAACTAATTTGTCTCAAGAGACTACCAATGCCTCGAAAGGGTACATATAGTAGGGTCCCAACCATTTAATTCATATCCATATCATTCCAAATATATTGAGTAATCGATATAATTCATGAACAATGTCCCATATCAATTATTTGAATTGAATAAAAGATATAGATTTATCAATAATTCCCCAGTTAATCAAATAAATATCAAAGTTAACACTGTATGTAAAAATGGTAAATGTTTTAGGTAGTAATAATATATATTTCATGAGAATATGGATATTTAAAACATGTATAATGTACCATAAAATTTATCATAAGGATGTTATTGTTTAAAGAGAAAGCTAACAATCACAAAAGAAAGTGATTTTTCAAAGATAACTTTTACCACTTGGATATTTTCAATTGAAAACCCACTAGATGATATAATTCAAAGTAAAACCATAAATAACATAAATATAAAACGATTAATTATATAATATATCAAAAGGGTCATTAGTTACACCACACAAAAGAAAATAAGCGGTGATAACAGTGTATGCCTCATAGGAAGAAAAGTGAGATAAGAATCTATTGCCTTATCCTTCCTTTTGTTTGGTCTTTAACCTCCTTTATAGTGGTTTAAAAAAGTTACTAAATTATTATAGAACCATAATAATATTTATTATATCATATTTTATTTTATTATAATATCTTATTACCCATTTGATAACAATATTTCATTATTTTCCCTATTTTAGGTGTTAATTCCCTAGTTTTTCGAGTATGTTTTGACTTGTAATTTATTATTTCTATTACATAGATTTCGATTTAATCATATAAATAATGTACAAAATTATGTATATATAATATAAATTTATTATATATGTATTTAAAAATATCCATAATATTTGGAGATAAGAAATGAAATGCACTGTTCATGGAGACGGTAGGTCGTACGTATGCATGAATGCTACTTTCAATTTTTCAGTTTTAGAAAAAATAAAAATTATATGATATATATGAATATTATAATTCCAGTATCATATATATGTCATATATTTCTCATATTATTTTTAAAATCATCCACTATATGTTCAATTTATAGTGTGAACGAATAACATCACTTTGAGGATATGGTAGTCCTCAGGTCCATAAATGGTATTACCACATTAACACAAAATATAAAGAATAAGGGTATGTGTTATATATAAATTAAATAAGTATAAATAAATTAAAAAATAACATAAATATAATATATATATAAAATTACATCATAATTACCACCACGAGAGTTTGTAAAAGAAGAATGAACAATAATCATTTCATTAGGCCGTAGTTCATCGTACTCATAAATGGTAGGTCTGTTTCCCATTATATGGATATGATTATAAGTTCTTGTATAACATTTAACTTGAAAAAATCTAAGTATATTTATGTTACTGATGTTAGTATATAAACTTGAAATAAGAATGTTTTATGAAATGGATAATGTAAATAAAACAAAAGAGGTTGCGGAAGGAGGTTACCTATTCTATGGGTAACTCCTTTTGGTTTGCACCAAATGGATTCCTTGGATAGATTTATTCACAAAAATAGGATTATAGGTTGTTTGGAGAGATTTTTTTATCCTATTTGAGAAGATTTTGGGAGAGCCAAAGGGCATGAAAGGTGTGAGGAAGTGGTAGGGGTGAGTTTTTTTATAGTGGAGGAGGAGTGACATTCTTGTAATTTTTTTAAAAGGGAATTACACCCAGGTTTTCCCAAGGAAAAGTGGATAAAATAATGAACCAATTTATATAAAATGAATATAGGGTCTCAATATTTTCATCTAATTTATTTTTTAAAAGTTTCTAGGTTATTTGGGGCCTTAATTTTACGGTTGAGTCCATCAGTAAGATAATTTTTCTCTTAATCACTATAATTCATTTTGATCAATTTCACTAATATTTCTGGTAAAAAATTATGTTGAATATATTTTAAATTATAAATTTTTAGGATTCCAAACATGGAATCCATTTTTCTAAATTCCAATAACATAAGTGGCAGAAATTAATTTAAAATTAGACCCACATATGAGATGACAATGTAGGTTTTTAAAGAAGAAATGTTCAAAAGATTGCTATGTTTTTATATCCAATTTCAAATTAAAATTTATTCCAATAACCTAATTTGGATTAATATATTTACAATTTATATTACTAAACATTAAAACAAATTATAATTATAATTTAACTTTATAAATAAATTAAATGAGAAAGATGTTTTGAATTAAAATTCAGTATTTTTCAATAAGCATCAAAAAATAGAACTTCATAAGAAAAATAAAAAAAATAACACTAATCTTATTTTTAAATATTTATTTTAAAAATTAAGTAAGTTTTTTCATATTAAATTCATAGAAGTGTCAAAATTCATATTTTATGTAGGAGTTTCATTAAAATTTGGTAAAATTGCCTTTATAAAAATATAGGTTTTATGCGTAATATTGGTTTGTACTTATCTTATTCTTATAAAATCTATTAGATAAATGTAAAAAAATATTGATTATATAATATATATTACATTAATATCACTAAATAATTGTAAATAAATTATATTATTAGGATAAAATGACTTCGTGAGCTTAAAAATAGTTTTTTATGAAAACATTCCCTTTATATTCAATTAGTTTTTATATTCATTTATAATTAATTTGTAACCAATGAATTCAAGCATATATTTTCATAAGTTATTTAACAGTATTCATAACCATATATTTAATTTCTAGGTTATTTCATATTATATTAAATAAAAATATTTTTAATAATATATTATTGTCTGGTAAATCTCAGTTTTGTTTGTTATGAAAGCCATCGAGGAAATTTAGTCTTGTCTGTAACGAAAGATAACATAGGTTCTCCATGTAGAGAAATATAAAATTTCTATTTTATTTTAAAAATCATAACTTTATGTATATTCTAAATCAATCTAGGAAAAATAAATAAATTTATTCTAAGAGGAATATATTGTAAGGTTTTCGGGTGTTACACCTCACCCATGTTATATACATGTTTACACCTCATTTGAAATGATCTGACCCCCAGGATTCACATAATTTTCCTTTAAACAATCAGTGCTTCCTATCCCACCATCTGATAAAATTGAGTCTCAGGTTTCACATTCACAACCATAACTAATTCATAGAACCAAATTCATCACCCCATGAGTCAAGCATTACCAAACTTAGGCACACACACCTAACCGAGTAATAAACTATGATCCCAGTTTTCCCCTTACACAAACTAGAGGTATCCATAATTCTCAATTTCAATAGGCTTTATTTCATACACATATCAAGGATAAGCACATGACAACACATAATTACCTATGTTGTTTCATGAACCAAAGTCACTTACCTTCATGAGCACCTTGTACCCAATTAAACCCACTACTATTAGGTTTAGGCATTTGAATGATCCTCCCTTTGAAAATAATCCTAGATGCAAGTCCCAATAACCATAGGTGATTAACCACAACTACAACTATACCATCACTTCAAAGAACCAATAACATAACCAAGGTATTTACCAATGCCTCACATATCTAGAGGAATTTCTATTATGGTGATAACCACGATTAAGGGTTACTCTTGAAGGACACAAGACCTCAATGCACTAAACTAGAGTTACTCCTTGGGGTCACTAAATCCTTACACAGAGCCCAAAAACCAATCTACACATGGTCATCACTCATGTGTTAACAATTTTTACAATCTCAAGGTTACATATCATCATACTTTCCAAACACCAAACTCAGGGTTCACTCAAACATGGCTCTCTCTCTAGCCACTTTTACCCTTACCAAGGTTAATAATAAAAATAGTATGATCAATAACACATGAAACTCATAACTAAGGAACTCACAATGGTCCTACTACCCATAAATAGGGTCAAGAAAAACACACAAGGCCTTTAAGACACCTCATGCACTTATGGATTGTCACTTTATAAGTTTATATTATTAATACTTTAATATATCACAGGGGTCACAAATCAGGGTTTGTTATATTGAATTAAATATTCATGTTCTGTTGGAAAACCTAATAAGTTCTGTTTTGGAATATTATTTATACAAACATTCATTTTCTATAGAACTAATGTTTTTAATGTATTTCCAACCTCTCAAGATACAATTTTTCATTATTAATTACTCTAACTTTATTTGAAAATCGAGATTTACACATTCACAAGATTTGATGAAATATGGTAGAATTAAAAAGCTATAAAAGAAAAAAAACTTATATATTTTTTACTAAAACTATATTTAATGAATACAATCATTTAAAAATTCATTTACACTTTCTAATATTTTCACATTCATCCGATAAAGGCTCTTAAAAAATTTAAAATTTCCAATACTTGAATAAATTGCATTTCATTCAAAATCTATGAGGCAAGAAACCTTTTAGGATTCTCAATAGGTCTATATTTAGCCAAGTCCATCACAAATCCATTTATATCCTACTAAATATAAAAAA
Source organism: Viscum album (assembly GCA_963277665.1). Lineage (NCBI taxonomy): Eukaryota > Viridiplantae > Streptophyta > Magnoliopsida > Santalales > Viscaceae > Viscum > Viscum album. The sequence continues at coordinate 1,771,483,002 of OY728152.1, forward strand.
ATGATCCTAAGAATTGGTCATGTAAGATTACACTATAGCCATATATGAAAACACCATATAAAATGTAGAAAAAATATTAAATATCAACCCGTTAAGTAATTGTAAATTATATACCATCGATAGAAATAAATATAAAAGATATAATTTGAAAAATATAACAAAATTATAATATAAATAAAAAACAACACGAAATTGACCTCAAAATCCCATGCTCTGATCATGATTCATGTCATGTGAATCCTTACATGTCTTAAATTATGCATGAACTTAGCTGCACACTCTTTTAATACTAGGACAAGAGTATAAATCTAATAATATAGTATCATCACAAACTTCATAACTCATGAAATTTGAAAATAAAATACATCTGTAACTAGAAAAATTTAAAAACAATAAGTACCATCCCTAGAAACTTGGGATTTCCCCCATGTGTGGGTTGATCACTCCTATTCCTGAGATCATTAAAAATTTCCAACACACTCATATTCTATTATCCCAAACATTAAGAAATATTCATTTGATAAAAATTTGTAATGCTCTTCCCTAGATCCATCGAATTGGTGCTTTAGGCTTGTGTTCCACATAGACTCAAGCATGTATCCCACTATTCTAAAGGTTATTAAAAAGTAGTGAGAGTTTATATGGTGTCCAAGTGGAGACTATAAACTCTAGTTAGATTAAAAATATTAGAATATATAATAATAAACATATAAATTTGATCAAATAGGAATCACATATAATACATGAATAGTACTGAAAATAACTATAGTATCAGAATGATATAACAATGTGTAATACCATACATGTTATAACCATTCCTCCATGAGTGGATCACATAAAAGGGAATAATAAAAAAATCCAAATATAAATAAAAGTCATCCCCAAACCATCTATGAGTCATTCCTAGTACCATCACCCAAACTAAAAATAAGTCAGGAAAAAATGAAGTAATCAACAAACTTGGGCACTTTACCAAACCTAAACCTGCAAGAGATAGTATTCATCTCAAGTATCTAAGTTTCATGGATTCCCATGAAAGGTGTGAGTAAAACTTATTAGTTCTCCTCCAATGAAATCCCTAAAATAGATAGTTTATACTAAAGTGCATGAAGGAGTTAAATAAAAAACCATATATCATTTTGAAGATTAACAATAAATAGTTTAATATTTTAAATAATAAATAAATAAAATATCCATCGATGTCTGAGTTTTATGATGACACCAAACAGATTTCTATACCTAATTTGGCCATTACTAGTGTGTATATGATCACATTACACATTATAGATACACTAGTTCCAAGTTATACCACCAAGGTAACCATGTTCATACACAACCAAGAGGAAACCACATGGGCAGACTGGGCATTCCCTCTAAAAAATCCAAAATAAATATAAGGGAACGGTTACCATTGGCATTCCACTAATATGAAGTACCAGTCTAAACTCAAGGAAGAATCCTTGATAATAAAAATAAATTCCTTATGGTAATCCATGGATTATTCCCAAGGAATTCAACTCTATGTATCCTATCTAATTTCTAGGATCTTATCCTACAATATTCACCAATTTACCTCCAAAAAATCCATGGAATTAATTCATTAAATTTAAAAAATATAGAAATTACCCAAATCTAAGGGGGATCTGACCTAAGTAATTCATATTAATAAATATAAGATAAATCCAACAGTTTAATCAAGGCATTACATAGAATTGGACCTCAATTAATCTTAGGGGTTCATTGAAAAATGGAATGAATGTGATTCTATGAGTGGAATGCAAGGCTAACATAGGATATTACACACAAGTATAGGCCTAAAAAGATTACATGGATTCCTTTAAATGGATTATAACTCATCATCATATAAATATAAATTCATTTAGAAATTATTTATCTATCAAACAAAAACATTCATTAAGGAAAAACATAAATCAAGAATAAAACCCATAGGTCTTATTCATGGATAGTTTCTACAATTTATCAACAATAAATAGTTGTATAATAAACCCCATACAAATAAATTCAATATTTATTATTTTATTATTTATAAATTTACATGAAACCATTATCATAAGCGAAGAAAATTTAAAAAACTGTCTCCCATTTCCTAAAAGGCCTTATTAATTTTCCAACACATTTATTTAAGTGAGATTCCAATTCATTTAAAAAATTGTCTCCAATTTCCTAAAAGGCCATTGATGTTAATAACTACTTCTAAATATTGAATATATGTCTCTTACATATATACGTAGCTTAATATCACTTCCTTTTAAGGGGTAATACATTCCATCAGTTCATATATCAAGTTACTTATTTATGAAAACTCCTTTGATTACAACATGAGGTAAGATTATGCAACCCATTTCATTAAATGGGTAATTCTTAAGTTTATATCTTATGATTGATTTTATTTTTGTGGAAGACATGATCAAGTAAATGTTATGATAGATATGCCTAAATTTCTCTCCAATTCACTAGGTAATTGGTCTCATGAGATGTTATGTATGGTATTATGGAGTAATCCTAATCCATTATGGGGTTTATTCCACCATGTAATTTTTTCTTGGAAGTTATCCTTGTTTTATAAATATTTCAAGTTTTCTATTGTTACTAATTTCATGGGTTTATATGATATTATGATATCATGTTATTTATGTTATCATTCCATGTGATTACACATGAGAATTAACTTTTAATACGTCATTTTATACCCTAGATCGAAAAGTTGTGTTTCCTTCTCTTTTTTATTACATTACTAATATTTTTAACATGCCCCTTTCTTTTATGTATTACCCAGGTTATCCTAGGAAATTTTAAGAGTTCAAATAGATTAAGGATATTATTAATGAAAATAAAATTAATGATATTATGTATTTGTTTCTTTTTTTTTGTTTTATATACCTATTATTCCAAAGAGAATAAGACTTGGGATTTTTGGGTATTAATTAATGGTATTTAATGTTAGAAATAATTGAATTATATGTGTAAAAGGCTTGGGTTTATATAATAAAAATTCAGAAGAAAACATATTCATTTTCCTTTAATAATTGCAGATAACTCTAAACATATTACCATTGATAGTAAATCCAATATCGCATTAAAACCACCCTTATCCTTGTCATTAATATCTAACAATACACTAATAAAAATATCATAATTATTATTCTCTATATGCATGAGATCAATTTCATGTTTGATATAATGATATATCTAATATGGAGCTCGAAAAATTGATTTTTTTAATTATTTTTTTCATTATTATATCTTTGTGTCATTACTTATGTGACATTATTTTTTTCACTCTCAAAAAATAGTCATCAGTTGAAAAAAGATTTTGAGTCATATCACATTTTTGTGATCCATTGAATACCCTATTAATATTTGAAACTACTGATCAACAAAAATAATGCTTTTATAACCCATGTAGCTAGTTTTCCCCACATATTGTAGTTTAAATAATGAAGTCACTTCTTCAGAAATTAGAAATGATTTATTCTCCTTAAAACTATGTATAGAAAAATTTCTATATACTGGGAAGTTATTTATAGTAAATATAATCATTTCATGAAATTAAAAATATTAATTTTTATAAGAATCCTAAACTATGACTCCTTCCTCCAGTGTTTCCAATCATATATTAATAGTTATAAGTAAAATTTAATATCTTTTCAAGGATTTTTTATCTCTAAATCATTAAACTCAACATGATATATTTCTACATCATATAATATTTAGGGAAGAAAATGAAAATATGGAAAAAATAGAGCTTCTGCTATATTTTTTGCTAAGCCACCAATATGGATTTATAACATCTATGCACAAACCATGTATAAAATTTCTATCTTCAATTAAAAATTTGGTATTTTTTATCAATTTTCTTCTATTGGGTAAAAAAATTTGGATTATATATTTTTCAATCATATATTTACTCATCTGTAAGCCATGTTTAACCTTTTTTATCATTTTATTTCTCAAATAAATGATTCAAATGTGGAATTATAGGAAGATAAAAAAAATTCATAGTATGGGTCTTGGTTATTAGCATAATATATTAATCAAATTCAATTTTTTCTTTCAAACTATACAATAATTTCTTATATTTAGGATATGCTAAAACAACTTTGTATTCATTCCCATATAACACAATTTCATTTGAATATTCATGTATCTTCATGTACCAAAATAATATCAGGAATATTATTTTTTTCATTATAATTGGAATATGAAAGAACATTGTATTCAAGAATTATGTCTTTCAACAGATCTAGAAGTCATGTAAAAATTGTGTCACTCAACCCATTCCAATCTTTCAAGTTAAAAAAATTTAACAATGTTGATAGAACTATGAATTTTTTACAACCTTCATATAGTGATTTTTCAGAATCAACATATAAGCACTAAATATAAAATCTTCTTTCAATTGACTACACTTCAATTTAATGTATCATTTCTTTAATTTGAGAAAAATAGTCATTTTATAAATTACTATTATCATTAGATCTTAAAATTTTTCCAATTTCACCATACCAAATCTAAGGACTTTCACTCAGATTAATTCCTTTGAATTTTTAAAAAAAATTATTTCCTTTCTTTTCAACCTTCCCATATATAAATATTTCAATCATGGATGAGGAAAATTGATTGTTTGGAATATTTCATTTGGAAAATTTCTAGTAAGCATCAACATATTCTTCATCTTCACTACTTTTTCATCATCTAATAATCTAACTATGATTCATTATCACCAATAAAAAATTAGATGTATTAAATATAAGTAAGTTTAATTTTAAATTTAAATTAATATTTACATTTCTAAATTATAATACAAATAAAAAATAGAATGAGTTTTCTTTTATAATCATTATTTAGTAATTAATGAAATATTACTACAACCAAATTATTTTATTAAAATTTAATAACAAAACATAATAAAACATAATATAAAATAAATAACTTATTACTAACCAATTATAATTTAATAAATATAAAATAAACTTTCAAACATTAGGTAAAAATTTAAATATAAATAAAAAAAAGATTAAAAATATTTTTAATTTTACTATTTTCACTTTTAAAAATTTAATAATTTAATAATTCAAATTTAAATATGAAGTAAACTTAAATAATTAGATAAAAATATTTATGAATAATTACCCATGAATACCCAAGAATTTGTATTTTTCTTATAGTAAGTAATATTTGTAATGAATTGATAAATTTTTAAAAAATGGGGAATGGTATATCCAAATATAGTAGTTATTAATATAGATGAAAAATCCATTAAAATATGAAAAAAATACTAATTACCAAATTTTTCATCAATATAAATATTAATAATAACTATCAACCCTATAAAATTTAAGATTTTAATGATAATAAAAAAACCTATAATAAAAAAAATGAAAACAATATATAAGAGAAAATAATTATGCTTTATATGTAGGCATAATGGAAGAAAAAAATGAGAATGAACAACTATTTAGTTATTTTTACTTATTTATAACGATTTGTAAATAAAAAAAGAGAACATATAAAATTTTCATCACTAACAAATAATTAGTGATTAATAATCAATAATTCAAATCTCATAATTAGATTTTTGGAAAGAAATATGAATATTTAAAGTGTACCACTTGTGGGGACTAAATTAAATCATCCAATGAGATATCCAAACAATTATTTTTATATTTTAATTTATAATAAATTATAAAAGTAAATATTTTTTAAAAAACATTAAAATAATTATCCTACAAGGAATGAGTTCTGGTACATTCTTTTTATATTCATAATAAACATTATTATTACATAAGAAATATTCACAATGAAACAAAATATATCAAAATAATTACAATTATCAACGAATAAAAAAACGAAAACCAATTTAAAAAGTGGATAAAATTATAAAATATTAAAATGTATTAAAAATTAGAATATATTAAAAAAACCTATAAAAATTTATTTAATAAATATATATAATTTTTGAATTTCATTCAACCTTATAAACAAGATAATAGATCCTATAATAATAAGGAAAAGAAAATGATATCCTTTTAAGTAAAGATATTATATAGGGTGGAGTATGATGAAAATGTATAATGTAATAATGTATACAGATACTAAAAGTGATGAAAAACAGTGGATGAGGGTTAGTTATACTGGTTAATGCCTTCTAAAAGTGATTCAATGTCTCTAGATTTAAGAATAAGTGTTAGGGTTCACTATGTGAGAGAAAACGAGATGTTGTAGTGAGAATGAATAAAGAAAAAAGGTCTTGTACTCATATTTCAAAAAAAAATCAATTTTTTTACACATTATTTATTTTGTAACCACTATGAAAAAATAGTTTTCAATGTTTATTAATTAATAATGGATGTTGAAAAAATATGCCTTGAATTTTTAAATTTTCTTATGAATAACTGATATTAGAAATTCATTATGTTAAATTTATTTTGTTCTAGAGTATGTGGGAGTGTCATTATTGAGTTTATATAAAAATGATTTATGGTTGATAAAAATAATATACATTGGAGTTTGTGTTGAAAATATTAAATAATTATCCAGAATTATTTTTGAGTTATGATTAATCTTCCATTGTTACAATGTTTTGATGTTTTTAATGAGGTTATATTTGATGTTGTTTTATATTGTTCAATAGTGATAGAGTGATTACTATTAGAGATGTTTCTCATAGAGTGTTTTGGTTTCAAGATTTATTTATCCTTTTTTATTTTTATTCTCAAGAAAAAAATCATTTGATAGGTGTTTGATTCATAGTTTTATATTTTCCTTGAAATATACTAGATTGTTTTAGGGTTCTAGAGTTACTAAAAGAGCTTTTGGATTTACCTATATAGTGAATTTAATATTCTATAAGGGATAATTGGTGTGTAAATGTAATTGCTATTCTATGGAATGTTAATGGGTGACTATAAACTAACTATGATTGTGGTGACTAATATGTTTATTAGGTTTATAGAATAGTTTTGATTACAGAAATTTTTGATAATTTTATTCCACGGTTTTCTCTTATGGTGCAGTGGAGCCAATTTTGGTGGTCCTTGTTAGATATTTTAATACATATATTTCTTTGGTAGTTTGTAAAATGGTGTGGTGGTAATTTTGGTGAACTATGAAATAGTTTTCGCAAAATTATTCTTTGGTCATGTCATGGATAAATCTAGAAAATAGAGATTCTAGTGCGTGTTATATCCTAATAGCCATGATTAGAGAGAGGGAATTAGAGCAAAAACCATGATTGACACCATCATTCCATGGTAAGGCTCAAACTAATATTTAATGATTGAAACATTGGATAAGAAATGGGGAGATGTAGTGGTTTTTAAGTATGAGGTTCACATATCTCCTTTGACTGAGAACAACCGCAACATAGTCAACCTCTCACCATATCATGGTGTATTTATCCAAATTTTATTATAAATTTAGTTCTCCCTCACCATAACATTAATTATTTTTTATTCTCCCAAACACTATGAATCTTATGAATAGTCTCAGATGATATTTTCTCATCAATTTATAGATCCAAAACATTGGAATCATGTTCTCAACCTCTTGTAATAAAATATGGATTTTTTTCCCTTTTTTACTTAATTATTCTTTTATTTTTCCATATCTTAAGGCTATAAAAAAGGTTTTTTGTTCGGTTTGGATGGTTTTTAGTAAAATAATTGATGATTAGGGATTTGTTATATGTTGATGTAGGTTTCTCATGTGATCATTGGTTTCTCTCTCTTATTTATGATGTTTTATTGTTGGATCTTTTTTGATGTTTGGGGATTAAGAATCTATTTATGTTATTTTATTCCACTTCCAAACATTTTATATCAATCACATCATAACTATTCATCTTTACCTTTATTTCATTCCATGGTTCCATTATTAATATGTTTATTATAAATATAATGTTATTAAAATTCTTATTCTACCCTTTGAATATGTTTTGAAAGTGAATTATAATGTTATTTTCATAACAATGTCAATAAAATGGAAAGATATATATTTTTATAACTTATCATCCATTTTTAATTATTCTTATAAATGATATATTATAAATGGTTATTTCATATCTCTCAAGTATCTCCCTCTAAATTCTATTATGATATATTTCTTTTGAGTGGTTGAATTTTGGGTATCATCTGATTCAATTATTAATTGATTGTTATGTGATACACTGAAAATTCTTTTAACTAATTTTCTTTCATTTTTTTAGTCAATCTATGATGTTAATTTTTATATCATAAATCACACATAGTTATATCATTATGTTATGGGTGGGTGTGAAATTATATATTCCTCTAATATATTACTTAAAACATATATCTCATGAGATGAGATGTTATGTTATGGACATGGCTGGTTATCCTAGTCCACTATGTTATGGGGCATGAGAGATAGTCTATTATATTCTAGATGAGGAAGAAGTAGTTATATTTTTATAAAATTATATAATGATTATTGATATATTCTTTGGAATATAGTTTTATTTTATATTATTACATTGCTTCCACATTCTTATGTTTTGTCTCTATGGACTGTGAATATTGTCTTATGATTTCATATTCCAATATTATAGTGTCTGTTATTATATCATAGTGATCTATTTATGGTTCTACATTCCTATGTTGTGAACTTTGACCATGTTATCATTGCTTATTATAAATTATCATTTTACAAATATTTTATTCCTGTAATGATTTTATTTCTTACATTTTGATATTCCTCATGAGTTTAGGATATATTCTCCCTAACTCATTGATATGATTTTCCCCTCACTAATCATTTTCACACACCCTTTTATAATGTTTCTCTTTTTCAAATGAAACAAATAATAATGTTATATAATGTATGTCTATAAATTAAATCATGTATGAATAATGGTTTTAAAATATTTATACAAAATAACATGAAATAAGTAGGTTATGTAGCTAATATCTAGAGATACTAAACCATTGTGTTATAGGAGTGTGTTTTTTATAAGATTATATACATAATTTTTTAAAATTATGTAAAATACATATATTTTATTATTGGGTTTATTTAGTTGGTATCATAGTAGGGTTTATTTCATTTATATGATTAGGTTTGGAAAAATAAGAAAACAACATAGGATAAACCAGAAGTGTTATAGGTTGAAATGAAGTTTCATAGAGCAAGGAATATTTTAATTGACTTTTGATATTGATATGTTTTTTTAATTTAATTTTATTCAGTTGTCATTTTTTATTACTGATGATAACTCTATTAGTTTTATTAAATATCTAAAGTTGTATATAACTATGTGAAGAATAAGTGTGATGGAAAATGCATTGATAAGTCTAACGAATAACGAAATGGGATGGGAGATGATGTGAAAACATTTATGGATACGATATCTTAGGTTATGAGTAATAACCTAAATTATCTAGAGCTCCCATGTATACAAAATATATAACACACTATTAATTCTTTCATGTTATAATTACCATCATACTTTTTCCCTACTAATCTCCACACAATGGATTATCCTGTTATAAAATATATTTTTGTTCTTTAATGGTAATATTAGGAAATGATAACTTTGGGATTTTATCATTTTTTGTGAAGATTTCCAATGATGACTTTGTTTATGAACATAAGAAAAATAAGAAAATGACACCAAGGAATGAGAGGAGTTTATAAAATTATTTTTTAATAAATATTTCCCAAAAACTATTCTCATAAAAATGGCGGGACTTACTTGAAATTAAAAAAAATGTGAATGAATGTATTCAATACTATAAATAAAACATCACATTACTTAAAAGGTTTACCTCTGAATTCATCTTTGATCCTAGAAATGTGATGACTTATTTAGTTTTATATAAATATGTAATAAAATTCATTTACTATAAATATCTTTGGTATCTGTGAAGATATAGTTTGATATGATTTTAAGGTGGGAATTAAAATTGGTGTCTCTCATTATTATTGGGTGTTTTAGGATAAGAATATGAAAAATTAAGATTCGTAAAATTTCAAATTATAAATTATATAGAATAAATAAGATATTACAACCTAAATGTAAAGGAATTTAGAAAAAAGAATCTATGAAATTTCTACAATGGAATGGTAAGATGATTCAAGTGTCCAGGAGGAGGTCATCAAGCACATAAATGAAGAAAATATATCAAGTGTCTAATTATGACAATTGATAAGAAAACATATCCATCTAATGCATTATCTAAAATTTAATTCTTTAAATATATGGATTTTAGGAATCATAAATATAAATGAAATAATTAATAGGCTATTGAGGATAATCAAAATAAAAAACCTCCAAAACCAATGGAGAATATAAGAGTTTATGCAATAACTACCACTAAGGTAAATAATGATAACAATGTTTTAAAATGTACTGATATTATTGAATTTATAATTGTAAATATATTATTTGATTATTTATCTTCACATTTCATCATATATTACTAGTTTGTAATGATTAGTGATTTCCAACCTATATGATTGGATATTAACTCATCTGTAAAAAATAATGATGTGATGATTTCATCCGAAGTATATAAATCTTATTTAATCGAGTTTTATGGGAAGATATTTTTTTAAATCTTGTTATTCTACCCTTGATAGAATTTGATTCTATATTGATTACAGACTGGATCTCACTAAATGAGGATCATATAAATTATCATGATAGGGAAATTAAATTTCCAATTATAAATCATCTCACGATAAAATATCAATTCTATTTTTACAATGTACTTCCCTTAGATATTAATTCCTTAATATAGATATTGATACTTAATAATGAGGGATATTTAGCTGAAATTGATAGTAATGAACTATACATTAAAGATACTTTAATTTCAATTGAATATATTAATGTATTTCCCAAGGACTTGCCATATCTTCCCCCGAATAATAACGTTTAGATTTCAATTTAACCATTGCCCAGTTTTATACTTATATGGAAGAGTATATAATGAATTCATCCCAAAAAATTGGCATAGACCCAGTAGAGACTTAAAAATCATTTTTACAAGGATGTTATAAAATAATGTGAATCATTATGGTGTTCTTCATTCCACTTTATTAATTCGACGAATATATCATTGAATCATTCCCTTGATTATCATATGATTAATAAGATCACAATCAAGAATAATAATTACCTACCCAATAAATATGATTTTTCTATCCATATAAAGGGGCTCACTACATCTTGAATTTAGATATTTTAATTAAATATTGTAAAATAAGGATGAAATGATAGGATATACATAAGAAATCCATTTGTATAAGATATGGGCACTATAATTTCATAGTAATGACATCAAAACTTATAAATTTTCATTTTATATTCATAGATAAGATGGATAGAGTCTTTATAGACCACCGTTTTAAATATTTGGTTGTATTTATCGATTAAATTCACATATATTCTGTGATCAAGAGAGGTAATAATTATAATGTATGAATTTTAGAAGTAAAAGGTATCCTTTTAGGGTTTTTTCATCATAATATATGGTATATTTGTAGATCAATCAAGCATATAAGTGATTAATGACAGATCTAGACCATTATCTATAACATAGAGCTATAAATGCATGGGATTAGCTATATTCCATTGATGATTTCTGAAAATTATTCAATGATTTTTAAATACACTAAATAAGATAACTGAAAAGGGAGTAGAGATTCTCTGGACAGAATAATATAAGGATAGTTTTAAAGAGCATAATAAGAGGTTGTTCATTACACCTATACTCGCACTACTCTATAGTAGATAAGGATTTTTTATATATATTTATACTTTAAAGGAGGGTATTTGGATGTGCTATTACCTATAATTTAAAGGTAATATATTAGTCATCACATAAATTAAATTTTTTTGAAAAAAATTTCAAGTATATGATCTGGAGATAATAGAAAAATTTTATTTATTAATGATTTTGTGTATTTCTCTATATGGAAGTAAGTGTGATATATATAGTTATCACAAGATCCTAAACTATATATTCACATATAGTGAGTCTAACATATACCAAATTAGATAGTTATAATTGATCAATCATCATGATTTATCAATACATTTCTCTCCCTTGAAGGAATACAAGGTGGATAATACTCTAAAAAAATGTATCATGTTTTATCATAAATAATAAGGATTGATAAAGATATAGTATTGATGGATATGAAAAATAATGCACAAGTAAATCATAAGGTATGGGATGAAATCTTTTATTTATAAAATGATTTCTCAACCATCCATCTATGTGATGATCTAGGAGGAATATAATTATGATATGGATATTTAGAAGAAGATGGAAAATATATTAGAATTCAACCTTGTAAAAGATGGAGTTAAATGACATGGAAGATGGATATATGTACCATCCATTCAATAATTAAATAATGAGACTTTGGATGATTTACATATCATTATCTATTCACATGGGAAGAACAAATATTTTTAATGATATTAGGGTGCACTTATAATAGGGAAACTTTAACTCGGATATTACTGAGTGCACATTTCAAATTATGGTCTTCCCTAAATTCATGGGATAATTTCATAAATATAAATTGACGATGAATCCATTACTAATACCTATATGGGAAGATAAAAATACTGGAAAAAATATTTTCAAATGTCTTTATAGGACCTTTAAGATAAATAATGCTCTTTGGGTTGTGGTGTATTGACTTACATTTTTGGAATAATCCATTGCTATTATAGTGGATTTCATACTCAATCCAAATTTTAATATACACATAAAAGAAGTTATAAATCATTGTGGAGTACCACTTTCAATTAAATCTTATCAATATTGAAGGTTTATATTAGTGTTTTATATGTCTTTTCAACCAAAAATGGATATAAAGATAAACTATATAGTATAAATAATCCTCCTCAAAGTAATTATCAAACTAAAAATAAATTTCATACATTATAAGATATGTTATGACTGTGACTCATAGATTTCAAAGGAGGTTGATAACAACATATTCTTCTTTTAAAATTCTTATAAAATAATATTTTTACCCAAATGTTAAAATTATGACATATGAGGATCCATTTTGAAAGATATCAATAATTAAAACTTAGTACGATGAAGTTGGAGAGAAACACTATTAAGATCATATCTTACTCGGTAATATATAGAGAATTTCCAAACCATTTAACATATTATTAAAGTAGTAAAAATTATGTAAATATAAATATTGATAATTTTTTTTGATATATAATGTTTGTGGTTGGTAAAAAAGTATTCCTTAGAATATCACCATGGATGATGGCTATGTTGTTTTGAAAAAAGACAAAGTTGGTATTTAGGTATATTAGTCCCTTATAGATTCTTGATCACATGTGGACTGTAGCATATTGATTGGAGCTCCCATTGAGCATGTTTTAAGTGAATGATGTGTTCCTTGTATCACTATCAAGGTAGTAAATATTGGATCCATCATATATACTAAAATAAGAGGTAGTAAAATTGGATATTGATATATATTATAAGGACCAACTAGTGGAGTTCTTAGATCATAGATACAATTTATTAAGAAACAAGACTACTCATTTGGAAAATTTTCAATAGATAAATCACTAGTTTGAGGAAGAGATATGATGACCTAGAGTTGTAATGAGATAAATAGTACTCTCATACTATTTGAATAAAAAAATTCAGAGAAACATTTATAAGGGGAAGAATCTGACACTCCATATTTTTTGTGTGAAATTATCTTTTACTGGATTTATTGACTTACACAAAACAAAACAAAATGAAATGAACAATACTGTATTTTGTTAAGGTTAAATATTATATTAGAAAATTTAATAAATTACATGATAGGTAAATGAAACATAGTTAGTAAAATTAAAAACGGTTTAAAACAATAATTAAATAGAAAACTACTATAAGATTAAAATATTCATCATCATGATCCTGCATAAATATCATAGATTCGGAACTAACTATAGTTATAATGAAAAAACCTTAAATATATGATAAATATCTTGAGTAAATAAATGAGGGATTATGATGAATTATTTAAGAGATGTATGGAATGAAATATATGATGGAAAGGGGGAATGAAGTTTCTAAATGTCATGTTGGGAATATATGGATATTGGGAATATTTGATATAAGATTAATTAATGAGATAAATTATTTTTTAATTTGAAATAATCTTGGATAATCAACTAAAATAATCACTATCTTCGTCTGTTTAAATATAATAATTTATATAGGGGGTATAAATAAAAGTAATCACATTTGAATTTAACTTGAAAAATAGGATTTATGAAGTAATGTAAGAGAAATATTCTGTATGATTCTCATTTTTTTAAGGACTAAGAAGTAGGTAGAATCTCTATTTTTTACTTGACCAATCCAAATATTTTTTTCAATAAGTAATACATCAAAATAATATTTTCATCAAAAATGTTGAAGCTTGTAGAAATAACTACAACATCCAGGCTAATTGAAACATTACCTTTAACTAATAACATTTCTTATCTCACCCTTTGATACTGTGAGAAGAAATTAAAGGGTTTCATAAATATAATTTATGATGATATCAACAAGTAATTATTAATATAATAAATGATATTTTAAAAATATGTATTATTTTTTTAATTATGTGTATTGCTATTCATTTTTCTTCTTTTTAATTTATTTATTTTAATGAATGATTTTTTTAATGTCTTTAGAAAATTAAATTTTTTTTAAGGAAAATGGATTTATAAAATTCTATAAATGTTTTGAATAAAAACAAATAATTTTAAATAAATATGTTTAAATAAGTTAAGGTTAAAAATATATGTATTTAAATTTTTTTAAGTTGTGTATTTTTATATTAATAAATTAAATAGAAAAATATTATAGGATGTTAATTATTTAATGTAATGATTTTTTAATTATTATTTTAATGATCGTAATTAATAAAAATGATTTAACAGTTAAAAAGGTATTTTCTTAAAAAAATTATTTCCTATATGTTATGTATTTTAGTTATATTTTTTTATAAATTATCGAAAATTATTTTAATAAAATATATTTTATATTTGGAATAATTTTCTAAAAATTAGGTGATAGGATTAATTTAATTTTATTTATTGCTAATAAGTTACCAAGGTAACAAGTGAGTTACAATGGTAAATGGTAAGATGAGGTAAATGTTCAACTATGGTGTGAAGTGATAAAATATCTACGAACCTTCTCCCTAAATAATCTCTGTGTTTTATTAATTGGACCATATCAAATATTTTTCCATTTTCAAACCATATACTTTGTAAAAATATATTCATTACACAATAAAGAATGGTTATTTACAAATATACCATTAAAACCCACTTTAAAAGCTCGTCCTACACCCACCTCAAACCAGTTATCTCATTTAATTTCTTCTAAAATTTCAACCAAATTTTCTTCTATTATAGTCATACCTTTTGTTTGGGATCTTATTTTAATAAGAAGGATCCCAAAATATATTATTTAAATATTGGTCATTATATAAAGTTTCAATCGATCGACATGAGTGTTAAATTTTCTAATTATTATTTACATCATCTTTATAATATAATTCTTGGAACTTATTTTACACTTAATTAATATATAACCGAGAAAAATATTTTTCTATAAATGTGCAGTTATAATTATAATATAACATATTCTTACTCATTAATTGATTATAACAAGTCCTTTATAGGTTTTATTATTCCATCTAGATGAATGATGATATAACATTTCCATCAATAATGATTAAGAAAAATTAAATATTTATAAAATATTAAAATAATGATGTAATTTATATATGTAAATAAATTTATAATTTTTATACATATGTAATTATTTTCATTAATAAAATCAATTATTTTTATTGATTCAATATTAATAAGAAATAAAATCTGATCATTCATTATGACTTATTATCATAACATCCAGAAAATAATTAACAGACACCATAACTATATAAAAAATATACACATATCATCTCTATGAACATTTTAAAGTTTATCAAAACATGAGAAATATTCAATGACCAGAATGAATAAATCTATGCATACATGAAACAAATGAAACAATTAACTATTGAATAAAAATCATAACTATGAATGATTAATAAATGGATCAAAATAAAATATAAATTGATGATAATAAGTTAAATTAATATAGTTAAAGTTATGATATAGATGAATAAAAATTATAAATTGATTATACATAAGGTTAGACTGTGTCTAACCAATTTGGAATATGAGGTAAGTGTTTTCTTTTCTCAATCTCTATTCATTGGGCCAAACTATTTATTCATTCAGATTATTATTTTATGATTGAAATATTCTATCAATTTTCTCTCTCATATGATTTTTTATATTTATTAAGGGGTAAATTACATTTATTTCTTTAAATAATTTTCTTGATCATTTCCTATTTCAAAAAATAAGTCTTTAGAAAGAAAAACATCTGGTCACTATTATGACTATTTATATTTCATGTGCATGTTATTTCAATTAAAAAATATTCATTGTTTTGAATGAAAAATACGTATTCTATTCTGTAACACTCATATTTCACTTTAATTATATTCAAATGGAAATTTCAATATTAGTTTTTTTAACTGTTAAAATAACTTAAAAATGTATTTCATACCACAATTATACATTTTAAATCACCAATGATATTATTATTATTTATTTCCTTTATTTCTATACAAGTTTCCATTATTGGGCCATTTATTATTAAAATACTATTTTATAAAATTATTTTGTTACCATTTAAAAATATTTGAAAGTGTCATATAACATTTTTTTATGAAAATTTCAATAAAATGTAAAGAAAAAACATTTCATGATTTATGTTCCATTTCAATTTCTTTCCCTCAAATATTATATATCAATAACAATTTTATATCCGTCAAGTACCACCCTCTAAATTATCTCTTGATAAATTTCATTTAGTTGGTTGAATTTTAGGTTTCATTTACTTCTACTATTGATTGATTCTTATACAACACTTTATGAAAATATTTTATAAACAATTTTTATTTCAAGTTTTAATCAACATAAAGAATTTTATTGACACTATATGGTACACATCTATTTGGTTTGTCATTATGTGATGGTTGGGTGAAAACTTATGTAGTTTCTAGTGTAATGGGTAAATATTATATCTCATGAGATGTTATGTTATGGGATATGTGATTTTATCCTAGTCCATTATGTTATGGGACATGTTTGGTTTTCCTAGTTCACTATTTTGTTCATGAAATTGATTCTATTGAAAATTTTCAAATGTTATGAGGACATTGGTAGAGAATCTTGACATCTAATATGATTTTTTATGTTTAGCCTATACCACATTCATATGTTATGTCTCTATGGATTGTGATTATTGTCTTCTAATTTCACATTCCTAGTACATGGTATATGTTATGATTTTATGATGATCCCATAACTACCTATGGATTTTCAGGTTGTTATGTTTTTTGTGAAATGTAAAATTCACATTTGGTAAATAGTTTGTTTTTATAATGGAGACTTATAATGGGATTCTGATAATTTGGATAGCCATATAGAGTGTTATTGGACTAGGGTTGAGGTTTTATGTAAACACAAGGTGTTCATAAAAGCATCAATGAGGAGCTAGAGTAGACGATCTATAAGAATGAATTAAAGCATACAATTTAAACCATAGATAATGGATTTATGGAGATTATTTTTATTAATTAGGGACATGGTGTACCCTACACAAGTATTACATGGCATGAACCATTATTTAACATCATGAAAGATATATATAAGATATTTTAGAAAAATAAAAAATTGGATTATACCTACTTTTTTCATGATGGAGGGGTGTACATGGTAGAAAATGAAAAGAAATGCCTCCTCTTCCTTAGTTTTTGAATTAGATATAATGGTTCTAGGTATAATTTAATAGAAATTATTTGTAAAATACTCAAACCATTATTTTTTCCAATGCATAGCTTTATTTTGTGTGATTTGGTTTAGGGTTTCAGTGTCAATTTCATATAATAATGGTGGAATAAACTAATATAGCTGGGGATTTTTCTTGTCTCAAATAGTCGACACACCAAGAATATATATTCAGAAAGTTGGAAGTGTTTTTGGAAAAGGTACCCCACTTAAATAATTTACCTAGTCTTTTTTATTATGCTGGATAAAATTGACCATTGGAAGAATTGTTTAATATGGGGATCTTTCATAGCATAGGTCTGTGTGCACATCAGAATTGGAATATACCTCGTTGCTTAAGGTTTTAGTAAGTCGATGATATCCATTGAGTTTTTAAGCATCATTACTATTTAAATTAAATAGTTTAATTTATTATAAATTTTTATATATAGTTTTTTTAAGACACATAGCATTCCATGTTTCTTATAACCATTCCCAGTGATACAAAACCAAATGCATCTCTATTTATCATAATTAATGTCCAGATAACATAATATGATTTGGAACAAGGTATAAGGATCGGTATGTTAATCAGGTGAGATGATGTGGTGGATTTTATCCTCTTAAGATGACACCAATTTCTCTTTATCACCATGAGTAATTTGGGATCTCTATAATCCTCTGTCTCCATGGGGAGTGGGTGTTGTTTAGGCTGATGTGAGGCCTTGGGTGGGGAATGAGTTGCATGTCTAGGTATGTGGTATCCTAGGTTGAGTTCTCATGGGTAGTCGGTATAAATGAGATGTTAGAGGCCAAGTAGTGGTGGGTGAGATCAACTTATGTCTCATTGGTGATGAGAAACTACCTCCTATTGTTAATGGTGAGTCTCGATGTGAACTTAGGGTGACGGGATTCCTTCAATACCTTCTATATGTGACAGAGTGGTGTTTCCACTAGGTGATGGGATGAGGGACTCCTCATATAAGATTTTTGGTTGTAATTGGGTGTGGGTGATAAGAATATTTTAGGGCTTTGCATCAGAATACCAAGGGGGACTGGAGAAGGATATCATGGGATGATCCTTAGGTAGTGGGATTAGGAATAACAGGGTATTTAGTGAGGTTGTTCCAAATAGTGGGATTTAGGTCAGAATGTGCCTTATATCAGAGATATGATAGAGGGTGGTAGGCTTGAGATGAAATTAACGAATAGGGACCAAGACTGATCTAGATGACCTAGTATATTCTTGTATGGGTGATTTTAGATGAGTTTTGATGTGGGGCTCAGTCAGGAATGACTAGTATATTTCGATAATATAGTGATCAATGTGATGTCTTATGACCCCTTTATTTTTTGTATATTCTTGATGTTATCTCCCTAGAGTCTGCATAGATGAGTTAGTATACTTGTGACATTCCTGTAATTTTTAGGGGATGGTTCTATGTGCTTGAATGGACCTCTATAGTGTTTTCTAGGATGTGTTATTATTATGGTTGTGCCCTGTCTCTTTGAGTTTTTTTCGAGGAATTTGGATTTAGGTTCTTAGTTTGGTGTTCATGAATGGACCTTAATGTGAGAATCTTGGGTCAAATAAAACCCTAAGGTTTGGTTCATGGTATGTTTTGATATGATACTGACAGACACTACATTGAGAGAGAAGGTAGTGGGATGAAATATGGATGTATGATCCTGCCTAGTGTCAATGAGTATTGGGTTGATGTATAAATTTTTCCCTACCCTGAATCTTTGGGAGTCGGTTGGGTATCATTTATGGTAGCATGAGTTTATGAGTTGAATCCATCATCACACCAATGTAGGTATTCTTAGGTGTAGTGTGGTTGGGTTATCACTCGATAGTCTAACAGGTGTGTGTATGTTGTTGAGTGTCATGGTGAACTAGTTAGTGTTAGATGACTTTAAGAACACTATAATTTATTTTTTTTATTCTCCGCATTCATAAAAACACATATTATGTCATTTATTAATGCATCTTGAGGATAACCTACCATGTTTTATGTTGACAACCTATAAAGTATTCGCGGTGCATGTGCAGACCTATTTTCTAGATTTTAGATTAGGGCATGTGATATGTAGTGGTTCAATTTATGGAATCTCGATAGATATAAGTATTTTGGGATGAATCCCAAGAATAGAATTAGGTGCAATGCTCATGTGTTCTATTTTTGGTTTATTTTTTATTTGGGATTGACCCAGGGGTTGATTAGTGGATTAATGTTTTGTATAACAAAATCGTAAATCTTATTACTTGTGTTTATTTATCCTACATACGCTAATGTGTGTTTTTTTGTGATTTTTTCTATTACTATGATATCATGGTCATAGTCTCTCTAATTCATGTTTTAGGCCATCTTCACTATTTATAATCCCCTAATGTGTGTGGATGATCTCTTGTGGTCATGTTGTCACCCCATTTTGGGTTCCAATCATGCATCCTAGCAAAGGGAATCATAATATAATATCATAGATTTTTTATGATTTATGGATATGGTGTTTAGGTTTTCAAGGTATATGACGTATCTTTTAATGAATATCAGATTGGTGCATTGAGAAAACCTTTTCTAATAAGAATTCTATGTTACTTTATCATGAGATTATTGTTCATGGTTTTTGATTATGTAGTTTTTTATTTCACCTTGGGTGATGCACATGAGTTTAAGAGTTGTGATAAATTGTGGTTTTGTATCTTAACTAGTTGTAAAGTGGCCTATGTTTGACTCTTGGACCTTGGGAAATAGGTTGTGATCATGCATTATGGCATGAAAATAGGAATAACATGAAAAAAAAATCTTGCCTATGGTTGTTTTTAACAAGATTTATAACTATTTAAAGTGTCAAAAAAACTTATTCAACATTTACCATATAACTTATTGGTGTCCTTCAACTCCAATGGATCAATATGTATCTCCTTTCGAAGATAGGTTATGAGGGTCTTATATTGAGAGGTTTTCTATTGATAGAAACACAATCTCATCATTAAGGTCTTTTTGGATAACTAGTAAGGGTAGGTGTGGGAATTTTATGCCCCCATAATGACTCTATGAGGTTATGGTATTTTTGAGAGCTGATATGTGTATAGGAATTGGTTTTCCTAAGAATTTGGAATCCTGGGGGGTTTGAAATGGTTTTGGTTACATAATTCTCCCATAATAACCCATATGAAATTTTCCCAAATAGAATCATGATGGAACTCGACTTTACTGAAACTGGTTGTTCTTTTCACCCCATAATGGGTTGTGGAAGAAGTCATGTGAATTCCTAGGTATTCATAATGAATAGTTCATAGAGGATTTCTAGTATTAAGGCTTCTTTCATGGGCAGGACCGGTTGGGTGCCCAACCCACTAGATTCTAGATACGCTTTCAACAACGTGATGAGAATAAGGGTAAAAGATCATGGATTTTTTTATGACACCCTTGTATTATGTGATCTTGAATTTATCCTTGGAAGGAGTGAGATGACTTTTGTTGTTCGTTGATCCTCACATGGATGTGGGTCATAGTTATAAGGTTAAGCATGTGGGATTGGGTTAGATCATATGTGACTTTGGGGATCCTGAGTCCAATTGTTAAATTAGAATTCATGAGATCAAGAAACATATATGCTAAATTGTGATAGAGTAGGATCATGAGAAAGAACCTATGAGAGGGTTCTTAGTGGATCAATATATCACTGTTTTAGGATAGTGAACATTTTTATAAAAACCAATATCTTATTACAAATTAATTCAATATTTATTACATAATGTCCCAATTAATAAAACCACATAATATCAATCATCCAAATTTAGTTGTGAACTTAGTTACATAGCATAACAAATTAAAACAAAAATATAATGAAATTATTGAAAACCCGCTTAACATGCTCCTAAAATTTAATTGTTCTTCTAAAATGTAAAGGATAATTTGGGGAGGTATATAAAAAATAGGACATATATAAATCCCAAAATAATAAAAAAATATAGCATAAGGTAAATTAGTATATGGGTTCCCATAAGCATATTAATGTGACATCATAGGCATCAAAATCAAAATTTTGAACTATGAGGCCTGATGTAAGATGATAACATAAAGGAAACATATGAATGTAAAAACAACATAAAACATGACATCATAAACATGTGAAAATGAAACTTCCAAGACATCATAATGTAGTATTTTTAGGATAACCTCCCAAAGACTATGCATGGCATCTCATGAGATAAAGACATTACCCAATTCATTAGAGGACTATATAATTTCAGGTCCACCCTTCACTTTCAATTCTTTTATATGCATAAGTGTTCCACAAAGATTATATATATTAAGGATGTATTTCATAAATTTTTAGTACATGGATAAGGTTTTCGTGATACATAAATACAAATCCCTAATCAATGAGTGATAGGTAAAACTAAGTGAATACCTTTAAGTGGAAATTGATATGGGTATTCATTACAAAAATGTTTAGCAAGGAAAATCATGGAATAATTTCAGAAACATAACAGGAGTAAATAAAGGTTAATAGAAATGATAAATGAGAGAGAAAGGTGTATCACATTACTTGGGAATCATAAGGAAAGTAACATGGATTTATAAAAACATATCTCAACTTGTAAAAGTGTAAATAATAATGAATTACAAAAAGAATGTTATTGAATAAAGAGGAGAAGGAGAGGATTTTTTACCTTTATGGGGCTCTTTTGAATGCTTGGGAGAAACTTATTATGATATTGGGGTAACCTTGGTAGGGCTCCATAGATATATGGATATATTAGATTCATGCTCTAAGAGTTTTGATTGAAGAGGAATGGGAGGTTGGGTAGGTTTATATAGAAAAATAGAGGTGAATGCTTTATTAACTTCCAAACCAAGTTTTTGGATTCTATATGATAAGGTAAATAACTAAAAATCTTATCATGTTTTCCATGGTTTCTACTAATGAGGAGTGGTTTTCATTATTTTATAATTCTAATAATAGAATACATTAAAATAATTAACTTGGTGATGGGGAATTGAGATGTGTTTATAAAAAAATTGATTTTCAAACATTAAAATATAATATATGTTTGGTATGATTCATTAAGGATCTATAAAATTAATCAAATAACTTCAAACACACATAATTTTGAAGTAAAAATATATTTTTTTTTCATGTATACTATTTATATTATCCATTACATTAATTTTTTTAGGATGTCATAACACATACCATATTATAGTATTGTATTTAATTTTAACCCCAAAGATCAATTACCTATGAAAATTGCATAAAATTTATAATTAGATAATTTTTATGTGAAGATTTAAAAATTAATATTTCTTTTTCGAAAATAACTCTATAAATATGATAATTTTCACTTTTAAATCGAAATCCCCATTTATTAAAAAATAATTTTTTATATAATAAAATTTTTCAAACACTAATGAAAATTATAATCCTCTTCATTAAATTTTATTATCACTTATATTTAATAAATATTATTTCTTAATAATTTTTTATTACAATGAATCTTATTTAAAAAAATCATGAATTCATCAAAAATAACTTCTAGATTGAATCAATATATTTCCAAAAAAATTGTGTCTTATCATAACAAAATATAATTTTTATCAAACTAATTATTTATTAATTTAAAAACTAATATTAATAAGGGGAAAATATATTCAATTTGGTATTAAAAATAATATATATAAATTCATACTCTTAGGTTGTTGATACATATCCCTTTATTATAATTGATATTTCCATAAGTGTAAGGTGTACTGTGGTTATATTTTCATGGGGTTTTTGGTGAACATGGTTTGAGATGTAATCTTTATGAGCTTGAACTTATCCTATAAAAGGTTTCTTCGTTATTCATTTTTTGAGTAATATATTGGGCTTAGACATTGAAAATTCCATGTGATTCCATATCCCTTGAAATATGTGATGGATGGGGTTTATATGGTATTCTCCTTTTTTCCAAGGCCATCACTTCCTTTATCAATGTCAATATGATTGTATCATAGCCCTTAATATAATAATCATAATGATAACTATATAATTACTACACTACTAATTATTATGATTCTTAATGGTCTTTTAAATTTGATAAGATATAACTTATAACAGTCTGAAATAACGAAATTAGTGCATGAATTTTCTATAGCTAGATTTATTAATAATACATTCATTCATTAAAAAAGTAATTTCACTTAAAAAATTGATTCATTAATTTACCCCCTATAAATTTCACCATTAAAATTTTCATTTTATAAACTAAAACATATGAGGTCACTTCTGTTTCATCACCTATTCTAGTTCCAATTTCCCTTGTAGAATCCTATGTTTTTGAACTGGATGAAAATTCTTGAAGGAACATGAATATTGAGTTGGATGTATGAGAAGATTTTTCAATTTAGTTTTTGAATTTAAATCCATGTTTTGGAACACATAAATGTATTTCTTTTTAGACTTAGTTAAAGTATTTATGGGAGAACATGATTTTTTGAAACCGTATGAACCCTAGGACAAACCATGCGGCTAACTCAAGTGGACCTAGAGGAATCACATGGTTTCGTCTAACCATTTAAGAGGATCTTCATGGCTATGTGGTTTTCTATAGGTTCTTAACAATGGGAAAATTCATGGTTTTCACACGGTTTCCCAAAATGTGTGTATGAACCATGGTATCCCTGTCTTTAAGCAGTTGCATGAGCATGGTTGGGGCATGATTTGGCCAACCATGCATCTAAATCATGAACCTTAATAAAGGGGATATAAATTACAAGAATTATCCTCCATCCTTATTCCCCCCCCTTACTCTCTTATTACCCACATACAGCATCTCCCTCATGGAGATCCTCCCTTCCTCATCTAGGTATAAGGATATATTCCTTATACAGTCTTCAATTCGAGCACCAAAAAGGGGGTTGTATATCCCTTAGTATTTCTACGATTCCTCCTTACTCTTTTCATTGTTTATCTTATCACCTATTACACTATCTTGGTGTGAGATAATGTGACCAATTTTCAAGTTGATGATTTATTTCTTTGATTTCTCATGAACCATGTAAAATTAGAACTTGATATTGCATGTGTGTGTCATCCATGGTATATGGTAGATGGACTATAGATTTTCCTTAAATTTCTTGGTGTTTTATATATTTCATCCTAGAGTAGCGTGTTGGTATTTACATTAAACACCTATTTAATACACTATTTGAATTATAGAACATAATACCTTAAATCTAGTGGCCTTTTTACATTATTTTTATGTTTTTTATAGTCATGAACCATTTAATTCCATTAATTAATAGTTTTTTGTAATAAAACCACTCATTGATGTGTACTTTATTCCAAAATGTGAATTTTTCATTTAAATAGAATTTGGGAATATGAAAAACCCTCTAAGTGTTAATTAGTGACCAAACCCTCTCCTAATTGGTTAGGGACTAATTTTTATAGGATGGGATTGATTAATTTTGTGTAATTTTTGTTATCTTGGCCTTTGTAATACCAAATTCATGTATGGTGTTATCTTCCCTGTGAATACCATCTTGCCTTAGTATATTTAATAAATTCCCAAAAATAGTGAATTAATTTACGGTGAATAGTAATTCATGAGTTAGGCCCTTAAGACTTATATTTTATACTTATTACCTTATGAATTATGTCTTCTACCATGTTCCTCGTGCCTTGTTCTTATGAATTATGCCTTATTCCTTGTGGTTATTCCTTGTTCCATAGTTGTGTGGCTTGAATAAAGTGATTTGGATATCTTTCTTATCATACTATTATTGAAATACCTTGTTGATGATATGTGATCATGAATTCAATGCCTTAACTGCTTAAAGGCCATGGGAGAACCCAGTTCCTGACTTAAGAACATCCTATATGGACTCACCATACTCGGTTTTGGATCTGTTGGATGTGTTGGGAGTGAACCTTGTCTTAACTTGGAAGGAATATCTAGGAGTATTATTCATACCCATGGGTTAAACTAGTTCCCTAGGGGAGAAACCATTGATGTTCTCATTGGAAATATGGTTATTCCATGCCTTAGGTGATACTTGGTCCACTATGTGAGATACCTGGATGGGATCTGTGTTATTAGGTATTTCATAGGCTACTATAGTGACCCTTGTGATTATTTTATGGATTTCATTAGACGAGCTTTGGATTTCCACACTGGATTTTATGGATTCCTTGTTGGTTTAAATGTTGTGCCTTATCATTACCTTATGTGAATGCTTAACTAATGTCATAAGGATGTGTACTCCAATAATAATCACAATCTTAGTGTCATTCCACACTTGATATTTCATTTATGATGACCCATCAAAAAACGTTTTCCCTTTTGGATAGGTTCACTTAGACAGTGATATCCTAACTTTGGTCAAAGAGTGTATGGTTGGCTAGGCATCCTTGAGGAACCTAAGATCGATCTATTTGTTTTTTTATTTATATATTTACTGACTTTTAATTATACATTAACACTACTATAATTTATACTCACATACTAGATTATTCTTTAAAAACAATTAGTGGTGGTTGACTGATTATATATCTCAGACGCTGCTTAGAGAATGATTACACCGGGGTTCCCAAGAAGATCTTCATATTAAAAGTTCTATGGATTTATTTATTATACCATGTATTTGACATAGGATCTTAGGATCACATGATTGATCTTGTTCTCATAATGCTCATGTAGATCACTATAGAGTCTCTTTATTCATTTCATTTATTTTTTATTTTATTTCCCACTATACTTTTGCACTTATGTTTTAGCATCATCTGGACCTGCATCAATGGTGGTACTTTTGAATTTAGACACCTTTATCCTAACATTATAAGTATCTTCCACTACTTTTTTTATCTTTACTACTTCTTCTATGATTTTTTGTTTATAACATTAGATATATCATTATGAACTCTGATCGTGAGGGTATAGTCTCCCCACAATACCACCATTAGACCCTCTCTACTAGTAAACAACTTATAGAATATGGGGGGTGCGTTTGAGTCTATGTGGTGAGTGGTATGGCTACTTGTTTCCTAGTTAGTCAGTTTAGGACATTACAAAGTGGTATTAAAAGGGATTTATTTCCCTTTGTCTTACTATTTTGGGTTGGTAAATGGGAGACATGGAATGTGTCATCACTTGGTAAATATTTGTGTCTAAGAGTAATCATCACATGCATGGGGAGAAGTCCAAGTGGCTAGGGATGGGATTATTGTTCATGATGTTGATTATTACAGTTGATTATGATTTCACCGTGAGTGATTGGTGTACTTTTGATTTATATTAATATATGAGATTTACATTATTTACCCTTGGCTCAGTTTTGAAAGGATGTAGCATTACATGCATCATTATAGGAACATAGAGATTCACATACAAATCATATGTGATTCCATGTAGAATTCTTTGTCATTATTTTTGAAATTTTTGATGTGCATTGTTTTCTTATTAGTATTCCTTCATTATTCCATGTTTGAAATTTTAATGGAATTCTTAGTTTTACATTTTCCTAGGAAATTTGTTGGAATGTTTGTTTATATAACATTATAGGTTAATTATTTAGTACATTTTCTTGTACAACATGTGTCTATGATTTATTTTTCATGACCATATTGTATACCATGTTTGGGTGTTTTCTCCATTTAATTAGTTGTTTACATGTATAATTATCGTGATTCTATACTTTTTTCCAGGTTTACCAATATTTATTGCTATGTTTAGCATTCATGGATTTAATGTTAATATATAATTGTTTGTTAAATTTCCAACATCAAACTAAATAGTTTTTCTGAGATAAATTGATGGTGACACATTATTAAAAAATTATGAGATGTCTAAGTCATGGACTATGGGTTTCATGGCATGAAACATTATTGGTTCCGCTAACAAGGGATCCAATTTCCAATTTATAAAGTGGGTGGGTGATTTTTAAATTGAGATTTGGTGACCCACATAATCGAACCATTATCTGTAAAATTTGAAAAATACTTGAGACTATTGTACATATAAATGTTGTTAAATGTTAACTTTAAAATAGATTTTTTATATTTATAAAGTCTTATAGTTTTTTCAATTAGGTATAATTCCCTATATGTTCAATTCCAAAATACACATTTGGACCCAAGTAGGTTAGTTGGGGCATGTTGTTATGAGATATACATGAATTGACCCAAGTAAGTTGGTCATGGAACCTTATTCTTATAAGATAAATCCAATAAGGGTAATTTAAGAATATAAATGTTTTAAATGAAATTTTTTACATTTATAAGAACTTAGAATGGATTAATGGGACCCTAGTAGATTGCTTCACTTCTTTATCCTTAGTGATTAACCCCATGGGGCTATATTTATACTTTATAGGGATGGTTATTTAAAGTGTCATCATCTACCTGTATGGATTTACATATAGATGTATGGTGGAATCTCACGTGACCATCCCTATATTTAATTAATGAAATACCTCATATATTCTTTGAGTTATACTTATATGAGGCATAAATTTTTTAAAATTTAAATTACAACCAAAAGGGTGTTTTACTCTATATATTGAATGTGAAATTTTGTTTAAGTAAGCTGATGGTGAATGATTATCAATAAATGCATGGAATTTTAAAATGAATTTTATATGATAAAATTCTTACTTGCGATGGGATGTCAGTTAACGAATTAATGTTTTAACAGGAAGTCTAATATAACTTTTCATGCACCTAGTGCATTTTCTTAAATAAAGTACCTTATATAAATGTTTTTTCTATCTTTTATTTTATGTTAAATCAAGATTTTATAATTTTTAAAGATTTAAATGTGATCTAAGGTAATGAGTTAAATTGGGGATTTAAGTGGTTACCATAGTCTTAACCCTCGTGTAAGGTTATCTTAAATGTTTTCCTAAGATTGATTTGAAAAGGTAATGTGAGTGCTACCCATGGGAATCTTCGTATATAGCTTGAACATAAAGGATGAGACCTTAGAACTAGTTCCCTTTTACTTCATGATGTCTTCATAGGATCGATGCTTTGTGCTTTGGTAATGGTATTTTCCAATGTAGGTAGCACCCTCAGATATTTAAATCCCTTTCTAATTTCATGTTAGATGTTTTTGGTGTGAGTTTCCATTTGGGATCCTTTTCCCCATATAATAATCTTATTATTTAATAAATACCACTTTTTTTGATGGGTGGGTACTCATATTTTTGAACCAATTTATGGGAATGAGCATTATGAAATGCTCAATTCCAGTGAGGTAGTTCTTCCTTGGTAATGGTTGATTGTATATTGGTGTGTGTGACCCCACTTCCTCTTATTTCTTATTTTATAAGTGAAATAAAAACATTTCATCGTCTAGATAATAGTCATATAGAGTGATCAGACTCCAGACTAGTTCTTTTTAAGGTTTATCAGATACTAGGGAACATAGGTTTGATAAGACTATGGAAAGTATCAAATGATGTGTCCTTTTTTATTATGAAACCTTGGGTGGTATGTATTGATACATGAGGTGCCCCATTGAGTTTCTAAATAGTATAATAGGTTTTTTGAGCCTTCAGTCGTTATGCTTGAATCACTGGCCGTATCCAAGGTAGATTGGCATGGGTGTTATGGGAATATTACTTGTCCCCATGCCTAGGATGGTGTTTCAAAGTGAATCAGGTCTTTATACCCACTGGTCAGTTTTTTTGGCTCTTACTCCTAATGTTATGGAACGTGTGGATGTATCTTGGGAGTAGTAAATGTGTAAGCCTAGAGAAAACATAAATATAGTGTTATTTTAAGAAGCTAATTGATATGACTTTTTATTTTAATTCTAGATAATTTTTTGTTGGTCACATATAGAACTATTCTTTAGTGGTCAATGGATCTTGTACCATGGAGCATGTTTCAACTTCCAATAAGAAATGACTGTGAAACTCCTAAGGTGTGGATAATTGTGTCTATTCTAGTAATATGTGTCCTTCCAAGTGCAAAGAACACAACTAGTAAGCACCATTTGGATATGGCCTATAAATATCTTAATTTCTCTTGAGGCTAATGTTCTTCAAAATTCATCAGTTCTTGTGATGAAGCATGATAATGGATTGTTTGGATGAGTATGCAACCTTTAGAGATGTTGTTAGTCAGGGATAGACATCGAAGATTGTGCTCTAGTGACCTTGGGATGCATCAGGTGTTGAAGGAATTAGGTCGAGTTGGTGATGCATCAACAGGTGAAGCTGAGATTTTTCTATAGGAAGTCGGCCATTAGTGGTTTAATTGTTCCTCCCTTTAATTGTTGGGTGGAAACTGTATTGAGAAAATTGTTTTGATGTAGCAGGAGTCTCTCAGGTTCTTTTTAGAGGTAATTATAATACTCCTAGTTCACCCTCAGTTAGGTAACGACCATTTCCCCTATAATGACATTGTCCAGGTACACTGAGAGAGTGTCGGTTGGACACCACATTAAATGTAAAATTCATTGGGCAAGATAAATGGTCTCCATTAGAGTTTCACTCCAGGAGTGTGGTTTTTATTAAAGGCATGGTTAATTAAAATTGATACCTAGGTTCCTGGGTAGGAACTCCTTGGACTGACTCATGGACACCAACCAGTTCTCATATTGGTCATTGTGGGTTTGTACATTGATTGTTATATGTGTATATTCATCTATGTACCAACATATCGCTTGTAAAAATCAATGTGTGAACTACCTTAGAAGATTTAGCTATGAATCCAGTTGATGATTCCAATATTACCAATATCATTAGTCATGATTGGATGGATTTCTTTGGGGGAGATGATTGATGTGTTCTAGTTTAGGTGTACACACCTGTTCATGCTGAGGAACAACAAAATAAAAGGATATTTTGGATAGAGGCGCAACCAGAAGCTGATTATGGCCATCAGTTTTCATTCTCAAAGAAAATATCAATGTTACTTCATCTAATGGCATTGGGATTAGATTTTGAAATGCACTGATAGTCTAAGATGAGTGTTTAAAGGGTATTCATCTAGTGATGGTTCAACTTGATATCCCTCTCTCTTGATGTATGATATTGGTGAGAAATAGTTTAATGGAATTTTTTCGTGTTGTCAAAAGTACATTGAGTATTAGATAAGGATTTTCATTAAATTTTCCTCTACCAATATTTTGAGTTTGATTTGGAGTCGACCATTTTTTAGAGTTTTAAATCATGGAAAAAACATCATTATAATTCTAAGGGCATGCTTAAATCGGTGATTCTAGCAGTGGAGATACCATGATTCAGAATTAGCAATTGAATGTTACAGCATATGGTGGGAAGTGCAATAGGGAAAGT
Source organism: Viscum album (assembly GCA_963277665.1). NCBI lineage: Eukaryota > Viridiplantae > Streptophyta > Magnoliopsida > Santalales > Viscaceae > Viscum > Viscum album. Next base: position 1,771,514,208 of record OY728152.1, read on the forward strand.
AATAAGAGACATAATGGTGTGTTCATGTCTTCAGTTTTACTGGATTGATTAATCACTGCTTTGATGTTTCAATTTATAAAATGAAGATTGGACCGAGTTTCTATGGCTTATGTATCATGTTATTAAAGTGATTATTGGATATGCATTGGGTTTTATGAATGAAATTCGGCTATTTAGATGGGATTTCCAAAACCAAGTGGATTGGATGTTTCTTTTTAGGTTTCCCCACGGATTCTTAGGGATGATAAGTTCTAAGGTGGGGAGATTCTATCATCCAGTGTAATTGAACTACATGAAATTTTCTAAAGGAACTTGAATTTTTATTTTTATGGATGGGCTGATTTGTAAAATGAGATTTGGAATTTCAATATGATATTTGAAACAGTTAAAAGAGTTTTTGTAATTATTTTTTAAAGGATAGAGACTTCCCTTTTGTGTTCCATTGATTTTCAGGAGTGATGGTCTCTAAAACATCAAAAATCGGGAATTATAATTAGGATGCACATTTTCTCTAAAATCATGTTCCCCCAGGATAAACCATTTGACTAACTCTAGTGGACCCTGAGGACTCACATAGTTTGTTTTAACCATGTGAGAGGAACCACATGATCGCTTTTTTTTCTATAGGTTCTTGATAGTGGGAAAATGCATGGTTTTTGCAAGGTTTTCCAAACTATCTGCATGAGTCGTGCGACCCCTCTTCTTAATACGTGGCATGATAATAGTTGGTGCATGGTTTGGATAACTTTGCATCCAAACCATGTGCCTCATTTAAGGGGGTAGAAATTACAAGATTTCCCCTCCATACTTATTTATTTTCCCCTCTTCTTCCTTTCCTATTACCTAGGAATAGAAACTCGTTTATGGATCTCCTCCCTTCCCCATCTAGGTATGACGAGATATCCCTCTTATGGCCTCTAATTCAAGCATTGTTAAGGTAATTGGATAGCCCAAGATAAGTCTACAATTCCTCCTTCCTATTTTAATAGTTTATCTTATAACTTCTTGTGTTATATTCATGAAAGATAATCCTCCCTGTTTTTAGAGCATTTTAATATTTATATTTTTTATTTAATTGATTAATATTGGAAATTTTAAAATAATTTGACCTATTTTATGTTTATGGTAGGATTTAATGAATATTTGGAGAAGGAAGAAAATATAGAAAAACTAATGCATAATGATTACACTCCATGTAATACAATTATAGGTTGTGACTTTTTTAAAAAGGAGTTATCCATGCAGAATAAGCCATGATGATATTTCGCATTGTGAAGAGAAATTACATGTCATGATTTTTAATTACACATCATGAAAGGAGTAAAAGTTTTTATGAGATTTGTGCACATGGAGGGAAAATCATTTCAATATTACACATCAGGTACTATAGTTACACGTTGTGACTTTATTGGAATCAATAAAAAAATGTGATGCGGTTTGAGGCTATGGCAGGATTACCTATAAATAAAAACTTGTGTATTCCCATCCAATATACTCTAGGACTAGTAGAGTCCAAGTGACACCAAGGGATGAGCACCAGAAAATGGAATGATGATACAAGTCCCATCTTCACAACCATTCTTCACAACCTTTCCTCTTCAGGTACCCATGATTCTCATTCTCATCATGCCTCACATGAGTGAGTTGTTACTTTAGTTCTTGGTAATGTGATCATCAGGGGAGTGCTACATAGGGATTGTTTTTATTTATTACTCATGTTTTGTATTTTTGTAATTAATTTTATCAATTCCAAATGTCTTTGTTTTTCAATTGTATGACCATTGATTTTGAATTGAGGAGTTTCATTTTATGACACTAATTAATCGCCATAGTTTGTGTATGATCATATTTCAATCTAGTTCGATTATGTTTAAATATGGTTTTAGGTCACCTAGTTTTGTGTTTTCACCAAGTAGATAACCATTCCAAAGGTGTAGCCTCATTATTACAGTAGGATACCCAGACCAAAGATCCTTGATGACCCAATTCCGACACCAAAACTGAATAAAATCATCATAAATTAAATCCCTACCACACGAACCCAAAATCATTGAACCTGGTATACCTCCCATATTTAAGCACAACCCAATCAATCTCGTTGTTTCTTTCTTTCTTTTCAAACCAAACCAAACAATTGAAATTTCAATTTATTTAATTAATTTAGATCATATGAATCATCCCTTTGTGTTCGAAACTCAGAATTTCCAAGTATTATATTTTTAGTACTTTTTCATGGTATTAATAAATAATTAAATTTGTTTAGACCAGTAGGAATTAACGATGCCCTGTGGGTTGTCATATTTTAGGCACTATTTCTAGAGACATTTGTCGATATGTTATAATTATTTATGAATCTTGATAAGTTTTTTTTTTATTTTAATTATTTATATTATACTTGTTCATGTTGTGCCATTTTTTAGGTACTAACCAATTGCACGACTACTCTAATCATGGGAAAGAGAAAATTGAAGATCATTCATTTGACTCAAAGCTATAGGGACCTTACACAAGAAAATAGAGGGGAAAGAAGATTCCCACCTAGAACTAGACACCATGGCTGGAAGGAATCAATTAAAAGGAGATGATATTGAGTTGGGCCAACCAGCAGAACCACAGTTCCATGGAAGGAACCATAGGGGTAAAGTAATAATAAACTATAATATATCCTAGAACATGGGATTGAACCCGAGCATTCTCATCCCCCTATACCTACCCAATATTTCAAGATAAAGTTGGCAGTCATCCATATGATCACGCATACACTGTAATTTGTCGGGCTACCTCATGAAGACCCCAACTCACATATCAAATGGTTTTTAGAGATTTGTTACATGTTAAAATTTTAAAACATCACAAATTTTTTTTTGAGACTATGAATATTCATATTATTATTGAAGGATAAAGAACGGAAATGGATCCAAAGTTTTCCGCTAAATTCAATCACAACTTAGGAAGATCTGGTAAGAATGATTTTAACATAGTTTTCCCTGCCCTAAAAGTATATAGATATGCGAGTAACTATTTTAAATTTTGGTAAATTAAATTAACAATCATTATAAAGTTCATTGGAAAGGTTCAAAGTTTTGATAAGATGATGTCCTCATCATAGAATCAAAATGTGGTTATTGATTCAAATAATTTATAAAGGATTTTCATTGGAAAATCAATCCATAGTTGATGATACTGTAGAAGGTTCACTGATGATAATATTACCATAAGAGAGATACGAGTTACAAGATGAGAAGTCCTACAAAAATTTTCAATAGCATCCAGAAGAAGGGAGAACTCAATGAGTGAACATGGTTGAAAATAGATAGATGGTTTCCCAAATTAAGTCTATGACAAAAAATATTTATGCGGTGATGGCCAAAAGAATACCCAAGGTGTATACTAGGAATATGAAAATTATCTTGATTTTAATCATCAAAATTATGTGTAGGGATAGAGTTCACAACAACCAGAACAACAGAATCAAAATCAAGCATAAGTATTTCAACCATGACAATAAGACTTTCAACCTCAACACCAAGGGACAACACTGAACAGCCATGTAAATTCACATAAAGAGACTATTAAAACATTTATGTCCATTATAAGAGCTTCATATAAAGGGTTTATAGGTTATTAAAGGGATCAACAAAATGTAATTCGGTAATTGAAAAACAACTCATAGAACTAAAATGCTGTAATGAGAAACATGGAATGTCATGTTAGTTAGATTGTTAATCAACTCAGGGAAAGAAAATGAGGAGAGCTTCCAAGATTCCTAGAACAACATCCTAGTGAATATGTTAAAGCAATATTGATTTAAAGTGAAAATAATACATGATGGAGTTCCATTGAATTTTTATGATATAGTGAACCATAAATATTTGGATCATGTAAAGAAAATCACAAAGAAGCTAAGGAAAATAATGAATAAGGAGCACCACCACCATACCAACCACCACTACCATTTCTATATCGGGCGAAGAAGGTGAAGATTTATGAGAAGAAACATGAGTTTTTAGAGATGTTCAAGACGATACACATCAACATCCCATTCATTGATGCAATTTAAAACATGCATATATATGAAAAGTTCATGAAGGAGTTGGTGACAAAAAAAGAATCTTGATGAATTAGCCACCATTCCACAAGTATGATAAAGTTTAGCTATTTTACAAGTGTACTACCAAAGAATAAACATGATCCAGGTAACTTTTCTATTCCAATTACTATTGGTACTAATGATTTTGGTATATCTTTATGTGATCAGTGTGCTAGTGTAAATATCATTTCATATGCAACATTAAAGAGCCTGGGATTGAAAGAAATGCAACCAAATCAATTTATGATTCAACTATATGATATAATAGTGAGACATCCTCATGGAATACTTGAAGATGTTATCCTCTTAGTAGATGAGTTATCCTTTTTTGTGGATTTTCTTGTGATGGATGTAAATAAAGAGAAGCTCCCAATAATCATGGGAAGACCAGTTTGGCTACAAGAACGGAACTTATTGATGATAAAAATGGAGAGATGAGTTTAAGATTTAGAGGATCAAAAGTGAAATTCAATTTTCACTAGGAAAAGAAAAAGTCATACGAATTAGTTGATGATTTTTTAGAAGATAATTTTTTAAAAAAAGTGGATGATGTTGCTCAAGAAATATGAACTAAAGTAGTTGCTATAAAAAGTGAAGAAGGAAGTATGAATAAGCTAAAAAAAGGTAATAATGGGCTATAAAATGATAAATATAGTGGAAGAAAATTCATTCAAGAATAATTCAAATAAATATAACAATTTTAGTTAGTTAGTTAACTACCATTTGAGTTTTCAAGAAGGGCAAAAAATGGTTATATTGGGCCCATGGAGATAGTTAAATTAATCACTAATGGAAGGTTCAAATTATTTTTAGATAAATGCAGAGAGTATATCTTCATAGAGGAATCAAGGATATGTTATTTTGTAGATCCAGATCATATAACCTCTTTCCTACCATTAATCACCTAAGATAAAGGAGGTAAGGTTAAGAAAACAATAGTAAACAAAAGCGCTTACAGGAACAACCTGATTTTTTAGTATTTTAATTTATTTATTTATTTTCAATTTTTAGGGGAAATAATTAATCCCTATATATTTTCAATATGTATTGTTCTTTTACTTATTTAATTTTATTTTTGTAGCACCGTTAAAGCAAGAAGGAGGATAAGAAGCTTCAGAAGCATTACACATCTTGAAGTAAGATTACATGTCATGAAAAGATGTAGGAAGAACCTACAGAAGATATTTTGAAGCATTAATTTTAAAGGAGAGTAATCATTTCAATTCATAATTTTTCTATTTCCCAAATTAATTTTTTTTAAGAGCTTCAATTGAAAATTTCAAGACCACATTTGACTCATTCTTTAATCAACTGAACTATAACATATAAACTACCTAGGAAAATTATAATTCCATGAATTTAAATTTATTTTTCAATAAATTTGAATGAAAATTTTAGGAAAAGAATTTTTATAGATAAACAAGTGGATTAGGATTTGAAAAATCATGATTTAGGGGAGAATTTTGATCATTGTAGATGAAATTTTTCTGATAATTGGCCTTGTTTTCAATTTCTAAAATTTTCATTAATTGATTTAAATTATTCGTATTCATTGTTATAAGTGGTTGTCGAAAACATTCATCTCATTCTCGAGACATCCACTAATCCAATATTTTCCATTCTTTCTATAGTATATTTCTTGAGAAACATGGGTATAATTTCTTCTATAACTTGAACTTCATCTTATCAAATATATGATTGAACAGAGTTACTTTTAAACTGATTGAGGAATTATTTTTTATCCCTTATCCTGAGACCCACCATAAATTTAACCTTATTAATCCCATAGGATCCCAATAATATCCTTTTTAGTAAATTATTAGTGTAACAATCTTATTTTATCTATTACTACCTTCCTATAAATTTTTTTCATGATATATAAAGAATAAGTGTAGTAGGAAAACATTATAGGGTGTACTAGAATATAATTTATTGTGGATATGTTTTTGGGGGATTTTCTATTATAATATTAGTATAGGCCATGAAATATTTCATTGTATCTTATTATTCACCTCTCTTTCTAAAAAACTTTGAAAAAAATGAATTGAAAAAAAAATTGGGTGGTGTTTTGGGAGGATCAAAATTGACTATTTTTAAGACCGATGACCTTTTGATCGTATGTGGTTAAGTGATGGATGTGATATTTTTCCTGAGAATATATTTTAAAAATAAAATAAAAAATAAAAAAAATAAGAGAGGTTGATTAGTTAATTTCACTTATATGTATCTTGAGTCTACTTTGAGCTTTGAGGGAGACTTTTATTGAGTTGCTTTTGAAAATCATTCAAAATGATTTTGATTTGAACCTTCTTTTTGAGCCTTACATTTTATATCATTTACCAACCTACCATGAAGCCTAAGAGTCATTTGATCCTAAATAGTGAATCTCTCATGATTAATTTTGATCTATATGTTTACACGGTGGAGATGTTAGATGCTTTTCAAACCTATGGTAAGTTACATGTTCTTGAGGTATGTGATGAATTGAATTTACATTTATACCTAAATAATGAGAGAAAAAATTCATGTGAGGAAAATTTATAATCAAATTCATATTAATAATGTGTTCAAAAATGGAAATGAATGATTGAAAAGGCTTGGATATTTCAAAGAAGAAAATTAAAATATATGGTTGATTTGAATTCTCTGAAAAGTGAGGAGTTGAATAATATTCTGCCTATGATGCTCAAAAAATTAATTTTCCATTTGATCAATTTATTTTACTAAAATTTAATTTGAAGCATGGTATGGTGAACTTACTTCATAGTATGTTGAGATTTTTTCCTTGAGGATGAGTATGAATTAAAGTGTAGGGGTATCTGATAAGTGTATTTCATCCATATATTTTAGAGTGTTTTAATATTTATATTTTGTATTTAATTGAATAATATTTCCAATTTTGGAATGATTTGACATGTTTTATGTTTTATGGTAGGATTCAATGAATATTTGGAGAAGTAAGGTAAGATGAAAAAATAAAATTAGAATGATAACAGATCATGTAATACAATTACACATTGTGTAATAAAACTACTCATTATTACGTTTTCAAAAGTAATTTTCTCTAAAAAACAATATTTTATGAGATTTCTTATTGTGAAGAGAAATTACACGTCATGAGTCCCAGTAAAATGTTGTGAAAGGAGTCAAAGTTTTTACAAGATTCATGCATGTGGAGGGAATCTTGGATAAGGATTACACGTCGTGTAACATAGTTACATATCGTGACTTTGTCAATAAGCATAAAAATAAATGCAAAATGATTTGAGTATTTGATGGGATTCCCTATAAATAAAACCCCTCAGTCTCCCTTCCAACATATTCTGGGACTAGTGGAGGATAAGAGACACTAAGGGATGACCACTAGATGATGGAGTGATGATCCAGGGCCCAGCTTCACCACCATTATTCGTTGCCTTTCCTCTTCAGATACCCATGATACTCATTTTCATCATTCCTAGAATGATCAAGTAGTTTCTTTAGTGTCACATGATGTGATTGTAGGGGGGAGTGCTTCTTAGGTATTTTTTTATTTATTACTCAGGTTTGGGATTGCTTCAATTCATTTTATAAATTTAAAATCTCTTTATTTTTCAATTTCATGACCATTGATTTTTAATTGAGGAGTGCTATTTTGTTTCATTAATTAATTGCCATAGTTTGTGTATGAACATTATGAAATCTAGTCCAGTTTTGTTTAAATATGGTTTTAGGTCACATAGTTTTGCGTTTTCACTAACTATATGACCATTCTAAAGGTGAAACCACATCATTATTATAGGATATCTAGACCAAAGATCCCTGGTGACCCAATTCCAACACCAAAACTAAATGAACTCATAATAAATTAAATCCCTAGCACATGAACCCAGAATCACTGAACCAGGTATTCCTCCCATTGTGATTCACAACACAATAAATCATATTGTTTCTTTCTTTTTTCAAACCAAAACAAACAATTTCACTTTAAATTTCCTTAATTAATTTAAAATAGATAGATCATCCCTATGAGTTTGAAACTTGAAATGATTTTGATAAGGAAGCGAAGCTAGAGAAACTGAAGCAGAATGATTACACACTGTGTAATACAATTATACATCATGACTTTTTCAAAGATAATTTTCTACGCATAAAAATTCATGATGAGATTTCATACTATAAATAGAAATTACATGTCATTAGTTCTAGTTACACATTGGGAAAGGAGTCAATGTTCATGTGAGATTCATGCACGTGGAGGGAAACTCAGGATGAAATTATACGTCATGTAACATAGTTACAAGTCGTCACTTTGTCGGAGAGAAGAAAAATAAAAGTGATGTGGGTCAAGTATTTGAAGATATTATATATAAATATAACCCCTCATCCCCCCTTCCAACATACTCTGGGACTATTGGAGGCCTAGCGACCCTAAGGGACAACCGCAAAATGACGGAGGGATGACCCTGGGCCCATCGTCGCCACCATTCATTACCGCCTTTCCTCTTCGGGTACCGATGATTCTCATTTTAATCATGTATTTCATGATGGATTAGTTTATTTAGTTCCAAGGGATTTGATTGTATGGGTAGTTCTTATTAGGGATTGTTTTTATTTATTACTCAGGTTTTAGATTTCTACTATTCATATTATCAATTTCAAATCTCTTTATTTTGCAATTAAATGACAATTGCTTTTGAATTGAGGCGTGTCATTTCTTTGCATTAATTAATCGCATTTTTTTGTGTATGAACATTATGAAATCTAGTTTGGTTATGTTTAAATATGGGTTTAGGTCACCTAGTTTTGTGTTTTCACTAAGTAGATGGTAATTCCAAAGGTGAAACCACATTATTAGGGAAGAATACCCATACCAAGGATCCCTGCTGACCCAATTTCGACACTAAAACTAAATAAACTCATAATAAATTAAATACCTAGGACATGAACTAGAAATCACTGAACTTGGCATGCCCCCCATCTTGATTCACAACCCAATAAATCCTATTATTTCTTTCTCTTTTTTGAACCAAACCAAACCAAACAATTTCAATTTCAATTTCCTTAATTAATTTATAACATACATATCATACCTTTAGGTTCAATGCTCATACTTTCAAAATAAAATATTTTTAGTAGGTTGTCAGAGTATTAATAAATAATTAAATTTTATTAGCCCCATAGGAATTAATAAATCCCTATGGGATGTCAATTGTGTCATGGTGCCATGTGCTTTTATTTCCATAAAACATCTCTTTAATGTGATTTTTGAATTGTAGAACCTAATAACTTAAATATAGTGTCATTTTTATATTAGTTTTACATTTTTGGTGGTCATGAATCACTTAATTACCGTAATTAATTTATGGTTTTTCTGACAAAACCCCTCATTGAGGTGCATTATCTTAAAAAATGTGAATTTTTTATTTAAATGAAATGTGGGAATATGTGACACCCTCTAAGTGTTCCTTAGTGACCAAACCCTATATTAAGTGGTTTGGTACTAATTTCTATTGACAAGATTGATAAATTGTATGTAATTCTTGTTTTCTTGGACTTTATAATACCAAATGCATGTATGGTGTCATCTACCATGGGAAAACCACTTGACCTTAGTATTTTTAACAGATTATCTAAATAGTGAATTGATTTAAGATGAATGATAGGACATGAGTTTATCCTTTAAAAATTATATTTTATAATTCATAACTTATGAATTATGTCTTATAACATATACCTTGTGATTTATGTTTGTTTCCTTATTACTTGTGGTTATGCCTTATTCCTTTTGTTTATGTCTTATGACTTTTGATTATGCCATATAGATTGTTCATATGCCTTATGTAGTGTGATTATGAATTATGACTTGTGCTTATGCATTTTTCCTTCTGCTTATTCCTTGCTCCATGGTTGTATAGATTGAATAAAGTGATTCTTATAGGCTTTTTAGCATATTTTTTTTGAAATGCCTAGGTGATGATATACGATAATGACTTCTATGTATTACATGATTATGGGATGAGAGTGAACAAGGGTTAAAACTTAAGGATGTTGTGGATGAACTTTCCATGATCAATTTTAGATCTATTGGATATGACAATAGAAACATTAGGATTTCCTTTTTGGGCTCTATGAGCAAATTATTTATACCCATGAGTTACACTGGTTCCCTAGGGGAGAAACCGGGAATGTGCTAATTGGGATGATGGTTATATAATACCTTAGGTGATACTTGGTCCCCTATGTAAGATACTTGGGATGGTCTCATAGATTTATGCTTACATCATTCCAAGAGTGATATGAGGTATGCCTTTTATGGGTTACTTTGGATGGGCTCTGTAGTATGGGCTATTTTAGAGGCTCATGTAGTGACTCTATGGATTCCTTTATAGATCTCTTTAGATAGAACTAAGATTCCCACATTGGATTTGATGGATTCCTTTTTTGTTTACATGTGGTTTCTTATCATTACCTCATGATAATTCCAAATTTATGTTATAAGGACACATCCCCAAAGGAAAATCACAAGCTTGGGGTTGGTCCCCACTCAATGTTTTATTTATTATGACCCATCAGTAAACTATGTATCTTTATTAATGGTTCACTTAGACAGAGATATCCTAGAATAGGTCTAAGCAGATATGGTCATCCAGGTGTCCTTGAGGAACCTAATCCCAACCTATTTATTTATTTATTTATTTATTTACTAAATTTTCATTATACATGTATACAGCCATAATTTGTACTCACAAACTAGATTATGCTTTAGATACCATTGGTGGTAGTATACTGAGTATATATCTCACACCCTTATTGGTCTTCCATTGCACTAGGGTACCCATGAATATCATTATATTCAATGGTCTATGGATTGAATTCTTGTACTCAACATTTGACATGGGAGCTTATAAGCACAAGACTGAGCTAATTCTCAGGATTCTCATAGAGATCTCCCTCATGGATCTTTATTTTTTTCCTTTATTTTTGTTTTCAATTTCCTATTGTACTTTTCTAATTGTATTCTATCATCCTCTGGACGTGCATCCATGGTTTTACTTTTGGCATTGGCCGCCTTTATTCAGTCATTATAATTATCTTCCACTACTTTTCATTTATCTTTACTACTTCCACTATCATTTATTATTTATTACATCTGATATACCATTGTAAAACATAGATTGTTAGGGTATAGTCTCCCCACTTTACCACCATTAGACCATCGCCACTAGTCAGAAGACTCTGGCATACAAGGAGGCATGCTTGAGGCCATGTAATGACTATTTTGGCGATTGGTTTCATAGTCAGTTGAGTTGGGACGTTACATCCCTTCCTAAAATAGGTGGTTATACCCAAACAATATGACCATGGGTGTTTTATTATTTCAAATAAACATATCTATGATAAAATATATAATCTAAATGTCCCTTGTTTGAAATATCAATCTCCAATGGTACCCCCACCTGATTCAGTACATGGGAGGGTTCTGGTATGTACTTTCTTAATAGGGATACATAGAACACATCATGTACTTACGTTAGGTTAGGTGGGAGTTCTAGTCAATATACCTCTACTCTGATGTGATCTAGGATCTCAAGGGGATGATGTATCTTGGACTATGTCTTCATTTCTTCCCAAACCTTATAAATTTCCTCTATAGTGATATATGAAGGAATACTCTATCTCTAACCTAAAACTCTAGGTCTCATCGATAATTTTATTCACTGATTTTATATCAAATCTATGTCGATTAAATATGAAGGTAAATGATTTAAAAATTATCTATATTTTATTTGATATGATCAGGTCTGATCATCTTCCACCATCCAACTTCATCCCAGTAGGTCAAAGTCAGAAACCTCTTCCCATGTAGAGCCCCATAAGGTTCCATTTGAATACTATAATAGTAAAAAAAATATATGATAACTCCATTGTTGGAAGTTTCTAGTCCCAACATCTTTGTAAACCAATTGAACATAATCATATCATGTCCTGTAGATTTTGAATAGGCATTTTAGAATGGTCGTCCATCTCTAGATGATAAGTAGTGCTAAATTTCAGTTATATATCCAATTATTACTGAAGGAATCTCCAAAACCAAGACGTAAACTTCATATCTCAATCTGATACAATAGAGTGTGTAACTCTATGTAGTCTTACCACTTCCCTTATGTATATCTTGGAATTTTTTTCAATAGAAAAATATTTCTTTATAGTAATTAAATATGTTGACTTGGTAAGGTGATTGATTACCACCCATATGGTGTTATTAATTTTAGGATCCCTAGGGAGGCCTATCACAAAATCCATGTGTATGTTTTCTAATTTCCATACTGGTATAGGAAATGGATTCATCATACCCCTATAATTCAATCATTCCACATTGACCTAGAGGCATACAAAGCATCAAGATAAAAACTCTGCAGCCACTCTCTTCATGTTATCCCACATGATGTATTTCTTCAAATGTATATACAACTTAGATTTTACTATATTAAAAGAGAAGGATGATATATAAAAATCATCCAGATGTTCCCACTTCAGTTTTTGTTTTGATAGAATCCATATTTCGGTTTCAAACACTATAGCTCCATCTTCAAAAAAATTGAACTCTAGAATATTCCCTACCTTATTCAGTAGTAACTCATCATCCCTCTATGACTTGTTGATCCACTCAAGAATGGATGGTTGAGTATTTATTTAAGAAATTTAGTATAAATATCATTTTATTATTCCTATATCCATCCTTTATATGTCCAATAATATTAGATCCCTTGAAATCCTCATCATGGCTAGTGTTGTGGGATCCTCTCTAGCTCGAGCATCGACCACATAATTTTATTTCCCATGATGGTAATGAATTGAAAAATCACAGTCTTTGATCATCTCTAACCAGCTTCATTGGTTCATATTGAGCTAATTTTGTGTGAATATATAGTTGAGAATTATTTGATCTATATACATATCATACTTCTCCCCATAGAGATACTATCAACAAATTTTCAATGAAAATATCACATATTCTAATTCTAGATCATACATTTGGTAGTTCAATTCATGGAAATTTAATTGGTGGGATACATAGGATAATAATTTTCTATCTTGCATGAGTACTCAATCCATTAACTTTTTTGATCCATCATTTTATATCACAAATAATTCCCCACTAGTGGGTAATGCGAGTGAAGGTGCTTTGATTAGCCTCTTATTCATCACTCAAAATATTTATTCACATTCATCAGTCTAGAAAAATGTTACTCCCATCCATGAAACCATTGTTAGTGGGCTTCAAAATCATGATAATTTTCTCAAAAATCAAAAATATTACCCAGATAATATAATGAAACTATGGATTACCATTATAGATATTGGTCTTATCTATCCTTATATTTCCATTATTTATGATAGATCCATAGATATCTCTTTTATGGTGATAACATTCCATAATAAGGTTACTATATTCAACAAATACTCGCATTTACTTTAATTTGCATATAATTTTTTGTTTTTCAAGGTATTCCGTACATTAATTAAATGATACTCTTTTTACTCCTTGATTTTATATAATATAAGAATATTATCTATACAGACTACCAAAAAAAATTCGAGGTAATCCTTGATGACTCTATTCATCCAGTCCGTAAATATTTCTAGAGAATTACCATGTCTAAATGGAATCATTATGAACTCATAGTGCCATTATATTTTTTAAAGATTATTATTGGGGATATCCTCCTTCAAATTTTCTTGTTAATATCTTGAACGATGATCCACCATAGATACTTATTGTGGTCCACATAGTTGATTGAACAAGTCATCAATCCAAGGAAGTGGATACTTTTTCTCTGTCATTATATTTTTGATATTAGGATAATTAATAAAGATTCACATTGACTCATCATTCTTCTTGATGAAAAGGAATATTTCATCTGATGTTAAAGCACATGGTCATATAATCCCTTTATCTAGATCCTCTTGTTATTGTTTCTTCAGTTCTTTAAGTTCAAAAAAGGCCATTATATATGGTATCTTGGATATGAGAAAATATTTGGGTATAATTTCAATTGATAACTCAACCTCGTGGCTAGGATAAAGATCATGAAATTCTCTGGGAAACACGTCAGTTAATTACCACTCAATGAAAATGTCTTCATGGATGATATGTTCCACAGTCTCAATCATATGATAAATATATGATTTCTCATAGGGAAAATAATATTCTTTGATTGACATGGTTATACCAAAATATATCTATCCTCATCCTTAAATTTTTATATAACCGTTGGTTTATTCATGATAGAGATGGTTAATTACTTCTCATAGTAATTTATGTTGGATCAATACAAGGAAAGTCAATCTATGCCCAAAATAGAATCAAATTCCACTAATGGGGGTATCAAAAGGTTTTCTAGTAAATTCATACCAAAAGTTTGGATAGGGGATAAGCTATATGATTAGGATGAAATGATTGACTGATTTTATTTCTTCCTCGATAACCTGATCTCCATTCTTCGAGGTGGTGTTTGAATAGTTCTACTAAATACGCCTGATATGAAAAAAAGCATAGAACCATAATAGATAATCCTACATTTCACTATTTGATTCTACTTATAACCATTTACATCATCAAAAATATAATTAGGGATTAGAATTTTTTTTAACTAGTATACACATAGAAGGTAAACTGTGAAATTTGAAGGGATAAATCATAAATAACATATATTCCTTAAATCATGAATTTCTATATTTATATCTATGTTTTACCAAGATATATTTCGAAATATAAAATAACATGGTAATTTTTTACCAATAATAATGGTTTTTAAATTTCTTGTGAATCTACCATATTATATTTCATAGGATTGTTAAACTAGGTTTTTAGAAAATACTGTTTTCATTCACCAAGTAATGATCAAGACTATCTCAATGCACACTTTTTGGGCTTATTACCCCATTAGTATAATTGTTCCTAATTCATGAACACTAAAAGTTTCTATATAGGTATGTATTTGATTAGAAAACAATAAATCTATAATTTACCAAAATTTATCAATTTTTTCACATGTTTAGTCATATCCCCAAGTCCTTAACTAGATATTATAATCCTATTCCCAAAAATAAGTAATCTTTTCTTAGATACCAACTATGAAACTTGAAGTCTTATTACACCTTAATTATTGATTTCTTATACAATGATTCTCTTAATAAAATACTAATAGATTTTGAAACCCAATTTCTTAGTGGAATTAGTTACATATGATAACAATATATAGTATAAATACAATTCCATTATTGATTTTATCCTTAACACACACCTAAAATTCCATCATTATTTTAAAACTGTATAGGTTAACAAGGGGATGTATATAATAAAGGAGTGTGTTATAATGCCTAGTAAGGGGATAAAAAATGAATACAATAAGGTAATTCAATACATGTGATCCAGGAGTCATATCAAGGTACTATAAGAGTTTTTAGAGTCATAATCTTGAACAATGATGCATGATATACCATGATAACATAAAGTAAATATTGGAATGTGGAAACAACTTATAACATGGAATCATAAACACAAATCATGGATAAAAACCAATACATCTTAATTTAGTGTTATTAGGATAACCTAACATGCACTATATATGGAATATAATGAGATAAAATCAGTATCTAATGCATTGTAAGGCTATATAATTCCAGGCCTACCTGTCACTTTCATGTCATGTATATGCATAAGTGTGCCATATAGATTATACAAAATAAAGATTACTTTAATAAATTTTAACCCATTATTAAGGATTTTGGGTTACATAGATATAAATCCCAAATTAATTTAGGATAGGTACAAATAGGTGAATAAACTTTAGTAAAAATATATATGGGTATTCATTATACAAATATTTGGCGTGGAAAATAAAAGGGTAATTTCAGCAGCATAATAGGTAGGAATAAAGGTTTATAAAAGGAATTAATGTGAGAGAAATGGGAATTTAATTAGTTTCTAATAATAATTAAAATAATATGGATTAATAAAAACATATCCCAACTCGACAAATTGGAAATCAAATGGTGTGACATAAAGATGGTGCTTGAATAAAGAGAATAAGAGGATCTATTACCTTGGTAGGGTGCTTCTAAAAGCTTGGGAGGTGATTATTAAGAGTTTAGGGAACCTTGGGATGGATATAAATATTGAATGGAAGTGTAAATTCTTTATAAAAGAGTTTTGAGTGAAGATTAATTGGATTTTGTGTGATTTTATATAGAAAAAGATAGAGGTAAAATCTTTATTAATCTCCAAACATAGGTTTTGGACTCTGTGTGACAATTTAATACAAAAATACATTGGTTTTTAACCATGTTTTCTTAAAAATATGTGGTTTTATTAATTATTTTATAAGGATAATAACCTAAGACGTTATAATAATTCCATTGGTGATGTCGAAGTGAGTATTTCTTATAAATAATTGGTTTTAAACCCATAAAATATAATACAGGTTCTGGAGGATTAATTAAGGGATTGTAAAATTAATAAAATAATGAAACACATAATTTCAAGAGGAAACAAAATTTTTTCTTGGTTAATCTTTGTAGTATTTATTATATCACATTTGGTAATTTATGATGTCATAATACATACCATATAATTGTACTATATTTAATTTTTTCCCAAAACAAATTGACTGTGTCAAAAAATAATGTAAAATTCACCATTGGATAATTAAAGATGATTATTTGAAAAATAATATTTAATTTATAAAAAATTATATAAATATTAGAATTTATAGATTTAAAACTCAAATCACTAATTGTTGGAAATACTGGTTTTTTGACAATAACAGTTTTCTAAACCTTATAAAAATTACATTTTACTTCATAAAATGATATTATCATTTATATGTAATAAATATTATTTTAAAATAATACTTTATTAAAATATAACTTATTTATAAAATTATTTAATTCATTAAAAAGTTTTCCAAGATTGAAACTATATATTTACCAAAAAATCAACGTGTGTTTCGTTGTATTAAAACCTAATTTTTACAAAGTCATTATTTAATCATTTAAAATTAAATATTAAATAGGAATAAATATAATAATTTTTTTATTAAATATAAAATATACATATTTATATTGTTATGGTCTAGATATATAATCCTTTATTATAATATAAAATTCCTTAATCGTAAGATGTGTGATGGTGAGATTTTTATGGGGCAATTTGATAAACATGGTTTGGTCCACGATCTCAATGAAATTGAACTTATCCTGTAGATAGTTTCACTCACGCTCTAGTTTTTGAATATCACATTGGGCTTGGTCAAGGGAAAACCCCAATAATTCTATCTCCCTTAAAAGATCTGAAAAATGGGTTTTATAGGGTACGATCCTACTAGTCAAGGTCGTTGATTCCTTTATTTGCATCAAATGGGATTTATCATAACCCTTAATATATAAATCTTAATGTTTACTTCAGAATGGGTATAAAATTAATGGTTAGAACATTTAATGTATCTTTTGAATCTAAGAAAGTATGTCTTACAATGGTCCCAAATAAAAAATGTAGTTCATTTTTTTCAATAACTACATTACTTGATAATTCATTTATTCATTTAAAAAGTGAATTTCATTAAAAAAATTGGGTTCATTTAAATTGGTAAGATGTTTTATGAAGATTCGCAATGTGGGATGATGGTAAACACTAGTTAAACATGGTTATTGGTTGGTTGGGGATTAGTGAATAGGATATGTGTAGGTATATTGGATATTCTTTAGGTTTTATATTAACTCGATTGGTGCTCTGGTGGTAGTATTCAATGAGAAACTTGTGGGAATTTCAGTCCCTAGTTCTGGATGAAAATGTGATATATCCCATAGTTATAGGTGATGACATAGAAAAAGGATTAGGATACCATGATATGGTCTACCATGAAGGGTTCTTTAGATTTAATTTTTAGACATGCATAAGTGTGACTAGGTAGACACATACGATGTAAAAATATTTGGGTTAGAAATACTGGAGTAGAGTAATGAAATCAATATATTTTGGAGCACACTATTGTCTATTAAGGATGACACTCTTCGTGAGTTAGGAATGAGAAGTGGTTGGTAATTTTTATTAGTGCTTTAATAGGAAAATGATGAACATGTAAAAAAATTACGTGTGTCAATGGATGTAGTATGGGCCTTAAATAATGGGCCATTGGGTTCTTTATAGTGGTAATAATAAAACTACTATGGTGGGGTGATCTGTATAAGTCTCAGGTGAATAACCCTCATATCATATGGTTCATGGATGTGATGAGGCTAGTAAGTGGATGGTCAAGGTTAAACTGGGGAACTAGTGTGTGATAAGATACATGGATATAAAATTCTTTTTGTTATATTGGATTTTAATTTCTAATGTGGTGTTGGTTTGAGTCAATACATTTGAATTAGGCTTAGGGAAGTTTTTGTGTGAACTGATGGCGATTTATGGGTAAATCAGGGTTTCTCACATGGTTTAGTGAGTGAGATATGATTCATGACATGATTCAGATGGTGAATCATATAGATGGATTTAATTGAGTTTTAAATTATTGGGGAAGCATGTGAAGTTAGTTCCATGGTTTTAGGACTGATAAAGACCCTTTTTTTGGCGGTTGTTAGTGAAAAATTCTGAGTTTGAGACAGGTTTTCTATAGAGGATGCATTGGCTGTTGTGACCAAGAATTATATGAAAATTTTATTAGTGGATGGTTGATCAGTTTTTATGTATTAATTTGGATACAATGAGGTGGTAGATGCATTATAGTGTCCATAGAGATGTAGTTGGGGTGGTTTGGGGTTCAAATAAGGAGTTGTGGAGGAAAACCAATGCATTCAGGTGTAGTGTTTGGAGTTGTATAGTAAAAGCATGTTTATCATTAGAAGATGGAACATAGAGAGTTCACAGTGAAATGATGAAAAGGATAGGTTATGATATGTTATTTTTTGATTAAAAACTTCTCCTGGAAAGAACCATTATGGTGGGAGTTTGTAAGGCCCTGTGGATTTATAAGACATTATATTTTTTCGAGATTAAAAAATTTGGTGATCTTTTTTTATAATTGAGTCCTAAAATGAGATTTTGAACAATTTAACATAGGTAAATTATGTCATTAGATGTATTTTATGGTATGTTAGACACTCAGGGTGTTCAAGAGAGAATCATAGAGGAGTCAAAGTTGATGAGAAATAAAAAGGACCTAATGTAGGCTATTCATGCCAGGAAACAAGGCTTCATGATGTGAATAATTTGTATAGAGGTCCAAGGGGTTCATCTCAAGGGTGTTTCACAATGATAATGACGTATGAACAGTTTTTTAAATAAAAATGGGCATTATCCGCCCTTTTTTGATGGGGGAGCACACATGGGAGGGTCTGAAAGGGATACCATCCACATCCTTGGTTCCTCAATGATACAGTATTCTTATTGGTGTTATTTAATGATTATTTTGAGTAATATCCACATATATTATTAGTTCACTTCCTAACCCTTTATTTCATGTGATTTATTTTAGTGTTTTAGTGTCAATTCCACTGGAGCATGGTGGAATCAACCAAAATTGATGGGGATTTTTCTTGACTCATATATATAATGTCTTTAGATATTTTTCCCATGGTAGTTAAATAATAATTTGTAAAGGTACATAAAAATTATTTAGCTGGTATTTTTTATTATTTTTTATAATTATTCATTATAACATGTTCTTAATTTGGGTATTTTTCTTGGCTTAGGCCCTGGTGCATGTTAGGAGAGGACCATACCTCATTGCTCAAGGTTCTAGAAACAGAATGACACCTTTTGAGTTTTGAAGAATTATTTATATTTAAATAAAATGGGTTAATTAATTATAAATATATATAATTAATTATTTTTTGACAATTTTCTTGATATAGGTTTCTGGTATCATTGATTCGGGTCAGTGGGTTGGACAAGGATAGATGGTGCTTGGTGAGGTGTTAACTCAATGTTCCAGGTTAGTGGAACATATGATTCAAAACCATATGAATGTCTATTTATGAATACTCATGCCTAAATAACGACATATTTTCAAGAACATTTCATAAATAATAGTATTGTTATTAGGGGGATGTTAGGTTAGATTGTAGTGTCTTTGGATGAGGATAAGTTCTATTTAGCACCATGGGAAATTTAGGATCATTCAGGGACTATATATCCAAAGGGTGGGGGTGATGGTTAGGATAACATGATGAATTGAGTGTGTATTGGGGTATGATTATATTTCATATTCATCCAAGGTTTAGTTTCTAGTTTTAGTGAGTAGGAATAAGATGCTTTAGGATGAGTGTCAATGAGAGATATAGACCTATGTCACACAGTTGATGATGAACTACCCCTAAGTTTGGAGGAAAATCCCGATGTGTTCTTGGAGTAAGATGAGTACTCCATGATTTGGGGTATTTGATGGAATGGGGTTTTATCTAGGTTATGTTAAGATATGTTCAGTTAGACTCGGTAGTGGGTTCTTGGAATCGGTTGGGAATTGGTATCAAGATGTCAAGGGGGATTTGAGATTGATGGATTGAGATGGTCCCTCAGTAGTGGGATCAGGATTAATGAGGGGTATGTAGAGGTTGGAATAGACCATGGGGTTTAGGTTGGGATGATACTTCTGTTATAAATGTTTATGTGGGTGATGGGATTATGGTGGCATTTATGACTAGAGATTGTGATGGGTTTAGAAGAACCATTGGATTCCCTAACTAGTGAGTTGATTTGAGTTATGATAATGGGATAGATATCGAGTGGCTAGAGTCTCAGGATCATTTAGTGAGCATTTTGATGGCCCGCATGACCTTACTGTATTAACCTTAGTTGATGTGAACTCCCCAGAGTTTACGGGGTTGGGTCATTGTGTTTTTGACCTCTTTATATTTTTGGGGGATCAGTTGGTTTTCTGGATTGGACCTCCCCAAAATCTGAAAGGATGTGTGGGTGCTATGATCACTCCCTCTGTCTTTAGGTATTGGGTCAAGGAAATTTCCATGAGTGGATTGGGATGGTGTTCATGAATGAACTTTTTAGTTAGAGGCTTGGGTAGTGGACCGTCCTAGGGAATGGGTCATGGTATTTTGTGAGATAAGATGGATGGACCCGACCTTGATCCATATAGTAGTGGGTCGAGATATGGATATAACACTATTCCTAGTGTCTGAGGGAATTGGGTTGAGGTTTGGATGTCATCCTACCCTGAGTATTTGGGTACGGTCTGGGCATCATTTATGGTATAATAAATATGTGAATTGATTACATCATCATATTGAAATTTGTATGGTTATGTTTTGGTGTTGCATGATTAAGAACTGTTTAATTGATTGGTGTGTGTATCTCATCGAGTGTTGTGGTGGAATAGCTATAATACAAATACTCAAAGAGAAAACTTATTTATATTATTAATTTTACTATTGTATACACATGAATATGAAAACATATATTAGGGTTTATTGGTGGTACCCTAGTAAGGATTATACTTACACCTTATATAGGAATCTTTGTGTGCTTAGATACCTCCTATTTTCATTTAATATCAGAGCAACAGATGTACAATGGGTCTAGATGGGTCATTTTGATAGGTATTAGGAGATTGGGATGAAGACCATGGATGTATGTAGGGTTAGTTGAGTAATTTTTTGCTCTATTTTGAGTTCATTTTTTATTTGTAATCAACCCAATGGTCTATATATATATGGATGTTTTTTATGAAAAATTATTTCTTTAATGTTTGTGTTTATTAATTCATCATTCTTTGATGTGGATGTTTTTTCGGTTATTTATTATTATTGATATTTTTTATATTTAGGGAATACTCTCCTGAACGCATGTTTTATTCCCTATCCTCTAGTCGGACTCTAATGGAATAGGGGGAGGTGCACTTGAGGTCATGTGGTGATCTGAACTCAGGTGTCATTTGAGTAGCCTAGTCCATGGAATTAGAATCCTTTTAGGGTTTTAGGTTCTAATGCTATGATCTATGACTATGAGATCATTATTTATGATCAATTGTTATTTTTCTTGGATCATATTCATTTAATCATTCAATTTATCTTACATTTATGTTCCTTTTATTTTTATAATATGTTCTCCCTGATGTATCGATATTCATTTTTCCTTATAGGGAATTTTAGATCACCCATTTTCTAATGTTTACCTTTTTCCTAGGAAATTAAGAAGAATATTATGTGCAACATGTCTATAATGGAAATCATGTATGAAGAATGTTTTAAGAATATTTTTCAAATTATCATTAAATAATTTTCTTATGTGGATAATATCTAAAGATATTAAACCATTGGGTTCTGAAAGTGTATTTTATTTGGTATATGAAAAGTATTATTTTTTAAAATGATGTATAATATTTTTAATTTTTTTCATGGATTCATTTATGTATCCATATTGAGGATGTACATACCAAATCCATCAAATTTATTTAATCCATTGGTGGTGTAGTTGGAGCATTACGCATCGTATGCGGAAAACCTAGTGAAGATCTTAGATCAAAGGGATAAAAACTATTTGAAAAAAATCACCTTGACAGTGTACTATGAAATAATCATAAGTATGAAGAGGTAACAGGAGAATATGAGGATGTAATTAAATTAATGTTCCAACATCATCATTGACCATAGAGTTTGAATTTAAAATATGAGGATACTTTTTTAATGGTAGAAGAATGTAACATCTCATGTTTTTATATTAAATTTGATTATTTATATATATATAATTTTTAAATGTTTACATAGTCTACTAGAATATATAATAGATAAATCATATAAACTATGTAATAGTGCATAGACCCTTTTATTTCATAAAATAACATTTCAAAAAATTATGAATTAATCTCATAAAATAAATATAAGTATAAAGGGGAAATAAAAACAAGTAATTAACATTAATTAATTTGAAAATATAATGATTTATGGTCTTCTAGAAGGATAACATCCAAAAATGACACTATGGAAAGAAATAATAATAGTTTAAATATGAATAATTTTTTAAATGATGTGTAAGGATCCATTAAGGATATTTGTATTAATGAATAATTTAGGAAATAAGAGGTATTTATAGGATTTAAAGATTATATAACTATTAAAATAGTAACCTTGTCTTTTTAACATCAAATTTACTTTTAGAATGTTAATCTGAATATTGAAAGAATAAAACTACCATTATGGTAATTTCTAATGTAACATTATAACTAATATTTTTTATGAGTAAACTAAGGATACTTAAAAATTAAAATATTATTAAATAATTACTCAATCAATGTAATATAACTTATATATATATATATATGTATAAAGTTTCTTTTAAAAAGTTTTACATTTTTAAAATCAAATCATTAAGTTTTTCTAAATTAAAATATTGAAAACAATTAATTTAAAATTTTATTTGGGAAAAATGAATTTCATTTTCATAATTATCGCATAGAAATTAATTATGGGAAAGGTTTTGGTAGTTTTCATAAATAATGAAATATTTTAAAATATGATATTTTATGTTATATGCAAAATACATGATTAATTACATCCTAAATGATTAAAAAACTGTATTTATCATCACATGCATGAGTTACTATTTTTATTCAAAAGAATCAATAATTTTCATAGTATTGATATAAAACTTTTAATTAATATTTCATTCAAAAAAACCTCCTCTGCTTCACCTATAAATACTACCTTCTTTCACCAATTCATCTCCACATTAAAACCCTCATACTATTCTAATGTTCTATCAAAATTTCTACCTAAATCCTTAGAACCACCTTTTGGAATCCATGTTCAAACAAAAAGACCTTTCTTAGAATTCTTAAGGAGTGTTAAAATGAAGGGGATTCAAAGTGGATGGTAAAATTTACATTAAAAACATTTGAAAATTTAATTTTACCTATTTCTTCAATTTTAAAATTATAAATTCTATAAATATTTATTTAAACATGAAATAATTAATATAATGATGTCATGATATGAATTTTAACATCCTTTAAAAAATTAAATCAATATTATATTTGTTTATTATAATCCTCTGATCATAGTTTATTTGAACTACCTATATAGACATTATTATAAATAAATATTAATAGGTTTCATGGATAGTTTCAAATATTTTTTTATGAAATATCATAATATTGAATATATATTTTTGATATCAAAATGATAAAATATCATGATATTTATTATATTTAGAATAAAAAATAATGGCCACTTTAACAACCTAAAATGAACATAATGAGAAATGTTCTATGATTTGTAATTATTTTAGATAATCTACAAAACCATTGAACTCTAATATTTATCGAATGTCATGAATAATATAACTTTAATGTACTAAATCTTATAATATTATTGAAAAAAAACAAACTATAAAATATATACCATATTTTATTTACAATCGTAGGAAGAACAACCACGCTCGATCAATATGAGGAAAATCAATATAATAAATAAAAAATGATACTAAAAAGATCATAATATTTAAAATAAAAATTAATAAGATTATATAATATGTAATTATCATTTATAATTTGATCATTTAACAGGTTAGAGGAGCATCAAATCATTTCAAGACTCGTGGTATGTGCACATTTTCTTCTTGTATGTCTTTCACATATGGTTGTACAATATTTTGTGTGCACCATAAATCTGTGAAATTAATTTAACTTTATTTTTCTTTATATTTTGGATACTCATGTCCTTTTATTTTACTTTTAAATAGATTTTTTAAGTCAACCACTTAATGGTTTTTATGGAAACTTTTCTATCCCTTTATATTATAAAGAGCCACTCTTATAAAGACAATATTCCTTTATTACATAAAAAATATCTCAATATTTAAAATTAGAATATTTTTGTTCATTTTTTTATTTTATAAAAACATATTTTATCACACCCTGATCTCAAATGCCTATTTATTTTATTTTTATTTTTATTTTTATTCTTTTCTCGGTCCCGCTCCATTTGGATGAGGATTAGTTGGGCCCCGAGTTGAATTTTTGAATTTTGATGTCTTTGATGGGTTCTGGGCCGGTGCGCAGACAACAGACCATTATCGGTGATCACGTGTTCTACCGAGGTGACCGTGTGGTTGTGTGACACTTAAAATAATAATATCTTGTGTGGACAATAACATTATCATTATTACTAAGTTGTTATAAATATTACTATTTTTTTAAAATGAAATAGAACAATTTATTATTGTGATTTTTATTATTGAGTTGCTATAATAATAATAATAATTATTATTATTATTAATTATTATTATTAGAATTATCATAACTATATTATTAGTATAAATATTTCTTTTATGATTATGATGATGATGATGATTATCATTATTATTATTATTATTATTATTATTATTATTATTATAGGTTAAAAAAAGAGTAAACCATAAAGCTCCCCCCATTTCCTGTGACTTGTGCTAGCCGCCTCCCCCCTTCTCCACTCTCTCACATGGATCCCCTTTCCCCACTGGATCCTTTTGCACCTGCCGACCCACGACGCCCTCCTCCTGCTACACCGGCCGACCCGCGGCGCCCTCCTCCTGCTGCACCGGCTGACCCGCGGTGACCTCCTCCATCCTACTGCACCGGCCGACCCACGGTGCCCTCCTCCTAATGTTCTGGCAGCTCGTCTGGCCACCACCTATGTCAGTTTCTCATCCTACACAGATAGCATCGGATCCCCCTGTCTTCCTCAGCGCAACACACCATCCCCCTTCATCTCACACAACGCCTCTCCGCCCAGACCTGTTTTTGTACATCCATCTCCCTCTCCGACGACCCACTGCTCCTGCATGAACCCCTCACCAGTTTTTGTACCATCACTGCCTTTTGACGTGAGAGTTTTTATCGATGCTAGGTTCCGCACAATTAAATTAGTGTCAGAACTGTGTTTTGATGTCCTTGTTTTTTTAGTGCGTATAATTATTTGGATTAAATCTCAACTTTCCATGTGCTTTTCCTGCTCGATGCGCCCACATTCTGAGTTGCTAGCATTGACCCTCAACGTTGATGCGTCCAGCCCCTTGTCGGTGTGTGCTGCCCCTTTCTTACTTTCGCGTGCCCCCACTGTTCAAGCGCATCTCTGCATCGAGGTGAGGTTCACACTATCCTTGCTTCAATATCATATTTTTATTTCATTGTGTATTGTGTTTAATTAAAATTGGTGCAAATGTGGTTTTTAAAATAATTGAGTTTGTTTAATTAGTTCAGTACGATGTTTAGTTATTAAATTAACTTCGTTGCGTTTTATATCTTATAACAGACTCATGTGGATTAATATGATTTTTTATGAAAACTAATCCTGAGTTATTTAATTTCTTTTTATAAAGTATGAAATTAATTTATTTGACCATACAAGTGGTTCATTTTCTTCTTTTAGAAGGAAATAGATGTGTGTTTGATGAAAGATGTGTTCGTTGAATCAGTTTTTGTTAAGGTAAAGTTGTGGGTTACACTTTGGAAATTGTTTAATAAATTTTAAAGTGGGTTATTAGATAGTTCTGATGGTGTGATATGTGTTTTGAAAACATGTCGAGGTAGTTCTTTTTCTCTTTTTGTTCATTTGGATTGTTTTAAGTCTGTGTTCATGTATTTTATTTATCATTGCGGTTGCAGCACGTTGACACGGTTTTTCCACGGTCCGGTGATCGTCAGCTTGCGTGCCCGTGTGAGGAATGTCGTGTCGCCATGACTGGTCTGCGAGTCGAGGTAGGTCACCCACTACACTCACCTTTAGATTTAGAATTTAATAATACTTTGATTTTTTATTAATTTTAATAAATACAAAATAATATAAGATGATTAATTTTTAAATGATTATTTGGTGTAAAAAGAGCCGTTTATTTTATACATGACTCTTGAAATATTTTCTTGACTAGAGGACAACTATTAGTGAAAGAATGCATGTTTGACCTTTAAACATAATTCACGGAATTTCAAATGTGGTTCTGGTTTTAAAGATAAATAATTTCTTCAAAACAAGTGTTTCAGGTTTTCTTGAGAAATGATGTTT
The DNA here is from genome assembly GCA_963277665.1 of Viscum album. Taxonomy (NCBI): domain Eukaryota; kingdom Viridiplantae; phylum Streptophyta; class Magnoliopsida; order Santalales; family Viscaceae; genus Viscum; species Viscum album. The sequence continues at coordinate 1,771,541,332 of OY728152.1, forward strand.
TTCTTTAAGATTGGTGAAGGCATGTTTGTCACATTAATAAAAATAAATTATTTTGGTAATCTCTATTTGGGGTGACTCAGGGGTGACCTTTAGTGTATGTTGAATGCAAATGTTATGTGTGATGTTTGTGCTACTTGATTGAATTTGTTGACTCACCCCTTTCCTTTTTACTATACGTGTTGCCATGGGAACCTGGCATAGTGAGCGATCCTTCTGAGAACAATTGTTGCACTAGTTTAGAATACGCACTAGCTAGTGGCCCCGTAGTAGGGTAATACTGAGTTATTGCTGCTATGCGGATTGGGACCCTCGGTTAGGCCATGAAGGGCTATACTGGGCGTTAGGGCGTTATGACGTCATAGAGTTAGGGCATGTCTTCAGGATGAGTCACATGTATAGTATGTTCTGGATTGTTCACGATCTCTTAGGTTCAACCCATGTTTCTTTTAGTCTTTATTTGTATGTAGAGGATCATTGAGAGGTCTAGTTCGATAGTTGGCCTTTATGTGCCACTTTTTCCATTACCCTTATTGTGTGATGTGTGCTGTATGGTTTTCATTTTTGGCTAATAACTGAAGTTTGGATTTCTAAATGGTTTGTAGAAAATGTTTTAAAAATAAATATACCTATTCCTTTCAAACATTAAACTTGTTTTGAAAATAAAAAGGGCAATGGGATGATACTTGTTTTAGAAATGAAATTGTGTTTGGAAACTAATATTTTATATAATTTAGTTCAAACATGAAATTGGTAAATTCTTTATTAAATTGTTGTGCATTGGGAATAGATATCAGGATATCCTGTCGAGTTTTAATACTCACACCTGTAGTTCTTTTGTTTTTTTAGTGTTTGTTCAGGCTACAGTTTGGGTGTGTTCTCCTTGGGTGACATTCGGTCGTGAGTTGGAGAGTGACCTGCGAGGTCACACTGAGATATTAGTTGTCTCTTTTGGTTAGTTTCATTTTTTTTGTTCTTGTTTAGTTACTCTAATTTGTTTATTTATTTCACGCTAATCTTTTCTATTTATACTGCTTTATTTATTTATTTTAACTGGGAAAAATCATTCCCACTGCCTCTGTTGATGTCTTGGCACTTGTTGCTAGCCCGGGAGGATTGGGAACACCTCTCGAGCCATGTCACGGACCGTCTCAGTTGACCAGTTTAGGTTCGACCCGGGTTGGTTTGTGACAAAATGGTATCAGAGCAGGTCGGATCTTAGCGGGCCTCGCTTTTCAGAGTGCCCTTTGTTATTTGGGATGTCTGGTAGAAGGAGATTAGGACTGTCAGGGCTCAAGAGGTAGGTTACGGGTTAGTGCCTAATCACCACCGCTCACAATAAGACCTGAGTTACTAGGGGTAGTCTGGGATGTGAATATTTTGTGTTTGGTTACTTTGGATTGAGGGATTACAATGGGGACAAATCAGTTCACGTTGCGGCCTCAAGTGGGGTAGTGACCCATGTGGAGTCCAAGTGCCCGGTTTAAGGTCCTCTTAGTGTTATATCTTACTTGGGGCATGGCTCACCACCATGTCGTTGGGTTAGGCACAGACACTAGTTCCTCTTTCTGATGGTTTATAGTTGGTTTTGTCTTTTTTTGAACTCGGTTGATGTGAGTGTGTGTTGAAAATGAAAGTGATTTCGAAATGAAAAAAAGGGTTTTCTCCCAAATTGTTTTTGAAATTTGTAAAGTGGGTTTTTTTAAGATAAAGTGTATTGGTTTGGAAAAACATGGTATGTGTTTGGATTTGGTAAGGAAAATAAGTGTTTGAACCTTGGAACTCCTTACGGAGGGTCACACGTGCATGGGTATGTATGGAAAGTGTGTGGGGGAACTTGTTTGCAGATGATGTGAGTGAGATTGAATGAACGCACATGTGACAGTTCATAAGGTTCCATAGGTGAGTTTTAAAATTTTTAAAGAAATAATGGTTTTTGAAAAGTGATTTATGCTTGTATTTTTATACACGTGGCTTATGGGCATGTTTCCCTTGTCTTGTGTTGTTTCTTTGATTGAGTTTTGGCATGATGCATTTTTTTATGGTGATTTCCATGTTTTTATGAGTATACCACCTCGAAAGCCCCCAAAAGTTGTTAATGAGTTATGCCCAGTTCCTAGTTATTTTTGTGTGTTGCATGATTTTTGAGGTAATCGAAGTTTGTTACTTGTAGTTGTATTGTTCTAAAAGATAGTGTGTCTTCAGGTTATTGGGAACTCCGAGCATAGTAAAGGTTCGTACTGCCCTAGAGTTATTTGAGGGTTAATTTCTAGACTAGTAAAGATGAGATGTCTCATCGTCGTTGGAGTTTTGGGTGTGATTAACGGTGGTCGACTTCTGCGAAGGTTCCCCACCAGGAAAGGAGTGCGGGATGGTGGAACCTGTCTCTATGAAACCATCCTCATCAGTACCGACTCCTAGTTCGTCAGACGGCTCTCTTGTGCACCACCATTATGGCATGTCCAGACATTCTAATTCTTCATGTTGAATACCTTTGAAAATGTACGACCATCGTGGCTGTTCGAATCATTGAACGGAAGAAGGAGTTAGAGACCAGTATATGAAAATTCTTAACTATGAGGTAGAAGATGTTTTAGCTATCAGGGCCCTAGCCACAGGTCTTGGGGTGAAGCTTGCGCACAGGTGGGAGTTGTTAAGGGTGTGTGGAACCTCGTTCTAGATAATTTATACAACTTTGTAATGGAAATATCCAAAATTTCCCTTGTTCTATTCTCATAACTATCGTAAGCTCATCCTTGTTGTGGGGCGTGATGAGCTCGTTCCCCCACAATCCAAGCGGTCTTATCTGCTCTCAGTGTGGTTCTTAAGTTGTTTGGTCTCTCTGAATGGTGTGGGACCGTGAATAAACGGACCTATTATGATTTTTGAGTTGGTCTCAGTTGTGATTGTTAGGGGGATGTTCGTTTCGTGAAACTGGTGGGAGGTCTTGAGTTAATTATTCATCCTTAGGTTGTTGGGTTGTTTTGTAGCAAGTTTTCTGAAAAACCTTAGGTGTGTAATTTGGTCCATTTTGGAAAAATAAATGATTCTGGTTTGGGAGTTCCTGATTCTCCCCCCCCCCTGGGGGGGGGGGTTAGTGTGTTCGAGTTTCGAGGTTTTCCGTATTAGTGAATTCTTATGGTGGGGAGAACCCTCTTGTGTTCTCCCCTCAACTTTGGGCAGTGATTGTTCATGAGTTGGTCGGGTGTGGCATGTGTTTGTAATGGTCACCCCAAGCCTCTCGGTTTCTTCTAGTTTGGTTTGTTCATGGACTCTAGTTGTGTGAACTGTTGACTTGGTGACTTTCTGGGGGCAGAAACTGTCTGTAGTGGGCACAATTGTAACACCCCGATCTCATATGCCTATTTATTTTATTTTTATTTTTATTCTTTTCTTGGTCCCGTTCCATTTGGACGATGATTAGTTGGGTCCCGGGTTTAATTTCTGAAGTTTTATGTCTTTGATGGGCACTGGGTCGGTGCACAGACAGAAGACCATTAGCGGTGACCGCGCATTCCGCCCGGGTGACCGTGCGGTTGCGTGATGCTTAAAATAATAATATCTTGTGTATACAATAACATTATCATTATTAATAAGTTGTTATAAATATTACTATTTTTATTTAAAATGAAATGGAACAATTTATTATTGTGATTTTTATTATTGAGTTTCTATAATTATTATTATTATTATTATTATTATTATTATTATTATTATTGTTATTATTATTATTATTATTAGAATTATCATTACTATATTATTAGTATTAATATTCCTTTTATGATTATGATGATGATTATTATTATTGTTATTATTATTATAGGTTAAAAAAAAGAGTAAACCCTAAATCTCCCCCCATTTCCCGTGACCTGTGCTAGCCACCTCCCTCCTTCTCCACTCTATTATGCGGCTCCACTTTCCCCACTGGATCCTGCTACACTGGCTGACCCATGGCGCCCTCCTGCTGCTGCACTGGCCGACCTGCAGTGACCTCCTCCCTCCTCCTACTGCACCGGCCGACACGCGGTGCCCTCCTCCTACTACTCTAGTAGCCCATCCGGCCACCACCTGTGTCAGTTTCCCATCCTACATAGAGAGAACCTGATCCCCATATCTTCCTTTGCACAACGCATCATCTCCCTTCATCTCACACAACACCTCACCGCCCCGACCTGTTTTTATACAGACATCTCCCTCTCCAGCGACCCACTGCTCCCGCATGAACCCCTCGCCAGTTTTTAGACCATCACCACCTTTCGACATGAGATTTTTTATCGCTGCTAGGTTGCGCACAATTAAATTAGTGTCAAAACTGTGTTTTTATGTCCTTCTTTTTTTAGTTCGGATAATTATTTGGATGGAATCTTGACTTGTCATGTTCTTTTCCTGCCTGATGTGCCCCCTTGTCGAGTCGCTGACATCGACCCTCAACATTGCTGTGTCCATCCCCTTGTCGGTGCGTGCCGCCCCTTTCCGAATGTCGCAGGCCCCCGCTGTTCAAACGCATCTCCACGTCGAGGTGAGGTTTTCACTGTCCTTTCTTGAGTATCATATTTTTATTTTAGAATGTATTGTCTTTAATTAAAATTAGTGCAAACATAGTTTTTAAAATAGGTCCCCCACTGCACTCACCTTTATATTTATAATTTATTAATTGCTTTATGTTTTATTAATTTTAATAAATATAAAATAATATAAGATGATTAATTTTTAAATGATTATTTCATTTGAAAAGAGACGTTTATTTTATACACGACTCTTGAAATATTTTCTTGACAAGTGGATACCTAGTAGTGAAAGAATTCCAGTTTGGCCATTAATCATAATTCACAGAATTTCAAATGTGGTTCTGGTTTTAAAGATAAATGATTACTTCTAAATAAGTGTTTCGAGTTTTCTTGAGAAACGAGGTTTTTTTTAAGGTTGTTGAAGGCCCGTTTGGCACTTTAATAAAAATAAATTATTTTGGTAAGCTCTCTTTGGGGTGACTTAGGGGTGACCTTTGGTGTATGTTGATTACATATGTTGTGTGTGATGTTTGTGCTACTTGATTGACTTTGTTGACTCACCCCATTACTTTTATTATACGTGTTGACATGGGAACCTGGTATAGTGAGTGAATCTTCTAAGAATGATTGCAGCACTAGTTTAGAATACGCACTGGCTAGTGGCCCCACAGTAGAGGAATAATGAGTTATTGCTGCTATGGGTATTGGGCCCCTCGGTTAGGCCATGAAGGGCTATACCGGGCATTTGGGCGTTATAACGTCATCGAGTTAGGGCATGCCTTCAGGATGAGTCACATGAATAGTATTTTCTTGATTGTTCACAATCTCCTAGGTTCAACCCATGTTTCTTTTTGTGTTTGTTTGTATATCGAAGAATATTGAGAGGTATAGTTCGGTAGCCGGCCCCTATGTGCCACTTTTTCCATTTCCCTTAGTGTGTTTTGTGTGTTGTATGGTTTTCCTTTTTTGCTAATAACTGAAGTTTGGATTTCTAAATGGTTCGTAGAAAATGTTTTAAAAATAAATATACCTATTCCTTTCAAACATTAAACATGTTTTTAAATTAAAAAGGGAAACGGGATGATAGTTGTTTTAAAAATGAAAGTGTGCATGGAAACTAATATTTTATATAATTTAGTTCAAACCTGAAATTGGTAAATTCTTAATTTAATGGTAGTGCATTAGGAACAGATATAGAGCTAGCCTACTGAGTTTTAATACTCACACCTATAGTTCTTTTCTGTTTTTAGTGTTTGTGCAGGCTACATCTTGGGTGCATTCGCCTTGGGAGACATTCATCCGTGAGTTGTAGAGTGACCTGCGAGGTCACACGGAGATAGTGGTTGTCTCTTTCAGTTAGTTTCATTTTCTTTGGTTCTTGTTTAGTTGCTCTACTTTGTTTATTTATTTTGTGCTAATCTGTTCTATTTTTTATGCTTTATTTATTTATTTTAACTAGGCGAAATCGTTATCACCGCCTTTATTGATTCCCTGGTGCTTGTCGCCAGCCCGGGAGGATCGAAAATGCCTCTCGGTCCATGTCGTGGACCGGCTCGGGTGACTGGTTTAGGTTCGACCCCGGTTTGTTCGTGACATATTCTCATATCTCCTTCAAAAATAGTTTTTCCCATTTCTAGTAAAATTGATAAATGGTTTCTTTCTTATAACTTCTTTTACCTCAATTTTTTGTTTTTTCTTTACTTTGAACTCTATAAACATTAAATGTATCTATGTATTCACTTCTGAATGTGAAATAGGAATTAACACTTTTTAAAAATAAATCCTTAATGATATTTAAATAGTTTATACCTAGTGTAATAATTGTGAAACCCGTCACTTTCTTAAGGGGTTTTCTCATATTTATACTATATGTACGATTTATTTTTAGTATGGAAAACATATACATGCCATATTATGATTTAATGGGTGGGAATGAAATTATTCATCCCTATAATTCATTGGATAATTCTTAAAGCTCCTGAGAAACTTTACATGGTTCGTGAAATTATGTTATGATGTCTTGGTAGTGAACTTAGTCTTTTGTTTATATGTTTTATGCAGGTGCCACAATATTTTGATTTCTGTGTTCTAGTAATATCATATATCTCATTATATGTTCCCATATGATTATTTATCATCCAAATATTTTATTATTCATTGTTATGATTATTAAACCTTATGATATCTCAGCCACATGTTTATTCAGATAATATTCATACTAGAATTTTATCACACTCAATTTATGTATATCCCTAGGGTATCTCAAATGAAAATAGAATTATTATGTGATATAGGTTAATACTATGAATATATAAATAAAATAATATTTTATTATTTTAAAATGTTTTAATATATGTCTAATATCCTTAAAACATTATAGCACTATATTTTGGGTTTTTTTATCACATGGTTATTTTGTGAGAAATGATGTAATAATATGTGTGTGAGATATATGTTGTTATATAAATTATATTTTATTATACTTCTCATTAAAAAATGATGTAATTTATTAAAATTATTGTGGTGTATATTTATCAAAATAAATTCAACAAATCATGAAATTCAATCATAACTATCATAGAAACATAGAAAACTTTTATTTTTTGAGTTTCAGACAAAACACAATGTTATATGTTTCTCATTTTATTAATATAAAAACAATTTTATTCATCATCCAAATGAAATAATGAAAACTTATTTATTATTTAATTTCATAATATTTTTTAAAATGGATTATGATTTATGATAGGATTATCAATTTTTTTATATAGCGTTACTATTCCATTCAAACTCTATGTATTCATATTCTCTAGTTTACAAGTATTAATATAGAGTTTTGTATAGGAATTATATCTTCAAAACCATCTAAAATTATCAACACTATCTATTTTCTTCCTTGTAATGTTATTTCAAAAATAGATACTCCTTCTACATGTCCTAATGATTGATTCTAGACATTCCTGCCACTAATATAGTGCATGATTACATTCATATTTACCATAAGTATTTCAACCAAAATGAGGTATATTTTATTCTCTCGTACTTTATTCAACAACATAAGGAATTAAAATTCACATAATGCAATGATTATTAAAAATTACAACATAAAAATGGATTCCTCACAAATCAAAGTCGTACACCATAGCATGGTGTTATGTTTTACACCCAATACACTTCAACCATCTACTATATGTATAAGATATAATGTGACTCATATAAACCAACCCATGGTTTCTTATAATTCTTCTTGCTTATAATTTTACATAGATATATTTCACTCCAAATTTCTCTAAATCCACATTGATACCAAAGATAAGTATCAAATAATAATTCAGTTTGGGTTTATTATAACCACAAAAAATGTATAAAATACCTTTTATCTCATCAAGAACAAAAAATCATTCCAATCACATCATATAACTATGAAAGTCTCAGATATCAACTCTAATTTTACGGGATCTGTGCTCATTGTTGTAATCATGATTGACCAAAAATATTTCAATGATATCCCACATAAATCATTAAAAATATCCATATACTATTAAATTTTAATATCATTTTTATCCTTTCAATTATGAAGTCTTAAACCACTTTATAATTTCAATAAATATCAAACAAATCCCTATAATGTATCTCCCACATTATTTTAAATATTTTCTTTTTTATTATTTCCACTTTATCTCCCTTAGAAAATAAATTCTAATGGTGAATGTCAAGAAAAAATTAATTACCAAATATAAAAATTAATAAATAATTATGTTATGATAAAAACCATTCACTGTTAAGATGAATGATGTAAATCAAATTGATAACTTATTATAAAAAATGCACTATGATTACTTCTTATTACACCTTTTATTTGATGATGTGGTACTGAAATTCAATATGTTTGTATAAAAGTATTTATCAGTATATTTTAATTATATTAATATCACTAATTTTCTCAACCAAAATGTTCATTGGTATAGGAAACCTTTATTAGTGGTCCTTCAAATATTACATCATCTATCATTTTTAGATGAATTCATTTGTTTTGGAAAGTAATATTCATTTAAAGTAATTAATAAATAACTTTCTTGCATTTAATTACCCATATAACACATTTTTATTCAATATAAAATGAACCCCCACATTTGAATATTCAATTAAACACATTTTTAATGAATTTTATTTTTTTTATTTCATTAATCTATCAATAGTGATAAATAGATAAACAGATTCTATTAAAATTGGGGAAAATATAATATATATTTTTTGTAATCAGAAAAATAAAACTTTATTTTTATTTTATGGAAGTAAAGGTGGAATTTTACCAACTAAAATAAATAGATAAATTCTGAAATGATGTATTTTTTATTTAAAAATTAAGAATTTAAGTAGGGAAGTAAATTAAAACCCTACCAAAAGTGTGGTGGAATTCCATTAATTCTTTGGTGGTAGTTGTTGTAATTTTTTTAATGCAATGAATTCCTTATTTTGAGGGATAAATGTTTTTTTAAAAAGGTCACATATGGAGTGTTGGTTGAATGAACCTTTTCTATTTCACATCACCCATTATATTCCCCTCAACATCACTAATTTCTTTTCATCAATTAATATAAGTTTTTCATGTAAATTCAATGTGTGAGGCCATTTATATTATTCCCTTTATCTTTGTTTTTAGGTTTTCTTTAATTTTGGTTGAATATAACTATAATTAATGGGGTTTTTTTAGGGATTCATCAAAATTTTAAGAAACCCTATTATACTAAATCGGAATCTTAAATAGGGGTGAATTTAAGATTTAAAAGTCTTATGAAATGTTCAGATCTAAGAACAATGTAATTTTGAAGAATGAATAAAGGTGTCATATAAAAATACTAAAAATGTAATAAGCACATTGGAATGAAAGAAATTATTCAGAAGCTAAAACACTCTAAATAGTATAAAATGGAAATAATATATAGTAAAAAATTACTAATTATAAACAAATAACATAAATAATGTAATGAGTTTTAGAATAACAATCTAGAATAACCCTATAAATTTTTTATTATGTGGTGTATATTCAATTTCCAATTATTAAAATATCCTATTTTTTATTTCAATGTGATAGGAAGGTGAAATATTTATTTGAATGTATCAGGATCTTATAAATAAAATTTTTATTAAAATGATAAGAATCACTAATATCTTATCCTTTAAGATTTTTTAGTTATAAGATTATAATGTCCAATACCTTACCATAGGATATCATTAACTATAAAAGATCATAATGAAAATGGTCACAACATAATGCTTAGTTCCATTAAATTAAATCTATCAAAATAATGTATTAAAATCACAATGAATGAACAAATTAAAGAAATATTTGTCATATATATTGTGATATGATATTCACCGATTCATCCCATAATACATCATCACATACACCCTTGAGTCTTGGTATCTATTTATAGTCCTCAGGTGTAGTAAAATTTCTATGTTCTTTAGGATTTCAGCTAACTCTCTAAGGGATTCAAATGATATACAGTAACATTTATCAAATTTTATATTTTTTAGGTGTATATTTTTGATATTTTAGAATTATTATGGTTCAAAATGAATTAAATTTGGAATGAGTCAGTATTTTGGATGTATAATTTCCATACAAAAAAACCTAAACACAGTTTATGTAAATATAAAATAAATATATTTTATATCATGATTTATAAAAACTGGATCCAAATGATTTAATTTGAAAATAAATGACCAAAAAATCTTCCCCTTTTTGAAAATCACACATCATTATAAGAGATTAATTCAAATAATAATGTAAAAAATAATAATTTAAGAATCACTGTTATTGTTTCAAAATATTTCCCCCAAAGAATAGTGTTTTAAAAAAATCACTCCAATCATAAGATAAAAATTATTACCGTACAATACTTTTGCTCCCTTTTAAAAAAATGAAAAAATATAGTTAATCTATTACTAGGTAAGATAGATCATTTGGAATATTTCATTCAAGATGTTTCAAAATTAATAGTGTAAAAATTGAGATTTAGGATATATTTTCTATATTTAAAATCCGGACAATGTTTAAAAAGTTATTTTTTTATTTTTAAAAGTATCAATTATTTTGTTCAATTTCTTAAACCTCATGTTGAATATTTTTACACCTATCATTTAATGTATCACTTCTATAATCTAAAATTTGTAATTTTTTTTCAAAAATACCTATCTTTTTTTCCTAATTCATCAAATTATCCATCATGTTTTTTAGGAAATCAAGTTATGATAATAATCATATCTAATATATTCATGGTTTTTATATATTTATATGTTATCATTATAGAATATTGTTTATTAGAGATTATTTTATTCTGTAAATGAACTTTGTCGAATTACAATGATAATATTTTTTAGCTCCAAAATAACTTGTCTTATGCCAACATAGTCTAAGGTGAACTCCCTAATCTCCCCTCCACTGGGAAAGAATATATATAATGACATTGAAGTATCCAAACAAAAAATAGAGTAATAAAATCTAAAAAAATATTTCCAACTATCAAGAACCAATATACACTATACATGCATGTGATATAAATTGGACAAAAAAGAAAATTCTAAAAATATATTAAAACAAATAGTGATACAGTGTGGCTAATACAATAAAAACCATCAAAGTACAAGGTGAAATAATATAATAAAATAAAATGTTACCATAAAACCTGTTAATTCAACTAACATATCTATTTCATTTGATATCCTAAAAACTGATTGTTTATGGGTGTCTGCCATTGTGATCTCCAGTCCATCATATATCATCATCTACCTTAATCTTCAGGATATATAGTTATACATCCTATTTAATGAAAACACTATAAATTTACATATTAAAAATTAATGAGTTCACATTCATGAGTGATTATAATAATACCTAGTATGTTGATACCAGAAAGTGGGATAAGATAAAGAAGCAATTAGTTTCATTTTGAAAAAATTATAAACAACATATAGACATTTAATTTCCTTAACATCATCTAAAACATATAGAGAAAAATATTTAAACCTTTAAAAATATGACAAAAATTGTAGGACCTTCTAAAAAAGGGTTATATATATAATACATTAGTCAAAATCAACTAATTATACATCTTGTCCTAAATTCCAAGACTGATAATTCACCTTAAATGCAAAAAATTTGAGATACTGGGGGAAACACATATCTTCATCTATCTCTCGAATACTAGAGAAAATACACATCCCCATCTGTATTACATGTTATGAAGTAAATAAAAATATCCACCTTCCAAAAATATATATTTCTAATTTTATAAGTTTATACATGTATAAACCTATGATGAAATATATGTCTTTGGGGATAAAGTTGTATATTGTAATACTTGAGTAAATATGAATCTCCAGGGCTGCAACTGTATGAGAGTTCCTCCTAAGTACTAGATCCTTGCATAAGAGAAGATATAGTGTTAACCGCATCATCACACGCCTAAATATATGTGCTCTAGGAGAGAAGGAATATCAGTAACAGGGTGAAGTACCATCCATATCATTATCATAATAAGTAAACTTGTAGAAATACTCTAATCCTCCTACCCCATCCAACATTTTCTCATATTAGAGACACCATAGGAATTACCAATATTCAATTTTCACACTATGTAGATGTTGGAGGAATTGACTGCCTCTAAATATTTCTAAAAAATATATATCCTATATCATCCTATAGTAATTGGTGAGTATAATTAGAAACATATAAAATAATCATCAGTCTATTCTAAGATCAGTTGCTGAGATAGGGTATAGTCATTTCCATGTCACTCTAACCCAAGATGGGAGGTGAGTTTCATAGAGATCAATCACCATATCCTATCACCATTAATGTCCTTTTGTCCAAATATGCATCAACTATCAATATAGTTATTGTTGACAATAAACAAATTAATGACAGTCAAGGGACCCTTTTATAAAACACTCACTATTTCATATATAGATATTCATCCACTACACTATCCACAATGAATCTCACATTCTAAACTCATTGGATTTGAATGATATTTCAATAACAAATATTTTTTTTAAATTAATTTTCCATCTATCAAAATCACCACAATAGGATATTACATTCAATATTGTAATTAATTTTCAAGTCATTGGATGAAACTCAAATTACCTCACTATGTTCAACAATCACTACCATGTTACCTGAATTTATATCATACAAATTCAATATAAAAATAAATTAGTTTCCACATCACCCATATTCATTATCTATTAATTATTCAAAAAACATTCATTATTGTTTCAAATAACATCCCACTCTTTGTTATATTTGATTTCATTTTGTATCTTTTAGTTAACTCGTTCTACGTTCCACTCCCACCAACACATGTACAGTGATCATTAGATCACCTTAATGTATCTTTATTTTTATAAATTAAGATATTATTAGTCATACTTTACTTGAATTATCATGGATCTAAAGATAATTATTTCTCTTATCTTTAAACATAAAATGAGTACTATACTTTTACTTTGCAATTAAATAATAATTTTTTTTCATTAAACAATTTCACAAATTCATTGCTTATTAATGAATTTCATAATTTTTAAAAATGTTGTCAAAAAATTTTAATATGGGTCATTGTGGAGTTTAATTATCTTATTTAATAGAAACTACCAACTTTCCCCAATAACTAGGTCACCAATAAGGATAATCATCACATTCCATGATTATAAAATTCATACCATTATTTATACCAATTTATCATTCAAATTATCAAATAAATTCCTTAAATATCATTATTATTCAATAGTAATAATATTTACATAATAAACTCAAGGAAATAATATCACAATGATTAAGAGATTTACACTCTATTGTGTTATTCTATATAATTTAGTTTCTATTGGATGTCTAGAAGTAGAAAAATTCATACCCACTTCAATTTATAATTGTATAATTATTAATATTTTAATAATAAGAATTTAAATTATAATTAAACCATTTTTCTTGAAATTTATCATTCAAATGATGTGAAAATTACCCAAAATAGTTTTTATTGGGTTTAGGATGCTGAAATTAGTCTAAAAAATTTTAGTTCTTTGAACCGGTCCCTCACACACCCCCACACATGACTTAAAGATTTAACAAATTAGTGTGTTCTATGTGGCACTTAATTTCACTCAGACATTCCCCAACACCCACACAAACACTAAATTAAATCATTTACATCAAATTATTTGATCAAATAGTGCTTCTCATTCAACATCACTGAATCCTATATTATGTCTCAAAACCAACCACCATCATTCGATCTAGAGATTAGATGGTCCTATTTTCTATAGATCACAGTCTTCACTCCTATGATTTGAACATTCCCATGTGTTTAATTAGATGATCGTGATCTGGTTCAATCACCCATTGTGTCACCTACTACAATGCTTGATGAAGTAGTAGTTTTACTATCTGATCATCACAATCAGATGACTATGACAACTTCATATTGTTACCTCATATGAAAAATGTATGGGTTTCGACCTGTTACCAATACCATATGATCAATGTATCATATGGTTTTGATGATCCTCACAACCATACTTTTTATGTGTGACTGTAAAACATACCTAGGGAACATATGGAATGATCTAAGATGTTGATTCATAGATTTGACGACTCATAATTCACCACCACTCTAACAACCTTAGGTGAGATATGTTTCCACCCCATAACATATGTTGGATTTATAGATATAGAGGGATTTTATTTTACCCAAAATGTCAACATAACATTTTTTTATTTCAAATTTTATTGAAAAATGATTATCAGCCTATGAATAAATATTTAACCTTAAATATAGATAGAATTATACACCGGGGAAAAACTCTCTCGAACATAACTTTTAATCCATTTAATAGTTCAATCTATAAATATTATCATAATTTTCATATTGAAATTATGTGTTTAAGAAAATATATATTTTTGGGTGATCATTCATATATTTTTTTAAAAAAAATATTATCTTAAAATAGAATTATTTCATCATTATATAATATATATTGAATTAGAGGTCCAAATACCAAAAACTCAGTATAACTAAAATGATTTTGAGATGGGAAACATCATATATTATTATTTTTTTATGATACAAAATTTTGATCATTTGAAATCAAGTTAAAATTTTAATGAATCCAGATCTATTTCTAAATTTGCTTGAAATATGTTAATGAAATTTCCTCTAACCCAATTCCATTAGTTAGATCATATTTTTTGGATTATCATACATGAATTTCACTCTAAAAGTCATCTACTTAAATAAATAATGAAGAAGATAAGATTAAAAGTAAATAATTCAATAAACAATGATATATTAAGTCCAAGAAAGTATATCTTTATTCTCATAAGATATATAAAGATAATTATGGTTTATGTATAAAATATACAATATAATTTAATTTGTAATACACTTAGGGGAATTATTTCAATTTAAATATTTCTAATAATAATATTTTTAATTTCATTTTATTCCTAAAACTTATTTTTTCAATAAATAATTACCATACATTCACCCAAAAAATCATGCTCTTAATCAAATTTTAGAGTCCAATATAATTTCCAAAATTTTAAAAGATAAGTAAAAAGACAATTTTACCCCTCTCTAATTAATTAATTAACTCCTCAAAATTATACTGATAATCTAATTTCCCATTAGTGGAAAGGTTTTCCTTAACGTGAAACTATGAATATTAAATAATCTATGCCTGAATATTTTTAAACTCTAAAAAAATTAAAAAAACCAAACAACACATTCACCAATTATTTCAACCTAGAAGAAGGAATCCTCTAACAATTTCTAACCAATATATATAAAATAAGGAGTAGTTGGCTAATAAATCTAAAATACCATTAACTAGATGAAATATTTACTTTCATACAAATTCAATTATCTAGATAAACTAGAAATTATCACCACATTCTAAAAACCATTGCTATAAATTGGAATCTCTATCACCAAGATCAGTTGCATCGATATGACCAAATAAAAATAATAATAGGATCCACTAACACAACTTCTTAATTATGAGATTATATATTTATGGTATCAATGTTATAAATTGAGACTCTTTTTCAGCACATTCTTGAAAACATTTCTTAAATTTACCATTACCTCCTAGAAAGAGCATCATACTCCTAATATTTGAAGAAATTACTAGGGTATCTTAAGAATATAAATTTTTTATTAGCAATAATTTTGTCATCTTTTACTCATTAGTAATCATTGGACTCAAGTACTATTGACACTTGAATATTATTACCATGATATATCCACACAATTTCATCAACACCGAGGATCATAGGACTACTGATAATACCACTAAAATTTCATATTTTGATATCCATGATGACCATGAACTAAAAATTCATAAGATTTAGATAATATATCATCACTATATCATTATAATATAAAATAATCACTTAAAACATTTATCTTTCTATAAAACCCTACTACATTGGTATCCAAGGTTTTCCCCAAGTGTAAATCAAGAAAGGGATAAAAATATCGTAAATATCACAATAGAAACACTAATTATCATCTCAAAAAAAACTGTTGAACAATTCAATTACTAGTGTTGATGATTAATGATATAATCACATACTGTGACTTTATTTGTTTTTCACTCATTTTATTATTCATGTAGATAAATCTTTATTGTAAGTATAATCACTATAGATAATGATAACATCTATCTAACTTTTTCCCATATCCATTATACATTTCTAGATAATATTGAATAATCCCATCACATTGGGATTATTTCCTCTCCCTAAAAATTAGTGCATTGAACTAATAACTATACCAAGATATAATGCACAAGGATTACCTAGTGTGTAAATATTTTCCTTCATATACTAATCTCTATAAGTCACCTAAGAAATGAGATCATACCAAAAATGATGATTCTCCTTAGGGAGAAACTACTAATTGTCCCATTCTTCACATTTATTACATTAACAATTAAAAAACACAATCATGATTCCAAAATATTAATTATATTACTACATAATACTTCTACAACTAACTTAATATAATAATAATTCACTTATACTCAAAGAATGATCTGTTCAAAACTCTAGCATATCTACTAACCAGAGTGGAGAAATAATGGTCATTCCATGAAAGTATTTTTTAATAATTTTTTTATAAAAATCCAAGAAAAATCCCAATAGTTCATTCCAATAATATATTTAGATCCAAAACCACTATATAGTCTCATATAAAATGAGAATTATCATAGTGCATTCTCACGTGGAGTCTCCTTATCTGCTACTAAGAGAAAATACACTATTTACATTCATTGAAAAAATTTACTTATCTATTACATTCAATAATTCCTTTTATTAAATGAATTACTTTAAAGTGCATTCATCGTCATTGGAAATCCTATCTCTAAATATGCTTTTGTTGTGCTACTATTATCACAAAGATTCAACATCACCAAAATAGCCATTGGTGGTACTCTAATCAGTGCAAGATTAGTACTATAACTTTTCATAAGAAGCATATATTAGTAATACCTCAAATATAAAAAAATAAATTCAAATCATAATAAAGTTTGTAATTAAAAATGATAAATTCAAATAAAAAATCAAATAATTTATCTATCATCCAAAATGGGATCGATACTACCATGTAGCATAACTCCAACTAATGTTTCTTGGGTCCTTATGAATCTTTTTATCTAGATCTATGGAATAGTGAACCATTTTTTACCTATATTATAGCTCGTCATTATAACCAATATTTTATAATAAAAAAAATATCAAACATAAAAATACCTACACATTATATCCCAAATAGAATCTCAACTGCATACCCATAGAAAATAATGAAGATTTCAATAACTACTCTGCAGCTTGGCCTATACAGACTATAATGACCCAACAATTATAAATGTTATTTATTTCATGAATAAACGTGTGTTATATTATATAACATTATATACATAAACCATAAATAAAAACTAACAAAAAATTATTTCTTTAAAAGGTATTGTTATATTAGCCGACAAATAAACCCATGAAAATTCAAAATATTACAATTATAGAATAATATTAAATAGAAAAATTATAATGAGAAAACTTGGATCATTAAAATAATCTAGGATTATCACACCCATTAACTAAAATATATAAAATAAACATAATGTTAGTAAACCAAACAACATATAAGAAAAGGAATATATTAAAACCTGGGTATAATTTTATTGAATAAGTTTTTAAGTAACTAATAGGTATATATAGGTGGTAATGTGACAATTAGAATTGTGATGTGATCATTAAAATAGTAATGTGATCATTGTAATAGTAACCTGCCTATTGGGAATAATAGTTAGACCTTTATAATAGTAATTTGACATAAAAATAATAAAATGTGATATAAATATTATTTATAATAAGTAATCTAAGAAAATATAAATATGTTATTCCTATAAAATAAATAATATGATTTTAAAACAAAAAGAAATTATCTATACTTTTTAATAAATTATATTTTAATGTAAATAATAAAAATTATAATTTTTATGTTAATGATTATAATTATAAATGATATAAAATTATTTTTATAAAATTAATTTCATTTTTTCATTTTACGCATCATAATTTTCCACAGGAGGATTGTGGAAAATTTTCTCACAAACATCAATTTTTACCTAAAGAGTAAAAATACTATGTTAAAAATACCATATGTTTTATGATATAATGATGATGTAATAATGATTTAATAAATGTTAAATTTTTTATTTTATCCAAAAACAATTTAATAATATAAATGGTTCTTTTAAAAATAATAAAAATAATTTACAACCAAAAATGTATTTTCCAAAGTCTAAAATTCTAAAGTGTTCCTTTAAATAAATGGTTTTCATTTTTCTTGTTTCCTTTCGATGAAAAAATTTAATTTTTATAATAAAGTCCTTAAAATTACAAAAAAAATTGTTATTTTATTCAAATATATTTTAAAATATAAAAAATATTACTATTGAAAGTTATAACATAGATATAATAATTTATTCAATATTTTATCCTTAACATTTACCTCTCCTCAAGTATAAAATATCCCTCACCCCATAGGAAAACCACTTACATTCCACTTAAAAAATACAAGGATATACCAATATCATGTATATTAATCCCCTTATAATAATTTCGGACGTTTTAGATCCACTCAACTCCTTTTAATTGATGGGTTTAGTGTTATATAAAATAAGTAACGCTAAGAAGAGGTTATGTTTTCATCTACTTGTCTTCTCACTTTTAAATTATCTTCATTATTTTATCTATTCCATTCAAACCCAAATCCTTCATTATTAATTTATTACTACATTAACATTACATTTATGATATTAACCTACTTTAATGATTATATTTAAGTTTTATATATATTTCATACTTTTCATCTTCTTTTAACAATGTTCTATTAATGGTATGCTAACTACCATTAAGGATGTTATCAATTATATTATAATCACCACCGATATGGCTAGTTATAATAAATTGTTTGTAAAATATGAAATTAAAAATAAAATTATTTCAAATATTCTTTATTTAATATTAATAATATTTAAATAAAAATAAACCAATATCATTGAATTGAATAAAGATGGGATATTTAAGAAAAATATGATTTCAAAACAGTTCACCTTGATTAATGGGAATTAAGGAATAAAATAAAATGATTATAATTTATCAAGAGTGAAATAATGAACATAATTCCCTGATATTACCTTGTTTACCAAATCCATGTTTATTGTATATGAGGTTAAAAAGCAAAAAAATAAAGCGGTATTTAAGTTAAGGGGATTCTCTAACCCAACTATTTATTTTATGGGTTATATTATCTTTCACATTAATATTAGTATGGATGTTACACTATTATCTTCAAAGTTTCCTTAAAAAATTAATTTCCTTTTTTTCCTACTATATACATGTTTTTTCCTTTTTTAAAGGACCTCTAAGTCAATTATAAATATTTTTAGATAAGAAATTTATTTTTTTAAATATGTCTTTGAATCCTATTTATTTGTTTCTTATTGAAAGAATAATGTTATTTTATATTAAAATATGATCTTCCTAATTAATTTTATAACTCAAGGTTTTTTCCATATAGTACGATTCATGACACACTGAAAAAACCCATTCCCTTTCATGGGTTTATTTGATGACTATGATTATTTTACACTCTTTTTTTTATACGACATGCATAGTTATGATAATTTTATGATGTGATGGGTGGTCCTAGAATTATATATCCCTCAAATTCTTTAGGTAATGTGTTATATGTCATGATATTATATATATTATGGATAAACATGATGGTATATTCATTAAAAATTATGATTTTATGATTTATGTTCATATGTTATGCATGACCGTGTTGTTATATTTGGTCACAACTATGTGTAGTATTTGACCAATATATTATGATGTTGTATTATTATGTATATACCCCATTCCATTTATTTATCAAATATTTCCCTCATTATTATGGTGATGATCCAACTCTTATGATATGATTATGTTGATTATTATCACCCATGTACTATTGATTCATGTCCCTTATTTATCCACTAACATTCCTCTCATTATAAGGAATTTATATCACCCCTTTCATTGATTTATATCCTTAGGTGATTTCATCAACTAAGGAAAGTTTTAGAGCTTTTAGGATTTTAAAGAAGAATTATTTAAATAATGTTTATGTTTTATTGGGTAAAATTGATGTATGTGCCTAATTTTCCAAAGAAGATAAACCTTTATATACTTTAATGTATTACAGGTATGTCTTTTTCCTAAAAATGATCTAATATTAATGTAAGAAAAATTTGGATCACTAGAAATCATTAGTGAAAACCCTATGGATACATTGAGTTGTAAGGTCTACATCCTGATGTTTTGGTGAAGTATAAGAATATGTCGTTTTTGAGTAATAAAATACTTATATAGATACAACAAGTAGATGTGGCTCTAACTTAGACATGCCTATGGGTAATAAACCTCAAAATAGTATATTTAGTATTAACATGGTTTTCACCTAGTGCAGTAAAAAGTGATCGTACTGCACACCTAGTTTGACACTCCCTGGGGATATATTTCAGTAAATCACAAGATCTATACGAACCATTGTAAAGTTTATATAACTAATGTAATTATTCCTATTAATGTTATAAAAGTTTTAAATTATATGATCCTAGACGAATAATTTGAGAAAAATGATAAATATAGGGATCCCATCAGATATGACTCTAGAATTAACTCAAAAATAAGAATAAATTATTTATTCATGTTTTATTGATTAATGTTTTTTGAACCCTTTTCTATTTTAAAAAATGGTGGGAACCAAGAGAAACTATACTAGTAATCCATGTGAGGGGGAAAATTCAATGATTTTCTAGATAATATTCTAAATGAAGTGGGAGGTAGAGTTCAAAAATTATTGGAAATCATTACCAGATTATATTAGGTTATGAATAATAACCTAAAACTTATAGTGCATATATGTTCACCCAATAATGAGTGAAAATATATCAAGAACATTTTTCGATAATAAAAGGCAACATTGAGTGGATCATCTGATCCGCTTTTTAGGTAATAGTGGGTAAACTAAATTGAGAATATCTTTTATGTTCTCTATTTTTCTGAGATGGATAATGTTACCTTAGGTATCTATCATTTAGATAATGTGTATGATTAGTGGTGGTCATTGATAAGTAATACCAAACTGAATGTTGTAATGGAATAAATTTAGTGGGAAGAATTTAAGAAGTTAATTAATAACAAGTATTTACCTTGTCCTTTTTAAAAAATGAAGAGAGAAGTTCACTATCTTAAGAAAAATAAGGGTGAATCTAGCACTAGTTATGAGGAAATTTTATAAAGAATTTTAATATATTATTTAGGTTTTGTTATAAATCATGATATAAAAATAGATAGATTATTTAGTTGTTTAAATGAATCCCATTTAAAGGATGGACACACCCAAGATATTGGGAGTTATGAAGACGTAATTTAATGTTCTCTCAAAGTACAGATGGAGTTTGGATAATAGACCCATGTACATGGATATAAAAAATAATAATATACTTCCAAGAAGGTAGAAAAAATGAAAAATAATGAAAGAATATCCCACCACCCACATTTCAATATTTTGGGATGAAAAAAGAAGTGCATTTCCTCAAAGGGATAAGTAAATGCTTTAAGAACATGGGAGAAGGTCACTAAGATCAGGAATAAAAAAGTGACATGAGAAATCCAACCATCATGTTAGAGGAAGGGAAGTAACCTCCAAATACACCACCCATGGTACAATGCTTCAACTGTAATAAGAAATGGAACTCTATATGACAATTCACTAAACCACTGTCTTTTGAAGTTAATCGGCATCAAAAAACACAAAAAAAATCCAAAGGAGAAAGTGTCACGAACCAGCTCAGGTACCCTGATAACCTGATAACAGATCCAGTATTAACATAGACCGAGGTAATTCTTGACCACTATAGGTTTGTGACTATCCCATATTATCCTGAAAAACAAAAGTGGTAAAAGTTTCTATAAACATTGCAGAATCAAGATAAAAAATCAATATGCATACAAAAGAAACCCCACTCAAAGAGGTTTACTAGAAGTAAATCAGGTATAAACAACCCAAATAACTATAGAAAAGTACCAGAAATGTAGGAATGAAAAATAAACAAGTAAAAATAGACACAACTCTCCAATTCCACATATCAATAGCTAGAACTACCTTCACGTGGTGCTTTACCCCTACTCGATCCTGGAAGGAGTTAATCTACAAACACCTAAAAGATGGATAGGGTTCGAGCTAAAATCCCAAAAGGGTCTCACCAAGGATTCCATTATAAGATTCTAAAAATTAATTATCCAAATAAAGATCTCTAAATTTTCAAATAAACAGATGTGGAATTTCAAAATCACATTTAAACAAATCACTATTTACATTTCAAATGATGAAAATTGCTTTAAATAGTACTTCACTTTTCAATTTATGGGATATTTAAAAACAAATGGATTAATATAATATATATATATTTAAGTTTATATAAATTTACAAGGTATGTAAAAAGGTATAAAATAAGGGTATACATTTATATCTCATATATAAATAAGCAAGAAACATGGTTATATGCCCAGACGTATGACAGTTCCATGTTGTGGGATCCTCAAACACTCATATGATCATAACAGCAAAGTGTAAAAATGTCCCTCTACACTAGAAAGAGAGGACTCATTTATGTCTTACTAAGGCATAATATGTGCTAAAATGATGTTTTCTTAGTGTTGTAAAGTGCCAATACAGTAATAGGAAATTCCCATCATAAAGTTTGTGTCCCAAATAACACACTAACTACCTAGTATTACCATAGTACAATTCGATTATGATAAATTTATTATAATAAACCTTAAAATTCAATTAAATCCCCCCCCCCCTTTAAAAAATTTCAATTTCTATTTAAAAAAAGGTTTTTAATCAATGAATTGCTTTTCTAAGATAAAAACCAAAGGTTTCTATCAAAACAATTTTACACTATTATTTCAAATAATAATTTAAAATCAATTCAAAATTCAATTAAAAAATTCAATTTCCCGCAATTAAATTCCAAATTTTAATTGAAATTATCTCTATCAATTTCACCATTTAAATTCAATGATTTAGATCCCCACAATTTTCCCTAAATTCCACAATCGCATCCAAATTCAATAGAATTAGGGGTTTTCCTAATTTCATACAAAAAACATAATTTTCAAAAAACCCAATTCAATGTAATTGATTTTTTAATTAAACAATTAAAAGAAACTTTACTTACAATAGTAAATAAATTTAAATTAGAAATCAAGAAATTTAGGGTTAATAAAAATTTGGCATCACAACAGAACCACCTACCCCAGGATCATGGGATCTTGATTAACCAAACCCTAATCGATATTTTTCAATGAAGAATAAAAAACATGGAATCTTGGAAAAAAATAATCAATCCTAGGTTTAGATACAAAATATCCGGTATTAGATTATCCAACAGCACACAAAGATCTATAAACCCCTAGGGAGAAAGGAGGAGAGACCGGGAGATAGAGATCTAGAATATGAAACTAATCGAGAAAGTATCAACCTCCATTCTCCTAGATTTGATTCTCTTATAGAGGGGTTATGTCCAAGAACTACTATTGGGATCTCTCAAGGAATAATAAAATGATTTTGGTATTGAATTGTTTGTCGGGTACCTAATAATAGGGGTTCCTAAATTTTAAAATCAATTTTTGGAGTAAAAAATACCATACGCATGGTTATCTGTATAGGGTTGTATGGTTAGACCAAATTGTGTGCCCCTATTAATGGTTTTCATGGTTTCTCCTAATAGGTCTCACAATTTAACAAACAGTGCACTAACCATGAAACCCCACTTCAAGGGTTTGCCTGGTTTTCCTTGAGAGGGTGTATAGTTTTGGAAAACTGTGTGACAACCATGTACTAGATTAAAATTTTCAAAACTTTTAAAATTTTATCCCGAAACAACCCCAAATGAAACCCAACCAAAGCATGATTAAAAATGGGGTTTAGGAATACCTTAAAATATAAACATAATGTTACAACCTACCCACCATAGAAACTTTCTATCCCTATAAATCCTTCTCAAAAGCTTCTATGCTAAAAAAGATGAGGCCATTACTCTCTCATTAGTGCCTCCCCCTCCTATGACTTTTGATTATTACAACCGTGCTGCCATAGCACTCAAAACAAAGGTATCGTCCTCCCTTGAATTACCTTGTTTTTAGAATCAACTATCCTAACTATCTGTTTAGTTAGGTATAAATTAGGTTCAACCTCAAGATCATGCTAACTCAGAACATCAGATGGATCATGTAGACACTTTCATCGCAGAGATACATGGAACATGTTATGTATCAAAGTCGGCTGTGTTGGAAGTGTTAAATAGTAAGAAAATTTTCCCACATTCTAAACAACATAATAAGGTCCCACAAAATTAGGATCAAGCTTACCTTTCCTCCCAAGATGTTGATGAACCAAACAGGGAAAAACTTTCAAAAACACCTAGTCACAACCGAGATCATAAATATCATATGACGATGATTAGCATAAGACTTATATTGGATTTGTTCCTTCAAAATTATCTATAGAATAAATTGAATCATTAATGTAGTATCTTTCACCAAACTTGGTCCAACCAAGTAACATTCACCAATCTCTGACCAACACAATATAGGTATGTAAGGTTGTCCGTACAAGGACTCAAAAGAATCCATTCTGATCATGGAATGGTAACAATAATTATAAGAAAACTAAAAAATCCCAAAATTATCATCCCAATCCTCAAAAAAGTTGATAACATAAGCATGAAGCATATCCTCAATAATTTGTATAGATCTTTCTATTCGGCCATCCGATTGTGGATGGAATGCCATACTCAAACAGACGTGAGATCTCATTTTCTTCTAAAGGCCTCTACAAAAATGATAATTTAACCAAGGATCCCTATGAGAAGCAATAACCTATAGAACTTAGTAAATAAAAACAATCTCCTTCAAATAGATATTTCCCAACTTCTCATCTTTGGTTATATCATGAATGGGTACAAAGTGAGTCTATTTATTCAGTAGATCGATCACAACCCATATTGCATTATTCTTTCTCTAGGTATGTGTAAGCCCAAAAACAATTCCATATATGTATCATCCCACTTCTAAGTAGGGACTGGAAGTGGCTAAAGCAAACCCAAAGGTTTCTGGTGCTCGACCTTGACCTATTAGTACATATAACAATGACTAAAAAAATCAGAAATTCCCCATCTCATAACTAGCCACCAAAATTGAGGTTGCATTTCATAGAACATATTTATGGTACTTGGTTGCAATACCCACTGGGAGTTATGTCAATATCCCATAGAAGCTTTCCATTTTCTTAATGGAACAACATAAAGATTCTGATAGTATATAATTCCCTCTTTGGAGAAAAACCAGTCAACCATAGTATCCATACCATAAAGAGTGTATTTAATTCTATATAACTCATCCTCAAGATGTTGTTCCTGAAGAGACATCTTGGGAAGAGTAGGTTCCAATTGAACACTAGCCAAAGAAACCTCAACCCATTATTTATAGACTGCAAAACATAACTATTCCAAGAGATCCATCAAGTATCTTTTGAAGATTATTTTATGGAATGGGTTGGAAGCTTCCTACTCAAGGAATCTTTGATGATATTCCATTTTCCTAGGGTATAGGATATGTCAAATCTTAATTATTGTAGGTATTCCACCCAACATCTCTAGAGAAAATTCAAATATTTTTTAGAGAAGATAAAACTCAATATCTTATGGTATGGAAACACGGTAAACCTTTCTCTGTAAAGGCAATTCCACCAAATCTTAAGCGGGTGAAACACCACTGAAAGTTCAAGGTCATCGGTTTGGTAATTCTTCTCATGTGGCCTAAGATAACAGGATTCACAAGCCACAAGATGCTCACCTTATAAAAGAATGAATCCCAAATCTAAATATGATGCATCACAGAAGACCACATAGCCCTTACCTAACTTTGGAATAGTCAACACTAGTGTATTAGTCAAAAGGAATTTCAACTCAATGAAATAACAATAACATTTATCATCCCAATAAAACATTACTTCCTTCTGATTAAAAGCATTCATCAGAGAATCCAACATTGAGAAGTCCTTTAAAAACCGGCAATAATATCCAACTTGACCCACAAATATTCAAATATCAAAAAACAATTATGGTCATTCCCATGTCATAATATCCATTACCTTTTTCAGGATCAACTGAAATACCATGTTTGGACACCGAGCATCCCAAGAACTTCACGTCCTAATTCCATAATTCATATTTCAAAATATTGGAATTAATTTAGGGATTTTTAAGAAAACTTAGAACCATTCTCAGATGATGCACATGATCTTACTCAGAATTATAATAACAAGGATGTTATCCACAAATACTACCATGAAGGTATGGAGGTACTCATGGAAAATCATGTACATTGAATTCATAAAAATAGAAGGATCATTGGTTAGACCAAATGGAAGGATAAGGTAATCATATTGGTTGTACCATATCTGAAAGGTGGTTTTCTAAATGTCATATTCTTTTATTCTAAATTTATGGTAACAAGATCAAAGTTCAATCCAAGAGAACCACTTTTCCCCTTTCAAAAAATCAAAGATATCATTAATACATGGAAACTGATACTTGTTTTTTACCATCACTCGGTTGATCTTCTGCTAAAAATCATATAGGTTAAGGAAACCATCGGCCTTCTTAGCAAAGAGAATTGGAACCACTCATGGTGACACACTCGGGCGTATGAAGCCTTTCTCTATAAGATCATCAAACTAAGTCTTTAGCTCTTCTATTTCGGCTAGTTACATGTGGTAAGAAGGAATAGTTAATGGTTGAGTACAAGTCACTAAATAGATAGAAAACACTAACTCCCTTACCGGTGTAAAACAAGAGAAGTTATAAGGGAACATGTTGGGAAACTAGATGAAAAAATAATGGAGATAACCACTCAATGATTCCCACTCCAGATAAAAAAAAGACATTGATGCTAATTTCCCCAACTCCATAAAATAATTTCCATCTCTCCTAGACCTTGGCTCCCATTCTCCTTGAAATACACGGCACAAACCATTGGTTATAGTGAAGAATACCCATTAAATATAACAATCAATACATGATTTATTGGTAACGATCCAATACATATCAAATATGATGTCAAGTGGTTTCATGTTTAGAACTAGAAAACTCTAATCAAGCTTAACATATGATAGAGAGAAAACACAAGTGGGGCTATGGATACCCTTTTCTAAATTCATTTTAAGGGGTATAGTAATATCCATGATATATGAAAAAATCTATAAAAAAGATTTATAAGATTAACAATACATTTTGAAATAAATTAATGAGATTTACTAGTATCAAATAAACCATTCAATAATGACGAAGCTATAGTGATGGTACTGCTCATGGTCACTAGACCCATATCCACCTTCTATAGGGACTCTTCCACTATGTGAAGAATTTTTATTCCAGATGCATGTGGATGGAACCCTTTTATCCTTGTTGTATCTAATTACATAATAGTTTTAGAAGGAGCATATGACCCCTTGCCACTAAATACAGTGGAATAAACATTGATGAATTTTTATAAGTGTCATGATCTTCCATAAGAACCACATATCTTGGGTGCCTCAGTGAAAACCCTCTTATAATTACCATGATTTCCACACTAGTAGTAAATAAATGGGCCTCTTTTGGGTAATATAAGAGGTCTAGGACAATCCTGTTATCAATAACCACTATGATAATCACCATGATTTCTGTTTTCTTTAAAGAAACCCATGATTTCACTAAGAGAGAAAGAAACTCCTAATAACCCTGACTTTCCAGCCATGTCCATTTTGATTATCAGTGATCTATCTATAAAATCATAATAAGAAGGAATATTTAGCAATAAAATATGAGATTGAATATCATATCGAAGTACCAACTCAATCTATTAAGCATTAATCTTCCCATTTGATACTATCTCAGGTGTAAAATGAACAAGTTTAGAAAAAATGTTGGCATACTCTATCATGGTCCTATCAACCTACTCAAGTTTTAAAAACTCCATATCCTTCTCCAATGGAATCAAATATAGATATAATTGGTTATCGAAATGAACTTTAAAGTCTTTCCACTATAATCCCTCAAGATTCTTCACCATATCCATAGTTTCCTACCATCTCCTGCTCAGTCCTTCAAGCAAAAATGCAGAACACTTCAACTTGATTTCTTTAGGTGTCTACAAGAACCCAAAAAAAACTCTATCTTACTCAACCATTCCTCATCCTCTTGAGGGTTAGTTGTTCCTTTGAATGTTGTTGGCTTATGGAAAAGTAATTACTGAGAATGATCTTTTAGAACATCACATTTAGGTTCCATGGGTGGATCCTAAATGGGAATTGGTGGTGGTGCATATCCCAAATCCTAGATAGTGCACATGATCACTTCAAATAGACATGGGTCCACAATAGTATTTTCTAGTTTAGGTTTAATAGCATCTTCCTATTTGATCTAATTCACACATCTTCTCAGAAGCATGATCCTATAAGCATCTACACACAATAAGGAAGACATCATATGAATGGTCAAGTAGAGAAACTAGGGAAATTAATCCTAATAGATTGACAAAAATATTGGGATTTCAATCCTATCCAAACCAAAATTAGGTAAAAGACTATAACTACTACTTAAGATGTATTTCCTTAACCACCCCTAGTGAATTAAGGTTCATTATGGTGGCATATGGCTAGGTACTGAGTTGTGACTACCTCCTAAGTGCTAACAAAATGACACAAATGTATACTCATTTCAATATAAGAATATCAACCTAGAGCTCTGATATATCTTTGTCACAAACCATCCCATGTACCCCGGTAAACTGTTAACTAAGTCAGTATTGACATATCCCAAAGGTCATTCATGATCCCCATGGGTTGGTGACTAGATCCTGACATCATATAAAATGCAATTGGGAAATAATTTTCCATAAAACATTTCATAAAAAAGATAAAAAATCAATATGTATACAAAAGAAAATCTACTGGGATAGGTGTATCGGAAGTCAATCATGTATAAGAAACTTAAATTACTAAAAAAAGAAAATGTAATAAATACATGAAGGTAAAGAGCCTAATTCCAAATGGATGAAACTCTCCAAGTCCATGGATAAACAACTATAACCACCTTCAATTAGTGCTTTACCCATGCTCTTACCTGGAAGGAGGTAATCTAGAAACACCTGAAGGTACAGGTAGGGTGTGAGATAAAATCATAGTATGGTCTCTCCAAGGATTCCATAATAATATTACAACATTTAATTAACCTAATAAAAATATTTAAATTTTAAAATAAATAAGTTAGGAATTTCAAAATTATATTTAAATAAATAATTCATTACATTTCAAATGATGGAAAATAATTTACACAATACTTCACATTTCAATTGGTGGTATATTTCTAAACAAAAGTATTAAAAGAAAAATTTATATGAAATAATTTATATAAACTAACAAGGAATGTAAAATAGTTTACAAAAATGGAATACATTTATATATTATATATAAAAAACGGGGAACACAATCGTTTTCCAAGAGGTACGATAGTTCCATGTTATGGGATTCTCACACACTCATGTGATCATAACTGTAATGTGTACACATATCCCTTGTTGCTAGAAATAGAGGAATCATCTATGTCCTACTGAGTCATAAGATATTCTAAAAAGATGCTTTATTTGTATTTTAAATAATCAATCTGGTACTAGGTAATTCCCATCCTAGTGGGTTTGTTTCAAATAACTCACCAACTACCTAATCTTTCATGTGATCTAGTACAATTCAATGGTGGGAAATTTATTTTAAGAAACTTTAAAATGAAACTAAATCTCATTCCCCCATTTCAAACATTATAATTTTCCATTTAAAAACCAGAATGAGTTTTTAATAAAAACATGTTTTCCCAAGATAAAACCCAAAGGTTTCTATCAAAATAATTTTAAGCCATTTTTTTCAAATAAGAATTTGAAATCAATTCACAATTCAATTTCTCAATTCAATTTCCCAAAATTAAATTCAATAATTTAATTGAAACATTTTACATAAATTTCACCATTTAAATTCAAATATTTAAATTACCATAGTTTTCCATCAATTTAGCAATCCCATCCTAATTTAATGGAATTTGGGGTTTTCCCAATTTTATGCCAAAAATTCATTTTCCAAAAACCCCAATTCAATGGAATAAGGTTTTAAATCAATCAATTTAAAGAAATTTCATTTAAAATAGAAAATGAATTTAAATAAACAATCAATAAATTTAGGGTTAATAAAAATTGTTCATCACAAAAGAACCACCAACCTCATGATCATAGGATCTTGATTCACCAAAACCAAACTGAGATTCATCAATGAAGAATAAAGATCATGAAATTAAGAAAAAAAGGATAAAAACTAGTTTTAGATCCAAAATAGCGGGTATTAGATCATCCAACAACACATGAAGATCTATAAAACCCTAGATAGAAATGAGGAGAGAGAAGATAATAGATAACGTAAAGAATAAACTAACTAGGAGAGGATTGATTGCCATTATTTTAGCTTCAATTCACTTATGTTAGGGTTATGGGGGAAAAATAACATCTCTTGGGGGATATTAAGGAAGGATAAAATGATTTCGGTTTGTATTAGTCTATAGAAAACCTAAAACTAGGGGTTTGAGAATTTTAAAATCAACTTTTAGATTAAAAAATAATGTACGCATGGTTAGCTGTGTAGGGCCGCACTATTAGACCAAATTGTGCTCCATATCCATATGCCCTTATTAATTAGTTTCACAGTTTCTCCAAAGAGGGAATACAGTTTGAGAAACTATGTGCCAACTGTGAAAACCCCCACTATCTAATTTTACATGGTTTTCCTTAAGATGGTGTATGGTTTGGGAAAATCATGCACCAACCGTGCACAGGCCAAAATTTTCAAAATTTAAAAATTTCAACTTAAATAACCCCAAATGAAACCCAATTAAATAATGATCAAAAGAGAGGGATTATGAATACCTAAAAATTATAATAGGGTGTTATAGTAAGGGAATTATTATTCCATCACTACTGCTTAGGTTAAAAATGAAAATGAATTTATACAAGGTACACATCCAATTCCCTCAAGAATGCAATTTTTTTATTTGATTCTAGTTTTACATATTCCATTATTTATAAAAATATATCAATAATTATTGAATCAAACCCCAAATTCCATGAAATATAGATATGTTTAAAAACAACTAGTTATGTGATCATTACAACCCAATTGTTTTAAGAAACTACTATTAGAATCTAGGGGAGAATATTGTAATCCTTCCCAATGAGGAATGTGATGCTATATTGGGAATATATTGAGTCTCATTATATAGGGATCACATCAAGTGTCAAGAAAATGAAATATATTTATATAATCTGAACTGTCATATTTCCTTGTATAAATGTAATTAAAGTAATTAATTTATGTTGGAAAATATCTCAATGACATGGGTTTTGAAACCTAGTGAAGAATAATACCTTTCCCAAATGGTTGTGTCAAAGGAAAACACAACCCTTGAAGAAATTTTACTTGTAAAGGAATATATCAATGTAATTCCCAAAGATCTACCCAACAATCCTCCAGATCATGAGGTAGTTTTATCAATTGTACTTATAGCTTGATCCACTCATATATTCAAATTCCACTATATTATGGCCTCAATCACACAGAAGGAGTAAATTAAGTATCTTTAAGAGAATTCGGTCAAAGATTTTATACTCCACAGTCCATATACTTGAGGTATTCCAATAATTTTTATCAAGAAAAGGGATGGATAAATGTTGTTGTGTATTTATTACCAAAAACATAACTATATCACCATAAATAAAATGTATCCCCTACCAATGACTGATGACTTTTTCAATCAAATATAAGGATCTCAATACTTCTCAAAATATGATCTTCATTTTGGGTAACATTAAATAGTGGTAAATAAGGAATTTATTCAAAATAAATCATTTTGTACAAGTTATGGAAATAATTATTTCATATTGATGGACATCAGAGTTAATATTACCCCTAAATTATTCATGTATTTGATGTATAGTGTCTTTATACACTACCTAGAAAAAAATTTGTGGTCTTTATGGATGATATTATTATTTACTCCAAGATAAAGGGAGAATGTGAAGAGAAAATAAAGAGTATATTTGACATATTTAGAACAGAAAAATGTATTAAATTTTTATAATGTGTTAATTTTGGATGAAATAAGTCATATTATTGGGGAACATTATTGCAATAGAGGTAATGTAACACCTTGAAAATTCTAAATGAGTAACTTTTATTCAATAGCATGTATGAAAAGCAACACCAAGAATAGAAGAGAATATAACAACCCCAGACTTTAAAATATATTTACTATTTTTAATATATTCTATAACTTAAAATTCAAAACATACTGATTTACCTTGTGTCTCAACCAACAACGAGTTCCTTAGATAGATTGTGCTGCATATAAGACCTAGTTTTACCAAACAAAAATATATTATTAAAATATTATTTTTTAATATAATAAGATATAACCTAAATATCTAATTGGAATATATTAGTAGGATTAACTAAAATATGAATATATATGAATGAATTCTTTTATTACCAATTATTTATAAATTAATATCAGAACTAATTGAATATAAAGAGGATATTTTTATAAAAACTATTGTTATGCGCCCAAGGTGGGTTATCATAATAAATGAAATTAATGAAAATTAGTGAATGATAATAATGAAATAAATATATATTATATTTAATCAAGTATTTTTTATATTCATCCAATAGACTTTATAGGACTAAGATAACAACAAATCCAATTTTACGTTTACAAATTGCATTTTTATAAAAAGGAAATTTTGCTGCCCTTTAATAGTGCACCTATTTTAAAACCAAATTTTGGAAATTTTATAAATATTATACGTAAAAATAAAATTCATTTTTTGAAATTAGAACATTAAAATTATCTTCGGATAAATGTTTTGAATTTTTCTGTGAAGCTTCATTTTTTATGAATATTTTAAAAAATATTGAATTTAAATTGAAACCCACTTTTTCATCTAATTTATTTGTATAGTTAAATTATATTTCAATTTGGTTTTAAAGTTTATTTAGTTCAACAAAAAATAAATTAATCTAATTTAGGCCATTAGAATAAATTTAACTTTGAAATTGGATATAAAAATATTTCAGACTTTTAAACATTTTTACTTTAAAAACCTCCTTTGTCGTCCTATCTGCGGGATTAGATTTAAATTAATTTATACCATTCATGTAATTAGAATTTTAAAAAATGGATTTTTTATTTAAAATAATAATTTTTTTATAAATCCTATTAAGTTAAAATTATTTTTTTAGCAAAATTATTAGTGAAAGTAATTAAAATTAATTACAATGATTATGGTAAAATTAATCTTAATAAGGGACTAACCCTTGAACTTAAGGTACTAAATAACCTATAAACACATCCAAAAAATATTTTATTGACATAATTAGACCATATACTCCCTTTTATATAATTAGGTTCATTATTGGAGGCATGTGACGTAAGGGAGACCTCTCAATAGTGTTTACCTTTTTATATTTGCAAGAATGCCACTCCTCCTCCACTATAAAAAATAACACACTCTTCTCACTTATTCACACATATAAATCCTTTTGTATCATCCCAATCCTACCCAAATAATCTCCCAACTTCCCTAACCTTATACTATAATCCTCACTTTAGGAATAAAGTATACCAAGTAATTATTTTGGTATAAATCAAAAGGAGTTGCCTGAATAAGAGTTAACGTTTTTCAACGATCACTTTTGCTTCATTCACTTCTCCAACCCTTAAATTATTATTATATAATTCTTATATAATATCCTAAAAATCTTAAATATACTAATATATTCTTCTTATAAGAGTTAAGTCTACAATTTCACACACATCCATCAAAATAGGATACACATTCATCTTTCATGTGTACGGTGGACTACCGCCTCTCGAACCGATGTCATTATCTATTCCATTTACCTCCTTTAAAGGTTGTAAATAATGATGGTTTTATAGTTTATATATTATATATATAGTATTTATAATTCATTTACACTTCTGGTATGTTTTATATAATCATAAATTCATGCCTTCCATTTTGTGAAATTACGATAACATCGTTTGTTGACATGTAGACTATCACCTCCTCAAAGCGATGTGATTTGTTCACACATTACATGGAAATTATTAATAATGGTTTTAATAAACCTATATGAAATATATTGAATAAATATTATACTTTAACTATAATATATATATATATATAATTTTAAATATGATAAGGATATTTAAGTAGAGTTCATGCGTATGTATGGATAATCATCTCCATGAACGGTGCATTTCATTTCCTATCTAAAAAATATATGGCTTATTATAAATATGTATATACTGAATATATATGAAATTTACCTCATGGTTTACATCCTGATACTGGTGAAATTTTTATATATGTAAGAAGAACATAAATAATAAGTCAAGACATACTGAAAAAACTAGGCAATTAAC
The DNA here is from genome assembly GCA_963277665.1 of Viscum album. Taxonomy (NCBI): domain Eukaryota; kingdom Viridiplantae; phylum Streptophyta; class Magnoliopsida; order Santalales; family Viscaceae; genus Viscum; species Viscum album. Next base: position 1,771,576,089 of record OY728152.1, read on the forward strand.
ACTCGAAATAGTAAAAATAAAGAATGATTATTATCAGATGTGTAATAATATATTATAATAAGATCGTATATGATGTTATAAAAATGAGTATGGTTTGGGTATAATGTAATAACATGATTAAATCCATTATAAATTATGTTAAATAGTGGTCCACCAAAAAGAAATGTATGGTAATGTATTTTCATCTCACTTTTTATAATTTTGAGATAAATTTCATATTCACCGCATACTTATTTTGTGTGGTGAATATAATTTCACTTTCGATATATTATATCCTGAATCATTTTATATTAATTTAATTTGATTTTTCAATTTTAATTATCTCATCTAAGGTGTTTTAATTTGAAAATTACCAATTGGTAAAATTTATATTGCAATCTCACTTTCTTTTTTGATTGTTAATTTTATCTTTAAAAAATCACATTATCATAATAATTTCTCATTAAAATTTATATTTCATTGTGATATCTATTTTATTTTATAATGGATATTATTATTTCCTAAAATATATACCATATTCACATATGGTATTTACTTTTGAAAATTATTTGATTTACTAAGGAAATATTGATAAATATGCATCTTTTACTCAATACAAATATTTGATAAGGTGATTTGTTTATGAATTTAAATCGATTATTCAATATATGAGGAATGATTTTTACATGAAATACATGGGTTATGGATTGTTTAATGAAATCCCCTCGATGCATTAGTAGTCTCATGGGATGAATATAGTTGGACAAACCCTTCAAGTTTGCAACCAGTCTGTTTTAAACTATCTTGTGATGGATTATGACAGTAGATTTAACACTGGAAAAACCAAATTGGTTTGTAACTAGTATTTTTTAAACCATATTGTTAAAGGTATTTATGGTAAAGGTTCCATGTATCTAGGAAACATGGAACTCAATAATTAATAATTTCCTTCATTTCATTTATTATTATCCAGAGGATTTTCACTATGACAAAATCTATGGATGCACTTCATTCTTAGTTAGTTGATTAAATAGTATGTGTCTTAATTTATTTACATTTACATAATTTTTGCACATTCAATTATAAGTTATTGATTATGTGTCATGTGTTTATAGATACTTACCTTTCAATATTGATTCTTCTCATTGATTCGTAATTTCTTCCGCTATATTTTTCCATTACTAAACATTTGAGAACACCCTTATTTTCTTTCCTTACCTAGGATATGGAGATGAATTCTTGGAATGATTTTAAAATATTCGAAGATTTTACACTTTTATGAAATATATTCTATCATTAATGTAAAATGGGCTTCATTTATGACATCTGGTTTTCCAAAACTGCTATGCTTTTTGGTCCTTTGGGATTTGATTCCGTGGAATAATGCCAATTTTAATAAATTAAGGCACCGACTCTGGGATTCTAGGTCATTGAAATTTATTTGGTGTCAGTGGGTGTTTAATAGAAACCTTGTGAACTAGATTTAGGAAAACATATATTAGAGAACATAACCTTGATATAGGCTTTGATGATTATCACTAAAGTGCATATGTATTCATTAACTTAAGTGTTATGGATGCTAACACAGAATTGGTAGATTAAGGTTGATCATAAGTTCTACATCTTAAAAACCTTATTTAGGTTTTATATGATGGGATTCTACCAAGATTAAGGATATTTTGGAATAAATTTAAGGCAGTACAACTCATTATTTTTGTATATATTTTATTAGAAAATATATTTGAGGAATAATTACCTTGAATTTTAAAGACATGAGTTTAAATGTATTGATAACCTTTAGTGTTATTATGATAAATTATAACTTTTTAATAATATTCATATTATATTATTAGGCTTTGAAAAAAATATGTTCTATTAAGAACCTTAGTCAAAAGTCTATTTAATGATCGAATTTCAAGGATTTACTATATATTTTGGAAATTATATTAATATGGTTTTAGAAAAAAGAAAACTTGTATGTCAGGTGACAAACCATAAAATCAATAAATGTAGTGGGTCTTGAACCCATGACTTAATGATGATAAGGGTTTAACACCTACCACAAGCCTATGTTATTTCCTAGTTGATATGTCATTATTTTTTGTCAAACAATTTGATGAATAAATTTTAATAACAATTCAATGGTATTATTTGTTAGTTTCATGATTAGGGTGTTAAACATATTATTTTTTTAAAATAGTTAGATAAAAATATAAGGGCTTGTTTATGGATCTTATGATATGTAAAAAGTAAATTTTATAGCTTCAGGTATCAAAGTTAATTTTTAGATATCTATGTATTGAAGTGATGAATAAATTGCAAATTGATCAAAGAATAAAAAAAGGATGAAGTTGTGTTTATAAAATAGAAAATTATCAATTAAGTATATTTCCTTATATTCTCTGGTAATAAAATAATTACTCATAATTAAGAAAATGATCAAAAAAATTTGTCTTAATACATTAATTTTTGTTGAACCTATGGTATTTTAAATAATCAAAGATTTATTGCTTTGAGGCCATCAATATTACATTGGTAATTCACTTATTTTTTATCCATGACCTCAATCTCCCATATAAATATTTAATATTTTCCTCCATGTATGTATCTCCACTTGCCACTAATATTATCCTACTTAGATCCCAAGTTATAGGTTATTCCATGTTACCTTTTTACTTCTCAATCTCTCTCTTATTTAGAGGATATTTTATTAATTCTTCTCATGATGTGGGATTTAATAAAATTAATTTACAATTATAAAACCCTAGATTTTTTAGATCTTTTTTAAATCATGAGGACATAATATAATTAAGTTGGAGAGAATGTAATGCCCTGGAAATTATAAAATAGTAACTTTTATTCAATAGCGTTTATGACATGCAACACCAAGAATATAGGAGAATATAACATCTCGATACTTTAAAATATATTTAATATTTTTAATCTATTATATAGCTTTAAATTCATGCAATACTGAGTTATCTTGTGTCGCATTCAACAACGAGTTTCTTCGATAGCTTGTGTTACATGCAAGACCTACTTATACCGAACAATAATATATTATTAGACTAATATTATTTAATATTATAAGATATAAAAAACCCATTTAATTTTAAGTTATGAATAATATTATCTAAAATATTAATATATTTTATTTATTTCATTGGTTACCAATTACTTATATATGAATATAAAAACCAATTGAAAATAAAGGGGAAGTTTTTATAAAAACAATTATTATGTGCCAAATGTGTTATATTGTAATAAATTAAATTAATTACTCTTATTGAATGATATTAATGAAATATATATATATATATATATTATTCAATAAAATAATTTTGATATTCATCTAATAGATTTTATATTCATAATATAAGAATAAATCTAGTTTTATGCTTAAAATTTGTATTTTTCTAAAAAGGTAATTTTTTCACCTTTTAATGGTGCACCTAATTTAAAACTAAAATTTTGAAATTTTTATAAATTTAATGTAAAAATAAATTTAATTTTATAAAATTAAATTGAAAATTTATCATTGATTGAAGTTTCATTATTTCTCTGCGAATTTCCATTTTTTGATGAATAGTAAAAAATAATGAATTTTTATCAAAACCTTCTTTTTCATATAATTTATTTATATAATTATGTTATATTTTAATTTGGTTTTAAAGTATATTTAGTTAAATTATACATAAATTAATACAATTTAGGTCATTGAAATCCACTTCACATAGAAATTTGAAATAAAAAATCATATTTTTGATCATTTTTACTTTAAAAACCGTTTTGTCTTCCCGTCTGCAAGATTAAATTTAAATTAATTTTTTCTACTTATATGATTGGAATTTAAAAAAATTTATTCCATATTTGGAATTAGAATAATTTATAATGTCTAGTATGGTTATCTTAGTTGTATACCAAAAATGTTAGTAAAAGTGATAAAAATTAATTATAACGATTAAGATAGAATTAATCTTAATAAGGGACTAAACCTTAAACATGATATATAAAATGACCTAGAAATATATAAAAACCAAATTATATGGCCATATTTATACCATATAATATCTTTTATAAAATCTTTTTCAATATTGGAGGAAAAATATGTAAGGGATACCACTCATTATTGTTTACCATTTTATATTTAAAATAATGTCACTCCTACACTATAAAAAAGAACTCACCCCTCCCACTTTTTTACACATCTCAAGCCATTTGGATATTCAAAAATCTAACTAAATAATCTAATAACTCCTCTACCCTCATCTTATAAGCCTCACATTGGTCAAAAAGAAGACCAAATAATTCTTTTAGTATAATCTAAAAGGAGTTACCCGAATAAGAGGTAACGTTCTTCAATGGTCACTTTTGTTTCATTTACTTATCCACCCATTAAATTATTTTTATATCATCATTATATAAAACCTTAAATATATTAAATATACTTAGATGTTTCTATGCTAATATTTTGACCCACACTTTCATACACATCCATAAAAATGGGATACATAATCATCATTTATGTGTATAGTGGACGAACACCTTGTGAACCGATGTCATTTGTTCTTCCATTTACAAACATTAAATGTTAGAAATAATGATGGATTTATAGTTTATATATGATATATATAGTATTTATAATTTATTTATTCTTATAAAACTAGTTATATAAACATAACTTCAGGCCTTCCATTTTTTGGGAATACGATAACATTTTTTGTGGACGTGTAAACTACTACCTACTCAAAGCGATGTGATTCATTCATACATTACATGGAATGTATTAAGAATGGTTGTAATAAACCTATGTGAAAATTTTGAAATAAATATGATACTCAAATTATATTATATATATATAATTTAATTTCCATTCTTTTAAATACATAGAGTAAACGGATGTGATGTTCATGTGTGTGTACGACCTACCATCTCTATGAAAGGTGCATTTAATTTCTTATCTTCAAGTTTTATGGATTAATATAAATACATATATACTGAATATGTATATATATATATATGATATTTAAATCATTTTTTACATCATTTATATGGTGAAATCATGATCTATATAATAATAACCAAAATAACAAGTCAATATATACTCAAAAAACTAGGCAATTAACACTCAAAATAGTGAAAATAATGAAAGATTATTAACAAATGGGTTATAAGAAATTATAAGAAGTTAATATATGATATTATAAATATTATTAAAGTTTTATTATAAGTTTATAACAATATTAAAACCATTATAAATTATTTTTAATGGAGTTATACCAAAAGGAAATGTATGGTAAGTGATTTTCATCTCACTTTTTATATCTGTGAGATAAAAGTCATATTCAACACTTATTTATTTTATATGAAGTATCTAATTTCTTTTTTGATATTTTATATCATTATTTATTCTATATTCATGGTATTTAAAGTTTAAATTTAAATTTTATCATCCAAGGTGTTTTAATTTGAAAATTACCAACTCTTAAAAGTTATCTTTTAATCTCATTTTATGTTGTGATTGTTATCATTATCTTAAAACAATCACTTTATCATAATCATTTTTCATCAAAAATTATATTTAATTGTGATATAAATATTATTGTATGATGTATATGATTATTTCCTAAACCATATACCTTATGTAAATACATTTTTAACTTTGAATGTTATTTGATTTACTGGGGAAATATTAATAAATCGGTATCCTTTATTCAATATGGATATTTGATAAGGAAATTTGTTTATAAATTGAAATATATTATTCTATATATGAGTAATGATTTGGAAATTAAATACATGGTTAGAGAACTAGTTAATTTAATTCTCTCGATGCATCGGTATTCTTATGGAGACAAACCCTTCTCTCTTGCAACCAGTATATTTTAAACAATCTTGTGAAAGGTCCTGATAGTATAGTCAAGTTTGGCCAAAAAAGTATTTTTGAACAACTATGTTTTAAACCATCTTACAAAATTTATTTATGGTAAAGGTTTTTTATACCTTAAAAACACAGTATCTTATAATTAAGCATTGCCTTCATTTCATTTATTATTATCCCAAGCATTTTCACTATGAAAAAATATATACAGGAACTTCATGGTAAATTTATTGATTAAATATCATGTTTCTTCATTTTATTTACCTTTACATACTATTTACACATTTCTATATTAGTTATTGATTACATGGAAAGTGTTCTTAGATACTTACCTTTCCATATTGATTATTCCCATTGATTCATTATTTCTTCCACTATATTTTAACCTCATTGAAAATTTGAGCACACACTTATTTTGTTTTCTTTCCCAAAATATAGAGATGATTTTTTTGATTGATTTTTGAGGATACAGGTATTTTACTTTTGTTATGTAATATGTTTTATCCCCAATATAAAATTGGTTTCATGTATGTAATTTGGTTTTCCAAAACTAATAAACTTTTTGGTCCTTCGATATTTTACACCTTGTAATCATGATAATTTATAAAATTAATGAACTGGCTATGTACTTCTAGGGTTATTTCATTATAGAAAATGTATGTGTTCCCTTCCAAGTAAGTGAAAATCAAGGAATATCACATACCCTTAAGTTTAATAGAAATCTATAATTTTATTAGACTATAAGGATAATAATGATATTTTCTTAGACATTTACCAGGATTTTCTATGTAAAATCCTTTTAATAATAGAATAAATCATTTAAATTCTAACTAATATTTACGAATTAGATAGTTATATTCATTATAAAAATATTAAGTTATTGTTAAATAAAAAAAGGAAACACTTTTATTAAACTCTTTTCTTGTATAGTTTAATTTAAAAGTTTAATTTATAAATTACTGAAATTTTATTTTATGAAATGAATTTTATTTTTTTAAATTAGAATATCAAAATTAAAATAGGGATAAATTTTTGGATTCATTCAGAACATTTTTATTTTCAATAAAAAGTGAAAAATACTATTTTTTGTAAAAATATCATTTTATTTCAATAAATTAAGTAATTTGAATATAAAATTATGATTTAAATTTTATTTAAGTAAAATATATATTGTTAAATTATATTTATTATAATTAATTAAATTTTAATCATCATTATATTATATTTTAATATAATTTTTATTTTTGGGTTTAAAAAGGCATTCTTCTAAAAAACTATTTTAAAGTCCATAATGATTATCCATTTTCATTAATAAAAATTATCCTTAATGAGGAATTAAATAAATTTAATTCATATATTCTATATCAATAAATCTTAATTTAAATTTATAAAATGGTGATTAATATTCAAAGATTTAATATAAAATCATTTTACACGGGGAAAATATGTTTTTTGAAATATCGTTGTTTCATCATTTATACAGGTTTATATTCATATCAAATTCTTCAAATTATGTTTTTTGGATTTGATAAAATTAATTCCATATTTAAAATAAGAATAATTTTTATTATATAATAATGGAAAATTAATTTTTTTTCTTAATAAATAGTAAAATATTAAATGTCGGTTACCTCGGTTAAGCTAATGGTGGGTTTACCTACAGTTAAACCAAAAATATAAGGGTTAAAATGACCTAAAACCTGGTCGAAATTTCCTTTTATTTACATATTTAGACCTTATATCATCTATATATTTATAATTATCCATGTTTGGTTTTTTTTCCTTATGTAAAATAAGGGTATGATTTTTTCTTTTCAAAAATTATAAGTGTTTCCTCTCCCCCACTTATAAAAGGAAACCCAATCTTCTCTTATATTCTCACCTTAAAAGCCTTTTTATCACATAATACCTACCCAAAAACATTCATTTCCCTATACACATACTATATTCATTGGTTGGATCAAATATCTAATTTATAAAGGTTTTAGTTATAATTCTAAAAAGGTTGTTCGAAGAAGAGGTTTCATTCTTAACTGATAATTTTAATTTTTTTTCTTCTTCTACATACTTAAAATTACCATTAACCATTATTATATAATAATATAAATATCCAAAATATACTAAAATTTTATTATGTTACTATAATAACCTGATTCCATATCCAATCCCATTAACGGGGAAATGAAACTATCCTTTGTATGAATAGAGGACTACCGCCTTGTGAACAGATGTAATAGGTTTTTCATCATCGCCTCTCACAACTAGTTATAATAATGGAATAAATGTTTATATATTACATTCATAATATATTTATTATTTTTTAAATGATAATATATAATTTTATTTCTTATCATTCCACTCACTAAAAAATGATAACATCATTCGTGTACACACATGGATTGCCGCCTTTGTGTAGTGATGTGATTATTTTTTCATCACCACATAACATAGAAGAAATGTGTAAGAATATTTAAATAAATAAAATTATATTTAACATGTAATTATCATTATGTAAATATAAAACTATACTTAGTTTATTCCTATAATAATTGTTGTATAATGAAATTGTTACTCAGACGTACGTGTGTCCTACAATCTCCATGTTTGTAACATAGTTCATTTTTCATAAATATCAGTCATTATTGGTTTTAAAATTTTAAGATATGTATAAATATGGTAAAAATTTAATGATTATTATTTTTTAGATGATGGAATAATTATATCTTTGACCATAGTCAACCTACCAAAGTCATTTTTGACATATAATCTGAAATCCATCAAAACTTATGAAGTTGAAATAAATGATTAATTAATTTTTTATAGAATGGTAAGAGATAAAATAAAAATAATAATAGACTTGAAAAATGTTTCTTATGTGAGTAAAAAATTAACATGTGTTTATTATTCAAGAATATAAATAACATAAAAGATGATTCAGACTCAAGGAATGTGTCATTTTAACTTCAAACCTCATTTTAAATATTTTATAGATTTATTTTATAAATATTTATCTTCAATTTATATGTTTTTAATATTAATATATGAATAAATTTTTATGTAAATAAAATAATTATAAATAAAATTTTTATTTCTCCTTTGAATTTTTAAAGGTTTTCAAAAATGAATCTTTTTATGGAATGTTTTACTTTCTTTACAAAAGACAGGAGGAATGTTTTATTTTAACATATAGGGTGAAAAATAATTTTCCCATAACTATAAATATTTTTTTATGTCTATATTAGGTTAAAATATTTCATGTTTTATTCAAATAAAAACCCTCTTTACCTTTTTTTGGGAATTTGGGTATTTAAAATGGGTTTTAAAAGAAAAGGGTATTTTGATATCCAAATGAGTTTTTCATATAGATTTATAATATTTTTTTAATGGTTTTATAATGAAAAAGGTGAAATATTTAAATATTTCATTCATGATATGATCCTTGGACATTTTATATGATAGCATGTTATCTTTATACTACTCATTCGACAATTTTATACACATTATTATGCAAGATATGATGGGTTTTGCCCAATTATATCTCAAGATATGATGGGTTGAGCCCCATTATTGCTCATGATATAATGAGTTACCACATTATATCTCTCCAATGAATTGTTAAATGATTATGTTATCCGAATAAATATATTAGAAGTCAGCCATATGGTTATTCAAATTTGTAAGGTTTTTATAAGGGTTCTATGAAAATGATGTCCCAATTCACCTACATGACTTTTCTATTATTTCTAATGATTTTTCATGGAAATATTTTATTTTCAAAAAATTAGGTAAAATATTTTTTTTTTAAATTATGATTCCCTCATGGGTAAAAAGGTATGTTTTTATGAAAAGGGTTTCAATGATTTTCACAGGACTAATGGATTTTTTTTTATTTTGTCTCTTAATGAGGTTTTTTGTGCTCATCGCACATTCTTAAAATATTTTTCATGGGGTTTAAAGATTTGTAAAATAATGTAATAAATCAAGTTTAAAGTCATGATGATTTTTCATAAAAATAACACATATTTTATTTTAAAAGTTTTACATTATGGAAAAAATGAGTACTAATCAGAAGTGTATAGTATATAATATGTGGTTTTTTTACGTTTGAGTTATGACCGTATTCTATGAAACTCTAAAACTAAAAGATATTTGAGAATGAAAAAATTGAATTATATTCTAATGAAACTATAATATATAATGTTTAATGTTAGGTCCAACATTTTGTATCGAAGCGGGGTTTAGACAACTTTAGAGCTTAAAATAATGTATTTAAATACCTTTAAGAGATTTTAATATATGGTTATCATGTTATATCATTTGAATTTTACTATTTTTTTAATTTTAAAATATATTTATTTAGAATGTTTTTCCATAGAGGAAACATGGAAGCTGCATTAATAAAGAACAAAGAGGAAAATATCCTTCAAAATCATAATCATTAGATGGTTATAATTTAAACAAAGGTGTTTTTTGATGTGATGGATCTGTTTACACAAGCTATAAATTGTAGTGGTATCCATACTAGTGAGTATCAAAATATTTTATATAGAAACATGATGATAATAGGGAATTTTAGGAGACAACATTCTCTAGAATTTAGTGGATCTTCTAATCCAATGGTAGCTGAAGGATGTTTCAATGCACTGGAAAAGATATTTTAAGTTAGGGTATTTTTATAATATCAAAATATAACCCTTTCAATTTATAATTTTGAATGTGTTTCTGATATATGGTGGTCTTTGGTTAATAATTCCAAAAATAGATATGAGATTGATGCCTTAGAATGGGAAACATTTAAGATTCATTTTATAGAGAAATATTTCCATAAATATATTTGACTAATAATGGAGAATAAAATATTATAGGTGATGGAAAATGATAAAGATTTACTTTTTGTAAATGAATATAATTTTACAAGATTATCCATGTATATACCATATTTTATCCAAGATCTTGATAGAAAGATTAATCAATTTTACTCAAGGTTGAAACCAAGATATCAAAATGAGTTAGCATCCTATGAATTAAAAAGTTATGAGAAACATGTTTGTTGTTATTTGAAGGCAGAAATGGATTTTGATGATGATGCTATATTTTAGGGAAATAAGAAAAAATAAAGTCCTGATGGAAGGAAACGGGGATGAATTCATCAAATAAATCTAGATGTAAGAAAATAAATTTCCAATATTATGATAATTGTAGTAAAAGTCATTTTTGGGAATGTATTATAAATTCTATGAAGTGTTATTGATGTGTAAGGTTCGGACATATGGATCATGGGTGTATGGAAAAAGATGAGATATATAATGAGAAGAAAACAATGATATTCTTCAATTGTATTGAGTTAGGTCATTATGATAATATGTGTCTAATGATAGTCATACAAAGTGTAAATGATCATGATTAGAGATATAAAGGTGTGTAAAATAATCTTTCACTACTAAATTTGATGTTGGGACATAAAATGAAGTGGTGACAGACATGATACTTGTTTATTCAAATTATACCGAGGCCCTTTCCAACACTAGGTCTTCAAATTGTTTCATTTTTGTGAAATTTTCATGTGAAATGGGCATATGACCACATTTGAATAATATATAAATTTTTGTGAAAACTTTGGGTGAATTTATTAAACAAACCATGATTTATATAATTCTTCTTATCGTTATTAGTGGGTTGTTCTATCCTGAAATTTTTTTTGAAGTGAACATAATGGAGTTTGATATCATTTTGGGTATGTATTGACATTTATTTTATCATGATAAGATATATTACATAGATAAAAACTTTTAATAAATGATTTTATACCTTTGTTAACTTCCCAAGAACAAGATAAATTGATTAGTGATGGTAGTGAAATTTACCAAGTTCGTATTGTTGAAAAGACAAAAAAATAGATTAGTGATGTCCTAGTAGTGAATAATTTATGGATGTTTTTTTAGATTATTTTCCAAGTGTTATTCCTGATTGGGAGGTTGATTTTACCATTTAATTAGTTACTGATGCAAAGCCTATATTAAAACCCCTTTCCAAATGGATCAAGGAGAACATTTAGAATAGAAAAAGTAATTAAATAAGTATCTAAATGAAGGTTTCATTCAACCTACCACTACACAATAGGGTGTTAAAGTTTTATTTATTAAAAAGTAATATGGTTCAATGAGTATTTATTTCACTATAGAGTTTTCAATAATATCACTATTAATAATAAGCATCGTTATCCGTATATATATGATTTGGTTGATCAGCTCTACAGAGCAAAGTGCTTTTTGAAGATTGATCTCAGGTCAGGGTACCATAAATTGAATGTGATGTTATAATATATTCCAAATACATAATTTTAGACTATATATGGGTATTATGAGTGTGTAGTTATGCACTTTTTTTCTAATTAACTTTTTATATTTATGGACCATATGAATATAGTTTTACATGATTTATTATAAGATTCATTATCCTACTAGAAATTCAAATAAAGTAGATAATTCCTTGAGATAGAAAAATAATGCTATGTTGATCGTGTTACATTTTGAACATGGCCCTTGGTTAATGATTTGATGATTTTTTTCATAAAATTTGTGGATACAGTAACTTTAAATATTTTGTTTCACTTGTCAATATAATTGTCTCTAAAAGGAAGAATTAAGAAAGTCCTAGAAAAAAACTTGTTTTTAGAAAACTATATAGTTAGTTAAAATGTGAATGTTTCATAAATTTAATATTAAAAAATAAGGTGTTTTCAATTTGGAATGAGATTATCCATGCCGTGTGTTTCTCAATTGAGGAGAGAATTGTTGAGTGAATCTCATAGTGCCCCATTTTTCTATTCATCTTTGTAACAAAAATAAGTATAGAGACCTTGAAAAATATTACTAGTGGGATTGTATTAAAAATATTTATAACTGACTTTACAATAAAAAGTTTGATTTTTCAAAAGTATAAATAATGGAAACAATTATCTAAGGGTATGATTCATCCTTTTCCAGTATTGGAGTGGAAATGAGAAAATATATCCATGGAGTTTGTGGTGGGATTTCCATGTACATGATGAGATAATAATGTGATTTGGGTTATTATTGATGGATTACTAAATATACCCATTTCTTTCCCATTCAAGATACTATTTCATTATATCAAATTTTTTTACTATATCTATAGGAGATAGTCAGGTTACATTTAGTTCCTCTCTCCACTATATCATACCATGATCATAATATCACTTCTAATTTTTAGAATGGACTTCAAAAGTAATTGGGTATTAAATTAAATTTCATTATATATTTTCATCCTAAATTTAGTGGATTGTCATAGTGGAAATTTAGACCTTATAATATATGATTGGTTCTTATTAAATGTATTTCTAGGGAATTTGGGATCAAAATCTTTCGTTGGTTAATTTTTCTTAAAACAAGTTTCATTCCAATATACAGATGTCACCTTTTGAGTACGTATATGGAAAGCAGTGTCAGACACCATCTTTTTTGGACGAAGTGGGATAAAGTAAGTAGATGTGACCAGAGTTGTTAAAGGAAATAGATGATAAAGTGTAGTTTATTCAATAACATATGAGGATGACTCAGAGTAAAAAAAGAAAGTTTTTTTGGATTAGAAAAGGAAAGATCTTTCACTCAGGGTAGTTGATCAATTATATCCCAATGTATCTTAATGGAAAAGTTTCATGCATTTGGGTAATAAGGGAATGTTAAGTATATGTTTCATTGGGATCATTTTCTTACCAAATTATTATTCCTCCACATTTATCCAAGGTACACAATGTAGTTAATGTTTCATTGTTGAGGAAATACATCCTAGATTCATCTTTTATTTTAATCCCTAAAGTAGTTCAGTTATAAGAGAATATTTATTATTAGGAATAATATATTTTGATTATTGACCATAGAGATCACGTTTTTTGGAAAAAATTAATTCATTAAGTTAATTTTTTATAGAAACCCATATGGTTGAATAAGCCACATGGTAATATAAAAAATACTATGAGGGAAAGATATTTCCACTTGTTTAATAGGTGAATAAAATTGGGGGACGAAATTTATAAAAGGGGGGAAGAATGTAACATAATATTTAATGATATAATAAATCATTTTTATGTTTATTAATATTTATGAATTTTCTAGTTATAATCATTATAAAAATATTAATTATTTTTTAAATAAAAAAGGGAATACTTTTACTAAACTATTTTTTAGGGTTTAATTTAAGATTTTGATTTATAAATTATTGAATTTGAATTTTATAATATGGATTTAATTTTTCAAATCAGAATATAAAAATTAACTTAGGTTAAACTTTTTTTTATTTTTTAAAAAATATTAATTTTTTATTAAATAGTGAAAAATATCGTTTGTAGTACAACTTTCATTTCTATTCAATGAATTTAGTAGTTTAAAAGTCCCATTATGATTCAAATTTTATTTCATGAAACATAAGTATTACTTAACAATATTTAATCTAATTAATTACATTTTAGTCATATTTATACTGAATTTTAGTATAATATTATTTTTTGGTTTAAAAACACATTTTTTTAAATGTTTTAATGTGTATATTGTTTGTCCATTTTAATTAATTAAAATAATATCAAAATAGAAATTATATAAATAAAATGTTTATATTATATATCAACAAATATTATTTTAAATTCATATAGTGATTATTAATATTCCTAGAGTTAATATAAAATCATCTTTTACTTCAAAAATAAGTTTCTTGAAAACCCAGTTTTCATTGTGTTTGTGGGTTTAATTTTAAATCAAATTCTTCCAAATTTGTGAATTGAATTTTTAAAAATGAATTAAAAATTATGAATTATAATATTTTATATTATATAATAATTTAAACTTAATTTTTGGTCATAATGAATTGGTAAAACAGTAAAATTATTTTACTGCGATTATGGTGAAAGCGGGTTTACCAAGGGTTAAAGTAAAAAAAAGATAATGGTTAAAATGAGTTAAAAACTTCTATAAATTCTATTTTATGGAAATTTTTATAACATATATAATTTTATTCTTAAGAATAGTCCATTTTTGTATCATTTTGGAATATTTAAAACAAGGTTATACCATTTTATTTTTAGAAATTTCAACTGTGTCCTCTTCTCTAAATATAAAAGGCCACCCCATCTATTATCACCTTCCAAACTTTATAATATTTTTTTCATCCAATCCATACAAAAATATCTTCTTTTCTTACCTACCCATGTTATAAAGGCCTTTTTTATATTATAAATCCAATCCTAGAAGTCTTTAGATAAAATACTAAATATGTGGTCTAAAGAAGAGGTATTATACATTACTTAGCCTTGAATGGCCTGAAGACCTTTTTTTATTTTTGGTAACCCCCATTTCAAGGGATGGGGGGAACCCTTAAAAGGATCATAGGATTATATATTACATGACTCGTAGGTATTAGGAAATATAAAGAATATAACTACATGAAAATTCTCCCCCAAGCTTCTACATCGTGATGTCAGTTCTCCACACTCGTATGGATTGTTCGGCTAGGCTTCCCATGCATACATAGGCTGGTCTCAATGGTAATTCCATACCCAATCTTTCTGAAAAATCCCCCTGGATTTTTCTCTGGTGAATGCGCCTACTCTGAATCCTCATCTGGAGTATACTTCTTCGTAGAGTCTGTCTGGTCATTAAACACAATTTTTAGGTGGCATGAAGGCTTTGGGGTGGCCCAAAGGCCTAGAGGTGGACTGAAGGCCTTGAGGTGGCCCAAAATCCTTACTGGCTCGAAGGCCTTGGGTGTCCCCAAGGCCTTGAAGGACCTGAAGCCCAAACCGGTGGCCCTAAAGCCCAAAGGAATTAATAGTTCCAGATGCTACCATACCTACTACAGTACTCCTATATTACTCTGAAATTATGTCTCTGCCCAGTTTTGAAATTGTGTCTCTTGGATGCACTTATCAAGTCCTCAACAACTGGGCTGAGGCTCCTGTGTTCATTCTTAACCTAGCGTTTTTTGTTTTTTTCTTCATCCATAACCATGAAATATTCTTCAACCATGCTGATATAACAAAACCATTATATTCCATATACAATGATGCTAGTTTACTAATTTAATAACCTAAATCCATATAATCTTCTATCACTTGGGAAAATGAAACCACCATTCCTGTGTACGGAGTACGTTCACCTTATGAACAGATATAATTCTTTTTTCATCATCACCTCTCAAAGATAGTTATAATTAAAGAAATAAAGTTTATATGTGATATAAAAGACATAAATATTTTTATAAAAGGATAATTTATAATTTTATTTCTTACATGTTCACTCATTAAAAAATTATAATGTCGTTTATACTTATGTGTGAACTACCACCTTTATAAAGTGATGCCATTTTTTCATCATCACATCACATGGATGACATATGTATGTGTATGTAAATAAATAATATTATATTTATGATATATTATAATCCTATAAAGATAAAATTATAATTATGTTGTTTTCATAATGATTTTTCAGATATTAAAACATTACTCATTAGTAGGTACGACCTACCATCTCAACGATTTTAACATTGTTAATTTTTCAAAAAAATCATTCTCTATTGATTTTTAAAGTATAATTGATATATAAATACGATAAAACTATTTTTATTATTATTATTTAGATTATGAAATAAATACCTCTTTGACTATAGTCAACCTACCGAAGTCATTTTTGACAAATAAGCTGGATATCATCAAAACATCCAATGTCAACTTAAATGATTAAAAAAAATTTATAGCATGGTAAGACGTAAAATAAAAGGAATAATTATAAAATCTAAAAATTGAAAAAGGAAACATTATTCTCAATTTCATACAAGATACGGAACACCTAGGATTCAATAGATAGGTAGAAGAATCATACCTTTTTCTAATAAGAGGGTTCTAGTTTGATAATAGAGGACGCATTCCCAGCATAGTTAGAGAGACCCACTCTAGGAGTCTATAGAGGACCCACACTAAGCCCAGTTATAGGGTTCCTCTCTAGCCATCGAGGAACCATTCCTAGACTAGTTTAGGATTCAACTTAGAATCCCTCTAGTGATCTTGTGTGACCACTGTCATCATTGAGTGTTACCTAATAAGAATGATGCTTATGAAAATATCACATTATTTCTCTAAATCTATAACTGGCGGAATAATTGTATTATAGGTATTAAAACATTTAGTATATGCTACTCATGGGATAAACTCTGATTCTAAATGAAGGAGATATTAGAGTTTGAATTTTACTAAAAAAGAACTAAGGGGTACACGGTGTGTGAGAGGACCCATAAGGTGTATGGTCCCACTCTATCACCAAGACGTGTCCATGGAGGTACACAACTCACCTATATTGTAGGGATACATGACATGTAAGGGATCTACATAGAGTTTTAA
Organism: Viscum album; assembly: GCA_963277665.1. Lineage (NCBI taxonomy): Eukaryota > Viridiplantae > Streptophyta > Magnoliopsida > Santalales > Viscaceae > Viscum > Viscum album. The sequence goes on from OY728152.1 coordinate 1,771,593,356, forward strand.
TGCCACTCAGGGTCCCATCTGTGTGCTTGTTTGTGTTCGTGTATCTATCTCGTGTTCGTGTACTTCGGTACACAGTCATTTCCCTGGTCGTGTACTCTTGTATGGGGTCCTACCCATGTGCTCCTCCACATGACCCATCCACTTGTATAATCAATACAAAGTGTTTTGTAGGGTTACATGTCATTCCATCCTTATAAATTCCCAGAACCATATCCATCAAAGAATAGGGGCTACACATTATGTGTTCATTTTGGTAAATGGTGTGTAGTTTCGTTTTTCATAGTTTCCCAGATCTAAACTCTATGATTAATATCCGAATTTTCTAATTATATTACAGCATTGTTCTTTCCCAAAAATGGTGAAAATTTCCATGGATCATACTTTACTCCGATCATTTCCTGCATATTAGTTTCTATCGTCCTGTGGTGATTTGTTGTATGCACTACACACAACTTCACCACATTCCATCTTTTATTCAGGAATGGAATAAAAAAATGATCACCCATAACCTACAAAAACCCCAAATCTATCCTTTATTCATTGATCCTTCCCTCATACGTGATTCCTCTATGAATCCAGGGGTCCGATTGGGCTCATTATCTCCCAAAAATGTCGAACTGAGATTGTGGGGTCCAAATACGGACGAACGTGAAGAAATTGATGGGGAAAGGCACAAAAACAAATATTTATCAATATTTTCTAAGAGTTATAGGACAAAGATCAATAATGTATATATATGGTGTTATAAAACTAAATAATAATCAATTAAACTGGTACACGGGCACTTGCAATGTTCGGTAAATTGAAGTAAACCATAAAAAGATAAGTTTTCTCAATAAATTTAATTGAAAATGGAATAATATACTATATGAAGATTCCTACCTAGATATTGGATCATTCATACTTCAATAATTCACTTTCCAATTATTGAAACAATACATTTAATTTTTTGCGATTCGATCTGCTATGATCCAGTGATATGTCATCATCGAGAGTCGATTCACCAATAGAATGATAGGAGGAAGAATATCTTAATAGTCCCAAGGTTATGAGGCTAACCATTGGAAAATATACATAATGATATTTTTAATGTAATCTAGAAATAGGTTATTTAATTAAATTAATTAAATTAAATATTTAATTAATTCACTCAATGCACCTCCAACAAATGAGATATCCTAACACCCCACACCAGCCTATTTTAGGCGGAATCTAGGGTAAAAATTATGTTTCATATTCATTTGTGATCTCATATATTTTACCTAGGCTTCTTTTTAATTGTTATCTTATTTTCTTTAAGAAATTAGATACAGATAATATAAAATATATATTTAATATTTTTAAAATATTAATTAGGGGAACACTAATCCTCAGAATCACACATTGTCTCAGTGCATGGCTCTATAAATATATAAAGAAATATTTTTAAAGTCCTAAAAGTAAAAAAACTAGGTCTCTACATCATTCTATCCTTCAATATTTATGTCCCCAAAAATAAAAACTAAACAAACAACTTGGGATACAGACACTGCATATGGCTCTCCCGCTCCTAGGATCTCTCGTGCATGTTCCTATAATTCCAAAACATGGAAAAAAATGGGATGTTCCATCCACTTAGGTTCCTCTATTATTAACTATATATCACCACTAGGTTCTCAGAAAAGGTGGATCCATCCTTGATTTTTAGATCTCTCCAGTCAATAACGTGTGTAGGGTCATGCACATATTTCCTCACCTATGACACATGAAAGTCTGTGTGCACTCACTCGGACTATGGGGGTGGGGTGGGGTGGTAAGAAACCTCTAAAACCCTTTACAAGATCTCGAATGGTTCAATGAAGCTCATTGATATCTTGCCTCCCCAGCCTAACCTCCACAATCCTAGTCATGGGGAGACTCTTAGGAAAATGTGGTCTTTATGCTCAAACTCTTAGTGTTTATTATAGTGATCTGTATAAGATTTATCCCTGCTCTGATCCATCCCCATCCACTCACGGATGACCCGAACCTTCTCTGTCATAACATGTTCCATCTCTGGATCCACAATATATGTGTCGCCAATCTATTTCCAGAACAAGTTTTACCTACATGGTCTTCCATAAATGGCCATAAAATCTGTCATGTTGATAGTAGAGTTGTATTTTTTGTTGTACGCAAACTCTGAGAAGGTAAAGGGATCCTCCCAACTCCAACCAAAGTATAACACATAATTCCTAAACATATCCTTCAACATATAGATAGTTTTCTTGGTCTTACCATCCTTTAGGGGGTGAATGGTTGTACTCATCCTTATCTGGGTCCAGAATTCCTCCTGTAGGACTCTCCACAATCATGATGTGAACTATGTATCATGATCGGAGAAAATAATCAAGGGCACCCCATGAAGTAAAAAGATCTCTCATTCATGAAAATACCACAAACTCTACAACTTGATTTCTAGGAAGTTCCTCATCTTTAGAGGTTGGTCAACTATCACCCAGATGGAATCATTTCCATTCACTATCCAAAAAATCTCTTTCACAAAGTTCATGGATATTTAATCCCACATTCACTCCAGGATCTCAAGGGGATGAAAAAAAATCCAAAACATAGTCCTCAACATTCACCTACTGATAGGTGAGGCACCGAGAGACAAACTTGGAAACACTCCACCTCATTTTGGACCATTAAAAATACTAATGAAGGTATCTGAAAATATTCCATACACTATGATGTAAAAATAGGTGAGAAGTGTGGAACTCTCGCATCCCCTCCTCCCACATCATGACCGGAACCACCATCTATCCTTAGAAAAATATTACATGATTCCCTCAATAAAATTATCCATTTTTTGAGTCTTTTATTTATATCTCGTCTGAAATACCTCAGAGTTAGTGTCTCTCATCTGGGACTCTCTCACATGATTGAGAAGTAGCGGAGTCAACACCATCGACTAAAGAAAATTCTCACCCTCTTACTCCACCAGGGTTAGTTGTAAGGAAGTCAACTTCTTTAAAACCACCTACACCCAGAAATCATTGGGATTACTTCTAATTTAATATTATACCATGTTACCATTCCCTAGATTATAAACATTCTTAAATTCATAGTATAGTAGGAACTCTAGCTAGCACTGTTATCTTGGGTTCAAGATTCGTTGTGTGAATATGTACCTGAGACTCTGATGGTATAAGTAAACCAAAAAATGATCTCGAGAAAGGTAGTTCCTCAAAATAAATGGGTAGAATAATACATCTACTATATCTAAGTCATGATTCACATAGTTTTGATCTTTGGGTCTCAACTTCCTTAACCCTTATGTGATAATTTCCGACTATAACATCAACATGTAGCTGATACCAACTCATGGGGCATCGCAATACAATACATACTTCACTCCCTCCTCTAGTAGTCTCAACATAGGATCACTCTTCATACTTGTCGAAAAATCCTATAAGGGCATCTAGAACTACCCAGTCTAGGTAAACAGCTTCCCTTTCTGCGTTAGGGTGATCAATGGGGCTACAATCCTGGAGACGTCTGCCACAAACCTCCTGTAGTACCCCACCAAACCAAGAAATATATGTACCTATAAAATATTCTTAGGTGGATCCCAAAAAATAACTGCATCAATATTCACTGGTTCCATGACTAAACCATGCTCAGAAATGACATACCCCTAAAAGTGAACCTTGTGAATCCAGAACTGACAGTTCAAGGGTATTCTATAAGTCTGGTGCTCTTGATGAAAATATAGAACCATCCTCAATTTCACTGCATGCTTCTCCTTTGATTCAAAGTTGATGAGTATGTATTCGATGAATACGACCACAAAATAGTCTAAGTACAACTATAATATCCAGTTCATCAAATCTATAAACATGACAGGGGAACTCTTCAGAAAAGAGGGCATCACCAAGTTCTAATAGTGTTTGTAGTGACATCATAATTAGAAATTTGGAATATCAGTCTCAAAAACCCTCAACTAGTGATAGTTGGACTAAATATTGATCTTTGAGAACCATCTTGTGCCTCACAACTGATCATAGAGATCATTAATCCTTAGCAATAGGTAATTGTTCTTCATCTTGTCCTGATTGAGTCTATGATACTCCATGAAAATCTGCAAGCACCCATCTTCATTTTCATGAAATACACTAGAGATTCCAATAGGGATACACTGGGCCTAATGAAAAAAAACTAGAGATTCCATGAAAATCTCCAATAGGTACTTGTTCTTTATCAAAGCGGCCCCAAGATGAAATTTGATAAAAACACCATCTCTTGACTTAGAGGTATTCAAATAACATTCTCAAGAAATATGTCCATAAAATTATTCATGAATGAAGGAAACTAGATTCTAAAAGACCCTACTAAACCAAGGTATGTACTTTTTAATTGGTCGGTGATGGGGTGCATCTTCCTACTTGGATCACTCATTTGTCCCTCCATGAGATCCATCTTGCCCATAATGGTGAATACGGTCCCATCAGTGTAAAGTAATTTGAATCATTTGTAGTGACATTCAATCTGGTCTTGGACTATAGACAGCCAATCCATAATGAATATGACTTCATAGGGTTCCTTACTGAAGACTAAAAGGTCCCATGTGAACCCCACTCAACCATGAGATATCTCTCATTACTGGTAGATAAAATATATAGAATAAGTGTTCCCGATAGGAACATTCAGATGAAACTGATGGGATATCAATTCTACAGGTAGATCTAGCTCTCATGACCGAAGTATAGATATGAAGGAATGGTTGACACATGTGTCTAATAATACTGAATCATGAGAAGAAAACACATATATCATACATATGATCATCTCATATGTTGTAGGGTCATAAGCCTCTACATCCAGCAGTAATCCATAGCCCTAGTCTCTATCTCCTTTATCCTGACTTGGGTTACCTGGTGGTGGTGGTGGAAGGATATCATAGCATATTCCACTGTCCATAGATCATTCTCCTCCTCTTCCATATCAGTCTCCTTGGAGGGTTACCTAATCATGGTGTTGTCTCGGTCGTGGCGGTTCTTTAGAAATCTGCCTATGATCCTCATCATGTCTGGTTGGGCAGTCACACAATATGTGACCTCTGACATCACAAGAAAAAAACACCCCTCTTAATTCTCCCTCTATGGTCTGAGTTTTCCCTTTGTTTATTGAACATGAATCTGAGTCTGATCATGATAGTATATCCTTCACCAATATCCTATCAATTGGAACCTACTAGCTGCTAAAAACGACATAGCTCTATGACACCCATAGCCAGCTCTGGCTACCTGACATCCCTCTCACTGGAAGCTCTCTGCAAAAATTTCCCACTCCAACACCCTGATATATGTGGATATTCAAAAGGGAACCATGTTGGCATGGATCTCTCTATGGAATCCCTTTTCAAACTTCTATTCTTGGAAGTATCCATCCTGGATTATTTCATGGTAGTACATAGTAATGTTTTTGAACCTCATTTCATACTTAACCACTTTCATACCTCCTTTCTACATCTCTATAAGCTCCTAAATATGAAATGAGCACAAATAGGATGGTTAGTAATCCTCAAAAAAAAACTCCTAGAAGTCGAGACATGAGAGTATTGACACATCATTCATATGAGTAAAAAGACTCCACCAGTGCCTAGATACTCCATAAAAAAGGCGAGTTTCCAACACAACCACCTAATTTTTTTGTGTATGTATAAAGATATCGACCACCAAATCTAGTAAACCCTCTACTAACTTTGGATATGGTTCAGCATTGAACCTTAGCAGCCTCTGGTGCTAGAAATCATAGAGTGCGCTAAACCTATGAACATCCTCATCATGATAATATTGGATAATCAACTACTCAATAGGCATAGGTGCTACTAACATTCTACATAGAAGAGGAATTTCATGGGATAGACCCTGAGATGTGGTCTCATCACTCAATGGATCTTCATCACAATCTAAAACCGGTATCATAGTTGGCTGTCATTAAGGAGGAATCCTGAAATATTAATCATGAATTACCACATTCAGAAAATCATATATATATATATATATATATATATATATTACAATGGGGATCTAACTCAAGAGGGATAATGAATGATTCAAATCAATATGATGCATGTACCATTGATCCATGCAACCAATGTCTCAGTATCCATGTTGAAAAAAGGTAGTCAAGGTCCTGGTAAATGGATACATCATCCACTCATACCATCACTAGATTCCCTGGCCTAAGAGCCGCAATCAAGACACTTTGACATTGTTTCACCAATCCCAACTAAATCCTCATAATGGGACTACCCATAAAATATCCCATGGAATTAAATCCTCTAATACCAATCTTTCATGACCCGACCCTAACTGGGGATTGATCCATAAAAACCCAAAACCCTCCTCCATAGGACAAGGGTGAAGAAAAGCACTCAAAGGCATATATTAAATGGGAGGACTATACCAAATGTACCTATATGCACACACCCAACCGTCTCAATGTAGATGTATATAGGAATAATAATAAAATGATGGAACAACTAGAAACTAAACCAATCATGAAAAATATCTCGGGAGTACATGAGTATGACGGTGTGAAATGAAATTTAAAGGTAAAATTTACATGTCCAACCAAAAATAAGTCCCAAAATCACAAAATAATGGTAAGTAAACTACTAAGAGAGCCCATATTTTGATCTCAAAAATATGACCACCATAGGTAGTCCCCATCACCCCTAATCACTAAGATCCTATGAAGTCACCACTGAACTATATTTTATCTTCATAAGACATGACACATGTAGAAAAAATATTATACAGGGGTGAGTATATACATACCAAGTAGGAATCCCTGAAATATGAAGGGGGAGTGGTAAGATATACAATTGGAAAATAAAGAAGGTATATAGTAAAGAGGATGCATCTCATCCCAAATAAAGAGAAAGACTAAGCTCATCTAAGAACTATGGACCAATACAATGTGTAGATAAACTAAACATCGATTATTTTTCACCCATAGCAGGTGAGTAACCTCATCCAACAATGAGAAGCTAAACACAGAAAGCATGCGGTATACCCTACGCCTCTTTGAAACCCATAGATGGAGAGCAACCAAATCCAACGGTATGGATATAGATGTGTATATATATAGTATTAGTAAAATAATCCTAAAATAGAGAGAAAGGGGATCTCCATATCATTTCCTAGCCCAGGAAAAGAGTCATTAATAGCTCTAGAAGTCCAACAATGATGCCCATCATCTTGCATGTCTTCCCAGCAAAAAACATCAAATAAAATCCATGCATCGTCACTATGTCATACATTCAAGGGGAATTAATATCTAGATAGATGACCTATTCCCTGGTATAAGAGGAGGGTTCCACTCATTGGATTGATTGATGACCCATACATTATTTTAACTACAGGGTTCCACTCTAATAGTCGATAGAGGACCCATGACCTCCCCAAAGGGAGGGTTACACTATGATAGTTAGTAGAGGACCCATTCCCTATTCCAATAGGAGGGTTCCACTCAAATGGTCAATAGAGGACCCATGCCCAGTGATAACATGAGGGTTCCATTCTAACGGTAGAGGACCCATGGATAGATTTGCTAGAGGGTTCCCCTCTAGGAGTCAGTAGATTGATAGAGGACCCATACCCTATTCCAACAGGAGGGTTCCAATATGATAGAAGAGGATCCATTACTAGTCTAGCTAGAGGGATAAACTCTTGGAGTCTATAGAGGACCCATACCCAGCCCAATTGGATGGTTCCACTCTAGTCATAGTGGACCCATGCCCAACCTAGCTGGAGGGTTCCACTCAGAATGCCTTTGGTGATCCTGAGTGATCACTACCATCATCGAGCATCACTTAATAAGAATCGTTCCCTGGAAAATCTAACATCATATCCCCAAATCCACTAGTAGGGTCACCATCACATTCTACATAGTAAAAAACTTAAGATAGGCTACTCATGGGATGCAATTTGAGTCCAAACAAAGGATATAAAAGATATTGAAGTTTATTTAAAAGGAAAAAAGGAGTACATGACATGTAAGTGGAATAACATAATGTATTTCTCCTCTCCATCACCTAGAAGTGTCCCTGGAGGTACACAGCTCTCTTACCTTTTAGGGATACATGGGGTGTATGGGATCTACATAGTGTGATCATGCCACTCGAGGTCCCACCCATGAGTTTCCTCATCTCTATGTATCCATCAAATGTATTTATATTTTGGTAAATGTCCTTGTTCCTGGACATGTACTCCCACAAAGGTTTCTACGCATATTCTTTGTCACGCGACTCATCCACCTGAGGAAGCCATACATGGCATGTAAGAGGTCTACATGTTGTTCCATTTTTATCAATTTTTAAAACCCTAGCTATTGCAGCATAGGTGATAAATGTCGTGTGTTTATCAGGGAACACAATGTGTATTAATTTTTTTCATAGTACATCATATTTTAACTCTATACTTCATATCTATCTTTTCTGCATCAATTCTATCCTCGTTCCTACCTAAAAATGGTGGATCTAGTTGCGGATCATCATTTCTAGTCGTTGTTTCCTAGAAATAGGATTTTTTTCATCCAGTGGGGGTTTTCCATACGCATCGCAGGAAACTCCACCACCCACCACCTTTGATTCATTTTTTGAATCAAAAAAATGATCACCTATAACCTAAAACACATATTTATCCATGATTCATCAATCTATCCTTCATACGCAGATTCATTTCCAATCTGGGGGTCCGATCGGGCTTGAGACTACCTAAAAATTTCGAACTGAAACTATGGGGTCCAATCGGTGAAGAATGTGAAATAATTGAGGGGGAAAGGAGCAAAAAAAATTATTTATTGTTTCTAATTTTTCTTGAATGGAAATTATGAATAGGGATATTCGAGGTTATAAAATCAAAGAATAATCAATTAAATTGATACAGAGGCACATGAAAAGTTCATCAAATTGGTGCAGACCATAGAAAAGAAGATTCTTACCAATCATTTTAATTAAAAAGGGTGTAATCAATAGTTTTGAGAGTCCTAACTAGATATTGGTTTGATTTTCATTAAATACAAAACTCTCCAATGATTGGAAAAAAATTGTGTTTGTTGAGCTCAAATATTCTTTAATCCATAGATTTATCCTAGTCGAGAGTCGATTCTCCAAAGGAAGGAGATGAAGAAGAAGATCAAAATGGTCCCAGGGTTATGAGGCTAACCCTAGAAGAATCCCCATAATAATATATTTTAATGAATTCCAAATTATTTTATTCAATTAAATTAATTAAATTAAAATTTTAATTAATTCCCTGAACATACCTCCAACGAATGAGATATCAAAGCACCCCAAGTCGACATATTTTAGGTCATTATTAGGGTAAAAATTACATTCCAGCCTCAACTATTGTCTTGTAATTCTAATATGAGATACTATTTATGATTTATCGTATTTTCATTAATAAAAATCATACACATAATATAATATATATATATATATATAATATTTTTATAATATTAATTACGGGAACATCGGGGCTTGGAATTGCATGATGTCTTAGAACCTAAATATATAATTATATATAAAAATATGTCAAAGTCTAATAAGTTAAAAATTGGATATCTGAAATTATTTTATGAAATAATTTCCTTTAGTGCCTATGAAACACCAACGCGGAACTTGTGCAAGCAAAAGAAAAGTAAATAAAATGAATATAATTGAAATTATTAGAACCATTAAATGACCCAAAAAATTGAATAAATATTATTTTAGGAGTAATTTTTTACCATAATAATCCTTGGGTCAAATATAGGACCTTTTGGATCCACTTGGTTGTCATTAATTCCCTTATAATATTTTGTTTAAAAGAAAGTCAAATTGTTCACACTATGATCTTTAATTAGTATAACTATTTAATATATAGTTTTCCAAAATAGATATTAGACTATAAATAGTATCTAGAAAGATAAATTACTTATCTCCTTCATCAATTTTTTTATATTTTTACGCAAAAAAATTATACCTTAAATGATTTCACAATGATGATTAAATGATTATTAAATTAATAAAAAAATCAAATAGATGATATTAAAAATATAAAAATATTAAAATAAATATAATTTGAGATAATTAAGATTATTAATGAATTATTTAGATAACTATAATATTTTAAGGATATAATAAAATAGTTTCTTTTAATTTTAAACTTTTTTTTTGATTTTTTTAAAGTCATAGTATTGAAGAGTACTAAATTTGAAAATAATGATATTTCATGAATATAATATTTTATTAAATTAATTAAAAATAAAAAAAAATATTAAATAAGGCCATATGGGAAAATATATGGTTAAATATTTGACCCACTATGATTTATAGTCCATTTTGAAGTCTTTTTCCCTTGAATGGATTTATTATATTTTCATATTTTAAGAAATTCCTAAAGTGTCCCTCACCTCAATTATAAAAGGGAGCTCATTCCTTCACTTATTTCCACCAACTTAAGACTTATTAATCGAATATACTCTTCCAAATTCCATTACCCAAATCTATATTCATATTCTAGTGTTTATAGTCTCACCAAAAGACTAATTATATGTTCATTAATGAGGTTCTCAAGGAGACTATATTCAATAGGTAAATTCATCCTTCCTCTATTTTAAATTATTTATCTCTTCTACCCTATCCTTACCCCTATAAAAAGTTAAATTATAACTCTATTATCATATATATATATATATTATTTTTATTTTTTTAATGATATATCCATCATCAAATATTTTCTCTTCTCCTTTTATTTTTAAAAATGAAAACATCATCCATGGTATGTCGATTCACTGCCTTCGTGGATGATGAGTTTTAGTTTTCTTTTACCACATTAATGGAAAGTTGAACCTCACTTATAATCGTTTAATATGAAACAAAAACATATATTATATATGGTATCTCATTATTGAGTTTATATATGGACATAATATTAAACAATATAAAACTAGTTCTTGATGTTCGTAGAAACTACCGTAATTAACTAAACATTTATCATTAATGTTTTATCAAATGAATCATCCTAAATATTATATATGGAATATTGAATCTAAAGTTGGTGCATTAATACTATATAATTTCACTTATATAGTTTCAATTTCTATTCAAAAAAACTTCCATAATTATACACAAGTGAAGAGACCGTGAAACAAAATCTCTCAAAACAGCAATTTTGATATTTAAAACTCATCAAAATTTCCTTAGATAATCTTAATAAAATTATAATTAATAAAATATATTTGTAAGAGGTTCAAGATTAATTAATTAAATAATATAATTTTATTATTCAAGATGTTAAGTGCATGTGAATATCTCATCCGGCCATATGGTAAGGGACTCTTTATATAAAAAACTCATTTCAAATGTTTTAAAGATTTATTTTCTAAATCTTTCAATTTCATGTCCATGTTTTTGAAATAATTTTTATGAATTTATTTGAAAATTAAATTTTATAATTTCTATGAGATGTTTTCAAAAAGGTATCTCTTTATGGTTTTATGTAATCAATATTCCTTAAAAATCCACTTTAATGTCTCTTTTTACAAAATTGAAGAAAAATGTTTTTTACTTATACGGCATGAGTGAATTTTTCTTCATTCATGATGCCTTAATGTTTTGGATCCTACTTTGAAATATTTCATGGTTATTTTAAAATAAAAATTTTCCTTTGTATGTGCGCAACAATCCTTTTAAATAAGTGGTTTTTTCTCAAGGAATGATTTTTATGATCAAGTATTCTTGTTTAATGATTATGTTATGATTCTTGGGAATTGTTTATTATGAGGGTTGGTTCCATTATAAACAAAATATGGGTGGTTTTGTGATATCCCTATATTAAATTGGGTATTTTATGTTGTAATTTGATCATAATTGTTATTCTAAGTGTAATTATGATGGTTACATCCAAATATAACTGTAAGGGTTATTTTATGGTAGTCATGAGGGTTAAAAATTATATAGAAATTGAAAGGGTTATAATTATAATTAAGTATGATAAGAAAATGATTCCCCACAAAAATTAAATTTATTAATTATTTTTGATTTGTTTTATTAAAATCTCATGTATTCACAAGTAAGTATATTGTTACTTTTTAGGGTGAGATGTGTATTTTTGTGAAAAATGACATCAAGTGCTTATAAGTATTCATGGACTAACAGCTTCACTCTGTCATTTTATGTCCCTTATTGATATTTTTGTGCTTGTCCCAAGATTTAAAATGTTTTTCATAGGTTTTAAGGATGGGTAATAGAAAATAATAATCCATGCTGAATTTTGTGATGATCTTTCATGAAAATAAATCATGTCTTTTAATTATTTTTCTTTTATATGAAAAATGAATATTGTTTAGAAGTTTCAAAATGTAATTTATGTATTTAATAGGTAATATTTTTTTCCTAATTCTATAAAAATATAAACATAAAATATCTTTCAAAATGAAAAAAGGGAATTATAGTCTAAAGTCACTAGAATATATGGTGTTTAAAGTTATGTCCTTACAGTTGGTATCAGAGAAGGGTGTAGACAACTTTGGAGATTATAATATATTCTTAAGAGTTATAAATATCATAATAGGGTTATAATTTTAAGGTTTATCATAAGATCAATGTCTTAGGAACCCCTTTTGAGGATTTATGTTAAGAAATTTTAAGTTTACTAGTGATATTTTTGAAAAATTTAGTTATGAGATAATTATGGGTTATTATATTTTTTAATTCTAAATGAATGTTATAAGATAGACTTTATGGATAAATCGTTTCATTAATTTTAAATATATTATGGTTATTTTTTAGGAAGTTTACCACATTTCTAGGAATGTTATAAGAATTATCATTTTAGAAAGAAAAAAATAAAACCCACAGGTCTGGTGACAACTTGTGGCATCCAGCATGGTCGTGACAATTAAACCCATAACCGAAGGGTGGCCAGAGTACAAAGACTACTATAGCGGAACTAATTTTTATACATGACTATTACATTATTTTGAAGAAAAAAAACATAAAAATGTTACAATATAGGATCCAATTATTTAGTTTCCTGAGAATATTTGGACCACACATAACATTTACATAATAAAATATAAAAATTATTTAATTCCTTCTTATCTAGATTCTTAGTGGATCTCATTTACTTTTTAGTGTAAGTAATCAGCTGAGGATATACATTAAACAAAGGGGTGATCTAAAATCCTTGTAAGAGGATAGATAATAAAATGAATCTATATAACATGGGTGAGAATAATAATTATCATCATAACATAACTATAATCATGATAGGAATATTTAGATAAATCCATATAATGAGTCAATGCATAAAAATGAAACATCGTGTCTTAGTGGTCAAATACCATACATATTTGTGAACAAAGATAGCATCATGTTCCCACATAACATATATAAATAAACATAACATCATTATTTTCAACATATCTAGCATCCTTTCCACACATATTTCACATTATCTCATGAGATATTTTAAATTACACAATGCATTGGAGTGCTATATAATTTTGGGTTCACTCATCACAAAATAACATTTACATAATCATGATTTCCACATAAAACATATATCAACAATGTAAATAAAAGAAATAATGGAAAAAAATGGGTTTCATTTCATAAATCAGGTATTAATGAAAAAAATTTGGATTCCCAAAATCAATAAACATATTTAGTATAATAATCATCACACTTGAGTGAAGAATAAACAATCTCAAAAGGATTCAAGATGTGTTTTGGAAAGAAGAGTCATTTTTGAAAATCTTTTTATTTGATATAAAAATAAATTAGAAATATATATATCACAAAAAGGAAAATTTAATAAAAAATAAATTATATATTAGGAATACTAAAATAACATCCACAATAAATTTGGCATGAAAGAGGAATAACCCAAAGAAAGGAAATCAAGTTTGAGAATCCCCTTACCTTATTTCTGAATACTTTTGTCGCTTTAATATCATAGATAATAAAATTAGATTCATTAATTACAAAATAAAAAACCTATTATACATATATATGACTAATTATAATTTTATGAAGTTATTTTATGGCCATTTTGATGTGTTATAGAGTTCAATTTCATCATACGGAGGTGTTTAGTTTCTTGTTTTTCCTGATCGTTTTTGTTGTCTATATGTATGGAAGATTGTGTAAAATTAGAATAATCATCTAGAACTGAAATGATATACTATTAACGAACTTACTTAAGTTTATTTGGTATTTACAAATCATTTGGTTATATTTTTTGATTATTGTTCATTAGATAAAACATTAAAGAAAATGATTTAATTCATTTTAGTGGTTTTTACATGCATCACAAAATTATATCATTGTATTTAATATAATGTTCATATACTAGTTAAAGAGTATGTTTAAACATATAATATGTCTATTAAAATTTTATTTAACCATAATAATGGTTTTATGATCATCCTTGAAGGCGGTAAGGGAAAATTAAAATGCATTGTCCATGATGGCGGTAAATCGACACATCACGGATGATGTTTTCATTTTTTTTTAATAAAATATAGAAGAGAAGGTGTTTGATGATGGATTATTCAATTAAAAAATAAAATTCTAGTATATAAAATATATTGGATTTATCATTCCACTTCTGGATAGGGAGGTGAGGATGGGATAAGAAATGAAAATAAATTGAAAATAAATCAAAAGAAAATGGAAGAGGGTTTTACCTCTAGAACTTATTCTCCTTCAGAACCTCTATAGGGAAATTAGATTTGGGATTTTTACAGATAAAATGATCCTGGACATGGTGGAGATATTTTTTAAGAGTATTGGGAATCATTTTTACAATATTCATGTCTTGGAAGGTGTGATGAGAAGAGTTGGGGTGGTATTTATAAATGGGGAGAGGGGTTTTTTTATTATTTTATTCATTAGTTTATTATTTTATCTCAAGACTATCAATATAATTTAACCTTATTACAATATATATTAAATAATTAAGGATAGTTCTAGATTATTTTTCTTAAATCATCAATTAATCAATAAATAGTAAATTTAAATTATAATGTTATATACCGTAAATTACCGTATTTCACTATTCACTAAAAATTCAACTATTTTAGACAAAAAATTCACCCTAAACATTTTTTGATGTATAGAATTAATAAATTTACTCCATTTTATGGAAATAATTTTCTAAATATGAGAACTTAACTTTTTAATTAAAATCATCATTTATTTCAAAAAATACTGATTTTAAAATTATAACTGATTTTATAACATAGTGAAAAATTAATTAATTTCTCATAAAATTATCTTATAATAATAATAAAACAAAATATAGTTTTTTCAACCTATTTTATGAAAATAATTTTTT
Organism: Viscum album; assembly: GCA_963277665.1. Lineage (NCBI taxonomy): Eukaryota > Viridiplantae > Streptophyta > Magnoliopsida > Santalales > Viscaceae > Viscum > Viscum album. The sequence goes on from OY728152.1 coordinate 1,771,608,715, forward strand.
TAAATCATTATATTAATTATAAAATTATAAACAAATATTCATAACTTACAAAAATACCAACACTTAATTTATCATTCTAAAAGCATTTTTTACTTATACCATGATATAAATATATCATATTTTCATTTATAAGATGGATAAATTTTTTTATACTTTCATGGGTGATATTACCATTCTATTGGTTGTATTACTATTCATAATGGTCAGGTAACTATTCCTAGGGTCAACTTATTATTCCATCACTATATGTTTCTTAATTTTTATGAATACCCCTTATTTAAAAATATTTATTTTTGAAAATAATGTTTTTATTGTGATCTATAAGCTATGTATGGGTTTTATACCATATAACATAATTATAGGAAGGGAAAAATCAATTTATAAAAGTTTGGGTTGTTACATTATTCCCCCCTTTTGAAATATCACCCTTAAAATTTCACTTTACATAATAAGATGAGAATGGGTGAGGGTACTTATCATTAATTTCTTCCTCCAGTTAACATGTAGACTCTTCGTACTTATGTTTCCTCTATAGTACTTTGACCAGATGATTACTCATGTTGTTGAGAACTTTATCCCTATTGTACAAGACCTTCACCGGCTTCTCCTTGTAAGAGAGTCCATTTTCCAACTGTATCACCTCTGAATTTAGTACATGTGAGGGATCCAATATGTACTTCATGAATAGGTATATGTGGAATACATGATGTACTTGAGACATGGTTGTTGGAAGTTCTTGTCGATAGGACACAGATTTGACACGATCAAGAATCTCGAAGGGGATGATGTACCTCAAAATTAGCAATCCTTTCTTCCCAAATCTCATGATCCTCTTCTATAGAGATATGAAGAGGAATATCATGTATCCAACCGTAAACTCCAGGTATCATAAATGATTTTCTACATAGATATTCTATCAACTTTGGGATTCCTTGATGTGTTGCTTAATAGTTTTCACCCTGTCTACCATTTCTTCAACCATTTTAGGTTCTAGAAGCTTACGTTCACTAAATTCATCTCAGCATATTTGTGTTCTTCATATTTTCCCATAAATATCTTCATATGGAGACATTTGGATGCTCGATTGAAAACTATTGTTTTAAGATATCTCAACGATAGTTAGATGTTGGTCCCATCCTCTTTTGAAGTCTATAGAAATGTCCCTCAATGGGTATTTAAATTTCTTAATATTTCACTTAGATTGACCATTAGTTTGAGGATGATAAGTTGTACAAAAGTTCAAATCTATGTTTAGAGCATGTCAGATACTTTTCCATAACATGGAGGTGAATATCGGATCTTGATTGTAAACAATTGATTGTTGTAATATATGCATCCTTACCACTAGTTTAATGTATATATGTGCAAGTTGATCTAGGGAGAATCCCTCCCAAATTGTGATAAAGTGAGCTATCTTTATAAGAAGATCCACCAAAACTCATATAGCATTATTTCCTCTAGATTTCATTAGAATTCCAATGAAAATGTCCTTGGTGTTGTTACCCCTTTTCATTTTGGTATGGGTATTGGTTGCATCATCCCCTAATATTTTTTTCTTCCATCCTTCACTTGCTGATATACTAGGCACTTTGTTATATATTCTATGATATATATATATATATATATATTATACAACCAATAGTGCTCTTTGATATCTTGATACATCTTTATACTCCCTGGTTGAATAGATAAGGTTAAGCTATGTGCGTCATTTATATGATCTTTATTTATCTCTGCATTGGATGGTTCATATAGTCATGGCCTAAATCATGACTCCTTTTTCAACAATTCTGAACTCTGAATACTTTTATTTTCTAAAATATTATATATTCTTCTGAATTTCAACATCATTTATTTGAGCATCCTTTATTTTCTCCATGAGGGGTGGATGATAAATAATTTGAGAAAAAATTGGTGATGTTCCTTCTTTAATGATTCACATGTACATCCTTTGAAAATCTAAGAAGATTTTATCCTTCTCAATTCTCTTGATTGATATTTCTGTGGGATCTTTTCTACTAATAGCATCCACCACTTTATTTTCCTTACTAGGATAGTAGTGGATTGAGTAGTCATAATATTTTATGAACTTTAACCATATTCTCTAGTGAATATTAATCTCTTACTATGTGGATATATATTTGAGGCTCTTATGATCAGTATATATCTCACAATAATCCCCATAGAGATAATTCCTCCAGATTTTCAATGAGAAGATCACATTCTCCAACTCCAGAACATGTATGGGATAGTTTTCATCATGAATTCTCAACTTCCATAAGTTTTATACTATCACTTTGTCATTTTTCATCAATACATAGCCCAATACCTTATTTGAAGCATCACTGTATACCATAAAGAGTTCCCCACTTGTTGAAAGTGTGAATACTAGTGCAATGATAAGGATCTTTTTAAACTCATTGAAGCAGTCATCAAAATCAATTTTATATAAAAACTTTACTCTCATCTAGGTTGTCTTGGTTAGTGGGTTTGAAAATCGTGAGAAATATTTCACAAATCATTATTAATACCCAAGTAGACTAAGGAAACTATGGATATCCATTAAAATTGTTCTTTTGTGCCACTATTTGATTGCCTTTATCTTAGAAGTGACTACAAATATTCCTTTTATTGTGATAACATACATCAATAATGATACTTCATCCATCAAAAACTCACATTTACTGTACTTTTTATATATATTCTCCCTTCGCAAGGTCTTTAGAACAGTATTCAAATACTCATCATGTTGGTCCTTTCCCTTAGAGTGTATCAAAATATCATCAATGAATATTACCATAAATTTTTTGAGGTAATATCTAAAGATACCATTCATTAATTCCATGAATATTTCTAGAGAATTAGTGTGTCATAAATTCATCACTATGAACTCATAGTGTATGTACCACATTATAAAGGTAGTCTTGGGAATATATTATGTCATCATCGTTAATTGGTGATATCTAGACTGAAGTTCCACCTTAGATAAATACTTGTCCCCATATAGTTGATCAAATAAGTAATGTTTTCATGGAAGGGGATAATTATTCATTATCATAATTTTTTTGATCTCACGATAATCAATGCAGGTGTGCATCGACCCATCCTTCTTCTAGACGGAGAGAATTGGTGCACCCATTGGTGAAGCACTCAAGCATATTAAACCCTTGTCCAGATTCTCTTGTGACTACTTATTTAGTTCCACCAACTTAATGGTGTCAATTATATAAGGTTTCTTTTATATAGGCATAGATCTAAGAATACGTTCAATTGAGAACACAACCTCTCGATCAGGAGGAAGAACAAGAAATTCTTCGAGGAACACATCATTGTAGTTCCTCACAATGTCATGTCTTCAGGCATGATTATCTCTTTTGTCTTATTTATTAGAACTAGATATTCTTACTTATAAGGTAATAATATCCACAATTTAGATGATAAATATGAAGGATATTCATCCTCCTCCCTACACTTGTAGAAAATTTGAGGATGTCTCATGATGTGAAGAGTGATATATATTTCCCAATAGTTTATGTTTTATTGGTATAAAGATAGCCAATCCATAACAAAAATAGCATCAAACTCCACCGAAATAATTAAGACAAGATTTTTTTGGAGTTTCAATCCAAAAACATTAACTGAGGAGGAGTTATATACTTTGGATGTAATAATTTCTTCATTTTCTATTCTCACAGAAAAATCAACCTCCATATTTTGAGGTGGTGTTTAAATATTTCTACTAAAGATGAAATATATGAAATTATACATAGAATGAGAATCAAATAATATGTTCTCTATTATTGAATGAATAACCAGTGTACCTTTCACCACATAATTATCAGGCTCCACCTCAATAGTAGTGATGGAATAAGCTTTCCCTTGATATTTTGGATTTGGTAGTTCTTGATACTGATTAAACTCAAGGATATGAGGTTTAGTGCACTAGCTTGCATAGTTTCCTTTATCCCAATAGTTGAAACATTGAACCATGGGTGGTGCTCACCTTTCCTCTACCACATTGTCTAGATTAGTCATGTCTCTTCAACATTCATGAGCTTGGTGGACTTCTCTCCCACACATTAATCATTTCTTCATCCCTTTGAGGAAAGTTTAATGAAGCTTCTACCCACATTTTTGTCATATGAGTGATTTTTTTCTTTCCACCTTTTTCATTAGATATTACACCATGAAATAACATCTTTCTTTTCATATTTCTATATCGAAGGAACCATTCTCTAATCACCATTTACATTTTGAGATCACATCTAAAAAATTCTTCAAAACTCCCTAAGTATCAAATATCTAGATCCTTTTGAAGTTGTGGTTTTAAACCACTAAAGAATATATCTATTTTTCTATCATCGTTGATACCAAAACTCACAGATTACGTTGAAATCCTTGTGATGCTTACTTTGTAACCCATGATAGATTCACCTTCCTTTTTCTTCAGATCTATGAATTATTTCTCTATCACAGTAAAATGTGTTTGAGGAAAATACTTGTTAATAAATATTTTCCAAAATTCTTGCCACTCCATCTCTTCTATTTCAGCCTTTGACTTAGTGTTCTTAATAAATACCCACAAATGATTGGCTTTTCCATCTAAATGATAAACATCCAAAGTCACCTTCTCTATATCTGAATAGTGAAGCATATAAAAGATATTATTGATTGATTTTACCCAATGTTCTATGATGAGTGGATTGGAAGATATACTAACTTTCTGTGGTCATTGCCTCATAAAAGATTCGACAGCTAGTTTCTACCATTTAGTTTAAGGTAGTTATTCCATGTTTTTCAAGTTATTTCTCATTGCCTGAGACAGTTGGGTAAATATCACCATGAAATTTTTAACTCTACCTCCTAAGGAATCAGGTATGTTTTTAGGGTAATCGCTACATTGAACCTCACATGAGTTATTGGCCTGGTTTCTCTTGGTTCTTGCAATTTTATAAAATAGAAAATGATTGAACAAAACATTAGTAAATACGTTATGAATAAATAATTTATTCCTTTGTGTAATTAACTCTAAATTCATATCTTGTGGGATCCCTATGTTTAGAATTTTTCTAAGAAAAAGCTTCATGGGTGCTTGCATATACTTAATCTCATACTATGGTTTTTATTTAATGTCCTCTAGTTTTAATTACTATTTTAATTAAATAGTTCTCTGATACCAACTATAGTAGCCCTAGTTTTTCTTACATGACTATGACATCATTTTAAAGATGAACAATATAAAAGTGTTACAATATTGGATCCAAAGGTATAGTGTCTTGTAAACATTAGAACCATACATAACATTTACATAATAAAACATAAAAATCATTTAATTCCCTCTTCTCTAGATTCTTTGTGGCCCTCATGTACTTCTTAGTATAAGTAATCACCTAAGGATATACATCAAAGATTGGGGTGAGGTACATGCCCAGTAATAGGATAGATAATAACATGAATCAATATAACATGGGTGAGCATAATCATTTTCATAATATCATAATAAAGGTATCATCATCACAATCATGATAGGAATCATTAGATAAAACCATGGAATATGGAAATTTATAAAAATGAAACATCGTGTCTTAGTGGTCAAATACCATACATAGTTGTGAACAAAACTAGTGTGAGGTTCAATCATAACATATGCGAATAACCATAAAATAATCATTGTGAACAAATATAGCATCATTTTCATGCATATTTCACATTATATTGTGATATACTTCACATTATTTAATACATTAGAGTGCTATATAATTCTGGGTGTACCCATCACATCATAACATTTACATAATCATGTTTGCTATATAGAACATATATCAACCATAGAAATAAAATAATCCATGGAAAGGAATGTGTTTCATTTAATAAATCATAAATTCAGGAATAAAATTATGGATTCATAAATGGAAAAACATATTTTGTATAAGAATCATCACACTTGAGTGAAGAAAAAATAATATCAACAGGAGTCAAGATGTGTTTTGGAAAAAAGAGTTATTTTGAAAAATATTTTAATTTATAATAAAACCATATTATAACCATGTATATCCTAGAAATTAAAATTTAATAACAAATAAATTATATTTTATTAATATTTAAATAACATCCACATTGAAATTTGGCATGAAAGAGGAATATCCCAAAGAAAGTAAATTGGGTTCAAGATTCCCCCTTACCTTATGTATGAATGCTTTCTTCACTTTCATATCCTGGATAATCAAATTAAAATAATTTATTACTAAATAAATAACATCTTATATATGTATTTTATTAATTATAATTTAATTAAGTTCATTTATGGTCATTTTTATGAGTTATAGAGTTCAATTTCATACTTTGGGAGTGTTCATTTTCCTCGTTTTCATTATTGTTTCACTTGTATATATGTATGTAAGATCATGTAAAATGAGAATAATTATACATAGTTGAAATTATATACTATTAATTAACTTACATAAGTTTAATTGGTCTTTATATATCAATTGGTTATATATTATGAGGTTGATTCAGTAGATAAAATGTTAATTAAAATGATTTAATTTATTTTGGTGGTTTTTATGACCATCTTGATCTTATTTGATTTTATTTACTATAATGTTTATATAGTAGTTATAGAGTATGATAAAACATATAATATGTATATTAAAATATTATTTAAAAATAATAATTTTTTTATGACCAGGCATGAAGGTGATTAACGAAAATGAAAATGTATCGTCCATGATGGTGGTAAATCGACACATCACGGATGGTGTTTTCATTTTTAGAATAAAAAACAGGGGAGAAGGGGTTTAATGATGGATTATTACATTAACACAATAAAATTATTGTATATAAAATATACTGGAGTTATCATGCCACTTTGGGTTAGGGAGTTGAGGAGATGATAAGAAAATAAATAAAATTGAAAAGAAATCAAAAGAAAACGGAAGAGGATTTTACCTATTGAGCTTCTTCTCTATGAGAACCTTCTTAGGGAAATTGGATTTGGTATTTTATTGAGAACAAAGGCTCTGGTACGTGAGGGTGATAATTGAGAATATTATTGTGTATAATTTAGACATGCTTCATGGTTTGGAAGGTGTGGGGGGTATAGGTGGTGAGGGTGGTATTTATAGGGGAGGGGTGGGGTTTTTTTTGATTATTTTATTCATTAGTTTGTTATTTTGGATCAAGACTATCAATAGTATTGAAACATATCACAAAATATGTCAAATCATTAAGGTTAGTTATAGATTATTTTTTTTACATCAGAAATGAATCAATAAATAGTGAATTTAACTTATATTGTTATATATCATTGATTATTGTATTTCACTATTCACTAAAAATTAAACTATTTTATAAAAATCTCTAAAATTCACCCTAAAAATGTTTCAATAAATAGAATTAGAAAATGAAATTAGTTTTTGTGAAAAATAATTTTCTAATTATGATATATTTAATTTTTAATTAAAATCATTGTTTATTCAAAAAACCCCAATTTTAAAATTATAACTGATTTTATGACACTTTGAAAAATTAATTAAGGTTCAGTAAAATTATCTTATAATAATAAGACATATATATATTATTTTATGAATATATTTAATCGAAATAAATATTTCATTAAATAAGTATATTAATTATAAAATTGTAAAAAAAATATTTACGGCTTACAAAAATACAAACAATTAATTTATCATTTTTAAAACATGTATTTACTTATACCATGATATAAATATATCATATTTTCATTTATATGATAAATAAATTTTATTTTATTCTTTCATAGTTGAGGTTACTATTCTATTGGCTAGATAACTATTCATAATGGTTGTGTTACTATTCTAATGGTCAAGTTACTATTTCATCAGTATAGGTTTCTCAATTTCTATGCATACCACTTATTTTATTCTTAATTTATGAAAATATTTTTTTTATTGGGCTATATATTCTATGAATGTGTTTTATACAATATAACATAATTATAAGAAGGTAAAAATCCATTGATAAATTTTTTTGTTGTTACACCTACCACTGGCCTTTCTGGTGTCCTGGCTAGTTTGAAAAAAAAAATTATTTATTTAAAAAATATTACGGATAAAAGTTAAATTGATTTTGGGAACATATATTTTATCAAATAGATAACCATGGGATTGGAAAATGATTTGGTGATTAAGTTATTAATGTTATTTTGGAAGATTTTCACTATTTTGGGAACCTTATATGATTAAGGTAAACATAGTACTACTGGATTTTATTTGAGGAATAATAGTTGATTTTTATTCTAGAAGAATGTATGATATTATTACAGTTTTATAGTGATTTAGGTTATTTATAGAAATAATCATCATATCAGGTAGATTTTTTTATCTATTCATATACATTATGGAGTGAGAAATTAAGATTCATTGATGTTATTTGGGGATACATGCTATTAAAATCTTAGAAGAATATGTGATCAATTCCTTCTAATTTTTGGGTTTCAATCTTAGTCGAGAATATTTTTGAGTAATTTTATGGATAGTTATTTGTTGAATTTTGAGTATAACTATTGGATTTTGGGGATTAAAATATTTTTTTCATTATATAATGTTGTATTAATTTTTGATAAATTATTTTTTATTATACTAACTATTTTGGTTTTTGTTAATGTTTCATGACAGGAGAAATAGATAGTTAATATTTTGTGAATTATGTGATTCTTTAGAAGTTGATTCTAGTGCTCCATGCATGAAAAATCTATACTCATCATTTGGAGAAAAAGTTGAGTTTGTGATAGAGATTAATTAAACGATGAAACTATAATTTTCAAGTAATTATATCTCCTAATTATTTTAGTATATATCATAAATTAATTCCTCAACTCTAGTCAAATGATCTTTAAATAAAAAATTTATAGGTTTAATTTTCTTACTGATAAATCCATGTCTTCATGGCCTATCAAAGATTTATGATTTTTTGGTGCTTAACATTCTCATGACCATATTATATCTCACTCTCTATCAGTATTTGAGAGTAAATTCTCTCTTCCATGTCTATGTTTTCCAACTTGGAAACCTAATATGTGTTACCTTAGGTTATATTCATAATTTATTTTCTCTCTTATTAAGTAGAAATTTTAATAATCATTTTTAAGATGTGGGATTTTGATAAAGGTGTATTAGAAAGTCAAACACTAGTTAAAAAATACGATTTAAAATTGAGTGGACTAAATTTATTATGCTGGAGAATGTGACAACCTAAGATTTTAAAAGGAACAATATGTATGATAGCATACAAGATACGCAACACCGAGCGTAAATCGAACAACTAAATATTATTATTTAAAATGTGACTATTTTAACATAGTCATTCAATTGGGTGGTATAAGTAGGAATAATTTATTTATTACATGAATATATATATACTAATAAATACAAATTAATTGGTAAATGATAATAAAATCATAACATTATTTTTTTAGTAAAGTCATTTTAATCTTTAGAAATATGTATTCTTCAAAAATGATTTTTATTTTCTTATGAATTAATTTTATAATTAATTTATTAAAGTTTTATAGAGTATATTTGATAAAATTAAATTAATTTTATAATTTATTATATCAAAATTATTCTATTTTTAAATTTTTATAATTTTCTGAAAAATTTAAATTTTTTGTGAATAGAAAAAAATAAAAAATTTAAAAAAAATACAGTATCTTTTGTGATATCATCAAGACATAATTATGATATAAAATTATTTAAAATTATAGAATGACTAAATTATGATAATATAATATAAATATTTCACAAAAAAAATCTAGAACCTATAAATTACAATCTATTTCATGAAAAATATAAAAATTGTTTTCAATGTCAACACAGTGCCTGCACAACATTAGAAAAGTCAAGCTTGGTGTATTATAGATATTAATTTAGTGATAAGAAGTATTTTAATAACTTTTTTTATTAAATATTATGTATTTATGATTATTAGTATTGATATTTTTTAATTTTAGAGTTATATTACATTAATATTATCCAAATATTTGTGCAATGCTTGTGTAAGGGAAGAAAAGTCAAATTAAAAAATTAAAGAAGTTTTCTTGAAATATATATGAGAAAATATGAACAATGAACGAATATAAAAGATTATATTGAAAATAATTTATTTATTTTTTAATATAGTAATTTATTTTTAATTTTTCATTATCAAATAATTACCTTAAATTATTATCCAACACTAAAGAGATGTTTGTGCGAGCATAAGAAAAATAAATAAAATGAATTTAATTAAAATTATAAGAACAATTAAATATCCCAAAAGTTTGAATAAATATTATTTTATGAGTATTTTTCAACCATAAACATCATTTTATTGAATTGGGGATATTTTGGATCCACTTTTTTGACATTAAGTCCCTTTTAATATTGTATTTAAAAGAAAGTCAAAATGTTCACACTATGGTTTTTATTTAGTATAATTTTTTAATATATAGTTTTATAGAAGATATCTTTGAATATAAATAGTATATAGAAATATAATATATTTATGTTATTTATATAAATTTATTTTTAATTTTTAGTGAATAAATAAATACCTTAAATACTTTTCACAATGATGAAGTAATTACTAAATTAATGGAAAAATCAAATAAATGATATTAAAAATATTAAAATAATTATAATGTGAGATAATTAAGATGATCCACGAATTATATAGATAAATATTACCTTTCTAGGATATAATAAAATATTTTTTTCAAATTTGAAACTTTTTTATGTCTTTAAAGTCACGGTAATGAATAGTATTAAATTTGACAATAATGATATTTCATGAATATAGTATTTTATTAAATTACATCAAAAATCATAAAAATAATAAATAAGTTCAAATTGGTTAATATATATTGAAAAATTTCCTCCCATATGATTTATATACCATTTGGAAGTCTTTACCCCTAGAATATCTTTGTTATATTTTAATATTTCAAGAAATTCATAAAGTTCCCCTCAACTCAATTATAAAAGAGAACTCCTTAATTCACTTATTTTCCCCACCTTGAGCCCTCTATCTTGACCATACTATACTAAATTATACTCTACTCCACCATAGACATATTCTAGTGTTTCTGGTATCACCAAAATACTAATTCCAAGTTCTTTAAGGAGGTTCGTAAGGAGGTGATATTCAAGAGGCAAATTCCTCCTTGTCTTTTAAACTCTTTCTCTCTTCTACCTTATCCTCACACATAAAAAATGTTTTTCTATTACTCCATTATCATATATATTCTTGAATTTCATTATTCTAATTGAATATTCATCATAAAATATTTTCTCTTCTCTTTTTATTTCTAAAAATGAAAACATCATTCATTGTATTTCGATTCACCACCTTCATGGATGATGACTTTTTGTTCCCTTTACCACATTCATGTAAAGTTTAAATTCAATTATAATTATTTAAAATTAACTTAAAATATATATTATATTTCTTATCACATAAGTTAATTAACATATTCCCACAATATAAAACAAAACAAAACTAGTTCATGATGGTTGGAAAAACGCCATACTAAACTAAACATATATCATTAATGTTTTATCAAATGAGTAATCCTCATAAAAATGACATATGTACCATTTAATTTTAGGGAGGTTCATGAATACCATATAATTTTACTTCAAGGGTTTTATCTTCCATTCAATAAGAACTTTCATAATTATATACAAGGGAACCAACCATGAAATGAATGCTCCTGAAGCGATTATTTTGACCTTTATAACTCATCAAAATGGATATAAATGATCTCAAAAAAACTATAATGACTAAAATATATTTGGAAGATATTGTTAATTAATTGATTAATTAATTAATTAATCTAATTTTATTGTCCATGATGTTAAGTACAAGTCCATGACACATTTTTACATAAAGTAAGGGACTCCTTAACTAAAATCTCATTTTAATTATTTTAAAGGTTTACTTTGTAAATATGTCTATTTCATGTCCATGTTTTTTAAATTATTTTTATGAATTTATGTTAAATGTAAATTTTATCATTTCTCTCAAATGTTTTCCAAAATGGGTCTCTTTAATGTTTTATATAAGTGACTTTCCATTAAAAATCTCTTTAATGTCTTTTTTTACAAAATTCAAAAAAATATGTTTTTTACTTATAAGAAATTATTTGATTTTATTTAATTCAAGATGAATTATTGTTTTGAAGTCAACTTTACAAGATTTAATGGTTATTTTAAAATAAAATGGTTTCCTTTGTATGTGTACAGTATTCCTTTAAAATAAGTGCTTTTTCTCAATGAATTATTTTAATGATTTAAGTATTATTTTTTAATAGTTATGTAATTTTTATTAAGAATTATTTATGGGGGTGTTCAGTTCCATTATAAACCAAATATTGGTGGTTCCATGATATCCCTATAATTCATTTGGTATGTTTATGTTGGAATTTGATCGTAATGGTTATTCCAAGTATAACTGTGATGGTAACATCAAAGTATAATTGTAAGGGTTATTTTATGGTAGTCATGAGGGTTACAAATCATATGGTAGTCATGAGGTTTAAAATCAGAAGTATGATAAGTAAATAACCCCCAAGAAACCAAAATGGTTTATTTATTATTTTATAAGTTTTATTTAAATATCATGTTTTCACATCTATATATATGTTAATTTTATGGTGAATTTTAAGGCCTCGGAGCAGCGTCTCCCTCCTCCTCATGGGGGCTAGGGTTCCTCTATCGTAGTTTCCTCCTCCCCTCCTATGACATGACCATGAGACATGGAGTCTTCCTCTTTTGGATCTCTGCATGGCACATCTTCAGCTCAGGTGATTCATTCTAGTGGCGGCGCCTCTAGGTTTGTTAGTTATGGATCTCAGATGGCATGAGGGTGGAGATTCATCGCTGGCTTTGACATCTGGAGTGTATCCAGCTTCGAGTGTTCTAGATCTCAGATGGCCTAGGGTGGAACATCGTTGTTGGATTCAGTGTCGAGCGGCATCTCCGATTATGGGTGTTCTAGATCTCAGATAGCCTGGGGGTGGAGCATCTGCATTGGCCTTGTCTGGATCTCTGTTGGCCCAAGGTGGAGCGTCAGTGAAAGTTTCAGCATCTGGTGGCATCTCTAGATACAGGAATTCTGGTTCTCAGCTGGCTCAGGGGTAGAGTGGCTCAGTGAAGGACTTTGTGTCTTCTGGAGTGGTTCGACATTTTCTCCAGCAAGGCTCGAAGGGGGGAGATATTCGGGTTCTATTTTTTTGGTAATGTTTTTCATTTCGGGTTTGTTCGCATCGAATTCTGGTTTGGATTCATGATTTTTGTTGTCGGTATGCCTATGGTTGATCTTGTGGTGTCAACTACACCTACACTTCCCTACTCTCGGTTCTTTCTGCTTCCCCTCACTCCTTCTTTCATTGAGTTCATTCAACTAGGCATCTAGTGAGGGTTCTTCCTCTATCCAGATATACTCAGTTTCAGCCCAAAGCGGTGCTTCTATTCCATGTTGACTTCATTCCCCTCCTCAGAGGCACTCCTTTTGTGTGTTTGTTTAGTCTTCCAGCCCTAGGTGGTATTGTCCCATAATCTCACATCTTGGAGAACCTACCCCCTTCGAGTTTCTTGTTTCCACGGAGATGAAGGGTGGATAGTGGGATTATTGTAGAGGGGAAATTTATGTTGTTGTCAGGCGTCCAAGATGCGATCCTTGATGGTGATGTGTTTTACGATGGTGATCCTGGGATGGAGGTCAATGTTTTTATGGTCATTCATCTTTTTTGTACTTGACTTCATGGAATAGGCCCCATAAGAGGATCTAGAGCTGGTGATTCATCTTTTCATAGCTTGATGTATCTGGATGTTTGAGAGGGTATGACGTCAACAATTAGATCGGCATGTGCTTTGACCCAGGAAACTTGCATGTTGAATATCCTTGCAACGGTGTAGAGTGTCATCATGATCAAATGTTGTGGAGGGTAATTTTCATGTTATCCACCTATTTTTTCTCTCTTAGAACTTGGGTCATGGTAGTATTATATTTGTGAACTTTTTTCAGTTCCTCCCTTCTTCCCTTAAAAGGGGGTTCTATTATAATAAAAACAATTGAAGGCCTTCAGGATGTTTGATGGATGTTACTTTTATGGGTGAGAAGTGTATCTTTGTGAAAATGAATTTGTGTTTTTATAAGTATTCCCAAACTAATAGTTTCATTCCCTCATTTTATGTATTTTATTGATCTTTTTGTTCTCATCTCAATCTTTAAAATTTATTTCATAGTGTTTAAGGATGGGTGAGAGAGAATAAGACTCCAAGATGAATGTTTTGAATATCTTTCATGGAAAGAAAACATGTTTATTTAAATTATTTTTGTTTTATGGGAAAATGTATACTATATAAAAGTTTCAACATGTAAGATATGTATTTACTAAGTATAATTTTCCCAATGTTTATAAAACTCTATTTCTAATAGATATTTGGGAATGAAAAGAAGTTAATTCTAGTTTAAAGTCACTAGAATTTATAATGTCTAAGGTTAGGACCTTACAATAATAAACTTTAAAAGGTTCTTATGTAAGTAAATAATTAACATAAATTTATTATTCAAGAATATAAATAATGTTCAAGAATATTAAATCTCAAAGTAAGGGACACTTTAACTTAAAACACCATTTAAAATGTTTTAATGATTCATTTTCAAAATCATTAATTTCCATTTCTATGTTTTTAAAATTGATGTATGAATATAATTTTATAAATGTAAAAGAACTATAAAGGATATTTTTAAGTCTCCTTTGAATTTTTTCAAGGGTTTTATTATTGGAATTTTTTTATAGAATTGTTTTCTTTCTTCAGAAAAGATAAAAGGAATGCACTATTTTAATATATATGGTGAAAAGAACTTTTACTTCCACGATAATCATTATTTGAGGTTTGTATCCCTTTAAAAGCATTAATTTTTTATTCAAAGAAAATCCCAAATTCCATTTTTATGGTTATTTTCTGTATTGAAAGTTATTTTTTAAAAGAAAAGGGTATGTTAATATCTGAAAGAGTTTTTTATACAAGTTTAAAAGAGTTTTTCAATATTTTTTACAATGAAAAGGTGCAAGATTAAAATGTTTTATTAATAATATATTCCTTTGACATTGTTTGTGGTAATAATTGATCCCAATAGAACTTATAATATAGGTTAAGATATAACACCCCAAGATTTTATGGTATATATATTTTTAAATTTATTCTCTACAATAGCTTATATTGCACACAACATCTAGCTTAAACAAACCATGATATAATATTATATATTATTATTTTAACAGTAGTAGTTAATTTGGTAGTTGTGAATAGGAATAAATAATTTATGAAAATAGAGTTTACACATGTTTATTTAACAAATTAATTGATTAATAGTTAATTGGAAATTAAAATAAAAAACAATTGAATATAAAGTATTTATTTTTATTAAAAAATTATTTTTATGTACACAATGAAATTTTATCATAATAAATTAAATTAATGACTATTTTTAAAATATATTAATGAAATATATATGTTACATATTCAAAAAAAATGTTTTAAAATTCATCCAATAAGTTTTATAGGTGTAAGATAAGAATAAAACCAATTTTAAGCATAAAAGGTTATATATTTTTTGAAAGCAATTTTACCACCTTTAAATGGAGAACCTATTATAAATCCAATTTTTGACACTTTAATATATTATATTTTAAAAAGTAATCTTCTTTTTTAATTTGGAATATAAAAAATTATTTTGGTTGAATTTTTTGGTATTTTTTTATAAGTATCTTATTTGATGAATAGTTATAAAATATTGCATTTTAATTGAAAACAACTTTTTCATCTAAATAATTTATAGTTTTAAATTATATTTATAATTAGTTTTAAAGTATAATTATATTAAATTTATATCATTTAATACAATTTAGGTAATTAGAATCAATTTTACAATGAATATGAATATAAAACATTACAATCTTTTGTACCATTTCACTTTAATAACCCATTTTCTCATTCTGTTAATGGGATTAATTTTAAATTAATTACAAAAACTTATGTATTTTAAATTTTGATAAATATATTACATATTTTTAATAAGTATTTTCAAATTATTTAATTATGTTTCTTTAATTTTTGTGCATATGAATAGTAAATTTAGTCATATTCTAATTACCACGGTTAAGGCTAAATCTGGTAACTATGGTTAAAAATAATATTATAAAGACTATAAAATTACTATAACACTTGTCCTAATTTAATTGGATAAGTTTATTTCAATAAAAATATTACTTGGGAATGAATTAATAAATAATTATGCCACTTAGATGAGATTATTACATTTATAATATTATATTCAAGGAAAAGTCGATTTTATCACACTTTTGTTTTTAACAAGTGAAATATTTTTAATATGGGGTTATATAGGGGATGTTTTCGACTATAAATAGTATTTTAAAAAGAAAATGTTTATATATTTCATAATAATTTATTTTTAATTTTTGTAGAATAATTAATTAAATTAAATGTTTTCATAATGATGATGCTGAAATTGTTAAATTAAAGGAAATATCAAATAAATAATATTAAAAATACTAAGATAAATATAATTTGAGATGATTAATTTCATACATGAATTTTTAAGATTACTTTTACATGTTAGTGGTGTTTTATAATTTTTTTTTTGAAATTATCTTGTTTTTATGATATTTTTCAAAAGTCAAGTATTGAAAAGTGTCAAAATTGACATTATTGATATTTTAAAATAAACAATGTTTTATTAAGTGATTTAAAATTTATAAAAATATCCAATTTGAAAAAATTATTGGGATAAGTATTAAAATTTAATAAATGAATCATTTATTGGTCTTTTTTAATTTTATAGAAACTATATTAACCCTTAAAGTGTAAAGAATTCAAGTTGTCATGTTAAGAGTTAAAGTGTTCAATTAAGGGTCAAAGAAAAAAACATAAGGGTAAGAATGTGACCTAAACTTGAGTAAAAATTATTTTTTGATATTTTTTAGATCCATAAACATTATATATTCTAAATAAATCACTTTTAATCTACTTGGAATAGAAAATTAATTTATATTAATTTAATATTTTAGGAGTTTCAAAAGTGACCCTCACCTCAATAATAAAAGGGAACCACCACCCTCAATTCTTCACACCACCTTGAGAATTATAAAAAAAACCTGAAAATGTCTCATTATAACATCCTTATACAGGTTATATAGGTCTTTTTATTCCAAAAATACCAAATCTAGATCCCTTAAGAAGTGATCTAAAGGAAGTCTACAAAAGAAGAGGTAATTCTTTTACCAACTCATTCAAGTTAATTTATTCTTCTAACTTCTATTAATAGGTTATTTATATAATAAAGTAATAGATAAAATATCATATATATGTTTATGTGTTATTATTATTATGTTACAACCATATTTCCTGATTTTTCAATCCTATGAGAAATGAAAATCACCACGCGGGCATATGTACAACTTACCATCTCCATGATGTGGTGTAATCTATTTTTCATAACCACTTTGCATGGATGGGTATAATGATGTAAATAATGGATATATAATATAATTATAACATGGTATTGATTATTTATAATTAATATATCATCCAATTACTTACCTTTCCACTATTAAGGGAATGATAGGATCGCTCTTTCAAACGTACGGCTTATCATCTCCACAACACGATGTGATTAATTTTCAATGTTAACCATTAAAGAATGACTATAAAAATGTATATAATTAGTAAATATAATATATATTAACTTAATATCATTCTATATGTGAATTAAATATATCCAATTTATAATAAATAAAACTTACATGACAAAACAAACATAGGAAAATGAAGCAGTTAACACCCGAAACAAGGGAAACAATGAAATATTATCAAAAAACGAGTTATAAAAAATATAAGTAGATAATATAAGATATTGTAAATATTAATAGGGTTTTGATATAAATTAATAAAAAAAATTAAACCATTATACATTATTTTAAATCATGTATAACTAAAAAGGAACAGTAAGGTAATGGATTTCTGTCTCACTTTTATTTTCTACGAGATACAAGCCATGTTCACTACCTATTTCTTATATTTGGTGTATTTATTTCCCATGAATGTATTTTATGAATATTATTATGAATATTATGATATTTCAATATCTATATAATTTTATTTCTTTTATGAGGAAAATGATTCTAATGATTATAATGTGGTAAGGGTTATTTCACAATCTCACCATTATTCGGGATTGTTTTTTTTAAGTCTACATTGGTAATATTTATCTCCCATGTTATTTTTTTATAAAAATTATTAAAAAATATTTTTAGTATTCTAAAATTATTTTTAAAATTATTTTTTACCCCCATTTTACTTTTTATAAAATTATAGAAAATTAATCTTCCTATGATTTTCTAAAACAAGGTACTTTATAACTTATCGTACAAAAGAAAAAGAAATGTTTTCTAACTTATACTGAATGAATGGAATTTTCCACCATCATGACCCCCTAATGTTTTGAATATTAATTTCAAATTTACCAGGTTATTTTTAAAGAAAATATTTTTTTTTATAAATACTCATCCTTTAAAATAAATTATTATATAGTGGTAATGGATTTCATCGCAATTTCATTTCATTGAGGTATATTGTAATGTTATACACATAGTTTCTTCTATATAGTTTATATAATAACTTTTGACATGTTATATAATGAATATCCATATATTCATGATATTGTAAGTTTCATTTAATTTTATTACTTTAGTGTAATTATGATTCAAATCTTTCAAAGTTGTATGGGATACTTCGAAATGTTTAAAGATTATTTTCATTAAGAATGTTTTTAATGATATTTTAGTAATATTTCCATTCATCAATGTCAATAATCCTTTTTGTTACTTATCCTTAACTAGGGAATTATTGATAAATCAATATTCTTTATTCAATACGGATATTTGATAATGAATATTAATTATTAATCAAATTGATTACTCGATTTGATGAATGATTTGGATTAACAGTGACGTGTGGGGTCCAAACATTATATATCCCATTAATGCATCAATAGGTTCTCATGAGACAAATTAGTTGGACATACTAAATATGATTCTACCTATATTTTTAAAACATCTTGTGAAAGTTATTAAATATATAGGTTTCCATGTGCCTCAAACATAACATCCAATAATTAATAATTTTCTTAATTGATATTTTAGTTATTATTATTATTATTATCCATAAGATTTTCATATGATAAAATATATAGATTAATTTAATTCACATTTTTTTAATTAAATATAATTTTTTTCATTTATTTACCTTTCCATATTGATTATGTCATGACCCGCCTTCACCAAAAGGAGGGAAGGGTCAGCATATTGCCAGGCCCTTCCTTCTTTAAGTTTAAGGAGAGATAATAACGCCCGAAACCCGCCTTCAATAGGTCCCGGAGTGGCGACCAGCGCCAAGGGTGTGAGATCACACACTAAATGGAAGGAATTGCCCTTTTTTCTTTTAATAGGATCGGGAGATAAAATAGTGAATCCCACAACACCAAGACTGAAAGTAAAAGGTAAAGCCAAGAACCATTCCCAATGCATGTTAAAAAAGTAAAATACACAATGTATAAGGGGACTACAAGGAAAAGTACCAAAAGAAAGAACAATAGAAACTGTTATGATCTGTCACAAGGTCTAAGCTAGTATGGTCCAGCACAATCCATGAAGTCCTCCGAGAAACCTGAAAGTAGTTTTATATAGGTAGGGTGAGCATACAAGTATACTCAGTAGGGAAAACCAAAGACTCTCATGCACAAGTGGGGAGGCATACTAATGCCCTGTGAGAAAATAGATAACCAAGAACATAACAAGGAAACTAAACACCCAAGCCTCACCAAGGCACACTCCCCAAATAACACAAGTTAAGTAATGTATAGTAATAGCACATCAATATTTGGGTACTTCGCGCCACTTTCCCGCTGGTTATTGAAGACATCCTACGCATCGAACCAATCCTTCCATTCTCATTGCAGTCTCACTGCCATACCCCGCCCGCACACACCTGGGCCTCAACCACACATCCCGCCCACAAGCACCTGGGCCACAACCACTAACCCACCCACAAACACCTGGGCCACAACTGTCACATGTAGCCATGCCTGCAAACACCTAGGCCAGAACAACCACTGCCACACCCGAAGACACCTGGGCCTCATCCTGAAGATACTTGGGAAACCACCTGCCCACACACACCTGGGTCAACCACCACACTACCCTGCCCGAAGATTCTTGGGCTAATAATGGACTTCAGGCCATCACAGCTTGCCCGAAGATACTTGGGCTATCCGGGAAAGAGAGCAGAAAGAAGCTAATAACCATCCACTAATAGAAGTGTTGGGAAAAACACTCTCCCTCATGAAATGGGGGTGTTCGGCACTAAGTGCTCAACTTGGGTGGGCGCGAATAAGAAACACAAAAACTACAAGTATATGTATAGGTAACAATCACTCACCCAAATCTTGGTTTTTCTCCAGCCAGCCTAAAGAACACAATCAGCACCCATGACCAAGTCACAACTCACACCAAACCAAAACCCACTTGTCCCATACTTGTTTCATGTTCAGTAGTAATGTTTAGATGAGTTTATGCACCTACTTGGGCAACTAGCAAGCGTAAGCACAAGCCAATATACTACCCCATGTTCCCAAAACCCGGGGCCAACGGTTTCTCAACAACAGAGGATTCCGCCCCCAATTCATGATAAAATCAAGTAACCACACAGCCTCAAAATTCACAACCAGCAAAATCCTAAAA
Organism: Viscum album; assembly: GCA_963277665.1. NCBI lineage: Eukaryota > Viridiplantae > Streptophyta > Magnoliopsida > Santalales > Viscaceae > Viscum > Viscum album. The sequence continues at coordinate 1,771,629,557 of OY728152.1, forward strand.
ACAGGGGATCACATCCCCTCCCACATCACCTAGCAATCGAACCGTGAATGAAAAAAAATCAAACCACTACCACCAAAATAAAGTAGGAACATGCCAGTATTTTCAAATTTAAAATATTTAACACACTCCATGATTCCAATTCCACTATACTTTAACCGGGGTTATCATAGAAAAGAAGTTGATCCTGGTGCTCCCAATTTATTTAGCTGAATATAAGTAATTAACCAATTTCCTTTACACAGTAAAGGTTTCACAACCAAATTACAAGCCATTTAAACATCACAAGGGGTAAGGGTTTATCAATGCATAGAGAAGGACCACCAACGGCCATGATTTTCAGTGGGAATAAGTCCGCACAATTCAGAAATCATCAATCATGGAAGAGGATAAAAAAAGAGCACCATCATCGATCACACACCTCCCCTTAATTTAGATTTCATTTATTATGTTCATTAAATTTTGATTCACCCAATTCAACAAAAGTAGTAGCATACCCACCCCGCAATATAAACAGAAAGGAGAGACAAAGGTGAAACCCTACCTGATTGATCAACGATCGAAGCTTCTCTTCACGCGCGAGGAACAGCGGATGTGAAAATTGCAGGGGTGGGACCTCAGGAATACGAGTAGACGAATCGATGGCAGGGTGGCCGGGAAAAAGGAACCCAGGTAGAACCCTTTAGTTTATAAGGGTCGGGGACTGTTGAGATACGGAGATAAGAATGCAAAACCGCGTAAGGAGCGGGGGTCGTGGGTTGACCATGCGACCCCACACGTCATTAAAGGGTCACCGCCTTTAGGGGCGGTTTAAACCGACGCACACCAGGGTACCTCACTTAATCAAATGCCATTAATTGGCATTAATGGGCTTTAAAACAGGGGTAAAGGGGTCAAAATAAGGTTTAAAACTCAAAAAGGAGGCGATACTGGCTAACCCGTGGGGGTTATGCTAGGTCTACCGGCTAGCCGAGCTACCGGTAGGCTGCAGGTACCAGTAGATCGAGCTACTAGTAGGATTAGTTACTGGTAGGCCAAGATACAGGTAGGATGTGGTTACTGGTAGACCGAGCTAACGGTAGGCCGAGCTAATCGGTAGGCCGAGCTACCGGTAGGCTGCGGCTACTGGTAGACCAAGCTATCGGTAGGTGAGCTACCGGTAGGCTGAGCTACCGGTAGGTCGCGGCTACCGGTAGACCGAGCTACCAGTAGGCCGAGCTACCGGTAGGCTGTGGCTACCGGTAGACCGAGCTACCGGTAGGCCTGCTCCCGGTAGGTTAAGGCTACCGGTAGGCCTACCATGGGTCAAACTTCACTGAAAAGTTGGGATGGCCTCCCAGACCACCAAGAACACCTCAAACATCTGATTTTTACTCAGTAATGGACCTCCAACAACCCAGGCCATTACAGATTATACCTTATACAATTATTTGAATGGTATGTGTTACTAGTTATTTACCTTGATGTGTTGATTTATTATCATTAATACACTATTTCTTTTGCTATAATTTACCCTTACCAGTCATTTGAGCTTACCCTTATTATGTTTCCATTCCCTAGGATTTCCTTAAGTGTGATGAGAAAGATATGCAAGGATACTCTAGATAGAATAAAATTATTATAAAAATACAATATTTTGAAATTTGTGTATTCATTTGAAATATAAGACACATTTATGTATCTAGCTTACCAAAAATACTAAATTATTCAGTCCCTTGGGATTTGAAGCTTGTATCTATGACAATGTAATAAAATAATGCATCAGCTCTAAGATTTCAGGGTTGGGGCGTTACAGTTGATATTAGAGTAAGTTTAGTATAAAACTTGGAAACTATATTTAGAAAACATATATTAGGGAAAATATCCCTAAAGTAGAATTTGAGGATAATTATAGAAGAACATCCTAAAGTTTCAGTTAGATATAGATTACATGGTTTTCCTAGAAATACATCCATTCCTGGATAATATAAGTGGAAGTGGTTCTGGAATATATATACCTCGGGGTAAAAACTCTAAAAAGGTGTGCCTGGCCTATCTCTGCATGACTTGGTACATGACAATAGGTCTTACTATGTACCTAGTTTGACACTCCTGGTGGATATGCTTAGGATAATTCACATTTTCTTTATAAACCATTATAATGGATTTGAATATAAAATCACAATGAGTGGCCTAAGTTAAACTTGAGGTGTATTAGATGGAAAATAATGTGTCAAGATTTAGATATCCTAAAAATGATTATATGGTTTTTTTCAATATGATAATTGATGCTCATACTATGGTTTTTTGTTTTAAGAAATGCCCAATTCTATAGAATGAACTCTAAACCAAGGAAAAACCTATGTGTAAATAAATTTACGACGTATTTATGTATTGGGTTTGTATTAAAAACCATAGTTAAAAGGATATTTAGTTATTATACTTATTTAAAGGATGTACATCATATTTATTTTGTATGTTATATTAATATATTTTAAGAAAAAAGATAACTCACGGGTTGGGTGACAACCCATCGCGTTTAGTAAGGTCGCAGGGTTTGAACCCACAATCGAATGGTGATAAAGGTGCAACGCCTACCACTATTAAACATGAATTCCTCGTTATCAATAATTTTATTAGTTAAAATATCTAATGAATAAATGTTATTTTTATTTTAAGGAGGTTTTTATCAAATAAATAACCATGGGATTGGAAAATGATTTTGTGGTTAAGTGATGAATGTTATTTCAGAAGATATTCACTATTTTTGAAATCCAATTAGATTAAGGTTAAAAAAATATTTTTAGAAATAAAATTTTAATTTTATTTTAGGATAAAATATTATTTTATTTTGTACTTATGGTAATTCAGGTTATTTATGGATATATCTTGTAGATTATGTGATTTAGGCAATTAAATTTTTAGTATAAAACATTAAGAGTGATTGATGATATTTGGAAGACTATATGATCAAATCCTTATGATTTTTGGATCTTGATATTTGTCTAGAATATTTTTTAGGAAGGATAGTTTTTTTAATTATATATGTTGAAATTTGGGTATTATTATTGAATTTTGTAAATTAAAGTTCTTTTTTATCATATAAATGTTTATTATTTTTGGAGAATTATCATATATTATCCTAAAAATTTTGGTTTTTATTAATGTATAGATATTGAAAGAATATATAGTTATAATGTTTTGGAATTTTTTGTCCGTATAAGTTGATTAAAATTCTTCAGACATAAAAAAATTCATCTTAAATACTCATTGTTGGGAGAATAATATGAGTTTGTGGTGGAAATTGATTAAAGAATGAAACTCTACTTGTCAAGTATGTATGTTTACTTATGTTCTTAGACTAGGAATTAAATTAATTCCTTAAATCTAGGAAAATAATTTAATAATAAAAACGTTTTTCATTAATTTTTCTTACAGGGAAATCAATGACCACTTTAACTCATTATAGATTTACATTTTTTTGATGGTAGACATTCTAGTGACCATGTTCTCTATCACTCTCCATAAAAATATGATAGTTATATTTCTCTTCTATGTATAATTTTCTACATACCAATAATTTTTTCCTACTCTAAATCCTAATTTTGTGGTGACCTTTACATTTTCCTTTCCCTCTTATTAAGGGGATTCTTTATTACCCCTATTTCTGATGTGGGTTTCCCACAAAATAATTTTCAAGTATCAAAATTTGACTTTTGAAGTGAAATTTTAAATTGAAAGGATGAGATTTATTGAAGGAGGGTATAATGTAACACCCCCAAGATATTATAGAATGAATATTTTTAAATATAATCTATTCAATATCTTACATTACATGCAGCACCATGCTTAAACAAACAGTGATATACTATTAAATATTTTTATTTTAACACTAGCTGTTAAGTTGGTGGTTTTGGAAAGGATTAACTAACTTATTAAAATATAGTTTACAAATTTTTATAAAATTAATTCATTTATTACCAATTAATTGGAAATTAAAATAAAAACGAATTGAATATAAAGGATGGGGTTTTTTAACTATTTTTATGCCCAAAAGAGAATTTTAAAATAATAAATTAAATTAATCACTATTAGTGAAAGATATTAATTAAAAATATATTTTATATATTTTAAAAAATGTTTTAAATTCATATAATAATTTTTATTGGTTTAAGATAAGAATAAAACCAATTTTAAGTATAAAGGGTTATATTTTTTTAAAAGGTGTTTTACCACCTTTTAATGGATAACCTATTTTAAATACAATTTTTTTACACTTTTATATATTATATTTGAAAAAAATAAACATATTATTTTAATTATTAATATAAAATTTTACTTTGGTTGATTTTTTGGTATTTTTCTGAAAAGTTTCATGTTTTGATGAATAGTGATAAAATATTGTATTTTAATTGAAAAAAGTTTTTTCATCTAAATAATTTATTGTGTTAAATTATATTTTTAATTTATTTTCAAGTATAATTAGATTAATTTTATATCATTTAAAACAATTTAGTCCATTGGAATCAATTTTACATTGAATATGAATATAAAAACACAATAATCTTTTGTATGTTTTTACTTTAATTACACATTTTCTCATTCTATCAATGGGATTAATTTTAAATTAATTACTCCAACTTCAGTGTTTTGATTTTTTAAAAATAGATTAAATATTTGTAATTAGTTGGTTTAAATTATTTAAATAGGTTTATTTTATTTTTGGGTATATGAATAGTAAATTTAGTAATATTTTAATTACCACATTTAAGGGTAAATCGTGTATTTATAGGTAAAAATAAAATTATAAAGACAATAAAATTATCCTAACACTTGTCATAATTTCATTTTAAGAGTGTTTTTAGACCCAAATAATCCCTGGAAAAAATTATAACCTTTTTAATCCCCTTGGATGAGAGTATAACATTTATAATATTATATTCCAAAAAGCATCAATTTTATCACACTTTTGTGTTTAATAAGTGAAATATTTTTAATATCTGGTTATATAGGGGATATGTTTAACTATAAATAGTATTTTGAAATCTAAAATATTAATATTTATCATGATTATTTAAATTTTAATTTTTAGAGAATAAATAATTAAATTAAATGTTTTCATAATGATGATGTAGTAATTATTTAATTAAAGGAAATATCAAATAAATGATATTAAAAATACTAAAATAAATATAATTTGAGATTATTAATGTCATAAATGATTTTTTTAGATTAACTTAATTTTTTATTAGTGTTTTTTAAGTATTTTTTTTAATTTTATCAGGTTGGTATGATATTTTTAAAAAGTCAAGTAATAAATAGTGTCAAAATTGACATAATTGATATTTTAAAATAAATACTTTTTTATTAAATGATATAAAAATTATAAAAATCTAAATTTCATCCAAATGATTTTTATATGTCTTTAAATTTCATAAATAACTCATTAATTGGTCGTTTGTCATTTTACAGTAACTACATTGACCCTTAAAGAGTAAAAAAAAGACAAGTTATCATGGTAAAAGTGAAAGCGTTTAACTAAGGGTTAAATCCAAAGGATAAGGGTAATAATGTGTCCTAAAACTATCTAAAAATTATTTTCTAAGAAGATTTAGAACCATACTCATCATATATTCTAAATAAATCACTTTAGATCCATTTTTAATTGAAAATTAAGGTATATTATTTTAATATTTTAAGAGTTTCTAAAAGTACCTCCCACCTAAATATTAAAAGGGCACCACCTCCCTCACTTCTTCACACTACTTTGATCCTTATATATCAACCAAAACCTACCAATTTCTCATCATTAAATACTTATCCAAGTTTTTTAGTTCCTTTTCTTCTAGAAATACCAAATCTATATCCCTTAACAAGTTATCTAAAGGAAGTCCATCGAAGAAGTGGTAATTGTTTTACCAACCCATCCAAGTTCATTTCTTCTTCTAATTATTCTTAATGTGATGTTTTTATACTAAAGTAGTAAATCCAAAATCATATATATTTTATGAGGTGTTATTATTATTTTGGTAGAACCCTATTCCATTATTTTTCCATCCTATGAAAAATAAAAATCACCATCCATGTGTATGTACGACTTATCGTCTCCACATCATGGTGTAATTTGTTTTTATCACCACATTACTTAGATGAGTACATTTATGAAGATAATGTATATATATGATGATTATGACATGATATTTATTATATATAATTAATAAATTTTCCAATTACATACCATTTCACCATTAAGGTAATGATATTGTCGCTCGTGAGTACGTACGGCCTACCGTCTCCATGTTGCGATGTGATTCATTTTCCATGTTAATCATTCAGAAATGACTATAATGATGTATATAATGAGTAAATATAATGTTTATTAAATTAATACCATTATTTATATGAATTAAATATATTATATACATAAGAAAAAAATACTTAAACGACAAAACATGCATTGTAAAATGAAGCAGTTAACACCTGAAACAAGGGTAACAATGAAATATTATAAACAAATGGGTGATAAAATAATATAAGAAGATCGTATATGAAATATTAAATATTAACAAGGTCATTATATAAATTAAAATCATGTTTTAACCCATTAAAAATGAAGTTAAATCATGTAAAACTAAAAAGTGAGTGTGAGGTAAGGGATTTTCATCTCACTTTTATTTTATTTTTTTGAGATACAAGCCATGTTCACCACTTATTTCTTATATATGGTGTATTTATTTCCCATGAAAGTATTTTATGTATATTATTTTAAATAAAATGGTATTTCAATATCCATATAATTTTATTTCTTTGATGCTTCATACAATTCTACTAATTATAATGTGGTAAGGGTTATTTCACAATCTCATCATTATTCGGAATTGTTTTTATTTAAGTCTTCACTGGGAATATTTCTCTTCCATGTTAGTGATTTCTAAAAATGTTTTCAAAAATGTTTTTAACATTCTATTATTATTTTTAAAATAAATATTTACCCTCATTTAACTTTTTATAAAATTCTTTAAAAGGAATCTTCCTATTTTTTCCAAAATGAGGTACTTTATGGCTTATCTTACAAAAGTAAAAGGAATTTTTTTATCTTATACAGCATGAACAAAATTTTCTTCCATCCTAACACCCTGATTTTTTTATACATAATTTAAAATTTTTTAAGATAATTTTCAAATAAAATATTTTCTTTTATAAATTCATATAATTTTAAATAAATCTTTACAAAGTGGTAAGGTATTTCATATCAATTTCATTTCATTAAGGAATATTCTAATGTAATACACCTATTTTCTTTTATATGGTGTATATACTGCCTTTTTACATGTTATATCATGAATATAATTATTTTCATGATATTATATGTTTTATTTAATGTTATTACTTAATGAGAATTATGATTCAAATGTTTCAAAGTTGTATAGGACACTTTGGAATGTTTAAAGATTATTTTCCTTAATAATGTTTTTAATGAAATTTTAGTAATATTTTCATTCATCAAAATCAACAATCCCTTTTATTACATATACTACTTTAGTAAATTATTAATAATTCTTTATTCTTTATTCAATACAGATATTTGATAAGGAATATTAACTATTAATTAAATTGATTACTCAGTATTAGGAATTCTTTGGACTAGCAGTGACAAGTAGGGAGCATACTTTATATAGATCCTTAATACATCAAAAAGTTATCATGATATAAATTAGTTTTTTATATTAAATAGGATTCTACATCTATTTTTAAACTATATTGTGAAATTTCTTTAAGCTATAAGTTTTTGTGTGCCTCAAACATTAAATCTAATAATTAAGCATTTATTTCATTGATATTTCAGTAAATATTGTTATGATCTATAATATCTTCATATGAGAAAATCTATGGATGCATTTCAGTCTCAATTTACTGATTAAATAGTATTTTTTAAGTTCATTACCTTTCCATATTGGTTATTCCCTATCCAGTTATTTGAATGTAATGTGTTATCAGTTATTCACTTTTCCATGTTGTTTTATTCTCATTAATACATTTTTTCATCCATTGTACTTTACCTTTACTGAGAATTTGAGCTCACCCTTATTATATTTCCTCTCCCCGGGATTCCCTAAAGTGTTCTAAGAAATATATGCAAGGATACACTAGTTGGAATAAAGTTATTATCAAAAACAATATGTTGTGATTTCTATATTCATTTGAAATACAAGACTCATGTGTGTATATAGTTTACCAAGACTACTAAATTATTTAGTCCCTTAGGATTTTAAGCTTGAATCTATAGAAACATAATAAAATAATGCAGCATATCTAGGCTTATGAGGTCAGGGAATTTCATAATCACCCTTCTAGCTTACGATATGATGGGTTGAACCCCATTATAACTCAATATATGATAGGTTGAGCTCCATTATAGTGCATGATATAACGGGTGAGCCCCATTATAATTCTAAAATGAATTGTGAAATGATTATGTTCTTTGAATAATTATATTTAAAGTCATGCATTTTTTTATTCAAATTTTTTAGGTATCTATAAGGGTTCTTTAAAGTTGAATTACCAAGGAACCAATATGACTTTTATATGCATGTTAATGAGTTATCATATAAATTGTTTGTTTTCAAATAGTAAGTTAAATTATTATTTTAAAATAAATATGATGCAATTATGGGTAAAAATGTATATTTTTATGAAATGGTTTTTCATGGGTTTTCTTGATTTTCACTAGACTAACATATTTCTTCATTTTAATGTCCATTACTAAGATTTTTGTGCTCATCCCATGTTTTTAAAATGTTTTTTCATAGGTATTAAAGATGGGTAATCGAAAAGAGAAATTCGTGTGGAATTTCTTGAAGATTTTTCATTAAAATAGAATGTGTTTTATTTTAAAATTTTTATATTATAGGAAAAATATATACTAATAGAAATTTCACACTTTGTAACATATGGTTTTTTAATGTACGAGTTATAACCTATTCTCTCAAACACAAAACCTAAATTATCTTCAAAATGAAAAAAGTGAATTATAGTCTAATGACACAATAATATATAATTTTTATGGTTGGGTCCTTCTATCTTATCTCATTAACTATGTTAACATAGAATGGGTTAAAGTATGTCGAGATAGAAACCTGAGAGTGAAGCTTTATGGATCTTAATAAAATTATAATCAGTGAACTTGTACTCAAACTACCATAAAGTGTAGAATGGATTATGATATATTGTGATTCATTAAAGAAAGGTTTTGGTTGTGTACACATGTATAATAATACAGTTATAGTTTATACCTCATAAAATTAAATATTTATTATTAAAACTACCTAACACATGATTTGGAGTTAGTATCTATGGTATTTACCTTTATGATTTGGATACACTACCAATATGGTGATAAGTGTGACCTATATATAGATCACAATAGTTTAAAGTATATATTCACATAGAAAGAGGTGAACAATAGTTAATATAAGTGTTTATAGGTGATAAAGGACTAAAATTTATCTATTTAATACCATCCTGGAAAGGGGAACAAGGTAACTAATGATATTAGCATAAAATAACCTATTACTCTATCCCTAATGTGAATTCCAAAATACTATATCCTTCTAGATATGTAAAGGATATATCTGGATACTATAACTATAAGGAAGAAATCCTATATTTCCCAAATTATTTCCCAACCATATACTAAATATAAAATCAAGTAGACACAAAGGGATTATCTGGATCATCAAAAGAAGGTGGAAGTAGAAAAAAATGGGAATATTCATGAATTCCATGTCGATGAAGATAGTTTCATTCATTTGGAATAAGATATTGTGTGACTACATCACATAAGATAATGAAATAAATATTGGATAATACATATAGATCATATTTTTTTTATTTATCCTATAAGTACCAAGATGTATTGTGATATTCGAGAGCATGTATGGAGTGACACCATGAAGATGGAGATTGCTGATTCAACCTAAAAGTGCTTAGTATGTCAGTAAATTAAAGTAGAGTGATATGAGTCCAATGGGATGATGAACTGGTACCCTTACCCACATGGATGTTGGAGAACATTATAATATAATTATTCACTGGTATCCTAAATAAATCCAAAGAAATAAATTCAATATGGGTTGTGGTAGACTGACTCAACAATACATCACACCTCATATGTATTTAGGAATATTTATTTCTTGAAAAAAAAATTATGATATTTGTAAAGAAAATAGTGAGGATGTATGGGGAGCCACTTTATATCAACTCGTTCACTTATAAATTATAGATATGTATTCAACATGATCTTTACACTGAATTGAATTTTAGTATGACCTTTCAGACCCAAAATGGTGGCTGATATGAAAGGACCATTCAGAAACATTAGGATAGGACGATATCCTAGTCAATGGAAATTAAAAGAGGATGAGTCTAACATATCCTATTAGTTGAGTTATCATACAAAAAAAACTTTCACTCATGTATTTAATTGGCTCGATATAAAGATATTTATTGTAAAATATATAAAATTCTAACTTATTGGGATGAAGTTGGTGAAATAAATCTACTTAGACTTGATCTTGTGCAATATATTATAAGGAAGGCTCAATCCACCCAACAATAAATATAAGATAATTAGATTCAAGAAAAGAGATATGTTGGAAACCATCATTGGGTATTTTAGATTAAATTTAGTGACAATGTATTCCATTGAATATCATAGTGGAAGAGAGTCGTGTAGTTTGGAAATAAAGGGAAGCTTAACCCTTAATACATTAGCCCCTTTAAGGTCCTTGATTTCATAGGAGTAGTGGCCTATAATATAGAATTTCCACAAAAAATTAATCAAGTTCTTGATTTGTTCTTTGTATCTCTCTTGGGGAAGTATATACCTTATCCCTCACATGTATTGAATCCAAAGGTTCTATAAAAGTAGCATCACCTCTCTTATAGGGAAAATTCAGAGAAGATTTTGGATTATAGAGAAACTTTCTACACAACATGACAAATCGCATTGTCAAATTTTTATGGTGGAACCATAAATATGAATAGCCAATAAATGAAATTTAGTAAATGATGAGATATAATTTACCTCATATATTTTAAATTGAGAATATGAGCTAAAATTTAAGGGATGAAATTTCTAAAGGTCGGGGAATGTAAAAAACTAGACATTCTAAATTAAATTTCTTTCTTGAATAAATTTGTTTTATATTAAATAAATTTATACACATAAAAAATATAGAGAAAATAAAAACACTTTATTTCATTAATTGATATCATTAAATTAGTAAGAAAATAAACAAATTAAAATTTCAAATATTTTAATGGGAAAAAATATTAGATACAAAATTTAAAATGTGAAAACATAGATCATTCGAATATGCTAGAATTATCACCCCCACAAACAAAAATATAGAAAAGAAACAGAATATTATTAAACCAATTCATATTTTAGAAAAGGAAAATATATATCCATGGTTTAAATTTTAGTAAATATGCTATGAAGTATTAAAGATATATTTACAATAGGTAAAGTGATCATTGGAATAGTAATGTTACTGTTGTAATAGTAATGTGACCGTTAAAATAGTAACATGGATACTAGGAATAGTAACATAACCATTGGAATAGTAATTTGACATCAAAATAATTAAATTTATTATAAATATTATTTATAATGAGTAATTTAAGATAACATAAATATTATATTATAATAAAATAAATAATAAGATTAAAAATCTCAAAGAAACTATACACACTTTTAAATAAACTATATTTTAGTTTAGTTCATAAAAATAATAATTTAAATAATATTAATTATAATTATTTATGATAGAAAATTATTTTGATACAATTAATGTACTTTATAGAATCATCACATCGAGATTTTCTAATGGTGAATTTTTGATAATTTTCAAAGAAACGTCCATTTTTTTGTGAATAGTAAAATCAACATTTTTCGAATACCACATGTTTTATGAAATAATGATGATGTAATAAAAAGATAATAAATTTTAAATTGGTTATATAGGCCAAAAATAAATTTAATAATATTAATAATTCATTTAAAAATAATAAACTCAATTTAAAAAATAAAAAAAAATATTTTTCAAAGCCTAAAAATCTAAAGTGTCCATTTAAAAAAATATTTTTTCTTTTTTCAACTTTAATTTTGATTAAAATAATAAATTAAAATTATAAAGTGATTAAAATTCTTAAAATAATTCTATTTTATTCAAATATATTTCATAATTTCAACAATATTACAACTAAAAGGTTTACCTTTGATATAATAATTTATTCCATATTTTATCCCTAAAATTGAAATCTCCTAAAATATAAATAACCACTCAAAACTCCCATGGAATACTTCTTGCCTTCAAATTAACAAATCCATAGATATACCCCCATTAACCCCTCTCAAGAACCTTTTCATCCTTAGGGACATTCTAAACTGAGTCAAATCCAAGAATTCAACGGATTTTTTCCATATAAAAGAAAAAACATTGAGAAGAGGGTATGATATCATCTACTTATCTTCCCTTTTTTTCACTTCTCTTCCTCATTTCTTCTATTCCATTCAAACCCAACACTTTTAATATTATTTGAATATTATTTTTATAAAATATTAGTGATTTTGACCATCTATAATGATTATATTTATGATGTATTTATATTTTATTCTTATCTTTATTTTTTCTTTTGAAAATTTCCCATTAATGGTTGTTCTATCACCAACAAGGACTATAACACCCCATTTCAAGAGGAACTATAACCATTTCCCTAATTCGGGTCACCACATGACCTCAGGTGCACCTCCCCATAATCCATAGGCTGCTGACTAGTAACACATTTATAAATAGGTACAATGGAGAAACTATACCCAATTTTAATAATAAAACAACGATAGAAATAATATCAGTTGATATGAAATACAAAATAAACTCTACAAAAAAACCTAAGGAAAGGGCCAGTAATAAACCATGTAAAACATAATGTACCCATGAGATTTCTACATTACATGTCAGATATTCATACAAATAAAACCCCTAATGATGAAACTATAAAAAGATCATGAAAATGGTCCCAAGTTCAAACCTAATCCTGGCATCCCATGCTTCAACCAATAATCCCACACACAAACCAAATACTAGGATTTTATCCTCAACCTATACCATAAAACAAGAAACATATACACAATCATCCAAGTGACATGGAATCCCGAGTAGGGTGTGAGTACAACTCAGTAGTCCAAAAACAATGGTTTCTAAAGAAATAATCGGTCGATAAAATAGTTTATGCATATAATCTAGGTGAAATAAATAAACAGGGCAAGAAAGAAATCATGTTTCACATTTAAAAAATTATTAATTGACTATTTTATCCTTAAAGTTATATTATAAAATCCAACCATCCAAACCCACTCATATCATGCCTAAATCATATTCCATATCATAAAGTGGTTACATATCATTATTCACAAAGGGAGATATCTAATCGGTTTAATTTACCCATGCTTCGTGGAGCCTTATTATAGGTAAACATATCATGTCCATACCTTGGGACCATAGAGACTTCATCTGAAATCTCAAACCATTCCAACTTTAGGAGCATAGATCCACACTCTATTATCTTAAACCAGAAAAAACATTGGTAGGGCCTAGATAATTGGTGAATCCTGACCCAAACATTAGGATCCTCAGTCAAAAACTCTACTCATAGAATACGACAATGTGTCCTAAATTATCATTTTATCCCAACCCATGGAATTCGATCATTAGACCAATACCCCACTCATAAAATTTACCAAATTTATATTCTTATTTAATCCTTTATCACATTTAACTATATATCATTTCAATTACCAATGTCCTAACAGACCCTTGAAACCAAATCACGACATTAATAAAACCCAACCCTTTTATTATGTAATTAACCCCAAAAATCAAATACTCTTTTCAAAATCATCTATAAGTCACCGTTTAAAACATGGTTCTTCTTGTTTGAAAAAATAAACCATTACCCTGGGATTTCATTCCCATTTACAGCCATTAAAAATGTCTATTTATGGAATTTTCACAAAATGAGGAACCACACCCCAATTTCAAATCATTATTTGAAATATAATAAGCAAATCATTTTAAAACCCAATTGAGTTAAACAACTCCTTTTAAAACTTTAAACACCTTCAAAACATCATATTACTTCATTTAAACCCATAACCAGATCACAATTTAGAACACATAATTAAAACAATTTCAAAATCTTCCTCAGAATTTCAGGAAAAATATCATATAATTATTTCAACCATACCCATTTTCTAAAAAAAATATCTAACCCATTCACTCTCCTAATATCTCTCTCATAATATTATCCAATTATTTTTTACAATTTTCATTGGTTTTTCATACCCCATGAGTAGCCCTTGGTTTGGTATCACATGATCAACGAACCCAATGGGGTCTATGAAGGGTCCCTCACCTCAATTTAAGGCCTAAATTAATTTCCTTTTTTAAATACATTAAAACATAGAAAGGTAATATTTGGAACAACCACAAACACTTATAAATCATTAATATTATGGGAAAAATATTGTAGACCAACTACCTCATGCTCGTGGACATCCACTTTTCTAACCTCAACCCTTGATTCAAGCTAAAATGGCCTCAAAAACCACAATAATGAGCACCCTAGAAAACTAGGGTTTAGAGATTGAGAAGGAGAGGATACAACACACCAATCATGTTCTTGTAAATGGAAGGAAACAAAGGATAACACTTACCTGAAGCTTCGATTTTCTCTAAACAGAACCCATAATACCTTATAATCAAGGGATAAACTCCCATGGAGGAGGGTGGAGCTCCTAGTTCGTCAGCCTAGCTATATGTGGTTTAATGGGGGAGAATATTAGGGTAGAAGGAAATAATATCAGGATGTAAAATGGAAATTTTACCATTATTAAATACATGTTTGGTTTTGCCTCATAGTTTTCCAAGTCATATGTAAACTGTGTGGTTACCTCTATCCAAGAGGAAACTAAGCTACACAGTTTGGATTCCCACCTGCATGGTTTGGAAAACCATGTGGTGTCCATTTTATAACCACTATATAAGAGAATATTGGTCTGTATGGTATCTTAGGATATCCTACACAGTTTCCCTAACAGTGCACCCCATTATGTAGGCCTCGCGGTTATGGAACGCTATTATTACTAACCATGCACTAAGAAATGTATCATCGTTGTTTGGTCTATTTTTTCCTTTACCACACCATAGAACCCAAAAACACCCTTGAGACCTTTATACTCATGTTAAAACTTACATTAACTCATTTTTTGAGGAGTTTATCAAAAATTTGAAATGAAAATGAACCCTTTTAACACCGGGTTATTATAATGATATTGCCAAAAAAAATTGTATTCCCACACTTATAGCAGGTTATAATAAAGTATTTATAATATATAAATGTATAAATATATATATTTACAATATTCTGGAGTTATTCTTGGTAATTTAAAAATATAAATAAATAAATCTCATCAAATAGAAGCAATATGGGATATTTTAAGAAAAATATGATATCAAAACATTTAACATTTAAAGTTTAACAAAGTGAATTGAGGAATAAAATCCAATTTCTATAATTTATCAAGAGTGAAATGACAAAAACATTTCACTTTTGGTTCCATTTTTTAATAATCTTAAGCATATTATTCATAAGGGAGAATAATGATGAAATATAGCAGGGTTTAAGGTAAGGGGGTTCCAGAACCCAATAACATCTTTTTGGGTTATCTTATATTTAATAATGATCTCAGTATAGATGTTCCTCTATTTTACTTAATGTTTTCTTTAATAATTATTTCCCATTTATTTTCTTTGTATATACATGGTTTTACCTTTTCTAAAGGACTTCTAATCCAATTATAATGATTTTTCGAAAAAGAAATTATTTTTTCAAACATCTACTTGACTCCTATTTATTTGTTTCTTCATCAAATAAAAATGATCTTTAATGAAAAAATATGATCTTCAGTATTAATTTGGGAACCCCAAGAGTTTATTTCTGAAATTATGATTTATTTCACCCGTATAAAAATTATTCCTTTCCAAAATTTTATTTCATGATTATTATTGTTATATGTTATATTTCCATGTTTTATGCATGATTATGATATTTTTATGATGTGATGGGTGGGACCATAATTATATATCCCTCCGATGAATTGTCTAATGTGATCTATCTTGGGATATTATGTGTACTATTTTAAAACACGGTTCTAGCTTTGTTCATAATTATGGTGTTACGATTTATGTACATATTTTATATGTGAACATGATGCTAGATTTGTAAACAACATTGTGTGATATTTGACCACTGTATTATATTGTTTCATTATTGTGAATATGAGACATTCCATACCATTATCAAATGATTCCCTCATGATTATGATGATGATCCTACACTTATTGTATGATGATGTTGAATATTCTTATCCACATACTATTTATTCATATCCCTTATTAGTCACATGATATTCCTCCCCTTACTAGGATTTCCAGCTCACCCCTCTCATTGATGTATATCCTAATGTGATTATATGTACTAAGGAAAATGTGAGAGAATTTATGAGGATAATGATTAAGGATTTAAATAGTGTTTATGTTTTATTATTTTCAATTGTGGTATGAGACAAACTTTCCAAAGATACTAAAGCTTTCTATCCTTTAATTTATTACGATTATGTTTTTTATCATAAAATTAATGAAATATTCATGTATGAAAATATTGGGTCAGTATAAAAACTCTTTGTAGATGCGATCAAATCAAATGTGAAATAACAAAAATCATAACCTAGGTCTATATGATTCATGATACCCCCCCCCCTTATAAACATAGTTTAAATACTTAGGTCTTAGTCATTTGTCACTAATAAGATCCATGATTATGAGTAAGTTGGCCACTATATCCTTTATAGGGTCCTTTATTATGACTATATGTTCTAGAGATCCTCAATAAGACTCATTCTACCTATCACAGCTAATCTACACAAGTTCCAAAATTCATACTCTATAGTATAACTTTTATGTTAATATGTCATGTCCCATCATACCGGTATGTGAGGAGACCCATATATTTCATTAATAAATATTACATTATTTCAGACATATTTTAAATATATATCATAATAATAAATTCCTTAGAATCATAAAGGTTTATTTTATTTGAATACTGGATACATAATCTTCTTATTTCATGAAATATCTTCTACATATCCCAAAAATATCTTCCCATATAGTGAAATTATTAGCCATACCATAATTAGAACATTTCATCAAAACCTAGGGAATAGAAACATAAGAATGGGTGATAATAGATGCTCAGTAAATGTAAACATGAGAGATATCAATCAATGACCATATGTGATCATATCATGATCATAATTTTATGAGAACATGATCTTAATATTTGAAAAATATACCCAACAATTCATAGATCATAATCATGAAATTAGGATTTGGGAGATCAAAATACATGAATCATTATAGAAAAGGTGATCATGAGATATAAGAATATATCATAAGTATAATAAAATTTCATAAATAGTTTAAAATTAATTATTTCATAATCATAATCATGTAAATATTATGATAGGGCTACCCACCAAGACATTAATCACATGTTAGGCTTGGGCAAACCATCAGTGTACCTTCTTCAGGTTTGGGAAAACCAAATGTGTACCCTATTTTGGGATTAGGATAACATCCCATTTACAACATGAGATTATAAATATTAATCATTAACTAATAAATTGGAGGGATATAATAGAACCAATTGTCAAATAATCATAATATAGTTATATATATTCTGTAATATCTTAAAAATATTTGTTATTTCTTAATAGATTAACTTATAATAAAGAAAAAAAGTTTCATAAATATGTATTCATATTAATCAACTACCATATAGAGAAATAATATGGATGGTATCATTGGATAATGTCCAATTTAAGAATAAGTAAAATTAATAGATATTGTCATAGATGAAAATACCATTAAAGGATAACTGGAACATTTCTTGAGGAATATATCATTTTTAATTCAAAGTCACTTATTTAAAATATAAAAATTTCAAAAATATTAGGAGAAATATTAATTTTAAAAGTACCATATAAAATTATAAATAAATACTCAAGTAAAATATTATTCATGATGGTGGTAAAAACTTTTTATGATGTATACGTTAAAACAATTTTTATATTCACAACTTTGGTAAAAGTACCTCATTCAAAAAACAAAAATAAAATTCATCTAAAAACTTTTATAAAAAGTAAAAAATGTTTATAAATGAATTTAAATAATCATTTTATAATATTTAAAATATCCTTGAACACATTTTATTTAAAATATGGTCATGAAAGAAAAATATTCCCTGTCGAATAGAAAAACCAAGTTAGTTTTTTGTAAAAACATTATTTATAACTTTTTAGTAATCAGAGAGAGAAAAATGAAAGTAAAAAATGTAATTGATAGGAATAAAAATAGTATAAGAAATTTAATATGGTGTTTTTGAGATATATTACATAATTTTATCATCTTAAATTTAAGAAAAAACAGTCTTTGTAAAAAATGAGATTATAATATAAAACCATTACTTAAACCCCAACTTGATTTGTAATTGATTTTAACATCATGTATAATAAAATTAAATTTATTATTATTTTAAAATAGAACCATATGAATACTAATTATATCATATATGATTCACTTATTACATATTATCACCCATTTATCAATAATTCGTCATCAAAATCAATTTTCCAGGTGATAAATGTTTTATTTTTTATGGAAGTTTCAGTTTGGAAGTTATAGTCATTGATCTTTGACCGTGGTTACATTATACTTAAAAAAAATTATTATATATACTTCTATTATTCATTATATCCATATTTAAAACCATTTATAAAAGATATAAATGGAAAAATGAATTAAACGATTCATGGAGACGGTAGTCCATACATATTCATAAACATTGTTTACATTTTATTACAAAAAGATGGAAAAAATTTAAATAATATTTTATCATTATATAATCCTAAATATAATATATATTTATTAAATCCATCATTATATCCTTAAATTTTAGGTAGTGGTGTAAAATGAACCATATCACTTCGTGGATGTGGTAGTCAACATGTACACACTAGCAATACTTTCATTTCTCATTTGATGGAATGGAGGTAGAAAATGGTTTTCCCATAATCATAATTACTTCTAAGTTTATTTTTGATACCATATTAATTATTTTAATATATATATATATATATATTATTTATAGGAAGTATAAGAATAAATAAACATTAAAAGAGTTGGGTAATATGATTACCTCTTCTTTGAGAGACCCTATTTAGATTACATGTTATGCCTTTTTAGGTTGATCTTATTAAAATAAAAGGAGATAAATAATTTAATTTTTTAATATAATATGTTTTTTGGTTAGGTATTGGATGATTTATGTGGGTCAATGTTTTTGAAAAAGATATTATAAGTGGTTCCCTTTTATAAGTAAGGGAAGGGACACTAATGGAATTACTTACAAGATTTAAATAATATACACTCAATTTCTTGTGAATGTAAAATATAATGGAAAATAAATGGAATTTAAGATAATATAAGGTCAAAATATCTTCAAATAATATTATTTATATAGTTTTAGTGCCACTTTTACCCATATATTTTAGTTTTACTCCCATCATTAACTCATTTTTATCCTAACCATGGTAATGTTTTTACTCTTTTACTATTAATTATGAAAAAAAATGAATGTGTCCTCATTAAAAAATTTAAAATTATGATTATAAATATGTAATATATTTTATCAAATTCAATTTCTATAAGTGGTAGAAATTTAATTTAAAATAAGGGTGCAAAATGCAATTCAAATCATTTTCTGAAAAAAAAAATCATTTTTAAGCATAAAACTTGATTTAATTTAATTCATTACACCTTAAAAACTCCTAGAATAATGTTAAAATATTTTTTTAATATAGAATATATTTATTTAATTATCATTATTAATCAATAGTAATTTATAAAATTTAATAATATGAAACCACATTGTGCGCATAAAAATAGTTTTTGAGAAATATCTCTTGTATCTTTAAATGATTTTATCTGCACTCTTAACCATTATATAACTAATGTATGAATGAGTATTAATAAATCACAATTATTTTTCATTAAAATCTAGTTTAAATAGTGATTAATGTATTTATTTAGATAAAAAATACATAACACTTAGAAAAAATCATTTATTTATAAAATAGTTGTTTAAATAATGAAATGTTTTTATTAAAAATTTATTGATTATTTCTTAGTAATTAATAAATGACATTGAATTAAGAAAAAAAATTATATATATATATAATATTTATTTTAATTATATTCATACTCTATAATATAATTAATAGGTTTTAAATGTTATAATATTAATTTGTTCATTTAGACTAAGGGTTGCATGTAACGAAATATACCAAATACATAAAATTATATTTTGAAGGAATGAATTTAAAATATTAAGGTTTTATATTATAAACCCCTTAAAATGAATTTCAACCGCAGCACTAGATCAATATAATGAAAAAAATTGAGTATACTTATGCTTCATCGTTTCTTGGGTTCCCATATCTGTTCCTTGAATTTATGATTCCTTCAATGATCTTTAACATGTTGAGTAGTCTTGTTCCATAGAAATTTATCTCTATGATACATGATTTCTACCAATTTTTCTTTATAAGGATGATCATTCTATAGTAGTAAAACCTATGATTTTGGTACATGTAAATTATTAGGGATCTAATTTCTCAAAAGAGATGCATATAACACAATATAAACTCGATACAGGTCCGGTGAAAGCACAAAGAGATTAGTTACCATCCCCAATTGATCAGAAATATCAAAGGGTATAATATACATAGGGTTAATCATTCATTTATTTTCAAATATCATGATCATATTCCATGGGGAAATTCACAGTAATACCTTCTCAACAACATAGAAATCAGAAAACCACAAATGATTATTATCATAAATATTCTATCTCCTCTAAGCTAACTTAATGTGATACAGAATGGATCTAACCTTCTCTGTCATTTACTCATCTAGATAAACTTTCAATATCTTTTATTCTCTATCTTAATCATTTCATGTTATAGTTCTACACTTTTTTTCATATAAGTCTTTATAAGGATCTATTTGGATTCTTGAGTTAAATATATTTTTATAATATAATTAAAAAAGAGTATGGTGATGGTCAAAAACACTATTAAAATATAGAAAATAAGTTTATAGAATATTCTTTAGGGTATGAATGGTTTCTCAATCTGACCATCTATTGGTAGATGATAGGCTGTCCTAAAACACAACTCTATTTCTAGAGCTTGTTGAAGACTTCTCCAAAACCTTGAGGTAAACCTTTGGTCTCAATCAGATACAATAGGTAGTGGTACTCCATGAAACCTTACCAATTCATTAATTTATATCTAGTAAATATGATCAAGAGAGAAATATTCTTTGATAATAATGAAATGTGCTGATTTCATAAGCTAATAAACTACAACCCAAACAGTCTTATTCTATTAAGATGTCTTGGAGATCCCTATGATGAAATACATTGTGATGTTTTTCCATTTCTATATATATATCTTCATTTTATACCCCCATAAGTTCTCCTTAACGTCTCTATATATATTTTAACTTATAGGATGAATAGATAATGATGATCTATGATCTTCATTCAATAGACCCTTCTTCAATTATTTTATAAGAGTGTTTCATAATATATTTCTAAAAATTATCATTTTGTCACTATCATGTTTGATATTAGGAACACATGTCGCTTTCCTTAGAAGATATAAATAATCCTCCCATGCCTCTAAAATCTTCACATGGAAAGATGGTTTAACTATAATTTTGGAAAGATAATATGTCTTCCCATCATTCAAGATTTCAAGGATATCCTTTTAAAATATATAAATATTGGATCTTTTTTAATACTCATCCTAAATTATCTAGCATGATTATTTTGTATCAATTCATTATCCACCTTATGAAAATTGTCAGGGTGGTAATGTATTGATCAGTCATAATATTTAATGAACTAAAACTATCTTATCTTTAACATATTCGAATCTTTCTAGGTGAATATAAACTTTTAGATTTTATGATCATTATATATGTTAGAAAATTATTCATAAATATAATTACTCTATATCATTAATTCAATGGTTAAAACTTCTAATGCCAACTTATGGGTTAGGTAATTCTATACATGAACTTTTAATTAATGTGGGGAATAATATATCTACATATCATTCTGTATAAGAACACATTCTCGTCTATTCTTTGATGAATCACTGAAAATTGCAAACCCTTATTTGTTGTAGGGTAATGTGATTGTAGGTAAATTGATCAACCATATCTTCATCTCCTTGAAATTTTATAATCATTCATTATCCCAATGAAACTTTAATCCCTTCTGTGTTATCAAGGTGATAATATGAGAAATATATGGTACATTATTCAAAAAGGGTAAATAATATCCAACCAAACTATGAAAACTAGGGATTTAAGTCACAGTGGAAAGTTTGGCCTATTTTTCATGGATTTTTTCCATAGAAAGATCTACTCATATGCCCTTCATAATGATCACATGTCCCAGTAATGATACTTTCTATAACTATAATTATCACTTACTGAATTTGGAATGTAGTTTATCCTTCCCAGGGGCCTTCAACATAATTTTGAAGTAATATTTATTCCCTTCCTTTAACTTGGAATATATAAGAATATATTCTATAATTACTACTCCAAATTTATAAAATAATCTATAAATAATTTATTCATCAAATCCATAAATAAGGTGGGTTAATTAGTAAGTCCAAATATGATCACAATAAATTAATAGTGTCTATACATCATATAAAATGATATCTTTGGTTTGTATTCACTTTTGATACTCAATTAATAGTATCCAAAATTAATTTAAATGGTTCATAAGTATTGATATCCTCACAATTAATCAAAAAAATTATCAACACGGGGTATAGGGTACTTATTCTTTATCGTGATCTTATTAATTTCTCAATAATCAATATTGGGTCACATTGATCCAACATTCTTCTTAAAAAATGAATTGGTGAACCCATGGTGATACACTTGGACCAATTAATCCCTTATAAATATCCTCTTATATTTTCTTTATTAATTACTTCAACTCAATAAAGTTAACTCTATATAAATTATTTCAAATAGATGTTGCACCATGTATGAAACCTTTTGAAAACTCAACTTTACAATTTAGAGGATAGCTAGGAAAATATTCTAGAAAAAACATCAAAAAACTCTCATAAAATAATAATATCTTATATTATTGGTTTCTCCCAAACCATGTGAGATAAATACCCATTATGAATTAGAAGCAAGGCCTATAAAATTGAAGTAATTTCCATTGGAATCCCGTATTCATTTTCTCATAAATAAATAATCATAGGTTCATTTAGAATATGAAATGGAAATTCTATACCTTGTAAATTGATATGGGATCTATATAGAGAGATCCAATACATTCCAAAAATTAATTCAAATTTAATTAAAGGGAGAATAACAAGATTTTTAAGAATCACATTCCCACAAATATCGATCAGAGAATAATCATAGACATGATATGTGATAATTTTACCATTAAATGTTTTCAATTATAATTTAATATATAATCATTAAGGTGGTAATGTGATACCCATTGTGAAATCATCAGATATAAAAGAGTGGGTATAACTAGAATCAAATAAGACATTATCAGTTCTAGAGTGGACAGTATGTGTACCTTTCATGACATCGTTCTTGTAACCCACATCAGAAATAGTGATCATATGAGATTTCCCTTTGCCGTTAAGATTAAGTGGTTACTAAAATTGGTTATTATCATTAGCCATAAAATTTATACACTAGTTATTATAATACCCATAGTCCTTTTATTTGAAACACTAGAGTGTGGCTGGTATATTCTATAGATATTTCTCTACATTCATATCATTAGCTTAACTCTACCTATCAGTTCTATATTCAACTTCACAATGAACTTCCTTTTCACACTTAAGGAATTTACTAGTTCCATTAATAGAATTTCCTCTATTATTATTTATACACATTTGGTGCAATGGAAGACTCGCCTTCTTCATCCATAGTTTTTTGTTATTAGAATATCCTTAGAAGTATATCTTTCTTTTCTTATCAAAATCATGAGATTTATGGGTGACTTCAATCACAAATTCTACATTAAGATCACATGAAATAATTTCTTTATTGCTACAACATTATCTTATGGATAAATCCCTTCAACAAATTATTTTTAAACAACTGAAGAATTAATCCTTGATTCTTTTGGGGTGGATGATTTTTGGTCGAAGTAGGACACTCAAGAGGGGGGTGAATTGAGTTCCTATAAAAATTTATGTTAAAAAGTTTATTTAAAAGATTCATGTGATTTAAAATAAAACTATCTAGTTGATCAAGATAGTGAACTTATAATAGCTTGACTGTTCAAATATTTTCTTAGAATATTGATTAATTTTCAGTTATAACAGTATGAGATATTGATACAACTTTTGAAACTACTCTAATAAGGAAAAATAGTTATAACTATTATCTGAGACTAACTATAAAAGTAAAATTTAGTCTAAATATCAAATTAAAATTTAGTTTTCTGAAATATGAGTTAAAATAGAGAAAGACTAAATTGAAAAACACAATGGATATAAAACAAGAGGTTCAGTATCAATCAGAGACTTAGTCCTCCCCACATGGTGATCACCTACCACCAAGTATATATAAAGATAAAAAAATTTATTCACATGTAATACCCAAACAAAATCCATGTAAAATTTTCGTATTTGAATATAATTATTTCGAGACCAGGATTTGAGATAGCATGTGATATTGAGGCCTAGAGAGGCCGAAAAATATTTTAGAACGTTTTTCAAAGTACATTAAGTAATCATGTGAGTGAGTTTTTCTAACTTTTGAATCAGTTCCTGGATCCAAAATTTTATGGCACCATTGAATTCAAAATGCAGATATCTTCTTATTAAGGGCTTAAACTCGACTAGCGCGAGCCAACCAAAAAAGATAAATTTCATACTTTTAGTGAAAAATAAAATAAACTTAAAAGAAATTCAAAGTTTATTTTATTCAAACGGTTTTCGCTGCGACAAATCAACCAGTCAGCACTGCGGTGCAACAATGAGGTGACGCGAAATCATTAATGAACCTCATTAATGAAATAGTGGGGTGACACACAATGCATCTCCCTCCTTTAATTAAACATGGATCCATAGTTGAAAAACATCCCTAGGAAATCCTCTGAAGAACAAGGAATATCTCTATCTGTCTCTCTCTCTCTGATGATGAACACCATCAAAAAATGCCATCGAATCAAGGATTGAATAATGCCAGTGGGATGGATTAAATATATTACAAACGCTGACGAACACTAATGGATCAAGGATCTATGAAGTCTCAGAGCTTTTCCCCTCGTCAGCGACAGATCCTCAATATAGGTTGGGGTTATGTGCTTTCTCTGTGATTCCTTCTTTCCATTATTCTTTTCAAATGATGAACATAGATCAACCCATGAACAGGTTGATCCGTTTTTCATTCATTCTTGTGGATTGACAAATAATATTATGGGGAGTTTCAGGATTTTAAATCCATGTTAGAATTCTAAAAACCCCATTGATATCTGTTTTTAAATTCTAACGAGGAGAGATCAGGCTAACACGAATAAGGCCCAGATCCCTCTACAGCGGTCATTTGTGTTCTTCATGATTGAATGGTGGAATCAACAAACCAATGGCCTCAAGGATTTGGCAGTTATGGGGGAAACCCTAGAGGCCTGAGGGCGCAGACAGATCTGAGATCGGACCACCAGAGCGGACCCGGTGGCCCGTAGAAGGTGTTGTCGGCACAACACCACCAGCATGACGACACCGATGAGGTGGCACCAGTGACTGAAAACAGTGGCCTATGGTGGTGGCCATGGGCATAAGGCAGCGCCATGTGAGAATCAAATGTGGGAAATGGCGGTTGGCCCTCGTCGGCCGCACTGGCAGAGGCAGCGTGACTGACGCACGCCGCAGTGGAGGAGGGCTGCGGACCGTCGATCACGGCTGCTTTTTGGATGTGGCGTAATCATGGTGTCTCATAGGTGGAGTAGCCCACTCCCTATGGCACATGTTTTGACCAAATGGGGTGGCTGGTTAGTCGGTCGTGCATGCCCCAACCGGACCAGTCAAGCCAGCCTGAGCTGAATCGGAACGACCCACCAGGCCGCCTAAGTGCCACAACTAATTTTTCAAGTCATCCCTCTTTAAAGGACCAGGCCAATGGGATATATCTGGTCTGTAGGGTGGCTCGGGCTAGGAAAAGATATTGGCTAGCCAGTGCAGGTCGGGCTGGATGAATTCGGGTCACTGGGTGACCGGGCGGACTAGACTCACAGCCAACCTCGGCTGGGTCCAGTGAGGTCCAAAGGGGAAAGCCAATGGGCCAAACGGATAGGATCAGGTCATGTGGGGACTCGGGCTAGGTTGGTCGGGTCAGTCTGAAACAGTCGGACCGGGCCTGGACACAACCGGCCCTTGTTTACAAAATGGGACATATCTGTCAGACCTTGTGTCTGATTGATCCGCCGTCTACTGTGTTGGGACCCATGTGACAGGGAGTTACTTATGAAATATTCTAAGTAATATTTCATGGAATTTGACCTAGTGAGGCTTCATGACTCAGTTACCCAGCAAGGCTCTATGACTCAGCTGCCATCAAGGCTACGTGACTCAGCTACCCAGCGAGGCTTCGTGACACAACTATCATCGAGGCTCTATGACTCAACTACCCAGTGAGGCTCTATTACTTAGCTATCAGAGAGGAATCATGACTAAACTTACCAGTGAGGCTTCATGACATGGATATTAGCGAGGCTTCATGACTCAGCTACCCATCAAGGCTTTGTGACTCAGCTACCCAGCGATGCTTCATGACTCAGCTACCGAGTGAGGTTTCATGACTTAGCTATCAGCCATGCTTCGTGACTCTGTTACCCAGTGAGGCTTTGTGACTCAGCTACTAAATGGTTCTAAGAGACCTAACTATCCTAAAGGACTCATTTAGGATGAGTGTTTTTGTACTGATTTATGTTCATTGTTTAGAACCATTGGTTTTTCCATCAACACTTTAAGTTATGCTTGTGTCGAGCTGACTCTAGTGACTCTAACGTTTTTTGCATTATTTTGTGATTTCCTTGGACGATTTCTATGATACCTGAGTTGGTTTCAGGGTCCCTACTGATTATTGTTATGCTCACCCCTACATGGGCTTCACCTACTCCTGTTGTGTCTTCTACAGACGATGGACATCTTCGACTGGGATCTTAGAGAGCCAAAGCTAGGTGATGCTCAGAGGTGGATCTACAAACATATTATGCTTCAGTTACATCCGAGAATTAGCTACACCTTCCTTTAAATTAGGATCCTTGGAGAACAACCTCTAGAGCCTATACTTCCTTTTATTGTACTTTCTTTTTCAATTGAATTTGTAGTCTGGCCCCCTTTTCCTTTCAGTTGCACCTTTACTTGTGTGGTTGCTTCTTTATGTGACATACTTGTTGTTAGTATCCTAGTTTCAACTTTATTTTATGTAGTATGGGCTATGTCTGTGTACGGGATTAAATAAAATGTCTTACATTTTTAGGATATGCCTTTTTGGTGCTAGTCGTCAGCCCTTATCTTATAGATGGTGGGCTTGGGGTAGTCACGGAACGGGCCCCGGGGGATAGGTTGTGACAGAGTGGTATCAAAGGGAGGTTTTTTTATACTAGAGAAATTGAGAATCTGTAAAATATCTGATGGAGCAATGATGTTAAGTGTTTCAAGTTCGGTTTTCAAGCTAGGGATTCTTGTGTTGGTACGGAGGCCAATGTATCCATACACTCAGACCCTAAATTCTTCTTTCCAACTCAGTGCAAGAAAATACTGGTTGCTTGCATCTTTAAAATGTTTTTCATGATCTCTTTGAGTCAGAGTCAGCTCACCAGTTATAATTAAGTGACCTTGTTTTATCTTGATTTCTCTTAGGATGCATCCACGTAGATATCCAACCAGGATCCTGATACCGGATCACTACGATGGTCCACCGAGTTATGAGGCATAGGTGTAGGGACCAGTTACAGAGATAGAACATCTAGGCGGTGTACAGAGGCACCACCACTATCGAGTATCGGTTTCTACCAGCCATACCAGAAGAGGATTCATGTCAACTGAGCTTGTTTCATGAGTTTCAGAGGTATAGTACTATTAGGTTTTGAGGCAATATAGATCCTTAGGAAACTGAGGATTGGCTGGAGGCAGTGACACGAGTTTTCTACCTAGTGAGGACACCTCCAGAATATATGGTGGTTCTAGATGTTAGCCTTCTATAGGGTTCGTAAGGGAGATGGTGGAGCTTGACACTACAGACGCATGAGGAGGAGACCCTCACCTAGGTAGACTATGAATTCCTTTTTAGGGAGGAGTTCTTCCCCATAACCTTGCACTCAGTACACATAAAGGAGATGATCCACTTATGGCAGGGCAGCCTGACCGTGGCTGAGTACTCCGTGAGGTTCACATAGCTCCCCTGATACTTTTTTGATATGGTGTGGGACCCTTTATTCAGGGACCAAACCTTTTATTAGGGGATCATATGGGATATCAGGGCATCGATAATCTCTCTAATCATCCCTATGAAGGTTGGAGTACTAGAGAGAACTCTTCTAGTGGATAACTTCCTAGAATAACCTACACTTACTATGAGAGCTACCACTGAGTGGTAGGTAACGGAGTCCTCGACAGAGGGAAATCGATAGCTGACATAGGGGTCCAATAGGACTAGACCCTCTAGGGGATGACCCTGTGATACTGGATCAGCAGTACGATGCCCCATGAGAAGTGGACACCAGTAGAGGGGTAGGTTGTGCTTCATGTGCGACGGGCAGGGGCACATAGCTTGAGACTGCCCAACCCTAGCGTAGATATGACCAATATATAGTTGAGGGGCCACTGAGGTAGTGGCAGAGAGTTGAAAAGGGAATTCCATAAAGAGGCGGGCATTGTAGGGGAGCTGGAAGAGTGGTAGGTGGTGGGAGGGGATATAAGGTACTACCACCACCACCCCCAGGCAGTCCACCACGTGGTCTGGGAGAAGGTGGATAGGGTTGGGGCTAGCTTCAGGCGATAGAGGCCTATGAACATGGAACTCTTGAGATTATTAGAGATACAATCTATGTATACTCCACTTTATCTATAGTTCTTATAGACATAGGTTTCATTCACTCCTTCTTGGCCATGGACCTTCTTCGAAGCTCAGAGATTCTGACCGAGTCGTTGGCTTGACCCTTGCAACTAGAGACTCCTACGAGATGTATTTTGGGAATCACACACCGGTGTCGTAAGTGTGAGCTTACTCTTGGAGGTGATAGATTCAACTGGGACCTCCTGGTAGCGGCATTGAGTCCCTACAATGTCATTTTTGGAATGGACTAGCTTTCAGCAATCTATATTCAGATTGACTATTTCAGATGCACAGTGCGGTGTATCTGCACAGATGGGAACTAGTTTCCCTTTATTGGTGAGAAGGAAAATGGGGTAGTATGAGATGGAATCACACATAGGAGGGTGCATCTGATTACTCCCTAGTTTTCTAGCATGACTCTAGGTGCAGTGGATGAGGCGAGTCCACTCTTTCCTACAGTGGTGGACGAGTACGAGGACGTCTTCCCAGAGGATGTTCCAGGACTACCTCCTCATATAGAGGTAGACGTAAGTATTGATCTCTACCCTGGGACAACACCAATATCTACTCCTTCATATTGGATGGCTCCCACAGAGCTCTGAGAGATGAGAATACAATTAGAGGACTTGCAAAGAAAGGGGTTCGTGAGGCCTAGTGATTCACCCTGGGCAGCCCCAGTGTTATTTTCCAAGAAGGCAGATGGAAGCTTGAGATTCTGCATGAAATTCTAGCACCTAAACTAGATGACTTTGAAGAAAAGGTATCCTCTACAGAGGATTGATGAACTCTTTTATTATCTAAATGTAATGAAGTGGTTCTCAATGATAGACCTCAAATCAGGATATCATCAGCTTTGAGTACGAGATGAGGACATCTTGAAGAAAGTTTTCAGATGTTGCTATAGCCACTATGAGTACTTAATGATGTAATTTGGTGGGAAAAACACCCCATCAATGTTCATAGGACTCATGAACAGGATATTCCAGACATACCTATACAGGTTTTTAGTGGTCTTCATTGATGACATCTTGGTGTATTCAACATCTGAGGAGGAGCATGTGATACACCTGAGGATGGTTCTGGACACACTCTGAGAGCACCATCTTTACAGAAAGCTCTTGAACTGTGAGTTCTGGATACAGAAGTTCCATTTCCTTGGAAACATCATCTTAGAGGATAGATTTTTAGTAGATCCGCCAAAGATCAAGGCGGTTCTTTCTTGGTACCCACCCAGGAGTGTTACTGAGGTGCAGAGTTCCCTTAGGTTTGTTGGGTAATATTGGAGGTTTGTAGCTGACTTCTCCCAAGTGTCAACACCTAGGATAGTGTCTACAAAGAAGATAAACACATAATTTGTACAAAATGATGATAATAGAGTTTTTAGTAGCTGAGACAGATCTTGATGAGTGGTCATATCCTGAGGTTCCCATAGGAGGGCATCGACTACGTTTTATACTCTGACGCATCAGGAATATGAATGGGGTGTGTCCTATTGTAGGGACAAGAAATGATTGCATATGGATCACAAAAGTTGAGACTGCATGAACAGAACTATGTGAATCAGTACCTTGAGTTGGAAATGATAGTCTTCACATTGGAGATGTGGCGACACTACCTTATGGGAGAGCGTTTCATCATCTACTCAGACCACAAAAGTATAACGTATATATTTTATCAGAATGATTTGAATTTGAGACAGCGATGATGGATGGAGTTCCTCCAGGGCTATGACTTCGAGATAGATACTCTTGGGAAGGGGAACGTGGTGGAGGATGCTCTCCGTATAAGATCAAGTTCATAGTTACTGAAAAAGGCCTCAGAACATTTGGCCTCACTTTATATATTCTTCATGGATAGGGAGGAGGCATCTTTTATTTAGTTGATGGTGGTTTACGTCCACTCTTACAATGAGTCAGGAAGGTGAAACTCGGAGATACCAGCTTCGATACTACGGGTGCCTAGATATCCACAGGGCATGCTCCTGATGGATATTCAAAATTTGGGGAGCACGTAATCCTTTTCAGAGGATGCATAGTATTACCAGTGATGTCAGGGGAGGAGGTTTTGGGGGAGTTCCATACATCCAATTTGGCAATAATCTAGGTGTGGAAAAGATGTACCAAGACCTTTGATGTTAAAACTGGTGGCCCGGAATGAAGAAGGTTGTGGCAGAGTTTGTCTCGAGATGCCTCACTTGTCAACAAGTGAAGGTTGAGCACTAGGTTATAGCATGTGTGGAACATCCCCTTGAGGTACCTAAGTGTAAGTGGTATGGGATATCTATGGACTTCATAATAGGCTTACCAAATATTTCTAGGAGTCATGATACCATCTGGGTGATCATCGACCGACTCACCAAGTCGGCCCACTTCCTACCCACTCGAGAGAAGGGTTCATTAGAGAGCTTGGGATGCCTCTACGTGCTAGAGATAGTTCGACTCCATGGAGTCCCATCTATGATGGTATCATATTGTGCTTTAAGCTTTAAATCCCAGTTATGGAAGGGATTTTAGGAGGCTTTTGGGACTCAACTTCACTTGAGCATATCCTTTCACCCCCAAACAGATGGTTAGACAGAGCAGACCATTCAGACCTTGGAGGACCTACTTCATGCTTGTGCCCTATATTTTGGTCATAGTTGAGAGGACCACCTACCACTAGTATAGTGTGTGTAAAAAAATAGTTACCACTCTACTATTGGTATGGAACCATTCAAGGCATTGTATAGACGACCATTCTGATCACGGTTATGATAGACAGACCAAGGGGAGTCAGCACTAATGGGACTAGAGATGGTATAGGCTCCCACGGAGAAGGTGCAGGTCATCCAAGAACGGATTAAGACTTCAAAAAGCAGAAATAATTCCTATACATATAGGAAAAATAGTCCCTTAGAGTTTGATGATAGGGATCATGTGTTCCTATGGGTCTCTCCTCAATGAGGGATACATAGATTTGGATGAGGTGGAAAGTTATCCCTGAGATTCATCAAACTTTTTTTTATTTTGATTAGAGTATGTGAGGTGGTGTACCACTTAGATATACCACCACAATTGGATAAGGTGTAATATTTATTCCACATATCCCATTTTAGGAGATATGTGCATGACCCTTCTCATGTCATCGACCACCGAGAGCTATAGATTGACGACAGGGTGACTTTCGCGGAGTACCCAGTGGGAATCGAGGTTTAATAGAAGAGGATCCTTCATGGATGGTCAATTCCCCTGGTGTGTGTTTGTTGGAAGCACAGGAATCTCTAGGATATCACATGGGATCAAGATACCTAGATGCATTCTTAGTACCCATTCCTTTTTTGTTTATCCCTTGTTTGGATTTCGGGGATGAAAATCCCTCAGGTGGGGAGAAAGTAATACCCTGGAAAATTCCTAGTAAAATATTTGCATTTGAATAGAATTATTTCGAGACCAGGGTCTGAGATGGTACATGATTCCGAAGTCTGGAGAGGCAAGAACGTATTTTAGAACTTTTTTTAAGTATGTTAAGTAATATTACGAGCGAGTATTTCTAACTTTTGAACTAGTGCCCAGATCAAAAAATCCTAGGGCATTGTTCAATTCATAATGTTGCGACTCACCTAAGAAGGGCCTAACCTCATATAGTGTGGGTCAACCAAAAAAGATAAATTTCGTACTTTTAGTGAAAAATAAAATAAACTTAAAATAAATTCAAATTTTATTTTATTCAAATTATTTCCACTATGGCATAGTGACTAGTCAGTGTTGCAGTGTAGCGACGAGGAAATGTTGAATCATTAATGAACCTCATTAATGAAATAGTGTGGTGATGCCCAACGCATCCCTATCCATTAATTAAACAGGGATCCATAGTGGAAAAACAACTCTGGGAAATCCTCTGATGAATGAGGAATCTCTCAATATCTCTCTCTCAAACGATGAACGCTATCGACGAACACCATCAAATCAAGGATCGATGAATGCCAATGGGACAAATTCAAGAGACAATGAACGACAACAAATGCTAATGGATCTAGGATCAACGATGGATCATATATTCTCCCCTAATCAATGTTGGATCCTCAATTCATGTAGGGGTTATATGCTTTCTCTATGATTTCTTCTTTCCGTTCTTCTTTTCAAATAACGAATACAGATCAACCCATTAACAGGTTGACTCGCGGTTCGATCGATCTTATGGGTTGGGAAATGATATTGTGAAAAGTTATGGGATTTGAAATCTATGTTTGAATTATGAAAACCACATTGATATCTATTAATAAATTCTAAAATGGAGGGATCAGGCCGACACAAACAAGGCTTGGATCCCTCTGTAGCGGGAGTTGGTGTTCTTCGTGACCTAATGGAAAAATTGAAAAAAAAAGTGGCCCCAAGGTCATGGAAGTGATAGAGGCAACCCAAGAGGCATGAGGGAATAGATGGATCTGAGATCGGACCACCAGAGTGGACCCGATGGCCCGTGGAAGGCGCCACCGGCACGGCACCACAGGCGCAGCGGCACCGACAACCGATGGCGGCTGTAGGCAGGAGGTGGCGCCACCCGAGCACCGCATGCGGGACATAGAATTGGGGCCTCAATGGCCACACTAGCAGAGTTGGAATGCCCAGTGCACTCCACAATAGAGGAGGGTCGCGGCCCATCGGCCGCGGCGGCCTGCTAGACGTGGCGCTAACGTGGCACCGTGTGGGTGGAATGGGCCACGTGTAGACCAAGGGGGCGGCTGGCTGACCAGCTATGCACACCCCAATTGTACTGGATGAACCGGTCCTTACTGCTTGATCGGTCTGGATAATTTTTCAAGCCAAACCTCTTTATTGAACTCAGACGATGGGATAAAGTCGGGTCGTATGGTGGCCCAGGCTAGAAAAAGAGAGTGGCTCGCTAGTGTGGGTCAGGCCGGATGAATTTAGGTCACTAGGTGACCGGGTGGACTAGACCCAGGCCAACCTCCGCCTGGTCCAGTGAGGCCCAATGGGCCATATGGATAGAATCAGGTCATGTGGAGCCCCAGACTAGGTTGGTCTGGTCTGTCTGAACCAGTCGGACTGGGCCTGAATGCAACCGACCCCTGTTTACAAAATGGGACGTATCTCTCAGACTGTGTGTCTGATTGATTCGTTGTCTGCGGTGTTGGGACCCACATGATGGGTCGGTCCTTGTGAGATACTATAAGTAAGATTTCATGAAATTTGACCTATTGAGGCTTCATGAATCAATTACCCAGTGAGGCTTTGTGACTCAGCTATCAGTGAGTCTGCGTGACTAAGCTACCCAACGAGGCTCCATGACTCAACTATTAGTGAGGATCCATGACTCAGCTACCCAATGAGGCTTTGAGAATTAGCTATCAGTGAGGATTCAGGACTTGGATACCCAGTGAGGCTTCATGACTCATCTAGCAGTGAGGCTTCATGACTCGGCTATCCAATGAGGCTTCATGACTCAGATAACTAGCGAGGCTTCGTGACTCGGCTACCGAGTGAGGCTTTGTGACTCATATATCAGCAAGGATTCATGACTAAGCTACCCTGATAGGATTCATAACTCAGCTACTGAATAGTTATAGGATACCTAAATAGCCTAAAGGACTCATTAGGGGCGAGTTCCTTTGTAGTGATTGATGTTTAGTGTTTGCAATCATTGGTTTTTTTATCAACACTTTATGTTATATCTGTGTTGAGATAAGTCTAGTGAAACTAATATTTGTGAATTATTTTGTGATTTCATTGGTGGATTTATATGATACCCGAGATGGTTTTGGGGTCCCTATTGAGTATTGTTATGTTCACCTCTACACGGGCTTCACCCGCACCTGTTGTGTCATGTGCAGAAGACGGACAGCTTGGACTGGGATCTTGGAGAGCCAGGGCCAGGTGGTGCTCGAAAGTGGATCTATAAACGTAGTATGGTTCAGTGACATATAACAGTGAGTAATGCCTACCCTTTAGGTATTATACTTGTATAATGACCTCCAAAGCTTCTACTTCCTTTTATTGTACTTTCCTTTTCAGTAGGGTTTATATTCTGGCCCCCTTTTCCTTTCAGTTGCACCTTTAATTGTGTGGTTTCTTTCTTATGTGACATAATTTTTGTTTGTATCCCAGTTTTAGCTTTACTTTCCATAGTGTGGGTTGTTTGTGTGCATAAAAGTTTAAATGAAATGCCTTCCCTTTTCAGGATATTCCATTTTGGTGCTAGTTTCCAGCCCCTGGCCTATGGAAGATGGGCTTGAGGTAATCACAGCACGGGCCCCGTTGGACGGGTCGTGACACCACACCCCATATCAGGGTTAACAACAGTACACCAGACTATCCAGGTCACAAGACCTCTACAACATTTCTACATGGGAACAAAAATAACCAGGTCACACAAGAACTCTTCCATAGTTCTTCATGGGATAAACAAGTGTAAAGAGATAGTTGTTTTAGGATATCTAGTATCCTACAGTTTAGTGCAGAAGACTGTGTATATTTTTAATACAGACACACACACTGATCGAAAGTATAATAAAAGGTACACTATAGAGCAATAAATATTAGATAAAGTTTAAAAGTCTATGTGTGTTATTTAGTTCAGCTTTGGACTCTTTGGATGTAGCTAATGTGAAGTTTGAGTCCACTTCAAGAAACAAACACCAAAATAGAGTTTCGTGAAGCATTATGTTCTATATTCTAGGAAGATGAGATGTTCTTCTATTTCGGGTCTATTGGATACTACAAAGATGATGGAACTTTTATGAACAACAGTTCTCTGGTTCATATTAAGTAGGAATGAAGAATTAATTTTGTGTTATTGCTTTATGTATGTTTCTTATGGGGGTCTTCTCGTATCTTCTTGTGTATGTGTGTCTGCATGTGTATATATCTTTCATGTGCTCTTATTTGTATATATTATAGCATCCTGATAATATACAAGTTTGAGGTAGTTATAGAAACTCATTTTTAGGACAATCTCATTTAAGATTTATGAAAAAAACATTAAATTAATTAATCGCATTAAAACACTCAAAATAGGACCATTGGAAGTAATTTTAAATAAAATAAATTTTAAAAAATATATTGATGAGTCTTTTGTTGGTATCTCCTATCGGTGACTCATTCCATCAGAGTTTCATTCTATCAGTATTTCCATGCCTTGATGAATCATTGCATCGATAATTCATTTTAACTATCGGTGATTCACTGCATTGGTAACACTGTGCATCGGTATGTCATTTGAACTGATGGTGAGTCCTTGTATCAGTAGGTCATTTGCATCAATAGGTCATATACATTGGAAGGTTATCTATGTCGGTAGACCATATATTAGTAGGTCATATTCATCGGTAGGTCATTTTCATCAATAGGTCATCTATCAGTGACTCAATTGAACTATCATCATCTCATTCTATATGTCGGTGTTAGTCTATAATACTTAGAAAGTATTTCTGTTTGGACTTTCTTATAACATAAATATTAACAGAATGTGTTAAACATATATGTGATCATAGATAACCATAATTATACATATGGAATGTTAATAAAACATGAATGGAATGATTGGGCATGATTAATAGGAATTGAAATAATTTGTGATTATTAAAACCATTTATACTAGAGAGGGTAGCCAACAGTCTCCTATGGTCCAACAATATCCCCCTTTTTGATGATCACAAATCATGGAATTATTTAGTGAAATCATTTGATATAGAATATTATCATTCTACTTATCATCTCCCATTATTGATGAAGTTTCTTGATATATAGATATAGTTCAGAGTTAAAATAAATAGTAATGGTGTCAAATAAAAATACATAAGAGTAATATCAAAGGTAAAGAAAATAAGAATAATTCTAAATTGTTCACCTCCTCTTGGGATTATCAAAAAGTGAAGGGGATATAAAACAGTTCTCCCCATTTGGATTATAATCAAGAAGGAACTAGGTAGAAAAGAAATAAAAAGTATCATATAATAATATATAGAATATAAATAGATGAAAGATAAGAACACAAAATTCCATTAATCAATAAATTACAATGTGTTAAAAATCATCAAGTAAAAATTAACAAAATTCAATCAAAAACCCTATAAGAGAATGATCCACACTATAGCTCATGATGAAGAGTGTCCTTCCCTTTCTCAGAGGGATCAATAGAGGGTCCAGTAAGTGGTGGCTGAGAATCTTTAGGGTTTAAATAAATTTTCAGAGGAGGTAAGATCACTCCTTCTAGAACATTAGGTAAAAGGTTGGGTTTGTGTTGTGACCACACAAGAGGTTGAATCTATTCTTGGATCACTGGGTGAATCTAATTCAAATCTTGAGCAACTGACATCCAAGGAGAAGGCACTGATCTAGTAGGTCCAATAGGGGTAGTAGTAGGTACTACAATTGCTTCACTTTGTACATGAAGGTATGGAATCAACAGCTTGATGAAATTACCAATGATTTCACCACCATACTTCATTGATTTCTCAAATTCATCTTTATTATTCATTATTTTTTCCAATAGAGGAATGAATTCCTTCAACTTTTGAGATTGATCTTTGAAAGCTCGTGTCACTAGAGAAAAAGATGGGTTCTCTATCAAATACTTAAATAGACTAGTCAACTGATGTTTGGTAATGATATTCTTGAAATAGTAGTCCACCTTTTCTATGATTTGAGAATTTATAGTATCAGAAATTTTGGAATAGAGTCTGACCATATCATGAACATGGTCATTGTTCTTCCCAATATTTGTAAAGTTGGCCAAACCAGAAGCATCAAATAGAGCTTAAAGATCTTCCTAAATAACAATTAGAACTGCCTCAATGTCTAGAGTCTAAGAATTTTGACCAGAGGTAGATGGAATATCAGTAGGAACTAAGCTATGAGACTTCAAGGCCTTAAGAAAAGTCTCCACACAACCTTTGTACTCTAAGGTGAAATTATTTATTGTAGAAGCAAGCCCAGTAATTTATTTTTTCAACTTGGAAGTTCTTGAAAAAATTGTCTCTGCAGTTGTAATTAAGTTGGGTTGAATATCCTTTATCACTTTCTTTGAAAAATTAGCTACATCAGCCTCACTTATACTCACTATCTGGCCTGTAATAGAAACCGCTTAGCTAGACTGCCTCATTTCTACTATTAAATATCTAAGAGAGTGTAATTCATCACTCAGCTCAGTGTTTTCTCTTCTTTCTATTTTAATCTCATGAACCATATGAGATTGGACTAATATACTTATAGCTGAAAAAACTTCTTCTTTAAACCTTTCAAAATCTAATTTAGTAAAAGAGTTACTAGTAAAGGTCTCATCCACTGATTCTCTTGCAACATGTATAAAAAATTCATCATCTGAGTCCTCATAATCTAAACCCACTGCTATATACCCAGGATTCCTTTCCCATTCAATCATTACATCATCATTCATAGGGGTGAGAGTGCCAAGTATTACTCTTCCAATTTGATACTCTTCACCAGCTTGATATCCCACTTCTTGAGGCTCCCCCTCAATCTAAGATCTCCCCATTGGTTTCTCACCTTCAGTATGAGGTCTTATTCTTTCATATACTAACTCAGGTATAGGAATTTCCTAAGCTTCTACTTTAATATTAACTTCATCATTTTCTCTTACATCAAAAACAACTTCAATAGGTTCTTCTAACCATGCCAAATCCACAAATTCAACCATTTCAATATATCCACCTTGATCATCCTTATTATGGTGATCATCACTTTGTCTTCTTTCATCATCATCGTGTCCAGAGACATGCTCTTTATTTCCATTTCTATCATCATTTTTTTCACCTTCTTCTTCTTCACTACCACTTCCACTCTCATCGTCTTCACTACCTTCTTCTTATTCTTCATAGCAACTGGATATATTTAAATATTCAACACCACCTGAGACTTTTATCTTATTATCTCCATTGTCTTCAAGTGTGGTCTCATCAGAGGGTAAGGAAAGTGGAGGACTAGGAGGTCCAAAAGAAAATCCTTTGTGTGCTTCAGTGGTGTCAGGATCACTCTTATTATTTATAGGTGATCCTTGATCTCTAACTAGTGTGGTGGGCTCTTCTTCTTCTAATAAGTAAGAAACTTCCTCATTTGGTCCCATACTAGGATCATCCATATTCTTAGGCCTAGTTGGATAGTCCACTGGATTTACCTTATCATAAATCTTATCTTCATATCCAACCCATTCTCTCTTCCATGGGTTCTAGTTTATTTTCATCCTCTTACATGTATCTTTACTGAGGTAGATCCCACTGCACTCAAAAACAACTTCTTCTCCCTCATTAAAACAAAATTTATCTTTTAACATAGCTAAGACTAACCTTGGATAAAACAGGTAATTTGTTTTTCAATAAGGTTTGATCATTTCATTTATGTACACAGTAAGGTATCTACACAGATTTACCTTAATCCCTTTTCTAAGAAGATAAACCAAGTAGACATATTAATACTGTAGAGATTCAAAGTCCCCCTTTCTAAGAAATATGATGCTGAATAAACTTGAACAATATTATGCACTCTCCATTGAACTCTGTAGAAATAGGTCTCCTGTGCTCATCATTATTATTAAGCTCCTTTAGAGCTGTCTCAAAGAAAAAAATATCACACTTATGTGGAAAACTACCCTGGTAATCATCAAACACACCCTCATGGTGAATTTTAAGACATTAAACCCATTGTCTTGATGAGAAAGAATTTATCTTGCTTGTCACTATGGAATTAATACATGCAATGTCACTTTCTTACTACAGGAACTCCATATTCATATAAAACTCATGAACTAGCTTAGAGTAGAAGGGTATTTAATTATTTAGGAACCACTCAAGTCATCCCTAATCCTATAGCACCTTGATCAGCAAAGACTTTCCTTCCAACAGCCATTCTACAAGAACCTCTTTTTCTGGAGTTACAACACA
This sequence comes from Viscum album, assembly GCA_963277665.1. Lineage (NCBI taxonomy): Eukaryota > Viridiplantae > Streptophyta > Magnoliopsida > Santalales > Viscaceae > Viscum > Viscum album. The sequence goes on from OY728152.1 coordinate 1,771,669,805, forward strand.
GTTTTCCAGAGCACGATTCATAGGTCCAGAAGATTTTCTCGATTCACCTTTATTTTTATTAGTTTCAAGAGACTCACCACCATCAAGAGCTCACTACACATGTGACATTCCAATAGTTTGGTTTGAAGGTTAGAAGGTGAAAGTTCAGGGGTAGAGAGAGAAACATCTGAGTGAGTGTAGAGGTAAATGAGTAGAGTGGATCGATTTAAATTTATATCATTTAGGGATTTTCAAATTACAAAATCATGAAATCATGAACTGGGTTAAACAAAATAAATGAAACAGTGATGTTTTGGTAAAAAAATAGATAAACACAGTGAGTCATCGATTTCATCATGAAAGACCATTCATAACACTGATGATGTTGGAATGACAAGTCATCAGTGTCCGAATGACAAGGTATCAGCATGAAAAATCATCAATGTCGGCATGATAACTTTTTTTGCATGACAACTATGTCAGCATGAAAACTATGTCGGTATGACATAGTTATCAGTGTCGACATGAAATTATTAGCTTCATACTATCAGTGTTGGCATGACACTATCTGTTCAACTTTTCCAGTGTTGGTGTGACAAATTCACCTAAAATTATCAAATTAATAACAACATAAGTTTCTATAGATTGATCATTCCTAACTCATGTATGATGTAGTTCATTCTTACAGTGTTCAATAGCTTAGTGAAAATGTATGAAAGATGATGTTTAGTTCCAATGAACTCTAAATTTATATCACCTTTTTGCTAATGGTCTCTCAAAAATGGATGCCTTAAATCAATGTGTTTTGTCCTAGAATGTAAAACAGGATTCAAAGAAATATTAATAGAACTTGTGTTATCACAATTTATAGGGACATGTCTGAATTGATATCCATAACCTAGTAATGTGTGTTTTATCCACAAAATTTGTGCACAACAACTACCAATAGCTATATATTCCGCTTTGGTAGTAGATAATGAAATAGAATTTTGGTTCATACTACACCATGAAACTAGAGAATTTCCCAAAAAGTGACATGTGCTATAGGTTCTTTTTCTATCAAACATACATCCACCAAAATCTGCATCTAAATAATTCACCAAATCAAAAGATTTTCCTCTAGTATAGAACAGTCTTAAATTTTTTGTATACTTGAGGTATTTAAAAATAATTTTGATAGCATTAAATGAGATTATTTAGGGTTTTCTTGAAAACATGCACACATGCACACACTAAACATAATATATGGCCTAATTGCAATTAAGTAGAGTAAACTATCAATCATTCCTCTATAAATGGTTTGATCAACAGATTTACCATCTTTATCAAGGTCTAACTTATAGGTAGAACTCATTGGAGTGTCACTACTCTTAGTTCTTTCAAAGCCAAATATTTTTAAAAGATCCTTAGTATATTTACTTTGATTCAAAAAAATACCTTCTTTATTTTGAAATATTTGAAATTCAAGAATGAATTTGAGTTCACCCATTAAACTCATTTCAAATTCACTTTGCATCATATTTCAAAAAGAAACACATAATGAATTTTTAGATGATCCAAAAATAATATCATCTACATAAATTTGTACTACTAGAACATATTTGGAAATTATTTTTATAAAGAGAGTAGGATTAGCTATACCTTTTGTAAAACCTTTATAAATAATAAAAGTTTTGAGCTTATCATTCTAAGCTCTTGGATATTTCATTAAACCATATAAATCTTTTGTTAATTTAAAACCATTATATGGAAAATTAGGGTTTGTAAAACAAAGGGGTTGTTTAAAAAAACATCCTCAACTATATACCCATTTAGAAATGTACTCTTGACATCCATTTGATAAAGTTTTAAATCTATATGTGCTACATAGGCAAGAAGGGTTCTAATGGCCTCAAGTCTAGCTATTGGTGAAAATGTTTCCTCATAGTTAATTCCTACTTCTTGATAATAACCTTGTGCAACCAATCTATCTTTGTTTCTAACTATGTTAGCATCTTCATTTACTTTATTCCAAAACATCCATTTAGTTCCTATTGTCAAGGTGTATTTTGGTTTATCTATAATTTTATAGAGTTTGTTTCTTTCAAACTAATTTAACTCTTCTTGAATATCCATCACACAAAATTCATAATTGATATCATTATTGATGTTATTAGGTTCAAGCTGTGACAGAAAAGATTGATGTTCAATATGATTTATTAGAGAAGCTCTAGTATGAGTTCCTTAGTCTAAATCTCCAACTATAGAATCTAAATGATGGTTCTTGAGAGTTCTAAAAGGTCTAGAAAATGAAGGGATCGTCACATTAGGTTCTTCAATAGGTTCAGTTTCATCATGACTAGAATCTAGAGAATTTCCAAAACTGGAAATTTTAACAAATTTCTTCACAGGATGGTCAGAAGATTTAGCATTGATGTTCATGTTTGACATATCAACCTCAAGATATTCTAGAGAGGTTTTTGGCTCATGTGGATTTTTCTCATCAAAATTGACATGTACAGATTTTTCCACACATTTGGTTCTCTTATTGAAGGCTATATGGGCTTTACTAAAAATTGAATAACCTAGGAAAATTCCTTCATCACTCTTGGGGGAAAATTTTTCTAGATTATCCTTAGTGTTAAGAATATATACTTTGAAACCAAAAACTTTGAATTAGTTAACCTTGGGTTGTCTATTGTTCTACAACTCATGGGGAGTTCTTTTAAGGATAGGTCTAATCAAGACTCTATTGATTGAATAGAATTATGTATTGAAATCTTATGTCCAAAAGTATATAGGTCGTTCATACTCACTAAGCATGGTTCTAGAAATTTCTTATAGGTTTCTATTTCTTATTTCTGCAACTCCATTTCATTGGGGTGCCCTAGGTGTACAGAAGTTATGACTATAGACATTTTGTGATCAAAAGGATTCAAACACTTAGTTCTCAAACTCACAACCATGGTCACTTCTTAGGGTTTTAATTCTAAGACCACTAAGATTTTCTATAGTCCTATAATACTTTGTGAAATGTGAGAAAGATTCACGTTTGTGATCCAAGAATAAGGTCCAAGTATATCTAGAGTAGTCATCTACAAGAACATAGACAAAGTGCTTCCCACTTATACTTGAAACTCTAGAAGGTCCAAAAAATTACATGTAAACCAACTCGAGAAGTTAAAAAGTATAAACTTCTTTATTTGGTTTGAAATAGATTTTTTGGTGTTTACCCTTTTGATAAGGATTATAGACTTTGTCATTTGTAAACTCATGTTTAAGAAGATCCTCGACTAATCCTTTTCTAGTAAGATTTATAATTGTGTGTAAATTGTAGTATCCTAATCTCTTATGCCAAATCCAAGATTCTTTATGAAAATAACTCATGAAAGAAACATTTTGAGAAATTAAATAATCTAAGTTAACAATATAAACATTTTCATTTCTAATAGTAGAAAATACTAACTTATTTTTAGAGTTAAAAACATTACATGAATCATTCTAAAATTTAAAACTAAAACCATCATCACATAACTAATAGATGTTAAGTATGTTATATTTTAATCCATCAACAAATATTACTTTATAAATTAGACTGAGTTAGAGTTACCAATTTGACCATGGCCAATGATTTTTCATTTATCATTATCACCAAAGGTGACATTCCCACTATTAATATTTACCAATTTATTGAAGCATGAGTAATATAATATCATGTGTCTTGAACATACATTATCCAAGTACCATAAGATTTTACAGGAGATCTTAAAATTTTTTTCCTACAAAATAGTTTAGATAAAAAAAGATTTTGGTACCCAAATTTTTTTAAGTCCAGTAACATTAGTAATAATAACTTTAGGAACCCACATTTTCTTCATGGGTTTCATATAAGTAGTATGTAATGTATTTGAAAAATAAACTTTATTTGGTCCAGAAAAAACTGAAACAGTAGAAGATGTTTCATAGCTGGAACATGTAGAAAATTTCTCAGAAATGGGCATAAAACTTGATTTTCTAGATTTTGATACAAAATGAGTTTTTTTCATATTCCTCTTTCCTATTTGGTATCCTATTCCACTAGTATACTTAGGAGATACCTGTTTACTAGGAATTTGAACTAATATTTCTTTTACATTGTTAAATATCTCTATATCCTTTTTCAATTTCTCATTTTATAATTTAAGTTCATTTTTCTCCTTAATTAGTTGTGAATTTTTCTCTTTTTCTACAGCGAGTTAACAAAGGTAGTCAAATCATGGTTTTTCTTTAAAGATTTGTATTTATATTTTAATTAATTACAAGTGTCTTCTATAATTTTTCAATATTTAATAATTTCCTCATTTTTCATATTTTCATAATCACTTTCATCTCAAGAATAATAATAATTATGTTCGGAAGAATTTAGTGTTACCTCAGATCTATTTTTTGTAAAACACAGGTTTTCTTTGTCATAATTTTCATCATGTGAAGATTCTGAGTCACATGAGTTGTCCTCAGAAGCACTCTAATTTTCCTTCACAGCCTTTTTATAATTTATGTCCTTATAATCATACTTATTCTTGTACTTTATCTTGGTACAGTCATCCTTTACATGTCCCTTACTCTTACATTCATAACAAATTATTTCACTAGAAGTATCACCTTTTATCCAATCCTTTTTCCAATGTCCCTTGTGATCATACTTACCTATATAGTTGGGATTTATAAAGAATTTATTCTTTCTATAAAATTTCTTAAACCTTCTCGGTCTTTGAGTTATCTCTTCATCACACTCTATTGATGATTGTTCATCACTTGAACATTCAGTTTCGTATTGATGTTTTTCCTTCTTTGTAGGTAATAGATTTAAAAGCAACAGATTTTCTTTTGGGTCCATCATCCTCTTCTTTGTTGAATTTTAGTTCCTCCTCATACATCATAAACTTGATTATCAGCTCCTTTATTGGAAACTTACTGATGTCATGGAATTTTCTAATTGATATAGAAGTTCCTCTCCATCTATCTAGTAAGTATCTGAGTATTATCATGATTTACTCCTTGGCTATAACATCCCTTCCCAGAGAGATCATAGTATTCATAATTTCATTAAACCGGATATACATGTCAGAAATAGGTTCATCAGTATTCATTTTAAAGTTATCATATTTAATATTATATGTGTTAAATCTCATTTCCTTAACATTATAATTTCCTTCATGTGAAATAGATAAAGTTACCCAAATTTCATGGGCTACTTTATAGGCAGAAATTATATTAAACTCTTCATCTTATAAAGAGTAGTATTGGGAATTCATGGATTTTAAATTATTGTTATAGATAGCCTTATTTGGTTCATCCCAAGTATTCCTAGAATTATTTGGAATCTTATATTCATCTATAATTAAAGACCAAATCTCAAAACCCATACTTTTGAAGTACATTTTCATTTTAATTTTCCATTGTGCATAATTTTTTCCATTAAAGAATTGTGGTATGTTGGTAGCAGCACCTTCCAATCTATTATCGATGCTAAAGAGATAATAGCTAGGTTTTAAAGAGCTAGAAATTTAGAACTAACAGAAATTTAAAGATCTTTAAAATAAAATAAAAATCACAATTGAAAAATATTTTAAAATAGATTTAAAATTTTCCAAACAGAAACCTGAAAACAACCTTTGATAACAAATTTTGGTCAGAGTAGGACACTCAAGAAGGGGTGAATTGAGTTCCTATAAAAAATTCTGTTAAAAAGTTTATTTAAAAGATTCTCCCAATTTAAAATAAAATTGTCCAGTTGATCAATGTAGTGAAATTATAATAGCTTAACTATTTAAATAGATTCTTATAAGATTGATTAATTATAATTTATAACAATTTGAGATATTGATATAACTTTTTAAACTACTCTAATAAGGAAAAATAGTTATAATAACTATCCAAGACTAACTATCAAAGTAAAATTTAGTCTAACTATCAAAGTGAAATTTAGTTTTCTAAAATATGAGTTAAAAAAGAGAAAGACTAAATTGAAAAACACTATAGATATAAAACAAGAGTTTCAGCCTCAAGAAGGGACTTTTTTCTCTCCACTTGGTGATCACCTAACACCAAGTAATCTATAAAGATAAATATTTTTATCCACACCCTAGATCGGGGTTAACAATAGTACACTAGAATATCCAGGTCACAATACCTCTACCACAATTCTACGTGGGAACAAAAACAACCAGGTCACACAGGACCTCTTCCAAAGTTTTTCATGGGATGAAAAAGTGTAAAGAGATAGTTATTTGAGGATATCTAGTATCCTCCATTTTAGTGTAGGAGATAGTGTGTGTTTTTGAAATATACATGCACACTAATAAAAAGTGTAATAAAAGGTACACTACAAATCAATAAAGTTTAGATAAAGTTTAGAAGGCTCTGTGAGTTTTGAAGTTCATCTCTAGAATCTTTGGATGTAGCTGATGTAAATCTCGAGTCATCTTCTGGAAACAGACACCAAAACAGAGTGTCGTGAAGCACTGTGTTCTATATTCTAGGAAGATGAGTTGTTCTTCTAGTATGGGTTTTTTGGATGCTGTAGAGATTATGGAACTTTGATGAATAGTAGTTATTTGGTTCACAGTAAGTAGGAATGAATAATTCCTTGTGTGTTCTTCCATTCTGTATATTGCTTGTGGGGGTCTGCTCGTATCTTCTTGTATATGTGTGTCTGTGCATGTATATATATTTCATGCACTATTATTTGTATATATTCTATTAGCCCAACAATATACATGTTTGAGGTAGATGCAGTACCTCATATTTCTAACAGCCTTATTTAATATGTCTGGAAAAAACATTAAATTAATCAGTCACATTAAAACACTCAAAATTTTATTGTCAGAAGTAATTTTAAATAAAATAAATTTTAAATAGTCTATAATGGAGTCTTCTATTAGTATCTCCTTCTTTCAGTGACTCATTCCATCGGTGTTTCATTATTTCAGTCTTTCCATGCATCGGTAACTCATTGCATCGGTGACTCATTTTCACTTTTAGTGATTCCTTACGTTGGTAGCACCATGCATCAGTAAGTTATTTGAACTGATAGTGAGTCCTTGCATTGGTAGGTCATTTGTGTTAGTAGGTAATATGAATCAGTAAGTTGTCTATGTCAGTAGATCATCTATCATTAGGTCATCTTCATCGGTATGTCATTTTCATCAGTAGGTCATCTATTAGTGACTCATTTGAACTGCCAGTATCTCTTTTTGTCGGTCGGTGTCAGTCTTTCATACTTAGAAAATATTTATTCTTGGACTATCTTACAACATAAATATTAATAGAATGTTTTAAATGTATATGTGATCATAGATAACCATAATTATACATATGGAAAGTTAAACAAATATTATTGGAATGATTAGGCATGATTAATAAGAATTGAGATGATTTGTGATTAATAAACTATTTATACTAGATAGGGTGTTCAATAGTATATATAATGTCTCAGAATTTCCGTGTAATTTTTTTTAATTATATGTAATTATTTCGTGACTACACGCTTTGATGGAACGTGATTCTGAGGCTCGGTGAGCCCGAAACGGAATTTTGAACTTTTTTTAAGTTCACTTAAGTAAATGTACGAGTGGGTTTTTCTAACTTTTGAAACATCACTTAGATAAAAAATATGAGGGCACCATTGAAATCAAAACGCTGGGATTCTCCTAGAAAGGACTTAACTTAGACTGGCAAGGGTCGGATGGAAAAGTTATTTTTCAAACTTTTCAACAAATAATAAAATAACCTTAAAAAGTTATTTTACTTCTTTTCTAAACCGTTGTGCAGTGGATGATGATGCTGCGGTGCAGCGATGAGGTGACGATGAGGCACATTTAAATGAGGATCATTAAGGTCTCATTTGTGCAATCATAACGATGCAACATCACATTGTAATAGAAATGTGGTGATGTGTTTCCTTTTTATTAAACTAACGCATTAGAGAGTTCAGAATTAAACCCTGGGGATTCTCTGACAAACCTACAGTAGAATTCATTTCCAATTAACAACAATGAACACCATCAGAATGTTAAAAACTTCAATATAGCTCAAAGAACAAAGATGGGAAGCAACGAACGCCTTCGACTCCTTGAACCTTCGCAGGCAGACCGCTCAATGTTGATCAACGTGAGGTTTTTGTTTCTGTTTATGTTTTCCCCATTATTCATTTTAAATGATGAATATGGATCAACCCACAAATAGGTTTATTTACGGGTCATCCATTCCTAAGGGAGGCTGACGTTTCTTGGTTTTTCTTTTCAAGATTGTTTTATTGTTGTAGAAACATCATGAACAAGCCTCCCCTATTTTAAACTTCTAATGTGGAGGGTGCGGGCCGACTCGAACAAGGCCCGACACCCCTCTACCTTTTTCATTCTTGGTGAAATAATTTTTGTAATGAATTAAAGGAAATTTCAAAGCCTTCTCATGGAAGGAAATCCCCCATGGAGGTCGTAGGCATAGTCGGTGCGAAGAACAGACCACCGAAGCCGACCTGATGGTCCGCGGAGTATTTTGTCAACGATCGGAGGCGGGCGCAGGTGAGTGGTGGAATTCCACGATGGAGTTTCGGGAGGAGAACCACATCTATCCTAGGACACGGCGAGGCAACAAGACCATCAGCTGTGTTAGTGGCTGGTGGAGGCGGACGCAGTTGGGCGGTCGCATCGATGGAGCGGCCCGCAACTGCTGGTTGCGTTCTTTGGAGGAATGTGGTCGAAGACCGTCTGTGGGAGTTCAGCCAGTCGGACTGGCCAGCCACATGACACAAGCCACTATCACTTGACTAAGGTAGAGGAAACTGTCCTACGTCGACTGCGGGGCAAGTGGGGAGCTGGACGCGGCTTCCAGCCACCTCCTGGTCGGGTGACGAATTGGTCCGCCTTTGGCGGACCGGACAGGCCAGTGATCTTGACCCACGACCCAATAGACCGGACCTAGGTCAGGCCTAGTCAAAGTTGGGTTGGTTCGGTGGACCTCAAGATGGGTCGGCGGACCCTAGGATGGGTCGGACCGGACCTGGACCCAACCGGCCCATTTTTGGAAAAATGTCAATAACTTACAAATCCGGCGTCCAATTGAAGAGTTATTTGTGTTGTGGAACCCTTATGATGATTCAGATCTTTTGTCATACTCTATAGAGTATTTCATGGAATTTATAATTCAAAAAATTTCTTGGGGAGTGGTTCTCTTGAGATCAAGCGGGATACATGTAGAAACCCTACGGTTGGCTAAGACCTAAAGGATGCTGACGATCGACCCTATATGGATCAGATACTATACCCTAGTGGGAAGAGGATTTTGTGTGACCCAGTAGGCCCATGATGGGGAGCAGCATCTGTGTGATCCAGCAGACCCACAGTACTCAGCACGAGGATTACCTCAGTATGGTCATAGGTGGGAAGTAGCTTCTATGTGATCTGGAATGCCCACAGTGGGGAGCGACTACTGTGTAATCTAGAATACCCACATTACTCATCATAGATGAGTACCATAACAGTTCTAAGGTTAGTAGAAAGAGGCTTCTACGTGACCTAGCAGTCCCATTGTACTCATTAAGGAGGAGTTACCCAATAGTCGAGGTATTCAAAAATGTGACTAATGGTTCTACTTTCTTACTATAGAACATACATGTTGTGAGTTTTCTTGATTCGTGATCATGATTGGTGATCATGCTTTGTGGTTTGTTTGTGGATTTCTTTGTGGTCTTTCCTTTGTTGTTTTGGGGTCCCTATTGAATATTTGGTTACTCACCCCTACATGGGATTCGCCAACATGTGTTGGGTCTGGTGTAGATGACTACTTCCATGATGGAGGACTTGGTGGCTTAGGACCCTATGGTGCCCAGTGAGACCAGGTAAATGAGATGTGATTCTACAGCTTCTAGCAGCTACTCTGTACCAACCCATCAAGGTAGGGTTTTTCAGCGGATGGTTATCCAAAGCTTCTTTTGTACTTTCCTATTTTCCAGTTAATCTTTTGTTGGGTTTGTATTCTAGAACATTTGACTTTTTAGTTTTACTTGTAGTCAGTGGTTATTTATAGTGGAATGCTTGTTTACTTTTCTAGATTTGGGATGTGGTTGTGTATGTGTGTGTATAGGTACTCAAGAAAATGAATCCCAGTTCCAGTTTTATGCCTTCAGCACTAGTCACCAACCCATGCCTATCAAGAGGTGGGCTTTGGGAATGTCATGGCATGGGCCCCAGGGGATGGGTCATGATAAAGTGGTATAAAAGGTGGTCAATTCTACCTCTTAGACCAAGATTCTGTTGTTGTTTTTTCTGAGCAATAGTGTTAAATGTTTTGAGTTCAACATTCAGATTTGGGGAGTCCAGTTTCAGTGCATTGGCCAACGTATCCATACACCAGGACCCTAAATTCTATTTTTTAGCTCTATACATGAAAACATTAGTTGTATAAGTGTCTCCTTATGATTTTATTGAATAAAAGTCATCTCACCAGGTATAAACTTTTAATCGTGGTACATATTGATCTATTTCAAGATGTCTCCACGTAGACAACCATCTAGGATTCTGATACCTGATCGTGTAGACATCCCTCATAGTGATGAGGCGTCAGTTCAAGGACCAGTCCTAGAGATGGCCCTGCTGGGTGGTGCACTGGTGTTTCCACCACCTGTTGATCAGAATTTAATGTCATCATTACCAGTAGAGGACATATCTAGACTCAGTTCCTTGCATGAGTTTCATATACAAAGACCTCCTAGGTTCGGGGGAGAGTTAGATCCTCGGGTTTTTGAGAACTGGCTGAAGGTAGCTACGTGGGTCTTCCGTTTAGTGAGGACACCACTTAACCAGATATCAATCTTTGTTGCAAGCCTTATTTAGGGATCAGTAAGGAGATGGTGGAGTCTGATGATTCATACTCACGATGAGGTGACCCTCTCTTGGATTGAATTAAATTTTCTTTTCCAGGAAAGTTTTTTCTCACGGCTTTGTGCTCCATGCACATGCAGGAGCTGCTTCACCTATAGTAGGGCAGTCTGTTAGTGGATGAGTACTCTGTGAGATTTACAAACCTCTGTCACTACTCCACAAACATGGTGTGGGACCCTTTATTAAGGGATTGGGCCTTTTACCATGGATTCAGATGAGAGATCAGGGCATCCATGATGTCACACAGCATCCCCACTCAGGCTGGATTGTTGGAGAAATTTCTTCTTGTGGAGAGATTTCTAGTGGAGCATGCGCCGACAGCTAGAGCCACTAGCAGACCTCGGGTAGTATATTATTTAGTGGTGAGTAGCAGGAATCATATGAGGGGGCCCAAGAAGAATAGGTCTTTTATAGGGTGACCCCAGGACTCAGGATTGGCAGTGCGTGGATCCCTAAGAAGAGGGAGTCTGTAGGGAGGCTGGTTGTGCTTCACATGCAGCGGGCAGGGCAACATGGCTTGTGACTGCCCGACCCGCCATAAAGACGATCAAAAAATGGTCAAAGAACCACCAAGGCAGAGGAATAAATTTGAGAAAGGATATCCTCAGGGTGGTGGATGTGGTAGGGGAGCGGGATGAGCGGCAGACATTGGACGACGGTTCGAGGTTTTACCACCACCACCCCCAGGTGGTCCACCACGAGCTCAGGGAGCCGGCGAACAGGGGAGAGGGAAGCTTTAGGTGATCGATTCCTACAACCATGGAACTCTATAGATTATTAGAGGTATGATATTTGTCTTCTATACCTTATTTTCTATTCTTATAGACATAGGTTCCAGTCACTCTTTCCTTGCCACGGACTTTGTTTGAGGCTCGTATATTCTAGTGGAGTCATTGGCTTGATCCTTAGATTTAGAGACTTCTACGGGAGGGGATTAGATGATTAAAAATTGGTTTTGGTAGTGTGAGATTACTCTAGGAGTCAATATCTTCATCTAGGATCTCCTGGTAGCAGTTTCAAGGCCTTACAACGTCATCTTGGGTATATACTGGTTATCCAAAATCCATGTTCAGATCGACTGTTTTAGGTGCAAAGTGTGGTGTGTTTAGGAGGATGGGACTAGGTTTTTCTTCACCATCGAGAAGGGAACCTTTGTATGACAGGAGGTTCTTTATCAGAGGAGGGTGTAACTAATCACTCACCAGTTGACTAGCCTCACCCTTGGTGTGGTGGTTGAGAGGAGTCTGAGTTTTTATATAGTGGTGGACGAGTACGAGGATTTCTTTCATAAGGATGTTTTGGGACTACCTCCCCATAGGGAGGTAGACTTCTGTATAAACATGTACCCCAGGATGGCATTGATATCTACACTGTCATATCGGATGACTCTCGAGAAGCTTCTTGAATTGAGGGTACAGTTGGAGGAATTACAGGAGAAGAGCTTTGTGAGACCTGGAATTTCACCATGGGCATCCCCAATGTTGTTTTCTAGGAAGGAAGATGGGAGATTAAGGCTATGTGTGGACTTCTAGCACCTGAACCAGGTGACCGTGATGAACAAGTATCCACTGCATAGGATTGATGACCTCTTTGATCACCTGAAGGGAAGAAGGTGGTTCTCAAAGATCGACCTCATATTAGGTTATCATTAGCTTCATGTATGGGATGAGGATGTACTGAAGACAGCCTTTAGATTCCAATATGACCACTATGAGTTTTTGGTGATACCTATTAGCGTGACCAATTCCCTAGTAGTGTTCATAGGACTCGTGAACAGGATCTTCCATCCTTACGTGGATCGTTTCGTGGTAGTCTTCATTGATGACATCTTTGTATACTTAGCGTCAGAGGAGAAGCATGCTACACACCTACGTATTGTTGTGGGTAAACTTCGAGATCACTAACTTTATGGTAATCTCTTAAAGTTACATTTTTGGATACAAGAGGTCCACTTTCTGGTACATGTCATCTCAGGGGTTGTAGTTTCAATGGATCCAGTGAACATAGAGGTAGTGCTTTCTTAAGAGACACCCAAGAGCGTGACTGAGGTGCGGAGTTTCTTGGGGTTGGATGGATACTACCAGAGGTTCATGCCCAAATTTTCCAGAGTAACAGCACCTTTATCATCCTTGACATGGATGGGATTCCCTTCATGTGGATGTATAAGTGCCAGTAGAGTTTCCAAGAGATGAGACAGAGAATGATGAGTGCCCTTATCTTGAGACTACCATAAGAGGGAATTGAGTATGTAGTATTATCTAATGCATCAGGGACCGGACTGGGCTGGGTCCTGATTTAGGAGTGAGTGTTGATCGCCTAAGGCTCATAGCAGTTGATTCAACATGAACAGAACTACGTGACTGATGACCTTGAGTTAGTAGCAATGGTCTTTGCCTTAAAGATGTGGCGGTACTACCTGATGAATGAATGGTTTAGTGTCTACTCCAACCACAAGAGTCTCAGGTATATCTTCTCATAGAAGGACCTAAACTTGAGATAGCAGTGATGCCTGGAGTTCCTCTAGGACTATCACTTTGAGATAGTCTATACTCTTAGGAAGAGGAATTTGGTGGCAAACATGCTCAGCGGGAGGTATGGTTTAAAGCTACTAAGTGAGGCGACAGAGCATCTTGCCGCGATGCAAATATCCTTTGTGGATCATGATAGAGAAGCTTACCTTCAGTCAATGATTATCACTCCCCCACTCTTATAGTGATTTAGGGAGGCACAGCTTGTGGATATTGACTACAAGGCTTGACATGCTCAGATATCCTCAGGATAGGTTCCTGGTGTATTTTTGATAGGTGGGGAGCATGTTATCCTTTTCAGAGGATTCACCATAGTACTAGTGATGTTAATGGAGGAGGTGTTGAGGGACTTCCATAAGTCCTCTCTAGCAGTAAATCCTGGTATGGCTAAGATTTACCAGGACATTTGACATAAGTACTGGTATCCATGGATGAAGAAGGTGGTGGCAGAGTTTGTTTCACAATTCCTCACTTGTTAGCAAGTGAATATTGACCAACAGGTCCCAGTAGGCTTGGCACAACAACTTGATGTACCAGAGTGGAAATGGGATGGTATCTCCATGGAATTTTTGATAGGGTTACTATTCATGTCCAAGGGACCTGATTCTATCTTGGTGATCATTGACCGACTCACCAAGTAGGCTCACTTCCTACCCATCTAGAAGTAGGGATCAGTAGAGGGATTGGGACGCCTCTACGTCCAAAATATAGTGTGGCTTCACGGGGTTCCTTTGACGATCGTCTCAGACCGTGATGCACGCTTTACATCCTAGTTGTGAAAGGGATTGCAGGAGGAGTTCAAAACTCAGCTTTGCTTGAGCACATCTTTCCACCCTCAGGCATATGGTCATACAAAGTGGACCATACAGACCATGAAGTACATTTTTCATGCTTGCGTCCTTGATTTTCCTCATAGTTGGGAGGACCACCTACCACTGGTGGAGTTTTCGTACAAAAATAGATATCACTCCACCATCAGGATGGAACTATTTGAGGCCTTGTATGGTGGCCATGTAGATCACCTCTATGCAAGATAGACCTAGGGGAGTCAACACTCATGGGTCCATAGTTGGTACGGGATACCATTAAGAAGGTGCAGGTTATCCAGGACCAGATGAGGACTACACAGAGAAAGAAGAAATAATATACTAACTAGAGATGGAGACCCTTGGAGTTTGAGGAGGGAGACCATGTTTTCCTTCAGGTCTCACCCTGATGAGGATTGTGGATATTTGGCCAGGGCGGCAAGTTATCTCCGAGGTGTAGGTTCCGGGCATAGTGGAAGCGCGGTTGGGCCAGTACCCAAATTTAATTTTTACCATGATCAATTATTATTATGGGATCAATACAATGATGAACTCTAGTCTCCATAGAATAGAATCAAATATTTAGATAAAGAATGAATAGGCCCAGAACCTTTAGAGAGGATCTTGCACATCATGTTTATAATTAATTTAATTAATTTCATAAAGAAAATAACACATGGATCTTTTTTATTTTCTTCTTTGATGATGTTGATCATCATGATTGACCCTTTTGGATTATCTTGTTTCACTTTCAAGGATCCAAACTAGAATCTCTATAGTGGTGATCCACACGTGCTTCGATGGCCTCTGATCGACACCACTCGTTTTCTGGGTGCTAGCGCGGTGAAGTGAGTGTCTTGTGTCAATCATTATTGATCGCATATTATTCAACCATAAAGAACGTATATCATTCTTGAGAGGGTTAGGAAGAGGTTTCGAGAGAGAAATTGTTTAGCTCAACAATTCTCAATTTCCCGGGTATACAGATTGGTACATGGAACAATAGATGTTTGTGTATATTTATTGACATGGGGCTTCGTTTAAAATATTTAATTATGTAACAAAAATTAAATACATTCATAACCGTAGATAAAACCCATGATATTAATAATAATACCGTGTCATTATTTATGGTGCACCAACTTACACAAATTAGAATTATAAATAAAATTCTGCGTCACAAAATAATAGAAGCATTATTTTAATTTGTACCAACTAGTTAAATAATTACTTTTCATATTGTAAATAATTATTTTACTACCAGACCGACCTTGGTCCGCTCGAACTCCACTTCCATTTATTGAACACCCGAATAAATAAATAAATACTTATTAAATGTTCAATAAAATAAATAAATATATTTTACCCACAATCTAGTGAATAAATATTTATTTAATTTATGAAATAATTTTAACTTGAATAAAATTATTCCACAGTCTTTAGAATAATATTTATTAATTAAATTCAAATATAATTTAACTGAGACTATCAGAAACACTTAGTGTGTGACCCTCTAGGATTCTTTCTCGTTGGAATTAAGCGAGCTTGCCTAAAGTCCAAGAGTAATGTCTAGCAACGGGTCAAGGAATACAAGATAAAGAACTTAAAGTATAAACAATGACATCCACATACGAACACTCACTATGTAATATAATCTCTTTGTCGCAATATATCATCAAGAAGGTTTCATGATAGTGTCATCAACTTTTACTCTTGATATGTCGTTCTTTGACTACCTAAAATAAACTCATCGTTACACCATAGACATGGAATTTTTCACGATGGTTCTATTTCAATCAAAAGGATGAGATATCAACTTCCATAAATGTAAGGTAAAAATCCTTCCTCAACTTATAGATTAATAACATGTCACTTGTGATGCACCCAACGTACCCTACTTCCCGTCAACTGTCTGTGTGACGGTTTTCATCAGTAAATCAAAGTGTGTGCGTCGTGAAATGTATTAATTATAATCTTAAAGTCTAAGGATCATTACACATTCTTGTAGATATAAATATCCAATGACTCCAAAACATGCAGAATTCATACTAGTAGGTTTGTTCTCATAATCTCTTGTCTTGGAGATTACCAAGTGAGAACTTCATGAGAGGAAGTCTTATCTTCTTACAAGTACTCACACCTGATGGTCTGCATGCTATGTGTCCCATCATAGTATGTCATCCAACTATAGAACTATATTTAATAATATTGTTATATCATTTCAAGTTTCTCATCGTAGAGGGGAACTTCCATGAACTTATTAATCCAAAAAATACTCTAGGACACTATTACATCATAGTCATGCAGAACAATAATCAATATGTAATAAGATGTTTATTATTTAAATACATTAAATATCCATGTAATCAAAGTACAACCAGTCAGTTTTAGGACACTAACACTTATACAAGGTTTATTGGACCATTCCTGGTCCTCAACAAAGTTGGCAAGGTGGTGTACTGCCTATCTCTTCCCCCATAGATGCACTGGGTGCACGATATTTTCCATATGTCGCATCTAAGGAGGTATTTGCATGATCCATCATACATCATCAACTTGGGTAAGATGGATATTGATAATAGGGCGACATTTTTGGAGTTCTTGGTGGAGATAGAGGATCGATAGGAGTGGGTCATTCATGGATGTTTGATTCCTCTAGTACGTTTTTAGTGGTAGCACGGGATTCCCCAGGAGAGAATATGGGATTGGGAGGCTCATATTCATGCTCAGTAACCCCATTTGTTTGATTAGCCCTTGTTTTTAATTTCAGGGACGTAAATCCCTAAAGTGTGGAGAATGTAATATCTCAGAATTTCTGTGTAATTTTTTTAATTATATGGAATTATTTTGAGACCACATGCTTTGATGGCACATGATTCTAAGTCTCGGTGAGCCCGGAATAGAATTTTGAGCTTTTTTAAGTTCACTTAAGTAAACGTGTGAGTGGATTTTTCTAACTTTTGAACCATTTCTCGGATTGAAAATCTGAGGGCACTGTTGAACTCAGAATGCCAGGATTCACCTATAAAGGACTTAACTTCAAGCGACAAGGGTTGGATGAAAAATTTATCTTTCAAACTTTTTGGAAAATAATAAAATAACTTTAAAAAGTTATTATATTTCTGTTCTCAACCGTTGAGCGATGGACGATGGCACTATGGTGAAAAAACGAGGTGACGAAGAGGCACATTTAAATTAGGATCATTTACAGATCGTTTGTGATAGCATAATGATGTAACGTCGCAACATAATATAAACACTATAACATGTTTCATTTTTATTAAACTAATACATTGGAGAGTTGATAATTAAACCCTGGGGATTATATGATGAACCTACAGTGGTATTACTCTCAAAAAAAGAATAATAAATGTCGGTGGAACGTTAACAACTTCGACTCACCTAGAAGAACGAAGTGGAGAAGAAACAAATGCCTTTGACTCCTTGAACCTTCGTGGGTGGACTGATCAACATTGATCGAGGTAAGGGTTTTTTTCAGTCTATGTTTTCCACATTCTTCATTTTAAACAACAAATGTAGATCAACCCACTAATAGGTTAATTTTTGGATCGTTTGTTCTTGCGAGAGGGTGACGTTTCTTGATTTTTCTGTTTGGGATTGTTTTATTATTGTAGAAATATCATGCCCAAGTCTCCATTATTTTAAAATTATAATATGGAGGGAACGGGCCTACTCAAACAAGGCCTAACCCCCCTCCACCTTGTGCATTATTGGTGAAAATATTTTTGAAACAGTGGCAAGGAAAGTTCAAATCCATCAAAGGGAAGGAAATACCCCATGGAGTTCGTAGGCATAGTCAACGTAAAGAATGGACCACCGGAGAAGACCCGGTGGTCCGCGGAGTACTCTTCCGGTGGTGGCGGCCCGCGGCGGTGGATGTGGGATAGTGGAGCTACACCACGATGGCGCTCCAAGAGGAGCATCGTGGATAGCCCTGGCCACAATGAGGTGACAAGGCTGCCGGTTGTGTCAGCAACCGATGGAGGTAGACATGGTCGGGCGGCCATGTCGTTGGAGTAGCCCGAAACCATGGGCTATGTTCTTCAGAGGAATGTGGTCAAAGACCGCATGTGGGAGTCTGATTAGACAGAATGGTCATCCATGTGGCGCAAGACACAGTTACTTGACTGCAACAGAGGAAACAACCCCGTATAGGCTGCGGGGAGAGGGGGGAGTCGGACACGGCTTCTAGCTGCGTCATGGTTGGGTGACAAAATGGCCTACCTCTGGCAGATCAGCCAAGCCAGTGGGCCATACCCATGTCCCAATGATCCTATGAGTCAATATACTGGACCAAGGTCAGGTCGGGTCTGGGTCAGGTCGGTGGACCCTAGTCCAGGTCGGGTTGGTGGACTGCAGGCCAGGTCGGGTCGGTACGGCCGAGTCGGACCAGACCCAGACCCAATCATCCCCTTTTTGGAAAAATGTCCATAACTTGAAAATCATAAATCTAGTTGATGAGTTGTTTATGACAGTGTAACCCTCTAGAGAAGACGGATCGTTTGGAATACCCTAGGGAGGATTTCATGGAAGTTGTAATTTGACGAATGGCTTGGGGAGCAGTTCTCCTGAGATCAAGTGTGCTACGTTCAGAAATAATGTGGTTCGCTGAGACCTAAAGACTACTGATGAGAAACCATGTGTAGATTGAATATTATAGCCCAGTGGAAAGCGGATTTTGTGTGACCTGGTAGGCCCATAGTGGGGAGAGGCTTCTGTGTGATCTGGTAGACCCACAGTACTTGATACGAGGAGTACCTCAGTATGGTAATAAGTGGGAAGTGGCTTATGTGTGATCAGGAATGCCAACAGTGGGGAGAGGCTTCTGTATAATCTAGAATACCCACGGTACTCATCAGGGATGAGTACCACAGTAGCCCTAAGTTTAGTGGGAAGCAGCTTCTGTGTGACCTAGCAGGCCCACTGTACTCATTGAGGAGGATTTCTCCAGCAGTCGAGGTGTTCAACTATGAGACTAATGGTTCCACTTCCCTACTCTAGAATATACCTGGTATGAGATGACTCTCTTTGTGATCATTTTTAGTGATCATGCTTTTTGGTTTTTTTTTGACTACTTTTTGGTCTCTCCTTTTCTATTTTGGGGCCCCAAGTGAGTATTTTGTTACTCACCCCTACACGGGCTTCGCCCGCATGTGTTGTGTCTAGTGAAAAAGATCGCCGCCTTTACAGAGGACTTGGTGGCTCAAGACCCAATGGTGCCCAGGGAGACCAGGTAGACAAGATGTGCTTCTATGGATTCTAGTTGTTACTCTATACTAACCCATCAAGTGGGGTTTTCCAGTAGATGGCTATCCAAAGCTTCTTTTGTACTTTCCTTTTTTTCAGTTAGTGTAATTCCCTGACCCCAGAAGCCCAGATTTGGTGCATTATTAGTTATCATTTTCATGATCATAAAAGATCAAGTCTCGAAAGACCGATTAGTTTAGTAGCCTTGGAAGTACTAGATACATTAATAAGGTTTACATTACATCATAAAATGGAAAACCACAACAACATTGTCTCCATAGACAACACTGAGATCCCATAGACTATCCCTAGAGGTCAGTCATAATATACTTCTTTGCATCCTAGGAAAATAAAACATAGAAAGGGGTGAGCTCATATGCTCAGTAAGGATAATATTATAGCAGAAACATTCATAAATAAGCATAAACATATAAGGCAATTTATAAGAATAGAACAAAAGACTTTTAAACTTGAACATCAGCATAATATGGAAAAGATAAAATCAAATAATTTCATTTACTTATTCACATGGATATTCTACTAGTCGAATGATCATAAGAAATATCAATAACCACTTTCATAATGATTGAATTCATAATGCCAAACTATCATAATCACATAGTCAAGGCCTTGTTCCAAGATAACAAATAAGATTTTGTCAAGGCCTTGTTCCAAGACACTAGTTTGTCTCATGAGACCTATCGATGCATCGGGGAGCTATAGCGGGCTCCACCCATCACTTACTAAGTCCAATACATTCCTCATATGAAAATTTTGAAACATAACATAAAAATTTGTATTAAAACTAGCATACAAAATGTCAATATTTTATCCACAGGCCATGAATGGTTTAAAATAGCACATCCACAGTCAAACATAACTCATTCGATAAAATATGGAAGATTGTATTGTATCAGATTAACCTCAATCGATAATAATGAAGGATATTGACATAGATGAAAATAATCATCAAAACTATTAGAGAGAAATATCCCCCTTTTTTGAAATCATTTAAAAGTCACACTATTTGTCAAGAAGCCATTGAAAAATATACTTTTGAATCAAAGTGTCTCGTACCACTTTGAAACTTTTGAAATGAATATTGATTTGAAAACTTTAATGTCCATATAAATAAATCCTTAAAACCATTTTTAAAACATGGACATTAATGAGAAATATTTAGAATAATAAATCTTTAAAACATTTTAAAATGATATTTTAGTTAGAGTTATTAACCAAAATAGAGACACTTGAATAAAAATAATTGAGGTAATCAAAACTTTTTAATATCATGAGAATAAATGGATTCATGATATACTATGTCAAAGTACATTATATACACCATATAAAAGTGATTTGGTGTATAACAACAAAGAAGTCTCAATGGAATGTAAATTGAGATGAAATCTCTTATAAAGACCATATCCTTAAGTTAAGGATAAATGAATGACATAATTATGTGTGAAAAATATAAATACACTCAATATGATTGGATATTCAGTTTAATTCAATCAGATGGCATTCACACATATTCTTGTAAAAACAACACCAATGGATTGAATGCTTAACTCAGCAAATGGAGACTGAGTCAAAATTACTCTTATCAAGTTCATATCGATGACTTGAGAATTTATCAATGGAGTGATTATGTGTATAAAAAGTATATCCATATAAATGGGAGTGGAAATTATGACATAATAAAATGAATAGTGATTCCACATATAATCTTGGAGTAAAATAATCAATGAAGTATGCGTAAAGCCGAATGAGTGGAAATTGAAATTTAAAATTCTCTTATCGATTTGGTAACTTAAGAAACATACACCCATTAAAGAAGGATCACACAATGATAATGTAAATATCCATAAATTAAATTATATTACACAATTAATACAATCATGGGCAGTACACACACCCCATGCAATAAATAAGTGGTGAATAATGGAAATCTCATGGAATTAAAAGTGAGATAAGAAACCATTTACTTTGTACTTTTTCCTTAGTTGAGGGTAGGTTAAACTCCTGTATAATGTTGAAATAATTTTTATTGAATTATTAAAGAATTATATACATTAATATGATATCATATATGATCTTTTAACATTGATTTGTTAATAATATCTTAGTATTATCGTCGTTTCGGGTGTTAACGGATTCATTTTCCTTTATATTCTTTGTTATGTGAGCCATATTTTTTATGTATGGTATGTATCTTATTCATATAATAAATGATATCATGTCTCTAAACATTATTTCTAATCATAAAATGAAATTTATTCTTTAATGGATACGATGGGGAATGAATCTTATCGCATTCGTGGAGACGGTAATTCGTACGTATGCACGAGCAACAATATCACTATTTTGATATTGAAATAATATATAATTGGATGTTACATCATATATAAAGAATAATTATAATTTTATATTTATTATTTACATAAATTACACATCATTATTATACCAATCCAAATAATAAAGTATTGAATAACAATTACACCACGACATGGAGAGGGTAATCCGTACGTATGCATGTATGGTGACATGTCATTCAAAGGATGGATAGAATAATGAAGATGGTTGTACCATATTTATAATAACTTCACATTATATATATGATACTGGAGTGATTATTTTATAATGTAAATAACAAAAAAGAAGAAGTGGAAGAAGAAAAGAACTTGAAAGA
This sequence comes from Viscum album, assembly GCA_963277665.1. Lineage (NCBI taxonomy): Eukaryota > Viridiplantae > Streptophyta > Magnoliopsida > Santalales > Viscaceae > Viscum > Viscum album. The sequence continues at coordinate 1,771,691,976 of OY728152.1, forward strand.
GGGTGGTGAAATTATTACCTCTTCTTCGGGTTCTTCCTTTTGATTGATCAAAAGGGCTCCTTAAGTTGGCTTTATGATCAAAGGAGGGAATCTAGGATGATGTTAGGAAAGTTTAGAGGATATTTTGGAAGGTTTTTTCTGAGACAAAAGGCTTTGAAGGTGTGAATTTGTGAGTAGGGGGAGTTCCCTTTTACAAGAGGGGTGAGGGGCACCTTAGAAAAAGTTAGAAATATTATTTTATAATAAATTCATATTGGGTTTCTAATGGCTAAAAAGTGAATTATTTAAATTTTAAGGTGGGTATAGGTCTCAAACCACTCAATAAATAGGTTTTATATAGGTTTGTGTCACTATATTAACTTTATCTTTTTTATTTAACTCTTAGTTAAATAGTTTGACATTTACCATGTCTCTTTGTATTTTTATATTATATCATTAATAAACTTAATATATACTTCCAAGAGACCCCCAAGTGATCCATTAATGATAAAAATATAATTATATAAGTCCTTTGTCTAAACCTTATATTTTTAGGAATAGAATATCAATTAATAATATAATATTCTTTTTAAAAACTCATTTATGTAAATTTTGACATTATTTAATAATTGATTTTTGTTAAAGTCTTAAAGACTTTATTAATTCGAACCAAATTCATTTAAGAAATTATAACATGTAATATTAACTAATAAAATTCTTGGATTTCATCAAAACGATCAAATTATATTTATTTTAACTTTTATAATACCAATTATAAGATTCTTTCATTAATAAGGAAACTTCTTCATCCTTATTGTGTCAAAAATAAATTTAATTATTAAATGCCTAAAAATTTTATATAAAATATAATTATGTAGTAAATATTTTTAGATTTATAATTAATATTTATAGACTAAAATATAACATATATAACCCTATGTAAAAATTGTTTTTTTAAAAGATATATGCTTATGTCATTTTTGTATTTACTTTAACTTAATTAAGATAAAGTGTCATTATCACTTACAAGTGGCTCCATGGGGTCCCAAAATCAACCCAAATATGCCCATGATCGGAAATGTATCAACCAATAGGGTTAGGACACGTTTTAGGGTAATTTAATATTATTATAATATATTTTTTTATCCTTATTTAGCGGATTTACCCTTTATCCATGGTAAATAAAATATTTACCGAAGTAATTATTCAAAATATATAAAAATAAAAGTTACCTATTTACACAATTTGGACCTCATGATTATAAATATGGAATCTATTTTTTAAAATTCAAAACATAGAAGTGGCAGAAATTAATTTAAAATTAATTCTCGTTGTCAAAACAATGAGCGTGTTTTTTAAGAAATAATAACTATCAAAATTTTGACACTTGTTTATGTCTAGTTTAAATTTGAAATTACATCCAATTACCAATATTTGATTAAATGGTAAAAATATATTCTAATTATACTTTAAAACCTCTCTATAGTATAATTTATCACTATAAATTATTTGGATTAAAAAAGTTGTTTTCAATTAATGTTTAGTATTTTTCACTATTCATCAAAATTTGAATGTTTTCTAAAAAATTCCAAAAATTAACCCTAGACTAATTTTGATATTTGGAATATAAAAATTATTTCTATTTTGAAAGATAAAATTTATAAAATTTCAAAAAGTGGATACGACTCTTCATAACGGCTAGTTTGATTGGTTGTGGTGTGTGTTAGAACTCAAAGTTGCGTATAACACATGCTACTGTATTATTCAAAGGAAAGCATACCATGGAAGCTTGGGGTGTTACATTATCCCCTCCTTCAAATAATTTCATCCTCGAAATTTTTTTAAAAAAATTGGGCTTGGGAATATAATGGAATATCCCACATCGGAAAAGGAGTCAATAAAACTACCACTTTAAAAGAAAGAAAGAGAAGTACAAAGGTCACCCAAGATAACCCATACTAGGATTCCATGTAGGAAAACGTGGATATGGATGATAAACTAAGTGTAAAGTTCTGATAGAGAGGGATAGGAAACATGATCAGGAGAAATTTAACAACAAGAAAACCACAAACTTGTGATGGGACAAACGGTCATTAGTCTCCCAGTAAAAAAAGTAAACGGAAAAAAAAAATTAAGTTACATTACATAAAGATGAGGAATTAATTTATGAGATTGAATAAGAAAATAAAGAGATATACTTACTTTTTAAGTATAGTTTCATTCTTTAATAAATTTCTACCATTAACACATTTTTTTAAACAATGAGTATTCAAGAAGACATGGTCACACTAGAAGAGCTAGAATAAACTTTTATAGAATCACATGATCCACAAAGGATAAACTATATATTTACATTATATTTAGAGATTAATCAAAACCAAAATGGTTAGTATAAGATCTGATGATCCCCCCCAAAGGATATTCCATTAGAGAAACAAAAACTAATCTTAATTTCAAAAACTAAACCAACAATACCCCAAAGTTAAATAAATACCATTCAATAAACAATTTTCCTTAAAATCCTTCAATATAATCCAAACTAATATTGAAACCCAAAACTTAGAAGAATTTGGTTATGTAGTCTTCCACGTTAAATTGTATCTCCAAATGACATCAACTACTCTTAAAGTCACATACTTAAAAATAATTAACCTAATCACATATTCTCTATTATCAGTTAATAATTTCCATAAATAACCCAAATCACTATAAATCCACAATAAAAACATACATAAAAATCCACCATTACTCCTCAAATTAAATCCCATAGTATTATATTTTCCTTGGGCATATAGTGTTCCAAAAAAAGCAAACATCCTCCAAAATAACATTTATCACTTAATCACCGAATCGTTTTCCTATAATAAGGGTATTTATTTGATAAGACATAAGATCCCAAATCAACTTATTATTGATCAATAAAATAATTTAACTAAAAATAATTAGTCACACTAACCAGGGACTTCATGTAGTCTAGTGGAAGGTGATAAATCCCAATCGCACTTTGGTTGTGGGTTCGATTCCCACAGCTTTGTCCGACGCGATGGGTTGTCACATGGTCTGTGTGTTGTACTTTTTCAAAAACTATATTTTATAACATTACCAAAATGAGATAGATTCCTCAAAATAACCATAAAATAATTTAACCAAAAATGTTATCTCATACCTTTCATTTTCTTCCCCAAATATAATAACTTGTAATTGCCCCAAACCCAATGTTTATATAAAACCAAATGGTTATTTATAACTATATCCACAAGAGAACAGATAAGTCTTCCTCAAATATCATTTTCACATGACAAACTACAGGGTTACAAATAAAATATAAAATTATTCCAAAGTAATCCCATCAACAAGGAGTACTAGTACATTTAAAAATTCCTCCAACCATTTATTTCCACATAGCTTCTTCTTTGACCAAGAAAATATCCTATGGAATAGGGAATTCACTTGGGTAATGGCCAGGTCCCCTACATTTACAAAAAATGACTGTAAATGGATTCTTGGGACCATTTTTATTTTCTTCCATAGTACACTTCATGTTTCCTCAGAAATTCTTCACTTTATGTCCTTCTTTCCCACACATAAAGCATTTCTTTGTTCCATTGAGACACTTTATTGGGTGTCTCCTTCCACATTTCTTGCATGATGGAAATTGAGGATTCTTTTATACATGGTCTCTACTGCTGGAGATCTTATCATTCATCACCTTTCTCTTCTTTATGGAGTCCAGGAGTTGGTTAATATATATGTTATTGATCATATTTTTGGAAAACTGATTTGGCATGAACACGATATCTTTTATGCCTATCAACTTTCCATTTTGTTTCTCATTTCCACCATAGTTCCCACCTTGTACATCATTCTCAAAGTTAATATGAATTCCTTGGAATCCAGCCATTTACTAAAACTAGAAATCATTGTGTGAGTAATAGTAGTCATAAGATCATTTAGAGAATATAATGACACCTTATTCTCAATTTGAAACACCTTAGGATTAACCAAGGTCATTTATTCTCATCTTATATTAAAATACTTCAAATCAGTTTGTAAAGAAAATGTAAATTATCCTAAGAATATCTCCCAGGAGTGTCATAACCAAGAGTGAAGCAAAGCCCATTGTCGTGCACCAGTTCCCGTTCGAGTCTAGCTCAAAGAGGTGTTTTCATGTTTTACCCCTAGGTACATCTGTGCCAGAGCAGCCTCTACCTACTTGTATCCATATAGGGATGTTTTGGTCTGAAAACTCACAAAATCTCTATAATACCAAAATTCTAGGAAGTTCTTCTATATTATTCCTCAAAGTCCATCATAGGTCTATGTGCCCTAATCAGAGTTTATCTAAATCTAGTTTCCAAGGTTTGTACTAAACTTCCTCTGATAGAAACTGTAATGCCCCGACCCCAGAAGCCTAGAGTCAATGCATTATTATGTATCATTGGAATGATCATAAACGATCAAGTCTCGAAATACCAATTAGTTTAGTAGCCTTGGAAGTACTAGATACATTCATAAGGTTTACATTACATCATAAAATGGAAAACTACAACAACATTGTCTCCATAGACAACTCTAAGATCCCATAGGCTATCTATGGAGGTCAGTCATAATATAATTATTTTCATCCTGGGAAAATAAAACATAGAAAGGGGTGAGCTCAGATGCTCAGTAAGGATAACATTATAGTGGAAACTTTCATAAATAAGCATAAACATTTAAGGTAGTGTATAAGACTAGAACAAAAGCCTTTTAAACTTGAACTTCAACATAATATGGCAAAGATAAAATCAAATAATTCCATTTATTTATTCACATGGATATTCTACTAGTCGAATGATCACATGAAATATCAATAACCACTTTCATAATGATGGAATGCATAATTCCAGACTATTATAACCACATAGTCAAGGCCTTGTGCCAAGAGTACAAATAAGATTTTGTCAAGGCCTTGTTCCAAGACACTAGTTTGTCTCATGAGACCTACCGATGCATCAAGGATCTATAGTATGCTCCACCCATCATTTACTAAGTCCAATTCATTTCTCATATGAAAATCTTGAAACATAACATTAACATTCATATTAAAACTAGCATATGAAATGTCAATAATTTATCCACAAACCATGAATGGTATAAAAATAGCACATCAAAAGTCAAAAATAACATATTCGATACAATATGGAAAATTGTATTGTATCAGATTAACCTAAATAGATAATAATAAAGGATATTTACATAGATGAAAATAATCATCAAAATTATTAGAGAGAAATATCCCCCTTTTTCTTGAAATCATTTAAAAGTCACACTATTTGTCAAGAAGCCAATTAAAAATAGATTTTTGAATCAAAGTTTCCCATACCACTTTGAAACTATTAAAAGGAATTTTAATTGAAACATTTAATGTACATATAAATAAATCATTAAAACTAGTTTTAAAACATGTACATTAATGAGAAATATTTAGAATAATAAATCTTTAAAACATTTTAAAATGATATTTTAGTTAGAGTTCTTAACCCAAATTGAGACACTTGAATACAAAAACTTTAGGTAATAAAAACTTTTTAATATCATGAGAATAAAGGGATTCATGATATAATATGGAAAAGTACATTATATACACCATATAAAAGTGATTTGGTGTATAACAACAAAGAACTCTCAATGGAATGTAAATTGAGATGAAATCTCTTATAAAGACCATATCCTTAGGTTAAGGATAAATGAAGGACATAATTATGTGTAACAAATATAAATACACTCAATATGATTGGATATTCAATGTAATTAAATCAGAGTACATTCACACATATTCTTGTAAAAACAACACCAATGAATTGGATGCTTAACTCAACAAATGAAGACTGATTTAAAATTACTCTTATCAAGTTCATATCGATGACTTGAGAATTTATCAATGGAGTGATTATGTGTATAAAAATTATATCCATAGAAAGGGGAGTGTAAATTATGACATAAGAAAATGAATAGTGATTCCACACATAATCTTGGGGTAAAATAATCAATGAAGTATGCGTAAAGCCGAATGAGTGGAAATTGAAATTTAAAATTCTCTTATCAATTTGGTAACTTACGAAACATACATACATGAAAGAAGGATCGTAAAATGATGATGTAAATATCCATAAATTAAATTATATTACACAATGAATACAATCATGGGAAGTACACACACCACATGCAATAAATAAGTGGTGAACAATGGAAATCTCACAGAATTAAAAGTGAGATAAGAAACCCCTTAATTTGTACTTTTTCTTTGGTTGAGGGTAGGTTAAACTTCTATATAATGGTGAAATAATTTTTATTTAATTATAAAAGAATTATATACATTAATATGATATCATATATGATATTTTAACAGTGATTTGTAAATAATATCTTAGTATTATCGTCGTTTCGGGTGTCAACAGATTCATTTTCCTTTATATTCTTTGTTATGTGAGCCATATTTGTTATGGATGGAATGTATATTATTAATATACATAATTATATCATGTCTCTAAACATTATTTTTAGTCATCAAATGAAATTTAGTCTTGAATGGATACGATGGGGAATGAATCTCATCGCATTCGTGGAGACGGTAATTCGTACGTACGCACGAGCGACAATATCACTCTTTTGATATTAAAATAATATATAATTGGATGTTATATCATATATAAAGAATAATTATCATTTTATATTTATTATTTACTTAAATTACACATCATTATTATACCAATCCAAATAATAAAGTATTGAATAACAATTACACCACGACGTGGAGACAGTAACCCGTACGTATGCACGTATGGTGACATGTCATTCAAAGGATGGATAGAATAGTGAATATGGTTGTAAGATATTTATAATAACTTCAAAGTATATATATGATACTGGAGTTATTATTTTAGAGTGTAAATAACAAAAAATAAGAAGTGGAAGAAGGAAAGAACTTGAAAGAGGGTGGTGAAATTATTACCTCTTCTTCGGGTTCTTCCTTTTGATTTAATCAAAAGGGATCCTTAAGTTTCCTTTATTACCAAAGTAGGTCCTCTAGGATAAATTTAGGGAAGTTTATAGGATATTTAGGTAGGTTTAGGCTGAGCCAGAGGGCTTTGAAGGTGTGAATTAGTGAGTAGGGGGAGTGCCCTTTTATAAGAGGGGTGAGGGGCACCATAGGAAAATCTTGAAATATTATTTTATAATAAATTCATATTCGGTTTATAATGGATAAAAATTATATTATTTAGATTTTAATGTGGGTATAAATCTAAAATCACTCAACCAATAGGTTTTAGATAGGTTTGGGTCACTATATTAACTTTATCTTTTTGATTTAACTCTTAGTTAAATAGTTTGACATTTACCATGTCTCTTTGTATTTTTATATTATATACTTAATAAACTTACTATATACTTCCAAGAGACCAAAAAGTGGTCTATTAATGATAATACTATAATTATATAAGTCCTTTGGCTGAACCATAGATTTTTAGGAATAGAATATTAATTAATAATATAATATTTGTTTTAAAAACTCATTTATGTCAATTTTGACACTATTTAATAATTAATTTTTTTTAAAGTCTTAAAAACATTATTAATTCTAAAACAATTCTTTCAAGAGATTATAACATGTCATATTAACTAATAAAATTCTTTTATGTCATCAAAACTTTCAAATTATATTTATTTTAACATTTATAATACCAATTATTTGATTCTTCCATTAATAAGGAAAATACTGAATCATTATTCTGTCAAAAATAAATTTAATTATTAAATGTATAAAAATTATAAATAAAATATAATTATGTAGAAAATATTTTTATATTTATAATTAATATTTATAGTCTAAAATATAACATATATAACTTTATGTAAAAATTGTTTTTCTAAAAGATATATGTTTATGTCATTTTTGTATTTACTTTAACTTAATTAATATAAAGTGTCATTATCACTTACAAGTGGCTCCATGGGGTCCCAAAATCGACGAAAAGATGCCCATGGCTGGACATGTATCAACCAATAGGGTTAGAAAACGTTTTAGGGTAATTTAATATTATTTGTTTACCCTTATTTACCGGATTTACCCTTTAACCATGGTAAATAAAATATTTACCAAAGTAATTATTCAAAATGTCTAAAAAAAAGTTACCTATTTATACAATTTGAACCTCTTGATTCTAAATATGGAATCCATTTTTCTAAATTCAAAACATAGAAGTGGTAGAAATTAATTTAAAATTAATTCTCATTGTCAAAATAAAGAGCGTGTTTTTAAAAAAATAATAACTATCAAAAGATTGCCACTTGTTTATGTCTAGTTTAAATGTGAAATTACATCCAATTACCAATATTGGATTAAATGGTAAAAATATATTCTAATTATACTTTAAAACCTCACAATATTATAATTTATCACTATAAATTATATGGATTAAAAAAGTTTTTTTTAATTAATGTTTAGTATTTTTCACTATTCATCAAAATTTGAATGTTTACAAAAAAATTCCAAAAATTCACCCTAGGCTAATTTCAATATTCCGAATCCAAAAATGATTTCCATTTTTATGGATAGAAATTATAAAATTTCAAAAAGTGATTATTACTATTCATAATGGCTAGTTTGATTGTTTGTGGTGTGTGTTAGAACTTGAAGTTGCGTACAACACACGCTACTGTATTATTCAAATGGAAGCATATCATGGAAGCTTGGGGTGTTACCGTTAGTCTTTTTTGGGTTTATATTATATCCCATTTTACTTTTTAGTTTTTCTTGTAATCGGTGATTATTTATAGTGGCATGCTAGTTTACTTTTCCAACTTTGGGATGTGGTTGTGTATGTGTACGTACAGGTACACATTAAAATGCCTCCCACTTGCAGGTTTACGCCTTCGACGCTATTCGCCAACCCCTGGCCTTTGGGAGGTGGGCTTTGGGTATGTCACAACACGGGCCCTAGGGAACGGGTCATGATAGTCTCCTATGGGCCAAAAATGCTAATACCAAATGTGTATATAATAATTCTTGTAAAAATTTCCTCATATATACTGTTCTATTCATAATCCATTTCTTTAGCTCATGGAATTCCTTCTCTATTCTCATATGTAGAATAAAAAGAGAGAATTATTTTAAAAAATAACCTCCTTAAATCTCCCAACTCTATAGAGTAAATATCTTAATGTTGCCTCATGTTCTTGATAGGAATCTACCATTTATATTCTTCACTATAAAAATATTAAACAAAAAAATAAATTTCTCATGCTCTGATCACTACAAAATAAAAAATATCATTTCAGTGTTACTAATCCATTATTTAGAAATTAGTGGATTAGTATACCCACTAAAATAATGTGGATGTTTTCTCAGGAATAAATCTACATTATATTATTCCCTTTATTTCTAATTTGGAAAATCATCATGATTTATTAATTGAGGATTTTTGCGTAAGCATATAAACATGATTCTTCATTACAAGTCCCATAACATTTGGTTGTTTATAAGGAAAAACGTGTAATTGTTCATCACATTTATCATTGTCAATATTCCTCCAGGTTCTATTCATTGAATAAAACCAAAAATCATATTTATAAAAACTATAATCATAGTGATAAATCATATAATCATGAAAAATAGTTCATAGGATGTCTAGATCATGGTACCTTATTTTCAATCTATGAAACCTTAGTTTTAATCTCAGCATCCATGGTCCTAATATACTCAAATCCATTATAATGGTTAATAAAAAAATATGAATTAACCAAACAATATCCCCTTGAAGTGTATATCACTTTCTATAGTCTTGTTCCCACTCATCCTAAAATGATGATAGTCAAGTGAAATCCTAATATACCACTTTTAGAGTTATTATGCCTTGGTGCATCTACACCACAAATGCATCCACATTCCAATATCTAGTAATTAATGTTTTTCTTAGAAATAACACACAATTTATAATTTACCAAAGTTTCAGAATGTTATATTACACTTAGAATTATCTATGGTGTTTTAAATATGGTTCTATAATCCTAATTTTTTAAAAAATACTAAATACTTCTCTGATACCAACTGAGGTGACCCAAACATTGCATAATTTAATATTAAAATTTTTCATATGATTATTAAATAAATCACTTAACAATACACACCCAATAATCATAAAGGTTTTGTGTCTTTAAAGACTACATAAATAATATTATTATATCATGTAAGACCTTCGACATCTCCCAAAAATATCTTCTCACATTGTACACTTCTTATCCATACCCTACATAAAATATTTATTCATAACCTAGGGAAGGGAAACATAAGAAAGTGTGATAATAGATTATCACTAAGGGTAAACAAGGTAGATATCAATCAATGATCATATGTAAGTATATCATGAGCATGAGGGTATGATAACATAAACATAACATTTGAAATTAATAAACCACAATTCATAGATCATAATCATGACACAAGGATTTGGGAGATAAAAATACATGAATCTTAGAAATATTAGAGATCATCATCCACAAGATCAAGTCATAAACATATAGATAGTGGAATAAAAAGTGTGGCATAATCATAATCATAGAAATATTATTTTAGGGATTCCTATTAAGAAACTCATTATATGTTAGGGTTTTGATAACCACCTAAGTACTAGCTTTGGGATTGGAATAACCTCCCATTTTCCCTCTTTCATGCATGGGATAACCTCCCATATACCCTTAGATCTTATAAACATTAATTAATACTCAATTATTTGGAGGTATTTAATGGAATCACCCACCACATCCATTCATATATATTCCATAAGATTATGAAAATATTTATCATTTTCTTATAGCTTAACTCAAGGAATGGAAAACGAGTTTCATTAAGATTTATTCATCATAATAAATTACCATATGGATAATTAATTAGGATGATATCATTGGATCATATATCTAGTGATTCATAAGTAAAATTAAAGTATGTTTTGATAGATGAAAATGTTATTAAAATATCACTATAAAATATCCTGATGATGATACCCTTTTTATTTTGGAATCAACTATTTAAAATAAAAAGATTTACAGAATATTAGAAAAATAATTTTAATTTAAAATAACCAAGGAAACCTATTATGTAAGCATCAAGGAAGACAGTATTCACGATGGAGGGGAAATTATTTCATGCTATAAATGTTAAAAAATGATTTTGTTCACATATTTTTTAGAAGTATCTCATTCAGAAAATGATAAAAAAAATTCCTTTCAAAACAATTATAAAAAGTAGAAAATGGGTAAAAATTAAATTAGTTAATCATAAGGGGATATTAAAATTATTTTTGAAAACATTTAATTGAAAATATTGACATTGGAGAAAAATATTTCTGACTAAATAGAAAAAAAAAGTCGACTTTCCTTAAAAACAATCATCTAGAATTTTTAGTATATAGAGAGATTAAAATTAAAGGAAAAAATAAAAATAAAAAAATAACTAGTGGATAATAAATAATATATTAATTTATATATATATATATCATGCAATTTCATCATCATAAATTTAATCAGATAATAATCTTGGAAAAAGTGAGATTGTAACTTAAACCCTTACCTTATGTACAATCTTCTTCATAAGTTCTTGTAAACACCTGTATAATAAATTTAAAATTATCATAATTATATATGTAAACCATATTAATAATTAAAATATAATATATGATTAATTTATAACATCTTATCACCTATTTATTAAAAATTCATTATTAAAATCACTATTCAGGTTGATAACTGTTTATATTCTCATACATGTTTTAGTTTGGAAGATTTGGTCCATACACTTTTATTATGGTTCTATCATCAAAATAATTTTAATATTGCTACAAAATATCATATATACTAATTATATACATATTTATAACCATATATAAAAGTTATACATATAAAAATGAATTAAATCATTCCTGGATATAGTAGTCCACTCGTACGCTTGGGCGCTATTTTCATTTTCTAAAGAAAAGAAATAAATAAGGATAAATGTTATTTTACCATTAAATAACCATAATTATATCATAAATGTCATAAATATTTATTAAATATACCATTATATCCATCAATTTTTAGTGGTGATTGAAAATAAATCATATTTATTAGTGAAGGTAGTAGTCCATACGTACATGAAACTTTCATTTTAAATTTGATAAAATTGAGGTTGAAAATGGTTGTAACATAATCATAATAAAATATAATTATATTTATTATAAAATATTAATTATTTGATTATGGATACAATATATTTATAGGATTTATAGGAGTACATAAACTAAGAAAGATTTGGGTAAGATGATTACCTTTTTTTGAAAGATCTCTTTGGCTTAAACCTATGCCTTATTAGGATGATGACAAGGATATAATAAGAGATCAAGAATTAATGGAAGGAATTTTAGAAGGATTATTGTAAGTTCCTAGCTAAGATGTAGGCCTTTATGGTTGTGAATAAGTGAGGATAATAGGTTCCCTTTTATAATTGTCGGTTGGGATGCACATGAAATTTCATAAAATAATTAAATAATATAAAGTGGATTTACAAGGAAAGTGGAACAAATTGTAAAATTATTCATATTTATGATAATATAAGGTTGAAATATATTCGAAAAATAATTTTTATAAATTTTTATGCGTCATTTTTACCATTATGTCTAGTTTAACCCCCATTACTATCCTATTTTAAACTTAACCATAGTAACAAATTTTTATAGTGTCTACTGTATAGTATGGTAAAAATAAATGTGGAATCATTAAAAAATTACATGATAATTTTAAATATTGAATCAATTTTAACACATTAAATATCTATATTTGGGATAAACTAATTTCAAAATTAGTTCACAAAACCTAAAGAAAACTATTTTTAGAAAAAATGCATTTTAAACATGATACGTGATAAACATTCAATACTTACCAAGTAAAAAATATTAGATGAATGTTAAAATATTAGATATAATATAGAATATACATATTTCATTATCATCATTAATCAATAGTTTTTTCATAAATTTACTATGGTAGAAAAATTGCACACATAAAAAAAGTTTTTTGAAAAATAACTCGTTTTACATTCAAATTGATTTATCATCCTTCCTAAACATTAGATAAATAATATATAAATTATTATTTATAAATCAATAATAAATTTATAAAAAAATAAATTTGGAATAGTGATTGATATAATGGTTTATATAAAAAATTCAAAACACCTATAAAAATGAATTTCTTCATAAAAATAGGTCTTTAAATCATGAAATATTTTCTAAAATAATTTAATTATTACTTATTAAGAATAATTAAATAAATTTAAATTAAGGAAAACCTATATATATTTATGTTTACTAATTTTTTAATCATATTTATACTCACCAATCAAATGACTAATTTTTAAATATTATAATATATCATTTTTCATTTAGACTTGAGGTTGTGTACAAAGAAATCTATAAAATAATGTAAATTTATTTTAAAGGGATACATATAAGATCACGAGGTGTTAGTGTAGGCGAAATCCCCAAGCATGTATCCAATAGACTAGAGGATAGAGTCTTCTCTTGTGGTATCAACACAAATATGGGATGCATTAACAAGAGATACTATACAATGTGACTGATATAATATAAACCATTATTATACAAGGAGAACTAGTATAATGGAATGACCATGTAAAATAGAAAAAACTAAATATAACAGACACATCATTGGGAGGTGAAATCCTAAATATTGATATTATAATGGTGGAAAAAAATTGAACCCCACTCTACTAGATATCCACATATACCACTATATATTAGTTACATGGTAATCCATTCTCGGCATCGATGGATCTATATGTCCATATGGTGAATAATGCCCAAGTGAGAATGCATGGGTGAGTATAACAAAACTCAATATGGTCAGCCCAATTAGTGAAAAAACTTAAAAAAATAGGTTTAAGGACCATAAATGATAAAAAATGTGCGTACAACTAATATCTAGAATTTAAAAAACAACACAGGTGAAAAAATAATTAAACCCTACAAAGATACACATGAATCACATCCATAGAGATCACTAGATAAATAATTTCACTTGTATAATATATTAGATATTTAAAACTGATCATACATATCTCACACATTCAGATCTAAGTAATTCAATTTAAACACACAAATCATCATATGCCTAAGGAAATATACATCCCCACCTGTCCTAGAAGTACTGAAGAAAATACACATCTTTTTCAATATCTGAACTGTTGGATGAAATACATATATTCATCTATCACAAAAGTGTTGAAGGAAATACAAAACTCAAACTATAAGAAATTAATATCTCTAAAGATAAAAGCATACATATTTCTGGGTTATAAAGGAAATAAATATCTCTAGGGATATATCTATATAATGGAATACAAAAGGAAATATGCATATCTAGGGAGGTGGTTATATATGAGGTCCTCTTAAGTCCTAGAGTCATAATTTAAAGAATACATAGTATCTAATTCATAAATATTTATATAATCCATGTATTTTAACATATAAAGGGTGCCAAAAATTAGGTGAAATACCATATATTACATTCTTGTAATTGGGGTATTGGGGGAATTTTTCATCTATACCTTTACCATTCATCATTTTCCCATGTCAAAGACACGGGAGGAATTACCAATATCCTTGAAATATATAGAATATCATATCCCATTGTTGTGAGTAATTAATATTACATGAATCTATTATAAATCATAATGATCTACCGGTATCGGTTGGTGAGATAGGATATAGTCACTATCATCTCACTCTAACCTATATAGAGGGAGAGTTTCGTAGAGATACATCACTATATCATGTCATCATTAATGTAAATCAATCACAAGTTTCATTAAATTTTAAGAAAATGTTTATAAATAATAAATAACTCTATTATAATCATATTACCCTCTTATGTTTCATAGATGACTTCTTGTATAATAATCCAACAACTAAACCATCCACAACGAATCACACATCACTAACCCATGATAAGTGAATGATAATTTAATAACTAAAAGAAATTTTTATTGAATTATCTATCTAGAATAATCACCATGTAGATTATATTAACCTACTTACATTAATCCATTCCGGATTTATCAAAAGAAACTCAATGTACCTCACTATGGTCCTCAATCACTACAAATCTTATGAAATCATTGTCACAAAAATTTGACCAAACAATTCTTTAACCTGAATGGCCCAAAGGCCTTCTTTTTTATTTTTATTATGGATAATACCCATTTATAAGGGTTAAAGGGGAACCCGTACATGACCCGTAGGCCCAAGGCATAAGGCCCGACATGACCTGCAATACATGACCTGAAGGCCCAGAGGCATACCATGCCCACTACATGACCCGTAGGCCCAACCCACTAGAACTGCCCCTCCCCAGCTTATGAATCATTGATTGCCTAACACCCCACCTTGTATTGTTGATCGGCTAGAATTTCCCCATACAAATCTGCAGGGTGCCTGGTCCCAATGGCGGTTTCCATACCCTCTCATTCTTCCAATCAGGTTAGCTCTGCTTTTGGTGACTTCTAGTCTTGTTGTTATGGTCCTCTTCTAAGGCCTGCACTATGTTAACTAGGCTACACCATGGTCTTTGTGGCCTGAAGGCCCTGTATCCCGAAGTCCATTGATGGCCCAAAGGCCCTTGAGACCCGTTGGCCCAAACTGATGGACCGAAGGCCCAAAGGGTGAATAGTTCTAGCTGTTATAGTACTGAATAGTACCTGCTACAGTAGCCCAGAAATTCACCTCCACCCAGTTTTGAACCTGGGTCTCTTGGATTCCAAGCAGGAGCCCTTATTACTTGGGTACGGGCTCATTGAAAAAATGTGGGTTACTAACACTGACTCCCAGCGGGGGGCCCGACCAAGCCCAGGTGTGCTACACTCTCCCCAGTTAAAAATGGCTTTGAATCGCCCTATGCATAATACGCACAGTGTCTGAGTCTGGCGGGACTCGAGCCTACATCGGTTCTGATGGAGAGTGAGGGGTACAACCAACGGGTACCACTCGGCTAACACCCCATGTGCTGACCAAATAATTCTTTGAATTCAACATATCAATCCCTTATTTTCATTCCATTATACAATGAAAAATTCAATACTTAAATAAATAACATCCCACAATTTTTTATATTTCATTACATTCCTTGTTGTTCAGTTAAATCTTAAAAGGCTCCATTTCTGAAAACAGATCCATAGTGATCATTCGATCCACATAACATCACTTTTCAATAAATAATTTTACCTAAATTAGTCATAATTGAAATTATTTATCATTTTAAATTTGATAAGTCTTTATCTTATATTTAAACATAACATGAACCCCATAATTTTAGTTTACAATTCACATAAAAACTCTTTTTCATTTAATCACTCCACAAATTCATTATTTCAAAATTAATTTCATTGTTTCCATGTGTTTTTCATGAAATTACAAAAAATATCATTGTGGAGTCTAAGGAACCTATCTACTATCTACTGAGAAAATTCAATAATACCTAAGAAACTGATAAGCCCAATCACTACTTTACATGATTGTGAGTTTCATCCCATAAGTTAATTAAATTTCTAATTCAAACTCCCATAACACTTCCATATATATATTATCATTATTCAACAGTAAAAATATTTATATAATCAACTCATATAAATTTTGATATCCTAATAAAGTCCTTCAAACTCTATTGATTCCATATATCTCATTTAGTAATTACTTGATGTTTGGTTGTGGAAAAATTCTCAACTACATATATTTATCAGAGTTTAATTATTATAATTTAAATAATAATAATTTTCATTATAATTTAATTTTAATTATCAAAAATTCATTTATGAAATGATCTCTAAATGACCCAAAATAGGTTCCATTGGGCTGGTGATGTTGCGATGAGTCCAACACATGGAACACCCATGAACTCCTATATGACCCACCAATAGTTCTAACCCCAGATAAAATATTAACCATGATATTTTCTGATAGGAATGGTCCCACTGATTTTGTATCACCCATTTCCACATCATGGTCTATAATATACCACAACCATTCAATTTAGTGATCAAATGATCCTTATCCACATGGTTTGCAGCTACCACTTATATGCACACAGTTGTCTAATCTCATTAATTGGATAACTATGGTTTTGTTGTTTTTTATATTACTATAGTTGATGTGGCAACTTTTGTACCCTTCGATCTTTGTGATTCGACAACTTCAGTGCGTCTATGTGGTTACCATGTATAACCCACATATGATTGATATAACACATAATGTCTCCTATAATTAATGGATTAGATGGATGACATAAACCCTATCTCTACACTCCATATGAGTTATCTTTCTATATTATTAGGATACACATTGAATAATCGGAGTTATTCATGCATAGATTACATAGCTTTGATTTCACTATCACTCCAACTGCCACAGGTGTGCTCCACCACCACCCATTCCCACCCACAACAGATTTATAGAGAGAGAGAATTAGTTTTCCCAAAATTATAATATCACATTCATATCATCCATCATATAAAAAATAGGATTATTTTCTTAGAAATAATCATTAAGTGACCAAAAATCTTTAAAGAATTAGAAACATTGGTAAATTTCTCTCTAACATAAAATTTACACCATTTATCATACTAGTATCAAAATGGTCATACAAGGTTCATATTAAACTACCTATCAAAGGATATATCAATTTATTTCTGAATATTCATTTATTTTATTTAATATTGATATTGTTAAAAATGGAATGATTTCATATCTCTAGAACATATCCCAAATTTATTTCCAAATTTACTAAAATCGGTGCCCCTTGAAAGTTTTGGAGATAAGAAACATTATAAATGAATATTAGTTTATTATTATAAGTTTTGGATGTTTGAATAATAGAGATAACATTCAAGAATCCGTACATCTCTCTAGATTTTCTCAAAATTCATTCATTGTATTTTTACTAAAGAAATACCATTAATTATATCATGTTTTCTAGTTTAATATATGTGAATTTAATTTGGAAATTAATTTTCTTATATTGAGAATAATTGAAGGAGTATTCAGAGGAATTAATTTAAAATATATATATATATATTATGTCTAAGGAAACATACCATGATAACAAATATGATATTCCTCTTTGATTCCCCATCTCCTTCAAATTCAATATTATTATTTTCAAAAAATACCACATTTATGGTTTGAGTGGGATCCCACACAACATCACCAACCATGAAACCACCATTTCCCAAATTCAAAATGCAACATCATCATTTCACATCCAAAAAATTAGAAACACCCTCTATACAATTCAATATTAAATCTCCCTATAATGGTCTCCTTCTATCTATATGTCCAAAAATAATTATGTTTAATAGAAATAAATTTATATTATAAGATATATTTAATATACATAAATTAAATTGGTTATTTTAATGAATAATATTATTATTATTATTTAAAATCATGTAATTCTAAAAAAAATCACTCCATTCCTATAAAAATTATTAGACTCGCACAAAATAGAAATTTCATACTCTAAATACAATTAAAATGTCCAAGAAATTTTCAGATAATCTAAACAGTGTATAAATTTACAATTGTAAATTTTTTAAATTAATTAATGAATTTGAAAATTTTTCCTTGAAAATTAAATTTCCAAAAAGTGGAAATATAACCCTCAATGTGAAAACTAAGATATTATAGAACTGATACTACATTTGAAATGATACTTACACTTTTTATCTAGAAATATAAATACTTCTTCATTTATTCCAACATTATATAGAAATCAATTTATAAAAACTCATCCTGGTTAGTTGAATTATTCTTTAAAATGATATTATTAAATATTTAATGAATTTCTAATGTATTATGTGTATTCTTATAAGGTTAAACTGAATCTTTTAAAATACTTTATTCGTTTTTTTTTTGAATAATTTTCAAAATCTTCAATATATTTATATAATTATTCTATGAAGTATTTATATATTTTATTATCATTATTTAAATCCATGTCTCTTGATTCAGTTTAATATGATTGAATTGGTTCAAATATATCTATCATAGACTATGTAGATTTTTTAAAAAATTATCATATTGGTGACTATTATTTCTCATTAGTTGAGGGAGTAGGAGGGTTATATATACCTTCTCCTTATTCTAAATGATCATACATGTCTCATTTTTATATTATTAGAGGTTAAATATAATTATATAAATAGTGACTATTTTTTCAGGGCTTTAATTTTACCTTCTCTATATATATTAAGAAAAAAATGAAATTTCTTCTTTATAATGCCATTTTGATCATCTACTTTTTTCTAGATACTGAAAAATGATTGAATACATTTATATTTGTTAGTTTTAAGAGAGTTTTTATTCCCCTTATACTTTTCAATTTCATTATATTTTTTATCTTATTTACTCATGTTCTTCTCTTCATAAACATTACTCTTTTATTATTTAGTCTTCTTTATTTATTTTCTCTCTTTCATCTGGTCATATTTTTCTTCGATCGGTTTTATTCTCTTGGTAATATTTTCTCTTATGTATTAATATTTTAAACTAATTTTAAATTATATGATTTTATTAGAATATATAGAAAATCATTTCTATATCTTCTCTCCATTAGGTTAGTTACTTTTCTTTTCAAGTTGTATCTTCTTGTGTGTAGTTTCCTCAACATTTAGATCATATTAAAGCTTCCATTTCCTTTAATCATTAAGAATTATCATATCTCTAAATTATATAGTTTATTCTTATTGATTTTTTTTTAATTTTTACTCTATTTGATTTTTTGTCTCTTTTCCTTCTTCATTTTAATTTTTTGTTAAGCTCATTCTGTTTAATGGATACAAATCCATTTCTTCATCATTATAAAGGGTAAATTTCACTTTGTTCCTAAAGGAAGTAATTTATAGATTGTTTTAATGTTTCTATTTATTGAATATGATATAGTACTACATTTTTTAGATTTATCAATATTCCTTATTTATAATTATATTCAAGAATCAATTTGATAATGGTTTTAATTCAAAATATATTTTCCATTAACTTTTATGTGTCTTCCATATTAGAAACTTTATTATCTATCAACATTTTTATGAAACTACAATTGATGATCCAACCATAGGGAAATATCATTAAATTATTAAATCTAGAATGTACAACCTTTATGTAGTCCCATATGAATTAAATAATGATAAATATTCTCATTCTAATGATATATCCATATTAAAATATTTTTAATCTTTAGTATTTCATTAACTACCTTTCATGGAATAAGAAAATTATGAATCCAAAAAATATATTTGTTTTCATCTTTAAGATTTCCCATCATTTGAGACTTTTCCACTAATATATTTTATTGATAATCACCTCTTCCATATTAAATATTCTATTTTATTCAAAAAAAATCATCAAAATAACATGGATTCTCCATCATGAAGTAGTAAAAAAAATTAAATTAGATGTAGTGTCATGGTAAGAACATGACCTTTTATTATAAACTATAACTATTTTACACAACTATCAGTCTCATAAGATAATATTAGATTGAAAATTTGAATGGGTAAAATATAAAATTGATACACAATATTATGAGGTAGTATAATATATAACACTTGAAATTTGATGATTCATTTGAGAAGGTATTCATAACCTCAATACTGTCACAAATTTATCAATCATTCATAACAGATCTCTCAAGAAGATATATTCATCAGGTTGTTTGATCTAAAAATTAAGATTGATTATAGCACCAAAAAAATTTAAGGATCTCCAAGGTCATGAGAAAATTATAAGTGATGATTTTTGGAAACCACAAAATCAAAGGTCTATAGTGATAATGAAAAATATTCTCAACCAAAATCATTGTAATAATTTCTATTGATTGGATACACATTATATAGGAAAACCTAGTTGAATTGAGTGTATTGATATTAAATCTCATGGGTGTCCAAATATATTTTTTCTCCTAAAAATTTTTATCATTAATTCAATTGAAAACATAAATCCCAAATTTCAATGTAAATTGGTTACTTTTGGTGTTAAATATTTAATGGGAAAATATAATGATAAAACAAAGTTTTAAAATATGGTTTTTTCGATATGATATTCCAAAAATAATGTTTATTAAACTTAAGGATCTTTTTATAATCCCCTTTCTTTTATATGAAATATTAAAAATTAACCTTCTAATAAAAATACATCTAAATGTCTAGGTTTGGAATATATTTGATGTTTTATTTTTAGAAGCTAGATTACCCATAAAAAAACATGATTTTGAATATCTTATTTAAAAAAATTCATATGTCTAATATGCTTCTTCTAGAATATATAAATCCTATAAATCTTAAATTAATTTTATATAACAAATTTCCTTCCCATTTCTATAGGTTTTTTTTCAATGTCATGAGTAAAAATAAGAAATATCATTGGTATTATTTCAAAAAAATGAATTTTAGTGAAGTTAATTCTAAAATAATTAAGTTTATGTTTTAATTATAATAATAGTGGGAAAACTTCTAACTAATACATATTAATTTTCAATAGGAGTGATTAGTATTGAATTTTTCTTCTTACTAGACCATGAAAATAATGATTCACCTTAGAAGTGAGACATTTTAGAAATCCTCTTTATCTACATTCTATATTTTAAAAAATCTTTATATGAATAAATCTTAATTATAAAATTTAAATATGAAATTATGGTAAGTATATGTTCCAATTTTACCTTAGGATAACATAAGATATATTTTATTATTATTTTGAATGATATTATTTTAAATTTTCTTAAAATATTGTATGTATGAAAATAAAGAAGAGTATATATAATCAAATAACACTCAAGTAAAGTAATCTTCAAAACATACTATTATAAAAAAAATTATAAATTATTTCTTAGATTCATCAAGATAATATATACATGGGTTACCAACTAGAGTACTGCTATATTATAAACTAAGAGACACCCGTAGAGGTGGATTTAATCAAGGTTTTTCCCAACATAATTTTTTTTAACTCAATAGCCTTGTAATTGAATATTCTATATATGTTAGTAGGAACTAGTGTTTAACCTGATGATAATTTAAAAAACTCCTAAGAATAGCACAAAAACATTAAATCAAATAATGGAAATATATTTTTTACTTGTTTGATCCACACTATGATACATCAAAGAATAATACACATGACATTGTATCGGTATACCAAAAATCCACTATAAACCCATTATTTTTGTGGAAACAATATTTAAATGAAGTCATTTATCACAAATTATCACTATTTGTGTGATGATTTTGTGAATATCTCACTACATACTTGGATTAATCGCTTATCCTCCTTTATAAACCACTATAGATGATATTAGTTCATATTCATGTTTATCTCTTCTCAATCTATCAACATGGAGGTTTTTTCAATATTGGGATGTGTTGAGGATGTAAATTGAATCATAATTAAAGATATGATGTAACCATACACTCCATGAGATATATCCATACAATACGCTAGATATAAAATTTTTTAAAGAAGATTTGAATCTCTGATCTCTAAAAAAATTCACAACAACACTAAACTCTTCAAAAAAAGATTAAATCTAGAATGTGATTCATATTCAATGATATTAATCCTAACATTCTATAACTATATATGTCATTGATAATATATAAACATATTTCCTTATTTCTATCAACCATATATTACTGTGAGAACCAGTCCTAGATTCTTCATTATTCTTCCACTTCTTAGAATTATAGATCTTACAAAGTAAATTATCTCCTTTTTATCATTATTTTGTTAAAATAGTGAGAAATTAATTTTTTAGAAAATCATAAATTCAATAATAAATCATTTTTCTTTTCCCTTTCTCTATCCTTCTTCCAACTATAAACTACTTATTCTTTCTATTTATTATCAATAATCTTTTCTTTCAAGAATTTTCTACCTTTTTCTCTCCAATGAACCCCCTTTAAATTTTTCATTTTTTATAGAAATTAAAATTAAAAATAGAGATATCAACTACCTTGAACATCCTCTACTTTAAATCCATCCCTTATATCATCATAAAGTAAATCTTCACTATTGAACTTCATCTAGGATAATGAAATTTGGGACATAACTGCCAAATAATAAAAAAAATGATAACTCATCGCATCGGGTTGTAATGTATTGTTTTCTAAAATCTAGTGGACGACCTATATAAGATTTTTATTTTTTGGATAAAATCAGTACCAACCATGAAATGGTATAACCATTAAAATGGAATAACACTTCTCTGGGAAAAACACCCTTTGAAATGACTTCCTCCTTGATTAGTATTCCATTTTAATTTTCACTTCCAAAATCTCAATCATCAAAATTACCATATCCATGATGTAGAGACTCTCATGTATACCATTTCAATTAATCTTATTTACCATTGGAATATTCATATGTACAAACCAACTCAATCACTCAAAAATAAATATTTTATATGAAGGTCCCCTTAAGATCAAATTGATCTAAAGTGATATAGACCCATGTATTATTCTCATACAATGACAGAATAATCCCTTGGAAGGGATCCCATACAAATATAAACAAATAAATATTTCTATTGGGTTCCCTTAAAGGATAAATAATATGATTATTTTTCCCATCCCACAATGTGTGGGAAACTATTACCCAGTTGTCTATGAGGAATTTGTATTCTCCAACATGATAATTAATGTTCCATTGGGGCATCACGTGACCTATAACAGCTTTCCCAAGAAGATTGAAATCTATCTGAACCTCATATAAAGTGATTCTATACAAATTATAGAAGATACACTATTAGAAATTTCATCTTTACCAATGGTTTAAAATCATTGGTAAAGGCCATACAATCGTTGGTATACACTATACCAACGGTTGTCCAAACCATTGGGTCTTGAGTCATGGGGATAGACATATCCCAACAGTTCTATGAGAACCATTGGGATATGTCTGAAAAATCTAGTATATACCAATGGTTCATTGAAACCATTGGTATAAATGTTTACCAATAGTTTAGAACTATTGGTAATATCAAAAACCATCTCTATACCAATAGTTTAAAAATCGTTGGTATAGCCTTTTACCAATGGTTTCCCAAAAACCGTTGGTAAATATCAAGTAAAAATACTTATACCAACGGTTTGTAAACATTTGGTATATAGTTTTACCAATAGTTTGTAAACCTTTGGTATATAGTTTCAACAATGGTTTACATAAAACCGTTGGTATAAGTTTTGTTTTTACATATATACCAACGGTTGTAAACTGTTGGCATAGCCTTTATATACCTGCAGTAACAAGTCAGCCTCCCCCTGTGCACCTGCAGAAATTCCACCATCTTCCACCAGTAGGCCTGCAGAATTCATACACAATTCATACACAATTCTAAAACCTATAGAATACATACAGGGGGTTGGGGGTGGTCCATACAGAATCCCTGTACAATTCTAAATACTTGCACAATTCATACACAATTCTGAATACCTGCACAACTCTCAATACCTACAGAATACATACATAATTCTGTATGAATTCACACATAATTCATATGACACATAATTAATATAGAATTATAAATACCTCCAATTCTGTATTTAATTACCCTCTACACACATACATAATTAAAACATAATTCATAATGTAATTACAGAAAGTATACACATACAACAAGTATACCCATACAACAAGTATACCCATACACCATTAACACATAATTCATAAGTTAATTAAATACATAAAGAATTCAATTCAGAATTCAGGGGGGTTGGGGGATGTTCAGGGGGTTGGGGTGGCTGTCTAAGGGGGTAGGGGGGGTCCAGGGTGGGGGGGTTGTTCATGGGGGTGTTCAGGGGTGTGGGTGGTGTTTAGGGGGTTGGGGGGGTTTTCAAGGGGGTAGGGGTGTCCAGGGGTGGGGTGTCCAGGGGGTGGGGGTGTCCAGGGGGTGGGGTGGTGTCCAAGGGGCAGGGGTGGTCCAGGGGGTTGGGGGTTGTCCAAGGGAATGGGGTGGTATCTAGGGGTGGGGGCTATCCAGGGTGTGGGGGCTGTCCATGGGGGTGGGGGTGTCTAAGGTGGTGGGGGTGTCTAGGTGGTGGGGTGGTGTCTAAGAGTTTGGGGGGCCATCCTGGGGATTGGGGCTATCTATGGGGTAGGGGTTTGTCCATGGGGGTGGGGTGTCCAAGGGTGGGGGCTATCCATGGGGGTGGGGGTGTCCAGGTGGCGGGGTGGTGTCTAGGAGGGGTGGGGGTCATCCGGGGGGTTGGGGGATATCTAGGGGGTGGGGGGATGTCCATGGGGGTGGGGGTGTCCAAGGGGGTCCAAGTGGTGGGGTGGTGTCCTAGGGGTTGGGGGCCATTCAGAGGGTTGGGGGTGGTCCAAGGGGTATGGGGTGTCCAGTGGTGGGGGTATCTGATTGGGGGCGTTGTCCACGTGGGTGGGGGATGTCCACGTGGGTGGGGGATGTCCATGGGGGTGGGGGTATCCGATTAGTGGGGTTTTCCACGGGGGTGGGGGATGTCCACAGGGTTGGGGGCTATCCATGGGGGTGGGGGTTTCTAGGGGGTGGGGGTATCCAGGTGGTGGGGTAGTGTCTAGGGGGTGGTGGACGTCTAGGGGTTGGGGGCTATCCAGGGGGTAGGGGTGTCTAGGGGGTGGGCGGGCTATCCACGGGGGTGGGAGGTGTCCATGGAAGTGGGGGTGTTCAGGGGGGTGAGGGCTGTCCAGGGGGTTGGCGGGCTATCCAAGGGGGTCGGGGGTGTCCAGGGGTGGTGTCTGGGGGGATGGGGTTGTCTGGGGGTGGTGGGGGTGTCTAGGGGGTGGGTGGGCTGTCTACGGGGGTGGTGGTTGTCTAGGGGGTATAGAGTTTCTAGGGGGTGTGTGGGCTACCCATGGGGGTGGAGGGGCTATCCATGGGGGTAGGGGATGGTCGGGCTGTCCATGGGGGTGGGGGACTGTCCACGGGGGTTGGGGGTGTCCACGGGGGTTGGGGATGTTTACGGGGGGTGGGGGTGTCCACGGGGGGTTGGGGGTGGGCAGATTTTCCACGGGGGTTGGGGGCTATCCAGGGGGTGGGGGTTGTCTATGGGGGTGGCAGGGCTATCCAGGAAGGTAGTGGGTGTCTAAGGGGGTGGGGGATATAATGGTTTTAATGGAATGAATTTCATGGATTTTAAGATCATGGGTGTTTTTAAAATGGTTTTGGAATTGTGTTTGTTCCAATAGTATGTGTTTCTTTAGAAAAAAATGAATGACTTTGGTGTGTATAGTAGGAAGGGGGATTTGGTTATTAGGAAATAGATTATATTTTTATTGTGGGAAAAAAATACTATATGATTTTTGAAATGGAACCTTAAAAAGGATTTTTATAAACCATTGGGGAGTTTAAAATAGAAATAAGTCTCTATTATTTGATTTTGAAATGGTTTTATGAATAATTATTTATGATGTATCTTTATGGAATTTATGATTTTGTGTCCCTTGTTTTAGAACATCAGATTATTTTACTAAAGTTTTTGTTTTTGACAATTCTTTAGAATTTTACCACTATAAATGAATCAAAAAGTCAATAAGGGGATATCTTAGGTAATCATTCTTGTGATCCATCTATTTTCTTCCTAGTCTTGGTCTCTAATCAAACTATTATGGAAGTGGAATAACCATGTTCTTATCGGATCATTTATTATGCATGGGAGTTTCTAAAATAGAATCCACTATTCTTTATTGGTGATCAAGGATCCCAGGAGGCAACGAAGTGGGTATCTATGATTAATGGGATCTTTGAGTTGTTGTAAACCCTATAATCTATGGCGGTGGAGGGCTATCTAGGGGGGTGGGGGATGTCCACAGGGTTGGAGGGGCTGTCCAGGGATTGGGGTGTCTAGGGGATGGGAGGGGTTGTTCATGGGGGTGGGGTCTATCCAAGGGGGTATGGGGTGTCCAGGGGTGGGTGGGGCTGTCCAGGGGGTACGGGGGGTGGGCAGGCTGTCCACGGGGGTGTTAGGGCTGTCCAGGGGGTAGGGGGTGTCCAGGGGGTGGGCGGTCTATCCACAGGGGTGGGGGCCATCCATGGGGGGAGGGGTGTCCAAGGGGGTGGGTGGGCTGCCCATGTGGGTGGCGGGGCTGTTGAGAGGGGTAGGGGTGTCCAGGGGTGGGCAGGCTGTCCACGGGGGTGGGCGGGCTGTCCAAGTGGGTGGGCGGGCTATCCACGGGGGTGGGGGATATTCACGGGGGTACGGGTGTCTAGGGGGTGGGTGGGCTTTCCACAAGGGTGGTGGGGTTGTCCAGGGGGTACGGGGTGTCCAAAGGGATGGGCGGGTTGTCCAAGGGGGTGGGTGGGCTGTTCACAGGGGTGGGTGGGCTGTCCACGGGGGTGGGTGGGCTATCCATGGGGGGGGGGGGGGTTTCCACGGGGGTAAAGGGTGTCCAGGGGGTGGGTGGGTTGTCCACGAAGGTGGCGAGGCTATCCACGGGGGTACGGGGTGTCCAAGGGGGTGGCTGGGGTGTCCACAGGGGTGGGCGGGCTATCCACAGGGGTGGATGGGTTTTCCACGGGGGTGGGGGATGTCCATGGGGTATGGAGTGTTTAGGGGGGTGGGCGGGGCTCTCTAGGGTGTACGTAGCGTCCAGGGGTGTGAGTAGGTTGTCCATGGGGGTGGCAGGGTTGTCCATGGGGTAGAGGTGTCCAGGGGGTGGGCGGGCTGTCCACGGGGGTGGGAGGTTGTCCACAGGGGGAGGGGCAATCCAGGGGGTGGGCGGACTGTCCATGAGGGTTGTGGGGACGTCCAGGGGGTCGGGGTGTCAATGGGTGGGAAGGATTTCCAGGAGTGGGGGCTGTCCAGGGGGGTACGAGGTGTCCAGGGGGTTGGCGGGCTGGCTAGGGGGTGGGCAGGGCTGTCCAGGGGGGTACAAGGTGTCCTGGGGGTGGGTGGGCTATCCACGGGGGTGGCGGGGTTGTCCAGAGGGTAGGGGTGTTCATGGGGGGGGGGGGGATTTCCATGGGGGTGGGGGTTGTCCCTACGAGGAGGGATTATCCATGGGGTGGGAGGGCTGTTCACAGGGGTTGCGAGGTTGTCCAGGGGGTATGGGGTGTCCAGGGGGTGGGCGAGCTGTCAACAGGGGTGGGGGACTGTCCACGGGGGTGGGCGGGCTGTCCAAAGGGGTGGGCGGGCTATCCACGGGGGTGGGAGGGTTGTCCACAGGGGTGGGTGGGCTATCCACGGGGGTGGGGGCTATCCATAGGGGGAGGGCTATCCAGGGGGGTGGGTAGGCTGTCCACGGGTGTGGTGGTGCTGTTCACGGGGGTACGGTGTGTCCAGGGGGTGGGCGGGATGTCAACGGGTGTGGGGGCTGTCCAGGGGAGGGGTGAATCAGTCATAGAAAATCATCAAGTCAAGTTTTATTATTTATAGATAAAAAATAAAGATAATTTGACCTACCTAATCACACATATATTTAGGTACAACAAATCAATAGACATCAAAGGTCAGTAATATCAGTCAAAAATGTAACGGATCAATCTGTCCCTCATCGCCATCACTATCATCACTGTCATCATCATCCTCACCCTCATCCTCAAAGTCATCCCCATCATCATCCATTCCCTCCTCAACTCCCTCCTCCTCACCCTCATACTCATCCTCGTCCTCCTCATCTCCCTCCTCCTCCGCCTCGGCCTCCTCCTCACCATCCTCCTCCGCCTCGTCCTCCTCCTTGCCCCCCTCCTCACCATCATCTTGACCACCACTATAACTGTCACTTGTTGTACCATATATAGAAGGCATTGATGAAATGTATTCATCACAAGTTGTGTTGTTCTCTGGTGGAAGTTTTAGATGTAAAACTTCCATCATTTTCATAAATGTAGTGTTTTCCCTAGAAGATTGGTCTGTTGTCTCTATGGACCTTTTTTCAGCTTGTTCTTCCTGTGCCTTAACATACTGGAACTCGGTGGCACTAAAACTCGTACCTAAGAAGTCCCAATACCTCATCGGAACTATACTCTTCCCAGGTTGGTAGTGTACTCTACCAGGGTGCTCATCTCCCAACACCTGATGTAAGTGATCGTTTGGCTTAAAATTGTCAGGTTCTTAGGCATCAAGGGCCTCTAAAGTTGCATGTTACAAATATAACTAGATTATTATGTTACAAAATGGAGATTAAAATTTTAAATCTACAAAATAAAACTTAAAATCTTCTTTTGAGTTGGTTCAATAACCGTACTTTTATCTTTTTTCTTTCTACTCAAGCAAAACAGTTTTGCTCGAGGCACACGTCCTTCTATATTCAATTTATGCCTCTATAGTGAAATTGAGTGTAGGAAACCAAAATTAAAAATAGGATACCAATAATTAATTTCATAACTAAAATTATATAACAACTTTAGCAATTGAATAAATTATGGAGGAAGTAATAGAAAGTGAAATTCATAAAGAAAAATTATAAACTGTCATACCTACTGCCTCTCATGATCTCATATCATAGTACATCCCAATGTGTTGAGGTATTTTTTAGCATCACTATTTTATTTATTTATTCCAGATGATTCCTAAATAAAATTCAATAATTATTATTAATGAAAAACATGAAAATTTTCATTTAAAAACCTATAATGTGATTAATACCTTAAATTGTCTATTCATCCAATGAGTAATCATCCAACAATATTGATCTAATAGACAATCATCCATGACAAGGACCGCCTCTAACTTTGTGCCCACTCTAGCATTCCATCCATATAACTCGTGCTTATAAGCTCTCTAAATCTTGCCTAAATCCTTTAGACGTGCTGGTCGTGCACCGTCACCATCAGGAAAATTAAACCAAAGATGAAACCAAAATATTAATTCATATAAATACAAAAAATAATATATTTCATTAAATACAATAGATTTTTTTAACCATATCTCTTCCCAAGCTTTATCGTTGACTTCATTTGGAAATTGTCTCCATGAGAGATGGCTGATAGGAATGATGTCAGAGTATTTGGTAAGCGTCTCCAAAAAACTCCGACATTACGGCCCTAATTTTTCAATCACTTTACTATATTCATTGTAGTCCACCATCAACTATGTGCGGCAATTCCACTCTACACGCATGCATGTATGCCCCCACCCCCACCTCCTATCATTAGATGTATCTATTATAAAATAAAAGCTAATATTTTATCAATACATGTTATAATGAAAATAAATAATGGTGTAAAAAATTGTTAGGGTTGAATAAGTATACCTATGGTAGTATGATTAATGGGTGTCGCTGGATCTATAGAAACTGAAGGAACACCCTGTATAGGTGGAGTGGGTCCCAATGTATCCTCTGTAGGGATATACTCTGGTAGAATAGGATTCGAAGAATATGGAATATAAAATCCCAGAGATAAGGAAGCAGAAGTAAAATAAGATGACAGGGATGGCTGGCCGAATGCTGGATGGGGAGTGGGAATCATGATCGGATATGGTACAGACGGGTGAGGAGGCTCAAATGTAAAGGGTGGTGAAAACATGGGAGGCATAAATATCCAGTGTGTCTCTAATGACACATTGGGATCATAATGTGGGATGGATGGTATGTCAGTGGGAGGGGCAGGGTCTAATCGGGTACGCCGACTAGATCATCTATCTCTCGTACCATCCCCCCTCGTACAGACACCTTGAGTACTAAGACCACTACTAGGCTTCTCATCAAATAAATATCACCTAATATATGGATCCTACAAAAAAATTTAAAAACACATTAATCACATAACATTATATATTATTTAAATATATATATTTGAAATAAAATAATCACTACAGGCACTAGTGGTGGAATTCCCATCTCATTCATGTGACGATTGTTGTCCATCATCTATTTATGTCACCTCTCTTCAATTGGTTGCATTTCCTACATTTGAAAACAAATATGTAAGTAATTAGAAAAGGATAACTGATGTGTAACCCAAAAAACAAAATAAACAAGCTTGAATAGATATATAATGAAGTCAATAAATCATACAACATGTAATAAAGAAATTTAATTTTTAGTAGGATGGTTATTTACTAAGTGTCATCAGTCTATTAAAATCATGAAACATTGATTCTACCAGATTCATAAGGGGTAAATCAATTGTCAAAATTAAGGAAAAATTTAATTTCTTTATCCTAGGTAGATGATGTAGGTTTCTATACATGTTTTGTAGAATAATACAAACCATCATGTTCATTTCTTGGTAAAATGTTAAAGAGAGGTCTTAGAGTTATACTGATTTTAAACAAATCACAGTTGAAACGTTGAAATTTTCACCAAGTTAGAAATGTTGGTTTCGTAGGTTTGAATACAGTTCAATTACAAATTAGAAAATGCAATTCAAATAAAATTACAACCAATAAACATTGAAAATTCACATAACTGTCAAGTAGGATAAAAAAATATTTGCAATAAATATTAAATCAATTTGAATAGTACCAGTCTTAACAATCCAAGTCAAGGTAAACCAAAATAATTTAGAACATGAATGGATGATTTTATATATTTCCAACCACAACTTTAGGTTCACAGTCAACTCTGATAATTGCGCTATTGGAGTCATCATATGGCATCTCGCCTTTATATTACATAACTTTTCATTACATTTTACAAACAGAGGATCTTTAAAGTATATTGTCTTGGAAATCAGAAACATAAAACATGAAAACAGCATAAATAATTATTTTAATTAACTTGTAAGGATTCATCATAAGTTCATCCTAAGTACAATTGATTCATCTCATTACCTGGAGACATATATCAAAGTAAAGGGTGAGCAGAAGTCCCAGTAAGAAAATCAAGGGAATCAGTTTACTTGTGATATCAATAAGAACTTGATAAAAACCACAAGATATGAGCAATGTTAAAAGAGGCATATCATAATAAAAAGAAAATTAATCACAACTTGAATATGTGGCTAAAACATTTCATTTATACATTCATGAACATATCACCAAGGTTCATTCTCAAGGTGTCATAAAAACATTACCAAGGTTATTCACCAAGGTATCATGAAATTTTCATCTATAAAGATTGATTATTTCCCCAATGCATTGGAGTGATATCATGGAACACCCTTAATATGTCTTTATTTTTATGTGAGACACATAGATCACAATTAAACATTTCATAAATAACCCAAATAGAATCAAATAAATGGGTTTCATGGCAAAATTGTGATGTTTAAAAATTACTTAAAAATAAGATCATTATGTCATTTATAACCCATGGAAAGGGAGTGAGGGTTATATGTATGTCAATTACAGAATAAAATAGATTAATTTTATTTATTTATGAATAACCCTGGAAATTAAAATATATTTGGGTATCCACATAAATAATACAAGAGAATTTCTTGAAAAAAAAGAGAGAGATTTGAGACGAAAATTCTGCATCATAACGGCTACATAACATCATTTTAGAAAACATTTAAAAGAGAGGGGACAAGGTTCAACCACTCATAAATAATTCATAATAAAGTATGGGTACATAATAAGATCATGTTATGGATATTTTAATGACATGACACATGGAAATCAAACATGAAAGAAAAGAGTAGATGCTATTTCTTTTACAAAAAATTCAGCAACCTAATGACGTCGCTTAAAAATTCAGAAAATAAATTGATGAGAGTGGAAAGGGTCTATAATCATTTTTACATGAAATTTAAAGTAATAATAATATATAATAACATACCCCCACATAATAATATGGAAACTATAAGACATAACATAAAGAAAATCATGACTAAAAAGAGGAGGGTGAAAGGTTCCCTTACCTTGAAGAGTATTTTCGAAAGCTCGAAGGTTGGGACCTTGGGGGGATTGAGGGAACCATGGGAGGACTCCTTGGGATTTATAAATACCAGATATTTGTTTATAAGGATTTTGGAATGAAATTAGTACGGTAATGGCTTGGTATTTATAGGAAAAATGAGGGAATATTTAATTAATTTCCACGGGACAGCTCATCGGTAGTATTTGAAAAACCATAGGCTTGAACATGGTATTTCCCCCTGGTATTGTCCACTTGGGACACCTCATAACGTATATTACTATTAAAAAGTAGACCATATTTATTACATCATGATTACATCATCAATGATGTCATTAAACACCCAAAACTCCGAACTGTATTTTTACTATTCACTGAAAATTCAACTGTTTCAGAAAAATCCAAAAAAATCACCCTTGCATAATATCGATGATCTGAATTAAAAAATGAACTCTATTTTATGAAAATAATTTTCTAAATACTTTTAATTTAATTTTTAAATAATATCATTATTTATTAAAAAACAACTCTAAAACTATAACTTATTTTGTAACACCTTGAAAAAGTAATCAAGGTCCCATAAAATTATAGTATAACCATAAGAAAATAAAGTAAAAATTTATAATTACATTTTATGAAAATAAATTTTTATTTTAAATTATTAAATTAATTATAAAATTGTAATTAAAATATTTATGACATACAAAAATTCCAACACTTAAATTATGACAATTTTTTCACTTTTAAGATGTCTAAATTATATTTATACATTCATGGGTGATGTTTCTATTTTTTGGCTGATTTACTATTCATTATTATTCATTACTATTCATAAGGGTATATTACTATTCATACTTTAATATTCACCAAAAATTAAGTTAATCTTATTAGACTCTAATTTTTTTCTGGTCACAATTATAGAAGACCATTTTCTGAAAATCATTTCACATTATTAATTATTTAATGTTTATAAAAATATTTTAAAATACCCCCTTTTCCAAAATTCATCAATAATATGGAACTTCATCCTACATTTATCCAGAAATTTAAAATTCACAAATTTAACATAATGATAAATAAAAATTTTATTTATACAAAAGGATTACATAACGTAACTAAGGTCTCGTTACATATCCCCTTATAACACCTGCATAGGACCTAAGTGTAAGGTGTGCTATGGTGATAGAATCTTGGGGCGGCTCAGACAACATTTCCCGAGTGGTGATTTCTATCAGCTTGAACTTCTCCCTTAGGTGATTCTATTCAATCTTCACATGTTGAAGCTCAGCTTGGGCTTGGTCCAAGTAAAGCCCAAAGATGTTACCTTCTTCCCAAGCTCTGACAGATGGGCTTCATACAGCCCAAGTCTACTGGATGAGGCCATCAACTCTTATTTCTATATTAATTAACCAACATCACTTGTATTTATAAACAATAATTTTAATGTTAAGAGTTTATTTTCCAATGGTCATATTGACCAATGGTCAAATTGACCAATGGTCATATAACATTCAAAACCCAATGGTATCACTTCATTAATTAAAGGATATAGTTTTGTGGAGTATAAAATGAAATAACAAACAAATTTAGGAAACAAATATTATTAAAAAGTTAGGGTAGTTACATTCTTCCCCCCTTGATAAATTTATCATCGAAATTTTAACTCATGCCCTTAGAAGAGAAAATGTGTGGGTACTTCTACCTCATAGAATCCTCTGGTTCCCATGTGGCTTCTTCACATTTGTGGTTCCTCCACAACACCTTAACAAGGTGGGTAGTTTTGTTGCATAGAACCTTGTCTCTACGATCCAAGATCTCCACCGGTTGTTCCTCATCAGAGAGGTCATGTTATAGTTGTACCATATATAGATTTAATACATGTGAAGGGTCAGGTATGTCTTCCTTAAGAGGGATACGTGGAAGACATCATGAACTTGTGCTAGATTTGGAGGAAGGTCAAGCCGATAGGCCACTACTCTTATGCGATCAAGGATTTCATAGGGGCCAACATACCTAGGTCTGAGCTTCCCTTTTTTCCCAAACCTCATGAATCTCTTCCAAGGTGAAATTTGAAGAAAGACTTGTCACCAGCATCAAAATCCAAGTCCCTTCAACTGTTGTCAGCAAATCTCTTTTGTCAACTCTGAGTAGCCTTAATGTGTTGTTGGATGGAATGGAATTTTTCTGT
Source organism: Viscum album (assembly GCA_963277665.1). Taxonomy (NCBI): domain Eukaryota; kingdom Viridiplantae; phylum Streptophyta; class Magnoliopsida; order Santalales; family Viscaceae; genus Viscum; species Viscum album. The sequence continues at coordinate 1,771,727,001 of OY728152.1, forward strand.
CATCTCTTGCAAAAGATCAGGCCCAAGAAGCTTTATCTCACCAGCTTCATTCCAACAATTTGTAGTTCTAAACCGCTTACCATATAGAGTTTCATAGGGTTCTATTTGAATGATCGAGTAGAAGCTGTTGTTGTAAGAGAACTCAACTAAATGGAGATGGTGATCTCATCCACCTTTAAATTTTATTGAGCATGTTCTCAGAATATCCTCGAGTGTTTGAATAACCCTTTCAGATTTGCCATTAGTTTGGGGGTGATAGGCCGTACTGAAATTCAAGTCAGTGCTCAGAGCATGTTGAAGACTTCCCGAGAATTTTTATGTGAACCTTGGATCACGATCAGATACTATAGAAAGTGGAACTCCATGCAGCCTTACCACTTCCTTCACGTAAATCCTGGAAAGTTAATCAAGACAGAAATATTCTCGAATGGAGATAAAATGGGTAGTCTTGGTGAGATGGTCCACAATAACCCATATCGCATTGTTTCCCTTGGAAGTTCTCAGAAGACCAGTGACGAAGTCCATAGGGATATTGTCCCACTTTCAGACTGGTATGGGTAGTGGTTGCAATACCCCTTTAGAAAGTTGTCACTCTGCCTTTACTTTCTGACATATTGGGCACCTTGAAGTGTAGTTAGTAATCTCCCTTTTCATATTATCCCACCAATAATTATCACTAATATCCCTATACAATTTTGTTCTTCCATGATTTATAGAGAAAGTAGAGCTATGAGCTTCATCCATCAGCTTCTTCTTTATTTCTAAAATAGATGGAACACATCGTCTTGTACAAAATTTCAGTACACTTTCTTGATCAATATTGAATTCAAGAAACTTCCCATCCTTCTTATCATCAAACTTCTTCTGTAACAAAGGATATTCTTTCTAATATTTCTTGATCTTCTATATTAATTATGGTTGAGAAATCATTTGGGTTAGGGTTGATGATGTCCCTTATCTTATAATTCCCATGTCCAGCTTTACTAGGTCATTGATCAAAGGATATCTTTGAATCCTCATCATGGAAATAACAACTAGGACTATCCTTCTTAATGTATCAGAAACTTTGTTTGATCTTCCAGAATGATAATCAATTGAACAATCATAGTCTTTGAGAAGTTCCAACCATCTCCTCTGACTCATGTTCAATACCTTTTGTGTGAAAATATACTTCAAACTTAAATGGTGTGTGTATATATAATATTTCTCCCCATAGAGATAGTGCCTCCATATCTTTAGAGAAAAAATGACTGCAGCCAGCTCCAGATCATGCGTAGTATAGTTCTACTCATGAGTCTTCAAATATCAAGATGCATAAGCAATGAATTTTTCATTTTGCATGAGGACCCACCCTAGGGATTTTATAGATGAATAGCTAAAAATAATGAATCCTTATCCACTTGAGGGAAAATTTAACACAGGTGTAGTAACCAATCTCTTCTTCATCTCTTGGAAACATTTCTCGCACTCCTTTGTTCAGATGAACTTGACCCCTTTTCGAGTTAACTTGTTTAATGGATTATAAATTCATGAAAATTTCTTCACAAACCTCCTATAATATCCCACTAAACCAAGAAACCTATGAATCTCAGTTATTATTATAAGTTGAGGCCACTCCTCTACAACTTTTGTCTTTGTAGGGTCAACCATGATTCCTTCATTAGTAATAATGTGCCCTAATAAAGAAACTTGTTGCAACCAGAATTCACATTTTTTGGACTTTCCAAAAAGTCTTTCCTTTCATAGAGTTTGAAAAATACCCCTTAGATGATCCTCATGCTCCTCTAGACTTTTGGAATATATCAGAATATCATCAATAAAAACTACCAAAAATTTATCAAGGTAGTCCTTAAAGACTCTATTCATCAAATCCATAAAAATAGTAGGTGCATTGGTTAGTTTGAAGGGCATAAAAAAAATCATAATGCTCATATCTTGATCGAAAGGCAGTTTTTGAATATCTTCTTTCTTCACCCTCAATTGATGATAAACAGATCGAAGATCAATCTTAGAGAGGAATTGAGCCCCATGAAGTTGGTCAAATAAGTCATCAATTCTTGGAAGAGGGTATTTGTTATTCACTGTGATCCCATTCAGTTCTCTATAATCAATGCATAACTACATCAATTCATCATTCTTCTTCATAAAGAGAACATGTGCTCCCCAAGGAGACACACTCGGTCGGATAAACCCCTTCTCCAAAATATCTTGTAGTTGTTTCTTTAATTATTCCAGATACACATTTTTCATCCTATAGGGGGTCTTAGATATCGGATGAGACCCAGGTACAAGTTCAATGGATAACTCTACCTCTCTTTCTGGGGGAGGTCTGGGTAAATCCTTAGGAAATACGTCAATGTATTCCTAGATGATGGGGACATTTTCTATCCTCAAACTCTCATTTCCTTATTCTTCTTCACCAATCAACTCCATAAATAAGGATATAGGAGGTTCTTCTAGACAAATATTAGGTTGAGATATATCTCCTTGGAAGATATCTATAGGTTTTCCATTCAAGACTACTAATATTTCCTTACTTCTACATTTGATATTATCATTATACTTTGAGAGTCAGTACATCCCTAGTATAATGTCGAATAACAACATGGGAATTACTACTATATTTGCGATAATATTGTTCTCACTAAAGTAAATACTAGAGTTTATAAACACTGACGATGCTTGTATAATCCCACCAGGAGTCTTAACTGATAACTCTACTTTTATAAAATCATGGGTTTATTCTAAATTCTTTGCAAACTTGGAGGAAATAAATGAATGTGTAGAACCATAATCAAACAAAGTAATTTCTAGTTTTGAGAGAACAACAAGAGTACCTACCACCACATCATTTGGAACTTCAACTTCATCTGTAGTGATTGCAAAATCATGACCTTTCTCCCTTGGCCTACGCTGAGGGTAATGGTGATTACCCTCCATTGCCCTCGGATTTGGACAGTGATTGTCAAATTGCCCAAGTTGTCCACACTTATAGCATTGGACACTAGGTAGGGTCTGCACCATCTTCCCTTTGTCGTTAGTGTTGGGAATTTGTGGCTTTACCTCACTACGAAAATTCCATGCAATATGGCCATATCTTTCACACTTGTAGCATTTCCCGCTCCCGAGCAGGCAGTTCCCTGAATGCTTCTTCCCACATTTATTACATGTGGCACATTGCACTTGCTTGCCTCCTCTTCCCTGATTAAAACTCCTCCACAATCTTGGATCCATTGATCTTTTATTTTCATTGGATTTATGAGACCATTGCGTCTCATGAAACTCTAGTTCAACTTTCATTGCACTTCGCATGATCTCGTCATAGCTATCATAATCTTGGTTGGCTAGATTATTCTGCAGATGGGGTCTCAGTCCACCGAAGAATCTATCAACCTTACTATTTGGATCTATGAAAAAGCTATAGGCGTAATGTGAAATCCCTATGAATTTCATCTCGTAGCTTCCCACAAATTCATTCTCCTTCTGCTTCAGCTTGAGAAACTCCTTCTCCATTCTTGTTCTCATTGGTCAAGGTAAATACTTGCTAAAGAAGATCCCTCTGAACTCTTACCAATACATATCTTCAACCTACACTCATGGTCTCATGTTTTTAATCAGTTCCCACCACTGATTAGATTATCCCTCTAAGCGATAAACAGCCAGGGTGACCTTCTCTTACTCTAAATAGTGGAGCATAGAAAAGTTCTTCTCGATAGAGTTGATCCACTATTCAGCAATCAATGGGTTGGTAGATCCACTGAAGGTTGGTGGTCATTGACGCATAAAGGAATCAATAGAAAGTTGTTCCCTTAGCGGTGAGATCGGTCTCTCAGCATGATTCAAGTTATTTCCCATAACTTGATTAAATTGGTTCATCATTCGCATGAAAGTTTCCATTCCGGATTCCATCAGAGGGTCGTCAGCGCATGGTCCATTGCAGTCACCATTTGCATGGTTCCTCATATTGCCCACCATTTTATAAAAGAATAAAACCTTTGTGAGAAACTTATTTTATTTACGAATATTTTAACCATAAAGTATTTTATGTCTTAAAACTTCATTCTTTAAACAATTACATTTCTCTATAAATCCTTCATAATGATTCATAAAAAGCTTATGATTAACTAAATAAATCCCTTGGGAGTGTTGTAACCAAGAGTACAGCAAGGATCGTTGTCTTGTACCAGGATACCCTAGGTTAAGCCCAAAACTCCTTGTCATATTTTTCACTCCTAGGTACATCTGTGTCAAATCCACCTCTACCTTCTCGTATCCAGATAGGGATGTATTTTCTTGATAAACCACTTACTCAATACTCACCAAAATACCAAGAAGTTTTCCTATATTTAAAATTTTATATATGATTCTTCCTAAAGTTTTCATAGCCTAATTTCCATAAATAACTAAACTTTCCTTTGATACTAACTATGGCATCCTACCTTTATATTACATAACTTTTCATTACATTTTACAAACAGAGGATCTTTAAAGTCTAGTGTCTTGGAAATCAGGAACATAAAACATGAAAAAAAACATAAAAAATTCTTCTAATCCACTTTTAAGGCTTCATAATAAGTTAATCCTAAGTAAAATTGATTCATCTCATTACCTGGAGACATACATCAAAGGAAAGGGTGAGCAGAAGGCCTAGTAAGAAAATCAAGGTAATCGGTTTACTTGTGATGTCAATAAGAAATTGATGAACACCACAAGACATGAGCAATGGAAAAAGAGGAATATGATAATAAAAGGAAAATGAATCACAACTTGAATATGTGGATACAACATTTTATTTATACATTCATAAAAATATCACCAAGGTTCATTCCCAAGGTGTCATAAAAACATTACCAAGGTTATTCATCAAGGTATCGTGAAACTTGTCATCTATATAGATTAATTATTCACCCAATGCATTGGAGCGCTATCAGGGTGAACCCTTAATATGTCTTTATTTTCATGTGAGACACATATATCATAATTAAACATTTCATAAATAACCCAAATAGAATTAAATAAATGGGTTTCATGTCAAAATTGTGACGTTAAAAAAGTACTTAAAAATAAGATCATTATGACATTTAGAACCCATGGAAAGGGAGTGAGGGTTATATGTATGTAAATTCCAGAATAAAATAGATCAATTTTATGTATTGATGAATAACCTTGTAAATTAAAATATATTTGGTAATCCACATAAAAAAATACAATATAATTTCTTGAAAAAAAGAGAGAGATTTGAGACAAAAATTCTGCAATATAACAGCTACATAACATCGTTTTAGAAAACATTAAAAAGAGAGAGGATAAGGGTCAAAAACTCATAAATAATTCATAATACATTATGTTTACATAATAAGATCATGGTATGGATATTTGAATGACATACCACATGAAAAGGAAACATGAAAGAAAAGAGAAGATGCTATTTCTTTTACAAAAAATTCGGCAGCCTAACGGCGTTCCTTAAAATTTAAGAAAATAAATTGATGAGAGAGGAAAGGGTCTCTCATAATTTGGACATGAAATTTAAATTAATAATAATATATAATAACATACCCTCACATAAAAATATGGAAACTAGAAGACATAACATAAAGGAAATCATGACTAAAAAGAAGAGGGTGAAAGGTTCCCTTACCTTGAAGAGTATCTTCGAAAGCTTGAAGGTTGGGACCTTGGGGGGATTGAGAGAACCTTGGGAGGACTCCTTGGGAGGTAGAAATAACATAGATTAGTTGAGGAGGATTTTTTAATGAAATGAATGAGTTAATGGCTTGGTATTTATATGAAGAGTGAAGGAATATTTAATTAATTTCCAAGGGACACCTCATCGGTGGTATTTGCAAAACCATGGGCTTGCCTATGGTATTTGCCCATGGTATTGGCCACTTGGGACACCTCATAAAATATAATACTATTCAAAAGTCAACCATATTTATTACATCATGATTACATCATCAATGATGTCATTAAACACTTGAAACTCAAAACTGTATTTTTACTATTCATTGAAAATTCAATTGTTTTAGAAAATTCCCAAAAATTCACCCTACCCTAATATCGATGCTCTGATTTCAAAAATGAACTCTATTTTATGAAAATAATTTTCTAAATACTTTTAATTTAATTTTTAAATAAAATCATTATTTATTCAAAAAAACAACTCTAAAATTATAACTTATTTTGTAACACCTTGAAAAAGTAATCAAGGTCCCATAAAATTATCGTATAACCATAAGACAATAAAGTAACAATTTATGATTACATTTTATGAAAATATATTTTTATTTTAAATTATTAAATTAATTATAAAATTTTAATTAAAATATTTATGACATACAAAAATACCAATACTTATATTATGACATTTTTTCACTTTTAAGATGTCTAAATTATATTTATACATTCAAGGGTAAAGTTTCTATTTTTTTTGGCCGATTTACTATTCAATAATATTCATAAGGGTATACTACTATTCATACTTTACTATTCATCAAAAATTAAGTTGATCTTATTAGACTCTAAATTTATTTCTAGTCACAATTATATAAGACCATTTTCTGAAAATCATTTCATATTATTAATTATTTAATGTTTACAAAAATATTTTAAAATACCCTTTTTTCTAAAATTCATCAATAATATGGAACTTCATCCTAAATTTATCCGGACATTTGAAATTCAAAAATTTAACATAATAATAAATAACAATTTTATTTATACAAAATGATTACAAAACGTAACTAAGGTCTTGTTGCATAGCCCCTTATAACACCTGCATAGGACATAAGTGTAAGGTGTGTTATGGTGGTAGAATCTTGGGGTGTCTTGGGAAACATTGCACGAGTAGTGATTTCTATCAGCTTTAACTTCTCCCTTAGGGGATTCTATTCAATATTCACATGTTGAATCTCAACTTGGGCTTGGTCCAGATCAAATCCCAGAGATGCTACCTCCTTCCCAAGCTCTGATAGATGGGCTTCGTATGGCTTGAGTCTACTAGATGAGGCCATCGACTCTTCTTTCTGTATTAATTAACCAATATCACTTGTATTTATAAAAAAATTATAATGTTAATAATTTATTTTCCAACGATCATATTGACCAGCGGTCATATAATAGTCGAAACCCAACTGTATCACTTCAATAAATAAAGGATATAGTTTTGTGGAGTATAAAATGAAATAACACACAAATTTTGGAAAAAATATTATTAAAAAGTTTGGGTCGTTACACATCAAAAGTAATAAATGGATTATTTCTAATGCCAGTAGGGATGGTGTCAATTCCATCATCACCATCATCAAAAATATGTATTGGAATTACTTCAATAATGACACAAAATTCCAGTCGAATATGGTCTTCGACATAAAAAACTTGTTTCGCCATTGATGCCAATACATATGGTTCATTATTAGCAACAGTGCGAGTCATATCAATTAATCGAAATCCACAATCATCAATAAATGTGCCCTGGCTCTTCATCGAATCAAACCACTGGCATTTCATCATTGTGACTCATCCATGAGAATAATAATCTAATATTTTTATTTTTTCAACAACTCCATAATAACTTAAATTTTCAAATTGCGGTCTACTATCTGATGAACTAGCATAACTATATATTTTGGTAGTAACCATAACATCATCATGTTGTGTTCACATGTTCTTTTCTTATTCGGTGATAATAAATCTATACCCATTGATAACAATTTATTTACAGTCACGAACCACGGTATTAGGACCAAAAGTCAAAGGTCTTATTTCCTCAGAGACAGAGTCAGTAGGAAAACTCAATACCTGAAATATAAATGAATATTAAACTTAATTAAATATTGTTTTAATTATTTTAAATATTAATATTATTACCTTCAATTTTAACCAAGTAGAAAACTCTTTGCTATGAAAAGTCTCCCTCCTTCTCAAAGATAAAGAACAATGCTTTCTATTTATCATCACTTTATGTTCCCTATAGATAAAAATAGGAATAGATTAAAATATATATATATATATATATAAGATATACATATTAAATTTACTTACAAGATGTATTCATAGAACAAATCACAGTTAAACAAAATTGTGTGATGTGCCATCTCCCGCTATTCAAGGATTAATGTCATCAATGTATATGATCCAGAAATTCCTCCTATTTGAGGAAGTGATGGAAAACTGGGTTCAATTTTCTCATACTATTATTCTTCATTTCTCATTGGTTTTTTCATTCTTGTAGTAAGATCAGACAAATACATAGAGTAGAAATCCATACATTCTTGATCCAAGTAACCATTCATGATAGAACCTTCGGGATGATTCCTGTTACGGACATAAGACTTTAATGTGTACATATTTATTTTAGTTGGACACATCCAAAAAAAAGAAATAGGTCCTCCAAGAAGTATTTCAGTTGGAATATGGATAGTCATATGTAGCATGCATGTGAAAAATGGTGGAGGAAATATTTTCTCTAACTCACACAAAATTAATGGGGCATCTGCCAGCATTTTTTTGCAAGAAAGACTTGGACAACTTCTTAGCACAAAGATCTCTAAACAAATGACACAACTGAATAATAACCATCCTTACATTATTGGACAAAAGATAACAAATTTCTATTGGAATCAACTCATGCAGAAGGATGTGATAATCATGAGTATTCAAAGATTTTAGCTTCAACTCTCTTCTATTGACCCATTTAGATATTTTTCTTGAATAGCCATAAAGAACTTTAATAGTCTCTAGTACTTTTAGAAATTGCTTTTTTCTGTTGGTGTCATCACATAAGAATCACATGGAACTTGCCATTTATTTTCACTGATATGCACAGGATGCAATTCTGGTCTGATGCCCCAATCCAACAAGTCACACCGAGACCATAAATCATATTTTGTATTTCCCTTAACATTTAGAAGAATCAAAAGAAACATTTCACATATGTTTTTTTCAATGTGCATTACATCTAAGAAATGACGTAAGAAATTGGTTGACCAATAAGGAAAATCAAAGAAGATACTTCTCTTCTTCCAATTGTAACAGGTTTTAGTGGAAACATTCTTTCTCTTTCCATATTTCATTTGACCCTTCCTGAATAAAAAACTAAAATCTTTCAATTCATTACGCACATTCGTTCCAGGCATATGCTGAGGTGGATCATCAGTCTCTATGGTATTGTCAAATCTTAACTAATTATTTCTAGATGGATGGTTCATTGGAAATAATCGTTGATGTCCAATAAAACTGAAACTATGATGATGTTTTAGTCTTCTGGATCATGTATTCTTCATATAAATAGGACATGATAGTTTTCCCTTCGTACTCCATCCAAACATCATTGCATAAGTAGGAAAATCATTGATCGTCCACATAAGCATAGCACGCATCTGAAATATGTCTTTCAAACATGCATCATATGTGCACACACCCACATCCCAAAGAAGTTTCAACTCATTAATTAATGGTTTCATGTATATTTCTATATCATTGATGAGATTAGAAGGTCCAGATATGAGTATAATCATGAAATTGAAAGGTTTTTTCATACAAAACAATGGGGGAAGATTATAAATGTGTATAAAAACCATCCATGTGATGTGTGATGTAAGTATCTGCCCAAAAAAATTAAAATCGTCACATGAAAGACCCAACCTCACATTACGCACGTCAGCTGCAAAATCAGAAAATCAAGCATCAAATCTCTGCCATGAAAATCCATTTGCAGGATAAACCAACTCATCATTAGTCTTTTTTCTATTGGTATAATTTCATCTATTTTTTATTGATATTTCATCATACATAAAATGATTCTAGATTTTGGGGATAAATGGAAAGTACCAAATTACTTTTTGTGTCACACAATATGGTGTTCCATCAGCTTTTGGCTTCCAGTGGGATGTGCCACATTTTATACAATCATTTCGTTCAGCAGTTTCCTCCCAGAATAAACTGCAATCATTTGGGAAAGCATGAATTTTTTTTCTTGAAAATCCAAATTTCTCAACTAACTTCTATTCCATATTGTGGGTTGAGGGAATATCTGCATAATATAGAAGTAAGTCCTTCAATAAGGTAAGAATTTAATCGATGGAAGTATTAAAAATCCCATGCATAGTTTTCCCATGAAACAATCGGATTAAAAAATCAAGCTTTTTCATTTTACTGCATTGTCGATATAATGGAGTCGTGGCAGCATCATTCAATTTTTTCACCCTAACAACATCATCATTTTTATTAGACGCATCATGTGGGCTCATATTGAAATCTTCTTGGGTCAGAATACTTTCTTTTTCATGATGAAAAATAAACAGAAACTAGTCATATAACAAATTCTCTATTCCATTCCTCTCATTTGGATCATCAGCAATTTGAGATTAAATTTTCTCCCTATTGTGATACCAAATAGAGTATTTTTCTTGAAAACCATATTTGGTTATGTGGTAGCTGATTTCTTCATGGATCAACCAAGGTATTCCAACACAATTGTAATAGGGGAAGTGTATGTGACCACTGACTGAAACATTGTGAAATAAAAAATCTAAAAATATCTTCAAATTGTTTTGAAAATTGTTTGATATCTGATCAGTTTTATACATCCAACTTCTATCCATTCTGTAAAAAAAATTTATAAGTCATTTTTTCAAAAGCAATTCAATAAGATTGAAGTTTCATTGAAAATATATTTAAGTAAACGAGAATTGTTTACTTTATATGAAACCATAACTGACACACTACTCTATATGAGAATCATAGTATAAAATATAACATAATAATATATTTATAAAAAAATATCTTTGAAGAAATATACATGAGTGTACAAGATCATGTACACTTGTGGAGGAGAATTATTCAGGAGTTGAGTAAATTTTAGATCAAAGAAATTTTATATTTTAGTAGATTATTTGTGTGATCACATACACTACCTAAGAGGGTGGGGGTGTCCAGGGTGTGGGGGTGTCCAGGGGTGGGGGGATATCCTGGGGGGTCGGGGGCTATCCATGGGGTAGGGGTGTCTAGGGGGTGGGGTGTCTGGGGGGATGGGGGTGTCTGAGGGGTGGTGGGTGGGTGTCCAAGGGGGTGGGTGGGTTGTCCACAAGTGTGGGGGCTTTCCAGGGGGGGTAGAGGGTGTCTAGGGGGTGGGCGGGCTGTCCAGGAGGGTGGTGGGTCTATCTAGGGGGTCGGGTGTGTCCATGGGGTGGGGGGATTTCCAGAGGAGTGGGGGATTTCCATGGGGTACGAGGTGTCTAGGGGTGGGCGGGCTGTCCATGGGGGTGGTGGGGCTGTCCAGGTGGGTCAGGGGGGCTTTCCAGGGGGCTATCCAGGGGTGGGTGGGCTATCCACGAGGGTGGCGGGGTTCTCCAAGGGGGTACCGGGTGTCCAGGGGTGGGAAGGATATCCACGAGGGTAGGGGCTATCTAGTGGGTATGGGGTGTCTAGGGGAGTGGGTGGTCTATCCACGGGGGTGGTGGGGCTATTCAGGGGGTCAGGGGGTATTTTCAGGGGGTGGGGTTGTATGAGGTTTGCGAGGTGTCCAGGGGGTGTGCGGGTTATCCATGGGGGTGTCGGGGCTACCCAAAGTGGTACGGGGTGTTCAAGGGGGCGGGTGGACTGTCCACGGGTGTGGGGGGCTATCCAGGGGGTCTATGGGGTGTCCAGGGGGTGGGCGAGCTATCTATGGGAGTGGCGGGGCTGTCCCGGGGGTCGGGGGCTTTCCAGGGGGTGGGGGTTGTCTAGTGGGGTACGAGGTGTCCAGGGGGGTGGGTGGGTTGTCCACAGGGGTGGTGGGGTTGTCTACGGGGTATGAGGTGTCCAGGGGGTGGTCGGGTTATCCATAGGGGTGGGGGTGTCTAGGGGGTATGGGGTGTCTAGGGGGTGGGCGGGCTGTCTATGGGGGTAGCGGGGCTGTCCAGGGGGGGTCAGGGGGCGGGGGCTGTCCAGGGGGTACGAGGTGTCCAGGGGGTGGGTGGGCTATCCATAAGGGTGGTGGGGCTATCCAGGGGGTACGAGGTGTCTAGGGGGTGGGCGGGATGTCCATGGGGGTGTGGGTTGTCCAGGGGTACGGGTTGTCCAAGGGGGTGGTTGGGATGTCCACGGGGATGGCAGGGCAGTCCAGGGGGTCAGGGGGCTATCCAGGGGGTTGTCTAGGGGGTAAGAGGTGTTCAGGGGGTGGGCGGAATGTCCATGGGGGTGGTGGGACTGTCCAGGGGGGTACAGGGTGTCCAGGGGGTGGGCAAACTATCCACGGGGGTGGTTGGGCTGTCTAGGGGGTATGGGGTGTCCAGGGGGTGGATGGGCTGTCTACAGGGGTGGTGGGGCTTTCCATGGCGTAGGGGGTGTCCAGGGGGTGGGCGGGCTGTCCATAGGGGTGGGGAGGCTATCCCTGGTGAGTAGGGGGTGTCCAGGGGTAGGCGGGCTATCCATGGGGGTGGCGGGGCTGTTCAGGGGGGTTGGGGGTGTCTACTGGGGTGGGCGGGGTAGTCCAGGGGTAGGGGTGTCCAGGGGGTGGGAAGGCTATCCACAGGGGTGGCGAGGCTGTCCAGTGGGGTACGGGGTGTCCAGGGGGGTGGGTGGGCTGTCCATGATGGTGGCAGAGCTATCCAGGGGGGTTGGGGGTGTCCATGAGGGTGGGGGGATGTCCACGGGGGTGGCGGGGCTATCCACAGGGGTGGTGGGGATTTCTAGGGGGTAGGGGTGTCTAGGGGTGGGTTGGTGCCCAGGGGGGTGGGGCTGTCCATGAGGCTGGGGTGGTGTCCAGGGGGTGGGGGTGTCTGAGGGCTTGGGGGCTTGGGGGCTATTCAGGGGGTTGGGGTGGCTATTCAAGGGGGTAGGGGTGTCCAGAGGGGTGGGGTTTGTCCAAGGTGGGGGTGTCCAGGGGTTGGGGGTTGTCCAGGGGGTGGGGGCTGTCCAGGGGGTTGGGGGTGTTATCCAAGAGGGTAGGGGGTGTCTAGGGGTGGGGGTGTCCAGGTAACATTGATAATCAAGAAGCACAATTTCATAGCCCTATTAACCTATAATTACCACTAGATATGGGTTCATGACTCACATGTCCAACACAAACCTATCACCATATAATTATCCACAAATATTAAGAAAAATAAAACACTCTAATATTGATTCTTAATGCCCAGAATAAAAGAAAAACAATATAATCCAAGAAAGTTTTCCACAACACCTCTGGTGCACCTCCACAGACTTCCAATACTATCAACTAACAGTGAATAATTATGTGCACATGACCATGCTATTTTGTTTTGTAAGATATATATCAAAGAGTAAATAATGTGTAGGTGTGAACAAAATTGGTGAGTTCTATGATGGTTATAATCCTTTATTATGGGTGCCTTCCAAGGATAGAAAATTATATAAATACCTTAATAATGCTCTATAACTACCTAAGATAATTGTGACATGAATTCCTAGCACTCATATTGTATTTAAAAAAATATTACAAGTGTATGACTGAACCACTTGATAGAGTAGGAATAAATGATTTTATAATAGAGTAAATTTTGGTTTTATCACTATTCACACATGAAAATGACCCCAAACCCACTCTGGTGGTTCAAGTGGAAGTGCCACTTCATTGAATGACTTATAGTGTGGGTATCATCACCTTAAAGTTAGAGTGTGATATTTCAAAGACAACATTTAGGGGTACATTCATAAAGCATGAGTATCTTATCGTTCCTCTTAGGATAAAAAATTCTATAACTGTATTTATGTCTAACCAATGAAATCATGTCAATATACCTTAAATTTAAAATAAACCAAATATAAAATAACTCAGGATCATATTGACCTCTTCAATATCAATCAAAATTATTCTATACAAATAAATCACAACAAAACTGCAACCTAAAATGATATATTGCTTATGTTCATAAGGGGATCATAATACACAGTACATTGTAGCGAAATGGAATGAAAAAATATAAAATAAATGAAGGAACACATACTGATTTAAAATAGAAGAACAAAAATTACTTCAATCAAAGATAGATTCCCAATTGGAAATTACAGTTAGCACCCTCGAGAGTAGGTTTGGAAGTAGGGTTCGAACCACAACCTAAAATGATATATACCTTCTGCTCGTAAGGGGATCATAATACACACTACATTGCAGAAAAATTGAATGAAAAAATCGAAAATAAATGAATTCATACATACCTATTTAAATCATAAGAGCAAATAGTTGGAAACCAGACCTGTTGTGATGGGAAGTAGCATTCGCGTCGAGATTTAGGGACAAATCTTCGAGATGGTTGAGGTTTAGGGAAAAATATTTGAGATGGTGCATCGAAATATTATTTAGGGAAAAACTTTCTAGATATATGGAGTTCTATATCCCTATAGGTGTCAATATTTGGGGATTTTCTTTCCCAAAAGTTTTAAAAAACCATTGGGAAATTAATTTTATCCCAACAGTTGTAAATTGTTGGGAAAAAAATCTTCAGAACTATACCCAACGATTTAAATAAACCATTGGGAAAAATCTCTTAATCAAAACTATACCCAAAGGTTTCCTTAAACCATTGGGAAAACAAAAAATATATATTAATATACCAATGGTTCTACATAACCATTGGTATAGTAGATTTTTTTCAACAGTTTTTTCAAAACCGTTGGGAATATTGTGTTGGTATAGGTGGGATTTCCACCAGTGAGAAGATCATAGAGTATAACTTTAGCATTGTCTATAAGGGGGTCTAAGGCCGGAAGAATGATATACCATCTATATTTATCCATTAATCTTTCTAAGCAATACCCCTACTCTAATGATATCCTATTTGAAAGAACCATTTGTATTAATTTTATTTCCTACACTATGTGGATACTGATGAACCCAGTGACCCCTCCTGTCTAGAGTGATAAACGATTGATGGATGTGCAGGATGAATATTAGTGGACTATATATATCCATTCATGATTTACAAACATAAATATTGCATTATTTTTTATGAATATTCAATACAAAACATTAAAATCCACACTTGAATAATAAATTTTTAGTGTATATAGAGACTATATAAATAATCCTATTATTTCATGAATTATATTCAACACATTACACATATAATTAGTCTTAAATATACCCTAAATAAAACCTTTCTTCATAACCTATGGAAGGAAAAACATTAGAAAGTGTGAGCTCATATTCTCAGTAAGGGTAAGCATAGGAGTAATGAATTAGTTTTCATACATGAGAATAACATAAGCATAAAGGTGTGAGATCATGATCCAAAATTACAAAGTCCATATCTAGTCTAATATAGATCATAAACATGAGCCATGGAATTAAAAATTGTCATTAAAATAGGAAATATTTATGAGAGTTTGGAATCATTAGTAATAAATCATGATCTATGAGAGTATAACATTGACATATGAATGTGGAAAAAACAAAAGTTTATAACATTGTGAACATTAATAAATCGAAATAGGTTCTCTCATTAAGTTATGTAATTGAAATCAATCCCTCACATAAACTTATAGAAATGAAACCAATTGTATTAATAGTCATGTGGATATAAAAATAAGTTCCATTCATAATCTTATAGAAATGAATATGAGATCAACACATAATCTTATAGACATGAAAACCAGGTCCACACATAAAATTATGAACATAAAGTAAAGTTCAAGAATAAAATATTTATCTCATTAGTTTTCTGTATTTACCCAATGCATTGGAGGGCTATATAATTATAGGCCCATCCGTCACATAATAATAATCCATTCATATGTGTGACATAGGATCATAAATAATTTATTATATATAATGACCCATTGAAAGGAAACAATTTTCATAAACATATCATCATTGTAATCAAAAACTATCCATAGAAATAATAAATATGGTATTATTGGATCATATCCTTGGTAAAGGATAATTAACATCATAGGATACCATCTTAGATAAAAATGACATTAAAATATAAATTGGAATATTTCGTGAGAAACATACCCTTTTCACTTTGAAATCACTTCATTAAAATCTAAAAATTTCTAAAATATTATGGAAAAAAATTATTTGAAAAGAACCTTAGAAATTTTTAAATAATTATTCAAAAAATTGATCAGTCTTGATGGCTGGAAATTATGTTCATTCCATGCATGTTAAATAATGATTCCATTAACATTTTTGTTAAAAAGTTAAAAGTAACTTGTTTTGGAAAATGTAAATAATATTCCATTGAAACATTTTTATAATAATTTAACCACGAGTAAAAATGAATTTAAACATTATTATAATAATACTGAAACATTATTGAAAACATTTAAAAGAAAACATAGACAAGGAAGAAAAATAATCATGACATAATTATATAACATTGTTAGTTTTACTTAAAAACGTTATTTAAATATATTGTGTAATTAAATAGAGTAAAATTAAAGGAAAATTTTTAATCTCAATAATTAAACATAGGATAATAATAATCAAGGTATTCTTGCTATATTTTTTATAAAATACCATCATCATAAACTTAATCATAGACAATCTTAATAAATAATTAAATTTTAAAATAAATATCTTATTGTATTGGTAATATCTATATCAAAACCTAATTAAAGAGTTATCCTTGTATAATTTTTTACATCCACAAAATTTTCATAAAAATATTCATAGAATGCATTCATGGGTAGTATATATACCACATAAAGAAAACAAGTGATGAATATTCCATAAGTCTCGTTGAAATAAAATTGAGATTAGATAAAGTTATAATTTCCTCAAAAAAGCTCTAACATCCTATATAATAAATTTATATTTATTATAAATATATACCAGAATCATGTAAATACTTATAATATCATATATGATCCAGTTTAAACATTTCAACACCCATTTATTAATAATTAATGTCAGATCCATGCCTTTATATTTAGGTATGTTTCTCTCTTATTCTTGTCTCTCATTTACCCCTAGGTTTCCCCCTTGGACCCCCTTGAAATTGGATCAAATTGACAAATTTTTAGGTGGCCAGACTATGTTGCACAGCTTGTGTGCACGGTTTACCAAACTGTGCAAGCCAACCGTGCAGCTCTGTCCGGCTCATTAAAATTTTTTTGTAATGACTATTTTACCCTTTCATAATAAACCCTAATCTGCCTATTTATTTCCCATTTTGTTCCTAGAATCCATGTACAGCCTCCAAGCTCTATCAAGCCTCCTTGGAACTCATTTTTGAAGGAGGATTTGGTGGAGAAACTTCAAACTTTCTCAAATAAGTGAGTTTCCTTCTTAGTTACTTCCATTTCCTTAGGTTTTCTCCCACTTTTCTTAAAGATCTAAATATAAAGAAGCTAGGTCTTTATACCTAGTTTTTTTTAGTTTATTTTTCCAATCTTGTGGTTTTAGATTTATTTTCACTCCCTTGTGGTGCGGTTGTGGTGCGGTTGTGGTGCGGTTGAAGTATCGCACAAATATTTTAGGTTTTGACACTTTTGTTAGTTGATTCCATGTGTAAGCATTATTGGATGAGTTATTTTTTCTAGATTTATATTTTTAGCATGTTCCACTTTCATTTTTTGGGCGTGAAAACTATTTTTACTACTATTTGTTAAGAGGTTGATTTTTAAGTGGTATTTTTGTGTGAAAATGGGGGGTTTTCATGTGCATTCTATGTTTTACCAATTGGGGTTGTTTTATACATCCTAGAATGGTTTTATTAAAAACAATAAGTGCAACCAATACTAGTTTGGTGTAATATTGGTATGCATTTGGTTTTAAAGGAGGGGTTTTAAATGGATTTTATGTGCAAAGTTTTGATATACTTTGAGAAATTTTTCTATAGAAATTATAAGTGTTTGTTTGAGTTATTAGAATAGTGAAAAGCATGTTTAGATACTAGTTTGAGTGTGTATGACCATAACTTGTGATTTTATTTTTAAATGACTTTTGATAGCATTTGGAACTTGTTCGATCACAAAGAGGTAAACCTGGGTATCTAGGTGGATAGACATGTACTACTATTCTAGTGATCTGGAGTGGTCTTGTCCCTATTTCACTTAGCAATATTGACATTGAAAACAGTAACAAAAATATAATGATGATTTTTTTAGACCACTAGATTATGGGTATGTTCCCTAATAGTGGATTGTGCACAAGAACAGATATTTTATTTGGTTACTTTTACAACAAGATATGAGGTACCTAGGGCCCACATTTAGCTAGTACCTAAGGGTGTTCTTGTGACTAGTGCTCGTTGGATATTTGGTATTTATCAATGGATTATGGTGTGTTTGGATAATAAATTAAGTATATTATTAGTTTTATTTAAATTTATTCAATATTTAAGTTTACCCCTTTGAAAACTATTTTCTTTTAAAAGTTTCACTTAGAAATTATTTCCACCATTTCTTTTTTATAAAAACATTAAAGATTTTTATCTTATAATGATTATCACATGGAATCTTTGGGTGGTATTCTATTGGAATTAGGATCACACCCTATTTACACCTTTGGGTGTAAGTAAACTTGATTATGTTTGACATAGGTAAGAGAAAGGCCTTTGGAGATGGCGGCTAGGGTTGTTAGTTTCCTTCCATGGTGTGGTGTTGTGGAGACGGCTTGTGGATGATGACCCCTTTTGTGTGGTGGTCCTTGGGCTATTTTTTCTGCTAATTTTGTAGTTTTGGACCTCTTGTGTCATGTTTAAATCCTTTTATTAAATTCTGAATTTTACTTAAGGCTTTTTTGGCATGAATTTTTAGATTTGGTTTACTCTTAATTGTTGGTTTTTTTATGTATCCTAACTCAGTTAAATCATTCCCAAACCATTTTTTATGATATTCGAGAACTTGTGCCAGCCCGTGGGTATAGAGAGCACCCCTTGGACCTTGCCACGGGCCAGGTACGGTGCCAATTTTGATAGCGACCAGATTCGGTTCATGACAAAATGGTATCAAAGGATGGTAGAAGTTGTCTTCATGGTTGTCCAAGCCCTAGGATAGGGATTAGCTCCCACTCCTAATCTAGCTAGAGAATATAAGTATGTTCCTAGGAACAAAAAATCCCATGAGTTCTAAAAGAACAAGCCTCCTACTTTCTGAGGTAGCACGGAACCCCAAGAAGTAGAGGAGTTTCTTGAGAAGATCGAGCACATGTTTGAGTTTATTGACACACTTAAGGAGGTCAGGGTGAAGTGTGCATATTTTTTGTTAGAGGGTCCTAGCCTAAGGTGGTGGGAATTAGTGCTTCAAGATGGGAAGAATGAATAGATGAGTTGGAAGGATTTCAAGGTTACCTTCAATGACCAGTACTTCCCTGAAGTCTTGGAATACATTAGAATCCAAGAGTTTATGGAACTTGTTTAAGGGGATATTTCAGTGATGGAGTATGCCAACCATTTTTTTTATCTAGTTCGGTATGCTCCAGAAATGGTCTCCCCTGAGCAGATGAAGGCTCAGAAGTTCGAAAGGGGTTTGTGGCCAGAGATCTATTCCCAGGTCTTATTATTCAAGATGAAGACTTGCGTCAAGGTAGTTGATTGGGATTGTATGGTGGAGATTGACCATTAAGGGAGGTCCAGTCTCTCTGGGGCAGTGTCAGTGATGGGCAGTGGCAATTCTTCTAAGAAGAAAAGGAAGCGAGAGGAGAAGGGGAAGAAGGGTGGTGGAAGTTTAGGCCAAACTTATAGGCAGTTTTCTTTAGTGGTTTCTGACACAAGGTTTGTTCTATGCCACTAGTGTAGGATTCTAGGGAACACTTTAAAATCATTTATGTCTCCTCAAAATCCTTGTTATCGGTGTGGGGGTATGGGACACTTACAGCACTTTTGCAGGGTGGCATGTCCACTTTAGAGTGGGGTAGGGTATGTGGCTTCTAGGGGAGTTATATCTCAGTCAGAGTCATCAAGGATGGGGGGATCTCGATTTGGTGGTTGTGTAGGTAGGGCCATATCATCTTTTGGTAAGAGTTAGTTCAGGGTAGATCCATAGGCAAGCATCCATTCTCAGGAAGAGAGTAGGAATCTTCATGTTGTGGAGTAGGCGCCAGCGGGATCAGATGTGGGGCCTTAGATAGTTTGAGGTACCATCTTGATTAAATCTTTTATAACTGCTTATCTTTTAGATATCGGTGCTTCTGTTTTATTTATCTCTTCTAGTTTAGTGGCCATGCTGAATTTTCCAACAGAGTTGTCAACTATTGTGATGGAGTCAGTGATGTTGTTGGGTAAAAAGAGGGATCAAGGTCTCAGGTTCCCATCCTGTGCACTTACTATGTCTAGGGTTGAGATGGAGTGTGACCTCCTGGTCCTAGATATGGACCTTTTTGATGTAATCCTTAGCATGTATTGGCTGGTTAACTTTCAAGTGCACGTCGATTTCTATAGGTGGTGGGTGAGTTTCACATAACCTGATGAAAGACATCATGTTTTTCATGGGGAATGAGATCCTTGGTCAGGTCATGTGGGACCTCCACTCCCAGATTTGGGAAATATTATCTTTCAATTATTGTCGTTCATGCTAGATTATGATGGTTGTGCTCCTGAGGGTGTCTTACCTCACATAGTGGATGAGTTCCCAGAAGTATTTTCGGATGATTTTTCAGGCTTCCCCCAAAGTGGGATATGGAGTTATAGATTGATTTATCTCTAGGAACATAGTCGATATCTATTTCATCATATCGTATTGCCCCCACTAATCTGAGGTAATTAAATATATAGTTGGTTGATTTGGAATCCAAATGATTCATTCACTCGAGCATATCTCATTGGGACAAACCTTTCTTTTTTGCACAGAAGGTTAACGGATCCATCCAGTTGTGTATCAACTACTGGAAACTGAACAAGGTAACCATCAAGAAAAAATATCATTTTCCCTAAATATATGACTTGTTTAATTATTTTAAGGGTGAGAAGTGGTTTTCTAAGATAGACTTGTGTTCAGGTTCCCACCAACTCAGGGTGAAGGAGGGAGATATCCTGAAGACCACATTCTGAAGCAGGTATATCCACTTTGAGTACTTGGTCATGCCTTTCGAGTTGACCAACGCTCTTGTGGTCTTTATGGAACTCATGAATAGGATTTTCCACTAGTATCATGAATCCTTCTTCATGGTATTCATGGATAAAATCCTAGTTTACACTGAATCTGAGGAAGGGCATGGGCATCATTTTCAGATCGTGTTAGGTGCTTTGTGGGATCATCACCTTTATGCAAAGTTATACAAGTGCACTTTCTAGATTATGGAAGTGAAGTTTATGGGCCACATGATCTTAGATCATGGGGTTTTGGTGGACCCTAAGAATATTCGTGTAGTGATGTCATGGGAGTAGCCAAAGAACATGTTTGAGATCAAGAGTTTCCTCGACCTGGAAAGTTATTACAGGCAGTTTGTCCGGGATTTTTATCATCTTACCTCACCCATGACCATGCTCACCTAGAAAGCGGTGAAGTTTATATGGGTCCCAGATTGTAGGCATCCTTTGAGGATTTGAATCAGTGGTTTAATACCACCCGCGTGTTGATATTACCAGAATATGTAAAGGTCTATTTTTTGTATTGTGACGCTTCGGGTATGGGTCTTTGGTGTTTTCTTATGTAGGGTGACCATGTGGTGGCATATAGATCTCTACAACTATAACCACACGAAAATAATTACCTAACCCATGACTTAGAGTTGGAATCAGTGATGCATGCTTTGAAGGCTTGGTGTCATTATCTCTTTGGGGATAAGTTTTTGTTTTACTTTGATCTCACCTACATTTTATCATAGAAGGATCTTAATCTGAGGCAGTTCTGTTGGATCAAGTAATTGTAGGGGTTTTACTTTGATATCATCTATACCTTGGGTAAGGGTAAAGTTGTGGCTGACACCTTGAGAAGGAGAGTGTCAATGTAGGCTTTGAGGATGCTCTGTGATGAGTGGACTTTGATGGGGATCTTTGCTTAGTTACACGCGGAGACCAAGGAGAATAGCAGAGGAGTGTTCTTGGAGAGAATTCATTTTACTCCCACTCTTTTAGAGTTGATTTATTGTGAGTATCCCAGTGATGAGCTATGTCAGTGGTTGAGGAAGTTTCTTCATGGTGGGGAGAATTCTTCTGATTGGTCTTCATCCTCTGAGAGTATCTTGTTATTCAAGGGCCATGCATTGGTTATGTTGTCTCTGAGGAAGGTGGTGATGCAGGATAGCCACCAATATCAGTGGGTTATCCATCCTGAAGATACCAAGATTTACTATCATGTTTTTTGGTAGTTTTGGTGGCTAGTTATAAGATGAGACATAGTGAACTTCATGTCGAGATGCTACACATGTTAGCAGGTAAAATTAGAGCATCAAAGACCCTCCAGTTTGCTCCATCCCTTACCCATTCCTACCTAGAAGTGGGATGAGATCACCATGGATTTCATTGTTGTCTTACCTCATACACATCAAGGTAAGAATTCCATATGGGTAGTGATTGATCGTCTCACAAAATCATCCCACTTTATTCCAATCAGAGATATATCTAAAGTGGATGAGTTGGTCCGTTTGTATCTTCAAGAGGTGGTAAGGATTCATGGTGTGCCATCAACAGTTGTCTCATATAGAGACCCCCATTTCACTTATCATTTTTGGGAAAGCCTTTATAAGGCCTTGGGATCTCAGATTAAAATGATCACGGCATACCATCCTCAAACGGATGGTCAGACAGAGTAAGCGAATCAGATTTTGGAGGAAATGCCTCGTGAATGTGTTTTAGACTTTGGAGGTTTATGGGATATACATTTGAGATTGGTTGATTTTTATTATAATAATAGTTACCAATCCTTGATTCTAATGGATCATTTTTAGGCACTCTATGATTGGTCTTTTCGGTCCCATTTATGTTGGAATGAGGTGGGTGAGACCTCACTATTAGGGACGAGCCTTGTGAAAGAGACTTCTGATAAGGTCAAGTTGATCAGGAAGTAGTTATTGACAACTTAGAGTCACCACAAATCATATTTTGATCAGAGGAATCGAGACTTAGAGTTTTCTGTGGTTGATCAGGTATTCTTGAAAGTGGCCCCTCGTCTGGGTCATCATCTTTTGGTAAAACAGGGAAATATAATGCTGAGGTGCGTCAATCCTTTTGATATTACCGAGTAGATTGGAAAGGCGGAATACATATTAGCTTTACTTTCTCATTTGACATCTATCCATGATTTCTTCCATGCCTTTCAACTGAATAAGTACAACCCGGACCCGTCCCATGTGTTGAATTGGGAGGAGTTGGATATAGATCATGATTTGTCTATTTTTTAGCAGTCAGTGAGAATAGTTGATTCCCAAGATAAGGTGATTCAAGTAAATTCTATTACATTGGTTCGGGTTCTTTGGTATCATGGGAAAAATGTCCACAAAACTTGGTAGTGGAATTCATGGGTTGAGAAAGAGTGCCCATTCTTGTTTTCTGATCAAGCTCCAAGTTGACTTTCTGGGGTAGAAAGTAATTCATGGTGGGGGAAATTATCACATACATTCCTTTCTTTTCAAGTATTTTTCTCTCCTATTTTTGGCCCTAATTTCCCCAAGGCTGCCTCCTTGGAACCCCCCTAAAATTGGAGCAAATTGGCACATTTTTTTGTGGCCAGACTAGGTCGCACAGTTTGTGTGAACAGTTTACCAAACCATCCAAGCAAACCGTGCAGCCCTATCCACCTCATTATAATTATGTTTTAAGGACCATTTTTTCCTTCTATAATAAACCTTAATCCACCCATTTATTCCCCATTTCATGATTATAATCCATGTACATCCTCCAAGATCTTTCAAGCCTCTTTGGAACTCATTTTTGAAGGGGGATTTGGGGGAGAAACTTCAAACTTTCTCAAGTAAGTGAGTTTCCTTCTTAGTTCCTTCCATTTCCTTAGGGTTTCTCCCACTTTTCTTGAAGCTCAAAATTTCCATAAGCTAGGGATTCATATCTAGGGTTTTTTTAGTTTCTTTGTCCAATCTTGCGGTTTTAGGTTCTTTTTCACTCCCTTGTGGTGTGGCAGTGGTGTGGTTGAAGTATCACACAAAGATTTGAGGTTTTTACACTTTTGGTAGGTTATTCCATGTGTAAGAATTATTAGATGAGTTATTTTTGTTGTATTTATATTTTTATCATGTTCCTATTTCATTGTTTTTTGTGAGAAAACTATTTTTGGTATCATTTGTTAAGCAGTTTATTTTTAAATGGCATTTTTGTGTGAAAATGGGGGTTTTTCAAGTGCATTACATGTTATACCAATTGGGGTTATTTTATACAACATGGAATGGTTTTATTAAAAAAATTATTGCTTCTAATTATAGTTTAGTGTAATATTGGTATTCATTTGGTTTTAAAGGATTGGTTTTAAATTGATTTTATGTGCAAAGTTTTGATTTACTTTGTGAAATTGTTTTATGGAAATTATAAGTGTTTGTTTGAGTTATTATAATAGTGAAAAGTATGTTTAGCTACTATTTTGAGTGTGTATGACCAGAACTAGTTCTTTTATGTGTAAATGAAATTTGATAGCAAGTTTAACCTTTTTTGAATACAAAGAGGGAAACCCATGTATCTAGGTGGGCAGACATGTACTAGTATGTTAGTGATCTTGAGTGGTTTTCTCCATGTTTTACTTAGAAAGTTTGAAATTGACAACACTAACAAAACTATAATGATGATGTTTGGTGACCACTAGGATATGGGTATGTTCCCTAATAGTTTCTTTTGAATGAGAACATATATTTTATCTGGTTACTTTTACACTGAGATACGAGGTACCTAGGGCCCATAGTTAGCTAATACCTAGGGGTGTTCCCGAGACTAGTGCTCATTAACTATTTGGTATTTACCATTTGATTATGGTGTGTTTGGATGAAAAATTCAGTAGATTACATTTTTTATTTTAATGTATTCCTTATTTAATGTTTCCCCTTTGAAAATTGTTTTCCTTTAAAAGTTTCACTTAGAAATTGTTGCCATCATTTCTTATTTATAAAAACTTTCAAGATTTTATCTTCTAATGATTATAACATGGAATATTTGGGTGGTATCGTATGGGTATTAGGATCACATACTACATACACCTTTGGGTGTAAGTATATTTGATTATGTTTGACATGGGTAAGGTCAAGGCCTTTGGAGACAGCGATTCGGGTTGTTAGTTTCCTTCCATGGTGTAGTGTTCTGGAGATGGCTCGTGGGTGATGACCCCTTATAGTATGGTGGTCCTTGGGTTATCTTTGCTAATAATTTTGTATTTTTGGACCTTTTGTGTCATGTTTAAAACCTTTTATTCAGTTATTAATTTTATTTAAGGATTATTTGGCATGAATTTTCATATTTGGTTTATTCTTCATTATTGGTTGTTTTATGAATCCTAACTCAGGTAAATCGTTCCCAACCCATTGTTTATGATACTTGGGAACTTGTGACAACCCATGGGAATAGGTAAATCCCCTAGGTCCTTGACATAGTTTGGGTATGGTGCTAAATTTTATGGCGACCAGATTTAGTTTGTGACAATTCCTTATTAAAATCATTATTTCCAGGTGTTAACTATTTTTCAAGATAATTTTAGTTTAGTTGTTCCAGTAACTTGTACATTATTCATGGTTACATAATATTTATAATGTTAAAAATGATATAAATATATTATATATTCAATATATATATATATAGTCATTTATGAAAGGTATATATAGATAAAAAAGTTACACTGTTCACAGAGAGGGTAGACCATACCTATACATGAACACTATTTTCACTTCCTGGTGGATAAAAAAATAAAGGTAAATAATAATTTACCTTTGAATGGTATTTATTATATAATATTTATCATATAAATATATTCATTAAATCTATCCTTATTATGATAAATTTAAATTATAATTGAAAAATGAATCACATCGCTTCGTTGAGGTGGTAGTCCACACGTACGTACAAGCGACATTATCATTTTCGAATAGACTGAAAATTAAGAAGGTAGATATGATATTATAATTTAAAAATAATAATTATTTAATAAATAAAATATAGAAACTTTTAAAATATAATAATAATGATCCATGTAAAGTGTCAATGGAAAAATGAATTAAAACAATATGTGGAGATAATAAGTTGTACATATACACGAGCGATGTTTTTCTTTTCCATAGGATAAAAATATAGTGAATATTTTTTGATAAATCATCATAATAAAAATTAATTATATTTAAGATACATAATCCATTAATTTATAATGGATACCATGGACTTAAAGGAGGTATAAGAAGAAATAAAATTAAAAACTATCGGTTAATAATTATACATCATCGTTGAGAAACCTCTTTTATCTTACACCTTAATCCTTGAATGGATGGTATTTCAGTAAGACTAGAAGATTTAGT
This sequence comes from Viscum album, assembly GCA_963277665.1. Classification (NCBI taxonomy): domain Eukaryota; kingdom Viridiplantae; phylum Streptophyta; class Magnoliopsida; order Santalales; family Viscaceae; genus Viscum; species Viscum album. The sequence continues at coordinate 1,771,753,330 of OY728152.1, forward strand.
ATATGTTGAAGGAAGATAATAAGTTTTTATTTTAGGTATTGACCAATATATAATCCAAAAAAGGTGTGAGTAAGATAGGATAAGAGGATCCCATTTATAAGTGAGGGGAGGGGAACTTTTTGAATTATGTAAAGTATTAAATTAATATAAAATAATTTGTATAGTAAAGTGGATAAAAATTGAAATATATAGAATATAGGATGATTATAAGTCCCATTTATCTCTTAAAATAAAATTTAGACAAGTTAATGTTATTGTTTTACCCTTATCTTATAGTTTTAATCCATGTTAATCCTTTTGAAAATTACCACAAAATTAAATATTTCTATTATTTTTAAGTGTCGAGAATTATAACATAAAAAAAGTGACCAATAAATGGAAATTTACTGATATTTTAAACCATGTCACATTCTCATGGATGAATATAGTATTTTTATGAGTTTTAAATCATTTATGTAAAATATAGTTTATTATAAAATATCATTAATTTCATTTATGTAAATACAAAAAATATTATAATATAATATGTGTATAACTATTTTAAAATGATTCCAAAATTTCATGGCTTCTATGGTAATATGATCTTATTATAACAATAAGATAAAATTTTGACAGGTTTAGATATCATTTTAAACCTTATGTTTTGTTTAATGAATTCATTAACCAATTTTAACACTAACTGTGGTAATGAATTTTCAATATTAGAAGTTTATAATTTTACTTATATGTTGGGAATTAATTAACAAATGGATAAGGGGTGAAATTTTAGACCATTTCACACCCTAATTTTCTTATTTAATTTTTTTATATTTTTTTAAATAATTTATAAAAATATATATTTAACATAAAATATTTTTATTGTCATTTTAATAATTGTTCCCATAATTTGACTTTGAAAATGGAATGATATAAGTGTAATTAGAATATAAAACTTTATATCATGAACCAGCTCCAGTACCCTAGTAAATTGATAATTGAGCTGATCCCGACATAGCCCGAATGGCCATTCCCAATCCCCATAGGTTGGAAACTAGAACCTCACATTATACAAAATGAAGTGGGAATGAATTTTCCACAAATAATGTGGAAGTAAGATAAACATGTCAGCATTCATACAATAGAAACTCTATAGGTATAACTATACCATAAGTCAAACATGCATACCAATGTACCAAAAAAAGGATAAAAACCCAAGTCTCAATGGACACAACTCTCCAACCCCCAGGATCGAAAACTACTACAACCTCCAAGTGGCACCTTTCACTTGCTCAAATCAGGAAGAATATAATCTATAAACACCCAAAGGAACAAGTAGGTTGTGAGATAAAATCCCAGTAGGTCTCACCAAGGACTCCATAAAATATCCCAATATTAAATTAACCAAATAAAGCTTTCAATTTAAAATTAATAGGTATGGAATTTTAAAATCATATTTAAACAAATCATTATTTACATTTTAAATGATGTAAATACTTTAAATGAATTTATTAATAAAAATTTTATATAAAATAGTTTATATAAATTCATAAGGCACGGTAAATAGTTTACAACAAACATTGGCATATATAAACATTTCAAATACAAACAAGTGAGCAACATGGTCATATGCCAAATGGTATGATAGTTCTAGGTTATGGGATCCTCACACACTCATATGATGATAACAAAAATATGTAAACAAGTCCCTTGAAACTACTTAGAGAGTACTCATCTGTATCCTACTGAGGAATAAGATGTGTTAATAATGTTTTTGTTAGTGTTGTGAAGTATCAGTATGTTGCTAGGGAAATTCCAACCTACTGTGTTTGTCCCAATAACATAATAACTACCTAGGATTCCATTTTCTATAATAACATTAAATTATGGGAAATTTATTTTAATACTTCTTAATATACAATTCATCCCATTCTCCCATTTCAAGTGTGTCAGTTTTCCATTTAAAAGCCAAAATGGGTTTTTAATCAAAACATGTCTTTCTCCATGATAAAACCAATGGGTTTACATCAAAAAAATTCATCCTTTTTCTATAATACCACCTTGAAATAAATTTCATAAAATAAATTTCACAATTAAAATCACACAATTAAATTCAATAATTTAATTTTATCAAATTCCATCCAATTTCACAATACACCCCAATTAAATGGAATTGGGGGTTTTCCCTAATTTTATGCCAAATACAAATTTAAAATCCCAATAACCCAATTAAATGGAATTCGTTTTTTAATAAATAAATTGAATTAAATTTTAATAAATTGAATTTAAATCAAAAAATTGAATTTAAATCAATTAATTTAGGGTTAATAAAAATTCACCATAATAACGAAACCACCTACCTTGGAATCATGGGATCTCAAAAACACCAAGGCCTAACTGGGAAAATGCAATGAAGATCTTTTTAAATAAAGATACGAGAATCAACCCTAGATTCAAGATCTAAAATATAGGATATTGGATTCTCCAATAAGATGAAGATCTACAAAACCCTTGGGAGGAAAGTATAGAGAGTGGGAGAAAGATAACAGCAAGTGGAAACCTATTGATTAGATATTGAACATAATTTTCCATGATTTTATCTACTTATATAAGTGTTTAGAGGAGATAAAATCACCTCTTGGTATGTCTTAAAGAATAATAAAACGTTTGGGTGTCTAATAGGTCAATCGGTCACCTAAAATGGGGGTTTTGGGATTTTAATAAATAATTTTCAGATTAAAAAATAGTGTATTCATGGTTAATAGGGAAGGGTCTTATGGTTAGAAAAAACGTGCAACTTATCCATGTGCTATTTTTTATGTGGTTTCATGGTTTCTCCTTGGTTGTAGAATGGATTGTCAAATTTTGCGCCATCCGTGAAAAACCCCACTGTCTGGGTTTTCACGGTTTCCCACAGGTGGGTGCATAGCTTGTGAAAACCTTGTTCCAACCATGCACAACTTAGAAAGTTAAAAAATTTAAAAAAAATAACTCAAAGCAACCCCAAAAAAACCCAACCAATTAATCACTAAAATGGGTGTTTAGGAATATCTAAAAACAATAAAATAATGTTACCACCTCCCCACCATAGAAATTTATGTCCCTAGAAATCCTAATCAGAATATTCTATGCTATAAAGATGAGGTCACTGCTCTCTCATCAGTGCATCCCTCTCCCACGTCTTGTGAGAATTAGAACTGTGCTACTATAGAACACAAACTAAATTTATTTTCCTCCTATGAAGTACCTTGGTTTAAGAATCTACTATCCTAACTAGACATTCAGTCATAGATAAATCAGGTTCAACCTCAAGATCACTCCAACTCAGAACATGAGACATATCAAATAGATACTTTTGGAGATGAGATATATCGAACATGTTATGTATTTGACATAAGATATGGTGGAAGTGATAAAAGATAAAAAAAATACCATCTTTTCAAAAACTTAAAAAGGTCCCACAAAGAGAGGATCAAGCTTCCCTTGCCTCCTAAGTCGTTGATGGCCCTAATAGGGTGGAACATTCAAGAATACCTAGTCACCAACTAAAAATTCCAATGGTCTGTGATGAAGATCAACTGAATATTTATACCGGATCTATGCCCTCAAAATTCTTTGACAAATCAACTAAATATTTTTTGTTGTCTCATGAACCAAGCATGGTCCAACCAAGGAACATTCACCCATTTCCAACCAACGCAATGGATATTTGCAAAGACATCCATATAAGACCTCAAAAGGAGCTATTTTTATCAAGTACTACTAATTGTTATTATAAAAAAACCCATCCATCCACAAATTATCATCCAAAGATCCACCAAAGTCAAGGGCATAGGCACAAATCATATCCTCAATAATTTGTATTTCTCTTTCTTTTTGTGCACCCGACTGTGGATAGTATGTCATACTCAAACAGACTTGAGATCCTAGTGCCTCTTGAAGGCCTATACAAAACATGGAAGTAAACAGATAATCCTTTTCAGAGACTCTTTCCCTCAGAATTTGGGGATGACCTCCTTCCAATCAGTTTCTAACGGGTTTGTTCATAGAACCGGAAACATCCAATGATTCCATATCCATTTGGACCTACTTTCCAAAGGCAGACGCTCATTAGTTTGTGGACTGATGAGGCTTAGGAATTTTACATTGGTCGAGAGGATGGGAGGTCGGACTCATCACACCTTTTTTAGGGGAATTGTTGTCTACTGCATGACTCTCTTTATAGATTTAAGTTATGTTCGTGAATCCTTATTACATTACCAAGTATAAAATGAGCTTTCCTTTAGTTTGACAATCAATGATTGATATATAATAAATTCATAGAATCTTTTATGTGTATTCGAGGTTCTTCATCGATGAAGAATAATCTGTATTTGTTAGAGATTCTTAGTTGATGGTATCCTTAAAATACATAAAAGTCTCTTGGCCACTATGATGACCATACTGGTTTTAAAGCCACTCAGTGGGTCACTTGAAGTTTATTTTCATTCAGGAGGACATGAATTATTTCAAAATTGGGATCGTACTCGTTTATGGGATACCTACGTATCCTTTGTTTTGGAAAAGGAATCAAAACCCATGTAGTTCGAATAAGAGAGTATGATGTTTATGATTGATGGCTCAAATAAGGATATCATAATTACTTTTACAATCTAAGCTCACGTAATTCATGATCGGTGTGAGAAACAAGAGGTATTGGTAAAAATCAGATAATTGTGCCATGAAATATGCAATCATAAGAAATAATGTGGGACTTATGTATGTATGACTGCCTAGATAAATGAAGATTAGGATTTACTTCAGGGAAGAAATCTAGGAATAGGGTCCATAAAGGTATATGTGCTTCATGGAGATTTGAATACTCTAACTTGGGGCTTACTCCTGAAAAGGAGGCCCAAATTTGGAGAGGACTTATGATTGGGTTTTACTCCTGATAAGGGATCCCAGATCAAAGGAAAATTAGGACTTGTTAAGAGAAATTAAGACTGGGGCTTATTCCTAAAAAGGAGGCCCGGGTTAAGAGATTTGAAAAAATTAAGGGACTTGGGGATTAATTCTGAAGAGGATGCCCATATTTGAGACTGGGGCTTATTCCTGAAAAGGAGCCCCAGGTTAATGAGATTCTCTCATTTTTAAAGGATGATATTTAATGAATGAAATCTCAATATTTAGTGACATAAAGATGTGTAAATCACTAGGTTCTGAGAGATATTCCACAGAATTAATTTCATATAAGGAATTCAAATCAAGAAATCATGCCATAAATGGCTTTGAAGAGTGTCTTGAAGACTGAATCTTGAATAGGGGAGGTGGAATGGCTTAAGAGGGGTGAAATGGGAAAGAAGAGCACCCAAAAAGGCAGGGGCGCGCAAGTCCTGGCAGGCGCGTAGGTACTGCTTGGGTGCGCAAGTCCTGGTCACGCAGGTATACCTGCACGACACATGGTTACTTGCACGTTTGTAATCCATCATGGTAATACTTGGGAAATTCTTGGTTAAATCCTTTAGAATCATCTTGAGGTTCTTCCAGAAGAGTGGTGCGCAAGTTCTATTGAAGGAGTTAGGCGGCGTGCAAGTGTGGCCATTTCCCTTAAGGGTTGGCCACTCAGGCGTGCAAGTGTTGATGAATTTCAACACTTAGGCCTTCCTCCCCCTCTTTAGATCTTCCGTTATAGGTAAGAAATTACCTTAGAAGTGTTTTGGAAGCTTTGATAAGAGACTAGGGCGTCGGGAGCTCAAATCTGAGTTTCTGGAAAAATTCCTCCTGAAATGGGGGGCCCACCAGGGGTATTTATAGGCTGGAGAAGACCCCGGGTGGTTATTATTTAGGTTGTGCAAGTCACTTGTGTGACCATGAGGCATCGCGCAAGTGGCCTTGCATGACAGTTATGGAACTTGCATGACACATGTGCTTTTGAAGCCTTGTTCATGCCTTTGTCTATTTTTGATGTTTTCTTCAAAGGATGAATCAATTTGTGCTAAGTAATTTCCATTTCCATTCGTTTAGACAGTGTGACAAAAAATGAGTGTCAACAAAAGTCCCCCCTCAGATTTGGATCTGAAGGAAATGAGGATGTGACTCTGAGGAAAAGAAGAAAACCAAAGGAAAGGAGGCGCGCAAGTCTTTCAGTGAGAAACACTTGGCGCGCAGGATGCGGCACGCAAGGTATAGCCCGCAACTTCCGGCTGGACAGACTTCATCACGTAGGATACGGCTGTGGCCTATAAATATGTGGCCCCATTTCCGTACAAAGAATCCGGATTTCAAACATCTGATCTCTCGCTGCGCAAGTGGACTTCGCCGCGCAGGTTGCTCTTTTTTCCGCTATTTCTTTGCTGTCGTGCTGTTGTATAGGTGTTTAGACCTGTGAGGTTTATACTTGTGCGTCAAAAACTAGCGCGGAACACTAACACTTGCTTTCCATGTTTAGACTTGCGCGCTTTAATGCCTTTGCCATTTTTTTCTGAATTCCTTCACAAATTTTATGAAAAATAAACCCATTTAAGAGTTAGTTTATTCAACTTTTGTGCAGATTCAATGTCTCCCAAGGGAATTGGAACGGCTGATGAACTGGAAAGAAAGCGGATTGATGACATGATGAACATTTTTGGCCATTATTACTATGATATCTGCGACATCACTCTCCCAAATTTGGCTAAGTACTTGAAGAAATATCATCTTAATTTCCCACAGAGAATCTACCTGTCTCTGTATGGTCATGGTTATCTTCAAGGAGTCAATGTTCCAAATGCAAATAACTATACACCTGAGATGCAGCTGCACTGCCACTCCTCTATTTCGGGTATGTTGTGCATTAATAGCAACAACATTGGGGTGAACTTTCAAATTTTCCTTCCATGCCATTTCCTTGCAGATATGAAAATGGCAAACCCATGGGCAGAAATGTTTTCCGCTTCCGGTTAGTGGAGAGAATATAAACATGGTATTAGAGCAATATCTGAAATGAGTACTCTCTCCAAATGGATCTTTACTTCCAATTCTCTATTCTCAAATCCATGTATCCATCTTCCAAGCCTCTTGGACAGAAACAGAGTCACTATTGGATCAGCAGAAAATTTTCTCAAACCGCACTCAAGAACATCCTTTTACGATTGTTCAAAGAAGAGCTGGTATCACTACATCTCTTATTGTATCCAAATGAATGAATGAATTCTAGGTGGTTTCTGATGAAGCTTGGGATGTCTTAAATCAAATGAAGAGTTATGTTGAAAGCCTTTTGTAATTCTTGAAAAAGAGAAGAGACTTCAGTCTGTGGATGTCCTTCTATCTCATGTGTATCAATGAAAAACACTTTTATCTTCAATCATTCATACCAGCATTATTTTTCTACATGCTTTAGATTTTACCTAATCCAATGGGCCTAGTAAGCATAGTTTGATTTTTACTAGGATTATTATAAATAACCCTACAAACTTTGAATCTTTTAATTGCTCAATATTACCTAAATCATACAAAATGTATGTTTAGTGAGCTAGAACATGACTTTTATTCATATTTCCTTTGTCTTTTGTGGGCAGTTTAAATTCATGCACGTCATACATAAAGAGCCTAATGTTTAAGGTCGAAATAGATTTGACCAAATGAATTAGAATTGACTCAATTCTTTGACAATTTATCTGAAAACATATTACCAAACTCAAGTATGATGGAAAATATGTAAACTATGGCTTAAGAATATTTGAATCTGAGGAATTATATGAAAAAGAGCTAAAAGGAATTAGAAAAAGTATTTTCCATGAATGAAGTTACTATTATTTAACAAACCCGTTAAAAGGTTGAATTATGCAGGACAACCTAAGGGCATTGGCTGCATAGTCAAATAATAGTATCTTTTGGATGACAAGTCTATTATGTGGACTGTTTATGCAAGGCCGCCTAAGGGCACGTGCTGCATATTCATGAAAAAGAACTCTCAGAAATTTACCTTTCTACTGCTAAAATCCAGTGAAAGTTTATGGAGATTCAAATTTTCCAAAGTATAGAGTTTGCTGTATGGAAAGAGGTACTTGAATATGGAGAAGATATTTCCCAACAAGATTATCGAAGAACTGGATGGATATCACTTCTACGAAGGTCTGACCCAAACGTAGGGAAGGAGAATATAAACCATAAACTTGAATACTTTCAGATCATGAAAAGGGATATGGGACAAATATGTTAAGGATGGATATTTTTGTGGATACCTATATACTGTCATTTAAGACCAATAACGACAAAAGAGGCTTTCTTCCCAAGAATGAAGTTACCGTTATTTAACAAACCAATTAGGGGGTTGAATTATGCAGGGCCGCCTAAGGGCATTGACTGCATAGTAAAATAATAGTCTCTTTTGGCTAACAAGTCTGTTATGTAGACTGTTTATGCAAGGCCGCCTGAGGGCACGTGCTGCATAGTCAGGTAAAATAACTCTCAGAATTTTGACATTTTTGTGACTAAAAGTAAAGAAAAGGGCTATAAAGATCTGAAAATATTTAAGGTTAGGATTATGACACATAAATATGGGTATTTTCCAATGTATACAAAGATACACAGATCAATGATAACCATAATCATGTTGTGGCTAGGTTCTGAATGGAAACATTGGACTTCACTATGTATCTCATAAGGATGGGAATCAAGCCATACGTAGTTCTTGAACTATAGTTTAACTTCTTGTGGGAAAAAAGGATTAGATATCTTAGTTTAGGGTCATAGAGCTTGGACCATTGTAAGAAATACACAGTGTGTGTTTTCATGGGGACTTTTCAGCGAAGGAACTGGAACTGGAATTTGGGGTTAGGCCCAAAAGACTTGGGGCTAGATTCAAAGGACACTCGAACATTCCTACGTATCCCATAAGGATGGGAATCAAGCCCACGTAGTTCTAGAAATACCCTCTATACAAATTTGGTTTGTACATGTGAAGGGTGAAAGGGGAATTTAGTAAAATGATGGTTTAACCCAAGATAAAAGGTTTGGGCATTTCCATGTATGCATGTAGTCTTTGAAATTAAACATGATTAAAAAAACAATGTAAATATGGGTTCCCTCTCAGATGAGGGTATCAAAGAATATTTTAGTTTGTTGTCATACTGGACAAAAGTGTTATATAGTTTAACGTCGTATAACAAGGAATAAAGTGAACCAATGTAAAGATATTGATTCTAGGGGCGGTTTCACGAATCAACATCGTATGAGATGGAGGTGAACCAATGTGAAGAGATTGGTTTTGGGCTTGAACCTTGGGATTTTGCCTACGTACCAAGCCTGGAAGGCAAGGATCAAAGTCCACGTGATTCAATTAAAGAATGAATTAATGATCAAGTTGTTCTTGGGGACAACGACCTAAAAAATGACGTTGTTGGGACTTACACATGGTTAGTAGCCCAAAGAGAGTGTTATGGTTGAGGTTTGCTCTAAAATCACGTGAGTCATACTCAGTGTGAGAAACAAGAGATAACAACAACCTTAACGATGCATAGTTTAATGTCATGTAGGACATATAAAGAGACTATGCAGTTTAAAGTCTTGCAGTTAGGACTATTGGTGTTGCACAGTTTAGTGTCATGTAGCAGGGACAAAGTACAGTTTAATTTCATGTAGGACGTATCAAGGACTTTCTGTACAGTTTAGCGTCATGTAGTTAGGACAATGGGGACAATACAGTTTAATGTCATGTTGGACAAAAGGGAATTCTATATAGTCTAATGTCATATAGAAAGGACGATGAAGGGGGACACAGTCTAACGTCATTTTGGACGTATTAGGGACTTTTCACAGTTTAACGTCATGTTGGATGAAAGCGCGAATAGTTTAAAGTCATATGCATAGACCGTGGATGGTGCAGTTTAACGTCTTTCTAGATGTAAGGGACTTGCAAATAGTTTAGGGTCATATGCATGGACCGTTGATGATGCAGTTTAACGTCTTACTAGAAGGTGGTGCAGTTTAAGGTCATACCGGACCATGAAAATATATTTTGTGTTTATACAAAATACTTCTTCAAAAATATGGCATTGGTTGGAGTAGTGATGAGTTATCCATCCATTGAGATTAAAGAATAAGCTCCATTGGAGTAGACCCTACATATTTAGTAAGGTCCTTCCAATTTTGGCTCAAGCTTGGGAGGTTTCTTTCCTCGTATCATTGGAGTTCTGAGAACTAATACCAATTCTCCCTGAGTGAATGAACGAAGATGAACTTTTTTGTTAAAATCTCGTGCTATTCGATTCTGATAGACCTCCAAGTGGTGCAAAGTGCACAATCTTTTATCATCTAACCATTCCAATTCATTCAATCGCTTTTGAGATTGTTCATCTGTAGATGATTTATCATAAATGGAAACTCTGAGCGAGGGTAGTTGAACTTCAATTGGCAAGACTACTTCCGTTCTATATACCAATGAATATGGAGTTGACCACGTTGCAGTGCAGGTGGTAGTTCGATAATCCCATAAAGCATGAAAGAGTTTATCAGGCCATGACTTCTTATCTTTATCCACCATCTTTTGCAGTATATTTGGAAGATTCTTGTTGAAGGCTTCTATCTGGCCATTGGTCACGGCATGATATCGAGATGAATGGTTGGATTTGATGTTGTATTCTCGATACAACTTCTTCACCTCGGATGAACAGAAGTTGGTGCCATTGTCCGTCAATATGGTATTAGGGGCACCAAATCTGGTAATGATGTTAGACTTGATGAAGCTAAAAACGCATTTAGAACTGACTTCATTGAGAGGTATTGCCTCTTCCCATTTGGAAAAGAAGTCAGTAGCAGTAAGAATGTACTTAAACTGCTTGGACGTAGCCGAAGGGTAAGGTCCCACCACATCCATTCCCCATGTGGAAAATGGCCATGAGTATTTAGCTGTATGAAGCAACTCTGGAGGTTGATGAATGAAGTTGGAATGTACTTGGAACGAATGACACTTATTTGTGAAATCAACACAATCTTGTATCATTGAAGGCCAAAAGTATCCAAGCCTTCGAATTTGATCAGACAGTCTATGTCCAGACTGGTGGGCACCACAGACTCCTGCATGCACTTATTTCATGACAGCCATTGTCTCTTCACCATCAATGCATCTGAAGATAACTCCATCAAAACCACGTTTGTAGAGAATTTTCTCTAGGTGATATGGGCTATCATAAAGAGTAAAATTGACCACACGTCGCCAGATTTGTTCTTTCTCGGCTCTATCAGGTGGAAGTGTTCCATTTTGAAGGTATTCCCTGATAGGTGACATCCATCCTGTAGTATGACCATACAGTTTAGGAATGGGACTAATTTCATTAATCTCCTCTGTTCTTATTCGAACATAAGGTGAAATTGCATGATGGTGGGCAATACTGATGGTTGTCTCGTCCCGATTTAGATCTTCCAGAGCTGTGGCTATATTAGCCAGTGCATCAGCTTGAGCATTTTGTGACCTTGGGACATAAGAAAATGTCGGTTCCGAAGGAAATTCCGCCATTAACTCTCTGACGCAATCATACAAAGGTATTAGTTCTTCTTTTCTGATGGCATAATCCCCATTGACTTGTTTGATTACCCGGTCTAAATCACCTTTCACCTTTAAGTGATTCACTTGTGCTTGAAGCGCTAATTCCAAGCCTGCGATGAGACCTTGGTATTCTGCTTCATTATTGGTACCACCTTCCCACAATAAGAAGGAATAAGGTAACACTGCCTTTTTTGGAGAAATGAGCCCAATTCCTAAGCCAACTTTGTTGAATTTAGGATTTTCCATTTTCCTCCCTGTTGGACTTCTGGAAGCACCATCAAAATACATTTTCCATGCCTGAGGACTTTCTTGAATAGAGAAGACTTCCTCATCAGGGAGTTCAATCTCTGAAGATGTGTCTTCCACTGAATGGTGTTCAGCCAGGAAATTAGCCATAGCTTGACCCTTTATCGCCTTTTGAGACACATACTGAATGTCGAATTGCTACAAAATAACATTCCCACCTTGCCAGACGTCTTGTAAGCATTGGACGACTAAAGATGAATTTGAGTGGGTTATTCTGAGATACCAATTGGACCTCATGATGTTGCAGGTAATGTCTCAACTTCTGAACTGCAAAGATTAATGTCAGGCAGCACTTCTCAATACTTGAATACCGGGTTTCTGCTTCAAGCATAGTTCGACTGAGATAGTAGAGGTTGTTTTCATTCCCAGCATCATTCTTTTGAGCAAGAAAGGCACCCAATGATCGCTCTAGAGCTATCATGTAGAGGATAAGTGGTCTTCCTTCAACAGGTGGCATGAGTACCGGTGGAATCAAGAGGTATTTCTTGAGAATATCGAATGCTTCTTGACATTCTTCAGTCCACTAGTAAGTGACTCCCTTCTTCATCAATTTGGTGAAGGGTAAACTTTTTCCTGCCAAATTGGAGATGAAACACCGAATATAGGCTAAGTGTCCTTGAATTGCTCTTAATTATTTCAAATTTTGAGGAGGTGACATACCAAGGATTAACTTGGTCTTCTCAGGATCAACTTCAATACCACGATGGCGTACAACAAAGCCGAGAAATTTTCCTGAGGTTACCCCAAAAACACATTTTAAGGGGTTCATCTTCAAATTATGTTGTCGAAGCTTGCGGAATATGACTTCCAAATCAGCCAAGTGATTAGAAAATTGTTTTTATTTAACCAAAAAATTGTCTATATAGCATTTAACAAACTTCCCTAAGAAGGGTTTGAAGATACGATGCATGGCACGCTGATATGTTGCACCTGCATTCTTTAAGACAAAGGGCATTACCCGGTAGCAAAACACACCCTGAGTGGATCTGAAGGCTGTGGATTCCTCGTCTTCTAGGGCCATTCAGATCTGATTATATCCAGAATATCCATCCATGAAGGAAAGTGCTTTATATCCATCTGTTGCATCAATTAAAAGTTCTGTAATTGGAACTGGGAAATCACCCTTAGGACAATGCTGATTAAGATCTCTGAAATAGATGCAAACTCTAATTTGTCTGTTCTTCTTCTTTACAGGGACAATATTATCCAACCACTTGGGATACTAAACTTCTCTGACGAAGTTATCTTTGATAATCTTATCCACTTCAGCTTCAATTTTGGAAGCATAAGTTGGGTGTGTTCTTCTCGCGGCTTGCTTAAATCCTCGATGTTCTTCTGGTAAACCCAAATGATGAGTAGCAACATCAGGATCAATCCCGGGCATCTCTGTATAGTTCCAAGAAAATATGTCTCGATTTTGATTTAAAAAGGAAATATACATCTCTTGTTCTTCAAGAGTAATGGCCGCACTGATTAAAGTGGGGCATGGATCTTCTTTTGTACCCAGATTTATTTCTCCGAGTTCATCCACAGTGGTAGAGATAACCTCTTCAAATGCTGGAGGAGCATCTCTGAGATCTTCCTCTTCTTCTTCTTCATATGTTATTTCTTCTGTTTCTACTTGCATAGTAGATGATGAAGCAGAATTCTCATGATCAAAAGAGATGTCAAAATTTTCACATCTTGAAGAAGAAGCTTCCATTCCTGACCCAATTGATGATGAAGGGTCTTCTTTGGGTAATAAAGAGGAGATGATGGATTGAGAATCGACATCATTTTTCACCTCCGATGTTGCTATAACTTCGTCTGGCCTAATTGGCGAAGTATAGACTTGTTGGATTTCAACAGATGAAATGAAGACATCACCATTTGTGCTTTCATCACTGCTTGATGGGTTACCAATTTCTCCCATGTTGTCTAGCTCGATTTCCGTAATTGACATTATGGGTCTTTCCATTAGAGTATTTAGATTTGGGTCTATCTTGTCAATTTGACTGATAGGAAACACATAATCTGTACTCACATGTGTAAATGGATTTACTAGAATCTTCTCCAAACCATATGGAGCATTAACTTTGGTAATCTCCTTTTTTGTAGATTTCTCCCTTCCCTTCATGTGATAGAATTCCGCCTCAATGTATTGAGACTCACATGTCTTGAACGGGGCCTTATCACCATACAATGCCCCAACTTGACCATCGAAACAATATTTGAGACATTGATGATATAATGAAGGGATAGCCGTATGTTGATGTAGTCAGGGTCTTCCAAGCAAGATGTTGAAAGATGAGTCTTGATCAACAACCTTGAAATCCGAATTGGATACAAGATCTCTAAACTGAGTTCTGAGTGTAACTTCACCCAGTGGTTCTTGTTCATTTTTATCATATCCTTATAACATCATGGTAGAAGGAGATCAATCAGATTCTGTGAGGCCCAATCGACGAAGTGTACGAATGGTCATGAGGTTGACTCCTGAACCATTGTCAATGAAATATCTTCGGAAGTCTATGCCATTGACCTTTCCAGATAAGTACAAAGGTCTAATATGCCCATGCACAACATCATCTTCATCTTCATCAGTAAAAGATATTATTTCATGGCATTCTGCAAGATTATTCTCTAATTGATATACTTCAGCTGTTGCAATTTCAGTTTCAAACTCCTAAGGACTTGACAAAGCCTCGATGAGTGCTTCCCGAAGATCTTTTGACAAATTCAAAGCATCCAGAATTGATAACTTGGCTGGTACTTGGGAAAAGTGTTTCAATATATCATACTTTTGATCCAGAGTTCTGTGTTTCCCAATAGGAATATGTTTTTTAGAAGGTAGCTTGGAAGCAGATGCTTTGGAAGTTGATGCATCTTGTATTGGGATAGAAGTTGGCAATATTCCTTGTTTTGGAAGATTAGACCGATTAGATTCATTTACTTGATGAGAAGAAGAAGATGGAACCTTCAACCGGTCTTCCAAAATAACTGTTCCAGGACTGAATTTTCTATTGGTAGAAGAACTTTCTTGTTCTTGTTGAGCTCATTGAAGGGCTCTACCACGAGTTTTTGATGCGTACACAGTTCTAGCAGGGGTATAATTGGAATAGTGGCTTCTAAAAGATCCACGTCTTCCCCTATATCCAGAGCCTCTGGAACTTCCTCTGATTCCCCTGTTTGATATAGGTAATTCAGGCTCATCGAAATCAAAACTGTGTCTAGCATATGGATCTGTTAATTGAATCATATTAACAGAACTGAAGATTAACTCTTCGTCTGATGAAGACTCTGCCTAATTAGCCTGTTTAGGCTGTGCCATTTGGTGGGGCGGTGCCCGTGGCTTTGAAGTAGATGGCATGAAGTCTTCTAGAGTCAAAGACAACTTAGGCTTTGACACATACTCATCTTCTTCTGATTCATTTTCTTTCTTTGAATCATGCCGTTTCTTTGAGGATTTTCCCTCTGATGAAGAGGGTTTTGCCGCAACATTCATGGCAGAAGACACAATCGGTTTCTTTAATTGTGTTCGAAAAATAGAATGAGTTCGGTTTATTGTCTTCCTGACCATCCAATCATCATACTTTTGTGCATTTTTGATTTTGACTTCTTTCCATTCGCCTTGTTCCTCTGGAACTATAGCAGTAACACATGATACCTGAGCTGAAGAACCTTTCAGTTTGACTTGTCCCGAGTTGACCATCTATTGTAGGAGGTCTTTGAAGATAAAACAATCCTAGATGGGATGCCCCAACATTTGATGAAAAGGGAAATAATTGGGACGGTCTTCATCTCCTTCCTTTTTTGGCCTCTTAGGCCTTGGCAATTGAACCAGATTATTTTACAGAGCCGAAATGAAGTAACCAAGAACTTGTTCATTTCGGAAATAATATGTTTTACTCTTCAGATACTCAAATTGTTTTCTTCTTTGATCATCTGGACAAAATGGACTTTGTTGTTGGTGCTTAGGAGGTGGATCCCTTCGAGAAGATGAAGGTTTTGAAGTAAAAACAGGTACAGGTGCTTGTTTAAGCATAACTGTAGCAGTTTCTGCTTTACCTATTCTCCTTCTTGGAGATGATGGAATTACACGAGATTTATCCTTAGCCTGTATAAGGGAATCTTCAATCTGCTGAGTGATTGAAGTAAGGTCTTGAAACCCTCCTGTATATTTCATAGGGATCAATGGCGTGCATAATTCGTCACGCAGATTTGCCACACAGATTGGCAACAATTCCTCTTGAGGGAGTGCTAAAATTTTTGAATATGTTAATCCCTTCCAGCGAGAAATGAAATCTGAGACTCTTTCATTCTCTCTTTGCTTACAGTTGTAAGATTGAAAATGATTGTCTTTGGCAAAGTTGAGCTGAAATGAAGAAGGAATTTTTGGCGAAGATCCTCTCATCAAGTAATTGACCGGGATTGCAAGCTTGTATACCAGACAAAGGCTGGTCCTTGCAAGGTCCGTACGAAGCATCTGAGTTTTACTGCTTCTTGCTGCTCTGGAGTTCCCATCATAAGATCACAACAAGACACGTAATGTGTCAAATGTTATTCAGGGTCGCCTGATCCATTGAAAATAGAGAATACAGGGTTTCCAAAACTGGATGGAGGAGAGATTGAATCTACCCATTCAGGGTAAACTTTCTTTTCTGGTTGAACCTGCGAACGTTTCCCTTCCATAGTTTCTAACCAAGTTGTTAATGACTCAATGGTAGGTATTAACTTTTGAGAAACATCTGGTTGAACTTGGACTTGGGTAGGTGAAATGACTGGAGCTTGGACAGATGTGGTGGTTGGTGCTGCAACTGATGGTAGCACTGCCAACTGTTGTTGCACTTGACCCGTAGGATTAGACCTGTGAGGGTGTACTGATAGAGGAGGATATTCTTGACCCATCTCAGTAGCTGCAATAAATTCCCTTGGCTGACTGACTCCAGCACGCTTAAGAAGAAGACTACCCTGAAGTAGTTCTGCATTCAACCTCCTTAATTCCTTCATTTCTTCCTCCTGTTGTGCAAACCTTTGCTCTAGTGAGAGCGATTGGCCATATCCAGAGGAAGGATATGTAACCTGAGTCTTTCCCCTCCCTTTGTTGGATCCTTTTAGGAGAGGGGGAAGTGGGTTACTTGAAGGATTACCTAGGTTCTGAGTAACCATTTGATTTTGTGTATGCACACCTTCTTTATTTGTGTCGGTGCGTACTACTTCTTGAGCAGGAACCTCTTCATCTGAGTCCCCTGAGTGAGGCTCATCTGGTGGATCAGCAACAACGGCATTGAGGACACTGATTTATACATAACGCATCGCATCCCTTCTATCAGCATTTCTGTGATATTGTCTTCTTCCATGTCTTTTATGAGACATTTCCTTTTGTTGATTCAATCCCTCAGGAACTTCTTGACGAACCGTAATTTGGAGGGAATCTCCTGATAATTTGGCTCTTTGTTCCTCTTGAGGCTTCTTCCCCAATCGAGAAAAGACCGACTTTCTCTGAGGAGGGGATTGATGATTTGAAAAAGTCCCCAGTACGGTGGACTAGGGTTGTTCCTGTTGTTCCAGCTCAACTCCTTGAATCCTATTTGTTGATTCCGAGGGTTGGTTTAAAAGAGTCCCTAGTCTGGAAAGCTGGGGTGGCTCTGGACATGCTATGTCTGAGACTTTCTTAAAATCCCTTATGATCTTGCGAACCTTACTCCAGAAATTAGCTGGATGCATTAACCTGTCTCCACTTTTATCACCAGGTTCAAAAGACCATTGGATAATTTCTAACACTTCTGTAACTTGATGATGTGGTTGATCCATATGAGAGGCCTTTTCAATATTCTCGTTTGCTTGATGCAGGAGTAATTCAACAACTTTTTCTCTATATGCTTGATTTTGAGAGGAACTAGTTGAAGAATGTTCTTGGGCAAGCTTTCGTTTACAAACAAAGCCCATTGACTATTGTCGGCCATGGGAAATAACATTGCATGAGACCATTTTCGGCGGGCTTTGCTGACTGGAGAGCACAGTGAAATGTAGTGCTCCATGAACACCCCATCCTCTGACATGAATACCAGATGGGGCATTGGCAATTAACTGATGTAATCTTCTTAGTGCGCCAAGGCATGAACGTTGAAGGGCTCTCTGCTGCTTTTCAGCCTTCAGATATCGAGAGACTGATAGAGATGCCAAATCAATCTGACATTGTAACCCTTCTATTATCATAAGATGATTTTCATATTCATCATAAGATAATACTTTATTCTTCAACTGACAAAGATTTTTCCATATGTTGAGATGAATATCATGAATTCCATCTTCCATCAACATCTTTGGAATGTCATACTGAGAGTCAGCCAGAGGCCAAAACCTGACTGGTACTTCACCTTTTTCTAGTTGTTTTCTCATGTTCAGCATTTCCTCTTTATCATTCAATGAAGATTCTTCTACCTGATTTGACCAAAGCTGGTGATTCCTTGTTACTTCATCGGATTCAACAATATTGGTAGAGAAATCACTGATTAAACTAGAAGATTCATGACTTAGGGGTGGTTCAGAGAATGACCTACACCCCGGGCTATCTTCTGGTTGAGAAAGTATTTCACCCGCTAGCGATGAAGCATCAGACATGACTGGTTTCGCATTTTTAAGTGCCTCAAGATAAGAGGGCTTTCTCGGTACTACATTGTCCACTGGAGCATTTCCCGGGCAATGTGCATCACTACTGCAGAGAGGACTTTTGCAGAAAAATTCATCATCATGGGGAGGACCACCATAATGGGTTACAGAAAAAGATGAGATCTATTACTCCTTGGTCTTCTGACCACACATAGGGTTCTTGTGGCTCTCATCTGAAGATGAAACTTCGAGATCGACCGAATTGTCATGAAGCAAGCCTTCATGAGGAAGTGTCTGTTGAAGACCTTCGGAATTAATGTTCCCACTATTGGGAAATGAGGGAGTAGAATATTGAATTACAATAGACAACTGTCTGAGTGCTTCAAGAACTCCAGCATCGAGAAAGGCCTTATTACAGATTGTCTCTTGATCTCCTGACTGTGTTGGGCGGGTATTCTTATTGGACACCTTCTTACTCGCCTTAGAAACCACTTATTGACGAAAGTGGCTACTCTGAGCAGGTGTATGTGCCTGATCAGAAAAGATGGCCAGGTTAGGCTAACGATCTCCACACAAATCAGGTGTATGTGCCTAACTTGGTTGTCCGTATGATATGGGGGAGTATTCCCCACAACCCTCTTGGATTGGAACAGGTGTGTGTGTGTGTCTGTTCTAGAGTGAACTGTTGATGTGTTACTCCACTGGTAGGGATATATTTATGTGTCTTTCCCTGAGATGCTGCTGAAGCTGTTATAATATCCTAGAAAGCGTCCAGAATATGAGTAGGGATTTGCTTATGCTCTTTCACCATTGATAAAATATGCTTGGTGACTTCAGCTGTCGGAACGGGGATATATGTCCATTCTGTGCTTGGATTAGGTGTATGTGTCCGCTCTTGTCCTCCTTTTCTTGTTAGTGAATCCTAATAGTACTCATGTGTGGGGGCAGAGAGTTGAGTCTGCCTCCTATTTGTCGTCAGAGCTTTCTGACTGACTTCTCTATGTGCTACCAAGCGAGACTATTGGTAGGATTGATTAGTATTAGCAGGTTTATGTGCCTTCTGATTGCACTTCGTCGAACGTGGTTGACGAGCTCCATCATATGTAGTCAGATGAGCCTGCTAACTAGCTGATGATGTATAAATAGGTGTATGTTCCGGCCTATAGTACTCCGCCGGAATTGCCTGGAGGGATTGGCGTGATGCTGCCAGACGAGTCTGTTGGACAGCGGAATTAAAACGGGCAGGTGTGTTTTCCCGCTCGTTGCTTGCCACCAAGTTAGGTTGGTGGACTTATCCGGAGATGGCAGAGATGAGAACCTGCTCACTATTAACCAGATTTCGCCTCTGGCGATTCGTCTTGCCTTCTCGGGTTCGAGGAACCTGAGTCGAACGCCTGGAGTCGGTACCCTCATCATGTTGAGGGCATACTGCCGCACAAGTCTGGTTGTGATTGTTGATAGGAGCCCTCGGATGTACTCCTGCTTCTTTGAATTAAGGCCCTGAGGGACCTGCTCATTCACCTCCCCAGAATATGGGAGTGAATGGTGATTGCGTTCTGGAGATAACGACCTGAAACGGTTGGCGATGATGGTTAGCACCGCCTGCTTCTTGATCACTGATCGTTGTTGTCTGGACGACCAGGGTGAATTATTCACTTGGAGGGCTTGTCGGGCAGCCTCCAGAGTTGGAATAGTACCGTTTTGACGGCACTCTTTAACCAGCGTGTTTGATACCCAGCATTGAAGACGCTGAGTAGGTGACGTCATCCTCAGAGCGGATGACGATACAGTAGGAGTAGTAGCAGTATCACTCACAGAATAGGTTTTCACAGCAGATGTATTCACATATGTGAACTTAAGAGAATTCATTCTGGAAATGCAGAAGATCTTGTAAAAGAGTGCTTGTTTGATATAACAGACATAATCAAGATAAATTCAGCCACTACATCTTTTGGATGAGCACATATGTCAATGATTTTTTTTGTTGGCCCTCTCATTGAGTTTTAAATAGGGGCCTAACAAATGGGTAAAAAATCATTTTAACTTGGTTAAGGATTCACGCCGGGTTCACTATTTTTGTTTCCCTCGAAATTTTGGGATGACCTCCTTGATTGAAGGTTCAAACATTCCAATTAGTTTATAACGGGTTTGTTCGTAGAACCGGAAACATCCAATAATTCCACATCCATTTGTACCTACTTTCCAAAGGCAGGCGCTCATTAGTTTGTGAACTGATGAGGCTTAGGAATTTTGCATTGGTCGAGAGGATGAGAGGTCGGACTCATCACACATTTTTGAGGGGAATTATTGTCTACTCCAGGACTCTCTTTATAGATTTAAGTTATGTTTGTGAATCCTTATTACATTACCAAGAATAAAATGAGCTTTCCTTTAGTTTGACAATCAATGATTGATATATAAGAAATTCATAGAATCTTTTATATGTATTCGAGGTTCTTCATCGATGAAGAATCATCTGTATTTGTTAGAGATTCTTAGTTGATGGTATCCTTAAAATACATAAAATTCTCTTAGTCATTATTATGACCATACTGTTTTTAAAGCCACTCAGTGGGGCACTTGAAGTTTATTGTCATTCAGGAGGACATGAATTATTTCAAAATTGGGATCATACTCGTTGATGGGCTACCTATGTATCCTTTGTTTTGGAAAAGGAATCAAAACCCACATAGTTCGAATAAGGGAGTATGATGTTTATGATTGATGGCTCAAAGAAAGATATCATAATTAATTTTACACTCTAATCTCACGTAATTCATGCTCGGTGTGAGAAACAAGAGGTATTGGTAAAAATCAGATAATTGTTCCATGAAAGATGAAATCATAAGAAATAATGTGGGGATTATGTATGTATGACTTCCCAGATAAATGAATATTAGGGTTTACTTCAGGGGAGAAATCCAGGAACAGGGTCCATAAAGGTATATGTGCTTCATGGAGATTTGAATACTCTAACTTGGGGCTAACTCCTAAAAAGGAGTCCCAAATTAAAAGAGGACTTATGATTGGGTTTTACTCCTAAGAAGGAATCCCAGATCAAAGGTAAATTAGGACTGGTTAAGAGAAATTAAGACTGGGGCTTATTCCTGAAAAGGAGGTCCAGGTTAAGAGATTTGAAAAAATTAAGGTACTTGGGGCTTACTCCTGAAGAGGATGCCCATATTTGAGACTGGGGATTATTCCTGAAAAGGAGTCCCAGGTTAATGAGACTCTCTCATCTTTAAAGGATGAGATTGAATGAATGAAATCTCAATCTTTAGTGACATAAAGATGTGTAAATCACTAGGTTTTGAGAGATATTCCACATAATTCCTTTCAGATAAGGAATTCAAATCAAGAAATAATTCCATAAATGGCTTTGAAGAGTGTCTTGAAGACTGAATCTTTAATAGGAGAGGTCTAATGGCTTAAGAGGGGTGAAATGGGCAAGAAGAGCACCCAAAAAGGCAGGGGAGCGCAAGTCCTGGAAGGCGCGCAGGTACTGCGTGGGTGCACAAGTCCTGGTCACGCAGGTATACCTACGCGACACATGGGTACTTGCGCATTTTTAAGACAGCATGGTAATACTTGGGAGATTCTTGGTTAAATCCTTTAGAATCATCTTGAGGTTCTTCCAGAATAGTGGTGCGCAAGTTCTATTGAAGGAGTTAGGCGGCGCGCAAGTGTGGCCATTTCCCATAAGGGCTGGCCACTCAGGTGCGCAAGTGTTGATGAATTTCAATACTTAGGCCTTCCTCCCCCTCTTTAGATCTTCCGTTCAAGGTAAGAAATTACCTTAGAAGTGTTTCAGAAGATTTGAGAAGAGACTAGGGTGTCAGGAGCTCAAATCTGAGTTTCTGGAAAAATCATTCCCGAAATGGGGGGCCCACCAGGGGTATTTATAGGCTGGAGAAGACCCCGGGTGGTTATCCTTTAGGTCTCTCAAGTCACTTGCACAACCATGAGGCATCGCGCAAGTGGACTTGCGCGACAGTTATGGAACTTGTGTGGCACATGTTCTTTTGAAGCCTTGTTCATGCCTTTGTCGATTTTTTATGTTTTCTTCAAAGGATGAATCAATTTGTGCTAAGTAATTTCTCTTTCCATTCGTTTAGACAATGTGACGAAAAAGGAGCATCAATAGAGACTATAGAATATGGAACTCCATGAAAATGAACAATATTTTTCACATAAAGATTTCTCAACTCCTCAACTTTGGTTGTATCATGAATGGGTATAAAGTGATCCAATTTGGTTAGCTGATCAATCACAACCAATATCACATTCTTCTTTCTCTGGGTACGTAGAAACCTGACCAAAAACTCCATAGACATCTCATCCCACTTCCAAGTAGGAACTGGAAGTGGATGAAGCAAACCCAAAGGATTCTAGTGCTCATCTTTTACTTGTTGGAATGTATAACAACAATAGGAAAATTTAGCAATTCCGCATCTCATTCATGGATTCAAAAATCTACACCACATGTCATAGAAAATTCTAATGGTTCCTAGGTTAACTTACCATTAAGAGTTATAAAAATCCCCCATCACAACTTTCCTTACCTCTAATGGTACAAAAAATGATTCTGATAAAATAGAATTCCCTCAGTGGAGAACGAGCAGTCCAGTATGGTCTCCCCACCATAAAGAGATTATCTAATTCAACAGAACTCGTCATCAAACTATTATTATTTAATAATCATATCAAAAAGTGAATACTAAAACTAAAAACTATCTAAAGAAACATCAAACCCTGATTTATGGACTCTAATATTCAATTGTGAAAAAAGAGCCATCAAGATCCACTTTTCTGATGATTCTTTCATGACTTGGGTCAGAAGTTTCATGCTCAAAGAATCTATGAATACATTTTCTTTCCCTAGGGTATAGATGATTTCAAATTTTAAAGATTATAAGTACTCCACCCAATGCCTCTTATATAGATTTAAATATTTTTATGAGAAGATATAACTCAATCTTTTCTGGTCAGAATAGATGGTAAACCTTTCTCCAAAAAGGTAGTGTTGTCGAATCTTAAGTGTGTGCATCACAACTATGAGTTAAAGATCATGGGTTAGATAATTCTTCTCATGTGGAATAATTTGAAAATAGACATATACAATGACATGATCACCTTTTTTTAGAAAGTAGCTTAAAATTGAACCTGATGCAACACAAAATACCACATAGCCCTACCTGGCCTTTGGAATAGTCAACACCAGTGTAGTAGTCAAAAGGAATTTCAGATAAGCAAAAGAATTCTGAAATTTTTCATCCCAATAAAACTTTAATCCCTATTGAGTTATATAATTCATCATAGAATCAAACTTTGAGAAGTCCTTAACAAACCAATGATATTACCCAGCCAAACCTAAGAAGCTTCAAATCTTGAAAACATTTTGTGGTTGTTACCTTTTCAAAACTGCTTTCACCTTTTCAAGATCAACTAAAATACCATGTTATGACACCGTGTGTCCCAATAATTTCACTTCCCAAATATATAAATCACATTTCAAAATATTTTCATAAAGTCTGTGATTTCTCAACAATTTTATAACTACTCTCAGATGACACACATGATCCTCCTTGTAATTAGAGTAAACAAGGATGTAATCCAAAAATACATCCATGAAAGTATCAATATAGTCATGTAAAATTTTGTTCATCAAATCCATAAATATTTTAGGAGCATTGTTTAGAAAAAAATTCATGTTAAGGTACTCATAATGGTCATACCTGCTCCGAAAGTTATTTTTCTGAATGTTAGGTTCTTTTATTCTCAACTTATGGTAACCATATTGAAGATAAATATTTGAAAAAAACTTTTCCCCTTTAAACTAATCAAAAAAATAATCAATTAATGGTAATGGATATTTTTTCTTTATAGTTACTCTATTGAGTTTTTGGAAATCAACACAAATGCAAAGGGAACCATCATCCTTCTTAGCAAAGAGAACCAGTGCCACCCAAGTTGAAACACTTGGGAGTATAAATAATTTCTTTAAATGATCATCCAAATGAGTATTCAACTATTTCATTTTAATGGGTTTCATGTGATAAGAGTGAATAAAAACTAGTAGAGTACTAGGTACTAAATCGATAAAAAATTCAATCTCCCTTACCATTATAAAACCAAAGAAGTTATAAGGGAAAATGTTAGGAAACTTGACAACAACTGGATGGAGATCATAGCTTAAGGATTCTTGCTCTAGATAAAATGAAAACACTAAAATTACTTTCAACAACTCTAGATAATAAGGTCTATATCTAATCAACCTTGGGTCCCATTATCCTTGAAAGATATGGCACACCCCCATCAAGTGTTGTGAAGGAGACCCACCGAAGATAACAATAAATCTAGGCTTTATTATCAATGAGACAATACATCTTGAATATGAAATCTAATGGTTTTATATAGAGAACTATAAAATCCCAATAAAGATCAATATATGATAAATAGAAATCAAAATCGATACTACGGAGAGATTGTTATCTTTTTGTTCCAAGGGATCGAGTAATATTCATCACATAAGATAAAAGCTCCATATGAAGATTTAACATATTAAGAATATGGGTTGAAATAAATTAATGAGATGCTCCGGTATCAAATAAAGTAGTTAATAATGATTAATCCATAGTTATGGTACCTCTCACATTCACTAGACCCCTATCTACTTTCTCTGGAGATTATTTCACTTCATTAAGAAGATTTGTTGTGGGAGCCTCTAGCTAGAACCCCATTTCTCATGAAGCATCTAATTTCAATGTAATTTTAGTAGGTTATAATGATCTCATGATACTACATAGAGTGGAATATATATGGTATAACTTCTCCAAGTGACCTAAGAATCTACATGAACCATAGATCTTAGGTGCCTCAGTGAAAAACCTTTTTGAGTGGTCAAACATTCCATACTGGTGGAAAATAAAAGGGCCTCTTCTAGGATCTGTAATAGGTCTAAAATGAACATGTTTTTAAAAACAACCATGAGAATCATCATGCTTCATCTTCCCCTTAAAGTAATTCAAACTTCCACTGGGAGAAAAGGAAACTCTTTTCAACCCTAACTTTCTATCTATGTCTATTTTAATAATCAATTCACAATCTAGCACATCATAATAATGAGGAATCTTCAGCAATAAATACTAAGATAAAATATCATATTGAATTACCCACTTGAAATTTTGAGTATTCATCTTCTCATTCAATACAATATCAGGTGAAAACTACACTATCGTAGAAAAATGGTTTGCATACTCTATCATGGTCTTATCATCCAGATCGAGTTTGAAAAACTTAATAGCCTTGGACAACAGCATCAACTATGGATAGAACTAGTCAGTAAAAAGATATTTTAAGTCTTTCCACTCTAATACCTCGTGCTTCTTTGTAGTCACCATCATATCCCACCATCTTCTACTCGGTTCTTCTAGTATGAAGGTGGAACACCTCACCATAATACACTCAAGTGCCTTTAATAATTTGAAAAAATTATCAATCCTTCACTTCCTTTCCTCAGTCTATTTAGGATCATTGGATCCTTTTAATACTTGTGGATTATAGTGATAAAAATATAGAGAACAATTCTATAAAACTTCTATCTAAGGTTCCATAGTTGGAGCCTGAATGAGAACTGGTGGTGGTGCCTCTCCTAGATCTTGGAAAGTATGCACAGTTACCTCAAACAAAACTTGGTTCTATGAGAGAATTTTCTTATTGTGTTTCATCAATATCTTTCTCATAGATCCGATTCACATATCTTCTCAAAGGCATTATACTAAAAAACATCAACAGACAAAAACTAATACATTAGGTCAACACTCAAACACAGGAATAAGGGAAATAAATCCCAATAGATAGACAAAAAAGATTTGTATTTAAATCCTATCCAAATTAAAATTAAGTAAAATATGAGAACTAATCCTCAAGGTATCTTTTCAAAACCACCCCTACTGACTTAAGGATCATTGTGGTGAGATATAGTCAGACACTCAATCACAACTATATCCTAAGACTAGAAAAGAATAAAAAAATCCATACTGACATCAAGACATGAAGCTCAACCTAGAGCTCTGATACCAATTTATCATGAACTAGCTAGGGTACCCTGGTAACCTAATAAACATATTGATCCTGACATAGCCTGAAGGGCGTTCCCGATCCCCATGGGTTGGAGACTCGAACCTAGCATCATACAAAATAAAGTGGGAACTAATTTTCCAAGAACAATACAGTATAAAGATAAAAAAAAGTTAGTATTCATACAAAATAAACTCTATAGGAAGAACTATACCAGAATTAAAACATGAATAAATAGCCCAAATTACTATAGAAAAATACCAAAAAATAGGACAAAAACCAAAGTCCCAACAGACACAACTCTCCAAGACCAAGGATCAACAGCTACTACGACCTCCAAGTGATGTTGTACTCATGCTCAAATCTAGAAGAAGATAATATAAAAACACTCAAAGGAATAGGTAGGGTGTGAGATAAAATACTAGTAGGGTCTCGCCAATGATTCCATAGAAGATTCCAACATTTAATTAACCAAATAATGCTTTCAATTTTAAATAAAGATGTATGGAATTTTAAAAAAAATATTTAAACAAATCATGATTTACATTTCAGATTATGGAGATACTTTAAAAGAATGGCTTAATAAATATTTTATATAAAATATTTTATATAAATTCAGAATTCATGGTAAAAAATTTACAATAAACATTGGCATATATAAATATTTCAAATACAAACAAGTGAGAAACATAGTCATATGCCAAAAGATATTATAGTTCAAGGTTATGTGATCCTTGCACACTCATATAATGATAACTGCCATGTATAAAAATGTCCCTTGATACTGGATAGATAAGACTCATCTAGATCCTACTGAGGAATAAGATTTTTTAATAATGTTTTTCTTAGCTTTGTGAAGAGTCAATATATTTCTAGGGAAATTCCAACCTACTGTGTTTGTCCCAATAACTCACTAACTTCCGATAATTTCATGTTCTCTAATACCATTCAATGATGGGAAATTTATTTTAAGACTGCTTAAAATATAATTCAACCCATTCTCTCATTTTAATTATTCCAATTTTCCATTTAAAAACCAAAACAGGTTTTCAATAAAAACATACCTTTTGTACACGATAAAACCAATGGGTTTCCATTAAAACAATTTTAATCCATTTTCTCAAATACCACCTTGAAATAAATTTCATTAAATAAATTTCTAAATTCAAATTTTACAATTTAATTCAAAATTTTAATTTAACCAAATTTCATCTAATTTCACAATACATCCCAATTCATTGGAATTGGGGGGTTTTCCCAATTTAATACCAAATCCAAATTTAAAATCCAAATCCCTTAATTCAATGGAATTTTGTTTTTAATGAAGCAATTGAAATAAATTTCAAGAAATTTAATTTAAATCAAACAATTTAATTTAAATCAAATAATTTAATTAAAATCAATCAATTTAGGGTTAATCAAAATTGTCCAACATAATAGAACCACCTACCTTGGAATCATGGGATCTCAAAAACACCAAGACTTAACCAGAAAACTCTAATGAAGATCATCGATAATGAAGATCTGAGAATCAAACTTATATTCTAGATTTAAAATAGATGATATTAGATTCCTTTACAACATAAAGATCTAAAAACCCTAGGGTGGAAAAAATAGTGGGGGAGAAAGTGAATGGGAAGAGGAAACCTACTAGTTAGAGATTGAATGCCATTTTCCAAGATTTGATACACTTATGGAAGGGTCTAGAGGGGAAAAATCACCTATTAGGGTCTCCCCTAGAAGAATAAAACATTCGGGGTTCAAATTTTTTCCATTAGGAACCAAAAAGGGGGTTTTAGGATTTTGGGAAATAATTTTTTAATTAAAAAAATCTTGTACGCACGGTTATATAGGCAAGTCCATGTGGTTAGAAAAACTATACACCCTAACCTTGTGCCCCTTTTAATGGGGTTGTATACTTTCTATTAGGTGGGAACATATCTTTTCAAAGTGTGTACTAGTTGTAAAAAACCTCATTGTCTAGGTTTTCATGGTCTTCCCTAAGTGGGTGCATGGTTTTGGAAAACTGTGTGCCAACCATTCACTGCCTAAAAACTTACAAATTTTCAAAATTTTCACCCAATGAAACCCCAAATGAAACCCAACCAAATCAGGAACAAAAGAGGGGTTTAGGAATACCTAAAAATTGTAACAGGATGCAACACTTTCATATATCCCTAATATGTTATATTAATATAAAAAATATTTAGAACACAATAATTTATCAAAATTTTATTACATTTAATATTTTTAAAATTATTAATTTACTTTTCTATTAATTGAATAAATAAAATATCGACATTGCATAAGAATTTAAGGTAGCCATTAAAAAAATAAAAAATAAAAATAAATAATAATGATAAAAAAAATAAATATCAAATAAATATTTAAACCAAACTTTTCACCTTCTTACTATTATATAAAAATTATGGAGATATTTTATTTAGGACAGTTATATTTTGTATTTAATACTTTCATATAAAAATATAAAGGTCATAATAAAATAAAAACAGAACCAAGTGGCCATATAATATATACATGGATGCACTTGGTCAATATTTACTCATAAATTTGGATAAAATTATGTGTTAAAGATATTCTAAATACTTATTTCATAGTTTTAATCCATTTTTTCCAGTTTTACCCTTACTTAAGTGACCAATATTAACTAGGGTTACTATTCATGATGATGAATAATAAAATCAAACTATTTTACAAATATTATCCTTCTAATTCCAAATATAAAATCCATTTTTTTGAATCAATTGATATATGATGCATAATTTAATTAAAACTTAAAACTATAAAATGTGATGAAAAGAAATTTTCCAGAAAAAATGTTTTCTGAAGTATAAAAAGTTTTTATAGAAAAATATAAAATAAAATGAATTATAATGAACATAATTGGATTATAAATAATATAAATTAAATAATAAAACTTTTAAAACCATTTTAAAACAAAATGTAACATTTTTAATGGTTTAAATGAAAAGGTAGTTTTGAATAAAAAATCAATATGTTTCATTATTAACTAAAAAAATCATTTCAGAAAATTATTAAAATACACTCTAAGAAAATTTTGATATTTTTATAAAAATAACGTTGTTAATTTTAAATAATATATCTTCAAAAAATATCATACATTAATTACAATTTCTAAGAATAAAAATCAATAAAAATCTTTTTGAATAAAATGTATTTTTGAAGCATAAAATGACTTCACTTAAAAATGAATACTCATTTAAAAAATAATTAATCAATACATTTTTATTGATTAGGAATACTATACAGATATATCATTATGTTCTTACTCATATTCATAACAAAAAATTTAATGGATAGATAAAATTTAAATAATATTATTTTATAATATATCTTAATTCTCTTAAAGCTTGGTGTTGTGTGTTAAGAAATTTATCAATATTATTATTATATTAACTAAATTTTTATACTATTATATTCTACCCCCCCCCCATAAATATAATCCACTCTCAAAATTTTATCTCTGTTATTAGAGGTTTAATTTTTGAAAATTCCATTATTGAATACCATATCTTATAAAGGGATAATAAAACTTCCTTTCAAAATGGGAAGTGGGAAATGTTAGGAAACCAAAAATAAAAGATAATTAGGTTCATAAATATGGATAAAATTAGTGGGAAGTTAAAATTTAGACATGTAATAGAATAATGTAATCCAAGGACTAATAAATAGTGATAGATAACATGATCAAGATAAATTTAATGACCATAAAATCAAAAATCATTAATGGGTTAAAAGGCAATCGATTCATAAAAAATTAAGGTAAAAGTGAAAACATTTATATTAATATCATTTTAATGAATTTGAGGGATTATTTTACAATCAATAAAGATAACATGGTAAAATATACTTACTTGATGTTTTTATATTTTATAAATAATTTTTTTTCCATTGGTTGTGCTTTGATTAATTTCAACCTCATATCTTACTCCATGAAATGAATATTCTAGATGAATATTTCATATATAAAGCAAAAAATTTATCTTTTAATGTATTATAAGATCCATAAAATTCATTCCTTATTTATTTAAATATATAAAAAATCAATATTGTTAGAACATGTTATCTACTATGGATAAATATAATATAGTAATATCTAGAATATCAATAATAACACCCAAATTTCAACTTAACCCAATCCAAAAATAGTTAACCATAAGGATCCTCCAAAATATGTCTGACCAATATTGAAACCCTAAGATTTTAATGATTTTATCTCATATCCTTCCATAATCAACTTAACAGTTATCTTGAAATAATTTTAATCACTCGTAATTTATCATACCAAAATGAATAGACCTTGATCATATATTCTCCAAAATGCACTAATAATTTCCCAAAATTAAGTCACAATAAAATCATATATTCTTAAAAAAATATAATTCACCCTTTTGTTCCTTAAATAAACTCTTATATTATCCAAAAATATTTTTATTTTATGTTTGGTCTCATCCTTTCATCAGTAGACAATCATAGGTTGATTCAGAATATCATGTATGATTTAATTATTCCAGAATTTCATCAAATTTCACTAGAGGATACAATTTTCATAAAGATTATTCATACAAACATCAACATGGAATTATCAAATATAGAGTATATTAAAATCATGCCCTAACTACTATCATTTACTTCAATTATTGTTATTTCACATGATTTCCCATAGTACTTTGACATCAGAGGTCATTACTGATTAGTATACTCATTATCCCATGGACTAGGGAATTGATTCTCACAATTTCAAAATTAAATGCATATATTGAACTAATATGTGAGTTTTGTATTCGGTTGAGCTATTTATCTATTAATTTCATTGACTACCCTATTCACATCACTTTGATAATTTTTTGATCGATGGATAGGATTCCCACGCATGAAACATCTTCTTTTTCCTTTCAGGAATTCACCTAAGTGAAACATCCCACATTATTGTAAAGTATGAGGTTGAATCTTTTTCATCCCTCCATGTGAGATACCATAATATATTCCATTAAACTACTTTTTCATTTTATTATCAATAGAACTATGATTGTTTCCAAATTCTATTTTAACTTTGAGTGCACATCCAATGATTTATTTGTAGCTTCCAAAGTCCCTTATAGATAATTACTTTTGATGAATTGGTTGCAAACAAGTAAAGAATAAAACAATTTTGATTTCAAGGATGGTGATTAAACTATAATCATACCTTGAATTTTTTGTAAAATTTTCTTAATAAGTACCAGTGTACTCGTCATCTTTCTTCTTAAGCTTAATGAATTCCTTCTCCAAATTTTCACATAGAATAAGTGGGAAGTGATTAATGAAGAATAACTACTTAATCTCATGTCATTGCATGGTGTCAATTTCTTCCCCTTCATCATATTATTAATAAGATTCCAACATTTATCTTCTTTTACTTCCAAATATTAAATGGACAAGATACAATTTTCATGGTCCAAGCACTGAAGTATAGAAAAAAAACCTTTTTCATCACATTGATCCATTATTTTGCAACCATTGGATTATAATTCCCATAGAAAGAGGTTATAAATTTTCACAAAAAGATATTCAATTTAATTTTTCTCTCTTCTTGGTTCCTTTGTTTTATTTTAATAGGTTGAGTGACTATCCCCCTTTATTGAAAATGAAACATTAAATCCTCTTTTGACAAATGGGGTAAGAGGTTAGCCATTACAATCACCATGGAAAATACTAATAAAAATATACATGAAGAAAAAAAATGTCCCCAAGTGAAGAAATAAAATATCAAGATAAGCAGGGAAAAAGATTCAATGCCCCCCCCCAAATGATGATGAAATGGTGAAATTTGCCAAAGAGAATGTGTCACCCCCTTCTATGAAGTTTCACTATGTTGGTAGTACAATGAGGCAGAGCACTCCATCCACAAACATCAAGTGTGGAGAAGGACCAGATGATAGATTCCAGCACATCTATCTCTCTTTCAAGCATCCCACCCGATAATGCCTGTGAAAAAATCATAGCAATTCAATGCAATTCAACACAACTCAAGACCAATAACACTGTGAAAAATAAAAATAAGGCACCCACCCATCCAAGAGGATAAATGGATAGATGATGGGTGTAAGCACACCCATCCATATTTTGAGGATACCCACAAAACAGTACCCTCAAGAATAATTACCGCAACCTAAGGTGATGAAAAAAATATCCCAACCTCATAGATACATCTACAACTCAATCAAATAACCAAGAACTAGAAAACAATTAAAACCACCATAGAAGATCCAAATCCACAATCAAATGATGAAAAGGCATATCTGAAAAGAAGCATCAGACCTAGACACCGGTGACCAGAAGAATACCAATGACCAGGTGAACCATATGAATAGAGAACCAAGTTTCAGCCACCCCACCATCTTCAATAAAACCAATCACCAACTAATTATAATCAACATTGTTGATATGTTAAACATTATTCATGTTACAACTCATAGATTGAGAGTGTTTTGGGATCATAGTCAAAAAAAATATTGCATCCCAACTCCTAATCCATTTGATTACTCATGAGTATGATTTTTCAATTATCCATCACATTCTTTGTTTACAAAATCCCTTCAGGTTCGAGACCTTGAATAAATCCAAAAACAATTATGTGAGAAACAATATTCATAGTGAGAAATCATATAGTCTTGAAAAACCATTCCTAGGTTTTCTAAATCATGAAACATTTTTTCAATATATTACACCTTAGGTTTAACCCAGGCTATCCATACTTATCATCTATTCAAATCCTTATGATATTTTATAAGAATAATGTGATTTAACCCAAGCATATCCCCCATGTATGTTAAACTAGTTGAGCGGTATGGGCATAGTCACCATTCACTAGAATGATAGTCAGTATATACTCAACCAAATCCTTTTATGGTAATTACCCTTAGATTAATCAGTGATAAAACCACATCCACTTTTAGTATCCTAATAGGGATGTATTTCTAGGAAAACAGTATAATCTCTTTCTTACCAAAACGTTAGGATGTTATCCAATACAAAGAATTATCCCTAAGGTTTTTAAAAAATTTATCTAATCCTAATCTATTAATATTAACTAAACCCTTCTTTGATACCATCTATAGGCACCCTATATTTACATACATAAATATTACATCATTTTAGATGAATATTCAATACATAACATTATGATCCATGGTATAACTATATTTGTTTAGTCTCTTTAGATACTAGATAAATAATCATCTTTTTTTAAGTAATTATCTTCAATGTTTCACACATAGAATGATTCTTAGGTATACCAAACTTAAAATAATTCTTATTAACCTGGGGATGGAAAAACATTAGAAAGAGTGATCTCAGATTCTCAAATAGGTTAAACATATGAGTAATCCATGAATGATCATATATGATCATAACATAAGAATAAGGGTATCTGATCATGATCATAGATTTCAAATCTTATACCCAATCTATCATAGATCATAAACATGAGTCATGAAATATAAAATTATTATAATTATATACAGTATTAATAATATTGATGAATCTTCAATAATTAGTCATGATCAATGAGAGTATAATATAGAAATATGAATATAGAAAAATAATTATTATTATAACATTATGAACATGTATAAATAGAAAAAAGTTCACTCATTAAGTTATGGACATGAAATCATGCCCTTGTATAACTTATAGAAATCAAACTAGTTCAACACATAATCATATAGACATGAAAAATTGGTCCACACATAATCTTATAGACATAAAACTAGGTCTATAAAAAATTTTATAGACTTGAAAACTCGGTCCATGCATAAAATTATAAACTTGAAATTAGGTTCATGTATAACATATTTATGTATTGAGTTATCCATATTTAACCAATGCATTCAGGGCTAAATAATTCTAGACCCACCCATCACATAATAATAATTCATTCATATGTGTTCCCCAATATCATAAATCATTCATCATATATCATAACCCAAGGGAAGAAGACAATTTTCATAAACATATCATCATTATAATCATAAAACATACAATTATAGAATAAGGATAGTATCATTGTATCATATCCCTAGTAAATAATGACTAATATCAAATGATGTCATTTTAGATTAAATTTCCTTTAAAATATCACTTGGAATATTTCTTAAGGAAAATAACCATTTATATTTGAAAAAACTTCTTAAAAATCTATATATTTCCAAAATATTATGTAAAAAATCATTGAAAGTATAATTTTAAACATGTAATGGAACATTCAAAACATTTAGTAGTGATTATGGTGTGAAATTCCATTCATGTTGTGTACGTTAAAACAAATATTCCTTTAATATTTTTGGTAAAAATTCATAAGTACCTAGTTCAGGAAAATGAAAAGGATATTCGTTTGAATTTTTTTATAGAATTAAAAATATGATCAAAATAAATTTAAACATTCCTTTTATAATAGTAAAACATTCCTAAAAACATTTTTAAAGAAAACATGGAAATTGAATAAAAATATTCCCAACTGAATATTAAAGCATAGTCAGATTTCCATAATATTTCTTCGATATCCTGAGTAATTAAAGAGATGGAAATGAAATAAAAATATTAAATTTAATTAATTATCCATTAGAGAATAAAATTCATGGTATTCATGAGTGATAGGTCAAATAATTCAATTATTAGAAACTTAATCCAAAAAATTCCCAATAAACAATGAGATTATTACATAAATATATTACTGATTTAGTAATTTCTTTATCAAAACATAATGAAAGTGTGAAGATTTTATGGATTTATAAATCCTTATAATATTAAATAATTAATCATAAAATTAATTCACTGGTAGTATATACACCACATAGAAGAAACAAGTGAAGAATATGGCCTAAGTCTCAAAGAAATAAAAGTGAGATGAAAAACTCTTACCTCAACTTGATTGTATTTGAAGGTAATATAACCTAATGTATATTTAATTTAAATTTATAATAATTCTATACCAATATAATTTACATAATTTTAATATCATATATGATCTAATTTTAACATTTAAACCACTATTTATTTATAATTCCTTGTTAAAGTCATCGTTTCTGGGTGTTAACTATTTTTTATTAGATGTTCAGTTTAGTAGTTTTAAACATTTCTCTTTGATCATGGTTTAATAATCTCAAAATTTTTAATCATGATATAAATATAATATATAATAAATATATATATATGTATAATCATCTATAAAAGGTAGATATATAAAAATTAATTACACCATTCATGGAGGTGGTAGGTTGTATGTACACATGCACACTCTTTTAATTTTTCAATGGATGGAATGGAAGAAAGGTAAATAGAAATTAAAATTTCAAGAATCATTATTGTATTATATATATATATATAATATATATTATTTAAATATATCCTTATTAAAATCTATTTAATGAAGAAATGAAAAAGGAATCACATCGCTTCGTGGAGGTGGTAGTCCAAACGTACCCACAAGCGACATTATCATTTCTGAACGGACTAGAAAGTATGAAGGTACATATTATATTACATTTATAGGAGAATAATTATGTCATGAATATCATATATAAACTTTAAAACAATCATAATAAAGTGTTTAAAAAATGCATTACACCACTAAATGGAGACGGTATGTCATATGTACACAAGAGTAGTGTTCTTACTTTTCGTAGGCTAAAAATAAGGTTGTTAATGGTCATTACATAATCATAATAACAATTTAATATACTTATAATAATTAAATAATTATTATAAAATGGATACCATTGATTTAGAGGATGTTCAAGAAGAAATAAAATTGAAAATGCTATGTCAAGAGTTTTACCCCTTTGTTGATAAATGTTTTTTATCTTACACCTTAATGATTGAAAGGATTACCTTTTGGAAAGACAAAAAGATATTAAGATATGATGAAGGAACATATAAAGGTATTATGTTAGGTCTTTTATGAGCTATAAGGATCAAAAGGTTTGAGAAATATAGGATAATAGGATCCCTTTTATAAGTGAAGGGAGGGAAACTCTTGGAATTATTTAATGTATTAAAATAACATAAAATAATTATTATAATCAAGTGAATCCAAATTAAAATATTTACAATATAATATTATTACACATATAAATATTCCCATTAAATAAAATTTATACAAGTATATGTGATTTTTTAACCCTTATCATTTAGTTTTAACCATTGTTAATCCTTTTAACAATTACCAAAAAATCAAAGTTTTTCACTATTTAATGGTAACGAATGGTACCATAAAAAAAGTGACCATAAATGGAAAATATTTGATATTTTAAACAATATAAATTTCAATTTTTCAAATATTTAATTTTGATAAAAATCTAATCATCTAATAAAATATTTTTTATTATAAAATATCATTAATGTCATTTTTTAAAATATATGAAATATTATAATATAAAATGAGTCTAAATCATGTAAAATGGTTCAAAATGACATGGTTTAGAATATAATCAATATAAAGTCTTTAAATAATCATAAAAAATTGATAGGTTTAGATATCATTTTAAATATTATTTTTGGTTTAATTCCATGGTTAACCAAATTTAACCTTAGTTGTGGTAATGAATATTTCTATATTAGTGGCGTTAAAATTAACTTGTAGGTTTAAAAAAATTCATAAATGGAAAAATGATGGAATTTTAAAAATTTACCACCCTAATAATTCTATTTCATTAATTTTATAAATTTTTTAAATAATTCATTAAATCATATTTAACATAAAATACTATCAATGTCATTTTGAGAAATATTTCCATAATATGAATTTTAAAACAACATGATAGAAATTGAATTATAATATAAAACTTCAAAAACACTCTAATATGTTATATTTATCTAAAATATTCTAGAGACACAATAATTTATCCAAATTGTATTACCTTTAATATTTTTAAAATCATTTATTTAATTTTTCTATTAATTGATTAAATACTTTGCCAGTGTTGCGTAAGCATTTAAAGTAATTATCCAATCAATAAAAATTAAAAATAAACTAAAATGATCAAATCAGATAATTTAAATATCAAAAAATTATTTATAAATGAACTTATCCTCTTTTTACCCTTATGTAAAAACTTTAGATGTATTAATGTCAAGAGAGAAACATTTTATATTTATTCCTTTCTTAAAAAATATAAAGGTCATAATCAAAGGAAAATGGCACTAAGTGTCTATATATTCAAGGTATGGATGTAAACGGTTGAAATAAACTCATATAATAGGATAAAATAAAGATTTAGAGAAATTTAATTCTGTATCCCAAAGATTTAACCCTATTTTACTCATTGTACCCTTGTTGTGGTGATAAATATTTACCAGGGTTAAGATTCATAATGAAAAAATAAATAAAAGGGACCTATATAAAAAAATTTGATCCTATTGGTTAAAAATATAGAATCTATTTTTATAATTCAATTCATAAATTCATTAAAATTTTAATTAATATTAACCTTGAAAAACTTGATGAAAAGTAGTTTTCTAGAAAAATGTTTTCAGAAGTATAGAAAGTTTTTATACCAAAATACAACATAAAATTTATTCCAATGAAATTAATTTAATTATTTCTAATATAAATGAAATAATTTTAATTTTAATACAATTTTGAAACAAAATGGAACATTTTAAATTTATTAAACAAAAAGACAATTTTTAATAAAAAATTAGTATTTTTCAGTATTGATCGAAAAATAAATATTTTCAGAAAATTATAAAAAATTAACTCTAGTATAATTTTGAAATTATGTTTCAAAAAATGATGTTCTTTTTTTAAATATAATATAAATAAATGGATGAAATTAATTATAATTTCCATTTATAAAATGCAATAAAATTATTTATGAAGAAAATGAATTTTTTAATCATAGAATCACTTTGATAAAAATAGAGTTCTAACTTCCTAAGCATTAGTCAAAAAAATTGTATTTAGTAGGAATACTCTAGAGATATTTCATAATTTGGTTACACAAATTTTTAACCACCAATTCAATAGATATGTCATTTTCAAATAATAATATTTTTTCATATATCTCAATTCTAATAAATATCGGTGTTTTGTGTTAAGAAAGAGATCAATATTATTATTATTTCAACTAAATATTTGGGGTGTTAAAATCTATTTAAAATTAATTTGGCCTAAAAGAAAAAAAAATATCATTATATTTATTATCATTAGGATTATATAAGAGAGTCGATGCTCACCAGGCCTTGTAGTGTTTCTAGCTTCCTAAAGAATAGCTATTATGAAAAACTAGGATTTACCTCCCAAATTACCTCTAACCAAGGGTTTAAAATTAATAAGGTTTATCATTTGGATCTGATGGTTTTGAGTCCCCATAAAACTTTCTATAAACTTCTACACATATATCACCCCCTCTCTTTTTACAAAAACTTTCAAAATAATTTATGTGTTAGGAAGAACACAAAAACTACATTTAGATTCCATACACACCCCATTCTAATGTACTAATCTATCCACATGAATGAAATAGTTCAATTTCATCTTGAAAAGGATGTTATACATCACTAAAATTTCATATCATTGGAAAAATCTCATAGTACCTCCCTAAAGATATTTTCATTGCATGAAGGATTTTAGTTCTGATATTCTGAAGGAGCATGACCTGAAAATTGTTAAGATGCATCTAACCCCATTCTCTGATGATGAATTAAATCATAAAACTCTTTTTTATTCATATTCATCACTTCCTATATAAACCTTGGGTGTCTTATATCTTCTCAAAAGGTTCAGCAATGAATCAAGAATTCTTATAATGTGAGATGATTACCAGCCCAGTTGGATTTCTATATGTTTATATCACATGAACCAATAATCCATCTAGTCTACTCATAAAACATTGGTAGATATATTTTCATGAAAGGCCACATATATGAATTCTTCCTATGAATTGTACTAGTTTTCACATCCCAATGTTTATATTTGGGCTACATTACCTTTCCATGAATTTATATTCCTTCAATGATATCATGTTCCAACTCATCCTATTAGAAAACATATTTTCTCCCACATTACATAGATCTATTCCCACCATTTCCACTTCACAAGTCATTCTTCCCTAATAAGCCCAGTGGTTCCTCCCCTTATGATGGGTGTCCCAAGTAAAATCATTCAAAACTTGCTCAATATTCTTTATAACCTTAGTAGGAAGCCACAAAAAATATATGACATACTAATGTAATAACACTATTAATATGAGTCATCTAACCCCCAAATGACAAAAATATACTCTTCCAATTCAAAATATAACTGATGATCTGATTAATAAGGCCCACATATTATTACATATTCAACCTTTATGTGTATATTATAGTCCCAATATATTCCATTAGGAAGTTATTTATTCCCATTCTCAAATATATTTATATTCTGTTAGTTCTCTTATAATTTTTAACTTTAGGTAATCAGAAGTTTCTCTTTTCTATACTGACCTTCTACCAACTTTACTTTTTATATTCTTCCAAAACCCATTTGACACTGTATATTTATATTTTACTCCCATTTATGGAAATATTCATATCATATTCAAAAAAATAAGTTGCACACTTAATTAAATACAAACCTACCTTTGAAGAGAGTGATAATTCTATCCCCAAACCCAACCTTGAGGTTCCTATTAAGCATTTCCAATTCCATGAAAAATAGATTCAAGGATAACATATCTTCTTACCGAAGTTCTTGAGTTAATTTAAAGAATAATAATTTAATTCCTTTTAAAGATATTTAAATCCATGTGGATGCGTAACTTCTAAAAATTAGGTCACAACCACTCTATGAATCTATAGCACCCCCATTTTTAGGTACATGACCCTTTATTCATGTATTTTTAAGCCTGTATAATTAATGGGTTATGTTTTGGTATGTTTTAAGGTGTTTTAATGATTTTTTGAGTCTTTAATAAAGTTGTACGATTTGATCATGGTAATTATAAACTATGAAACACCTCCAAAAAATAGTGTAAAAGGAAAAAATGGTCAGTGGGTAGGCACATGGTTGGTGAATAGTTTTTCCAAACCATGCAGATTCTTAGGAGAAAATATGTGAGACTACTGTCCTTTGGTACAATGGAAAACATAGTGTTAGAACACGGTTTTTATAATCATTCTAACCAATGATGCAAGGGGTTTCATGAGAATGTAGCTCGTGCATGGTTAGTGCACAGTTTGACTGATTGTGCTCCCAAACCATGCACCATGTAGTTTTAAATCCAAAAATTGTGGATCGAATATGGTTTAAGCCACATAAGCACTTTTAATTTCCTAATCTTTCTTAATCCTAAATTCCTTTTCCTCCCAAGGATTTAGAGGTGATTCCCTTTAATCTGGGAGCACGCATTAGGAATTTCAAAGATATTAGAGATTTGGATTCGTTGGTAAGTGCTCATTCTTGTCTATTCTTTGTTGATCTCTTCTCCTTCTCTTTCCTAGAAACTTAGATATATTCCACTATGTATTAATCCATGTTCCATGATGTTAATTGTGATGTTTATAGTTTTATTTAGGTAATGGAATCTGATTCATGATCATATATAGATAATTATTGTTCCTTTCTTCATTTTCAACAATGTTTTTGAGGTATGTGGCTTCTATCTTGATTCCACTTGATTAGAGCTTGAAGGTATAGTTTTAACTGGATTATTTTCATGAAATAATTGTGAAATATTATATGATTCTTGATGAAAATCATGTTTTTTCATTGGAATAGATATTTTTGAAAGTTGATTGGTTTCTTGAGAACCCTTTGATTATAATTTTAAAACGGTTTTTTAAAGTTATGGTTTTATTAAATGCTTATAAATTATTTGCTAAAATTATTTAAGGAATGGAATGGATATATTAAAATTACTTGGAATGATGTTGGAATAAATAGTTGGGAGTGACTTTAATGGGATGTATAATGGTCATTAAGTATCACCATCTAGATGGATAATGGTAATGAAGTACCACCATTAATGGGATGGAGTATGGACGTGAATTTCCACTATCAATCGTAACACCAAGCTTGAGTGTTTGTGCGTTTTTGGTGTGTGGACCTGAAAAATAATATTCCAAATGGATTTGAGAAATCTTTTATAGACTTGTTTTATTTCATTCCATATAAAACTATTTTTCATTTGATATAAAATGTTTTAAATTGTCTTAAATTTTTTTATATAAATGTGATAACAAGTTTTGTCCGAGTGGCATGAGTTGGGAATTCATTCATAAAATCCTACTTAGTTTAGAATCACCCCCCTACATGGGCATTGTTGTACATTTTTAGATGTTATCTATCAAGAAACTGGTGAAGAAAAGGTATCTCATTTTTTTAGTGACGCATTATAATACCATGGGCATGGTTTTTTTAGATGGATCATGGAGTAGGTAAGGAGTTACTGAATTGATGACTTTTATTTCTTTGAGATTTTTTAGTTTTGGCTTCAACTAATAATCTGAAATGGTTGTTGGTTTGGCTATACTCTGAGGTGTATTTCCTTGTAATAATGAATCAAATAGTAGTTTGTTTAGTTATTTAATTGTATTTTGGTTGTTTTATTCTCAAAGGTAAAATAATCCCCCAAATTATAATGAGGACCTTGGCATTTATTTTCAGCCTTTTGTGTTTTGGGGATATTAATTAAGTCCAGTAACACCCATTGCCTCTTCTGAAGCTAAGGGGTGAGGGGCAGGATGTTACTAATGTTATCAAATTATTCATTACTTTATATGGGAATAGTATTATCCTATATCTTGTGATGTTATAAAGGACTAGGATTTCTGTAACTTGAAATGTAGATCATAAAAGGCATAGATAACCTCTTTATGTTGAACATCAAGTTACCAAGGTATTTGGGTACATGACTGTTTTTATACACTTTTATGTATTTTTTCACCTCATTGTTATAGTATTATATGAATAGAGTTTCATGACATGAATTAGTAGTATTAATTCTCACTAGTTCTTAATTTTTCATTATTGAGTTAATGATATATGAAATGGTAATATGTATGGTTGATTTTTGAAAAGTGTTGAAAAAAATTTTCAAAAGAAGAGATTTTGAAAATGATTGATGGTGGTATTCTAGAAATGGTTAAAATAGTTTATTATGATAAACATGATGGTGAAAATTTTTAAAATGGTGATTGGAAATATATAATACTTTATTTACTAGACAGTGAGACTAAATAAATTTTTTAATAAATAATGGAACTGGGTAAGAACTGTAGGAAACAACTGAAAGAAGATGTTGAAAATGTGGTTATACAAGAGCCACTGGTGAACCAACAATTGGTCCAGAGTATTTTCTAGGAGTATCGGGTCATGTATAAAGGTAACAAAAAGGATAAACCATGACATGTGGATGATTTAGTTCATTCCATAATCAGAACCCACCCACTATTCAGGGGGATTGTGAACCAGAAAACGCAGAAGTTTTTTTTGAATAAGATGGATTGAATCCTTGATTTCCTTGGGACAATAGTAGAGTTGAATATGAAGGTAGAGACAAATATACTGGATAATCTAGCATTCTAGTTATGAGTTTTATAATTTTAGGATAAATTATACAAAGGAATCGCATGGGATGATTTTGAAAAAAAAATTAATGAAAAATTATATCCTTACACATTCAGAATTTTTAGAACAATATACTTATTTAGTTTGAAGTAGGAAAATATATCGATAATAGAATATATATCTAAATTTATGAAATTAGTCTTCTTTTCACCATAATTTTAAGTAAGTTCATCCTTGAATGCATGCATTTTTTAATCATGGTTAAAATATGAAATTTGATGAAATATTATCATGTTTTTTATAACATAATATATAGAGATTTTTAATAGAGTGATGGTGTAATAAAGGGAAAACTTGAGAAATATGGTGGGATGAAGTGTGTTTATTCCTATAGGAAGAGGTGGGATGTAGTGAACATGACCCCAAAATCCCAAATATAGTGCCCAGTACCATTACATTGGCATAAGTTACATGAAATCACATCCTAAAGGAACTAATAGTTTTGTACTCTTGATAAACTAGATGCATACATGTGTATTACATTACATTTGAATACACAAATTACAACATAATTTTCTTATAATATAAATATTCCCTCTAGTATATTCTTGCAAATCTATCATAGTAAAATTCATGTGATCCTAGGAAAAAGGAAAAAATAATGGTGAGATCAAACACTCGGTAAGGTTTTAGTGTAATGGAATCTATAATGGTTTAATGAGCATAATCAATATGAAAAGGTAAATAACTAAGCACAAATCCCATTTAAATAATTGGATAAGGATTAATCAGTATAAAAAGGTAAATAACTGAGAACGTATGCCAGTTAATCAATAGCTAAGAATGAAATGCATCCAGAGATAATATTATATTGAAAATATCAAGTACATTAATAACTGAATACTGAATGAAGGCAATGCATAATTATTAGATGTGATGTTTTAAGAACATAATACCTCTTACACCAAGACCTTTCACAAGATAGTTTAAACTGTAAGTAAAAACACCTTTAATTATAGCTTAACTTATTTGTCTCATGCGACATATTAATGAATCAAGGGTCTATATAATGTATAGTCCCACCCATTACTTCGGGTCCAAAGCATTCCTCATATTTCAAATAATTGATTTAATTCATATACTAATATTTTGTAACATCAAATATCTGTATTGGTTAATGGGACACAGATTTATAATTTTCTCTCCAGTTAATCAAATAATATTTAAAGTAAAATACTATATTTATAAATGATATATGGTTTAATAAATAAGTATATACAATTTAAATATTATATATATTTATATGAAATTAAATTTTTGATGGTCATAAGAAAGTAAAAATTTCAAGGGAATGTTTTTCACTACAAAAATAAATTAAGGAAGTAAATTGTCAGATAAATGAACTTCGTGATGGAAGGTAATTCCTTATATTTTGTAAAAGTTAAAAATAAAATTTATTTTGTACTATAAAAGGTTAGGAAAGTTCCTTGTTATGAAAATGAAAAAAAAGATTCATTTCATATTTTTGATAAAATCCAAATATGCATTGTTTTGAAAATGACATATTATTACTATGAAAACATTTTGTAAAGAGTGAAAAATCGTGAATTTTACTTTGATAAATTATTTTTAAAATCTTAAAACATTT
This sequence comes from Viscum album, assembly GCA_963277665.1. Taxonomy (NCBI): domain Eukaryota; kingdom Viridiplantae; phylum Streptophyta; class Magnoliopsida; order Santalales; family Viscaceae; genus Viscum; species Viscum album. The sequence continues at coordinate 1,771,798,006 of OY728152.1, forward strand.
TTGAAAAAAAAATAGAAAACATGTTTTTAGAATAAAACATATTTCCGTCCAAAGAGATAAATGAATTCGGATATTCATGAAAACATTTTAAGTACCATAGAGTGAAAAAAATGGTACTATTACTTTAAAATATCATGTATAACTATAGGATAATAAAATTAAAGGTTTTATTAAACATTGATCAAATAATTTCCATTAATTTATATTCAAGAATGAATAATCTTGATTAAAATGGGATTATGAGTTATACCCTTATAAAGATCATAATGTTGAGATGAGAATCAACCAATGATTCAATTATGTGTATTAAATTTAAATAAACATAAAAAAAGTGTAAATAAAAAATAATATAATAAAAAGTCATTACATATATAATCTTATAATATTAACAACAACAAGGATGTAATATAACCCAATGAAAATTAAAAGAGTTATGAAATATTTTACCACTTGGTAAATTTTAATTCAAATACCCTTAGATGAAATAATTCAAATTAAAACTCAAAATACCATAAGTAATTAAGTATTCATTATATTACATGTAAAATAAACAGTATATTCACTGTATAAAAGAATATTAGTGCATAACATTACAATATGCCTTAATAAAATTAAATTGAGACAAAATCCATTACCATATGCATTATTTTGGATGAATGTGCTTTAATATCCTCTATAGTGGTTTTAAACATGATTAATAAAATTCTAAATATAAGTGGGGGAGATGAAACACTTGGTATTTTTTAAAAGAAGTAAGCGCTCCCACATTTTTCACATGGAACATGGGAAAAAAATGGACCATTATAGAAACCTAGATGTATAATGGTAGAAATATTTCCCTAATATAGTGTTTTTACATGTTTATAGGTCATTTTTACCATTATATTTTTCGTTTAACCCCTAGTAAATCAATTTTTACTTTAACTATGATAATTAATTTTTACTGTATTCATTGTTCATTTTGGAAAAAAATAAAGTTGACTTTATTAGAAATTAAAATCATTATAATTCCATATATAGAATTCATTTTTAAAAATTAAATTCATATAATTGGAAATTCTTAATTTAATATTAATATCAGAGATGTGGTGAGAAATCATAGTTTTAAAGTGAAAATGTTCAAAAAATTACAAAGTTATTATTTCTAGATTTAATATGAAAGTGATTCCATTGACCAAAATTAGATTAATTGATATATATATTTAAAATAATATTACATTAAAATTCATTAAATTTATAATTTAGCATTATAAATAATTTTATCAAAAAGGCACTTTGCAATTAAAATTTAGTATTTTTTACTATTCATCGAAAAATAAAACATTTCAGAAAAAAACCAAAAATTCACCCTAAGATGATTTTGATATTCCAAATTCAAAAAAATTATTTTATTAAAAAAATTCTAAAAGTGGTAAATTTTTAATTCAAATTATGTTCAAAAAGCATGATTAAACCATCTTTGAGAAAAATGTATTTTTTCAAAAAACATTTCTTTTTCTTTTAAATGTTTTTTATTTTATTTATAATAAATATATTACTAATAAAAATGTGTAAAATATATATTTTTATAATTTATTTAATCCTATTCATACCCACCATTAAAACATATAAGAAATAACTATCATATTAAATAATAAAATTAATAGTATATTGTTGTTTATAAAACTTAGTGTTGCATGTGATGTAAGCTTTCAAATAAACTCAGCCTTACGTGTAACGCAAGCTAAACTCAGTGTTCCATGCAATTCACGATAAAATTATTGATACATGTAATGAAAAATAAACTCAATATTTCATGTCGCATTTTCTATTAAATAAAATTTTATTCATTTGGAATTTTGGGGTGTCACATTCTTCCCACATTAAATAAATTGTGTCCTCATAATTTAAACTTGATCTCAATAATAAAAGGTTGATATTTGAAAAATAACATTATTGAAATACCACATCATAAAAGTAGTTAATAAAATAACCTCTTAAAAAGATATAAAATTATGTGTGAAGGTCATCTAGAATAATACATAACTAGGCTTCAAATTGAGAAAACATATATGGGAAATGAAAACATAGACATGGTAGAAAAGAGTAAATAATTATTGCTAGTGATTAAGTTCATTGATCACAATAAAGTGAATTATCGATCAAAAGTTAAGGGTATAAAAATCATAAATCTATAATGATTTTAAAGATAATATGATTCATCATATATGAATTTAATAGGGTAACACTTTTTATTTCACGATCATCTTCCTATAGTTGATGAATTTTTTTTACTATCTATGAATATAAGGAAATATTATTACTTGATGCATTTATATTTCATAAGTACAATTTCATCCTTTGGATTTTATTCTATCAATTTTCAGTAAATCCCATATTACAAGAAATAATAATTATTTTTTATGTCTAAAGCACTAAAATTCACCATTAACGGGTTGTAAGATCCATAAAAGAGTGAAAAGTATTTCCGTTCGTATTCTAATATTTTCCAAAAAAATATATATTAAATGTCAAAACTTGATATATTTATGAAATATATTTCTAAAAAAATAATTTCATTTCTTTGATGTCTTGTGTTACATGTACCACTGGATTAGCTTACATTACATGCAATATTGAGTTTCAAGGAAACGTCGTTTTATTATTGTTATTATTTAAAAAAAAGACAACTATAAACTAGTCATTAGAATGGTGGGTATGAAAAGGATTAACTTAATTATGAAAATATGGTTTACACATGTATATATAGTTAATTCTTTCATGACCAATTAATTATAAATGAAAAGAAAACATTTTTCTAAAATAAAAGGAAATGTTTTTCTGAAAAAACTATTTAAATGTGAACAAGTTTGTTTTATAATAATAAATAAAAAATTAACTATTTTTTCATTATATTAATGAAATATATATTTAAAATAATTTTTAATATCAATATTATCTATTTTATAGATATGATATAAGAACAAATCCAATTTTATGCATGAGAGATGTATTTTTATAAAAAGACATTTTTGCCACCTTTTGACGGTGAACTTGTTTTAAATATAGTTTTTGACTATTTTATAGATTCTATTTGAAATAATAAACTTCTTATTTGAAATATTAATATCAAAATTTACTTTTATTTAATTTTTTCGTTTTTTTTTACAAGTTTCATGTTTTAATGAATAGTAAAAAATATTGAATTTTAATTCAAAACAACTTTTGCATATAAATAGTTTATAGTGTTCAATTATATTTTTGATTGGTTTTAAAGTATAATTAGTTCAATTTTATATCATTTAATTCAATTTATTTCATTGGAACAAATTTCACATTGATATTAAATATAAAAACATTTCAAACTTTTGAACATTTTTACTTTAAAAACTCATTGTTTTATCCCATCTGCGGGATTAATTTTAAATTAATTTATGAAAATTATGTGAATTTAATTTTATAAAATGTATTCCATATTTTAAATCGTAAGTTAAGATTTTATTATTTAGTTCTCTTTTATTTTTTGACAATATGAATAGTAAATTTAGTGATTTTATTACCACGATTAAGGGTAAATAAGGTAATTAAGGGTAAAAATAATATTATAAATATTATAAAATTACCTTAACACTTTCCCAAATTTTATTGGATAAAATTAATTTTACCATTTAAAAACTAAGGGTAAAAATAATATTATTGAATGGATAGATGTCCATGAAAATGACTTAAGTATTATTAAAATCAAAGAGTGAAAAAATATCACACTCTTATTTTAATAAGTATAATATTGTTAATATGGGGATAAATAAAATATATTCTTAAATATATATATATATATATTATTCAAAAATATAAAAGTTTTTTCTATATCATGAAAATTTATTTTTAAATTTTAGTGAAGAAAAAATTATTATAAATAATTACACAATGATGGTGCAGTAATTAATCAATTAATGAAACAATCAATTAAATGATATTAAAAATATTAAAAAAAATATAATTTTCCTTAATTAAGGTTATATAAGAATTCTTTAGGTGAATATGACATATTATGGGTGTAAAAAAATATTTTTTCAAAGTTATCTTATTGTATTGATTTTCGTAAAGTAAAATTAATAAATACTGTCAAAATTGACACTAATGATATTTTATGAAAGAAATATTTTATTAAATTATTTAAAAATCATAAAAATATTATATAAGAACAAATTTGATAAGGTATGATCTAAAATATCATAAATTTTACATTTATGTTTCAATTGAAACTTTATACGTAAAAATTACAAACTTTTAATATTGAAAAAATTTGTTACTATAGTTAAAATTAAAATAGGATAACTAAGGGTTAATTAAAATGATAAGGCTTAAAATAACATCAAAACGTTTCTAAAATTTATTTTTTTATTATATTACAACCTAGTGTTATATTTTCTTATAGTCCATGGCCATTTTGGGGTATTTTTATTGATATTAGATTTATTACAAATTAATCTTTTGAGAAATTCCAAGAGTGCCCCTCCCCTCTCTTACAAAAGGGCACATCCTCTTCTCTTTTATTCATAATTTAAAAAATATTTGGTTTGGACAAATAATATTAAAATATATTCATAAATTCCATCCATTAATCTAATTACCCATCCTTCAGGTATAAATCCAACCAATAATGTCCACTTGTGCAAATCAAAAAGAGATGCCCGAAGAAGAGATAACATTCATCAATGAATTTTTTTGTTTTATTACTTACTTAAAACCATTAAATTATATTTATTTAATATTTATATAATAAAATCCTTATATTAAATATACTTATATTCTTTCATGTTAAGGTTATGACCTACAACTTCACACACATTCATCAAATGGAAGTCACAATCATCATTCGTGTGTACAACAGACTGCCGCCTTGCGAACCGATGTTGTTTGTTCTTCCATTACCACTTTTAAATTTTGAAAATAATGTTGATTATATATTTTATGTATGATATATATATTATTTTTATTATGTTATTATGATTCCTTAATTGTTATATCACGCATACATTCATGCTTTCCATTTTTTGGGAATATGATAACTTCATTCGTGTGTACGGTAGACTATCGCCTCATGAAGCGATGTGATTCATTAACACATTACATGGAATTTATTAATAATGGTTTCAATAAAAATATGTGATATATATGACATAAAAATGATTATTTAGTGATAATATTGCATATAATTTTTTTAATTTAATATGAAAATAAAATGAAAACAACGTTCATGCGTACCGTCTCCATGAATGGTGATTTTTATTTTCTGAATGTAAATTTTATGAATCACCATAAATACATATATTCAGAATATATATGATATTTATTTCATTTTTATAATTCTTTAGATGATTAAATAATTATATAAGAAATTTTTCTATGAATAAAAATTCAAAACAAGTATGAAAAACAAATCAGTTATTACCCGAAACACAACTTTAACCTATAATTATAAAAAAGAGAGTAATATAAAGTCATAAGTGAATCATATATGGTACTATATATATTAATATGGTTATATGGTTAATTTTTAATAAACTTATATTTATTATACATGAGTTTTTAATGTGTATGAATGAATTCAATACTTAAGGTAAAGGATTTCTAGCATCACGTTTATTTTTGTGGGACAGATGTCATATTCAAAACTCATTTCTTTTATGTGGTGTATATATTGCCCATGAATGTAATTTATGAGTATTATATTGAATATTATTTTTTTTAAATATTTATATAATTCACTTTGTTTCATGGGGAATACGATTCAACTGAATTTAAAGTGGTAAGGGTTTATTTCACAATCTCATTACTATTCGATAATATTTGTGTTAAATTTCCCATTGGGGAATATTTATATTCCATGTCCCTATTTTCTAAAAAAAAAAATTTTTTTACAATTATCATATGAATTTCTAATCTCATGATTTACTTTTTACAAAAATGGTTTTGAAAAGAATATTTTTTCATTTTCTAAACAAGGCTCTTCATGTTTTTTTCAAACAAAAATATACGAAAGGAATGTTTTTTTAACTAATATAAAATGAACAGACTTTTTTACCATATTGATTCCTTAATGATTTAAATCTTCCTTTTCAATTTTTAAAGGTTATTTTCAAATAAAATATTTTCCTTTATAAGTGTGGGGATCTTTTAAAAAATTATTTCATAAAGGAAATGATATTTTTCTCAAAAATTGTTTTAAGTGATCTTTCAAAAATCATTTCCTTCTAAGATGAAATTATTTTATATTCATTATACTTTATTAGGTATAGAACCCAATGATACCATTATTATTATTTATTTTAATTTTTTATGTTTATTATGGAATGATATTCATGAAACGTATTTCTTTTCCATGAGTTATGTTATGATGAAGTGTTTATGAAACTCATTTTTTTACATGGGTTCTATGATGATGAATAATTTATACTTCTATGGAACACATATGTATAATTTTTATTATGTGAATAGTGGGACCTATATCTCCATATAATTCATTGGGTAATGAATTATATCTCATGATATATTTAGGGTAAACAAGTATATGTGCTTGATCCGTGATGGGAAACAAGTTTATGTGCTTGATTCGTGATGGGAAACAAGTATATGTGCTTGATCTGTTAAAGGAAATTTGTGATAAGTCCTGATCCAAGAGTCATGGTAGTTATCCTTGACATATGAAATTAATTTCTATACTTATGATTATTCTACACACATTTATTATATGAACTTATGTTTCATGATTGATTTATGATGAAGTTTCATTCTTATGATTCATGTATTTTGAAACGTTAACATCTTTTTCATGACTAATTTTTATGATCCAAGAAAGGTTGGGTATGAAAATTTATCATTATGAAATGCCAATATTTATTTATCTTATTCATACATAAGATAATAAATTGATATCTTCCATGTTTAATCTTAGTGAGCATTTTAGATCACCCTTTTCTTATGTTTTCTTTCCACGGGTTATAGAGAAAGGTTTTAAGTAGGAGTACTAAAGGATAAGATTTGTGTGTCAAACAATGAAAATATTTCACCAGAATAGATGTTTATGTTACAAGATTACAAATTCACTAAACTATTATGGTCCTCAAGCATGTTTTTGTGTATTCATCTAAAAAAATTTAATATCTATGTATTAAAGTCTTGGGCCATTATAGTTGGTATCATAGTAAAGGTTTATTCAATATTTGGAAACATGATAAGAAAATTGTAGAAAGATCCCTAAGGATATTTCTAAGTATAGGTTATAATCCTAGAGTTTTTATAATGATAATTAATAACCTAGGATTAAACCTAATGTGTCATAGATTGGAATTTTATAAGTAATTTACCTTGATTATATGGTTCTACCACTATGATTAGTGTTTCTTATATAATTCTTTCTAGTTTTAGTCAATGGATATAACCTAAAGGAACCATATTAATGATGAATTCAATGGATAATGAAATTATTTTCCTCCTGACTAACCAAATGTTATGGGAGAAGTAATGAATTTTTTTTTATACTCACATGAAATTTTTAGGCTATAAATCATACCGGACTTTCAAATGAGCAAAGAAGGGTACAATATTCTGTTGTGTCCTTTATAAGGAAGTGTCTACATTCTTTCAATGGTTTTTTGATCCAATTGTGGCTGATCAATGGATAAGTACTACTGAAGATATATTTTTGGTTCTCCAATGTTTAGAATAGTATATCATAATTTTGGTTGTCTATCATTTGAAAGGTGAAGTAGATCAGTGGTGGAATATTATCAAGAATATGAGGCAACGGGATAAAATTTACTCCATTGAATGGGAAAATTTCAATAAATTATTTTTTATTAAGTAATTTCCTCATATTATTCGTATAAAAATTGAGAAGTAATTAATTGAGTTAATTAAAAAGGAGTATTAATCTATTAGAACCTATAAAGAACATTTTACAAGATTTTTGAGGTATGCTTCTGGAATTATCAACCAACCTGAAAGTAAGGTTGGTCGATTTTTTTAGCATCTTAATACCAAGTCACTAAAAGGAACTATACATAAGGGACTTCAGTATATATGAAGAAATCATCTATTGTGCTATCTAGGTGGAAATAGAGGTTGGATTCATGTATCAATATCATGGTATTTACAAGAAAAATAAGATGGAGTTTGAAGAAAAATATAAAAACCATATAGAAAATAAAATGAGTTTTCCTTTATGTTCAAAGTATGTAATGATTCACATTGGATATTGTCTTAAGGGTACTGGTAAATGATTCAAGTTTAGAAAGGTATATCATCTTGTAAATTAAGGTTTAAGTAATGGGAATAAGTTAGCTAATGATGCAAATACACATAAGGCTATATAGAATGAACCTCCCACACTTTAATGATTCAAGTGTAAGGAAATTATAAATTATTATAATCATTACCCAAATCCAAGGGTTAATGATGATGATTGACGTCACCATCCTCTTAAAGTTAAAGAAAAAGATAAATCTCATACAATCACTGTTTGAGATATGGAGTATGACAATGAAGTGGTGAAATTATTGAGTGTTTATGTAATAAAATTCAAGAATAATATTATAAAAGTACTTTTATGGTATTATATAATAAAAAAAATCTATGGATTTGTCCACTATAGTTTTCCCTTAAAGATTTGTGAGTATATACTGAATGGTACTAGTAACCATAGAATATGATTGAGGTGGTAAGGTAATATTTTTGAAAACACATGATTAAGGGAAGGATAACCTTTAATATGTGCATGATTTTGGGATGATGAAATAAAGAGATTTTTTATTATGATAAAATAAATGGGATAGTATTGATGAACTTAATACTGATAAGATCACAAGGTATTTTATGATATCATGTATTGAGTTTATAGAATTTTTGGATTTATGGTATGATTAAAGAGTTGTTTTTTGAAAGCATGCATGTTTTGACTAAGGTTTTATGGTGATTTAGGTTATTACTATGTTTCATGAGAATACATGTTAATGGTATTCACATGTTTGGTATGTGAAAATTAAGAGTTGCATCAAGTTTTTTTGAGGAATAAATGATAACTTTATTTCAAAAATTTAGTGACCTTTATTTTATTTTAATCTTTTGGAAGGTTCATAAGGGTAACCGTTTATGAAATTATTTACTTTGAACTTTGAATGAGGCTTTAGAAATTAATTTTTTATAATATGATGATTTATGAATATTTGATAATATGTGATAACCACTTTATTGTGATTATAACTAGAGATTGAAGGAATTAATTATCATCCCATTATGGATCTTATGATCTACTAGTTCTTAAGGCATTACAATTTCAACTTCATCTTTTCTTGGAGTAATAGAATAAAGAATAAATTGTTCAAGGCATAACCATATAGTGATATTATACTTATTAGATAAAATCAAGTAATAATATCTTCTCAAAAGATTTTTAATAAAATTTTTGTCTATTATATTTATTTTTTCTGATATCAATCACCTTTTCAAGACCTATTTGGTCTATGGTTTTGTGGTCATTAACTCTATCTTGAACATATTCTATATCACTATCCATGAGAACTTGATCATTAGTTCCATATTCTATGACCATTTTTTCACTTGAAATGTATGTTATCCTATGTGGAAACCTAGTTATGAGTTACTATGGGTAACTATTAAGTCTCTAAATATTCTTTTTCTAAACTAAGTTTTAGTATTCATTTTTACGATGTGGGTTTCTATGAAAGTAACTTTCATATATTAAAACTTTGATAACCCCAATGAATTTATAGGGAAATTTTAATTTTAAGGGGGTAGAATGTAACTCCCCAATATTTTTATTAAATGTATTTTTTAAAAATAATTGTATTTATTTAATGTATTTCATTACACACAACACTAGATAAGCTTGTGTTACACGCAACATTGAGTTTCTACAAAACATAATTTTATTATTATAATTATTTAAACAAGAAAAGTATAAACTAGTTGTTAGAATGGTGAGTATGAATAGGATTAAATTTATTATTAAAATATAGTTTATAAATGTATATATTATAAATTCTTTGGTTTCCAATTAATTATAAATGAAAATAAAACCTTTTTTAGCATAAAAGGAAATGTTTTTCTAACAAACTATTTAAATGTGCACAAATATGTTTTATACCAATAAATAAATTAATCAATATTGTTGGATTATATTAATAAAATATATATTCAATCTAATTTTTAACATTAATTCTATTTGTTTTCTAGAAATGATATGATAATGAATCCAATTTTATGAATAAAAAAAGTATTTTTCTAAAAAGACATGTTTGTTGCCTTTTGATGGCGCACTTATTTTAAATATAGTTTTTAACAATTTAATAAATTATATTTGAAAAAATAAACTTTTTATTTGGAAGTTTATTATCATTTACTATGGTTTAATTTTTAAATTTTTATGATAAGTTTCATGTTTTGATGAATAATGAAAAATGTTGAATTTTAATTGAAAACAGCTTTTTCAACTAAATAATTAATAGTGTTAAATTATATTTTTGATTGGTTTTAAATTATAATTATATAAAATTTATATAACTTAATAAGTTTTAGGTCATTATAACCAATTTTACATTTATATTGTATATAAAAACATTTCACGCTTTTGAACAATTTTACTTTAAAAACACATTGTTTCGTCCTGTCTGTGGGATTAATTTAAAATTAATTTCTACAACTTATATGAATTGAATTTTGAAAATTTTATTAAATATTTATAATTAAAAGTTAAAAATTTATTAATTAGTTATCTTTTAATTTTAAAAAAAGTGAATAATAAATTTAGTAATTTTATTACCACAGTTAAGGGTAAATCGGGTAATTAAGGATAAAAATAATATTATAAATATTATAAAATTAACATAACACTTTCCCAAATGTTACTAGATGAATTTAATTATATCATTAACACATAAGGTTATAAATTTAATTTTTTTTAATGGACACTTTTCCATGAAAATCACTTAGATATTATTAAAATCAATGGGAGTGACAAAATGTCACACTCTAACTTTTAGTAAGTATAATATTGTTAATATGAGGTTAAATATAATATATTATCGAATATATAAATTCTTATAGAATTTTAAAGGTCTATCTACATCACTGAATTTTATTTTTAAACTTTAGTGATTAAATAACCATCATAAATAATTACAAAATGATGATATAATAATTATTTAATTAATGAAAGAATTAAATAAATGCTATTAGAAATATTAAAATAAATATAATTTAACTTAATTAAGGTGATAAATGAATTTTATAGGTGAATATGACATATTATTGGTCTAATAAATTATTTTTTTAAGTTATCTTTCTGTATTTATTTTCTTCACATCAAAGTGATGAATAATGTCAAAATTGACACTAATGATATTTTATAAAAAAATATTTTATTTAATTATTTATAAATCATAAAAATATTATATAATTATTAAGGGGATGGTATATGGTCTAAAATATTATTAATATTCCATTTATGGTTCAATTGACACTTTATATATATAAATGAAAACATTTTAATATTGAAAAATGTTGTTACCGTAGTTAAAATTAAAATAGGTTAACTAAGGATTAATCAAAATGATAAGGTTTAATATAACACTAAAACTTATCTAAAATATATTTTTTGATGATATTATAACCTAATATTATCTTTTCTTTAAATACATATCCTTTTGGAGGTGTTTTTATTGATATTGAATTTATTATAAATTAATCTTTTGAGAAATTCCAAGAGTTCCCCTCCCCTCTCTTATAAAAGATAACCTCTTCTTCTCTTTTCTTAACACTTTAAACCCTATTTTTTTTGGAAAAAACCTATACTAGTCCCCTAAAAAATTCTCTACCTTCATCATAGAATCCTTCCTTTTTTAATAAATCCAACCAAGGAATTACTTTTGTGCAAATCAAAAGAACATACCCAAAGAAGAGGTAACGTTCAACAACAAATGTTTTTTTCCTTAAACCCCTTGAATTATTTGTATTTAATGTTTATATTATTACCTAATTATATTAAATTTACAGATATGTTTTAATGTTACATTTATGACCTAAAACTTCACATACATCCATTAAATGGGATACACAATCATCATTCCTGTGTATATCGGACTACTGTCTTGTGAACCGATATCGTTTGTTCTTCCATTACCACCTTTCAAAGTTGGAAATGATTATGGGTTTATATTTTATATATTATGTTTATTATGTTTATTATTTTATAAATATTATTTAATTGTTAGATCATATATAAATTCATGCTTCCCATTTTGTGGGAATACGATAACGTCATTCGTGTGTACGATAGACTACCGGCTCACGATGCGATGTGATTCATTAACACATTAAATAGAATGGTTTAATAATGGTTTAAATAAAAATATGTGATATATATTACATAAAAATTATTTTTAAATTATAATATATCATATAATTTTCATTATTTTAACATAACAAGAAAATAAAAACAGTATCCATGCATACTTACAGCCTACCATCTCCATGAACGGTGTATTTTATTTTCTAAATATAAATTTTATGAATAAATATAAATACATATATTATGAATATATAGTATACTTATTTAATTTTTATAATTATAAAATTATTAAACCATGATCTAAGTAAAAATACCAAGAATATCAAATCAAAATATGTATGAAAAACAAAGCGTTTATTACCTGAAAGGTAACTTTAACTTAGAATTGTTAATAAGAAAGTAATATATAGTCATAAGTAAATCATATATGGTATTATATATATGAATATAGTAATATGGTAGATGTATAATAAACTTTTATTTATTATATAGCAGGTTTTAATGTGTATGAATGAATTCATGAATTATGGTAAGGGATTTCTAGTCTCACTTTTATTTCTACGGGAGTTATGGAATATTCACCACTCAATTATTTTGTGTGGTGTATATAATGCCCATGAATGTATTTTATGATAATTATATAGAATATTAGGGTATTTATATATTCATATAATTCTCTTTCTTTAATGGTACATATGATTCGACTAATTATAAATTGGTAAGGGTTTATTTCACAATCACATAATTATTCAAGATTGTTTATATTAAAGTTTCCATTGGGGAATATTTAAATTCCATGTCCTTATTTTCTAAAAAGGTTTTCAAAAAGGTTTTTAATATTCTCCTATGAATATTTAAATTCATTTTTAACCATGTTTTACTTTCTATAAAATGGTTTTGAAATTTTTTTCTCATTTTCTAAATAAGGCTCTTTGTGATTTTTTTCAAAAACAATATATAAAAGGAATTTTTTTTAACTTATATGAAATGAAAATAATTTTCTGCCATCATGAATCCTTAATTATTTGAATCTTCCTTTAAAAGTTTACAATGTTCTTTTAAAATAAAAAATTTTCCCTTTATAAATGCGTGGCTCTTTAATAAAATGATTTCATAAAGGAAAGGATATTTTACTCAAAAAATGTTTCGAGTGATTTTAAAAATTAATTTTCCTTCTAAGATGAAATTATTTGATGTTACTTGTCATTACTGGGGATATGAATCAAGGATACCATTATTATTCTTTCTCTAAATTTTTTATATTTATGAAGGCATTATATTTATGAAACCTATTTATTTTCCATGATTTATGTTATGATGAAGTGTTTATGAAACTCATTTCCTTACATGGGTTCTATGAAGATGAATGATTTATGGTCCTATGTCACAAATCTATATAATTTTCATTATTTTGTGGGTGTGACCTATATATCCCTATAATTCATTGGGTAATGAATTATATCTCATAAGATATTTAGAGGAAAAAAGAATTTGTGCTTGATCTGTGATGAGAAACAAGTTGACATGCTTCATATGTGTTGGGAAACAAGTCAATGTGCTTGATTCATTAGGGGAAACAGGTTATAAGGGCTGATCCGAGAGTCATGGTAGTTTCCCTTGTATTTTGAAATTTTTTCTATAGTTATGATTATTCCAAACACATTTATGATCTGAACTAATGTTTTATGATTGATTTATGATGAAGTTTCATTATTATGATTCTTTCCTTTTGAAACGTTAATGTTTTATGCCATAAATCATGTATATGATCTATGATAGATTGATTATGAACATTTTCCATTATCACATACCCATATTTCTTTACATATAATTCCATAAGATTATAAATTGATATCTTCCATGTTTACCCTTACTGAGCATCTGATCTCACCCTTTTCTTATATTTCCTTTCCATAGGTTATGAAGAAAGGTTTTAATTAGGGGTACTAAAGAGGAAGATATTTATGGGAAACATTGATGATCATTAAATAGACTAGAGGTTTTTGTTCCATTTTTTCAAATTCGCTAAATTATTACGATCCTTAGGCATTTTTTCTTGTAATGTAATGAATATTCATCTAAAAAAGATTTAATATTTCTGTATGAAAATATTAGGTCATTATAGTCAACACAAGTTATCCAATATAATAAATTAATCTCTAAACATCAAAAGTAACATTTTTGGTTAATCATTAATATTTATTCATCAAATTGTTTAACTAAAAACAATGACATATTAACTATGACTTCATGTATTCTAGTGGTATGAATAAAACAATTATTGTCCTTAAGTCATGGGTTCAAGCCCCACAACCTTGTCAAATGAGTCAGGTTGTCAACCAACATGTATTTTATCCTTTTTATAAACTATATATAATTCCAATTACATTTTAAAAAAAATATATATGATGGATATATTTAAAATAAAATTAACCATTAAATAACCATTTTACTAAGATTTTCAATACAGCCCTTTCTTCTTTATAAAGTATAGTGATATTATTTTTCTATTATTATAATGTAATTAGTGATCATATTAACCCTAATGGTAATCAATACAATAAAAATTACGTCTATAAAATGTTAAGACATTATTCCTCAAATAATTTTTCCATTAAAACATATACCTTCTATAAATTTATCTAAAATGACCTTAATATTGGTCGACTCCCATCACATAAAACCTAATTATAGGTGTTTAAAGAATATGATCATATGATCAACCTTAATCTCATAATCTCAAAATGGTATTCGTAACTCTTAAGTTAATTAAGACACATGTGATTCTAAAATTTAACACAGTCCTTAGATGCTTCATGATTCTTATCACCAAAGTACCACTGTTGAAAAAGTACTTCTAAATTTTAATTTTTTTTTTTTGAATCCTAATACATAAATAATTATTCCATTTTATTTCCACATTGTCTATAATAATTATAGGGTTTAACCTAGGTCATTAAATGTCAGAAACTATTAAAATCCATTATAATGTCTTGTAAATAAAATGGGAATTATCCTAAGAATATCCTCTAATAGTATCAAACCAGGTGCATAGTAAGGCCCATTCTTGTGTACCATGTAATGCTCAAGTCAAGACAAAAACACCTTTTTCATAGTTCTTACCCCTATGTACCTCTATGCTAGAACCACATCCACTTGTAGTATCCAAACAGGGATGTATTGTTAGGAAAAACTGAATAATATCAACCTTACCAAAACATTAGGATGATCTTCTATACTACTCCTCAAATTATGTCTTAGGGTTATGTTCCCTGATCTATGTTGTAATGACTTGTCTTTTGATCAAGGTATGTATCATTATTTTTTCATTTTGAATCTTTCCTTTAATCATGGTAAAGGTTTATTGTGGCCTAGGGAAGGATCGAGGAGCATCTAGGGATGGTTCAGAGCCTAGAGGTCTATAAAAGAGGGTTTTAGGCTAGGTTGCAGGGTTAGTGTAGACCATGTTACCCAAGCCGCGTGATTTGTCTAAACTGTGAAGACTAGGCGAATGTTCATGTGGCCTACTATAGAAGGGTGGCAGAGCCTTTACATATAGTTTGCGCAGGGTTTGTAAAATTGTTCACATAAACTGGGCGTAGTGGGTTATGGGGAAAATTTACCATTTTTCCCTCCCTCCACTTAAGTTCTATTTTTCCCTTTTTCTCCTCCCACTAGCATACAGATACTCCTTTTCCTCTATGAGCTCAATAACTCCTCCAAGATAGGCTTTGATCTAGAGTATTCTTCTGGTGTCTGGTCTTCAATCCTTCAATAGTGTTGCATCCTAATTCTTGCTCAAATTTACCCAAGAGATGAAGGTAGAACGGTCCTTGTAGTCTAGCTTGGGTTGTCGAATCCACAAAGACCTAAGAAGTAACCTATAGACACACACATTCTAAGGACTTTTTTTGGCTATGAAGTGGCCAACTTAGATTGATTTTAGATGAGTTTAGAGGATATGTCACGACCCGTCCTCGGGCCCGTGTCGTGACTACCCCAAGCCCGCCTTCCATAGGCCAGGGGTTGGCGACTAGCACCAAGGCGTAAATCCCGAAAAAAAAAAGGAAGGCATTACCTTTGGAAAGTAAACCACAAACACCACAGAGCAAGCAGGCAGAAGTAAACACTAAATAAAAACTGGTACAACAGTAAGTGCGGAAAGTAAGTGGGCCAGAATACAAACCCAAACTGAAAGTAAAGTACAACTCGAAAGGGAAAACAGCAACTGAAAAGTAAAGCCGCAACGTCGAGCCGTCCACTGGAAGTCCCACCTGAAGGGTGGGTACAGATATCCTCCACTGCTCCTCGGGTCCATTCGACCGCTCCGAGTACGTCCCACCCAGTGGTCCACCTCCAGGTATCGTCCTGCTCTGCAAGCCTCCACCACGATCAGCGTTGTCCGTCGTCTGCAACCAACACAACGTAGTGCGGGCATAGCCCGCGCAGGGGTGAGTATAAGATACTCAGTAGGGACCCCAAGACCCCCGAAGGTCTCCCAGAATCCACAAAGGATAATCCAAAAAGGGAAGATGCAATCACGAAGTAACATCCGACACTACTTAGGTATATGCCCATACATATACCTAAGTCATCAATTCTCGTTCGGCTCCAACATCTGAGCCCAAGTACAACCCAGTCCACACAGGAAAGCAAAACGTAAATCCACACAGGATAGCACAACACAATCCACAAAGGAAAGCAAAACAGGGTTTCAGCTCACATAGGTATACTTCTTCATATGATGATAAAGATGACCAGATATTGCCACTGATTCATCTAAGTTGTTGGACCCACAAAGGATCGATAGGTACTAACCCCCGCAATGACCCACAAAGGATTTGACCCACAAATTATCGATAGGTAACTAACCCCCGCAATGACCCACAAAGGATCTGACCCACAAAGGATCGATAGGTAACTAACCCCCGCAAAGACCCACACAGGATCGGACCCACACAGGATCTGTAGGCGCTGGCCCACATAGGACCGCTGAGCGCTGACCCACACAGGATCGGACCCACACAGGATCGGTAGCACTGACCCACAAAGGATCGCTGAGTGATGTAGTCGTCGCCGTCGAATCCACTGAGGATCTCTGCACAGTCGTCGTCGAATCCACTGAGGATCTCTGTACTGTCGTCGTCGTAGTCGCAGCCAGCACTAGGGTTCCCGCACATAGCAAGCTCGTTCGGGAGGGTCCGCTCCACGAGCCGAGAGGCTGACACATCAACTTAAACATAGTCCAGAGTTAATGTATCCAAAAGTTTTGTATCGTCAACAGGAACTCAACGTCGCAGACGGCGCGTCAATCGGACGCCCGGTCTGAGAGTTATTGGCTTTTTCGTTCCAGGGGCCCGATTGGTTTTTAAGGCAAAACCAACCCGACCGTACTCCACCTGCATCCAAACCTCGGGCAGAGTAAGCCAAAAGATCCGTCTCACTTAGAGGGATTCAACAAATTCGACGGCACGTCAATCGGACATCTGAAGCTCAATATATGAGTGTTTCCGCTCCGAGGGCCTGGTTGGTTTCGTGTACGAACCAACCCGGCAGAACCCAAAGTATTCCAAAACCTTGAGTGCGATATAATGAAACGACCGTCTCGATCCAAGGATCACATCTCCGCTGACGGAGTGTCGATCGGAGGCTTGTAGCTCAAGATACGGGCAAAAGACCGGAAAGGGTCCGAAAACGGGGGGTCTGGGCCCGGACCGACCCGGCCCAACCCCCCCTGGGTCGGCCCGAACTAGGTCAACCCAACCCGAGTCCGGGTCCGACCCGGCCGGCACAGCCCAGCCCGGCTGGGCGCGGCCCGGCCCGGCGGTCCGGCCGGGCGGCTCGGTCGGCGCACTGGCGCTGGCCAGGCACCGCGCAAGGCTGTCGTGGCCCCCGCGCGGGGGCCGTTCCGTGACACCCGGACGCGGCTTGAGCCGCGTCCCTCCTCTGCGGTCCCGCGCGGCCGCGGTACCGGCCAGCTCCGTCGTGGCTTCAGCCGCGGCGGGTCTTCCCGGCGGCGCGCCGGGCGCCGCCGTGCCGGCGTGGCGCGCCGGCGGGGGTTTCCGCAGACCACCGGACGCGCTCCTGTGGTCTGATTTGCGCACGGTTTGCGCCTATGGCTCTCCTGGGATCCGAGCTCTGCTGCGAAGGCTTCCAATCTCCATTCCGATCCCATTTTGTAAACTTCGTTAATCCACGCATCAACGAAAAACTGCGGAGGGTTGTCGGGCCGTGTTTGTTTGGCCCGCACCCTCCGCGTTAGGTGATAACAATTGGGAATAATATTCAACACATGAAAAACAAAGCAAGGCACAATTTTAATAAATTAAAATTGAACTTTGATCCAGGTTCTTTGTTTTAGAAGGAACAACCATGGCAATAGGAATTATTCTCAATTAAAACCCCTACCTCGTAGCTGTCATCGGATGAGAGTTCTTCGCGGAATTGACCGTCGCGGAAGAAGAGGATCGTCGCGTCATGGAAGGGCGTCGCGTCGTCGCCGAAGGGCAGCGCGTTGACGATCTCCGAGGTTTAAATAAAACACACGGATTTAATTTCACGAATTAAATCCATGTTAAGGATAAAATCCACAAAGGAATTAAAGATTTGAAATCTCCTACCTCAAGCAGTTGACCGAAGATTTGTCGCAGGGAAAGAACGTCGCGGAAGAAGCATCGTGGAAGGAGAATCGTCAGCATCGCGGAACACGACGTCACGTCTTCGATCTCTGTGAGTTCGGTGTTCTTCACGTTCTTCACGTTCTTCACGTTCTTCGCGTTCTTCACGAGGAGGATGAAGGTACAGATTCTCCAAATCCTCTCAACAATCAACCCGTCAACAAAAAGAAAAGGTGTTGGTCTTATTTTATTATTATGCCAACAGTTTGGAAACATGTTAAGAAACAAACCATTAATTCGGTGAATTAATGGTAACGACTTAACCGTCCATTTAATATGAGCGTTTAAGAGTTTTAGAAAATGCCCCAGTTGACTTTAATTAATGAGGAGTTTTCGAGGGTGCGTTACTTAGAGGGAAAGAAACGGTGGGGCTCGTGCGGGCCCCACCTCACAAATATCCTACCAAGAGGGTAGGATATTTTGGATTGCACCATATCCGCTTCAACTCAGCTTAAGCAGCTTTAAAATGGCTTTAAGTGGCTTTAATTGAAATAAAATAAAGTTGTCGCACCACTTTATTTTATTTTCTTCACTTAATCCCAAAAATTAAAAACCACACCCGAGCAAACGCAACTCCGGAAGAGACGTTTCTAAGCAAATATCGGCGCTGTGATTCCATCGGTGCCCTCGAAATTTGATTCCGAGCACCGGTTCAAAAGTTATAAAAACTCATTCGTTCGTTCACTGAATGTACTCGAGCCAAACTTCGGAAAATGATTCTGGGCACACCGGGCCTCGGAATCAGGTGCCGTCAGAAACTGTGTTCTTGCAAAATTCCAAAGAAAATTAAGAAAAAAAATTCCTTGAATTTTACGGGTCTTTACAGGATATCTAATATATTTAAGTAAATTCAATTTAAAATAATTAATTGATCCTAGGTTATCGCTCGGGGTGAATTGGACGTATTTCCTTTTCAATGATTTCAATTTCTTATATTTGAGATGGGTTCATTTAAGGAGATAAAACAACATCATAACTTATTGGTTTAATTCATACACCCTTTAATACTAATCACCTATACACTTTAAGGATCAAAGTTTTGAGCACTTCAAGGTAAAGGTTCATATTAGCACTTGAAGTGTGTGGCCTTAAATTCAACAAGGACAATGGAGTTTAAAAATCAACAAATAAAAATCACACTTGAAGAAGTGATTATAAATTAATGAGGTGATAAATAAAATCTAATCCATACCCTTGATACTCCCTTGGATCAACCCATAAGTGGGTTATCCCTCCATTTATTCTATGATTTCAATGGAAGCGGAAAGTAGACTCATGAGGGAAGAAATGGAGAAGTACAAAAAACACAATAAAATAACAATCACTCCACCGTTGTGTGATAATATCACAAGGTTTGGTATGAACAAGTTCACACCTTGAACCAACGGTATCAAAGTGATAAGTAGAATAACATAATAATAAGAGAAGAATAACTTTTATTAAGAAACAAGGATGAATTAAAACAACTTACATGTGGAAGACAAATTTGAGACAACAAAATTGCAGCATAACATTACAATTGAACAAAGCATCCAAGATTATTCAATCCTCCAACACCACTGCCTTAAATAGGAAATTTTGAGCCCTTGGGTCGAGCCTCCAACAGTCCAAGTCTCCTTAATTAATTGTGGTAGGCCATAGGTGGGTGGAAAGTAAGGGAGAGAAGACTTTCCACCCTTGACCTGAAAAGGCATCCAGCTTGCATCTACCAAACAGAGGCGCATGAAACACCTTCTATATGGACGAATTTGGGTGGTCCATAGAAGACTTAAATTAAGTTCCGGATGTCTCCTAACATAATGTATCATCTCAGACCAAAAGGAGTTAAGTTTTTCGAGATATGGTTTAATTGGTGGGATGTTTTTCTGGGCTGCAGAATCTGGCCCAGATTTTTATCTCTAACTTAGGCCGCCTAAATGGACACTGTGGAGGCCTAATTAGCATTGGATCCTCAAGAGTGATTTGTTCCTATACATGAATTATATCATCCCGAGAAATTTGGGATTCATTGGGCCTGTATGTTGGGCTCCACTGTCTCATCAGTGGGCTGGTGTCCAATCTGCCTTCTCTAGAATTGCTTGCTTTCATCATAAAATATCCCCATCTTCTTCCATGAATTCTCCATTTATCCCTGAATGAAACATGTTCATATTGGAGTGTAGATAAATTTAAAAAAATATCAAAATAAAATATGTATAATCAGATGAATCATTGGGTACTTCAAATGATGTTCAAAAATGTACCACATAATAGTGCATTTTAGGAAGGTATTACAATCATAATGTGAAATGATGTTCAAAGTGTAAAATGAACTAAAATGGTGTTTATGAATAATAAATAATATGAAAATTATGTATATTAACAATGAATATTAGCCTCATTTAGTGGCTAATCACACCCCCCAACTTGATTTTTTCTAGTCCCGAGTAAAATATATCTCAACAATATGAAATTAGAATTCCCTTTTACAAAAACATTTTAATACACAATGATCACCAAAAAACCTTATACCAAACAATCATGAAAAACATCAAAATATTTTAATACAAGATAGTTTCATAAGCAGATCTCAATCCCAAGCCCATTCCTTTGTTCAAATTCATTGCCATATTTCATCCAATATAAATTAAGTATGAGGATGTGTTGTGCATCACAATAGACATGGGGGGTTCATCTTTATTCAAGGGGGAAATTACGGAAGCACTAGGTGGAATCACATTTCAATATTAAGATGAGTATTCATTTTTATTTTTGTATAATTTTTTTTGTTTTTTTTTTTTGTTGTTGTTTTTTTTTGCAATTTTTTCATGGTAATTGAAGTTGCACTCAAAAGAGTCAACCCCTGTAGTGAGACTTTGCCGATGACTCCCAGGCTCAAAGACCTTAGGACACCAAGTGAATCCCACATACTTGGGCATCATCTCGAGTTAACTCAGTCAAAAACAAATTCAAATTACCAAAAATAGAGATAAAATTACTAACTCTGGGCCAGACAACTATGGAGTAACGATCCCCAAGTGCCAAAAGCCACGCATTAGGTCATTTCATTGCTCTACGCGAAATTTTTTTTTTTAATATTTTTTTTTAATATTTTTTTTTAATATTTTTTTTAATACTCATATTAAACTAAAATGATCACCAAACCTATGGTATTTATTTAGGGGGCCCCATGAACTCAAACTAATACCCCACTATCCAAAGGACATGCATTGTGATCTTTTTTTTTATTTGGATGAAAATATAAACGATGAAATATCACATTGGACAGCCACACTTTCCAAAATCTATGCTCATGAAATTATACAAGGATTAAAATCAGAATTAGGGTATGCTAAATTATTTGATATTCAGTTTCAAAGTGTGAAATGTGTATTACCATGTTCAAATTTAAAAGAATTTTTCCTTCCATTTTCACAATTTTTTTTTCAAATCATTTATCATTTTTTTTGACACAAAAGAATTTTTTATTTTATCTCCCCCCCCCCAACTTAAAATAACATTGTCCCCAGTGTTTAAAGAAAAGAAAATTTAGAAGGGGGTAGAGGTAGAGAATGAAAGTTCAAAAAGGAAATTGAAAAGGAGGGTCATGGAATGAAGTCACCTGGTGGTTGAAGTTGAAATTCTTGTTGCTTCCTTTCAATCCTTTGATATCCATATCACTTGCAGAGTTCCCTAGTAGAAAAAGGAAAAACAAAACAAAAAAAACAAAAAAACAATATATATATATATATTTATATAATAAAGGAAGTAAAATATAAGTATATATATAAAAATTATAGAATAAGGAAGCACAGGAAGTCGTAGGTCAGTGGTAAGTGTGCGCCCCTGTCTCCCTTCGGTCCTGGGTTCGAATCCCCACGGCTTCGCCAGTTGTGACGGGGTTTTCCCCATGACCTACGATGTGGACTTTTTTTATTATTATTATATATATTTTTTATATTTTCATTTTAACCTACAAACACATAAAAATAAAATAAAATAAACTGATGATACATTGTCTTCTTTTTAAATTTCTGGGTAAGGTATTACTCAAGGATCACACCACGTGACACGGATGAATATGGAGCTCCCCTTTCATACCCATCCATACTCATTATAGAAGAACAGGTCAACAGTTTATTTTTTTTTATTTCTAAATATCAAAATGATTAATAAAAAAATGATTCCAAAAAGTTTAAAAACATGAAAACCCTAGGTTGCCTCCCATGCAGTGCTTTGTTTAACGTCGTTAGCCCGACATGAACACCCCTAACTTACCCAATACCAACTTTAAACATTTTAATTACCACATGTTTCACCACTTATACTATTTTTATATTTATTTTATGTTTATAATTTGTGTCATGTACAAACCTATGTTCTACAATGAGTGGAAAAATCCAAGGAATGTTTGAAATGGTTCATCCAGTTTCCACTGTAGTTTTTCCAAAGACATCAATGGCCATTCCAATTTTTTTGGTTTCAAGAGAAGAATTAATTCCAACTAAAAGTTCATGGTTATATTCTATGAAGGGATACTTGATCATGGAAGTAAGAACAATAATTTTGAGCTCAGTTTGGATAGTACATTTAGACACAGGTTGAGATTTTGAATCCAAATCAGTTTTATTTTCCAAATTTCTCAACAAAATAGGTTCATTTTGAATAGAAGATTCAAACACCAAATTAGAAAGATCAGTTTCAGGAATTGGTATGGACTCAAAGTTTGTGATTTCTCTTAATGGTTCAGTGATTTGTGTTTTTGAAAAATCATCAATGGCGTTATATTCATGGGACTCAATCCATGATGTCAAATTTCCCTCTTGTGAATACAAAAAATCAGTTTACTCTTGATTTAAAAAACCATAAAAAATTCCTTTATCCTCTTAATCTTCCCCAAATCCAAAGTTTTTCTCTTCAGTAAATTCATGAGAGGTTTGTGGGAAAATAGACACTTCACATAAGGTTATAGAAGGGACAGTTTGTGTAGGGATTGGTTCCTCACAATTTTTAATGCTTTGTAGTTATAACCTCAATGATGAAACCTAAAAATTAATTATCTACATTTGTTAACACAATTTTTCAATTAATGGATGTGGATTAGAATGGATAGGGGTTGAGACAGATGGTCTATTCTAGGTGGATAATTAAGTTGTTGGAATTGCACAGGAGGGTGTTCAGATTGGCTTTGTAGGGATTGAAACTCATTATATGTTGGGATATTTTGTGGATAATAGGAGTAAAAACATTGTGGTTCATTAGGTTTTTGATTATCCCACCAGTAGAAACTAGGATGGTCATTGTACATCACACTTGGTGTGGGGTGATCAATGTAGGGAGAGGTTCCCCATGTTTGGGCTTGTTCAAAATTGATTTCCATAGGAGTGAGGGGGTGAGAATAGAGAAGAGGGATGAAAAAAAAGATGATAGTGTCTAGGATAACTTACTTAGGTCCCTGGAAATGGCTCCAAAATTTTATTCTCGCTCAAATTTACCCAAGAGATGAAGGTAGAACAGTTCTTGTAGTCTAGCTTGGGTTGTCGAATCCACAGAGACCTAAGAAGTAACCTATAGACATGCACATTCTAAGGACTGTTTTTGGCTATGAAGTGTCCAAACTAGATTTATTTTAGATGAGTTTAGAGGATATCTAATAGATTTAAGTGAATTCAATTTAAAAGAATGAGTTGATCCTAGGTTATCGCTCGGGGTGAATTGGACGTATTTCCTTTTCAATGATTTCAATTTCTTATATTTGAGATGGGTTCATTTAAGGAGATAAAACAACATCATCACATATTGATTTAATGCATACACCATTTAATACTAATCACCTATACACTTGAAGTATCAAAGTTTTGAGCACTTCAAGTTAAAGGTTCATATTAGCACTTGAAGTGTGTGGCCTTAAATTCAACAAGGACGATGGAGTTTAAAAATCATCAAATAAAAATCTCACTTAAAGAAGTGATTATACATTAATGAGGTGATAAATAACATACAATCCAGCCCCTTTATACTCCCTTGGATCAACCCATAAGTGGGTTATCCCTACATTGATTCTATGATTTCAATGGAAGCGGAAAGTAGACTCATGAGGGAAGAAATGGAGAAGTAAAAAAAACACAAAAAAAATAACAATCATTCCACCGTTGTGTGATAATATCACAAGGTTTGGTATGAAAAAGTTCACACCTTGAACCAACAGTATAAAAGTGATAAGGATAATAACATAATAATAAGATAATAAGAACTTTTATTAAGAAACAAGGATGAATTAAAACAACTTACATGTGGAAGACAAATTTGAGACAACAAAATTGCAGCATAACATTAAAATTGAACAAAGAATCCAATATTATTCAATCCTACAACACCACTGCCTTAAATAGGAATTTTTTAGCCGTTGGGTATATCCTCAAATAGTCCGAGTCTCCTCAATTAATTTTGGTAGGCCATAGGTGGGTGGAAAGTAAGGGAGAGAAGACTTTCCACCCTTGACCCGAAAAGGCATTCATCTTGCATCCACCAAACAGAGGAGCATGAAACACATTCTATATGGACTAATTTGGGTGGGACATAGAATACTTAAATTAATATCCTGATGTCCCCTAACATCCTGTAAAATATAAGCCCAAAAAGAGTTATGGTTTTCGAGATATGGTTTAATTTGTGGGCTGTTTTTCTGGGCCACAGAATCTGGCCCATAATTTTATCTCTAACTTGGTCCGCCTAAATGGATAGCATGGAGGCCAAATTAGCATTGTATCATGAAAAGTGATTTGTTTATATACATGTATTATAGAATCCCACGAAATTTTACATTCATTGGGTCTGTATGTTGGGCCCCACCTTCTCATCAGTGGGATGGTGTCCAATCTGCCTTCTCTAGAATTGCTTCCTTTCATCACAAAATATCCCCATCTTCTTCCATGAATTATCCATTGATCCCTGAATGAAACATGTTAATATTGGAGTTTAAATAAATTTCCAAAAATATCAAAATAAAATATGTATAATCAGATGAATCATTGTGTACTTCAATTGATGTTCAAAAATGTACCACATAATAGTGCATTTTAAGAAGGTATTACAATCATAATGTGAAATGATGTTCAAAGTGTAAAATGCACTAAAATGGTGTTTATGAATAATAAAGAACATGAAAATTATGTATATTAAAAATGAATATTAGCCTCATTTATTGGCTAATCAGATCCCTTATGGTAAGGCTCCCTAGTCTCTCTACTTATGTTCCTATTATTCTTTCCATCTATTGCACTATTTGGATTTTGTATCATATGCCCTGTTTTTAGGGTGTTGGACTAAAACTCACATATCTTCCAACCTTATTTGAATCTAAGGTTTATACCAGGTGAGGCTTCGTCTATGGCCCTTAGGTAGGTGTTCGCGTAGTTTTTCATTTGAGTTTTGGTCATTTCATATTTAATATGTTGTGTCGTGATCTAGCCTTTGCCAAGATCCCTTTATGTGTTGATTCCTTCATGTATTAATGACCCTAGTGCCTTGATATAGGTGAATTGAGTTTTGGTCAGGGTTTTAGAGGCCACCCTTACTCTATATGGACACCCTTAGGTGTGCCACTTTCAAAATGGTCATTTAAGTCCAACGGGCCAAAATGCTTGGAACCTAAATTATCTCCTGGATTTAGTTTAAATTGAATTGGCCCTTTTCTAATGTGTATTTTGACTAACCCAAGACACCCCATGGGTGTTTGGATGTATTAGGATTGGAATTTACATATTGAACATATGACTATTTGATATGGCATTTATAAAGGCTTGTACTCTTATAATTGGGTTTTCCATGTTAAGAAAAGTGAATGAGATATCTTTATTAATGTTTTGAATTGAAATGATGTAAGATTGTTTTAACTTACATTATATGATATGAATTTTTGTTATGTTTTTATGCTTGTGAGATTATGAAATGTTTAGAGGGAATGCATTCATACCCCATGCCATCTTATGATATGTATGGGTGGGAGGAATTCTTACCCCACACCAATGGAAACCTATCTATATATATGGACGGTAGGCATGCTTACCTCATTAAAGTTTTAATATCTACATGGATGGGAGCCATTCTTACCCCACACCAGCTATGATTTAAATGTATGGATGAGAGGCATGTTTACCTCATTCCAGTGACAACCCCTATATATATATATATATATATATATATATATATATATGAATGGATGAGAGGCATGCTTACCTTGTTCCAGTGATAACCTATATATATACATATGGTGAATTGTCCAGGCTTACCAGTTGTGAGCTAAAGCTGGTAGACCTGCCAGGTGTCCTTTAGGAACCTGAGCGGGGGGTTATTTATTTATTTAGAATTTCTTACTTTCCAAATTTTATCTGCACACTATTTATTTATGATCTCCAGAACGGATTACACGTAGACACCGTTGGTGGTGGCCTACTGAGATGTTTATCTCACACCCTACTTGGGATGCCTTTACCACCCAATAAAACTATTTGCCTACAGTTATGTATAAATTCAATCACCACTCTTCTGGATTTTGATTCTTATTGTTTAGTTGGAGATTAGGATAAAAGGATTGGGCTTAGGCTCGAGATGATATGGAGAAACTTTTGGATTTTGTTCTCTTTCGTAATTTTGTATTTTTATGTCTGTTACTTGTTACATGTTCCCTATTCCCTTTTTGTACTAGCATTCCATGCATACATATTGTATCATACACTACCTATAAGGCCCCTGTTATGTTATTTAATTATTCATTATTCCATTGTTTATTGTATCTATTTATTATATCTTTCTATTTGGTTATGATTCCTATAATATATATTTTTGGTACATCCATTGTGCACTCTAACATGGGGGTAAAGTCTCCCCACTATTTTACCATCACATCCACACTACTAGTTAGTAGCCCATGACTTATGGGGATATGCGCTAGGGTTCATGTGGCCAACCGGACTCAGGGCATGGGTTAAGTGGAATCTGAGTCTGGGATGCCAAAAGTTGGTATCAAAGGAGTTCATTTACTACATTTCTATTTGGAAACAATATAATGGATATTAGGAATGCTTGGGAATTGGTCACAATCTGTTCTTGGGCATTACGAACCCATGTATGGGGTAAGGTCCAAGTTTCTTGAATTATTATTATTATTGATTCTACTATTTACTATTGATATCATTTCATCATTGGGTGTTTTACACGACTTTTGATGTTATTGATATTGATAAAATTAAAATTATGATTTCATTTTCTGACCCAATGAAATGAGGGTTATATATTAGAACATACACCATGATAGGAACAATATAAATAGGCCATGCATTTTTCCATGTCACGTTTAAAACATCATCATGAATTACATGTTTTATATTTTTATGCCTTGTTATATATATACCATTGTTCTGACATTTCTTATAGGATTTGGATCGATCTATAGTGTGAGTTTAGTGGGTGCCACTCTCTAACTCATATGGTGTATGGGCCCTTATGGGTCGGAAAATGGAATTCCAGCTAGCTCAATCATTCGGGAAATGGTATAATCACATGGATAATTGAAATTCAAATGAAAATGACAACCAATTGTGTGTCCTATTTTGGTTCATAAGGTGTATGGGGCCTTATGGGCCAAGAAATGGCATGTCATTGGATTTAGCCAACTTAAATACTTTAAATGTTTGAATGAGAATGTTTTCAAATGGAAAATGACTTTTAACATGAGAACAGTCATCTTTCACATGCCTAACATAGATAAATTGACTTGAACCCATCCATGGAAGTAGGTAGTGGGCGTTTCTTCATTATTACGGCCTTTTATGGTTTGTTCTGCAGTCTAGGCCTGGATTTTGAAGTAGGTAGAGGGACATGTTCATTTTTATAGGAAGGCTTTAGTACCTATCCTGATCTCATGAATTCAATCATCTAAGTTACTTGAATCTATTTTGAGATGTTTTTTTGGAATTGTATCATTATACTTCCACGACGTCCTCAAACCGCACACCCTGAAGGTGGTTAAAATCATGTTCTTTAGGTGGCAGGCCTTAAGCCACCAGTTGTTCTTCTAGTTGAGGCACCTATGGCTCCACCTCCTATACCTAATATGGGAATCGATGCCTAGTTTTGAGAGGTATTCTTTTGTATGATGCAGAATATTCAAGTCAGAGTGTGACCTTCCCTAAGAATGGAAAAGTTTACTCGCGAGTTTCAGTAGGAGAATCCTCCTACTTTCATGGGGGGGTGGAAGACCGCTTCTTGTAGATTCATGGATCTAGGTGATAATTTTTATCTTCAAGAACCTATATATGCCTCCAGAGTAGAGGGTCAATCTAGATACTTACATGCTACGAGATGTATCCAAGAGGTGGTGGGATGTCATCACCCAGGCGAGTTAGCATAGAGATATGGTTTGGGATGGCTTTCAGACCTTCTTCTATGACTAATTCTTTCCCCAGACTCTGAGGGAAGATAGATCTAGAAATTTCATGAATCTGTAGTAGGGGAACATGTTAGTTATGGATTACTCATCATTTTTTACTAAGCTGTAGAATTTCTCTCATTCTCTAACTGTTGATGATCTAATAGTGGCTAGGTGATTTGAGGATGGGTTTTGTTACGCCATCTGATCACAGGTCAATGTGTTCAAAAAGATGATAATTTTAGAGATCATCAACCAGACCCTAATTACAGAGAAAATTTTAATGGTTGTTGATGGTGTAATCCAGGTTAGTTCAGCACCTAAGGCTTCTAGTGGATCTTCTTCTGGATGAAAATGATGCTTTGAGGAATCTCACAGTGGTAGCAGTGGTTAGGCTCCTTTCATGGGTAGTTCTCCTATCTATCACCAGTGTAGAGTTCCAGGACATTTTAGGATGCAGTGTAATTGGAATCTAGTATATTGTAGAGGTTGTGGTAGGATGGTCCATCTCCACCATTTCTCTAGGAATTCGCCTCCAATGCCTAGTGAGTATGGATCTGCACCTACTCCTTGATCAAAAGCTGGGTTGATAGGGTCACAATAGATAGGCATCTGGAATACCACTGGTTAATTAGGATAAGGTGGTTTTCATGGCAGAGGCAACCAGACTTATGATTCTCAGTGTTTGTAGAGCAGGCCTACTCAAGGCAATTATCCAGTGACTTAGGGCCACAGTATAATCCAATTACATGTAGTCTAACCTACACCGTAGGAGTAGAGCATCATATCATCTACTGTATAAGGTACTATTCTAGTAGCCTCCACTTTAGTGTGTACTTTGTTTGATATAGGTATGCCTCACTCATTTATATCTGAGGCAATCACTGAGAACCTGAACCTCTATGTCGAGTTCTATCTTGGTGTTATGACATTAGATACACCATTAGGTACTCATTTAGAGGGAATTCACCATTTTCAGACTTTTCTCCTTGAGATAGGTGGTTACCTTTTTGAATGGAACTGTATGTTTTTTACATGACATACTTTAACATAATTATTAGGATGGATTGGTTTGTTCCCTATAGATCCCATATTGACTTCTATCATAAAAGGGTGACATTTACATAACCATAGGGCTTTATGCACATGCACAATGGAGAATGAGATCTCAGTGCGACACGAGCATGACCAAAGCAGCAGAGGTTGGGTAGTATTACAGTAGAGGTTTCCATTCTTTACCTCGATTACTGAGGGTTACAACCCATTGTCTTTACTCCAATAGTGTAGTGTTTTAGATACATTTTTTCTGATGAATTATCTAGTCTACCTCTAGTGTGATAGGTAGAGTTTATTATTGATCTCATGTTAGGAGTACCATCTGTGACCATTTCTCCTAATAGTATGGAACCTAAGGAGCTTATGGAACTCCAAAATTAGTTAGAGGATTTGGATTTGAAATGATTTATACACCCTAGAACTTCTCCTTAGGTTTCACCTATCATCTTTTCCAATAAAGCAAACAGTACCCTTAGGTTTTGTGTGGATTACCGTCGGTTGAATCAGATGACTATTAAGAACCAAAATCCATTTCCTATAATAGAAGACCTATTTAACCAAATCCTCTGATAGAATGTGTTTTAAAAGATAGATCTATGGTTGGGATACCATCAGGTGCATGTTATGACTTCAGACATACCTCACACAGCCTTCAGGAGTAGGTATGGTCTATAAGAGTACTTGGTTATGTTGTTCGGACTCACTAAGGAACCTATTGTTTTCATGGCTCTTATGAATCGGGTTTTCCACCTATATCTGGATTCATTTGTTGTTGTATTTGTTGACGATATCATAGTGTATTCTCACTCCATACACGACCATGAAACCTATCTTGATATCTTATTGAATATGCTGAGAAAGAATTATTTATATACTAAGATTATTAAATTTCACTTCAGGATCAATAAAGCCCGCTTTCTGGGTCATATCATCTTGGAGCCAGGGGGTTTTGTTGACCTAGAAAAAGTGAGATTTGTAGTTTCTTGGGAGAATCCCAAGAACTTCATTGATATTCAGAGTTTCTTAGGGATTTCTGGATATTATAGATGCTTAATTCCGGATTTTTTACACTTTAAAACACCTCTTATGGGATTGATAAAGAGGGTGTGAAATTAAAATGGTTAGAATCTTGTGAAACAGCCTTTAAGGAGTTGAAGGGAAGACTTACTTCAGCACTGATACTGATTTTACCAGATCCAATTAAGGCTTATATAGTCTACTATGATGCATTAGGTGTTAGTCTTGGAGTTATTTTGATGCAGGACGAGAAATTCATTGCATGTGTTTCTCATCAATTGAGGACTCATGAGTGTAATTACCTAACACATGACCTCGATCTTGTTATAGTTGTTCATTCATTACACTATTGGAGAAATTATCTTCTAGGATAGTATTTTGTGGTGTTCACAAACCACAAAATCCTCAAATACATCTTCACTCAGCAGGATCTAAATCTCCGGAAGAATAGGTGGGTTGAGTACCGTAAATCGTTTGATTTTGAACTTGCCTACACTCCAGAGAAAGGGAATTCAATAGCCGACGCTCTGAGCCGAAAGACTTAAACTCGGGTGGTTCAGGAATCTAGTGTTGAATGGAAGCATATGGTCTTATTTTTGGAGATGCATGTTGAGGTTCAGGAGGACCGTGGTCAGACTATTCTCTTATCCTTAGTGGTGACATCTACTCTTCTGGAACGAGTAAGTTCAAGATATCTATTTGGTATTGAAGGAATTACCCTACAAGAAATTGTTATAGATGAAGATACCTTTTCTGGTAGGTTGGTCAATGGGGATGATATGCTTTTGTTTTTTGGGAGTGTATGGGTCCCAGCATACATCAGAGAGGAGATGATGATGGATTTCCATGCCTCAGCATGGGCGGTTCACCCTAGTGTCACAAAAATGTATCGAGATCTATGACATCTATATTGGTGGACCATCATGAAGTGTGAGATAGTTAGTTTCATCACACTATGTTCCACCTATCAAAAGTTGAAGGTGGAACATCAGCATCTGGTAGGGATCCTTTATCCATTGTCCTTTCCTGAGTGGAAATGGGATGATGTTTTGAGGGAATTTTTGACTGGTTTACCCAGATCACCTCATGGAAATGATGCAGTGTGGGTTTTCATTGACCATTTGATGAAGGTCTCACACTTCCTACCTATACGAGATACCTTTTTAGTAGATGATTTAGGAAGGTTGTATGTCAAGGAGTTGGTACTTCTTCATGGATCACCTCAGTCTATCATTTCTGATAGAGATGATCATTTTATGTCATGGTTCTGGTAGGGACTACATAAGGACTTGGGTACACAGGTACTTTTGAGCACAACCAATCACCCACAGACTGATGGACAGATAGATCGTACAATACAGGTGCTAGAGGATATGTTATGTGCATGTGTTCTCAATTTTAGGGGTTCTTGGGAGAAACACATTCCCCTCATTTAGTTTTCTTATAACAATAGCTTCCAATATACCATTTAGATGGATCCTTATAGATCCTTGTATGGTAGGACTTTTTTATTGCCTCTATATTGGTTAGAGTCAGGGGAATTAGCTATCCTTGGGCCTTATCTCGTGCGGGGGACTTCAAAATAGGTTCATCTGATCATGAAGCATATGTTGAAACTCATTCTAGACAGCAGTCTTATGCCAAAAAGTTCCAAATACCTCTTGATTTTGAGGTTAGAGACTGAGTTTTCTTGAAAGTCTCTCCTAGGTTGGGGCATATATGTATTCGGAAACACAATAAACTATCACTAAGATTCATTGGTCCGTTTGAGGTTATGAAGCATATAGGACTAGTGGATTACCAGTTGGAATTTTCTCAGAGATATCTTTCTATGCATGATGTCTTTCATGTATCACATCTTCACCAATATTATCCCAACCATCTCACATCTTTCAGCCTAATGAGGTTGAGCTGGATATGGATGCTTCCTTCAAGTAGTCTCCAGTGCATATTGTTGATTAGAGTGTTAATAAACTCCAATGAATGTTTGTTCTTCTTGTACAGGTGTTATAGTAGTAGGTTCGGGTATAGGAAGAGACCTGGGAATGAGAATCTGATATAGAGTCTTAATGACCAGAACTCTTTGCTGACAGTACCTATTTACCATCAGAAGGCCAATTCGGGGATGATTTTCTATAAGGAGGGGAGGTTGTAATGACTCAAATTTTGACCAAGGTAAGGATCATTGGATTTTCATTTTGAATCATTACTTTAATCATGGTAAAAGTTTATTACGGCCTAGGGAATTTATGAGGAGTATCTGAGTAAGGTTTGGAGCCCAAAGGTCTAGAAAACAGGGTTGTAGGCTGGGCTACATGGTTAGTGTAGACTGTGCAACCCAGGACACACGGTTTGGATAAACCATGAAGCTATAGACAGGGGAACCTACAAGTCTACACAGTTTTCTAAATCATGTGGCCTATTGCATAAGGGTGGAAGATCCTTCACGCATGGTTTTTTCATGGTTTGTAAAACCATGATTAGTGGGTTTTGGGGAAAAATTACCATTTTCCCCTCCCTCCACTTACATTCTATTATTCTCTTTTTCTCCTCCCACCAACGAAAAGAGAATCCTCCTCCTCTTTGAGCCCAAGAACTCCTCCATGCTAGGATTTGAGCTCGAGGATCTGTTCGGTGTTCGACTCTCAATCCGTCGGTGGAGTTGGATCCCCTACAGTAAGGCTCCCTAGTCTCTCTACTCCTATTCTAGTTATTCTTTCCATCTATTGCGCTATTTGGATTTAGGATCATGTGCCCTATTTTCAGTGCATTGTACTGAAACTTAGATCTCTTCCAACCTGCTTTGAATCTAAGTTTGATACTAATCTAGGCTTCATCTACATCCCTAATGTAGGTTGTCACATAGTTTTCCATTTGATTTTTGGTAGTTTCTTATTTAATCCATTGTTTCGTAATCCAACCTTTGATGAGATCCCTTGATGTGTTGGTTACATCATGTATAAATGACCTCAGTGCCTTGATATAGGTTAATTGAGTTTTGGTTAGGGGTTTAGAGACGACCCTTACTCTATATGGACACCCTTGGGTGTTCCACTTTGAAAATGGTCCTTTGGGGCCAATGATCCAAATTTCTTGGAACCCAAATTATCTCCCAGCTTGATTTTAAATTGAATCGTCCCTTGTCTCATCGGTATTTTGACGAACTCAAGACTCCCCAAGGGTGTTTGGACCACTTAGGCTTGTAATTACCAAATTGACCATGTGACTATTTGATATGGCCTTTGTGAAGGCTTGTGCTCTTGTAATTGGATTTTCCATGTTAGGAAAATTGAATGATATGTCTTGATTAATGTTTTTAATTGAAATGATGTAATATGGTTTTCCCTTATGTTATATGATATCAATTGTTGTTCCACTACTGTGATTGTGAGCTTTTGAAATGTTTGGAATGGAGGAATTCATACCCAATGTTAGATTATGATATGTATGGGTGGGAGTCATGCTTACCCCATGCCAGTGGAAACCTCTATATATGTATATATGGGAGGCATGCTTACCTCATGCCAATGATAACCTATATATATACATATGGTGAATTTCTCAGACTTACCATCTATGAGCTAAAGTAGATAGACCCACTAGGTGTCCTTTAGGAACTTGATCAGGAGGTTATTTATTTATTCGGAATTTCTTACTTTCTAGATATTACTTGCACACTGTTTACTTACGAGAACCTTCTTAGATTACATATAGACACCATTGGTGGTGTCCTACTGAGATGTTTATCTCACACCCTACTCAGGCCACCTTTGGCACCCAAGAAGACTATTTTCCTATAGGTATGGATAGAGTAAAGTAACACTATTATGGATGTTTATTATTGTTTTTTAGTTGGAAATTAGGAGCATAGGATCGGGCTTAGGCTCGAGATGCTATGAAATGTCTTTTGGATTTTGTTCACTTTTGTACTTTTTTATTTGTATGTCTGGTGCATGTTCCCTATTTCCTTTTTATACTAGAATAACATGCATACATGTTGTATTAGACACTACCTATGAGGCATTTTCTATGTTATTCAGTTATTCAGTCTTCCATTGTTTGTTGTATCTATTTATTATAACTTTCAATTTGATTATGCTTCCACTACTGTATATTTATGTTGCATCCAATGTGTACTCTGATATGGAGGTACACTCTCCTCATTATTTTACCATTTCACCCCCACTACTAGTTGTCAGCCTCTGTCTTATGGGGAGACACACCAGGGGTCATGTGGGAAATCAGGCTCAGGGCACGGGTTAAGTAGCATATGGGTTCGGGACACCACATATGTGCTCCTAAATCTTGTTCCCAATGTTTCTACTTGACTTTCTCTAATACCAACAGCAGTGAGACCAACCCCAGAATCTCTAATCCAGTTCTTTCTATTATTAAATTAGCATAAGTTACAAGAAATTTCATCCCAAACTAATGAATAGATTTTTATTACTAGTAAACTATATACATACATGATTCTTACATTATATTTGAATATATAAATTTCAATATTTTTTTGAGAATATCATTATTCCATCTAACACATTAATGCATATTCATCATAGTAAACTTCATAGATTCCTATGGAAAGGAAACAAAATAAGGGTGATCTCAAACACTTGGTAAGGGTTAATTATAGCATAAGCTATCATGGTTAAATAAGAATAATCAATATATAAAGGTAAATAAATGATAAAACATTCAATTTAAGTAACTAGATAAGGAATAATCAATATGGAAAGGTAAATAATTGAGAACAAATTCTATTTAATCAATAACTGATAATGAATTGAATCCGTAGATAATATCATAGTGAAAATCTCATGGATAATAATAATGGAATACTAAATGAAGTAAATGCTAATTATTAGACATCATGTCTCAGGAACATGATACATCTACTATTAAAACCTTTCACAATATGGTTTAAACTATGGGGAAAATTCATTTACTTATATATTAACTAATTTTTATCCTAATACTTACTAATTCATAAAGGGGACATATAATTTCAGTCCCCACACATCACTTTAGGTCCAAATAATTCTTCATATATAAAATAATTGATTTAATTCATGATTCAATATGCCTTGACATCAAATATTTGTATTGAGTAGAGGATATAGATTTATAAATATTTCCCCAGTCAAACAAATAACATTCAAAGTAAAACACTTTATTTAGAAATAATATATGGTTAAATAAATAAAAATATCCATGATAAATAATATGGATATTTAGGGTGAATTAATTTTCTAATGATCAAAGGAAATTGAACATTTCAAGGGAAAGTTATTGACTATAAAAATAAATCAAGGAAGTGAATTTTCAACAATTTCTTTAGTCAAAATGATTATAAACCACCCAAAAATAAAAATGATAGTATAAATATATACCCATTTTATAAAGAATAAAGTTTTTTTCATTTATGAATATAAATAAAAAATATATTAAAACATTATTTAAGAAAATATACTTTTCATTGAAAATCAATTTTGAAAAAAAAAATTAAAAAGATCCTTGTAAACATGAAAAGGAAACATCAAAGAATGGATGTTCATGATGGAAGGTAATTCCTTACATTTTGTAAAAGTTAAAAAGAACATTCCTTTTGCACTATAAAATTTTAGGAAAGTTCCTTATTCATAAAAGGACAAGAATATTCCTTTCATGTTTTTGGTAAATCCAAACAGGGATTATTTTAAAAACAACATAATATTCCTTTGAAAACTATTTATTAACATGTTAAAATGGTGAAAATTACTTTGATAAATAATTTTGAAATTGTTAAAACATTTTTTTTAAAAAAAATAGAAAACATGGTTTTAGAATAAAACATATTTTTGATAGAAGAGAGAAATAAAGTTTAATTTTCTTAAAAATATTTTCGAAAATATTTTAAGTTTAAAATAGTGGTGAAATGGTACTATTAATTAAAAAAATCATGAATAACCAAATTATACTAAAATTAAATGGTTTATTAAATAATGATCAAATAATTTCATTTAATTGAAATTCAAGAATGAATAATCTCAACTAAAATGAGATTATGAAATAAACCCTTACAAAGAACATAACATTAAAGTGAGAATCAGCCAATAAATAGATTATGTGCATCAAATATAAATTCAAAAAAAAGTTTAAATAGAACATAATATAATCAAGTCATTATATACATATTCTTAGAATATTAACAACAACAGGGGTGTAATATAACCCAATGAAAAGGAATTGAGTTATGAAATTCTTTACAACTTGGTAAATTTTAATTCAAATCCCCTTAGACGATATAATTAAAATTTCAAATTAAAATTCCAGGAGGAAAGAATTATTAATGATATTACATTTAAAAGTGATAATGTATAAACCATATAAAATAAACTAGGTGCATTACATTACAATATTCCTCAATGAAATGAATTAAAGACTAATTCTATTACCTTATGCTTCCTTTTGGTTGAATGTGATTTAATATCCTATGTAGTGGTTTTAAAAATGTTATTAACTTATTCCAAAACCATTATAATATTTATAATATCATAGTTTATCCTTTTATAATATCTTATTACCCTTTAGTAAATAATTTTTCATTATTTTCATTGTTTTAAGTGTTAATTGCCTTATTTTCCCATACATGTTTGGTTATGAATGTTCCAGTTATTGCACATATTATATAGTTATATAATATCTAGAATAATAATAATGACATAATTATAATATTTTTACATCAATTTTACCATTAAAACCAATCTCGAATGATGGTTATGAAAAATTAAGTATGTTGCGATCATGGAGATGGTAGGTCATACATATGCATGAGTAATGTTTCCATTTTTCAATGATCATTATGGAAATAAGGTAAGTAATATTTTGCATTTAATCAAATATAATAACATAATTAATATCATACTATATACTTTAGAATATAAAATATGTAGTGTGGTGATGAAAAGAGAGTCACATTGCTTCGTGAAGGCGGTAGTCCACACATACAAAAATGATGTTATCATCTTTAGATAAGTGAAATCGAAAGAAAGAAAATGATATATATTATCTATAAAAATGATAAATATCTCATGAAAATAATAATTATATCATTTATATCATATATAATCATTAACTCTATCTTTATCTCATTCCATGTAAAATGTTAGTAAAAGACAAATCACATCGCTTCATGAGGCGGTAGTCCACTGTACACACGAGCGACGTTATCGTATATCCTATAGAATGAAAAGTAATAAGATATATATGATATAATGAATCCAAAGTTATAATATTTTATTAATATAATATTTATGATTTATATCCATCATCATACCCAACTATGAAATATGGTAATGGAAGAATGTACAACATCGGTTCACAAGGTGGTAGTCTTCCATACACACAAACGGTGATTTCATAACCCATTTGATGGAAGTGTGTGAGGATGAAGGTGATAAAATTAATATAGAAAGATATAATTATATGTAATATACTTATGTTACTATATCATCATGTTTTAAAAATAAATTAAGTAGGTGTAGAAAGAAATAAAACGAAGATTCTTGTTGAAGAAGATTACCTCTCCTTCAGGTACCCTCCTTAGGTTTTCACTAATGCCTTCCTAGGTTATATTTTAAAAAAAATAAGGATTATAGGATGATTTGAGTTAATTTGGGAAGTTATTTGAGTAGGTATTGGCTGAATCAAATTGTTTTGGATTTGTGAATAAGTGAAGAGAGTGGGAGACCTTTTATAAGTGGGGGAGAGGACACACTTGGTATTTTTGAAAAGAAGTAAGTAATCCCACATTTTCACATGGAAAAAGGGTCAATAATGGACCATTATAGAACCATATAGGTATAATGGTCTGAATGTTTCCATAAAATAGTTTTTTTACAAGTTTATAGTTCATTTCTACCCTTATTATTTTAGTTTAACCCCCAATAAATCATTTTTTACCTTAAGTGTGGTAATTACTTTTTACTATATTCACTTTTAGTTTTGGTCAAAAATTAAGTTGAACTGATTAGAAATTTTAAATAATTTTAATTAAATATATGGAATCCATTTTTCCAAATTAAATTTTTAGAAGTGTTAAAAATTAATTTAGTATCAATCTCACAAACATGATGAGAAAGTAGAGTTTTAAAGTGAAAATGTTCAAACATTAACAAAGTTTTTTTTATCTACATTCAATATGAAAATGATTAAAATGACCTAAATTAGATTAATTGATATATATTTGAAATAATATTACTTTGAAACAAATTCAAAAGACAATTCAATATTTTAAATAATTTGATCGAAAAGGCAGTTTTCAACTAAAATTCAATATTTTTCATTATTCATCAAAAAGTGAAACTTTTCATAAAAATAAAAAAAAATAACCTTAAGATAATTATGATATTCCCCATTAAAAATTGAATTTTATTTTTTCAAGTAAATTTTCTAAAATTGCTAAAATTTAAATTTAAATTATGTTCACAAAGCATTATTAAACCGTCTTTTAGAAAAATATGGTTTTTCAGAAAACTTTTTTTTTGTTTTAAATTATTTTTATTTTATTTATAATAAATAGATAGCTAATAAAGATATGTAAAATAAATATTTTCATGTTTTATTTATTCCTATTCATACCCATCATTCCAATGGATAAGCGATAATTATCATATTAAATAATAATATAAATAGTTTATTGTTGTTCGGTAAAACTTGGTCTTGTGTGTAACATACTCTTTCAAAGAAACTGGGCCTTTAATGTAACACAAGATAAAATAGTGTTGAATGTAATGAAAGATAAACTTATTGTTTCTTGTAATGAAATTTAAAATAAATTATACATGTCATGTATGCTATTAGATAAAATGTTATTCTTTTTGGAATTTCAGTGTGTTACATTCTCCCCACCTTAAATAAATTGTGTCATCTTAATTTAAAATTGATATCAGTAATTAAAGGTTGATATTTGAAAATACCATTATTAAAATATCACATCATAGAAGTGTTAATAAAACATCCTCTTAATAGCACATAACAAGGTTAATAGCACATGATATTAGGTAAACTCAATTATGATGTGATATCTTTATTATAATGAAAGATAAACTCAATTATGCGTGTCACATATGCTATTAGATAAAATGTTATTCTTTTATAATTTCAGTTTGTTACATTCTCCCCACCTTAAATAGATTGTTTCCTCACAATTTAAACTTGATATCAGTAATCAAAGGTTGCTATTTGAAACTGCTATTATTGAAATATCGCATCGTAGAAGGGTTAATAAAACACCCTCTTAATAGAACATTATTAAAGTGTTATGGTCATCTAGAATAGTACATAACTAGGTTTCTAATTAGAATAAATAGGTAGGAAATGAAATAATGGACATTGAAGAAAAGTGTAAATAATTATTGAGAGTGATTGAGGTCATGGATCATAATAAATTGAATGATAAATATAAATTTAAGGGGATACAAATCATAAATATATGATGATTTGAAATAAAATATGATTAATTGGATATGAATTTAATAAAGTAACAATTTCTTATTTCATGATCATTTTCTCATAGTTGAAGAATTATTTTATTGTCTATGAATATAAGTAAATATTCTTACATGATACACTTTTGTTTCATAAGTACAATTTAATCCTTTAGTTTTGATTCATTAAATTCCCAAATAATCCTTTATTATAAGAAATAAAAATGAATTTTTCTCAAGCATTAAATTAACTTTTAATGGATAATAAGATCTATAAAAGAGTGAAAATTATTTCAATACATCTTCATATATTTTTCAAAACCAATATGGTCAACATGGGTTATCCAATATAATAAATTAATCACAAAACCTCAAAATTAATACTATTGTAAAATCATTAATATTTATTTATCAAATTATTTAACTACAAATAATGACATATTAATGAGGACTTCATGTAGGCTAGTGGTAAGAACAAAACCTCAATCATCCTCTAATTATGGGTTCAAGCCCCACGGCCTTACTGGATGCATCGGGTTCCTACCCACCATATGAGTTTTCCTTTTTCTAAACAATATATAGTTATGATAACATTTGAAACATTTATATGATAGATATACTTGAAATAAAATTAACCATTAAATAACCATTTTACTAAGGTTTTCAATATAACCCTTTCTTATTTATAAAGTATTATAATATTATTTAACTATTATTACAATTTAATTAGTGGTCATATTAACTCTGATGGTTATCAATGAATTTAAACTTATTTCTATAAAATGTGAAGGAATTATTCATTGAATAACTTTTCCACTAAAACATATACTTTCCATAAATTTATCCAAAATTTCCTTAATCTTGGCTGACTCCCATCACATAAAACCTAAATAGAGCTGTTTAAGACTATGATTATATGATAAAACATAATATCATAATCTCATGATGGTATTCATAACTCTTAAATTAATTAAGATGAATTTTCTTATAAAATTTAACACAATCCTTAGATTATTTATGTTTCTTATCACCAAAATACCATTGGTAAAAATAATACTCCAAAAAAATTAATCCTAATACATAAAAACTTCTTCCATTTTATTTCCACATATCTCCTTCCTTTTTATAGTTTTTAACCTAGGTCATTAAATGTCAATATCTATTCAAATACTTCATAATGGTCTGTAAATAAAATGTGAAGTATCCTAATCATATCCCTCAAGAGTGTCAAAACATATGTGCAGTAAGGTCTATTGTCGGGTACCATGTAATTATTTAGTCAAGCTCGACACACATTTTTCATACTAATTACCCCTAAGTACCTTTATTCTAGAACCAAGTACACTTGTACTGTCTATATATGGATTCATTATTAGGGAAAACCAGATAATCTCAACCATACCAAAACATCGGGCTGATCTTATATACTTATCCTCAAATTCGTTATTAGTTTTATGTTCCCTAATTTATGTTTTCCTAAATCTAGTTCCCAAGGTTTATACATAACTTACTCTGATACCAACTATAGCGACACCAACCCTAGAATCTCATAGTTGATTCCTGCTACCATTACATTGGCATAAGTTACAAGAAATATCATCCCAAAATAATGAATAGTTTAGTATTCCTAGTAAACTGGATACATATATGAGTATTACATTACATTTGGATACACAAATTACAATATTTTTTTGAGAATATAATTATTCCCTCTAACACATTCTTGTATATCTGATATAGTAAACTTTATAGATTCCTAGGGAAAGGAAAAAAATAAGGGTGATCTCAAATGCTCAGTATGAGTTAAGTACGGTGGAAGATATCATGGTTTAATAAGAATAATAAATATGGAAAGTTAAATAACTAATCACAAATTACATTTAAATAACTAGATATGTAATAATCAATATGTAAAAGTAAATAACTAAGAACACATGCTATTTAATCAATAAATGAGAATAAGATGAATCCAGAGATAATATCATAGTAAAAATATCATGGATAATAATAAAATAATACTAAATAAATTAAATAATTAATTATTATACATCATATCTCAGACACATGACATATATACCATCAATTCCTTTCACAATATGGTTTAAACTATAGGTAAAAACCCATTTAATTCTAGTTTAATTGATTTTCTCATGAGACCTACTGATAAATCAAGGGGATATATAATTTCAGGACCACCAATCACTTTAGGTCCAATTCATTCAAAATTTATCTAATAATTGACTTAATTCATGAATTAATATTTCTTATCATCAAATATTCATACTAAGTGAAGGATACAAATTTATCAATATTTCCCTAGTTAAACAAATAAATTTCAAATTAAAAGACCATATTTACAAATGAGATAAATTTTATGTAATAAGTATATCTATGATAAATAATATGGATATCTAGGGGGAATTTAATTTCTAATGATCACGGGAATGTGAACATTTAAAGGGAAAGATACTGACTATAAAAATGAATCAAGGAAGTGAATTTTCAGTACTTTCTTTAGTAAAAATGATTATAAACCACCCAATGGAAGAAAAAGGATTGTATCAATATATACCCATTGTAGTTTGAATAATTTTTTTTTCATTGATGAATAAAAATAATATAAAAAATATATTTAAAAACATTCTTGAGGGAAATATTTTTTCATTTTGAAAAACATTTAAAAATTATTTTCTTTGAAAATATCCTTATAAACTTAAAAGGTAATATTCAAATAAATAACTTTCATGATGGAAAATTATTCTTTTATTTTGTAAAATTTAAAAAGAACTTTTATTTTTCACTGTAAAAGGTTAGTAAAGTGCCTTGTTAAGAAAATGAAAAGAAGGTTCATTTCATATTTTCAATAAAAGCAAAATAGGCATTTTTTTTAAAATGAAAAAAATATTC
Source organism: Viscum album (assembly GCA_963277665.1). Taxonomy (NCBI): domain Eukaryota; kingdom Viridiplantae; phylum Streptophyta; class Magnoliopsida; order Santalales; family Viscaceae; genus Viscum; species Viscum album. Next base: position 1,771,841,890 of record OY728152.1, read on the forward strand.
CTTTGAAAACTTTTATTAAATAGTGAATATGGGTTAAAATACCTTTTATAAATCATTTTCAAAAGTTTAAAACATTTTTAGAAAACATGGTTTTGGAATAAAATATATTTCCAACCAAAAAGAGAAATGAAGTCAGATTTTCTTGAAAATATTTTATAAAATATTTTAAGTGAAAAAGAGTAGAAAAATAGTATCTTTACTTAAAAATATCACAAATAAGTAAAGTAAAATAAAATTAAAGGGTTTATTAAACAATTATTAAATAATTTCCTTTAATGTAATTTCAAGAATGAACAATCTTGATTAAGATGAGATTGTGAAATAAACCCTTGGAAAGATCATAATGATGAAACAAGAATAAACCAATTAATTGATTATGTGAATCAACTATAAATACACATAAAAATTATAAATAAAACATAATATAATCAAAATTAATTATACATATAATCTTATAATATTAACAACAATGAGGATGTAATATAACCCAATGAAAAGGAATTGAGTTATAAAATTATTTACAACTTTTTAACTTTTAATTAAAATACAATTATATGATATAATTAAAATATAAACTTAAAATACCATGATTAATTAATAATTTATTATATTACTCATAAAATTGATGATATATACACCATATAAAATAAACTAGGTTTAAAACATTACAATATGCCTCAATTGAGATGAAATCTCTTACTTTATGATTTCTTTTGGTTGAATGTTATTTAATATCCTATATAGTGGTTTTAAACATGTTATTAAATTATTAAAAATCAATATTATTATTTATAATATCATATATTATCCTTTTATAACATCTTATTACCCTTTTGTTAATAATCTTTCATTATTTTCATTGTTTCAGTTGTTAATTACCTTGTATTCTCATGCATGTTTTATTATGAAAGTTCCAGTTCTTGCATATATTATATAGTTTATAATATATATAATAATAATAATGAAATATTTATCATATTTTTATATCAATTTTACTTTTAAAACCAATCACGAATGATGGTTATGAAAAATTAAGTACGTTACGATCATGGAGATGGTAGGTCATACTTATGCATGCGTAAAATTTTAATTTTTCAATGACCATTATGGAAAAGATGAAATTAATATTTTACCTTTAAAATGATAATAATATCATTAATATCATATTATATACTTATATATATTATCCATTTGATTTGGTGATGAAAAGAGAGTCACATCACTTTGTGAAGGTGGTAGTCCACACGAACATGAATGATGTTTTCATCTTGACGTGAGTGAAAATGAAAGAAAGAAAATGATATATATTAACTTCACAGAATAATAAATATGTAATTAATATAAAAATTAATTCATTTATATCACATAAAATCATTAACTATATCTTTATCACCTTCCATGTGAAATATTAGTGAAAGATGAATCACATTGCTTCGTGGGGTGGTAGTCTTCTGTATACAAAAGCGGCATTATTGTATCTTATAATGATTGTAAGATAACAAGATATACATTATATAAATACTCTATAGGTATAATATGTTATAAATATCATACATATACTTTATATCCATCATCATACCCAATCATTAAAGGTGTTAATGGAAGAAAAAATGACATCGGTTAGGGGGGCGGTAGTCTGCTATACACACGAACGATGATTTCGTAACCCATTTGATTAAAGTGTATGAGTTTGTAGGTAATACCCTTTACATAATTACATATAATTATATATGACATAATAGGTTTATTATATCATAATTCTATGAAAATAAATGAAGTTGGTGGAGAAGTAAATAAAATGATGATGCTTGTTGAAGAACATTACCACTCCTTCAGGTATCCTCCTTAGGATTGCACTAATGCCTTAATAGGATAGATTTAATCCTAAATTAAGGATTTTGGGATGAGGGGAGGTAATTTGGGAAGTAATTTTGGAAGGTATTTCCAAAAAAAGTGGTTTTTAGGTGTGAATAAATTAGTAGAGTGGGTGGCCTTTTATAAGTGGGGGAGAGGACACACTTGGTATTTTTGAAAAAATAAGTTATGTCATGTTTTTTCACAAGGGAAAATAGTAAAAAATCGAAAATTATCAAATAATAGAGGTGGAATGGTTGAAATGTGTCTATAAAATAGTTTTTGGGAAAGTTTATAGTTCATTTATACCCCTATTAAATAAATTTTTACCTAACCCATGGTAATTAATTTTTACAGTATTCACTATTAATTTTAGTCTAAAATTAAGTTGACCATAGTAGAAATTATAAATTATTATAATTCCAATTATGGAATCAAATTTTCCAAATTCAATTTATATAATTAAAAAGTTTTAATTTTAAATTAATCCTATATATGTGAGGAGAAAGCGGGGATTAAAAGTAAAATTGTTCAAAAGTTTACAACGTTTTTATATATAGATTCAAATTAAAAATTATTAAAATAACCTAAATTGGATTAGTTGATATATAATTGAACTAATTTTTCTTTAAAAATAATTAAAAATATAATATATAATTATAAATAATTGGATCTAAAAGGCAGTTTTCAACTAAAATTCAATATTTTTTACTATTCATCGATAAATAAAACATTTTAGAAAAATACCAAAAATTCAACCTAAGATAGTTCTGATATTATTATTTTAAAAGTTAAGTTTATTTTGTAAAATAAATTTTATAAAATTGGTCAAATTTAATTTAAAATTATTTGTGCAAAGCATGATTAAACCGTCTTTTAGAAAAATATATTTTTTTAGAAAACATTACTTTTTATATTAAATAATTCTTATTTTATTTATAATAAATATATAATTGATAAAAATGTGTAAATTTTATATTTTAATAAGTTATTTAATACTATTCATATCCACCATTCCAACAACTAAGTGCTAACTATCATATTAAATAATAATATTAATAGTATATTATTGTTTGATGAAACTCAATGTTGTGTGTAATGTATGCTTTCAAAGAAACTTGGAATTACATATAACATAAGATAAATTTAGTGTTTCATGTAACATAAGATAAGATTATTGTTGAGTGTAACACTTGATAAACTCAATGTTGTGCATCATATACGCTATTGAATAAAATGATATTCTTTTGAAATTTTGGGGTGTGACATGGGAACTCCAATGATTGGAATAAGATGAAGAGGGACAAATACTTCTAGAATGGTGGGACACCTTAGAATCAAACTATGGGATCATTCAACATACCTCCTTAGTCTAATATTAAGCTCGGATGTTTTCAATGTGGCTTATTGGATCGCATGAAGTGAGATTTTACGACACCACTTAAACCATGTCACAATTACAACTAGATGGTAAATCATTTGTGCTATTATCACGGTGCTCTAAGGTTGAGTGTTAGAAACACATCTAATTTTTTTAGGCATCATGTGCTTCTAAGGGGTGATTGCATTAGAATAGATCTCATCATTATAACCGAGAAATCCAAGGTGATTCTAGTAATACCATGACTCCTCAACCATTACAACCTCAATAAGGTAACAAAGAGAATAATACAGTGAGTAGGAAATATTATTGAGTTGAGCAAGTAATCATGGATGATCAATGAGTACCTTCGATAGTGAGAGGTATAATTATTTTTAATTATACCCTTTATCATACATTGTTTGATTTGGGAACATTACATTCATTTATTGATTCTCGTGTCATTGATTTGATTGGTTTACATGTTGATATGATGCCTTATGTTTTGAAACTAAAAAAACCTTTAAGACAATAAGTTTTTGGAACCAAGGTTTTTCTTTGCTGGAAATAGAGTATGGTTTTTGTTTGTTGTCAATCCTCTAATGGATGATCAGGGAGAATGAAAGGAAAGGGATCATATAGTTTAAGCTGTAAGTAGTATTGAAGGTGGCACAGTTTCCCAGTGTTTGCCAATTTTTTGGGCCTCAAAATTAGGAATTTGTTCATAGGAATGTATGGAATGAAGAACGGAGAATTAATTCAGAAAAGGGAGAGAACTGCATGGCTTGGGACATGGACCGCGTACCATGTCTGAGAATGGTTTACGGATCGCGTATGGAACAACAGGAACAGTATGCAGAGTAGTTTGCGGAACCAAAATCGGTTCGTAGCAAAGGTATAAAGATAGAGGTTGGAGGTATGCAGAAGGTTGGAGGTTTGCGGGATAGCTACGGTTTGTGGGATAGGATCGGTATACAGTGAAGGCTGTACCAAATCAATGATTTGGTAAATCTTATATTAGAGTATTTTTCAAATCCATTTTTCCATTTATAAGGATCAGTAATCCCCTTAATTAAGATGCAAGATTGGAGATTAAAAATTCAAAAAGAAATATGGTGATGTCCAAAGTGGTTCATAGAGGAAAAGACGGTATGTGGAGAGAACGATTCATGTAACGAAAATATTCTGTGAAATAGAGTGCAGTTCGCAGAGGAAGAATTCAGAGTATGCAGCGGAGTAAGTCAGTACATGGATCAAGTAGGGTTATACGTGGAACAAAGTCAGTGCGTGAAGTTGGGGAAGTTTATGGAATGTGTTTTGTGAAGGTAGTATATGGAGTTAGTATGCGAACACAGTACGCGAATGCGGTATGCGGAGGCGGTTTGCGGAAGAGGAACATGGAGACTGTTCGTAGAGAGGTGATCCACGAACCATACCCGCTACTCAGTACGTAAAGGAGGTAAGGTGGTACATGGAACACTAAAAGAAGCTTATAAAGTGATCAAATTAGTTTGTGAATTTATTTTTCATGACCTAACAATGTGGGGAAAATTAATATACATTTGTGGAAGAAAACTGGACTTCAAAGGGCATCAATTTACAGTTTAGGATGCATGATTTAATGCTAAACGATTGAAGCGGCCTTCATGTCAATAAACTAAGTGAAGATCCTTCCAACATAGTTAGAAAGGGGGAGTTAGTGGAAGTAATCCAAGGGACTCAGTCTGCTATCCATAAAACCTTGCAAAGGTAGTGAACCTAGTACAGATTGACTATGTTAAACTCTTGTAATTCACAACTTGTGAAGATTAGTGGTTTTTTGTACAACCGACACACTGTCAGTGTATTCTCCTTAGATGTATCCCCTAGTGGTGAACCAAGTAAAATTATTGTGTCTTTGATAGGTTTAACAGGTTCCTACCAACATGGGAACAAGATCCTTTAGTTTAGAATAAAAAGGTGACACCATGATTTACCCCTCCCCTCTCAGGGTGTTCCGGGGTCCTTCATAAGTGTGTCGAGCCATGAAATGTGTAGCATGTATGATATCAATCGATGGGTCTGAGTTGGTATGGTATTTGTCTATGATAGAGATGAATGTATATGATTTGATTCTATTAATGGATTGGTTAATGATCTTTGAGGCCCGTATTGATTGTTATGCATGGAAGGTAAGTTTCAAATATTCATATATCATTAATAACTAGTAATCGCCAGTGCATTCGCATAGCATTATCAATCAATTCTTATATTCAATAATAAAATAATGGTTTTGAAATTTAATAATGAACATTAATATTAAATTTATTTAAATCACAAAAATATGGTACATAATATTGGAATACATGTGGGGAAACTATTGAGACATCATGAATATAGTAGAAAACATTAAGGAAAACTTTAAAGGATTGAGAATTTTATTTGAGAATGAAGAATTAAATAAAATGAATGAAAGTACATTTCAAAGAGCATTCACAAAAACATTGGATCTTACAGTGAAATAAAAAGTGATGAAAAAAATATTGATTTCTCTATTTGTAGAAGTTTATCAATCATTGAAACCAGAATCCAAAGTAACAACACACTTCATTGATAAAATGGTGGAAGATATTAACCTGTTCAAAATGTAAATAATGTCAATAGTATATAAACCATGATTTTCATGGAAACTTTATGGTGTAATATTTTAAAATAGAAGATGTGATTTTTTTTCTACATGAATGGTTTAAGATATAATTGATCACACATGTTTTTTACTCTACAAACTATTAATTTTAATCCTGATATACCATACTAAAATACTTAAACATGAAAATTTAATCATCAACATTAATTAAATTAGTTCTTCCATGTTTTATAAAGAAAACAGGTCACAAGTTATAAAGACACATGAGAATACCAACAAAGAATAAATTTCTATATAAAAAAACTATATTCCTATTTTAAATTCATTTTTTGATGAATATGTAATAGACTGTGTTTTCACAAAAGAAGAAGTTGTATGAATTTAAAAATAATTAATACAAAATAGCCATGTTAAATCTTTATATATGTTGGAATATGTTTACTGTATTCTAAAGTGGGATCTCAAGGAATGTTGATATGCTCTATGAAGTTGTAAATGGAGAGAGTTGTTTTAGGAAGAAGAATGTGGTCAAAACTAAAAATGTACTTCAGCTAATGGAAAACTTGGTACATATATAACTATAAAATTCTCAATGATAGTTATATCTATCACAATGAAGTATGATGTTAATGGGATTATATTTAAATGAATGAAGAAGAAAATATAGGAAGTAGTGGGTACATGTAGAGGAAAATGGAGGAATAATGGGAACAAAGGATGATGCAAAGTGCAATTATATGATTGAATCAGATTATGCATGGTCTAGTGCTAAATTGTGATGTAGAATAAATAAATATGTTTCCTTTTTTAGGAATCTGTAAAACCAATGGACATGGGTGACTGATTTGCAAGTAGTAACCTATTTTATACATGATATAAAAAGTGATTTATGTATCTTAACTTATACACTGCATGATTTTTTATGTTGAATGTATATAAAACTGTTGAAATAAATGCTCAATAAACTGGAATGTGTGTAGTTCATATAAAATAAACATGCCAAACTAAAATTTATGAAACAAAACAGTTGGAATAAAATATGGGTAAACTTTAATGTTCGTTATTATGCGCAACCAAAAACAATCATTATTGATTATAATCCAAAAAACTGACTCAGTTAAAAATTCAATTTACTTAGTTGACACATACCTTAAAAAACTGAAACACATAACTTGATGATTTTTCATCGTTATAAATGAATCAGTCAATGAATGGCGCACTTTTTCATCCCCCCTACATAGCCCTTGAGTCTCTACATGAGCTAAAATCAGATTCTCTCTCAACTCCCTAATCTACTCATTTGATCTATTATGGTATGACAAGTCATCAATAGACCTGAAAATCATAGCCCCTCCAAAATAGGTGTACCTTTCAAAAAAATAAATATGATGGATGGAATCACGTGGTGACATATGAAGGAAAAAAACTAATGAAAACATTTTTTTATGATAACTTCCTCAGCTCATGAACTTGCAAGATTATTAATATACAAGCCACTCTAGGTCTCAGTCTAGAGTATAGGGTTGAAACCTTTTGGGGGGAAGTTATCACAGTAGAAACCATTAAAGGTGTTAATATTTAGTCACATAAAATAAAAAACTTAGGGAAACTTCTCAATAGGAAACACATTGCTCATTGAAATTAAAATTACTAGAACAGAAAAAACAGGATTAGGGGTACCATACATCATGCACATGACCCAAGGGAATCCATATTTCTAGGTATAGTGATTCATATTTTTTCTCCATTCATCTTAAGGATGAATAAAAACAAAGTTTCTAATGTGAATATTTCATGAGCATATATTGCATTGATTTTTCTCCATACAACACTTCTCTTCAAGGTTCAGTTATCTATAAAGAGATCAGTTGACAGTTTGAGAAGAAGGAGAAATTTATTTCATTGTTCCTACTAAAATACAATTGCAACATAAAATATCCATAAAAACTAAATTGTCATTTTCCCTCTTGGATGGTGCTACCATTGCACCACACATTAGTCATTATATTGACATTTATCTTCAATTAGATGGTCAGAAAATTCAAATAATAATTACCAATCAATTAAAATAGAATAATTCGTTCCACTTTCCTTATTTGGATCATAAACATAGGGTTGTAAACTTTGTCTGGGGAAAAGTTATCACAGTAGAACCCATTGTAGGTACTAATCTATAGTCACATAAAATAAAAAACATACGGAAACATCCCAATAGGAAACACATGTCTCATCAAAATAAAAATCCCTAGAACACGAACAATGGTATTAGGGGATTTGTCTTGCATGCACATGACCCAAAGGACTCCATTTTTTAGTGGCCTATGATTCCTCTTATTTTTCTCCATTCATCTTAGGGATGAAAAAAATGTAGTTTCTGGGTCTGAATATGTATATATTACAAAAATAAATCAAAATTGAATATGTATATACCTAATACATATAACATACAAAAAGATAATGAAATTTGGTTCACTGATATTTCATTATGATTGAAGGCATTTCCTGGTGATACTAATTTTTTTTAAATATTCAGAAAGTATGAAACCATAAATTTTTTTAATATGAATCATATGTGATATATTTTCTCTTCAAAACATATATATATATATATATATATATATCATACCATTTATGTTCTGTTGTGTTTATAATTCCCATAGCATAACCATGTGATTCTTAATTCCATATACTTCTAAAATAACGTTTTGGACCACTTTTTTGCACAATCATTTAATTCTTTTAGAATGATTATATTCCTACTACTAAAACTCATCCAAGATTATGGTATGAACATTAACATTATTCTATCTATAACACAGTACTACCAAATATAGATATTGATAATAAAATAATCAAGATTCATTACTACCTTTCTATTGTAAACTGTATACTGTAATACACTTTTTACGGTAAAAAACTAATTAGAAAAAAATCATAAAATTAAAAAACAATCAACATGTAGTATTACCTTTCTATTTTAGTAGAAAAATTCAGTCACTTTTTCAGTCTTCTTGTTTAAGTATCCATTCATTCAGGTGTGCAGTTTAGTGGCATGGATTTCTGCGGCCATGGTATCTCGAGAAAATTAGAGATTATGTTGTACCCCATCCTCACTATCAAAATCATGCGATAGGTTTTTCTACATATATAATATATTCAGAAGTTTAATTATAAAATATTGGTGACAAATAAAATAATAGAATCTGAAATTAATATGAACCTTCATATTTCAATTTTGAAATAAATATGAACCTGCATAAAAAATTAGGGGTTACTATAGTAAAAAATCAGGGGTTACTATAGGTATGGGGAACCAAATTCACAAGATGGAGGTGGATTTGCAGTGCATCGAGGTTACAATAGTGTAAATAAATAGAAACCATAGATACCGGTGATGAAAATCGTGACCCCAAGGTGGAGGTGGAAACCTTTGGAGGTGCGGAGGAGCCAAAGGTGGAGGCGGAGAAAAATATGAACCTACATATTTCAATAAATATGAACCTACATATTTCAATTCTGAAATAAATATGAACCTACATATTTCAATTCTGAATACATATAAGTTACACAAATAATATTCAAACATTAATATGTATAAACCTAAAATTAATATAAACCTACATATTTAAATTTTTAAATAAATATGAACCTGTATATTTCAATTCTGAAATAAATATGAACTTGTATATTTCAATTCTAAACCTGTATATTTCAATTCTGAAATTAATATGAACCTGCATATTTCAATTATGAATATATATAAGTTACACAAATAATATTCAAACATTAATATGTATAAACCTGATACATATAAGATAAAAAATAATATTAAAAAACTCATATGAAACAAAAATAACCTTCATGTGGTTGTACACTTCACCCATTTTCATTGCATTTCTGTTTAATGCAGCTCTCATAGAAACAGTTGTAATGCTGGTTAATATATATAAAATAAATAGTGAAATAGTAAGTGGATTTTAGTAATAAAAAGTAGAATATGGAGAAATAATATTACTGAAAAATGATCATCAGTTAGGTACTTTGTATAATGGATCTCCCATAGAAACGGATGTAATTCTGGTTATTACAAATCAGCAAGCAAGATTACTCTATCCTCCCTAATGATGGAAACACTTACAACCACCAATGGAATATACAACATCATAATAATATTACAGCTAAATATTCAGGGCTCTGATCAATGTAGGGATTACCTCATCATCCAGGTCTCTAATCGGTGCAGTATTTATCTCAATCAAGGATCTGATCAATGCAGTTTGATGGAAATCATTCAATAGTTCCATCATTCTCCATTAACATCATTGATGATTTGAGATCAATAAAACTCAAAATCAACATTCATATAACATTACGGATTTGAAATCAAACTTACAGAGTCATCATTATATAGAATAACAATTAAAGCAAAGCTAAACTGTGTAAAAAATATAAAATGAAAAGAAAAATCTAGGATAAAGAAAATATACTAAAGGGTAAACTTAAAAGGAATTCACTTTACATCACATACAATGAAATCAGACCCTACTATGAGAAATTAAAATAATAAATACATATAGATAGTAAGATGGGTTACCATAGTAAAACATTAGGGGTTATCATAGGTAGAGGAAAACAAAATCGTGAGACAGAGGTGGATTTGCAGTGTGTTGAGGTTACAATAGTGTAAATATAGAGTTACCGTAGATACCGATGATAAAAATCGTGACCCCATGGTGGAGGAGGAAACCTTTGGAGGTGAGGAGGAGCCGAAGGTGGAGGCGGAGCAGACCGAACATACAATAAGGATGGAATCGAAGTAGGCGGAGGTTGAGACAAAGGCAGAGCCGAATGGGTTGCGACGAATGTAGGGAGACCCTAAGATGGAGGGAGGAGATGAGGATGTGTAGGGGAAATGGGAATGCAGATGAAGTAAAAGTCGTAGTCAAATGGGTCGTGAAGGATGAAATGAAACCCTAATATGGGGGGAGGAGTCAAGGATGGACGGGGGAAATGGAAAAGCGGACGACGGATGCCCAATTTTGGATGGATAAAAAAAATTCAAGGGTGACGTGGTTGTGTAGTAAGGTGACATGTAAGCTGGAAGAATCCAACTTTAGTATAGATAATAGATATCTTTAACGGAGATTGGGTGGAGGATGCAAGATTAGTAAGACCCTTGGTACCTGTGGTTGGATGTATCTCTTAATATTTTATGTAATTCACTTTGGCATTAGTATATGAGATTAGGAATAGATATTTTCCAACCATAGTGGACCAGTTCCTTGATATTTTTCCTAAAAATTTATCAGGGTTTCCACCAAAAAGAGAAGTAGATTTTACAATTTGTCTCCTATCAGAGACCATTCCTATTTCCCTTCCATTGTATCAAATGTCACCAATAGAATTTAGGGGATTAAAAGATCAGTTGGAAGAATTATAAAGTAAAGGGTTAATCCAACTGAGTACATCTTTGTGGTTAGAATTGGTTATTCTTGTAAATAAGGTGGATGTAACTCTTAGTCTTTGTATAGATTATCATAATCTTAACCAAGTTGTGATAAAGAATAGATATCCTCTTCCACACATTGATGATCTGTTTGACCATTGAGGGTAGTCTAGTTGTTCTCTAAAATTAACTTGCATTTAGGATATCACTAATTATGGGTATGGAAGGATGATATTCTTAAGACATCATTCAGAAGAAGATATATCCATTTTGAGTTTTTTGTTATAACTTTTGGTCTTATAAATTTACCTATCATCTTTATGGAATTGATGAATCTGATATTTCAAAGGTATCTAGATTCCTTTGTGGTGGTGTTTTTTGATGATATACTAGTATATTTTAGGACAAAGTTGGATCATGAGAAACAATTGGCTATAGTTTTGTGTATCTTACAGGAGCATCGTCTATATTTCAAGTTATCAAAGTATGATTTCTAGATACAAGAGGTATGTTTCCTTGGACATGTCATTTCTAAAAATAATAATTTTTGTATAACTAGAAAAGATAAAAGTTTTTATCTAGTAGAAACCACTGAATAATTTCTTTGAGATACATAGTTTATTTGGCTTGGTGGGATACTATAGGTGTTTGTACATGACTTTTCATCTTTGGAATCACCGATGAATGATTTGATGAGGAAAGGTGTTCATTTCCAATGGAATGGGGAATTTCATAAATCCTTTCAAGAGTATAAGTTTAGACTTACATTGGAACCTATCCTTATATTTATAGAGTCTGGAAAGGGATATATAGTCTATTGTGATGTATCAGGATCAGGTATGGGATGTGTTATCATGCAGGGGGTCATGTTGTTGCTTACGGTTCACAACACTTGCGTTTTCATGAGAAGAACCTCCCATCACATGATTTGGAATTAGCTAATGTAGTCCATGATTTGAAAACATGGAATCATTATATGTTTGATAAGAAATTTATGGTGTTTATAGATCATAAGAGTTTGAAACACATTTTATCACAAATATATTTGAATCTATGGAAAAGAAGATGGATGTAATACCTTCCAATGTTCAACTTTGAATTGATGTATACCCCAGGTAAAGGAAATTCAATGGTGGATGTATTAATAAGGAAGTCGTATAATTATTTGGACAAAGAAGCTTCATATCAGTAGTAGTTGATTTCAGTCATAACATACATGCACCTATATTATAATGACTATGGTGATGTTGCAGTTTTCTTCCATGTTTTGTTGGTTCCTTATTTGGTTAGGAAATTTAGAAAGTCTCAGACATATGATCCTAAATGTGTTATAATGAGGTCAAAAATAAATTTTAGGGAGACTATTGAGGGATGGAAGATGTATGGGAGTTCTATTATGATGTTTAGAGAACGGATCTTGAAACCTTTAGTTTTTTAGGAATAAATTATTAATGCTTACCACCATTCAAAATAGGTTATTTTTTTAAGAATTCAAAAGATGTATGGAGTGATTAAAGTACATTTTTGGTGGGTTTGAATGAAAAAGGAAGTGGATAAGATTGTTTTGAGATACCTTACCTATTATTAGGTAAAGTTTAAACACTAGTGACCAGCAGGCATGTTGCAGTCTCAATCGATTCCTTTGTGGAAATGGGAGAATATAGACATATATTTTTGTGGTAAGTCTAGAAATAATGGTTAGAAAACATGATAACATATGGGTAATTTTGGATAATATTGTGAAGTAAACTATTTTTTTCTATATTCATGAATCCCATACAGTGGAGGAATTGTCCAAAATCTATATCCAAGAAGTTGTAAAGAGGCATGGAATTCTAGTCTCAATTATACCTAATCGATACCCTAGGTTTAAATCTCATTTTTGGAAGTCTTTATATCAAGCCCTTGGGAATTAGTTGACTATGATAATAATTCACCATCCTCAAACAAATAGAAATTCTTAGTGGATTATCCAAATATTGGAGGATAATCCTAGGGCTCATGTAATGGATTTTGATGGCTCATAGGAGGAGCACATAAAGGTAGTGGAGTTATCATTAAAAAATAGTTATTTCCTCAATACACATTCCCTTTTGAGATAAATTAAAGAATTGGTGAGGTGAGAAATTAGTTGACTTTGTTTTCATAGTTTAGTTTAGTGCGTAATGTTTTTTATGTATCTCAATTAAAGAAGTATCAACCAGATCATGAACATGTGATTCAATGGGATCACATTGACCAAGACCTAGATGCTACATTGATTCATGTTTCGGTATAGATTCTAGATAGGAAAGAGAGATACTTGCATGGTAAAATCATTGGTCTTGTGCAGTTTTTATGAAAACATGGTCAGGTTTAGGAAGAAACATGGGAGTGTGAAAAAGAAATTTTTGAGTAATGGCCCAAAATCTTTTCGGAAAACTTTATTTCTCTTATTTATGAGGATGGAAAGACCGATTGTGAGGGGAATGTGGCACCCATGGTTTTAGTAAATTAGCCCTTTATTCATGTATTTTTAAGTCTATATAATTATTAGGTTGTGTTTTGGGAGATTCTGAATGGTTTTGACACTTATTGAAGGATTTTCTGGAGGTGCACGGTTTGAGAACGGTTAGTAAAAACTATGAAACACTTCCAAAAAACCATGAAAAGTAAAACATATGTCACTAAGTAGAAACACAGTTGGAACATGGTTCATCTAACCATGTTAGAAAAATGCATGATGGGTTTCTTGAGATAGTATCTCATTCATAGTCAGCATTCGGTTTGACTAACTGTGCACCCTGAATGTGAAATGTGAATTTTCATATTTGAAATTTGTGGATCTAAATTGGTTTAAGTACCATGATCCATTTTAATTTCCTAATATTTATTAATACTGAATTTGTTTTCCTCCTACGGATTGAGAGGTGGTTCCCTTCAATCTGGTAGAAATATTTAGGTTTTTCGAAGATAGTGGAGATCCAGATTCATTGGTAAGTGCTCGTTCTTGGTTTTTCTTCACCAATCTCTTCTCCTTCCCTTTCCTAGAACCTTAGATCTATTTTTTGTGGATATATTCATGTTCCATGATGTGAATTGTGATTTTTATGGTTGGATTTAGTGAAGGGAAGGTGATTCATGATCAGATCTAGAGAATCATTGTGTCGTTATTTGTTTTCACCAATGTTTTTTGAGGTAAGTGTATTCTCTCTCAATTAATATTTATTAGAACTTATGGTATTAGTTTCAATTTAATGATATTATTGAAATTATTGTGAAATATTATGTGATTCTTGATGAAAATCATGTTTTGGAAATGTCTTGGATATTTTGAAAATTGATTGGTTTTTGTAAAACCCCTTGTTTATAATTTTAAAATCATGTTTTAAAATTATGGTTTGGTTTGACATGTGTAAAGTATTTTTTGAAATGATTTAAAGAAATAAATTGATTGATTTAAATTACTTGGCATGATGTTTGCATAAACGGTTGGGCATGAGTTGAATGGGATGAATAATGGTCATAAAGTACAACCATCAATGGGATGGAATATGGATATGAACTTCCACCATTAATGGAAACACCATTCTTGAGTGTATGTGTGTGTGTGGTTAGTTGTGTGGACCTGGAAAAGAATATTCCAAATGGATTTGATAAAGGTTTTAGAGACATGATTAATTTATTTCCTTAGAAAACTATTTTGTATTTTCTATAAAATGTTTTAAATTTGTTTCAACTGTTCTTTAAAAATATTCTAATAAGTTTTTTCCTAGTGGTGTGAGTTGAGAAGTCATTGGAGAAATCCTAGGCTGTTTAGACTCACCCCCTGCTTGGGCACTATTGTGTGTTTGCAGATGTCATCTATCAAGACACATGTAAAGGAAGGTTATCTCAATTCATTATTAATGAATCGTGATACCATGGGCATGTCTTGTTGAGTCAGATCTATGAGAAGGCTGGGAGTTACTGAGTTTATGTATTTGGTGTCATTGATTTTGGTTGTTTTTGGTTTCTACTTGTACTCCGATGTGGTTATTGGTTTGGTTTTACTTTGATTTGTATTTCCTTGTACTCATGCATAATATAATGGATTGTTTGGTTATTGTATTTTATTTTTGTTGTTTTATTTTTAAAGGGAAAATAAACCCCTAAATATTTATGAGGCCCTTAGAATTTATTTCCAGCCTTAGTGTCTTTAGGATGTCACCTAAGGCCAGTAACACCCAACACCTCTTCCCAAGAAAATGGGTGAGGAGAGGGATGTTAGAAAAATTGTATCTTCATAATATTATCATTGAAGTTACACTCCATTATTTCATATGCACTGGCTAGGTACACCTTCTCCATAATATTGGAACCTAATATTTTCTAGTTAATATCCTCCAGTATCTCCTTATAACACCAAATAAATGGATTATTTCAAGGCCCCTGATTTTGTATGGATATTTTTCATTACAAAGCACCATGTTCCATGGAGTGGGACGAATCATATCCCTATTTATATTCAAACATCAACCATCATGATCTTTATAACTCCTAGTAAAATATATTTCATTCCCTTTTATATTTTCAATTTTTCATGATTTTATTGCTTCTCCAAGATACTCTACAATACAATCATACTCATCATTTCACTCCTCTGAAACATTTTTAATCATGATATGGTTATTACATACTTAAATAAACTTCTTATATTCATTAAAAAATAATTCCTTTCAAACTCCAACATATTCTTAAATATATATGTAAATATTCATCAAAAAATCATTAATGTTATATTTAACATTACACCCCAATCATGATCATCCAACGAAATTCCTATGATATAAATTGATGTCAAGGTGGATCTTTATATTTATCTTCAAGTTCCTATATGTGAACCACTTTTCTGTATTCTCCATGATCAACCAAAAAACCCAATTCCATATATATAAATTTTATTCATTCTTATATCACTATCATCTTGTATTCAATGTATACTCATACTTCATCCATGTCTTCAATAATCCCAACCATTATTTATTATCAAAAAATCCTCCTCATATCCTCTTGTAAATATAAAACCAATTGGTTTCAACAATTATCACTCAAACCCATTCATCATAATCAATAAACAGTGATTTTTAGAAAATCCAACACAAGACCTCTTAGTTTCAACAATATATCCCTTTGGATGTTTTTAACAATACTTCCATTAATATCCATAAACCATTGATAGATAGATATTATCTATCCCCATTTCTATTTTAATCCATGATCCTCTTAAAATATGAATTTTATTTACTTCTTACCCCTACTAATAAAAAAATATAAATGTTCTATCCTCACAGGATAGTTTATTCCTTCTTCCCATTTTTTCCATAGAAAAAGGAATAAGGGTAACTTCATTAGCATTAATCCCCCATTTCAATTAACTTCATTAGACTCGTTTTCAAGATAAATCATCATCACGTCATTACTCTTCAAACATATAGATTTAGAGATTCTATGTTACCCCTTTGATATTCACTTCATAGTTCTATGAGACTTCACATAAATAAATCTCATACATTTTTTCCACTTGGATAGTAAATCAATATTTAAATGATTAAAAAATTTACCATTAATCATCCCATACCTTTAAAATATTCATCCATTTTATTTCATTCTAAAAAAATAGGCTCTTTAAACTAATAGTTGATTCACATATGGACATTTACCATCTTTTATTCATTCTACATAGAATCTTCATATTTAACCTAATTTCACTTTTAGTTGTCTTTCTTTCAAGGATATCACATGATTGAATTTACCACATGTTAATGAGTTATCAAAATATAATCTAAACATATTGATCTAGAAATAAGTGAAGTAAATGAGAGTCTAAATAAACAACTTCAATTCTATCCATGTCACTCACCTATTTCCATATTCTCATTAAACTTAAGAAATATGATTTCCTCAATATCAAGGTTCATGTGATCTCAATCACACTTACACAAGACCATAAGTTAATAAGAAGTAGATAACAATGAGTTTGATTCATATCACTATTTGAACCAATTGATATAACTTTTTCTTGATAAACTTGTGATACTCCTTTAAGAAAAATTAATAAAATCATTTAATTTTAAAAACAAATATTTTTCAATGAATTGATTTTATATGTATTGTGTATTTTAACATAATAAATAAAATTTATCATTATTATATGATGATGATAATTTAATATAATATTTTTATAATTATTATTCAAAATAGGTAGAGTTTAGAGTTCAATGGTAATTAGTAATAATAAAATCATTTAACCAATAAAAATATAATTTTATAAAAGAATTAATTTTTTATGTGTAATGTGTTTTTATTTTTAATATTTAAAATTTTTAAAAATTTAATTAAATATAATGGATTTATTAATTTTAATAATCTTATCAAAATTAGAAAGTAGGTTTAATTTATATTTTAAAAAATAAGTTACCATGATAAAAAGTGAGTTACCATGGTAATGGGTAAAATGAGGTAAAAGATTAATGTAAGGTGTTAAGGGATAAAATATCCAAAAATAAAATCTATAAATTGCATGGATAATGTGTTTACTGATATATCTATATTATTTAACTATTTTGGATCCAATTTTCTTATAAAATTGTATTCCTTACACATTAAGGAATGGATATTTTCTAATATGCCAGCCAAACTCACATATAAAAGGACCCCTCCTCCACTAACTCAAAAAAAATAAGTTTTGTCTTCAATATATTCTCAATTTACATCTATTGTAATCCTCCTTCACATTTTGGAACTTTTTCCACAATGGAGAGCCTCAAATCCTTCATTTAAAAGGAGGTCCATAAGGTACAATTTAGTTATTTGATGTGGGTATAACCTTTGTCCTTAATTATTTTCTTTATATTTTTTGGCCACCACTTCTTTAATATTATTTAAAAGTTTAATAAAATGGAATTAAAATTATTATTTTTCATTAGAATTGATATTAGAATTATATAATAACAAATTTTTACTCACTCATTTGTTATAACATGTTACAATTTGGATCAGTTTTACCGTAAACATGAACACTGCTATATCATTTCCATCATGAATGATTAATAAAACATAAATAATGGTGATATTTTTTTAATAATGATGAATTTAATATATGTTTATATTTTATTAATGGTAATACATATAATTATATTCACTTTAAAAAAATATTTTTATTGGTTTAATATTCCATTAAAGTGAATTTCAAACCATTCATTACAAACCATTGCCATAATATCTATGAAATTTTTATGGGACACCTTAAATTGATAAAAACATACACATATATATAATATACATTAAAATTATAGAGGTGATGAATGCATGATCAAGGAGAAAGGACTAAAATCACCAAACTGAGTCAAGTATGAAACCAATTGAATAATTAACACCCAACAATAAATTTTATATATGAATAATTAATAAATTGTTTATAATAAAATAAAAATTAATTATATTAGGTTGAATAAATATAAATAAGGTTTTCATATAGATAAATAATGAGTATAAAATGATTATATAGGGATTTAGTGCATGTCAGATCAAAGTAGTGATCCAGGGTAATGGTTTTTTGGACATATTCTTATTTCATTGGTTGAAATTGATTTTCTAAGAATTATTAATTATATGTTTGAAATTATATTTATATTATCTATCTCATATGTAATTTTCTATTTCATTTTATAAAAATTATATTTATTTATCAGTATGCCCTTTTGGTTTATGTACCGCATTATTAATATATATTTTTATTATGTAAAATTTTTGCTTTCTATAATGGTTATTTCTCTTCCATTTTCATGTTATTTATAAAAATATTTAAATTAAAATATTTATTATATTATGTATCTCTAAAATTTATCTTTAATCAAATTAAAATGAAAATTTTATATTTATTTTATCATTTTTGGTTTTTTTAACTGTTAAAAATTCTAAAAAGGTTATTTGATTCCACATCTATACATTTTGTATCAACCACTCCATAATTATTCATCATTAACTTTAATTTTTTTCATGTTTCCATTATTAGGGTGTTTATTATTAACATAATTTCTTTATAATTACTCTTCATAATGATATGACTTTTTTACTTTAATTTTATTAATAAATTATTGTTTATTACTCATATTAACCCTTTTAGATTTAGTAAATGGATAAAACTAAGAGGAACTAAATAAAAATTTAGTGTGATGGAAAATGCAGTGATCATAACAATAAAGAATCAAATTGTATGGGATATGGTGATCAATACATCATTGATATGCCATATTAGGTTATGAGTAATAACATAGACTATATTTACCACCCAAATATATCAAAGAAGGAGTAACTCGCTATCAATTCCTTTATGTGATAATGATTATCCTCCTAATGATCAATTAATTATTTATAAATAGATCAACATGACATTAAATATATTTTTTATATCAAGTATCATAACATAGAATGATAATTTCAAGATTTTACCATTTTAATGGTGAAGTAGACCAATATCGACTTTGTTTAAGAACACAAGGAAAAAAGAAGAAATTGGATCCATGGAATGAAAGGAGTTTAAGAAAGTAATTTTTTTAATAAATATTTTTCCTAAACACATTGCATAAAAATAAAGTAATAATTTATCAAATATAAGAAACAATTAGAAGAATCAGTTGGTTCTTAAGAATAAAACTTCATAAGACTTACATGGTATACCTATGGTTACATCAATGATTTAAAAAATATCAATTAATTAGTGGATTTAAAAAATGTCTTAAAATACTCATCTATATGGTAAATTAGTAGCTATTAAGAAATTATTTGACACTCTTAAGGTATAAATGGAAAATGGGGATCTCATTATTCTTTTTGGTTTTGGTATAAGAAAAGGGAAATTGGGTTTTATGGGTGTCTAAATGATAAAGACCATAGAGGATAGGAGATTCTGCAATCTACAAATCGTAAATATGATAATTAAAAACTAATAAATTTCCAAAAAGGAATGGTAAAATGTTTCAAGTGTCAAAGAGGAGGTCATTAAGTATATGAATGTAAATGAAATGTGAAGAGGAAAATTAACATAATGGATAAGAATGTGGTTCAACCTAATGCACTATAAACACTCCAATGATTCAAATGTAATGAATATGGTCTTTATGAAAATTAATGCCCAATCCATGGGAAAATGAGGAAAATAATTATAAAAAAATCCAAAACCAATAGATAAAGGAAGAGATTATGAAATCACTACCACTAAGGTGGATTATGATACAAAATATGTAAAAGGTGCACTTATTATCCACTCTGAAACTATAAAAAAATTATTTGATTCTTGATCTTAAAATTACATAATATCTTACAAGTTTTATATTATTATTGATTTACCACCTCAATGAATGGATGTTGAGTTATTATTAAAAATATTTAGTGATGTGATGATTTCATTCAATGTTTGTAAATATTCTTTAATTAAGTTTTTTGGGAAGATACTTCCTATAATTTTGGCTATTCTTTCCTTGGAATAATTTTATACGATAGTGGTCATGGATTATCTCTCTACATAGATCCTATATTAATGTAATGGATAGGGAAATCACATTTCATATCCTAAATTATTTTGTAATCAAATGTTGATGAAAGGATGACTATATAATTCCATTAGAAATTAATTCCTTATTATGAGTCTTAAAACCTACCAAGGAGTGAAATTTATCCCAAATGGTTAGAGGGGTTGAAAAATAAATATATTCCAATTTTATGTGAATATGTTGATGTATTTATCATGGGGTTTATTGTTATTTCTATAGATCATAAGGTTTCATTTTTAATTGGAACCATACCTAGTTCAATGCCTATATCAAATAGTTTATAAAGAATTCCTCCTATCAAATTAAAGTAATTGAAAAATAATCTCTAAAATAATTTGTATAAGGTTTTTTTACAAAAAATTGATTATAGATGGGGCTATTTATTTCTTTTTATGAAGAAAATGGATGGATCAATGCATCATAACATTTATTATCATAATCTTACTAAGATCACAATCAAGAATGAGAAATATATAAATATTAATGATTTCTTTATCAACATTAGTTGGATAAATACTTATTAAAGTTGGATATTTGATTTTTATATCATCAAATAAGGGTTAAAATGGAATATATACCCAAGAAAACCATTGATAAATGATATAGAAACCATGAATTCTTAGTGATTCAATCCAAAAAAACAAATTTTGATGTTATCTTTATAGATATGATGGATAGATTCTTTATAGATTAGCTTGATTAATTTTTTATTTTCTTTATTAATATAACTCACAAATATTACAAGTGCAACAATGAATGTTTAGATTAATTTAAAGATTATGTTGTAGTAATTTGAAATATATATAGTGTTAAAAATTCATAAGTAATGAATTTTTGAATTAAAATTGTTCCTCTTAGGCCATATCATCATAATATAGGACATATTGGAGGACCCAACAAGGGAAGAGGTGATTAAAGAATTCCCAAACCCAATATATATAACATATATCTGTCGATTTTTGACATAGGTATTATACCATCAATTTTTTTAAGAAATATCTCATGATTATCAAATCCACTAACCAAGAAAACACTAAATGAATAATGCTTCTCTAGATAAAATAATGTGAGGATGGTTTAAAAGACGTTAAATAGAGTTTCTTCACTACACATGTAGTCACACAACTCTACATTGGATAAGGGTTTTTTATCTATAGTGATGCTTAAAATAGAGGCATAGTATGTTTAATTATTTAAAATGAAAAGGTAATAGGTTCCACCTCATGTAAATTAATGGTTAATGAGAAAATTTATGCTACATATGATCTGGAGTTAGTATGGTTAATTTTATATTAATTTTAAAAACCCCTATCCACAAAGTGTTACCATCCTAGGATAGAAATGAGGTAAGAGAGATGGTGGCTTCCTGAGTTCCACCTCTATAGGCCCCAGTTTAGAGACTGGAATTGAGGGTATAATAATCATAAATTTGGGAGGCATTACCCTCTAAGAGAAACATATGGAAGAGAGAGATAAGACAGATACAACAATCAACACTTTCTAGGATATGTGTGTGTGAGAGAGAGAGATATTGTGTAAAGAAATATCATGTGAAAACATGAAATGACATGCAGTACTTTTAAAACTAAAAATAAAACTAAAATTACCAAATAGTTACATATGGCAGTGACCACGAATCCCAAACATCTCATGAAAAACCACGATCAAGTAATAACTAAATATCTAACCTTCTCTAGATGACCTAAAAATAGCTTATATACAAAGGGTGATCATAATAGTACACTCGCTATGATCCTACCTAGAGCCTCTCATGCAAAAGATAATGGAAGAATGATAAATCACAATGAAAAATAGTGAAACTAACGCGTCACCTAAACAGGTATACTAAGTTCTCAGCCACACCATGTCTAACTCTCACCAAGTATCTCGTAAAAGATATAATATTATATAATAATGAATCATCATGGGTACCCCACTCCCGCTTCCCCATTAGTTTTCCGCTCTACCCCAATATCACACGTCCTGAGCCATCTCTCTTCAGAATATGCTAGCCCGAAGACACCTATGCAAGGTATCACATCATCACATCATCCCACATCACATCACCATATATAGTAACCAAGTAGTTTTACAGAGCCACCATAGCTTGTATGAGGTGTATCATACAATGGATATTATACCTCAAGCAATTACAGCCCATACACCGAGTAAGCAACTCAATCCATCATAGAAAATACAAGTCATTCCTATAATAATACATTGGATACTATATTCGATAATAAATGTGTGTGAAATAACTACATGCCATCACATCCCTCTATACACATATATGGTAAAACTGACTATTGTTCATACCATCTCAATTAACTACTAAGATAAGAGAGTGAGGTTATAGGGCGTAGTCATCCATCCATCATCCCACTGGGATGTTGGGGAAAAACCCATCCCAGAGTCAACTAGGTGTAGGTTTCCCTAATCGGCATGGGTGGGGTAGCATATGAAATCAAAAAATATACATGATATAATATATCTCACAACCACACTAAGTTCATAACCTAGTCTTGGAATTAACTACAACTAATGTCGCCCAGACTCCTAACAGCCACTGCTAAGACTAAATATCCTATAAGAAATCAAGAATTTAAAGGGATGCATTAAATTAATTATTTTATTTATATAATTTCCTTTAATAAATTAATTCATTTTACATTAATTAACCAATAAAATTATTCTACATTACATTACATTCAACATTAGATTAAAGTTCATGTCCTCCAGGCATAATCCAAACCAAGTCCACGGTTTATCGAGATTATCATCTTTCTAGTTTTTAAATTCCATCAACACCAACCCCATGGGTTTATAACTATTAATAATTATTATCATCATTCCATAATCTAGGAACTCTCATAAAATTATCCTAAGCTAAGAACAAGAGTAAACATGAAAAAAAAACACATCTAGATACCTTAAGAAATGGATAAAGGAATGATGATAAAACAAGAAAACAAACCATCAGCCATTAAACATATTCATATGTGAGAATCTTGGATCTCATCATCACATAAATGGGTAATCCTAGCTTCAACCCGTTCCATAACCTATAATTTCATCCCTAACACCCACATGTATGTCGTGATGCATCAATCCATCATAAGTGTCAACTACTACCACATCATCGGGGCCTCCCCACCCTATCACATCAACCATCCCAGGCTCAACCATCCCGGACTCATAACACATCCAGGCCTCCATACCCCATATCACAT
Source organism: Viscum album (assembly GCA_963277665.1). Taxonomy (NCBI): domain Eukaryota; kingdom Viridiplantae; phylum Streptophyta; class Magnoliopsida; order Santalales; family Viscaceae; genus Viscum; species Viscum album. The sequence goes on from OY728152.1 coordinate 1,771,865,978, forward strand.
TGCATAGAGAATCCCATATTTAGAGTTCATCATAAGACAACAAGAAGCAAACATAGTCAATAGGTAAATCTAGGCCCTAAAACAACGCATCTAGCCTTCACTTAAAAATTATTTATCACAGTTCTAAACTCAAGAATCTCATCCTTCTCAAGAAAAAAGTTAACTAAGGAGATAGAATTTATCCTTATCAAACAAATGGTTCTTATTTCATCTTAAATTAACTAATTCACTCATCACAGTTTCAAATTATTTGAAACCTAATGCATTAAGCTATAATAATCTACAAAAATCTAAACATTATCTTAGTATTAAAACCATTCCAATTATGATTCCTTTTATTATAATCATCAACAAGCATTAACATGCTTCATAATATTTCTCAATTCTATGAACACGTTGAATATCGCATTTAATTAAGTATTCGCATTGCATAAATTTGATTGTCATCAACCTATTAGAAACACTGGATTCATACATTCCTATTCTTTAATTATTCTTAAGATAATTAATTATAAATAAATTATAGTTTTATGTTCTTTACCAATTTAAACATGTTAATCCAATAATAAGAACATGCTAAAAAGCATCACATAGATATCACATTATCTAGAAAAACAAGAGGCAACCCGTTATAAAGGTATAAAGCATCATCATGTTATTGCTACGACCCATTTATTATTTAATCAGGTTCAATAAATATTAGGTTAATTTCATTTACATCCGAAGGGATAAACCATGCTAATTGTATGATTACATATAAATAAATAGTAGAAGTAATGAATCCCCTATTAAAAGGTGTCAACATTATTCACACGAGAATGGGCCAACATTGAGGGTCCCAATCACCTCTCCCACGTGAAGTGGCATCCATCCAAGGATGTTGTGGTGTAAAAGCACCAAAAAACATCCCAAAAAATATACTTTATAAACATGGAGATGATCCTCTATTACATGGTAGGAAGAAACATAAGGAATCTGATCAAAGATCCCTGAGAAAGGAGGTAGATCGTACCTCACAAAACTATGGATCAAATATGGGAAGTCAAGGATCAATCCCCATCGAAGGAATCCCAAAAATATTGGGAATAGGGTTGTCAACTTCTTGGAAAATGAGAGAAGGTATAGGGTTTTGATAAATCTCAAGTCGTTGTAGTATTTATAGGAGAATGGAATAGAAAATTTGCATGGCATGTAACCATTTACACATCATGTAAATGTCAAGTTTCATATATCAGAGAAAAATGTGTTTCCTTGAACCTTCAATCCTAGAAATATTGCACGTCATGTGATTCCCCATGAAATATCCTTAACAAGATGTGAACTATGAATACACAATGCGAAAAAATTCACAAACCATGTATTCTCCCTACTTCCAACTTTTAGCGGTTGCATCCCTCCAGACTTCCTCTAGTCCTCCTTTGAGCACCATGAGCTTTGAAAACATGTAAAGGATCGGACTACATATATCCAAGCCTTTTACATTAGATTCCTATGAAAAAATTCTCATCCTCTATAATCCAAACCCAACATAGAGAGAAAATGAAAATAGGGGTCATCCAAATGATCACCCCATGACATACCACTCAAGGATCTCATAATCACAAGAGATCAACCACCTCACTCAGAGAAACAAGTTCATAACCATGAAACAACAAAAAATAGCTCATAAACACTCTCCTAGAGAATATACCTCTCTAACAATAGTAAACCAACAACAAAAAACAAGAGGATACCATCTCATAAACCAAAAAGGTCAATATCCACAAGAGAAAAAAGTTACAATATAATAGGTTCACATTAAACTACTCATGGTACTAAGTGTAAATCTTCGAATCATGTTCCTAGGTACTCTCCTCCATGACATCGTGCTACCACAAGACACGAACCAAGGGAATAACATGCCCACACAACACCTTCTTCGAGAAATTTTGGATCTCCGAAGGTTTTTCATCGAAGGTCGCATCGTCGTCAAAATTGATCCCATACTAATTAATGACATGAGAGTCATCATAAAGCTAACGACAGAGATATAATACATGAAAAATATATTTTATTCATCTAATCTATGGAAGAAGTGCTATTTGATACACCATGGCTCTAACACAATCCAAAACCTCAAAAGACCTGAAAAAATGAGGAGAAAGATTACTGACACGGCCAAACCTTTGTTTCCCATGATTAGGAGTAACCTTTAAGAACACATGATATCCAACGTCAAACTTCATAGGCCTCCTCCTATGACCAACATAGGATTTACGATGATCTGGTGCTAATTTCATCCTCTAATGAATTACCAGAACCATCTCTATCGTATTTTGTACTAGTTCCAGCCTGATAATTGATTCCTCTCTAACCCCAATCCAACACAATGGATAATGGAAAGTTATGTCATAAAAAGCCTAAAACAATGCCATATCAATGGTAGAGTGCAAACTATTATTTAAAGAAAAATAAAACAATTGAAGTTTCCTCATCCACAAATCTCTAAAATTAGAGACACAAGAGTAAAACATGTGTTTAATAGTATGGATTGTCTTCTCTATATAAGCATCCATTTGCAGATGAAAAGTAGTGTTAGGAAAAAACTAAGAACTAAATCATGCTAGAGTTATCTCCACACCCTATAGGTAAAGTGAGAATATTAATTAGAGATGATCGTCCCCGGGACTCTATATATTTTCACCACTTACTCTAGATACTACCTTGAAAAAACCTCTACTGAGCTTGACTCCTTGATCTCTACAAAGTGGGATGATTTCATCAAAAGATCCATTATCACTCATGTAAAAACATAGATTATCAGAGCTCAAGGTAAACCAGTAACAAAGACTATCGATATATCCTACCACTTACACTGGGGAACATCTAATAACTAGAGAAACCCACCGAGAACATAGTGATTGAAATTCACCTTTTGGAAGACCAAAATTTGAGAGAAAAACTTTGCAACTGTATGCTTCAACCCAGGCCACCAAAAATGACCTCTCAAATCTTGGTAAGTCTTTTTCATGATGATATGTACCACCAAAGGTGAACTATGGAACTCATAGAGAACCATATCATGCATTGTTGAATGAATGAAAAACATTTTGTGGAACAACACCAATTATTGTCTAACCTCATACCAACCATCAGGGGAATCACCAAAAACAACTCAGTCTCTCTAGACCTCCACCTCAAAATCCCCCAACTGGGACTCCACCACCTTCTGCACCAAAGACGACTGCACTAACATTTTTAAAAGATAACCTCTACCACCAACCTCTCCCATATCTAAATTCATCACTGAGATCTCTTCTATCACTCTCCAAAAATATCTTTATTCATGTATGAAATCACTACATGAATTCCTACTCAATACATCTATGAAAACATATACCTTTCCTAGAATATATGAAATCTCGATGTCATAATATTATAAGAAATCTATCCATCGAAATTGATTCATTTTCAAGTCACACTAGGAAAATACATACCTCAGGATGTTATGGTTAGTAAAAACCAAAAAATACTTACCAATGATGTAATTTCGCCACAACTTCAAGGAAAACACAATTGTAACCAACTATAGATCATGGGTTGTATAGTTATGCTCATGGGGATATAACTATCAAGATCCATAAAAAAATGGATCTCTGCTACATTAGAACACAACTCATCCCAAGATGCAAAGCAACACAGAAAACATCAAACTAAACTCATTCTACTGAAAAACAAAGGACCAGAGTGCTGACCAACTTCTCCATTATGTATTCAAAATCTACTTATCACTAATCAGTCGACAAGATTTTCTGATCCTTCTAGGTCAATACAGTCAGAGGAGTCACAATTTGAGATAAATCAGTTATGAAACTCTTGTAATAACCTGTAAGAACAAGAAACTCCATACCCATGCCACTATCTTTTGGGCTTCCTAAGAAATAACCTCCTCTATATTTTAAGGATCTATAGTTAATCCATACTGGGACACAACATGATCCAAGAAACAGACTTTATGAGTGATACCAGCCACACCGTGTGCCTGATTGAGGTGTGGCTGATTCCTAAACATTATAAATTACTCATGGATCATTTTCCTAAAGTATCAAAACAATCTGAATGCATTTTCTTAGTTTTCAGTATATTACGTGTTCTTTTTGCATAAATTATTGTCAATTTTAAATAAAAAGGCACATTTGGATTCATACCGGTCACACTGTTCGTCGTATTGAGGAACAATTGACTCATACACATCACAAATGACACATTAAACATTTTCATAAAACATCAAAACAATTCAAATGATTTTTCTTGGTTCTCAGTATGTTACTTGTTATTTTTACTTAAATTGATGTCAATTTTAAATAAAGAGACACTTTGAGTTATAATGACCACACCGTGTGTCGCAATGAGGTGAGGATAATTCCTATATGTCACAAATGACTTATAGATCATTTTCCTAGAGTATCAAAACAATACTAATATGTTTTCTTGGTTTTCAGTATATCAGTTGTGTTTTTTACTAAAAGGTCATTTCAAACTAGAAACACGCAGTTTAAGTCTTACCAGTCGCATCATGCATCGATTTGATGCGATAATTATTTATACACATCACAAATGACTTATTAATTGTTTCCTTTGTCACTTTTTCTTGGTTTTCAGTGAGTGACATGTTTTGAACTAAAATATCGATTTTAAACTAATAACAGACACTTTTAGTCATATCGGTCACACTATGCATTGGATTAAGGTGAACTTGACTCCTACACATCACAAATGAATCATGGATAATTTTCCTAAAGTATCAAAACAATTCGAATGAATTTGCTCAGTTTTCAGTATGTCACTTGTTGTTTTTACTAAAATTAATGTCAATTTTAAATTAAAAAAGACACTTTGAGTTATCTCGGTCGCACCGTGCATCATATTGAGGTTTGGATGATCCCTACACATCAAAAATCACTGATAGATAATTTTTCTAAAGTATCAAAACAATATTAATGTGTTTTCTCAGTTTTTAGAATTCCACTTGTTGTTTTTACTTAAATTAATGTAAATTTTAAATAAAAAGAGACACTTTGAGTTATACCGGCAACACCGTGCATCGTATTGAGGTGCAGTTGATTTATAAATGTCAAAAATGACTAATATATCATTTTCTTAAAATATAAAAACAATCTAAATGCATTTTCTCAGTTTTCAGTATGTCATTTGTTTTTTTACTTAAATTCATGTCAATTTTAAATAAAAAGAGACACTTTGAGTGATATTGGCCACACCGTGCATAGTATTGAGGTGAAGTTGACTCATACATATAAAAAATGATTCATAGATCGTTTTCCTAAATTATAAAAACAATACAAATGTTTTTTTATTGGTTTTCAGTATGTCACTTGTTCTTTTTACATAAATTAATGTCAATTTTTAATAAAAAGACACACTTAGAGTCATAACGGTCACATTGTGCGCCTTATTGAGGTTTGGTTGACTCCTAAATGTCAAAAATGACTCATGGATCATTTTCATAAAATATAAAAACAATTAAAATGTTTTTTCTCTATTCTCAGTATGTTACTTGTTGTTTTTACATAAATTGATGTCAATTTTAAATAAAAGGAGACACTTTGAGTTATAATGGCTACACCATGCACCATATTGAGGTGAATATGATTCTTACATGTCATAAATGACTAATATATTGTTTTCCTAGAGTATCAAAATAATACTAATATGTTTGCTCGGTTTTTAGTTTGTCAGTTGTGTTTTTTTACTAAAATATCATTTCAAACTGGAAACACACATTTTGAGTTCTACCAGTTGCATCGTGCATCAGTTTGATGTGAGGCTACTTCATACACATAAAAAATGACTTATAAATCACTTTCCTAAATTATCAAGACAATCAGAGTGTGTTTTCTTGGTTTTTAGTGAGTGACATGTTTTGAACTAAAATGTCAATTTTAAACTGATAACGAACACTTTTAGTCATACCATTCACACCGTGCGTCGAATTGAGGTGTGGTTGATTACTACAAGTAAAAAATGACTCATGGATCATTGTACTAAAGTATTAAAATAATCTGAATGCGTTTGTTTGGTTTTCAGTATGTCACTTGTTCATTTTGCTGAATTTAATGTCAATTTAATTTAAAAACACACACTTAAAGTCATACAGGCCACACCGTGCATCAGATTGAGGTGCGGTTGATTCATACATGTCAAAAATGACTCATGGATAATTTTACAAAAATATCAAAACAATATGAATGCGTTTTATCAGTTTTAAATGAAACATTCACTATTATTAGAAGACATTTTAGAATTTCTTTCTTATAAAGTGATGGAACAGTTACAAATTTTATGTGAATATGATTTTATCAGGCTTATTGAATATTGTAAAGAGCTTAGGAAACCACTACTACACATGTGGTCTTTCATAGCGGGAAAAATGGCCTTTAACATCGACGATAAAGGGGGGTCTCGTTTATCAGTGCTGATAATGGATGCCTTTATCAGTGCTGATAAAGGATGCCTTTATCAGTGCTATTTTTAGCATGGATAAAGTACCCTCTTTATCAGTGCTAAAAATAGCACTGATAAAGGACTAGCCGCCTATGGTGTGCTGCTTATATAACAACACACCCATAACCTAAAATTTAAACAAACTGTAATTTAAATAATACACCCAAAGAAAACCTGCTATATACATTTAATTGACATCATCAATACAAAAATTTCCACCCATAGTATATAAAAAAAACACTGCTATTTAAATTTCAAACTAAATTTTTTATATAATTACATTTACAAATGTCCAACAAACATTCTAAAACATTAATATTTAATCTTTTTATGTATGTGATTCCCTCTAAAAATGTCTTCCCATGGTATCAATTATTGAACAAATCATCTCAACCTAATAAAAATATTCCATCTATATAAGAAAACAAATATTATGTCAGTAATACTATAAAGAAATAAATTAAACTTTAATATGAAAGAACAAATTAATAAAATGTCAAATATTTAATACAAATGACACATTTGGAGTTATATTGGTCACACCATGCATCCTATTAAGGTGGGGTTGATTCCTACATGTTACAAATGAGTTATAGATCATTGTCCTAAAATATCAAAATAATTCGAATGCATTTCCTCGGTTTTGAGTATATCACTTGTTCTTTTACTAAAATTAATGTCTATTTTAAATAATGACACATTTGGAGTTATACTGACCACACCATATGTCGTATTATGGTGAATCTGATTCCTATACGCCATAAATGACTCATGGATCATTGTGCTAAAGTATCAAAATAATCCGAATGTGTTTTCTTGGTTTTCAGTATGTTAGTTGTGTTTTTTTATTAAAATGTCATTTCAATCTGGAAACATGCATTTTGAGTCATACCGGTTTCATCATACATTAGTTTGATGTGATATTGATTTATACACATCACAAATGACTTATGAATCATTGTCCTGAGTGTGTTTTCTTGGTTTTCAGTGAGTGACACGTTTTGAACTAAAATGTCAATTTTAAACTGATAACAGAAACTTTTAGTCATACCGGTCACACCGTGCATCGGATTGAGGTGAAGTAGACTTCTATACATAAAAAATGACTCATGGATCATTTTCCTAAAGTATCAAAACAATCTGAATGAGTTTTCTCAGTTTTTAGTATGTCACTTGTTGTTTTTACTTAAATTCATGTCAATTTTAAATAAAAAGAGACACTTTGAGCTATACCGGCCACAGTGCGCATTGTATTGAGGTTTGGTTGATTCCTACACATTAAAAATGACTCATGGATCATTTTCCTAAAGTATTAAAACAATCCAAATTCATTTTCTCAGTTTTCAGTATGTCACGTTTTGTTTTTACTTAAATTAATGTCAATTTTAAATAAAAAAAGACACTTTGAGTGATACTATCCACATCGTGCATCGTATTGAGGTTCGGGTGATTCCTACACATCAAAAAAGACTAATAGATCATTTTTCTAAAATATCAAAACAATCCGAATGAATTTTCTCAATTTTTAGTATGCCACTTGTTGTTTTTACTTAAATTCATGTCAATTTTAAATAAAAAGAGACATTTTGAGTGATATTGGTCACACCATGTGTCTTATTGAGGTGAGGCTGATTACTAAATATTATAAATGACTCATGGATCATTTTACTAAATTATAAAAAAAATATAAATGCATTTTATTAGTTTTCAGTATATTACTTGTTCTTTTTGCATAATTAATGTCAATTTTAAATAAAAAGACACATTTTAATTCATACTGGTCACACCATGCATCGTATTGAGGAAATATTGACTCCTAAACATCACAAATTACTCATTAAACATTTTATTAAAACATAAAAACAATTCAAATGAGTTTTCTTGGTTCTCAGTATGTTACTTGTTGTTTTTACTTAAATTGATGTTAATTTTAAATAGAGACACTTTGAGTTATACTGGCCACACCATGCGTCGTATTGAGGTGAGGATAATTTCTATATGCCACAAATGACTTATAGATCATTTTCTTAGAGTATCAAAACAATACTAATATGTTTTCTTGGTTTTCAGTATATCAGTTGTGTTTTTTTACTAAAATGTCATTTCAAATGGGAAACACGCATTTTGAGTCTTACCAGTCGCATCGTGAGTCAATTTGATGTGAGGATACTTTATACACATCACAAATGACTTATTAATTGTTTTCCTGAGTACTTTTTCTTGGTTTTCAGTGATTGACATGTTTTGAACTAAAAAGTCAATTTTAAACTAATAACAAACACTTTTAGTCATATCAGTTGCATCGTGTGTAGGATTGATGTGAAGTTGACTCCTACATATCAAGAATGACTCATGGATAATTTTTCTAAAGTATCAAAACAATCTGAATGTGTTTGCTTAATTTTTAGTATATCACTTGTTGTTTTTACTAAAATTAATGTCAATTTTAAATTAAAAGAGACACTTTGAGTTATCTCGGTCGCACCATGCATTGTATTGAGGTGTGGATGATCCCTAAACATCAAAAATCACAGATATATCATTTTTTATATTAAGTATCAAAACAATATGATTGTTTTTTCTCGGTTTTCATAATGTCACTTGTTGTTTTTACTTAAATTAATGTCAATTTTAAATAAAAAGAGACACTTTGAGTTATACCAGCCACACCATGCATTGTATTGAGGTTTGGTTGATTTATAAATGTCAAAAATGACTAATATATCATTTTCCTAAAATATAAAAACAATCTGAATGCATTTTCTCAGTTTTCAGTATGTCATTTGTTGTTTTTACTTAAATTCATGTCAATTTTAAATAAAAAGAGACACTTCGAGTGACATCAGCCACATCGTGCATCATATTGATGTGCAGTTGACTCCTACACATCAAAAAAGACTCATAGATAATTTTCCTAAATTATCAAAACAATCCAAATGTTTTTATCAGTTTTCAGTATGTCACTTGTCTTTTTACATAAATTAATGTCAATTTTAAATAAAAAGACACACTTAGAGTCATACCGGTAACACTGTGCATATTATTGAGGTGTGGTTGACTCCTACATGTCAAAAATTACTCATGGATCATTTTCCTAAAATATCAAATCAATTAAAATGTGTTTTCTTGATTCCTAGTATGTTACATGTTGTTTTTACTTAAATTGATGTCAATTTTAAATAAAAGGAGACACTTTGAGTTATAATCACCACACCGTGCACAATATTGAGGTTAAGATGATTCCTACATATCATAAATGACTTATATATTGTTTTCCTAGAGTATCAAAATAATAAAAATATGTTTGCTCAGTTTTCAGTATGTCAGTTGTGTTTTTTTTACTAAAATAACATTTCAAACTGGAAACACGCATTTTGAGTTCTATCGGTTTTATCATGCATCGGTTTTATCTGAGACTACTTTATACACATCAAAAATGACTTATAAATTACTTTCCTAAATTATCAAGACAATCAGAGTGTTTTTTCTTGGTTTTTAGTGAGTGACATGTTTTGAACTAAAATGTCAATTTTAAACTGATAACGGACACTTTTAGTCATACTGTTCACACCGTGCATCGAATTGAGGTGTGGTTGATTCCTAAACATCAAAAATTACTCATGGATCATTTTCATAAAGTATTAAAATAATTTGAATGTTTTTGTTTGGTTTTCAGTATGTCACTTGTTCATTTTTCTCAATTTAATGTCAATTTAATATAAAAATACACACTTAAAGTCATACCGGCCACACCGTGCATCATATTGAGGTGTGGTTGATTCATACATGTCAAAAATGACTCATGGAAATAATAGATCATTGTAATAAAATTTAAAAACAATATGAATGCATTTTCTTAGTTTTTAGTATGTCACTCGTTCTTTTTACTAAAAGTAATGTCAATTTTAAATAAAAAGACACGCTTCGAGTGATACCAGTCACTTATTATTATTGCTCAATTTTAAGTAGGTCAATTACTATGATACCAAATATATTGACTAAGACATTTCAAACATATATATCACATATTAGTATATTAATATTCCTTACATAACATAATGATCCATGCCAGAATAGTTTGGGTCTAGTGCTTTTGGAAACATGAAAGCATAAAGGAATGGTTCATAAGAGTCTCTCATTGAGTTATTCTTTACTAGAATCCTTCTTAGACATATCATTTCTAAAACCATTCTTAATAACATAAGGATATGAAACATAATAAAGGGTGATCATAGATGTTCAATAAGTATAAACAAGAGAGATATCAATGATCATATAAGGATAACATGAACATAAATATGTTAGAAGGTGATATTAACATTATAAATTCATACCCTGAATATCATAGATCATAATCATGAGTCATGGATCAAATCATGGTAGTTCAGAATACATGAATATTAAAGGATCATAGAATATTATAAACTAAAAACATACATTTCGAGTCATACCGAGCACACTATGTATCAGATTGAGGTGTGACTAATTGAGGGGGACGATTAGTACATTTTTTAGGAAAATATTCATGAAAGATATTTTGGGAAGTCATACTTTGTACATTCTCTTGTCATTATCTTAGTTGTAGCCTCAAAGTCCAATCTCTCACAAGCATGAATATCTTTGAACAAACCGCCCGACTTGAAAAAAGGAATCCACTTGTATAAGAAAACAAGTCGTAGGTGAGTAATATTAAAAGGAACTAATTTAAACAAAAATATAAAACAATCCACTAATTATATGGAATGAACATCTTCGTGCTATTTTTGTACATTCTTCCACCAGGTATGCTGCCAATTTGTTTCTGAGCACAAATACATCATCTTGTGAATATGAGTATTTTTTACAGTCATAGTAGTATTATAAAAATATAAATTCACAAACTATTAATAAATATTTTAAATTAAATATTAATTATACTCGAAAATACCTCTTCAAGGATGATAGTTTTTTCATGGAATATAACCTCTCTCAAAAATGTACAAACATAATAACTGTAATATTTTCCATTGGTTTGTTTTGGAAACTGAAGAAACATTGAGTAGAATTAGTAATTTGATTTTATATGTGTTTGGATAGTGAAATATTATTATATATACCCTGATATTTGTCTAGTCATAATACTTGTATTGGTCCTTGTGCTTAGCCTCTAGCCTCATTCCTTATTTTTCATGATATTTATGAACTGCCCTATCATAACAGAATCCTCATTAAAAGATAATATAAATTATATAAATTTATTTTTAGTTATAAAATGTTGGATGTAGTGTATTAAAAATTGAAAAATGACATCATGTGTGGATGGTTTATTAGATATTCATACATTGAATCTAGGAAATAAATCTTTGGATTATCCAAATTTACCACAATGAGCATCCAATGCTTCCTAAAAATACAAAAATGAATATGCAATGAAAGAAATGAAAATATATTTGATATGATTAAATTATAGAGTTTTACCCCTACATCATTATTATTAAATATATTCTATCATATGAAATTTTACTTTCAAACAATTTGATCAGACCTGCCACTATTTCATCATTTTTATTGGTATCTATTTTCATTTATTTTGTAAAGGATATGTGAGGACTAATGATTCTGAACTTTTTCTCATGGGAGAATCCCTTCAATTATTTTTCATATATACACCTACCAAAAATATGAAATGTATTTAGTCATAATTAACATAGTATATCAGCTTTTGGAAAATCAAATCATGAAAACAGACCTCATGTATACATTTACAACTGAGTCACTTAGCCAATTATGGTCGAGGATTTCAGTTTCACTCTCAACACCAATGAAGTCTTGTTCTTTCTCTCTATACATATTTTCTTCAAATTAAACTATGTGTTTGTGACCATCTTTTAACTTTGTATCCACATGAGCCTTGAATGATAGTAAATGTTGATATAGAACAGGTGAAGTAATGGTGCTTTTAGTAGATCTTCTTTATCGTTTTGTCAATCCTTTCAATGGTTTTGAGGTGGTTTTTCATTTCATCCCCTTATCTTTGTCCGTTTGTAATAAAATTCATTGATTTAGACCTTTCTTCATTAATTGTTAAAGGTTTATCTTGAAAAGTAAAATGGAAATGAATACCTCCTTGTCAGCATGTTTTTTTACAAGATGTGACAGTCTTGCGATGAATGTTCCAACAACTTTTTAGAATGTATTAATATCATCCTCATGAATTGGAATAGGTATCTCTGTGCTCGGATCATGGGATATGGTGATCGACACTCGCACATGACCTGTTGGAAGTGGTCTGTTGTGCAGCATGTCCTTTTTGAATACTGAACACCATAGCCCTCTCCATAAGGCGATGGGTGGGTGTTTCTAGATATAAATCAAATTCATTATCACCCTATAAAATATCAGTATATAAAAGGTATCATTATGTATCTGATTCACATTTCATAGAAACATTTATTAGAATATTTATTACCTATGCTAAGACATCTCTTTGATGGAAATGACTAGCCTCATAGATAGTGGGGGTTTCTCCACGCAGTGGTTGTTCTTGAGTTGCTTCTTCTCTTTGCCTCTCCCTTGTTAATGTTTCCATAATCTATCTCTACCATTGTAATTTTCCATCAAGGTTAGATATTCTTTCTTTCATATATTTTACTAATTCACTTTGAACATCCTCTTGTTTTTTTCTGAAAATATGTTCGGGGTGTCACCCCAAAACTCGCACCTATGACGTGGCTATACTGTTCAGGCCACTTCAAGTCCACTGATAGTTTGTTTTCATCTAGAATAGTTTTTGATAATTCCTATGACTATGTCATATATAAAATATAGTAAAATAAGTGATCATTGTTATGTAATAGCGATTTAAATCAAAATAAATTTGTATTATGTAATACTTACACATGTTTCCCACACTTTTTGTGTGTTTTCATATATTATTATCTCGTATTTATTTACACGTGCCTCCTTCCATAGAACATGGCATGAGATGGAAGTGGCTTTTGATTTTGAGTCATCAATCTGCATATAAATAGAGGAACATAATTATGTTGTTGTTTCATGTCACATAAAAGTATTACAGTCGATTTAAAATACGTACCAATTTTTTTTCAAGTGAATAATACCCCATCCTTGCTTTACAGTAGGGGTACATTGGTTTTACTGCTAGTTCTTTATTTCCATCACTCATTTTTTGTTTCATAAATAAAAAAATGTCAATAATAGTGATGAATACATGTATCGTCAAACAATATATTACTATCCATAATTTACCTAAAAAGACTCATATGCATGATGGCCAGTAAATTCATCTCACACTTCTTGAGTTATCAGGTGTGCATGGATAATTGGTGGGTGTGAATTTATTTTCCCTTCAATATATTTAAGATGATGTCTTGTTAAAATTGTGTGAAATCCTCTGTGAATCCTTCCATGAAGCATTAATACATACTTCTTGTGGGGTTAATCTAATATAAATGAACTCTTTAATGGATTATGAAGAGTAAGTCAATGTTTCATTATTTTATTTTTTAGAAAAATAAAGAAATGATATCATAATGTTACCATAATCTCTTTCCACATCAGTGTCTTAAGCCTGGGAACAACATGGTGCCACAAATCTACATAAATCGGCACATGTTTCTGAGTGAAAATTCTATTAAAACTACTGAACATGGAATTTTTTGGGTTAACATGATGACCCCGTGTATTTCATCCCACCTCTAATTTTATGCCTTTGAATTTTGCCTTAATAATTTTTGCTAACACCATCGAACTACGACGCTCCTGTTTTTTTCTGCGAGGTCGGCCCTTCATCACCTACCATTTCCCCAGAATAAATATCGTCAATATGTTCCTCTAGAGTGGTATCATCGACATGTGGAGATGATCATTGTATATCTACACTGGGAGCAGCAACAGGTTGAGAAACATGTTGTTCCTCAGTAATGGGAGCACCGGTACGTGCAGAAGGTCATTCCTCTACACTGTGAGCAGAAGCAGGTTAAGAGACTTGTTGTTCCTTGGGATTGGGAGCACCAGCACGTTTAGAAGTCATTATCTATAGAAGTGGTTTAACATTTAATTTAGAATACATAAATGCATCATAAAATGGATAATAACATGAGGTAACGCAATGTATATTACAAAAAAATATATCCTGATTATTAAACTTGATTTTTATTTTTTAAAGGATGAAGGGATTTGAACCCTTAATCGATGATCCAAATCCCATCATTGTGGCCTCCTATGACATAAAAAATGTTGTCTACATTGGGACTGATGTGAAATTATTGTGAGGTCCCAATGAAAGGGTCATCCTTGGTTGAATTTTTATCTGACCCTTAAGTGGTTTTGGTCGATAACAAAACAATTGAACACTTTCAGTTTGTGGTATTTGAAACATAAAATACTTGTACTACCTATGATGACATTATAAAAAGTTCATCTTTGTACCCTTCCTTACTAAAATTAATTTTCATGAATCCCAATTCATCTATTTTAACAACACTTTTGTTATCAACCCACTTGTATTGAAAAATCATCACTTGGAATGTTGTATAATTCAAATCCCATGTTTGTTTGATGATGCCAAAGTATGACATATTCACATAAATTTGTTTTCTGTCATTAGTACTAGAAACATTCATCACTTCATCCACGAGTGTAACTCCACTATTTTTTATAGTACTATCTTCATCATGATCATTTGTATAGAATGTATAACCATTAATTACATAACCTCTATAAGACAATACATACACACTTGGTCCTCTGACTAGCCATCAAATTCATTCTAAAATTGAATTCAAGTTTTCATTTGACTCCTTAAAAATATGGTCTCTAAACCATACTATAAATTGTTGATTATGTGTATTTGATATCCATCTTTCATCCCTTTATGGATTCAAATGCCTAAAAATTTCTTTTTGGGTTTCAATATATGGGGAAACCTTTAAAAAATTATATAAAATGTAAAGTTGGGCCTTCTCCTGATTTGTAAAATTGATTATGACAACATATCTTCTAGAAATTCTTTCACCTGTAAGCTGCCTAGTATAATGAGATTTCAGTAGACCAATTCTTTCCACACCGGATAGGTGTTCAGTACAGAATTCAATAGCTTCCTCAATAATATATTGCTCTACAATACAACCCTCAGGCCAACTTTGATTTTTGAAATACCCTTTCAAAATATTTATATACCTTTTAATGAGGTACATCCATTTATAGTGTACAAGACCACATAGTTGAATCTCTCTCACCAAGTGAACCATAAAATGAACCATCATATCAAAGAATGTTAGTAGGAAGAAGATTTCCAATTCACATAATATGATGGCAATTTCTCTTTCCATAGTCGACAATTTTTCCACGTTTATAACATTGTTGCGTATAGATTTGAATAAGAAACGGATCTTAGTTAATGTATGATGTACATTCTTGGAAAAAATGAAACATAAAGCTATAGGCATTAGATCTTGCATCAAAACATGATAGTCATGTGATTTCAGAACCTTTAACTTTAAACCAGTCATTGACACAATGTTCTTGATATTCAATGAATACCCCTATATAACCATTACATCATTAAAGAAGTTGTAAAACTAATATCTCTTCTACTGGAAAAGAGTGTAAGCAATTGGAGGATGAAAAGTTCGTTTTTCATACTTCACTGGTGACAACTCTTTTCATATTCCCATTCCAACCATGTCCGACCTAGCCTTAATTCCATTCTTTATTTTGTCAGGTGCATTTAGCAACGTGTCAATGACATTATCACATACATTTTTTAAACATGTATAACATCAAAAAAATTCCTAATGTATAGAAAATTCCAATATGGTTATTCAAAAAAACTGATCACGTTTTCCAATTGGTTTTTGTAAGGTTTTACAAAAATGGTTTACCAAAAGCAGTGTCCATGTATTTTACTTTCTCAAATAGTTGATCACCTATTAGTGGACATAGTGTTGTATATTCTTATGAAATTCCATCGAAGGATATCATCCAATATCAGTACTTATGTCATCGGGGTAGAAATCTATGATGTCCTAGAAACACAGTTTTCAATGAATGTTATAACCTAATTGATTGTGTACCTTGTTCTTAGATGGGACACCCTTGAGTTCCTTTAATGTTATATCCTGAAAAATTTCCATAAGCAGGAAATTCATTTATCATCCTGTGAAATATGGCTCTCAACTTGAAATCTTCATTTCTGTAAGAATCATAAAACATAACAATTGATTCCCACACTAATTTCAAATCATCGATAAATAGAGCCAAATAAATATCAATATCATTGCCTAGTTGTTTTGTTCCGGATATATAATCATAGATAACATGATGTATTTTTGTTTCATATATAACCACGGTGGAAAGTTATAATTTACCAACATAACTGGATATGTACTATGAGTGTTTCTTTGAAAACCAAAAAGATTCACTCCATTTGTAAATAACTCAAGACAAAGGTTTCACAGATCATTTCCAAAATCCAGATACTCATGATCAATTTTATTCCACTGAGGAGAGTATATAGGTTGATGTAGTTTCCTATCTTTATTTTTTTTTGTCGGTGTTCCACATCAATTTCCTTGTAGTCTCCTCACTTCTATATAGGTGCCTAATTCTTGAAATGATTGAAAAGTACCATAAAAATTTTATAAAACCATATTCATATTTCTTGTATCGAAAAGAACCAAACTTTGGGTATTATTTAAATGATTTGTAGACCTTGGAAAAAAGTATACAGTCATTCAGGTAGACTTTTATTTTTTTAGAGATCATACCCATCAAGAAAAACATTAATTTGGTGTCATGTGTTCGGCACAAGAGCTCATTATCTTCCGGGATCATGTCATTCAATAGAGAAATTAATTCTGTAAAACTGGAATCACTCCATCCGTTGTCTGTTTTTAAATTATACAGCTTCATTACGACTGAAAATGTTGTATATTTAGTGTAACCACAATATAATGGCGTCTTTGTACAACTCTTTAACTGTTAAAATAATTTTGGGAAATCATGAAGTTTATCTTCAATTTTTCTTATCATTTCCACAATATGATCTTCATTGTCATTCACATCTATAATCACATCCTCGATATGATATTATTCATTATGCACACTTGTAATCATATCAGATGATTAATAAAACACAGTTTTATCCCATCCACTATCTACATTTTCTTTTTCCTTGTGTTTATTCCAACATTTATAACTTCAATCTATTCTATGATAGATCAAGTGTTCTTCCAACTCCTCTGGACTAACTTGTCTTGAATAACAACAGTGTAAACACAGATAAATGATTTTAGAAGGTTCATATGCATGATCTTTTGAAAACTTGATGAACTCTTTCACTCCATCTTCATACTCTTTTTTCAAATGATTGGTATCCATCCATTATTTATTTATATCTATCATATTTGATTCGGTGATATTAATATTTAACAAAATAAATACAAAAAACGTTGATATAAAAATTTACCATGGCTAAAAAGTTATAGTCTTTAAGTCTCCTTTGAAAACTATTTATAAAGTCATAGTTGAAATCACCTTAAAAAACCAACCATTTACACAAATTTCTCTTTAAAATAACACTCCCTTTTTAAAATAAACCAATCAGTTCCAAACACTATTTCTAAAAACCCTAATTCCTTTTTTTAAAACCATTTTAAATCTATTTAAAACCAAAAAAGGGTATGTTGAACACATTTAATTTTATAAGAAACATTTAAAAACACTTGAATCATTTTAAAAGAACCACTTAGGCATTTTCAAAAAGACATAAATCTTAAGTGAGGCACTTTATAAAGGATACATGAATAAAAAATAACCAACATTTTATAAAATATAAATCTTTAAAAGATTTATCATGTATCTCTTGAATAAATAGTATGAATCCTATAGTTTACTCATGTAATACTATTTATTAGTGAATAAGTGATAGATAAAGACATAAGTTTCACTTGAACAAAAAGTCACATCTCTTCAAAGTGGACAACCATCTTCCACTTAATGCTTGAATCATGTACTACCTAAGCTTGATCCTTCCAATACAATACATTAGAAAAAATGTTCCCCTTCTTGAGGATATACAATAGAGTCAATGTGCTCGAAGTGTTCTCAACACAATATCTCGGTGTCTAGTATGCATCTCCATGGTCCATGAGTATATGAGGATATCATCAATGAACAATCAAATGAAGGAGTTGAAATATGGATAGAAGAACCTATTAATGATATCCATAAACACCATCGGTTTATTTGCCGATCCAAAAGTCATGAAAATATTCTCATATAGTCTGTATCTACTACTGGATGATGTTATATTAATATCCACCTCTCGAATATGAAACTATTAGTATCCTAATCATATATCAATCACGGAGAATAACTAGGCTCATCACAATTGGTAAAAAATTCATCATTTCCCAATAATGTATATCTATTCATCATAATAACCAGGTTGAACTTACTACATCCCATATAAAATAAAATACTTTCATCCACCTTCCTTATCAAAACACTTGATCACCCTAGGGAGATATTCTCAGTCTGATAAATCCCTTCAACTCAAAATCCTTGATCTGAGGCCCCATCTCTTTATTCTCATACAGTTCCATAAGATATAATGGAATTGGTATAGTTTGTTCCCCTAGAATTAATTCAATATTGAACTTTATTTTCCAATCAGTAAGAATTCCATAGAGGTCATCAAGGAATAAATATTGATATTGGTGCACTATATGAGAAAAATAGGATATAGTAACTAAATGATCCATTGCATGAACTATGACTTCTACCTATGTTGTAATCATCTAAACATATCTTAGGTCTGGTCCAATCCTTCCAAATCCAACCTATCATTCTCTAGTTAGGATGAACATATCTCTCTTCAATGAAAAAAATTATATTTTTCTCCTATATAAATGGATGTGATCCCAAAAAACTATCCAACTAATCTATGTTAGAGATCACATCAAAACTAGTCATCCCAAGAATCAAGAAATCCCTTAGATGTTCGCAACCAAAAACTACAATGTAATATTTTGGAAATATCTAAAGATGATCAAATTTATTCCCCAAGGGTGTATCAAGAGATATAAACTCAGAAGATAACTTGATCAACAAGTCAAGTCCGGTAACAACTTGAGTATATATAAATGAATAAAAAACCCCTTTGTAATATAATATATAGGAAATCTTAGAGGTAATCAAGAACATACCTATAAAAGTTAAAAGGTCCCTCTATGCCAATAGCTAGAACTTTATCCACAATATATATCATTTGTGCTTCTACACCACAGCCCTTCCCTAGTGGTGTGTAACATGCCTAGGACAGTGATGTCTTCAATTTCCAAATATACTAATAGGGACCCTGGTAGTATATCATTCATGCTTTTATGATGAGATCCTTGATGGTCTCCCATGTATGAATTTTATGTATTCCGACCTGGTTTATAACAACCCACCACCTCCTAGTGGGTCCCTGAAGTATGAAGGAATCATTTTTTATTATTTATCCTCTAGGTTATAGACTAGATCAAATATATCATTGATGAAATCAACCTAGTCCTAAAAATATTGTGGGGCTCTAGTTACTTAAATGGAAGGGGGTGCTAAAACCGGATATATCAAACATAATTGACCATAACCCTAGAAAATCCTCTATATTGACCATGAACAGTGATGAATATAACCATAATAAAGCAGTTCCACTGCCTAAACCATTGGAGTATTCATGGGATAATGCTAAGTTTTATCCTCCTGTAAATCCGGTGGTGGAACATGGGCATTCCCCCTTACGGTAGAATTTTGGATTGCATCACCAAGAAGTCGCATCAGGCATCTTTTTGGTGGTATATTTGATACACCAAATGAAAACATATAACTCCTATAATGGTTTATAAAGTAAAATAATCAAAGTAGTTTACAGGCACACATAATGGATTTCTACAAGAAACCTTTCCTAGGAGGTTACCCACAATGATAAGGTACAACCCTCCTACCATTATGTAAGGCCTACATCTTGTCCTACAACATATACCTTAGTTAGAATCATACACACACATATATATATAACAAAAATCATTATCAAGATTAAATAATCCAAATATCTACACAATATATCATCGAATCACAAAGCACATATGAATATGTTTAATTAAACAAACTACCATAAATAGAAAGAAATAGGTAGATATAAAATGTTATCCTATGATCCTTTTTATGATTCATGAACACACCAAAATCCTATAAACTATAATAGTATAACATACTCATGATTAGAATGAAACTTTAAATCCACAACTATAAAAGCAGTCCCATCACTAGTATCTCTATGGTCTATTAAACATGAGTTGTACGGGAACACATGAAATTCCCCCACTCGAGTTCCTCACAACCTAACTCCTTTCAACCATGTTCTCAAATATTTCTAGGTAGAAAATGAAAATAAAACCCTCCTTTGATACCATTTTTTAACACTACAAGATCACATGACAAACAGACCAATTCCTACGCCACTAAACATCAATTGGGCCACAAGAATCCAATAACTAACCATATACTTTTCAACCAAAAATGTACTTAGAGCATTACAAGAATACTCACAATGGTAACACCTGAGGAGCTGAGTTCGCGGCAGAGGTGGGTTCGCAGAGGAGGAGGGCTTCGCAACAGAGCTGGGGTTTAGCGACAGATGTGGGGTACACAGAGGATGGATTAACGATGGCAGGATTCAGTGGCAAAGGAGGAGGATGAGGCCTTTGTGGTGGCAGCGGAGGAGGCGGAAGAGTTGGCGGCCGAGGAGGAGGAGGAGGAGGAGGTCGAGGATGAGAAGGAGGAGGCCGAGGAGGAGGAGGAGGGCTTTGCGGTAGCAGTGGCATAGGAGGAGGAGGAGGCCTTCGTGGCAGCGGTGGAGGAGGAGGAAGAGTCGACGGCCGGGGAGGAGGAGGAGTCGGCGACCGCAGAGGAGGATGAGGATGAGGTAGGGTTCGGCTTCTGCAAGAGCTTGAGTCGGGCGATAGGAGGAGGAGACTGTTAGGGTTTTTTATAAAAGCAGGCAAACCTTTTATCAGTGCTAGCTAAAAAGTGATGATAAATGTATGTTTTATCGATGCTAAAATAAAAAGCACTGATAAAACATCACTTTTTTAGCGCTATTTTAGCACTTATAATGATAGGTCTTTATCAGTGCTAAAAAAATGTTGATAAAAGATGTCTTTATCAGGGCTAAAATCTTAGCACTGATAAATACTACATTTATCAGTGTTTTTAGTACGGATAAAGATCTATCTTTATCGGTCTAAAAATCACTGATAAAATTATAATGATAATAAATTATTTATATTTTTATATATATTTATAAAATTATACCTATAATAAATAAATAAATATATATATATATTTATAATAATAACTATAAATAAATAAATATCTATTTTATATTTACATATTTAATAAATATATATTTATTTATAACTATAAATTTATAATAAATAAATTTATTATATTTATAATTATATATAATTAATATCTTTATTATAATCTTATAATTATTTAAATATATCTATATTTATTTAGAATTATATTTGTATATATCTATTATAATTTTATAATTATTTAATAACTATAATTTTTTATATATTTATTACATATATATTTTAATTATAGTCATAAATATCAATAAATTTATATATATATTCAAATACTTATGAAATTAAAATAAACATATTAATTATATATAGTCATAAATATAAATAAATATATTAATTATATATAGTCATAAATTATAAATAAATTTATATCTATTTATAGTCATAAATATAGATATAAATATATTTATTTATTTATTTATATTTATAATTATAATTATAATAAATATATTAATTATAAATATATTTATTAAAATTTCATAATTATTTAAATATAAATATAAATATAAATATATATAAATAATTATGAAATTATAAAAAATATATATAATTAATATATTTATTTTAATTTCATAAGTATTTAATATATATATATATATATTTATGACTATATATAATCAATATACTTATTTTAATTTCATAAGCATTTAAATATATATATATAAATATATATTTATGATTAAAAATAAATATTTATTTTTTATAATTATAATTATAAATATAATAAATATATTTATTATAATTTTTATAATTATTTACATATATATATTATTTATAATTATAATTATAAATATATGTATATATGTATAAATATTTGTATATATTTATAAATATATTTCTATAATTATATATATTTATAAAATTATAATTATTATAAATATATTTATTATAATTTCATAATTATATATATATTTATAATTATAATTATAAATATATTTATATGTATATATATGTGTGTGTGTATTAATATATAAATATATTTATTTATAAAATTATAATAAATGTATTTATTGTAATTTTATAAAAAGTGTATATATAATTATAAATATAATAAATATATTTATCATTTAAATAAATCATAATAAATATATGTCTTTAATGAATATATATATATATATATATATTCATTAAAGACATATATTTATTTATTTATAATTATAATTATAAATAAATACATTTAAAAGGTATTTATATATAATTATAAATATAATAAATTTATTTATCATTTAAAAAATTATTGTAATTTCATAATTATTTAAATAAATAAATATATAGTTATATAAAATTATAATTATAAATATATTTTAAAAAGCAATTATATATAACTAAATATTTATAATTGTAAATATAATAAATATTTTTATTATTTAAATATATTTATTGTGATTTTAAGTATTTATGAGAACATAATAGTTTCATGGGAACATGAATGAACCATATACACGGAGTAAAGTATAGATCTCATAAAAAATGAGTCATCATATATATAGACTACATGAATAGCAATGAGGATGTAATGTATAAATGTACATCCATGATAAATACATAACATATGAATGTTAATTATACTCACGCATCAATTTATAAAATTCATTGGAAAAATATATTTATTTAAATATATATATATATTTATTTATAATTATAATTATAAATATACATATTTAAAAAAATATTTATAAATATTTATAAATATATAAATATAATAAATATAATAAATATATTTATTATTTAATGAAAATTATTATATATATATTTGAATTATTAAAAATATATATTAATTATAAACATGCGCTTTTTATTAGATGTATACAAATAAACATTATTTTTGAATATAAATATAATAATTTTATATAAATTAATAATATTTTGTATTAAAATTTTTTATCATCGCTATTTTTAGCACTGATAAAGGGAATATTTATCAGCGCTTTTCACCAACACTGATAAAGGACCCCCCCCCCCCTTTAATAGCGCTTTCTGTTTAGCATTGATAAAAGCCGACGCATCCCTTATCCAGATCTGTGGTAGTGAAACTAGCTACTATCGAAGCCTTATCCAAATAACTTAAAGAACTCTCACTCCATTTCCCTAAGTATTATCCAGAAGAGGTTCACCAAGAAGAGAAAATCCCACCATTAGTTAATGAGGAGATCGAGGACGTTGAATCGTGGCTGAAGAAATTAGATCCTAATGTTGAGGGATGTTTTATAAAGTTGCAGGAGATAGGAGATGCCAAAATTATAGAAGCTAGAAAACTTTTCGAGAAATAGTCATTTTCTGATTTTTCATTGTGACGATTTCCATTGGATTTGTAACGCCCCGACCCTAGTTACCTAGAGTCGTTGCATTATTACATAACATTGGCATGATCACAAGGAAATCATGTTTCGAAAGACTAATTAGTTTAGTATTATTGGAAACAAGATTCATACATAAGTTTAACTTTACAGCTTGAAGAGAAATACAACACGAATATATTTCATTAGAAACATCCAAGACTCCTAGATTATGCCTGAAAGTAACTCATAACTAACTTCTTCATATCCTAGGAAAATGAAACATAAGAAAGGGGTGAGCTCAAACGCTCATTAAGGGTAAGGAATACAGTGAAAAATGACATAAATATTAAGCATGATGAATAATTGAAACCACATGCCTTTACTAATAATAAACATGAATACTTATATGGTAGGAATATGAGCTGAGTAAATAATGCCATAATAAAACATAATCATGGGTATTCTACTAGTCTAATGACCATATGAACCATCAATATTATTTCCATAATGAGGGAATGTATAATGACAGACATTCTGAAACATTTTTTCAAGGCCTCGGCCAAGACGTCTAAAAATGATTAAGGCCTCGGCCAAAACCATATATCAAATTGGGAAAGGGACTCGGCCAATTCCACGTCTAGTTGTCTCGTGAGACCTACCGATGCATCGAGGAGCTATAGCAGGCTCCACCTGTCACTTACTAAGTCCAATACATTCCTCATATGAAAAGGTTGAAATATAACATAAACATTCGTATTAAAACTAGCATATGAAATGTCAATACTTTAACCATAAACCATGAATGGTATAAAAATAGAATATCCACAGTCAAACATATCACAAAACCTTCAATACAATATGGAAGTTTTGTATCATAATAAATCAACTTCAAATAAACTTAAAATCCATCAAAGGATATTGATATAGATGAAATCAAAACCTTTTTTTAGAGATATATCTCTTTGTATTTTGAAATCATTTAAGAGTCACATAATTATAAAGAAAACATTTATTTTTAAAATATTCTTATAAGGTTGTAAGGGAAGCTTTGATGATGTTATAACGGTGGAAAATATCCACACCCGCCGTATAAGTTAAAAAAAAGACATTCTTTCCTTAATTTTTGTCAAAAAGTTCAAAAAGTACCTTGTTTGGAAAATGACAGAAAGATTCCTTTCAAAAAACATAAGGGTATAAATGACTTGAACTCATTGTCTAGTAAATAATAAAAATGTTTCGAAATACATTTTTAAGAAACATGGATGTGGATGATAAAGAGGTCCCAGTAGATAATTATGTATAAACAACCTCGGATAATGAAGAGATTGTAAAATTAACCCTTACCTTTTACTTTTCCTTGGTCAAGGGTAGGTTAACCTACTATATAATGGTGAAATAATTGTTATTAAATTATAAAATAATCATATACATTAATATGATATCATATATGATCTTTTAACATTGCTTTGTTAATAATATCTTAGTATTATCGTTGTTTCGGGTGTTAACAGATTCGTTTTCCTTTATATTCTTTGTTATGTGAGTCATATTTGTTATGGATGGGATGTATATTATTCATATCCAGAATTATATCAAGTCTTTAAACATTATTTTTAATCATCTAATGAAAATTAGTCTTAAATGGATACGATGGGGAATGAGTCTCATCGCGTTCGTGGAAACGGTAATCCGTACGTACGCACGAACGACAATATCATTATTTTGTTATTAAAATAATATATAATTGGATGTTATATCATATATACAGAATCATTATCATGTTATATTTATTATTTACATCAATTAAACATCATTATTATACCCATCCAAATAATAATGTATTGAATAACAATTAGACCACGAAGTGGAGACGGTAAGTCGTACATACGCACGTATGGTGACATGTCATTAAAAGGATGGATAGAATAATGAATTTGGTTGTACCATATTTATAATAACATCACAGTATATAGAATATATTGGAGTTATTATTTTATAATGGAAACAACAATTAAAGGGGAAGTGGGAGAAGAAATGAACTTGAAAGAGGTGGTGAGATATTTACCTCTTCTTCGGGTTCTTTCTTTTGATTTGATCAAAAGGGCTCCTTAGGTTGAATTTCTGACTAAAGGAAGGCCTCTAGGATGAATTGATGTAAGTTGAGATGATATTTTGTTAGGTTTTGGACAACAAGAAGGCTTTGAAGGTGTGAATTAGAGAGAAGGTGGAGTGCCCTTTTATAAGAGGGGTGAGGGGCACCTTAGGAAAAGCTAGAAATATTATTTTATAATAAAATCATTTTCGGTTTCTAATGGATCAAAAATAGATTATTTAAAGGATAAAGTGGGGATGGGTCTAAAACCACTCAACCAATAGGTTTTAGACATGTTTGGGTCACTATATTAACTTTATCTTTTAGATTTAACTCTTAGTTAAATAGTTTGACATTTACCATATCTCTTTGTATTTTTATATTATATGGTTTATAAACTTACTATATACTTCCAAGAGAACCCCAAGTGGTTCATTAATGATAAAAATATAATTATATAAGTCCTTTGTCTGAACCTTATATTTTTAATAATATTATATCAATTAATAATATAATATTAGTTTTAAAAACTCCTTTATGTCAATTTTGACACTATTTAATAATTGATTTTTGTTAAAGTCCTAAAAAATTTATTAATTCGAACTAAATTCATTTAATAAATCCTAACATGTCATGTTAACATATAAAATTTTTGTATGTCATCAAAACATTCAAATTATATTTATTAAAACATTAATAATACCATTTATTTGATTCTTTCATTAATTAGGAAAATATTGCATCATCATTGTGTCATAAATAAATTTAATTATTCAATGTCTAAAAATTATAAATAAAATAACATTATCTATAAAATATTTTTATCTTTATAATTAATATTTATAGTCTAAGATATAGCATGTATAACCCTATGGAAAAGTTGTTTTACTAAAAGATACATGCTTATGTCATTTTTGTATTTACTTTAACTTAATTAATATAAAGTGTCATTATCACTTACAAGTGGCTCCATGGGGTCCCAAAATCGACTCAAAGATGCCCATGGTTAGAAATTTATCATCCAATAGGGTTAGGACACGTTTTAGGGTAATTTAATATTATTATAATATTATTTTTTTACCCTTATTTACCGGATTTACCCTTTAACCATGGTAAATAAAATATTTACCGAAGTAATTATTCAAAATGTCTAAAAATAAAAGTTACATATTTACACAATTTTGACCTCCTGATTATAAATATGGAATCCATTTTTCTAAATTTAAAACACAGAAGTGGCAGAAATTAATTTAAAATTAATTCCCGTTGTCAAAACAAAAAGCGTGTTTTCAAGAAATAATAACTATCAAAAGATTGACACTTGCTTATGTCCAGTTTAAATGTGAAATTACGTCCAATGACCAACATTGGATTAAATGGTAAAAATATAATCTAATTATACTTTAAAATCACTCAAATTCATAATTTATCACTATTAATTATTTTGATTAAAAAAGTTGTTTTTAATTAAAATTTAGTAATTTTCACTATTCGTCAAAATATGAAAGTTATCAGAAAAGTACCAAAAATTCACCCTAAGCTAATTTCGATACTCCAAATCCAAAAATGAAGTCCATTTTGAACAATAAAATGTATAAAATTTCAAAAAGTGAGTATTACTATTCATAACAGCTAGTTTGATTGGTTGTGGTGTTTGTTATAACTCAAAATTGCGTACAACACATGCTACTGTATTATTCAAAAAGAAGTGTACCATGGAAGATTGAGGTGTTACATTCTCCCATACTTCAAATAATTTTTTCCTCAAAATTTCTAAAATATTACTGCATAAAAAGACTCGAGTGGTTCTTCATCATAAGTTCCTCAGGTTCCCACGTTGCCTATTCCATCTTATGGTTTCTCCATAGAACTTTTACTAGACGAGTCATCTGGTTTCTCAACACTTGTTCTCTGGTATCAAGAATCCTGAATGGATCTTTGCAATAAGACAGATCGGGTTCCAGTTCTACTTCCTCATAGGTGAGTATATGCGTTGGGTCAGACATGTATTTTCTCAACAGTGATACGTGGAACATATCGTGAACTTTGGAGAGACTTGGCGGCATTTACAAATGGTAAGCTACAAACCCAATTCATTCTAGAATTTGAAAGGTCTGATGTACCTGGGACTCAATTTTACCTTCTTACTGAAACGTATAACACCCTTCCATGAAGATACTTTCAAGAAAACGTGATCTTCTACCTGAAATTCCAAATCCTTCCTTTGGTTATCGTCATAGCTCTTCTGCCTACTTTGAGATTCTTTGATGTGGTTTTGTATTACCTTTACCTTTTCCATCGTTTCCTCCACAAGTTCTGGGTCTACAAGTTTTCTTTCACCAACATCATCCCAACAAGTTGGTGTGCATCATCTCTTTCCATATAACGCTTCATATGGTGCCATCTGAATACTTGAATGGAAGCTATTATTATAGGAAAATTCTACCAGAGGTAAATATTGATCCCACATACCCTAAAAGTCAAGTGAGAAATATCTCAATATGTATTCTAAGGTTTTAATAGTCCGTTCTGACTGTCCATCGGTTTGGGGGTGGTCGACAGTGCTCAAACGAAGTTCAATATCCAAGGCTTTCTGAAGACTTTTCCAGAATCTTGATGTAAAACATGGATCATGATCAGAAACAATCGATAGTGGTACTCCATGAAGTCTAACAACTTCATTAATATATATTCTTGCCAATCGTTCAAGTGGTAAATCTTCTCTTATAGAAAGAAAATGTGTTTCCTTGGTAAGACGATCAACAATGACCCGTATTGCATCGTTCCCTCTAGGAGTCTTTGGTAGTCTCATGACAAATTCATCGTAATATTATCTCATTTCTACTCAGGTATGGGAAGAGGTTGCAAGACTCCTCCAGGTTGTTGCCTTCCGTCTTTCACTTGTTGAAAAACCATACATCTTGACACATAATCAGAAATCTCCCTCTTTATTTTGTCCCACCAAAAATGTTCCTTCAAATATCTATACATTTTGGTGCTCCCAGGGTGTATAGAGAAATTGGAGCTATGAGCATCTTCGAACAATTCCCTTTTTAAATCAGGTATATCGGAAACACAAAGTCTCTTCCCAAATTTCAAAATTCCATCTTCATACACAAAGTCACTCAATCTCCCATCATTCACAGCTTTAATATTCTTTTGAAACTCTTCATCACCAGTTTGAGAACTCTCTATCCTTTCTAGTAAATATGGTTTGGAAACCATTTGAAAAAGTATTGATGTTTCACCTTCCATAGTGATTACCACATCCATCTTTTCTATATCCATATATACAGGATCCTTTTCAACTCTCATCTTGTTCAAAAATCCATGATCCTTTCTACTCAAAGCATCTTCCACCTTATTTTCCTTACCCGGTGGTAGTTTATAGTGCAATCATAATCCTTGAGTAGTTCAATACATCGCCTCTACCTCATATTGAGTTCTTTTTGTGAGAAAATATACTTCAAACTATTGTGATCGGTATATATCTCACATTTTTCACCATAGAGATAGTGTCTCCAAATCTTCAAAACAAAGATTACAGCTGCTAACTCAAGATCATGAGTAGGATAGTTTTTCTCATGAATTTTTAGCTTTCGTGATGCATATACAATAACTCTATCATTCTGCATAAGGACACAACCAAGTCCTTTCTTTGATGCATCACTATAAACAACAAACCCATCATTCCCTGATGGTAGAGTCAAAATAGGAGCATTGAATAATCTTCTCTTCATTTTTTCAAAACATTCTTCACACTCTTTTATCCAAACAAATTTAACCCCTTTACATGTGAGCTTGGTTAACGGGTTAGCCAATCGGGAAAAATTCTGGACGAAATGCCAATAATAACCTACTAAACCAATAAAACTGTGTACCTCAGTTATACTCATTGGTGTTGGCCATTCTTGGATTGCCTTGGTCTTAGAAGGATCGATAGAGATTCCATCCTTGGAGATAATATGTCCAAGAAAAGAAATCTCCTGAATCCAGAATTCACACTTGCTAAACTTCCCATATAATTCATGTCTTCTAAGAGTCTTCAGGATAATGCGCA
The DNA here is from genome assembly GCA_963277665.1 of Viscum album. Classification (NCBI taxonomy): domain Eukaryota; kingdom Viridiplantae; phylum Streptophyta; class Magnoliopsida; order Santalales; family Viscaceae; genus Viscum; species Viscum album. The sequence continues at coordinate 1,771,896,332 of OY728152.1, forward strand.
AGTGATTTTCATGATCTTAATAGCTTTTGAAGTATACCAATATATCATCAATAAATACCACCACAAAATCATAGAAATATTCCTTGAAAACTCTATTCATTAGATCTATGAATACAGAGAGTGCATTAGTCAATCCAAAAGGCATTACTGTAAACTTGTAATGATCATACCTGGTTTGAAATGATATCTTTGGAATGTCATCCTTCTTTACACACAACTGATGATATCCAAATCGAAGTTCAATATTTGAAAATTATTGAGCTCCATGAAGTTGGTCAGATAAATCGTCAATACGAGGTAGGGGATACTTGTTCTTTATTATTATAGCATTGATCTCCCTGTAGTCAATTCACAACCTCATAGATCTATCTTTCCTCTTCACAAAAAGGACAGGGGCTCCTCATGGACAAACACTAGGGCAAATAAATCCCTTATTACTCAATTCCTATAGTTTTTTCTTTAGTTCTACTAATTCCATAGTGGCCATTCTATAAGGGGTCTTCGATATGGGCCTTGATCCAGGAATTAAATCAATATAAAACTCAATTTCTCATTCCGGAGGATGTCCAGGTAAATCTTCAGGAAACACATCAAAATATTCTTTCACAATAGGTACATCCTCTATTTGAACATTCCTTTCCTCACCCATAGTTATTTCATTATATTCCTCCCCAATAATTGAATTTAGTTGAGCTACTAGGGGTGGATCTAGATAAGAATCAGGTGGTGACGATTCTGCTCTAAAGATAAGGTGTTCTTTATCATCGTCATCAAAAATCGTAACCTCCTTCTTCTTACAATAAATTTTCAGATCATGGTCTGAAAGCCAATCCATACCGAGGATTATATCAAATTCAATCATGGGTATGATGATGAGATCAGAAAATAAAGAACATTTATGTACTCTAATGGGGACTGATTCACAAAACATTGTTGTAATGATACTTCCCTTAAGAGTTTTGACTGACAACTCCCTTGATATATCTAATTTTCTTAGCAAACTGGGAAGATATAAAACAATGTGATGATCCAGAATCAAATAATGCATTTTCTAAACTTGAGGAAACCATTAAATTACCTGCCACTACGTCTTTTAGAGCTTCAACCTCAGCAGTAGTGATCGCATAAGCTTGGCCTTGATCCCTTGGCCTTTTCTGAGGTAAGTTTCACTGACTCTTAGGACATTTATTTTCATAATGTATCATCTCCCTGAAATTGTAGCATTGAACATTAGTAGCATCTTTATTTTCCTTACAATCACCAGCAATATGGCATTTCTGTCCACATTTGTAGCATACTCCTTTTCCTTTTAGACAGGCACCAGGGTTCTTCCTTCCAAAATTATCACTGGGTGGAAATTCAATTCTTCCCTTATTCCCTATTTCCTTATTTCCTTTCCCAAAGTTTTCAGTAGATCTCTTCTTCTCTTGCTTTGATTTAAAGTCATAAGACTTAGAGAATTCCTTTTCTGTCTTGATAGCACACGAGACAATATCTTCATATAATGAGAAGGATTGTGATACTAATGCTCGACGGAGAAATGGTTTTAACCCATCAAATAAACGATCAATCTTATTTATTGGGTTACATATATAATATGTTTCATGCCTCGCTAACCTTGTAAAGTTAGCTTTATACTTTGCGACATTCTCATCCTCCTTTTGCCTCAGACTCAGAAATTGTATTTCCATATCCGATCGATGGTCATGAGGAAAGTATTTTTCTAAGAAAATTTCTTTAAACTCCCTCCATTCCATATTTGATACTTCCTCTTCTTCCTTTGTGTTTTTAATTAATGACCACCATTGATCAACATCTCCAGTGAGGTGGTAAACTGCAATGATAACTTTTTCCCTTTCGCTACTCCCCAAAGCGTGGAATATTTTCTCTAAGGAATTTATCCATTGCTCATCCACTAATAGATTTGTACTCCCATTGAATTTCGGTGGTTATTTCCTCATGAAGCGATCTAACATTGATCCTCCATATTGTGGATCAGGGTGCTCCATATGGGTAAGGTTATTATTTATAACTTGAGTGAGTTGTCCCAATATGGTGATTAGCTGATCAGCACCAATTGCATCACCAACTCCACTATAATTATCTTGAGTATGAGGGAAATCCCTACATGGAGTGTGTGCATTGATACAGTTTCTATTCCTTCCACTAGGCACCATTTCTAAATAATGGAATACACTAGATTAGTTTATGAATCTCAATACATAAATCCAAACTTGTAAAACACTTAACATAAATTGAACAGTTTATGGATATAATCCATAATCATAAAAAATGTTTTCTTTGAGGAAGTATATACTCAAAAAACCTTCATAATGGTTTATAAATAAAATGACAATTATCCTAAGCATATCCCCCGGGAGTGTTGTAACCAAGAGTGCAGCAAGGCCTGTTGTCGTGCACCAGTTCTCGTTCGAGTATAGCTCAAAGCAGTGTTTTCGGGTTTTACCCCTAGGTACATCTGTGCCAGAGGCGCCTCTACCTGCTCGTATCCAGACATGGATGTATTTCTTGTAAAACTCATAAAATCTTTACAATAACAAAATTCTAGGAAATTCTTCTATACTAATCCTCAAAGTCTATCTTAGGGCTATGTTCTCTAATCAGAGTTTATCTAAATCTAGTTTCCAAGGTTTGTACTAAACTTCCTCTAATACCAACTATAATGCCCCGACCCTAGTTACCCAGAGTCGGTGCATTATTATATAACATTGGAATGATCACAAGGAAATCACGTCTTGAAAGACCGATCAATTTAGTATTATTGGAAACAAGATTCATACATAAGTTCAACTTTACAGCTTGAAGAGAAATACAACATGAATATATTTCATTAGAAACATCCAAGCCTCCTAGATTATGCCTGCAAGTCAATCATAACTAACTTATTCATATCATTAGAAAATGAAATATAAGAAAGGGGTGATCTCAAACGCTCAGTAAGGGTAAGCAATACAGTGGAAAATGACATAAATATTAAGCATGGTGAATAATTGAAACCACATGCCTTTACCAATAATAAACATGAATACTTTTACGGAAGGAATATGAGCTGAGTAAATAATGTCATAATAAAACATAATCATGGGTATTCTACTAGTCTAATGATCACATGAACCATCAATATTATTTCCATAATGAGGGAATGTATAATGATGAACATTCTGAAACATTTTGTCAAGGCCTCGGCCAAGACGTCTAAAAATGATTAAGGCCTCGGCCAAAAACATATATCAAATTGGAAAAGGGCCTTGGCCAATTCCATGTCTAGTTGTCTCATGAGACATACTGATGCATCAAGGAGCTATAGTGGGCTCCACCCATCACATACTAAGTCCAATACATTCCTCATATGAAAAGGTTGAAATATAACATAAACATTCGTATTAAAACTAGCATACGAAATATAAATACTTTAACCATAAACCATGAATGGTATAAAAATATAACATCCACATTCAAACATATCATAAAACCTTCAATACAATATGGAAGTTTTGTATCATAATAAATCAACTTCAAATAAACTTAAAATCCATCAAAGGATGTTGACATAGATGAAGTCAAGACCTTTTTTTAGAGATATATCTCTTTGTATTTTGAAATCATTTAAGAGTCACATAATTATAAAGAAAAGATTTATTTTTAAAATATTCTTATAAGATTTTAATGGAATCTTTTATGATGTTATAATGGTGAAAAATAGCCACACCCGCCATATAAGTTAAAAAAAGACATTCTTACCTTAATTTTGTCGAAAAGGTAAAAAAGTACCTTGTTTGGAAAACGACGGAAAGATTTCTTTCAAAATGCATAAGGGTATAAATGACTTTAACCCATTGTCTATTAAATAGTAAAAATGTTTTGAAATACATTTTTAAGAAACATGGATGTGGATGATAAAGAGGTCCCAATAGATAATTACGTATAAACAACCTCGAATAATGAAGAGATTGTAGAATTAACCCTTACCTTTTACTTTTTCTTGGTCAAGGGTAGGTTAACCTCCTGTATAATGGTTAAATAATTGTTATTAAATTATAAAATAATCATATACATTAATATTATATCATATATGATCTTTTAACATTGCTTTGTTAATAATATCTTAGTATTATCGTGGTTTTAGGTGTTAACGAATTCATTTTTCTTAATATTATTCGTTATGTGAGTCATATTTGTTATGGATGGGATGTATCTTATTCATATCCAGAATGATATCAAGTCGTTAAACATTATTTTTAATCATCTAATGAAAATTAGTCTTAAATGGATACGATGGGGAATGAGTCTCATCGCGTTCGTGGAGACGGTAATCCGTACGTACGCACGAGCGACAATATCATTCTTTTTTTATTAAAATAATATATATTTGGATGGTATATCATATATACAGAACCATTATCATGTTATATTTATTATTTACATCAATTACACATCATTATTATACCCATCTAAATAATAATGTATTGAATAACAATTACACCACGACATGGAGACGGTAAGCCGTACATAAGCACGTATGGTGACATGTCATTCAAAGGATGGATAGAATAATGAATTTGGTTGTAACATATTTATAATAACATCACAGTATATAGAATATATTGGATTTATTATTTTAGAATGGAAACAACAATGAAAGAGGAAGTGGAAGAAGAAAGGAACTTGAAAGAGGTGGTGAGATATTTATCTCTTCTTCGGGTTCTTCCTTTTGATTTGATCAAAAGGTCTCCTTAGGTTGGATTTATGAATAAAGTAAGGCATATAGGATGAAGTGAGGGAAGTTTAGAGGATATTTGGGCAGGTTTTGGCCTAACCAAAAGGCTTTGAAGGTGTGAATTTGAGAGAAGGGGGAGTGACCTTTTATAAGAGGGGTGAGGGGAACCTTAGGAAAAGCTAGAAATATTATTTTATAATAAAATAATTTTCGGTTTCTAATGGCTCAAAAATGGTTTATTTAAAGTATAAGGTGGGGATGGTTCGAAAACCACTCAACCAATAGTTTTTAGATAGGTTTGGGTCACTATATTAACTTTATCTTTTAGATTTAACTCTTAGTTAAATAGTTTGACATTTACCATGTCTCTTTGTATTTTTATATTATATGGTTAATAAACTTACTATATACTTCCAAGAGAACCCCAAGTGGGTCATTAATGATACACCTATAATTATATAAGTCTTTTGGCCAAACCTTAGATTTTTAGGAATATTATATCAATTAATAATATAATATTTGTTTTAAAAACTCCTTTATGTCAATTTTGACACTATTTAATAACTGATTTTCGTTAAAGTACTAACAACTTTATTAATTCGAAATAAATTCATTTAATCAATACTAACATGTCATGTTAACCTATAAAATTCTTGTATGTTATCAAAACTTTCAAATTATATTTATTTTAACATTTATAATACCATTTATTTGATTCTTTCATCAATAAGGAAAATATTGCATCATCATTGTGTCATAAATAAATTTAATTATTCAATGTCTAAAAATTATAAATAAAATACCATTATGTATTAAATCTTTTTATATTTATAATTAATATTTATAGTCGAATAAATAACATGTATAACCCTATGTAAAAAATGTTTTACTAAAAGATATATGTTGATGTCATTTTTGTATTTACTTTAACTTAATTAATATAAAGTGTCATTATCACTTACAAGTGGCTCAATGGGGTCCCAAAATCGACCCAAAGATGCCCATGGCCGGACATGTATCATCCAATAGGGTTAAGACACGTTTTAGGGTAATTTAATATTATTATAATATTATTTTTTTACCTTTATTTATCAGATTTACCCTTTAACCATGGTAAATAAAATATTTACCGAAGTAATTATTCAAAATGTCTAAAAATAAAAGTTAACTATTTACACAATTGGACCTCATGATTCTAAATATGGAATCCATTTTTCTAAATTCAAAACACAGAAGTGGAAAAAATTAATTTAAAATTAATTCCCGTTGTCAAAACAAAAAGCGTGTTTTTAAGAAATAATAACTGTCAAAAGATTGACATTTGCTTATGTCCAGTTTAAATGTGAAATTATGTCCAATGACCAACATTGGATTAAATGGTAAAAATATAATCTAATTATACTTTAAAACCACTCAAATGCATAATATATCACTATTAATTATTTCGATTAAAAAAGTTGTTTTTAATTAAAATTTAGTAATTTTCACTATTCATCAAAATATGAAAGTTATCAGAAAAGTACCAAAAATTCACCCTAATCTAATTTCGATATTCCGAATCCAAAAATGAAGTCCATTTTGAATGATAAATGTATAAAATTTTAAAAATTGGGTATTACTATTCATAACGGCTAGTTTGATTGGTTGTGGTGTGTGTTAGAACTTGAAGTTGTGTACAACACACACTACTGTATTATTCAAAGAGAAGTGTACCATGGAAGCTTGAGGTGTTACATGATTGACCTCCAAGATTTTTACATTTTTAAACAGGTCGAACCAGCTCAAGATACTATCTCTTATTCTATGGATGACACAATATATGAGGTGTTTATTTTTGAAGAAAGGATGGAGGAGGTAGAATAACTCACTCCTTACATGGAACAACTTTCAAGAGAAGTTTTTGACCAAATGGATGAACAAACTTGACAAATTCAGAGAGTTGGAAATTTTATGAAACAAGCTGAGTTTTGTGTTAATACTAACTATTTTGAGTCTAACATTGATTGTTATACTCTTCGTGTAGATAAAAATGTGGCAACTCATTTCTGTAATTTCATTGAAAGTGAAGAGGAATTTGAGACTGGTCATGTAGAGGATCTTTTAGAACTCCCAATGTTTATTGAAATTTATGTGTGGGAGAAACTGAAGAGAAAGAGGACTTTTTTGAGTTGTGCACTATAGAAAAGGTGGATCTTGATACATATGTAGTTTTCATAAATGAATTTTTAAAGGAGGCTCAAGCGGATGAAAAATCACATCTAAGGGTTGCATCTTTATAATATGTGAATAATATTTCTCAAGCTGAAGAAGATGGGAAACACCTCTATGTTTTTTCCCTTTCACCACTCCTCAGAAGTTACAATGTCATGGAAGGGAAAATAAAGGGAAGATGATAATGGGGTATTTCATAAGTTGTATTAGTTGTGAAAAGAAGTTGGATAGAGGAGGATATGGTGGTTCTTAAGCAAGAAGCCACACCCACCAAGTAGATGGCGATAAACCAATGGTTGTGTAGCTATGGACAATATAAATACAACACCTCTTGGGGGGTGGGTTAAACACAAGATTATCTTTTCATTGTGTTTTTAGTTTCTACTTCTGATAAGTCTTTCTTTAATAAATGTTCACAGTTTTTCATGTAGGAAGATAATAAGACGACAATACATTCCACAGTGCGATAATCCATATTGGGTAACATCTTTCCTACCCTGCAACTCCTAGGTTGTATCCTTCTACCCTTAAATTTCAATGAATTTAAATTCCTATTATATGCTGGAAATTATGTTTGGGGAAGGGGTACATTCCAAATTCTTTTCTTCTCTTCTTTTTAAGTTTTTTGTTGATTACGATTGCTGAAATAAATATAAAACATGCTATATAATTGAATTTTATTGGTAATATTTTATGTTGTCCATAAATAATTAATTCATGTTCATTTTAATGTTGGTTTTGTTAGTATGTTTGTGAGCATAATATTTCTTTCTATTGAAGCATAAATTCAATGTTTTTCATGAATAAAAAGAAGCTTCATGCTAAAGAAAAACGATTCAAAAACCATAAATTTTTACTCTGGTTTTAGTTTGTTGATGTACTTTAAATCTTGGAATTTAATGGTTTTGCTTTTCAATTTTTAGCATCACATATTTTAATGGCAAGGTGAATCTTTCAAGGTTCAAAAGGGGAGGTTTCTTTCTTTATTAGCATGCTCATCTTGGTTTTGTGATGATTCCCTTTTTGAAATTCAAAGTGTCAGTACGAAACCTTTCGGAAAATATCAGATAGTGTGATAGAAATGATAAGTAGTAACCAGTAGGTATTCTTTTTTCATGTTTTGAAGGTTTTTTTTGTGGTAAAATAATTTTTGACCTTTATTGTGATCCTTTTACATAAAAAATTACTAATGAATAGAAAATCAATTTGAACTTTAAAATCTTAAATGTTCATCCACATTGAGTTCAACAGTGGCGACATTGATGGGTTTTAAATACGGGGGAGGGGTCTTTAATGTTATAATTTGTAATTAATTGAGCTCCCATAAAAAACCCTTAATTTTTTTTTAGAAATTTTATGTTTTTAAGTATCACTTAGGAGTTTTCACCTAATGATTTTTTCTGAACATTGCATGTTGTAATGAAACTTTGAGGATATTAATCTTTAATACCTCTTGAACTTAATTGAGTAAATCTTTTCTCTTGCGCTCTTGAAAAAACGGATTTTGGTAAAATATTAAGAAAATTTCTTATGAATATTATTTACTTTGAACTTTTTAATTTGAATTTAACTCATAAGATATGCATCCAAATGCATTATGAAATGAAAACCCTAATTTTGGTTGAGCCATATTTTTTTCTTTCTATAATTATTTATGCTGAAATATGTGTTTTTTATTCTATTTGTAATTATTAAACCATCACATCTAAGTAGAGTGTTTATTTATTATTCATTTTATTTATATATAAATACGCACCTAGAGGTAAAGAGAATTTTGGACTTTCAATTGGATGAAAACCGGTGTTTCTTAAATTCACTTTAAAATTTACAATTTAAAACATTTTTATAAAAAACAGTAAATGATTTTGAGATGAAGAAATTTAATTTGAGGGGACATTCATTTTTATTACTTGAAATAATTCATGAGGAAAAATCTCAATGCAAATGGACTCTAAGTGACATTTTAACTTTTCCATTTTGAGATTCATTTTATACTATTGAAATGTATTAAGGTTTTCTTGAGGACAAACTTAAGAGTGGAGGAATTTGATGTAGCTTTTATTCATTACATTTTTCCACATCCTTTTTTAGGGGGTTTATATGTATTTAATACTAAAATGACATTAATTTATTTAAAAATCACTTTATGATTTAATTATAGCGGAATTGATAAATTAATATTTTTTATAATAATAATAATTTTTTTATTGCTTAATCTTTTAATTTTTCATTCTTTTGCGAGCCGATGACATGTGCTTGGTTCGATTTGGAGATCTCTGAAACCTAAAAGGAGCTCAAATCGTGGATGCGTTAAAAGCCATGACCGGGGATTCGAACGCCAATGTTTTCGATTTGGTGCTCAGATCTGCAAATGGGCCACCACCGTGTTCGACTGTAAGTGAAACAACGATCCAGTCTTGATCGAAGCCGTGCACTGTTGAGCCGGTCGAAGCCGAGGAAGGTATTTCACAGATGCGGGCCAGATTTGTAGTTTGACAACTGGAACCACAACACCGATTCCGAACAAGGTCCGGCCATGCCTTGTGGAAGTTTTTGAGATTGTTGAATCTGCCTTGTTGTTTTAGGGTTCTCTTAATCGACTGAAGCTTGCAGGAGATTCACGAGGGCCGGACATGATTGATTGAATGAGGATTCGTTTGAGAAACGATCTGATTGGCCATCAATCGTGATCATAATTCCACCGTGTTCCCAGTGATCTGCTCGAGTTCCAGGTGCATTGAAGATGATTTTCATTTTTTTATTAGGATTGAAGATGATGCGTTTCTATAATGATTTAAATTTTACTTAGATTGCTGGATAATGATCTGGGTTGAGTCACGAAGAGTTTTGGTGTCTGATTTTTGCTTGTAGGTTCAATCTATCGTGATTCAAGGGGATTTTTTTCTTCTCATTTGTTACAACTTTGATGTTGGGTGTAGACTGTTGTTTTATATTCGACGAAATGCCTCAAGGAGAAGTTTAGTTAGCTACTGGTGATAACCTGGTCCTATTGATAAATTTCGAGTTTGGGATGGCTTTTTAGATTTTAGTGTATTACTGACATTAGTAAGGAAGATGATGATGGGTGCGATCAAGAATTCCATTGTTGCAGCTTGGTTTTTGTAGTTGAATGTGACCCCAGAATTTTGCTGGGTACATTTCTGAGCCGACTCATGCAGAGTGGTTTCTAATATTTAATGAAATTAACAATTTCTTTTTTTAGAGACACCACTGACATACAAGTGATAGCTACATTATTAGAGGGAGTTTCTTTGTGTCACCTGGGGATGATAGCACAAAATGAAGACCGTAACATGAAGTGTCTTGTTTGTCTGTCATTTTCTCTCTTTTCTCTATCTTCTTCTTCTTGCTCTCTCTCTTCTATAAGTCTGTGCTCTATAAATATAAGTGTTGTGTTGTCATGTTTTCTCTCTTTGTACATGTCAACGAGGACTAATTTGCACACCTAGTTGCAGGAGGTGACACTCATCGCTTGGAGATAAAAAATCAATTTTGATTTTCGATGTCTTCACTCTTGGAATGTTACGACCGTGAATTTAGGTGATGTGAGAGCACACTCTGAAAATGAAGAACGACTTTCTACTTTCAACTCTGTTTTTTTAACATTTTCTTCTCTTTTCTACTCAATCGAGTTTTCCCGGAGAGGCTAGGGGCAATCAATTTTTCACGGGGAGAGATCCCGTGCGAATTTTATTTGACCTAGGAAATATTTTCCTAGTTTAGAAGAGTGCTCATGTGTGGGAGGCGATCTTGCATGTTTTTGTTCATTTTTCTAAGAGTGATGGGTTTGCGTATCAAGATATCAAGCATGAAATGCATGTGGTTGAGTTTCGACAGATTAATTCTTTTCATTTTATGATAGGCAGTAGGGCGAATCAACCTGGAGCTCGTTCATTATTGCAAACTTTTATTCTTCTCTTTGTTTTTGTTTCTCTTCTCTGTTTTTGTAGTTCTCATTTTCTGTTCATTCATTGCTGATCACTGTTTCATGTTTTCTTTTACTACTATTGATATTGATAAAATCACAAAAAGATTTTAAAAGAATCCTTGAGATAGACACAATGCCTCCTTGAGATCAATCTTTGGGTTAGAAATTGTGCCATATCTAGAGAATTATAAATGTATTCTTGATAGTTCATACAATAGGGTATCATAAAACATCAGCTCAGTCATCATCAAAGATGACAAGGATGAAAAATTCCTCTGACCCATCCAAGGGCATCACTCGCCAATGATCACTGCTAGCTCTCCATCAGCACTATAAAACACAACCTGCCTCTTGAAGCAATCCACGATAGCCTACACCAAATACAATCAGTTCATGCCGAGAATGATATCATATGGTTATATCAGTGACATAAGAAATCTTTCCAAAAGATGTGCTTCCTCAAAACAATCTCACAGTCACTACATAATTCATAAAAGTCAGATTGACCTCCAACTGACGTAGACAATATTAAGGGCAGTGGAAGCTTATCTAATATAAGTCCCAGAGCTTGGATGAGAATAGATGATATAAAGAAGTGCATCTATCCTGAATCAAACAAAGCATGAACCCTTGTAGAAAATAAGAAAAGAGTACATCGAACGATGTTTGGCTCATCTGGTGCTAGCAACGCTAAAACATGAAGTTGACCATGACTTGTGCCATGGCTTCGTTGACCCTACCGACAACCACCACCAAGTCCGTGCTCTACTCTCTTAGGATGAGGAGCATCTCGGGGCTGAACTCTGCCTCCCTTATCTTATCTCTGTTAATCCAAGACTGGAACACCCTACTACTACTGCCTCGGCTGAAACTGCCTCAATGGAGGAACCTGAAGTGGAATACTTAGAACATGCTGACTTCTCAGAAAGGTAAGGCACTCTCACAGCTGATAAACTCGACCACCAAAATAAAAACACACCTTATACTTTGGCATAGGTATGAGAGCTGTTTCCCCCCGAAGAAATGAGATGTCAAGGGATGAGACCTGCCCCTAGCTAACCGAAAGCCCTTCTTATCTAACAATTGGGAACCCTAGACAACAACTCTGATTCACAAGGGATCATGATGGCTCTCCTCTCATGATGATCTAGTTCTGGACAACTTCCTCTCAATAACCTCTATTCTCGATAGAATCTCAAGATACGTCTTCATCATAAATGGGGTGACCTGGTGCTGAATTTATGACTGAAAACATACTTTAAAATGACTCACCTTGGCCTCTGCATTTGGCAACAGGGCTGAAGCATATCGTAGAAGGGTCCTAAAATGGATCACAAATTCTCACACATTGGAACTCCACTATCAAAAGGTAAGTAGCTCCTGACGACTAGCCATATTTGTGGTCTAATAAAGAAACTCTACTTAGAAGTAGTGTCGAAACTTCTCCCATGAGACTACAGACTCCTCACGATCTCCAAAGAATAAGAACGACCACTGCCTCACTACTCCACATAGCATCATCAAAGAAAACTAAACCCATGGACCCCTCTGAGCATAAATCAAACTAAAATCTTTCTCAACTTCTTCCAATCAGTCTTCTATTACTGAATCTGAAATAAAACCCCCAGACTTCTACGAACTATGGCGCTGGAACTCTCTGAGTTTCCTCTTCCAAGTGTTATCGTCGTCGATCTCCACTCTTCGATGATCTGCTAACACATCATGTTGAACATCATCAGTGAGAACCTGACGAAGAAATTGACCTAGATCCATGATAAAAAAAGAGCAAACTACTGGAGCCCATAATCCTAGAATATGGAAGATTTAACATTAATTGATTAATTAATTAATTATCTTGTTATGAATTTAACCTATCCCAAGGTCTATGCATTTCAAATATAGGCGCAAAGAAGAATGATGCACGATCCTTTCCTAGGTCTCTACCTTGCAACCAATTATCACCTCAATCAGTAGGCTCAGTAGACATAAAGGTCCATGAATCAGATCACGGGGGGCCCTAAATACCCGTGTCTTGTTCGGTCTCCCATGTTTACATCAGTAACTAAACTTAGCTGACACTTTTCCCTACCAATCCATACAATCTCACCTGTGCCTATCTCCAAACTTCATCCTATCCCTCAACCTAAACCTTTGATACCACTCTTTCATGACCCCTGCCCCAAAGAGTTCCCTTCCTAGGCCATAAAAGAGAGAAGGGAGATGTCGACTGCCTGAGTCCCACATCAAGTTAGCTATAGGTTGTTGACTAGCACTGAGGGTATAATAAGCATACATTTGGGAGGCATTACCCTCTAAGAGAAACATGTGAAAGAGAGAGATAAGACAAATACACCAATCAATACCTTCTTATATATATATATATATATATATATAAAGAAATCCCATGTGAAAACAAGAAATTTCATACAGTACTATAATAAATGAAAAAACGATAGCGATCACGAAGCCCAAACATTTTTTGCAAAACCACAAGCCAATAATATCCAAGCCGCTCTCTAACCTACACCAAATGACCCGAAAAACAATTTATATATATACGTAGGGTGAACATAACAGTTTACTCAGTTGGATCCTCCATGGAGCCTCTCGTGCAAAAGATAAAGAAATCATGATAAAACATAGTGAACAATAATGAAACTAACTTGTCACCTAAACAAATATAATAAGTTCCCGACCTCACCATGGAAAACTCTCACCAAGTATTGCATACAATAGAGCATATAATATAATAATGAAGCATCAAGGGTACCCTACTCCTGCTTCCCCATTGGTTTTCTGCTCTTCCCCAATGTCACACGTCCTGAGCCGTCTCTCCAAAATAGGACAACCCACAGAAACCTAGGCAATGAATCACAACATGGAACTCGTGCGTGACATCATCACATCATCCCACATCACATCAACATATATAGTAACCAAGTAGATTCCAGGATCCACCATAGCTCATATGACATGTATCATACATTGTGTATTATACCTCAAGCCATTACATCCCATACACTGAGTAAGTACCTCAAGCCATCACAACCTATACACATTATATGTATACAGATCCTTTGGATACTATATCCAGTAATACATGTGCATGAAATAACCACAAGCCATTACAACCCTCTACACGCATGTGTGAGAAAACTAACCATCGTGCATACCAGAACAAGTAACCACCGAGAGAAGTGAGAGGGGTAGAGGGGGTAGTCATCCATCCTTCCTCCCATAGGGTTGTTGGGTAAAACACCCTCCTAGAGTCCACTGGGTTTCAGTCTCCCTAACCGACATGGGTGGGGGTAACATATGAAATCAAAGAATATACAAGATATAATACAGCTCACAACCAAACTATGAGAATAACCTAGTCGTAGAATCAACTGCAACTAATGTTTCTTGGACTCCCGGAGGCCATTGCTAAGATTAGATATCATATAAGCAATCAAGAATTTAAAGGGCTACATTAAATTTATTTTTTATTATGTCATTTCCTCTCATTAATTAATTAATTAGCCATTAATTAACCACTAACATTATTCCACATTACATTACATTAATCATCAGAGTAAAGTCCATGTCCTCTGGGCATAATTCAAAACGAGTCCACAATTTATCAATATTATCATATTTTTAGTCTTTTCATTCCATCAACACCAACCTCATGGGTTAAGAATAATTAATCATTATTAGCATCATTCCATAATCCAGGTACTCTAGAAAAAATATCCCAAGCTACTATCAAGAGGGAACATGCAACCAAGAACATCCAACTACCTCAAGCCGTAGGGAAAGGAATGCAAATAAAACATGCAACCCAACCATCGACCATTAAACATATTTATAAGTGAGTATCTTGACTCTCAATATCACATCAATGGGTAATCCTAGCTTCAACCCATGCCATCACCTTTGGTTCCATCCCTGACACTCACATGCATATCCTGATGGATCTCTCCATCATAGGAGTCTTCTTCTTCCACATCTTCTAGGCCTTCCCGCCCAATCAGATTATCCATCTTAGTCTCAACCATCCCTGGATCATAACACATCCAGGTCTCCCCATCCCATATCACATCACATAAAAAATATCACATCTAGATCACATCATAAGGCAGTAGAAAAAACAAACCCAATAGGGCAATCCATTCCCTAAAACAAGGCATCTAACCTTCACACATAAATGAGCTCTCATAGATCCAAACTCAGGGCACTTGGCCTTAAGCAAACAAATAAATCAAACCCTAGCAATTATCTTTATCACACAACCAGTTCTTATTCCATCTTGAATTAACTGATTCATTAATCACAGTTTCAAACTACATGCAACCTAAGACATCAAGCTATAACAAACTATAAAAATCTAATCATGCTCTTAGCATTAAAACCATTCCCATTATCATTCCATTTATTATCGTCATCAACTATCATTAACATGCTTCACATTATTTATCAATTTCATGAACACATGGAAGAACACATTTAATTAAGCATGTGCACTGCATGAATTTCATTACCATCAAATTATAAGAAACAACATATTCGTACATGCCTATTCTTTAATTATTCTTAAGGAAATTAATTGTTAATTAATTCTAGCTTTACTTTCTTTACCAATTTCAACATGCTACTCTGAGCATAAGAACATGTTAACAAATCATAAAATCGATACCACATTACATAGAAAAACAAGAGGCAAACTGTTATAATGATATAAATCATCAACATGCGATCACTATAACCCATTTCATATTTAATTTGGTTCAATATTTTTTAGGTTAATTTCATTTCCATACAATGAGATAAACCATTCCAACTCTATGATTGCACATAAATAAATTGGAGAAGCAACAAATCCTCTACCTCAAAGGCATCAATGTTGTTTACACAAGAAGAGACCAATGTTGTAGATCTTGATCACCTCTCTTATAAGAAGATGCATCCATCTAAGGACACTTATGAACAACCACACCAACAAGAAACCAAGAAAAACTCCAATAGAATCATGGAAATGATCTACCATCCCATGGAATGAAGAAAATGGAGGAATTTGATCGAAGAAACCTGAGACAAGAGGTAAAATGTACCCCGGATCACCATAGATTGAAGAGGGGAAGTTATAGATCGATCCTCATTGTTGGAATCCCAAAATTCATGGGAAGAGGGTCGCCAACCACTTGAAAAATAAGAGATGGTGTAGGGTCTTGAGAACTCCCAAGCCACTGCAACATTTATAGGCACATTGCATATAGAATTTACTTAGTGTGTAACCATTTACACATTGTTTAAATGTCGGGTTTCATATCTCGGTGAAAAAATCATCACCTCGAGCCTTTTAACCCCAAAATATTACACGTCGTGTAACACCTCGTGAACTAGAATTAACAAATTCTGAACAAAGAATACATGACATGAAACACATTTACACACTGTGAATTCTCTCCACTTCAAGATTTTAGTAGCCGCACCCTTCCAAACTTGATCTAGGTATCCTCTGAGAACCACGAGCTTCAGAAACATGTAAAGGATCGGACTACATGGATCTGGTCCCTTATATTAATGATTTGAAAAAATTAACTATATTGAGGAAAGTGTGGGATATAATGATCACCAGAGCCTAAAGTATATATTCACATATAAGGAGATGAACATACTCTAAAGGACATGGCTATATTTGATCAATGATTGTGATTTTTTAATAGATTATTATTCAGGAATAGAAAAAAGTGTTGATGATACTTCAAACAAAATTTTCCTTGTTTCCTTATCCATGTAGAGGATTAAAAGAGGCCCAATATCCATTGATATACAAAGAATGGAAATGGATATCATAAGGTAAGGTATATAATCCTATCTTTATAAAATGATTTATCAACCATCCATATCTGAGATGGCCATGGAGGCATATAAGGATGATTTGGATATACAAAAGAAGATGGGAAATAATATAGAGTTCAACCTTGATAAGGATAGAGTTATAATACTTGGTACATGGATATATATACCATCCATTCCATAACTAAAGGAGGAGTTTTTAGATTATACATATATCTCATAATTATCTATTCACTCATAAATTTTGAAGATGTGTAAAGATCTCATGGAACACTTTTTGGTGGTATACATTTAGAGGGATATTTTAGAGTTTACATCTTGATGCTTGGTCTTCCATAATGTCATGGATGAAATTCATAATTCTAAGGGCATTTCGCGACCATTACTCATACCCATATTAGAATAGAATAATAGAAGAACACATTTTTTCAGAGGCCTTTCCAAGACATATAAGGGAAATACTTCTATTTGAGTTGTGGTGGATCAAATGAAAATTTCATCACAATCCATTCCTATTTGAGAGGTTTTCTATCTCAAACAACTTTTTAACATATATACATGATGTAGTAAATGTTCATTCAGATTCAGTTTCAATTATATCTAATAAATATATAAGGTTAATATAAATGTTTTTAAGATATTGTTATTTAAAATAAGATATAGATTTGAAATATATAGTTGAACGTATCATCCTAAAATAGACGGTCAATCCAAAAAGACCATTTAGACATTAGAAGATATATTATGATCATTTTTGATATATTTTAGAGGAGGTTGGGATTAACATCTTCCTCTAGTCAAATTCTTATTAACTAGTAGTTTCCACTCCAACATTTAAATTACACCATATGAGGCTTTATATAGAAAGTGATTAATAAATAAAATATACTAAGATGAAGTTGGAGTGAGAAAACATTTTGGGCCGGATATTACTTATGAAATGATAGATAAGGTACAAACTATTAAACATCATATTAAAGTATCATAAATTCGATAGAAGAGCTATATTAATAATCATTGATGATATCTAATGTTTGAGGTTGGTGTCAAAATATTTAGTAGAATATCACCCTGGAATATGGTCATGATATTTGGGAAGAAGGGAATGTTTATCCCTAGGTACATCAGTACCATTGAGATTATTAATCATATTAGGACTGTTGAATATTGAATGGAGCATCCATTGAACCTATACCATGTGTGTTGCATTTTTTATTTATTTTTTTGAGTAAGTAAATACTAAATCCATGATATATATTAAAATAAAAGGTGGAATAACTATAATATCATCTCTCTTATATAGAACCAACGGTGGAGGTATTTGATTATAAAGATAATGTAATAAGAAACAAGAATTATCACATAGTCAAAGTTAAATAGAGAAATAAAAAATTTTAGGAAGAAACATGGGAATCTAAATATGTAATTAGAAAAAAATACTCTCATTTTTTTATTTGATTAAAAGAAATTATGAGGGGATTTTTTCATGGGGAAATAATTTAACCCTCCATATTTGTAGTGTGAAATTATATTTTGTAGGACACCATAACTTACACACAACACCAAAATAAAATGAATAATACATTATTGCATTTAAGGATGAATATTAAAATATAAAATTTAATATATTATAAGTCATCTAAATGAAACATGGTTAGAAAAATTATAAAAGGTAGAAAGTAAAAATTAAATAGAAAACACTATAAGATTAAAATATTCATAATCAAGATCTCACATGAATATAATTACACCCACGATAACTATATAAATAATGAAAAACATTAGAAACATGTTAACTAAGAGTGATTATTAAGATAAATTATTTGTTTATTAGAAATAGTATCTGATACTCAATAAGAGTGGTCACATGGAAATTTATCTAGAAAGAGGAATTATCACATAAATTAAAATATGTTTTCTATATGAATCATATTTTGCTGAGATGGAGAAGTTTGTAGAATCATTAGTTTTTTTTATCTTACCAAGCCTACATTAAAGTTAAAATAAAGGGGGGAACGCTAATGATTTGATATTGTCAAATGCTTTACCTGATTAGTTTTTTTTTTGGAAAAGAGATTGTTGTAAAGGGACTTACTTAATAATTTTGTGAAATATGTTTTTTCAACAAAAGTGACTTTTTCATCTGGAGAATTTCTCATCCTTCTCCAAACAAATTTAAGGTTAGAAAAAAGTTTTTTCAAATTTTTTTCCTCAGTGTTTAGTATCTTCATATTAATAAATTAAATTGATAAGCATTATTATATGATACAATTTTAATATAATAATTATTTAATGATCATTAAAATGGTAATAAATAATAATAACATAATTAAATGTCTAAAAAGAATTTTTTTCTAATTATATATTTTGAATTTTTATTCCAAACTTATTATCAATTTTAGAAATTTATTTTAAGAAAATAGTTTATATATTTTTAATAATTATTGAAAAATTAGTTAATAGGATCAATTCAATTTATTGTAAATTAAATGTGTTTTCAAGGTAAAAAGTGATTTACCATGGTAAATGGTGAAATGTGGTAAATGGATAATGTAAGGTGAAAAGTAATATAATATCTCCAAATATAATCCCCAAATTGGGTGGATGATTCTTTGATTTTACCATATCAATTATTTTTAAATTTTTCATGCACTTTTCTTCTAAAGATACATTCCTTACACATTAAGGAATGAGTATTTCCAAATATACCACTCAAAATCGAATAAAAATTACCCCTCCTCCACCCACTCCAAACCACACCCCTTATTTAATTTTCTCTCAAAATTCTACCCAATTTCACACTATTAGAAACCTCCCTTACATTTTGTAACTTTTTTTCATATGAAGAATCCCCAAATCCTTGATTTCATAGGAGGTCCTTATAGGAAAATACTATCATTCAATGTGAGTGTTAACTCTTTCAATAATTTTTTTATTTATCCTCTTCATCCACCACTTATTGAATATTATTTAACACATTATTAAAATTTAATTAAAACCACTAATATTCTATAAAAATGATATCATACTTATACAATAACATTTTCTTACTCATTCTGTCATTATAACACATTCTTTTGGGTTGGTTTTTACGCCTACATGAATTTTTCTATAAAATCTTCATCTTATATTATTAAGAAAACACAAATAATTGTAATATATGGTAATAATTATGATTTTACGATGCGATTATAATTCATGGAATATTATTATATATATATATATATGTATATTTAATAATAAAATCATTTCTTTCATTAAATCAGTATTCATAATAAAAAGTGAATTTGACCTTTCATTTTGATCTAATATAGTGACATACAAAAAATAATTACTGGACTCTATACATTTATCAAAAAACACACAAACACGCACACATTATCTATGATAATTATATAAGTGATGAATTCATGAGCAAGAAGATAATACATAAACTACCAAATTGAAATAAGCATGGAACAAATGAAACAATTAACACCTGATGCTTAATTTTAACTATGAATAATTAATACACATATCGTAATAAAATGTAAATTAATGGTATCATGTTATATAAAAAACATAATTATACATATGTTATATAGATGAATAATAAACCTAAATACATTATACAATAGGTTAGAGCGTGTTTAACCAAGTGCTAAAATGAGGTAAGGGTTTTCTTGGCTCAATCTCAGTTCATTGGATCATAATATCTATTCTTTGAATTTATTATTCTATTTATGAAATATTCCACCAATTATCTATCTTATATGTTATTTTCCCCTTTTTTATGATTAAATTACATTTCATTATCTAAATGCACCTTTTGATCATTTATTACTTCCTAAAATATGTTCTTATAAAGGAAGGCATCGATTTTCTAAAATGGGTAATTCTCTTCCATATTCACGTTCTTTCTTTCCATATATGTTTTTTTAATTATTTTGAAAGTAAAATATATAGAAACCTAGGATTTTCATATATAGATATTAAATCTTTTTAGAATAATATTCAATACATTGCAAAAAAACATCCTTGAGGATGGTTATAGTTTAGTTCCTTTGGAATCATGGAACACAATGATAAATATGTCATTAATATCATAATTATTTCATTGATAAATATGTCATTCAATACCTTGATGATGGTTATAGTTTAGTTCCTTTGGTAGGTCGCGGGGTCAAGTCCCCAGGCTTGTGATTTAATGTAATTTTCTTCCTTGCGTGTGTGCCACTTTCACAGTTGTACCCAATTTTTTTACATACCCTACATAAGCCTTTCTTCATAACCCAAGGAAAGGAAAAAATTAGAAATCGTGATCTCAAATGCTCAATAAGGGAAAACAAAGGAGATACGTTAACAAAACATGAATATAAGGGTATGAGAACTTTAACATGACATATGAAAACATTTTTAAAAAACATTTTTAGAAAACATGGTTTTGGAATAAAATAGATTTCTGACCGAAGAGAGAAATAAATTCATATTTTCATAGAAATATTTTCTCAATTATTTTATGTAAAAAAGAGGAAAAAGGTATTATTACTTGAAAATATCATGAATAACTATTGGATAAGAAAATTCATGAGTTTCTTGATAGATTGATCATAATATTTTATCATTATAAACATAATCATAAACAATCTTGATAAACGATGAGATTGTAACATAAAATCATTTCCACTTTGGTACCTTTGAATCATAATTCTCACGAAGGAATAAAATAAAATGGAACTTAAAATACCATTAGGATAAATAAATTATTGATATTACATGTGTAAGAGGCTATATATACACCTTGTGAAAGAATACATGTGCATAACATAACGTACATATCAAAGAAGGAAAATTGAGACAAAAATCCCTTACTGCTTTGGTAATCATTTGAATCATAATCCCCAAAAATTAATAAAATCAAATGAAACATTAAATATCATGAAAATAATGGGATTCATGATATAACATGTCAAAAGGGTAGTGTATACACCACACAGAAGAAATGAGTGGTGAATTTTCATATGTCTCCTAGAAATAAAAGAGAGACTAGAAATCCCTTAACATAAGCATCGACTTCCATCACACACATTCAAACCTCATGTATAATAAATATAAGTTTATTATAAATTTATTATAGAACCATACACATATATATATATATATATATATCATACAATTTATTATTTAATTAATTCCTTTTATTACATTTTATTAACAATTCTATGTTGAAGTCATGTTTCGGGAAATAACCACTTTGTTTTTCGTATATGTTTTGATTTATTATTTTTGATAATATTTATTTGACCATGGCTACATTTTCTCTTGAATAAGAATCATGAAATAGTTATCATTTTTATATATCAATCATACTTTTATGACTAATCATGAAATAAGATTTTGGGAAATGAAGTATGTTATGATCATTAAGATGGTAGGCTATATGTACGCATGAGTAAAGTTTCCATTTTCAACAATCATTATGTGAAGTAGGTAAGTAATACAATGTCGTTATAGAATGATAATAATATCATAAATAACATAATATTTCTTTTAATATAATTATACATACCATCTATTCATTGTGGTAATTAAAAGAGAGTCACACCGCTTCATAAAGGTGGTAGTCCACACGTACACAAACAACATTATCTTCTTTCTGTGTGTGAAAATGTAAGAAATAAAATGATATATTATATTTTCAGAATGATAAATATGTCATTAATATCATAATTATTTCATGGATATCATATATATTTATCCTTAATATATTCCATGTAAAGCATTATTGAAACCGAATCACATCGCTTCAGGAGGTGGTAGTCTATTGTACACACAAACAACCTTATCATATCCCCTATGGAATGGAATGTAAAAATGAATATATAATATAATGAATCCATAGGTATAATTAGGTTATATAAATATTATATATATATTATATGAATCATCATACCCAACCCGTGAGAGGTGGTGATGGAAAAACAAATGACATCGGTTCGTGAGGCGGTAGTCCATCGTACACACGAACAATGATTTTGTAACCCATTTGATCGAGGTATAGATGGTTTCAGGTCATTCCATAAACATAAAAACATATAAGTGTATTTAATATATTTATTTTATTATATCATAATGGTTTAATACTAATTTAATGAGGTGGATGAAGAAATAAAATAAAAACACTCATTGAAGAACGCTACCTCTTATTTCTGTATCCTCCTTAGCTTTGCACCAAAAGACTTCCTAGGTTGGATTTATATAAAAAAAGGCTTATAGGATTAGAATAGAGATTTTGGGAAGTGATTTTTTCTATTATTATCCGAACCAAAAGGGTTTGAAGGCATGAAGAAGAGAGGAGAGGGGGTGTCCTGTTGGAACCATGGATGTTCTTTGAAAAAATTGGAGTATGGTTTGTGTTTGTTTTCAATCCTTATTGGAAGTTCATAATGTTTTCCAGTAAATTGATTATACAGTTTAAGAAGACAACAATATTGAAGGTGACATCATTTCCCAGTGTGCCAAATTTTTGGGCCTGAAATTCAGAAAATGAAGACATGTGTTTTTGGCCAAAGGAGATGCGCGCAAAAAGGAAGTGGTGCGCAAAATAGGTTGATCATGTGCGAAAAATGGCGTGGTGCGTGAAAAACAATGTGGTGCACGAAATAGTGGAGCAAGGTTTTTTGCGCAAGAGGTGTTTCAAGATGAGAAGCTCAAAAATTGGCAAAGGCATGAGGTGCATGAAAAATTTGAGAAATGCACGAAATATTGGAGAGGTTTGCAAAATACTGGCATGGTGCACAAAATAGAGGATTGGTGTTTTTCGAACAAGAGGTGTTTTGAGATCCAAAACTCGAAATTTTGAAAAGGCATGAGGTGCGCAAAATATTGGAGCAGTGCACGAAAAACTATTGTGCGCAGAAGATGTGTTTTTCGCGCTCTAAGTGAATTACACGCTCAAGGAGGGTTTTTCGCGCAGGGGTCGTTTTTGCCTATAAATATGAAGTGACCCCCCTCATTCGACATGACTGAAGACTTAGAGAAGATCTGAGTTCTGATGTACGAAAAAGGTGCGTGTAAAGGGTGTTGCGCGAAAAAGTTTAAGTTACGCGAAAATGCTAACGATGCGTGTAGAAGTTGGTGTTGCGCGTAAAAGTTGAAGGTGTGCAAAAAAGTAGACGGGTGTGCATAAAAGTTGCTATTTTGCGAAAAAGTCATAGCCTCGCGTAAAAGTTACGACTGCGCGTAAAAGTGGAGGCTACACGTAAAAGTTAAGGTTTCACATAAAGGGGGTTGGTGCGCAAAATACTTTCCGTGCGAAAATCAAGTATTGCGTGAAAAAGTGAAATCATTTGCGCAAAGGATATGTGTTGTGCGAAATCATCAGTATAACCTATTTTCATGTTCCAAATATCCGGTTCAGTGGTTCAGTACTTTCAAGTGCATCAATTCAGGACTTTGATGCAAGCAGTGTCTCATGCTGAACAGAGACAAAGACTTCAATGAAAATCTATTGAAGAGACCTTCAAGTTGATAAACTATGTTTGATTTTTCTCAAGGCAGTGAGCTAGGGGGAATAGATGGAAGTGATCCGAGGGATGCAGTGAGTGTTCTCTAAAACTTTGTAAAGGAAGTATTCCAGGCACATAATGACTGTGATCAAAACTTGTAATCCATAAACTTGTGAAGATTAGTGGATTTTGGTACGACCGACACACTGTCAGCGTATGCTCCTTGGACGTAGCCCTTTGTGGTGAACCAAGTAAAAGCGTTGTGTCAATTTCCTAATCTAATTTGTTTGATAGATTTAACAAGTTCCTACCAACGTGGGAATAAGATCCAAAAATTTAAAAAGAAAAAGTTGACACCCTGATTCACCCCTCCCCTCTCAGGGTGTTCTGGGGTCCTTCAAGTGGTATCATAGGGAGGTTGATTGGTGTTTGATCTGTCATATACCTTTATGGAAAATTCAGCTAATGTCAGGTGGGTCCCTCTCTTCGATGAAAGTAATTTCCAGATCTGGAAAAACAGAATGAGATCTCATCTAAGATCACTTGGAATGAAAGTCCTTTTTTCTACTATGCGAAGAATACAAGTCACCGATCCAACAGGTCTGGCTATGACTGACGCAGACATGAAAATTCTTGATGCAGATGCTAAAGCACAAAATGCACTCACCAAAAACCTTTCTGATCAGATCTATCTAAAGGTGATGAGTTGCACCTCAGCAAAATTCATGTGGGATAAACTTGAAAATATCTATGAAGGAGATAGAAAAGTGAAGGAGGAAAAACTACAAGTCCTACATAATAGGTTTGACGATCTAAATATGCATCCGGATGAGAATGCATACTCATTCTTCAATCGAATTATTGAAGTGGTTGGAGCAATTCGGGGTCTTGGTGAATAAATCAAAGACATTGATATTGTAAAGAAAATATTAAGAAGACTTCCACCCCTATACAATGCAAAGGTGTCAGGCCTTAAGGAAAGATATCTTTCCAAACTTTCTCTGGATGATCTTATGAGCATTTTGGTAGCATAAGAAATGAGATTCAAACCATAAGATCCTACGAATCGAGTGAGCAAGGAAATGGCGTTCAAGGCCATGGAGAAACTGAAAATTTCAAAAGATAGTAGTGGTGAAGATGATGAGGAAAAAGAAATTCTTTCTCTCATTGCAAAGAAGTTCCAGAAGTGAAAATGGAAATTCAAAGGAAAGTTACCTCTTGCTTGCTTTCGTTGTGGAAAAGTTGGGCACATTGCCTCTCAGTGCTTAAGAAAGATCAATGATGAAGATAGTGAAGATGAAAACATTGAGAAGCCTCAGAAAAGGTTTTTCAAAAAGGGAGACTTAAAATCTAGAAATAAAGTGCCGAAGAAGAGTTTTATCTGTGAAAAGGAAGACGATGATAATGAATTCTGTGAAGAAGAAGAACCAGAATTTAAAAATGGAAACCATGCTTCCATGATGTCAACTATTGAAAAATCTGAACCATCAAAAGATAATGGTCATGACAATCAGTTGAAAACTAATGCCAATACCGAGTTGCAGCTTAAAGATTTTGTTAGTAAGATTAAGATCAAATGTAAGAGTTGCAATAAGTGGAAATCAATTGTAGAAGAATCATATGATTATGTTGATCAGCTCAAAGTTGAAATTGAAAGACTAGAAGAATTTGTGAAAGTGCAGTCTAAAATTCTTGAAAGCACTGATGATGTAGTGGATCTGAAGCTGAGAATTGAAGAGAAAGAAAAAGTCATCAATGATATCACCACTAGAATGGAAGAAAAGACCAAGACTACTGAGAGTCTTGAAGTGGAATCTATTACTCTTAGAAGAAAACTTGAGAGTGAATCAATTTCAAAAGAATCAAGGAAGAAAATACAGTTTGGAAGGTTCTTAGATTCTAAGCTGTTGAAGAGAGAAAAACGTGGTTCTAATTGAGTTAAAAAGATTTTGAATGATCAAAGACCTGCTTTCATGGGAAATAGTGGAATCAATTGTGAGGCAGTGTCGTCAAATGCTGCAAATAAAGGTGACCAAAATAAAGGCACGCTAAAAGTGGGTAATGTGGAAAAGTCATCTGAAGTGCTAAAGTAGAAACCCTCAATTCAATCTGAAAGAATAAAAGAAGATTATCCTTGAGCCTCCTGGAAAATGAGCCCTCAAACTATTTTCCCACAGAAGAAGGAATGAGGATAAACACAAGTGAGAAGACATTTCCTCTCATGAAGTGTCAGTTCTGTGGATATTTGGGTCATACCATGTCTTATTGCGAAGAGGCGAGAAGATATTTTAATGGAGAAGATATGGGAGTTCAAAAGAGGAGAACAAATTCATATCCTAATTCTTTTATAGGAAACAACTTCTATGGATTTTGTTTTCGCTGTTCTAACTTTGGTCATAAGGCTGTTAATTGCAGGCAGAGGAGGGACATGGGCACCTCATATCAGAATTCGAGACAAGTCAAATCTCGTCAACAAGATAGTGTTGCCCTTACAAACAGGTTTTATCCTCTTGAAGAAGATTTCGACTATAAAGAACCAATGTACACGGAAGAGAGAATTGAAAGTCCATCAGTGTTCTACACTCAATCCAATGTCTTATGGAAAGAAAAGAAGAAAATTGAGAAATCCAACCTTGCAGAGGTGGCCCTCAAAGCTAAAAAAAGCAACTGTGCCTGGATTCTGGATAGCGGTTGTTTGTCTCATATGACAGGTAATGTAGGCTTGTTAACAGATATCAAAAGGAGGGTTGATGGAACAGTACAGTTTGGTAATGATGGAGCCTTGAAAATCAAAGGTAGTGGAAGTATTGAATTAGATAATGGTGATCTAAATAAAACTTAAATTCTTTATGTAAATGGCCTACATCATAATCTTCTCAGCGTGAGTCAACTATGTGACTCGGGACTTATAGTTACTTTTAATCAGAAAGGCTACACTATCAAGGAGACGACAAACAATTCACTTATGAAGCGGTGCAGAACAGAAGGCAACCTATATCAGGCTGATAGTAAATAAAATGATTGTTACATGACTGTTGAGGAAGAAAACAACTTGTGGCATCAGAGACTAGGGCACATCAATCAACAAGACGTGGAGAAAATATCAAAATTGAGGATTGTCATGGACATTCCTAACCTAAAGCGTGAACGTGAAGAGTCTTGTGATGCTTGCATTCGTGGGAAGCTAGTCTGCAGTTCATATCGGCCAAAGAAGAAAAGGGCATCACATCTTCTTGATCTCATTCATACAGATGTATGTGGCCCAATAAATGTTTCCAGAACTCATGGAGAAAGATACTTCATCCTTTTCATAGATGATTATAGTAGAATGACATGTGTAATGGTTATACATAGGAAACGACAAGTACTTGACTGCATGAAAATATATCATCGAATCGCCGAGAATGATACTGTACGAACAATCAAAGTGTTGCAATCAGACAATGGAGGGGAATATACGTCCATTGAATTTGAAAACTACCTGGAGAAGCATGGGATACAACATGAGGTATCTTCCGTGAGAACTCCACATCAAAATGGATTTGTTGAGCACATAAATTGATAGGTGAACAACATGGAAAGAACTATACTGATTGAGAGTCGTATTCCATGACATTATTGGAAAGAGGCCGTTCAAGATGCAATGTATATTCAAAATCGAACAGGACTTTATATGGGTGAGACGAAGACACCTTATGAATTGTGGCATGGAAGGAATCCCTCTTTGAAATACTTTTGTGTTTTTGGAAGTAAGTGATTGATTAGAAACAAAGAAGGAAATCAAGGGAAATATGGAGACAATGCAGATGAAGGAATTTTACTTGGATACTCAATGAACAACAAAGCCTACAAGTGTTACAACAAGCGATTAGGAAGGATTGTGGAAAGCAGTGATGTTAAGATCATTGAAGAGAAAACCACAAATGATTCAAGGAATTCATATACTGATATGATAGAAAGTGAGTAAGAAAGTGAACATGGAGTAAATACAAATACATAAATAGAGGAAGACGTACAAAACACTCAGGAGTCACATCATGATGTTGACTCAGAAGAAGAATCTGAAGAGGAAACCTCAGCTGGAGAAAATGCGACTGAACCTCACATGAGAAATCGAAGAGCTGAGATTGATCCATCTAACATAATTGGGGACAGGAGTGCACCCACACAAACAAGGAGGATACGAATTACCCCTCTCCCCAGTTATGTTAACTATTTTTAATCTGTTTGTGGATATCATGCAGGTTTATGGGGGAGAAACTATCCAGGGGGTGTATTGAGATGTTCAATGAACAAATACCGGTCTTTGGGTTTATTTCCAATGGGGGAGAAGGAATAAATTCAGGACATGTTTGGTATCACGATGAGAATTCAGTGTTTGGAGGAGAAGGAATACATTCAAGGCATGTAATGCTTCTGTGACACAGTAAGAGAATATCTTGGGTGTCTTTGAGAATTCAAAAACACGGGATCCCAATTCACGCTTACCCTCTTATTTTCTACACCGAGCACTGCTCATGTAGACTTAGAGTGTTGGTTGAGTTGATTCTTACGTTTTAGGTTTGCATGTGGCTGGTGCTCTATTGAATTTATTTGATGATTGCCAACAAACCCAAAGGGGGAGATTGTTGGAACCATGGTCGTTCTTTGCAATAATTGGAGTATGGTTTGTGTTTTTTGTCAATCCTTATTGGAAGTTCAGAACGTTTGCCAATAAATTGATTATACAGTTTAAGCAGACAACAATATTGAATGTGGCGTCATTTCCCAGTGTTTGCCAAATTTTTGGGCCTTAAATTCAGAAAATGAAGAAATGTGTTTTTGGAAAAGGAGATGCACGCAAAAAGGAAGTGGTTCACAAAATAGGTTGATTGTCCGTGAAAAATGGCATGGTGCGTGACAAAAAACATGGTTCATGAAATAGTGGAGCAAGGTTTTTCACACAAGAGGTGTTTCAAGATGAGAAGCTCAAAAATCGGCAAAGGCATGAGGTGTGCGAAAAATTTGAGAAGTGCGCGAAATATTGGAGAGGTGTGTGAAATATTGGCGTGGTGCGCAAAATAAAGGATTGGTGTTTTTCACACAAGAGGTGTTTCGAGATCCAAAACTTGAAATTTGGCAAAGGCATGAGGTGTGCGAAATATTGGAGCAGTGCGCGAAAAACTATTGTGCGCAAAAGATGTGTTTTTCGTGCTCAAAGTGAATTACGCGTTCAAGGAGGGTTTTTCACGCAGGGGTCATTTTTGCCTATAAATATGAAGTGACCCCTCTCATTCGGCATGGCTGAAGACTTAGAGAAGATCCAAGTTCTGATGTGCGAAAAAGGTGCGCATAAAGGGTGTTTCATGAAAAAGTTTAAGTTGCGTGAAAATGCCGACGTTGCGCGTAAAATTTGGTGTTGCATGTAAAAGTTGAAGGTTTGCAAAAAAGTAGACAGGTGCATGTAAAAGTTTCTGTTTCACGAAAAAGTTGAAGTCATTTGTAAAAGTTACATCTGCGCATAAAAGTGGAGGTTGTACGTAAAGGGGGTTGGTGCACAAAATACTTTCCACGTGAAAATCAAGTATTGCGTGCAAAAGTGAAATCTTTCACGCAAAGGATAGGTGTTGCGTGAAATCATCAGTATAACCTGTTTTCACGTTCTGAATATCCGGTTCAGTGGTTCAGTGCTTTTAAGTGCATCAATTCAGGACTTCGATGCAAGCAATGTCTCATGCTGAACAGAGACAAAGACTTCAATGAAAATCTATTGAAGAGACCTTCAAGTTGATAAACTGTGTTTGACTTCTCTCAAGGCAGTGAGCTAGGGGGAGTAGACGGAAGTGATCTGAGGGATGCAGTGAGTGTTCCCTGAACCTTTGTAAAGGCAGTATGCCAGGAACAAAGTGACTGTGATCAAAACTTGTAATCCATAAACTTGTGAAGATTAGTGGATTTTGGTACGACCGAAACACTGTTGGTGTATGATCCTTGGACGTAGCACTTTGTGGTGAACCCAGTAAAAGTGTTGTGTCAATTTTCTGCTCTCATTTGTTTGATAGATTTAACAAGTTCCTACCAATGTGGGAACAAGATCCACACCTTTAAAAAGAAAAAGTTGACACCCTAATTCACCCCTCCCCTCTCAGGGTGTTCCAGGGTCCTTCATGTCCTTCTATAAGTGAGGTGAGTGCCACACTTTTAATTTTTTGAAAATATTCATTCATACACATATTTTTATAATGAGACAACCTTCCAAAATTTTCTATTTATGAACCTAGTAGAGATAAGGTTTAAATTTGGCTATCCAATGGGTATTGTAATTTTTTTATTAATCTTTAACCCTTATCATTTCAATTGAACCCCCTGGTAAACCCATTTTTACCTTAGTCGCGGTAATTAATTTTTATTATTTTTATTATTCATTTTGGTCAAAAATTAGGTTAACCTTATTTGATAATATAAATTATTATGATTCCAATCATGGAATCCAATTTTCTAAATTCTATTCACATAATTGGAAAAAATTAAATTACAATTAATAACCCATGAATGATGAGAAAAAGAGTTTTTACTAATCATTTTGGTATTATGTTTTCAAAAATTAAGTTCATTTTTTAAAATATATTTTTAATAATTTGTATTTTTTTAAATTATGTGTAAAAAGCATGACTAATACTTCTTTTTGGAAAATAATTTTTTCAAAAAACAATTCTTTGACTTTCAAATGATTATAATTTTATTTATAATTAATATATATATACATTTTTTATACACATGTAAACCATATAATTTCATAACATCCTTAATCCTATTCATATCCTGAATTCCAATGGCAAAGTGATAACTATAATATTAAATAATAATATCTTAATAGTATGTGATATTTCATTTAGACACTGTGTTGTGTGTAACACAAAATATAGGAAAGATTAAATTTACTTGAAAAAAAAATTCACTAAATATCAGGGTGTTACATTCTACCCAACTTAAAATAAATTTCTCCATTGAAATTCGTCTTGGTCATAAAAGGTTTAACATTTGAAAATTTCTTCATAGATACCCACATTGTATAAATCAATAATACAACTTCCTTTAAAAAGGGAAAGTTGGAAACATAAAGGTTACATAAAGTAACTCATAAATAGGTTTCCACATAGGAGAACATAGGTTGAAATTAAATATTTGGACATGGAATAAAATAGTAAATAATTATAGAGTGATAGAGATCATTGAACCCAAGAAAGTGAATGATAAGTGGAAAGTTTAAGGCCCCAAAACCATAAATTAGTAATGGTTTAAAAGTCCATCATTTCAACAAAAAATAAAGATATTATAGTAACATTTTCTATCAATATCATTTTACTAGAGTTGAGGAATTCTTTTACAATATAAAAATATAAGGAAATATACTTAATTGATATAATCCTATTTTATATGGACAATTTAATCCCATGCTACATCAAGAAATGAATATTAAAAAATGATTTTTTAATGCATGAAGCACTAAAATTCACTTTTAATAGGTCATAATATCTATAATAGAATGATAAATTATTCCTTAGATCACTAGTTATTATCAACATAAAATGTTTAGAACATGTTAAGAAATATGAATAAATTTTCATATGGTGAATTAATGCATTAATCCCTAACGCCTCATCCAAAGTTCAACTAAAACCATTTCATAACTGGTTATCCTTATAGCCATTCCAAAATTAAGAATTTATGTGGAAGTTCACTAAAATTACCAAAATCAATATAACATTAAACCCCCCATATATCATAAAGGGGATCTTGATTGTCACATACCAATCATATGAATACCGCAGTCATATATTTTCTTGAATCATGGAAACAACCCTAAATATCATAAAACCTTAATGAAAACATACATACTTCCTCATTCCATTACAAAGATTCTTGGATATATTCCTTAAATCCAAAAATTCTATAAACACCCTTAATGATAACATAATATACTTTATCCACAAATCATTAATAAGTTCCAAGGTAATCAGTACTATTAAATTTTATTTATTCATATTCAACATCTCATTTTCCCAATATCATTATCTCAACATCTGAAACATATTAAGGGTTATCTTCCCTTAATTAGAATATCACCTTTCTAATAAATCCCTTTTCTAGGTCCTTATAATTGATAAACATATTCTTTTAAATCCTTAATGAAATTTTTTTATTGAAAAATCCATATATATTTCATGATTTATATAACATGATTTTTATATTCCAATACATAGAAACTTCAATCATTCTATTTAATACTTAAATAATTAACTAGGATTCATCATATTTTTCCTTAATACCACTTTCCCACAATATGAAATATGAATAATATCTTAACATTCATCAACCTTAATTTAATCATGCTAAAAAACTATTATAATAGACCATACCTTTCATATGTCGTTCATAGTCTCTTCCTCATCAGAAATATAACCATTACTCATACCATCATACTGATTCTCTTCACCAGATTTCCCTATAGGGAATCAGTTTTCATAATGCCCATAATTTTCACATTTAAAACATCAATCCTTTGATAATACTATATGGAGATCGGTATTTTCATCCATTGCATTAATTTAACTTTTCATTTTTCCTTGGGAATTGCTTAAATTGTGTCCTTATTTTCTATGCTTGAAGCATATTCTCATTCATCTGAGATATTCACTTTTGTTCCTCTTCCCACATTATTGAAATATAGGAAAATAAATCTTCTTTCCTCTATGGTATCCACTACCTGAGATCTCAGAAAACTCTATCATTCTCTTCTTTGGTGATTTTAAGAGTTGGTTAAGGTGCATATTTTAATCATGTTCAATGATAACTAATTAGGCATAATCAAAATTTCATTTACTCTAGTCATCATTCGATTTGGATTCTCATAAAAAAATTGTTGATCAAATTCAATGTTAACCCAGTTACTTCTGGTTCCTAACATTGACTAAAAACAAAAAAGTATAGTATGATCAACAATAATCATAGTGGAAAACCACATTATCATGAAAAAATAATTATAGGATGTACAAATAATGACACCTTCTTTTAAATATATGACACCTTAGGCTTATCCTAGGTTAATATGATCATCATCTATTTGAATAATTTATGATGGTTCATAAAGAGTTTATGGATTTCCAAAGCCTATCCCTTGGGAGTGTTAAACTAGGTATGTATCAAGGCCCATTTTCATGCACCAGGTGATGATCAAGTATAGCTAAATTCACCCTTTTCAGATTTATTACCCCTAGGTACCTCTGTGCTAGAGTCATATCCACTTGTAGTATCTAGGAAGGGATTTAATTTCTTGGAAACCACTTACTATATCCTTTAATAAAAATAAAGTACATTTTCCTATATGTTGACTCATCCTTATAATTATCCTTAGAGACATCCCTAGACATATCTTTATAAATATCCCTAGGTATATCACTAAATATTTCTCATCATAGTTTCCAAATATCAACTTAACCTACCTCTGATACCATCTATAGTAACCCAAGACTTTCTGAAAAGGATATTACATCCTTTTAGATGAATATTCAATAAATTACACAAACACATGCCTACAGACCATAATAGTTTAGTGAATTTGGAAACATGGAACAAAATCATCTCAATTTGGTGGATGACTTTCAATATCTCCCATAATTATCTTCACCTTTAGTACTTTTCACATACATACCCTGCTTAAACATTTCTTCATAACTCGAGGAAAGGAAACATAATAAATAGTGATATCATATTCTCAGTAAGGGTATAAAAGGGAGATACATAAGCATAACATAAATAGAAGGGCATGAGAACATGATCATAACATATGAAAACCATACCATTCATATCAAAGGTAATAATCTTGAGTTATGGAATAAATACTAACAGTTCATAAGATATGAATCATAAGGAAATCAAATAATGTGATCCATGAGAGCATGAAATTGGAATAATACATAGATTTATGGAATACACATCATCTTATAACATTATGAACA
The DNA here is from genome assembly GCA_963277665.1 of Viscum album. Classification (NCBI taxonomy): domain Eukaryota; kingdom Viridiplantae; phylum Streptophyta; class Magnoliopsida; order Santalales; family Viscaceae; genus Viscum; species Viscum album. Next base: position 1,771,930,556 of record OY728152.1, read on the forward strand.
ATTATAAATAGAGTTAGGTTCACTCATTAATTTAAGGATATGAAATCAGGCCCTCGCATAAATTCATGTTCATGCAACTAGGTCCACACATAACATTATGAACATGAAATACAGGTCCACACATAACATTATGGACATGAAAGAAATGTCTACACATAACATTGTGAACACTTAATCAAGATCCCACATAAAATTGTGAATATTCAATTAGGTTCATAGATAACATTATCAACATTTAATTAGGTTTTGACATAAGATATTAACTCATGAGTTCTCCATATTTACCCAATGAATTGGGGAGAGGCATATGACCCACTCATCTTATAACGAAAATCATACATATGTGTTTCACAAGATCATAAAACATTAATCATATCATAAACCATGAATTAAAATGGTTTTCATAAACATTTCATCATATCATAACCTACAAAAAATAAAGAGTACTCATAATCATTTCATAATTTCATTATAGCATAACCCATGAAAAAATAAGTGGGTTTTATAAGAATTTTATCATGGTATAACATACAGAATAGAAATGGGTTTCATAAATATCTTTTCCTGCAAAAACATTCAAATAAAGAATAAGAATGATATCCTTGGTTCATATTCACAACAAATAATGAGTTACATAAAAGGATATCATCTTAGATGGAGAAGGATTTTGAAATATCACTTGGAACATTTCTTGTAGAAGATAGATTTTATTTGAAAATCACTTTTTAAAACATACAAAATTTTCAAAATCCCTTCCATTGAAAATAATATTGAAAAAATATAAAGGAAGCTTTTGAAAATCATTTAAAATATTTCTTGAGGAAAATATTATATCCTATTTGAAAAAATATTTAAAACATAAAATATTTTGAAAATAATTTTATTTAAAATTAAACTTGAATAATTATAAAGTAAGCTTCAAATAAAATAATAGTAAAGTTGATGGGATGTTTCCTTCATACCGTACAAGTTAAAATAATAATTCCTTTCACATATTTAGTAAAATCCAAACAGGAATTTTCAGAAAATAACATGAATATTTATTCCATTTTTTTTGTAGAAAGACAAACATAGGTAAAAATGAATTTTAAAAATCATAGGATAATAATAAAATGTTTTTGAAAACATTTTTGTAAAACATGGTTTTGGAGGAAAATGGATTTCTGAATGAAGAGGGAAATAAAGTCATATTTTCATAGAATCATTTTCTCAATTATTTTTAGTACCAAAGAGTGGGAAAAAATTGTACTATTGCATGAAAATATCATTAATAACTATAGGAGAAGAAAATTCATGATTTTCTTGAGATATGGATCATAATATTTTATCATTGATAATATAATTATAAACAATCCTGATAAATGATGAGATTATAACATAAAAATCCTTACCACCTTGGTAACTTTGAATCATAATCTCTATTAAGTAATAACATAAAATGGAACTTAATATTTCATGTGGATAAATAAATTTATGATATTACATGTTAAAGGGGTTTTATATACACATTGTGAAAATATATAGTTGGATAACATAACATACGTCTCAAAGAAGGTAAACTGTGACAAAAATCCATTACCGCTTTGGTAATATTTTGAATAAAAATACAAAATAAAGAATAAAATAAAATGAAAAATTAAATATCATGAAAATAATAAGATTCATTATATAACATTTCAAAGGGGAAATATATACACCACACAAAAGAAATGAGTGGTGAATTCAAATATGTCTCCCAGAAATTAAAGAGACTAGAAATCCCTTACTGCAAGTCCCCACTTCTGCCACACTCATTTGAACCTCCTTTATAATAAATATAAGTTTATTTTAAATTTATTATAGAACCATAAATATATATCATACCATATATGATTTACTTAAGCCATTTTATCACATGTTTATTAAAAATACTATGTAGAAGTCACGTTTAAGGTAATAAACACTTTATTTTTCATATATGTTTTTATTTTTTATTTTTGTTCCTATAACATTGATCATGGTTAAATTATATATAAATTAAAAACAATAAAATAATTATCATATTTATACATCAATCATACTTTTAATATAAATCATGAAAGATATTTTTCAGAAATGAAGTACGTTACGGTCATAGAGACGTTAGATATATGCTCAAATGAGCAAAATTTTCATTTTTCAATGATCATTATAGGAAGGAGGTAAGTAATATCATAACCTTAAATAATGATAATAATACCATAAAAACCATATTATTTATTTAAATATACTTATTCATATCATCTATGTGGTGTGGTGATGAAAAGAGAGTCACATCACTTCGTGAAGGTGGTAGTCCACACGTACACATACGACATTATCATATTTTAGTGAGTGAAAAGGTAAGAAATAAAATGATATATTATATTTTTATAATTATAAACAAGTAATTAATATCATTTTTTTCATTTATATCACATATATTTATCTTTTTTATATTCCATGTAAAGAGTTAGTAAAAATGAATCACATCGCTTTGTGAGGTGGTATTCTGTCATACACACGAATGACATAATTGTATCCCTTAAGAAATGGGAAGTAAAAAATGTATATATGACATAAATGAAAAAATATGTATAATTATGTTGTAAATATCATATATATAATTTATATCCATCATAATATGTAACATCCCAAGTAAGTAATGAATAATAGATATTTTTATCTATGTCTATTAATGATTAAGATAGTGTTTTAGAGGCTTAAAATGAAAATAAATACAATCTTAAGCATGGAATACACTAATATTGTTAAAAGATTGTTTTACTCCCTTTTGATGGCAAACCCTTTTTAAATATATCTTTTGACAATTTTATAAGCTATGTTTGTCAAAATAAACTTATTATTTATGATTGGGACATCAAAATTTACTTTGTGTGAATTTTTGGTATTTTTCCGATAAAGTTCATTTTTTAATGAATAGTGAAAAATGTTGTATTTTAATTCAAAACATATTTTTAATCTAATTTATTAATATGATTTGATTATCTTTTGAATTGGTTTTAAAGTGAAATTACAATATATTTTACCATTTAATCCAATGGTGGTCATTGGAATCAATTTCACTTTGAAATTGGACTTAAACTAGTGTCAATCTTTTCATAGATATTGTTTCAAAAAAAACCCACTATTTGTCATGACAGCAGGAATTAATTATTAAATTAATTAATGTGACTTATATGTTTTGAATTTTGTAAAATAGACTTCATTTTTGAATTCGGAGTATCAAATATAGCTTAGGGTGAATTTTTGGTAATTTTCTGAAAAACTTCAATTTTTGATGAATAGTGAAACCACTAAGTGGTACTTATAAAAACTGATTTTTCCGTTTAAATGAAATTTTGCCATCATTGTGTTTTGAATTTCAAAAATCCGACATACATGGTTGTCATTAAGAAGTAAAATGTGGTTCAATGAGATTAAAATAATTTTTTGATGAATAGTAACTTATTAAGTTTTTAATCGCGATTAGAGGTAATTAGTGTAGTTTAAGTTAAAAATAATGCTTTAATAAAATTAGATGAGCTTGACACATGTCCTACCCTCATTGGATGTGTCATGGACGACCAAGACAATCCATGGGTCAACTTGGGGACCCCATGGAGCCACTTTGGTTGGGAAATGACATAAATAACTTTTTATTTAATGTAAAAGTAAAAATGACACAAATATGAAATGTTTTACTAAAACAATTTTTACATGGGGTTATAAAGATCATATGTTTTATTATAAATAGTCATTGGAAAGATAAAAAGATTTCCTACATCATAGTATTTTTTTTTATAATTTTTAGACATTAAATAAATTAAATTATTTATGACATCATGATGATGCAATGATAACCTCATTATTTAACAATTTAAATAAAATGGAAAGATAATGTAAAATCTAAAACCTACACATGTCCAAAACCAATTGGATGAGTGGATTTAGAACCCTTATCAACTTATCCTAGAATTATATCAATGTGGGACCTTTTGAATCCGAAACTCATTTTAAAATAAAGTAACTTATCGTTACTTTCCAAGAGTGCCCCTCCTCTCCTCTTATAAAAGGCCCCCACCTCTACCTCCTTACCCACACACCCAAAGCCTTTGGCTCGGCCAACACCTGCGCATTTTGTCTCTCCACTTCCCTCTCTTACTCCTTGAAGCCTCACTTTGGGTAGAAGTCTTCCCAAGGAAGCCTTTGAGCTCAAACCAAAGGGAGTTACCTGATTTTAAGGTAATGTCTTCTTTTGAGTCCTTTTGTTTTATTTTGCATCTCCAACCCCCTAAACTCTTTTTATTCTTTTCTTTTGTAACAACTCCAGTATAATAAATATACTAGGATGTTGTTATAATATGTATTCGAGCTACACTTACACACACCTACATCTAATGGTTAACGAACATACTGTTTCCGTGGATGGTGAATTTATGCCTCCCGAAACGATGATTGTTCAACATTCTTTTAACACCTTCAAAGGTGGCCATTAAGATGTCACTATATTTATATATGATATATAATATGTTTATGTTTTCCTTAAGCTTATGTTTTTTTCTTTTTGGTCATACCTTTATGGTTTCCATTATGGGTAAACGCGATATCTTCATTTAAGGAAGTGCGGACTACCGCCCCCTCAAAGTGATTTGATTTGTTAAATACCATATGTGGGACGTATAAAGGATGGAACTATGATATTATATATGATATTATACTGGAATTATAATATACCTTTATATCATTATGATTCCATTCTATAAAATATGAAATAGAAATGAAAGTAGCGTTCATGCGTACGTACGACTTACCGTCTCCATGAACGGTGCATTTTATTTTTTACCTCTAAATGATTATGTAATATTATAAATGCATGTATATACTGGATATATATGATATATACATAATGATTATAATTCTGGATATAATGGATACATGAACAACATGTAATTATAAAGGGTTTATTTTTGACTCAAGTACCAATGATCGTTAAAACAACCGTTATTAACTTAAATAATTACAGTGTTCATGACATGGAAATAAGTGATATAAAAGGAATAATGAACTTGAAAAAGGTTCTTAAAGAAGTAGAAATTAACTCAAGTTTATTATTCAGGACATTAAAGAACGATCGAGTCAATTCGAACCCGAGGTATGGGACTTCGTCTCAATCTCCTTTCATTGAGGCATATTTTATTTTATACACAACCTTATTTTATATGGTGTATAAACCCCTTTGACTTTTACGTTTATTCAAAAGGAATCTTTTTTATACGAAGCGTTTACTAAATGAAAAAAGTGAATGTTTTTGTCGTACGTATGCGGCGACAATGACTTCTCCGCCGCCGTGACCATTATTTGAGTTTCGGCTTCCTCTACAAGCCATACCTTTTTCAAAGAAAAATAAATACCATGTTTTACTTTTCTTTTATTTTGGTATTGAAAATGGTTTTCATAATATTTTTATATCAATGTGTGGTATTGATATCTTGTGATTGAAAGGTGGAAATGTTATGTTTCCTTTATGCATGTTTTATGTGATACGATTATGTTGAGGTTCTTGGGAATTATTATGAAGACGGGTGGTTCCGTGATAAACTAAGGGCGGGTGAGCCTGATATAGCTCTCCAATGCATTGGGTAACGCGAAGGAGTGAAACGTTAAGGTTTCTCCAAAGAGATTTAGGGAATATACTGTGATGGGTATTCCAAACGTAACCAAGAGGGTTACTCCCTACGTACGAATGTTATGAATGCCTCAAGTTACCTTTATGTCTTATAATTTCTATGATTTATTCATGATTTGATGAGGTATGTTAAAATGCTTATGTTTTATGGGTAAATTATGATCTCATTCTTATGTATATATGTACCCATGTGTCCTTTCCATATTTTTATATCCCTTACTGAGCTTTTTATGCTCATCCCAAGTTTTTTTTGAAATTTTTTTCACAGGTCAAGGGAAAGGTACATTATATGATGATAGTGTCAAGGAAGTGTCAAGAAATAATCCATGTTTTATTTTAAATATGTTTCCATTGATAGGAATGAAGAATACTATCTTTATGTAAACACTTTGTTTATATGTGGAATGTAATGCAAGTTTTATGATCTAATTATCTAAAACTCTAAACCCGAAAAGATCCTGAATGTGTAATCTTGTAATAACTCAAGATTAAGTAAGGTTTAAGGCTGGGGCCTTATAGTTGGTATCAAAGGTCGGTTTAGATAACTTTAGGAGTTAGAATTCTATTAAATGATTATCCAAAAATATTTTTTTATGGTCAAATTGAAGTGATATAGTATTTGAAGATTACCATGTTGCTTCATCTAAGACATGTTTGTTCAGAATGGTTTTCCGTAGAGGAAACAGGGAAGCAGTGCTAGGAAGGCATGCAGAAAGAAATAACCTTTCGAATCAGCATCCTGAGATGGTCGGAATTGGAACTGAACAGTTTGTTGCAGTAATGGCGCTGTTGACTCAAGAGATAAATGGCGGTGGTATCCATACATGAGATCAGCCAGATCAACCGCAAAGGAACATGTCAGTGGTGGAACATTTCATGAGGCAAAATCCCCCATCATTCAGAGGATCATCTGACCCTGTGCTAGCTGAAGGGTGGATTAAAGCACTGAAGAATATTTTTGATGTCATGGGGTGTTCAGACAATCAAAAGGTTAGTCTTGCTATTTACCATTTGGAGGGTGAGGCAGATCAGTGGTGTTCTATGGTTAAAAATATTAGGGACGCCGATGAGATTAATGCTCTTGACTGGGATGAATTCAAAGGTATGTTTCTTGAGAAGTATTTTCCTAAGGCTGTTCAACTTAGGATGGAAAAGCAATTCTTGGAATTGAGGCAAGAGGAAGACTTAGTGGCTACCTATGAAGAAAGGTTCACTCGATTGGCAAGGTATGCTCCAAATTTTATCCGAGACCTTGATAGTAAAATCAATCGTTTTTACTCAGGATTAAAGCCAAAATATCGAAGGGCATTAGCTTCTCGTGAGTTTAAAAGTTATGAAAAGCTTGTTCGATGTGCTGAGAAGGTGGAAATGGAGTTTTCCGATGATCAAGTGTTTTATAACAACCAAAAGAAGAAGAGACCGAGGTGGCGGGAGAAAGGTAAGAATTCTTCAAAAAAGTCTGATGGTAAGAAAACCAAGTTTCCAGTTTGTGATAAATGTGGCAAAAGGCATGCTGGGGAATGTCTTCTAAATTCTGGAAAGTTCTACCGATGTGGTAAGATGGGACATAAGGCTCGTGATTGCACTGAAAAGGATCAAGGTGAAGGTAAGACCAAATTTGATTTACAGTTAGTGAAATGTTTTAAGTGCAATGAGATGGGTCACTATGCAAATGAGTGTCTGACAAAGAGATTGAGTGATGGGAAGCAGTTAGAATATAAGAAGAAAGGGGTGGTGAAATCCTTTGCAACTACTTCAGCAGATGTCGGGCCATCAAATGAAGTTGTATCCGCTCCAGGGAGCTCAGTATTTTTCAAAGATTGACTTGAGATCGGGGTACCATCAGCTGAAGGTAAAGGAAGCAGACATTCCGAAGACTACGTTTCGTACAAGATATGGCCATTATGAATTTGTAGTAATGCCTTTTGGGATAACCAATGCACCTGTTGTATTCATGGACTTAATGAATAGAATTTTCCATGAGTTCTTGGATAAGTTTGTGGTGGTTTTCATTGATGACATTTTGGTGTTTTCTAAAAGTAAAGAGGAGCATGAAAGACATTTAAGGGTTATCTTGCAAACCTTAAAATAAAAGAAATTGTATGGGAAATTCAGCAAGTGTGAGTTTTGGTTGCAACAAATTTCTTTCCTTGGTCACATTGTTTCTAAAGATGGGATAACTGTTGATCCTGCAAAAACAAAAGTTGTGGAAGACTGGCCAAGAACCACAAATGTAACTGAGATTCGTAGCTTCCTTGGTTTGGCAGGCTATTACCGAAGGTTTGTTAGAAATTTTTCACGGTTATCTAGTCCAATGACTAAGCTAACTCGGAAGGGTGTTAAGTTTATTTGGACAAAATAATGTGATGATTGTTTTCAGGAATTGAAAAGAAGATTGGTGAATGCTCCAGTTTTGGCACTACCTTCCAGGAATGGTGAGTTTGTTATCTAAAGTGATGCTTCATTGAAAGGACTTGGTTGCGTCCTAATGCAGAATGATCAGGTAATTGCTTATGCTTCACGACAGCTGAAAACTCATGAGGTAAATTACCCTACACATGATTTGGAATTAGCTGCTATTGTTTTCACTTTAAAAATTTGGAGGCATCATTTGTATGGTGTAAAGTGTGAAATATATACTGATCACAAAAGTTTAAAGTATATATTCACTCAGAAATAGTTGAACATGAGACAAAGGAGATGGCTAGAATTAATCAAGGATTATGATTGTACAATTCATTACCATCCGGGAAAAGAAAATAAAGTGGCTGATACTTTGAGTCGAAAAAGTAATGCTTCATTAGCAATGTTGCGTTTGGAACGTGATCCTTTGGTTAAGGATTTGATGAAATTTGGCATAGAAGTTGTTGGTGCAGGACGTTCTTCTGTTTTGTTTCAGGTATCAGTGAGATCATCTCTATCAGATAGAATCAAGCAAGCACAGAAGCAAGACAGTGAGTTGCAGAAAAAGGTAGAGCTGGTTCAGAAAGGTAAGTTGCCTGAATTCAACATTGATAATGATTGCATTTTGAGATTTGGGAAGAGATTGTGTGTGCCTTGTGATTCACAGTTGAAGAGAGAGTTGTTATGTAAAGCTCATAGTTCTCCGTTTTCAGTTTATCCTGGAAGTACTAAGATGTATAGAGATCTGCGGGAGTATTACTGGTGGGATGGAATGAAAAGAGATATTGCTGATTTTACTGTGAAGTGTTTGACTTGTCAGCAGGTTAAAGCAGAGCAACAGTTACCAAAAGCGATGCTTTAGCCTTTACCAGTTCCAGAGTGGAAATGGGAGAATATATCCATGGAATTTTTTGTGGGATTACCGAAGACATCTCGAGGTAATAATGCAATCTGGGTTATTGTTGATCTCTTGACTAAATCTGCTCATTTCCTTGCTATACGAGATACTTTTTCCCTAGATCAACTTTCCCGTTTTTATCTTAAAGAGATAGTCAGGTTACATGGAGTTCCTCTCTCCATTGTATCTGATCGTGATCCCAGGTTCACTTCTAACTTTTGGAAAGGCCTTCAGATGTCGTTGGGTACTGAATTAAATTTTAGTACAGCTTTTCATCCTCAATCAGATGGGCAGTCAGAATGAACAATTCAGACATTGGAGGATATGCTACGTTTTTGCTCTATGGATTATGAGGGAAGTTGGGACCAACATCTTTCTTTGGTTGAATTTTCATATAATAACAGTTTTCATTCCAGTATACAGATGGCACCATTTCAGGCATTATATGGGAAGCGGTGTCGAACTCCAGCTTTCTGGGATGAAGTGGGAGAAAGGAAGTTGATGGGACCAGAATTGGTAGAAGAGATGGCAGAAAAAGTTCAGCTGATTCAGAAGCACATGAGAACAGCTCAGAGCAGGCAGAAGAGTTATGCGGATAACCAGAGGAAGGATCTATCTTTCGAGGTAGGTGATCATGTTTTTCTCAAGGTTTCTCCTTGGAAAAGTGTGATGAGATTTGGTAAGAAAGGAAAGCTGAGTCCAAGGGTTATTGGACCATATAAAATTCTGGAGAGATTTGGATCAGTTGCATACCGGGTGGCTTTACCTCCGAGTTTATCTCAGGTACACAATGTTTTTCACATTTCGATGTTGAGAAAGTATATGCGAGATCCATCTCATGTTTTGAGTCCAGAGGTAGTTCAGCTGGAAGAGAACCTATCTTATGAGGAACAACCGGTCCAGATTCTTGACCACAGGGAGAAAGTGTTACGAAATAAGGTGATTAATCAGGTAAAGGTTTTGTGGAAAAACCACATGATGGAAGAGGCAACATGGGAATCTGAAAATGAAATGAGGGATAAGTACCCCCATTTATTCGATAAGTAAATAAATTGCGGGGACACAATTTTCTAAAGGGGGGAAGGATGTAACATCCCAAGTAAGTAATGAATAATATATATTTTTATATATGTCTATTAATGATTAATATAGTGTTTTAGAGGCTTAAAATGAAAATAAACACAATCTTAAGCATGGAATGCACTAATATTCTTACAAGATTGTTTTACTGCCTTTTGATGGCAAACCCTTTTTAAATCTATCTTTTGACAATTTTATAAACTATTTTTGTCAAAATAAACTTATTATTTATGATTGGGACATCAAAATTTACTTTGTGTGAATTTTTGGTATTTTTCCGATAAAGTTCATTTTTTAATGAATAGTGAAAAATGTTGTATTTTAATTCAAAACATATTTTTAATCTAATTTATTAATATGATTAGATTTTCTTTTGAATTGGTTTTAAAGTGAAATTACAATATATTTTTACCATTTAATCCAATGGTGGTCATTGGAATCAATTTCACTTTGAAATTGGACTTAAACTAGTGTCAATCTTTTCATAGATATTGTTTCAAAAAAACCCGCTATTTGTCATGACAGCGGGAATTAATTATTAAATTAATTAATGTGACTTATATGTTTTGAATTTTGTAAAATAGACTTCATTTTTTAATTCGGAGTATCAAATATAGCTTAGGGTGAATTTTTGGTAATTTTCTGAAAAACTTCAATTTTTGATGAATAGTGAAACCACTAAGTGGTACTTATAAAAACTGATTTTTCCGTTTAAATGAAATTTTTCCATAATTGTGTTTTGAATTTCAAAAATCCGACATACATGATTGTCATTAAGAAGTAAAATGTGGTTCAATGAGATTAAAATAATTTTTTGGTGAATAGTAACATATTAAGTTTTTAATTGCGATTAGAGGTAATTAGTGTAGTTTAAGGTAAAAATAATGCTTTAATAAAATGAGATGAGCTTGACACATGTCCTACCCTCATTGTATGTGTCATGGACGACCAAGACAATCCATGGGTAAACTTGGGGACCCCATGGAGCCACTTTGGTTGGGAAATGACATAAATAACTTTTTATTTAATGTAAAAGTAAAAATGACACAAACATGAAATGTTTTACTAAAACAATTTTTACACGGGGTTATAAAGATCAGATGTTTTATTATAAATAGTCATTGGAAATATAAAAATATTTCCTACATCATAGTATTTTTTTTTATAATTTTTAGACATTAAATAAATTAAATTATTTATGACATCATGATGATACAGCGATGACCTCATTATTTAACAATTTAAATAAAATGGAAAGATAATGTAAAATCTAAAACCTACACAAGGCCAAAACCAATTGGATGATTGGATTTCTAACCCTTATCACCTTATCCTCGAATTATATCAATTTGGGACCTTTTGAATCCGAAACTCATTTTAAAATAAAGTAACTTATCTTTACTTTCCAAGAGTGTCCCTCCTCTCCTCTTATAAAAGGCCCCCCACCTCTACCTCCTTACCCACACTCCCAAAGCCTTTGGCTCGGACAACCCCTGCCCATTTTGTCTCTTCACTTCCCTCTCTTACTCCTTGAAGCCTCACATTGGGCATAAGTCTTCCCAAGGAAGCCTTTGAGCTCAAATCAAAGGGAGTTACCCGATTTTAAGGTAATGTCTTTTTTTGAGTCCTTTTGTTTTATTTTGCTTCTCCAACCCCCTAAACTCGTTTTATTCTTTTCTTTTGTAAAAACTCCAGTATAATCAATATACTAGGATGTTTTTATAATATGTATTCGAGCTACACTTACACACACCTACATCTAATGGTTAACGAACATACTGTTTCCGTGGATGGTGAATTTATGCCTCCCGAAACGATGATTGTTCAAAATTATTTTAACACCTTCAAAGGTGGCCATTAAGATGTCACTATATTTATATATGATATATAATATGTTTATGTTTTCCTTAAGCTTATGTTTTTTTCTTTTTGGTCATACCTTTATGGTTTCCATTATGGGTAAACGCGATATCTTCATTTAAGGAAGTGCGGATTACCGCCCACTCAAAGTGATTTGATTTGTTAAATATCATATGTGGGACGTATAAAGGATGGAACTATGATATTATATATGATATTATACTATAATTATAATATACCTTTATATCATTATGATTCTATTCTATAAAATACGAAATAGAAATGAAAGTAGCGTTCATGCGTACGTACGACTTACCATCTCCATGAACGGTGCATTTCATTTCTTACCTCTAAATGATTATGTAATATTATAAATGCATGTATATACTGTATATATATGATATATACATAATGATTATAATTCTGGATATAATGGATACATGAACAACATGTAATTATAAAGGGTTTATTTTTGACTCAAGTACCAATGATCGTTAAAACGACCGTTATTAACTTAAATAATTACATAGTGTTCATGACATGGAAATAAGTGATATAAAAGGAATAATGAACTTGAAAAAGGTTCTTAAAGAAGTAGAAATTAACTTAATTTTATTATTCAGGACATTAAAGAACGACTGAGTCAAGTCGGACCTGAGGTATGGGACTTCGTCTCAATCTCCTTTCATTGAGGCATATTTTGTTTTATACACAACCTTCTTTTATACGGTGTATAAACCCCTTTGACTTTTACGTTTATTCAAAAGGAATATTTTTTATACGAAGCGTTTACTAAACGACAAAAGGGAATGTTTTTGTCGTACGTATGCGGCGACAATGACTTCTCCGCCGCCATGACCATTATTTGAGTTTCGACTTCCTCTACAAGCCATACCTTTTTCAAAGAAAAATAAATACCATGTTTTACTTTTCTTTTATTTTGGTATTGAAAATGGTTTTCATAATATTTTTATATCAATGTGTGGTATTGATATCTTGTGATTGAAAGGTGGAAATGTTATGTTTCCTTTATGCATGTTTTATGTGATACGATTATGTTGAGGTTCTTGGGCATTATTATGAAGACAGGTGGTTCCGTGATAAACTAAGGGCGGGTGAGCCCGATATATCTCTCCAATGCATTGGGTAACGCGAAGGAGTGAAACGTTAAGGTTTCTCCGAAGAGATTTAGGGAATATACTGTGATGGGTATTCCAAACGTAACCAAGAGGGTTACTCCCTGCGTATGAATGTTATGAATGCCTCAAGTTACCTTTATGTCTTATGATTTCTATGATTTATTCATGATTTGATGAGGTATGTTAAAATTCTTATGTTTTATGGGTAAAGTATGATCTCATTCTTATGTATATATGTACCCATGTTTCCTTTCCATATTTTTATATCCCTTACTGAGCTTTTTATGCTCATCCCAAGTTTTTTTTTGAAATGTTTTTCACAGGTCAAGGGAAAGGTACATGATATGATGATAGTGTCAAGGAAGTGTTAAGAAATAATCCATGTTTTATTTTAAATATGTTTCCATTGATGGGAATGAAGAATACTATCTTTATGTAACCACTTTGTTTATATGTGGAATTAATGCAAGTTTTATGATCTAATTCTCTAAAACTCTAAACCCGAAAAGATCCTGAATGTGTAATCTTGTAATAACTCAAGATTAAGTAAGGTTTAAGGCTGGGGCCTTATATAATACCCAACCATGATAGGTGTTAATGGAAAAAATAATGACATCAGTTCACGAGGCGGTAGTCCGCTATACACACAAATAATGATTTCATAACATATTTGATTGATGTATCAATCATTGTAGGTCATTACAATAAAATAAAACATATAATTATATATAATATACTATATTTATTATATAATCACATTTTAATAAGAATTTAATGTGATTATGAAAGAAATAAAATAAAAATTTTCATTGAAGAACATCACATATTATTTGGGTATCCTCCTTAAATAATCAAAAAACCCTTACTAGTTTGGATTTATTTACATACTAATGATTATAATATGATAATAGGGATGTTGGGAAGTAATTTTTTCAGGTATTGTCTGAACCAAAAGCATTTTATGGTGTGAATATTAGAGGATAGGGGGTGACCTTTTATATGTGAGGTGAGTGACACATGTAATTTATTTGAAAAGATTCAATCATACACATGTTTTTATCATGTCACAAGCTTCCAAAATGGTAAATTATTAAAAATAGAATAGATAAGGTCATAATATGAACATATATTTTGTGTTGGAAAAGTTTTTGGTAATTTTTAACCATTATCATTTTAGTTTAACCCCTCCCATGATAAAATCATTTTTACATTAACTGAGATAAATAATTTTTATTGTTCTTACAAATCATTATGGTAAAAAAATAAGTTGAAATTAATTGATAATATAAATTATTTTGATTTTAAATATTAAATACATTTTTTAAATTTTAAACCACATAATTGGAAAATTTTAATTTATAATTAATCCCTTAGAAATGATGAGAAAATGAGTTTTTATAGAGAAAATATCCAAAAGTTTACAATGTTTTTATATCAAAATTCAAACTGAAAATTATTTGAATTAAATAAATTTTATTAATTAATATAAAAGTGAATTTATTTTACTTTATAATATATTAAAAATATATTTTAACATTATACATTATCTAAAAAAAAGGTAGTTTTTAATTAAAATTCAGTATTTTTAACTATTCATAAAATATAAAACTTTCGGAAAAATACAAAAAATTCAGCCTAAGATATTTTTAGCATTCATATTAAAAAATCAATTTTATTTTATCAAATAAAATTTCTATAATTTTTAAAAATTAATTTTAAATTTAGTGCGCAAAGCATGACTACTCCATCATTTAGAAAAATACATTTTTTTCAGAAAATAATTCTTTTAATTTCAAATGATTATTATTTTATTTATAATAAATAGACGTAAAATTTATTTATTTTATTCATGTGTAAACCATATAATTTCATAACTTATTTTATCCTATTATTAACGATCATTCCAATGGCTAGGTGATAATTATCATATTAAATAATAATATTTTAATAACATGTCATGTTTTGTTTAAACACAATGTCGCATGGAACAAAAAATATAGGAAAGATTAAATTTATTTGAAAAAATGAATTTCAAAAAATCTCAGGGTGTTACAAAATATATATTATATTCTATAAATAATAATTTTTTTTAATTCTATTTAATAGAAAATTTCAATGTGGGTTTCTTAAACTTTTAAAAACACTTTAAAATTTCATTGTTCCCATATTTATACATTATTCATCTTCCACTACATAATTATTTTTATTTTACATTAGTTTTTCTAATTTTATTTTTTTAGGATATTTATTACTAAAATAATTTTTTAAATATATTTTTATTACTTTTGAAAATGAGCTGAATGTGTCTTACAACGTTGTTTCTATTAAAACTTCATTAAAATTGAAATAAAAATATTTTCATTATTTCTCTTTCATTTTAATTTCTTTACCTAGAAGAATCATTATCTATGATTATTTAATATACCTCTAGTATCACCCTCTAAATTATATCATGGTATGTTTCTTTTGGGTAGTTTAATTTTAGGTATTATCCAATCAAATTCTTGATTGATCCTCATATGACACTTTATTCAAATGATGCGTGACCCAATTTCATTTCATGAGATAATAATGATATAATGTTTGATTGATGTCACATGGCACACATATGTATGGTTTATTATTATGTGAATTGTGAGTAAAAAATTATATAGTCTTCCAATACATTGGAAAAATATTATATCTCATGAGATATTATATTATAGGATATATAACGCTATCCTTATCCAATATGTTATGGGACATGGGTGGTTATCCTATATGACTATCCGCAAATTAAGGGTCATTAATTTTTTGTGGATTTTTGAATATTAATCCTTGAATAAGGTTCTTTCCATGAATTATTATTGATATTGAGAATCCAATCATTGGACCATCTTAATTAGATGTTTTTTCATGGGGAACAATGCCTGGTAGGTGTATCAAGTGCACCTATTCGCATCGAAGCAGCATCAGGTTGGTTGATGGAAGAATTTTAGTAGTCTACAGAAGATCACTCTAAAAATAAAGTGGGTAACTCTATGTATTTTCTTGTATTAGTTAGTCCACTATTATAGGTGTACTTCATACCATTAATGATTTTAGGAGTGAGGCTTCATGTCATGAAGGTCAAAATTCCCTTGGAAGGGCCTTATTTTTGGGGAGCATCACGCTATGACCCATGGTTGCACCTTGAGAATGTCAGTCAAAGGGGTATATCATGATGCGAAACCCATGGTCATGTCATGATTGATTACTATGTTTATTTTTTAATCAAATAATGACTAATGTTTTGGGGTTCATCCCCATAATCTTTTTTGGGATAAGGGGTTCTGGATGAGTCCATTTCTATTAGAGATCCCCCTTTCACCCATTAGATCTCTCATACAGGGATGGTTTTTATGGATTACCATAGCAGTATATGGTATATTCTTAAATTTATATCTTTTTAATGTTTTAACCTTCACATCCACTAATTTCAATGAGATTTGGCCATGTTTTTGGCATTGATTCCACCAGATCATGGTGGGATTTAAGGGGATGATGTATCTATTTAGTAGATTGACTAGAGGACATCCTGAATGTGTTATATCACCTCGTTGAAAGAGATTTTGGTGTGGTATAAGTGATTATATAGTTTTATTCAATAGTGTCTCATTGTTTTAAGTTGAGTAGTTAATTATAAAATGTTATAAGAAATTAATTAGGTTGCACAGTGTGAGATAGGGGCTTGGGCAGTGTTGTTACCTTGGAGAAGGCATGAATAGGCTTGGTTGAGGGGGTGTGGAGCTTAAAAAGGAATTAACATAAATATCATGTTATATAGTACCATTAATACAATTAAATATGATTTTTATGAATCATTTTTTTTCATTAATCAACGTTTCATAGGATCAGGTACAGGGATAGGGTCTGAGAGTGCCTTGGGTTGAAGTGATAGGATAGTGTTGGGAATGTTATGCTATGAATAAGTACACTTCATCACATTTGGGAAATTGAGATCAACAGAGACTATGTTTCAAAAGGGAGAGAGTGTTTATTGAGCTAATGAGAGGCCTTAGGTAGGTTTTAGGTTATGTGTTGTGATATGGGTATTCTTGGATGGCATCTATAGGGATAATTACATGAGAAAGAGAGGCTTAAACTGAGTAATGTTTGGTGTGATAATTGTACATCTCACACATAGTGGGTAAAAAAATTGAGGGTAGATTGAGATTATTATCTTTATAAGTATAATTAGTTATCTGGCTTTAGATGAGGTGTGAAATATAATGTCTTCCTTTAGGTGATAGGCTAACAAAATTACTATAGGGGAAGTAACACTGGACCTCATTGAAGATCGATGATACTATTTGGGACTTGGATTCAAGTTTCCAAAGGTATTGGTGTAAGATTACTGGGGATAATCCCTAATTAGTGGGACCATGAGTGATGATAGGATTTAGTGAGGTTAGATAGGGCCTTGAGGACTAGTTTAGAGGATCCTGTGGCTAGTGTTGTCACTTACGGATGACAAACAGAAGACGCCATTGATGAGAAGAGACCATGATGTGACTAAAGGTCCCAGTGGATGATATGATGAGTGAGGAAAGTTGTTTATAGATTAGGGGACATGCATCAAGATACTAGAACCTTAGGAATTTCTACTTATCATTGTGATAGTAAATAGTCCCTATTTTTTATTTTAATCCTGTGTTTCACTATGTACTTATTATAGGAAATAGAACTAGTGATGGTGAGGGATCCTGAGTCCTGTCCCTTCCATGAGTGAGATAGTGTTGGATAGAATTCCATGGGCGAGATAAAGTCCTCATGTATGTTAATTGGGGCCTTTCCTTGGGTGAGAAGGCTTGGGTCCTGATAGTGGAACATACCATGTTTGAGATGGCTTGGGAAATAGTAGTAGACCACCCCGATTGAGAGGGAGGGGTTGTGAAAATGAACCAAGACATGGTTTATATACCCTACCATTATTGGTAATTTCATAGGTTGGGATCCTGAAATTTGACCATACCCAATTACTTTGGGTAGCGGGTTGAGGTTTTGGATGATGCCTACCTTAGATCTTTGACTATGAGCTATGGATATGAAAGATGCCCACATTTAACCTTAGGGTATAGGTTGGGTATCAGGTTAAGTGGAATGAGGCAATCAGATATATTCTAAAATTATGCCAAAGAAGGTGTGGTGGGGTTTCATGGTGTCCTAGTTAGCATAACATGAGATGATGCAAAAGGAGTCATGGTGGTCTAGTTAGTAAATTATATATGACACATATTTGTGAAATATTTATATACTTTCCTTATCCATACATGTTTATGGGGAAATATACTAGGTTAATTTGGTGAAATTTTACTGATATATATTTATCATACCCTGTACGGGTACCCAGGTGCATGTGTAGCCATTATATCAATTTTATAGGTTTGATCATAGTTTGTGTAGGAGACCTAGATGCAAAAAACCATAGAACTATGGATTGGATTCCAGATTGGGGAATTAAAAACTAGTATCAAATATTTATTTTTATCTTATTATTTGGGGAGATTGTATAAAGATAGTGTAGGGATGTGTGGAATATTTTGATGGACCTCATAATTGTGAGTCATGATACCATTTATGGTGGGACACCCTAGTTACCATGGTGATAAGATCAATGTTCTTTGTTTTCACTATTATGATAGAGATGTTAATTAAATATGATGATTCAAGGGGATTTTATTTATAGTTATGGATCTTATAATGTTTCAAAGAGTCCCATTTACATGAATTTGATTTATAAAATAGGACTCACATGAAACACATGTGCTCCCGTGGGATTGATTTCACTAATCAGGGTTCGGTTGTTTAAAGTTTCATCCACAACATATATACCACATTTTCATATAACTTGTTAGTTTCATTATACTCTGATAAACCTATAACATCCTAACCTAGGTTCCACATGCTGGTTCCCCGAGCTGGTCAGTCACATGACCTCAAGCGCGCCTCCCCGTACTAGGCTACCAACTAGTAGAGATTGTTGAATATCGATCATGGGGATACTATACCCTCTTTTATCAGAGTATTGCATCAAAATAAAAATAAGAAACAATAATATAATAAAATATAACCATAACCAGAGATACCAAAATCACTTGATGACCAAAGTAGGGAATACAATGCCCAAATTGAATAGTAAATATGCCATGCTAAAGTACGTGCCTAGTGTCAACATAAAAACCTAAAAGTAAAGACAATGACAACTACAAAGGGGGTCCCAAAACACATCCAATTTCCTCATCCATGCTCCATCCCAACCCATCCATCTAATACATATCCTTTTCCCTTATCCTATCCTACAAACAAGAAGTCTATTCCTATACCAATCAGGTAGCCCGAGTAGGGTGTGAGTATAACTCAATAGGCCACCTCCAATAGAGTCTAAAACAATATCTTGTCAAAAAGTGCATGTAGTTTTATAAAGAATAAATAAAATGCATAATTAAATAGTTATCACATTATCAGTTATTCTTTAGTTAAAAAAACATAACACCCCGGGTTCTTGAGGATACCTAAACCATGTCATATATCTGAATGCCATTATAACCACTCATATTTCATAATACATGACTGGATTCCATTGTTACCATTAATAATCTCATATTTGAATTCCATTGTTACAATTCATATTTTATACTACATGACTAAATTCCACTATTACCATTCATCATCTCATAATTTAATGCCTTTGTTACCATTCATTATTTAAAGTCACATGTGAATTGTGTTGTTACTATTCACCACTTCAAGTCAAATATATCATGAAATCACATTGATTAATCTTCCAATTAATCAATCAAGCTCAACAATTCCATATTCACATCATTCCATTACTAATTCAACAATTAGTTAATAAGAAATCCCTCTTAATTAATTCCCTAATTAATTAAGAACATCAATCCCATTAATTAATTTATCAATTAATTAATCACATCAACTTAATTACTAATTAAATAATTAGTTTTTTCACACAATCACCCTTAATTAATTCCCTAATTAATTGATCACATCAATCCCATTAATTTATTTACCAATTAATTAATCACATCAACTCCATTAATTAATTAAATAATTAATTTACCAATTCACAACCACAATGTACCACAATTAATTCAACAATTAATTTTCAAATCCACAATTTCAATATAACAATAATTAATTCAACAATTAATTATCCTAATTTCATATTCACGATATCTCAATAATTAAGTCAAAAATTAATTATCTCAAATCAACTATCACAATATATCATAATTAATTCAATAATTAATTATCTCAAATTAACCATCTCAATATCTCATAATTAATTCAACATGTAATTATATCGAATAAACTATCTCAATATCTCATAATTAATTCAACAATTAATTATCTCAAATCAACTATCACAATATATCTTAATTAATTCAAAAATTAATTAATCAACTCAATCCCATTAATTAATTCAATAATTAATTAATCACAACATTCCCATTAATTAATTAAAAAATCAATTAATCACCTCAATCCCATTAATTAATTCAATAATTAATTAATCAAAACATTCCCATTAATTAATTCAATAATTAATTAATCTGATCTATTCAATTAATCCACCAATTAATTGTTCACATCAATTCCATTAATTAATTCCACAATTGATTAATCACATTAAATCCCTTTGTCACAAACCAACCCGGGTCAACCATGAAACGGTTACCTGAGATGATCCGTGGCATGGCCCAAAGGGCGTTCCCAATCCCAATGAGCTGACAACTAGTGTCAGGCATCAACAGAGCATGACAAGAGAAAAATTTATCCCAATAAATAATAAAGAAACAAATAATGGAAAGAAACCAAACAACCCAATATATAAATGGAACTGAATTGAACATCATTTATACAATAATTTAAAAATATAACAAAATAGAACAACTAAACCAACCAAACCCGATGAATACACTATCTCCATGTGACCCCATAGGTCACTCTCCAATATAAAGATCAACCATCTCCCAAGGCAAATGAACTCAATCTATAACCTGCACAAGGGATAAAAATAGAAGAGAACTATAGGCGTGAGTATTAAAACTCAGTAAGATATCCCGATAATCTATTCCCAAAGAAATTTCTTTAAAATAAAAGAAACATAAATTTCAAGTTTGAACTACTATATATCAAAGTATTATTTTATACACATTTTACTTAAAAACAAATTACAACTCATTTCCCTTATTCATTTCCAAAACCAGGTTCATTCAATTAGTGTGACATTGATATTTTGAAGGGGAAAGTGATGTATAAAATTTTCAGATTTCATGAAGAGGGTTAAAACACTTTTCTTTGAATTTTTTTTTCATAAGACTTATTAAAAAAAACATCACTTTCCAAGAAAAACATTACACAAGAAGGCACCATAGTAATCACACAACAAGGGCAATGAAAATAATCATATAATTATCACATTCATCACTATAAGAGACTAAGAACCAATAAACATGGGTGAACCTAGAAGATCAAGAATAATATAGAAGATAATAATACATTAGACCCCATCCCCAGTATCATTCCACACACGATGAAATCAAAATGCTTAATACGCTCAGCCACCCTAACTCAGGATAGGTCGAGGGAAAGTTCTATAGAAATAAACCCAAATATATCCACCTTATATGGGCCACTGGTTAGTACATAAACAACCAGTGAAACAATAATTCTTAGAAAATTATCTCAATATTCCAAGTATCCATGTCTCATGTATATAAAGGGGGTGATCCAACCAATTCCAACCGAGCATCCAATCACACGTATATATAATAATAAATAACAACAAGCATCACCCCGAGCCACCATAAGGACCGATCTCATTCCATAGAAATAATAGAACACAAAGAGTCCAAACTAAGGAAATCTGATAATGGATCACAATTATTCCATAGTGAGGACATCCCATCCATTATAAACATACAATAAATGAGAATCATCCATAGGAGGTTTTCATAATAAACACATTAACCATTTCACAAAGTTTCCAAATGGGCCTTTAATCATTTCAAAAAACTATCATTTATCAATGGTACAAAATCCAATTTTCATAAAGTGGGGTAAACACACCATTTTTCAAATCAATACAATTATAAAATCCTTTAAAATATTAATATTACACATTCAAAGCACAACCATTTTTATAAAAATTCCAAATGGTCCATTCACCAAAAGTGCTTGCCAAAACAAAACTGATACTCATTTCTTTATAAAATCCAAAAACAATTTGGAAACCATATGAGGACCCCAAAATATCATTTCACATGATTCTAATATATTTATAAATATAAACAAATAATTTTATAGCACACTCAACCCATAAAATCCAATCGTGAATTTTATCAAACACAAGAAATGAAATATTTAACAAAAAAATTCATATTTAGCACTCAACAAGGCATAAAACACCAATTTCATGCCAAAAATTAATTTAATTTACTAAATAATATTTTAAATATCACAAAACACATGATAAATCAAACAGAACATTTTATCAAATACATGGTGTGCACACTTTAACCAAAACAACACTAATTTTCACAAAACAAGGAATAAACAACTACTTTTCACACCAAACAATTAACCCAAAGCACATATATCAATATTAAGATTATCAAAATGATGAAAAAACTATGAAATGAAAGATTCTAGAATTATAAAGGCAAGTTATTGGGAAACCTACTTTAAAACCATGGAGGAATAGAAACACACACTCAAAATCACTCGTCGAGGGTTCCAAAACCCTAGATTTATGAGGCATAACCCTAAACAACCAAAACCCGAATAAAAAACATGGTAAAATAGTACCCTAGGTCAAAAATGACTAGGGGGAAAAAAGAAATCCAAGAAAAATTAAAGGATAAGGGAGAAGTAGGAGAAAAGAGAAGAGATTACCTTGAAGAAACTTGCCCTAGCTTGAAGATATCTTAGATCTACACCAAAGGAGGAGGAATGGATTGGGAGGAAAGGAAGAGGGCTAAATAGGTATGTAAAAACTAGGCGGGGTTGTTTTGGGTGTATTTCATTCGAAAAATACCAAGGGGGAAAAGTTAGAAATTTTAAAATTTTAATTCTGGGTAGCCTCACACGGTTAGGCCATAGGGTTTATTAAACCATGCGCCAAACCGTGCGGTAGACACAGAAGAGACCGCACGGTCAATAATAAGAGAACACACACCCATACTCCAACCATGAAGTAGATTTTATACCTACCGCATGATTACCTGGGTTCGGCCGCACCGTTTATCAAACCGTGCGCCAACCGTGCGCAGAGACTTTTAAGGCTAAACATCTATGTTTTCTCCAAGAACTCCAAAACAAACCAAGGATTAACCATGAGGAAATGAATAGAAAAATAAATCACACCAAAAATAAACACCTATCACACCCAAAACCTGATAAAAAGACTGAGATTCCCAACAAACTAGAACATAACCCAAAACATGAAAAATCGGACATGAAAATTCTCCCCACCATTAACGCTTTTCATCCCCTGAAAGGCATAACACATTCCAGTTATTTGATCAATTCCTAATGATTACACATCAAAATGATCCAACCTCTTAAACCATGAACCTTTCAATCACCAAAAATGGTACTTAATCCTCTTACCCAAAACAAAACAACAACCCACAACTACAACCTAAGGATTAACAAAAGGATCAAGCCATTACATCCATAACCAAGCCAAGAACCAGATTGTTGGGTCTTCTCCAAAAGATCCCTATGATCACCCAAAACAAAGAGTAGCCATGAAGGCCAAATATTTCAAGGGAGGCCAAAATATACTCCACACCATTATAAAACAACTAACATGTGACTAATTCTTAGAAGAAAAATCAACATGACCCGCAGTGGGTCTCCCCACCATTATGAACCAACTATCAACAACCAAAAGTGAATTAACCATGATCCAAAATCAGGCCTTCCCACATAGGCCAAAAAAATTTCCCTTATAATGACCTATCATCACAGGCCAAGAATAATGAAACGAGAACATTAAAACCACCCCTCCTGAACAGAGGGGATAAATATGATCCAAAAATTCCCGCAAGAACCCAAAAACCCTACCATAAGGGGAGGGGAGGGAAGGGAAACAATGATTGGATCACTGAAACCACAACCAACAACCACACAACAATCTTCACCTATGGATGGATAAAAATCAAGACTACACCCAATTCACATGGCCATTCCATACTCTAGGAATTCCTGACTATGTGCCAGCTTCACTCCGAGACCTATAGCTAGAGATATGATGGTCAAAGAATCTTCCTTCATTACAGTCTAGATTTAATAATCCTAACAAGAATCATGCATAACTTTTTTAAGAATAAGAAAAACTAGGATTCCTATAATGGAAACCACATATTCATTTAAAAATAGGAGTTCATAAGGAGACTCCCAACATCCATTAAATCCCCAAAACTATAACACCACTAGAAAACCACCAAAAAAAAAATTCATATATTGGAAGAACATTTCTAAAAGAAAACTTTAAATGACCTTTTAATAACACATAACTTCTGAGGATTTCCTCCACAACGCTTCCTAGAAACAACCCAAAAGAATTTCTACAAGTGACCCAAGCGTCCACCAGCATAGAAGGGATTAGGATCATTATAACATGATGGATTTTTGTAACCCAAATTTCCACATTGATAACATATAAATACCTCATGCCCATAAGGGGTGGATGAAAGGTCTCATGGCCTTTTGATTCCATGACTTCCTCCATCAACTTTCAACCACTTTCCCATCTCCTTACCAGAACTTTTCCTACTTATTTCTAGGATTTAACGATGGAGGACCACCATTAGCACTCCCACAATTATAGCCTCAACATGGAAATCATTCCTCACCACATATGAAAATGAAGTCAGATTGAACTCCAACACCTTCGACAATAGATCGGGATGAAGTCCAACTTTGAAATGCTGAGCCTTAATGGAATCATTTATAGTATTCCCTAGATCATAAGGGAATATATTTAAAAAGTAATGGAAATACTCCAACATTGAACCATCACCATTTTTCAAGAAACACAACTCCATCCCCCTTTTCACCCATTATTTCTCGGATAAATACTGATGTATGAATAAAGCCTTGAAAAACTCCCAAGTAATATCTTCACGGGGCTTGTTCTGAGACACCTACTTCCACCACTTCCATGGTGAACCTTAAAGCATGAAATTTGATAACATAACCTTCAAAAACTTGAGCAACTCTATGAGACTAATGTTACTTTAGATCTTTTGCATCCACTCCTCTACCTTGAGAGGATCTACTTATCCATAAAAGAGAGGTGGATATAGCTTTTGAAACTCCAGAACAAAATCCTTAGGTTGATCAACTGGGAATCCTATTAACGGGGAATCACCTGTAGATGCACTATGATCACCCATTGAAGCTCCATGGGGAAAACCACTGGATAAGAAAAATAAAAGAACTAGTTCAAGGCCAACTCAACAAAAAAAAAATACTCAAGAACAACCACCACAAATATAACAAGCATTTAACATAGGAAAACAAGCCATTATAACATCCAAACTTTCCTTTTGAAAACATCCTTAATTTAAAACAAACTTGTTGGGTTTATCACTCTCCACTAGTATCCCTTAGAGTCTCACTCACATGCATGTTTTTGTACCACCCCAGGCACCCATCCACCATGCCATACCAGACATCCTTTCACATTCCTATATACCACCATGAATGTAATAACCCATAAGAACACTAAGGCTAAAATAAAACATCAACATTTTCCAAAATAACCCACTAAACCCATTTAAAAAATCATGAAATTTCCAAAGGCTCACTAACCACCAAGTCAAAATCATTTTTCAGATTCACATATCAAACCATTTCACTATACTTTAGAATGAAACCCCATAGATTTACATCAAAAATACACCTCACTTTTATAAAAACATTTTATGTATCTCAAAAAACCTCATTTCATCAAACCATTTGATTAAAAACTCACTCATTTTCATTTAAAACAACTTCCAAAACAAAAAACCTCTTTCCATAAACCCCCAAGTTTTGATTAGTAAAGCCCAATCTGTTAGACCATTTTAATTTCACCCCCAAGAGGCCATTTTATAAAAACTCATTTTTCCAAAACCTTTCACAAAATTAATTATGAAAATCATTTATCCAACTTTCTAAATTCTAAGAATTACTAATAAAACCCCATTTTAACAATTACAATACAATAGTTTTTTAAAACAATTTTCATAATTCAAGAATATTCAAGGATACCCATAAGAGAAAACTAGTGTCGGTGGGTGACTTGACTATATGGTTGGCAGCCATATGACTAAAACACCACCAACATAGATAGCCTTCTAGGACCATGTCCCCAGATACACATGGTGTTATAGGACCTGTGAACTCATGGAGACCACTAGCCCGACTTCCTTTTTGTATCCCAATCACCAAACAATACCCAAGGAATAAATAAACTAATAAAACTAGACTTTCTATGGGAACCTAAGGATCAGAATGATCAAGAGTTCATGACGTCCTTCTAGAACCTACCTCTCAAGTCCCGAAAATCCTACTCCATATACCTTGACATTCCAAAATAATAAAAGGAACTTTGAAAGGCATGGTTATCTAAGAGCCAACCTATGCTCTGATACCATTTTGTCACGAACCAAATCAGGTCAACCCTGAACCGGTTACCCGAGATGATCTGTGGCATTTTCCGAAGGGCATTCCCGATCCCCACAGGCTAGTAACTAGTGGAATGCATAAACATAGTACAAAAAGGAATGATTTATCCCAATAAATAATAAAGAAAAAAACAAAGGAAAGAAACCAAAAAACCCAAGATATAAATGGAACTAAATTGAACATCATTTATACAAGAATATAAAAATATAACAAAACAACACAACTAGAACAACCAAACATGATGAACAAACTATCTTCATATGACCCCACGGGTCACTCTCTAACACAAATATCAACCATATCCTAAAGAAAATGAACTCAATCTAGAACCTGCACAAGGGATAAAAAAAGAAAAGAATTATAGGCGTGAGTATTAAAACTCAGTAGGATAACCTTATAATCTATTCCCAGAGCACTTTATTTAAAATAAAATAATAATCAATTTCAAGTTTTAACTATAATATATCAATTTATGATTTTCTACACATTTTACTTAAAAACAAAGTACAAATTATTTCCCTTATTCATTTCCAAAACCAGATACATTCTATTAGTGTGACATTGGTATTTTCAAGGGGAAAGTGATGTATAAATTTTTCAGATTGCATTAAGGGGGTTAAAACACTTTTCTTTGAAAACAATTTTCACAATCCTTATTAAAAACAACAAACCACTTTCCAAGAAAAACATTACACAAGAATAAACTATAGTAATCACACAATAATGGAAATAGAAATAATCATATAAGTATCACATTCATCACTGTAAGCGAATAAGATCCAATAGACATGGGTGAACCTAGGAGATCAAGAATAATCCAGAAGATACAAATACATGAGAACCCATCCCCAGTAACATACCGCACACAATGAAATCAAAACACTCAATACGCTCGGCCACCCTAACTCAAGACAAGCTGAGGGAAAATCCCATAGCAATAAACCCAACTACATCCACCTATTATGGGCCATTGGTTAGTACATAAACTACCAGTGCAACGATAATTCTTAGAAAATTATCTCAATATTTCAGGTTACCATGTCTCAAGTACATAAAGGGGGGTGAGCCAACTAATTATATCTAAGCATCCAATCAAAAGTATATATAATAATAATTAACAACAAGCATCACCATGAGCCACCCCAAGGACTGATCTCATGCCATAGAAATAATAGAACACAAAGATTCCAAACTGAGGAACTCTGATAATGGATTACAAGTATTACATAATGAGGACATCCCATCCATTATAAAAATACAAGGTATGAGAAACATCTACAAGATGTTTTCATAATAATCACTTTCACCATTTTCAAATTTTTTCCAAATAGGCCTTTAATCATTTCACAAAACTAGCATTTATCAATGGTACAAAATCCAATTTTCATAAAGATGTGTAAAAAAACTATTTACCACATCGATACATCTATAAAATCCTTTAAAATATTTAGATTACACATTCAAAGAACAACCATTTTTATAAAAATTCCAAATGGGCCATTCATCGGCAGCGCTTACCAAAACACTTTAAAAACCAATACTAATTTCTTTATAAAAACCAGAAACACTTTGGAAACCATATGAGGACCCCAAAATATAATTTCTTTTGCTTTCAATATATTTATAAATCAAAATAAATCATTTTATAACACACTCAACCCATAAAATCCAACCAAACATTTTATCAAACATAAGGCATGAAATATTTAAAAAAATAATTCACATTTAACACTCAATAAGGAATAAAACACCAATTTAATGCTATAAATTCATTTAATTTACTAAAAAATGTTTTAAATATCACAAACCACATATGAAAACTAATGGAAAATTTTATCAAATAGTTGGTGTGCACACTTTAACCAAAACCACACTAATTTTCACAAAAAAGGCATAAACCACTACTTTGTACACCAAAAAATTAATCCAAAGAGAAAATATCAGTATTAAGATTATAAAAATTATGAAAAAACCATAAAATCAAAAATTCTAAAATTATAAAGGAAAGTGCTTTGGAAACCTACCTCAAAACCATGGTGGAATGGAAATGCACACTTGAAATCACTCGCCAAGGGTTCAAAAACCATAGATCTATGAGGCACAACCCTAAATGAGAAAAAAAACCCATAAAAACATGGTAAAAAAGTAACTTTGGTCAAGAATGACCAGGGTTAAAAAAGGAAATCCAAGAAAAATGATAGGATAAAGGAGAGGGAGGATAAAGGAGAAGAGATTACCTTGAAGGAAAATGCCCCAACTTGAAGATCTCTTATATCTACACCAAAGGAGGAGGAGGAATGGATCAGGAGGAAAGGGAGAGGGATAACTAGGTCTAGATGAACTAGGTGGGGGTTTTTTGGGAAGATTTAGGTCCAAAAATCCTGAGGGGGAAATTTGAAATTTTTTAAATTTTAATTCTGGGTAGACTTGCATGGTTAGGCCACATAGTTTATTAAACCATGCGCCAAACTATGTGGAAAACACAAGAGAGACCGCATGGTCACTCCTAAGTGACTGCATGACCATGCACCAACTGTGTGGTAGGTTTTATACCTATCACATGGTTACTTGGGTTCATCTGCATGGTTTATCAAATCGCGCTCCAACCATGTGCAGAGCCTTTTTAGACCAGACATTCATGTTTTCTCCAAAAACTCCTAAATGAACCAAGTATCAACCATGAGGAAATGAATAAAAAAATAAAAAACACCAAAACTCAACACCCATCATACCCGGAACCCAAGAAAAAGACCAAGATTCCCAACAAACTAGAATATAAACCAAAACTTAAAAAACCAGGCGTGACACCCTTCAATTAATTCACCAATTAATTATTCAAATCAATAAGATTAATTAATTACATAATTAATTAATCAAATTTAATACCTTTAATTAATTCAATAATTAATTTTTCACTTCAATTCTAGTAATTAATTTCACAATTAATTAATCACATTCAACCCCTTAAATTAATTCAATAGTTAATTGTTCACATCAATTCCATTTATTAATTCTACAACTAATTAATCATATTCAATCCCTTCAATCTTATTAATTAAATTAAAAATTAATTTATGATCTCAAATCTATTAATTTATTGAAAAGTTAATTAATCATATCAATCAATTTCATAATCATAAAAATCTCTAATAATTAATTAAAAAATTAATTATTCCAATTTAACATTTTCAATAAAACAATAATTAATTATTAATTTTTACAATCTCAATATCACATAATTAATTCAAAAATTAATTATTAAACCTTACCATCTTAGTATCACATAATTAATTTAACAATTAATTATTCAACTTCACAATCTAAATATCATATACTTAATTCAACAGTTAATTATTTAACCTTACCATCTCGATATCACATAATTAATTCAATAATTAATTATTCAACTTCAAAATCTCAATATCAAATTATTAATTCAACAATTAATTATTCAAAATTACTATCTCAATATCACATAATTAATTCAAAAATTAATTATTCAACTTCACAATCACAATATCACATAATTAATTCGACAATAAGTTATTCATTTTCACAATTGAACATTTCAATAATTAACTCAATAATTAATTATCCCTAAATCCTAATTCAATATTTTGATAAATAAATCTATAATTAATTATCCAATTCAAAAATATCAATTTCTTATAATTAATTCATCAATTAATTATTCTAGATCTACAATCCCAATAACCCCAATTTCACATTTCCTCCAATGGCCCGAAGGTATTCATTTTTATTGATTTTTGATAATCCACCTTTCAAGGGTTGAGGTAAAACCCTTACAAGGCCCATAGGCATAAGTATTACATGGCCTGTAGGCCTTAGAGGAATTCATTGCCCGTAGGATTCAAACATTACATACAACCCAGAAAAACTACTTGGAACTAATCCTCCCCAGCATCTTCATCGTGAAATCAACTCTCCACCTTTCGCAGGGCTATTCGACTAGGCTTTCCTGTGAATACACAGGCTTTTTCTGATGGCAGGTGCCATACCCTCTCATTCTTGCAATCTGTTTAGCTTCTTCTATGGTTAAAGCTCCTTACTCATCCTCTTTTTAAAGTTTGTTCCTTGTAGGTTGTCTAGTTTGGGATTTTTTAAATAAAATTTCGGGTATTAATATCCCATATGCATAGTTTTCTGATCGAGGCACATAGTTTTCCCTAACATTGTACCATCACCATGCGTCTCTTCTAGGGGTGGTTCACAGTTTCCATTAAGAGGTCACATAGTTTTAAAAATGATGTTCCATCCATGTGAATCCCCATCGTTTGGGTTTGCACAATTTACTGGGTTGGGGTTCATGATTTGGGAAAATAGTGAGCCAATAGTGCACTACCCATTGTTCTTAAAAATTTCTCAAAATTCCACCGAAACACACCCAAATATAAAATCCAAATGAATAATACTTAAAAAAATGAAAAATATTACCTGTAAATGAGCTTAAGACATCTCCAGAAATGGTTGAGATCTTACAATCTCCCCACCTTATAATAGCTCATCCTCAAGATATACTCCCAATCATCTCTAAGATTCCTATCCAAAAAGATCAAACAATTGATCCCTCATATATTCTTCTCTCTCCCAAGTTTCCTCCTAAACAAAACCATGAATCCACAATATAAGAACTATCAGCATGGTATTTCCCCATAATACTTTATAACTATGATCTAACACATGTATCAGATGATCCTAAAAGGACTCATCCATCTCAAGATCAAAATCATCAACATACTTGACACATTTCCCAACTCATCATTCCTAAAAACCATAAAAACACCAACCAAAATTGGAACTCATCCTTTCTATCAAAACTACCTAGAAAGTATGTAAATCCACCACCTCCAAGGTCTATATTTCCTTCCCTTGAGTAATTTAAACATGCAACCTACAGGTTCCTCATTGGAATTCTGATGCCACCACTTCCAACTCATGGTCTTACTCCAAAAACCTACTATTGAAACATCTCTCCCCACCTTTGGAGCATCATTAAAACTATTTTTTCCAGAAAATCAATCACCACAGTCCACACTTCAATGAAAATTTAAACTTTAAAACTTAGATGTGGCCTTCTATCCTTTCATAGGAAAACAAAATAACATCAACCACTACCTATTCCTGGATTCTAAGTGCAGAATCCATGGTATTCATCGACCTCCGGTCCATCATGAGAATCTCATTTGTAAACTGTCGACGGTGTATCTCCCACCATCTAGCTACACATATATCGGTTCATAATAACAACCTATAAGAGGCCCCATAACCAACCAAAACACATTTGTTAGCTTGGTGTAAATCCATAGCATTCTCAGCATACCTAGGATGATGTTAAGGTAGTGTCCATGATCATCACTAATTAAAAGTATGCTATGAAGTCATCATGGAGTCATATCTCTACAATTCCAAACACAAATCTTAGTACACAAAAAAATTTAACACATTTACAGGAAACACAATATGACACAACAATTCATTTCACCAAACCCCACCACATGGTCAAAACCAAGGCGCTATCACTACCCTTAACCATCCTACATCTAGGTCCTAGTTAACAAGGATTAACACATTCTCATTATTAAAGTTTCTCATTTAGACACCCATTTATTCTAATCTTTCATCATTATATAATTATTCTCAATTTCATGTTAAGAACCATTTTTTGTTCAATTTTATAAGCAAGGAAAAACATTTCAAGTTAAATAACATACCCAAAACCCATTTTCCCATGTGCGCCTAAAATGATTCATGTCACAAAATAATCACGAGTTCCTATAATGATGCATGAAAACTCAAATCTCATGCCGTACCGGTCCATGAGTAAAATATAAAAAAATATCAAAAATAATAATCACATCACACAACATGTGCATCAACAAAGGTGAAATAACATCCATCTATAACAAAAAATACCAATAAAATTCATCCCACCCTAGGTACTTGAGTTTCCACCATACATGGGTTAGATAATCCAATGAATGAGCTCATAAATAAGGCTTGAACCTTCCCAGTATCATTTCTACCTTTCCAAAATAGTAATAAATAAATAAAAGAAAAGAAAACTGGCCTCTGATACAAATTTGTAATATCCTGACCTAGGTGAAACATGCCAGTGCCCCAAGCTGGTTAGTCACATGACCTCAAGTGTGCCTCCCCATATGCTTTAAAATGACAACCAATAGTGAGGGTTTAATATTAATCATGAGGATACTATAACCTCTTTTATTAGAGTAATACACCAACAAAAAATAAGAAAAAATAACATAATAATGTATAAACATAACTAGAGATACCAAAATCACATGATGACCAAAGCAGGGAATACATTACCAAATCTGAATAGTAAATATTCCATGGAAAAGTATGTGTTAAGTGTCAACATACAAACCAAAAGTAAAGACATTTAAAACTCCCAAGTAGGCCCCGAACCACAACCAGTTCTCTCATCCATGATATATCCCAAATCATCCATCTAACACTAGGCCTTTTCCCTTATCCTATCCCAAAAAAATGAATTCTATTCAAGTATTGATTGGGAAACCTGAGTAGGATGTGAGTATAACTCTATAGGACACCACCAACGACATCTAAAACAATATTTAGTCAAACAGTGCATGCAGTTCTATAAAGAATAAATACAATGCATAGGTAAATAGTTATCACATTATCATTTATTATTTATTTAACCACATTACACCCCTGGATTCTTGAGGACACCCGAACCATGCCATATATCTAAATTCCATTTCTACCATTCATATTTTATAATACATGAATGAATTATATTACTACCATTCATCATCTCATATTTGAATTCTATTGTTACCATTAATATTTTATAATATATGACTGAGTTCCACTGTTACCATTCATCTTCTCATAATTGAAAGCCATTGTTACCATTCATCATTTATAGTCACATGTGAATTCCATTTTTACCATTAACCATTTCATGTCAAATATATCACAAAATCACATTGATTAATTTACCAATTAATCAATCAAGATCAACAATTCCACATTCATATCATTAAATTACTAATTCAAGAATTAGTTCACCACACAAATCCCATTAATTAATTCCCTAACTAATTAATCATTTCAATATCATTAATTAATCCATAAATTAATTAATCACATCAAATTCATTACTAATTAAACAATTAGTTTTATCCCACAAATATGCTTAAATTAATTCCTTAATTAATTAAGAACATCAATCGTATTAATTAATTCATCAATTAATTAATCACATAAACTTCATTAATTAATTAAACATTTAATTAACCAATTCAAAATCCCAATGTACCATAATTAATTCAACAATTAATTATAAAATTCACAATTTCAATATAAAAATAATTAATTCAAAAATTAATTATCCCAATTTTATATTCAAAATATCTCAATAATTAATTCACCAATTAATTTTCTCAAATCATCTATCACAATATCTCATAATTAATTCAACAATTAATTATATCAAATTAAAAATCTCAATATACAAAAATTATTTCAACAATTAATTAT
This sequence comes from Viscum album, assembly GCA_963277665.1. NCBI lineage: Eukaryota > Viridiplantae > Streptophyta > Magnoliopsida > Santalales > Viscaceae > Viscum > Viscum album. The sequence continues at coordinate 1,771,964,898 of OY728152.1, forward strand.
CTCAAACCAACTATCTCAATATGTCATAATTAATTAAACAATTAATTATCTCAAATCAACTATCACAATATCTCATAATTAATTCAATAATTAATTAATCACCTCAATCCCATTAATTAATTAAAAAATTAATTAATCACAAAATTCCCATTAATTAATTGAACAATTACTTAATTTTCTCAATCCCATTAATTAATTTAATAATTAATTAATAAAAACATTCCCATTAATTAATTCAATAATTAATTAATATAGTTCATTAAATTAATTCAAAAAATAATTGTTCACATTAATTCCATTAATTAGTTCCATAATTAATTAATCACATTAAATCCCTTCAATTAATTCACCAACTAATTGTTAACGTAAATACCATTAATTAATTCCATAATTAATTAATTAATCACATTAAATCCCTTCAATTAATTCACTAATTAATTGTTCATGTTAGTTCTATTCATTAATTCCACAATTAATTAATCATATTCAATCGCTTCAATTAATTCAAAAATTAATTTTTCACGTCAATTCCATTAATTAATTCCATAATTAATTAATCATATTCAATCCCATTAATCCTATTATTTAATTCAACAATTAATTAATCATATCAACTCTATTAATTAATTCAATAGTTTATTAATCATCTTAATAAATTTCATAATCATAATAATATCCAATAATTAATTGAATAATTAATTATTCCAATTTAAATTTTTCAATAGAATAATAATTAATTCAAAAATTAATTATTCTGTTTTACAATATCAATATCACATAATGAATTCAAAAATTAATTATTCAACCTTACCATATCAATATCACACAATTAATTATTCAACTTCACCATCTCAATATAACATAATCAATTCAATATTTAATTATTTAACCATACCATCTCAATATCACATAATTAATTCAACAATCAATTATTCAACTTCACAATCTCAATATCAAATAATTAATTCAACAATTAATTATTCAACCTTACCATCTTAATATCACATAATTAATTCAAAAATTAATTATTCAACTTCACAATATCAATATCACATAATTAACTCAATAATTAATTATTCAATTTTACAATTCAACATTCTGATAATTAACTCAACAATTAATTATCCCCAAATCCCAATTCAATATTCTGATAATTAAATCAATAATTAATTACCCAATTCAAAAATCTCAATTCCCTCATAATTAATTTGAAAATTAATTATTCTTGATCTACAATCCCAATATCCCCAATTTCATTTTTCCCTCAATTAATTAATTCACCAAATTATATAACTCAATCATAAACTCAATTACTAAAAATAAAATAAAAATTATACAATTACATATAGATAACTGAAATCAAGACATTATGATTTTAATTATATACCACCTACCTCAATTTTACAATAAACACTCAACAACAGAAATCCCTAATTTGAGTGGAATAACGACGTAGAATGAGATCTGGATATTAAACCTAAATTCAAGATCATATGAATCAAGATCCCACAATCCTAGATCTAAATACAAAATACAAGATCTTGATCCAACTAATAATAGGGAAGAACAATCCTTCAAAATATGGTAGAAGAATGAGAAAGTGAAAGAAAACCACATGGGTTGAGATCCTTTTACCGGGAGGGGTGAAAATTTTCAATTTGGGATTCTAATTGAGAAGAATGACTGCCATAATGGCTTGGAATCACTCTAGGAGGATCTATAATTGAGATAAATTTATTATGGTTCCATCTAGGGTGTTTGGGGGCATAAGACGGGGTTTCAAAAGTTTTTTTAATAAAATTAAGTAGATTAAAATCCCGTACGCATGGTTTGCTGCTCGGGGTACATGGTTTTCCCTAACCATGCTCCTCTTTTAGGGAGTGTATTCATTTTCCTAAGAGGGTTCATGGTTTTAAAAACCATTCGATTGCTCAAAAATCCCCTCTATTTGGGTTTACACAGTTTTTTGGGGTGGGGTGCACGATTTGGGAAAACAATGCGACAACCATGCACTATCCATTTTTCTTCAAAATTTATCAATATTCCATCCAAACACACCCAAAAATAAAGACCCAAATAAAAAGTAATCAACATAAGAAAAAATAGTATCTATAAACAATCCTGATCCATATATAGAAATGTTCATGATCTTACAGAACCACAATATTTTCTTTGACAAAATGTCACATGGCTCTTGGTGAAGGACATTCTCCAATGAAGACTATAGGATACCTTCATACAAGGGATTTATATAGTCCCATAGTGGGTAAATTCATGCATTTTATTCTTTTTTTGATGTCTCCATAAGGGAATAATATTCCCAAGTGGTGATATAAGGATGGAAATGGGATCCTATAGGATGTGGGTTCAATTACATCAAGTATCGACAATAACTTATATAGTGCTTTTTAAAAATAGAGACTTGGTGGAACTCTATATAAGAAATCCTGGTAGTCAAGGAAAGGCTTCTCAATGAATTAGGCTATAAGGATAGTAAGTCCTTAGATAATCTCTTGTATCAATATTGGGTGAGTGGTTAGGATCAGTTAGATGTATGACCTTGTAGTTTCTAGATATACTATTAGTGGTATACTGTGATCGTTGTCCGATGCTCATGGTTTTGGAACAGACCTTGCATTGTGGGTGATAGTGTGGCTAGACATGGAATGAGTGAAATGCCTTGGGCTATTGGATGAGTTTAACCTATGTGTGGAGTGTAATGACCCAAAATTCTATTATTTGTAAAACTGTTGTTATATTTGATGAAATGCATTACGCGCTTCACCCATCAACAACAAACCAAAACAAATTATGATAATTTTTTTAATAAATATATAATAAATACTAATATAGTAAACTATTAAATATTTAGAAGGTAAATAATTAATAATAGTTAATACTGTAAAAGGTTATTTTCAATAAAATACATTTTCTTTATTTTATGTATTTTATTTTAAAATATAAATTTAAAAGTTTTATAATTTATATTATATAAAAAAAATTCATTTATGAATTCCTTGAATGAAAATTTACTTCGTGTTATTTTTTATTACAGAAAAGGTTTCTTTCAACTGATATAAAATAATTTTTTTAAAAAAATTTTACTTTTTTATAATTTTATCAATATGTAAACTTATCCTATAAGATTAAAAACCCATTTAAGTAATAAAATATCTATTTGGGAAAGAATAGTGTACATTTTAAAATATTTAATGTACTTATAATCCTATGTCTAATATTTTTAAAACTAGAATAAAATGACACTTTAATTTATTTTTGGTATTTTCCTCTAGCTAAGTATTTAGATGGTAAAATTCAGTTTTGGATTTCCTTGAAAGTCTTCTTAATATTATTATTTTTATAATTAACCAATTTATTTCCTTAAAAATAATTATCCAACATTATTTTATCCTATATATAAATTTAACTCTTAAAATGTAATTTTATTAAAAAATATTTTTACATGATTAGGTGTGTTTAATTTAAAATTAAATTTTCACATTTTTGTATTAAAATTATATTCAATTTTTTTTATTATAATCTTCAAATTAGGTAAAATGACCCAATATGATTTTTTCATTAATTTTAATTACAAATGTAAAAAATTAATTACCATAGTAAAAGTTAATTTGGGTAGAAGGTTAAAAGTTAAAAATAATAGAATTAATTCACTCTTAAATTTTCTCAAAATGAATGGATGGGAATATCTTCAGCCATATATTTCCCCACGCACCCTATTTTTCAAATTTTTTCCATTGATTCTTTAATTGTGTCGAGATAATATTAAAAAATGATTTGTTTTTCCAAAAGTTCTCTTTTCCTCTCTTATAAAAGGGAACACCTTCCTCCCTATATATTTAAACACAACCTTATAATTCATACTTAAAGCTCTAACTTTTTTATTCTCCTATAACCTTCTCCCACATACATCATATTCTGGAATCTTTTTCTTATGGACATCACTTTCATAGAGTTTTCCAATAGAAAACTCAAGCATCCAATGTGACTAATACATTCTTTTATTCTTCTATTTTATTCCACTCCTTCCTAAAATACATTATAAAATTGTTAATATAATTAAATAAGTATCATTATTATACTTAAATACTATTTTATTAATTATAAAACAAATATTCAGTCCCTTTCATCCACTATGAAAACAATATAACATCGACCGTGCATAGGTGTAGACTATAGGAACGAAGAAATGATACAGTTTGTTTTCCATCACTTCTTCCCAATTATTATATAAAGTATTTATTTTATTGAATAAATAGGTTTTATATATCAAAAATAAAATTCATAAATTTTCACTTTTCATATACCATCATTCCATCCATTCATTGAGAAATGGGATTGTTAATCGTGCGTATGGGAAGACTACAACGTTTGAAAAACAATGAATTTCATTTTGAATAACAACCCATCATGGATGGTTCTATAAATTAGTTTAATAAAGTTATATAATACTTATGAAATTTTAAATATTCTTTAAATTTTATATTAACTATATATAATTAGGTTCTCTTACTCATTTAATGATTATAACACACTCTTGCTCAGGTCATTTTTACCACCAACATGTGTGATGTACTATTTTTTATGTCATGAATGATTAAGGATAATTATATTCTCATAAAAAAATTAATAATACTTTATTCAATATTTAAAAAGGATATGGAATCATAATATCAATATATAATTATTTTATTAGTATATAACCTTTTATTCATTAAACTGACCAACATGAGCTCATCTTTGATTTCATCATCATAAAAAGTTAGAAAAAAAGTTAAGAAATGACATTATAAATTATAAATTTAGTTTGAACCATCATTTACAATACCTTTTATGATATAGGAATGATGAAATTTTGGAGAGGAATGAATAAAAACACTGCTATTACAAAACAAATTCAAAATAATCAATATTTATGATACTCAATTTTGAAAATAAATAATAACTAACTAATAAAATTTCATTGAATATTTGTCAATATATTTTATAAAATTTAATATATAACAACCATTTTCTTTATTATACATTAATAAATGATTTATTATATAATGTTAAACTTAATAAAACCGAGAATATTGAGAAGTATACTGTCTTTTGGAATTAGGTACATTACATAACAACTTAAAATAGGTAATACATCATCTTTTTTGAAAACTTCCATAACATGATCATATTATTCCTTCATACATAACACTATATGGGATATCCTGGGGATATTAATAAGAAAGGGGTGAGGTATAAAGACTAATAAGGAAATAAAAATACCATAACATGAAGAAAGTGATACATGTTAGATAATTAGCATATCAATGGGACATAAAAGGGGTGAGAATTATAAACATGAACAATGAGGAAAGATATAACATGATAACATAAAGGCAACATGGGAAATGTGGAAACAACTTAAAACACTGCATCATAAACATAGGTCAAGGCTAACTAACAAGTCATCTTGATGGAAAAAGTCCTATAAAGGATTTAGGTTCACTCCCTGTCCCAACTTGACATATCATGAGACTAAACATTACCTAATGAATTTTAGCGCTATATAATTATGGGTGCACCCATCACTTTCATTTCATTCTCATGCTTAAGTGTTCCACATAGATCATACAAAATGGAATCATTTTTCATCAAATTTTATTCCATGATCAAGGAGTTTGGAATACAAATATTTAGGTCCCTAATAAAATAAGTATAAGTACATAATTTTGAATACCCTTGATAGGAATTATGTATAGCTATTCAATACACTTTTTTTTGGTGTGGAATCCCCTAGTGGAATTTTGGCAGTATAACAGGGAACATAAATGTTTATGGGAGGGATTAATGAGAGTCAAAGGGGAATATCATCATTTATAATTCACAATTTCAATATGGGGAACATGAAAAAACACACCTCAACATTAGTAATTGAAAATAAAAGGGCATAAAATGAATAAAATTATTAAATAAAAGGGAGAAAGAGAGTATCCCTTTTCCTGAGAGTGTGAATCAAAATGATTGGGAGGAGCTTCTTGAGAGATTGGGGGAAACTTACATGGAATATAGAGAAGGTAGGGAAGATTAAGGGCACACTACAATTATTTTTAGTGAATAGAAATGGGATTTTGGGTGGATTTATATAGGAAAAGAGTAGGGAATTCTTTATCATTTATCAAATTTAGGGTTTGGATTATATATAATAAAATAACTAAAACCACAAACCTTTCCATGGGTTTTCCCATTATTTATTCCAAAGGTATTTTATTTAATTATTTTATAATTTGAATTTACTAACTTAATAATATAATACCCTTGGTGATGTGCAACTGAATCATACTCGTAAATAAATGATTTTAAAACCTTAAAATATATTAATGGTTTTAGAGGATTCATAAAGGATTTATAAAATTAATAAAATAAACATAAAATCAAATTATTTTAAATTTAAAATGTATATTTTGTCTTGGATACCATTTATAGTATTAATTATATCATTTTGGGTCATTATGATGTCATAATACACACCGTATATTTATACTGTATTTGATTTTTACCCGAAAATTTGACTATCACTAAAAATTATGAAAAATTAACCATTTAATAATTTTGAATTTCTGATTCCAAAAAAATATTAGTATAATAAAAATAATTTTATAAATATTTTAATTTACACTTTTAACATAAAAATCTACATTTATTGAAAATGCTGGGTTTTTTGGAAATAACAATTTTCAAACCCTTATAAAAACTACAATTGACTTCATAATATTTATTTGACCATTTATATTTGATAAAAATTATTTTATAATAACATTTTATTAAAATATTATTTATTTAAAAAATCCATTAATTCATCAAAATAAATTCCTTAATTGAATTTAAATATCACCCAAATATACAATTTGTGCTTTATTGTATCAAAATAAATATCATTTATAGAGTAACAATAATAGGATGAAAATATATTCATTATTATATGAAAAATAACGTACATAATCATATTTATAGGGTCTTGATACATATCCCATTAATACACCATCAAACACGCTAAGTGTAAGGTGTTAAATAGTGACACTTTCATGGGGTGGTTCAACATACAAGGTTTGGGTTGTGATATTGATGAGATTGAAATTCTCCCATTAAAGGTTTCGCTCATACTTAAGCTATTGGATCTTAAATTGGGATTAGTCGAGTTCAAATCCCAGTGATTCTATCTCCATAGTAAGATATGAAAAATGAGATTCATAGTGTATGATCCTACTGGTTGAGGCCATCACTTCATTTATCTGTGTCAATTGGATTTGTGGAAACCCTATATTTATACTAATCATGTGATCACTATTTGATGGATATGTTATCAATATTAATGATACTTAATGGTATTTTAAATAAAATTTTATATAATAAAACCAAATAAGTTCATGTGTTTTCTATAACCACATTACATAATAATACATTTAATTAAATCATAAGGGGAATTTTATTTATAACAGTTTGGGTCATTACAATATCCCCCATTCAAAAATTTCTCCCTAGAAATTTTAATTTTCCACACTAAAATAGATAAGGGTAACTCTATTTCTCACCTCCTTTAGTTCCCACATTTCTTCTTCAAACTTGTGGTTTCTCCATATCACTTTGACAAGGTGAATTGTCTTATTTTGTAGAACTATGTCTCTGTGATATAATATTTTCACTAGCTTATCTTCATAGGAAAGTTCAATATCCAATGGCACCACCTCTATATTGAGTACATATGAGGAGTCTGGTATGTATTTCCCCAGGAGAGATACATGAAATTCAACATGTACTTGAGATATGTTAGGTGGGAGTGTTAGTCAAAATTCCATCGCACTGATGCGATTGAGGATCTCAATGGGGGTGATGTATATTGGAATAATTTTTCCCTTAATAAAAAATTTCATCACTTTATTCCATGGAGATATGCGGAGGAATACCATGTCTCAAATATCAAACTCTATGTCTTATTGATGATTTTCAGCATAGATCTTATATCTACTCTGAGCAGCCTTGATGTGTTGCTAAATGGTCTTGACCTTTTCCACCATTTCCTAGACTATTTAAGGACCTAGCATTTTCATTCCAAAAATTCATGCCAACATGTAGGTGTTATACAACTATTATCTTAAAGGGATTCAAGGGATTCATTTGGATGATTTAGTGGAAACTATTATTGTATGAGGACTGACCAAAGGAAGATGTTGATCCCATTCTCCTTTGAATTCAATCGAGCATGTTCTCAATATGTCCTCAAGTATCTGGATATTCCACTCAGATTGTCCATTAATTTTAGGGTGATAAGTCATGCTAAAGTTCAAATCAATATTCAAAGCATATTGGATACTCACCTAGATCTTGGAGGTAAATAATATATCTTGATAAGATAAAATCTATAGTAGTTTTCCATTCATCCTCAACAGTTATCTAATGTATATCCTTGCAATTTGATCATGTGAGAAGTCCTTTAGAATCAAAATAAAGATTTTAGAATTTATAAGATGATCCAAAACAACTAATGTATCATTATTCCCTCTTGATGTGTTTGGATGACCATTGAAAAAGTCCATGGTGATGTTTTCAGATTTTCATATAGATATGGGTAACAGTTCCATCACCCCCTTGGATATTTGGATTTATTCCTTCACTTGCTAACATACAAGACATTTTGATGTTCATTATTTGATCTCATTGTTCATACTGTCCCACAAATAGATATATTTTAGATCTATATATATCTTTGTGCTTCTGGGATGGATAGATAAGGTCATACTATGTGCATCATCCAACAACTCCTATTACTCAGGATTTGATAGTACACATAGCTGTGACCCAAATCTTATAACTCATTCTTTATTAACATTGAACTCCAAGGATTTCCCTTTTCTTATAGCTTCCACTTTTTTCTGAATACCCACATCATCTCTTTGCTAATATTTTATCATCTCCACAAGGGATGGTTGAGCAATAATTTTTTAAAGGAATGATGATGTTCCTTCCTTTATGATTCGCATGTTCATCCTTTCCAAATCTAACAAGATCAGATCCCCCTAAATACTCATCAATGATAGAATTCCTAGATCCTTTTTACTTAGAGATTTTGAAAATTTATTCTCTTTCCTAGGTTGGTAGTTAATTGAGTAGTCATATTCCTTGACCAGCTCTAACAATCTTCATTGGCACATATTCATCTCTTTCTATGTGAATATGTACTTGAGTCTTTTGTGATTTGTATATATTTCACACTTCCCCACTAAGAGATAATTATTCCATATTTATAAAGAGAATATCACTACCACAAAATAGGGTTTTTGTAGCACCACCCTTTAACAACGCTAAATAAAGCACTGATAAATGGGGTGCCTATATTAGTGTTAAAAAAGCGATGATAAAGGGAACTTTTAACAGTGCAAAAAAAAAGCGCTGTTAAAAGAGACCCTTTATCAGTGCTGTTAAAGGGGACCCTTTTATCAGCACTTTTTTTAGTAGCGCTAATAGGGGGCTTTATTGGTGCTTTTCCCTAGCACCGATAAAGTGTATATTTCAAAAAAAATCATAAAAAATAATATATTGATATATAATTATATTTTTATTGATATAAATATAATTTATATTTTTTAAATAGGTTTTATATAAGTATAAATAGACTATTACATTTAATATATAAGAGATTTAGTGAAAATGGATTTAAAATATTTTAAAAAATATTATTAATTAATAATATTCTAATTATCATCGACTAATAATCATTTAATAACAATTTGAATACACAAAAAATCAAAAAAATTAATAAAAGATCTAAAATAAATTGAAAATGTAACTCAAACTTCAAACGACCATAACTTTTGATCTGGGTGTCTGTTTGAGCTCTACAATATATCAAATCAAATCCTACGATGTTATATACATGATAATGACCCAAGGTAACCTTATTTATTATTCTTAGAGGCCAGAAAAGGCCCAAACGTCCTCTAAAATTGAGTTTTTATTCCGCATACCCAACTTGTTTAACATTTGATGGAATTTCAGCCTTGTTTCAAGGGGTATTTTTGACCCTTTTCACTGGGGATTGAATTTATTCTGAGGGGTTACATTTATATTGATATTAAGGCTTTTAAATTTTATCATTTTTCACAATGTAATGTTACCTATAATCAATTATATAACAATATATACATATTTTTTATATATTCACCCATAAAAATTTAATTTTATAAATAAATAATTAATCATATTTACATATAAAGTATATTTCTCAATATATAAGGTTTATCTAAATAGAAAAATAATATCAGTTTTATTTAAAATATAAATATATTAATATTTATATACCTATATGATGTGTTTGTGTGTGTGTGTGTGTATTTGTGTGCGTCTGTATTGACAAACTGATATATATTATCAATATATTCTAAACATATGTATATACATATTAGTATATAATATTTGTAAATATATATAAATATGTATAATTATACATAAAAATACACATATAATATGTGTGTGTGTGTGTTAAATATATGTATTTATTTATTTATAAACACACACAAAAAAACATATTTTATAAATGTATTTAAAACTGATCTTATAAATATATATTAATATACGAATAAATATATTAATATATAAATATAACTATATATATATATATATATTAATATACAGATATGTATATATATATATATTAATATACAGATATGTATATATATATATATTAATATACAGATATGTATATATATATATTAATATACAAATATATATATATCAATATAACTAAATATATATATTAATATAACTAAATATGTATATATTAATATATATATATATATTAATATATGAGTAAATATAAATATATATATATAAATAAATAGATATATTAATAAATGAACATAAAAACAATATGGCGGAGTGGTAAAGGCTTAGGCGCTGCAGGCAACAGTTCACAAGTTTAAATCCAGGGGGAAATAGGTCGCGAACGCAGGTGGGGAATAAGGCTTCGTGCTATTAAAGGGGGGTGGGGGCACTGTTAAAGACCTGTGGGTGGGGAACTGTTAAAGGGGGCATTCAAGTGCTGTTGAAGCCCCTCCCCGAATTGTACATATATTTTTTTAAAATTTTTATCAGCGCTAAAAAAAGCACTGATAAAAGAGTCCTTTATCAGCGCTTTTTTAGTGATGATAAAAGACCCCTTTTACCAGCGCTTTTTTTAGCACTGATAAAAGGGGCCTTTATCAGTTCTTTTTTGAGTGCTAATAAAAGGGACCCCCTTTATCTTTTACTTGATTAACATCACTTTTCTAGCGCTGTTAATGACATTTTCTAGCACTAATAAAGACCATATTTGTAGTAGTGTATCACAAAATCCAACTCCAGACCATGTGTTGGGTAGTTTTATTCATGAACTTTCAACTACCATGAAGCCTAGGCTATGGATTTTTCATTCTGCATTAAAACACAACCCAGACCCTTCTTTTAAGCATCACTGAATACAATGATAAGTTCTCCACTTATGGTTAGTGTGATTATATGTGTAGTGATAAGCCTATTTTTCAACTCTTTGAAGCTCTATTCAAATTTATCATTCCAAGAAAACATGACTCCCTTATGAGTTATCTTGGTTATAGGGTTTGATAATCATGAGAAATTTCTCAAAAATTGATGATAGTACCCTGCTAATCTAAGAAAACTATATATATCTATCATGAATCTTGGCATAAAAAATCCTCGAATTTATTATTTTTTTCAATGGTTAACATAAATTCTATTACTTTTTATGATATTCCCAAAGAATGATACTTTCTTAAACTGAACTCACATTTTTTGTATTTGTAAAAAGATTCTCCTTTCTAAAGGTCTTTAGTATATTTCTCAGATACTCCTCATGATCTTACTTGATTCTGAAGTATATTATTATTTATTCTATAAATACTAACACAAATATATCTAGGTAATCCCTAAAGACTCTATTCATCAAGTTCATAAATATTTATGGAGAATTAGTGTGTCCGAATGGCACTACTATGAACTCATAGTGCCTGTATCTTGTACAAAAAGAAGTCTTAAGGATATCCTCCTTCTTAACCCTAAATTGCTAATATTCCAACCTTAGATCTTCCATGGAGAAGTATTTTTCTCCATGTAGATGATCGAACAAGTCATAAATCCGTGGAATATGGTACTTGTTCTTTATTGTGATATTGTTGAGCTCACAATAATCAATGCAAATTAGTATTGGCCCATCCTTCTTCTTGACAAAGAGGACTGTTGAACCCCAATGTGAAGCACATGGGAATAAGAACCCTTTATCTAGATTCTACTATAATTGTTTTTTCATCTCATCAAGTTCTACAACAAACATTATATATAGAGTCATGGATAATGGAAACATCCCAGGAATAAACTCGTTTGAAAATTCAACCTATCTATCAGGAGGAAGACCATAAAATTCCTTGGAAAACACATCAGCGTATTCCCTAACAATGATAATGTATTCAAGGATGGCCCTTACATATAATCAAGAATTTGATCAAGATAGTATTTATCATATAGAAATAATATAAATGCTTGAGATTTTGTTTCTAATGAAGATTCATCCTCCACCATGCACTTGTATATAATCAAAGGAAGATTCAAAATATAGAAGGTGGTTTCTTTCTTGTAGAAATTTATATTGGATCTAATAATTTCATCAAATTCCACTAAAGGGAGCATTTAAAGGTTCACTAAGAAGTTCAACCCATAATTTTTCATAGGGGAAGAGTTATATACTCGGGATGAAATAATTTACCTATTTACTATTTTCACCAACAAACCTACTTCCTTAATTTGTGGTGGTGTTTGAATAGTTATACTAAACATTTATTATATGAAGGAATAAATATAACCATAATGAAAATGTATCTTCAATATTCTTGAATGAATAAATAGAGTACCTATCACCACTTCTTTTTTAAGATCCTCCTTAGTAGTTTTGATGGAAAAAGCTTTTCCTTGACACCTTGGAGGTTGTTGGTTGTCTCTAAAAACCCTTAGCTTAGTGCATTGGTTTGAAAAGTGCCCTAGTTCCTTGAAGTTGAAGAAATGAACAATGTGTTGAGGGTTGACTAGAGAATTCCTTTTATCCATCGCATTGATGGGATTCTCCCATAAGTAATCGCTAGCTAGAGGTCCTTCATTCCCGCACCTAAATCATTTTATCGTCCCCGTTAGGCAATATTTAGGGTGATTCTTTCCACACCTTTGATAAGCATAATGTTGAAATTTATTATAACTATCATATTTCTCCATAATACCACCATAATTAAACTCTACGTTCTACTTATTATCCCTGTGATACTGTTGATATTCTTAGATCTCTATTTCCACTTTTAGGGAACATGAAAAAATTTCTTCATAGCTATCAATGTCTCAGATCTTTAGGGATTTTCGTAGACTTGTTTTTAGCCCACTAAAGAAGTGGTTATACTTGTATTCAGGGGTAAAAATTTTTTTTGAGGCATATCATAAAAGTACTTTGAAGTTTCCCTCACACACCCTAATATATTCATTGTATTTTTTAGGGAAAAGAAATCCCTTTTCATTTTAACTCGGATAGTGTGAGGAAAATATTTATCAATTTTTTTCCAGAATTATTTCCACCCCATTACTTTGATATCTTCCTCAGGCTTCATATTATTGATCATTGTCTACCATTGATCAACTTATACCCCCATATGATAAACAACCAATAGAACCTTCATTTTCTTAGAACATTAAATAATGAAGAATATATTCTCAGTGGAGTTGATTCATTGTTCTGTGATTAAGGAATCAGATGATCCATTGAATGTCGATGACCTTTGATGCATAAATCACTCAATTGAAGCTTGTTATTTATTAGGTTTATTTGGGAACTCCTCCTAATCTAGGTTACTATTCATAACTCGAGTTAGGTGAGATATTTTATTCATAAATTTCACGATTCCTTCTCCCATCGGGTTTGAAATATTATTGGGGAATTCATCACATTTCCCGTCTCATTGATTGTTTACCCAATTCCTCCTATTTAAGACCATTATATAGAATAAAGGAAAAATTAGGGATGATTATTTTTAAACTATTAAAAAAATTTATATGAATACAATTATATTAAAGTGATTACTTGTAAATTAAATTCATTTCCTTAACTAATGAATTTCTAGGATTAATTCTATGTTATCCATGATCTATTTCCTAACATGTATTATTATGGGTAATTTTTGTTCCCTCAATAATGTTTTTAATTAGATTTTTAATTTAAAATGGAGTGTCAAACTAGGAGTACAACATGAACCATTATCATGCATTGGTTCATGGATGAGTCTTTCTCAATGTAGTGTTTTTGGGTTTTACCCGCATGTACATATGTGCTAGAGCCACATCAACTAATAGTATTCATAAAATCTTTTATTTTCATGATAAACCACATAATCTATACTCACCAAAATTTATGGATGTTTTCTTATACCTTGACTTATCCCTAAGTCTTTCTCTATAGTTTCTTTATCATAATCCCAAAAATAACTGAACTTCCCCTCTTATACCGAATATAAGAACCCTAGTCTTTATCATTATGTAAACTTATATCTGACTATTAAAAACATTTTAAGTAATAAAATAACTACTAAAGGAATAAAATTATTCATATAAATATATTTTATTAACTTATAATCCTATGAAAAATATTTTTAAAACTAAATTAAAATGTTACTTTAAATAAAAACTATTTTTAATATTTTCCTAAAATGAATTATTTAAATGGTGAAATTTGGTTTTGGGTTACCTACAAAGCTTCTTAATTTTTTTTATAGTAAATCAATTTATGTAATTAAAATTAGTATCCAAGACAAATATATCTTATATATAAATTTAAATCATTAGTTTGTTTTAAAAAATATATTTTTATGAGAATAAGTGTGTTTATTTTAAAATTAAATTTTCAAACCTTTAGAAATTTTATGTGTTGAAATGATTTTAAAATTTTAAATTATATGTTTAAAATTTTATAATAGGATCCAATCCTAATTTTTTCCCTTAATTTTAATTACTATGGTTAAAAATTAATTACCACAGTAAAAGTTAATTTGTATAAAAGATTAAAAGAAAAAAACAAAATCCTCACATAACTATTAACTTGAAAAGATCTTAATTAATTATAGGATATTCAAGCATAACATTCCCTACACAACCTATTTGTCCAATTTTGATTAATTTACCATTTATTAGTGTTGTTGAATTATTAAATAATGATGCATGTTTCCAAAAAAGTGGCCTTTTCTTCTCTTATAAAAAGATTCCACTTCCACCCCTTAAAATTACACTAAACCATTGAATACATACTTTAATATCTTCTATTTTATCCTTATAGAACCCTGTCCTACCTATATAAGCTTCTAGCTACTTTATTCTATATTAATTCATTCACTTCCAAGGATTTTTCCAAGAGAAAACTCAAGATTCTAACTTGATTATTGCCTTATCTTAGTCTTTTAAAAATTTTCAAATCATTCATAAAAATAATTTTAACCTTTTTAATATAATAAATTAAGTATCACTATTATTATTTAATTTAATTATATAAATTATATAAAAATTCTCAATCCTTTTCATCAACTAAGAAAAAAATATATCATCGATATTACATACGTGAGGTCTACCGCATCCATGATGTGATAATGTTTGTTTTTTATAACCTTATCTCAATAATGGTAAAAATGATAGATTTTATTATTAAATATATTTATATGTAAAAAATTAATTCTTAAATGACCATTTTTCATATAACATCATTCCATCCATTCCTTGAGGGATGAGATCGTTAATCATACATATGTGCAGATTGCAAACTTCACAGACAACACATTTAATTTGTCATAAACATTCATCATTTAATGCTATAATTATGTGAATAATGAATATATATGATAAGAATGAAATTTTCAATACTCTATAATTGTTATATTAACATTATATAATATCATTCTCTTAGTCATTCAATCACTATAACACACTATTGTTTAGGTTTTTTTTAGCACATACATGAGTGATGTTGTAATGTTTATGATGTGGATGATTAAATAGTATTATATTCTGATAACAACATATAATAATAATTTATTAAATATTTAGAAATTATTTTGGAGTCATAATATCAATATCTAATTATTTTATTAATATATCACCTTTTATTTGTTAAACTCACCAAAACAAGCAGGTCTATGATTTCGTTATCAAAAAAAATCATCAAAACACTTATAAAATGAAATTATAAATTTATAAATTATATTATAACATAATTTATTATACCTATTATGATTAAAGAATAAAAACATCTCCATTAAAAAAAAGTTTAAAATGATCAAGATTTCTAACACTAGATTTTAAAAATAGATGATAAATAACTAATAAACTTTTATTTAAAATTTATGAAGGAATTTTATTATATAAATAAACAGTGTTATGAAATTTTTAATAAATATTTTTTTTGTGATATAGGAGGTTAGAGTGCATTTGAATTTGTTAGATTAAAGATAAGGGGCTTTCATGACTCAAATAATTCACTTGAGTTATAATCACTTATCTTTATCTAGAACCTATTCAAGAATGATCATATCTATCCTATGAAAATTTTATGTTATATTTCTATGTTATTTTTTGGGAAATAATGTTTCTACATAAATACTTCTTAATTTATGAATCTTTTTTTTTGGAAATGATTTTTTTGAGAATTATTCCTATCACTTTTAATGGATTTATCCCTCCATATACACGATTAATTCCCACCAATGTCCTCATTTTTAAAGTTGAAAATAATTTTTATCTATAATTTTTAATATATTTCAATTTATTTTAAAAAAAATGTTTCATTTTCCATTTTGCAAGATGCGATTTCAATAAATAAGTATTCAAATATTTCAAAGGATTTTCCTCTCAATAATCATTTATTATTCAATTCTGAATCACATTTTTAAATATGATTTATTTCATTTAAAGGTATATTTATTGGATTTTTTTTCAATGAAATTATTTAAGATGTTTCCTGTACATTCTTAAAAAATGGTTTTTAGAATGTGACTATAAAATTATGTCTTTTTTGATGATATGAGGAATTTATTTTATATAAAATCCTTTATGTTGTTTATATTTCATTTTAAAAATAATTATAATCCTATAATTTAATGGTTTATAAATCACCCAATATATGATCTTTTATAGTGACCATGTTTTTGGTATCAAATGATAATTTTTTATGTGATACCATTTTGAAAAGTTATACAACTAGTTTTTATTTCCAAGGGTTATTTATGATATGATAAATGATTTGATTATAATTGGAACTCATATGTATGGATGATGATGGATGGGGTACTATGTCACCCTCCAATGAATTTGTTATGATTTTATAACTCACTATATAATGATTCGTGAACATACATGGATTTTTTCAGAAAACTAAATGGTGTAGATACTTGGATGTGTTTCTAAAATTAAATGGCGGACATACTTGGTTTTTTTCAAAAAAAATTTCTTCTCTTATATTTTTTCTACTACTTCCCTAAAATGTGACTTATTTTCAAACTTTTCCAAAAGTTTATGATATTATATGTTATAAAGATAATACTCTTTCTTTTGTATTGATTTCATGTTCTTTATGTATTTTTAATCCATGTTTTTTATTACATTCCTTTGGTATTATGTTCCTATGACATGATCCTTAATTATGAAACAAGTTTTTGGTTACATATAATCTCATGATCTTTTTATATGATATTACTCCATGTCTCATGTTTTACCTCATATTTAAGATCTAACAGTTATAACTAGTTAATATATTCCCCTTATTGAGAATTTAAGGTAACCCCTTCTTATGTTTCCATTCCATAGTTTATGAAGATGATTATTTTATATGATATTTATTGTAAAGTCCCAGAAATCCCATGGAATTTTTTTCTTAAATACATGGGAATTTTACGAGTCCGCAGTTTTTGACAGTGCTTGATTCTAAGGCCCGGTGTTCCCGGAATCAATTTCTAAGGTTTTGTTCAGGTATGTTTAGTAAACGTACATGCTGGTTTTTCTATCTTTTGAACCTGTGCTCAGAATTGAAATCCTAGGACACTGATGAACTCGCAGAGCCGATAATCATTTAAGGAGACCTTCACCGCAGTTGCGTTTTATCGGGAGTTGAATTTAATTTTTGGGGGATTTCTAAATTTAATAAAAAATATGTGTAATATTTTTTTTTAAAAATGTGTGGTGGTTAATTTCTCCAAAGGGAAGTTGGAGGTGGGTCCCACCCCCACATAACCTCCCATGGGAGGATATTATGTGGTGGGGACCACACGAGCACCTAACCCCTCAACTCCCCTTGAACCCCTTAAACTACCTTGAATTTATTAAAGCCAACACTCTTCTTTAATGTGGGTGAACTCTCCACCTTCCACCTCCCATTAAGTGTGCCAATACAATTAATTAATGTATTCATTAATTAATTTGAGTGTTTGATTTTATTTGAAATGCATGGCACATTAAAATAATAGGGAGCCTATTATTTTACGTTGGTTGGATTCTTTTGGTGGAACAGAGGAAGAGAAGAACTAAAGAGAACTTCTAATATCTCGACGAAGAACACCGTTCTTCAACAAAGAACGCTCCACGTCTTGAAGAACATGAAGCAACACCTTCTACCTTCTTCAACCGAATCAAGGAAGGGAAACACCACCACCCACGAAGTACATTGACAGTGTCGAATCGACTCGACTACACCAAGCTCTACTCCTTCCGAAGTAGATGGAACGACGTCCGTCTTCCGTAATGTCTGTTTTCAGCGACTCATCAATGGTCAATGAAAATCGAGGTAGGGTTTTGAATTCAAGGTTTAATTCCTTTATTTTAAGTTTTTCTTTTCCCTTGGATAAAAACAACAACCGTGGATCGACCCCCTGAACATGTCGATCCGCAGAACGAATGTTGATTGCGGGATGTGTTAGAGATTAAGCTGGGGTTTGTTTATGGTTCAATTATAAGATGGATTACTGTTGAGCCTCTAATGGGGATGGCACGGGATAAAAAACAAGTCTGGAACCTCTGCCAATTCGTTATTGATGCACGGTTTGATGGGCGACGAGTGAACGGAATGACAACCCTGATTTGAGTCCGTCGTAGTGAAGAACATGACCCTAGGAGTCCGTAGGCGTAGATGAGAGGCAAAAAAGACCACTAGAATGACTTTGGTGGCCCGCAGAGGAGCACGGCGGCACAGGTCGGTGGTGCCCCTCGCGTGCCGCCGGCGGAAGGCCGCCGCTGCGGTGGAGCAGAACCCGCACACGGGTTCTGGGAAGGATGGGCGGTGCCATATGGCGCTGACATTATGGGACACTTGGGGGGGGGGGTGCCTTCCCCGCTTCATGCGCCATGCGCAAACGCGCTCGGCCAGCTGGCCGAGCCGCAGCCGGCCTCGCGGGCCGAGCCGTGCCACACGGGTCGCGCCCGCCGCTGGGCCGGACAGCCTGCCGGGTGGGCCGCCCTCACGCGGGCTGGGTCGGGCCGCGCCTTACTGGGCCGGACCTGGATCCTGGTTGGGTCGACCTGGTTTAGGCCGACCCAGGGCGTGTTGGGCCGGGTCGGACCAGACCCAGACCCCCCTCTTCGGACCAATTTTGGTTTTTCGTCCATAACTTGAGCTAAGGACCTACGATTGATGCAACGTTAGTTGAGTAGGATTCCTTGGATCGATATGGTCGTTGTGGTATATCACAATCAAGGTTTTGGAAATGTTTGTGTATGGCCGGGTTGGTTCGAACCTGAAACCAACTGGGCCCTCGGAGCAAAAACGCTTATAACTTAAGGACCAGATGTCCGATTGACGTGCCACCAACTACATTGGATTCATTTTGATGAGAAGATCCTTTTGGAATACTCCACACATGATTCGGATGAGGATGGAGTATGGCTAGGTTGGATTTTACCCAAAATTCAACCGGCCCCTTGGAACGGAAATGCCAATAACTCTCAGACCAGGCGTCTGATTGACGCACCGTCTGTCGTGTTGGGTTCCTTATGATGAGACGGAACTACAAGATAAATCAACTCAATACTTAATGATAGTTGATGTATCGAAACTTGGATCGAGGAGCGAACCCTCCCAGAATCGAGCGTGCTGTGTGCATGAACCCTAGAGCTGGCTGCGACTGAGATGACGAAATCCTCCGTGGGTTCGACAACGACGACTTCTGTACCGAGATCCTCTGTGGGTTCAACAAAATTGACTTCTGTACCAAGATACTACATGGGTTCGACCATGATGACTACTGTACCAGAATCTTACGTAGGTTCAACAGTGATGACTTCTGTACCAGGATCCTCCGTGGGTTCGACAGTAGTGACTTCTGTACCAGGATCCTACGTGGGTTAGACAGTGATGACTACTGTACCAGAATCCTACATGGGTTCGATAGTGATGACTTCTATGCCATGGTCCTACATGGATTCGATAGCACTGATATTGTTCTAGGATCCTACATGGGTTCGACAGAGGAGATGATTCATAGGACACATCTAATCATCTCTAGCCCTCTTCATGAGTTGTATACCTATGTGATATGAGTCATGTATTTCAACCATTATCAACGCGGTGATTGACTTTACTTAGTTTGTGTAATTGTTTGTGCTTGGGCTTGAGAGTTGGAGACAGACTGTGATTGATAACTTAGGTGTATGTGTGGGAATATACCTAAGTAGGGTTGGTTGATACTTCATGATTCTATCTTGCTACTGTGGTTTATCCTTTGTGGATTTTGTGAGACCTTGAGGATCTCAGGGTACCTACTGAGTATCGTTATACTCACCCTTGCACGGGATATGCCCGCACCTCATTTTTTTGGATGTAGACGACGGACAGTGCTAACCGAGGCGGAGTGTACGAGGACTGGATGGTACCCATAGGTGGACCTCATGACGAGTCGGTACCTGGAAGAGACGGATGGGCGTGGAGCACTGAGGAGGCTATCTATACCTACCCTTTAGGAAGGATCTGTGGTGGATGATCCAGGAGCTTCTAGGAACCTTCCAACTATTTGTCTTTTTAGTTGTACTTGTTTGTCCTTTCCTTGTACTTTACTATTGGGCTTGTATTTCTGGCCCTTGTACTTTCCAAAACTTCTTCTGTATTTAGTTTTTACTTATAGTTTTCATCCGCTTGTTCTCTAGTTGTGTTTTTTTGCAGTTATATAGGCAATGCCTTCCCAATTTAGGGATTTACGCCTTTGGTTCTAGTCGCCAGCCCCTGGACTATGGAAGGCAGGCTTGGGGGAATTACGACACGGGACCCAGGGGATGGGTTGTGAAAAATTGGTATCAGAGGAGTCGGTTCTACCACAAAACTTGAACTTTGATTCTTTTAACGAAAATAGTGTTAAGTGTTTTGGGTGTGGTTATCAGTTTAGGGAAACTAGTGTTGGTTGGGTGGTCGACGTATCCATACACTAGGACTCTGACTTCTGATCTCCGACTCAGTGCACGAAAACACTGATTGTGTGTGTGTTTTCTTGAAAAAGTTTTCTTTTTGATTACTTTGTGTCAGCTCACCAGGTATACTGTTTTAACCATGGTGAACCTATTTATTTTCAGGATGGCCCCACGAAGGTATCCAGCTATGGTTCTGAGTTATGTACGAGATGGTATCCCACCGAGCAACGAGGCTTTGGTGCAGGGACCCATCACATCGGAGGTACCAGCGGTACCACTACCCATTGGGCCACCGATACCACCAGCCCCAGCAGTAGAGAGTGCACGCCATCTGAGTGCATTTCATGATATCTAGCACCAGAGACCACCCAGGTTCTGGGGAGAGACAGACCCACATACAGCTGAGGATTGGATAGAGGCTATTGTGAGAGTTTTCATATTGGTAGGGACACCAGCCGACCTCATGGTGATCCTTGCCACAAATCTCCTGTAGAAAGCAGTAGACAGATGGTGGAGCCTGATGCTCCTGGTGAATGATGAGGCATCAATACTCTGGATAGACTTCGAGAGCCTATTCCAGGTAGAGTTTGTACCAGCCACCCTTCGTGTGGTGCTAATTCAGGAGTTACTTCATCTGCAGCAGGGCAACATGACAGTAGCTCAGTACTCAGTGAGGTTCACTGACCTCTCACGCTACTCTACGGATATGGTACGAGACCCATTCTTGAGGGCCCAGACCTTTGAGCAGTGACTCAGGCATGAGATCAGGGCTTCAATGATCTCCCTCAACATTCCGATGCAGACTGAGGTATTGTAGCGAGCCCTCCTAGTGGAGAGTTTCCTTGCTGAGTAGTCTCTAGCAGCAAGACCCACCACTAGTCGACATGCACCAGAGTCTTCTACAGCTGGTAGTAGACAGATGGCGTAGGGGTCCAAGAGGACCAGACGCACAGGTGGTCGACTGCACGACTCAGGTTCGGTTGTGCGGGGCACACGAGACAGAGCTAGCCATACGAGGAGCAGGCATGGCTATGCATGCGGCGGGCAGGGTCACATGGCTCGAGATTGCCCGAACCGCCCTGCAGAAGAGAAGAACGCAGTAGAAAGACCTCCTAGGCAGAGGCAGAGGTTCAACCATGGTGGTTCGCTAGGATTAGGCAGACGTGGCAGAGGAGCTGGCCGAGCAGTAGGTGGTAGACGATGTTTCGAGGCCCTACCACCACCACCACCAGGAGGTCCACCCCGACCATAGGGAACAGGTGGACATGGGAGAGCTCAGCTTCAAGCAGCTGAGGCATATGACCATAGTGCTCCAAGAGCAGGACTAGTTCCAGGCATAGAGTCCTTTGTTCATGAAGATTCTAGCTTCATTGATGTCATTGTTTGTGGTTGATTTGTGTCTATGTACTTTGATCTGCAGTAATAAAAGACACTTGTCCTTGTGATATTTGATTTCCTACCTTTTGTGTGGATAATACTAAGAGATTCTAGATAAAACCGTTGACTTGACCCTCACATTCAATATTCCTACTGGAGGAGACCTAGTGACCACACACTCATGCCAACAGTGTGACTCAACCCTTAGAGGCGAGAGTAATAGTTGTATCTCTTGGTAGTAGCATCGAGGCCTTAAAATGTCATCCATGGCATGAATTAGTACGGTTCATCTCAGGATAGACTTTATTAGGCAATGGGCATGGTTTATCCAGGGTATGAGTTCAGATTTCTCTTTTTGGCAAAGAAGAAATCTTAGCAGCTCTTGTAGGACGTAGGAAAAGAAGGGTGTATATGAGTTCTTTTAAATTGGCTAGTCTCACCCATAGTTTGTTGTGAGAATGATTTTTAGTATACTCTAACCACCAGAGTCTCAGGTATATCTTATCTCAGAAGGACCTGAACCTGATACAACGACGATAAATTGAATTACTTCAGGACTATGACCTCAAGATAATCTATACTCCTAGAAAGGGGAATGTTGTAGCTGATGATCTCAGTAGAAGAACATGCATTCATCTGCTAGGAGAGGCGACAAAGAAGCTAGCCATGTTGCATATATCCTTTGTGGATCAGGATAGAGAAAATTTTCTATAGTCTCTCACAGTCACTTCCCCACTTCTTCAGCGAGTCAGGGAGGCGCAACATGGGGACGCTGACTGCGAGACATGATGTGCTCAGATATCCTCAGGGCAGGCACCCAAAGGATTTTTATGAAGGTGGGGAGCACGTCATTACTTACAAAGGATGTAACATGGTACCAGATGCACTTCAGGAGGAAGTTTTGCGGTATTTACACACATCCCCTTTAGCGGTACACCCAGGAGTGGTAAAGATATACTAGGACCTTCGATGACAGCACTGGTGGACAAGTATGAAGAAGGAAGTAGCAGAGTTTGTCTCTCGATGCCTCACTTGTCTTCAAGTGAAGGCGGAGAATCAGGTACCAGTAGGCTTGGTTCAGCCTTTAGAGGTCCCAAAGTAGAGGAGGGATGAGATATCCATGGACTTAGTGACGGGTCTTCCACATACGTTCAAGGGACACGACTCAATTTGGGTGATTGTTGAATGACTTACCAAGTTGGCCAACTTCCTACTGACCAGAGATGGTACGAGCTACCATGAAGGAGGTGCAGGTCATCCAGGAGTGAATAAAGACTGTGTAGAGCAGATAGAAGTCATATGGTGACAGGAGACAGAGACCTCTAGAATTCTATTATGGCGACCACATCTCTCTACGGGTCTCACCTTGACGAGGTCTACAGATATTTAGCTGAGGCGGCAAGTTATCTCTGCGATTCTTCAGACCTTTCCAGGTCCTCAGCAAGGTAGGTGAGGTGGCTTACTGCTTGGCCCTTCCAGATCAGTTGCACCGGGTGCACGACGTCTTCCACGTATCTTAGTTGGGAAGATACGTGCACGATCCGTCCCACATCATCGACCACGAGGAGCTTGATATCAATGATGAGGAGGCTTTCACAGAGGTTCCAGTATAGATTGAGGATAGAAAGGAGAGGGTCCTACATGGACGGTCTATTCCTCTAGTGTGCATTCGCTGGCAGCACGAGAACCTCCAGGAGAGAACATGGGAGTGGGAGGCTCAGATGCATGCTCAGTACCCCCATTTGTTCCCCTAGTGTGTGTTGTAGCTTACAGGGACGTAAATCCCTGAGGTGGGGAGAATTTAAAGACCCGAAAATCCCATGGAATTTTTTTTCTTAAATACATGGGAATTTTACGAGTCTGTAGTTTCTGACGACACTTGATTCTGAGGCCCGGTGTGCCCAGAATCAATTTCTCAAGTTTTGTTCAGGTACGTTAAGTAAACGTACGTGCATGTTTTTCTATCTTTTGAACCGGTGCTCAGAATTGAAATCCAAGGACACCAATGAACTCGCAGTGCCGATAATCGCTTATGGTGACCTTCACCGCATTTTTGTTTTATCGGGAGTGGAAGTTAATTTTTGGGGGATTTCTAAATTTAATAAAAAATATTTGTAGAACATTTTTTTTAAAATGTGTGGTGGTTAATTTCTCCAATGGGAAGTTGGAGGTGGGGCCCACCCCCACATAACCTCCCATGGGAGGATATTATGTGGTGGGGCCCACACGAGCACCTAACCCCTCAACTCCCATTGAACCCCTTAAACTCCCCTGAATTTATTAAAGCCAACACTCTTCTTTAATGTGGGTGAACTCTCCACCTTGCTCCTCCCATTAAGTGTGCCAATGAAATTAATTAATGTCTTCATTAATTAATTCGAGTGTTTGATTTTATTTGAAATGCATGGCACATTAAAATAATAGGGAGCCTATTATTTTACGTTGGTTGGATTCTTTTGGTGGAATGGAGGAAGAGAAGAACTAAGGAGAACTTCTAATATCTCGATGAAGAACAGAATTATTAAGTGAAGAATGCTCCACGTCTTGAAGAACGTGAAGAAACACCTTCTACCTTCTTCAACCAGAGCAAGGAAGGGAAGCACCGCCGCCCACAAAGTACACCGACGGTGTCGACTCAACTCGACTACACCGGGATCTACTCCTTCCGACGTAGACGGAACGACGTCCATCTTCAGCGATGTCCATTTTCCGCGACTCATCAACAGTCAATGACAATCGAGGTAGGGTTTTGAATTCGAGGTTTAATTCCTTTCTTTTAATTTTTTCTTTTCCCTTGGATAAAAACAACAATCGCAGATCGACCCCCCGAACATGTCGATCCGTAAAACCG
This sequence comes from Viscum album, assembly GCA_963277665.1. Classification (NCBI taxonomy): domain Eukaryota; kingdom Viridiplantae; phylum Streptophyta; class Magnoliopsida; order Santalales; family Viscaceae; genus Viscum; species Viscum album. The sequence goes on from OY728152.1 coordinate 1,771,990,630, forward strand.
ATGTTGATTGCGGGATGGGTTAGAGATTAAGTTGGGGTTTGTTTCTGGTTCAATTATAAGCTGGATTACTATTTGAGCCTCTAACATGGAGGGCACATGATAATGAACAAGTCCAGACCATCCGCCAATTCGTTCTTGATGCGTGGTTTGATGGGAGATGGGTGAATGGAATGGAAACCCTGATTTAAGGCCGTCGCAGTGAAGAAAAAGACCCGAGGAGGCCGTATGAGCAGACGAGAGGCAAAACGGACCACCAGAACGACTCCGGTGGCCCGCAAAGGAGCACAACGGCACCGACGACTAGAGGTGGCAGCCAGAACCAACCGACTGCCTTGGGGTGGCGGCGCCCCTCGCGCATCGCCGGTGGAATTCCGCTGTGACACTGGCTGCGACGGTGGAGCAGAACCCACACGCGGGATCCGAGAAGGATGGGCGGCGCCAGTTGGCACCGCCATTACAGGACACCGGGGGGGGGGGGGGGGATCCCCCGCTCCGCACACCATGCGTGAACATGCTCGGCCAGCTGGCTGAGCTGCGACTGACCACGTAGGCTGAGCCGTGCCACACAGACCACCCCCACCACCGGGCTGGGACGCCTTCCATATGGTCCGGGCAGCCTGCTGCACGGGTTGGGCCGGACCTAGACCCCCCTCTTCGGAACCCTTTTGGATTTTCGCCTATAACTTGAGCTACGGACCTCCAATCGACGCAATGTCAGTTGCGTAGGATTTCTTGGATCGAGATGGTCGTTTTGATATATCACACTCAAGGTTTTGCTGAATTTTTGGTATATCCAGGTTGGTTCGAACCCGAAACCAACCGGGCCCTTGGAGCGGAAACGCTTATAACTTAAAGACCGGATGCCCGATTGACGTGCCGTAAACTACGTTGGATTCATTTTAATGATATAGTTCTTTTGGAATACTCCACATAGGAGTCTGATGAGGTTTGAGTATGGACATGTTGGATTGTACCCAAAATCCAACCGGCCCCTAGGAACAGAAATGCCAATAACTCTCAGACCGGGCTCCTGATTGACGCACCGTCTGTTGCTTTGGGTTCCTTATGATGAGACAAAACTATGAGATACATCAAATCAGGACATAGTGATATTTTATGTATCAAGACTTGTCTCAAGGAGTGGACCCTCCCGAAATCGAGCGTGCTATGTGCGGGAACCCTAGGGATGGCTGCGACCGAGATAACAGAATCCTCTGTGGGTTCAACAGTGATGACTTCTGTACCGAGATCCTCCGTGGGTTCGACAGTAGTGAATTATGTACCAGGATCCTATGTGGGTTCGACAGTGAAAACTACTATACCGGAATCCTACGTGGGTTCGACAGTGATGACTTCTGTACCGGGATCCTATGTGGGTTCGACAACAGTGACTTCTGTACCATGATCCTACGTGGGTTAGAAAGCGATAACTACTATAACAGAATCCTACGTGGGTTCGACAATGACGACTTCTGTGCCAGGATCCTATGTTGGTTCGACAACACTGATATTGTTCCAGGATCCTACGTGGGTTTGACAGAGGAGATGATTCAGAGGCTACATCTAATCATCTCTACCCCTCTTCGTGAGTTGTATACCTATGTGAGCTGAGTCATGTATTTCAACCATTATCAACGTGGTGATTGACTTTACTTCCTTTGTGGAATTTTTTGTGTTTGGGCTCGAGAGTTGGAGTTGGACTGTGATTGATAACTTAGGTATATGTATGGGAAGATACCTAAGTAGGGTTGGTTGATACTTCGTGATTGTATCTTTCTATTGTGGTTTATCCTTTGTGGATTTTGTGAGACTTTGAGGGTCTCGGGGTCCCTACTGAGTATCGTTATACTCACCCTTACACGGGCTATGCACGCACCTCATTGTGTTGGATGCAGACGATGAACAATGTTGAATAAGGCAGAGTGTACGAGGACTGGATGGTACCTGGAGGTGGACCTCACGACAAGTTGGTTCCTGGAGGAGATAGACAGACGTGGAGCACTGAAGAGGCTATCTGTACCTACCCTTCAGGTAGGATATGTGGTGGATGATCCCGGAGCTGCTAGGCACCTTACAACTGTTTGTCTTTTTAGTTGTACTTGTTTGTAATTTCCTTGTACTTTACTGTTGGGCTTGTATATCTGGCCCTTGTACTTTCCAGCACTTCTTCTGTATTTAGTTTTTACTTAGATTTTTCTTCCTCTTGTTCTCTGGTTGTGTTTGTTTGCAGTTATAAAGGAAATTCCTTCCCAGTTTATAGATTTACACCTTTGGTTCTAGTCGCTAGTCCCTGGCCTATGGAAGGCGGAATTGGGGTAGTTACGACACGAGCACAGGGGGACGGGTCGTGACATTTATAGAAGAGGATTATGAGGAGAATGGTTATGTAGAAATGATCATAAGAGTTATAAAATAATAATTTTATGCAACTACTCTCTAATAAACTAAACCTTTCAGTCCTTTTTTTGAGTGACTATTCATGTAATATATTTATTTAACCACGATATCAATGTATTGTTTATATATGATTATATTGGGTCTCCATAAGAATAATTTTTAGTGGTTTAAGAGTGTGTCCTGGGGTTGTTAGGATGTTTCTCATGGGAGATTGAGTTAGGATGTGTGAATGAGTTTTATGGGAGCATATTCCTACTAGTTTCAAATGATAACAAGGTTGATAGTGGGTGAGAATATGTTATATGGTTCTAGATTAATAACCTATACTTATAGGAGAGATATTATTGGTGCAATCTTCAAGAAAATACTTTGTGTGTGTTCCTAGGTGTGTGATAGGTATGATAGTTCCCATTCGTGTTGTGGATCAGTAAACAAGTTGTGTGAAGGCTATTTGAGATTTTTTTGAGTAGTGGATGAAATATAATGGTACACAAAAAATATTTTGATAGTGAAGTGATCATGGGTATGGTGGCTCATGGTTTAGTGATATTGTTTATATCACTTATTGGTAGAATATTACATCATAAATGGATTAAGATATTTTGCTACAGTCAACCCGAGTGTGTTCCTTGAATTTTTTAAGGAGTCATGATGATGGGGTTCATTGGGGTTTATACTCAAGAAGTGGAGTGATAGAAGACCTATAGTGGGGAGAACACCATTATTTTTTCGAGTGTGTAATCCCCATTGTATGTGGATTGTTGATCAATGAGAATGGTGTACTTAGTAGGTAAGAAATAAGCAATGATTGGTGTTTCGTACTGGTTCTTAGGTCTGAGCAGGTTTCCCACATTCTATCATTGATTTTTATAATGGTTAGAGTATGGTTTGTATAGAATGAGATAATAGGTTATTTGGGGTGATGATAATGATACCCCTAGATTGAGGAATATAAAATCGTTCATGGGTGAAGAACTATTATATCAAACATGTTGTGGATATGGTGAGACTAGTTTGATAGATGCTCGAGGTAGAACCATTATTTCCTTGTGTGGTAAGATATAATGTTACCCCTTTCTGATGTATATAATATTAATAATTTTGATGTGATTTTGGTTAGGGTTAGTGCATTGGAATCTAGATCATGGTGTTCTATGTGTGGTTTGAGAGTATATCCACACTGATGCATGTGGAGAGAGTATGGTGGTGGTTTGTTTGATTTGTAAAAATAAATAAGTGAGAGTTAGTGGTTGGTGATCCAACATGGAATTACACTAGATGTTAGGTTTAGACATTAGTGTGGGTGTTCGGGTGATTCTGTGATTCCTACAGAAGTTAGGACATAATGAATGGGAGAATAGATATAGTAGTGTGTAAACATGAGTGGTTAATTATTTTCTAGATAGGTAATCCACAGGAAAAATGGATAGTTTTTTAATGTTTAATTGTGTACGGTGAGGTAGAGACCATGTCAATCTTTTCATTTTTCCACTATAAAAGCATTTTTGGTAGTCAATTCTAATGGTGGGGATCACCATGGATTATAATTGTAAATTGTGTGTAGATACTTGTGGTTGGAAGTATTATAATACTACATATGAATTATTTGATAACACTATGATTTATTAGGTGATTCGAGTATGGTGGGATCCATCTATCTATTTTCATTTGTGGCTAGTGGTTGGATTTTCTTCTGTTGAATAATAGTTTTAGTGTTTGGATTTATGAAATATAAGTGTTTTTGGTGTTTAAAGATTAAAAACCATTATTACCATATGAATTGGAAACCATTTAATGTTGGGGATGATGTTTTTAGGACTACCACATCTTATCGGGGAAGATAGTCATTAGGGTGGGGAGTTTGTAATGACCCATGAATTTCAAGATCATTACATGTTGGGTGGAGTTAAAATATGGATCTTGGATAAGGGTTAATTCAAATAATTAGGATTTGGTCTTGGAATTCAAGCATTGGAACATCTCAATAATATTTTAGATGAGGAATAGGGCTTGATTGGTGTTTTAGGTGTTCAGGTGGGTGTCAGGGCATGCATGAGGTGAACAACTGTTGAATTTTTTCACTCAAGAGTAGATCACACCACATCCCAGGTTATTTTTACTATTATAAGGTGTAGCTGATGGAGGCCCCCTACTTATTTTACTTAACTCCATGAAGGGTGATAGGTGTGAGGATTCACATAATGAAGGGACTTCTACCTAGTGAGTATCGTGCTGCAACATCAAGTTGTGTGATGAGAATGTCAGGAAAAGTGGTGTGCATGCCATGAAAAACCTTATCACTTTTTCACCAAATTATGGGTTCCATTATTAATCAAGGATAGACCCAACATTTTAGGGTTTACCCCATCATGTTTTGTAGGACCAGGGGCTCAGGAGGATGCCATTTCAATCGATATTCCTCCCCTTTCTCCATTTGATATTCCATGGCATGGGATGGGTTTTTTGTCTTTAAAAAATGTATTTATGTATGTTATTACATCCATCTCTATATTTTTAGATTTCACTTTTTTAGTTACTAGTTATAGTGTGATTTAGATAGGATTTGGGTTCTCATTCCACCATATCATGGTGGAATCATGTGAAGAAGATAGGGCTTTCATAAAACAAAACTATATGTTGTCCTAGAGGTTGATTTCACACTTTCAAAATTTATTTTGTTCTGGTGGAGGTGTTATATGAGTTTTGTTTGATTATAACTTTTTGGTTAAAGATGAATAATTAATTATTATTTTTTATAATTCATTAATTATGTAATATGACATGAGATAGGGGCACAAGAAGCAGTAAGTTCTTAGTCAAGGCTTTGATGGGAATAACCAATGTTGTGAGGATCTTTGCAGGGGGTTAAATTTGGTATCATGGTAGGTTTTACCTTTAATAAAAATTCAAATTCTTATTATGGATTATTATTTGACTGTTTGCATGTTTCATCGGACAAGGTTGAGGGATTTTGATTGATAGTTCCTTTGTTTGAAGAGACATGATGGTTTTGAGGCTCCCATTCTTAGTATAAGTGCACTTTAGCACTTTTCAGCAACCGAGATCAATCAAAGACTATGTCGACAAGGTTATATTGTGTTTATTAATTTTAAGTGAGGCCTTGGGTATGCCTTGGGGTATTATTTGTGATTTTGGTAGATGATTATAGTTTCTCAAGGGATATTTTGATGAGAAGGAGATGTGTTTCCCTTGTGATGATGGTTGAGATGTCTGTAAATATCATTCCTAGTTATTAGCCCCTCTTGAGAGTGGACCAGGACTTGGTGATCTTTGTAAGAATAATGAGTTCATTATGAACTAACAATCTATCACTAGGGTAGGGGGTCTTCGCTTAGGTGATTGGCCAATGGATCTCCCCTGGGGATGTGGGGAGGGACATAGGTATAGGGAATATAAATTATTTGGGACTTGGAATCGAGTTTATAAGTGGATTTGAGAGAAATATTTTTGAATACAAACTAGGAATATGAACCAATAGCTATGAGAGTATTTTGAGAGGATAGACTAGGCCTTGAGTTACTGGTGAGATGATCCTAAGGGTAGAGGTGTCACTGATGGGTGACCAATAAGAGATGGAATCAAAAAGAAGATAACATGATAGAATTGGAGGGCCTAGTGTATGAATTTATTATTGAGGAAATATTCCTCTAAATTAGGGGATAATTATTAAGTTACTAGAATCCTCAGATCAGCTGGTGAGTTTTGTGATTGGGCTTGGGAATTGTTTTTTAGTTATTGTATTTGATTGAATTATGTGATTGTGATATGAAATGAACCTAATGGGGGAGTGTTATCCTGAGTCATAGACCCTTAATGAGTGAGATGGTGGTTGTTGAACTTTCATGGGTGAGGCTGAGTCCTCTTGTGCGCGAATTGGTACCTCTACTTGAGTTAGAATTTTTTATTCATGATAGCCGACCATGACTTGAGTGAGAAGGCTTGCGTTAATGTAGTGGACTACCTTGAGTAAAAGGTTCAATACATGTTGGGGAACAATTTAACACCCCAAGCTTCTATGGTACGCTTCTCTTTGAATAATGCAATAGCGTGTGTTGTACGAAACATCGAGTTCTAACACACCACAACCAATCAAACTAGCCGTTATGAATAGTAATACTTACTTTTTAAAATTTTATAAATTTTATTTTTCAAAATGGACTTCATTTTTGGATTCAGAATATCGAAATTAGCCTAGGGTGAATTTTTGGTATTTTTCTAAAAAACTTCATTTTTTGATGAATAGTGAAACTACTAAGTGGTAGTTAAAAAACTGAAATTTTCATAAAACTTAATTTTACCACTTCTATGATTGGAATTTCAAAAATATGAGAGACAGTTAATATCAAGGATTAAAATGTGGTTCATTGATATGAAAATAATTTTTGGTGAATAGTAACTTTTTTACTTTTATTTACCACGATTAAAAGTAAATAGGGTAATTAAGGGTAAAAATGATATTAATATTACCCTAAAACATGTCCTAATTCTATTGGAAAAGTGTATCTCGACCAAAAACAACCTTAGGAATAAAATATTATCATTTAGGTCCACTTGGATTAGAATAAGACATTTATTATTAGTTAATTCAAAGAAGAGTTAAAAGAGTTAAAATCAAAGTTTATTTACTAATTTTTTTTTAATATAGCGTTATACATAGGATAAATTCGATTTTAAATATTCATTAGAAAGATAAAAATATTTCCTACATAAAGATATTTTATTTATAATTTTTAGACATTAAATAATTTAATTTATTTATGACACAATGATGATGCAGTAATTACCATAATAGTGAAAAATTAAAATAACTGATATTATAAATACCCAAATAAATATAATTTGAGACTTTTTATGAATTAAAATATTTTTATAGGTTAATATGACATGTTAGGATTGACTTAATTAACTTTTTTCGAAGTAATAATTCTGTTATGATTTTTTACAAAAATCAATTATTGAATAGTGTCAAAATTGACATAAAAGAGTTTTGAAAACAAATATTATATTATTAATTGATATTAAATTCCTAAAAATCTAAAGTTCGGCCAAGAGACTTATATCATGATAGGTGTATCATTAATTGACCACTTGGGGGTCGATTGGAGGTATATAGTAAGTTTATTAACTATATAATATAAAAATACAAAGAGACATTGTAAACGTGAAATTAATTAACTTAGAGTTAATACTTAAAGATAAGGTTAATATAGTAACCCAAACCTGTCTAAATTCTATTGGTTGAGTGTTTTTCGACCCATACCCACCTTAACCTTTAAATAATCCACTTTGGAGCCATTAGAAACCGAATATGAATTTATTATAAATTAATATTTCTAGCTTTTCCAAAGGTGCCCCTCACCCCTCTTATAAAAGGGCACTCCCCATTCTCACTAATTAAAACATTAAAAGCCTTTTGGTTCGGCCAACCCCTGCCAAAATACTCTCTAAACTTTCCTCACTACAACCTAGAGGCCTTAGTTTGATCAGAAAGCCAACCTAAGGAGCCCTTTTGATCAAATCAAAAGGAAGAACCCGAAGAAGAGGTAATGTTTTCACCACCATTTTTCAAATTCATTTCTTCTTCAACTTCTTCTTTATTTGTTTTTACCATTATAAAATAATGAATCCAGTATCTCCTATATACTGTAATATTATTATAAAAATGGTACAACCATATTCAGTATTCTATCCATCCTTTTAATGACATGTCACCATACGTGCGTACGTACGGCTTACCGTCTCCACGTCGTGGTGTAATTGTTATTCAATATATTATTATTTGGATGGGTATAATAATGATTTTTAATTCATGTAAATAATAAATATAACATGATAATGATTCTGTATATAGGATATACCATCGAATTATATATTAATTTAATATCAAAAGAATGTTATTGTTGCTCGTGCGTACGTACGGACTACCGTCTCCACGAACATGATGAGATTCATTCTCCATAATATCCATTAAAGTATAATTATCATTTGATGATTAATAATAGTATTTAAGGACTTGATATAATTCTGGATATGAATAAGATACAACCTATCCATAACAAACGCGACTTATGTAACAAAACATATAAAAGTAAACGAGTAAGTTAACACCTGAAACGATGATAATTCTAAGATATTATTAACAAAGCAATGTTAAAAGATCATATATGATATCATATTAATGTATATGATTCTTTAATAATTTAATAACAATTATTTAACCATTATATAGGAGGTTAACCTACCCTCAACTAAGGAAAAGTAAAAGGTAAGGGTTTATTTCACAATCTCTTCATTATCTGAGGTTGTTTATATGTAATAATCTACTGGGACTTCTTTATCATCCACATCCATGTTTCTTAAAAATTTATTTCAATTATTTTTTAATATTTACTAGAATATGGGTTAAATTCATTTATACCCTTGTTTTAATTTTTATAAGAGGTTTATAAAGGAATCTTTCCGTCGTTTTCCAAACAAGGTGCTTTTTAACCTTTTCGACAGAATTAAGGTAAGAATGTTTTTTTAACTTATACGGCGGGTGCGGCTATTTTCCGCTGTTATAAAATCGTCAAATCTTCCCTTAAAAGATTATAAGAATATTTTCAAAGAAAATGGTTTATTTTATATGTCTCTTAAATGATTTCAAAATAAAAAGAGATATTTCTCTAAAAAGAGTTTTTATTTCATCTATGTCAATATCCTTTGATGGATTTTAAGCTTATTTGAAGCTAATTTATTATGAAACAAAACTTCCTTATTGAATTGAAGGTTTTGTGATATGTTTGACTATGGATATGTTATTTTTATACCCTTCATGGTTTATGGTGAAAGTATTGACATTTCGTATGCTAGTTTTAATACGAATGTTTATGTTATGTTTAAAACTTTTCATATGGGAATGCATTGGACTGAATATGTGATGGGTGGAGCCCACTATAGCTCCTCGATGCATCGGTAGGTCTCATGAGAAAAACTAGTGTCTTGGCACAAGGCCTTGAAAAAATCTTATTTGTAGTCTTGGTACGAGGCCTTGGCTATGTGGTTATGATAGTCTGGAATTATGCATTCCATCATTATGAAAGTGGTTACTGATATTGCATGTGATTATTCGATTAGTAGAATATCCATGTGAATAATTAAATGGCATTATTTCATTTTAATTTTTCCATACTATGTTGAAGTTCAAGTTTAAAAGGCTTTTGTTTTGGTTATACATTGCCTTAAATGTTTATTCTTATTTATGAAAGTTTCTGCTATATTGTTATCCTTACTGGGCATTTGAGCTCACCCCTTTTCTATGTTTTATTTTTCCAGGATGTGAAGAAGTAAATTATGAATGACCTGTGGGGATAGTATGAAGGGATAAGAGTGTGGAATATGGAGACTATGTTGTTGTAGTTTTCATTTTTATTACGTAATGTAAAACTTTATGAATATATCTAGTGTTTCCAAGGATACTAAAATAATTGTTCTTTCGAGACATGATCATTCTTGTGATCATGCCAATGTTATGTAATAATGCACCGACTCTGGGTAACTAGGGTCGGGGCGTTACAGTTGGTATCAGAGGAAGTTTAGTACAAACCTTGTAATCTAGATTTAGATAAACTCTGATTAGAGCACGTAGACCTAAGATAAAATTTGAGGATTAGTATAGAAGAACTTCCTAGAATTTTGGTATTGTAGATATTTTTTGAGTTTTCCGAGCAATACATCCCTGTCTGGATACGAGCAGGTAGAGGCGGATCTGGCACAAATGTACCTAGGGGTAAAACCCAAAAACACCGCTTTGAGCTAGACTCGAATGAGAACTGGTGCACGACAACGGGCCTTGCTGCACTCTTGGTTACGACACTCCCAGGGGATATGCTTATGATAACTCTCATTTTCTTTACAAATCATTATGAAGGGTTTATGAGTATATACTTCCTTAAAGAAAACATTTTTATGATTATGGATTATATCCATAAATAGTTCAATTTATGTTAAGTGTTTTATAAGTATGAGATTATGTATTTTGATTCATAAACTGATCTAGTTTGTGCCATTGTTTAGAAATGGTGCCTAGTGGAAGAAATGAAAACCGTATCAATGAACGCACTCCATGTAGGGATTGCGATCCTGTTCAAGATAATTATAGTGGAGCTGGTGATGCAACTGATGTCAATCAGCTAATCACCATACTGGGACAACTCACTCAGGTTATGAATAATAACCTTACCCGTATGGAGCACCCTGATCCGCATCATGGAGGATCAATGTTAGATCGATTCATGAGGAAACAACCACCAACGTTCAATGGGAGTACAAATCCCTTAGTATCTTAGCAATGGATAAATTCCCTATAGAAAATATTTCAGGCTTTGGGGAGTAGTGAAAGGGAAAAAGTTATCATGGATGTTTACTGCCTCACTGGAGATGCTGATCAATGGTGGTCATTGATTCAAAACATGAAGGAAGATGATGAAGTATCAAATATGGAATGGAGGGAGTTCAAAGATCTATTTTTAGAAAAATACTTTCCTCGTGACCATCGAGCAGATATGGAAAGACAATTTCTGAGTCTGAGACAAAAGGAGGATGAGAATGTCGCAAAGTATGAGGCTAACTTTAAAAGGTTAGCAAGGTATGTTGGAGATTATATACGTAACCCAAGAAGTAAGATTGATCATTTCTTTGATGGGTTAAAACAATTTCTCCATCGAGCATTAGTCTCACAATCCTTCTCGTCATACGAAGACATTGTCTCATGTGCTATCAAGACAGAAAAGGAATTCTCTAAGTCTTATGACTTTAAAGAAAAGTAAGAGAAGAAGAGATCTGCTGATCAATCTGGGAATGGAAATAAAGGGAAGAAGGGAAAAGTTGAATATCCATCCTGCAGTAAATGTGGGAAGAAACACCCCGGTACTTGCTTAAAATGAATGGGAGTCTGTTACAAGTGTGGTGAAAAAGGACACCAAGATCGTGATTGCAAGGGGAAGAAGGAAGCTACCAATGTTCAGTGCTACAATTGCAGGGAGATGTGACATTTTGAAAATGAATGTCCTAAGTGTCAGAGGAACTTACCTCAGAAAAGGACAAGGGATCAAGGCCAAGCTTATACTATCACTACTGCTAAGGTAGAAGCTCTAAAAGACGTGGTGCCAGGTAATTTAATGGTTTCATCAAGTTTAGCAAATGAATTATTTGATTCTGGATCATCACATTGTTTCATATCTTCCCAGTTTTCTAAGAAAATTATATATTTCCAATTTGATTTAACAAGGGAGTTTTCAGTTAAAACTCCTAAGGGAAGTATCATTGCAACAATGTTTTGTGAATCAGTCCCCATTAGAGCACATAAATGTTCTTTATCTGCTGATCTCATCGTCATACCTATGATTGAGTTTGATATAATCCTTGGTATGGACTGGCTTTCGGACCATGATGCGAAGATTTATTGTAAGAATAAGGAGGTTACGATTTTTGATGATGATGATAAGGAACACCTTATCTTTAGAGCAGAATCGTCACCACCTAATTCTTATCTAGATCCACCCCCAGTAGCTCAATTAAATTCAATTATTGGGGAGGAAGAGAATGAAATGACTGTGGGTGAGGAAAGGAATGTTCAAATAGAGGATGTACCTGTTGTGAAAGAATATGTAGATGTATTTACGAAAGATTTACCTGGACATCCTCAAGAACGAGAAGATGAGTTTTCCATTGATTTAATTCCTGGATCAAGGCCTATATTGAAGAACCCTTATAGAATGGCCACTGTGGAATTAGTTGAACTAAAGAAAAAACTAGAGGAATTGAGTAATAAGGGATTTATTCGCCCTAGTGTTTCTCTATGGGGAGCCCCTGTTCTTTTTGTTAAAAAGAAAGATGGATCTATGAGGTTATGTATCGAATACAGGGAGATCAATGCTATAATAATAAAGAACAAGTATCCACTACCTCGCATTGATGATTTATTTGATCAACTGCATGGAGCTCAATACTTTTCAAAGATTGACCTTCGATCTGGATACCATCAGTTGTGTGTGAAGAAGGAAGACATTCTGAAGACAACATTTCGAACCAGGTACGGGCATTACGAGTTTACAATAATGCCTTTTGGATTGACTAATGCACCCTCTGTATTCATGGATATGATGAATAGAGTTTTCAAGGAATATCTCGATGAATTTGTGGTGGTATTTATTGATGATATCTTGGTATACTCCAAAATCTATGAAGATCATGAAAATCACTTGCACATTATCCTGAAGACTCTGAGAAGACATGAATTATATGGGAAGTTTAGCAAGTGTGAATTCTAGCTTCAGGAGATTTCTTTTCTTGGCCATATTGTCTCTAAATATAGAATCTATGTTGATCTTTCTAAGACCAAGGCAATCCAAGAATAGCCAGCACCTACCAGTATAACTGAGGTACGCAGTTTTATTGGTTTAGCAGGTTATTATCGACGTTTCATCCAGAATTTTTCCCGGTTGGCTAACCCATTAACAAAGCTCACACGTAAAGGGGTTAAATTTGTTTGGACAAAAGAGTGTGAAGAATGTTTTGAAGAACTAAATAGAAGATTAGTCAATGCTCCTATATTGACTCTACCATCAGGGAATGATGGGTTTGTTATTTATAGTGATGCATTGAAGAAAGGACTTGGTTGTGTCCTTATGCAGAATGATAGGGTTATTTCCTATGCATCATGATAGTTGAAAATTCATGAACAAAACTATGCTACTCATGATCTCAAGTTAGCAGCTGTGATCTTTGCTTTGAAGATATGGAGGCACTACCTCTATGGTGAAAAATGTGAGATTTATACTGATCACAAGAGTTTGAAGTATATTTTCTCACAAAAATAACTCAACATGAGGCAAAGGAGATGGCTTAAATTACTCAAGTATTATGATTGTACAATACACTACCACCCGGGGAAAGAAAACAATGTGGAAGATGATTTGTTCAGAAAAGACCATGGAGTTTTGAACGTGATGAGAATTGAAAGGGATCCAATTTTCATGGATCTAGTGAAGATGGACATGGGAATAAACAGTGAAGGTGACACATCAATGCTTTTTCAAATGGTTACCAAACCATATTTACTAGAAATGATTAAGAGTTCTCAGACCGATGATGAAGAATTTCAAAAGAAGATTAAAGCTGTGAATGATGGGAGATTGAGAGACTTTGTGTATGAAGAAGGAATTTTGAAATTCGGGAAGAGACTTTGTGTTCCCGATATACCTGATCTAAAAAGGTAATTGCTGGATGATGCTCATTGTTCCAATTTCTCTATACACCCTGGGAGCACAGAAATGTATAGAGATTTGAAGGAACATTTTTGGTGGGACAACATGAAGAGGGAGATTGCTGATTTTGTGTCAAGATGTATGGTTTTTCAACAAGTGAAAGCTAGAAGGCAACAATGTGGTGGAGTATTGCAACCTCTTCCCATACCTGAGTGGAAATGGGAAAATATTACAATGGACTTTGTCATGGGACTACCAAAGACTCCTAGAAGGAACGATGCAATATGGGTTATTGTTGATCGTCTTACCAAGTCAGCACATTTTCTTGCTATAAGAGAAGATCTACCACTAGAACATCTAGAAAGACTATATATTAATGAAGTTGTGAGACTTCATGGAGTACCCCTATCAATTGTTTCTGATCGTGATCCCCATTTTACTTCAAGATTCTGGAAAAGTCTTCATAAATCCCTGGATACTGAACTTCATTTGAGCACTACCTACCACCCTTAGACAGATGAACAATCAGAATAGACTATTCAAACCTTAGAAGACATGTTGAGATCTTACTCACTTGAATTTCAGGGTATGTGGGATCAATATTTACCTCTGGTAGAATTTTCCTATAACAATAGCTTCCATTCGAGTATTCAGATGGCACCATATGAAGCGTTATACGGAAAGAGATGTCGCACACCAACCTGTTGGGATGACGTTGGTGAAAGAAAACTTGTAGGTCCAGAACTGGTGGAGCAAACAATGGAAAAGGTGAAGGTAATCCAAAATCACATCAAAGCATCTCAAAGTAGGCAGAAGAGCTATGCCGATAATCGAAGGAAGGATTTGGAATTTCAAGTTGGTGATCATGTTTTACTGAAGGTATCTCCATGGAAGGGAGTCATACGTTTTGGTAAGAAAGGTAAATTGAGTCCCAGGTACATCAGACCTTTCGAAATTCTAGAACGAATTGGGGCTGTAGCTTACCGATTGGCAATGCCCCCAAGTCTCTCCAAAGTTTACGATGTATTCCACGTATCTCTATTGAGAAAATACATGCCTGAACCAACGCATGTACTCACCTATGAGGAATTAGAACTGGAACACGATCTGTCTTATTGCGAAGATCCCGTCAAGATTGTTGATACAAGAGAACAAGTGCTGAGAAATCGGACGGCGAGTCTGGTAAAAGTCTTGTGGAGAAACCATAAGATGGAAGAGGCAACATGGGAACCCAAGGAACTTATGATGAAGAACCACACGAGTCTTTTCATGCGGTAGTATTCTAGAAATTTCGAGGATGAAATTATTTGAATGCAGGGAGAATGTAACACCCCAAGCTTCTACGATACGCTTCTCTTTGAATAATGCAATAGTGTGTGTTGTACGGAACATCGAGTTCTAACACACCACAACCAATCAAACTAGCCGTTATGAATAGTAATACCTAATTTTTCAAATTTTATAAATTTTATTTTTCAAAATGGACTTCATTTTTGGATTCGGAATATCGAAATTAGCCTAGGGTGAATTTTTGGTATTTTTCTGAAAAACTTCATTTTTTGATGAATAGTGAAACTACTAAGTGGAAGTTAAAAAACTGAATTTTTCATAAAACTTAGTTTTACCGCTTCTGTGATTGGAATTTCGAAAATCCGAGAAACACGGTTAATATCAAGGAGTAAAATGTGGTTCATTGAGATGAAAATAATTTTTGGTGAATAGTAACTTTTTACTTTTATTTACCACGGTTAAAAGTAAATAGGGTAATTAAGGGTAAAAATGATATTAATATTACCCTAAAACATGTAATAATTCTATTGGAAAAGTGTATCTTTACCAAAAACAAACTTAGGAATAAAATATTATCATTTAGGTCCACTTGGATTAGAATAGGACATTTATTTTTAGTTAATTCAAAGAAGAGTTAAAAGAGTTAAAATCAAAGTTTATTTAATAAAACATTTTTAATATAAGGTTATACATAAGATAAATTCGATTGTAAATATTAATTAGAAATCTAAACATATTTCCTACATAATGATATTTTATTTATAATTTTTAGACATTAAATAATTTAATTTATTTATGAAACAATGATGATGCAGTAATTACCATAATAGTGAAAAATTAAAATAATTGATATTATAAATACCCAAATAAATATAATTTGAGACTTTTTATGACTTAAAATAATTTTATAGGTTAATATGACATGTTAGGATTGACTTAATTAACTTTGTTTTAATTAATCATTCTGTTATGATTTTCACAAAATCAATCATTGAATAGTGTCAAAATTGACATAAAAGAGTTTTTAAAACAAATATTATATTATTAATTGATATTAAATTCCTAAAAATCTAAGGTTATGCCAAGAGACTTATATCATGATAGGTGTATCCTTAATGGACCACTTGGGGGTCTCTTGAAGGTATATAGTTAGTTTATTAACCATATAATATAAAAATACAAAGAGACATTGTAAAAGTGAAACTAATTAACTTAGAGTTAATACTTAAAGATAAGGTTAATATAGTAACCCAAACCTGTCTAAATTCTATTGTTTGAGTGTTTTTCGACCCATAACTACCTTAAAATTTAAATAATCCACTTTGGAGCCATTAGAAACTAAATATGAATTTATTATAAATTAATATTTCTAGCTTTTCCAAAGGTGCCCCTCACCCCTCTTATAAAAGGGCACTCACCCTTCTCACTAATTAAAACATTAAAAGCCTTTTGGTTCAGCAAAACCCTGCCCAAATACTCTCTCAACTTCCCTCACTACAACCTAGAGGCCTTAGTTTGATCAGAAATCTAACCTAAGGATCCATTTTGATCAAATCAAAAGGAAGAACCCGAAGAAGAGGTAATGTTTTCACCACCCTTTTTCAAATTCATTTCTTCTTCAACTTCTTCTTTCTTTGTTTTTAACATTATAAAATAATTAATCCAGTATCTATTATATACTGTAATATTATTATAAATATGGTACAACCATATTCAGTATTCTATCCATCCTTTGAATGACATGTCACCATACGTGCGTACGTACAACTTACCGTCTCCACATCGTAGTGTAATTGTTATTCAATATATTATTATTTGGATGGGTATAATAATTATTTTTAATTCATGTAAATAAAAAATATAACATGATAATTATTCTTTATATATGATATACCATCCAATTATATGTTATTTTAATATCAAAATAATGATATTGTCGCTCGTGCGTACGTACGGACTACCGTCTCCACGAATGCGATGAGATTCATTCTCCATCGTATCCATTCAAGTATAATTATCATTTGATGATTAATAATAGTATTTATGTACTTGATATAATTATGGATATGAATAATATACAACCTATCCCTAAAAAACACGGCTTATGTAACAAAACATATAAAAGTAAACGAGTAAGTTAACACCCGAAACGACGATAATTCTAAGATATTATTAACAAAGCAATGTTAAAAGATCATATATGATATCATATTAATGTATATTATTCTTGAATAATTTAATAACAATTATTTCACCATTATATAGGAGGTTAACCTACCCTCAACCAAGGAAAATTACAAGGTAAGGGTTTATTTCACAATCTCTTCCTTATCTGAGGTTGTTTATACGTAATAATCTACTCAGACTTCTTTATCATCCACATCCATGTTTCTTAAAAATGTATTTCAATTTTTTTTACTATTTACTAGAATATGGGTTAAATTCATTTATACCATTTTTTGACTTTTTATAAGAGGTTTATAAAGTAATCTTTCCGTAATTTTCCAAACAAGGTTATTTTTAACCTTTTCGACAGAATTAAGGTAAGAATGTTTTTTTACTTATATGGCGGGTGCGGATATTTTCCGCCGTTATAAAATCATCAAAGCTTCCCATAAAAGCTTATAATAATATTTTCAAAGAAAATGTGTTATTTTATATGACTCTTAAATGATTTCAAAATAAAAAGAGATATTTCTATAAAAAGAGTTTTTATTTCATCTATGTCAACATCCTTTCATGGATTTTAAGATTATTTGAAGCTGAATTATTATGAAACAAGACTTCCATATTGAATTGAAGGTTTTGCGATATGTTTGACTATGGATATGTTATTTTTATACCCTTAATGGTTTATGGTGAAAGTATTTACATTTCGTATGATAGTTTTAATACGAATGTTTATGTTATATTTAAATTTTTTCATATGGGAATGCATTGGACTTAATATGTGACGGGTGGAGCCCGCTATAGCTCCTCGATGCATCGGTAGGTCTCATGAGACAAACTAGTGTCTTGGCACAAGTCCTTGAAAAAATCTTATTTGTAGTCTTGTCACGAGGCCTTGGATATGTGGTTATGATATTCTAGCATTATGCATTCCATCATTATGAAAGTGGTTACTGATATTTCATGTGATTATTCGATTAGTAGAATATCCATGTGAATAAGTAAATGATATTATTTCATTTTATTTTTTCCATACTATGTTGAAGTTCAATTTTAAAAGGATTTTGTTTTAGTTATACTTTGCCTTAAATGTTTATTCTTATTTATGAAAGTTTCTGCTATATTGTTATCCTTACTGGGCATTTGAGCTCACCCCTTTTCTATGTTTTATTTTTCCAGGATATGAAGAAGTAAATTATGAATGACCTGCAGGGATAGTATGAGGGGATAAGAGTGTGGAATATGGATACTATGTTGTTGTAGTTTTCATTTTTATGATGTAATGTAAAACTTTATGAATATATATAGTGTTTCCAAGGCTACTAAACTAATCGGTCTTTCGAGACTTGATCTTTCTTGTGATCATGCCAATGTTATGTAATAATGCACCGACTCTGGGTAACTGGGTTCGGGGCGTTACAAACAATATGTGAATGATGGACCATAATTTGAGTTAAAGTAGCGGGTTAGGATCTATATGTATGATCATAACCTATTTCTTAGGTTGTGGGTTGATGTTTTGGTTGATTTCTACCTTGATCCATTATGTATGAGCTATATAATTGGTTAACACTAACCTTAAATATTTTTATATGGGTTGTGTATTAGGTTTGGTTTCATAATGTGACAAGGTGAATTTTTTATTTTACTAATGTAGGTAGGATCAGGTGTCACAGTGGCCTAGATATCACATGATAATCTAATGGATGCAGAGTCATGGTGTCCTAGTGAGCATATGATTCCATTTACACATGTGTAACATGCTTATTTACTTTCCTGATGTATACAAGTATATAATAGTGTATACTTGGGGAACATGGTGTGAATCTACTAATATGTATTTATCACAACCTATATAAGAACCACACTCTATATTCATACCTTATTTTTGTTTAATATGTCCAATAATAGGTTGTGTAGTGGATCAAGATAGAGAATATCGACCGATATCAATGAGTTGGATGAGGACCAAGGATGGAAGTTGGGATCTCCTTGTATTTTTTGTATTTTTTTATTTTCTTATATTAGGTAGACTAAGTGGGTAATCAATTCATGTTTGTTTGACCATGTGTCTTTATGTTGTATAACATTTATTACAACATTGTGTTTATTATATTATGTGCACCATGATTATGTTATATGGATGAATATTTTGTAATTTTACACTATTTTTTACTACGATTCAAGGTCATAGTCCCTCTATTATATTTATTAGGATCAAAACACTAGTCAAAAACCTCTGGTGTATAGGGAGGCACACCTAAAGTCACATAGCACATCAGTTCAGGGTATCGTGGTGTGGCTGGAAGATTGAGGCATACATTCTAGTATACTATGTTCTTTATAGACATGATTCAAATAAATTCTTCCATAATGTAATTATTCTCTTAATATAAATACAAGACACATTTTATGATTCACTATGTTTATATGCGTACTATATTACTATGTTATGTCTCTATAGATCTGGATTATTGTCTTATAATTTCACATTTCTATTCCATAGTATATGTTATGATTTCATGATGATCCTTTTATAGTTCCACATTCCTATGCTACAATCTATGACTAAACTATCATACCTTATGACCACTTTCTATTTTTATATTATATTATTCCTTTAATAATTTCATTTATCATAAATTTATGTCCCTTTCATCTTTAGGATACATTCTCCTTGACACATCGATATGCTTTTTACTTATCAATCATTTGAGTTCACCCTATTTCCAATTATTACCTTTATCCTAGGTAATGAAGAAGAATATTATTTATGACATGTCGATAGTAGAAATTTTTTATCAAGAATGTTTTTAGAAGATATATACAAGTAATCGTTAAATAAGTTAGTTATGTAGGTAATTTTAAAAGATACCAAACCTTTGGGTTATAAGGGTGTATTTATTTTTGATATATAATGTATTTTTTTTAATATTATGTAAAATATATGTATATTATTCTTTGGTTTCATAAAATAACCCTATTGATGAATTACATACCAAATCCTTCTCATGTACTGAATCTGGAGGTGGTATAGTTGGAACATTATGTCTCATATTAGGATAAACTGTTGAAGATCTCAGATTGATAGGATAAAGTTATACAAAATATAGAAATTCACCATGTAAAAATATAATAAAAAAACCATAAGTATGATGAAGTAACATTATATCCTAAGGATGAAATGAAATATAAGTACACACATATTCATTTATCATAGAGTTTTAATTAAAATTTTTAGTATATAATTTTTGAAGGTTGGAAGAATATAACATACCATGTTTTTATATGAAAATTGATTCTTTTATAATATATATTTCTTAATTATTTTCATTGTGTACTAGGATATACTATAGATAAATCATATATACTATGTATAAATTAAGAAAACATTTTATTTCATAACATAACATCACAAATGAAGGATAAATGAGTTTCCAAAGGTCAATAAATGTATAATGGGACAAAAAACATGTAAATTAAATTACTAAAATTTAGAAAACCTATGGTTCATCATCTCTTAGAATTGTGACAGTTGAAAACAACACTGTGAATGGAAAAAACATTAGAAATATCATTAACTTATTGAAAATTATGTATAAAGAGTATTTATATAAATTTTATTGAAAGAATAATGATGAAAATAAAAGGTATTTATAGGATTAAAAGAGTATATGAATGTTCAAAATATGGCTTCTAAAAAAATAACATCAAATTTTAGCTAGTAACCATACTTTTAGAACAATAATTTGATATTTTGAATTATAAAATTACCATTAGGGTAATTTATGTTTTAGAATTATAAATAAATTTTACTATGAATTAATTAATGAAACATAATAATAAAAATATTATAAAATAATTGTTTAATTATTTAATGTAACATATGTATTAGTGTTATTTTTTAATAATTTTTTTATGTTTTTAAAAAACATTACTTTTTATGATAAATATATGGTATGGAAATAGCTAATTTAGAAATTTTTATTCATAAAATGAATTTATTTTTTTAATTGTGGCATAAAAATTAGGTAAGAGAGAAGTTTTGGTAGTTTTTATAAATCAAGGAATACATAAGTGAATAGTGAAATATGGTAAAATATGATATTAAGTGTTATAAGATGTAGAAATGGATAATTACATCATAAATGATGTAATGATTTCTTGATTAAATTTCACAAGAATGGGTGTTAACTTTTAGTTACAAGAATCAATAATATTCAATATCTTTAGAAAATCATTAATCAATATTTTATTCACCCCCTCTGTACCTATAAATAAAACCCTCCATCACCCATTTCCCTTCACTTCTAAAAACAATTAATGTTCCAAAATTCTTCCAAATTTTCTACCTAAACCCTTCTAGACTCTTTGGGGAAGCCTTGGTCAAACCAAAAGTGCATTCCTATAATCCTTAATGGGTGTTCAAAGGGATTCATTTCAAAGAGAATGTTTTGAGTTTCATTAAAAGATGGTTCATTTATCCTTCTTATTATTTAATTATTTGAAAGATACTAAATTCTATAAAACTTTATTTTATCTTGAAATAATTTATTTAATGATACTATAATATGAATTTTAACTTCATTAAATAAATTAAATGAACTTTATATTTGTTCATAATAATAATCCTATCATAGTATACTTAAACTACTTATATTTACATTGTCATAAATATTTATTACCACCATTATAAAATTATTTTAAATTTTTTAGTCATAATTATAATATTGTATCCACAATAAAAATTTAAAAATGATTAAATATTATGATACTAATTATATTTAAATTAAAAAATCTTGGGAACTTTAACAGCTTAAAAATAAAATACCAAGAAATGTTCTTTGATTTATAACTATTTTAGACTATATAAAATACTTTTAAACTCTTATAATTATGAAATTACATGAAAACTATAACAAGAAACTTCTAACATTTATGGGACTATTGTAAAAATATAATTGACCATTACCATTATACCAAAGTGGTTTTGAAACCATAGAGCGAACAACCCCACAATATTGATATAAGAAAAAACAATCTAATAAATAAATAAAATATGATAATAAATGGAATAAAATAGATAAAATAAAAACTAATCATATTCAATAATATAAAGTTAAAACATATAATTTTATCATTTAGGAGTTTAAATGAGCATCTAATTGTTCTGAGACTAGAGGTAAGTGGAATTTTATCCTTATGTATATTTCACCTATGGGGTTTCTATGTCTTGTTAATATTAATAGTCAAGGAAATTTATTTTATTTTTCTTTTATTTCTTTTAGAAATATGTAATTCATTCTATTTCATATTTTAATTATTTTTTAAGTCAATGAGTACAAGGATTACGAGGGAAACATTTCTATCCCTTCATAAATTTTAAGTACCATACTTCTAATAAAAATTTTCTCCTATGATTCCAAAAAACCCAAGAATATTTAGAAATAAAATATTTTAATACATTTTTATATTTTGTAAAAACATATCCTCAAATATTTTTTAAATATAGTTTCACCCATTACATAAATAATTTATAAATGTGTTCTTTTTCAAAACTTATTATGCAGTCTTTTTATTTTTTTCCTTAACTTCGATCTCTATATTCATAAAATATACTTATTTCTTTAGTTATGAATTTAAAATTGGAATCAATATTCTATTCTAATCAAAGCCTTAATGAGATTTAATTAGTTTATACCTTTTGTAATTATTATGGAACCCATTACTTTCTCATGAGGTTTCTCATGTTTATTCAATATGTATGATTTATTTTTTATGTGGAACAAATATAAATTCCATATTATAATGAAATGGGTGAGAATGAAATTATAAATACCTATAATTTATTATATAATTATTACAAGTCTCGAGAAACTATGTTTGACGAATGAAATTATGTTATGATTCCTCGAAATTGATCCCTGAATTATGTTAATATGTTTTGAGCATGTGTCACATTTTTTAGTATTTACATGTTCTTTTGATATAATTTATATAATTCCTCAAATCCATATGATTATTTATAATTCCCCTCTTTTATGATTAGTTTTCATAATTATTTACTATTGTGATGTCTCACCCACATGTTTGTTCTGATTATCCACTTACCAAGGTTTTATCTCTCTTTTTATTTATATCCTTAGGGTATCCCATATAATAATAGGAGTATGATATTATATATGAGAATATTATGAAGATGGAAATGAAATAATATGTAACTAATTTTAAAATATTGTATATGTAATTAATTTTAAAATATTGTATTATATAGATAATCCCCCAAATACAATAGAAATATAGATTCTTGATGTATTTTATTATATGATTATTTTGTGAGATTTTTTTCATTATATGTTTGTGAGATATATGTTTATATATATATATATATATTATATTTTAATATACTTCTCATTAAAGTATGATTTCATTTATGAACCTTGAAATGGGGTCTCTTTATCATACAAAATTTCAAAAAATTATGACTCCATATCAAAACTACTTTAAAAACACATACAGTTTCTATATTTTAAATTTTAAACAAAATATTATGTTATAAGCTACTAATTTTTTTTTATTAATATTACAATAAGTTTTTTCATATTCCAAATAAAATAATTATAAAACAATTATTAAGAAAATTTCAACAAATAAATGAAAAATGGATTTTGATTCATGACAACATTATCAAATTATTCTTGTTACATATAGGGTTACCTTTCCTTTTTTCCTTCATAGTGTTTAAATAATATAGCATGTAAGTATTTATATCTAATTCTAGTTAGGAATTATAAATTTATAACTATATAAAATTCCCAATACTACTTCTTTTTGTCCACATCTTTTTTTTACATAGAGATACTCCTTTTAAATCTACTAAAATTTGATACCAATCATATTGACTATGCATATGTTTCATGGTCACTTCTGTATTTCCCATATGTTTTGTTTATATAAATGATACCGTTTTTATTCTATCATTATTTCTTAAATAATAGAAATAAATAAAATTAACATAATAAAATAAACATTAACATTTACAATAAAAAATGTATTTTTCGCAAACCACAGTCATCCACCATAAAATGGTCTGATTATTTTTAATAGATACACATAAACCACCTACTAAATATACAAACCATAATGTGACTAACATAAATAATAATATGTTTTCTTCTAAGTATTATTTTTTAGAATCTTTTATTGCTACAATTTCTCCATTGTGCTCTAAATCTACATTAATACCAATGACTGGTTTTAAAAAATAATTCCATTTGGGTTTATTTGAAGCACCTTACTTATTGAAAACACCTTATATCACATCAAGATAAAAATATCATTCAAAAAAAAAAATATATTATAAAACCTCAATGATAAATTTCATACCTATTTGAATCAATTTCATTGTTGGAAAAATGACTTATCAAAAATAGTCCAAGTATTTCTCATGTAAATCTATAAAAATATCCATGCATTATTACATATCAATATAATTTTTTATTATTAGAACTACGAATATGTAAACTACTAGTTAATTTGAGCACATGTTATAAAAATCTCCCCATATTTTATGTCCCAAATTAGTTTGAAAATATTCCTTTGTTTTCACACCAATTTCTATCCCTTTGTTAATAAACCCTAAGTTTGAATGTCAATTATAAATAAATAACTAGTTATAAAAAGGAATATGGAATTATTATAGGTTAAAAACCATTCACCCCCATGTTAATAAAGGTAAAATACCTCGATGGTTCAAGAAATTTCTTTCAAATACAAAACATCATAGTTTTTACATGAAATTAAACAATTGTTCATTTCTTCTAAACAACCAATTTTGATGACTTATTTTTCCACCTTTTTTTTGAATTAGTTGTATTCAAATTCATTATGTTTCATATGAAATTATTGTTCATTATTTTTTATGGGATCAATATCAATATTTTTTTCACCAAAAATGGCCATTGGAATTTGAAAAGTTTATAATGGGTCCTTAAACTATTACATATCTATGATTTTAGCTATATTTTTTATTTTTGAAATGTAATGATACTTTGTACTAATTATTGAATAAAATTATTTCTTATTAATTATCCATATAACACATTTATTTAAAATATAAAATAAATACTATCTTTTTGATCTTCTATTAAGTAAATTTTTAATTCTATATATGTTTTGAATTTATTTATTAATGTTTATTATTTAAAATAAATTTTTTCATGTAGAAATAAAATTAATATTTTTTCTTCATAATAGAAAAATTGAAATTTTTTTTTATTAAGGGATGTAAAATTGGGATTTTAATTATGAAATTATTGAGAAAAATTTCATGTTTATGGAATTTTTGAGTAAAAATGAAGAATTTTTATAGGGGGTAAATGAAAACCCCACTGAATGTAGAGTGTAGGTATATTGATGTTTTGATGTCATTTTTTGTAAATTCTTATAATGAGATAAATTTAATTTTTTAGGACCAATGCCTTTTTTTACAGTAATGGTGGAATTAAGATGGTTATTTGACTAAACCTTTTTCTTTCTCATCTCTCCATTATATTTCACTCATAATTCCTATTTTTTATGATAAATTATAACAATTTTTCAAGTATATTTATTTATAGAGGCCATTTATCATATCTATATTCCCTAGTTTTTTTTCATTACATTTGGTTGAATATGAATAAAATAATTGTGATTTTCTATGAGGGTCTCATCGATGTATAGAGAAACCCTATTATCCTAAATTGGATTATTTTATAAGGGTGAATTGAAAATTAAAAAACCTTATAGGATATTTCCCTATAAAAAAATGTAATTTTAAAAAAAGGATGATGTCATTTATAACTACTAAAATTGATGTAATAAGAATAGTATAATTAAAGAAAAATTTCAAAAGCCAAAACACATTGAACTGTATAAAAATAGATAGAGAATATTATAAATAATTAAAAATTTAAAACATATAATATATATTACATATTTAGTTTTTGATCAAAAATCCATAATTTCCATAAAAATTATTTTCAATGTAAAGGATATTTAAGTTTCTATACCTAGGACTCATCTTATTTTATTTCAATGTGGTGGGAGGTTCAAATCCTAATTCAAAATTTCTAGGTTCATATATAGAAACTCTTAATTAAAAAGATTAGAATACCCAATCTCTTTTCCCCAAATATATATTCACTAGATTTAATTTCTAATTCTTTACCCTTGGGTATTTATGATAATTAAAGATTTGAATAAAATTATAAAAGAAGGCATAGTAACATTACATTGAAATATCACAAACTAAGATACTAAGTCAACATATAAAGAATTTTTTAAGTAATATCAATTATAGAAATTATGATCAGTATTTCATCGATTCATATAAAAACACATCATCAACTAAACCCTTGAGTCTCAGTCTCCATTTAAAAACATCACCAATAAAAAACTTTCGGAGATCACTAAGAATCTGATTTCCACTTTAATGGATTTAGTTGATATTCAATATCATCCTACAAATTTTATATGATTCAAGTGTATCTTTGTGATATTTTTGAATGACTATGATTAAAAATGAATTACATTTTGAATTAGTTAGCATTTTGGAAATCCATTTTCTAAAAAATATCTTAAAAAAATATTATTTAACATAAATGATATATATATTATATCATGATATATCATAATTAGGATCCAAAATATGCCATTTTAGAAATAAATGACTAAAAAATATATCCGTTTTTGAAAATAAAAATTTATGGTAAAAGTGTAATTTAAATAATGAATTTAAAAATGAAAAAGAAAAGAAGGTACCTTATTTATTCAAAATATATCTCCCTGAGAATATGATTACTAAAAAATTTCTCCCCAATTATAAATGAGAAATTATTAATATACTACATCTTATCTGCTTATGTATTTTTTTTAAAAACATAAATGTGATAGATAAAGTATACCAGGGTAAGATAGATCATATGGAATATATTATTCAAAATGTTTCAAAAAGTATATAGTAAAAATTGAAATTTAGTATTTATATTATCTTTATAGAATCCTAAATATGTTCCATTAGTTAATTTTCCTTAATTTTTTGAGTATTTATTATTATATTTATTGTCTTAATACTATTATTAAAAATATCTACACCAACATTTTAAGATATTCTATCCTATTATGGAATCTTGAATTAATTTTATACAATCCTTAGTCTATTTTTCCATTTTTTCAAATGTTTTTCGAAGTCTATGGGTAACCAAATATCCTGATAATAAACTTCTTTAATATCATCATGTTTTTTCTATAATTTAATGTGCTAATTATCGATTTAATCTTATGTATTAGATATTATGATATTATAAGAAATATATAAGTGTAGTAAATATAAACCAATAGAATTTTATAGTTTTTTATGGACTTTTCACATCCTAGCATGCTAGTTGGAGAAATACCAAATCCTTCCTTCATTAGGATAAATTCATGTGATCGGTGCTGAGTTTTACAACTAAAAATGAGTGTAATAAAATCTAAAAAACTTCCCACATACTATTGAACAATATCATTTACTATGAATGTATGTGATACAACAAGAAATTTAATGAAAATTCTCAAAAATATACATAATAAAAACGAATATAAAATTTTATGGATACAATATAAAATTTTTGTGTACAATGTGAATTGATATAATAAAATCAATAGGTATTAATAAAACCACTAAATACAACAGACAAATCCCAAGCATCTAATATTCCAAATACTGGTCATCTCTGGGGGGTCACAGTATTGATCTCCAATCCATCAGTTATCCACATCTACCTCCATCTATTGAATCAATGGTTTTCTATCCTCTACAATGATAGATTAGAATTTCCACATGGTAAAAAATGCATTAGTGGTCATGTAAGTGTGAGTATAATCATACCTAGTATGTAGTGAACCGAAATTAAGAAACCTCTAGTGTCCATGAAAACAAATGAAAAAAAGGTGTACACATTGAATGTTCCTAGAATCTATAATAACATAACTACAAACACATACAAACCTTATTAATCTATAATAATATTAATTCTAAAAAACTTTCCAAATAACAAGTCTTACTTTTAAAATATATCAATGAATAACAACTGATCCCACCACTAATCATAAATTCCCAACCCAGTAATTCAACCTAGATTTAGATACTATGAGATACTGAGGAAATAAATGTTTCTATGTATCTTATAATATCTTGAAGAAAATAAATATCCACTTATCTTTGAATTACTATAGAAAATAAACATCACCATATATCTAGGATATGCTAAAGAAAATACACATTTCCACATCATGGAAATATATATCTCCAATGATTTTAGTTTATATATGTCTGAATGTCATATGAATTACACATATCTTGGGATAAAGTTTTATATTGGAACAAAAGAGGAAATATACGTCTCTCAGGAAACAATTGTATATTAGGTCCACCTATGTCCCAAATACATTCATAGAATAAGAATTTGTATCTTATGCATAATCATCTACCTCAATCACTATACTATTGGAAATAAATGGTGTCACTAAATGGGTGAAATACCATCCATATAATTCTCATAACCAGGATACTAGAGGATCACCTCATCTCAACCTATATCATCTATCATGTTCTCATATTAGGGACACTAGATAAATTATTATCTCTATTTATCTAGTAATAAATATGTTGGAGGAATTAATTATATCCAACTATATCCTAGATATATATATATATATATATATCCTATATCATCTTAGAGTATAGGGTGAGTAGGAATATATACATATATAATTCATCATTATTCCTTACCTAGATTAGCGGGTAAAATAGGGTATAGTCATTGTCATCTCACTCTAACCCTATATGAAGGGTGAGTTATGTGGAGATCCATCACCATATCTAGAAACTATTAACATCCCTTAGTCACAAGTTGCATAAAATATCAAGACAGAGAGCACACAAAACAAACAACTAAATGAAAATTAGGGGTCCCTATTATCAGCCATACACAACGTCCTGCATATAAATACTTCGACTACACTATCAATAATCAATCCCACTTTCCAAACCCATAGTAAGTTAATGATATTAAATAATAGCTATATTTACTTTTTAAATAATCCTACGATCTTGATAACTATATAAAGGATATTAATTTACTTATTTAAATCCTAGTCTGAGTGATCAAAAGGATCCTAAAGTACCTCACTATGTTCTTCAATCATTACTTAGTTACCTAAATACTTTTTATAAAGATTCAACAAAAATTTATTTAATTTCCTCATCACTATCCTTAATTCTCCAATCATTATTCATAGAAAATTAATTATTATATTAAATAATAATTCCATTATTTTTTATATTTTTATCATATTTAATATCTTTTATTTCGCTCTTATTGGGTCTGACTCTCAGAAACACATACATAATGATCATTAGATCTTCTTAACATTTTTTTTGTCATGAAAATAATTTTTATTAGTCATAATTCACTTTCTATATCATGGATCTTATGTTAATTCTTTATCATCTCTTTAAACATAATGAATCCAATAATTTTAGTTCATTATTCAAATAAAAACTTTCTATAATTTAACCACTGCATAAATTAATTATTTCTTAATGAATTTTATAAATTACACACGTTTTTTCATCAAATTACTTGAAAGATCATGATTTATTTTAATGATATTATTTACTATAAACTGAAAACTTTCAAAACTCACAAAGTCACCATTAATTACAATCACATCGTTCTATGATTATAATTTTATCCCTGAAGGTTAATTTAGTTTATATTTCAAATTACCATAGCATTTCCTTCAATATTGTTATTATTAAATAATAATAATAGTATTTATATAATAAAATAAATAAAATACAAACTTCCCTGTTAATTTATTTACATTCCATTGAGTTATTCTGCCTCATTAACTATTTTATTAACATCTAGAAGTAGAAAAAATTGAAAATACATTGGTTTATCAGATTTTAATTGTACTTATTTTAATAATAATAATTTTCAAAAAATTATTATCATAATTCTATAAATTCATCTATATAATGATGTCCAAATGAACCAAAATAGGCTTGATTGGGTCTTATATGTTTCAAGGAGTCTAAATAATTTTTTGGTTTCCTGAACCAAACCCCTACATGCCCCTACACATGCTTTCAATATGTGTTTAATCAAGAGGTTCCACATGGAACCACTAGGCACTCCCATATAACCCACTTACCACAGTAACCCTAGTCCAAATCTTTAACATCTAATGTATTGATCGTATAGTCCTTGTAATTATACACCACCCATTTCTAATTGTTTTTCATAGAATTAACCAATTTCATCTGATCTAGTGATTGAAAGGTTTTATTTCCTGAATCCTATGGTCTCCACTACAATGTGGACAAATATTTAATTTGACTGATGGGATAACCACTATTTTGTTGAGTCACCCACCATGTTTCCTACAACTATAGATGATACAATAGTTACTATACCATCTGATCATCAAAACCAGATAGCTTTAACTCCTTCCCATGGTTTCTCTATATAGATGAACCATATAATTTTTTTGAGACATGAACAATTCCATCTAATAAATAGATCAAATGGTTGAGACAAGACCTCCACCATTCTCCATATGTGTGATTATTCAAACTATATAGGGATCTCATGGAATGATCTAAGATATTCATTCTTAGATCTGATATATTTGAAAGAACTTCTTCTCTAGCCAACTTATGTGATCTCATATACCTCCCTCTTCCACTTATTATGGAGTTATGGAGAGTGGGAAAGAATCCATTTTCACCAAATTATAATCAAACCATTTTTTTCAACATTTATATTTTATAATCATGGTTATTGCCCCATAAATCTATCTTTATATAGACTAAAATCTAGAGAGGATTATTAATATAAGAAAAAATATCTAAAAAATATTTTAATCCACTTATCTGGTCAAACTCTAGTTAGTATCATTGTATTAATATTGAAATTTCATATACAAGGATGTATATTTATCTAGGTGATTTTTTTATAGATTTTTATAAATCATGAAATTATTAAAATGACATGATTTTATATCTCTAGAATATTTCTATAATTACAAGTTTATATTTCCCAAAAACATTATCATTAAAAATGTTTTGTGAGATGTAACATCATATATGAGTCATGGGTTATGATTATAAGGTTTGGGGATTTGAAATGAAGAAGAAATTCTCATGAAATTAAAATTATATCTATATTTTCTCAATATTAATTCATTGAATTTATTTTAAACAACAGTGATTCTTTTGATCATGTTTTATAGTTTAAAATAAATTAATTTTTTTTAAATTCATCTATTTAAATAAAGAATGAAATTTAGAAGATTTTAAGCAAAAATTTAATAAAATATGATAAATTAATTCTAAGGAACTCAATCTTCTTATTCTCTAAGGAGAATTAGGTTTTATGGCCAAAACATGCAATTAAAGTAAATTTCTAAGGAACTTAATAGAATTATTCCTATTTATTGAATTCTAATAATTATATTATTTAAACTCATTTAATTCTAAGAATTCATCAATTCTATTCATAATTATCATACTTTCACTAAAATATATATCTAAATATATTAATATTATTATAAGTCCTGATAAATCTTACGAAATTTAAGTGAATAAGTTAAAAACTTACAATTATTAAATTAATTAAATAATTCAAAAAATTCCATTTAAAAATCAACTTTCCTACAATTGGAAAAGTGTACATTATGTTAAAATATGATATATTACATCCTCTATATCATAAAATTTTATATCATTCAAAATAAAATACCCATAGTAATTTCAATCAACACATTTACCAATTCTATTATCCTATATGAAGGATCCCTCAAGTAACTGTTAACCAATAAATGGGAATAAAAGAGTATCCATGTAATCAAGAAAAATGACCATGAACTAGCTAAAATATTTCCTTTAAGAAAAACTCAGTTATACAACAAAACTAAAATTGGTCACCATATATGGAAAACCATGTCCCGAAAATGGAATGTATATCAACAATCACAATTGTATTTATGCATCATTGTAAATGAATATTAAGTTTTA
This sequence comes from Viscum album, assembly GCA_963277665.1. Classification (NCBI taxonomy): domain Eukaryota; kingdom Viridiplantae; phylum Streptophyta; class Magnoliopsida; order Santalales; family Viscaceae; genus Viscum; species Viscum album. The sequence continues at coordinate 1,772,022,859 of OY728152.1, forward strand.
CATGTATGATCAGTAAATTATAAACATAGATATTAAAACCATTATCATTAGAAAGTGAAATCCTATTATGATACATTATTCCAAAAATATCTATCAATTACTATCCAATCCTTGAAAGAGCCTCATACTCCCCACTTTTGAAGAAAGGCCTAGGGTTTCTGATGAAACTAAATTGTACTGTTACCAATGTTTCCTATGAGTCAAATAATTAGTCAAGAATTATAAAAAGTCAACTATGAAGGTATATGTATATCCAAACAACCTCAAACACACCAAGGATCACAGGAAAACTGATAATTCAAAAAAAAATTCATCTTTCGATACCCAAGATTGCCATTAATTGAAATTTCCTAAGATCTCAACAAGAGTTCATAACTATTTTGTTCTACCATTAAGATATCAATTAAAACCTTCTTTAATATATAGAACTTTATCGCAATGGTATATAAGGGTTCCCCCATGGGTATATCTATAAAGAGGCAAGGATATTGAAATATTATGATAAACCACTAATTAAAGGCTAAAAATATTTTAGAACAATTCTTTTATAGTTATTAACGATTAATGTTATAATCAAATACTATCACTTCATATTTTTTCCACTTCCTCTTTACTTTATGTAATGTAATCCTCACTATAATGTTCATAACTATAGATAATGAGAATATCCATCCAACTTTTTTCCCCAATATTGATAAAATCTTTCTTGAATATATAAAATAATCCCATCACACTGGGATTCTTTCCTCTTCTCATAAATCACTTCCTTATACTAATAACCATTCAAAGACATAATTTGTAAGCATTACCCAATTCATTAAAATATTCTTTAATTAACTTAAATATTCAAGACACCCAGGAAATGTGTTTCCACCACATATCATGATTCATATTTAATAGAAATTACCAACCATCCTCATTGTTCACTATAATAAACATGTACAATTAAATAACATATTAATTCTAATAAATTATCCATTGCAATCACACAAAATCCATTTAAAACTGAATTAGGAAAATAATAATTATTAAATTCACTGAGAAAGTTCCATTATTAACTCAATCATATCACCTAACTAGTGTGTAGAAACACTGATAATGCCTTGAAAGGAATTTTCACTAATATTTTTTTATGATCCATAAAAAAAATCTCTATGGTTATTTCTTAGAATTTATTTATATTAAAAACAACTAAATAATCTCATATTTGATGTAATGTTTCATAGTACATTTCCATTTAGTGTAAAATTATTTTTTATTGAGAGTAAATACTTTTTTAATACCTTTATAATAATTTTACATCAAAATTATCTAAAATAATTCTTATTATGGAAATAATTCATTTCACATTTATTCATCATCACTAGATCTCCCATATCCTACTATGATTTTTTACGATACACTAATTTCAAAGATCCATAAATGTAAAATCACCCACTGGTGGTGCTCTAATAAGTGTAAGCTCAGTAGTATAGCTCTCAACTATATACATAAGTACATTGAATCACAAATCATAATAAAGATAACATTAAAAATTCAAATTATATCACTACATAAGAGAGATAAATTGAGAAAAAAATTGTTGGTAATGTTCTTTTACATCTCATAGAGATCTGATACAACCATGTATTATGATCTCCATCTATGTCTACTCATGTTTTTTGGAATAAATTTATCTAGATCTGTGCCATGGTATACCATTTCTCTCTCTATATTGGCTCACAATTACTATTATAAATACAAAAAACAACATATCAATCTTGGAAATACCAAAAAACTATCGTCTAAACATAATTACAACATCATACCCATAAAAAAATATGATTATGTTGAGAACTACTACACAAGTCTGACCCACAAATAATACATGTCAATGAAATCTAATCAAACATGACATCACAAAATCATTTCTTAGGTCTATATGATACATGAACACAAATTTATAATCCTAGTTTAGGTATGGGGGTCTTATTCTTGTGACATAAATAAGAGTCATGCTTGGGAATGTGTCGACCTCAATGTCCGCTATAAAGTCCTCAATTGCGACTACATGGTCTAGAGATCCTTCATAACACCCATTCTGGTTATTCCAAAAAACAATCACATGTTAAAAACTCTATACTCCATACTATAACTATTATAATAGTCTATATCATCTCAATTTACTTATCTATGAACTCCAAAAGGCATCCACCACTAGGTCGGGGGATAATGACCCATATTGTGGAATCCACATAAATATAAAAGGCATTACTATAAAAAACATACCACCTGCCATCAAATAAAAAACCAACTTATATTAATGAGATATAAATTAAATAGTAATTTTTTTTCAAAAAAATACCTTATTTTTTTATAAAAAAGGAATGATACGATATAAACCATTAGTATAGAAGGTGAACAGATTCATTGAAATCAGTAGGTACAAATAAAATCCCTAAATATAAGTAATAAATTTGTGGTTGGAAATATCCTAAATAATAATGGTCCAATGGTGGAAACCATAGTCAGATTTAATACACTATCTATAAACATATTTTAACATCCTTATTCTTAAAAAGTAAACACTATGTTCAATATCATACATGATACATGACATCGAGCTTAAGCGAAAAACTAAATATTATTATTTAAATGTTACCATTGTAACCTAGCCATTAGAATAATGGGTATGAAAATAATTAACTGAATTATAAAATTATGGTTTAAAAATTTATATATAATTCTTGGACCAATTATATATAATTTAATGAAAAACCCTTTTAAAATAAAAAGGAAATGTTTTTTTGAACACCTATTTAAATGTGCACAAGTTTGTTTTATACCAATAAATAAAAAAATTACTCTTATTGGATTATTTTAATTATATATATATATATATATAATATTAAATTTAATATCTGACATTCAACTTATTTTTTTTTCAGACATGATGTAAGAATAAATCCAATTTTATATATAAAAGAAGTATTTTTCTAAAAAGGCAGTTTTGATGCCTTTTGATGGAACACTTATATTTAATCTAGGTTTTTACACTTTTATAAATTATATTTAAAAAAATAAACTTTTTATTTGAAATAATAATAAAAAAAATTACTTTTATTGAATTTTTCATACTTTTCTTGATAAGTTTCATATTTTGATGAATAGTGAAAAATATTGCATTTTTAGTTGAAAATAACTTCTTTGTCTATAGAATTTTTAGTGATGAATTATATTTTTATCAATTATAAAGTATAATTAGATTAATATTTTATCATTTAATTCAATTAAGGTCATTGGAATCAATTTCACATTGAATTTTGATATCAAAACATTTCAATCTTTTGAACATTTTCACTTTAAAAACTAGTTTTCTCATTCCGTCAACATGAATAATTTTAAAATAATTTTTTCCAATTATGTGTTTTATATTTTAAAAAATAGATTAAATATTTGGAATCAAAAGTTACAAATTTAATAAATAGGTCTCTTTTATTTTTGGAGAAAATATGAATAGTAACTTTGGTAATTTCTATTACCACAATTATGGGTAAATCAGGTAATTAAGGGTAAAAATAATATTATAAATATTATAAAATTACTCTAAAACTTGTGATAATTTTTTTGTATGAGTGATTTTAGACCAAAATAATCCTTGGTCCGATTTTATGATCTCTTGGTGCCACTTGTATGACTTTAATCCATTTATAGTATTTTATTCAAAGAAAATTCAATTATGTCATACTTTTGTTTTTAACAAGTGAAATATTTTTTAATGCGGTGTTATATAAAGGATATGTTAGACTATAAATATTATTTTTAAATCTAAAATCTTTATATTAATCATGATAATTTTCTTTTAATTTTTAGGGAAGAAATAATTAAATTAAAGGCTTGAAGAATAATGACATGGTAATTGTTTATTTAAATGAAATATCAAATAAATGATATTAAAAATATTAAAATAAATATAATTTGAGAAAATTAATTTCATAAAAGAATTTTATGGATAACTTTTACATGTTATTTACGTTTTAAAATAGTTTTTTAGAAGATATCATGTCTTTATGATATTTTTAGAATGCCATGTAATGAATAATATCAAAATCGACATTAATGATATTTTGAAATAACCAATATTTTATTAAATGATATATAATTCATAATAACATAAAATTCAGCCAAATTATTAGGATAAGTATAAAAATATAATCAATGAATCATTTATTAGTATTTTTTCATTTTATAGTAATTATATTAACCCTAAAAGTGTCAATTACATGATATCACAGTAAGAATAAAAAAGGTTAAATAAAGGTTAAAATAAAATGAGAAGGATTAAAAAATTGTAAAAAACTGTATAATTTTTATTGGATAAAGTAATTTATACCCATAATTATCCTATATTCTAAATAAATAAGTTTTGATATATTTTTAATATAAAATTAATTTATAATAATTTAATAATTTGAAGAATTCCAAGAGTGCCCATACCCTCTCCTATAAAAGGATACTCATTATTATCTTTTATTCACACTTAAAAACATATTTGTTTTAGAAAATATCTACCCAAATATAGTCCTATAATCCCTCCCCAAATTATGGAGTCCTTATTTTGGGCATAACACCCTCCTTTAAGGTGTTACAGTGTTAATCAAAGGAGATCATCCAAAGAAGATGTATTGTTTTAATCAAGTATTTCTATTTTATTTTTTCTTCCAATTCCTTAAAATATTATTAAACCATAATTAAATAATAAATCTAGTATGCTAATTATAATTATATATTATTATGTTAATATCATCACTTAAATTCACCTAAACTTCCATCAAATGGGAAAATAACTAATTGTTTGTGTGTACAACAGACTACCACCTCACGAACTAATATAATTCGTTTTCCATCACTGTCTCTTAATAATGTTTATAATGATAGAATTAATGTTTATATATTATATTAATGAAATATTTATAATTATTATAGAACAATATATCATTTATTTTATATCCTTCCCATGAACATAAAAATGATAGCATCGTTCGTGTGTATGTGTGAACTATCACCTCCATGAAGAGATGTGATTCATTTTTCATCACCACATCACATGGGTGATATATATAAGTGTATTTAAATTATTAATATAACATTATTGATATTATTTTAATTCTATAAAGACAAAACAATACTTATATTCTTTCCATAATGATCATTGAGAAATGGAAGTGTTACTCATGTGTACGTACAACTTACCGTCTCTATGATTGCAACATAGTTAATTTTTATTATAAATATGTAATGGATATATTTAAATGTATAATTAATGTATAAAATTTATTATTATTTCATGAATATTATTCTATATATGATATAATTATAACCAATTTGACTATTGACATCACACCGAATTCATTTTGGACACAAGTACTGAATATCGACAAAATATTCGACATGAACTTAAATAAATAAATAAATTCTATAAAGTGATAATTATTGATATAAAAGTAATATTAAATTTTAAAAAGTATATCAAGAAATTAAATAATTAAACTAATTTTTTATTTAGAAAAATAAATATTGTACGTGATGAGTTGGACTCAAGGTAAGGTACTTCACCTCAATTTTCATTAATTGAGGATTATTTTGATGTTATGCACATATATTATTTTATAAGGTGTATATAACTTACCATTGAAATGTCATATCATGAATTTATTTTTTCACATGATATATTTTTTTAAATGTTACTCTTTAATTTGGAATACGATTCAACTGATAACAAAGTAGTTAGAAAATTCTTAACACAATTTCTATTATTTTGATTAAACTTCTACTTCATGATTATGTCAAGATAAGGTTATTTGTGAAATTAATTTTTAATAAATTATGATTTATTTTTACTTTTTAATGTTGATTTCTAGTGGATACAAATCATAAATTCATTTGATTAAGGATCACTTCAATGATATGATATTTTTGAGGGAAACTTTTACTAAAACATATTTTTAAGTTTTTTAAAGATTTATTCTTATAAATCCTTAAAATTAATTTATATTTTTAAAAAAATGTTATTATGAATATATTTATATGGACATGAATGTTTTTAAATGTTAATTTTAAAATTTCTCTCAATTTTTTCAAAGTGATATGGGAGAATTTTATTTTAAAATAACTTTTTAAAAATTTTAAATGGGTTTTGAAAATAGATTGATTATTTCTATAACACGAATGTTTTCTTATGATTTAAAATGAAATTTTAAGAGTGAAATTCTGAAACTTTAAAGCTTTTATATGTTATTATTATATAATGGTACTTAGAAATTTGACAGGTGTAACTTGATAAACTAAGGACAAGTGGTTCCGTGATAAACCAATGATGGATGGTTATGTTATAATCTCCAATTCATTGGGTATGGAAGTAAGTGGTATGGATATTCCATTTGTAAGAGTGACATGTATATAAGTTGACATCATGATTATTACATTTTATTATAATAATTTTCTAAGTTAACTACTTTTCTTTTATATGCTTTATTATGAGTTTTCATTAAAATAGTTTTCCTTTCAAAAGGTAAGAAAATGATATTTTTGAATTGATGACATCTTTTTAGGGTAAAAATGTATGTTTTGAGGAATTTTTTATGGATTTTTATTGGAATAATGTTTTATTTTCTTTTGTGTCCCTTACTGTGATTTTTTACACATCCAAAGTTTTAAAATGTTTTTCGCAGAGTTTAAGGAAGAGTTTGGACATAGATGAGATCAATGGAAAATTGTGAAGATATATGAGAACAAGAAATAATTTTTTATTTTAATGATTTTTGTTTTATGAATAAAATGGATACTGAGTATAAGTTTCCATGAGTAATGTATGGGTTTACTATGTAATATTTTATCCTAATTCTCTAAAAATATAAACATAAAATATATTTTGGAAAAGAATGTGATTTCTAGTTTTAAAATAACTATAATATTTAATGTTTAAAGTTGGGTCCTTATAGTTGATGTTTTATTTTATATATTTTTTATATAAACAATGGATACTTAGTATAAGTTTCCCCTTGAAATATATGGGTTTACTATGTAATAGTTTTTCATAATTCTCTAAAACTCTAAGCCTATAATAACTTTGGGAAAATAAAGTGATTAATTGTTTTATAATAACTATAATATGTAATGTTTAAGGTTATGTCCTTAAATTTGGTATTAGAGTAGGGTTTATACAAACTTGGAGTTTATGATGTTTTCTTAAGAGTTAGGGATGTCATCACGAGTTTATAATTTTCTGGTTGATCACAAGTTTAATGTCTTAGAAAACATTTTGAGACTTTTAGTTATGAAATTTTTAGGTGACTAATAGTACTTATTAGAGACATTTATTTTTGATGTAATTATGAGTTATCACTTTTTGGGATGAAAAATTAAAGTTATGAGATAATATTTGAGGTTAAAACATGTTATGGTTATTTTTGAGGAATTTATCATATTTTGGGAGTGTTATAAGAATTATACAGTGTTATAAAAAGGAAAAAATCATAGGATGGGTAACAAACCATAACGTCTGAAAAGTTTGTGGGAATCAAACCCAAAACCGAAGGGTGAAAAGGGTGAATCACCTACCACTGGCCTATATGAAGTCCTGGTTAGTATTAATTCTTATTTTTTAGTTAAATTATTTTATAGATAAAGAAAAAGTTGATTTTGAGAACATATCTTTTATCAAATAGATAACCAAGGGATTGAAAAATTATTTGGTGATTAAGTGATTAATGTTATTTCTGACTACATTCACTATTTTGGGAACCCTATATGATCAAGGTAAATAGAATACTATGGTATTTTATTTTGGAAGTTAAGGTTGAATTATATTTTGGAAGAATCTATGATTTTATTGTAGAATTATGGCGTCTTGGGTTATTTATGGAAATAATTAGAACATATGGGAGATTAAGTGATTTGGGAAATTAAATTTTTGATATGAGACATTAAGAGTGATTTATGTAATTTGTAGATAAATGTTAAAATTTATCTCGAAGACTATGTGATAAAATACTTCTAAATTTTTGGTTTCAATCTTAGTTTGGATTATTATGAGGAATTTTAAGGATAATTATTTATTAATGGTTTATGTTGAAATTTGGGTATTACTACTGAATTTCATATATTTAAGTAGTTTTTTCATATAAGGTGTCTAAAGATAGGATAGATAGTTAGTTAATATTTTTGGGATTATGCGATTCTCCCGAAATTGTATATAGTGCTTCAGCCATGTAAAATTCATCTTGAATACTCATCATTTAGAGAAAAATATAAGTTTATGGTTAATTTTTTTTAAAGGATGAAACTATACTTTTCAAGTATGTGTTTTTTTATATCATCAACTATGAATAGAATGGATTCGCGATGCCTAGATCTCGAGAAGGCACCCCATGCACCACCTTTATTTCAAAATTTTACACCCATTGCAATCCCGTCGACAGGCCTCACCGTGGCTTCTACTGGTCTGATGCCCCTCGCCTTGGGATCGTAACCTGATACCCTGGCCAATTGGACCCCTCAGTTCGATCCTGAGTAATCCCATAGGGTTCCATGGTGGTGTTACCCCTTTAAGGATGCCTTGTGTGGCCCGTCTCCTAGTCCCTATGGCCCTCTTTTCTTGGATATCTCCTTTTCCTCCCCGGTGGTCTCACGTGACAGGTCCTACCTATTAGTGGAGGTCCTGGAGAAATCCTATGCCCAAGCTGAGTCCAGATTCAAGTGGACTTTGGTGGCATGGTTCGGTGTAGATAGACCTCTGCTTATGTTCGTCCAACGTTTTGTACACTCTTGGGATTTGACTGTTCTGGTGATGATTTTGGAAATCCACTGTCATGCTTTCTACCTGGTTCTTGGCTCAGAAGAGGATTCCATCCATGCATGGTGTAGAGATCTGCGTTCCATGGGGAGGTGGTGATTTAATATCTTATGGTGGTCATTGGATATCCATAAGGTAAAGGAGAGTCCCCTAGAGGATGTGTTTCTTAGTCTCCCTAGAATCCCTATACTGTTTTAGAATGAAGGTTTCCTCAGGGTTATTAGCAATTCCCTGGGGAATTTCCTGTGCTCAGATGAAAGAAACTAGAGTTTCTTATATGTGTCTGAGGCCCAGATTTGCATGGAGATGGATATCTTCTATCCTCCCTTGGACAATATTGTGATCATGGTGAAGGACTCCTTCTTATAGTAACAAGTCATTATTTACCATATCTATCATAGATTTTTCTCCTCTTGTATCCTTCAGGGACACTCACTGTAGGTGTCTAGGAAGTGTTTTCAGGGAGGTCATCGTTTCCATCCTTGGGCGACCCCAACTCATTCCCTGGCTTCTGAGTTCCCTCCTTAGTCATCAGCACATTAGTCCATGCCTTTAGATGAAGTTGAAGATTTTCCCCCAGCTCCTACGCTCCGATTTGTTCCTCCCCTAGAGGCCCATCCCCTAGTGCTTGAAGTGGCGATGGGGCCCTTGTACCTTACAAGTGGAGTAGACCTGTAACCCCAGTAGGTCCAATTTTTCCTCAGTTTCTCAACCTATTTATGGCCCCGGAGTGTCTGAACTGGTCCACATGATTGGTCTTTCTCTTAGCCTCCTGCTGTCTGTATCTCACCTGCAGCTGCCCCCTAGCTCACCCTGCATCCCCCTCCTTCTCCCTCTAGAAGAATCTGAGGTCCTTCAGCTTCCCTCATCCCCTCCTCTAAGTACCCAGTCTATAAGCACCCATATATTTTCCTCCTCGACCAAATATTTCCCCCCTGTCAGTAGAATGGAGTGAGTGGATTCTCCTCCCCTGTCCTCAATCAAAGGCCACATAATGGTCCCTCCCTCTCCTTGGGGAATCCTACTTCAGTTATTTCACCCCCTCCTAATAGAACAGGCTTGCACACCTGCTCCCAATTAAGAAATATATGGATGAAATCTCCTTCTTGGCAACTTAAAGCTAGAAGTCCCAAGGATAGAGCTGGGCCAGACCTTGTTCAATGATTCCTTTGATCATCTAGAACGCCCACAGACTCAGTTCCTAGGTGAAGAAGGACTTCTTGGTTATTGAAATTTAGAAACATAAGTCTCTACTCACCGCCATCTTGGAACACAACCAGGATATATACAAAATCTCATATTTCTCTTGTAGACTCAGAATGCATGCCTTCATGCATGCTGATCCCTCGAATAACCATATTTGGATCTTCTAAAAAAACTTGAAAGTGGATCTTGTTCAGGTAGGTGACCAGTTCATCATGACCAAGGTTACCCACTATAGAGGTTCCTTATTTTCCTCTTTTGTTTATGGAAGCTATGATGCCTATCCTAGAGCGATCCTTAGGAATGACCTCAATAACTTTGATCTTGAAAACTGTCCCTGGATCGTGGGTAGTGATTTCGATGTTATCATTAATTATAAGTAGAAGAAGGGTAGGGGACCTTTCCCTAGGTAGGATAGTATGGATTTTCGCCTCTTTATGGCCAGAAAAGGCCTCATGGACCTTGGATTCACTAGAAATATCTTCACTTGGTGCAATAACCAATGTGAAGCTTGCCAGTCCTGGAGTCTGTTGGATCGGTTCTTGGTGAACATACATGCATTGAACTTATTCCCTAATACCAAGGTTTCCCATATCATATGAGGTGTTTCATAACACTCTCCACTTCTTATTACTATAGCCCTATCATAGGATAACAGGGACTCCTTTAGGCTTTCTCAACATTAGAGTGTTCAACCTAGATACCATCAATAAATTAATTATTCATGGGCTGAGCCTATCCAAGACAGTCCTTGGATAGTGATTCATTCTAAATTGTGGAGGCTTAAAACCCTTCTTCAGGACTGGTCTAAGAACTTTCCTCCAAATGATTTTGACTTGGATAATGTTATTCAGGAGGTGGAGCATTTGGAAATATCTCTTAAGGAGGCCTGGGATGACCGAGTGTTTTATGCTCTGTCAGTCAAGAAAGACACCCTTTCAGACTTGATTCTTCGTTAGGAGAAAATGTAAAGGGAATATTCAAGGATCCATTGGTTGGAGTATGGGTATAGAAACACCGCATATTTTCATGTGTGTATCAAGGAGAGGAAACACTCGGTCGCTCCCAGCATCCTGATGTAGGACAGGTCTTTCTCGAATTACAGAGATGCTGTGGGTAACCTGGTGCTTAATTTCTTTAAGGATCTTCTGGAAGGTCCAAATCATAGCATTCCCAATAGATACCCTAGAGGTGTGGTGGAGTCCATAGTCGATTTTCCAAAGCTCGTGTCTCCCTAGGATAATGACAGGCTGACAGCCATGCCCGACGAGGTAGAAATTCACAAGGATATCTTGAACCTCAAACCTGACAGCACGCCCGGTCCTAATGGTTTCCCTGGTTCTTTTTATAGGGAATCCTGGGAGGTGGTTAAGGGTGATCTTTCCAAGGCTACAAAATACTTCTTCTAGGGAAGCCTCATTCCAAGGGTCATGACAACCACTATTCTTGTCCTCCAACCCAAGAATAAGAACCCCTACTCCATCCTCCATTTTTACCCGGTTAGTTTGTGAAAACTAACCTATAAAATTCTTTCTAGTATCACCAATGCTAGGCTGGTTGTTCACCTCCTCCAATGGGTCTTGGAAGAGTATAACAGCTTCATGAAGGGCCGGTCCGTTCAGGGTGCTATTGCACTGGACCAGGAGAGGCTATGAGATCCCAATATCAAGACCCATGACTCTAATCTGAAAATTAAACTTGATATGTGTAAAGCCTATGATTGTGTCGAATAGAGCTATATCAACAAAATACTACTAGGTATGGGATTCTACCCCACTTCCACTGATCTCATATTCTACTATTTTAGTTCCTCTTGGATGGTAGTTAATTTCATGGGTAAGACCCATGGTTTCTTTAAAGAAACTCGTGGCTTGAGGCAGGGTGATACAATCTCCCTTAACCTATTCATTCTCTCATAGGAATTCCTTAACCACCTCATTCATAAAAGCCTCAATAGGGGGAGGTGAAACCTTATATTAGGAAAGGGAACCTTCCATTCATTTCACACCTCATGTATGAAGACGATAATAGGATTTTTCTCAATGCCAGAAGGAATTTGATTCATGGACTTATTTAAGTGGTTCAGATTTATAGCAAGTGGAGTGTCCAAGTAATCAATAAGTCCAAAATTGATCTCTAAATTTCCAAATGTTTTCCTCCTAGTCAAGAGGAATGGATCTAAAACACCTTGGACATGCAATGCGGTAGCCTTCCCATGACTTTTTTGGGTGCCTCGATCTCCTCAAGCCAGATTCGGATTAGAGATTTTGACCTGGTTGTTTCCAAGTCAGCAGATAGATTTATCAATTAGAAGAATAAATACATGTCCTTTGAGGGATACAATTCTCTTGTCAACAGCTTACTTCTGGCCACTACGGTGCACGCCCTATCTGTGATCAAGGTTTTGAAAGGATTCATCAGAAATATTGACAGGATCCTTGCCCACTTTGTTTGGGATACTCACATGGAAGGGAAAATCCACTGGGTGGCTTGGGAGAAGATGGACAAGCCTATACCGGATGGAAAGATCAATGTACAAATCATGGAAGACACTCTATTTTGTAGGCATGCAAGTCTGGCTGGGGATATTTTTGAATGTAGAAATATTTGGGGTAATATTATTAGTGGGGCTCTGGAGTCAAACTTGATGATGGTGATGAGACACATTTCCCCCTTCATCTCATCACTTCTCCCCATCTTCTCAGCTCAGTAAACTTTATCCTGATGGATAATTGGGGAGGGTTCATTATCATTCTGGAATCAAAACTGGTTGGGGTCATGTCTTGGTTTCCCTGGTTGTCCCTCATTTGGAATTACATTCAAGTAAGATAGAAGGTACCCTGAGTTCATCAAGGCTATCCTTGATGAAGATCAGTAGAGATCCATTCATCTCACTGAATCCTCTATAGATCCAAATAGGTATGTTTTCACTCTTATCAACTCAGGGTCCTTTTTGGGTAGTGTCTTTCACTGAACTATGGTCTCCCATGTAAAGGGGGACCACAGGAATGAGGTCATTTGGATCAATAAAATCCTAACGAAAATTTATTTCCTTACCTAGATGATCTGGAATAATTTCATCCCCACTGATGAGAACGTTAGGAAATGAGACATCTCTCTGGTCTCATGTTGTTTGTGTTGAAAATGCCACTAGGAAGAGAGCACATACCATCTTTTCTTAGAGGGGGAATGGGCACATGAGGTCTGGTATTTCTTTAGTACATTCACCACTCTTTCCTACCCATATTCCCCTAATTCCTCCTTCTTGGACCTTTGGTTTCACAACTCAGGTGATAGAGGACCTAAGAGACAGGCTAGAATCCTTATCCTCCATGCAGGATACTGGTGTCTCTGGCAGGCCATAAATAAAGCCAGGCATGAGGGGGCTCAGTATTTTGGAAAGGCTATTATCGCAAGGACTCAGAGCCTCCTCCTATATTTGTTCAGGAAGTTTGAGATCTAAAGGGATGCTCCTTTGTTCCACATCTTTCAGCCGCATTCCCAGACTTCTGTTCTGAGGGACATTCTGAGAGGTAATTGGGTTCGTTGTCTCCCTCCTATGTGGGGCCTGAAACTAAATACCAATGGATCCTACACCTCGGGGGTCATGAGAGGTGGTGGTATAGTCCACAACTCCAGTGGCCTGGTCATTTTGGCATTCACTACATTCTTCAGCTTCAACTATCCCCTTAAAGTAGAGGATCTTTCCTTCCTCACAGGACTCTCTCTTTGTCATCGGAGCAACATCACTATTGTGGAAGCTGAAACTGACTCCCTGGTCCTATAGAACTCACTTCTTGACGCTACCAATCCTCCGTGGTTGATCACTTATGTCATCCAGAAGTGTTGTGGCTTGATCCCCAACAATGTTCTTATGAGACATATGTGGCATGGAGGCAACATGGCAGCTGGTTTTCTGTCATCCATTGAGGGTCAAGGTTTTAGTGTCTCTTGTTTTTATGACTTTAATTTTTTGAAATTGGAGGGGGTAAACATCATTTTAGGGGATTTCGTTGGCCTTCACTACTTCTGACCCCCTTAGGTCCTGGCTTCTCTTGTTTTCCCTCCTTGTAGTTTCCTAAATTATTTTCAATAAAATAAAAAATATTGCTGATGAAGTAATTACATTCCCTTATGATATTAGTATAATTAGTAAAATAATTCATCAACTCTATGAAAATAATCTTGAAAGAAAAATGTTATCTATTTACTTTTCTTACGGAGAAATTAATGACCCTTATAACCCATCACATATTAATGGTTTTGTGATTGCTAACTTTCTCATGACCATGTTCTCTATCACTCTCCATGAGAACATGATAGTTTATTTTCTCTTCCTTTTCTATGTTTTGATTCATTTAACACTAGTATGTTTTATCTCAGGTGACCTTCGTACTCCCCTTTCTTTATTTTAAAGTTGAAGTTTTTTTAATCTTTTTTTCGATGTGGGATTTCAATAATGGTATTTTGAAAAGACAAACCTTAATTAACAAGACTGAATTCAAAATTTTGAGGACAAGATTTCCAAGGGATGGGATAATGTAACATTTCATGTTTTTAAAAGGGAACACTATGTTCAATAACGTACATGATATGCTACATCAAGCTTAAGCGCTCAGATAAATATTATTATTTAATTGTTACCATTATAACATTGCCATTATAAGAGTGGGTATGAAAATGATTAACTAAATTATGAAAATATGGTTTACACATGTATATATAATTATTTTACCAATTAATTATAAATTAATGTAAAATACTTTTAAAATAAAAAGGAATTTGTTTTTTTCTAAAAAAACATTTAAATGTGCACATGTGTGTTTTTTAATAATAAATAAAAAAATAATTCTTATTGGATTATATTAATTAATTATATATATATATAATATTAAATTTAATGTTTAATATTCATCATAGGTTTTTTCTAGACATGATATACGATCAAATCCAATTTTGCGCATCAAAAACGTGTTTGTCTAAAAAGACAGTTTTGACACCTTTTGATGATACACATGTTTGAAATATAGTTTTCAACACTTTTATAAATTATATTTTACAAAATAAAAAATTTATTTAAAATAAAAATTTCAAAAATTCCTTTAATTGATTTTTTGGTATTTTTCTGATAAGTTTCATGTTTTTGATGAATAGTGAAAAAATATTGCATTTTTAATTGAAATTTTTTTTTAGTCTAAATAATTTATAGTGGAAAATTATATTTTTTATTGGTTTTTAAGTGTAGTTAGATCATTATTTTAGTATTTATTCCAATTAAATTTATTGGAATCAATTTCACATTGAATTTTGATATAAAAACATTTCAATATTTTGAAAATTTTCACTTTAAAAACTCATTTTCTCACTGTCCATGAGATTAAATTTAAAATAATTTCAACCAATTATATATTTTTAATTTTAAAAAGTGGATTCTATATTTGGAATCATAATTTACAAAATTTTTAAATAGTCTTATTTTTGTTTGGAAAAATTATGAATAGTAACTTTAGTTAGTTTTATTACCACGATTAAGGGTAAATCATGTGATTAAGGGTAGAAATAATATTATAAATATTAGAGAATTACCCTAAAACTTGTCCTAATTTCATTGGATGAGTTATTTTAATATTAAATCATTTTTTGGATGATTTTTTGATATATTTTTTCCAATTGGATGACTTTAATCCATTTATATCATTTTATTCAAAGAAAAGTCAATTTTGTCATATTTTTGTTTTTAACAAGTGAAATATTTTTAATATGGGGTTATATAAAGGATATGTTCAACTATAAGTAGTAATTTGAGATATAAAATTCTTATATTAATCATGATAATTTATTTTTAAATTTTATTGAAGAAATAATTGAATTAAAGGCTTACACAATAATGATGCAATAATTGTTTAATTAAATAAAATATCAAATAAACGATATTAGATATATTAAAATAAATGTAATTTGAGATAATTAATTCCTTAAAATAATTTAATGGATGAATTTAACATGTTATTGATTTGTTAAAATAGTTGTTTTTAAGTTATCATGTTATGATATTTTTAAAAATCCATATAATGAATAATTTAAAAATTGACATTAATAACATTTTAAAATAAATAATATTTTATTCAATGATATAAAATTTATAAAAATATAAAATTCAGAAAAACTATTGGTATAAGTCTCAAAATATAATAAATTACTCATTTATTGGTTTTTTGGAATTTTATAGTAATTATATTAACCCTCAAGGTGTAAATTACATGATATCACAGTAAGAATTAAAAATGTTAAATAAGGGTTAAAACAAAAACATATGGATTAAAAAAATAGTTAAAAATTATCTAATTTTCATTTAATGAATTTATTTAGACCCATAATCATCCTATATTTGAAATAAATACTATTTGATCCATTTTTAATTAAAAATTAATTTATATTAATTTAATAATTTTACGAATTCCAAGAGTGCCCCCCCTCTACTATAAAAGGGAAATCATTATTCTCTTTTCTTAACACTTAAAAAAACATATTTGATTCAACCTATATCTAATAAAATACCTTTATATAATTCCTATCTACATTCTATAGGAATTATTTTAGGCATAAAACTATCTTTATAGGTGTTAAGTTGTTAATCAGAGGAGATCATCCGAAAAAGAGGTATTGTTTTAATCAAGTATTTATATTTTATTTCTTATTTAACTTCCTTAAAAAATTATTCAACCATGATGAAATAATAACTAAAATATACTTAATATAATTATATTTTTTTTTATTTTAATATAGTCATCTAATTCCATCTCCACTTCTATAAAATGGGAAAATAATTAATCATTCATGTATACGACAGACTACCACCTCACGAACCGATATAATTCATTTTCTATCACTATCTCTCAAGACTGGTTATAATGATAGAATTATAAATTATATATTATATTCATTAAATATTTATCATTATTAAATAATAGTATATCATTCAAGTTCTTACCTTTCTATGAACATAAAAATTATAAAATTGTTCACGCGTACGTGTGAACTATCACCTCCACAAAGTGATGTGATTAGTTTTTCATCACCACATCACATGGATGATATATATAAGTGTATTTAAATGATTAATATGATATTAATTATATTATGAAAATTCTATAATTATATAATAATACTTAAATTCTTTTCATAATGGTCATTGAAAAACGGAAACGTTACTCATGCCTATGTATGACTTACCATCTCCATGATTGTAACATAGTTCATTTTTATTATAAATATGTAATGTATGGATTTAAAAGTATAATTTATGTATAAAAATTATCATTATTTCACGAATATTATTCTAAATATGATTTAATTATGACCACTTTGACTATTGACATCATTCCAAATTCATTTTGGACTCAAGTACAAAATATTGACAAATGTCTAACATGAACTTAAATAAATAAATAATTGTTATAACAAAATAATAAGTGATGTAAATGGAATAATAAGTATTTAAAAGGTTATAAATAATGTAATTAATTAATCTAAGTTTATTATTCTGTAATATATATATTGTACTTGATGAGTCAGACTCAAGATAAGGGACTTCACCTAAGTTTTCATTTGTTGAGGCATATTTTTATGTTATGCACCTATATTATTATTTTAGGTGTATATAACTTTCCATTGAAATTTTATATCATGTATTTATTTATTCTCATGATATATACAATTTTTTAATTATTAATATTTTATGTGTAATACAATTCGATTGATGTCAAAATAGTAAGGGAATTCTTAACCCAATTTCAATTTTTTGGGTTAAAATTCTACTTCTTGATTTTTTCGAGCTAATATTTTGTGTGAGTTGAATTTTGAATATCTTATATTGTATTTAAACTTTTTTATGTGGATTTATAGTAGATACACATAGTCAATTAATTTTATTAATTATCACTTCAATGATATGATATTTTAAGGGACTCTTTAACTAAAACACCATTTTAAGTGTTTTAAATATTTATTCTTATAAATACTTATCTTTTATTTACATGTTTTCAAAATGGTTTTTATGAATGTATTTATATGAAAATTAATGTTTTAAAATGTCAAATTTCTAATTTCTCTTAAATACTTCAAAGTGGTATGGGACAATTTGATTTAAAAACATCTTTTTAAAATTTTAAAAGGGTTTTGGAAATGTATTGATTATTTATATAACACAATTTTGTTCATTATGAGTGAAAATGTGTTTTTAAGAGTAATATGTTGACAATTTCAAGTTTTTATTTTTTATTTTTTTATAATGGTACTTGTAAATTTAAAGAGTGGTGACATGATAAACCAAGGATGGGTGGTTTCATGATAAACTATAGATGGGTGGTTATGTTATAATCTCCAATGAATTGGGTATGGAAGTAGGCCATATGGCTATTCCATTTGTAAGATTGACATGTATGAAAGTAGACTTCATGGTTATTCTATTTGAGTAAAATAATATCCCAAGTTACCTACTTATATTTTATATACATTCTTATGAGTTTTCATGAAAATAATTTGATTTTCAATTGGTAATATAATGATCCTTTTGAAATGATTATCTCTTTTTCAGGGTAAAAAGGAATTTTTAAAGGAAATGTTTTATGGGTTTTTAGTGGACTAATGGACTATTTTCTTTTATGTACCTTACTGAGATTTTATGATCATCCCATGATTTAAAATATTTTTCACATTGTTTAAGGAAGATTTGGGACAAGGATGTGATCAAGGGAAAATTTTGAAGATATATCAGCATAATAAATCATGTTTTATTTTCAAGATTATTATGTTATGAAAGAAATGGAAACTGAGTATAAGTGTCTACATGTAATGTATGGGTTTACTATGTATGAATTTTTACTAATTATATAAAACTCTAAAACTAAAATATATTTGTGAAAAGAATGTGATTTCTTGTTTTAAAATAACTATAATATGTAATGTTTAAGGCCGATTCCTTACACATAAGACCCCATATCTGGGTTTCATGATCATACATTCTTTATATCAGTAGATATTTATACCCATAATATCAACAACACACATTTGAACATATAGGGGTGAATATATCAATAACCTGTATTGTTTTCCCATACAATATACCATCCTAATAAAATTACTTGTGTCAATGAGTGAAATTATAAACAAGGTGTAGATATTAGATGTCCATTATACCAAAAAATAAATAGGAATAAACATTATAAAACCTTATCAAGATACCCATATATCACTTCTATAGCTCTCGTGAAAAAAAATCACACTTATAGAATATATTAGTAAACTAAAATTAATCGCACATCTTATCGTATATTCCTAGATCATAATTCACTATAGATGCAAAAATATTGAGATACCTAAGTAAATACATATCTCCTCCTATCTCAAAAATTAGTGGTGGAAAAAAATGTATCCATCTATCTCTAAAGTACTATAAAAAATGAACATCTATATCTATATATAAAGAGTTAAAAGATATACACATCTACACCTAGAAGATATATATATCTCCATTGACTGAAGTGTATTCATATATAGATTATAGAAGAAATAAAAATATCTAGGAATTAATTTATATTTTAAAATTTTGGAGTAAATATGAATCTCCAATGATTTAGTTATATATTAGATCCTCCTAAGTCCTAGATTCATGATTAGGAGAAGTGAAATTATGTGGGGCATTATTATTCACTACAATCCATTATTTTAGAAGAGAAATGATACCACCACTCAGGTGAAAAATTGATTATAACATTTTCTAAATTTGAATGTTGTATGAACTAATTATCTCCACCTATCCCATTAATCAAGTTCTCATATCATTGAAACTAGAGTAAATACATACATCTTAGAAATATCTATCTTATCTAATCCCATATAACTGGGTGAGTAAAATTGGATACATATATTGGCCATCGTTAGTCTTTATCTATATTAGTGGGTGAGATAGGAATATGGGGGTGTATCTAAGTAGTTTTACACCCCCCAATAGTATCTAGGAGGCTGGGGTTCAAATCCTAACAACTGCATTTTTTGGCCCCAATTTAATTGGGTATGTGACTGTGGGACCTTGCCTAGGTGCGGACAGTGATTAAAAAAGGACCCCTACTCATCGGTGAGGGTGTTGATTGGTTTGGAAGAATAGGTGGTGTAAATGCTTATTAGTGATGCGGTGTTAGTGTGATGCTATTTTATGGTCCCTCGGTTGAAACAACAGGTACTTCAATAGTGGTTGGCATCAGGTTATCCTATGAAGATTCGATAGTTGGGTGGCAAGCTCTCCTGCAATGCAGTGATGATATCTCTTGGATAGGATGGACCAAGCGGAGGCAGTGGGACCAGACATATGAAAATTATATGGTAGGTGGGTGGTGGGCTATCCTGCAATGTGGGGGAAATATCCCTCAAGTAGGATGGACTTGAAAGAGGTAGCAGGACCAGGCATAGAAAAATGATCCAGCAGGCAGGCTGAAGGCTCTCTTGCGATGCAACGGTGGGATCCCTTGGGTAGGCTGGAGTAGGAAGAGGCACCGGGACTGGGTGTGGGCATAAAAAATAGGGCACATATTCAGGAATAGGAAATTATTCATGTATGTCCTATAGGTCATGTGATGAGATTCATGTCCAATGGATATTTGGGATAATAAATCATCATTGTAATAAAGAGGCAGGTTGGGTGGGTTATCCCTAGGGGGCTATGACCTGCCTTTTCAGCCAGTGTGTGTGGTGTGTGTTTGTGTTTTTCTATAACTATACCCCCAAGCACCTAATATAGTGGGTGATATAAGGTAAAATCACCATTATCTAACTCTATTCTAGATAGAATGAGAGTTCCACAACTATCCATAATCATATCCAGTCACTAGTATTATCCATTAGTCACTTATTTCATCACATATCATGACATATATAATAAAAAATATATATCCTTATCATAGTTATGGGTCCCTGTTATCAGTTTTACATGACTTATTACAATACAATCCATTAACTACACCATTAAAAATGAATTAGACTTTCCAAACCCATAGAAAGTGAATGATAATAAACCATTTGATAGATGTTATTATTGAATTATACAGATAACCTCCTCACCACATATATAATATTATTATTCTCTCTATAATCAATTTTTGAGTCATAAAGAGAAACTTAATGTACCTCACTGTGTTCATCAATCACTACCATGATACTAAAATATTTTTCATAATTATTCAACCAAACTATACTTTAATTTCAACATTATAATCCATCATTATTTTTCTATTATTAATAGAAAATTCATTATTTTATTAAATAAAATTCATTTCTTTGTTATATTTTTTACAATTCATATTGTTCAAATAACTCTTATAGGGTTCCACTCCTGAAAAAAACCCATAGTGATCATTATATCTCCCAGACATCATTTTTAAGTTAAGGAGTTGAATAAAATTAGTCATATTTTAATTTTCTTATCATATATCTAATGATATGTATTTCAATTATTTTTAAATATATCATGAAACCTATAATTTTAGTTCACTATCCATATCAAAACTCTTTTTAATATAACCATTTCATTAATTAATTATTTCATAATTTTTTCCATAGATTTTGGAAGTGTTTTCATAAAATTGCATGAAGGATCATTATGGAGTTTAATGATATTATCTACTAGCAACTAAGAACATTCAAACATTACTAAGTTCCCAATAATTCCAATCACTACTTTCTAGGATTGTGAATTTTATCCCATATAATAATTTAATTTCTCAATAAAATTCACACAAAATTTCTTTATTTATTATTATTAATGAATAATAATAATATTTATAAAGTCAACTCATAGAAATACTGATATTTAGGCCAATAGTTTCACACTCTATTGAGATATTCTACCTATTTTATCAATTACATGATGATCAGTAGTAGTAACTATCCCAACCACATTGATTCATCAATATTAAAATATTATAATTTCATTAATAATAATAACCATAATTATTTAATAATCATTATCTAAATTCATTTATCAAATGTTATTTAAATGACACAAAATTGATTCCATTGGTCCATGATGAAGTAAGTATTCCCATATGTGGCACCCCATGTGCTCCAATATACCCTCCTAGATATAGAAAGACAATATCAAATCTAGACCATCAAATTGTCTGGTCAAATGTTCCCACTCATATCACATAACCCCTTTCAACAATGAGCACTGTAGTAAAACACCACTATTAGATCTTCTAATAAGACGATTCTTGTCTATGTGGTCTATTACTACCTCTTCTATGCACTGATCCATACAATCATATTGATTGAATTCCATGATTTGGCCACATTGATTATGAAAAGAGATGATGCAACAAATACTTTTCCATTCAATCATCATGGTTTGAAAACAATGATACCTCCATCCAATTACTGCGTATGGAATTTATAGAGAAGATGTAGTACATAATTAATTGTTTAATCAATTAATCAAATGGCAGAGTCAATCCCTATCACTATACTCTATACGAGTTATCTTACTATACAAATAGTGTATGTGTGGCATAATCAAATCTATCCATTCCCTTGTGAGTCTAAATTCATAATCACTCCCTCCACCATATGATATATCCATTTCCATCATTCTCCACCTATAATAGACATGCAAAGATAGAGAGATATAGATATTTTTGTGCTCTAAATTTTAATAAAACATTCATCTCATTCTTGAGATCATAGAAACTTGATTGTTAGAATGAAAATTAATCATTAAATAAACTAAAATATTTATAGAATTGTAAATGTGGGTAAACATAACTCTAATATAACCATTAATTTATTTATACAATCAATATCAAACATGTACCACTTGGTTTTTTGAAGATACCCATCTGATGATGTATTAATATCTTAGTGAAACTTCAAATATTTTAATAAGTCCATAAATTATAGAAAAAATTCATGATTTCGTATCTCTAGAATATCATTCAAATTAAAATTTTAAATTTAGTAAACTCTATGACATTTGAAGTTTTTATAATCAAGGAAAATCCATACATTAATTGTTTTTATTACTCTAAGGGTTGAACCTCTGAAATATAGTGATAAATTTCAAGAATCAAAATTTCTCTCAAGATTCTCTCAAAATACATTCATCAAACATTGACTAAAATTTTACCATTACACAGACTATATTTTATAGTTTACCATTATTGAATTTAATTTTAAAATTTATATTCTTATTCAAATATCAATGTAGAGAGAACTTAGAAGAAATAATTTTAAAAGCCATGATAAATTAAGTCCAATGAACTACTTCTTGAGAACATATCTCTTATTCCTTAATAATTTTCCCTCTAATTTTCACATTATATATATATTTCTTATGGGAATTAAGGTTTATGGAAATAAATTTACTTAAAATTAAACATTTATTCCACTTAAAGGAACTTGTCCATTTTAATGAATAATAATATTACTATTATTTAAAATCTTTTAATTCCCCAAAATCTATCCATTCATTTAATAATTCATTAACTCTCAGAAAAAAAACTTAATGCTCTAAATAAGATTTTTGAGTCCAATAAATTTTCCAACAATATGAAAAATAAGTAAAATTACAATTTTAATCATCATAAAAAAATAAATGAAATAAAAAATTTCTTTTGAATGTCAGTATGCACACAATTCAAAATATGTACCTTAAGGTGAAACATGATATATTATAAAATTTATACTACATCAGACATGAGACTACCACTTTTCATCTTGAAGGATAAATTTTACTTTATTCATTCTAACATTTAATACATATTAGTTTAGAAAAACTCATCTATAGTAGATGAATTGTCCTTAGAAAACATATCATTTAAAATTTTGATACTTTTTGAAGGATTTTTTGTATACTAATAAGACTCATATAATTCTTCCAAACTAATGTTTTTTTAGAATACTTTTCAACACCGAATAATTATTCTTCAATTTTGTATTTAGCTTTATCTATTGAATTATTTTGACTTCCAACTTATTTAATTTGGTTCACTAATGATTTTGGAAGTTATTTAGATATTAACTTATCAAAATTCTTATATACATCTCTTGATATTGTTTTATATGAGGTAATGAATTACAATCAATTTTTATCAGACTCAGTAAATCATTTATTTAATTATGATGTTAGTGAGGTTGACTTATCGATAGTTGTTAGCTGGTGAGGCTTTGATATCACTTATTATTATTTTAAATGATCTTTCCTATTTTCAATTTTTTTGGTTGGTAGAGATAAAATAGAATAATAATAATCATGGATATTAACTTCCTTGGACTTACATTTAACATTTCTAAATGGAATAATGGAAAACCTAATTTATTCTTCATAATACCATCTTCATCATCACCTTTGTTCTAGATTATAAACAATGATAAAATATCTCTAGGATATTTTTTAAAAGTTTTTTTATTTTCATTATATTTTTCCATTTCCTTTTATTTTTGCTATTATTACTTTTTCTTCTTTTCTGCTTAAACATTACTCTTTTCTTCTTAAATCATATTAATTTCTTCTTTCACCTTAATATGGACTTGTTTGGATTTTATCTGTTTTCATCTATAAGTTAACTTTTATATTATGTAGTTCTACATTATACTTGTTTATTATTTTAATATATTATTAGAGTATATAGAAAACTATTTCTATATCTTCACTCCCTTGGGTTATATACATTCCTTTTAAATTTACATCTTATTCATTTTAGTTTCCTCAAATTCATGATCATATTCAACATTTCATTTTATTTTATCTTTAAGATTGACTATGGATATTAATTGTGTAGTTTGTTCTTATTGATGTGAGTTTTATTCTTCCTAACCTAATTGAGTTTTATTATTTTATTTCTTATTTATTTTTATTTTTTTCTCAACCTTTCCAATTTTTGTAGTCACACCCATTTCATAATCATTTTAAATGGTGAAATTCAAATCTGTTCATAAAATAAGTAATTTATAGATTTTTAATTTTTTTCCTTTTCAAAATAGGATAAGGTACTTTATCTTTACAATATATATATATTTCTTTTTTCTAATTGTATGTGAGCTTAATTTTTTTGATGGTTTCTATTCTAAAAGGATTTTACTTTTACTTTTAGGGATCTCCCAGATCATCCCCTTTAGTGTCTATAAAAATATTTTTTAAATGTCCATTGTTGACCTGACCATAGGGAAATATAATAACCTTAATAAATTCATAATATAAAACATCAATATAGTCCAGTATGAATTGAATAATTTTAAAGTTACACCTTCTAAATAGATATCCAAAATATGAAAATCATCAATCATTATTATGTATTTGTCTCCCTTTCATGGAAAATGAAAATGATGAATTTATTTTTAAAATATTTGTTTTTATATCTAAGATTTCCCATCATGGGATCCATTTACACTAATAAAAAAATATTGATAATAACCTATTCCCTTTTAAATATTTCATTTTATTCCTAAAATTTAAATAAAACTAACATATATTATCATTCAATAATTAGTCCAAACACATCCCAATTTTTTTAGAGTTAGGTTAAAATAATGACCCAATGTTATAAATTTATTATTTTTTCACATCTACCAATTTCCAAATATAAATTAAGATAAAATTGATAAATGAGTAAACTATAAAAATGATACACAATCATTTTAGTAGATGAAATATACCCCCTTATGAAATTTAATGATACAACTGATATTCTATTAGTAACCTCTATACCATCCCAAATCAATAAAAATTTCATAACATAACTCTTTGGAATACATATTTATCAAGTATTTTGATCTAGAAATTTATATTGACTATAAGATTATAGAAATGGTAAGATCACCTAGTTATTAATAAATTTCCATGTAAGGATTTTTAAAACTATAAAATGGGAGGACTAGAGTGATAATTATAGAGAATCATAACCAAAATAACTATAATAAAGTTTATAGATCAACAACACTTTATAAAGGAAAATAAATAAATTTCAATGTTATTGATATTAAAATGAATAGATAGTCAGATGTCATTATTTCATGAGATTATGGTTCATCATTTCTATTAAAAAAATAATTAACTTATTTATATAAAACTTATAATTCCTAAATTTTTAAAATTCAATTATAGAATATAAAGATACAATAGAATTTTAAAATAAGTTGTTTTTGAAATATATTTCTGAAAATGAAATTTTTTTTATCTTAAGTATTCTTTAAAATGTATAATTTTTATAAATTAAATATTCAAAATAAACCTACTAAAAAAATTAAATTCTAAACTTATAAGCTTAGGATGCATTTGATGTTCCATTTTCAGGATCTAGATTATCCATCTAAAAAATATTATTCTATGCAACTTTTTTGAAATATTACTTCTATATAATATGATTATTTAAAAATATATAAAAAGGGTACATATTAAATATTTTTTATAAAAACATTCCCCCATTTATTGAGTAATTATATTTAATTTATGGAGTGAAAAAAGAAATATAATTGGAGTTATCACATAAAATAAATTTTTTAGTCAAATTAATATTGAAATTAGTTAGTTTTTACTACAAATATTATAATTAAAAAAATATAACTATCACATCCTCAACTTCAATAGGGAGAGTACTACTAAATATTGATTATAGAGGGACCATGAAACGAAATATCCATCATATAAGTTACATATTTTCTATATTCACTTTCCTTCCATACTATAACCACCAATATCTATATTTTAATAGTGATTAAGTAAAAAGAATTTATCTGAAAAGATAGAAAATTATAATTTTTAAATTTATCTTAAGATAGAAAAAGACAAATTTTATAGATTTTTGATGATATTCTATTGAATTAGCTTAAAATATTGGACATAGACCAAAAAATTAAAATATATCTGATTGAATAGAACTCATGTAAAGTAAAATTTTAATCATACCTTTATAAATCATTTTGATCAATTGAATTCCTAGATTCCACAAGATCAATTATGCATGAGGTACATACCAGTGTACTAAAATGTTGTAACCTAAGGGACACAATGAGTGGTGGATGAATCATTGTGTCTAAAAACTGAAGTTTTTTCATTAATTGATAAATTAATTATAGGATTTTTCCCCATTATAAAAGAAACTAGTGTTCAAACTAATGATCAAATCAAATAATCCCAACCATAATGTGTATTAATAAAGTAAATGAGGAAATGGAGACAAATAATTCAATTGGTTCACACACACAATGCTACATCAAAGGATAATACTGGTGATATTTTATCAATGTACCAATTTTTTTTTAAAAACTCTCTTTTTCATTGGATACAAGAAATAAATGAAGTCCCTTATCACCAAGGATTACTACCTATAATTTTTTCATGTAATTGATCAATAACACACAAGGAATACTCCCTTATCCTCCTTTATAAACCACTATAGAATATATCTTTTTATATACTGGTAGATATCCTCTATGTTTATCTACATGAAGGTCTCTCCAAGATAAAAATCCAAAAAATAAATGGACCCCATGATAATTACATATTTGATGCAACTACATACTCCATAATCTGTATCCATTATTTAATATTGATATAATTAACATTTTTCAAGGTAAGTAGAATATTTTATCTCAAAAAAATTATAGTATCCCCAAATTTTTTAATGAAAAGAATAAATATAGAATATAATTCATATTAAATAATATTTTACATCACTTCCCAAAAATGAATATATAACTGATAATCCATCAACATATATCTTTCTCTTTATGAACCTAATATAACCATGATAATATAACTTAGATTCTTCCTTATATTTCTCTATCATGGAATATGGATGTTCTAATGTACTCAATCCACATATTATTATTATTTTTTCAAATGGAAAAAAACTAGCCTTTAAATATATTAGATATTATATAAAAGTCCTTGTTGTTGTTTCATTTCATTTTCTTAATTCTTGATAATATGAACTCCCTAATCTTTCCTTATATTCTTTATAGGCCTTTCTATCATGAAATTTTGAAATTTTTTCTATAATGACCTGATAAAAAATATTTCAAGAGTTTTTTTGAAATTCAATTTCAAAATAGAGATTTCAAAAATATAAATCTTTTCGAACTTCAGATTCATCTCTCAGATAATCATTATATAAACCACAACCAATGAAATTTAGCTTGACTAATTAAAGTATTTCCATAACTGATAAAAATTTAAAAAAGTTTCAACTCATCACATCATAAAGTAACCTATAGTTTTCTAACCCTTAAAGTATAAATATTGAGTTAGAAGTTTTACTTCTTACTTTTTCATTCCTTTAGTTTTGGAAATCAGAAACACCTTCTTAAAACTATGATTACTAGCTTGTTATATTACATATGTTTTAGTATGTTTTTTAGAAAAAATTAATTTTTATAGTATATATAAATCATTCAAATGTATTACAAATACAAACTTTTAATTGTTTAACAAAATAACTCAGTTTAAGGATGTGTTTGATTAATCAGACAGATGTTTTTTATGACTAGTGGTTAGAATTTTGTTTTTTCAATTTTACTACCAAATATAATGACTATTAGACATATACTAGTACCGATACATCAGACTGAACCTTATTAGGATTATCAGAATTACAAATGATATGGAAGTACATCAAACTATCCTAAATTTATAATCAGAATATATAGACTTTTTTATGTCATAAGGAATACAATTTATCATTTTAATAGTGAAAAAAATGATGTTGAACATTCATTTAGTGATGAGATTTCAAGTGACAACTATCAGATTCCATGTAAAAAAACTCCAAAATATGACCATTAGAGTTTCTCCAATAAATATCCAGTCATATAAAGTGTTTTGATCTGATCAAATTCTCAACTCAAGACAAATAAAGTTTTCTCTATATGAACATCTCATTCTGATCCATTTTAATTCTTTAGAGAGTTGAAGTTCTAAGGAAACCTTTTCAGGTTTGTTTCCTTTAGAACATTTGATTTTGTAATCATGTGTCCTTTATTTATAATGATAGAGGTATTATAAAGATGGGAATATAGTGAATCCAATCCACATGATTGAGGGATTTAGAGTCTTGTAAGACATATGTTCATCATCGTATTAAGGAATTATAAGCATAAGATGAAAGATATCGATCATTGTATTGAGGGATTCTGAGGATTGGAAGGTTGAGCTTATCAATCTATGGATCAAGGGATTTCCTGGTAAAGAAAGATATACTTTAAAGTATGTATAAAAATGTGTATACCTTTAGTAAAGGTTATTGACTACCATTAATCTTAAGGTTAGGAGAATGGAATCATTTTTAAATAGCTTGTAATTCATTATTATTTTATATGATTTTGTACTTCTTATTTTTACAAGTCTTTATTCCGCTATGCATATTATTAAAGAATGTTTTTTTAAAAATATTTCTTATCAATTAGTTTTATCGGTGTATCTGTGATAACGATTAAAAAAATACTCTAATATAATCAGACACTTTCTGGTTTTGATTTTGACACTCTGATCATTGGACGATATGTGAGTCTGATCTTTTTTTTACTTTAAGAGGTTTTGAGTGTTGTTTTAGTTTAATTTTTCAAAGTATAATTCACCCCCTCTTGTAAGAGTAACAGTCTTAGTTACACATTTGATCCAACAATTGGTAATAGACGAGGAATTATTACTTAATCCTATTGAGTTTTTACTTTCCTTATCCATTTCAACTTTATTGAGTTTTCTTTATAAACTACATGTATATAAATTGGTTTTACACTAACTTGTTTTATTATAAAAATATATTTTATTTTTTTAAGATGGAATGTTTGAATTTTTGATCTATTGTTAATATAAATCTCATTCGACTGCCATTTTTTTATGCGAATGAATATGAGTATTGGTGAGACAGAATGTAAACTTTTGTGATCAATACTGAAGTTGATAATTTCTTAATGCTTACTGAGAAGTAAAAGATTTCTGATAAGGAAGTTTTTTCTTTTACTAATGATAAGAAGTTAGAATATATATTGAACTAGAAATTCATAAATACTTTATTATGTTCTATGATAAGGAATATCTATAGTCTGGTATCACATTCTGAAGCTGCCAATATTATTTGGAGTAAATTTAATGTAACAAATTTTGGCACATCTAAAGTCATTGAAACAAGAAGAACTATGCTTAGAGATGATTACCAAGACTTGGAATTTGTACTTGGTGAGACACTTTACAAGGTACACAAAAGGTTCATGAATATCATCAATAGTTTACAATATTTCCAAGATAAAGATCTTGATGATGATATTTTTATTGAAAATATTATTGATATGATGAAAAATGTGTTGGAATCTAAAATAACTATTTTGGATGACATAAGAAATATTATCAATTTAACTCTTGATGATCATATTATAACCCCCATGAAATATAAAGGATGATTAAATAGAGATCCTGGAAAGAAGAAAAATAAAAATGGTGATGTATATTTTTCAAGAACGACTACTATTACTACTAAAGTTTAGTTATTAGAAAAAGTTGTGAAGTTTAAAGAGAAAAAGAATGCTGTGATTGAATCTGATACTAGTTTATCATCAAATTCTAATAATGAGTTAGAAAATCTTGCAATAAGGATGAATAAGATCATGGGAAATAATTTTTTTAGTATATATACAATAATAATAATAATGGAAAAAATGAAAATAAATATTCTAAAGTTACGTATTATGAATGCAAGAAGGAATGAAATATCTGAAAAGTATAAAAGCTTCTAAAACTTGGTGTGAAAATTATGGATATTCTTTTAAATATTATTTTGATAATGAAAGATCTAGATAGAGGAAACATTTCTTATTTTTATAAGTACCTGTGGTAAATAAATTTCTAATGGATAAGGTACACACTGTTAAATCACTTACGAATTTATATTTAAGTTAAAATTATCTTGAAAGTGATATTGATAAAATTTATACATATTTTGATTAGGAATATTATTCAACTGATGAGGATAATACTCTACCTATCTATGGATAGGTTTTTGGGTTTTCAAAACTTTTAGAAAATTAAAATTGTAACATTTGTAAAAAAATTGGTAATGCAAAGGAAAAAATTGAAAAGGAATATTCAATAATAAATATTATAACTGATGAAATATAATATATTTCTAAATATCTTGATTAAAAAAATTTAGAAAATTATTGTATTTATAAAGACCTTGAGAAATTTATTTTTTAGAATACTAATTTAGAAAATGATTTTGTAAAAATTAGTTCTAATACTATTTCTTAAAAGGAAAAAACATAGTTATCAAACTAAAATAGGAAATTTTTAGTTTGAAGAAAAATATATCCAAGTTTAACTTTGGAATTTAAAACTTTGATAATATATACCAATAAGTAATTCCTTGAACAAATATTTCTAGAATGAGTTATAAAAATGAAAAACTTTTTTTTGTTTCTAAAAGTGAATCATTTTGACTAAGGGAAAAAATTTTGGACATAGGAAAAAATTTTATCTTTACCTAGAGTTCAATATTTAGGTTTTCATAAATATTATTTTTCCAAGGAAATGGAATTTTCTCAATGAATCAAGGTTGGAAAGATGTGGTTATCAAAAATTCTATTTTTTTGATAATAACAGACCCAATATGGTTTGGGTTCCAAAAAACTAATTATTTTGTTTTCATGAAAATAAATCAAGAACCAACAAAAAAATAATTGGAACATGGATAGTGGGTTCTCTAGAAACATGATTATAAATAAATATTTATTTAATATTACTATCAAGATGAAAGGTGGTAAATTAACTTTTATAGATAATGTTCAAGGAGAGATCATTAGTTTAGGTAACATTGCACTTATTGGAAATGCTCTTATTTCCAATGTTTTATTTGTTATAAGAATTAATAACAACCTTATAATAGTAATTAAATTATGTGGTGAATTTTATCTTGTGAAATTTATAAATGATAAATGCATAATACATAGTTCAAAATATGAATTTATTCGTTCTTCCAATCGTCATGAGAATGTGTAGACACTAAACTTAAAAGACCTTAGGAGTCCATACCAACCTTATATTAGTGAAATGGATGTTCAATCATGGTTATGGAATACAATTATAGGATACTATAACTAAATAAACATGGTTACGTGTACTAGGGAAGGACATACTAGAACATAGGTTTGATACTTCAAAATTTTTTGACCCTTATTTATATGGTAATAAAAATAAGTCAAGTTTTAAATATATTAGTGAAGTCTCAAATTTTTATGATTTATAGTTAGTACACATATATTTATTTGTTCCTATACAAATTGGATGTATTGATGGAAAATACTATGTATATGATTTATTTTATGATTACACTAGATACACATGGTTCTATTTTCCAAAAAAATGTTTGAAGCATTTAGTTATTTTAAAACTTATATATCTAGAGTTAAAAATGAGAAGAACCACTCCATGATAACTATTTATAGTGATCATGGTAGATAATTTGAAAATTAGGATATTGATAATTTTTTTATCAATAAATTTATTGAACATAACTTTTCATCCCCTAGAACCCCACAAGAAAACGGAGTAGTTGAAATTAGAAATAGAATTCTTCAGGAAATAACTTGAACCATGCTAAGTGAACATCCAGTTGCTAAACTTTTGTTGGGATAAACTAATTTATTTTACATGTTATACTATAAATGAAGTCTTAATTATAACTTTTATTAATAAAACTTCATATGGATTCTGTAAAGGAAGAAAACCAAAATTTTATTACTTAAAATTATTTTTTTGTAAAGTATTAATTATAAATACTTAAGATAACTTACATATATTTTCACCAAAATATGATGAAGGAATATTTTTAGGTTATTCCACTACTTTTAAGTATTATATATTTTTTAATAAAAATACAATTATTATTGAGGAAATAGTACATGTGAGATTATATAAAACTAATCCCTTTGTTTTTAAACAACCCTATATTACATATTTAGATGTTATTTCTAAATTATATTTTCAAAATATAGAATAAAACACTTATCATTAGTAAATAACTCAAGAATATGTCTCTAAATTTAGTAATTCATAAGATTTTATACCTATTTTTGAAGGAAAAAAAATTGAAAACTGAATAATTTAGTTATTTATTAGGAATCATCCTAGTGAATGTATCATTGGTGATGTAGATGAACCAGTTAGGATAATAAGTTCTTTGAAAAATGAAATTTAACATCTAGAATTTTTGTACCAATTTAAACTAAATAATCCTAATGAGGATTTAAATGATAAGGATTTTATTAAAGATATAAAATATGAGCTTAATGAGTTTGAAAGGAAAAAGTGTAGACTTTAGTTGAATAACCTAAAGAAACTTTATTAATTAGAGTAAAATGGGTATTTTGAACCAAATGTGATGAAAATAGAATAATAGTTAGAAATAAAGATAAAATTTATACTAAAGGTTATAACCTATAAGAGGGAATAAACTACAAATAAACCTATTCATGAGTAGCTAGACTTGAATCCATTCAAATAATTCTAACCTTTTTAGAATTATTTAATTTTAAAATATATCAAATGGATGTGAAGCGTGCTTTACTTAATGGATATATACAACAGTATGTTTATGTAGAACAACCTCCTAGTGTTGAAAATAAAAAACATATTGAACATGTTTTTAAACATACCAAATCACTTTATAGACTTAAACAAGCCCCTAGAGCTTGGTATGATAGGTTAACAATATTTCTATTAGAATTTTTTTTCTAAGGGATCTGCAAATCCTACTCTTTTCATAAAATAAGTAAATAAACACTTTATAATTGTAAAAATTTATGTTGTTGACATTATATTAGGTTCAAATCAAAAATCCTTAATGGATTAATTTTTGTATATTATGAAGTCTGAGTTTTAAATGAGTATGATGGGGGATTTAACATATTTTGTTGGTTTTCAAATTTCATAAAAACCAAAAGGTAATTTTATATCTTAAAATAATTATATAAAATACTTAATAAATTTTCTATAACAACAATAAAGGTATTATTAATCCTATTGGTACCTCCAATACTTTATAACCTGATGAGGTTGGGAATCCAATTGATCAGAAAAATCCTAGAGGTGCAACTGGAATCTTACTTTACATAATAGCTAGTCTTTTGGATTTAATTTTTTCAGTATTATTATGTTTTAGACATCAAGCCAATACAAAGGAATCCCATATTAAATATATAAAATTAATCTTTCCTTTTCTAAAGGGAACTATGGATTTAGGATTATTTTATTATTCAAGAAATGTTTTTAACTAAAAGGATGTTCAGATGTTGAATTTGGTGGTTATAGAATGAATAAAAAGTACATCCAGAACATTTCATTTCTTAGGAGACTCTTTAGTTTCTTATCCATGTACAAATAGAAACTCAATAGAACTTAACACTACTAAAACTGAATATGTGGTAACTAGATGTTTTTGTGCTCATGTGTTGTGGTTGCAACACACACTCACTGATTATGGCATGAGTTTTACTAAAACTCAAATAATTTTTGAGAAAAAAAATCCATAGCTCTAATTAAAAACCAAACATATCACTCATGTTCTAAACACATAGATAAAATACACCATTTCATTCGAGATCACACACTTAAAATAGATATAATTTTACAATTCATCAGAATCTAAAAACAACTTGTTGATACTTTTACAAAACCCCTTGGATGATGGATTTGAATAAATTAATCAGAAGAAAACAATGATAAATATTAAGTGATCATTCATATCTATTTCTTTTTTACCCATATTCTTACATTAATAAAATTATCTTCATAGGGGGACTATATATGATTATGTTTTCTAAAAACATCTTGTTTTATATTCTTATTTAAAAAA
The DNA here is from genome assembly GCA_963277665.1 of Viscum album. Classification (NCBI taxonomy): domain Eukaryota; kingdom Viridiplantae; phylum Streptophyta; class Magnoliopsida; order Santalales; family Viscaceae; genus Viscum; species Viscum album. The sequence goes on from OY728152.1 coordinate 1,772,057,785, forward strand.
TTTTATAATATTTAATAGTAATGACTTTTTCAGACTCAAAATATTTTAAAAAAATTAAAAAAAAAATATTTGTTAAAACAAATATTGGGATCATAAAATTATGTATTCATAATATATTCACCGTGATATGTTTTCATTATATAATTATCGTAATAATTTTATCATTATAAAACTATAATAATAAGTTGTTCATTATAAAACTATAGTAATCAATTTTTCACTATAAAACTATTGTAATAATTTTTAATGTAATCTATTTATATTTATAGAAACCAAGTGGAATATGTTATCCATACTAATCAAACTTTATACTCTGGAAGATAATCTTAAATTATTTTAGTTTTTTCACAAATCCTTTTAGTTTATACATGTTTGTTCACTTATTGTTTTAGTTTTTAATACATTAATATGTTTTCAAACTAAAAATTTGTTTTCTAACTGAAATATTATATTTTACGATGATTTTTTTAAAAAAATTGTGAGATTAAATAAAATTTTAAAAATTTATTTGCTTAAGCCATGGACATCAAATAAGTTAGGGATTAATCTCAGCCATTGAAATCCATTTGGAATATGAACTAAAATTTTCCCATTCCAATATAAAGGTGTGTCACCATGTGTCCCACATAATTCTCTAGGGTTTATTCTACTGACTCTCACCACTTCTTGAATCCGTAAGTCTATTTTTTTGGCTTCCATTTGATCTACGACATAGTTCTCAATACTATGGAAATCAAATATGATAACACAAAAAGTAATGTTTTTATAGAACAACTCAACCAAAGTACTTGGTTTTATAAGAATGTTTTATCTATCAAAGTAATCATAAATTTTCATGGATGGAAGGAAGTGTGTGTATAGAAATTGGATAACGTTTTTTATATGTTTTATCCTGAAATTATGATATATTTCTATTCTTTTTTTGTGTTTTTTGAATAAGATTATAGAGATCTTTTTTATTTCAATTTTTCTGGGATTAAATACAAACTTTATTATAAAAGAGTAGAAGATCTGGTCAAAGTTCCTACTGAAGGATAATTCTACTTACCCAAACATAAATTATCTGATACTCTTAGAACTTTTAAAATAATTAAATGTGAGGTTTATTTGTTTCATTTTTATGATAAAGTGATAAAGGTATCACATATGACACTAGAAAATAGAGTAGTATGATTATGGATGTAGGGTTATTTTATACTTGGAAAAGGTGATAGAGACACTCTAAAGGTATCATAATTTTTTTGTTTTATTTCATGCTAAATATGAGACAAATAAATCATGTAAAGTTTTTTTCATTATGATATAATATATCGATAATTACTCAATTAATTCAAAGAATATCTTGTTTATAACTTTCATTAATAAGTAACTTGTGAAAGTGGTGAAACTTTTTTTAATGTCCTGACTCAGATACAACACACTGGTGCCCCAATCATGTTGGTCAAATGAACTCAATAATGCATCCTCATATACCCAAGGCTTACGACTATAAGCAAGAGAATAATATAATTCATTGGGAGACTATACCATATTTTTCAGAATAAAATACCAGTAGAAAATAAATCAATAATCACCAAATATATTTAGCCATATCCAGAATGTAACTCCACCACCCCATAAAACCATAACTGGTGTATTTTTTTAATATATTGACATGATTACATAGAATAAAATCCCAAAGGACCAATTGGTTTAACAATCTTGGAAAATATATTACATAAATGAAACTTTCATTACAATTAAAAACATAATATGCAACATAGTCTATTATTTTATAACACCATTATTCTCCGAGATTAACCCTGCATATCAATCATAAAACACTTATTGGAATTTTGGGAAAAAATATTAAAGGGGTGAGATCATATGCTTAGTAAGGATAAACAATATAGTATAAGCTTTCATAAATATGAACAAAATTTTAAGGAAAGATATAAAACTGAAACACAATCCTTTTAAACATAATCTTTAACATAATATGGTAAGAATAAATCATATAATGGGATTTAAAACATTTACATGGATATTATGATAGTCAAATAATCACATGTAATATGAATAACCAATATAACAATAAGGAAATGAATAATGTTGGATATTTGAAACATACCATCGAGGATTCATGCCAAGAATATAATATTCTCATGGATTCATGCCAAGAATCTAATACTTTCAATGCTTCATGCCAAGAATTTAATAAATGGGTATAGACTTTGCAAAAACCATATCTATTTTTTTCATGAATCCTACAGATGCATCGAGGGGCTATAGAGGTACCCGATTTTCACTTACTATGTCCAATGAATTACTCTTATGAAAGGGCTAAAACATAACAAAAACATTTGTATAAAAATATAGTATACAAAATATAAATAATTTAACCATAAATCCTGAATGGTATCAAAACAAGACATACATAGTAAAATATATCATAAAACCTTCAATAAAATATGAAAGATTTTATCATAATAAATCAACATTAATTAAGCATAAAATCCAACAAAGGATGTTTACATAGATGAAAATAATCTAATAAATTCATTAAAACGTTTTGAGAGAAATATCCTTTTTTTTAATTTGAAATAATTTAGAAGTTGCACAATTACCAAAGAAAACATTTATTTTGAAAATAACCTTGTAATATTTTAAGGAAATATTTAAAATATTAAGGTTTTATAATGACATAAAATATCCCCTTTCTCTATATAAGTTAAAAAAACATTCCTTCCTTAATTTGTCGAAAATATTATAAAGTACCTCATTTGGAAAGCAACTGAAAGATTCCTTTAAAAACTTTTTATAAAAAGTAAAACATGGGTAAAAATTACTTCAAAAAATTATCGAAAATATTTTTAATTACATTTAAATAAACATGTACATGGATGATAAAGACGTCCTAGTAGATATTTACATATAAATAACCTCAAATAATAATGAGATTGTGAAATTAACCCTTACATTGTACTTTCTGTTAATAGAGGGTGTGTTAACCTACTATATAATTATTAAATCATGTTATTAAATAATAATAGGACATTATACCTATTTATGATATCATATATGATCCTATAATATCATTTTTTCAAATAATATTTCAGTATTACCATTGCTTCTGGTGTCAACTGCATCGTTTTCCAATGTATGTTTTGTTATGTAAGTCATGTTGTTATGAATAGGATTTATTTTATTCATATCTAGAATAATAAAAGGTTCATAAATATTATTTTTAATTATAATATAAATTTTATAATCATTCTTGAATGGTTAACATGGAGAATGAATCTCAGGACATTGTGGAGATGATGAATTATACGTACGAACGAGAGATGATATCATTCCCTTGATGGTTAAATGGTATGGAATTGGATGGTATATTAATTATAAATAATTATATTATGTTATATTAATTATTTATATACATTATAATCATCATTATATCCATCCAAATAAATTAGTGTCGAATAAAAAATTACACCATGGTGTGGAGAGGGTAAGTCGTACGTACGTACGCATGGTGATATTGTTATTTGTATGATGGATAAAATAAGGAATGTAGTTGTTAAATGATTATAATAACATATAAGTATATGTATTATACTTGATTTATTATTTTTTCATGGAAAAATATATAAATATGAAGTATAAGAAGAAATGAACTTTAAAAGAGGAGATAAAACAATTACCACCTTTTTCGGGTATCTCCTTTTGATTTTCAAAAAATGACTCCATAGGATGACCTTATGACCAAATTATAGACTCTAGGATATATTGAGGGATGTTTTGAGAGGAAATGGTCTTATTTTGGCCAAGAAAAAGTACTTTAGAGGTGTGAATTAAAGAGAAGGATAACTGCCCTTTTATAAGAGAGAGGAGGGGCACTTTAAGAAACTCATAAAATATTAAATTAATATAAATTAATTGTAAATTATAAATGGATAAAAAGTGAGTTTATTGATGTATAAGATGAGTATGGGTATAAATATCATTAAAAAAATGAATATTAGACATATTTAGGTCATAAAATTAACCTTATCTTTGGCTTTAACCCTTTGTTAAATAATTTAATCTTTATCGTGACAACTTGTCTTTTTACACTATATGGTTAATGTATTTACTATAAAATGAAAAAAACCCAAATTGGATCATTTATGAAATATTTAATACTATAATAGTTAGTTGAATGATCCTTATATTTTTATGAATTTTATAATATTAAATAAAATATTATTTATTTTAAAGTATCATTTATGTCAATTTTGATACTATTTATTATTTTATTTTTTAAAAATATCAAAAAAATATGATATCTTAGAACCAATAATATAAATATATCACTAACATGTATTTTTTATATATTAAATTTGTGTATGTCATTAGTTAAGTCAAATTATATTTATTTTAAAAATTTTAATATCATTTAATTAATATTTTTATTAATAAAATAATTTCAGCATCACTATTGTGTCATCATTAATGGTAATTATTTAATATCTAAACATTTTAAATAAATTTATATGAGTTAGGTAATTATTTTATCTTTCTAGAGACTATTTATAATCAATGTTATCATCTAGATATATCTATATTAAAATTATTATACTTATAAGAAATAAGAGTGTGACATTTTTGTCACATTCATTAATTTTAATAATATTCTTGTCATATTCATGGAAAATGGTCCATTAAATGATTTAATTTCAAAAAATATGTGATACAGGTATAATTTAGTCATCCAATCAGTTTTTTTATATGTGTTAGGTTAATTTTATAATATTATTGTTACCATTAATTACCTAATTTACCCTTAACCACAGTAATACAAAAATTACTAAAGTTACTACTAATAATATCCAAAACAATAAATGTAACATATTGGTATAATTTAGAAACAATTATTAAAAATATGGAATTTAATTTTAAAAATTAAAAACATATAATTTTTAGTAATTAAATTAAAATTAATCCTCATTGACAAAATGAGAAGATGAGCTTTTAAAAAGTAAAAACCATCAAAAGATTGACATGTGTTTATATCTAATTTTAATGTGAAAATAATTCCAATGAAGTAAATTATATTAAATGATAAAAACTTAATCTAATTATACTTTAAAACCAATTAAAATGATAATATAAAAATATAAATAAATTACATGAAAAAGCAGTTTTGAATTAAAATGCATTGTTTTTCACTATTCATTAAAATATGAAAGTTATCAGAAAAACACGAAAAAATTGTCCAAACTAAATTTTTATGTCTCTATTATAAATAATAATATTATTTTATCAAATTTAATATATATAAGTGTCAAATATTTTCTTTAAAAGGGGTTCTCCATTAAAAGGTGGTAATACTTCTTTTTTTTGAAAAATACTTCTTTTATTTGGAAAATTGAATTTGTTCTTATATAATGTCTAAGAAACACATAAGATGAATGTTAAAATTATATAAAATATATAAAATTAAAAATGTGGTAAATAATAATCATAACCTCTAATTTAAAAACTAGGTAATATATTATATTAAATAATAATATTTTATTAATATATTGTTGTTTGATAAAACTAGGCCTTGCGTGTAATGAAAGCCAACTCATTATTGTGTGTAGTGTAAGGTAAATAAGGAGATGCATAAAAATAAATCAAGAAAAAATATTAAATTTATTTAGAAATAAAAATACTATAAAGACTCAAGGAGTTACTTTATCCCCTCTGATAAATTGTGTCCTCACAATTAAAACTTGGGATTGAAAACTAGTGGTTGAAATTTCAAAACATCTTTGTTGAAATCCCACATCAGAAAAAGGATTAATGATACCCCCACCTTAAAATAAATAAATGGAAGTATGTAAGTCACTAGAGATAACACATAAAAGAGTTCCATGTAGGAAAACATTATCTCAAAATAATAATCTAACCATTAGGTTATGATGGAGAGTGATAGAGAACATGATTAGGAGAAATTTAACAAAAACAATCTCTAAATATGAGATGATCTAATGGACCATTTTATTAATTAGTGAAATTATTAGGATATATATTTTTTTTGGTGTCAATATCCTTTATCTAAAGTTAAATAATTAATTAACTTCATAGACAAAGAACTTAATGGAAAAATAGTTACTTGATAAGTAGAGTTTCATCCTTTAATCAATTTCCACCACAAACTCTTATTTCTCTCTAAAAGATAATAAAATTCAACAATATTAAATTTATCTTAATCATAATGGGTTCCAAAAATGAACTTATACTTTACCTATCATACTATTTAAATAAATAATACCATGATATACTAACCAAAACATCACATAGGCTAGTGGTAGGTGATGCACCCTTGCTGCCATTCAGTTGCGGGTTCAAGTCTCACAGCCTTACCAGACACGACATGTTGTCACCCGATCTATGAGTTTTATTTTTTCTAAAACTATATTATTATAACATTATAGAAATAAAATTTTGAAATTTTTTAACCTTAAGAAATAATATCAAATTCATTTAAACCTTGACACTCATCCAAAATACTTCTGTCCAAATTAATAGTCCAATAGAGTCTCTAACTTTCCAAAATTAATCTTAACATAAAATTATCCCAATAACATATTGTGGCTCTTATTATCACATATCTAATATTTTATAATGATAAAAACTTAATAAAATGTTCATGCTTCCAAATCCTTAAAGAAAAAGTAATGTAGTACAATCCTTATATATCTCATGAATCTTATAACCATAGAACCATTGATGTAATAATTCTTGAATCCAAAGATAAGATAAAATTATTCATTCCATTTCACTCTTAAACCATTAACTACATTTCAACATCTTATTCCTTAATACCCCCTTCATCTCATCTTTCATTTGTATCCTCTTCATTATCAGTAGTATAAACATTTATTTTATAACCATACTAATTCAAACCATTAACCAAAACTGAAAGCCCAAAGTGAGAAACACTAATCATAGTGATACAATCATGAAGAATCATTTATAGGATCTCTAAATGATACTATATTATTCTCATTCCATTTTTTAATAGGATTAACCTAGGTTATACATTACCGAATCTAAAGGATGATATCTTATACTTAGAAATATACTAAAAGTTATTCATAAGGTTATTTTTTCTAATATATGTTTTATAAATCTAATTTCCTTGGTTTTTAATAAAATTCATTTGATACCAAATGTAATGTACTAACCCTAGAAGCCTAGAGCCGTTGCATTATTTTAATAAATTAGAATAATTAAAAGTAATAAAATCCTGAAAAATAGATTAGTTTAGCAGTATTAGAAAATATATTACATACATGAACCTTTCATTACAATTAAAAACATAATATGGAACATAGTCCATTATTTTAGAACACCATTATTCTCCTAGATTAACCCTGTAAATCAATCATAAAACACTTCTTGGAATCCTGGGAAAATAAAACATATGAAATGGGTGAGATTATTTTCTCAGTAAGGATAAACAATATAACATAATCATTCATAAATAAGCATAATTTTTTAAGGAAAGGTATAAAATTGAAAAACAACCCTTTTAAACATAATATTCAACATAATATGGAAATAATAAATCAAATAGTTCCATTTAAACATTCACATGGATATTATACTAATCGAATAATCACATGTAATATCAATAACTAATCTTAGAATGGGGAAATGCATAATGATAGACATTTGAAACATAACATTGAGGCTTCATGCAAAGAATCTAATATTGTTATGGATTTATGCCAAGAATATAATACTTTCAATGTTTAATGCCAAGAATCTAATAAAAAATAACATAAACATTTTTATTAAAATCTAGCATACATAATATGAATAGTTTAACCATAAACCTTGAATGGTATCAAAATAGCACATCCATAGTCAAATATATCATAAAACATTAAATAAAATATAAAAGATTGTATCATAATAAATAAACCTCAATTAATCATAAAATCAAATAAAGGATGTTGACATAGATGAAAATAATCTAATAAATTTATTAAAACTCTTTGAGAGAAATATCCATTTTTACTTTGAAATTGTTTAGAAGCTGCAAAATTACAAAATAAAACATTTCTTTTGAAAATAAACTTGTAATATTGTAAGTAAATCTTTAAAATGTTATGGAATCATAATGGAATAAAATATATTCTTTCATTGTATGAGTTAAAAAACATTCTTTCCTTAATTTTGTCAAAAAGGTTATAAAGTACCTCATTTTGAAAATGATGGAAATATTCCTTTGAATTTTTTTTATAAAAAGTAAAAAATGGGTAAAAATTACTTTAAACAATTGTTTATAATATTTTTAATTACATTTTATGAAACATGGAAATGGATGATAAAAATTTCCCAGTAGATACTTACATATGAACGACCTTGAATAATACCGAGATTTTGAAATTAACCCTTACCTTGTACTTTGCTTTTGTTGAGGGTGTTTTAACCTAATTTATAATGGTTAAATAATGTTATTAAATTATTATAGGACCATATACATATTTATGATATCATATATGATCCTATTATAACAATTTTATAATAATATTTTAGTATTACCATTGTTTCGGGTGTTAATTGCATCCTTTTCCGATGCATGTTTTATTATGTAAATCATGTTTTTTATAAATAGGATGTATTTTATTCATATATATAATGATATAAGGTTCATAATTATTATTTTTACTCATCATATAAATTTTATAATCATTCTTTAATGGTTTACATGGAGAATGAATCTTACCGCGTTGTAGAGACGGTAGGATGTATGTATGCACGAGCGACGATATCATTCACTTAATGGTTAAATGGTATATAAATGGATGATATATTAATTATAAAGAATAATTATAATGTTTTATTCATTATTTATATCCATTATACTCATTATTATATCCATCCAGATAAAGTAGTGTTGAATAACAAATTACACCACGACGTGGAGACGGCAAGCCGTACGTAGACATGTATGGTGATATTGTTATTCGTATGATGGATAAAATGAGTAATATGGTTATACCATGATTATAATAAAATACTAGTATATGTATTATAGTTAATATATTATTTTTTTATGTAAACAACAAAGAAATAGGAAGTATAAGAAGAAAATAACTTTGAAAGAGGTGATAAAAAATTACCTCATTTTCGGGTATCTCCTTTTGAGTTTGCACAAAAGGACTCCTCAGGATGGATTTATGCCCAAAGTATGGACTGTAGTATGTATTTAAGGAATTTGGGAGAGGAAATGGGCATGATTTCACTAAGAAAAATGGATTTATAGGTGTGAATTAAAGATAAGGATAAGTTCCCTTTTATAAGAGAGGGGAGAGGCACTTTAGGAAACTCCTAAAATATTAAATTAATATAAATTAATTTTCAATTAAAAATTTATAAAAAGTGAGTTTATTAAAGGATAAGATGAATATGATTATAAATAAAATAAACCAATGAATTTTAGACATGTTTAGGTAATAAAATTAACCTTATATTTTTCCTTTAACCCATAGTTAAATAATTTAACCTTTACCATGACAACTTGTCTATTTTACACTATAAGGTTAATGTAGTCAATATAAAATTACAAAAGAACCCCAATTGGATAATTTATGAAATATTTAACACTATACTAGTTATTTTGATGATCCTGATATTTTTATGAATTTTATAACAATTAATAAAATATTATTTATTTTAAAGTATCATTTATGTCAGTTTTGATACTATTTATTATTTTCATTTTTAAAAATATCAAACCAATATGATAACTTAAAAATAATACTTCAAATATATTAATAACACGTCCTTTTTATCTATAAAATTCTTTTATGTTGTTAAGTAAGTCAAATTATATTTATTTTCATATTTTTAATTTCATTTAATTCATATTTCTATTAATAAAATAAATCCTACATCATTATTATGTCATCATTAATGGTAATTATTTAATCTATAAAAATTATAAATAAATTTCTATAAGGTAGGTAATTATTTTATATTTATAGAGACTATTTATAGTTGATGTTATCTCCTGTATATCTCTATATTAAAATTATTATACTTATAAGAAATGAGAGTGTGACATTTTGTCACATTCATTAATTTTAATAATATTCATGTCATATTAATGGAAAAGGGTCCGTTAAATAATTTCATTTAGAAAAATAGGTGATAATTTTCTAATTTGGTCATCTAATAATATTTTTACAGGTGTTAGGTTAATTTTATAACATTATTTTTACCTTTAATTACCCGATTTACCCTTAACCTCAGTAATAAAAAATTACTAAAGCTAATATTCATAATATCAAAAAAATAAAAATAAAAAATAAAATTATACTATTAACATAATTTGTACCCACTGATTCAAAATATGGAACCCATTTTTTAAAATTCAAAATGTATAAGTTGAAGCAATTAAATTAAAATTTACCCTTGTTGACAAAATGAGAAGATGAGTTTTTCAAAAGTAAAAACCATAGAAAGATTGACATGTGTTTATATCTAATTTTAATATGAAAATAATTTCAAATACCTAAATTATATTAAATAATAAAAAATTAATCTAATTATACTTTAAAACAAATTAAAAGGATAACATAATGATATAAATAAATTAGATGAAAAAACTATTTTGAATTAAAATGCATTATTTTTTACTATTCATGAAAATATGAATGTTATCATAAAAACACCAAATTTTTTTCCAAGATAGATTTTTAGGTCACACTTATAAATAATAAGATTATTTTTTTCAAATTTAATATATAAGTGTCAAATATTGGATTTTAAAATGGTTCTCCATTAAAAGATGATAATACTTATTTTTTTTTGAAAAATACTTCCTTTATTCAAAAAACTGAATTTGTTATTATATCATGTCTCAGAAACACATATGATGAATCTTGAAATTATATGAAATATATAAAATTATAAATTTCTTTAATACTATTTATAACCTATAATTTAACTATTAGGTAATATATTATATTAAATAATAATATTTTATCAATATATTGTTGTTTGGTAAAATTGGGCCTTGCGTGTAACGCAAGAAAACTCATTATTGTGTGTATAATAAGATTAACAGAGTGTTGTATAAAAATTAAGAAAGAAACAAACCAAAATTTATTTATAAATGAAAATATTATAAAGATTCGAGGTGTTATACAGAAGGATGCCAATATCACATGATGACTAAACTAGAAATAAAATATCAAAACTGAACAATAGATATTCCATGCTAATGTACATTCCAAGTTAAAAAATTAAACTCAAAATCAAATACACTGACAACTCCCAATAGGGTCTTGAACCATGTTTGTTTTTCTCATCCATGCTCTATCCGGACTCAGCCATCTAAAATAGGGACTTTTCCCTTATCATGTCCTGTAACCATGAAATCTATTTGGGTATCAATCAGGAAACCTGAGTAGGATTGGAGTACAACTCATTAGGCCACCACCAATGGTTTATAAAACAATATTCAGTAAATAATATTTTATTCTGTTATATAAAAAGATATTTACAATTCATAAGTAAGAGTTATAACATTATCAATTAATCTTTATTTAACCACATAAACCCCTGGGTTCCCATGGACACCCATACCTAAATACTTACTTCAGCCCATGCCGGAGTCTGAACTATCCCCAAGGTATATCGTATCTCGAAATACCATTGTTACCATTCTTTATTTCAACCATCACATGAATTCCATTTTTAACATTCATTATCTCAATTAACACCTGAATAACATTATTACCATTCATTGTTCTAATTCATATATGAATTCTATGGATAAAATTCATTATCTAAATTAAAAAATTAATGGAATTATTACCATTCATTATTCTAATTCATACATTAATTCCATTTTTATCATTAATTATCACAATTAACACATGAATTCCATTGTTTCCATTCATTGTTCTAATCACATGTATTATAAAGTCACATTAATTATTTTACAATTTATTAATCAAACTCAACAACTCCACAATTATATCATTCCGTTAATTAATTCAAAAATTAATTAATCACATAAATTTCATCAATTAATTCAATAATTAATTAATCACTTCCATTCTATTATTCAATTAAAAAATTAACTAATAACACCAATTTCATTACTAGTTGAATTATTATTTTATCACATAAATCCCCTAAATTAATTCCCAAATTAATTAATTATGTCAATCCCATAAATTAATTCATAAATTAATAATTCAATATCCACAAACTCAAAATCCTATAGTTAATTACATAATTAATTATCTCATTCACAATCTTAATACTTCATAATTAATTCCATAATTAATTATCCCAATTCTCAAATCTCTATATCCTATAGTTAAATCCATAATCAATTATTCAAGTCAACAATCTCAATCTCAAACTCTCATAATTAATTAATTAATTAATTATCTCAATCAATAATATCAATATATCATAAATAATTCTGAAATTCATTATATCAAATAAACAACCTTAATATATCACAATTAATTCATCAATTAATTATCTCAATCTATAATTCCAAAAATCCCTAATTTCACACCTCCTTAATTAATCAATTAACCAAATAAATTAATCCAACCAAGAAAAAAATTTCTAAAAATATAATAGAAATTATAAAATTACATACACATAATTTAAAAAATGAATTTATGATTTGAATTATAGACCACCTACCTTGATTCATTGACGAGTTATCACCCAACATAAGTCCCCAATTTTGACGGAATAATGACGTAGAACAAGATTTATATCTTAATCCATAAATCAAGATTGAATCAATAAATATCCATTAAATTTAAATCTAGATCCACAATCATAGATATATATCCAACAAAAATAGTGAAGAACAACCCTACAATGTATGGGAGAAGAGTCAGATAGATATGGGAAATCAATCAGGAAGATACCGCATACTTGAAGAGGTGTAGATCTGCCAACAGGGATTTGAATTACCATGAACATTGGTCATATAGACTTGGAGTCCCTATGAGAGGACCTATAATATATTTAAACAAATTAATGGTCGATCTAGGGCATTTGAAGTATTATAGGGGGTTTTGGTAAATATATTAATAATTTTCATGGGAGTAAAATCCCGTACACACTATTTGCTGCTCAAGGCATACAGTTTCTCCTAACCATAAACCTTTCTATGAACCTATTCTAGGGTGGGGGGATGGTTTATCCTATTAGTACACACAATTTTAAAAATCTTTCACCAAATATACAAATCCCCACTTTCCAGAGTTTCACGGTTTTCTAGGCTGGGGCACACGATTTGGACAAACCGTGCGTCAAACGTGAACTTTCCCATTTACTTCCAAAAGTTTCAATTCTTCACCCAAACACACCCCAAGGTAAAAACAAAAAAAACATAATCAACTCAAAGAAAAATAGTACCCATAAATTATCCCAATATATCTTCAGAAATGGTTGTGATCTTACAATCTCCCCACCTTATAATAATTCTTCCTCGAGCTATACTCCCAAGCATCTTATAGATTACGATTCAAAAATATTTGGACATTGAGCCCTCATATCTGCTTCTCTCTCCCATGTTTCTTTCTTCACAATTATATGTTTATACAATACACAAACTATCAACATAGGCTTTGTAACACTCTGATTTTTTAGGGACTATTTTTTCGAATAAATTAAAATTTTCATTTATATCTTGCAATGCACTAATTCAATCATTTCTTTCACACTAAACCAACTTATCATATGTTACACGCAACACCGAGTTGGTATATGATACACACAAAACTAAGTATAGATTTTTTTCAATGTATAAAATAACTATGTTTAGATTATGTTATATGTAACACCAAAGGAATCTTTCACTATATGCAACAATGACTTGGCTTACGCTACAGGTAAGAGCGGCCATCCTCGATAGCCTGCGTTGTACACAATACTGAGTTTCACTAAACAACAATATATTATTAAAATGGGATATAAATTATCTGTTATAAATATTATTAAACAATTTTTTAATTTTATATGACATTAACATTCATCTTATGTATTTTCTAAACATGATATAAGAACAACTTCAATTTTTCAGATAAATGAAGTATTTTTTAAAAAAAATATAGTTTTGTCGCCTTTTGATGGCACACCCATTTTAAATACAGTTTTTAAAACTTTTGTATATTATATTTGAAAAAATTAGCTTCTTATTTGGAACTGGGACATCAAAATTTACTTTGGATTAATTTTTGGTATTTTTATGATAAAATTCATATTTTAATGAATAGTGAAAAATACTACATTTTAATTCATGACAACCTTTTCATATAATTTATTTATATAGTTAGATTATATTTTTAATTTTTTTTAAAGTGTAATTAGATTATTTTTTTATCATTTAATCTAATTTTTGTCATTATAAGTAATTTTACATTTAAATTGAATATAAACACATGTCAATCTTTTGATAGTTTTTACTTCTTAAAAACCCACTTTCTTGTTTTGACAATGAGAATTAATTTTAAATTAATTTCTTCTAATTCTATGTTATGAATTTAGAAAAATGGATTAAATATTTGTAATCATAAGATCCAAATTATGTTAATATTTACCTTTTATTTTTGGACATTATTAATATTAACTTCAATAATTATTTTGATTTACCATAGTTAAAGGGTAAATTAGGTAAATAAGGGTACAAATAATATTATAATAATATAAAAATACCATAACATGCATCCTAATATTATTTTATGAGTCATAGGTGACCAAAAAAATACATAGGCCTAATTTTTTGACATTTCAGAACCACTTGGGCGTGAAAATGGCATGTTATATTAATTAATTTAAAGTAAATAGAAATATAGCACAAACTTATATCTTTTTACTAAAAAAATGTTATTTTGGTTTATATAAATTATCTATTAGAATATAAATAATAATTAGAAATATGAAAATATTTCCTACATTATGGTACTTTATTTATAATTTTTAGACAAAAAATAAATAAATTTATTTATGAAACAACAATGATAGAGTGATTACCTTATTAATGAAATATTAAAACAAATGATATTGTAAATATTAAAATAAATATAATTTGAACCTTTTGATGTCATAAACGAATATGTTGGATGAAATTGACATGTGAGGGATGATTTATTGTCTTTGGTACGAATGAATTAGGTTTTTATGACTTTAACAAAAATAAATTATAAAATAGTGTCAAAATTGATAGAAATGCGTTTTTCAAACATATACTATTTTATTAAATGATATAATAGTCATAAAAATATAAGATTCATCAAAATGATTTATATAATGTTAAAAATTTCATTAATGATCTACTTATGGTTCTATTATAATTTTATAGTGACTATAGTAACCACATATTATGATAATGCAAGAAGACATGGTAAGAGTTAATGTTTTTAAATAAGGGTTAAAGATAAAATATAAGTTTAATTTTATGACCTAAACTTATCCAAAACCTATTGGTTGAGATTATTTAGACCCATAATCATCTTATATTATAATTAAATTATTTTTGGACCATTAGAAACCTAAAATCAATTAATAATAAATTAATATTTAAATAATTTCCTAAAGTGCCCCTCACCTCTCCTATAAAAGGGCACTCCTCCTTCTATTTTATTCACACATCCAAAGCCATTTGTATTAGCCAAAACCTGACCAAATATCCTTAAAAAATCCATAAATTACTCCTAGAGGCCACAGATTTGGCAGAAAGATATCCTAGGGAGACCTTTTGTGCAAAGAAAAAGAATATACTCGAAAAAGAGGTAACTGTTTTATCACCTATTTCAAAATTCATTTCTTCTTATACTTCATCTTCTTACATTGTTTCAATACTAAATTAATAAATATTGTATATTATAAATTATGAGATGTTATTATAATTATGGGATAAACTTATGTCTCCGTTTATCCATCCTACGAATAACAATATCACTATTCGTGCGTACATACGACTTACCGTGTCCATGTCGTGGTGTAATTTTTTATTCAAAATTAATTATTTTGTATGGGTATAATGATGAATATAATGGATTTAAATAATTAATATAACATGATAATTATTCTATATAATTAGTATACCATCCAATTCCATACCATTTAACTATTAAGGGAATGATATCGTCGCTTGTGCGTACGTACGACCTACCGTCTCTACGACATGATGAGATTCATTCTCCATGTTAACCATTCAAGAATGATTAAAAAGTATATATAATAAATTATAATTAAATATATGACATAATAATTCTACTGGATATATATATATATCTTTCATTTACTTTCTTCCATTCAATTTAATAAGGAAACAGAAACAACGTTCATGCATACATACGACCTACCGTCTCCATGAACAGTGTATTCTATTTCATTTATCGATATATTTAATTTATTTATCTATTATATATATTTCTCAACTAAAAATTTATGATATATAAATCATGTTTTAAATTTTTGAATTATTTAAATCATGATATAAGTAATAAGATCAATAATAAAAAGTGAAAACACGTACGATAAATAAAACGATTATTACCCAAGACATTACTTTAATATGGAATTGATAAATAAAAGGGTAATATAAATTATTAAGTGAATCATATATGATATCATAAATATTTTTATGGTTTTTTTACAAGTTAATAATATGTTTAAATACCTAAGGTAAGGGATAAATTTTCAATTTCATTTTTTATTCGAGATTGTTTATACGTAAGTATTTATTAGGGTATATTTATCATCCATGTCCATGATTTGTAAGAATGTTTTCAAAAAATGTTTACTATTATTTTAATTATGTTAAAATTCATTTTTACCCATTTTTTATTTTACTACATGTTTTGAAAGGAATATTTCTTTTGTTTACCATATGAGTTACTTTTTGACTTTTCCAGCAAGAGTACGAGAAAAATGTTTTTTTAACTTATACGGTATGAATGGATTCTTACGCTTTCATAACGCCATATTTCCAGGAATATTACTTTACAATATTTCATATGTATTTTCAATTAATTTTTTTCTTTAAAAATTGATTGGAATTTTGAGAAAAGAAAACATTTTTGAAGAAGAAATGATATTTTACTCAAGAATTAATTTCAAGTATTTTATAAAAATTATTTTCCACCTAAGATGGCATAGGGTTATGTTTATATCCCTATTATTACTTTGATTTGATTGTGTTTATGATGGAATTATTTTTATGGAATTATTTTTATGAAATAGATTTATTTTATATGGATTATGATGGAATGATGTTGAAGAAACCCATTTGTTGTTCGCTGGGTTATGCTATGATGAATGGTCTATATTTTTTTGTGGCACATATAAGAATGATTTCATTATGAGATGGGTTATATATATATATATCCATAAAATGCATTGGTTAAAGACTTATATCTCATGAGATTCATATGTCTATAATGACACATAAATCTAGTTTAGTAATACAGGGATGAACCAACAAGTAAATCCGGTTCAGTAATACATGACTGGAATGACAAGAAAATATGGTTTAGTAATTCATGGCTGGTACAACAAGTAAATCTAGGCCAGTAATACCTGGCTGTAAAGGCAAGTAAACTCGATTCATTAATGTAATTTTTCCACTATGATGGTCTTGGAAGCAATTATTTGGCTACTATAGAAATCATATTATGTGATGATTTATTTTCCAAAATTCCATGTTTTATGCCAATGCTATTTTCTCATGGTTCATGATTCCCTTATAATTTATGACTTATAAACAACCAAGATTTATTTCATGACTCATGATTTTGGTATATGTTAAATGTGGTATGTTTTTTTAAAATGTTATGTTCATGTGTTTACATTATTGTGTTTATGGTTTGTAAGATGTTTTCCATGATTACCCTTATCGAGAATTTGAGCTCACCCATTTTCATGTTTCTTTTCCCCCAGGATTTGAATAATGGTATTAAGTAAGATGTGTTAAAAGGGGTTCTAGTTATTAAGGATTAAGCAAGAGATGATGTATATGTTTTATGATCTATTTTTTTATGTTTTCTACTTTCCAAATGCACTAAACTAATACAGTCTTTAGGCATCTGTTTGTGTTGTGTAATAAGTTTTCCACAGAAGTAATGAAATGTCCATGTAAGTCAAGCTTTGGTATTTACAGTTGGTATCAAAGTGAAGGTTTATTCAAACTTTGGAAACTAGGATGTGAAAACTGTAGTGAGATCCCTAGAGATATTTCAAAGGATATATATAGGGTTGTCCTAAGGATAAGTCAAGTATCAGTTCAATCCTAGAGTTTTTTTGATAATCATGAATAACCTAAGATTAAACCTAAGATATTATAGATTGAAATATTATAAGTAATTTACCTTACTTATGTGTTTTAAATATTTGAGATATATTTCTCACACTTTTATTTATGGTCTTAGTAAATATCCAGAACTACATAGAACATGGTTAGCCATTGAATGTTTCAAATGTGGAAATTATGGGAAAAATGAATATTGATTTTCTAAGTGGAAATATCATGAAGAGAATTATGAAGATAGTATGATTATTGGTCATACTATTGAGGATAAATAGATTGTAAATGACATGTGAAAGGTATGTGATTTTCTTCCAGTATTGTGTACATTAAACCAAAGAAACATCAGTTTGATAAAACTTAATACAAGATTAATATTTTAGGAAAGATGAAGATGATGGATCCTGAGTAATGTTTTAAGAATAAAGTTGGATGATTAAGGTGTATATGTTTCAAATTTTAAAGATTATGTTATATAAATCATGAAATATATAACTATTTTATGTATAAGTATTTAATTAAATATTATAAAGGATATGTTGAATAGTTTTATAGAGAAAGAAAAGTTATTTAAGGGTATGGTGATATATTTGGAGAACACATTATTAAGGGGAATATAACCCTTAATATGTCCCTTAGGTTCATATAATGATGTTTGGATAAAGATATGTTGGATTTGAATAAGTAAATTGGATGATGCTAGTTTCTTGGGAACTAATTATGGAGTTATTGAAAAGTGGGTTATACTATCATAGATGAAGTATACAACTTTTTTGGGACTTAAGGAATATATCTAATAAATTTTGGAATAAGGAAAAATGCAAGTTTTCAATAAGGATATATGGTAATTTAGGTTGTTACCATGAATCAATAGAATTCATGATGAAGTCATTCAAATGTTTGGAATGTGACCTACAAGATATATCTTATGATATATGGGAAGTAAATGAAGGTATTCATATGCTTTTTATATGACCTTTCTTATATATTTTTTTGTATTGTGAGTTTGGACAGAAGTATATTGGATAAACCTAAAGTTTGGAATGGATTAATTTGGAAATAAAACAGTATTTTTTAAGGACAATTTTTTTAATATTATTTATGGAATATTATAAAAGTATAGTTTTAGAAAAAGGAAAACCTGCAGGATGGGGGACATCCCATCGCGTCGGACAAGACTGTGGGAATAAAACCCACAACCAAAGTGCAACATGCCTTTATCACCTACCACTAGCCTACGAAAAGTCCCTGGTTAGTATTAATTTGTTTTATTTTATTTAAGCAGTATGATAGATGAATTATAAGTCCATTCATGGAACCATATACGATTAATATCACTATAGATGGACTTATGCATATTTGATAACTTGTGCTAAACTTTTTGTGATAAAGATAGATGGAATGACCTATCATTATATTTATGGATCACTTGATATGATAACACTTTAGGAATGATAAATTCAACTTCATTTAATTGAATAAAATATAAAGTGGAAATTTTTCAAGGAACAACTAATGATAAGATTATACTAAAATAAAGTAAGTATTTCTTCTCATGTTTTTTAACTTTAGGAAAAGGATCTTGGAAAACAAAAACATTATCCTAGTAACTTCTTATCCAATGAACCAAATGTCCCCTTAAATCATCATATATTTATAGATTTCTAGTTGCTAACTTCTTCTAAACCTTGTTCTCTATTACTATCCATCAGAACTTGATGGCTAGATTTTTCTTCCATATCCATGTTTTCACTTCCCACCTATGTTCTTAAATGTGGAAACCGATTGATGAGTTAATTTGGGTAACCCTTACATTTATAACTTTCCTTTTTTAATAAAGTTTTTGTATTACTTTTTATGATGTGGGTTTCCATGAAATAAAATTTCAAGTAGTAAACCTTTTATAACCCTAAAAAATTTTGGGGGTGAAATTCATTTTAAGTAGGGTATAATGTAACACCCCAAGTCTTTATGGACCATTTTTTCAAATAAATTAAAATTTTCTTTTATATCTTGTAATGCAGTAAGTCAAACATTTATTTCACAATAAACTGACTTGTCATATATTACACACAACACTGAGTTGGCGTACGATACATGAAACACTATGTAAATATTTTGTTCAATGTATAAAAGAACTATGTTTGGATTATTTTATACACAACACTAAAGTAATCTTTCACTACACACAATAATGACTTGGCTTGCATTACACGCAAGAGCGACCTTCCACGATATCTTTCATTGTACACAATACTGAGTTTCACTAAACAATGATACATTATTAAAATGAGATATAAAATATATGTTAAGAATATTATTAACCACATTTTGAATTTTATATAAAATTAACATCTATCTTGTGTATTTTATATACATTATATAAGAACAAATTCAATTTTTAGATAAAATAAGTATTTTTCAAAAAACAAATGAAGATTTGCCGCCTTTTAATGGTGAACCTATTTTAAATATAATTTTTAACACTTTTATATATTATATTTGAAACAAATAAACTTCTTATTTGGAAGTAGGACATAAAAATTTACTTTGGTTTATTTTTTGGTATTTTTATGATAAAATTCATATTTTAATGAATAGTAAAAAATAATGTATTTTAATTCAAAACTACATTTTCATCTAATTTATTTATATAGTTAGATTATATTTTTAATTGGTTTTAAAATGTAATTGGATTATGTTTTTATCATTTAATATAATTTTTGTCATTGAAAGCAATTTCACATTAAATTAGATATAAACACATGTCAATCTTTGGATAGTTTTTAGTGCTTAAAAATCCATTTTCTAGTTTTACAACAAGAATTAATTTTAATTTAATTTCTGAAAATTATATTTTTTGAATTTATAAAAATGTATTCCATATTTAGAATCAAAAGTTTCAAATTATTTAAATAGGTCCCTTTTATTTTTTGACATTGTGAATATTAACTTCATTAATTATCTTTATTTACCACGGTTAAAGGGTAAATTATGTAAATAAGGGTAAAAATAATATTATAATAATATAAAACTACCCTAACATGTGTCATGATATTATTGGATGAGTCATAAGTGACCAAAACAATCCTTAGGGCGAATAGTTTGGCATTTGAGAACCTCTTGGGTGTGAAAATGACATGTTATAATAATTAATTTATAGTAAAGAGAAATATAACATAAACATGTATCTTTTTACTAAAACAATTTTATTTTGGTTTATATAAATGATATATTATACTATAAATAGTAATTAGAAATATAAAATGATTTCTTAAATGATGGTATTTTATTTATAATTTTCAAACACTAAATAAATTAATTTACTTATGACACAATGATGATGCAGTGATTACCTTATTAATGAAATATTCAAATAAATGATATTATAAATATTTAAATAAATATAATTTGAACATTTTTATGTCATAAAAATTTTTTTGGATGAAATTTACATATGGGGGATGATTTAATTCCTTTGGTTTAAAGGAATAAGGTTTTATGACTTAAACAAAAAATACTAAATAGTGTCAAAATTGACATAAATGAGTTTTTAAAACAAATACTATTATATTAAAAGATATAATAGTTCTAAAAATATAATATTCAGAAAAATAAATTATATAATGTTAAAAATATCATTTATGGTATACTTTTGGTTCTATTGTAATTTTATAGTAACTATAGTAACCATATATTATGAAACTACAAGAAGACATGGTAAGAGTTAATGTTTTTAACTAAGGGTTAATGCTAAAAGATAAGGTTAATTTTGTTACATAAACTTATCCAAAACCAATTTTTGAGAGTATTGTGACCCATACTTATATTATATTCTAAATAAATTAGTTTGAGACCATTAGAAACCGAAAATAAATTTATAATAAATTAATATTTAAAGACTTTCCTAAAGTGCCCCTCACCTCTCATATAAAATGAAATTCCTCCTTCTCTTTTATTCAAACCTCAAAATCCTTTTGGATCAGAAAAAACATACCCAAATATCCTCCCAAAATCCCCAACTTACTTCTAGAGGCCAAAAATTTTGTATAAAGCTATCCTAGGGAGACATTTTGTGAAAATCAAAAGGAGATACTCGAAAAAGAGGTAATTGTTTTATCACATCTTTCAAAATTATTTTTTTCTTCTACTTACTATTATTATGTTATTTAAATTCTAAAGTAATAAATATTGTATATTATAAATTCTGATATGTTATTATAATTATGTTAGAACATTATATCTCCTTTTATCCATCCTATGAATAATAATATCACCATGCATGCGTACGTACGACTTACCGTCTCCACGCTATGGTGTAATTTGTTATTCAAAAAACAATTAATTTAGATGGGTATAATGATGAGAATAATGGATTTAAATAATTAATATAACATGATAATTATTATTTATAATTAATATACCATCCAATTTTATACCATTTAACCATTAAGTGAATGATATCGTCGCTCGTGCATACATACGACCAACCGTCTCCACGATATGATGAGATTCATTCTCCACGTTAACCATTAAAGAACGATTAAAGTATATATAATACATAAGAATAAAATATATGAAATAATAATGCTACTATATATATATATATTATTTACTTTCTTCCATTCAATTCAATATGGAAACAAAAAACAAACTTCATGTGTATGTATGACCTACCGTCTCTATGAACGGTGTATTCCATTTAATTTATCTATATATTATATATATTTATAAACTGAATATTTTTGATATAGAAATCACGTTTTACATTATTTAAGTAATTAAATCATGATATAAGTAATAATATCAAAAATAAAAAGTCAAAACACATATGATAAATATAAGTATTATTACCCAAAATGTTGCTTTAATATAGAATTGATAAATAAACAAGTAATATAAAGTCATAAGTGAATAATATATGATATCATAAATATTATTAGGGTTATATTACAAGTTAATAATATGTTTAAATCTAATATAAAAGAGTCTCAGACATATATAGAAGAAATTGTACCTAAGGTACGAGATAATTTTGCAATATCATTTTTTATCTGAGATTGTGTATATGTAAGTATTTACTGGGGTATATTTATCATCCATGTCCATTATTTCTAAAAATGTTTTCATAAAATGTTTACTGTTATTATATGTATTTTTGAAGTCATTTTTATCCATTTTTTATTTCACTACATGTTTTGGAAGGAATCTTTCTTTCATTTACCATACGAGGTACTTTTTGACTTTTCTGGAAAGAGTACGAGAAGAATGTTTTTTTAACTTATACGACATGAATGGATTATTACACTTTAATAACTCCTTTTTTACATCAATATTACTTTAAAATATTTCAAGTGTATTTTCAATTTAATTATTTTCTTTTAAAATTGCATGATATTTTGTGAAAAGAAATAATTTTTTATGAAGAAAGATTATTATCCTCAAGAATTAATTTCAAGTATTTTATCAAAATTATTTTCCATCAAAGATATCATAGGGTTAGGTTTATATCCCTATTATTACATTTATTTTATTGTGTTTATGATGGAATTATTTTTATGGAATTATTTTTATGAAATCCATTTATTTTATAAGGATTATTATGGAATGATTTTAACCACAAAGTTATATTTTTTTATTTCAAAACACTTTTATGGAAAAAGTGTGAAACCACCAAGATAACAAGGCACATAAAACACTATAGAAGATAAAAAAGATATTAAAATACAACATGAACCTATTAGACATATCTTCCCTATAAAGTTTCCAAGAATGGTTATTTAACTTTTTGGTCGATCCGTCTTTGATAATTTATTTGAATTGTTAAGACAATTTTTCCCAAGCTTGAAAAAACTCCTCTACTATAATATTCTTGTTGTTGAAGCCTCCGGTCAGAATTATATGTTTATTATTGATCCACTTACACTAATCCTCATTTTTTCCCACTTGGATTAGTCACCCATTAATCATTTACACATCCTCATTAGAAGCATGAATAACTAAGACCTTCTTAGACATCTCTTCCTCAGAGTGCATAAGAAGCTCCCAGGGTTTTTCCATGGTCGCAACATCTTATGCCTACTATAAGGTAGACATAGACTCTAGTGAAACATCACCCACATTGGCCTTTTTTCCTAAAAGCCCCTAAGGAACCATATGATTATCAATATGAGACTGATCTCCCACCACATAACCCATATTCTCCATAATTTGATCCTTAGAGTCACCACCTTCAACCCTTTCACTCCCACTCACAAAATTAATGCCGACATCCTTCACATGTTCTTTATTGGATGGCTCAACCTTCTTTACCCTGCCAATATTTTAGTGTATCTAGTCTCCATTGGTCTAGGAAGGTTAGAGTAATCCTTACACCCTTTTAATTTTCCCTTATTTATCACAATTTAATTACCCGAATCTCAATTTTATTTTTTCCACTTCTTTCTCCTAAGGCTTTGAAGGCCTCTACTGGGTCCTTCCATAGCACATTCTTCTAAGAGATAACTCTCTCCCCTTGACTCTTCCCCTAAGTAGAGCCTTGAACAAATTTTCTCATGTTCAAGAGTAACAGAACCCAAACCATAAAACCTATTACTGATGTTAATAGAGGAAAAGATCGATCTATGATTTGTACTTCCCTCAACATCCACCCCACTCCCCTTTTCAACTAGTATTTCTTGTACATGATATTTAAGGCCCTTAGTAACCATTGTCTCTGGTAAAGAGTTGTTGCTAGTCTGGGAAACAACCACATAGGAAGGAACCTTGGAAAAAATGTCCTTTGGTTGCTGGGGACCAACATCACCAGTATCCCCTGACCATGGAGGAACCTGCACAATGAGATCGTGCTCAAATAAATCTTTTCTCAACCTGTTGAATATATCCACCACCATAGGGTTAGATTTATTCGGTCCATCCTCTTTCTAGATGGGAAGAGAGCCTTAATATTCTTTGATATGCGAGTGACCCACTTATAGGGAACCCATAGTTTTTTTACTAAGAGACTATCCAACAAAAAGCACACTAGGCCGATCCCTAAGATACTGACGATAATAGTATAAAGAATGTCCCATGTGATTGAAAACTGAGCAAAAGTTAGTCCAAGATCCAAACACCACCTCCTGTTTACATCTGAATTCTTCTCAAACAGCTATCCAAATCCATTCTACTGAGGGTCTTGACACATCCACTTCAACACATATTTGTGGTGAAATTGGGTGACAAACAACATCATTCCTATTGTCGGAGCACAAGTATCCTCCAACCACATTACCAATCATGCGTTCAATAGAGGGGTTTTGGAAGGGAAGCATGAGTTTGGGAAATCGTACCCACAACACCATCATAGGAGAGCCCTGATTCATATGAAAATCATATGAACAATGGAATACGTAGAAGGGAAAGCCATCACATACTCTCAGGATGGAATAATGTTGAAGAAACCCATTTGTTATTCCTTGGGTTATGCTATAATGAATGGTTTATGTTTTTTGTGGCACATGTAAGAATGATTTAACTATGAGATTGGTGGGACCAATATCTCCCTCCAATGCATTGGGTAAAGATTTATATTTCATAAGATAGACATGACTGCAATAACAAGTAAATCTGGTTAAGTAATACAGGGTTAAAGCAACAAGTAAATCCAGTTCAGTAATACATGACTGGAATAACAAGAAAATTAGATTCAGTAATACAGGGTTGGAAGGGTAAGTAAATATAGTTCAGTAATACATGGTTGGAACGGAAAGTAAACCCTATTTAGTAATGGACTTTGTCCACTATGATGTCCTTGAAAGTAATGCCGTGGATATTATGAAAATAATATTATGTACTGATTTGTTTTCCACAATTCCATGATTTATGCCAATTCTATTTTCTCATGGTTCATTATTCCATTATAATTTATGCCTTATGAACTACCAAGATTTATTTCATGACTCATGATTTTGGTATATGTTAAATGTGGTATTTTTTTTAAAATTTTATGTTCATGTTTTTACATTCTTATGTTTATAGTTTGTAATATTTTTCCCATGCTTAACCTTACCGAGAATTTGAGATAAAAACTTTTCATATTTCTTTTCCCCTATGATTTTTAGAAGGGTATTAAGTAAGATTTGTTAAAAATGGGTTGTAGTTATGAAGGATAATGCAGGATATGAAGTAGATGTTTTATGATCTAGTTGTTTATGTTTTACAGTTTCCAAAGGAAATAAACTAATATGGTATTTGGTCATCTATTTGTGTCATGTATTAAGTATTCCACAAAAGTAATGAAATGTACATGTATGTCATGCTCGGGTCTTTACAGGATTTCCCTACAACACTTTCTCACTATGATCCGACACATGTATCATATTCTCCACAAAGTATGTATCTATCTCAAGATAAAAATCATCCAAATAGATCACATGAGTAGGGTCAGGGTGATAACACCAAAGTTGTGATGCATGAAAAACATCATGCACAACACTATATTTTTGTGGAAAATCCAATCAATACACCACTGGCCAGATTTTCTCCACAACCTCAAACGGTCCAACGAACCTGGGTTCCAACTTACCCTATATCCATATCCTATAGTGACCTAATCTAGGAAACATCTTAGAGAATACACAATCACCCTTTTTAAACTATAGGGGTCATCGATTTCTAACAACATATGAATTATATCTACTCTAAGCCATATTTTTATGCTTCTGAATCAGCTGAACCTGCTCTAATGTCTCCTGCATGAGACTTAGTCCCATCAACTATGACTCACCAGATTCTATCTAGCATATTGGTGATCTACAAGGACTACCATAAAGAGCCTCATATGGTTCCATTTTTATGATTTCTTGATAAAGGTTTTTATAGGTGATCTCTACCAAAGCTAGTTTCTTCTCCCAAGACCCACCAAATTCAAGAACACATGATCACAACTTATCCTCAAGCACTTGTATAGTACACTCTAATTTCTGATCTGTTTGTGGATGGAAATCCATACTTAACCAAAACCTATGTACCTAGTGCCTTCTACAAGACTTTCCAAAAGTGTGAATTAAAATAAATATATTGGTATGAAATAATAGTCTATTTCACCCTGTGAAAATTAGATATCTCTCAAACATACAACTCTCCCAACTACTCCACTAAATTTTTTCCCGTATAAGAAAGAAATGTGAAAAATTTGTTAGTATGTCTATGATAACCCAAATAACATCATTCTTATGAGGCATCCTAATAATACCCACCACAAAATCCATAGTCACATCATCCTACTTTCATTCTCAAATGGTCAACGACTATAATAAACCATCTGTTCATTGATTCTCAACCTTCACCAACTGACATGTATAGAACCATGTCACAAACCTTTATATCAGATATTTCATTCCTATACACCAACACTATCGTCATAGGTAATGGTAAATTTTGGTCACACCTATATGTAATATGTACTTAGAGGCATTAAACTCATGCATCTGCTCCTCCCGCATGCTCGTAAGAATAACATCCCAATTACTAACATAGATGATCTCATCCTCATCTATGGTCTAATTGGAAGGTGACTCCCCAACTTCAAAGATTTCCCTAAAGGTTAATCCTTGTGGATCCTCATACTATTTGTCCCTGATCTAGCTCAAAAGTGTAGACCCCACTAAAACTAATACTATATTTATCTCCTCCTGACTGTCCTGAACTAAAATGTTTATTTCCGCTAGTAGTGTCATTATCTTCCACTCAGAACTAGTATCATGATCTTCATAAGTCTAATTTTTCCTTCTTAAAGCATCAAAAACATTGTTCCCCTTTCTAGGCATATATTCTAGCTCAAAATAATATGACTGCATATACTCAACCCATACCTGCTACTGGAGATTCAAATATCATTGTAAAAATATGTACTTTAGCTCTTGTGATCCATATACATAGTAAACTTTCCCCCAAAAGATCGTTCCACCAGCACTTCTAGGAATAAACAACAACTACTAACTCAAGGTCATGTATAGGGTAATTCTGTTCATGTGGCCTCAACTACCAAGATCCATACACCACAACTCGATCTCCCTGAATTAAAAACGCTCCAAGTCTGATCCTAGACGTTTCAAAAAAAACCGTATACTCCTCACCTGGCTTGTGTAGGATCAAAATTAGTACTGATTTCAAATGATTCTTTAGCTCCTATAAATCATCCTCACATTCTTATGACCATTAAAACTTTAGCACTTTTTTTCAAGCTTGAAAGTGGTTCCTACAAATGGGAAAAGTACTATATGAATATTCTATAATATCCAGATAACCCCCAAAATCTAAGGATATCAAACACATTCTTAGGATACTCCCAAGAAACCACTACATGTACCTTCTCTAGATCCACTGGAACACATTCCTTAAAGATGATGTGATTGAATAAGTTTACCAAGTCAATCCAAAAATGAAACTTTGATAGCTTAGAGTATATATGATTTCCTCACAGTGTACTCAAGATGATGTCAATATGTTTTTCATGCGCCATAAGTCTTGGGGTAAACCAAGATTTCATCCACAAACACTACCACAAATTGATCTAGGTATGGGTGAAATATCCTATTCATCAAGGACATAAACACTACTGGTGAATTTTTCAACCCAAATAGCATTAAAAAGAACTCAAATAGAACATACCTACTTCTGAAAGTGGTCCTCATTATATCATAATCCAAAATCTCAATTGATGATACCCCATTCTCAATTTGATCTTGAAGAATACACAAGATCCTCTCAGATGATCAAATAGATCGTCAATACATGGAAGAGGATACCGGTTCTTTACATTCATCAGAATCAACTTCCAATAATCAACAAATAATTGTAAACTCCCATCATACTTCTTAGAGAATAGAAATGGTGAACCCCAAGACGACATACTTGGATGAATAAATCCTTTATCATCCAACCCCTCCATACGATTCTTGAACTCTTGGAGATCTGTCGGTTCCATTATGTATTGTATAATAATAATAGGCTCAGTGCCCGATATGAACTCAATAGTAAATTCCAAATCACTCTTAGGTAGAAACCCTAAGAAGTATTTAGGAAACAAATCCAAAAATATGTCCACTACAGGTGGAAAGATACTCTGATTTAAACCTCCATCATCATAAAATAGGCTATAAACATGTGTTTTGAGTTCTCCTAGTTACTTATTAATTGGACATGCTCGACCCGACTTGATATCTCACTCACCACGGTGAACATAACTTCCACCCTTAGGATACATAAAAGTAAATCTTCTATGATAATAGTCTATGTGGTCCCAATATGAAACTAACCAATCCATACCCATTATTAGGTCAAAGCCAAAATTTTTAAGAATAAATAGATCCCATAGAAAACAATACTCTCCAACCTCTAGATAACATCCATTTAAAAAATAGATGTCCCTCAACCATACTCCCAAAAATGTATCTATCATCAGCACCCCACTCAAAAACTCCACTGCTAGACCCAAACCATTAACAAGTTTTTCATAAATAAAGGAATTATAGACACTAATATCAAATAAGGAACTAGATTGTGTATAATTTATAAGAACAATACCTCTTAATATCAATGGTCTAACCTCTCGATCTATAAGAGTATGATGAATGGTGTGCAACTATTCTACCCCTCATCCCTGTGATGAAACCTGAGTCCACTTTACTACACCACTCTATTGATTCAGGTTCTCTTTCCCAGAAGCACTGCATCCACTGTCTCTACCACCTCAACTTGTATAATTCTAGATTTCAGACTGATATGCTGTAGAATATCCTCTTCCCGCATCCTGGTTATATCTAAATCCTCCATAACCGCTCGTCTGTGACATATTCCTATAGAATTTATATAGATGTCCCATCTTGCCACAAGATCGACACTCTACTAGTGGTCAAGGATAAGGTCTATGATAATGGGATTACTTCCACACTAGTGGAATATAATCTGGTCAAGGTCCTATGTTTCAGACCTTTCCCCCTATCCACTCTTCCAATTATCCCCCTGACTAACACCCTCGTAGCGATGCTTCCTTCTCTTGGAAGACATATCTACTAATCATATAGTAGCAACCACATGTCCTTAATTGGAATCCTCTATTAGGTTCCCCTCCACTATGAGATCTTGATACACCACATGAGCATAGTTATTTAACCAAAAAAAGGTTAACTCAGGACACAATATCACATTTAATTTCATCCTAGAAATGCCTCATCATGGATTTATCATCCCTTTACAATGTTAAAGAAAATCATTGAAAATCTGTAAAGCATCCAAAATAGTTCATCACAGAAATAATTCCCTGATTCAACCTCATGAACTCATATGCTCTCTCTTGCCTCAGTATCTTTGATATAAGTTATCTAAGAACTTCTCTAGGAATTTCTTCCATAACATACCATAAGCCTGTCCAATATGATATTGAATGTCCCACCAGGGCTTTTCTGGTCCTTATATCATACAAGTATCCAACTTGACCCCATTCTCTGTAAGATTCTTCAAGTGGTAAAGTATATTCTTGATGAAATCAATCAATAAATTAGCTCCCTCAAGTCCACCATCTCCATTAAAAGTCAGAGGGTGATGCAAATGAAACTCCCACATGAGGTCAGACATACTCTTCAAAACCCACCCTGGCTCTCTTTCCTTGAACTGCATGAACCAAAAAAAGTTCTCTCAGAACTTCTCTCCTAATTCCTCACCCTGCTCTATCGGTACCTTAGTTCCACTACTGGTTGAGCATCTCCATCCATATCCTCTTGTAGTCATCTCAATAATCGTCATCATGGAGGCATAAATCTAAAATTCCAAACATGCACCTTAAGACACATAACACCACTTTATCATGTTTATGTAAGATTAAATCACAAGGAATAATAATTCTTTTACCCCAAACCCTGCCATACAGTCAAAACTGAGGTTCTATCACTACCCTTAACCATCCTACATCTAGATCATGTTTAACAAAGGTAAAACTCATTATCATTATTCAAATTTATCATTTTGACACGAATTTATTATCATCATTCATCATTTACAATCTTTCACAATTTCATGTTAGGAACCATTTCAAATTAAATTTCAAAAGTAATGAAAAATAGTTCAAGTTTAACTACTTACCCATAACCCATTTTCTCATGCATGCCTAAAATGATGAATGTCACTATAATCCTAAGAGCCTATAATGACACATGTATACTCAATTCTCATTCCATAATGATCCATGAGTCAAATCTCAAAAAATCTCAGAATCAATAATCACATCACACAATAAGCGTGTCACCCATGGTGAAATAATATTCAACTGTAATTTCAAACAAAAATAACAAAAATCCCACCCTGGTTATTGGGTTCTCCCATGTACATGGGTTAATTACCCCCATGTATGAGCTCATAACCAAGGGCATACTCTTCCTAGTATCGTACCTACCTTTATTAAATAGTAAAAGAAAAGAAAAGAAAAGAAAAGAAAATTGGGCTCTGATACCACTTTGTAACATCCCGACCCGGGTGTCACACACCGGTACCTTGAGCCTGTTGGCCACATGACCTCAAGCACACCTCTCGGTGTAAGATCCCAGATTTTTTAAGGAATTTATTTGTTTATATTTTAGTTTAATTAAATTATTTTGGTCAGATAAGTGTTTCCCAAAGTTCATGAGAAGGCTTGGTGTTGTTTTGGGGGTTCAGGGAACAAAAGAGAAGGAAAAGTGAGTTTTATGGACATGTTGCCTTATTTTCACATGGTTAGTGAAAATTTGGCAAAGCATCCTAGGTAATTGTGTATCCTTGGACAGAGGCTTGCACACGGTGACCAAATGGTTATGCTAACCATGAATAATTTCCATGATACAGTTTTATGGGGCATTTTTTGGATAGTGGCTCACATACGATTTACACATGGTTTGGAAAACCATGTGGGTAAATAGTGGAGCCCCATAAAGTTGGGAAATTTAAAAAAATGCCACTTTGAGATTTTAAAAACTCACTCAGTATTTTCATCATTTCAAACACTATTAAACCTAGTAACTAACCAAGACCTAAAAGAGCTTCCAAGGATAGATCTATCTCATTTCTAGGCCGTTTTGGGCGCCGTTGGTTTCAAATTGAAGATTTGAGGAAGTCTAATCTTCCACTTGTTTCTCTTTTCTAGAACAGGGTTTGTAGTTACTCTCATCTCTTTCTAAAGATATAAAACCTATTTTTATGGATAGATATAGGTTGAGGCTTCAAGGTTTGGTGGAATTAGGATCTAAGGATTAAATTGAGGGAGCATTCATCAACGAATTCAAGGTAGGTGGTCTGCAAGTATTATCCCATAGTTTTGTTATAGTTTCATGCATGTGCGTTGAGATATTGTCTCTATATTGTTGTGAAATTGTTTCCTTGATTATGATTTGTTGATTTGGGTATCTAAATAAGGATTTGGACCCCTCATGATCTCCATAGGATGCATTGAGGAAGAATATAATTTTTTAGGGCCACCCATGGGGTTCACTGACATTCCTGAACCTAGGAATTGAAAAAGTAAAGGGTAGAGTTGATGTGTAATAATATGGAGCCCTTGTGGAAAATGATAATATTTTTAGCTAAGTTACATATGAAATATTTATAGTTATATCTAGGTTTATGATGGTGTAAGGGGTTGTTTGGCATGGCTTAATAATGAGTTAATTGAGTTAAGTGAGATTGCGTCAAAGGGGTTATGAATTATGTTGAGATGCCCAAAAGAATTAGTATATATGAAATTATGTGCATGCTAAATTGGAAATGGATTGTGAATTTAAGATCATATAAATGGGTTTCATAAGGGAATTGATGAATATATTGAATTGGTTAGTACATGGTAATTATGGGGTATAACTAATGGAGTGAATGTAATAAAGTGGTTGTGTTATGTGATATAAGAATTGTACTTGAAATGCATAAGTGTGAAAAATGATTGAGAAATGATAAATGGGTTAAATGGACTAATGTATGGTAATCGATGAATATTGGATAATGTATGGGAGTTGTTGAATATACTTAATGGATTAAGGCATGAGAATGGGTATTTGGTTAAATGTATATGAATTGTAAATGGAAATGTGTTAATGGGTTATGGAACAATATGATTTACCATGTTGATTGTTATGGATTTTTTTTTTATATTGATTGTTTTTTGTTGTGATATAGTTTGTGTGTGGTGAATGGATGGATAATATTGTGCACATGGCTTAGTGGTGGGATAAAGGAATGATGAACCTTCCACAGGTAGGGTTGTACTGGTGCTCTAACCTACCCAGGAATTCATGGTTTGGTGAGTCAGATTGATGTTCTATGCCCCCAATGGTTGTATTCAATGAAAATACCTGGACTGAGGCTCCAAGGTAAGTGTGGTGGTTACTTGATACACTCATCCCTAGTGAGATAGGTACTTAACTTGAATCTCTTATGAAAAATGAAAAATAACATGAACCTTGTGTGAATGATGTGAATGCCTAACTTATACACTACATGATTGATGATAACCTAGTAATAAAAGAGAGATAATGAATTGGAACTTGGTTAGTAACAACTATGTAGAGATTGTTAACTAGTGGACCCAAATTTTCTTTCCTTTAATTGTTATTTATTTATACCTGCATTCACTATATGTTAGAATGGATATTTTTAGACCCTATTGGTAGTGTCCTACTGAGTTGTACTCACACCCTGCTCGTGCTGCCATTGGGTACTTGAGAAAATTTCATGCTTGCAGGTTAGGACAAGGGCAATAAACCTATGCTAGGGAGTTGAGTTGGACATGGTACATGCATTTATAAGGTTTTAGATTTGGAGTGAAGACTATTTTGGGATTTCTTCTATTTGTATTATTTTTGATTTTTTTAATAGACATTGTAGCATGACATGGCATATTTACTATTGGTTGTGGTGTGTACGCAGTTGGGAAATTTTTATTTATTATTTTTCCCTGATTATTTCATGTTATCTTCACTATTTTATATGTTTAATGCTATGTACTAATTTAATTAAGAGGGTATAATATCCCCACTTCACTAATCTAGACCCTCACTACTAGTCAGAAACCTCAGACATATAGGGAGATGCGCTTGAGGTCATGTGACGACCCAGCTCAGGGCACTAGTTTAGTGGAACCTAGGTCGGGGACATTACAAAGTGGTATCCAAGGAGTTATTTTATCTTTCTTACTATATGGGTATGGTACACAAGAGATTAGGACAGTGTCAAGCCTTGGTAATGAGCTTATTATTGGGAGTAGCTAACCCATGTATGAGGGAAAATCCAAGTCACCTAGGGTGGGAATTGTTGTTCTTTTTGTGTGTTGTTATAGTTTAATGATATTTCACCATTGAGTGAATCTCATGTCATGTGATTTGAATGATTTACGATATTTTTCTCATGGAAATAATCTAATTAGGCTGTTCATTCATGCATTATTTTTGGCACCTAAGGATATAGGTGGTATCCATCATGATAGGCACACACGATATGGGTGTGCATTCCATAAAGAGTAGAATGCATTTTACTTATTTGGAAAATTTGAAGAAAATAGTGCCTAATAATGGTAATGAAAGTGGGTAAATGAAAATATTTAAATGGATAGTTAATGAATATTGTTTATAAGGAAACATTATGATTGAGTTAAATTTTTTGGTTGTGGTAAATTGTAAAGAACAAATGCTGTTTAAAAGAGAAAAATTTGTGTGGTGACGATGAAATAGTTAATGGATTTTTCCCAATGAAAAGTGGAAATGAGTTAAAATGTTGGTTATAACAATATTTGAGATGAGAAATGTTCTTAAGAGAAAAGATTCATGTGTAAAGAAAGAAATGGTTTAAAGGGATTTTTTATGAATGGTTTCTGACAAAGTAATTTGGTTTTCCCTATGTTGATCATGAACCATTGTAAGAAGGGTTGAGGGTAGTTGTAGAGATGCGAACATATTTGATGAAATAGTGTATGTGGAGTGGGTTAAGAATGGGAGGTAGTTATTTATCCTATTGTGGTCTATACTGATTGGACTACCTTTTATATTTTTATTGATGAAAATTATTTGTGGATATGAATCCGATTTTGTAGGGATTTTATGAATTTAGGCAAGTATAATGTTCTAAAACATGATCCTTTTGGTTTTCCTCATTGTGTCTTTAGTTGGGCGGTGGCCTTGAGGTCTTAAGGTGAAGTTTGGTAATATAAAAGTAGTAAACCTTGTGTGTTTTAATTGCGTGGGTTGTATAATGGACCTAATAATGAGTGTCTTTGTTGTAGTTTCATTAGAGATGGGTGTTGTTGTTGGTGTGGTGACCCATGTGGGTTCAAACCTTGCGAGTTGTATCTCAGACCATAGAGTGGGGGTTTTGGATCATGACACCGATGTATGTGTATGATTACATTTGGTGTGGAACTTAGATAAAATGGTCCTTTGGTGAGCTAGGCATAGTTTGTATCAGAACGGGGGTGAGAGTGACATTCATAAACATTGATTCATTTGTAACTCGATGTGTGTTCAAATCAATATATTTTTCCCATCGTGACTCCAGTTTAGGGAACTGATATCACCCAACCTTCAAGGTGGCCTATGAGAGAGTACAGATAGGGTTACTAGTACTCTTGAGTGTGTTTCATATGGGTGGTTGTTAGACCTTGATAGTGGGATGTGGAAGATGTTGTCCAGTGAGGGTTAGACTAGAGGGCTAATTGGAAAGGTTGATGATTTCCTGATGTGACTTTAGTTATGGTGATGCATTGGTAGTTTTAGAGAAATCAAGGGAGAAATCATGGGATGCTAGTCCAGTGATGTAGATACTTTGGAATAGGAGGCATGGGGAATTCTTAAAAGGATAGATCAATTCATATGAGTACCCTTAAGCTTTGGTAAATAAAATCACATATATGATATTTTTTATGAATAGTTTGGTTGTTGGGTGACATGTTTAGAATTTCTTGGGGAACATGAAGCTGAATAACTAACAGATATGGTTAGGTGAGTAAGTGGGCATTTGGCTATGCCTAGGTGGTGGTTGGCTTGTGGAAACTAAAGTCGATATGAGAGTGGTTTAAGGAAAGTGTGAAACCTTAAGGGCTCTAAGGGGTCCAAATGTGGGAACATTCTTGTAGGGTGAGATTTAAAATGGGATAGGCATATGTCATTCCTTATGAAACCAAAGCATGAATAATGGTTATGCAAGAAATCATTGATTTTATCAGAATGTAAAACCATAGTGTTCGATGATTAATTGTCTGGGACACACCAGAAGAACTCAAGTGGTGTGGTGAAGGTAGTACCAAGGAAAAAATTGGTTCACAACTTCTTGAAAGATGGTCATAGGGTGGTGGTGAGTCTCAGTTTCCAATCACACTTGAGTGGTGGTGGTTAAATTCCGATGAGAGGTGTGTATTAGGGAAGCCTAAAATCCTCGGAAGATTATGGTGTTCCATCTTGGGAGGTGATATCAGAAATGAATAATTTGGTGGTGGTGTTATTTGATGACTTATTAGCACACCTTAGCTAGTGATGATCATACCCAACATCTTGACATTGCCCCAGGTATGTTGAGAAGCTCTAGATTTATGCCTAGTAACCCGAGGGTGTTTTGGTAGGATTAGGGACATCATGAAGTTTACAGTCATGGGGGAAGTATACGTATAGTGGGATGGTGGGATGAACACCATTGATGGTTTCAGGGGAGGTACTTGGGATGGGATGGTTATCGACAAACATCGTGCTTATCGCCCATGGAAGCCGGGAGTGGGCACTGGTTGACCTTCAACCTCTTGTTACGGAGAAGTCTAGATAACCATGTCTAAATTTTGGGATTTAGCGTGTGTTTGGGTGTGAGACATAGTGATTGGAATCCCATGTGGAGAGAAACAGTAATGACACTCCTAAGGTGGGGAGTGATAAATCAGGCATGGATGTGGAGAGTAGGAAATTGAATTGATGTAGCAACACCAGGATGTCGATGAGGGACCCGGGGGGGTGAATGTTAGGTCTCTCATAGAGACCAGATGGGCCTTTATTATGATAGGTGACTGATCCAAGCAGTGGTGTTGAGATTAGGGTAGTCCCAAATGAATTTGAGAAGCTTTTGTTAAGCTATTTATGGGGGTGGGAATATGTGGAAATGGTCATCGAAAAATGGGTTGGGTTATATAATCCAACTAATATTGGGAGTTAACCTGAGTAAGTGTTTTTGGTGATCTAAGGACATCTAGTTGGGTGAGTTATGACACGTTATAGTGAATGAGAATGGGTGTGGTGAGAGTGATCAACCTCTGGTTTGATGGCATAATGGAAAGCGCTATGTGGAACTGAGGCCATACTTGAGTGAGGATAGGTTAATCTTAGTCCTCTAATGGATGGTGTACTAATGTCCTCCCAGACAGTTTCAATGGTGAGTCTGGATTCCAATGCAGTGTAATGTCCCTATGGACACTTGGGTGTGGTGAGTTCAAACACATTAGGTGATGAGGAAGTTGAGTTGAGATTATGGTGGTTTTATTCGATATTGGGGGTGAAAAAAATAGAATATAGTGGAGAAAACCATAAGGGAAAAGTGGTTGGTTGATGACGTGATCAATGTTCTAGGTTGGAGAAGGTCGAGTGATCACCATTCGGGTGAGTGATCTGGATGGTAATCGTTGGCTTGAATTTGAAGGGTTGAGTGACCTAAGCGTTTTTGTTATGTTCGGATGCAAGATTATGGAATGGGATCACTGATATATGATTGGTGGATCGACATAAGTCAGGAAATGTGATTGGAAGGAATGTGTGTTTTTCTTTCAGG
Organism: Viscum album; assembly: GCA_963277665.1. Taxonomy (NCBI): domain Eukaryota; kingdom Viridiplantae; phylum Streptophyta; class Magnoliopsida; order Santalales; family Viscaceae; genus Viscum; species Viscum album. Next base: position 1,772,095,892 of record OY728152.1, read on the forward strand.
TGATATCAGGTTTTGGTCAAAACTAGAGTTTTGAAAATAGAGGAAAAATAATGTGAAGTGATTTGGGTCATGATTTGTGAAGAGAATCCGACAATTGGGGTGCCTAATGGTTCCCCCGTGAGGATATGATGTGGTTTGCGAAGTTTCCATGTGCTAGGAATCAGGAACTATTGCCTAAGTTTTCCCTATGAAGTCATAGTGGTCAGGTATGGTTTAAGTTGATTCCTCCTTAAGGAGTATCCGGTTCGTGTTGGGGGTTGTGGTGAGGAAGTTTTATGGGGGAAGACCGTGGCTTGGTTTAACTTTTATGGTAGCATTATAAGGTTCAATGATAAACTTGGGAAAATGGGAATGGATAGGCAGGCCTAGTGTCATGACCTCTTGTTACGGAAGTTAAGTGATGCTTGGGAAGAGTGGCTCGAGGACGAGCTGTTATAAGGTGGGGAGGTTGTAAGATCCTGGATTTTTCTTAAGGTATGTTTTTGTTTATGTGTCAGTTTATGTACATTATTTTGGTTAGATAATTGTTTCCCAAAGTTCGTGAGAAGGCTTAGGGGTGTTTTTGGGGTTTGGGGCATGAAATAGGAGGAAAAAGGATTTTTCTAGGCATGTTGCAAGATTTACACACAATTAGTGCAAACCGTGCGAAGCATCCTAGGTAACTGTGCAACCTTGGACATAGGCTTGCATATGGTTACTACATAGTTAAGATAATTGGGAAAAATTCCCAAAAAATTGTGAAAAGGGGTGATTTTGGGACATTGTCTCACTTAATGTTTGCGCATCGTTTGGAATACTGTGTGGGTAAATCATGCAACCCCGTAAAGTTGAAAAATTTACAAAAAATTCCACTCCGAGATTTTAAATCCTTAGGATTTTTTTCATTTCTTCCCCTCTCAACCCTAGTGACAAACCAATACCTCTAAGAGCTTCTAAGTATCAATATCTCTCATTTCTAGGCCATTTTAGATGCTGTTGGTGGCGAATCAAATATCTGGGTAATTCTAATCTTCCAATTGTTTCTATTTTCTAGATTAGGGTTTATAGTATCTCTCATCGATTTCCAAATCTCTAAAACATTATTTTCTTTTTGAAGTCTCGGTTGAGGCTTTAAGGGTTGTTGGAATCAGGATCTAAGGCTTCGATTGAGGTAGTGTTCATCAATGAATTAATGATAGGCAGTCTACAAGTATTATCCCATAGTTTTGTTATAGTTTCATGCATGTGTGTTGAGATCTTATCTCTCTCTTATTGTGAAATTGTATCCTTGGGTAATATTTGGTGGGTTTGGTGTCTAAATGATTATTTGGACCCCTCACGGTCCCCATGGGATTCTTTGAGGAAGAATATAACGTTTTAGGTCCACCCATGGGGGGCACTGACATTCCAAAACCTAGGAATTGACAAAGTCAAGGGTAGAGTTGACATTCAATAACATGGAGCCCTTGTGAAATATGATAATATGGTTAGTTGAGTTGAATATGGAATATTGATAGTTGTAACAAGGTTGATGATGTATTAAGGGTTTTTTTGGCATTTCTTAGTAATGAGTTAATTGAGTTAAGTGAAATTATGTCAAAGGGGTTATGAATTTTGTTGAGATGCCCAAAATAATTAGTATATATGAAATGATGTGCGTGCTAAATTGGAAATGGATTGTGAATTGAAGATCATGTAAATGGGTTTCATAACGGAATTGATGAATATATTGAATGGGTTAGTACATGGGAATTATGTGGTATACCTAATGGGTTGAATGTAATAAAGTGGTTTATTTATGTAATATAAGAATTGTAATTGAAATGAATAAGTGGGAAAAATTATTGAGAAATGATAAATGGGTTAAATGGGATAATGTATGGTAATTGATGAATATTGGAAAATGTATGGAAGTTGTTGAATATACATAATGAGTAAGGAACGAGAATGGGGATTTGGATAAATGGATATAAATTGTAAATGGAAATGTGCTAATAGGTTATGACACAATATGATTTTTCATATTGATCATTATAGATAATGATTGTTGTATGTATTGGTTGTGATATGGTTTGTGTGTGGTGAATGGATTGATAATCATGTGCACATGGATTGGAGGTGCGATAAAAGACTGATTCTCCTCTCATGGGAAGGGTTGGACTGATTCTCTAACCTACCCAGGAATGCATGGGTTGGGGAGTCAGACTGATGCTTTATTCCCCCAATGGTAGTATTTAATGAAAATACCTAGAATGAGGCTCTAAGGTAATTGTGTTGATTACTTGATATGCTCATCCCTAGTGAGATCGGGACTTAACTTATTTCTATTATGAAAAATGAAAAATGCCATGAACCTTGTGTGAATGATGTGAATGCCTAACTCATGCACTGCGTGATTGATGATGAACTAGTAATAAAAGAGACATAATGAATTGGCACTTGGTTAGTAATAGCTAAGTAGATATTGTTAACTAGTGGACCCCAAATTTTATTTCCTTTACTTGTTATTTATTTATACTCGCTTGAACTATCTATTAGACTGTATATTTGTAGACACCATTGGTGGTGGCTTACTGAGTTGTACTCACACCCTTCTTAGGCCACCATTGGGTACCCAAGATGATTTCATGCTTGCAGGTCAGGACAAGGACAATGAACCTATAATGGGGAGTTGAGTTGGACATGGGAAATTCATGGATGAGGTTCTGGACTTGGAGTCAAGATTTTTCATGAATTCTACTATTTTTATTATTTTGGGTTTTTCTCACTAAGGATTTTAGCATGACATGAAATATTTACTGTTGGTAGTGGTTTGTACCCAGTTGGGAAATGGTTATTTATGTTTGTTCAATGATTATTTCATCTTGTCTCTACTATTTTATATGTTTAATATTGTGTATTACTCTAAAAAAGAGGATATAGTCTCCCCATTTGAATAATCTTGACCCTTACTGCTAGTCGGCAACCTCTAGTATACGGGTGGTGCGCTTGAGGTCACGTGACGACCCAGATCAAGGAACAAGTTTAGTGGAACCTAGGTCGGGGAATTTACACATGGTATTCTAGAGGCTATCAACTAACAGTGAGGGACTAATATCAATCATGTGGAGACTATACCCTCTTTTTCAGAGTAGAAAACCAATGGAAAATAAATCAACAATAACCAAATACATTTTACCATAACCAGAAGGATTCCAATATTCCATGATGACCAAACTAGAAATAAAATATCAAAAATGGAAAATGGTTAGGCCAGGATAATGTACATTATATGTGTAAAAATGCAACTCAAAAGTAAATACATTGACAACTCCCAAGTGGGTCCCAAACCACATTTAGTTCCATCATCCATGATCCATCCCGAATCAACTATCTAATACAAGGCCTTTTACCTTACCCTATCCTGCAACCATGAAATATATTCGGGTACCAATTAGGCGGCCTAAGTAGGGTGTGAGTACAACTCAGTAGGACAACTCAAATGTTGTCTAAAACAATATCCAGTCTATAATAGTGTATAAAGTTTTATAAATAAACAATTACATTTCATAAGTAACAGTCATCACATTATCAATTAATATTTATTTAACTACATAAATCTCCCGGGTTCCTATGGACACCTGTACCTAAATACCTTATTTAGTCCATGTTGGAGTCTAAAATATCCCCAAAGTAGATCATTTCTTGGAATTCCATTGATACTATTCTTCATTTCAATCATCACATGAATTCCATTACTACCATTCATTATCTAAATTAACACATGAATTCCATTATTACCATTCATTGTTCTAATTCTTACATGAATTCTATTTTTACCATTCATTATCTCAATTAACACATGAATTCAATTGTTATCATTCATTGTTCTAATTCATACATGAATTCCATTGTTACCATTCAATATCAAAATTAAGACATGAATGCCACTATTACCATTCATTATTCTAATCACATTTATCACAATGTCAAATTAATTAATTTAGAAATTAAATAATCAAACCCAATAACTCCATATTCATATCATTACATTGGTTAATTAAATAATTAACTAATCATGTCAATTTATTTAATTAATTCGACAATTAATTAATCACTTCCATTCTATTAGTCAATTCAACAATTAACTAATGGAACTAATTTCGTTACTAATTCAATAATTAGTTTATCACATAAATCTTCTTAATTAATTCCCCAATTAATTAAGTATGTCAATACCATTAATAATTCATCAATAAATATATCTATATCCACAAACTAAAAATCCCATAATTAATTCCACAATTCATTATCTCATTCAAAATCTCAATAATTCATAATTAATTCCACAACCAATTATTCAATTCAACAATCTCAATATCTCATAATTAATTCATCAATTAAATATCTCAATATACAATATAAATACCTTATAATTGATTATAGAATTAATTATCTCAACTCAACAACCTCTATATCTCATAATTAATTCATCAGTTAATTATCTCAATCTATAATTCCAAAAATCACCAATTTCACATGTCCTCAATTAATTAATTCAAAAAATTAATTAATTCACTCAAGATCACAATTTTTAAACATATAATAGTAATTATACAATTACATACATGAAATTTAAATAAATACATTGGCATTTTAATTACACAACACTTACCAAGATTCGTTGATGAGTGATCACCCAATGGAAGTCCCCAATTTCGATAGAATTATGATGTAGAATAAGATCCAGATCATAATCACTAAATCAATATTGAACCAATAAATATCCATTAAATATATATCTAGAACCACAATCATTCACTACTAGAATTTTTAACTTTTGAGGGGGGGGGACTTATAGACACCGCCATTTGGTGGCCGCTAATACTATCAACAACGGCCGCCAATTGGCGACCACTGCATTTTAATACAGAAAAAAACCCAATTTTCCCCTCCCGACCCCATGAACCCATGAACCCATTTTCCCCTCCCCGACCCCGCGACCCGTCCCTCCCCAAACCCGCGACCCCGACCCCCGGCGACCCCGACCCCGCGACCCGACGACCCCGATCCCCGGCGACCCCGACCCTCGACCTCCGGTGACCCCGAACCCCGATGACCACAAACCCTAGGTGATTCCCAGAGACCCTGGTAACCCGCGGCGACCCCAACCCTTGGAGACCCCCACCCATAGCGACCCCCACCCCCTTGCCTCCGTGCTGTGCCACCCGCAACCCGGCGACCCCCACTGCCTTGCCTCCGCACTGCGCCTCCCGCGACCCCGACACCCCTGCAACCCGGCAACCCCCACCCCTACCTCCGCGCTGCACCTTTGGATAGTCCCTCCACCGTTGTCCCCTCCCGGCCCCACAACATCCCTCCGGCAAGTCCTCCTGCCTCCGTTGGACCCTCCCGATCCATTATGCCCCGCCATGTAGAACCCTCCCACGCTTCGTCGAACGGTTCTGACCCTTTTGAGTCCAGCCATTGAACCCCTGTCATCAAGTATCTGCACCGTCATGGATCAATAATCGAGTCCCACCCCGTTACCCACGGTCGAGTCCTCTGTAGGTAATGTTTTTTATCCTTCAAATTTGGTTTTTAAATTCTAATGATATGTGTTTTTTGAAAATTTAAATAAGATATTTAACTTTTGATTTCTATTAAATACATATATGGATAAGAGCTATATTGATATGCAAGATAGGTTTTCAGCTGAATATTATGAGGGGATTAAGAGATTTATGGATTTCACCAACAGATTTCCAAGTGATATGATTAGTTGTCCATACAGAAAATGTGAAAATAGATATCTATTCAAACGAGATAGTGTTAGAGAACATTTGTTTTTGAATGGGTTTTTGAAAAACTATAAGACATGGACACGTCATGGAGAAGATTCTGTTTCATGTCATCACTCAGAAAGTATTCATATGAATTTTGATTCGAGAAAAGTTGATCCGATGAACATAATGCTCAATGGTATGATGCATCAGTTTGAACCTGAAGACGGTAATGTTGTAAATGACGACGTTGGATTGAGTAATCTCCGTTCTTCTGCAGATGGAGAAGAATTGAAATTATTTGAAATTATTGATGATGCGCATACTAAATTATATCCTGGATGCACTAAATTTAGTAAAATGTCATTCATCGTTGAATTGTTACACCTGAAGGCCTTGAAACAGTGGTCAGACACCTCATTTGATATGTTGTTGGTATTGTTGAAGAAGGTACTCCCTGCTGGAGCGAAGAATCCAGAGTCATTCTATCAAGCTCGCAAGTTGACCGATGATCTTGGTTTTACATATGATACAATTGATACATGTCGCAAAAATTGTATGTTGTTCAGAAAATATCATGCGCAATTAAATATTTGTACGGTTTGCTATTAATCTAGGTGGAAGACCAATGAGATTAATCAAGGTAGTCATATTCTTCCTAGGAGAGTCTTGAATCAAGGGAAAAAAGTTGCCGCTAAATAGATGCGTTATTTCCCACTAAAACTGAGACTGAAGATATTCTTCTTGTCCACTAAAATTTCTAAATTGATGACTTGGCATTCAGAGAGAAATAAAGAGGATGATAAATTAACTCACCCGATAGATTCTTTGGCATGGAAAGAGTTTGATCAAAGACACCCAGACTTTTCCTGAGATTATCGTAATATTGGATTGGGTTTGGCAGCAGATGGTTTTAACCCATTTAGGTCTATGGTTGGTGCGACACATAGTACATGGCCAATAGTGTTGGTTCCATAAAACATTCCCCCATGGGTATGTATAAAGAAACCTTTTTTATTATTGTGAATTCTAATTGATGGACTGAGAGTACCGGACAATAAAATCGATGTTTGTATGCAACCTTTGATTGATGAGATGCAAGAATTTTGGGCCGATGGTGTAATGACTTTTGACTCGACAGCTAATGAAATTTTTAGACTTCGGGCCACTTTTTTATGGACAATTAATGATTTCCCAGTGTATGCTAACTTATCAGGTTGGATTACAAAAAGAGAATTTTCTTTCCCTTGTTGTAATAAAAGTAAGAAATCTATATGGCTTAAGCACTATAGAAAGTGGGCATATCTTAGTCACATATGTAATGCCCTGACCCCAGTTACCCAGAGTCAGTGCATTATTATATAACATTGGCATGATCACAAAAGATCAAGTCTTGAAAGACTGATTAGTTTAATAGCCTTGGAAACACTAGATACATTCATAAATGTTACATTACATCATAAAGTGAAAAAATACAATAACATAGTCTCCATAGTCCACACTCATATACCCTTCAGACTATCCCTGCAGGTCAGTCATAAAATATTTCTTCACATTCTGGGAAAAATAAAACATAGAAAGGGGTGAGCTCAAATTCTCAGTATGGATAACAATATAGCAGAAACTTTCATAAATAAACATAAACATTTAAGGCAATTTATAACTAAAACAGAAGCCTTTTAAAATTGAACTTCAGTATAATATGGAATAAATAAAATGAAATAATTCCATTTAGTTATTCAAATGGATATTCTACTAGTAGAATAATCACATGCAATATCAATAACCACTTTCATAATGATGGAATGCATAATGCCAGGCTATCATAACCATGTAGCCAAGGCCTCGTGCCAAGACTACAAATAAGATTTTTTCAAGGCCTCATGCCAAGACACTAGTTTGTCTCATAAGACCTACCGATGCATCGAGGAGATATAGCGGGCTCCACCCATCACTTACTAAGTCCAATGCATTCCTCATATGAATAGGTTTAAACATAACATAATCATTTGTATTAAAACTATCATACGAAATGTCAATACTTTCTCCATAAACCATGAATGGTATAAAAATAACACATCCATTGTCAAACATATCACAAAACCTTAAATACAATATGGAAGTTTTTTATCATAATAAATCAACTTCAAATAAGCTTAAAATCCATCAAAGGATGTTGACATAGATGAAATCAAAACTATTTGAGAGAAATATCTCTTTTTTGAAATCATTGAAAATTCACACAATTATAAAGGAAGTAATTTAAAATAGATTTTTGAATCAAATTGTCCCATACCACATTGAAAACTTTGAAAATAAATATCATTTAAAAACATTCATTTCCATATAAATAAATCCTTAAAATCATTTTGAAAACATGGACATTAATTAAAAATATTTAGAAAGATACATCTTTAAAACATTTAAAATTCTAATCTTGATAAAGAGTACCTTTCACAAATTCTTAAAATATTCATTTTGAAATCATTTAAAAGTAACGTAATTATAAAATAAAACATTTAATTTGAAAATATTCTTATAAGCATGTAAGGGAAGATTCAAAGATTTTATAATGGTGGAAAATAGCTGCACCCGCTGTATAAGTTAAAAAAAAACATTCTTACCTTAATTTTATTGAAAAGGTTAAAAGGAACTTGTTTGGAAAATTATGGAAAGATTCCTCTATAAAAATATTATAAAAATTCAAACAAGGGTATAAATGACTTTAACCCATAGTCTGTGAAATATTAAGAATGATTTGAAATATGTTTTTAAGAAACCTGGATGTGGATGATAAAGAGGTCCCAGTAGATAATTACGTATAAACAACCTCAGATAATGAAGAGATTGTGAAATAAACTCTTACCTTGTACTTTTCCTTGGTTGAGGGTAGGTTAACCTCCTGTATAATGGTGAAATAATTGTTATTAAATTATACATGAATCATATACATTAATATTATATCATATATGATCTTTTAACATTGCTTTGTTAATAATATCTTAGTATTATCGTCGTTTCGGGTGTTAACTTACTCATTTTATTTTATATGTTTTGTTACATAATCCATATTTTTTATGGATAGGTTGTATATTATTCATATCCAGAATGATATAAAGTCCTTAAAAATTATCTTTAATCATTAAAAGTGAAGTAGTATTGAATGGATATGATGGGGAATGAATCTCATCGCGTTCGTGGAGACGGTAGTCCGTACGTACGCACGACTGACAATATCATTCTTTTGATATTAAAATAATATATAATTGGATATTATATCATATATAAAGAATTATTATCATGTTATATTTATTATTTACATGAATTACATATCATTATTATACCCATCCAAATAATAATTTATTGAATAACAATTACACCACGACGTGGAGACGATAAGCCGTACGTACACACGTATGGTGAAATGTCATTCAAAGGATGGATATAATACTGAATATGGTTGTACCATATTTATAATAACATCATAGTATATATAATATGCTGGAGTTATTATTTTATAATGGGAATAACAAATAAAGAAGAAGTTGAAGAAGAAAAGAACTTGAAAAGGGTGGTGAAAACATTACCTCTTCTTCGGGTTCTTCCTATTGATTTGATCAAAAGGGATCCTTAAGTTGGATTTATGATTAAACTAAGGACTCCAGGTTGAATTGAGGGAAGTTGGGAGGATATTTGTGCAGAGTTTGGCTGAGCCAAAAGTCTTTGAAGGTATGAATTTGAGAGAAGGGGGAGTTCCCTTTTATAAGAGGGGTGAGAGGCACCTTAAAAAAACTTAAAATATTATTTTATAATAAATTCATATTCGGTTTATAATGGATCCAAATTGATTTATTTTGAGGATAAGGTGGGGATGGGTCTAAATCCATTCAACCAATAGGTTTTAGATAGGTTTTGGTCACTTTATTAACCTTATCTTTTAGTTTTAACTCTTAGTTAATTAGTTTGACATTTACCATGTCTCTTTGTATTTTTATATTATATGGTTAATAAACTTACTATAAACTTCCAATCGACCCTAAAGTGGTCCATTAATGATACACATATCATTATATAAGTCCTTTGGCCTAACCTTAGTTTTTTAGGAATATAATATCAATTAATAATATAATATTTGTTTTAAAAACTCTTTTATGTCAATTTTGACACTATTGGGTATTTTGTTTTTGATAAATTCATAACAACAATATTAATTCAAAAAACATTCATATAACAAATCATAATATGTCATATTAACCTATAAAATTATTGGAATTCATAAAAAGTCTCAAATTACATTTATTTGGGTATTTATAATATCAATTATTTTAATCATTCATTAATATGACAATTACTGCATCATCATTGTGTCATAAATAAATTAAATTATTTAATGTCTAAAAATTATAAATAAAATACCATTATGTATGAAATATTTTTATCTTTCTAATTAATATTTATAATCAAATTTATCTTATGTATAAACATATATTAAAAATGTTTTAGTTATTAAACTTTGATTTTATCTCTTTTAACTCTTCTTTGAATTAAATAATAATAAATGTCCTAATCTAATTCAAGTGCACCTAAATGATAATATTTTATTACTAAGGTTGTTTTTGGTCGAGATACACTTGTCCAATAGAATTAGGATATGTGTTAGGGTAATATTAATATCATTTTTACCCTTAATTACCCTATTTACTTTTAACCGTGGTAAATAAAAGTAAAAAGTTACTATTCACCAAAAATTATTTTTATCTTATTGAGCCACATTTTACTCCTTGATATTAACCGTGTCTCTCGGATTTTTGAAATTCCACTCACAAAATCAGTAAAATTATGTTTTATGTGAATTTCCAAATTCTCCTAGGAGGTGGGTAAAAGATGGTGAAAAGTTCAATAAAATTTTTATATATCATAAATTATTCCAAACTAACTCCAATGAATTAAATTGAACTTATATAGGTATTATGTATCTATTTTTACCTTAATTAAATTTAAATAAAATAAATAATTATTTAAATAAAAATTCAGTTTTAAAATATAACTCAGTGTTTTTTCACTATTCATCAAAAATCGAATGTTTTCAGAAGAATAACAAAAATTCACCCTAGGCTAATTTTGATATTCCGAATCCAAAAATGAAGTTCATTTTGAATGATAAAATTTATAAAATTTTAAAAAGTGGGAATTACTATTCATAACGGCTAGTTTGATTGATTGTGGTGTGTGTTAGAACTCGAAGTTGCGTACAACACATGCTACTGTATTATAAAAAGAGAAGCGTACCGTGGAATCTTGGGGTGTTTCATTCTACCATCCTTCAATAAATTTTATCCTCACAATTTGAAATTTTTCTTCGAAAATAAAATGTTGAAAATAGAAAATACCTTTGTGGAAAACCCACATCGGAAATAAGGTTAACTAAATTTAGCATTAATAAGATGGAAATGGAAATGAAAAAGTCAGCACCAAATTATGATCTTGATTAGGAGAACATTGGTGGAAATTAGAGACACATAATTGGAGGAAAAACATAAATATTTGTAGGGAGTGATTGAGGTCATCAATCACAAACAAGTGTAAAATTGAGGGCCTTAAAGACTTTAAACTATGGTGATTTAAAATATCTTCAGTTCAAAAAAACATAAGGTATTAGGATAACACATTTTTTGTTTTAATATCCCTTTCCTAAAGTTTAAGAGTTAATTTATTCATAGAATAAGAGAGAGTTATATATATATACTTGACAAGTAGAGTTTCAACCCTCAACTAATTTCTACCAAAAACTCATCTTTCACTCAAAAAGATAATAGAACTCAAAAATATTATATTTATCCTAATCGTACAAGGTTCCAAATATTAACACATGCCATTTAGATTAGGAAAACTATTTTGTAATAACCAGGGACTTCATGTAGGCTAGTGGTAGGTAATAAAGGCCTGTCACACTATGGTTGTGGGTTCGATTCCTGCAGCTTTGTCCGACGCGATGGGTTATCCCCCGACCTGCAGGTTGTCCTTTTTCTAAAACTATAGTATTATAATATATTCCAAAAATAATCTTCAGAAATGTTTTAACCTTAAACAATACTATCTAAAGTTCAACTTAATTCATTCCAACCTTTATAGTTATCCAAAATACCTCTGTCCAGACTTTCTCTAAAAGGTCTCTAAATTCCAAAAATCAATTGTAACATCAGATTCCCCAAACAAAGTAATGTTTCTCTTATTGTCACATACTAAAAATATGATTACCTTCATCATATTAAATCCTTAATGAAAGCAACAAGTACTGCAGTACAATCCTTATATATATCACATTGTTCTTATAACCATAATATAGTTATTAAGTCTAAAAACACAAATACAATAATTATTCAACTTCATCTGTATTAACAACATAATCTTGGCTTTTCTCCCTTGTCCTTTTATGAGGTAAGTTTCCTTGGTGCTTAGGGAATTCATTTTCATAATGCCCCATTTCTCTACAATTGTAGCATTCAACATTGACAACCTCTTTCTTTCCCTTGCAATCATGAGTCTGGTGAACTTTTTCTTCACATTTGTAACAAAATCCCTTTCCTTTTAGGAAAGTACCGGGGTGTTTCTTACCACAATTATCACATAATGGAAAATCCTTCTTTCCCTTTTTCCATTTATCTGTCTCTTGTTCCACCGTTCTCTTCTTCTCTTGCTTTTCTTTAAAGTCATAAGACTTAGAGAATTCTTTTTCTGTCTTGATGGCACAAGATACAATATCTTCGTATGATGAGAAGGATTGTGAGACCAATGCTTGACGGAGAAACGGTTTTAACCCATCAAAGAAACGATCAATATTACCTCTTGGGTTATGTATATAATCTGCAACATACTTCGCTAACCTTGTAAAGTTAGCCTCATATTTTGTGACATTCTCATCCTCCTTTTACCTCAGACTCAGAAATTTCCTTTCCATATCTGCTTGATGGTCATGAGGAAAGTAATTTTCTAAGAAAATTTCTTTAAACTCCCTCCATTCCATATTTGATACTTCATCATCTTCCTTCTTGTTTTGAATCAATGACCACCATTGATCAGCATCTCCAGTGAGGTGGTAAACTGCCATGATAACTTTTTCCCTTTCACAACTCCCCAAAGCCAAACATATTTTCTCGAGGGAACTTATCCATTGCTCACCTACTAATGGATTTGTACTCCCATTGAATTTTGGTGGTTGTTGCCTCATGAAGAGATCTAACATTGATCCTCCACACTACAGATTAGGGTGCTCCATACGGGTAAGGTTATTATTCATAACCTGAGTGAGTTTTCCCAATATAGTGATAAGCTGATCAGCACCAGTTGTATCACCAGCTCCACTATAATTATATTGATCAGGAGGGAAATCCCTACATGGAGTGCGTGCTTTGATACGGTTCCCATTCCTTCCACTAGGTTCCATTTCTAAACAATGGCATACACTAGATTAGTTTATGAATCACAATACATAAATCCAAACTTGTAAAACACTTAAACATGAATTGAACAGTTTATGGATATAATCCATAATCATAAAAAAATGTTTTCTTTGAGGAAGTATATATTCATAAACCCTTCATAATGGTTTGTAAAGAAAATGATAATTATCCGAAGCATATCCCTCGGGAGTGTCATAACCAAGAGTGCAGCAAGGCCCGTTGTCGTGCACCAGTTCCCGTTCGAGTCTACCTCAAAGCGGTGTTTTTGGGTTTTACCCCTGGGTACATCTGTTCCAGAGCCACCTCTACCTGCTCATATCCAGATAGGGATGTATTGCTCGGAAAACTTACAAAATCTCTACAATACCAAAATTCTAGGAAGTTCTTCTATACTAATCCTCAAAGTCCATCTTAGGTCTATGTGCTCTAATCAGTGTTTATCTAAATCTAACTTCCAAGGTTTGTACTAAACTTCCTCTGATACCAACTGCAACGCCCCAACCCCAGTTACCTAGAGTCGGTGCATTATTACATAACATTGGCATGATCACAAAAGATCAAGTCTCAAAAGACTGATTAGTTTAATAGCCTTGGAAACACTAGATACATTCATAAATGTTACATTACATCATAAAGTGAAAAACTAAAATAACATAGTCTCCATATTCCACACTTATATCCCCTTCAGACTATCCCTACAGGTCAATCATAAAATATTTATTCACATCCTGGGAAAAATAAAACATAGAAAGGGGTGAGCTCAGATGCTCAGTAAGGATAACAATATAGCAGAAACTTTTATAAATAAACATAAACATTTAAGGTAATTTATAACTAAAACAAAAGCCTTTTAAACTTGAACTTCAGTATAATATGGAAAAAATAAAATTAAATAACGCCATTTACTTATTCACATGGATATTCTAGTAGTCGAATAATCACATGAAATATCAATAAACACCTTCATAATGATGGAATGCATAATGCCAGACTATCATAACCACGTAGCCAAGGCCTCGTGCCGAGACTAAAAATAAGATTTTGTCAAGGCCTCGTGCCAAGACACTAGTTTGTCTCATGAGACCTACCGATGCATCGATGAGCTATAGTGGGATCCACCCATTACTTACTAAGTCCAATGCATTCCTCATATGAATAGGTTTAAACATAACACAAACATTCGTATTAAAACTTGCATACGAAATGTCAATACTTTCTCCATAAACCATAAATGGTATAAAAATAATACATCCACATTCAAACATATCACAAAAACTTCAATACAATATAGAAGTTTTGTATCATAATAAATCAACTTCAAATAATCTTAAAATCCATCAACGGATTTTGACATAGATGAAATCAAAGCTATTTGACAGAAATATCTCTTTTTTTGAAATCATTGAAAATTCACGCATTTATAAAGGAAGTAATTTAAAAGAGATTTTTGAATCAAAGTGTACCATACCACATTGAAAATTTTGAAAAGAAATATCATTTCAAATCATTCATGTCCATATAAATAAATCCTTAAAATCATTTTGAAAACATATAAATTAATTAAAAATATTTAGAAAGATAAATCTTAAAACATTTAAAATTCTGATCTTGATAAAGAGTATATTTCACAAATTCTTAAAATATTCATTTTGAAATCATTTAAAAGTCACATAATTATAAAATAAAACATTTACATTGAATTTATTTTTATAATCATGTAAGGGAAGCTTCGAAGATTTTATAATGGTGTAAAATAGCCACACCCGCCGTATAAGTTAAAAAAAAGACATTCTTATCTTAATTTTATCGAAAAGGTTAAAAGGACCTTGTTTGGAAAATGATGGAAAGATTCCTTTATAAACATATTATAAAAATCCAAAAAAGGGTATAAATGACTTTAAACCATAGTCTATAAAATAGTAAGAATGATTTGAAATACGTTTTTAAGAATCATGGATGTGGATGATAAAGAGGTCCCAGTAGATAATTACGTATAAACAACCTCAGATAATGAAGAGATTGTGAAATAAACCCTTACCTTGTACTTTTACTTGGTTGAGGGTAGGTTAACCTCATGTATAATGGTTAAATAATTTTTATTAAATTATAAAAGAATCATATACATTAATATGATATCACATATGATCTTTTAACATTTCTTTGTTAATAATATCTTAGTATTATCGTCGTTTTGCGTGTAAAATTACTCATTTTATTTTATATTTTTTGTTACATAAGCCATGTTTGTTATATATAGGTTGTATCTTATTCATATCAAGAATTATATCAAGTCATTAAACATTATTTTTAATCATTAAATGTGAATTATTCTTGAATGGATACGATGGGGAATGAATCTCATTGCGTTCGTGGAGATAGTAGTCCGTACGTACGCACGAGAGACAATATCATTATTTTGATATTAAAATAATATATAATTGGATGTTATATCATATATGAAGAATCATTATCATGATATATTTATTATTTACATGAATTACACATCATTATTATACCCATCCAAATAATAATTTATTGAATAACAATTACACCACGACGTGGAGACGGTAAGCCGTATGTACGCACGTATGGTGGAATGTCATTCAAAGGATGGATAGAATACTGAATATGGTTGTACCATATTTATAATAACATAAAATTATATATAATATACTGAAGTTATTATTTTATAATAGGAATAACAAAGAAAGAAGAAGTTGAGGAAGAAAGGAACTTGAAAAAGGGTGGTGAAAACAATACCTCTTCTTCGGGTTCTTCCTTTTGATTTGATCAAAATGGATCCTTAAGTTGGCTTTTTGATCAAACTAAGGCCTATATGTTGAAGTGAGGGAAGTTGGGAGGATATTTGGGCAGAGGTTGGCCGAGACAAAATGTTTTTAAGGTAAAAATTTGAGAGAAGGGGGAGTGACCTTTTATAAGAGGGGTGAGGGGCACCTTAGAAAAAACATAAAATATTATTTTATAATAAATTCATATTCAGTTTATAATGGATCTAAATTTATTTATCTCTAGGATAAGGTGGAGAGGGCTCGAAATCAATTCAACCAATAGGTTTTAGATAGGTTTTGGTCCCTTTATTAACCGTATCTTTTAGTTTTAACTCTTAGTTAATTAGTTTGACATTTACCATGTATCTTTGTATTTTTATATTATATGGTTAATAAACTTACTATAAACTTACAATAGACCCCCAAGTGGTCCATTAATGATACAAATATCATGATATAAGTTCTTTTTATGAACCTTAGATTTTTAGGAATAGAATATCAATTAATAATATTATATTTGTTTTAAAAACTCTTTTATGTCAATTTTGTCACTATTGGGTATTTTGTTTTTTATAAATTCATAAAAGAATTATTAATTCAAAAAAAAATTCATATAACCAATCCTAACATGTCATATTAACCTATAAAATTATTTTAATTCATAAAAAGTCTCAGATTACATTTATTTGGGTATTTATAATATCAATTATCTTAATCTTTCATTAATATGACAATTACTGCATCATCATTGTGTCATAAATAAATTAACTTATTTAATGTCTAAAAATTATAAATAAAATACTATTATGTAGGAAATATTTTTATCTCTCTAATTAATATTTATAATCGAATTTATCTTATGTATAACCCTATATTAAAAATGTTTTATTTATTAAACTTTGATTTTATCTCTTTTAACTCCTCTTTGAATTAAATAATAATAAATGTCCTAATCTAATCCAAGTGGACCAAAATTATTATATTTTATTCCTAAGGTTGTTTTTGGTCGATATACACTTGTCTAATAGAATTAGGACATGTGTTAGGGTAATATTAATTTCTTTTTTAACCTTAATTACCCTATTTACTTTTAACCGTGGTAAAAGTAAAAAGTTACTATTCACCAAAAATTATTTTTATCTTATTGAACCACATTTTACTCCTTGATATTAACCATGTCTCTCCTATTTTTTAAATTCCACTCACTAAAGTGGTGAAATTAATTTTTATGTGAATTTCCAAATTCTCTTAGGAGGTTGGTAAACGACGGTGAAAAGTTCAATAAAATTTTTATATATCTTAAATTATTCTAAAATAACTCCAATGAATTATATTTAACTTATATAGGTATTAAATATCTATTTTGAACTTAATTAAATTTAAATAAAATAAATAATTATTTAAATAAAAATTCGGTTTTAAATTATAACTCAGTGTTTTTTCACTATTTATCAAAAATTGAATGTTTTCAGAAAAATACCAAAAATTCACCCTAGGATAATTTCGATATTCCGAATTCAAAAATGAAGTTCATTTTTAAAGATAAAATTTATAAAATTTCAAAAAGTGGGTATTACTATTCATAACGGCTAGTTTGATTGATTGTGGTGTGTGTTAGAACTCGAAGTTGCGTACAACACACACTACGATATTATTCAAAGAGAAATGTACCGTGGAAGCTTGGGGTGTTAAAAAAGATGATTTATTACTCCATTTAACAGGTTCAATAAAGACCGTGTATCATTTTATGGTAATAGAGAGTATGACCGATCACCATAAATACTGTCTGGGGTTGAAATTTTTTCACAACTTGATCAAGAAAACATCTGTACAATATATGATTTTCAAGATTTATTGGTTCCTACATTTAATTCTATTTCTGCTAAAAATAGATAGCGAAGTCATAATTGGAAGAAACATAGTATTTTTTTGAATTTCCTTATTGTAAATATAATATTTTAGGACATAATTTAGATGTGATTCACATTGAAAAATGTATGTGATAATATACTGTGCACCATTTTAGGCATCAAGGGGAAATCAAAGGATAGTGCTAATGCTCGACGTGATTTTAAAGAAATGGTTTTGAGAAAACCTTTACATTTACAGTTGGGTGAAGGTAATCAGGCATACATGCCTGCTGCATAGTACACAATGAGTGAAAAAGAGAAACAAACATTTCTATCAATTTTGAAGACCGTTAAGGTGCCTAATGGTTATTGATCTAATATTTCAAAGTATGTGAATATGATGAGCATGACATTGCAGGGTTTGAAAAGTCACGATAATCATATTCTGCTTCAACAGTTAATTCTTATAGTAATTTGTGATTGCTTACCTACCTAGTTTTTTGAGCTGTTGATTGGAGTTTCTAATTTTTTTAGATAGCTCTATTATAGAAATCATCGCATGAGTGATTTGAAAAAGATGTAGGATAAGATTTTACTTGCACTATGTCACAAAGAAAAACTATTTCCGCCATCTTTTTTTGATTTCATGGTTCACTTGATTATGAATTTAACTGGTGAAGTCATTTCTGGCGGTCCCATGCAATTCAGGTGGATGTATTCAATAGAGATATACTTAAATACATTGAAATGGTATGTGTGAAAAAAAGCTCGTACAGAAGCCTCAATTTCCAAGGGATATTTAATGGATGAGTGTACTAATTTATGTGCTTCATATATTGATGAGGTTGAAACAAAGATAGATAAACCATCCCAGAATGATGAGGGTCCAATTGGAGAAGGAATAACATTTGATATGCGGAACAATGAGTGGGTTCAAGCTCATCGATATGTGTTGTTAAACACTCCATCAGTTATTCCATTGATACAGTAAGTTTCATAATTGATGTGTATTTTGTTTCTATATTTATTTTATTACTTACCTTATATTATGTTGTGACTTAGGATGCATATCGCTGAGTTGAAATGTGAAAGGCCCCGTGCAATTGAATATCAAATCCAAAAACATCATTTCAACACATTTCATGAGTGGTTCAAGATTCATGTACGTATAATTGATTTAATATTTTTATAGTTAAACTTAGTTGTATTTTCACAATCCTTTATCCATTAAACTATATATGTGAAATTTTCAGATTCAAAAGTTACGTGATTTAACCCAGCATGTGAGTGAAGAACTCAACCAACTAGCTGATGGTCCATTTATTACAGCTCATCGCTACAAGTCTTTGGATGCTAATAGATTCTGATTTCGTATTAGCAATGTTGACATGAAACTAGCCACACAAAATAGTGGTGTTGGTTGTTCTTTTGTTGGCGCGGGTTATTATTATGGATTGCTGAGAGATATTATTGAGGTTATTTATTGTCGTGGATTAAAACACATATTGTTAAGGTGTGATTGGGTCAATCCGGTTCGTGGAACTAAAGTTGATAACTTCCAATTTCCTGTATTAAACTTTAACAATATGCTTTATAAAGATGACTGAGTAAGCAATGAGCCCTTCATACTGGTATCGCAGGCAGAACAAGTTTACTTTGTCAGCATTGATCTGATTGGAAAGTTGTGGTGAAAATGTCTAGAGGAGGGGTTTTTTCTAATTGACCAAAATGAACCTGAAGTTGTCACATTTCCTGATCAAACACTTGACCAGACAACAGTAGATGTACGAGATGAAGATATACAATGGGCCAGAGAGACAGTTTATGGAGATACGATAGACTTGCATGATTAGTGAAAATTGTAATTTTATCCCGAGTTATTGTTTGTAAAAATATTTAAGAGTTATATATGTATAAAAATTTCTTGATTAAACTATAATTTCTTATAATGTAGGTATGTCACATGGTGGCCATAGTGGTTCACTAGATGTTGTCAGTATGTATGTTTTCATTTTTCTAAATTAATTGATTGAAATTTTCTGTGTATATTTCCCTAACTGTTTCTAATAATTAATTTATATTGTAATTGAATTATGAATGTATGTTTATCAGGATATAGTGCGTCTTCCAGCAGACACAAGGTTCCTAGTAGAGGGGTTCGATCTTGGAACTCTAGAGACCGATTGGATGTGTTATTTTATGACACATTCATCCAGTTGGAGAAGGTGCTAATGTATTGAGTCATCAGTTTGGGCATATGATACAAGACTCACACAGATTCCCTCTGATGACTCGTGAATGGAGTTATTTACCCTAGGATTTTATGGACAAATTATAGAGGGAGGTTCAGGTAAATTCAATGTTTAATTTTTCATGATATTATTATTATTATTGTCCCATCTACTGAAATTGTTTTTAACAGGATAATTTGACATCCTGTCCAGATGATTTTCAGGCTGTATGTAAGTCCAAATGCCAAAAATTATGGAAGGATTACAAGTCAAGGGTGAAGATAGATCACTGGACACCATTTGTGGGTGTGCCAGACATTCTATAGTGAGTCCCTCCGGGCATCCTTCCTGTGCAGTGGCAGGATTTGGTTGCGTTTTGGTTGAGTGAGGCGACGATAGTAAGATTTATTACTTTTAATCTATAAATTACTAATTTTATAAATGTCTATTAAGTAAATACGTTGAATGTAGACCGAGTCTACTCGTCATTCACATAATCGGGTGATGCATGGCATGCCTTCCAGACTTGGCACTCGACATGTGTCACAGCTCAGACATGATGTAAGTTTATAATTCACTATTCATTCATATTTTAAAAATATTGTAGTATAACATGGTGAACCCCTTTATTATAGTTACACCAACACGGAGAGCTGATCGATCATATGTCCATATGGGTGAGGACTCGTAGGGCAGGTGATCTCGATGTTGCCGGTGTTATAGTAAGCAAATTATTTACTAATAAATGTATTTTTATTTTATATAAATTATTCATATTTGTTCATTGATTCATTATATGCTATAGGATCTTTTTGATGCTCAGTTAGCAGAGTTTCCAGAGGAGCAAGGTCATAGTACTGTGCGTAGAGATGAAATATTTCACCGTGTTGTGGGGCGTGACGGTCATGGTTATTCTTTGACTTATGGCGGTGGTGTCCCATGACATGCAGTTGTTAGAGCAGATGTGATGGGTGCATGTAGAGAGTCAGGGATGCGCATACAAACTAGGATAGATGCTTCCATGAAGGATATGCAACACAATTTTGATGCACAGTTTCTATAAGGCCTCAGCCTTAAACCTTACTTAATCTTGAGTTATTACAAGATTACACATTGAGGATCTTTTCAGGTTTAGAGTTTTAGAGAATTAGATCATAGAACTTGCATTACAT
Organism: Viscum album; assembly: GCA_963277665.1. NCBI lineage: Eukaryota > Viridiplantae > Streptophyta > Magnoliopsida > Santalales > Viscaceae > Viscum > Viscum album. The sequence continues at coordinate 1,772,117,135 of OY728152.1, forward strand.
TCCACATTTAAACAAAGTGGTTACATAAAAGGCAGTATTCATTTTTCCCATCAACGGAAACATATTTAAAATAAAACTTGGATTCCTTCTTGACACTTCCTTGACACTATCATCATATCATGTACTATTCCCTTGACCTGTGAAAAACATTTAAAAAACTTGGGATGAGCATAAAAAGCTCAGTAAGGGTTATAAAAATATTGAAAGGAAACATGAGTACATATATACATAATAATGAAATCATACTTTACCCATAAAACATAAGCACTTTAACATACCTCATCAAAACATGAATAAATCATAGAAATCATAAGACATAAAGGAAACTTGAGGCATTCATAACATTCTTACGTAGGGAGTAACCCTCTTGGTTACGTCTGGAATACCCATCATAGTATATTACCTAAATCTCTTCGGAGAAACCTTAACGTTTAACTCCTTCGCATTACCCAATGCATTGGAGAGCTATATCAGGCTCACCCGCCCTTAGTTTATCACGGAACCACCCGTCTTCATAACAATTCCCAAGAACCATAACATAATCGTATCACATAAAACATGCATAAAGGAAACATAACATTTCCACATTTCAATCACAAGATATCAACAAAACATATTAATATAATAAAAACATTATGAAAACCATTTTCAATACCAAAATAAAAGAAAACTAAAACATGGTATTTATTTTTCATTCAAAAAAATTTATGGATTGTAGAGGAAGCCAAAACTCAAATAATGGTCACGACGGCGGAGAAGTCGTTGTCGCTGCATACTTACGACAAAAACATTCCCTTTTGTCGTTTAGTAAAAGGCTTCGTATAAAAAATATTCCTTTTGGATAAATGGAAAAATCAAAGGGTTTTATACACTTTATAAAATAAGGTTGTGTATAAAACAAAATATGCCTCAATGAAAGGAGATTGAGACGAAGTCCCATACCTCGGGTCTGACTTGACTCGATCGTTCTTTAACATCCTGAATAATAAACATGAGTTAATTTCTACTTTCTTAAGAACCTTTTTCAAGTTCATTATTCCTTTTATATCACTTATTACCATGTTATAAACACTATGTAATTATTTAAGTTAATAATGGTTGTTTTGTCGATCCTTGGTACTTGAGTAAAAAATAAACTCTTTATAATTACAAGTTGTTCATGTGGTAAAATATCCATTATATCAAGAATTATATTCATGATGTAGATATAATATATATCATATATATCCAGTATATACATGCATTTATAATATTACATAATTATTTAGAGGTAATAAATGAAATGCACCGTTCATGGAGGCGGTAAGCCGTGCGTACGCATGAACGATACTTTCATTTCAATGTCATATTAATGGAATTAAAACTAAATGAGAGGTATGTATATTTTACTTCAAGAATTATATTAATAACTTAGATGTAACATACATCATATATATCCATTATATATATGTACTTATAATAGTACATTACATTTGGGGATAAGAAATGAAATGCACCGTTCATGGAGACGGTAAGCCTTACGTACGCATGAACACTACTTTCATTTCTATCTCATACTTTAATGGAGTTAAATAATAATTATATAAAGGTATATTATAATTATAGTATAATATAATATATAATATCATTAAATCCATCCTTTATACATCCCACGTATGGCATTAACGAATCAAATCACTTTGAGGGGGCGGTAGTCCGCACTTCCTAAAATGAAATTATCGTGTTTACCCACAATGGAAACCATAAAGGTATGCCACAAATGAAAAATACAGAAGCTTAAGTAAAACATAAACATATTATATATCATATATGAATATAGTTTCATCTTAATGGCCACCTTTGAAGGTGTTATATGAGTGTTGAACAATCATCGTTTCGTGAGGCAGAAATTCTCCATCCACAGAAACAGTATGTTCTTTAACCATTAGATGAAGGTGTGTGTAAGTGTAGATCAAATACTTCTTATAACAACATCCTAGTAAATTTAGGATACTTTTTTTGTTACAAAATAAATGAATAAAGAGTTTAGGGGGTTGGAGAAGCAAAATAAAACATAAGAACACAAGAGAAGACACTACCTTTAAAACGGGTAACTCTTTTTGATTTGAGCTCAAAGGATTCCTTGGGAAGACTTCTGCCCAAAGTGAGGCTTCTAGGAGAAATAGAGGGATGTGTAGAGACAAAATGATCAGATCTTGGCCGATCCAAAGGCTTTAGAGGTGTGTGTAAGGTGGTAGAGGTGGGGGCCTTTTATAAGAGGAGAGGAGGGGCACTTTTGGAAAGGTATAAAATGTTACTTTATTTTCAAATGTGTTTCGGATTTTAAAGGCCCAACATTGATGTATTTTGAGGATAAGGTGATAAGGGTTCGAATTATACTCATAAAATATGTTTTTGACATGTGTAGGTCTTATATTTTACATTATCTTTTCATTTTATTTAAATCGTTAAATAATGAGGTAATCGCTGCATTATCATGATTTTATAAATAATTTAATTTATTTAATGTATAAAAATTATAAAAAAATACTATGATGTAGGATATCTTTTTATATTTCTAATTACTATTTATAGTAAAAAATCTAACTTGTACAACCCCATGTAAAAATTGTTTTAGTAAAATAATACATGTTTGTGTCATTTTTACTTTTACTTTAAATAAAAGGAATTAATGTCATTATCTTACCCAAGTGGCTCCATGGGGTCCTAAAAATCTACCCATGGGTTGTCCTGGTCAGAAATGAAACATCCAATAAGGGTAGGACATGTGTCAAGGTCATTTCATATTATTAAAACATTATTTTTACCTTAAACTACACTAATTACCTCTAATCGCGATTAAAAACTTAAAAGTTACTATTCAACAAAAAATTATTTTAATCCCATTGAACCAAATTTTACTTCCTAATGAAAACCATGTAAGTCATATTTTTGAGAGTCAAAAACACAGAGGTGGTAAAATTTCATTTAAACAAAAAATCAGTTTTTTAAGTATCACTTAGTGGTTTCACTATTCATCAAAAATTGAAGTTTTTCAGAAAAATACCAAAACTTCACCCTAAGATATATTTGATATTCCGAATTCATAAATGATGTATATTTTACAAAATTTAAAACATATAAGTTACAATAATTAATTTAATAATTAATTCCCACTGTCAGAACAAATAATGTGTTTTTATGAAATATATATCAAAAGATTGACACTAGTTTAAGTCCAATTTCAAAGTGAAATTAAATCCAATGACCACTATAGGATTAAATGGTAAAAATATATTCTTATTTCACTGTAAAACCAATTCAAAATATAATCTAATCATATAAATAAATTATATTAAAAAGTGGTTTTGAATTAAAATACAACATTTTTCACTATTCATTAAAAAAATGAACTTTATCGGAAAAATACCAAAAATTTACCCAAAGTAAATTTCAATGTCCCAATCATAAAGAATAAGTTTATTTTGACAAATAAAACTTATAAAATTGTCAAAAGTTTGATCGAAAAAATGTTTACCACCAAAAGGCAGTAAAACAATCTTTTAAAAATATTAGTGTATTCCATGCTTAAGATTGGATTTATTCTCGTTTTAATCCTCTAAAACACTATCTAATTAATAAATAGACATAGATAACTATATCTATTATTCATTACTTACTTGGGATGTTACATCCTTCCCCCCTTTAGAAAATTGCGTCCCCACAATTTATTTACTTATCGAAAAAGTGGGGGTATTTATCCCTCATAGCATTTTCAGATTCCCACGTTGCCTCTTCAAACATATGGTTTTTACACAAAACCTTTACCTGATGAATCACCTTATTTCGCAACACTTGTTCCCTATAGTAAAGAATCTGGACTGGTTGTTCTTCATAAGAGATGTTTTCTTCCAACTGAACTACCTATGGGCTCAAAACATGATATGAATCTGGCATATACTTCCTCAACATTGAAACATGGAAAACATTATGTACCTGAGATAAACTCGGAGGTAAATCCACTCGGTATGCAACTGATCCAACTCTCTCCAGAATTACATATGGTCCAATGAACCTTGGACTCAGCTTTCCTTTCTTACCAAATCGCATCACACGTTTCCATGGAGAAACCTTGAGGAAGACATGATCACCTATCTCAAAAGAGAGATCCTTCCTCCTGTCATCCGTATAACTCTTCTGCCTGCTCTGAGATGTTCTCATGTGTTTCTGAATCAACTAAAATTTTTCTGCCATATCTTCTACCAATTATGGTCCCATCAGCTTCCTTTCACCCACTTCATCCCAAAAAGCTGGAGTTCGACACCGCTTCCCATATAATGCCTCAAATGGTGCCATCTGTATAATAGAATGAAAACTGTTATTATAAGAAAACTCAACCAAAGAAAGATGTTGGTCCCAACTTCCCTGATAATCCATTGAACAAGCATGTAGTATATCCTCCAAATTCTGAATTGTTCGTTCTGACAACCCATCTGATTGAGGATGAAAATCTGTACTAAAATTTAATTCAGTACCCAACGACTTCTGAAGGCCTTTCCAAAAGTTAGAAGTAAACATGGGATCACGATCAGATACAATGGAGAGGGGAACTCCATGTAACCTGACTATCTCTTTAAGATACAAACGAGAAAGTTGATCTAGGGAAAAAGTATATCGTATATCAAGGAAATGAGCAGATTTAGTCAAGCGATCAACAATAACCCAGATTGCATTATTACCTCGAGGTGTCTTCGGAAATCCCACAATGAAGTCCATGGATATATTTTCTAATTTACACTGTGGCACTAGTAAAGGCTGAAGCATCCCTTTCGGTAACATCCGCTCTACTTTAACCTACTGACAAGTCAAACTCTTTACAGTAAAATCAACAATATCTCTTTTCATTCCATCCCACCAGTAATACTCCCGCAGATCTCTGTACATATTAGTACTGCAAGGATGAACTAAAAATGGGGAACTATGAGCCTCACATAACAACTCAACCTTCAACTGTGAATCACAAGGCACACATAATATCTTCCAAAACCTCAAAACACAATCACTATCAATGTTGAATTCAGGAAACTTACCATTTTGAACCATCTCTACCTTTTTCTGCAACTCACTTTCTTGCTTCTGTGCTTGCTTGATTCTGTCTGATAGAGAAGATTTCACCGATACCTGAAACAAGACAGAAGAACTTCCTGGACAAACAACTTCCATGCCAAATCTCATCAAATCAAAAACCAAAGGATCTTGTTCCAAACGTAGCATGGTTAATGAAGCATTACTTTTTCGACTCTAAGCATCAGCCCCTTTATTTGCTTTTTTCGGATGGTAATGAATTGTACAATCATAATCCTTGATTAATTCTAGAAATATCCTCTATCTCATGTTCAAATATTTCTAAGTGAATATATACTTTAAACGTTTTTCATCAGTATATATTTCACACTTTACTCCATACAAATGATGCGTTCAAATTTTTAGAGCAAAAAAAAAACAGCAGCTAATTCCAAATCATGTGTAGGGTAATTTACCTCATGAGTTTTCAACTGACGTGAAGCATATGCAATTACCTGAGCATTCTGTATAAGGACACAACCAAGTCCCTTCAATGAAGCATCATTGTATATAACAAACTCACCATTCCTGGAAGGAAGTGCCAAAACTAGAGCATTAACCAATCTTCTTTTCAACTCCTGAAAACAATCATCACATTATTTTGTCCAGATAAACTTAACACCCTTCCGAGTTAGCTTAGTCATTGGACTAGATAACCGTGAAAAATTTTCAACAAAACTTTGGTAGTAACCTACCAAACCAAGGAAACTATGGATCTCAGTTACATTTGTGGGTCTTGTTCATTCTTCAGCAACTTTTGTTTTAGCAGGATCAATAGTTATGCCATTTTTTTGGAACAATGTGACCAAGGAAAGAAATTTGTTGCAACCAAAACTCACACTTTCTGAATTTCCCTTACATTTTCTTTTATTTTAAGGTTTGAAAAATAACCCTTAAATGAATTTCATGCTCCTCTTTACTTTTGGAAAACACCAAAATATCATCAATAAAAACAACCAACATTTTTCACCTCAGTCAACTGAGCCATCACTGCAACAAACTATTTAGTTCTGATTCTGACCATCTCAGGATACTGATTTGAAAGGTCATTTCCCTATGTATGCCTTCCCAGAAAATATTTTTCTTTCCTCTATGAAAAACCCTTCTTAACAAAGAAATATATTAGGAGAAGCAACATGGTAATCTTCAAATTCTATATCATTTCAATCATACCATAAATTAATTTATAATTTAACATTTTTCTAACTCCTAAAGTTGTACCTTTGATACCAACTATAAGGCCCCGGCCTTATACCTTACTTAATATTGAATTAAATGAATAATTCACATTGAGGATATTTTCAGGTTTAGAGTTTTAGATAATTAGGACCTAACTATTACATCTCAAAATATTACAAAGTAGACACTTCTACAATGTTTCCAAAAAATAAAAACTCTTAAAACATGTCTAGTTCCAGGTTTTAGATAGCATGACTTTTCCTTGATCCCATCCTTGACCCTATTCTACTTTAAGACCTGTGAAAAACATTTCAAAAACTTCGGGTGAGCATAAAAATCTCAGTAAGGGATACACAAAGAATAAAAACTATTAGTTTTTCAAAACAACAAGTAAACCATGTATACTTTATCAAAGTAATACATTTCACCTTTATGAAGTAGTAAAAACTCTTCACTGAATAAAAGACCATTAATTACCCTTTTGTAACCAAAATATTACCATAAAATCCATATAAGGAACACATAACATATAAAGGTAACTTGGGACATAAACATTCTTAAGTGGAATAACCATCCGGTTGACTTCCACACATATCACTTAATGGAATAACCATACGGCTGACTTCCATACCCAATGCATTGGAGGTTATAACGTAACCACCCGTCCTAGTATTCACGGCACCACCCGTCATATGGTTTATCACGTAACCACCCATCAAATGTCGAAGTACCATTATAAAATCATAAGACATAAAACAAATATAATGGAAATGAAACATTTCCACACTTTGATCACAATATATCACTTAAATATATTAAAATAAAAAATCCATTATAAAAACCATTTTCAATACCAAAATAAACGAAAAGTAAAAAATGGTATTTATTTTTCATTCAAAAAAAGTTATGGCTTGTAGAGGAAGCCAAAACTCAAATAATGGTCACGGCGGCAGAGAAGTCATTGTCGCCGCATACGTACGACAAAAAAATTCCCTTTTGTCGTTTAGTAAAACGCTTCGTATAAAAAAGATTCCTTTTGGATAAACATAAAAGTAAAAGGGGTTTATACACCGTATAAAAGAAGGTTGTGTATAAAACAAAATATGCCTCAATGAAATGAGATTGAGACGAAGTCCCATACCTCGGGTCCGACTTGACTCGATCGTTCTTTAACGTCCTAAATAATAAACTTGAGTTAATTTCTACTTTCTTAAGAAACTTTTTCAAGTTCATTATTCCTTTTATATCACTTATTACCATGTTATGAACACTATGTAATTATTTAAGTTAATAATGGTCGTTTTGTCGATCCTTGATACTTGAGTCAAAAATAAACTCTTTATAATTACAAGTTGTTCATGTGGTAAAATATCTATTATATCAAGAATTATATTAATGATTTAGATATCATATATATCATATATATCTAGTATATACATGCATTTATAATATTACATAATCATTTATAGGTATGAAATGAAATGCACCGTTCATGGAGACGGTAAGCCGTACGTACGCATGAACGCTACTTTCATTTCTATGTCATATTAATGGAATTAAAACTCAATGAGAGGTATGTATATTTTAATTCCAGAATTATATTCATAACTTAGATGTAACATACATCATATATATCCATTATATATATGTACTTATAATAGTACATTACATTTGGGGATAATAAATGAAATGCGCCGTTCATGGAGACGGTAAGCCGTACGTACGCTTGAATGCTACTTTCATTTATATATCATACTTTAATGGAGTGAAATCATAATTATATAAAGTTATATTATAATTATAGTATAATATAATATATAATATCATTAAATCCATCCTTTATACATCCCACGTATGGCATTAACGAATCAAATCACTTTGAGGGGGCGGTAGTCCACACTTCCTAAAATGAAATTATCGTGTTTACCCACAATGGAAACCATAAAGGTATGACAAAAATGAAAAATACAGAAGCATTAGTAAAACATAAAAATATTATATATCATATATAACTATAGTTTCATCTTAATGGCCACCTTTGAATGTGTTATATGAGTGTTGAACAATCATCGTTTCGTGATGCAGAAATTCGCCATCCACAGAAACAGTATGTTCTTTAACCATTAGATGAAGGTGTGTGTAAGTGTAGCTCAAATTATTATTATAACAACATCCTAGTATATTTAGGATACTGGTGTTGTTACAAAATAAATGAATAAAAAGAGTTTAGGGGGTTGGAGAAGCAAAATAAAACATAAGAACACAAGAGAAGACACTACCTTTAAAACATGTAACTCTTTTTGATTTGAGCTCAAAGTCTTCCTTGGGAAGACTTATGCCCAAAGTGTGGCTTATAGGAGTAATAGAGGGATGTGTAGAGACAAAATGATCAGATCTTGTTCGAGCCAAAGGCTTGAGAGGTGTGTGTAAGGAGGTAGAGGTGGGGGCCTTTTATAAGAGGAGAGGAGGGGCACTCTTGGAAAGGTATAAAATGTTACTTTATTTTCAAATGAGTTTCGGATTTTAAAGGTCCCACATTGATGTATTTTGAGGATAAGGTGATAAGGGTTCGAATTATACTCATCCAATATGTTTTTGACATGTGTAGGTCTTATATTTTACATTATCTTTTCATTTTATTTAAATCGTTAAATAATAAGGTAATCGCTGCATTATCATGATGTCATAAATAATTTAATTTATATAATGTCTAAAAATTATTAAAAAAATACTATGATGTAGGAAAACTATTTATAGTCAAAATTTTGACTTGTAAAACCCCATGTAAAAATTGTTTTAGTAAAACAATACATGTTTGTGTCATTTTTACTTTTACTTTAAATAAAAGGCATTAATGTCATTATCTTACCCAAGTGGCTCCATGGGGTCCCAAAAATAGACCCATGGGTTGTCTTGGTAGGCAATGAAACATCCAATAAGGGTAGGACATTTTTCAAGGTCATTTCATATTATTAAAACATTATTTTTACCTTAAACTACACTAATTACCTCTAATCGCGATTAAAAACTTAAAAGTTACTATTCACCAAAAAATTATTTTAATCCCATTGAACAAAATTTTACTTCCTAATGACAATAATGTATGTCTTATTTTTGAAAGTCAAAACACAGAGGTGGTAAAATTTCATTTAAACGGAATATCAGTTTTTTAAGTACCACTTAGTGGTTTCACTATTCATCAAAAATTGAAGTTTTTCAGAAAAATACCAAAACTTCACCCTAAGATATATTTGATATTCAGAATTCAAAAATGATTTCTATTTTAAAAAATTCAAATCATATAAGTTACAATAATTAATTTAATAATTAATTCCCACTGTCAGAACAAATAGCGTGTTTTTATGAAATATATATCAAAAGATTGACACTAGTTTAAGTCCAATTTCAAAGTGAAATGAATTCCAACGAACAATATTGGATTAAATGGTAAAAATATATTCTAATTTCACTTTAAAAATAATTCAAAATATAATATAATCATATAAATAAATTAGATTAAAAGGAGTTTTTGAATTAAAATACAACATTTTTCACTATTCATTAAAAAAATGAACTTTATCGGAAAAATACCAAAAATTTACCCAAAGTAAATTACAATATCCCAATCATAAATAATAAGTTTATTTTGACAAATAGAACTTATAAAATTGTCCAAAGTTTTATTTAAAAAAGGTTTGCCACCAAAAGGCAGTAAAACAATCTTTTAAAAATATTAGTGTATTCCATGTTTAAAATTGGATTTATTCTCGTTTTAAGCCTCTAAAACACTATATAATTCATAAATAGACATAGAAAACTATATATATTATTCATTAATTACTTGGGATGTTACAGTTTCAGTAGTTATATGTAGAGTATGAGGATAGGTAGTCACATATGTCATCACGTATCGATGAAATGATGACGCAACAAGTGGCACCACAGGTAAACAATAAAACAAACCATACTCAGTTGAATTTTATTAATATGTTTAAGATATATAATATTGATATATATTGTAGGCTCCGAATAGATCTGGGGGACATTGTAGTGATATTGGTGATCTAGATGAGAATGAACCCCATGCATGAGGTAATTTCATTTGTGTTGATGAATTCTCTAGATGTTTTTATATCCTTGATGAAAAGAATCTTCCATTTTTTCCTAGATTAGTTTGTTTTTGTATTTGTGGATGACATCTTTGTGCACTCCAAGACTGATGATGATCATACCCAATATCTTGACATCATCCATATTACACTTATAAAGCATCGACTATATGCCAAGCTATATATATGTCATTTTTGTATTGATTAGGTATAGTTATTAGGTCAAATAATCTTAGAGGAAGGTGTGTCAGTGGATGGAGAGAAAATTCAGGTAGTTATTTCTTGGGAGAAGCCCAAGAAATCTTTCAATATCTGTAGCTTTCTAGGGTGAGTGAATTGTGAAGTGGTCGCACAGACGACACGTCAATCGGACCTGTGGTTTGCGCGGTACGACTCAATATGTGTTTTTTTAAGTGTTGGGAGTGCTTCATAAACATGCGTGGGGTGTAAAAACGGGAAGAAAAATGTCTTAATGGCCTGAAATAAGATGAAAAAATGGGTGAGTGAATTGTGAAGTGGTCGCGTTGACGACACATCATTCAGATGTGCGGTTTGCGCGGTACGGCTCAATATGCATTTTTTAAGTGTTGGGCGCACTTCATAAATGCGCATGGGGGGGGGGGGTGGTCCAAAAAGGACGAAAGAATTTGGAATGGCCTGAAATTAGATGACAATAACATGTGAGTGAATTGTGAAGTGGTCGAGCAGACAACACGTCAATCAGAGGTGCCCTGTGCCTGCAGTGACCGAGAACGCAGTTCTGGTGTCATAAACGGCCAAAACATGCATTTAACGGTAAAATTCATAGTGGAAGACATTTTATTGACCTGAAATCATAGGTAAACAATCTAATTATTATTCGTGATGTGTACGAGTAGACGACACTTCAATCAGACGTGCGGTTTACACGATATAGCTCAATATGCATTTTTTAAGTGTTGGGCGCGCTTCATAAACGAGCGTGGGGGGGGGGGGGGGTCCAAACAGGACGAACGAAGTTAAAATTTCCTGAAATCAAACGAAAACAATGGGTGAGTGAATTGTGAAGTGGTCGAGTAGACGACACGTCAATCAGAGGTTCCGTGTGCCCGTAGTGACTGAGAACGCATTTCTGGTGTCATAAACGGCCAAAACGGGCGTTTAACGGTCAAATTCATAGAGGAAGACATTGTATTGACATTAAATCATAGGGAAACAATATAATTATTATTTTTGACGTGTACACGTAAACAGAATGTCAATCGGACGTGCTGTTTGCGTGGTATGACTCAATATGCGTTTTTTAAGTGTTGAGCGCACTTCATAAACGCACGTGGGGGGGGGGGGTCCAAATGGGACGAAAAAAGTCGTAATGGTCTGAAATAAGACAAAAAAATGGGTGAGTGAATTGTGAAGTGTTTGAGTAGACGACATGTCAATCAGAGGTGCCGTGTGCCCGCGGTGACTGAGAACGCAGTTCTGGTGTCATAAATGGCCAAAACGGGCGTTTAAAGATCAAATTCATAGAGGATGACATTGTATTGACCTGAAATACTAGGGAAACAATCTAATTACTATTTTTGACATGTGTGCGTAGATGGTACGCCAATTGGACATGTGGTTTGCGTGGTATGACTCAATATGCATTTTAAATGTTGGACGCCCTTCATAAATGCGCGTGGGGGGGGGGGGGGGGTCCAAATGGTCTGAACGAAGTTGGAATGGCCTGAAATCAAACTAAAAAAACAGGTGAGTGAATTTTGAAGTTTTCGAGTAGACGACACGTCAATCAGAGGTGTCGTGTGCCCGCGGTGACTGAGAACGCAGTTCGTGTGTCATAAATGGCCAAAATGGATGTTTAACGGTCAAATTCATAGAGGACGACCTTGGTTTGACCTAAAATCATAGGGAAACAATCTAATTATTATTCTTGATGTGTACATGCTTACAGAACGTCAATAAAATGTGCGGTTGGTGTGGTACAGCTCTATATGCATTTTTTAAGTGTTGGGCCGCTTCATAAACACGCGTGGGGGGATCCAAACGGGACGAACGAAGTGGGAATAGCCTGAAATCAGAAAAAAACAATGGGTGAGTGAATTTTGAATTGGTCGAGCAGACGACATGTCAATCAGAGGTTCTGTGTGCCCGTAGTGACTGAGAACAGAGTTCTGGTGCCATAAACGGCCAAAATGGGTGTTTAACGGTCAAATTCATAGCGGACGACATTGGATTGACTGGAAATCACAAGGAAACAATCTAATTATTATTCATGATGTGTACGCTTAGACATAATGTCAATCGGATGTGCGGTTTGTGCAGTACGGATCAATATGCATTTTTGAAGTGTTGGACGCGCTTCATAAACGTGCGTGGGGGGGGGGGGGGTCCAAACAGGCAAAACAAAGTCAGAATGACCTGAAATCAAATGAGAACAATGGGTGAGTGAATTTTGAAGTGTTAGAGTAGATGGTAAGTCAACCGGAGGTGTTGTGTTCCCGCGGGGACCAAGAACGCAGTTCTGGTGTCATAAACAGACAAAACGGGCGTTTAACGGTCAAATTCATAGAGGACGACATTGGATTGATCTGAAATCACAGGGAAACAATCTAATTATTATTTGTGACATGTACACGCAGATGGAATGTCAATCAGACGTGCGATTTGCAAGATACGACTCAATATGAATTTTTTAAGTGTTGAGAGCGCTTCATAAACGTGCGTGGGGGGTCCAAACGGGCCAAACAAAGTTGTAATGGCCTGAAATCAGACTAAAACAATGGGTGAGTTAATTTTGAAGTGTTCACGTATACGACACGTCAATCGGAGGTGTCGTGTGCCCGCGGTGACCGGGAACGCAGTTCTGGTGTCATAAACGGCCAAACGGGAATTTAACGGTCAAATTCATAGTAGACGACATCGGATTGACTTGAAATAACAATGAAACAATCTAATTATTATTTTTTATGTGTACGCGTAGAAGGAAAGTCAATCGGATGTGCGGTTTGCACGGTACGACTCAATATGTGTTTTTTAAGTGTTGAGCGCGCTTCATAAATACGCGTGGGGGGGTCCAAATAAAACAAATGAAGTTGGAATGGCCTAAGATCAGACAAAAAAAAATGGGTGAGTGAATTTTGAAGTGGTCGAGCAGATGACATGTCAATCTGAGGTGCCGTGTGCCCGCGGTGACAGAGAACGCAGTTCTGGTGTCATAAACGGCCAGAACAGGCGTTTAATGGTCAAATTCATAGCAGATGACATTGGATTGACCTGAAATCACATGTAAACAATAAAATTATTATTTTTGATGTGTACGCATAGACGGAACATCAATCAGACATGCGGTTTGTGCGGTACGGCTCAATATGCATTTTTTAAGTGTTGAGTGCACTTCAAAAATGCGCGTGGGGGGTCCAAATGGGCTGAATGGAGTCGGAATGGCCTGAAATCAGACAAAAACAATGGGTGAGTTAATTATGAAGTGTTTGAGCAGACAAAACGTCAATCAGAGGTGTCGTGTGGCCGCGGTGACCGAGAACGAAGTTCTGGTGTCAAAAACGGCCAAAATGGGCGTTTAACGGTCAAATTCATAGCGAACGACATCAGATTGACTTGAAATTATAGGTAAACAATCTAATTATTATTCATGAAATGTACAAGGATACGAAACGTTAATCGGACGTGTGGTTTGTGCGGTACGCCTCAATATGCATTTTTTAAGTGTTGGGCGCGCTTCATAAACGCGTGTGGGGGGGTCCAAACAGGATGAACGATGTCAAAATAGCCTGAAATCCGATGAAAAAAACGAGTAAGTGAATTGTGAAGTGGTCAAGTAGACGACACGTCAGTCGAAGGTGTCGTGTGCACGCGGTGACCAAGAACGCACTTCTGGTGTCATAAACGGCCAAAACGGGCATTTAATGGTCAAATTCATACTAGAAAACATCAGATTGACCTGAAATCACATGAAAACAATATAATTATTATTCGTGACATGTATGAGGAGACAGAATGTCAATTGGACGTGCAATTTTCATGGTACGATTCAATATGTGTTTTTTAAGTGTTGGGTGCGCTTCATAAACGCGCGTGTGGGGTTCCAAATGGGCCGAACGATGTCGGAATGGACTAAAATCAGACAAAAACAATGGGTGAGTAAATTTTGAATTGGTCGCATAGACAGAACATCAATCGGACGTGTAGTTTGTGCGGTACGACTCAATATGCGTTTTTTAAGTGTTGGGCGCACTTCATAAATGTGCGTGGGGGGGGGGGGGTCCAAATGGGCTGAACGAAGTCAGACAACAACAACAGGTGAGTGAAAGGTTATGTGGTCGAGCAGAAGGAACATCAATAGGAGGTGTCGTGTGCCCGCGGTGACTGAGAACACAGTTCTGGTGTCATAAATGGCCAAAACAGGTGCTTAACGGTCAAATTCATAGCATACGACATTGGATTGACTTGAAATCACAATACAACAATCTAATTATTATTTGTAATGTGTACGCAAAGACGGAACGTCAATCGGACTTTCGGTTTGCACGGTACGACTCAATATGCATTTTTTAAGTGTTGGGCGCACTTCATAAACACGCGTGGGGGGATCCAAATGGGCCGAACGATGTCAGAATGGCCAGAAATTAGACGACAAAAATGAGTGAGTGAATTGTGAATTGGTCGCGTAGAAAAAATGTCAATCAGTGGTTCCGTGTGCCCACGGTGACTGAGAACGCAGTTTTGGTGTCATAAACGGCCAAAACGGGCATTTAACGGTCAAATTCATAGCAGATGACATCGGATTGACCTGAAATCACTGCAACAATCTAATTAGAACCATAGAATTAATGATTTTAAAATTTTAAAATGGTAATCAAAATTATGAATATATTTTGAAAATAAAATACTTTCAATCTATTGTAGTAAGTTTGAATTGAAATATGTTAATTTGTTTCAATTATTTGTTTATAGTTTTTATTCGGTACTAGTTTTGTTATTAAATTTTGTTATGTAGTTATATTTTATGATGGATGTGGAGCTTGGAATATGACTGATTAGATTTATGCGGGTATATTTTGTTGTGTAATTGATATTTTTAAAAAAAATTAAAAACCTATAGCAGCCGCCATTTGGTGGCCGCTATAGGGATAGTATACATCAGTCACTGATAGCAACAACGACGGGCCAAAAGCAGCCGCCGATTGGTGGACGCTAGGAGACTGCTATAGAACTTTAGAGATGGCTTTTGGCGGCCACTAAAGGTCATTATTGTACTAGTGATAGATCTATATTCTACCAAAATAGGTAAGAATAACCCTAAAATGGATGGGAGAAGAGAGAGAGAGACGAGAACTCAATTGGGAAGAAACCACATACCTGAATAGGTGTAGATCTGCCAAATGAGATTTAAATCACAAATAAAAGAGGTCATACGGCCTTGGAATCCCTCCAAGAGGGTTTGGAATAAAGATAAATCAATTATGGTCCGAGTTAGTGAGTTTGGGGGTATTATATGGGTACTTAGGAAATATTTTTATAATTTTCAGTGGAGTAAAATCTCATATGCATGATTTTCTACTCAGGGAACATGGTTTCTCTTAGTCATTCCCCTCTTCTAGGGGGTGTTGATGGTTTTAAAAACTATTCACAAATAATGAAATTCCACACTATCTAGGTTTTCATGGTTTGTTGGGATGGGGTGCACGGTTTGGACAAACCTTTCACCAACCATACACTTTCCAATTTCCTTCCAAAATTTCCAATTTTCACCCAAACACACCCCAAGGTAAAACAAGAAAATTACTCAACTCAAAAAAAATGAGTACCTCTAAATAATCCTAAGATATATCAAGAAATGGTCAGGATCTTACACTTTTCAATGTTAAGAATCAAATATACCCAATGTGAGAGAATAATTCTTTTATTGGTGATGATATGGTTTCTATAATGAAGTTATTCTCTGATTATAAGTCAAATAAATTTCTTAATAAGGTTGAAGGTGCTTCATTAGAGGCTCAATCATCTAAGAATGTTGAGTAAGTAAAGAAGAAATGAAAAGATGATTCATCCCCTCCAGTTAAGAAAAAAATAATGTAAAGATTATGTGTAATGGCATGGGTTGTTGGAGGACCATTACTTAGTAAAAATCAGGTGGTTGAGCTGTTCTGGGTGGTCTGGGAGGCCATCCCAACTTCTCGGTGAAGTTTTACCCACTGTAGGCCTATCGGTAGCCTTAGCCTACCGGTAGCAGGCCTACCGGTAGCTCAGTCTATCGGTAGTCGCAGCCTACCTGTAGCTCAGCTACCAGTAGCTCGGCCTACCGGTGGATCGGTCTACCGGTGGCCACATCCTACCAGTAGCTCGGCCTACCAGTAGCCGAAACCTACTAGTAGCTAGGCTGACCAGTAGCTCGGTCTACCTATAGATGCAGCCTACCGATAGCTCGGATAACTGGTGGACCTAT
This sequence comes from Viscum album, assembly GCA_963277665.1. NCBI lineage: Eukaryota > Viridiplantae > Streptophyta > Magnoliopsida > Santalales > Viscaceae > Viscum > Viscum album. The sequence goes on from OY728152.1 coordinate 1,772,133,968, forward strand.
CCTAAACCCCCACGAGTTTTCCAGTAGCGCCTCCTTTGGAAAAAATTCCCTATTTTGACCCCATAGGCTTGTTTTAAAGCCCAGTAATGCCATAAATGGCGTTTATTAAATGTTTAACGAGTCACCCTGGTGTGTGCGTCAGTTTTAACTACCCCTAAAGGTGGGGACCCTTTAATGACGTGTGGGGCCGCGTGGTGAACCCATGACCCCGCTCCTTACACGGTTTCACGTTCTTATCTCAACCGTCCTCGACCCTTATAAACTAAAGGGTTCTCCCTGGGTTTCTTTTTCTCGATCACCCTCCCATCGATTCGTCTTCTCATCCTTGAGTTCTCGAGGCCCCACCCCTACAAATCACACATCTTCTGTTCCTTCCTCTGCATGAAGGTAAACTTCGATCGTCGATCAAACAAGTAGGGTTTCACCTTCGTCTCTTGTTTCTGTGTATCTTGTGGGGTGGGTATGCTATTTATTCTGTAGAATTGAATTAACCAAAGTATAAAGAAGATAATAAATAGATTTTAAAGAATTAAGGAGAGGGGTGTGACCGATGATGTTGCTCTGCTTTTCTATTCTTCCAAGATTAATGATTTCTGAATTGTGCGGGTTTACGCCTACTGAAAATCACGGCCGTTGGTGGTCTTTCTCTATGCACTAATGAACCCTTACCTCTAGTGATGTTTAAATGGATTTTATTGTGGTTGTGAACCCTTGTTGTGTAATGGAAATTGGTTAATTATGTATATTCGGCTAAATAAATTGAAAGCTCCAGGATCAATCATTTTTCTGTGATAACCCCGATTAAAGTACAACGGGATTGGAATCATGGAGTATGTTAAATCGTTTAAGTCTAAAAATACCCGCATGGGCCTGCTTTTCTTTGATGTTAGTGGTTTGATTATTTTTCTTTCATGGGCTGATTGCTGGGTGATGTGGGTGGGGATGGGATCCCCTGTTGCTATGGTTTCGCTGGTTGTGAATTTGAGGCCGCGTGGTTATCTTTCTTATATCACGAATTGGGGTGGGATCCTCTGTTGTTGAGAAGCCATTAGCTCCTAGATTTTGGGAACATGGGGTAGTATCTTGGCTTGTGCTTATGTTTGCTAGTTTCCCAAGTAGGTGTAGAAAACCCATCTAACATTATTACTAAACATGAAAACAAAGATGAGACAGATGGGTTTTGGTTTGATGTGGGTTGTGACTTGGACGTGGGTGCTGAATCTGTTCTTTAGGCAGGCTAAAGAAAAACCTATACTTTGGGTGAGTGCTTGCTACCTATACATATACTTGTAGTTTTGTGTTTCTTATTCACACCCCACCCAAGTTGAGCACTTAGTGCCAAACACCCCCATTTCATGGGGGAGGGTGTTTTTCCCAACACTTCTATTAGTGGCTGGTTATTAGCTTCTTTCTGATCCATTTTCTGGATAGCCCAAGTATCTTCGGACAAGCTGTGGTGGCCTAAAGTCCATTTTTAGCCCAAGAATCTTCGGGAAGGGTGGTGCGGTGGTTGGACCAGGTGTGTGCGGGCAGGTGGTTTCCCAAGTGTCTTCGGGATGAGGCCCAAGTGTCTTCTGGTGTGGCAGTGGATCTTCTAGCTCAGGTGTCTTCGGGCGTGGCAGTGGTTGTTCTGGCCTAGGTGTTTGCAGGCATGGTTACATGATACAGTTGTGGCCCAGGTGTTTGCGGGCGGGGTTTGATAATGGGACTGCGTGAGGGTATGGACCAAGTGTGTGCGGGCGGGGTGTGGCAGTGGGACTGTGGTGAGAATGGCGGGATTGGTTCGATTCATAGGATGTCTTCAATAACCAGTGGGAAAGTGGCGCAGGGTACCCAAACATCGATGTGCTATTATTATATTTTACTTGACTTGCGTTATTTGGTGAGTGTGCCTTGGTAAGGCTTGGGTGGTTAGTTTCCTTGTTAAGTGCTTGGTTATCTCTTTTCTCATGGGGAATTAGTATGCCTCCCCACTTGTGCATGAGATATTTAGGTTTTTTCCCTACTAAGTATACTTGTATTCTCACCCTACGTATATAAAACTGTTTTCAGGTTTTCCGAAGGGCTTTGGGGATCGCACGAAACCATAATAGCGTGGGACCTTTGGGACAGTTGCAGTTGTTGTTTTTCTTTCTTTGATACTTTACCTTTGTAGTCACTTTGTACTTTGTGGTATTTAATTTTTGAACATGCATATGGGAATGGTTTTTTTGGCTTTACTTGCACTTCTAGTTTTGGTGTTGTGAGATTTGGTATCTTATCTCCCGATCCTATTAAAAGAAAAAGGGTAATTCCTTGCATTTAGTGAGTGATTCTATACCCTTGGCGCTGGTCGCCACTCCGGGAACTATTTAATGCGGGTTTCTGGGGTCATTATCTCTCCTTCAACTTGAATAAGGAAGGTCCTGGAAATCTGCTGACCCTTCCCTCCTTTTGGTGAAGGAGGGTCGTGACAGAATGGTATCAGAGGCATGGAGGCTTGAGAGATAGGATAGAGTCTGGAGTTAGGCACAATAAGGATTTCATGGGATGGTAGGGCAACAGTGTTGGGTGACCGTGGTGCGTAAATTAGTCCAGAGAAGACCGGCTAGGACATGGGATTTTAGGGCCCCCCGTGATCCGATACAAGGACTCTGGACCTACCGAACGACCAAGTGAGGCCACGCTGATTGTAGGGTAGAAACCCTAGGAAATGTAAATGCATCATAATGACTTGTGTTATCGTGTTTCATGAGTGTTTTGGAAATTGAAATAAATAAGAAGTTTAAGAAATTTTAAGAACAACATTCTACACTACTTGGGCTTAGGTATTCCTTGTTTACCTTGCAGCTATGGCACCTGGGAGGTGACCACGTGCGGTGCGGGCGATCAAGGCCCAGGAGGCTACTTTGGCCGATCGGTAGAGAGCTGATCGAGAGGAGGAGGATGACCAGTGGCAGAAGACACTTCGGGCCTTCCAGCGATAAACCCTCGAGAAATATAAGGGCAGTACCTCTGACATGAAGACATAGAGTTGGTTAGAGGAGCTGGTGACAGCCTTCGGCTTGATCTGGGCTTCGACTGAGTACTGGGTTCCTCTGGCTGTCAGCCAGATGTGGGGAGCAGTGCGTCAGTGGTGGACGCTTTACCTGGGTGAGAGAAGAGAGGCTGAGGTGGCACGGGCTGATTTCGAGAAGGAGTTCCGGGCGGAATTCCTCTCTTCTACGATGAAGGAGGAGAAGAGGCAGGAGCTACTCTCCCTCCAGCAGGGGAGTATTTCGGTAAGGGAGATGGGAATCAAGTTCAAGTACCTCCCATGTTTTTCTCTGTACCTCTTTCCAGACGAAGAGTCTCGGGAAAGACGTTTAGAGGAGGCGCTCTGACCCTCCCTCCAGTACGCTATTACCCCCTTCACCCTGCAGACATACTTGGAGGTCCTGAAGAAGTCCAAAGTGGTGGAGAGGATGCACACTCTTGGAGGTGTATCAAGAGAGGGGATCCAGCTAGGATCATCGAAGGGGAAGGATGTCAGCACCAGACCACCAGCATCAGGACCCTCTCGGTTCTGACCAGTAGGGAGAAGGCCACATCAGTTCCAGTTCCGGTCCCCCGGTCCTCACCCTTTCATTTTGGGCCCAGGACCGAGGTGCTTCATCTATGGGAGACATGGACATCTCCAGAATCAGTTCCCCGACCGAGTACAGTACGGAAGTGGCGGACATTCCCAACACCCGCCCCAGCAGCAGCTTCCAACTAGGCCTTTCCAGCAGCACCAGAAGGGGAAACGAGATCCCACTCCTCCAAGAGCAGACATTGTAGGAGGAGGCCGACCTCAGGGCGCTCCTCAGGGACCTTGACCAGGGCGTGGTCGGGGAGGTGGCCGACAACTGAGAGGCATAGGATCTGGGCGTGGGTAGTTGCACGCCACAAACACAATAGTCCCAGCAGGACTATAGGTCGTTCGAGGTACGATCAGTTTGTTTAGCACCCTTGCTTATTCCTTGTTCGATATCGGAGCTTCTCACTCCTTCGTTGCACCCAATCTAGCCCGTGCTTTGGGTATAGATTCCGAGAAACTCCCAGTGCCCCTGGTACTGAGCACACCGGTCGGAGGTCCGACCGACTTGTTATATGTTTTTCGAGGATGCCGATTGATGATAGGGCAACATCAGTCGGTCAAGGATCTACTACTGCTATGGATACAACCATACGATATCATCCTAGGCATCTACTGTCTGTTCTCTATGTGTTCCGTCATCGACAGCTTCCGAGGAAGGTTTGTGTTCTCAGAATTAGAAGACCAACACGTTACTTTCACTGGCGAGCGGAGCAGTCAGAAGGGCAGCAGGCGAGAGGAACCCCTCCTCTCTCTGCTAGTTGAGCTATCAGTAGAGTCAGTGGATTCTGAGATGGTGGAGGTTCCCGGAATCATCAGTGAGTTTATGGACGTCTTTCCTGAGGAGGTAACGACTCTACCCCCTTGACATGATATTGAGTTCGGGATAGACTTGCAGCCCGGTGCTCGTCCGATTTCAATGTCTCCTTACTGGATGGAACCTTCGGAGCTATGTGAGTTGTAGATTCAGATTGACAATCTGATGAAGAGGGGTTATGTTCGACCAAATGCGTCACCATGGGGTGCTCCAGTCTTGTTCGCAAAGAAGGTAGATGGTGGTCTCAAGTTGTGCATAGATTACAGGAGGCTGAATTAGGTGACGATCAAGAATCGCTACCCTCTTCCGAGGATAGACGATCTTTTCGACCAGCTGAAAGGGGCAGGGTGGTTCTCAAAGATTGACCTACGGTCTGGGTATCACCAGTTGAGAGTGAAAGAGGGCGACATCCCAAAGATGGCATTCCGGTGCAGGTATGGACACTTTGAGTTCGTAGTCATGCCCTTCGGTGTTATGAACGCCCCGACTGTGTTCATGGGGATTATGAACTCCATCTTCCAGGAGTACCTGGATCAGTTCATGGTTGTGTTCATCGATGATATCCTGGTCTATTCAAGATCAGGTGAGGACCACGTGGAGTACCTGAGGACAGTTTTGGAGGCCCTCCGACAACATTAGGTTTATGGGAAGTTTTCAAAATGAAAGTTCTGGATGCGGGAAGTGCACTTCCTTGGGCACGTAGTGTCCAAGCAGGAGGTAGCGGTGGACCCATCAAAGGTTGAGGCGGTTGTTTCTTGGGCAACACCCAAGAAGGTGGCGGAGTTCCGTAGTTTCCTCGGGCTGGCATGTTACTATCAGAGGTTTGTACCCAACTTCTCCCGAGTTGCAACCCCTTTGACAGCCTTGACCAAGAAGGACCAGGTTTTTGTATGGAGTAAGCAGTGTGAGGCAACCTTCAGCTATCTGAAGGAGAGGCTGGTTAGTTCCCCAGTGCTGAGACTACCAGAAGAAGGGGCGGCGTATGAGGTATTCTGTGACGCTTCAGGGCAAGGCCTTGGATGTGTGTTGATGCAGCAACAAGGGGTGATCTCTTATGGGTCTAGGAAGCTACGCCCTAATGAGCGTAATTATTCCACCCACGACCTGGAGCTTGCAGTGGTCGTTTTTGCGCTAAAGTTATGGCAGTATTACCTCATAGAAGAACTCTTTGTGCTCTTCACGGGCCACATAAGTTTGAGGTATATCTTATCCCAACGGGACCTAAACTTTCGGCAGAGAAGGTGGGTGGAGTTCCTCCAATATTACAACTTTGAGATTTCTTACACTTCAGGGAAGGGGAATGTAGTGGCCGATGCCTTGAGTAGGAGATCGCAGAAGGATGCGGTCCGAGAATTGGCAGATGCTTGGAAGGCGATGGAGGAGTTGGCTACCTTGCACCTAGATGCAAGGACGGATGGCGATAGAGGTTGCCTGTATTAGATGATAGTGCAGTCTTCTCTGTTGCAGCAAGTGGAGGAGTCTCAGTGGGGAGACCCAGAGTGCGAGGTGATGCGTGACCGAGTTGACCAGAACAATGCTCCGGAAGGGTGGACGAAGGATGGTTAGAACCAGATGCTTTTCCGAGGAAGGCTGTTTGTTCCAGAGGCGATACATAGAGAGGTTCTTAGTGATTTCCACAACTCACCCCTAGCGGTACACCCAAGAGTTTCCAAGATGTACCAGGGTCTGAAGAGATAGTTCTGGTGGCCCAGAGTAAAGCGATAAGTGGCAGCATTTGTGGCCAAGTGCCTAGTGTGTCAGCAGGTGAAGGCTGAACACCGTGTTCCAAGTGGCCTGCTACAGTCTCTAGATGTCCCTGAGTGGAAGTGGTAGGACATATCGATGGATTTCTTCATAGGACTACCCAATGTTCAGGGGGGATACGATTCCATATGGGTAGTAGTGGACTGGTTGACGAAGTCGGCTCACTTTTTGGTGATTAAGGAGTCGAGTATAGTGGATGCTTTGGCCCGAAGATACGTGGATGAGGTGGTGCGGTTGCATGGAGTTCTGAGATCCATAGTCTCGGATAGGGATGCACAGTTTACCTCATGAGTTTGGAGAGTATTGCAGCATGATTTTGGCACCCAGCTACGTCTTAGCACTAATTTCCATCCCCAGACGGATGGGCAGACAGAGCACACCATCTAGATCTTGAATGATATGTTGCGGGCATGTGTCCTAGACTCAGGAGGATCGTGGGTGCGATACTTACCTTTGATACAGTTAGCCTACAATAATAGAAATCACTCTACCATTGGTATGACCCCATTTGAATCCTTGTACGTGAGACCATGCCGCTCACCTGTGTGTTGGACCGAAGTTGGAGAGGTGGTTATCCTTGGCCTGGAGGTGGTGCAGAGCATGACGGAGAAGGTTCAGCTTATACGAGAAATGATGAATATAGACCAGGACTGACAGAAGTTGTAGGCTGATACCAGGGGGATGCCCTTGGAGTTTGAGGTTGGAGACCACGTGTTCTTGAAGGTCTCCCCTCAGCATGGACAATAGAGGTTCGGTAAGGGGAGTAAACTTTCTCCCATGTTCATTGGACCCTTCCAAGTGTTGCGGCGGGTGGGCGAAGTGGCTTATCAGCTAGTGTTACCACCGCCGCTACTGAGGATACATGACGTCTTCCATGTGTCTCAGATTTTTCGGTATCTGCACGACGATTCACACGTCCTCGACTGGGGAGAGCTAGACATCGAGGACGACATGACCTTTGTGGAAAGACCAGTGATGATCGAGGATCGTGAGGAGAAGGTGCTTCATGGGTGAACCATTCCCTTGGTTCGTGTGTTATGGAGACATGGTGGGCTTGAGGAGAGTACGTGGGAGAGGGAAACACAGATGCATTCCCAATACCCAGAGTTGTTTTGAGTTTTGTGCTGTTCTATTTATAGTTGTTGTGGTGGAGCATTTTACCTTGTTGGCTATAAAATATGTGATTTTTCTTTCTCTAAATGTGTGTGAAAAGTACTAGATACTACGAGGGGAGGACCTAACCCATAATCAAGATGCATTAAAGTGGATGCGATTTAACCCGTGCGGATGAGTCAGTGCTACCCAAAGCGAATAATATCTTGACAAGGGAGAAGAGACTCCCCAACCCACCTGACTGGGCAGTTTGACATTGTATGTTGCTTGTTTCTTGAGAGGGAGGTGTTTTTTTAGTTGACAATGAGGTTCACTCCTGAGAGGTATCTTTCAAGGTGGTTGTTAGGACCCTCTCTTTCCTTATGGGTTGTCTTGATTCTCAAGGGAAAGAATAGTTTGAGAGGTATCTGATGTAATGGCCCGGGTTGTTGGAGGACCATTACTTAGTAAAAATCATGTGGTTGAGGTATCTGGGTGGTCTGGGAGGCCATCCCAACTTCTCGGTGAATTTTGACCCATGGTAGGCCTACCAGTAGCCTTAGCCTACCGGTAGAAGGCCTATCGGTAGCTCGGTCTATTGGTAGCTGCAGACTACCGGTAGCTCAGCTACTAGTAGCTCATCCTACCGGTGGCTCAGTCTACCGGTGGTCATAGCCTACCGGTAGATCGGCCTACCAGTAGCCACAGCCTACCGGTATATCGGTCTACCAGTAGCTTGGTCTTCCGGTAACCGCAACCTACTGGTAGCTCAGCTAACCGGTGGACCTAGCCTAAACCCCCACGGGTTTTCCAGTAGCGCCTGCTTTGGCACAAATTCCATGTTTTACCCCTTTAGGATTGTTTTAAAGCCCAGTAACGCAATAAATGGCGTTTATTAAATGTTTAACAAGTCACCCTGGTGTGTGCGTCGGTTTTAACCACCCCTAAAGGCGGGGACCCTTTAATGACGTGTGGGGCTGCATGGTCAACCAACAACCCCGCTCCTTACACGGTTTCACGTTCTTATCTCAACCGTCCCTGGACCCTATAAACTAAAGGGTTTTCTCTGGGTATCTTTTTCTCAATCACCCTCCCATCGATTCGTCTGCTCGTCCTTGAGTTCCTGAGGCCCTACCCCTGCAAATCGCGCATCTTCTGTTCCTGCCGCCGCGTGAAGATAAACTTCAATCGTCGATCAAACAAGTAGGGTTTCACCTTTGTCTCTCCTTTCTGGGTATCTTGAGGGGTGGGTATGCTATTGATTATGTAGAATTTAATTAACCAAAGTTTAAAGAAGATAATAAATGGATTCTAAATAACGAAGGAGAGGGGTGTGACTGATGATGTTGCTCTGTTTTTCTATTCTTCCATGATTAATGATTTCTGAATTGTGCGGGTTTAAGCCTACTGAAAATCATGGCCCTTGGTGGTCTTTCTCTGTGAACTAACGAACCCTTACCTCTGGTTATGTTTAAATGGCTTGTATTGTGGTTTTGAACCCTTGCTATGGAAAGGAAATTGGTAAATTATGTATATTCAGCTAAATAAATTGAAATCACCAGGATCAATCCTTTTTCTGTGATAACCCCAGTTAAAGTACAGCGGGATTGGAATCATGGAGTGTGTTAAATTGTTTAAATCTAAAAATACCCGCATGGGCCTGATTTTCTTTGATGGTAGTGGTTTTATTGTTTTTCTTTCATGGGCCGATTTCTGGGTGATGTGGGTGGGGATGGGATCCCATGTTGCTATGGTTTTTCTAGTTGTGAATTTGAGTCTGCGTGGTTATCTTACTTATATCACAAGTTGAGGTGGGATCCTTTGTTGTTGAGAATCCATTGGCTCCTGGATTTTGGGAACATGGGGTAGTATCTTGGCTTGTGATTATGCTTGCTAGTTTTCCAAGTAGGTGTAGAAAACTCATCTAACATTATTACTAAACATGAAAACAAAGATGAGACTGATGTGTTTTGGTTTGGTGTTGGTTGTGACTTGGACGTGGGTGCTGAATGTGTTCTTTAGGTGGGATGAAGAAAAACCTAAACTTTGGGCGAGTTCTTGTTACCTATACATATACTTGTAGTTTTGTGTTTCGTATTTGCACCCCACCCAAGTTGAGCACTTAGTGCCGAACACCCCCATTTCATGGGAGAGGGTGTTTTTCCCAAAACTTTTATTAGTGGGTGGTTATTAGCTACTTTATACTCCCTTTTCCAGATAGCCCAAGTATCTTCGGACAAGCTGTGGTGGCCTGAAGTCCATTTTTATTCCAAGAATCTTCGGGCAAGGTGGTGCGGTGGTTGGCCCAGGTGTGTGCGGGAAGGTGGTTTCCCAAGTGTCTTCAGGATGAGGCCCATGTGTCTTTGGGCATGGTAGTGGATCTTCTATCCCAGGTGTCTTCAGGTGTGGCGGTGGTTTTTCTGGCCTAGGTTTTTGCAGGCGTGGTTACATGAGACAGTTGTGGCCAAGGTGTTTGTGGGCGGGGTTTGGTAATGGGACTGCGTGAGGGTGTGGCCCAGGTGTGTGCGAGCGAGGTGTGGAAGTGGGACTATGGTGAGAATGGAGGGATTGGTTCAATGTGTAGTATGTCTTCAATAACCAATGGTAAAGTGGAGCAGGGTACCCAAACATCGATGTGCTATTATTATATTTTACTTGAATTGCGTTATATTGGGAGTGTGGCTTGGTGAGGCTTGGGTGGTTAGTTTCCTTGTTAAGTACTTAGTTATCTCTTTTCTCACGAGGAATTAGTATGCCTCCCCACTTATGCATGAGAGATTTAGGTTTTTTCCCTACTGAGTATACTTGTATGCTCACCCTACATATATAAAACTGTTTTCAGGTTTCCAGGAGGACTTTGGAAATCACGCGGGACCATATTAGCATGGGACCTTTGGGACAGTTGCGGTTGCTGTTTTTCTTTATTTGGTACTTTACCTTTATATTCACTTTATACCTTGTGGTATTTACTTTTGGAACATGCATATGAGAATGATTGTTTTGGCTTTACTTTCACTTCTAGTTATGGTGTTGTGAGATTTGGTATCTTATCTCCCAATCCTATTAAAAGAAAAAGGGTAATGCCTTCCATTTAGTGAGTGATTCTATACCCTTGGCGCTGGTTGCCACTCCAGGACCTATTGAAGGTGGGTTTCAGGGGTCATTATCTCTCCTTAAACTTGAATAAGGAAGGGCCTGGAAATCTGCTGACCCTTCCCTCCTTTTAGTGAATATTGGTCGTGACACTATGGATGATGATGAGTTTAAAAAGTTGATGGATTATATGGAAAAGAAGAAAACAAGGATGTTGAATTCAGATTATATAAGACTAAAGTATTATCCTTAAAAAACATGATTATTAAGAATTAAAGAATAAATAAAAGAAAATAAATTAGAATAAGAGGTTATATGAATCCAAATTCTGTGATATTTTTTTTGAAGGATGTAAAAAAATCCTATGAGAATACAAATCTACCAATATCCCATACTGATCAATTCATTCCTAATATTGGTCTTGTTTTTGAATAAAATTCATTCAGTCCATTAGTTGTTCAATACATGGTAGATAAGGTAAAAGTAATATATGTTCTTGAATAATTTGATGAATCAGCATAAGAATAAGTATAGAAGAAAACTAATAAAGTAAAGGAATCATTCTATAAAAAGTTTGGAAATGTAGTTCTCCAAATTTTAAGACAATTAGAGCATTAAGTTGAGGATGATAGAGAATAATAAGAAGGTGAAAAATAATAATAATAAATAGAGGAAAAATAAGAGGAAGTAGAATAATAAGAAGAAGAACCTAATAATAAAAAATATGAGACCAATGAACATTCTAAAGAGAATAAATCTTATAAATCATCATCATTGTCATCCTTACCATCTTATTTGATAAGGATGATTAGTTAGAAAGATGAAAAGAAAAATCATCATTCTTAGTGAAAGAAAAATCATCGTTAAAAGAGAAAGATAAGTCAATCTCAAGGAATAAGAATATGATCATAAGTCTCAAACAAATGTTTCTAAATATTTTGAGTCATATTAGAATATTCACATTGTAGTTATCTCAAAAGATAAATTTGGTTCCAAGAAAGGGAAATATAAATTTGAAGAGAAACATGATGCTAAATCTTCTAGACCAAAACCAATAAAACCTTCATCAGGTTCATCAGACTCTGAGGAAACTATATATCAAAAAGGTTTTGATTCTATTTGTTAAAATTTTAAGATTCTAAGTGACACTATTATTTATTTTCCCAAGTTAGAAGAATGATGTCAACTTATCCAGAATATCCTTAGTAAAAAATCAGATTCAAACAAAGATCTTATAGAATCAGGTATCCGTATTGAGGTAGAGATGAAATATTTTCAAGAAGAGTCTAATAATTATAATATAACATACAATCAGATGGTAAAGTGGTAAAATCAGGTGTATTGTGATATAATAGATCATGATAAAAAATTTATTTAAGTCAATAAAATTTTATTGGAAACCATATAATCTTTTAACAAGTTTTATTTTGATATATCTGACCAATTAAATTTTATGGAATAATTCATTGCTACAACTTTTTAACAGATATATGAAGAAAATTTTTTGATAGAAAAGGATTGTGAATTGGATTTTTAGAATTCCATGTTGATATTGTGTAAACATTAGTTGATTGTTATGAGGGATGATAATAAAGATATTTTTTAGGAAGTTAAAAGCTTGAATACTGAAGTCCAGAAATAAGAAATATTGAAAGAAAAGATCATGAAACTTGAGAAGGTTTGATAGGAGTTCAAAAATATGAATGATATTGTGAAAAAGATCATGAATAAATATTGGATAATTTTTATATTTGAACCTTATATGTAATATTTTCAAAAATTTGAATCCATTTTAAATGTGATTATATTTTTATTTAAGTAATTTTTTTTAAAAGTATTCCAATTTCTTTTGGATGTATGTTCTTTATATTACTTCATGGATGATTAGTCAGTTGACAATTTATTGTTTCATATTTTATCTTTTCTAACATTTTAGGAAACATTGGATTTTTTCCCATTATTTTTGTAAATAAAAAATGAGGATAAGTATTGTTAGTTTTATAGAGGGGATATTTATTTAAAGGGAGAAGATATCTTTAAGGGGGAGTTTTCTAAAATAATAAAATGATTTGAGGGATAAGTGTTGGGAACTCATTAAGAATTTCATAAAGGGTATTTTTTATCTTAAGGGGGATAATTATGAATAATTTCCATATTATCATAACAGAGTGATACACAAATAGGGAGTTATAAATTATATCTTCAGAGTTATTAAAAGGTAAAATGGTTGTAATTATTCTAAGTTATAATTTCTCATTTAAGTATTTTGGTTTGTGCTTTATAAAAAGAGGGAGATTACTAAGTCATAAGTTTTACTTCTTAATTTTCCATTCCATTTGTTTTATAAATAATAAAAATCTTCTTAAAACTATGTTTACTAACATTTTATGTTCCAAATAGTTTAGCATGTTTTTGTATAAAACCATACATTTTACCATATGTAGAAATAATTCAAATGTATTATGAATATAAAATTATGATTATTCAATACTATCCATATATTTAAGGATTCATTTAATTAATCAGACAAACCATTGTTATGACTAGTGGTTTGAATTTTGTATTGTCTATTTTACTACCAAAGTCATAACCGTTAGACAGATACTAGGACTGATACATCAGACTTACCCTTATAAGGATTATCACAATTGTAGATAATAAGGAAATTCATTAGACTATCCTATGTTTATAATCATAATATGTTAAATTGTTTCTATTGTAAGGAATGCAATTTAGCATTTTAATGGTGTTAAAAATGACATCCAATATTCAGTTACAGATGGGTTGTCAATCACCATCGATCCAAGGATATTGTAATAAACTCCAAAATATGACTGTTAGAGCTTAACATATAAAAATATAGCCATTTAAAGAGTTTGGAGATGATCAAATTTGAAACTGAAGTCATATAAATTTTTATCTACATGAAAATTTCATTCCTAGTCATTTTAATTCTTCAGAGAGTTTAAGTTCTAAGGAATCATTTTTAGGTTGGTTTCCTTTAGAGCATTTCTTTTGTAATCACATATATTATCTTTCCAATGATAGATGGATTTTAGGGATAGGAAGAAGATGAATTAGATCCATTAGATTGAGGGATTTTGGGTCTATGAATACACACACTGATCATCATATCAAGGGATTCTTTGGAGAGGAATAAAAATACTGATCATTTTATCGAGGGATTCTGAGGATAGAAAGATAGAGCATACCAATAATCATATAAAGGGGTTTTCTGGTAAGGAAATATATTCTTTATAGTCAGTATAAAATTGTGGGTACATTTAGTCAAGGTTATTGACTACCTTTAGACTTAAGGTTAAAATAGTTAAATCATTTTAAAATATATTTTAAGTCATTCTTAAATAATAAAATTTTGTATTGCCTCTTTTTACAAGTCTTTATTCCAATTTTAATATTATTATAGAATTTATGTTTTAATAAAATTTCTTATAATTTTTTTATCAGTGTATATTTGATAACAATTAAAAGATACTATGATATAATCAGACACTATCTAGTTCTAATTTTAACACTCTGATCATTGGATGATCTATGAGTTTGATCTTTTTTACTTTAAGTGGTTTTGTGTTTTGTTTTATTTTTTTAAACTACAATTCACCCCAAAACTTGTAGTAATAACAATCTTTGTTAATATTTTTATCCAACAATAACCTTTATTAGAAATAACCATTTTTGGATTATATTAGAAAAAACCATAGTATGGTATAATAATTACCATAACTTGACACTTCTTAAGGAAAAAACCATTGAAATGTTTTCCTTCCTTCTCAGCATCTTATTTAATATTCTTCTTCAAAAATAAAAATGCTCAAAAAGTGTGACTCCATAGTATGGAGAATCCCAAATATCCTATTTCAATAAATCTTATGAAAATATGGGATATTCATATTTACAGACTAATATATAATATTACTCATTTTTATTATCTCCTTTTTATAGAATTATTTATTGAAAAAACCATGTTCCATGACATAGAATGAATAATCACTATATTTGAGTTGAATATTCAACCACCATGGTCATTAAAAATCCAAGTAAAATTTATTTCATTTCATTTTACACTCTCCAATTTCTTAAAATTTCACTGATTCTATGAAACAATTAGAAATTACTATATACTCATTGTTTCACTCCTTTGAAATTCCATAAACCATAATATGGTGAGTCCTTCTTATAGTAAACCTTTTATATTTTTATGAAAAATAATTCCTTACAAGCTCCAACTCTTTCAAAAATATTTTATTGAATAAGAACATTAATCTTCATCTAACATCCATTAATATCATATTTCACATTATACCTTAATCTTGATCTTATAAATCCATGTCATTGATATATAGAGATATCATTTTATCTATTTCTGTCACTCCACAAGTGCTTCCACACACATCACTTCTATAGATCATCTATGATCATCATAATACCCCAATTACAAATATATTAATGTTATGTATTCTCATATCACTATCACCACGTCTTTAATTTATAATCATACTCCATCCAAGTATTCATTAAATCTAACATCAATTTATTTTCAACCAATCCTTCTCATAACCTCTTGGAAATATAGAACCTCTTGGTGGAAAAAATCATTTATCCTAACCAACCATAATCATTAACCATTAATGATTAAATGAAAATACAAAAAAACCCCTCTTTTTCATTAATATCTCCATTTCTATTTTGTTAATAGTACTTAAAAAAACTCCTCACACCATCATGTGGTGGAGATGACCTAACAAAGTTTCACTTTTAATCAGAGATCATAAAAAAATATGGATTTTATTGAACTCATTGCTACCATTTTATTAGTAAAACATAATGGTTCTTTATTCATGATATACTTTATTACTTATTCCCCTTTTCCCCATAAAAAAGGAACCAAAATATCTCTATCAAATTTACTCATAATTTAAAATTAATTTATTGTTAAAAATATTTTAGTGAAATAATCATCACTTCTGAAGCCCTAAAACCCCTATATTTAGATAGATTATTTCCTCCCTTTTATATTCACATTATACCTCTATAAGACTTTTACATAAATGAAATTTGGTCTCTGATTACAAATTAAACAATGAATATAGATTTTAGAGGGTAATAAATCTACCCTATTTCATCTCACACATTTATAATATTCACCCATTTTCTTTCATAAATAATCATTATTATTTTTAATGATTATTTGATGACCATAAGAAGCATCTAGATATTTAATTCAATATTTGTTATAACTTTATCTCCAAACCCCTCTCACATTTAGCTATATTCATTTTAATGATATCCAATGGGTGAATTTAACACATGGAAACAAGTCACCAAAAAATCCTCTAAAACTATTGATATGATATTAGGTTTAGGAAACACGACTCTAAATAAAAAACATCAATATTTTACATGCCACTAACATATTTCCATATTCTTATGAAACTTATGAAATAGGATTTCATCAATATCATGATTCAATTCATTTAAATCACACTTAAATAATACCATAAATTAATAATAAATAAATAATAATGTGTGTGTGAGTCATACCCCATGCTGAACCTAATGATATAACCTGTTCATGATAAAATTTTGATACTAATCGTGATTTATAACCATATATTATTCATAGGGATTATTATTTCCTTGATAATTATAAACTACTTTTGGATTCTCATCACCAACTCCCCATTAATATATTCACCTATTAACTCCAAATATTAATAAAAAAATCCGTATTATGATACCTCTTATTGGCCATAATAATTTATTTTGAAAATATTTTGTCATTTAGAAAAAAAATCTGAAGAGACCACATTATTAGCTCATAATTTAACAGAACATGTATTGAACAATGAATCTTGGTGACACTATATCAATAATTTTTAATTATACTTAAAGTTATTCCACTAGGTTTTAATGGTTTGATATAAATTTATGAGATTTAAAATTGGATTCATAAAATTTTGAAAACATAGATAAGATTTTGACACCTTTTTTACTCAAAATCCATCTCTATACTAATGTAATTCATCATCATAGAATGTATAAACAAATAATTATTTATTATTCAAGGTTTCTTCTTGATATAAATTTTTTATTTAGATTCATATTTTTCACCATCTGTACTTGATCTAAAACAAAAAATTTCATGTATTTATTTATAGTACATACACAAATCATGGTTCATGTCTCTTACTTATGCCTAACTTACTATAATGATTACATATAAAAACTAATTACATGGGGAGAGGGGATCCATCAATATCCTCAAGTAAAGGAGTTTTATTGGTCATTATATACCAACCATTTTATTTAGATTTTCTACCAACCTTTCCTAATGGTATTTCTATTTACAAAACATATTATGTATTATTTTCTCTAGTTTATTGAACTAGATTTCTCCTTCTTACACGGATTGGTATTCATCGCCTTTGTGAAATTTATCTCATCGGTACAAGATTACTAATTCAATGCATTATATCTACATTATTTTCCATGATTTTTTCACCATGAATGGATGGTTCCACCAGTATTACGCACATGGTTTATTTTGGTATAATTTAACCTAATTAAAAATACCTCTTATTTACTTCTACAATAGACATCAATACTTATTTGGATTTATTTATCCATAGTATATCTTTTATTTCCATTAATTTATTTTGGTTTAATTAGGTTATATTTTTTCTTTAACTTCTATATTTTATTATTTTCTATCCATGATGGATAATTTAAATAATCCATCATTTATTCTTGTGATATACTCATTTCCCTTCCCACATCATAATTTTTTAATTCAAAATTTATTTAAATGAGTAGATCTGATTTTTATTCTTCCATTCATGTATCCTTAAGGTTAAAGGAGAGAGGAAACTCATCATGGTATATCCATTATTTTTTTGTAGTATATTTTAATAATATACTAATTATAAAGAAATATAACATATATAAAATAAATCATTCCTCATAAATAATTTTCATCTTTCAAATGTGGATTCAGCCAATCATTCTCATTTATTGAGAATTATAGCTTCTATACACACACTCACAATGTGTCCCAATCCTTCAAAAATATGTATTATAATTCCATCATTAATTGATAAACATTTTAATATATTCTAGAAGTTTTTTTCTATATTTTTTATAATTCAAAACTTTACCTTCAATGCCCTCCAGTTATTTAAGCATATGTGGTGGAAGTATTCACCATGTTATTTCCCTTTAAAGAATTTAGTTTTGAATAATATTCCTTGATCTTCAAATTTTTATCCTCCCATAAAGTATCCATGGTCTCTATTCTTTAAAATATTTCTTTTTTTTTGTATTGGATATTATCTATAAGCTATGATTTTAGAGGTATTATTCTTGCTTTATTACTTTTTTATATCATTATTTCTTATTCATATCCTTTGAAAGTACTTCAAGAAGTTCATTTTGAATCACTATTTTTGAATCCTTTACTTAAATAGATTAATATAAATGCATATCACATTTTCATAACATCTAACTATCTAAAGAAAAATCATTCATGGAATCACAATCAACTCTATGTACGATTTTTAGTTATCCACCTCATCATGTTTGGGAAAAATCTATCATTGATCAATTTTTAAAAATCTCCTAGATTATGGAAAGACTATTGTTTGGATCTCATCACTAGAACGTATAATTATTTCAAAATAAAATGGAGAATCCATATCCCTTAATATGGTTACAATTTTCACAAAAAAATAACCATGTATAAAGAAATAAAATTAATAATAATCACCTAGAGTGAAGTACCCATATCAGAAAATGACATCAGTTTCTTATTTCTATTCTTCATTATTTTAGATATAATGAACTATTATTGAACTAATTCATGAAATCCACAAGCGAATAATGAATATGTTTTATTTTATATATTTATTCCAACTTTTTGAAAATATCCTTAAAAAATATTATAGTGAGATGTATCTAATAGTAGACCATCTTATAAAATTTCATTTAAGTATTTTTGAGAAAAAACATCAACCAAAAAATTTATTTGAACCATATAAAATTTAATTTTATATATATTTCACAAAAACAATCCAATTAATAATATTTCATGATTCATTAAAAAACATACCTCAGTGAATGGAATGAAATCCTTCCAAATAGAAAAATGTATCCCTAAAAATATATGAATATTCACTATAGAATCCATATAATTTATAATTTTCAAATCATATAAAGATTAATAATTTATATTGAATATATAAAATAATCTATTGTATATGATTCGACATTTTATAACCTAAAAGTCACCAAAATAGGGGGGATTTGAGTGTTTTGTAACACATGTTTTGTCTTAAATATATTTCCTTATTTTTAGATCTTGTTCCCAAGTTAAGAGGAACCAATGATAAAAATATTGATCATATCAACTAATTCAAAGAATAAAATATATAATGAATTGAAATTATTTAATAGAAACTTATTTTTTACTTAATTAATGCAGAAAAGTCTATATCAATAGGGAATACACATGATATTATACTAATGTACAAAAAATCCACTATAAAGTCACTATTTTAGTTGATAAATCATTTATGAAAAGATAAACCTCACAAAGTAATATTATTATAAGTTATATTGTAGAATATCTCATAGCCTCTATAGGGCCACACCATAATCCTTCTTTATTCACTACTATAAAAGATAACAGTTTATAGACTTATAAGCCTATTAATAGTTTATCAACATGATGGTCACCTCAAGATCTACATTTATAAAATATTTAAGTTTAATAAATATTTAATATTTAATGAAACATTATTATTTAAAATCTTCCCCCCTATTTAAAGATATATATAATAACATCCTTTCAAGAAGTATTGAAACTTAGATATTTAAAAAACATCATAGTAACACTAAACTCCACCAAGAAAACAATAACTTTATAATACTAGTAAACTTTAATATAATTCATCTTCTCTTTTGAAAACCTAGTATATCACTCATAATCCACAAACAAATGTCCTCATATTTACAAACCCAATATAAAAGTGATAGTCTATCCTATATTCTTCCTCCTTCTTCTCTTTCTTAGAATTTTGGATCTTGTAATGTACTCACTTCTTCTTATTTTAATAATATTATTTTTTTAAAATAGAAACAACTTGATTAGTATAGAAATAAAATATTTTAAAAATACACTTGTATTTATTCTATTTCTACTTATTACTCCTATGAAATCTAAACTCCATGTTCTTTTTCTCTATTCTATAAACTCATTTCTATAAATAATTTCCTCCTATTTTGTCTCAATAGTCTCTATCTAAAGTTTCAAAATATTTTTTTGAAAATCCAAATAGAAACAAAGTTATAAAATAAATTAAAGATAAAATACTTTAAATTCATCACATTTACCATATTCAAGTAAATATACACCATTTTAATTCATTTAGGTTAATGAAATTCATGCCATATCTTCATAAAATTATAAAAGTTCCACACCCTAATTTATGATTGTAAACTATAACTTTATAAACCCCTGAAATCTCCTCTATTGGAAATATTTTTTTAGGATCACATCAATACTGACCATGGAATTTTATAACCATTACCATGAAATAATAAATATCTTGGAAAAATGTGATTTGAAATGACTTCATATAGGTTCAATATACCATTTCATATTCCTATTTAGAAATTTTAATACTCACAACACCCATCCCTGAAAAATAGAGAAAAATACAATATTCCACATCATTTAATCTTATGCACCATTGGGATATTCAAATATATGGACAGAAAATGAATAACAAACACTCAATTTTGATCTCCTCGTTTTGCACAAGGAATTTTCAATACAAAAATCCTTATATCATTGAATAGTTTGAATTAAATACCCATTTAATTTGAACCATCAACTTTTATAATCTCAAAAATGACTAGTAAGATAAAATTCCTAACATTTAAAATTTACTACCTTTTCAATATTTCACTACTTCTATAAAATACCAAAAAATACCATTATACTAACATTTTAACACCCTTAAAATGTTTTAAACCATGATATGGTGAGTTTACCCTTTATGATACTTCTTCTATTCATCTCTAAATAATTTCGTGAAAACTCAAACTCTTTATAAAACAAAATTATGCTTGAATAATATTATTCATATTTATAAATCTTTCATTACTGTTAGATATAACATTTCACCTCAATATTAATATTCGAAAGTCATTTCCATGATATATAGAGACAGAAATCTATCTATTTTAGTCTTTTTTAAAAGTGATTCCATATAAAACACTACTATATATTTTCTATGATCAAATAGAAACCCCAATTCCATATATTTCAATGTATAGAATTATATTATCAGCATTATCATGTCTTCAATTCATTATTATAATCCAACCATTTATTTAACTAATCCAACCATAAAATGTTTTCAACTAATCCTTATCATAATATACTAGTAACACATAAACTCTTGGTTGCAATAATTATCTTTAAAAATTAGATATCATCATCAACTATAAGTGATTATCAAAAAAATAAAAAATATAAACTCCTGGTTGTAATATAATTCATGATTAATTGTTATAGAAAAATAATTTTATTAAATATTTGATGTTATTATATTAACTGAAAATTATTCCATTTATTTATTGTGAAATTTGGAAATAAAAAATTAACCTAACCTCACCCATTATAATCATCACAAATTCTATTTTCTAGAGTTTTGAAAAAATATTTATACAAGTGATTCTTATATGGATCCAAATTTTTTTCATCAATAAATTTTTTATTATTATAGTTCCATTAATGGATTTTTTATATAGATATTAGGATCTTATATTCCCTTAAAAATGTTTTTAATGGGAAATATGTATAATCTATCATACCTAATGATAGAGAAATGTTTCATACTAAATTGTTCACTAGTAAATTTATTTACATGATTATGAAATTTTATATTTTTAAAACCATGAGGTTTTTCAATATAAACTCCCTACAGAATATATATTTGTTAAATAATACACTCTTGAAATATATTTACAATTAAATAAATATATATTGGCCTATAGAATTTAAATAAATTAAAATCTAGACATCAGATGAAAATTTTTATTTATTTTCCATTCACTCTTATTGATTTTTTGTTTTAGTAAAAATTATTTATTTATTATGAATTTTTTTCTATTTTAATAACATTTATTTCATAAGACCCATTATGTTCCTATGATTAATATATCGATAGGAAATTTGAACAATGTCCAACCTTGTTTCATTTTAAATGATTCAGATACACCTTTTTATATATTATCCAAATTTCATTATCATCTACCATTTTAGGTTCAATTTAAATCATGAATTAAAGATGTTCAAATTCATTCTATAAATACATTTGGGTCTAATAGGTTATTCATTATCAATAATAATTTTTTCGAGAATTTCCATTACACTTTTTTGTTCAGTAGGAAAGAGATAAGGTTATTATATATCTATTAGATTATCACCATAATTTTTTTTACTTACAATTGAGTGACTTATTATTTTTTTGGACTATCTATAGAATATAAAATGATAGGGGAATTAAAAATTTAATCTGAATCAATAATGTAACTATAATGTTTATAAAATATCTTTTTTTATATGGATGAGTTTCATCAAACACCACTTGTACTCTTTCCTAAATAAT
The DNA here is from genome assembly GCA_963277665.1 of Viscum album. Classification (NCBI taxonomy): domain Eukaryota; kingdom Viridiplantae; phylum Streptophyta; class Magnoliopsida; order Santalales; family Viscaceae; genus Viscum; species Viscum album. The sequence goes on from OY728152.1 coordinate 1,772,156,022, forward strand.
ATACGGTTGTTTGTTGAAATCTATATAAATCTTAATTATGGAGAAGTAATAGTATTGGAAATGGGTCATAATCCAATGGAACTATACCCATGGTTTAATGAAACCTTGGGGATAAAGTATTTGATTGAAGCTATACTCACAGTTTTTTAAAAAACTGCCAGTATTCCCCCTTTCATATCTATCCTTCCTCGAGTTCCTCATCCCGACTCCCACTTCGACGAGCCCTAATCATCCCCTACTACGAGCTCCGGTCTCCCCGCCTCTCCCTGCCTTCACCTCGACCTCGACCTCCTGACCTCTGCCTCAACCTCCCGGCCTCCACCTCGACATCCTGACCTCTGCCTCGACCTCCTAGCTTCCGCCTCCGCGTCGACCTTCCATCCTACACCTTCGTCTCGACCTCCAAGCCTCCACCTCCATCTTGACCTCCCAGCCTCCACCTCCGCCTTTACATCCCAACTTACACCTCTGCCATGACCTCCTGGCCTCTAACTCCCTCTCCCCACCTCCCTCCCTCCACCTCCCAGCCTCTGTGTCCACGTCCTCCATCGCTTCCATGCCTCAGCATCCCTTCCTCAGCCTACCAGCATCTTCCTCCGCCTACCAAAAATCCATAGGGATATCTTTGGAGTTATACAAGGATTTTCACCAAGTATAGAGGCATGGAAGTGATATTTGTTAAGACTCATTTTCGAACAACATAAAAATATTGAATTGTTTTTTTACCTTTATTTATTTCAATAATTTTATTTTGTATGTTCTTGTTTGAGTTGTTCGAAGGTTAGTGATTCAGTATGGTGACTTAATGATATTTTCTTTTATGTTTTGGTGCTTTAGGAGGGTTTATTTCAGTAAATTGTTTCCACCTATTAAGTTTAATATGCATAACATCAGGTCATATAATTAAAAGTTACATTATTCCCAACACCTTCTACGGTCAGTGTGATATATCTGACTTTCGTTGCTTCCTATTGTTCTAGATTTCCCAATATTGAGCCACAGTGGGAAGAAAAATGAGTTAGATTTTTCTCTAGATCTCTTATGATAATAAATGTTGAAAAAATGGGATTTAAAAAATTGGACATAGGTAGAGTCCAGTACACTCAATCATGATACAATTTCTTCTCTAACTGTATTGGTGCACACCAGACTTCAACAACCTTTAATCAAGTGGTAATAACATTCTACATCTCTACCTGTGATTATTTTTCTTATATAAAAATTTGACCAAGATAGCCTGTTTGAGGTTATACTAGGTGACTTGTTTGAACCTTTAACTTTTAATATACTAGTATAGGAAAACCATGTTTATCGATGGAGGTTTTGGTTAATCAAATAGGTTGATGTTTTCTATTGTCGGTTTTGTGGGTCGACACTTTCATGGGTTGAACAATATCCTCTTTCCATAGTGGGCTAGAAAATATAGATATGGAAACTTCATCTTGGAAATTAAAATCAAAAAGTATGTTTAACTAAGTAACTCAATATTAACATGTTCAATATTTTCTATTTTATCTTGAACTATGAAATTTATTCTTTGATAAAGATAAAATCAACACACACAAGTAGAAGGTGGGCTACAGATATAGCCACATTTTTCTTCTGATCCTAAAAATGTAAGTGTTTCTTTATTAACTATACTATAGGTTTCTAGAGCTATAATATTTTATTATCCTTCCCACTTTGTGAGAATAAATGAATTTGATCATTCTATATTCATTGAGGATGACATAGATGGTATTAATTATTCTTCTCACCTAATAAATTTTAAAGAGGATTGTGTTGAATCTCAAGTGTTAAATACTTCATTTCAAATTGATGTTTCAATACCCATCTATATTGATGATAATAGAAACATTATTATTGGAAAATATAGTGTCATTAAAATATAATTGTGTGAAGAGGAACTTTATGAATTTATTGAAGATGTTATCTTGAGGAGATACCAAAATATTCATAAGACTTTGTACCTAATGACTATATAGCGTAACATCAAGAGCTTAAATTTAAATTTAACAATAAAAAATATCTGGTCACTTTTGAAGATGATAATTCTAGTTTTTATACTTTATTATTATTAAATTAGTTACATGAGGAGTTGTTTTATATGACTCATAATAACATATGGGATCTTTAGGAATTGTCAGATAGTTTTTAACATGTTATATGAAAACGTGTTATTAAAACCAAGTTTGATTGAAATGGTAATATTTAGAGATAAAAATATAAGTTAGATGTAAAGGTATATAATCAAATAGTTGGTATTGATTATCAAGAAAATTTTTCACTAGTTTCTAATAAATAAAAATTTTGAGTTATTATGTTCTTAGTATCTCATATTGATTTAGAGAATCAACAAATTATTGTTAAAACAACTTTTTTGAATGGTGATTTTGGTAAAAAAATTATATGGTTTATCATGATTATTTTATTAAAAAGGTTTTCTAAAATTTGTCTTATAATATAAATAAATCCATTTATATGATAAAATATGATTCGGGACAAAAATATATGAATTTTGAAAAGGTGATAACTTATTTTTATATTAAATAGAGTGATTCTGAGCACTTTTTTTGTTTAAAATACTCTTAAAATTACGGAATTTATTTAAAATCTAGTAAAATAAATTTTATAACTAATGTTTCTTATATTGATGGCATATTTTTAGCTACTAGTTTTGTTAAACTTTTTAATGAGACAAAATTGATTTTGAGTGAGTAATTTGATATAAAAATACTTGCCAATGCTTATGTTGTTTTAGTCACTGGAATTCATAATGGTAGGTCCTGTGATAATCATGTATTCACCTACAGAAAAATATATTGAAACGATCTTCAAGCAGTGTAACTCAAATTTTATCTCCTCCAATACTAAACTTATTTTGAGAAATGATAATCTTTCTAAATTCTGACGTCCTCAATGTTAAAAAAATATATTAAATGAAAATTTATTATATGATTTCATTATTGAAAATTTGATATTTTCTAATCTTTATACTCATCTTTAGAATGATTCCATTATTAAAACTTCAGTAAAATACTCGAGTCATCTAGGATTAGATCATTTGAAAGTTGTTAATAAGTTATTGATATATTTATAGGATGATAAAGATTATATGTTGACCTATAATATGCATAATCAACTCCATGTAATTAAATAATATAAATATGGTTTTTTAGGTTACTTGATATTAAAAAATCTACTCACAACTTTAGTTTTATTATTGAAATAGGGGATATTTCTTGGAAAATTATCAAATAAACACTCATTTCTACTTTTACCATAGAGTTAGAGCATGTGTCTTGTTATGAATAAACTTTTTAGGAATTATGAATTTAAAAAATTAATGTATGGGTTTCATGTTATTGAAAATATTTCCAAACTATTAGTAATATACTACGATAATATGGGTGTTGTGTAATTATCTCAAAATAATATTATTTCTTCTCATTAAAAAAATTATCACATAAGATGCCTATTTTTTAGTGAGGAAGTTATAACATCTCATAAATGAATTGGGCACTATTTAACAGAGAATATGATTGATGGTTCACTAACTGATGTCTTAACCATTTAATAATTTCATATTCATGTTATCCATATGAGTTTGTTGAATAATTTTCATGTATTATTATTTCTTTTCTGCATGTTTCATAGGGTTTCTCATTATTTTTTATACCCATTAATGTCTATATTTTATATTAAGACTGACATTTTTAGGGAAAAATGATTATAGTTTTTGAATATTTTGAAGTATAGGCTTAACCATACTTCACACATTATGTCTAATAATGGTTATAATTTTGGGTTACCCTAAAAGGTCTAAATGTACTAAATTAAAAACCTGGAATCATGCTAAATAAGGTAACTGGGCTCTCAAAACTACTCCACACATTATGCCTAATAGTGGTCATAACTACGGGTTTCATTTATCCCCATATCAAGGTAACAATGAATTTAACATTCCAAATACTTGATTTTATGTTTCAACAACCCATTGAAATTAATTTCGATGTACCCACTCCCAGGTCAAGCATAAACCAATAGTTTTATAAGTAATCACTACACATCTCAAAACAAGCTCACTCACACTGTGACCTACATGAAATATCACTACAGTTTTAGAGACCCCTCATCATAGGGAAACCACATAACTCTAGAACTATCAATATCCCCAACCACCCAAACATAAGGTCCACATCTACTACCCACCATGTCACCGATATATATATATATATATATACAATTCACAATTATTTTCTTTACACTTTAAAATTTTATATTAACCCAAAAATTCAACAATAAGGGATTAGATAAGTGAAATTTCAATTAAATTAGATCAATTATATAATCAAATTGTATAAATATAAATTTAGTCCTAGATAACATGGACTTTCTTTATACATGGGTTGGCTAGTGCTAGGGAAAATCTCTATACCATGTCTAGACACATTCTTATTCTATTCTGTACCTTTAAAAATAGTAAGACTGTAAAAAACTATAATAAAATTTTACTAGGTCCTACCACCAATCGGTGCTTGAACCATTTTTAGATATAATACCCCAGGAATTCCTCCCCATATGATGGAGGATGCTAACTAATAGTGAGGGTGTCAATTAGTTTGGTGGGAGACTATACCCGAATATTCGATTAAAAAAACATTAGAAATAAACATATGTAAATAATACATTTAATGAAACAATAAAATTTTTCAATAAAAATCAAAATAGTCCACGTAATAAAAAATTAATTTCATAAAATACATTCAGGTAGTCATAATATAACCAAAATATCAGAAGATAAAACTATGAAAACTATGAAAAATGGTCTTGAGTATTAACCTAGACCCAAAACCCATGATTATTATTAGAATCCATGAAAGAAAAAACATCAAGTGATTTACCAAATCTAAATATACAATATAATATTGATAACAGATCAGGTGCCCAACTTCCATGGTTGAAAGTGAAGGGTTTTATTATAACTCGGTAAGACTCAAAAGACCATGTCCCTAAAATTAAAATTCAATTGTTTTTTTCATTGAGATGTGATTTTATAATCAACTATTTATTATCATATTAATATTTGACAAATTTATAATTTAAGTTAAATTTTAATAAAAATACTACTGATGCTTGATCTTTAAAATGGCACTCAACATCATTTTGTATCTACTTTTTCCATCACTGGAGAGTCTATAGTCATGGTACATGTCAAATCATAAATGGTAACAATGTAAAAAACAAGAAAACCAAGGGAATAATAATCCAAGAGAATCTAGATGTTTCAATATAGCATTCTCTCTCAATAAAAATCATACAAAATACAAAGGGGTGAGCCTTTCCATTATTCCAGTATAGACTCAAGGAACCATCCTGGACATTTAGAGGAATGGTGGTATTATAACCCATAGATTATGATGGAGGTATTCCAACCAAATAGATCAAGTATAATATAGTTAACTTATCATTCAAAATTAAATGAGGGTACACCATAAGAATCCAAAATAGCAATCGATGACATTTGATACATAAGACATTACCTAAATCCCAGGGGAGATTCCCTTGGTAATTTCACTTAAATTTCCTTCATTTTCATTTCTTATGAGAACCCTAATCATGATGTGTGTAGAATTTTGTGTATGATATTAATATAATAATGTGTATTTTATTTTTCAATTGATTTTAAATTCATTTATTTTACCAAAATGACATTTTCCTTTTTAAGAGTCTTGTTGTGACTTATTCCACTTTGTATGCAGTAGGTGTTTCTAGGTAATTATTTTATTAAAAAAATTTATGAAGTGATTTAGTTTATTAAATTAATATTCAAGAATATTTATACCAATATTTTATACCCATGATTTTTTTATATAAATTATCTAAATGATTTTCATTCTTGGAGATGAAGTGGTTTTCTTTTAAATTTCTATTCTCTCTTTGAATTAAAATTTTACCCATAGAAAATATTAAATTAAATGAATATGTGGATCGTTTAAAATATTTTTTATGATGGGTGAATTATTTTATCTCTCCCTTGCTTTTTAAATAAAATAATTCATATTTAAGGGCATGTTTTAATGTTAAAAGTTGGTTTTTTAAGTTACACCTAAGGGAGGAAAAACTGTTTTTATCTCTCCCTTAGTTCAACTGTAATGACCAATACCACTCTATCATATACATGAAACCTTTCTTGGAAAATTATCGTTTACCTTGTTGATCATCCCTTTATTGGATATAGGTAAGAATTTTATCTTTGATACTAAAAGGGTTGAAATTGGTTATAAAAATAAAGGAACTTGCAATACAAATTTGAATTAACTATTAAGTTTTTATGTTTTAATAGTTTTATTTTCTATAGTAAATATCCCTTCTTTAATTATGGTTTATGTTTTTTATCGGAAGATAATATTTTTTCTTGTTATAGAATGGATAGAAGCTGTATGTATCATACCGATATGATTTCAATTATGTTTCAAAATAATTTGGAGAATTTTTTAGATTTTTCATTTGATAATGCTTACGATGGAGGTTGTATATAGTTTCCATGCTATAAAGGTGTTGGAATAACATGGTTAATATAGTAATAATTTAGTTACCATATAAAAAAATTGGATTTCAAACAAACTATTATTTTTGGTATCACCATGGAGAGACGAGTCAATGTTCTACCGGTCATGAACAAAATGAAAGAAGTGGCATGGAGAATTTGATATGTGATCAGTTTCCATTTTTCCATCATCCCGAGAGAGATAGTATGCCAGTGAAAGAAGACAATGATATCAACACATATGAGGAAAATACTAAAGATGACGACGAGAGAGTGAAAAATTTATTGGATGATGCTAGAACTCCAGTATATCAAGAATGTACTAAAATGACCAAGTTGGAATTTTTAATGCGGTTATATCATAGAAAAACCATGTATGGAATTTCTACAATTTCTATTGATTATATTATTACATTTTTGAAGGAATTTATTCCTGATGGTGCATATATTCTCCCAAATCATTACAAGTAATGGAAGTTAATTAAGTATCTTGGATTTGATACTAATAAATTCCATCCTTGTTTGAAAGATTTCAATTAATTTTAGGAGGAAACAGATGACCATAATGACTGTAAAGAGTGTGGTACATATCGATGGATGGAAAATGAATATAAAACAACATATCATGTGGAAAAAATGTCATGTGGCACTTTCCATTGATTCTCAGACTTCAAAATCTATTCATGTCTACAAAAATATAAGCTAATATGCGATGACATGATGCTGTGAGAATTAAAGGTAACAATGAGTTGGTTTATCCTACAGATGGATTAGCATGGCAGAAATTAAATGGTGAGAGGTGTTTTTCTAATATCTTATACCCTCATATATGTTTTATTTGATATTATAGCTTCCCATTGTTTTATTTCTAAGAAACTAGTATCTCACTTGTGACTAAAAGTGGAATTAACTTAGAATATCATGAGTATATATTTACATTTTTTTAAGTGGTTATAATGTAAAAAGTTTCACTCAATTACTATTTGTATAAGATTATTTTGACACCTTTTATACTTTTATAATTTAGATATGATCATATTAGATGTGCATAACCCCTCCTCCTTTGGTCGAGCATCCCATCCTAGGTTGCACATCCCCCCTAGGTCGATATTTCCCTCACCCAACGCGAATCTCCCTAGGTCGAGCATCCCCTTCTACATTTTTCTGATTCATCTATTCTTTGACAGTGAGTCACTAATATTTTTCTAGCATAGTTAATTGATTCATTGTTTAGTTTGGGTTAATATTTTTCTGATTCAGGGGGGATGGGTTGGGTTTAGGGGGGAGGGGGAGCTGGGTGCATGGAGGGGGGGGGGGGAGGATCGGTGCAGGGGGGCTGGGGGTGGGGATGTATAAATGGTGAAGGAGGGGCTGGGTGCAGGGAGGAAGGGCTGGGTGTCGGGGGGTGGGAGGGGGGGGATGGGTGTAGGGGGTGCAGGGGGGTGTCCAAGAGGGGGGGTGGGTGGGCAGTGGTGATGCAGGTGGGGGGGGGGACTGTGGGGGGGGGGGGATAGTGGGGGGCATGTGGGGTGGGGTGGGGGGGGCATGTGGGGTCGGGTGGGGTGGGGTGGGGGGTGCAGTTGGGGTGAAAGGGCAGGGGGTAGTGGGGGTGAAGGGGGAATGAGGTGAGAGAGTGTATGGGGAGGGAAGTGTCTAGGGGGTGTAGATGGGGGAAGGGGGTGTCCATGGGGTGCATGCTATGAAGAGAACCAGCAAAAAAAAAATAGCCTAGGCAATCGATTTTCTTTCATGACTTACAATCGGGATTGATGTGAATATAAAATTCAGGAGGTAATGGTTATTTTATACCATTTTTTGAAAGACATTAGTAACCATTTGTTGTGTTTTTAATAAAATTGACTTGGAATATGCCATGATTGCAGAATTAATGATTTCGAGTTTACTTCTGAGTGTGAAATATTCAATCTTCTGGACATTTCTCTGTATCATTGTTGGATAGTTGATCCCCAAGTATGAACTTTGGAATCCAGTACCTTTATATTTTTTTAGAAAAAATATTTTATACATTCTCTCAACTTACAATTTTTCTTTTTCCTTTTTCTTCTTGCCTTATCATAATATGCATGTTTTCATGTATATGCATGACTGGGGGTGTCTGGGTGGGGGGGGGATTCCAGGGGGTGTCTAGGGGGGAGGTGTCCGGGGGGGGGGGGGTCTGGGGTGTGTTGGTTGGGGGGGGGGGGTGAAGGGGGCTCTGGGGGGGGGCAGGGTGTGGGGGTTCATGGGAGGGGGTCTGTCCAGGAGGGGGTGATGGGGGTTTGGGGGGGGGGGAGAGGGGGGCTATCCAGGGGCTGTCTAGGAGGAGGGGGGGGTGTCCAGGAGGGTAGGGGGTGCTGGTGGAGGGGGGATGTCTAGGAGGGGGTGAAGGGTCTGGGGGGGGGGGCAGTGTGCAGGGAACAAGGAGGGGGGTAGGGGGTTCATGGGGAAGGGGGATGTCTAGGGGGTTGGTGGGGGTGTGTAGGGGGTGTCTAGGATGGCAGGGGGTGTGGGGGTGTAGGGGGAGGGGGCTATCCAGGAGGGGGGGTGAAGGGGGATAGGGTTAGTGTGCAGGGTGCAGGGAGGGGGGAAGGGGGTGTAAGGGGAAGGTGGATTTCCAAGAGGGGGGGGGGCTATGAATATGTGCAGGTGAAAGAGCTCAAAAGAGAGTTTGGATTCATGTTTTTGGCTTCCTGATGGCTTTCAATTTTCGATCATTTATTGATTTTGAAGACTTGTAGTGGTATGCAGGATAGGGATGCATGATATATAGAGAACCAATAACAAAACATAGCTGATGAAATTTATTTGCTTCCACGACCTACAACCAGAATTGACATGAATGTAAAATTCAGGAGGTAATGGTTATTTTATAACATTTTTTGCAATAAATTAGTAACCATTGGTTGTGTTTTTAATAAAATTAACTTGGCATACACCATACTTGCAGAATTGATGATTTCAAGTTTAATCCTAAGTGTAAAATATTCAATCTTCTGGACATTTCTCTATATCATGGTTGGATAGTTGATCCCCAAGTATGCACTTTTGAATCCTGTACCTTTATATTTTGTTAGGAAAAATATTTTATACATTCTCTCAGTTTATAGTTTTCCTTTTTCCTTTTTCTTTTTTTATTTCTCTAATATGCATATTTTCATGTATATGCATGCATTGGAGTGTCCGGGGGGGGGGGGGGGGGGGTTCTAGGGGGTGTCTAGGGGGGATGGGGTGTTTGGGGGGGGGGGGGTCCAGTGGGGGGTGTTGAGGGGGGGTGTCCAAGGGGGGTATCTAGGACAGAGGGGGTGTCCAGTGTAAGAACCTGAAACTTATTTTCAGGTATGGGTTTTCTTTTCTGGTGTTTTGAGAAAAAGAGGAGAATCTAGAAATTTAAGTACATGCCGTGTACCTTGTTTCTGTGTGTAGCCATGCAACGGCTGAGTACATGGCTGTGTGGGGTGACTTGGAGAATGCATAAAGAGGGGCCTGGTAAAGGCATATACATGATGTTTAATTTTAAAAGACATGTTGTGTACTTTTATTTTTAATTGTTATATCGGACCAGGGTCACATCTCATTCACAGAAACTCCTTATTCTAACAATTACTCGTCTAGGAGCGACCGAGGAGCGTGATTTTTCCCAAAGCCTCTGATCGTTCATTCGTTCTCTAAATCGACCACCGTTGATTGAGTTGGAATCGTCAAAGTGATTTCTTCTTTTTTCTAGAGCCTCATTCCTTGATTTATCTCCTTTAGTGAGATATCCTTGGTTGAACTTTTTAGACATTTTTGTAGATCTATGAAATTCTAGGCCGAATAAAAGGTTGGAATTCAACTATATCGATCGTAAAATGTAGAGGTAGGTGGTTTGTTCCTTTTCGTAGTTTGTATTTGAATTATATGTGAAAAATCTCTAGAGTGTCTGTTTACTTTTACGTTGCGAGACAATAGGGGGGATGTACATTGTGCTCCCTCAGAGTGTATGTAGTTCCATGTTGTGAGACCGCATGAGGAATTGGACGTTGAGTTCTTTTTTTATAGTGTCTATAGTTACTTATATCAGACCACAAGGGGAATTGATGGTGATTTCTTACTTAGGGAGTCTTTGCTAAAGCTGAACTAGAGGGGTTAGACTATGTTTACATCCCGGAGGGTTGCTTTATTTGATTAGTTGAACCAGAGGGGTTAGGCTATAAGTACTTCCCAGAGGGTTAATTGTTTTTTATTAGCTTATTACTTGATATATGAAAATTAATTCAATTGAAACTGTAGGATTGTTTACTTTTTAGTACTTCATTTTTTACTACTTATTTTTTCTTATTGCCTTCCATATATATTCACTGACTGTTAGGCATAAATATTTGGGTGGTTACCTACTGGGATTCATCTCACACCCTATTTGGGTAATGATTTTGGGACCAAACAGATTATATTGCTGCAGGTATAGATAAGGGAAAACACACTTCTACTTTAGGTACTTGATTGATGTAGAGATAGAGAGAATGATACCAAGCTAAGGCTTGAGATTCTTCTAGAATTTATTTGTTTTCCTTGTACTTTGGTTTAGTACTTTATTCCAGCATTGTTACTTGTTTGGGTGCTTTCCTAGACATACGTATCATGCATCATTTATATATATGTGATTCAGTTGTTTATTACTTTCAGTCTTCCACTGTTTACTTATTGCATGTTATTACTGCTTCCAATATTGTTATCTATTTATTTCTACTGCATTAATCTATCAATGAGGTCATAGTTTCCCCACTATCACACCCAAGTCCCTCACTACTAGTCAGCAGCCTCTAACATTTGGGGAAATGCGCTTGAGGCCATGTGACCAACCAGGTACGGGGCACCTCTGGGTGGAACCCAGAGTCAAGACATTACATAGTGGTTTCAAAGGAATTATTTTCTTTTTGACTTACTTTTTGGAACCTATATCCAGGTATAAGAAGGAATAGGTACGTTTGTAATAAGCTGTTCCCGAGAGTAGCTAACCTGTGTACAAGGAAAAGCTAGTTTACCTCGATTATTGTAATTTTTCTAGTTTTTCAATTATTACAGTTGATTTTCTTACACCGTTGGGTGATTCACATGTTTTATGCTGTTATTGTTGATATTATTGAGGATCTATTTCTGTTTCAACCTAATTATGTGAGGGTATTCCATCTCATCCATCATATAGTCACTTGATAGAGATCACTTGTCATGCATTCTTGCCATACCATTTAGGGTATATTACTGATTGAGTGTTGTTGTGATAGATGTTGTGCTATATATTCTTGATATTGTGATATATGCCTTGATAGAATAACTTATATTTTATAGGGTATTGGATTGTGTAAGGTTTCTTCTGAATGAACTTAAAACTTTGGTTCTTGAGGTGTTATGGGCCCTCATGGATCAGAATTTGGTGAATCATTGCATTTTTACTCCTTGAATATGACATTTATAAGATTCCAAGATTTGATTCGCGGGGAGTATGGGCCCCCATGGATGAGAATGTGGAACTTAAATGTTTATTTCAGTGTTTTATGGGCTTACAGAGTAGTTTCCGAGGCTTACTATCCTGAAAAATCTAGAATACATGGTGGATATTGTTGAACACACACCATGTATCTTGTTCGGGAAAGAACTGGTTTTCTTAAGTATACATCATGTACTGTATGTACATGCCTTGTAGTCTCTAACCATGTCACTGGCTGTGTGGACATAGACCTGGATTTGGTAAATCTTTAGTGGAACATGCTGTGTACTCGACGTACATGCCGTGTGTATAGACCTTGTGTCTAGACATGTAACCAACGACACAAGTGGATAAAATCCTTCTAGTACATATCGTGTCTATAAAAAACACACCGTATAGAGTCAAACTTTTCTCTGACCATGTGTCTAACGGCACGGTCAGATGAAACTTTAGTGGTACACACCGTGTTCAGGGAGAACACGCTGTGTAGTCTAGTTTTAGGAGAACTGTGTGGGTTTTACATGTAGAAGAACTCGAGTAGGGGAAAATGATTAAATTACATGCCATGTCTTGGGATAACACGCCATGTGTATAGGGTGTTACATGACCAAGGTTGGTAGGAGTACATGCCCTTGTGAAGGATTAAAGGAACATGCCATGTAGGGGTCATACATTCCATGTATCCTTGTTTTGAGAAATTTAAATGCTTTCTTTATCCTGTACCTTTCTTGGAATTCTAAGTTTAAATCCTTTATAATCCTGAACTAAGGTGTAAAATTGACCTTGTAGAGTCATACCACTGATACTTCCTCTGGTTGTATGCTAGTTACAGGGTAGTGACCAGACACTGGACATGGAAAACCAGGAACTGCCAGTAGATCCTCCATTCGTGCCTGTCTTGGAACCATCCATTATCTTGGATACATGTGTCAATGCAAAGTTTCGAGAAGGATTTATGAGGTTAATTCTTACCTTTTAAGTATTACCACCTCCTACCCCATCGATGGCAGATTTGACATGGGTTTTTCAACATTAACATCCTCCCACCTTCACTGGGGATGGAGTACCTCAGGCTACAGAGTTATGGTTAGAGGCCATGCTTTTGATCTTTGAGCATATGGAGACACCTCCAGAGAGTAGGGTGAAGATCTCTATGTACATGCTTCAGGATTCCTCCAAGAGATGGTGTGATGTTATATCTCAGGACAGGACACCAACAGGTTATGGCTTCAGATGAGTTCTAGCATGCCTTCTATAATTACTTCTACCCGGAGACTTTGAGGGCTGATCGAGCCCTAGAGTTATGAGTCTAGAAAATGGTACTCTTTTCGTTATGGAGTATTCTTATCGCTTCAAAGAGCTGTATCACTTCACACCCATTCCAGGGGGAGATGAGTTATTTCTGTAGAGGAAGTTTGAAGATGGTCTCAGGCACAACATCCGATCTCAGGTGAACATATTCAGGTTAAATTCCATCATCTCTATAGTCAACTAAGTGCTTATCACAAAGCACAATATGAGGGATTATGGGGCTGTGAGCTAGGGAATCCTAGCATCTATAGTTTTTACCCCTCCAAATGACAATAGGAAGTATTGCAGGGAGTCTACAAGAGAAGATCCGAGGAGACGAGATACTTCTTCTAGTAGGTAGGTGGCGTGCTACTAGTGCAGGAAGAGTGAGCATATGAGGTCACATTTCCCGAGAGACCAAGTGGAGTGCCGATATTGAAGAAAGATTGGTTATCTTTAGTGTTTCTATCAGTTTTTCTCACCAGCAGCTGGTGATATGAGTTCTACTATGACTCCACATTCAAGAGCAAGACCACCAGTTTCTCATTAGTCAAGAAACTGGAGTTCTTTCGGCCGTTCAAGCTGAGGTGGAGGTCACGGCCGTGGTATCCATTTAGAAGGATTTTAGTGGCAACAAGGTGAATCAGATCAAGGTGGTCAGGTAGTGTCACAGGGCCATGGTACGGGTCAGATTTTCGCAGTGGAGCAGAACCAGCAAGAGCAAGATCCTGACCTTCTACTGTTAGAGGTACAATTATAGTTGACTTAGTTTTAGCTTCATCACTTTTTGATATATATGCTTCTCATAGTTTCATATCTATTTCTATTATGTAGAGCCTTTGACTCTGTATCTTTACTTCTTCTAATGTTATGAAGCTGGACACTCCGTTGGGTACTAGAACGACTAGTGTACGTTAGTGCAATGAGTTCCCTCTTGAGGTTAGTGGGTGTCAGTTCTTATGGGACCTTTATGTCTTAGATATGACAAGATATGATGTCATTATCAGAATGGATTGGTTGTTTCCCTACTAGGCTATTGTCGAATTTTATCATCATAGGGTGAGTTTCAAATCACCAGAGGGAGGTTTCTTCTTACATAAGGGTGAATGGGACGTCCAGGAAAGAAGAGAAGGACCTGAGCATCATGGGTTGGGAGGAGTTATAGCCTAGATTGCTAGTCTGTATCTAGATGACTCAAGTACTTCACAGTTGGACTTTCATCTAGTGTTTTATCATTTTAGGAATGTATTTCTAGAGGACTTTTCAGGTTTGCCTCCAGAGTGAGAGGAAGAATTTTTTATTGAGCTTTTTCCAAGAGCAGCACCGGTGTCCATTCCTCCTTATAGGATGGCTACACTTGAGTTATAAGATCTCAAGAAGAAGCAAGAGGAGTTACAGGAAAAATGTTTCATTAAACCCAATACTTCCCCTTGGGTTTCCTCTGTCCTATTTGCAAAGAAGGTAGAGGGTACCGTCAAACATTGTGTGGATTATCGGAAGATAAACCAGTTTTTGGTCAAGAACCGATATCCCTTGTCACGGATTGATGATTTCTTTGACCAGTTTCGAGGATCCTGGGTGTTCTCAAAGTTTGAATTGAGATCTGGTTACCATCAGTTGTGTGTTAGAAGATCTGATATACCTCATACATCCTTTCAAAGAAGGTATGATCTATATGAGTATATGGTTATTACATTCGGTCTCATGAATGTGCCTGCAGTTTTCATGGCACTGATGAACCGAGTATTCCATCCATAATTGGATTCTTTCGTGGTAGTCTTTGTAGATGATATCTTGGAATACTCTCACACTTGATACGACCATTCCACACATCTTGAGATCATTTTGAGTACACTGAGAGAGCATCAGTTATATGATAATCTCTCAAAATTCAACTTTTTGGATGGATCAAATTCACTTCATGGGTCATGTTATCTTAGATACAGAAGTATTAGTAGACCCCGAGTAAGTAAGAGAAGTAGTTTAATGGGAATACAAGAATAATTTCTTTGAGGTATGAAGTTTTATAGGCATGTATGGATACTAAAAACATTTCATAAAAGAATTTTCACTCTTAACAACACCACTGACGGGCCTGAATAAAAATGGTACGAGGTACTTGTGGTCAAATTCTTGTGAGTCAGCCTTTCAAGAGTTGAAAGGGAGGTTTACTTCAGCACTGATACTAGTATTTCCAGAGCCAGGAAAGAGTTATACTATTTATTGTGACGCATCAGGTATCGGGCTGAGATTTGTGCTTATTCAGGGGGAAGTAGTCATTGTGTATGGGTCTCGACAGCTGAGGACACATGAGAGGAATTAACTGATGCACGATCTCAAGTTGGCTGTAGTTATTCATTCCATACGCTATTAGAGAAATTATCTTTTGGGAGATCATTTTTTAGTTTTCACCAACCAAAAATGTCTCAAGTATATCTTTAGACAGCGTGATCTGAATTTGAGACAGCGAAGGTGGGTTGAGTACCTTTAGACTTTTGACATTGAGCTTTCCTACATACCTGGGAAAGGCAATGCTATGGATGATGTGTTTAGCTAGAGGACTCAAAAAAAGAATGTTTAAGAGGAAATTAGTGAGTGGAAGCTTATAGATATGTTATCTGAGATGCATTTGGAGTTGCACGACACACAATGATAAAAACTTCTTTCTTTTGTGGCTGTTAACTCTACTATACTTGATCGAGCACGAATGAGGAAAATATCAGATTCTAAATGCCTAGTTGTATAGGAGAGTGTGTCGGGAGAGGAACCTATTCCTAGATGGGCCGTAGGCGAGGATAAGATCTGGCATTTCCATGGGTGCATATGGGTGTTAGTAGACATACGTGAGGAGATGACGCATGATTTTCATTCCTCAGTTTGGGAAGTTCTTTCTGGCGTCACCAAGAGGTATCAAGATCTACACCGTCATTATTGGTGGACAAGTATGAAGAGATATTTTACTGGATTTCTCATGAGGTGTTTGATCTGTCAGTAGGTGAAGGCAGAGTATCAAGGACTAGTAGGGCTTTTGCAGCAGTTACCCATTCCCGAGTGGAAGTGGAACGATGTCACGATGGATTTCGTGATAGGTTTTCCGAGGTCACAGCGAGGGAATGATGTAGTATGAGTTGTCATTGAAAGAGTCATGAAGGTATCACACTTTTTACTAATCAAGTAGACCTTCAGTGTTGATGAGTTGGGAAGGTTTTACATCTGAGAGATTGTACGTTTACATGGATTTACACACTCTATTGTTTCAGAAAGGGACACCCATTTTACTTCTCGGGTTTGGTAGGGACTATAGAGTGCTTTGGGTACACAAGTAATTCTGAGTATAGCATACCATCCCTAGATAGATGGAAAATATGGGCATATGATATAGGTGCTGGAGTACATGCTTCAAATATGCATCCTAGATTTTGGAGGTTCTTGGTAGAAGCACATACCTCTTATGGAGTTTACCTATAATAATAGTTTTCATGAAACTATTCAGATGGAACCTTATAAGGCTTTGTATAGTAGGCCATGCCGATCACCCCTATGTTGGCTGGAAGCAGGAGATGCAACTATGTTTGGACCTTGTCTTGTCCAGGATACCACAAAGCATATATAGTTGATTTAGAATAGGATGAATACTACACAGTCACGACAAAATTTATATGTTGATTAATAAATATGAGCTCTGGAGTTCGTAGTCAGAGATCAGGTTTTCCTACATGTCACACCAAGGTTGGGACATATAAGGATTAAGAGATAGGGTAATCTTTTTCTGAGATATGTTGGACCGTTTGAGGTTTTGGAGAGTGTCGGGCTAGTTGCCTCTAGGTTTCAGTTACTTTAGAGGTACCAGGCTATGCATAACGTCTTCCACATTTCTGAGTTATGACATTACTTATCAGAATTAGCTCATGTTTTTCAACCCAAGGTGGTTGAGTTGGAGGTGGACACCTCATTCAAGGAGCATCATATTCGGATTGTTGATCATTGTGCGAAGTTTCTCTGTGGTCGGTCTGTTCCTCTGGTAGGAATACTATGGTAGTACAGGTGGGTACATGATGAGACTTGGGAGAGGGAGGCGATGTACAATCATAGTGGCCGGATCTGTTTGAGGATTCTTCTTCTATGCCACCTTTCTAAAAAAAATCGGGGATGAATTTCTTTAAGGGGGGAATTTTATAAGAACCCATACCTTCTTTTTAGGTATGAGTTTTCTTTTCTGGTGTTTTGAGAGAAAGATGAGAATCTAGAAATTTAAGGAGTACACACAGTGTACTTAAGAGTACACGTTGTGTACCTGGTTATTTCGGGTAGCCGTGTACTGGCCGTGTAACGGCTGAGTACATGACTGTGTGGGGTGACCTAGAGACCGCCTAAAGTGGGGTCTGGTAAAGGAATATTCACGCCGTGTACTTTAAAAAGACATGCCATGTACTTTTATTTTTAATTGTTATATCTGACTAGGGTCACGTCTTTTTCATAGAAACCCCTTCTTCTAATGACGCCTCATCTAAGAGTGACCGAGGAGCATGATTCTTCTTTGAGCCCCTAATAATTCATCCTCTCTTCGAATCAACCATCGTCGAATACGTTGGAATCTCCATAGTGAGTTATTCCTTCTTCTAGAGCCTCATTCCTTGATTTCTCTCATTTCATGAGATATCCTTGGTTGAATATTTTAGATGTTTTTGTAGATATACGACTTTATAGGTCAAATCAAAGGCTGGGATTCAACTATATTGATCGTACAATGTTGATGTAGGTTTTTTTGTGCCTTTATGTAGTTTTATTTGAATTATATATGCAAAATTTCCCAATAACCTAGTTTGAGGTATTGCGTGTTTAGAGATTTTAACCTTGTTGATGCTTGCTATGCCTGTTTTCTTGGGTTAGGACTCTTGTTTTTAAACAAGGTTATTTTCCCATGCTATGGAGGTGTTTTCCCATGTTTTATTTGATATTGGTCATTTGGTCTAGTTTTTCCTGGTAGGCGGCTTGCTTTCCATGCCTAGTGTTTTTAGGATGGAGTGTTTTATTTGATGCTATTATATGTTTTGTAGCTATTTAGCCAAGTAATTCTTGAGTTTTACTTTGGCTGTTGAACATCATTGGGCACCATTGACTTACACAAGGCTGTGTGAACCTGGTGTAGTAGACCATAGGGGGAATGGATGTGGAGTTCTTCTCCCGAGTGTCTGTTTACTTTTATGTTGCAAGACCATAGGGGTGATGAAATTTATGATCCCTTAGAGTGTCTGTAGTTCCACGTTGCGAGACCACTAGGGGAATTGGACATTTAGTGCTTTCTCAGAGTGTCTATAGTTACCGATACGAGATCACAAGGGGAATTTTCAGTGAGTGATTCCTTAGAGAGTCTTTGATAAAGCTAAACCAGAGGGGTTAGACTATGAGTACATCCCAGAGGGTTTCTTGTGTTTTATTGGTTGAACCAGAGGGGTTAGGTTGTGAGTACTTCCCAGAGGGTTACTTGTTTTTGATTAGATTTTTACTTGATATATGAAAATGAATGCAATTAAAACTGTACGATTTTTTACTTTTGATTACTTTATTGTTTACTGCTTCATTTTTCTTATTTTCTTCCATATATATTCACTGACTATTAGGCATATATGGGTTTGATATAACACCCAGTTTGGGTCATGATTTTGGGCCCAAACACATTATATTGATGCAGGTATACTTTAGGTACTTTATTGTTGTGGAGATGGAGAGCATGAGACCAAGATGAGGCTTGCATTGCTGCAAGAGATTATTTGTTTTCTTTTTTACTTTGGTTTAGTTCTTTATTCCAGCATTGTGACTTGTTTGGCCACTTTCCTATACATATGTATCATGCATCATTTATATATATGTGCTCCCGTTGTTTATTACTTACAGTCTTTAGTTGTTTACTCATTGAAAGTTATTACTACTTACACTATTATTATCTATTTATTTCCACCATATTACTCTACCAATGAGAGAATAGTTTCCCCACTATCACACCCAAGTCCCGCAATACTAGTCGGCAGCCTTTAGAATTTGTGGAAATGCGCTTGAGGCCATGTGACCAACCGGGTACGGGGCACATCTGGGTGGCACCTGGAATCAGGATGTTACATACGGGGGGGCCCAGTGGGGGGGGGGGGGTGGTCTGGGGGGGTGTCCAGGGGGGGTTCGGGGGGGGGGGGGGGGGTTCAAGGGGGGGTGTCTAGGGGGAAGGGGTGTCCAGGGGAGGAGGGTGTGTTCAGGGGGGGGGGTGTCTAGGGGAGGGGGGTGTGCAGGGGGGTCCAGTGGGGGTATAGTGGGGGTTTAGTGGGGGGGGGGGGTGTCCAGGGGGTCTAGTGGGGGGTGTCTAGGGAGGGTGTCCAATGGGGTGCCTAGGGGGGTCCAGTGGGGTGTGTCCAGGGGGGTCTAGTGGGGGGTGTCCAAGGGGGGTGTCTTGGGGGGTGTCTGGGGGGGGGTGTGCAGGGGGGTGTCTAGGTGGAGGGGGTGTCTAGGAGGGGTCCAGGGGGTTTCTAGGGAGAGGGGTTGTCCAAGGGGGTTCTATACAGGGAGGATTGAGGGGTGTGCATGGGGGGCAGGGGTGTGGTTTCATAGTGGTTCCATTGTTTCTGATATGAAATTTTCCATTGTTTTATAGTGGTTTGCATTCTGGTTTGTAGGAGAAAGGTGAAACCAAGGTGGGCGGCTTCTGTTTCTGGGAAAAACTTATATACCCATAGTTCTTTAAACTGTGGGTATATATGCTTCTACGAAATTATCTATACCCATGGTTTAACAAACCGTGGGTACATGTGCTATGAAGAAAACTATCTACACCCCCATTTTAGTTAACTGTGGGTATATAATTTGTGATGTAAAAATGTATACCCATAGTTCTGTAAACCATGGGTATTGATATATATGTACATTTTACCAGAACCATGGGTAATATGAAATTTCGGCGGGCTATACCCACGGTTTCTACAAAACTGTGGGTATAGGGAAATACTGATGCCTTAGGAGCCCATGGTTCATAAAACTATGGGTATATCCTATACCCACACTTGCATGGGCTATACACACTATTTGAAACTGTGTGTATAGGGAAATTTTCCAGTAGTGTAACCATGAAAATTAATTCATTAGAATTTATATTTAATTTACTAATAATATATTTAGTATTCATAATAAATAATTTGAATCCAAAAATTTAAGTAATGATATTTTGGTTTCCTTACATTCCAAAATTTATAAAGAGGATTAAGAAAATTAAGATTTATGGTGTATAATGCAGTATTAATGGAATCAACCCAAAATATCTAGTTAATTCATATTCCTACGATATAAACAAAGAACTTCTTGATGTTTATTATTACTTCTTTCAAATATCTAATTCTATTGTGGAGTTCTTCATGCTCAAAATTTAGGTTATCTGAATTTTTTACTAGAAAATGTTTCAAATTAAATATTCACCAATTATGATCCTTGATCACATCAAATATCTATTAAAATATTGGTTTTCTCATTTTAAACCATAAAATAATACTTTTTAAATAAAATTAGTGTTTTTATTGGGGTGTAAGAAAAATAAAAAGTGTAACTGGTATAGTAATTAATTAGAACTCAAAAAAGTCTTCACCACACATACATTCAGTTTTTTATGGTCTGAAGTGAATCATATTCTCTATTTATATTAGACTGAATTTAGAGAATTATATAAGTTATTTAAAACTAAATTTACAATTATTTAAATATTAGAATTTATCATAAAAATTAGGGTAATTAAACTTATATTCTTAAAGATCTGTTATATGATAGTTCTTTGAATGCATTTTCAAGGTAAAAACATTTTAGTTTCATAATAATCTATGATAAAGGTAAGAATGATCCTCCATTATAATCATGCATATTATTTTTAGGCATGAAAATTCTTCTAGGTCTATAGTATAAACATTCTCATACTTACTGCTATAAAATATGTGAATTCCTTCGAAATTTTTGGTGGTATATTAATCATTCCCAAAGTTCATAATGTAAACATCATCACATAATTAACCAATTCAAATGATGTTTTTCTCAAGTTATAGAACATAATGAAAATTGGAAATTAAGGTATCTCCATGGATATATAAATAACCTATGCCCATAACCCATACAAAACTATATATCCATATTTAAATTTGTTTAAGATTTAAAATTAAGAGTTATTTTTAGTCATGTGTTTGGAAAAACCACTAACTACATTACATTGTTTCCCATTATTACTAGAAAAATTATCCTAAAATGTATAAAACTAAAAATTTTGAATGTAAGATTATTTATGTTTAGAAACATTAGCAATAAAAACCTTATATTAAAATATCTTCATATCATTTTTGTATTGATCAAAAATATATATCTTAAAAATACAAGGCTTAATAGTTCTAATAAATGTCCTCCATCATAAAGAGTATCTATTTTTTCAAGTGTCTACCCTTTTTACATGCAAAAAAATGTGCATATACTTGAAAAATGTATTCATAATGAAAATTATTATTTCTAGTTGAGGAATACCAAATTAAAAATTATATTTAAGGTATTTAAATATTTCTAGGAATTTATATATCATCCCAAGATTAATATACATGGGTATTACATCTTTTTAAATGAATATTAAATACATTACTAAAAAACATTCCCAAGGACCATAATAGTTTAGTGCCTTTTGAAAACATGGAAGCATAATATTCTAACTTGATCAATGATCTTCAACATTTACCATAAATATATTATCCTTTAGTACTCTTCTCAAGAATACCATTCTTAAAACCTTTCTTCATAACCTGAGGAATATAAATATAAGAAAGGGTGTGCTTAAATGACCAGTAACAAGAAACAAGGAAGATACATAAGAATAACATAAGAATAAGGGTGTGATATAATGATCATAATATTGGAAAACCATACCCTACATATCAATGATCATAATCATCAATAATATAATAAACATTGGTAGTTTATAATACATGATTCATAAAGGAATAAAACATGAGTCATGAGATCATAACATTTCTATAATACATACTTATAAAATACACACCAGATTATAACATTGTGAACATGGGTAACAAGAAACATGTTCACTCATTATGTTAAGGACATACACTCAAGACTCACATAAACATATGAATATGAAACCGAGTCCACACATAAAATTGTGAACATGTAATCAGGTTCACATATAATAATGTGAACATGTAATCAGGTTAACACATAAATTTTTGAACATATAATTAGGTTCACACATAAGATTGTAAATAAGTAATCATGTTCGTGCATAAAATTATGAACAAGTAACTAAGTTCACATATATTCAGCTTCACATCTTGGATGGGACACACAAACATCACTAGTGGAATCCCTATCTTATAATATCGAGTTTACTCCCTATTATATCCATGTCTATATGATAAAATATATAAATCATTACCCAATTAATTAGAGGTACATATAGGTACCACCCATCACAAAACGAAATAATACATATGTATTCCCCAAGATTATAAACACCCAACATGATATAACACCTGAAATAAAATGGGTATTATAAAAATATCATCATTTCTTTACCTATGAAAAAACATAGGTTTCCTAATCATAACATAACCCATGAAAAGGAAAATGTTTCATAAGCATATAACCCATGGAAGAAAAATGAGATTTATAAAAAAAATTCATCTTAAACACTAACTATATAAAGAAATAATTAGAATGGTGTCCTTGGATCATATCCCTAGTAAGGCATGGGTAACATCAACTAAGGTCATTTTAGATGAGAAATAATTTTGATTGATCATTTAAAAAAGTTCATGAGTAAAATAAAATTTCTTGGAAAATAATTTTTAAAACATGAATATTTTTTTGAAAATCCATTTCATTTAAAATAACCATTAAAACATACAAAATAATCTTTGAAAATAATTTAAAACACTTTTAAAACATAAAACATTGAAAAAATAATTTTATTTAAAAACAAAATTAAAATACAAATCTCTCCAAAATATTATATAAAAAATTTTAATTTTTAATATATTCTTTAAAAAGTATAATAGAAACATCAATTAATGGCGTGTTCATGATGGTAGATAACCATGTACACGACGTATATGAAAAAATAAATATTCCTTTCATATTATCGGTAAAAGTCAAAAAATAATTGATAAAAAAATGTAAAGAAGGTTCATTTTAAAAACATTTTTTAAAAATTTAAAACATGGGTAAAAATTTATTTTTATAATCATAGGAAAATCACAGAACATTATTGAAAATATTTTTAGAAAACATGGCTTTGGGAGAAAACCGGTTTCTTACCGAAGAGAGAAATAAAGTCAAATTTTATTCAATACAATTTCATAGTTATCATAAGTAATAAAGAGTGAAAAAATGGTAAAGTTACTTTATTATATCATTAATAAACATATAGTAATAACATTCATGATAATTCTTGAGATATGGACCATAAGATTTCATCAATAGAAGTATAATAATAAACAATCCTGATAAACGACGAGATTGTAGAAATAAGCTCTTACCACTTTGGTAACATTGAATCATAATCCACATGAAATAATAACATTACATAAAGATTAAAATATTATTAAAATAGTATATTGAAGATATAACATGTAAAAGGGTCAGTGTATACACCTCGTAAAAGAATATAGGTGCATAACATAACATGAGTCTTAAAGAAGCCAAACTGAGAAAACAATTCCCTTACCACTTTAGTAACATTGAAACCATAACCCCATGAAAGATAGATCCTCAAATGGATGTGAAATTTTTAAAAAAATTAAGTATAATAATCATAAATTACATTAACAGGAATTATAGAGAACACATATAAGAAATATGTGGTGAATATAGCATTTGTCTCACAAAAGTAGAAAGTGAGACAAAAATCTATTACCTTAAGTCTTGAATTCTTTAATACAAATTGAAACCTAATTTATAGTAAATATAATTTTATTATAAATCTATTAAAAACACATATTCATATATATAATATCACATATGGTTTTCTTATGACCTTTTTATTACCTAATTTTAACAATTCCATGTTAAAGTTATGTTTTGGGTAATAACCACATTGTTTTTTAGATAAGATTTCATTTTATATATTTGTGGTCCTCTTACTTTAATGATGATTTAATCATATAAATAATTATAATCATGATATAGATATCATATATATTAATTGTATATGTATATATATTGATTTATAAAATTTATAGGTAAAAAATAAAATACATTGTTCCTGGAAAGGATCAGTTGTACGTATGCATAAATGTTACTTAGATTTTCTTGTTGAATAAAAATAAATAAAATTATATGAGATATTATAATTATGTATTAATTTTAATTTAATATTTATCACATTTTTTTATTAAACCCATCCTTAATACATTTTACTTAAAGTGTTAACAAATTACATTGCTTTGTGAGGTGGTAGTCTGTCATGCAGATAAATAACGTTATCATATTCCCAAAAAATAGAAAGCATAGTGGTATGTGATATGTAGAAATTAAATAATAATAATAAAATCATAAAAAAATAAAAATAATATATAAACTATAAATCCATAATTATTCTTAACCCTGAATAGTGGTAATGGAGGAACGAATGACATCTGATCATGAGGCGATAGTCCTTCAAACACACGAAAAATGATTATGTATCCCATTTGATGGAAGTATGTGAAGTTTTAGGTAATAAAATTAAAATAAAAACATCTCATTATATCTATTATAGTTATGTTATTATATAATCTCAATATAAAAACATTTTAATGGGTTTGAGGAAGAAATAAAATAAAAACATTCACTAATGAACGCTACATCTTAGGGAATATCTTTTTAGTTTATGCCAAAGGAATTACTTGGTTGGATTTATGAAAAAATTAAGGATTATAGGTTGAGATGAGGTAATTGTATAATTTATTTATTCATGGGTTTGAGAATCCAAATGTGTTGATATGTGTGAATAATTGAGTAGGGTGAGTTCCCCTTTATAGTGGAGGAGGGAAATTATTGTAAATACCAAAAGATAAACACTATTGGGAGGTCTAACTTACATAATGTGCCTCAAATAATGAATAATATTTGCTAAAATAATCGATATGGTCTAAATATTTAAATAAAATGGGGTTTTTACATTTTTAGGTCATTTATCTCTTTAATTTTAATGTTTATCTCCTTAGTAAAATGTTTTTTCTCTTAATAATCATTGCTTAATTTTAAGTGTTTTCACCAATAATCTTAGTAAAAAAATAATTTGAACTTATTAAAAATTATAAATTATTATTATTTAAAATATTTAATCCATATTTACAAATTAAATTCATTTAATTGGAATAAATTAATTTAAAATTAATCTCATAGATGAGACAAAACAACATGTTTTTAAAGTTTAAATGTTAAAAAGTTTAAATGTTTTTATAAAAGTTTTAAATTTCAAATTGATTACAATGACATAAATTGTATTAATTGATATATAATTGATATAATTATAATTTAAAACTAATTTAAATAAATAAATAATTTAGACAAAAATGTAGTTTTAAATTAAAATTAAATATTTTTCACTATACATAAAAACAAATCTATTCAAAAAAATAAAAAAAAAATTAACCAAAAGATAATGTTGAGGTTAATATTTAAAAAATTAAGTTTTTTCATCAAATATAATTTATAAAAGGGTTAAAACTTAGTTTAAAAAAAAGCGCACCATTAAAAGATGGTAAAACACATTTTTAGAAAATACAGTTTTAAGCGTAAAAATAGATTCATTCTTATCTCTTGTCTAGTAAACATATATGTTAACTGTTTAAAATTTAATGGAATATATAATATATACATTACATTAAAATATTTCCAAAAAAGTTATTTTTTTAATTTATTAATATAAAACATGATTGTTCTTATAAAAATAGTTTTTTAGTGAAATGTATCCTTTTATTTTAAAAAAGGTTTTATTACCATTTATAATTAACTGGTTAGTAATGAATTCATTAAATAAACATGTAAAATGCATATTTTCATAATTTGATGAATATTATTCATAACTCCGATTCCAAAGACAAGGTGACAACTATAATATTAAAAAATAATATTAATAATATATTGTAGTTTGGTAAAACTCAGTTATATTTATAACACAATCTATCAAAGGAACTTGGTATTGTGTCTAACAGAATCCTAAATTAGTGTTTTGTATACCAAAATATAATCTCATTGTTTCATGTTGTGAAATATTAAATTTTATTTTTGTGTATAATTCAAGATTAATTTTTTGTAACGTGTAATGAGAACCATCAATGAATTTTAATTTATTAAAAAAGAAGTAAATCATAAAAACTAGGGACATTATATTATACCCCCTTTAAAATTAATGTCTCCCTCAAAATTCATTTGGTTTGTTTATGTTTTAATACATTAAAGTTAATTTCATTGAAAACCACATTATAAAAATTCATAATAAAACTTCCTTTAAAAATGGAATGTTGGAAATATAACAGTTAAACAAAGTAACTCATAACTAGGTTTCCATATAGGAGAACGTTGATTGGAAGTGAAATCATAGACATGGAAGAGAAAACTAACACAAAAACACTAATAGAGAGTGATAGAAATCATGTTCAGGATAAATTTAATGACCTCAAATCTATAAACCATAGAGGCTTGAAAATTTCATTTGCTATCATAAAAAAATGATGAAAAAGAGACAATATTTTATTTCAAGACCCTTTTCCTAAAGTTGAAGATTTTTCATGAGAAGGTATACTTACTTAACTTAATTATATTTCATTAGTAGAATCAAATTATTTGGTTATTCCTTGATCAATTCCCAATTCATCTCTTACACCAAGAAATTAAGGTGAATTTGTTTTCCTTGAAGAATTAATAGATCATAAAATATATTAATAGACTGATAAGTCATTATACCTATCTTCGGGTATCATAAAAAAGGTTATCATGGGTTATATAATATGAATAAATATTCATATAGTGAAGTAATACATTAAAATATAAAACCTCTTCCAAATATCAACTAAAAACCACTCCATTAATGGTTAACCTTATAACCCTTCCAAAATATAATTCAATATTTATTCATTAACTATGATCTTATATTATACCCAAAAAATTTTAATTAGAAACTTGGGTCCATCCTTGTACTGATAGAATATCAAATGTGATTTTATTATTCTAGAATCCATGTAGAGGTAGATAATCATATAAAATTTCACTAAAGGATGAATAATATTATTTTGATAGGGCTTATTCAATCAAAATAATACATTAAATTACTAACTAAGTTGGGGATGATAAGTATTCCTAGATTATCATAGTTCACTTCATCCATTATAATATCATAGGATTTCTCTTTTTTCTTTGTCTTTAGATGTTATTATGGATTATCATCCACAATAGTACTTGGATTGGAGCACTTTTTAGCATAATTCCCAAACTCTTTATAATTGTGGAATTGAAGTGTGTGAGGTGAATTATGTGGGTATTTCTCATTATTCACATCAGTTGAAATCCTTTTTTCTATAAATTTAACATTAAACTGCTTGATGAAATTTTGTTACACACTTAAAAATTTGTTAGTCCCCTTAAAATAATTCCCTCCAACTTTATTCCCACACTTTTACCATAAAAGAAAAATCATCTATTCTCTTTAGGGTTCTAAGATTTTCCATTGAAATCCATCTTCCTATTCTTTTCAAAACCATGATATTGATGGAAAAATCCAATATCCCTTTTCGTACAAATAATGGGAGGAAAATAATTAATGAAAAAAAGTTCTTGAACTCATGACAATATATGGATTAATCTTTATCACGTTTCATAATATTATTGATAAAGGTCCACCATCGATTTGATTCACATTCCAAGCAATAATCGACCAAAATAAATTTTTCAAGTTCTGAATAATGGAGAATGGGAAATATATTTTCAGTGGTATAGATCCATTTCTTAGAAACTAGTGGATTTTTCATTCCATTAAAATAAGGTGGGTGTTTTCTTATGAAGGATTAAAGAAAATATTGTTTACTCCTTTGATCATTTGGAAGTTCAACATGACTCATGTCTTGATACAGTTATGTGGTGATGGAAATAGGGGGTTTCATTCTATATCCCATTATAATCGGTTTCTCAAAAAGAAAATAATTTCATTTTATCTTTCATTCCTTATTAAAATGATCCCTTTGGGTTCCAACCATTGACTAATACCAGAAAGTATAGCATGAGGAGAACTTACAATAGAGGAAAACTATATAATCATGAAAATTTACTTATATGATGTCTAAATCATAACACCTTATTTTTAATATATGACATGTTATTATTTAATCCATTCCAACTAAGGTTTATCATAGGTCATTCATAATCATATTCTATTTTAATCCTTAATTATTATTTGTAAATAGTTTTTTATTTTCAAAATTATATACCATGGGAGTGTCAAACTAGGTGTGTAGCAAGGACTGTTGCCATGCACCGGTTCTCGATCGAGTCTAGATCAATATGGTGTTCTCAGGAAAGTTAATGTTAGTTATATATGTGGTAGAGACACATCCAATCATAGTGACCAAACATGGATATTTTCTTGGAAACAAATCACTCTATCTATTACTAATATTTGAGCACATTTTCCCATAATTTGACTCATCCTTAGACTTATTCTTACGGACATCCCAAAACATACCTATAGAAATATCCTTATGGATCTCACTAATATTTTCACATCCTAGTTTATAAAGGTTAACTAAATCTTTCCATTGATACCAACTATAATGACCCAATATTAACATACATTTATATTACATCTTTTTAGATAAATATTAAATACATTACAAAAACACTTGCTTGAGGAACATAATAGTTTAGTGCCTTTGGTAACAAGGAAAAATAATATTCTTACATGGTGAAATATATTCAATATTTCCCATAAATATATTCCCCTTTATTACTCTTCATAATCATACCCTATTTAAAACCTTTCTTCATAACCCAAGGAAAGGAAACATAAGAAACTATGAGATCAAATTCTTATTAATGGAAAACACAGAAGTTTCTTAAGAATGACACATATATAAGGGTATGATATCATGAGTATAACATTGTAAAACCATACCCATCATATCAAAGATCATAAAAATGAATCATAGAATAAAGGCTGTAATTTTATAAGACATTAATCATATGAAAAAAACATGACTCGTGATAGGATAACATTTTTATAAGACATAGAATTATGAAAGCACACTAACTTATAACATTAAAAACATGTGCAAATAGAAGCAGGTTCAAACCCCCTACAAAGATTTTTTTTTTCTAATTTTCTAAAATTCCAGTTTAAGGATAACAAGTTCACTCATTATGTTAAGTACATGAACTCAGGACCTATAAGAAACTTATGGACATGAAACCAACTCCACACATAACATTACTAAAATGTAATTAGGTTCACACATAACATTGTCAATGTGTAATTAGGTTCATACATAACACCATAAAAATGTAATCAAGTTCATGAATAACATTGTGAAGATGTAATCAGGATCAAAAATAACATTTCAAACATGTAATCTGGTCCATGTATAAGTGGATACCCATATTCAGTGGGACACACCACCGTCCTCAGTGGAAGCCACGTCTTAATGTACTCGGTTCACTCTCTATTCCATCCATTTCTATACAATGTGATATAAAAATATTTACCCAGTGAATTGGAGGGAGATATAGGTATTAATATTCACATAATGAATCCATAAAAATGTGTTACATGTGACCATAAAAAAATCATCATATTATAACCCATGAAATGAAATGGGTATCATAAACATTTAATCATATCTTTAACTATGAAAAAAAATTGTTTCATAATCATATAATCACCCATTAAAAGGAATGATTTTCATAAGAATATAACCCATGGAAGAGTAGTGGGTTTCATAAATAAATTTTCATCTTAAACATTAATAATTAATAGATATAATAATAATGGGGTCCTTGGATCATATCCCTGACAAGGCATGGGTAACATCAACAGATTCCATTTTATAAGGGAAATAATTTTGATTGATTATTTAAAAAATTTATTAAGGAATACAACTTCTATTGGAAAATAATTTTTAGAACATTAATCTTTTTTGAGAATAATGTTTTTGGAAATAAACTTGAATATATATAAATTAGTATTTTAAAATTATTTAAAACACATTTTAAACATAAAACATTTATGAAATACTTTTCTTTTAAAACCAATTTAAAATAAAAATCAATCCAAAATATTTAATAAATAATTTAACTTTTTAAAAAATTCATCAAAATATATAATGTAAGATTCAATGAATAGATTGATCATAATGGAGGGGAATTTATTACATGACATATACATACAAAAATGTTTCATTTAATATTGCCAGTATAATTCAAAAGAGCATTGATTGAAAAAATGACAAGAATATTCCTTTTAAAACTATTTTTTAAAAATTAAAAACATTTCTAAAAATTTATTTTTAAAATTTTTGGATAATAATAGAAATTTTTTTCTTTTTTTAGAAAATATGGCTCTAGGAGAAACCATATTTCTCACCTAAGAGAGAAATAAAGTCGTATTTGCTTAAAATTTTTTTCTTAATTATCTTAAATACCAAAGAGGGTAAAAAATGGAACCATTATATGAATATGTAATTAATAAATAAATTATAGTAAAATTTTGGAAACATCTTGAGATATGGATCAAAATATGTCATCAATGTAAGCATAATTATAAATCATCCCAATAAAAGATGATATTGTAACAATAAACTCTTACCACTTTGGTAACTTTGAATCATAATCCTTGTCAAAGAATAATATTACATGAATCTTAAAATATCATAAAAATAATTATATTCATGATACAAATTTTCAAAAGGGTAGTGTACACACCTCATTAAAGAATATAGTTTCATAACATAACATGTGTCTCAAAAAAGTAAAATTGAGATAAAATTACTTTACTAATTTGGTAACATTTAAACTATAACCCCATGAAATAGAGGTCCTAATATGGATATGAAAACACCAAAATAAATTTATTAGAAGAATCATAAAGTAAATTCATGTGAAGTATATATAACACATAGAATAAAGAGGTGGTGAATATAGAATGTGTCTTAAAAAAGTAAAAAGTGAGACAAAATTACCTTACCTTAAGTCTTAAATTAATTTGTACATATTAAAAAATGTTGTATAATAAATATAATTTTATTATTGAACCATATTCATATATCATATCATATATTGTTCACTTTGTTTTTTGGTTCACTAACATTGATCATGGTTTCATGTTATCCAGAATTATAACCATGATATAAATTTCATATATATTCAGTATATATGTATTTATAGTGATTCATAAAAGTTATAGGTAGAAAATAAAATACACCTTTCATGGAGATGGAAGGTCGTATATACTCATGAACATTGTTTTTATTTTCTTGTCGTACTGAAAGAAAGAAAATTATATGAGATATTATTAGTATAGAATAATTTTAAATCCATATATATAAAATATTTTTATTAAACCCATCCTTAATACATTCCATGTCAAGTGTGAATTGATCTCATTTCTTCACAAGGCGATAGTCTGTCGTACACATGAACGACGTTATTATATTCCCAAAGAATGGAAAGATTAAAGATATGTGTGATATAAAAGTTTAAGAATAATAATAAAATAATAAAAAATATAAATATCATTTATAAACTATATTTTTATCATTATTCCCATCCATTAAATGTGGTAATAGAATAACAAACAACATTGGTTTGTGAGGTGGTGGTCTTCCTTACACACGAATGATGATTGTGTATCCCATTTTATGAAATTTTGTGAAGTTTTAGGTCATAAAATTAACCTAAAAACATATAAATATATTTAATATACTTATGTTATTATATAATATCGATATAAAAAATTGAGAGTATTTGAGGTATAAATAAAACAAAAACATTCATTCTTGAACGCTGCCTCTTCTTTGGGTATCTCCTTTTGGTTTTTACCAAAGGATATCCTTGGTTGGATTTATTCCCAAATTAAGGATTGTAGGTTTAGAGAAGGTAATTTAATAAGTTAATTGGGTTGGTATTAGATGATCCAAATATCTTTATTGGTGTGAACAAGTGAGGGGGGTTACCTTTTATTGTAGGGGAGGATTTACATTCTTGATAAAATTGTTAATAAGGTTGATATATATACATCAAATTTATTTTTTACTAGTAAATAAGTCATTTACCCTTAATTTTAATGTTTAGCCCCTTAGTAAACTCATTTTCCTCTTAATATCTATGAATACTTTTAACTATTTTGACTAAAAATTTTAGTAAAAAATTAAGTTGGAATTATTATAAATTATAAATTATTGTGCTTAAAAATATGGAATCTATTTTTCTAAATTTAATTCACATAAGTGAGAGAAATTAATTTAAAATTAATCCCGTAGATGGGATGAAACAACATGTTTTAAAGTGAAAAATGTTCAAATGCATGAAATGTTTCTATATCCAATTTCACTGTGAAATTGATTTTAATAACATGAATTGAATTAATTAATGTATAATTTATCTAATTATTCTTTAAAGTCAACTTAAAATATATAAATAATTCAAACAAAAAGGAAGTTTTTAATTAAAATTCAGTATTTCTCACTATTCCTAAAAAATGAATATTTTATGAAAAATCCCAAAACAATTCACCCAAATTTAATTTTGAATTTACTATTTATAAAATGAATTTTATTTTTTCAAATAGAATTTATTAAATTGTTAAAAATTAGTTTTGAAATAAGTGCGCCATTAAAAAGCGGTAAAACTGTATTTTAGAAAAATACTTTTTTAACTGTAAAATTATATTTATTTTTATCTATTTTATAAAAAATATATTAAAAACATGTTAAAAATTTAATTTAATAAATAATATATAAATTAACTTAAAATCATTTACCAAACTATCTTTTGTTAATTTATTGATATAAAATACAGTTGTGCATATAAAAATAGTTTTTAGAGAAAGTTTTACATTTCTTTTAAAAAATATTTTATTTTAATTTTCAATCAATTTCCCACTAAATAATTCATTATATGAACACGTGTAAACCATATTTTCATAATTTAGTTAATATTTTTCAATACATCCATTCCAACAGCTTGGTGACAACTATCATATTAAATAACAATATTAATAGTATATTGTTGTTTGGTAGAACTCGATCTTATGTGTAATACAAGCTATTAAGGGAAATTGGTATTGCATATAACACAAGCCAAAATTAGCGTTTCGTGTATTGTAACCTAAACTCAGTGTTGTGTGTAGAACAACATTATCTCTGTGTTTCATATAAATGATGCTTGAAATGGTGTAGTGTGCAATTCAATCCATCAATTAATATTAATTTATTAAGAAAAAATAAATAATAAAAACTCTTAGTGTAAAAATTTACATAAATTTTACCTTCCTATAATTATGTTAGATAACAAATTCATTATGAATTTTATTTCAAACATGTGTTTGAAATATCATTTTTATTTTTATTAAGAACAAAAAACAACAGATTTTGTATTCACAATTAAATAATGTTTAGAAATATCCTAATTTATTTTAAAAAGATCTAAATTAGCCTGTTTTTTTCTTCATAAATAACATTTTATGAGTTTGCTCCATGTTAGCCACGTATTCATTCATTTTCTCAATTGATACAGAATCTCCATCTTCTTTATATAAAGATTTATGAGAAACTAATGAATTAATAGAGAGTTATTCACTTACTTTTATTATAAAAATAGTTTTATTTCATAGAATATTTGAGATAAATAATATAGAAATATTTTTACTATCATCACTTTGTAAACAACTTTGGAAGATGAATCCTCACTAAAACTCAAAGAGTTATCATGTTTAATTTTTTTTTTCTTTTATATTTCATAGACCATATAGAGTCCTATGTATTCTTTTTGAGTATAAAATAATTCAATATTATATGCTTCATTTTCTTATAATCATTGAGAATTAAATAACATGATTCTTCCTTGTAATAAAATCTATTGAACCTGGCATATTTTTATTTTCACTCCTTCATAATATTGTACATGTTCTATGAATAATACATCAGAAACATTATTCCAAAATATATTTCTAATGGATAAAATTAATTCTCAATAATGTAAATGTCATTATCCTAAATATAATTATTTGAATTAGATTTCAAAATTGGTTTTGAAGCAGTTGTTATATTATAATAAAAAAGTACTCCATTTTTCCTATTCTTTTTCTCTCCACGTCTCTTTAAAACATTATCATGTTGAATCAATGTTCGAATAAGATTATCTATTTAAAAATTCATAAGTTGTCTAGTATCTTCAAAATATGTTATTTTTGACTCATTATCTTTCATATGAATATAAATAATATTTTCTATCACCAATTTACCATTAATTTATAATTTTGTAATCTATTTTAATCTATTAAAAATTTATATAAAGTATTGGTACATATAAACAACAATAAATATAATCCTAAAATAAAAAACTTGATAATAATCCCTTAAAATATACCATCTTATATTGAAAACATTGGATGTTTCAAAATAATTAGTCTCTACCTTCTTCTATATACCATTATAAATCATACATTAATATCCGTAAATATAGATATTCCTTATCATAGAATATAAAATATTGTTCTAAACATTATAGTATAGTTGAAAAAAAATTCTCATCTATTGAAAATTTTAAAATTGAATCATTAGAAACCTATTATTCAGTAACAATCATTTTACAATTAGCAAATTTATTATTTATAAAAAATTTAAATTTTTCTAACTGCTAGTTTTAATCATCTCTATAAAAATAGGTGGTTGATTTAATTTGACATTATCCAAAGTCTCTTCTTTTAGATTTTATTATATGGAGAAAATTTATTTATTATATGTTAATATAAATAAAAATTAAATACATGTTCTGAAACCATGTTTTTTTCAATATAAGAATCTTCAAGTTGAATGTCAATTGAAGATTCAAAATATTTAATGAAAATTACCTCTTAAATTAATTTAATTAAACATAAAAAATAATAGTGTCATTTTTCAAAATATAAAGACATATATATAGTGTAAATAAATATACAATTTGAAAGGAAACTCACTCTGAATATTATATAAATGAAATGAGAATAATTCAATAAATCACTATTTATAAACATGGAATATAAATGATGCAATGGGGTTTGGATTAATAATATAGAAGAATACTAAAAAAATAGCAAGTAAATTTTATTAATATTACTATTATTGACAATTATTATCTTTTAATTCAATATGGACATATGCTCAAATCCTAATACAAAAGTTCCAGGTTCTCAGATAGAACTTATTTAATAAAAAATCAGAATCCCTAATCTCTTATCCACGAATCATCATTAATCAAAAGATCAAAATTACCAACTCCCAACCTCATGAAATCGTTAATCATAGAATATCGAAACAAAAATATGTACTGAATAAATCAAAAATAATTTTAAAATAAATCCCTCTAATATAGCCTACAATTTTATACGAAAAGAATAACCAAATGGAAGTTCTCTCAACCCCTGGGATCATGACCAACAATTTATTATATTATTAAACAACACATAAGAACCCTCACCATTAAATATTAATATATAATTAAATAATCCAGTTATAAAAAACTTTTAATGATATTTAATATTATAACTATCACTTTAAATGGTTTATATGCTCCATAATGAAATTCATTCATTTATACTTGGTTTGGGTGATTTTTTGTAACGTTTCAAAATTTTAATGATTTAAAATGAGTCAACAATTATAAAGGAAAATTTATAAAAAATAAATCTTAAAAAAATTATAAGTAATAATCTTTTAAATGTTTGGTGTATTTTGATTTATGAATACTAGTATCTGAAAATGAAATTTTAGAAATGAATGAAATAACAAACCCACCAAATTGATGATGATTTTCCATTTACAATTTTTCTAAGGTTGATTAAGGTCATGTACATGTTTTTGAAGTGTTATTGTGACACCCTAAAAATTATAAAATAATAATAGTTTATTCAATAGTTTATGTTACCTGAAATACAGTATTATCTTTCATTATATGCAATAATGAGTTTCTTCTATATCTTATTTCACACACAAGAGTGGGGTTTACTGAACAATAATATACTATTAATGTCAGGAACCAAATTTGGTCGCCACCAATACCAGAACCAAACCTAGTCTGTGGAAAGGACCAAAGGGAGTTCCCTATCCCCACGGGCTGGAACAAGTGCCTGGGTATCAAGCAATTAGGTTTGGGATTGATTTACTTGAGTATGAAAGCATACAACCTTAAAAACAATCTATAATATAAATATGAAATTTCTATCCAAACAAGTCATAAGAAAAAACCATAATTGAATAAATGGATTTTAATAAAGTACAAGAGGTATAAATAAAAATAAAGAAATCATCAATACATCCATAAGGACTCCACATGATAAGGGGGTGGTTACCCCCGAGCCCTCTCCACAACACCGCACCGCAGGAGGGGTCTAACAACCCAAATCGCCTTCACCTGAGGCATTACATTTTCCTGAGTCGAACATAACCAAGTATACTTACACCAAAGGTGTGTATGTAGGGTGTGATACTAATCCCAATAGGATACCACCCAATTATTCCAAAGTGCATGCAATACAAGGTGAAAAAGCAATCACTTTTAATATGCAAAGGAAATCAGCGTTAAATTCCAAGAAATGAATCTTTTAATTGAAAAAAATTCAAGATAAAACTTTCAGAATGTTAACACATTTAAATATAATTTTTAGCTACTATATTTTACTTCCAAACACA
Source organism: Viscum album (assembly GCA_963277665.1). NCBI lineage: Eukaryota > Viridiplantae > Streptophyta > Magnoliopsida > Santalales > Viscaceae > Viscum > Viscum album. Next base: position 1,772,193,256 of record OY728152.1, read on the forward strand.
CTATAAGTGAAGGGTAAATACCATAAATCCAATGAGCAACAAAACTAGGAACACCCCTAGGCACTAGATTGTTTCGGGCCCTATGTACCTCGTACCTCGGTGTAAAGTAACAATAGAAAAATCCATTCTTATGTATGAGACACTAGTATGGAACATACCAATAGCCTAATGGTCCCCAATAATCATCCAAATTGTTTATTTATAGTTGTCATTATCCAAATTCTAAGTGAAATAGGGATGAAACCCATCCGGTTCACTAGATGTACTAGTACAAATTCGCCCCACCTAGGTACCTGGGATTACCTATTTGTGCTCAAAAAGTTTCAGCATGATAAATAAATCCATTTTTCATATTAAACACCATTACTGGTCACATAAAATCAGTATAATATCTATACACATTTTAAAGCACGTAAGACACACAACAAAACACTTTGATTTTTAATGAAACAATTTATCAAAATCCCGCATTATTTTGCACCCAAAACTCCTTGAAAAACCCACTTTATACACTATGTGGACACTTTTAAGTTACCAAAAAAGAAAAGGAATCCCAATAAATTTGAATGAAACCAACTAATCAATTTTAGAGTATCCCCTTGTGAACCAAGAAATGATAACTTTGTAAAACCTCCATTTTCACACAAACGTGGCACTTAAAGTTCACATATTCCACAAACACCATTAAAACCTATTTTTGCAGAAACATAAAAAGGGGATAAAAATTCAAAAAATTATTTTAAGTAGTATTAAAGTTCAATAAAATTAATTAAGTATTTATAGTTCAGCCCCAAATAAACCAATAAAACATTTCCATGAAAAACCCCCCAATTTCACATGAAATTGGCATTTAAAATTCATTTGCAATACAAACACCACTAAAAATAATTTTTACAGCAATAATAAAATGATATAAACATAAAAATATGATAAATACAGCATGGTAAGAGAAAAATATTTCATGAACATGGAATCACCTAACAAATTATTGAAACCCTTGAATCCTTTGAGTGAAAACTCAATCCCACCACCGCCACACCTCAAGGAAGGTAGATCAATCCTATAAATATAATATTGGACCGAGATAACCATAGGTTAAACCCTAGGTTCTAAAACCAAGTTTCTATACATTATTAACTTCAAGAATAAGGGAAAAACCCTAAGAAAATTGAATGAAACCCTATGCAAATTGAAAGAAGAATGAAGGAGACCCACTTACTTGAGGTATTTTGAAGAAATATCCCCAAATAATTTATTATATGAATTTATAAATAGGAAAAAATGAAATTGAAGTTAGAATAAGGAATATAAGGTCATTTAGGAACTATAATGGGGGAAAAAGAGTGTTAAATGAAGGATTTATGATGGAAATAAGTTACCTCTTCAAATCTGGACGATTTGAGAATCCCTATGAAGATCTGTCCGAATTCACGATGCATAAGAGATCCAAAGAGGGGGGGGGGGGAAGGAAAGGGGAGCACGACTAAGGATTTTTTCTTCAAGTGGGAGGTAAAATCATAAAAAATGAGTAAAAAATGAATATTTTATTAAATAAACAAAATTTATTTTTGAAATTAAAAATGGGATTCCGAGCAGACCCAATTCCTTAAATAAAAACTCAACTCTACCATGATTTTGGATTCTTAAATAGTCCAAATTAATATGGTGGTGTTAATAGGTCTGGGGAGGCCAAGTATGAATTGGAATATATGAAAATATTTAAAAAATGAAGGAGTTATAAAGGAAACAGAATTTATTTTTAAAAATGGAATTGGGATAATGGTTTGGCCTAATTCATAAAAACTCACTCATTCCTCCAAAAATGCATGTGAAACCCCAAAAAATAAATAAATAATGGACATTAAATTAAAAATACCATTAAAATATGTCATGGATGTGATAATTCTCCCCACCATGAATGAAGTTTCACCCCGGAAAGTCAACCTGAATCTTTATCGGAAAACAAGAACGGGTACTCTTCCTCAACCCATGACTTCCGCTCCCAGGTCTCATGTGTATCACTACCATGCTGCCAATGAACTCAGACCAGTGGAATATAATTCCCTTAAATAACCATCTCTTGGGAGTCCACTATTTTCACTGGCCTCTCAAAGACTGACAAGTTAGGCTCTATCTTCAGTTCTTCCCAACTCAGCACATGGGACAGATCCGGGTTGTATTTCTTCAACTAAGAGACATGGAAGACATCATGGATGGATGTAAACTGAGAAGGTAAATCCAACCTATATGCTACCTTTCCAATACACTCGGTGATCTTAAAAGGTTCGACATATTGTGGTGTCATCTTACCTTGTTTCCCAATCGACGATGACCCAGACGAGGGGCCACTTTCAAGAATACCCTGTCACCCACAAAAAAACTTAGGTCTCTATGCCTCTGGTAAGCATATGATTTATGAAAACTCTGAGTTTTAAATAATTTCTGCCTAATCAACTTGACCTTCACAAAAGTCTCTTGCACAAGGCTCGGCTCCAACAGTGAAGTCTCACCTAACTCAACCCAACATAGGGGGGACTAATAAGACTGACCATAGAGCGCCTCAAAAGGAGACATTCAAATCGAGGATTGGTAACTATTATTACAAGAAAACTCAAACAATCCCAAATGGCTATCCTAGTAACCTCCAAAGTCCAGGACACGTGCAAGTCGCATGTCCTCCAAAATCTGATTTTCCCTCTCTGTTTGACCATCCGTTTGAGGATGGTATGCCGTGATCATCTTAATACGAGACCCCAAAGCCTTCTGAAGGCCTTCCTAGAAATGAGAAGTGAAACATGGGTCTCTATCTAAGACAACTACTGATGGCACACCATGGAGTCCCACCAACTTCTAAAGATCCAAATGACTCAACTCATCCACTTTAGCTGTATCTTTGATCGGAATGAAGTGGGCTGATTTGGTCAGATGATCAATCACCAACTGTAACACCCCAGGTAAATAAATAATTTGACATTTTTATATTTATCTCTATTTGTGAATAAAATGTTAATATTAATTTAACGCTATGCTTGATGGCTTACCCAATATGCAACAACGAGTTTCTTTGAAATCTTACGTTGCACTATAATAATAAAATAATATTATCTTAAATGGTAGTTAACGCCTAGCCATTGTAATGGAGGGAATGAACAGAACTAACTAAAAAATGATTATATATGTTTGTCAAATATTTTTTACTTTTTACAATAAATTTTAGAGGATTAAAAATGTGAATGAATTCAATTTTAAGCGTAAACATTCTAATAATCTTTAGAAGGTCGATTAACCGCCTTTTGATGGCAAACCTCTTTTAAATCCACTTTTTGACAATTTTATATGTTATATTTGACAAAACAAAATTCTTCTTTAGAATAGAGACATCAAAATTTACTTTGTGTAAATTTTTGGTATCTTTCTAATAAAGTTCATTTTTTATGAATAGTGAAAAATGTTGTATTTTAATTCAAAACCTCTTTTTAATCTAATTTATTTATATGATTAGATTATCTTTTTAATTGTTTTTAAAGTAAAATTAGAATATATTTTTACCATTTAATCCAATAATGGTCATTGGAATTAATTTCAATTTGAAATTGGACTTAAACTAGTGTCAATCTTTTAATAGATATTGTTTCTTAAAAACACGCTATTTGTTTTGACAACAGGAATTAATTTTTAAATTAATTAATGCAACTTATATGTTTTGAATTTTGAAAAATATACATCATTTTTGAGTTCGGAATATCAAATATAGCTTAGGGTGAAATTTTGGTATTTTTCTGAAAAACATCAATTTTTGATGAATAGTGAAACCACTAAGTGGTAGTTAAAGAAACTGATTTTTCGTTTAAATGAAACTTTGCCAGATCTGTGTTTTGAATTTAAAAAATCTGAAAAACATGGTTTTCATTAATAAGTAAAATGTGGTTCAATGGAATTAAAATAATTTTTTGATGAATAGTAACTTTTAAGTTTTTAATCGCGATTAGAGGTAATTAGTGTAGTTTAAGGTAAAAATAATGTTTTAATAATATGATATGAGCTTGACACATGCTCTACCCATATTGGATGTTTCATGGCCGACCAAGACAATCCATGGGTCAACTTGGGACTCCATGTAGCCACTTTGGTTGGGAAATGACATAAATAACTTTTTATTTAATGTAAAAGTAAAAATGACACAAACATGAGTTGTTTTACTAAAACAATTTTTACATGGGGTTATACAAGTCAGAGTTTTGACTATAAATAGTCATTGCAAATCTAAAAATATTTCCTACATCATGATTTTTTTAAATAATTTTTAGACATTAAATAAATAAAATTATTTATGACATCATAATGAGGCAACGATTACTTCATTAATAAAGGATTTAAATAAAATGAAAAGACAATGTAAAATCTATGACCTACACATGTACAAAACCTATTTTAGTGGTGGATTTCGAAACCTTATCACCTTATCCTCGAATTATATCAATGTGAGACCTTTTAAATCCGAAAATCATTTTCAAATAAAGTAACATTTCTTTACATTCCAAGAGTGCCCCTCCTCTCCTCTTATAAAAGACCCCCACCTCTACCTCCTTACCCACACTTCCAAAGATTTTGGCTCGGCCAAACCCTGCTCATTTTGCCTCTCCAAATCTATCTCTTACTCCTAGAAGCCTCACTTTGGGCAGAAGTCTTCCCAAGGAAGCCTTTGAGCTCAAATCAAAAAGAGTTACCCGATTTTAAGGTAATGTCTTCACTTGTGTTCTTTTGTTTTATTTTTTTCTCCAACCCCATAAACTCCTTTTATTCATTTATTTTGTAACAACTCCAGTATCTTCAATATACTAGGATGTTTTTATAAGAAGCATTCGAGCTACACTTACACACACCTACATCAAATGGTTAAAGAACATACTGGTTCTGTGGATGGCGAATTTCTGCCTCACGAAACGATGATTGTTCGACACTCATATAACACCTTAAAAGGTGGCCATTAAGATGTCAATATATTTATATATGATATATAATATTCTTATGTTTTACTTAATCTTCTGTATTTTTCTTTTGTGGCATACCTTTATGGTTTCCATTGTGGGTAAACACGATAATTTCATTTTAGGAAGTGCGGACTACCGCCCCCTCAAAGTGATTTGATTCGTTAATGCCATATGTGGGATGTATAAAGGATGTATTTAAAGTTATTATATATGATTTATGTTACATATAAATGATGAATATAATTCTTTAATTAAAATATACATACCTATCATTTAGTTTTAATTCCATTAATATGACATAGAAATGAAAGTAGCGTTCATGCGTACGTACGGCTTACCGTCTCCATGAACGGTGCATTTCATTTCTTAACTCTAAATGATTATTTATTATTATAAATACATGTATATTATTGATATATATGATATATATGATATCCAAATCATGAATATCATTCTGGATATAATTAACCTTTGACCACATGAACAACATGTAATTGTAAGAAGGCCACTTTCGACTTAAGAACCAAATATCGACAAAACAAACATTATTAACTTAAATGATTACATAATTTTTATAACATGGAAATAAGTGATATAAAAGGAATAGTTAAATTGAAAAAGGTTCTTAATCAAGTAGAAATTAACTCAAGTTTATTATTCAGGACGTTAAAGAATGATCGAGTCAAGTCGGACCCGAGGTAAGGGATCTGACCCCTCTCTTTCTTTTAAAGTACACTCTTTTATGTCATTCCTTTTAAGCTCATATTTCTTATAATTGGGATGTTCTTTTATATTAATATTACTGTACTTTTTATGTTCATATTATGAGAGACCTTATTTTCTCTCATCAATCCATTTTGGAAGTTTTGATTGGCGCCATTAGGCTGCCGAATTTTCGTAAGAGATCCAACATCTCTCTTTCTTTTTAAGTACTCTCTTTTATGTCATTTCTTTTAATCCCATCTTTATTATGTTTGGGGATGTTATTTTATATTTCTCATACTTTAATTTTTATGTTCATATTATTGGAGACCCTATTTGATCTCATAAATCCATTTTTGGAAGTTTTAAGTGGCACCGTTAGGCTGCCGAGTTTTCGTAAGGGATTTTTCATCTCACTTTTATTCCCGTGAGATTCATGCTAAATTATCCAACATTTACTTTTGAGTGGTGTATTTACTCTCCATTATTCTAATCTTTGTGTAACATACTTTCGTTTATGAGTATTTACATCAATGTTTCATAGTCCTTCTTTCATGGGGTGTATTTTTCGAAAGTTACCCAAATCGGTAAGGGAACCTTTCACCCTCCTCTTTTTAAAAGACTTATTTTGTTATGTCTTTTAATTTTCATCTTATTATGTGGGGATATGTTATTATATATCCTTATTGCCAAAAATTTTATGTCCAAGTGATGAGATACCCTTTATCTCTCTCATCAACACTTTTTCTAAAATTTGATGTGACGCCGTTAGGCTATCAAGGGAACTTCTTAACCCAATTTCAATTTCTTTGGGTTCAATAGGTAATTATAGAATATGTCATCCTTTGAATATGTGTGAATGACCTTTTATTGTTTTACACTTAATATACGCTTATATTGGGTGTATTTATATTTGTCACACATAATTATGTGATTGATTTATCCTTAATTTAAAGATACCTTCTTTACAGGGGATTTCATCTCATTTTACAATTCTATGTAGACTTTATTGTTGTTATGCACCAATTCACTCTTATATGGTGTATATACGGTCCTTTGGAATATTATATCATGAATTACTTTATTCTCATGGTATTATAAATTTCTGATTAAATGTTATTCCTCAATTATTGTATTCAAGTGTCTCTCATTTTGTTAAAAACCCTTTAACTAAAATATGGTTTTATATGTTTTAATGATTTATTCTTATAAATATTTCTCGTTAATATCCATGTTTTTAAATTGGTTTTAAGGATTTATTTATATGGATATTAATGGTTTAAAATTTTAAAACCTTCAAAGTGGTATGGGACACTTTGATTCAAAGATCTCTTTATTAAATGTTTTAAATGGTTTCGAAAATGGTTTTTAGAATGGTTTTATTATTTCAATATCTTAAAATGTTATATTGTTATTGCAATATGGGAATGTTATATTTCCTTTATGCTTAAGTTATGTGATATGATTATGTTATGGTTCTTGGGCATTGTTTATGAAGACGGGTGGTTCCATGATAAATTAAGTGCGGGTGAGACCGATATATCACTCCAATGCATTAGGTAACGTGAAGGGGTTAAATGTTTAGGTTTATCCGAAGAGATTTAGGGAATATACTATGATGGGTATTCCAAACGTAACCAAGAGGGTTACTACCTATGTAAGAACGTTATGAATGCCTAAAGTTACCTTTATGTCTTATGATTTCTATGATTTATTCATGATTTTATGAGGTATATTAAAGTGCTTATGTTTTATGGGTAAAGTATGATTTCATTCTTATGTATACATGTACTCATGTTTCCTTTCCATATTTTTATATCCCTTACTGATCTTTTTATGCTCATCCCATGTTTTTCAAATGTTTTTCACAGGTCAAGGGAAGGGTACATGATATGATGATAGTGTCAAGAAAGTGTCAAGAAAGAATACATGTTTTATTTTAAATATGTTTCTGTTGATGGGAAAAATGAATACTATCTTTTATGTAACCACTTTGTTTAAATGTGGAATGTAGTGCAAGTCTTATGATCTAATTCTATAAAACTCTAAACCTGAAAAGATCCTCAATGGGTAATCTTGTAATAACTCAAGATTAAGTAAGGTTTAAGGCTGGGGACTTATAGTTGGTATCAGAGGTCGGTTTAGATAACTTTAGAGGTTAGGGTATTCTCTAAGCACAAGTGACATTACCATAATGGTTAGGATTTCAGAAAGAGTCCTAGTTTTAGATAAAGTGAATGAGTAAGTATATCTTAGTGTTTACCTTCCTCATTAGTACATGATGGTTTTGTTGATATACTCTCACTAACATTTCTGTTTTTAGTGAATGGATGGATCTAGCAGGCACCAAAGAGACAACAGGTTTGAAGGAAACTGTGGTGGTTCTCTAATTAAGATACTAGATAAAATGGGGGATTCAATGAGGAAACTCATGGTTGTTCTAAACCAACTATCAAGGAGTCAGGATCAACCACTTGAACCTTGGTATGATCTGTAATGCATCATGTACGAGATGACCAATCGATGTGGAAGTTCAGGTAATAATTATAAAGGTAACTATTAGAGTTTATACGATCCTTACTTTTGAGGTAATTATGGGTTATTATATGTTATGATGGAAAATGAAAGGCATGAGATAAACTTGAGGTTAAAATATGTTATGAACATTTTTGAAGATTTTATCTCGTTTTGGGGAATGTTTTAAGAATTATATAGTTTTGGAAAAAGGACAACACGCAGACCGTGTGACAACCCGTCGCGTCGGACAAAGCTGCGGGAATCGAACCCACAACCAAAGTGTGACTGGTATTTATCGCCTACCACTGGACTACGTGAAGTCCCTGGTTAGTTTTACTAATTATTTTTAGTTAAATGATTTTAGGAATCAAGAGTAAGTTTATTTTGAGTTATCTATGGAAATTATTAACCTATCATCGAGGATATGTGATTAGGTTAATTACTTTTCAATATGAGAATTTAAGAGAAACTGATGTTATTTGGAGATAAAAGTTAATTTGTACCTTGGAAGACTATGTGACTAAATCATTCAAATATTTGGGTTTCAATCCTAGTTTGGTTTACTTTGAATAATTTTATGGACAAATTTTTTATCAAATGGTCCTCGTTGAACTTTGGGTTTTGTTGGACAAATTTTGAAGATTAAGAATAGATTTTCTTTTTATAACGGGTTATCGTTTTCTAGATTATCTGATCTTGTACTAACCATTTTGGTTTTGGTTTTGGTTAAAGTATAAAGACATGGGAAGTATATAGTTCTCTTTTTTGTATTAGTTGATTCTCTAGAAGTTGATTATAGTACTCTTAATGTGAACAAGTCTTCCTAAATACTCGTCTTTTGGAGAAAATATGAGTTTGTGTAAGAAATCTAATAAAAGTTTGAAGTCAACATGATAAGTGATTATGTTTCCTTATGAATAAATTCCTCAATAAAAAGAAACATAAAACAAAAATTTTGTCTATTAACTTTTCCTACTGGGGAATCGAATACCGTTTAATCCATCACAAGTTTGTGATTTTCTTGTGTTTAACTTTCTCCTAGACATGTTTACTATCAATCTCCCTTAGAATATGACCCTTTGTTTTTTTCCTCCATGTCCATATTTTCTTACATGGAATCATAGTATGGGTTAACTAAGTTGACCTCTATAGTCCTCTTTCTTTCTTTTAAAGTGATTGTTTTACCGACTCTTGTTCCGATGTGGGACTTTCAATGAATTTTCTGAGCCCAATTTCAAAATTGCGAGGACGCAATTCCCAAAAGGGGGGAAGGATGTAACACCCCAGGTAAATAAAGAATATGAAATTTTTATATTTATCCCTATTTGTGAATAAAATGTTAATATTAATTTAAAGGGAACGCTATTCTTGATGGCTTACCCAATATGCAACAACGAGTTTCTTTGAAATCTTACGTTGAACTATAATAATAAAATAATATTATCTTAAATGGTAGTTAATGCATAGCCGTTGTAATGGAGGTAATGAACAGAACTAACTAAAAAATGATTATATATGTTTGTCAAATATTTTTTACTTTTTACAATAAATGTTAGAGGATTAAAAATGTGAATGAATTCAATTTTAAGCGTAAACATTCTAATAATATTTAGAAGGTCGATTAACCGCCTTTTGATGGAGAACCTCTTTTAAATCCACTTTTTGACAATTTTATGTGTTATATTTGATAAAATAAAATTATTCTTTAGAATCGAGACATCAAAATTTACTTTGTGTAATTTTTTTGGTATCTTTCTGATAAAGTTCATTTTTTTATGAATAGTGAAAAATGTTGTATTTTAATTAAAAACCTCTTTTTAATCTAATTTATTTATATGATTAGATTATATTTTGAATTGTTTTTAAAGTAAAATTAGAATATATTTTTAGCATTTAATCCAATAGTGGTCATTGGAATTAATTTCAATTTGAAATTGGACTTAAACTAGTGTCAATCTTTTAATAGATATTGTTTCTTAAAAACACGCTATTTGTTTTGACAGCGGGAATTAATTATTAAATTAATTAATGCAACATATATGTTTTTAATTTTTTAAAATAGACATCATTTTTGAGTTCGGAATATCAAATATATCTTAGGGTGAATTTTTGGTATTTTTCTGAAAAACATCAATTTTTGATGAATAGTGAAACCACTAAGTGGTAGTTATAGAAACTGATTTTTCGTTTAAATGAAACTTTGCCAGATCTGTGTTTTGAATTTCAAAAAATCCAACATAGATGGTTGTCATTAAGAATTAAAATGTGGTTCAACAGAATTAAAACAATTTTTTGGTGAATAGTAACTTTTAAGTTTTTAATCGCGATTAGAGGTAAATAGTGTAGTTTAAGGTAAAAATAATGTTTTAATAATATCATATGAGCTTGAAACATGTACTACCCTTATTGGATGTGTCATGGATGACGACGAAAATCCATGGGTCAACTTGGGTACCCCATGGAGCCACTTTGGTTGGGAAATGACATAAATAACTTTTTATTTAATGTAAAAGTAAAAATGACACAAACATGAGTTGTTTTACTAAAATAATTTTTACAAGGGGTTATACAAGTCAAATTTTTTACTATAAATAGTCATTGGAAAGATAAAAAGATTTACTACATCATGATTTTTTTTTAATAATTTTTATACATTAAATAAATAAAATTATTTATGACATCATAATGATGCAGCGATTACCTCATTAATAAAGGATTTAAATAAAATGAAAAGATAATGTAAAATATATGACCTAAACATGTCCAAAACCTATTGAATTGGTGGATTTAGAAACATTATCACCTTATACTAGAATTATATCAATGTGGGACCTTTTAAATCCGAAACTCATTTTCAAATAAAGTAACATTTCTTTACTTTCCATGAGTGCCTCTCCTCTCCTCTTATAAAAGGCCCCCACCTCTACCTCCTTACCCACAATTCCAAAGCATTTGGCTCGGCCAAAACCTGATCATGTTTCCTCTCCAAATCCCTCTCTTACTCCTAGAATCCTCACTTTGGGCATAAGTCTTCCCAAGGAAGCCTTTGAGCTCAAATCAAAAAGAGTTACCCGATTTTATGGTAATGTCTCCACTTGTGTTCTTTTGTTTTATTTTGCCTCTCCAACCTCAAAAACTCTTTTTATTCATTTATTTTGTAACAACTCCAGTATGTTAAATATACTAAGATGTTGTTATAAGAATAATTTTAGCTACACTTACACACACCTACATCAAATGGTTAAATAACATACTGTTTCTGTGGATGGCGAATTTCTGCCTCACGAAACGATGATTGTTCAACACTCATATAACACCTTAAAAAGTGGCCATTAAGATGTCACTATATTTATATATGATATATAATATGTTTATGTTTTACTTAATCTTATGTATTTTTATTTTTTGGCATACCTTTATGGTTTCCATTGTGGGTAAACACGATAATTTCATTTTAGGAAGTGCGGACTACCGCCCCCTCAAAGTGATTTGATTCGTTAATGCCATATGTGGGATGTATAAAGGATGTATTTAAAGTTATTATATATGATTTATGTTACATATAAATGATGAATATAATTTTTTAATTAAAATATACATACCTCTCATTTAGTTTTAATTCAATTAATATGACATAGAAATGAAAGCAGCATTCATGCGTATGTACGGCTTACCGTCTCCATCAACGGTGCATTTCATTTCTTACCTCTAAATGATTATGTAATATTATAAATACATTTATACTCTGGATATATATGATATATATGATATCCAAATCATGAATATCATTCTGGATATAATGAACCTTTGACCACACGAACAACATGTAATTGTAAGAAGTCCACTTTCGACTTAAGAACCAAATATCGACAAAACAAACATTATTAACTTAAATGATTACATAATGTTTATAACATGTAAATAAGTGATATAAAAGGAATAATGAACTTGAAAAAGGTTATTAAGCAAGTATAAATTAACTCAAGTTTATTATTCAGGACGTTAAAGAATGATCGAGTCAAGTCGGACCTGAGGTAAGGGATCTGACCCCTCTCTTTCTTTTAAAGTACACTCTTTTATGTAATTCATTTTAAGCTCACATTTCTTATGATTGGGATGTTATTTTATATTAATCTTACTGTATATTTTATGTTCATATGATGAGAGACCCTATTTTCTCTTATTAATCCATTTTGGATGTTTTGATTGGCACCGTTAGGCTGCCGAATTTTCGTAAGAGATCCAACCTCTCTCTTTCTTTTTAAGTACTTTCTTTTATGTCATTTATTTTAAGACCATCTTTCTTATGTTTGGGGATGTTATTTTATATTTCTCATAATTTAATTTTTATTTTCATATTATGGGAGACCCTATTTGATCTCATAAATCCATTTTTGGAAGTTTGATGTGGCGCCGTTAGGCTGCCGAGTTTTCGTAAGGGATTTTTCATCTCACTTTTATTCCTATGAGATTCATGCTACATTTTCCCATATTTCCTTTTGAGTGGTGTATGTAATCTAAATTATTCTACTCTTTGTGTAACATACTTTAGTTTATGATTATTTACATCAATGTTGTATAGTCCTTCTTTCATGGGGTGTACGTTTCGAAAGTTACCCAAATCGGTAAGGGAACCTTTCACCCTCCTCTTTTTAAAAGACGTATTTTGTTATGTCTTTTAATTTTCATCTTATTATGTGGGGATGTGTTATTATATATCCTTATTGACATAAATTTTATGTCCAAGTGATGAGATACCCCTTATCTCTCTCATCAACTCTTTTTCTAAAATTTGATGTGACGCCGTTAGGCTGTCAAGGGAACTTCTTAACCCAATTTCAATTTCTTTGGGTTCAACATGTAGTTATTGAATATGTCATCCTTTGAATATGTGTGAATGACCTTTGATTGTTTTACACTTAATATCCGCTTATATTGGGTGTATTTATATTTGTAACACATAATTATGTGATTGATTTATCCTTAATTTATGGATACCTTCTTTACAGGGGATTTCATCTCATTTTACATTTCTATTGAGACTTCATTGTTGTTATGCACCAATTCACTCTTATATGGTGTATATACTGTCCTTTGGAATTTTATATCATGAATTCCTTTATTCTCATGATATTATAAAGCTCTGATTAAATGTTATTCCTCAATTATTGTATTCAAGTGTCTCTCATTTTCTTAAAAACCCTTTCACTAAAATATGGTTTGAAATGTTTTAATGATTTATTCTTATAAATATTTCTCGTTAATATCCATGTTTTTAAATTGGTTTTAAGGATTTATTTATATGGATATTAATGGTTTAAAATTTTAAAACCTTCAAAGTGGTATGGGACACTTTGATTCAAAGATCTCTTTTTTAAATGTTTTAAATGGTTTCGAAAATGGTTTTTAGAATGGATTTATTATTTCAATATCTTAAAATGTTATATTGTTATTGAAATATGAGAATGTTATATTTCCTTTATGCTTATGTTATGTGCTATGATTTTTTTATGGTTCTTGGGCATTGTTTATGAAGACGGGTGGTTCCGTGATAAACTAAGGGCGGGTGAGCCCGATATAGCTCTCCAATGCATTGGGTAACGCGAATGGGTTAAAAGTAGAGGTTTCTCCGAAGAGATTTAGGGAATATACTGTGATGGGTATTACAAACGTAACCAAGAGGGTTACTCCATACATAAGAATGTTATGAATGCCTCGAGTTACCTTTATGTCTTATGATTTTATGATTTATTCATGATTTTATGAGGTATGTTAAAGTGATTATGTTTTATGGGTAAAGTATGATTTCATTCTTATGTATACATGTACTCATGTTTCCTTTCCATATTTTTATATCCCTTACTGTGCTTTTTATGCTCATCCCAAGTTTTTGAAATGTTTTTCACAGGTCAAGGGAAGGGTACATGATATGATGATAGTGTCAAGGAAGTGTCAAGAAAGAATCCATGTTTTATTTTAAATATGTTTCCATTGATGGGAAAAATGAATACTATCTTTTATGTTACCACTTGGTTTAAATGTGGAATGTAATGCAAGTGTTATGATCTAATTATCTAAAACTCTAAACCTGAAAGATCCTCAATGTGTAATCTTGTAATAACTCAAGATTAAGTAAGGTTTAAGGCTAGGGCCTTATAGTTGGTATCATAGGTCGGTTTAGATAACTTTAGAGGTTAGGGTATTCTCTAAGCACAAGTGACATTACCATAGTGGTTAGGATTTCAGAAAGAGTCCTAGTTTTAGATAAAGTGAATGAGTAAGTATATCTTAGTGTTTACCTTCCTCATTAGTACATGATGGTTTTTTTGATATACTCTCACTGACATTTCTATTTTTAGTGAATGGATGGATCTAGCAGGCACCAAAGATACAATAGATTTGAAGGAAATTATGGTGGTTCTCTGATTAAGATACTAGATAAAATGGGGGATTCAATGAGGAAACTCGTGGTAGTTCTAAACCCACTATCAAGGAGTCATGATCAACCACTTGAACCTTGGTATGATCTGTAATGCATCATGTACGAGATGAACAATCGATGTGGATATTTAGGTAATAATTATAAAGGTAACCATTAGAGTTTATATTATCCTTACTTTTGAGGTAATTATGGGTTATTATATGTTATGATGGAAAATGAAAGGCATGAGATAAGCTTGAGGTTAAAATACGTTGTGATCATTTTTGAAGATTTTATCTCATTTTGGGGAGTGTTTTAAGAATTATATAGTATTTGAAAAAGGACAACACGCAGACCGTGTGACAACCCGTT
Organism: Viscum album; assembly: GCA_963277665.1. Classification (NCBI taxonomy): domain Eukaryota; kingdom Viridiplantae; phylum Streptophyta; class Magnoliopsida; order Santalales; family Viscaceae; genus Viscum; species Viscum album. Next base: position 1,772,208,259 of record OY728152.1, read on the forward strand.
GCGTCGGACAAAGCTGAAGGAATCTAACCCACAACCAAAGTGCGACTAGTATTTATCTCCTACCACTGGACTACGTGAAGTCGCTGGTCAGTTTGACTAATTCTTTTTAGTTAGATGATTTTAGGAATCAAGAGTAAGTTTATTTTGGGTTATCTATGGAAATGATTAACCTATCATCGAGGATATGTGATTAGGTTAATTACATTTCAATATGAGAATTTAAGTGCAACTGATGTTATTTGGTGGTAAAAGTTAATTTTTACCTTGGAAGACTATGTGACTAAATCCTTCAAATATTTGGGTTTCAATCTTAGTTTGGTTTACTTTGAAGAAATTTTTGGACAAATTGTTTATCAAATGGTCCTCGTTGAACTTTGGGTTTTTTTGGACAAATTTTGGAGATTAAGAATAGATTTTCTTTTTATAAATGGTTATCCTTTTCTGGATTATCTGATCTTGTACTAACCATTTTGGTTTTGGTTTTGGTTAAAGTCTAAAGACATGGGAAGTATATAGTTCTCTTTTGTGGATTAGGTGATTCTCTAGAAGTTGATTATAATACTCTTAATGTGAACAAGTCTTCCTAAATACTCGTCTTTTGGAGAAAATATGAGTTTGTGTAAGAAATATAATAAAAGTTGGAAGTCAACATGATAAGTGATTATGTTTCTTTATGAATAAATTCTCAATAAAAATAATCTTAAAACAAAAATGTTGTCTATTAACTTTTCCTACTGGGGAATCGAATACCGTTTAACCCGTCACAAGTTTGTGATTTTCTTGTGGTTAACTTTCTCTTAGACATGTTTACTATCACTCTCCCTTAGAACATGACCCTTTGTTTTTTTCCTCCATGTCCATATTTTCATACATGGAATTCTAGTATGGGTTAACTCAGGTGACCTCTATACTCCTCTTTCTTTCTTTTAAAGTGATTGTTTTACCGAATCTTGTTCCGATGTGGGACTTTCAATGAAGTTTCTGAGCAAAATTTTAAAATTGCGAGGACGCAATTCCCAAAAGGGGGGAAGGATGTAACACCCCAGGTAAATAAAGAATATGAATTGTTTTATATTTATCCCTATTTTTGAATAAAATGTTAATATTAATTTAAAGGGAACACTATGATTGATGGCTTACCCAATATGCAACAATGAGTTTTTTTGAAATCTTACGTTGCACTATAATAATAAAATAATATTATCTTAAATGGTAGTAAACACCTAGCCATTTTAATGGAGGGAATGAACATAACTAACTAAAAAATGATTATATATGTTTGTCAAATATTTTTTACTTTTTACAATAAGTGTTAGAGGATTAAAAATGTGAATGAATTCAATTTTAAGCGTAAACATTCTAATAATCTTTAGAAGGTCGATTAACCGCCTTTTGACGGAGAACTTATTTTAAATTCACTTTTTGACAATTTTATGTGTTATATTTGACAAAATAAAATTCTTCTTTAGAATCGAGACATCAAAATTTACATTGTGTAAATTTTTGGTATCTTTCTGATAAAGTTCATTTTTTATGAATAGTGAAAAATTTTGTATTTTAATTCAAAACCACTTTTTAGTCTAATTTATTTATATGATTAGATTATATTTTGAATTGTTTTTAAAGTAAAATTAGAATATATTTTTACCATTTAATCCAATAATGGTCATTGGAATTAATTTCAATTTGAAATTTGACTTAAACTAGTGTCAATCTTTTAATAGATATTGTTTCTTAAGAACATGCTATTTGTTTTGACAGCGGGAATTAATTATTAAATTAATTAATGCAACTTATATGTTTTGAATTTTTTAAAATAGACATCATTTTTGAGTTTGGAATATCAAATATAGCTTAGGGTGAATTTTTGGTATTTTTCTGAAAAACATCAATTTTTGATGAATAGTGAAACCACTAAGTGGTAGTTAAAGAAACTGATTTTTCGTTTAAATGAAACTTTTCCAGCTCTGTGTTTTGAATTTCAAAAATCTGAAATACATGGTTATCATTAATAATTAAAATGTGGTTCAATGGAATTAAAATAATTTTTTGGTGAATAGTAACTTTTAAGTTTTTAATCTCGATTAGAGGTAATTAGTGTAGTTTAAGGTAAAAATAATGTTTTAATAATATGAGATGAGCTTGACACATGTCCTACCCTTATTTTATGTGTCATGGTCGACCAAGAAAATCAATGGGTCAACTTGGGGACCCCATGGTTCCACTTTGGTTGGGAAATGACATAAATAACTTTTTATTTAATGTAAAAGTAAAAATGACACAAACATGAGTTGTTTTACTAAAACAATTTTTACATGGGGTTATAAAAGTCCGATTTTTGACTATAAATATTCATTGGATAGATAAAAAGATTTTTTACATCATTATTTTTTTTATAATTTTTAGACATTAAATAAATAAAATTATTTATGACATCATAATGATGCAGCGATTACCACATTAATAAAGGATTTAAATAAAATGAAAAGATAATTTAAAATATATGACCTAAACATGTCCAAAACCTATTGGATTGGTGTATTTCGAAACCTTATCACCTTATCCTTGAATTATATCAATGTGGGACCTTTTAAATCCGAAACTCATTTTCAAATAAAGTAACATTTCTTTACTTTCCAAGAGTGCCCCTCCTCTCCTATTATAAAAGGCCCCCACCTCTACCTCCTTACCCACACTTCCAAAGAATTTGTCTCGGCCAAACCCTACTCATTTTGGCTCTACAAATCCCTCTATTACTCATAGAATCTTCACTTTGGGCAGAAGTCTTCCCAAGGAAGCATTTGATCTCAAATCAAAAAGAGTTACCCGATTTTAAGGTAATGTCTTCACTTGTGTTCTTTTGTTTTATTTTTCTTCTCCAACCCCCTAAACTATTTTTATTCATTTCTTTTGTAAAAAATCCAGTATCTTAAATATACTCGGATTTTGTTATAAGAAGAATTCGAGCTACACTTACACACACCTACATCAAATGGTTAAAGAACATACTGTTTGTGTGGATGGAGAATTTATGCCTCACGAAACGATGAATGTTCAACACTCATATAACACCTTAAAAGGTGGCCATTAAGATGTCAATATATTTATATATGATATAAAATATGTTTATGTTTTACTTAATCTTCTGTATTTTTATTTTGTGGCATACCTTTATGGTTTCCATTGTGGGTAAACACGATAATTTCATTTTAGGAAGTGCGGACTACCGCCCCCTCAAAGTGATTTGATTCGTTAATGCCATATGTGGGATGTATAAAGGATGTATTTAAAGTTATTATATATGATTTATGTTAAATATAAATGATGAATATAATTATGGAATTAAAATATACATACCTATTATATAGTTTTAATTCCATTAATATGACATAGAAATGAAAGTAGCATTCATGCGTACGTACGGCTTACCGTCTCCATGAATGGTGCAGTTCATTTATTACCTCTAAATGATTATATAATATTATAAATACATGTATATTATGGATATATATTATATATATGATATACAAATCATGAATATCATTCTGGATATAATGAACCTTTGACCACACGAACAACATGTAATTGTAAGAAGTCCACTTTCGACTTAAGAACCAAATATCGACAAAACAAACATTATTAACTTAAATGATTACATAATGTTTATAACATGGAAATAAGTGATATAAAATGAGTAATGAACTTGAAAAAGGTTATTAAGCAAGTATAAATTAACTCAAGTTTATTATTCAGGACGTTAAAGAACGATCGAGTCAAGTCGGACCCGAGGTAAGGGATCCGGCCTCTCTCTTTCTTTTAAAGTACACTCTTTTATGTCATTCCTTTTAAGCTAATATTTATTATGATTGGGAAGTTCTTTTATATTAATATTACTGTACTTTTTATGTTCATATTATGAGAGACCCTATTTTCTCTCATCAATCCATTTTGGAAGTTTTGATTGGCACCGTTAGGCTGCCGAATTTTCATAAGAGATCCAACCTCTCTCTTTATTTTTAAGTACTCTCATTTATGTAATTTATTTTAATCCCATCTTTCTTATGTTTGGGGATGTTCTTTTATATTTCTCATACTTTACTTTTTATTTTCATATTATGGGAGACCCTATTTGATCTCATAAATCCATTTTTGGAAGTTTTAAGTGGCGCTGTTAGGCTGCCGAGTTTTCGTAAGGGATTTTTCATCTCACTTTTATTCCCGTGAGATTCATGCTAAATTTGCCCATATTTCCTTTTGAGTGGTTTATTTACTCTCTATTATTCTAATATTTGTGTAACATAATTTCTTTTATGAGTATTTACATCAATGTTTTATAGTCCTTCTTTCATGGGGTGTACGTTTCGAAAGTTACCCAAATCGGTAAGGGAACCTTTCACCCTCCTCTTTTTAAAAGACGCCTTTTGTTATGTCTTTTAATATTCATCTTATTGTGTGGGGATATGTTATTATATATCCTTACTTCCATAAATTTTATGTCCAAGTGATAAGATACCCTTTATCTCTCTCATCAACTCTTTTTCTAAAATTTGATGTGACGCCGTTAGGCTGTAAAGGGAACATCTTAACCCAATTTCAATTTCTTTGGGTTCAACATGTAGTTATTGAATATGCCATCCTTTGAATATGTGTGAATGACCTTTGATTGTTTTACACTTAATATCCGCTTATATTGGGTGTATTTATATTTGTCACACATAATTATGTGATTGATTTATCCTTAATTTAAGGATACCTTCTTTACATGGGATTTCATCTCATTTTACATTTATATGGAGAATTTATTGTTGTTATGCACTAATTCACTCTTATATGGTGTATATACTATCCTTTGGAATATTATATCATGAATTCCTTTATTCTCATGATATTATAAAGGTCTGATTAAATGTTATTCCTCAATTATTGTATTCAAGTGTCTCTTATTTTGTTAAAAACCCTTTAACTAAAATATGGTTTTAAATGTTTTAATGATTTATTCTTATAAATATTTCTCGTTAATATCCATGTTTTTAAATTAGTTTTAAGGATTTATTTATATGGATATTAATGGTTTAAAATGTTATAACCTTCAAAGTGGTATGGGACACTTTGATTCAAAGATCTCTTTATTAAATGTTTTAAATGGTTTCGAAAATGGTTTTTAGAATGGATTTATTATTTCAATATCTTAAAATGTTATATTGTTATTGCAATATGGGAATGTTATATTTCATTTATTCTTAAGTTATGTGCTATGATTATGTTATGGTTCTTGGGCATTGTTTATGAAGACGGGTGGTTCCGTGATAAACTAAGTGCGGGTGAGCCCAATATAGCTCTCCAATGCATTGGGTAATGCGAAGGGGTTAAACGTTGAGGTTTATCCGAAGAGATTTAGGGAATATACTGTGATGGGTATTCCAAACGTAACCAAGAGGGTTACTACCTACGTAAGAATGTTATTAATGCCTCAATTTACCTTTATGTCTTATGATTTCTATGATTTATTCATGATTTAATGAGGTATGTTAAAGTGCTTATGTTTTATGGGTAAAGTATGATTTCATTCTTATGTATACATGTACTGATGTTTCCTTTCCATATTTTTATATCCCTTACTGATCTTTTTATGCTCATCCCATGTTTTTGAAATGTTTTTTGCAGGTCAAGGGAAGGGTACATGATATGATGATAGTGTCAAGGAAGTGTCAAGAAAGAATCCATGTTTTATTTTAAATATGTTTCCGTTTATTGGAAAAATGAATACTATCTTTTATGTAACCACTTTGTTTAAATGTGGAATGTAATGCAAGTCTTATGATCTAATTCTATAAAACTCTAAACCTGAAAAGATCCTCAATGTGTAATCTTGTAACAACTCAAGATTAAGTAAGGTTTAAGGCTGGGGCCTTATAGTTGGTATCAGAGGTCAGTTTAGATAACTTTAGAGGTTAGGGTATTCTCTAAGCACAAGTTATATTACCATAATGGTTAGGATTTCAGAAAGAGTCATAGTTTTAGATAATGTGAATGAGTAAGTATATCTTAGTGTTTACCTTCCTCATTAGTACATGATGGTTTTGTTGATATACTCTCACTGACATTTCTGTTTTTAGTGAATGGATAGATCTAGCAGGCACCAAAGAGACAACAGGTTATAAGGAAACTGTGGTGGTTCTCTGATTAAGATACTAGATAAAATGGGGGATTCAATGAGGAAACTCGTGGTTGTTCTAAACCAACTATCAAGGAGTCATGATAAACCACTTGAACCTTTGTATGATCTGTAATGCATCATGTACGAGATGACCAATCAATGTGGAAGTTCAGGTAATAATTATAAGGGTAACCATTAGAGTTTATATGATCCTTACTTTTGAGGTAATTATGGGTTATTATATGTTATGATAGAAAATGAAAGGCATGAGATAAAATTGAGGTTAAAATATGTTATGATCATTTTTGAAGATTTTATCTCGTTTTGGGGAATGTTTTAATAATTATATAGTTTTTGAAAAAGGACAACACACAGACCATGTGACAACCCGTCGCATCGGACAAAGCTGTGGGAATCGAACCAACAACCAAAGTGCGATTGGTATTTATCGCCTACCACTGGACTACATGAAGTCCCTGGTTAGTTTGACTAATTCTTTTTAGTTAGATGATTTTAGGAATCAAGAGTAAGTTTATTTTGGGTTATCTATGGAAATGATAAACCTATCATGGAGGATATGTGATTAGGTTAATTAGTTTTCAATATGAGAATTTAAGAGCAACTGATGTTATTTGGAGATAAAAGTTAATTTGTACCTTGGAAGACTATGTGACTAAATCCTTAAAATATTTGGGTTTCAATCTTAGTTTGGTTTACTTTGAAGAATTTTATGGACAAATTTTTTATCAAATGGTCCTCGTTGAACTTTGGGTTTTGTTGGACAAATTTTGGAGATTAAGAATAGATTTTCTTTTTATAAAGGGTTATCCTTTTCTGGATTATCTGATCTTGTACTAACCATTTTGGTTTTGGTTTTGGTTAAAGTATAAAGGCATGGGAAGTATATAGTTCTCTTTTTTTGTATTAAGTGATTCTATAGAAGTTGATTATAGTACTCTTAATGTGAACAAGTCTTCCTAAATACTCGTCTTTTGGAGAAAATATGATTTTGTGTAAGAAATCTACTAAAAGTTGGAAGTCAACATGATAAGTGATTATGTTTCCTTATGAATAAATTCCTCAATAAAAAGAAACTTAAAACAAAAATGTTGTCTATTAACTTTTACTACTGGGGAATCGAATACCGTTTAACCCATTACATGTTTGTGATTTTCTTGTGTTTAACTTTCTCCTAGACATGTTTACTATCACTCTCCCTTAGAACACGACCCTTTGTTTTTTTCCTCCATGTCCATATTTTCTTACATGGAATCCTAGTATGGGTTAACTCGGGTGACCTCTATACTCCTCTTTATTTCTTTTAAAGTGATTGTTTTACCGACTCTTGTTCTGATGTGGGACTTTCAATGAAGTTTCTGAGCCCAATTTTAAAATTGCGAGGACGCAATTCCCAAAAGGGGGGAAGGATGTAACACCCCAGGTAAATAAAGAATATGATATTTTTATATTTATCTCTATTTGTGAATAAAATGTTAATATTAATTTAAAGGGAACTCTATTCTTGATGGCTTACCCAATATGCAACAACGAGTTTCTTTGAAATCTTACGTTGCACTATAATAATAAAATAATATTATCTTAAATGGTAGTTAATGCCTAGCCGTTGTAATGGAGGGAATGAACAGAACTAACTAAAAAATGATTATATATGTTTGTCAAATATTTTTTACTTTTTACAATAAATTTTATAGGATTAAAAATGTGAATGAATTCAATTTTAAGCGTACACATTCTAATAGTATTTAGAAGGTCGATTAACTGCCTTTTGATGGCGAACCTCCTTTAAATCCACTTTTTGAAAATTTTATGTGTTATATTTGACAAAATAAAATTCTTCTTTAGAATCGAGACATCAAAATTTACTTTGGATAAATTTTTGGTATCTTTCTGATAAAGTTCATTTTTTATGAATAGTGAAAAATGTTGTATTTTAATTCAAAACCTCTTTTTAATCTAATTTATTTATATGATTAGATTATCTTTTTAATTGTTTTTAAAGTAAAATTAGAATATATTTATACTATTTAATCCAATAATGGTCATTGGAATTAATTTCAATTTGAAATTGGACTTAAACTAGTGTCAATCTTTTAATAGATATTGTTTCTTAAAAACACGCTATTTGTTTTGACAATGAGAATTAATTATTAAATTAATTAATGCAGCTTATAGGTTTTGAATTTTGTAAAATAGACATAATTTTTGAGTTCGGAATATCAAATATAGCTTAGGGTGAATTTTTTGTATTTTTCTGAAAAACATCAATTTTTGATGAATAGTGAAACCACTAAGTGGTAGTTAAAAAAACTGATTTTTCGTTTAAATGAAAGTTTTCCAACTCTGTGTTTTGAATTTAAAAAATCCGACATACATGGTTGTCATTAAGAAGTAAAATGTGGTTCAATGAAATTAAAATAATTTTTTGGTGAATAGTAACTTTTAAATTTTTAATCGCGATTAGAGGTAATTAGTGTAGTTTAAGGTAAAAATAATGTTTTAATAATATGAGATGAGCTTGACACATGCCCTACCCTTATTTTATGTGTCATGGACGACCAAGAAAATCCATGGGTCAACTTGGGGACCCCATGGAGCCACTTTGGTTGGGAAATGACATAAATAACTTTTTATTTAATGTAAAAGTAAAAATGACACAAACATGAGTTGTTTTACTAAAACAATTTTTACATGGGGTTATACATGTCAGATTTTTGACTATAAATAGTCATTGGAAAGATAAAAAGATTTACTACATCATGATTTTTTTTATAATTTTTAGAAATTAAATAAATAAAATTATTTATGACATCATAATGATGTCGCGATTACCTCATTAATAAAGGATTTAAATAAAATGAAAAGATAATGTAAAATCTATGACCTAAACATGTACAAAACCTATTTTATTGGTGGATTTAGAAACCTTATCACCTTATCCTAGAATTATATCAATGTGGGACCTTTTAAATCCTAAAATCATTTTCAAATAAAGTAACATTTCTTTACTTTCCAAGAGTGCCCCTCCTCTCCTCTTATAAAAGGACCCCACCTCTACCTCCTTACCCACACCTTGTATCAGCCAACCACTGCTCATTTTGCCTCTCCACATCCCTCTATTACTCGTAGAAGCCTCACTTTGGGCATAAGTCTTCCCAAGGAAGCCTTTGATCTCAAATCAAAAAGAGTTACCAGATTTTAAGGTAATGTATTCACTTGTGTTCTTTTGTTTTATTTTGCTTCTCCAACCCCATAAACTCTTTTTATTCATTTCTTTTGTAACAAATACAGTATATTAAATATACTATGATGTTTTTATAAGAATAATTTTAGCTACACTTACACACACCTACATCAAATTGTTAAAGAACATATTGTTTCTGTGGATGGCGAATTTCTGCCTCATGAAACGATGATTGTTCAACACTCATATAACACCTTAAAAGGTGGCCATTAAGATGTCACTATATTTATATATGATATATAATATGTTTATGTTTTACTTAAGCTTATGAATTTTTCTTTTGTGGCATACCTTTATGGTTTCCATTGTGGTTAAACACGATAATTTCATTTTAGGAAGTGCGGACTACCGCCCCGTCAAAGTGATTTGATTTATTAATTCCATATGTGGGATGTATAAAGGATGCATTTAAAGTTATTATATATGATGTATGTTAAATATAAATGATTAATATAATTCTTGAATTAAAATATACATACCTCTCATTTAGTTTTAATTCCATCAATATGACATAGAAATGAAAGTAGCATTCATGTGTACGTACGGCTTACCGTCTCCATGAACGGTGCATTTTATTTCTTACCTCTAAATGATTATGTAATATTATAAATACATGTATATTCTGGATATATATGATATATATGATATCCAAATCATGAATATCATTATGGATATAATGAACCTTTGACCACACGAACAACATGTAATTGTAAGAAGTCCACTTTCGACTTAAGAACCAAATATCGACAAAACAAACATTATTAACTTAAATGATTACATAATGTTTATAACATGGAAATAAGTGATATAAAAGGAATAATTAACTTGAAAAAGGTTCTTAAGCAATTAGAAATTAACTCAAGTTTATTATTCAGGACGTTAAAGAACGATCGAGTCAAGTCGGACCTGAGGTAAGGGATCCGACCCCTCTCTTTCTTTTAAAGTACACTCTTTTATGTCATTCCTTTTAAGCTCATATTTATTATGACTGGGATGTTCTTTTATATTAATATTACTGTAATTTTTATTTTCATATGATGAGAGACCCTATTTTCTTACATCAATCCATTTTGTAAGTCTTGATTGGCGCCGTTAGGCTGCCGAATTTTCGTAAGAGATCCAACATCTCTCTTTCTTTTTAAGTACTCTCTTTTATGTCATTTCTTTTAAGCCCATATTTCTTATGTTTGGGGATGTTCTTTTATATTTCTCATACTTTAATTTTTAGGTTCATATTATGGGAGACCCTATTTGATCTCATAAATCCATTTTTTGAAGTTTTAAGTGGCGCCGTTAGGCTGCCGAGTTTTCGTAAGGGATTCTTCATCTCACTTTTATTCCCGTGAGACTCATGATACATTTTCCCATATTTCCTTTTGAGTGGTTTATATACTCTCCATTATTCTAATATTTGTGTAACATACTTTCATTTATGATTATTTACATCAATGTTGTATAGTCCTTCTTTCATGGGGTGTACGTTTCGAAAGTTACACAAATCGGTAAGGGAACCTTTCACCCTCCTCTTTTTAAAAGACTTATTTTGTTATGTCTTTTAATTTTCATCTTATTATGTGGGGATATGTTATTATATATCCTTATTTCCATAAATTTTATGTCCAAGTGATGAGATACCCTTTATCTCTCTCATCAACTCTTTTTCTAAAATTTGATGTGACGCCGTTAGGCTGTCAAGGGAACTTCTTAACCCAATTTCAATTTCTTTGGGTTCAACATATAGTTATTGAATATGTCATCATTTGAATATGTGTGAATTTTCTTTGATTGTTTTACAGTTAATATCTTCTTATATGTGGTGTTTTTATATTTTTCACACATAATTATGTGATTGATTTATCCTTAATTTAAGGATACCTTCTTTACAGGGGATTTCATCTCATTTTACAATTCTATTGAGACTTCGTTGTTGTTATACACCAATTCACCCTTATATGGTGTATATACTGTCCTTTGGAATATTATATCATGAATTCCTTTATTCTCATGATATTATAAAGTTCTGATTAAATGTTATTCCTCAATTATTGTATTCACGTGTCTCTCATTTTGTTAAAATCCCTTTAACTAAAATATGGTTTAAAATGTTTTAATGATTTATTCTTATAAATATTTCTCGTTAATATCCATGTTTTTAAATTGGTTTTAAGGATTTATTTATATGGATATTAATGGTTTAAAATGTTAAAACCTTAAAAGTGGTATGATACACTTTGATTCAAAGATCTCTTTATTAAATGTTTTAAATGGTTTCGAAAATGGTTTTTAGAATGGATTTATTATTTCAATATCTTAAAATGTTATATTGTTATTGCAATATGGTAATGTTATATTTCCATTATGCTTAAGTTATGTGCTATGATTATGTTATGGTTCTTGGGAATTGTTTATGAAGACGGGTGGTTCCATGATAAACTAAGGACGGGTGAGCCCGATATAGCTCTCTAATGCATTGGGTAACGTGAAGGGGTTAAACATTGAGGTTTCTCTGAAGAGATTTAGGGAATATACTGTGATGGGTATTCCAAACATAACCTAGAGGGTTACTCCCTACGTAAGAATGTTATGAATGCCTGAAGTTACCTTTATGTCTTATGATTTCTATGATTTATTAATGATTTTATGAGGTATGTTAAAGTGATTATGTTTTATGGGTAAAGTATGATTTAATTATTATGTATACATGTACTCATGTTTCCTTTCCATATTTTTATATCCCTTACTGAGCTTTTTATGCTCATCCCAAGTTTTTGAAATGTTTTTCACAGGTGAAGGGAAGGGTACATGATATGATGATAGTGTCAAGGAAGTGTCAAGAAAGAATCTATGTTTTATTTTAAATATGTTTCCGTTGATGGGGAAAATGAATACTATCTTTTATGTAACCACTTTGTTTAAATGTGGAATGTAATGCAAGTTTTATGATCTAATTCTCTAAAACTCTAAACATGAAAAGATCCTCAATCTGTAATCTTGTAATAACTCAAGATTAAGTTAGGTTTAAGGCTGGGTCCTTATACCAACAAAATGGAATTCTTACCCCAGGTATACGAGGTAAGCCAACAATGAAGTCCATGGTGACCTCGTACCACTTTCAGGTAGGAATGGGTAATGGATGGAGCAAACCGAAGGGTCTCTAATGCTCTGCTTTCACCTGTTGGCACGTGTAGCATCTCAACACAAATTCCTCTATGTCTCATCACATACCTGGACACCATAAATGTCATCTTACATCATAATAAATCTTGGTGGCACCCAGATGGACAACCCACAGATACTGTTGGCTATCCTGCATCACCACCTTTTGCAGAGATGATGGCACTAATGAGCGGCCCTTGAAGCATAAGATTCCCTCTGGGGACGAAGACCAATTAGAGGACATCTCCCCACCATAAAGAAACTGCCTCGACTGCTAACAAATCTCATCACCAGGTTGTTCCTGCTGAATCATCTCCAACAGAGAAGGAGTCAACTAGATGCTTGCTAAGAACACACCCCCACTATGCTCCCTGGTCTCCACATGCATCTGAGAAAAGAGCCCCATCAATGTCAACTCATCACTGGAATCCCTAAAAGACGGTACTGGAACCCTTCTGATCAAGGCGTTGGCCACCACATTACCCTTTCCTAGGGTATAGATAATGTCAAAGTCGAACCCATGTAAGTACTCAATGTAGCGACACTGCCTCAAGTTCAGGTCATTCTTTGAGAAGATATAGGCCAAGATTTTGTGATCAGATCAGACCACAAAATTCTCCCCAAAGAGGTAGTGACACCAAGTATTCAAAGCATGTATCATCACTACCAACTCCAAGTCATGAGTTGGGTAGTTTTTTTTATGTTCAGAGTTTGAGAGAGCCTTATATGCCACCACGTGATAATCCTGCATAAGAACGCACCCAAGACCCATACCTGAAGTATCACAATAGACCACATACCCCTTTCTATCCTCTGGTAAAATCAGAACAGGGGTGTTAGTCAACCACCTCTTCAGATCCTCGATTGATGTCTAAAATTCTGGGCCCCACAAAAACTTCACCCCTTTCTGAGTGAGTGTGATCTTCGATGAAGCAAGTCAAGAGAAACCCCAAAAAACCCACCTATAATAACCATCCAGGGAAAGGAAACCCTTGATCTCAAACACATTCTTTGGTTTCTCCCATGACATGACCGCACTAATCTTCTCATGGTCCACTAAAACCCCCTGCTCAGAGATAACATTCCCCAAAAATTTCACTTCCCTGATCCAGAAAGTGCACTTTGAAAACTTTTCATAGAGGCAGTGATCCCGCAAAGTTCCCAAGACGATCCTCAAGTGATGTTCGTGTTCCTCCTCAGAGCTATATTACACTATAATATCATCCACAAACCCCACAATAATAGAATCGAGGTACTGATGGAACACCATATTCATGAGTGCCATAAAAACTGTTGGGTCATTGGTCAATCTGACGGGCATGACCAAATACTCAAAGTGGCTATACTTGCTTCAAAATGCTGTATTTGGGATATCATCTTCTTTCACCCTGATTTGATGGTGTCCCGAATGTAAGTATATTTTTTAAAAACACTTTTCCCCTTCAACTAATCGAAAAAATCATCTATTATAGGAAAATGTTATTTATTCTTAATTGTTACCTTATTCAGCTTCCGGTAGTCAATGCACAACAGAAGGGACCCATCAACATTTTTCACGAACAACACATGACAAGCCTAAGGAGAGATGCTCAGGAGAATGAATACTTTGGATTCTAAGTCATCCATCTATATTTGTAATTCCCTCATCTCGGTATGGACCATGCGATATGAGGGAAGAGATATCAGTTGTGTTCCCGGTGCCAGATCAATAAAAAACTCCACATCCCGCTCCTATGGAAAACCAGAAAAATCATCCAGGAATACCTTTAGAAACTCATTCACTAAATGAGGTAGTGCACATTTAGGGGAAATACCATTGTACTCCAGCGAGAGAGATGATAAATAGAATATAAGACTTCCCAACACTGGGAGTGGAGGTCTTGTGCGACCCAACTGAGGATCCCATTCTCCATGAAAAACCTGAAGACTCCCATCAGGTGTCATGAAACTCACTCATTTTCTGTACCAATCAATGTGTTCCTGGAAGTGTACTAGACAATAAATTCCAAGTATTATGTCAAATAGTTCCATATTTAGGACCAATAGGTCCCACTCCATCTCATCCCCTAACACTGAAAGCTTACAGAAGGGGCACCTGAGACCCTGGTCCTTCTTCTTTCCCAGCGACGTCACCAACTCCATCACAAAAGACAACAACTCGGTTAGTAAATTTAGAATATTCACACAATAGGAATAAATGATTGAAAAAAAGGAATCAGTATAAAACATGGAATCATCTATAGAATATGCGATCAAAACAGTACCTTGAACTGTCGATGATCCCACCTCTGATCTTGCTGGTGCTTGATTCAACACATAGAGATGTCCGGTCTCTGTCTGAGGATGACCGATAGTCTATGGATGTGCCTTAAACTGGATCTACCCAGAATATGACCCAGACCTAGCACTACGGCCTCCAAATCAATATCCCCTAGTCCTCGACGGATCAGAATGTGTTGGCACTCCTCTTAATGCCACTGACCTTTCCCCACTCGAAAGTGGACGTGCCACCCCGTAGAAGTGCTGTAAATGCCATAGTCCTCCACACTAGTAACAAGGATTCAGAGGAAGTGGTCATGCTGGTCAGATGTGCCCCGAATTCCCACAATGGTTCCATACGACTGATCTCACATTAGAATCCATAGATGAAAACTTCCTAGAAGAGTTTCCTAAACTACCACCTCATTTCTTCACATGATCCTTCTGCTTCCTTTTCTTCTACAAGGAGCTACCACTACCCACTACTGATACTGAACCAGAGAAACCATCCCTGTATTTCCTATAAATCTTTACCATTCATTCCTAATCAATGACCTCAGCATAGGTACTCATCTTAAAAAAGAAAACATGGGAGTATATATTTGGTCACAAGCCTTTCTCAAACCTTTGAGCCTTCGCCTTCTCAATGGAGACGATTTATGGAGTATACTGAACCAACTCAGTGAAATAGTTAGCATACTCCATCACAAATAGATTCCCCTAAACAAGGTACATGAACAATCTGGAACAAGCATAAGCCAACACCTCAGGGTAGTACTGTTCATTGAAGACAACCTTGAAGTGTCCCCATCACATTTTCTCATTCTTCTTAGTCCGAAGAACTAATTCCCACCACCTGCAGCTAGGACCCTCCAATAGAAAAGAGGCATATTTCACCATAATCTCTTCAGGTTTATCCAAAATCTCGAACATGATCTCAATCTTTTCAAGCCATTCTTCTGCTTCCTGGGGTTCTATGCTGCCTCGGAAGGTGGGAGGTTTATTTTTCATGAACTCCTGGGCCTTGTCCTTTCTTGGACCAGTCTCATATTCTCCAAAAGAATATAGAATAAGAGATGGTCCCTATACTATAGCTTGGACATCCCAGACCATGGCCTCGACTAGCCTCTGACCAATTGGTGTGGGAGAACTCTCTCTGCCTTCCTCCCGTGGGCGCATGGGAACTTTACCGGGAGGCATATTTCTACCAAATGAAAGAGTCACAAAAACAATAGTCAATACCATAATTCTAAAAATTTTAATCAAATACATGAAATATAAATAATATAAATACATTACATCAAGAAATGAAAAAACTACTCCACCCTCATCCAATGTCCACATGTGTTCTGTAGCCCACACATCTCACCTGGAAGTGAAGTCAATCAGACAATTACAATGTCCCTTGGTGATTCAAGGTCTTCCATGAGAGGTTCGGGCCAGGCACCCTACTCATGACAAAATCCTCAAGCCCCGAAAATTCTATTTCATATCTATCCCGAATCATCCCAAAATAGTAACATAATCCAAAAACATTAACCCCCTCTGATACCATTTTGCCACAAACCGAATCTAGTCACCACCAATACAAGCACCAAGCCCAGACCATGGAAGGTTTTAAAGGGCGTTCCCTATCCCCATGGGCTGACACAAGTTCTTTGGAATCAAAAAATTAGGTTTGGGATTGATTTACCTAATTATGAAAGCATAAAACCTTAAAAAAATCCATAATATAAATCTGAAATTTCCAGCCAAACAAGTCTTAAGAAAGAACCATAAATTAATAAATGGATTTGAATACAGTACAAGAAGTCCAAATACAAATAAATAAAGCATAAATACATTCACAATGACTCTACATGACAAGGGGGTGGTCACCCCCGAGTCGTCTCCATAACACCACACTGCAGGAGGGGTCGAACAGCCCGAACCGCCTTCACCTAAGGCTTTACCTTTTCCTGAGCCAAACATAACCAAGTCTATTTACACCCAATGGGTGTAAGTATGGTGTGATCATAATCCCAATAGGATACCACAAAATGTTTCCAATATTCATGCAATACAAGGTGAAAAAGAAAGTAGTTTTAATATGAAAAGTAAAACTATGTTAAATTCCAAGAAATGCAACTTTCAATTGAAAACAATTATCAAGATAAAAATTTAAGAATGTTAAAAAATTTAAATAAACACTTTTTCTACTATATTTTTCTTCCAAACACACCCAAAGGAAAGGGTAAATACCATAAATATAATGAGCAACAAAATTGGGAACACCCCTAGGCATTAGAATGTTTCGGGCCCAATGTACCTCGTACATCGGTGTAAAGTAACCATAGAAAATCCATTCTCATTAAAAATATACTTGTAGGGAACATACCCATAACCTAGTGGTCCCCAATAATCATCCACATAGTTTAGTTAGAGTTGTTTTTATCCAAATTCTAAGTGAAAAAGGGACGAAATCCATCCGGTTCACTAGCCGTACTAGTACAAATCTGCCCCACCCAGGTACACGGGCTTCCCCCTTTGTGATCAAACAATTTATACATGATACATAAATAAATTTTTTATATGAAACACCATTAATGGTCACATAAAATCATTATAGTCTCTATAGACATTTTAAACCACTTAAGACACCCAACATAACACTTTGATTTTTAATGAAACAATTTCTCAAAATCCCGCATGTTTTGCACCCAAAACTCCTTAAAAACCCACTTTTTTACACTATGTTCACACTTGTAAGTTACCTAATTAGAAAATGAAGCCCAATAAATTTCAATGAAACTAACCAATAAATTTTAGGTCAGCCCATTGTGAACCAAGAAATGATAACTTTGTAAAACCTCAATTTTCACTCAAACATGGCACTTAAAGTTCACGTGTTCCACAAACACCATTAAAACCCATTTTCACAGCAACAACCAAGTGGGATAAAAAATAAAAACATTATTGGAATCCCTATTACAGTTAATTAAAAATAAATTAAGTATTTATAGGGCATCCCTAAATAAAACAATAAAACATTTCCATGAAAAACCCTCAATTTCAAATGAAATTGGCATTTAAAATTCATTTTCAATACAAACTACACTAAAACTAATTTTTGGAGAAATAATAAAATGAGATAAACCTAAAAATATTATAAATACAGCATTACAATACACAAAGATTACATGAACATGGAATCACTTAACAAATTAATGAAAACCCTTGAATCCTTTGTGTGAAAACTCAATCGCACCACCGCCGCAGCTCATGGAAGATAGATCAAGCTTAAAAATAGAATATTGGACCAAGAAAACCCAAGGTTAAACCCTATGTTCGAAACCCTAGTCTCTGGACATTAGGAACCTCAAGTATAAGGGAAGAAACCCTAATCAAATTGTATGAAACCCTAAGAAAAATGAAAGAAGAATTAAGGAGACCCACTTACTTGAGGTATCTTAAAGAAATCGCCATAAATACACCAATATCTTAATTTACAAACCTCAAAAATTGAAATTGAGGTTCTACTAAATAATATAAGGTCATGTAGGAACTAAAATGTGGGAAAAATAGTGAGAAATTAAAGAGTTATGAAGAAAACAAGTTACCTCTTCAAATTTGGACGATTTGAGAATCCCTATGAAGTTCTGTCCTAATTTGTGATGCATACGAGCACCAAAGTGGAGTAAAAGGTAATGGGGATGCGCCTAAGGATGTTTTCTTCACGTGGTAGGTGGAATCACCTAAAAAAATTAAAAAATTAATAAGTTATTAAATAAACACATTTTATTTTTAAAACTGGAAATGGGATTTCGGGTAGGTCCAATTCCTTAAATAAAAACCCAAATCCACCAATATTATGGTGGTGTTAATAGGTCAGGGGAGGCCAAGTAAGAATTAAAATGGATGAAAAATGTTGAAAAATTAAGGAGTTATAAAGGGAAAAAATTATTTTTAAATATGGAATTGGGCTCACGGTTTGGCCAAATTCATGAAAACTTGCCCATTACTCAAAAAATGCATGGGAAACCCCCAAAACAAAGTAATAATGGAAATTAAATCAAAAATACTTTTATAATATTTCATGTATATGACAATTAATTTTATTATTTAATATGATTGTTATCAATATATTTTTGGAATGTAGGGGTGAATAAGATTTAATAAATTATGAAAATATATATTATAAACATTTTTATTAATTATATATTGTTTTACAATACAATAAGTATCATTTAAAATAATAAGAAATGTTTTCTAGAAAAGATTATTTTTTCTAAAACATGGTTTAGTAGTGTTTTCCATTCTTAATTTAAAATTAACTTTTAACAATTTTCAAAATATTAAATTAAAAATTGAACTTAATTTTTTAAATCATAATATCAAAATTATCTTAGGGTGAATTTTTCATATTTTTCTAAAATGTTTCACTTTTTAATGAATAGTGAAATAATGAATTTTAATGTAAAAATACCTTTTCATTTAAAAAATTTATGATGTTAAGGTATATTTTCAAATTTATTTAAAGAAAAATTATTTAAATTATATATAAATTAATCCAATTTAGGTCATTAGAATCATTTCATACTAAATTTAGATATAAAAAATTTGTAAACTTTTGAACATTTTTCACTCTAAAACACCACTTTCTCATCACATATGAGGGATTAATTGTAAAATAAAATTTTCCAATTCTATGAAATAATTTTAGAAAAATGGTTTCCATATTTTTTATAATAATAATTTATAATTTACAATAAGTCCAAATTTATTTAAAAAAAAATAATTATGAATACAGTAAAAACTAATTATCATGGTTAAGTTAAAAATTGATTTACTAGGGTTAAAACTAAAAAATAAGGGTATAAATGACCTAAAAACTTGTCCAAAAAGTATTTTATTGAAATATTTATACCATGAAACCAATGTGGTTATATAATGGTCAATTTTGGACCATTATTCCATTTAATAAAGGAATTCTTATTTCATTTAAAAAAAATATCAAGTGGGTCCACTCCCCCACTTATAAAAGGCCACCCAATCTCCTCACTTCTTCATAGCTCCAAACCACTTTTGTTTTTCCAATAAAAACCCAGTCACTTAAAAAAATCCCTACAATCATCCTAAAAGCCTTATTTTTTTTACATAAATCCAACCTAGAATGTAATTAGTGCAAAACCTACAGAGGATACTTAAAGAATATGTAATGTTCTTCAACGAGCGTCTTTTATTCCTTCCCCACCTCGTTCATTTCTTTTTCATACATAATTATATAATAAAATAAGTATATTATATATAATAATATGTTTTTATGATAATATTAATACTAAAAACAACATAATCTTACATCAAATGGGGTATAAAATCATCGACTATGTGTATGGAAGACTACCACCTCGTGAACCGATGACGTTCATTCTTCCATTACCACTATTCATGATTGGGTATGATGATAGATATAAATTATATATATGATATTTATCAAATATTATACCTCTGTATTCATTATATCATATATATTTATTACCTTCCATTCCATAAGATAAACGATAACACAACTTATGTGTTTGGCGGACAACCACATCGCGAAGTGATGTGATTCTTCTTTCACTAGTGTTTCACATGGAAGGTGAAAAAGATAAATTTTATGATTATATGTGATATAAATTACTTAAATATGAAATTCATGACATATCTATCTTTCTTTAAATATTATATATATCATTTTATTTGTTTCCTTTTCACTCACATAAATATAATAACATCGTTTGCGTATGTGTGAACTATCACCATCACGATGGGATGTGAATATATTTTCACAAAAACTCAACATAGATGATATATATAAATATATAATATGATATTAATGATATTATGATCATTATTTAAATTTAAAATATTACTTACCTCCTTTCCATAGTTCTCATTGAAAAATGAAAACATTAATTATGCGTATATATAACCTGCCATCTCCATGACCATATCATACTTTATTTTCCATAACCATAATTAATGATTGTATTTAAAAGTAAATTTTTTGAAAAAATATTATATTTATTTCATTATTATTATTTTGGAGATGATAGAACTTTATAATATGATCAAGAACTGAAAATTTCAAAATAAAACATGTACGAGAAAACAATGAAATTAATACCTAAAACAATGAAAACAATGAAATATTATTAATCAAAGGTTAATAAGTTATTATAAAAGGATCATGTATGATATTATAAATATTAACATGGTAATATAATAATTTAATAAAAATTTTAAAACCACTATATAGGAGATTAAATCACATTCATCCTAGAGAAAGCATACGATAAGGGATTTCATCTTAATTTCATTTTATGGAGAAATATTGTATTTTTATGCACCTAATTTGTTTTATATGGTGTATATAATATAACTATGACATGTAATATCATGAAAAAATCAATAATAATGGTATTTAAGTTCAAATTTTAATTATTTATACTAATATAATTTCAATTTAAATTTACCATCTTTTAAAGAATTGCATAACTCAATTTATTTTCATTAGGTTATATTACTTATTCATTCTTGTTAATATTATAACATTATGTTTATAATTACTTTTTATTATCTTATGATGTATTTAAATGTGTTTTACGTGGATTTACATATGATACACATATTCAATTTATTAATTTATTCTCACTTAAAGGTTATGATCTTTGTAAAGGTTTACTTCACCTTCTCAATTTAATTGATATTTTTTATTATTGAATTTAAATTGAAGGAAATTATTTGATAATTTTTTAATAAAACATTTAATTTTATTCTACTAGGGTTATTCAAGATATTATCATTTAATAGTACCATCTTTCCACTCTTTGGCATTTAAAATTATCAAAAAAATGTTTTTAATGAAATATGTATTCATTTATCCATTCGATCAGAAATCTATTTTCTTTAAAAATTATGTTTTCTAAATGTTTTTTAAAAATGATTTATAATTTTTAAATTGACTTATAAAATATATTTTCTCCCATTTCTATTGAATTTTTTTTAAATGAATATTATTTATTTTTTAAAACAATTCCCGTTTGACTTGTACTGAAAATGTAAAAGGGATCTTCTTATCA
This sequence comes from Viscum album, assembly GCA_963277665.1. NCBI lineage: Eukaryota > Viridiplantae > Streptophyta > Magnoliopsida > Santalales > Viscaceae > Viscum > Viscum album. Next base: position 1,772,230,196 of record OY728152.1, read on the forward strand.
GTTTCTTAACACAGAACTTTACTAACATTTTTACAGTGAACTAGGAATGTTTTTTTTACTTTTACAACATTTACAGAATTAATTGATATCATGGCCATCATTTATTTGAATCACACATTCTATTTTTATAAGGATATTTTTAAATAATATTTTTAAAAGTTTTTTCAAAGAAAATATTTTCAAAATGGTTTTCAAAATGAAAAGGATGTTTTCCTAAAATATGTTCTTAAATGTCAAGACTCGTCCCCCCAGGGCCCATATTGTGACTACCCCAAGCCCTCCTCCCATAGGCCAGGGGATAGTAACTAGCACTGAAAGGAATACTCCCTAAAACGAGAGGGCATTGCCTTTAATCCTATACAAACACACAGTCCAAGAACACATCAAGAAGAAACTATGACGTAAACTGCTGTAGTAAAAGAGTTCTGAATGTAAAAGGGGATGGAATATAATCCCAACTATAAAGGTACAAGTACAACTGAAAATACAATACAACTAAAAGAAAAAAGAAAATAGCTATAGGGTCGTCCTCTGAGGTTTCTACCTAAAGGGTAGGTACAGATCGCCTCCTCAGCACTCCATGTATGTCTGTATCCTCCGCCTCATGTCACACCGTATGGTCCACATCTATGCACCACCCAGTCCTGGCTCCCTTATCATCAATAAATATTGTATGTCATCTGCACAGGACAAAACAAGGTGCGTGTGAAGCCCGTGCATGGGTGAGTATAACGATACTCAGAAGGTACCTTGAGACCCCGTAGGTCTCCTAAAGTTCCACAAAGGAAAACCACAAAGAAAGACATCAAATCTACTTAGGTATATGCCCATACATACACATAAGTTATCAAAATATACACATATCATACATGAGGTAATAATACCACAAAGATAACACCACGAAGGTAACACCATAAATGTAAAAATACCACACATGTATCACCATGAAGGTTACAACCTGAAGGTAAAATTACCACACAGGTATCACTATGAAGATAGTACCATGTTGTTAAAAGTATCACATAGGTATCACCACAAATATAGTACCATGAAGGTAAAATTACCACATAGGTATCACCACGAAGATAGTACCATGAAGGTAAAAGTCTTAGTTCAAACATAGTCTCAGCTCAATCCAGGTTTTTAGCAATGTATAGAAGTATAGATGATTAGTCGCGAAGCTAGATCATCTTATTCTATAAAGAGGCAATACTGCTGACCATTTGAAGTCTGACCCACACATGATCAATATGTACTAACCCCCGCAATGTCCCACACAGGATCTGACCTGCCCAGAGTCGATAGGTACTAACCTCCACTGACCCACACAGGATCAGTATGCGCTGACCCACACAGGATCATTGAGTGATGAACCACACAGGATCTAACCCACATAGAATCAGTATGCATTGACCCACACAAGATCGCTGAGCACTGAACCACATAGGATCAATAGGTACTAACCTCCATATGATCCTTCTCCAACCTCCTCCTCACTTCCAGCCACTGGATTCCTCGCACCCGGTGTGCTCGAGTTCTGTAGAATCTTCCCTCGAGATATCAGTCATACCTTGACCACCACTAAGCTCCACAATGGAGTAACCCAAAGGACCTCCATGTCTTAAGGGTTCCAACGTAACAGACGATGTGTCAACCGGACGCCTGGTCTGTATGTTATAGGCATTTTAGTACCGAGGGCCCAGTTAGATTCGAGTACGATCCAACCCAGAAGAACTCCAAGTTTCTCTAAAACTCTAATGGAGTAAGTCAAAAGGACCGTCTCACTCCATGGGTCCCAACACTGCATAGGGTTCATCAAACACGCACTCGAACTGTAATCTATAGACATTTTAGTGCCGAGGGCCCGATTGGATTCGTGTTTGATCCATCATGACCATACTTCAAATAGAACCGGATAACCAAATGGGTTACACCATTATGATTCACAAAGAAAAAACACACAAGAAGGACTACTCATTTTTCCAAAATGGATACTCAGTGAAAAAGTTACATTTCACTACAGCACGCGTGAACTGGGCCTCATGGGGCCTATGCCTCAATCTCAACTTAAATATCCAGAATTGTTCTTGAAACATCCATCTTAATTTCGGGGTCGCAACGTCACAGATGGTTCGTCATTTCGATACCATATGAGGGAGATATGTCAGATACAAGATCCCAAAATATTATTATTATTATTATTGGGTGCTTCGTGGACCTGAGCCGCAAACCAAAATTTAGTATCCAAAACTAGACATGAATTTACTATATTAATGATAGGTTTACATCGCCACTGATGGAATTTCAATCAGACGTCGCTCGTAGAAGTTATGGTGGGTCAAAGATTTAATAATAATATTAAATCTATTATTTTACAAGGGCTTCGGGTACCCAATATGAAAACCCGTAAAAGACATCCAACATTGGACTCATAATTCCCATCTCGAAGTCAGGATCGCACTACCGCTAACGGTTCGTGAAGATGAGGTCATACGGACAAGTTATGGATGAAACACTATTTTCCCAACGAAAATAATAATAACATTATTATATTATTATTATTATTTTTATTTAACCATTTTTTCCTTCAATCTTAAAACCTATGTAACCTCCAATATTTCATGCATTTCGTACAACTCCAAAACACTCCTCCTTTATCTTTTATTTCTTCTTAAATTTTATTCCCTTTCTATTTATTTATCTCTCCAATTAACTCATTCTTCTCTAAACTCTCATGCTTCAACCTAATGGACAGCCTCCAACATCACGGCTCACACGGCTGCTCCGCACAGCCCGCACCAGTTGTTCGCCTGGCCATCACGCTACTCGGGAGCCACGCCCCTTTGTCCTGCTGCCATACCAACCTCTAGCTTGCGCCACCTCGAGCCATCTCGGGCTACTGCTTATCCAAACCACCTCACCGAACGCCTTCTGCAACCATGCCAGACCATCATCATGCCCTGTCTAGAATAGAACCACCCCAACACCCCTTTTAAGGGTCACCACAACTTTGATATAAGCACAAAACATATGACGACCTCATATTCATGATCCTCAGGTCGATGGCTCCACATCCATACATCACGCTCAACAAAACTTTGTGTTTCCAGTGACATTAATTATTTGGCATCGAAGAACGCACGAAGAACGTGTAGAGCATGAAAGAAAAGGGTCAAGGTATAAGTGCGTAATGATGGGATTGTTTGTTTGGTCATCGTCTTTGTGAATCAAGAGTATGGAGAATCAAAAAATAGATTTAATCATACTTCAAATTAAAACACCTACCTCAATCGTCTGTTGGAGTTGTCACGAGGAGGAAGATGAGGTCATTGAAGGGGATGCTGGCGTTCGTCACTCCCCCATCACATTTCCGATCCGGGACCATGCGTCGTCCTCATTCTCCACTGGGGTATTCTCCAACCTAGGCCTCCCCTCCATTTCTCCAATGGGAATACAACCCACAAGAATAGTTAATAAAATAACTCTTCATTAACAAGTTGGGTTATTAATTCAAGATTAATGTATCCTATTAATTAAAGAGATAAGTGGTTACACATTTTGTGTAACTGGGCATTTAATGCCCAACATTAAATTCCCTAACACCCTCATGTGGTCCACACCTTTATGATTCAAATGGGAGGATTTAAAAATAAAATAAAAGTTAGTTATTTTATTTTATTATTTGTCCAACCCTCCCATGAGAATATGAAAAACTAAATCCTACCCTCGACCTACCGCGGTTGAGGTGAAGGTCTCCTTAAACCAATATTGGCACTGTGAGTTCAATGGTGTCCTCAGATTTCAATTCCGAGCACCAGTCCAAAAGTTACAAAACGCCGCTTGTGCGTTTACTGAACGTACCTGAAAGAAAGTTCAGAAAATTATTAACAGTCACCCTCGACTCGTGCCAGTCAAGTTTAAGATCTGCCTAAGTGAAACATGCCCCAACGAACCCAATGATACTATAAAATTTTCAATATGTGTTACCATTTAAATGTTATGGATTTTTAAAATAAAATAATTTTCACTTAATTATTTTATTTATGGACAAAAACTAACTTTCACTGGTGGCTCGCGCAAGCCAATGTTAGTATCTACCTAAAGAAAGCATACCCTCATGAGTTCAGTGGTGGTCTTAGTTTTTTAATCCGAGTTACCGTTTGTGAGTTATAAGAATTTGAAAAATAAAATAACATTAATTAATTATTTTATTTACAGTTATGCCATTTTTGGGTTTTCTCACAAGAGGATAGCGCCGACTAAACTTAAGTCATGCCTAGGGTAAAATCGCCATCCTAAGCACAACAGTGCCCTCAGATTTCTGATCCAAGAAACTGTTTAAGAGTTATTTCACTTTTTCAGGAAAACTGCTTATGCACACTAATTAAAGCTTAACAAAACTTAGACGGATCATTCAGGGCACTCCAGGCCTCGGAATCGCGCGCCATCAGATTTTGCGGTCTCGAAATAATTCCATATCATTAAAAACAATTATACAGAATTTATGAAACATTAAATTCTCCCCACCTTATGGATTTACATCCTTAAAATCCACAACATAGACTAAAGAAACAAATGGGGGTACTGAGCACATATTTGAGCCTCCTACTCCCATGTGCTCTCCTAGAGGTTCCCATGATGACAACAAATGGGAACCAGAGGTATCAACCACCCATGAAGGACCCAATCTATTCGATCCTCAATCTCCATTGGAATCTCTGAAAATGTCGCCCCATCGTCGATATCTAGCTCTCCCTAGTTAATGATGTGTGAAAGATCATGTACATATCTCCTTAGCTGGGATAAATGGAAAACGTCATGCACCTGGTGCAACTGAGGTGGAAGAGCTAAGCGATAATCCACCTCACCAACTCTGCTGAGGACCTAAAAGGGTCCGATGAAGCTTGGAGATAACTTGTTGCCCCGACCAAATCTCTGAAAACCTCTTCAAGGCAAGACCCATAAGAAGACATGGTCTCCCTCCTCCTATCGGAATAAGTCTTCTATCGGCTCTGAGCAGTTTTCACTTGTTAATAATTGATGCTTCTTGATACAAACACTTCCACTGCTTTCTTCATCCATTTCCACCAGTACTAATGCCGGAGGTCCTGGTACATCTTCACCACACTAAGATGTACCTCCAGAGGGGACGTATGGAACCCCCTAAACACCTCCTCCAAAATCAGCAACAGTAGCATGGTACATCCTCTGAAGAGGATGACGTGCTCCCCACCTTCAGAAAATCAATCAGGTGCCTAACCTGAGGATATCTGAGCAGGTAAAGCCTCATAGTCAATGCCCCCAAGCTATGCCTCCCTAACTTGTTGAAGGAGTGGGGGAGTGACCGTCATATACTGGAGGTAAGCAGTTTCATCTCTATCCATGAAGGATATCTACAGCACGACTAGCTACTCTAATGCCTCACTCAACAACTATAGACTAGACCTCCTGCTGAGTGCGTATGCTACCATGTTCCCCTTCCCAGGAGTATAGACTATCTCAGAGTCGTAGTCCTGGAGGAACTCCAGCCACTCCTGTTGGGAACTGAAAACTCAAAACTCCTACTGCCACAAGGGTAAGGCTGGCCAACTCACGAGTGATCGGCCGAACCCTCCTATGCAGAAGTTTATCCTGTGCTGCCTGGGTTTCCTTTTTCTCCAACCAAGGAATATCCCATTCCAATTTTGTAGGTAAACCAAAAACTTTTTTCCTAATATAGTCAATCTGAATATGAAATTTGGATGTCTAGTCATACCCAAACTAACGTCATAAGGCCTCGACACTGTCACCAAGAGGTTCCAACCAAAACTCTCACCTCAAGGTGTGATTATAGAGTCTCCTTGAAAAGGTATCTCTAGATGTGAGGGTCAAGTCAACGGCTTAACAGGAAACTCTAGGTCTTGAACAAGATCTATGGAAGGAAGGAATTATTGGTACCTATGTCATTAATAAAGAAACTAGTAGTAGACATAGACCATTCATCGAATCATTCCTAGAGCCCTTGGGTCATACTCCTTGATCATATTCAGCTACTCCCTTCCCCTATCGTCCAGCTCCCTGAGCCTGGTGGGGACAACAAAGGGGGGTGGTTGTAACATTTTTAAATGTACACCACCTCATACTGCTCTCCTAGCTCTGATTCCATATCTACAGCCCTACGAATTCATTTGTACCTAACACTTCTTCTTCTCGAAACATTTTTACATGCCCAAGTCTCTGAGACTGACGCCAATTTCCTGCTTTCCCACTACTAACATTTATTGGTTGTATCCTCTCAGCCAGATAACATTCAACTGTAATGGTTCTCTCTAGCAGCCTAACATAGGTAGGATTGCATAGAGGAATAGTGCTAGCTCAGACATCCTTAAACAAACCATTCTTGGAAGTCCGAGCCCCAAATCACTAATCATATCATATTCATCGAGTACCAGGAATGGTCGGTATGCCTTGATGAATACTCAGCTACTGATATGTTTCCATGATGAAGCTATAGAAGCTCTAGGGTACTCTCATCCACCTACTCAAGCCATTACTCAACCACTTGTGAGTCAGGATCGCCTCAGAACATGAGGGGTATCTGATGCAGAAACACGTGTAAGGCACTAAGCCTACATGTGTCCTCTACTAGTATTTCTGGTTGTAACTACTGACCAATGGGCAGTGACATAGCTGGCACACTACTAGAAGGTACCATATCGGGAAATGGTCCAAGTACTGAAGCCTCATTACCCTATGGACCATCCTCATGGTCACGTACTATAAAAGACTAATAGATAGGATCCCCATCTACTCAACTGGTGTTACAACTAGGCGGAGAACTCTAGCCACAGCCTCCCACCAGTCCTCAGCTGCCTGGGAATCAGACTCGCTTCGAAACCTCGAAGGCCGTTATTGTAGGAACTCATGAAACATGATCATTCAGTGTGCATACTCTATTGGTGGGGCTTGTGGCAATGCTCATCCAATGGGTAGTGGTGCTGCTGGTACACCACCCGAAGGTGCTAATGCCGTAAGAGGGCCCTACACTGAGGCCTCATCAATCGGTGGGCCATCAGCGCGTACTCTCTCAGAAAACCTTGGTTTTTGTCTAATCAGCGACATCCTGATAAGGTATAGGTGCGCCACGATGTTTAAGTTATACCTAGTGAGATGACTCCAAATAATTCAAAAGAAAAACTTTTCAAAAACACACACAATAAGTGTTTTTGTGCGCTCAGTCGGAAATCAGAATTCAGGGGCTTGGTGTATGGATACGTTGGCCGCTGCACCAACACTAGAATCCCTAAACTAAAAACCACACTCAAAACACTTAACACTATTACTCCACAAAGAAAAGATCAGAGTCCTTGTTTTTCGGTAGAACTGAACTCCTCTGATACCACTTTGTCACAAACCATCCCCCGGGACCCATGCCGTGACAACCCCAAGCCCACCATCCATAGGCCAGGGGCTGGAAACTTGCACCGAAAGTCATACTCCCTAAAACGGGAAGGAATTTCCTTTAATCCTGTACAAACAAACGGTCCAAGAACACATCAAGAAGAAAATGTGAAGTAAACTACTGTAGTAAAAGAGTGTTTAATGTAAAAGGGTTGAAAATAAAAGCCCAACTGTAAAGGTACACGTACAACTGAAAAAATAATAAAATTGAAAGAAAAAAGAAAACAACTACTAGGTCATCCTTTGAGGTTCCTACCTGAAGGGTAGGTACATATCACCTCCTCAGCACTCCATGTCTATCCGTATTATCTGCGTCACGTGACGCCGAATGGTCCACCTCTATGCACCGTCCAGTCCTGGCTCCCTCAACCTCGATCAATGTTGTACATCATCTGCACAAGACACAACAAGGTGCGGGCGAAGCCCGTGTAGGGGTGTGTATAACAATACTCAGTAGGGACCCTGAGACCCCGTAGGTCTCATAAAGTTGCACAAAGGAAAACCAAAAAGCAATAAATAAACTCTACTTAGGTATATGCCCATACATACACCTAAGTTATCAAGATATACACATCTCATACACGAGGGAAGAATACCACAAAGATAATACCACGAAGGTAACACCACTAAGGAAAAAAATACCACACATGTATCAAAACGAAGGTTACACCACGAAGGTAAAAGTACCACACAGGTATCACTAAGAAGATAGTACCATGATGGTAAAAGTACCACACATGTATCACCACAAAGATAGTGCCACGAAGTAAAAGTACCACACAGGTATCACCACGAAGATAGTACCATGAAGGTAAAAGTATTAGTTCAAACATAGTCTTAGCTCAATACAAGTTTTTAGCAAAGTATAGAAGTACATATGATTAGTCCTGAAGCTAGATCGTCTTATTCTATCAAGAGGAACTGTTGCTGACCATACAGAGTCTGACCCATACAGGATCGATAGGTACTAACCCCCACAATGTCCCACATAGGATCCGACCTACCCCGAGTTTATAGGTACTAACCTCCACTGAACCACACAGGATCGGTATGTGATGACCCACACAGGATCACTGAGCATTGACCCACACAGGATCTGACCCACACAGGATCGATATTCACTGACCCACACAATATCACTGAGCACTGACCCACACAGGATCGATAGGTACTAACCTATGTATGATCTGTCTCCAACCACCGCCTCACTGCTAGACACTGGATTCCTTGCACCCGGTGTGCTCGAGTTTTTTAGAATCTTCCCTCAAGATATCGGTCATACCTTGACCACCACTAAGATCCACAATGGAGTAACCCAATGGACGTCCATGTCATTAGGGTTCCAACATAATAGATGTCATGTCAACCGGATGCCCGGTCTGTAAGTTATAGACATTTTAGTTCCAAGGGCCCAGTTGGATTTGGGTACAATCCAACCCAGTCGAACTCCAAGTTTCTATGAAAATCTAATGGAGTAAGTCAAAAAGACCATCTCACTCCAAGGGTCCCAACTCTGCAGATGGATCGTCAAACGTGCACCCGGTCTATAAGATATGGGCATTTTAGTGTCGAGGTCCTGGTTGGATTCATGTTAAATCCACCCCGAACGTACTTCAATCGAAACCGGATAACCAAACAATCCACACCGTTATGATTTATATGAAAAAAAACATGAGATGGACTACCCATTTGTCCAAAATGAATACCCGGTGAAAAAGATGCATTTCACAGCAACATGTGCGAACCAGGCCTCATGGGGCCCGCTCTTCAACCTCAACATAAATATCCAAAATTGGTCTTGAAACATTCGTCTTAATTTTAGGGTCTCAACATCACAGACGGTTCGTCATTCTGATACCATGTGAGGGAGATATGTCAGATACAAGATCCTGTATTATTATTATTATTATTATTATTATTATTATTGGGTGCTTCATGGAACTGAGCCACAGACCAGAATTTAGTATCCAAAATTAGACTTGAATTGATTGTATTAATGATAGTATCACATCGCAACTGATGGAAAGTCAATCGAACGTCGCACGCATGAGTTATGACAGGTCGAAGATTTAATAATAACATTAAATCTATTATTTTCCATGCACTTCGGGTACCCGATCTGAAAACTCAATAAAAAAAATCCAATATTGAACTCATAATTACCGTCTCGAATTCAAGATCGCACTACTGTAGACGGTTCATGAAACTGAGGTCGTACGAACAAGTTACGAACGAAACACGGTTTTCCAAATGAAATTAATAATAACATTAATATATTATTTTTTTATTTATCCATTTTTTTCCATCAATCTTAAAACCTACGTTACCTTCTATCTCTCATGTGCTGTGGACAACTCTAAAACAGTCCTCCTTTATCATTTATTTCTTCTTAAATTTTATTCCCTTTCTGTTTATTTCTCTCTCCAATTAACTCATTCTTCTCTAAACTCTCACGCTCCAACCTAACAGACAACCTCCTACATCATGCCTCATGCAGTTGTCTGCCTGGCCATCGCGCTACTTTGGAGCCATGACCGTTCGACCTGCCACCATACCAACCTCTAGCTTGCGCTGCCTCGAGCCATCTCGGGCTGCTGTTTCTTTGAACCGCCTCACAGGACGCCTTCCGCTATCGTGTCGGACCACTGTCATGCCCTGTCCGGAATAGCACCGCCACAACACCCCTTCCACGGGTCACCACAACTTCGTTCTAAGCCCGCAAAATATGACGACTGCATATTTGTGATCGATGGGTTGAGGGCTCCATGTCCATACATCGCGCTCAACAGAACATTGTGTTTCCAGCATCATTAATTATTTGGTGTCGAAGAACGCACGAATAACGCGCGAAGAATAAAAGAAAAGGGTCATGTTATAAGTGCGGAACGATGGCCTTGTTTATTTGGCCATCGTCGTTTTGAATCAAGAGTATGAAGAATCAACACGTAGATTTAATCATACTTTAAATTAAAACACATACCTCAATCATCTGTTAGAGTTGTCGTGAGGAGTAAGATGAGGTCATTGAAGGGGATGCCAGCATTCATCACTCCCGCAACTGATTTCCGATCCGAGCTCATGTGTCTTCCTCATTCTTCATTTTGGTATTTTCCAGCCTAGGTCTCCCCTCCCTTTCACCAACGTGAATACAACCCACAAGAAGAGTTAATAAAATAACTATTCATTAAAAAGTTGTGTTATTAATTCAAGATTAATGTATCCTATTAATTAAAGAGAGAAGTGGTTACACATTTTTTGTAACTGGGCATTTGATGCCCAACATTAAATGCCCAACCACCCTCGTGTGGTCCCCACCTTTATGATTCGAATGAGAGGTTTTAAAAATAAAATAAAACTTAATTATTTTATTTTATTATTTGTCCAACCCTCCCACAAGAATCTAAGAAACTAACTGCTACCCTCGACCTACTACAGTCGAGTTTAAGGTTTCTTTAAGCGAATATCGGCGCTGCGAGTTCAATGGTGTCCTCAGATTTCAATTACAAGCACCAGTCCAAAAGTTTCAAAACGCCGCTTGCGCGTTTCCTAAAAGTACCCGAAAAAAGTTCTGAAAATTATTAACAGTCACCCTTGACTCGCGCCAGTCGAGTTTAGGCTCTGCCTAAGTGAAACACGCCCCAAAGAACCCAACGATACTCTCATATTTCAAATCCGAGTTACCATTTAAAAGTTATGGATTTTTAAAATAAAATAATTTTCACTTAATTATTTTATTTACAGCCAAAAACTAACTTTCACTGGTGGCCCACACCAGCCGATGTTAGTATCTACCTAAAGAAAGAATAACCTCATTAGTTTTGTGGTGGTCTCAAATTTTTAATCTGAATTATTTTTTGTGAGTTATAAGAATTTGAAAAATAAAATAACTTTATTTCATTATTTTATTTACAGTTATGCCATTTTTGGGTTTTCTCACAGGAGGCCCATGCCGACTAAACTTAAGTCACAACTAGGGTAAAATTGCCACCCTGAGTGCAATAGTGCCCTCCTATTTCTGATTCGAGCAACTATTTAAGAGTTATTCCACTTTTTTCAGGAAAACTGGTAAGGCACGTTAATTAAATCTTAAAAAAACATAGACGGATCATTCTGGGAACTTCGGGCCTCCGAATCACGCGCCATTAGATTTCCTGGTCTCGAAATAATTCCATATAATTAAAAAAAATTTTACGGAATTTCTGGGACATTACATTAAATATATATTATGGTATTTATATTCATCAATTATAACAACCATTAATATTACTCCAATGGGTATATATTTATACAATCTTTGTCCATCATCCAAATGGTTTATGGTCATTTTGAATAAGAATAGTATTGATATTTCACTTCCTTGATTCATTTAGTATTCAATAACATTCCTTGAAATTTTCAATTTTATGTGATCATTAGACTTCAAATATCACTGAAATATCCTTATTATTTATCATGGATATTCTTATTTATTAACCTATATCTCATTTATATATTATTTTAATTTTAATGTTATTTATTTTATTGGGGAGATCATTATTACACCATTTTTTTAATTAATATAGATATTTGATGATAAGGAATATTAACGTGTGAATTAAATCAATTATTTGATATATGAGGAAAGATTTAGACCGGAAGTTATGGGTAGAGCCTAGAACTATATGTCTCTTCAATGCATTGTTAGGTATCTTGATACTAACTAGTTAAGATAGAATTTAATTTTTTTTTACCTATAGATTAAAAAATATTTAGAATGGACTTTACATTAGAGGTAACATGTGTCTGAGACATGACATCCTATAATTAAGATTTTTCTTTATTCATTATTAAGTTATTATTATCCATTATATTTTTACTATGATATTATATTTGTATGCATTTCAATTTATATTATTGATTAAATGGGATGCGTTATCAATTATTTACATTTCTATATTGATTATTCCTTATCCAGTTATTTAAAGGACATGCATGCTCAGTTATTTACCTTTTCATATCGGCTATTCCTTATCTAGTTATTTAAATTACATGTGTTCTAAGTTATTTAACTTTCCATGTTGATTATTATTATTTATTATATATATATATATATATTCCATTTTACTTAACCCTTACTAAGAATTTGTGCTCACCCTTATGTTTCTTACTTCCTCAGGAATCCATGAAGTTTACTATAGAAAACATGAAATAATTTTTTAGATGGAATAATGATATTCTTGAATATTTTTTTATTTGTGTAATAAAATTTAAGGAAGGAATCATTCATATATATAGTTTACCAAGACTACTAAACTGATCAGTCCTTTAGGATGTGATTTCTAGTATCTTATGAAAATATAATGTAGTACAGAACCAGATTCCGGATTTTAGGGTTGAGGTTTCTATAGTTGGTATCAGAGAAAGTTTAGTATAAACCTTAGGAAGAGTTTTTAGGAAAGCATAGATTAGGGATCATAAACCTTTGATAAAATTAGAGGATATATATAGAATAACCTTATAATGTTTTGGAATAGTTGAGATTATGTGATTTTTCTGGAAATACATCCCTATCTTTATACTATAAGTGGACATGGTTTTAGACCAATGGCACCTAGGAGTAATAACGCTGAAAAAGGTGTGTTGGGATCAACTTGAGAATTGCCTAGTACCCAATAATGGGACTTACTGTGCACCTATTTTGAAACTCCTAGGGAATATTCTTAGGATAATTAAAATTTTCATCACAATCTATTATGAAGGATTTGAATGGATAATGTCATTTAATGACATAAGTTAAACTCTATACTAAGAAATAACCTATGTGGAAATATAATAGAAGAAGTATTTATGTATTGGGATTCAATAAAATAAAATTTTTGATGTACTTTTTTACCAATGTTATTTTGATTATTGGAAATCTAAGGATTGTGTTAAATTTTAGAAGGACATGTGTCTTAATTAACTTTTTAGTTATTAATACCATCATAGGATTATAAGATTAATTATATCATATGATCAAATTATTAAACACCTCTTTTTAGGTTTTATGTGATGGGAGTCTACAAAGATTAAATACCTATTGAAGAAATTTATAGAAAGTATATGTTTTAATGAAAATATTATTTGAGTAATAATGACCTAATTTTTTAGAAATAATATTAAAGGTATTGATAACCATTAGGATAAATATTATCACTAATGATATTGTAAGAATAGTTAAATAAGAATATTATACTTTATAAAAAAGAATGGGTTATATTGAAAACCTTAATAAAAAGGTTATTTAATGATTAATTTTATTTCAAGTATTTAAATCCTATTTTTTTGAAATATTTATTTAAATTATATATATAAAAGGACAAACCACATGCTTGGTGAAAACCTGACATTTATATCAAGGATGTGGGGCTTGAACCCATTATCGAAGGATGATAAGGGCTTCATTCCTACCAATGGATTATCTGAAGTCTGTGTTAACATGTCATTATTTTTTGGTAAAATATTTGAAAGAAAAAATATTAATAATGAACCATTGGTGTTAGTTTTTAGGTATATATATTAATTGGATAACTTTTTTTTAACTATATTGGTTTTAGAAAATAGTTAGAGATAGACAGAAAGACATTTCACTATTTTATGAATCATATGATCTGTTAAAAGTGAATTTTAGTTATTTAAGAATAAAAGATTCATTTTTGGATATTCATTTCATAGAGTAAAAGATAAATTAAAAATTTTTCAAAGAAAAACTAAAGGACTAAATTATGATTATGAAATAGAAACACATCATGTGACTACATTTCCTTATATTCTTGGAAAATAAAAGAACTCATCAGCTTTTGAAAAATGATCTTGAAAAAATGTTATACTACTAAATTAATATCTAATAAATTATATGGTATTTCAAATCATCAAATATTTATGGTTCTTATCCCATTAACATTCTATTGATCATTCACTTTCTTGTGATCATTGACCTCAATCACTCTCTATAATTATTTACACTTTTCCTCCATATCTATATCATCAATTTCCACTAAAGTTTTCATACTTAGAAACTTAGTTATATTTTATTACATATGGCCATTGTAAATCCATTTCTCTCTCATATAGAGTATATTTTTTAACCCTTTCTCGATGTGGGTTTTTCAACAAATAAATTTTTAAATATCAAACCTAGGATTACTGAGATCATGTTTAAATTGTGAGGATTAAATTTACATAAGGTGGGGAGAATTTAACTCAAAGAAAATACATAAAGAATAATATTTTATTAGATACTGTATGTTACACAAAATACTTATTTCCCTTTCATTACATGAAATAATGAGTTTCTTCAATAACTTGCGTTACATGCAAGACCTGGTTTTACCAAACAAAAATATACTATTAATATTATTATTTAATATGATAGTTATCACCTAGCCTTTAGAATTGTGATAATAAATAATATAAAATAAATTATGAAAATATATAGTTTATATAAGTTTATTAATTATCTTATTATTAATAATAAAATAAGTATTATTTAAAAGAAAAAGAAATGATTTTGGGAAAATTGTAGTTTTTCTAAAATAAGTATTAATATAGCTATGTGAACACAATTTGAAATTAATTTCTAACAAATTTAGAAAATTTAAATTAAAAAAATCATTTTTAAATAAGAATATTGAAATTATATTAGCGTAAATTTTTGGGATTTTTCCGAAAAGTTTCATTTCTTGATGAATAATAAAAAATATTAAATTTTAATTAAAACCCATATTTTTTTAAATAATTTATTATGATAAATTATATATAAATTAATCCAATTTAGTTAATTGGAACCATTTCCACATTGAATTCATATATAGATTCTCTTTTAACTTTTCAACATTTTCACTTTAAAAACCCGATTTCTCATCACGTTATTAGAATGAATTTTAAATGAAAATTTTATAATTATATGAATTTAATTTACAAAAGTTAATTACCTATTTTGAATAATCATAATTTATATTATCTAATAAGTTCACCTTAATTTTGACTAAAATTAATAGTTAATACAGTATAAAATAATTACTACAATGAAGGTAAAAATTGATTTACCGTGGGGTTAAACTAAAAAGATAAGGGCATAAATACCATATAAACTTGTAAAAAAATATATTGTATGTACATATTTCGACCATTACACCTATAGGTTTCCATAATTTCCCATTTGAGACCCTTTTTCCATATTAAAAAAGGGGGATCACTTATTTCTTTTCAATTATACCAATTTTGTCCTCTCCCCCACTTATAAAAGTACACCCCTCTTCTCTCTTATTCACACATCCAAACCACTTTGTTTTCGATAATACCTATCCAAATAACTTCCAAAATTCCATACTTTAATAGTATAATCCTTATTTTTGGAAGAAACGTAACCTAGTATGGAATTAGTGAAAACCTAATGGGGATACCAGAAGAAGAGGTAATGTTTTTCAATGTGCGTTGTTATTTTACTTCCTTATCAACCTCCTTCATTTATTCTCAAACCATGATGATAAAATAACCTTAGTATCTTAAAAATAATGATATGTTGTTATGTTAATTTTATTATATAAAACTCACACACGACTATCAAATGGTTTATGAAATCATCATTTGTGTGTACGACAGACTACCACCTCATGAACCGATGTCTTTCATTCTTCCATTACCACCTTTCACGGATGGGTATGATAGTGGATAAAAATTATATATATATATATATGAAATTAATAAAATATTATACCACTAGATTAATTATATATAATATACATACATACATACATACATACATACATACATACATACACAAATATATATATATATATATATACCATCTATTACACTGGAGAAACGATAATGTCTCTCATGTGTACGAGGGACTACCACCTCACGAAGTGATATGGTTCGTATTTCAATAATGTTTCATGTGGATTGTGATTAAGATATAGGTAATGATTGTATGTGATATGAATGATTTTATTATGATATTAATGACATATTTATCACTATATAAATATAATATGTTTCATTTTATTTCTTTTCTTTTCACTAGTGTAAATATGATAACATCATTCATGCACATGTTGACTATCACCTTCACAAAGTGATGTGACTAAATTTTCATAAAAAAGATGAAATATATAAGTATATAATATGATATTAATGATATTATGGTCATTTTTAATGGTAAAATATTACTTAACTCCTTTCATTAATGATCATTGAAAAATGGAAACTTTACACAAGCATAAGTACAACCTACCGTTTCCATGATCATAAAATAATTTATTTTCCATAACCGTTATTAATTATTGGTTTTAAAAGAAAATTTATATAAAAATATTATAATTATCTCATTATTAATATTATATGGATTATCGAACTATAATTTTTTTTAAAGAACAAAAACATGCATAACAAAACATTCATGAGAAAACAGGGTAATTAACAACCAAGAAAATGAAAGTAATGAAATATTATTAACAAAAAGGTAATAATATGTTATAAAATGATTTTATATGATATTATAAATATTAATATGGTTCTAGAATAAGTAATTAATTTTTTTAAAATGATAATACATTATTTTAAATCATTTTTTAACTAGAAGTAAGACTAAAATATTTCATTTTGTCTCAATTTAATTTCCTTGATCCATATTTATGAACCTAACTGATTTTATATTATGTATATACTATCCCTTTGATATGTAATATCATTATAATTCATATATCTTGGTATTTTATGATTAAATTTTAATTATTTAATCGAAGGGGTTTTTAATTAAAAGTTTTCAAGTGGCAAAGAATTGTATAACTCAATTTATTTTCATTGAGTTATATTACTTCTTAGTTGTCATTAATATTTTTAGATTTTCCGTATAATAAATTTTTATTATCTTATCTTTTTTGTGGATTTATAGTTGATACACATAATCGATTCATAAGATTACTCTCACTTCAATTTTACAATCTCGGTAAAGGTTTACTTCACAATATCATTTAAATCAATATTGTTTATTCTTGAATTTGAATTGAAGTAAATTATTTAATTATTGATTAATTAAACATTTAATTTTATTCTCTTCTCATTATTCTTGATATTTTCACATAATAGTAACATCTTTCCAATCTTTGGTACCTGAAATAATCAATAAATTATTTTTTATAAAACCTGACTTCATTTCTCTCTTCGGATAGAAATCTATTTTCTTCCAAAGCCATGATTTATAAAAAAAAATTTCTAAAAATTATTTTAAGCTATTAAAAATGATTTATTAAAGAAATTTTAACACATTTTACTCTGTATAAAATTATTTCAAAGGAACTTTCTTGTCATTTTTTTGAACAAGGAATTATCTTAAACTTTTTACAGTGAAAAATAAATGTTATTTTTTTACTTTTATTGTATGTATTGAATTACCCAAAAACATGACCATAATTTCATTGAAACTTCCTTTGTAGTTTTATGTGGATATTTTTAATGATTTTTTTCTTAAAAGTGTTTTTCAAAGAAAATTATTTTCAATACTCTTTTCAAAATGAAAAATATATTTTCATCAAGAAAATTTTGAATGATATTTTTATTGTTTTTCTATTCATCAATGACACTAACCCTTTATTCATACTCTAATGGGTCTATATTGATATCATCCTTGTTCTTCTTTCATATGGTTTATGGTCATTCTAGTTATGAAAAATATGAAAAATTCATTTCCTTAATTCATTTTGTTTTCAATAAATTCCCTTGAAATGTTCATTTTCCTGTGATCATTAGACATTAAATTGACCCTAAATATCCATATTATTTATTAGGGATATTATTATTTCTTAAATGATATCTCATTTTAAAATTCTGTTTTTTACTTTAAATGTTATTTTTTTGACTAGGGAAATATTGAAAGATATGTATATTTTACTAAATAACGATATTTTATAATAAAGAATATTGATATATGAATTAAATATATTATTAAAATTATATATAATGATTTGGAATTTATGAGATAGGTGGGTCTAAAATTATATATCCCCTAGATGCATTTATATGTTTCATGAGACAAATAAACAAAGCTAGATTTAAGTAGGTTTTTACATATAGATTAAACTATATTATGAAAGGTCTTGATGGTAGAGATATCATGTGACTGAGACATGAAGAAAAAAATTTAATTATTTCCTTCATTTAGTATTTAGTAATTATTATCAATGAAATTTTACTATGATATTATCTCTAGATGAATTTCATTCTCAGTTATTAATTAAATGGAATCTGTTCTTAGTTATTTACCTTTCAATATAGATTATTCTATATTCAATTATTTAAATAAAATGTTTGGTTAGTTTTTTATCTTTCTATATTGACTATTCCTTATAAAATTATTTAAATGGAATGTTTTCCTAGTTATTTACCTTTCCATGTTCGTTATACTTATTGATTCATGATAGCATTCATTGCACTTAACCCTTACTAGGAATTTTATCTCACACTTATGTTTTTCCTTTCTTAGTAATCCATGAAGTTTCCTATTATAACCATGCAATAATATGATATAGTGAATAATGATATTACCAAAAAAATTATATTATAATCTAGGTATTCAAATATAATGTAATACTCATGTATGTATCTAGTATTCAAGACTAAAAAAATGATAGGTCCTTTAGAATGTGATTTCTTGTATCTTATGAAAATGTAATGAAGTATGGCACTAACTTTGGATTTATGGGTAAATGGTCAAATAAGTTGTAGTTTATATCCAATCATATGATTTGAGTGAATTATATTTATTTAATACAGATTTTAGAATTTAAACATTAGGATAATTTTTTTTTGATATAATGTGAAATGTGGACTTTGTATTTTTAATTAGTTCTCTAATTGATGATATATTTGTATTTTTTATTTTTCCATTTAAATTTAATATATTTTATGAATTGAGTTAGTACTTTATTCTAGTTTTCCCCTATTTTTTTAGTATAATTATAATTCCTTAATAAATAATTGTTGATGAATTTTGTTTTTGATAAATATAGATATAAATATTTAGGATTTGTTTATTCTATTCAAGGATAAGTTGGGTCTCATATGATTATTGTGATCATATATAATTGTAAAATATCTATGATCTAGGGTTAAAAAAAACTTAGTAAATGATAATAAACACATATAATTTCCATGATTGGTTTTGGTATTCTTATATAATGTTTAAAGGAAATTAAAAGTTTCTAGGTTGAAATTATTTATTATTATTATTAATATTTCCACTAAAATTAGGAATTTCTATAGGGAAATTTTAATTGAGTTTTGTAATTTTAATGAGTTAAGTAAATAATGATTCAGTGGTATAAAATATTAATTAAGAAAATAAACTATTAAAATATAATTTTAGGCCATATGAATTTTATTTCCCATTAAATTACATGGTGATCTGAGAAAAAAATTAAAATAGACTTTGGAGTTAATGTATAGTATTTTTTAATTAATTAAATTTGATTTTATATATTTTGTGATTGGGTATTAACTAGGATTATGTGGATGAACCACTGATCATATGATTTTTTTTAAAAATTAATGAAAGAAAAAAATGAATAATATATAATTGGTTGATATAATATGTCATATAACTATGATATGTGAATCAATATGTTGAAATAAATAACTAAATTACATAGAATATAAAATAATTACATGGTGATTAATATCATAATATACTATTACACGTGAGTTAATATAATGTATCACTTTATTTATACCATGAGGAAATAATATGTTGTAATATATTATACCATGATATATAAATTATTTGATGATATAATATGTGTAATGATATATAAAATAACTCGGTTTTTTTGAAAACATTTTAAGTTGTTATGATATATATGATGCATTATTATTAGTCAAAATTTTATTTGATGTGATTATATTCTATATGAGATATTATTGTGATATATGAATGTACATGATTTTATGGGAATGAAGAATGATTATATTTTTTTACATATTTTTGATGTGTTATTTTTTTGTCATATATGTTGAAAGAAATATATACTGTGGTATACCATGTATATATATTTACTATCATTACTTGGAAAAAATGAGTGAAATCATGTAACTGATAAATATTTAAAATATAAGTGGTCACATTATATTAACTATGAAATTTGACTATAATATTATGTTATATAGAGGATGTGATATGGGTTATTTTCCCTCGATATAATTATATGAAAGTTACAGTTCCCAAATTTTTGGGAAAGTTTATATCTATTATTTTCAACTACTTAGTGATTAAATCTATTTTTATTCCCACTTATTGTGTATAGTTAGAAATTTATGACTATAATTTCCTAATATCATAGTCTGGTAAGAATATATATTGATTATTGTAGTTTTACACTAACATAGTTGGGTGAGGTTACTTACAGATAATTTTAGTTTTCTACTTGCATCACCGAGTAAGACTATCTAGTGATGATTGTTTCTTTTTTCTAGAATGGATTACTAAGATTAAAATTTTTTTATTGTTAATTTTATCCAATATGGGATCTGTGAACATATTATGGGTGATTGAATCATTTTTGAGTTATTCTAAAATTTGTTTTGTTATTTTAAATGGTTATAAAAAGGTATAATCTCAATTTAGAGGTGGTAATGATTTTAAATATAAAATTTAATTATGGGATTATTTATTTTATTATAGTTTCATTTTATATACATTTTTATTTTTGGTGACTAAATTATTATAAAATAAATATAAATCCTCATATGTATCAAGTATATTTTACTCATGTATGTGTATTTAGGGAATTTGAAAAAAATTATATTATTATTTCTATGCACCGCAAACCACACACAATTTGGTCTCCATGTATGTGTAAACTAACATTGTTTGGATATGTGTGATCATTTATAGATATCAGTTACAGAGATCATGGTAATTGGAGACTAGAATAGTTACAATATATGAGCATCTATTTTTGACGTGTCTTTATTTAGTACTTTAATCATTTGTTTTATTTCGACTATATATCAATCATGAAACCACCTAGTTACACATATCTTTTTATGGGATCTATCATAATCATATCCTTCAATCATAATTTGTTTTATTCATATACTAATGTTGACGGACTAATTTGTGGGTATGAAAATGTTTATGTTTTTCGATTTAATTTTTGGTTATTTTTTATGTATAGATGAGTCATGTCATAGTTTTTGCAGAAATTAAATATATTCTTAAAATATTATAAAAATATTGTAATTTTTTTCTAATGACACTCATTCACTACTAATAATTTCATTATCCTCTATTAATTAATTGAACGAACTATATATTTGTAATAGTCTAATTTAATGCTTAGGTGTTATAAGATGAGTCATTATAACAAATATTATATAGGTTTTTTGATTTTGAAATTTTATGTATAAATTTGGATATAGGATCTATAAAAATAAATATAGATCATATAGATGTTTTTCCAACACATACATGATTGAAACCCATGTTGTTAGGGTAATAATAACATTGATTCTAGGAAATCTAGGTATGATTGAATTGTTGGTCAAGAATTTTTTTTATGTATCATGTATTAATGTAACGGTTTACTATAAATATTTGATGTGTTTAATGTTGAGTAAAGTCACATGTATTGTAAAGTGGTATGTATGGAATATTTTTATGCATGTTCTTATTTTAGATTTATTTAAAAAACTGATAAATTACCATGGAGTTTTAATATTATTGATTAAGAAAGTGGGTTACTGTGTAGAATAATTTTAGAACATAGAATATTTTAAAATCATAGGGAATGTTATGTAAAAATATTTTTTCAATGAATGGTTATAATGTTTTTTCAAGAAGAATTTTGTGAATAAAGAATATAAATGGGATCTAACAAATACATTTTTTGGTTTAACTTATAAAAGGAATTGATAACTATTGTACATTAGAAATTATATTAGCTTAGTAGGTTTTGGAGTAGAACTATGAAATTTCATAGTCTTTTAAATGATTTAATATTAAAAAGTATTTTTTCCAAAAAATGTTACATATGGAAATAATATAATTGATCCAAATTAATTGGGATTTTTTTATCCCATGATTGATAATTTTATTTATAATTTTCACAATTTGATTTGATGGATTATTTTTTGTAGTATTTTTTCTAAAAATAATACGATCCATTTTTTACCCATGTGTGTGAGATATTTTACATAATTAAATTTATATGATTTATGATATACCATCATTAAATTAAAATGGAATTATTGATTATTTTTTATGTCAATTTAATGTGTTTCAAAAATATTTATTACTAAAAACATTATTTGGTAATGTTTTAATTTTATTAAACATGACTATGAAAAAAGTAAGATTCATGGTGGGAATATAGCATGATTTTACATTTTATTATCATATTCTAAGATAGAAATTTAATAATATGGGATTTTTTTTAATTATGTGTATGAATATATTCATTTGGATTGAAAGAATATTCTAATAGATTTTTCATTATTAAATGGAATTGAAATACTTTTTTAATGATAATAAGATCGAAATAAAATGATATAATGTCAATCATGTTGGGTAATTTAGTTAAAAATGTTTTACCTAAATGTTGGGACTGTAATTTTATATATGTTTTATATTTTGAGATCATGGATTTTTTATAAGCCTCACGTTTTATCAAATTATGATAAGAAAATTTATGTTTTTTAAAAGATGAATTTTGACTATTTTTGTTATGTCGTCTAAAATTGATATATTTAAGACTTAGAAAATAATAAATTTTATGGGTTATGAAAAGAGATGATATATAAAATGGATGGTTAATAAATTTTTAATGAGGTTAATTTACAATAAGTGAATTCATTAGAATTGTGTTCATTTTAAAATTTTGAAAGGTTATTAATATAATTGTTAACAATATGAACATTCACAATTTTATATCTATGTCCTCTTAGTTTTCTAAGAACTTAATTTATCATATTGGAAAAATCATCAACACATTCATTTGGTTTCATTTTCCAATATTAAAAATAAATTCACAAAACATGAAGTATTTCCTAATTGATAATATTACTCAAATCATAAATAATAAAAAAATTATCACACATTGCATTAGAATATTTTCATATCATAACATCAATTTAGTTTTAACATAATATAGCTATATTTAAAGTATTTATACCTTTTTTCATCACTCAAAATAGTATTTTACAATTTAATGAAAGATATTATTATTGGATTAATGATTTCAATTATATATATTTGATTAGAATGAACATCAAGACCAATAGGTCATAAATGTGGCATTATCATGTTTTTTAAAATATATAATTTATGGGAAAGAAAAATTGTAACACCTTTAAAATTAATGGGATTCTTCATTTCAATGAAAATAAACTTTAATATATAAAATAATTGTCTACAATGTGGTTCTTATACCACATATTAGATTCATGGATCCATTAGAATTCCTTGAGAGAGTGTGGATGAATCAATATATCAAAAAGAAACCATTTTTCAAATAGACATTGTAACATACCATTACCCACTTTCAGTTAATCCCCTTATCTTTTCTTATTTTCCTCTTTAATTAGTTGCATTATGGGACTTCTGAGGATGGATAACATTTTATGAAAAAAATTAATTAGTATTTAGGGATTGATTTTTTTTAATTAATGGACTCTCGGTATAAACATGCAATGGATTTTTGGAGTTCTCTCAAAGTTTGGAGAATTCCTGAATTGGTTTGGGGTTTTTTGTAAGAATATGGAGTTTTTTGATATGTTCTAGGAGATTAAATGAAATTTAAAGGTTTTAAATGACATGTAATTGGTCTCAAGACACAAGTAGTGAACCTGGAACATAACACGAATGTAATACATTCCATATAAGAGTTAAACACCATATAAGTGTTAAAAATCGGGTTAAAATTTATAAGCGATGGGTTTTTAAACATATGTGATCCCCATAGATTAAAAAATATGTAAATAAATTATACTCCATGTAAATTTTGTGATCATGGATTTTAGGGTGTTTTATGAGTGATGTTTTATTTCATTCTCCAACAACACTCCTTACTCTTGACCAAGAAGGCTTCTCTGGTGATTTTGGGAGTCTCTTCTCGATCTGGATTGATTTTTTTGGAATCTAATCACTGTTGCAATTGGTTTTTATCTCTATGGGTGAGTAAGCCTTTCAGTTTGTTAGTTTCTTTGATCGTGGTACTGGTATTTCATTGCGCTATCGGATCCATTGATCCATTATGATGATTTCTTTGTTTATCTTCTAGATTCATTGAGTGATCTTATTCTAAGGACTATTTACGTTGATGGTGATTGTTCAAAGAGGTTTCTCTCTTGATTTGTATGAAATTTCCTATTCACCACCAATAATTTTGATGAATTGGATCAATTATAAGATGTGTAGACTGATTCTTGGGCCTCTTATGTTATTATTTTGATCTTCTAGTTGGTAGATCCTTTTTTGGGTGTGTACAACCCTGAGTTTTAGTTTGGTGTTTCCATATCTAGTAGGTGTTGATGAATTGTATTTCTCATGTTCTTTTAATAAATTCATTTATAAATTATTTTGGAATAATTTTTTTTGTGTAAATGGATTTTTGAAAAAAGGTGTGTTTCCCTTAGTCTTTGATAAATGGAAAAGAAGCATTTTTTCAACATAGAAATTCTTTAAGAAATTACACACATGGGAATCCTTCTATATGTAGGTGGAAGGTCTATCTTAGTTCCATATTCCATATTACCATTATGTGATTTTCACATGGGGATTTTGTCTTCTCCTAAGGCCTATTGTTTTAGGGACATGTTCTTGACATTATAAAAGGTTCACTTATGGGTTGTTTCACTACTCCTGAGTCATGTATTTTAAGGGCTTGTTGTGAACTTGTCATTTGTTTTATTATGAGTAGTCTTCTATACTGACCTATTAAATTCATTATAATTATTTACTTTTCCTTTGAATTTATATTACTTTTGATGCATTATTTGGATTTAGAAAATGATATAACCACCTTTGAATATTTTAAATTTAGGGAAAACGGGAAATATTTACCATGATTTTTATATAACTACTTTACTTCCTATCATTCTATGTTTTATTTAAAATTAGCATACTTGATTTGTTTTATAGAGAATTTTTATGGAGTACCTAGGTGGGATCCTACTAATCCTATTAGATCACACCCTAAGTAATTATTCAATGGTTCCTAGACCTTTGTTTGTATTTTGATGTAGGTAAAGGCAATGTTCCACAGTGAGGATGTTGGGGTTTATGTCAGTTGGGTTTGGGTATCTTGATGATGAGATGGTGTGGGTTTTCCTACACTATCACTTAAAGCGTATTAGAGTGGTTATTTTGGATTTTTCCTTTTCTATTGGACTTGTCTCTTAGAGATTACTTTGCCACATTTTATTTGTATCACTTCTATTGTTCTCTTTTTGTTTTGGAATATATCTTTATCTTCCACTATTTCTTAATGTTACGACTTTATATTCCATATTATTGTCACTTTAGGTTGGAAGAAATCATTCCCTATAGTTGTAGTTCGATGCCTGGGTCTTAGTATCTAGTCAGTGGATATTAGGAACACCATTAGGGTATGTGGATTATCAGGTTGGGTACCAGTTTGAAAGTGTATTCAGGTTGGTTCATTATAGTTTGGTATTAGATGAAATTTTTATGCAAGAGTCCTTGTCTTGGAATGTTTTGTAGATTATATATAGGATGGTTAGGACTTGGGAGGTATGTTATGGTAAGTTTCTAGCCATCTCTTGTTGTGATGTGACTCAAGTTACCATGGGATGTTGGGATTCATGTCTTTTGTTTTGAGTTCTTAATGTCAATATCTTTTTGTACTTATGGGTTTTCTGATTTGAACTGATATTTTTCTATATTTTGATCTTTTTTATTTTTTCAATGTGCAGAAGTATGCCTCCGAGATGTGTTCTACTAGTTCATCAGGAGGGAATAACTAATGATCCTAAAGGGAATCATCCAATTGATCCTCACTTTATCGAATATATCATGCGATAAGTTATTTCTATTGACCAAAATGTACGAGAAGTCCAGAATGAAGTTGTTTAATTACAACTAGGAGATAGAGGATAAAAGGTCATTAATTGGAATTATTATGTTAGAAATGACCATATTTTAAAGGTAATAATAAAACTCATGTGGTGAAGGAAAAGCTTGACAAGATTTATCAAATATTTGAATTCTTGGAAACACATGAGAATATCAAGATGAACTGTGTATTGTTTGGACTTGAGAGTCCTATCAAGCGTTGGTGGGATTACATGGTATATGAAGGTAAGCATGTGGGTTAAGACTGGTAGAGTTTCAACACCCTATTATTCCAATAGTTTTTCCCAGAGTCAATATTGCTAGAAATGTATATAGTATTTCTCTCCTTACAGTAGGGAGAGCATGCAATGTCACCATACACCAATCAGTTTGCTAAGTTGGTTCTTTTTACAACCAAGGTTGTGAATAATGACTAGATGAAGGATTATAACTATCTGCATGGTTATCGAGCATATATTAGATCATAGGTATTTAAACTGAATTCTTTGACATATGATGAGACAACAGACAATGATATTATGGCATAAGTGAATATGGAAGGCAAGGTTGGATCATTTTCCACTTATCTTTTACCTAGTGGTAGCTTTAGTGGCACAATAGGGAATAGTGGTAGTGGCAGGATGACCGCAACAGTAGTGTAGGTGGTTCTCAGTAGTAGGCCTCTTTAGCACCCTCATTTATATCTAGTATCATTCCTTTATATCATTAGGGCATATTTTGACACTGAAATTATTGTCCTTACCTATTAAGGATGTGTAACAACTGTGGGAATTAAGGTTATCTACAAAATTTCTATCAAGATATGTATAAACCTTCACATAGTCAGGGATTTTAGGCTTGAAAGGCTACAATAGTACAGTCATATTCTTCAAAGACTACAGGCTCCAACCACATGACTCAGGAGTGAATCACCTTCACATAGTAGATTATTTTCCAGCATAGGTAGTTGTGGGTCCAATAGTAGTGAGAAGTACCATTATTATTTCATCCTCAATATCAATTACTTAGTTTAATACTGGTCCTTCCCACTCATTTATGTCTGGCTGTTTTTTATATGATTATAATTCTAATAGAACTCATTTATTTTTTATGGAATTATCGACAACTCCTCAAAAGAGGAAAGAGTAGGGGTTTCAATGTCCTTGTGTGCTATTGATAGTTGATGCGTAGCTAGTCTGGGATTTTCTTCTTATAAATATAGATCAAATTGAAGCCATCATCAGGGTGAATTAACTTGTTTCTCATTGAGATAAGGATGATTTTTATCATCAGTGTGTCTAATTTATTTTGGTTGATGGGGGATCATGGGTGTTTTAGGGATAGTGGGATCTAAGGTCTGGCAATGTAGGACCTTCCTTCTAAGATATCAGGATTTTTTTGTCTATTATTTTAGTTGAGCCTGATGAAGTTTCTATTTTTTAACTTCCATATGTTGTTCGAGGTTCTCCTGATGATTTCCTATATGATTTCTATAATATTTCTCCAGATAGGGAGGTAGAGTTTTCAACTGACCTGGTTCTAGGAACATAGTCAATATTGATACCTTATTATCACATGGAACTAGACGATTTGAAAGAGGTCAATATTGAATTGGATGACCTAAAAAGAAAGGGTTTTTTCCTTAGTACTTATCCTTAGTCAACCCCAGTGATTTTTGACAATAAGTCAAAAAATTCACTATAGTTTTTCTTGGAATATCAGATGTTAAATCGGTAAATGATTATAAGTAAGTCTATTTTTCTATACATGGATGATTTGTTTGAATAGTTGTAGGGGGAGAAGTGGTTTTTGAAGATTTTTCTTCAGTCGAGTTATCATAAGCTTAGAGTTTTGGAGTGTGATATATGAAACATGGTTTCCATAATTAGTTATAGCCATTTTTATTATATTGTGATGTTGTTTGGTCTAACTAACACTCCTTTAGTTTTCATGGCTTTGATGAATTAGATATTCCATAATTATATCGACACTTTTGTGGTATTTTTCATGTATGATATTTTGGTTTACTCAAGATCCAAGAGAAATCATGATCACCACCTATGTTTGGTTATGGAAATCCTTAGAATTCATCATTTGTATGAAAACATTTGGAAATGAAACTTTTGGATTCAAGAAGTGAAATTCTTGTTGCACATAAATTTTATTAATAGATTATCAATTGATCTTGCGAAGGTGAATGTTGTATTTTCATGGGAAGAACCATAGATTGTATTTGAGATTTATAACTTCATTGGTCTTACTAGATACTACTGACAGGTTGTTAAGTATTTCTCAAATGTGGTGTCACCAATGGATACTCTTACTAGAAAAGGGTCAAAATTATCATGAGATACAATGTTTCAGTCTTCTTTTGATGAATTGAAATGTCTTCTTACATTAGATACTACTTTGATCTTTCCAAATTCTATTTAATGATATGTGGGTTTCTATGATAATTATAGAAATTTTTTGGGTTTTGTGATCATGGAGGATAATCATGTGGTAGCTTATAGATCTATTACACTTAGACTATCTGATAAGAATTACCCCACTCATGATTTAGATATTTCTATAGTCATTCATGCACTTAAGTGGTAGAATTATCTTTTTTGGGAACGATTCATAGTATTTTTTGACCATAAGTGTTTAAGATATATCTTTCCTTAGAAATACTTGAATCTTAGACAAAGGTGGTGGGTGTAATACCTTTGGATTCTTGAATTTTATATCACATAAACCCCAGGGAAGGGAATTTAATTATAGATGCACTTAGTATAATAGTGACATCGTAGTCTATTTTGGAATCAAATTAAGAATGGATCATTATGGGGATCTTTTATCTATTTCATCTATATGGTGAAGAGGATGTTTCATGTGTGGTTTTGAATCGTGCTTAATTATCATCATCTCTCCTTAAGTCTATTTTGTATAATCAATTGAATGATGATGAGTTCAAAGGAATTTGAGAAACCCTATATTAGGGGAGGCCTTTTTTGGTTGGTCTCTCTATTTTGATGGTATTCTCCTCTTTGGGGATCATTTTTTTATCCTAATATATTTGAGGAGCTTATATTTTTTGGATCTTCATAATTTTTCCCTGGCTATTCATCCGGGTACTAAAAATATGTATTATGATATAATATAGTGATTCTGGTGGTTGGTTATCAAGCATGATATTACAGATTATTTTTCCCAGTGTTAAACCTTTAACAGATAAACTAAGAGTATTTAAAACCTTTTGATTTTATCTATCCTCTTCTAGTATCAGTTGGGAATTAGGATAATATATCCATGTACTTTGTTGTTAGATTATCATAGTCTCCCTGAGGGAGGAACATAATCTAAGTGGTGATTGATCAGTTGAAAAATTCATATCATTTCATTCTAATTAGATTCCCCACAAGCGTTAATGATCTAGGTATGTTTTCTGTTTAGGAAATCATGAGGATATATGGGGTTCCTTCTATTATTATTTCATACATGGATTCTATGTTTACTTTGAGGTTCTAGAGAAGTCTCTAAGATGCGATTGGGATACATATCAGGCTGAGTACAACATATCATCTATAGAAGATGGTTAGACAAAATGTTCTATTCATATATTTGAAGATATGATTCATGCCTATGTCTTGGATTTTGGTGGATCATGGGATAACCATATGGAGTTCTTGAGTTTGATTATAACAACATTTATCAGTCTTCAATTGTAATGGATTCTTTTGAGTCTTTGCATGGTCATTCGTGAAGATCACTTCTTTGTTCTGTATTGATGGATGGAGCTTCTTTGGTTGGAATGAGTTTGGTTCAAGAAACATTTGTGAGGATTCAAGATATACGCCAGAATCTATTTATCAAAAAATGTTAGAAAAAATATTATGTGGACTGATGATTTCAAACACAGACTTTTTTCATAGTTTATCAGGTTTTCTAAAAAGTTTCTCCTCGGTTAGATCACTTTTGTCCTGGAAAATAGGGGAATTTGGCTCCATGATATGTTGGACCGTTTGATGTAATTGACCTACATGGGAAGGTTTCTTATTAGTTGGAATTGATGGATCATTTTATAGAAATTCAAGATGTTTTCCACATGTCCAACTCATGAAATATCATCAGGATCCCTCTCATGTTTTGAGTTGGAAATAGATTGAGTTCGATCAAGATGTTTCCATTGTTGAGCATCCAGTTGATATCATTGAGTCTCAAGTGAAATTATTTCATGGCAATTAGATTTTGTTGGTCAGTGTGTTATAGAGTAATTAATTGGATTCTTATGAGACTTGGGAGCATTATTCGTTGATGAGGGAGAAGTGTAATCACCTATTTACCAAGATTTATTCATTCATAAGACTTCCTAGGGATGAAAAGTCTTATGGTGGGGAGTTTTGTAACATCCTGTTGCACTATTTAAGATACCCATTTCTATTTT
Organism: Viscum album; assembly: GCA_963277665.1. Lineage (NCBI taxonomy): Eukaryota > Viridiplantae > Streptophyta > Magnoliopsida > Santalales > Viscaceae > Viscum > Viscum album. The sequence goes on from OY728152.1 coordinate 1,772,261,149, forward strand.
CTTATTTTCCTATTTAATTGAGTTCATATTGGGGCTCCCTAGGTGGATAAAATTTTTAATAAAAAATTAATTAATGTTTGGGGATGGATGTCTATTTGAATTAATGGAATATGGGTATAAACGTACAACATATTTTTCATGTTCTCCCCAAATTTGGAGAATTCGTGAGTTGGTTTGGGGGTTTTGTGTAATAATCAAGAGTTTTATGCTATGTTCTAGGGGATTACATGGTGTGTAAAGGGTTTAAATTATGTGTACTTAGTATACATACATAATTCAAAAACTTGGTATACCATGTGAAAGTAATAAACACCATATAGGAGTTACAAATGGTGTAAGTTTTACAAATTAGTTTTTAATTAAAAAGTGATGGGGTTTTCAGCATATGTGATCCCCATAGATCAAAAGATGGGTAAAGGTATTAAACGCCATGTAAATTTCATGAGAATGGATTTTAGGGGACTATATGAGTTCCATTTTTTCCTTCTTCCAATGTCCTCCTTGATCGTGACCTAGAAGGATTCTCTAGAAATTTTTGGAATCTACGCTCATTCCCGATTGATCCATCCAGAATCTGATCACTATTGTGGTCGGTTTTCATCTATCTAGGAGAGTAATCATTTCAGTTTCTTTGTTTATTATATCATGGTAGTTCCACTACATTACAATATTAGATTTGTTTATTTATGGTGAATATTCTTTTGTTTCTCTTCCAGATTTATGGAGAGAACTTGTTTTGAGAGACATTTCCTTTACTAGTTATAGTGTGGTGAGGGCGTTTTCTTGAGGTATGTGACATTAACTCTTCTCCTTCAACCTTTTTTTAATTAGATCAATTATAATATGTTTAGATTGTTTCTAGGGCCTCTTTTGTTGTGGTTTCGATCTTCTTATTGGTGAATCCTTTATGGGGTGCTTGACCTAGTTTTCAAGGTAGGTGGTTCCATATATAACCAATGTTGATGAACATTAGTTCTCATGTTATTTTTATTAATTGATTTATATATTAATTTGAAATTATTGATTTGTGTGTGTAAATGGATTTAAGATAAAAGGTGGGTTTTTTTGGTTTTTGATAAATGGAAAAATGGCTATTTTCAAATCATAGAAATTATTTTTGAAATGCAGCACATGGGAAGCCTTTTATATGTAGGTGGAAGGTTTAACTGTGTCTAATTGTACATATTACTATTGGAAAAATTTCTCACGGGGATTTTCTCTTATCCTTATGCTGATTGTCTTATGGACATGTTCTTGATATTGTTTGTTGGTTCACTCATGGGGTTTTTCTATTCTACTTAGGCCTATATTTTAATTACTTGTTTTTCACTAGTCATTTTTTGTTGTATGATTTTTCTACTATCATTACATGTTGATTTTCATGGAATGATTTAACTATACTTTTTATTTATACTTTTTTGTCTTTTGATATTCATTCTTTAGATTTGTAAATTTATAGAATTATATTGGTTTGTTTGAAATTTAAGGGAAATGGGAAATATTTACCATGATTTTGATATAAATTCTTTACTTCTTATCATTCCATGTTTTATTTAAAATAAGTATTAATGGCTTATTGTATAGAGACATATTATACATAACCTTAGTGGGATCTTACTGAGCCTTTTATATCAAATGCTACACACTTCTTTGGTGGTTCTTAGACCTTTGTATGTCTTTTGATGTAGGAAAATGAATGGTACTATAGCAAGGTGTTGGGGGGGGGGGGTCCATAAGATAGGTTTGGGTGGCTGGATGGTGGGATGGTGTGGTTTTGTAGATGTTATCACTTAGAGGTTGTTAGAGTAGTTGTTTTTCTTTTGTTTTCCTTTTCTGTTGGACTTATCCCTCATAGATTGTTTTGCATCCTTTTCTTTGTATTGATTCCATTATTCTCTTTCAGTTTTTAAATATATATTTTTATTCCATTATTTCTTCTTATTATGAGTTTATATTCCATGTTTTTTTGCTTTCGGTTGTGCGGAATCATTCCCTCTAGTTATTGTTTGATGCCCGAGTGCTAGTCACCAACCCATGGGGATCGGGAATTCCCTTTAGGTAAGTGGTGTATCAGGTTGGGTGCTAGTTTGAGGGTGTATTCAAGTTGGATCATTACATATACTTTCCATTTTTATTTTAAACACACAATTAATTAATTTCTTTCACACTATTTACATGCATCATGTTAATTAAAAAATTCAACTACAAGCATAGAGTACACGGAATGTTTGCATGATTCATGAAATTATGATACATCCAATGATCATACAAACAATAATGTACTAGTGTAATAGTTGACCAGTAACTCTATTTTGATTATAGGATTTAGAAAATAAAATTATAAGTCTATTCTTAAATAATTTAGAAAATTTTGGGTTTCTTATATCTTCTAAAGAAATCATTGTCCCCCTCTATAAGGATCCAATTTGAAACATTACGTAATCATGAGTTTTCAGTCTTGAATTTATTTTCTTATATTCTCGAGGATCTTTACAATTTATAGTTCTTGATAATTAGGTAATAACTATTAAATAATAAAAACACACAATAAAATAGGAAGCTTGTACTCAGTATCCAATTTTTTACACAATATAAAATATTTAAAATGAAACACATTTTTTTTTCTTGAAAATTTTTCATGACTTTCATGTTTACTTCTTCTTTGAACCTACCCATTCTTAAAACCTTTTATTTTTTTAAAAATTTGATGAGCACACAATGATTAGTAAGGGGAATAAAAAGAATAAATCTATTAATACAGTTAAAAACATGAAATCTCATAAACTACTTACCATTATCACATTACACTATGAGCATATGAAATAAATGATTTTTTTCATAAAAAACCCTTTTTATCAATGAAAATAAATTAAAATTTATATAAATAAAATAGAAATTCATTTTAGATTTCTTATAGAATTATATTAATAACCCATTTTAAACACATGTTATAAATAACTAGAGCCCAATTAAAGCCAATGGAGAAACTATACGGGTTAACTCTCACCTTATTTACTTTGAAGATAAGGTACATTACCCAATTCATTGGAGATATATAGTGGGGATAACCCATCAAATAAATCATATCAGGTTAAACCATATTAATATATAATTATCAAGTTCCATATCATGAATAAAACATTTTATTCTTCCACCTTGACGTCATAAAATTCTTGAAAATGATTTATAAACCCATATTCAAAACACTATTGGACATTAAAATACCCTTTCAGTTAAAAACCAATTTCTAAAATTAAAATACCTAGATCAAAAATTAAAATATAGTTTTTTATTTATATAAAATATAAAATCTTTTAAAGGAATGTGGAAATTAAAAAATGGTTACTATAGCAGGAATGATTTTTGACACCATATACATTAAAATAGAACATCCCTTTTTTCTGTTTGTAACGAAAGTCAAAATTTTCTATAAAAAATATGTAAAATATTTCATTTTGAGACTCTTTGAAAGAAAGTAAAAAGATTAATAAAAATTTAATTTATAAATTATTTATTTCTATAAAAAACCATAAAATAATTTTAATAATATGAACATTGAATAGAAATATTTAGAAAATAAATCTTGAAATGACATAAATCATGGGTTTTAATATAATATGTCCCTTATTTTGAGTCTGAATCATCTCATATTTTCTTTATCTTCCTTAAAAATAAAATATTAATTTCATAAATTCTTCAGAAGTTATTTCATTTTTATTATTCCCATGTGATATTAAATTATTTAATCATTTATGATTATATCATACTTTTTGATGTTATTATACTAACATGTCCAAAATGACTTCAGTAGGTTGAATATGGTCAAAGAATTCATTATTAAATCATCCCCAGAATAATAATCATGAAATATTTATCATTTTTATAAATCATTTATTATTTTAAATTCAATGATGAAATATTTTTAAGAATAATAAACTATGTTACAATAATAGAGATAGTAGGCCATGAATAAACATGAGTAACATTTCTATTTCTGAAAGATCATTATAGAATAAAGGTAAGTATTATTATATCATTATATAATGGTCATAATATCATAAATACAATATTATTCTATTTCCTATTTGATGGAAGATGATATGGATATAGGTAATTAGATCAACATAAAAATTTCAAGTAATATGGAAGATAATAGTGTTTTTATTTCCTCATGTTTGAAGAAATTTATAATGAGGTAGAATAAGAAATAAAATTAAACTATTTGATTAAGAACTATAACACTTATTCCGAAAACAGATTTAGTTTTTTAAAAAAATCATTCCAAGGATGGTTTTATGATAAGAAAATGACCTCTAGGACATAGGGGAATGTAGGGAAGGTATATGTATAGTGATTGGCTAAACAAAAATGTTTTTGAAAAGTGAATAAAAGAGAAGAATATGTTCTCTTTTAAAAGAGAGAGGAGGGGAACTCTTGGAATTTATTAATGTTTTAAATTTCCTTGACCCACCTTTGGAATGATGAGGGAAGGTGCGACAAAGTGCCCCACCCTTCCTACCTCATGATGAAGATGATATAATGACCCCCGAGTCCCGCCTTCAGTAGGCCCCTGAGTGGAGACTAGCACAAAGGGTATATATTTTCACAATATGAGAGGCATTACCCTATTTTTATTTTAAAAAGATTGGAAGATAAGAGAATACAAACACCAAACACCAAGGTACAATAAGTATAAAAATATACCCAAATCCAAACCCACATGCATGTTTTAAAAAAAACTGAAACATACGTACAAGAATATACAAAGTGAAATACCAAAAAGGAAAAAGGAAAACTTAGCAGCCGTAGGAAAACTAAGCATCGAATAACAACAACTCCCAATGTCTAGACTTGTAGGGTCCTGTATGATCCTCAAAACCCTCATAGAAAAATGAAAGTAAATGTAGGGTCAGGCACATGAGCCTCATCCTGGTTGGTGAGGACTCCTTAATTCCATCCATGCGACTCGGGATCAAATCCAGGTGGAGGCATATTTATGGATAACGTAGCAGTACTATAGCAGTACTGTAGCAGGTACTGTACTGGGACCTGTAGTAGGTATTATTTGGAACTATAACAGTTGGGAATATTCCCCTTTTTGGGACTTTGGGCCACTAATTTGGTTCCATAGTCCTTTAAGGCCTTCGAGTCAGTAAGGCCACTGAGCCACCTTAAGGACTTCGAGCCACCTTAAGTGTAGATGAAAGCCAGACAACCTATAAGGAACAAGCTCCAGAAGAAGGATGAGCAAGGATCTTTCACCATAGTAGAAGATAAATGGATTTCAAGAATGATAGGGTATGGAACCTACCATCGGGAGAAGCCTGTGAATGCATGGGAAAGCCTAGCTAAATAGCCATGTGAAGGTGGAGAGTATATTTCACAAATAAGATGCTGGGGAGGAGCTGTTCCATGTAGTTAGTCTGGTTTGTATGTAATGTTTGAAGACTACCGGAAATGAATTACTCTAAGACCTATGGGACATGTAATACTTACACCTACAGGCCTTGTAAGGGTTACACCTCACCCCTTGAAAGGTGGGTTATGAAAATCAATAAAAAATGAAGGCCTTTGGGCCATTGGAAGGTAGGGTGAGTATACAAGTATACTCAGTTAGGAACCTAAAGCTCTCATGAAAAAGTGGGGAGAATTTATAATGCCCTATGAAAAACAAAAGTAACTAGACACCAAAAAAAGAAACTAAACACCCATACCTATAAGGCACACTCCCAAAATATCACAAGACAAGTATATAGTAGTATAGTACATCATTACAGGGTACCCTGCACCACCCTCCCACTAGCCATCTAGACATCCTATGCCTCAAACCTCCCCTGAATGTTCCCCTTACATATCCTGCCCGCACACACCAGGTACAAAACTATCTATATATCCTGCACAAAAACACTTGGTCCACAACCACACAACCTTCCCACAAACACCGATGCCCTATCACAACCACATCCCACACAGTTTTACCCACACACACCTAGGCTCCAAAAAAGTCACACATCTTGCTCGAAGACACCTAGGCCTCATCCCAAAGACACTAGGGAAACTACAACCACTCCTCTTGACCGAAGACATCTGGGCCTCATCCCTAAGACACTTGGGAACATTCTTCCTGAAAACACATAGGCATCATATCTATAACAAAAAATTCCCTGAAGGTTCTAGGCTAAAACAACGCACCATGACCGAAGAGTTTTGGGCTAAATTAACCACCTCAGTCCATCAAATCCTCTGAGGGAGGGAGTAGAAAGGAGCTAACAACCAGGGAAAACACCACCCCATGAGATGGGGGTGTTCAACAGTATGTTACCAACATGGGTGCAATTCACTCCAAACATTAAGAAAATACAAGATTAATACAAAACAAGCACTCTTCCCATCCAATGTATTCTAAAAAAATATCTAAGCACATGCCACAACACTACTACCCCTACAACATGCACATAAAAACTATCTAAAAACTCACCATTCAATTTATCATGTGTGAAAATTTACAGTTCAACTATTCCTTTACTATTGGGAAACTAACAGGAACAACCATAAGAAGGAACAAAAAAAAAACGAAAACAACAAAGCAGTGATTTAATAGTTCACTTGTGGGTTTCCTTGTAAAAAAACTAAACAAAGGGAGATAAATCAAACCACATCCCCACCGACTGGCAGTCACAACACAACCAAAGGCATTTCAGCTACCTATAAGTTCATCCAGTCCAAAATCAATCAACCTCTTAAAAGTAGGTTCTATTCCACAACCAGTTCCAACTTGTGATCTCAAAAACACCACTACATAACCCGTAGAGGGCACCAAATAGATTCCTCATGCATATCATTAAAACAGATCAAGCAGTTTACATATTCGACCAACACTAGTCACCATGTTCCTCCTTTTGGTTTGTTTAATCAGGGTGATTACATAGGGGTTACTTTCATTATACATCCATTTAAATAGACAAGTATATAAGATTAACATTTTTTTCATGTTGAACCTTTTTAATCACTACCATGTCCAAAAAATAGAGCATCTCCAGTGTGTAAACAAGGACCACCAATGACCACGATTTTCAGTAGGTTTAAGCCTATACAATTCACAACGAAGAAAAGAATAATAAAAACATCATCTATGACCCACCCAATTCCATTTAACATTCGTTTATTATCTTTGTTAGAGGTTGGGTTTCAACTATGTCTCATGGAAGCATTGTCATACCCACCATGCACGATGCACGTAAAAGAGAGACGATGGTAAAATTTATTACCTTGATGATAAAAGATCATCATTTCTTCCTCACATCAAGAACATATATTGGAACTTGATCAAAACCTCCCAGTTTCCCCAAAATAGGGGGGTGAAATAGGAGCAGCGAAACCCCAAGGAAGAGATGATATGAGGAGTACAGATTGATCCCATGACTTCATGGAAATAGAGTAAGGGTTTGAACATCTCGCACTACGGAATAATAATGAAGAACCAATGAAAAAGGTTATCTTATACCTTAATAAGATTTAATGGAGTAGTGACTTAAGATATGTTGAATTTTTCCATTAATGAGAGGATTTCATTAAACCCCACCATTTGACCAAGTAAAGGTTTCCCCACCATTACAAAAAATTTAAATAGGAGTTATGGCCTTTGAATCTGCCTTTGAGTCCTTACAAAAAGGATTTAAATGAATTTTATATAAAAGTAAACATCAAAGGGGAGAAACTATAGGAAGATGGAAACACTGTTCACAAACTATAAATTTGGAAAAGGGAATAGCCTTCTGTTGGAAATAACCTAATGTTCTGGATACACTGTTAATGAACTAGAATTTCAGAAAAGTAAAAATTATGCAATTGGAAATAACCTACTATTTTGGAAACACTGTTTATGAAATACAAATTTGGAAAAGGAAATAGCCTGCTATTGGAAATAGCCTACGATTCTGGAAACACAGTTCATGAACTAGAAATTTGGCAAAGGAAAAAGCCTGCTATTGGAAATAGCCTATTATTCCGAAAACACTATTCATGAACTAGAAATTTGGAAAAGGGAAAAAGCCTTCTGTTAAAAATAGACTACTGTGCTGGAAACACTGTTAATGAACTAGAAATTTGGAAAATGAAATACCCTACTTTTAGAGATAGCCTACTATTCTAGAAACATTGTTCATGAACTAAAAATTTGGCATAAGAAAAAGAATGTTGTTGGAAATAGCCTGTAATTATGGAAACACTGTTCATGAACTAGAAATTTGGAAAAGTGTTGGGAATAAGTCACCTTGACCTCCCAGAACACCTCAAACACCATATTTTAGCAAAGTAATGGACCAGAGAGGTCCGAGCCATTAAATTAGATACCTCTCTAAACAATATTGTACCCAAGAATTCAAAAACAACTAAGAATAAAAGAGGGGTCTGAACAACCACCACGTAAGATACCTTTCAGGGGAAAACCACCCTGAGTTGTTCAAAAACTGGAACAGAACCTTGACATCTGAGAATAACCACCTAATAGTTATCAAATTTAAACAAATACACTAACCCCAAAGATCACACTATATCGACACATGGGTTAAAGATTTCCCTTCTACATGTCAGGATATTATCTACTTTAGGCGGCACTAACTCACCCGCACGGGACTAATTCCACCCACATTAATTCATCCTAATTAGGAGTTAGGTACTCCCCTCCCCACACATTTAGACACATCACACACATCTATAGAACAAGGGAACAATCATTCCAAATCCAAACAAGTCAATCATAACATCACGTTAAATGTACAAAAAAATGAAAGCATCAAATAAAAACTCCCCACAACAACTTAAAATAGATCTGGGTACTGGACATACATCTGGCACTCCCACTCCCAAGTACTTTCCTCGAAGCCACCATGTAGCCACAAGACATGAAACAAGGTAATATAATTCACGCACAACACCTTCTCCTTGCGGTCCTGGATCTCTACTAGCTGCCCCTCAAAGGTGTCATCATCATCAACATCAATATCGCTCTAATCGATGATGTGTGAGTTTTCATGAAGATAATGATAGAGTCGTGATACATGGAAAACATCATGTATCCGGATCATCTCTGGGGGAAGTGCTATCTGATATGCCACAACTCTTACAAGATCCAATACCTCTAAGGGACCAAAAAACCAGGGAGAAAGATTAATCCTTCATTCGAACCTTCACTAACCACGATGAGGGAAACCTTTAAGAACACATGATCTTTGACCTCGAACTCTAAAGTCCTCCTTATGACAACCATGTTCTTTATTACACAATAAAAAATGTTTTATTACATAAAATTCACTTGATACAGCATAGAAGATCAAGAGGACTAGTGTCTTTGGGGATTGGGATCATTATATAATAACTTAAAACATGAAATACCACATCTTTATTGAAAACTTTCTTTACATGACCACTAAATTCCCTCGTACTTAGCATTGCATGGGATAAACTGAGGACATGCATAAGAAAAGTGTGAGAAATAAAGCCTAGTAAGGGAATAAACATAGAATAACATGAGGAATAAAATACATGTTAGAAAATATGCACATCAATGGAGCACAAGAGAAAAATGAACATAGAGTCATGATAAAGCATGATAATTATAACATTGAAATGTGGCAGCAATACTTAACATGGAATTAGCATGAGCCAAGGATCATTGAACATGGAGCATGAGTAAACCCTCATTGCACATAAAGCACGAGTAAACCCTCATTTCACTTAAATTAGCATGAGTGAACACTTATTGTACATAACGTATCATGATACTATACTTTATCCAATGCATTGGAGCGCTATCAGGGCACACCCTTCTTAAACATTTCATTTCATGCATAAGTGTGCCACATGGACCATACAACATGGATTCAATCATCAATATTTATTCCATGATAAAGGGATGTGGAATACATATATTAATATTTATAATAAATAATTAAATGTTCATAAAGGTGAATACCCTTTATAGAGAAATGGGTTTGGTATTCACTACACAATGACATTGGCTTCAAAAATCATAGTGCAATTTTGGAAGCATAACGGTGTGAAATAAAAACACATAAAAAATGGTTGACGAGAGATAAAGGGGCGTATCATCATATTTAAATGAAATGGATAGAAAGGGGGTTATATAGATATATGTACCAATAAGCGTAATGGAATTTAGATGCATAATACAAAATAATTACATGGATGTAAAAGAGGAGAGAGAAACCCCTCACGGAATTTTGGCATGGTAACGAGTTTACATGAGATGAATTAATGAGAGATAAATGGGTCTCCCATCATCCAAACATAAATAGGGAATTATCGATTAGGTGTGAAATCATAACCCAACATTTTTAATTGAAAAAAGTGCATAACAACATAAAGGAAATTGGACAAAAATGAGAAAGGAAGAAATCCCTTACTTGGAAGTGCGATCCCAAAAGCTTGGGAGAGGCTTAAGAGAGGCTTATTGAGAGATTAAGGAACCTTTGGAGTATTATAGAGAGTTTATGGTAGGGTTTGGTCGAACTCCAAAGGATTTTAGTGAAGAGGAAGTGGGAGCTTGAGTGGGTTTATATAGGAAAGGAGAAGGAATTCATTGTTATTTAGGTTTGGGACACCTCACATTAAACTAATCAAAACCTCAAACTAGAGCATGGGTTTTCCCCATGGTTTTTTCCAAATGGGGGTGAATTTTTTTTTTATAAGGCCAATGGACGAACTTCTTAAAATAATAGGGTTGCTTATGTGGAGGTGAGTCACACTCTAAAGGGAAACAATTTTAAAAGACAAAATGTTTTATAAGCCTTGAAGGGTCTACTGAAGCTCTGTAAAAAAAATCAAACAGACCCATAATCACATTATTTTAATGGTAAAACATATATTGTACGACCATAATGTTTATAGTATTTTATTACATCACTAATAGGTCATTATGATGTCATAAAACACATTATATATTTAAACGGTATTTAATTTTTACCCAAAAATTTGACTGTCTCATAAAATTATGAAAAATTCACCGTTGGATAATTTTGACATCCGGATTCCAAAAATAATATTCATTTTATCTAAATAATTTTATAAATATATGAATTTTTACTTTAAAAAAACTGACATTTATCAAAAATTCATTGGTTTTGACCAAAACAACTATCAAACCTTAATAAAATTACAATTGCATTCATAAAAAAATATGATACTTTATATTTAATAAAAAGTAATTTAATAATAATAATAATATTTTATTGAAATATAATTTAATTCCAAAATCCATTAATTCATCAAAATAGATTTCTTAGTTGAATATTAACTAAAAATACTATTTGTGATTTAAAAACTATTTACAAAGTAACAATAATTAAAAGAATGTATATTCTATATACAATAATAATGTACATAATCGTAGTATAAGGGTCTTTTTATGTAACCCCTTAAAACACCCACATAATACCTTTGGGTGAGGTACGTGATGGTGATAGACTCTTGGGGTGGCTCAGATAACATTACTCGAGTGGTAATCTCTATCAACTTCCACTTCTCTCATAGGCAGTTCCACTCGATCTTAACATATTCAAACTCGAATTGGGATTGGTAAAGAGAGAATTACAATGACACCACATCTTTTCCATGATTCAACAAATGGGCTTCGTATGGGGTAAGTCTACTGGATGAGGCCATCACTTCCTTTTTCTGAGTAAATTGGATTTGGTAGAGCCATATATTTATACTAATCATCTAATCACTATTCAATGACTATATTATAAATGATCACAATTCATAATTGTATTTTAAAATCCAAAACATAAAACCAAATAAGTCCATACGTTTTACATAACCATAAGAATATATTTAAATATTCTAAGAGTAATTTTCATTAATAAATTTTTGGGTCATTCAATCTTCCCCCTTAAGAAATTTCACCCTTTAAATTTCCTTTAAACACTCTAAAACAAATGTGGGTAACTATGCTTCATCACATCCTCTGATTCCCATGTCTCTTCTTCAAGATTGTGTTTTTTCCAAAACACCATAATGAGGGGCATTGTCTTATTTCATAGAACTTTTTCTCTACAATATAAGATCTTTACTGGTTGCTCCTTGTAAGGAATATCATCCTCTAGTTGTACTACCTCTGAAGAGAGAACATGTGAAGGGTCTGGTATGCACTTATTTAAGAGGGATACATGGAAGACATCATGTACTTGGCCATGGTAGGTGGAAGTTTTAGTCGATAGGCCACAACCCCAACACGATCAAGAATCTCGAAGTGGCTGATGTACCTAGGACTTAACTTACTTTATTTCCAAACCTCATAAACTTCTTCCATGGAGATATTCTTAGAAATACCATGTCTCTAACTTTAAACTCAAAGTCTCGTTGATGGTTATCTGTATAAATATTCTGTCGAATATGGGCTGCCTTGATATGCTGCTGAATGGTTTTCACCTTCTCCACCATTCCTTCGACCATTTTTGGTTCTAGAAGGTTACGCTCATTGACTTCATCCCAACACCCCAGTGTTCTGCACCTCTTCCCATATAGGGCTTCATAAGGTTCCATTTGGATGCTCGAGTGGAAACTGTTATTATAGGAAAATTCAACAAGAGGGATATGTTGATCCCAACCACCTTTAAATTCCATTGAACATGATCTTAACATATCTTCCAGTGTCTGAATAGTTTTCTCAGATTGGCTATCAGTTTGAGGATGATATGTTGTACTTAAGTTAATTTCAGTATCCAGAGCATGTTGAAGACTCTTCCAAAACATAGAGGTGAATCTTGGATCATGATGGGATACAATAGATAATGGTACTCCATGTATCCTTACCACTTCCCCAATGTATATCTGTACTAGTTGATCCAATGAGAAATCCTCCCAAATTGCAATGAAGTGTGATGAATTTGTAAGACGATCCACAAAACCAAGATTTCATTATTTCCTTTGAATGTCTTTGGAAGTCCGATGAAAAAGTCAATGGTGATGTTCTCCCATTTCCATGTTAGTATGGGAAATGGTTGCATCATTCCCTTAGACTTATGCCTTTCTACATTCACTTGCTGAAACACCAGGCACTTTGATGAATACTAAATGATCTCCTTGACCATATTATCCCAAAAATAATGCTCTTGGATATCTCGATACATCATTGTGTTTCCTAGGTGAATAAAGAAATTTGAACTATGTGCATCATGCAAAAGTTCCTTCTTCAGCTCCGGACATGATGGAACACATAGTCTTTTCTCAAATATCACAATTCCTTCTTTATTAACATTGAACTCCGAGGATTTCCCTTTTCTAATAGCTTCCACTTTCTTCTAAATTCCCACATAATCCTTTTGAGCATTGTTTAATCTTTCCAAAAGAGATGGTTGAGCAATCATTTGTTAAAGGATTGATGATGTTCCCTTATTTATGATTACCATTTCCATATTCATAAAATCTAAGAAGATTGGATCCTTCTCAATTCTCATCAATAATAGAATCACTAGGTCCTTTCTACTCAGAGCATCCGCCACCTTGTTCACTTTCCCAGGGTGGTAATGGATTGAGAAGTCATAGTCTTTCATCAGCACTAAGCATATTCATTGGTTCATGTTCAACTCTTTCTGTGTGAATATATACTTGTGGATTTTGTGGTTTGTATTTATTAAACACTTCTACCCAAAGAGATAATGCTGAATTTTTTTTAAAGTTAAGATCACCGCAACCAACTCCAGATCATGTGTTGGATAATTATGCTCATCAAATTTCAATTTCCTAGAAGCATAGGCAATAACTTTGTCATTTTACATCAACACACAACCTATACCCTTATTTGATGCATCACTGAATACCACAAAGAGTTCTCCACTTATGGGTAATGAGATAACAACGTAGTGATAAGGCTCATTTTCAAATCCTTGAAGCTTTCTTCACATTCATCACTCCAAGAAAACTTTACTCCCTTCTGAGTTATCTTGGTAAGATAGTTGGACAATTGTGAGAAATTTATCACAAATCGTTGATAATATCCTGCTAACCCCAAGAAGCTATAGATATCCATTACCAATGTTGGCCTCATCCATCCCTCTATTGCAGTTGTCTTGGAGGGATCCATAGATATCCCATTGATTGTGATGATATGACCCAAGAATGAGACCTCCTTAAAATAGAACTCACACTTTCTGTACTTTTCATAGAGCTTATCCTTTTTCAAGGTCTCAAGTATAGTTATTAGATGCTTCTCATGATCCTCCTTGGTTTTGGAGTATATTAGAATATCATCTATAAAGACTAACACAAATTTGTCGTGGTAATCTCCAAAGACTCTATTAAACAAGTCCATGTAGATTTTTGGAGAATTAGTGAGTCCTAAAGTCATTACTATGAATTAATAGTGCCTGTAACTTGTATGAAAAGTTGTCTTGGTAATATCTTCTTTCTTCACCCTTACTTGATAATATTCTAACCGAAAATCTACCATGGAAAAGTATTTTTCTCCACATAGATGATCGAACAAGTCATCAATTCTTGGGAGAGGATACTTGTTCTTTATCGTGATTTTGTTAAGCTTACGATAATCGATGAAAAGATACATTGACCCATCCTTCTTCTTGATGAATAGTACTGGTGCACCCCATGGTGAATCATTTGGGAGTATAAAACAATTATCCAGATTCTTCTATAGTTATTTCTTCAACTCCTCAAGCTCCACAACATCCATTCTATATGAAGTCTTGGATATTTGTAACGCCCCATGTATAAGATCAATTGAGAATTAAATATATTTTCTAGGAGGAAGACCAAACAATTCCTCGAGAAACACTTCAGTGAATTCCCTCACAATAGCCATGTCTTCAAGGATGGTTTCCTATTTAGTCTCAATCATCTGAGACAGATACACATTCTCATAGGGCAGTAATATCCATTCTTGATATAATGGAACTAATGAAGATTCATCCACCCCCTTGCACTTGTACAGAATCAGGGGTCGATCCTCTACATGGAAAGTGATTTCCCTCTCACAACAATTTATGCTGGATCTATATAGGGAAATCCAATCCATGCCAAGAATTGCATCAAATTTCAGAAAAGGGAGTATGATGAGGTTCTACAATAAGTTCAATCCACCGATTATAATATGGGATGAGTTATATTCATGGGATGCTATGATTTCCCCATTTTCCGTATTCACTGACATCTTTACTTCCTTGATTTTTCGTGTTTTTGGTATTTTTATACTAAAGTTTAGGGATATAAAAGAATGTGTAAAACCTGAATCAAGAAGTATGTCCACTATTTTTGAATGAATAACTAGCGTACCTGTCACCACTTTGTTGTTGGGGTTCATTTCGGCTGTAGTGATGGAAAAAGATCACCCTTGATACCTTGGAGGTTATTGGTTGCCTTTGAAAACCCTTATCTTAGGGAATTGATTTGTTAGAGGCCCTGGTTCTTTTCAGTTGAAGGAATTAACAATCTGTTGAGAGTTGAACAGAGCATTCCTATCCACTGTCGCAGCCGTGGGTTTTTCTTGTCGGCAGTTAACAACTAGGTGTCCTTCTCTTCCAAACCTAAAGCATTTCCTCGTCCCCTTCAAGCAATTTCTGGGGTGTTTCTTTTTGTACCTTTGAAAAGTGGGGTGCTGGATCTTCTTAGCACCATTGGATTTATCCATCAGACTACTAAAATTGAAATCCACCTTATTATTCTTATCCCCATGATACCCCTGAGATTTTCCAATATCCATTTTAACCTTGAGGTCACATTAGACAGTTTTATTATAGTTATCAAACTCATGTATTTCCCAATCTTTCTGCAGGCTAGGTTTCAGTCCAACAAAAAAGCGGTCAACCTTGCATTCAGGGGTAATGAAAAATCTGGATGCATATCATGCAAGACTTGTGATGTTTTCCTCATTTTCTCTGACATATTCATCATATTTTTTTCGAGGGAAAGGAAGTCCATTTCCATATTAAACCAGGGGGTGCATGAAAAATATTTATCATTTTTTCAAAGAATTCCTTCTATTCCAATGCCTCGATCTCCTCCTTAGGCTTCGTATTTTTGATCAATGTACACCATTAATCAGATTCACCCTCCATATGATAATCTTCTAGAATAACCTTCTCTTGTTTAGAACATTGAAGGATAGAGAAGATCTTTTCAATGAATTAGATCCATTGTTTTGTGATTGAGGGATCATATGATCCATCAAAAGTAGGAGGACTTTGTCTCATGAAGCTCTCAATAGTGACTTTTTCATTCTTGGGGGGGGGGGGTTGAACATTCCTCTTGATCTATGTTTCTATTCAAATCATGAGTTAACTGAGGGAGAATCGTGACAAAGTTCGTGATTCCTACTCCCATCGGATTGGGCATCTCATTAGCAGAGTCATCACATTGATCTTCACATCAGTTGTTAGCCTGCGTCCTCCTATTACCAGCCATTGGCTGGAATATAAGGAATGTTAGGGGTAACACATAAAGGGTAATCCAAGGACAAAACAGATGACTTATAAATATCTTTTATTTCCTTAACTTATGAATCTATAGGCTTTAATATATGTTATCCATGATATACTTAATAACATATATTCTTAGGGGAATTTTTTTAATTCCTTTAATAATGGTTCATAATAAGATTGTGAATTTACTAATGCATATCCCTTGGGAGTGTCGTAACCAAGAGTGCAATAAGGCCTATTGTCATGTACAAGGATACCCTGGGTCAAGCCCAAAACTCCTTATCGGGGGTTTCACCCCTAGATACATCTATACTAGAGCCGCCTCTACCTACTCATATCCATAAAGGGATGTATTTATGTGATAAAAAACTTAATAAATATCCACCAAAACATAGGGATGTTTTATTATACTTAGTCTTATCTCTAAGGCTTCATTTGGGTTTTCTAATCCTAATCCCAAAAATAACTAAACTTATCCTTTGATACCAACTATGACAACCCTGTTCTTTATTACACACTAAAACATGATTTATTACATAAAATTCACTTGATACAACATAGAAGATTGAGAAGTCTAGTGTCTTTGGGGATTAGGATCATTACATAACAACTTAAAACATGAAATAAGACATCTTTATTGAAAAATTTCATTACATGACCACTACATTCCCTCGTACTTAACATTGCATGGGATAACCTATAGACATGCATAAGAAAAGGGTGAGCTATAATGCCCAGTAAGGGAATAAAAATAGAATAAAAAGAGGAATAAAATAAATGTTATAAAATAGGAATATAAATGGAGAGCAAGAGAAACATGAACATAAAGGCATGATTAATCATGATAATCATAACATGGAAATGTGGCCTCAACACTTAACATGGAATTAGCATGATCCAAGGCTCATAGCACATAGAGCATGAGTAAAACCTCATTGCACATGAAGCGTGATTAAACCCTAATTTCACTTGAATTATCATGAGTCAACACTCATTTCACATGACGTATCATGATACTATACTTTACCCAAGGCATTAGAGCGCTATCAGGGCACACCCTTCTTAAACATTTCATTTCGTGCATAAATGTTCCACATGGATCATACAACATGGAATCGATCATCATCATTTATTACACGATAAAGGGATGTGGAATGAATAAATTAATCTTTATAATAAATAGGTAAATGTGCATAAACGTGAATACCCTTGATAGGGAAATGGCTATGGTATTCACTATACAATGACATTGGCTTGGAAAATCGTTGTGCAATTTCGGCAGCATAACAGCGTGAAATAAGAACTCATAAAAAATGGTTGATGAGAGGGAAATGGGTGTATCATCATATTTAAGTTAAATGGACAGTAAGGGGGTCATATAGATACATTTACCAACAAATTTAATGTAATTTAGATGCATAATACAAAATAATTACTTGGATGTAAAAAAGGAGTGAGAAATCCCTCATGGAATTTTGGTATGGTAATAGGTGTACATGGGAGGCATAAATGAGAGATAAATGGATCTCCAATCCTAAAAACATAAAGAGGTAAATAGGGGGTAGGTGATAAATCAAACCCCAACATTTTTAATTCAAAAAAGGACATAATAAATTAAAAAAATTGGACAAAAATAATAAAGGAAGAAATCCTTTACTTGAAAGTACGATCCAAAAAGCTTGGGAGAGGCTTGAGAGAGGCTTATTGGGAGCTTGGGGAACCTTGGGAGGATTATAGAGAGAGGAGGGAAGGGGTTGGTTGAACTCAAAAGGATTTGAGTGAAGAGAAAGTGGGAACTTTTGTGGGTTTATATAAAAAAGGATAAGGAATTATTTATTATTTATGTTTGGGACACCTCACATTAAACTAATAAAAACCACAAACCAGACGATGATTTTTGCCCATGGTTTTCTAAAAAGCGGCATGTAAACAATATTTTATAAGGAAAATTGCCTAAATTTTTAAAATAATAGGGTCGATTATGTGGAGGTGAGTCACACTCTCAATGAAAACAATTTAAAAAGGCAAAATGTTTTATAAGCCTTGAAGGGTCCACTAAAGCTTTGTAAATAAAACAAACCCAAAATCACATTATTTTAATGGTAAAACATATATTGGCCGACCATAATTTTTATAGTATTTTATTACATCACTATTGGGTCATTATGATGTCATAATACACCTTATATATTTAAACGGTATTTAATTTTTACCCAAAAATTCGACTATCTCAGAAAATTATGAAAAATTCACCATTGGATATTTTCGATATCCTGATTCCAAAAATAATATTCATTTTATCTAAATAATTTTCTAAATATGTGAATTTTTCACTTTTAAAATAAAAACCAACATTTATCGAAAATTCATGGGTTTTGACCAAAACAACTTTCAAACCTTTGCCAAAATTACAATTGCATTCATAAAATTATACGATAATTTATATTTAATAAAAAGTAATTAAATAATAATAATAATAATAATAATTTATTAAAATATTATTTAATTCAAAAATCCATTAATTATTCAAAGTATTATTAGTTGAATATTAACTAAAAATACTATATGTGATTTAAAATCTATTTGCAAAGTAAAAATAATAAAAAGAATGTATATTCTATATACAAGAATAATGTACATAATTTTAGTACTAGGTTATTGTTACATAACCCCTTAAAACACCTGCATAAGACCTTAGGGTAAGGTTCACGATTGTGACAGACTCTTGGGGTGGCTCAGATAACATTTCTCGAGTGGTACTATCTATCAACTTCCACTTCTCTTGTAGGCGGTTCCGCTCGAGCTTAACGTATTCAAGCTCCACTTTGACTTGGTAAAGAGAAAATACCAATGATTCCACCTCCTTTATGAGCTCCGAAAAATGGGCTTCATATGGGGAAATTCTACAGGATGAGGTCATCGCTTCCTTTTTCTTAGTAAATTGGATTTGTTAAAGCCCTATATTTACACTAATCATGTGATCAATTTTCAACAGCTATATTATAAACTATCACAATTATTAATGGTATTTTAAAATCCAAAACATAGAACCAAATAAGTGAATATTTTTTACATAATTGTAAAAAGATATTTAAATAGACCAAGAGTAATTTTCATTAATAAATTTTTGGTTCGTTACACTCCTCCTATGATCGGAATATGAATTCTGCCAGTCCTGAGCTGTCTTCATCCTCTCACGAACTAGTTGAACTTTCTATATGGAGATCTACACCACCTCCACCCCTAGAAAACCTGCCTCACTAACCTCTGTCCAACACACAGGTGAATGACACAACCTTTCTTACAAATCCTCGAATGGTTCCATGCCAATGGTAGAGTGGTAGATAGTGTTGTAAGAAAACTCTACCAGAGTCAAGTATCATACCCATGATCCCCAAAAATCTAGAACACATGACCGTATCATGTTTTCCAATGTCTGGATAGTCTGATATATCTTCCCATTTGTCTGGGGGTGGAAGGTAGTGCTAAGGCATACCTGGGTTCCAAAATCATGCTGCAATCCCCTCCAGACTTGTGAGATAAACCGTGTATCCCGGTATGAGACAATGGACCTCAGAACTCCATGAAACTACACCACCTCATTTACACACCTCTATGATAAGGTACTCACCAGGCTCGACTCCTTGATTTCCATGAAGTGATCAGATTTCGTCAGCTGATCCACCACTACCCAGATAAAATCGTATCCTCCTTGAGACCTAGGTAGCCCTGTGAAGAAATAAATTAATATGTCATCTCACTTACACTCAGGGAAATCTAAAGTCTAGAAAAAACCTCCTGGAAAATGGTGTTCAACCTTTAACTGCTGACACACCAAGCACTTTTCCACATTCTCTACCACTACCCACTTCTCCATGGGACACCAAAACTATCCCCTCAGGCCTCGATACATCTTGGAAACTTAGAGTTGTACCACTAGGGATGAGCTATAAAACTCACAAAGATCTGCCCCTCACATTTCCTCTAAAAAAACAGCCTTCCAATGAAAATAATATGATTATGACCATCCTCCGACCACCCTTCTGGAGCATTTCCCTAGTCAACACGATCATGCATCACTTCTACCTATGAGTCTCTCCACTGAAACTCCTCCACACGTTTCTTCATAGATGAGTGAAAAGTCATATGAAAAAATAATCCTCTTCCACTATCCTCCCTCACATCTAGGTGCAAGGAATACAATTCTCCCATTGTTATCTAAGAATCTGCAGACTCTCTAACTACTTCCTTCTGCGATTTTATGCTCAAGGAATCAGTCACAATGCTCCCCTTACCTTCGGTGTAATAGACCTAAAAGTCATAGTCTTGAAGAATCTCCACCCATCTCCACTAACAAAAATTTAGATCCTGCTAGGAAAAGATATACCTTAAACTCTTATGATCGGTGAAGACCAAAAAGTGCTCCCTGATAAGGTAATTCTTCCACAACTTCAATGCAAACAATAATGCTGAAAGATCTAGATAATTGGTGGCATAGTTATAACCGTGAGAACATAACTTCCTAGACCCCTAAGTGATCACTCTCTACTGTTTCAACAACACATATCCCAAACCAAGACTAGAAGCATCACAAAACACCTCAAATAAAACTCCTTCCTCTAGAAACCTGAACACTAGAGTGCCGACTAGTTTCTCCTTTAGATAGTTGAAAGATGGCTGACACTGCTCACTCCACACGAAATCTTATTCCTTCCTAGTAAAATCCATCAATGGAGCTACAACTCTAGAGAAGTCAGGCACAAACCTCCAATAATAGCCTGGAAAGCCCTGGAAAACTACAAACTTCCACTACATTCTTGGGTGTTACCCTAGAAACAATTGACTCAACCATCGATGGTTCCACTGATACCCCTTGATAAGACACCACTTGTTTTAGGAAGTTAACTTCTCATGTCAAGAACTTGAACATAGATAACTCCCCATGCAGTTGGTGGCATCAAAGAACCTCCAAGACTATTTTAAGCTGCTCAACGTGCTCCTCTTCTATCTTAGAGTAGATCATAATGTTTTCGATGAACACAATGACGAAAAGGTCGAAAAACTCATGTAAAAAAGAGTTCATGAGGATCATGAAAATGACTAGTGCATTTATGACACTGAACGATATAACCACGAACTCAAAGTTCCTATACCTGATCCTGAAATACATCTTCGGGATATCAATCTCCTTCACCCTCAGATGGTGATATACAGACCAAAAATCATACTTATAGAACCATCCTGCTCCTTTAAATTGGTTGAAGAGATCATCTATCCTTGGGAGAGTGTAACAGTTATAGAACATTACCTGATTCAACTTCTGGTAGTTTACGCACAGCTTGAGACCACCATTGTCTTTCTTCACAAACAAAACCATATCACCCCATGGAAATATGCAAGGTTAGATAAAACCCTTCTTTATCAGTTCGTTAATCTTAATCTGTAACTCTCGCAACATATAAGGCGCTATCCAATAATGATCCATTGAAACCGGACAAGCACTAGGTTGTATGTCTATTTCGACCTCAACATCAGGTTGAGGGGGTAGAGTCACATCCTCATTGGGAAAGACATCTAGAAACTCTATGAAAACCCTAGTAATTACCACCATCTTTGTATCTACCAACTCCACTGATAGTCTGACCATCATAGAAAAATAAGCTCCATATGTCGGTTTCCCCTATGATAACTCCACTCACCGAAAAAATCCACACAATGAGCTTCCTCATTGGAAAACAAAAATCTTCTACAGAAGAATTTGATAACAGAACACACAGAGAACAACCAGTCGATGCCTATAATTACATCATACGACTTCATCTGCAATAGAAGAAGATCCCCACTAGACTAATGTGGGCAGAACATCTGTCTACATCCTTGGAAAACATAAAACAATATATTATGACCTCCAACTAGTGTACTCAACACCAGGGGAATGAGAAGTCTTTCTGCGTCTAGATCAAGAGAATGGGAAATATTAGTTGCAACAAAGGAGTGTGAGGCCCCCGAATCGAAAAAAGTAGAAATAAGAGTGTTGAAAAAACATATCATACCTTGAATGACCTCCAGCCCCACTGGAAATGCTAACTCTACAACATGAAACTATCTATGACCAACTCCTCTGCCTATTTTCTGTCGATCACCTTGTCAACCAGGCCCCGGAAGAGGTCCCTATGGATCACCATGAGGTCAGACACCCCCACAACATCTTCCCTTGGAAGAGTAAGGGCCGACTACTAAAAAGGCCTCATTGAAAACTTCTGCTACTGAGGTGGGAACTGAACATGCCCACCCCCACTGTACTAAGCTCTAGATGGGAACCGACTCGAAATATGCCTGAAAATTCCACAGTAATAGTATATCAGTCCTGGGACTGTAGGAAAAGCGTGAGGACCAGAGGATTTAAATTCTAACTAATGAGGACTACTCCCCTCTGGTCGAAACCTGGATGGCCATATCGCTGGAGATTTTTTGCTGACTGCCTTTCATTTTGATGAACCCAGCTAGCTCCCCTCTCACATCACACCTCTTCAAGAGTGCATCCTTTCCACCACCTCATTCTTCTTTTGCACTTCCAAGTATTTCAGTAGGGTAAAGGGAGTAACAAAATACTGAAAAGATGGTCGAAGTGCCTCCAATAAATGTCTCACTTGAAAATCCTTGTCCAGAAAGAGGTCTGGAGAAAAAGCCAGGAGATCCTTGACCTTGATCCCCAATTCCCTCTCCAACATACTTCCATGCTGAAGGGAGAAAAATTCTTGTCTCTTATCATCTTTTTCCATAGAAGATAGGAATTCCTCTCTAAGATCGTTCTAAAAATTGGACCGTGGAACCTCTGTCTCCATCTTTTCATCGAGGTAGAGCATCCAACACTGATGTGATGATCTTATCATATGGATGACCGCTAATGAGACCCAATACTACCTCAGAGAAAAGATCATAGTGAAGGCGATCCCCAGATCCTCGAGCTAACCTTCTATTTCTATGCCGGAGACGCTTCCCTTGTATTTCTGGAGGGTATGTCGCTAGAAGAAATGTAGAGTCTGCTACCACCTCCCATCCGCCTCCTCTCAGTAATCCCTCTACTGATTGTCCAGAACAACCTGTTGAGCCTCAACTTCTCATGCCACACATGGATGACGTCCAGGTTCCATAACTGCAAGGTAAACAAGGAATATCTAAGCCTGAGTGGCAAGGGATTTCATATAATATATTTTTATCATATTATTAAATTTTCTCCCCAAGACACCCTAATTCATGTAAGAACACAAGTCATTATGATGAATTTACTTTTCCTAGGGTCTCTACCATACAATCATTGTGGGCTCACTTGGTCATTCAGTAGGCTTAGAGTCCTTGAATCAGATCACGGGGGTCCCTAAAATCCCATGTCCTAGCCGGTCTTCCCTGGCCTATGTCACACACCAAGATTTCTTAGCGTAGTTTCCCTACCATCCCATGTAATTATCACTGTTTATAACTCTAGATTGAATCCTACATTGAAACCATCAGCTTTGATACCATTCTGTCATGAACCTCCTTTGGAAATATGAGGGAAGTGGAGGCAAAGTGCCCCACCCTTCCTTACTCATGAAAAAGATGAGAAAAATACCCCTCAGTCCCACCTCAAGTAGGTCCCGGAGTGGCGACTAGCACCAATGGTATATATTTTCACAATATGGGAGGAATTAACCTTTTTTTTATTTTAATAAGATCGAGAGATAAGAGAATCCAACCACCAAACACCAAGGTATAATATGTATATAAATAAACCCAATGACGAACCCATATGAATTTTTAAACAAAAATACAAGAATCTCCAAAGTGAAAAAAAGAAAAAAGGAAAACTGAGCAGCAATAGGAAAACTATGAACCATCCAACAAAAACTCCCAATATCCCGATTAGTAGAGTCCTGCACAGTCCACAAAGCCTTCCTAGAAACCTGAAAGTAAACGTAGGTTGAGCATACAAGTATACTTAGAAGGGAACCTAAATTTCTAATTCACAAGTGGGGAGATATTATAATGCCCCATGAAAAACAAAAGTAACCAAAAACTGAGCAAAGAAACTAACCACCCATCCACATAAGGAACACTCTCCAAATATCTCAATCCATGTATATAGTAGTATAGAACATCATTATAGGGTACCCCACCCCACCATCCCATTGGTCATCTAGACATCCTATGCTTCAAACCTCCCCCACAAGTTCCACTTCCATATCCCACCCACACACACCTAGGACACAACAATCCACATATCCTGCCCGCAAACACCTGGGCCACAACCACACAACCTGCCTGCAGACACCTGGGCCCTATCACAACCACATCGCACAGAGTTCTACCTGCACACACCTGGGCTCCAAAACAATCACACATCTCATCCGAAGACACCTGATCCTCATCCCGAAGACAACAAGGAAACTACAACCACAACTCTTGCCCGAAGACACCTGGGCCTCATCCCAAAGATACTTGGGAATATTATTCCTGAAAAAACCTAGGACTCATATCCATAACATAAAACCACCTGAAAGTTCTAGGATAACCCAACACACCATGCTCTAAGTGTCTTGGGCTAAAGTTACCACCTCAGGCCATCAGATCCTCTAGGAGAGGGAGCAGAAAGAAGATAACGACTAGGGAAAACAGCCTCCTCCGTGAGATGGGGGAGTTCAACACTAAGTTCTCAACATGGGTGGGGTGCACTATAAACATGAATAAAATACATGATTAATACTGAACAAGAACTCTTCCCATCCTATAGATTCTAAAACAATGATCCAAGAACTTGAAAAAACACTGATAAACCTAAGACATTCATAGAACAACAATCCCGAAACTCCCCATTGAATTTATTGTGTTTGAAAATTTATAGTTCAACTATTCCTTTAGTAATGGGAAACTAACAGGAAAAACCATAAGCAAGAACAACAACAAAACAGAAATAGAAAGGCAGTGATTTAACAGTTCACTTGCGGTTTTTCTTGTAAGAAAAAAAAACAAAAGGAGATGCCTCAAACCATGTTCCCACTGACATGCGGCCACAACACAACCAATGGAAGTTCACATACGTACAAGATCATACAGTCTAAAATTGATCAACCTCTTAGTAGTAGGTTCTATTACACAAATAGTGCCACCCTCAAATCTCAACAACACCACCACATAACCCGTATAGGGCACCAAATAGTTTCCTCATGCATATCATTAAAACAGATGAATTAGTTTACATATTCGACAAACAATGGTCACCATGTTCCTTCTTTTTGTTTGTTTAACTAGGGTGATCACACATGTGTTACTTTGTTCATACATCCATTTAAACAAATAGGTATATGTGATTAACCATTTTTTTAATATTACACCTTTTTAATCACTACCTTGTCCAGAAAATAGAGTATTACGAATGCGCAAACAAGGACCACCAATGACCAAGATTTTCATTAGGCTTAATTTTGTACAATTCAAAATGCAGAAAATTATAATAACAACATCATCTCTACCCCATCCCCATTTCATTTAACAGTCATTTATTATCTTTGTTAGAGGTTGGGTTTCAACTATGTCTTGTGGAGGCATTGTCATACCCACCCCAAATGATGCACATAAAAGAGAGATAAAGGTATAATTTCCAACCTTGATGATAAAAGATCGTTGTTTCTTCCTTATGTTAAGAAATTATATTAGAACTTTACCGATACCTCATGATTTCCCCAAAATAGGGGGGGGGGTGCAGTAAGAGTAGTGAAACCCCAAGGAAGGGATGATCTGAGGAGTGTAGATTGATCCCACAACTTCTTTGGAATAGAAGAAGGGTTCGAGCATCTCACACCAGGAAACAAGAAAGAAGAACAAAGGCAAAAGGATATATCATCCATTAATAATATTTAATGGAGCAATGATTTAAGATACACTGAATTTTTCTATTAATGACAGGATTGCATTAAACCCCATGGTTTGACCAATTAAAGGTTTTTCCACAATTACAAAAAATTAAAATAGGAGTAATGACCTTTTAATCGGCCTTATAGTTCTTAAGAAAGAGGCTTTAAATGCATTTTACATCAAAACATGTCCAAAGGGAGAAACAGTAGGAAGCTTGAAACACTATTCGTGAACTAGAAATTTGGAAAAGGGAATATCCTGCTGTTGGAAATAGACTACTATTCTAGAAACGCTATTCATGAACTAGAAATTTGGAAAATGAAAAAGCCTGATGTTGGAAATAGCCTACTATTCTAGAAACGCTTTTCTTGTGCTATAAATTTGGAAAAGGAAAAAGCCTACTGTTGGAAATAACCTACGTTTCTAGAAACAATATTCATCAGCTAACAATATGGAAAAGGGAAAAAGGCTACTGTTGGAAATATCCAACTATTCTCAAAATAATGTTTATGAAATAGAAATTTGGAAAAAAATAACCAGCTATTATAAATAGCCTAGTGTTCGGGAAACATTGTTCATGAACTAGAAATTTGTCAAAGGAAAAAGCCTGCTATTGGAAATAACCTACTATTCTGGAAACACTATTCATGAACTAGAAATTTGGAAAAGGAAATAGCCTGCTATTGGAAATATCCTACTATTCTAGAAACAGTGTTCATGAATAATAAATTTGGCAATGTGTCGGGAATAAGTCACCATGACCTCCCAGAACACCTAAAACACCAGATTTTAGCAAAGTAATGGACCAGAGTGGTCTGGGAAATTACATAAATTAATATAAATTATGTTTTAAATTAAAATGGATCCAAATTGATAAGATATTAAGATAAGATGAGGCTTATTTTAAATCTGATCGTCGAATTAAAGTTTCACATGTTTAGATTATATTTTTACCCTTATAATTTTTAGCTCCTCATTAACCCATTTGATAATTATGGTGATATCAATGTTTTATCAAATTATGGGATAAATTGATCATTATAAAAGTTTGATTAGCCCAAAAATAGACCATGGATGACATTTTAAACATATTCCAGAACTTGGATGATGATAATATTTTAATGAATTTTAAATCATTTAGAAAACTATCATTTATTATAAAATATCATTAATGTATGTTTTTGAACTATTCATTTTATCTGGAATTAAAAATATAATGATAGAAATGGAATTAAAATATAATCATTTAAAAAATCCATAACATTTTATATTAATCTTGAAAATTTATAGATCACAATAATTCATTCATGTTTTATTATTTATAATGCAATTAAATAATTTCTTTATTTTTACTTTTAATTAAATAAATAATGCATTTTCATAGCGTATGAAATTTAGAAAATTATTTCATCCCTAAAAGTTAGAAATAAATTAACATGAAAATTTAGAATTATTTATCTTCTAAATGTCTATTTGTAATTAAACGTACCTTTTTTATCTATATTTAAAAAATTTTAGGATAATAAAACAAATGGAATGAGTTTTTACTTTTCGTTACCTAAAATATAAATAAGGTCAAAATCTTGTAAAAATGGAAAAAAATGTTATATATTTTGATTCTAGATGATTATATAAAAGATATAATCATCCAATAAAAATAAGGAAAGTGAAAGAGTTACTTTTTATACTTTATCATATTATTTATACCCATAATTAACCCATTTTCCCTCTACTCTGGTAATAAAATTTCCTATGATTACTTTATATAGTGACAAAAAATAAAATAGACCTATTTTCCAAATTTTATCCTCACAATTAAAAATATGGAATCCATTTTTCATGATTCAATACACAGAAGTTAACTAATTTAATTTAAAATTAAATCAGAAAAATGAGGCAAATTGTTTTCTTCAGAAAACTGTATTTTTAAATATATACATATTTTTTTACCAAATTAAAATATATAATTAAATAAAAATAATATAATTATATGATTTTTAATAGAAAGGAAAAAATTAAATTTAAAAACTAATCCAAAATAGAATGAGTTTGTAAATACATCAAAAGAAAATTCAATTTTCAATAAATATCATTATTTTTTCACTATTTATTAGAAAGTCAATATTTTTAAAAAATTCAGAAACCATAATCCTAAGATGATTTTGAAATTATAAATTCAAAAATTAAATTCATTATTATAATTCAAATTCTTTCATTTTAAAATTATATTTTTGAATAAAACCCTATAAGAAATGGCTTTAATAATTCACTTATTAAACAAATGGGGATATCTTTCCTTTGTAGAATTCTCTGATTCTCATGTTTCTTATTCAAAACAACAGTTTTTACATATAAATTTAACATGGAGAATTACAAAAATCTATAACATTACTTCTCTATATTCTTGAATATTTATCAGAAATTCCTCATAAGAGAGGTTATTTTCTAAAAGATCTACGTTTGGGATCAAAACATGAGATGAATCTATAATATATTTTCTTAACATCAAAACATGAAAACAAATTTTTTCCTATAATAAAATCTGAGTAAATGACAATTAATGGGAAACTAATCCAATATTATCTGAGATTTCATATGGTCTAATGAACCGTGGACTTACCTTCCCCTTTTTACAAAATAGATCAACACATTTCATGGCTATTTTATAAGAAAAACATGATCCCCTACCTCGAAAGATAGATTTACTCTGGTTATATACCAAAAAAATCAACCTTGTTTGAGTCATCCTAATATATTAATGAACCATCTTTACCTTCTCAATCATTTCCTCTACCAACTGTGGTTTAATAAACTTCCTTTCTTATACCTCATATAAAAAATCTGGTGTTTTGAACTAATTCAATATAATGGATAAAAATGCGACATTTGTATACAGGAATGAAAACCGTTATTATAGAAAAACTCAACCAATTAATTATGATGATCCAAAATTCCATGTTAATCCATTGAATATTTATAATGCATGAATTATATGTTCTAAATTATTTGATCAAACTATCCATTAGATTAAGGATGAAAAGCTATAATGAAATTTAATCCAACACCCAATGAATTTTGAAGTCCATTCCAAATATTATAATAAAATATGAGATTATATTCAGATAAAATGGATACTGTAACTCAATGTAACATGAATATCTCCTTGAGGAAGAGTTTATAATGTTTTTTAAAGATGTGGTATCTCAAATTGGAAGAAAATATATAGATTTCGTTTGTTAACTAATAATAACCCAAATTGCATCATTTCCTCAAGATGTTTTTGGAAACCCCACTACAAAATCCATGTATATATTTTCCCATTTCCACTCTATAATTAGAAAAGGATAAATCACCCATTCAAAAAAATTTATTCCTTTTTAACCAATTGAAAAGTAAAACATTACTTATTAAATTCAACAATATCTATTTTCATTCCATCCCAAAAGTAATACTCTTGATTGTCTCTATACATCTTGGTGCTTCAAAGATGAACGGATAATGTGGAACTATGAGATTTACTAAAAAATTATCCCTTCGACTATGATTCAAAAAGCACACACAATCTATTTCAAAATATAATAAAACATCCTTCAATATTAAACTATGGAAATATGATATTCCTATTAGATTTTATCTTTTCCTGTAAAATGTGATTTTACTTCTTAGTTTTCTAAATTCGTTTTCATAGAGAAGGATATACTAACACCTGAATAAAAAAGTGGAGTTCTTGAATCCATCACATGTAGGCCAAAATTCATGAAATCATTAATCAAATTTCCAAAAAGAACAAAGTCAATGTAGACTTATTTTTTAGAGTCAAAGAATCAACAAATTTGTTTTATTTTTCTTGAGGATAATGAATCATATAATCCCAATCCTTTATTATTTGAATCTATATTATATAACTCATGTTCAACTCTTTCTGAGTGAATATATACATAAATTTATTAATATTAGTATATATCTCAAACATCACACAATATAAATGATGCCTCATATTTTTTAAAGAAAAAACCATAAAAGACAATATGAGATCATGTGTATGATAATTTATATCATAAGTTGTAAGTGGATGTAAAGTAAAATAAATTAAATAATCATTATTTATCAGAACACAACCAAGTTCCCTCAATTAAACATCACTTTTGATGAAAAATTCCCCATTTCTAGGGGAAGGGAAAAACTAGATCACTCACTACTCTTTTTTAATTTCTGGAATCAATCATCAAATTCTTTGATCTAGATGAATTTGACTCCTTTATAAGTTAGGTTAGTCAGTGGGATGGTGAACTTAGAATAATTTTCAAAAAATACCAATAATAACCCGCTAATCCAAGAATAATATGAATCCTCATGATATTTTTAGGTATTAACATTTTTTCAAACACTTTTTTTAGTAGGGTCTATAGTTATTCCATATTTAGAGACAATATATCCATGGAAATAATTTTATTTCAACCACAATTCATAGTTTTTTAAAATTTCCATACATTTATTTTCTTTTGAGTTTTTCAAAACAAATCATAAGTGTCTTTCATAATACTCATGTATTTTAAAATGTTATTAAATATTACCAATATACCCAACCATAAATGTTTCCAAAAACTCATGGAAAAAAATATTCAGAAGTTCTATAAATACATCTGGTGCATTAGACCACCCAATGGGAAAAACTACAAAATCATAATTCATGTATATAGTCCAAAAAACTATCTTTATAAGATCTTTCTTATTCAAATTAAACGGAGGATATCCTGACTATAGATCAATCTCTGAATAATACTAATCTCTTTGGATCTGATTAGACACATCATCAGTATGAGGAAAAGGATATGTGTTCTTAATAGTGATGTTATTCAAGTATCTATAATAAATGACATTTCATAATAAACAAACCTTTTTTTAACAAATAAAAAAGGAGAACCCCATGGTGATGATCTAGAATGATTGAAACCTTAATCTAGTAAATCTTGAAACTAATTTTTTCTATTTTAGATGTTATACTTGATTATTTTAATTATGGTTTTTGAAATTGGATTATCATCTGACACTAATTCAATAATAAAATCAATATCCCAAATAGAAATAACATGATTAAAATCATCAGGAAATAAGTATACATATTCATTTTCTATTTATATATCTTTAATTTCAATAGTTTTTTCTCTTCAATAATAGGATTTATGTAACTTTTAATTCCATCTCAAATAAACATATCATCATCTAGGTATATTATAAAAGTTATGAAATAATTTAATAAAAATTTATTGGATATGGAATCTATATTAGCATAATATATTGAAATCCAATCTACTCCCAATATAATATCAAACTATTTTATGTGAAGATCAAGAATATTTTCCAAAAATATAATCCCACTAATAACTAAATAAAGATTCATATAAATATTTATTGATTTATTTTTCCCCCTAGATTTTTAACTAGATGTTATATTCTCTTTTCATGAAGTGATATTCCAAATTTACTTTCAAATTTCTTAGATGTGAAGGAAGGTGAAGATCTATAACGAAACAAGGTAGTATCATAACTCAAAGAGATGACTAACATATGTGTAACACCATTATTAGATATCCCTACATCAAACATTATAATAAAAAAATTATTTTTACACACCCTTTTTCATTTTATCTTGATGGCTTTAACCTAGAGTAACTATCTTTGGACACACATTAGTATATTTTCCTAACCCATTGCAATCAAAATATCTAACTATTAGAAGGATATATATTTCCACATTATTTTATTGTGCATGACTCTTTTACTTGTATTCATGATCCCTATTACCAAGATGACCACACTAGTAACACTTTCCAAATCCTATCAAACATTCCCTGAAATTCATTTTACTGTACTTGGAACATAATGGGGGATTACCACCAAATTTATTCATTCTTTGATTCTCTGCTACCTTCCACCATAAACATTTCTTACTTTTTTCATCTTGAGGAACATAAGTGTGATAAATATCCACCATAACTTTCTTATAATAGTAATGAAATTCTCATAAAAATCTAAATTCTCATGTAATCCAAGCTCTTTGAAAGCATGATTTAAATCTTGAGTATAATCTATTAATATTACTATCAAGGTCCCATAGAAAATATGGTATGTACCTGTAAAACCTTTTATTTTTTTTATATGTGGCTATATAATATTCATATTTTTCCTCGATTAAAATAATTCTTTCTCCATCCTTAGTAAAACATCCTTAGGGAAAAATTTATAAAGGAAAATATTTTAAAAATTGTTCAATTCCATATAATAAAAATAATATATTTATAGTAATCTTAACTAATGATTAATATCTATTGGATCCACCATCAAAATGATTAAGGTAAGTGTTTAACTTTTTAAATTAAAAACCCTAGATTAATTAAAATATCCTTTCTAGAGTATTGATCTATCCTTCAACTACCACTGGATATGTAGATCTATCTAAATTTGAATGATTCTTTTTTATAAAATGATCAAATATCAACATGTTCCTCTATGGAAAATCTAGTTTATCTCTAACAAGGAAGAAACCACCATTTATAGCATGTGTTAACTAAGTCACCACTAAAAAAATAATCAATTCTAATTCCATCCTTTTTTGGATTCATATTTGGAAGGATAATTTTCTCATTGATACCTTTCTATGTTTTGTTCCCTATTTTCTATTTGGATACCATTATGAATAGATGTTTATTAGATAAATCAACATGGTAATATTAAAATTATATATCATTTAAACATAACCATAACGAATTATATTTCATGGGTACACTATTATAATTATCCTAAACTATAATGTTATATAAATCATTCCTCAAATACCACCTATTAGGACCCCTCTTTATAGATTAAACATTCCAAAGTTTTTTAGTAAAAAATATATTTTCAAACTTTCCTGAGGATATTTACTATTTATAGTTTCAATGAACTTGGTAACATACCATATATAATAAAACCATATATTTCTAGGGGACACTTATACTAATTATAATTTTTTTATACAATATAAAATTCTTAAAATGAAACAGGTTTCCTTTTATTGATAAATTTGAATAACTTTCAAGCTCACATATTTTTTATTCTACCTATCCTTAAACCCTATAGATTTTCTTAAAATATTGGAATGAGAAAAAATAATCAGTAAGGAGAATAAAAAGAATAAAACACCTTAATTGATTGAAAAACATGAGAACCCATAAAATAATTACCTTTATCACATTATTCATTGAAAATATGGAATAAATAACTTCCACATAAAAGAGACACACTTTTTTCTCAAATAAAACATTAAAAATTAATGAAGACAATAGAAATACATTCTATGTGATTTAAAGTATCATATTCATTACCCATTTTAGACTTATTATGGATAAATATAATCTACTGGAATCAATAGGGAAAACCACACTGGTTAACTCCCTCCTTCATTCCTTTGAAGATAAGTAACATTATTTAATACATTGGGGATATATAATGGGGATGACCCATATTATATGCTATATCAGTCTCACATATCATCATATATAATTCTTAATTACCATTTTATAAATAAACATTTTATACTTTCACTTTTTTATTATAAAATTATCAAAAAAATAATTTGAACCCATATCGAAAACACATTCAGATATTGAATTACCTATTCATTTTAAAACCATATTTTTAAAAATAAAATACATATAATAGAAGGTAGAAAATATTTTTCTCTGAATAACACATGGAATCTTGTAAATTTAGTCAAATATCAAATAATGGGTTTATTGGAAGTAATTACCTTTTATGATATATGAGTTAAAATAGTACATTGATTTTTTACTTTTTTAAATAATTTCAAATAATTCCTTATAATATATATAAACATTTTCCTTTTGAAAACCTATAAAAGAAAAACAAAATAGAAATTAATATATCCTCTATAATTCATTCACAGTCATAAAAAAATCAATAAAATAATTTTAATAATATTTACATGGAAGATAAATATTTATAAAGAAAATATTGAAAACATTTAAAACAAGGTTCTTAAAGCGAAGTGTCCCTTACCGAGAGTCAGAATCACCACATACATTGTATATATTCATTAAAAATAAAGTCATGATAATTATTTACTTGATTAAAAACATTTTCTACAATTTTTATTCTATTTTTATATTCAATTATTAATCATTTTTTATGTCAGACATTTTGTGTATAATCGACTCATATATTTAAAATGAATTTGAAAGGTTGACTATAGTCAAAGAGGTCATTACTCAATATTTTGAAGTATAATAATCATGAAAAATTTATCATTTATATTCATTAATTAGAATTTTAAAACCAATTATGAAATATAGATATGAAAAATGAGCTATGTTACAATCATGATGAATTCAATTTGTACGTACACAAGAGTAATGTTTCCATTTCAAGGGTCATTTGGGAATAAATGTAAGTATTATTTTATCTTTAAATAATGATGATTATATCATAAATACCATATTATTTCTTCTATATATACTTACATGTGTTTTCCATGTGATGTGGGGATGGAAAATGAATCACATATATTCATGGAGGTGGTATTCCACACATACACACAAATGAAATTATGATTTTTTAGTGAATGAAAATTTATGAAATTAGATGATATATTAATTCACCATAATGATATATATGGCATGAATATTATATATATATATATATATATATATATATATATTAAATCAATTATTATAACTAGCCATGCGAGGTGGAGAAGGAAAATGAAATAGATCAATTCGCAAGGCGACAATCTTACATACACATGAATGATGAATTCTATCCAATTTCATGGAATAAGAGATGGTTATATGTCATTAAATAAATATAAAAACATATTAATTTGTAATATATACTGGTTTTATTATTTAATCATGTTCTAATAAAATTTTAATGTGGTGAAAAAATAAATAAAACAAAAACACTTGATTAAGAAATATACATCTTCTTTAGAAAACCTCATAAGGTTTACACAAAAATAATTCATAGGTTAGTTTTATGATTAGACAAAAGAATCTAAGATGTGTTGAGTGATGTATGGAAGTTATTTTTTTAGGTATTCTTTGATCCATTTTTTTGATGTGTGATGAAAAAAGGAGTGGTGGTTCCCTTTTATAAGAGAGGGGAGAGACACATTGAATTTCTTGAAGTATTAAATTAATTTAAATTAGTTATCATATTGAAATGGAAATAAATTGATAGTATTTAAAGATAATATGAGTATGGGTCTAAATTCTCTCATAAAATAAGTTTTTTACATGTTTAGGTCATATTTTAACCGTTATCGTTTTTTGTAACCCCCGTTAAACCTTTTGAAAATTATATTTATATAAATGGGTTCTACTCTTTAGGGGTTGAAATATTTATAATAAAAGAAATGATGTACCATAAATTGTCCATGGATATTATTTTAAATAATATACAAACCACTTTTATAATTATAGGATTTTTTTATATTTAAATAATTTAGTTAATTATCATTTATTATAAAATATCATTAATGTCATTTTTGGTACTGTTCAATTATTTTGACATTGAAAATATCATAAGTGGAGAAAATTAGAAGATAATAAATTAACATATCCTTAAAAAGTTAAATTTGTCTATAAATTTTTTGAAACGTGACAATTAATTAAAATTATATTACTTTTAATATTTTTAAAATCATTTATTTTATTTTCTTATTAATTAAATAAATAATGTGTTGGTGTTGTGTAAGAATTTAAGACACTTATTTCATCACAAATTTTTTTAAATAAAATTAAAACTTAAAAAAAATCCATTACATTTCTATTTACTATTTTTAATAAAAAATACATTCTTTTTATCCATATTTTAAAATTTTTAATATAATAAAACAAAGTGAATACCATTTTTTTACTTTTCCATACAAAAAATATTATAATGTTCAAATTCATGGCCACATGGAAAAAGGTCATATATTATAATATTTGATGATTATGAGTGAAAATATAATAAAATTGAGGTGTATTTTAGTGTTACTTGTTTTTCTGCATCACATTACTTTTACCCTTAATTAACCCATTTTACCTTTAATGTGGTAATAAAATTTACTCTAATTACTACACACAATGACTAAAAATAAAAGGGGCTTATTAAATATATTTGGACTTCCTGATTTAAAATATTTAATCCCTATTTAATTATTCAATATACATATGTGTCAAAAATTATTTTAAAATTAAATTAAAAAAACATGATGAAAAAAGATTTCTTAGAAAAAATGATTTTTTAAGTACAAAAATATAATTTTAAAAAATTGAAGTATAAGAATCATCCAATAGACTATATGTAGATTATTATTTTTATTAAAAATAAAATAATTAAATTTCAAAAAAAATCCAAAATAGTCATTTGTTATTTAAACACTTTAACATATAATATAATTTTCAATGAAAAATAGTTTTTGTACTATTCATTAAAAAAATCATATTTTCTTAAAATTCTTTTAAATTTGTACAATTTTTTGACATGGTAAATTAAAAAATGAAATTAATTTTATAAAATTAAAATTATATACTTTTAAAATTAATATTTTAAATAAAACCTTATACAAAAATAATTTAATAACACCATTTCCTTTTCGATTTTAAAAATTACTTAATATATTTATATGGAATATAAATATCTAATTTATGAATACTAATAAAAATGAAAATAATTTATTCTATCATTTCCTTGGTTTTTACCCATTCTTGTTTTCATTCACTATATTGAAAATAACATAACCAAAACGAGCTTGTAGGAAAGTAGAAAATAAGAACAATCTTTAAGAATAACACCAAAACAACAAGAGTGTTTTTTATTCAAAAAAAACATAGTGAGATCAATGTTTATAGTTCACAGATATTTTAAATAAATATTCTCAAAAGATTTTTTTTTTCAATTATCTATTCTTCTCTTCCAAATGATTCAATAAGAATCTATCTGTTTTCTTGGTAAAAAATCCATAATATACCTCTTTGAATATTTTATGTAAGAACGTAAATTAAAATCATCCAAAAAATTCATCTAAAATTTCCATTTTGAATTATTATTATAGATAACACATATTCATTATTTAAATATGGAAAAAATATCTTCAATGAAACCTTTTTAATTACTTCCGAATATCAGTCAAAATCCTTGTTGATTTCATTGATTTAAATTTACTTTAAAATCTATAAAGATTAATATAAAAATATTTCATGATTTTAATTTATTAACACACATAGATCAACAAATTAATTTATTACAATCATGAATATTACATATTAAGTTCACAT
The DNA here is from genome assembly GCA_963277665.1 of Viscum album. Classification (NCBI taxonomy): domain Eukaryota; kingdom Viridiplantae; phylum Streptophyta; class Magnoliopsida; order Santalales; family Viscaceae; genus Viscum; species Viscum album. The sequence goes on from OY728152.1 coordinate 1,772,298,815, forward strand.
ATATGTAGAACTAGAACTTTTTCATGTGTAATTGAAAGCACATTTCAAACATATGTGGGTAGGAAATCATAAATTAAATCTTAAATCACATGTTTCAACTTGTTCAATGTTACATGGAGATCTGAATTATAAAATATCACTTACATATCCAGTTGAGATTTTATTTATCACATACAAATAAACCTTTTATTCATTAATATCCATTGAAAACACATGTTTATTATTAGAAAACACCTTCATAATTCACTAGTACACTCCAAAATTTTTTAAACACCTCCACAACATATCAATTGAAATTATTATTTTGGGAAAAAATGTTGAAAATAATAAATATTGAATAAAATATAACAAAATAATTATCTAATGATTTATTTGTTTCAAAAATCTCTCTGTTTGGATTTTTTTCAATAGTCTATCAAATAAAAAAATAATTTACTATTAATAAATACATCCAGTATTTTGAAACTACTGATTATATTATCAATATGTTCTTTAAAATATATAAATTTATTCATATATTTTAATTTTTAGCTTAAAAATTTCCCACTTTGACATTGTAAAACTGTTCATGTCATTAAGCCTTTCAAATAGTCAAAGAAATCTGGTTAATTTTTTTTTGCATATTTCTATTCATTTTTTCCCCATCTATAACACATAAACATACATGGTATTAATTAGTTTTTTTATCAAGGTTTAACAATATAATGATAAAAATTATATATCATTTTCTCTAATACTACCATTGTAAAGGATCTATATGATAAAAAAGAAAAAAATGATTTTGAAACATATGAATATATTTTTACAGTATTTTGCTTAAAATTCATTCCTTCAAAATTTGACACAATTTATCAAATTCTGATTAATATTACTTGTATTTACTTATTATAAATCCCATTGTTTTTACCTATACCATAAGCTATAAACAAAAAAACCAAGATTTATGAAAATAATTCTCAAGTTGGGAGAAGGATTCCGTTAAAATATCATTAAGTTAATAAATAAAGTTGAAATATAAATTTCAATATGTGTTTTAAAAATTAAAATCATGATTATGGTTTTTCAAATATTTTTTTCACTTAATTTTTGGTTACAATATTCCCCACTTTTATAACATCTTATCTTACATTATATTTTATAAAATGGTAACTTATCTTAATTTTTTTAGTTCTTGACTACTAATCCAAATTCCATTTGTGATTTATAGAATAATTCATTCAAATAAAATCATTATAGTAAGCTCCAAATGTTCACTAAGTTACTTCCATTGTTTTTTATCTAAATTAATTGATTACAATCCTTAATAAAAAATTTATATCATTATTATACAATATTATGTTACTTAAACTAATACATATTTCCCAACCAATTAATATATTTTTCTTCAATATTAAAATCTCACCCACTTTTGAATTTTCAATCGAGTATATATCCTACCCAATTATCATAATTATGTTATTACTTACTGACTACTAAAAATTATAATGAATATTTCTTGTAACACATATTAATAACCTATTCACAATGATAAAATTTAATTCTATAATATCACTATAAAAATGGTCATCTAAGTATATTTTTGAAATAATAAATCATGTTTAATAGCATTCAATTTCCAAAAAATAATCAAATAATTCTTCTATATAGTGTCGATTCTACCATTATTCTAGTTTTACGTATTTAATGTCTCATGTACACTATGTTGGGAGGTGATAATATTTAGAATTGTTATGTTAAATTTTTTCCAAATTTCATTTGAATATAATATGTATGATACAAAAACATACTAAAATTATTTTTTAACATTTATACCAAGTAAATAGACATGTTTTATACTCATGTACATATCATATTCCATATTTATAAGATCTTAAAACCTATTATAAGATTTAACTTTAATCAACCCAAAAATTATATCATATATATAGATTAATATCTCGACTGTGTTATATTTTTTACTATTTCTATAAATATCTTTATACGAACCTCAATGATTCAATTATAGATTCTTAAAAAATGAATATTGTATAGAATACCTGCCACATGTTTCTTATTTTATCAAATAAAAATATTTATTTAAGTGATTTTTTAATGATTATCTTTTTGAAACCCATTAATTTGTTTATAATATACTTATTCATTTATAACTCCTTTCAATATGTCTTCCATCACATCCATTTGAATGATTTTGTATCTTCTTGGAATAAAAATTTCCAAGAATTTTCTAATTACTCCAAATCATGAAACTTGAGGAGAAGTTTATTTTATATTGATTCCTTTAATATGTGTACCACCTTTTATAACATGGATAAATTTATTACTCATCACTTTTAATTCTCATAAATAAATTATTAAATATCCATATGGTTCCAATATAATTTTTTCTTCTGGCCAATCCGTAATCTCCCATATATTATTCTTCTCAATTTTAACAATATCATAATCATTTCATTCTCCCATGAATCCTAATTTACTACCTATTAAAATAAACTGTCACCATGTTGGGATAATTGTGTAGTTATCATTATATTTTTTATTCCTCAATTCCAAATGTGTGTAAATTTTCACTAAAAATGTTAGATTCACCCACTTCATTAATTTTTCTTTTTCTTCCAAACATTTATAGTTTCTTAATCTACTTTTTCTTCACATTTTATCTTAAATTTGGAATGCTATTATTAGGGAATATTATATTTTATACCAAAAATTACTCATGATCACTCTCTTGGTTTTTTTCTAATTGCGGTATTCTAGATAAATTTTCAAATTCTTGAAAAATAATTTCCACAAAACATATCTATATATTTTTGAATCCAGTTGTGGAAACACTTGTAATCATTTCTATTTATAGAATATCAATAAATTTTATCCTCACATACTATATCTCCGAACCTACATTGAGTAACTTATTTATTCATAAAAAATAAATTACTACTAAACACACTAATGTTTTTAAATATTGGTTTCATCCCATGTTATACTTCATATGGTTCCACATCATTAATTAGACAAAGTAAAAATTTATTTTTCATATATAAAATAACCTTCTTTATAATGAACTGAACTTCTATCAATAGAATTTACTTTATTATAATTATTTTATATGTTATAAAACACATATATAGCATATAGGTCCCAATAAAATCTTTATTATCATAAATTAAGTATTAATTAAGTGACATTTAATGAAATTAAGAAACCTATACCGATGAAATATTAACTTGACCTTTAAAATAATAACATGACCATAAAGAATCTTAATTCATCCAATGGAATAGTAACCACATCGATGAATGTATAAATAAAATTTTGGAATCCTATAATGGAAAATATGATATAATTATATCATAGTATAAGTCAATGAATGTTTTAGAAATGATAAATTAAGTATTGGTATTTTTGTAAAACATAAATGTTTATTTAGAATATTATATATAATATAACGATTCAAAAGAAAATTTATATTCATAAAATATATTAATAAGTTAATATATTATATTATTATGATTAAAATATATTTTTATAAGTCCTTAATTAGTTTATTAAAGTGTCGTAAAATCAGTTATAATTTTAAAATCAGTATTTTTTGAATAAATGATGATTTCAATAAAAAACTAAATTTCTCATATTTATAAAATTATTTTCATAAAATGGAGTTCATTTTTTAATTCTATATGTTGAGAAATGGTTAGTGTTATTTTTTAGTATTTTTCTAAAATAGTTTAATTTTTTTGATAAATAGTGAAATACAGTAATTTACAGTATAAGCTCAAAACATGAATTATTGAGTCATGGATTATATATGGATGATATAATAAATATTGTTTCAAAATCATATGTACTATTTACTTTATTTATTCACAATAATCAACACTATTCATAGTTTTTATCCAAAATAATAAACAAATGCATAAAAAAACCTCTCTCCTCCACTATAAATACCACCCCTCACTAGTTCTATTCCTCACACATATAAAGCCTTTAATCCTATACAAATTTTATCAAAACTTCTTCCCACGAATCTTACCCACATCAAGGAGACTTTTTTATCAACAAAATATCGAATCCAATTTCCCTAAGGAGGTTCTCACGGAGGATAATTCAAGAGAAAAAATCCTCTTTTATTTTCTTTCAAGTACTTTTTACTTTCTTTTCATTTATTACTATCTCCTCACCTACCCTTATCCAAGTGGAATGATGAATAAATTATATTATATATAATTTAATTTTATTATTTTACTGTAATAACCCATCATCAATCATTTTCTACTCTCTCTTTTATTCTAAAAAAATGAAAACATCGTCTGTGAGGTGTTTATTTATCACCTTCAGGGAAGAATAGTTTTCATTTTCTTTTAACACCTTTAATTCTGGTCATAAAACAATTATAGTGGTTGAAATATATTTTAAATTAATTTTTTAACCTTTTTTATGTTTGGTAACTAATATATATATAATATGAAATAATAAAACAAAACTAGTTATTGACAGTTGAAAAACCACTGAATTAATCTAAATGATTAGGAATAACAATATATCTAGTGAATAATTCTCATAGCTAGAAAGAAAATAAAATATAAGAACAATTAAAATTATGTTAGTTAATTAATAGAATATAATTTCAATTTAGGAAAATTATTCTCATTTTACATGGTCTTCCATACATTTATACAAGTGAACTGATCATGAAAACCAAGAAACAAAACACTCCCAAATGATAAAATTGAATTCTATAATTCATCATAATATTTATAAAAATCATAATAAAACTATAAAAAATAAAATAAATTTATAATGGGTTCTATATTTTTTAATTAATTAATCTAATTTTATTATCTAGGATACTAATGTGAAAAAATCATCCAGACCTAAGGTAAGGGGATTCTCAAACCAAACTCCATTTCTTTGGGTACCACTATTTCATTACAAATTTCTATGTGGACATTTACTTAAATTTAAGTATAATTTCATTATACTTAACTTTTTATTTCTTGGATATACATGATTCCAATAGTATTTTAGGAAAAATGCAAATATTTTTTATAAGGACTCCTCTTTTAAAAAAACACATCTTTTACTTCCCTTGAGATTGTTTCTTCTTCACTCAAGATTAATAATTCTTATACAAAATATGTTATTACATTTTTAATTTGAAACCTCAATGTTTATTCATGAATGTATTCCCATGAAACTAATTCCTTTCCATGGGTTATTTTATATCTAATATTGATATATGTTCTAAGTGGGATTCATGAATATGTAAATATTATGATGTGATGGGTGCACCCAAAAATATATGGCACATAAATGCATTGGTTAGTGTGATGTATCTCTTGAGATAATGTGAAATATGTTTGAAAATGATTCTATACTTTTCCAAAGTTATTATTTTATGATTATTCGCATTTGTTATGCGTGAACATGATGTTATATTTGTTTAGAACTATGTGTGGTATTTGAAAAATAAGACATGATGTTTCATTTTTATGCATTAAAAAATTCAATTCCATTATCTAACGTTTCATCTCATGATTATGTTGATGATCATATTTTTATTTTTTGATGATGATGATTATCATCCCCCATGTTATGATAATTCATGTCATTATTTATCATATTATTTCGATGTTAGATCACGCTTTTCATTGATGTATATCTTCAAGTAAATACTTATAGTAAGAATAATCCGATGGCCACTAAGAAAATAGAGAAGAATGAATTAAATAATACTTATATTTTTTATGTAAATATTATTTATAGTCCAAATAATACCAAGTCTCTGAACCTTTGTATCCTAGTTATATAAATCTTTTATATTGTTTATCTTTAAAATTATGTAATAATCATTTAAGAAAACTAGGGTACCTACAGTTGGTATCAAAGCATAGTTTAGTTTATTTGGTAATTAGGATTATAAAACATTAGTGAAAACCCTTTATAAGAGACTATGTATATGTAATCCCCCAAGAAACATTGCTTTAGAAAAATTCTAAACATATGGTTCCCACAAGATATGAATTTAGAGTTAATTTCAAAAAGGAATAAATTATTCATTGATGAATTTTTTACTTATGTTTTATTAAAATATTTTCAATTTAGAAAATCGTGAGTTTTAGGAGAAACCAGGATAACAAACCATGTGAGGGAAAATATGATGATTGACTAAATGTCATCCCCAATTCCTTGGGAGGTGGAGTTAAATATTTATTGGTGATTCTTACCCAACTATATCAGGATATGAAAAATAACCCAAATAATGTTAACCATTTCCCTATGAGGGTGCTACTCACTATGATGTATTTTATGCGGAAATGACCATCGATATTTAGTGGATCTTATGATCCACTATTTACAGAACAATGGGTCATGTCAATGGAAAAGATATTTTATATTATTCTTTATTTTAATATGGAAAAGGTGACTCTAGATGCTTATCATATAGATGGAGAGGTTTTAAAATAGTGGGTGTTGATTAAGAACACTAATTTAAAGTATTAAATTGAATATATGGAGTGGGAAAACATTAAGAAAATATTTCATAACAAGTATTTCCCTTTAACTCTTCATACAAATATAAAGGGAGAAATCATAGAGATAATGAAAAATAAAGGCGAAATTTTCACGACTAAAAAAGCAAACTTCTTAAGGATTTAAAGGGATAACTAGAGGTTTTTTATCATTACTGATAGAAAAATATATAGATTATTTAGTGGTTTAAAACCACACCTTCTAAAGTCTATAACTATCAAATACTTTGGGAGTTATGAATAAGTTTTTCAATGTTATCTCAAAGTGGATATGGAGTTTGGAGAATGGTATCATGGAAATGGAGACAATAAATGAATGATGGAGTTTTAAGCTAGAGGATCTAGTAATAATGGTGGAAACAAATCTCAACCACTCATATGTAAAAAATATGGGAAGAATCATCATGGTAATTTTATAAATGGGATGGTGAAAAGATTTAAATGTTGGAGAGAAGGCCACCAAGATCATGAATGTCATAGATAAATGAATATTACAACCAATATGATGGAGGAAAGGAAAGCACAACTCATGGTCTAATGTTTAAACTATTGGGATAAAGGTCACTATGTATGCCAGTGCACTAAACCTCAACTCCTTAAGGTAAATTAGCATAAACAGCCACCTAAACCAAAGGAGAAAGTGGACGATTATTCCATCGAAACTAATTAAGTGGAATAAGAAAACAAATTCATACAAGGTAAAATTTCTATTCACTCAATAATGAAAAAAAGTATTATTTGATTTTATTTCTATGAATTCCTTCATATCTTTCAATTTTTATAGAATGATTGAATCAAATCCCCGATACCTTAAAGTAGAGATATACTTAAAAATAGCTTGAAGTGAAATCACTACAACCCAAGTGTTGGACTCTTCTCTTATTGAAATATTTGGGAATATTCTTCTTGAAAATATTGTGATACTTCCCTTGGTGGAATCTGATGTTATGCTAGGGATGCATTGGATCTCATTATATAGAGCACACATAAACATTCAGGAAAAGAAAATATATTTTAAAAAGATAAAACACCTTATTATCCTCTACAAATGCAAGGAATATCATGAATATAATTTTTAAAATCCTTCAACAGAGTGGGTTTTGATAATATGTGAAGAATCATACCTTGTTAAAATTGTTGAATCAAAGGAAGGTGTAAACCAAGAAGAAATTCCAATAGTGAGGGAATACAACGATGTATTTCCTAAATAGTTACATGCAATACCCCAAGATTGCGAGGTAGAGTTACCGATTGAACTTATAACTAGCACTTATACTGTCTCAAAATTCCCCTATAGGATGAAACCTATCAAAATGGAGGAGTTAAAATAGGAATCTATAAGAGAATTTGAAAAAGGGGTCATACACCCTAGTGTATCACCTTGGGGTGCACCAGTTCTATTTTTTCAAGAATAAGGATGGATTAATGTAGCTATGTATCGATTATTGGGAACTCAATTAGATTAATATATAGAACAAGTATCCTATTACAAGGATTTATGACTTGTTTAATTACATATGAGGAGATTAACACTTATCAGAGGTTGAAATTCGTTCTGAATATCATTAACCAAATTTGAGGAAGGAATTTATTTAAAATATTACCTTCCGTACAAGGTATGATCACTATGCGTTTCTAGTGATTCCCTTAATAATTACTAATGCCCCTATAATCTTCATGGATTTTATGAATATAGTCTTTAGAAAATGACTCAATAAATTTATGGTAGTTTTTATTGATGATATTTTCATTTACTATAAGATAATGGATGAAAATTAAGAACACATAAGGATTGTTCTTGCGATGTTAAATAAGAAGAAATTATATGTCCAGTTTAGAGAGCTTGACTTTTGGATGTAGAAAGTCACATTCTTGGGACATGTGATCATCAGTAATGGAATTTTTGTGGACCCATAAAAAACAAAGGTAATTGAGGAATGGTCTACACCCTATAGTGTCACAGAAATCCAAAGTTTTCTTAGATTAGTAAGGTACTATCGATGTTTTGTGAGAAATTTCTCACAATTTTCTAGCTTTATAACTAAGAAAACAAGGAATGGGGTAAAGTATATCAAGATGGAATAATGTTAAGAAAGAATCAAGGAGGAAAAGAAGAGTATGATCACTTCACCTGTACTCACAATACCAAAAAGTGGAGAATATTTTGTGATATAAAATGATTCCACAGAGAAATTCTTAGGGTTTGTACTCATATAGAAGGATAATGTGATTAAATAAACCTCATGGTAGTTTAATATCAATGATAAAAACTACATGATGCATGATATGGAGCTAGAAGCTATGATATTTTCCTTTAAAATTTTACGGCACCAACTCTATGGTGAGAAGTGTGACATATATACTGATCACAAGAGACTAAAGTATATATTCACACAAAAGGTTCTCAAAATGCATCAAAATGGATGGTTAAAGATAATAAAAATCTTTGATTTATAATTTAACTATCATCCTAGGAAGGAAAACAAGGTAGATAATACTATTAGCAGAAAATAATCTGGTACTCTCTCCATGATACATATTGAGAAAGAATTTATCTCCTTAGATATACAAATGATGGATTTGGAAATACTAATATTTGTGAATATATACTACCTTAACCTAATATGTTTACAAATATCTATCCAAGAGAATATTAACAAGGTGTTAAGGTATGATCTGGAGCTTCAGAAGAGGGTGGATGTAGTAAAGTAAGAGAAGCTACATGAGTTCAATATCGATGATGATGGTGTGATTTAGTTTGGAATGAAGCTTTATGTGACTTAATCACCTTAAATAATTAATAATTTATTGGATAATGTACATAGATCAACATTATATATCCATCCTTGAAAGACCAAAATGTACTGTGATCTTTGATAACACTTTTGGTGGGGTAACACGAAGAATGAGATTACAAAGTATATCTAACGGTGCGTAATATGTCAGCAAGTTAAAGTAGAGTGACATATGTCAAAAGGGGCGATGAAAAAATTACCTATAAACATGTATAATTGGGATAATGTCACCATGGACTTTTCCAATGTTCTTCTAACGACATACAAAGGAAATAATGTTATATGGGTTGTGGTGGATTGATTCATGTAGTCTTCCCAAATTATCGCTATTCGGGAAGATATCTCACCTGAAAAACTTACTAAGATATAAACAAAGGATGTAGTAAGGATTAATGGGGTTCCAATTTCAATTGTATATGATCATGATACAATGTTCACATCTAAATGCTAGTGAAATATCTTTTATACTTTGAGCACATAATTGGATTTCAGCAAGGACTATCACCCTCAAAATAATGGCCAATCTAAAATAAATACATAGATAGTCAAATAAATTTCAAGAGCCTTCTCCTTAAAAATAAATGGTGAATGTGATTAAAATCCCACATTGGTTTAGTTCTCATAAAAAAAATAGTTTTCACTTGAGTATCCATATGTCCTTATATAAAACTTTGTATGGAAAGCGATGTAGAACTCCAACTTGTTGGGATGGAGTTAGAGAATGAAAGATACTTGGACCTAATCTTGTGAAAGATTAAATCTATCCATAAAAACATAAAAGATACTCATATTAGGAAAAATATATATGATGAAAATTGTTGAATGAAATTGGAGTTCTAAGTTTAAGATAAAGTATTCCTTCAAATATAACCATGGAAGAGAGTCACGTTGTTTGGAAGGAAAGAGATGCTAAGACCAAGGTAAATTATCCCCTTTGATATCCTTGATAACATAAGAGAAGTGGTATATTGTATTGTACTTACAAAAATTATGGCTCAAATTAATGATGTGTTCTATATATCTCTCATAAGGAAGTACAAACTTGATCCCTCACATGTACTAAACTGAGAGGTGGTACAATTAGAAAATGATCTCTCTTATGAGGAGAATCCAATAAATATTTTGGACCGGAGGGATAAGTTTATATGAAAAAATAAAACCCACCTTGTCCAAGTATTTTGGAATAACCATAAGTATGAATAATAAACTTGGGAACTAGAGGAAGAAATGAAGAAGAATACCCTCACCTGCATATCTAAAATGAAATTTCAAGGGAGAAATTTCGAAAGGGGGGAGAATGTAATGACCCAAACATCTGTTAATAGAATTACCCTTACTATAAATACTTTATATGGTATAAAACACATACATAGAATATAGATCCCTATAAAAACATTATTCTCATAAATTAAGAAGGAATTAAGTGATATTTAATGAAATTAAGGAACCTATACTAATGAAATAGTAACTCGACCCTTGGAATAGTAACATGACCATTTAGAATAGTAATTCAGCCAATAGAATAGTAACCTCACCTAGTAGAGTATAAATAAAATTTTGGAATCTTATAAATTAAAATATTATATAATGATATCATAGTGTAAGTAAATATTTTTTAAATGATAAATTAAGTGTTGGTATTTTTGTAAAATATAAATGTTTATTTAAAATTTTATAATTAATATAATTTACGAAAAGAAAATTTATTTTCATAAAATATATTAAAAATTTATTATATATTTTTCTTATTATTTTAAGATATTTTTATGAGTCCTTAATTAATTTTTCAAAGTGTCATAAAATCATTTATAATTTTAAAATCAGTATTTTTTGAAAAATGATGGGTTTAATTAAAAATTAAATTTCTAATATTTATTAAGTTATTTTCAAAAAATTGATTTAATTTTTTATTTCTAAACTTCAAAAAATGTTTAGGGTGAATATTTGAGATTTTTCAAAAATATTTGAATTTTTGGTGAAAAGTGGAATACGATAATTTATTGTACAAGTTAAATAGATGAATTATTGAGTAATAGATGTTGTATAGATGATATAATAGCCTTTGGTCAGAAATAAAATTTACTAGTTACTATATTTAGTCACAATAATAAACTCTGTTCAAAATATTGAGCTAAAATAATAAAAAAAATGGTTAAAATAATCAAAAAACACCCCTCTCCTCTACTCTAAATATGAACCCTCACAAAATATTTTCCTCAGACCTCTAAATCCATGAATATTGTATACATTCTATCCAAAACTATTCCAAATCATTTTACCCACATCCAATATTCTTTGGGATCAAAAAAATACTAAATACAATTTTCCCAATGAGGTTCTCAAGGAGTATAATTCAAGAGGTAAAATCCCCTTTTATTTTATTTTAAGTTCTTTTCAATTTATTTTCTTTTCTTATTTTATCCTCAAATAACCTTTTCCAAGTGGAATAATAACTATAGTATCTTATATATAAAAAAATTTATTATTTTCATGGAATAATCCATCATTAAGCCTCTTCTCATCTCTTTTCTATTCTAAAAAAATGAACGCATCGTCCGCAAGGTGTTGATTTATCACCTTTGAGGATGAAAAGTATTCATTTTATTTTAACACTATCAATGCTATTAGTAAAACGATTATAATGGTTGAAATATATATTAAAATTAAATTTAAAAACTTTTTTATGTTTTATAACTAACATATATACATAATATGAAATAATAAAACAAAACTAGTATGAGATGATCGAAAAACCGCCAAATTAATCTAAATGATTATCGTTAACAATTTATCAAATGTATAATTCTCATATATAGGAAAAATATAATAACATTTATCCTTTATTAAGTTTATTAAAAACATATAATTTTAATTATGGACAATTATGTAACGTCCCGAGTCCGGAGCCCCTCCACTGGTGCTCCGTACCCGGTTTGCCACATGACCTCAAGCGAGTTTCCCGGAACGCTAGAGGCTGCCGACTAGCAGCGAGGGCCTTGGTAAGTCGGTGGGGAAACTATGCCCTCATTATGTAAGGTATACAAGGTAAGAAAACAAAAATGAACAACAGAAGTAGTAAACAACATGCATAATAGCAGAAATCAAACAACGAAAGCAATGTAGATATATAACTATGGTGACGATGATGCAGTAGGAATAAGTATCTAAGGAAAATAGCAAACACAACAACGTGCTGTAATACAATTGAAACCAAGTGAAAAAGAAAAACAAAGTAAGATCCTCAGCATCGCGAGCCACGGCTCGGTCCCATGCTCCCCAGCTCTTGGTGCAGTCAAGATCCTGAAGTAGAAGGGCGCTATCCCTTGTCTATACCTGCAACAACATAGTCTGCTTGGGCCCAAAAGAATGGCCCAAATAGGGTGTGAGATAAAATCCCAGTAGGAAATCACCCAAATATTTGTGCCTAACAGTCAATGAATACATGGCAGTAACAAAACAAGAAGCAGTAAACAGAAAACCACAAGCAGCTACAATCCACAGTTCTAGCAAACAAAGTGAACAAGTAAACAACCAGCAACAAAAGAAGAAACTGGTAACCCTCTGGGTAGCTCTCATATTCTAACCCCTATGGTTTAACCTATCAGTACTAGCAAACCTCTGTGAAGCACACACAGTCTCACCACTCTGGTTCAGCTACGTAATTTAGAAGACTCTCTGGGGAAGCACTCACCGTCAATTCACCCTGTAGTCTCGTATCGTGCTAAAGGATCTTTGAGGAAGCACTCAACATCAATCCCCCCTGTGGCCTGCGTCATAATTAAAAGACACTCTGGAGAACCCCTTCCATCAATTCTCCCTTTGGTCTCACATCGTGATTAAAAGACACTTTGGAGAAGCCCTTCCATCAATTCTTCATTTGGTCTGCTACTCTAGGTTATCACAGTCCCGAGTATAACTAAACATGCTCAGCGTGCATGTATTGTCCAAGTAAACCTCAAAACTACTTGGATAAAAACTAATGGTCAACAAAAATAGTAAAACAACAGATCCAAAATCCTACACTAGGCATGGAAACTGGAAAAACGCCTAACAGGCAGAACAAGCATGGAAAAGCAACCTAATCACAAAATAAATTACACAACTCAAACGAAATAACCTCTACTAAAGCAATTAAGCAAAGAAGGAAAGCAGCATGGCAAAACAAGAAACACACAATACCCTGTTCAAGGGTATTGGTGGAATTCGCACATAATATTCATCAACTTTCTATGGAAAGGCACAAAGCACCTACCTCGATCCAAGGAGATCGATATACGCGAACCTCGACGAATGATTCCTCTTAGAACAATGTAGATCTGAGAAAACGTACAAAAAGTTCATCCCACAATAACTTGGAAACGAGGAGGAATCAAGAAACAAGGATAAATCAGAAGGAAGAACTCACCGCTGCGCTTCTAATGCAACTAACCGTGCTCGAATCGGAGAACGGACGGCGAGGCGGGAATCCGTCGAAGATCCGGCCGTACGGTAGCTCCTGGACGGTCAAAAACTGAAGAAGAAGAAGAATATGGGGGTTAGACATGACCCTAGTCTGTTTAATGAAAAAAAGAAAGTACACGGCATGCACTTTTTGAGTACACGGCGTGTACTTCAAATTTTCCGTACTCCAAAATAACCGGCCTCCACCTCAGCCTTACACACCGTGTGTGTGGCCCGGACACGGCCAGCACACGGCTTCGGGCCAGGGAAAGAGTACACGACGTGTACTAAGAAGTACACGGCGTGTACTTCTGAAATTTCCAGAAAATTCATTTTTCTCAAAAACTCCAGAAAAAGGAAAAACATACCTGAAAAGAGATCCAGGTTCTTAAAAACACCCCCCTTAAAGAAATTCATCCCCGAATTTCCCTAATGAGGCGGAGAAGGAGAAACCCCGAACAGCTCCGGCCACTGCGATCGTACATCAGCCTCCCTCTCCCTGGTCTTATCCTGTACTCGCCCGTGCTGCCATAGCACTCGTATCAGAGGAATAGAACGCCCATGGAGAACCTTCATACTACGATCGACAATCCGGATAGGATGCTCCTCAAATGACGCATCCACTTCAAGCTCGACTTCCTCATGCTGAAAGGTGTGAGACGGGTCTGAAAAGTAACGTCGGAGCTGAGAGACGTGGAAGAAGTCGTGCATGGCCCGATACCTCTGAGGTAGCTGCAACCGATAGGCGACCAGCCCCACTCTCTCCAAGACCTCAAACGGCCCGACATACTGCGGTGAAAGCTTACCCTGTCTCTGAATCCTCTTATGTCCCAACCTCGGTGTGACATGTAGGAAACCCTGATCACCAACCTCGAACTCCAGAGGTCATCTCCACTGATTAGCATAAGACTTCTGTCGAGACTGCGCTGTAGCCATCCTCTTCCAAATCAGCTCTATCTGCTCTGACGTCTCTTGAACAAGACAAGGTCCCAGCAATGCTACCTCTCCTGCCTCCAGCCAGCATAAGGGTGATTGGGATGGCCTACCGTACAAAGCCTTGTATGACGCCATCTGAATGATTGCCTGGAAACTGTTATTGTAGGTGAACTCCACCAGAGGAATATGATTCTCCCAAGAACTGCCAAAGTCAAGGATGCAAGCTCAGAGCATATCCTCAAGCACCTGGATCGTGCGCTCGGACTGGCCGTTAGTTTGGGGATGATAAGCTGTAATCAAAAGTACCTGTGTACCCAATGCCTTCTAAAGTCCTTTCCAGAACCGAGAGGTAAAGCACACATCTCTGTCTGAAACAATAGAGCACGAAACTCCATGCAGACGAACTATCTCTCTGATGTAAAGTCATCCCAGATCATCGACATTGAAGGTTTCCTTGATTGGCAAGAAGTGAGCAACCTTCGTGAGTCTGTCGGTGATAACCCAAACAATATCATTTCCCCGAGGTGACCTCGGCAACCCGATCATGAAGTCCATCGCAACATCGTTCCACTTCCACTCCGGAATGGGTAACTGCTGTAAAAGCCCCGATAGTCGCTGATGATCTGCTTTCACCTTCTGACAAGTAGAACATCTCAAGACAAAACCAGCAACATCCTTCTTCATACATGGCCACCAGTATTGGCGATGAAGGTCCCGATACATCTTGGTGACGCCAGGATGAACTTCCCAAATAGAGGAATGTAAATCCTGCATTAGCTCCTCACATATGTCTGCTGGAACCCATACGTGTCCTGGGAAATGAAAGATCTCATCCTCACCCACTGTCCATCCAGGAAGTGGGTACTCTCCTGACACACTCTCCCACAGGACTAATCCTTCTGAGTCTGATAGCTGCCTCATCTGTACATGATCAAGTAGCGTAGAGGTAACAGCTACAGAAGATAGAAAAGTCTGTCCCTGTCTGTCATGCACCTCCAGACGCATCTCAGAGAACAGAGCCATCAGTTTCCAATCACTACTGGCCTCCAGAATGTCCTGAATTTGAGTTCTCCTGCTCAACGCATCATCCACGACGTTGCCCTTTCCCGGCGTATAGGCAAGCTCGAAGTCAAAGGACTGAAGATTCTCGACCCACCTGCGCTGCCTCAGATTCAAATCATGCTGAGTGAAGATATACTTGAGACTCTTATGGTCAGTGAAGACCACAAAGTGCTCTCCCAGAAGATAGTGTCTCCAACAGTGCAAGGCATGAACAACATCAGCTAAGTCCAAATCACACGTAGGGTAGTTCCTCTCTTGTGGCCTCAACTGCCGAGACCCGTACGCAACGACTCCATCTCCCTGCATAAGCACAACTCCCATCCCGATACCCGAAGCATCACTATAAATAGTGTATCTCTTGCCTGGCTCTAGAAAGACTAGTATCGGTGCTGACGTCAACCTCCCTTTTAGCTCCTGAAAGGCTGACTCACAAGAATCTGACCATAAGAACTTCGCCCCCTTCTTGGTCAGACCTGTCAAAGGTGCTGCTAGATGACAAAAGTCCTGAATAAAGGGTTTGTAGTATCCATCCATCCCTAGGAAGCTTCGTACCTCAAAAAAATTCTTCCGATGTTCCCAAGAAAATACAGCTCTCACTTTCTCTGGGTCCACAGATACTCCTGCCACTGAGATGAAGTGACCCAAGAAGTGAATCTGATCCATCCATAAGTGGCACTTAGAGCATTTAGCATAAAGCCGATGATCTCTCAGTGTACTCAGAACGATCTCAAGATGTGTGGTATGGTCGTGTCAAGTGTGAGAGTACACCAAGATATCGTCCACGAAGACCATGGCGAAAGAGTCCAAGTAAGGATGGAACACTCGGTTCATCAGTGCCATGAAAACTACAGGTGCGTTCGTGAGACCGAACGGCATGACTGTATACTCGTATAGACCATACATGCTCCTAAAGGCTGTCAGAGGAATATATTATGGTCTAACATGCAACTGATGATAATCGGACCTCAATTCGTTCTTCAAGAACACCCAGGATCCTTGAAGCTGATCGAAAAGGTCATCAATTCTCAGCAAGGGATATCGGTTCTTAACCGTCATCTGGTTCAGATTCCGATAATCCACACAAAGCTCAAGGGTACCGTCTGCCTTCTTTGCAAACAGAACAGGTGAACCCCAAGGAGAAGTACTAGGTCAGATGAAACCTTAAACCTATAGCTCCTCTAACTGCTTCTTGAGCTCCTACAACTCAGGTGTGGCCATCCTATAGGGAGGAATGGACACCAGTGCCGCTCCTGGCACAAGCTCAATAGACAAGTCTACCTCACGCTCCAGAGACAAAACCGAAAAGTCCTCTGGAAATACATCCCTGAAATGATCCACCACTGGAGGAAAGTCTATTTGTGGAGTCCCTTGATCATCCAGATAAAGTCTAGAAATCTAGGCTTTCACCCCTCCTAGCCCAAGATTCTCGAGTCCCTCCCGACTCGCCCGAACGTCCCATTCGCCTCTATGAAGGAAAGATTCACCTTCTAGTGAAATAAAACTAACTCTGCAGCGATAACAGTCAACGAATGCCTGGAAGGGAATCAACCAGTCCATGCTGAGAATGAAATCATAGCCTGTCATCTCTAGGACATAGAGATCCCATAAGAAGCTATACCCTGCAACCTCGAGAGGGCACTCTCTACACTGGCATACACTAGATGTCCTTGTCCCCAAGGGTGTGTCTAGTGTCAACGAGTCAGAAGAAGAAAAGTTGCAGCGTCCAAGGCTCCCCACAACAGCAATAGAGATAAATCTATGCGTAGCACCAGTATCGAAAAGGGATGAAGATAAAACCGAGGCTACTAAAATCGTACCTCGAACAGTAGAAGGGTCGGGATCCTGCTCATGATAAGTTTTCTCCATGGAGAAAGACTGGCCTGTACCGCGACCCTGCGCCCCTGGATGACCACTCTGAGCTGAACCGCCCTGCTGGTGCTGAGGAACTGGTGGCTGAACGCCACAGCCTCGACCTCCACCTCGGCCCGAACGGCCGGAAGAACTCCAGTTCCCCGACTGGTGAGAAACTGGCGGTGCTTCTCCTGAAAGAGGAGTCATGGAAGAACCCCGGTCACCTGCTGCTGGTGAGAAAACCTGGAAGAAACGCTGAAGGTGACCCAACTGGCCACAAGATCGGCACTCTATGGGGTCCCTCTGGCACTGCGGCCTCGTGTAACCTGTCCGGCCACACTGATAGCATGTCACCTGGCTGCCTGATGATGCGTCTCGCTTCCTCGAATCACCGCGCGTAGGCTCCCTACGACACATCTTGCTGTCATCCGAAGGAAAGCTAGCTTTGGAAGAAGAACCACCCTTGCTCGCAGCTCCAGACTCTCTCAGATTGCGTTCCACAATCAGTGCCTGATTGACGATGGAAGTAATGGAAGTCAGCTGGAAGAGGTTCACCTGCGAGCGGATCTCCCGCCTGAGTCCATCCTCAAAATTCTTTGCCAGGAACACCCCACTCCCATCCCGAATGGGTGTAAAATGCTGCAGCTCAGTGAAACGAGAGGAATACTACATGACAGATAGAGTACCCTGCTCTAAGCTCATGAAATCCTGGGCTCGATCGGACCTCAGGGTCTCCAGGTAGAAGTAGTCGTAGAACACACGCTGGAACTCCTCCCAAGTCATAGCCTGCTGCTGAACCGCCTGTGAGATCACGTCCCACCACCACTTGGCATAGTCTCGGAGCATGTAGGTGGCGATCTTGACCCGACTCTCTGGAGGTGTCTCTAGATGCTCGAATATAGTTAGCATGGATTCCAGCCATGACTCTGTAGCCTGAGGTCCTCCCTCCCCCGAGAACGTGGGAGGATGCTTCTGCTGGAAGACCCACGTCAAGTCTGCCATAGACGAGGTACGAGGCGGTTCTCCCTAGAAGGCCTTCATCATCCCCATGAAACCTTCCCTGAACTGCACATCAGCGCCTACAAATGGTACGACAACCAGTGCTAAAGCTGGCTCGACTGGGGGATCGATAGGAAGTCCTTGATCAGCCATATCTGGCGTCTGATCACTGCCTGACGATAGACGTACGACCAGAGGACGTCTTGGAGGCATAGCTCTGAAAGAACAAAAGCACACCTTAGATCAAGAAAACAAGGACAGAGAATACAAGAGCACAAAATGGGAATAGGGGAAAAAAACACACAAGTTTGCAAAACACGACTACACGGTGTTTATAAAACTACACGGAGTGTCTTCTAAAGCTACAGACATGGGCGTGTAATCTCACCCAAAAATTTGTGTACACTTCAACTACACGATGTGTTGACCCAGACACACGGCGTGTACATGAAAACTATTCCCCTCCCAAGTCTCCTTACACGGTTAACCCACACGGTCCGACTCAACCCGAGACTACATGGCATGTTCGAAACAAACACGGCGTGCACTAGACAAGGCATCGGCGGTCCGTGTTGTTGAGTACATGACCGTCTAGACGGATGGACCTTACACGGTGTGCTCCGAACAAGCATGGTGTGCATAGGAGAAGGCGACACCGTCCCGTGTTGTTCGTGACACGACCGGGTACCTTGGCAAGACAACACGGCGTGTTCCGAACAAACACGTCGTGTGGAAAGGAAGGTAACACCGGCCCGTGTTGTTCGTGACACGGCCGGGTACCTGGATGGACTACACGAAGTGTTCCTTATGGACATGACGTGTTCTACCCAAGCTTTCCCGACCCGTGTTTTTAGTGACACGACCGGGTACACGACTCTGAACGCACATGACATGTACCAATCGTACACGGCGTGTTCCCGAAGTTACTCCCATGACACCGTGTTCTGCTCACACGGTCAGTGACATGGCCTGAAAACTACACGACATGTATCCAAAAAATTACACACTGTGTATTCTGGGTTTTTTCTGGGCAGTAGCTCAGAAACTGCGCAGAATTCCAGAAACACTAAAAACAAGGGAAGAGATTCCAAATTCCAATCCGGGAGGGCCCATAATGCCTCAAGAACCAAAATTTGGCGTTCATTTTAAGAAAGAAACAAAACAACAGTTTTCTAACACAATAACAGAGAATCTATCAAGCATCTATCACAACAGCATGCATAATATACACAGAGCCTATCAAAATAGCATGCAATCGCTAATGCACCCTAGATGGCATGGCAAGAATGCATGACATGTGATTTTTACAAGTGCCTATATGATGCATGAGATGGAATACCCTCATCTCATCGGGTTGCGACAGAAATAGAACTGAAATATCAAAATAATAACCGCAAAAGTCATGTGAATCACTCTAGGTGAAAACATATCAACCATAAAACTCAAAACCAGCAAACTGCAATTAACGAGGTAGTATGGCCTTTCCCTGTACATGGGTTAGCTACTACCGAGCACAAATTAATACCAAGTACCAAATCCATCCTATCCCTGGATAAAGTCTCCAAACAGTAAATCAAGAGAAAAGAACTCCTTTGATACCAATTTGTAACGTCCCGAGTCCGGATCCCCTCCATTGGTGCCCCATACCCGGTTCTCCACATGACCTCAAACGCATTTCCCTGAACGCCAGAGGCTGCTGACTAGCAGTGAGGGCCTTGGTAAGTAGGTGGGGAAACTATTCCCTCATTCGGTAAGGTATACAAGGTAAGAAAACAACAATGAGCAGCGAAAGCAGTAAACAACATGCATAACAGCAGAAACCAAATAGCGGAAGCAATGTAGATATATAACTATGATAACGATGATGCAGTAGGAACAAGTATCTAAGGAAAACAGCAAACAAAACAACGTACTGTAACACAATCTAAACCAAGTGCAAAAGAAAAACAAAGTCATCTCCTCAGCATCGCGAGCCATGGCTCGGTCCCATGCTCCCCAGCTCCTAGTGCAGTCAAGATCCTGAAGTAGAAGGGCGCTTTCCCTTGTCTATACCTGCAGAAACATAGTCTTCTTGGGCCCAAAAGCATGTCCCAAACAGGGTGTGAGATACAATCCTAGTAGGAAATCACCCAAAGATTTGTGGCTAACAGTCAATGAATACATGGCAGTAAAAAAACAAGAAGCAGTAAACAGAAAAGCACAAGTAGCTACAATCCACAGTTCTAGCAAACAAAGTTCACAAGTAAATAGCCAGAAACAAAAGAATAAATAGGTAACCCTCTGGGTATCTCTCACAGTCTAACCCCTATGGTTCAACCTATCAGTACTAGCAACCCTCGGGGAAGCACACACAGTCTCACCCCTCTGGTTCAGCTACGTAATTAAGCAGATTCTCTGGAGAAGCACTCACCGTCAATTCCCCCTGTAGTCTCGTATCTTGCTAAAGGCTCTCTGGGGAATCACTCAATGTCAATACCCCCTATGGCCCATGTCGTAATTAAAAGACACTCTGGAGAATCCCTTCCGTCAATTCTCCCTTTGGTCTTGTATCGTGATTAAAAGAAACTCTGGAGAAGCCCTTCCGTCAATTCTCCCTTTGGTATGCTACTCTAGGTTCTCACAGTCCTGAGTATAACTAAACATTCTTAGCATGCATGTATCGTCCAAGTAAACCTCAAAACTACTTGTCTAAAACTAAGGCTCAACAGCAATAGTAAAACAACAGATCCAAAATCCTACACTAGGAATGGCAACTTGAAAAACGCCAAACAGGTAGAACAATCATGAAAAAGAAACCTGAGCACAAAATAAATTTCACAACTCATAAGCAATAACCTCTAATAAAGCAATAAAGCAAAGAAGGCAAGCAGCAGGGCAAAACAGAAAAACATGTAATACCCTGTTCAAGGGTATTGGTCGAATTCACACATAATATTCATCAACGTTCTACGGAAAGGCACAAACCACATACCTAGATCCGAGGAGATCGATAAACGCGAACATCGATGACAGATTCCTCTTAGAACAACTTAGATCTGAGAAAACACAGAAAACGTTCATCCCACGATAATTTGGAAATGAGGAGGAATCAAGAAACAAGGCTAAAGAAGAAGGAAGAACTCACCGCTGCACTTCCAACGCAACTGACCATGCTCAAATCGGAGAAAGGACGACGAGGCGGGAATCCGTCAAAGATCTGACCGTATGGTCGCTCCCGGACGGTCGAAAACTGAAGAAGAAGACGAATATGGGGGTTAGACGCGACCCTGGTCCGTTTAATGAAAATTACACGGCGTGTACTTTTTGAGTACACGGTGTGTACTTCGAATTTTCTATACTCCAAAATAACCGGCCTCCACCTCATCCTTACACACCGTGTGTGTGGCCCGGACACGGCCAGCACACGGCTGCGAGCCGGGGAAAGAGTACACGGCGTGTACTAAGAAAGTACATGACATGTACTTCTTAAATTTACAGAAAATTCATTTTTCTCAAAAACTCCAGAAAAAGGAAAAACATACCTAAAAATAGATCCGAGTTCTTACAAATTATTCTCATTTTACATGATCTTCGTTACTTGTATACAAGTTAACCGATCATTAGAACCAAGAAAAAACACCCCCAAATGATGAAATTGAACTCTAGAACTCATCATAATGGGCATAAATGAACATCATAAAACTATAACAAATCAAATACATGTATAGTAGGTTATTTATTTATTAATTAATTAATCTAATTTGATTATCTAGGATATTAATGTGAAAAATCTTTCAGACATATGGTAAGGGGATTCTCAAACCCAAATCCATTTCATTTGTTGAACAATATTTAATTATAAATTTACATGTAGATATTTCACTCAATGTTCCTTAAATATAATTTCATTATCATTAACCTTTAATTTTTAGTATATACATGCTTCCAATCTTATTTTATTACAAATTCAAATACTTTTCCAATAGAACTCTTCTTAAAAAAAACATCTTCTACTTCTCTTGAGATTGTTTCTTCTTCACTCATGATTTTTGATTATTATACCATGTATGTTATTAAATTTTTATTTTAGAAACTCAAATTTTATTCATGAATATATTATCATGATACCCATTCCTTTTCGAATGTTATTTTTTGTCCATGATTGATATAGGTTCTAAGTGGAATGCCTGAAGATGTAAATGTTATGATGTGATGGGTATGCCCTAAATTATATAGTGATAAAATGAATTAGGTTATGTGATTTATATCAAGAGATAATGTGAAATATTAATGAAAATTATGCTATATTTTTTTCACAATGATTATGTTATTATTATTCATATATGTTATGCGTGAACATGTTTCTATCATTGTTCACAACTATGTGTGGTTTTTGACCACTAAGACATGATGTTTAATTTGTAAGTATTACCACATTCCATGACTTTATATAATGATTCCAATAATTATTAAGATGATGATATAATTCTTATGTTCTGATGATTGTGATTGTTCTCGCCCATGTTATATTGATTCATGTATTTATATATCCTGTTACTGGGATTTTAGCTCACCCCTTTCATTGAGGTGGATCCTCAGGTGAATACTTTTACTAACAAGAATATAAGGTCCAATAAGAAGCTAGAAAAGAAGGAATTAAATAATTTTTATGTTTTTATGTAAATTTAATGTATGGTCATAATTATCCTAATAAACTAAACCTTTGGATCCTTGATTGGTAATTATTTAATGTGTTTTATTTTTAAAATGATGTAATAATCATGTAAGAAAAGTAGTGTTTCTATATTCATAGTGTCCATCAAATAATTTTTTGAAAAAAGAACTATAACATGTAATTTATTTTTCATACTATTCAATATATTGTTTCTTATTTCATAAAATAAATTTTATATTGAATTCTTAAAAATTTATTTTTATGTCATATGCCTTGCTTTTCTAGATAGTTTTAATCTGTAATTTGGGATAATTTAGTGATATTATCTAATCTTAGTGGATTCATTTTTCATCTACACTAATTTTCATCTAATTTTGTATACACTAAAATACATGATATTATATTTTTATAATATGAAAAAAGAATATAGTATCTCTCACTTATGGTTACCTTTTGAGTTATTAGACTATAAAACTCTATACGTATAGGATCAAGGAGATTTTTAACTCCATGGTTCTTGTGTGTTTAAGGATTTATTATAAGATTCCTTTTGTTTTATGCACCATCAATCTTTTTTATATGACATCTTCAAACTACTATATAAATTGAAATGTATAATTTTACAGTCTATTAATGCATTTTTAATTTATATGACCAAAATTATGATGCCAGAACCAGTTTTTTTACAAATAGTCAATACGAAGACATTTTCCTTTCAATTATCTTGATAAAATGTAATGTACCACTTTTTTTTGAGTTGGGAATTGAAGTACAAATTAATTTTATTTGGTTTGGTATAGAATCTTCTTGTGAAAAGAGGAATTTATGGCAATTAAAATCTTTTAGAAAAAATTAAATTGTGTTTTTGGAAGTTTTTAAAGGAACAGATTGTTTCTTGAATGTTTAGATGGAATCATGGCTAGTTCAGAGTGTTCTAAATGCTTTAAATAGGAGCATTATTTCATTCACAGTGTGGACATATAGGTCACACCATTAATGCGTCGATAATTGGGTATATCCATTTATTTTAAAGTAGTTTATCTCATGAACCCTAGGGTAATTATATTAATTTTTCATGGGAATCCATGTTTCACAAGCATGCCTTGATATTTGGAGGGTTCCTATTAGGAACCCTCTTAGTTTTTGTCCACAAATGCACGTGAGGAAGGGGGAGAACCTCTATTTTTCTCCCACTTTATTTCATCTTTATCTATTTGATATTGGTTTTATATAGGATTTTCATAATTTTTATTCATGGTAAGATATCCTACCTTATCTTATTGGTTTTTACTCCTTCATTATTCTTGATTTTGATTTTGGCCAGCTAGTTTTTGTAAGGATGATTTCACTACAAATTAAAGAAATCATCACGCTTGGTGGACCTTTATTGTGTGTAATATAAAGGATTACCTAGGAGGATGTATTAAATATATGGTAATCTATTTTACATTATGTATTTTCAATAGTTATTAATATAGGTATTTTTATTAAATTAAATTTCCAATTTAATCAGTATTACATGTAGGGTATTTTTCTAGATATGGTGTTAAAGGTGAATTCAAGGCCTTATTAATGTAGCTAGTTTCCATTTTTTTTATAACAAGGTTTCCTACTCTAGATTCATGTTTGTGGTGGACAACAATAATTTCTCATGTTTTAGTTAGTGGTTGTGGCTTAGAAAGTTTTTATATTGTGTGACTTTCAGTTTTAAATCATGATATTAATTAAATTGATATAATTAATTGAGTTAAACTAGATAATTTATAATAATGTATTTTAATATATTATTTATGATGTTGTGTCTTGATATATTTTATTGGGAGTTGATTTGATTCTTTGATAATCATATGCAG
Organism: Viscum album; assembly: GCA_963277665.1. Lineage (NCBI taxonomy): Eukaryota > Viridiplantae > Streptophyta > Magnoliopsida > Santalales > Viscaceae > Viscum > Viscum album. The sequence goes on from OY728152.1 coordinate 1,772,323,932, forward strand.
AGTTCGTAGGGTTCTGAATTAGAAAGGAAAATAACTTGATTAAGGTGGGTGACCCTGATATTGCAAAGTCTCTTATTGAATTAGAATTTTATATTAGTGTTCAATAATTTTTATAAAAACTTTCATATTGAGTAACCTATGTTAATCCACTATAAAATGTGAAGGACTCACATTATCCAAATGGTCAATATATACCACATGAATGTTTAAATTATTTGATGGTATCACCTTGGTCAAATTGTTTTAGTGTAACACATTATGGTTTTTTGGAGGTGTGTATTGGATTTTGAATGTGAAATGGATTTACCAATAAAAATATGTTTTAAAAAAGATTATTTTATTAAAATATAATTTAAAATAAAATATGTATTTTTAGAAATAGGTTCTAAGATGAAATTTCAAAATAATAATGCGGTTTTTTCTAAACACATGATATAGATTTTGTACAAGGACCTTATAATGGTAAAATGATACGTGAAACATATTCTAATTTATTTGTAGAGATTATTTTTAATTTTTTTAAATGTAATGTGAAAATGTATTAGAATTAGTGTTTTGGTTTATTTGACCTCTTATGGGTGATGATCTATATTCTAAAAGCATGATTACATTGAATGTTCCCAATTCTATGATTTCCTGATGTACTTATAGTTGTATGCTGAATCATATTTTTGAGTATTGGAAAATGAGAGAAGATTATATTTTCGAATATGAGGTGGTGTTGGGAAGTTAATATGATCCCCTTTAAAGGTTAGTGATGAGTTTTAAAGACCCCATCAAGAATTTAGAGATTTTATGACCGAAATGATAGGTCAAGATTAAGATATGAAAATGTGATTGATGAACACATGTAGGGATTCTGTATTATGATGTTTCTAGAGGAATATAGTTATTCACCTAATGAGATATCTCCCCTTGAGAGGATTTATATGAGAAATGGTTAGTGATGATTTGTGCATCACCTTAGAGGATGACCTCGATTATATGAGATAGGTTTGGGTGTGGGGATAACACGTGGGTAATGTTTTGTAATATATTATAGTAGGTATAAAACACCCTCATTTATTAATTACAAAATGATGAATGATAGATGTAGTGTCTTTGTGGTGATCCTAGGTTCAGATGATATGCTTGATTCTATTGGATATCCGTGACATGATTGTAGGATCCTTCTATTGAGCATGATATAGCTGGATTTTATAAGTATGTCCCTATAGGAATCATCTTGGAGTATTATTATTATCAAATAAACTATGATTATATCCCAAGGGTCGAAAATGATACTTGGAGACTATGGATTTCCAAGGTTCATCCCCAAAAGAATCATTTTGGAGCCTTTTGATTATGGGATATACTAAAAATAACTCTTATAGACTGGAAGTGATTATTGGTTACTCTGATTATCTTAGAGTCATCTCTTTTGGAGTTTCCTTATAGATTTTTTACTCTATGATCACTTAATATTACCTCATATAGATCGTGAATTCATCATGACAACTATAGATTTCGTAGGGTTATCTTCAAAGGAATCGTCTTTGAGCCTGATGATTATTTGATATCCTAGGATTACCTCTTACGGATAGATTCTGATTCATATTGGAAATATATTTCTTAGGGGAATTCCACTATAAATCATACTTGATCCTAATAATATTGTATGAATCCTTCGAAAATTTCCCTAGATCTAGCACTTATGCCTGATATTGCAATGTCATTGCGCTAGATATAGGTTAGTATAATTATGTGACTTTCCTAGAGACACTCACTACTAGAAATATAAGATATATCAATGTAGCCTTTACTAATGATTTACAAAGGAATTGGTATAGGCATGGTTTTATCCACCTATACCAATGATTTGGTAAAATTGTTGTTATAGCTCTTTGTATACTAGATGTTTGACCAAGTGGTTGGTATATGTATTGTTTTAGGAGCCTAATACCAAAAAATTGATTAAAACATTTGTACATGAATCCTTTTAAAAATATTATACTATCTAGTTTTCAACCCATTACCTTTGGGTTATATTCAAAACTCTTTACAACTTTACCACAATGTATCTTATTCTTATATAGTCCAACACACACACACACACATGTATATATATTTTAATTTTAAATTATTTATTATTATTATTAATACATATATTTTAAAATATAGATATATTTATATTGATATATATATATATACATTATTTTCTTAAAATAGGCCACCCATCATTATATATATGTGTATATATTTTGAAATATATAATTATTTTAATGTATATAATTTATTTTTTTAAATAAAATGGCTACTATTATTTTATTTTCATATGGTTAATATATAAAATAAGATATTTTATTTTCAAATTCATTTAGATATATATTTATATGATTATGTATTTATATATAACTATATTCTAATATGAATATATTTAATTATAAATTACACTACAATACGAAAAATGATAATACTTTAATTTGATGATATCCGTATGAATTCAAGACCAAATATAATTTCATTCACTACTAAAAAAATATTTCCCAATTAATTTAAGATAAAATTCCATCGAATGTTAAAAATTAGTGTATTCAAAATAAAAATTCAATTCTAGTGGATTTTAGGCCTTTTCCCCTTGAAATAATAGATATTTAATTTTTCAAATCCCAAGTGTTGTATATATTTTCTCTTACTTCAGTTTGATACCTCATGGATCTAAAAGAGACAACAAGATCAAACATTAAGCATGTGTGAAGTTCATGCCATGTTTTTAACATTTAATAACATATTATTAAATTATTTATTTTCCCTATCACAAATTTTTTATTAAATGTATATTAATCAATAATAATTAGAAAATTGTTAATTGATATTGGAATTTAATAATTTTATTAAACTTTTTTCTATACATTGAGTATATACTATGTGTAATTACTTATTTAGAAATATATAAATCATATATAAGAGAATATTATATATATATATATATCAATATATTTATATGTTAAACTTTATGTAATAATAATAGTAAATAATAATAATTCAAAATTTTAAATTATTTTTATACATATATACATATATTCATATATGTATATATAAACATAAAATAAATTGTTGTAAAGGAGTCAAGTGTTTAGAAAAATAACATGGAGGTCCTTGGTTCAAAACTCAATGCTTGGATTTTTGTAACATGATACCTATACCAATTGTTTGAATAATACTTTATTATAGGTATCGCCTATTAAATTTCATATTCCAATTATTATTATACCAATAGTTTGGTTAAATTATTAGTTTAAGACATTCATGATGGAAAATCACCCAATGGTTCACCAAACAATTTCATGTGATATACTAACAGTTTGGAGGCCCATACCGACAATTATAAACTGATAGTTTACCCTATTTTCCAGTAGTGAATGTACACTATCTAAAGCTATTATGATGTTCGGTATCATTTTGGGGATGAAACTAATCTTTCTAGGTGGTGTACCAAGTTCAAAGACACTCTGACACCGGCTGAAGAAGGTATGATTTTGGGTTATGTTTTTGGTGTAGGATGTGGTCCTCATGGGTGATTTAACTTGTTCAAAGACACTCCATAATTGGCTAAAATAAGTATGGTTGGGTCTAAGTTGACTAGTTGAAAACTGAGCACCTAAAAAGTATGGTTGATGTGAATTTTTTATTATGTTTATGGGTGGGTGCGTTGCACAAACACGACATCCCCAATTTATATATATTGCATGCACATCCATATCATCATAGTATCACTCATTATTGTTGAGACATTAGGTATTTCCAATGAGTATACATAATGAGTTTTGGTTTATGTAGGTAGACCTTTATGTTTTATTTCTGTTTATATGTATTTCTTTGAGATGGACAAATGAAAAAGGTCCAATAGGTTGTGGAGGCTAAAGACACTCTAGGTTGTTTCATGTGAGTTGGGTTGTAGGATAGTTTATTTATTTTAGTTAGTGTTCAAAATGTACTAGCTAGCGTGACATTCATTTATACCTGATGAATTTTATTACATTCTTATTATTTGATGCTACTTTATTTTGGTTGATGCATCAAATAGGCATATTTAATGTTTCATATTTAGAATTACGGTTCAATATGGGATCCCCTTTTTATGTATATTAGTATTTTGGGATATATGATGTATGGATGGGTCAAATTGAATTTCTAGGATATTTTTCCATGACCCTCATGTTTTATATTAGAGGATTTTTTCTCCCCCAACTATTCTGGGCCCCTTCCTCTATTCAAAAATCTCTAGAGTATTGGGAGTTTTACTTGATATTAATTAGTGACCCCCAATTGGGATCCATTAAAGCGGTATGAGTTAAGGAATTATTAAGTTGTGTCATATAATTCCAGGGGATGGGATAATATTTTTAGAATTAGAGTTCGGATTTTGTAACTTGGGAGGTAGGTGGAGAACATTCCTTGTCAACACTACATTGGTTGAAACCCAAATTGCTTTGGTATATTCAGTTTTGGGACTCGGAACTCTACGATGACCAAGGTGTTAGATTTGAATGAGAATCCAAATTGGTATAGATGAGACACATGATTAGTCATTAGGATCAATCGAGTACTAGTGAGTTATTCATGTATCATTATAGTGGCATGATTCGGGAATAATAAACATTCCCCTGAGTATTGTTGTTTGTGATGTCGACTCATCACAATCAAATATTAATTGAAGCAACATATAATAATGATATGTTTTCACAAATATATTATAAGGGATGATTAGAGAAATGTTGATATTATAATATTTTTTTATTGATTGTGATTTTATTGTCTTTTCTTCTATAAGGATTTTTTTAGGATGATTGTAATTTTGAAGAAAATTCAGTTTTGAAAAGAAAAATCAAGAAGTATATTTTGGTGTGAATGAATTGGTTTGAATGTTCGTTTTATTAAAAAGGAATTTGGGAAGAATGACCTAAAAATGAATTATTTTTTTGGGTTTATGAAAAAAATGAGGATTTTTTTTTAAATTTTATTTCAAGATGGTTTTGGAAAGCACAATTAGTTTATGGGAAAGTGATGACCTATACTGGGGATTTTGTTGATTTATGATTTTGAGGAAAACCTTTCGATGTCAAGGGATATTTTAAAAACATGTGTGAGTTTAAATTTATCTAATTTTTTTAAAACTAGTTTTAAAGTATGGCATTGATGCCTATGTATCCCCAAATGAACCGGTTTCTTTATGCATGACCTGGGGTGAACTAGATGTTTGATTTTATTTTCATCAGTCAAGGGTGAGATGATTGTTTAATTTATTTGTGCTCAAATGGGGAAAAATAAAGTGGTTGAACTGCATGATTAGATTTTATTCCATGTTTTCTTGGAAAAAACTATGTGAGGTTGGAAGATGTATTTGGATTGGTTGATGTGGTTTGTGGATACTAATTAGTGCCTATGTAGATTTATCAGTTGTGTGTCCAATGGTTGTCCAAGAGTGACCAGGGTGGCTAACTTCATTCATTTGTTAAGGATAATATGTTTATTTTAGGGGATCTATGTGTATTAGACTCATCATATTTAGGTTTGATATTAGGATTAAGTATTCAGTTTTGTGTTTTTAATTTTTATATGGTTCATAACTATTGATTTTTAATTTTGATAAGTGATTCCTTTGATCGGGATCACCATTAGTAGGAGTCATCCTTTTGTATATTAATATTATGGTGGTTGGAACCATAATGTCAGATTAAAATCCATAATTTAATATTGGGGTTATATACCTTATTAGTTTGGTTGAAAATCATATTATTATTCCATGATTAGATGTTTTGGTTCTTGGAGATGATGAAATAATACTTCCAATTTAAGGATCACCGTATCAGTCATGGAGGGATAACCCCATTGTGGTAGAGTCATGATGCAGTGAAACCAATAAATAGATAGTCAACAATGAACATTGGGTTTTTATGTTATAATTTCTATTTATATTTTGTTCATTGGTGAATACCAGATTCAAATATAGATATGGAGATTATTGTATTCTGAGTGTTGACAACAAGCATATGATGTAATTTATGGGATCTGACTGTAAGTTATATTTGTTCTGAAAGTCAATGCTCATGGTTAAAGAGTTATTATTTGACTATTTGGTAGAGGGGCCCATGTAACACCCCATGCTTCCATGGTATGCTTGTCTTTGAATAATAGAGCAGCGTGTGTTGTACGCAACCTCGAGTTCTAACACACTACGTCCAATCAAAGTAGTCATTATGAATAGTAATACCCACTTTTTTATGTTATATAAATTTTATATTTCAGAATGGACTTAATTTTTGGATTTGGAATATCGAAATTATCCTATGTTTATTTTTTGGTATTTTTCCGAGAACTTCCAATTTTTGATGAATAGTGAAAAATACATAAAAACCACATTTTTAATCAAAATAATTTATAGTGATAAATTATAATATTGAGTGGTTTTAAAGTATAATTATAATATAATTATACCATTTTATCCAATGGTGGACATTAGAATTAATTTCACATTGAAATTGGACATAAACAATTGTCAATCTTTTGATTGATATTGTTTCTTAAAAACACGCTATTTGTTTTGACAACGGGAATTAATTATAAAATTAATTAATTCAACTTATATGTTTGTAATTTTAAAAAATAGACATCATTTTTGAATTTGGAATATCAATTATATATTATGGTGGATTTTTGGTATTGTCCATAGAAACTTCAATTTTTGATGAATAGTAAAACCACTAAGTGGTAGCTAAAAAACAATATTTTCATTTAAATGAAATTTTACCACCTATGGGATTTGAATTTAAAAAATCTGACATACATCATTTTCATTATGAAGTAAAATTTTGTTCAATGGGATTAAAATAATTTGTGGTGAATAGTAACTTTTAAGTTCTATTAATCGCGATTAAAGGTAATTAGTGTAATTTAAGGTAAATAAAATGTTATAATAATATGAAATTAACTTTACACTTGTCCTACCATTATTTGATGAGTCATGGTCGACCAAGACAATCCATGGGTCAACTTGGGGACCCCATGGATCCACTTGGGTAAGAAAATGACATTAATAACTTTTTATTTAAAGTAAAAATAAATTTGTCACAAACATGTGTTTTTTTACTAAAACAATTATTATATGGGGTAATATAAGTTAACTTTTCAACTATAAATATTCATTGGAAATTTAAAAATATTTCCTACATCATGGTAATTTTTTTATAATTTTTAGGCATTAAATAAATAAATTTATTTATGACACCATGATGATGTAGCGATTACCTCATTAATGAACAATTTAAATAAAATGAAAAGGTAAGGTAAAATATAAGACTTAAACTTGTCTAAAACCTATTTTATGGATATATTTCTAACCCTTATAACCTTATCCTAGAAATATATCATTTTAGGACTTTTAAAATCCGAAAATCATTTCATAATAAAGTAACATTTCATGACTTTCCAAAAGTGCCCCTCCTCTCCTTTTATAAAAGGCCCCACCTCTACCACCTTATTCACACCGTCAAAGCCATTTTGCTCGGCCAACCTCTGCCCAAATATTCTCTCAACTTCCCTCTATTTTTCCTAGAAGCCTCACGTTGGGCAGATGTCTTCCCAAGGAAGCCTTTGGCTCAAATCAAAAAAGAGTTATCCGATTTTAAGGTAATGTATTCTCTTATGTTCTTTTGTTTTATTTTGATTATCCAACCCCTTAATTCCTTTTTATTACTTTATTTTGTAACCAAACTAGTGTCTTCAATATACTAGGATGTTTTTATGAGAATTATTTTATTTACACTTACACACACCTTCATCTAATGGTTAAAGAACGTACTGTTTTTGTGGGTGGTGAATTATTGCCTCACGAAACAATGATTGTTAAATCTTTTTTTAACACCTATCATGGTGGCCATTAAGATGTCACTATATTTATATATGATATATATTATGTTTATGTTTTACTTATGCTTTTTTATTTTTCATTTATGTCATACCTTTATGATTTCCATTATGGGTAAACGTGATAATTTCATTTTAGGAAGTGCGGACTACCACCCCCTCAAAGTGATTTGAATCGTCAATGCCATATGTGGAATGTATAAAGGATGAAGTAGATAACATTATATATGAGATTATACTAGAATTATAATATACCTTTATATCATTATGATTTCATTCCATTAAATAAAAAATAGAAATGAAAGTAGCGTTCATGCGTACGTACGACTTACCGTCTCCATGAACGGTGCATTTCATTTATTACCTCTAAATGTTATGAAATATTATAAATTCATGCATATAATGGATATATATGATATATTTGATATCTAGATCATGAATATAATTCTATAGATAATGGATATTTTACCACATGAACAACTTTTAATTATAAGAAGTTTTTTTTTGACTCAAGTACCAAAGATCGAAAAAACGACCGTTATTAACTTAAATAATTACATAATGTTCATAACATGGTAATAAGTGATATAAAAGGAATAATGAACTTGAAAAAGGTTCTTAAGAAAGTATAATTTAACTCTAGTTTATTATTTAGGAGATTATAGAATGATCGAGTCATGTCAGACACGAGGTAAGGCACTTCGTCTCAATCTTTTTTCATTGAGGCATATTTTGTTATACACACAACTTTCTTTTATACGGTGTATAAACCCCTTTTACTTTTATGCTTTTTCAAAAGGAATATTTTTATACGAAGTGTTTTACTAAATGAAAAAGGGAATGTTTTTTGTCATACGTATGCGGCGACGACTTCTCCGCCGCCGTGACCATTATTTGAGTTTCGGCTTCCTCTAGAAGCCATAACTTTTTTAAAATGAAAAATAAATACCAAGTTTTAATTTTCTTTTATTTTGGTATTGAAAATAGTTTTTTCATATCAATGTGTTGTATTGATATCTTGTGATTGAAATGTGGAAATGTTATATTTCCATTATGCATGTTTTATGTGATACGATTATGTTATGGTTTATGTTATGTTTAAACCTTTTCATATAAGGAATGTATTGGACTTAGTATGTGACAGGTGGAGCCCGCTATAGCTTCTCGATGCATCGGTAGGTCTCACAAGACAAACTAGTGTCATGGTACAAGGACTTGACAAAATCTTATTTGTAGTCTTGGCACAAGGCCTCAACTATGTGGTTATGATAGTTTGGCATTATACATTCCATCATTATGAACGTGATTATTGATATTGCATGTGATTATTCGACTAGTAGAATATCCATGTGAATAAGTGAATGATATTACTTCATTTTATTTTTGCCATATTATGCTGAAGTTCAAGTTTAAAAGGCTTTTGTTTTAGTTATACATTTCCTTAAATATTTATGTTTATTTATGAAAGTTTCCGCTATATTTTTATCCTTACTGATCATCTAAGATCACCCCTTTCTATGTTTTATTTTTCCCAGGATGTGAAAAAATATTTTATTACCGACCTGTAGGGATAGTATGAAGGGGATATTAGTGTGGACTATGGAGACTATGTTATTGGTAATTTTTTACTTTATGATGTAATGTAACATTTATGAATGTATCTAGTGTTTCCAAGGATACTAAACTAATCGGTCATTTGAGACTTGATCTTTTGTGATCATGCCAATGTTATGTAATAATGCACCGAATTTGGGTAACTGGGGTTGGGGTGTTATAGTTGGTATCAGAGGCAGTTTAGTACTAACCTTGGAAGCTGGATTTAGATAAACTCTGATTAGAGCACATAGCCCTAAGATAGACATTAAGGATTAGTATAGAATAACTTCCTACAATTTTGGTAAAGTATATATTTTGTGTATTTTCCAAGAAATACATCCCTATCTGGATACGAGCAGGTAGAGGAAGATCTAGCACAGATGTACCTAAGGGTAAAACCCCAAAACACTACTTTGAGCTAGACTCGAATGGGAACTGGTGCACGATAATGGGCCTTGCTGCACTCTGGGTTACGACACTCCTGGGGGATATGCTTAGGAGAATTCTCATTTTCTTTACAAACCATTATGAAGGGTTTATGAGTATATACTTCCTCAAAGAAAACATTTTTATGATTATGGATTATATCCATAAACTGTTCCTTTTATGTTAAGTGTTTTACAAGTATGAAATTATGTATTTTGATTCATAAACTAATCTAGTTTATGAAATTGTTTAGAAATGTCACCTAGTGAAAGGAATGGAAACTGTATCAATGTACACACTCTATGTAGGGATTTCCCTCCTGCTCAAGATAATTATAGTGGAGCTGGTGATGCAACTGGTGATGATATGCTAATCACCATACTGGGACAACTCACTCAGGTTATGAATAATAACCTTACCCGTATGAAGCACCCTGATCTGCAACGTGGAGGATCAATGTTAAATCGCTTCATGAGGTAGAAACCACCAACATTCAATGGGAGTACAAATCCATTAGTAGCTGAGCAATGGATAAATTCCTTAGAGAAAATATTCCATACCTTGGGGAGTAGTGAAAGAGAAAAGGTTATCATGGTAGTTTACCGCCTCACTAGAGATGCTGATCAATGGTGGTCATTGATTCAAAACACAAAGGAAGATGATGAAGTATCAAATATGGAATTTATGGAGTTAAAAGATCTTTTCTTAGAAAAATACTTTCCTCGTGACAATCGAGCAAATATGGAAAGGCAATTTCTGAGTCTGAGATAAAAGGAGGATGAGAATGTTGCAAAGTATGAGGCCAACATTACAAGGTTAGAGAGGTATGATGAAGATTATATACGTAACCCAAGAAGTAAGATTGATCGTTCCTTTGATGGGTTAAAAACATTTCTCCATTGAGAAATGGTCTAACAATCCTTCTCGTTATATAAAGACATTGTCTCATGTGCTATTAAGATGGAAAATGAATTCTCTATATCTTACGACTATAAAGAAAAGAAAGAGAAGAAGAGATATTCTGATCACTATGGAAATGGAAATAAGGGGATGAAGGGAAAAGTTGATTATCCATCCAGTAGTAAATTTGAGAAGAAACACCCCGGTTCTTGCTTGAAAGGAATGGGAGCCTATTACAAGTGTGGTGAAAAAGGCCACCAAGCTCGTGATTGAAAGAGGAAGAAAGAAGTTACCGATGTTCAATTATACAATTGCAGGGAGATGGGACATTATTCAAATGAATTTCCTAAGTGTCAGGGGAACTTACCTTAGTAAAGTCCAAGGGATCAAGGACAAGTTTATGATATCACTACTGCTAAGGTAGAAGCTTCAAAGGACGTGGTGGCAGGTAATTTAATGGTTTCCTCAAGTTTAGAAAATGAATTATTTGACTATTGATCATTGCATTGTTTCATATCTTCCTAGTTTGCTAAGAAAATTAGATATTTCTAATTTGATTTAACGAGGGAGTTTTCAGTCAAAACTCCTAAGGGAAATATCATTGCAACAACGTTTTGTGAATCAGTTACCATTAGAGCACATAAATTTTCTTTATCTGTGGATATCATCATCATACCCATGATTGAATTTGATATAATCCTCAATATGGATTGGAATTCGGACCATGATGTGAAGATTTATTGTAAGAAAAAGGAGGTTATGATTTTTTATGGTGATGATAAGGAACACTTTATCTTTAGAGAAGAATCGTCACCTCCTAATTCTTATCTAGATCTACCCCCAGTAGCTCAACTAAATTCACTTATTAGGGAGGAAGATAATGAAATAACTATGGGAGAGGAAGGGAATGTTCAAATAGAGGATGTACTTATTGTGTGAGAATATGTTGATTTGTTTCCAAAAGATTTACCTGGGCATCCTCCAGATTGAGAAGTTGAGTTTTCTATTGACCTAATGCCTAGTTGAAGGCCCATATCAAAGACCCCATATAGAGTGGCCACTGTGGAATTAGTTTAACTAAAGAAACAACTAGAGGAATTGAGTAATAAGGGATTTATTCTCCCTAGTGTTTCTCCATGGGGATACCCTGTTCTTTTTGTTAAAAAGAAAGATGGATCTATGAGGTTATGTATCGACTACAAGGAGATCAATGTTATAACAATAAAGAACAAGTATCCCCTACCTCACATTGATTATTTATTTGACCAATTTCATGGAGCTCAATACTTTTCAAAGATTGAACTTCGATCTGGATATCATCAGTTGTGTGTGAAGAAAGAATACATTCCGAAGACAGTATTTCAAACTAGGTACGAGCATTATGAGTTTACAGTAATGCCTTTTGGGCTGACTAATGCACCCTCTATTTTCATGGATCTAATGAACAGAGTTTTTAAGGAATATCTTGATGACTTCGCAGTGGTATTTATTGATGATATCTTGGTATAATCCAAAATCTATGAAGATCAGGAAAATCACTTGCACATTATTCTAAAGACTCTTAGAAGACACAAATTATATGGGAAGTTTAGAAAGTGTGAATTCTGGCTTAATGTGATTTCTTTTCTTGGACATATTGTCTCTACGGATGGAATCTCTATTGATCCTTCTAAGATAAGAGAAATACAATAATGGACAACACTGAAAAGTATAACTGAGGTACGCCGTTTTATTGGTTTAGCAGGTTATTATCGACGTTTTGTCTAGAATTTTTCCCGATTGGCTAACCCATTAACGAAGCTGACACGTAAAGGGGTTAAATTTGTTTGGAAAAAAGAGTGTGAAGAATGTTTCGAAGAACTTAAGAGAATATTAGTCAATGTTCCTATATTGACTCTACCATCGGGGAATGATGGATTCGTTATTTTTAGTGATGCGTCGAAGAAAGGACTTGGTTGTGTCCTCATACAGAATTATAGGGTTATTGACTATGCATCACAACAGTTGAAAATTCATGAGTAAAACTATCCTACTCGTGATATCAAGTTATCATCTATGATATTTGCTTTAAAGATATGGAGACAGTACCTCTATGGTAAAAAATGTGATATTTATACTGATCACAAGAGTTTGAAGTATATTTTCTCACAAAAAGAATTCAACATGAGGGAAAGGATATGGCTTGAATTACTCAAGGATTATGATTGCACGATACACTACCACCCGGGGAAGGAAAATATGTTGGCAGATGCTTTGAGTAGAAAATATCATGGAGTTTTGAACAATATGATAATTGAAAGGGATCCTATTTTCATGGATATAGTGAAGATGGACATGGGAATAAATATGGAAGGTGAAACATCAATGATTTTTCAAATGGTTGCCAAACCATCTTTACTAGAAAGGATTAATAGTTCTTAGACCAATGATGAAGGGTTTAAAAAGAAGATTAAAGCTGTGAAAGTTGGGAGATTGAGTGACTTTGTGTATGAAGATGGAATTTTGAAATTTGGGAAGAGACTTTGTGTTCCCGATATAGCTGGTATAAAAATGGAATTATTGGATGATGCTCATAGTTCCAATTTCTTTATACACCCTGGTAGAACTAAGATGTATAGACATTTGAAGGAACATTTTTGGTGGGACAACATGAAGATGGAGATTGCTGATTTTGTGTTAAGATGCATGGTTTTTCAATAAGTGAAAGCTATGAGGAACATTCCTGGAGGAGTTATGCAACCTCTTCCCATACCTGAGTGGAAATTGGATAATATTACGATGGACTTTGTCATGGGACTACCAAAGACTCCAAAAGGGAATGATGCAATATGGTTCATTGTTGATCGTCTTACCAAGTCAACACATTTTCTTGCTATAAGAGTAGATTTACCGCTTGAACGTTTAGCAAGACTGTATATTAATGATGTTGTTAGACTTCATGGAGTACCCCTATCGATTGTTCTGGATCGTGATACCTATTTTACATCAAGATTCTGGAAAAGTATTTAGAAATCCCTTGACACTGAACTTCATTTGAGCACTGATTACCTCCCTCAAACAGATGGACAATCAGAACGGACTTTTCAAACCTTAGAAGACATGTTGAGATCATGCTCACTTGACTTTCAGGGTATGTGGGATCAATATTTACCTCTGGTAAAATTTTCCTATAACAATAGCTTCCATTGAAGTATTCGGATGGCACCATATAAAGAGTTATACGGAAAGAGGTGTTACACACCAACCTGTTGGGATGATGTTGGTGAAAGAAAACTTATAGGCCCAGAACTTGTTAAGGAAATGATAGAAAAGGTGAAGGTAATCCAAAACCACATCAAATCATCTCAAAGTAGGTAGAAGAGCTATGTCGATAACCGAAGGAAGGATTTGGAATTTCAGGTAGGAGATCATGTTTTATTGAAGGTATCTCCCTGGAAGGGAGTTATACGATTCGGTAAGAGGGGAAAATTAAGTCCCATGTACATCAGACCATTCAAAATTCTAGAACTAATTGGGGCTGTAGCTTACTATTTGGAAATGCCTCCAAGTCTCTCTAAAGTTCACGATGTGTTCCACGTATCACTGTTGAGAAAATACATGCCTGACCCAATTCATGTACTCACCTATGAATAATTAGAACTGGAATCTGATCTGTCTTGTTGCGAAGAGCTTGTTAGGATTCTGGATATGAGAGAACAAGTGCTGAGAAACCAGACGACTCGTCTGGTAAAAGTTCTATGGAGGAACCATAAGATGGAAGAGGCAACGTGGGAACCCAAGGAACTTATGATGAACAACCACCCAAGTATTTTTATGTAGTAATATTATAGAAATTTCTAGGATGAAATTATTTGAAGGAGGGGAGAATGTAACATCCCAAGCTTCCATGGTATGCTTCTCTTTGAATAATAGAGCAGCGTGTGTTGTACGCAACCACGAATTCTAACACACCATGGCCAATCATAGTAGCCATTATGAATAGTATTACCAACCTTTTTAAATTATATAAATTTTATATTTCAGAATGGACTTCATTTTTGTATTCAGAATATCAAAATTAGCCTATGTTGAATTTTTGGTATTTTTACGAGAACTTCCAATTTTCGATGAATAGTGAAAAATACTTAAAAAAAACATCTTTAATCAAAATAATTTATAGTGATAAATTATAATATTGAGTGTTTTTAAAGTATAATAATAATATAATTTTACCATTTTATCCAATGGTGGACATTATAATTAATTTCACTTTGAAATTGGACATAAACAATTGTCAATCTTTTGATTGATATTGTTTTTTAAAAACATGCTATTTGTTTTGACAATGGGAATTAATTATAAAATTAATTAATGCAACTTATATGTTTGGAATTTTGTAAAATAGACATCATTTTTGAATTCAGAATATCAATTATAGCTTAGGGTGGATTTTTGGTATTCTTCTGAGAAACTTCAATTTTTGATAAATAGTGAAACCACTAAGTGGTAGTTAAAAAACCAATTTTTCGTTTAAATGAAAATTTACCACCTCTGTGATTTGAATTTCAAAAGTATGACATAAATAATTTTCATTAGGAAGTAAAATGTGGTTCAATGGGATTAAAATAATTTTTGGTGAATAGTAACTTTTAAGTTCTATTAATCGCGATTAAATGTAATTAGTGTAATTTAAGGTAAATATAATGTTATAATAATATGAAATTACATTAACACTTTTCCTACCCTTATTTGATGATTCATGTAAGACCAATACAATCCATGGGTCAACTTTGTGACCCCATGGAGCCACTTGGGTAAGAAAATGACATTAACAACTTTTTATTTAAAGTAAAAATAAAATTGTCACAAACATGTGTTGTTTTACTAAAAAAATTATTACATGGGTTTATATAAGTTAACTTTTATACTATAAGTATTAATTGGAAATATAAAAATATTTCCTACATCATGGTAATTTTTTTATAATTTTTAGGCATTAAATAAATAAATTTATTTATGACACCATGATGATGTAGCGATTACCTCATTAATGAAAAATTTAAATAAAATGAAAAGATAAGGTAAAATCAAAGACTTAAACTTGTCTAAAACCTATTGTATGGGTATATTTAGAACCCTTATCACCTTTTCCTTGAAATATATCATTGTGGGACCTTTAAAATCCGAAAAGCATTTCATAATAAAGTAATATTTCATGACTTTCCAAAAGTGCCACTCCTCTCCTATTATAAAAGGCCCCCACCTCTACAACCTTATTCACACCATGAAATCCATTTGGCTCTGAAAAAATCTGCCAAAATAATCTCTCAAATTCCCTCTCTTTCTTCTATAAGCCTCACTTTTGGCATAATTCTTCCCAAGGAAGCCTTTGGCTCAAATCAAAAAGAGTTACCTGATTTTAAGTTAATGTCGTCTCTTATGTTCTTCTGTTTTATTTTGCTACTCCAACCCCTTAAACTCGTTTTATTCCTTTATTTTGTAACACAGATAGTGTCTTAAATATACTATTATGTTTTTATGAGAAGGGTTTTATTTACACTTACACACACCTTCGTCTAATGGTTAAAGAACATACTGTTTCTGTGGGTGGCGAATTATTGCCTCACGAAACGATGATTGTTCAATATTATTTTAACACCTCTCATGGTGTCCATTAATATGTCACTATATTTATATATGATATATATTATGTTTATGTTTTCCTTATGCTTCTTTATTTTTCATTTATGGAATACCTTTATGATTTCCATTATGGGTAAACGCGATAATTTCATTTTAGGAAGTGCGGACTACCACCCCCTCAAAGTGATTTGAATTGTTAATGCCATATGTGGGACATATAAAGGATGGAGTAAATAATATTATATATGATATTATACTAGAATTATAATATACCTTTATATAATTATTATTTCATTCCATTAAATATGAAATAGAAATGAAAGTAGCGTTCATGCGTACGTATGGCTTACCATCTCCATGAATGGTGCATTTCATTTCTTACCTCTAAATGTTATGTAATATTATAAATGCATGAATATAATGGATATATATGATATATATGATATCTAGATCATGAATATAATTCTGGAGATAATGGATATTTTACCACATGAAGAACTTGTAATTATAAGAAGTTTATTTTTTACTCAAGTACCAAAGATCGAAAAAATGACCGTTATTAACTTAAATAATTACATAATGTTAATAAAATGGTAATAAGTTATATTAAATGAATAATTAACTTGAAAAAGGTTCTTAAGAAAGTATAAATTAACTCTAGTTTATTATTATGGAGATTAAAGAACGATCAAGTCAAGTTGGACACGATGTAAGGGACTTCGTCTCAATCTCTTTTCGTTGAGGAATATTTTGTTTTATACACAAATTTATTTTATATGGTGTATAAACCACTTTGACTTTTATGTTTATTCAAAAATAATCTTTTTATATGAAGTGTTTTACTAAAAGATAAAAAGGAATGATTTTTTTGTCGTACGTATGCGGCGACAACGACTTCTCCGCCGCCGTGACCATTATTTGAGTTTCGGCCTCCTCTACAAGCCATAACTTTTTTTAAAATGAAAAATAAATACCAAGTTTTACTTTTCGTTTATTTTGGTATTGAAAATAGTTTTATTATATCAATGTGTTGTATTGATATCTTGTGATTGAAATGTGGAAATGTTATGTTTCCATTATGCATGTTTTATGTGATACAATTATGTTATAGTTTATGGTATGTTTAAACCTTTTCATATAAGGATTGCATTGGACTTAGTATGTGACAGGTGGAGCCCGCTATAGCTCCTTGATGCATCGATAGGTCTCATGAGACAAACTAGTGTCTTGGCACAAGGCCTTGACAAAATCTTATTTGTAGTTTTGGTACAAGACCTTAACTATGTGGTTATGAAAGTCTGGCATTATGAATTCCATCATTATGAAAGTGGTTATTGATATTGCTTGTGATTATTCAATTAGTAGAATATCCATGTGAATAAGTGAATGAAATTACTTCATTTTATTTTTTCCATATTATGCTGATGTTCAAGTTTAAAAGGCTTTTGTTTTAGTTATAAATTTCCTTAAATGATTATTTTTATTTATGAAAGTTTCCGCTATATTGTTATCCTTACTGAGCATCTAAGATCACCCCTTTCTATGTTTTATTTTTTACAGTATGTGAATAAATGTTTTATGACTGACCTACAGGGATAGTCTGAACGAGATATGAGTGTGGACTATGGAGACTATGTTATTGTGATTTTCTCACTTTATTATGTATTGTAACAATTATGAATGTATCTAGTGTTTCCAAGGCTACTAAACTAATCGGTCTTTCGAGACTTTATCTTTTGTGATCATGCCAATGTTATGTAATAATGCACTGACTCTAGGTAACTAGGGTTGGGGCGTTACATCCCATCAAGTAACTATAATTTAATTCTGATTTGGACTTTGTAGAGAATGTTGGGGTGGATAAATTATTCATTCATAGGTCAAGGTGTTATAATGGGGTAATATGATTATTCTATATGCATTGATGGATGACACTGATAATTTTCAATGAAAGTCATTCAGGGGAGAATCGAACTATGTTTTGTTTAGAATTATATGTGATGATTTGGATAACTCATTAAGGTCATCATATTGTATAATGTTGAGGCAGTCCATTGATTAGAACGAGACATTTGGGAAAAATTTGGCGTGTTCATGTTTTGTGACTGGAGTTTACAATAGAAGCGAGTTGGCGGTTTGGAGTTGGAAGACAACCTGATAATGGAGTAATAAAAACTTTTATAGGTTATAATGTGGTTTTAGATGACTACCATGACTTATGATGGATTAGATATTCTATGGTGGGGGAGTTTGTAAAGAAACACTCTATTCCTGGATTGGAATTTTAATAGAAATTCAAATTTACTTTTTGGTTAGAGGTTTGTTCTATTATTCTATGATCGGATGGGAATTACAATAATTAAGAAGTCCATAAAAAGTTTTATTGGATATGGTTTTAGGATATGATGGTTTATTGGGTGTCTGGGTTTTCATCATGGACGGTTTAGAGTGACATGGCTAATAGAAATACCAATAGTAGTCCATTCATGTTATGACCATATGGTACACACCATTAAAGGTCTAGGAAAAGGGGATGGCCCTTTTCCTAGAGGTGGTTCATTTCATGAACTATACGGTAATGAAATGAATTGATCATGGGGATCCCATATTTTTTTAAATTTTCTTGTAATTTTGGGAGTTCTTATTGAGACACCCTTATATTTTTTGTCCCCATTCACACAATGTGAAGAGGGGATCCTCTCATTAGATCCTTAATTGTTCCTCCTTACCACCATTTAATATCAATTTCTTATAGGATTTACTTTATAAAAATACATGGTAAGACCTTATCAATTATCCTTTGGTTTCCTCTTAATTCATTATTAATTATTTTGTTTTCAGATGATTATGGTTTGGAGGGATTATTTCTCTAGATTATGGATAAATATCCATGAATGATGGGTACTTATTATGAATCTCATACAAGATGTTCTTGGAGGATATATTCAATCCTTCATTCACTATTTTCATATAATCATGTTTCACCATGTATTTTTCTACTGATTTGTTTTAAATTAATTTAAATTTCTCACTGAATTAATGTTTCATGTTAGGTATTTTTCCCAAGATGGTGTTGGGGGTGAGTTTCATTACATTAGACTTTAGTTTGATTTTGTTTCATTTTTAAAAGGGTACATGGTCTGGGTGAATGTTAGAGGTGGAGAACACCAATTTATCAAGTATTAATTTTGTGGTCTTGGATGTCTATGTTTGTAGGATTCAAGGCTTTTAGTTTTAAATAAAATTAATCAATTTAAATTGGAAAATTAATTATAATTTTTTATAATTAATTATTTCAGATGTTGAGATTTTAGATAGGTGATTGTGTGATTCCATTATAAATTGAGATAAAATTGCGTCCAAAAAATTATAAATGTGGAACAAAAATATAGTTAAATATTTTTATGGTTTCACCTTGGTCAAAAGAGTGCTAGTAACCGTATTTGGGTTTGTTTGGTGGTGTTTGTTAGATTCTAAAAGTGAAATAGACATCCATTGTAAAATAAGATTTAACCAAAAGTGACTTGATTGAAATGGGATTTATGGGAAACAGGGTGGTTTGGGAATGAGTTTTTGAGATTTTATTTCAACGTTGGAAAGAGTTTTTAATGAAATATTAAAATAAATTTTGGATAAGGTCCTTTTTATAGAAAAATTCTAGTTGATTCCAATTCTAAATGACTTATAATGTCTATTTTCATTTGATTTTATTAAGAAATTCAGAAGGTGTTTTCATGGTTATTTGGGTCTTATTGACCTCATCAGGGTGGTCCCCCATTTTTGAAAATAATTAAAATTTAATTTTGAATAATATTTTTGAGTGTTAGATGATGATTTAAAATGACAATATTGAAGCCGAGATGGGGTTGGGATGTTATGATTGATCCCTTTAGAGGGAAGTGATGTGTCTAGAGGACCATAGTGAGATTTGATAAATGTTATTACAAGAAGGATCGATATTGAATAATATATTTAAATAAGTTTGAGTCATAATATAACACCCCATGATTTTATAAAATATATATATTTTCAAATAAATTTCATTTTTTCAATAGGGGGTGCTACATGCAATACTGAGTTTTAACGAAATTTGACAAACTATTAAATTATTATTATTTAAAATATGATTTATTTACATGCTATTAGAATAGTGGGTATGAATAGTAATAACTAAATTATGAAAAATAATTAATTTAATATTTATATAAAATTAATTATTTGGTGACCAATAAATTATAAATAAAAAATAAGAACTGATTGAAAATAAAGAAAATCATTTTCATTAAAATTTATTTTTTACAAAAAATGTATTTTAAATCAATAAATTAAATAAATCACTTTTGAAGAATTGTTTTAATGAAATTTTTATATTATTTATTCAAAAAATTATTAATATTCATCTTATGTATTTTTTGGAAAAGAGATAAAATAAATCTACTTTTATGTATAAAAATTGTATTTTTCTAAAGAGTTTTTATCGCATTTTGAAAAATTATTTAAATTAAATTATTTTTTTATAATTTTTTAAAATTTATTAAAAAAATTTAGCTTCAATTTTTGAAGAAAAATTTCAAATTTATATTACAGTTTTTTGGTATTTTTTTGAAGAGACTATTATTGTGATGAGTAGTGAAAAATACCATTTTTATTAAAAATACCTTTTTGTTAAATGAATTTATGATGTTCCAATTTTTTTAAATGGATTAAAAAGTAAAATTAGATAAATTATATTATAATTAATCTATTATAGTTCATTGGAATTCATTTAATATCAAATTCTAATATAGAATCATTTTTAAATTTTGAAAATTTTCTCTCTGGAAAACCGCTTTTTCATCGCATGTGCGGGGTTAATATAAAATCAACTCCTGTCGCTTATATGATTCGAATTTGATAAAATTAATTTCATATTTTGAATCAAAATAATTTAAATTATATAATAATTTAATTTTTTTCTGGTCATATATATTAATATATATTATCAAAATTAATCATTACAATTAAGTTTAAAATGGGGTTTTGTGCCTTTACTGTGTTTTTGTAAAAATTAATTGTCCACAAAAATAGGTTTTTTTAATAAACTGTATTTTATATTTATAATAATTATTTTAAAAATTATCTAATAATTATAAATTAAATTTTATTCTTAAAGTACAAAATACCTACATAAATACAAATATACAAGTTAACATGGTGAAAACATCAATGGTAAAAGTAAGTAAACTTAAAGGCTAAGGAATGACATGTTAATTTTTTTTGGATGTGTCACTCGACTGTATAACCCATCCCATACATTATTTTACAATTTCTTTTTCACTTGGGATTTGAGTGAAATCACATTATTTAATAGTTTTGAGTATTTATAAAAATTCTATGCCACCCATTATAAAAGGCCACCTCCTACCCTAAATTGTTTACCTCGAAATCCATTTTTCTTGACCAAAAACAGTGAAAATACATCCCAAAAATAATTTTTTAAATTTCTATTAAAACTATTCATCTCAAAATACCAACCCTAGGGTCTTTAATAAGAGATCTGAAGGAGGTTGTTCTAAGCGAAGGTATTTTTCTTCACTAAACTCTATCATTTTTTTACTTCTTATATTACCAAATTAATTAAAGTTATATTAATTATAATATCATATCCCTATTATATATCATATAATTAAAATTTATCCTGTTAATTTATGGAACTACATTTATCTTATATTCCATGAAATGGGAAACGAAACTGTCTATCGTGTGTACAACAAACTACCATCTCATGAACTGATATTATTCATTTTCCATCACCACCTCACATGGATGGATACAATGATGGAATTAGTGATAATATTTTATAATTATTTTATTATTAAACATCTATAATTTTAATACCACATAAAACTTATTACAACCCAACCTGTTTGGAAATAATAATGTCACTCATGTGTACGGAGGACTATCACCTCACAAACCGATGAAATGTGTTTTGCATTTTTTACTTGGACAGTGATAAGGATAGATTAAATGAATATATATGATATTTTTAAAAATATTACACATATATAATTATTATATCCCATATAAATTCTTAATTTTTATTATATGGGGGATATGATTGGTTCATTTATGTGTACAACAGACTACCACCTCACTAAGCGATACAATTTGTTTTTCTCTAACACTTTTCATGGAATGTAATTTGGGTAAAATTAATTTATATATGTTATATATATGACATAAAAATTAACCTAGGATGTTATTATATTATTTATATTCCTTTCATTTCACCCATTGATAAAATTGAAACACCATTCATGCGTACATACACCCTACCATCTGCATAAATGATGTATTTTATTTTTTATTCATAACTTTTTGGTTAAAAATAAATACTTATATAGTGAATATATAAGATATTTATATCATGTTTAATATTATCTATAATATTTATTCATGATCAATATAAGATTATTCTAAATAAAAAATCAAAACATACATAAAAAATAACTAGTTATTGTCCAAAACTCGATTTTATCATAGAATTGTTAATAAATGGGAAATAAAATATCATAATTAATTAATATATGCGTTTTTTATATATTATTATGGATTTTTAATGGATTTTTAATAATCTTATAATTATTATAAAGGAGTTTCAAACATGTATGATAGAATTTGATACTTAAGGTAAGTGATTTTAGTCTCAATTTTTTTTCTTTGAGAAATATTGTTTATTATAAAACTATATTTCTTTATGAGGTGTATATACAACCCCTATAAAATCTAATATCATGAATATATTTAATATCATGATAGTTTATATTTCATTTAATTTTTTCCATTATTTTTATTATTATTCAATGTTACCAAAGAGGTATGGCTTGTGTGATACAATCTCATCATTTATCAAGATTCATTATGTATATACTTTTGATGTTGAAATATTATGATATATCTATTATGAAACTAATTTAATTTCTTATCATATGGTTATTTCTTTAGAAAAAAAATTTTCCATTAATTTTCATATATTTATGTACTCATGATTCCGAAAGATTCTTTTAAAAAAACTGATTTATCTCTTTGGTTAAAATCCATTTTTTCTACTATATCTATGTTTTATAAAAAAAGTTTTTTGAAAGGATTTAATGTTTCTATAGGATTTTTTAAATAAATTTTTACCCTATTTTAATTTTATAAAAAATGTTTTAAATGAAATTTCATTTTCATAACAAGGCTTGTTTATCTTTTAATTAAAATTTGTAAGGAATGTTTGTTTTAACATGTAAAATATTTCCCACCATAATTAACACTAATTATTTTAAATAAACCTTTATACGTGTCACATATTATTTTCAATTAAAATTATTTGTAATTTGTTTTACAATTTTTGTTTTGTTTTAAAATGCAATTTTCAAAGAATGATTATTTTCCACAATAAATGTTTATACTGACATATTAGAATCATTTTACTTTTAATATGAAACCCTTTGATGTTAATTATTCTTTAATAGTAATATTATCAAATGTTACCATTCTTAGTTTTTCTTTTGATGTTTTATGTTTATGATGATTTTTTTATAAATCCCATTTTTTCTTAAGATTTATTATATAATGAATTTTTATAAAACCAATTTCATTTAATGGATTCTGATAAGATAAATGTTTTATGATCTTATGGTATAGAAAATGTATATATAAAGGGATTGGGGGGAAATAAATATCCCTCAAATGAATTTTGTAATGATTAGTGTTCTTTGAGCTAGATGGTACACAAGAGGTTATCCCAAAAAAGAATAAGGTACATGGGTGGTTAGCTCAAGACTAATATGTTATTAATATCTTGGTGGGTGGCCTTGATATAAGGTGTTCAATATTTATTTGTTTGCACAAATCTATGTCTTATGTCAATGTTAGTATATCATGGACTCTGTTATTTGATTAAATTGTTATTCATATCTTATGAACAACCAATATTTAATCAATTACTCATGATTTTTATATTTTTTTATGTAGGGTATGATTTTAATAAGTTATTCACATGTTCTAATACCCTTATACTCAAGTTATACTTCATTATTTACCCTGTTTGCCCATACAAATCATCTAATCTAAACATTTCTTGTATTTATTCTCCAAAGGTTATGATGATATTTATTATGTGAAATATATCTAAGTGGGGTTATATTTATGAGGTAATATATAGTAGATGATGTAGAAATGATAGACCAGTTTTCTATGTTTTCATGTTTCAAAAGGAGCAATACCTTTATGGTCCTTAGGTGTAATGACTTAGAATTTATTCATTGGAATTTCCCTTCTTATAATTATTTCAATAGTATAAAGTTCCAACGTCACATATAGAAACAACAAAATATGATTATCTTAATTTTTAAATGATATTTATTCATCAAACATACTAATAAGAATAAAAAATACTTTATAAAAACAATAAATATAAAATAAGAAAATATGAATAGTAAAATTTTCATATGCTTGACCCACTAGAATGAGTGTATTCACAAATAAGGCTTTAGAAAAAAACATAATATTAATAATAAAATGTTCATTTAAAAGATGAATGTATATATAACCTTGGGAGAAAATATAAGTGTCTGTTTAATGGAATAATATGTATTTATAAGAAGTAGTAACACCTTATGACCATTAGATATCTGACTGTTGGAGTAGTAACATGACCATTGGAATAATAATTTGACCGTTAGGAATAGTAATCTAGACATTATAATAGTAACATCCCCTATGAAAGTATAAATAAAATTTAAGTATCTTATAAATGAAATTTTTTTATATTTATATATTAGAACAAGTAAATAATTGTTTTAAAAATGAAAAATTAAGTATTGATATTTTTGTGAAACATTATTTTTTATTTATAATTTTATAATTAATATATTGATTTAAATAAAAATTTAATTTCATAAAATAGATTAATAAATTAATATTTTGCTGTCTTATAATTATAAAATAATTTTATGAGAAGTCAATTAATTTTTCAAAGTGTCATAAAATCTATTATAATATCAAAATAAGTATTTTTCGAGTAAATGATGATTTTAATTAAAAATTAAATTTATCATATTTATAAAATTAGTTTTATAAAACTGATTCCATTTTTTAAATATAAATGTTGAGAAATGGTTAGGGCGATTTTTTGGGATTTTCCTAAAATATATGAAGTTTAAATGAAAAGCAAAATACAACAATTTAACATATTTAACGAATAAATGAATTATTGAGTCTTAGATTATATATGGATTATGTAATGACCAATATATTTAATTTTAATTCATTATTTAATTTATTTATTTATGAGGTTCAACACTATTGATAGTCCTGAGAAAAAATAATAAATAAATGAATAATATAATAAAAACCCCCTCTCCCCCACTATAAAAACCACCCCTTCTACTCACACCTCCAAATCCTTGAATATTTTCTAAAATATACCCCATTACATTACCAAGAAACTTATATAATTCCAATAAATTCTCTACTCAACAAAATACCAAACCCATGTGTCTTAAGGAGGTTCTCAAGGAGAAAATATACAAATACATAACATCCTCCACCTTTCTATTTTAAATTCATTATTTCTTATAAATCATCCATTAATCCACATTACAGAATTACATGATAACTCTAATATCATATATATACTAGATTTTTTTTAATGGAATATCCATAATCAATTCACTTATCTCCTCCTTTTCTTCTAAAAAAAATGAAAACATCGTCTGTGAGGTGTTGATTCATCTCCTTCGTGGATAATGAGTTTTTTTTTCATTACCACCTTCAATATTGGTCATAAAAACATAAATATGTTTAAATAAGACTATAATATGTGTATTATATCATTTTTAATGTTATATAACAAGTATATAAACATAATATAAATAAAATGATACTAGGTCATGATGGTCGTAAAAACCGCCAAAATAAACTAATCATTTCTTCATTAACATTTAATCTAATAAATCATCCTCATATATAGAAAAATTGATATATGGGACCATTTAACTTTATGGAATGTAATTAATTTCATATAATTATTCTTTGGGAGTTCTTGTTCAATTTGGAAAGAACTCCTATAATTATACTAAAGGGAACCGATCATAATATCATGAAACAAAAGCTCTCAGAATGTTGAAATTAAACTCTATAACTCATCTAAATAGCCATAAATAAACTTAATAATTTTTTATTATAAATTAACTAAATGTATAATAGGTTCTAAATTATTTAATTAATGAATATAGTTTGATTATCTATGGCATTAAGTTCAAGTGTACAATATATTTAGACATGAGGTATGGGATCTCTCCAAACCTCCAAATTACCTTTGAGTTACACTTTCTCTCTCATCACACCAATTTATTTCTTAATTATTTTTATATAATTCTTCTAAATTATGTGTATATGTTCCAAAATTATATATCCAGATCAATTCATCCTTCTTTGATGGGGAAATACATATTTAAAAAGGTTACCTTCTGAATTCCTCATAATAAGAAAGACCGATTAAAGGGAACATCCCAATTTCACACCCCTTTTCAAGTATACTTAATAATATATTTCAATCCAACATTATAATTCTAAAATAAATAATTTCATCAGATAAAAATATCTTAGTTCATTTCTTGTTTTATATAAAAAATTATTCTTATGTCCTCTATAAAGTCTCCTTAATAATTTCCCTTAAACCACACTATTGTGGATCATTTCTAATGTTTCTTAAACAATATTTTTACTTTAGTTAGAAAACATTTATCATGATATATTCCCATTTTTCCTTATGAATTAAAATAAAATATTTCATGTACCCCATTATGATATTGTATTTGGTTATTCCTTATGACATGATTATGATACCCATTTCCTTCCATAGGTAACCCTTATGTTTTTTCCTTATGTTTGATTATTCATGTGGCACACATATGCACAAACATATTATTATGGATGATACTAGATGTATCTCCAAATTGTTTGGTAATTTTTATTCTCATGAGATATCATGTATGGGGTTATAGGGTAAACCTAATCCATTAGGGGACTTTGTCCACCATGTGCTATAGTCTTGGAAGTTTTCCTTAACTCATGTTTATGTCATATTTTTTTATACCACATTCCTATATTTCCATGATCATATGATTCCATGTTATATGTTCTATGACTCCATATGATTATAAATTTTCCATTCCTTTTATGTTATCATTTTATTCCTTCTAACTCATGTGCTATTATATATTCCCATGTTTATTCCCTTTTTGGGTTTTTTAGCTCATCCCTTTTGTCTATGTATTCCTTGGGTTATCCCATGTATTTGTAGGAGCTAAAATGGTGTTAAGATATCACTATGGAAAATATTTTATATTTTGGTTCCATGTTCATTAATTATATACCTAATATTCAAAATATAATATACTTTACCATCATTGGTTTGTATTTATTGGATAATTTCACTTAAAATCATGTGATAATATGTGTAAAAGGTTATGGTTTCTATAGTCGGTATCAAAGAAAATTCAAGTTATTTTTGGATATTATGACTATAAAAAATTATTAAAAACCCTAGAGATAATTCTATCACGATGGTAACCTAGATTTATTATTAAGGAATCATATGTTAGGATATAATTTTAATTTATAATTTTATCATTATATGTTAAATGTTTTCTTTTAATAAACTTATTAGATATGTATTAAATCTCCCTAATTGTAATTTATATTTCTTAATTAATGAATTTAAATAGGAGAACCCTTTCAAACAATAAATGTGATAGGAAATGTGATTATTTCCATGTTGAAATATATAATCTGATGGTAATGATAGTTTAGAACATCATGAAAGTACTAGAACAACTGGATCAAGTTGTGAATAATATCATAAATTGTGTCGAACAACCTCCTTCTGCTAAGAAATAATTTTTTTAGATTAAATAATTTATAAAGAAATGGACTCTTATATTTATCATATATTCTAATCCCATTATCAAGGAACAGTGGATTAACTCCATTGAGAATAAATTATTTGTCATTCAATGATCAGAAGAAGAGAAGGTCATGCTGGCGATTTATCATTTTGATAGGGAAGCCGATCAGTTGTGGGAACTAATAACAAACAAAAAATCTAAGGATAAAATTGATTCCATGGAATGGGAAGGATTCAAGAAGATATTTTTCTATAAATATTTTCCCCAAACTCTCCATCTTATGACTGAAAGGGATTTCCTTAGACTGAAGAAAAAGAAAAATGAGTCTATTGAGGAATACAATGAAAATATTAAAATGATTACATGGTGAACCTATAGATTTTTCTTGGACACTGAATGTAATTTGGATAACTTATTTAGTGTAATAAAGCTGATTATATGAAAATCCTTAGTGATTCAAGACTTTGATAGATATGTGGAGATTTTTTGTTATTCACTTAAGGTAGAAATAGAGATCCGATATTTTCAGTGGTCTCATGGTTTTGGAAATAAAAAGACAAAAACAGTTTTTAATATGGGAGGTTCAACTGATAAATCCAATATATAAAATAAACCCAAACTCCCCATTTTTTAAAATATTGGTAATAAGCATCAAGGGAACTATTTAAAGGGAACTAGGAGATTCTTCAAATGTGGAAGAGAGGGGTATTAGGATAATTATTGTCGAAGGGATTTGAAGAATCCCACTAATTTAGAAGAAGAAAAGAAGTTTTATATCAACACTTACCCTATATAACAATGTCTCAACTCTAGGGAACATTGACATTTTTTGGGCCAATTCCCTAATCCATGGGTTGTTGGAGGAAATCAATAGAAACAACCTTCATGGAATCATGGAAGGGAATATTCTAACACTTTTTCTGAGGTGGAGCCCAAAAATGATTTGGTGATAGGTATGCTGGTTATCCATTAAAGAATAATGAATGTACTTATTGATTCCGGTTCTAAACATTCTTTTATATCCTACGATTTTAGTAGAACTATTCAAACACCACCACAAAATATTAATTTTTCGTTATATATGAGAATATAAAACGATCTAAAGTATATAACTCTTATCCAGTAAATGTTTTTGGACCGAACATCCTAGAACATCTTGTCTTACTTCATTTAGAGGAGTTTGATTCTATATTCAGCATAAACTGTCTATCTTAATATAAATCCGACATCAAATGTTTGTAATGGGAGATCACTCTTTACATCCCAAAACAAAATCTAATTCTGTAAAAGTTTAAGGAGGATGATGAATCTATTTCAGAATTAATATCTCAATTATTGATATAATTTCATTATGATAAAGTTTATCTAGCTCAAATGATAGATACAAAGGAGAGGATCGTGATCAATGATATTCCTATTGTGAAGAACTACACAGATGTGTTCCCTGAAGAATTGTTTGGTCTTACACCACATAAAGAGGTTGTGTTCTCAATTGAACATATTCTTGGGTCTCTTCCTATATCAGATAAACATTATAGAATGTACACCACTTTAACATTACAACTCAAATCATTGGGTCTGAGTCAAAATGTTATGTAGCCTCATGCATGCCTCCCTATACGCAAGAGGTTTCCGACTATTAGAAAGGGTCTCAAGTTGAACTTTGGGGAGACTATACCCCCTATACCATGTCATAGGGTTAGATAATCAAACAAAAATATAATAAATCAGAGTTAAAATGTGGAATGTAAAGATGAAATACAAGTAATGTAATAGCTCCAAAACTGGTGAAAAAAATAAAGTAACTAGTAAAGAAAACAGGAAGTAAATAAATATCCTTATGTAGAATTACCCAGTTCTTATCCCTGTCTCTTCCAATCCATGCTCCTTCACTCAGCCATCCACTATAGGGACCTTTCCCTTCATTGGATCTATAGCCACAAAACTAGAAGCACACCGAAATTCCAAAGTATGGGGTGAGAATAATACTCATTAGGAAACCACCAGTGCATCCTAAATCTAATGTGATCAAAATATAAGTATATTTCATAATAAATAATATAAAGTAAACACACAAAGAAAAACCAAGCTATTGTGCACTAACAAATATGACACAACCCCTAACTATACCTGTATAGTCTCAATGTCAGAATGGATAAACATGGTGTCAGATGAATCAATGATTATCAATTAGGATAATAAAATATATTTATTAGCATCATCATGTGAAAATATCCATGTCCTTTAAGAAGATATGTTTCTCTGTATGTGCAAGGGAAATGAGAGCTAATCAGCATCCCTTAATCATAGAGTTGACATACTAAAGATCAAGAGATTATCGTGTCCCTTAGTTATCAAAGAACACCATCAAGAAGACATACTAGGGACTGAGAGCTTTTCAGTCCCCTCTTCAATGAGTGGATACTATAGAATCATAATATTCCCTTCTCGTGCATTAAACCCTCATTTTCAGTCATGCACATTCCTCCTCTAAAGGATAACACATTTTATGATGGTTCACTACATGATACTCCCAAGGCATCATCGTATCCCTCGTTTCCAAATATGGGAACCCCAAGGCATCATTGTGTTTCTTTCTCATTTGATAGACCATTTTCTTCAGTCATGGTCACCCCTTCACCATAGGATAACACATTTCACAACGATCCACTACATGGCTTCCCCTAGGCATCATCATGTGACTACCCCATGCATCGAACCCTCATTGTCAGTCATGTGCATCCCTCCTCCAAAGGATAACGCAAGTTGAAAGTCTACCTATCTTGGATCCAAGAAGAAAACCAAAATGTATACATATCATGGAAGGATGTATATATATATATATGTTCAATAATAACACATCATCATCAGTAAAGTAGCACACAATGTACACATAATCACACAATATTGTTAATAAACAACTATAAGTACTTATGGCATCAAGTGTAATATAGAGTTTCTTTTGGATAAAAACATACCCACATAAATTAACTTTCTATAATGGTCACTAAACATGTATGCACATAATCATATTAGTGTAAATAATTTTTAAACAAGCCCAAAAGTTTAAGGAACTTCCTACCTCAATAGCTGGGAAAACCACTCATACTTTTTCCCAACGTTAGAGCGATATGTTAAAGTCTCAATCTATCGGCACGTCGTTGCTTGAGGCTTAGAAGAGGTTTTCCTAGAATCATAAAATTTATTTTATTTCAAAAGAGATAAAACATCACATGTGATAATTCTTTCTCTTTCATGAATAATTCTCAAATTATCCTTAAATTTAGCGCATGTGCTGATAAATTTTTATTATCACTTTACCAATTAATAAGTAACATGAAATGAAAATTCATGAATTTTAAGTTTATTTTATCACATGCACTGATAAATTAAATTTTAATTTGATCATTTCTAAAAATATCACATGAAATGATATTTTATCACTTTTAATTTAATTTTATTGCATGTACAAATAAAGAAAATTATTATTTTATCATTTCTTAAATATCACTTAAAATGATAATTTATCACTTTTAATTTAATTTTATCACCCGTACTGATAAATTTAATTATTATTTTATCATTTCTTAAATTTCACATGAAATGATAATTTATTACTTTTAATTTAATTTTATGGGATGCACAGATAAATTAAATTATTACCTTATAATTTCTAAAATATCACATGAAATGATAATTTATTACTTTTAATTTAACTTATTACATGTACTGATAAATTAAATTTTTACTTTATCATTTCTAAAATATTACATGAAATTTTAAAGTATTTATCACATGCGTTGATAATTTAAATTATCTTTCTGTCATATGAATTGATAATTACAATTTTTAAATTATCCTTTAATTTATCATGTGTAATGATAATTTAAATTATTATCATTGAACTATCTTATGCATTGATAATTATAACTTTGAATTATAAATAAATTATCATGTATGTTGATAATCACAATTTTGAATTTATTTTTAAATTATCATGTGTGTTTGATAATTATAAATTAAAATTTTCATTACAATTATACAATGATAATTGTATTAAAACCTATCCTCTTATGATTATCTATATATATACACTTGTGGATGTATATATATACAAACACAAATAAACACACACACAAACACACATATCTTTTTATAATTTTGATAAATTATCCACAATAAATCACAAAAATTATAATTTAATAATTAAAATGACCATCCTTTGATAGTTTCAATAACCTTTATCATGTGATAATTGCCTCGTAATTATATTTTAGATTCTTGTATGAAAACATTCTTGATAATTTTAGGCAATATACCGTTTCAATCATCACTTGATAATATCACATAATTATCTTTGATAATTTCAGGCGATTTCTATTTGAGAAATAAATTATAATTGTCCATTAATAATTATTTTTTATCTTTTATTAAACCTGTTTATTTTATTATAATTTATTTATTTTTCTAATGAAATAAAATCCAAAAAACAAAATAAAAAATAATAAGGATGGACTCACTTTTCCCTAGAATATCGTTGCCACGTGACCCGATAGGGGAGGAACCCTAGTAGGATCACCGTTTAGTGATTGTTTTCTCTCCGAAATGCTTCGATCCTAAAGCGGAGAGGATCTTGGTTGGCGTCTCAGGTTTATATATGAATTTTTCCGCATGAATCTCCAGCTATTTTAAACCCAGAATCAATTTTATGGGTGAAATTAAAACACCCATTTCGATCCATTAGTCGCCAAAATTATGGTGGTAGAGTCGTTTAATCCTACCTAAAAATGTGCTTGTGGTTTTAGTTGCAGTCAAAACAGACTAATTTGAAGATTTTGGGAAGCTTTCTATTGATCTCATGGTGAAATGGAATGCATAACATGGGGGGGGGGGGGGTAGAAGATGCATGAGCAGTGTGCCCCATTTTTTTCTTTTAATAAATTTATTATTTTTTAATTAATTATGTTTTTCACACAATTTAACCAACTTTAATAGGTCATTAAATGTGTCAATTATTCGTAAAAATTATACCCCTAGGGTAAACCCCCCATTATGGACATATTGTGGTGTCTTAATTTCCATGTTATGCGTCATTTGTGAGATATAAATTATTTTCAATAATTTAATATATTAATTTTTTTTTAAAACTTTAACTTGTGAGCGGGGCATCCAAATGCCTGCTGCCTTCAAATGATATACCCTTCCCAAGGTAAACACCGCATTCTGGACCTAACCATAGTCTCAGATTTTTCATTTAGCACAACATTTGAGAGATATTAATTATTTAATATTCAAAAAACGGATTAAATAATTAATTAAAATAAAATGGTTATTTTTATGAGCGAGACATTCAAAAATCCAACAACTAAAAATGTTATATCCTATATTGGGTAAAAACCAAATTTCAGACCTATCAATGGTCTCAGATTTCCCATACAATGCACCGTTTGGGAGATATTTATTTATTTTCAATAAAATAATATATTATATATTATTTAAATTATTTATCTCATGAGCGAGGCATCCAAACATTCAACTCCTTCAAATGTTATTCCTTTTATAGGTTAAAAATTATATTTTAGTCCTAACATTGGTCTTAGTTTTATCATACGACGTACTATTTTTAAGTTATTCAATTATTTTGAATAAATTTCCCAAGATTAAAATAATATATTTAATATTTTTTTCCTATCTTCATCGAGGCATTTCAGACCTCAAGAACTTGCACTAACTGAGTGTTTACCTTTGAAAATATTCAAGTGTGTTTGTTGGGATTTTTACCCTTCCACGATTCATTTAAAAAAATAGAGATTTTTTATACTGATAAATTATTTTTTCCACATAATAATTTATCATAAGAGGGATTTATGATTATTGTAAAAATATGGACGTTACAATTCTACCCCCTAATGAATTATATTCTCCAAGAAGTATCCTTAGTGGTCCTGCTCGAAAAAATCATACCACTGAGCTAGATGATCAAACACACGTTCTCTTGTCTCTTCCAAAATCTATCTATGTTTCCTTTAAATCTAGAGTAGTGGTGTCATCTTTCCTCTAAATGCATACTCAATTTGAAATATGTTCCACAATGAAACTCCTAACAATATGCATCAATCCCCTACTCATCATCCTCACATTATGTAACACGCATAGGGTTAAGTATGTACCCCTAAAACTATGACACATGGAACACATCGTACATACCTCGATAACAAGAAGGAATGCCTAGATGATATTCCCCTACCCCTATCCACTATATAAGTGCCTTATTATTATCTTAAAAAAATAATTATTGACCACCATCCTCTAATATTCTAAGGTCTCGTGTCATTATTCAATGAGGTATTAGAGAAATGGTAAATTTAGGGAAGCATAACTCTATTAGTAAATCAAGTCCAAACATGGCTTGAAAATATAAGGAAAAAAATAGTATTAAACAAGGAATAAGATTAAAATGAAATTATTAAAACCATACCTCGTAGAGAAACGAGATCATTATCACCATTAGTTTGTGTTAGGTCCATTGCATAGACATTACCTGCCTTAGATCCATGGTTATGCCCTTGAATTTCCCATGTTTTCATCTTCATGGAAGTATGTATCCTCTTCTAGGTTTCTCCATTCCCAGCATGTCATGACCTTGTAGACCTCCTATGGAAAAGCCTTGAGAAAAAGCATCGAAGATGACCCACATTTCCACATTGGTGGAAGTCTATTATTGTCATCCTACAAGTGTTTTTATAATGTACCTGTTTCCCACATTTATAGCACTTTCTTGAAAAGTTCTATTATGACCCAACTATCCATTGGTCTATAGATGGTTCGTCAATCTAAATCATAGTTGAGCCCCTAGAATGTTTTTCATTCCCTTCCAAAATCATTATGTGAAACATGAATATTTTTTAGAAATAAAGCTTAAGATAAATCCGTGTAAGCACAAAATTTGTTGAACATAATGTTTTCCCAACTACTCCACTGAGTGAGTATCTCTGTGTGAGGTATGTCTAATAATATAACACACACTTGATGATAACAGGATCTCAAATTGATCTTATAGAATACCCAAGATCCTAGGATTTGATTGAAGAGATCATCTATTCACGGTAGAAGATACCAGTTCTTAACTGTCAACTGGTTCAATTTTGGATAGTCCATGCATAGACTCAGGGTACCATCCTCCTTTTTCACAAAAGGACCAGAGAACCCCAAGGAAAAGTACTTGGTCGGATGAAACCCTTAGCCTCAAAATTTTCTAACTGCCTCTTGAGATCTTGCAACTCCTTCGTAGCAATCCTATAAAAACGAATGGATACAAGTGTATCTCCTTGTACTATATCAATAGAGAACTCTACTACTCTTATAAAAGGTAAAATTGGAAAGTCATCTGGGAATACATCCCTAAAATGGTAAAAAACTAGAGGAAAATCCATATGATGTGTTCCCTAGTCATCTTGATATAAACTAAAAATTTGTACTATCATCCCACTCATCCAACAATGCTCGGGTCCATATCAGCTCACCTGTACATCTCATTCACCATTGTGTAGAAATGATCTTCCCTCTGGAGAAGTAAAACTCACCCTACGGTGATATAAATCGACAAAGTCTTGAAAGGATAATAACCAATCCATTATGAGTATAACATCAAATCCTATCATCTCTAGGACATAGAGATCCCAAACGAAGTGATACTCACCAATTTCAAGGGGGAACTCCTTGCACTGTCGCACACCTGATGTTCTAATCCCTAAGAGAGTGTCTAGTTTTATAAAATCATTAGAAGTAAAACTATGGAGCTCTAAGATCTCCAAAATGGGAACAAATATGAAACTATGTGAATCCCCTATATCAAAGAGTACAAAAGATAAAATGGAGGTGACTAGAATAGTACCTCTAAGAGTAGAAGGTCCAGGATCTTGCTCATGTTGGGTTTGTTTCCCCACATAAGTCTAACCCATACCGTGGCCCTGAGACACTGCCTGGTTAGCTTGAGCTGACCTGCCCTGCTGTCACAGAGATCCTGGGGTCTGGATACCATGACCACAACCACCACCTTTGCCAAATGGGCCTGATGTATTCTAGTTCCCTAACTTGTGAGAAGTAGATGACCCTACTTCTGTATGTGGTGTTGGTGTAGACCCTCTCTCACTTGATGGTGGTGGAAACATCCTATAGAAACACTGTAATTGGCCCATCTTTCCTCAATCTCGACACTCAAATGGTTCAATTAGGAATTGAGGTTTATTATTCCCAATTATTCTATACTGGAATCACCTCACCTAGTAACCAAAAGTTATGTTCTGAGTATAAGATTCTCCACATGTAATCTCTAGATAATGGTTCATGCTACCGATCGAAGCAGTACCAAATCTTGGTTCCAAAACTCCCTATCTTGCACCTACAGATTCCCAATGATTCCACTCGATAATCAGATCTTGGTTCACAATAACAGACATAGTAGTCAACCAGAAGATATTCACCTACAAGTGGATGTCATACCTGAGGCCATCCTCAAATCGCCTACCCTTTGATAGACCGTCACCCATCAGAATAGGTTTAAAGCACTAGAGATCATTAATGTGGCCAGAGTTTTCCATAAATGATAGAGTTCCTTGCTCTAGATGAATAGAATCATGAGATTTATTGGACCTTAGCGTCTCAAGATAGAAGTATTCATAGAAGACTGTCTGAAAATATTCTCATGCCATGTCCCACTAACGTTTTGTCTGTGTGGAAACATCCCACAACCTCTTGGTAGAATCATGCAACATGTAAGTCATGAGCTGGACCCTCCTATCCAGAGGTGTATCAAGATGTTATAAGGTCAATAACATGGACTCTATCTATGAATTTGCAACCTGTGGACAGCCTTCCCCAAAAATATGGGTGGATGCTGCTGCCGAAAAACTCGAGTCAGTTTATTCATAGACGTGTAAGGCTGTGGTTCTCCCTAAAATGTATGAATGGGCCTCATAAATCCTTCAAAAAATTGTGAATAAGCACCTTTGTCTATTATAATAGCTGTTTCCACAACTGGTATGACTGGAGGGTCCACTGGTATCCCATGGCCTACCACCTCTGGGGTATGATCATCTTTACTCTCATAGATAACAACTGGAGGTCATCGTGGAGGCATGAATCTATAAGGTCAAACACACACTTCATTTCAAGATCATCAAGGTTTACAATTCAAGAGTTAAATAACTAAACATAAGAAGAAAACCCTCAAAGGTCCACAAAATAGGAGTACACAGCGTGTAGAAACCTTACATGGTTTGTACACTTAAGCTCTCACATGGGCATGTACCTCCACATGCCTTGGCATGTAAACGAATTGGGTAAATAATGTGTTATACTGAAACATGACATGTACTAATGTTTTTCCTCCAGGCCATAAACTTTTACATGGACAGATCCACATGGTGTCTACCTTTGTCAAACTACACGGGGTATACCTAAAGAACATGGCATGTTATGCTAAAAACCCAATGTTTTGTGTTCTCTCTCACATGGCCGGACACATGGTCATCTACCACATGGAGTGTACTCAGAGTACACAATATATAATTAAAGAAGTCCTTTTCTTACCGAACAGAAGAACACATGGCATGCATTCAGGGGGCCAGATTCCCTATTTTATGGGTTTCTAGACAGTAAGCCTCTAAAACTTCCCCAGAACCCTTTTTTTGAAATGTAATGAAACAGTGTGAAAAAATCTAATCATCGGGGTCCCATACTCCCCACAAATCAATGTTTGTAAAAATATATTGCACATAACAAAAAAATTTCCACTCTTGTCCAAAACATGATCCACCAAATTCTCATCCATGAGGATCCATACTCCTCAGGGATCAAAGCTTGGATTCCATCCAATTCTAACCATAACACATATCAATGCACCTATCACAACATAAGGTATATCTATCACGGAACCTATCACAACAGAATTCATATATAGCACAAAATCTATCACAACAACATGCAATCAGTAATGCTCCTATATGGCATGGCAAGAATTCATGGCATGTGATTTTAAACAAGTGCATATATGTTGAATGAGATGGAATACCCTCATATAATTAGATTTAAGAAAAATAGAACCACAATAAAAACAATAATAATAGTACAAAACAAATGTGTCACCCAATAGTGAAATATAATCAAATGTAACAACTCAATATCCAATAATCACAAGTCAATTTAAGGGAATTTGGCTTTTCCATGTATGCGAGGTAGCTACCCCCGAGCACAACTTAACACCAAATATATTTGTATTTATATCCCTTATTATTGTCTCCAAACAATAAATCAAACCATAAAAGAAAACCTATGATACCACTTTGTAACGTCGTAGATCTGGATGCCACTCAACTAGTTCCCCATACTCAGTTGGCCACATGGCCTCAAGCTCATCTCCCCAAATGCTAGAGGCTGCCGACTAGTAGTGAGGGATTAGCGTGTGATAGTGGGGAAACTATGCCTTCATTGGCAGAGTGTAACACAACAGAATAAATAATAATAAAAATATAGAAATAGTAAACAACATACTACTTATGTAAATAATAGAATATAGATATTAAATGTAACCAAACATCATTCCACACAAAATATGATGTAGCATGTCACATGTTCTAAGAAAATATCCAAAATAAGTACACTGTAGTAATGAAAAATATATGTCTCAAAAGAAAAAAGAAACAAAAAGAGACTAGGAATCATTGTAAGCCTCAACTCAGTCATATGCTCTCCTACTCTTAAGTAGAACATCAAATAACTATAGCAGGGTACTTTCCCTGATCAACACCTACAATCATATAATTTATTTGGCCTCAAAGCATGAACCAAATAGGGTGTGAGACTAAATCCCAGTAGGCATCCACCCATGTTCTATTCCAATCTATTAGTGGATATATATAACAGACAGTGTACAATAGTGAATGTAGTAAACCAAAAGGTACTCAAAATTAAGGACAATAAATGTCTTAGAAGACAATATAACCAAGTAAAAGTGAAGACCGAATCCAAACAAAAGATTTGGATTAGTAGATACATCATTAGTCATTATATTTCATTATTCAATTCCATTGGATTATATAAAAGTCTTGAGGTCCAGCCTAGGTCTGAAGACCCTCCATATAAAAGACACTATCAACTTGTAAAATAATAATCATTTAATAATTTTCCAATAGAGACCATCCTGGGTATCACTCAATGAATCCTAGGTTCACTCAACATTTTAAATAATCCTTAATGATCCTGACAACCCTATCCGAGGCTCTCTCATGGTCTTTACATAATTAACCTCTTGATCCTGTCCATTGTCTTGTAACCGAGACAATGGTTCACCCAAGGTATATAAGGTGAAATTAGTCACATGATCCCGTCATTGTCTTTTAACTGAGATTGTGTCTCACCCATTATTAATTATGTCTTTTTATCATTTAATTCAATTACACATTCCATCTCAAAAGAAACACATGTGAATTAAACTATCACATGGATTTAACATATTCAACTCACATGGACACATTTTATATAATAACGAACACATGTAAATTAAACTATTACATGGCCAAACAAGGATAACACACATGAAAAAACATATAACAAGACAATTATGAAATTTAAACATTAACAAGGCTTAATATAACAAGTATCTCATGTGGGAAATTCATATAAGGAGAAGTACATTTTTAACAGACCAATAATGGGAATTCAAGTCAATCCTCAAAGTAATTCTCAGCCAAATGGCCATACAAGGGAAACACACCCATGGAGTGGTCCTCAATCAAGGCTTATAACCCTAAACATTCTTTCAAATCATCCAATTAATTACCTAATTATCAATAGTCAATAATAGGGTCCATTATTCAATCAAGAGACACCCTAAAAGTGGATGCATGCCACTCTAACATATATAATCAACTCGACAATCAATGAAAGGCATAAGACAACCCAAATTGTGTTAGTATGACTCTCCTCATCCATTTTCGATCTTAAATTTGACCTAAATTGGAGTATATCTACAAAACAAGTAAAAACACTCAACCCTCAATAACTAGGTCGAGAGAAGAAATCAGAAAGAAAGGCTCAAGAGGAATCAATAACTCATTGAGAGGGATTCAATGGATTCTTTGGTGTTCAAATTAGGTTCGGGATGATGAAATAGGAGAAGAATTCCCATTTTGATTTTTCTAGGGAATGCTACTCGTCAAAATGGATCGTTTCAGTCCATTTACCGAAAATGACGCTACTGCTTGATTTAATAAAAAAAGTACACTTCCTGTACTTGAATCTACATAATGTTTCTGTAAACTTTCTAGCTAGACCATCACATGGTTGTGTACTGGGATTTCATGGCATGTATCCCTCTATATATGGTGTGTACATAAAATTACATGGCATTTAGGCCCTCGACATGTGGTGTAATAGGCCTGCAACCATCCCTTGACCTATTTACTCCCATTTCCTTAAGTATAAACTGAAAAGGAAAGATCATACCTAAAAGTAAGAACTTGTTTCTTACAATGAAAATGTTTTTATTGGTCCTTGGACATTAATATTATTATTAATGGGTATTATGAATCATGCACTTAAATGTATTGATGAAAACTGTGATGATAGATGTTCGTAGCATGGTCAGGTATGTTGGGTGTGTCATGAGTAATACTTCAATAATGAATAATATAATAAAAAGATTTTTCACTTCAATGGAAGTAGATATCTCGTTCCCTTTGTGGAAATGATATATCCTAACTAAATCCATGTCCATGGTGTTTTCTAGGAAATTTCAATTCTAGGAAGTCAAAGAATGAGAAATCAAGCACATGGGTTGACGACACTTGATTGCAACCCGCTTGAATGGAGATATGAGGAAAAAGAGATTACATTACACAATAATCATTCATATTAGGTGAAATGTCTTTGTAACATCAACTTCATTTTCTTTGGTTCCTTGACCCATATCTGGATAGTAATCTTGTAATTTAGGTAAGACCACCAAATGCTAATGATAAAGAGGCCTAGATGGTCACACACTAAGTGTAACCAGTATATTAGTTAAATAATTTATTATTTAACTAGTTGAATAAATATTATTCTTGGTTATGGTTTAATAATTATTCAAGTATGCCTGGTCACATTTATTTCATCACTAATTATTTGGGAGAATATATTGCGGATAGAATATTTATTTATAAGTGAATAATGAAATTATGTTTATTTAATAAACAAAAAGTCATTATTCAAGAACCAATAAATATTGAGGTGGATTGGTGGATCAATTTATAGGTTTGGTGAGAAATAATATTAAATATTATTTGGTTAAATAATATTTAAATATAAAGTACAAGTTAAGCACATGTCATGGAAAAAATATCATTGCTATTATTATTTAACATATGGGTTCACAAGGAATAATAGAATAAGTAACAATACTTTGGATGATTATTTATTATTTCCTCGTGAATTAAATTCTCCATTAATTTATTATTATCTAATTAGCCATGGGGTCATACCACTGGGTAACCAATGGTTGTGTGCAGAACATCCTTGGAGAGAAGCTCTGAAGTCTAGAGAACTCTTCCCTCTCCAAGAACCCTCTGAAGAATGAGAGAGATCCTCCTCCACCAAATCTTGGAGAATTATTTGAAAGTAATTCCCAAGGCCATCATAGGTGTACATCGCATGTGAATGTATATTCTGTGCTAGCACCTGGAGACTCCTTCAGTGATGTACGGAGATACGTGGAGCACATGTGTATCAGCGCTAGAGGAATCCTATCCTTGGATTCTATATCGCCAAAAAATCACACCTCAGATCTATGGTCAAATGCATCAAAAAATAAAGATTCACCTTAGAGTCAATTCATTAATTTAATTAAATTAATTAAAAATAAAATATATCGATCCTCTCTACTTGGTTCTGGGTTCTATCCTTTTTCTTTTATCTTTGATTCAATTCTATGGATACTAGAATTTATCATCGTATTGATCCTGGATTAATCATCGATCATGGGAATTTTAAAATTTGGGTACATGCCCATCATATGATTCCTCTACGCTTGGTACCTATAAGTGGTAAAAGAGGGGTTATATTTTAATTTATAATTATTTAAATAATTCATTGATGATTTAAATTTAATAATTTTTTTGTCAATCCATGTTTAATCATTCTTGTAATCTGAATTTTGAGATATGTTCTTTCTATTTCATTTCTCACAGATCTAATAGAAATGAATAATTTTATGACTAAAATTAAATCGAGGATCTCCTAAGGAGGTACCAGAGATTCTATCCAGGTAATAAGATAGTACATTGTAGTGACCCGAATCTTGACGTACAAGGACATTGCATTACTTTTGCGGAATACTTAGTACATAACAAAAACACACACACAAGGACCGTAATAGTTTAGTGTCTTTGGAAACTCGGAATATAATCTTCTAATCGTGGTGAATGATCTTCAACATCTCCCAAAAAGATCTTATTTTTTTTATACCTAAAACCTTTCTTTATATCCTGGGGAAAATAAAACATAAAAGGGTGTGCTCAAATTCTCAGTAAGGATAAGCATGGATAAAATAAAACATACCATATACATTTGAACTTAAAAAAACATGAATATTAAAAATCATGAGCAACGACATAAGACATGGAAGTACATAAGGCATAGATCATAATGGAACATAAATCATGATAAAATAGCATGGGAATAAAACATGTAATTGTGGCATCCATTAAGCACATGTAATTATTTCCTTAGTAGCCAAGGCATTGCTTCCAAGACCATCTTAGTGGACAAAGTCCCTTTCTGAATCGAGTTCACTCCTCGTTACAGTCCTGTAATAATGAACCGGATTAACTTACCATTCCAGCCATGTCTATCTCATGAGATATAAATCTTTACCCAATG
Organism: Viscum album; assembly: GCA_963277665.1. Lineage (NCBI taxonomy): Eukaryota > Viridiplantae > Streptophyta > Magnoliopsida > Santalales > Viscaceae > Viscum > Viscum album. Next base: position 1,772,367,236 of record OY728152.1, read on the forward strand.
CATTGGAGGGAGATATAGGTCCCACCCATCTCATAATGAAATCATTCTTACTTGTGCCACAAAATAAACATACATCATTCATAATAATCCAATAAATAAAATGGGTTTCATAAACATCATCCCATCATCACATAATCCATATAAAATAAATGGATATCATTTCATAATAAGAAAAGTGAATCCATGTAAATAATATAGAAATTACACTTGAAACATACACATATGAAATAATGTCATCTTAGATGAAAATGGTTTTGATAAAACACTTGAAAAGAATTCTTGAGGAAAATATCCTTTTTTCTTCAAAATCATTTTCTTTTCACAAAATGTCATGTAATTTTAGAAGAAAAAGTTTTTGTTGAAAATAATCATGAAGTATTTTGAAGGAATATTCATGAAAATAAGGCTTTATAAATCCATAAAAATCCTTTCATGCCGTATACGTTAAAAAAACATTTTTATCATACTTTTCCCGGAAAAGTAAAAAAGTACCTCGTAACGTAATCAAAAGAATGATTCCTTACATACCATGTAGTAAAATTCAAAAGTGGGTAAAAGGGACTTTAAACATACATGAAACCATTTTTAGGAAACATGTACATGTATGATAACAATAACCCCAGTAAATACTTATGATTAAGCAATCTCATATAAAAATGAGATTTGAAAAATTATCCCTTACCTTCGGTCTGATATGCTTCGTACGTATCCGAACCTCCTATATAATGATTTAAATAATGTTATTGACTTATTACAGAAGCATATTAATTGTTATGATATCATATATGGTTCACTTATGACTTTATATTACCCGTTCTTTTGTAAATTCCATGTTAAAGAGCATTTTGGGTAAAATTGTTTCATTTGTCGTCCGTGTTTTGACTTGTAATTATTCATATGATTACTTAGATCATGATTACTTACATCCAGAATGTAAAACATGATTTATATATAATATATATTCAGAATATACATATATATAATAGATCGATAAATGGAAATAAATACACCGTTCATGGAGACGGTAGGCCGTACGTACGCATGAACGTTGTTTTCATTTCCTCATTGAATTGAATGGAATTAATTGGATGAAATAGATTTATATATATACATAAATCCAGTATCATTATTATGTCATATATTTCATGATTACTTATTATATATACTTTATAATCATTTATGAATGGTTAATCATTGAGAATGAATCTCATCGCGTCGTGGAGACGGTATTCCGTACGTACGCACGAGCGATGATATCGTTTCCATGATCCTGGAATTTTATTGGAGTGTATGTATACTATTACAGAATCAATATCCCTTTATAATAATCATATATAGTTATTATTTACACCATTATACCCATCCAAGTAAGGTGGTGGTGGAAAATAGATTACACCACGGCGTGGAGACGGTATTCCGTACGTACGCACGCACGGTGATTTCGTTTTTCGTAGGATGGATAGATAGTGAAATAGGGTTGTTTCATACTTATAATAACATATCCGTATATGAGTGATACTGATGTTATTACTTCATAATGAAACAACCTAAGAAGAATAAGTGGAAGAAGAAATAAAGGTGAAAGAATCGGTAACGGAAATTACCTCTTCTTTGAAGCGCCTCTTTGAGACCTCGTCTTAGGGCACTAAATTTGGTCTTTAAAGAAGACAAGAACCTCTAGGATGTTTCTAGGGAAGTGGAGAAGAGAATTTGGGGGGGTTTTTCCAAGCTTGAAGGCTCAAATTGGTGTGAGGAAGAGAGGGAAGAGGTGCCCTTTTATAAGGGAGGAGAGGGGCTCCTTTGGAAAAACAACAAATATTATTTTATTATAAAGCAAAATTCGTTTTTAAATAGCTCCAAATTGAGCTATTTCTAAGATAAGGTGGAGATGGGTCGAAATAATGTCATAAAATATAATTTAGACAAGTTTAGGTTCCTATTTTAACCTTATCATTTAGATTTAACATTAAGTTAAATAATTTTACTTTTACCGTGTCTTCTTGTGTTCTTATACTATAAGGTTAATAAACTTACTATAAGTAGCCAAACGAACCCCAAGTTGTTTATTATTAATATATATAGCCTTATCTAAGTCATTTGGTCGAACCTTGTATTTTTAGGAATAAAATAACAATTAATAATATAATATTTGTTTTAAAAACTATTTTATGTCAATTTTGACACTATTTTGTAATTGATTTTTGTGAAAATCATAACAGAATTATTAGTTCAAAAAATGTTAATTAAATAAATAATAACATGTCATATTAACCTATAAAATTGGTTTAATTCATAAAAAGTCTCAAATTACATTTATTTGGGCATTTATAACATCAATTATGTCAATATTTCATTAATAAGATAATTACTGCATCATCTTTGTGTCATAAATAAATCAACTTTTTAATGTATAAAAATTACAAATAAAATATCATTATGTAGGAAATCTTATTATATTTATAATTAATATTTATAGTCGAATTTATCATATGTAAATCCCTATATTAAAAATTATTTAGTTATTAAACATTGATTTTAACTATTTTAACCCTTCTTTAAGTAAATTAATAATAAATGTCCTAATCTATTCCAAGTGGGCCTAAATGGTCATATTTTATTCCTAATGTTGTTTGTGGTCGAATTACACTTATCCAATAGAATTAGGACATGTGTTAGGGTAATAATAATATCATTTTTACCCTTAATTACCCTATTTACTTTTAACCGTGGTAAAAAAAAAGCAAAAAGTTACTATTCACCAAAAATTATTTTCATCTCATTGAACCACATTTTACTTACTGACATCAACCATGTCTCTCGGATTTTTGAAATTCCACTCACAGAAGCGGTAAAATTATGTTTTATGAAAAATTCATTTTTTTAACTACCACTTAGTGGTTTCACTATTCATCAAAAAATGAAAGTTTCCAGAAAAATACCAAAAATTAGGCCTAAGCTATATTTGATATTATTAATTCAAAAATGATGTCTATTTTACCAAATTAAAAACATATCAGTTGCATTAATTAATTTAAAAATTAATTCCCGTCGTCAAAACAAATAGCGTGTTCTTAAGAGATAATAACTATCAAAAGATTGACAATTGTTTAGGTCTTGTTTAAATGTGCAATTACATCCAATAACCAACATTGTATTAAATTGTAAAAATATATTCTAAATATACTTTAAAACCACTCAAATTAATAATTTATCACTATTAATTATTTCTATTAAAAAGGTTGTTTTTAATTAAAATTTAGTAATTTTCACTATTCATCATAAAATGAAAGTTATCCGAAAAGTACCAAAATTTCACCCTAAGCTAATTTCGATATTCTGAATCCAAAAATGAAGTCTATTTTGAAAAATAAAATTGACAAAATTTCAAAAAGTGGTTATTACTATTCATAACGGCTAGTTTTAATAATATTTTAATAGCATATCGTTGTTTAGTTAAACTCGATATTGCGTACTACACACGCTATCGAGGAAGGTCACGATTGCGTGTAATGCAAGGCAAGTCAAGGATGCGTTTTATGCAAGCTTCTTTTGGTGTAGCATACAACACAATACATTAATGAAATTAAAAATAATATTTTTCATAAAATCTCGGGGTGTTACATTCTACCCCCCTTAAAATGAATTTCTCCCTCGAAATTCGTTGGGGTTATAAATGGTTTACTATTCGAAAGTTTCTTTAATAGAAACCCACATCGTAAAAAGGAATACCAAAACCAATCTTTAAAAGCAAAAGTATGAAACGTAATAGTTACCCAAATAAACTAATCACTGGGTTTCCACATTGGTGAAAATATGGATATGGAAGTGAAATCTAACCATCATGTTCTGTTGGAGAGTGGTAGAGAACATGGCTATGGAAAAGCCAGCAATCAAAAAGCCATAAATTTGTGATGATCTAAGGTACCATCTGATTCATCAGATATAAGAGCACTAGGACAACATTTTTGGTTTTCAAGATCATTACCCTAAAGTTGATGAAATTGGAATTAGAAGAAATACTTTTGTTATTTTAGTATAGTCTTACCATTGGTAGTTGTTTGGACAATTTCCACTTCATCTATTAAAGATATGAAGTTGAATTTGTCAGTCGTTATGTGTTAGCAGATCATGTGATAGAATGATGGGTCATTCCATCTATCTCAAACAAAAGGTTATAAAAGTTATCAAAAAATACATAAGTCCATCTATAGTGAGATTAATCATATATGGTTCCTAAAATGGACTTATACTTCATATATCATACTGCTTAATATAATAAAACTAGTTTCTACTAAACAGGGACTTCCTGTAGGCCAGTGGTAAGCGATAAAGGCCAGTCGCACTTCGGTTGTGGGTTCGATTCCCACAACCTTGTCCGACGCGATGGGTTGTATCCCATCCTGTAGGTTGTCCTTTTTCTAAAAGTACATTACTATAACATCCCATAAATAATATCGAACAAAAAATTCTATACTAACTTATGTCCAACATAATCCATTCCAATCTTTAGGCTTATCCAAAATAATGATGTCTAATCTCATATTATAGTGAAAACGGTTACCAAAGAGTTCATACAACTTGCATGTAAATACCATTGTTGATCCCCATATATCATGAGATATGTCTTGTTGGTCACATTCCAAACATTCAAAGGCCTTAATCATGTATTATCTTGAATAAAAAATGAATACCCATTGAACCTTATTGAAAACATTAATGCTGTTAAAAGTTAACTCTTTCCACATACCAAAATCCTCAAAATTCTATATACTCAAACCATGATATCACTTAGTCCTTATATCAATCATGAGCTCATGTATACTGTCAAACATTTCATTTTTTCCTTATCCCTTCATTATGCGTATATCATCTTTTTTCCAAAAATATCTCAATCACTTTCCATGGTTACCGGTACCATAAAATTATTGAAAACCACAATATACCAATACATAAATATTCCAATATTCCACGATACTATATACAACATTATTTTGGAATCCCATTACATAAACACTTAATCATTCCACCACATCGTTGTCATATTCAACATCGCCAATAGTGATCGCATGTGACTTCCCTTTGTCCTTTGCCTTAAGTGGTTTCTCATGTCGATCATCACTAACCCTTGGATTAGGGCATTTATTAGCATAATTCCCCATTTCCTTGCACTTGAAGCATTGAAGTGTAGTAGGTTCATTCTGTGTATCCCTTCCTTATTTTTCATCATTAGACATCTTCTTCCCATCATTGCAGCATTTAAATGCCTGATGACCTTACTTTCCACATTTGAAACATATACTTATCCCTTTAAGACAATCTCCACCATGCTTCTTTCCACACTTTGAGCATAAGGAAACATTCATCTTCTTTTCACCATTATTCTGAGATTTCTCCTTGAACTCCATCTTTCATTTCTTGTCAAAAGTATGAGATGGATAAGTAACACCAAATTCCATTTCTACCTTGATAGCACAACTCACAATTTATTCATAGCTACTGAAGTCTCTTATAGCTAATTCCCTTCGAAGATTTGGTTTTAAGACACTGAAGAATCGATCAACTTTACTTTCAGGTTGGATGATAAATCCAGATGCATACCCTGCAAGCCTTGTAAAATTCGCTTCATATATACCAACAGATTCATCATCCTTTTTCTATAGTTCAAGAAACTCCTTCTCCATCTTTGTTCGAAGAATACGAGGGAAGTACTTATTGAAAAATAAGTTCTTGAACTCATTCCATTCAATGGACTCAATTTCATCTCTTGGCCTCATATTCTTGATAAGATTCCACCATTGATCAGCATCACCTTCCAAACGATACACTGCTAAGATGACTTTATCATGTTCAGAACATTGAAGAAATGAAAATATCTTTTCAGTAGTACTGATCCATTGTTCGGAAACAAGTGGATCAGAAGACCCACTGAAAGAAGGTGGACGTTGCCTCATAAAGGACTCAATAGAATATTCTTCCCTTCTCTGCTCATTTGGAAGTCCAGAATGATTCATAGATTGTGTAAGTATAGAAATAATATTTTTCACTCCATCTCCCATAACATTTGTTTGTTCAGGAGTACAATCATTGCATTGTCCATTGCATTGACCAACACGGTTCCTTCGGGTTCCAGCGATCGTCTAAAACCCAAAAAGAATAGTGTGAGAGGAAAAAATCATGCTAGGGAAAACAACATAATAAAGGGGGAGTACCTTCAATATCTAACATCTTAGGTTACCGTAATTCTATTACTATAACCTATACTTATACTTAACCTTAGGGACATCCCTAGACATACCTTAGAAATATCTCTAGGGATCTCACTAAATTTCTCGCATCCTAGTTTCCAAATGTTGACTAAACATTTCCTCTGATACCAGCTGTAGTGACCCGAAGCTTGACATACAAGGAAATTACATTACTTTTGCGGAATACTTAGTACATAACAAAAAAACACACACAAAGACCGTAATAGTTTAGTGTCTTTGGAAACTCGGAATATAATCTTCTAATCGTGGTGAAAGATCTTCAACATATCCCATAAAGATCTTCTTTTTTTATACCTAAAACCTTTCTTTATATGCTGGGGAAAAGAAAACAAAAAAGGGTGAGCTCAAATGCTCAGTAAGGGTAACCATGTATAAAATAAAACATACCATATACATTTGAACTTAAAAAAACATGAATATTAAAAATCATGAGCAACGACATAAGACATGGAAGTACATAAGGCATAGATCATAATGAAACATAAATCATGATAAAATAGCATGGGAATAAAACATGTAATTGTGGCATCCATTAAGCACATGTAATGATTTCTTTAGTAGCCAAGGCATTGCTTCCAAGACCATCTTAGTGGACAAAGTCCCTTTCTGAATCGAGTTCACTCCTCGTTCCAGTTCTGTAATAATGAACTAGATTAACTTACCATTCCATCCATGTCTATCTCATGAGATATAAATCTTTACCCAATGCATTGGAGGGAGATATAGGTCCCACCCATCTCATAATGAAATCATTCTTACTTGTGCCACAAAATAAACATACATCATTCATAATAACCCAATAAATAAAATGGGTTTCATAAACATCATCCCATCATCACATAATCCATATAAAAGAAATGGATATCATTTCATAATAAGAAAAGTGAAACCATGTAAATCATAGATACATTACACTTGAAACATACACATATGAAATAATGTCATCTTAGATGAAAATGGTTTTGATAAAACACTTGAAATGAATTCTTGAAGAATATATCCTTTTTTCTTCAAAATCATTTTCTTTTCACAAAATGTCATGCAATTTTAGAAGAAAACGTTTTTGTTGAAAATAGTCATGATGTATTTTTAAGTAAGCTTCATGAAAATAAGGCTTTATAAAACCATAAAAATCCTTTCATGCCGTATACGTTAAAAAACATTCTTATCGTACTTTTCCCAGAAAAGTCAAAAAAGTACCTCGTAACGTAATCAAAATAAATATTCCTTACATAACATGTAGTAAAGTCAAAAGTGGGTAAAAAGGACTTTAAACATACATGAAACCATTTTTAGGAAACATGGACATGTATGATAACAATAACCCCATTAAATACTTACGAATAAGCAATCTCGGATAAAAATGAGATTTGAAAAATTATCCCTTACCTTTGGTCTGATATGCTTCATACGTATCCGAAACTCCTGTATAATGATTTAAATAATGTTATTGACTTATTACAGAATCATATTAATTGTTATGATATCATATATGGTTCACTTATGACTTTATATTACCCGTTCTTTTGTAAATTCCATGTTAAAGAGCGTTTTGGGTAAAATCGTTTCATTTGTCATCCGTGTTTTGACTTGTAATTATTCATATGATTACTTAGATCATGATTACTTACATCCAGAATGTAAAACATGATTTATAAATAATATATATTCAGAATATACATATATATAATAGATCGATAAATTGAAATAAATACCCGTTCATGGAGACGGTAGGCCGTACGTACGCATGAACGTTGTTTTCATTTCCTCATTGAATTGAATGGAATTAATTGGATGACATACATATATATATATACATAAATAAAGTATCATTATTATGTAATATATTTCATGATTACTTATTATATATACTTTATAATCATTTATGAATGGTTAATCATTGAGAATGAATCTCATCGCGTCGTGGAGATGGTATTCCGTATGTACGCACGAGCGATGATATTGTTTCCATGATCATGGAATTTTATTGGAGTGTATGTATACTATTACAGAATAAATATCACTTTATAATAATCATATATAGTTATTATTTACACCATTATACCCATCCAAGTAAGGTGGTGGTGGAAAATAGATTACACCACGGCGTGGAGATGATATTCCGTACGTATGCACGCGCGGTGATTTCGTTTTCCGTAGGATGGATAGATGGTGAAATAGGGTTGTTTCATACTTATAATAACATATCAGTATATTAGTGATACTGATGTTATTACTTCATAATGAAACAACCTAAGAAGAAGAAGTGGAAGAAGAAATAAAGGTGAAAGAATCGGTAACGGAAATTACCTCTTCTTTGAAGCACCTCTTTGAGACCTCCTCTTAGGGCACTAAAATTGGTCTTTGAAGAAGACCAGAACCTCTAGGATGTTTCTAGGGAAGTGGATAAGAGAATTTGGCAGGGTTTTGCGGAGCTTGAAGGCTCAAATTGGTGTGAGGAAGAGAGGGAGGAGGTGCCCTTTTATAAGGGAGGAGAGGGGCTCCTTTGGAAAAACTAAAAATATTATTTTATTATAAAGCCAAATTCGGTTTTAAATAGATCCAAATTGAGCTATTTCGAAGCTAAGGTGGGGATGGGTCGAAAGCCTCTCATCCAATAGAATTTATACAAGTTTAGGTTCCTTTTTTAACCTTATCATTTAGATTTAACATTAAGTTAAATAATTTTACTTTTACCGTGTCTTCTTGTGTTCTTATACTATAAGGTTAATAAACTTACTATAAGCAGCCAAAAGAACCCCAAGTTGTTTATTATTAATATATATAGCCTTATATAAGTCATTTGGTTGAACCATGAATTTTTAGGAATAAAATAACAATTAATAATATAATATTTGTTTTAAAAACTATTTTATATCAATTTTGACACTATTTTGTAATTGATTTTTTTGAAAATCATAACAGAATTATTAGTCATAACAATGTTAATTAAATCAATAATAACATGTCATATTATCCTATAAAATTAGTGGAATTTATAAAAAATCTGAAATTACATTTATTTGGGTATTTATAACATCAATTATGTCAATATTTCATTAATAAGATAATTACTACATCATCTTTGTGTCATAAATACATTAACTTTTTTAATGTATAAAAATTATAAATAAAATATCATTATGTAGTAAATCTTTTAATATTTCTAATGAATATTTAAAGTCGAATTTATCTTATGTATAACCCTATATTAAAAAATATTTAGTTATTAAACATTGATTTTAACTATTTTAACCCTTCTTTAAATAAATTAATAATAAATGTCCTAATCTAATCCAAGTGGGCCTAAATGGTCTTATTTAATTTCTAAGGTTGTTTTTAGTCAAATTACACTTATCCAATAGAATTAGGACTTGATTTAGGGTAATAATAATATTATTTTTACCCTTAATTACCCTATTTACTTTTAACTGTGGTAAAAAAAAGTAAAAAGTTACTATTCACAAAAAATTATTTTCATCTCATTGAAGCACATTTTACTTACTGACATCAACTGTGTCTCTCGGATTTTTTAAATTCCACTCACATAAGTGGTAAAATTATGTTTTATGAAAAATTCATTTTTTTAACTACCACTTAGTGCTTTCACTATTCATCAAAAAATGAAAGTTTCCAAAAAAATAACAAACATTAGGCCTAAGTTATATTTGATATTATGAATTCAAAAATGATGTCTATTTTACCAAATTCAAAACATATCATTTGCATTAATTAATTTAAAAATTAATTCCCATCGTCAAAACAAATAGTGTTCTTAAGAGATAATAACTATCAAAAGATTGACAGTTGTTTATGTCTGGTTTAAATGTGAAATTACATCCAATAACCAACAATGTATTAAATTGTAAAAATATATTCTAAATATACTTTAAAACCACTCAAATTAATAATTTATCACTATTAATTATTTCTATTAAAAAGGTTGTTTTTAATTAAAATTTAGTAATTTTCACTATTCATCATAAAATGAAAGTTATCCGAAAAGTACCAAAATTTCACCCTAAGCTAATTTCAATATTTTGAATCCAAAAATGAAGTCTATTTTGAAAAATAAAATTTACAAAATTTAAAAAAGTGGTTATTACTATTCATAACGGCTAGTTTTAATAATATTTTAATATCATATCGTTGTTTAGTGAAACTCGGTATTGCGTACAACACACGCTATCGAGGAAGGTCGCGATTGCGTGTAATGAAAGGCTAGTCAAGGATGCGTGTTATGAAAGCTCCTTTTGGTGTAGCGTACAACACAAGACATTATTGAAATTAAAAATAATATTTTTCATTAAATCTCGGGGTGTTACATACATGCTATGTATTCGGAGTTACATGCTGTGTCACATACTCTGCAAGCCATGTAATCCAGATCACACACCGTGAAGTTGTGTTCAGTGTGACTGGAGTAATTCAAAAAATACTCAATATGTGTGCATTAATGAAAGATGATATAATTAATTCTTATACTATGTTTTAACCACGACAGACCGGTGCATGGTCAGGCAGACTATGCACTATGTGGCCTACTGGACATGGCATGTAGCCTCTTCGGGTTAGGGTCAAGTCATGTATCCCATAGATAGATTACCCGAATTGTGACCATGTAACATAGATTCTACATGGCATGTGTCCCACTAGACATGTCGTGTACTCTGAAGATTTACAAATTACACCTCACACACCGTTTCTATAAGCATGTATTATGGATGGATGGTGAGAAGGATTCATGTCATGTAGTCAGATCTACATTGTTTCCTCTGGAATTGGGGATGACCTTATTGATTTAAGGTTCAGACATTCCAATCGGTTTCTAACGGGTTTGTACATAGAACCGGAAACATCCAATGATTCCATATCCTATTGGACCTACTTTCCAAAGGTAGGCGCTCAATAGTTGTGGACTGATGAGGCTTAAGAATTTGTATTGGTCGAAAGGATGGGAGGTCAGATTCATCACACCTTTTTGAGGGGAATTATTGTCTACTCCGGGACTCTCTTTATAGATTTAAGTTATGTTGGTGAATCCTTATTACATTACCAAGTATAAAATGATCTTTCCTTTAGATCTGACAATCAATGATTGATATGTAGGAAATTTAGAGAATCTTTTATATGTATTCAAGGTTCTTCATCGATAGAGAATCATCTTTATTTGTTAGAGATTCTTAGTCAATGGTATCCTTCAATACATAAAAGTCTCTTGGTCATTATGATGACCATACTAGTTTTAAAGCCACTCAGTGGGGCACTTGTAGTTTATTGTCATTCAGAAGGACATGGATTATTTTAGATTTGGGATCGTACCCGCAGATGGGCTACCTACATTTACTTTTTTTTGGAAAAGGAATAAGAGCCCACATAGTTTGAGTAAGGGAGTATGATGTTTATGCATGATTGATGGCTGAAAATAAAGATTTCATGATTACGTTTACCCTCTAAGATCACGTGAGTCATGATCGGTGTGAGAAATAAGAGGTATTGGTGAAACCAGTCAATTGTGCCACAATAGATGCAATGATGTGGGGCTTATGTAAGTATGACATCCCAAAATAGATGAGGATTAAGATTTACTTCAGGGAAGAATTCCAGGAACAAGGTCCATAAAGGTATATGTACATCATAGAGATTTTGGTACTCTAACTTGGGGCTTACTCCGGAGGAAGATGTCCAAATTAGGAGGGGACTCATGATTGGGTTTTACTGCTGAGAAGCTAGCCCATATCAAAAGTAAATTAAGACTGGTTAAGAGAAATTAAGAATGGGGCTTACTCCTGATAAGGAAGCCCAGGTTAAGGGATTTGGGGCTTACTTCAAAGGAGGATGACCATATTTGTATATTTTTAGACTGAGGATTATTCCTAAAGAGGAAACCCAGGTTAAGAGAACCATGGTTGGGGCTTACTCCTAAGGAGGATGCCCATATTTGGGAACTTTAAGACTGGGGCTTACTCCTGAGAAGGAAGCCTAGGTTAAGGGAATTATGACTGGGGCTTACTCTTGAGGAGGATGCCCAAATTAGGGTATTTGGGGCATACTCATGAAAAGGAGGCCTAAATTAATGAGGACTTGGGGATTACTCCTAAGAGGGTGCCCAAATTAATGAGAATTTGGACTGGGGCTTATTCTTGAAAAGGATTCCCATATTAGAGGACTTGGGGCTTACTCCTAAGGAGGATGCCCAAATTAATGAGAATTTGGAATGGGGATTACTCATAAAAATGAGGCCCGTATTAAAGGACTTGGGGCTTACTTCTAAGGAGGATTCCCAAATTAATGAGAATTTGGACTGGGGCGTACTCCTTAAAAGGAGTCCCATATTAGAGGACTTGGGGCTTACTACTAAGGAGGATGCCCAAATTAATGAGAATTTGGACTGGGGCTTAATCATTAAAAGGATGCCCATATTGGATGACTTGGGGATTACTCCTAAGGAGGATTCCCAAACTAATGAGAATTTGGACTAGGGCTTAATCCTGAAAAGGAGGCCCATATTAGAGGACTTGGGGCTTACTCTTAAGGAGGATGCCCAAATTAATGAGAATTTGGACTGGGGATTACTCCTGAAAAGGAGGCCCATATTAGAGGATGTGGGGCTTACTCCTAAGAATTATTCCCAAATTAATGAGAATTTGGACTGGGGATTACTCCTGAAAAGGAGGCCCATATTAGAGGACTTGGGGCTTACTCCTAAGAGGATGCCCAAATTAATGAGAATTTGTACTGGGCCTTACTCCTGAAAAGGAGGCCCATGTTAAGGGAAATTATGACTGGGCCTTACTCCTAAGGAGGATGCCCATGAATAGGGTTCTCTTATCTTAAATAATGAGGTTGAATGAATGAAATCTCTAACTTTAGTGACATAAAGATGTGTAAATCACTAGGTTTTGAGAGATATTCCACGAAATTCCTTTCAGATAAGGAATTCAATCACGAAAACATGCCATAAATGGATTTGAAGAGTGTCTTGAAGACTGAATATTGAATAGGAAAGGTGGAATGGCATAAGAGAGGTGAAATGGGCAGGAAGGGCACCCAAAAGTAGAAGGGCGCAGAAGTCTTGGGGGGTCGCCCAAGTACAACATGGGCACACAAGTCTTGGTTTCGCAAGTATTCTTGCGCGACACATATTCACTTGAGCGATCCTTGAACGGTAGAGTAATACTTGGGCAATCGTTGACCAAAGCCTTTAGAATTATCTCGAGGTACTTCCAGAAGAGTGGCGCGCATGTTTCAATGAGTAGGTAAGGAGGTGCGCAAGTGTGTCCATTTCCCTTAAAGTTAAAACACTTAGGCGCACAAGTGTTAGTGAATTCTAACACTTAGACCTTATTCCTCTTGTTTATACCTTCCATTCTAGGTAAAGAATTACCTTAGAAGTGTTCGAAAGTCTTGAAGAAGAGACTTGGCCGTTCAGAGCTCTGTATCTGAATTCTGAAAAAAAAATCCCTCCAATGGGGGGCCCACCGGGGGTATTTATAGGCTGAAGAAGACCCTGAGCGGTTTTCAAAGAGGGTGTTCAATTCACTTGTGTGACCATTAGGTGGCGCACAAGTGTACTTGCGCGATAGTGAGGGAACTTGCACGACCCAAAGGTATTTGACTCCTTTTTCATTCTTTTGTCGATTTTTTTGATGTTTTCTTCAAAGGATGAATCAATTTGTGCTAAGTCATTTCCCTTTCCATTCCTTTAGACAATGTGATGAAAAGGAGCGTCAACAAAAATACCCCCTCAGTGTTTGATCAGAAAGAACAAGGATGTGACTCTGAGTAAAAGAAAAAAACCAAAGGGAAAGAGGCGTGCAGGTGTTAAGTGCGCGACTGTCATCGCACAGGGGCGGGTCGTGCAGGGCTGGAGTGCGCTGGCTATAGGCGCACAGGTGGGTGGCCTGGCCTATATATATGTGCTCATTTGTCGTGCATAGCATCAAATTTTGGATTTTCGAGCTCTCGCCGCGTAGGTCACCTTCGTCGTGCAAGTTGATCTCTTTTCCTCTTTTCCTTTGCTGTCGCACTGCTGTCAAGGTACCTGGATTTTCACGGTGATACTTGGGCACTAAATACTTGTATGATACATTATACTTGCGCGACACATCCAAAATTGAGCGCCAAGATCTGACTTGCGCGCCTTAATGCCTTTGCCATTTTTTTTGAATTCTTTCACAAATTTTATGATAAATCAACTTACATAAGGATTAATTATTCAACTTTTGTGCAGATTCAAATGGATACCAAAAGAATTGGAACAGCTGATGAACTGGAAAGAAAAAGTCTTGATGATATGATAAACATCATTGGCCATGATTATTATACCGTCTGTGATAGCACTCTTCCAGATTTTTCCAAGTATCTGAAGAAATATCACTTTGATTTCCCAAAAAGCACTTATCTGCCTTTGTACGGTTATGGTCATCTGTGAGAAGTCACTATTCCAGAAGAAATGAAATATCTCCCATTTTTGTGGTTTCGAAATTACACCAACTTTACTTCAGCAAATATCCCATGTGGAGGAGGATTTATAAATGCTGGAATAGTGGAGAAGGCCCACATGATGCATCATAGCCCTTGTACGCCAAATATAAACCACATAAGTCTGAGCTGCAACCACATTTTCATCCTTCAATCTTCCGAAATGCTCAGACGGATCAATCCAAAGGCTGGAAGAAAAGTTGGGACTTCCGTCCTGGGGGAGGTGTGAATCCAACTTGGATGTGGGAATACTGGGTGTGACAAACCTGTGCATTGTTTGTCGAGGATTTGAAAGGAGTGGTGATATACGAAGCTATCTAGGTTGGGAAAACATATGTTTATAGAAATGATAACTTCGTGCCGGAGATACTCAGCCACTGGAGCCTAGAAACCAATTCTTTCCATCTGACTCAGGGAGAAGTAGTCATCAATCTATGGGATGTCCACAGGATCTCAGGGGATCCAATTTTGGGCGACATGTATGATGAATTCATTCCTCCCAAGGTGACTTGGAATGATTCAGAGAAGACTCCTGCTTTGGATCAGGAATTATTTAAAATCTTCCACAGGCTCAAGAGTTCAGAGACCTCCATAACTCATTCTAGAAAGGATTATCATCCATAGGAGTGGATGAATATATTTATAATTGAGAAGAAAGAGAAGGATCCAAAGGATAAGGAGACGAAGGATAAAGGATCCAAGAAAAAGAAATCCAAGGATAAGAGGCCCACCCGTCCTACCACCTGCCTAGAAACCGAGAAGAGGGGTGCTCCTGGAACATTCTGGCCAACTCTAGAAGCAGGAGAGTTTGAGAAATGGGGATCTGAGGTGAATCAAAGGATCCTAAAGAAGACTCGTCTGGCGGGATTATTATCTTTGTAGCTCAGTATTTATCTATTGCCAGTCAGGGACTCGAAGGGAGGTATCAGGCCAGGGACCTTCGTTATTGCGGCAAAGTTGGATGAGGAAAAAGTGGTTGGGTTGGCTACCCACATTTTAACAAAGATTTATAGAATTTTACTTCATGTCTTCATGGGTAAATATCCTTTGAGAATATTGGGACCATTCCACGTTTTATGGGGATGGATCGCCACTCACTTCAGGACTTATAATGTACAGAATGGAGTACAAATTCTTGGACGTTCTTTCATGACATCAGTGCAAGAATTCTCTAGAATTTCTCCATTAGATCTTAATTCCTATGAAATGAAAGTGAGGCTGAGAATGTTTAAGTAATTCAACTTCTTTACCTATGGAAATCCGCCAACCGGGCGGTTTGTTGATGATGGAACAACCAACTTGGATTTGAGGGCATACATGCTGGCCTGTAGAGATGGTGTACTGGTCGCCAGGATTGATGAAGAGATTATATGTGAGGCCTATGCTCCATATAGATTTGAATTCCAATTCAAGTGTTTTCAATAAGTTGTTGTATCTCCCCCCGTACATGTCAGGGTAGAGCAACATCTGATGGTTTCTCGGCAACTGTGGTTGCTAATGTCTAGGGAGAATACTGGGGTAGTGTTTGATCTACCAGTTGAAAGAGCAGCACATAACTTGACTACAAGTTATGCCGAGCACTAGATAGCATCATACCATAATGGGGTGCTAAATCACCCAGTTTATCAGGTGGGGAAAAGGAAGAGGACTGTAGAGAAAGAAAATGTTCCTCATGAAGGTGATTCTTCCACACCTAAAGCTGATTCGCTAGATTCCTCCTTTAGAACTGATTCACCGGATTCCCATGATGGGGATGATGAGGCACAACAAGGGGCAAAGCAGCCTCGTTCCCGATATAATCCTCCAGTTAGAATCAAAAGACCTACTCCATCAACTCCTTATGAGTTACTTCATTGTGGTAATTTAATAACCATCACTTTATAAAGCAATAAGTATTATTTTCCTATTTTCTATCAATAGGTTCAGGAGCTTGGAAGAAATTGAAGTCGAAGATTGTAGGAACTTCCTCGCAGCCTTTGGGTACACACACTGAATATCTATGACCAGAGGCTGTCCAGACATGATAGAGTTTATACTATGTTATTGAAACTGCCCGACTAGATTTATGCGAGGGGCTACATCTCCCTGGAATAGGGACTCTACTGGATTCTACCGATATTAATTTCAAAGATAGCCCCGATGAAGTGCGAGCTCATATCAGAGATCTGGAAATGCTCATATATGCCACCGATGATTCAATTCTTGTCACCAAGCGGGTGAAGGAAATGATAGATCATAGCGCCGCTGAGGGGACTGATGAGGAGTGGCACGATTATGTGGCCTCTGAAGATGTAAGTTTTCTTTCCTTATTTGCCTTACAACATGATTTCAGTCAAAGACTTATTAATTAAGGAAATTATTTTCTTCATCCTACAACTTGCAAAGAAAGGAACTACTGAGGTTCCTTCACCACAATATAGCCCTGGTGGTAGTGCCATCTGGGCTGCTGCTGAATCTCCTCACAAGTCGGGTGAGATATCTCCGGGCCAGCAGGCCATGGATGAGGAGTCAGACATGGCTTTACATTCTCCCATTCAAGTACCTATTATGGTGACTGCTGACACTCCCAGGAAGACAAAGAAGCAAAGGAATTGGAGAAATAAGTACACAACTAAACTCTTCATCAGTAGTGGTAAGTCATTTGGATAATCCTGAATTTCAAATCATGAAAAAGATTACTCATTTTCCTTAGTATTTCATGGGATTCTTCAATTTCCCCTATGAGGGAGAGGATTGATCCTCCTTTGAGGACCACAGAGGGTGCTGTGGAACAATCACAAATTCAGACTGACTTGGCTACTCCTAGAGAGGAGCCAACATCTGTTCCCAGTATCCCTCCTACTACTGTTGCAAGAAGAGAAGAACATGTTTCTGGTAAGTTAACAATGCTTCATAAAATGTTGAATGAAACATCGAATGACTTCCATTCTGTGATAATTCAGGTTCAACCCCTGCATTAGAGCTTTTGGCGGCTATTGCAACTGATACCGTGATTTTATCTGAAGATGTTGTCCTGGGTCAAGGACCGCAAGATGAAGGTCGCCAAGAAGACACATCAAATGTCCCACTGGTGAGACTAACCAGGATTCTGAGATGACATTAGATGAAATGATGGAAGTTGGCGCATCTTTCGAAGATTTTATAAATCATGTTAAATTACCATGTAATTTAGAAGAATATGGATGTGAGTTTTATCCTTCATCCTATTAAAAAATATCTTCTTATTACATGTCTAATCATGATCGGTTCAAATGTCCAGTTCTGTCTGAGCAAGCTGCTGAACTAACCATTCCTGAAGGGGGTACAAAAAACCCTACTATTGCAGAAACATTAACACAAGTGGAGATGAACCCAGTGGAGCTTCCTCAAACTCATCTTGAAAATCCTGTCGAACCTAGGAAAGATGGGGAGGAGCCTTCTCAGGTTTCTGATCTACCATTGGGTAAGGGATAAGAATATTTGTGACTGTATTTAATTTGCAAGACAGTCAATTAACTTTTGTTATCCTTTGAAACTAACCAAAGCATTAAATTGATTATCCAGGGCTATCAATTTCAGTGGATAGATCTGGAGGTGAGGCCTCAGCCTCCGCCCCAACAGGAATTGAAAGTGAAGAAGCACAGGTCAGGGGGGAAGGAGCCGAATAGGGCACTTATTTTAGTGAATTAATCCCAGATTACATTCCCCCCTGTGACAGTGATGCCGAGTTGGATATGGAAATACAGAAGGGATTCCAATTTTCACGACGCAAGGCATGAAAAAACATATGGAAGATCATATCTGATGTTCCTTTAGAAGATATATCATCGAATATCCCTCAACTGTCATCCCTATTTGTCATACTAGGACTTGGAGGTTTTGGATATCTGAAGATCCATGCCGCAGTGAAGCAAGTCATTGTAAGGAGGGAGGAGGAGAAAAAGTGCCGTGATGATCTGACCAGGGTGAAGCTATCAGTCAACATCAGTGAATTTGAGGCTGTGGTATCCCGAGCTGAGGCTGATTATGCTGACAAGATGAAGGAGCTGAAGCATAAGATCAAAGATAAAGTCGTCCAGCAGATGCACCTTCAGAAACAGTTGGATTCAATTACTGGGGAACTTGACCAACTGAATAATTCACTGGAGGGAGATCAAACGAATGGTATGAAATCCATCGCAGATGCCAAGAGATCACTCCATCAGGTTGAAAAGAGTGAAGTTGGTCGGGTGCATGAGCTTCAAGTAGCTGCTGATGAAGCTCGGGATGCTGTTCATCAAATGAAGACTTCTGTTGACAACCTCTTGTAATTTCATGGAAAAGAGAAGAGACTCCAACCTATGGATGTCCATCTAATCTCTTGTGCATCAATGAAAAATATTTTCATCTTCAGTCATTTATGCACGCATTTCCTTTGCTACATGCTTTAGATTTTTACCTAAGCCAACGAGCCTAGTAATCATAGTTTGATTTTTACTAGGATTATTATAAATAACCCTACAAACTTTGAATATTTTAATTTCTCAATATTACCTAAATCATAAAAAATGTATGTTTAATGAGCAGGAACATGACTTTTATTCAGAGTTCCCTTATCTTTTGTGGGTAGTTTAAAGTCATGCACATCAGACATAAAGAGGCTAATGTTTATGTTCGAAATAGATTTGACCGAAATGGATTAAAATTGACTCAATTATTTGAAAATTTATCTGAAAACATATTACCACACTCAATTATGATGGAAAATATGTAAACTACGACTTAAGAAAATTTGAATCTGAGGAATGATATGAAAAAGAGCTAAAAGGAATTAGAAGAAGTAGTTCCCAAGAATGAAGTTACCATTATTTAACAAACTCATTAGGGGGTTGAATTATGCAGGGCCACCTAAGGGCATTGGCTGCACAGTCAAATAAATAGCATCTTTTGGCTGACAAGTCCATTATGTAGACTACTTATGCAAGGCCGCCTTAGGGCACGTGCTGCATAGTCAAGAAAAAGAACTCTCAGAAATTTACTTTTATACTACTAAGAAGCCATTGAATGTTTATGGGGATTCATGTTTTCCAAAGTATAGAGTTTTCTGTATGGAAAAAGGTATTTGAATATGGAGAAGATATTTTCAATCAAGATTGTCTAAGAATTGGATGAATATTACTCCTACGAAGGTCTGACCCAAACGTAGGGAAGGAAAATATAAACCATAGACTTGAATAATTTCAAATCATGAAAAGGAATATGAGAAAAATATGTTAAGGATGGCTATTTTTTTGCAGATCCCTACCTTATTTTCATTAATACAAATAAGGAAAAAAGAGTTTTTCCTCCCAAGAATGAAGTTACCACTATTTAACAAACCCATTAGGGGGTTGAATTATGAAGGTCCACCTAAGGGAATTGGCTTCATAGTCAAATAATAGCATCTTTTGGATGATAGGTCCATTATATAGACTACTTATGCAAGGCCGCCTAAGGGAACATGCTGCATAGTCAGGCAAAAGAACTCTTGGGTATCAATCCTTTTGTGATTATAAGTTAAGAAAAGGGTTATGAAGATCTGGAAATATTTAAGGTTAAGATTTATGACACATAAAAAATGGGTATTGTTCAATGTATGTAAAGATACATAGATCAATTCTAACCATAATCACGTTGTGGCTAGGTCCTGAATTGAAATACTATACTTCACTACGTATCCCATAAGGATGGGAATCAAGCCATACGTAGTTCTTGAAATATAGTTTAACGTCGTGTGGGATGAAAGTATGAGAGATATTAGTTTAGGGTCATAGAGCACAGACCATTATAAGAAATACACAGTGTGTGTTTTCATGGGGACTTTTCAGCCAGGGGACTGAAAGTGGAATTTGGGGTTAGACCCAAAAGACTTGGAGCTGGATTTGAGGGACACTAAAACGTTCCTACGTATCCCATAAGGATGGGAATCAAGCCCCCGTAGTTCTAGAAATACCTTCTGTACAAATTTGGTTTGTACATGTGAAGGGTGAAAGGGGAACTTTAGTGCAATGATGGTTTAACCCAAGATAAAAGGTTCAGGTATTGCCATATATGCACATAGTTTTTTGGAATATAACATGATTGAAAATCAAAGTAAATAATGATTCCCTCTCAGGTGAGGGTAACAAAGAATATTTTAGTTTATTGTAAAACAAGACAAAAGTGCTTTATAGTTTAACTTCATATAGCAAGGATGAAGGTGAACCAATGTAAAGATATTGATTCTAGGGGCGGTTTCACGAATCAACATCGTATGAGATGGAGGTGAACCAATGTGGAGAGATTGGTTTTGGGCTTGAAAATTGGGAGGTTGCCTACGTACCCAGCCTTAAAGGCAAGGATCAAAGTCTGCATAGTTTAATTAAATAATGAATTAGTGATCAAGTTGTTTTTGGGGACAACGATGTAAAAAATGATGTTGGGACTTACACGTGGTTAGCGGCTGAAAGAGGGTGTTATGGTTGAAATTTTCTCTAAGATCACATGATTCATACTATGTGTGAGAAACAAGTGGTAATAACAACCTTAACGATGCACAATTTAATTTCATGTAGGACATATGAAGGGACTATACAGTTTAAAGTCTTGATGTTAGGACTATTGGTGCTGCACAATTTAGTGTCATGTAGAAGAGACAAAAATATAGTTTCACATCATGTAGGACGTATTAAGGGATTACTATACAGTTTAGCGTCATGTAGTTAGGACGATGGGGAAAATACAGTTTAATGTCATGTTCGACAAAAAGAGGACTGTGTAGTTTAATGTCATGTAGTAAGGACAAAATAAGACACATTTTAACGTCATGTTAGACGTATTAAGGACTTTTCCCCAGTTTAAAGTCATGTTGGATGAAAAAAAGACGATACAATTTAGCATCATGTTGGATGAAAGTGAGAATAGTTTAAGGTCATATACATTGACCATTACTGTATAGTTTAACGTCATATAGGACGATGAAAGGGACATAGTTTAACGTCTTGTGGGATGATAGAAATTCCAATAGTTTAAGGTCATATGCATGGACCGTTGGTTATGCAGTTTAACATCTTGCGGGACATAAGGGACTTCTGTACAGTTTAGTGTCATGTAGTTTGGATGTCACAATTTAACGTCATGTTGGACGTTAGGGACATGAAAATAGTTTGAGGTCTTATGCATGGACCATGGATGGTGTAGTTTAACATCATGGTGGACGTTAGGGACATGAAAATATTTTAAGGTCATATGCATGGACCGTAGATGGTGCAGTTTAACGTCGTGCTTGACGTAAGGGACATGAAAATAGTTTAAGGTCATATGCTTGGACCGTAGATGGTTCATTTTGTGTTTATACAAAATAATTCTTCAGAAATATGGCATTGGTTGGAGTAGTGATGAGTTCTCCATCCATTGAGATTAAAGAATAAGCTCCATTGGAATAGACCTTATGTATTGAATAAGGTCCTTCCCACTTTGGTTCAAGCTTAGAAGGTTTCTTTCCTGGTATCATTGGAGTTCTAATAACTAATACCAATTATCCCTGAATGAATGAACGAAGACAAATTTTTTTGTTGAAAGCTCATGCTATTCGATCCTGATAGACTTCCTCTGATTCCTATATTTGATATAGGGAATTCGGGCTCATCAAAATTGAAACTGTGACTGGAATATGGATATGTTAATTGAATCATATTAACAGAACCGAAGATCAACTCTTCATCCGATGAAGACTCTGCCTGATTAGCCTGTTTAGGCTGTGCCATTTGGTGGGGCGGTGCCCATTGCTTTGAAGTAGATGGAACAAAATCTACCAAAGTCAAAGACGACTTAGGCTTTGACACATACCCATCTTCTTCTGATTCATCTTCTTTCTTTGAATTATGCCGTTTATTTGAGGATTTTTCCTCTGATGAAGAGGGTTTTTCTACGACATTCATGGCAGAAGGCACAATTGGATTCTTCAATTGTGTTCGCAAAATATCATGAGTTTGGTTGATCATCTTTCTGACCATCCAATCATCATATTTTTGTGCATTTTTGTTCTTAACTTCTTGCCACTCTCCTTCCTCCTCTGGAACTGTAGCAGTAACACATGCTACCTAACCTGAAGAACCTTTCAGTTTGACTTATCCCAAATCGACCATTTTTTGCTGGAGGTCTTTGAAAATAAAAAACTACTGAATGGGATGCCCCAACATCTAATGCAATTGGAAATAATTGGGATAGTCTTCATCTCCTTCCTTATTTGGCCTCTTGGGCCTTGGCAATTGAACCAAATTATTTTCCAGAGCGAAAATAAAATAACCAGGAACTTGTTCATCTCGGAAAGAGTAAAATTTCATTTTCAAATCCTCAAATTGTTTCTGTCTTTTATCTGTTTGATCATCTTGACGAAACAACCTCTTTTGTTGATGCTAAAGAGGTGGAGCCATTCGAGAAGATGAAGACCTTGAAGTAGAAGAAGGTACAAGTTCTTATTTAAGCATAACTGTAGCAGTCTCTTCTTTTCCCATTCTACTTCCTAGAGTTGATAGAATTACACAAGCTATATCGTTAGTCTTTATAAGAGAATATTCAATCTGTTGAATGATTGAAGTAAGGTCTCAAAACCCTCCTGTGTATTTCACAGGGATCAACGGCGTGCGTAACTCATCACGCAGATTTGCCACATAGATTGACAACAATTTTTCTTGAGGGAGTGCTAAGATTAGGGAATATGTTAATCCCTTCCAGGGAGAAATGAAATCTGAAACCCATTCATTATCCCTTTGCTTACAGTTTGTAAGATAAAAAACTATTGTCTTTGGAAATGTTGATCTGAAATGAAGAAGGAATTTTTGGTGAAGATCCTCCCACCCGGTAATTGACCGGGATTTCAAGCTTGTATACGAAACAAAAGATGGTCCTTGCAAGGTTCACAAAAAGAATCTGAGTTTCACTACTTATTTCTATTCCAGAGATCCCATCAAAGGATCTTAACAAGACACGTAATGCATCAAATGTTGTTCAGGATCGCCTGATCCATTGAAAATAGGGAATACAGGGTTCCCAAAACTTGATGGGGGAGGAATTGAATCTACCCATTTAGGGTAAGCTCTCTTTTCTAGCTGAACCTGCGCACACTTCCCTTCCATAGTCTCTAACCGAGCTGTTAATGACTCAATGGTAGTTATTAACTTTTTAGAAACATCCAGTTGGACTTGGAGTTGGGCAGGTCCAATAATTGGAGTCTGGACACGCATGGTGGCTGGTACTGCAACTGATAGTAGAACCATCAATTGTTGTTGAACTTGACCCGTATGATTAGACCTGTGAGGGTGTATTGATAAAGGAGGATATTCCTGATCCATCTCAGTAGCCACGACAAATTCCCTTGGCTGACTACCTCTAGCACGCTTAGGAGGAAGACTACCCTGTAGTAGTTCTGCATTCAACCTTCTCAATTCCTTCATTTATTCCTCTTGTTGTGAAAATATTTTCTCTAGTGAGAGCGATTGGAATTCTCCAGAGGAATGGTATGTAACCTGATTCTTTCCTATCCCCTTATTGGCTCCCTTTCGGAGAGGGGGATGTGGGTTACTTGAAGGATTACCCAAATTCTGGGTAAACATTTTATTTCGTATACACACACCTTCTTTATTTGTGTCTATGTGTACAAATTTATGAGCAGGAACCCCTTCATCTGATCCCTCTGAGTGAACCCCATCTGGTGGATTAGAAACAACGACATTAATGAAATTAATTGATTCATAATGCATTGAATCCCTTCTATCAGCTTTTCTGTGATATTGTCTTCTACCATGCCCTTGATGAGACATTGCCTTTTATTGATTTGATCCCTCAGGAACTTCTTGGCGAACCGTAATTTAGAGAGAATCTCCTGATAATTTGGATCTTCATTCCTCTTGAGACTTCTTCCCTAATCGAGAGAAGACTGAATTTCTCTGAGGGAGGGATTTAGGATTTGAAAAAGTCCCCATTCCAGTGGACTGGGTCTGTTACTACTGTCTTTTCTCAACTCCTTGAATCATATTTGTTGATTTTGAGGGTTGGGTTAAAAGAGTCCCCAGTCTGGGAAGCTGGGGTGGCTCTTTACATGCTATATCTGAGACCTTCTTGAAAGCTCTCCTGATCTTGCGGACCTTAGTCCGGAAATTAGCTGGATGCATCAACCTGAATCCACTTTTATCACCTGGATCAAAAGACCGTTGGATGATTTCTGACAATTATGTCACTTGATGATGTGCTTGCTCCAAATGATAGGCTTGTTCAATATTCTCGTTTTCCTGATGCAGGAGTAATTCAATAACTTGTTCTCTATATGCTTTATTTTGAGAGGAAATAGTTGAAGGCTGTTCTTGGGAAGCTTTTGATTACAAACAAAAACCATTGACTGTGGCCGGCCATGGGCAATAACATTGCATGAGAGCATTTTCGGCGGGCTTTGTCGACTGAAGAGAACAGTGAAATGTTGTGCTCCATGAACACCCCATCCTCTGACATGAATACCGGATGAGGCATTGGCAATTAACTGGCTCAATCTTTGTAGTGCGCCAAAGCATGAACGTTGATGGGATCTCTATTGCTTTTCAGCCTTCGGATATCGAGAGACTGATAGAGATTCCAAATCAATCTGACATTTTAACCCTTCTATTATCTTAAAATTATTTTCATATTCATCATAAGATAATACTTTCTTTTTCAACTGACAAAGAGTTTTCCATATGTTGAGACGAATATCATGAATTCCATCTTCCGTCAACATCTCTGGAATGTCATACTGAGAGTCAGCCAGAGGCCAAACCATGACTGGCACTTCACCTTTTTCCATTTGTTTTATCATGTTCATCATTTATTATTTATCATTCAATGAAGATTCTTCTACCTTATTAGACCAGAGCTGGTTCTTTCTTGTTTCTTCATAGGATTCAACAAGACTTGTAGATAAATCACTGATCAAACTAGAAGATGCATGACTTAGGGGTGGTTCGAAGAATGACCTACACCCTAGGCTATCTTCTGGTTGAGAAAGTATCTCACCTACTAATGGTAAAGCATCAGACATGAATGGCTTCACATTTTTAAGTGCCTCAAGATAAGATGGTTTTCTCATCACTTCATTGTCTTCTGAAGAATTTTACAGATAATACGAATCACTATTGCGGAGAGGCTTTCGCAGTGAAATTCATCATCATGGGGAGGACCATCATAGTGTGTTATAGAAAAAGATGAAACATTTTGCTCCTTGGTCTTCTGACTACACAGATGGTTCTTGTGGATCTCATCTAAAGATGAAATCTCGAGATCGACCGAATTGTCATGAAGTAAGCCTTCATGAGGAAGTGTCTGATGCAGACCTTTGTAATTAATGTTCCAACTATTGGGAACTAAGATATCAGAATCTTGAGTTGCAATAGATAGTTGTATGAGTGCATCAAGAACTCTAGCATCGATTAAGGCCTTGTCACAGATTGGCTATTGATTTCTTGACTGTGCTAGGAGGGTATTTTTCTTAGACGCTTTCCTACTCAATTTGGCAGGTGTATGTGCCTGCTCAGGAGAAATGATCAGGTTAGGCTGATTATCTCCACTCAAACCAGGTGTATGTGCCTGACTTGGTTGTCCGTATGATATGGGGGAGTACGCCCCACAACCCTCTTGGACTGGAACAGATGTGTGTGTCTGTTCCGGAAAGAACTGTTGATGTTTCACTCCACTGGTAGGGATATATTTATGTGTCTTTCCCTGAGATGTTGCTGAAACTGTTATAATATCCTGGAAGACATCCAGAATATGAGCAGGGATTTTCTTCTTCTCTTTCACCATTCATATAATATGCTTGGTGACATCAGCTTCCAGAAAGGGGATATACTTCCATTCTGTGCTTGGAGTAGGTGTGTGTTCCTGCTCCTTTCCTTCTTTTCCTGTCAATGAATCCTGAAAGTACTCAAGTGTGGGGGAAGAGAGTTGAGTCTACCAATTTTTTGTCGCCGGAGCTTTCCGACTGACTTCTCCGAATGCTACCAAACGAGACTGTTCGTAGGCTTGATCAATACTAGCAGGTGTATGTTTCTGCTAATTGCACTTCACCGAACGTGGTTGATGAGATCCATCATATGTAGTCAGAAGATCCTACTGACTAGCTGATGATTTATAAACAGGTGTATGTTCCTGTCTATAGTATTCCACCGGAATTGCCAGGTGGGATTGGCGTGATGCTGCCAGATGAGTCTGCTGGACAACTGAATTAAAACAGACGGGTGTGTGTGCCCGCTCGTTGCTTGCCACTAAGTTAGGTTGGTGGACTTCTCCGGAGATGGAAGAGATGAGAACCTGCTCACTGTTGACTGGATTTCTCCTATGGAGGTTTGTATTTCCTGCTCGGGTTTGAGGAACCTGAGCCGAATGCCTGGTGTCGATGCCCTCATCATGTTGAGGGCGCACTTCCGTACGAGTCTGGTAGCGATTGTTGATGGGAGCCTTTGGGAAGGACTCCTATCTCCTTGAATGAAGACCCTGAGGGACCTGCTCATTCACCTCCCCAGAATACGAGAGTGAATGGTGATTGCGTTCTGGGGATAACGACCCGAAACGGTTGGAGACGGTAGTTAGCACCGCCAGCTTCTTGATCACTGGTCGCCGCTGTCCGGATGACCAGGTTGAATTATTGACTTGGAGGGCTTGTCGAGTGGCCTCCAGAGTCGGAATAGTATAGTTCTGAATGTACTCCTTAACCAGTGCATTTGATACCCAGTGTTGAAGATGCTGATTAGGTGATGTCGTCCTCATAGTGGACGACGATCTAGCAGGAGTAGCAGTAGTGGCATTCGCAGCAGAGGTTTTCACAGAAGACGTATTCACGGGTGTGAACTTAAGAGAAGATATTTTGGAAATGCAGAAGATCTTGGAAAAGAGTGCCTGTTTGATATAATAGACACAATCAAGATAATTCTGACCACTACATCTTTTGGATGAGCTCATATGTTATTGATTGTCTTGTTGGCCCTCTCATTGGGTTAGAAAAGGGGCCTAACAAATAGGGAAACCATCATTTCAACATGGTTAAGGATTCATGTCAGGTTCAACATTTTTTGTTTCCTCTGGAATTTGGGATGACCTCATTGATTGAAGGTTCAAACATTCCAATCGGTTTCTAACGGGTTTGTTCATAGAACCAGAAACATCCAATTATTCCATATCCATTTGGACCTACCTTCCAAAGGTAGGCACTCATTAGTTGTGGAATGATGAGGCTTAGGAATTTTCATTGGTTGAGAGGATGGGAGGTCGGAATCATCACACCTTTTTGAGGGGAATTATTGTCTACTCCGGGACTCTCTTTATAGATTTATGTTATGTTGGTGAATCCTTATTACGTTACCATGTATAAAATGAGCTTTCCTTTAGATCTTACAATAAATGATTGATATGTAGGAAATTTAGAGAATCTTTTATATGTATTCAAGGTTCTTCATCGATAGAGAATCATCTGTATTTGTTATAGATTCTCAGTCAATGGTATCCTTCAATACATAAAATTATCTTGGTCATTATGATGACCATACTGGTTTTAAAGCCACTCAGTGGAGCACTTGAAGTTTATTGTCATTCAGATGAACATGGATTATTTCAGAGTTGGGATCGTACCTGCAGATGGGATACCTACGTATCCTTTTTTTTGAGAAGGAATCAGAACCCACGTAGTTCGAGTAAGGGAGTATAATGTTTATGCATGATTGATGGCTCAAAAGAAATATGTCATGATTACTTTTACACTCTAAGCTCACGTGAGTCATGCTCGGTGTGAGAAACAAGAGGTATTGGTGAAACCAGACAATTGTGCCACAATAGATGCAATTATGTGGGGCGTATGTATGTATGACTGCCAAAAATAGATGAGCATTAAGATTTACTTCAGGGAAGAAATCCAGGAACAAGGTCTATAAAGGTATATGTACTTCATGGAGATTTTGGTACTCTAACATGGGGCTTACTCCTGAGGAAGATGCCAAAATTAGGAGGGGACTCATGATTGGGTTTTACTCCTGAGAAGGAAGCCCAGATCAAAAGTAAATTAAGACTGGTTAAGAGAAATTAAGACTGGGGCTTACTCTTGAGATGGAAGCCCAAGTTAAGGGATTTGGGGCTTACTCCTAAGGAGGATTCCCATGTTTGTAGATTTTAGAATGGGGAATATTCCTAAAGAGGAAACCCAGGTTCATAGAACCATGGTTGGGGCTTACTCTTAAGGAGGATGCCCATATTTGGGAACATTAAGACTGGGGATTACTCCTGAGAAGGAAGCCCAGGTTAAGTGAATTATGACTTGGTCTTACCCCTAAGGAGGATGCCATAATTAGGGGATTTGGGGATTACTCCTGAAAAGGAGGCCCAAATTAATGAGGACTTTGGGGCTTACTCCTAAGATGATGCCCAAATTAATGATAATTTGGAATGGGGCTTATTCCTGAAAAGGAGTCCCATATTAGAGGACATGTGTCTTACTCCTAAAGAGAAT
Organism: Viscum album; assembly: GCA_963277665.1. Classification (NCBI taxonomy): domain Eukaryota; kingdom Viridiplantae; phylum Streptophyta; class Magnoliopsida; order Santalales; family Viscaceae; genus Viscum; species Viscum album. The sequence goes on from OY728152.1 coordinate 1,772,396,483, forward strand.
GCCCAAATTATTGAGAATTTGGACTGAGGCTTACTCATGAAAATGAGGCCCATATTAGAGGACTTGGGACTTACTCCTAAGGAGGACACCCAAATTAATGAGAATTTGGACATGGGATTACTCCTGAAAAGGAGGCCCATATTAGAGTACTTGGGGATTACTCCTAAAGAGGATGCCCAAATTAATGAGAATTTGGACTAGGGATTACTCCTAAAAAGGAGGCCCATATTAGAGGACTTGGGGTTTACTCTTAAGGAGGATGCCCAAATTAATGAGAATTTGGACTAGGGCTTACTCCTAAAAAGGAGGCCCATATTAGAGGACTTGGAGCTTACTCCTAAGGAGGACGCCCAAATTAATGAGAATTTGGACTAGGGCTTACTCTTGAAAAGGAGGCCTATAATAGAGGACTTGGGGCTTACTCCTACGGAGGATTCCCAAATTAATGATAATTTGGACTGGGGCTTACTCCTGAAAAGGAGGCCCTTATTTGAGGACTTGGGGATTACTCCTAAGGAGGATGCCTAAATTAATGAGAATTTGAACTGGGGATTAGTCCTAAAAAGGAGGCCCAGGTTAAGGGGAATTATGACTGGGGCTTACTCCTAAGGAGGATGCCCATGAATAGGGTTCTCTCATCTTAAAGGATGAGGTTGAATGAATGAAATCTATAACTTTAGTGACATAAAGATGTGTAAATCACTGGGTTTTGAGAGATATTCCACGAAATTACTTTCAGATAAGGAAGTCAATCAAGAAAACATGCCATAAATGTCTTTGAAGAGTGTCTTGAAGACTGAATCTTGAATAGGAAAGGTGGAATGGCATAAGAGAGGTGAAATGGGCAGGAAGAGCACCCAAAAGTAGAAGGGAGCGCAAGTCCTGGGGGGTTGCGCAAGTACTGAATGGGTGCACAAGTCTTGGTCGCACAAGTATACTTGCGTGACACACATATACTTGAGTGATCCTTGACCAGTAGAGTAATACTTGGGCGATCCTTGACCAATGTCTTTAGAATTATCCCGAGGTACTTCCAGAAGAGTGGCGCTCAAGATTCAATGAGTAGGTAAGGAGGCACGCAAGTGTGTCAATTTCCCTTAAGGGTAAAACACTTAGGCGCGCAAGTGTTAGTGAATTCTAACACTCAGACCTTATTTCTCTTGTTTAGACCTTCTATTCTAGGTAAAGAATTACCTTAGAAGTGTTCGGAAGACTTGAAGAAGAGACTTGGGCGTTCAGAGCTCTGTATCAGAATTCTGAAAAAATCCTCCTCCAATGGGGGGCCCACCGGGGGTATTTATAGGCTGGAGAAGACCCTGGACAGTTTTTAAAGAGGGCGTGCAAGTCACTTGTGCGGCCATTAGGCAGCACGCAAGTGTACTTGCGCGACAGTGAAGGAACTTGCGCGACCCAATGGTATTTGACTCCTTTTTCATTCCTTTGTTGATTTTTTCGATGTTTTCTTCAAAGGATGAATCAATTTGTGCTAAGTCATTTCCCTTTCCATTCCTTTAGAAAATGTGATGAAAAGGAGCGTCAACATACATGACATATAATTTTCCCAGATTAGGATGATTTAAAAATTTATTTTTATATTATGTAACCCTTGAGACATGTACCTTTGTGTGGGTGTAAAGCTGGGACAAAAAATTTTATAGGATATATATATATATGTTTAATTAACATCTGTGCAATGTGAAAATATCTGCACATCATGTATAAGTTGTATTGAAATTTTAATTCTTTGTTCATGCTATATGTCACAAAGAATAAAGTGTATACAAATATAATAAATAATGGGTAGTTTTTGATGGGTATTCATTAAGTTGACTCCAAGGTACAAGTTATGTACAAGGTTATGGATGAGAATCTCAGTGAAATTCAGAAAAGGATTAAGATAAAAATGATTGAATGATTGAACATAATTATTAATTGATTCAAGCATAATTTATCTTAATACGGAGAATTAAATAATTGAATTATAGTTTTATTAAATGTGCAATTCATTTAATGTATGTGGATGATCATTATCTAGAAAAAACCTTTGTATGTGATTAGTTCCCTTTTAATTTATTTATTAAATTAAAATTATTTTCCCACGTGGCTTCTCCTCATTAATATGTCGAGCCTCCATGCACCTGGGTTCTTTTATGTAAACCCCCTTTTAACCGTTACCTGATTGTGAGTTAAAATCATACGTAATGGATGGATATTCTAAGCTATTAGTAGTGGTTCAAGTTAGGAGCCAAGGTGAAACCAATCCAAGGAGATACAAAGGTGGATAGGTGGAAATCTATAAACAAGAACCATAAACAGTTCAAGGTGTTTCTCCTATAAGTGAGAGTTAGTTTATTAACCACTAGATAAACTAACCAATACTAAATCTCATGATCATACCCTTTATTTATTTCTATCAGTTGTATGGTTATTCATTATGGTTGTTTAACACGATCACATAATTAATGAACTAACAAGCATACAAGATGAAACTAAAAATAAAATGTATTATGGGTAAATATTATATATACATGGTTAATCACTTAATTATATCCCACTTAATATTAATAAGAATGTGAAAAGATAATAAGTGGAAATTTATGGATAATGGATAAAATCCCTCCATTAAATATTAAGTTAGTATAACCTTCGATTTCATCAGTTAGAATCGAACAGTAGTTCAATGTCCTTGACTAACCCTATTTGGAGTGATTTCAATCATCGGGAAATTATAATTTGAGGTTTTGGATTGACTTACCTTAGTATACATCAATGGTTGATTGCCCTAGGAGGACTTGGTGAAACTAATAGGAAAATGTTGATGAAATCCAAAAGTTAGGATTTCAGGATTGGGGAGTCCACTAAACAAATCAAGGAGATGTGAATTAATTCAGTTGGCATTTTGAATTCATAACAAAAACCTTTCAAGTTTCTTGAATAAACCTAGTTGGGGTAATTATAAAGAAAATTTGGATCCTTGCTGCTAGAATGTCAAAGGAACAAGATATTCCATAGCCAATATTAAGGGATATTGGTTTTCCACAAAATAGTTTGAGACTAATAGACATTAATTAATTTATTTTTCTATATTTATCAATATAAATTAATAAAAATATGTTTAAATTTTTTTGTGGAAACAAAATAATAATAACATCAAACATATCATTTCAATCCATACTCGAGAAGGAAAACCTTCTCACCGGAACTAATTTACAGGAGTGGCAAAGGCACCTTCAGGTTATCCTTATCCATGAGAGGAAACTTTATGTGCTCTAAGAGACTATAATAGTTGATCCTAGAAATGAGGCAAGTGATGAGGAACTCTCTATGTATGAAGAAAATATAAATGATTCCACCTATGTTCAATGACTCATGCTATCATCCATGACCAATGATATCTTGTAGAAACAAGAGGAAATGGATGCTTATATCATGATGTCCAATCTTTAGGATATCAATCAAGAGAAGGAATGAAATGATAGGTATACGATCTCCAATTATTTTTTCACTACTAATATTGGATTATCTATGTAAACTAGACCATATGTGGTCATGATTATCAGCTATATTGAGTGTCTAGACATCTTAGTGATTAATTTCCCAGATGAGTTGCGTAGAGATCTCATACTATCATCACCGCCCAAGACCTTATCTGGTTTCATTGCGAATAATAATATTATAAATAATGAGAAGATTCTGTCAGAGCTTCTTACCCTGATTTTCCAAGTGGATAATGACATGAGGCGTGAAAAACCCACAGTCCTTATGGTGAATAGGAAGATGAATGAAAAGAAATGGGGCATAATATTTATAAACAATCTAAATCCTCTGATAACCATCCTACCAAGAAGAAGAAGTTCTAGAGGCATAGAATGGAAAAGGAGGAAGTATTCTTTTCATGTGGAAAGTTAGGCCACTAGAAGAGAAACTGCACTTAGAGGCAAGGGGAAGACAAAGGTGCATTTGTTATCAAGTGAAATCGTTCCATTTCTACACATTGGGTATTAGATAAAACTTATGGTGATCACATCTATATTTGAATATAGGAACCAAGTGGAATACAGAAAATTTCTAGAGGAGAGGTGGATTGGTGAGTTTCAAATGGTGTGAGGCTGGATGATATTTACATTGGGGACAACAACCTCATATTTCTGACGAGAATTATTTGGGTTTTACGTTGATTTTATTATCTACCTAGTGTTACCAAGATCACATGACTCATACAACACCCAATTTAGGCATCACTAACATGGTCATACAAATGAGAAGTTTTTGACAAAGCTATGCTATGATGGTTATTTAGACTCTTCTGAGCTCAACCCACTTGTTAGATGTCATGTTGTTTATAAGGGAAAATGACCAAACCACACTTTCATGGATAGGGTGAAAGGGCCACAAAACTTTGAGGATTGGTTCACACTAATGTGTGTGGACCATTTCTAATAGAATATAGTGGTGGATATACTTGCTTAATTAATTTTATTGATGACTTAAGTAGATATGTGTATGTATAATTAATGAGGTATAAGTCCAAGTCCTTTGAGAAATTCATGGAGTTAAATAATGAAGTAGAGAATCATCTTGGTAAGATGTTAAAGAAGCTTTGGTTATATCAAGGTGAAGAATATCTTAACCAATAGTTCATTAACCTTTTATGGGAGTCTAGGATTCCATCTCAACTCACTCCACCTTATGCACCACAGTGGAATGATGTTATTGAAGGGAGGAACCATACCTTTTTGGACATGGTATGGTCAATTAAAAGTCATGAAAATATTGCATTACCCTTTCTGGGATATGCATTGCAAAATATGGCATACACATTAATCCAAGTACCAAATTAGGTGGAAAATCGGATTCCCTTCGAGATATAGAGTTTAAATAAACCCACTTTGATGCATACATGTGTATGGAGATGTGAGGCATTTGTTAAGGCTTTCTCATGCAACAAACGAGCACCCCAGTGTAGGAAGTATATCTTTATAGGGTATCCCATGGAAACAAAGGAAAACTACCTATATAACCCCTCAGACAAGAAAGTTATGAGTTTTAGATAGGTCATCCTTATTAAGAGGTAGAATATATTCAAAAAGGATAGTGGGGGAAAGATTGACTTTGACGTATTTGATACTCAAGATATAAATGAGTTGGTACTGGAAAAAGTTCCATAGATTCCTATGGAAGTGGTAGTTCCTAAAACAAAAATACTGTGTAGAAGTATAAGATAGGTAAGGGAACCAGAGAGATATGGTTTCCTTGTCAACAAGGACGGTTACTCATTATTGTTGGACGATGATTAACCACTCTCCTACAAGGAAGTAACAAAGATCTTAGAAGTAGCCAGATGACTAGAAGCTATGAATTATAAGATGTATTCTATGTACCAAAACTAATTTTAGGTTCTGGTTGATGTGCCAGTTGATGTAAAGGCTATTGGATGTAAGTGGGTATTCAAGAAGAAACTAGACATATAAGGTCAAGTTTGTACATATAATGTAGCTCTAGTGACTAAAGGTTTTAAACAACGTCAAGGAATTTACTATGATGAAACATTTTCTCTATTTTCCATGTTTAAATCCATACGAATCATCTTTAACATAACAACTTTTCATTACTATGTGATTTGGAAGATGGATGTCAAAACTACAATTCTTAATAGGAACCTTCTGGAAGATGTCTATATGACACAACTAGAAGGGTTTGTGACACCAAGTGATGCGAAAAGAGTAAAAAAGTTATAGAGATCCATTTATGGGTTAAGTAAATCATCCAAATCATGGAACACTAGATTCGATGAATCCATAAGAGAATTTGGTTTCATTAAGAATGAATGTGAGCCATGTGTTTACAAGAGGATTAATGGGAATGTGGCCATTATCCTAGTAGTGTATACTGATGACATATTGATTATTGGAAATGACATATGAGTATTAGAGTTAGTCAAGGGATGTTTGAACTAGTGCTTCTCCATGAAGGACTTAGGCGAATCAGCCTATATTCTAGCGATCAAGATCATCCGTGATAGATCCAGGAGGCTTCTTAGACTAAGTCAAATTACATAAATTAACCAGATACTAATGAGATTTATTATGGAATAATCCAATAGGGTATTGGTTCTATTGTCTCATGGTATATATCTTTCCAAGAAAATGTTTTCCTAGACACAACATGAGAAAGTTATGATGAGTAATATTCCATATGCTTCGACGATAGGATCTATAATTTATTCCATGTTATGTACCAGACATAATTTTACCTGTGCATTGAGCATGGTAGGCAGATCTCAAGAAGATCTAGGATAACAACCTTGGATTGCTGGAAAGACTGTTCTTAACTATTTGAGAATAACTAAGGATACGTTCTTAGTGTGTGGAGGAGACGAGGATCTTTTCATTAGAGGGTATACTGATGCTTGTTTTTAGATAGTTGAGAATGACATGATGTTGCAATTAGGATATGTTTCTAGCTCATAATGGAGGATTTGTGAGCCGGAAGAGTTCAAAATAGATAGTGGTCGCTGATTCTATAGTGTTTTCCAAGTATATATCACCTTATTATGTATCCAAGGAAGTCTTATGGATTCAAAAATTTATCCAAGATCTTGATGTGGTACCTAGAAGTAAGGATTCCATTTCATTGTATTCTGATAATACTGTAGTGGTGGCTCTTGAAAAAGAGCAATGGTCACATCAACATACAATGAAATTACTCTGAAAGTATCACCTCTTGAGGGATTTATATCAATGGGGTGAAGTTATAGTGATCAGAGTATCTATGGAAGAGAAATTGGTGGACCCCTTTACTAAAGTCCTATCTCAGCAGAAGTAAGAATATCATGTGAGAGCTAGTGGAATGAAGGTTATTATCTGTTGTCTCTAGTTTAAGTGGGAGTTTGTTGGAGTTGGTGCCCTAGAAAACTAATTATTTTTACATTATGATAAACCAATATTCATTGTATGAATATTAATATACTCCTTATCACATCATGATTTTTCTTATGCATGAAATAGACTGTGATAATTTCCTAAGAATAGTTGTCACACTAAAAGGTCATAGAGGATCCCTACTATGATGAGAACCCAGAAGTTCCATGACACTTCTCTTGAATATATGTTCTATGTTCAGATGATATCATTTTAAGGGATACAAATGATACAGGCTATCAGGGGTGGGGACTCATGAAACTTTGAGACACCTTCTATTGGTGTGAGCCCTTGCCAATTTTCAAGAGGATATTATGAGAACAAGACCCTCTAGTAGGAAATCCACATTCATAAGTATCATTGGATGTTCCTATCTATAGATGTGTGTATCAGAACTTATAATTTAAGGCTTTTATTAATTAGTATTATGACTCGCACAATTAGATGTATTAACGAAAACCATAAAGATAGATGTTCACAGAGAGGTAGGATATGTTGGGTTTTTCATGAGTAATACTACATTAAGGAATAATGTGAGAAATGATTTGTCACTTCTATGAAAGTAAATTTATTAGGCCCTTTGTTGAAAATGATACAAACTCACAAAATCCATGGCCATGATGTTCTATATGAAAGTTTAATTCTGGGAAGTCAAAGATTGAGAAATCAAGTACGTGGGTTGATGGAACTTGCATGAAACCCGCTTGATTAGAGATATTGGGACAAAGGGATTTTATTACATAGAAACCATTCATATGAGGTGACATGTCATTGTGACATCAAATTCTTTCTACTGGGTTCCTTGACCCATTGCTAGATAGTAATCCTGGACTTTAGGAAAGACCACCTAATGCCAACGAGAAAGAGGCCTATAGGGTCACACACTAAGTGTAGTCTATATCTTTGTTAATGAATTTAGTATTTAAAAAGTTGAATAAATATTATTCCTGGTTGTGGTTTAATAATTATTCAAGTATTCCTGATCACATTTATTTCATCGCTAGTTATTCGAGAGAATATATTGCATATGGAATATATATTTATCGGTGGATAATGAAGTTGTATTTATTTAATAAATAAATAGTCACTATTCAAGGCATGGTAAATAACGAGGAGGATTGGTGGACCAAGTTATGGGTTCAGTAAGAAATAATATTAAATATTATTGGTTAAATAATATTTAAATCTAATGTGCAAGTTAAGAACATGTCATGGAAATTATAGGATTTCTATTATTGTTTGAAATTGGGGTTCACATGGAATAATAAACTACGTAACGACACTTGTGCTAATTATTTATTAGTACCTTGTGAATTAAATTTCCCATTATGTTATTATTATCTAATTTTCCAAGGGGTCATTCCACTGGCTAACCAATGGTTGTGTGCGCAACATCCTTGGAGAAAAGATCTAGAGCCTAGAGAACTATTTCCTCTCTAAGAAAACTATCAAGAAAGAGAGAGATCCTATTCAACCATATCTAGGAGAACGCTTTGGAAGTGAATTTCAAGTCAATAAAAGGAAGGCATCGCAAGCGAAAGGATCTTCCGTGCTAGCACCCGGAGACTCCTTCAGCGAAGTCCGGAGATACATGGAGGATGTGTGGATCATCCCTAGAGTAATCATATCCTTGGATTCTACATTAAAATGAAGCCACACCTTAGACCCAAGTTCGAATGCATCAAAAAAAATCACCTTAGAGGTAATTATTTAATTTAATTAAAATAATTATAAACAAAATATATCAATCCTCTCTTATCGGTTCCAGGTTCTCTCCTTTGTCTTTTATCTTTGATTCAATTCTTTTGATACAAGCATTTATTATCGTATTGATCCCAAATTAATCATTGATCATGATAATTTTCAAAGTTGGTTACATGCCCATCCTGCACTTTCGCTACACTCGGAACCCACAATACCCTCTTTACCATGTTATAGGATAAAATAACTAAACAACAATATAACAAATTAGAGTAAAAAATATTGAAAGTAAAGATGACATACAAGAAATGTAATTAATCCCAAAGTGGTGAGAAAAATAAAATAATCAATAATGAAAACCAGAAGTAAATAAACAGACTTCTGTGGAGTACCCCAGTTATTGTCCCGGTCTACTTCCTCTCCATACTACATCACATAGTGGTCTGCCCTATGTCCCTTTCCCTTCATCGGATCCCTAGCCACGAAATCTTCAAGGGCACTAAAATTCCCAAGTAGGGTGTGAATACGAGACTCAATAGGACACCCATAATGCGTCTTAAACCTGATGTGCTCAAAATATAAGTGTATGCCATAATTAATATTGTGAAGTAAATACACAAACCAAAACCGAGCGGCTGTGTGCTAACCAAGCTACCATAAACCTCGATCATACCTACTTTAACTCTATGCCAGAATGGATAACCACAATGTCAGATGAATCAACCACTATCCCAAAATTTGAGTTTAGTGGTGGTTTAAATTGATGCTAAATTGTTCTATGAAAGTTTTTAAAAATCGTTGCTAAATCATGTGTCGAAAATCAATTAGCGGTGGTTTTTCAAAATTGTCATAAAATGATTTTGCAGCAGTTGTATCATTGTTTTTAACTTATTTTTTTATTTATATATTTATTTATATATATTTTATTATATTTTATTATTTTTATTTTTTTTATTTTTTTATGAATTATGAATTATGAATTATGAATTATTATAATTTTTACTATTTATTATCATGAAAATGCACATGCTTGTGCATGTACCATATATAGAAATTATGCCTTAGGTAAGATTTGAATCCCATCCCTCTTACACATTCTATAAAGACTTGACCACTCCAACAAGCTCTTCATGTGTTGAATAAACAAAATTTAGTATACTTATATATACTAATTGAAAAAAAATAATACATAACAAATAACTATAAAATCAATAATTATTAATCAGTAATGATTAATCAATAATGATAAATCAATGATGATTAATAAAAAATGATTAATCAATATTAAATAATATGTAATCATTAATTAATAATCACTAATCAATAATTAATAATTAAAAATTAAAAATTTCAAAATACTAATTTATAAATAAAACTAAATTCTTAATAATAAATAAATAAATACATGATTTGGAAATAAATGGCAAATAAAAATATTTAATGGTAAATAAAAAAAAAGTAAATAACAGATAATAAATAATAAATACTAAAAAATAAATAAATAACAACTCAATAAATTAATAAAAAATAAATAACATTGAAATAAATAATAAATAATAAATAATAAATAATAAATAATACATAATAAATAATAAAATTATCAAAATAAAATCATAAAATAATAAAAATAACAAAATAAAATAATAAAATAAAGAAAATTAAATAATTAAATAATAAAATAATAAATAATAAATGATTAATAATAAATAATTAACATTTATTAGCAAATAAATAATAAATAAATTATAAATAAATAAATAATAATAAATAAGTAAATGATAAATGTACGATAATAAAATAATACAATGTTAAAATTATGAAAATAAAATACTAATATAATTAAATTGTAAAATAATTAAATTATAAAATTATAAAATTATAAAATTATAAAATTATAAAATTATAAATTCATAAAATAATAAATAATAAATAGTAAATAATAAATAATAAATAATAAATAATAAATAATAAATAATAAATAATAAATAATAAGTAAATAATAATTAATAATAAATAAATAACAATAAATAAATAATTTTAAATTAATAAATAAATAATAAATAATAGATAATAGATAATAATTGAAAAAATAATTAATGATCAATAATAAATAATAAATAATAAATAATAAATAATAAAATAGTAAAATGATAACATAATAAAATAATAAAAAAATAAAACAATAAAATGATAAATGGATATAAATATCTTTAAATATTTATACTTATAAACAAAATTTACATAAATATATATAAACACATATATGATACAAAAATATATAAACATAAATATGTATAAATATTTACAAATTTATATAAATCGTTAATTATTTATTTTAAATGAAATAAAAAAAATGTTTCCGCTTGGTTTATAAGATTAAAAAAACATTTATATCTAAATATGAATTTATATAAGTGATTTTATAAGTAAATATAAGGAAATATGCATTTATTTAATTATAAATAAAACTACATTGCGAAAAATGATAATGTTTCAGAACCATAATATTAACATGAATGTAGTCCCTGAGAGTAAATTGATTCCCCACCGAAAAAATAAATCCAACCCCTTAAATGAGGTTGAAAATCCATAGAATGTAAAAAATTTGGGGTACCATTAAAACACATAAAAACATTAAGATACTCTGAAAACACTAATACCCCTAAAAACATTGAAACAACCATAACTTATGATCATGGATTCCATCTCATCTCAAAAACTAATAAAATAGAATATCACGAAAATTTCATTGATATGATATGTGGTATAGGATGAATGGACAACCGAATCAGAAGATATATCTGTTTAAATTTTATGAAACTAGGATTGGTGATAAAAAAAATCAGTTTTAGAGGCCTTATAAGACTTTATAGGGAAGAAAGAATATATATAGCTATTTGAACTCAGTCCAAGACAATATATGGTATCGGTCTTGTAGCAGGATTCAATTTTATATGCGATAGAGCCCAAACAGACACCCGAATCAAAAGTTATTATAGTTTGAAGTTAGAGTTTTATTTTCTACTTTTTTAAAATTTTAATAATTTTTTTCCTTTGATTATAACATGATTTTAATATCATATGGTTTTATCTCATTTAATAAACTTTGATTTGACTTATTACAGATCTAAAAGTGGCTCTCAGATCAAAAGTTATGGTCATTTGATGCCGAAGTCTGATTTTCAACTTATTGAAGATTTGTTTTCACTTTAAAATTATTATTAAATAATAATTAATTGGAACATTATATTTAATTAAAATTATAAATAATAAAATATATATGATATTAAATAATAATGAATAACTAATTTTTTTTATTTTTTTTCTATTTTATAGTAGTTTTTTTAAATAACCACCGCTAAAAATAAATGATTTTTTTGAAAAAAAATTACAAAAAAATTATAAAAAATATTTTAAGAACCTTTAACAACTGTTTTTAAAAACACCACTAAAAAACTGCATCTAAATCAATGTTTTCCTATAGTGAATGATTATCCTTGAGGCTAATGAATTATGTTTCTTTGCATCGTTATGTGACAGTATCGATGCTCTGTAAGAAGATATGTTTCCCTATATGTTCATGGGAAATGAGAGCTAATCTACTTCCCTTAATTGTCGAGTTGACGTACTAAGGACAGAGAGCTAATCATGTCCCTTATTTATCAAAACACTCCATCTAGAAGACATTCTAGAGACCGAGAGCTAGTCAGTACCCTATTCATTGAGTGCATCCCAAAAAATCATCGTATGAACTTATCATGCATTGAAACCTCATCTACAGTCATGTGCATCCCTCCTCCAAATGATAACACAAGTCATGATGGTCCACTGCACGATACTCCCAAGGCATCATCATATCCCTCATTGTCAGACATGCACAACCCAAGGCATCTTCATGTGGCTTCCTCATTTATTGGACCCTTGTCAGCAATCTTTCACATCCCCCTACAGAGTATAGTACAAGTCACAAATTTCCACCACATGGCTTCCCATAGGCATCATCATGCGTCTACCCTATGCATTAGACCCTAATCGCCAGTCATGTGCATTCCTCATCCAAAGGATAACACAATTTGATAGTATGCCTATCTTGGATTTGTGAAAAAAACACCAAGTATACATTTAATGGGATGATATATATATATATATATACATGCAGTAATAACACATCAATATGAGTAAAGTAGCACAAAATGTACATATAATCACACAACGATGTGAATAAATAGCTACAATTACATATGGCATAAAGTGTAATACAGTGTTTCTCGATATACACACATAACCACATGAATTCACTATCTAGAATGATCATTAAACATGTCTGCACATAATCATATAAAAGGAAATCTTCTATAAACAAGACCAAAAGTTTAAATAACTTCTTACCTAAACTTTTGGAAAAAACCTCTTGTAGTTTTTCCTAGTGTCTGAGCGACATGTCAAAGTCTCATGTTGTCGACACATCAGGGCTTGATGTTTATCAGAGGGTTTTCTAGAATAATAAAATTTATTTTATTTCAAAAGAGATAAAACATCACATGTGAAAATTATTTCTCTTGAAAAATTCTCAAATCATCCTTAAATTTATCACATGTGCTGATAAATTTTAATTATCATTTTACACTTTAATAAGTCGCATGAAATGATATTTCATTAATTTTAATTTAATTTTATCACATGCACTAATAGATTAAATTATTATTTTATAATTTCTAAAAATATCACATGAAATGATAATTTATCACTTTTAATTTGATTTTATCGCATGCGCTGATAGATTAAATTATTATTTTATCATTTCTTAAATATCACATGAAATGATAATTTATCACTTTTAATTTTATTTTATCACATGCATTGATAAATTAAATTATTATTTTATCATTTCTTAACTATCACATGAAAATGATAATTTATTAATTTTAATTTAATTTTATTTCATGCGCCGATAAATTATATTATTACCTTACCATTTCTAAAATATCACATTAAATGATAATTTATTTCTTTTAATTTAAATTATTGAAAGCGTTGATAAATTAAATTACTAAATTATCATTTGTAAAATATTACATGAAATGATAATGTTTTTATCACATGCGTTGATCATTTAAATTATCATTTTTTTCACATGAAATGATCATTATAATTTTTAAATTATCATTTAAGTGATCATGTTTAATGATAATTATAATTATTATCATTGAACTATATAATGAATTGATAATTATAACTTGAATTATAAATAAAATATCATGTGCATTGATAATCATAATTTTGAATTTATCTATAAATTATCATGTGTGTTTGATAATTATTTTAAATTCCAATTTTCATTCTAATTATACAATGATAATTTTATTAAAACTTATCCTCTTATGATTATATATATATATATACATTTTTGGGTGTATATATATAAACATACATAGACACACACACACACACACACACATATATATACATATATCTTTTGATAATTTTGATAAATTATCTTCCATAAATCACCGAAATTATCATTTAATAATTGAAATGATCATCATTTGATAGTTTCGATAACCTTTGTCGTGTAGTAATCACCTCATATTTATATTTTAAATTTTTTTATAAAAGTATTCCTGATAATTTTATTCAATAAACTAATGTAATCATAGCTTAATAATATCTCATAATTATTATTGATAATTTCAGGCAATTTCTATTTGAGAAAATAATTATAATTGTCCATTAATAATTCTCTTGTTATCTTTTATTAAAATCTTTATTTGTTTTTATTATTTTATTTTTTAAAATGAAATAAAATCATAAAAAAAAGAATAAGGACTCACTTTTCTCTAGAATCCTGTCACCACACGCCGCAAGAGGGGAGGCACCCCAGTCGGATCCTTGTTTGGGGATCATTTTCTCTCCTGAATGCTTTGATCGTGAAGTGGTGGGAATCTTGGTAGGAGTTCTGAGTTTATATAGGGGTTTATCCATGTGAATAGCTGACTATTTTGAACCCTAACATCAATTTTTTGGGTGAAATTAAAACACCTATTTAGATCTGTTAATAACCAAAATTATGGTGGCAGAGTCATTTAATCCTACCTAGAAATGTGTTTTTGGTTTTTATTGTGCTCAAAATGAATAGATTTGAAGCTTTTGGGAAGAATTCTATTTATCCCATGGTGAAATAGTGTACACATCATGGGGGGAGAAGACATATGAACAATGCGAACCCATTTTTTAATTTAATTATTTAAATATTTTTTTTATTAATTATCTTTTTTCACACAATTTAACCAATTTTAAAAGGTTATTAAATGGGTTTATGATGAATAAAAATTATACCCCCTATGTTAAACCCCCAATTACGTACATAATGGCAGTGTCATAATTTTTGTGTGAAATTCCATTTGTGAGATATAAATTATTTTCATTAATTTAATATATTAAACATTTTAAAAAACATTAAATTTTGAGCGGGGAATCCAAATTCCCATTGCATTCGAATGTTATACCATTACTAGGGAAAAAACCCCATTTAAAACCTAACTGTGGTCTTGGATTTTTCATACGTCACACCATTTGAGAGATATTAATTATTTAATATTCATAAAACATATTTAATAATTAATTAAAATAAAAAGGGTTATTTTTGTGAGAAAGGCATTCAAACATCCAACACCTACCAATTTTATACACCACCTAGGGTAAACACAACATCTCTATCCTATCTGTGGTCTTAGATTTCACATACGATAAACCATTTGGAATATTTTTAATTATTTTTAATAAAATAATGTATTAAATATTATTTAATAACATTATATCATGATAAATCCATCCAAATGTCTAATTAATTTGAATGTTATACCCCTCCTAGGGTAAAAAATGAATTTTAGGCCAAACTGTGTTCTCAGTTCTAACATACGACATATTTTTTTGGAGTTATTAAATTATTTAGAATAAATTATTCATGCTTAAAATAATATATTTAATATTTCTATCATGTCTTCATCGAGGCTTTGAGAACCATAGAAACATGCACTAACTCAGTGTTTAACTTTTAAAATATTAAATCAAATATTACAGAGTGTTAACTGGGCTTTTTAACATCCTATGATGAATTTAACAAAAATCAAGATTTTTTTCAAATCAATTAATTTTTTCCACTTAATAAATTTTAATAATTGAGTATTATGATTATTGTTAAAATTAGATTGTTATAACCCCTGAGTTAGAGGAACTAATGAAGCTATTACAAGGGAATATGGATAAGGGTTTTATATGACCAAGTGCTTCACCATGGTTTTTTCTATTCCACTTCATCAAGAAGAAGGGTTAATCAATGCAGCCCTACAATTATTATCACGAGTTTTAAAAAAAATGATAAAGAACAGGTTTATCCTTCCACAGAAATATTACTTGTTCAATCAACTATGTAGGAACATTTATTTCTCTAAGGTGGAACCTCAGTTGGTATATAACCAATTAAATGTGAGGAAGGAAGATATTCCCAAGACTACCTTTCAAATGAGGTATAGACACAATGAGTTCATTGTGATTCCTTTAGTAATAACTAAGGCTCCATAAATATTCATGATCTTGATGAATATAGTCTTTATATATTACCTAAGAAAATTTGCAGTCCTTATCATTGATATTATGATATAATCCAATTGTAAGGAATAACCTGAGAAGCATTTGAATACTTTGTTAAATAATTTATAAAGGGATAAAATTCATAAAAGGTATAATAAATGTGTGTTTTGGGTGGATTAAGTATCATTTATGGGGAATTTTATCACAAGAAATAGAATATCTATGGTTACATCAAAGACAAATTCAATCAAAGAGTGGCCTAGAAAAACATCTGTAATGGAGAGACATAGTTTCCTTATCTTAAATGGGTATTTTTGAGGATTTTTGAAGAAATTATCATGATTTTAAAACAAACTAACCAAGATGACTCAAAATTAAGTAAATTTCATTCAGACCAGTGAATGTAAAGACTTATTTTAAGAGCTAAAAAAGAGGCTTGTCACTACCCCAGTACTTACACTAATGACAAGTGGGGAAGTATTTTCATTATACAAAGATACAACAAAGAAGGGTTTAGGATGTGTACTCATGAAAAATGAAAAATTTATGGCCTACACATTAAGGAAGTTGAAATTCAATGAGAAAAAATATCCCACTTATTCTCCAGAGTTGGAAGATATGATCTTCATGTTGAAAATATGGAGGAATTATCTTTATGGGAAGAATTTTGAGATATATATTGATCATAAGAGCTAAAAAAATATATTCACAAATAATAATATTAATATGGGATAGTAAAGATGGTTAGATCTCATCAAGGATTATGACTACTCAATACACTACCATCCTGGTAACGAAAATAAAGTAGAGGATTCTCTAAGTATAAGGGATCCTAAAACATTATCAAATATGAGAATCGAGAAGGATCCAATATTCTTAGTCATGAAAAGAATAGACCTAGGAATAATTTTGGAGGGAACATCACCATTCCTTTCTCAAATTATTGCTAAACCTTCCCTTATGGAGAAAATAAAAGTGTGAAAATTAATGATGTGGAAATTCTGAAAAACGTGGAAGATATAAGAAAGGGGAAATCCTCAGAGTTAAAATTTTATGAGTAAGGAGTTGTAAGATATGGGTCATGACTATGTGTACCATTCAATACAAAGATAAAAAATGAATTTTTGAATGATGGACTTAGCTCAAACCTTCTCTATCCACCCCGGGAACACAAAGATGTATCGATATTTCTAAGAGAACTATTTGTTGGACAATATGAACAACGAGATCACTGAATATACCCCATATTATCTGATATGTCATCAAGTGAAGGCTAAAAGAAAAATTTATATAGTAATGATGCAACCATTACCCATAACTATATGAAAATGGGAAAAAATCAACATGGAATTTTTCATTGGACATCCGATGAATTCCAGAGGGAAAAATGATATATGGGTTGCTATGGATTATCTTAAAAATACATATATCTTTTTAAAAATTCGAGAGGACATCTCACTTGATCAGCTTTCACCGATATACATCACAAAAGTGGTGAGGTTGAACAGAGTACCATTATCAATTATAGATGATCGTGATCTGATATTTACCTATATATTCATGAAAAGTCTCAAAAATTCTCTAAAAATTGAGGTAAACTTTAGTACGACTTATCATCTTTAAACTTATGTTCAATATGAGGGTACTATTCACACATTGAAACCCATGTTTAGAGCATGTTTTATGGACTTTAAAGAAGGATGGGACCAACATTAACCTCTAGTTAAGTTATATTTCAACAATAGTGTCCACTCCAGCATCCAAATGGCTATATATGAAGCCATTTATGGTAAAAATGCCAAAAAATGGAATAATGGGATGATGTCGGTGAACGTAAGATGTTGGGACCTAAAATGGTCAAAGAAATGGTATAAAAGGTGAAAACTATTCAACAACACATCAAGGCATCCCAAAGATAAAATAAGAGCAATGTAAACAATCTTTGAAAGGATTAGGAGTTTGAGGTTGGTGATAAGGTATTCTTATAAATATCTTCATGGAAGAGATTCATGATATTTGGGAATAAAGGAATCTAAGTCCCAGGTAAATCGGTCCCATTGAGATTCTTGATCATGTTAGATTTGGGTCATATCAACTAGAACTTCCAAAAAACATGTATCAAGTACATTATATATTCCATGTATCCCTCTCAGAGAAGTACATACCAGTTAAATCACATGTACTGAATTTATAGGTGGTATAGATGGAAATGATCTCTCTTATGAGGAGCCATTGGTGAAGATCTCAGACCGTAGATATAAAGTTATACCCAAATGACTACTCTCCTAGTCAAAGTACTATGGAATAACCATATGTATAAAGGTGAATCTTGTTTACCAGTAGAAACAATGAAGGAAAATAACCCTCTATTATTTTCATCTTAGTATGTAAAATGAAATTTCGAGGGAAAATTATCATAAGGTGGGAAACATGTAATGATCCAAAATTTATTTAATGGAATATATCTTCTTATAATTTTACCATGTAGTAGGAATATCAATCATCACATACATAAACCACAAAATATTATTATCATAAATGAATAATGGTACATTATTCAACAAAAAAACCAGAAGTAATGACAAATATTATAGTAGTATAATAAATAGAAAATAAGATAATAAGAATTAGAAAATTTAGATCTGCTCGATCCACTAGAATGAAAACACTCATGAACAAAGCTATAAAAATAAAAAATAACATTAATAATGAAATATTAATTTATAATGTGAATGTATATATAAACTTGGGAAAAAATAGAAGTGGCTGGTGAATGGAGTAAGCGGTATTTATAGAATGTAGTAAACCCTTATCACCATTAGAAATATGATTGTTGGGATAGTAACTTGACTGTTGGAATAGTTATGTGACTATTAGGAATAGTAATCTAGCTGTTAAAATAGTAAGTTTACCTATAAAAGTATAAATAATTTTTAAGTATCTTATAAATGAAGATAAGATATATTTAAATTTGGAATAACTAAATACATATTTTCAAAATGATACATTATGTGTTGATATTTTTCTGAAACGAAAATGTTTATATACAATTTTACAATTCATATAATGATTTAAAAGAAAATTAATTTTCATAAAATAGATTATTTAAATATTTTTTGGTTTCAATTATAAGATATTTTATGATACCTCTATGAAAATTTCAAAGTGTCATAAAATCAGTTATAATATTAAAATCGATATTTTTTGAATAAATGATTATTTTACATTAAAATTAAATTTATCAAACATAAAAAATTATTTTAATAAATTGGAGTCCATTTTTTAAATCTACATGTTTAAAAATGGTTGGGGTTATTTTTTGGTATTTTTCTAAAAAAGTTGAATTCTTAGTGAATAGTGAAATACAATAATTTAAAGTATTTAAAAAATACAAGAATTATAGAGTCATTGAGAATGTATTGATGATGTATTAATAGTTATATATAAACCTACTAAATTATTTAATTAATTTAGTGATAATGATCAACACTATTGATAGTATTGAGGAAAAATAATAAACAAATGAATAAAATAATAAAAAATACCCCGCTCCTCCCTATAAATACCGCCCCTCAACACCCCTTCTCCTCAATCCTCCAAAGCCTTGAGTATTGTCTTAATTATGCTCAATTACAATGCAAAGAAACTTACCCACTTCCATTATCTTCTATTCTCAACAAAATTCCAAACCCAAGTGCCTTAAGGAGGTTCTTGAGGAGACAATATACATAGAGGTAAAATCCCCCCTTTCTATTTTAAATTATTTCTTTCTTCTACCACATCCTTTCCTCTATAATAAAAAGTAACATGATAAATATAGTATAATATATATAATATATTTTTTGTGGTAATGTAATATACATCATAAAATCCATTATATTTTACCTTTATTCTAAAAAACAAAAACATCATCATTGAGGTGTCGATTCACCACCTTTATGGATGATGACTTTTTATTTTCCATTAATTCCTTTAGGGATGGTCATAAAAATAATATCATGGTTAAAATAGATAATAATTTGTGTTTTATCTCTTCTTTAATGTTTTGGATCAATTATATAAACAAAATAATAAAAAATTGATACTAGTTCATAATGGTTGTAAAAATCGCTAAAATAAAATAATCACTTATTTATTAACGTTTTATCTAATGAATCATCCTGATATATGAAAAAAATTGTATATAGAACCACATAAATATTTGGAACTTATTTAATACCATATAATTTCACACTCTAGGTTTTACTTCCACTTGACATGAACACCCATAATTTTACTCAAGAGAACCGACCATAAAATCAAGAAACAAACACTCCCAAAACAGCGAAATTAAACATAATAACTCCTTAAAATAACCCTAAATGAACTTAATAAAATTATACTAAACAAAATATATGTATAAGAGGTTATAAATTTTGTAATTAATTGATCTAATTTTATTATCCATTATATTCAGTGAAAGTGTAGAACACATTCATACATTAGGTAAGGGATATATCTAAACCTACAAATTACCATTGGGTTACACATTCTATCTCTTTACACACCAATGTATTTATTAATTATTATTATATAATTATTATAAATTATATATATTTTTTCTAAAAATATGTATCCAGATCAATTCATCCTTATTTCATGGGGAAATACATGCTTTAAAATCATCCCCTCTTAATTCATCCTGATAAGCAAGCCCGATTAAAGGGAAATACCGAATTTCTTACCCATTTTCAAGTATAACCCATAATATATTATAATACACCATTATTTATCTAAAATAACTCATTTAATCAATAAAATATTTCTTTTTTTCATTTCTCTTTTTATAAATAATATTCTTATTTTGTCCTCTTTAAAGTTTCTTTAATAATTTCCCTTAAACTCCATTAAAGTAAATCATTTATAAAGACTATTAAACACTATTTTTATATGTCATCACTTTATTTGGAAATAATATATCATAATATATTCCTATTTTACCATATTAATGAAAACAAATTTTTAATGGATTCCATTATGATATTCCATTTTATTATTCCTTATGAAATGATTAAAATGACAGTTTCCTTCAATGGGTAACCCTTGTATTTATTATTTATGTTCAATTCCATCGGTAATAGTTATTTTTATTCCTTATGAAATTATTAAAACGTCCTAAATATTATTTTTTAGCTCACCCAATTTTTCTATGTATTCTCCATGTTATCCCATGTTATTGTGGGAGCTCAAATAGAGTTAGGAGATCACTAAGTAAATGATGTTATATATTTTTTCATGTTTTCTAATTATGTACCAAATATTTCAAATGAACTAGACTTTATGATCATTATTTTGTATTTTTTGGATAATTTTTCTTAAAATTGTGTGATAATATGTTTAAAAGGATAGGGTTTCTATATCAGGCATTTATTTTTGTAATGTAATGAATGTTCATTTAAAATTCTGTAATATCTTCATACAAAAATCAAGATTATTTATAGTTTGTATCATAGGATAAGTTTATTTGAACATTGGAAACTAGGAATAGAAAACCTTAGTGAGATCATTTAGTAAATGTATAAGGATAAGTATATATATAATTCTATGTATAAGAAAATATAAAAGAACATTGTTGAAGCATAGAGAGTATTTTTGAAAAGAAACTACATCCTTCATTGGATACTACAAGTGGATGTGTTTCTGGACCAGATATTCCTAGGGAAAATAACATTGAAAAAGGTGTATCAAGCTTAACTCAATAATTCACAAGTACATGACAGCAAGCCTTACTATGCAAATACTTTGACACTTCTTGGGGATATTCTTTGGAAATTTTAAAAAAATTATAAACCATCAATAAAAATTAAAATAATTACTACAAATGACTTAGGTTAAGCCTAAGGTGGTATATATTATAAATAATGTGTCATTATTTATAAATACTAAAGAGAATACTTCATTATTATGTGGTTTCACACTATAAGTATTGTTACTCAAAATATGAATTCATTTTTTGTCAATGGTGGGAACTAGAATGAACTTTATTAACATAGAATTTAATAGAAATTATGTTGATGAAAAAATGGGATGGTGATTGGAGTGAAGGATATTATGATTATTCCTAACCATTTATCAGGATATAAGATTAAAAACATACATTGTAAAGAACTCTCAGACAAACTAAAGTAGAGAAGGATGGATTTTCTGGAGATACTGGGTGGTGGGGACCGTAAAGGAAAGACAATTTAGGTTCCTATATTTTAAGAATATGGTAAGAATCACCCAATTGAATGTCTTATAGGAATAGGAATTTGTAATTAGTGTTGAAAAGAATGACACAAAGAATGTAATTTTTAATGAAAAATGAAATGTTTGGTTAACTCAATGGATGAAATTAATAGGCTCCCTATGGTATCATCGACTGTTGAATACTTTAAATGTAGATGATTTGAGAATTATGAAAATCGATGTCCTAGGTTGAATTATCAATAAGAAAATCATCATGGTTATTCAAATAATTGTTATATAGCTGATGATGAAGCGACTATGAATGAAATATAGGAGGTATGAGTGGTTCTAATAATATTTTTTTTATTAAAAATAAAAATTATAATTTAATTGATGTTCATTAATGTTAAGTCATGATTCATAATTTATATTATAGAAATGATGTATTAATAAATATGATGAAAAAACCATAGTTAATGATTTAATAATGAAGTGGGATGATTTAATGTTTATTTATTGAAATTCATGAATTATTTTATATAAATCATGAAATATAAAATTTTTGTTTCGTATAAGTTTTTCATTAATGATTTTAAGAATATTTTTAATAGTATATATAACCCATGAAAGTTATTTAATATAAATTTTACATTTCATGGAAGTAACATGATTGAGGTAAGATAACCCTTAATATATTTCTAATGTTGAGATAATGATGTTTATATAAAGAGATGATGAATATGAATAAAGTAATTTAGACAGTATTGATGACCTTGGAATTGATTAATATTTTTTTGAGGTTTATGTTATCATTGATGGTGTTTACAATAATATTGGATTTATGAAATATATTGAATAATATGTTGTTTTAATCAAGGAATTAGGAAGCATACATGTTTTCATTTGGATTTTTTTTGGTAATTATGGTTATTACTATATTTTAGAAAAAAATATTACCATGGTATCCACATATTTGGTATGTGAAAATTAATAGACACATTATGATATTTTTAGGATTAATGTTAATTTAATTTTAATAATTTAAGATACCATCTTTATAAATTTTAAATTTTTGAAGGATCATAAGGTTTATCATTTTCGTAATGGGTTATGATGAACTTTGTATGTGGTTTTAGTAATTAATGTATTATTCCACCATATTAATATTTATGAATATTGTATAACCTATGATAATCATTTTTTAATAATAACAAGTGATAAATGAATGTATTTTCATTATTTTGTGGATCTTATTATTTTTTAGTGCTTCAGGCATGAAAAATTCATCCTTTAGAGTATGAGAAGAAGTGCAAAGTTGATAGAAGCACAACTAAAGGATAATATTGATCTTATGAAATAAAATAAAATCAATTATGTTTATCATATATTTAAAAGTCCTAAACATTATGAAAAATGATACTGAAATATATTTGTTACCCTAGTACATTCATTTCTGATGAACCGATAGCCTTTTCACCCATCAAAGATTTATCGCTTTGTAGTTGTTAATTTTTTATATCATTCTATTTATTGTGATCAATGATCTCTATCACTCTCCATAAATATTTACTCTTTTATTCAATGCCCCTATATTCACTTCCACTCAATGTTCTCAAATTTTGAAACCTGGTTATGTTTTATTCAAAATGACCATTTTAATTTCATTTCCTTTTTATAAAGTGGATGTTTTATTACCTCTTTTTACAATTTGTGTTTTCTAAGAAAGAATGTTAAAATGTCAAACCCACTAATAAAAAAAATTAAATTATGAGTATATAATTTTTAAGGGGGGTATAATGTGACAACCCTATATTTTATGAGAATTTTTTTTGAATAAAATTTATTTGTTCAATAACGTTTTATACATTCAATACCTAGTTTTAACAAAACAAGAAATTCTACTAAAAATATTATTATTTAAAATAATAGTTATCACCTAGACATTGGGATAAAATGAATTAATTTTATTAAATAAATAATGAAAATATATGGATTACACATTATAAAAAGTGAATTTGTTTTTGACCAATTATTTTGAAATGAAAATAAGATCCTTTTGAAAATAGCTGAAATATTTTGCAGAAAAATTATATTTCTCTACACAAATGCATTTTACTTCAATTAATTTAACTAATAACTTTTAGAATTTTTTTATGTAATTTATAAATTATATATTCAATTAAATATTTAACATTTATTTAATTTCATTTTTAAACATGGGAGAAGAAAAAATCCAATTTTAAGATTAAAAAATATATTGTTTCTAAAAATAAGTTCTATAGCATTTTGGAAACTTATTATTTTTTAAAATTAATTTTTGAAAATTTTATAAAATATAATTGAAAAAAATGAAATACTTATTTTGAGTGAACATGTAAAAAATTTCTATGGTCTGATTTTTTATATTTTTCTAAAAAGATAAAATTTTCGATGAATCGTGAAAATAAATTTTTTATTAAAAAATGTGACCTTTTTAAAGGATTTATAAGGTTAAAGTTTGGTTTAAAATTGTTTAAAAAGTTAAATTAGATAAATTATATTATTATTAATCTAATATAGGTCATTTGAATCATTTTTATATTGAAATTTGATATAGAATTTTTTTAAACTTTTGAATATTTCTCTCTATGGAAAACCAATTTTTCATCATGTTTGTGAGATTAATATTAAGTTATATTCTACCAATTCTATGTTTTAAATTTGATAAAATGAATTAAATATGTGAAATCAGAAAAATTAATATTTTATAATCAGGTAAAATTAAATTATGTACATATATATTATCAAAGATAATAAAAATTAATTACTATGGTTAATATTAAATTGGGGTATTACACATTACATGCACGTGTGTTAAAATTAATTTTCCCCAGACATAGGATTTTTATGTAGTATATTTTATTTCATATTTATAATAATATGGTCCATATTATATAATAATATTTTTTTAATTATATTCTTAAAGGAAAAACTACCTTGGTAAATAAAAATATAAAAGTTATTGTTGGGGAAATTTCACTGGTAAAATTAAGTAAACTTAAAGGCTACCAAAATAACAAGTTGAAAATTGTGTATTTTTTTGGTGGAGGTGTGGATAGACAATATAATCTATACAATCCATAATTTATAAATTTCTGAGTCACTTTGGGTGAGAGTTACATCACATTATTTAATATTTTTAGGTAATTACCAAAATCCCAATCCTCTCCCTTTTTAAAAGGCCACCTTCTGCCTTCACTTATTCACACATCATATACTAATAGTCATGAATAATCCCTAATAAAACACTTTAAAAAAAAACCTTATACATTTTCTAGAGCTACTGGTTATTCTGAAAAGACCAAAAATATGTTCCATAATAAGAGATCCAAATGAGGTTGTTCTAAGTGAAGGCAATTATCTTCACTAATCTCTTTATTTTTTACTTCATCTCTTACAACCTTCATTCATGTTCTATTTATTGAAATAGAATGAAAATAGTATTAAAAATTTAATTATATTTTATTATGTAAATTCAATTAACTATATCTATCTCCTCTTCTATAAAATAGGAACCACAACCTCCAATCTTCTGTATAAGGGGCAATCGCCTTGTGAATCAATGTTATTCATTTTTAATTGAAACCTTTAATGGATGGATGTAATGAATTATTTGGTTCTATATATTATATTTATGATATTATTATAAATATATAATTGTAATACCACGCCCTCCTTCTTACCTCCCAACACATTGGAAAACAGTAACATCACTAATCTCTATTGAGGACAATCACCTCACGAACCGATGCGAGGTGTTTTTAATTTCTATTTTTTTGGGATTATAATAAGGATAAATTAAATGATATATGATATTTATAACAAAATTATAATTATTTAATTATAATTTTCTATATATATTATTTCTTTTTTTTTCATGGGGTGATAGGATAACGTTGTTCGTGTGTATGACAAACTACCACCTTGTGATGCGATGTGCTTTGTTTGTACCTAACAATTAACATGGAAGTTAATTAGGGTAAATTTAATAAATATATGTGATATATATGATATAAAAATGATTTTATGAAGGAAATATTTTATATACCTTTTTTTCATTTCATCAGTAGAGACAATGGAAATATAGTTCATGCATACAGACGACCTACAATCTCCATGAGTGATATATTTCATTTTCTATATATAAAATTTATGGATTACTATAAATACATATATAATGAATATATATAATATTTAAATTATTTTTAACATTATGGAGATTATGGAACCATGATAAAAGTAAGATGACTAAAAATAACAATTCAATACATACACAAAAAACAAAGAAGTTATTGACTGAACTGTGATATTAATACGAAATTATTAATAAAAGGATAATAAAAGGCCTTAAAATCATATATTTTATTATATATATAAGTATAATTATTTAATATATTTATTATAGACTTATATTTATTATACACGAGGTTCTAACATTTAAAAAGGATGTCGAGACTTTTGGTAAGATATTTTTTCCTCAATTTATGGTATGTTATGCACTTATATTATGTTATGAGGAGTATATAAAACCCCTATGACATGTAATATCATGAATTTTATTATTACCATGATATTATAAGTTCCATTTAATGTTGTTCCTCCACAGTGCTTACGATTCAAAGTTATCAAATTTGTAATTTTTGTATGATATAATCTCATTGTTTAACCTGATTTTTATGTTTATTATTACAATGATAAAATCATATGATATATGTATCAAATAATATGTCACATTTATACCTTATTTGATCCTTGTATTTTATATTTTACGGTTTGGGAAGATTTAGGGGATCAGTAGTTGAAGACAAGGGTTTTTGGGGAAAACAAACAAGGTACATGGTTTAGGCACACAATTATTTTAACCATGAAGTTACCATGTAGTATGAATATATGAGGTTGGAGTGGAAATTTTCATGATTTTAAAATGGTTATTCAAACTGTTCATCATTCCCAATGAAAATCATGTTTTGTGTCTGGTGGTTTTTTAGGTGTGTCATTTGGTTTGAGCACATTTTTTCCAAATTGTGAGGACCCCAAAGAAAATTTTTCACCCCTAGATATGATGGATAATTGGAATTTTTGGTTACAGCACATGGTTAAGTCACATATTTAGTTTAATCACGTTTCCTCTCCCAGGAAACCATGTGACCACCTTGTGAACTGTTAAAAAGTGGGATTTTACCACTTTTACCTTAGTCCCTTTAAACCCTAATACCCCCCTAATTTCAATTTGTATAATTCATAACATTCATGAGAACATTAGAGGTATCCCCCCTTATAATCTAGGTGGAATTACTCCATTCCTAATTGATCACATTGTCATATATTTCATTTTTGATCTCGTTTATACTCTTCTATATAGATCTCCCCTAGATATATTCTCCTCTAAACTTATTGGAATCCAATTCGGCGATGATGAAATATCTACATGGGTTTAACATAGAATTTATGTTTTCTTATGGATCTATGACCATGAGGATATGATCTACTCATCCTTGGTCTCTATTTTTGAAGGAAGATAGATCTACATCTGTTCTCAAGGAACGTGTTTCTGTACAAAAGGATAATTATAAGAATTTATTTTTATTCATTTATATTAATTTGGGTTATTCATTGAATTTATTTTAGTTTTTAATTTAAATGGTTTTTTTGTGGAACTAAATCTTGTTCTATAGGGGTTTTATTTAAAAATGGTTTGTGCACACAAAGTGTTCGGTCAAATTCATGAATGGTTGTTCTTATTTAGAAATAACTTTTCCAACACCGAAGAAGATTGTCCTATCTTTGAAATTTTTTTAATAAATTTTGATCATAGTTTTTAAATGGATATTGAAAAACATAGAACATTAGAAATCTTGGGAGCATTATAAATTTCCATTTCAATCATAGTGTGCATAATTCCACTTAAGGGTTTCTTTCACTCTAGCTGACATAATTCTACTAGAGGTTATACCAATTGGATCCATTGTAGGTCTGTATTAGGGATTTATTTTTTTATGATTGTTATGTATTACCCTAGGATAGAGCCAAAATTGTGTGATTTGTCCATTATAATTGGATTTTTTACATGATGTATTTTTCATGCTTATTTTTTCACTTGTTTTCACATGATGGATTCGTCTAGAATATTTTCTCACTTTCTTTAACATGATGGACTGGTCATAGTTATTTTCATATAACTTTTCCTTATAGTGTATTCATGAAATTTATTGATTATGCTTTCATTCTTTATCAATTATACTTTTCATATTCCTTGTTTTCAGAATATGAATGGATTTTAGGAAAACAAATGGTAAATGATTTAAAATTGTTTTTAGTCATGAATATTATTTATAAAACTATTTTTTAAAGTTATAAATATTGATTTTATGATATTATACATTGTATTATCTCTGTGGTGGAATCCTACTGGGCTTTATAATCACACACCAATTTTTCTACTAGGTAGTTGTAGATGTAATACTACATCATTTAGGTATAGGGAAGGGAATTTTTTTGTCATTTTGGCTTCTATTGTAGTCATTACCTTTGGTTTGGTTTGGTTTGAAGGTTATTATTGGTCCCATGGAGGCGTATTGGTCTTCTTTTGTTAGTAAATTATTTGTTTAGATTGGTTGGATTGGATTTTATGGATCTAGTATATATCTATTTCTTCCTTTTTTTTACTGTAGTTAAATGTATTTTTTGGTTATATTTAATACCTGTTTAAATTTTTTTCAGTAAACCTAACTACCATGATGGTAAAGATCAATAGGATTTTCTAGTTAGCTCATGTTGGTTCATTATATAATTGTATCATGTGGATGATGAGCCTGAATTATGTCAATAATTTCAAAGTGTGATTCAATGCCTTTGGTAGATAAAAGTTTGGACAATTATAATTCAGGTAGTATGTGTGGGAGGGTTCCTAGAGAGCTCACTTCTATGTCTGAACAAGTGTTACCATGGGTGGTTGGAAAATTTTTACAAGGTTTGATACCTAGTGTTCGAGGTCATCTGAATCATCCGAATGAGAAGTTTATTTAAATAGTCATGTTCATTATTAAATCATTTGTTTCTCATAGAATTCATAATTTCTTTAAATTATTGTTGTTTTAAAGCATAGAAGCAATTTTTTATATTGGTACTTATATTTTGGAATATTATCTTATTATGATTGGTCATTTTCTCGTGCTTAATAGAAAATTTACCCAAGAAGAGCACTTCAAATCAGAGTGAGGAAGCTTTGAGACAGGATCTGTAGGTGAATCCTCTAGTAAAACATTGTTCGGTTGAAGCTATAATCTTTACGATCTAGACCCTAGATCAAGTGGGTGTCGAGAACTCGAGACGTGTGGTAGATCATGTCTCTGAATTTAATAAGCAACATCCACCCATATTATGTTGTGACAAGGGACCCCATGAATCTACGGAGTGGGTCGATTGGATTGGTAGGATCCTTAAAATTTTGGAGACTCCTAATGACTGTGATGTGGGGTTTTTGATGTACATGCTCATGGGATCTAGATGGAGATGGTGGGACCCCATTGTGAAAGATAAGTTTCAAGTGAAATTACTTAGAATTATTTTAATAAAATAATAAATCATAGTTTTACCCTAATAAATTATGTGTGATGAAGACCTAGGAGTTTCTAAAATTGGAGAAATAGGAGCATATTATTCTGGATTATTCTACCTTTTTTTACTGTGTTAGTGAAACTGGTATTAGATCCTCTCACCAATGAGTACCTAAAGAATCAATGTTTTGAGTTGCAAATACACCCTCACATTTGGTCAATGTTGATTCTCATGTGCTTTATGATCTTCTTATAGGTAGTCGACAAAAAAATATTTGGTATGGGCTGAGAAATCTTAAAAGATAGGTTTGGGTGGATCTTCAAATGGTTTAGTTTTTAGCCTGGGTGTATCATCTATCCTAAAAAGGAAGCACAAGTGTGGTTAGTTTTCTTCAGGACCAGTTCTAGGTGAATCATTCGGAAATTATAATATTGCCTACTATTATTTTGGAAGTCATGGTCATATAAATCCCAACTTTAGGGATACTCCTTTGAAATGTCATTGTTGTGAATTTTGGGTCATATGAGGCATTTTTGTGAAAAGATATCCCAATTAAGTAAGTTCATATCCTCTATCACCAAAGGTTCACAGGTTTTAACCAATACTTCCAAGGGTGTTGGGTATAATCTTCAAGCTAAGGGAGATGTTCTTGTGGAAGAGGGTATATGTCTTTTTGTGACTTAGTATGCATGAAAGGAATTTGATGTTGGGATAGATATTGTTAGAGTTATGATGTTTATTTTATTTCCTATGGTGGTATATTTATTTCATACAAGTGCTACTCATTATTTTATATCATCAAACTTATATGATGTTTTCATTTTATGATTGGAAGTGACTTCATATTTGTTACATATTTCCATGCCATTGGGGAATAAGTCTAGACAAGGTTTCAAGTGTACTTCTTGTTGGGTGATGTTATGTAGAATTGAAGTGGAGTGGGACTTATTATTTATTGATCATGACATATTTGAATTGAGTATTGAAATAAATTGGATGATCAACAGTAAGGACCATATAGAGTTTTATCATGTTCAGGTTCAGTTTTTATCTTCTGATGGGGTTACCCATGTTTTTATGGTGAGTGGGACTCTATATCGGGAAGGGAGGGGCTTTTTTCTCATTATGATGGGGTAATATTGTATTAGTTTTTAGATATGTTCCTTGATGTTGGTGACCTTTGTTTGGGTAGTTCACTCCCTATGGTGTTGTGTGCATACCCTGTGATATTTATAGACAATTTGTCTAGTTTACCAACACATAGTGAGGTCATGTTTACTCTTAACCTAATTCTTGGTATGATGTATATTTCTATGCCATCTTATAAAATAGAACCTGATGAGTTGGTTGATCTTAATGTTCAGTTTGAGGATATAGAGTCCAATGGATTTATTCAACCTATCATGTCACTGTGGGACTCACCTACTCTCTTTGTTAAGAATATAGACAAGATTCTTATACATTTCATGGATTATCGAAAGTTTAGTTGAGTGAATGATTAGAAAAAATATCCTTTGACTAATATTAATGATATATTTGACCAATTTAGAGGGGAGTGTTGGTTTTCACGGATTGACCATTTTTCAGGGTACCGCCAGTTGAGAATTTGAGAGTAGGATATACCTAAGATAAATTTTAAGAGTTGTTATGGACATTTTGAGTTTCAGGTTATGAAAATATATCTCACTAACACACCTTCTATATTTAGGGAATTAATGAACTGAATTTTTCTTCAGTTCTTATAATCATTTGTTGTTGTGTTTTTGGATGATATTTCATTACACTATAATATATAGTATGAGAATATAGACCATTTTGATATCATTCTTTGAACACTAAAAGAACATAATCTATACAATATTCTTTATTGATGTGAGTTTTCAATCTGTAAAGTAGTAATATTTAGGCATGTGATATTTGAGATGGGTGTATCAATGGAGTCTGAGATAATACATATATTTATTTATAGGGATAATCCCATAAATGTGTTTGAGATCTGAATATTCTTTGGTGTGGATGTTTATTATAGGTTGTTCATTCATGATTTCCGATCGATCACTTCTCATATTATAGATTTAACCAGTAATGGTGTGAAGCTCAAGTGGAATTACGAATTTTAGTGATCTTTAGAGGAGTTGAAGGTGACCTTAAAATTTTCCCTATTTTTGATTCATCAAATACCTGATTTGGGTTATGATGTTTTCTATTGTACTTATGGTACATGTTTGGGATGTGTCTTAATGTAGGGTAACTAATTGGTGGTCTACAGCTCTCACCAGTTACTCTCTCATGAGAAGGACTATCCTACCCACTATCTTGAGTTCGCATCATTTATTCATGAACTAAAAATGTGGTATCACTATCTTATTGGGGATAGGTTTGTAGAGTATTGTTATTATAATAACCTGAAATATATTTTTACTCAAAGGGATATGAATTTGTGAGAGAGACACTAGGTGGAGTATCTTCATAATTTTGATTTTTATATTTCATAAAATCCTGAGAAAAAGAATTTGGTTTACATTGCATTGAGCATAAAATTATTGACACAAGACGTGAATGAATCTATTTAGGAGTGGTATTTAATGTGATTGATTTTTGAAATTAGCTTGGTGGTGGAAGAGGATGGTGTACATGTGTTCTTGGATTCTATGAAAGTTTCTCGCCTTTTAAAGAATGATTTTGAATCCAATAGGTGACAAAAACGAGTGCCAATGCTTAGTTAAATCCTTTATGTTTGTGAGACCTTATGTAAGTGGTCTCAGTCTCCCAATGGTGGTTTGTGTTTCTATAGAAGGTTGGTGATTCCATTTTCTCTAAGTTAGTATTTGAGGGATTGTGGAAACTGATCCTGTTGGTGTATAAAAATTGGGGCTACCAATATGCTTCATGAATTGAAACATTAGTATTGGACTCCTGGTATGAGGCAGTTAGTTGTATGTTTTCTTTAATGATACTATACTTATCAAAAAATTATGGTGGAACACTAGAGACCTTTTGGTTTTTTTCTACCTTTTCCAATTTTGGTATAGAAGTGCATTGATATTTCTATGGACTTCGTAATTGGTTTTCTATGGACTCCTATTAAGAAGGATGTGATTTGGGTGATCATGAAATGAATTATGAAATAAGCACATTTCTTTCCTATCAGGCATATGATGGAAATACCAAATCATGGGGAATTTTATGCTCAAGAGATTGTGAGACTTCATGGGGTTTGATTTGGGGTTTTATTTGAGAGGTATCTGAGGATCAAATCCATGTTCTAAAATTTTATGTAAGAGGTGATGGTTTCCCAGGTGAAATTGAGCTTGACTTATCATCCTCAAATAGATGGAAAGAAAAAGAGATAATTATAGGTTTTTGAGGATATGCTTTGGCGGTGCATGAAAGATTTTGGGGGGATCTTGGAAAAAGAATATACCTATGGTAGAATTTTACAATAACAATAAATATCATGCTTCAATAAATATGGATCCCTTTGATGAATTTTATGGGATTCCATCTAGATCTCCATTGTGTTGGAAAGAGTTTAAAGATTGGTCCTTGTTTAGACCGAGACTTATTTAAGAGATAACAGAAAAGGTGGAGTGGATCTAGAACTCGTTGGTTAGAGAATAAAGCTGTTAAAAATTCTTATGTGGATCATCACCATCGTCCACTATAGTTTTATGTTGGGGATCTTGTTTTTCTCAAAGTTTCATCTCACTTGGTACATTACCAATTGGGTTAAAAGGGTATGTTGGAACTAAAGTTTCTTGGCCCCTTTCATAACGTGGAGTGACTCAACTAAATTCAATACAAAAATCTTTTCTTGTTTCTTATAAGATAAGGTATCAGAAATATCCTTCACATGTGATTGGATGAGAGGATTTCGATCATTATAATGACACCTCCATTGTTAATAAATTAGTTCACATTATGGATTGGTAGAATAATGCGTTGTGTGGTAAAATGATTCCATTGGTCTGAGTACTATGGAAGTGCTTTTGGTATAACCACGAGGCATGGGAGTGGTAATTATTGGTGAGGTAATATAATCATTCTCTTGTTTTAGGTCTAGGATCCTGAGGAATTTATGGTGATAAAAAATTTTTATGGTGGGGAGGATTGTTGCACCCACTAGATCAATGATAAACCTTAGATGAGCCTTCATCTATCTCTTTTGAGGTCCAAGAATATTCAAGGGATCAAAGATTGAAAAATGGGGTTTTAGAGAAAAAAGGAAAGGTGGGCGATTAAAGAAAATTTTTAGTTTATCCATTAAATAATATTGTGTAGTGCCTATATGAGGTTCGAGTGTCCTATTTCACAAATTTATCATGGTTATTCAAACCATGTGACATTCTCATGTAAAACCATATGGGGATGTGATGTGGTTGTCTAGGGGTGTCACACAGTTCGAGCATAGTTTTTGGAAATCGTGTGGCACCCAAGGAAATCTGTGAACCCACAAACACAATGGATAGTGTGGGAACATAGTTAAGGCTCATGGATAATTAACAGTGAGTACTCCTCTAAGAAACCATGATACCACCTTCTAAAATGTTTAAAAGTGAGATTTTACCCTTTTCCCTCAATTATTTTAATGCCTAATCACCCTTAATCTCTTTTTGGATCGTCCTTATCTTTCCGTAGTGATTTTGAGGTCTCCCCCCTTGGATTATAGGTGTAATTCCTTCATTATTGGTGGATCACATCTAGTTATGTCGTGTTTTTTATCAGGTTTCCCTATTCTTTATAGATCTCTAATAGATATCATCTCTTCTAATATTATTAGAAACCAATTGGAATTAATTAAAAATATAAGGGGGTTTGATAGATTATTGAATTGTTTATTATCAATTTAGGGTCGTGAGGACCAGATCTACTCTTCCCTGATCTATTTTTTTGAAGGAAGATAGACTTACATCCATTCTCGAGGTAAGTGTTTCTATACAAATGGATAATTCTATTAATTGATTAATTTTCCTTTGAGTTACTTTAGGTTATTCATTGAATTGATTTTATTTCATTATTTTAATGTTTCTTTGTAAATAAATAATGTTTTAATGGGGTTTTTATTTTAAAATGGTTTTTTCACCCCCAAGTTTTTGGTTAAAATCTTGAATGGTTGTTTTGGCTTGGAAAGGGATTTTCCAACACTGAAGAAGATTGTCTTGGATTTTGAAAATGTTTTTAAAATTTTGATCATGGTTTTTAAATGTATTCGGAAAAAATTTTCACATTAGGAACCTTAAGTGCATTGGGAATAGACAAGTCACTCATAGTGTGTGTAATTCCACTTGAGGGTTTATTTCACTTTAGTGTGCATAATTCCAGTAGAGGTTATATAGGGTATATCCATAAAAGGTCAAGATTGGGGATTTATTTTCATTTATAGTATATATAACCATACTATAGAGCCCTATTAGTGTGAATTTTTCCTTTATGATTGTATTTTAACTTGATGGATTGATTGTGATCATTTTATCACTTTATTTCACATGATTTATTTTTCATGGATTTTTCCTAACATTATTTAAAATAATGGATTGGTCATCATTATTTTCTTACTTATTTACCTTATGGAGTATTCAAGTATTTTATTTATTATGCTATAATTATTTAACACATATACTTATAATATTATATATTTTTATAATATGAAAGGATTTTATGAAAAAACCTATGAAAAGGATTTATAAACAGGTTTAGATTTATGAAAATGCTTTGTAAATCTATTTTTTTTAAAAATCTATAACTATTGGATTCTTGATATTAGAACATGTATAGACTCTATGATAAAATCCTATTTGGAATTTTTTTATAGCATACACATTCCTTTGGGTGGTTATAGATTTTTTATTTCAAGATTCAAGTAAAGGGAAGGCCATATTATAGCATGATTTAATCTCTTATTGTCACAACCATTGGTTCAAGTTCGTTTGGAGGTGACTATTGGTCACATGGATGTTTTTTGGTCTTGTTTTATTCATAATTTCTATTTTAGATAGTTTTTATTTTATTTTATAGATATTGGATACATCTCTTTATTTTGTTTTTTTTACTCTAGTTGTATGTCTTGTTTTGGTTATATTTAAGACATGCTTTTTTATCTATTTTATACCTCACTACTGTGAGGGGACGACTTGGGTGGCTTGTTTAGTTTATTGGGGGTTGGTTTTTTACAAACTATCTCTCAATAAACTCATTTATTTTATTATCCTCTATTCAGTTATTGATAATACATGCTTTTTATTTGTTTTCTTCTCTTTATGTACTCATTATTTGAAAATAACATTTTTAAAGAAAATTGAATTTATTTCCCTCTTTCATCAAAAACCCATTTTCAACTATATCCATGCTTTCTAAAAATGTTATGATTTTTTTAATGTTACTTTGGGATTGTTAAATTTCATCTTTACCATTGTTTGAAAATTTTTTAAAATGTTTTCAATGGAATATTCCGGTCATTTTCAAAACAAAGCCCATTTGGATTTTACCCAAAATATAAAAGGAATCATTGTTTTAACTTGAATAATATTTCCCACCATTTTGACACTCAATGTTTTAAATATTAATCATAATATTCAATTATTATTTTAAAAGAAAAGGGTTTCCAAAAATATTTAAATGAATTTTTAGTTTTAAAAATTGATTTTCAATGAATGTTTATTTTCCTCAATAAATATTCATACATTCTTTTCAAATTAATTATCCATCTAAGATGATATCCTTTGATTTTAGTTATTCTTTTCATGATATATGATCCAATGATATAATCATTAGTATTTTTCTATATAGTTTATGTTTATGATGAATTTTTTTATGAAACCTATTTTTTTACCATGGGTTATGATATGATGGAATTTTTATAAAACCCATTTAATTTATTGGGTTATAATATGATGAATGGTTTAAGATATTATTGAAAAAAATGTATGGTTTATGTTATGGGTTAGACCTATATATCCCCATAATTCATTGGGTAATTTTTAATAATATATGATCTCATAGGGTATGTGGGAGGTTACCAGAATCTCGTATAGAGGGTACATGGGATGTTATCCCAAGCCCAAAGTAAGTACATGGTTTGTTAGCCCGAACATAACATGTTATGATTGTATTGATGGGTATCCTTAATATATGGTTTCAATACTTATGTGGTTTCTACAAATCTATGTATTATTCCAATATGATACTCTCATGGACTATGTTCTTTGATTCTTTTTTACTCATTATTTATGAACATACAATATTTATTCAATGACTCAAAATTTTGAGCATATATATAGAGGGTATGGTTTTCCTATGTTACTAACATGTTCTGATACCCTTATACCCATGTTTTGTTTACATATTTCCCTTGTTTAACCATACTAATCATCTAATATCACCCATTCTTATGTATCTTTTAAACATGGTATGATGATAGGTATTACATGTAATATGTATATGAATGGGGATAGTTATGAGGAACTATGTGAGAGATGATGTATAAATCTTATGAACTAGTTTTTTATGATTCAATGTTTCCAAAAGAACTATACTTTTATGATCCCCAGGTATGTGTTTGTGTAATGTGTTGAATGTTTATCTAAAAATATGTAATATATATGTACAATTTTTTGGGTCATTATAAACCCACATAGAGTGCCAGTGTTATGATGTGACATAGGGAAATTCAACAGGTGACTCTATAAGATACTTCCCCATGAGAGGGATTTCACAAGAAATTAGTAGTGATGATTTTGGGAATCACCACAGAGTCTGACCTCGATTATGTGTAATGATTTTGGTTATGGGGAAACCCTCATGTTACGATTTTTGAGTTATTATGTGGGGATGTATCACCATTATTTATTCACAATTAAATTATTAAATATATATATAATTCCTTAGTAGTTATCCATGATTTAGTAGACATTACATACACAATTGGACTCCCATGTCATGCTCCCGGTATTAGGATATTGAACCTATTATGGATGGATTTCCAACGATCCCCCCTAGGAATTGACTTGGCACCATATAATTATAGTATTGGATTGGATTTATTCCTATAATGATCAATGATGAAACCCAAGGACTATGTATTTCCAAGGTTCATCTCCTTTAGAATAATCATGGATCCTAATTATTATAGTATCATCAAGGATTGGCACTTAGGGGTTATTGATCAAACCTGATGACTATGGATAGTTTGGGGGTATCCCCCTAGGAATTATCTTAGAGCCTAATGATTATGGGATCATATTTGATTTACACCTTGGTATAGGTGATTATGTATGATTACTATGGATTTATTTGGTCCATCCCACAAATAATCTACTTTCATACAGATGATTACAAGATCTCCAAATATTTCATCCTAGGAATCTTCAATGACAGATAATAACTATGGATTTTTTAGGGTCATTCACTTAGGAATAATCCATAATAATGATAGAATTATGGGATTCCTTTAACAAATCCCTTGAATATGTCATCTATGTATAATACTATATAGTTATTGATCCTAATACCAGTCTGTACAATTATTCAATTTCTTCAAAGACACTTTGAAACTTATTAATGATGATATTATTTTTGGGTATTGTTTTCAAGGTAGGAATTGGTCCTCATTGGTGGTGTAACGCGTTTAGATAAATTATGAAGCTGGTTGAATAATGTTTGATATTGGGTTTTTTTCTTTGGGTATGACATGGTCCTCTTAGGTGGTGAAACATGTTAAGTGACTCTTTGGAATTGGCCAAATAAGGTTTAGTTAGGTTTGAGGTGGTTTAGTTGACAGTTGATGACCAGATATGTCGGGCTGAAATGCATTGTGTATTATGTTTATGGGTGGGTGTGTTTCTTGTAAAATCATACACCAAATTATATGTATTTCATGAATATCCACTTAATGACAGTAAAACCTGGTATTTTTAATGCATTAGGGATTCCTATTGGGTAATTACTCCCACCCTTATCCACCTATATGGTGTGTGTTTTGATGTATACAAGTATACCTTCACGTTTTATTTAAAGGAAATTAAATTTCTTATAGGTACACACATGATATAGTTTTATCATGTTGTTAATCCTGAGGAGTCATCCAATTCATTAATATGAGTTTTCCTATAGGATATATTGTTTATATTAGTTATTTCTCATTATGTAATATCTAGTGTTCCATTCATTTATAAATAATTCCTATTAGGTCATGCTTATTTCCTACTTATATTCCATTTTTGTAAATTCATCATATAAGTAGATTTAAATATTTCTATTTTGGATTGTAGGGACCCGTTCAACTCCTTACTTTATATATACGTGTATTTTGGGATTTCCAATGTGTGAATGGGTGATGTATAATTTTCAAAAGATTCAATCATGACCATAGAGCTTTATATTTGATGGAATATTTTGACCATGACTATTTTATTCATCCTCACTATTCAGTGGATTATGTAATATGGATAGGCACACCTGAAGTCAAGTAGCAACCCCTTTCATCCACTATTCAGGTGGTCTAGTTTAAAAATCTAAATAAAGATTACTTAGAGTCATTATTCCTTGAATTGAAGATCCTCCATATATTTTTTTTTCAAATACCAAATCTTCATATTGAACCCAATTCCTATGATTGAGTAAAATAACTAGCTCACATTTAAAATATTATATCATAGTCTATCAATAAACTGTGTTTATTATTCTATAGCTCTTCTCCTATAATTTTATTTCTTCCACATCCTTTTATTATTATATATTTTTCATTACTAAACATGATCATTAATTTGAAATTATTCATTATATTTTCTATGACTCTAAACTTGCTTTCATATTGGATGGTGACCCAGTATCAAGTATCCAATTTTTTAAAATGTTTTTAATGAATCATCTATTAATTTTACCTTTTCATCATTCCTCTTCCATATCCATGGAATAATCTTCTAATTTTATGTATTTTAAAAACTTACATTATATTCTAACACATTTACTCTATAAAATTAAAATTCATTAGTATAGAAATTTTATTCATCAAAGGAATATTTTTTGTATATTCATTTTTTTATTTTATTAGATCATTTTTTGTTCCATGTAATAAATAGATACAATCAAAAAGATACTTTTATCAATTCTATTTATCATTTATTAAAAATTCTATGTGACAGTAAATAGAGAAATTAATTTACTAGACTCAAATATTTTTCCCTTTCATAAGAAGGATAATATTTTTCTATACCTTTCCTATATAAAAAAATAACTTTTCAAATAACATCTTGTCTCACTATAATATTAAATTATGAGAATAAGATATGAACAAAATTAAAATTGTGTTTTTGAAAAAATAATCAAAACCTTATATTAAATAGCATCAATAAAACCACTTAGTGTTTAAATATTTCTCCAATAATTATTCTCCAATTATTTCCTTTACATTTTTCCTTTAAATTTACTTTAATTTTACATTGTGACAAATTATTATGACATATTTTAATGAATATCCTGCGATTTGTTTTCTTAATTTTTTCAAAAGTAACCATTTTAATTCCTAAACCATATTATAAATAGTTTGATGTTTTATTTATATATTTATTTAAATTTAATAATGTTTTATTAATCAAACTTCCTCATTGTTTTTCAATGTTATATCTCAATATGAAGCTTATTCTTCTTAACTACTACCTCTCCTTTTAATGGCACAATATTTATTTAATTATCATAAATATAATCATTTAGATCATCAATAATCCTATCTTTCTAGTTCACATTTATTTTTAAAATAATCATTTCATCAATATTTTCTTGACCAATATATTTTTATTCAAAAACATATTCCAGGATGGTAATTTTTACTTTAAAATTTTCAACAGATTCATTTTAATCATTCTATAAAATTGTAATCCACTTTCTTTTATTTTTCTGTGAACTTAATTGATGATGTGTAATGTTAAGATAACCCTTATGGTTAAAATACCCTCATATTTATATACTTTAGAATCACCCACCACCACCCATGAATTTTCCATTATATTAGTGAAATTATGTTTACACTACTTCATATGAAGATTCATCATCCACTTATTCTTTAAAAAAACACTTCTTCTCTAATATTTTGTTTCATCCATCTAAATTAGATACAAACTTTTAATTTTTTTAACTTTGATAAAACCTATTTAATATTCATTTGAATGAATTCTCCTCAACTACTTCCTCTAAAAATCATATTGGACCCCTAGTATAAAAATTCCCAATATTATTGTATTTAAAATAAGAAAGAGTTAACTAACCTTCAAACCTTCATTTTCCTCTCTTCATTATACTAGATTCAAGTGAAATAAAATCATTAAATTTTTTACCCTCAACATTTTATTTATGTAGCTTTTAATTTATCACATATTCAAAATCTGTTTCATTATTGGTTTGAGAATCAGATACCTATAACTTAAATCACATATCATAGACCACTAATTTCCTTTTTAAAATACTCAAGAGATATATAACTGAAACCCCTATCCTCAAATGTTGATATCTTTTCATTTTACGGTATAAGCGTCAATGTACTGAGCCATTGTGATTTTTTATAGGCCTATTAAATGTTTTTATGATGTAATGATTGACTTTGGTTTACTATAGATCTCCTAGGAATAAGCTTCAAATTCATCATCTTCATAGAGGTCCTTCTACATGATAACCTTCTTTCTCTATATCTCTTCATCTATTCTCAAGATTTCATTTTATAGAACCCAATTTTAGCTATATCCAACAATTTGAATCACCTATAGAGGCCTGTATGTTCACATGAGACCTTCTTATTTCTTATTTTCCATTGACATTCTCATTTTCATTAATGGAAGGATTAAATATATTCTTGTCTTCAAAGGAATCATAAATACATACTATTATATTAGTGTTCATCACATCAACTTCATCAAAAGAAATGTCTTCATAATAAAATCTTGCACTAGTAGGTGTCCAAAGTTCATTGAGGAGAATCAATGCATCACAAATAAACATTTTTCCTATGGATTATTTTGGAACCCAACCATCCAACAAATGGATCATAATTCACTAATTTGATGGAATTATCAATAAAATGAAGGATCATAAATTGGAAAATCATATTTCTATATTTTAGAGGGCATGTTACAGTGGTTAACAATGTGTTGGATTCTATCAGGATGCATGACCTCTCATTCAAAAAGACCAAAAACACTATTACTGTAATAATAGTGTGAATATTGGTGATTTTTTTTGTGATTCCCAACATGAGGGATGGAACAACGGGTATAGCATGGTTATCATAGCTAAGCTTGTTAGTGATGGTGGTATTAATCTTTTCAAAATTACTGAAAAAATAATTTCTCTGTAAGAAAATATGGATTATGAGGCAGTCTAAGGTCACTCTCAATGGGTCAATTTCATCCTCTAGACTAATGGTTCATATTTAATTTGTTAATTTGAGGGGGAATTAGGATATCAACTCTAGTAGTGAGGCATTTAAGATAATATCAGAGTTATTCCTATGAGACATCTCATTATAGAAGGAGAACTGAAATTTCTAGAGTATCCATTTCTCTTAATTTATTACTATTGAAAAATAATTCATTCAGGCTTTTAACATTCCTCATTATTTATAATAAGTCCTCAATGTAATTTAAAAATTCCTATGTCACAGTATTATTGTAGAATACAAACCTAACTTCTCCAAATTCAATGAATCACTTTCAGTAGAAGTAATTCTCTTGTGGGGGGTTGTTCAACGATTTTGGAAACACGCAACACTATACATTATTATGTCATTTACACCAACAAAGGGTACCTCATAACTAGTATTCATAAGCATGGAGGTGTCCATGTTTGAGACAGTCATGACTGCATCGTTATGGATTCTTTTTTTTCATTTTTTGGTGTAGGGTCCTCTTTCCAAGTGCAAGACCAAACCATGCCTACTTGTCTTAGAATTTGTAGGTCCC
The DNA here is from genome assembly GCA_963277665.1 of Viscum album. NCBI lineage: Eukaryota > Viridiplantae > Streptophyta > Magnoliopsida > Santalales > Viscaceae > Viscum > Viscum album. The sequence goes on from OY728152.1 coordinate 1,772,439,441, forward strand.
ATAAAATGTTTCCTTCCATTATTGAGCTCGAATCGTCCTATCTTTTCAACTCTATCCTGGGATCACTCCTCAATGAGTATCTCTTATAACATGAGTAAGTATTGAAAAAGTTTTTTATTGGATTATGAAATCCTCCACGCTAGGACAGAAGTGAACAAAGTATGTGATCTTCTTAACTCAAAAGGTTAGCATGAAATGGTGTTGATTTTTTTGATTATATAATATTTACCTAGGGATTGTATTAATATCATCCAAGGGGATTCCATTGGTCTCTAATACATTAGGACACCCTAGATCATCTCCCCTTTCTTCACCACTTTCATTCCCCTTCCCATTCCTTTCTTCTTAATAAAAATTCAATTTTCTATCAGTAAGACTAATTAGGATATTTTTAACAATATCAAATTTATCTATATTTTTATCAATAATCTAATAAAAATAAATTAACTACGTTAATATTTTTATAAAAATAATCCACAATTTTATTTAAAATTACATTTAGATCTAAAATATTATTAACTAAATTTCATACCTTTTTATAGTATACTTTAATATCCCATTTTTAAATTCTAAATATTTTTTCCCAATAATTATAAAAATTAATATCCCATAGCCTTTATATAGATTTAATTTGATAGTGCTGCAACAAATTCATTTTCTTGCTACAACATCAACATCTAGTATCACTAATACAGATATGACCTTTAATATCACGCAAAAAGACTATTAACAATGTTACTAATCATTGAGCTATTAGTGGGGGGGGGATTTATCAATTATATAAATAACATTAATAAAGTTCCCATCTGATGCATCATGTTGTTTTTATAACAACCCACTACAACAACCTTCTGCACTCAAAAACAACACACCACAACCTCTTATATACAAAATATATAATTTAATTGAAATAAATTTTACATCATGAATAAAAAACACTACTATATACATTTCAAACAATGTTTTGTATAATTATATTTTCAACTACTATCCATAAACAATTTAAAACATTAATGTTTGTCTTTACCATCCATGATCCCCTTTCAAAATGGCCTTCCCATGGTATCTATTGAGAGAAAAATCACCTCATCCTAAGAAAAATAATCCACCTATATGAGAAAAAAATCTTATGTTAATAATATTATAATGAAATAAACTAATCATTAATGTGAACGAGTGCATTAAAAAATGTCAAATTTAAATAAAAAAACACACTCTGAGTTATACTAGTAAAACTGTGCATTGTATTTAGGTGAATGTGATTCCAACACATTAAAAATGAGGTATGAATCATTTTTTTAAATCATCAAAACAATTCGAATTCATTTTCTTGGTTTTGAGCATGTCACCTATTATTTTTAATGAAATTAATTTAAATTTTAAATGAAAACACATTTATAGTTTTATCGATCATAACCATGTGTGGGATTGAGGTTCAGATGATTCATATATGTCAAAAATTACATAAGGATCATTGTCCTAATGTATCAAGACAATATGAATACGTTTGATCAATTTTTTGTACGTCACTTGTGTTTTCTAGTAAAATATAATTTCAAACTAGAAACACACTATTTTAGTCATACGGGTCATATCATGTGTTTATTTGATGTGATACAACTTCTGACATGTCATAAATGACTTATGAATTTTTGTCTAAAATTACCAAGACAATCAGATCACATTTTCTTGGTTCTCATTGAGTGACACACGTTTTGAATTAAAATTCAAATCTTAAACTAATAATGAGAACTTTGAACCATACTGGTCACACCATGCATTAGATTGATATGTGGGTGATTCATACACATCATAAAAAACTCATTTATTTATTCTTTAATGTTATAAAACAATCAGAATGTGTTTTCTTTATTTTCAGTATGCCACTTGTCCCTTTTTTACTAAAAAGGATGCCAATTTTAAATAAAAAGACGTACATGGAATCATACCGGCCACACAATGTATGAGATTGCTTTTCAGATGCTTCCTACACACCTTAAATAACTCATGGATTATTTTACTAAAGTATCAAAACAATCTAAATGCGTTTACTTGGTTTTCCGAAAGACATTTCTTACATTTTCTAAAATTGTTGTCAATTTTAAATTAAAAGATGCACTTATAGTCATACTAATTACCCCATCCGTCATATTGAGGTAAGTATGATTCCTACATGTCTAAAATTACTCATGGATTGTTTTACTAAAGTATCAAAATAATATGAACGCGTTTTCTCGTTTTCGAGTAGGCCAGTTGTCCCTTTTACTAAAATTGACATAAATTTTAAATAAAAAGAGACACACGTTGACTCATATTGGTAAAATTGTGACTTGAATTGAGTTTAAGATGAATCATACATGTTTCAAATGACTCATGTATCATTTCCCTAAGGTATCAAAATAATATGAATGTGTTTTATCAAATTTCAGTAAGTCACTTGTTCATTTTAACTAAAAATGATATTAATTTTAAATAAAAAGATTTCCTTAAAGTCATACCAATCATACCATGCATAAAATTTACATGAGACCAATTTCTACACATCCCAAATGAAACATGAATCATTTTAATAAAGTATTAAAATGATCTGAATGAGTTTTCTTTGTTTTTAGGGTGACACTTGTTCCTTTTGCTAAAATTGATGTTAATTTTAAATAGAAAGACACACTTGTATTTATACTGATTACACTGTGCATTGGATTGAGGTTAATCTAATTCCTTCACATCTAAAATTACCCATTAATAATTTTCCTAAAGTATAAACATAATCTGAATGCATTTTCTTAGTTTTGAGTAAGTTAATTTTCCTTTTTACTAAAATTGATATATGATTTTTAATAAAAGACACACTTGGAACCATACCGTTCACACCGTGCCTCTGATTGAGGTTTATAAAATTACAAAACATCCCAAATGACTCATGTATCATTTCCCTAATGTATCGAAACAATCTGAATGTGTTTTATCAATTTTCATTACGTCACTTGTTCTTTTTTAATAAAACTGATGTCAATTTTAAATAAAAACATGTACTTTGAGTCATACCAGTCACACCATGTATCCAATTGAGAGGAGGAAGATTATAGAACATCTATAATTAATTATGGATCATTATAATTTGGTATCAAAATAATTTGAATGCATTTTCTTGGTTTTCAGTTGGTCTGTCATCCTTTTTACACAAATTGATGTCAATTTTAAATAAAAAGACACACTTTGGGCCATACCGATCACACTGTGTGTTGGATTTAGGTGATAATAATTCCTAAACATCCCAAATGACTCATGGATTGTTATATTAAATTATTAAAATAATCTGAAAGTGTTTTATTAGTTTTCAGTATGACACTTGTTACTTTTTCTAAAATTGATGTCAATTTTAAATAGAAAGACACACTAGTAGTCATACTGGTTACACCGTGCATCATATTGAGATGTGAATGATTTATACATGTCTCATATGACTCAAGGATTGTTTTACTAAAGTATAAAAATAATTTTAATGGTTTAACTTGGTTTTTAGTACGTCAATTTCCCTTTTTACTAAAAGTGATGTAAACTTTAAATAAAAAGGCGCATTTGAGGTTATATCGGTCACAATATGCCTCATATTGAGGTGTAGTTTATTTCTACACATCTCAAAAGACTCATGGATCAATTCATTAAATTATAATAACAATACAAATGTGTTTTCTTGTTTTTTAATACTTCACTTGTTCCTCTTTACTAAAATTGATGTTAATTTTAAATAAGAATACGCAATTGGAGTCATACCGGTCACATTATGCATTGGAATGAGTTAAGACTAATTACTAAACATCCCAAATGACTCATGGATAATTGTACAAAAGTATCCAAATAGTAAAAATATGTTTTCATAGTTTTCAGTATGCCACATACCTTTTTTACTAAAATTTCATTTTAAACTAGAAACACACACTTTGACTCACGCATGTCACTTCATGTAACAGTTCGACATGAAAAAGATTCCAACACATAAAAAATGATTTATGAAGCAATGAATTAAATTATAAATTAAATATAAATTTTTTTGCTCAGTATTGAGTGAGTGACACATTTTTAAGTAAAATATTGATTTTAAACTGATAATGTACACTTTGAGTCATACTGGTCACACAGTGCGTCAGGTTGAGGTGCAACTAATTATTACACATCTTTAATGACTTATGATTCATTTTCATAATTCATAAACACAATGTGAATTCATTTTTTTAGTTTTGATTGTGTGAGTTGTATATTTTACTAAAATTAATGTCAATTTTAAATAAAAAGAAGCACCTTGAGTCATACCGATCACACCGTGTGTCGGATTGAGGATCTGCTGATTCCTACACATCCTAAAGTCTCAATAAAAATCCCAACTTCCACGTAATACCCATTTATAAGAAAATAATTTTTATGTGAGTAATACTAAAAACAAATAAATTAATCATAAATATTAAACAATCCATTAATTATATAGAAGTCACATATTCATGCTATTTGTGTACATTCTACGATCAGGCATGATGTCCATTCATTTCTAAGAAAATGTATGTTGTCTTCTGAATATTATTTTTTTCAATAGTCATGTTAGTACTAGAAAAATATAAACACACAAATTATTAATAAATATTTTAAATTAAGTAGTAATTAAATTTTAAAATACCTCTTCCTGGATGTGTGTTTTTTGAGAGAATATGATCTCTCTCATAAATTTACAAACAAAATAACCACAATATTTTACATCTGTTCATTTCTGACACTGTAGAAATATTGAGGAAAATATGAAATTTCTTTTTATATGTGTTGGATAGTGAAATATTTTTATATATACCCTGATACTTATCATGTTTTAGATCTTGTTAGGGTCCTTGTGCACAATGGTTTTCCTCATTCCATGATGTAGATGATATTTACACACCACTCTATAATAACATAATCCTCATTAAAACATAATATAAATTACATAACTTGAATTTTATTTCTAAAATATATGATGTATTATATTAAATATTTACAAATGCCATCTTGTGTGGTTTTGAGTCAGCCTTCCGTTTCACCCCTTCCCTTTTTCCATTTTTAATTACATTCATCAGTTTAAACCTATTTTTATTAATTGTTAAATCTTTATCATAAAATATAAATTGGAAATGTAAACCTCATTGTCGAAGTGTTTTTTTAAAAGTTGTGATGGTTATTTGATGATTGTTATAACAAGTTTTTTGACCTTACTAATATCTTCCTCATCAATTCAAACAAGTTTCTTGGGGCTAGTCTCATAGTATATGCTAATTGACACTCTCATATGACCTGTTGGAAGTGGTCTATTGGGTAGCATGTCATTTTGGATATTGAACACCATATCCCTCGCTATAAGGCAAAGGGTGGGGGTTGATAGATATAAATCACAATCATTATAACTGTATATAATATCCAAAAACTAAAGTTATTAGTCTCTATCTAATTCAAATTTTAAAGAAAAAATTATTAGAACATTTATTACCTCAGCTAATATTGCTCTTTGAGGGGAATAGATCGCCTCCAAGCTAGTGGGGGGTGGGGAAGATCATCAGGAAATGGTTGTTATTGAATTGTTTCTTCTCTTTGATTCCACTCATAAATGTTTGTAGAAACTTTCTACACTATTTTAATTGTTCTTCAAGGGTAAATAGTATTTATTTCATTTGTTTTATTTCTTTACCTTTTTCCTCTTGTTTTTTCTGAAAATATATTCTGGGTGGACCCCAAAACCCGCACCTCTGTTGTGAGAAAATAGTTTTGGCCGCTTCAAGGCCATTGATAGTAGTTGTTCATCTAGTACATGTGTTTTTAATTCCTATGACTTTGACAGATAGAAAATATAGGAAAATAAGTAATCATTTTTATGTCATAGCAATTTAAAGAAATTTTTTATTATTATTTTATACTTACACATGTTTCCCACAATTTTTGTGTGTTTTAATATATTAGTATCCTATATTAATTTACACGTTCCTCCTTCTATAGCACATGGTGTGAGATATAAGTGGATTTATATGTGGATTATTAAATATGTATATAAATATAGAAACATAATAATGATATTTTTTCATGTATCATTAATGTGTTACAGTAGATTTAAAATAAATGCCAATTTTTTTTCAAGTGAAGTGTACACCATCTTTACTTTATGGTAGGGGTATGTTGGTTTTATTTCCTGTTACTTATTTTTAACACTCAGTTTCTATTTCATAAATAAAAAATTCTAAATCAAATTGATGAATACACATATTGTCAAACAATGTATTACCAGCCATAATGTACCTGAAAAGACATATCCCCATGATGGCCGATAAACGAACCCCATGATTCTTGGGTTATCAGGTGTGCATACATAAGTAGTGGGGGTAGTTTTTTTCCTTAAACATCTTTAAGATGATGGCTCATTAGAATTATGTGAAACCCACTATGAATCCTTATTTCAAGAATTAATACATATTTCTTGTAAGATTAATCTACTATAAACACACTTTATAGGGAATAATGAAGAGTAAATCTGTGTTTCATTATTATATTTTTTAGTATAATAAATGTGTGATATCATAATGTTACCGTAATATCTTCCCACATCAATATCTTAAGCATGGGAACAACATTGGTTCCACAAATATACATCAATCAACACGCGTTTCTGAGTGATGAGTCCTATATCACTTCTAAACAAGGATTTTTGGGGGTTAACATGCTGGACTCACACATTCCAGACGACCTTGAATTTGATGCATTTGATTTTAATCTTAATTATTTTTGCTAACACCATCGAACTACGACGCTCAAGTTTTTTCTATATCATTATTTCTTCATCGCAAACCATTTCCTTGGATTCAAAATCATCAATTTGTTGTTCATATATAGCGATACCATCAATTTGCGCAGAAGTTCATTGTACCAATGCACTGGGAGAAACAACAGGTTGATAGACCTGTTGCCTTTTTAGAGTGGTGGCATCAACATGTGCAGAATGTTATTTTTCCTCTACACTGTGATCAGCAGCAAGTTGAGAGACCTATTATTCCTTAGGATTGGGTGCACCAACACATGCATAAGTTATTACCTATATAATTGATTTAACATTTAATTTATATTACATAAATCCTCCAAAAAATAGATAATAACATGAGGTAAAATAATGTATATTAAAAAAAAACAACATAACCTAATTCTTGAGCCCCATTTATTTAATGGATGAAGGGATTTGAAACCTCTATCAACTATCCAAATACCTTCATTGTGGTCACCTATGACATAAAAAACATCATTTATAGCGAGACCAATGCGAAATTATTACTATGTCCCAATAAAAGGGAAATCCTCAGTTGAATTTTCACCTAACCCTTTAGTGGTTTTGGTAAATAACATAATAATTGACCACATTTGGTTTTCAATATATGGAACATAAAATAATTATACTACCTCTGATTGCATTAAAAATGGTTCGTCTTTATACCCTTCCTTATTGAAATCCACTTTCATGAATCCCAATTCATTTATTTTAAAAGAACTCATATTATCAACCCACTTTCAATGAAAAATTAGTACATGAAATGTTTTATAATCCAACCCCAATATTTTTTTATGATTAGAAAATATGAAATATTTTTTCAAATTGGTTTTATTTCCTTAGTACCAAAAACATGCATCACTTCAACAATAAGTATAACTCCACTATTTTTCATGGTACTTTCCTCATCATGTTTATTTATATATAATGTATAACCATTAATTACATAACCATTTTAAGATAATACACACAAACACACTTGATCCTTTGGCTATCCATCAAAGTCCTTCTGAAATTGAATCTGTATTTTCATCTGACTCTTTAAAAATATGGGCTCTAAACCATTGTATAAACTATTGATTATGTGTATTTGATATCCATAATTCATCCCTGGATGAATTAAAATGCCTAAGAATTTCATGGTGACATTCAACATATGGGTAACCCTCCAAATTTTTATACAAAATATAAAGGTTGTCCTGCTCCTGATTTGTAATATTGATTGTGAAAACATCTCTTCCAGGAATTCCTTCACTCAAAATCCACCCAATGTGATGAGATTTTTATAGACCAATGCTTTCCACACTAGACATGTATTCGGTACAAAATTCAAGGTCTTCCTTAATAATATATCTCTCTAAAATACAGTCCTATGGCTGACTTCGATTTTTGAAAAACCCATTCAAAATATTCATATACCATTAAATGGGTTAAATCCATCTATAGTGTATATGACCACATAGTCTAATCTATTTCAACAAGTAAACTATCAAGTGAAACATTATATAAAATAATTCTAACTAGAAGAACATTTCCAATTCACATAATATGATTGAAATTTCTCTTTACATAGTAGGAAATTTCACCAGATCTATAACTTTGTTGCATATATCTTTGAAGAAGAAACAATTCTTGGTTAATGTATAATGAAAATTCTTGGGAAAATGCAACATAAATTTATAGGAATTAGATCTTGCATCAAAACATGAAAGTTAAGTGATTTCGTACCCTTTAACTTTAAATCTTCCATTGACATGATATTCTTGATATTTTATGAATACACCTATGGAACCTTTACATCATTAAATAAGTTTCAAAACTGATATCTCTTATGTCTAGAAAGAGTGTAAACATATGGATAAAGAAAAGTTAATTTTTCATGCTTCACTAGCACCAACTCTCCTTATATTCCCATTTCAACCATATATAACCTATCCTTAATTACATTCATTATTATACCAAGTGAATTTAGCAATGTGTAGATGACACTATAACAGTCATTTTTTTTTCAATATATAATACATCAATAAAATGTATGACATATAGAAGATTCTAGTATGGCAATTTAAAAAAAATTAATCGCTTTTTTTAACCTCTTTTCATATGGTTTTTTGAAAATGGTTTACCAAAAGCAGTTTCCACATCTTTCACATTCTCTAATAGTTGATCACCTATTAGTGGAGATAATTTAGTATGTTCTTCTGAACATCCATAGAATGATGTCATCCAAGATTGATACTTATGACATTGGGTTAAAAATCAAAAATTTCCTAGAAACACATAATTTGATGAATGTTTCAACATAATTGAATGTGTAACTTGTTCACAAATAAGACAACCTTGAGTTATTTTAATTCTATATCTAGAAAAATTTCCATTAGAAATAATGTCATTTATCTTCCCATACAACATGGATCTCAATGTGAAATCTTCATTTATGTTAGCATCATACAATGTAACACTTGAATCCCACAATAATTTCAAATCCTTGATCAATGGATCCAAATAAACATCAATATCATTATCTAATATTTTTGGTCCTAATTTAAGCATAGATAACATAATGTATTTTCATTTCATGCATAACTATTGTGGAATATTATAATTTACCAAAAAAACTGGCCATTTACTATGAGTGATGCATTAAAAACCAAAAGGATTCACTCCATATTTAGATAACACAAGATGAAGGTTTCTCAGATCATTTGAAAATTTAGGATACTCATGATCAATATTATTCCATCAAGTAGAGTCTTCTAGGTGACATAATTTCCCATATTTATTTCTTGTATTTGTGTACCATGTAAATTTCCTTGTAGTCTCCTCACTAACATATAAGTGCTTAATCCTTGTAATGATTGGAAAGTGGAATACAAAATTCATAGTAAAAGATTCATCCTTTTTTATAAATAGAAGAACCACACGTTGGGAAATTTATAAGTTATTATTGGCCCTTTTGAAATATTATACAGTCATTCGGGAGGCACGTATTCTTTCAGAGGTCATACCCATCGAGCATAACATTCTTTTGGCATTCTATTTTCATCTATGGAGATCATTATCTTCTGGGAGAACATCATTCAATAGAGAAAGTAGTTTCTTAAAACTGGTTTCACTCCATCCATTTCCTACGTTCAAATATACAACTTTAATATGGTTAAAATTCAATATATTTAGTAAAACTGATATACAATAGTGACTTTTCACAACTCTTTAACTTCTCAAACAATTTTGGACAATAAAAAAGTTCATCTTAAACTATCCTTGTAATTTCATCAATACGATCATCATAATAATTTATATATTCACTCACATCCTTGATATGATATTCTTCATTGGCCACACTTTTAATCATATTATATGATCCTTAAAAGGTAGTGTTATCCCAGCTAGTAGCTACATTCTCTTTTTTCCTCGTGTTTATTCAAAAATTTATAATTTTGATCTATTCTATGATAGATAATGTTTTATTCCAACTCATCTGGACTAATTAGTCCTGAATAAAAATATTATAACCATGGAAAAATGATTTGAGAAGGGTTATATGCATGATCTTTTGCAAACATGATGAACACTTTCACTCCATCTTCATACTCTGTTGTCAGATGATTAGAATCCTTCCATTATTTATTCATATCCATACTATTTTATTTGGTGATATTAATATTTAGTAAAATAAATACATAAAAAATGTTCAACTAGCATCACCATCTAACCATATATCCCTCTCACAAGATCCTAAGGAAGTGAAACAAGATAAAAAAACATGAACATATAAAATATAGGAATGATATAAATGTCTATTAGGTCACCACAACCTATGGAATCTATGAGATCACTTTAATATTACGTCTTAAAAAATCTTGTTTTAAATACATTATAAAAATAAAAATTTTCTATAAAGTTTTACTAAATAAGTAGTAACATATAAAAGTGTGTTAAAAATATTTTTCTAAGATTTTCATTGAATAAAAACAATCACTTGGAAAACATTTTTCCCCAGCCAATACCTCTCGGTAAAATACTTTTTAAAATATGAATTTAAACTATTTCATAAACACCCATTTTGAAATACACACTTCAATACTCAAAGAGGTTTTGAACCATTGTACCATTTTCTAAAACATGTTTAAAAACAAACCATTTCCATAAAACTAGGAATGGTGGTATAAAAACCCATTTTCAAAACTAAAACATTCTTGGAATTTCCAATACAAACCATTATAACTTTTATCATTCAAAAAAACCATTCATACTCATTATATAAAAAGTTTAAAACACTTCAAAATCATACATTACTTTTTTCCTTCATTAAAAACCTTTCACAACCCCTTTTCTAAAAATATGAAAATCAAACCATAAGAAGAAGGATGAAAAAACATGGTCAAGCCCCAATATGTCATGTTGCACAATATAGAGAAAACAACATGAAAAAATGTTTCAAACAATAATATAAATAGAAAGGGTTATAATAAAAATAGAGAGGTAAAACCCCTAAATGATCCAAAAAAAGGATTCTAGAGTCACATGCATCATCACTAGGCTATATTATTACAACAACATGAAATGGAGATAAGGAAACGAGGTCATCACTACTAAACCTATCCACACCCACATAATTCCTGAAAAACTTCATCATCATTAATAAAAATCCCCACATGGGATTAAAAGATATAATGGTCATACCAGAATCAATATTGCTTTAGAGGGTATCACGACATTTAGGAAAACACATTTTTTTATAAATTTTAAAATGGTCCTTATCTTTTAAAAACATTATTTTAATGAAAATACATATTATAATTTATAAAATTCATCCCAATATACTCTTCATAACAAATTTATCAAAAACACCTTTGACACTCAAATGGGAATTCACATTACCCTTTAAACAGCCATTGAAAAACATTCAAAGACACTATAAGTTTCAAAATCCAATCCACATGAGAAAACACACCCTTTTGAAATAATTCATCTCATTTGGAAATATTATAAGCTTTAAACACCATAAATAGTTGATACAAAAATTAAACAAGGCTGAAAAAGTTATTTTAAACATAGATCACAAGGGTTAACTCACCACTTTAAAAATAAAATAAAATTTTCGAGTATTTCTAACAATTTAAAATCTCCTAAACTCTTGGTTTGAAATATAATTTAAAAAAGGGGTGTTATCAAATTTGAGGAAGATAGTTTCATGAACATTATGAATCAGAATCTCAAAAATATATAGATCCCGTGAAGCATTTTAAAATTTGAAAATGTTTAATTTTAAAAATATGAATTAATAGGAGGAATATCGTTTCATCCCTACTTATCTAGATCCCTTAACGACTCTCCTTATACCGACCTACCCTTCCCTCCCCCTCATCTCAAATTTAATCTTGGTGATTATCCATCAAAGCTCATTGTATGCATTAACTAAGTGGTCCTCATATCTTCTTTCCATATTATTTCTCTCTCTTTATCCATTCTCTTTCTCTCTTATGGACATGGTAGCCTTGTGTTAAAAATTTTAAGGGATTTAATTGGGGATTATTTTATCTAGGGAACCTTGTAAATTGATATGAATCATTCCAATTATCTTTTGGTATTTTAACAACCATTAACAATGAATTCAATGATTACTTGTAGGTGTACCTATGTTAATCATTTAGCCTTATAAAATAATAAAGTACATGATATAAGAAAAATTTTCTTGGTTCAAACAAATTAAGAAACATCAAAGGAGTATATATAAGTGATTTATTGATGTATTAAAATCCTTCACGTTCACTGATTGTATAAGGTTTACAATAGAACCATTATCTCTTTTTTGTTTACAACTACAACTAAAGATAAATATTCAAGTCTTTTTTATAGAATAGAGACTAAATACCCCTAAAGTGTAGAGTTTAATACTTACTAATTAAATAAACTATATTTGTTAATATTTTTATGAAATCTTCATGAGATTTGATGAAATTCTTCTTATTCCTTCTATTCTTTAGCTGCATTGATTAATAATAACCAAATCCTAATGGAATTTCAAGAATGTTTTTATTCATGTTCCTCTATCAATTATCTATAATTATACACTATTTATGTTCCACTATCAATTATCTATAATTACACACACTTTAATAGGAGTCACATTAATAAAAATGGGAATCTTAGAATCTGAGTAGCATGAAATTTATTATGAATCATTCTTTAGATTCATTTACTTTTACCCAAAAATCACCCCAATTAAAACACAAGAGAAAATAACATAATGCATGTACCTATCATAGGTATCTACCCAAAAACCAACATTATCTAACATAGGGTATTCTAAATGATTAATTTCCTTACTTTGGATCATAGGAGTCCATAATCATCCTTGTTCAAGATGTTCTCCCATTCCACATCACACACTAAGTTCAACGAATACTATAACCTAAAAACATATGTAATCCTCATTAGTTCATAACACCAAACTACATCCCAAATATCATCTGTAGATATTATAACACTTTATCACATTTTTCTTCATTCTAGGCCAAAGAGGGGTTCCCCATGGGGGTGAGTCCTAATAATTTCTCCAGCCCCTATCCAGCACTACTAAATCCCTCATCATAAGCCCACTATGAAATCATAATCCATTGATGACCATAGGTTCTTGTAGGAAAAATTTTAGAGTGTTTTATAGTAATGAAACTCTTATAGCCTGATCCTTATCATTAGAAGAGGTATATATTAGACGTTCATCATGGTTTTTTGTGGAATTTGTTTATGGTGGATGATGGGTTCAAGGATGGGTGTCGATGTAGACCTGGTAAGGATGTTCAATCACACTTTTTAATGTTTAAATTTTTTATAATATCTCAAAAAATACTACGGATTATGTTACTTTATTTATGGGGTAAAGGGGTATCTAGAATAATCATTCCCTTAGGGTAGGGGGAGTGATTGAGGGCTGACTTAACTTCTATATCCTTAACTTAGTTTCAAGTAAATTATAATAGTGTTATTTGTTTCCAGTGTAGTGATTTCCCTACTTTTCTTCTCGGGTATGTGTTCCTTCTTCTCTTAGACTATGTTGTGGACTTATAAACTCCATGGTTATGAAGTAATTAACCTGGAGAGTTGATATCATGGAAGGAAATGGTTTCTTGAGTCCCTTACTTCACTTATTCTATGTTTAATTTTCAATTGAGTTGGTTAGTGAGGGTGTAAAGGGTTTGGTTAGGTGAGAGTCATTCTTTTTATGACATATTTGGACTCATTCCTTCCTCTATTTCATTCATTATCCATGACTTTTATTGGTTAAACCAATATATAATGTATTTGGATGAAATAAGATATAAAAAATAATCATTTCAATTGGGTGTAAGGAAAAGTGTAATGATCATGACTATAACATGTTCACAACCCAAAATCTATGAAGGAGGAGGTGCTCGATGTATTTCAAAGGTTTTTTGTTCTAATGCATTGAGTTTTTTAAAGTATAGTAGGGTAGTTCATGAATGGGATTATGTGAATTATCAAATTAATGTAAAATAACATAAATATATAAGGTTACATGTTTCCAAACCTAGGACCCACTTCTTTATTTCTAACATGGAAATTATTTGTTCATTGATATCATTTTTCTAATAAAACGCCACTCTTATTATATTTTCATCTAACTAAAAAATATATACCAAAATAAAAATAACATTTAAATGAACCAAAATTCATTCACCCTAATTTCAAATGATTCATTCTTGTCAATAACCTAACAATTAATTAATTATGGGAACATACCATTCCATGAACTATACCTTTCGGGGAGCGAGTGTCCGTGAAGGCGAGGGCACCAGAGGCGGTGATGGGGGAAACTTAGGCAGCGTGGGGAGGGGGGGGGAGTGGTGTAGAGGTTGTGCGACTTGGGGAGAGATGCGTGGAGGTAGTGTGGCCAGGGGGGAGCGGCACACAACAACATCGGAGTTCAGAAAGAGCGGCAGTGCGGAGGGGTTGTAGTAGTTCGATTGGGCAAGAGCGGAGGAGCGAGGATAGCTGGGTTCAGCAAGATCAATAGTGTGACGAAAGTTGGATTTCTTGAGATTTTGAGGTGTGTGGGATAAGAAGTCAACTATTAGGGTTCATTTACAAAACTAGTTAAATCTATTATCATCGCTAGTTAAAAAACACAGAAAAAGGTATGTTTTAGCAGCGTTAAAATAGAAAGCACTAATAAAACTACCTTTATTAGCACTAAAAAAGCACTGATTAATTGTGTCTTTATGAGTGTTAAAATTATAGCACTAATCAAAATATAATGTTAATAATTTATTTATTTTGTTATATATATTTATAAAATTATAATATATATATATATTTATAATTATAACTATAAATAAATAAATATTTATTTATATTTATATGTATAAAAAATATATTTAAATAATTGTATATATTTATAAAATTATAATTATTATAAATAAATAAAAATATAATTATAATTAAAAATTATAATAAATATATTTATTATATTTATAATTATATATAATAAATATATTTATTATATTTATAATTATATATACTAAATTAATATAATTAATATATATATTATAAATAAATATAAATATATATTTATTATAAATAATTATAAATATTTATTTATTTATATTTATAACTATACATTTATATATATTTAGTTAAATAATTATAAAATTATGCCCCCAAGAACCTAATATATAAATTAAATTATAATAAATATATTAATTCTATTTATAATTTTTCAAATATATCCAATTAATATATTAATTATATATATTTATAAGATTATAAATATAATAAATAGATTTAGTATAATTTTATAATTATTTAAATAAATAAATAAATAAATATAATTATAACTATAAATAAATATATATTTATTCAAAATTTAATAGTATTATAAATATATTTATTATAATTTTATAATTATTTAAATAAATATATATTAATTTATAATTATTACTATATATAACTATATATATTTATAATTTAAATAGTATAATAATTAAATATTTATTTATATTTATAATTATATATATATATTTAAATTATTTTAAAATTATAATAACTGTATATATTATAATTATAATTTTATAAATATATATTATTAATATATTTATTATAATTTTATAATTATTTAAATATAACTATATATTTTTTATAATTATAATTATAAATATTTGTATATATTTTTAAATATATTTATTTAATTATATGTATTTATAACATTCTATGTATAATACATATATTTATTATAATTATTTAAATAAATAAATAAATAAATAAATAAATATATATATATATATAATTATATGTATAAATAAATATATGTTTATTTATAATTATAAAATTATAATAAATAAATATTTATTTATAGTTATAATTATAAATATATATATTTAAATAATTATAAAATTATAAGAAATATATTTATTATATTTATAATTTTATTTATACATATAATTAATATATTTATTATAGTTTTATAATTATTTTATTATATCTATATTTATATATAATTATAATTATAAATATTTATATTTATTTATAAATATTTCTATATATTAATAAATATATATTAATTTAATTATGTATATTTATGTCATTATAAGTATAAATAAAATATATTTTTGTTTAATTTTATATATATTTAAATATATATATATATATATTTATAAATATTACATTGAATAAATATATATTTATATGTAATTAATAAATTATAATAAATAAATATTTATATATATTTATAATTATATATATATATATAAATAATTATAAAATTATAACAAATATATTTATTATATTTATAATTTTATAAATATATATAATTAATATATTTATTATAATTTTATAATTATTTAAATTTATCTATATTTATTTAGAATTATAATTATAAATATTTGTATGTATTTATAAATAAAATTATATATTTGTAAATATATTAATTTAATTATATATATTTATAGCTTTATAAGTATAATAAATATATTTATTATAATTTTATAATTATTTACATATCCTTCGATCATGGCTTCTCTGAAGGTTGATGCTGTTGAATCGAGTAATACATTTGTGGGTGGAGATATTCTTATTGAAAGTGACACAACTTGTGAAGGCCAGGATGCTGAGATTAGGGTTTCACCTCTCAAAGGTAAATTCCCAAGGCAGAGGTTTTTCTCCTCCAATTAAATTTCCACAAATGGTAGGTTAGTCAAAAAGGGTAACATCGCATTGGTTTTTGCAAGGAATGAGGCAATTAGGGATCATCTAGAGTCTTTTCACCATTCACTCATCACTAAAATCATTCTATCGAAGGATAATCATTATTGGAAAACCACACACCTAATTTGAAGGCTTTCCTCATTTTGGGGTTTCTCGAACTGGAAATGCATTCCCTTAAGAAGGGGTTTCTTTCATATCCTCTTCTAGAATAAAGTTTTAAAAAGGCATGCTTGGGTATTCAACATGTTATCCATGAAGTCGGGATCCTTAAGAATTTATGAGTGGAATTTCAACTTCAATCCATTTGAGGTAAAGATTTATTTCACTCAAGTTTGGTTTAAGATATTTGGGCTTAATTGGATCTTGTGGCACCCTGATATCCTCTTTGATATCGCCTCAATAATCAGAATTCCAATAAAAATGGAAAAAGAAACAGAGAGTGTGTGTTTTGGATACTTTGCTCGAATTCATGTAGAGGTTGATCTGAGTCAAACACTTACAGACAAAGTAAATTTATCCACTGATACTTATGCACTGGATAAGAGAATAATTTATGAGAATCTACCAGCTTGACACTCCTTAGACTCCTCTAGAAGGGCCATAATTTATTCATTTTTTTCTAAAAAATGTGCATGGTAACACTGTTTGTAGGAAAAAACATAGGATAGGTGCTTAACGCACTGGTGACATATGAGCTGACCGAGATGCAACTACTCTAGCATCCACCTTGGAAGGTCAAGACAAGGATTTTTTCAAGAAATTTATTATAGGAAAGAGGAATTTCACTGATTGTACAACCTCAAATGGACATGAAAGGTAGATCACCCTTACTGATTCCAAATACCCTATAAAAGAGGGAGTCTCATTAAAGGAATCCCTGGTCAAGAGACCTTTTTTTGAGGACCCAACTAGCTCTCTTGCTGGTGAAGACACAGTGGTGAAGGCACACACTACTGAGTTTGCAATTTTTTTTAGATACAATTGATGCCAATTTGGCTAGAATAGTTCAACAAGAAGTGGTGGAAAAAAAGGGATGGTTGTTCTTGATGAAATGTATATACAAGAGGTGGATGATGAAAAAGTTTCACCAGAACTGTTTATTTCATTGAGAAAATGCAATGGAAATAAGATAGTTGATTCCCCTATGAGTCTCAAAATCATGGAGGCTGCAGTGTCTCAACCTATGGTTGTGCATGCTAGATCTATGCTCCATAAATAGGCTGATGAGAAAGTAAAGAGTTCTTCCACCCTTGGTATATCTAAATCAACTACCGTTAGTAAAGAAGAGAGTTATCTAGCTAAAAAAATCCTCATCCAAAATTGAACCATATGAGGAGGGCTTCCTGATGATCCCCTCTAAAAGGATAAAACAGTTTGCTAGTCTAGAATGATCTTTGTCTCCAACATGACCTCAAAATGAAGTAAAGGTCAAAACATAAATCTTTCATCCTTAGTTTACTGATCTCATTAGATAATCCTATGACTCCTTTGGATTAGAATATGAATAGAACTGTGAAGTTGTGACATAATGTATTAATAAAATGAACATTCCAACTAAAATCTTGGAAGGGGAATGTTTACCATGTGGTCTGCAGAGTGGAGCCGCTAATTGAATTGACTCATAGATTGAATTCCTTCCTGCAAAAATGGAACTAGAAACCTTCCGATTCAAGGATCATCTTTATGTGGTAAAATTATTAACCACTAATTTTGTGGAAAACTTTCATGTAAAATAAAACTTAAACGTATGTGATCTTGGTTGAAAGTAAAATATTTTCCCTATATTGGAAGATGCATTTGGTTTATATTTAGCTAGTAAAATAAAGAAACTTTAGGAACCTAAATCATTGAGATGAGGGTGTCATCCTCAGATTTGATTCAGGTTTCCCAGAAACATGGGCTCTAGAACAAGTCAATAATGTTTTTTCATTTTTTATGTCGGTCATGCTTTACCTTTTGTACTCATCCCTCATATTTTTCCCTTTTTTAGTATATATAGAGGCCATGCCTCATATTTTTTTTAAAACACACACAGAAACACACACACACACACATTTTTAATTATATATTAGGTTCTTGAGGGTAAAATTACATTAAAAACACAAACAACGCAGACACATGCAGGAAAGGTTGGCCACAACCCACTAAATAGATAGCCCACCCATCAAGCCTTATTTATACAGCACACGACCCAATCGACCAGTGTGAATTAATCCCATTACATGGCCTAAATTCCCACAATTAGGACCCAAGGCCCAGTTTCCCATTATGATGTAATCATGTCTGCATCACTGTCTGCCCGTTTCAGGCATGTGTCACCACCTACTAGCGGAAATTCACTCCCACCCAGATTTGAACCCAGGTTTGATGTAGAATCTTGGGGCACCTCTACCACCGAGGCATAACCCAACTGGAAACATGTTGTTATAAGAAAAAAGATATATGTGTAGCCTCACAAACTTTGTGCCACACATCCCAAGAAAGGCCCAAAGTGGAAAACCTTGGGCTTTTTCCAGTACCCTAACAGGATAATGGTTCCCAAAGAAATTATTAAACAAGCATCTCACATGTTTCCTTGTGAGGACTCGAACTCAGAACCTCAGTGTCAGGGAACCACAGTCAAAACTACTCCGCCATGTCCCCTTGAGAAAACTTGTTGTTATGGGTAATGGGGTATAGGTGTAGCCTCACCACCTGCATTCCACACATACCCAATGAGGCCCAAAGTAGAAAACATTGGGCTTTGGCCAGTTCCCTAACGGGGTAGAGGGTCTAGAAGTAATAAATGTGTTGTTATGTGTATCATGGTATAGGTGTAGCCTCACCACATGTACGCCACACATCCCCACTAAGGCCCAAAGTGGAAAGCCTTGGGCTTGGACCGGTTTCCTAATAGGGTAGAGGGTCCATGAGCAATTATTAATCAAGAATCTAAGGTATTTCCTTGCAAAGACTCAATCCCAGTACCTCAGGCTCAGAGCACCACACCCAAACCACTCCACCATTACCTCACGGGAAAACTTGTTTTTTTGGGTAACGAGGTATAGGTGTAGCCTCACCACATACACACCACATGTCCCCAGTGAGGCCTAAAGTGGAAATCCATGGGCTTGAGCTAGTTCCCAAATAGGGTAGAGGGTCTAGGAGAAATTATAATAAATTTATCAATTGAAATCTTATAATTATTTAGATTAACATATAAAGTTATAATTTTAGTTATAAATAAATATATGTGAAAATATTCTATATATAATTAAAAATTTACAATTATAAATATAAACAATACATTTATTATTTAAATATATTTATTGTAATTTTATATGTATTTATAAGAACATAAAATATTCATGTGTATATTAAGGAATTATTTACCTAGTAAAGTAGAGATCATAAAAAACGAGTCATCATATATATGGAAAACCTGAATAATAATAAGTGTGTAAAGTATAAATAAACATTCATGAGGAATACTGTAACACCCCAGGTAAATAAAGAATATGAAAATTTTATATTTATCCATATTTTTGCATAAAATATTAATATTACTTTAAAGGGAACACTATGCTCGATGATGTACCCAATACGCAACAACGAGTTTCTTTGAAATCTTACGTTGCACTCTAATAATAAAATAATATTATTTTAAATGGTAGTTAACGCCTAGCCATTGTATTGGCAAGAATGAATAGAAATAACTAAAATATGATTTTATATGTCTGTTAAATGTTTTTACATTTATCCAACAAAAGATAAAGGCTTAAAATAAGAAAAGAATTCAATTTTAAGCATAAATACTCTAAAATTAACTAAAAGGTCAATTTATCACCTTTTAATGATGAACCCTCTTTAATATATTTTTGGTCACTCTTATACATTCCATTAGACAAAATAAAATTCTTATTTAGAATCAGGACATCAAAATTTACTTTCTGTAAATTTTTGGTATTTTTCCGATAAAGTTCATTTTTTTAATGAATAGTGAAAAATGTTGTATTTTAATTCAAAACCTCTTTTTAATATAATTTATTTATATGATTATATTATCTTTTAAATTGGTTTTAAAGTCAAATTATAATATATTTTTACCATTTAATCCAATAGTGGTCATTTGAATTAATTTCACTTTGAAATTGGACTTAAACTAGAGTTAATCTTTGGATATATATTGTTTCATAAAAACACGCTATTTGTTCTGACAACGGGAATTAATTTTTAAATTAATTAATGCAACTTATATGTTTTGAATTTTTTAAAATAGACATCATTTTTGAATTTGGAATATCAAATATATCTTAGGGTGAATTTTTGGTATTTTTCTGAAAAACTCCAATTTTTGATGAATAGTGAAGCCACTAAGTGGTAGTTAATAAAACTGATTTTTCGTTTAAATGAAACTTTTACCACATTTGTGATTTGAATATCAAAAATATGACATACATGGTTGTCATTATGATTTAAAATGTGGTTCAATGGGATTAAAATATTTTTTTGGTGAATAGTAACTTATAAGTTTTATTAATCGCGATTAAAGTTAATTAGTGTAATTTAAGGTAAAGATAATGTTATAATAAAATGAAATGACCTTGAAACATGTCCTAACCTTATTGGATGAGTCATGGCCGACCAAGAAAATCCATAGGTAAACTTGGGGACCCCATGTAATAACTTTGGTAGGAAAATGACATTAATAACTTTTTATTTAAATTAAAAATTAAAATGTCACAAACATGTATTGTTTTACTAAAATAATTTTTACATGGGGTTATACAAGTCATATTTTTGACTATAAATATTAATTGGAAAGATAAAAATATTTCCTACATCATAGTATTTTTTTATAATTTTTATAAAGTAAATAAATTAATTTATTTATGAAACCATGATGATGCAACGATTACCTCATTAATGAACGATTTAAATAAAATGAAAAGATAATGTAAAATAAAAGAATTAAACATGGAAAAAACCTATTGGATGAGTATAGTTCGAACCCTTATCACCTTATCCTCTAAATATATCAATGTGGGACCTTTAAAATCTGAAACTCATTTTATAATAAAGTAACTTTTCAAGACATTCCAAGAGTGCCCCTCGTCTCTTTTATAAAAGGCCCCCACCTCTACCTCCTTACCCCCACCTCTCAAGCCTTTGGATCGGCCAAACCCTGACCATTTTGTCTCGCAAAATCCATATGTTCATCATAGAAGCCTCACCTTAGGCAGAAATCTCTTTAATAAACCCTTTTGGTTCAAACTAAAGGGAGTTACCCGATTTAAAGGTAATGTCATCTCTTATGTTATTTTGTTTTATTTTTCTTCTCCAACCCCCTAAAATCTTTTTATTACTTTCTTTTGTAACAAAAAAAATATCTTAAATATACTAGTATGTTTTTATGAGAAGTATTAAAGCTACACTTACACACACATCCATCTAATGGTTAAAGAACATACTGTTTCCGTGGACGGCGAATTACTGCCTCACAAAACGATGATTGTTCTATCTTCTCCTACCACCTATCATGGTGGCCATTATGATGGAACTATATTTATTTATGATATATATTATATTTATTTCCTCTATATGATTCTGAATTTTACATTTAAAACATACCTTTATGCTTTGCATGTTGAGAAAATGCGATAATTTCATGTGAGGAAGTGTGGACTACCGCCCCCTCAAGTGATGTGACTCGTTCATGAAATACATGTGATGTGTAAAGAATGAAATTAATGAACATATGTGACCTATATAAAATATATATTATATTGGAATTATAATATATATATATCATTTAGTTTTAATTCCATTAAATATGAAATAGAAATGAAAGTAGCGTTCATGCGTACGTACGTCTTACTGTCTCCATGAATGGTGCATTTCATTTTTTACCTTTAAATGTTATGTGAAAGTATATACTGGATATATATGATATATATGATATCTAAATCATGAATATAATTCTGGATATAATGGATATTTTATCACATGAACAACTTGTAATTATAACAAGTTTATTTTTGACTCAAGTACCAATGATCGAAAAAATGACCGTTATTAACTTAAATAATTACATAATATTAATAACATAGTAATAAGTGATATAAAAGGAATAATGAACTTGAAAAAGGTTCTTAAGAAATTATAAATTAACTATAATTTATTATTCAGGAATATAATGTAATGAACAAGACAAGTCGGACTTGAGGTAAGGGATCTGACCTGTCTCTTTCTTTTTAAGTACTATCTTTTATGTCACTTATTTTAAGCTCTTCTTTATTATGTTGGGGGATGTTATTATATATTAAACTTACTGTAATTTTTATTTTCATATGATGAGATACCCTAATTGATATCTTTAATCCATTTTTGGAAGTTTTAAGTGGCGTTGTTAGGCTGTCGAATTTTCGTAAGGGGATATGTTATCTTAGTTTTTATTTCTATGAGATTCAAGCTATATATATTCACTATCTCCGTTTAGTGGTGTATGTAATGACCATGATTATAATCTTTGTGTAATATACTCTCATTTATGTTCATTTACATCAGCATTGTTTGGTACTTCTTTCATGGGTTGTACATTTCGAAAGTTACCCAAATCAGTAAGGGATTCTTTCACCCTCCTCTTTTTTAATAGACTTCTTTTTGTTATGTCTATTAATTTACATCTTGTTATTTTGGGATATGTTCTTATATATCCTTAATTCTATAAATATTATGTCCAAGAAATGAGATAAAATTTTCTCTCTCATCAACACATTTTCTGAATTTTAAAGTGACGCCATTAGGCTGTCAAATTTCTGTAAGGGAACTTCTTAACACAATTTCAATTATTTGGGTTAAACCTCTACTTCTGGATTATGTCGTGCTATGAATATGTGTGGATGAAATCTTATTATTTTACACTGAATATCCACTTATATTTGGTGTATTTATATTTCTCACACAAAATTATTTCATTTCTTTGTCCTTGCTTTAATGGCATAATCCTTGATTAGGATTACAACTCAATTTCTTCTCATTAAGACATTTCTTAATGATATGAACTTTTATTCATTTATAAAGTGTATATACATCCCTTTTTACTTTCCATATCCATATTATGTTTATACTCAAGTCATTTAAATGTTTTGAAAATTGTCTACTTTCATGTGGCTTATAATTTAAATGTTCAAAATGGTAAAAGACACTTTTATTAAAACGTTGTTTAAAATGGTTTTAAAGATTTATTCTTTTAAAAATTTATCATCCATGTCCATTTTTTAAAAATGGTTTTAATGATTTATTTATGTGGACATGAATGTTTTAAAACCATTTCAAAAGTTTCTAAGTGGTATGGGACATTTTGATTCTAAAAATATCTTTTAAATGTCTTCTTTAAATATTTTCAAAGTATAAAGGGATTTTTCTCTCAGAGAGTTTTAATGATTTTATTAGATGTTTTTATTTATTATAATATCATGATGTGATCTCTTGTGATTGAAATGTGGAAATTTTATGTTTCTTTTATGCATGTTTTAAGTGTTATGATTATGTTATGGTTCTTGGGAAATGTTTATGAAATCAGGTGGTTCCATGATAAACTAAGGGGGGTGAGCCTCAGATAGCTCTCCAATGCATTGGGTAACGCGAAGGAGTTAAACACTAAGGTTTCTCCAAATAGATTTAGGGAATATACTGTGGTGGGTATTTCAAACGTAACCATGAGGGTTACTCCCTAAGTAAGAATGTTATGAATGCCTCAAGTTACCTTTATGTCTTATGATTTCTATGAGTTATTCATAAATATTATGATTTAATGAGGTATGTTAATGTGCTTATGTTTTATGTGTAAAGTATGATTTCATTGATTTATATGTTTACATGGACTAATGTTTTCTTTCGATATGGTTATAACCCTTTCTGATCTTTTTATGCTCATCCCATGTTTTTGAAATGTTTTCTAAAGGACTTAAAGTGGAATACAGTCAAGGATGGGATCAAGGAAATGTAATGCTGTCTAAAACAAGAAATAGACATGACTCTTTTGTCAAGAGTTTTTATTTTGTGAAAAAAGGAATCTGAGTAGATGTTTCTACTTTGTAATCTTTGAGATGTAATAGTTATGTCCTAATTCTCTAAAAACTCTAAACCTGAAAATGTCCTCAATGTGAATTATTCAATTTAATTCAAGATTAAGTAATGTTTTAAGGCTGGGTCCTTATAGTTGGTATCAGAGGTCGGTTTAGATATATTTAGAGGCAAGAGTGTTGTTTAAGAATAAGTGAAATATTGTGTATAACCACAGTGGTTATTATATTTGATAGAGTCTTTGTTATTTATGAATGTTGGAATGAGTTTGACATAACTTGGATAATTATATCTTAGTTTTTATCTTCCTCTTTTGTACATGATGATTTTGTTGAAATACGCACACTGACCTTTTTGGTTTTAGTATATGGATGGATCTAGTAGGCACCAAAGTGAAGATGGGTTTGAAGGAAACTATGGTGGTTCTCTGATTAAGAGACTGGATGAAATAGGAGATTCAATGAGAAATCTCATGGTTATTCTAAACAAACTATCAGGAGTCATGATCAACCACTTGAACCTTGGTGAGTTCTCTAATGCATCATGTACGAGAGAACCAACTCGATGTGGAAGTTCAGATGATAATTATAAAGGTAACCATTAGTGTTTATATGATCCTTACTTTTGAGGTAATTATGTGTTACTATATGTTATGATGGAATATGAACGACATGAGATAAACTTGAGGTTAAATTACATTATGGTTATTTTTGAAGATTTCATCTCTTTTTAGGGAATGTTATAAGAATTATGTAGTTTTTGAAAAAGGACAATACGTAGACCGTTTTATAACCTGTCGCGTCAGATGAAGCTGCGGGAATCAAACCCACAACCAAAGTGCGACTGATATTTATCGCCTACCACAGGATTACGTGAATTTCCTGGTTAGTTTGACTAATTCTTTTTAGTTAGATGATCTTTTGAATCTAGAATAAGTTGATTTTGGGTTATCTATGGAAATTATTAACCTATCATGGAGGATATGTGATTAGGTTAATTACTTTTCAGTATGAGACTTTAAGAGTAACTGAAGTTATTTGGAGATAAATGTTAAGGTTTATCTTAGAAGACTATGTGATTAAATCCTTCAGAGATTTGGGTTTCAATCTTAGTTTTGATTACTTTGAATAATTTTATGGATAGATGTTTATTGAATGGTCTTTTTTGAACTTTGGGTATTGTTTGACAAATTTTGGAGATTAAGAATAGATTTTTTAAAAGGATTATCCTTTTTGGGTATTATCTGATCTTTTACTAGCCTTTTTGGTTTTGGTTTTGGTTAAGGTCTAAAGACATGGGAACTATATAGTTCTCTTTTGTGGATTAGGTGATTCTCGAGAAGTTGATTATAGTACTCTTAATGTGAACATGTCTTCCTAAATACTCGTCTTTTGGAGAAAATATGAGTTTGTGTAAGAAATCTAGTAAAAGTTGAAAGTCAACATGACAAGTAAGTATGTTTCCTTATGATTTAGTTAATATAAAAAATAAATTCCATAATGAAAAGTAACTTAAAACAAAAATGTTTCCTGTTAACTCTTCCTACTGGGGAATCGAATACCGTTTAACCCATCACAAGTTTGTGATTTTCTGGTGGTTAACTTTGTCCTAAACATGTTTTCTATCACTCTCCCTCTGAACATGACCTTTTTTTTCTTCCACATCCATTTTTCCTACATGGAATCCTAGTATAGGTTAACTCGGGTGACCTCTGTACTTCTCTTTCTTTCTTTTAAAGTGATAGTTTTACCGACTCTTGTTCTGATGTGGGACTTTCAGTGAAGTTTCGGAGCCCAATTTTTTAATTGCGAGGACGCAATTCCCAAAAGGGGGGAAGGATGTAACAACCCAGGTAAATAAAGAATATGACATTTTTATATTTATTCATATTTGTGCATTAAATAATAATATTACTTTAAATGGATTGCTATGCTCGATGGCGTACCCAATACGCAACAACGAGTTTCTTTGAAATCTTACATTGCACTCTAATAATAAAATATTATTATTTTAAATGGTAGTTAACGCCTAGCCGTTGTATTGGAAAAAATGAATATAAATAACTAAAATATGATTTTATATGTTTTTAAACGTTTTTACATTTATCCAATAAAAGATAAAGGCTTAAAATAAGAAAATAATTCAATTTTAAGCATAAATACTCTAAAATTCACTAAAAGGTTGATTTATCGCCTTTTGATGGTGAAACCTCTTTAATATAGTTTTTTTTTTCACTCTAATAAATTCTATTAGACCAATTAAAATTCTTCTTTATAATTGGGACATCAAAATTTACTTTGTGTAAATTTTTGTTATTTTTCTGATAATGTTCATTTTTTTAATGAATAGTGAAATATGTTGTATTTTAATTAAAAACCTCCTTTTAATATAATTTATTTATATGATTAGATTATCTTTCGAATTGGTTTTAAAGTCCAATTATAATATATTTTTACCATTTAATCCAATAGTGGTCATTGGAATTAATTTCACTTTAAAATTGGACTTAAACTAGAGTCAATCTTTTTATATATATTGTTTCATAAAAACACGCTATTTGTTCTGACAACAGGAATTGATTACTAAATTAACTAATGAAACTTATATGTTTTGAATTTTTTAAAATAGACATCATTTTTTAATTCGGAATATCAAATATAGCTTAGGGTGAATATTTGGTATTTTTCTGAAAAACTTCAATTTTTGATGAATAGTGAAACCACTAAGTGGTAGTTAAAAAAACTTATTTTTAGTTTAAATGAAACTTTACCACTTCTGTGATTTGAATTTCAAAAATAAGACATACATGGTTGTCATTAGGAAGTAAAGTGTGGTTCAATGGGATGAAAATAATTTTTTTGACGAATAGTAACTTTTAAGTTTTATTAATCGCGATTAAAGGTAATTAGTGTAATTTAAGGTAAAGATAATGTTATAATAAAATTAAATGACCTTGAAACATGTACTAACCTTATTTTATGAGTCATGGACGACCAATACAATCCATGGGCCAACTTGGGGACCCCATGCAGCCACTTTGGTAGGAAAATGACCTTCATAAGTTTTTATTTAAAGTAAAAATTAAAATGTCACAAACATGTATTGTTTTACTAAAACAATTTTTACATGGGGTTATACAATTAATATTTTTGACTATAAATATTCATTGGAAATATAAAAATATTTCCTACATCATAGTATTTTTTTTATAATTTTGAACATTAAATAAATTAATTTCTTTATGACACCATGATGGTGCAGCGATTACCTCATTAATGAACGATTCAAATAAAATGAAAAGATAATGCAAAATCTAAGACTTACACTTGGAGAAAACATATTGTATGAGTATATTTCGAACCCTTATCACCTTATCCTATAAATATATCAATTTGTGGACTTTAAAATCCGAAAATCATTTTATAATAAAGTAACTTTTCAAGACATTCCAAGAGTGGCCTTCCTCCCTTTTATAAAAGGCCCCCACCTCTACTTCCTTACCCCCACCTCTCAAGCCTTTTTCTCAGCCAACCCCTACCCATTTCATCTCTACAAATCCCTATATTCATCATTGAAGCCTCAAATTAGGCAGAAATCTCTTAAAAAAACCCTTTTGGTTCAAACCAAAGGGAGTTACCCGATTTAAAGGTGATGTCATATCTTATGTTCTTTTGTTTTATTTTCCTTCTCCATCCCCATAAACTCTTTTTATTCCTTTATTTTGTAACAAAACCAGTATATAAAATATACTAGGATGTTGTTATGAGAATTATTCGAGTTACACTTACAAACACCTTCTATCTAATGGTTAAAGAATATACTGTTTCTGTGGATGGAGAATTACTGCCTCACGAAACGATGATTGTTCTATCTTCTCCTACCACCTCTCATGGTGGCCATTATGATGGAAATATATTTATTTATTATATATATTATATTTATTTCCTCTCTATGCTTCTGTATTTTATAGTTAAAACATACCTTTATGCTTTTCATGTTGAGAAAATGTGAAAATTTCATTTGAGGAAGTGTGGACTACCGCCCCCTCAAGTGATGTGACTCATTCATGAAATACATGGAATGTATAAAGAATGAAATTAATGAACATATGTGACCTATATAACATATATATTATACTGTAATTATATTATATATATCTCATTTAGTTTTAATTTCATTAAATATAAAATATAAATGAAAGTAACGTTCATGCGTACGTACGACTTACCGTCTCCATGAATGGTGCATTTAATTTCTTACCTTCAAATTTTATGTGCAAGTATATACTGTATATATATTATATATATCATATATAATTCATGAATATAATTCTGGATATAATGGATATTTTACCACATGAACAATTGTAATTATAACAAGTTTATTTTTGACTCAAGTACTAATGATCGACAAAACGACCGTTATTAACTTAAATAATTACATAATGTTCATAAGATGATAATAAGTGATATAAAAGGAATAATGAACTTGAAAAAGTTTCTTATACAAGTATAAATTAACTATAGTTTATTATTCAGGAATATAATGAAACGAACAAGACATGTCGGACTTGAGGTATGAGATCCTACCTCTCTCTTTCTTTTTAAGTACTCTCTTTTATGTCACTTCTTTTAAGCTCCTCTTTCTTATGTTGGGGGATGTTATTATATATTCCACTTGATGTAATTTTTATGTTCATATTATGAGAGACCCTAATTGATATCTTAAATCAATTTTTTTAAGTTTAAGTGGCGCCGTTAGGCTGCCGAATTTTCGTAAGGGGATATGTCATATCACTTTTTATTTCTGTGAGATTCAAGCTATATTTGTCACTATCTCCATTGAGTGGTGTATGTAATGACCATGATTATAATCTTTGTGTAATATAATCTCATTTATAGGTATTTAAATCAGCATTGTTTGGTCCTTATTTCATGGGTTGTACATTTCGAATGTTACCCAAATCGGTAAGGGATTCTTTCACCCTCCTCTTTTTTAATAGACTTCTTTTTGTTATGTATATTAATTTACATCTTGTTATGTTGGGATATGTTCTTATAGATCCTTATTTCTATAAATATTATATCCAAGTAATGAGATACCCTTTTCTCTCTCATCTACTCATTTTCTGAATTTTAATGTGATGCCGTTAGACTGTTGAATTTGTGTTAGGGAACTTCTTAACCCGATTTCAATTGTTTGGGTTAAACCTCTACTTCTGGATTATGTCGTGCTATGAATATGTGTGGATGACATCTGATTGTTTTAAACTGAATATCCACTTATATTTGGTGTATTTATATTTTTCACACATAATTATTTCATATCTTTATCCTTTATTTAATGGCATGATCCTTGATTGGGATTACAGCTCAATTTCTTCTCATTGAGACATTTCTTAATGATATGCACTTTTATTCTTTTATAAAGTGTATATACAGACCTTTTTACTTTCCATATACATATTATGTCTATACTAAAGTCATTTAAATGTTTTGAAAATTGTCTACTTTCATGTGGCTTATAAATTAAGTGCTCAAAATGGAAAAGGAAACTTTTATCAAAACATTGTTTTAAATGGTTTTAAAGATTTATTCTTTTAAAAATTTATCATCCATGTCCATATTTTAAAAACGGTTTTAAGGATTTATTTATATGTACATGAATGTTCTAAAACCCTTTCAAAACATTCGAAGTGGTATGGGACACTTTGATTCTAAAAATATCTTTTAAATGTCTTCTTTAAATATTTTCAAAGTATAAAGGGATTTTTCTCTCATAGAGTTTTAATGATTTTATTAGATGTTTTTATTTATGATAATATCATGATGTGATCTCTTGTGATTGAAATATGTAACTTTTATGTTTATTTTATGCATGTTTTAAGTGTTATGATTATATTATAGTTCTTGGGAAATGTTTATGAAATCGGGTGGTTCCGTGATAAACTAAGGGTGGGTGAGCCCGAGATAGCTCTCCAATGCATTGGGTAACGTGAAGGAGTTAAACTCTAAGGTTTATCTGAAGATATTTATGGAATATACTATGGTGGGTATTCCAAATGTAACTATGAGGGTTACTCCCTACGTAAGAATGTTATGAATGCCCCAAGTTACCTTTATGTCTTATGATTTCTATGAGTTATTCATAAATCTTATGATTTAATGAGGTATGTTAAAGTGATTATGTTTTATGAGTAAAGTATGATTTCATTTATTCGTATGTTTACATGGAATAATGTTTTCTTTCCGTATTTTTATAACCCTTACTGAGATTTTTATGCTCATCCCAAGTTTTTGAAATGTTTTCCACATGACTTAAAGTGGAATACGGTCAAGGAAGGGATCAAGGAAGTGTCATGCTGTCTAAAACAAGAACTAGACATGACCCTTTTGTTCAAGAGTTTTTATTTTGTGAAAAAATGGAAACTGAGTAGATGTGTCTACTTTGTAATCTTTGAGATGTAATAGTTATGTCTCAATTATCTAAAACTCTACACCTGAAAATATCCTCAATGTGAATTATTTAATTTAATTCAAGATTAAGTATTGTTTTGAGGCTCGGTCCTTATAAATACATAACATATGTACATCAATTATACTCACATATCAATATATTTATTGACCCAATTCATTAAAAACAAATATATATATATATATATATATATTTTATAATTATAATGATATATATTTAAATATTATTTATATATAAATAAAATATATAATTATAAATATTATAAATATATTTATTATTTAATAAAATTTATTATAATATTGTAATTATTTAAATATATATTTATTTAATTATAGTATTATAAATACTTTTTTAAAACATTATACATATATATTTTAATTATGAAAATATATATATTAATTATAAAGAAGCATAATTTATTTAATTTATATAAATAAACATTATTTTTTAATATATATATAATAATTTTCTATAAATTAATAATATTTTATACTAAAAAAATTTATCAGCTCTTTTTTTAGGACTGATAAAAGGCATATTTATCAGCGCTTTTAGCTAGTGCTGATAAAGACCCCCTTTTATCAGATCTTTTTTCTTAGCATTAATAAAAGTCAATGCCACCTTGCGCTGATCTGTGGTAGTGTATCCTCTTATCTAATTTAATCTTATAAATTTTTATTAGATCACTTATTTGAATAATATTAATTGATATTATATAAAAACTAATGTGAATAGAATATAAATGAGATATCATCCTATCTTTTTTTAATATGATATTTTAGCATTAGAAATTTGGAAATGTTTTGGTGTAAATTACAAGAGGGGGAGATTGATCCCTAGTTAAAATTCCAATGAAAATTATCAAATGAATATTGCTCAAGGTTAGATATGATAATTATGATGAGAAGGATGTGATTAATTATTTTTCATTACAAACTTTTAAGGTATAAATATGCACATAAAATAAAAATAAAATTTTAGGGAATGATAACGAGTCTATTCCTCATAATGCTAGTATACTAGATGTGGGTGTAGATTCATTGAATAGGAATAGATATGGTGTAGAATATATCATAGTAATAGGCCTAATTGATACTAAAAATACAATCATATTATTTGAGATCCCAACCAATCATTTTCTTGAAAATAAACTAGATGATTATAGATTTTTCATTACAAACTTATAAGGTATAAATATGCTCATAAAACAATTTTTTTCAGGAATGATAACAAGTATATTACCCATAACTCTAGTATACTAGATGTGAATGTAGATTCATTGAATAAGATCATATATGGTGTATAATATCTCAAAGTAAGAGGTCAAATTGATACAACAAATACACTCATATTATTTGAGATCCCAACCGATCATTTTCATGAAAATAAACTGGATGATAAATCGAGTGATTAAATGGAAAAATAATTTAAAATTCTTATTCCAAAAGAGATATTTTGTGAATATATGAGTTAGGTTCTTATAATATCATTAACTAGAAACATTTTTAAGGTTCACACTAAAATGGAGGCTGACAAGTCACCAACCTATCCTAGGGAGGTATAAACATGGATCATGAAGATTAACGCACATAGAGACCAAATTCTTGAGGAGATAATTAATTATTAATAAAGGGATTATAAATACATGAAAATAGGATATTATTAATGGATTAATTTCGATTAGCACTTTTCCCATCATAAATAACATCGATAAAGGAGGTATTTGTGATGGAATATTTTTTGTCTCAAAAAGTAATTATTTTAAAATGAAAAAATGTTCTATCACAAAGAAAGTTTCTAGAAGAGAAATTTGTTATGGTAAATTATATCATATATACAAAATTTCATAATTATTTGGCACTGATTATGAACCTTTTTTGATGGGAAATAATTTTTATCACAATAACATTTGATGATTTTTTTGGACTTGATAGTAATTCCATTACAATTGATATTAAATTAAATAAACTACCTCAATTTTTTCCCTCCCACCCCATTTATTCTCCCTATACATCCATAAAACGTGTGATGGACAACCTCACCCCTCCAAAATAATCCATTGTAGTTGATTTTTTATAGATCCAAGTTAGAAATCATCTTGGTATAGATTCCTCTTGCCCCATCTTTAATTCCTTTTTTGATTTTTCTATTTTACCATATGAGAATCAGTTTGGAAAATCTGTAGGTTAATAACTTTATCTGAATTTTATGGTTTATTTGGTATTTAGGGTCACTTTAAATTTATTATTCTCTATTTTTGTGATCATTGGGTCTGTTCATGTTATTTCAATTGAGTTTTTGGCATTTTTATCATTGTTTAATTTTTAGATTTAATATACTTTTATGTTTGATATTTTAGGTTATAACCCACATATTATTTTATGTAATTATTAGAAATATGTTTCTTATTAATTTTTTTGGGATATATGATATTGAAAGAGTTTATATAAATCTATTTAATTGGTTAATTGTATTTAACTCTTTTGGTGGTAATATTTTTGATGAATTATGATAATACTTTTATTCTGGAAAAGATGTTAAAGGATGTTTTATTATTATATTATGATTGGATTTTTTTAAATTCATGTGAATGTTTTTATAAAAATTTGGATATATATTTGTTTATATACATATATATATTAACATGTGAATATATATGTAACATCTTATTACTATTTTTAATTTTTCTTAAAAACTCCTATTTAATCAAGCTTTGGTTGGGTTTTATTTGGGGTTTTTTTGGGTTGGAAATTAAATAATCGTGAAAATTATGGGCTAGTGAACAGTTGGCGCTTAACTGATACACAGTTTTCTATATCATGAACCCTTACACAAGAAAATGTAAATTTTGGATAGAGATCTCCACATGGCCTATGTAGAGTTATCCAAGTCCTATTACCTCTTTTGAAAAAATGTTTGACCTATTTATAACGGGTGCATGGTCTGCACATGTTTTCTCTAAACCGACCACTATTTCCCTAGAAATCATGTGTACATGTTGTTTTGTTAGATCTAATTTATTTTAAAAAATTACTAAACCATATTTTTATGTCCCATACAGAACTCCTTCGACCGAAACTCTATTATCCCTTCAATAGAGCTCTCAGGGATGAATCATATCCCCTCATATCCCTCTCTAATGTGATCTGAAGCGAAGAAAATGTTGGATAATCTATTTTAAGTTAGTTTTCTCCTACTGTATCAATAACTCAAGGTCTCTATCTTTCTTCCTAGGGTATTATAGATCTCCATTGTTGTTTTATGACCTAATAACCACTATTATTGATCTAATCCTAGGTTTTATTCTTGTTTCTCCTGAATCTAGTGGTTGACGTTCTCTATTTATGAATCTCAGATTGGGTTTGGTGATCTGAGATCCATTGATCCCAAGGTAGGTGGTTCCATTATGATCCCCAATTTATATTAACCCAAATTTGTTTGTTTAATTTTAATTTATTGAATTAATTTCAATTTTTTTATTTTTGATAAAAAGGGATTTATTTTTTTATTGAAAAGTTCCAATTCCAGTGAATTAGGGTTTTTAAAGAAAAATGGGGGTTCAGAATGAAATTTGAAAACCCCTAATTACATTTAATTGGGGTGTGTTTATAGAATGGTGGTAATTTACATTTTTAGATTGATTTTTTGTGGAAATATTTCTAAAAAACACAAATTCCAGTGAATTAGGGGTTTGTGATGAAATTGATGGAATTATTTAAAAAATAAATTGATATTTTTAATTGGGGAATGGATTTTGAAATTTTATTAGTTGGTTTCAAATCCTTATTTAAGGAAAATGGATTAAAAATGTTTTGATGGGAACCATAGGGGTTTATCTTGTTAAAAATGTATGTTTTTGATTGAAAACCCATTATGGATTTTAAAGAAAAAATTTGCATATTTGAAAAGGGAGATGGGATTTAATTTCATTTTAATAAGTCCTAAAATAAATTTTCCATAATTTTTTTACTTGAGTACATGTAGGCCTTAGATAGTTAGTGAGTTATTTTGGGTGGAACTTTCAGACTTACCATGATCTAAAACATTATATCAACACATCTCATTCCTTAGGGGATGGTGATGAGTCCCCTTTTTCTTGTTCCCAAAGGGAAATATATACATAAATTTCATTTCATAGTGTTGGATACCTATATCCTATACTATCGCACCTATTTGGAACAGGCCCATATTACTCTCTTGTTTGTATTTCAAATGTATATATTCCAATGTTGTTGAAAACTATTTTAAATTCCTTGAGAATTTATATAAAATGTTTTATATAAAAGTTTTTATTTAATCCATTTTGTGAAAAGTGTCATTTATATAAAGTATCCTTTTAGTAAAGGTAAATTAAAAAATTTGAAATGTATTTCCATCAATTAAAATGTGAGTCATGATTTGATAAATAATTTCTATATCTTAAATTGTAAATAATGAATTGTTTAAATAATATTTTGTAAATGGAAAACCTATATATTTTTAAAATTGAAAGAAAATTATTGGTTAATTTGATATTGGAATCCTATTATGGAATTTTTAGTGAAATCATACTAAGCTCTGTCTTAAACCCTAATCATGTCTTCATGTGTTTGTATATTATCTCTTTCTATGTTTTAGTATAGGGAAATTATCTCTTCGAGTTGGATCCAGCCTTTGAACCTTGGACTTGGTGAGTTATGTCCTTAGGGACTTTGGTAGTGTTTCCCTATTTTGATACATTGGTTATAGTACTTTGGGATTTATTACCCATTTTGAATTATAGAACATTAATCCTAGTGGTGTTTCTTTTGTTATGAAAATTGTATTTTTTTTATTTCTATAATTTTTAGTGGAAAAATAATTCCCACATCTAGTTTGTATGATGATAGGTGCTAGTCGCTGAACTATGGGGATCAGAAACAACCTTCAGGCTATGTCAAGAATCGATCAATTATTGGGTTATAAGGATACCTTGGATGGTTCCTAATAAAGTGGTATTAAAGAGAATGTTGATCTTTTGTCTTGAAGTGAGTATGTATTTTTTGAAATCTTGTTAGGACTTAGGAGGTAGTTGCGATTAAGTGACTGGAAAACTTTCATCACAATGAAAATTAATTCATCAAGGGTGGTGAGGGAAATACCTATTATGGATTAGTTCTATACTTTTCCCTATATTGATCTGTATATATTGAAATCCAAATCTGGTGGTCCTATATGTTGGGAGTTATATTCCAATTTTTATCTTTTTGAGTGTCTATATAATGCCTTCCTTGTTGTCTGGTGATGTTATGTAGCATCATGCCTTTGAGAATACGTGTGAATCGAATCCTAGAAGAAGATGACACTGAACCATAGTGAGAAAATCTTTTGTTGATCCAAATATGATTGAGGTGATTGTGTGCACTGTCCAAGCTATCAGATAGGCACTACCTCTAGTTCCCATTTAGGATCCAACTGGGGAACCTCAGAGGGACATTCTTAAAGATATATTTCCAGAGTTCCTTTACTAGAAAACAACACTGTTTATATGCTCAAATGATCCTCTAGAGGCGGAGGAGTGGTTGAGAAGTATGGAGAATTTGTCTTGGTTCTTGGACACACCTAATGAAATCAAAGTGATGTATTCCACCTTCATGCTGGAAGGACCAAGAAGAAGTTGGCGGGGCACTATGGTGACGATGTAGAAACATGAGGGATTGGAGTGGAAGGACATTAAGGTTCTTTTAACCAAACATCTTTATCCAGATTCAATGATATTGGCCATGTTTTTAGTGTTTTTTTAAACTCTATTAGGCTGATAAGACCATTATAGATTATGAAAAATATTTTTCTGAGCTCGCACACTTCTCACATATGATGGTATAAAATAAAATGATGAAGGATTGAAGGTTTGAGTTGGGACTTCTTCATGATATTTGTTCTTATGTTTTCTTGCTGAAGCTAACATCTTATGATGATGCACTAGATATTGAACTTATGGTTTAAATGGACCTGGATGACAATTTGGGCTTACTAGGGGTCTCTTTTTAGCATACTGGAAGTGTGAGTTCCTAAAAAGGAAAGAAGAATCTTGATGATTCTCATGGAATTTCTTGAAAAAAATGTCATTATAAACCTCATGTAGTTTCTGGAAGAGTACTCTTGGTTTGCCTCTAATATGGAAAGTCATGAAATTTGATTATGGTTTTCACAAAGGCACCCATGAACTATGGTTGTTGCGAAATTTCAAGGAACTTATAATGAATCTTCCATATTTATTCCACTCCTCATAGTGTAACAAGATCATCAACTCCTCCTAAAACACTAGAAAAATTAGATGCGTCATATGAAAAAGGGTTACATCCACATATATTCAGAACTAAGCTTCTTCACATAGTGGAAGAGTTTCCAGAGGAAGTGGATACATGTCCAGTGACTGTGAGAGGTACCATTATAATAAATTTATCCTTATTAAATACTCTATTTGATATTGGTGCATTTAGTTCATTCATTTATAACCATGTTGTTTATTTTCTTATTGTTCCTAGAGTTTTAATCTCATGCAATGAATACTAATACTCCCATTGGCATGAAGATAGAGCATGGAATCTATAGCCCCACTTTTGTTTTTTCTATATCAGATGTTGAACTAGATTGTACATTCCTAGTTCTCAGCATGAAACCTCTAAACATCAGTTTTAGAATGGATTGGCCCATCTCTAATAAATACCATATTGGTTATTATCAAAGATAGGTATCCTCTACCACACCTTGTGGTGTGTCTCGTACCTTTTAGGGATAATGGGACCCACGTTCGAGTAGAGTCATACCTTCTTATCCCGAGTTGGGGAAAGTAATATTGGGGTTGAGTTTTCCATTGACTTAATGTATAGTACCCAACTAGTTAATATCCCTTCATACCACATGGAACTATATGAACTGAAATATATGAAGTCCCAGTTGGATGAACTTCTTGAGAAAGGCTTCATATGCCAAAGAATGTATCCTTGAGAAGTGCTAGTTCTCTTTGATATGAATACCAATGGTTCAATTTGCTTATGCGTTTATTATAGGAAGGTCAATTGAGTTACCATAAATAAAAAGTATCCATTTACATGAATTGATGACCCGTTTGATCAGTTGAAAGGGGAATTGTGGTTCTCTAAGATTATCTTTTCTCAGGTTACCATTATTTGAGAATAAAGGAATAAAAAATTCAGAAAAACACCTTTCAAAGCATGTAAGATCATTATGAGTACCATGTTATTCCATTTAGTCTAACCAATGCTCCTGTAGTTTTTATAGAACTAATGAACATTATTTTCAATGAGTATCTTGATAATTTCATGGTAATATTTTTCAATGATATCCTTTTATACTCTACGTCTGAGGAGGATTGTGTGCATTATATGATAACAATTCTGGGATTTCTAAGAAATCACTGAATTTATGCCATGTTCTCAAAATTTAATTTCAAGATTTAGGAAGTGAATTTCTTGGGAACTTTAGTCTTAGAACAAGGAATATTAGTTGATTCTGATAAAGTGAAGGTTGTTATGAATTGGGAACAACCATAAACTATCTTCAGGATTCATAGATTCTTGGGATTAGATTGATATTATAATCTATTGGTGAAGTAATTGTAGAAGTTGGATTCTATGTTAATGGAACTAACTTAGAAAATCTTAAAGTTTTCCTGGGATGCGAAATTTTATAATTCTTTTGTTGAGATGAAATTTCTTTTGACTACTACATTAGTGTTAACTATTCCAGAGGCCGAACAGTGCTATGTGTTCTTTTGTGATGCATAGAGTTTAGGCTTAGGCTGCATTCTTATGTATGGTGATCGTGTGGATTTTTATGGATCTCATCAAATTATGATACATGAGAATAATTATCTGACTCGTGAAATTGAAATTTTTGTTTTGATGCATGCACTTATGAGTTGGAAACATTACCTTTATGAAAAACGGTTTAATGTGTTTTTGGACCACAAAATCTTGAGTTATATCTTCTCTAAAAAGTATTGGAATATCCACCAGAGGTGTTGAGTGGAATAACTATAATATTTTTATTTTTAAAACAACTATACCCCAGAGAAACAGATTGTTTATGCTGATGATTTGAGTAAGAAATTTCTAAACCAAGAAATGAAGGAATCATTAGAAGAGTGGAACTTGATGGATATTTTTTAACAGTTTAAAATTAGAGTCCAAGAATTAGGGGTTGTGGTTTCCTTTTCCAGCATTTAGTTGACATCCACTCTTCTGGAGTTGATTATTTGGGAGTAGGATATTAATGATTAGTTCTGTAGAATTAGAGACTCTCTTTATGGTGGAGAGGGAGATACATAGTTGTTGTTCCCTAAAGAGGGAATTTTATGCTATCAAATTCATTTTATCATACGATATTTAGTAAATAAAGATGTGATGGGGGATTTCAAATATTTCCAGTGGGTAGTGTACCAAGGAACCACAAATATGTTCCATGATCTGTGGTGGAAATTCTGGTGTCTAGATATGAGGTGAGGAATTGTTGAGTTTGTTTCTCATTATTATACATGACTGTAGGTTAAGGCCGAGCATTGGAAACCATCAGGTTTTCTTTGGCCTCTTATAGTCCATACACAGAAGTGGGATGATATCTATATATACTTTGTTGTTGGGTTTCCATGTACCAAGAAGGATAAGAATGCGATATGGGTTGTGATCGATAGACTGACGAAATCGACTCACTTTTTACCCATTCATGATACAACCAAAGTTTAGAAGTTGAGAAACATTTATGTGAATGAGATTGTTCTTTTTAACAAAGACCCATCTGCTATAGTCTCTAATAGAGATCCTTAGTTCGGTTATCACTTTTAGAGAGACCTTCAAGAGGAACTGAGATCTCACTATCAATTGAGTATGGTGTACCATCCGTAGTTAGACGACCAACTAGAAAATGATATAGAGATTCTTGAGAACATTCTCTATGCTTGTGTTCTTGACTTTGGTGGAGCATGGGATGATCATTTAGGACTGGTTGAGTTTTCTTATAATAGTAACAACCAGTCTGCAATAAAGATGGCTCTTTTGAGGCCTTGAATATCTATCCTTGTAAAAATACATTGTATTGGTTGGATATTGGTGAGATTTCTTTGATTTGACTGAGTTTGGTCCAAGAGATGAAAAAAATATTCAGTTTTTTTCGTTAGAGATTCCTGTTGGCACAAAGTTGATACAAGTCTCATGCTGATCAGTACCATAGATTTTTGGAGTTCTCAATAGGTGACCACATGTTCTTAATGGTTCCACCTCAGTTGAGTCATCGATGGTTTGGGAGGATAGAGAAACTTTTTCTTTGTTTTGTTGGACCTTTCGATATTGTTGAGAAGATGGGGAAATTTTCTTATTGTTTGGATCTACCACCACTGTTGAAATCAATACATAAAATGTTTCATGTATCTCAACTTCCAAAGTTTTTATCTAACCCATCTCAGGTTCTTAGTTTGCATGATCTTGAAGTGGAACCAAATTTATCTGTGACTGAGTGGCCATTTAGGATTGTTCATTATGAGAACAATATACTTTTGTGGGAGTAAGATACCATTTTTCTGTGTTCTAGGGAATCATGGTTCTGATTCTCATTAGATATGTGAGTGGGAGGCAATGATGAGAGAGTAGTTTCCTTATCTTTTTGATATAGAGGATTTTTTATAGGCATTCTGGGGATAGAAAGTTCCTATGGCGGGGAGGTTGTAACATCCCATTAAAATTTTTAGGTATTTCTAAACCCTCCTTTTTAACTGAGCATTGGTTGGGTTTTATTTGGGGTTGTTTCGGGTTGAAAATTTAAATTCTTGAAAATTATGGGCTTGTGCACAGTTGGCGCATGACCCGTGCATGTGTTTCCAAACCGTGCACTGTGCTACAAGAAAATGTAAGGTTTTGGAATGAAATATCCACATGGATGATTAAAGGATAGTCAATATATGTTCCAAGTTATTAAAAAATATACGACCCATTTATAACTGGTACATGGACTACACATAGTTTTTCCAAACCATGTGCCGTTTCAAAGAAAACTATGGAGACAAATTTTTATTAGATCATATTTTTTTTAATTTTTTTTACAAACCCTCTTTTTTAGGTTCCAATGGACCTCCTTTGATCCAAACTCGGTTCCACCTTCCTTAAATCTCTCAAAGAGTATTATCGGACCCTTAGATCCCTCCTAGAAGTGACCTGAAGCCAGGTCAACTTCATAAAATCGTCTTTTGGTTAGTTTTCTCCTCCCATTCTCAATATCCCATGGTCTCTATCTTTATTCCTAGGATTTTATAGATATATTTTGTTGTTGGAGGATCTAATAACCACTTTAATGGATCTAAACCTAGGTTTGATTCTTTTTTATCTTAGATTTTTTAGTTTTCATTCTTCATTGATGAATCCCAGATAGGGTGTGGTGATCCTAGATCCATTGATCATGAGGTAGGTGAATTCGTTGTGATTCTCAATATTTATTAACCCTAATTTATTTTCATAACTTAAATTGATTGAATTAAATGCAATTTTTTTATTTTGGGTCAATTTTTTTTTCAATCGTTTTTTTGAAAAGATCATATTCCAATGAATTGGGGTTTTGAAGAAAAATGGGGCTTTGGCATAAAATTGGAAAACCCCTAATTCCATTGAATTGGGATGTGTTTATAGAAATCTGGAAATTTAACACATAGATTTAAATTTTAGATTTGATGGAAATTGAATTAATTTAATTGTGGAATTTACTTGAGGAAAATGTTTTGATGGAAATATTTGTAAAAAACACCATTTCCAATGAATTGGGTGTTTGGATGAAATTGATCAAATTATTTGAAAATTAAATTATTATATTTAATTTTGGTATGGATTGTAAAATTTACTAAGTTGGTTTCAAATCCTTGTTTATGGGGAATGGATATAAAATGTTTTTATGGGAACCTCAGGGTTTCATCTAGGTAAAAGTCTTGTTTTTGATAAAAATTTTTTTTTGATTTTTAAATAGAAAATTGGCATATTTGAAATGGGAGATGGTGTTTAATTGTATTTCAAGAAGCATTGAAATAAATTTCCCATAATTATTTTTAATTGATCACATGAAAGCATTAGGTAGATAGTGAGTTATTTTGGGTGGCGCATTATAACTTACCACATTCTAGAACATCTTATCAATACATCCCATTACTTCGGAAATGGTGACAAGTCCCCTTTGCATTAGCTCCAAAGGGGAATATGTACATACTTATCATTTCACAGTTTTGGATCCTTATAGCATGGACTAGTGTACCTATTTGGCACATAATTATTTTGCTCACTTTTTTGAATTTTAAATGTATACATTCCATTGTGGGTGAAAACTGTTTTACATGACTTGAGAATTTATATAAACTATTTTATATAAAAGTGTTTATTTAATATTTTTTGAAATGATACATTTATGTAAATTATACTTTAATTAAAGGCAAATTCCATATTTTGAAATGTATTTCCATAAATTGAAATGTGAAGCATGATTTTATAAAGTATTTCCATCTCTTAAATTAAAATGATTGAATTGTTTAAATATGTTTTTGAAAATGCCAAAACTATTTGTTTTAGAAATTGAAATTATATTATTGGTTAAATTATT
Source organism: Viscum album (assembly GCA_963277665.1). Taxonomy (NCBI): domain Eukaryota; kingdom Viridiplantae; phylum Streptophyta; class Magnoliopsida; order Santalales; family Viscaceae; genus Viscum; species Viscum album. The sequence continues at coordinate 1,772,482,642 of OY728152.1, forward strand.
ATTAGAATTATATTATGGAATATTTGGTGAAATACTACTAGGCTTTATCTCCCACCCTACTTGACCCTTCAGGTGTTTTTGATTATCTCCTTCGAGGTTCGACTAAAGGGAAAAGATCTCTTGGAAGTGGATCTCGCTATAGAACCTTGGACTTAATGAGTTTTTTTCTTAGGGACTTGGGAAGTTTTTACCTATTTTTGTACTTTGGTTGTAGTACATTGGTATTTATTTCACATTTGAATTCTGGTATTTTACTCACAGTGGAGTTTATTTTTTTATGCATACTATCTTGTTTCTTTTATTTCAATAATTTTTAGTGAAAAAATCGTTCCCACTTCCAGTTTTTTGATGCCAGGTGCTAGTCACCGACTCATGGGGATTAGAAACGCCCTTCAGGCTATGTTTGGTCCAGATCAGTTATCAGGTTACCAAGGTACCCAAGATGGTTCATGACAATATACATATATAAATGTTTTAAAAAACATGTAAGATATATATGTGTGAGTGCGTGTGTGTTTATATTGATTTGATATGTATAATTATTAAAAAAATAGTCATAATATATTTGATGTATTTATTTTAATTAAGAAATCACGTAATATATAAATATATATATTTCCTTGTGAATATACTTATATAAACATTAAAAAAACAAGTAAGGTTTGGATATATATATGTGTGTGTCTTTGTATGTATATTAACATGTGAATATACATATTTAAATATTTTATAAAATTGTTTAACATTTATGATATATAAATATGTATATATATGTATGTATATTAATACGTGGAAATACATATATAAATGTTTTAAAAGAACATATTATATATATATATATATGTGTGTGTGTGTGTATTTATATGTAAGTATCTATATATTGATTTGATATGTATATTTTTCTTATAAAACATGTAAAAATATATATTTGATTAAGAAATTGTGTAATACATAAATATATATTAACATCTAAATATGCATATATAAGAATTTTAAAAGAACAAGCAAGTTTTTTTAATTATGTATATATCTTTATATATATTTGATTTGTATATTTGTTTCAAAAAAGTGACAAAATATATTTAATGTATTTATATTAGTTATGAAATGACGATATATTTATATATTTATATATATATATATATATATATTAATTATTAAAATTATAATAATAATTTAAATAATTAATAATAGTCATTAAATAATTAATAATAATTAATAAATAATTAGTAAATATAATTAATAAATAGTAAATATTAATTTTAATTAATTAATTTTTTAATAATTTTAAAATTTGTGGAAATTAAGATAATTTTTAATAAATTGTAAAATAAAAATATAAACTATTATTAATTGATAAAAAATAGTAATCTTTATTCTAAATTAAGTTATAATGAATAAATAATAATTATTTTTTAACAAATAAATTTATAAATTATTAAAAATTTAATAATATTTGTAACAAATAATAAAATTGTCTTCATACCTTGCAGAAAATATAAAAAATAGGAACAACTATTAGAAATTCACAATTATTTGTATTAATGTTGTAATAATTGAAATAAATAGTATTAATCATTAAATAATATATAATATTTAATCATTAATTAGTCAATATTAGTAATAAATAGTAAATGTTAGTATTAATTACTAAATATTATTAATAATTTGTGAAAAATATATATAAAATAATAATAAATTTCTAAAAATCATAATAATTCATATAAATTTTGTATTAATTTAAATAATTAGTATTAAAAAATCTTATAAATGTTGTATTATATATATATATATTAATAAAATATATAAAAGTCCACCCTTATATTGCCCCGACATCAGAAGCATGTAGACTGTACCTTGTTTTATTTTATTGGCATGATTACAAGAAATCAAATCCTGTTGGGCCAATTAGTTTAGTAGTTTTGGAAGACCAGATTACATACATGATACCCATAGTACATTTGGAAATATAGAAAACAATATGATACATATTAAACTGAAATAAACATCCTACTTAAGAGTTTATTCAAGGTTCTCTACTTCATAACCTAGGGAAAGGAAACATAATAACGGTGAGCTCAAATACGCAGTAATGGTTACATATCATGTAATCATTAATCAATAATAAGTAAATAATAATAAGTTAGACATAACTAATATGAAATGATGAATAAATGAAAACACTTTCCATCAATAAGATGAGAATAAAAATGCATCCATATATTTTTCCATAATGAAAAAATCATGGAGGGCAATAACTAAATAGTGAATAAAGAGAATTATTATTATTTGGATGACATGTATCTGAAACATGAACCATTATACCATCGAGATGATTTAAGTCTGTGGGTGGAAACCCGTCAGAATTTTTGGAAACAAACTAGAAGGGTTTTCACCAAATGGTTTGTCTCATGAAACCTGTTGATGCAATGAGGGGCTAGAGCAGGCCCCACCCATCACTTCCAATCCAAATAATTATTTATCGAAAGTTTTAATATAATAAAAATATGCCTTTTCAATATCTGTATTAAGTAGATGATACATATTCATTAATATTTCTACAGTTAAAGTAACATTCTAAATAAAGACCATATGTAAAATGGTATACGACTAAGATGTTAATAATATCCTTGAAACAATAATATTGTTATATTATATAATTACAATTTAAAATGAAAAATTATCTCAAAGGGGTAGTAGATATGACACATTAGAATGTTTAGGTGAACAATACGAAGTAAATCACAATGAAATGAAAATTGAGACAAATTCCCTTACAACATTGTAATCAATAGAGTTAATAATCATCACGTGAACAACTAAATACCTTGAATATAAAGAGAATCCTAATTTTATTTCCCAAAATGTAGTAAACATACAACACATACAAAAAATAAGTGGCGAGCAATGGAAATATCACGGAAACAAAAGTGAGATGAGAGACCCCTTACCTTATGCCTAAATGTGTTATTCCTTTGATTTTAATGCCCCGTATAGTAAAATTAGAATCAGTAATTATGAATTAAAAAAGCTTATATACATGTAATTTACCTATTATGTCTTCATTATGTTCATTTATGGACTTTTATATGGGTTAATAGATTCAATTTCATCATTTTATTGTACATGTTTTCTTAGTTTTTATGTCCGGTTTGCTTGTATAAGATTATGGAAGTTCGTGTAAAATTAAAACTGAAATCCAGAATTTAAGTTATTATTTATTAATTATCATGTAGAATTTTAAATGATCATATAAATTCTTTTTATATTTTGAGATAGGATGAATCAGTATACAAAATTTTAATGATAAACACTGGGATTATTTTGATGATTTTTTTATCACCACAATCTCATTTTGTTTTAAAATTAAATACCATGTCTAAAAAATAATTCCCAAACATTAAATAGGATATATTAAATATATAATGATATGGTTCAACCATAAAAATGGTATCATGACCATAATTGAAGACAATAATAGAAATTGATAACTCGTCATCCTTGAATGTGATAAATTAACTCATCTCAGATGGTGTTTTCATTTTTAGTATAAGAGGAGGGGAAATGAGATATGATGGTGAAATAATCCATTAGCATAATAAAATCCTAGTTCATGTAAGGTATTGTAATTATCACAGAATTTGGATGAGGGGAGGTTAGGTGAGAGCAATAAAAGAATGGAACTTGTAAAAGAAGTTGAAAGAAAAAAAGGAAGAGAGGTTCACCCTGGAGTACTCCTCCTTGACAATCTCATTAAGGCCATTAATTTTGGAATTTTGGTGAGATGTGTAGGTCTTGAATGTGGGGTGACAACTTAGGAAGTGTATTATTCATAACTTAGGCAAGTCTCAAAGCTTGAGTGGTGTGAGAGGAAGAGGGGGTGAGGGGTGGTTTATATTGTGGAGGGGAGGAAGGTTTTATTAATATGATAATATATAGTTTATTATTGTAACACCCGAGACTTTTATGTTATATAAATCATCAAAGGAATCTTTTTCTACACAACACTTGCTTGGCTTGCTTTACATGCAATCGCGACCTTCCTCGATAGCTTTCGTCGTACGCAATACCGAGTTTCACTAAATAACAATATGCTATTAAAACTAGCCGTTATGAATAGTAATAACCACTTTTTGAAATTTTATAAATTTTATTTTTCAAAATGGACTTCATTTTTGGACTCAGAAAATCAAATTTAGCCTAAGGTGAAATTTTGGTACTTTTCGGATAACTTTAATATTTTGATGAATAGTGAAAATTACTAAATTTTAATTAAAAACAACTTTTTTAATCAAAACATTTAATAGTGATAAATTATGAATTTGAGTGGTTTTAAAGTATATTTAGAATATATTTTTACCACTTAATATAATGTTGGTCATTGGACACAATGTTACAATTAAACCGAACATAAACAAGTGTCAATCTTTTGATAGTTATTATCTCTTAAAACACGCTTTTTGTTTTGACAGCGGGAATTAATTTTAAATTAATTTCTGCCACTTCTGTGTTTTGAATTTAGAAAAATGGATTCCATATTTGGAATCAGGATGTTAAAATTGTGTAAATAGGTAACTTTTATTTTTAGACATTTTGAATAATTACTGCGGTAAATATTTTATTTACCATGGTTAAGGGTAAATCTTGTAAATAAGGGTTAAAAAAATAATATTATAATAATATTAAATTAACCTAAAACGTGTCTTAAACCTATTGGTTGATACATGGTCGACCATGGGCATCTTTGGGTCGATTTTGGGACCCCATTGATCCACTTTTAAGTGATAATGACACTTTATTTTAATGAATACAAAAATGACACAAGCATATATCTTTTAGAAAAACAATTGTTACATAGGGTTATATATGTTGGATTTTAGATTATAAATATTCATTAGAAAGATAAACAGATTTCCTACATAATGGTATTTTATTTGTAATTTTTAGACTTTAAATAATTTAATTTATTTATGACACAATGATGATGCAGTAATTATCTTATTAATGAAATATTGACATAATTGATGTTATAAACACCAAAATAAATGTAATTTAAGACTTTTTATGAATTAAACTAAATTTCTAGGTTACTATGATATATTAGTGTTGATTTAATCAACTTGGTTCGAACATATAATTCTGTTATGACTTTCACAAAAATCATATATCAAATAGTGTCAAAATTGACACAAAATAGTTTTTAAATCAAATATTATATTATTAATTGTTATTGTATTCCTAAAAATCTAAGGTTCGGCCAAATGACTTAGATAAGGATATATATTTTAATAATAAACAATTTGGGGTTCGTTTGGCATGTTATAGTAAGTGTATTAACCATATAGTGAAAGAAAACAAAAAGACATGGTAAAAGTTAAATTATTTAACTTAGAGTTAAATCTAATTGATAAGGTTAAAATAATACCCTAAACTTGTCTAAATCATATTGGTTGATAGGATTTCGACCCTTCCCCACTTTATCTTCGAAATAAGACCCTTTGGAACCATTATAAACCGATTTTTACTTTAATATAAAATAATATTTTGAGATATTCCTAAGGTGCCCCTCTCCTCCCTTATAAAAGGGCACCTCCTCCCCCTCCTCCTCCCACCAAATTGAGCACTCAAGCTCGGCCAAACCCTGCCATTTTCTCCTCTCCACTTCCCTAGAATAGTCCTAGAGGTCCTGTTCTCCTCCAAAGACCACTCTTAGTTCCTTAAGTGGAGGATTCAAAGAGGCGTTCCAAAGAAGAGGTAATATCCATTACCGATCTTTTCAATTTCCTTCTTCTTCAACTTCTTCTTCTTTAGTTGTTTCATGATGAAGTAATAACATCAATATTACTTACATACTGATATGTTATTATAAATATGAAACAACCCTAATTCACCTTCTATACATCCTACGGAAAAATGAAATCACAGCGCGTGCGTACGTACGGAATACCGTCTCCACGCAGTGGTGTAATCTATTTTTCCACCATCACTTTACAAGGATGGGTATAATGGTGTAATGAGTAACTATTTATGATTATTATAAAGTAATATTGATACTTAAATAATATATATATACTCAAATATATTTCCACGATCATAGGAACGATATCATCACTCGTGCGTACGTACGGAATACCGTCTCCACGATGTGATGCGACTCGTTCTACATGATCATCATTACATAGTAATTATATAAATGAATTGAATGAATAAATATGATATATGTTACACTAATACCATTATGGAGATAAGGAATCTATAACCTTAAAAGAAGAATAATAATGTATTCGGCAAAACACGCATAAGAACAAAAGGTAATAAAGACCCGAGTAACAAGTAACCATGAAATATTACTATCAAGAAGCTAAGAATATGAACATATATGATATCATATCAATATGTATGATTCTGGAATAAGTCAATAACATTATTTAAACCATTATACAGGAGCTTCGGACACGTACAAAGCAAATTGGACTTAAGGTAAGGGAAATATCAAAATCTCATTTTTATCCGAGATTGTTTATTCGTAAGTATTTACTGGGGTGTATTTTATCATCCACATCCATGTTTCATCAATATGTAATATTATTTCCATCCACCTAAAATTGTTTAAATCCATTTTTACCCTTCGGCGAGTTTTTAGTAATTTGTATGAAAGGAATCTTTTGTCGTTTTTCGTACGAGGTACTTTTTGACTTTTCCGACAAAAGTACGAAGAATGTTTTTTTTAACTTATACGGCATGAATGGATTTTTAAAACATTATTTCCAAGAAGCTTCCTTTACAAGTTTTAAAGTTTATTTTTAATCAACTTCTTTTATTTTAAAGTTGTATGACATGTTATGAAAGGAAAAATGTTTTTGAAGAAGAAAGGATATTTTCCTCAAGAATGGAGTTCAAGTGTTTTATCAAAATTATTTTCCATCTAAGATAATAAAGGGTTCTGTTTTTATCCCTATTATTAAATTGATTTGATCATGTTGTGATGGAATTATTTTTATGAATTCCTTTATCTTATATGAATTGTTTTATGATGTCATGTTGTTTAAGAATCCCATTTTTATTACATGGGTTATGTGATGATGTAAGATTTATGATTATGTGGCACACATAAGAAAGGATTCATTATAAGATGGGTGGGACCTATATCTCCCTCCAATGCATTGGGTAAAGATTTTATATCTCATGAGATAGACATGGCTGGAACGGAAGGTTATTTCGGTTCAGTGATACAGGACTGAAACGAGGAGTGAACTCGGTTCAGAAAGGGACTTTGTCCACTAAGATAGTCTTGGCAATGAGTCATGACTAACAAGAAATGATTTTCCATGATTATGTGTGCATGCCACAAAGTTTCAAGTTTTATGTTATGATTATGGGGATCTCATTTTCACTTCTATGATTTATTCCATGTTAAGATATTATGATCTCTTTTGCAGGTTTTGATTTTCAAAAAGATATGATATGATTTTTATTTCCTTTATTTGCCCTTGCTGAGCATTTGAGCTCACCCTTTTATGTTTTATTTTCCCCAGGTCAGGAAGATGGATATTAAGTAGAATATGCTAAAAGGGACCCTAGATATGATGAAATAAATGGGAGACACTATATAAGACTTATCAACCAGTTTTTTATGTTTCCCAGTTTCTAAAGACACTATACCTATACGGTCCTTTGTGGTTTTGTCATATGTTGTAATAAGTGTGCTTCAATTTTGAAGTATTAACAATGTATGTAAAGTATGGGTCGTTATAGTTGGTATCAGAGGAAAGGTATAGTCAACCTTTGGAAACTAGGATGTGAAAGCCTTAGTAAGAACCCTAAGGATAAGTCTAAGCATAGAACACAATCTTAGTGTTTTAGAAATGTCCTTGAATAACCTAGGATAAGACCTTAAGCATGAAAATTTTATTCTTGAATTATGTGGTTTTCCTATTATAATTAGTGTTGCTCACACTATTCTTCTTGGTTTTAGTCAATGGCTGGAACCCGAAGGAACCGTGTTAATGCGGAATGCGATGGGCAATGCAATGATTGTCCCCCTGAGCAACCAAACGATATGGGAGCTGGAATGCAAAATCTTGTAGCCATGCTCACACAACTTTCTCAAGCTATGAATCATGCAGGACTTCCAAACGAGAAAAGGAAGGAGCAACATTCTGTTGAATCCTTCATGAGGCAGCGCCCACCTTCTTTCAGTGGGTCTACTGATCCATTAGTTGCTGAACAATGGATTAGTACAACTAAAAAGATATTTTCAGTTCTTCAATGTTCTGAACATGATAAAGTCATCCTAGCAGTGTATCGTTTGGAAGGAGATGCTGATCAATGGTGGAATCTTATTAAGAATACGAGGCAAAGGGATGAAATTGAGTCTATGGAATGGGACGAGTTCAAGAACTTATTTTTCAATAAGTACTTCCCTCGTATTCTCCGAACAAAGATGGAGAAAGAGTTCCTTGAACTGAAGCAAAGGGATGATGAATCTGTTAGTACCTATGAAGCAAATTTTACAAGACTTGCAAGGTACGCTTCTGGTATTATTATCCAACCTGAGAGTAAGATCGATCGATTCTTTAGTGGCTGAAAACCAAGTCTTCGAAGGGCGTTAGCCATAAGGGACTTCAATAGCTACGAGGAAATCGTTCGATGTGCTCTCAAAGTCGAGATGAAGATTGGAGTAACCCATCAGTCACATGGGTTTGATAAGAAGAGGAAGATGGAATTCAAAGGAAACTCTAAAGAGCACACTGAAAAGAAGATGAACTTTCCCTTATGCTCAAAGTGTGGAAAGAAACATGGAGGGAGTTGTCTTAAAGGGACAAGTAAATGTTTTAAATGTGGAAAGGAAGGTCATTGGGCATTTGAATGCCGTGATAATGGGAAGAAGATGTCTAATGATGCAAACAAAGGAAGGGATACACAGAATGAACCTACTACACTTCAATGTTTCAAGTGCAAGGAGATGGGGCATTATGCCAATCAATGCCCAAATCCAAGGGTTGATGATGATGGTCGACGTCAACAAAATCTTAAGGCTAAAGACAAAGGAAAGTCACATGCAATTTCTATCAGCGATGTGGAGTACGATAACGAAGTGGTGAAAGGTACACTTACCATCCACTCTAAAGTAGCAAATGTTTTATTTGATTTTGGATCCACCCACTCTTTTATTTCTGAAGACTTTTCTAAGGGTATCACCGTATTACCTCAACAATTGGATGTTGAGTTAGCTGTGACAACACCTAATGGCACATCAATCGCATCAAAGGTTTATAATTCTTCTCCGATCGAAGTTTGTGGGAAAGTGCTTCCTGCAAATCTTGTGATCCTTCCTTTAGTGGAATTTGATGTGATTCTTGGCATGGATTGGCTTTCTCTACATGGATCTCATATCAATTGCCAAAGAAGGGAAGTCACATTTCATATTCCAGATCAATCTACGATCGTCTATCAATGCAAGGATGAACATAACCTTCCAGTGGAAATTCCTTCCATCTTATGGGTCATGATTCCACTAAATGAAGGTTATTTATCTCAAATGGTTGGAGAGAAACTTACGATTAAGAATATGCCCATTGTACGAGAGTTTGATGATGTCTTTCCGGAGGAATTACCAGGTCTTCCACCAAATCGTGAAGTTGAGTTTTCAATAGAACTCGTACCGGGTGCTTTGCCTATTTCAAAGACACCTTATAGAATGGCCCCAATTGAGTTGCAGGAATTGAAGAAGCAACTCCAAGAGAATCTTGATAAGGGATTCATACACCCTAGTGCGTCACCTTGGGGAGCACCTGTTCTATTTGTTAAGAAGAAAGATGGATCAATGAGACTCTACATTGATTATCGAGAACTTAACAAGATCACTATCAAGAACAGATATCCTCTCCCACGCATTGATGACTTGTTTGACCAACTACGCGGAGCTCAATACTTTTCCAAGATTGATCTTCGTTCAGGGTATCATCAATTAAGGGTCAAAAGGGAGGATATACCAAAGACGGCTTTCCGTACAAGGTATGGACACTATGAATTTATAGTGATGCCATTTGGTCTTACTAATGCCCCTGCTATCTTCATGGATCTAATGAATAGAGTCTTTAGAGACTATCTTGATCAATTTGTGGTAGTCTTTATAGACGATATTCTTGTCTATTCAAAGAACAAGGAAGAGCATGAAGATCACTTGAGAATTATATTGAAGACCCTGAGAAAGGAGAAGCTTTATGCCAAATTTACCAAGTGTGAATTTTGGCTTCAAAAAGTTGCATTTTTGGGTCATATAATCTCAAAAGAGGGGATATCTGTGGATCCAGCAAAAACAGAGGTTATCGAAAGATGGTCAAGACCAACAACAGTAACTGAGATCCGAAGTTTTCTTGGTTTGGCTGGATATTATCGACGTTTTGTAAAAGATTTTTCACAATTATCTAATCCACTCACCAAGTTGACTCGGAAAGGAGTTAAGTTTGTCTGGACAGAGGAATGTGAAGAGAATTTCAAGGAGTTGAAAAGAAGGTTATCCAGTGCACCTGTGCTCACACTGCCTTGTAGTTGAGAAAGGTTTGTGATCTACAGTGATGCATCCAAGAAGGGATTGGGGTGTGTTCTTATGCAAAATGATATGGTGATAGCTTATGCCTCACGACAGTTGAAAATCCATGAGCAAAATTACCCAACACATGATTTGGAGTTGGCTGCGGTAATCCTTGCATTAAAGATTTGGAGGCATTACCTTTATGGTGAAAGGTGTGATATTTATACTGATCATAAAAGTTTAAAGTATATTTTCACACAAAAGGTGTTGAATATGAATCAAAGAAGATGGTTGGAGCTGATTAAGGATTATGACTGCTCAATCCATTACCACCCTGGGAAAGCAAACAAGGTGGCAGATGCATTAAGTCGACAAGACCATGCTAGTTTATCCATGATGAGGATCACAAAAGATCCAATATTTATGGATTTACAAAGGATGGATCTTGGAATTATAATGGAAGGGGAAAAATCTTATCTTTCTCAAATGAATGTTCAACCATCTATACATGTGAAGATTAAAGAGGCACAGAAAGAAGATGTCGAGTTACAAAAGAAGGTGAGAAATGTTCCTGAATTCAACCTTGATTGTGATGGGATAATAAAGTTCAGGAATCGGGTTTGTGTTCCTTCCATCCCCGAATTAAAGAAGGAGCTGCTGGATGAGGCTCATAGTTCTTCATTCTCTATTCATCCTGGAAGCACGAAGATGTATAGGGACATGAAAGAGTACTTCTGGTGGGATGGCATGAAAAGAGATGTTGCTGAATATGTCTCTCGATGCTTGGTTTGTCAACAAGTTAAAGCTGAGAGACAGAAGTCTAAGGGGATGTTACAACCATTACCCATACCCGAATGGAAATGGGAAAACATCACTATGGACTTTGTCACAGGACTTCCTAAAACATCCAAAGGCAATAATTCTATCTGGGTCATAGTTGATCGTCTTACAAAGTCTGCACACTTCATTCCTATTAGAGAGGATTTCTCTCTAGATCAGCTTGCCAGGATATATGTAAAGGAAGTGGTAAGATTGCATGGAGTACCACTTTCTATTATATCTGATCGAGATCCGAGATTTACCTCGAAGTTCTGGCGAAGTCTTCAGCATACTCTGGATACAGAGTTGAGTTTCAGCACTGCTTATCATCCCCAGATAGACGGTCAGTCTGAGAGAACAATTCAAACCCTAGAAGATATGTTGAGAGCTTGCTCTATGGATTTCAAAGGAGGTTGCGATCAACACCTACCTTTGGTGGAATTTTCTTATAATAATAGCTTTCACTCCAGTATTCAGATGGCTCCTTATGAAGCTCTCTATGGAACGAAATGCAGGACTCCAACTTGCTGGGATGAAGTTGGGGAAAGAAAGCTATTAGGACCTGATCTCGTTGATGAAATGGCAGAAAAGGTCAGATCTATTCAACAACACATAAGAGCAGCTCAGAGTCGACAGAAAAGTTATGCCGACAACCGAAGAAAAGACCTAGAGTTTGAAGTGGGCGATAAAGTGTTCTTACGAATATCTCCCTGGAAGAGGGTTATGAGATTTGGAAAGAAGGGGAAGTTGAGCCCTAGATATATCGGTCCTTTCGAAATACTGGATCGTGTTGGGAAGGTAGCTTACCGATTGGCGCTTCCACCGAATCTCTCTCAAGTTCACGATGTGTTCCATGTATCTCTCCTGAGAAAGTACATACCTGATCCTTCACATGTACTCAGCTCAGAAGTTGTACCGCTGGATCAAGATCTTTCTTATGAAGAACAGCCGATGGAGATTCTGGATCGTAGCGAAAAAGTTCTATGAAACAAGACCACTAGATTGGTGAAAGTTTTATGGAGGAACCACCAACTTGAAGAATCTACTTGGGAGCTTGAGGATATGATGAAGGAGAAGTATCCTCATCTGTTTGTTACAAAGTGACGAATTTCGAGGGCGAAATTATTTTTAAGGGGGGTAGAATGTAACACCCGTGACTTTTATGTTTTATAAATCATAAAAGGAATCTTTTTCTACACAACACTTTCTTGGCTTGCTTTACACGCAATCGCGACCTTCCTCGATAGCTTTCATCGTACGCAATACCGAGTTTCACTAAATAACAATATGCTATTAAAACTAGCCGTTATGAATAGTAATAACCACTTTTTGAAATTTTATAAATTTTATTTTTCAAAATGGACTTCATTTTTGGACTCAGAATATCAAATTTAGCCTAAGGTGAAATTTTGGTACTTTTCGGATAACTTTAATATTTTGATGAATAGTGAAAATTACTAAATTTTAATTAAAAACAACTTTTTTAATCAAAACATTTAATAGTGATAAATTATGAATTTGAGTGGTTTTAAAGTATATTTAGAATATATTTTTACCACTTAATATAATGTTGGTCATTGGACACAATGTTACAATTAAACCGAACATAAACAAGTGTCAATCTTTTGATAGTTATTATCTCTTAAAAACACGCTTTTTGTTTTGACAGCGGGAATTAATTTTAAATTAATTTCTGCCACTTCTGTGTTTTGAATTTAGAAAAATGGATTCCATATTTGGAATCAGGATGTTCAAATTGTGTAAATAGGTAACTTTTATTTTTAGACATTTTGAATAATTACTGCGGTAAATATTTTATTTACCATGGTTAAGGGTAAATCCGGTAAATAAGGGTTAAAAGAATAATATTATAATAATATAAAATTACCCTAAAACGTGTCTTAAACCTATTGGTTGATACATGGTCGACCATGGGCATCTTTGGGTCGATTTTAGGACCCCATTGATCCACTTGTAAGTGATAATGACACTTTATTTTAATGAATACAAAAATGACACAAGCATATATCTTTTAGCAAAACAATTGTTACATAGGGTTATATATGTTGGATTTTAGATTATAAATATTAATTAGAAAGATAAACAGATTTACTACATAATGGTATTTTATTTGTAATTTTTAGACTTTAAATAATTTAATTTATTTATGACACAATGATGATGCAGTAATTATCTTATTAATGAAATATTGACATAATTGATGTTATAAACACCAAAATAAATGTAATTTAAGACTTTTTATGAATTCCACTAATTTTCTAGGTTACTATGATATATTAGTGTTGATTTAATCAACTTGTTTCGAACATATAAATCTGTTAGGACTTTCACAAAAATCATATATCAAATAGTGTCAAAATTGACACAAAATAGTTTTTAAATAAAATATTATATTATTAATTGTTATTGTATTCCTAAAAATCTAAGGTTCGGCAAAATGACTTAGATAAGGATATATATTTTAATAATAAACAATTTGGGGTTCTTTTGGCTTGTTATAGTAAGTGTATTAACCATATAGTGAAAGAAAACAAAAAGACATGGTAAAAGTTAAATTATTTAACTTAGAGTTAAATCTAATTGATAAGGTTAAAATAATACCCTAAACTTGTCTAAATCCTATTGGTTGATAGGATTTCGACCCTTCCCCACTTTATCTTCGAAATAAGACCCTTTGGAACCATTATAAACCGATTTTGACTTTAATATAAAATAATATTTTGAGATATTCCTAAGGTGCCCCTCTCCTCCCTTATAAAAGGGCACCTCCTCCTCCCCCTCCTCCTCACACCAAATTGAGCACTCAAGCTCGGCCAACCCCTGCCATTTTCTCCTCTCCACTTCCCTAGAATAGTCCTAGAGGTCCTGTTCTTCTCCAAAGACCACTCTTAGTTCCTTAAGTGGAGGATTCAAAGAGGCGTTCCAAAGAAGAGGTAATATCCATTACCGATCTTTTCAATTTCCTTCTTCTTCAACTTCTTCTTCTTTAGTTGTTTCATGATGAAGTAATAACATCAGTATTACTTACATACTGATATGTTATTATAAATATTAAACAACCCTAATTCACCTTCTATCCATCCTACGGAAAAATGAAATCACCGCGCTTGCGTACGTACGGAATACCGTCTCCACGCAGTGGTGTAATCTATTTTTCCACCATCACTTTACAAGGATGGGTATAATGGTGTAATGATTAACTATTTATGATTATTATAAATTAATATTGATACTGAAATAATATATATATACTCCAATACATTTCCACGATCATAGGAACGATATCATCACTCGTGCGTACGTACGGAATACCGTCTCCACGATGTGATGCGACTCGTTCTACATGATCATCATTACATAGTAATTATATAAATGAATTGAATGAATAAATATGATATATGTTACACTAATACCATTCTGGATATAAGGAATCTATAACCTTAAAAGAAGAATAAGAATGTATTCGGCAAAACACGCATAAGAACAAAAGGCAATAAAGACCCGAGTAACAAGTAACCATGAAATATTACTATCAAGAAGCTAAGAATATGAACATATATGATATCATATCAATATGTATGATTCTGGAATAAGTAAATAACATTATTTAAACCATTATACAGGAGCTTCGGACACGTACAAAGCAAATTGGACTTAAGGTAAGGGAAATATCACAATCTCATTTTTATCCGAGATTGTTTATTCGTAAGTATTTACTGGGGTGTATTTTATCATCCACATCCATGTTTCATCAATATGTAATATTATTTCCATCCACCTACAATTGATTAAAACCATTTTTACCCTTCGGTGAGTTTTTAGTAATATGTATGAAAGGAATCTTTTGTCGTTTTTCGTACGAGGTACTTTTTGACTTTTCCGACAAAAGTACGAAGAATGTTTTTTTAACTTATACAGCATGAATGGATTTTTAAAACATTATTTCCAAGAAGCTTCCTTTACAAGTTTTCAAGTTTATTTTTAATCAACTTCTTTTATTTTAAAGTTGTATGACATGTTATGAAAGGAAAAATGTTTTTTAAGAAGAAAGGATATTTTCCTCAAGAATGGAGTTCAAGTGTTTTATCAAAATTATTTTCCATCTAAGATAATAAAGGGTTCTGTTTTTATCCCTATTATTAAATTGATTTGATCATGTTGTGATGGAATTATTTTTATGAATTCCTTTATCTTATATGAATTGTTTTATGATGTCATGTTGTTTAAGAATCCCATTTTTATTACATGGGTTATGTGATGATGTAAGATTTATGATTATGTGGCACACATAAGAAAGGATTCATTATAAGATGGGTGGGACCTATATCTCCCTCCAATGCATTGGGTAAAGATTTTATATCTCATGAGATAGACATGGCTGGAACGGAAGGTTATTTCGGTTCAGTGATACAGGACTGAAACGAGGAGTGAACTCGGTTCAGAAAGGGACTTTGTCCACTAAGATAGTCTTGGCAATGAGTCATGACTAACAAGAAATGATTTTCCATGATTATGTGTGCATGCCACAAAGTTTCAAGTTTTATGTTATGATTATGGGGATCTCATTTTCACTTCTATGATTTATTCCATGTTAAGATATTATGATCTCTTTTGCAGGTTTTGATTTTCAAAAAGATATGATATGATTTTTATTTCCTTTATTTGCCCTTGCTGAGCATTTGAGATCACCCTTTTATGTTTTCTTTTCCCCAGGTCAGGAAGATGGATATTAAGTAGAATATGCTAAAAGGGACCCTAGATATGATGAAATAAATGGGAGACAATGTAGAAGACTTATGAACCAGTTGTTTATGTTTCCCAGTTTCTAAAGACACTATACCTATACGGTCCTTTGTGGTTTTGTCATATGTTGTAATAAGTGTGCTTCAATTTTGAAGTATTAACAATGTATGTAAAGTATGGGTCGTTATAATTATTATCCCCTAAGACAAGAAATAATTATTATTCAATGAAAAAATTGTAATAAGTTCATTTGAGTTCGAACCAAGTGTGCTTACATAAAAAATTATGTATGGAATAGTTTATTTATCTTAAAATGTATATACATGGTAAATTATCGTATTATTCTAATAAAAAATTATAGTATTTTAGAAAAATCCCAAAACTTTACCATAACCATTTTTCAATTTTTAAAATCCAAAAATGAACTCCATTTTTCGAAAACACTTTTCTAAATATGGGAAATTTAATTTTTAATTAAAATCATCATTTAATCAAAAAATACCAACACATAATATATCCAACTTTATTTTTAAGGTGCATAATATTTATTTATACTTTCACAGGTAAGGTTACAATTTATAAGGGACATATGACTATTCATAAGGGTAGGTTACTATTCATAAGGGTATGTTATTAATCTGAAGGGTAAGTTACTATTCACTGAAAATTAAGTTGATGCTATCAGACTCCAAATATCACCATGATTGCAACCATGTATGTCCATTTTTTTAATTCAAAACACAGAAGTGGAAAATTTGAGTTTAATGGAAAAGTTACGACTATCTCTTATAAATAACCAAGTTTTTCTTTCTAGAGAATTAGCGCTTTATAAAATATTGTGTAACAAATGAATTGAAAGTATTTAAGAGACACATACCATAAAAAATTTGGGATGTTATATTCTTCCCACATTTATAAATTTTATCCTTGAAAATTTTCATGTATAAATCCATTTAAAAGGATGTCGATGGTTCTTCTACATAACATCCTCAGGTTTCCATGTTTCTTTCTCCATTTTATGGTTTTTACAATGAAACTTTAATAGTCTAGTTGCCCTATTTCTCAGTACGTGCTCTATTGTGTCAAGAATCATTATAGGCTCTTCATAGTATGAAAAATCAGGTTCCATATCTATTTCTTCATAGGTTAGTACATGAATTTGGTCGAGCATGTACTTCTTTAACAAAGAAATGTGGAACACATCATGTACATTGGAGATGCTTGGTGGAATTTATAAATGGTAAGATATAAATCCAATTATTTCTAGAATTTATAACATTACAATGTATATGGGGCTCAGTTTCCCTTTCTTACTAAATCTTAAGACACCCTTCCATTGAGATTGTTTTATAAATACATGATACAAGGCTTGAAATTCAAAATCATTTATTCAGTTTTCAGCATAAATCTTTTTCCTACTTTGGGCCACTTTTATATGGGACTGAATTTCCATTACCTTTGTAGTTGTTTATTTGATAAGTTATAGGCCTATAATTTCCTTCTCACTAACTTTATCTCAATAAGTTGTAGTTAAACACCTCTAACTATATAATGCTTTATATGGTTCCATTTGAATGCTATAATGGAAACTATTATTTTTGGAAAATTCATCTAAAGGCAAGTAATGATCCCATATTCCTTGAATGTCATGAGATCATGATCTCAACATGTCTTCCAGTGTTTGAATAGTCTGTTCAGACTATCCATCAATTTGGGGGTGATAAGAAGTACTCATATAAAGCTCAGTGTCCAAAGCCTTCTGGAGACAATTATTGAATATTTATGTAAATAGGGGATCATGATAGGACACAATCAATAGAGGTTCACCATGATGTCTTAAAACGTCATTAATATAATTTATTTCCAGGTACTCATGTGGTAAATCCTCTCTAATAGCATGGAAATATGCCAATTTTGTGAGACGATCAATGATTACCCAAATTTAAATATTCCTTCTAGGTGTCCTCAGTTGTCTTGTGCCAATGTCTATTGTTATTTCATCCCACTTCCACATAAAAATAGGTAGAGGTTTCATGAACCCTCTAGGATGTTGTCTCTCAGCCTTCACTTCTTGACAAACTAGACATCTTGACACATAGTAAACAATTTCTCCCTTCATGTTATCAACCCAAAAATCTTCCCTCAGATCTCTATGCATATTGGTGCTATCAAGGTGTATAGAGAAATTTGAGCTATGAGAATCATCTAGTAGATCCCTTTTTAGATCAGGATCTGAGGGAACATATAGAAACTTCCAAAATTTTCGAACTCCATCCTCATACAAGAATTATTCCAATCTTCCATCCTTAAATACATTAATTTTCTTTTGTATATTATCATCTTCAGATTGGGAGATTTTTATCTACACTATTAAATATGGTTTATTAATCATTTGAAAGAAGACAATGTTTCCACTTCCTCAACAATTACTATATCCGTCTTTATAATATCCATGAATATATGATCTCTCTCAATTCTCATTTGGGTTGGAAGTCCTTGATCATTCCTTCTTAATGAATCAACCGACTTATTTTCAATTCCTGGGTGTAAGTGTATTGAACAATTATTATCTTTGAGTAACTCGAGCCATCTATTTTTCCTCATGTTGAGTTCTTTCTATGTAAAAACTTATTTCAAAATCTTTTGATATAAATATATCTCACATATTTCACCATAGAGATATTGTCTATATATTTTTAGAGAAAAAATTACTACTACTAACTCAAGATCAAGAGTTGGATAATTTTTCTCATGAATCTTAAACAGCATTGATTCGTAAGAAATAAATTTATCATTTAACATAAGGACGCAACTTAGTCCATTATTTGATGCATCATTGTATATAAAAAATCCATCATTTAAGGAGGGAATAGTCAAAATTGGAACATTGAATAATCTTATTTTCAATTATTCGAATAATTATGTTCATTCTTTCATCCGTACAAACATAACTCGTTTACGTGTGAGCTTGGATAGAAGGTTAGCCAGTCCAAAGAAATTCTAAACGAAATTCTGATATAACCTTTCATGCCAATAAAACTATGTACATCATTTATGTTCATTGGTATGACCCATTCTTGGATTGACTTTATCTTCACATGATTAACTAATATTCCATCCGTAAAGAAAATATGGGCAAGCTTAGAAATTGATTGAAGCCAAAA
This sequence comes from Viscum album, assembly GCA_963277665.1. Lineage (NCBI taxonomy): Eukaryota > Viridiplantae > Streptophyta > Magnoliopsida > Santalales > Viscaceae > Viscum > Viscum album. The sequence goes on from OY728152.1 coordinate 1,772,501,926, forward strand.
TTCACACTTGATAAACTTCCCATTTAATTAATTTCTTCTATGATTTTTTGGAATGATACACATGTGATTAACATAGTCTTAATATCTTTTGGAGTATACCAGGATATCATCGATAAATACCACAAAAAACACATCAAGATATTCCTTAAAAATTCTATTCATTAGATCTATGAAAATAGAGGGTGCATCTGTTAGCACAAAAGGCATTACTATAAAATCTTAATGACCATACCTAGTTCAAAATGTTGTCTTAGGAATATCTTCCTTAATCACAAGCAAATGATGATATCCAAATCAATTTCAGTCTTTAAATAATATTGGGGTCCATTATGTTTACCAAATATATCATCAATGAGAGGAAGAGTACACTTTTTCATTATCAAAATAGAATTTATATCCCTATAGTCAACACATAGCCGAATTGATCCATATTTTTTCTTGACAAAGAAAACATGGGATCCCCATATAGAAACACCAGGTTAGATAAACACTTTATCACTCAATTACTCTAGTTGTTTCTCTAGTTATACTAATTCCACATTGGCCATTCTATAAGGATTATTTGATATATGTATTGCACCAGAAATTAAATCAATAGAGAACTCAACCTCCCGCTTTAGAGGATGTCTTGATAAATTCTCTAAAAAAACATAAATGTATTCATTCACAATAGGTACATATTCAATTTTAATATCCCTAGATGGTGGTTTCTATTCCTCCCCAAGAATTTGATTTAGAAGAGCTACTAAGGTGGATATGGATAAGATCCAGATGATGATGTTTCTACTCTAAAGATAAGGGATTATACATAATTCTAAACAATTGTACATTTATTCTTCTTGTAATATATTTTCCCATCAAAATTTTAAATTCAATTCTTACCAATAATTTTTTCAAATTAAATCATAAGTATGATGATAAGGTCAGCAAATAATGTATGCTTGTGAGTCAAAAAGGGGATTGAATGACACATATTGGTTGCAATGATACTTGCAATATTAGTTTGGGATGACAAATCATTTATTTAATCAAATTTTATATGTCTAATTTTCTTGGAAAAATATTAAATATGAAGGAATGTGATGATCCAAAATCAAATAAAACATTGGATAAGTTTTAGGAAATAATTAATGTTCCTGAAACCACATCATTAAGAACTTAAATCTCTATGGATATAGTCGCATAAGATTGCCCTTACTCTCATAGAATTTCTTGAGGAAAGTTTCCTTGGCACATAGAACACTCATTTTCATAGTGTCCAATCTCTCTAAAATTATATCGTTGTATATTATTGACTTGTTTCTTCCCCTTTCATTAATTAGATCAATTACAATTTAGTCCACACTTATTGAAAATTCCCATTCCTTTCAAGAATTTAAAAGGATTATTCTTTCCATAATTCTCACATAATGGGAATTTCTTCATTCCCTTTTCTTTGGTTTTTTACCTTTTCCATGGTTATCAAAATAATTCTTCTTATCTTGGTTTCCCTTGAACAAATTTGATCCAGCAAATTCCTTCTCTGTTTTGATGGAACTAAATAAAATTTCATCAAGTAATAAAAATGTTTGAGAAGCCAATACCCTTCAAAGACTTGGATTAATACCTTCAAATAAATGATCAATATTATCTTCTAAATCTTGTACATAATCTATTGCATACCTGGCTAGTCTTGTGAAGGTATCTTCATACTAAAAAACACACTCTTCTTCCCTTTGCTTTAGGATAAAGAATTTACTCTTCATTTCAGTTCGTTGTTCATGAGGGAAATATTTGTCGATGAATATTTCCTTAAAATTTATCCATTCTCTATCACCTATTTCTTCTTCGTATAAGGTATTCTGGATCATGGACCACCATTTATTAGCATCACCCTTGAGTAAATATACTGTTAGTACTAACTTTTCATTTTCTTTGCATCTTAATTCTAGAAATATCTTTTCAAGGGACTTTATCCACTACTCATCTACCACCAGATAAGTTTTCCGAAAAAAATATGAGGGCTTCTACCACATGAAATAATCCAATACTGGTGTATAAGGGTTATTCCATATAGCCTGAGTAAGTTGTCCCAATATGGTCATGATTTGATCTTCTCAAACATTGATTGTGTTGAATTTCTCACTGGGAAAATCCCTACATTTTCCATGGGTATTGAATCCCTTTATATCATTTGGCTCCACCACTAAACAATGGAATACACTAAATTAGGTCATAATGCATAATTTTAAACTAGCAAACACTTAACATCATTTGAAAATTTATGAAAAGCTAATCTCATAATCATAAACACCGTTTCTATTTACTTTTATATCCTTCATAAGGGTTTGTAATGAAAATGTGAATTATCCTAAGCATATCCCACAAGTGTCTCAAACTAGGTGCACAATAAGGCATGTTTTAGTGCACAAGGATACCCCAGGCAAGCCCAAAACTCGTTGTCGGAGTTGTTACTCCTAGGTACATCGGTTCCAAAACCAAGTCCACGTGTAGTATCCAGATAGTGATGTATTTTCTAGGAATACCCAAAAATTATCCACCTTACCAAAATTCTAGGATGTTACTCAATTATTAACATCAATGTATATCTTAGGTTTATGTCCTCTAAATTATGTTTCCTAAATCTAGTTTCTAAAGTTGCTGCTAAACATCCTATGATACCAACTATAACGCCCTGACCCCAGAAGCTTAGAGTCGGCACATTATTTTATTATATTTTAATTATTAGGATAAATAAAATCCTAAAGGGCCAATTAGTTTAGATGTTTCGGAAGACTAGATTACATACATGATACCAATAGTACATTTGGAAAGATATAAAACAACATGATACATATTAAACTAAAATAAACTGCCTCATTGAAAGATTATTCAAGGTTTACTTCTTCATAAAATGGGGAAAAGAAACATAATAAGGGTGAGATTAAATTCTTAGTAAGGGTTATATATAGTGGAATAATGAATCAATAATAAGTGAATCATAATTAATTAGACATAACTAATATGGAAATATGAATAAATGAAAACACATTCCATTAATAAGATGAGAATAAAAATGTATCCATAGATTTTTACATAGTGAAAAACCCATGGTATGAAATAAATGAATACTGAATAAAGATAGTGCTTATTATTTGGATGTCATGTATCTATCACATGAACCGTTACACTGTCAAGACATTTTGAGTCTATGGGTAGAAACCTATTTGATTTTTGGAAACAAACTCGAAGGGTTTGTTGCTAACTGATTTGTCTAATGAGACCTATCGATGCATCGATGAGATATAGAGGTCTCCCAAAATAACTTAAAATATAAATAATTATTTATAAAAATATTTAATACAAGAAAAATATCCTTTTCAATATCCTTATTAAGTAGAGGATATAGATTTCTCAATATTTCCACAGTTAAAGAAACATTCCAAATAAACACCATATGTAAAATGGTATACATGTAAGATGTTAATCATATCCATGTAACAATAATACAGATATATAATATAATTAAAATTTAAAATGATAAATTATATAAAAGGGGGACTAGATATGCCACATAAGAATGATTAGGTGCACAATACCAAGTAAATCACAATGAAATAGAAGTTGAAACAAAGTCCCTTACAATATTGAAATCAATCGAGTTAATAATCATGAAGTCAATCACTAAATACCATGAATATAAAGATAATAATGATTCTATATCCCCAAATTTAGTAAATATACACTACATACCAGAAATAAATGGAAAGAAATGGAAATATCATGGAAACAAAATTGAGATGAGAGACCCCTTACCTTATGCCCGAATGTGTTCTTAGTTTGATATTAATGTCATGGATAGTCAAATTTGATTAATTAATTACAAATTAAAGAACCTTATATACATTTAATTGACATATTATATCTTATTTAAGTTCATTTATGTCCTTTTATATGGGTTAAGAGATTATATTTCACCATTTGGGCGTACACATTTTCTTAGTTTTTATGGTCATTGTGATTATATAAGAGTATGGAAGTTTGTGTAAAATGGAAATTGAAATCTAGAATTTAAGTTAAGAGTTATTAATGATCACATATAATGTTAAATTATCATATAAATACATTGGTTATTTTGGGAGGGGATGAATAATTATGAAAAACTTTAATGATAAACACTTGGATTATTTTGATGGGATTTTGATAACAACAAAATCATTTTGTTTTATAATTAAATATCGTGTGTAGAATATGATTCCAGAACATTAAATAGCATATATTACATTTATAATGATATCGTTCTACCATAAAAATGGTTTCATGAACATAATTTAATATGGTAATAGAAATTGAAAACCCGTCCTCCTTGAATTTGATAAATTAACACATCTTGGATGATGTATTAATTTTTAGTATAAGAGGAGGAGTGAAAGAGAGATTATGAAGAAATATTCCATTAGAATAATAATATTCTAGTTCATGTAAGGTACTAGAATTATCATTTAATTTTTATGAGGGGAGGTGATGAGAGAGAAACAAAAAAATGGAACTTGTAAAAGAATTTGAAAGAAAAATGAAGAGAGGTTCACCTCCTGGGTACTCTTCCTTGAAAATCTACTTAAGGCCTTTGTTTTTCCCTTTTGGTGAGACAAATATGTCTTTGAAGTTGGGTGAGGACTTTAAAAATGTATTTGTAAGAGAATAGGAAATAATCAGAGCATGATTGGTGTGAGAGGAAGAGGGGGTGAGTGGTGGTTTATATAGTGTAGGGGAGGAGGGTTTTCTTAATATTTTAATCATTAGTTTATTATTTTTCCCTAACAAAATAAATAGTGATGATTAAATGACCATAAATAGTAATAAGTGAATGTGAGTTTGAACCAAGTGTGCTTACATCAACAATGATGCAATGAATAGTGTATTTATCTTAAAATGTATATATATGGTAAATTATCATATTTTACTATTCATAAAAAATTCTAGTAGTCTATAAAAATTCCATAAATTCACAGTAACCATTTTTTAAAAAATATAATCCAAAAATGAACTCCATTTTTTGAAAGTAATTTTATAAATATGATAAATTTAATTTTTAATTAAAATCATTATTTAATCAAAAAATACCAACACTTAAAATATCCACCTTCATTATTAAGGTTCCTAAAATTTTATTTATACTTTCATGGGTAAGTTACCCTTAATAAGGGTCATATTACTATTCATAAGGGTAGGTTACTATTCATAAGGGTAAATTACTATTCATAACCGTAAGTTCCAAGTTTCCGAAAATTAAGTTGATTCTATCAGACTCCAAATGTCACCCTGATCACAACTGTGTATCTATGTTTTTCAAAATTCAAAACTCCTAAGTTGAAAATTTAAGTTTAATGGCTAGGTTATGATTATATCCCATAAATAACAAAGTTTTTCTTCACATAGAATCATTTCTTCATGAAATATAGGCTTTCAAATGATTTTAAAGTATTTATGAGAAACATAACATAAAATTTTAGGGCTATTATAAACCTTTTGTGAGATTTCCCCTAACACCCAATATTCAAAATTGTTATGTCATTTCTAGGATAAAACCTATCTCACCAATCTAATGATGGTCTCAGATTTCTGACATGATTCACAATGATGGAGATACTTAAAATTTTATATATAATAAAAATATTAATTCTAAATGAATTATCATCGCACATGATGTTACCAAACTCCTAGAGCACAAAAATGTTATATCATTTCTATATTAAACAATGAATCCTATACCTAATGGTGGGATTTGTTTTTTCATACAATATATAGTCTGAGATATACTTAATTTTTTTATATGAAAAGTCATAAAAGAAATATTGAATGAATTCCCCTCATGTGTAATGACAAAAAACCTGACAACCATAAATGTTATGACGCGCCTAGGGTAAACCCTGTATCCTGGAACTAATGGTGGTCTCATATTTCCCATATGATACACTGTTGGGGAGATATTACATAATTGTTTTTAGAAAATTATATGTGTGTGATAAAATATATTTAATATTTTTATTCTATCTGTATTGTGCCTCTATAGGCCCTGAAATACAATGCTAACTCAACACCTCACTCAGATGATATTCTATAGAATACTTAAATGGGTAAAAATTTAATTATAATTTATAGTTATTCATAATGTAAAATAACTATTCTTATTTATGTTGTTTTTTAGATAACTATAGACTCAGGAAGTAGACACCAGTTTCTATTACATGATTGGGATTGGATAAATAATAAAAAAATCCCAACAGATTTTTTATAAATCCTATCGACATTGAGGGTGTTTAATCATTTATATCATTTTCATCATCAAATTCTGAAATTTTTTTGGAAGAAAAAACTATATTAAAATATTATAATTGTGATCCTAATAGATTTAAAATGTTTGATAATGTTCTAATTTCTGTATTGAGTTTTGGTTTTCAGGGATATTATATTTTTTGGTATCAACATAGTGAACAAAATTTACTAGAGAATATGTTTATTTAGTTCCACATTAGTAATTTTATAATTTAGTACATGAGGGTGCTAGACCATCTATTCTAGAAACAAAAACACTGAATAAGATTCCAAATACTAAAATGAAAACTTTAAAATTTTATAATTTTCTAAAATCTATTACAAAGTCCTTATATTCAAGATTCAAAATGATAAAACTAGAATATATTACAATATTTATGGTTGTTAATTCATATTTTTTATACTTTAATTTTAGTTTTTATAAGATTTTATATTTGGTTATATCATTGTTTCCTGAAAGAAACACCTTACCTACAAGTTTCTAGAAAATTAAGAGGCTTCTCCATTATTTAGTTCATATTTATCATAAGATTCACACTTGTTCAAATGATGAGATATTATATTATGGTGATTATGAATCATTAGTTTATTGTCCAACATGCGGATAATTGAGGTATAAAGATACAAAATAAGGAATTCTGGGATTTCTTATGAAACTTTTGAGGTGTTTTCTAATTACCCCAATTTATAATGTTTATTTATTTCTCTTAACACAAATTCATTGATATCATCAAAAAATAAAATATTTTCTTTAGTAAAAGATTAAATAATAAATGTGATGGTGATTCGTGGAAAAACATTGATCAGGTTAACCATTAATTTACTTCAAAACCTAATATCATTAGGCTGGGTCTTTATATTGATGTTTTATTTCCAATTTGGTGCTTATGGTAGTAAATATTTCTATTTTCTATATTTTATTACTACAATAAACATACCTCATTGAAATTTGATGAAGGAACCATGTATATAATTGATTATATTAATTCCAAGACATTTTTTAGATGAATATCATTGTTTATTTAATGCTCCTAACTGATGAGTAAATTTAATTATGTAACAATGATGTGACAACATTTGATATAGTGGTAGATTAAAATTTTACATTGAACTTTGAATTAATGTGGATGATTAGTGCCTTTTCGGCATAAGGTATGTTATCTGGATGGAGTACACACGGTCTAAAATAATTTCTGTAATACATGGATAAAAGCAATGTGTTTATTCTTAGAAAAGGTAGAAAGAATAGTTATTTTGACTAAAATAAGATATTTGTTATTATGGATCACCCTTTGCAAATAAAAAATAATAATTTTACAAATAGTTGAATTGAAAGATAAGAAACTCTAGTTGTGCTCTTTGGTATTCAGGTAAAATTTATGATCTTCATCATCTCCTATCACTTTTGGACCAACCATAAATGAAAAAACCTAAATTTATTTCTGAGAGATCATAATTGGATAAAGTGATTTATTTTTTGGGACCATACATATTTTTCTAATTTGTTGTTTTTCAAATGTTAGATTTAGTGCACATTGAGAAGAATTTTTTTGATAACATATTTTATACCATATTGTACAAATACCATAGGACCAAATATAATGTAAACGAATGTTTAGATATTTCCCAGATTTATTAACGTCCTATACATAAATTATTTGAAGATGAAAGATCACACAATTTAATGAATCCAAAAGTATCTTATACACTTTATAAAGAAATATATTTAATATTCTATCAATGGAAAAAAAATATTTAAGGTTATAAAATTTATATGCTTTAAATTTGTCACATTGCATTAGAAATGGTCATATTATGAGGTTAAAACATCATGAATTACATTTCATAATGGAATGATTTCAACATATTTTTCTTAAAGGGAAGTTGAATTCATCAATCTAGGACATGTTGACCAAAAAATCATATTTCTTCTAAGATATTTGTAATAAAACATTAGATAATTTTGAATTAAATATTATGTAAATTTTTTTTTTAAAATTTTTATGTAAATTGAAGTAAATATTCCCAACAGACTTATTTGACTCAATGAAACATTTAATATTTCATTTTTTATTTGAAGATAAATGTGGAGTTTTGATACAATTTTTATGGATTTATCCTCTTAATATATGTGTGAATAAATATAAGAAGAATGTATGCAACACAAGGGTTGATTGAAATATCTTACTTGAGGTGGAAATTTCCAATTCATGCACTTATTAATTTCATTTGGAACATGATTCAAAACATAATCACATGGGTCAAAATTGGGAAAATGTTATGATGTCTCATACCATAAATTTTCATTTTTTAATTATCCTAAGCATGGTATTAGTGGTTATTATTAACAATGGATTTTATATGAATAACTACACAGAGCTCATATATATATATATTCTTTTGAATTTTTAAGAAACAAAATGACTCATTTATTATAAGTACTTCTTATTAGTTTTTTAATTTTTTTATAAAAGATACATTTTTTTACATTTTTTTCATAGAGTACATGATGACAATATCAAAAATATATTTTTACAAATTACATCTACTTCCCTTGAATAATTTCATCAACAAAATTTTTCATATTGTTTTCAAATACTGTTAAGTTAAGTTGTTTTTTATCAAACATTAAATAAATTTTATAATTATGATTGCTAATAATATTTTTGTTGTTTGTAGGAAACACAACAAGAATGTAAAATTTATAGTTGATTATGTGTGCTCAAAAAACCTCCATCAAAGTAAGTAAAATAATATAATTGGTATCTAGTTAATGGGGTTTGATTCTAAAAATTCATATATGATGAATCAAATAAATCAATTAATAGTGGGGTTTATTTGAATGGACATATTCATAAATAATGCGAAGTTGATTTTTGTGGTATGATGGGTTAAATAATTTAGTTATAATTTTTGGGACCAAATTATGTAACAATGATTTGATGCCATTCATTTGACACTGATTGAGGGTTGTGAGTTCACCCATTACATGGAGTAATTGACATTAAATATAAAAATATTCTTAGATCAAATGACCCATTTATATTGTCACATTAAGCACGTCATATTTGTTATGAAAATTACTATGATGATTTGAGAGATTTAAAGAATATATGTATGGTAATAAAAATGTAATCTCATGAACATAATTTTCTTGAAAATGAAAATATTTTTATAGAAGTGAAAAACAATGATTTTTTTAAAGATACATCCACAAATATATCTCTTATCCAATGAGCTATAAGTATTGATGACAAAACCCCCTATTAAGGGACTATGATACTGATAATATTGATGATGTAATAAGGGATGATGAAACTGAATGTCGTATGGAATTATATAATGATGAAAATGAATATGAATAGATTTTCCTCAATGAAGATGAGAAAGAAGATGATTAATAATGAATCATAGTAAGTTATTTTTTAGTTTTTATATTTTATATTCGTATTAAGAATAATTTATAGGTAATATTGTTTCTTTGAGATAGCCGGTCTCTATATTCTGTTCCTTCATAGATACTTATAATTATTATTTTTTTATATCTGATATATGTATTAAAAATTATTGACATTTTGTAATAATATATTCACCATGTTATTTATTATTTTTTATGTTTGATATCTATCTTAACATACATTTACCCATTAAATTATTATTTTATATTATTTAGTAATAGGTACTTATTATATTACGAAACTTATTAGTTTCTAGTATTTTATATTTGTATTCACAACTTGTTATAGGTAGGATTACTATATTCTTTTATTTATTAGTTTCTATATTTTATATTTTTATTAATAATTTATTATATATAATATTATTTATTTTCATTGGCAAGAAATGATCCCAATGACCTATATTGTATTCTCACTAAATTTGGACTTCCTATATATGAGCCCAATTCATCTGATCCACAAGATGCTACACCTATATTGAGGGGTTTGGTCATGTTAAATTGATTATTTTTATCCTTGTTCTAGAGATACACACATCTCTTTATTTTGATCATCATTTGTGGAGGTATGTTTAATTTTTGATGATATTTATTTAATATTTTGTTTTTTATTAAAATTTTTAATATATTTTTGATTTTTTTTTATTTTCTTAGTTTTTTTTCATTTATCTATTTGGAAGGTTGTTGTGATTCTAAAAAATTATTTTTTGAGGCATGGGTGTAATGGGTTTTGGTTCCCATTTTCGTTCATCAATAGATGTTTGACCACTTGATTTTACTTTATTAAATAATATGTATTATTTGAAATTTATTTATTTACTGACATATTAGTATTAATTTTCTTGAAAAATTGATGGTCTATGATTGCTAATAGCCTAAGAGAACCTATCTGGGTAGAATATGATATTTTTTACACGAACATTTTCATCTTTTTTTACACAACCTTAGAAAGCGATCTATGGATAGAGATTATGATAATGTTATCATAAAGTCATTCATCTCTCATTAACCGAACTATGTCTTTGCTTAGATATGGGATGAATTGTTCTCTTAATAGTTAGGAGTGACTTCTAGGATGTTATTATCATCTATACATAAGAGTTAGGGGAGGTAAGAGGTCACACATTGGGCCTAAAGTCGAAAGTTTTACATAAATAAATGACATATAATAAGTAATATTATTTATTAATTTTTATATAATTAAATATAAAATGTTTGTTATATTATATAGGGTTCTACTGACCCCACTATTATAGTTCCATGTTTTTAAAAATATGTACACTGATCCCCATAATGGATAACATATAGGTGACTGACAATGCCTTATTGTGGTTAGTATTATTTTTTTAATAAAAATCAATAATATTAATTTTATTATTATTCTAATTTGTAATTATATTTGAAGGAATTTTATGATGCAGAAACTTCTCATTCATGAGAGAGTCAATCCAAGAGAGACGAAAATTCCACTTGTGAGATAAGATTCAATAATGGGGCTTGGATAAATGTGAGTTTTCATGGAATTAAGAAAAGATAATTTATTGGTATTGGTTCCCCACTAACGCCTATGAGTAATTATGGTACTTATGCAATGTCATAGGTGAGATCGAAGGGATATCATAGAGAATCATCATCAATATGCACTTCAAAGTATAAGGAGAGGTTGAGAGGTCAGTATGAGATGATACAATAGATAAGGAGAGAGAGAGGGAGGAGAAGTGTTACTAGTATCATGAGAGAGATGAGAAGATGTTGGAGTATATGTGTATTGATCCCCTCCAAATTAGAATTGAAAAAATCACAAAAGAATGAATACCTGAATATGGATTTTATTTTCCCAAAAAATGAAATTGAAGTATAAGGTGGAAAAATCTCATAGATTGTGTGAGCCTCTAGGAGACTTGAGATCATGTGACCAACATAAGGTCACGCAAAGTAACTAATTGTAGTGGATTGAACACAAAACGTCCAATGAAGTCGCCTCTGACAAGTACTTCTATCAAAAAGGTGCCTCAGATAACCAATGGATGCATAGTGGTAGCTGGATAATATCCTATAGGTTGCACAGTTCTTCATTAGTAAGCACATGAAAATCTTACAAAAAATACTTGGAAAATAGGGAGGAAGATATCCAAAATACGAGACCCCTTAAAGTTAAAAATCTCACATGAAACATCATTGGAAAGTAGAATGGTTTTCTTCAACAACATTCAAACAAACTCTCAGGACACTATAGCCTTTGTACAATAGAATAAAGTAAATAAAAAGGGAAGAGGTCGGAGCTACTCACGACCATAAATGACCTAAGACAGACCCCTAGTGGTTTGAAATATGCCATCAGACCATGGTGAAAAGATGAAATCATCTCGTAAAATACATTTGTCTTGTCATCTTCATCAAGTGAAAGGACTCAAGTATGTCTAGGAAACCATGTTCTCCCCTTTGGCTACATAAGAAAAAATGGATGGTTTTCTCCATGAAATTATAGATCATCTCAATAATACCTTTATTGGTCAAGAAATGCATCTTTAAGAGGTAGATTGATTGACTTTGTCATTACTCATGTAATTTCACATAACCCTCTACCTTTGGAAAATAAAAAAGGAAATTAAATAGGTAGGAGGTGGAATCTTCTTGTGGTCGTAAAATTCATTCTACGTGGTAATTAAGTCAGTATATTGACCCCATATGACTCCTGGATAAGAAACATGATCTTGCAAAGATCCAAAAACTATCCATTCTTTCCTTGCGAAATTTCCCTACCAAGGCATCGAGCATCTCATGAATTCCATTAAATAGACACTCTAATCTCGAAAAAACCCCTGGAAATTTCAATATAAAAATATGAAAGTCCTTTAGCATATTCCAATAATTCAAAAAAGTCCTCATTAATTAGAAATAATACAATAAAGGAGATGTTGATGGGAGGTACTCACAGTTGCTTAAAATCTGGTTATTCCCTCATAGAAGGTCCTCATCAGAGTCTTACGAAGACACATGGCACCATAGTCCTTCACTAAATCCACCGTGGATTCATGCTTGATACGCCACCCAAACTAGTAAAAAAATTGGGCGGCAAGGCCAATAAATCACCAAACCTATCTAGAAAAATGAATAGATACATACCATGAAAACCACTTCTTATCGTGATGAAGAAAATGAATTACATTAATTTTACACTGGTGATAAATTGGGTTTCTTGGAGTAGTTGATCTCACAACTGGAAATTAGTCAATCATGTATCATACCAGCGAATAGACAGAGCGATCATGCACTATTCATAAAAGCATTTGGTGTGGTTACTCTTAGATCAACTGAAGGACTTCTAAAAACATGTGTGAAGAACATAACACACATATTCTAGATAATGGGAGACTCAAAATAATATGACACTGAATAAATATAAGAAATTCACAATATAAGCACTAGAACAATGATTAGAGGTTGAAGAAATAAGTGGAAAACATCTTTGCAGAACCTCATGCGCTTCAGATGAACCATTAAAGACACACGATATCACTAGAATGTGTTGTATATATCTCATGATGCTCCTTCAACATTCTATTTGGGTGATGATAAATCTTCCAAACAAGTTAGAGCAATACAAACAACCCCCCTAGGAACACCACTTTAGTTTCATGAATCCCCCTGGGCCTGTCGCCTAATCCTTGCAGTGCCCTTTTGATACAGTTCCTGACTCATATAACATAACCACTCATATATTCCAAGTATCATAGTAACCTTTGGGCATGTAAAATATTTCTCGATATCCCCTCTGGACAAGTTAGTAGAGGATCACGAAGCCCTCTATGCATGTTGTCAATGTCTCTAAATTTCCTCTAAGCGTGTCAGCCAAGACATGCAAAAGACATCAATATATGTTGTATTGAATCTCACGAAACCCTCTATATGTGTCATCTAGATCTTTTGAATTACACCAGGGAAATTCATCTAGATTATGAGACACCCTATAGACAAGTCATCCAGGTCATGTGATCACTTCAAAGACAAACCATCCGGGTCTTGAGATGTCATATGGACAAGTCATCCTTGATCATGTGATAACCTTATGGTTATCTAACTGGGATACATGAAATTATTTTGAAAGACCAACTATAACATTTACATGTCTTCAGATATGAAAGTTAGACACTCTTCTACCTATCAGGTCAAGTTAAAAATTAGCATGTGTCAGGTGGGTAACTAGGCCCGATCAACAGGGCAACCTCAGTGTGCAATCCCCAATCTAGGGGACTACAATAAATATAATTCCTTCCATAACCAGGATATGTAGGAAAACTACCCAATGTTTGAACTCTATAGTAATCATTTAGGGTGATCCGAAAATATGAGTCACACATTCAAAATCCATGAAATTGATTACTTTCCATACATTGTCTCACACAATGTGCATAGTTCAATTGGGATTATGGAGTTGAAATGGTCATGTCATATGAAACATAAACCTCCAAAAACGACTAGGTTAACCTTAGAGTGTAATCCTTGATCAAGTTAACTATGAGTACTCCCATTATTACTATAATAAGGATATTTAGGACACCTCTCAGAGGCTTTCACTCCATATTAATCATCCAGGGCATCGTAATACATGATAAAATTTTCCATCCTCAGTGTGTAATCCCTAATAAATATGGGATCCTCAATGTGTAATCCTCGATCAAGGGAACTATGGAGTCTCTAATTCATGCCATAACTAGGATACATAAGATGATTCCCAGAGGTTTGAGCTCTATATTACTTATCCAGGTCATTCTTGGACTTGATAACATTGTCCATTCTTGGTGTGTAAGACCCGATCAATAGGGAAACTTCCATGTGTAATCCTCGATCAAGGTAACTATGATGAATCTAATTATTTCCATAACCAGGATACATAGGAAACCTCCTCGAGGTTGAAGATCTATTTTTCAACTAAACTATGTTGAATCTGATTCCTACCATATCCAGCATATGTAGGAAATCTACATGATTCCCAAGCTCTACACCAAACATCAGAAGGATTGTACCTATCATGACATGTCCCTTGAGTTCCATGTTGTGACTACGCAAAGCCCGCCTCCCAGAGGCTAGGGGTTGGATACTATTACCAAGTAGGAATATCCCAAACAAATGGGATGCATTTTCCTAAGTACCTATAAAAATGCACACAACTCCAAGCCACAGATGCTAGAAGGTAAAAACACTAAGTAGAAAAACACAAGGTACGACATTAGAAAACTGAAGGTAAATGGGTCCAGGATACAAGCCCCACAAAAATTAAAAGTAAATGTAAAATTCTCTAGAACTCCTCTGAAGAAAACCCTACCTTAAGGGAAGGTACAAAAATAGCTGTTTAAAGATACATAAGCATACCTCAACTACTGGGTTACTCTAATCACCACCTGGCCCTAGTCTACCGAGGACCCCATCAAAGCACCGATCATCTGCATAAGACAAGACACATGCATGAAAATCCCACATAGTGGTGAGTAAAACAATACTAAGTAGGGAACCCAAAAACATAAAGTAAAATACGAAAAAAGAAACACCACTAAGAATATACAGTTATCTCAACATAGGTATGTGTCAATAACACATATAACAATAAATTCCTGGAATATTCTTAAAGGATTCCAAGACTCAAGTTCTCATTCGCTTCTAGCCATATGGTTCCACTCATAACACACTCAATCCGAGAGATCTCAATCCTCAATATATCTAATAATAATCACGTATAACTAGTCTACCAAAAGTATTAAAGACAAAACCAGGTCTCAGTATGTCAAAAAGTTCTTTGAGACATCCAGTCTCACTATGACAAGGAGTCTTGATATCACAACCAATACTTAGCCATTAAATTCTACTCAAGCCATAATCAAATATGATGAGACATACAGTCTCTACAAGAGACTCACTCCACATCTTCGCAGGATACCTACTCTGCACCCTCACAGGATACATACTCTATACCTCACAGGAGACAAACTCCGCTCCCTTGTAGAAGACCAACTTTTCATCTTCAAAGGAGACCAACTTCGTGACTTTGCAGGATACCAACTTCATGTCTTCTCAGAAGACCAACTCCATGTCTTTGTAGGACAAAAAATATGTGTCTTCATAGGATACTAATTCAATGTATTTTCCACATCCATTCATAGGATTCCGTCATTAGCATGATCGTTCCAGGAGCACCTACACGACAATATAATAGGTTGTATTAAAATTATCATGAAAAGTCACTTAGAGTATCCCAAAAGTACCTCCTCATTGTGTATGTCCCGATTCCACAAATAGATCTTCAAAAAGTCTTACAGTTTGGATGTTATGGCCATTTAAGTAAAAAGAGTCCGGTTGGGTTTGGGTTCTGTCTGACCCGAACCAACCCGACTCAGGTCCCATCTGACCTAACCCACTGGGTTGACCCATCCCATTCTGCCGGCCTGGACCACCTCGCTTTAGCTCAACCCACTTGTCCAAGCTGGCCCGCCCGGTCCACATAGTGCGGATCATCTTGGTCCACCGGAAGCGGCCAATACCGCATCCCTGTATGGTCAACGCGGTTGGATATTACGTGACCTTCCCTACGACGGTTTCCATGGGGTCCTGCCAAGGTCCCTCCATGACCATGGTTCTTGGACACATGACACAACCACCTTCCACATCCTAGTCATGGCTGCCGGTATGGTTTCAGACCGCGGTCCATCGCCACCCAAATGGTGAGCCGAACCGTCACGCACTACCGTGTATTGATGACGAACTCTGATCTATGGACCTCTATGTTTCCTCAAGTGATCCAATTTTAAAGCAGGGAAATTCTTGCAATTTTTAGTTTTCCAACATCACTGTAGTGGGGTCAGATCCATCCCATAATCCATCACGGTGCAAATCAGTTTGAATGAAAATATATCCCGCACCACCTCGATCCATCTTCCACAGTCATCATCACAACTTCTTCATACAAAATCCATCCTGAGTCCTTGATATCGGTTTGTTTCTCCAAGACTTAGTCTCTCAATGATTGATCGATCATGAATTATTGAGTCATGGGCCAAACGAAGAGTGCCCGTGAAGAATGAAGAATGGAAGGCGAAAGGCATAAACTAAAAAAAGAGGAATGAACCTCGATTGATGTTCATATCAATCGTGGTCTGTTGCTATTAGAAAAGTTAATGAAAATCCAAAACAAAGGAAAATAAATATCAGATAAACAATCCCCAATAAAACCTTCATGGTAAAAACCAACACACAGTACACACGACCCTTCAATTAATCCATTGGTTGATTAATACTTGTTCATCACAGGGATAAATAACGTGAAAGGAAAAGTAATTTAAACTCACACCCTACCTGGATTTTGGATCGGTCGACGTGAGGGTTGGATTATCGTTGGTGATCTATTGAGAGTCCTCATGATCCATCATCTCATCGATCCTTGATCCTCAATCTATGATCGGTGATCTGGGATCTGCAATCTGTTAGTGTTCATAATTATTTGTTGTTTTCAAATCATAGGGAATTGCCAATGGAATTATCTATAGTTTCTAGGGGATTCCATGGTTATGCATTAACCCAAAATTCCTATTTAATTATGGATAAATGAAAACACGTCAACCCATTACAATGTTACATTATTTCCATTATATTTCATTTAGTAAATGAAACAGGCTAATTTGTCACCACATCACTTCAAAATGTTTAAAAATAAATAAAATAAATTTCTTTAAGATTATTTTATTCTTCTTCAAAATGTCTACAAATTACCATTTATAGTGGACCCATGCTAGTCAATGTTAGACCCTACCTAAGGAAAATGCCACATTAAAATCTCTATTGTGGCCTCAGGTTTTTAATCCAAGTCATTATTCAAGAGTTATTTAAATTTCAAAATAAAATAATTTTATTTAATAATTTTATTTACAGTTAGGTCCTTTTGGGTTTTCTCACTGGAGACCCATGCTAACTAATGTTATGTTATACCTAGAGTAAACCTGCTATCCTGAATGCATTGATTCCCCAGGATTTCAGATTTAGGAACCCATTTAAGAGTTATTCAACTTTTTTAGGAAAACTATTCTAGTGCGTTATTAAAAACATAACATATCTCATTGAACCATTCTGGGCACACACAACCTCAAAATTGCATGCCGTCTTAGTTCATAGTCTCGTAATTTTCCCATAAAAGTTCTAAAAATGAAACTAGTGAAATTAGAGTCATTACAATGTACCCACATTAAGGATTTACATCCCCAAAATCCAAAACAAGGGATACCCAAATAGATGAGGGTTCGAGCACGAACATGAGCCCCCCCACTAATATGTGTTCTTCCAGATATTATCATGCTGCCTCTGGGAATGTAATAAAGGAATCGAAAACCCAAAGACGGTCTTCTCCTACCGATACTCAATCTCCATGACCTGGATGCAAATAGATCATCTCGATCAAAAACTATCATCTATGGGGTTTCCATGGAGTAAAGCTATATCCTTCACATAGAGGAATCCCAAAAATTATACTGAACTCTACTCCAAAAAAGCTAAGAAGTGGACCAACTTGGTGATTCAGTCAATGGTCACCTAGATAGTATCGTTCCCTCTGGATGTAGGTGGTAAAATTTCCATGAAAACCATCAATATTCCATCCCACTTTCTTTCTATCACCTCAAGTGGTTGAGTCAAACCCATTGGAACCTGGTGCTTGGCCTTCCGTTTCTGAAAAGTGAGCCAACTGGAATTAAACTATGACCCTACCTTCTTCATACCTGGATATCAGAACTAACATTAGAGGTCTTGGAACATCTTTTCAAAACCTGGACATACCACCAAAGGGGATGTATGGAACTCACTCACACATAATCCCATAACATTTACGGTACAACGGTGCATCCTCTGAAATGGATGACATGTTCCCCAACTTTATAATATCCATCAGAGGAATTCCCAGTGGATATTTGAGAATTTATAGTCTCGCAGTAGGTATCTCCAAGTTGTGCCTCCATGAATCACTATAAGAATGGAGGGGTAACTATCATTGTCTGGAGATAATATTCCCTATCTGAATCCATGAAGGTTAATTATATTAAGCAAAGACAACTACTCTGAGGCCTCATCCAGTAGTTGTGAAATTGATATCTATCTGAGAGAATCTACCACCACATTCCCCTTCCCAGGAGTATATACAATCTAAAAGTCATATTCCTGGAGGAACTCTAACCAATGTCTCTATCTTAGGTTCAGATCCTTCTGAAAATATATATACAAAAGTCTTTTGTGGTTTGAGTAGATGATAAACCACTTTACCATAAGATAGTTTTTCCACATCTTCAATATGAAGAATACCTATACTAAATCTAGATCATGGGTTTCATAGTTCGACTTTTATGGTCTCAACTAACGTGAACCATAGGAAATAAACACTTTCCTTTGCATCTGGACACAACCAAGTATGGTACCTGATGCATTATAGAACACTATGTACTCTACCCCCTCATCTAAAAACTCAAGATCTAGGTGCTCATCAAACTCTGTCTTAAGTACTGAAAAGCCTACGATCACCTTTCTATCACTGTGAAAGGATTCCCCTTTCAACTGATTGAAGTGTTATTCTATCCTTTGGTAGTGGATACTCATTATCCATGTTCAATTTGTTAAAGTACTACTAATCCACACATAACCTCTAACATTTGGTCTTAACAATACCTTTCTCTACAAGTAATACACCTTCAACCTAAACTCTTGAAGCTCTATGAAATCCATTTGATATACTGATGCTAATATTAGTGCCATCTCAAGGTGTAGAACAATGTAAAATTATATCTCCCTATGGGGAGGTAATACTAGAACATATTTTGGGAATACGCCCTTATACTCCGCCACTACTACTGGGAAACTGCAAACTCATAACATCCAAGACCCTGAAGGTAAGGCTATCCATATCAAGAGTGATCAGATGCACCCTCCTATGCATGATTCTATCCCATGCTTCCTAGGATTCCTTTTTCTCTGAGTAAGGAAAACCTTATGCCATTGCAGCATACATACCAAACCCTTTTCCTAAAATAGTCAATCTGGGAATGGGCTGTCAATAAAAAATTCATACCAAAAATGATGTCATAAGTCCTCAATGTCGTCACCAAGAGATTCCGACTAAAACTATCACCTAAAGGGTTGGACCACACTGACAGAACAAGGGTGATTATAGAGTCTCCTTCCATAGGTATCTCTAGATGTATGGGACAAGTCAACATTTTAACCAGACACTCTAAGTCTCAAAAATTGATTCATGATAAGGAAGAATGATTAGCACATGTGTCTATTAATAAGAAAGTTAAGAGTAGACATAGACCATACCTCAAATCATTCATGGATACCTTGGGTCATATACCTAGACCACATGTATCTTTCCCTTCCCTTCTTCTCCAGCTCCCTAAGCCTGGTGTGGAACACATATGGGTGGTGGTGATAACATGTCAAAATTTATACCACCTCCTACTGCTCTCCCAACTCTGTTGACACATATTTCTCCCTGAAAGTACATATATTCTTGTCACTGTCTCTACCTTAGTGTCCCGAACACCATTTCCCTTTTAGAAGCATGACGATTTGGACAATATCTAGTGAGACGTATCAAAATATCTAATGAAAGGAAATGTCTCTCTCTAGGCTAACTGCACTCACCCTATATGCCTGGATCTATAGATACCCTATCCTAGGACCTCCTCTCAAAACATCTCACATGTCCAAGAATATGAGACTAAAATTGTCTTCCAACTCTGGAGTTCTCGTATCCTTCTTTACCACTCTTTAAATATCCTTGATGTATCAAATCATCCAAATGAATTATTTAAAAAAAGGGTTCACTGTAGAACCCCTTGAATTAGTAAGAATGAACAGAGGAGTAAAACTGGCTCTGATGTCCCTAAGAACAACTTTCTCAAAGGTCTGATCCCTGAAGCACTGGTCATTCATCTTATCCATCAAGTATCAGGGAAGGTTATTATGCTTCAATGAATACTCAGAAACCTACATGTCATCCTTCCAAGACTATAGAAGCTCTTGGGAATGTATATCCCTGAGCTTTTATGGCGATATCCCCTTCTCTGATAAAGGTTCTCAAACTATGTCTATAGAAGAGTCAACTGATCATAATATTGGGTAATCTAAACATCGAAATCGCCCTACTGGGCCACGTAGTTGGCTCACTACCAGGACCGTCATCTAATCTAACGGTTTCCGAACTGGATGGAAGACTTGGTCACCACCTCAAGCCAGTCTTTAGACACCTGTGATTCATGATCTCCTTAGAACCTAAGGAGTCTCTATCACTGAAACATGTGAAGTGTGCTCAGCCCACGCATCCTATACACTGGTACTAAAAGTACCAGGTGATACTCTATAGGTGGTGGTATAATTACCACACCACTTGAAGGTACTGTCTCTGCTAAAAATCTCTGAACCGATATCGTCACCCTGCATATCATCCTTGGGATCACGCTGTGGAATCATGGAGAACTTGTTGTCTACATGGATGCATATTGAAATAGAAAAATATGTACTATGATCAATAGTATATACCTAGTGATATGAATCAAGAAAGAAATTGAAAACACAACCCATTCCTATATGATTCATGTTCCATCGTTTTTCCTATAACTTGTGTTTTCATGTACTGAGATAGAAAGAAGAATAAAGGGTCCTTGTTTATGGATGCGTCACTGCCACACCAACACTGGATTCTCTGGCCTGAAATCCAAACTTGAAACACTTAACACTATTTCTGAAAACCAAAATCATAGACTCAGGGTTCTTAAAGTATAACCGACCACCCTCTTATACCAATCTGTCTTGGAACATCCCTTAGGGATCATTCTGTGACTACCCCAATAGGCTAGGGGATGGAGACTAGAACCGAGTAGGCCTATCCAAAAAAATGGGAGGCATTTTCCTATGTTCTAGTACACACACACAAAACTCCAAGCCATAGATGCTGGAAAGTGTACACACTAAGTAAAAAAAACACAAGTTATGATAGTAGAAAACTGATGGTAAACAAGGCCAGGATACAAGCCCCAAAAATGGAAAAGTAAAAAAATACAAGTCTCTAGAACTCCTCTGTAGAAAACCTTACCTGAAGGGTATGTATAGAAATAGCTATCTGAAGCTGTATAAGCACACCCCATCTGTTAGGTCACTCTAAGCACCACCTTACCCTGATCCACCATGTAATCTATCAAAGAGTCATTTGTCTGCACAAGACACGACACGTGCAGGAAAAGCCCTACAGGGGTTAGTAAAACAATACTCAATAGGGAACCTCAAAACTCAAAGTAAAATACCATAAATGAAACACCAATAAGAAGATACATTCATTTCAACACAGGTATATGAAAATAAAACCTATAAAAAGAATATATAGGTATACTTGTAAATTATTCCAAGACTCCTGGTCTCATCTACTACCAGCCATATGGTCCCTCTCATAGCATGCTCGATCCGGGATATCACACTCCTTGAGATATTTGATAGTAAGAATGTAGAAATAGTCTACCAAAAGTATATAAGGCAACACCTAGTCTCAATATGTCACAATGTACCTTGAGACATCTGGTCTCACTAATACAAAGAGTCTTGATATCATAGCCAATCCTTAGCCACATGATTATGTTCAAGGAATACTCAAATTTGATGAGACATATAGTCTCTCAAAGAGAGTCACTCCTCATATTCATAAAAGACTTACTCTACACCCTCATAAGAGACCTACTCTATGACCTCATAGGAGGAAAACTCCTCACACATATAAGAGACCAACTCCACGTCTTCACAGGAGACCAACTCCGCATCTTATTATGAGACCAACTACACATCTTCATAGGAGACCAACTCCGCGTTTTAGCAGGAGACCAACTCTATGTCTTCATAAGAGACCAACTCCATATATTTTTCATAGTCAATCATAGGATTCTGTCCTTAGCACGCTCATTCTGGGAGCACCTACTCCTCAATCCAATAGTTCATATGCCAACCTTCATAAAATTTTACTAAGAATATCCGAAAAGGACCACCTCATTGCAAGGGTCCCAATGCTATAAACATCTCATCAAATAGACTCAAAATTTGAAAGTTAAGGCCATTAAAGGAAAAAGGACCCTAGTTTAGTCCAGGCCTGTTCTAACCGGACCTAGTTAGACCAACCCGACTTGAGATGGGTCCCACCTGATCTGACCTGCTAGGTCCAACCTAACCCGTTCTGCTCGATCGACCCACCACTGGCCCGACCCACTAGAAGAACTGACCTTCCTCATATGCATGGTGCAGAATGGCTTGGTCCCCTAGATTCAGCTAGTGTCGTGTCCTTGCCTAGTCAGTGCAGTCATATTCCATGTTCAACATGGTTGACTTCTGCGTGACCCGCCCCGTGATGGTTTCCACAGGGTCCTTCCTTGACTGTAATTCCTATAAATCCTCAACCCCAAAATCCCAGAGACGATGCATTATTTCATTACATTAGCATGATTACAAGGAAGTTATACCCTAAAAGACTAAATAGGTTAGTAGTTTTGGAAAACAGAATAAATACATAGTTTTAGCATTACAACATAAAATGAAAAACAACATATGAGTTTTATTGGGAACTTCCACAACTATTATTTTATCCAGGCAAGTCATTCCTAATAAACTCATTCATTTCCTGATAAAATGAAACATAAGAAAGGGGTGAGCTCAGATTCTTAGTAAGGGTAAGCAATATAGTGAAAGATATCATAAACATAAAAATTATGCATTGTGAATAACTAAAAAAATTCCTTTAAGAATAACTTTGAACACATTATGGTAATAATTGGAGATGAATAAATAATTCTA
This sequence comes from Viscum album, assembly GCA_963277665.1. Classification (NCBI taxonomy): domain Eukaryota; kingdom Viridiplantae; phylum Streptophyta; class Magnoliopsida; order Santalales; family Viscaceae; genus Viscum; species Viscum album. The sequence goes on from OY728152.1 coordinate 1,772,525,558, forward strand.
TAATAAAGAAAAATCATGGGTATTATACTAGTCGAATAACCACATGAATATCCATTTTTTCAAGGCCTTTCACCAAGACCATAAATATCCATTTTGTCATGGCGTCGTGCTAAGACCATAGTTTTTCCCATGAGACATATCGATGCACCGAGGGGCTATAGCGGGCACCACACGACACTTAAAAAGTCCAATGCATTCCTCTAATGAATGGGGATATACATAAAAAACATATACATTCATATTGAAACCAATATATGAAATGTAAATAGAATTCCCCGTATATTAAACATAAACATTAACCATTCGAAGTAAATTGGTGAATGGTATCAAGATAAAACATCCACATTCAAACCAATAAAGAACCATTAAAAAAATATTTTAGATGATTTAATAAGATATAAAACTCTAGGAAATACAAGATTCATCAAAGTGTGTTGACTTAAATAAAAATACTTTTAAATGAGACCATTGAGAAATTATTGTGGAAATAATCCATAAAAATTACAAAGGGTCCCATACCAACTTGAATCCTTAAAATAATAATACCTTAGAATATCATGAGAATAAGGAGAATCTTGATTTTATATATCAAGGTGATGTTTGTACACCACATTCAAGGAATATGTAATGAACAAGTAATATATCTAATAAAAGTAAAAGTGAGGTGAGAAAAATCTCTTTTACTTTGGAAAGAAGATTTATTTTGGAAAATCATTTGTATTTATCTTAAATATGTATTTAAACATGTATATAATAGAAAAGAAAAATTAAGGACATTGAGATTACATTTTAGGCATAAATGATGTACCGCTGAAGTGAAAATATGAAAAAAAGTGTTTTTAAAGAAACTTTAGATTTAAAACATTTTAGTACGGTTTAAGGAATTCATTAAAGAGATTTTAAAGAGAAAAGGAATGATTTATTTCATAAAAAAATAAATGAACCAAAATATTATTCTCATGTTAAAATGATTGATTTTAGAAAGATAAATCTAGGTTAAACCAGATTATATAGTGAACTTCAACATAGGTAAGAATTCGAGAAGTTCCATGAATCAGGCTTCCATTTTGTAAGAATTTTTGAATGATTCATTTAAAACATGAAACTCCACATAAAATAAAAAAGGTTTATGATTGATACAAATATATAGAACATTAAACCAGGATTTTTTAGGAGTACGTAAGAATGAATAAGAATTTTCATTAAGGTGAGTAGAGAATAAGAGAAACCCGATTGAAAATGGAGGTTTGAGTTGAAAATAATCACAACTTTATAATAAATTAAATATTATGCCCCAAAATTAATAATTATTAAATGATACATTTAATATCATTAAAATAAATATATTAATCATATGAAAAATAAATGGTCAGTATACATACATCGTTCACATGTAATAATATTGAATATGGAATATCTTACAAAATGGAAGTGAGATGAAGAAACCCTTACCTTAAGTATGAAGGTGTTCTTCAATTGATCTTAATGACCTGAATAATAAAAATTAGGTTCATTAATTAATAATTCAAGAACCTCATATTCATGTAATTTATTTATTATAATCTTATTATGTTCATTCATGGCCTTTTTGATGGGTTAAGAGGTTCAATTTCATTGTTCGGGTCTGTTTGTTTCATGATCAGTATACTAATATACATGAACATAGAATCGTGTAAAATGAGGGTGGTTGTCTGGAATTGAAGTTATATGTTATTAGTGACTATCTAGAATATTAAATGGTTTCAGATTTCATTTGGTTACATGGAGTGAATATGAATCATTGTAAAAATTATTTAATGATAACTGTTTTGGTTAATTGGTGGTGTTTGAACCCAATGATCTCATTTTGATTAATAAATCAAAACCTTGTGTACAAAAAGATTGAAAAACCATAGATGAAAAATAATAAATATATTGTATCCCGTTTAAACAATAATAATGGTTTCATGACCAGAATTTAATACAGTAATTGACATTGAAAACCCATCGTCCTTGAATGTGGTAAATTAGCAAATCTCAGATGGTGTTTTTTTACTACAGGCATACAAGAAGGGTAAAGGAGAGATGATAATAACCTATTCCATAATCATCAAAACATTAAAGTACATGTAAGTTACTAGAGTTTTCATAACATTTAGATGAATAGAGGTGAGGATAGAAAAGAAAAAAAAGGAACATGAAAAGTAAGTAAAAGAATTGAAAAGAGGAATTCACATCTTAAATTAATCTTCCTTGAGAGACTGTTTAGGGGAGACTATTTGGTCTTTTTATGAGACCGAGGGTTGTCAGACGTGGGGGAGGAGCTTGGGAGTATATTTGAGAATAATTTAATCAAGGAACAAGGCCTGAGATGAGTGAGGGGAATATGGGAGTGTGGGTGGTTTATATAGTGGTAGAGAGGAGGGTTTTCTAAATATTTTAATCATTAGTTTATTATTTTTCCATAATAAAAGAAATAGTGATGATTACATGAAAAAATAGTAAAATGTGAATTCGAGTTTGAATCAATGGAAATTTAAATCAGCCATGAATAAATCATGATGCAGAAATTTATTTATTTAGCATATTTTATAATTTATCAAATTTCACTATTCACCAAAAATTTATTTATTTTAGAAAAATCCCAAAAAATCACCCAATCCATTTTTTTTATTTTTAGAATCCAAAAATTAACTCAATTTTATGAAAATAATTCTCTATACATGATAAATTTAATTTATAATTAAAATTATTATTTACTTGAAAAATACAGTTTTAAAACCATAAATGATTTTATAATACCCTAAAAATTTTGTAAGGTCTTATTAAATTATCTTAAAATAATTTTCCAACAAATAAAATTAGGAAAACATTTTATGATAATTAATTTTTTTAAAATAAATTTATTAATTTAAAAATATAATTAAATATTTAATACTCACAAAAATACCAACACTTAATTATTAATTTATAAAATATTCTATTTCATTTATAAGGTGACTAAAATTTATTTATAATTACATTTGTAAGATTACTATTAATAATGGTATATTACTATTCAAATGGTTGATGTGACCATTCATAAGGGTATGTCACTATTCCATAAGGGTATGTTACTATTCTCCAATAATTATGTTCATTCTATCATACTCTGAATATCACACTGAACCCAACCTTGTATTTCCGTTTTTCGAAATTCAAAACACCGAAGAGACAAAATTATGCTTATTATCTATGTTATAATAATGTTTTATTCCTTAGGGAATCAATGTTTCATATATTCTTTAATAAATTTACTTGTAAATCCTTGGGGTGTCTTATTAATAGTGAATATATTCATAGAATGATTTAGTATTTATCAGAAATAATTATAATATCCAATTTATATATTGTCACTTTTCATTTAAAAATATTTAATTAACTAATATTTTTGTAAAAATCCTCTTTTTTTATAAAATAATTAAATATATATATATTAAAATATTCTTTTACACAAAATAATTTTGCAAAATAATATTTCTTTTTAGAACCTTAATTAATTTTAAGGCTATAAATTTGAAATATAATTATTACTAAGTATTATTACTCTTAATTAAAGCACATAACAATCCAAAGTTATTTAAAACTATAAAAAAATTATTGGGGTGTACATTCTACCATCCTTCAATAAATTGCATCCTTGTAATTTGAAATTGGACATCAAAATTTCAAGGTTGATACTTGAAATTATCAAGTGGGAAACCCACATCAGAAATAGGTTTAATAAAATATTATGTTAATAAGTGGGAAAATGAGATGCTTAGGTTACGACTAAACTATGCATTAAAATAGTGAAACTATGCACATGGAAGAATAATGTAACCATTATTTTCTAATAGAGAGAGATTGAGAAGATAATTATTTAGAATTTTAACATTCAAAAATCCATAAATCCCCGATGATGTAAATAACTGTTAGATTCATCAGAAAAAGGTTCTAGGATAGATCTTTTTTAGTTTTGGGATCCTTTCCATAATGTTGAGAAATTATCTCACTCTATACTAATGTATGGATATATAAGTACTTGATACATTTCTATAAACACAATCTTATCCTTTAGCTATGCATTTTATTATTCCTACTTTATTCCATGGAATTATTTTTATCATAAGGTAAAATAATCTCTATAACATTGACCATATATGAAATTAAACCATTTCATAAATGGTTAACGTTTACAAAATATCATTATCCAACAATTTAGATATAAGGTCATTGAATTTTCATAATGAACATATTAAGAAACATGAAGTGGATCTTAAACAACACATGCAAACATGTGAGTACATTCTCTTTGAATTATCTTGATTAATGATAATTACCATAAAACCTTATTGAATACATTCATTCTTCTTTATAATATAAATTTGGATATATTAATGTATTCCAAAATTTTGTAGACTATATCAATTTTTCAATAGTCTATTTTATAGATACAAGATATAAGTCCTATCCAATTTACATTATCCAAATAAATCATCTCTTTATTTTGAAATTGATATCTTAGTGTCAGGAATATATTAAGGGTTGTCTTTCCCTCAACCATATATTTTTCCAAATGTTTAACATGCTACTGAGTAACTTTTTCTTTGGTACCATTCATCATATGAACTCAAATCCTTAATAAAATAGTACTAGAGGAAAATCCTCATATATTCCATAATTATTATAACCAGTATAATGATGATAAAATATTCAAATGACATGATTCTCGACTAAGAATATTAATCATGACACTTCATCTGTGTCAGTGTCATAACTTGATCATTATCTAGTAACATCATTTAGAGCATGTTTCTATGATGCTTGGGACATTGATTCACACAGTGTACCATATCTTTAAAGTTGAATCATTTCACATCAAAAACCTTTTTTTACCCTTGAAATCATGAAATTGGTGTTATTTTTCTCTATACTTATAACTAACTCTCATTTCCTTTAAGAATTTATAAGGATTATTCTTTCCAAAGTTATCACATGTGGGAAACCATTTTTTTCCTTCATACCTCTATCCATATTTTTCTATGCTGTCCCCATATTTTCTTGTTTCCCTTCAAAGACAAAGGACTCAAGGAATTATCTGCATATCTTGTTAACACATGATACTATTTCCTCAAATAATGAGGATACTTGGGAGACTATCTTCCATCATAATGAATTCCTAATACCATAAGATATATGATCCTTCTTAATACTTGCATCACATTAATGGTGAACTTCTCATTCATTATTCTATGAACCATTCCTAATCAATTCCATATAATATATTAGCTCATAATATTATGAACTATCTATAACTATAAACATTAGAAAAATCAATGCATCGTAAATCCTAAAACCATATAATTTGGTTACTTTGGGGGCATAAATGCTTTATAATGGTTTGTAACAAAAATGTGAATTGTCCTAATCATATCCCCAAATAGTATCAAACCAGGTGCGTAGTAAGGCATAATGTCATGTACCAGGTTACACCATGTCAATCTCAAAACACATTGTCGATGTTGCTACTCCTAGGTACATCAGTGCCAGAACCATGTCCACTTTTATTATCCATAGAAGGATTTATTTCCTTGTAATATCCAAATAATCTACTCCTTACCAAAATTATAGGATGTTCTTGTATATATAACTTCATTTCTATCTTATTATATTTCCCTAATTTAAATTTTCTAAATCTAGTTTCCATGTTTTCTACAAAACTCTATTTGACACCAACTATAATGCCCTGACCCTAGAGGCCCTGAGTCGGTGCATTATCTCATTACATTGGAATGATTAAGGAGGTAGTATACCAAAGGATCAAATTGTTTAGTAGTTTTGGAAAACTAGATATATCCATAGGTTGAACATTACAAATTGAAATGAAAAAACACATAAGTTTTGTTGGGAACTTCTAAAACTCTATGTTTATCCCTAACAGTCAGTCATAATAAAATTCTTCATGTCTTGAGAAAATGAAACATAAGAAAGGGGTGAGGTCAGATGCTCATTAAGGGTAAAAAATATAGTGGAAGATATCATAAACATAAAAATTAGGCATGGTGAATAACTAAAAAACATGCCTTTAAAAATAAACTTGAACAAATTATGGTAGGAATACGAGGTGAATAAATAATTACATAATGAAGCATAATAATGGGTATTATACTAGTTGAATAACCACTTGAACCTTCAATTACTAGTTTCATAATGAGGGAATGAAAAATGTGGGACATCATAACCATACCGTCAAGTCCTCATTCCAAGACCATAAATATCCATTTTGTCTAGGCCTTGTGCCAAGACCATAGTTTGTCTCATGAGACCTACTGATGCACCGAGGGGATATAATGGGACCAATATGACACTTACTAAGTACAATTCAACCCTATTATGAATGGGGATAAACATAAACAACATATAAATTTATATTTAAACTAATATATGAAATGTAAAAAACATTCCCCATACCAACCATTCTATCTAAATTGCTGAATAGTATCAATATAGAACATCCACATTCAAACTAATCATAAAACCATCAAAACAATATTTTAGATGATATCATAAGATATAAAACTCTACGAGATACACGATTCATCAAAGGATTTTGACAAAAATAAAGGTAATTTTAAATGATACCATTGTGAAATTCTTGATGAGATAATCCTTAAACATTCTAATGTGTCCCATATCTCCTTGAAAAACTCAAATAATAATCCCTAAGAATATCAGGAGAATATGGTGACTCTTGATGTGATATACAAAGGGTAAGTACATACACCACATGAATTTAATTAGTGGTGAACAAGACATATATCTTAAAAGAGGTAAAGTGAGGTGAAAAAATCTATTTTACTTTGGAAAGAATAGTTCTTTTGAAAAATCATTTGTATTTGTCATAAATCTAGTTTTAAGATTGTATATCCCAGAAAATAAAAGGTAATTAAATTGATATTAAATTTTAGGAATAAATGATGTCCCATTGATTTGAAATCATGTAAAAATTATTTTTCATGAAACTTTAGAATTAAAACATTTTAGTGCGGTTTAAGGAGTTCTTTAAAGAGATTTTAAAGGAAAAATGAATTTTTTATTACATAAAACCATACACGAGACAAAATATATTTTTCATGTTAAAAATTATGATTTTATAGAGATAAATATGGCTGAAAATAGATTATATATTGAACTTCAAAATAGGTAAGAATTTGATAATTTCCTTGAATCGGGATTTCATTTCGTAAGAATTTTTGAAATATTATTTTAAAACATGTAACTACCCATAAAATAAAGAAGGATTATGATTAGTAAAAATATATAGAACATTAGCACAGAATTTGGGAGGATAAAATAATAATAAACAATAATTTCATTGAGGTGATTAGAGAATAAGAGAACCCCAAATGAAAATGGAGGTTTAGTTATAAAATACATACATCTTTGTAATCAATTGAATCACATACCCAAAATTTAATAATTATAAAATGATACATTTAATATCTTGAAAATAAATATATTAATGATCTGAAACATCAATGAGTAGTATATAAACATCATAAATAAGTAATATTAGTGAATATAGAATATCTCACAAAAATGGAAGTGAAATGAAGAAACCATTACCATAAGTCTGAAGGTGTTCTCCAATTGATCTTAATAACCTGAATAATCAAATTTATGATTATTAATTAATAATTAAAAAACCTAATCTTCATTTAATTGATTTCTTATATCCATATTAAGTTCATTCATGGACTTTATGATGGGTTAAGAGGTTAAATTTCTTTGTTCAGGTCCGTTTGTTTCATGATTGGTATAGTTATATACCTGAATGGAGAATCGTGTAAAATGAGGGTGGTTTTCCCGAATTGAAGTTATATGTAATTAGAACATATAAGGTTACATGGTTTTAAAGTTCATTTGGTTACTTGTATTGAAGATAAATCATTATATAAATTTTTTAATGATAACTGTTTGGGTTAATTGGAGGTTTTTGAACACAACGAACTCATTTTACTTAATAAACCAAAACCATGTGTAAAAAAGGATTAAAAAAACATAGATTAGACATAATAGATATATTATAGTGTAATTATACCATAATAATGTTTTCATGACAATAATTTTTGCGGGTAATGGAAATTGAAAACCCATAGTCCATGAATGTAGTAAATTAGCACACCTTAGATGGTGTTTTTTTACTACTAGTATAAAATATGTTTAAAGGAGATATGATACTAAAATATTCCATAATAATAACAAAATTAAAGTAATTGTATGGTAATAGAGGTTTAATAACATTTGGATGAGTATAGGTGAGGATAGAAAAGAAAACAATTAAACTTGAAAAGAAAGTAAAAGAAATGAAAAGATGAGTTTACCTCTTGAATTAATCTTCCGCGAGAGTCTTTTTAGGGGAGAGGATTTAGTATTTTTATGAGAAAAAAGGATTTTAGACATGGGGAAGAAGATTAGGAGTATATTTGAGCAGAATTTAGACAAGGAACATGTCTTGATAGGAGTGTGGGTGGTTTTAATAGTGGAGGAGAGGAGGGTTTTCTTAATATTTTAATCATTAGTTTATTATTTTTACATAATATAAGAAAGAGTGATTATTCCATGACTGAAAATAGTATTATGTGAAAGGGAGTTCAAAAAAATTACCATTTACATCACCATGACTCAAGCATGATGCATAATTTCACTTATTTAGCATATTTTATAATTTATCAAATTTCACTATTCACAAAAATTCAATTATTTTAGAAAAATCACAAAAATTCACCCAAAACATTTTTTGATGTGTAGAATAAAAAAACAAACTCCATTTTATAAAAATAGTTTTATAAATATGATAAATTAAATTTTTAATTAAAATCATTCTTTACATGAAAAATACAGTTTTAAAACCCTAACTCATTTTAAAATACCATGAAAAATTATCTAAGGTATTTTTAAATTAACCTAAAATAATAGTACCACAAAAAATTTATTTAGGAAAAAATTTTATGAAAATTAATTTCATTTTAAATAAATTTATTAATTTAAAATTTTAATTAAATATTTATTGGACACAAAAATACCAAGTCTTAATTATTAATTTATAAAATATTCAATTTTATTTATAAGGTGACTAAATTTTATTTATACTTACAAGGGCGAGGTTACTATTCATAAGGTTACATTACTATTCATATGGTATATTTTACTATTCATAAGGGTATGCCACTATTCATAAGGTTGAGTTACAATTCACCAAAAATAAGTTGATTCTATCAGACTCTAAATATCATACTGAACGCAGCTGTGTATGTTTTTTTTTCAAAATTCAAAACAAAGAAGAGAAAAAATTATATTTATTTTATATGTTGTAAATAAGTTTTGTTTCATAGGGACCTAGTGTTTTCTGCATTCTATGATAAATATATTTGTAAATTCATTGGGTGTTATATTAATAGTGAATATATTCATTGCATGATTTAGTATTTATAAAAAATAATTATAATTTACAAAATATATATTGTTCCTTTTCATTTAAATTATTTAATTTAAAAATATTATAGTAAAAATGATGTTTTCAATAAAATAATTAAATTTATATATTTAAATATTTTTTTTACACAAAATAATACAGAAAAATAGTTTTTCTTTTTAAAACATTAATTAAATTAAAGGATAAAAATTTGCAATATAATTATTTAAATGTTTTATTGTTGTTCAATAAAACAAATAATTAACCTAATTTATTTAAAATTAGAAAACAAATTATTGGGGTGTTATTGTTCTTGGTTGTGTGATGCAGCCTCTTACCGCGTCCTGGTCGTGGTTTTCACCACGACCCTAAAACATCCCCTATCGCAGCCTGTGATTGGCTAGCACCAGGTCCACCACCGGCTCAGTCCCAGACCACACCTTGTTTCCACCCTATCGGCACCAGCCACCAGTGACCTATGCTTAGCAGACCACCCTGCTTCATCTGGTGCCCTATTTTTTGAAGCGGGGACACTCTTACGATCGTCAGGTTCCCACCATCACTGTCATGGGATCAGTTCCACGCCATGATCCATCCTAGGGAAAAGATGTTCGAATGAAGATATCTCCTACAACACATCCATCCCTCTTCCCCCGTCGTTGGTGCACCTCCGTCATCCCACATCCATCCTAGGTCTGTGATATTAGTTCATTATGCCAAGAATCAGTTGTGCAACAATCGATCGACAGTGAATTGTCAAGTCACAGGCCAAATTAAGAACTCCCATGAAGAACTAAGAATGGAGGGCGAATGGGATGAACCAAAAAAATAAGAATGCACTGCGATCGATGTTTGTGTTAATCGTGGTTCGTTTCCACTTGGACGATTAATGAAAATCCACAACAAAGGATAATCAATATCAGATAAACAATCCAAAATAAACTGAACAAGGTAAATCCTAGCCCGAAATATGTATGACGTATTGATTAATCCATTGGTATAATCTACATTTGTTGTAGGTATAACGAACAGCGAAGGAAAATAGATTAAAACTCACACCCTACATAGAGTTTGGATCAATTGACCTCGTGGTTCAATCGCCATTAGTGATCCGTTGAGAGATTTCATTATCCATCATCTCATAGATCATAGATCCTTCATCTATGAGCCTAATTCTATTAGCATGTCTCATTTTTTGTCATTCTTCAACATGAAAGAAACACCAATGCCTTTCTCCAGAGTTTCTAGGGAATTCTAGGGTTATTCATTAAACATGAATTCCTGTGTAATTAGGTATAAAAGAAAACTTTTCAGCCTATTATAGAATTTCCATGCTATTTTAGTTTACAAATGAAATGGGATAACTTGTCACTACGTCGCAACAACTCTATAAATTTTCTAAATAGAAATAAAGTAAACTTTTTTATGTTAATTTTATTATTATTTAAAATGTCCAAAAATTAACTTTCACTGCCGACCTGCACCAGTCAATGTTAGGTCCCGCCTAAGGAAAATGAAACATTATGATCTCAATGGTGGTCTCAGATTTCCAATATGAGTCACCATTCACAAGTTATTAAGATTTTAAAATAAAATAATTTTATTTAATTATTTTATTTAGAGTTACGTCCTTCTCATGTTTTCTCACAGGAGACCCGTACCGACTAATGCTAAGTCACTCCTAGGGTAATCCCACCATCTTGAATGTAATGGTGCCCTCATATTTCTAATCTAAGGACCCGTTTAAGAGTTATTAAACTTTTTCATGTAAACCACCCATGAACATTATTTAAAACAAAACATATTTCATTGAACAATTCTTGGCATACCCAGCCTCAAAATCGCATGCCATCTTAGTGGCCAATTTAAAAAAATTTATAGAATTTTTTTTAAAAATAAAATTAGTAAAATATGATTCATTTTAGTCCAAATATATAATCCCATCACCTACCAAGCAATGCCATTGATCATTTTTTATCCCTTCTTTCTCACAGTGTGTATAGTTAACTTGGGATTAGGGATTTGCAATAGTCATATCATTCGCATCATGAGTATCCAGCATCCAGGGAAACATAAGTACATAATACCAAACAAGTGGCCTGAAAAATTCACCTAAAAAGGGAATATACCTTGGGAAAAGTCGCAAAGGAAAGAGTGAACTACATGAACTCTGATTCCCACTATAACCAGGATACGTAGGACGACTTTCTAAAGTCTGAGATCAAATAAACACCTATTTCAGTGTTAATAAATTTATTACTCTAAAACCCCATCCATCGGCACCCAATAATTCTCATGGACATATCAATCTACATCATCTATAAGTAGGATGAGAAATAAACTTAACTATGATGACTTTGGTTCCTTTTATTACCAAGATACGCAAGATATCTCAATCAGGTTGTATATCTATATTAAATCTTCTTAGGGAGGTCACAGGACAGAAGTCCCACATCAAGACCAATGAAAAAATGATCACTTTACTTTCCTTGTTTCTCAAACCGAGCATAGATCATGTCGTCTTATGGAACTATAATAATCATATCATCTAAACCATTAGTCTCTATAATGACAAGGTAAACCCCAATGTGTAACCCCCTAACAAATGAACTATGAAAAACCAAATTTTCTCCATAATTAAGATATTTAGGACATCCATAGAGGACTCAATATTGACCACCTAGTGTCCTAGAGCACCAATATAAGTCCTTTATTCATAATGTTAAACTGAACAGATACAAAAAACTATGTGGGGCTTAATTCCATCAATAACCAAGATACATAGGAAGCCTCATAATGGATCAATACCCTCCTCAAAATATTAACCGCGTCCTTGTGTGGAATAACATTCCAAATATCTTGGTTATATAACATCATCACATAAGAAACCACCCATTACTAGAAAATTATGGAGAACTTCAAATACATACAAATGGATTCACAAAAGAGACCCCATTATTTTTCACATGAATGATAATTGACCCATGATAATTTGGTTAGGGTTATTGATCCCATATTGGGATTAGGTATAGATTCACGAACGTATCTTAAATCAATAAGATAGTCCCATAGTAGAAGATAATTCCCCCCAAAAGGTTGTGATGAGATTGAACTCATATCCTCTCAACCAATGTGAGTTACCAAGAGTCATTGGGCTTGAAAACCTGGATGAACATTAGCCTCTTGAAGATGGTTTGTATTTAGTTATAGATGGGTGAACCATAGCATGTTTTTTTGGAAGACTAAATAAATGGAAAACCCAATGTAAGTTATTGAACAAGGATTTAAATGAAAGGATTATTGGTTAACCATGTGTTAGGCCACATTGTTTTGTATACCCTATAAAAAAACATGTAAGACCAGCATGATCCTAAAGATGATAATCTATAACCAGGGTTCTCATGAACTAAGTCCTCCATCACTGTGATAATTCCAAGTGAGTAGAATGGAATAATCGGGAATAAAAGAACAATTTTGTAAACCATGAATATTTGATCATGCATATTATTCCTACGATATTGAAATAATTGGTAAACTTGTTCTTTTTCATCTACAAAACTACAGATACTAGTTTCAACATCCCAATTCAATATAATGTCTTCATTATAAAAAATTATCTCTGGTAAATCATCTTTGTTTTCAACCCTCACAGGTCATAAAGCGATCTCACATGCTCAGATACTCAAATGATAGGTGGAAAACATGATGGTCTCAGAGTAAATTTGACACAATACAATCATGAACATGGAATCTACCTCAAGGGTTATCCAAGAATGATAATTGGTTAGTCCACATCACCCAAGAAAAATACCTCTAAGAAAATATCCCTTGTCACTAAAACAAAACAATTTGAAGATTATCCATTATGCGCAACAACTAACACCTTCAGTATTTGATGAAGGTGAATCAAGAAGCCAAATATGACTACCTTCCTATTCAGGTGCTGCTGAAGAGGGAACCTATCAACTGCCATTGCTAGAACCATCCCACCAGTACCCACCTGTCTTCTGAAGAGGGTTCCATCTGAGACACATCTACCTTTGATTCCCATGAACTGGAAATACGGAAGGATCATTAAAGGAGTAAGGTGTTGGATATCAGAGAGAGGGATCTTATACCCACCCCTAATAAAGATACATGTTGGAATATTCCGGTAGGATCCAGTAACTAGGATCATATCCTTCTAACTTGGAACAAGTCTACAAAAATATTCCCATAGCAGGAATGAGGGAGGTTCATTTCTTTACCCCCATTCCTGAAGCCCATCGACATATTCTCATGGAACAAGGGGGAATAAGTGGGACCATATCCTTAATTAAATGGAAGACATATTTCAGTATATAATAGATATAAAAAATGTGTAGGCTTATATCCCTACACACACTTTTCTAAAATTCCAATATATTTTAAAAACAACTGAAGAACTCTGCCGACATATTCTGGCACAATTGAGGATAATGGGACATGAACATACTCTTATACCTATGGCCATAGAAACTCAAAAATTTTATCGTTATGAAAAACTGTTTGTACCAGATGAAGCAAAAATTCTTGATCCCATATTTCTCTCCATCTAAGGGTATTATTGGAAGGGTTTGATAATGGATGAGGCGTCAGACCGAGCTTATAATTCAGCTCCAACCAAGGCTCCCCAGGTGAGAGTGGAACATGCCTTGGGATAGGGACACATGTATGTCAAAAAAGTTTGGCGACATATTTCAATGAATTAGGATTTGGCTCATATCCCCATTCTAGCCTGGTAACAACAAGTGAGAGGGGAACAAGCCTTGGGAAAGACTCATTGTTCTCCAAATTTGGTTAAATACCCCGAGAGGGAGGTGAATCGGGGTATGGAAAATAAAAAATATTTTCCCCTTGAGATATTATTTTATTGTTAAACAAAATAATATTCTATCCCTTTCCTATAAAAATGTATGAATAGAATTGAAATCATGCATAGAATGCAACAATTTTACTTACTCTACCCCTACTAGGCTACGTCCACGGGGAATACAACAAAAATGTGCCAATTGTACCAAATACACTAAGCTCACTTCTAGGAATAATGGTTAGGGATAGATATCATTTATACCCAAACCCACTACCATTTCATGGTTTAGGGTTATGTCACTACTTTCTCAAGGGTCAATCCATATGCCTCTTTCATTGGGTCACTGCCAGTGGAAAGGATCACCATCTTTTTTTTCCTTTTATCACTACTCTTAGAAGGGATCCACTCAATGTTTATGGTCTTTTAGGACCCTTCATTATCTCTAATGAATACATTCGAATTTATAGATAGATTATCTATTGAGGTTACACTTTTATTAAATTGATGAACACCACTTTACCACAGATTTAATGGGCAATGCCTTATAAACAACTTTGTTGATGCTCATTGCCATCACAAATCTCCTATTTCACCAAGATCAAATAGCCTTCAGGAAGCTCATTCCTTTTACCAAGATAAATTATCGTTCACGAAGAGCACATATTTTTTTGAATCTCAAATGGCCTTCATGAAGCACATTACTTTCATAAATCTGACTTATCCATCACAAATTTTATTAGTTTTGTGATTCTTAGAACATTCAGTTAGCTTTTATAGCCTTCACGATCTTATTTTCATGAAAATCCTTCACAAACCACCTTTGTAAACCGCCTTCACAATTTTGGAGCCTTAATATCTTCATTAAGTATCTCTACTTTTTTGAAGGGGTTAGAGGCCTATTTATAGGTGTTTACACTAATTCCATAACCTTGCAGCAACTTCTTCACCATTTCACAATGCTCCCTAATTTCCTCCATCATGATCCCTTTTTTTTTGAAGCTCTGAGAAAATTCTCTATTCACAATTCCCATTTTTTTCCTGAAGATCACCTTAAAACTCTATACACTTCCACGATGCTCCATTCATGATACTCCTCACCTTCATCATTCATGATGATCGTCGAACTCACAGAGCTCACTGTCAGAATATTCATGCCCTCGAGAATCACCCGTCATGAACCTATTCTCATGAAACTCATGAATTTTATATATTTTCACAAGGAATTCATGAAAATCAATCCTTTTCAATTCTATCAAAACTCCAAATTTTGGACCCCAAAAATTTGGAAAACACTTGGAAACGACATCACCTTGTATATGTAATTTTTAGTACTACCTCAATGTCATCCATTCTTTAGTCTTGGACCTTTGTCAACAGACCTTGTCAATAATATCTATGGACTCAACCACTTATATTAGAAACCCACTTTTTCGACAAACACAATAAATCCAAAAATATTGAAATTTTACCTTGAGGGATTTTTTCCCAACAATCTCACCCATTGGGTTTTTTGGAAGGTCTTTAAATTTTGATAATTTATTGAATCATCTTCCATATTCAACAATAATGTATTCTTTCAATTTAGATAACAACCAAATATTTACTCTCACACACTGTAAGATACATGATGCATTCTTTTCATGAGAAATAAGATTATAATACAATTTTCAACAATGAATCACTTCACCCCATTCCAAAACCACTCTTTTTCTTTCATCAAAAACCTCAGCTGCTGTGATATATAATCTTTGATTGATCACCTTTAGAATTATTATATTTTATACTCTACTTATCTCTCTACTCCACATATAATATTTAACTCCCCTATCTCACTACTCCACCAAAAAACGTCCTTGTATCTTCATTATACAAATTTCACCCCTTTTATAGCCACAATTTCTCACCCATTTTCAATGAACTCGAATGGAACTCATTTTATGTCTGTAATAGGGTAAAGAAAAAATATCATCACATTTAGAAAAAACACATCTTACCTTTTGGAGATGGGGTCATAAATCCACATTTTTTCAAGTGCGGGGAGTTGAACAAACTCTTATATCCAATCAATTCCTTTCAAATTATTCTTTTCATAAGGCCTTTTTTGGAATGTTTACAACCAGTAGTTCTATAGGATCATACTCTAAGTTTACAAGTCATTTCTCTACCTTCTCCTTGAAAAATGATGCTTTATTTCAATGTGCTTTTTCCTTGAGTGATGGTCTAGATTTTTTCTCTGATTTATAAAACTAGAATTATTACCATGGATTCCGATTAGAGACTTCAATTCAACTCCCACATCATCAATCTACCACTTCATCCACAATAACAATGTGCATGCTTGAGTAGACACAATATATTTAGTTTATTGAGTTATCAATGAAATGAAATCCTATTTCTTTATTATTTAATAAATACACAATACACCAAGATATAATGAACCACTTGATGTTGTTTTTCTATCATCTATTGATCTGACCAAATTTGCATCTATATAGCCCAATAACTCTTGTTAAGATTTTAAATTGTATAGAAAGTTGATATATACCATGCCCATGATATGGAGAAGTATTATTTTCACTGAAATCATGTGGATTTATTTTCGATTACATTTATTCAATGTTTATTGACATTTGGAAAAACAATATCAGGTCTTTTCGTTATCAGGTATAATAGACTACCAACCATTTTCCTATATTATATTACATTAACTCTATTAACTTCATCATTTCTTGAAAGTTTCATATTGTTATCCACTAGAGTCATTATCCCCTTGGATGTATCCATTATAAATATTGTCAAAACCACCTTGTCATATTTATATTAGGAAATGAATGTGCCATTATTTCCTTATGTTATCTACAAACTATGGAAAACATCAGTTCACCAATCATTGAAATTTAAAAATCACTTTTCATGAATTTATAAAATTGTCTTCACTTTACATCATTTGGTCCTCCAATGATTATTTCATCAACATATACAAGACCCATGATCCTTTGATTATTTTAATGGATGACATATATATTGTAATCAAATCCAACACTCTAAAAACCGAGCTTCCTAAAAAATTGATCTAGTCTTGAATACCATGCTCTTGGTGCCTAATTCAAACCATAAAGTGCCTTTATTATCAGAAAAACAGTGTTCTCATATTTATTAATGAGAAACCCATTTAAATGCTCAATATAAACTTCTTGGAGAACCCCATTTTAAAATAATGACTTTTTATCTATCTATAAAACCTTGAACATTATTTTTACTGCTATGGAAAAAAATAAACTAATTATCTCTACCCTAGAAGTATCTACAAATGATTCATCATCATTTACACACTCTATCCAAGAGTACCCTTTGCATAGTATTCAAGATTTATTTTGAATTAATGCATCATATTCATTCATTTTTTTTTGTGAAATACCCACTTAGTCTTGATGAAAAAGTATATGTTGGCCTCGAAACAATCTCCCATGTTTGATTATTCTCATTTTTGTTAAGATATTAATGAATAGACAAAACCCAATTATCATCTACAAATGCTTCATTGAAACATTTAGGCTTTTACTATGATAAGTAGTATTCTTGATATAGATTCTTTATCTTCCTTGTTTGCAATAGCTCCTTCTGATCACCAATTATTATTTTTTCTATCAGTTTCAACACTTATATCCAAAATTTGTGCAGATAATTTTTTTTAACATCCTTATCATTATATAAATCTTCTTCTAAATCAACCTCTAGAACTAGAACATCTCGTGATCAAATTATCTCTTTATCACTATCCTCTTGATACTAATCTTCTATTTTTTGAATATTATTATCATTTTGAAATATAGTTATGTCATGGATTTTAAGTACCTTTCCCAGCCACATATTGAAGCATTTGGATGCTTTGATTTTATTTGAGTATTCAAGAAATCTCCCTTCATCTCCATAGGATTGAAACTTCCTATGTTTCTCTTTATTGCAAATGAAAAAATTACTTCTGAAGACTCAAAAGTACTTCAATGATGTCTTCTTTGCATACCATTTCTCATATGGAGTATTCTTTTCTTTCTAACATAGTAACGCTCTATTCTATGTGTATAATTATGTCATCACTACTTATTTCCCAAATTTCTATTGGAAGGACTTTTTGAATGATCATTATTCTAGACATATTGTTGATAATTTGATTTCTTCTCTCAACTATTCCATTCTATCATGGATTTCTTACTTCTCAAACTTTCTTCCTTATCCAATGTTTCTTGAGATAATCCACAACATGGAAATTTGTGAACTCGGTTATTTTATCTATTCTCATCCTCTATATTTTATGACCAAGAATCTTCTCAACATCTATCCGATATATTTTAATTCTACTAAACACCTCAGACTTGTGGGTGATGATTGATACCCACACCATTCTGCTAAAATCATCAATGAAAAGAAAATAGTATCCCCTCCCATAAATAGTTCTTGGTGAAATTTTTCCACACACATCATTATGCACTAACTCAAAAATTATTGTTTACCTTTTATCCTTTTCCTTGTATGTATTCCGAATGATCATACATTGTTGATAAGCATCGCACGTATGTGTATGATCACTTGATAATTTTGAGATGTCTCAAGAGGCATCATATTTCACCAGATCTTCCAAGGAGGTTAGTATCAAATGGAAAATATGTTTACGGCATAGTTTTTTCCTTATTCCTAGGACCAGAAACAAATATCTTATTCTTTACTCACAAGATAGATATTCCCTTTCATATGTTTTCCCTAGAAAAAAACTGCACCATATTTTTTCCTCGATGACACAAAATTTCTTATAAAAGCTTATTTCATGTCCTGAGTCACATAGTTGACTAAAATAAAGAAATTTGTGATGGAGACATTCAATAACTAATACATCTGCACATATCATGTCATTTCCCCAAAATAATTCTTTTCTAGAGATAATAATTTCTAAGCCTCATCATTACCAAATATTATGATTCCTTCTTAATCATACCTATTTCTAGTCACCAGATCCCTATTCCCTATCATACGTGAGGTTTATCTAATTTCAATGATCCATATTCAGGTGTGATCTGATACTTCAAAAGCACTCTTTGAAACCACTTCCTACTTAGCCCTTTTCTTCTTTATCCATGATTTTGACTTCATACCTAGTTTGGATTAGTGATATTTATCTTCCTCAGTTTATTATGGACCAAATTCATCTTTCGATAATAAAAATGGATTTTTCATTGTTAAACCACTTGAGGATTTATTGATTTTTGGTTTTCAACCAATTTGGTTCTTCTTTGGAACATTACTCTACATGGTTGATGTACAATATCTGGCCATGTGTCCAAAACCTCCACACCAAAAATAATATCCCTCGAAAGATAATATAGAGTATTGTGCTCTTCTTGGATTCTATTTTTTTGTGTTCCCTTTGATGTGACTTGTCTATGGAACACACATTATGTGAGTGTTCCCTATTTCCACTGAAATAACATCTAATGTGATGCACATTTCTGTGTGTAACCTCTACACCATTGGTCGAACCTTTGATTCTCTGAATATTATGACTCTTATTCATACACAAATAAATATTTTATTTCAGAGCATGTGCCTATGGTGTGAATTTAATAATCAAACCTATTTTTTATCAAACCTCCCACCAACATTATCATTTTTATTTTATTGTTGAATTCATTTTGATGGACCTCAATGCTCTAGGTGAATCATCTTTGTTTCCTAAATGATCTTTTTTCTTTATGTCATACTGAGAGTTAAGTGATTTTACTGTTCCCTAACACTTCGTCGTAGGATGACAAATTCTTCTTCAAGTTCTTCAATACACTTGATTTGATATTTTCTAGTGTTAATCAAACTATCAATTTCCCATTTCTATTCTTCAATCTTGAGCATGTACTCAACAACCTTTTTTATGATCTCTGAAATTGATGGCTTCAGTTTTTCAATATCTCCATTGAACTCATAATTCTCTTCTTCCTACTTCAACATATAATGTTTGGCATCATGAACCACTTTGTTGGATTTCATTTTTTGGGCTCTCTAAACATATATCTCTTTAAAGGAAACTTCTAATTCAATATGAAGGTAAACTATTCCTTTTATTTCTTATAGTTCATTATCGCTTTTTCCCCTTGTTTTAAAATTAATGACAACTACTACCATAGCATCTGCTTTATGATCAATGCAGTCCTCTTACACTTATACCACATGATCTTTAGGACTATTATCTTCTCTTTAATACAGTTTCATATTTTGGAATAAATTTCTCTTAAATTTTGTATTTCCTTTCATGTAGGCTAAATACTTCTTCATAGGAATTTCGACTTCTTCCTCTTCATATTCTTGAAACTTTTTGGGGGAACCTTGCTATAATATGTGCAAAATTTGCACTTAAAAAGCATGCAAGTGGGAGTTTCCATTAGAACTTTCCATTTCTCTTTGAATATTCGATAAAAAGAATGACATCACCTTATCCATATCTTCATCTTTCTATCTATATTTAATTGTGAGATTTTTTATGGTCTTGGATACCAGTTGTCTAGACTTCCCCTTTTCCACAACATCATTATCATCATTTATCATTTCACATTATACAAGATTATTTTATAGGCTATCCAATGTTAGCTCATTCTGATCCTTGTCTTCCAATACTAAAACCTTTGTATTAAACTGCGGTGGAAGTTTTCTCAAGATGTACATAACAATATTTATATATTAAATAATTTATCTGAGACCACACATTTTATAAAAAACAAAATTCACCTAATATAAGAATGTTTCAATAGACTTATTGTGGTAAGTTCTGAGATCCTCATACTTATTCCATAGAACCTATATATTTTCATCTCTGACTTTTGAGTTTCCCACATAAATATTCAAAAATAATTCCACATAGCATGTGATGAACATAAAATCACCTTAGTATACATTTTTTTGATAGGTATCCCCCTAATGAATTTATTCCATTAGAATTAGAATCTAATTCCCTTTTATCAGCTTTTGATAAACCACCACTGTCAATATTGGATGATATTTCATGCATAGATACTGTAAAGACATCCATTCCTAATGATCTGAAGTAGTGCTGCATTCGATCATTAAATAATTTAAAATTGTTCCATATAAGATTAGAATCCATTTGATATTGACAACCACCATTTCTTTTATTAATATAGAACCACTGACTTTCATCCTTTACCTATGATACCAATTGTTATCATAATTAAGCTAAATACCTTAAGGGGGGGGGGGTGAATCAGGGTATTGAAAATTAAATCTTCCACCCCTTCAAATCCTGTATCATTGTAAAAATACTCTCTTCTCCACATTTCCCATAGTAACATGTAAACTGAATTGAAATCATGCATGAGAAACAACAATTTTACTTGGTTCACCCTCATGAGGCTACATCCTAGGAGCATACAATGAAAATGTTATGATTTTACCAAATAAACAAAGGCTCAATTTCAAGAATAGTGGTTCAATATAGATATCATCTATACGCAGGATCATTTCATTTAAAAGGTTTATGGTTATATTACTACTATCACCAGGGTAACTACCTATGTGTCTTTCTCTAGCTCACTACCAGTGGAAATGATCACCGTCTTTCTCATCTATTGTCACTTCTCTTGGAAGGGATCCAATAAAATATTATGGAATTTTAGACCCCTTATTTATCACAAATAAATATATCCTCAGTTATAGATTTGTGTTTTATTGAGGTTCTAATTTAATCCAACTGATGAATACCAATTTAAAAAAGATTTATTGGGAAATGCCTTCTGGAAAACTTTTTTTATGATTACTACCTTCACATAGATCCTCATTCACAAATCTCAAATAGCCTTCACAATGCTCTTTCCTTTCACGAAGATAACTTATATTTCATAAAGCACACCTCTTTAATGAATCTCAACTAGCCTTTGTGAAGCTCATTCCTTTCACAAAGCTTACTAACTATCTCAAATTTTCTCAATTTAGTGATGCTCATTACATTCGGTGTTATTTTATAGCCTTTGAGAACTTCATTGCATGAAACTCCTTCATGCACCACCTTGATCAAACAACCTCGTGATTCCAGATCCATGATATTTTAGTTATGTCTCGTTTCATTTTTGTAGGGGGTCGAGGCCTATTTATAGGTACTTCCACAGATTATAGAACCTTATAGCCACATCATCACCATTTCATGATGCTCCATTATTTTTGAAGCGATGCCCCATTTTTTTTATGCTCTGATAAAATTCTCTGTTCTCAATGCCCATCATTGTTCGGGAGATCACAGTAAAACTCTTCGTGCTACCGAGATTACCAAGTCACGATGCTCCTCACCTTTGTTGTTCACGATGCTCATCATTCTTATGGAGCTCACTATAAGAATCTCCTTGCCTTCATGAATCACACTTCATGAACCTAATCTTCATGAAACTCTTGAATTTTCCATATTTTCATATGGCCTTTAAGGAAATCCATCTTTCGTTATTTGAGAAAAATTTCAAATTTTGGACCCCAAAAATTTGGCAAACAATGGGAAATAACGTCACCTTGTGTACATAATTTTCTATAATACTTTTAGGGAATCCATTCCTTTTTCATGGATATTTATAAACATATCGTGTCAAAAATTTCTCTGAAATCCATAGCTTACCTTGGAAACCCACTTTGTCAACAAACACAGTCAACCGAAAAAATGAAGTAATGGTTCCTTGGCGGATTTTTCCCAACAATCGTATTCCTGTAAAATAAGTCCATAGGAATAATCCAAAGACCCATGATTAGACATATAACTACATTATCAGTAGGTCTAGCCAAGTGATAATGGAACAAGCCTTGGGACATACTCATACTCCAATTAGTGAATCCTCCTGGAATATTGCAGTAGATCACAGAAGTCAAGCGCATATTCTTACTTCCACTGAAGAATTAATATGCCGACATCCATAAAATACAAAAAAATACAAGAGGAGGCTAATATCCCTTCTCCCATTATAGAGGTATTCCAAAAAATCTTGGTGAGAATGTATTTTCATACACGGCCCAAATTCCTATTCCAACTAAGGCTCACCAAGTGAGAGTGGCACATTCCTCAGGGTACTCTCATATTCCTGCTAAGAAATACCAAATTAATAACCCAAAGGCTCATGATCGGGCTCATAATCTCATCTTGACTAAGGATCACCACATGAGAATGAAACAAGACTCAATATATACCCCTAATGACACAACTAATTGGTATATTCAATCAAATTCTTAGTAGTGGGTGTATATTCATGAAACACCAGATGGTTATAAGCAAGTTTCGGCAACCACCATATAGAATACTCATATCCCCACACAATTTCAAAATGCAAGTCATTATATTCTGACCACCAAAAATAACATGGACCATATTCATAATTTTCTCAATTCCAGCATCTTGGAGGTCAATCAAGATATGATTCAACATCATGAGGGTCAGTCGAACCTTCCATCAAAGCTGTAGCAGAAGACTCTCATTACCATGATAGTTTTCCTCGTGGGATTTGGGAGATGGATTTCATAGAAACTACTCCTAACATCCACATTGGGCAACCTCCCCAACATCATATCTTTGAAAAACACGGAAATCATACCTTTTCCTAGACACCTCCGTTCAGAGATGTGTTCAAAACTCCAACACCTTCATATAGAAATGTGTTTGAAACATCAAGGTTGACTACATATGGTTCCCTATCAAATTACAGTAGCACTCAAATCTCACCAATATGAAACCATCAGAGGCATCTACTATGGTCTTACAAGATATAGGTATGTAAGTCAGATGAAGGGGAAGGTGAAATTGAAATATTGAGAGTGTTAGCTGGAAACAACCTCCCCATAATGTTATAGTCCCTCACTAATTCTGACTATGAGATCCCAGATGAGCTTAAAAAGGCGTGAAACCTTATCTATGCCAAAATATCTGGGATACTCATCAGTGACTAAAGGATCAATATCTAACTTATCTAGGATACAAGATTCCCCTAAGGAAAATCAATATACTCCATTGTAATCTAGACCTAGATTCTATCTCAATGGTCTAGGATCCAAAATAGGACAAGCAAAGTGAAAACCTACAACATGCATGCCGCTACTACATCCAGACACTTTAACAAATGATACCTGAAGCCACATCATGTATATGTACTCTAGGATGGGGATATTATGGAGAATTAATAATTTCTACACCCCTAGAATACAAAAACCCATCAAATTCGGTGTAATATAATGATATAGCCTCTTGTGAAATCAAGCAACCGGGTAACACTTGAGCCAGTTGGTCACTTCAAAAAAATGAACCTGCTTCAATGATGTCTAGATATCATTAGTATAGGGAGATGATATCCTATAGAACATTAAACTGAACCCCATGAAGGAATGCGAATGTGTTTCGGACATAGAGAATGAATTTTTGATCATCCAGTCAACTTATTATAGATAATTCTTCTCATCACAGGCTACCATCACACCCAACTACTACTTGAGCATAGTTGTGCCGCGTCAAAAGGGATGCAGTTGTAGTATCCAGAGTATCCATCTTGGAGTAGACCTGGCCCCATGAGATAGGGGAATATTTACCACCACCTCTACCCCTCGAATCAACAATTCTTAATAGGATTCAAGACACATATTTAGAAACATCATGTGAAACCCAACCCACTAGGCTAGGGGAATTTATATCTCACTCACTGTCTCCATGTTCATTATACCTTGAGAAGGTCCTGGAGGAATCATCAGTGATTCCAGTTCATCCCCAATACAATCATCTAGGGGAATTTATATCTACTTGTCTGTCTCAATAATGAACATGTCTTTAAATGGAATCCTTGGATCCTCAAAAAAAGAAAAAATCAATGCCAATTGTATCCCTAGATAACTCCCACCCATAGGGTTAGGGGAATTTTCATCATCATCATCACCATAGAGAGAATCAATTTTCTCTATGTCAGGTGGAAAATAGTTGGTGTCCCACCTATCCCTCCCACTATAAGAAAAAAATATGCTGGTTAGGGACCATATGAAAACCACAAATAAAAACTCTTTCAAAGTCATTGTTCATAGGCCACGAATACATGAGAATACAAAAAAATTGATCAGAACCCACTGGGGTCTCAAGATAATGTGGACCAATATGGAAAAGCATTCAAATAATGAGCCCAATTAACGCAGTGTAGAATCATCCTGTTGCGTTGAATGTAATGGCACAACAACCATTTCTCAACATGACCCTATGAATTTCATCACTATCAACATGGAATACATTAATCAAGATGCAAATATAGATGGATGAAACTTTGAAAATGTCCCCTGAGAGGCATGTGATTAGGATGCCCCAACCAAGGCTGCATGCACCTAGAACCAGAGAAGACTCCAAAATATGGAACCACTAAGTAATGAGCTACCACTTCACAGGTGGAACACTACCAAAGAAAAATGGAAAGGTGATGGTACATCCTGATCACCATCCACAAGGATTGATATTCCATCTATGGTGGCACATATATTATAATATGAGATTGAAATACAAACTCTCTGAAAACTCAATGAGCTATTACTCAGGGGAAATATTGCTTATGGGTATCATTTTCAAGTAGAGATGAATATTATCCCTCTAAAAGAGAATCTTCCAATAAGAGTGGTATCTGATCATCATATAGGATTTGGATATGGATATCCAGTCTATATAAATGAGGAAGTCAAAAATGAGGGTGACTTCCCTCTGGTGCAGTGACAACCTCTCCCTCACCAGTGTAAACATTCAATCATATGAATAATTGAGAATTAGTGGGATTTGAAGGTGGTAACAACTCATCTCCCTCAGAAAACTCCATGTGGACATGATTAAACTAAGACACTAGAGCACCCAAAGTTTCCTGATGCCATTGAGTCACTAGATACTCGAATAGAATCAATAGAAGGGATATATACACCAATGAATCCTAAGAGGATGCCCTATCCTCAATGGGTGGATTATACCCCACCTCCACTGAACATTGTAAATCCTAAATTGTCTACCTTTGATGGTTCATGTGACCCTGAACAATATCCCCACACTTTGTATCATGATGTGGGATGATGATGGACCCTAAAGATCAATAGGAGGAAAAAAGATAAGGTTTTTTGAACTGACTCTGACAAGGAAAGCCTTTGTTTGGCATAATAGCCTACAAGTATGATCAGTTGTAGGATGGGAGGATCCTATCCATTAGTTCCTTTAGAAGTTCATCTACATAGTAAGGAAAACAATGATTGTACTCAAAATCTCAGGGATGAGTTGAAGATGCCTATGATCCTCATGAAGTATCTGGGTGGGTTCTGTGAGATAGCTGAAAAGGAACAACATCATGAGGAGGCTATTCATAAAACAAAATTAAATACTCAACTCATTCCCACAGTATAAGGGAAATGGTCAAGCAATGAAGAATCTACATCCTTCACTCTCAAACAAGTTTCATTGCCCATCTAAGCACCTAGGTAGTACCAAACCTGCTCAGTACCTCCTATAGAGAACTGACAACCACAAAATCACCCTCACCCAGAAGAATAAATAAATTAGGGTCAGCTAGTATTTTAGGAATATATGAAAAAAACATACCCATACTAAAATGGAAAAGTCCCTATTTATTTCTTGGCATACATGGACAAAAACTTTTTCATTCTTCTTTGATCCTAGGAACTCTAATGAGGTCAAAATCACTGACCGACCTCACCATTTCCCTTACCATTGAAGTCTGGGTCATGTCATACAAGAATCCTTGATCTTAAGAAATGTCATTTAAAGCACAGCTGACTCTAGAAAGGTGGAATTAGACAACACCCCAGATCAAGTTCCATGCATAACTATTTTCCGGTCAGAATAAGATGATCGATGGAAAAAAGTTCCACCATGGCGTGATTTTTTTTTTTAATAAATGGATGAATTGAAAAAAAGTTGATTGATATCATACCACCTTGAAATCATAGTTTTTAAGACATAAAATAGATCAACCACATAATAAAGATACATCATAAGTGTTTCCCAAAGGTGGGCATGACCACTAGGAGAAGAATGAAATAGAAGAGGAAGAATCATATTCTTCTTCAACAAAAGCCATACCTATTACAAATTTATTCCATGAAACATATGTGTCATGGGACCCCCCCAAATAGGATCCTCATAAGATGAAGAGATCATATTTTATTCTTTCAATACGATAAACTTTTCACTCCTTTTATGATGATGAATATACCTCCAGATATAAATTTCCTACACACAATTGGGGAATGGGAGGACACATGTGCCAGAACTGAGGATATAGAGGATATCCTAGGTGTGGTTCAACACAATATTCCAGTCATTTCCCCATGGTTAATATATATGAATATAAAAATCATTGAAAATTTCTCTAGCATTCCTAAAATAAGAAGGAAGGTTCCCTACAACCCTATAGTAGTCACCCACTTCCGATTATCTTACATGACTTCCTAACGGGGGTTCAATCCAATCAACCCAATCAAATTGGTAGGATATCACTATATTAACCTTTGGTAATAGATATTCCATCAGATTCTAAAAAATCTCCATGCCTACCCACCTCAAATTCCTCAGCTCCTGAACTACATGCCTAGGAGAACCCCATATTAGGAAGTGCCAACCTTTGGAAAATAAGTAAGATGTTATGAAACAAATGACTATTGTCCCAGATAAACTCTAAATCCCCAATATGCTCCATCATTCAAAAAAAATCAACGGGGAGCTTTTTGAAGTGCTATGGAGTCCACAAGAGTTTGAGAGAGAAGTTACTACAACCGAGGTCTATTGGGTGGAGACCATGTCCATAGAATGTCATGTTTCAATCTCGTTCACTGATCAAGATTATGAGGATGTCATCCAAGGGTACATAAGACCCCTACATTTCTCTAGAATATTCAATAATTCCATGGTCCAAAGGGATCTTATTTATAATGGTTCTAGGATCAATCTCATCCCATATCGAGCAATATAATGTTTGGGATATAGAGAAGGGGTCCTATCTTCCACAAAGCTGATAATTCAAGTGCATGATAAGCGTGAGAAAATAACTCTTGGGAAGATCAATTTCATAGCTTAGTTTAGTGATCCTACATTAGAAAATTAGTTTATGGTTGTCCAATAAGACACCCTATGTAATGTCCTAATTGGATGGCTTGACTCCATATGCACTTAAAGATACCTTAAACACTCCATTAGTTTCTATTATACCCCATCAATGGAAAAGTCATCATACTACTTGGTGACAATTCCCCATTTGTGACTTGGGGATCCATATATGAAGAAGTGAATTTCTAACAGAATTGATGAAATAAAAAATGGAAGATGATGGTATATAGGTTATATCCCCTAATGGATTTTGAACTACCCCTGTGAATCCCTAAATTATGATTGACAATGAATATGTACTCCCCAAAAATCTGTTCAAGGTAATTGATCTGGTCTTAGAGGTTTAAGCCCCTCCTATCATTAGTGAGGTTGTAAAACAAAATCAGATTTGGAATCTCTCTACGATGAATCATATATCAAGGGATGGTGATCTATCTTATAATATCCTCCCTCACCATATTAGGGATAGAGAAGCCCCCATATTTACATCTTCACATGAAAATGTATTCATGGGATCATAGATATAAGAAGATGAGGATGACCTTAGGACCCCCCCCCCCCCCCGCATTCAAGGAAGGTGTATCGACCAAAATAGATGATCTGCAAAAGTTAAATATGGGAATAGAAGAAGACCTCATGCCTACTCTGATTAGTGTCTTCATGTACCTTGGAGAGAAAGATATGTACATCAAATTTATAAATTAGAACCGATATATGTTTTCTTGGAACTATATAGAAATTTTTGGACTGAATCCAGATGTAGCTACAAACCATCTAAGCCTAATTGATGAAAACCGAGGCTTCATGTAGGAATCCATGAGAATGCTCCCCTCTCATGACACTAATATAGAGGTAGAATTTGAAAATTTCATTAAAGACAACTTTTTCCAAGAAGTAAAATACCCATGATTCTTTTCCAACATCATACCCATAATAAAAAAAATAGATAGATTAGGGTATGGATTGACTTAAATAGCCTTAATCAACATTTTCTGAAGGAAAATTTCCAATTTTTCATCACATAACTCTTGATTAATGCAACTACTGTCTTTCAAAGCATTTCTTTCATGGATGGGTACTCAAGGTACAATCCGATCTAGATGACCCCCAAAGATGAAGAATCCACTATTTTGAAATCAACTCAATGGATCTTCTATTATTAGGTTATTCCCATTGTATTAATGAATGTTGGTTCCACATATCATTTTTCTATGCATTATATCTTTAATCCATTCTTGGGAAGGATAGACGAGTGTTATGTTGATGACATGGTTGTTAAATCCTAAAGTCTATGTGGTCACTTCATGGATCTCCAAAAAATCTTCAACATGCTATAATAACATATTTTAAATGACAATCCATTGAAATGTGACTTTCAGAGAACATCCTGAAATTTACTTGGATTTGTGGTACTCCACTGGGACATATAGGTTAAAACAAAAAAGACTAGTGATATTTTAGTCACTAAACCCCCATAAATCTCAAATAACCGAGGGGAATCCATTGTAACCTCACCTATATTCGGTGATTGATAACCAACATGGCCAAAAAATATCTCCCCTTCACCAGGCCAATGATGAAGGGAAGTTCCTATCCATGGGATGATGACTATAAAAAATTATTTGATTGTATCAAGAAGTACTTGCTTCACCCACCGATTTTGATGCCTTCACTAGAAAGGAGGACACACATATTATATGTGTCCATCATGGAGTGCTCAATGAGTTCCCTCATCACATAGAAAAGTGATTTGATAAAGTATAATATACTCTACTACCCTAGTCGAATGATTCTAGGTACTGAGACTAAATATTTTGATATTGAGAAGAACTGCCTTTCACTCAGCTTTGTAGTGAAAAATAAGAGGCATTAATTACAGCACCACAATGTCCACTTTGTCTCTTATATTAATCCAATAAATTAAATCCTTGGATTCCCTATATTGACTGGGGTTCTTGACTCTATGGGAGGTCATTCTGTAGAAATATGACATTTAGTTTATATCATAGAAGTCAGTGAAAGGACAAGCCTAGACTGATTTCCTTGAGGTACATCCTACCCTAAAAAATACATTGGAGGACATCAAGATCCTTATTTAGGAGGTATTCTATAACCATAACACTCCCCATATAGGGGATAAGTACTTTGATTTATTGTACTAGAGTCTCATCGGCATGAGGATGGAAAACACAAAGCCCAGTAGGGTTGGTCTAGAGATTGTATTTGTCTCTCCAGACTAATAGGTTTTCCATACTCTTTCTCACTATCTGATTTTTTCAAAAATAACGAGGTAGAATATGGATACCTCATCATTAAATTGGAACTAACCGTACAACTACAAATAGCCAATCTGAATATCAAAGGGGTCTCAAAATTGGCGATAAACCAGATAAATGGGGAATATGCGATTAAAAAAGAATAAATAACCCCCTCACTAGTTATGTTAAGGGACTGATGGTAGAATTCATTTTTGAACTCACAATGTATCATGTTCCCCAATCATAGAATGATCGCATCGATGCACTGGCTAATTCATCCATCATCCTGGCCGACCCATATCAGGAGGAAGCAATATTCTATATCACACATCAATGAATGGATTCGTTAACCAATGTATGTGATATAAAAGATATTAATCAGGTCAGCACATACCTATATAATGATAAACCAATGATCACCCGAAGATGGATATATCCCATAATAGGTTATCTCCAAAATATGAATCTCCCGACAAACTGAGCTGAAAGGGAATAGATTCGACTCCGTGAAACAAAGTTTTCTATATAAGATGGTCCAAATGAGCAGAAATTTCTCTAAAAACGAGTCTGATGGAATTATCCTTAGGTTCATATGGTAAGGATATATTTCCACCATTATGGAATAATTTCATATAGGCTCTTTCAGTTCCCACCAGTCCAGAACCAGGATCTCCCACCAAATCAAGATGTTGGGATATTTCTAGAAAATCATGATATAAGACTAAATGGAATTCACAATGAAATTACATGCATGTCAAATTCATGATAACTTCATCCATCGTCTCCTTTAATTTCCACACACAACTAAATATTTCTTTCTATTTGCTGTTTGGGGAATGGATGTTGTGGGGCCATATCCCCTAGCCAAAGTTAATCATTTCAAGTACATCCTTACTAATAACAAATTCTTTTCCAAAGGGGATGAGGTGATACCCCTCAAGGTATTTGGGATGAATAATACCATAAAATTAAAAAATTACTACTTCATCGCTAGGTTAAAAGTCCCCCACATAATATTGACCGACAATGACACCAACTTCTTATAAGGACCTGACCTTATTACATTACATAATCTTGAATTTAGTCAAGAATTCACTTCCATTCATATTGAGTATCTTTTCAAGTTTAGAACTTTAGATAATTGGGACATAATATATTCATAAAATTAAACATTATTATAGAGTGGATACCATAAAAACAGTATTCATTTCTTGCAAAATATATAACTTTTCACATAAAACATGATTTCTTTAACCAATATTCCAACATTTATATTGGCTTCCATCATTGTCTTACACATCCTTATAACATGTGAAAATCATTTAAAAACCTGGGATGAGCACAAAATCTCAATAAATGATATAAAAATAATGAAAGAACACATTAGTCCATGAACACTTGTAACGTATGAAATCATTTTCAATAGACATAGCTGTCAACCATATATACTTACTTCGTGAAACGTGAGATTTAAAAAAGTTCCACACAAAACATAAGAACATAAATAGAATCATAAAGGTATCTCGGGGCAGTACTTACATAATATTGTAACCCTTATTTCTACATTATAATTTTTAACCCATACGACTACCTTCAAATTTGTGTAACCATCGTAGTTACACATGGAGTAACCATTCGGTCGACCAACAACTTACACATACCCAATGAATTGGAGAGATATATAGGTCCCACCCTTCATCATAAACAATTCCTAATAACCAGAACATAATCATACAAAATAAAAAATTTCATAAAAATATTGCTTTTGAATTTCATAAAATAGAATTTTAAAAGAGCATTTTAAAAAGAAAAACCCCTTACATATATCATATTATTTAATTGAGAGTTAATAGAGTGGGTGGAATATGTATATACACTGTAAATACACATAAATAATTATAATATAAACAATTTTTATCACACAAACAATTTTAATACCACATAAATAAAAAATTATAAGGTTAACCCAAAGAATGTAAATCTGGTTAAAAATTCCCTTACACCGGGTTTGTCTTACTTCTAAGTCATTTAAACCTCCTCTGGATCTCTTCTCCTCGAGATCCTTCTTAAGTCCCTGGGTTTTTTCCTTTTGGTGAGACCAAAAGCTCTTGGACATGGGGAAGAGCCTTTGGAAGAGTATTGAGTAGAACATAGGTAAGGCATAACACTTGAGAAGTGTGGGAGGAAGAGGGAAATGGGGGTGGTATTTATAGTGGAGGAGAGGAGGTATTTAACCTTATTTTAATCATTTTTATAATATTTTTTCTCAAGAATATGAATAATCATAATTAATGTGACCCTAAATAGTAGTAATGGAATGTGAGTTCTATCCAAGTGGTCTTACATCAGCCTTGAATCACATATGATGCAGTAAATCATGTATTTAGAATTTATTATATTTTATCGTATTTTAATATTAATAAATTTTTTAATAATTTCAGAAAAATCCCCGAAAATTCACCCTTACCATTTTTTGACGTGTAGAATTCAAAAATTAAGTCAATTTTTTGAAAATAATTTTTTAAATATCATTAATTTAATTTTTATATAAAATTATACTTAATTCAAAAATCAATAATTCAAAAACTATAACTACTTTTATATCACATTGAAAAATTAATCAAGAGGTCATTATCATAAAGTATTAAGAAAATAAAATAATAATAAAATTTACAATTCATTAGGGTCATATTACTATTCATATTACTATTCATAAGTGTTTGTGACTATTCACCAAAAAAACAAGTTGGTTCTATTAGACTCTAAATAAATCACTGAATACAATTGTAGATGACCATTTTTCAAAATTAAAAAACACATAATTGTAAAAATTATATTTAAAGGATAGTTATAAATATCCACTTAAAAAAAGTTTCATGAATTTCAATTTATTTTTAAAAACCCTTGGGGTGTCATACTTCTATTATACAGATTTGAAGAGACTCTACCAGGAGTAAAATATCATGTCCCATCACTCATCTAGCTATCATGTAGTGGAAACTGGAAAAATAAATGACTTTAATAACGCTCTATCAAATATACTCCCTATGATTATGAATAAGGATAAGAAGTCTTTTCCGGAAAAACTCCTCCCTGATTTATGGTCCTATTGTACTACCACCCATACTGCCACACATGAAATTCCATACTCATTGGTGTATAAGGTCGAGGCAGTGTTACCTATAGAGATCCAACTAACATCACAATGAATAGTCATTTGTGGAAAGATCTCTGATGATGAACTATAAAAAAATTGGTTGGATGAATTTGAATGGGTGGATGAGAACATGTTACACACACTACACAACCTGGAGGTCTATTAGAACTAGAACACACATGAATTTAATAAAAGGGTTCACCTTTGTTCATTCCTCTAAGGCGAACTGGTGATGGATCTTAGAACCCCTATGATACTGGGAAAGAATCTATTGAAGATGGAACCCAAATGGTATGGGGCATAAATCATAATTATGGTATAATATAATGGATCTTACTCATTGGAGATCATGGATGGGGAGAATGTTACCCCACCCACCAATATGAGGCTTCTTAAGAAGTAATTTGTATATTTGTCATCACCATGGCCATCCAAATCAGTGTAAGTCCCACAATTTATCTTGGTTAAATGATGTTAAACTGAACAAGCTCCTCTTATCCACATGATGATAAAATATATAGAGACATCCTGGTAGCAATATGTTAAACTACATGGGAATCTCATATCCTTACCATGTGACGTAAAGCAACACTAATCCATAACATCCATCTTCATTCACATCGAGTCACCCTTGTCCTTACCACATGGCATTAAACTACACGAGTTTCCTAGAACAATGCATGGATTGATTCTCATTTCCAATGAGATATGTTGAGATGAATCGATCTTATATATTGGTCTAGAAACCACATAATACCAAATTCACCAATAATGCACTTAAGTTCCTCTACATGGTGAGAAGAACCCCTTGTTGTTCTTAGTTTCTCACACTAATCATAGCTCACGTAAGATAAGGAGTCTCGGTAAGGGATTACCC
The DNA here is from genome assembly GCA_963277665.1 of Viscum album. Lineage (NCBI taxonomy): Eukaryota > Viridiplantae > Streptophyta > Magnoliopsida > Santalales > Viscaceae > Viscum > Viscum album. The sequence continues at coordinate 1,772,560,302 of OY728152.1, forward strand.
GCAAAAAAGGTATAAAATGTTTCTAAAATCCCATCTCGGTCCTAAATGAATGACCATAAAATGAATACCATGAGTCCTCTGCACATGAAATTAAACTACATAGTTAATGTACCCTTCACAACATGAAACTGGACACTCCTGTGGACCACACCTGAGAAGACCACTGTAGTTGTGGTTGGTATTCTGCCACACCTCTATCTACTATATCCCTCTTCACATGAAGGCATCCATGTCTTTTCTGCTTGAAATTAAAAAACATGGTTCTTCAAGAACTATGTTTGTATTGATTATCAATTTCATGATATATGTAGCGATGCCCATACGTCCATTTTTCCTTGGTCCCAACCACATCATCACCAATTTTTTATGTCTATCCTACTCATATTTTCTTCATGATTTTAAACTACATGGTTCTTTAAGAACTGTGTGTGGCTTACTAACTATCATAACAAGATACATATTGACGCATGGGTCTTCAATATTGGGCCCAAATACACCATCTAATAGAAATAATTCCCACCTATACGTATGGGTTAGACCTATGTAGATTATTTTCCTTTCAAGAAATATGTGTGACTTGATTACATTCCTGATAGGATACATAATGACACCTGAATTTCCAAATATGATCCCAGCCACAACAAACATATAAATATTCCCCCTCTTTTTGTACGGGATATACTTGTACATGGATCTTCCTTAAGAACTATGTGTGGATTGATTCCCATCACCATGGGTTACGTAGTGGCACCCATACATCCATTCATTGGACCAGCTGCAATACCACTATTTCATATCGAGGGATCCACATGATCACCTCATGATGTTAAAATTCATGACTCTTTAAAAATATGTGTGGTCTGATTATTATTTTCATGGGGTATATTGTGATGCTCACACTTCCACCCTTGGGATCAACCACAACATTTCCATCCGTTCATGTTAGTTAATCTTCTACTAAATCACATGAAGTTAAACGTCATGATATTATGAAAACTACATGTCGATTGATTCCCATCATCATGGGATATGTAGCGATTTCCAAATCTCCAATATTAGGCCCAAATATAACAACTAATGAGAAATAAACCCTAATTACATATAAACCAAGTCACACAAGCTCAATTTTTCCTACATACAAGACATATATATATACACACAAATGGATTTCTTAAGTATATAATATATCATGCACAAATTTTTCACATTAGTCTCCACATAATTACTGTACGAAATTAAAATACAAGAGAATACTTCTTTACCAAAAAATGTTAAACTACACAAAATTATATCCTTACCACAAGATGTTAATCTACAAGTAAAAAGTCTTGGTTTCATGACATTAGAGCTGCATAAAAAATACATCCTTACCACATGACATTAAAATGAAATGGAATATATCCTTATCACATGAAGTTAAACTATATGAAATTAAATCCTTATTGGATGACATTAAACTACAAGGAAAACATCTCGGTCTCATAATAGTAAAACTATACAAAAAATACTTCCTTACCACATGATGTTAAATTAGAAGAGAAATTTCCTTACCGCATGATGTTAAACTGAATGGAAGATGTCCCCACTATATGATGATGAACTATACAATACTTCATGAATTTTTCATTCATTATAAAAGGTCCATAAGATCCTTACATCGGTCAACCAGAGTATAAGGTTCTTCTTCCATCTTTTAAAATCACCTAAATCCATGTACCACACTTCATGTCATGATTACCTTAAGTTTCAGCAAGCCTTTCATAGCCCTTGGAAAAAAAAGACATCTCCCAGTTTGTACATGCTATTGATGTTGAAGGGATTGAGGGATACCAAATAGTGACATCTTGGCCCAATATAATGGGATTTTTAATTCTAGTGTTCATGACATAACCATGGTGGAACCCAACACCTCAGTTTATTTTAGGTCTTCCCTAATATGAATATACCATATCATTACTCATGACCTAAGAAACTCGATCCGTGATTTCAAAAATTTCCATATCCTAATTAGAAGGATGTTGGAGTGATCTTGACCCTGAGTATCCTAATCAGGCTATTCTGTAACATCGCCCATATTAAGTACATGTGTTTCATGACTTTAAACTACTCGAACCTTGGACAAAGATGTATTAAAATAAGCACTAGCCTATTATGATCCAAATAAAAATACCTTAAACTAGTAGTGAAATATACACAAAAACATTTTAGGTCGAAAACCAACAAAGGGGGACCTGATAAAAGGTTGATTATTTGACCTCAAAACACTTTATCGCCAGAGTTTATGTAAAAAAAATAGAGCACACATAAATAAGGCATAAAGCTCATATGGATTACATTGTAATGCAAATAAAATCCAACCTATGCTCACTAGACCTCCTGTTCTATGGAAAAGTTATAGAAACGATTTTTCACATCTCCTCACCATGAGAATATGTTTTCTAGGCGGTGAAATAACTTTTAGAATGGTTAACACCTTCTCGGATATTACATTCTCCATAAATCACACATCATTATTTGATCACTTTATGTCACTAAAAACTTCCCATATCCCATGGAAAGGAAAAAAGTATCTCACTTCGGCCACACTATCGATGAATAAGGGCTTGAAACCCACCCACTTGAGACATCTTTCCCTAATATAAATGGATTTCCATTCCCTGTGACATTGAAGTCACTATGGAGGATCTCAGAACTCAATGGTGTTTTGGGTCAACATCGATATGATTATCCCATACCTTCCTCATGATGTGAACACTTTGGACCATGAATTATAATACTCATACCAAAATATTCAAAAAAAAACTAACATCTTGGATGTTACATCACCATGTTTTATACACTTTCTCAAGGATCTAATGCAACAGTACATTCCCTAACCTTTGATGGCCCACACCTCTTTATTCAAAACCACTTTTCATAGGGATTGAGCTTCATAATCATTATCTGAATTGCCCTAGGGAGCCGGAACCCATATGATATAGTCTCTTTTCCATAGAAAACATCATTATCAAGACGTTTGAGTATTCAAAAATATTTCATAACCCTCAGAATGAATTGGTGACCAACTTATCTTGGCCATGATATCGACACATAAGGGGTTTACCCACAAAACTAAAGGCATATCCTCCTTGCAAGAAAGGAGCATCAATCCTTGTGAGCCCCGGAAACATTATAGCATCACCATGAACCTTAGAGTTTTGTGAGTCATCACCGGTATGGCTGTTGTAGCCCATTTTCACAGACAAAATATTTTGGGTTATTATTTACATCACCCATAATCTAACTATCCAGATGGACCTATCATCCCTTGAATTTTTCCATAAACCCATATTACATCCATAAATATTCAATGCCTCATGGAAAAGAGTGGAGATCAAATTTTCTTGGCCATGCTATTGATTCATAAGTGATTCAACCCACAGACTAACTGAATCTTATCCTTGTAAGAAAGGAACTCCGTTCATTGTGAGCCTGAGAAACACCATGATAAAACCTAGCACATGAGTGTGTTTTAGTTCACACCTGGCATGTTTTCACAATACTCTATGGTCATCAATATTAGGATCGGGATAAGAGACCCTAAAATAAATTATTTCAATGTCCAAGATAAATGAACCTAAACTACATTACATCAAAGAATTATTTAAAACACCCTAAACCACATTAAATCATGGTTTGAGTTAAAAGGACCTATAAAATAGTACATCTAGGTTCAAGCTAAAATACCCTAAAATACAATACATCACAGTATGAGCTAAAACAACCTAAACTATAATACATCAAGGTATCAACTAAATAAATGTTAACTATAATACATCACATTCTGATCTAAATAACCTATAATAAAGTACATAATAGTCTGAGCTAAAAGACCCTAAACTAATGTACATCCAGATCTATGATAAAAAACCATAAACTATAGTAAATCAAGGTTTGAGCTAAAAGAACCTAAACTACAGTACATCATGGTCCAATCCAAAGGACCCTAGACTATAGTACATAAAGGTATGAGCTGAAAGTCCTAAAAATACAGTACATTAAGGTCTAAGATAAATGAAACTAAACTAAAGTACATCATGGTTTGAGCTAAAATACCATAAAATACAATACATCAAGGTCAGATATAAAAGACCTTAAACTAAAGTAAGTCATGGTATACAATAAAAGACCCTAAAATAAAGTACATCATATTTTGAGCTAAAAGACCCTAAAATAAAGTATATCTAGGTCCGAGATAATGGACCCTAAACTACAATACATTAGGGTCCAATATAAAAGAACTTAAACTAAAGTTTATCGGATACAAGATAAAAGTTAATAATCTACAACATGGTAGTTATTTAGACTACAAAATCTTGTAAGGGCCACTACATAGACTTAAAAAAATTAAGAGACTCTAGCCATATATATAATATTTGAAGAAAGTTGGATAAATGTCCCTCTAAGACATGTATCATACCAAAAAAATTCTTCTAAAAATTAGGTGATCCCAAGAAAACTGAAACAAATATGTCATTAGAGAATCTCATGTTGGTGGAATGTCATGAGTACTCCTCAAAATAAATATATTTCGATTTAAGTATACAAATATAGAAATTCATGTTTAATTGATGTTATGAAAAGGATGGTAGCATTGGAGATTCTCATAATACTAGAGTAATGAAATATAATGAAAACTATAGAGGTCTCTATTATAAAATTGGAGACCCTAACTCCACCCTATTCATGGGAAGAAGGTACCCACTTAGTTACAGGGAACGAAATCCAGCTAGTTGGAAGGATCAATCAATGATAGAGACGAATTACCACCCCACTCTCTAAACTTACCTCCTTCAACCTTGGTCTAGAAGGCCCTTGATGCATTATGAGTATCCTTTTTAAGGCAGGACTTCATCCTCTCAAGTTTGGGCTCAGGGTCGATCTTCTTCTAAAATTATGTTTCCCATGTACTAAAAAAATATATTCTTCAGAAAGAATCCCATTCATAAGGTCCTTATTATCCATATTAATCCTATCATAACATCAAACCAAATAAATTGTGGAGGAAATAACTCATTATACATACCACCATATATAGGTGTACCGAAAATCTATTCCACATCCTATTGATTGATTCCAAACTCACCATGAGTGATGTGGAAAGTGTTCATATTTGTGTTCCAATGACTGAAGAGATCCATTATCATACCCTTTTCATAATAAATAAACATCTTTAATATCCAAATGGCCTTATACATTATGATTTGCTTCAAATACCTAGAAAATTTAGAGGTAATATATTGAACCCAAAAGGGCCATCCCTAGTCCAGACCACAACTACCTCATGATCAAAAGTCCAATGTGGAAATCCCCCCGAACTTCTGATCAGAGGTGGAATCCCACATTATTGAGTGATACATATGGATGTCGTCATAAGATGTGAGATTAGTCTCGTTAAAGTTTGTAGATAAAAATTTTACTAAGTGATCGTATTCATAGTTCCCTTAGAAGATAATATAATCCCCTGGAGGAATGTTCCCTCTGATGGAGTTATGGTACCTTTAGATCTAAGAAGAGGGTATGAATGATGATTTTGACAGAGTAATGGGAACATCATTAGAAATACCAAACCCATAAAGGTGAAATATTTTCTAAAAATTATAGATCGATAATTTCAATCCCATAAAATTTAGAAGACTCATTTGGTATGACCTTACCGAACAATGACGTGTAGGTTCAATGCTTGCTACTATAGCATCATAGTGGGAAATCACTGCATTCACCTCCTTCATTGAAAGATTGCGGGAAGATCGATGAGAACCAAAATCCTTACGAACAAGAGAAACCTTCATATTTCAGAAAAAAATAATATAAAATCTTTTCATATGTAAAAGACATAATAAACTAGGATCATTATGTGCATCGCATGAATCATCAAGGTATTTTCAAACTGCATAAGATGTTTGTGAATCATGTAAAACTCAATGGTCTCATGGGTTAAATAATCACATAGGTAATTTCATAATTTCATGAACCCTTAGAGACTTATTATCACATGACCTCTACATTGTCAAATGAATCACATGATAATCAAATGATCAAATGATTGAGCTAGTGGATCCCATAAAAACCTGAAGAAAATCGCAATTCTCATGGCTGAAGTTCACGAAATTACCAAAGTATGGATCAAATTTGGACTAAAATGGAGATTTAATAAAATTAGTTTTACAAATGAGTTCTCATGAAATGGGCCCATGATGAAGGCTCGTGAACAGGTCGCATGATTGGGACTTGCAGAACGGTCTTGAGATAGGGGTATGAAACGGTGGCAGGGAGAGACATATTTGGAGGAATGATAGCTTATCGATAAATCCTCCCTTCGTACCATTATATATTTGTAATTACATGGAATACAAAGAATCTCCCAATAGACAAAATTCCACCTAATACACTGATTCCTAAAACTACTAAAGACTCAGGAAAACATTTACTTTCCTCAAAACTAAGCCATTATCCCCATGGATATCGCTCAAGAAGGGGGGTTAATTTGTTGACACCCTCCAAATGAACATAAAAAAATGAAAAAGGATTGAATAAAGAATAAGGGTATTATTTTTCTACAAAATAAAAGGAATGAGAAGGTGGCTAAAGATCGCAGATCACGTGAGCCTCCAGGAGACTTTCGATCGTGCGATAAATATAGGGTCACACAAAGTAACTGAATGTAGTTGATATCCTATAGTAGGTCCTAAAAATCCCATTTAAAAAATTCCTTCCACTCTCTAAAAATCACCTGATACAAATAATGGACACGTGGTAGCAGTCGTATAAGCTCCCCCAAGCTGCGTTATTTTTCAGTAGTAAACACCTAACAATCCAAATAAATATTTGGAAATAGGGAGGAATATATCCAAAATATTGATACCCATTGTGGTTAAAAATATCATTTTAAACATAATTTAATAGGAGAATGGTTTTTCTCTAAAAAAATTCAAATAGTCTTGTGAAACACCAGTGCCATTGCAAAAAAGGTCAAATGAAATGAAAAGGGAGGATGTGGGAGTGACTCGCGGCCATAAAAGACATGTGACACACCCCTAGTGGTCCTCAAGATGCCGCAAGACCCCAATGAAATGACCAAATAAACTCACAAAATACCTTTGGATTATCATCTTCATCATGTGAAATGAGTCATGCATGTATAGGAAACCAGGTGCTCCTCATTCAGCTCCCTAAGGAAAAATGGATGTATTTTTTCGATAGAATTATCGCACATCTCCATAATACAATAGTTTTTCATGTGATGAATCTTCAAGATGTAGAGTAATTATCTGTTATATTAGTCATGTAATTGTGTATGAAACTTAAAATTTGTAAAATAAAACAAAGGAAATAAAAGAGGGAGGTGTAGGAAACCTCTCACAAACATAAAATTATTACGACACACTAAGGAAGTCTGCAACATGGTCTGGGGAAACTCATGGACATGCCCCCATGATATTGTGGATATACCAAGGAAATCCATCCTTGCCTAACAAAATTTTCTAGGTAACACATATAGTATATCACAAACTTCATTCAATGGGAACTCTGAACTCACAAAATCCCTTTGACTTGTCAACTTGAAAATATGGAAGTCCTTCAGCATGGCCACATAATTCAAAAACTTCCACATTAATTGGAAAAAAACTAATAAATAAGGCATTGAAAAGAGGATCTTTTGGTCACTGTAAATCAGGAAACACCCATTACAATAGTCCACGATAGAGGATCACATAGATGCTTGGTACCAGATCCCATCTCTGACTCCATCATGGATTCATGAAAGAAATGATTCACTACTCGCATAAAATCTAGGGTGGAGAGTTCTATAAATTTTTTACCCTATCATGAAAAATGTATGAAAAAATTCCATCAAAACTACTACCTATCGCGACAAAAATAAATAAACTTTGGGAATTTTGTATCAGTGCTAGAGAATGTTTTTTTGGAGTAGTTGATCTCACAACTGACAAGTATTCCATCATGTAATATAACATAGAACAATTGGAGTGATCATGTGCTATGAATAAAATCACTTCTTGTGGTATATCATATATCATGTAAAGGAATGCTGAAAAAAAATGTGTGAGCATACCGCGCATCATCCAATTCATGCGAGATTAAAAATAAAATGACACTAAATAAATATAAGTCATTTGTACTATAAGGGATAGATAAAAATATTAATGGTGGAAGAATTAAGTAGAAAACATGTTCGCTATCTATCATGTGCTTCATGTAAACCATAAAAGACACACAATACCACTAGGGCATGTTTTACAGATCTCAGGATGTTCCATAAACATGTTATTTGGGTTATATGAAGTATTCTGGACATTTTAGAAAAAGTCTCATGGTCCCCCAAGGCATGTTACTTTAGACTCGTTGAATCCATCTAGGACTATGGCCTTAGCCTTTAAAAGTGCTTTAGATACATCACCTGAATCATATAATGACACCCACTCATGTCATCCAAGTATCAAAATCACATATGGGCATGTTAAATAGCTTTAATGATACCCTCTTTACAAGTGATCCCAGATTCATAATTCCCTCAAGACATATTGGCCAGGTCTCACAATGCCCTATAAAAGTGTCAGTCAAGACATGAGACACAATATAAGATATTTCATATTAACTCTCACAAAACCCTCTATATATTTCAACCAAATAATGATAATGACACTATAGAATTTCATCTAGATCATGTAGCACACTCTAGATAAGTCAACCATGTCATGAAATGGATTCCTAGACAATCCATTTGGGTCTTACGATGTCCTCTAGACAAGTCATCCTGGATCATGTGACAACCATCATATTTTCTATATAGTTTAATAGAATTCCTTTTAAAAAACCAACTAGATCATTTATTTGTATTCAAAAATTCTACGAAGAAACCCTCCATATCTGGTTGAGTGGACAATTAACGCATGTCAGGTGGGCATGCAGGCCAGATCAATAGGGAAACCTTAGTGTGTAAGCCCCAATCAATGGAACTATGGAGGCCCTGATACATTCCATAACCAGGATACATAAGACATGTACCATAGGTTTGAGATCTATATTAATCATCCATGGTGATCACAACATATAAGTTCCACATTCACAAGAAATAACATTGATTACTTACCACACCTTATTTCTCATAACTAGAATAGACCATGTGGGATTAGGGAGTTGTAATGTTCATGTCATCTACACAATACACCTCCACAAATGTCTAGGTAATCCTCATATTGTAATCCATGTTCAAGGGAACTATGAAAAATCTGATTCATGCAATAACCAGGATGTGTAAGAAACCGTTAAGATGTTTGAGCATTAAACTATTCATCTAGGGAATCTCATGACTTGAAAACATATTCCATGTTCAGTGTGTAAGTCATGATCAATAAGGAAACCTTAGTGTGTAATAACTAATCATGGGAACTATGGCCACTATGATTCCTTCCATAACTAGGATATGTTGGACACCTCCAAGAGGATTGGCCTCCTTATTAATAATTAATTGAATCCCAAGGCTTGATAGCATTTTCTATACATGGTGTGTATGCCTGGATCAATAGGAAAATATCTGTGTGTAATCCCTAATCAAGGGAACTATGACCACTCTTATTCCTTCCATAACCAAGATATATAGGAAACCTTATAGAGGTTCGAGGTTCATTATAAAACTGAACTACAATGATTCTGATTCCTTCCTTAACTAGGATATGCGGTCCATCTCCATAAGTCCCGAGATATACACCAAACATATCAAGGGAGACCCCAATGCATAAGTCCCTCAACTTCATAGAAATGACATTAATCATTTTATATCCATTATTTCTCAGATCGAGCATAACACATGTGGTATTAGGGAGTTTCAATAGTCATATCATTTACATCATGAGTCTCCACTAGCCAGAGAAATATAAGTATGTAATATCTAATAATAATCATGTCACATTCTCCACAACACAAGGGAATCTACCAAGGGACTAATCACAACGGAATATGATAAATTTGATTCCTGTTATTACTAGGATACTTATGGAGCCTTTATAAGGCCTATGCTCAAATAAACACCCCTTTCAATGTATGTCATTTGATGACTCTAACATCTCAACCATCAGTACCCAATCATTACCATGGACTAATCACTCTACCTTATCCATCAGCAGATTGAGAAATAAATTGAACTACGATGAAACTAATTCCTACCATAAACAAGATATATATTACATCTCCCTGATTCCTGAGCTATATAATAAATCCTCTTAGGTTGGTCCATGCAATTAAGTCCCACATCAAGAACAATAAAAAAATAATCATTTTATATCCCTTATTTCTCACACCAAGCATAGATGATATGGTATTAGGGAACTGAAATAATCATAGCATCCCCACCATAAGTCTCTACAATGAGAAGGCAAACATCAGTGTGTAAGCCCCAAACAAATGTACTATGAAAACTATGATTCTCTCCATAATTATAATATGTAGGACGTCCCTCCAAGACACAAGATTGAACACCTGGTGTCCTATAACACCCATATAATTCCTTTTAACTTGAATTAAACTATATAGGTCCAAACAGACTATAAGGGGTTTGATTCCCACAAAACCTAGGATATGTAGGATGACTCATAATGGCTCAATCCCCTACTCAGAATATCAACTACCTCTTTATGTGGCAGCACATTCCAAATATATTTGTTATATGGCTTCAACATATAATCAACCACCCATTACTAGAAAATGATGGAGAACATCGAATACACACAGATGGATTTAGTAAATATACCCTAGTTATTTCAACTAAAAGAGAATAAACCAATGATTTTTTAGGAAAACCGATCCCATATCGGTATTAGGAAGAGATTAAAAAATAAATGTTAAATCTATAAGAAAGTCCCATAGTAGGAAATAATTCCCCCCAAGAAGGGTATAATAATCCAACCCGCCCATCCTCTAGACCAATGTGAGTCCCCCAGAGTAAATGGTCTTGAAAACCTAGTTCAATGCCGATATTTGAAAAGAATGTATGTACCCAATTACAGATGTGTTAACCATTGGGAGTTTCAAGAAAATAATGAACAAATAGAAAAACCAATGTGATCGATTGAACAAGGCCTGAAACCCACACAACTAGTCAAACCACTGAGAAAAACCAATTCCACATTTCCTCAAAATACCAAAAAATGTTTCATCTTGCACATGATGTTGATATTATGTTTCCTTCCACTAATAATTTGAGTGATCGACCTCTAACTGATACCAGTTGATGGTGTGTGTTTTTTATGACTGATCTATATTTTTGAGTGATTATAATATTATGTGTGATATAATGTGTTAATTTTTTTAATTATTTTAAACATTTTTAAATTTTTATTTTTTAAAAAAATTAGTATTTGCGATGGATCTCTATATGTGTCACAATTGGGTATTTGTGACATGTCTCTCACAATTACTTAATTAAAAAAATTCATAATATTTGTGATGAATTTATCCAATGTTGAAAATAATAAATATTTGTAATGTCCTACTAAAAAACACAGTTTTGATGCCATTGTTTGTGACAAACTCGCATCTTAAAAACGAATACTCCAATAGTGTTTGATTGCCTTATTTTTTCATAATTGAATAATAATTTGATATAAGGGAAGAATCATTATGATATAAGATAATAGTTTTCACTTAATATATATCATTTTATATTCCCAATGTCTTTTCCACTAAGGATGCTGATAGTGGTTTGGGATCTTTTGATCACCTCACTCTCGAATATATTCAGGGAATGTTAAATCCTTTAATTACATCCTGGATGATTATGAAGATGAATGAAATTTATTACCCGATGGTTGGGTATGAAAAAGAGATTTATATCATTAATTTTATCCCCAATAATGTGACAGAGTCTTTCAAGTATGCTTTTTGATGATGTTATAAATAATATAAATCTAGTAATAAGTTATACTAGATGTATATTAGGTAGTAGAGGAATTTAGTACTTACGATGGATGATAAATTTGATATATATATATATATATCAACTCTTATAATGATGAATAAAATATTCCCAAAAAATTAAATATAATAAGGGGTGATCTACTTGAGGATTTATTGTGTTTCTATATCAATACTAGGATATATTCACTTAAATTTTTGTTTTATGTGGGTGGTCATTTTCCTATGCCGTTTTGCATGTTTTTTGGTTTGTTATTTTTGTAATCAATTTAACTTTATAAAAGATGTAATTCTTGGGAATTGGGTACTGCAATTTATAAAAATTGGATTTTGGTGTTTCCGATTTGGTTAGAAATACTATTGTATTTTAATGTGTGTGGGGTGTTCTGTATTTTCAAACATTTCTATGTTTGTTTTTATGTATGAGATTCTATTATTTAGATATTTAATTTTTTCATAGGATCTTTTATATTCTTGATTTTTTTGGAATAAATGTTTCCATTTTTTTAAAAAAAATTTATTCTAGGAAAAAACGATAGATAGAAAAATCACGATTTAATATTTTCCTCAAATACAACTAGTTGGTCCCATTGTCCCCAAAAAATCCATAGTGGGTAAATCCATATATTAAATATAATACTTTTAAAATGTTTCTATTTATTTTTGAAACACATCTATTTAATTTTCCATAAACAACAAGCCATATACACCATATCAATTATAATATTAAATAGAAATTACATAGATCACACTATATTTACATGATTTACCAAATTTAAAAACATACATGTAGTGTGCACATAAGAATGTTCCAATGTAATAATTAACCACTCACTATTTTTTCATTATAGGATTCATGTAAGGGTACCCCAAACCAAAGCTCTAAAAATTTTCAAATATTTGAATATCTCAATATTTTTTAAGGAATAACACTCACATCCCCTCTTTATTAGTTATTCTAATAATCTAATAGATATATTGGATCAATATACAATGAAAATCCATGAAAAAGTTTTTGAATAATACAATCCTAGAAAGTTTGTTTTCCCTTTGTCATTGTTTCATAATAAAAATTATTTTCATTATTTTGAAATCATCTAAACTCTTTAAATCATTGTATATTTCATCCATTTATCCTAAATTATTCTCTATTTAGTACAAAAATATGGATAATTCTCATTTCCTTTAAAAAAATCTATAATATAACATATTGAGTATTTTTACTATAAATGGAAAAGAATATATTTCCAAAAATATATCCAAAATTCTATATTATAATACTTCGCATAAAACTAACTTATTCAAAAATTAAATTAGGAAACCTATAACTTCAATAAAACTTCCACAAATTTAATTCAATTATTCCTTTTAAGTCTTGAATGATTCTCTTTATTTAATTATCCTTAAAAATTGTTCATGAATAATTTAAAATAACTCATTTTATGTTTTTATTTTTAATTACATATAATAGTAGATCAATATTATTCAAACATGTGTTTGAAACATTAATTTCACCCTTACATGGGACCAAATATCACTTACACGATCAATTGAATACTCAATTCAATTATACATGAACATTTGAATCATTAATTCTATGTTAAATAAATAGTTTAACCATCAGTTGAACCTCATACACTGATTTAATATTTTAAACATAATATAAATATATATTTGATATATTTTTATCACTTATAAAACCATTTTTAATTCATACACTTCCTTGGGAATCTTCTCTTCATTCTTATACAAAAAACATCAGACTTCACTCAAATCTGAAAACATCCTGAAACACTTTGAAACATAAATAAAAAAAATTACATTAAAAAAATATTGATAAAAAATAAATAAATTATTACAATAAATATAAAAAAAATTAATTTTATTAAAAATTTACAAATCACGGTTTTAGAATTATTTAAGATATTTACGTATTGATTGAATAATGTGGTTTCTAAAATATATTTGATGAGTTTTTAATGATGTTTGAGAGTTTTGATAAAATTTTATATCCATTACATTTCATCAAACATCATTATATTTATATAAGAGATATTATACATTAAATAGATAATTAAATTAAAAAAATTTTCAATACACCACTTTGATGTCATTAAAATGGATGAAGCACTTCATATTTCAATATTTTTCTATGTTATAGAGACATATGAAGGTGAAATTTATTTTAAAAACATGGTACATGGATTTATAATGTAGAAAATATATACTCTATAATGAAAAAAATAATACACATAATATACAATGAAAGACACGAACCTATCACTTTTCCATCATATATTTGAAATTAAATTTATTAGTGAATATTGTGATATATTTTTGAAAAATATTTTTTGATTTGAGATGAATAGAATTTTCTAGAACATAAATCAATTAATAAAACATATGTTGGAAAATTATATTCCACCATTAATTTTAATACATAGAATATTTCTTTTTATTAAATACTAAACCACACAAAACAAAGAAAAATTTATGGGTTTTATTTGAGAAGTCATTGAACATGATTTACAAAAACCAAGACCTAAAAAATTTACAATTACCCAACCTATAGAAATTATTTCATTAAATATATTTCAAGTGAATATTTTGTTTTAGATTATTAAAGTATTAATAAAACCTGTATGTAAAGAACTATAAATTTCAAGGAAATTTTTTTCTTAATTACTTTGGAATTTTGCGAGTCTGTGGCATCAGAAGACACCTGATTCCGAGGTCCGGTGTGCCCGAAATCAATTTCCGAAGTTTAGCTCGGGTACGTTCAGTGAACTAACGAGCGGGTTTTCCTAACTTTTGAACCGGTGCTCGGAATTGAAATCTGAGGGCACCGATGGAACTGAAGCACCGGTAATTTCTTAGGAACACCTTTTCTGGAGTTGTGTTTTCTCGGGAGTTGTTGTTAAAAATGAAGTGGTTTAATTAAAGAGTGAAATAAAATACATGCTGCAATTTTATTTCTACTCTGTGTAATTATAACCTATGTATGGAAGTTGAGGTGGGACCTACTATATCCTAACTCCTCTTGATAGGATATTAGTGAGGTGGGCCCACACGAGCCCCACCTTTTCAATTTCCTCAACCTCCCTTAAAGTTGGCAAACCGGCCCCATTATTTTTTATCTCCTCCGCATTAAAATATATGCCAATAAAACGCCTCACAAATTGGACAACGCACGTTAATTAATTTGGTTAATTCATTTTGAATTTTGAATATAGTTGGCATGAGTAATAAAATAATGAAAATCCTTATTTTATTATTGTCGAATCATTGTGTGGAGATTTTTGGAGAGGAGAGCTCTGGTCTTGAAGAACTTCATCTTCTTTGCGAAGAACACCGAGTCTACGATGAAGAACTCCGTCACCGCAAGGGGAGATCGTCGTGCCGTCTCCTATCCTCTCTGCAGCCGGTGAGAGATGCCTTCTTCAGAGAACGATGACGCGCCGCATCCTTCATCGGGCGAACACCGACGACGCTTACGGAGCCTCGTTCCACGATGCCGTCTTCCGCGACGTCATTTTTTTCCCGCGATGATCCTTGTTCGACGACATCTTCTAGGTAGGGGTGTGTTTTTACGAAGTTTTAATTATTTGCGTTCTTCGTTAAATATTTGGTCTGCTTGTTATCAATTTAATGGGAGGAGGTCGGACTGTCCGAACACGGCCGATCCTCCTCCCCCTTTGTGGTTGTATTCGTTGCGGCTCGAACGAAGGCGGCGCTGTGCAATTGCACCGCGCGGAAACAAAGAGGAACGCGGTGAAGAAGCATGGCGCCATCGCGCTGCGCCATTGAGGCCGAAAGAAGCAGCGACCAAAGTCGGGCCGTGGCATAGGGGCGTGACGCCATCGCACTGCGCCGGTTGGACCAAGGCCGTGGCCTTTAGCTGCGGCGGAGCATGGGAGGGCGGTCAGAGCAGCCAGTCGCCGGTGCTCAGGAGGCGGGATCGGCTGGTCCCACGCGGCACACTGGCCGACTGTTACAGCCGGCCAGATCTGGAAAACAGGGGGTTTGAACCCCCAATAAATGTAGCAGGGCAGACCCCCATGGGTCCACCGTCCGGTTCGAAGGGGGTGGCGGTTCCCCCCCTTCTGCGCTCATGCGGCGCGCGGCGCCCGCACCGGGCCGACCGGCCACGCCAGGCCAGGCCGCGCTGGCTGGGCCGGGCCGCTCCAGCCAAGATGGGCCGTGCCCTAATGGGCCAGACTCGGACCCGGGTCGGGTCGACCTGGTTCGGGCCGACCCAAGGGGTCTCGGGCCAGGTCGGTCTGGGCCCAAAACCCCGTAAAAATGGGCAGGTTTGTTAAAATGTTTGTAACATGGGATACAGACCTCTGATCGACACACCTTCAGTTGAGATGCGATCCTGGGATCGAGACTGTCGTTTCGGTATATTACACTCAAGGTTTCGGAGAACTTTGTGTATGGCCGGGTTGGTTCGAACACGAAACCAACCGGGCCCTCGGAGCAGAAACACTTATAACCTGAGCTCCAGACATCCGATTGACGTTCCGTCGACTTTGTTGGTTTCCTCTTAGTGAGACAGACCTTTTTTCTTACTTCGAACAAGGTTTGGATGCGGTTGGAGTATGGTTGCGTTGGTTTTGACTTAAAAACCAACCGTGCCCCTAGGACGAAAAAGCCAATAACTCTCAGACCGGGCATCCGATTGACGCGCCGTCTATCGTGTTGAGTTCTTATCGACGATAGGGGACTTTGAGATACATCAAATCCAGACTACATGTTATTTTATGTATCGACCTCTTGGCTCGTGGAGCGGACCCTCCCGGAACGAGCGTGCTGTGTGCGGGAACCCTAGAGCGGGATGAGACTTGACGACTGCTGAACGATCAACTCGGAGTGTTTTGGATAGCCCAATGGGGAGAGATTGGTTGTATCGGCAGACCCACGGCTGAAGAGATCTTGGTTGTAGAGGCAGACCCACGGTACTCAACAGAAGGAGTAACTCTATAGGCTATGAGGGGGAGCGTTTGGTTGTAGTGGCTGACCCATAGTGGGAAGCGCTTGGTTGTATCAGCAGGCCCACAGTACTCGACAGGTGGAGTACTACAGCAGTCCAAGGTTAGTGGGAAGCGCTTGGTTGTAGCGGCAGGCCGACTGTACTCGATAGAGGAGGAGTTCCCCAACAGCTATGGTTTTGACATCATGACTAAAATCCTGGTTTAAGCTGAGTCTTGACTTTCAATCATTATCTTCGATGTGATTGACTTGATATCCTGTGTATATTTGGATCTTGTTTTCCTGAGTGGATTAAGTTATGCTTTCCTATGTGGATTGGATAATACTTTCCTGTGTGGTTTATGTTATACTTCCCTGAGTGGACTAGGTTGTACATGAGCTTGTGAGATGGAGTTGTACTGGATTTGATGACTTAGGTATATGTATGGGCATATACCTAAGTAGTGTTGGATGATACTTCGTGATTGTATCTTTTCTTTGTGGTTTATCCTTTGTGGATTTAGGGAGACATTCGGGGGTATCGGGGTCCCCACTGAGTATCGTATACTCACCCCTGCATGAGCTTCGCCCGCACTACATTGTGTTGGTTGCAGAAAATGGACATCACTGATCGTGGTTGAGGCTTGTAGATCTAGACGGAACCCGTAGGTGGACTTCATGATGAGACGGTACCCAGAGGTGGACATGAAGACGAGACGGTACCCGGAGGTGGACTTCATGACGAGATGGTACTCGGAGTTGGACTTGACGACAAGAGGGTACCCAGCGGTGGACATCACAACAAGACGGTACCCATAGGTGACAGACGGGCGTGAAGATCTGAGGTGGCCATCTGTACCTACCCTTCAGGTAGGGACTCTGAAGGACGATCCAGGAGCAACTTGACACCTTCCTAATATTTTTTTCTTTTTCTTGTACTTTACTGTTGGGCTTGTATTTCCGGCCCCCTTTGTACTTCAGCACACTTGTTATATTTATTTACTTAGTTTTTGCTTCCACTTTACTCTGGTTGTGTGTGTGTTTACGTTCTATAAAGGCAATGCCTTCCCAGTTATATGGATTTACGCCTTGGTGCTAGTCACCAGTGTTGTACCCCACACTCTTTGATTTTCATGATCACAATCACTTTCATATGTGTTTAACTTTGTTTTTAAGTGTTGTGGATGATAGGAAAAAGATTGCCAAAGGATTGGCCCAAGAATGGACAAGAAGTGGACTGAAATTCAGTCCACCGGCCAGCCGGTGGCTTCCCACCGGTCGACCTGTGGCACCCAGCTCAAATAGTATTTGCTACTGTCTTGCCACCGGCCAGCCGGTGGCTCCTCACCGGTCGACCGGTAGAGCCTGGATCAAGACTCTTCCTCTCTACCAAGGCACCGGCCAGCCGGTGGAGATGTACCGGTCAGCCGGTGGCCCCTGGACAGGAATCCAATGTCTTTTTGCAAACACCGGCCAACCGGTGGAGTTGTACCGGCCAGCCGGTGGAGCCAGTCAAACTAGCCGTTGGGCTTTTGACCAGCCTGTCCATTTGGCTCCCAACGGCTCTCTAAGCCTCTCCAACGGCTCCGAAGGCCCCCAATGAGTTCCTAGCCTATAAATAAAGGCTGAGGAAGCCCCGGACACTAACCCAAACACTTGCAAAGCCACTATACTCATTTTCCATCAATTGGCCAACCTCCGGTGGACTTCCTCAACGGAACCTCAAGTGCTCCAACAACTTCCACATCCAAGGAGCACATCAAGAAGCTTGGGAGAAGCACGCTACATCAGCTCCACCAATCCAATTGGCGCCCAAGTCTTCCTCCAATACGGGTTTTATTGTTTATTTCTTTTTGAGCTTTAAATTTGGGTTTGTGCCTACAAACCCCAAACTCTTTCCTCATCTCCTTTTCTTTGGGTTCTCACACCACCACTAAGGTGTGAAGAGGTTTCCAAGCCTTACCTTGTAAAAGGCTTGAGATCGGTGAGCTAGCCTTCACCCGTAAAAAGGCTAGTGGGTTATTGCTTAACCATCAAAAGCATTGGGTTCTTGCTTAACCACTAAAAGCAAGCTGTAATAGGTCCTAGTGCTACCTCAAAGCCTAGTGGGTTTCTTGCTAAAACCATTGAAAAGAAAGCGGTAGGAATCTCTCAACGGTTGAGTTGGGAGCGGAGACGTAGGCCGGGTTTTGGCCGAACTCCGTTATCAATTTCGTGTGTCTTGCCTTCTTTATTTCCGCTGCATTATTCAACTTTGATTTTAATTGTTAATCAATTTTTTAAAAGGCAATTCAACCCCCTCTTGCCATCATTCCCTCCTTGCTTCTTCCGACCCAACAATTGGTATCAGAGGGGTAATTTGAGTAATACCTTAAAAGGTTTCAAATTCAAAGATCCATTGTGATGGCATCCACCTCTTTCGCCCCCGAGGGCTACTCTTTGGGTCGGGCTCCATTTTTTGATGGGTCCGACTATAATTATTGGAAAACCCGCATGACTACTTTTCTTAGAAGTATAGGGTATCCCATTTATAAAATTGTCATGCAAGGTTACACTTTGTCTACCCCCGACGAATCCAAATGGACCCAAGCCGACATTAGAAATTTTGAGCTAGATGGCAAAGCCATGAATGCTCTTCATTGCGGCCTTGACCGAAATGAATTTAACCGAGTTTCCACTTGCACCTCATCTCATGAAATTTGGAAACTATTGGAAGTAACCCATGAGGGCACTAACAAAGTTAAAGATACTCGGTTAGATATGTATAGACAAGACTTTGAATCTTTTTCAATGCATCCAAATGAGTCTATTTCTGAAATGTTTACACGCTTCACTGACGTTTGCAATGGTAGAAAATCTCTTGGTGATGATGTTTCAGCCGAGACGATGGTCAAGAAGATTCTATGGGTCCTTCCGAGCTCATGGGCACCAAAGGTGACGGCGATCCAAGAAGCTAAGGACGTCAAAAATATGCCGGTAGAGGAGCTCATCGGATCCCTAATGACATATGAGATCACAATGAGGAGGCAAGCTCAAAAGGAGGGCACACCAATCAAGACACCAAAGAACATCGCCCTCAAGGTACAAAAAGAAGTAAGCTCCTCCTCATCCTCATCTTCCTCATCTTCATCTTCTTCAAGCGGCGACTCGGAAATGGAGAATCTCGCCCGCCAAATGCACAAATTTATGAAGATGCACAAGAAGAAGAAGAAATCCCGCAAGCATCGAAAGCAAGAACCCACCGCAAGATCCGAGCCCAAGGTGAAATGCTACGGGTGCGGCGAAAAGGGCCATTACAAGCCCGATTGCCCACTCAACAAGAAACGGGCCACGCACAAGGAGAAAGGAAAGAAAAAGGTCCTCAAGGCCACATGGAGTGACTCCTCATCATCCTCCTCCTCCTCCTCGAGCGACAACGGTAACAAATGCCTAATGGCATTCCATGAGGTAACTTCTTCCGATTCCTCCTCCTCTTGTTCTTCAAATTCAAATTCTTTAAATCATTTATCTTATGAAGAACTCTCACATGCTAGAGATCAACTAGAAAATGGTTTTCATGAGCTTTCTTCAAAATTTGTCGCTTTAAAAAAGTCTTTCAAAAAACTCTCTTCCGAAAAAGAACAACTTCTCAAAGAGAAGGAAGAGTTGACCCTTAAAATCCAAAATTTTCCAAATGTTGATTCTATGGAATCAACCATCAAAGACCTAAGGGAGACCCTAGTTAAGTTCACCCAAGGGGAACAAAATCTTTCAAATTTGCTGGGTTCTCAAAGGGTTTCTAGGACCACTCATGGACTTGGCTATACCAATAAAGCCTCCTCCTCCCATGCACCCACTGTTTTTGTAAGGGGGAGCTCCGATTTTAAATTTTGTAATTATTGCAAAAAACCCGGGCACCTTATTTATGAATGTAATTGTAAAAATGCCCGGTACGGTCAACCCAAATCGATTTTTTATTCGGACGAATTTTATAGGAGAAGACCCGCCATGAGGCAAGTGTGGATTGAAAAATCCCTCTTGGCGAGTCTCTCCGGGCCAAAATTTATTTCCTATCCCCGGTGATTTATTGTTCTTATTTAGGGGGAGTTAGGATCTTTTAAGCTTTATTGTAATTTCAAAATTTTCGATTCCAACTTTCAATTTCAACTCTTGGTTTCAAAATTTTCATTTCAAAATATTCAATTCGAATTTTTCATTTCAAAAATTTCATTTGGTTTCAAGATTCAAATTTCAATTTGTTTTTGATTTAAAACTTTCAATTCAAACTGTTATTCAATTTTTTTTCAATCTTTCAAATTTCCAAAATTTCAATTGATTTTCAAATCTCAAATCTTGGTTTTCAATTGATTTCCCTCAATCAAGTTTTATGCCCCACGCTATTTTGATAATCACAAAGGGGGAGAAATTTCTTGATTGATTGGGGGAGAATCTTTTCTCTCATGCTTAGTATTTATTTTCAATTTATCATTTAGGCATTCCTTTAATTTATGTTTTTACATTGCTTTGATAAGTGATTGTGATCATCAAAATAGGGGGAGATTGTTGTACCCCACACTCTTTGATTTTCATGATCACAATCACTTTCATATGTGTTTAACTTTGTTTTTAAGTGTTGTGGATGATAGGCAAAAGATTGCCAAAGGATTGGCCCAAGAATGGACAAGAAGTGGACTGAAATTCAGTCCACCGGCCAGCCGGTGGCTTCCCACCGGTCGACCTGTGGCACCCAGCTCAAATAGTATTTGCTACTGTCTTGCCACCGGCCAGCCGGTGGCTCCTCACCGGTCGACCGGTAGAGCCTGGATCAAGACTCTTCCTCTCTACCAAGGCACCGGCCAGCCGGTGGAGATGTACCGGTCAGCCGGTGGCCCCTGGACAGGAATCCAATGTCTTTTTGCAAACACCGGCCAACCGGTGGAGTTGTACCGGCCAGCCGGTGGAGCCAGTCAAACTAGCCGTTGGGCTTTTGACCAGCCTGTCCATTTGGCTCCCAACGGCTCTCTAAGCCTCTCCAACGGCTCCGAAGGCCCCCAATGAGTTCCTAGCCTATAAATAAAGGCTGAGGAAGCCCCGGACACTAACCCAAACACTTGCAAAGCCACTATACTCATTTTCCATCAATTGGCCAACCTCCGGTGGACTTCCTCAACGGAACCTCAAGTGCTCCAACAACTTCCACATCCAAGGAGCACATCAAGAAGCTTGGGAGAAGCACGCTACATCAGCTCCACCAATCCAATTGGCGCCCAAGTCTTCCTCCAATACGGGTTTTATTGTTTATTTCTTTTTGAGCTTTAAATTTGGGTTTGTGCCTACAAACCCCAAACTCTTTCCTCATCTCCTTTTCTTTGGGTTCTCACACCACCACTAAGGTGTGAAGAGGTTTCCAAGCCTTACCTTGTAAAAGGCTTGAGATCGGTGAGCTAGCCTTCACCCGTAAAAAGGCTAGTGGGTTATTGCTTAACCATCAAAAGCATTGGGTTCTTGCTTAACCACTAAAATCAAGCTGTAATAGGTCCTAGTGCTACCTCAAAGCCTAGTGGGTTTCTTGCTAAAACCATTGAAAAGCAAGCGGTAGGAATCTCTCAACGGTTGAGTTGGGAGCGGAGACGTAGGCCGGGTTTTGGCCGAACTCCGTTATCAATTTCGTGTGTCTTGCCTTCTTTATTTCCGCTGCATTATTCAACTTTGATTTTAATTGTTAATCAATTTTTTAAAAGGCAATTCAACCCCCTCTTGCCATCATTCCCTCCTTGCTTCTTCCGACCCAACAACCAGCCCCTGGCCTATGGAAGGCGAGCTTGGGGTAGTTATGACATAGGCCCTAGGGGACGGGTCGTGACACTGTAAATTAAAATAATCCACACATCCTCTTAGTGTCCATTTTTTAATAAATACAATTTCATAAAAATTTTCACATTCTTTATTCATGAAAAATAATTTGAATTGAAACACTCAAATCATTAGTGTTTCTATTCATACTTCAAACTTGTACAATAATTTTAAAAAATTGGGCAAGAATATCAATTTTATTAATTGATATAATATAGAATATAAACATGTTAGTCCATTTAAACACACAAAAAACCCTTGAATAAACCTTTCCTTTAAAAAATATAAATTGAGCACATAAAAATCCCACATTCATTCATGAAATAACATTTATTAATGATTTTAATTAAATAATATCATAGATAGAGTTAATAATATTTGAATACATATTGGGACATTATATTCTTTATCTCCATTTCAAATCATCCTTCATATGGAATATCCATTTTGATTACTTCCAAAATATCATATTTGGAAGCTAATTCATTACAAGATTCATTTGAGAGATATATCCCATGATAAATCATGATCATATATAATTATCAAGTACCATAACATGAATAAAAAACATAAAATATTTAATTATCCAATACCAAGTAAAAAACACATACAAACAAATGTCCCAATCTATAATTACAAATATTAATTTTGACCAAATAAAATAAAAAATAAATACCCCTTACACTATTAAAATTTTTTATTTTAAAGTAAATATTTTTATAGAACAATTACAATTGAAATTTACTTGGTAAATTATGAAATATTTTATAAAAATATTATTAAATAATACCAAATAAGCTTACGAGTAAATGATATCATGTGGAAGTATTCTCAAAGGACAAAATTTTTACACTTTTTTTAAGGATATCCCAGGAATAAAATTTTAAAAGAAATTTATATCATTATTTTAAAAGGAAACTAAAGGATAATAAAATGTTTCTTTAATTACTCTATGAGAATAAACAAATTATAAAATAAAGTATTGAATATGATTTTAGATGAGAAAAAATTGATAGAAACCATTAAAATACATCAAATAAATGTTTAAAAGAAGAGTTCCCTTATCTCGAGTCCCAAATCTCCTCATACATTCTCTACGACATAGAATAGTAAAATTATATTAATTATTAACATCATTTAAAAAAACATTGATCTTTTGTTCCTTAAAATTTTCCTCTTATATAATTTTTATTCAAGTTTCATTAATTTAAAAAATTATAATTTTTTATGTTGTTTGTTTCGTGATTATTTTTTCCATGACTTCCTATGATAACAGTGTGTAGTAGTAATGGTAAAATATCATTTTCCATGGGTTAAATAATATTTATATGTGTAATTTCACTATTTCCATGTCATTATATATGTATGGGTGTACAATATATCTTGAAAACTCACCATTTAGATTATATTCCTTGAAAACCTCATTTTTTATAGTTAAAAATAACTATGATTGTTGACCTTTAATTCCATTATTATGATTAATTCCTTACAATTGAATAATAATAATAATAAAATTAATTTTACAGAAATGCAATATTAAATCATAACGTTTATTTTTTGGAATATCCCTAGAAAAAATATGTTCAAAAAAATATCACCATTCCCTTTGATAACGTAAAAATAAAAAAAATTGAGAGTTGTATTTAAAAATAATTTAAAAGAAAGATAAATAAATGAAATATTTAATTTTTAAAGAAAATATTATTTGGCCAATATATTATTTTTAGGTTAATTTTACATATTTCATATGTTACTATAAATAGTAAGGGAGTAAATGAAAAAAATATCTAACATTTTCAAAAAATTATTATTTTGATGTAATATTGGGTTATAAAAAAGTGTTTTACAAGAGGTAATGAATAATATGTCATAATGGATCAAAAATATTCTAATACCCTATATATTTATTTAACGTATAAAAATAAGAATTGTTTTAAAAGATATTTAACATGTAGAATAAAAAATATAAATGAGGAAATATGGTATGAAATTCCTTCTTTCCTCCTCCAACAACCTCCATTGGATTTATTCCAAAGCCTTTGTAGAAGGAGATTTTGGAAAGGAAGAAGACTTATGAACATGAAAATTGATGTTTATAAAGGGATTCATGTTGAATATAGAAAGTAAAAACTCTTATATTTGGTTTAGAATGGTTAGAATCGATTTTAGTTCATATAAAAAATTTCAATAGCATGTTCACGAACATTATATCTTTAAGGGTCAGTAATGTAATTTTAAAATTGAAAGTGGTTTAAAAGGGAAAATAGATGACATGATTAAATGTTACCCATCCCACCTTATTCATGATAATATTTAAATTTTCTACCAACTTATATATTAATTTTAAACATTAAATACCTTTTAAAGTCAATTTTAGGGTTATTCTCATAATTTGGATTTAAAAATTTGAATATAACTATGGAATTTGAATTTAGGAATTGACATAAAAATATTCCTAAAATTCTATTCCTAAAATTATTTCCACACCATAATTCATCCCAAACATATAATTTTAAATATTTTTTAAAAACATTTACTTGAGTTTTCAACTACTTGGACAAGTACTACATTGATGCTCTAAATACATTATTGATAATAATACTCTAATTTATTACTAAAAATAAATCAATAGGATAAATATATATTATTATTCCGATATATATATTCTTTAAAAAAATTTCATAAAAATAATTTATTCTAATTTTTTTATTGACATTAGTTTTCATATTTGAATCTTATCTTTTTGGAGCCCATCAATGCACTGGGGAAGATTTTTGATAATTAAAATTCTAAATAATTTTTAAAAGAATGAATATTTGTAAAAATTAATTATTATGAACCAAATTTATCTCTTACCATCAAGATAATACTTATCTCTTACTAGAAACTTTATTTAAGACATTAATTTTACATTTCCAATGTGGTGTAAGGACTTCATCAATACCAATAAATGTTTCCACAGTTTCTTTTATATATTAATTAAATTGTATTAACTAAATAATAATTTCATATTATTCTTATTATATAATCATAAATGATATGTTCCATATGTTTTATGAAATTTTGTTTCATATTTATATCATGAGGATTTAATAATAGACATGGTATTGGAGAAACTATAATTATTAACTATTCACAAAAAAAATATTTCTCAAGAAAATATAAAAAATAATTTGAAATCCATTTTGTCTTATTGATATTCTAAAATTTATAGAACTAAAATTTAAATAAAACTATATAGCACATGAGAAAAAAAATTCTTTAGAATAAGAACTATTTAATTTTTGAATAAAAATCATATTCTTATTCTATACCATAATGAACTTATTTATAAAATTATCATAATGATAAATATTAATATTAATACATTGAATTAATAATAATATTAAGAAAATATTGACCTTATTTATTATAAAAATTACATATGTTGCTACATCCTCTTCCCCTTAATGATACTGCATCCTAATAATTTTTTCATAATTGAAAATATTTGGGTATACAGTTTCTCATAGGTTATTTTTGTTCCCATGTTTCTTATTCAATCATATGACTCATCCAAGAAACATTAATAAGAAATGTTACATTATTTCAAAAGACATTTCCTTTATGATCATGAATTTAAACTAGTTTTCTTTCATAAGAAATAATCTCCTCTTAATGTTCTTGTTTGGGGAACAGTACATGAGATGCATCTAGAATATATTTCCTTAGTAGAGAAAAATGAAAAAAAATATATACCTAATAAAAAATTAGAGTTAAGTCTTCTTGAAACCCCAATTATCCAAATTTATATATATGATTTAATATTGACAAATAATTGTCCGAATAATTTCCCTTTAAAAACACTAAATCATTGTTAAAGACCACTTTTTTCTCAGTATTTCCTTTTCAAGATTGAGGTAAGTGTGGGTGGTCAGAATTTAGAAAAATAGTATTATGAGGAATTCAAAATTTTTAAATTGTATCAACGTCAGGAATTGTGATTTATGGATTGAATTATGGATCACATCCTGATCAGTTTTGAGATATAATTATTGGGTATATCTAGAAGATATTTTTAGAGTGAATTAGTTTTTGATATAGTGAATTAGTTTTCTAGTTTTAGGGACACAATGACTTAATTTTTGGGAAATTTGAGAAATAAAGAATTCATAGCGGAAAATATAATTTAACATCCTGAATTTTGTTTTACTATAATTTTTATGTTGTATTATATTCTTATTTTCCCCTTCTATAGAGGGATTTTATTTTTTATTTTCCATATTTTTTTGATGAATGACAAAGGGATCTTATTGGGTTGGTGTTTTAGGGAACATTGGATTCCCATTGAAGAGGTAATCAGAGATAGGCACTTGGTGTTCCATTAATTCTCAAAGAACATTGATACCATCTTATAGATCTAGTATATATCTTTCATTTTTAATGTTTTAATGTGACAGTGTTATATGATTATGCTTTAATCCTTTAGGTAATGGTGGATCCAACCCAATAAAGATAACAACATAGGAATATAATGTAATAATGGAGTTGTGGATTAGATTTATTATTGATTTTGGTTTTATACTTTTTCATGTTTTTGTTTTTCTAAGATAGTGTGTTTTCATTCTCTTTATGTTTTTTTATTATTAGGGTTTATTTGTGAGAACTTTGAAAAAAATATAGATATATAATAATTATAATTCCCTAATTTATGAAATGGGAATGTAACCTATTATTATTTTATTCTATGTTTTTTATGGAATATGAATGTAATGTTAAAAACATGTTTCAATTTTTTGATGATTTTTATAAATGATAAGTTAAAGGATTCATATTTTTTAGAAACTATGTATAAGAAACTAGTGAATTCAAGATAGGGATTAAATTTTTTTTTCTAATGGTAAATAATATGGGGATATGATAACCCTTTATTATTCTTTAAGGCTTTTATTCCTTATTTATGTGGCCTTAGTAAGTTTTCATATTCCTAAAAAAATATTATTTTTAAGTTATGTGTGATATATGAACTTTTAAATCCCTGATATTTTTTTATAACATTTCATGGTTTGTTTTATAAATGATAAATGGTTTTGGAGCCCAGGGATATTTGAGTTTTTGTTTTTTATGGTTTAGATACTTGGATGAGAAATGGGTAGGGATCTGGGGCTATGGTGATGGTTGATGTTGGGGATGGTGGGACAATTTTTGTTATGTTCAACTGTTTTGGACAATAGGGTGGGAGGGACATGTTCAATAAGAATAATTCATGTATATGAATTTTATTAATTGATTTTTATTGCATGGATTATTGGAAGAAAGTTATTTTATTATTTTCCCACTAATTGATGCAGTCAGGATCTCTTCATGAAATCTGTATTTCTAATGTGGTATCTAAGGGGGAGTTTTAGAGGACATGGATTATTTAATAATGTTAAATAAATAAAAAAATAACTCATGGGTTGGTGTGTTGTTGATGACATGAATTTTGAATGGAAGTTAATCATAATCAATGAGAACCATAAGAATATTTAATGAGATTCTCTATGGATAATGTGTGTAAAATATAGAATTTGTAATTTGGATTAATATACCAAGTAGGATTTAACAAAATGCGTAAACTAAATTTAATGAAAATTATATTATTGATAATACATTTAGGTGAATTAATACTTTTTTGGAACTTATCTTAAGAATATTAAAATTATAATATTTTAATAATATTAATTAATGGTTAATTAATAAATTACTATGAACTTGATGTTTGTGTTATTGTTTAATATATAGTCCTTAAGAGTGGTAGCTGGGGTTCCCATGTGATTGTAGAGATGAATGATTCTAATTCTAGGTATATTCTATTATTGTGATTTGTGAATGATATTATTTATATTTTTTGATTTTATACACCACCCTACACTCATTTGTAGGGAAAATTACACCAAAATGTTTTGGATGGTGTTTCCCCCAATAACCAAGATAGTGAGAAAATGGATGGATAAATTCATCCTCTATGCATATCTCATTTAGTAAATAGATGATTAAGAATATTATGGGCTATAGGGGATTATAGTATATGTATAATTCATATTCAATATATTAAATCCCTCAGATAACTATACATTTATGTTTGAGAAGTAATATATTTATATATTGTGCAAACTTTTATCTATTCATACCATCTTTTGATTCCAATGAGTCCATGTGCATGGGCTATGATGGATTAATGTCTATTTCATTTAAATAGGCTATAATGTCTTATAAATATACACTTGGTAAAAAACTGGATGGGGATGAGGATGAGATGGATTTATAGACTAATGATAAGATGTGATATTCGTCCTTGCATGAGAATGAGGTATATTGGTTTGAGGACTGACTCATATCAGGGATGAATTATGTATGAAATGGATACACATAGGATGCGTGGAATTGGGGTGTGTGAGGAAAAACCAACAGATAAGTAGATTCATGGTACCTTTATATATAAATAAATGCTATTTATATATAGGGGTATACATCTAAGTGTTATTTGGTGAGAGATACATTATGGGGATGGGGAATCTTGTATAACCTAATTTGGTGATGATTTTATTCACATTGTTTATTCATTCAGATTTAGTATTATTCTTTCACATTTTTAATGAGAAGAATCAAGAAGGATCCCACTAAGAATATATATTATACTCAACCAATGTATATATAAATATTTTTCATGTCATAAATAATAGAGTAGTGAACGGGTAATAGATTAATTTCTTATAAGAGTTGTTTAGAATGTCTAAAGAGTTATTATTTTTTTGCTACACATTCTTACTATTAGTGATTTTAGTTTTCCATTCAGTTAACCTATGGATTTAAGTGTATTGTAATTCCTTCTTGGTTATTCATGGTGTTGATTTTTGATTTTATATAGTATATATAATTACCTAAACTTATAAAGGAATTTTCCTCCCATATGTGTGTGATTGATACACACTCATTTCTAGTCACTAACAAGTTTCCTAATAGAGGTGGGTTATGAGGTCATTATCTAACTTTATTTATTATCTATCCAATTTTGGTATATTTGGAGGGAAGGAGTCCTAAAAAAGAAGTGTCAAAGGAAAATTTTGAGAGATTGGATAGAGTTTGGAGTTACACCTGGGTTAGGAAACATGGGTCTGTAGAGAAATAGTATCATATGGGGTTAGTATGTAATGTAAAAAATGGTGATTGGCTAAGAAATATGATTTTATAGACACCTATGATCTGATTTAATGGATATTATTTTTACTCAATATGCATGGAAATGAGATTATTCTTGTAGTGAAGATACCTAATTAGGTGTCATGCATCATGATATTCTATAACAGTGCTCAAATATGGGTAACCAGTGGGAAATAGATTAAAATGAATGAATTAGTTAACCATAAAATTTTATTTTTTATCATGTTTAAGATAAATAAGGTTTGTTATTTTAAAAATATTGAATCAGGTCGACATCCTAATTAGGTTTGGGTAGATTAGTTTTAGCAAGATTCTCCAGTGGATCATCCAAGAGTGGATCTCAATGATGAAAAAAATTAGAGGATACCCCATGAGGTATTTTTCAATGTCTCTAAAAGGTATGAGGGGAATATTTCAAATTAGGTGACAGATCATTTGATGGAGGAGGTAGTGACATGCTTTAAATCTATCTGTTCTCATTTGGGGAACTGAGAATATTGAATTGTGGTGATGACAAATCGCTTATATCAATATTGGTCTTTTTTTATCCTTAGGGATATGAATGAGTTGTCTATTTCTTGGTATAAGTTTAGTGATCTTATTTTAGATGATTTTTTTTTATTTTATCACTAAGGTGGATTACCAGTAGGATAAATTTTATCTTTTAAGCATATTTCTAGTGTTTTAGAGTTTAGTATATGCTATAATAACCTCATGTGTTATGATTTAGACCTATTTCTAGGTGATAAGGCTAGTGTGAGGAATTTTATTGAGGATTTTTAATTAAGTCAAAAATTATCTTTCTTACTTTTCCATTCCTTTTTTTGATATCAAAACTCTTTCTTAAATACATAATTACAAACTTTCATATATCCAAATATTTTTAGAATGTTTTTGTAGAAAACTTTATATTTTACCATACTTAGAATAAGTCTTTAAGTACTTGAGTCTAAACATTATTCTTCATTACAATCATCATAATTTGAATGTTTCTGATTAACTAGACTCTCGTTTATTAGTTCTATATGTTAGAATTTCTGTCATAACTATCATAGTGACAAATTCGTTTTTATTTGGTTCATACCAGTACAGATAACATTGAAATGATAGTCAAAGAGATTATCATATTGATCGAATTAAGGATGTCCATCAGACTTACAATAATGTTAATCTAAATATGAAAAAATTATTTCTATCATAATGGAATATTTTTTACCCTATAATGGTGTAAACCAATATGTATTTGAACATTCTGTAATTCCAGATTGATATGATCTATCAAGTGACAGGTGTCCAAGTCCTCACTACAAACACAAAGAAAATATGATCATTGGGTGATTAAGATGACCATTGGTAAGTTCAATTATAAATATGTATTCATTATAAGAGTTTTAAGAATGATGATCCATTTTTAATTTTTCATTTACAAGAGAGATCTAAATATTACCGAGCATGAACATCTTCTTCTTAATTATTTGTAATTATTTTAGAGTTTTGGAGTTCTTAATGAAAACTTGTCTGATTGTCTTCTTAAGAACTATTTTGTAATGGTTTTGGAATGTGATATGTGATTAAGATTGAGGGCTTCAGGGAATAAGAAGACAAATAATCTGATAATCTTGATTGAGGGATCATGGGAATAGTGAGATAGAGAAATCCAATCCATCAGATTAAGGGCTTCCATGGCTAGGATTAAATAACTAATCTTGGTATCGATTACATTCCTTGCAGAGTAAAGAAAACATTTCCTGTAAGTATTAACAAATTATACCTTTAGTTAATGTTTTCAGGTACCTCACTCTTAAGGATAAAGAATATTTATCTTATTAAAAATATATGTATATAATTCTTACATTATGTTTCTATTGTAATGCTTGTTTCTTTATAAGTAATTATCCTGCTACATTATATACAAATGAAATTGAAATACCATTTTCATCTTTATTTATTGTTTGTTTTATCTATAGTAAACCAATTATGATAAAAAAAACTCTGATTAATTGTATCCATAGTGATTATGATCTTTTTTAATTTGATATAGTTTGTTTGACTGTGAAACCGATTCTTTTACTCTGATTAAATCATATTGATTCTATGTACAATTATATAACTCTAATATATTGAAATCAATATTCATTATGATACTTTTTTAATTGGACTAAGGGTTGAGTATGAATATGATATTTTTACTTAACATGGTATTTGGGATTGATTAGTTTAATTCTTATAAACAAGAACTATAACACTACAATTCGTACCCCTCTTGTATGAATGGATTTCACAAGCTATACAAATCATATATTACTATAAAATAATTGGTATCATATCTAATTAAATATATTTATAATTTTTTTATCCAAAAATTGGATTACATGATGTTTTTTTACTTATTTTTATCATTTTTCATGTTCCATAATGTTTTTATATTAACATTTTGTTTATAATATTTACTATAGTAACATTGTTTTGGAAAAGAAAAGTCTTTTATTAAAATTTAAGGTCTAAATGTCGGTTCAATAGATAAAATGAATCAAAAAAGACATCATATATTCTATGGTGCTGACTGCGAGGACTAGAAAGATAAAAGACATATTTCACTTATTAACAATGGGGTTGATAATGTCGTCACGATTATTGGAAATTATAATATTCATGATAAATAAGTTACAACATTTACTAATGCTGAAGGACTAGAATATACGTTGAATTATATATTAAGGAATACTTTTTTATACTCCACGACAAGAAGAATTTATAGTCAAATCTCATCGTGTAAAGTTTCAAACAATATTTGTAAAATGACAGAAGTTATACATTTTAAAACAACAAAGGTTATAGAGACTAGAATGGAAATGTTAAGAGCTGACTATCAAGACATAGATTTTCTAATTGGTGAATCAGTTAAAAAGAATTAATGATTTATGACTATTATAAATAGTTTTTAGGCTATTGGAGAGAAAAATATTGATGAAGAAACTCTTCCAGATAAAATAGTAGGCATTATGCTCAGTGAGTGGTAATTAAAGAAGATAGTTGTTGATAAAATAATAAAGATAAGTAATATTAATATTGATGATATAATTGGAACACTTACGAATTATGAGAAATGAATGAAAACAGATACTGAAAAATAGAAAAAAATGGATGAGTTGCTTTTTCTATTATATTACGACCAAAATTTTAATCTGTTGATAATGTTTGAAGAAGTCCATGATAGAAAAAATTTGTTACAAAATCTAATTATAGTACTTATAAGAATTCTTAAATTTAATTTTATAATCTCACTAGAAGTATGAACAATATTATTGGAAATATGGTTTTTCAATACCAATATAAGAAAGGTAATAAGGATAGAAATGAAAATAAATATGATTTCACTTGATATGAATGAAAGAAAGATGGATATATCAGACCATAATGTCCAAATATGAAATGGAAAGATAGGAAAGATAGAAATTCTGAAATAAATTTCCAGAAATATTATAAATAGAAAGGTAAGAATGTTTAAAAATATTATAACACAAGGAGTTCTAGTGGAGGTCACTCTTCTAAAGATAATTCTGAGAATGAAAGTTGTAGACCAAAAAACATGGGCCATTTTGATAAAGTACATGAGGTAAATAAATGTCTCATGGAAAAGTAATAAATAGATACAAACCTTAAAAATATTTATCTTAATTCTAATTATCTTGATAATAAGGATTAAATGTCATATAATGATGAATTACCCTCAGTATAATATAATTCATTACCTTCTTATGATGAATTCTCAGGTTTTTCTAAATTACATGAGAATAAAATCTATAATGTTTGAAAAAATATGATAAGGATAATTTAGGAATGCGTATTTTAATAAATGAAATAACATATCATTATAAATATCTTGATAAGGATAATTCCAAAAAGGATAATTTTTTCAAAATTTTTAGAAAATGTAATTTAAAAAAAATTCATTACAAACTATGTTTTTTAAACTAAATTAAAAATCTATTACTAAAGAGGATAATAATTTATTTAGAAAAATAAAAAAAAATTTATTATTTGAAGAATATTTTTTCAAACTTTACCACCAGTAAATAAAACTTTGATAAAATGTACAAAAAAACCCATCCTCATGGGAATTATTCCTGAATGATATTTTCTTATAAAAACCAAGATTTCAATAAAAATTCTTGGTTCCAAAAAATAAAACTTTTTTCACTATATGCCAAAGTGGTGGCGATTTTAAGAAAAACTGTTCTTTAAATAATGTCTAATATAAAAATTACCAAAAATAATTCTTTTCTAAACAATTGGGGATTCCTAAAATTTTATTTTCTCACATTACCACACCCAAGAAGGTTTGGGTAATGAAATTATAATGTTTGTTTTCAATAAAACAAATATTATACCAACAAAAAGAATACATGGTACATGGATAGTGGATTTTATTGGCATATGACTGGTAAAAAATACAATTTCAAAAACATTATCAATATGAAAGTTGGATAATTTACTTTTGAAGATAATGCTTAAGGAGAGATTATTAGCACATGTAATATTTTTCTTATTTTTAATGCTTTAATTTCAAATATTTTTTTGGTAATGTTCTTAAGAAAAAAATTATTATCATAAGTCAATTATATTATGATGTTTACTTTGTGATCTTTAGAAATGATAAGTGTGTAGTACATAGTTCCAAGGATGAATTTCATCTTTACACCAATATGCATGTAAATGTTTACATACTTAACTTAGAATACCTTAGGAGCAAGGACATACACTACCTTAGTGCAATGGAATATCTCTATCAATTATTAAATAGAAGGTTAGGACATTGTAGCTTTAGAAACACATAAAATTAAACTTAAAACACTTGTAAAGGATATACTCGAACATAGGTTTGGTTCTTTAAAAGTTTGTGATCCTTATCAACACATTACGAAACATAAGTACTATTTTAAATCTATTAATGAAGTCTCAAATTTTTATGATTTATAGTCAGTGCAGAAATATTTATTTAGTCTAACATGATGTGAAGTTTGGTTTCACAACTTATCATATAGGTTTCATGATTTAAATACATTTTACACACTGTGAAAGTGGGTTTCACAATGTGAAACTTTGTTGTGGTCTACAAAAAAATAAATAAATCAAGAGGTGACATGTTTTTCAGTGGAAGTTGATAGAGTGGAATTACACGACATCAAAAGGAATTACATGTTGTGTAATACCCCGCTAATGTAATGTTTGAGTATTTTTCCAGCCACTTGGGGTGTCAAAACCTAGGGCTGAAGTGACCCATCCTTGACCCCAAGCAACTCGACAACCCCTATTCAGTGTTTTCAGGGCTCCTTCATCAAGTATTAAATCCTAGATTACCTCCTTCACTCTGTTGTGACCCATATTCAATCTATGTTTCATTTTCCACTGTTCTGGTTGTTATATCTGGTTTGGTCTCTTTATCCTCCCATTTCTTCTTTCTATTTGATTGGGGATGATCTCCCATGGTTCTAAATGTGATTCTATTTGGTTCTTGTTGGTATAGTGGTTTTTTGAAATCCTTGAATGTATGAAGATCTTATAAGATCTTTGACCATAGATTTGTTTCATGGATCGTTCTTATGTGAGGATCATTGATTCCCTTTCGAGGTTGGTTTACCTTCATCTCTCTAAATTTTCCATCATCTGGGAGGGGTTCAATTTTGTTTCCCTATGTGTTTTGGTTATTCCTGTTTAGTCAAAGATAAGAATTGGTTAAATGAAATTCGAAAGGGGTTGATGGATTTGTTTTTCATTACCATGCAGTTTTGATATTACGATTTTGATATAGGGATTATATGGGTAAACACCCCATAGAAAATTGTACCTGTTGGTGGATTTTCTTGTGATGGGTGTGTGTGTTTTGTTTTTTTCTTAATCAAGATTCTTTATTATCACCAAAAAATGGAATTGGCTAATCATGTATATCTGGCTAATGAATGGATGCCCAGGATAATGCATTTATGTGATAAACCCTGAATTATTCAAGTAGAATTAAAAATGGTATGTCTTTTTAAATTTAGAATTTTGTTTTTCCTTGGTACATGGGGTGATGTGATATGTGGGTTTGATCTCATTTGTGTTATAGTTTAGTGGTGAGCATGGTTGTGTGTTGTGGGATAGATTGGGTAGTGTAACAAAATATCATGTTGAGATATTGATTGATTGTGTATTTGGTGAGAAGTGTTGTATTGCAAATCTATGAAACTGGATGTGCAGTAATTTGTTATTAGTTGGGGTTTTGAGATGGGGGTTGGTTATGTTGGTATGTGGCCTAAAAGGGCTGAGTTTTAATTAGGAAAATAGTGTTTGGTATGGGTAATTTTCCAATAGATTCTAAATTAGTAATAAGATGAAAGCTTCACCCCATATCTAGATCTCGATATATGTTATACCATGACTGGGTGTTAAACATAGAGGGAATGTGAAATACCCTTTTTTTATCAAGACTCTTCACCTTTCGAGAACATTGTTTCCTCTTGTGTATTATGCTTATTATATTCCCAAGTAGTGGTGGAATGGATAAATGAATTATTTAAAAACTAATGAAATTGATTAAATGAATTGGTTGGGAATATGAAATGGGTTTTGTGGCTCATTGGATGATTTTGGGTATTTAAAGTTAGCATCAATGTTAGAAGTGTTGTGAGTGGATAGCTTATTTATGGACCCATAGGTTGGGAGTGAGTAACCAAGGGATCACTAGCAGAACAATGATGATCCCGCAAGGGGCATTCCATCGTTAGGGTTTCCCCTCGCCGCTACCTTCTTCCTCCATGGGTCAACGCATCTCCCCTGCTCATGCTCATCGAGATCGTGGATGTTGTTCCCCTGTTGCGCTGGTGTCATGCGACTTCATGGGCTCGACTATCTTGGTTCTATGCATCGTTGTCGGCCTAATCCTCGCTTGATTCCACCTTTATTGGATAGGGCTTCCTTTGGCGGCACAGTGTTGTTACAACGGCCGAGTTCTAACTTTTGTGGTCTGTGGTTTACCACCTCATCTCTGGCTTTGTGCGTTGGGTGGTTTGGGTCTCCGCGAGCGATGTGGTTGGTGGCGATGGGATTTGGGTACTGATTTTAGTTTTTGGTTTCGGATGAGATTCTTCTGTTCGTGGTTTGGATCTGGGTTCGTGTTTTTTGGTTTGTTCTGCTCGGGCGTGGTTTGCGGTAGTGGTGTGGTTTTCTTTCATTTGTTTTTGTGGTTCTGGTGGTGATGACTGTGGGTATGGTGGTTCGTCACTCAAGGCTACATTTATGATTTCATTTCATGGTAGTGGAATTGGCTATGTTGTTCGTGTTTGAAGCTACTGTTCATATTTTGGGTGAATTTACTTGCTTTGGTTGTGTTCTGCTCATGATTTTTTGTTGAACCTGATGTTGTTTTCGGTGATGGCGGCATGGAAACCGCGCCACCGGGTGGTGGTGCCCTCCCATGATGATGGTTTGTTTCAGATTTACTACTGGTTTCTTTCGATTTTTCTAGTTCTCAGTGATTATGTGAGGTGGTGATTCAATACAGGTTTGGTGTTTCTCAATGCTAATGATGGTGCTCTGCCAAGACTACGATGGTTTCCGATGGCTTCCACACCAGCAAATTGGTATGACGATGGGTTTATTTTGTGTCAGGGTTCTCTTCATGATGCGGGATGTGGCCTGAGGTGTGATGATGGTGTATTTTGAATTTTTAGTTTTGAAGGTTGAACGTTGAATTTTGATTCGGGTTTTGGGGTGAATTCCTAATGCGGAAAGGTTCTGTAAGGTTCCCACTTTTCCAAAAAGAGGATTCTCAAAATAATAATAATAAATGCAATTATGGATTCTTTGGAACCATGGGTTGGTCAAGAGTGGTTTTTATCATATGTGTATATACATTTATTTTACTTCTGGTTTCTATACACACCCCGGAATAGTTGATCACTATATTACGAACACCCCATCGTCACGGGGGATGGTATATTTCGCAAACATCCCAGTGGGCGGATGGATGGCTGGCCACCCTCCATTCCTTACTCCCTCTTTTAGTTGGTGATAACCCATTATGTTTTGGGATGTAATTTGGTTTTTGGGGACCAGGTATATATGGGAGAGTTATGATTTCCCAGGAATCTTTGGGATGAGATGTGTTGTGCTTTCCTAAGTGTCTTTAGGATGTGATGTGTTGCGCTTCCCAAGGTGTCTTCGGGATGTGATGTGGTTTTTGGATAAGGTGTCTGCAGGAGGGATGTGATGTGGTCTGTGGACCAGGTGTCTGCGAGTGGTATGTGATGTGGTTTGTGGCCTATGTGTCTTTATGTGAGATGTGATGTAGATTTTGGACAAGCTGTCTACGTGCAGGATGTTGTGTGGTTTGTGAGGCCCAGGTGTGTGCGGGCAGGTTGTGATGTGGTACTTTTGAAATAGGTTGGAGTGCAAGGATGTTTTCGATTAGGAAAGAGTATATAATCAGTGGGAAAGTGGTTTTGGGCACCCTATCATCGATGTTCATTATATATTTCATTACTTGACTTGCGTTATTAATTTGGTTAGTATGACTTTGGTGAGGTTGGGATGGTTAGTATACCTGTTAGGTGGAGTTTAGTTTTTCTATTTCTCACATGATAATTACTATTGTTCTTTCAGATGTACACAAGGGAGTTTGGTTTTCTTACTGAGTATATCTTTATACTCATCCTATTTATATAAAACTGATTTCAAGTTTCCAGAAGGACTTTGTAGAGTGTTCTGGATCTTACTCACTCAGATGTTGATAGTTTTTGTGTCACTACTTATATTTACATTTGGTATTTACTTGGAAACTTTTGTATTTTTAACAGTTTCATTTGGAAACATTCTTTTGGGATGTTTTTTGGATTTATTTTATATATTTCAAGCAGTTTATTGTGGATGATCCATCATATCTCCCGATCTTGTTTAAAAAGAAGGGTAATGCCTCCTATATTGTGAGATCGATATACCTTGGTGTTAGTCACCAAAATAAGGCCTACTGGATGTGGGACTCAGGGGGTCATTTTCTCTCATTCTTCATTTCAATCCTTGGAGGGGCATCTTTAGAGGGACGAGGGTCATCAAAGAATTGTATCAGAGTGATGGTTGAGAGATAGGATAGAGTTTGGGGTTAGGAATAGTGATAATTTCATTGGTATGTATGGAAACATTGTTAGGTGATCTTAGTGCATGATATAGGCTAGGGAAGACTTTCTAGGACATGGAATTTTATGCCACCTGTGATCTGATGCAAGGTATCTAAGCCTAGAGATCGATGAAGTGAGGTCACACTGTTTGTAGGGAAGAGACCCTAGGAAGGGTACATGCATCATAATGACTTTTTCTCTTATGTTAATTGGTTTGTTTTTGGAAATTTTGAATGAATAAAAAAATGAGTTAAATCAGTTAAAATGAATCTTAAATAAAAATCCCAAACAACTCAGGCTTTGAAACTCTTTGTTTACTTATCATATAGGGCTCTTGGTCATTGTTCTTGTGTATCTAGGAAAGTTGAGACCCAGTAGGCTAATCTAGTTGATCTAAAGAGGGTTTATCCAGTTCAGTAGGATTACCAGTGGAAGAATACGTTTCATGATTTCCAACGGTAGGATTCAGGAAATTAAGATGGAAATGTTTCACTCATTGAGATAGATAGCTAAATCAAGGATTTTTACATCACCTTCAGTTTGATCAAATGTATGATAGAGTATTAGGTTCCATTTGGATTCATTACGATGAAAAGATCTATGTGTTAGTGGTGGAGATCCAGGTGTGGGCACTTTGAATTTTTAGTCATTCCATTTAAAGTTAAAAACACACCAGTTATGTTCACGAGGATTATGAACCCTTTATTTTGTGAGTTCTCTGATCAGTTCATAATCATGTTTATCAATGATATCTTAATCTACTTGAATTTAGTGGAGTAGTATACCAAGTATATCATAATTTTATTGCAGGTTATTCGACACCACACACTCTATGGATAGTTGTCCAAGTTTATGTTCTAAAAAAGGGAGGTGTATTTCTCTACTCATGTGGTGTCCTTGTCAGGAGTAGAAGTAGACCCATAAAAGGTTAAATCAGTGTTTCTTGGGAAGAACCCAAGAACATGGTTTATGTTTAGAGATTCCTTGTTATTGCAGGCTATTATCAAGGGGTTTTACCTAATTTCTCTCTAGTTGAATCCATATAGACAACCTCAACATAGAAGTTCCATGCTTTTTTGTGGAGTGAGAAGTGTCAGAAATCGTTCATCTACCATGAGGGTAAGTTGGTTAGTGCTGTACTGCTCCGATTTCCTGAGGAAGGGATGATTTTTTCGGTTTTCTATGATGCTTGTCATTCGGGATTGGGATGTGTCTTGATGCAACATTGAGGAGTGATCTCTTATGGGTCTTGGTAGTAACACCCCCATGATCATAACAATTATAAACATGGTATGGAGTTTTTAGTGGTGGTTTCATGCAAAAGTTTTGGAAAAATTACCTCATTAGGGAGCACTTTGTGGTATTCACAGATCATAATAGTTTGAGATATATATTTTCCCAGTGATATATGAAATTATGAAAATGGGGGTGGATAGTGTACTTTATGAATATGATTTTGAGATCATATACACCTTAGGAATGGGTAATGTCGTGGTAAATGATTTTAGTAGAAACTCATAGAAGGAGGTTGTTCGAGAGTCTATTGATGCTTGGAGAGTTATGAAGGACCTGTGAAATTTTCACTTGGATGCACGAGTGGATTGTAGTAGATATGTTTATTTCAAATGATAATGTAGTCTTCTATGATATAGAAGGTGGGAGAGTCATAGTGGGGAGATTGATAGGAATAGGTGTTTCATGTTCATGTTGTCCATGGTGATGGTGTAGAGGGATGGTCATAGGATGGTTAGAATCAAATGTGGTTCTGTGGGAGGTTATTCATTATAGGATTGATGCATGAGGTATCCCTTTCAGAGTTTAATAAATCACGTTTAGTGGTACACCCATGAATTTATAATATATACCATGGTTTGAGGATGAAATTTTGGTGGCCCAAGATGAAATGGGAAGTAGTAGTGTTTATGAATAAAATCTTGGTCTGCTAGTTGGTAAAGCCCGATAACTATGCTCCCTATGGTTTTTTTGCAGCCATTGGATATTACTGAGTGTAAGTGGGATTAAACATTGATGGATTTCATCACATGGATACCCAGAGAATAGGGACGGTGTGATGATATCTGGGTAGTAGGGGATTGGCTGATGAAATTGGCTCACTTCTTAGAAATCAAGGAGTCTATAATAGTGAATTCCTTGGAAAAAAATTTATTTAGAAGAGGTGGTGTCGCTAGATGGAGTTTCTAGATCCATTTTCAAATATCAAGAATAAAGTTTTACCTCATGAGTCTGGATGGGATTTCAGCTTGCTTTTCACTCCCAGTAACACCTCAACAATTCCCTTCACCCTCAAGTGTATGGGAATATGGAACAGACTATCCAAACACTGGAAGACATGTTTCGAACATGTGTCTTGGAAATTAGAGGATCTTGGGAATGCCACCGTCCCTTGGTGGAGTTTTATTATAAAATAGCTATCACTATTCCATTAGCATGGCTCCATTTGAAACCTTTTATGGAAGAACATTCCGTTTGCCGTTTTGATGGATGGAGGTTGGGGAGACAAATTTTCTTTGGTCCTGATGTAGTTCAGAGATTGACAGATAATTCTCAGATTGTTTTTGTGAATATGAAGTTAATGTAGGACCGATAAAAGTTTTATACTGGTCGCGGGAGAAGGCCCTTGTAGTTTGAAGTTTTGGACCATCTGTACTTGAAGGTTTCTACTCGACATGGACAGAAAAAGTTTGGAAGAGGGAGTAAGCATACTCCCAGGTTGGTTGTACCCGTTGAGGTGTTGGGGGTGAGTTGTTGAGGTGGCATACTAGTAGGCTTTACCACAAAATTTGTTGAGAATCCATGACATATTCCACATCTCTCAGCTTTTTTGGTATCTGCATGATTAATCCTATGTTCTTAGATAGAGAATGCTGGATATTGAGGGATAAATGAAGTTCATGGAGTGAACATTAAAAACACATGATCGTAAAGAGGCATTGCTTCATTGGTAGTCCATTACCCTTGTTCATGTGTTAAGGTGACATGGTGGTTAGGAGGAGAGTACATTTGAGTGAGAAACGTGGATGCATGCCCATCACTTGGAGTTTTTTTGAGTTTTACCTTTCTCTGTTTTGTTTCAAATGTAATTTTTGAACATTATTTTATAAGATAAGGTATTTTTCATTTTTTGTGATGTGTGTGTGGTGTTATACATGATTAATTATTTACATATAAAAATGGGAGGACCAAATTCCTAAACAATTTGAATTAATTAAGATTTAATTAAACCCATGTGGGTGAGTCAATTCCACCTAGGAAAGATAGTATTTTGACATAGAAAATGGGATTCCCTAATTCGTATGTTTGGGATGGTGTGGTCCGTTAGTTGTGTAGTGGTTTAGTGGTAGTTTTTTTGTATGAGAGGAAGTGTTGTGTAGTAGTTATCATGAGGTGGTAAAATGTGTTTTTGGTAGGTTTGTGTGGTTTGTTTGGATCGTAATAACATTCTAGGTATGATGAGGTCATTGAGAGGTATCCCATAGAGAAGTTTTCCAAACCCCTTTTATTCTGGGTTTGGTTTTAGATTCTAGAGGAGGAGAATTGTTTTAAAGGTATCTGATGTAGTAGTTCATACCATCTCTCCCCGTTACATTTCCAGTTTTCGTTATTGGAGGTGTATAGAGGAGGATAATAGGAGTTTGGGGATGTTTGGTTGCTAAAAGAGGGAACGAATGGGATTACACATCGTGTAATTGAATTATACGACCTAAAGTTTGGTTTCATGGATTGTCTTGGAGGTTTCACAATGTGCAGATATTTAACATGCCATGAAATAGGGTTTTGACGATGTGAAATGTTTTGAGGTTTGAAAAAAAATAAAATATTTCAATAGGTGTTGGGGTTTTTAGTGGAAGTTTACTGTAGGACATTACATGGTGTGAAGGGTATTAAAAATCATTTAATACCCAACTACTGTAACTTTTATGTGTTTTTTCAGACACTCGGGTTGTCAAACCCTATAGCTACAGTGAACCTTCCTCAACCCCAAAATACTCAGAGACCCCTCTTCGGTGTTTTGAGGATTCATTCATCATGGATTGATTTGTAGCTTTCCTCCATCGATCTATAGATATCCATCTTCAATCTGAGGAGCGATTTTTCTCTTTTCTTATAGTTTCTTCCAGTTTGGTCTCTTTACCCTCAATTTTATTCTTTCCATATGAGGGCGGATGATCTCCCATGGTTTTAAATGGGATTGTATTTGGTTTTTTTGGTGTAGTGGTGCCTTAGAAACTCATATGGGTACCAATATTGTGGGAGAGGTGATCAAAGATCTATTGCATAGTACGTTCTTGTTATAGGATCGTTGAAACCCTTTTGAGGTAGGTTTCCCTTCATTTCTCTTAATTGTGCATTATGCAGGAGGGGTTCGCTTTTGATTACCTATGGATTTTGGTTGATCCAGTTTAGTCAAAGATAAGAATTGGTTAATTGATTTTTCAAAGTGGCAGAGTGATCTGTTTTCATTCCCTTATAGTTTTGATATTATGATTGTGTTATTGTGATTATATAAGATAAACACCCTACTAAAAATTATGGTTGTTAGTGCCTTTTATTGCTCTATGTATGTGTTTTGTGGGTGTTTCTTGATCAAGATTGTGCTATATCATGAAACAAAATTGAATTAGTGTATGATGTATATCCTACTACTGAATGGATTCCCCATGATAATGCAGTTCTATTATAAC
This sequence comes from Viscum album, assembly GCA_963277665.1. Taxonomy (NCBI): domain Eukaryota; kingdom Viridiplantae; phylum Streptophyta; class Magnoliopsida; order Santalales; family Viscaceae; genus Viscum; species Viscum album. The sequence goes on from OY728152.1 coordinate 1,772,604,118, forward strand.
CCCTTAATTAAACAAGTGGAATTAAATAAGTGGTGTCTTGTTAAATATGGAATTTTGTGTTTTCCTTGGTACATGGGGTGATGTGATGTGACGGTTTTGATTGGGTTGTCCTATAGTATGGTTATGAGCACGGTTGTCTACTATGAGATGGCTTGGGTGGTGTAATGGAATCTCATTTTGAGAGATTTATTGACTGTTGAATGGATGAGAGGTGTCATGCAACATAGTTATGAAACTGGTTGTGTTGTAATGTGTTATCAGTTGGGGTTGTGAGTTGGGGGTTGGTTATGATGGTACATGTCCTGATCAAGATGAGTTTGAAGGAGGACATTAGTGTATGGTATGGGTAATTCACCAAGAGTTTCTCTATGAGAAACATGTAGAATGTTTCACCCCATATATAGAGATCGATATATGGTATACTGTGAATGGGTGTTATACATAAAGGTAATGTGAAGTCCCCTTAGTTTATCAGGACTCTTCACCTTCTAAGAACTTTGTTTCCTTTTGTGTGATGTGAATAGTAGTTTCTAGGGTAGTGGTGGAATGGATAAATGGATTGTTTAATAAATAATTAAATTAGTAAAATGAATTGGTTGGGAATGTGAAATGGGTTTTGTGGAGTTTTGTATGGTTTTGTGCATTTAGAGGTAGTAGAGAAGTTGGAAGTGTTTTGAGTCGGTAGTTTTTTTGAGGTCCTATAGGTTGGGCATTAGTGGTTGGTATAATATATGTATATAATTGTATTTTATTTTTGATTTTTATAAATACCCCACCATAGTTTAGCACTATGTTCCAAACATCCACATCATCATGGGGGATGGTGTCTTTACCAAATATACTGGTGGGAGGATGGATGGATGGCCACCAGCTCTTCTTTCCTCCCTCTTCTAGGTAGTTATGTCCCAAGATTCTTGAGGAAGTGATGTGGTTTTTGAGGCTGAGGTGTGTGTGGGAAATTTGTGAATTCTGAAGTGTCTTCGGGATGAGAAGTGTTGTTCCTTCCCAAGTGTTTTTGGGATGAGATGTGTTGTGCTTTCCCAGTTGTATTTGGGATGTGATATGGGTTGAGGACCAGATTTCTAAGGGAAAAATTTGATGTGGTTTGTGACCCAGGCTTCTACGGGCAGGATGTGATGTGTTTTGTGGCCTAGGTGTCAGCGCAGGGGGGGGGGGGAATGTGATGTGGTTTGTGGCCTAGGTTTCTGCGGGTGAGATGTGATGTAGTTTGTGAGCCATAATTTTTTATGGGTGGGTTGTGACATGGTACTTTCAAAAAAGGTAGGAGCGTAAGGAAGTTTTCTATTAGTCAAGAGAAAATAATATGTATAAAAGTGGTGCAAGGTACCCTGTCATCATTGTGAATTATATATTCCATTACTTGACTTGTGTTATTTGGTGAGTGTTCCACTAGTGAGGTTGTGATGGTTAGTATACCTATTAGTTGCTATTTGGTTATGTTGTTTTTTCACAGGGGAATTTTCATTCTTCTTTCACATGTACAGGAGAGACATTGGTTATCCTACTATGTATATCTCTATACTGACCCTATGTATATAAATCTTCTTTCAGGATTCTAGGAGGACTTCACAGATTGTGATGAACCTTACTATCTCAGATGTTGGTAGTATCTGTGTCGCCGCTTAGATTTACTTTTTGTATTTACATGGATACTTTTTCACCTGTACCAATACCATTTTTAAACATGCATGTGGTATTTTTCGTCTTCCTTTCATATATTTCTTTGAGTTGTTATGTGGATGATACATCATATATCCCGATCTTGTTAAAAAAATGGTAATGCCTCCAATATTGTGAGATCTATATACCCTTGGTTCTAGTCTCCGACTCGGGGCCTATAAGAGGCGGGACATGGGGGTCAATATATCCCTTTCATCATTTCCAACCTTGGAGGGTCATATTTTAAGGGATGGGTCTTGACATAAAACCTCTGCCTAAAAATTTTAAAATGAGAAAAACCTTTCTAGGATAGCTTTTTATAGTGATTATGGTGGATAATTTATAAATTCAAATATGGAACTTTTTGTAGTAAGAAAGGCATTGAATGTAACTTTTCAAATTATAGAACTCCAAAAAAATGGCGTAGTTGAAAGAAGAAATATAATTCTTTATAAAATAACTAGAACCATGTTGAGATAATAATCAATTTATATTTTTTTGGGATGAAGTGGTTTGTACTTCCTACTATACGATAACTAGATTTTTTATTAGACCTTTTTCTTAATAAAACTCATTATGAGCTGTGGAAAAGGGAAAAACCAAAAGTTTCTTACTTAAATGTTTTTGGATGCAAAGCATTAATCCTAAATATGAAAGATAGATTATATAAATTTGCACCAAAATACATTGAAGGAATAAATTTAGTTTATTCCACTAATTCTAAGGCATAAATTTTTTAAATAAATTTTCTTGTACTATTGAGGAAACAATACATGTTAAATTCTATGAAATATTCTATTTTTTAAACATCCTCAACCAACATACTCAAAAGTGATTTATAATACTGATTTTTAACCATTGTTAGAAAATTATTCTTATATGGAAATAACAATAGGATTAGTTAATGACGTTATTCCTCAAGAATATATTTTTACTTATATTGAAAAACATAATTTTCAAAATATAAGAAGTTAGTGGATTCTTATAAATAATCCTAGTGATAGTATCATTAGTGATATTGAACAACCATTTAGGTCTAGATGCTCTTTGAGAAATGAAATTGAACATCTAGCTTTCGTGTCCCAATTTGAACCTAAAAATCCTTATTGAGGCTTTATGTGATGAGGATTGGATTAAGAAAATACAAGATGATCTCAATGAATTTTTGATTAAAAAATTTTGGAATTTAGTTGAACAACCTAAAGAATATATATAATTGAAGTAAGATGGGTTTTTAGAATCAAATGTGATGAAAATGGAATTATTATAAGAAATAAATATAAACTTTTTGATAAGGGTGATAATCAACATGAATGAATAGACTATGAAGAAACTTGTGCACTAGTTTCATGATTAGAAGCTATTTGTATTCTACTATCCTTTGAAACATTATTTAATTTCAAACATTTTCAAATTTATATGAAGTGTTATTTTCTTAATATATGTGTCCATGAGGAAGTTAAGGTTTAACATCAACCTGGTTTTGAAAATAAAAAACATCCTGAATATGTTTATAAACCTAAAAAATATTTACATGGACTTAAAGAAGCCTCTATATCTTAGTATGATAGCTTAACATGATCTTTATTACAAAATAAATTTGTTAATGAGTTTCACATAAAACCCTTTTAATAATGGAAGTAAAAAAATATTATGCTTTTTAAAATATATGTTAATGAAATTATATTCAGATCAAATAAAAAATCATTAACATATTACTTTATGGATCTAATGAAACTTGAGATTGAGATGAGTATGATGGGTGAGTTAATATTTTTACTTGGTTTTCAAATTTCAAAAAAAACAGAAGGAACATATATATCTCAACATATGTATATTAAATATGTTCTCAAAAAGTTTGGATATAACAATAATAAAATTATTAGTACTCTTATAAGTACCTCATATACTCTTGATTGTGATGAGGATGGGAAACCATTTGATCAAACAAAATAAGTGGTATGATAGGAAGTTTACTATACTTAACTGCATTTCATCCAGACCTAATGTGCTCCATATTATTATGTGCAAGATATCAAGATAATCCAAAGGAATCCCATCTTAAATAAGTAAAATGCCTTTTTGTTTTCTTAGGGGAACTATAGATTTAATACTTTTCTATTATTTTGGAAATGTTTTTGAATTAAAAGATTTTTCGAATGACAAATTTGGTGGTTGTCCAATGGATAGAAAAAGAAATTATAGAACATCTAATTTATTAGGAGATTCATTAGTTCCTTGGTCTTGTAAGAAACAACACTCAGTATCACTCTCTATTTCTGATGTTTAATAGGTAGAAACTGGATTTTTTTTGTTCTCAAGTGTAGTGGGTGCAACAAACACTCACTAAGAATGGAATTAGTTTTACTAAAACTCAAATAATTTGTGATAACACAAGTTCCACCACCTTTAAAAAACAAAAAACATCACTCATGTGATAAACATATCGATATAGGACACTATTTCTTTCAGGATCAAACACTTAAAAGAGATATAATTTTACAATTTATCTAAACATGAGAAAAACTTGATGATATTTTCACTGAATCTATTCATTCTAATAGATTTGAATAAATAAAACAAAATATAGGAAATAACAATGTAAACTAATCATTTACATCTAATTATTGATTATCAATATAATTACATTAAGACCCTCATTTTTATATGGAGAGTATATATGTTATTTATTTTCAATAAAAATTTTTTATCAGTACGTATGGGTTTAAATTTTAATAGTTTGTCAAATTATTTAAAACTCTAATACTAAATGATATTTGAGAAATGAAATTAATATATAATTACAAAATAACTAGAATATTTATTATTTATGTTTGGGTCCTTACTGATGTATGGGTAATGTTTTTCCTGGTCAAAAAGAAAATGAAATGGGAGGTTGAATGTGAAAAATTATGATTGTTTTGAATATAATATTTTGATATATTATTAAAATCCTAAAAATACGTGATTTTATTAATTAATAAAAGAAAAAATTGGTTTTAATATGATCCTAGAAGAAATAAGATTCAAATTTTGATATTTTGTGAATGTTGGGAGAAACAACCAGGTAATCATCTCAATGGACTGGGAAGATGTTTTATATGTGAAAGAAGGTCACAAATAAATAATTTTTAATGAAAAAAATGAAGAGTTCTATATGATAGGAAAATTATATACTAAGATTCCATTTATAGTTTAATATATTATGTGTAGGGAAATCAGGAATTATCAACATCAATGGAACAATCTAAGGGATAACCCACATAATATGGGAGTGATTATACTATGGAAATTGTTGACTCGGATTTATTGATGAAATTATGTATTTAGATTTTAGTGTTATTTTGTATTGGTGTTTTATTTGTGATATTATGGTTATAGGAATGCTGAAAGGTCTAAGGATTGATCTTTAATTATTTTGATTTATGAATTTGGAAGAACTAGTTGATTAGTACTGATAACATAAAAAAGTGATTTATTGATAAGGTGATTTTTTTTGGAAAATAAAATATGAAGGGGGTATATAATCCATAATATATTCTTAATTATGGGATATAAATGTTTAATTAGGACAAAGAGATGATTGTTATTAACAGTGTAAATTTTATAATGTTGGTGACCTTAAAATTAATTAGTAATATAAGGAAAAGTGATTTACATAAAATTTGATGGATTTTATTTCATTTTTGGATTTATGTAATATATTTTATAGTGTTATATTTTTTTAAATAAGGATAGATTTAATTTTTAATTTATTTATTTTTTCATTGACTTTTTATGGTGATTCGGTTTATTAGCATATTTTAGGATAATATATGATCAGTGTTTTTATGTGTTTGATACGTGACATTAAAAGTTTTATTATATTGTTTTGGATTAAACTAAAGTTGTTTTTTGAAAAAAATTTACCTTGGTATCGAAATTATTTTGTTTTGAGTTCAAGTAAATGATTTTTTGATGGTTTTTGAATTTTTGATATTTTAGGATAGAATTAAGTAGATCTTGAGGTATTATTGTCCAAAATTTTGTGATAATTTTTAAAATGAATGCTGAATCATATTAGTTATTATAGAATTTTCTAAACATTTATATTTTTAGTAACTAAGTTGTTCTAGGTAGATTTATTTCCTATTAGTTTTATAGATCATATGATCTATCAAAATTATATTTTAGTGAATCAATCATAAAAATTATATATTTCTCATTCATCATTGAAATATGGTATGAAAATATGTGGAAACTAAATTAAAAACACACCCAAAGGATGAGGAAAATTATATTTTTTCATATTCCATGGTAAAATAAATACTCAACAATAGGAGAAAATTACCATGAAAATGAATTTTGTTTCATATTTAGTGTTATTTAGGATGAATTGATGGTTATCTTCAACCCATAATTATTTTCGGTTTTCGGGTCATTAAAATTCCCATCAGTATATTCTCTAATAATGTATATTATTATTTAAAAAATATATTTATCCTTGATGACAAAATTTTCACTTCCCATGGATCTTATCCTTATTTGGGAACATGATTAAATGCTATTTCAGGTAACATTTATGTTTCCAACATCCCCTTTTCCAATTATTTTTTTATCTATTTATACTTTTTGTGTATTCAATAAGGGTCTTTTCAAATATTGAAGCCTTTATTACCAAGAAAAAAATTTAATGTTTCTATTTAATTGTGGTGTGAGAATATAACACCCCAAAAAGATTACCAAAAATAACACTATACTCAATATATTTCTTAACACACTACAAAATTATTTTAGTGAATTTAAAGGATGGCTCATTGGCCAAAAATACCATTGAAAATATTATTATAATAGAACATTGTTACAAGAGTATAAATTATAGAATCATATTAAAATCCTTGTCATGAAAAGGGATAAGATCAGAAGGGAGATCATCGAGCCAGGTAATGTCTTGGTTTACTCCCTTGTTTGAAAGTCCATCTGTAACCATATTTTCTTCATGATAAACATGTGCAAAGATTTAATTTTTGTCAAGAAGAAAGCAGATGCAATCCACCCAACATGTAGTAATTATCCATGAAAGATGTGTGACACCATTCAAAATAGCTTGCACAATGGTGGTGAGTCACTTTCAATCGATATATTGTTCCAATTGTAAATCTTGTCAATATCAATATCATGTATCAAGCTCAACATTTCCTCCTCCAGAGAAGAGGCAGTATCGCAGCTACCAAGAAAGAAACCAAGGATATGACCAATGTGATTCCTAAAGATATTGCCACAAACCGCATGGCCCAATTTTTCTTTTAAGGCACCATTCACATTAATATTAATCCATCCAAAAATAGAATCATTCTATAATTCTTAAAAAGTGATACAGGGATAATAATTTTTTTTTTAATCTGAAGATGATGAAAAATCCCAAATCCACCAACAATGTAGTTGCATTTTTTGTTTTTCATCGATGCAGCTACACATACGAAAATAAGGATCCAAATCCAAACTTCATTATAGAATAATGAGTAATTATTATGAATAATAGAATTTCTATCATACCAGATCACATGATGCAGCTTAGAAACAAAAAAAAAAGATTCTTAATTTGAGGATAGCTTTACAATCCTGCTCATCTCTTGAGTTCAGAATTGAAATATTCATGAATAAACCTTCTACAATAAAATATGTCAAAAATATAGTTCCAAATAGTAGTATCAATGGAATAATAATGAAATAAATGATTAGAATCTTTTCTGTGTTGGTTGAAGTATCTGAATTTGGAGTAAAGTTGAATTCCAAATGATTGAATGCACCTATCTGTGGGAACACTATTTTGAGAAAGGTAGTAAATAAGAGGGAATCTTGAAGGCTTTATCTGGGGCTTGTCCAAAAAATTTATCCAACCAAAATCATTTTTAGAGTTACAAATATAATGATTTTAAAATTGTTTAGAGCTAACAATTCTATTGTGAGCGGGCTCCCAACCTAAAAAATCATCTGTGTTTGAAAAATGATAGCTATCAATAGCATGTATAATGATATTAGGGAGATGATTGTTTTGAGAATTTAGCAGATCTCTAATTGAATGATTGGTACTCTCTAGGTTTTTATCAGGAGGAGTCATATAAATTAAGGGCATGCCTGCCCAATTATCCAACCCGAAATTCAATTAGAAATCCCAGGAAACCATCCATCTAGAATTATTCATAATACTGGAAGAAGATTTCTTAATGGAGGGTGAGATAAAAGAGTTGATTTAATTCAAATTTATTTCCATTAGTTTAGCAAGAAATATATTCTTTAGAAAAGAAATCGAGTCATAATTTTTATAAATATGGTTCAAAGTGAGTATGGCCTGGAGGGCCTTATTAAAATACTTAAAATTTTAATAAGACCAACATGCCATTTATAGACCATCAAGGTTTAAACCATCTAAGATACAATAGTATATTTGACCAGACATATTCTTCCATCCATAGAGAGAGATTTACCATTCCAAGAAGTCAGCTAATTAAGAACATTGTCAGCTATTGTAGAGAAGTAACATGACTTTGTCCTTCCTTAAAATATGGGAACCCCAAGATTGGTAAAAAGACACGAGCCTTCTTTTAGCCCTGATTCACTGATAATGTTACATTTCATACTAGGTGGGAAGTTTTTCCCAAAGAAGATACTAGATTTTTACCAACTAATGGATTGAAGAAAAACATCTTCATAGTGAGAGAGAGAATTTTTGAGGTTTTGATTGTTTCTTTTATCACCTTGTAAGAAGAGTATGATATCATCCACATATAACAGGTGAGCGAGACCATTCATATTCCAAGATACATGAATGGGATTGAGTTTTCTCAATTCCACTAGAAGGGTGAGAATGAGACTAGAATAGGCTTCCACAATAGCGAAAAGAATGGCAGAGAAGGGGTCACATTGCCTAACACCTTTGGTGCATTTGAAATATCCCTTTGGATAGCCATTGACTAAAATGGGAATCGAGGATGAGTAGAACATGGTTCTGATTGTAGTGATAAAGGATGCACTAAGACTAAAACATTAAAGAAAATTGATGATAATGTTCCAATACATGGTATCAAAGGATTTCTTTATGTCATGTTTAATAGAAATATTACCACCTCTGTTAACTTTTTTTAATGTATTGACACATTCTAAAGCAAGTAAAATTCAGCCTTTCATACATCAACCCTTAATAAACCCAAATAGATACTAGGAGAAATGTTTTCCCCTAATAGTTGAAAGTCTATTGGAAATGATTTTAGTGATGATTTTGTAAAGCGTGTTAATGAGATCTATGTGCCTGAACAAATGAATCTTAGAGGCATTATAAACATCTGAGATTAAGGAATGAAATTGAGCATTAAGATTATGCAGGATGACATCGTTAGAAAAGAGAGATTTGACATGCTTGCAAAAATAAAATTGAAAAAATCCCAATAGTGTTGAAAGAAACCATTATTAAAACCATTAGGATGTGGTGCACTATCAGGGTTCAAACTAATTATTGTGTCTTAAATTTCACGATCAAGAGGAATTTTAAGAAGGAAGATATTATCTTCCTCATTTAACACCATCAGAATGAATTCAGGTAAGAGGTATATGGTGATATCAGGACCATTAAGCATGTATTCAAAGTGAGTGACAATATAATTAGCAATGTTATCTTCATTGTCTAGAATATTTTATATTTATTTTAAAAAGGTTAAAGGTCTATGAAAATTTCTCACTCTTTGAAAAGTGTTTTAGAAATTGGTATTTATATCACTGTCTGATAGCTTTTTTACATTAAAGGACAACATTCTCATATTTCCTAAAAATTGATCAATGATTTTAGTTTAACCACAAGGTTTATTTCCTGAGTTGGATAAATGTTTAAATAAATGTTTGAATTATCGATTTGAATTTTATTGAGATAATATTCAAGAAGTAGGTAATAATTATTAATTTGTTTGGATTTTTTGATGCACCAACATTTGAGGGTATTATTGAGGTATTTAAAATTGATAATACAAGAAAAGGAATCATTGTGGAAGGAAATAGAGGACCATGTTTTTTTATAATATTAGTGAAGTCAAAATTAGAAAACCAAAAATTGTTAAACCTGAAAGGTAACATATGATTCATGTTTTTTATAGAGACATTGACCATAATGGGATGGTGGTCCAAGGGTATCTTGTGAAGGGTGTTGTTGGAGATAGTGTCCCATTTGTCTAAAGCTGAAACATTCGTGAAGGATCTATCCAATTTAGAGGCAACCACCCTATTGTAATTCCTTCTATACCAAGAAAATTTAGCACCAGTAAAATTAATTTCAACAACATTTTTGTCTTAAATAGAAGTTTTAAATTCTATCATGGAAATAGTTCACGAGACAGACTAATTTTTTCACTTGAATTAATAATTTCATTAATGTTCATAATTAAAAACCAAGGGATATTTTTATTTGTACCTAAATAAGTGATGTTATTCCCAAGAGGCATCCAATCTTGGTATCTATTATTTTCATAAAAAAAGAGAAAAATATAATCATTCCATCAATAGAAAAGTAACATATAAAGGATTTCTCAGAAACATGTAAAATATTAACATTCTATAAAGAAGTTGCAAAAAAATCCCGAGTGATTCAATGTTAGATGTATAATTGGTTGCGGTAGTAAAAGAATAACCATGTTGGAAAAAATGAGAGTACTTAGAAAAAAAGTTAATTTTAGGATCAGCAATAGAAAACAATATCTGATGATGAGTGTTAATAATTATTTTTAAAACATTAAACAAGTTAGAGTTTTCTATAACCTGAAAATTTAATAAGAGAATGTTCATTTAAACCTAGATTTGGAACTAGAGATCCATTTTTTATTTCCTGGTCCATTTTCCTAGCAGATCTTCTAACCTATTTAGCATTTTCAGGCTAATATTCTATTCTTTCATACTTTTAGAGGTGATAGGGGGTTGTTAGTAGAACTTTCCTTAGCATTATCCTTGGATGAATCATGCATAGAGGTATGAAAAGCTGAGTCCACATAATTTTTGTTAAAAAAATTACTGAGATCCATATTTTGAATGCAAGGAAAATTATTGAGTTTCACAGCACTAACAGTATTTTTAATAGATTTAGAACCATCTATAGGATGACTTAAAAAACAAAAACAGAATTACCCGAGTCCTTTTTAGTAGCTCTATCCCGTGGTAATGTACTACATATATTTGAGGGCTCTAGACTAGAAGTCATCCTAGAAAGAGATGTATGCATATTGGTAGTTCCTTCCAAGACTCTTTGGTCCTGCTTGTTCATAATAGGGTTTCTTTTCTCTTAGTTTCCACCGATTGTTGAGGGTGTGATGGAGTTATCAACCAACACACTCAATGTTATAAAGACATTCAACTTGTGAGACTGTTGTATCAAGACAGTTCCCAAGGCTGAAGGCATGGTTTCACCCACTGATTTTATAGTGAGAAACACTGGGTTGTCATCCTTGCAACTAGGATCAAATGGTGAGCTGGTAATAGGGAATGGCACCATCTGAAGGGGATTCACTACTCCCTTTACACCTGGAGAAACATGTACACTCAAACTGATGCTTTTCAATATCTAGTTAATTCCAAAAATAGTGGGAGTGGACTCCTATATAGGTCTTTCCTTAAGGGTCACTAGGCTTAGTGCCTTGTGACTAGAAACATTACAGGTGTTTCTATAAGGACATGTTACATGCTCATTAATTTTATAAGAAAAAACATAAACCATATCTATGTATTGATTGTATTTCTTAATAATATGAATGACAATATTTTAAAGTTCTTCTAATAGATGGTGTTCATTAGCGGTATTATCTTCCTCTTCTGATAAATCAGACCAGGACATAACTGAATTGTCCCCTAAGTGTATCAAGCTAAGATATTTTTTGACTCAGATTTCAATCTTCTTTTTAGAGGTTTTAGGGATGTCCAACATGATGACCTTTTCCTTTTTATTTTTTTCTCATTTATTTTCATTCATTTTCAATTGGTTGGGATAATATTTTTTCTAACCACCATACAATTAAAGAATGACTGCACAATAATCTTACAATGTTCACAGAAGGGTGATTTTCTATCACACTCAATTATAATTTCACCTTTATAATTGTTATCATTGATACTAACTGAATTAGGAATCTTTGAATCCAAATTAATTTCTACCATCACTCTAGAATATAGGCCCAATTTAGAATTTAAGCTTCTCTGGTAAATTTTGAGGGTATTCCTGATGCAAGATACTATGTCATTCAATATTTTGGTGCGCCAAAATTTCCAATTGTATCCATGCAATTTAACCCATACTTTTTCAAAGTTGTTACAATGCATGTGAGGGTTAAAGGAACAGTCCCAATGGGAAAATCCAAGAAAACCACACTTCATGTTGATGTTTCTAGTTTTCCACCCGTTATCAAGACCATCCTGCAATTTTAACAGAATAGGGAAATATCCTTTGCCTATTGTTATCAATTTTCAATCCAAGAAATTAAAACAATGAGAAACACAAGACTGTAACTCAATTAGAGGCTAGGGATGATAACATTTATGATATTATATGTGACCCATGATAAAGAAATTTTCACATTTGCATGTGTTTCTATAATGCTTCGGGATCCGCATCCCCCAGGTATCCTCCATCATCCAGTTTTTGAAGAGAGGGGAATTTAGCAAGGTAGATTTTTTTAGATTATTGAATTTAAGTTATTCAAGGAAATAAATACCTCTAGTTCTATCTATAGAAGAGCGGTTAGGGGTTTTATCCATGATAGCATTCTCCCCAAACATGTTGGTTTCTCCTGTTGGAACATATTGTTCCCATTCCAGATCATAATCCACCATTATCACAAGTATATTTTCAAGGAGTAAAGATCATACCAGGAATCAAATATTATAGATCTTCAGATCCATGTTCAGTGATGCACTCAAAGAGTCACTTCCCATTAAAACGTTCTAAAAATATTATCAAGAGTATTTTCATGATTTTTGATATAACAAAAAATATGAATACATAGTTTGACCATTATAACCAATCCATAAAAATTTTAAGTATGATTTTTGATATCTGAATAATAAAATATTTTCAAAAATGATTAATATAAAATAAATGTATTGATTATTTCACAATAAAAAAGTTCATAGTTATTAGAAATGTCATTTTACATTTCAAAAATATGTTTTCATTAATAATGTTTTTATTTTATTTTTTGAACATATATTATAAATAATTTATTCCATTTTTTGAAATTTTATTTGAGAAAATTGATAAACTTTTTAAATCATCATGTTAATATTACTCTAGGGTGAAATTTTTGTATTTTTTGTAAAATATTTACTTTAATTGAATAGTAAAAAAATACGAATTTCTATAAAAAATTATAATTCTTCTTTAAATTATGTAATTTAAAGGTATATTTAGTTTTTAATATTATTTTAATGTAAAATAAGGATCCTATAAATATATCTAATAAAATTAATTACATATTAATAAATAATATACTTTTTAATAGGAAAATGCTAACACCTTTTAATCATCACACCAATCATATTCAGAGTAAATGGGTCTATGAAACCTAGTAACCATTGTTGGCTTCATGTATGAGTAGTCTATCCTAGATATTGATTTCCCATGAATAAAACCTTCGAAACCCTCTTCATCCACATAAAATTTTTCATTTAGATAGTTATTGAATAAAGACAGGATTCTTTGGGGAATAACCATCTATATCATCCCATTTTCCACAAATTCTCTGTTTGTCTCTTAATTTATTGATATCCTTTCAAATATTTTAGGGTTTTTCCCAATCACCTGGATTTGTATCTCATTTTATAAGAGCAGTGTCCTATGAACAATGATATACAACTTTATATTTTTCATATTCCACTTGAACTTTCTCATGAGTATATGGATTTTGGATATTATCTAAATCCTCCTATGTTGACTATTCCAACTTTAGAGACGACTCTCTAGATATTTTTGATGAACAATAGCTAACAAGCTCATCGACCTTTTCAAATGGGTATTGTCTATATCCAACATAAACCAGATTATTTTGTATACCTTATGTTACACCTTGTGTTTTTATTGAACATTTTTCAAATAATTCATTATTTATGTCCTTAAATGAAATAATTCAAACATTCCTTTCAAATGTCCCGAACTTGGAATATGTTACAGAAAATAACAACTTGGCGTATGTTGCACGTAACACCGATGTTTCTACAAAACATCATTTTATGTGGTAATTGTTTAAATATGGTAATTATATCCTATTTTTTAAACATAGTTATATAATATTTTTATAGTTGTTTTTTAAAAATAAAACATATTTAAATCAAAAGAAATAATTTTTGGGAAAATTCCTTTTATGTTTTAATATACCGTTTCTTGAATAAAAAACTTTTAATTTCATTCTCTGAAAAATAATAAAATTACTTTTAGAAAAATTTAGAATTTTAATTTTATAAAGAAAACATCAATTTTCAATTTAAAATTTAGAAATTATCTTTGGGATAATTTTTGGGGATTTTTCTGAGAAACTTCATTTATGGGTGAATAGTGAAAAATAAAGGATTTTAATTCAAAAATACTTTTTCATATAATTTATTTATAAGGTTAAATAATATTTTATTTCTATTTTAATGTTTAGTAAAATTATATTTTTACCAATTGATCCAATTTAGGTAATTTTAACCTATTTCACATTGAAATTTGATATTAAAACTTAGAAACATTTGATCGTTTTAGTTTAAAAACCTACATTAGCGACCTGACTGTGGGATTAATTTTAAATTAATTTCTTCCAATTATGTGTTTTTAATTTGAAAAAAAGGATTCAATATTTGGAATCAGAATAATTTTTAATTTCTAATAAGGTCCACTTTGTTTTTCACCAAAAATAAAAGTGAAGTAATTAAAATCAATTACAACGATTCCTATTAAATTAAGCATAATAAGGGACTAAGACATAACCTTAGAGCCCAAAAAGACCTATAAAATTTTCCTAAATACATTATATGGACATATTTATACCCTATACTACATTGTATCATCTATGAAAAATTATTTAACTACTTTAAATGAACTAATTATTGGAGGATTACTTTCTTTAAAATAATAAAAATGATTCCACCCCTATATTAGAAAAGGCCTTATCACATCCCCCTTCCTGAAACCTCTCAAGAAAATTGGTTTTATCCAAACTATACCAAATTAGCTCCCAAATATACCTCAATTCATCCTTTAATCCTCTATTGGGAGGAAATCCATCCAAGGAAACCCTTTGGTGAAAACTGAAAGGAGTTACCCGATTAAGAGGTAACACCGTCCCTCAAACCCCTTTCATTTATTTTCCATTTCCAATCCCTAAAATATTATTATTACACAATAATAAAATAAAAAATTATAATAAATATTCTATTATGTTTTTATGTTAATATTTTGACCACCACTTACACACACATCCATCCAATGGGTAACGAACATACTGTTTACATGTAGGTGGATGACAACCTCACTAAACGATGATTGTTCAATTTTATTTTTCTGCCTATGATGGGGGAAATTATGATGAAAAATTGGTTTTTATATGTTATATATAAAATTTAATATTACTTTAATATTATTTAATTATTTTACAACACACATCTTTATTCTTTCTATTTGGTGTTAATATAATAATTTCATTTGAGGAAATGTGGACTACTGGCCCCTCAAAGTGATGTGATTCATTCATACACTACATGGAATGTATTAAGGATGGTTCTAGTCAATATATATGATACATATGATATAGTAAATATAATATTATAATGATATTTATATATATATATATATAATTCATTTAATTTATTTCATTCAACATGACAATTAAATAGAAAGAGTATTCAAGTGTACGTACAGCTTACCATCTCCATAAACGATGTAATCCATTTGATTATTATATATTATAATAATTATTATAATACATATTTAAAATATACAATTTATATTTATATCATGGAATACATTCTGCAATCATGATATAAGTATCGCAAAAAATTATATAACAAATTATGAAACATGCGAAAAGTAAAATGAATATTGCTAAAAGTGAAACCTTAACATAAAATTGATAACGAGTGGGTAATATAAAGTCATAATAAAACCATATATGGAATTATATATAATAATATGGTCATTTGATATATTTATAATAAATTTATATGTATTATGTAGGATGTTTGTATGAGTACGAAGAGAGTCAATACATATAGTAAGGGATTCTCATCACACTTTTTCTTCACCCGTGAGATAAATGCCATGTTCACCATTTACTTCTTTTGTGTGGTGTATTTAATTCCCATTATTGTATTAAAATACTCTCATACATAAATTTATTGGTATTTAAAAATCCATTTTATGATCATTCTCTCATGGATTTATGTTTCAAAATATACAAAATTAGGAAAAATGTTTCTCACAATCTTTCTTCTTTGAGAATCATGTTTTGTTATACACCTGTAACCCTTTATCGTGGTGTATATAAATTTTACATTTTATATCACGAAAATCCTTATTTGAATTATATCTTATATTTCATGTAATTTCCTTCTATTTCTTTAATAGTATGATCCCATGTAACCATGTTATAAGTGTTTATTGAAACAATCTCATCACCTTTCATGATTGTTAATGATTATGAACCTTTGATGAAATCTTACGATCCATCTCCCATAAATATTCATGAGTTTTATTGTCCTATATTTTTCAATATATTCTCATATATTAGTACCATTTTTATGCTCTTTTGTTCTTAAGGTTATGTTTTTACGTAAAACCTTTCAGTCCCTCTCTTTGGTCCAAAATCTATTGTATTCAAAAACCATGACTTAAAAAAGGTTTTGGAAAAAATGTTTTCAAAAGATCCTTGAAGAAAATTTTTAAGGAAAAGGGATTTTAACAATGTTGTACAGTTTTCAATGCTTCCTTTATAAATTTTCAAATCCAACATCAATGAAACATTTTTCCAAAAATATTTTATGTTTTAAGAATATTTTTTCTATGCATAATTGATATTTTCTTATGAAATGATTTTAAAAAGATATTTCGAAATTATTTCTAATCTCAGATAACATACATTGGTGTTAATCATGAATTTATGGGGATATTATTCAATTTTTGAATTCATATTATTTCTATGGATGGATTATATTTTGATGACATGATGTTTATTAAAATAGTTTATATTTCATGGGTTATATACTTTTGAAAAATCTACTTCTTTTCATTGGTCATGTTTATGATGAAATGATTATGAAACCTGTATATTTATACATAGGTTATGATATGATTAGATGTTTATGACACCCATCTCATTTCATGGGTTATGATTTTATTGTTTATGATTTTTTTAATAATAATGTATGATTTCATTATGAGATGGGTGGGACCTATATCTCCCTCCAATGCATTTGATAAAGATTTATATCTCATGAAATGGACTTAGATGGTATTGAAAGTGAACCTTGACTACTAAAATTTCCATGAGAGTGAACCATGACTACCACGATGGCATGATAACTAAAATCATGCTACAAATATGGCCATGGGAGTGAACCATGACTAAAAAGATAGTTTGGGGAGTGAACCCATACTAGTAATATGGTCTTGGAAACCATGCCTTTTATACTATGTGAATTATTTTATATGATTATGTTCCTACAAAAAATCCATGATTTATTACTTTGTTATGACTTGATGGATTATGTTATTTATTTTCTTATTATTCATGTCTTAAGAAATGTCATGATTAATGCCATGATACGTGCTTATTATCTTTGTCATCCAGGGTATGATCTATTGGAGTTAGTGACCTAGTACCAACTACATTGTACTTTATTCACTTATAAATACCTTATCACAACTTGATTGTTCTTCTACGTAACAATGCATGTGATAATGTCCTATAGATGACTGTTTCACTAGTGGGTAATAGCAGATCCCTACTATGATGAGAACCCGTAAGTGTTATGACACTGTTCTTGAATATATGTTATATGGCCATATGATGTTATTTGTGGGATATAAATAATATAGGCCATTAGGGATGAGGACTCATAAAACTTTACGGAACCTTCTCATAGTGTGCGCCCTCGGTAATATCCAGGAGGATATTATGAGAATGAGAATCACCAGTAGGAAATACACATTCCATAGTGTCATTGGATGTTCCTACCTGCGGACGTGTGTATTCATCCTTAGACTTTTAAATTATTATTAATGGTTATTACAACTCCCACACATAGATATATTGACGAAAACTGTGACAACATACTATTTTTTGTGTGGTAGGATATGTTGGGAGCGTCACAAGTAATACTGCATTAATAGATAATGCGAGAAATGATTTATCCATTATGTTCTATAACAAAAGTAGATATCTCAAGCCCTTTTAGGGAATTGATATTGCCTAAATAAATCCATCAACATGTTAAGGAATGGGAATGTTCAATTCCACAAAGTCAAAGAAAGAATAATTGAGCACATGGGTTGATTTCACTAGCATTCAACCAGTTGATTCGAGATATTGACACAAAGGGCTTACATTACACGGTAAGCATTCGTAGGAAGTGACACATCATTGCAGTGTTAATTTCTTTCTTTATAGTATCATTGGCGGGTTGCTAGATTCTATCCTTGGACTTAGGTAGGCTCCACCTAATTCTACTAAGAAAGAGGCCCAGAGGGCCGCACACTTTTTTTGTCCAAGTATCATAGTTAAATATTAATTTAACAAGTTGATTAAATATTATTTCTGATTGTGGTTTAATAATTATATAAGGATGCCTGATCGTATTTATTTCAACACTTGTTATTTAATAGAATATATTATAGGAGAAATAATATATTTATTATCCAGTAATGAAGTAATATTTATTTAAGAAACAAATATACATTATTCGAGGTCTAATAAATGTTGTGGAGGAAATAAAGAAAATGGAAAAAAACAAAAGTATACACCGTGTATATTAATATTCATGTCATGTAGTTTTTATGGGTATTTGTTAGAAATAATATTATTTATTTAAATAAATAATATTAGGTTTAATTCACTGGCTGCATGTCAAGTAATAATAATAGTCAATTGTTATTATAAATCATGGGGTCTTACTAAGAATTAAATGAAATTAATAAATTATTTTTGATAATTAATTCATTTTATTATTCTATGTAATTAAAATCTCAATTATATTAATATCATTATCCAATACATTCATTATGGTTGTGAAGAATGATTCTAGATAATGATCTCAAACCAAGAGAGAATTATTTTCTTTCAAGAACACTCTCACGTTACGGGAGAGATCCTACCACACAAAATCATGGAGAGTGCTTTGCAAGCATCTCTCAAAGAGATCGAAGGCAGACATGACAAGTTAAGGATCATACATTCTAGAACCTATAGATCCATTTGGCGATTTCCAAAGATACATGGAGCACATGTGGATCACCACTAGAGGAATCCTACACATGGATTCTTCGACATAATGGCAGATCACATTGGATCATGAATGGAAACCTCAACGGATAGAAAATTCCATAAAGGTAATTATTTTATTTTAATTAAATTAATTAAAACCAACGTATGATGATACTATCTATGGTTCCAGGACTCCCAATCATTGTTTCATTCTTCATTCTATTTCAAAGATTCGGTATTTTATTATCATGACAAATCTCAGATTGATCGTTTCTAACAGAAAAATTAAAGTTGGGTACACCGACTATCATGCTTTCACTGTTCCCAAAACTGACAAGTGGTATCCAAGCGGTCATATCATTGATTATAATTATTTAGTTTTTTTGGTGATTTATTTACTTAATAATTTATTTTTTTCAATTCAAGTTAATCATTATATAAATCTGAATCTTAAGATCTATTCCTTCCATTTCGTTTCTCATTCACCCTATAGAAACAATTTTTTATTTTAATTTTTATTAAAATGAAATAGAGGATCTCATATGGAGGTGACAAAGAATCCTGGTTGTAAAACACAAGAACACATGACATATATTTGGTATTACACGCCAAGTTTTATAGGTTCCATGCATCAAGATGGTCCGCGAAACTAGGCTGTGTCATTCAATTCTATCTATGTCATTAAGACTCCCTATGTTGACGAGGAATAGGTGGAACGCGGTTATCATAGTATATTCCATGTGGCCCATTGAACACAATCTATAGTCCATTCAGGTTAGGATTAGACCTTGTATTCCATACACGTCTTGCCTGACAGGATACCATGTAATGCAGATACTACACGGTGTGTTTCACACTAAACATGTCGTGTACTCCTATGATTTCCATAGTATATCTACACACCATGTCCCTAGATGTGTACTTAAGATAGACGGTGAACAAAAGTATAGACCATGTAGTCGAACTACACATCATGTACTCATCGAAATTATGCAGATTTATTAAAATTTATTATTATATTATAAATACCCTTAAGACGTGTAACATAATGTGGGTGTAAAGCTAAGGCATAACACATGAAAGATGTTTTATATATGTGTGTTTAATTTAACATCTGTGTAATGTTTATTTCTTCTCATTGGGAAGTTATGAATGAGAATTTACCAGGTTGCCTCCAAGGTACAGGTTACGTAAAAATATAATTTTAAATGAATTTATTTGTTTAATATTATGATGGATGAGAATGTTAAGGAAATTCAAGAAAGGGTTTAAGATAAAAGGATTGATTAATTAAAGATAATTAAGTGATTTGATCATGATTTATATTAAACAATAACTATTTAGAAATTAAATTAAAGTTTTATTTATGCATAAATATCATTGCATGTAAGGATGATCCTGACCAAGACCTAGACCTTTGTATGTGAATGGATTATTTTTATTTATTTATTTTTATTAAATTTGTTGGCCTGCGTGACTTCTCCTCATTAATATGTAGTTCCTGCATTCCCATGGGTTCTTTTATGTAAAACACCATTTTACCCCTCACCTATAAGTGAGATAAAACAAAATTCAATGGATGGAGCTACCAAACTAGTGGAGGAAACTAATGTTAGGAGCTTAGGTGAAACTAATCAAATGAGATACAAAGGTGGACTTGTGGAAAGCTGTAAACATGAACCCAAAAGGTTCAAGGTGTTTCTCCACTAGGTGTTGGATTAGTTTATCTACTGCAAGATAAAATAACCAACAGAACAAGATCATTATCATACCATTTATTTTATTTCATTCAGTTTCTTGGTTTGTTTATAGTGGGTGTGTTTTCACAATCACACAATTAATGAATTAAACAAGCATGCAAGATGGAACTAAAATAAAACCTAACTATGCATAAATATTATCTTAGACATGGTTAATCACTTAAGTATATACCACTAAATATTAAAAATAATATAATCAACGATAAGTAAATATAAATTTATGTATAAGTATAAAATCCTTCAACTAAATATTAAGTCAGTATAGCCTTCCATAATTTTGGATATAATCGAACAATAGTTCAAAGTGCTTGGCCAACCCTATTTGGGGTGATTTCAATTGTTAGGGAATTTTAATTCAAGGTTTTGGGTTGACTTTACTTGGATTATATCAAGGTTCGACTACCACAGTAGAACTTTATGTGACCAAGAGGAAAAAGTTGATGCAATCCAAAATAAAAGGATTTTAGGATTGGGGAGTCCACTCACTAGATCAAGGAGCTGCGAGTTAATGTAGTTGGCATGTAGAATTCCTACCTAAAACCCTGAAATTTTCTTGAGTAAACCTATTTGGGGTAATAAAATGGTAAATATTTATTCTTTCCACTAGATTATTAAGGAAATAGAATATTCCAAAATCAATGGTGAGGGAAATTTGATTTCGATAAAATAGTTGGAAAATAATAAGTATAAATTTATTTATTTGTCTCAATTTTATCGTGATAATGTACTAAAATATTTATCATCTTAATTTGAAGAAAATAAATGAAAAATGAATTCAAACACATCATTTAGAACCATACTCAATAAGGAAAACCTTATCACTAGCACTAATTACCAGGAATTGATGGGGGTGTTTACGCGTCATCCTTTACCATGAGAAGAAATTGTTTGTGCTGGAAGAGCATGTTTAGTTTCTCTTAGAAAAGAGGCCAGTGATGAAGAAATATCTATCTATGTAAAACATATGGATTATTCAAAAAATGTCCAATGTTTCATGCTATCATCCATATCTAATGAGGTCTTAAAGAAATATGAAAACATAGATGTGTATAGCTTGATGTCTCAACTTATTGATCTCTATCAAGATAATAAGAGATAAGAGAGATATAAAATCTCCAATACTTTGTTCACAACAAATCTTGAAGAGTTTTCACTAGTTGGGCCTCATTTAGTCAAGCATATATGAAACATTGAATGCCTAATCATCTTAGGGATTAATTTCCCGGATGAGTTCACCTACAGATCTCATCTTATCATCACAACCCAAGACCTTCTCTAGAATTATTTTCAACTAAAAAATGAGAAACAATGAGAATAGTCTATAAAAAATTATGAACTTAATTCACCAGGAAGATAAGGACATTGGGTGCGACAAACCCACAATCCTTATGGTGAATAGGAAAAGGAAGGAAGAGGAAAAGGGGACAAGGATTCATAAACAGTTTGAATCCCCTGAGCACCATCCCTCCAAGAAGGCAATAATCTAGAAGAGGGGAAGGAACAAGATGTAGTATGTTTTTCATGTGGTAAGTAAGGCCACTAGAAGTGGAACTGCACCTTAAAGCATTGGAATTCTAATGGTTCATTTTTTATTGAGTGTAATCTTTCAATTTCTACACATTTGGTATTAGATAATTCTTGTAGGGATCACATCTGTATTAAAATGTAGAAACCAAGTAAATTTAGAAATATTACCAGAGGAGAGGCGAATCTTTGAGATAAAAATGGCATGAGGTTGGCTGTATTGGCCATTGGCGATTACCATATCTCATTGACAACATGGATGATTTTGGTTTTACATAACAGTTATTTTCTACGTAGTGTTACCATGAACATAATTTTTGTATCATTTTTGGATATGGATGGATTTTTTTTTTCAAGACTGGAAATAAGTGTTGTTTCCTCTATAAGAACAACACATTTTTTGGTATGGTGAATTTAAATAATGGGTTGTATGTATTAAATTATGAAAACCAAGTGTTGTAAATTGATAACGAAACAAACTCACATGACTTATACATAACACAGTTGTGGCAACACCATATCAGTCATATAAATGAGAAGTTCTTGAAAAATATCTTCCATGATTATTAATTAGAGTCTATTAAGATAAAAAAACATGATAGATGTCACTCTTGTTAACAAGGTAAAAGGACCAAGGCACATTTTGATGGACATGGTGAAAGGGCCACAATTCTTCTAGGATTTGTGCACACAGATGTGTGTAGACCATTTCCAGAAGAAGTTAGAGTTGGATATTCATACTTCATTACTTTTGCTGATGATATAAGTAGACATGGATATTTATACTTAATGGTGTATAAGTTAGATTCCTTACATAAATTTAAAGAATTCAAGAATTAAGTAGAGAATTAGTTTGGTAAGAAGATAACAGAACATCGATCGGATTGAGGTGGAGAATAACTAAACAAAGAGTTCATCGACCATCTTCGAGAGTCTGGGATTCTATATCAACTAACTTTTCCTTATACACCACAATGTAATGGTGTTAGTGAAAGTGTAAACCATACCTTGTTGGACATGGTGAGGTCAATGATGAGTCATGAAGATCTTCTATTATCC
Source organism: Viscum album (assembly GCA_963277665.1). Taxonomy (NCBI): domain Eukaryota; kingdom Viridiplantae; phylum Streptophyta; class Magnoliopsida; order Santalales; family Viscaceae; genus Viscum; species Viscum album. The sequence continues at coordinate 1,772,627,600 of OY728152.1, forward strand.
TTTTGAGGATATTCATTACAAACTACAACATACACATTAAACTGAGTACCGAATAAGGTGGAAAATTAAATTCCCTAAGAAATATGGAATGGAAAGAAACCAATTTTCTTTCACACACGTGCATGGGGATGCGAGGTATTTGTTAAGGCCTTATTAGTCAAAAAAAACTAGAACCCCGGGTCATGAAGTGTATCCTTATAGGATATCCCAAAGAAACAAAAAGATATTACCTATATAACCCTTCATACAAGAAGGTCAGTACAACCAGAAAAGACGTATTTCTTGAGAGGGATCACATACTTAAAATGATAGTGGGAGAAAGATTTAATTTAACAAATTTGATGCTCAAGATATACATGAGTTGGTACAGGAACAAGTTCTACATGTCCTCATGAAAGTGGTTCCAAAAACCCAAGTACTATGTAGGAGATCAAGAGAGATAAAGGAACCATAGAGATATGTTTTTCCCATCACTAAGGATGGGGAATCATTATAATAGGGAAATGATGAACCTATCTCCTACAAAGAAGCCGTATAAAGCTCAGAAGCTACAAGATGTCTAGAAGATGTGAATTATGAGATGGATTCCTTGTATCAGAACCAAGCCTGAGTTCTGGTTGATGAGCCAGTTGATGTAAATCTTGTTGGATGCAAATGGGTATTTATGATTAAACTAGACATGGAAGGTCAAGTTAGAACCTATAAATCAAGGCTAATTGATAAAGGATTCAGACAACGTCAATGAATCTATGGAGGCAGGGACATGTAAAGGAGGAAACCATTACTATTAGAGAGGAGGGAACATGAGGATCTGGTTTGATGTCTGTGACCCCTTTATAGGTGAGAAACAGGTTTGAAGATCTGAATAAAGTTGGATCGAGTTTTGTTATAGCTAGATTGATGGATACATACAAGGTCAACGCGAATGGACCCAATGGAATTGAGGCTTTTTATTTGACAGGTGAAGACCCAAGGGCTAAGTGTAATAGGAGTAATAGAGGAAAGAGAAGCAAGAAGACTACTCTTCCTTAACTCTTCCCTTGGAGACCTATTCTTCTTGGAATTTAAATGAAAAGAAAGAAGATTTAGATGCTGTGGATGACCAGCTCTTGGAACTAGTGCTATGTTCTGATGAAGATGTGGTCGAATAGGTTTTATTTCTTAATGCGGCCGAAGAGGAGGCAACTACGATGATGGGGAGGTATTTAAGGGTCGACCTCAATGAGGAGAAATATTCTTTGATTGATAAGCAGGACTTAATCCTGGTAGGGGGATTTAATAAAGGTAGGATCAGGTTGGAGGAGTACATTCATTCTTGGGATTAGTTGGCTTCCGAGTTTGAAAGTCTAGTGTCGAGTATACCAGGTATTCATGTATCTTCAATATCCTGGAAATTGTGTAGGGAATCTATTTCTAGAAATCTAATGCTTTTATTCAATGATGTTAAAATGGTGGAGCCTGTTGACTGATTGGGGAGGTTTTCTTGTTCGGTTTGAGTTTGTTTGTGGTCAGCTATGGTTGTCTTTTGATTTAATGTTACTCTTATGATTCACATCCTAATATCTATTTGGGTCTACTATAGATGAGGTTACATTATTTTTCCCTCACCAGAGCATGACATTCAGAATCAGTAGTTGAGAGGGTATGGCTATGCCATCGGTTCCGTGCCCGTTCATCCCTGCATGGGACAGTCTGCTGAGTGGTCATGCAACGGTGAAGGTTGGTCTTCTCGGTTTTGTTTCTGGGGAGGGATAGATCCTTTAGATGTGTTTGGTATTTTCTATGGTTTGGACTTTTGGTTGTAATGTTGGTTCATGGTTTCTCACTTTCTCCTCAAAAGTGATTTGATAATAAAAAATTAATTTTCTGTCAATAAATTCACTATGATGAAACGTTCTCACCAGTTTCCATGTTTAAATACATAAGAATCATACTTGATATTACAACATACCATGAGTATGAGATTTGGAAAATGGATGTCAAAATAAAATTACTAAATGGGAACCTTCTAGAAGATGTTTATATGAAACAACTTTATGGGTTTGTGACCCCAAGTGAAGCCAAATGCATTTTCAAGTTGCATAAATCCATTTATGGATTAATGCAAGCAACCAGGTTATGGAACATTCAATTTGACGAAGCCATAAAGAAATTTGGTTTCATTAATAATGAATGTGATCCATATGTTTTTATGTGGATTAATGGGAATGAGGTCATTATCCAAGTAGTATATGTTGATGACATATTGTGTATTGCAAATGATGTACCAGTCTTATAGTCAGTTAACGAATGATTAAACAAGTTTTTCTACATGAAGGACTTGGGAGAAGAAGAATACATTCTAGGGATCATGATCATTCGTGATATATACAAGAGGCTTCTTGGGCTAAGTTAGGGTACATACATTGACCATATACAAAAGATATTTATTATGGAACAATCCAGGAAGGTATTGGTTCCAGTTTCACAGGTCCTACATCATTCTAAGAAAATGTTTCCTCAGACACAATAAGAGAATGATATGATGAGTAAGATTCTATACGACTTGTCCATATGATCCATCTTGTATTCCATGTTATATACTAGGCTTGATGTTGCCTATGCACAGATCATGGTAGGAAAATATCAAGAGGATCATAGAGAACAACATTGGACATCAATTAAGACTATCCTTAAGTATCAAAGAAGAACTAAGGATATGTTATTGTTGTATGGAGGAGATGAGGATATTTTCATCAGAGGGTATGTTGATGCTAGTTTTCAGATAGATCAGAATGATCTGAAGTCACAATTTGGATATGTTTTTTGTCTCAATGGAGGATCTTTGAGAAGGAAGAGTTCAAAGAGGCCAGTTTTCACTGATTCTACAGCAGGCTCTGAATATAAATATACTTCTGATGCAGCCATGGAAGCCATCTGGATTCATAACTTTGTCTCAGAGCTTGATGTGGTGCCTAGTAGTAAAGATCCTATCACATTTTATTGTGATAACAATACATCGGTGGATCTTGTAGAAGAGACAAGTTTACATCAACAGACAAATAACATACTCCGGACGTATCACCTCTTGAGTGATTTCTATCAACGGGGTGAAGTTGTAGTGAATAGAGTTTCCATAGAAGAGAACATAGTAGACCCCATGATTAAAGGACAATATCAGCAGAGGCCTGAATATCATGTGAGATCTAGTAGGATAGGGTTTTTTTTGCAGTTATATCTAGTCCATGTGGGAATCTGTTGGAGTCGGTGGCCAAGAGCCAACTAATTTGTACTTTATTCATTAATAAATACCTTATCACAGATTGATTGTTCTTCTACGTAACAATGCATGTGATTATTTCCAAATGATGTTTATTACACTAAAGGGTCAAAGAGGATCCCTACTATGATGAGAACCCGGATGTTCCATAACACTGTTCTTGAATATATGTTCTATGGACGGATGAGGTTATTTGAGGGACACAAATATTATAGGACATTAAGGTTCAGGACTCATAAAACATTGAGGCACCATCTCATGGTGTTCACCTTTTGTAATATCCAAGAGGATATTATGAGAAGCATACATATCGGTAAGAAATCCACATTCCATAGTGTCATTGTATTTTCCTATCTTCGAACTTGTGTATTGGTCCTTAGACTTTAAGATTATTATTAATGGGTATTAAAACTGGAACACTTAGATGTATTGATAAAAAATGTCGAAACACACTGTTTGCAGTAAGTTTGGATATGTTGGGTGAGTCATGAGTAATACTGTATTAATAGATAATGCGAGAAATGATTTGTCTCTTAAGATCCATAACTAAAGTAGATATCTCAATCCCTTTGATGGAATTTATATAGCCTAAATAAATCCATGGCCATGGTAAGGAATGGAAAAGTTCAATTTCGGGAATTCAAAGAAATAATAATCGAGCACATAGGTTGATGGAACCAACATGAAACCAGCATGATTCGAGATATAGAGACAAAGGGATTTAATGACACAATAAGCATTCGTAGTAGGCGATACATCATTACGGCATTAACTTCTTTTTTTATAGGGGCATTGGTGTGTTCCTAGACATTATCCATGGAATTTAGGCTGGCTCCACCTAATACCACTGATAAAGTGTCCTAGAGGGTTACACGCTAAGTGTATCAATGTAACTCAGTTAATTATTAATTTAATAACCTGAATAAATATTATTTTTGAATGTGGTTTAATAATTATTCAAGGATGTATGATCACATTTATTTCAACACTAGTTATTTGAGAGAATATATTATTGGTGAAATAATATAATTTATTAGTGAGGGATGCAGTAATATTTATTTAAGAAATAAATATCCATAATTCAATGTCTAATAAATGTGTTTGAGGAAATAATGAAAATGGGAAAACCAAATTACATTCCGTGTATATTAATATACACATTGTGTAGCTTTTCAGGGTACTTGTGAGAAATAACATTTTTTATATTATTAAATAATATTAGGTGTAATTCACTGGGATCATGTAATGTAATAATAATAATTATCTATTATTATTAGACATGAGGTCTTAATAAGAATTAAATTAAATGAATAAATTCTTTCAGGTAATTAATTCATTTTATTATACTAAGTAATTAAAATTCCAATTATATTATTGTCATTAGCCTAAACATTCGTCTTGTTGTTCACAATGGTTATAGAGAATCCTATCAAGCCAAGAGAGAATTATTTTCTTCTAAGAAAGATCTCAAGTTAAGAGAGAGGTCTTTCTCCACCAGATCATGGAGAACACTTTGCAAGTGGCTCTCAAGGCGATCGAAGGTGTACATCGCTAGAGAAGGAACTTCCACACTATCACTCGAACATCCCTTCATATACATCCAGATATATGTAGAGCACATGTGGATCACCACTAGGGGAATCCTATACATTGATTCTATGATGAAATGATAAATCACATCAGATATTGGTAGGAAACATCAAAAGAGAGAGAATTCAATCAAGGTAATTCCAGTTTTTTGTTAAATTAATTATAACCAACATATGATGAACCTCTCCAGGAATCCCTTGGTTTCTTTCATTTTTCATTATATTCTGAATATCTGGTGTTTTATTAACATGAATGGTCTCATATTGGTCATTTCTAATAGAAAAATAAATGTTGGGTACACCCACTAACACACTTCCGATGCACCTAGAACCTAAATGATCTCATATTTACTTGATCATGTTCTTAGAATCATATTACCACGATTATGCTTATATGTCTCCCCTGTCCACTCTTATCGACCATAAATGATCACCCCTTTTATGTTTCCTCTCCCGCTGGTTATGAAGATATGCATTATGTTTGATGTTTCTTAGAAGTGTTCTAGTCAAGAAGAACTTAGTGGGAAATGATGTAGCTCATTTATGTACTAGTGTTTTTTATTCAATGTTTCTAAAGGTACTATACTATTACAATATTTGAGAGTATATTTTTTTAATGTTTTATTTATTCCTAACATCTTATGTAATGTTGATTTATTTCATGATCAAGGTCATTACACATTCTTCTTTAATTTATACATATGAGAAGCCTCAAAATGCCCATTTAATGAACAAAAAAGATCAAATACCATCCTTCCTAAAGTTATTAATTACATGAAAAATAATTTGGATACATGGAATGAAATTTGGAAGTCTTTTATATTCAAATTTTAAGGAGATTTCATCATCCAATGCTGACAAGACTGTGTTATAAATCAAGAAAGGGCTTATTTCATCCTTCTTTAGGACCCTATCTTAGGGACAAAAATTATAAAACCTAGTGATCCTATCTATATCTATCAGAATTACAATAGCATAGTCAATATCAAATAAAATATAAGTATTCCATAATATCTAATTAAGAGAAATAATTTTAATCCAGACTAGTGCTCTAGTATTTTTTAAAGAAAATGGATTGAACTTAAAATATCATTCTTTAATGAAGACTATACCTGGATTTAAAGCAATTGAAATAATCCCCCATGCCCCACGCTTCATATTATTTGTTGGTAAAATAATTTAAAATAATAATTAAACCATGGGAGTACATATCCATCTTGATAAACTCATTATAGGGTCCATCTTCCAAACTAAAACATTGATTTTTCAAAGCATTCTGCCGTTGGGGAGAATGGTCCTAGAAATTATTGAAGGCTCATAAATTTTTAATATATAAAAAAAACCTCTATATTAGAAAAAACAATCGAAATATCTCACTTTTTCAAAATTTTGTTAGGATGAAAATTTTTGTGGCATAAATAATGACCATTTGATTTTTTTTCATTATGTATAACACTAGAATGAATGCACTCAGTCTTCCTACTAGAATCATCCACGATTGAGTTTCCAGAATTCCACCACGCCACACTGCAGCCCACCACCACAACCAAATCATAAGTCCTAGGTTTTTGCATTCTACCCTCTACATTTTCCAAACCAACAAATTTAATATAAAAAACATTTTTCAAGTTACCATATATTTTAGGGAAATGCTTACATCAGTCCTCACCACCATAGTTCGGCTCACATCACCCATCCTGGTCTTGACCATAATAGTATTTCACATCCCTAACATATCCTATAAAGAAATATGATCATCATATACCTCAACCACCACCTGGAACCATCGATCCCCCTTTTTTTACCACCACCGCCATGTTCAACTAAGGCCAGTGAACCTCGTGTGGCACAGTAAAATCCCACCAAGTTCAACCGAGGTATGTTAATTTTTATTCTTAATGAATAATAACTATTGTAATTGTTTTTCACCATAGTGATGGGTAAAACATGTTAATTATGATTAAAAATGAGGGATATGATCTCCAAATATACCGATGAATTTCTTTAATTTCATTTAATGATTTTAATTTAATCATATTCATCCTAACATCGAATATTTGTCATTTTGGTGAATTTTTATTTTGATAATTTGATATATTATATTTTAAGTAAATAAAATAAAAAAATAAATCTTTTTTATTTAATCATTATAATATAATTTCATTGAGATAAAAATAAATTTTTAATGAAAATTAGATTTTATTTTGAAGATAAATAATTTATTTCTACGATGATTAATTTTTTTCTTAATTTTTAGCGATGATATAATTACTTTAAATTCTTACACAATGAAGATACATCATATTTTAATGTTGTTGAAAAATAATGGTAAATTATCATTTTTTAAATAACATTAATATTTTTTTGATGAATTATGGTATTCAATGAATTTAATTGATAAATTTAATGAAATGCATATGGTAAACAATTTTATAATACAAATACATTATTTTCATGATTTATTTGATGTCAAATTATGTTAATAGTCTAAAAAATTTCATTAATGATATTTTATGTTAACTATTATTCAATAAAGTGATTTAAAAATAATAAAAATATTTAAATTTGATATTTTTTATATAAAATAAACTAAAATTTCGTCCACATACTATTTGGTATCTAATTTTATCCATATAAGTAAATTTTTGACCCATGACAACCAAAAACATTGATAGCATAATTAAGGCTAATAAATTTTAACATCTGGGTAAAACCAAAAGATAATGTTTATAATAAAACTTAAACAAGTATAAATTTTAATATATGAAATTATTTCTTCCATATAATGTCCTAAAATTTAAATTGGGGCCATTTTGTTCCAATTTACATGATTATGAAATGTATTATGTCTATTTTTAAGTAATTACATTTGTGTCCTTTCCCTTACATAAAAATTGAGAACCTCTAATCCCCTATTATTAACATAATTTTAGCCTTCTATCTTATAAAAAATCATTCCAAGAAACATATTATATTTTTTTCCTTCATTCTTGATTTCATGGTATTACTCTAAGTCCATCATTCTATAGATTAAGATATAATCCAATAGTGGTCTCTTAAAGAAGTTGTAATAATATTATCCGACCCTTTCAATGTTTATTTTTTCTTATACATCCTTTAAATATTTTATATTCAAAAATAATAATTAAACTAGTATAATAAATAATATTATATCTTATTATGATTATGGGGAAACCATTTTACACCACCTTTGCACTAAATTGAAAATCAATGCATTGATCGTGTGTTCGTGTGGACTACTACCTCAACATAGTAATATGATTCATTTTTCATTATCATATTACAAAGATGGTGATTATGTTGTATTTAACGTTTATATATGTTATTTATGAAATAATGATAATTCTTTACATATATTATCTTATCTATCATATTACCTTCCAATCTATTAGGAAACGACAATGTCACTTGTTCATACAGGCAGACTTCCACCTCCATGAAAAAATGTGATTCATTTTTAATTTATTATTTAAATGGGTGGTAATAAGTAATTATTTAATGAATATATATGATATTAATAAAAAAAATTTATTAATGGTTAATTATTATTTATTTCTCTTTCTTTGAATCAATCAAAAAGTGAAATCATCACTCTTGTGTACATACAAAATACCATCTCTAGGAAGTTATGTAATTTGTTTTTCACTAATACATTTTATGAAGGGTTATAAAAGTCTATATAATAAATAAAAATTATATATATATATAATTATTATAATTATATATATTACTTTACCTTGAATAGGGTGCTGAGACTGGAACTTCCAACCATAAGAATGTATGAAAAATGAAAGAGTGATCACAAGAAATAATGATTTTAGAAAATAATTATTAATGAATGGGAGATATGATATTATAGGTAAATAATATATGTTATGATATGAATCAATAAATTTTTGGAATAAATTTTTATTAAATATGTATTTTATATAAATGGGGTTTTAACCCATATAAATAATGACAAGACATGAGGAATGTGTTTCTCGTCTCACTTTTATTTTTGTTAGGTATATTCCCTATTCACCAATAGTTTATTTTGTGTAGTTGATATACTAACAAAATAAAATATTTTAGAATTATTCAAATTAAATTTAATGTTATATACAAATCCATCTATGTTTCCCTCTTTTAGGAGGTTTTTATTCAAATATTATCAAGGCGGTAAAATATTTATGTTAGAATCTTATTTTTGATTGTCTATGATAAATATCTATTGAAGGAAATTATATAGATATTATAATTTGAAAACTATAATCATTCATATAATATTATTATTCATGTAATATTAATATAATATTTCCATTTCCTTCTCTTTTATAATTAAAATGAAAGAGAAAATGTTTTTTAAAAAATTTCCTTTACTTCATATTTGGATGGGAATAGTTTTCTTCATATTCAATAATTTAGATAAAATATTTTTAAATTTTATTAATATATTATAAAATAATTGGAAAATGTATTTTTTACCCATATTCTACTTTATATTAAAGGGTTTAAAAATAGTTAATATCAATTTCAAAATGAGGCACCTTTTACAAAAAGATTGTATGCAATCTCTAATTTAGAATATACCATATGAAAGTATTATCCGACCATCATGAAAACTCTTTACCATTAGTATTAATTTAAAAAGTTCATTGTTACTTTTCAATGAAAATATTTCCTTTATTATTTTTTTTAATTTTTGGACTTTATGTAAGTGAAATAAATAAAACGGATCTTTTCCTCTATAAATATTCCAATGTTCTTTGATATACATTTTTATCTATTTTAATATAATTTAATGTTACTTATGAATTACTAGGAATATAATCCAATGGAACCATACAATTATTTTCACTAGATGGTTAATGATGATGATTTTCTATGTATGATTCTATGAAACCTGTTATTTTACAGTTAGTTAAGGAGGTAGAACCCTTACAAGTCCTGTAAGATAAGTATTACATGGCCCGTAGGCCATAGAAAAATTCATTTTCCCTTAGGCTTCAAACATTACATACAACCCAGACTAACTACTTGGAACTGCTCCTCCCCAGCATCTTCATCGTGAAATCATCACCTTCGCATGGCTATTCGGCTAGGCATTCTCGTGCATGGACAAGATTGTCCCGAAGGCAGGATCCATACCCTCTCATTCTTGCAATCCATTTATATTCTACTATGGTGAAAGCTTTTTTTCACATTCTCCTTGTAGAGTTTTTTCCTCATAGGTCGTATGGTTTGCATCTGCACATAAGGTGGCCCGAAGGCCTTACTGACCCAAAGGCCTGGGTGGCCTGAAGGCCTTACTGACCCGAAGGCCTGGGAGGACCGAAGGCCTTAAAGGACCTAGGGACCAAATCGGTGGCCCGAAGGCCCAAAAGGGGGCATATTACCGGCTGATACAATTCCAAATAGTACCTGATACATTTCCCATTACAGTACCTACTACAGTACTACACAGTTCCCGTTATAGTACCTACTACAGTACTATTACAATACTGCTACAGTACCCCCCAGAAATAATGTCTCCACTTGGATTTGAGCCCATGTCTCCCAGATGCACTTATAGAGTCCTTACAGTTAGTTACCATAGTTAAGATAAAACCTTTATGAAACCCATTTATTTTCCACATTTTAGACTATGATTAGATGATAAATGTCCTTATGATATTATGGAACATTTTTGGTTTATTGTTATGTGATGGGTGGGTTCATTATAGAGATACAATGAATTAGTTAAGGATAGATAAATCATGAGAGAAATATGTTTTATAGGAACATTATTTCATGTTTAAAACATCTTTTGTCATGTTTTCGGGTATATAGGTTTATGCATGGACCTTGTTTCTGGTCTATATGTTTATATGTTGAACTAATTTTATTTTCTTGACATAATAAGTGAACCTATTACTATTTATACATGTTAAAAAATTTTGTAATCCATTTCTTGTTCCACATTCATATCTGGATGATTAGATATCATGGATCATGATTAATTTTGGATGATTATGCACTCTTATGTCTTTTTACTTTTGTTATGATAAATCCTTATCACATGACTCTTAATTAATGATATTTAATTTATTGGGATTTATTTTTTTATGTTATAATCATATTCTAATACCCTCATGATCTCTTATGATCATTGATTAATATCACCCTTGTTTTCCCACGCTATGATTATGATATCACACTTTATTATATTTCAATTTTCTAGATGTTATTCTGAAAGGTATTAAATATTCTATATCTAAGAAGTGTACTATGTGATAAGAACATTGGGGGATACATGGAAGATGTTTTAAGAAATTTTTTTATTATGTATCTAGTATACAATACCTTAAACTGTTACATTCCTTGAGTATGTATATTAGAGAAATTTATTAAATTTTCTTATAAATAGTTTTATTATTTATGTTGTTATTCTTAGTTCAACTCACATTTATATCATGATAACATTTTGAAGATAAATATAACGACTTTTTATACCTTTTATAGGAACTGGGTAAGAATTTTAGTTAATTTACCTCTTATATAATTTTAAAATTAATGAATATCACTCAAAATAATTTATTTATAATAAAACCTATCACTTATAGGAGAGGAAATACATATCCCATCCTATAAACTACATTAATTATATAATTTTTTTTTATGTTTCATAAGTACTGCATTAACACCAATAAAATATTTCATATGTATATTACCAAAATAATTATGTTATATTAATTGAATAATATTTAGATTATATTTATAGAATATAATTATGTAAAATATATGAAATAAATTTTAAAAAAATTTATGTCATATTTATATCTCGTTGATGTTATAAAGGATACAATATTTGAAAAATTTTATTTTTTATTAATTGACCAAAATATCAACTTGATTATAAAATCTCTAAAAAAAATAAAAGGAAATATTTAAATGAAAAAAGAAAAATTAAATTCCATTTTACCATGTTAAATTTTTAATATTTAGATCTTTAAATTTAAAAGAAAACCATATAGTACAAGGAGAAAAAAATTAATTATAATAAAAACTATTCAATTTTTCAAATAGAAAATCATATTCTCATTCCATTACATAATGGAATAATTAATAATATTTTAATAATAATAATTATTAATAGGATTCCCTAGAATCGTATGAATAATATTAAAATATAAAATTTATTTATTAGTAATAAAATATTGGTATCTATGAGATTTTATAAGAATATTTCTTCATGAAACTATGTTTTGATAGTTTATTGAATAGAAGTATCATATTTATTAATAGAACATAACATTTCAATTTTTTTTAATTGATTGTAAATGTGTTTGATTATTGTATAATGATATATGTGTCTAATATGATTATTTTAATACATTTCTAAAAGATAAAATTTATAACTAATGTTTATGAAATTAATATGAGTATACAATATTATAGATAGAGGTTTAAATTTTCATTAATAATAAATTTTCAAAGAGTGGTAATTACCTAATGAATTGAGAAGTTTCATTTGATATACTGAGGATCCATGAGAAGATGGCGAGTTATTGACTTTGTGTTAAAAAACTACAAAAATATACTTCAATATAAAAAAATCAATGTCAAAATTTCTAAATACACATTACATTTTAGTTAACAAATTTAGAGTCCAAGATAAGGAATTGAATATAATTTTAATCATATAGTATAAAATAATTTATATGGGGATTTCAAAAGCAGTATTATTGTATTTTTTCGGTCCTACATAAAACATTTTTGTTCAATGTCTATATCACAATATAAAATAAGATTTTCAAATAAATATGATAAGGATTGATATAAAAAATACTTAATATTGTTGTTTTATTTTTCTAAATAAATTACTACCAAATTTATGATACTTTAGAGGTTTTACAAATGAATATTAATGAAGTTTTTTTAAGAATAATAAAAACAAAAAATTTATATTCACTTATAAGATATGTATTTAATTTAGTATTTACAGTTATACAAATAATTTTTTATCCCAATTCCATAGAATATAATTTTGTAGTTGGAAAATAAATTCATAAATTCATAACTATTTTACTATTTAAAAACACACATTAATGAGTATTTATAAAACATTTCGGTGTTCTTGTGTATTTCAATAACAAATTTCATATTGTGTGTTCCGAAAACATTGGATACATATAATTAATGAATCTATTTGTGTTTTATATGTTTCACATAATATATATATATATATATTAAATTTTATATAGAATATATTCTTTTTAGTTTTTACATTTTTTAAATGGACAATATAGAACAATGGCACAAAACATATGGTCGAATAACATTTGAGTTATCTTTTTTTATAAAAGATCACCCACTATTAACTGATAAATATAGATATTTTTTGATTTAATGGACGAGATATTTTTATGATTGAATAATGAATTATTTTATTAATTTTAAGAAAAATCATTTCCATTGGAAGGATGAAATATTGGGATATATTTTTAAGACATAAGAGAATTTAAATTATGTTTTTATGTATTTATTTCTAAGATATTATTTTTCATTTAAAAGGTATAATCAAGGATTAAATTAGAAGTTATTGCTTATATATTTATGAATTTATGTATTTTAATATCCATGAATATATAATTGTTGAAAAACATAATTCTATATTTCTAGTTCAAGAAATAAACAAAAAATTATATTTATATATGGTTTATTAAATAATTAATTTATTATTCATGATTCCTAAGAATATACATAATGGAATACTAAAGGATCAATAATATATTAATAATATAATATTAGTGAATAAGAAATTAATTTATAATTTGTGATAGAGAATCAAATAATGTAGGAATTGAGAAGTTTGAATCAGAAAAATAATAAAATGGATAATTTTAAGGAAGAATAATTTGATGGAAAAAAAATTTAATACAGATTCAATGGATTGATATTTATCTATAATTATCACTATTAAAAAATTAATTAACAAATACAAGTTATTATAGAAGTGTAATTTCATCTATGATAGGGTTATATAGAATCAAACCTTCCAATATATAAGAAATTCATCAATAGTTTTCAATTAAAATTCCAAATAGCAATCAAGATGTATTTCAATATAATAAATTGACTTTTTCACATTGAATATAGTAGAAGGTATTACTTTATGAACAATCAGAATGATTTTAATATTTTTGGGATTCTAAATTTAGGTTCATATATAATGTATTCTCATTTTCAATATTCATTATAAAGTGAGAAGATGACATTTTAATTGGATGATTCAATTCATAGATTTGGTATAATTTGCATATTGTGAGTGAAACCTATAAAAATCCTTATACTTTTCTCATTTAATTTTAATTATAGTAAATTATAGAGAATATTTGAAATTATAATGAGAAAAATATTCATTTTTTATTTCTTTATACATTGATGTATAAATACCAAAAACTGTCTGGTCATTTTTTCTAGAAGGAGTGGCTTCAAGCACTAGTGCTCATGGTTTATTTATATTGAAAATTTAAAAGTAAGTCTGAAATTTATTTGGGTTACCAACACCACATAGTGGGATAAATAGGATAAATGTTACTAAAAAATATTACCTAAAACCATTATTCACATTATTAATTTAGCCATATCATAAGAGATGATATGGGTATATTGAAAGAGAATCATCTACGATATCGTGAATACTACCCATGTGTGTTATATTATATTATTTTATATGAATCACAAGTTATGAATAATTTGGTGAGGATAGGATATAAAAATTAAATACATTCAAATTAATAACCACAATTTTTATCAATAGTACTTATAGTATACATAAATCAAGTTCCACTCATATTATGAAAATAATTTTGGCCAAAGGTGGTCCAAAATGAGTTTTTAATAACATTCATAAATAATAAAATCTATAATGTATGAGTAATTACATATTATTCAGAGGAGAGTCCCAAGGGATATATAAATGAAGATATATATTGTCCCAGAAAATGAAATTATGGTTGCTACATGAGGGTGGTGAATTGAATTCGACTACTAGAATATTATTTTATTTCACTTTTAGAATTATATTATACCAATAAAACTAAAAAAAGGGAAGGTATCAAAGTAAAATAAAAATAATAAATGAACCTATAAAACATTAAATAACATATTCGACATGTAAATAATCCAATAGTTAATGTATAAATGTAAAAAAAATGCATAATGTATTGTTTGTAAATCAAAATACACATAAAATGATATTAATATCAAAAATTTTCTTGTCAAGGGAATCAAAGCAGTGGTAGTTTGGATAATGTGAAAAAAAATTATATGAATTCTCCACCAAAAACGTATTTGAATAAACCAATCCAGTGGTAAATGTTCTTCACTAGGAAATTATTCGATATAACATTTAAAGAAGGAAGCTATATCCCCAAGATACTCTTTAATAAGAATAATATGTATGATGTAAAACACCTACACTTCATCAAACTTATATATTTAGAAGCAAATATTTTCCAATTGAACATTATGGGTGTTTTTATTAATTTATTTTTATTGGGTATAAAATGAATTATTTGGTGCTTCATGATGTAAATATATTGATGTTTAGTTTCTTTGATGTATTTTTGAGTTACAATATTATGTGAGAAAAATTAGGGAGTTTTAAAATAATGTGTAAATATTTGTTTAAGTAATAATAATTTATCTTAATGTTTGTGTGTATAAGTGAATAATTCACATGAACTGAAAAACTATAGATCAAATCAATTTATGGAAATTTAGTTTCATGGTTTTAGTTGATTTATTATTTTGGGAAATCATTCAAGACATTAAGAATTATAAGAAAAATAGTTTGCATAATATTGGGGAAGTTTGAATATCTATGAATCCATACCACTATTATTACCTGACCAATCATAATTTCAAGATCCATATAATAGTGATACAGAGTGTTAAAATATTTCAAATATTGGTGTAGGTGTCAGTGTGTATGTGGGTGAATGGTACTTAGAATATACTCATACGGTGGTCCTTTAGAGAGCATCAGATCCAATCAGACATTAAAAATCATCTAATAGAGTTAATTTGTTTATTATAGTGTTCCATGTAAATGAAAATCACAATGTTTTATTAGGAAAAAGATTCAAAATATTCATGTTTAAATTTTTTTATGAAAGTAGTTTCAAACCCTTGAAGTTTAATCTACCTTCCACTAGAATAAACATTAAAAAATATACTTCCCAATAAGAGTTCCACTATTAAACTCAAATAATTAATTGAGAAACAATGGTTATCATGTACGAATTCACTAAATTTTTAATAGAGATTCATTATGAGTTAATTGAAATCATAATATATTAGATGAAGCCCAAGGAACATTGTATTGTCTCTAACAAAGTGTGTAAGAATGAATTAATGGATTACATAAACATGGTTTAATTAACCATCATTTATATAATTATCTTTTCCATTAATATGATTTGTGGAAACATAATTTTTGGGTTGACTATCGATTAATGGTTTTACAGGTTCTTTGAAAACTAAATATCATGGTGATATTGATTAATTAGATAAAATTTCATTATCTGACTGAGTTTCAAACAACATGATAATGTAAATTTTGATCCAAGAAGCTATTTAACATGATATGAATAAAAGATAATTATTTGGGGAATTTTTAGAAGGTTCCATTATCACTATGGTTATTTTCCAAAGAATGTTGAATTATGATGTTTTTATAGGAGAAAAAAACGCATGATGATGATCTCTACAATGTAGTAGTGTGAATTTAATCTGAATTTTGAACCTACAAGAAATAATGAATCATATATTTTGCATAAGTAGTTATGGTGGTGAGTGTTTTATGATATAATATTTATTATGTAAAACTACGAGGTGGACCACATTATGGTTTATTTTTTTGTGAGAGTTATGAGTTCCCACAAATGTAGAATGATTTTTAGATGTACAACATAAGAAGATCCAAATCGCAAGACATGTTATTATGTTTCATGTTTACTGAATATGAATATATATTTACATATTTAAATATTGTGGTGTCTTTAGATATCTGAGTCTTTATAAAAATTTAAAAAAATGTTACTTGTTAAAGACAAAAGATTCTATGAATTCAAAGCCATTATTTAAGGATATTTTTTATATGGAAAGTGCTAATGGATCTGAAAATTCAAAATACATATACTTATTATTATAGAATCGATAATGAAATGAAGATGAATTTTTTATTCATGTCAGAGAAATTTTTTTATCCCATCTCTAGTGTGCACTTCATATTTAGTTTTTTTGAAGAAAATGCATCTAATACATAAGGTCCCAATGTTTTATTAATGAAATTACCTTAATATAATTATATATAATAGTATAATAAAATAATATTATATATATTACACAATAGAAACATTATAAATAAATAATAACTGAAATAAATTTCATTTCTAGAAGTTAAGGAAAATATACCCAAGAAATAGTAACATAAATTTTGGAATAGTAATGAAACCCTTGTGATTAGTAAACCATCCAATTGAATAGTAACCTAACTAATTAAATTACGAATACAAATTATCCAAATTATATGTGAAAATATGATATATTTATGTCATTGTATAAGTAAGTAAATATTTTAAAAAAATTTAATTAAGTGTTCGTATTTTTCTAAGTCATGTATATTTAATTACATTTTTATGAATAATTTAATAAATTAATATAAAGTTTATTTTCAGAAAATCTATTCATAAAATAAAATTTTTAAATATTATCATTATAATATAATTTTATTAGACCTTAATTAAATTTTCATAGAGTTCGAAAAGAGGTTTTGATTTTAAAATTTGTATTTATCAAGTAAATAATAGTTTTAATTAAATAATAAATTTATCATATTTAGAAAATTATTTTTAAAAAATGGATTTAATTTTTTAATTCTAAAGTTCTAAAAATGTTTATAGTGAATTTTTGGGATATTTCTAAAATACTGGAATTTTTAATGAATAGTAAAATACGGTAATTTACGGTATATAGAAATTATAAGTTAAATACACTATTTATTAAGTCATGAATGATGTAAACACCATTTTTTAGAAATAAAATAATCGAATTGATGTATTTAGTCTCAAGAATACACAATATTTCATGTCTTGAAAAAAATAACAAACTAATGAATTAAATATTGAGAAAACACTCCTCTCCCCACTATAAATACTACTCCTCACCACCTCTTCTACTCATAACTCTTTAGCCTGATTCCATGTCAAACTAATGCTCAAATCTCTTCTAAATACCCCCTCTACACTTCCATGAGCTCTTTCTCTCATTCAAGGGCGAAAACCTTTTCCCTAAGGAGGCTGTCAAGGATGATTAATTAAAGAGGTAAATTCGACTTTCAGATTCTTTTATTTTATTTTCAAGTTACTTTATATTTGTTTTCTCTTCACAAATACCATCATACAAAGTGTATGATAACTATAATACCTTAAATATACTGGATATTTTATTCAAATGAAATAATTCATCATCATATATCCTCCTTCTTTATACTAATAATGAAAGCATCATCCGAGATGTTTTAATTTATCACATTCAAGGACGATTATGTTTTGAATTTCCATTACCTTGTTAAAGGGCTAGTAATTATATAATTTTTTTAATGGAACCATATTTTAATATATTTATTATATCTAATTTAAGGTTCTGAAATCATTTTGTACTCATGAAATTAATTTATAAAACAAAATGTGTTCATTGTGTTCGGAGAACTGCCAAAATAAACCTAAACGATTATCATTAATTATTTATCTATTGATTAATCCTCATGAAATAAAACCAAATGATATAAGACAAATTTAACCACATGAAGATCATTAATAACATAATGGTTAAATTTTGGATAATTACCCAACTTTACATGACCCTTTGTACATGTATACAAGTAAAATGATCATTAAAACCATGGAAAACCAATGAACCCAAGCATTGAAATTGAATCTCTTAACCCATAAAAAAAGAGAAAAATAAACATAATTAAGTTATAATAAATAAAATTCATGTAGAATACTTTATTTCATTATTAATTAATGAATCTAATTTTATTACCTAGGACATTAATATCATGTTAAGGACACCTTCGG
Source organism: Viscum album (assembly GCA_963277665.1). Taxonomy (NCBI): domain Eukaryota; kingdom Viridiplantae; phylum Streptophyta; class Magnoliopsida; order Santalales; family Viscaceae; genus Viscum; species Viscum album. The sequence continues at coordinate 1,772,646,580 of OY728152.1, forward strand.
ATGTAAGGTAAGGGATTATACCGAAACCTCCATTATTCCACCGGGTTACTCTTTACTTCTTTTTACCCAAATGAAATTATATTTTTATATTATATACATCTTCTAAATATTTTTCATGTGTTTTAAACTCTTCTATAAATATCCATTCATCATTATTTTTTGGGGAGATATATATTTTTAAAAGGTCCCCTACTAAATTATTCCCAACAAGAAAGCTTGATTAAAGGGAACTTCTTAAATTCTTTCTCATTTTAAAGTCCACTATATAATCTATTTTGACCCACCATTATTTTTATAAAATGAAATGATTTTATTGAAACATTATTGGTTCAATTCTAGTTTTATATACAATATTATGTCATTTTATATTTTAAAAGGTATTTAATATTTTCCATAGACCACACTATAAGTATTTAATTTTTAAGATTCATTAATACCCTTTTTACATGTTATGAATTCAGTTTTAAATCAATAATAATGATCTAAACCAATTTTATCTTATGAATTTCCATGTCTGATTTATATCCTTTCTTTTATGGACCCCATTGTGATATTCCCTTATGTTATGCATTTTGACCAGATTATGATACACAATTCTTACTATGGGAAACCCGTTTATTTAGGAATGATTATTTTTGAATGATTATTTATGTATAACAAATATTCATGAAAATATTATGATGGGTGTTCACAGATTTTGCTCCAATACATTAGGTAAATTCTAGTCTTATGAGACGTTATGTGCAATGGTCTTGGTGGTTATCCTTGACAAAAGTTCCATGTGCAACGGGCTTGGTGGGTAGCCTTGACACGTGCTCCTATATGTTCAATAAGATTTGAATTGTCACAAAGTCATGTTATTTTGGCTCCTCATTAATATGATTCTATTATTATATGATACCATGTTGTATATATTATGATATAATATGTTTAATCATGTTCCATGCCTTTTTATATCGCTGTGTTAGGTTTTATAACCCATGTGCTATGTTTTATTTGAATGTCTATTCCCTTATAGGGATTTTAGATTGTCCCTTTTTTCATGTTATCCCCTCGTTATCCTATACAGATGTATGATAATAATGTATGTTCAGAGATCATTATGGTGATAATAATGTATGTTGAGAGATCATTATGGTGATTAAACAAATTATGTTTTTATGATGTACCTAATATTCTAAGACACTAGACTTTATGATCAATGGTTGGTAATTTTATGTTTATTTGTTATTAAAATCATGTAATTACATTTGTAAAAGGGTAGGTTCTCTATAGTAGGTATAAATTTCCAATCTAGATATTTTTAGAGATTAATAATATAGAACTTTAGTAATATCTTTATGTATAAGACTACATTTAAGAAAACATTCCTAAATTTTGGTTGGACTAGAGTAAGTAGTTTATCGAAGAAATACATCACTATATGAATAATTCTAGATGAAGTGGTTAAGGAATAGATGTACCTAAGAGTAACAATTATAATAAGGTGTTCTAGGCCTAACTTGGGGTAACCTAGTAAATGAAAATGGGCATTATAGTGCACCTCATTTGACACTGCCAGGGGATATGATTTGGTAATTTATAACCACATTACAATCAACTATTAAGGGAAAAAAATAAATACCCATAAATATATATGTTAGAAAAAATATCATAGATAACATATATTGAAACCTAGGGAATCCGAATTTATTATACACTTTTCTTTTAAAAGGTTATCCTTTTTATGATTAATGTTTCCTTTCATATTCTTATTAGTTAAGTGTTCAAGCCCCCTAATTTTACATTCTTTTTCTTAATGGTAGGAAATAGAATAACACGTTCCAAAAATCAATGTTTTAGGATATGTGATGAATTCCCTAATTATATTCTTGATATAATGGGAATGGGTTCTGAAAACATTATAAAAATACTTGCTTATATGGCTCATGTTATGAATAATAACTTGAATTTTGTAGGACACCATCCTTCTCCATGGAAAGAGAAATTTTCCATAAAATCCTTCGTATGGAAAATTCCTCCCATGTTCAGTGGATCTATATATTCCCTTATCACAGAATAGTGGATTAACTTCATTGAGATGATAATCATTGCCCTATAGGGACCAGAATAAGAGAAATTCATACTATAGGTCTATTGTTTTGAAGGGGAAGATGATCAGTGGAGGATACTGATCAAAAACACAATTTCTAAAGAGGAAATTCATTCCATGCATTGGGAGGAATTCAAGAAGATGTTTTTAAATAAATATTTTCTCCTAACACTCCATATGAAGAATTAATTATAGTTTTTTGTTCTCAAGAAGAATGTTGAGTCTATTGGTGAGTATAAAAAATTATAAGGCTTCCAAGAAAGGCATTTGGATTTGTCATGAACATTGAAAGCAAGGTGGATCAATTATTTTGCAGACTAAAGATGATTCTATGGAAAGAGTAGGTGATTCATGACTTCAATAATTATGAGGAGATTGACCATTGTTCCCTCAAAGTTGAAATAGAGATTAGAGACTCTCAATGGTCTCATGGGCCTAGTGACTATAAAAAGAAAATGGTGTCTAATATGGGTGGTTTAGAAAATAAATACCATGATGGAAAGAAGGATGAACATCCCACGTGTTAAAATTGTTTGAAGATGAATCCTAAGAAATTTCTAAAGGTAACAAAGAAAGGCTTTAAATGTGGAATAATGGAACATCTATCTAAGAACATTCGATGAGATATGAAGAACTCCACTAATATGGAAGATGGATGGAATGTTCGAATCAAATCTAAGCTAGTAGTGTAGTGTTTCCACTACAAGGAACGATGTAATTATGCAATCCAATTCCCTAAACCCAGAGTTTTCAGATGAAATCAACATCAACTTCCAAGGAAATAAGGAAAGACTTATGATATCATTACTACTGATTTGTAGCCAGACAATAATGTGGTGATAGGTACACTGGTTATTCATTCAAGAACATCTAATGTAGTATTTGATTCTGTTTCTATGCATTATTTCATATCTTTAATGTTTAGTAGAAATATTTGAACACCACCTCAAAATTTGGAGATTTATTTATCTATAAGAACAGATAATAGGGAAATTATTTAATCCAAATTATATAACTCCTCCCTGATTAATGAATTTGGACTGAACCTCCCCGTAAATATTTTCTTACTTCTTTTGGTAGAGTTTGATGTTATTTAGTGCAAGTATTTGATATCTTGTTACAACTTGACATCAATTGTCTAGAAAAGGAGATCACTCTTGACATCCTTGAGCATCATCCAATCATGTACAAGTGTAAAGAGTAAGATTAATCTACTTAAAAATTATCATCTCAAGTATGGATATTGTTTCCCTATGAGAAATCATATCTTGCTCAAATAATTAAGAGAAAGGAGAGAATTGTTCGTGAAGACATTACTGTTGTGAGGGATTACACTGATGTATTCCCTAAAGAACGTCTCGTTCTTCCTCTTAATATAGAGGTTGAGTTATGAATTGAGCATATTCTTTGATCTATACCTATATCAAAGACACCTTATAGAATGGCCACTGTAGAGTTGGAAGAGATAAAGAATTAGTTATAGGAGAATCTAAACAAGGTTTTATACGCAAGAGTGCTTCACCATGGGGTGAACAAGTCCTCTTATTTAAGAAGATAGATGGATCAAAGTTACTCTCCATTGATTATTGGGAGCTAAATTAAGTCATGATAAATAAAATGTATCCCCTACCTCAAGTATATGACTTCTTCGATCAGCTACATGTGTCTAGTTATTTATCTAAGGTGGAAATTTGGTTGGGATATCACTAATTAAAGGTGAGAGAAGTAGATATTCCCAAGATTGTTTTTCAAATGTTGAATTTCCACTATAAGTGCATAGTTATTCTCTTTGGACTTAGTAATTTTCCAGAAATTTTCATTGATTTAATGAATAAAATCATTAGGGATTACCTCAAAAAATTTGTTGTACTATTTATCAATGATATAATGATATACTTCAAGAGAAAGTAGGAACATGATGAGAATTTGAATACTATGTAGAAAACCATACTAAGGGATAGAAAATTATGAAAAGTATAGTAAATGTGAGTTTTGGATGGAGGAATAATCATTCTTAAGGCATGTTATCACCAATAATAGAATATATATGGACCATTCCAAGACAAAGGAAATCGAAGATTGGCCCATAGAAGATGGAGATCCATAGTTTCATTGGACTAGTATGGTATTAACAATGATTTTTTAAAAACAACTCACGATTTTAAAAAACAATAAACCAATGGACCTATAAGGGAGTGATGTTTTTCGAGACTTATGAATTTAAGGAAATCTTTAAGGATCACCCAAAGAGTCTTATCACCATGCCAGTACACACACTTCTGAAAAGTATAGAACACTTTGTGGTGTACAATGATTCTTGAAAAACGGGCCTAGGATGTGTACTAATAAAAAATGAAAAATTGAGAGCCTACACTTCATGGAATTTGAAAATCTAGGAAAAAAACTATCCCACACATGATCTGGAGTTGACAGCTATGAGATTTGCATTGAAAATATTATAGAATTATCTATATGGGGAGAAGATTGAAATATATACTTATCACAATAGTCTAATATATAAATTAACATAGAAGGATCCTAATATGTTCCCATAAATATGGTTATAACTTATCAATGATTTTGACTGCTCAATCCACTTCTATCCAGGAAAGGAAAACAATGTAGCGGATTCTATATGTAGAAAGGATCTTACATCTTTATTTATTATGGGAATTGAGAAGGATCCAATATGCTTATATTTTTAGAGGATAGACATGGGAATAATTAAGGGAGGAATATCATCAATCCTTTAAAAAATTATTACTCAACCATCCATCATAGAGAAAATAAATGATGCTTAAAGAAAAGATGTGAAAATTATGAAAAGAGAGAATGCTATTAGAATTAAAAAATTCTATATGATCATGATTAATGAGGAATGAGTTGTAATATTTGGGTCACGATTATATGTACCATCTAATACAGATAAAAAGAAGGATATTTTGAATGAATCATATATATCAAAATTCATTATTCACCCAGGGAGATCAAGGATGTATCATGATCTCCGAGAGAACTATTAGTGGGACATTATGAAGAATGATATTGTTGAATATACATCAATGTTATTTGTATGTCAACAAGTGAAGGATAAATTAAAAAAGTTAAAGAAATGATGTACCAACTACCCATAACCAACTAGATGTGGGAGAACAATACCATGAACTTTTTCTCTGAATTTATAAGATCAACCAGTGAAAACCATGATATATTGGTCACTATGAGTCATCTTAAAAAGAAAGATCAGTTTTTTGAAATTTGAGAGGACTTCTTATTAGATTGACTTTCAAGGATATATCTCAAGGTGGTGTTAAGGATGCATGGAGTACCACTATTGATTGTATCTGATCAAGATCTGAGAATCACCATGTATTCTTGGAAAAGTCTCCAATATGCTCCACGAACCAAGCTGAACATCAATATAACATCCTCAAACTGATAGCCAATCTGAGGAAACTATTTAGAAATAGGAAGACATTTTTTGGGAATGTTATATATACATAAAAAGAGTATGGGACCAACATATTAATCTTGTTGATTTACCTTACAATAATGGTTTCAACTTCATCATCCAAATGGATCCATATGATTCCCTTTATAAAAAAGGTGTAAAAAACGTGCATGTCAGGATGAAGTCAGTGAATGTAAGCTACTAGGATAAGAAATGGTCGATGAAATGAGTAAAAAGCTGAAAACCATTCAACAAAACATCAAGGAAACCCAAATTTGATAGAAGAGTTATTCAAAAAATCATCGTTGAGACCATGAGTTCAAAGTTAGTGACATGGTATTCCTCCATATATCTCCATGGTAGAAGGTCAAGAGATTTGGGATGAATGGAATGATAAGTCCCATAAACATCGAACCCTTCTATATTCTTGGTTGCATCAAAGTAGTGGCCTATTGAATATAAATTCCACCTACCATTTCTAAATTACACTATGTATTCCATGTATCCTTCATAAGGAAGAACATACCATATTTTTCACATGTACTATCTTTTTGAGGCGGTATAGTTGGAGAATGATATTTGTTACGATCAACATCCAAAAAACATCTAGGATCATAGAGATAATTTTTAGGCCCCAAGACTTCTTACCTGATCAAAGTACAATTGTGTAATCATATGTATGAAGACTGAATAATGGAACTGGAGGAAGCGATAAAGAAAAATTTCCCAGACATGTTTTCATCTTAAAATGTAAAATGTAATTTTGAGGGAAAACATTCATAAGGGGTAAGAATGTAGTAACCCAATGTTTTATCAATGGAATTATATTATTAAAATAATTTCTTAGAGTATAATAACATATGATTACATATATATCATAATAAATACATTATAATTTTAGAGTGAGTGAAATTAAAGGAATTTATAGAAGATAAGGAATATATACCAAAGGAATAATATCTTGCCATTTGGAATAGTAATGTGACCCTTATGAATAGTCAACAAATAAATTCAACAGTAATCTCACTAAGGAAATTATAAATAAAATTTATCCATCTTATAAGTGACAATATGATATATTTATTTCATAGTATATGTAAATATATATTTTCAAAAATAGTAATTAAGGGTTGTTATTTTTGTAAGTCATGTATAACTAATTAATTTTTATTATTAATTTAATAAATTTAATGAAAAATTATTTTCATTAAATGTATTCATAAATTAATATTTTTATTTCTTATGATTGTAATATAATTTTATGAGACCTTAATTAAATCTTCAACGTGTTCGAAAAGCAGTTTTAATTTTAAGTTTTGTATTTTTCACCTAAATTTTAATTTTTATTAAAAATTAAATTTATCATATTTATAAAATTATTTTTTAAAAATTGAGTTCATTTTTAAATTTTAGACTTTAAAAAATGGTTATGGTAATTTTTTTGGGATTTTTCGGAAATACGTGATTTATTTATGAGTAGTAAAATATGGTAAATTATGGTATATATACATTATAAGTTAAATATATTATTAATTATGTCATGGATGATGTAATAACCATTGGTTCAAAATAACAAGATATAATTAATATATTAATTCTCAAGAATCATCACTTTTTATATTCTTGAGAAAAATAATAATCTAAAGCATTAAATATTGAGAAAATACTCATATCTTGTACTATAAATACCACCCCTCCCCAACTCTTCTAGTCACACCTCTCAAGCCTTATGCCTTGTCAAAATTATTCTCAAATATCTTCCAATTACCCTTACTTTATTTCAAGGTGATATTGGTATCATAAAAATACCAAAACCTCTCCCCTAAAGAGGCTCCTAAGGAGGATACATTCAAGAGATAAATTCATCTTTCTGATTCTTTTATTTTCTTTTAAAGTTCTTTATTTTATTTTTCTCTCTTAAAATCCCCTAATTAAATTTTATTATAACTCCATAACCTTATATATAATGTAATTTTTTTATTATAATGGTACAATTCATCATCATCATCTCTCCTCCCCCTCCTTTTATACTAAAAATGATAACATCATCTGAGATGTGTTAATTTATCCCATTCAAGGAAGAAAAAGTTTTCAATTTACTTTACCTTATTCAAGGGCTGGCCATGAGACAGTTTTTATAGTTTAACCATATTATAATATATTTATCATAGATTATTCAAGGTTATGGAATCATTTTATACACATGATATTAATCTATAACACAAAATGATTTCATTGTGATGCAAAAACCTCCAAAATAAACCCAAATGACTATCATTATATATTTGTTTAATGATTCTTTCCCGTGAACTAAAACCAAATGATATAATAACAATTTAACAACTAGATGATCATTAATAACATAAATGTTCAATTTTGGAAAATTAACCTCACTTTACACAACCCTTCGTACATGTATACAAGTAAACTGATCATGGAAACCAAGGAAAACCAATTCTCCCAAGCAATGAATTAGAATATATTATCCCATAAAATATGCCATAAATGAAAATTATTAAGTTATATAAAATAAAATAAATTTATAATAAATTGTAGAATTATTAATTAATTAATTTAATTTGATTATCCATTACATTAAGATCAATTTAAGGAAACTTTTGGACTTAAGGTAAGGAATTATACTCAAACCTCCATTATTCATTAAAGTTACGCTTTACTTGTTTTTAACCAAATTAAATTATCATTTATACTTATTTTAATCCTTTAAATGTTGTTTAATTGTTAAGAACTCATGTATCAAGATTAAATCATACTTTTTTTAGGGATATACCTATTTTTAAAAGGTTCCTTATTTAATTCTTTTTGATAATAATATCTAATTTATGGGAACTACCCATATTATTACCCATTGAAAGTGAACTATATAATCTATTTTGAGCCCAAATTATTTTTATAAGATCATAAATTTTGTTATGAAAACATTATTTGTCCATCTCTGGTTTTATATAAAAGATTATTCGATTTTCTTTTTTAAAATCTCGTTAATCTTTTCCTTAAACTGTACTAAAATTATTTAATTCTTATGTTTTATGAATATGTTTTTACCTATAATCAATTCAATTTAAAATCACTTATTATTATGTATGCCTATTTGACGCCTATTTTACCTATCTTAATTTCCATTTATGATGTATATCCTTTTATTCCTGGACCCAATTGTGATATTATCTTATATTATGCTTTTTGACAAGATTATGTTTCCCAATTCTTACAATGGGTAACCCATAAATTTGGGATTGATTCTTTAGGTATGATTATTCATATAGAACACACATTTATGAACATTTTATGATTTTTTTCATATATATCAGTCTAATTAATTGGGTAAAGTATAGTCTGAGGAGACGTTATGTGCAACAGTCTTGGTTGTTAGAATCGACTTGTGCTCTAGGTGCATCAGTATTTGGGGTTAGCCTTGAATCGTGCTCATATATGTGCAATGATAATTGAGTTACAAAAACGGAGTGTTTTATATTACTTCCACATTACTTATATTCCATAATTATATGATCCCATGTTCTATATATTATGATTTTATATGTTTGATCACATCATATTCCTTTTTATATCACTATGTATGGTTTTCTAACCCATGTGATAAGCTTTATTTTAATGTTTATTCCCATAATGGGATTTTGATTCATCCTTTTATTCATTTTATCCGTAGGTTATCATTTGTAGATTTATAATCACAATGTAAGTTAAGAGCGTATTATGGAGATTAAATAAATTTTGTTTTTTTGATGTGCCTATTATTCCAAGAGACTAGATGTTACAATACATGGATTGTAATTTGATTCATATTTATTATTAAAATCATGTAATGATATGTGTAAAATGATAGGGTCACTAAAAAATAAAACTATTATTTTAGAAATAGTTGAATCTATGGATGTAAACTAGTGATATTTTCCATGGATATTGGCTTGTTCACTAAACAAGGAAAATGTAATTTGTTTATACATCATCTAATACTGATAAATTCTATTGTATAAAGTTTATTTATCTATCATACAACATATTTTATAGAAGTGAGAATATTAATTGAGTCCTACCTCATGGTTTTTATAGGAAAGAGAAAACCTTGGAGATTGTTTTGACTAAATAAGGATATCAACTACAACATAGAAGAAGGACAAGTTTTTTCTATTTTATTCAACTTACTATGGTGATGTACAATTAGTGTTTTATATAGGGATATATTGATAAGAAATTCATTACATTCATTATGCCTAATTAGTTACATGGTAAAAGTGTTCAAGGAAAGAAACCTGTTTGTGTTTCCATTAATAAGAAGAACAAATATGTGCATGTGGGATAATACTCATGAAGTACTGAGGACATAAACATATTCAAGGAGGTAAAACACATAAAAAATTTGTCATATTATTTTTTATGCTTTCATGTTTATATATACATCAATACTAACCATAATAGTGATAAATAAATTGAGACATCCACTCACTTAATAATTAAATACCTGATATGGGGATAAAATGTAAAATATGAATATAATTATATGATTAATGATTCACCCCTCAATGATGGATACATATTTATGTGATCCTAATAATTGATACCACAGTCAGAAACAAATATTCCTTTGATTATCTTATTTCATGGTTTATTTGAATAATTGAGGTTTTATTTCTAAAATATGGTTGAAGTGAAGATCTAAATAAGAATATGAATTCCCTAGAGAAAATATTATAGAAAATATATTTCCCAATATAATGAAGAATATGAAGAAAATATCAGAAAATAAGTTAATAAAGGAAAAATTTAAAAAGGAAGAGAACAATTAAATTTTATAGGTTAAAAGTAATCAAAGTAGAGCTCATCATATTATTTATATTGACAATTTATCTCAATGTTTTACTAGTGATGAAAACAAATACCTCATAAGAGACCACCCAACTTGAATAGGACTCAGAAATCATGTATAATTCTTTCGATTAAAGGCTACTAATGTGCATAAATCACCTAATAAACATAGGATCATTCAATAACAAGAATGAGTATCTTAAAAAATGATTCTCCTATATTGAAAACGGATCGATACATACAATTCATTAATGAAACAAAGATAAAAAAGTTTAAGTAATTATTATTAAAATGTTCCAAAAAAAGATAAAAGAAAATACGATCATTAAACAAGAAAATTTATAGTGTGTGAAGAAAAAAATACAATATGATAAGGTTGATACAATCACAAATAAAAGTAATGAAAAAAATAAAATAATGGTAAATGATAAATACATTCTTTATATTAAATTCATAGAGTATGATGTTAATATAAAGGATCTAAGATAACCAAATTTATTTCATTCTATGAATTTGAGAAGAATTTCATTTCAACATGAAATTCCCAAAAGGATATAAATATAAAGGGATAATAATAAAGTGGGGAAAATATTTTTAGATTATCTTCTAGTCAATGTATAATATCAAAAAAATGTAACATAAATTAAAAAATATTTAAATTATAAAAAACATTTATATAAAATATATAAAACTTAGAAACAAAAAATATTACATTCATGGATGGAGGAAATATATTAAAAACCTACCACTACATGTGTAGCATATGGATACATGTATTTTCTCTAATATAAGTCCAACAAAAAAATGCGATTTTTGGAATTATAAAGATATCCGTTATAAAAAATATGATAGATTTTTTCGCATAAAAGAAAACAAAGTTTTTTTCTTCTAATTTTTATTTAATATATTTGGGAATAATGAATTTAACATCTAACATAATATATCATCCTGTGGAAGAACATGATATACTATATCATGTCATAGAGAGATAAAATTGAAGTAATAATAATAGGTTGAAGGTAGTAATAAGTATTCTCCAATTAAATTTGAAAGAAATTAAAATATATGTGATATATATATATTGGAATCAATAAAGTGAGTATTTGTTTTTTAATGAAATATTTTTAAAAAATAGGAGATAAAAGACCATAAAAGTAGTTGGTAAAAGTTTATTCAGCCATGGGAAATAAACAAAACAATTAATGCAACATAAATAAAACCCATGAAGATAAATAATAAAATTACATTAAAGTAAACAAGTCCCTTTTACTGGGAGAAATGTGGAATCACCATGTATACTACAATGCATAAAATTGAAGTAAAAATTTATAAAATATGTATAAATAAAAGTGGAAATATTTCCAATGGGAAAATAAAAGGACTAGATTATTGAAGAACATACTTGAGAAACAATTTTAGAGAGAAAATATAGTTAATCACATATCCATGGAGTGAATGATGATTTTTATAACTTAGTTAAATAAATATTATATAATCAATGTGGAATAATAGAAAAAATGTGCAAAATATTTGGTGATATTTTCACATTAATATCATGAATTTCAATAGATTTTTTTGAAAAATTACATCCTATGATTTAAAGGAGTGTTTCCTCATACGTGTAATAGGATAGCCACAACACAATGAATTATTTAATAGTTACACCATACAATGATGATATACTGAAAAAATTATGGTTTCCCCAAGTTATAAATATTCCATAATGGATCGTGTTAAATAAAATATCCCATCAAATGTGTGAAGTGAATAATCCATGTTAATAAAGGGTATAATCTATTAAAATTTGAGACCTATCCTAGAGAGTCCATCCAGACCTGAACCTAAATTTGAAAGGGTAAAGTAGATAAGAATAAATTATCAAATCAAATAACCATATTAATTATACAAATAATATCCATATTATTTCTTTATTACATGAGTTTTGTTTTTTTGATAACCATCTAGGGAATTAAAGATGATTATAGTTCTCAAACTCATAACAAATGAATTGACATAAGCTGGAATTAATATTCTATATCTAAAAAGATAAACATATTATTATGTTTTTTCTAATGATTTTATAAGGTACACCAAGAGAAAATATCAAACATGGTGAGGAAAAGGATTATACCACACATTTAGGGTGAATTTAATGATAAACATCTTGAATTTTATATCTCATGAAAATTTAAAATTTTCCGGGATTCTATTGTAAAAAGTTTATAAGAATGGTATTACTCAACACACTATCCATTTATTTTATCAATATTAAATACAAATATTGAAAGGACGAAATTATTTCATCAATGTCGTAAAAAAATATTGATGGATATCTACAGTTTTTTATTATATAAAACTTGTTAGTTGTGTGTTTAAATTTTTAATTTGAGAGTTGTGTTAAATTAAAGTATATCACATTGTATTTTTTAAAAATAGGATAAATCCATATATTGGAATTATTATAATCTACCTAAATAATGTTTTAGTACAATAAAATTAAATATAAAACCAATATATTTAGTTTGTATCAAATTAATGGAGATATATATAGCTTTGTTTTCAAATTAAAACCATCATGATTTCTACACTATCCATGCCTAACATATAATTTGAGTGGGTTGAATTATAGAGAACTACTTAAGAATGAATTGATATAACCCTATTCAATTTATATTGTATTTTTTATTATAAATAGATTGATAATAAAATGACAGAAGTTAATGATAAAATTGAATATAAGTGAAGGTGAAAGTTAACGTTAAATGAAGAGATATAAGAATATTATGAATAAATTATTGAGGAGTTGTCTAAAATTTTGAAATAATATTTTCAATCATGGGAATTAAATCAAATAAACTAGGGGATATTGGTAAATTTAAATTTTCAATAATTTGTATTTATTTTCCTATTGGATCAATGTAATTATAGGGAGTTGTAGGATATAAATTTGTTGACTTTGATTTTCTTTGAAGTATGGTTGCATTTCTAAAAATGGTGAGAAATAAAATTGTGTTCCTAAGAAAGGTATGAAGATATATTTAAATAATAATGATTTATTTAAAACGATAGAAGTATAAGTGAATATTTTTATTCCACCGGATATCTATAGATCTATTCACTTTATGGAAAATGTTTTTTTTAGTTTCTCTCAAGCTGTTATTTTGAATATCCATTTATGTGATTTATCGTTACTATAAAAAAAGTGGAAAACTATAGAAAAATATAAACTACCCATGTAGACTATAAAAAATTTGAATCTGACCAAGAATAATACAATGAGATGGATTATAGTGCCAAAGAGGGTTCATAGACTTTATGGGTTGATTCAAGTGTGAGAATTTAGGTGTAAAAATTATTATTAGAATAGAAACACATGGATCGATACAATTAGTCTCAAGAGACTGACAACAACCATAATACATCAATTACATGATAAAGTATGGCATTTGATTTAAAATTTGAGGAATAATAATGAATATTTTGATTTAATATTCTAAAAAACATGTTCACATTTCTTGTTTAAAAAGGAACATTATATCCTAATTAAAATAATCCATGATATTCTGTCTTCTAATAGAATACCCATTAAGCATACTCTTACAATGATAAATCACACCATTAAAGTAATATTATGTGTTGATAAATAGATAATGTCATGTATTAATTCACTAACATATTGTTGTACACATGCATGCTGAGTTTTATGATATCCTGTGTACTGATAAAAAGATCACGTAAATTTGAAAATATGTTTACAAAGTGTCATAACATGAATTATAGGACTATATAAACATGATTTATACAAGAATAAATTATGTAAAAATGGTTTGGTAAAATGATATTTTTCCCATCATTTAGGGATTCTTATGGATCAATGACTTGAGATATGCTGTTAAAAAATAAAGAACACAATGAAATTATTTAATCAAATGAAGTTTTCTAATTTAATTGAGTTTCCAAAATTCTGATAATATTAATAATTATCATATATGTAGTTTTAGTTAGTTGAAAATATGATACTATATAAGACAGTATTTTGAGTGGGATTTTTGGTCACCATTGTGATTTTTTGAAGTAGGATGAATTACAAATCGTTAATGGAGGAGGAAAAATTCCATGATGTGGAACTCTACACCATAGTGGTGACTATTTTACATGAGATAAGCACTTTTTATCAAATGAGAGATCATTTATTCCTTAGAGGTATCCATATGGATGATTATATTATGAGAGATGATTACCAATGTAAAATGATGAGGTGGACCATATTTTAGATCTTTTTTATGGGTGTTTCTTATTTTCCTTAATGTTGAATGATTATTTGAGGAATAAAATGAGAATATATATGAAAAAAACATGTTGGTGTGCTATGTGTTTCATGAATTCATATAAATTTCCAAGTATTTGAAAGGTATTTATTTTTTGAATATTATAATCTTGAGGAAGTTTAAAAATGAAACATGTGAAACACTAATTAATGAATATTTTGAGAAATAATTGATGTGATATTAGAACTGATTGAACAAGGAAATGGAATATGGTTCAGATATTTTAAAATATATTGAATTATAATGTTATAATAGATATTGAAAAAAATTATATATTCTATGTAAGATTATGAAAAAGTATTTGATCATAACCCTACTATTTAATATATATTTCAAATTTTTATGAAGTAGAATATGAAACATATATTTATATAGACATAGAAGTATTAATGGAGGTGAAAAAAATAAAATTCCCAAATTAATTTTTAGGTGAACTAAGGAATTAAAATATAATTGTTTCTAGAATAATTTACTACTGATCAAATCATGGACAATAATATGAGTTATCTTTCATAAAATGTATGTAATGGATTTGTGGGGAATAATTGAGGTAGATTATGCAATTTCTATAGAAATGTGGTGGCCATGGATATTACTATAGTTAAAGAGGGAGACCACTTATACTATGTAGGTGGTACATGATGTTTCAAAATTGTTCATATTTAATATGTTTAGGTTGATTACTATGTTCTTTAAGGATTTAAATACCATAAATTCATTGCTCACTTCAAACCCAATCATTCTAGGTTAAATTATTTCACAGGTATACATGTTCTCGTTCTTTTTTTGATGATAATAAATAATATTTTCACCTGGGATCATAACCATATTATAATAGGGATGCAGTAATTTACAAGGATATAAACCAAATAAAAAAAATATAGATGATATTTTTATGCCTCCTTGGTTATATCTACATGAATAATTGATAAAGCATATATGGAGAATATAAAATATCAATTCTCTAAATAATTAACGTGGTAAAAATGTGTTATAATGTAAAATAAGAATATAAGTATACCAACTCTGATTCACCTCCCTCTCAGTGTTGGTCCCATTATTATGTGATCCAAAAATTATTTTACCCAGAACCTTGTCGATTTAAAAGATCATAAGCAGAATATTCCTAACCAGTAGTCTCATCGATCAAGATAACTATGACAAGTGATTAAAATTAGAAAAATAAAATCTTCTAAAAAATTCTCACACAATGAAGTTATTAATAAATCACATTGGAAATAAACTCAATAATAATCACTCAAAGTATTAAGATAACCCATAAATTCATGCTTGTAATTGTTCCAATTCCATTCATTCCTAAAATCATGGTTCAATATATAGTTTACATTAAAAAAAATAAATGTAATGTTTTGAGATCTTTTTGAAAAAAAGTAATTGAACTAAATATATAAACATCTTTTAATGAATTTAGTTCATCCAAAATAATAAATTTTGACTGTGTTTTCATAATGTTCTAAAAGTTGTTTTATCATTTCATTCACTATAACATATATAATTAGTTGTTAAATCTATACAAAACATATATTAAACAAATAACATCAATTTATGTCAAACTCTATATAAATTGTTATATGATTTTAAAAATAAAGATATGAATGTTATAATTTGATTCAATATAATAATAATGCTATGCGGATAATGCTTATTTCATAGAAAATATGTAAATTAACACATGATTGTGAATACATATTATTCTTTACCCTTTCCTACAACCAACACATGCACATCTTGTGCTACACGAGAATCTCAACTAATTTTCAGGTGCGTCAAAAAAACACATGGATACAACATGAATATGATGAATAATATAGATACCACTTAGTTATCTTTATTAATAATAGGTGAAGAAAAAATTAGATATGTTCACTGTTGAATGGTATGCATGAATAACATATTTATTTTATACAGTAGCATTCCTTTATTATTATTTCATTATTGGTCCTTTTTATGAGACTACTATTTTCTTCTATTACATAGAAGAATTAATAAACTGCCCTTATAAGAAAATAAGTTGTTTCATTATAGTGATAATATTCTTGAAACTTGATATCATCAATTCAAATGGATGTTCATATTCTACAGAAAAATAGAGCGTCAAATAAGTCTTATGATATAGGTGACATCATTCAGAGTATATGTTTTATTGTCATGGAATCCATGTTGAGATCCTAAGTTAATAAATCCAATATAGTTTTCATCCACACCTATTTGATCTCATGTGGGCCAGTGCATGGTTAATCATATGTGACTTAATAATCTCCAAAAGTACTCTATTCATGATTAATCATACATAGTTGATGAGTTAATGCTACAGAATATGTGTTTTATCTCCTTAGGTAGGTCCCCTATGTGGAAAATTAATGTGAAACATGGCCTTATATGGTATGTTATTATTCCAGTGTAGGTTTTAATTTTCATAGCTAATCCAATGTAGTACTGTTCTATTCCTATGTTGGCACTTGGTTGTTCCTATACTGGAATTATGTTAATCATACACAGTGCACGAGTTTAATCATATGTGAGAAATTTCCAATTGATTCTTATATGGTATTTTTGGGTTATAATTGAATAACAATCCAATATTTTATTCTTATAATGTTTTGTATGTTTTTAATCAGGAACAATGGATAAAAAATGTATTTATTTTACCTAAAATTCAATTATTAATAAAATTATATAACTTTTAAAGTGTTTATAAATTATTGGGATAATGTGTTTTGAATTTTAATTAATTTATAAAGGTGATATAAATTAATTAATTATGTAAATTTTATAACTAATTTCATGTGTTTGAATCATTTTTAAAATATCATATAATAATAATATTATAATACCCTTTTAAACTTAAATGAAATAACATATATTTTTTATATAAAAATTATAAGTTAGATTTATAAAATGCTGGTCATTATAAAAATAATGAAAAAATATATAATCATATTATTTAACATTTTTTATAATTATTAAATATATTTTTTGAATTATTATAACTAGAAAAATTCTATTTTAAAATATTTTAAATGAAATAAAATGTATTTAAATGATTGAATTGATGATGGACTATAAAATTATTAATATAAGATATTTGGATTATGTAAATATTTTACATAATAAAAATTGAATATGAATTTTTTGTTATTTTATTTAACGTTATATACATGAAAACATTTTTATATAAATAATAATACTAAGGGGTTCATATTATGAATTGAATGTAAACTATTCATAATAAAAATTATAAAATGTTCATTGAACATAAAATGGTTATATTGTTTTTATAATTTCATTATTTTTAACTTCTTTATAATTTTTTATATCATGTTTAAAAAAGGAAATTTTTTATTTATTTCTTCTCAGGTTAATTCATCATAAATAAATTATTTTTATATTAATTGTTTTGGTTTTCATTAGTTTTAAGGGTTAAATTTATTCTAGATAATATAATCCATTCATATATAGAGTTATTTTCATTGTATGAAAATTGATTTAGTTTTATTATACATTGAATCATATTTATGATGAGTTATGAGGCTGAATTAAGTAGTTAATTATAATTTATATGTATATTATGTGTTATAATTAGAAAAGAATTAATTTCTCACTTGAGTAATGTATTCTTATGTAGAGGAAACTTGTGTTAGATAGACTAGCTTAGAGGATTATTCCCTTACATGGAAAGAGAGAATTGATTATCTGTGTCTCTAGGATTACTCATGGGGGGAGTATTAATTTCATATGACTCTATGATTTTATGTGAGAGGGTTTCATAAAAAATAATCATAAGATTAATTTTAAAATTTATGAATATATTTGGTTTTTAATTTGGGTTAGTGACACAAGGTATGAGTTGTGTAAAGAGTTACAAATCAATATGCTTTGAACATATTAACTCTGTTGATAGAAAATTATTACATAGTATATAATTAGATTCATTCATACATAAATGAAATAACATGACATAAGATTATTATATTCAATACACATTAAAATACCATGTATTGGATTCCTTCCAATGAGTATCTTATCATGACTTAAATTATCTAACTGGGTAGGGAATTCCAAAGATAGGTGCCTTTGGATTATCTTATGTAAGGAATGCAGGTAATGATGTGACCCTAAAAAATAAGATCCTTATTCATAGAATATTTCCCGGTATAAAATTTAAAAGAAATCAATAACCCTTAGGATAATAGGTAAATAATGTTGTGATTATCCACATGATGAATTTTGGTAAAGAGTTTCTCACTCAGCTATCTCAGAGTCATATGAGATATGATTGGAAATACTTTTATTCATGGTATTGTAATGTCGTATTTAAAACTATAACCACTATGTGAAAAAATGAAATACTTGAATTATCCCACTAATAGATATGATAAATCCAAAAAGGGTTAATCATTTTTTTGGGGGAACATTAAGTAATATCCCTTATTAAATGTTTGTGACAATAAACCCATAGATTAGTGGGAATTAGTAAGAGGAGGGTGTTAATATGTGATTTGAATTCATTTTTTGTTTCCTTCCTAAACAAATAATAGCCACTTGTAAAAATTAATAATACAACTTCCAAATACACATACACAAAGGTTATAATATATTTATAGGTTCACCTCTCAAAATTTAAAGGTTTTCCTTGGGAACAATCCTAAATTATCAAAAAACATATGAACCACTGTTATAGACATGTGAAAATGGAATGCATGGTATGTAATTGGATTTAAATTAAATGTATATATACAATATTGATTTATTTATATACTACTATAATGAAAATATATTATTTTTTATCAAAAAGAAATAGGAATATGTAACTGGATAAAAAAGATTTTGTTCAAAATAATGCTTTGCTACTTCTACTTCAACTTGAACTATTATATGTTTATTAATTTCTATCTCTGATAAATGAAAATTTACTTATTATTTTTCTTGTTATATAAAAACATTCTCAACAAATTTTTATATGGTCATTTCATCTTTCACTAATCAGTACCTTTATTATATGCTTAATATAATTAATAAATAGAACACTAGTAGAAGAAAAAAAATCCATTTGTAAAGTTCCATATTAAATTCAATTTAGTAAATTACATAAACATTTTTGCAACCACTTATTCTTCTTACCAATTGTTTAATATTTTTTTACAAGGTTATACCTCACTAAATTCTTATGAAACTGATTATATAACCCCATATAATTTATTATAGTAAATGGGTTTTTCATTCAAAACAACACTTTCATATTATTTAAAACCATTTAATTCCTTTTTCCGACTAAAAAATAGACTTTTGTGATTTTTTTATACAAGATCTAATAGATTTAATACATTATGGATTATTTTTACTTGATTGAAATAATTATTTTGTTATTTTTTCGGATTCTATTATACAGTAATCATAAAATTATTCTAATTCTTGAAACATTGGATCTTCATATGAAATACTATTGGGAATAAAACAAAACATTTTTATGATAGTGTCTCAATATTATGATGACATGTCTAAGCCTAAAGAATAAATTTATCAACCTATTTATCGGGTTGTCCGAACCTTACAATATCTTTTCTAAATAATAAAAAACACTATTCTAGACTATTTAAACCTTATGATTTATCTCTCTAAAAATCACGAACTCTTGATGTCACAACAATATGGGGTATTTATTTGACCCATATAATTATAGATTCAACCATAAAATGATTATAAAACATATACATTTTTAGATATTAATTAAAAATTTCATATTTTCTTCTAGTATACTCAAAACCTATTCGATTATTGAAAAATAGTATTCTCCTCACAAATTCTATTATGGGTTTATTATAAATTAGAAATGGAATAAAAATCTCACAAATAGACCATATCTATATTAAAAATCAAAAAACATTGTATCTTGATAACTACATCATTCTTGAGTAACATCATCAAATCATACACGTCCTTATGAGAAAATTAATTTAATAATGTATAAAGCATCTTGTATATATCAATTGGGCTAAAAAACTCCCCCTTCAACTTTTGTAGTAAATGAAGGAATATAAATCTATATCAAAATCAAATGTATTATCAAGTAATCATCATTAAAAATTATAATCTTACATGAGTTTACATGATTTAGGAAACAATACCATTGAATAAAAATTTTATGTTTTTAATAAAAAAGTTATCAAAATTCATTCATTCGTGAAACATGATTATCTTAGTTGGGAAAGATAAAGCGATGTGACATAAAAATTGTTTAGAAAATAGATAACTCTATTTTCAATGAATACTTCATCACCACATCATATCTATTCTTAACATAAAAAATTAGGATTATATCTTATTCAATAAATACTTAATTATCACATTCTATATCCTATTAATATGAAAAATCTATCTATAGATTCAACAGTAAACATATTCATTCATGGACATAAAAAACTATTAGAATAGTCCACACTTTCACAATACTGAATTCACAAAAAACCCCTTTTAACAAATCTAATGAAATATAAAATTATATATTATATTATTCCCTCAAAATGTTACAAAAATCAATTTATAACTCCCCCGATAATGATGTTATCTCCCTTTAAAAAAAAGGAGATAGAATTAAATAAAAATTTATACTCTCTTTTCCTCCACCTTTGATAATCATATATAAAGAATAAGATGAGTACGGGGACTAAATTTCTATACCTTATCCCAGATAGAAATGAGGTTTAACTCCCATAACAAACTCAATATATTATAATCAACCTTTTTAAGTAGTTTAGTGAGAATATCAACCAATTTCATATTTGTAAAAAACAAATTCGATTTCAACACTCTCATTTCAAAAATATATCTTATAAATTAATATTTAATATCAGTGTTATTTGAAAATGAATGATCAATATATTTTTTAAAATATGAATAGAACGTATTTTATCATATGCTAAGAGTTTTGGTAATTAAACCTTAAATTTAAGTTAATTCAACCAAGTTATCATCTATATAAGTTGATTTATAACATGACTAGTTACCAAATACCATATTTCCTAATTATATAGAGTCATAGAAATTTTATTCCTAATATTTCTACATATAAATCTATCCCATAGGAAAATAATTCCTCAAGATTTAGACTTCCAATCATCAATATTTCCTATATAATCTAAACATGAAAATATAAATAGATTAATCTATCATTTACTACTCTATTTTAGATTGACAGGTCACGACCCGTCCTCGGGGCCCATGCCGTGACTACCCCAAGCCCGCCTTCCATAGGCCAGGGGCTGGTGACTAGCACCAAGGCGTAAATCCCGATAAAAAGGGAAGGCATTGCCTTTGTAAAGTAAACTACAAACACTACAGAGCAAGCAGGCAGAAGTAAACACTAAGTAAAAACTGAGTACAACAGTAAGTGCGGAAAAGAAAGTGGGCCAGTATACAAACCCAAACTGAAAGTAAAGTACAACAGGAAGGGAAAACAACAACTAAAAAGTAAAGCCACATCGCCGAGCTGTCCACTGGAAATCCCACCTGAAGGGTGGGTATAGATAGCCTCCACTGCTCCTCGGGTCCAGCCGACTGCTCCGAGTACGTCCCGTCCAGTGGTCCACCTCTAGGTACCGTCCTGCTCTGAAAGCCTCAACCACGATCAGCGTTGTCCGTCGTCTGCAACCAACACAACGTAGTGCGGGCATAGCCCGTGCAGGGGTGAGTATAAGCTACTCAGTAGGGACCCCGAGACCCCTGAAGGTCTCCCAGAATCCACAAAGGATAATCTACAAAGGAAAGATACAATCACTAAGTAACATCCGACACTGCTTAGGTATATGCCCATATATATACCTATGTCATCACTTCTCATTCGGCTCCAACATCCAAACCCAAGTACAACCCAGTCCACACAGGAAATCAAAACGTAAAACCACACAGGACAGTGCAACACAATCCACATCGGAAAGAAAAACCGGATTCATCTCACACAGGTATACTTCTTCGTATGGCGATAGAGATGATCAGATATATCCACTGATTCATCTAAGCCGTCGGACCCACAAAGGATCAATAGGTACTAACCCCCGCAATGAACCACAAAGGATCTGACCCACAAAGGATCGATATGTAACTAACCCCCGCAATGACCCACAAAGGATCTGACCCACACATGATCGATAGGTAACTAACCCCCGCAAAGACCCACACAGGATCAGACCCACATAGGATCTATAGGCGCGGGCTCACACAGAACCGCTGAGCGCTGAACCACATAGGATCAGACCCACACATGATCGGTAGCACTGATCCACGTAGGATCGTTGAGTGCTGTAGTCGTCGCCGTCGAATCCACTGAGGATCTCTGTACAGTCGTCATCGTCATAGTAGCAGTCGCAGCCAGCACTAGGGTTCCCACACAGAGCAAGCTCGTTCGGGAGGGTCCGCTCCATGAGTCGAGAGGCTGATACATCAACTGACACATAGTCTGGAGTTGATGTATCCAAAAGTTCGGTATCGTCAACAAGAACTCAACATCGCAGACAGCGTGTCAATCGGACGCCCGGTCTGAGAGTTATTGGCTTTTTCGTCCCAGGGGCCCGGTTGGTTTTTAAGGAAAAACCAACCTGACCATACTCCACCAGGATCCAAACCTCGGGCGGAGTATTCCAAAAGATCCTTCTCTATTATAGGAATCTAACAAAGTTGATGGCACGTCAATCGGACGTCCGTAGCTCAAGATATGAGTGTTTCCGCTCTAAGGGCCCGGTTGGTTTCGTGTATGAACCAACCCGGCCAAACCCAAAGTACTCCGAAACCTTGAGTGCGATATACCAAAATGACCGACTCGATCCAAGGATCGCATCACCACTGACAGTGCGTCGATCGGAGGCACGGAGCTCATGTTATGAGCAGAAGAACGAAAAGGTCCGAAAACGGGGGGGGGGGGGGTATGGTCCCGGACCGACCCGGCCCAACCCCCCACGGGTGAACCCGACCCAGGTTCGGGTCCGACCCGGCCGGCGTGGCCCGGCCCAGAATGACTGGCCCGGCCCGGCCTGGGTGCGACCCGGACCGGCCGGCACGGGCGCGGCCCGGCCACCAGGCGGGTCGGCTCGGCTGTTACGGCCGAGCTGCGGGCATGGGGCGCACTGCCCCCGCATGAAGATGCCGCGACCCCGCGTGGGGCCGCCCTTGCCAGTGGACGCAACAGTCGGCTGCGTCCCGCTCCTCCAGTCCTACGTGGTCGTGGGACCGCGCTGCTGCAGCCGCGCCTTCAGCCGCGGGGGCTCCCTCCGGCGGCGCGCCGGACGCAGCCTCCATCTGCCGCTGTGCCGGCGTGGCGCGCCGGTGGGCTGCTCCGTAGACAGCCGGACAAGTTCCGGTGGTCAGAAAATCCTTGATGTCTTTGCCAAAATCCCTCTCGGGTCTGTCCTTCACTGTGAGAACCTTACATCGCCCGTGCGGTTGATTTTGTCGGCGTCCGCCGTTTCGCACACCAAGAACGAAAGGGGCAGTGGGTTTGGACTTGTTCGTTAGTCCTCACCCACCGCGTTAGCATTTTTAAAATTCTCCCAACAATTTTTAATAATCAACTCCGTGGTAAAAATCACAATGATTTAAAAAGAACAAATCCCTACCTCGTCGTAGTCGTCAAACGGGAGTTCTTCGTGGAATTGATCATCGCGGAAGAAGAGGATCGCCGTGTCGCGGAAGGGCGTCGCGTCGTCGCGGAACACGGCGTCGCGTCGACGATCTCCGAGGGTTAAAGAAAACACATAGATTTAATTTCACGAATTAAATCCATGCTAAGTATAAAATCCACAAATAAAATTTTAAAAGATCCGTAATCCCCTACCTCAAGCAGTTGATGATCGGAGATTGTCGCAGGGAAGGATTGTCGCCGAAGAACGTCACAGAATGAGAATCGTTGGTGTCGCGGTACACGGTGTCGCGTCGTCGATCTCTGAGGGTTCGGCGTTCTTCACGTTCTTCGCGTTCTTCGCGTTCTTTGCGAAGTAGGTTGAAGAACTTAGAGTTTCTATCAATCCTCTCAACAATCCACCCACAAGAAAGACATGCGTTGGTCTTATTTTATTAACATGCCAACAATTTTAAAAAAAAGTTAAGAAACGAACCTTTAATTTGGTGAATTAATGGTAACGACTTAACTGCCCAATTAATAGGGGAATTAAGAATTTAAGAAAATTCTCCAGTTGACTTTCATTTAAAAGGGGTTTTCGCGGGTGCGTTACTTAGAGGAAAAGAAACAGTGGGGCTCGTGCGGACCCCACATCACAAATATCCTACCAAGAGGGTAGGATATTTTTGGTTCCACCCTATCCACTTCAACTTAGTTTAAGTATCTTTAAGTTTCTTTAAGTGGATTTAAGTGAAATAAAATAAAGTTGCCGCACCACTTTATTTTATTTTCTTCACTTAACCCCAAAAAATTAAAAACCTCACCCGAGCAAATGCCACTCCGGAAGAGGAATTTCTAAGAATATACCAGCACTTTGATTCCATCGGTGCCCTCGGAATTCGATTCCGAGCACCGGTTCAAAAGTTTGAAAAACCCACTCGTTCGTTCATTGAACGTACCCGAGCCAAACTTCGGAAAATGATTCCGGGCACACTGGGCCTCGGAATCAGGTGTCGCCCGAAACTACGTTCTTGTAAAATTTCAAAGAAAATTTAGAAAAAAAAATCCCTTGAATTTTACGGGTCTTTACATCACTCCCACCTCAGGGATTTACGTCCCCGTAAAGATACATAAAACACTAGGGAAACAAAGTGGGTACTGAGCACGCATCTGAGCCTCCCGCTCCCAAGTGCTCTCTTGGAGGTTCTCGTGCTGCCATCTGACGTGCATAAGAGGAATTGACCATCCACGTAGGACCCTCTCTTGTCGATCCTTGTTCTCCATCGGGACCTTTGTAAAAGTCTCCCCATTATCAACGTCCAGCTCCCCATGGTCAATGATATGCGTCGGGTCATGCACGTATATCCTCAACTGGGATACGTGGAAGACGTCATGCACCCGTTGCAACCGAGGTGGTAGAGCCAGGCGATAAGCCACCTTGCCAATCCTGCTGAGGACCTGGAATGGTCCGATGAAATGTGGAGACAACTTTCCGCCTCGGCCGAATCTCTGTAAACCACGTCGAGATGAGACACGTAGGAAGACGTGGTCGCCATCCTCGAAATCTAGTGGCCTCCGCCTCCAGTCAGCATAAGACTTCTTCCAGCTCTGAGCTGTCCTCATCCGCTCTTGGATGACCTGGACCTTCTCTGTCGTGGCCTGGACCATCTCTGGTCCCACGAGTGCTGACTCCCTAGGGTCTATCCAGCACAAAGGAGATCTGCAAGGTCGGTCGTACAATGCCTCGTACGGTGCCATCCCGATGGTGGAGTGGTAGCTGTTGTTGTATGTGAACTCCACCAATGGTAGGTGGTCCTCCCAGCTATGACCAAAGTCGAGGACACATGCGCGGAGCATGTACTCGAGAGTCTGAATGGTCCTCTCCATCTGACCATCCGTCTGAGGGTGAAAGGCAGTGCTCAGACGTAGCTGTGTCCTGAATGCCTCCTGCAACCCCTTCCAAAGCCGGGAAGTAAAGCGAGCATCTTGATCGGAGACGATAGAAGATGTCACACCGTGAAGTCGTATAATCTCATGAACTTAGAGACGTCACAAGCTCTCTACGGAGCCCTACTCTCTGATGGGTAAGAAGTGAGTCGACTTGGTGAGTCAGTCGACAATCACTGAGATGGAGTCGTGACCTCTGGAATTGCGCGGAAGTCCAGTCACGAAGTCCATAGATATCCCGTCCCACATCCACTCTGGGACCTCCAAGGGCTGTACCAAGCCTACTTGTACCTGGTGCT
Source organism: Viscum album (assembly GCA_963277665.1). Taxonomy (NCBI): domain Eukaryota; kingdom Viridiplantae; phylum Streptophyta; class Magnoliopsida; order Santalales; family Viscaceae; genus Viscum; species Viscum album. The sequence goes on from OY728152.1 coordinate 1,772,673,170, forward strand.
CCGCCTTCACCTGCTAGCAGGTGAGGCATCGAGAAATGAACTTTTCCACAGCCTTCTTTATGCCCGACCACCAGTGCTGTCATCTGAGGTCCTGGTACATCTTTTCCACTCCAGGATGTACCGCCAAGGGAGAAGTGTGAAGCTCTCTCAGCACCTCCTCCCATAAAGTAACTGGTACCAAGGTATGTCCTCTAAAAAGGACATCGTGCTCTACTCCAAAGGAGAAACCATCAGGTGCCTATCCTGAGGATATTTGTGCACGCCGCGTCTCAAAGTCAGCGTCCCGATGCTATGCCTCTCTGACCCGCTGCAGTAGTGGAGGGGTGACTGTGAGAGACTGAAGGAAGGATGCTCCATCTCTATCCACAAAGGATATCCACAAAGCGACTAGTTTCTCTGTCGCCTCCTCAAGTAGCTGAATGCCCATCCTCCTGCTGAGATCATCGGCTACCGTGCTCCCCTTCCTAGGAGTATAGACTATCTCAAAGTCATAGTCCTGGAGGAACTCGAGCCATAGTCACTATCTCAGGTTCAGGTCCTTCTGAGAAAAGATGTACCTGAGACTCTAATGGTAAGAAAAGACTGTAAAGCGCTCGTCCATCAAATAGTGTCGCCATGTCTTCAGAGCGAAGACCACTGCTGCTAACTCCAGGACATGGGTGGCATAGTTCTGATCATGCGGACTCAACTGACATGATTCATAGGCGATCACTTCCCGCTCCTTCACCATGACAAATCCGAGTCTGGTCCCTGATGCATCGCAGTAGACTACGTACCCTATCCCCTCCTCCGGCAACCTCAAGATAGGTGCGCTGGTCAATCTCTGTCTCAGCTCTTGGAAGCTCTGTTGACATCTATCTGACCACACAAGGGTTTCCCCTTCTTTTTCAAAGCTGAGAGTGGTGCCGCAACTCTGGAGAAGTCTGGCACAAACCTCCGATAGTATCCAGCTAGTCCCAAGAAACTCCGCACCTCCGTCACGCTCCTAGGTGGCTCCCAAGCTAGAACCGCCTCGATCTTTGCAGGATCCACCGAAAATCCCACCACAGAGATGACGTGCCCCAAGAAGTGGACCTTGCATATCCAAAACTGACACTTTGAGAGCTTTCCATAAAGCTGGTGCTCTCGAAGTGTGTCCAGTACAACTCGCAAGTGGTAGGCGTGCTCCTCCTCAGTCGTCGAGTAAATCAAAATTTCGTCAATGAAGACCACAACAAATCGATCGAGGTATGGCTGAATGATCTTGTTCATGAGGCCTATGAACATTGACGGAGCATTGTTTACACGGAAAGGCATAACCAAGAACTCATAGTGTCCATACCGACATCTGAAGGCCGTCTTCTGCACGTCCTCATCCCGAACTCTGAACTGATGATAGCCTGACCCGAGGTCTATCTTCGAGAACCACCGTTCTCCTTTGAGATGATCGAAGAGGTCATCAATCCTCATTAGCGGATACTTGTTCCTCACTGTCACTGGGTTCAGGCAACGATAGTCGACACAAAGTCACAAGCCCCCGTCTGCCTTCTTGGCGAACAGTATCGGGGAAGCCCAGGGTGAAACACTGGGTTAGATTAATCCCTTTCCCTACAAGTCCTCCAACATTAGCTATAGCTCTCGAAGCTCAGCGGGGGCCATCCGATATGATGGAGTCGATATCGGGGTTGTCCCGGGGTATAGGTCAATATAAAAGTCTACCTCTCTGTGAGGAGGTAGCCCTGGAACGTCGTCGGGAAAGACGTCCACATACTGATCCAGCACTGCAGGAAAACTAGGACTCCACATGTCAAAGGCTCCTACAATGAGGCTATAAAACTGATGAGTGATGGGTTTTCCTCTGCTCTTCGGAAGTCCATACTGTGCTGCGAAGGCTCCCTTCTTGCCGGTGAAGGTGAACCTGCTCCCGTCGGTGCATACACATCGCACCTTGCGCCTAATACAGTCAATCTGAGCATGGAATGCAGATAACCAATACATACCCAAGATGACGCCGTAAGGCCTCGACGCCGCTACAAGAAGATTCCAGCCGGAGATCTCGCCTCCTAGAGTAAGCTCACCCTGTCGGCACCAGTGCATAATCATCGAGTCTGCTCCCGTAGGAGTCTCTAGCCGTAAGGATCAAGCCGACGGCTCTGTCGGAATATCCGAGCTCCGAACAAGGGCAGCGGCTATGAAATAGTGACTCGCTTCTGTGTCTATAAGAACTGCAGCAAGGGTGGAATAGACACAGATAGTACCTCGAATCATCTCAGGCACGTCGTGGTCATAGGCCTCCGCTTCCTAGAGTTGTCCCTGTCTCTGCCCGCTAGCTCCCTGTGGCCGGGGTGGACCTCCTGGTGGTGGTGGTGGTGCTGCTTGGCCATCTCCTCTAGCTCGTCCACCTTCTCCCTGCGGACCGCCACGATCGACCCTCTGCCTCTACCTGGGCGGCCCCTCAAACGTCTGCTGCTCCTCAGCACGGTGGGTCGGGCAGTCACGAGCCATGTGGCCCCACGCGCCGCATGTGTAGCACTGCCTACCTCTTGAAAGACTGGCTCCACGCTGTGTGCCCCGCACTGCTGATCCAGTGTCCTGAGGTCGTCTGCGTGAGGGTCTGGTCTGCCTGGACCCCTGAGTCATCCGTCGACTGCCTGCCACAGAAGAATCTTCTACGTGCTGCCCGCAGTAGGTCTTGCTGCTGGTGTAGACTCAGCAAGAAAGCTCTCGATCAAAAGGGCTCGCTCCACTACTCCTGCCTGAGTCAGAATGCTGAGGGAGATCAGCAATGCCCTGATCTCATGACTCAATCCAGGCTCAAAGGTCTGGGCTCGGAATAATGAGTCTCGTACCATGTCTGTCGAGTAGCGTGAGAGATCGATAAATCTCGCCGAGTACTGGGCGACCGTCAAGCTGCCCTGCCGCAACTGAAGAATCTCCTGGATGTGCACCGCACGGAGGTTGGCTGGGAAAAACTCCGAGCGGAAGAGGCTCTAAAAGTTCGTCTAGAGAAGATATGCCTCATCATGCACCTTCAGCATCAAGCTCCACCATCGGCCCACTGCCGCGTGCAGTAGGCTCACTGCGAGGATCACCATGAGGTCTGTTGGTGTCCTCAATAACCAGAAAACTCGCACCACTGCCTCCAGGTAGTCCTCGGCTGCCTGGGGGTCCGTCTCCCCGCGAAACCTGGGTGGTCGGTGGTGCTGGAACTCATGCAGCGCACTAAGGCGACGTGCATCATCAGCGGCTGGGGATGGAAGCATTGGTGGCTCGTTGGGTAGAGTTATCGTCGGTGCCTCACCTGTCAAAGGGCCCTGTACCGAGGCCTCATCGCTCGGTGGGCTGTCGTCATGCTCAACTCTCAGAACTCTAGCTGGCTGCCATCGTGGGGTCATCCTGAAAAGGAAACAGGTGCTCCACGGTCAGAACAGTATACCTGGGGAGCTGAAACAAAGTAATCATAAGGAAAACTTGAAACACACATGCAATCAATGTTTTCGTGCATTAAGTCGGAAATCAGAAGTCAGGGTCCTGGTGTACGGATACGTCAGTCGCCGCACCAACACTGGACTCCCTGGACTGATTAACCACACTCAATACACTTAACACTATTGCTTCACATAGAAAAAGATCAGAGTCCAATGTTCTGTGGTAGAACCAAACTCCTCTGATACCAATTTGTCACGACCCGTCCTCGAGGCCTATGCCGTGACTACCCCAAGCCCACCATGCATAGGCCAAGGGCTGGCGACTAGCACCAAGGCGTAAATCCCGGTAAAAAGGGAATACATTGCCTTTGTAAAGTAAACCACAAACACCACAGAGCAAGCAGGCAGAAGTAAACACTAAGTAAAAACTGAGTACAACAGTAAGTGCGGAAAAGCAAGTGGGCCAGTATACAAACCCAAACTGAAAGTGAAGTACAACTGGAAGGGAAAACAACAACTAAAAAGTAAAGACACATCGCCGAGCTATCCACGGGAAATCCCACCTGAAGGGTGGGTACAGATAGCCTCCACTGCTCCTCGGGTCCAGCCAACCGCTCCGAGTACATCCCGTCCAGTGGTCCACCTCCAGGTATTGTCCTGCTCCGCAAGCCTCAACCACGATCAGCGTTGTCCTTCGTCTGCAACCAACACAATGTAGTGCGGGCATAGCCCCTGCAGGGGTGAGTATAAGCTACTTAGTAGGGACCCCTAGACCCCCGAAGGTCTCCCAGAATCCACAAAGGATAATCTCTAAAGGAAAGATACAATCACGATGTAACATCTGACACTACTTAGGTATATGCCCATACATATACCTAAGTCATCACTTCTCGTTCGGCTCCAACATCCGAACCCAAGTACAACCCAGTACACATAGGAAAGAAAAACATAAAACCACACAAGATAGCGCAACACAATCCACATAGGAAAGAAAAACCAGATTCATCTCACACAGGTATACTTCTTCGTATGATGATAGAGATGATCAGATATATCCACTGATTCATCTAAGCCGCCGGACCCCCAAAGGATCAATAGGTACTAACCCCCGCAATGACCCACAAAGGATCTGACCCAAACAGGATCGATAGGTATCTAACCCCCGCGATGACCCACAAAGGATCTGATCCACACAGGATCGATAGGTAACTAACCCTCGAAAAGACCCACACAGGATCGGACCCACACAGGATCTGTAGGCGCTGCCTCACACAGAACCGCTGAGAGATGACCCACATAGGATCAGACCCACACAAGATCGGTAGCACGGATCCACGTAGGATCGCGGAGTGATATAGTCGTCGCCGTCGAATCCACTGAGGATCATTGTACAGTCGTCGTCATCACAGTAGCAGTTGCAGCCAACACTAGGGTTCCCGCACACAGTAAGATCGTTCAGGAGGGTTTGCTCCACGAGCCGAGAGGCTGATACATCAACTGACACATAGTTTAGAGTTGATGTATCCAAAAGTTCCATATCGTCAACAGGAACTCAACGTTGCAGATGGCGCGTCATTCGGACGCCCGGTCTAAGAGTTATTGGCTTTTTCATCACAGGGGCCCGGTTGGTTTTAAGGAAAAACCAACCCGCCCTACTCCTCCAGCATCCAAACCTCGGTAAGAGTATGCCAAAAGAGTCTCCCCTCTTAGAGTAATCCAACAAAGTTAACGACACGTCAGTCAGACGTCCGTAGCTCATGATATGAGTGTTTCCGCTCTGAGGGCCCGGTTGGTTTCAGGTACGAACCAACCTGGCCAAACCCAAAGTACTCTGAAACCTTGAGTGAAATATAATTAAACGACCGTCTCGATCCAAGGATCGCATCGCCGCTGACGGTGCGTTGATCAGAGGCTCGGAGCTCAAGTTATGAGCAGAAGACGGAAAAGGTCCGAAAACGGGGGGTATGGGCCCGGACCAACCCGGCCAAACCCCCCTGGGTCGGCCCGAACCGGGTCGACCCGACCTGGGTCTGGGTTCGACCCGACCGACATAGCCCGGCACGGCATGGGTGGCCTAGCCGGCGCGGGTGCGGCCCGGCCGCCAGGCAGGTCGGCTCGGCTGTTTCGGCCGAGCCACGAACGGGGGGCGCGCTGCCCCTGCGCGAAGATGTCGCGGCCCCGCATTGGGCTGCCCTTTCCAGCGGACGCGGCAGCCGGCCGCATCCCGCTCCTCCGGTCCCGCGCGGTCGTGGGACCGCGCTGCTGCCGCCGTGCCAGCGTGGCGTACCGGCGGGCTGCTCCGCGGACCGCCGGACAAGTTCTGGTGGTCGGAAAATCCTTTCCACCTTCACCAAAAGCCCTCCCGGGTCCGTCCTTCACTGCGAGAACCTTACATCACCCGTGAGGTTGATTTTTTCGACGTCCGCCATTTCGCACACCATGAACAAAAGGGGCAGTGGGTTCGGACTTGTTCGTTAGTCCGCACCCACCGCGTTAGCGGTTTTAAAAGTCTCCCAACAATTTTTAATAATCAACGCCGCGGTAAAAATCACAATGATTTAAAAAGAACAAACCCCTACCTTGTCGTAGTTGTCGAATGGGAGTTCTTCGCAGAATTGATCGTCGCGGAAGAAGAGGATCGTCGCGTCACGGAAGGGCGTCGCGTCGTCGTGGAACACGGCGTCGCGTCGATGATCTCCGAGGGTTAAAGAAAACACACAGATTTAATTTCATGAATTAAATCCATGCTAAGGATAAAATCCACAAAGGAAATTTTAAAAGATCCATAATCCCCTACCTCAAGCAATTGATGATCAGAGATTGTCGCGGGGAAGGATTTTCGCAGAAGAACGTCGCGGAAGGAGAATCGTCGGCGTCGCGGTACACGGTGTCGCGTCATCGATCTCTGAGGGTTCGACATTCTTCGTGTTCTTCGCGTTTTTCACGTTCTTCGTGTTCTTCACGTTCTTCGTGAAGGAGGATGAAGAACTTAGAGTTTCTGTCAATCCTCTCAACAAGCCACCCACAAGAAAGACATGCGGTGGTCTTATTTTATTAACATGCCAACAATTTGAAAAACAAGTTAAGAAACGAACCATTAATTTGGTGAATTAATGGTAACGACTTCACTGTCCAATTAATAGGGGCGTTAAGAATTTAAGAAAACTCCCCAGTTGACTTTCATTTAAAAGGGGTTTTTGCGGGTGCGTTACTTAGAGGAAAAGAAACGGTGGGGCTCGTGCGGGCCCCACCTCACAAATATCCTACCAAGAGGGTAGGATATTTTGGGTTCCACCCTATCCGCTCCAACTTAGTTTAAGTAGATTTAAGTGGCATTAAGTGGCTTTAAGTGAAATAAAATAAGGTTGTCGAACCACTTTATTTTATTTTCTTAACTTAACCCCAAAAAATAAAAAACCACACCCGAGCAAACGCAACTCCGGAAGTGGCATTTCTAAGCAAATACTGGCGCTACAATTCTATCAGTGCCCTCAGAATTCGATTCTGAGCAACGGTTCAAAAGTTAGAAAAACTCGCTCGTTCGTTCACTGAACGTACCCGAGCCAAACTTTGGAAAATGATTCCGGGCACACAGGGCCTCAGAATCAGGTGCCATCAGAAACTGCGTTCTTGTAAAATTCCAAAGAAAATTAAGAAAAAAAAACATTTCCTTTAATTTTACGGGTATTTACATCATCAATGTTTCCTTTAATAAACATGAAAATCATATTTACAACCATGAAATGTCACACTTTTAGAGTAATTTGATTTCTCAAACAACCTACAATAGCATAGAAAATGTCATTTTTAGAAGCTATCATGTATAAAATAACTTCCTATAAGGATCAAAATTACCATAGATCCACAAAATTTATATCCAAATAATTAGAAAACATAGTTTCCAAAAACAATTTCAAACCATTCTTTGAATCCTTCATGAAAAACATATTCAGTGTCTATTGAGTCTTCTTTTCAAAGAAATAAAATTTTGGTTTTCCTTTTGTGGGATATGTAAACCTATAAAATATATCTTAATAAAAAAATTTAATAAAATATCCATATATAAAAAAATATTTACCATTTCAATCTATATTCCCAAAAAATATAATATAACTAATAAAAACAATAATAATGATATATACCACCTTTTAATATTTCATGTATATGTTATTGTCTAAAATCACTTTCCAAAAATTTAAATTTATTTTACATGTGTCTCTATTATAATAACAAGAAATTGGGACTTCTTTCTTCCCATATAAAGCCTTATATAACCTAAGAACATAGCATAATTCCTCAATAAGAAACTATCCATGAGGTTTTTCATCAAAAACAACTTCATTAAATTAACTTTTATGGAAGGAAAAATTAAAATACATTTGGAATTTCATTATATTCAATTGGGATGTAATATAATGAAAAATTATAATGGCTTCCAGACTTTTAATGAGTAAAAAATGTCTTATCAAAATAAAACCCTTCTACCTGGAAATATCATTTACAGAAAATTCATTCTTCACATCATACCACTTGTACTTTTTCAATTGACTTATTTCAAAATGCTAATTTTATTATAATAAAATTAATATAATTATAAATATGTGAAAATTCACAAGTCTCATAGTTTTTTATTTGGTATATTTTTTCATTAATGGAATAAAAATTATCTTGATTCTTCAATAATCTGTTAACATATTTTTGTTTAACTTATTAAAACAATTAGATATGTAATGTTTTTCTCAATGTTGTATTTGTTTAAACATACTATCTTCGATATCCAGTGATTTTTATTATTATGACCTACTTTATCAGCATTGAATAGAATTTAATGGGTTTTTATATGAATTGAATAGTTTAAATCTATATCCAGAACCATAACATCTTATTTACTTTCATAATATTCTGAATGTTGTCCTGGATTTTATACAAACCCAGATTCATCATCACTTATGGAGATTTATTCTTCATGTGTATCTTATTTATATTCACAATTTATCACATTCACATCATTAGTGTAAATTGCATTCCTTGCCGTATCTTTGTAACATCTATATCTGATTTCATTTGGTTGATTACCAAAGAAGATCCTAATAGTAACATTCTTCTCAAACATCTGAAGTTTTTTATCCTTTCTCATTGATCAGATGTGGGATACCAAATCCATATATATGAATAAAACTTATGGATTTATTTTAATAAATTAGTAGATGGGTCCATATCATAATATAGAATATATGAAAACCAATTTTGATATGAACTATTTCTCCAATGTATTATCTCTAAAACTACTGTGATGTTTCATTCTCTATCAATAATGTATGATCCATTTATACTATGATTCTATCCATATGTTCATCCCCTCCATTTTTATTCTAAGTATAATGAACTATGTTCTTAGTGAATACCATTATTATCAAGATATTAATTAAATATTTCATTGGTCTACTCAGTCCCATTATCAATCAGAATCTTATTTAATAGAAAACCTCATTCATTTAGTACGATTCTTTTGAAATTAGTACATATTATTATATCCTATAATTTATTTATCCTAAAAACATATATGTAATAATATTAAGTTCATAAAAAAGGAAATAAAAAACTTATCTCAATTTTTGATTACTTCCACAATGGCCCCCAAATGATTGAATAGGTAAGTTACAATGGTTGAGTCATTTTAATCTATAAATTATATTTTAGAGAATTAACAAACATTAAATTTTTATATATTGGCCAGATCATAATCCTATCTCTTTTGAGAATGTGTAAATCAATATCATTTTTTCCTTTAGTTAATTTGATCAGGCTATTTTTTAAAAGATGACCAATCCTTATATACCATAATTGAGTTTTTTAATTTATATGTATAATAAATTTTCTGCATCACCGAATTGAAATATATTTATCATTATTTGATCACCAATTATAAAACATACATTATTATTTCAATTATCTTCAAAAAAATCCATCCTTATAAAGGATAAATTTGATCCCATTATATATTAATGGAGAAACAATGAGAATATTGTGTTTTATTTATATAATAAATAAAGTATTACCATATGTTAATTGATAATTACCAGCTATAGATGATCTAATAAATATAATTTTGAGTGTCCTATCATTAAAAAAGCACACTATAAATTTCGTACACATTTTCAAATATTTCAAGAGTTTTTTTATCTCTTATTAGCAAAGAAGAACTTTTTCAATCTATAATCCATGGATTATCCCCCTTTGATGGTTTGAGTCCCATAACCAAAACTATGATGTTTTCAATACATTTTATCTTTATCTTTTTAAAATATTGAGTGTTGTAACTCGTATATTTATTATATAGTTGAAGTATGGGGCATTGATTTTCTTGGTGATAATGATTGAAACACCTACCATGGACTTATTTAAAGTCATCAAACATGTTCTATATTTTTAATATTTAATAGTTATATATTTTTGAAAAATATATCATTTAGTGGTTCGAATCCCATTAAAAATTTATTAAAATATCATAGAATCATTATGATATTGGTAATTTTACAAAAAATCAATTTAGATATTCCCAAAGACTGTACAGTATCACTAAATTAAATTAATGGAAAACATTCCCATGTAACCAACATGTTGTCCCAAATTGGAAACCTATCTTTAAACCATTATTGAGTTACTAGATCAAGAAGTTTTTTTAAATGAAAATTATTGCCTGCTAACCAAAACTTACTTTTCAATGTAGGATTCTATTAATATTTTTTGGAATAACCACTTGTAGTTATTTTACAATTCCTGTGGGATATCCAAGAGTTTTTAAACCTCTAAGATTCATATTATTTTTATAAAAAACTGATTTAATTAAAATTTACATTCTTCTCAAAACTTTCACAAGAATTTTCAAAAAATTAAATATTAAACAGTGTTATTTTTGTTCTTTTCAAGGCATGTTATTGTTGGGGCCACTTTGTGTATAAGTTTGTATTTGTTGTCAATTGTTGTCAATGATGATCAAAATAAAGGAGATCAAGAAGTACTCCAACGAAATGGGGGGAAGGAAATTCATATGATTGTTGTACTGATCATAAATTTAAAGAACTTGTGTTAAAGGTGACACATTGTTTACAATAGTGGAGAATGGTAAGGTATAATCCATCTAATGATTATTGAAGAAGAAAGGGGATTTTATGAAGACCATGAAATTTTCCATGACTGTATGAGAACCATGCCAGAGCCTACTTAAAGAATTGAATCATTTGTTTTGCATGAAGTATATAATTCTGGTTGAAGAAGAAGATAATGTGCAAGGTATTGGAATTCTGTGATATCCATGGACTTCACATTGTATCAAAATATAATGATGCTAAAGATGATCTATCAATGAATATATATCATGATAGGGGAGTTTGTGATGAAATAAGTAGAGTTTCTGAAGAAGAAAAATCACAAAAAAGAAGCATGAAGGTTATGGCAGAAGCATATATTGAAGGTGGCATTGTTTTCCAGTGTTTTCCAAATTTTTGGGCCTGAAAAATCGACAAATGGAGAAAAGTGGTTTTTGGAAAAGAGACTTGCATGCCATGGACTTGATGGAGAGGAATATTTGGCGCCATATGTTTTTCAATATCATAATATCAAAAATATGGAAAATGGATAAGGGTCGCGCAACTTTTGGGTTTGGTCACGCAAGTGACTAGCGCGTCAGAGACAAGGGCGGAAGGACTAGGGCGGCAAGACTTGCATGCTGAGGGGTGACATTCACACCGTCGCGTAGGGTGTCCAAATGCCTATAAATACAAGTATACCCCTCCTCATTCTGTATGATCTCAACACTTAGAGAAAATCATAGCTCCTGTCATGCAGGTGTGGTGGTCGCGCAAGTGGTGTGCTGTCGCGCAAGTAGCAGTTGCGCGCCAAGTGATAGTTGCGCATCCAAGGTGGTTTGGGAAAGAAAGGAAGTGGGTCGCTCAAGTTTATTGTTGAATAAGGAGGTTTTGCGTAAGTGTTTGAAGTGGAATTACACGCCATATTTTGAAGAAGCACGACAGTTAAGGGTTGCGTGCCAATATTGGTTTGGGCGTAAAAGTATATGAGTCGCGCAAGTTTGAAGTTGAAGAAGTGAGTGTCGCACAAGTTGTTAAGGTGAACTTGCACGCCGGTTTGGACTTTCGCACCGATACTTGTGTGCCGTCTTGAAATTTGCACGCCGGTCATGGAGAAGCACGTCAGGTGTGGTTGAAGTACGTCGGTCTTTATAGGGCTGCGCGAAAGCTGAAATTTTGTCTCATACATTTGGAGCAATGTGAGATTTGTCTACGGGTGGATGTTGGACTTCAACAGAGAATCTACATACAATAGGGGATGTATTCATTAGAAAATATGAAGAGACCTTCACATCTATAAACTGAGTGGGACTTCACCAAAGGCAGTGAGCTTGGGGGAGTCAACGGGAGTGACCTGAGGGACGTAGTGAGCTATCCCTGAACCTTTGTAAAGGCAGTGAGGCTCGAATAGAGTGATTGTGCCTAAACCTTTTTAATCCACATCTAGTCAAGTTTAGTGGAATTTGGTACGACCGAAAACCTGTTGGCGTATGCTCCTTGGGCGTAGCCCATAGTGGTGAAAAAAATTAAAAAGTGTTGTGTCATCTCTCTGCATGTGAATGTTTTCTTTCTGATCATATCCATCATACATGTTTAACATATTTCTACCAACGTGGGAACAAGATCCATCACATTAAAAGAAAACGTTTTCACCCTGATTCACCCCTCCCCTATTAGGGTGTCCTGGGTTCCTAGAAGTTTTATTAGAGAGAAATGTTCACGTATGTTGGATACTCTACAATAATTATATTTAGAAGAGGATTTCAGTTTCTTCCCAAAAGTAAACAATGAAGTGAAATCTTGATGAAGATTCAATCATTTTGGAGAAGAAGTCTACATCAAATAAGACCCTGACAAAAAGGAAATAGAAAGAGAAGAAGCAGTTGAAGAAGTACCTCATTTCCAAAGAAGATTAGTGTCTTGTTCTCGATGCCCTTCCAATAATGAAGAAATATAAGGCTTGGAATGTATCGAGAAGGTGGCTCAGGTTACTAAAATAGGAAAGGATGACACTTCTATCTCAAGAAATCTAGAGATATTAATAAGTTATCTGCATGATATTCTAGAAGAAAGAGTTGCTACTATTTTTTGACTATTTCAATGCATGCAGGTTGAGATCAATCGATTTGAAAGAGAAGCTCATAATTTGGAAAAGGGCTTGGAAGGAAAAATTATTGAATTCTTAAAGCTCACCAAACAGATTAAAGTCATTGAAGAAATAGATGGAGTCAATAAGACTCTAAAATAAAAGATCCATGCACTTGAAGAGGATCTGAATAAGAGCACTGAAGTCAAGAGTTTTTGTTTGGAAGAAACTTCCAAGAGATTCAGATAACTTGACTCTTTGTTACAAACCAAAGTTATTATGCATGAAGATGAGGTTGAAATATTGAAGAAGAATTGTGAAGAGAAGATGATCATGATTGATGATCAGATTATCATCCTCAATATTGAAAGTCAAAAACTGGAAGCCTAGTTGAAAAATCATGAGAAGACACATATTGAGACTTCACAAAAGAATAAAATAGGAGATGCAAGTAATCAATGTTCATTTGAGGATACTAAATCTGAAATACCTCCAACTTGTGACAAGAATATTATGACATCTCTTGATTATCCATCTCATGAAACAATATCTGTTTATATTCAATGCACACTGGAGGATGATAAATCCAAAAGACCACCAACATGTGATAAGAATATCATGAATTCACTCATTGATCAATCACAAGAAACTGATAAACTGAAGGTACCATCCAAACCATCTTGTACTCATGTTTCTAAATACATTCCCACAATCAGTGTAGGCTGGAAGAAAAATTCTAAACAATTATGGATGAGGAAAGGTGAGGGGAAGAAACCTACCACCATGGCTAGGGTGGATATGAAGAAAAAATTGGAATATGGTTCCCCGGATAGAGAAAAACACATTAGGAAAAGGCCCAACTACCTTATACATAAGATATAAAGAAGACAAGGTTTGTGGGTTAATGTTGGTGTTGTAATAGATTTCGGAACTGTGCACTAGATTGTTGGTACAATCCCTTACATGGAAAAGTATAGAGAAAGCCTATATCAAAGGGAAGAAATCTAGTGAAGAAGAAGCAATATTCAGAGGTCCAGAAGCATCTGTTTACTGCAAAAAGATTTGGAAATCTTGATAACATCTATGTTGTATGCAACGGAAGTGGTCACATGGTAGGTACATGCCCATCTAAACATGCATTCTATGTTGATAAGAAAATATGACCTCCGATGCTGATTAAGTATAAAGTAGCTACCTTGGGAAGAAATCATAAGAATATTGTGAACATGCATTTCCCCAAGAATATCTCAAGTAGGGGAGCTGAGAGGACCCGAGATTTTAGATCCATGAAATTGAAGGGTCATTCATCCAAAAGAGAAACTATGTGGAATGAAACTCAGATGAACCCATGTGGAAGATCAAAACTAGCTACAACAATTCCAAGTGACATATTGGTCATCTGACCAGAAGATTTGAAAAGAATGATGAAAATTGAAGATGAAAAGGCCAAGGCTGGTGACAAAAGAAAATGAAAAATTTCCCATGATGAAGACAAAAAGAAGGATAGAGTGAAAACCAAAACAAAAACATGTGTTAATGATGTTCTCTGTGAGATATGTATGAGATCCGGTCACATTGCAAAAGGTTTTCTAACCATAATAGAAAAGAAAGAAGCATTCCTTAAGAGGGGAAAGAATGTATCATATATGATGGCTATTAAGCCGAACAATTATCCACACAAAGAAGAAGAGAATGTGAAGAGAGCCACACCACTTCAACACATATTCGAACATATGTTCAAATGTGCAGGTATGAAGATTGGAGTGAACAAAGGAACATGGTTGAGAAAAGCACCTCAACCATGCAGCTCACATTGATGAACCAAGGAGGAACCACCTTATTCCCTTAATCATTTGTGTATTGTATTTGTGCTAATAATGCAGGGAATTGAAGGTGAAGCATGCTCTTATGGGGAGAACCTGAGAAGTAGTGAATGCTGCCAACTTTTGATAGCTAAGCTGAAAAAGTTTCCATCCTTGTAAGATTCTTCAATTGATATTCAAAGATTAAGATGATGAAGGATCACTCTTGATGAAGATGATGAGGAGTGTTTCCCCTGAGGGGGAGAAAAATGAAGAAGATTCCAAAATAATTGTTTCAATCAGTATCAACTCCAACAGAAAAAATATCATTCTACAAAGGGGGAGTAACTGAATTGATCAGTGACATTATGATGTTGACTCCGAAGAAGAATCTGAAGAAGAAACTACGGCTGGAGAGAATTCAACTGAACCCCCACAGGATAAATAGAAGAGCTGAGATTGATCTATCTAACATAATTGGGGAAAAAAGTGCACCCAGACAAACTAGGAGGATGAGGAATAACACACAATCTTTATTTTTGTCAGTTGTGGAGCCATCCTCATTTGAAGAAGCTGCAATAGATAAATCATGGGTGAAATCTATGAATGAAGAGTTTGGATCTGATTGACAATAATTAGACATGGGATCTTGTCCAGAGATCGAAAGGTTACAACGTGTTTGGTACTGATAAAACAAATGTCTACAAACTGAAGAAAGCTCTATATGGTTTGAAGCAGGCACCACGAGCATGGTATTTCCGGCTGGACTCGTATCTCAAGAAGCTGGAATTCAAAATTGGAAGAGTAGATCATAATCTATATGTGATGAATTATCCAAAAGACCAATTCTTGGTTCTAGACTACGTTGATGACATTATATTTGCTGGCAGTAGGAAGAAATTAGTGGATGAATTTTCCAATCACATTAAATGGAAGGATTACACTTTCACATCTCAAGAAAAGTATGCAAGAGAGCTGTTGAAAAAGTTAAATATGAAAGACTCCAAACCAATATCAACTCCAATTGCAATTGGAACTGAACATGGAAAGCATGAGGATGGGGCATCTGTAGACCCTACTATGTACAGGAGGATAATTGGGAGCCTACTATACCTGACAACGACACATCCAGATAGTGTCTTTGCAACCTGTCTAGCGGCCCTCTTTCAGAGTAATCCAAAGGAGGAACATATGAAAACAGTAAAAATAATCATGAGTGGAAATAAAGTCTACCAGTGGTGGAGCATTTTATATTGGGAATAAATGTGTTGAAGGGTTGAGCAAGAGTTCTCATCTCATGTGGTATCATGACCGGTGAATAATGTACAACCTTGTTGTCTATATGAACTCTTCTTGTTTTCTACACCGAGCATTGCTTAAGTAGACTTAGATTGAAATGATTGATGACA
Source organism: Viscum album (assembly GCA_963277665.1). Lineage (NCBI taxonomy): Eukaryota > Viridiplantae > Streptophyta > Magnoliopsida > Santalales > Viscaceae > Viscum > Viscum album. Next base: position 1,772,688,962 of record OY728152.1, read on the forward strand.
CATTACTTATGTATATATTGATACCCTCTCTACCATGAAATTTTTATTTCTTGTCAATAAGGGGGAGAGAAAGTGAAATGAAAGTTTTAAAAGAAAGTCGATTGAAGAGAAGATTCTCATTATGAAATTGATGAATTCATTTCAGAAGATATGTAATGTATTGACAACAAAATACAAAGGGGGAGATTGTTGGGACCACTTTGTGTATAAGGTTTTATTTTTTGTCAACAGTTGTCAATGATGATCAAAATGAAGGAGATCAAAAAGTACTCCAATGAAATGGAGGAATGGAAATTCATATTATTGTTGTACTAATCATAAATTGAAATAACTTGTGTCAAAGGTGGTGCATTGTTTAAAACAGTGGAAAATGGTGAGGTATAATCCATATAAGGTTGATTGAAGAAGAATGAGGATTTGATGAAGACCATGCAATTCTCCATGAATTCATGAGAACCATGCCAGAGCCTACTTGAAGAATTGAATCATATGTTTTTCATGAAGTAGAGAATGACGTTTGAAGAAGAAAACAATTTTCCAGGGATTGGAATTCTAAGATTTCCATGCACTTCGCATTGTATCAAAATATGATGATGCTAAAGCTGATCTATCAAATCATATATATCACTATAGTGGAGTTTTGGATTAAAGAAGAAGAGTCTCTGAAGCATAAAAATCACAGAAAAGAATCATGAAGGTTATGGATAAAGCATATATTGAAGGTGGCATCATTTTCTAGGGTTGGCCAAATTTTTGGGCCAGAAAAATTGACAAATGAAGAAAAGTGGTTTTTGGAAAAGATACTTGAGCGTTGTTGACTTGATGGAGAGGAAACTTGCGCACCATATGTTTATCAAGATCAGAACCTCAAAATATGGAAAAGGGATAAGGGTCGCTCAAGTTTTGGGTTTGGTCGCACAAGTGACTAGCGCGTCAGAGACAAGGGTAGCAGGATATGGGCGACAAGACTTGTGCGCTAAGGGGAGACTTGCACTCCATCGTGCAGGGTGTCCAAATTCCTATAAATAAAATTCTAACCCTCCTCATTCTAGATGAGATCAACACTTAGAGAAAATAAGAGCTCCCATCGCACAGGTGTGGTGGTCGTGCAAGTGGTGTGCTGTCGTGCATGTAGCAGTTGCGCGCCAGGTGATAGTTGTATGCCCAAGGTGGTTTGGGCGAGAAAGGAAGTGGGTCACTCAAGTTTAGAGTTGAAGAAGGAGGTGTCACACAAGTGGTTGAGGTGTACTTACGTTCCATATTTTGATGAAGCGCGGCAATTGAGCGTTGTGCACCAATATTTGTTTTGGCATAAAATGATGTGAGTCGCGCAAGTTTGAAGTTGAAGAAGTGAGTGTTGTGCAAGTGGTTAAGGTGAAAATGCGCACTGTTTTGGACTTTCACACCAATACTTGTGCGCCATCTTGAAACTTGCACGCTGGGCTTGGAGAAGCGTGCCAGGTGTGGTTGAAGTACGCCAGTCTTTCTGGGGATGTGCAAAAGATGAATGTTTGTCCGATACCTTTAGAGTAAAGTGAAATTTGTCTACGGGTGGAATTTGGACTTCAACAGAGAATATACATACAACAGAGGATGTATTAATTAGAAAAGATGAAGATAACTTCACGTCTATAAACTGAGTGGGACTTCATCAAAGGCAGTGATCCAGGGGGAGTCAACGGGAGTGACCTGAAGGACGCAGTGAGCTATCCATGAACGTTTTTAAAGGCAGTGAGCCTGGGACAGAGTGACTGTGCCTGAACCTTTGTAATCCCAAGCTAGTGTAGTTTATTGGAATTTCGTATGACCGAAAACCTGTCGGAGTGTGCTCCTTGTATGTATCCCTTAGTGGTGAACCAAGTAAAAAAGTGCTTTGTTATCTCTCTGCATGTGAATGTTTGATTTCTGATCATATCCATCATACAAGTTTAACAAGTTCCTACCAACTTGGGAACAAGATCCATCACATTAAAAGAAAAAGTTGTCACCCTGATTCACCCCTCCCCTCTCAGGGTGTCCCGGTGTCCTACAGTTATTTTGTAAACTTTATCCAGCCTATGAAATAGAATTCTAAAATCTAGTTTTAGAATTATACATTTATTCTTAAGGAATAAAAAAATTCTATGGAATACAGTTAGTTAATTTTTTATCTATAACTTTTAATTTTATAATTTCGTTTTGACTATTTTAATTATAAAAATATTTTTTAGATCATTAATATGTTTTATGAACAATGGTTTTCCATCAATACCGAGAGATTTGTTGTTATTGAAATATTGACTATCTTACTTCTATCATATAATATCCTTGTATCATTTATATATATTTGATATATATTATATAAAACCCATTTTTATAATAATTTAAATCACAATATCTTCCTAATAACTTTAAAAAAATGATTTCATCAATAGGTATATTTTTATCAACCCTTTAGTAATGAGAAATTTTTCATCTACTTCATATTCAAATGTATTTACTACCCTACATATTCACTACCTATAGTTTATTTAGACCAAAAATTTATCTTTTTTATATTTAGAATGTTTTTAACAATGATCACTATAAAAAACCATCACGATATAGAATTTATTATTATAGAATATTTTGGGGTTTTATTATATCTATCCATAATTTTCATAAATAGATATCACATCTTAATAGATGAATTTTCATTAGCGAACATTATGACCCAGACAAGTGCCACATATTTTTTTTTGTATTGGGAAACATGAATATATGATCAATAGTTTTATAAGTGAATGAAATCATCTCGAAATATTTTTTTAATAAAAATAACCCTTATTAGTCTAACTATATTTATAGAATTCATTCACAATATAGGCAAATGAAGAATAAAAATAGTGGGTTCTGATGCTCATTAATTGAAAACATGGGAGTTACTAATAGTAAATAATATATAACATAATAATAAGTTTATGATAACTTGTGAATAATATTCGAAAACCATACCATACATATTAAAGATCATATTCTTGAGACTTTTAATAATTCTTAGTATTTTATAACAAATGAACCATGAAAGAATAAAGCCACATGATCCATGGGAGCATGCCATTAGAATAATACATGATTTTTTGGTATAAAAATAAGCATCAAAAAAATTCCCATAATAGTTGAGGCTCACTAAAAATAAAATATCATTTGATTGGGATCAATTCTCATTCTATCATTTTAGTCAAATTTCACTCCGAAGACTACCATAGTTTATAGATTTCCAAATAGGACTGAGTTCCTTCCCCATTTTAGTCTGGACAGTCTTATGAGATATCCATACAAACCTAATGAATTGGAGGGATATATAATTCTGATCACACATGTCACATAATGAAAATAATACATATGTGTTCCACAGGTTCATAAAACATTCAACATAAATCTAACTATGGAAATGACACTTGTGTTATAACTATTTCATTATTTTATCATAACATAACACATGAAAGAGAAATGGGATTTATAAATGTTTCATCAAAACATAATAAATCCATTGGAAGGAAAGTGATTTCATTGAATCATCCTTAAATCAACATCATCATAATACATCCATTAAATGTATGCAGATGGTATCATTGGATCTTAACACAAAAAAATAATATATAACATAATTTTTTTTACTATAGATGAAAAATGCCTTAAAATGATAATTGGAACACTTATTGGGGAGAATACACTTTTTTAATTTCAAATCACTTATTTTTAATATAAAAATTTCAAAAATAGCAAGGATAACATTTTCATGTAAATTCTATTTGGAAACATGTAAAAGAAGATTCAAATAATTCAGCATTCTCGAAAATGTGAAACGTAGTTCATGACACGATTGTAAAAACAAATATTCCTTCCACATTTTTGGTAAAAAGTCAAACATACCCCATTAGGTAAACAAAATGCTAATTTTTTTATATAAAAATGAAAATATTGAACATGGGTGAAAATGAATTCAAAAACTCAATAAATAATAGTAAAAAATCTGTATTTTTTTAGAAAAAATGGACAAGGATGACAATTGTTTATAAACTGAAGTGATAAATAAAGTCAAATTTGATTAAAAAATTAATTTCCATATCATGAGTACTTAAAGAGTAAAAAATGAATGTAAAACACGTAATATCCAAAAATAACCTGAATATAAGAAAATTGATGAGATTCTTGAGAGATTGGTCTTAAAATTTTATCATTGAAAACATAATCATAAATATTCCCTGTAAATAATGAGATTATAACATAAATTCCATACCTTGGTTTAAAATTGAATCAAATTCACTTAAAAAATTTTTATAATAAATTTAAATTAATTATAATTCTATTACTATTTAATTATGTACTTATAATATAATAGACGATCCACCTATTGTATTTTATCACACATTTGTTAACAATTCCTTTACAAATTCTTCATTTCTGGGTGTTAACTATTTAATTTTTTATGATAATTTCATTTCTATAGTTCTGGTCTATGTACATTGATCATGGTCACATCATCTAAATTTTTTAATAATTATATAAATATCACTTATATTAATTTTATATATATATATATATTCATGTATAAAATATATAGATAAGAAATGAATTACACCTTTTAAGGAGACTATAGGTTGTACATTTGCATGAATGTTTGTTTCACTTTTTGATAGATCGAATAAAATAGTGGTAAATAATAATTTACCTTAATGATATAATTTTAATATCAAATATATCATATAAACATATTAAATCTATATTTATTACCATATATGGAAAATGTAAAAGAAAACAAATCACATCTCTTGATGGAGGTGGTAGTCCACATGTTCACATGAGCGACATTATAATTTTCCAACAGTTGGGGAAAAGTGGATAATGGTAGTTCCATTATCATAATAAAAATTAATCATATTGATGATAGATAATTTTTTATTTTACAATGGATAAGATGAATTTATAAGAATTATAAGGGGAAATAAATATCATAATGCTCGATTAAGATTTATATCTCTTCTTTGAGGAACCTATTTTGGATTAAACATTTAGAGTTGAAAAGGTTTTATTTGGGAAGGAAAGAAATATTATAATTTAGTGATGGATTATTGGAAAGTATTATGTTTGATATATGATGATATAGAATGATTAAAAGTTTAAAGGAATATAGGATAAGAGGTTCCCTTATATATGTGTAGGATGGGGACTCATGGAATTACAGGAATTATTAAATTGATAAAAATTAATTTTCATATAAAAATAGATCAATCCTGATAAAAATTTAATCATATATGATCATGAGTCTAGATATTATAATCAAATATATTTTTTCCATTTCTGGTAATTTTTTTCCATTACATTTTTTATTCCCTCGTATACCCATTAGATAATAACTGTGACATTATTGTTTTCAACCCTTTAATGGTCATGAGTTTTACAATAATAGAATAATTGAAACATAAATAGATCATGGATTATATATAGAAACATATCCCATTAATAGGGGTGAATATTGAATTTTAATTATTTTTAATTCCATTAATAATATATATTTTATTATTAAATATCAATAAAAATATTTTTGAACTCATAATTTACTTTGACTTTGAAAACATCAACAATGAAAAGGAATTAGAATAAATAACATTCAAACATATATAATATGTTATATTTTTCTAAAACATTCATCAAGAATAAAAATTAATACAATTTATATTGCATTAAATATTTTTTGAAACCTATTTTATTTTCATTTTAATTGAATAAACACTATGTTGACGTTGAGTAAGAATTTAAAGTAATTATTAAATCACTAAAATAAATAAATAAATTACTATGATAATAAAAATTAATTTATATTTTATACAATCATATATACCTGAAGTTAATAACTTTTTATGAATATGTAAACAAATTGGAGATATTGAAGTCAATAAAGACATTTTTTTCATTATTTTCATAAAAAAATATTTAGTCCATAATCAATGAAAAATGGAAGAAATTGGTAATATATTCAATAATATTATGGAAATGGTTGAATTAAAAACATTAAAAATGGAAGAAGCAAGTTTTTAGTGGAATTATAATTCCATATCACAAAATTATGCCCTATTTTACCCATTATACTCTTATGAAGGTAACAAAATTTAATAATTTTACTGTTCATTATGAAAAAAAAGTTTACAATTTAGAAAATTTTAATATATTGATTCCAAATATGGGATACATTTTTTATGATTCTATTTATTTAATTGGTAAAAGTAATTTTAAGATTAATGGGAAAAACCTGACTAATTGTTTTATGAAAAATAAATTTTATATATTAATTAGATATATTCCCATCACATGCTAACGAAAAAATTTATATGAATTTTTTTTGAATAATATATATATATATATTAGAATTAAAAATTATGGAATAATATAATATATTTTGATAAAAATACATTATAAGCATAAAAACAACTTTTTAGAAAAACTACTCTTTTACATTAAAATAATTTTTATTATCATATATAAAATATTGATAAACAATGAATTATTTTTATACTTGTTTAAATAATAATTTTTTCATAATTTAGTCTCTCCTATTTATATAAAAAATTAAAATTTCTATGATGTAACTCTCTCTTTGAAAATATTATTTAAATATTATATAATAGTTCTTTCAAACATGGGGTTTTGTGTATCACAAGATATCAAGAAATTAATTTACTTGAAAATAAATATATCATATAATATCATATTGTTACATTATAACCCCTTAAAATGAAGTTTTCTATCAAAATTATATCACTATAATACAAAACATAATGATATATCAATTTTATCACATCATCGGGTTCTTAGAAAACTTCAAAAAAATTTAATTCCTATAGAGAACTTTAAAAAAGTGAGTTATATTGTGACATAGTATATTATATTCATGATAAAAGATATACACTAAATTATCTTTTTACTAAAGACTATACTTCAGTGTTACAATATGTGATTTCAATACATGTGATGGATTAGGTATGAACTTACTCACTAGAGATACATAAAATACTTCATGAACTTGAGAGAGGATTGGTGGAAGCTATAAGTGATAAGATACCATCACAACTGAATCAAGAATCTTGACTTGAAAAATTTACCTTGGGGTTTTCCCTTATTTCACAATCTCATAACATTGAACAATGTTGAAATTCAATGTAATACATTTTCACCATCTTAAGTCTCTATATTTCTTCCATCAACCATCCAAATAAATTATTTTTCAACTATGAGAAAATATGATGTGTAGATTAGTGGATCTTACATTTCCTAGAATTTACTCATATATCTCAAGTACCATTAACATTTTTTACATATCAAATGACCTGAAGGCCTTCAAATTATTTATTTATTATAAGCTAAAACCCCCTTTTAATAGATGAAGGGGGAATCCCAAAAATTCTTCAGGTTGTAAGACATTACACGACCTGAAGGTCTAGAGAGAAAAAATAGTTTGACAATATGTAGCTACCCCTCCTTAGCATGAGAAAATGTAAAATCTATCCACATAGGCAAGGATGAGTGGAAAGAAAGTGTCCTGTTTTTAACACAAGCCCAATCCAATGGTTGACTCTATACCCTCTCAAAAACTAAATACATTTTTTTGTTTAAAATCATTCCAACATGTTTGAGTTCAATTCATATTTTTATATATTGATCCACAAGGATCTATTTGAATTCTTTAGTGGAAGCTATTATTTTAAGAAATTTTACTAGGGGAAGGTGTTGATCCATTACCCATTTTATTTCCATATAATAATTTTTTTAGTTTATCCTCTAGTATTTGAATGTTCCCCTCAGAAATAACATTTTTCTATGTATGATAAGAAGTACCAAAACCCAAATTTGTATCCATTGTCTTTAAAAGAATTGTTTAGATCATCATGTTAATCCTCAAATACCAATTAGATATAATAGAATACGGTCCTACATGAGACCTTAAAAAACCATTAATATAAATTATTTCAATATTATCTAGATATAAATATTATCTAATAGAAATTAGGAGTGATGAATTTTTAAGACAATCGTCTACAACTGAACTAGTAGTATGAACATTAGGTGTTTTGGGGAGTGTTATGATAAAAATATGGCGATGTTTTCTCATATCCATTTTGGTATGGGTAATTGTTTTGACACCCACTTAATTTTTTTTATATCATCCTTTAATTTTTTAAGTACCATGATTATAGATAAATAATCTTCAATATATATTTTAAGGCTTCCTCACCATAAATAATTCATTCAGACCTCAATAATTCTTGTTACTTCTAAGATGAATAGATAATGATGAACTATGAGCCTTGTCCAACAATTACACCTTTTTATTTTGAATAGATGGAATAAAAAAATAATTCCCAAACCCTATCATTTAATCACAGTCATAGTTGAACATAAGAACATTTTGGACATCCTTCTACAGTTCTATATCATTATTTTGTGATACTTTAATCTCAAATTAATAGATGGTGCAACACACATTTGAGTAAGATAGTAATTTTACCCATCCATACATATTTCCATAAAAACCCATTTAAAATCATGAAATATAGGATCTTTTTTTATTCTCATCATAGATATGATATAATTATCCTTTTTAATCAAACCATCAGCCACATTGTTCTCTTTTATAGGGTTGTAATGTATTAAGCATCCAAAATCAATAATCAACTCTATACATCATTGATGGTGCATATTCATATCCTATTGTGGGAATATATATTTTAAAAATTTACCATCATTATATATACATAACAAAATTCTCCATGAAAAATACGTCTCCATAACATAAATTAAAAAACTATCATAGTTGACAATAAACAATGATTTGGTAAATTTGGCTAACATACATTAAATTTTCATGAGGAATTATCTATAAACATATCATTATTCATGATTTATCACCACATTAGATTATTATATGAATAAATATAGATTAATAACACTTCTCCACAACAAATTCCTATATGGGTACCTTCACAAACATACCTTTTATTTCATTCCTTTAAATTTTCCCCACATTCATATATCAAAATGAACATGGATCTTATACGAGTAAACATGGACAGTGGATATTGACATTTTAATAAATTATCTTGAAATAATTGAAATGTTCTTATGTTCATATCCTCTTTATTGACAATTAATTAATTATATCATAAATGAAGTTCAATATTTGGAAAGTATCTATCCCTATATAGTTGACCAAACAAGTTCTGAATACATGCTAAAGGATACTTTTCCTTGATAGTGATATTATTCCATTATCTATAATCAATTGAGATCCACATCGACCCATATGAATTATAAAAAAATGTATAGATTCACAATAAGTTTATGAACATGGAATAATGAATCACTTGTCAAGATTATGAAGGAATTTCTTCTTCAATTCTTATAACCCAAAAGGGCTTATTTAATTTGGAGTGTTTGAAATTGGTGTAACAATAGCTATGAGTTCTGTTGAGAACTAAAATTCCCCATTATTTGGGTAAAAATGGATAAATTTATAAAGAAATATCATCAAACAAACTTACAATAGATATTTCACCGATGTTATGTCTCTCCCAAACCATCTAAGATAAACACCATTTGGAATAGGAACCATGACACGTATAATTGATGTAATTTTTATTAGAAGTTCATATGTATCATAAAATAGATTGATGATCATTGGTTGGTTAAAAATAATAAAAATGGATTCTTTTTCCCAATAATAGGTGTAATATTTATGTAATGAAATCCAATTCATTCATAATATAACAGAAAATTCAACAAGAGGGATAATAATGATATTTTCAAGAAGTACATTCCCACACTCTTCAATTGGAGAAGAATCATAGATATGAGTTGAGATCACTAAAAAATTATTATTTATAACTTATAGTTAAACATATATTCTTTAAGGTGGTATTGTCATACTCTTTTAGAAATCATTAGATATGAATGAGTGGGTAGGTCTATAATCAAATAAAAAATTAGTAGTTTTAATGTGGATGGTAAGGGTACCTTCAGAAAATCTTTATTATAACACACATCAGAAATAGTCATCACATGATATTTTCATGTGCATTTTTTATTAAGACATTACTAAAGCTAATAATCATTATTAACCTCTGTATTTAAGCACAAGTTAACATAATTCGCATACTACTTTCATTAAAAAAAATGGACTGTGAGTGGTCCATTCTGTGGTGTTTTTTATACATTAATAGATAAAATCTTCTTCTCATTACATTGGCTTTCAATTTCTGGGTGACCATCCTTTCCACACATAAAAAATTTACTATTTACATCATGAACATTTCCACTCTATTTCCTTCCACACTTTGAGCATAAAATAAGTCCCATCTTATTCTCTCTATAGGTTTTAGAATTTTTTTAATAAAATCATTTATTTTCAATCAAAACCATGTGATTGATGGGTAACCACACTCTCCATTTACATCTTAAGTGAAAATATCACAATTTCAGTAATTATATTGATGTCTATTATGGATTAATCCTTTCTATGAATTGGTTTTATAATTCTTCAAAATAAATTTTTCTTAATTTATAGTTGGATGATAATACCTGAAGTGGACCTCACAATTCTTGTAAAATATGCCTTGTATGAATCCAAATATTCACCACCATTCTAGTTTTGATCAATGAATTCATTATTAATTTTCATAAAATAAATACAAGTGGGGTACATATTGATAAATATGCCTCTAAACTCATCCCACTATATGGAGTTAGTTTCTTCCAATTACATCATGTTCTTGATACAAGTACACAATTGATCTTATCTTCTGTACTAATAATGAAAAACTAAAATAAAATTTTCTTATTCTGAACATTATGGAATATTTTTTTTCCAGTGGTACTGAACCATTTCTCGACAACTTGTATTACCACAGATTTACTAAAATAAGGTGTATGTTTCATGGTGAATGAATCAAGATAATGTCGTTCCTTCCCTTACATATTTGTAAATATAAAATAATTTATTTCTTGAGAAATGTATATGAATAGAAAAAAGGTTTTTCATTACATATCCCATAACCTATGGTTTCTATGTAGGAAAATCATTTCATTATTCATCTAATTCAGCATTAACACAATTCCTTTTGGTTCCATACATTGACTAAAACTAATAATAATTGTGTGAGAAACATTAATCCAAGTACGAAACAAAATAATCATGAAAAATAACTTATAGAATATCTAAATCAAAAAATGTTATTTAAAATATACAAATCCTTAGGTTTCTCCGTGGTTATTAATGGAAATAATATATTCAAAACGTTAATAATTATTTATAAATAAAATTTAAATTACCCCAAGTATATATACCAAGAGTATCAAACTAGGTGTGCAACAAGGGCACACTCAACGTGCACCAGAATGATTGAAGAGTTATAATCAGGCATCATTTTTTAGGGTTTATTATCCCTTGATAGATCTATACCAAAAACATGTAAAATTGTTGTACCAAGATATGTATATTTTTATAAGGAAACCACACACCTTATATGACAAAAAAATTCGAATGTTATCATATACACACACAGATATATATATATATATATATGTATGTATCCTATGGGTTCTCACTAATGTTTTCTCATCTATTTTTTAAAACATAATGAAAAAAATGTGATACAAATTTTATCAACCCAAAGTTTCCATAAAAATATCTCACATCATAATAGATGAATATTCATTACATATCATTACAATCCATACTAGAACCATAATGGTTTTGTATAATTGGATACTAAGAATCTTAAAAAGCTATTACATATTTGAATTATACCATCTCTTACCATGTTTTTTAAAACTACAACCCTTATTATACATGGAATACGTTAGCCCATTATTCACAAAATGGGGTAAGAAAACATAAAAATATTTGAGATATGATATTTAGTAAGGGTAAACAATTGAGATAGTAATGATTACTTAATCATAATATGAGCATAACAGTATGATAAAATGAACATATCCTTTGAAATTTTTCCCACATATCATAGACTATAATAATGAGGTATGTACTAAATATCGGTAGTTCATAATAAATGAATCATAAATTAATTTTAGAATACGATCCATGATATATTATCATTATAATAAGACATAAGTTTTTTGAATACACCTAAGAATAGGAAACCATTTCCATATTATTCAAGGATAATATACAAGACTCTCAACTACAATGGATTCACTCCCCATTAAATATTATTAGTCAAGGTTCACTTTTATTTTAATTATACTTGATTAATTTACTTACTGATATAGGTTCACTCCCAATTATAATCCTTTTTATCTCATGGGATATCATCCTTTACCCAATGCATTAGAGGTATATATAATTATTGTCTCACACAAAATATAATGAAAATCGTACATATGTGTGACCCAAGATAAAAAATAATTCATCATAACATAACCTATGAAATAGATATTGGTTTAATAAACATTTCATAAATCCATCATACAATAAAACATTGAAAATAAATGGGTTTAATATTGGTTTCAACATTATTTAATTAACCCTGTGAGAAAGTATTTTTTTAATAGAATCATCCTTAAATCACCATCACAATAATCCATATGAAGAAGTAATGTTGATCGTATCATTAGATCATTTTTGTAGTAATGTATAAGTAGCATCAAAATATATCATCATAGTTGAAAATGTAATTTAAAATATTACTGGAACATTTAAGGAGGAAAATAGAATTTTCCAATTTCAACCACTTATTTATAAACTTAGTGTTGACCAAATATTAAGGGAAAAATTATTTAAAAATAACCTTGTAAAATTATTAGGGAATCAATAATTTTATTTCTTTTATGACAATTAGAAATAAAATTCATGTTGTTAATATTAAAATAATGATTCTATTCACATTCCTGGTAAAAACTCAAAAGTACCTCATTTAGAAAATAAAAAAGATCATTTTTAGTTTTTTAGAAACTTACACATGGAAGGAAATGTATTGGAAAAATCATTGGATAATAGCAAAAAAAATTGAAATATTTTTTATAAAACATGAACATGGATGAAATTTTTTTTAATGAAGAGATAAATAAATACAATTTTCTGTAAAAAAATTATTTTAGTCTCTTAACAAAATAAAGAGTGGAATATAGAGGGAAAAAATGTAAACTCTTAATATAACCTACCGAATAGAAATAAAATCGTATTATTGAGATATTGGTCATAAAATTCCATCAATAGACAGATGATCATACACATTCATGATAAAAATGATATTTTAAATGAAACAATTTACTCGAGTTTGAATTTAATCAAAATATATTTAAATTATATTATAAAAAATTGAAATTTAATATAATCATATTCTAGACTATTTCACATATATTTTATAAATATATTATCCACTTAAAATATTTCAACATCCATGTAGTAATAATTCTTTAATAAAACTATCCTTTTCATTGGTTTACTGTTTCCTTATTTATGAAAATTAAGATTAAGTAGTTTCAATCCATGTTCATTGATTTTAGTTCCATACTATTGAGTATTTTAATCATGGTATAAATATCATATATATTAATTATATTTTTATAGATTAATTCATCAAATATATAGATAGAATAATTAATTACATCATTCGTGGAGATGTTAATCCATATGTACGCATGAATGATGTTTTAACAATTCTATGGATTGAATGAAATAAAATAAAATAATAATTACCCTATAAAGTATTGTTTTTATATCACATATATCATATATATTAATTAAATTAGTCCTTATTACCATCCATGTTAAATAGAAATGAAAAACGATTCACATTGATTCATGGAGGAGGTAATCCACACATACGCATGAGAGACAATATTATTTTCCAATGGATGTGAAGAAGGTGGATAATGGATTTTACCTTCACATGATACAATTTATTCATATTGAATATACTTATGTTATTATTTTATAATGGATACCATGAATTTAGATTAAGTATAAGAAAAAATTATATTGAACATGCTCGACTAAGAGTCATACCTCTTCTTGGAGAAACCTCTTTTAGCATACACATTATGCACTAAAGTTATGGAATTTTTAAAAGACTAAAAGATTTATTATATGTTAATGGAATATATGTATTTAACATGGTTTATCTTGAAGGATCTAGGTTGATAAAAATGTGTGAGGAAGAGAGGATAAGAGGTTTGCTATTATATGCGAGGGGATGGGAACTCTTTGAACTACTTAAAGTGTTAAATTAAAATAAATAAAATTTCCTTCACAAATAGATTAAAATTGATACTATATGATTATAATATTAGGATGAATATAAATTATCTTATCAATTAAAATTGGTCCATGTTTTTTATTTCATTCACCCTATTGTATTTAATTTAACCTACACTACCCATTTTGATAATTACCGTAATATAATGTTTTTTACGCATTAATATTCAATAATTTTACCATAAAAGACATGTGATCAGAAAATAGAAACCAATTGAGATGATAAAACATATCCCATTCACTTAGACAAATATATGTTATAAATTAATTGCAAGTCAATTAATAATATATCATTTATAATATCATTAATACCATTTTGGGAAATATTCAATTATTTTGACATTGAAAACCTCAAGAAAAAAATAAGAAATTTGAATAATAAAATTTAAGAAATCTATAATATTTTATATTTTTCTTCAAATTTTATGGATCCCAAAAATTCATTTAAATAACATTACATTTAAGATTTATAAAATCATTTTTTTTCTTTTAATTGAATTAATACTGTATTAATGTTGTGTAAGAATTAAAGATAAATATTCAATAACTATAAATAAATAATAATTTACCATTATAAGAAAAATTAATTAATATTTGAACTAAAATTATATAAGCAAAATTATCCACATTTTATATTTATTTAAAAACATTAGATACATTAAAGTCATGACACTGACCTTTTTTATTAATTCTTTTTTTAAAATAATTTAACTCTCATAATCAATGAAAAATGGAAAAAAGTGAAAATTTATTATATAAAGAGATAAAAATGGCCAATATAAACTTATAAAAATGGTATAAAATATTGCTTTAGGTTCATTTTAAAGACTTATATAATATTTGTAACCATATCTTACCCATTTTCCCCGCATAAAGGCAAAAACATTTACTAGCGTTACTATTCATAATGGAAAAAAATAACAGGGGACAATTTAATAGATATAAATATAATTATTACAAATATGGAATGTATGATTCAATTTTTAATATATATAAGAATTATATATTCATTTTGAAATAAGTTCAGAAAACTTGGTGAAAACATTTTTTAGATATGTACATTTTTAGGCATAATAATGGACTTAATCCAATCCCATTAATTGACAAAAAGTTTATACGAATGTTAAAAAATATATTAAATATATATCCTATAAATTTCACTAAAATCATTAAACTATATTTATTAATTTAATTTACTAGGATAAAAACACCTTCTGAGCAAAAATATATTTTTTTTCAGTAAAACAACTATTTTACATCCAGATGATTTTTATTTTCATTTTTAATTGATTTACAAGTAATGAATTAATATTTTTACTTATTAAAACATAAATGGTTCATTACATATTTAATAATATTCATACCCTCCAATGAAAAATCTCTTTATATAATAATATTTTAATAGTATAAAATAGTGATTTTAAACTTGATGTCACATGTAGATCAAGGTATCAAAGATCTTAAATTTATTTAAATATATATATAGCATAAAATTTTAGGGTGTTACATTTATTCATAATCATTAGAGTGTTATTTAATATTAGATTTTGAGAAGTTCATTAGGATGTGCCTAATAACTCCACATCTAAAACACTTTAATGAGTGATTTCTCTTAAACCCTCAATTTACTCTATTGAAATTTATATACAAAAAGATTTAATTTTATCAAAATTTAGATCCATATCTGAATTTGGATATAAATATCCACCTTCATATTCCTCAACCTTTTTCGTATACTTCTCTTAATTCAAGACATTAAAAGAGATTTCATTTTCTTTCTTAACTTTATTCATCAGAATATTTTTTCCCTATATCAGAAGTTATTAAAATATTTTGTACATTACCAAAAAGATGAGATCCAAGATCATTATATTCGAAATTTTTTACTTTTTTCATCAAACACGTATAATAGGTTGAGGTAAATTATATCTATAACTATAGAATCTTCAAACATCTCACAAATTCCATCGATTGTTCTCACAATCTCATTTAACCATATGAAAAAGCCCTATATAGTGTATTTACCATTCCTTTAGAGGTATCTATAAATTGTCTTCATAATTTTTAGCTTTTCCTGGTGTGTGTTGGTTTTACATTCATTTATGTTCTTAGGTATGTCTTATATACCATTTTTCATTCTGATTCCTTTGAATTTTATAAATTACTTCATTAAAATAGATGAAAATATTGCATTTTGGGCTCATTAACCATTTTAAATATTCTTATCATATTTTATATTTGGGGAATTGGATTTAGCACGATGAATAAATCCATCATTTGAAACTTGTAGAACATCATAAATAAAATAAAATAGGTCATGAAATATCCTATCCATCTATATTGTATATCCCTCTCCTAGAAAACATCTTATCCACCTTTTATTGAATGAATTATGGATATCCATTATATAAACCCTACATTAAGTGTTATGGTTTTTAAACCGAGATAATATCCCATCCTAAAACTCAAAACATCTGATCATAATTGATTGAAACCATAACTCAGATTCTAATTAAAAAATACACCAACAAATTAGTTGAAATCAGTAAGTGAGAGGAGGATGAATCATTGATTTATGTTCAATTTTTTTCATTTTGAAATAATACATTGAACATATTGGAATGGGTAATATTTATTTTAATAATAAAAACATTAATAGAAGAATTATTTACATTACCCACCCCATAAAATTAGATGGCTAATCATTAGAAATATATGGATTTTAAAAGTCAATAATTCCCACTAGTGTCAACATGTGTGTATAATATTAATGGTGTATCCTTATACATGTGATACATGTATCTAGACACTATTGAGTACTTATATAAATCTTAGAATGTTTAATGATTATTTTTTAACTACAATAATGTCTCTAAGAGAACATAACACCCAAAGGTGTTGTTTTAGTGTGGTTTCTCATTTTCTTGTTCTTCCTACACTATAATAGGTTTTTTCATTTCAATCTATGAGAAATGAAAAGTCACTTATTCTTTTTATTTTAATACCAAAATATTAATAAATAATATACAGAGAGAAGTCACATATTTCACTCATAGACACCCTTTTCACATACATGATACAATTATTATATTAGATAGAAGTGGTAGAAAAAATAATTATTATGGTTTTAATTTCAAATTAAAACAAGTATATTAATTCAACTATTTTATAAAAATTTCTTATTATTCCTTCAACATTCCACTTATTTTCAAACTTCATTCTTAGTCACTACAGTGTGATGAACCTTGTAGTTGCAGGAATTTGAAGGTACAATAGTAATTTATTATTTTTCCATCACATTATTCCATTCTGGATAGTGTGAAACATTATATTTATTTTCATAAATCCTAAATACCAATGTGGGTTGCATTAAACATGATCATATATATTTTTCATCCCATGGATTATCAATTTTCATTGAAATAAATTTTTCTAAACATCTAATAATTTTATTATATTGAAAAATATAAATTATTATATGTGTTGAAACATATAAGATTTAGTGGGAGCCTTATTTGGAATAGAAAAAATGTTACAGTGCAAGATTCCCAACCTTATGATGACATGTTTGAACCTCAGGTGGGAATGTCCCAACCATAAACACTAGTTTTACTAACCTTATGAGAGGTTTTCAGAAGCACATGAAAGACTATTCCAAAACATTACCAACCATTTGAGATGTTTGTAAGAACCATATGGCCTATAGTTTTTGCATCATTATGTGTTATAATTTTCAACTTTGGGCCTGATAGATCCATCATTTAAAAGTATATACTACACATCCATTTTTTATATAGAGATACCATATTACTTATTTCCTACCATTAGACTCAGAATGTTTTCCAATAAAACCACTATCTGTTCACCTAAAATGTATTATTTATTTTTGAATATGATTTTTCCATTGAAAATAAAGACTTACAGAATAGACCATTTCTAATTCAAACATACCTGAAAATAATTTGTAGATAAATTCCATATTTTGGAGAGACATATTCATTCCATATACTACTTCATGGGACTAAAAACATCCCCCTATACTAAATATATTCCAAAAATATATTAGATAACCATACCCATTTTTTATTATATTAATAATAAACTTTGAGGTTATGTACAAACCTACAAAACCACCTCCATTGTCAAGTCACACCCACACCAAACACATATTATAGAGTTCAAATTTCAGAAAATAAAATAGAGCAATTCACCATGCCAAGATAGTCATATGCACCATTATCAAAATTAAAAAGATATCATCATTACCACATATCTTAAGAATCCTTTCGACTGAGGAAACTGTGCCGCCTAATAAACCTACCATCGAGGACCACAACACTACCATCATCACGTCATTGGAAAATCACTATCACTTCCAACACATGTTCACGTCACAATGGTCTCCCACATCTAGAATTCATCGTCGGTCTCTCTCCAACATCCATCACATGAACCAAACACCTTCGTTATCATCGTAGCCTCCCACAACTAAACTATCATAAACTATCATAGAAACCACAAAACAAAAACACCACCATGACATAAGAATCCCTAGAGAACTAGATGCAATCAAAACACCAAAACAAAACATGCACACCACATGAAACTACAAAAATAGAAATGAAAAGTAGAACCATCACCAAACAAACATCATAGAATAACCCAACACATATTCATCAAATACATGGGGAGTAAATCCAAAAATAAATAAAATCAAAGACTATGTCGATGCCACCTTAAAGATGGAGAACTAGAAACACCATCAAAGTAGGTGGTTACTAAGACCATGGCACAGGAAGCCCACTGAGAAAATCATGATATAAATCTCGTAGTTAGTTACATTTTCAGTAAAATGAGGAAGGATATAGATACACCTCAACCCCTTATAGATGATACTTCATCCCAAATGAGTCCAAATATGGGGAATGATTGTATTTATTATTCGGAGCCATAGATGGTTGATATTTGAGATTCCAAGAGTTCTTTGGGCGCTTAGTATATGGAGTTGGTGTGCCCATGTTGATGTATTAGTGTTAGTGGCCATATAGTCATCTCTATTGATTATAGGGATGCTAATTCCACTGTTTATAATGCCTTGATCAATGATTTAGGTGGGTTAAAAATAATCAGGATAATTCCTTCTCATGAGGTGGTAGCCATTGAGTTGGGTAATCACTATGAATAATTTTCGGTTTATGAACTAGGTAAGGAGTTTAAGGGTGACCTATCTAGACACTCCTTGGATGGAAAAAAGTTTTTGGGAGTGACTTAAGTGTAGGTGTATTAGAATAGGATGGATAGGGAGATAGTTCTATGACCCCAAAGTGTTTTAGAAGTTGGAAGGGAATATGTAAAGAGAAGAAGGACTACCCCTTTTTCCTCATCCAATGGAGACACAATTAGTGAATAATTTTAATGATAAGTACTCATAAAGAAAGGATGATTCTTAGTATAATAATTTAGGTGATGATTTTGAGTAGTATTTTTAATTTCATATTAGCATGGAAGATGATGTGGTGGAGCAGATTTTTTTTTCAATGCTACTAATGAGGATGCTTTTGTAATGATGAGGAGTTTGTTGAGGGTGAATCCCAATGAAAAATAGTTTAACTGTATTCACAAGCATGATCTGAAACTTGATGGGGGATTCAATTATGGGAAGAGAATCCTTGAAGTGTATATCCAGTATGAGGACAAGTTTTTATTTTGGTTTCATGATATACTAATGGAGGATCTGGAAAATAAGGTTCCCAATATCTCTTAGAAATTGTTTATGGATATTATTTCTAGTCAGATTAAATTGTCTTTCAATGGATATAGAATCTCCATTTGTTGATGAACTCAAGGTTTCTCACATTTTTCTCAAATGTGTTTGAGTAATTAAAATTTAATTTCCTGTCATTAATTGATTGTAAAATTAAATAGATAAATTCAAAAAACACATTATATTAAATGGAAATCTATTTTTGGCTATGAATTCCCATTATAGTGTTTTTTAAAATATTTTTTGTCTGTTATTATGTCATAATACATACAATTTATTTATATTAGATTTAATTTTGACATAAAAATTCAAATACACATAATGTTTTGAGTAAATCATATTTAGATAATTATAGTAAATTGATTTCAAAATTATTATTTTTTTCCAAATAATAATTACAAATATGAAAATTTACACTTTTAAATAAAATTACTTATTAATTAAAACCTAATTATTTTTATGATGATAAAAAATGTCTAACCATTAAAGAAAACACTTTAAACTGCATAAAAATATATTATCGTTTATATTGAAATATTTTTCAATTAATGAAGAAATTTAATAAAAAATATTTATTTAAAAATTCACAAATTAAAATAAC
Source organism: Viscum album (assembly GCA_963277665.1). Classification (NCBI taxonomy): domain Eukaryota; kingdom Viridiplantae; phylum Streptophyta; class Magnoliopsida; order Santalales; family Viscaceae; genus Viscum; species Viscum album. The sequence continues at coordinate 1,772,709,617 of OY728152.1, forward strand.
ATAATTAAAACGAAATATTTCCTGAAAATAAATTTTTTTCTATCTTGTATAAAAATGAATTTTTTTAGAAAATCATTATATATTCAAATAATTAAATTAATAATTATTTTGATTAAAATTTCATTATTTTACCAAAAAAATAATAAAACTCATGCTACTCTGATCTATATTAATAAACCCTTGATAAACTAATGTATGTCTTATGTGTAAGGTGTGTGATGGTGGTACCTTTATGTGGTGTCTTTAAGAACTTATTTTGGGTATGATCTTGATAACCTTGAACTACTCCCATAAATAGTTTCTCTCAAGATTCAATTATTGAATCATGGATTGGGCTAGGTTAAGTGAAAATCTTAGTGATTCCATATCCTTTGGGTTATATCCAAAATGGGAATCATAGGGTATGATCCAATTGGACATGGCCATCACTTCTTTTTCCTGTGTCAAATTGAATTTCAGAAAACTGTTAAGATGTTATAATTGTAATGTTACTTTTTTATAATCAATATTGATAATGGTTATGATCTATAATTATATTTTTAGAACATCATACAATTATGGATTTATTTTATACTAGTCCATAATAAAAAATGAAAAATATCTATTTTGGTTTCCATAACAAAATTACATAATAAAAACTAATTCATTCAAAAATATATTTAGATTTATAAATGTTTTTTATTTTATAAGAAATTTCAATGTAAGATCCCAAGTTTAGAAGAACAAAAAGGGATCAGGGATGCATGAAATCTTTATCTCAAGCCATTTTTCATTCAAACCACAACAATGAATCAACCATAACAGTCACAATTATAATAATCCTAGATTTTCATTTTGATTTGTTGTTTATTGGATTACATAACATGGATGATGAGGTGGAAATTCTTGTTATGAAGAATATAGGCTTCAATAATTTGTCACACGAAATCTGATCTATACCCACATTTCATTTATCACCATAGAGTATAATATCTAGGATTGGATTTCCAAAATGTTAAGTGTTGATTTCTTTTCTGGGATTTTCATGAGGAATGTTTCTTTTTTCATTATATGAGGCATTGGAAATGGGAGTTATATGACATGTAATCGTGAGGAGAATGTATTTTCACAACATTGTTGGTGTTATTATGATGGGAAGGGAATTAAAGTGATTTTTATACAGAATAAACACTATTTATTCAGTATAAATGTGTAATTATGTATTTATAAATCTTATATATTTCCATTTTAATGGGACTATACTATTTTACCTATTTTTACATGATTATAGGAAAACGTAAACCTAAAATAGTTTCCATCGATCATAATTTCAATTATATTTGGAAGATATGAAACATAATTATAAAGAATGAAATTTAATTAAAATAATATTTTATTTAATATCCATAAAGAGTTCATAATTTACTTTTAGATCTCAAATATTCCTTGGATAACTAAGGGAATACATTAACAAAATGGATAAGATAAAATTACAAGTAAAGGAATAAGTAGAGAAATAAATCATAAAACATGGGTTAGAAGGAACTACATTATGACATAAAAGGCATGGACCATGAATAATCCTAATGAATAATTACTTTTATAACATGGGATAATGTAATCATGGCATCATATAAATATGGTAGAAATATAGAGCATGAAAAATAAATAATTCAATTCCAACTACCCATAACAATATACATGGAAGACAATGTCCCCTAAAGGATTCTGGTTTACTTCATATCTAATGATGACATCTCATGAGAATAATCATTTATCAATGAATTGAAATAGAATCTTTGTTCACCCAATATAATATATTCATGAATATGTGTTCCACATGTAGATTCAAACATGAGAGAAAAATAGAAGGGTTAACAATGAAAACAAATGGGTATCATAATTGTGTCATAAGGCATAAAAATGGACATATCATAACATCTTACCAGAAAAATGTACATAAATAAAAAATAGAAAATAATAAGGGAAATTTTGAATATATAATGAAAATTATTTTCGATATGAAGTGAAAAAATTTTAAAATAGTGTTTAGGAACCATTAAAATGTACCACTTTCATTCCTTTTTGATAAAAAATATTAAAGAATATTTTAAACAAAAAATGTAAATTTGTTTCTATAATAAAATAAAAGAAGTAAGATAGTTTCCTATGATAAAATTTGTGATTTTAGAATATTGATTGTGTCTTAAAATAGATTATGATGTGAACATGAAAGTGCATAATAAATTTGGAAGTGCCCTTTATTTGGGCATGTTTTTTTAGAGGAATTGAGAAGGGAACCTTTTTGGAAACATATATTTCCTTGAGAAATAAATAATTATTGAGCTAGGAAGATATTAATTGATGATAAAGACTTAATGTCAGAAGATTAGATAAGAATAATTGAGAATCATATTTGGGTAATGAGAGAGTAAGTATAACCTGGAAGAAAAATGGATGTTTGGAGGGAATCCCTAAAAACATGTCCAAAAGTGGTCTACACTTGTACTAAATGTACATCATAATAAAATTAAATTCTTTAAAAATTTAATTAGTTACCTATATAAAATTTATATGATTTATTATAATTTTATTAAATTCATTTATGGACATTTTAGAAGTTATAATATTCATTTTTTTATTCATGAGTGTTTGTTTCCTTTGTTTTCATGTATAAATGATTTTGTAAAATAGAAATAGTTATATAGAATTTAAATTATATGTTCTTAATGAACTTAAATAATATTAAATTGTCTTATATATCAGTTTTTTATATTTGTGAATGATTCATTAGATAAGGAATAACTGATAATATTTTATGTTATTTTGGTCTTTTTCGATCATCACGATATTATGTCATTTTATTATTTAATATTATTTATATATAAAATTTATAGATCCCTAAATAGGATGAAATATAAAATTTTAAATAATTTTTAAAAATTTCAATGGTTTTATTATCATTCATGAAGGTGGTACTTGAATATAAAAATCAACATCAATGAAGATAGAGAGTCAACACCTTACAGGCGATGTTTTCATTTTTTGAAAAAAATAGGAAGAGAAAAGAATTGATGTTGGGTATACCATTTACATATTAGTATTAAATTACATAAAATATATTGGAGTTATCAGTCCTCTATTTTATAAGGTGGTGAGGATAGGATTAGAGAAAAATGAAATGGAAAATAAATCAGAATAAAACAAAAGAATATTTTACCTCTTGATGTTCTTCCCCTTGATAAAATCCTTCGGGAAATTGGGTTTAGTAATTTGGTGAGAAAAAATGATCCTTGTTTTTGGATAGAGGCTTCATATATGATTAAGAGTAATTTGGATGATCATAAATGCATATAATGTGTGAGGATATGATTTGGTTAATGGTGGTATATGTAGTGGAATAGAGGGTTGTGTTTATTATTGTATTTATTTATTTATTATTTTGCCTCAATAATATCAATAGTGTGAATTATTTTGAATATTTATAGTAAATAGTGAATTTGAGTTCAAACCAATGGTGATTAAATCATCCATACTTCATCAATGACTCAATGACTCATGTATTTAGCATATACCGTAAATTACCGTATTACACTATTCTCAATAATTCAACTATTATAAGAAAATATCAATAATTATCCCTTACCATTTTATGTGCCAAAAATTAAATAATGGACCTCATTTTATGATAATAATTTTACAAATATTTGATATTTAATATTTAATTAAATTCATAATTTATTCTAAAAATGTCGATTTTAAACAAATAACTCATTTTTTACACATTGAAAAATAAATTAAAGTCTTATTAAAATATATTATAATAATAATAAAACAAAAAATAGTTAATGTATACATATTTTGAATATAAGTTTACATTTAAATCATTATATTAATTATAAAATTATATACAAACATCTGTGTTTTATAAAAATACTAATACTTAACTTATCATTTTGAACCATTTTTTTACTTATAATATTATAAAATTATATCATATTTTAATTTATATAATGGGGATATGTTATTTATAATTTCATTGGTAAGATTACATTTCAATTGACCAGTTTACTCTTCATAATGATCACATTACTATCCCAATGATCAAGTTACTATTCCATTGGTTTAGGTTCTATTATTTCTATAATTACCTCTTATTTCATTCATTCTAAAATTATAAATTTGGTGCTATTTTTTACATGTGATTTCATGTGATTCATACTAAATTCCATAATTATAAGAAAGGAATTTACATTGATAATATTATGGGTTGTTACATCCATTTTCATTGTTGTAGATGTGAAAAGATGACATAGAAAATATTTTCTCCTTTGGGGTAAGATAATCCATTGAGGATTAGATCAGATTAGAAATAGCTCACCATTTGGGGTTGGTTACTCCCTCAACTGATGTGTATCCTTGGACTATGAATGGTCCCCAAACAAAAATATTTTATTTTTGTACTACCCCCTTTACTCGAGTAATGCATCCTATTTCATTATAATGATGTACTCTATGATTTTATATTCATCACATGATATGGTGTGGTCAATAAATTATAAAATTTTTTGTATATGAAATGGGTTTTCTTAAATACACATAATGATGATTGTCGGTATTAGTACTCCATTTAGCATCATCTATCATTATTCAATGTACATGTCACCCAATATGTTTCATGAGTGGTGACACTATATTTGTGGATAATAATGTGTCTTACTCCCTCAATTAATGCACATAGCAGAATGAGGAGGGTGTTAACCATAATGTATTGTAGTTTTGGTGTGTAAGAAAGGATAAATGGATCATATACTTCCTGAAATACTATTCATTATCCACCCCTTGTATTAGATTAGGATGAAATAAACAACATGGATATTGTCATCAGTTAATGTGGGATTCATTATATTCCTAGTATACCATGTTTCTAATGTGGCATGCCCGTCAATCACTAATGATGAGAGGAATGGGAAATATATAAACCATGATACATCATGTGGTAGTGAGTTTTTAAAGACCCATACTTACCAAGTATAAATATTAAATCATTAAAAAATAATATCCATTTCCTAATATAATGATCCACATCAGAATTTATTTTTTCTAGTGCCTTTGAAAACATTTAATAATGACCAACTATTCTATATAGAAGCTATGTCATATCCCACTAAAGTCACCATAACTATAAAACATTATTGAAATATCATACACAATACATCTCTTCATTACTTTTCTAGACAAAACATAGTAAATTGCGATATCAGATGCTGAGTAAGGGTAAACATAGGAGATATCAAAATTAGATGAACATAAGGGTATGATAACAAGAGAATAACATTGGAGAAACCAAAACCTTCATATTATAGATCATAATATTTAGTCATGGAATCAATATTGGTTGTTTATAATACATGAATCATAATTGAACCAAATAACATGATCCCTAATAAAATAAACTATATAATTGATTTTGTATTTTGGCATACAAATTATCATAGAAAATAATATTTCATGGATATCCAATAACACAATCATAACATTATTGGAATCAAATAACCACCAATGAACCTACTTTGTGCTACATATATCTTCTAGTGGAGCCACTTTTATTATTAGTGTTACCTCATATGTGTCCTGTTTTGGGAATGGTATAACCGTTTGCATACCCTTTGAGATCATATAACATTATTCATAACATAATTTATTAGTGGTAGATATAGGTTCTACACATCACATAAACCACAAATATTTACCATATTTGATTATAAAATAATCTATATATCACTACCCATGAAATAATATAGGCTTGATAAACATTTTTATAACCTAACCAGTGAAAAAAACACAATTTGTAAACATTTCACCATATCATAACCCTTTTAAAGGAATAGGTTTCATAATCATCGTTTCACCATAGATATAAAAAATTTAAATATAGAATATTGATTGCACAGTTGGATCATATCCCCATTAAATCTTAATTAACATCAAAGTATTCAATATTAGATTGAAATGATATTGAAAAATCACAAGGAACATTTGTTTTTGAGAAGAGATATTCCACATTGAAAATAAATTTTCTAACTATTAAAATTGATAAATAAATTGAATACCATTTTATTTGAAAATAACCTTTAAAAATTTAAAATTATGTTAAAAATCATTGATCAGCTTGGATGGTGGAAAATATTGTTCAAGTTGTTAAAGTTCAAAACAATTTTTTATTTCACATATTCAGTAAAAGACAAACAATCATTGTTTCTAAAAGGGTATGGTAATTAATTTTAAATAATTTTGGGAAATGTAAATAAGGGTTGAATATTACATTAAAAATTATATAGTTAAATTAAAACATTATTAATTTTTTTTAAAATATGGATATGAATAAAAGATGGTTTTCGTTAGAAAGAATAATAATATAATTTTTCTAAAAATTATTCTATAAGAAAAATAAATGCATAAAGAGGTGAAAATTAATGGAAAAAATTATTATCAAAGAATAACCATAGTAGAAATAATTTGACGATTTTATTGTGAAACAGATCATAATATTTCTTAATAAAAATAATAATCATAAAAAATCACGATATAAAATGAGATTTTAACATGGAACCCAAAAAAAATTGGTATCATTTTAATATCAATACATATTAAATTATAACATCAAACGAACAATTAAAATTAATTAATAAATGGGTATTCCCAATATAAAATATCAATGGAGAAGTATATACATCTCATAAAACAAAATTGTAGCATAACATACCATATGTCCAAAATAAGTAAAATTGAGATAACAATCCCTCACCTTAAGTCTCAATTTTTTTCATACACATGCAAGCCTTGTTTATAAAAAATATAATAATATGATAATTCTATTAAATATTTTTTTATCAGATTTAACATATCTTACATTATTTTTCTTATGACATATTGTTACGAATTTTTAAAAATTCTTTATCAAAATCATGTTTCATGAAATAACTGCTTTTTTAATGTATGTTCTAATTTTGATTTTTTTGCCCTTTTGTTTTGATCATGGTAACATAATATCATGAATTATAACCCAGATATATATATATATAATATACATAGAAATTATTTATTTTTAATAACACATAAATGTTATAGATATAAAATTAATTAAAACGTTCAAGGAGTGGGTAGGTCTTACAAGTGCTTGAATACTATTTCCATATTTCAATATGATAATTAAAAATAAATATAAATAATACATTAAATTTATATGAAAATTTTTAAATCATATATATCCAATATATTCATTAAATTTATCCTTATTACCTTTCATGTAAAGCATAAGTAAAAAAACGAATCACATAATTTTGCAATGCGGTAGTCTGTTCTACACACGAGCGATGTTGTCATATTCCCATGGAAATGAATGTATATATATATGAAATATTATAATTATGTAAGTATAATAAAATCATAAATATAATATAATATAATTAAATATATAATTATATGTAGCTTTTAGAGGTGGTTGTGGAAAAATAATTACATTGTTTTGTGATGTAGTAGTCTTCCATAAAAACGATTGATAGTTTTGATTCTAATATGAGGGATGAAAAATTGAATATAGTTTATTACATTAAAATAATATATCCTAATCATATTTTAAATACATGTTTTATTGTTTTTTAAATATTAATACATTAATGAATATGTACGATAAGAAGTAAAAATAGAATGATATTTTACTGAATATAATTAATTTCTCTTCGAGAAACCCCATATAGATCTATTATTAAGAACCATTGGATATTTTTTTCAAATAAATTAATCTAAAAAACATTAATAATGAAGTTTTGGAGGTATTTCTCCATGATTTGGTCAACAAAAATAGATTATTATGTGTGAATAAGGTAGGGGTAGGTGTAAATTTACAGTGGAGGAGGAGTGGATTTTTTGTAAATACACAAAACTACTCAAAAATGAGAACACACGCTAACCCCATATGCCTCAAATATTTATATCCAATGTGATGTAGGGTATATATGGATTATAAAAAACTCCAAAACACATAAAAACTACTTTTTTAATAACTCTATTCATTAAACATTATGTTTACTCAATTTTACCATTTTAATTTTCACCACCCTAACTAGTATTTTTAGTTATTATCATTGATATTTTATTAATTATGTCAAAAAACTGAAATAATTTTTTTTATATTATATATATAGAACAATTCTAAATATGAAATCCAAATTTTTAAATAATATTATAATGTGTTCGAAAAATAATTTTTACACAAGAGTATGAAAGATGAAAAACTCAATTTTACCATTTACCATGGCAACATTGATTTTAATTATTATGGGTAAATATAATTATTATATAATGATAATTGGTACATGGATGGAATAGGAATGATATTTTTCAATATATACCAATAAATTTTTATAGTATTTGGTTTTTAGGATATTCAAATCATTTAATGAAATATTATTTATTATAAAATAACAATTATATCAACATTGAAACTAATAATTTAATTTGACTTTAAAAAAATCAATAAAAAGATGAAATTAAAATATATCATTTTAAAAAATTTATATAATTTTATATATTTAACAAAAATTCATTAAATAAAATAATTCATCCAATTTTTTTACTTGTAGTATTATTAGTCTCATTTGTTTAGTTTTTCTCAAGATTAATTAATTACTATGTAGATGTTGCTTAAGAATGTAACATAATTATATAATTAATAAAAAATTACAATCATGAATTTAATTAAATTTTTATCAAAATCAAAATAAATATTCTTTCACATTTTTTTATACCATACGTGAACAAAAAATGGAATTTAAAAGAAAGTGGGTGAGTTTTTATATTTTTCTTTAAATATATTAATGTATTTTTAATGTTCAATGAAACGTGTCCTCCATGAATATATTAAAATTTAAAATGTAAATAATGGTTTATATATGACCAAAAAAATAATAATTTCATAAGTATTTAGGTCATTTAAACCACTATCTTTGTTCTTTACCCCGGGTAAACCCGTTTTTACGTTAAACTTGTTAAATAATTTTAATAATTCCTACTATTTTTCTAAACTAAATTATTATTTGAACACATTATAAAATATTTATTGTTTGGATTAAAAATATTTAATTCATATTTCCAATTTCCATTAAAAAATTGGAAATTTTAATTTAAATTAAACATTCATATGCAATGAAAAAGTAGTTTTCTAAAGTGAAAATTTAAAAAAGAATACAATGTTTTTATATCTAAATTTTGTATAAAATTTAAATCCAATTATCTAAATTAGATTAATAAATATATATACTTCTAATTTAACTTTTAAAATCATTTTAAAAGATAGGGAATGTTTTAAATAAATTAAATTAAAATGATATTTTTAATAAATATCAGTATTTTTAATATTCAACATAATAATAATCTATTCATATAATTTTTTTAGATTCACCATAAGATATTTTTGGGATGTTTTTTATGAAAAATGAATTTAATTTCATAAAAAAAATCAGAAAAAGAATTGTATAAAATTTTATGAGGAGAAAGTTTATTTTCAAATAATATAAAAACATTACTAAATATATAAGTATTTATTTATAAATATAATTCATTTTTATACATCCTGTCACACCCCGACCATGGAAGGCTATGTTTTTATTCTTTTCTCGCTCCCGCGATATTGGGAAGAGTTGTGTTGGGTCCAGGTTTGAATTTTCTTTGAAGCGTTGATGTTTTTGGTGGGTTTTAGGCCAGTGCGCAGTCACCACACTACTAGCGGTCACCGTGCATTCGGTCCAAGTGGAAGTGCGGTCACCGCACCGTTAATAGTGACTATGCATTTGGTCCTGGAGAATGCATGGTGGCGCGACACTTCAAATAAATAATAAAATAAATTAATTAATTTAAGTTAATTGAAAGTTGAAGCCAAATAAAATTTTTATATCGATAAAACAAGGATGAAAAAAATTTAAAAGAATGATAAATATATAATAATGTTTATATCATAACATGTATAAGATCATTGTTACTATTATTGTTATTTTAGCATTGAGATTAATATTATTATTATCATTTAAAATAAAATAGATATGAAATAATTAAATTTATTGTTTATTATTATTATTATTATTATTATTATTATCCTTTATAAATTATTATCCACTTACTATTATTTTTCATCTTTTATCTTTTTTTTTCACACGGTGTCCTCCGCGCGGTGCAACTACAGCAGCCGCTTTTTCTTTTTCTTTTTTCCCCTTCTTCTTCCCGTAGCAGTCTTCTACTCCCTCAATGCATGCCTCTTTCTATTGAAGAATCGTAGTTCTCCCCTCCTTGCCACAGCAGGACCGCCTAGCGCCTCCCCTCCTTCCTCTCTTGCTCCCAACGTAGTAGCCCGCGCAGGCCCCTGCTCCCTCCTCTGTCCGCTACCCGGCCAGCCCAAGCATAGTCGGTGCTCGCCCAGACCTCCAGCGTGCGCAGCCCTCTCCGCTGCACCACCCTAGTGTCTGGCCACCCTGTTCTGTGGTCGGCTCCTGCTCCCACCTCACCTCGCCCCTACCGCGTCCCGGTCTACTGAAAACCACCAGCCACCGCTGCGCCCCATGCCACCCTCCTACTACCTGGATCCTGGCCTCATCCAAGCATGTCCTCCCCCTTTGCCAGCTTTGGCTCGCCCTCGACGGTGAATCCGTCTCTAGAACTCCTGTCTTGTCCAACCTCCCTATCCAACTCTCATCGTCGCTCTGTTCTCCCCAGCAGCCGACATCCCTCATGAAGCCCGCCTTCTTTCCCCAGTTGCGCCCTCTTGTAGTAGCACCTTCCGGCCTCGGCTCCCCACCCAGTGGCTCCTGTTCTCCCCCACTGCCTCCCGCATTGCAATGGTGCATACTGCTAGGATCCTCTTGGCCTACTCCGCTGTCAGCCGCTACATAGCATCCCAACACCCTCTCCCTTTTCCTCTACCGCATAGAAGCCCAGCACCTGGGCACCACGATCTTCTCCCTCGCTCCTCTTGACATGAAGCCGGCCTGCCTCGTTTCCTCTTTGTCTGCCACTGCACCCGGCCGGCTCATATAAGCCCTCCTATCATTTAGTGCAGCAGCCCCCTGGCGTGATCCAGCCCCAGCGGCACTGCCTCGCTTGCGCTCGAGCATCCTGCCGACGACCTACCCTCCTCGGACCTCGCTTCTCTTACCGATCATCCCTCGGTCGCCCCCCTTCTAGCGCCACCTTGCAGGCAGCTGCTCGACACCCTTGCTCGGTGTCGGCTCGCGCGACTTCCCGGATCACTCACACCCTACCCATCAGATTTTTCGCATTGCTGTTGTCCGGCAGCCCTTGTCTCACCCCCTGGTCAGACCCTGTCCAGCCTCACGGACGCCTTCCACTATTCCAGCACGACGCCCTCCGTTGGTCATTTTCTATTCACGACCCCCCATTGGTATACCGCTTTTTATTATGCTTCTTTGGTATTTTTATTTAATATATATATATATATATTACCTTGGGGTGATTAGAGTTTTTCTTAATTAAATATCCTTTTTGGGTCAGTTTTAGTTTCTAGGACCCGCGCGGGACGTTTCCGAGTTTGCGCCATCTCTGTGCTTTTTTTCTGAGTTTGCGTCATCATTGCGCTTCAGTTTTTAGTTGGGGTTTCTTCCCACCGCTTGGTTTTGTATACTTTAATAGGTATTTTTGGGTGTTTTGAGTTCTTAGTGTTTTGTTTGCAGTATGTTGGACCTTACTGTGTGGTGTCGGACGTGCGTCTTCTATTTCATCTCAGTATCAAGGTAGGTCTCCCACTGCACTCACCTTTAAATTTAGATTTTCTTAATGACTTGATGCTTTATTAATTTTAATAAATAGGAAATAATATAAGATAATTAATTTTTAAATGATTATTTGTTGTATAAAGAGTTTTTTATTTTATAGACGTCACTTGGAATATTTTATTGACAAACAGACACCCAGTAGTGAAAGAATGCTCGTTTGGATTTTAAACATAATTCACAGAATTTAAAAAGTATTTTTGGTTTAAAAGATAAATGATATTTCCTGAACAAGTGTTTTGTGTTTTCTTGAGAAATGATGTTTTTCTTTAAATGTGGTGAAGGCTCGTTTGGCACTTTAATAAAATAAATTATTTTGGAAAAACTCAATTTGGGTTTAGTAAGGGGTGATGTTTGGTGTGCATTCATTGTGTGAGTTGTGTGTGATATTTGTGTATTGTGTCTGACTAATTTGCATTGTGAACGCACCCCTTTTTCTTGTATGTGTTGACATGGGAACCTGGCATAGTGAGTGAATCTTCTGAGAATGATTGCTGCACTAGTTTAGATTACGCATTGGCTAGCGGCCCCATAGCAGGGGAATACTGAGTTATTGCTGCTGTGGGGATTGGGCCCCTCGGTTAGGCCATGCAGGGCTATGTTGAGGGTTAGGGAATTATGACGTCAAGGAGTTAGAGCATGATTTCAGGATTATTCACATGTATAGTACATTCCAGAATGTTCACGATCTCATAGGTTCAACCCATGTTTCCATAAGTGTTTATTTGTATGTGGCAGATGATTGAGAGGTCTAGTTCGGTAGCTGGCCCCTATGTGCCACTTTTTCCATTGCCCGAAGTGTGTGTTGCATGTTGTGTGGTTTTCCTTTCTGGCTGATAACTGATATTTGGATTTCTAAATTGTTCGCCAGAAATTTTTTAAAAAGAAATATACATATTCCTTTCAAACATTAAACTTGTTTTTAAATTAAAAAGGGAAATGGGCTGATACTTGTTTTGAAAATGAATGTGTGTGTGAAAACTAATATTATATATAATTTAGTTGAAACCTAGAATTAGTAAATTTCATTATTTAAAGTTAATGAAATGGGAATAGATATTGGTCTAGCCTACTGAGTTTTAATACTCACACCTATATTTCTTTTCTATTTTTAGTGTTTGTGCAGGCTACAGCTTGGGTGCATTCTCCTTGGGCGACGTTTGGTCGTGGGTTGGAGAGTGACTTGGGAGGTCACACAGAGATAGTGGTTTTCTCATTTGGTTAGTTTTATTTTCTTTTGTTCTTGTTTATTTACTTTACTCTGTTTATTTATTTTTCCCTACTCTGTTTTATTTCTTCTGATTTATTTATTTATTTATTTTTCTGTGCAAAATCATTCACACAGCCTCTGTTGATGCCATGGCGCTTGTCTCCTACCCAGGAGGATCGGGAACGCCTCTGGGCCATGTCACGGACCGACTCGGGTGACCAGTTCTGGGTCGACCTGGGTTGGTTTGTGACGCATCCATTATATATAATTTCCAAATATGATTATTCCTATTAATTTTTAATGATTTAATGTCATGTTTAAAATCATTATGTTTAAATAATAATATTAATAGTATATCACGATTCATCAAAACATGGTGTTTCATGTAATGAAATCGCATGAAAAAATTGAACTTTTTTGAAAAAAAATTCATAAAATCACTATTTGTTACATCCAATCCCCTAATTTATAATTTTTCCTCCCAATTTTAAATTTATGTTGATAATCAAGGGTTTTATATTTATTAATTTCTTCATGGAAAATAAAAATAAAAAAAGCTTTTAACTAAATTCCTCATAAAAATATGGAAATAAATTTATGAAGTTCATCACAAAAATAAGTTCTCAAATAGGGTAACATTGGGGGGAAGAGATAATATGGGAATTCAAGATAAAATTAACACCCACCGAGCAATAAAAAGCGATAGAGAATGTAGATAGGAGAATGTTAATGACCAAAAATCTGTAAATATGTAATGAATAATAAGACTATTAATTCAATACAAATGAATGTAATATGAATTTTTTTGGCTCAATATACTTTTTCCTAATGTTGTTTTAATTTCTACTATTATGATATTGAAAATGTGAAAATATACATACTAATTGTTTTCCATTTCATATGCCCAATTTCATCCTTCATTTATGCTTCAATAAATTTCCTCTTTATCTCTGACTCCATTAAATAAAGGTGAATTTTTCATGCCCTTCCCAATAAAGAATCATAATACACATAATATAATGATGATTCATTCAGATTACATATAGTCATTATTAAATCTAAAATGCTTATCACTAGTTATCCAATATAGATAGATATTCATATGATAAAATAATATATTAATCTCTAAAACCCAATTTTATATTCTATTAATACAATTACAGTAATGATTAACCTTAAGACACATTCAAAATATTAAAATTTTGGAGAACGAAACCAAATTTACAATATAAACTTAAAATTTTTCACCCAAATATCACAATTTAACTTCTAATTGTTAGATACCAAATATGTCAATACCTTGGGAATATATTTTCCCAAAACATAGTATTGAAAAAAAATAAACATAAAAACACAATGATAACATAAATTCGTCCTAATTACATATATAAAACCATTGATTATTGAATAGATTACATAAATCAATGAAATTAATCTTCATTAATGATAAAATAAAACAATTATTCATTGAATTATTAATCCTAATAATACCCAATTTACAATATCCATATCAAAAATATCTTTCTTCAAACATCATCATCTATGAACTGGGAACATACTAAGGTTTATATTCTATTAAATCACCTTTTTTCCATAAAATATCACCTTGAAATTAAATAAAATCACTAGTTCATTAGTACCAATAAATATAAACTTTCAAAACCATGTGGAAAATTTTCTATAGAAAATTATTTATATATATCATATTTCACAATTTTTAATATATAAAAAAAATTAATCATTCCACATCATTCCTAAACCATTATCCAGGCATCAACATTGTATTCTATTACATTTAATTCTTTTCATATGTAATTTGTTTTCTCTTCATAAAAAAACATTACTTGTATGAACATGATTATCATCATCAAGTGATTTCTTCCTAGGACATCTAATTGTATAATTCCCATAATTTCCACATTTATAACATACATCCATTGATGATTCCTTAGGAAACCCATTATTCTCATCCATTATGTTATCTTAAATTTTAATTTTTTCTCAGAAATTACTTTCAATATGTCATTTTACCCCACACATAATCCATATTGTAATTTAATTGAGCTATTTCCTTGAGTGATTCATTCCAAATTTCTGAAATATAGGAAACAAAATATTTTTTCTAATATGGAACCCCAACTTGAAATCTCAAACAAACACTATCATTTCATTATTTAGGGATCATGATATTGGAATATGGATAATTTTTTTAACCATATATAATGATAAATGGCTAGGAATAATATAATAAACTTCACTATATTCATCATACAATTTGTATTATCATTTACACATTTTCTATAATATTCAACACAAACAATGCAATTTATGGTTCTTGCCATTGACTAAAGCAAAAAATCATAGTTTATGTTAGAATAATTATAGCGGGAAACCGTTTATTCAAGAAAAATCACTTATCATATGTCTACATCATGACACCTTCGTTTCAATCTATGACATGGTAGGCATGACCAAGGTGATTCGTGATCATTGTTTGAAACATCCATGATGGTTTTGAATGAGATTATGAATTTCATAAGAAAATACCAAAACTATTTCAAACAATATGTGTAGTATGGGCAGTTTTCATGTCCCAGGTAACACTCTATTCCTGTTCAAAACACCATATTCAGAGTTATTTCCCATTTGGACATCTATTCATTGACTACATACACATATAGTATGTGGATTTGTATTTAATTTCATGGAAACCTATTACTATACCATTCACCAATATACCATTATATTTAAATATATATTGATTTATACGTATAAATATCATTATACATATCTCTAGAGATCTCACTATGGTTTCCACAACCAATTTTTAAATGTTTAATTAAACCTTACTCTGATGCCAACTATAAGGATCAAAATTTTTCATACAAAAAATATTCAACATGATTAAATAAATATTTTCATATATTTTGATTTATTTCTAGTGAATTTTCCAACATAAATAAATAAATTTATTGTCCATAATTTATCAAAACAATATAACACTACATTCTTCATATCTACAACACTTCTTACACATGTCATACATAAATCCTTTCTTCATATCCTAGGGAATGGAAATAGAAAATTTGGTGATCTCATATTCCTAGTATGGTATAACAAGGGGTATAACCATATACCATCAAAAAAATGTATGATAAAAAGAGTAAAACATTTTAAAACCCCTACCCTAAATATCATAGATCATAAAATTGAGTCAAGGAATAAATCATGGAATTTTATAAGAAATAAATCATAAACAAATCAATGAATATCGGCCATGAGACCATAAATTTGGCATAAGATATAATTTTTCTCCTACATAAAAGAATATAAAATCTTATTTTAAGGATATCCATCATGACATTTATAAATGTTTAGGAATGGGATATCCAAACATGTGGATGATTTGGTATTGGGATAACCTCATGTGTGCCCTCTTTCAGGTTTTATATAACCTACCATGAAACCTATTTTGTGTTTATGATAACCTCAAGTTCCCCCTTTAATATCATATTATATTAATATTTTCCCCAAGTGTAAGAGGGAGATATAGTTCCAAAACCTCAAATAATCCAAACATTTTTGTGTGAAATGATAATCATTCTCTCAACATATCATAAAATGTGTAATTAAATGGACTATGTAACATTTTTTCACATAATAAACCCTGGAATAAAAACCAATTTCATGAACATTTCACCATTTCAACATATAATAACCCATGGAAATGGAATGGGTTTTATTATAGTATTTTCATCATATACATAATACACACAGATAAATAATAAGGACTACACAATTGGATCATATCCCCAATAAATAATATGTAACATCTTAGGATTTAATCTTAGATTTGAAATGATTTTTGGAATATTACTAAGAATATTTGTTGAGGGAAATACTCGTTCAAATTTTGAAGTAATTATTATAAATAAAAAACCCTAAATCATTGTCCTTATTTTTTTTAATTGAAAAAAAACATATAAAACGTATAAATTATTAATTAAATAATTGATTGGTCAAGATGGTGGAAAATTATTTCTAGGATATACATGTTTAAAATAATGATTCATTCAGCATTTTTAGAAGAATCCAAATGGGCCTTGTCTAAAAAATAATATGAAGATTAATTTAATGAAATTTTATGTAAATTTAAATAAGGATAAAAATTAATTTAAACATTCATATAGGAAAATAAAAAAACTCTTGAAAATATATTTTCTAAAACATATATATGGCATAAAATTTGTTATCAACGGATTTGAGAAATAATATCAGTATTCAATTAAAAATTAGATTGAAATGTTGAATACATAAACAGAATAAAATAAAGGGAAAATATTTATTCTTTATAAATAATAAAAGGATAATAATATTCAATATTTTCATGAAAAATATATAATAATATTTCTTCATCAAAAGAGTAATCATAAAAAATTCAGATAAAAAATGAGACTGGAACATGAAACAACTACCATTTTTGTAACTTTTGAAAAATAAGACAAATTAAATAATAACATCAAATGATGTAATAAATTTCATTAATAGAAGTTCATTAATGACATAAAATATAAAAGGGTTCATTTATGTACTACATAAAATATGATTGGTCTATAATATGACTTATGTCTCAAAGAAGGAAAATTGACCCAACAATCCATTTCCTTAAGTATCGACTTCCATTGTGCATTTCATAACCACGTATATTAAAAATATAACTTTATTATACAACTATTATAGAACTGTACTGAAATATATCATAGAATATATGATTTCTTTATGACAATTTATTACCCGTTCGTTAACAATTCTATTTTAAAATCATGTTTTGGTTCATTACACTTTTTTATTATATGTTTTGATTTGGTATTTTCATTCCTTTTATTTTGACCATAAATCTATAATATTTAAAATTATAGTAATTATATAAATATCATATATATTTTATAAATAGATATTTATTTTTATCCATATGTGATAGATATATAAAATGTAATATGTCGGTTATAGAGATGGTTGGTTGTATCTACACATTAACACTGCTAAACTTTTTATTAACAGATGAAAAATCCAAAAGGTAAATATTATGTTACCTTTACATAAAACATGTTTTTTCATAAATATTACATGAATTGATTAACATTATTTATATTATCATAAATATAAAACAAGAGTGAAAAAGGAATCATATCTCTTCGTGAGGCTGTAATCTCCCAAACACATGAGAAACATTATTATATTCACATTTATTAGAATGTTATAAAGTATATGTAATATTATAATTATATATGTATAATAATATCATAAATATATCATTATATAATGTAGTAACATGTGTTGATGGAAAACAAACTACATTAGTTCGTGATGTGGTTGTCTACCATACATGGTTGACAATTTCATTTCCCATTTGATGGAATAGGATATGTATATCAGTTGTTCAACCAATATAATAACATCATATTATATGGATAAATATTTTAATATTATATTGAAATTAATAGTTCATGGATTTATTTCATATGATATGAAGTAAAAAAATAGTTTAACGAAGATAGTTCAATTCACTTAGAAACCCTCCCTCCTATTAGATATCTTACAAAGAACCCAAGGAAAGATATATTGGGATGAAAAAAAACATCTATAAGATGAATATATATTTTTGAGAGGGAAATTGTAAGGGTTTGGTGAAGAAAAATTTCATAGGAGGTGTTAAGATATGAGGGGAGGAGGTCGTCATTCGTAATGGAGGAGGTGTGTCATTTTTGTAGATAACAAAAACCATTCAATTATTTGGAAGTCAATCTCAAGAAAAATGGCTCAACAATTGATAATTAAAGGTATGAAAAGAATATATGGTTGACTAACACCACTTTAAAACAAAAAAAACATATTTTTTAAACATCTTATTACTTATCTTTTATGATTACTTAATTTTACAATTTTTATTTTTTAGCATGGTAGTTAGTTTAGTTATTTATTTACCGTGATGATTTATCCATTATGTATAAACGAGAATGTGCCTTATTATATTATTTTTAATAACTTATTATAAATACTAAATACAATTTTTAAAATAAATGGCATATGTGTGTGTGTAAAATTTATTTTAACACAAGTAGAAGAAATAAGCCAAACTGCGTATTAACCCTTACCATAGTAAAAATGTTTTCATTATTTAGATGACAATGTAACTATTAAAATGGAAAAATTATCTATTACTGGAGTATGGTTGATATTTTTAAACATTTACCAATAACATATAATAAGATATAATTTTATTAATTTCAAATCAATTCATAAAATAAAAATTATTATAAAATAACATTAATGTCAATAATTACATTATTCATTTAATTTTATTTAAGAACATCAAGACCAAGGTTTAACTAAAACTTATAATTTTCACATCTGTAAATAAAGATATTTTTTCATAATAAATACATTAAATAATATAATTTTCCAATTTATAATACAATTAATAGTTCTAGAAACATTTATTTTATTTTCATATTTATTAAATAATTATTATGTTGATTTTTTGGAAGCAATTATTGTAATTGTAAAATAAATAAAATTTTAAAATATATTAACCTCATAAATTTAATGTAATTATTCCACAAATAAAAATCAATATTCATTCAAATCATTCTTCTCTCCATTTGACATCACATAATTGAAATTTAAAAGCAAGAGGGTGACATTTTCACATTTTCATTACATGAATTATTATTTCAATCACATTTGAGGAAGATATCGAAAAAGAAATTAAAATCAAGATTGCATTAATAAGGAAAAAATTATGTATGTAAAATATGAATTGAAAATTTTTTCATTTCTTTTTGACCATCATCCATTTAGTTTAACCACCAGGGAATATTGTTTTAACCTTAACTGTGGTAATTAATTTTTATTTTTATAACAATTAAATTAGGAAAAAATTATGTTGACTTTATTATATAATATAAACTATCTTAATTAGAAATATGGAATTTATTTTTAAAAATTTGATTCATAGAAGGGGAAATTTTGAATCAAAAACGAAACCATTAAATGAAATGAAAAAGTTGTTATACCACAACAAAATTTTTCAAAGTTTAAAATGTTTTTATATAAAAATTTATTATATAATTTATTAAAATGAAATAAATTGGATTCATAAATATAGAGTTTAATGAATATTAATTTTTAAAAAATTTAAATAGTCAGGAACTATTTATATGCTTTAAATAAAAATGAAGGTTTTAAAAAATTAGTATTCTTTACAATTCATATAAAAATTATTCTTTTCATGAAATTATAAATAATTACTGATAAGTTGATTTTGATATTTTCCTTCCAAAAATTAAATTAATATTTTAAAATTAATTTTATAAATGTGTAAAAAAATATTTCATAATTTTTTCACCAAATAATATAGCAAATAATTTTTTGTGAAAAATAATTATTTTGAAGAATATAAAGACTTTAATAAAATTTTACTTTTTTGAAAATAAATTATATTTTTATACAACAATTATAAATAATTTTAAAAAATTACTAATTGTTATTCATACTTCAAAATTTAATGGATAGGTTATAATGAAAATGTTTTAGTAATAATATTAATAGTATATAATAGTTCCTTAATACTCGATGTTACATGTAATGCAAGCCATTGAATAAATTACATTTACTTTAAAAAATCAAAAAAAATATGGGTCTTATAGAATAATTGGAGGCTTACTTATCTTCCTCTATATTACATTCCTATATAGTTTTTTTAAGAAGACTGGTTTCCTAACTTTCTTTTTTCTATTTGAGGATAGTTTATTAAGAATGTCTATACTCAACCACATAAGGATTTGTGGCCACATGGGTTGTGTCATTACATATAATTCTTACTTCAAAGATAGTATTATTATATATGTGGCTATATACAATTATTTGGATCAGATCATTGATGACTCTTGGTGATGAATTATGTAGTATGATGGTTCATGATAGGGCTACAAATCATTATGGGTTGACATTGAACAAGGAGTACATGTAGGGTGGATAATATTTATTGTGTATTATGTCTATATGTGTTAATAGATTTTACTAGGTACATATCCTTTAGTATTTCATTTATTTTGGATTATATTTTTATTATTAGTATCATTAATGTATTCTCTGAAAATATTTATAGATATAGATATAGATATATATTATTTTGGATTTTAGAGTTACTTTTTATAGATATTTTTTTCTTGATGAAATTATATATGGACTCCTATATTGTTTAATATTCTTAATATTCTCAAATAAACACCCCCTAGTGTATTTGCGGTAGGATTGAGGTGGAAAACTCCACCTACCACTAGCCCAATCAGTTCCTCGGTTAGTTTTGTCATGTCAAAAATATTCAATATATTATTTTTTAAATATTTCTCCACAAATATATTAATTAAAACCATCAAATATTGGAATTATTATTTCCATGATTTACTAAATATAGACTATAACAACAAAAACTCCCCTTTCATAATTTGGAGTAATGTGAGGATCCTAACATATCCCCAATTGTAAATCTTTTGAAAGGAATCACATAATGTGACAAAAACAATGATTATATAATACCATCCTGAATAATAATTATCATGAATAATAATGATGTATTTATAATTAAATGATATGTAAAAAATTAATCTTCATTTAATCCCCTAATATAATAATATTTCTTAATCATTTTTTTCATATGTAAGATATAATATATCTTCTGTATCACCTTAAAAAAATTATTATATTATATATTCCAATAAATATCTTATGTGTCACTATTAAACTGTAGAAAATATTTAATATCCCAATTATTATATAATGAATCATGAGAAATATATCATGATACACAATATTTATTTTATATGTCAAAGTTTGTCTTTGAGAAATTTTTTTATTAAATATCTTCCAAATGATACACATGTCATTACTAATGTTTTAAAAATATATGATTACCTTTTGAAATATCTTGAATATATTATGTATACAATGAGATTCATTCCAAATTTATTTTTATAAAAATATAAAGGAATCTTTGGATTATTCCTTTTTCAAATCCCTATCCATCGTTACATTATGAAAATGATAAAAACATATGATATTAGTCATTTACACCATAGTACATCTCTATGTTCAAGATTCAATAATCATACAACATTTCCAGAATATTTCCATATCTCTTTTCAAAGTGAATTAAAAAATAACTACACTTATTAAATAACTTATAAAATAATATATTAAACATGAATATTATACATTATTC
Source organism: Viscum album (assembly GCA_963277665.1). Classification (NCBI taxonomy): domain Eukaryota; kingdom Viridiplantae; phylum Streptophyta; class Magnoliopsida; order Santalales; family Viscaceae; genus Viscum; species Viscum album. The sequence continues at coordinate 1,772,731,929 of OY728152.1, forward strand.
AAATTTATCGACATTATTGTAAATGAAAATAAATCTAATATATACTTTATTAATTTGGATTTCAAAAATTCCTACATGGAATCAATTTCAAATTGGAATTTAACAAGCCATGACAATGGGTTTCATGAAAAACAATTCATGAATCCAGGACCATACGAACACCATGAAAAAACATACCTTATATGATCTATGTTGTTTCTACTTATAAATAACATAGATTCATAAAACAACATAAATAATATAAGGTATTTATAATTAGAAACACTCAAACTCAATGACTCATTCCAACTATAACAACATTATAAATATTTCTATCGAGTAAACTTATTCATAATAGGGGAGTGATAAATAATCATCTATGAATAATAGGTTATAATTAAATATATGTAACATTATTTTATGTTAATAACCTTATTTATATCTATCACACTCATATACATCAAGGAGTCCCATGTAGCCACAAAATTAATATTTTTCCTAGAAACAACATCTTTTCTCTTAGTCAGACATTCAAAAAATGATTTTTCAATAAACGATGAATCAAAATAATGTGTCACCCAAAGTTTATTTTTTTCAAAGGATCTTTTTTAGAAAAAAAATTATCCAATAATTAATATTAAACGTCTATTTTATGTATTTCATTGAATAATGGGGGTGAAATCATTAGGATCAGAAGATTACTAAATTTCTATACATAATCAAAATATATTGACATGAAATTGATGATCAGATCCATAGATTTTTATCTTGTTTTGATAACCTAAAATTGAATTAGTGTTATTTTATATTTATTTTAAGACCAAAAAAAATAAAATTCTATATGAATTTCATTTCTTCTTTAAAAAAATTACATCTTATTTATATTGTGTCTTTTGATACCACACTTTTTACTATTATTCCTAAAATTATATATTCTGAAATACAGAATCATTATATATTTGATAAAAATTTTACTTATATAAAATTCATTCACTTCATTTTCTTTTTTCAATATCTTTTTGACATTAACCATATCGTGTATTATATTTTCATGAACTTAATAATCAAAATATTAATTACATTCTTAGGTAGAGGGCATCATCTAATTCCTTCTAGGCATGAAAGATAGTGTGTTGCTATAAATTCCAGTTGTTCAAATATATTTTAGTTTGGTTTTCATCCTTAGATTAATTTTTTTATAGAATCAAACTCCACATCATAATAATTGGTATTTGTATCTTGCATAGTGACCAAATCATTATATTTTCATCCATGGATACTCATTTCACATGAGTTAGTGTCGCATGTCACTAATTTTATCTTTTCCCCAATATATCTAACTACCTTGTTTATCTATAAACAAATAATTAAAATCTATAATACTTACCAGGTTTTTTATAAATCCTTCACAAGAGTAACTTTTGGAATACTTCTTATTTTAAAAATTTATTTATTTATTTCCATGAAACATTTTATTCAACATTAAATTTGTAACTCTTTCCCAATATTTTTTAAACATAGTGTTCTTATTTAAAAGGAACATGAAATATATTTCATGAATGATTATATATTCATTTAATGCATTATGATTTTCATGATTCATTACAAAACAATCTCTCTATATATAACTATTAGAGATTTCATTATTATGATATGAATGGATGGAATAAAATACATACCACTTTTTATATGGATTTAAAATAAATATTTACAGAATATATCAAATTTCGAGTACCAAAAGTATTTAATTTAGTTATTGAAAAACATTAAAATATGACCACACATTCCACATTAAAAAACATGTTAAATTATTTTTTTTAAATAACCATTTATATATGTCTATAGTATGGGTTTTGTTTATTAATACTCCTGTAAGTATACTATTTTACCATTTTATGGGAGCACCCAATATTATCTTCATCTCACATTTAGGAGGGGGTCCATCTTGAAAAAAATTATTTTATCACATGTAATATGACCCTTATAGCATCATGATTTCTTTATGTTTCCCCTCTAATTTAGAATAAAAAATAATGATTCCACTATATCCTTCTAAGGGATGATAAAATAACAAATTAAAAATAATCATTTAAAATATATATACACTAAGAATTTGGGTTTTCCATTTAATTCATAACTAAATATTAGATTCTCTTAATGTTTCCAGATTATATTTCTTCATTCTTCAAATTTATGATTCAAGTCTTCGTTTAGTATTTTATCTTTATATATTTTTCCTCTAATTTATTAAAAATCACATCCACTTTTTCACTTTATTGTTCCACCTTGGTGTTCATTAATGTTATGAATTTGTAATGGACCACCTTCTATTATTTTAGCCTTTGTTTCACCTCAACCAATTCCTTCATGAGTGTTGTAAGTTCATCTTTCATATAACTTTTATTCTCATTAAATATATGGAGAAAAAATTATCCAAATAATTATTTTTAATGTTTTATATTCATGAAGATGTGTCTCCAAATTATGTGTTAAATAAATCAACATTTTCTACAATATTATTATCTTTTTGAAAGATCAATTTATTATTATTGTTCATTTTTAACATATATTTTCAGTATTCCAACATGAATATCTTGAGACATATTATTTCTTCCTAATATTAATACAACCTTATATCACCAAGGATCTTCATCATTCAATATTTTAAGAGATTACAACGATAGATACTAAGATAACACATTATAATAAAAAACCAAATATATTTAGGTAAATCGGGATAATTTATTAATCATAACATAAAATTGAATGAATCATATATTCACAATTAAAATTATTCAAAATTGTTATTAATGTGGTTGGAATCATTCACCAATGTCTAAAAATATTTTATTATTTTCCCCATATTTTGTATTCTATATGATTTATGATTCATCTTTAGATTAATTCACATTTTCATATCACCAAAAACAAATATAATATTTTTGTAAATGTTAACTATGTGAAACAATAAAACCAGCTAAAAATTTGCATAAAAAGAATATAGATATGATACAACATGTTAGGACCACAAGGTCATTTAGTTAGTGATACCCCATCGGAATGGGTTAATTATGGTATGATACATTTACCATATAAAACACCTTTTTTCACACTCTCACCAACCAAAATGATCTTTACTTCATTATTAGTATATTGAAACATTTGTTCTTATTTGAATAATGATCAAAAATTTATTATCTATATAATTGTTTTTAATTATTCTAATAAATTATTTTTTAACACACACCCTCCAATTTAGAACTTTTAGATATAAATAATGCAATCACAAAAAAAATAAAAATACATGGTTAACATTTATTTGGATTATCCGATTATAAGATAATAGAAGTGTTCTGATGTAGAAAACTCTAAAAAAATTAATTTTTGTAGTTAGTACATAATTATATACCTTTATTTTGGGTTGCACCTTATATATGGTAACCCCTAATTCTTTGAAAATTCTCATTACTCCAAGAAATAATAACTAAATTGGAGATTAATCCTTAACAAAAATAATATCCCCATTTTATTGATGCAATGAGTGTAGACTGGTCCATGTTGACCTTGACATAAAAATGAATATTTCGAATAACACAATGAATAAATATTCACACTCTAAAAATATTCCCAAAAGATCCAACATACGTCTTTTGTATATATCATTAGTGATATCTAATAATTAATTATTTTCTCTTTCTCTCTCTCTAGAATTATATTTCACATATGATATTTTATAATTTATTAGTTTTAATTCACTTATTTTTCACATTGAAAAATATCATTATATATAGATATTGATATCTCATTAACTATAGACATTTATATTTTCCTATTCTCTCATTCTGTATAAATTAAAAATGGTATTGTAATTAATGATATATAAACCTCCACGAGTATGATGTGTAAATAAATCCATAAATTTTTTTAATTAATCATGTTTCTCATGCTATATTTTTTGATATTTTATGGATTATTTTAGAGATAGTGTGTTATTACTATGATTTATTCTGAGCCACCATGTTCTCAAAATAAATGTTTGAAATATATAAAATATATTTAAATAATTGCTCGTGTATTTTTCCTAAAAAGTGGAGTAAATTATAAATTTATTCTTGAATAAATAATCAAATAGAACCATGGAGTTATTAACATGGGTTCTAACCTATTCAGGACATAACCTTTTTTGGTGTGTGATGTTTGTGAAATATTCATCACAAGTGTAAGGATAACTATAAGAAATTATGTAAAATAATATAGTTTTTCATTTTTATAACATCATAATTTTATCTATATGTAAAATTTTATGATTTAAATCTATTATTATCCACATAGACCATGGGTTGTTGGAGAACCATCAGAAAGAGAATTGGACGATCTATCTCAAAATAACAACGTCTAGATCATAGTTTAACGATTGTTGGGAAACAGAATCAATGGATCTCACTAATAATGGCCACATATCAAAGTTCTTCTTCACCAATTGATCCTATATTTAGTTAGGGTGTTTTTTATATGATTATTTAGTCTATATATTTATAAAAAAACACCGATCAATAATCCAATGAATTGATTCAATGATTAGTCATTTTGATGGATGGGTTATCTGTGGGGTCTTTTGAGGGAATTACTTTGTGTTTTTTTGTTAATATATTAATTCGTCATTCAAAAGGAAATAGATCAATGAAAACAAGTACATTTTTTGATTTCCATTCCAATTTTTTTATTGTGAATTTATCCACAGTGTACTTTGTTCATTATCAAAGATTCGTTTTATTAGTTGTTTAACCCCAATATTGAGAAATCAACTGTATCAAAATGGTTTTTTGGTTCAATGGTTTGATATCAATGATCTAGACACTATATGAAGTGGGCATCCTATAATAAAGGATGACGAATTGGAACAGATGGATTTGGTTTCCTGATATTTTGTTCTTTAGTGTGTGATATTTATTATACAAAAGGATGTTTTGTGAGATGTATTTGTGGTCATAATCTTGAGATTGATGTATAAATGGTTTGTATTAAGTAGATCTATGATTTCTGGTGTGATTAAGGCTGAAATCTATAGAGGAAGTGGAATGATTGTATATGGGAGGAAGAATAAGGGTTTTTAGATTAACCTAATAATCACAGAATTTACAATATAGCTACACACCCTGTGAGTCCCTCATAGTGTTGGGTAGGGTTTTTGTGATGATGTTAAGGATTTCACGGTGTGTGACCCTTGTCACATGGAATGTGACCCCATTCTATATATATCATAATATACCTCAAAGGGTACCCATACATGACCACGAGTACATGGGAAATGAAATTTTATGTACTCCCACACTGACACATCCATGCCAGATGTCCATGGGAAAATCCATGTTCTTGGACACTGGAAGAAGAATATGGGTATGGAAACACTGTGTACATTCACACAGACATGGGCATGGTATTTTTTCAGAGGCATGACATTGTTCTAAAGGTATAGACTATATGCTCGTAGTACATATTGTGTACCCCATGAGAGAGGGATTGGTTCCATTTTCATCTATATATTTGACATTTTTTATTTTGGATTACTCTGTATATCATTTTATCCACGAGTCAGTATGGAATTGAATACTACACATAGGATGTTAATCCAATTAGTAGGAATTTTTTGTTAGAGTTAATTGAATCTTTTTGTGAGACTTGAAGTGAGATCCTCTACAATATAATTAATGTAGGTAGAGTTTTTGGTATCTCTGTGATCAACATGATACAAGTATTAATCCTCTACTTAATGGGTCAATTCATATTGATTTTTTAGTATACCCCATGGACTTGGGATTAATCATAATTTATGTATCGTATCATTCCATATATCAAATTTATACTTATAATGACGAGACATGATGAGAACTACCTCTCAAAAGGGAATCATATTTGTTATAAAATGCATTGTTTATGATCCTTTCGATAGGGCTCGCGCATCCGTCTCATTTGGTAGGATGGTGTTTCTATCTGTTACCCCACATTCCTTCTTTCCAATGGTGGGTGGCATACGCTCCCAGTTTAGGGAATTTATCTCCTTGATCAGAATAGGATGATGGGATGTCAGTTCTTCCTTCCTTAGATTCCACCTCAGAACTCATCCCCTAGTCCAGGTCTCCCTTATAGATTTAAGACGATGTTCATGAAACTCTTCCCAGTGACATATCATCATAGACACCGATTTATTACACTGCTTATGTCAGGACATTAAAAAGGGTCCAGTCAGGGAAGAAACCATCGGTCAGGGGAGTAGTTACGTTGGACATCACTGGCGTGTCTGGGTACTGGGAAACCGGCGCGTCTAGGATTCATCCCCTTATTATAGGGCTTCTCAAGGGTGCGGAAGCCGACGAATCCAACATCGAATTCGAGGAATTTTATGCCATAGGCATGTTTCTGATTTTTCCTTAGTTTCCCATATTTAACACAGGGTATGCCGTAAGTTTAACATCCAGTAGAGATAGACCAGACTGATCAGAACAGTAACTAGAGTGGATAAGATGTGTGAAACCCTTGGAGGGAACACCGATGTTGTGGAAAACTTGTGGTTAGCATCCCGATAAGGATTACTGCTGGATTGGGTCTACAATGTCTTACAATTAGATAGTGTAGTAAATGGATTACCGTTGGATGGGTTCACAACGGCTTACCGTTGGATAGTGGTGTTAACGGATTACCGATGGATAGGGTCGAACAGACGAGAATGGGGACTTGGTTCTGAGATATATGGTGGGTCATGATCCTCATAGAGGATTCCTAAATACCTTGCCTTGGCAAGGATTAAATACCCCATAGTTTAGGTTGTGGGAACTGATGTGAAGATGGTCTGGATGACCGGTGGATGGTGAGATTGAACCCCAGGGATGCTTCCAATGTTTCCTACATTGTCAAGGATAAACGACCTCATAGTTCAGGATGGGTTTATTGTGCAACGACTTACCACCGACTGGGGAAACAATGGCTTACTGCTGATTGGGGTCCACAATTTAACATAATGTAGGATGAGGGAAAACCTGCGTGAAGGTGGTCGGAGCAACTGAGTGTTGGGCTTGAACCTCTTGGGGGATTCCTACGTACCTCACCATCTAAAGGATCAATGACCTCATAGTTCCTAATGGAGCTTGGTGCACCGACGTGAAGGTGGTTGGGACCAATGGGTGGTGGGATTAAACCTCGTGGAGGCTTCCAATGTATCTTGCCTTGGAAAGGATTCAAGTCCTTGTAGTTCAGGTATGGGTGTGGGGCTTACACTCTAGGCTGCCCCAGGTGTTGGTGAACCAACGTGAAGGGGGTCGGAGCGACCAATGGATGGTGGCCTATAACCTTGAGGAGGCTTCCTACGTACCTGGCCTTAGTAAGGATCAGATACCTCATAGTATAGGTATGGGTGTGGGGATTACACTCTAAGCTACCTAAGGAAGACGTCATGGTCAGTGATTACTATAATTCCACGTGAGTCATGATCGGTGTGAGAAACAAGAGACAACATAGACCTAATTATCATGTCGCGAAAGGTGCATCCGTGGGAAGTGGTTTGGGGCTTACACGTGATTGCAAACCAAAGAGTAAACATGGGCTTTTCCTGGTTAGATGCCCCAAGAGGTTGGGACTTACTCTAGGATGGAGGCCTTGTGATGACAAAGCCCTATGGAAGAGGGATTTGGAACCAAAGAAAGGAGGGGTAAGGATGCTGCCTCCTACATGAAAACCTAGGGGATTACACTAGAGTGGTTTACCTTTCCCCCCATTGGATGAGTGTGGGGAAGTCACAATTTAACATCATTTGCTGAGGATGATGGTGCTTGGTAGTTTCACTTCCAGCAGCTCGGGCAAGGTGCGTTTACTCCGCACCCCAAGGATATACATAACCGGTACCCTCTGCACCTTGGCGAAGGGAATGCACCAACATTTTGGTGGTTAAGGGGTGTTGTGAGGTGATCCCATTGGGGTTTTATGTTATGGTGGCTATGCAAAGAAGCAATAGTCGTTATCATGCCTATGTGAAGAAGCATGAGGCGATGTAACGCAACGGGTTGTGTCGTCCAAGGGACATTAAAGTTACTTCGTGTTAACCTAGGAGGTTGCAAGGGAGAGGGAGTTTCACAACAAATGGGTTATTGAGTTGAGGACTCATAGAGACCTGGTGATCCATGTAATGGAAGGGATTTGTGAAGGATCAGGATTCATGAAGTGAAGTGGCCTAGCATAGGAATAGGGAATAGATGCATACAAGAGGTGCTTTGTGAAGTGGGAGGGAATTTGCGAAGTAATGCCCTACGAATCATGGGTACCTCACAAATCAAGGTTCTATGAAGCAATTTGATTCATGAGGCACAGTGACTTTACCTTATAATTTGAGTCACGTGTGTATGGGGGGTGCTTCGTGAAGCATAAACGCTCCGCGATGACCTGAGTCCCCCTGAGGATATCCTTCTTCGCAATGGACCATCATCTTCGTGAAAGGAATCCTTCTCGAAATAGGGGGTGGAAACAAGGAAAAGGGGAGGCACTTCACAGAGAAAAAGTACCTTGAGTATCTCATGGTTCGCAGATCAGAAATTACATCGCGATTTGGGATCCAAGAAGTTGAATGGTATGATGATCTATCGTTTTTCCCTGGGGGGAGGCCGGTATTTATAGTCAAGAGGCGCCATGAAGCACATCTTTCTCAGTGCGAATATAGATTCCACTCCGCGGCGGGCTCGCAAACGTCAAAGGGGCTCACTGAGCATCCCGCCTCCTTGATTTGTGGCGGGCTTGTGAATGTAAAAGGGGATTGTGGGCATCCCACCACCTCGCATCGCAGCGAGCTTGCGAACGTCAAACCCACTTGTAGAGCATCCCACCTCCTCGCTTAATGGCTGGATCGTGAACATCAAACTGGATCGTTGTGTATCCTGCCTCCTCACATCACAACGGGATCGCAAAACGTCAAAGAGGCTCATGGAGAATCCCTCCTCCTCGCATCATGGCGGGCTCATGAATGTCAAACCGGCTCGTGGAGCATCCTGCCTCCTCGCTTCACGGTGGGCTTGTGAACGTCAAAGAGACTCATGGAGCATCCCATCTCCTCGCTTCATGGTAGGCTCACGAACGTCAAATCAGATCGTGGAGAATGCCACCTCCTAGCTTCGCAGCGGGTTCGCGAATGTCAAAGTGACTCACATAGCATCCCACCTCCTCGCTTCACGACTAGATCTCAAAGGTCAAACCAAATCATGGAGCATCCATCCCCCTCGCTTCACAGTGGACTCACGAATGTCAAATCGGCACAAGGGCCATCCTGCCTTCTTACTTTGCAGTAGGTATGGGGCCATGGCACTCCACGAAAGGTCTTCGCAGGGTAGCTTCATAGAAATTTTAATTATCCTTCTCCCTTTATATTTTTGGCGCCATCAAATTCCCCCCTCAGACTTCGATCCGAAGAGAAATCAAGGGGAAATGTCTGAGGGTCAATCACCAAAATTCCTCGATCGTTCATAAATATGGCTCGTGAAGGAGAATCACCAAGCGGGAAAGCGTCGGCTAGAAGCGTCGTGGAAATCTCCACATTTGAGATGCACTGTGAACCTGCGAGGGTCATCGCTTATAAATAGAGGGGCTAACGTCTCTTTTGTACTTTCTCCCCTTTCCGATTTTGGTTTTCAGCGCTCTCGATTCGCGAAGCTATGAGTCCTTCGTGATTTCTCTCTGCGAACTGGGATATCAACTTCACGACGCATAGAGACTCTTTGACTTTGCATCTGTTCACTTCACGACACCGCATTTGGAGGCCGATGAAGGTCTCTGCGAACAGATTTCACGAATGCACTCCACTAACAAGCTTCGCAAACGAACCCAAAAATCACCCCCACCTAAAAGACGGAATGTCTCGTCAAGAATTTTCCGAGGGGGTCCTCGCGGATTCTACTCAAAGGGATGAGATGGCGAATAGTCTGGGTTTAGGAGAGCTACTTCAGAGCCACACTGATCAAGGTTCATTGGTGGAGCTTCTATGAGAGAGACATAGGAACTACCTATTAAGTAAGAGGATTCATTTGTATGGATTCAGGCTTAGGGATGATGTCTTCATCCTAGATGAAATTCGGGACGAACCAGCTTACTAGGTCAAGAGCACGTTGTTCCAACACTGATGGTTCAGTGCGGCTGACGATCATGCCCGGGAAGACTTCACACTCGTCATTTCTGAAAAATTATACAACCACCTATATATGTTAATGGGACGGAGTTACAGTTGGAGATGTCTCCCACAATGAATCAAGCGATATTGAATGCAACTATAGGGCACCCGGAGAAGGGGTGTTCTGAGGAGTGGGACCTACGCCAGGGCAGCAACTTCACAGAAGATTGGGCCTAGGCCTACTTGGTAGGTGCCTCATGTGAGGATTTTAGGGCGGAGCTGAGAAGAGTGGACTTGTTTGAGGAAGCTTAGGCCTCCCATGTTCACATCTACCAGCCGAAGCAGCTGATGCCGGAGCTGTTGAGAAGGTGATCATCGAGGACCAACACATTCTATTTTCACTACGGGGAAGTCGGCATCAGCTTGTGGGACGTCTACCAGATCTCAGGGGGTTCCGTTATTGGGGGATATGTTTGAATAATTCATCCCCGTCATGAGTGCGTCGGAGGAACCTGAACAAATGTTTCCATTGGCAATGTCTTTGATGGAGCTTTTGCTGGGAGAGGTCAAAGAGGTGGTGAGGAACTTCCATTTCAGGCGGTGGTACAAACTGTTCATTAACATCCCGGAGGACAGACAGTTTTCGGAGAGGCCTCGGACTTTCCCGAAGGGGGCACAGAGTAAGGAGCTCTCATACAAGTGACTTTTGCTGGATAACTAGTGGAAGAAGCAGGGATTTAGTGTCATCATCGAACAATAACCGATAGTCAGGCTGGCAGCATTCATTGCGACTCTCATCTGTGGATGGATCCTACCAGTGAGGGACACCAACAAGGGAGTGCGACCAAGCACCTTTATTATGGCATCTGTGTTGGCGACATGAGGGTGGGTCAACCTCGGGATCTCGATGCTCACCAAGTTGTATAAGATTATGTGGCATATCAGTGAGGGGAATAGGCCGCAAAGAATATGTGGGCCATTTCACCTTTTGTATCGGTGGATACCGGCCCACGTCATGGGGGTTTACGAATACCTGGATGCCATTTCCCCTTCAGAATAAGACTTCCACCCATCCATCCTTAACATGGTCGGGAGCTTTCCGGCCAAGAGAACCACACCATCAATTCTGAACCGAGTGTGGAAGGTGGAGGAGTTAAAATTCCACCCATTTCTGTTGCTGATGGGGGTATTCAATGATAATGGATAGGGAATAGAGGATCACCAAGATTATCTCCTGGCCATTTGAGGTAGAGTTTTGGTGGCAATGGTGGATCCTGATCCTCTCTACGAGCTATACACCCTACACCGATTTTCTCGGCAATTCATGTGTATGCAATGACTGAACTCACATATCTATCTGGGGATGTGCTACGAGGAACACCCATGTGTGATGAGGCTGATGTGGCACATGTTCACATGGGAAGACATGGAGATACATAATGAGATGCCTCCACTGACCAATGTCTTCGTTTTAGTGAAGGAATATACCGAGAGGTGGGATTCGGCCTACCTAGGGGAAATGTTGAAGACACCGACCATTTGAGATGATGATGGAATGCCTCCCATACCTTGGGGTCAAGGTCAGAAGGTGGAAGGGGCTTCTCACGGTGGCGGGGCTACCGTAGTGGCGATGCCCGCACTAGTGGAGGGAGAGGAAGTAGTGGCGACGGACCTGATGGTCCCATAAGAGTAGATCTATCCTTAGGGGTGGACACCTAGAGGGTTCTTTAGAATATCTAATCATGCTCTAGGGAATTAGCTGTGCCACATTGATATGCCAGAGAATGCTGTCTTCCTGGAAGCCTAGGACATCTGGGAAGTTAACCAAAAATTCATCAACCCTTCGTAGATGAGGCAACATCTAAACCCTTTTGGGATGGATTTTCTGGGGATAATCTCTATCAGGGCCAGATTTGTGATATCCTAGGAGGAGGAGGAGCAATACCTGACAGAACTGGGGGACTTTGTGCGCTCACTGGGGACCCCACGTCCGATGAAGGATCAAGTCAAGGTGTTTCTTGATCGCACAACTCCTCCATAGTTGTCAATAGATGACATAAGGGAACGGTTCCCTCTGTATAAAGAATCAGATGAATCCTCCTAGGGAGATGAGGCCTAGAGGGGGAGCCTGTTGGATGAGGGTGAAGTTGGGGATCAAGACTCGAATCTTGAAGAGTTCGCAGAGTACCTTTAGGTAAAGATTCCAAACCCCTTATTCAGTGCCCCAGTTACAGGTCATTCTAGACTCCTTACTAACATCTAAATTGTGCAGGAAGTCCTTGGATACATAGCTCGTTCTATCCCTTCAAGAGGTACACAAGTGGGACCTTCGGGGTCCACGCCTACTTCCGGGGAGATTGGCATTTTTAATGGGGCCAAAATACTCAAAGATACTCCCAAACCTTCAGACCATCCAACAATAGATGGAGGGAGATGCTTTGGGGTCCCGACGGCATCAACCCTAGGATGAGACTATGAATTCGATCTCTGTATTTCTCCTCTACCAAATTAATGTATTCCATCCATCGACCACGTTAAATGACATGCATGATCCCTTTTTTGAATGCACGGTCCTCCAAATGGCATCAGTTTCTTTGGTGAGGTCATCCAGTACCCCTGGCAGTGCCTTTCCCTAAGGAATGCGGGTGGCTGTGGAGGTGGAGGTCCAGGTTGTTCACACAGTGGCGTTCTAGATCACCAGTGGGACTGTCAGGGAGGCTGAGCCTGAGATCATCGAGGTGGGGTCTGACGATGAGGATCGGTCTGATATCCCAAGTCTTTCCATGCCCGATCAAACACTAGATGCGGACCCATTTGATGAGTTACTGGGGGCATTACCTGCATATGAGCCTGCCAACCGCATTGACAGGGACGAGACGACCTCTGATGAAGATGACATCAGAATAGTTTGTCTCCGATCATGGAAGTGGATCAAGCACTTCATTGGTGACACCCCCAAGCACTATGGATGGATGAGATGGATAGACTTCCCTCATGATTGTACAAACTGTGTTCTAGGGGAGTGGATTCCCAACTTCCTCACATGATCATATGAAATCTTGTGAGGGAGAAGATTTGGGAGCATGACCATGGCCTCAGTGTGGGTTGGTAGTAGATGAAAGTAGCAAACATCAAGAGGATCCAAGAGACTGATGATGATGTGTGGCGGCTGTAGAGTCATGTAGATGAGCACTCTGCCTCCCTCAAAGTGCAATTTGATCTAATATTGTGATTAAAGGCCCATATGGTTGAGGCTAAAGAGGGCATGAAGCGAACCTTCGATGAAATTATTGTAATCCGGACCGACATGGAGCGATCCCAGATTGCGGTTGATGAATTTCTCCCCATAACTACTGAAGAGGAGAGAGAACTAAAAAGACGGAAGCAAATCCTGAATGCCACCAGCCAGAGGGTGGCGGAGCTGCTATGCACTTTTGATGAGGTCAACCCGTCCATGGGAGGGGTTGATCCTAGCGTGTTGGGAAGCCTGTAACCATTGAAAGCGCATTCATTCTTTGATTATTTTATGCAAACTACATGCATGAGTTCTATTATTTGTTTTGTTTTATTACACACTCGTGATATTTGTGGAGCATCCAACAATCATTCCTTAAGCTTACGTGGATCGGGCCTGATACGAGAAAAAAGGGATTACCTCCTTATCACTCCATCCAAATGTAGGAGTGAAAACCAAGCATTGGGCATCTGAGGGTTTGAACGACCATCCCAGATTCCTGTGAAAATTATGGAGAAACCTGACTAGAGAATGATGCTCTTAGAACATCTGAATTATGGTTTTTCCAATGTGCTCTTGTGCACCAGCAGGGTAACGCCATGGGTGCTAGAATAAATCCAAATCGGGGGAATGGACTGTGTAAATTAAAATATCCATGACACGGAATGTTGTAGTGATGGCATGAAAATTGAGAATGATTGTTGAACATGTTAGGAACATAGTATCCTTATTATGTTAGCCTGAAATGGGGATAACAAGTGAGGGCAGACTGCTAACCATTTTCGAAACATGGGGCCTAACTCAAAATTCCATCCATTAGTCTTCCGAAATGTTAGCTCAGGATAGTAGGTGAGCCATATTCCATGCATATGTACTGTTAGGGGTTCCTGTAGACATGAAATATGGTGAGGATCTAAATAAAGGGCACACAAAGTGTGGAGTGTGGTGTGATGGGTTGTTCGACTAGAGTCCAACACTTTTGAAATTACGCCACCATGGTGGAAACAGATTAGGTGGATACACCAGCCTGATCAGGGATCAAACATACATCTGAATAGGACCTCTCTAATGAGGAAACTGTCACCTTACAATGTTTATTGTGGGGCATCTTGAACTTGTTGAATGTAAAGCTGCAATTTCATGGTTCCCTAAAAGAGATCAGGTCCAGGGATCGAAAAAAGAGGGGGAAACGGTAATTATGATCCCTGGGGATGGACCTGGAGAATGGATGTATGGGGGTTCCTACATATCCAATGAGAATGGAAATCAATCCAAATGTAGTTCTTGGGGCACAATGTGGTTTGAGACAAGCACGGGTAAGGAGAATTTTCTCTTGAGAGGAAACTGATGCATCACATGATTAACAATGGGTATCCCGAACATGTTGAAGAGAGAACCACATTTTAGTGTTATGAGTTGAGGACATATGGACTCATGCAGTTTAACATCATATGATAGGATGTGGAGTTGAAGGGAAGATCCTTGGAAGGTAGTATGTGTCGTGGTAGTTATCTACCCGACATGAATGAGGACTTGGATTCCAAATCGCACCACGCATCCCAAGAAGAAACTCTTCAGGTCAAGGGGCCAAGAGTGAGAATTACGTTGGGCTCTGAAGCATAGTGGACAGGAGTTCGTATATACCCCATTAGGATGGGAATCAAGCCATAATTATTTCTGAGATCACAGTTTAACGTCATGCGGGATGAGGAAAGGCATTTGGGGAAATAGATGCGCCCATACACATCCTACCAGAACTAGAAATCCCACGTGAGTCGTGCTCATTATGGGAAACAAAAAGTACTGATGGGAATTTCCTAGAACAGGGAGGAACACATTACAAATGATGGGGAATTAGATGACTAACATCACACTGATGATAACCCACCTATATAATGAACCTAGATGCATTAAAGAGTAAAGAGGGGCATGTTGTAATTCCATCTGAACATACGGAAGTGGGAACATGTGAATCCTGATGCTCGAAATATGGACCACAATGATGGTGGCGTGACGATAGTGGATAGTTGTTGACCATGTTCAAAACACAACATCCATATCATGTTAGTCTGAAATGGGGACAAATTGATGAGTGTCGACCGCTGACCGTGTTCGAAATGCTGGACCTGTCGAAAATGTCGTCTAGGGACTTTAGGGATGTTGGCCCGAAACAGTAGGTGAGCCGAGGAGGCATGAGACCAGGTTGTGAAGGGGGTCCCTTCGGATGTGGAAGAGGATTAGGTCCCAAATAATAGGCTCATGATGCTTGGACATGGAATGAGGGGAATGTCCTCATGAAAATTACACACTTCATGCTCTTTGTCAAAACGCATCTGAATACGATTATAAGACATATCAGATAGAGGTAGTCGAGTCCCTTCCCAAGGACAAGGGTCCTGGGGTCGCATTCTTTCAATCTAAGGTCCTAGGGTAGACCATGAAGGGGGGATTGATTTAATGGACGATGTGCAGGGTGGAAAAACAACCAAACGTGATGCACAGTTCCCGTAGGGAGATCTTAGTTTCGGGTTATAGAACTCGGATCACGCTAGGAAAAGATATGGGAAGCACATGGTGTGTCTATTGAATGAACCAATGTGAACGAGAACTTAAGATGAACTCGCCACCCCACATTTTCCCAGATGAGTTTAGGCCAAGGGGCAGAAAAAGAAGGAACATGATTTGTAGATTCCTAGGGATGGACCTAGAGACAAAAACTTCTATGGCATTCCTACGTATCCCATGAGGATGGGAATCAAGGCATATATCGTTCAGAGAGGTGTCATGGTAAGGTACAAGTGTCGGGTATAAGAGGAGCATGCAGGTCTAGGACTCAAGCCAAAAGAAGCAGCATTTGATCAATCTTGTTTGTCTTTTAGGGTGAATGAAGGTGTTGTTTTTTTATGAAGCTATAGGCCGGGAATAGAGAATCCAGGTATCACAAATAGAATCATGACAAAGGAAGGAATTGAAAAATGGTATGGTTATCGAACAATACCAATCATGATGTCCCTTAAGTGAGGACGTCACAATGCAGTACCATTTTCTGTCATGCGGCAGGGATGATAATGTCTCAGTTGAGGGTCATGTGATTGGACCATCCATGCATTTTAACGTCCTACAGGACAGACGTTGTAGAGACGGGAATAAAGTGATAGTGTGCATGGTACAATAAAGAATACACGACGTGAATGTGGAAATAATCCCATACCACACTACGCATGATTCCGAGAATGAAACCTCAGGCTGAGGGGCCATAAAATGTTAAGAGGTAGAAAGTAGGAGAGACTAGCTCTCAATTAAGATAAACCTGAAGATGAGTTTCCTGGGTGTTCCCATGTATCCCATGACAATGGGATTCAAGCTACACGTAGTTATTGAAGGTTCTAGTTAACGTCATGCTGGGCAAAATATAGTTCTATGTCATGCAAGACTGTAGGTAGGAGGGACTAGTTCTTGGAGGGGGTTTATGTGGTGTGGCTATTGCAAACCTGACGTGAATGAGGGAAGAAGCCCATACACACCACACAAGGATACCGTATAAGTGTGGGGGCCTAAAAGGAAGATTATAAGTGATAAATTAGTGAAAGTAATATATCCCGAAAGACGAGATGTCTGGGTGTTCCTATGTATCCCATGAGGATGAGAATCAAGAAACACATAGTTCTCACAAAGGGGAAATACAAAAAGATATTAGTTTAAGGACTTAAAACTCAGACCATGGAAAATTGGACTATTCCAAGTAATTTTAGACATTAATCTGATCCCTAATCCCACATGAGTTAAACTCAGTTTAGGAAACAAGCGCGGATAAGGTATTTTCAATATGTGAAATACATGCAATGCGGAAATCGGTGGAGCCCCAAATGATTGCCTTATTGCAGATTTTTCCTCCTAACGTGCAGATGCACACTAAGGAATAATACCAAGAGTTTCGAAGATCTACTTGGACATGATGAGGTAGAGAACGATGTGAATCATGTTACCGATATTTTGGGCTTCATAGGGTTGGTGTGACGATGTAATATAACTATTGACCATGTTTGAAATATAGCATCCATATCGTGTTAGCCTGAAATGGGGAAAAATAAAATGATCATCGACCGCTAACCATATTCGCAACGCGGGACGTATATTGATTTTTTGTGTGAAACCCTTGAGGAAGTTGGATCATAATGGTAGGAGATCCCTTAGGCCTAACTTCCATTCCATTTGGGGGTCCCTTTGGGTGTGAAAGGTGATGGAAGCACTAATGACGGGGAACACGAAGCCTAAGAAATGGGTGAAATCATGATTGGGTAGAATCTCACATTCGAGATGCTAAACCAGAGTATCCTTGGGCACATATGTTAATCGCTGAAGAGTGCCAAGGGGCTCATCTTGAGAGAGGTCGATTTGAAAAGACGACTATAGCACAAGGGTATGGAAAACTCTCAGGAGGAGGAAGTAACTGGAATGGTTGTTAGAAAACCCGGTGTGAATGAGGACATATTCCCATACCACACTATATATTCCTCTCTCTAGGGAAATGAAGGCCAAGGGGCCATGATGAGAGGGAGATTACTGAGATATTTGGCAGGAGCCAAAGTCTATATGTTCAGGTTGTTCTACGTATCCTATGAGGATTGGAATCAAGCCACATGTAGTTCTTGAAGGGAGTAATGTGCAGTTTATTATCTTGAAGTAAGGATGATAATAGGTAAGAAACCCCGCATATAAGAGGTGTATGATGCAGCGATTAACCCTATTCGAATGTAGACATAATCCCATTCCACACTGTACAACCCTAAGTGAGAACCTAGGACAGGGGCCCAAAAAGGCTATGGGGACAAAAAAGGCCAAGGGGTCTATAATGGCCAAGGGGCCTGAGGCTGGGTGTCCCAGACAATGGTATCCATATGACCTCTTTTGTGGTTTCCACCTCATCAGAGCTCCTAATCCCATGTGATCAGTGCTTGGTGTGGGAAATAAGGAGCCAAACTCGTCTCTCCCTATCAGATAGGGGTTTAATATTAGGCATCACCCGAAGGGAGTTCATCGATTGGAGAAAAAACGAGGCAGAATGAACCCCTACTATAAATGTTTGGGACATTGTGGGGTGGCTCTAATGACAAAGGATAGCTATTGACCATGTTCAAAACATAACTACTCTATAGTGACATGGACTGGGATAAAAAATGATCATCGACTGCTGACCATATTCACAATGCCGGACATGTATCAGTTTTTTGCTCAACATCCCTGAGGGAATTGGACCAAAGTTGTAGGAGAGACCTTCGAACTAGCATCCCTGCCATTCGGGGTCCCTTCTGGATTGGAAATATGATGGAGTCCCAATCAAAGGAGTCAGTGACGCATAGTTGTCCCAATCCTTGAAAAAGGAGAACACCTCGAAGGAGTGGGATGTATGGCTGGATTGAGATGATCTCGATGTGTATTGGGGAAAAGCCTACACCACAACATATGTCTTTACTTGAGGGAGGAATCTGTTGTTTGGGCTGCACCAACAGAAAAAAAATTCAGGCATTCCTACGTATCCCATGAGGATGGGAATAGAGCCGTACATGGTTCTTGATGTCCAAGTAGTTTAGCATCATATGGTGAGGACATGGGATGATAGATGAATGAGGAGTGGTAACTTGGTGTGATCGTTATAATCTTGACATTAGTGGGGCTATGGAAGACAATACCATATCATGCAAAGACCCTCCGAGAGAACTACACCCTGGGGGATAGTCAAAGAGAAGAGTTTGACGGCTGGGCTCAAGACGAAATGCTTGAGCTTTCCTACGTATCCCATGCCGATGGGAATCAAGCCACACATAGTTCTAAGGGTTCAGTTTAACGTCTTGCAGGATGACATATATTTTAATGTCAAATGGGACGTTTTACAGTTTATAGTCATGTAGGACCAAATAGTTTATGGTCATGCAGGACCGAACAGTTCAGGGTATGGCTGGACCATCATGCAGTATAGGGTCATGCGGGGCCGTCCAATTTACGGTTATGTAGGACCATCAGGCTTAGGAAAAGTATTTCATGAAGAACTTGTAATTGATGGGAGGAGTTATAAGATCACCATCCATGGTCACGAGGTATTATGCACCATTGGAGTAAACCCTATGAGTTATGTAAGGTCCTTCCCATTTGGGCTCTAACTTGGGTGGTTTCCTGCCAGGGATCATTGGTGTTTGGAGGGCCAATCCCAGGTCGCCTTTTAGAAAATAGAGGAGGATAACCTTCTTGTGGAAGTATCTAGCTATCTTATTCTGATGCCCTTCTAGATTATGCAGGGCATGAACCCTATTCTCATGAAGTGATTCCAATTCATCCTGACGAATTTCATCTATCTTATCTTGAACCTGCTAATCATAGAACTTTGTGCGTAATGAAGGAAGCTAGATCTCGATGGCCAGGACAGCCTCATCTCCGTACACCAAGGAATATGGGGTCACCTTGGTGGAATTACGAGTCGTAATATGATAATCCTAGAGGGCATTGGGGAGATTTTTTGGCCAACTCATCTTGTTCTAACCAACAATTTTCTCCAAAATTTTAGAGGGGGTTTTTTTGAACACCTCAATCTGCCCATTTTCATGCGCATGATAGAGGGATTTATGGTTAGAACAGATGTTCTACATGGTTTACAAATTATTCAACTCACCTGCTCAGAATATTGTGTTGTTATTGGTGACGATAGTGTGAGGGACTCCAAATCGGTAGATGATATTGGAGCTCATGAAGTCGATGATTGAACTACCCTTGACCTCCTTGAGCAAAACTGCCTCTTCCCACATGGAAAACAAATCCGTAGCGGTCGGGATGAACCAGCATTGGAGAGCGGTCGCCGGTGGATATAGTCCTACGACATCAAGCCCCCACACCACAAATGGCCAAGAGTACTTGGTGGAGTGGAGAGGTTCTAGTGGCTAATGCATAAATATAGCATTAATTTGGCACGCCTGACACCGTTTGGTGAACACGATGCAATCGTGGATCATAGAGGGCCAAAAGTTCCCTAGTATTTGGATCTGATGGGACAACTACGGCCCAGTCTGGTGGCCACCTTCAGGACTGGCATGAACCTCCTTCATGACCTGAGAAATCTCGACTCCTAGGATAAAATGGAAGAGAACACCTTCGAACCCGTGATTGTAGAGGATCTTCTCAACACTGGGACCACTCTGGAGGGTAAACTGGAGCACACGACATCAGATTTTCATGCGCTTGGCCTAGGAGGTAACCATTTTGGAGATACTCGATAAAGGGGGCTCTCCAGTCGGGAGTCACTTCAAGCACTACATCTGAGGAACCCGGGGGTATTGACGTGAAGGATCCAACGGTGAGATAGCTTATCTGCATGTCATCGCCACCATCTGGGTTACGGGATAAATGACTCTTAAATGTTCCATGTGTATAATCAGATCATCCTACTCAAGATCTAAAAGTGATGCAGCCAAGCCGGCTAGGGTATCCACTCCACCATTCTAATATCGAGGTACATGAGTTACTTCCGGCCGAGATAGGAACTGGGCCATTAGCTGGAGAGTTCACTCCAATAATGGTATGATCTCTGGATATCTGATGAAGTACATAATGTTGTTTTTTTATGAATAGGGCGAAATCCCCTTTCACATGCAAATGAGGCACACCAATCTTGAGGGCCAGCTCCAGGATAGTAATAAGAGCCCGATACTCTGCCTCATTTTTGGTGCAGATTTCTGACAAAAGGAATGAGTACGACAGAATGGCTTACGCCGGGGTAATAAGGACAATACCTAGACCTCCTCTATTAACTCTGGGATCATTGATCCTCCTACTGGTGGGGATCTGGGAGGCACCATTGAAGTGAATTTTCCAACATGGGATGACATGATCTACTGAGAGGATTTCCTAATCTAGAATATCTAGGTCTAGGGACTGATCTGTGGGGGTTGGATGGGAACAAAGAAAATCAGCCAGTTCTTGTCCCTTGATAGCCTTCTAAGGCACGAACTTAATGTCAAACTACTGGAGAATCACTTCCCACAATGATAGATGGTCGGAAAACATGGGGAGGATTAGAATATACTTTGGAAGGTCTACCTGAGACACCAGCTCTACCTCATGGTGCTGCAAGTAGTGTCACAATTTTTGTATTGTGAATACCAGCACAAGGAAAATATTTTTGATGGGTGAGTATCTGGTCTCTGTATAGATGAGCATTAGACTGAGGTATTAGAGGTAGTTCATCGTCCCCTCATTGTTCTTCTGGGTGAGAAGGGAAATGAGAGATTGTTCTAGGGAAGTCACATAAAGGACCAGTGGTTTTCTAGAGACGGGTGGAATCAAGACCGGAGGGTGGAGCCGATACTGCTTGATTTCCTCCAACGTTTTCTTTCACACTTCGCCCGATTCATAGGTGGTGCCTTTCTTCATGTGCTGAGAAAATGGATTACACTTTCCCGTCAGATTCGCAATAAATCGGCGTATATATACTAAGTGGCCTTGGAAACCTCCAAGCTCCCGAATACTACTGGGGGAAGGCATCTGGCTGATTTTCAGGATGTTCTTTGGGTCGATCTCGAGGCCTCTATATCTGAAAATGAAGCCAAGAAATTTTCTGGAGCTGACTCCGAATGCACACTTCAATGGGTTATTCTTCAGGTGGTGAGAATACAGGAAGCTAAACACTTTCTCAAGATCCATGATATGATCCCGGCACTGGAGGGATTTGACAACTAGATCATCCACATAACATTCTGCCAATGTCCTGAGGATTGGCTAAAAAATGTGGTGCATGGCCCGCTGATTGGTGTCACCTTCATTCTTTAAGCCAAAGGACATGCCCTGGTAACGAAACATACCATCTGGCACTATGAAAGCTATGGACTCCTCGTCATCGAGGGCCATCGAGATCTGATTGTATCTGGAGTAACCCTCCATGAAGGAGAGGTCCTAGAACCTAACAGTAGCATCAATCAAAAATTCCTTCATAAGAAGTGGAAAATCATCCTTCGGAAAGTGACGGTTGAGATCCCGGAAGTCGATGCAGACTCTAATATATCTATTCTTCTTCTTGACTTGTAATATTTTGGCCATCCATTTATGGTACTAGTCCTCCATTATAAAGTTTTCCCTGATGAGCTTGTCATCTTCGGCCTCAACAATGGCACCGTGAGAAGGTTGCATCTTTCTGGGAGGCTTCTTGATCCCGCGATGATTTTTTGAGAGACCGAGGCAGTGGATGGTTACCTGAGGATCTTTCCATGGAATCTTTTCACAACTTTAGGATAACATGTCACAGTGTTTCTTCAAGAAGTCTATGTACCGTTGTTGCTCTTCAAGGGTCATGGTGGAACAGATCAATGTGGGTCTCGTATCTGCCTTGCTACCAAGGTTCACCTGTACGAGTTCATCGACTATGGTGGAGACGCCATATTCAAAGGCCGAGGGAGCATCCTCCAAATCCTCTTATTCACTTGTGTAGGAGGGATCCCTAGTGGGAGGAGCTACCTATGGGTTGGGAGATCCTGATGAGAGGCTAGTACCAGCTTGAGCAGCAGTTTCCATTGCATCAAGAGATTCTTTGGCTATCGAGACCATAACAATGAAGGCTGTTGACCCGATCCCATCTGGTATTTGGTGAAACATGACACACTGGATGATATACAAGAAATAGTGGTGTGTCAGATTGAGACGGTTGATTCCAGCTCGGCGAAACAGGCACATATGACATACTACTATTGCCATGGGGTGGACATCCCGATACCTTACGTGGGTAGGAGGCTCTGGGATCACCTGGGCCTAATTTGTGTAGTAGTATGAGATGATTTTCCACCGTCACTTTTACATGGTAATATTCTTCTCCCATGTACCATAGACAACAAAACATTGCCCCATGTTGGGGGTTGTGGCCTCCAATCAATGGATTTGGAAGATTTCTGCGTTATCCAGACCTGCCCAGGGGTCAGTTTCAACCATGACGGGTTCAACCTCCCGGGCCTAAATCTACTTGTCCTTGTTTTTGTAATAGTCATCATCTATCTAGTGAGCTTAACAAGAGGAAAATGTATAATTATCCTCTTGGAGTTTTCCCACTCGACCTTTGAAAGAGTACTTGAGGAATTGGTGATACGATGAGGGGACCACCATGTAACACCCAGAGATTTTATGACATATATTCTTTTTAATTTCTTTCATGCCTTGTGTTATACGCTACAGAAAAATTAGTTTATTCTATATGCAACACCGAATTAGCTTGCAGTATACACAACACTATTCTTGGATCGTGTTACACACAATTTACACTTCGTTTGATAGTAGTTATTCTACACAACATTGAGTGTATATGTATATATATATAGATATTCAATGTATAAATTAAATATGGTTGGATTCTATTATACACAACAACAAAGGAGTCTTACACTACATGTAACCCTAACTTGGCTTGCATTACACGCAATTGTGACCTTCATCGATAGCGTGTGTTGTACGCAATACCGAGTTTCACTAAACAACGTTATATTGTTATAATATTATTATGGACTAGCCATTATGAATAGTATTAACTAAATTTTTAATTTTATAACATTATTATTCATCATACACATTTTCTAGAACATGGTAACAGAATAAAATAAATTTTCGGGTAAAATATGTATTTTAAAAAAAATGCAGTTCTGCCACCTTTTGATGGAGCACCCACTTTAAATATAGTTTTTGACATGTTTATAAGTTCAATATTAAAAAATAAAATTCTTCATTGGAATCAGGATATAAAAATTTACTTTGGATAAATTTTTCATATTATGCTGATAACATTCATATTTTAATTAATAGTACAAACTTGCTATATATTAATTAAAAACAACTATTTTAATTGTAATAATTCTTATGGATAAATTATAATATTGAAAGGTTTTAAAGTATAAATAGAATATATTTTTACCATTTAATATAATTTATGTCATTATCATTGATTTTACATTAATTCATAAGTAAAATAATTTCAATCTTTTGCAATGTTTTAACTTTGAAAACTCATTTTCTTAACAGCGGGATTAATTTTAAATTAATTTCTTAAAATTTTGTGATTTGAATTTGAAAAAATGGATTCCATATTTGGAATCAGTAGGTCCAAACTATGTTAATAGGCTACTTTTTATTTTTAGGTGTTATGAATAGTAACTACAGTAGTTTTTATCTACTTCAGTTGAAGATAAATCTGGTAATTAATTGTAATCCTAAGAATATAAAATTACCCTAACACATGCCAAAATTATATTGTATGACTAAAAGTAGACCCATATCACCTAAGGGTCGGATTAGAGTCATTTTATGGACTTTTGACCATGAAAATAATCTAATTATTATTAAAACCAAAGAAAGTGACAACATGTCACTCTGTTAAATCTTATATGTATAATAATATTAATTTAGTGATAAACATCATGAAATTTCGAAAATTAATAGTATCCAGAAAGATAGAAAAATTATCTACATCATGAGAATTTATTTATAATTTTTAGTGATTAAATAAATGTCATTAATGGTGACACAATAGTGATGTCGAAATTGTTTATTTAGTGAAAAATAAATAATATAGTTTTATTAAAATAACAATACCTATCAAGAGGACCAGAAACATTACCAAACATTATTGGTAGAGTATATATATACCCTAAGCATACAAGGGTCTATTTTTGGACCATTTGGAGCCTTATAAAACCGATCATGACATTTACATTATTTTATTTTAAATGATGTCAAAGATGTCACCTTCATAATTTAATAAATATAAAAATTTAAATTTTGTGATTTTAAGATAATAAATTCAATTAAAAATAATATTATAAAAGTTATTATATTTATCTTCATCATAGAATTTTATTTTTAATTTTTATGAAACAAATAAGTATATTAAATAATTATACAGAAATGTTGAATAATTATTTTATTAAGCGATATACCAAATAAATGGTTTTAAAATTATTAAACTAAATATTATATGAACTATTTGATGTGATCCAATAATTTTATAGATACATATGACATGTTATAAATCTATTAATACTTTTATTTCGAACATATCTTCTGTGAGGATGTTATGTAAATTCAAATAAATGAATAGTGTCAAAATTGACACTATTGTTATTTTATAAAAATAACATAATATAAAATTGTTTAAAAATTACAAAAATATTTAAAAATTATGAATTAAAATTTATATGGTCCAAAATGTAATTAAATATCCAATTATGTAAAATTAAAAACATATAATTAATTATTTATAATGATTTAACATTTAGAAGTTTATTACCACAAATAAAATTAAATAGATTATATATGGATAAATCAAGTTGAGAATGTTTAAAATAAATTTAAAACTTATATAAATTTTATTGGTTGATGAGATTTAAACCCTATATCATCTAATATAGATATTTTAGTCATTTTTAGGTTTTTAAGTGGTGTTGGAATTTATTATAAATTAATATTTCTTATAATTCCAAAGGTGCTCCTCTCCTCCCTTATAAGAGGACACCTCCTCCCTCTCCCCCTCACACCACTTTGGTCATTCAAGCTCGTCCAACCCCATCCAATTTCTCTTCTAAACTTCCTAGAAACATCCTAGAGGTCCTGGTCTTCTTCAAAGACCAATCTTAGTGCCCTAATAGCATATTTCAAAGAGGCATGTCGAAGAAGAGGTAATATATGTTACCAATTCTTTCAAATTTATTTCTTCTTCTACTTATTCTTCTTTAGTTGTTTAAATATGAATTAATAACATTAGTATCACTCATATATTGATATGTTATTATAAATATGAAACAACCCCTTTTCACCTTCTATCCATCCTACAGAAAATGAAATCGCCGCACGTGCATACGTACAGAATATCGTCTCCACACAGTGGTGTAATTTATTTTCCACCACCACCTTACTTGGATGGGTATAATGGTGTAAAGAATAACTATATATGATTATTATAACATAATAATTATTCTAATATATTATATCATTCAAACAAATTCCATTCAATAAATATGGGAATGATATCATCGCTCATGCGTACGTACAGATTACCGTCTCCCCAACGCGATGAGATTCATTTTCCATGTTAAAAATTCAGGAATGTTTATAAAGTGTAAATAATAAGTAATCATGAAATATATGACATAATAATGCTACTGGATTTATTTATATATATATATATGTATTTCATCTACTTAATTCCATTCAATTCAATAAGGAAATGAAAACAGTGTTCATGCGTACGTACGACCTACCGTCTCCATGAACGGTGTATTTATTTCCATTTATTGATCTATTATATATATGTATATTATGAATATATATTATATATAAATCATGTTTTATATTCTGTAATTAAGTAATCATGATCTAAGTAATCATATTAACAATTACAAGTCAAAACACGGACAATAAATGAAATGATTTTACCCAAAACGCTACTTTAACATGAATTTACAAAAGAACGGGTAATATAAAGTCATAAGTGAACCATATATGATATCATAACAATGAAGATGCTTCATTAATAATTAAATGAGATTATTTATATCATTATATAGGAGGTTCAGATACGTACGAAGCATATCGGACCTAAGGTAAGGGATAATTATTCCAATCTCATTCTTATCTGAGATTGTTTATTCGTAAGTATTTATTGGGGTTATGTTTATTATCCATGTCCATATTTTCTCAAAATGTTTTCAAAAAATGTTTACCTTTATTCAATTTATGTTTAATTCCATTTTTATTCTTTTTTACTTTTACCACATCGTATGGAAGGAATCTTTCTTTTGTTTACCATACGAGGTACGTTTTGACTTTTTCGGTAAAAGTACGAGAAGAATGTTATTTTAACTTATACGGTATGAACTGATTTTTACGATATCATAACACCTTATTTTCATGAATATCACTCTACAAGATTTCATGACTATTTTCAACAAAATAATTTTATTTTAAAGTTGACTGACATATTGTGAAAAGAAAATGATTTTCAAAAGGAAAGGATATTTTCCTCAAGAATTCATTTCAAGTGCTTTATCAAAACCATTTTCCATCTAATATGGAATTATTTCATATGTGTATGTTTCAAGTATAATTTCTCTATGATTTAAATGATTTCACTTCTCTTATAATGAAATGATATCCATTTGTTTTATATGGATTATGATATGATGGAATGTTGTTTATGAAACCCATTTTATTAGTTGGGTTATTATGAATGATGTGTGTTTATTTTGTGGCACACAAAAGAATGATTTCATTATTAGATGGGTGGTACCTATATCACCATACAATGAATTGGGAAAAGATTTATATCTCATGAGATATACATGGTTGGAACGGAAAGTTAATCTGGTTCAGTGATACATGAGTGGAATGAAGAGTGAACTCGGTTCAGTAATGGACTTTGCCTGCAATGATAGTCTTGGAAATGAGTATTGACTAAAATTAAAATTATTTTCTATGATTATGTGTGTATTTCACAAAGTCTCATGTTTTAAGTTATGATTATTGGGATTACATTTCACAACTATGATTTATCCCATGTTATGATATTATGATCTCTTTTGCAGGTTAAGATATTAAAAATGTTATGTTCTTATGAATATGATATGATTGATTTTTCTTTTTTTACCATTACTAAGCATTTGAGCTCACCCTTTATATGGTTTATTTTCCCCAAGAGGTAAAGAAATTTTTTAGGTAACAACAAAAGGGCAGATCTTTATGAGAGATGTTGGAGATCCTTCACCAAGATTTGAAGATTATGTTCCAAGTTTCCAAAGACACTAAACTATTACAGTCTTTGTGTGTCTTTTTTTGTTATGTATTATGTATTTTGAAAAATTAATGTAATGTCCATGTACGTCAAGCTTTGTGTTTCTACTGTTGGTATCATAGGAAAGGTTTAGTTAACCTTTGGAAACTAGGATGCGAAAACTTTAGTGTTATCCCTAGAGATATTTCTAAGGTATGTCTAGGGATGTCCCTAAGGTTAAGTATAAGTATAGGTTATAGTCCTAGAATTATGGTAACAATCCTAGAAATAAGTCTAAGATGTTATATATTGAAGGTACTCCCCCTTTATTATGTTGTTTTCCCTAGCATGATTTTTTCCTCTCACACTATTCTTTTTGGGTTTTAGACGATGGATGGAACCCAAAGCAACCATGTTGATAAATGTAATGGATGATGCAATGATTTTCCCCCTGAACAATCCAAAGTTATGGGAGATGGAGTGCAAAACCTTATTGTTATACTTACACAAGCTATGAATCAATCTGGACTTCTAAATGAGCATAGAAGTGAACAATATTCTATTTAGTCCTTCATGAGGAAAAGTCCACCTTCTTTCAGTCGGTCTTATGATCCACTTGTTGATGAAGAATGGATTAGTACCATTGAAAAGATATTTTTCATACTTCAATTTTTGGAACATGAAAATTTTATTCTGGCTATTTACTGTTTAGAAGGTGAAGTAGATCAATGGTGAACTCTAATTAATAATACGAGGCCTCGAGATGAAATTGAATCCATGGAATGGGATGAGTTCAAGAACTTATTTTTCAATAAGTACTTCCCTCGTATCCTTTGAAAAATGATAGAAAATGATTTCCTTGAGCTTAAGAAAAAGGATGATGATTCTGTTGGTATATATGAAGAGAATTTTACGAGACTTTCAAGGTATGCATCTTTCTTTGTCATCCAACCTGAATGTAATGTTGATCGATTCATCAGTGGCTTAAAACCAATTCTTCAAAGGGAATTAGATACAAGAGACTTTAGTAGCTATGAATAAATTGTGTGTTGTGCAATCAAGGTAGAAATAGAAGTTGGTATTACATATTTATCTCATGGTTTTGATGATAAACGAAAGATGGATTTCAAGGAGAAATCTCGGAATAATGGTGAAAAGAAGATGAATGTTTCTTTATGCTCAAAGTGTGGAAAGAAGAATGGTGGAGATTGTATTAAAGGGACTATAAAATGTTTTAAGTGTGGAAAAGATGGTCATCGAGTAGCTGAGTGTCGATGTAATTGAAAAAGGGTTGCAATAGATGTGAATAAAGAAAATACTGTAGAGAACTCACCACCAACACTTCAATTCTTCAAGTGCAAGGAAATGGGGAATAATGCGAATCAATTCTATAATCCAAGGGTTAATGATGATCAACTTGAGAAACCTATTAAGGAAAAGGACAAAGGAAAGTCACATGCGATCACTATTAGCAATGCTGAGTGTGACAACAATGTGGTGGAATGATTATGTGTTTATTCCAAAATAATGTTTTTGAACCTCATTTATAGTAATAGTGGAACATTGGAATATCTCTGTAATGGTATATTGTGGTTTTTGATAATTATATGGTACTGGTAACCATGAAAAGTGATTCAAATATTTTGGAAAGAAGATGATATGTTCATAATGAAGGGATAAGGGAAAAAAATTAAATGGTTGATAGTATTAATGAGCTCATAACTGGTATGAGGAAAAAGTGATATCATGGTTTGAGTATATAGAATTTTTGGGATTTTGGTATGTAGAAAGAGTTAGATTTTGATAGAATTCATGTTCTCACTAATGTTTATTGGGTATTCATTTTTTAAGAGAATACATTATTAAGGTATTCACATGTCTGGAATGTGACCAACAAGATATATTTTATGATATATGGGGGATAAATGATGGTATTCATATGCTCAGTAGATGACATTTCTAGTAATTATTTTCTTTATACTATGTTCTTGGATAGAAGTATTTTGGATAAGCCTAAATATTGGAATGAATTACGATAAAAAAATTTAAGGCTAGATCTTTTTTCGATATTATTCCAGGAATGTTATAATAGTGTAGTTTTAGAAAAAGGACAACCCATAGGATGGGCAAAAACCCATATCGTCGGACAAGGCTGCGGGAATCGAACCCACAACCGAAGTGTGACAGAACTTTAGTGCCAACCACTGGCCTACAGGATGTCGCTGGTTAGTATAAACTAGTTTTATTTTATTATGTGGTATGATAGATGAAGTATAAGTTCATTTTTGGGATCATATATGATTAACCTCACCATAAATGGACTTATGTATATTTGATATCTTTTGCTAACCTTTTGATTGAAATAGATGGAATGTCCCATCATTCTATCACATGATCAGCTAACTCTTCATGAATAACAAATTCAACTTCATTTCATTAAGAGATGAAGTATAAATTGTTCAAGTCATGAACAATAGTGAGATTGTACCAAAATATTGTAAGTATTTCTTTTAATTCATCAACTTAAGAGAAATGATCTTGAAAACCAAAAATATTGTCCTAGCTCCCTCATTTCTGATGAATCATATGGTCCCATAGATCATCACAAATTTATGGCTTTGTGACTGTTGGATTTATCATAGCCATGTCCTCTACCACTCTCCATCAGAACTTGATGGTTAGATTTCTCTTCAATATCCATATTTTCACCTATGTTATCCTATGAGGAAACCTAGTTATTAGTTAATTTGGGTAACCGTTACATTTCATACTATAGTTTTTAAAGAAAAGTTTTGGTATTCCTTTTTATGATGTAGGTTTCTATGAAAAAAACTATTATGTAATAAACCATTTATAAGCCCGACGAATTTCAAGGGAGAAATTAATTTTAAGGGGGGTAGAATGTAGCACCCCAAGATTTTATGAGATATATTATTTTAAATTTTTTTCATTTCTTGTGTTATACGCTACACCAAAATTATTTTGTTCTATACGCAACACCGTATTAACTTGCAGTATACGCAACACTATTATTGGATTGTGTTACACACAATTTAATGTTCGTTTGATAGTAGTCATTCTATGAAACATTGAGTGTATATATATATATATTCAATGTATAAATGAAATATGGTTGAATTCTGTTATATTCGACAACAAATGAGTCTTTCACTACATGCAACCCAAACTTGGCTTTCATTACACGCAATTGTGACCTTCCCCGATAGCGTGTGTTGTACGCAATACCGGGTTTCACTAAACAACGATATATTGTTATAATATTATTATGGAATAGCCGTTATGAATAGTATTAACTACATTTTGAATTTTATAACATTATTATTCATCATACACATTTTCTATAACATGGTATGAGAATATAATAATGTTTTTGGGTAAAATATGTATTTTTCAATAAATGCAGTTTTCCCGCATTTTGATGGCACACCCACATTAAATGTAGTTTTTGACATTTTTATAAGTTAAATTTGACAAAATAAAATTCTTCTTTGGAATAAGGATATAAAATTTTACTTTGGATAAATTTTTCATATTATACAGATAACTTTCATATTTTAATGAATAGTAAAAAACACTATATTTTAATTAAAAACAACTTTTTTCATCGTAATAATTTATATGGATAAATTATAATATTGAATGGGTTTAAAGTATAAATAGAATATATTTCTACCATTTAATATAATTTATGTCATTATCATTGATTTTACATTGAATTCATAAGTAAAATAATTTCAATCTTTTGCAATGTTTTAACTTTTAAAACTCAATTTCTTAACATCGAGATTAATTTTAAATTAATTTATGAAACTTCTGTAATTTGAATTTGGAAAAATTGATTTCATATTTGGAATCATTAGGTCCAAAGTATGTTAATAAGCTACTTTTTATTTTTAGGCATTATGAATAGTAACTACGGTAATTTTTATTTACTTCAGTTAAAGATAAATCCGGTAATTAAGGGCAATCCTAAGATTATAAAATTACTCTAACACATGCCAAAATTATATTGTATGATTAAATGTATACCCATATCACCTAAGGGTCGGATTATATTCATTTTATGGACTTTTTACCATGAAAATAATTTAATTATTATTTAAACCAAAGAAAGTGACAACATGTCACTCTATTAAATATTATAAGTATAATAATTTTCTTTTAGTGATAAAATTCATAACAATTAGAAAATGAATAGTCTACATAAATATAGAAACATTATCTACATCATTAGAATTTATTTAGAATTTTTAGGGATTAAATAATTTTCATTAATGGTGACACAATAGTGATGCAAAAATTGTTTATTTAGTGAAAAATCAATAATATAGTGTTATGAAAATAACAATACCTGTCAAAAGGACCAGAAACATTACCAAACATTATTGGTCGAGTATATATATACCCATATCATACAAGGGTCTATTTGTGGACCGTTTTGAGCCTTATAAAACCGATTGTGACATTTATATTATTTTATTTTAAATGATGTCAAAGATGTCACCTTCATAATTTAATAAATATAACAATTTAAATGTTGTGAAATTAAGATGATAAATTCATTTGAAAATATTTTTATGAATTTTATTACATTTATATTCATCATTGGATTTTAATTTTAATTTTTATGCAACAAATAAATATTTTAAATAATTCTACAAAAATGTTGTAGTAATTATTTTATTAAGAGATATACCAAATAAATGGTTTTAAAAATATTAAAATAAATATTATATAAACTATTTAATGTGCTAAACTAATTTTATAGATACATATGACATGTTATGAATCTATTAAATATTTTAGTTCGAACATATCTTCTGTGATGATTTTATTTAAATTCAAATAAATGAATAGTGTCAAAATTGACAGTATTGTTATTTTATAAAAATAACTTAATATAAAATTGTTTAAAAATTACAAAAATATTTACAAATTATAAATTAAAATTTATATGTTCCAAAATTTCATAAATTATCCAATTATTGACAATTAACAACATATAAGTAATTATTTATAATTATTTAAAATTTAGAATTTTATTACCACAAATAAAATTAAATAGATTATATAAGGATAAATCAAGTAGATAATTTGTAAAATAAATTCCCAACATGTCTAAATTTTATTGGTGGATGATATTTCAACCCTATCTCATCTAATATTCTGATTCGAGTCATTTTGGTGGTGTTTAAGTTGGGTTGGAATTTATTATAAATTAATATTTCTTATAATCCCAAAGGTGTCCCTCTCCTCCCTTATAAAAGGGAACCTCCTCTCTCTCCTCATCACACCACTTTGAGCCATCAATCTCAGACAAACCCTACTAATTTACCTTCTAAACTTCCCTAGAAACATCTTATATGTCTTGGTCTTCTTCAAAGACCAATCTTAGTGCCCTAAGAGGAGATTTCAAAGAGGCGTGTCGAAGAAGAGGTAATATTTGTTACCAATTCATTCAAATTTATTTCTTCTTATACATCATCTTGTTTTGTTGTTTCATTATGAAGTAATAACATAAGTATCACTCATATACTGATAAGTTATTATAAATATGAAACAACCCTATTTCACCTTCTATCCATCATACGGAAAATGAAATCACCGCGCGTGCGTACGTATGGAATACCGTCTCCACTCTGTGGTGTAATCTGTTTTCCACTACCACCTTACTTGGATGGGTATAATGGTGTAAAGAATAACTATATATGATTATTATAAAATCATACTGATTCTGAGATATTATATCATTCACTCCAATTCCCTTCAATAAATATGGGAATGATATCATCACTCGTGCGTACGTACGGATTACCGTCTCCACGATGCGATGAGATTCATTTTCCATGTTAACAATTCAAGAATGATTATAAAGTATATATAATAATTAATCATGAAATATATGACATAATAATGCTACTATAATTATGTACATATATATTTATGTCATCTACTTAATTCCATTCAATTCAATAAGGAAACGAAAATAGCGTTCTTGCGTACGTACGACCTACCATCTCCAAGAAAAGTGTATTTATTTCCATTTATTGATCTATTATATATACGTATATTCTGAATATATATTATATATAAATCATGTTTTATATTATGGAATTTAGTAATCATGATCTAAGTAATCATATTAATAATTACAAGTCAAAACACGGACGACAAATGAAACGATTTTACCCAAAATGCTACTTTAACATGAATTAACAAAACAACGGGCAATATAAAGTCATAAGTGAACCATGTATGATATCATAACAATGAATATGATTCTGTAATAATTCAATGACATTATTTAAATCATTATATAGGATTTTCGGATACGTACGAAGCATATCGGACCTAAGGTAAGGGATAATTATTCCAATCTCATTCTTATGCGAGATTGTTTATTCTTAAGTATTTACTGGGGTTATGTATATTATCCTTGTCCATATGTTCACAAAATATTTTCAAAAAATGTTTACATTTCTTCCATGTATGTTTAAATTCAGTTTTATGCTTTTTTACTTTAACCACATCGTATGGAAGGAATCTTTATTTTGTTTACAATACAAGCTACTTTTTGACTTTTCCAGTAAAAGTACGAGAAGAATGTTTTTTTAATTTATACGGCATGAATGGATTTTTACAATTTCCTAACGTCTTATTTTTATGAAGCTTACTCTACAAGATTTCATGAGTATTTTCAACAAAATACTTCTCTTTTCAAATTGAATGTCATTTTTTGAAAAGAAAATGATTTTCCAAAAGAATGGATATTTTCCTCAAAAATTCATTTCAAGTGCTTTATCAAAATTATTTTCCCTCTAAGATGACATTATTTCATATGTGTATGTTTCAAGTATAATGTCTCTATTATTTACAAGATTTAACTTCTCTTATGATGAAATGATATCCATTTGTTTTATATGGATTATGTTATGATGGAAAGATGTTTTTGAAACACATTTTATTCGTTGGGTTATTATGAATGATGTATGTTTATTTTGTGGCACACGAAAGAATGATTTCATTATGAGATGGCTGGGACCTATATCACCCTCCAATGCATTGGGTAAATATTTATATTTCATGAGATATACATGTCTAGAAGGCAAGTTAATCTGGTTGAGTGATATAGGACTAGAATGAAGAGTGAACTCGGTTCAGTAATGGACTTTGTCTTCTATGATAGTCTTGGCAATGAGTCTTGACTAAAATGAAATGATTTTATATGATTATGTAAGTATGACACAAATTTTCATGTTTTAAGTTATGATTATTGGGATTACATTTCACCACTATGATTTATACCATGTTATGATATTATGATCTCTTTTGCAGGTAAATATATTCAAAATGTTATGTTCTTATGAATATGATATGATTGATATTTATTTTTTTTACCCTTACTAAGCATTTGAGCTCACCCTTTTGTATGTTTTCTTTTCCGTAGGTCAGGAAGAATGGTATTAAGTAGGATATTCCAAAAAGGGTGTCTATATATGATGAAATAAGTGGGAGACAACGTAGATGATTTATGAACCAGTTATTTATGTATCCCAGTTTCTAATGACACTATACCTATACGGTCCATTCCTGATTTTTTATATATTTTAATAAGTGTGATTCAATTTTGAAGAAATAAAAATTTATGTAAATTATGGGTCGTTATACACCACATGCAGGTGGAGCCATGGTTTTCCCATCAACGCATTATACGCGGTGTCTTGAGAGACAACCATAGACTCGGTGCATGAAACTAGGCCACCGAACATGGTCATCAAATGGATCTTACCGACATGGGTCTGTTCTGTCATGTCGTATCTCTGGATTCTTAAATCGTAGGGATTCATGTCATCTATGGATAACCCCTGATTCTGCAGTGTCCATGTTGGTATAAGGTTAATCCCAGAGCCAGTGTCAAAATGACAGTGGCAAACCTCCATGCCGTTAAATTGTCCAGGGATGTATAGTGGGTGGATTTTACCCTATATGGGAGAGCCTTCATCTTCTTGAGAGAACATAATGATGGTCTGGAATTCATAATTCTCGAGCGCTACTGCATGAAAGGCTGTTGCAGGTACTACCTCCTTCTCAAACGAGAGGGGGATTCTTTAAGCCTCATCAAGGGCCTCATGCATATCTAACGAAAGTATAAGGACCTCGATGATGGAAAGGATCATAGGTATATTGTCAAGGTTATTGAGAACATCATACTTCCATGAAAAGCACAAACTTCTGCTTGCAGAAGGCCGCTCTGTGATAGGAGGCATGGTGGGCCATGCTGGCAGGGTCAGCGGAAGACTGGTGCTGGGAATATCCAACTGCTCAATAATCGCATCACGCAGAATAGATATCAGATGAGATCTGGATGACTGAGACCGGCCTATAGCAGGGCGAGGCTGGTTGCGGCATGGTTGAAGTGGCTCTGCCGGATCCAGTAGCACAAACAAAGGTGGGGGAGGGCCTGACGACACCAGATGAAGATGTTGCGTGTGTTGTATTATACGATGGGCCTGCTGTCTGGTCTCAATGGCATGCACGGCCTGGCTGGAGGTGCCAAATGATGTGCCTCAAATACCCATGTGGAGGTGGATCTGCTGACATTGGTGTCTGCTGGGGACGTTAGGGAGGTTCGCATGGCACTCCCCATCATCGGGAGTCATATAAGGATTTACCCACTCCACGGTATTAACCAAAGCTTACCCTTGACTATCATTTGAATAGTCTTCCATTATTGTGTAGATTCTGGGATCAACCCACATCTCTGGAGGCATGAAGTCAATGATTGTGCGAGAAGATGATGGCATTGGGGGCGCATTGCTTTCCATTACGCTGCCGATGCTTTCCCTTCTAAGAAGAGGTCGGTGGAGATCATGATGCAGAAGTAGAGGGTGCATATTTTGAAGGCTTCAGTTGATTCATGCGTGAAAAAATAATACCATGGGAACGAGAAAACATTTTTTGATCCATCCAGTCGTCATACTTATGGGACTCATGGTTAGAAACTTGTTGCCACTCACCATCACTATCGTTGCTGCTGTCTAGACTTACGACGACGCATGCAACATGTGCAGGGTGTGGGCCCAACCATACTATGTTATTATTGACCTGGTCTTGAATCCATTCTTTGAACACATAGAAATTATTGAAGGTGATCCCTATGATCTAGTGATAGGGGCAGAAGTTGGGGCGATCAGTGAGGTTCTCTTCTTCTGGCCTTCTACATTCAGGAAAACGCACAATCCCTTATTCCTAGGCTCTCTAGAAATAGCCGAGGACCTGATTCTCATTGAATGAGTAGGTCTAGTTTCTTCTTTCTGAAAATTTAGTCCTTGGAACATGGCCCTAATGTGGAGCTTTAGGATCCTTTCAAGGAGGCGAGGACTGGTTGTCACGCCAAGACGGTGGCGACGCATTTGTCGGGGGCACCAGTCGATTCTGAGGAAGCGCTACTGGGCTGGAGGCTTCGCCTGTGGTAGCGGGCCTCTACATGGCTATGGAAGTGGCTCCACTGGTAATAATTCATGCTGTTTGGGGGAATCTATTTGGGCCACCGCGGAAGGCTTGGTTCTGACAGCCCTTCTTGTGGGAATTTTTTGAGGCAACAGACGTGTTTTGCTGGCCTATTGCACGGATTCTTCTAGGTTCTGGGACATATCAGAGAAGTATCAAAATCCCCCAGGGTATTTTTGGGTTATCAGAGAGGGACCCAATTCCTTCATGACATTTCCTACACACATCATTAGTAATCGCTCCTGAGTTAGTGGCATGTCAAGGGAATATGTAAGCCCTTTCCACTGGGCAATGTAGTCCGCGACACGGTCAGCAGGCCTTTGTTTGGAGTTCACGTGGTCTGCGGTGAACTTTTCCCACGTGGTGGAGTAGAAATGGTAGATTAATTTCCTACAAAGGTCCTCCCATATTGATACGGATCCTATGGGAAGCTGGTTTTACTAGACGAATGCAGGACCCTACAATGTCTGGAAAAAGCAGTGGAGCTCAGCAGCCTCCTACTATGCTGGAGTCCCTACCATGGGACCACACCTTGAGTTGAAGTGGCCCAGGTGCTGCGGTGGTTGCCCCGTCCCATTAAAGGGGGAGAAGTTGGGATTCCCAAAACCCGGAGGTGCGGACATATCATCCACCCATGCTGGATATGGCATGCCATTAGAAGGGATTTCCACCTGTCGTATTTCCCACTCCTCTAGGAAGGGAATGAGTGTCTTCATTTGATCATCTGGGTGGGGGTCCCTATTTTGACAAGTATCACTTACCATGAGCATGTTGGTGGGTTCTTCAACATTGTTAGCAGGCCCAGCAGCTCGTGGAGCGGCTGGCGGCACGACCGTCAGGGCGATTGGGGGAGCCCGAGCTGGGTCCCTTGGATCATTGCACCATTCAGGGGGTTTTGAGATACATACCAGGCCCTCTTGCCATAATTTTCAGCCACATCCCTGTCTATGAGGGCAGGATGGTGAGGGTTTCCTAGTGGCAGATCACCAAGAGGATGTTTTTCCGGGGCCTACTGCCCTAGCCTAGGATCACTGTAGTCTGTCCATCGCACTACAACACGTTCATCCAAGGGTTTATCGACCAACTTCCTCTTCTCAGTAATTTGCTACCATAATTTGGATTTCTCGGGGTCTTCCTCCGTCTTCGGCACTGAGGCGGACAGGTTGGACTGCTTTGTAGATCCGACATGCTCTTTACCCTTACCATAATTCCAGCTGAGTACTAATGTCTTAGTGGGAACAGGGTGACCTAGTAGGTTCCTCTACTGGGGAGTGACCCTACTCGATGTTTCCAATAGTGGTGGAACAGCCTCAGGTGGTAATTCCCCTTCAAGAAGCTCAAATTCATCCTCCTTGTCCACTATGTTGGTCATGTTAGCCATGACCCTTCTGGGGGGCATGTCCTCGATATCACCTAGAAGGTCGGGCTTCCACCGAATAGGAATGAAGAGGAGGGTAGCATACTACCCACAACCACATATTTGAGCATGGGGGGATGCCTCCTTGATAATTTAGCGGAGTACCTTGAAACTCTAAATGCATCATTGTTGGGGGGCCTTACGGCGGCCTGGTGACTTGGGGCGCTAGGCCACCGGGAGTACAGCCAAATCATCTAGACGACATTGATCGATAATGTATTCAAAATGGTATTGTCTCCTAGGATAAACCACTCACTGATTATGATGGTGAAAGTCCATCAACCAAAGGGTTTGGCGGAAACATTCAATCACTTTTGGGGTGAGGGATTCTGGTGTGCAAAAATTCGGTGCTTCCACAGGCCAGAACATCTCAGTGAAGTGGTCTGCTGTGAAGATGTTCCATAAGATACTCAGCTTAGATTTCGTGTCTATCCATTGATTTACTCATTCATCAATTAGGGTTGGCTGGGGAACTGGAAGCAGTACTAAGGGAGACCACTGGGACGACAGGCTGGCCGATGGAGAGTACAACGAGTGGGCTGACTGGCCACCAAATTGCGGGTTTTCCTTAGAAGAGTGTAGCGACCTTTCCGCTACATCATAGTAAGATGGGATGACGTTCGTAGTTCCAGGATCAGGGGATAGGTAGACTGGCAATATGCTGCATTTCTGCTCGCCTTCAATTGGTCCCCAGAATAGTTTTCGCAATCTCTTGTCGAGGTAGAGAGCGCTTCTAGTGACGATGGTGGTGATTACATGACTGTAACCCATGGTACTACCGTATTATCATCCTCTTGGATATATCGACAGAGGGAGGTGGGAATCTAATGGACCTCACATACAGAAGTACTATTTTGATGCACCTCGTTCCTATCCCTGCCCTTGACTCGGATGAGCAAGCGGGCAGTTCCCATGATGAGTCGTAATCTGCTTATGAGTCTGAGAAGTGTACTGGTTTGATCATTGTCTAGACCTTCCCAGAATTCTTCTTATGGTGGCGAAGGCCCGCTTTCGTGCCCCTGGGTGGCTCCTCAGGACATGGC
This sequence comes from Viscum album, assembly GCA_963277665.1. Taxonomy (NCBI): domain Eukaryota; kingdom Viridiplantae; phylum Streptophyta; class Magnoliopsida; order Santalales; family Viscaceae; genus Viscum; species Viscum album. The sequence continues at coordinate 1,772,772,057 of OY728152.1, forward strand.
CGATTTCTAACATGGGGTCCTTTTGTTGTACTAGTACTGAGTTGGAGAGGGTTTCTATCTGAGTAAGATGGGGTGCGAGGAGCACCGGGAAAAATGTCAAATGGGACATGTTAAGAAACTCCATGAATAAGGTTGGAGTGGGAAAGAACTCCGCTATAATTGGCAGGAGAATGGGAAGGACCTATATGCTTGTTTCCCCTGGTGACCTCAATATGAGGAGGTTCCTTATACCAGTCTAGCTGAACATGGGTAGGACCTTCATGTTGGGTGCTAGTGAGCTGAGGCTGGCCTTAACCAATATAGTTACCGAGGCGAGGAATACCTTCTCTAGTTGCTAATAGGACATGAAGAGAATCCCCATGTTGAGGAGAGACCGGTCCTACAATGTCCCTACATCGACAGTTTGGCACAGGAGAAATGACTCCATACTCACTATAATGGGCACGGGAAATACTTTTGTACCGAGTGTCACCACCATGGGGAGGACCCTCATTTGGATTGAGGGTGGAATGGGGCGGACCTCCACGCCGAGCCTTGAAGCAGGGAAGGCCCGCACTCTCCATGGTAGTGGTAGGGGAAGGACCTCCACACTGGGTGGCATCGCTGCGGGTTAGCTTACAGAGGCCACTGCTTGTGCCTGGGACCAAGAGAGTCGACCCAGCCTACCTGTGGGGTGATTGGGGCCTCGATCCTAGCTGGGTGTATATGTTCCCCTATATAGTGTATACAAGGAACTGATGATATATGTCATCGGTGGATCGCACCATAGTAATCATCGATATTGATGATCCTTGGCGGGCGTCCTCTTCATCTTGAATCTGACACTGGCATCGGGTCGGATGAACTAGAGCCGGTGGTGCAGGTACGTGGCTTACCTACTCCTCATCCAAAAATACCAGGTGGCGGAACTGATGCGGTAGGGTGGGAGCCCTCGCTGGGAGCCCTTGGAATGGGAATCTGACTGGGCTGGGCTGGATGTCACCTACCACATTATCGTAAGGTAGGGAGACATCAATTTGTTCTGGGGAGAGGATCATGAAACAGTTATATGTCGGCATGGGGAGAAGTGTCTCTCTGCACAGCCCTCAAGAGAAGCATTGACAATGAGGCTCAAACACCTCCAAATACTTTCGGGCCATATCCCATATAGGGATGACCCCCTCCTCCTCATAACGACGCACGAGTTTGTTGATTACCCTTCGTTGGATATCCTCGGATGGGGAGATGGGGTGTGGACACCCCATGACCATGGGTGTGAAGGCTGTCATGGAAGAGGTGGAACCATATGGGAATGTCATGTTTGCGCTGCCCCTTCCATTGTGTCAGTGTACAGGGGGGTGATCGTGTTTCAGGTGTTGCAACCTGATTCCTGGAAGTATAGATATTAACTCGTCAGTGCTAAAATAAAACACAATGGACAACCAAAGCCCCAAAGAAATTCTTTCTTCCATGACCTGTAATAGGGATCCACGCTAACAATGTCACAGAATGGGATGTCCAAAGTTATACTACCCCAACTTCTGTTGAGTTTCATGACAGGCCCGCTATTTTTCATGAAGGACTCGGTGCCACATAATAGGATCTGGTGACATGCTAATCCATTTATGCCTCGAATTATATTAATCTTCATGTTGAGTAGACAAATTTCACATCGGGTTCACCATTTATGTTTCCAAATCTTTTGCTACGGCGCGCGCATCCATCTCGTTTGGTGGGATGAAAATACTGTATGTTTCCCTGCATTCCAACGTTCCATAGGTGTGCAGCATCCACTCTTTGTTTAGGGATGTTTTCTCCTTGATCTAAATGGGATGATGGGATGTCGGTTCATCCATCATTGGATTCCTCCTTGGAACTTGTCACCTAGTCCATGTCTCCCTTATAGATTTTAGGCGTTGTTAGTGAAACTCTTACCAGTGCCATATCTTCATGGAAACCTATTAATTGCACTAATTCTATTAGGACATTTCAACGGGTCCAGTCAGGGCAGCACCTTTGGTCAGGGGAGTAGTCGCGTTGTAAATCACTGGTGTGTCTGGGCACTTGGATACTAGTTCGTCTGGGTTTATTCCCCTTATTATAGGGCTTCTCGAGGGCACAAAAGCCCGAGGTATCCCACGTCTAATGTGATGAATTATATTCCATATGTATGTTTCTAAGATTTTCATCAGATTCCCATGTTTAACACAGGGTATGCCGTATGTTTAACATCCAGCAGAGACAGACCGGACTGAGCAGGACACTGACTAGAGTGGATCAGATGGGTGCAACCCCTGGAGGGAACACCAATGTTGGGGCCAACGTGTGGCTGGCTTCCCGATTGGTTGTTAAATGGAATGAGTAGTGGGGTGGCATTATCCCACAAGATTTGGCGGCCTGGGTAAGAGTTAGGATGGATGATGGGGCAGTAGAATGAAGTGGATGGTAAATGGGATGGACATGAGTCTCAAAGAGGCTTCCAACGTATCCCCATGGTGGGGAATCAATGTTCACATAGTTCATCATATGAAAAATTATTGTCGATTGGGATTTGACCAGCTTACCACTGAATGGAGACAGAACATCTTACCGCTGAATAGGGATCTCAACAGCTTACTGCTGAATGGGGTTATAATGGCATAATGTTGAATAGGGTCATAACAGTTTACCGCTGGATAGGGTCGATAATGGCTTACCGTTGGATAGTGGTTTCAATGTCTTACCATTGGATGGGGTCACAATGGCATACCGTTGGATAGTGGTGTTAACAGATTACCATTGGATAGGGTCGAAATGATGTGAAAGGGGGCCTGGGGCCTAGATAGATGGTGTGGCTTGATCCTCGTGGAGGATTCCTACGTACCATGCACTGGAAAGGATCAAACATGCCATATTTCATGTGGTGGGAACCATTGTTAATATGGTCAGGACGACCGATGGATGGTGGGATTGAACCTCATGGAGGATTCCCATGTACCCTACCTATGCAAGGATTAAAGACCTCGTAGTTCAGGATGTATTAGTATGCAACAACATACCATTTACTAGAGAAATAATGGCTTATCTCTGATTGGGGTCCACAGGTGAATGTTATGCAGGATAGGGGTGAACCGACGTGAAGGTGGTCGGAGCGACCAAGTGTTAGGATTGTACCTCTTGGGGGCTTCCTACGTACCTCACCTTGGAATGATTCAAATACATTGTATTTCTATATAGAGCTTCGTGCACAGACGTGAAGGTGGTCGGGACCAATGGGTGGTGGGCTTGAACCTCGTGGAGTCTTCTTGCGCAACTTTCCTTAGAAAGGAACAAAGACCTTGTAGTTAGGTATGGGTGTGGGGATTACACTCTAGGTAGCCAAAGGTATTGGTGAAATAACATGAAGGGGGTCGGAGCGACCAATGGATGGTGGGATTGAACCTCGTGGAGGGATCCTATGTACCTTACATTAGTAAGGATCAAAGACCTCATAGTTCAGGTATGGTTGTGGGTCTTACACTCCAGGGTTCCCAAGGAGGTCTTCATAGTCGGTGCTTAATGTAAGTCCACATGAGTCATGATTGGTGTGAGAAACAAGAGACAACAAAGACCTGACGATCACATCGAGAATGGTGTGTCTGTGGGAAGTGGAGTTGGGCTTACACATTATCACAACCCAAAGAGGGACCAAGGGATTATGTGTGGTTATCAGCCCAATGTAGTTGGGACTTACTGTAAGATGGAGGCTCAGTGACGAAAAATCCCATAATGAGAGGGATTTTGCACCGAAGAAATAATGGGCATGGATGTTGCCTCCTTCATCAAAATCATAGGCTTACACCAGAATGGTTTCCCATTCCGTATGTAGGATGCATGGGGGAAGTAACAGTTTAACATCAGGTGCTGAGGATGACAGTTCTTGGCATTTTAACGTCTTGCAGCTCAAATGAGGTGGGTTTACTTCGCACCCCTAGGACTTACATAACTGATACCCTCTATTCCATGTTTAAGGGAATGCACCAACAATGCCGTGGTTGGGGGGGTTGTGAGTTGATCCCATTGGGGGTCCATATTTGCATGGCTATACGGAGAAGAAATAGCTGTTAGCATGCCTATGCGAAGAATCATGAGGCAATGCAACGCAATGGGAAGTGTCATCCAAAGGACTTTTACGTTACTTCGTGCGAACCTATGAGGTTTCATGGGAGAGGGAGTTCCAGAGCAAAGGGAATTATGAGTAGAGGCCTCGTAGAGCTCTGGTGCACCATGTATTGGAAGGGCTTCATGATGGTGCGGGCTTCGAGAAGTGAAGTGGCTTAGCCTAGGCATAGAGAATATGTGCATACAAGAGGTGCTTCACGATGAAGGTAGGTCATTCACAAAGCAAATCCCAATGAAGCATGGGTGCCTCATGAAGTAAGGTCTTGTGAAGAAATGTGCTTTGTGAGGCATATTGACTCTACCTTAGCATTTGAGTCACATGTGAATGGGGGTTCTCGCGAAACATAAATGCTCCGTGATGACCCAAGTAACTGTGTGGATCTCTTTCCTTCGTGAAGGCCTGTGGGATTCACTAAAGGTATCCCTATCAAAAGAGGGGGTGAAAACAAGGAAAAGGGGAGGCACTTCATAGTGAAAAAGTACCTTGAGAATATCATGGTTGGCAGAGAAAAAAGTACATCATGATTTGGGAGATAATATGGTGAAAGATCGGATTATTCTTCCTTTGGCCCTTGGGAGAGGACATTATTTATAGGAAAGAGGGACTGAGAAGCACAGCTCACTCAGCGTGAAGTAGGATTCCACACTGCGGTGGGTCCGCGAATCTAAAAGTAGCACACAGAGCATCCCGCCTCCTTGCTTCGATGCGGGCTCGCAAATGTTAAAGGGTCTTGTAGAGAATCTTTCCTCCTCGCTTCGCAGATGGATTGAGAATGTCAAACCGGCTTGTGGATCATCCTGCCTCCTTGCTTCGCAGATGGCTTGCATATGTTAAACCGGCTCACGAAGCATCCCACCTCCTCGCTTCACGGCTGGCTCATGAACGTCAAAGCAGTTTGCGGAGCATCCCTCCTCCTCACATCCAAGCGTGCTCACAAACGTCAAAGATACTCACAGATCATCCCACCTCCTCGCTTCGCGGCGAGCTCGCGAACTTCAAACTGACTCACAGAGCATCCCACATCCTCATTTCTCGGTGGGCTTGCGAACGTCAAATCGGCTTGTGGGGCATCTTGGCTCCATGCTTCGCGGCATGCGTGGGGCCATGGAGCTCCGTGAAAGGTCTATGCGAGGAATATTCAGAGAATTTCTTATTATCCTTTTCCCTTCAAATTATTGGAACTAACACTCATAAAGTGTGTTGTACTAAAAAATTTCTATTTGGATCCTTTGTGAAAACCTAATAGCCTAGAATTATGGTTACTTAATTACCCTTAGACCACTAGTCTTTATTTATTATATATGGATATTCTTGTTAGATTTTTTTGTATACATATTCCTATGTATAATTGATGGTTATCCCATTTTTATATTCTTTATGGTTTTGGAGTGTCCTACTTGGTATTATTATACTAAAAAATGCACGGTAATTTTCTACATGTGTCATGTCTTATACAAATGATAAACAATTCAATGGAGTCATGGAGGGACCTAGATTTGGTAGTGCATTGTGAACCTGATAGAATAATGTGTTTTCTCATGATATGTTGATAGTATTCACCCTCCTAATGTTCAGGTTGGCGTTTTTTCAAAATATTTATGGTGTTTTTGTATTTCTCCAAGTATAAGTTCCATTACTTGTTTTTGTACTATGGTTGTAGGATGTTGATTTATACATGCATGGTTGTACAATTTTCTTAAATTTCATCATTTTATTGTATGGGAGATGTTTTCATTGTAATGGTACGTAGTCTAAGGCCTCCCATGTTAGTGATATGCCTAATCGGCACCAATGGCTAGACTTTGGCATAATTGATGTGGTTGTGATGAGTCATGCGATCAACCTCATTTGTATAGGTCATGTTATGGTTGAATAATAGGTATTTGGTTCAATTATAGGACTAGAGTATTTGATATTTTTTAGGGGAAATAGTGTTATCTGTTTTGAGTTCATATTTATTGATAGGGACTCTAGTGTTGGTGTGTTAGCTTAAATATTCATACACTTGGAATCTGGTCACCTTCCATTTGAATCAGTACATGAGAAATGTTTTTCAAGGTAAAATATCATATTTGCATCATATTGAAATGGGTTGTGGTTTCCATTTCTTCTTTTTTTCATCTCTCTATATATAATAATTTACAATTGTATGTCTTGTTTATATCAATATTCATCTTCAATGTATTCCATCTAGGATTTAGAATAACTATCAAGAGGATGATTCACTTAGTGATGACACAATAATTGATGGACTAGTTCTATATATTTTATCTCCATTTGGTGCACCATCGATAGCACTACATGTATAGATTTATATGGTACCCACAATAGTAGCAGAATTGGTGTGCAAGCTAACCACACTTCACAAGTTCTAGTTATATAACCCCAAATGATCCAATGATGGCCCAAACCATAGGTATCTGAGGACTAAATTTAAGAGGTGACATGATTTTAATTCTAGTTAGGTCACTACAAGACCATTTGGTGGACCTTTAATTGATTCTTATTCATGGTTCATCATGACGATGGGTGGTTTTAGTGACCCGGGCATAATATGAGGCGATTCTAAAATGGTTAGTGTACGATTTCATTCTCATGGAGGAGTTATATCTAGATACACTATGGTAATTATGGATCCAAAATATTCTTAAAATTCATCATGGAAAATATATAACAACTTAGACTCGTCAAGGTTTACCAAATTCTCTAGGTAATCAATGGATATTGTTTTTGATAAGGTCTTTTGGGATCAGAAATTCGAGTGAGGAATGCGTAAAGACATCTAGGCTAGTGTCATACCACTATTAATTCTTACCTATTATGTGGTGATATAGTGAGATTTGTGGGATGATAGTTTCCTGGATGAGAATATGCAGATATTGGTTGTTAGAAGTGGACATACAAGGGTAGAGAATTCGGAATCATGGTGACGACGTCAGTTGGAGGGACATGAATGTTTGATAATTTGTAGTTGGAGGTCCTATGGTAGAGGTTCTCAAGTTCATATTTCACGTGATGGGTCTATTCAGCCAATGGAGACATGGTTATACTCAGGTGATGGAAGGGGAAATCTAAAATTAAATTGTTTGACTAACCATACGGCAGATAGGGACACAGTGGATGAATTTCTGAGGTAGAGGTAATGGTAGGAGTAGATTGGTCAATTGGGAGGCAAACATAAAATAGGAGATAGGAGAGTAAATGGTGGTTGTAGAATCATTGAAATGTTACCTCCACCACCCACATGTGGTCCATACCACAATGAGGGTACTGGAGGATAGGGGTAGATGTCCTTCCAAGCAATCGAGGCTAATGGCCCAGAGACTTTGGGGATGATTCGAGGTACAATCTATGTCTATTATACTATAGTTATTGTATATAGGAATTTGTGTCATACATTCCACTATTTTAACATACCTGGTTTGATCCTTATTGATTTTGGTTGCTCCTTGGCTTGACCCTTGCGCTTAGAAACTCTTACTAGAGATTGCTCAATGATAAAACCCTTATGTTGATAGTGTGTTCTGACTCTTTCAGGTGAGAGATTATATTGGATAATCATTAAATAATGTATGAGTCCTTGTGATTTCGTATTAGGTATGGAATGGATATTTATATTTCCTTCTCAAAATGTCTATTTTAGGACGAGGTTGAGGTGTGTCCATAGCCATGGGATATTGTTTTCCTCAGTGGGTTAAAAAGAAACACATGAAGAAGAGGACCAAATCATGCATATGATGTTCCATCTTATTTGTAACGGTCTGGAATTACTTCCAGTGGACTATAATTGATACCTATCAGGGCACTCCATGGGCGGCTACACCCCCTAGGCGGGACACACCACCATCCCCAGTGGCAGCCATTTCCTCATGAAGCCCTTGGGCGGAGAGCCATGCTTCGTCCAACGCTCACATGTGAGAGTTCCCAAGGATCAGATACATTCCTACCTCCTTTGCCTCTGATACCAACTGTAGAGACCCGAAGCCTGACGTACATGGACATTACATTACATTTGCGGAATACTTAGTACATAACAAAAAAACACACACCCAAGGATCGTAAAAGTTTAGTGTCTTTGGAAACTCAGAACGTAATCTTCTAATCGTGGTGAAAGATCTTCAATATCTACCATAAAGATCTTCCCTTTTTTTACCTAAAACCTTTCTTTATATCGTGGGGAAAATAAAACATAAAAGGGTGATCTCAGATTCTCAGCAAGGGAAAATAAAGAAAAAAAATCATATCATATCTTTTTGAAAATCATAACCTGCAAAAGAGATCATAATATCTTAACATGGAACAAATCATAGAAGTGAAAATGAGATCCCCATAATCATAACATGAAACTTGAAACTTTGTTTCATGCACACATAATCATGGAAAATCATTTCTTGTTAGTCATGACTCATTTCCAAGACTATCTTAGTGGACAAAGTCCCATTCTGAACCGAGTCACCCTCGTTCCAGTCCTGTTTCACTGAACTGGTATAACCTACCGTTCCAGCCATGTCTATCTCATGAGATATAAAATCTTTACCCAATGCATTGGAGGGAGATATATTTCCCACCCATCTCATAATGATACCATTCTTATGTGTGCCACAAAATCATAAACCATACATCATTTCATAACCCATGTAATAAAAATGGGATTCTTAAACAACATGATATCATAAAACAATTCATATAAGATAAAGGAATTCATAAAAATAATTCCATCACAACATAATCAAATCAACGTAATAATAGGGATAAAAACAGAACCCTATATTATCTTAGATGGAAAATAATTTTGATAAAACACTTGAAATGAATTCTTGAGGAAAATATCATTTTTTCTTCAAAAACACTTTTCCTTTCTTAATATGTCATACAATTATAAACTAAAAGAAGTTGATTAAAAATAAACTTGAAAACTTTTAAAAGAAGATTCTTGGAAATAATTTTTTTAAAATCCATTCATGCCGTATAAGTTAAAAAAAACATTCTTCGTACTTTTGTCGGAAAAGTCAAAAAGTGCCTCGTACGGAAAACGACAAAAGATTCCTTTCATACATATTACTAAAAACTCACCGAAGGGTAAAATTGGGTTTAAAAAATTGTAGGTGGATGGAAATAATATTACATATTGATGAAAAATGGATGTGGATGATAAAATACACCGCAGTAAATACTTACGAATAAACAATCTCGGATAAAAATGAGATTGTGATATTTCCCTTACCTTAGGTCCGATTTTCTTTGTACGTGTCCAAAGCTCCTGTATAATGGTTTAAATAATGTTATTGACTTATTCCAGAATCATACATATTGATATGATATCATATATGGTTATATTCTTAGCTTCTTGTTAGTAATATTTCATTGTTACTTGTTACTCGGGTCTTTATTGCCTTTTGTTCTTATGCGTGTTTTTCCGAATAAATTCTTATTCTTCTTTTAAGGTTATAGATACCTTATATCCAGAATGGTATTAGTGTAACATATATCATATTTATTCATTCAATTCATTTATATAATTACTATGTAATGACGATCATGTAGAATGAGTCGCATCATATCGTGGAGACGGTATTCCGTACGTATGCACGAGTGATGATATCGTTCCTATGATCGTGGAATTGTATTGGAGTATATATATATTATTTAAGTATCAATATTAATTTATATTAATCATAAATAGTTACTCATTACACCATTATACCCATCCTTGTAAGGTGATGGTGGAAAATAGATTACACCACGGCGTGGAGACGGTATTCCGTACGTACGCACGCGCGGTGATTTCATTTTTCCGTAGGATGGATAGAAGGTGAATTAGGGTTGTTTCATATTTATAATAACATATCAGTATGTAAGTAATACTGATGTTATTACTTTATCATGAAACAACTAAAGAAGATGAATTTGAAGAAGAAAGAAATTGAAAAGATCGGTAATGGATATTACCTCTTCTTTGGAACGCCTCTTTGAATCCTCCACTTAGGGAACTAAGATTGGTCTTTGAAGAAGGCCAGGACCTCTAGGATGATACTAGGGAAGTGGAGAAGGGATTTTGTCAGGGGTTGGCCGAGCTTGAAGGCTCAAAGTTGTGTGAGGAAGAGAGGGAGGAGGTGCCCTTTTATAAGGGAGGAGAGGGGCACCTTAGGAATATCTCAAAATATTATTTTATATTAAAGTCAAAATCGGTTTATAATGGTTCCAAAGGGTCTTATTTCAAAGCTAAAGTGGGGATGGGTCGAAATCCTATCATTCAATAGGATTTAGACAAGTTTAGGGTATTATTTTAACCTTATCAATTAGATTTAACTCTAAGTTAAATAATTTAACTTTTACGGTGTCTTTTTGTTTTGTTTTCACTATATGGTTAATACACTTACTATAACATGCCAAACGAACCCCAAATTGTATACTATTAATACATATATCCTTATCTAAGTCATTTGGCCAAACCTTAGATTTTTAGGAATAAAATAACAATTAATAATATAATATTTGATTTAAAAACTATTTTGTGTCAATTTTGACACTATTTGATATATGATTTTTGTGAAAGTCATAACAGAATTATATGTTCTAACCAAGTTTATTAAATCAACACTAATATATCATAGTAACCTAGAAAATTAGTGGAATTCATAAAAAGTCTTAAATTACATTTATTTTGGTATTTATAATATCAATTATGTCAATATATCATTAATAAGATAATTACTGCATCATCTTTGTGTCATAAATAAATTAAATTATTTGATGTATAAAAATTATAAATAAAATACCATTATCTAGGAAAGAGTTTTAGCTTTCTAATGAATATTTAAAATCTAATTTATCTTATGTACAACCCTATATTAAATTTTTTTTAGTAAATATACTTAGATTTTAACTCTTTTAACTCTTCTTTGAATTAAATAATAATAAATGTCCTAATCTAATCCAAGTGGGCCTAAATGATAATATTTTACACTTAAGGTTGTTTTTGGTCGAGATACACTTGTCCAATAGAATTAGGACATGTGTTAGGGTAATATTAATATCATTCTTACCCTTAATTACCCTATTTACTTTTAACCGTGGTAAATAAAAGTAAAAAGTTACTATTCACCAAAAATTATTTTCCTCTCATTGAACCACATTTTACTTACTGACATCAACCGTGTCTCTCGGATTTTTGAAATTCCATTCACAGAAGCGGTAAAATTATGTTTTATGAAAAATTCAGTTTTTTAACTACCACTTAGTAGTTTCACTATTCATCAAAAATTGATGTTTTTCAGAACAATGCCAAAATTTCATCCTAAACTATATTTCATATTCCGAATTCAAAAATGAAGTCTATTTTACCAAATTCATAACATAGAAGTTGCATTACTTAATTTTATAATTAAATCCCGCTGTTAAAACAAATAGCGTGTTTTTAAGAAACAATATCTATCAAAAGATTGACACTTGATTATGTCTGGTTTAAATGTGAAATTACATCCAATGACCAACATTGTATTAAATTTTAAAAATATATTCTAAATATACTTTAAAACCACTCAAATTAATAATTTATCACCATTAATTATTTCGATTAAAAATGTTGTTTTTAATTATAATTTAGTAATTTTCACTATTCATCGGAATATGAAAGTTATCCGAAAAGTACCAAAATTTCACCTTAGGCTAAATTCGATACTCCGAATCCAAAAAATGAAGTCCATTTTGAGAGCTAAAAATTTTAAAAAGTGGTTATTACTATTCCCAATGGCTAGTTTTAATAATATTTTAGTAGCATATTGTTGTTTCGTGAAACTCAGTATTGCGTACTACACACGCTATCGAGGAAGGTTGCAATTGCGTGTAATGCAAGGCAAGTCAAAGATGCATGTTGTGCAAGCTCCTTTTGGTGTAGCGTACAACAAAAGACATTAATAAAATTAAAAAGAATATTTTTCATAAAATCTCGGGCTGTTTCATTCTACCCCCCTTAAAATGAATTTCGCCCTCGAAATTCGTCAGGGTTATAAATGGTTTACTATTCGAAAGTTTCTTTAATAGAAACCCACATCGTAAAAAGGAATATCAAAACCAATCTTTAAAAACAAAAGTATGAAACGTAACGGTTACCCAAATAAACTAATCACTGGGTTTCCACATAGGTGAAAATATGGATATGGAAGAGAAATCTAACCATCATGTTCTGATGGAGAGTGGTAGAGAACTTGGCTATGGAAAAGCCAACAATCACAAAGCCATAAATTTGTGACGATCTAAGTTACCATCTGATTCATCAGATATAAGATCACTAGGACAACATTTTTGGTTTTCAAGATCGTTTCCCTAAAGTTAAAGAATTTGAATTAGAATAAATACTTACTTTATTTTGGTACAATCTCACTTTTGTTCGTGCCTTTAACAATTTCCACTTCATCTCTTAAATAAATGAAGTTGAATTTGTTATTCATGAAGTGTTAGCAGATCATGTGATAGAATGACGGGTCATTCCATCTGTCTCAAACAAAAGGTTAGCAAAAAATATTATATACATAAGTCGATCTATAGTGAGATTAATCATATATGGTTCCTAAAAGGGACTTATACATCATATGTCATACAACTTACTATAATAAAACTAGTTTCTACTAAACAGGGACTTCCTGTAGGCCAGTGGTAGGCGATAAAGGCCATTCGCACTTCGGTTGTGGGTTCGATTCCCACAGCCTTGTCCGACGCGATGGGTTGTCGCCCGTCCTGCAGGTTGTCCTTTTTCTAAAACTATATTACTATAACATCCCATCAATAATATCGAAAAAACTTCTATCCTTAAACAATACTAACTTATTTCCAACATAATCCATTCCAATCTTTAGGCTTATCCATAATACTGCAGTCCACTCTCATAACATAGTGAAAAATATTACCAGAGATTTAACACCATCGTCGATCCCCATATATCATAAGATATGTTTTATTGGTCACATTCCAAACATTCAAAGTCCTTAATCATGTATTCTCTTGAATACCTTAGTGAAAACATGAATGCAGTTAAAATTTAACACTTTCCACATACCAAAATCCTCAAAATTCTATATACTCAAACAATGATATCACTTAGTCCTTATATCAATCATGAGCTCATGAATACTGTTAAACATTTCGTTTTCTCATTTTCCCTTCATTATGCTCATATCATCTTATTTCTAAAAATATCTCAATCACTTTGAATACCACATTAGACCAATACATAAATATTCCAATACTTTATGAAACAACATTATTTTGGAATCCCATTACATAAACACTTAATCATTCCACCACATCGTTATCATATTCAACATCGCCAATGGTGATCGCATGTGACTTCCCTTTTTTCCTTTGCCTTAAGCGGTTGCTCATGTCGATCATCACTAACCCATGGATTAGGGAATTTATTAGCATAATGCCCCATTTCCTTGCACTTGAAGCATTGAAGTGTTGGTGGTGCGTTCTCTACAGTGTTTTCTTTATTCACATCATTAGAATCCCTTTTTCCATTACTTTGACACTCAGCTGCTCGATAACCTCCTTTTCCGCACTTAAAACATTTTCCAGTCCCTTTAAGACAATCTCCACCATGCTTCTTTCCACACTTTGTGCATAAGGAAACATTCATCTTCTTTTCACCATTATTCTGAGATTTCTCCTTGAACTCCATCTTTCGTTTCTTGTCAAAACCATGAGATGGATATGTAACTCCAACTTCCATTTCTACCTTGATAGCACAACGCACAATTTCGTCATAGCTACTAAAGTCTCTTATAGCTAATGCCCTTCGAGGACTTGGTTTTAAGCCACTGAAAAATCGATCAACTTTACTTTCAGGTTGGATGATAATGCCAGATGCATACCTTGCAAGTCTTGTAAAATTTTCTTCGTATATACCAACAGATTCATCATCCTTCTGCTTCAGCTCAAGAAACTCCTTTTCCATCTTTGTTCGAAGAATACGAGGGAAGTACTTACTGAAAAACAAGTTCTTGAACTCGTCCCATTCTATGGACTCAATTTCATCTCTTTGCCTCGTATTCTTGATAAGATTCCACCATTGATCAGCTTCACCTTCCAAACGATATACTGCTAAGATGACTTTATCATGCTCAGATCATTGTCGAACTGAAAATATCTTTTCAGTGGTACTAATCCATTGTTCAGCAACAAGTGGATCAGAAGACCCACTGAAAGAAGGTGGACGTTGCCTCATGAAGGACTCAATAGAATATTGTTCCCTTCTCTGCTCATTTGGAAGTCTAGAATGATTCATAGCTTGTGTAAGTATAGCAATAAGATTTTGCACTCCATCTCCCATAAAATTTGTTTGTTCAGGAGGGCAATCATTGCATTGTCCATTGCATTGATCAACACGGTTCCTTCGGGTTCCAGCCATCTTCTAAAACCCAAAAAGAATAGTGTGAGAGGCAAAAATCATGCTAGGTAAAACAACATAATAAAGGGGGAGTACCTTCAATATCTAACTTCTTAGGTTTAATTCTATGATCGTTAGCGTAATTCTAGTACTATAACCTATACGTATACTTAACCTTAGGGACATCCCTAGACATACCATAGAAATATCTCTAGGGATCTCACTAAAGTTCTCGCATCCTAGTTTCCAATGGTTGACTAAAACTTTCCTATGATACCAACTGTAACGGTCTGAAATTACTTCCAGTGGACTATAATTGATACCTATCAGGGCACTCCATGGGCGGATACACCCCCTAGGCGGGACACACCACCATCCCCAGTGGCAGCCATTTCCTCATGAAGCCCTTGGGCGGAGAGCCATGCTTCGTCCAACGCTCACATGTGAGAGTTCCCAAGGATCGGATACATTCCTACCTCCTTTGCCTCCGATACCAACCGTAGAGACCCGAAGCCTGACGTACATGGACATTACATTACATTTTCGGAATACTTAGTACATAACAAAAAAACACACACACAAGGATCGTAATAGTTTAGTGTCTTTGGAAACTCAGAATGTAATCTTCTAATCATGGTGAAAGATCTTCAATATCTCCCATAAAGATATCCCCTTTTTTTACCTAAAACCTTTCTTTATATCCTGGGGAAAATAAAACATAAAATGGTGAGCTCAAATGCTCAGTAAGGGGAAATAAAGGAAATAAAAATCATATCATATCTTTTTGAAAATCATAACCTGCAAAAGAGATCATAATATCTTAACATGAAACAAATCATAGAAGTGAAAATGAGATACCCATAATCATAACATGAAACTTGAAACTTTGTCGCACGCACACATAATCATGGAAAATCATTTCATGTTAGTCATGACTCATTTCCAAGACTATCTTAGTGGACAAAGTCCCTTTCTGAACTGAGTCACCCTCGTTCCAGTCCTGTTTCACTGAACCGGTATAACCTACCGTTCCAGCCATGTCTATCTCATGAGATATAAAATCTTTACCAAATTCATTGGAGGGAGATATAGGTCCCACCCATCTCATAATGATACCATTCTTATGTGTGCCACAAAACCATAAACCATACATCATTTCATAACTCATGTAATAAAAATGGGATTCTTAAACAACATGATATCATAAAACAATTCATATAAGATAAAGGAATTCATAAAAATAATTCCATCACAACATAATCAAATCAATGTAATAATAGTTATAAAAACAGAACCCTATATTATCTTAGATGGAAAATAATTTTGATAAAACACTTGAAATGAATTCTTGAGGAAAATATCATTTCTTCTTCAAAAACACTTTTCCTTTCTTAATATGTCATACAATTATAAACTAAAAGAAGTTGATTAAAAATAAACTTGAAAACTTTTAAAGGAAGATTCTTGGAAATAATTTTTTTAAAATCCTTTCATGCCGTATAAGTTAAAAAAACATTCTTCGTACTTTTGTCGGAAAAGTCAAAAAGTACCTCGTACGAAAAACGACAAATGATTCCTTTCATACATATTACTAAAAACTCACCGAAGGGTAAAATTGGGTTTAAAAAATTTTAGTTGGGTGGAAATAATATTACATATTGATGAAACATGGATGTGGATGATAAAATACACCCCAGTAAATACTTACGAATAAACAATCTCGGATAAAAATGAGATTGTGATATTTCCCTAACCTTAGGTCCGATTTGCTTTGTACGTGTCTGAAGCTCCTGTATAATGGTTTAAATAATGTTATTGACTTATTCCAGAATCATACATATTGATATGATATCATATATGGTTATATTATTAGCTTCTTTTTAGTAATATTTCATTGTTACTTGTTACTCGGGTCTTTATTGCCTTTTGTTCTTATGCGTGTTTTGCCGAATAAATTCTTATTCTTATTTTAAGTTTATAGATACCTTATATACAGAATGGTATTAGTGTAACATATATCATATTTATTCATTCAATTCATTTATATAATTACTATGTAATGATGATCATGTAGAATGAGTCGCATCACATCGTGGAGACGGTATTCTGTACGTACGCATGAGTGATGATATCGTTCCTATAATCGTGGAATTGTATTGGAGTATATATATATTATTTCAGTATCAATATTACTTTATAATAATCATAAATAGTTACTCATTACACCATTATACCCTTCCTTGTAAGTTGATGGTGGAAAAAAAATTACACCACGGCGTGGAGACGGTATTCCGTACGTACGCACGCGCGGTGATTTCATTTTTCCGTAGGATGGATAGAAGGTGAATTAGGGTTGTTTCATATTTATAATAACATATCAGTATGTAATTAATACTGATGTTATTACTTTATCATGAAACAAAAAAATAAGAAGAAGTTGAAGAAGAAAGAAATTGAAAAGATCGGTAATGGATATTACCTCTTCATTGGAACGCCTCTTTGAATCATCCACTTAGGGAACTAAGATTGGTCTTTGAAGAAGTCCAGGACCTCTAGGATGATACTAGGGAAGTGGAGAAGGGATTTTGGCAGGGGTTGGCGGAGCTTGAAGGCTCAAAGTTGTGTGAGGAAGAGAGGGAGGAGGTGCCCTTATATAAGGGAGGAGAGAGGCACCTTAGGAATATCTCAAAATATTATTTTATATTAAAGTCAAAATCGGTTTATAATGGTTCCAAAGGGTCTTATTTCGAAGCTAAAGTGGGGATGGGTCTAAATCCTATCATCCAATATGATTTAGACAAGTTTAGGGTATTATTTTAACCTTATCAATTAGATTTAACTCTAAGTTAAATAATTTAACTTTTACCGTGTCTTTTTGTTTTTTTCACTATATGGTTAATACACTTACTATAACATGCCAAACGAACCCCAAATTGTATATTATTAATACATATATCCTTATCTAAGTCATTTGGCCGAACCTTAGATTTTTAGGAATAAAATAACAATTAATAATATAATATTTGATTTAAAAACTATTTTGTGTCAATTTTGACACTATTTGATATATGATTTTTTCGAAAGTCATAACAGAAGTATATGTTCTAACCAAGTTGATTAAATCAACAATAATATATCATAGTAACCTAGAAAATTAGTGTAATTCATAAAAAGTCTTAAATTACTTTTATTTTGGTATTTATAATATCAATTATGTCAATATTTCATTAATAAGATAATTACTGCATCATCATTGTGTCATAAATAAATTAACTTATTTGATGTCTAAAAATTACAAATAAAATACCATTATGTAGGAAATCGTTTTATCTTTCTAATGAATATTTACAATCGAATTTATCTTATCGAAAACCCTATATTAAAAATGTTTTAGTAAATATACTTTGATTTTAACTCTTTTAACTCTTCTTTGAATTAAATAATAATAAATGTACTAATCTAATCCAAGTGGGCCTAAATGATAATATTTTACACTTAAGGTTGTTTTTGGTCGAGATACACTTGTCCAATAGAATTAGGACATGTGTTAGGGTAATATTAATATCATTCTTACCCTTAATTACCCTATTTACTTTTAACCGTGGTAAATAAAAGTAAAAATTTACTATTCACCAAAAATTATTTTCATCTCATTGAACCACATTTTACTTACTGAAATCAACCGTGTCTCTCGGATTTTTGAAATTCCATTCACAGAAGCGGCAAAATTAAGTTTTATGAAAAATTCAGTTTTTAACTACCACTTAGTAGTTTCACTATTCATCAAAAATTGATGTTTTTCAGAACAATGCCAAAATTTCATCCTAAGCTATATTTCATATTCCGAATTCAAAAATGAAGTCTATTTTACCAAATTCATAACATAGAAGTTGCATTAATTAATTTTATAATTAAATCCCGCTGTTAAAACAAATAGCGTGTTTTTAGGAAACAATATCTATCAAAAGATTGACACTTGATTATGTCTGGTTTAAATGTGAAATTACATACAATGACCAAAATTGTATTAAATTGTAAAAATATATTCTAAATATACTTTAAAACCACTCAAATTAATAATTTATCACCATTAATTATTTCGATTAAAAAAGTTGTTTGTAATTATAATTTAGTAATTTTCACTATTCATAAAAATATGAAAGTTATCCGAAAAGTACCAAAATTTCACCTTAGGCTAAATTCGATACTCCGAATCCAAAAAATGAAGTCCATTTTGAGAGCTAAAAATTTTAAAAAGTGGTTATTACTATTCATAATGGCTAGTTTTAATAATATTTTAATAGCATATCGTTGTTTCGTGAAACTCAGTATTGCGTACTACACACGCTATCGAGGAAGGTTGTGATTGCGTGTAATGCAAGGCAATTCAAAGATGCGTGTTGTGCAAGCTCCTTTTGTTGTAGCGTACAACACAAGACATTAATAAAATTAAAAAGAATATTTTTCATAAAATCTCAGGTTGTTACATTCTACCCCCCTTAAAATGAATTTCGCCCTCGAAATTCATCGGGGTTATAAATGTCTTACTATTCGAAAGTTACTTTAATAGAAACCCACATCGTAAAAAGGAATATCAAAACCAATATTTAGAAACAAAAGTATGAAACGTAACGGTTACCCAAATAAACTAATCACTGGGTTTCCACATAGGTGAAAATATGGATATGGAAGAGAAATCTAACCATCATGTTCTGATGGAGAGTGGTAGAGAACTTGGCTACGGAAAATCCAGCTATCACAAAGCCATAAATTTGTGACGATCTAAGGTACCATCTGATTCATCATATATAAGATCACTAGGACAACATTTTTGGTTTTCAAGATCGTTTCCCTAAAGTTAAAGAATTTGAATTAGAACAAATACTTACTTTATTTTGGTACAATATCATTGTTGTTCGTGCCTTTAACAATTTCCACTTCATCTCTTAATTAAATGAAGTTGAATTTGTTATTCGTGAAGTGTTAGAAGATCATGTGATAGAATGACGGGTCATTCCATCTATCTCAAACAAAAGGTTAGCAAAAAAAATATACATAAGTCGATATATAGTGAGATTAATCATATATGGTTCCTAAAATGGACTTATATATCATATGTCATACAACTTAATATAATAAAACTAGTTTCTACTAAACAGGGACTTCCTGTAGGCCAGTGGTATGCGATAAAGGCCAGTCGCACTTCGGTTGTGGGTTCGATTCCCACAGCCTTGTCCGACGCGATGGGATGTCGCCCGTCCTGTAGGTTGTCCTTTTTCTAAAACTATATTACTATAACATCCCATCAAGAATATCAAAAAAACTTCTATCCTTAAACAATACTAACTTATGTCCAACATAATCCATTCCAATCTTTAGGCTTATCCATAATACTGTAGTCCACTCTCATAACATAGTGAAAACTATCACCAGAGATTTAACACCATCGTCGATCCCCATATATCATAAGATATGTTTTGTTGGTCACATTCCAAACATTCAAAGTCCTTAATCATGTATTCTCTTGAATACCTTAGTGAAAACATGAATGCAGTTAAAATTTAACACTTTCCACATACCAAAATCCTCAAAATTCTATATACTCAAACAATGATATCACTTAGTCCTTATATCAATCATGAGCTCATGAATACTGTTAAACATTTCGTTTTCTCATTTTCCCTTCATTATGCTCATATCATCTTATTTCCAAAAATATCTCAATCACTTTGAATACCACATTAGACCAATACATAAATATTCCAATACTTTATGATACAACATTATTTTGGAATCCCATTACATAAACACTTAATCATTCCACCACATCGTTATCATATTCAACATCGCCAATGGTGATCGCATGTGACTTCCCTTTTTCCTTTGCCTTAAGCGGTTTCTCATGTCGATCATCACTAACCCTTGGATTAGGGAATTTATTAGCATAATGCCCCATTTCCTTGCACTTGAAGCATTGAAGTGTTGGTGGTGCGTTCTCTGCAGTGTTTGCTTTATTCACATCATTAGAATCCCTTTTTCCATTACTTTGACACTCAGCTGCTCGATGACCTTCTTTTCCACACTTAAAACATTTTCTAGTCCCTTTAAGACAATCTCCACCATGCTTCTTTCCACACTTTGTGCATAAGGAAACATTCATCTTCTTTTCACCATTATTCTGAGATTTCTCCTTGAACTCCATCTTTCGTTTCTTGTCAAAACCATGAGATGGATATGTAACACCAACTTCCATTTCTACCATGATAGCACAACGCACAATTTCTTCATAGCTACTAAATTCTCATATAGCTAATTCCCTTCGAAGACTTGGTTTTAAGCCACTGAAAAATCGATCAACTTTACTTTCAGGTTGGATGATAATGCCAGATGCATACCTTTCAAGTCTTGTAAAATTTTCTTCGTATATACCAACAGATTCATCATCCTTCTGCTTCAGCTCAAGAAACTCCTTTTCCATCTTTGTTCGAAGAATACGAGGGAAGTACTTACTGAAAAACAAGTTCTTGAACTCGTCCCATTCCATGGACTCAATTTCATCTCTTTGCCTCGTATTCTTGATAAGATTCCACCATTGATCAGCTTCACCTTCCAAACGATATACTGCTAAGATGACTTTATCATGCTCAGAACATTGAAGAACTGAAAATATCTTTTCAGTGGTACTGATCCATTGTTCAGCAACAAGTGGATCAGAAGACCCACTGAAATAAGGTGGACGTTGCCTCATGAAGGACTCAATAGAATATTGTTCCCTTCTCTGCTCATTTGAAAGTCCAGAATGATTCATATCTTGTGTAAGTATAGAAATAATATTTTGCACTCCATCTCCCATAACATTTGTTTGTTCAGGAGGGCAATCATTGCATTGTCCATTGCATTGATCAACACAGTTCCTTTGGGTTCTAGCCATCGTCTAAAACCCAAAAAGAATAGTGTGAGAGGCAAAAATCATTCTAGGGAAAACAACATAATAAAGGGGGGGTACCTTCAATATCTAACATCTTAGGTTTAATTCTATGATCGTTAGCATAATTCTAGTACTATAACCTATACGTATAATTAACGTTAGGGACATCCCTAGATATACCTTAGAAATATCTCTAGGGATCTCACTAAAGTTCTCGCATCCTAGTTTCCAAAGGTTGACTAAACCTTTCCTCTGATACCAACTGTAACGGTCTGGAATTACTTCCAGTGGACTATAATTGATACCTATCAAGGCACTCCATGGGCGGCTACACCCCCTAGGCGGGACACACCACCATCCCCAGTGGCAGCCATTTCCTCATGAAGCCCTTGGGCGGAGAGCCATGCTTCGTCCAACGCTCACATGTGAGAGTTCCCAAGGATCGGATACATTCCTACCTCCTTTTCCTCTGATACCAACTGTAGAGACCCGAAGCCTAACGTACATGGACATTACATTACATTTTCGGAATACTTAGTACATAACAAAAAAACACACACACAAGGATCGTAATAGTTTAGTGTCTTTGGAAACTCAGAACGTAATCTTCTAATCGTGGTGAAAGATCTTCAATATCTCCCATAAAGATCTTCCCTTTTTTTACCTAAAACCTTTCTTTATATCCTGGGGAATATAAAACATAAAAGTGTGAGCTCAAATGCTCATCAAGGTCAAATAAAGGAAATAAAAATCATATGATATCTTTTTGAAAATCATAACCTGAAAAAGAGATCATAATATATTAACATGGAACAAATCATAGAAGTGAAAATGAGATCCCCATAATCATAACATGAAACTTGAAACTTTGTGGCATGCACACATAATCATGGAAAATCATTTCTTGTTAGTCATGACTCATTGCCAAGACTATCTCAGTGGACTAAGTCCCTTTCTGAACCGAGTCACCCTCGTTCCAGTCCTGTTTCACTGAACCGGTATAACCTACCGTTCCAACCATGTCTATCTCATGAGATATAAAATCTTTACCCAATTCATTGGAGGGAGATATAGGTCCCACCCATCTCATAATGATACCATTCTTATGTGTGCCACAAAATCATAAACCATACATCATTTCATAACCCGTGTAATAAAAATGGGATTCTTAAACAACATGATATCATAAAACAATTCATATAAGATAAAGGAATTCATAAAAATAATTCCATCACAACATAATCAAATTAATGTAATAATAAGGATAAAAACAGAACCCTATATTATCTTAGATGGAAAATAATTTTGATAAAACACTTGAAATGAATTCTTGAGGAAAATATCCTTTCTCCTTCAAAAACAGTTTTCCTTTCTTAATATGTCATACAATTATAAACTAAAAGAAGTTGATTAAAAATAAACTTGAAAACTTTTAAAGGAAGATTCTTGGAAATAATTTTTTTAAAATCCATTCATGCCGTATAAGTTAAAAAAAACATTCTTCGTACTTTTGTCAGAAAAGTCAAAAAGTACCTCGTACTAAAAACGACAAATGATTCCTTTCATACATATTACTAAAAACTCTCCGAAGGGTAAAATTGGGTTTAAAAAATTGTAGTTTGATGGAAATAATATTACATATTGATGAAACATGGATGTGTATGATAAAATACACCCCATTAAATACTTACGAATAAACAATCTCGGATAAAAATGAGATTGTGATATTTCCCTTACCTTAGGTCCGATTTGCTTTGTACGTGTCCGAAGCTCCGGTATAATGGTTTAAATATTGTTATTGACTTATTCCAGAATCATACATATTGATATGATATCATATATTGTTATATTCTTAGCTTCTTGTTAGTAATATTTCATTGTTACTTGTTACTCGGGTCTTTATTGCCTTTTGTTCTTATGCGTGTTTTGCCGAATAAATACTTATTCTTCTTTTAAGGTTATAGATACCTTATATCCAGAATGGTATTAGTGTAACATATATCATATTTATTCATTCAATTCATTTATATAATTACTATGTAATGATGATCATGTAGAATGAGTCGCATCACATCGTGGAGACGGTATTCCGTACGTACGCACGAGTGATGATATCATTCCTATGATCGTATAATTGTATTGGAGTATATATATATTATTTCAGTATCAATATTACTTTATAATAATCATAAAGAGTTACTCATTACACCATTATACCCATCCTTGTAAGGTGATGGTGGAAAATAGATTACACCACGGCGTGGAGACGGTATTCCGTACGTACGCACGCGCGGTGATTTTATTTTTCCGTAGGATGGATAGAAGGTGAATTAGGGTTGTTTCATATTTATAATAACATATAAGTATGTAAGTAATACTGATGTTATTACTTTATCATGAAACAACTAAAGAAGAATAAGTTGAAGAAGAAAGAAATTGAAAAGATCGGTAATGGATATTACCTCTTCTTTGGAACGCCTCTTTGAATCCTCCACTTAGGGAACTAAGATTTGTCTTTGAAGAAGGCCAGGACCTCTAGGATGATACTAGGGAAGTGGAGAAGGGATTTTGGCAGGGGTTGGCCGAGCTTGAAGGCTCAATGTTGTGTGAGGAAGAGAGGGAGGAGGTGCCCTTTTATAAGGGAGGAGAGGGGCACCTTAGGAATATCTCAAAATATTATTTTATATTAAAGTCAAAATCGGTTTATAATGGTTCCAAAGGGGATTATTTCTAAGCTAAAGTGGGGATGGGTAGAAATCATATCATCCAATAGTATTTATACAAGTTTAGGGTATTATTTTAACCTTATCAATTAGATTTAACTCTAAGTTAAATAATTTAACTTTTACCGTGTCTTTTTGTTTTTTTCACTATATGGTTAATACACTTACTATAACATGCCAAACGAACCCCAAATTGTATATTATTAATACATATATCCTTATCTAAGTCATTTGGCCGAACCTTAGATTTTTAGGAATAAAATAACAATTAATAATATAATATTTGATTTAAAAACTATTTTGTGTCAATTTTGATACTATTTGATATATGATTTTTGTGAAAGTCATAACAGAATTATATGTTCGAAAAAAGTTTATTAAATCAACAATAATATATCATAGTAACCTAGAAAAATATTGGAATTCATAAAAGGTCTTAAATTACATTTATTTTGGTATTTATAATATCAATTATGTCAATATTTCATTAATAAGATAATTACTGCATCATCTTTGTGTCATAAATAAATTAAATTATTTAATGTCTAAAAATTACAAATAAAATAACATTATGTAGGAAATCTGTTTAGATTTCTAATGAATATTTACAATCTAATTTATCTTATGTACAACCCTATATTAAAAATGTTTTAGTAAATATACTTTGATTTTAACTCTTTTAACTCTTCTTTGAATTAAATAATAATAAATGTCCTAATCTAATCCATGTGGGCCTAAATGATAATATTTTACACTTAAGGTTTTTTTTGGTCGAGATACACTTGTACAATAGAATTAGGACATGTGTTAGGGTAATATTAATATCATTCTTACCCTTAATTACCCTATTTACTTTTAACCGTGGTAAATAAAAATAAAAAGTTACTATTCACCAAAAATTATTTTCATCTCATTGAACCACATTTTACTTACTGACATCAACCGTTTCTCTCGGATTTTTGAAATTCCATTCACAGAGGTGGTAAAATTATGTTTTATGAAAAATTCAGTTTTTTAACTACCACTTAGTAGTTTCACTATTCATCAAAAATTGATGTTTTTCAGAACAATGCCAAAATTTCATCCTAAGCTATATTTTATATTCCGAATTCAAAAATGAAGTCTATTTTACCAAATTCATAACATAGAAGTTGCATTAATTAATTTTATAATTAAATCCCGCGGTTAAAACAAATAGCATGTTTTTAAGAAACAATATCTATCAAAAGATTGACACTTGATTATGTCTAGTTTAAATGTGAAATTACATCCAACGACCAACATTGTATTAAATTGTAAAAATATATTCTAAATATACATTAAAACCACTCAAATTAATAATTTATCACCATTAATTATTTCGATTAAAAAAGTTGTTTTTAATTATAATTTAGTAATTTTCACTATTCATCAGAATATGAAAGTTATCCGAAAAGTACCAAAATTTCACCTTAGGCTAAATTCGATACTCCGAGTCCAAAAAATGAAGTCCATTTTTGAGAGCTAAAAATTTTAAAAAGTGGTCATTACTATTCGTAACGGCTAGTTTTAATAATATTTTAATAGCATATCGTTGTTTCGTGAAACTCAGTATTGCGTACTACACACGCTATCGAGGAAGGTTGTGATTGTGTGTAATGCAAGCCAAGTCAAAGATGCGTGTTGTGAAAGCTCCTTTTGGTGTAGCGTACAACACAAGACATTAATAAAATTAAAAAGAATATTTTTCATAAAATCTCAGGTTTTTTACATTATTACTCATTTATTTGATAGAATAATTGATGGAGAAGTGGATTCAATGATTTTTCATTTTTCAATAGTGGTTCAAGAGTATGATGATGTCTTCTCAAATAATTTTCAAGGATTACCTCCCCATTGAGTGATAGAATTTTATATTGATCTACACCCTAGGAAAGAACCTATAATTATCCCAAAATATCATATGATCTCAAATAGATTCATGAGATGAGGGTGTAGTTTAAGGACTCTAATTCTAAGGAATTTCATAAATCCAGTGTTTCACCTAGTGAAACCCCTATTTTTTTCACCATAATGATGGATGGGAGATTGAGGTTATGTGTATAAAACATATTCTAGAACTAGATGGAAATGAAATCTAAAAAACCACTAATAATGATAGATGTCATATTTAATCATTATAATGGACCATGATGTTTCTCAAAGTTTGACCATAGATCATTCAGTCACCAGTTGCATGTGAGGGAAAAGTATATATCAAAGCTTTCATTAAGATATTTTTACTGTAAATATGAGTACTTGGTTATTCTCTTTTGTGTGAAATGTGCCACATAAGTGTTCATGGGACATGTGAAATGGGCCATTAAGACATTCATAGACTATATTGTGGTAGTATTAATTCATGACATCCTTATGTACTCGACATCCATTTAGGAGCATCAGAGGCACTTAAGGATGATTATGGACGTATTTAAAGTGCACCCATTTTCTCAGAAGCACATGAAATACAATTTATTGATATAGGTACTCCACTATTAGAATATATTGTCTTAATAGATGTTGTGGTAGTGGACCCAGAGAATCATGAGGTAGTGTTATTATAGGTCCCACCTGAGAGTGTTAAAGAAGGTGTGAAGATTCCTTGGATTGGCATGTTATTACAAGTGAATCATCCCGAAATTCTCTAGGATATCATCTACCATGATATCCTTGACCAAAAATGGGAAGCCTTTCATATGGAAAAAGATGATTTTGGACGATTTTTAGGAGTTGAGACAATGACCGATGATCACTCCCATCATCAGATTTCCAGAGGATGTTGATGAGTACATTGTTTTTTTTGATGCATTATGAAACATGCATTATTGTGTTTTGATGTAGATGCAAGGGGTGATTGAGTATTATTCATGTCAGTTGATTCCACAATAGTATAATTACGTGAAACACAATCATGATTTAGTATAGAATGTATTCACGCAAAAGATCGAGTCACACTATCTGATGGGTGAGTGATTTATCATTTATTCTGAAAAAAACACTCTCAAGTAATTATTCTCTCTAAAGGATCTCTTCTTCAGATAGAGGCGGTAGATATAATGCCTCATGTATTATGACTTTTAGATTATCTATAATCCTAGGAAGGGGAATGTGCTAGAAGACTCTCTTATCATGTGATATTGTTCTCAGTTCTTGAGAGAGTTATCAGAGTAGTTTGACTCATTAAAGATATCCTTAGAGATTGGGGATGGAGAAAATTACCTCAAGTTGATGGTTGTCACCCCTCCAATATTTTAGTGACTCTCGGATTCCAAGCATGGGGATAATTACTCTAGGACTCTACATACTCAGATATCCATTAGACATGATCCTAATGGGTTTTTTGAAATTTGGGTTCAGGTTGTTATTTTCAATAGATTCATAATGGTGCTGGTGACATTATAGAAGGAGTTCTTATGATAATTTCATAAATCACTTTTAGATGTTTATATAGGTGTCGTAATGAAATACTAGGACATATACCTTTATTTCTGGGGGATATAAATAATTAAGATAGTTGCTGATTTTATTTCTCATTGACTTTCATGTAAGAAAGGGACAGTTGACCACAAGGTTCATGATAGTTTAGGTCAACCCCTCAAGGTAGAAAAGTGCAATGTGTATGGTATATCCATGGACATGGTGATGGGATTACTACACATGTCCATGGGACACTATTCCATCTAGGTGATCCCAGAACGAATCACCATGTCAACCCACTTCATAGATATCTGATAACATACATTAGTATAGAGCATGAGATAGCTCTATATGCAGCAGATAATACGAATCAATGGAGTTCCATATATTATAATTTCATACTGTGATGATCACTTCATATCATAGTTATGAAAGAGATTCCAAAGTAATTTGGGACTCATTTTTTCTTGAGCATAGTCATTGACACCCAGGATGATAGCCAGACTAAGTGGGCTATACAGGTTATAGAAGACATGTTGTGATCTTTCATGTTGGCCTTTGGATCTAGTTGGGAGTATCATCTACCCTTGGTGGAGTTTTTAGAAAACAAATGATAAAATTATACCATTGGTATTGAAATATTCTATGCCTTGTATGGGTGACCATGCCGGTCACAACTTAACTAGATTGACCATGTACATTTGGTACTCATGAACCAATATATTGTATAAGAAACTATTAGGATAGCACATATCTTCCAAGATCGAATGAGGACTACATATAGTCATCAAAAGTCTTATGAAAATATATAACATTGGCCTTTGGATTTCAAGGAGGGATACTTTATATTACTAAATGTTTCAACTGTAATTGTATTACATAGATTTGTTTGGGGTGGAAAACATTATTAGAGATTCATTGACCTGTTCTTGAAATGTTTTAGAGTTAGATAGGTGGCATACTTATTAGCTGTACCTCGAAAGATTGACTGGGTACATGATGGCTTCCACGTGTTGTAGCTGAGGAAGTAGGTGCATGACCCATTTTACATTATAGAAATGGGTGAGATGGAATATGTGGATAGAGTTACCTTTTCTAATTACTAGATAAATGTCAAGTATTTCCAAGAGAGGGTGCTTTTTTGGATGAGTTATTTCCTTAGTATGTTTTTGGAGGTAGCGTGGGAATCTATAGAAGATCACCTAGGAGTGAGAGGCTAAGATTCATACTCAGTACTCATATCACTTTGTATAACCACTTTTTTTGGATTTTTGGGATCTAATGTCCCATGGTTCATCGAATTTTGAGGAATTGGATTTCTGTAGAAATATTTTTGGATATTATATTGATTATTTTTTATACCCTCTTAAGAAATTATGTGTGATTCTAATGCCCAATTTTCCAGAAATAAATTTTTGAAATATATTAAATATATTAAATATCATGCATGCAGACTTTTCATAAAAAGGTTTAATAACATTCAAATAGATTCATGGATCGAAAATATGAGGTCACATTCGAGTTCAAGTTGTTTTCTATAACCTAGGCACGACATAAATATTTTCATCATGGTGTTTTTGTGAAAAATTCATTACGACCATAAGAATTTAAAATTGAAAATAAATTTATTTATGTAGAGACCTTATTTCACATGTATTTAAACTGTTATGATGGAACTGCTTGGTTGTAATCATGACCCTGGAGTTATCAGAGAACCATTGGAGAGAGAATTATAGGATCTCTCTAAGATAAACAATAGTCAAATAGTAGTTCGATGATCTGTGGTGAACAAAATCTAGGGATCTCACCGACGATAATGACACAACTTATTTCTTAATCTGCGATAGATCCTAAAATGAGGTATCATTTTTTTAATGAAATTATTCATTCCCCAATATCTAATTCTATGATTATTTAAAATTAATTGACCAGGGTATTGATTCATGGATCGACTCTTTTGTATGATGGGTTATCAACATGGATCATTTTTAGATAATTTCTTCAATTTTTTTATCTATTCATTCATCATTTAATTGATAATGGATCAATGCCATCATATACATTGTTTGAGATTTTTTCCGCTCGGTTGTGATTGTCCATTTCATCCTAATTTCCTTTTTTCATCATTGGGGATTCACTTTCCAGGTGGTTCGACCTAATAAATGAATAATGAATCATTTCTCACTTTTTTCATAGATATATTATTAGATTCCATTGATATGGAATCGATATAGTGTATAGATCATGTGACGGTGGAAGAAGTAGTAGTTCAGACTGTTTTGGAAACACTATTTTTTGTACATCGACATGTGATAGTGGATGACGTGTGAAAATGCTTTATAATCATTTTTTTGTGGCCAGAAACATGTTCTTGATTGTGTTAATATTTTTTCATAGATGATTACATATTTTTGGTGAGATCGAGGATGAAATCCAAGGATTTTTTCACATGAGCATACACAGGAGGAAAAAATGATTCATGAAAACCCTAATCAACATGATTTGTAATGTGGTTCTACACGACATGTCATCCCCCCATAGAAGAAACTATGATTTGGGGATGAATTTAAGGATCACATGGTTTGTGTCTCCATCACACATCATGTGACCCCCTTATAGTTGGATTTTTTTACCTCGAATGATATACAGACACATCTAGGAGTATATAAAAATTGGATTGTCATGTACTACCACATGGACACATGAAAAATTACACAATCATGGGAATTTTGTAGACTTTCACATGGATAGATATATAAGACATTTACACAGGTAGCACCCACTGCTGAATGAAAATGTCGTTTACTCCTTGTACACGACATGTACCCTTTAGAAGAAGTCTTGGATCCCTTTTCCTCTATATGATGGACATGTTTCATTAGGGTTTGTTCTATATATCCTTTTATGTAAGAGTTAGTATATATTTCCAACCTACACATAGGATTGTGATACATTTAGTTATACATCTAGGTTTGAGTTGTTGTAATTCATATATGAGTATCACAATGATATCCATTATCATATTCCTTCACTATATGGATTTCTAGGTATTATTGTGACCAACACTATGTAGGTGATGATACACAACTTAATATGTTTGTCATGATTTAGTGGTTGTTAAACCCCATGGCCATGGGAGTTATCCTCATGATTGTATCGCGTGACATCATACTTCTAGAATAAACTTTTAATGGAGATACCCATCTAGAACTACCTCTTTGAGATACATCATAAGTGTCATCTAACTCGTGGAGTGTGTTCTTCTAGAAAAGATCTTGGTGGATACTTCGAGCAGCAATCCTTGGTTGGCATTATGGTGTGACCGTACCTGGAAATTGTGTGTCCTCATTGATTATATCTCGTTATTATTTTTATGAGTATTTTATACATATTCAACTATAGAGTTGAATGTTATTATTTTGATATATAACTTGATGTTTCTAGGATTTCTACTTGGTATTTTTATAATCACTCATGCTCAAAAGTTTCCCACATGTATCATATCTTGTGCAGATGATCAACCTTTCAATGGATTTCAAGGGGACCTGTGCTGGGTGGTGTTTAGTGAGCCCGATATATGGAGGTGTGTTCCAATAGTTTCTTGATAGATGTCCCCGTCATTAATTTTTGATTGGAATTCTTTTCAGACAATTCGGTGAGAATGTATTTGGCCCTGTTTACTTTCGATTACATCTAATCATACTCTATGTGGGGAATTTAGATGCATTCATGCATTTTTGTTCATTTGATTTTACATTTCAGTTGTGTATGGAATTTAATATGTGTGTATGTTTAAAGGTACATAGACTAAGGCATCCCATGTATTTTATATTGCTACGCATCGATAGTTTCCAGCCCTTGTCCTATTTGATTCGGGCTAGGATAGTGATGGAACGGGCCCCATTGGGATGATTCATGATGATATCCATCGCATTTTATTTCATTTAATCCATTATAATACATATATCTCCCTCTATAACAATAGAAAAAAAATTAATTTCAATATCCTAATTACCAATAACAATTATGTCCTGAATTCTAGAATTATAGTGTGACCATTTACTTTTTGAATTCAAAACAAACGATTCTTCTAGTTTGGGGACACATATAGTTTTTTAAAATGTGTTTCTAAAAATATTTCATACATTACTCAAAAACAAAAAATCAGTCTAAATATATTTACCCATGGTCACATATAAAATAATTCTTCACTATTTTAGATTCATGTTAGGTTCTATCTTATTCACATGGTTTATATGATTCTATGTGAAAACTCTTATTGAAAAGTGAATTTTAGTCAAAAAATACAAAAAAATTACTCACCCATCACTATAAATATTGAATAATATATTATATATAATATTCCTATAATATTTCATAAAACATATATTCCCAAAAATAATATCATATGGAAACAAATATTTCTCTGCTTTTCCCTTTATATGATCAAGCTCTTATGAAATCCTATATTAATTAATTGGGTCAACGTGTTGAACCATACATAAAACCTAATGAAATTATCATAAGAAATAACTCAACTTGGCTCACAAAACCTATATATATTATCTCATATTGAAACCTAATTATGTGGAATAATAATTTTTTTCATATTTTTTGAAGAGTTTCCTGAACAACATCTTAATTTCATTCCATACATTCCTCATATTTTTAAATATTTTGATCATACATAATAGATAATAAATCATACTCATGACCTTTAAAAATAAAAATATTTTACATATCAAATTGTAACATCATAATATCTTATAAATCCTAATATATATTATACATATAACTTTGTTATATTATGTATCATCGTATTGTTTTCATGTGTCACACTGAAACCTTTTGATTTGAACAATTATTCATCTAAAAAACCATATATATACCATTACCATTTTTTATAATTTTCTTAATATCTTAAGAGACATTCAAAAAATCAAACATAAATTAGGATATTGATGCCTATTATATTTTTTATAATATATGGTGTTGTTATACTTTTAAATTTTCAAAATTTGTGACTTTATTTTCTTCCAGAACATCTTAACCGCATATATAATTTTTATTTGGGTCCTTTTAATATCTCCACATTAATTACTCAGTCCACCTTATTCAATTTCAAAATATATCTCGATCCTCCCATAGAATAACTTTTCAATATACCCTACTTACATAATAATTTCATTATGAAAAATTTCATTATAATTTATTTTCATTATTCCCATTTTGAAAAATCATAGATAATACTAGTATATATGATACATACCAATTTACTTTTATTTCCATAAAATCCAGCATCTATTTATTTATCAATGGGATGATAATAATATCTAAATTATTTAAAGAGTGGTGATTCAATTTTCATAGGTAATTATATACACAATACTAGTACTATATAATAATTAAATATTCCCCACGGAGTCTCTGAGACATTCACCAGGTCCTGAAACATCCCAATTCTAAAAAAATTAATTCCATCATGATTTACATCAATGCAGAATATGACGATTTTAACATAGATGTGATGGGATTTTGATTACATTTTATTATATTTAGTAATATTCTTCTTCAAATAATTAAATTACCAATAAATAATAAATAAAAAAATTGTAATTAAAATAGTATGTATGAATCATAATTAATGATTCAATATTGACATCATAAAACTATAAACAAGTCTTATAAAAAAAGTATTGTATAGATAATGATAACATCAATGACCCCATAACATGGAGGGAAATGCTCACTCTCAAAACCCCATGAATAATAGATTTACAAATTAATCATTACCTAAATAATTAGAGGATATATAATTGAATAATAAATAATCACAAAATTTTTATATAATTCCTTAACACAACTGGAAGAGATTACTTATAAAACAGTATAAAAAATAAATTATTAGCATGAATAGAATCCTCAAAGGGAAATCAAGAAATCTAATGTGGGTATACATTTAAATAAATATATTATAAAATTGTGGTACCATATGTACAATACTACCCAGAAATCAATTATAAATAATAATTATCATAATTAATGAAAAATACAATCTAATATAATGGAATCCATTTAATGGATTTTTTGTAAAATGATTAAATAATATGATTTGAATGGTCAATAAGTAGTAAAGGTGTCTAGAAAAAATGGTATTATGAATGGATACTCATTTATAAGGGACTTACATATTGAAATAGATATTTTATGATGGAAAATTATTTAAATAAATAATATTATATATATCATAAATCTTATTAACAAGGTTGATATAAATAAAAATACGAATAAACTATCTGATTGTTTTACGTTGACACAAAAGGATCAATTGTAGCATTGTGTGTGTTCGGATTTAAAGTCCATTAATGATTAAATAAAATATATTGTAGTAATAATTTATAAACCAACACCCCTCCAATAAATTTCAAATCTATAATTGTCACAACCCGCCTTCACCAAGATGAGAGAAGGGATAGAAGATTTCCAGACCCTTCCTTCTTCAATTTGAAGGAGAGATAATGACCCCCGAGACCCGCCTTCAATAGGTCCCAGAGTGTCGACTAGCACCAAGGGTATAGAATCAAACAAAAGATGGAAGGCATTACCCTTTTTCTTTAATAGGATCTAGAGATAAGATAGTAAATCCTAGCAACACAAAAGCGAGGTGGGGGGTAAAGTAAATACAAAGAAATCCATTCCCATATGCATGTTACAAAAGAAAAAGACACAAAGTACAAGGATACTACAAAGGTAAAGTACCAAAGAAAATAAAAATAGCAACTAAAACTATCCGAACGTCTGAGCTAGTATGGCCCTGCATGATCCCTGATGTCCTCCTGGAAACTTGAAAGTAGTTTTATATACATAGGGGGAGCATACAAGTATACTCAGTAGGGAAAACCAAAGACACCAGTGCACAAGTGGGGTGACATTCTAATGCCCTGTGAGAAAAGAGATAACCAAAGCACCTAGAAAGGAAAACTATCCACCCAAACCACACCAAGGAACACTCCCCAAATAACGCAAGTAAAGTAAAGTATAGTAATAGCACATCGATATGTTGGTACCCGGCGCCTCTTTCACACTGGTGATTGAAGACATCCTATGCATCGAACCAATCTCGCCATTCTCACAGCAGTCCCACTGCCACTCCCCACCTGCACACACCTGGGCCATCACTACCACACATCCCTCCCCCAAACACCTGGGCCACAACCACCAGTAACCACACCCACAAACACCTGGGGAAGAACAACTACTGCCACACCCATAGACACCTAGGCCTCATCCCGAAGATTATTGGGAAACAACCTTCTTGCACACACATGGGCCAACCACCACAACTACCATGACTGAAGAATCATGGTCTATAATGGACCTCAATCCATCCCAGCCTTCCCGAAGAGTCTTAGGATATTTGGGAAAGGGAGCATAAAAGGATCTAATAACCATCCACTCATAGAAGTGTTGGGGAAAACACCCTCCCCCATGAAATGGGGGTGTTCGACACTAAGTGCTCAACTTGGGTGGGGCACAAATAAAAAACATTATAACTACAATTATATATATAGGTAACAAGAACTCATCCCAACCTAGGGTTTCCAAATCCAACCTAAGCACAAACACCCTCATTACTATTCATTCATAAAATAAAAGCACAACACTCTCGACCAAGTCACAACTCATTCCCAAAACCAATTCCCTATTTAACCCATTATTTATTTTATGTTAAACTTATCCCATTTAGGTGAATTCTTAACTACTGGGTAACTAACTGGCATACCCACAATCTAGAGAAAGAGAAAGAACCAAAAAACATTTATGCTTTCACACCCAGTTCTCTTGTGAAGTCACAACAACAAAGGGATCAGTTAGATCCTTGAATGTACTGGATCCAAACCAAGACTTGAGATACATCCCCACACAGCTTTAGATTCACAACCAAAAACCATGCCACAACAGAGGATCCCATTCCCATCCACATCACCCCATAAGAATCAAACAGAAAAACACACCAACTACCAAAACAGAGCAGGGAAACTTCTAGGTTCAAGAACATCATTCATTATGTTCTCATTTATGTTGGATAACCGGTGTGACCACAAAAGTATTGATGTTCACTGGGTATCCATTTAACCAACTGAGTTTAGGTGATTAACCAATTTCCATGTTAGAGTTATCTAATCATCACATGAGACAAGGGTTCATTATTGTGAAAGGAAAGACCACCAACGACCATGATTTTCAGTGAGCATAATCCCATATAGTTCACAACATATAGAAATATAAAAGAGTACAGAAGAATTGTCAAACACACCCCATAATTCTTTAACAGTCTATTAATTATATTTTTTATGGTTTGGTTTCATCTGTTCCCATAGAAATAGTAGCCTACCCACCCCTCATGATACACAGTAAGTAGAGAAGAAGGAAAAATCTCTACATGGATGATCAAAGAACGATGTTTCTCTCCACATGCCAAGAACTGGGGATGCGCAAATTGCAGGGGAGGATTGTCTGGGACTCCAAGGATGAGCATAAAGGCTCCAGCATAGGCACACCACTTTCCTCAGGAAGGTTACTCCAAATTCACCAAGGGAATAACGAACCTGGCCAAGAATAAGAAAAGTACGAATGCTAGTGTGATATAAAGATGAGCGTGGGCGTTACCGGATATCAAGAACATTGGCATCTTTTAATGAGGATTTTGGTTTCACCATGCAGTTGGGTGGTTACACACGATGAGATTTATTGTTATTTAATAACTATCATCGGGAAAAGGTGGTAACAAATGTGAATTTAAACGAGTATATATAGAAAGTGGGGAACATTACATGGATACACAGCTGGGTTCATTGAGGGTCGCCCCACTCGTAGGAATTTAAACATTGATTATGGGGATAAAATGTCCTTGAGCCACTTCCAAAAGTTTACGGAGGCTAAAAAGTGGAATTATGAGGAAAACATTTAGAAGAAAAACTCAAAAAGGCTGTGTGACACCAATCGTGTCGCACCAATCGGTCGCACCGATCAGTGACACACCGATCGGTCGCACCAATTGGTGAGACACCCATCATGTCACACTGATCGGTAACACACCGATTGGTGACACACCGATCATGTCACGCTGATTGGTTTCACGAATCGGTGACACGCCCATCTTTTTCACACCGATCATGTCATGCTGATCGGTCGCACCAATCGGTGAAACACTGATCGTGTCACGCCGACTGGTCGCACCGATCCGTGACACACTGATCGTGTCATGTCGATCGTTCGCACACCGAAATGACACCCTACCCCCGAGACGCCACACTTAGGATCCTGAAATTTGGCAAAGTGATGGACCATGAGGGTCTCAGCCATTAAATTAGATACCTCTCGAACTATTCTCATCCTCGAGAATCAAAACTAGACCGGAAGAAAAAGGGGGGGTCCAAACAACCACCTCGAATGATACCTCTCAGGAGTGAACCTCAACGATATCCAGGAACACCTCTACCTTAAGAAACCACACAAGATTCAAGGTTCAAGATATCCAGTCCTATGGTTTAGGGTGTTTCTTCCTCCATGTCAAGATACTATCCACTTTGGGCGGCACTGACTCGCCCGCATGGATTTAATCGCATCCACCTTAATGCATATTGATTAGGGATCGGGTCCTCCCCTACCCACAGTCAGGACTCTTCACATGCATATAGAATATAAGGAAAACCATACATTCCATAGTTAACAAGCTAATACGTTCCATCACATACAAGTACAAGGAAAATAAAACAAGACTCAAAATAGCTCTGGGTACTGGTCATGCATCCATGTCTCCCGTTCCCAGGTACTTTCCTCGAGCCCGCCATGCCTCCACAACACACGAACCAGAGGGATGGTCTGTCCACGGAGCACCTTATCCTCAGGATCCTCGATCCTCACTGGTATCTCTACAAAATCATGTCGTCCTTGATATACATCTTTCCCGAGTCGAGGATGTGTGAATCGTCATGTAGATACCGTCAAAGTTGTGACACAGTGAAGACGTCATGTATTCTTAGTAGCGGTGGTGGTGGTGATAAATGATAATCCCCTTCACCGACCCACCGTAGTACATCGAATGGTCTGACAAACCTAGGATAAAGCTTACTCCCATTACCAAACCTCCATTTCCCACGCCGAGGGGAGACCTTCAGGAATACGTGGTCCCCGACCTCGAACTCCAGGGGTCTCCTCTTAATATCGGCATATGACTTTTATCGGTCCTAAGACAACTTCATCCTCTCTAATATAAGATAAACCTCCTTCTTCATGCTCTACACCACCTCCAGGCCAAGAACAGCTACTTCCCCAACCTCGGTCCAATATACGGGTGAGCGACATGGACTTCCATACAAAGCTTTGAACGGAGGCATGCCAATGGTTGAGTGATAGCTATTATTGTATGAAAAATCTACTAGAGGAATGTGTCACACCCATGATCCCCCATAGTCTAGGATACATGCCCATAGCATATCCTCCATTGTCTGGATGGTGCGCTCTGTCTGTCCATCTGTGAAGGGGTGGAAAGCAGTGTTAAGACGTAGCTGGGTGCCAAAATCGTGCTACAATCCTCTCCAAAATCCTGAGGTAAACCTTGCATCCCTATCCGAGACTATGGACCTTGGAACTCCATGAAACCGCAACACCTCATCCTTGTACCTCAATGCTAAGGCATCCACTACACATGACTCCTTGATCGCCAAAAAGTGAGCCGATTTTGTCAAAATAGTCCCCACCTACCAAGTTAGCATCACAACCTCCTTGAACCTCAGGTAGTCCTATGAACAAATCCATCGAGATGTTGTCCCACTTCCACTCGGGGACATCTAATGGTTGAAACAGACCGACTAGAACATGGTGTTCGGCATTCATCTACTGACACACTGGGAACCTGGCCACGAACTCCGCCACTGCCCGCTTTACCTCGGGCCACCAAAATTGACTCTTCAAGCCTGGGTACATCTTGGAAACTCTTGGGTGCACTGTTATGGGTGAATTGTGGAACACAACAAGAACTCTCTCGAGCATCATCTATGGGACAAACAACTTCCCTTGGAAAAGCATCTGATTCTGACCATACTCTGTCCACCCTTCAAGAGCATTGCCTTGGTTAGCCTGGTAATGCATTACTTCACTCTCTATGTCTCCCCACTGAGACTCCTCCACCTTACATAGGAGAGAGGATTGAACCATCATCTAAAATAGACAAACTCTACCACCATCCTCCCTGACATCCTTGTTCAGGGCAGCTAACTCCTCCATCACCTTCCAAGCATCTGCTGACCCTCGAACTGCATCCTTCTGTGACTTCATGCTCAACACATCAACCACCACATTCCCTTTTCTTGAGGTATAGAAAATATCGAAGTCGTAGCCCTGAAGGAACTCCATCCACCTTCACTTCCGTAAGTTCAGGTCCCACAGGGAGAAGATATACTTCAAGGTTTTGTGATCTTTGAAGACCACGAAGCACTCCCTGATGAGGTAATGCTGCCAAAACATTAGTGTGAAAATGACCACCGCAAGCTCAATATCATGGGTGGCATGATTTTCCTCATGGGGAAATAAATTTCTAGACCTATAAGAGATCACCCCTTATCGTTGCATCAGCACACACTTGAGGCCTTGTCCTGAAGCATCACAGAACACCTCATATGCCGCCCCTTCTTCTAGAAACCTCAGCAATGGTGAACTTACTAACTTTTCCTTCAGATAGCTAAAGTCTGCCTCGTACTGCCCATTCCACAAAAAATCCTGGTCATTCATGGTCAAGGCAATCAAAGGTGCCGAAACTCGGGAGAAGTTGGGCACGAACCTCCATTAGTAGTCTGCTAGTCCAAGGAAACTACGAACATCTTCCACGTTCTTGGGTTCTTCCCAAGAAACAACCACCTAGAACTTTGATGGGTCCACCTCTATTCCCTGATCGGACACCACGTGCCCAAGGAAGTGCACTTCTCGCATCGAGAACATGTACTTTGAAAACTTCCCATAGAGTTGGTGTTGTTGGAGGACCTCTACAACCGTTCTCAGGTGCTTAGTGTGATCCTCCTCTGATCTTGTGTAGATCAGGATGTCGTTAATAAACACAACTAAGAACTGATCAAGGTATTCCCAGAAGACGAAGTTCATGAGTCCCATGAACACAGCTGGTGCATTCGTAACACCAAACGACATGACTACAAACTATATGTGTACATACCTACATCTAAAGGAAGTCTTTGAGATGTCTCCCTCCTTCACCCTCAACTGGTGATATCCAGACCAGAGATCAATCTTAGAGAACCAACCTTCTCTCCTCAGCTGGTCAAAGAGATCGTCTATCCATGGAAGAGGGTAGTGATTCTTTACCATCACCTGATTCAGTCTTCTGTAGTCTATTCACAGCCTTAGACCACCATCTTCCTTCTTTGAAAACAAGACTAGAGCACCCCATGGTGACTCACTTGGTCGAACAAAACACTTCTTCATTATATATTCAATCTGAATCTGTAACTCCTGAAACTCCGAAGGTTCCATCATGTAGGGAGCCATCGAAATCAGACAGGCAGTAGGTTGTAAGTCTATCCCAATCTAAACATCACGCCGAGGGCGTAGAGTCACCACCTCTTCAGGGAAGACATCCATAAACTCACCAATGATCCCTGGGACTTCCACCACTTCTTCATCCGCCGACTCTACTGACAGTTCAGCTTACTAGGAAAGGAGGGGCTCCACTCGTCAGTTACCTTCTAGGTAACCCTGCTAGCCGATGAAGGTTACATGTCGGCCGCCCAAATCTGAAAACACAACCCTTCCTCAGAAGTATTTAATGATGTCACATACAGATAACAGCTAGTCAATGCCTAGGATGACATCACATGGTTGTATCTACAACAGTAGAAGATCCCTGATAGACTGATGTGGCCCTATCATTAGTCTACATCCTCAGCCAACATAAAACAAGTCAGTCTAACCTCTGACTGGTGTACTCATCACCAGGGGCACTAAATGTTTATCAACATTTATACCTAGATCATGGGCCAGACTGGCCACAACAAAAGAGTGCAAATCTCTTATATCGAACAAGTCATAGGCAAGAGAACTAAAGAAGATGATCGTACCTTGAACAACTTCCAGCCCTGCTGGAACTACTGCCTCTGCAGCGTGAAACTGTCCACGCCCAGATCCCTTAACCCTCAGCTGTCGTCCGCCTCCCTGACCGTTCCCGGGTCGAGCTCCATGAGGATATCCCTAAGGGCGGCCTCCTCCTGCAATTCCTGCCCTCGGAGGAGTGGGAGATTTCTTCCCCTACTGATGCGGCTAAGAGGGCCTAGCTGGAAACTATTGCTGCTGAGGTGGGTGTTGAACCTGCCCACCCCCACTGTACTGAACTCTATCCGGGCACTGATATTGAAGGTGACCCTGGCTTCCCTAGATGAATCATCTCAGTCGTGGGCCCTAACGGAAAGGGCGAGGGCCGGGAGATCTGAACTGGAACTCCTGAGGCATGCTCCCTACTGGCCAGAACCGAGAGGGCCCTGATACTGGAGGCTTGTTGCTGACGACCTTCCTCTTCAACAATCCCAACTGGATTCCATCTCATGATACACCTCCTACAATGTGAATCCTCTCCACCACTTCAGCTTTCTTCTGGACCTCCAAGTATGTCGATAAGGTGAAGGGAGTAATAGCATACTAAATAGAAGGTCAAAGTGCCTCCTCCAAACGTCTCGCCCAAGAATCCTCATCCAGAATGAGGCCCAGAGAAAAGAAGAGGAGATCCTTGAACTTGATCCCCAACCCT
The DNA here is from genome assembly GCA_963277665.1 of Viscum album. Taxonomy (NCBI): domain Eukaryota; kingdom Viridiplantae; phylum Streptophyta; class Magnoliopsida; order Santalales; family Viscaceae; genus Viscum; species Viscum album. The sequence goes on from OY728152.1 coordinate 1,772,813,463, forward strand.
CTCACTGACAGGATCCCCTGATGGAGGGAGAGTAGCTCCTACCTCTTCTCAGCCTTCATTGTGGAAGAGTGTAATTCCGCCAGGAACTCCGTCTCGAAGTCAGCCCACGTCAACTCAGCCTCCCTCTTCTCCCCAAGATAAAGCGTCCACCACTGACGTGTTTCTCCCCGCATCTGGCTTACAGCCAAAGCAACCCGGTTCTCCATCGGAGCCCGGATCAAGTTGAAAGCTGTCACCAGCTCCTCTAGCTAGCTTTCTGTCTCCATGTCTGAGATGCTACCCTCGTACATCCCATGCGTCTGCCACTGAAAGTCACGAAATGTCCTCGGCCACTGATCACCCTCCTCCTTTCGGTCAGCCCTCTGTTGATCAGTCAAGTCAACCTCCTGGGCCTCGATCGCCCGCACTACTCGTGGTCATCTCCCAAGTGCCATAGAAGCAAGGTAAACAAGGAATTCCTAAGCCCGAGTAGTGTAGAATATTGTTATTAAATTATCTTAGACTTATTATTCATTTTAAATCCCCAAAATACCCAAAAAACACAAGAACATAAGTCATTATGATACATGAACCTTTACTAGGGACTCTACCCTGCAATCAGTGTTCCCTAACTTGGTTGTTCGGTAGGCCCAACATTCTTGTGTCGGATCACGGGGGGACCTAAAATCCAATGTCCATGCCGGTATTCCCTGACCTATTTCATGCACCATGATCACCCAACACATTTTCCATACCATCTCATGAAATCTTCATTGTGCCTAACCCCAAACTCCATCCTACCTCTCAACCTCACCTCTAATACCATTTTGTCATGACCCGCCTTCACAAAGATGAAAAAAGGGACAATAGATTTCCAGATGCTTCCTTCTTAAATATGAAGGAGAGATAATTCCCCCTGATACCCATCTTCAATAGGTCACGGAGTTGTGACTATCACCAAGGGTATAGAATCACACACAACATTGAAGGCATTACCCTTTTTCTTTAATATAATCGGGAGATAAGATAGTAAATCCCAACAACACCAAAACTGGTGGTAAAAGTAAATCCAAAAAAACCATTCCCATATGCATGTTACAAAATTAAAAGCCACAAAGTACAAGGGGACTACAAAGTTAAAGTACCAAAGAAATGAAAAACAACAACTGCAACTGTCCCAACATCTGAGCTAGTACGACCCTGCACGATCCATGAAGTCCTCCTGGAAACCTGAAAGCAGCTTTATATATGTTGGGTAGGCATACAAGTATACTCAGTAGGGAAAACCAAAATCCCTCATGCACATGTGGGGAGGAATTCTAATGCATTGTGGGAAAATAGATAACCAAAGCACCTATCAAGGAAAATTATCCACCCAGGCCTCACCAAGGAACACTCCCCAAATAACGCAAGTCAAGTAATGTATAGTAACATCACATCGATATTTGGGTACCCCATGCCACTTTCCCACAGGTGATTGAAGACATCCTACACATCGAACCTCTCCTACCATTCTCACTACAGTCCCACTGCCACTCCCCACCCACACATAGCTTGGCCATAACTACCACACATCCCGCCCACATACAAATGGTCCACAAACACCCATAACCATGACTATAAACACCTGGGCCAGAACAACTACTGCCACTCCCGCAGACACCTGGGCCTCATCCCGAAGACTCTTTGGAAACAACCTACCCGCACACACCTGGGAAAACCACCACCACTACCCTGACCGAAAAATCATGGTCTATAATGGACCACAGGCCATCACAACCTGCCCAAAGAGTCTTGGGATATTCTGGAAAGGGGTTAGAAAATGAGCTAATAACCAGTCCCTCATAAGAGTGTGGGGGAAAGCACCATCCCCCATGAAATAGGGGTGTTCGGCAATAAGTTCTCAACTTTTTTGGGGCGCGAATAAGAAACATAAGAACTACAATTATATATATAGGTAACAAGCACTCATCCCATCATAGTGTTTTCAAAGCCAACCTAAGAAAAAACACCCATTGTTACTATTAATTCTTAAAAGAAAAGCACAACACTCACGGACAAGTCCCAAATCATTCCCAAAAACAATTCCCCATAAAAACCATTGTTGATCTCATGTTTAATTGATTCCATTTCGATGAATTCTACACTATTTGGAAACTAACTGGCATAACCACAAGCCTTAGAAAGATAAACAACTAAACATAAATTTAAGCATTCGCATCCTGTTCTCTTGTGAAGTCACAACAGCAATGGGATCAGTGAGAACCATAAAAGTATTGGAACCATACCAAGACTTGAGATACAGCCCCACACAACTTCAGATTCACAGCCAACAACCATTCCATAATAGAGGATCGCATTCCAATCCACATCACCCCATAAGAATCAAAGAGAACAACACACCTACTACCAAAACTGATTAGGGAAACTTCCAAGTTCAAGCACAACATTCATTAGGCTCTCCTTTCTATTAGTTAACAGGGGTGACCACACAAGGATTGATGTTCACTGGGTATCCATTTAACCAACCGAGTTTAGGTGATCAACTAATTCCCATGTTATAGTTATTTAATCATCATAGAAGATAAGGGTTCATTAGTACACAAGGAAAGACCACCAACGACCATTATTTTTAGTGAGCATAATCCCATACAGTTCACAACATATAGAAATATAAAAGAGTATAGTAGAATTTTCAAATGCACCCCATCATTTTTAACAATCTATTTATTATCTTTGTTAAGGTTCGGTTGCATCCATTCCCACAGAAACAATAGTGTACCCACCCCGCATGATACACAGTATGGAGTGAAGAAGGAAAAATCCCGACTTGGATGATCAAAGATCGATGTTTCTCTCCCCGCACCAAGAACCGGGGATGCGCAACTTCCATGAGAGGAGCATCCAGGACTCCACGGATGAGCAGAAAGGCTCCGACATAGGCACACAACTTTCCTCAGGAAGGGGACTCCAAACGCTCCAATGGAACAATGAACCCGACCAAGAAGAAGAAAAGGAGGAAGGCTAGTGTGATATAAAAATGATCCCGGGAGTTACTAGATATCAATATCTTTGGCAGCTTTTAAGGCAGATTGTGATTTCACCATACGGTTGGGTGGTTACACATGATGGGATTAATTGTTATTTAATAACTCTCATTGAGAAAAGGTTGTAACATCTGTGACTTTAAAATATTTTATATAAACAGATGGGAACGTTACATGGAGCCACAACTGGGTCCGTTGAGGGTAGCCCCTCTCTTAAGAATTTAAACATTGATTATGGGATTAAAAAAGGCTTTGAACCACTTCCAAATTGATAAAATGGCTTAAAAATGGCGTTATGGGAAAAAACGTAGAAGAAAAAATCGACAAGGTTGTGTGACACCGATCGTGTCGCACCGATCGGTGACACACCGATCGGTCGCATCGATCGCCAACACACCGATATGTCTCACCGATCGGTGAAATGCCCATCATGTCCCACCGATTGATGACACATTGATCATGTCACACCGATCGGTCCCACCGATCTGTGAGACACTGATCGGTGACACACCGATTATTTCACTCCGATCGGTCGCACTCCGAAATGACACCCTACCCCTGAGACGCCACCCTTAGGTTCTGCACATTTGGAAAAGGGATGGACCATGAGGGTCTCGGCCATTACAATAATATCTGATATATATAATATAAATTTTAATTGATTATATGAATTAATGATTGTTTTTGAAATTTATTGACGTAGAGAAATAGGTTTTATGAGAGTAAATAAAATATTTACATGTATATATCTATGATTTAATATTAATTAAATATTTATAAAAAAACTATCATAATGTAAATTAAAATTTCATATAAAATTTTAATAATATAATTAAAATTTTAATTATTTGTAATTTAGCAACACCCTTACTTTATTAGTTCCAAAAGTATGATAAATTGGTTTTTTCAAGAGAGAGTATTAAAGCACTTGTTGTGTGAGTTAATTCGAAAATGTTGATCATAAGAAATTTTATTTTTAATAGAAATTGTTCTATACAGATTTCTTTATAGTGGAACACTGATATTTATTTTCTAATTAATTCTTTTTCACTTTTATTTTATGATGTAAAAATATTTACATTGAAATAATTATAATTTTTATACAATAATTTTTTTATTTGAAAATTATATTATTTTATTCATAAAATATATTATTTTTTAATTTAAAAAATTAAATTCTTAAATTAATTAATTTTTAATAATTACTCTTGGTAATGAATTATGAATTAGTTCTTCAATGAAATAAAATATATTATAATATTTAAAAAAAATTGTTGGGGACGAAAAATTAAAAATATTAAATTATATTTTACAAGAAAAATATTTTTTATTCCTTGAAAATTATAATCTCAGTTGTGAGATCATTTTTTATTATAATTAAATATGATCTTCTCTCTAATATAAATATTTTAGTTTAATATTACCTAAAAATCTATATGTTTTCAGAAATATCAAAATTTATTATTTTTATTTTCAATGTTTTGATTCAAATATTTTTATAAATTTAATTTAAAACTATATATAGAGGTATAAGATATTTTTTACAACATCTATATTACTCTTATAGTTACGATAAATTTTTTCTCTGGAATACCCTATCAACATTCTCTGGTATTTTAACGACCATATATCTTGTTTACATATATTTGAAGTATTCTAATTTTAATTATACATATCATTTAAAAAATTTACTTTCACTATAGATAAAATTTAAAGCATGTGTTATATTAATTTTCTAGATAATATAACAATTATATCACTAATATTTGATATATAATTTTTGAAAAAAATATTTTCCTTGTAAGAGAATTTATATTATTGTATTTCCCTATTTTATTTTCAAAAATATGGTGAAGATTTATATCTTATACATGTAATAATATATTACCTGGAAATAACACAGTTTTTATAACATTATATGGGCAATGAAATTAATTTAATTTTTATTCAAAATTATTATTTCCTTCATTAATTTTCATCATCTTCATTAAAATAAATCATTTCTATTGAATGAAAATAAATTTATCATGGTGTATAGCTTAAAATTAATTCATGTTTGACCCATATCTTGTAGGAAACTAGATTATTTTATAAATTATCCCATATCACATGAATTAAATCTCATTCTTATATAATGGGGGCCTTTTCATTATAAATGGGAATAATTATTTTAATGTTATTTTGAAAATATAATATCATTCCAGTATATTCCAAACCACATATATATTTAATCATATTAAAAATTATATTAGTTAATTTATCAATAATTTCTTTGCATAAATCATTAAATTATCAAAAAATATTTTTCCAACGATGAGTTGGAGTTTTTTCAATTTTTTTCTAAATAATTATTAGGAATTTTCTATTCAATAGACTATAATGATTTATAATTATTCAGTTTAATATATTATTTGTTTGATAAATATTTAGATAATGTAACATATGAATTTTCATAAACATTAGGTAACTTACATTATACCATAGTAAGGGATGATACAATTTTACTAGACTAATCATTGAATTTATGAAATAACTACATCTAAATAACTCATAATATTTATATTACTTCAACAAAATCTCATAATCTCCAACTCAGGAACATATTAACATCAAGACATAGACATCATCATCAGTATCACAAAAAAATCATACATATCTTCTTCGGATGTAACTTCTTATTTTTGGAATATGTCAGATATACCGTTACAGAATCAAGACACAATAATTATTAACCTTTAAATTCAAATTTCAAAGAATAACATCCTTGTCATAAAATATTCTTTATAATCATTCTAATAAATTTGACATTAAATACATTCCAACATATTCCATTCAACAATTTTACTGAGTTCTCTAATCTCCAAAAATGTATTAGTTTGAAATCCAACCAATCCAATAATGAATGGTTCAATTTTCCAAAAAAAAGATATCTTTTATCAAATATAAGTTTATGGACCTCGTACTAGTAGATAATTTTATATATTGAGATAATTACATCTCATTGTGATAAAATTTTGTATATGCTTTCTATAGTGTACCCCATAATAAACATACATAATTTGAATATATAATACAATTCTAACCCATTAATCAATAAAAAATCTTTTATATTCAAATATATATTCTCTAACATTGAAAAAAATAAAAGTAATGTGGGGTATTCCTATTACATCCATAAGTTAGAGAGAAACGGTGAAGTGAATTTTTAGTCGTAACATTTCGAAGGGGATTGAACCATCACCTTCAAATATACCATATATAATTTAATCTACAAAATCAGTGTAAATTAATGTTTGGTAGAAAAATATTGAGCTCTAACAGATCATGAAGTCGTAGAACATTATTATACACTATTTTTTCTCACAAAACATCCTCCTAATAAAATACTAAATAATATTGATTTTTGATCATTGAAATCTATAGCATAATCTTTATAAGTTAAACTAATGAAGTATAGTTATTTACTATTTATAAAATTCAAATAATAATTTTAAAATAATTATATATATATATTGTTCTGCACTTGGATATGACAATTTTACATTAACTTGGATCCCATAAATAACATAAAAATAAGTTTAATGAATTCAAAATATCTAGTATAGATTATTTAAGATAAATCATTATTCTAACCATCCTATTGAATGATATTTGATTAATTTTTATTTACATTTCATCCTTACTTAAAATCATAAAAATATTATTCGGTGTGGATAATTACATTAAATTACTCGTTACAAACATCCAAAATAATGAAATGAATATTTTTCATGTGATAAAGAGTATTTAACTTCTTATTTATACAACATGTATCCCTTGAAATAAATGAAAATCTATATGAACCAATATTTCAAAATTATTATTTATTATTTCATATAATTTTCAAATTAATAATCCATGTCAACTAAGAAAATTATGTCATCGACAAAGAAAAATACATTTTGGGTAAATTTTTTCATCTTCATCAAATATACATTAATATCAACTTCTTAATTTATGATGTTCATTTTTTACACATAAAATATGTTTGGTTTAGATGAACATTGTTTCTTATTTTAAAACATAAAGAATTCCTTCACATTTCTCTACATAGTTCCATCACGATAAATAAAATAATCACCCATTTGGTTAAAAATATTACTTTTCTAGTCTCAATATAAAAAATCTTATTTCACATCATTCTAATTTACTTTTAAGTTCTTTAGATCTATAATTAACATAAATATTTTTCGATATTTATTCCTTTTAATAGGATTAAATTTGACTCTAAATTACATGAATTCAAAAAGTAAATAACCATTTAATTCTAATCTGATTTATTCCTATAATATCAAAATTTCAGTTGAAATTATTTTAGACCACCCACTTTTTTTCCTTAAACATCATTTACTTATATTCTAGGAATAACTTACCATGCACCATGTTTCATAATATAATCCAACTCTTCACTAATATAATTTATTTACTACCTTTTAAAAAACAAAATATGATTATAATTAATCCTATGAAATAAATGATTTTTTATTTTTATCTTAAGTTCTAATTTATCTTTATAGAATCTATTTTAATTATGATAATGTTTTTTGGTTCAACATAATCTAGTAACTTCTGAAATTTCATTCATCTACATTAAAATACTCATTTATAATCCACCAAATGATTACAGAAAGAATTAAGTAGATTTTTTTCACAAATATCTTCAATTTTCTAAACATTTATAGAATTTATCAAGTTTTATTCCATGAATTCATGAAAATAGATTTCATTGAATACAATTTTCTAAACCAATTTCAAATGACATACCTAAAATTTAAATAATTTATTATCAGTACAATTTTTTTGAAAAGTGAGAAACCCCAGGATCACCCTGGTACATAACTTAAGTGAACCACATACTTGTTGAAAACTAACTTATGCCTACCAGAGGCATTCTCCCTACATAATTCCCAGGAAAAAGATGGTACCTATAAGCCTCTATCCTCTGTTATTAGATATTCAAAGTCTATTGCCAAATGATCCCAAACCTATGGGTACTCATCAATATTGACTTTCCTACAAAAAAAATATTTTCAATTGGTTGAATATCCAATGAATACTCCTTCTTTATCATTTTCCAAATAAATTCTTAAATAGGTACTTTTGTATCTTCCTTAAACAAGAACAATAATAAATCTATAAGTTTTTATATATGGGTGTGAAATTATGCCCAATTTCATAAGGAGTCATATTTTATTTTAGTTGAACTTTTTTTTCTAAAAGTACACCCAACTATTTACATCTTCTCCCTCAACTAATATTGATATTATTTATCTTATAGGAATGGTTCATACCATTTGAACCAAATTCATGGTATTATTTTTTTAAAATAAATTCTAGTGGATAGTATGAGGATCATTAAATTTTTTTAATCCATTGTTTCACTAAATAATATATAAAATAAATATTGTTTAACTCCCCCCTATCAATTATCATTATTAAAATTTATTCAAATGGTAGTTTGTTTATCTCTATCATGGATATTCCAAAAACTTCTACAACACCAAATTTTTTGTTTAAAAACATAAATTTTCTTATCCTAATGAAATCATTAATTAATTTGATATAATAGATATTACAATTATGGGATTAATGACTCATCATTCTATGAAAATAAGAATGTAAAAGTTTGAGTGGTTTTCTACACTGAATCAACACCATCTTATAGCATATAAGGTGTCACACAAAACACTTTTAAATTATTTTATTTTATTAAATTATAGGCATCTGATATCATTTTTGAGGTTTAGGTTGAATCCCAGTATGAATTTTTTGTTTTTATTGAAAAAATGTGATGTTGGGGCTCGGTAGCCTCTCATGCATGGACATAACACAATTTGGAAACCATGAGGCTTCACCTGTGTCACCATACGACATGCCCTATATTCAAAAGAAATCAGAATTTAAATTAATAACAAAAAAAATGTTAATATTAAAATAAAATAAATTAAGAAAAAGATAAAATAATATTTATTGAGTCATTTTAATAACAATAATAAGAAAAATATTATTACTGAGAATATTATTATTAATATTATTTGTGTTTGAATATCCATATTATTATTAATATTATGAATGTGATAATTATTACTAATAAAATAATTATTTTTTAGCTTATTATTATTATTATTTATTTTTTAGGGTTTGGACCCTTCCTTAACCCCAAACCCATTTCACCCCTCCATTATTTCTCCATGTAGTGTAACCCCTCCATAAGTAGCAAGTAGCGCCTCTCTATTGACCATTTCTTTGTTAGTCCTTCACCGGCGTAACATTCTACTTTTCCCCAACCTCCACCACACCACCCTCCCATTACTATGACCCCTTGTTCTACCCGAACATCTTCCCCCCCCCCCCCCCACTGGCCTCCCTTCACCGACAACCTCCCTCCTCTAGTGACCATGACTCTGAAGACCCCTCTTCTAGAAGTCACACCTATTCCCTCCAGTTTCTACCCATCTAGATAAAATTCTACCAAGTTCTATGTGTTTTTCTTTCAATTTCATAGGGTTCAGTTAGTGATAGGGTTTAATCATGTGGTATTGATTAAATCTTTCTTCGTTAGGGTTCAATGTTAGTCTATTGGGATGTGTCTAGGGTGAGACTCATGATTCGAACCAATTTTAAGTGTTTTCTCCACACAAGTTAGGATATTCTGTGCATTTAAATTATTTAATGAGTTAATTATGCTTTCTTTAAAATTTTAGTCTTTTTTATGAGTAATAATTTTTGTGTAAAAAATAGTTTTAGAAAGAATTGTATTTATTTTGGGTTCGAAATTTTTTAATTTCTATCAATTTGTGTGTACTTATTCTATGGAATATTTTTGTTCTTTTTTAGGAAATTTTAAAAATTATGGTAATGATTTATTTAATTGTTAATGTGGTGGAAAACTTGTTTTTTAAATATTTTGATATGCCTTTGGTTTGAAATTGATCTAAAAAATTATGCCTTTATAGGGTGTTATAGAAATTGTGAAACTGGTTTATTTAAATTTTTTAAATGGTGTCAATCATATTTTGGTATGGTTATGATGTTTGGTTGGTTTTAAAGTGGAGTTTTGATATGTAATTTGGTATGTTTTTTGTTTAAACTTTTTTAGTTATAATTTGAAATAATTAATAAATATTTTTATTGATTTATTAGATTACATGTGTGGTTATTAAGTGGTATTTGACATGACTCAGCATGAATTTAATTTTAATGTGGAACTATTTTGTGAAACTGGTTGTTTTTCATGTGGAAAAACATGTTGTGTCACTTTATATCATTTAATAAATCATGAAATTGGTTTATAAAATTATGTGTTGGATGTGAATTGAGATTTTATATAGCATTTATGATCTATTGATTGTTAAATAAGGTTTCAAGTGATCTTTAGTGTAAAATAATTTGGGAGTTTATTGATGTTGTTTCATAAATTTTTATAAAGGATTGTAAATTTTTTTAAATGGTTTAGAATCATATTTACAAAAATTATGGCATGAATATGTTTAAAAAAAATTATTTTTGGTGTGAAAGAAGTGTCTCTTGATATTTGATGCTTGGTTTGGTTGATGAATTTTTTATGTGATAATACGTGAATGTGAAACTTGATTGTGGAAAAAATGGGAAGCTCGAGTAACTTGGTGGGTCCACTAGGACTAGTATTCGAATGATTTTAAAGTAGATATGAATAGGTTTCACTCGGCACAATTGATGATGTCAACAGTAAAGAAACATGGATGATGATGAGAGACAACTAGGTCATGGGTGGGTTACCTACCAATTGATCATGCTTGAGAATAATGATGGGTGTGGTCTTTATATAATATTTTCATCGAGAAATGCATTTCATAGGGTCCCATTGATATCTAGGCCCTAGGGGATTTTCCTATGTCAAGTGAACAATGGATATATCACACTTACCATCTGCATATAGTAGTTCTAGTTAGTAATTTCAAAAGAAAGGGTGTTTTCTTTAATGTTTCTAACTCTAAAATTCATTGCATTTAAAGCTATATCCTTCGATGCTTATTTTCTTAAATTGTTATATTAATTAAAAAAATTCTAGAATTTCTCTTATTAATAAAACATTCAAATCATTTTTCATTTAATGTTTATAGCGTAAAATACTATTGGGTTAAAACCTGATAGGATTTGGCTCAAACCCTCTATATACCCTTAGGTGTATGTATATATTATTTTATGTTAATTCTATGTAAATTCATGGTACATCATGTGAGTGATTTTTGATCCTAGTGGTATCTCCTTGTTGATCTTAGGGTCGGCAACCCAAGGACATTTCCCCACTTGTGCATGAGGTTTGGGATTTTGTTTTAGTTTCATATTTGGTATAGTTGTTTTATGTTTTTGTTCATAGTCATAAACATCAAATCTGAATATTTTCTAATACTATGTTTTCTTGTTTATCTTTAGTTTGGGTCTGTTGGCCTTTTGAATTGTTTTCATTTGTGAAAATCAGGTAAATTGTTCCCAATGTATATTATTGGTACCAAATCTCTTGTTCCATCACATGGGGATTGGGAACACACTTCAAGCCTTTCTAAGGACCGGTTCGGGCACTGAGTCAGATGATGACCTGACTTGTTTGGACTTCATGGTTTCTTGTTATTTGGGAAAATGAAAAGGGGGTGGGGTAAATGGTTTAATGCTGCTTAGAGGACTGGGAATGTCATGTGGATCCAAGGACATTATCCATGAACACTCTCTATGATGGTGGTTCACTTGGTATATGGCTTTTAAAAATATGTCAACGTTTACCATCAACACTACTTTATTCATGTATTATTCCGTGTATTTTTGGGTTTTGAAGGATGTTTTGGGAACCCTCATTTTTGAATTTTGAAATTTTTTATATTAAATATTGATAGTTTATTTTCACAAGGGTGTCTGTTATGGACCTGGATGTGTTTTGAGAGGGGTGATATTTTTTGGAAATAATTTTTATAGTTTAAAAACTATTTTTATTTAAATGGTTCCAATTTTGGTTTGTTACTATATTTTTTAAAAGATTTTAAATTTTTGGATAGATGTTGGTTTGGTATTTGAGAAAAAAGTGGTTTTGGTTGAATGTTCATTTAGAAAAAAAATGGAATGGATTTTAGTTTTATTCATTGGTATTTTCATTGGTGGACACATACAAGGAGTTATATTTTTAAATATGGATCGTTAATGGAATGAGAGGGTGAGTTCCTAGATGAATTTGAGGTGGGTTTCCGATGTAGAATAGTAACATGCCTGAGTGAGGCCAATGGGATACCAGTGGTGAGTGTGTTTCCCACCAACATTGTTTATTTTAGAAAATAATTTTTATGGAAAATTGGATGTTTTGATAACCTGTGATTGTGTGGTGGGTCTTTTTTTATTTTTGGAATGATGTTTATGGGGGGTTTCAAGATGAAAATAATTTCTAGTTTACTTGTGTCTTGAGTTTGAGGTCATGTTAGTAATTCAGTGTAAACATGTGTGGCCATTGAACTTTTCTAATTGGTATTTTGGGGTGTCCTTGTGGTAGTTCCCTTTGTATGTTTGGTATTCGTTTATGGTATGTTTTCGCCAATGGAGCAGTTTTATTAGGTCCATGAATTTTTTTCTGGTTGGTATGTACCACCATAAAGATTTCATGTCTATTTGAAGTGTGTCCACATGTGATCCACTGGTGGAAGCCCCTCCTTTTGTTCCATGTAATATCTTCCTTGTTGGGTTTTAGACTTTAGTCCCCCACTTCTCCTCTATATAGGTGTATCCTCTCTCAAAACAATATCAGATGTGAGTGGATATGAATAAATATTTTCCTTCACTGAGTCTTATGTTGGTTAATGGTGATGTTTTACAACACTAAATATAAATATTTCCCCTGTAAGCGGTGAAGGGAATGCAATTTAGAAAGGTGAAAGTATCCTGGGGTTGTTGGTGTTGGCTTATGTCTTAAAGGGACTTGGTTCGTTATTTGGTCTCTTAAAAGAATGGTTTTACGTTTGGCTACCAGTTTGGTAGTTCTAGACTTATGAGGTTGTCATGGCCATTTTAATTAAATTTTGGTTGTTTTGGATTTTTTTTATGTTCTCTCTATTTATATTGTTTTTATGGGTCACTATAGTCATGTTTGGTGATGCCTTGCAATGTGGTGTTCTTGCTAGACTATAAGGGTGAAGGTTGTGCAATCCTTCGAGATCCTCTATTTTGATGGATGTGTGTCTTCCTTTGGGAATTTGGAATTATACTATTTTAGAGGAAGGTTTCTTGTATGTGTCCTTCCCCTCGGTGTTTCTCGTCCGAAGAAACAATGGGTGATGCATGTGCATCATTTAATCCCATGTTTTGATAAAGTTCCATGTTAGAGTATAGTGAGATTCAGAGTGTGTTATGTATTGGTGGCTCCATATGGGATCGCGACGTGGTTTCTTGTGGAAACAAAAGGAGAAGATAAGTTTGGGATTTTTCAACATCTGACTAATAAACAAGATATGCTTCAATTATCAGAGCTACAACCATAGTTCCAAGAATGAAGCTTTTGTGTTGTTAGGAACACACGGGGTGTAGAGGATCTTGTTTTAACTTTTTTCTTTAGTGTGGGAGGTATAGGCAGTTTAGGGTTCCATTTTGGATGTTCTTCTTTATTAGTCCTATTTAATGTAATATAGGGATGGAACCTTACTTCTATGTTGTGATCTAAGTGGGTTGAAGAGTTTAACCTCGATTATAAAGAGGTGTGAACATCTTTCTTAAAAACATCAGTGGTTGTGTATCACCAGATATGAGTCTCTTCATTTTGGCCCATGTATTCCTAGTAGTGAATCGACCTCAGTTTTGGTTTTGGTATCATAAAAGTATGGTGATCCCTATGGGAGTGGGGAACCACATATTGTCTTCTGTTTGGATTGCAGTTTCGTAATCGAGTCCATTCTAGTGAGAGGTTTGTTGTTCAATAAGTTCTCTGGTAGGCCCATGATTGGCTCTCATGATGGCCTACATAAGTTAGGTGGATAGTATTGTTCTAATTATAGGGAGACATACCATGGGTCTCACTAGAATTCCCCTAGACTGAATTGATGTTAGTATATTACATATAGCAGGGAGTCCATCTAGGCATCCCGCTTTTGGTGTCCCAGTTTTGCCTTAGGTATTATGTTGTTTCTTATGGTGTGTAGTCAATTGGGGCCTCTTTATGCTAGTAATTCAGGTTCATACATAATGATTGGATTGGTGGTTTGTGGTCTAATTTGGATCCATCTTACCCCAAGCTTCTATCTAGAGAAAACATTTGTATTGGAACATTCCCAACGGTTTAATTGAATTAAAATTATGCAAGTATTTATTTTTTTGTTGATGAATTTGGTTTCCCATTCTAGGATAGTGGTGTATTTATCATTTAGTTATGTTTGGTGTTTTTGACTTAATAGGTTGGATTGTACATTTTCAGATGATAGTTTACATTGATCGATCAATTGGTCGTGTTTTCACTTTTAGGGGTAGGTGGAAAACAACAAGGAGTCTATTTTGAGTCTCCTGAGTTAGATTTGTAATTCATTTATTTTTTTGATAGTTTTCCGAAATTTTCATTATTGTTGTTATTTGCTAATCTCCTTGGACATTCAAGGGGTAAAAACGTCTATGTTTTGGTTAAGATTTGTTATGGGTTTCTGGGGGTGGAAAACATTATAGTGGGGATAATGGTCACACCCAACCCTTTTAAATTTTCTTAATAATTTTCTTGGCATCATGTATACTTTTTGAGGTTTAGGTTGAAGATAAGATTGATTTTTTATGTTTTTATTGAAAAATGAGTTTTTTTTGGCTTGGCAGTATCCGACACACGGGAATAGCATGATTTAGAAACTGTGTGGCTTCACCTGGGTCACCATATGACATGATCGATATTCGAAATATAATAGAAATTAATGAATAACATATTAAAGTTAAAATGAATTTAAAATAAAATATGAAAATGTAAAATTAAATTTAAATAATTATTTTAATAATAATATTATTATTATTATTAATAGTATTTAGATTATTATTATTAACATTAGTATTGGAATATCAATATTATTATTATTATATTTAATAAAATAGTTATTGTAAAGCTTATTATTATTAATCATATTTTTATGGTTTGGACCCTCCCTCACCCCTAAACGCATCACACCCCTACCATATTTCTCCCTGTAGTGCGACACCCACCCTCTAGAGTGCCTATTTAGGGACCTCTTCTTGGCCGACCCTTTTTTGGTGCAACCATATCTGGTGACATGAACTCCCTCATTCCACCCACACCCCACCCGGACCCCCTCATGCTTCCCCATTCTCCCCCCCCACCCCCACATTCCTTCCTTCTCTAATAGCCTCCCTCCTCATGTGACAACAACCCCACAAGCCCCTTTTTGATAGCCTCAGCTCCTCCCTCTGATTGTTTACACTTTGGGTAAACCCCTCCCTTGTTCTAGGTGATCTTATTTCAATTTCTTGGGGTTCAATTATGATTAAAGATTAATATTTGTTTTATTATTAGATATTTACTTGTTAGGGTTCGATTATAGTCACTTGAAATGTGACTAGGGTGTGTATGGTGATTATCACCAAGTGTAAGGGTTTTCTCCACCCGAGGATGGTGATTATGTGCATAAACATTATTTTATGGGTTAATTATTATTTCTTGAATATTTTGGTTTGTTTTATGATTAATATTTGTGGTAAAAAAATTTATTTTGAATGAATTTGATATCCATTGGGTTTAAACATTGTTTCTTTATATGAATTTGGGTGTACACATTGTTTCTAACCTGATTGTGGCTTTATAAATTGTTTCAAAAATGATGAAAACAATTTATATAATTGTTTACGTGGTGATAAAGTAGTTTTAGAAATCATATTATATGCATTTGGATTGAAATTGGATTTTTAATTTTTCCTTTTTATGGTTTTTTAGAAATTATGAGAATCGTTTATTTAAATTGTATAAGTGGGGGAAATCATGTTTTGGTATGGTTTAATGGGTGGTTGGTTTTAATGATACGTTTTGATATTAAATAAATGTAATTTTTTTGAAAACTATTGGGGTTATAATTTCAAGTGTTTCATAAATTGTTTTGTTGATTTATTGAATTACATTAGAGGTGAGAATGTGGTATTTCACATGATTAAGCTTGCATTTAATTTTAATGTGGCACTATTATGTGAAATTTTGAGTTCTTCATGTTGATACCCTTGTTGTGACACTTGATGTAATTGTATAATTCTTGAAATTGGTTCTTTATATTATGTGTGGGATATAAATTGTGTTTTTATATAACATTTATTAGAGGATGATTTTTAAAGATATTTTCAGGTGAAATTTTAGTGTAAAAGCATTGAGGTGTTTAATGAAGTTGTTTTATAAATTATTATAAGGGTTTATTAAATTATTTAAATGGATATGAAGCATATTTGATAAAATTATGGTGCGTGTATGTTTTCAAAAATTAATTTTTTGTGTGAAAGTCATAGCCTGTGATATGTGATGATTGGTTTGGTTGATGAATTACATAAGTGATATTATGTAAATGTGAAACATGATTGAGAACAAAAAGGGAATCCAAAGAATCTAGGTCAGCAGACAAGGACTAGTATGATAGTGATTCAGAAGTTGCAATGGACTAGTTGCACTCAGTGGTATTGACGGTGACAACACTAACTAAACATGGATAATGATTGGAGAACACTAGGTTATGGGTGTGTTCCCTATTAATATCTTGTGCATGAGAACACTGTTGGTCGTGGTTTTTATACCAAATTTTCACCAAGGTATGAGGTTCATAGGATCCCCTTAAAATCTAGTTCATTGGGTATTTTACCATGACTAGTGATCATTGTCTATATCACACTTACAGTCAATATAATATAGGCTTAGTTGGTAATTTCAAAAGGAATGGTGTTTTCAATAATGTTTCTTACACTGAAACTTCTTTTTAGTTAATGATGTATTCATTGATTTTTTTTCTTATATATGTATTTTCTATAAAATTGTTTTAATATTCATTTTATTAAGAAAACAATCAATCCATTTGTCTATAAATTTTTATATCATGGAATCCTCATTGGGAAGAATACTACTAGGCTTTTTCTCACACCCTACTTACACCCATGGGTGTATGTAAATCATGTTATATCTGTATTTCAGGTAATGGAAGGGTATGTCTTGTTGGTGGTTTGAGATACTAGTGGTATATCCTTGGGGATCATGGTGAGGTTGGCCGGAGGACATTGATACTCTTATTTAATATGGTTTGGGATGGATTTTTTGTTTCTTACTTATTGTATTCCTTTAAGTTTTATATTTATGGTTGTAAACAAAAAACTAAAAAAAAATTATACCCTTTTTGGTGTAGTATCATCATTTTAGGTTTTTTTCTTGTGAGTTGTTTTTTGTTTTTCAAATCGGGTAAATTATTTTCAAATTATATTAGTAACACTTGAAAATTTATTCCACCCAGTGGGGATTGAGAATTCCATTTTGGTATGCCACAAACCGAGTCATATTGCAATATGGCTTGGTTCGTGACCTATGTGTTTTTCCCTTTTTACATGTTCTATAGATAAATTATGTTATTTTCTCCAATTTTTTGTAATTTTATAACTATATCATCCATGGAAATAAAATTCGTTCTATTTTTCCATTTCAATAAAAAAAATTATGCCAAGACTTATTTTTATCAACAATTCTCAAATAACACTAGTTACATTGATTCTTGATTTGGAATAAATCACCACATATTCTATTACCTATAGTAATAATTCATAAATATTCTCTACCCATGATGATAAAATATTTTTTCTTAAGTATAAATTTATTAGCATTATCACAATGTCGGATCATGAGCAATAAGATGTGTTTAAGCCCTTTAAAAATATAACATATCAGGATTTCAATTTTGAAGCCACAATCTCACTTGAAATCATTCAAATAATACAAATTTAAGTATCATTATCCAAGAAAACTAGTAATATATTATTTTCATAAAACATTTTACAATAATTTCATATGACCTATCATATTAGAAGAATATATGATATTAATTATCTAGGGATCCACATTTCCACAAGCTTTAAAAAACATCCAAAAGTATGGATTTTTCTCCCTTCTTCACTTCCTTTATATTCATTCATTTTTCAAAAAAAAATTATAACAGAATAAATGTCATACATTCCATAACATAGTGACCTTGTTTGTCACAACATCTCTAACTAATTTCCAGACTTTCAAATATATTATGATTAAAATATTAATGAAATTGTTTGTCAAATATTTTCCCATAAATAATCATCACTCATTTTTTGAATGTTTCTTCAATTTCCTTTATATTTTCTCCCACCTAATTCATTACTAATCTTGGGAATAAAATGTTGTCCCAGTAGTAATTGGCTTACTTGCTAAATATTAAAAATAAATATCCATAACAGTTGAGAAATTTTATTTCAAATTTATTTTTGTTTTTATTATGAAAATAACCTCTGGGACTAGTTGTATTTTCTACATCATATTTAAATTATCTTAAAAAAACATTTAATTATATATTTCTTTGTTCTTCCTTTGATGTATAAGAATATTCTTATAAATATTATTAATAAATTTCAATTTTTTTACATGTAGGACATACAATATTAGTAATATTAGATTTTTTTCCCCTGAATAAAATGAGTAGATTCTACATACCATTTTGGTCTATCTTTCTCAGTAGGCCAATATGACTCTTCTTTAACCTGTTCATAATTGTTTTAATCATCATTAATATTCATATAATATATTAAATTTAATTACACAATGATTTTATATAACATAACACTAGTACATGTATATTAAATTTTTCCAATAGGTTTTTCTCTATATTAACATTCCTTGAAATATTAATCCTTTGGTTTTAAATTTATTCACTGTAATTTTTTTTGAGGTGATACTTTTTCCATCACTCCCCTTATCAAATTTTTTTACAATATGAAAAATTTCATGAGTTTAATGTATTTTTCTTGAAACACATCAGGTAATTAATTCTATATTTGGTCTATTTAAGTCTGATTAGGTTCTTATTCTTCATTGATTGAGTTTTCTTCAAGTTATCCAGCATGATCCTTGATGGTCTAAATATTTTTTTAAACATCATAACCAGCTAGTGCATTTTAATGGATTATTCACCTCATTTTTAATTAAATATAATTTATATTTACTTTCTTATGTATATTTTCATACCATCAGAAAATTATATTTTCCATTTTATTTTTATCCAATTTTATACAGTGAAGTTTTTCTTAATGCTGAAAATCATTGATGTCACGACCATTCTACCTTGAACCATTTATTACAATTTTTCATATTCCACAACAAATTAATTTTTTTAGTGAGATCCAAATTTCTTAATTTCTTTTTATTTTTGTGATGTTTCATTAAATAGGATACATATTCCTATTATAATCATCACCCATATCTTCCTCTATATTGTATTAAATACTCTACTCATTTTAATCTTCACTAATTTTAAGAAATCTATTTTATTGAAATGTTAAATCATTCATAATAATAATTATTAATGGAAAATAATTCCTTATATTATACTAAATATATATGTCACATAATAAATCAAGATATAATACATCTCTATATTCAATTATCGATACATTATAATTTGTTAACTTCTAAAAAATATTTCAATTATCCAATATATATCTAAATAGTATGATTTATTTTATCATTTCATTCACTATTTTGAAGTAATCATAAATAATTTATTTTTAATTTATCCTCACGTATTTGAACATACCTCTGAAAATGTAAATTATTTATCACTTAATTTCTACATTTCCATTATATAATAATTATTGTCATTTCTTAATTTCATTTTCTATTTGGAGACCCAACAATAATGTATATAAATTCTGTTATTTAGATAATGAAAAACATTCCTTGCCTTTTCATTTTAATCTATGATTCTATTACCATCATAAATATTGAATATATATTCTCTTTCAGTGGGGATCACACATTAATATTATCAAACACTTACATGATAAGGGATAGAAGATATTTTATTGTCTTATTCATTCATCATTGACAATCATACCATATAATATCAAAATATCTCCTATTTATACTAAATATAGAATCTATATCTCCCCAAAAGCTCATATCCCTCATCTAGAACCTCGTATTCTCTGATAATAATTGAATTTACCAGGAATATGATGAAACACTATGGGGGTTTGATTCAATGGTAAACATTTAATATTTCATTTAAAATAAATTTGAACTTTCTATCAAATTAGAGTCTCAATCCAATCAAATTTTTATACTAGGCTTGCTTAAATTAAATACATGAAAAAGATAACATGTATTATAATGTGATTTAAAAGGTTCAATTACAATATGGTTATTTAATCCTTACTATGTTTGATTTCAACATCAAACATAGATATTTACATTATAACATAAAGAAGTAAAAGAATTATATCTCCATTATCTTTATTAAATTATCCAAATGGGTTCATTATAATTTCTATCAAAATATTCCATTGATAACAAGTAGGAATGAAAAGAATGTTAACCTTACCACATTGAAGATTTTGTAACAAAAATGATCTTCTATGGAGTATATTTAATTATAAAAAATAAACAAATCCCCATTAATTATGAATAATTACCTTGAGACTTGTGTAAAATAAAAATGTTTTTTTACTCATTATTTTGATACATATGAGTTTGTGATCAATATTTGTAGGGATTATATATTAAACACATCAATTCTATGAGCTTATGGAATTTAGGATTCATCTCCAATGCACTAAAACTATTTATAATCACAACTCTTATTCTTGACATAACCAACCATTTAGAACATTAATCTCATGGTTTATTTACCTATTATCTGCATTTATCATTATAAAACATTGAATGATATCACTATTTATATAACCATCCATTCACTGATAATTCCAGTCATTAGGAACCACATAATCCACAACCATAAATTCTTAGTCAACAACATTAAAAGTCTCCATAGATATTGGTATATATATTTTTCTATGTCTCCCACAAATATTTTTATTAAATAACGTTATTTGTCATAAAAATATCACCTAGTATCATGATATCAAATTATTGGGTTTTATAAATTTTTCATTCATCTTAGAATCATAATATTGGATTTTACTTGGTAAAAGATTAATGTGAAATGTATTATAATTTTTTTATTAATACCTTTCGATTTTTTTAGTTTTCATTCACTTTTCAGTTCATATTTTCCTCTGAAATACCTCAATTCTCAATGAAATTGGATTTTTTTTAAATAATTATTATAATTCTATTGATATTATATTGTTCTTTCATTTATCAAATTATTTGTATGGAGGCTTAGTAAATCCAATATTCTCAACTTCTAACAAGCTCAACATCTGATCAACATAACTTTCAATAGGCCTTAATATCATATCATCATCTCTGAATCAACATAGTGTCAAATATTCTATAGTTTTTAATCAACTTGGATTCACCACATCTGAACTTCAATATATCATTCTCTATGTTACTTATAATCATCAAGACATAGAAATTTTATAATCATAAAATAAATTCTACTTAAAATTCAACATCTATCCAAAACAAATATTAATATATATGATGTATTATTCCAATTTATCCATAAAAAATAATTAAACATGAATTTAATTAACACTCAATATTGACATCAATAAATGTAGTTAGTATTTCAATCTAACTCATAATTTAATGATCAATATAAGACATCTAAATTTATTTTTACATATCATTCATCTTCACATTTCATACAGCCTCTTGATTTCTATTCTGATTCATGGACATTGATTACATATAGTATTTTCTGTATCAATATTCTAACTCCTCCATTTTTATTTTTACATTTAAATCAGAGTGAATAAAAGGTGATTTTCAAATAACTATGTTATCTATAACTCAAATGAATAGTCTAGCATTGTCTATCTTAACCCTGGTACATCTTTCAAAACATCATTTTATAACTATTATTCAATTAAATATAAAACAATTATGTATTCTAATATAACACTATAGAAAAGATATAATAATTCCAATGTATCTTATTGTACTCAATGATTTTGTAATTTTATGACCTCTATGTCACTACTATGAATTAACAATGATCCTAACACATATTTATTTCATGAATCCTAAGGAATTATCATGCATAAGAAATTTTTAAAAAATATTTTTTCATTTTTCAATTTTTTTGTTAGTCAACAGACCTATTAACTATCAATTCATGAATAATTCAAGTAAAAAACACAATTAAATGAATTTAAATTGTTTTTTTATTAAAAAATATAGTTTCATTTAGACACAAACATATTTATCAATAATATTGTATTAAATTCCACACATATAATTTATGTTAGTCTCATATTATTTTAAAACCATGTGAAAATACATGTAACTTAATAAATCCCCCTCAACTCATAAACTCAAAAATAAAAGATCTTAAATTAATTTATTTATCATTAATCAACCCCCAAAAAATTGTAACACATTTTTTTGATGGTAAATAAAATACTGTATCACCACTTTAATAATTCCACTATGGTATTCATAATTAAACTGGCTGACTATATTTATAAATTAAATGGATAAATGTAATAAAACCTAGATCTCGTTTTGTGTTTTTTATCACATTGTATTAATAAAAATTATATTCATATTCTTTAATATGTGATATCATAATTTTAACTACTACTTAAAGTATTAACACTAATTTTTCTCTTTTTTATTTATTTCTACCTTTTTCAATAATTTGAGTTCAAAAATATCCATATCCACCACATTAAGTAATTATTTAATTCATCTAGTATTAAATTATTAAATTATTAATGGATAAGATTAAAACAAATATTTTTCTTTTATTTCCCCATCATGTTTTGTATGAATTAAAAAGAAATTTAAAAATGATTATTTATTATGACCAAGTCCAAAAAAAAATTTATTAATATTTTCAGTTACCATGGGATATATAAAATCAAATTTCAATTTATATTCCATAAAACTGTGATTTACTTCTTAAATTAGGTTTTTGTATTTCAGGATTAAAAATAATATCTGAAAATAACATCATGAAATCAAATCAATAAAATATCATAGGAAGATATATCTGATGAATAATGACCAAAACACATTATTATGTGGTGTGTTAAAATTTAGTTCAATAAAATAGATATTTTTTTCATTAATATAAAACTATTTTTCCACTTTCACCATCATGTTTTATAGATCATTCATATTTTATTTTTTCATTGAATAATTATTCAATTTTCTTCATTAAAAGATGGTTGAAAAATCATTTTTACCATAGTAATTGTCATCCAATGTGAAATTTAATGTTTTAAAACAAATATTTATGATGTAATGATATCTTCAATTATGTAACTACTTTTCACTTTGACTCACAAATGTTTACCACATTTCATTCCCCTTGAAACAACTACTAGTCATGGACACTATATCATCATGTTAAGGGTACTTTAATATATTTTATATAATCTTATAAAAACAATATGGGTTTTCATTATCATATTTTACTTTTATAATAGTAGGAATATAAATAAAAAAAATAGAAATTTTCTTCAAAATACAGGTTCAAAAATTTCAACATCGAATCCAGCATTGATAGAACATGTAATGTTGATATATTGATTATTAGACCAACTCTACCAATTTATTAGATATTCACACCATGAAAATTAAAATGTATACAAAAACTATGTTTCTTTAGACCATATATTTTTATCAATTTTCACAGTTCCAATCATCTCCAATGTACTTTAGATCCTTTTTATTATCATTATTACTCTAACATCAAAAATAAAATATTATTTTATAGGAATAAAAAAATAATATTAATATTATACTATATAAATTAACATTGATATATTTATCTACTGTATTTATTAACACATATATTTGGATGATGTGTGATCATTAAAAAATATTATGAGTAAATGATTCTCATTTTATTTGAGGGAAATATTTCTTCTAGATATCATCCAATAGCATATATGATCATTAAATGGGATGAAAAACTCATCTTTTGTAGGTTTGAGTTATGAATGGGTGAGATTAGGTTGTGTAATTATTTTATATCACATTCATATCGATGTGGGAAACAAGATTGTATGAATTGGACATATGGGAAAGGTGTTAACTAACAATTCATAAAAATGAAATTAGATCAAAATTAATATTTTGAAAAATATTATTAATTCCAAATCAAAATTGATAATAGATTGAATCTTACCTATGCTATAAAGTCACCCTATAATTCTATATCAAACCATGGTTCAAATACATTTTATAGCGAAATTTTATAGTATTGAATCCATATATTATAATTTTGGTAGTATAGGTACTATATTGGGGCTACATTATAAATTATACTTTTTATACATATGAAAATTTGGGCCTTGAATTTGGGTTCTAAGGAATATAGGCCTCTAGGAAATCTCATGTTGGGATAACATCGATTTAATTAGAGAAGATCTAGGTGTAATGGAGTAAAATATGTTAGTGGATGAAGGTGATGGTAATTAAATACATGGATATCATTAACAGATTCATAGATGTGTGAATGTTCACACCTAGCTATGGTCTCATATTATAGCATACAACAATTCAAAGCGGTAATGGTGAGGTTGAAGATGTTAATGATCTAATGACATGATAGTGTGTAAATATTGTTGCAGTTTGGGATATTGGGAAATTTCCTTTCCATTTATACCTCAAGGCCTCTAAGAAATCATATTTTTTACATCGTGCCACGTAAGGTTTTACTTTCAATCATTTTAAAATTATCAATTATTAAAAAATATAATTAAAAATATAATTGATAAAAAAACATAAATAATATAGTATCAAAATGTAATGAAAGTGAAAAATAAAAAATTAAAATTAAATGTTATAGATTTTTTATTAAGAAAAAATATTTTCAATAATATTTATTTAACACAAAACCATGGAAATGAATTTTATTGATATATTTAAATGATAAACCAACCAAACTTGTTTTCAAATAATTACTTCATCGTTTTGTGATATTAATGAGTATATATTATATTCAAAATATCAATATAATAATTTTTTTAAATAATATAATGAATATAAGATTACATATTCATAAATATAAATTTTCATATTAGTGTTTGAATTCCCCGTATTAGAATATATTTATTTCATCTTTGATTTATTAATGTGACATGTATTATTGGTTACTTGAAGCAATGAGTTTTTTCATTCAAAATTAAATATTTTTTCAAAAAACATATTTTAAAAAAATTGAATTTTCTATAAATAGAATTATATAGAGTGGGATATAAGAATAAATAATTTTTAATAGGATTTACTATAAACAAGTGTATTATATAATTGATAAAAAAGAAAATTTATTATAAGGATGAATTTTTCTCCTATAAATTTATTTTAAATATGTTTTTATATAGATATTCATGTATTGATATATGCAATAATTTAATATAATGATGAGTTTTTAATATTTATGATGCCAAAAAATGTTTATTATGAGTTTTAAAATATATTTATTATTCTCATTTAATACAATATGACATTAATTATGAAATATAAGAGAATAGTTATAAAATTTAATAATGTTATTTAATGTTTAAAATATTATATCACTCCGTATTTTTAATATTTATTATTAATTAATATAAATAATTTATTTTAAGTGGTCATAGTGATTATGTTATTTTTTTCAATTGATCACTTATTATTTTGTTAATTATAATTTTTAATATTTTAGATTTTATCATATATTAGTGTCTAATTTTTTCCATTGATTATAAGTTGACAACTTTATTAATTAGATTCAATCGTTTTTATTAAGCCATATATTGGTGATTAACATGTTTCATTTTAATTGAGTAATTATTAAAATTAATATTAATGTTTTAATTATAATATTCATTCCTTTTAATATAATTCTTATCAAATAAATTTGTATACATGTATTATATAATTATTTCTTCTTGATGAGAGATTTTTTATTTTATAAATTTTGTGGAACGCATTAACATAATGTTACCATACTAGAAATTAATCTACTCTTACATTGTATTTTGTCTTTTATTAAGATATAAAATCTAGTGAGTGTTTCATAATATTTAAAAATATAATATATGTAGTATTGGAGAAATTCTACCAGAAAAAGTTTGAGGCAAAGTCTATTTGATGAATTAGTTAAAAATTATTTAAATATAATCAAAGGTGAAAATAACCTAAAATCATAAAAATTAAAAAGTTCTTCTTTGAAATAAATATTGACATTTCTAATAGACATCATTATATATTAGTGAATCAATCAATTGTAGTGAGGAATATAATTACTGTGCATATCTAGAAAACATGTCTCCTTGACCCTATACATAATGTTTTACATAACATAGTGTTACCCAATATTTTAAATGAGTATATAGAATATGTAATGTTCCTCAATGTAGTGATACTCAATATAGTGTAAGATATTGTATACCATACAATAATAATTTTTATAATTCATGGGATCCCACTAAATATAAACATACCAAGTATTGTACATGGATATTTAACCATAAAAAATAATACATGATAACCAAAATTAACACATCATTTCTATAAAAGTTAGTGATTATATTAAAGATTCATTCAATATAGGTATGATATATGGGATTTCAAAAATATAGTTCTTTTTTATGATTCTAGAGTAATGCGACCTACTAAATGGACCGTAAAAGATGTGTGTGTCAACTTTTCACAGTTTCTGATATGATAACAATTAAAAATATAAAGTATATTTGAATTATTCATAAAAATGGAATATATTTTTTTCATTACATTGTCTATATAACATAGGGTATAACCTCATATTTTTTCTAATAATGGATCAATATTACTCAACATGAATATTATTTCTGGAATGAGGTGGTTCTAGTTAGAATTTACACTACAATTACATATATGATGACTTACTAAAAATTATATTTATGGAGATCCATAAAAAATAATGGCATAAGATTGTCTACTGAGAAAAAACATTATATAGTTAGATCAAGAATTTGTAAGATGTAATTGAATGTTTTTTTAGAAATTTTTAATTCAAAATACATGATATTATAGAGTATTATTATCATTGATAACTAATATAATAAATAATGCCGTTAAAATTAATATATTTAAATTTCTAGATTCAGATATTAGTTTCTCATACCAATATAATAAAAACTAAATGGGGAAAATCATTATTCTTGGTTATATTTACTAATTTTTTCCTTTTCATGACATAGTAGTAAATCAGAATTTTAATCCATTGGATGTTTGTTTACACATATTACATTTTTTCATTAATAAAAATTCATGAAAGAAATAAATCAAGAACTCATATTATACATATTGATAAAAATTACTATCATAATATGAGTGAATAAATAATTGTTTACATTCTAGTATCGTAAAGATAAAAAAGTGTCATTAATATCATAAAATGAATAAATTATGAGATAATGTATCATTATTTTACCTTATTATGAAAATTTTCAAGGTAATTTGAATCACTCCCAATATTCATGAATATCATATATTTTAAAAATGTGAAATGATGAAACAATGATAAATAAAATCCTCCTTGATACACCATAGATGTTTTTTTAGTAACATAATCGAGTCCCTCATTGAAGAAGATATTTGAAAATGCTCATTACAAATAATTATTATTCATCAATTTTAATAAAATATTAATAAATTTATAAATGAGAAATCTATATGATAATTCAGTCTTCTTCAACCGTGTGATTACTTTTAAGAAACATGTAAACCATCTTCTTTATTTTTAAAATGAATATGAAAATTATTCCACCACATATGTTATTAAGATATAGTTTGATAACATTTTCATTATAGTTGTAAAAAAACACTCTCTTCATCCCTCTTAAATAGCTATTCTATTTTTATTTTCATTTATCGTCATGTTTCCTATTCATCAACCCTAAAACATCATTTAAAAAAATAGATATTGTCCCTTTCAAATAGATTTTATTGATTACATTTCAAATTTCCATTTTACCTTTTTTAATTATGCAGTATTACAACATATTCAGAACTATAAGTAATTAAAAGTCTTATCATTATTCCAAAACATTATTTCAATTAATAAATTGTTTTTTATAATAAAAGAAATTTTTCTATAATTATTTTTAAAAACATACTAAACACTAATTAAATCATGGTCAAAATCATTTTTAGGCTCACTAGAGTAATTAAATATATATTTTGTAATTATATATAATGATAAATGTAATTAAATAATCACAAAAAATATTAGTTATGTTGATTCAAATGTAAGATGAATATTTACATGCATTGAGTTACAAATATTGAATACATAGATGATAAAAAAATGTATTATTCTAAAATACCCATCAAATATGTTTTTAAGGAATCCCCGGTTATCATTCTATGTAATCTATAAATAAAAATTCAAGAAAATCAACTATAATGTTGAAGTAAGGGGTTACATATTTCATGTCTCATATAATTTTTGGGGTTATCCCTATATTTAATATACATTACTTTAAAATATGATAAAAATATTTTATGTTCACCTTTTCATAAAAAAATTCCACAATTGTGATTTTATTCCATACAAATAATTTTTTTTTCATTTGAAATGATAATATAGTGAATCATTATCAATACATATAACTATTACATTCCATTAAATTATTTTCAATAGGATTCTAAATAATATCCATGATTTCTCCACATTTTGAGTGTTGAATTACTTTATTTTAAAATTTAATGAAAAAATTACCAATGACACTATAATATATTTGATTCTTAAAGGTGCAATAAGATTATTTAAAAAAAATTACTTTTCATAACTCTTTAAGGATAGTATAATCACTACAAAAAATGTGAATTTCTCTAACAAGGACATATTTGTTGGTAAATGTCCCTTATTTGTTGGTAAAATGTTTAACCAATATATAGTTTCTATCAATAATATGTCAGTAAAAAATCTACTGCTAAATTTTTTTGCTGACGGATACAATAGATCTGTTACAATTAAAATAATACCCAAGGATAATATATATATGATGGATAATGTTTTTAGAAACATATTATTATGAAAACAATTGTTTGTAATAATATTACCAATAGTTAATATCTATTTATAAATTAAATTTAATTAAAATATTATATTTTTATATTTATTAATTTATAATTCATCAAATTGAATTATTTACACCAAGATGATTTACACAAATGTTAAAAGATTGAAAATAAGAAATTATATTAATAATGAAATTTAATACAAAAAATTTATTAAAAAATGTAGTATCCCCCCATGCCCCCAACAGGATCACCCAGAAGGATACATCACACCCCTGAAGTACCAACAACCCATCCATTCCCCCACTCACCCAGCTCTAGGACTAGAAACCCATCCATTCCCCACAACCCAAAATCCAGCTCCAGTAATACCACAAACTTCAGTGCTCTAGTAGTAGTGTCCCATACATATACCTGTATATGAAATCTAGCTCCAGCACTAGCAAGGAACAAATAAATCCATCTCTAATGTCTTTGAGGAACCTCTTGTCTCTATTACACCATACCCATCACGTCTAATATCTATATCTCAAATCATCAAAAATCATATCCAAAAATCAGTTTAAATTATCTATATGAATTTATACACACAAAAACTAAGATAAATGAGACATTATTTGGTAACCCAACCAATTCCTCAAAAAAATTCTTATATAAAACAACAGTTTTAGTGAATACACAAGGTGTAATGAGCTTACACCAACGTGAAATTGAAAATTTCAAAAAAAAAGACACAAAGTGGTGAATGAAAATATACCAAATCATCTCTAATGAAATCAATCCAACAGTATATATGGATCCATTCAATGACAGTAGATCAATAATCCAACATATCAATGTAATACCTATTCAACATATCAGCAGACTAGTTAGATAATAGGCTTCCATCACGTGAAGGTGTACACATGAATTGTATTTCCCTCTTTTATTCTTCCATATTCAATTGTCCATGTAATACTGATACTCCATTTTGGAACTAGTTGATTCTTTCTAACTTGTTTCATTCGTTAAGATTATAAGATACATATGAAAAGGAGTTCACAACTCATAAAAT
This sequence comes from Viscum album, assembly GCA_963277665.1. Taxonomy (NCBI): domain Eukaryota; kingdom Viridiplantae; phylum Streptophyta; class Magnoliopsida; order Santalales; family Viscaceae; genus Viscum; species Viscum album. The sequence goes on from OY728152.1 coordinate 1,772,843,746, forward strand.
GATGATGATGGAAAAAGTGTACACCACGAAGTGAATAATAAATTGATTAGTTCATCCTCAAATAAATAATCCTTCTACATATAGAGATCCAAAATATGAAGGTCATCAAAAAAATGCTGCCACTTCCATATGAATGTCCATCAGGTCATGAAATCTCAGGATATAGGTATATCAGGAATCAGTTTTCCCCATTAGATCATGTTATCAAACATGTTTTTCGCATGTCAGTAAACCGAATCAAGAAGAAATAGAAATATTAGCTCTCAGTGGACCAAAAAATAATGTACTATCAAAGCATATTCAAAAAGCTTCTTTATATACATAATTAGGAATCCTGTCTTTGAAGGAATCAAAATTCAAATCCAATTGATAGAACTAGTATATGACTGAGAAAAATCAAATTAGAAGACAAAATAATTAATCCCCATAGAAAGTCTAAAAAATGGGGCTTTGAAGCTCATTCAAACCACCAAAAGATATACTCAAAAATAATCCTTGGATAACTCCACTGCTCAAAAATGGAAAAATCCCAGAAAACATTTAGAAAAAAATTTACTTCAAATATTAATAAAGCCCTCAATAGCATCAGGTGATCTTCTATGATATAAAATTCAATATATATATCAAAAAATAATCAGACTATATATACTTGTGAGTTTCATCTAAAAAAGATTTCAAATAAAGATAAATCACATAAAATAGCCGAAACATTATCTTCTCGATATTACTTATATCCAAGACTACTTTCACCAAAAAAAAAGATTCAAACATGCGTCAAATCCATTATAAAATCTATAAACATTAATAAAAAATAATTTAAATTGAGTCATTTCCATGTAATGTCTCTTTATTTACACATAGGATTTCATTTAATTTCTTCCACCATTTTACAAGTCATTCATTCATTGGTTTAATGAGAAAATTCTTTATCTACTTCACCAGAATTTTATTTTTGTCAGTCCTGTGCATCTTTTTCACTAAAATAATAATACAAACATGTGTAGTCTCATAAAAAAATAAAAATTAAAAACTCACATTTTCTTATAATTTAATGAAACATGTACTAAAATTTTCCATCTATTGAAAGCCTTAGATAACGTATTTTAAGCTCATCATCTCTATAAGGGTGAAGGTGATGTCCCAAACTTCTATCATTCTCTTTGGACACCTGGGTATAGGGTAAAATGACATATTTCCCATGCACATTTGAAGAGTGGGATAGAGGCTACTGAACATCATAATTCATGTATAGTTAATATTTATGATGAAGTGTAAATATAGGAACATGTAATAATTCTGTGACTCCAATTTGAACATGTCCTAGATGGTTTTATATGATATTTTAATATAGAATAATGGGATTAAATGAAAAAATTATATTACTAAATCAATTCTCATTTTCTTTAGTGGTGGGAATATACCCTGTGGGAAAAAAGTAACATCTATTGTCTTTGTCCCCAGTACTACAAAACTATTTACTTATAGAGTTTATCATTTAAATAATCTATGTAATGTCTCATATAAAATAATTATTAAACTATATAACGATAATATAATTTATCTTAATCACCCTAAAATATCATATGAATAATATGTCGGTCTATAAAGTATGAGCATTCATGGACTGGTAGTTTTATTGTAAGATATTTTGATAGATCAATATGTTTTCAATAATGTGTAAGTCAAACAAAAAAGGTATTATAAATGAAATATTTTTACATACAGGTACTATGTTGACAAAACCATGGTCCCCTGATTTCCATGTAAATCGTTTCAAAGAATCTAAGACAGATCATAACTATGAACTATAATCAACCACTAGAAATAGTATGAATCACCATTGCTAAAAACATCTCAAAAGATTTATATTGATGCATTGAACACGACTCACATTATGAATAGTATAAGCATTCTAGCCTAAAGAGAATATTGGTTGCCTCATCCAAAATAAAAAATTATAGATCCATGTAATGAATTTTTTTGTAATACTTTCTACCCTTGAGGAATAATTTTATCAATGTATTTTAACAATTATATCTTCAATGCAGTTTTTCCATTCATAAGAACTCAATAATCGATAATAACATGTAGATAGTTGGATTATTCAAATAAAAAATCAAGATGATCCTGATATAAATTGTGTTTTCTTCTTAAAAATTTGTACACATTTTTATGTTTTTGAAATGATAATTCTTCATAGAATCAATAGATTGATAATAATGCTACATCAATAATGGGTTGAAAAACGTAATGGGATTCATTTTATGATGTTAATAAGCATTTTTACATAAACATTATGTTTTTTGAATGATAAGGAACCACATATGATAGGGCTTCACTAAACTAAAATAGTAAGAAAGAAACTAAATTATCAATGGAGTAAATCTAAAAAAATAAATTGGATATGGAGGAGGGATATAGAGAAAAGAAAAATAGAAATTTTATAGTGATACATGTATATAGAGTTAATACTTTTATAAGTATAGATATTAAATAAAAATTAGGATATATATGTGTTTGTGTAAAAATATAAAGAAGAAATGTTTTTCATTTGTTCCTTGAAGGAACAACTATAGAATTAGGCATGTACCCAAATGATCTACCTACAGTTATTTATTGAATATAACCAATATATTTTGGGATTCCATCAACAACTTATGTTCTATTTTTTATTATTGTTAATCATTGTATTATTTTATCCCATTAATGTTGTGACACTTATGATAATTTTTATGTATTAATACATGTTGTTTTTCTTGGAAAATTTTGGAAAATGGGATATATTTTTAATATATAATTATAATATAAATGTGATAAAAGATCAAATGAACAAAAAAAATTACTTCTTATATTTATCAAATATGGTCGATCTGGGTCCTCGAGGATATAGGGGTCATCTGGGGATACTATGATAAAATGATGTGGAAAATGATGGGGGAGTGGGGAAGACAGGTTGGAACACCTTTTAAGGAATGTCCATTGAGGGGATCCACATGAGGATGTCATCCAAGAATAGAGAGGGGGTTTCTATGATGATGTTGGAGGGGGATGTCGACTGAGGATTGGGAGGGTCTCTTTTGATGATTTTAATTAATAACATATATCAGTATCATTGAGGGGTTCTTTGAGGATGTTTACGAGGAACAATAGTGAGGAATGATGGTGAGGAATGCGATGGTTGGGTTGGGGAAGGTGGGTTGCGGGGATGCTAGAAGAAAAAGACATGGGTAAGGGTTGTTCGTAATATCTATAAAATTGATATAATAAATTATATTATATACAAACTATGGTTATATATATTATCATATATTTTATGGGTATTTTATTTAAATAATGGATATTTTAATTAAGAATATATTTTTATTATAAAAATGAAATGTTTGTAATATGTAATATATCTATCTATATATATTTTTGTTGGTAAAATATTTAATATTATCAAATAATTTATTACAAGATATTTTTATAATGGAAAATGATTTTTTTGGTAATAAAAATCAATAATAAAACATTTATAAATTGATAAATAAATAGTTAGTATTAATATGATAATCCAATGGATTTAAATGTATGTAACTAATCTGTTGGTATGAACTAGTAATATAAACAAATATATCTATTGGTAACGAAATTTTTTGGTTTCTATAGTTAATATCAATAAAAATTAATATATTTTTGAATTAATCATTTTTACCAAAAGATATATTATCAGTCAGAAATTTTCTATTGGTAAAAGCCACATTTTTTAAAGTGCATTATAATATCATTGTCAGACATTAATTAATATTTTCATTGAATTATTCTCTAAAAAATAAACACGTTGTTCATCTTTCCACTTATCAATTTTTTATCCCCATGAGATATGTATTTTAATTTACATTATGACAAATAAAAGAATACCATTATATCATTATTGTATTCAATAATGTTTTTTATCATATAAAATATCCCTAGAATTTGTCATTTTCTATAGATATTTTATTTTACCATGATTGTTTACTGTGTTATCTTATTAATTCAACTACAATAACTGACTTGTTTTTTTCATAGTGTTTGAATTAAATATATCATACTAATGATTGAATATCCACTATAATCATGCACCAAAAAATATTTAATAGTGGATTTTTTATTCCAATACTCAAAATGATGTTGTCATCATACTGATCACTCAAAACAATATTTTTTGAATTAATTATTTTTCAAGTATTTATGATTATTTTTTAAAAAAAATATCCATTTTTTTATTGTATCCATATTTGAAATAAATATTCATTTTTATTGATGAAATTCTAGACATTAACCTTATTATCTCAAAAAAATTAATTTTTTGTTTCTTCATACCTAGAGTGTAAACTTTCATGTGGAAACACTATCTCATATAGTTAGCTATATTTCTTGAATTCAATAGATGGTCAATACCCAATTAGCATATAAAAGTATGTTATTGACCATGAATTGATTTAATATTAATTTTGATCACGTATATAATTCATTTAATGTTTTTATCATCAATTTTCACCTTTGATGTTATAAATTGTTATTTTGTCCTTTAAATGTATGAAAAATGTTCTCATTTTTTTACACTTGTTTTAATTTCCCATTAAATATCTAAAATTTCATTAATGAATTTTCAAATATACATTTAATAAGATAATACATTCAATTCTATTTGATTGTAAGACCATTGTCACATAGTTATATCACAAATATGATATTTTGTTGAATCCCATAAAGGTAGTGAATATTTATATTCTATAACTCATTATTATTAGGATACACATTTTCTTATTCATTAATCATCAATATTTATAATTTATAATATAGACCACTCCCCAAATATATCCTTTCACATTATTCATGATATTTTTGTTCTCATTTTTATATAATTATGGAAAATATAAATAATCTATGTTATTTTATTATTTATTAATTTTAGATAATTTTGTTACATGTTTCTAAACAATTTTTATTTTTTCATTCCATGAAATTTGATGTTGAGTTAAGTCATATGATGTTGTATCCTCTATTTCTTTGGAAAAATGGTGTTCTAAAACTCATATTCTTTTAAAGGTGAAATATGATTTCCCTATGGAATGGAGTTCATAGGTCTTATTTCCAATCTGCATGATCCTCCATATGAAATATTTATTATCCTACAATGAAAAAATTTATAGGCACACAATATAAAATTGAATATCTAAAGACGAAACCAAAAAATGAGTATCTTCATTATAGTGATGAATATGTCATAATTCACCTTTATAGACTTCTATGTGATTTTCCTCCAATATAGCTTTCCCCATATTTTCAATATGCCATCGAGCAGCCAACGTTACCAATGAATTGACACTTCATAAGGTGAAATAATTTTTGACCATCATATTTCTTCCTGTATATATCCACCAAAAAATCCATAGTCTTTTATATTTCAATAATTTTTGATAATTATATCTAACATTATTCATCCCTTTATCTTCCCCATTTCCCCCCCCCCCATTATTGGATAGTTTATCTCCAAAGACAATTTAAGATACATATATCAATGTGGGAGTCAATGAAGTTTTCTAATTTAATGTTACTCATATATAGAATTACCCATAGATGAGCTATGAGTTATACTCAATTGAGAAATTGTTAAATTATTAATAAAAATACATTGGGTGCTTGACTAAACTCACACTAATCATAAAATCTTATGGTGTGTTTTTATATAAACATCACATTAGAGACGTGATATGAATTTTATCTCATGGAATGTAATTCATGATTATTTAAATTACTTTCTTGTTATATTATTCAACAATATACTAATAAAATATATTGAGAATAATTATTGTATAAGTGGAATGAAAGGAATTAGTATCATCCAAGTTAGATGGAATAATGGTTTGAAGGGTTTTTAGGCACTGTGAAAGGGTAATATAGAATATAAATTTTAATCTTTTGTAGATAGTAGGATATTGGATTATATATCTATAAAATAATGGTGTGAAGACAATGGAATATGTGATGCTTACACTAAAGAGTCACACAAAAACATTAAGTGTTGCGTCATCCTTATATTCCAATATAATTTAGTGGATCCGGTTGTGTTGTGATAGTTAGGATATAAATAATTAGTGTAATAATGCTTTAAAATTTTAATTTAATGATATAACATTCCATTAAATTACACCTTAAAGTGTTATTTAATTTCACAACATTTCAAACCGTAAAAATCCAGTACATACCTTATTTGAAAAAAACAGGATTGTGGAACTCTATGATAGTTTCATTATAATTTGAGTCTATATTTTATGGATTTAGACAACAATTTTCAATGATATATTTTCTATTTCTTTAGTATCTATATTAAAATCCAAAACAAAATATATAATTTCATATTATAAATCTATAAATACAAGGATTCTCCCATAGAAAAATGTGTGATTAATATGTCTTGAAACTATCTATTATTTACCGTCTCATTATGGGGGGGTTGAGAAAGGGGAATAAAAATGAAATACACCATATCAGAATTTATTATAAAATTATGTTGGAATCATAGGATCAGTCGAATTATTGATTATATTTTTTATTTATTATAATTAGAGGACATTTAAAACTCTCTAATCCATAATTGTTCTTTTTTATTGTTGGATAATAATGTTAAAATTGTGATTTCAATAATTTTAAACCAAGAAAAAACAATGTTTCATAAATATGTAATGTAAGAATGTTCATAAAAGGAAATGTAAATGAAAACAAATAAAACAAATGGAAACATCTCTTAATATATTATGATGAATTTTGTGATGAGGAATAATAATGAGATCTAGAGGACTCAGAGGGTTATAGGAGAAATAAATTCTTGTATACTTATTATCAACCCAAATATTAAAAATGATTTGAATAAGAATGTTGTATCAAATTTGAATAAAATAGTGATAATGAAATACTAAAAAATTAAATGGTAATCAAACTCACATTGTACTTAAAATTAAATAAAAATCTCAAAATGAGAGAAATCAATTTTGAGTATAGAGAAAATATAATTATATAAATCACAAGATGAATCAAAATCCAAGGTAACTATTGAGATTCATGATCTATTCACATGGATGATGGTGGTTCTCAATGAAATCCTTAAATCTCAGGAATTATTTTTTATATTGAAAAATAATAAGATGTAAAAGAATATTGAGCTGAACGATTTGGAGGAAATGTTAGTGGAAGATAAATATTACCTGATAAAATTATATTAAATGCAGTTTAAATATTCAGTGAAATATGTAACTTAATGCTCCAAAAAAATTTGGAATGATTCTAATTCAATCTGAAAATATATATATTATTCCATGGTACTAATTAAAGAGATATTTTTATGGGTATGTTTCAGTATTTTTGAGTATATAAGAATAAAGACATTATTGGTTTTTAAAATCTCTCAATCCCAAAATCATATATACTCATTGAATTTTGGGGGATTCTACATGATGTCTCTAGATTCCTTCCAATATTACCTCTAGAAGTAAAAATCCTTGGATACATGATATTTTTTCGGGGATTTTAATTTTGTAAATTATTGATCACTCAATACTAATGGATTAAAATGAACCAAAATTAGTCACAATAAAAATGATTCCTAGGTTGTATCCATTATGGTTGGCCTATAAAAAAACCAGTTAAAATTTTCTCAACACTTTGAAAAAGTTAATGAGGTGATCCATAAAAATAATTGGAGTTAATTTTGAGTTTGATGGATGATATAATCTTTTTTAATGGATAGTTACAATGTATAAATATATTTTAGATATCCAATGATAAAGGAACTTTATAAATGAATATTATTGTTGATAATAAGATTTATAATAAATTTTTGACTTTATTGGAAAAGAACATTGATGACATTATCAAACATCAATATATGATAAATACAAGATTGTTGAATAATGAAAAGGTACCCAACTGTGATTCATGTGAAAACAAAAATATGGTAAACAAGTATAAAAAGTCATTGAAGATCTTGATGGTGAAATATCATCAGTATATAGAATCTGATGTGAATGATATGATGTTCTTTAAATCCACCAACTGTGATGGTAATTCATAACCATTGATTAAAATTTTACTCATATAAACACTGCATATTGTGTGTCAAGTATATGATACTCTCATGAAATATTATGACACTCCTATAAAATTTTATGAATAAAATTTCATATAATGTTTATAGATTTCATTTTGAAAATGGTTCTGAATAAATGAATACAAATATTGAGGAACATATTTACAATTGTAGAATAAAGAAGTAATTCATAGGTCTATAAATACAAAAAATTTGTTAATTTTTAATAAATTAGAGATTGATATATATTGTAATAATAATTTTGTTAAAGTATGACAACCTTATGTCCATTTGGAGACATGATATAATTTTGGTTTTCTGAATTTTGAATTAATTCTTTCTTCAATGCAGTTTTTTCAATGCACTATATGATATTTTTTTGAATGGTATCCAAACATAAATATTTAAAATCTGTATAGATAACTATATAATATTTAGATAAAAGTTAAATCGTTGTTTATATTGTTTGAGATTGTTTATTAGGTCATATTTATTAGATATAAACTTGGTTGATTGAGTTACATGATCTAGAAAAGGAATTTATGAAATATCATTGACAAATATGATTTATTTTATTTAGAAAATCAATAAAATTATCAAAAATTTAAACCTTATAATGATTACATTGAAGAAAATCATAGTGAGAATGTTGGATAATAGGGGTTCATTAGGGATTCTAAAGAAGTTATTAAAAATATCATGATGATTATAAATTATCTTATGATGCTAAAATTCCTATAAAATAAGATAATTCACTATCAAGATATAGAAATCTTGTGTACGATTATATAATTCATATAGATAACATCATGGGATCTCAACATTGAAGAATTTTGACTAATTTCCACCACACTAGCCTGCATTCATATGTTTGTCTAAGAATTATTTAGTAAACCTTAAAAAATATATTAGAATAATAGTTATATAATAAGAGATAACCCAAATCAGGACAAATGAGAAATATGAATTATTGACATATGCCATATATAGGAATGTGATATGGTTGAATTGGGTTTTTAGAAAAATCAGGGATAAGGGATAAATTGGATGGAAGAAAGTTCCTCCTATTTTAATTGGATACTATTAAATAGAGTGTATATAGTCCCACGAGACATTTCCTCTAGTCATAATGACTAAAATGATTAAACTATTTCTTACAATTTATTCTTAGTGAAACTACTAAGTATATCAAATTGTTTTGTAATTTACATTTTGGAATGGTGATCTAAACGAATATGTATATACTATGAAATGGGAATGTTTTTCATTTATCCTAACAGATATCATGTTTCCATGCAAATTAAATCCTTTTAGAGGGTGAAACTAACCACAAAAAAAATTATTTGAGTTTGGAAACTTGATTTGTTAGCATGAAATTCAAAAATGGGGAAAATTATTATAATATATTTTTTAATGGTTGAAACAAAAAATAACACATTTTTATTGTACATATTGAAAATATATTTTTTCTGGAAAGAAGGTGAAATATATGAAGAATTATATAAAAAATGGAGAAAGAATTTATATTATAATTATTAATGTGATAAAAAAATATTATTTTTACAAGTCACAAATATATTAGGCTCTATATTTCTTTCACAATAAATCATTTCTCATGGGATATTAATGATATTGTGCGCAAACGAATTATGGGAGGTATATACACTTTTATCACATACTATTATGTATTACGATGATGAAAATGAATGGATTTTGTATCAAATGTTGATCTTGAGGCTTATCAATAGCCTATACTATTTGATTGTTACTTGAACATATATCATATTAGTTAACACATTATGTATATGAATATGGAAAATTCCAAAATATAATTATATCACCCTCATGAAATCTCCATGACACCATACCTATAAGGGACACTAGTAACCCGAACCACTAGCTCTAAAAGATTTATCCAAACCTGTGATAAACATTAGTAAGTCCACATACACCCAAGGGTATAATTATGTTGTGCTCTTAAGCACAAAATAATTCCAATGAAAATATTCCATGTGATAAAATTTTAAATATAAAATGAATTCATGTTATTATAATCAAGAAATTATAGTAACAATTTTTAAATTATACAACATCAATTCAAAATAGTTTTCAAGAGATAAACTTTAGAGAATTAACACTTCTAAATAAGAAACACATGATTCTGAATTTAATATCCACACCCACCATATCTTGATGTTAAATTCAATAAATAAAATTATCATAAGTCACAAGAACATCCCTAGGCACTAGCTAGTTTTGGGGCTCTATAACATCATATCATGGTGTAAAAGTTTACATAACCAATAACCTTCTCAAGAATGAGCCATTATTAGGGGAAATCCCAATAACCTATTAGTCCCAAGACATCGTCATAGTATTGTTAGTGTTGTAAACATAAAAATTTATAATGGAAACATGAATTATACTACTATTGAATCACTAGAATTCTAGTCCTAGTCCACCCACCAAGATACCCTGGATTCCCTCTTTCTGATCAAAAAAGTTTTAGTTGTTAATAAATTCCAATTGAAGATAAAAATTAACTTTATGAATTATACACACACTAAATAGCGCACAAACATTTTACATAAATCCCTCCTCACCATAAAATTCATTTTAACATCATACTCACCCCAAAACATCCCACAAACATGTCTCTCACCTTTCTCTCGATTTAATAAATTGTTCCAACCATTTATAAAATATTCTCATGAAGTTTGACATAAAAAATCATAACGTTACTTTCAAAAAACCCAATTTTATGAACATAAACCATAAAAAATAGTTCATAAACATCTTCTCCACACATTATGTTACTCAATAAACTATTTGATATTTTTATAAAAGAACTCCAAAAATTATAACAAGGTTTTTCTCACAAAAACCATTTGAAAACCATCATCCAGAGAGAAATTCACACCAATAACAAATCAAAATAGAAATATATGTCATAAATACATTTAATAAAACACTTTCATATGTTATAAAATGGACTCAAATGATAACACACGAGTTACACATGAAAAAAACACATTTTAAAGAAACAATGCATCTTTAAAATTAATTGCTTAACCAATTCCATAAAAAATGGTTTTCACACAAAAGAGAACATATGAGGAACATATTAAACATGTAAATAAATAAAATATATCTCATCAAAGAATTATTACACTTGAAATCACCTACCATATATGTGAAAATTCCAAATCATTTTGAAAAACATCAACCACACCACTGACGCACCATATGGGAAATAAAATGAATCATAACCAAGAAGTTTGAACCACGAAACTAAAAAAATTACTAGGTATGAATCCTGAGTTGTTGGAAACATTTAAATTTATGACGGATAGAAAAAACTTTAATAAAATGGAATTAATAAGGTATGAATTCACTTATTGTATAAATCATGAAGTTGCACCACAAAAAACCCCTTAAAAATTGGGTTCTAAAGGAGATTGGGGGAGCTTGGGAGCCTTCCATGGATTAAATGGTTGAATGGGGGAATAAAGGTAACACTATGGATATACTCATAGGGGAAAATTGTAATAATATAAAAAATATATAATGTGTTGGACACTGTGCACGGTTTTGCCACAGGGTTTAGCAAACTTTGTGGCATGTTTTTCCCACCAAAAAGACATTCTATTTTGCTCCAAATTCTTGGGGAACCAAGGGGGGAATTCAAGGGGAACTTAGTGGTGTTCAAGGGGAACCTATGAGTGAAATATAGTCCATGTAATGGAGAATATAATGCCTCATAGTTTTAAACCTATCACGTCTAGCTCTTGTGGAAATGAATAAGAACCAGAAAAAAGAGAGAACTAAATCCCAACTGTGAAAATTATACCCATAATAAAGCTCTTCGTATCTGAAAATCCATGGAAAGGTAAAATGAAAAAACAAAACCCCAATACTATTACCATGTTCAAAAGGGTTTGGGTTCCCCATAAAAAGAAAATACATATAATACAATCAAGAAAAGAGGACCATGTTCCAAATCCAGAGGCCAAGACAGACTCCCCCGCTAAGGGTCACCCACCCCCAAAGGCCAGAACACCTCTAGTTGACAAATCAAATTAAAATACACTCTCACCCACCAAAATTCACACCACGTTCCTGAAATGGGAAAGAATAACCAAACCAAATCAATGAAAAATCACATAAAAGAAAACCAGAAGAAGATCAAGAATACATTCTGAAATGAACAAAGAATTAAAATGAGGTTAGCACAACCTTACATCAACAAAATCATTATGCACACTCCAACCCCAATGTTTTCCAAGAAGGATGTTGGTGGTTAGATAGACCCGAATGAGACTACCTACATCTAATCTAACACAAAGAACAGCCGATTTAAGGATACAGGGAGACCCGAGTTGCTCCCACCATAGAAACGAACGAACACCAGAGACTGAAGAAGAACACAAACATGGGGGGGTCTAGGCAGACTCCTCGCCATAAGAGAAAAGTTAACATACTAAAACAGAACCTAGACACCAACATGGGGATACCCAAATGGACTCCCCACAATATGGGAAAAGCGAACATTAATTATTCCCAAAGAACATAAATGAGACACATTGTGGGTCTCCAAACCATAAGAACCTACCTTCATAACCAACTAGCTTGAGCCCACATGAAAAGTCCCAAGAAGACCTAATCCACACTAGGGGGTTCTGTCAACAAAACTCCATGACAAAAGAGACACTAATTGGTATATCACTTCCACCAAAAGTACAATCATCGGATGAGTCTAAACATGAATGATATAAAAAAGAACCTAAAAGGATATTCATACATTAACAACCATAATGGGAGTTTCACACGCAGGGTTTAAACCACTGGGTTGGAAAAAACCAAACCACCGCACCTCACTGTAAACATGGAGGGAAATTTTCACTGACATAGATTACCACCCTGAGGGACAGGGTCTGCACATCCCCTTTCACCACACCCTACCTTAGGGAATGAATCTACCACATAAAAAACTCAAACTATTTCAACATCCCACACTAGAGACAGAAGTAAAATGAAGATCACTTATACCCATGGCGGTTTTCTTCAATACATTCTAGCACCACTAAAGAACATTTGGCTGGAGCATAGATGATTTAAGTATTTACATCCACATTATTAAGTGTGGAAAACCCCTTGATCAAAACTTATACTTCTGTTTCCACAATCAACCTCATCACCTATCAGACAAAACCACCTGAACATAACACACTCTGAAACCCACTCTACCCTAACATGACACAATCACTATGACATGGCCTGGGAAGATGCATATGCATTCCCACTCTCTCCCCGAAAAAGAATCATTAGTGGAAAGAACACAAGGAATACACCTTTATTCAAGACAGAGAACATCAGGAGTTTCCGAAATAATGACCACTTTCATTTGAACAGAAGTCCTTAAAATGTAAATACATCATTACCCTTAAAAAACACAAAACAATAGGACACCACATAACATGACCCTTATAATAAATATAGACATTTCAAGGATTGGGACCTTAAATTGGGTACCAAGAATTACTTTATTACTGCAAGAAACCATACAACCTAGATTGACCATATTTTCAAACTAGTGGCCTAAAATGAATTCTTTTCCTATCAGAAACTGATGAAAGTTACAAGGGACCTTAAATAATACTTCTGAGGAGATCAGATCATGACTTCTTTCTCTTTTCTCACTATAATTCCCATTCATAGCTTCCAGATAGAATCAATGGAAACAAAAATGTCAAAAATCACTTTTAAAAACTCAGAAAACATAAGAGACAATGGTCCATTTCAACCGTCAACAAAGACTCTCTTACTATAAGAGGATACGCTTAACCAGAAATGTAGATGGCTAGACTAAATCTCAAAATCTCAAGAAGATTGTCTATATGTTGGATAACATGAGGATCTACTAATAGTTAATCACCATTGCATGCACTTCAATCATGAATTAAGTATTTATGAAGGCCTACCCTAGACTACCAGAAAAAACCCAACGACCTAACAATGTTCTTACTTTTCAAAAAACATATCAAAAACCATAAACGAAAAAATTAGGGGAACTACTACAAATCCTTCCTAAAACATCTCTCTTTAAAGACCACGAACCAACACTTCAACTCAACATACCAACAAAAAAACACAAAAATATCATTCAAATAAGAGGGGTTCTCAAACACAAATAGATGAAAAAAACATTTCCAAAAACACAAAAGTCACACCACCTAAGAACCAGTTATCAAACCATAAAATTTTCATTACAAATAATTCCTTTCAATGAAAGCGGGGTTTGTGGTTTGAGCATTCACCCATGGAATCTCATTGGTCTCACACATTCATGTTTCAATTTCACATTAGGAACCCCCCTCATATCCACCCTATCACTCCTCAATTCATACCATCAACCATCCATCATTACAAGTAAACCTAGGAATGCGGTCACCCATGAAGATACCAAAGTCCAAAACCGAAACATTCTTCTTTTCGAAATCAAAACATTATACCACACTTTCTCTTTCTATAATCGGCTAAAAACATAATCCAAACACAATCCAAATTTCAAAAACTATTTATTAAAAGCACCAACCATGAAATAAAAAATAAATTTCAAGAGTTACACATTAAATTAATAACATTTCACAAGATTTCAAAACACTTCTGATTTCATGAAAATATCCACACATAGTTTCCAAAACACTCTATCCCATAAAAAATACCATTTAATAGTTTAGAAAAATATATTTGAAACAAATTTCATAAAACCACTTGAACATAATTAATAATTTCCAAGAAATTAATATCATTAAACCAGATAATTAGAGCAATATAATCCAATATCAATTTGCACATAACTCACATACTAGAAATCCATTTACATAATCTTTTTCTGGAAAACCATTATAAAAAATAATTTCAACTCTTTTATAAATCAAACCATTTTTACTTTACTGGAATATAATGGCCCAAAAAATTTCATTTCTTAAAACGATGTTATTTCTACTTTAAAACCATTTCTTAGTTATTCCAAAATAATGTTGTTTCCAAATATATTTTCAAAACCTAGAGAGACCCAAGACGCTTCTAAAAATATGGAAACTAGTGTCAGTGGGTGACTTAGATGTAAGGTTGGAAGCCATAATCTAGTCACACCACCTTCACAGAGTGTGATCTAGGACAATATCCTCAACTCCACATGGAATTTCATGCCCTGCAATCTCACTAGGACTGTTGAGCATACTCTAATTTCATTTTCTTAATAATGACAAATCACAATAACTAATATACATAGATGGAATCCGAATTCACCTGGTAACTTAAGTCTCTCAATGAGGTGCTCTATCTAGAATCCACATTCATAACTATAACATCTAGTAATGAAAATCATTACTCTAGTCCTCCCGTACTCTTTCCCATAGAACATGCCCCAAAAAGGGAGAGCCTCCTTTTTATACCATTTTCCCGAGAACTAGATCTAGCCGCCATCCAAATCGTAACCAAAACCAGTCCATGAAAACGATCGAGGTGTGTTCCTTATCCAAATGGGTTGTTAAAAGTTCCCATGTATCATACATAAGGTTTTGGTAATTATTTAACTGAGCTTAGAAACATAAAAGAACCATCAAAAATAAATAATCCATATCAGAAAATTTGAACTAAAAAATTCTTAAACAACTTTTAGAATTTAATTACAAAGATTAAACACAAGCGCAAACACTACCAAAAATTATGAAATCCAAAATAACATCCCTAGAACCACCTCATTGAAAGGGTCATATCCATAATTCCATCTCCATGATACTAAACTCATAATGGGCTCTAGTAACCCCAACCACCATCTCTAAAAGATTTACCCAAACATATTATAATAATTTCCATGTCTAATTAAACCCAAGGGAGTATGTAAGGTGTGATCCTATGCCTAACAGGATTTCACCCAAAATATTCAATGTCATAAACATTGTATGTCAAAAATATTTCATGTTTATATAAAAAATAAATTTTAGTAACAATTTCTAAATGATATAAATTTAAATGAAAACCGTTTCAAGAGGAAAACATTAAATAATGATAACATATCATAAAACAACCATTCTTATAAATTTTCAATCCAAACCCATGGTATGCTGATGTTATTTAAAAAATAGCTAAGGAGCACTAGTCACAGGAACACCCCTACGAACAAGATTTTTGTGTGGATCTAGGAACATCATATCACAGTGTGAAAGTGACCATAAACAATAAACATCTCGTGCATGATCCAATAGAATGGGAAACACCAATGGGTTAGTGTTCCCCAAACATCATTATGGTTTAGTTAGTGTTGTCATTGTCAAAATATATAATTGAAACATGGATGATACCACAACTAAATCACTATCAATCTTGTCCTAGTCCAGCCACCTATCAACCTGAGTTTCCATAATTGTTCTCAACCATGTTCCATATGTTATAAAATAAAAATTTCAAATTAAAATGATATTTCAACATTAGAAACAAATCAAACATCCCACAAATATTTCACATAATTTCCACTTAACCTTAAAATTTATTTGACCATTATACAAACACCAAAATAGCCACCAAACATGTCTCACACCTATCTAACAATTTAATAAATCATTAAACCCATTTATGAATCATTATAAAAAAAGTTTTATATCACAAATTATATCTTTATTGGTCAAAAAACACATTTGAAAAACATACACCCACAAAAAAAATTCCTAAAAATATTTTTAGAACATTTGGCATTTCAATAAACCATTTGATATTATTTTAAAATAACTTCAAGTAGTATAATAAGGGTTTTCACACAAAATCCTTTTGAAAACCCTCATTTAAGGCCAATTCCACACCAAAACCAAAACAAAATAGAAATTCTAGCGCATAAAACATTTAATAAATCCCTTTCATATGTTATAAAATGACCCCAAATGACACCACTTGAGTTGCACATGAAAAAACACATTTTCAATAAAAAATAAAACATTAATGTTAAATTCATAACCAATTCCATCAACAATGATTTTCAAACAAAAAAACATATGAGGATCATTATGAACAAGTATATATTGAAATGATAACTCATCAAATAATTCATTCACTTGGAATCGCCTACTTTAGATGCCAAATTCCTTTCTCATTTTGAGAAACTTCTACCACACCAACATCGCACCATAATGGAATGAAAAGAAACCATAACCTATAATATTTAAGCATGAAACTAAAAAACCCCTTGGTAAAAATCCCAAATTGATTGAAATTTGTATTATTAATAATTATGGAAGAAACCCTGTTGAAATGGATGAAATAATGAATTCACAAATGTGATGAAATATTTATGTTCCACCAAAAAATCACTTCGAAATTGGGTTGTAAATGAGATTGGGGGAGATTGGGGGCCTTGAATTGCTATAATTGTTAAATGGGGAGATCAAAGTTGTCTCACTAGGTGTAATGTCTAGGATCAGGGAGCATCCCAAATGTGCGCCGAACCAGGTTGGTCACTGGACCTCCAGTGTCATTCCCTAGACTCTATAGGCTTCCAAATAGTAGTGAGGGCCAAGGTGTGATATTAGGGAAACTATGCCCTCTTTGAAAGATTATACACACCAGAAAAAAATAATAAACAATAGTGGAAGCAATAATACCAAACAGAAATAAACAGCAGAATACTGAATGTAAAATCTTCATAAGCCATATCATATGTATAGTGATACAGGTATTATGTGTCTAGGAAAATATCAAAAACTTGTCTCAAATCTATAAATACAATAAAATACCATACAAATGAAAAACTAGTAAACTCAAATAGCATCACAATCCTCATATTGGCCTCTCTCCCTCCATATCCAATGTCAATCTAGTACATTATGAATAAAGGAATTTCCCCTTATCTATACCTACTCTGAGATAATATTCATGGGTCCAAAATCTTGACTGAACAGGATGTGAGATGAATAACAGCATGAAAACTACAATAGAATTGTTCCTATTTTTCAGTGAATAGATATAGAGGGTAATATACAAAAATTAAGTAATAAACTAAGAATTACTCCAAAGTAAAAAATCGTACAGTTCTCAATTACATTCATTGGAAATTTATTATTCATCCATTGAATCTTATAACTCTAGGATCTAGACTAAGCTCGATAACTGCCATTTAAACTAACAAGATAAATGTCTCAAAGGACCATCTAAACAATCAAGTAATACCAAATACAAACATGTTCTTTGGCACAGAAAACTCATCATAGTCATTCAATTGTAAAAAAAATGAACCTTTGGGAATGTTCTCATAGTCTAACCCCTATGGTAATATGTATGATAAATTCATTAAATTATAACCCTCTAGGAAATCTATCAGGGTATAACCCCTTTGGTGAACATAGAATCAATTCATTAAATGAAAACCCTCGGAGACTGTTGTCACAGTCTAACCCCTTTTTTAAATCCTCTACACAAAGGATCTGATGGTACAATGTAAATAATCTTGAAGTCCCCTCATAATTCAAGGTCCATGTCTCTCATGGACATTTAGAGAAAATAGCCCACATATCATTTCAATGAAAATAATCTAGATGTTCCCATATTCTTCCTATACCAAGGATCTCACAGTCCATTGAAAAAATAATGTACATATCATGTCAAAGATAATCATGTAATCCATAACAACATCAAGTCTAAACATTCCCAATGCATGTCACATGAATTTCACATAATCAAAATTCTTCCAAATCAAACATGGAATGGAAAAGCTGGTATGCCTCAATTGAAACTAAGACAAAATGGACATAAACAATCAAACAAGGGAAGCACACCCATGAGGTAGCCCATAGACAATGTAACTAACCATAAACATAAGTAAAATCCCTTTAATAATCAATTAAATCATATTAGGTAATAATATGGTAGAATTCCAAGTCACGAAATTCCTAAAATGTGGGAATGCTACACTTTTACGTTATATAATCCAAATACATCCAATGTATGGAACAAACCACCATCCTCGATTTCCTATAATTGATGTAATTGAATATCACCCCTTGAATCTACCAAGATTGGCATAGATCAGTGGGATTTGAATGCACCTGAGGGTGTCCCGATCAGAGCTCAGATGGAGAATATGAAGATTGAACATTGTTCGTCATTCCAACGTGGTCTTGTATGAGACATAAGAATAAGAAGGTGTTTTTGAACATGAGATGTGACCTGGTACTGATATATCAAATAAAAATTAATGGCCATGGCATTATCATTAACACTACAGGCTATGTAGTTCCCTAAACCGGTCCCCAAATTAAGCGGGTCCGGCATGTCACCACATGTCCATGTACTCGGCCAGTACACTGTCAAAACGAGGCTATACGCAGCAAGCTAGGTACACAGTGTATATACACAAGTACACAGTGTGTACATATAAAAACTTCTTTTCTTACTTTTTCCTCTAAAAACATAAAAAATATCCTACCTAAGTATAAGATTTAGGTTCTTATAAACATCCCCCATTAAAGAAATTTGTCACCAAATATCCATTCCAAGGCTGGTGAAGATGAATTTGCGAACAACTCCGGCCACTATGATTGTTTTTTGGCCTCCCTCCCCCAAGTCTCATTATGTACTCAGCCATACTTCCAAATCACCCGTACTAATGGAACAAACTATCCATAGAGAATAATCATTGTATATTCCACAATCTGAAAAGGGTCCTCCTCGAAGAATGCATACACGTCTAACTAAACATCGTTATGTTGAAAAAACATGAGATTGGTCTGAAAAGAAACA
This sequence comes from Viscum album, assembly GCA_963277665.1. NCBI lineage: Eukaryota > Viridiplantae > Streptophyta > Magnoliopsida > Santalales > Viscaceae > Viscum > Viscum album. The sequence continues at coordinate 1,772,863,649 of OY728152.1, forward strand.
TCGTATCTGAGAAACAAGAAAGAAATAATGCATATACTGATACCTATTAGGTAACTACAACTGATTAAAATCCAATCTGACTCTCTCCCTAACCTCAAAAGGCCTGATGAATCTCATTGAAACCTTACCCTATATCTTAACACTCCTGTGTCCCAACCTCGGTGTGACATGAATGAAAACCTGATATCTGACCATGAACTTTAGAGGTCGTCTCTGTTGATCAACAGAAGATTTATGGTGAGAATGTGATATAGACATCCTCTTCTAAAACAACTCCACATACACAGTGATCATGTGGAAAAGTAGAGGTCCAATTATAGATGACTTGACTGCCTCCACCCTACATAGGGTTGATCAGCATGTCTAACCGTACAAATCCATATAAGGTTCCATCTAAATCATTTCTCAAAAACTATTATTGTAGGAACACTCCATAATGTGTATGTGTCTCCCCCAAGATCCTTGTAATAAAACCCTCCAAGGTGTCCTCAAGAGTAAGCACTAACAAAACCATAATTATTCACCAGGGAATCCTCCTTAGAAGTAATCCCTAACAAAACCATACTCAATCAAAAGGGAATCATCCACAAGTGTAATACCCAAACTAAACCCTCTGATCTCTATGATCTAAGTCACATATCATGTCCTCAAACACAAAAATAGATTCTTTCTCATGAATAAGCTCCAACCAAACCCAATAATGGAATCCTCCTAAAAAATAATCCCCAACTTAATCCTCTTAGAGGTTCATACTCCCCGTTGAGAAAAACAATCTATGGGTCTCTATAGGCATGGGTCCCCACAACTGAACTATCTAGGCTTGGATTAACATCCAAATGAGATATGTAGGAATCATCCTTGAGGTAAAAATCAAAGGCCCAAAATCATCCCTAATTCTCTTTAGGAAATATTCAAAATAGAGTCTTATTCAACTCAGAAATCCATACCTCTTCTAGGTTCTATAGACTTCATCAACTTAAGTTCCACAAAAAACATTGACTATGTATCCATGACCTAGAAAACATTGATACATGACATTAAACTACAAGTTCCAACCTTATCACATCCCATTAAATGACACTTCACTACGTTGGGTTCTTATTCATTTCATTGGGATATGTAGTAACCCAATCATGGGGCTGATCTCAACATCAAAACAACTCATGTTTCCCTATATAATGATCCACTCAAGATTTCCCCAATCTGTGGATGAAAACCAGCATCATCATGATAATGACCAAATATTCTATATTTGTTATATAAGAGGATACTATTGATGGGGAACCATCAATGCATAATGATATCTTGATCATTGATTAACAATAGATACTTATAGAAGATTCTAAATTCAATACATGCTAATAATTGATTGTTAATTCCAATGTGAACAACTTCATAAAAGGGAACTGATGAAGGATTCATGAACATATCTAAAATTTATTTAGTGTGTCTCAATATAGGAACATATTCCCCAAAAATGGTGTGATGAGATGAACCTCCCATCCTCTCAACCATTGTGAGTTATTTTTCATCATTTCCCAAACTCCCCAATGAGCTCCCATTTTTTGAAATCATGTCCCTCGAGTATATATATCCATTGGGTTTTCCCAAATCCATTAAAAAATTCGAAATTGTTTGAAAATAGAGAATGTGACGTGAATGATTTCACAACATTCATCCATGTGCAATCAAAATTCAGAAGAACTAATTTTTCTTTAGAAACAAAAATAGTGAACCCAATGTGAATCCTTAAACAAGATGATAGTGCCACCATCTTGGAAGGCACCTTTTTCTCTCAAAATTATCGTGGTTATATCATCACAATTAGTCACCAAGGTGTTTTTAAAACGATATGCTTCTTATATGGGGTATTCTTATTTTTATATTTTATATTTACACACAGTTTCTCTTAGAAAACCCTCAAATATAAGTGTGTCATAAAACTCGTATTAATGCATGCCCTGACTACTATTAATATTGGGTTTTCAAATGAGAAGAGGAAGTTGTCAGTAACCCAGATTCATCAACACTAGGTCTTGAATATGTTGATCCTAGAGTACCGCCAGAATTGTACAATCTCAACGATGGAGGTTACCGATAGGACCTCCATCATGAAAATCCATGTCAATCATCCATCCAACATAGATCAGTGGTCTAGAAACATATGGTACTGACTGTATTCTTCAACCCTTTTAGGAACTTATCCATAGAATAAAACAACCAACCCCTCCCAAATATTAGAGTGGTGGATCAAGAGTCCATAAATGGAATCATCATTAATACATTGTGGCCTTTAAAATGTGATAATGCTAGTAGTCACTATCTCCAATTCTATGTGATATTGAACCCTCAACATGATATGGGTTTTTTCCTCAGTTGTCCGGCCTAGGATGGCTAGACCAGACCATGCATGACAGCCCACTAGGGATGTAACTGGTAAAAAGGGAGCGTGGCTACATATCTATTTCCCTCCGGAGAATCCCACCAATAATATTATGTGGAAAACAATGAGTATGAACAAAAACCAACCCTCCCTAATTTAACAACACATATGACTCACCTAGAGGAATCCAATGAAGCATGTTTTTAAAATCCAATGGCCCACCACAAGTAGAACCATAGACTATCCCAAAAATATCAATCATTCCAATAGACTCACCATTCCACACTCAAAGAATCTCGACATTATTATTTGGATGTAAATCATAAGAATGTACAAACACATTCTTAAAATCTTCATGTCATCCATCAGTTTCATTTAGATGAACCTAATAAAATTTTTTTGAAAATACTTCTATAGAATAAAGGGAAATCCATACTCCCTTCCGCAACACATGAATACTCTCTAAATCCACAGGAAATAAAGGGAGGACATGAGCATGCTTATACCATGTTCATGAAGCATAATGGCCAAGTATCCCAATTCTATCCCCTAGAGTCACCAATAATATACTGTAAATGGTGAAAGGGATGATGATAATCCATGGAAACATCCATTGGACCATTCAAAACATCATAAAAATGATGATAGTAGTGAAATAGAAACATTCACATAGCATCATCCACAAAAATGGGGTGGCTCACGGGCATGTCACCTGATAGAAAAAAATACATCTAATCATATCCAATAAGTTCGTGTGGAAAATCCACCCTGACATACAAAAATCAACACTAGGAATACCTACATGTTACAACATGAGTAAATATTTCCATTACAATGGCTACACTGAGGCAAATGGAAACCTATGCCAAAATTCCATAATCCTACATGAAAGTTATGACCATAACATGAGTTTCAGTTGAGAAATAATTTGTACCTTAAAATCACTTCACGTAGAATGTGGCCACAGTTTCTTGAATGAAGGAATCCAAAATGAAGCCTCACTAGGGATAACCAAAAAATTAAGAGATGGTAAATGATCACACTATTTTTAATGCTTGATTTCTTGATGTTATCATGTTATTATAAGTGGAATCTCAAGATCCCACACTCCCATTACCAAATTTTGATAGTAGCATTAATTCCAATGGTCCACCTCATATACTTCAACATGAAGTCTTGCTTCATAAAAATAAGCATATTGATATTGAGGGACCATCTCATGATGAGTGTCACAACAGACCACTATGTGGTTAGAATATCATGAATTAAGAGGGTCTTCACCTTGCTATAATCCACCATGGAAGACCTCCCCATAATGGAGTTCATTATAATATTTCCCTCTATAATATTTTTTCACTTCATTAGAATGGTCCTCCCCTTGGTGATGCAGTGATGAGAACGACCACCAACCATGAGTAAAATGGGAAAACATAGTCATTCATTTCTGATGCCTTTTCATTTAATAGTGAATCTATTTATCAATAAGAAGATATTCCAAGGAGAGTATCATTCTTTGAACCCCCATTGGATCATATGACATGAAATATAATAGATGAAGTCACTCCCAACTTTGTTTCTTATAAAAAAGCGGCAGGAATGTGCCCAATCTGGTCAGATTTGTTAAAGGAGACTCATTGAAAAGGAATATATGACCTCCTAAACATGTGAAAATAGATGGCTAATGATGAAATACTAGTTATGTTATGGACTTTATAAAACCCCTATAAAGCATTATAGAGGAATTGTCGGATGATTATGTAAATGGAAACCTCCAAAATATATAAAAAATTCTTCATCAATTGAGTGAAAAGGTATTACCCTATGTTGAATATCAATGTAACATGAGAGAAAGGATGTAATAACAAAATATATTTGGCATCTTTCCTAGCTACATGACTTCGAAAAAAATAGCAAGGATCCCTTAAATTTTTAACCCTCAATGCCTTAGATTGATTTTGATATATGATCATTGATGCCCCGTATGATGTACATATTAATAGATGACATGAAGTTAGATAAATTCATTTAAACTTGATCTCCAACCATCAAATACCACTTAATGTGGTTTAATGAATTTTCCTAACCTCAGGAAGGATTCAACAAGAGGAGCATATTCAAAACCAAAGATACGCTCAATAAAAACAGGCCCTGACTGACTCCTACCAATATCGGTCTAGAAGAGATCAAGCTACTAAGAGAATTTTTGATCAGGAAAATAAAAATATCAAGATATCCCCCCACATATCATTAATCAACCATCAGATAGAAAAAATGTTGTAAATAGATTAATGATAATTATAAGTGGGTGATTTAGGTGGCTTCCAAATGATGCACCAAGTCCAGGGTTAAAAAAACTCTATAAAATCATAAGCAAAGATGTGGAAGTTATATATGTGGTAGTTCAATAGAAACACCAACCCATAAATATGTTATTTTCCCTAATCCAACCTTCGAAGTCAAAAAACTATCCTCAGAAAGGGAAACAGGAATAGCCATATTTATCATGAATTGGGGATTTTTCAACTCAAAAAATACCCCTCAGTTGAAATTAGTAATCCCCCGATGAAAGGAAATACCACATAATTGATCCTCCCAGTTAATCTGATTTTGTTATGTGATACCATCACTAGGAACAGTTATGAATGAACTGTCTAGAGATTCTCATCAGATTACATTCCTCCAAAAAATCCTTGGTATCTTGAAAAGGATCCAATGAGGCCTCATAGGGGGCATGAAAAATGAATGCCAACAAATAAATTGATTAAATTACTACCACGAATTACACATTAATGACTATCATTAATATCTCACCTTGATACCCTAAAAAAAGGAAAATTCATAGGAGTATTTGTAGAGGTATGATGTGGTTATTAATGATGTCTATAGTGAAATAATTAAAGGGTGTGTGTGTGCCCAAAACTAACACAATTCCTTTAATATGGTAATTCCCCCAAATAATCCATAATTACTTCCTCTGATATCATTCATCAAGGAAAAGGGAATGTTCTATATGACTCACCACCTACTTTATTGAGTGTTTATTCCCCATTTACTTGAGGAATGGATTGTTAAGAAGGAGTAAGTAATTAAATAATTAAGGAGACTCGATGTTGAACTAATTTAAGTTATCCTTCTAACTTGATATGTTTATATAGTAAGATCCTCATCTCACACTCCCAGTTGACATACGCCAACAAAGTTGTTTTTTCGTAGTAACAGAAATGGATTAGGGACCTCTGCTCAATTTGGGATACCAACCACAAATATACTTGGAGCCCACTATAGAAAACAGTGAATTACCTCCATTATATGTATATCTAAAAGATATTGAGGAACAAATTTATTGTCTTTCCCCCTTTAAGCTACATACAATAGATAATATCAATGTAGCTGCAGATGGCCCTACTGGACAATGCACATGATCATGATCAAGCTCATCCTGACATTTCCTGAGGGATCATTTACAATTGGAATAAATAATGTCCTGATTGGAAACTATGGAAGAATTAAGTGTGCCAATGAAATAGAAAAAATATGTTGTACCTTGAATGGATATGTCAAAATATTCTCCCTTTGAACATTGGGAATTCTAAATTTCTAATTTTTATTTGACCGGGAGAACCGCTGTAACAACCTAAGATTTTATGAGAATTTTTTTTAATTTCATTGATGTCTTGTGTTGTATGCTTCACCAAATTTAGATAGTGATATACGCAACACCGTATTATCATGCAGTATACGCAACATTATTATTTTCTAATGTTACACAGAATTTCATGTTCGTTTTGTAGAAATTATTCTACGCAACATTTAGTATAGATTTTGTTTAATGTATAAATGAAATAAGTTTTGAATTATGATATATGCAACAACAAAGGAGTCTTTCACTACACACAACCCTGTCTTGGCTTGCATTACATGCAATCACGACCTTCCTCGATAGCGTGTGTAGTACGCAATACCGGGTTTTAATAAACAATAATATATTGTTATAATATTATTATGGACTAGCCGTTATGAATAGTATTAATTACATTTATTATTTTATAACATTATTATTTATCATACACATTTTCTAGAACATGGTATGAGAACAAAATAAATTTTTTGGGTAAAATAAGTATTTTTAAAAAAAATGTTGTTTTACCACCATTTGATGGCACACCCACATTAAATCTACTTTTTGACATGTTTATAAGTTAAATTTGACAAAATAAAATTATTCTCTGTAATCAGAATATAAAAATTTACTCTAGATAATTTTTTCATATTATTCTAATAACTTTCATATTTTAATGAATAATAAAAACACGCTATATTTTAATTAAAAACAACTTTTTTCATCTAAATAATTTATATGGTTAAATTATAATACTGAATAGTTTTAAAGTATATATAGAATATATTTTTACAATTAAATAAAATTTATGTCATTACCATTAATTTTACAATGAATTCATAGGTAAAAACATTTCAATCTTTGGCAATGTTTTTACTTTTAAAACCCGTTTTCTTAACAACGGGATTAATTTTAAATTAATTACTGAAATTTATGTGTTTTAAATTTTTAAAAATGGATTCCATATTTGGAATTAGTAGGTCCAAATTATGTTAATAGGATACTTTTTAATTTTAGGCATTATGAATAGTAACAACGGTAAATTTCATTTACCATAGTTAAAGGTAAATCGTGTAATTATGGGTAAATATAATATTATAAAATTACCCTAACTCTTGTATTAATATAATTGGATGATTATATTTTTCCCTAAATCATCCTTGGGTCGAAAATGAATCTAATGGAACCCAATTTTATTTGATTAAGGCCTTTTATTTAATTTATTTAAAGGTAAGTGAAATATGTCTCACTCAAACCTTAATAATTAGATTATTTTTAATATAAGGTTTTACAGAATATAAATTAGATAATAAATACTCATTTGAAAGATAAAATGTTTTTCTTTATCATGGTAATTTATATGTAATTTTTATGAAATATTTAATTGCCTTAATATCTTATACATTAATGATGTATAAATTATTTATTTAGTGAAAAATCAATAATATAGTTTTTATTGAAATAAAAATACCTATAAAAAGGACCATAAACATTACCAAACATTATTTATTGAGTATATATATGCCATAATCATCCAAGGGTCGATTTGTGGACTATTTGGAGTCTTATAAAAACGATTAGGAGATGTATATTATATTATTTTAAATGATGTCAAAGATTTCACATTCATAATTTAATAAATATAACAATTAAAATGTTGTGATTTTAAAATGATATGTTGGAGTAAAAATATTATTATTAATTTTATTATATGTATCTTTATCACAGGAATTTATTTTTAATTTTTATGCAACAAATATATATATTAAATAATTATAAAAACACATTGTTGTAATAATTTTATTAAGAGATATACCAAATAAATGGATTAAATTTTTTTAAAATAAATAATATATGAAAAAATTAATGATCCCCATGATTGTTTTTGATTAATATGACATTTTAGGAATCTATTATATATTTTGGTTCGAACATATCATCTGTGTGGTTTTTATTTAAATTCAAATAATGAATAGTGTCAAAATTGACACTATTGCTATTTTATAAAAATAACATAATATAAAATTGTCTAAAAATCCAAAAAAATATTTGAAAATTATAAATTAAAATTTATATTGTCTAAAATGTCACAAATTATCTAATTATAGTCAATTCACAACACATAAGTAATTATCTATAACAATTTAAATTTTTATAATATTATTAACACAAATAAAATTAAATAGATTAAATAAGGATAAATAAATTTGATAAGGTTTAAAATAAACATAAAACATGTATAAATTTGATTAGTTGATAATATTACAACCCTATCTTACCTCATATACTAATTTGAGTCACCTTGGAAGTTTTTATGTGGGGTTTGAATTTATATTAAATTACTATTTTTGAGGTTTCCAAAGGTGCCCCTCTCCTCCCTTATAAAAGGTCACCTCCTCCCTCTCCTCTTCACAACACATTCAACCTTCAAGCACGGAAAAACCCTGAAAATTTCTCTTCAACACTTCCCTAGAAACATTTTGGAGGTTCTGGTCTTCTCAAAAGGCCAACTCTATTCCCTTAAGAGGAAGCTTATAGGAGGTGCGTCGAAGAAGAGGTAATCTCTTCCATCGATTCTTTGAAGTTTATTTCTTCTTCAACTTCCTCTTATTTAGTTGTTTCATTGTAATTTAATACAACAAGTACCACTAATATACTGATATGATATTATAAATATGAAACAACCCCATTTCATCTTCTATCCATCCTACGAAAAACGAAAACACCGCGCGTGTGTACGTACAGAATACTGTCTCCACGCCGTGGTGTAATCAGTTTTTCCACCACCACATTACTTGGATTGGTATAATGGTGTAAAGAATAACTATATAAGGTTATTATAAACATCATACTAATTCTGAGATATTATATCAACCACTACAATTCTATTCAATAATTACGAGAACGATATCATTTCTCATGCGTACGTACGGATTATCGTCTCCACGACGCGATGACATTCATTCTCAATGTTAACCATTAATGAATGATTATAAAGTATATATAATGAATAATAATGAAATATATTACATAATAATGCTACTGGATTTATGTATATATATGTATGTCATCTACTTAATTCCATCCAATTCAATAAGGAAACGAAAATAGCATTCATGCATACGTACGACCTACCGTCTCCATGAATGGTGTATTTCATTCCATTTATCGATCTATCATATATATTTATATGCTGAATATATATTATATATAAATAATGTTTTACATTTTGGAATTAATTAAATCAGGATATGAGTAATAATATCAAGAACAACAAATCAAAACACGTACGATAAATGAAACGATTTTACCCAAAACAATTCTTTAACAAGGAATTTACAAAAGAACGAGTTATATAAAGTCATAAGTGAACCATATATGATATCATAACAATTAATATTATTCTTAAATAAGGCAATTACATTATTTAAATCATTTTAAAGGTGGTTCAGATTCATACGAAGCATATCAGACATAAGGTAAGGGATAACTTTTCCAATCTCAATTTTATCCGTAATTGTTTATTCGTAAGTATTTACAGGGGTCATATTAATCATTCATGTGCCCATTTTATAAAAATGGTTTCATGTATGTTTAATGTTATTTTTACCCATTTTTTACTTTTACTGTGTGGTATGAATGGAATCTTTTTTTTTGTTTACCATAAGAGGTACTTTTTGACTTTACTGGAAAAAGTACTAGAAGAATGTTTTTTTCTAATTTATATGACATGAACAGATTTTTACGATTTCATAACGCCTTATTTTCATGAAGCATACTCTATAATATTTCATTATTATTTTCAACAAAATCATTTTCTTTTAAAATTTCATGGAATTTTGTGAAAAAATAATAATTTTGAAGAAGAAAAGATATTTTCCTCAAAAATTCATTTCAAGTGTTTTGTTAAAAATATTTTCCATCTAAGATGACATTATTTATGATTATGGTTCATGTATAATGTCTCTATGATTTAAATGGTTTCAGTTTTCTTATGATGAAACAATATCCATTTGTTTTATATGGATTATTTTATGATGGAATGATTTTTATGAAACCCATTTTTTTATTTGGGATATGATGAATGATTTATGTTTATTTTGTGGCACACGTAATAATGATTTCATTATGAGATGGGTGAGACCTATACCTCCCTCTAATTCATTGGGTAATGATTTATAACTCCTGAGATAGACATGGCTGGAACGGCAGGTTAATTCGGTTTAGTGATACAAGACTGCAACGAGGAGTGATCTCGATTCAGTAAGGGACTTTGTCCAGTAAGATGATCTTGGGAGCGATGCTTTGGATACTATGGAAATCATATCATGTTATTAATGGTTTTCCACAATTATAAGTTTTATTACCATGCTATTTTATCATGATTGATGTTCCATTATGATCTATGCCTTATGTATTTCCATGTTTTATGTCATTTCTCTAGATTTTGATATTAAACAATATGTTCATGTTTTTAAGTTTAAATGTATATGGTTTGTTTTATTTTCTACATGATTACCCATACTGAGCATTTGATCTCAACCTTTATATGTATTATTTTCCCCAAGATATAAACAAAGGTTTTAGGTAAGAAAACAAAAGGTGAAGATCTTTATGGTTGATGTTGAAGATATTTCACCATAACTATAAGATTATGTTCAGAGATTCCAAAGACACTAAAATATTACGATCTGTTAGAGTTGGTTTTTTGTTGTGTATTATGTATTCCGCAAAAGTAATGTAATGTCCATGTACATCAAGATTTGGGTCTCTATAGTTGGTGTCAGAGGGAGGATTAGTTATCCTTTGGAAACTAGGATGCAAAAACTTTAGTAAGATCCCTAGAGATATTTCTAAGTTATTTATAGGGATGTCCCTAAGGTTAAGTATATGTATAGGTTATAGTCCTAGAATTATCGTAACGATATTATAATTAAATCTAATATGCTAGATATTTAAGGTAATCCCTGTAACACCCCGAGATTTTATGAAAAATATTCCTTTTAATTTCATTAATGTCTTGTGTTATACGCTACACCAAAAGGAGATTTCACAACACACATCTCTGACCTGGCTTGAGTTACACGCAATCGCGACCTTCCACGATAGCGTGTGTTGTACGCAACACCAAGTTTCGCTAAACAACGATATTCTATTAAGACATTATTAAAACTAGCCGTTATGAACAGTAATAACCACCTTTTGAAATTTTTTAAATTTTATTTTTCAAAATGGACTTCATTTATGGATTCGGAGTATCGAATTTAGCCTAAGGTGAAATTTTGGTACTTTTCGGATAACTTTCATATTCTGATGAATAGTGAAAATTACTAAATTTTAATTAAAAACAACTTTTTTAATCGAAATAATTAATATTAATAAATTATTAATTTGAGTGGTTTTAAAGTATATTTAGAATATATTTTTACAATTTAATAAAATTTTGGTCATTGGATGTAATTTCACATTTAAACCAGTTATAAACAAGTGTCAATCTTTTGATAGTTATTATCTCTTAAAAACACGCTATTTGTTGTGACAGCGGAAATTAATTATAAAATTAATTAATGGAACTTATATGTTGGGAATTTTGTAAAATAGAAATCATTTTTGAATTCGTAATATCAATTATAGCTTAGGGTGAAATTTTGGCATGTTTCTGAAAAACTTCAATTTTTGATGAATAGTGAAACCACTAAGTGGTAGGTTAAAAACTGAATTTTGCATAAAACATAATTTTACCGCTTCTGTGAATGGAATTTTGAAAATCCGACAGACACGGTTGATATCAGTAAGTAAAATGTGGTTCAATGATATAAAAATAATTTTTTGGTGAATAGTAACTTTTTACTTTTTTTTACCGCGGTTAATAGTAAATAGGGTAACTAAGGGTAAATATGATATTACTATTACCCTAACAAATGTCCTAATTCTATTGGATAAGTGTAATTCTACTAAAAACAACCTTATGAATATAATATGACCATTTAGGTCCACTTGGATTAGATTATGACATTTAATATTATTTTATTTAATGAATAGTTAAAATAGTTAAAATCAAAGTTTAATAAGTAAATAATTTTTAATATGGGGTTATACAAAAGATAAATTCGACTATAAATATTCATTAGAAAGCTAAAAATATTTCCTATATAATGGTATTTTATTTGTAATTTTCAAACATTAAATAATTTAATTTATTTATGACAAAAAGATGATGCAGTAATTATCTTATTAATGAAATATTGACATAATTGATATTATAAATACCAAACTAAATGTAATTTAAGACTTTTTATGAATTAAACTAATTTTCTAGGTTACTATGATATATTAGTTTTGATTTAATCAACTTGGTTCGAACATATAATTCTGTTATGACTTTCATAAAAATCATATATCAAATAGTGTCAAAATTGACACAAAATAGTTTTTAAATAAAATATTATATTAATTGTTATTTTATTCCTAAAAATCTAAGGTTCGGCCAAATGTCTTATATAAGGATATATATATTAATAATAAACAATTTGGGGTTCTTTTGGCATGTTATAGTAAGTGTATTACCATATAGTGTAAGAAAACAAAAAGACACGGTAAAAGTTAAATTATTTAACTTAAAGTTAAATCTAATTTATAAGGTTAAAATAATAACCTAAACATGTCTAAATCCTATTGGTTAATAGGATTTCGACCCATCCCCACTTTAGCTTCGAAATAAGACCCTTTGGAACCATTATAAACCGATTTTGACTTTAATATAAAATAATATTTTGAGATATTCCTAAGCTGCCCCTCTCCTCCCTTATAAAAGGGAACCTCCTCCCTCTCTTCCTCACACAACTTTGAGCCTTAAAGCTCGGCCAACCCTTGCCAAAATCCCTTCTCCACTTCCCTAGTATCATCCTAGAGGTCCTGGTCTTCTTCAAAGACCATCCTTAGTTCTTTAAGTGGAGGCTAAGAAAAGGCGCGTCAAAAAGAGGTAATATCCATTACCGATCTTTTTCAATTTCTTTCTTCTTCAACTTATTCTTCTTTAGTTGTTTCATGATAAAGTAATAACATCAGTATTTATTACATACTGATATGTTATTATAAATATGAAACAACTCTAATTAACCTTCTATCCATCCTACAGAAAAAGGAAATCACCGCGCGTGCGTACGTACGGAATACCGTCTCCACGCCGTGGTGTAATCTATTTTCCGCCACCACCTTAATTGGATGGGTATAAAGGTGTAATGAGTAACTATATATGATTATTATAAAGTAATATTGATACTGAAATAGTATACATACACTTCAAAACAATTCCACGACCATGGGAACGATATCATCGCTCGTGCGTACGTACAGACTACCGTCTCCACGACGCGATGAGATTCATTCTCAATGATTAACCATTCATGAATGATTATAAAGTATATATAATAGTTACTAATGAAATATATGACCTAATAATGATACTTTAATTATTTATATTTATATGTATGTCGTCTACTTAATTCCATTCAATTCAATAAGGAAACGAAAACAACGTTCATGCGTACGTACGGACTACCGTCTCCATGAACGGTGTATTTCTTTCCATTTACTGATTTTTTATATATGTATATTCTGAATATATATATATATATATAAATCATGTTTTATATTCTGGAATTAAGTAATCATGATCTAAGTAATCATATGAATAATTACAAGTTAAAAAACACGAACGACAAATGAGATGATTTTACCCAAAACGCTACTTTAACATGAATTTACAAAAGAACGGGTAATATAAAGTCATAAGTGGACCATATATGATATAATAACAATTAATATGATTCTGGAATAAGTCAATAACATGATTTAAATCATTATATAGGAGGTTCTGACACTTACAAAGAAAGTCGGACCTAAGGTAAGGGAAATATCACAATCTCATTTTTATCCGAGATTGTTTATACTTTGGTATTTACTGGGGTGTATTTTATCATCCACCTCCATGTTTCCTCAATATGTAATATTATTTCCATCCACCTACAATTGTTAAATCCAATTTTACCCTTCGGTGAGTTTTTAGTAAAAGATATGAAAGGAATCTTTTGTCGTTTTTCGTACGAGGTACTTTTTTGACTTTTCCGACAAAAGTACGAAGAATGTTTTTTTTAACTTATACGGCATGAATGGATTTTTAAAAAATTATTTCCAAGAAGATTAATTTTAAAGTTTTCAATTTTATTTTTAATCAGCATCTTTTAGTTTAAAATTTTATGACATGTGTTTTTGAAGTAGAATGGATATTTTCCTCAAGAATGAAGTTCAAGTGTTTTATCAAAATTACTTTCCATCTAAGATAATAAAGGGTTCTATTTTTATCCCAATTATTACATTGATTTGATTATGTTGTGATGGAATTATTTTTATGAATTCATTTATCGTATATGAATTGTTTTATGATGTCATGATGTTTAAGATTCCCATTTTTATTACATGGGTTATGCAATGATGTATGGTTTATGATTTTGTGGAACACATAAGAATGGTATCATTATGAGATGGGTGGGACCTATATCTCCCTCCAATTCATTGGTTAAAGATTTCATATCTCATGAGATAGACATGGCTGGAATGGTAGGTTATACCGGTTCAGTGAAACAGGACTGAAACGAGGGTGACTTGATTCAGAAAGGGACTTTGTCCACTAAGATAGTCTTGGAAATGAGTCATGACTAACAAGAAATGATTCTCTATGATTATGTATGTATGCCACAAAGTTTCATGTTTTAAGTTATTCTTATTGGGATTTCATTTCACTACTATGATTTACCCCATGTTATGAAATTATGCTCTCTTTTGCAGGTTAATATTTCCAAAAGTTATGTTCTTATGAATATGATGTGATTGATTTTTCTTTTGTTTACCCTTACTGAGCATTTGAGCTCACCCTTTTATGTTTTCTTTTCCCTAGGATATAAAGAAATGTATTAGGTAAAAAAAGGGAAGATCTTTATGGGAGATATTGAAGAACTTTCACCACAATTAGAAGATTACGTTCCGAGTTTCCAAAGACACTAAACTATTACGATCCTTGTGTGTGTGTTTTTGTTATGTACTAAGTATTCCGAAAAAGTAATGTAATGTCCATGTACGATAAGCTTCGGGTCTCTACAGTTGGTATCAGAAGAACTGTAGAGACCCGAAGCTTATCGTACATGGACATTACATTACTTTTGCGGAATACTTAGTACATAACAAAAACACACACACAAGGATCGTAATAGTTTAGTGTCTTTGGAAACTCGGAACGTAATCTTCTAATCGTGGTGAAAGATCTTCAATATCTCCCATAAAGATCTTCCCTTTTTTTACCTAAAACATTTCTTTATATCCTGGGGAAAAGAAAACATAAAAGGGTTAGCTCAAATGCTCAGTAAGGGTAAACAAAAGAAAAATCAATCACATAATATTCATAAGAACATAACTTTTGAAAATCTTAACCTGCAAAAGAGAGAATAATTTCATAACATGGGGTAAATCATAGTAGTGAAATGAAATCCCAATAATCATAACTTAAAACATGAAACTTTGTGTCATACACACATAATCATAGAGAATAATTTCTTGTTAGTCATGACTCATTTCCAAGACTATCTAAGTGGACAAAGTCCCTTTCTGAATCGAGTCACCCTCATTTCAGTCCTGTTTCACTGAACCGGTATAACCGACCATTCCAGCCATGTATATCTCATGAGATATTAAATCTTTACCCAATGCATTGGAGGGAGATATAGGTCCCACCCATCTCATAATGATACCATTCTTATGTGTGCCACAAAATCATAAACCATACATCATTGCATAACCCATGTAATAAAAATGGGAATCTTAAACATCATGACATCATAAAACAATTCATATACGATAAATGAATTCATAAAAATAATTCCATCACAACATAATCAAATCAATGTAATAATAGGGATAAAAACATAACCCTTTATTATCTTAGATGGAATGTAATTTTGATAAAACACTTGAACTTCATTCTTGAGGAAAATATCCTTTCTACTTCAAAAACACATGTCATAAAATTTTAAACTAAAAGATGTTGATTAAAAATAAAATTTAAAACTTTAAAATGAAGCTTCTTGGAAATAATGTTTTAAAAATCCATTCATGTCGTATAAGTTAAAAAAATATTCTTCGTACTTTTGTCGGAAAAGTCAAAAATGTACCTCGTACGAAAAACAACAAAAGATTCATTTCATATCTTTTACTAAAAACTCACCGAAGGGTAAAATTGGATTTAAAAATTGTAGGTGGATGGAAATAATATTACATATTGAGGAAACATGGAGGTGGATGATAAAATACAACCCAGTAAATACCAATGTATAAACAATCTCAGATAAAAATGAGATTGTGATATTTCCCTTACCTTAGGTCCGACTTGCTTTGTAAGTGTTCGAACCTCCTGTATAATGATTTAAATCATGTTATTGACTTATTCCAGAATCATATTCATTTTTATTATATCATATATGGTCCACTTATGACTTTATATTACCCGTTCTTTTGTAACTTCATGTTAGAGTAGCGTTTTGGGTAAAATCGTCTCATTTGTCGTTCGTGTTTTTTAACTTGTAATTATTCATATGATTACATAGATCATGATTACTTAATTCCATAATATAAAACATGATTTATATATATATATATATTCAGAATATACATATATAATAAATCAGTAAATGAAAAGAAATACACCGTTCATGGAGACGGTAGTCCGTACGTACGCATGAACGCTGTTTTCATTTCCTTATTGAATTGAATGGAATTAAGTAGACGACATACATATAAATATAAATAATTCCAGTATCATTATTAGGTCATATATTTCATTAGTACTTATTATATATACTTTATAATCATTCATGAATGGTTAATCATTGAGAATGAATCTCATCGCGTCGTGGAGACGGTAGTCCGCACGTACGCACGAGCGATGATATCGTTCCCATGGTCGTGGAATTGTGTTGAAGTGTATGTATACTATTTCAGTATCAATATAACTTTATAATAATCATATATAGTTACTCATTACACCTTTATACCCATCCAATTAAGGTGGTGGCGGAAAATAGATTACACCACGGCGTGGAGACGGTATTCCGTACGTACGCACGCGCGGTGATTTCCTTTTTCTGTAGGATGGATAGAAGGTTAATTAGAGTTGTTTAATATTTATAATAAAATATCAGTATATAAGAAATACTGATTTTATTACTTTATCATGAAACAACTAAAGAAGAAGAAGTTTAAGAAGAAAGAAATTGAAAAAGATCGGTAATGGATATTACCTCTTCTTGACGCGCCTTTTCTTAGCCTCCACTTAAAGAACTAAGGATGGTCTTTGAAGAAGACCAGGACCTCTAGGATGATACTAGGGAAGTGGAGAAGGTATTTTGGCAGGGGTTGGCCGAGCTTGAAGGCTCAAAGTTGTGTGAGGAAGAGAGGGAGGAGGTGCCCTTTTATAAGGGAGGAGAGGGGCACCTTAGGAATATCTCAAAATATTATTTTATATTAAAGTCAAAATCGGTTTATAATGGTTCCAAAGGGTCTTATTTAGAAGATAAAGTGGGGATGGGTAGAAATCCTATCAACCAATAGGATTTAGACAAGTTTAGGTTATTATTTTAACCTTATTAATTAGATTTAACTTTAAGTTAAATAATTTAACTTTTACCGTGTCTTTTTGTTTTCTTACACTATATGGTTAATACACTTACTATAACATGCCAAACGAACCCAAAATTGTTTATTATTAATATATATATCCTTATCTAAGTCATTTGGCCGAACCTTATATTTTTAGGAATAAAATAACAATTAATATAATATTTGATTTAAAAACTATTTTGTGTCAATTTTGACACTATTTGATATATGATTTTTGTGAAAGTCATAACAGAATTATATGTTCGAACCAAGTTGATTAAATCAACACTAATATATCATAGTAACCAAGAAAATTAGTGTAATTCATAAAAAGTCTTAAATTACATTTATTTTGGTATTTATAATATCAATTATGTCAATATTTCATTAATAAGATAATTACTGCATCATCATTGTGTCATAAATAAATTAAATTATTTAATGTCTGAAAATTACAAATAAAATACCATTATATAGGAAATATTTTTATCTTTTTAATGAATATTTATAGTCGAATTTATCTTATGTATAACCCCATATTAAAAATTATTTACTTATTAAACTTTGATTTTAACTATTTTAACTAATCATTAAATAAAATAATATTAAATGTCATAATCTAATCCAAGTGGACCTAAATGGTCATATTATATTCATAAGGTTGTTTTTGGTCGAATTACACTTATCCAATAGAATTAGGACATGTGTTAGGGTAATAGTAATATCATATTTAACCTTAGTTACCCTATTTACTATTAACCGCGGTAAAAAAAAAGTAAAAAGTTACTATTCACCAAAAAATTATTTTTATCTCATTGAACCACATTTTACTTACTGATATCAACCATGTCTGTGGTATTTTCGAAATTCCATTCACAGATGCGGTAAAATTATGTTTTATGCAAAATTCAGTTTTTAACCTACCACTTAGTGGTTTCACTATTCATCAAAAATTGAAGTTTTTCAGAAAAATGCTAAAATTTCACCCTAAGCTATAATTGATATTTCGAATTCAAAATTGATTTCTATTTTACAAAATTCCCAACATATAAGTTGCATTAATTAATTTTATAATTAATTTCCGTTGTCACAACAAATAGCGTGTTTTTAAGAGATAATAACTATCAAAAGATTGACACTTGTTTATAACTGGTTTAAATGTGAAATTACATCCAATGACCAACATTGTATTAAATTGTAAAAATATATTCTAAATATACTTTCAAACCACTCAAATTAATAATTTATCACTATTAATTATTTCGATTAAAAAAGTTGTTTTTAATTAAAATTTAGTAATTTTCACTATTCATCAGAATATGAAAGTTATCCGAAAAGTACCAAAATTTCACCTTAGGATATATTCGATACTCCGAATCCATAAATGAAGTCCATTTTGAAAAATAAAATTTACAAAATTTCAAAAAGTGGTTATTACTATTCATAACGGCTAGTTTTAATAATATCTTAATAGCATATCGTTGTTTAGCGAAACTTGGTGTTGCGTACAACACATGCTATCGTGGAAGGTCGCGATTGCATGTAATTCAAGCTAGGTCAGAGATGTGTGTTGTGAAAGCTCCTTTTGGTGTAGCGTATAACACAAGACATTAATGAAATTAAAAAGAATATTTTTCATAAAATCTCGGGGTGTTACATTCTACCCCCCTTAAAATGAATTTCTCCCTCGAAATTCGTTGGGGTTATAAATGGTTTACTATTCGAAAGTTTCTTTGATAGAAACCCACATTGTATAAAGGAATACCAAAACTTATCTTTAAAAACTAAAGTATAAAACGTAATGGTTATCCAAGTTAACTAATCACTGGGTATCCACATAGGAGAACATAGGTGAAAATATGGACATGGAAGAGAAATATAACCATCATGTTCTGATGGAGAGTGGTAGAGGACATGGCTATGGAAAAGCTAGCAATCACAAATCCATAAATTTGTGACGATCTAAGGTACCATCTGATTCATCAGGTATAAGATCACTAGGACAACATTTTTGGTTTTCAAGATCATTTCCCTAAAGTTGAAAATTTGCATTAGAATAAATACGTACTTTATTTTGGTACAATCTCACTGTTGTTCGTGCCTTGAACAATTTTCACTTCATCTCTTAAATAAATGAAGTTGAATTTGTTATTCGTGAAGTGTTAGCAGATCATGTGATAGAATGACGGGTCATTCCATCTGTCTCAAAGAAAAGGTTAGCAAAAATGTTGTCCTAGTGATCTTATACATGTTGAATCAGATGGTACCTTAGATCGTCACAAATTTATGGATTTGTGATTGCTAGCTTTTCCATAGCCATGTCCTCTACCACTCTCCATCAAAACATGATGGTTAGATTTCTCATCCATGTCCATATTTTCACCTATGTTCTCCTATGTGGATACCCAGTGATTAGTTAACTTGGGTAACCATTACATTTTATACATTAGTTTTTAAAGATAAGTTTTGGTATTCCTTTTTACGATGTGGGTTTCTATCAAAGAAACTTTCGAATAGTAAACCATTTATAACCCCAACGAATTTCGAGGGCGAAATTCATTTTAAAGGGGGTAGAATGTAACACCCCGAGATTTTATGAAAAATATTCTTTTTAATTTCATTAATGTCTTGTGTTATACGCTACACCAAAAGGAGCTTTCACAACACACATCTCTGACCTGTCTTGAATTACACGCAATCGTGACCTTCCACGATAGCGTGTGTTGTACGCAACACCAAGTTTCGCTAAACAACGATATGCTATTAAGATATTATTAAAACTAGCCGTTATGAATAGTAATAACCACTTTTTGAAATTTTGTAAATTTTATTTTTCAAAATGGACATCATTTATGGATTCGGAGTATCGAATTTAGCCTAAGGTTAAATTTTGGTACTTTTCGGATAACTTTCATATTCTGATGAATAGTGAAAATTACTAAATTTTAATTAAAAACAACTTTTTTAATCGAAATAATTAATAGTGATAAATTATTAATTTGAGTGGTTTTAAAGTATATTTAGAATATATTTTTACAATTTAATAAAATGTTGGTCATTGGATGTAATTTCACATTTAAACCAGTTATAAACAAGTGTCAATCTTTTGATAGTTATTATCTCTTAAAAACACGCTATTTGTTGTGACAGTGGAAATTAATTATAAAATTAATTAATGAAACTTATATGTTGGGAATTTTGTAAAATAGAAATCATTTTTGAATTCGGAATATCAATTATAGCTTAGGGTGAAATTTTGGCATTTTTCTAAAAAACTTCAATTTTTGATGAATAGTGAAACCACTAAGTGGTAGGTTAAAAACTGAATTTTGCATAAAACTTAATTTTACCGCTTCTGTGAATGGAATTTCGGAAATCCGACAGACACGGTTGATATCAGTAAGTAAAATGTGATTCAATGAGATAAAAATAATTTTTTTGGTGAATAGTAACTTTTTATTTTTTTTACCGTGGTTAATAGTAAATAGGGTAACTAAGGGTAAATATGATATTACTATTACCCTAACACATGTCCTAATTCTATTGGATAAGTGTAATTCGACCAAAAACAACCATATGAATATAATATGACCATTTAGGTCCACTTGGATTAGATTATGACATCTAATATTATTTTATTTAATGAATAGTTAAAATAGTTAAAATCAAAGTTTAATAAGTAAATCATTTTTAATATGGGGTTATACATAAGATAAATTCGACTATAAATATTCATTAGAAAGATAAAAATATTTCCTATATAATGGTATTTTAATTTTAATTTTCAGACATTAAATAATTTAATTTATTTATGACACAAAGATGATGCAGTAATTATCTTATTAATGAAATATTGACATAATTGATATTATAAATACCAAAATAAATGTAATTTAAGACTTTTTATGAATTCCACTAATTTTCTAGGTTACTATGATATATTATTGTTGATTTAATCAACTTGGTTCGAACATATAATTCTGTTATGACTTTCACAAAAATCATATATCAAATAGTGTCAAAATTGACACAAAATAGTTTTTAAATCAAATATTATATTGATTGTTATTTTATTCCTAAAAATCTAAGGTTCGGCCAAATGACTTAGATAAGGATATATATATTAATAGTAAACAATTTGGGGTTCGTTTGGCATGTTATAGTAAGTGTATTAACCATATAGTGTAAGAAAACAAAAAGGCACGGTAAAAGTTAAATTATTTAACTTAAAGTTAAATCTAATTGATAAGGTTAAAATAATAACCTAAACTTGTCTAAATCCTATTGGTTGATAGGATTTCGGACCATCCCCACTTTAGCTTCGAAATAAGACCCTTTGGAACCATTATAAACCGATTTTGACTTTAATATAAAATAATATTTTGAGATATTCCTAAGGTGCCCCTCTCCTCCCTTATAAAAGGGAACCTCCTCCCTCTCTTCCTCACACAACTTTGAGCCTTCAATCTCGGCCAACCCTTGACAAAATACCTTCTCCACTTCCCTAGTATCATCCTAGAGGTCCTGGTCTTCTTCAAAGACCATCTTTAGTTCTTTAAGTGGAGGCTAAGAAAAGGCGCGTCAAAAAGAGGTAATATCCATTACCGATCTTTTTCAATTTCTTTCTTCTTCAACTTCTTCTTCTTTAGTTGTTTCATGATAAAGTAATAAAATCAGTATTTCTAATATACTTATATGTTATTATAAATATGAAACAACTCTAATTAACCTTCTATCCATCCTACGGAAAAAGGAAATCACCGCGCGTGCGTACGTACGGAATACCGTCTCCACGCCGTGGTGTAATCTATTTTCCGCCACCACCTTAATTGGATGGGTATAAAAGTGTAATGAGTAACTATATATGATTATTATAAAGTGATATTGATAATGAAATAGTGTACATACACTTCAACACAATTCCACGACCATGGGAACGATATCATCGCTCGTGCGTACGTACGAACTACCGTCTCCACGATGCGATGAGATTCATTCTAAATGATTAACCATTCATGAATGATTATAAAGTATATATAATAAGTACTAATGAAATATATGTCCTAATAATGATACTGGAATTATTTATATTTATATGTATGTCTTCTACTTAATTTCATTCAATTCAATAAGGAAACGAAAACAGCGTTCATGCGTACGTACGGACTACCGTCTCCATTAACGGTGTATTTATTTCCATTTACTGATTTATTATATATGTATATTCTGAATATATATATATAAATCATGTTTTATATTCTGGAATTAAGTAATCATGATCTAAGTAATCATATGAATAATTACAAGTTAAAAAACACAAACGACAAATGAGACGATTTTACCCAAAACGCTACTTTAACATGAATTTACAAAAGAACGAGTAATATAAAGTCATAAGTGGACCATATATGATATAATAACAATGAATATGATTCTGGAATAAGTCAATAACATGATTTAAATCATTATACAGGAGTTTCAGACACTTACAAAGCAAGTCGGACCTAAGGTAAGGGAAATATCACAATCTCATTTTTTTCCGAGATTGTTTATACTTTGGTATTTACTAGGGTGTATTTTATCATACACCTCCATGTTTCCTCAATATGTAATATTATTTCCATCCACCTACAATTGTTAAATCCAATTTTACCCTTCGGTGAGTTTTTAGTAAAAGATATGAAAGGAATCTTTTGTTGTTTTTCATACGAGGTACTTTTTTGACTTTTCCGACAAAAGTACGAAGAATGTTTTTTTAACTTATACGGCATGAATGGATTTTTAAAACATTATTTCCAAGAAGCTTCATTTTAAAGTTTTCAATTTTATTTTTAATCAAAATCTTTTAGTTTAAAATTTTATGACATGTGTTTTTGAAGTAGAAAGGATATTTTCCTCAAGAATGAAGTTCAAGTGTTTTATCAAAATTACATTCCATCTAAGATAATAAAGGGTTCTGTTTTTATCCCTATTATTAAATTGATTTGATTATGTTGTGATGGAATTATTTTTATGAATTCATTTATCGTATATGAATTGTTTTATGATGTCATGATGTTTAAGATTCCCATTTTTATTACATGGGTTATGCAATGATGTATGGTTTATGATTTTGTGGCAAACATAAGAATGGTATAATTATGAGATGGGTGGGATCTATATATCCCTCCAATGCATTGGTTAAAGATTTCATATCTCATGAGATAGACATGGCTAGAATGGTAGGTTATACCGGTTCAATGAAACAGGACTGAAACGAGGGTGACTCGATTCAGAAAGGGACTTTGTCCACTAAGATAGTCTTGGAAATGAGTCATGACTAACAAGAAATGATTCTCTATGATTATGTGTGTATGCAACAAAGTTTCATGTTTTAAGTTATGCTTGTTGGGATTTCATTTCACTACTATGATTTACCCCATGTTATGAAATTAGGCTCTCTTTTGCAGGTTAAGATTTCCAAAAGTTATGTTCTTATGAATATGATGTGATTGATTTTTCTTTTGTTTACCCTTATTGAGCATTTGAGATCACCCTTTTATATTTTCTTTTCCCCAGGATATAAAGAATGGTTTTAGGTAAAAAATGGAAGATATTTATGGGAGATATTGAAGATCTTTCACCACGATTAGAAGATTACGTTCTGAGTTTCCAAAGACACTGAACTATTACGATCCTTGTGTGTGTGTTTTTGTTATGTACTAAGTATTCCGCAAAAGTAATGTAATGTCCATGTAAAATAAGCTTTAGGTCTCTAAAATCCCCCTTTATTATGTTTTTTTCCCTAGAATGATTCTTGCCTCTCACATTATTCTTTTTGGGTTTTAGACGATGGCTGGAACCCGAATGAACCTTGTTGATCAATGTAATGGACAATGCAATGATTGTCCTTCTGAACAATCCAATGTTATGGGAGATGGAGTGAAAATCTTATTTCTATACTTAAACAATCTATGAATCATTCTGGATATTCAAATGAGTAGATAAGGTAACAATATTTTATTGAGTCCTTCATGAGGCAATGTCCACATTCTTTTAGTGGATCTTCAAATCCACTTGTTTCTGAACAATGGTTCAGTACCATTGAAAAGATATTTTCCCTAATAGACAATTTCGAACATGAAAAGGTCATTCTGGTTGTTTACCATTTAGAAGGTGAAGCATAATAGTGGTGGACTCTAATTAAGAATACAAGGCCCCAAGATGAAATTGAATCAATTGAATGAGACGAGTTCAAGATTTTTTTTTCAATAAGTACTTCCCTCGTATTCATCGAACAAAGATGGAAAAAGTGTTCCATGAGATTAAGAAAAAGGGTGATGAATCTATTGGTATATACGAAGAGAATTTTACAAGGCTTTCAAGGTATCCATCTGGCATTATCATCCACCCTGAAAGTAAATTTGATCGATTCATTAGTGGCTTAAAACCAAGTCATCGAAGGGAATTAGCTATAAGAGACTTCAGTAGCTATGAAGAAATTGTGTGTTGTGCTATCAAGGTAGAACTAGAAGTTGGTGTTACATATACATCTCATGGTTTTGATAAAAAAGAAATACGGAGTTCAATTAGAAATCTCAGAACAATGGTGAAAAGAAGATGAATGTTTCTTTATGCTCAAAGTGTGGAAAGAAGCACAGTTGAGATTGTCTAAAAGGCACAACAAAATGATTTATGTCTGGAAAGGAAGATCATCGAGCAGTTGAGTGTCGACGTAATGGGAAAAACGTAGCTAATGATGTGAATAAAGAAAACACTATAGAGAACACTCCACCAACAATTTGATAATTCAAGTGCAAGGAAATGGGGCATTATTCTCATCAATGCCCTAATCCAAGGGTTAATAATGATCGACGTGAGAATTCTCTTAAGGAAGAGGATAATGGGAAGTCACATGCGATCATTATATGTGATGTTGAGTATGAAAATGATGTTGTGGAATGATTAAGTGTTTATGTAATGGGATTTAAAAATATTATCATGGAATCTCATTTATGGTATCATAGAATTTTAGAATATCTATGTATTGGTTTTAAATAATTCAATGGTACCGGTAACCATGAAAACTGATTGAAATATTTTTCGAAAGAAGATGATATGCGCATAATGAAGGGATAAAGAGAAAATGAAATGAGCTCATGACAGATATAAGGAAAAAGTTATATCATGGTTTGAGTATATAAGAATTTTGGGATTTTGGTATGTGGAAAGAGTTAAATTTTGACAGCATTCATGTTTTCACTAAGGTTAAATGAGTATTAATTTTTAAAGAGAATATATGATTAACGTATTCACATGATTGGAATGTGACCAACAAGATATATCAGGGATAAATGATGGTATTCACATGCTCGGTAGATGACATTTCTAGTAATTGTTTTCTTTATACTATGTGCTAGGACATAAGTATTTTGGATAAGCCTAAATATTTGAAATGGATTATGTTGGACATAAGATAGTATTGTTTATGGCTATAACTTTTTTCGGTATTATTGATGGTATGTTATAATGATGTAGTTTTAAAAATAGGATATCATGCAGGACGGGTGACAACCCATCACGTCAGACAAGGTTGCGGAAATGAAACCCACAATCGAAGTGAGACAAGCCTTTATTGCCTACCATTGGACTAAAGGATGTCCCTGGTTAGTAGAAACTAGTTGTATTTTATTAAGTGGTATGATAGATGAAGTATAATTCCATTTTTGAAATCATATACGATTAATCTCACCAAAGATGGACTTATGTATATTTGATACCTTTTGCTAACCTTTTGGTTGAGATAGATGGAATGACCCATCATTCTATCACACGATTTTCTAACATTTCATGAATGTTAAATTCAACTTCATTTGTTTAAGAGATGAAGTGTAAATTGTTCAAGGCACTAACAACGGTGAGATTGTACTCAAATAAAGTAAGTATTTATTCTAATTCAAATTCTTAAACATTAGAGAAATGATCTTGAAAACCAAAAATGTTGTCCTAGTGTCTTTATAACTGATGAATCATATGGTACCTTAGATCATCACAAATTTATTGCTTGGTGATTGTTGGATTTTTTCATAGCCATGTTCTCTACCACTCTCCATCAGAACTTGATAGTTAGGTTTCTCTTCCTTATCCATATATTAACCTATGTTTTCCAATGTGGAAACCCATTTATGAGTTAATTTGGGTAACCGATATGCTTCATACTTCACTTTTAAAAATTATGTTTTAGTATTCCTTTTTACGATGTGGGTTTCTATGAAAGAAACTTTCAACTAGTAAACCATTTATAACCCCGATGAATTTCGAGGGTGAAATTCATTTTAAGGGGGGTAGAATGTAACAACCTGGGATATTATGAGAATTATTCTTTTTAATTTCATTTATGTCTTGTGTTTTATACTACACCAATGTTAGCTTGTGATATACGCAACACTGTATTAGCGTGCAGTATACGCAACACTGTTATTGGCTCATGTTACACACAATTTCAAGTTCATTTTGTAGAAATTATTCTATGCCAAATTAAGTATAGATTTTGTTTAATGTATAATTTAAATAAGATTTGAATTATGTTATATGCAAAAATAATGTATTCATGCATTACATGCAACCCTAACATGGATTTCATTACACGCAATCACGACCTTCCCCGATAGCGTGTGTGGTACGCAATACCGGGTTTCACTAAACAACAATATATTGTTATAATATTATTATGGAATATCCGTTATGAACATTATTAACTAAATTTTGAATTTTATATCATTATTATTCATCTTAAAAATTTTCTAGAACATAGTATGAGAATAAAATAATTTTTTCGGGTAAAATAAGTATTTTTTAGAAAATGCAGTTTTGTAGCCTTTTGATGGCACACCAATATTAAATCTATTTTTTGACATGTTTATAAGTTCAATTTGACAAAATAAAATTCTTATTTGGAATAATGATATAAAAATTTACTCTGGATATATTTTTCATATTATTCTGATAACATTTGTATTTTAATGAATAGTAAAAGCACGCTATATTTTAATTAAAAACAACATTTTTAATCGCAATAATTTATATGGTTAAATTATAATATTGAACGGTTTTAAAGTATAAATGGACTATATTTCTACCATTTAATATAATTTATGTCATTACCATTAATTTTAAACTGAATTCATAGGTAAAAACATTTCAATCTTTGGAAATGTTTTTACTTTTAAAACTAGTTTTCTTAACAACAAAATTAATTTTAAATTAATTTCTAAAATTTTTGTGTTTTGATTTTTGAAAAATGGATTAAATATTTGGAATCATTAGGTCCAAATTATGTCAATAACATAATTTTTATTTTTAGGCATTATGAATAATAACTACGTAAAATTTCATTTACCATAGTTAAAGGTAAATTGAGTAATTAAGGGTAATATAATATTATAAAATTACCCTAACACTTGTATTAATATAATTTGATGATTATATTTTGTCATAAATCATACTTGGGTCGAAATGGAATCTAATTTAACCCACTTGTATTTCATTGAGACCTTTTATTTATTTTATTTAAAGGAAAGTGAAATATGTCTCACTAAAACTTTAATAATTAGATTGTTTTTATATAATGTTATATAGAATATAAATTCGATAATAAATACTCATTCGAAAGATAAAATGATTTTATTTATCATGTTAATTTTTTTGTAATTTTTATGAAATATTTAATTACCTTAATAGCTTATACATTAATGATGTATAGATTATTTATTTAGTGAAAATCAATAATATTGTTTTTATTAAAATACCAATACCTATCAAAAGGACCAGAAACTAGACCAAAAATTATTGATCGAGTATATATATACACTAATCATAAAAGGGTATATTTTTGGACCATTTGGAACCTTATAAAACCTACTAGGACATTTATATTATATTATTTTAAATGATGTCAAATATGTCACCTTCATAATTTTATAAATATAACAATTTAAATGTTGTGATTTTAAGATGATAAATTCGAGTAAAAATATTATTATTATATTTATTATATTTATCTTTATAATAAAACTTTATTTTTAATTTTTCTTCACCAAATAAGTATATTAAATAATTATACAAACACATTTAGGTAATTATATTATTAAGAGATATTCCAAATAAATGGTTTTAAAACTATTAAAATAAATAATATATGAACAAATTAATGTGCCCCATGAATTTTTTTATTAATAATAAATGTTAGGAATCTATTTTATATTCTTTTTTGAATATATTTTCTTTGTGGTTTTTATTTAAATTCAAATAATGAATTGTGTCAAAATTGACACTATTGATATTTTATAAAAATAACATAATATAAAATTGTTTAAAAATCACAAAAATATTTAAAATTTATAAATTAAAATTTATATGGTCTAAAATGTAATTAATTATCCAATTATGGAAAATTAACAACACATAAGTATTTATTTACAATAATTTAAAATTTAGAATCTTATTACCACAAATAAAATTAAATAGATTAAATAAGGATAAATCAAGTTGATAATGTTTAAAATAAACCTAAAACATTTATAGATTTGATTGGTTGATAATATTAAAAAAAATAGTATCTAATATCCTAATTTCAGTCACTTTGGATGTTTTTATGTGGGCTTTTAATTTATATTAAATTAATATTTTTGAGGTTTCCAAAGGTGCCCCTCTCCTCCCTTATAAAAGGACACCTCCTCCCTCTCCTCTTCACAACACATTGATCCTTCAAGATCAGCCAAACCATGCCCATTTATCTACTCCACTTCTCTAGAAACATTCTGTAGGTTCTTGTCTTCTCAAAAGGCCAACTCTAGTCCATTAAGAGGAAGCTTAAAGGAGGTGCGTTGAAGAAGAGGTAATCTCTTCTACCGATTCTTTCAAGTTTCTCTCTTCTTCAACTTTCACTTCTTTAGTTATTTCATTGTAAGGTAATAAAATAAGTATCAATAATATATAGATATGATATTATAAATATGAAACAACCCCATTTCATCTTCTATCCATCCTACAAAAAATGAAATCATTGCGCGTGCGTACATACAGAATACCGTCTCCACACCGTGGTGTAATAAGTTTTTCCACCACCACATTACTTTCATGGGAATAATGGTTTAAATAATAACTATATATGGTTATTATAATCATCATAATTATTTTTAGATATTATATCATTCACTCCAATTCTATACAATAATTATGAGATTGATATCATCGCTCGTGCGTACGTACGGATTACCGTCTCCATGAAGCGATGAGATTCATTCTCCATGTTAACCATTAATGAATGATTATAAAGTATATATAATCAATAATAATGAAATATATTACATTATAATGATACTGGATTTATGTATATATATGTATGTCATCTACTTAATTCCATTCAATTCTATAAGGAAACAAAAATATCATTCATGCGTACGTACGGCCTACCATCTCCATGAACGGTGTATTACATTCCATTTATCGATCTATCATATATATTTATATGATGAATATATATTATATATAAATAATGTTTTACATTATAGAATTAATTAAACCAGGATATGAGTAATAATATCAATAACAACAAATCGAAACGCATACGATAAATGAAACGATTTTACCCAAAACGCTGCTTTAACATGGAATTTACAAAAGAAAGGGTAATATAAAGTCATAAGTGAACCATATATGATATCATAACAATGAATATGATTCTGTAATAAGTCAATATCATTATTTAAATAATTATATAGTAGGTTCGGATTCATAAAAAGCATATCGTACATAAGGTAAGGGATAACTTTTCCAATCTCGTTTTTATCCGAGATTTTTTATTCGTAAGTATTTACTGGGGTTATATTTATCATTCACGCCCCTATTTTATAAAAATGGTTTCATGTATGTTTATAGTAATTTTTACCCAATTTTGACTTTTACTACATGGTATGTAAGGAATCATTCTTTTGTTTACCATACGAGGTACTTTTTGGATTTTTCGGAAAAAGTACGAGAAGAATGTTTTTTAACTTATACGGCATGAACGGATTTTTACGGTTTGATAACACCTTATTTTCATGAAGCATACTCTATAAGATTTCATGATTATTTTCAAAAAAATCCTTTTCTTTTAAAATTTCATGGAATTTTGTGAAAAGAAAATGATTTTGAATAAGAAAGAATATTTTCCTCAAGAATTCATTTCAAGTGTTTTGTCAAAACTATTTTCCATCTAAGATGAAATTATTTATGATTATGTTTCAATTATAATATCTCTTTGATTTACATGGTTTCACTTTTATTATGATGAAATGATATCCATTTGTTTTATATGGATTATGTTATGATGGGATGATGTTTATGAAACCCATTTTATTCTTTGGGTTATGATGAGTGATTTATGTTTATGTTGTGGCACATGTAAGAATGATTTCATTATGAGATGGGTGGGACCTATATATCCCTCCAATGAATTGTGTAAAGATTTATATCTCATGAGATAGACATTGCTGAAATGGAAGGTAAATCTGGTTTAGAGATACAGGACTGGAACAAGGAGTGAACTCGATTCAGTAAGGGACTTTGTCCACTAAGATTTCCTTGGCAGCAATTCCTTGGATACTATGGAAATAATATCATGTGATTAATGGTTTTCCACAATTACATGTTTTATTCCCATGATTTTGTATCATGATTGATGTTCCATTATGATCTATTCCTTATGTACTACCATGTTTTATGTCATTGCTCATGATTTTGATGTTTAAATATTATGTTCATGTTTTTAAGTTTAAATGTATATGGTTTGTTTTATTTTGTCCATGATTATCCTTACTGAGCATTTGAGCTCACCATTTATATGTTTTATTTTCCCCAGGATATAAGGAAATGTTTTAGGTAAGAAAACAAAAGGGGAATATATTTATGGGAGATGTTGAAGATCTTTCACCATGATTAGAAGATTATGTTCCATGTTTCCAAAGACACTATACTATTACGATCCTTGAGTGTTGGTTTTTGTTATGTATTATTTATTATGAAAAAGTAATGTAATGTCTATGTGTGTCAATCTTTGGGTATCTACGACTATAGTAGCATTTGAAACATTTTTTTCACTTAGTGTGATCCCATGATGGGGATCTCTATATTACAAGTGGTAGTGAAACACATATGCATCCTACAATTCCTATATTGAACAAGTATTGTATGGAACACTACCTTGAAAGACGGGCCAATTATTAGATGGGAAGACCATCATAGAAGCTTCACTTCCAGTTCAGCTTGATTCTATAGATGAAAAAAATACCTTGACCTCTCAAACAACAAGAATCCAGTGAATAAAGGATTCATGGATTTCATTTCTTAGTGTAAAGGATTTACATACTCCTTGAACGTACCTCCCTGTCAATATTCTTGTTACCCATCTATATATAGAATTTCCTGATGATTTTTTCATGCCAATAATCCCTGTGAAATACACTATAGGGTTCTGGTACCTTTCACCAATAACTCAATGATTCTACAGCATTATCATGATTCCAAATCAATGTACCAAGTAATACCAACATCATATGGGAAGATAACAGGGAAAGTAAAGGCCACCATGAGAATGGGTATGTAGACCCTTGGACCCACTCCAACACATAATCCTATACCATAATGTTTTTTTCTAGTTACTATGTATTAGAAAAAACTCCTTCCCCTTAAGGATAATAAATGAGAACAAATGAGATAAAAAAAATTTGACATGAAATACAAGTTCTATTCTTTGAAAATGATTATATCTCAGGATAATACATCCAGACATTAGAGAACTAATTAATATTTTTTTCAAATCCCAGAAAGATGATAAATGATGGTGATAATGATATATTGAACTATTTCTCCTTCCATTATGTACAAGGGCACAACATCCATTAGTTTTATTTAAATTACATCCAACAATAAATGGTAGACACTGGGAAAGTGAAGCTAGGAAGGCCACCTTGTCATGTAGCATGTGTCTATTCCATTAATACAAACTGGAAAACGAATGGAAGGAACTGAAAAACAATATTATATAGAAATTAAGTAATGGGATAGTAAAAATAAATAAATATTACTCATGCTATTCATAGAACATAGTTGAAATAACCCATTATTCCACCAAAATTTTCCACTAAGACTCAACCAACATCACCAATTACTCAATCCTCTGATCTCCAACCATCAAAAAAGTGACATGGATGAAAGATTAAGAACACAATACCCGAATATGAATTTTTTTGGAAGACAAAGTTTTCCATGATATTAGAGGACACCGACATATAAAACCATATGTAAGAGCACTGCCCTGCTAAATGGTAAAAAAAGGATCAACCCACTCGACAGAATCTCCATCAAACAAGGAGTTTATCTTCATTTCCCTTAATTTTATTCCCTTAACAGATCCCTTATTAAATGATGATTATAGCTATGAACACAAATTCCATTCATTTGACTAGGAAACTATTTGGTAGGCTAATATATTCTAGGATACAATTGAAGGAATTTCCATTCTATGTGTCGTTACTCTAACCATGTCCCTGTTTGAACTATCTATGGGGCCCCAACTAGTGGGAGAGCTCTCTAGTGAGCTCTGTATGGGAATATAGTTTCACCCACACATGAAATTGTCTTCTCTGACATGATGATACTATAAGATTAGTTAGAGGATACATGATCTCTTAATCCACCTTACCATGTGGGAAGACCTAGTAGACCTAATCCACTAAGAACAAAAGAACCCCCAGTTACTATTCCAATGGATGATTTATTCACATCAAGTACATGAGATCTTAAATCGTCTGAAAAATAGAATCCCTTTGCCCAGAAATATATAAAATTGGACTATAAGTATGATGTTTTGAATACAATTTCCCTAGTGTTATCCTGGTTTTCAATCCTAGAAGTTCTGAGTACATAAAAAGCTACATCAATCACTAATAGACGCTTTACTGAGCCCTCTAAAATTTTAATTTTTGGTTTCTATATCATGTAGGGAATGATATCGTAGAATTATGAATAGTCAACTCTTTGGTAGACTAGGATGAGTATTCCATCAGATAGGGACATGAAAATACCTTTTATATATCTATAATAAAAACTACCATTGATATCCAATGAGAGTTCATTGATAATAGATCAGGAGTCAACCTCATTCTAATCTAAACACTTTTTCAACTAGTTTAAAAAAAGTCTCACTTGTCTCTTACAACAGTAATGTGACATGGATATGAAATGAGTGAGAAAATAACCTTAGTAAAATCAATCTCAAGAATAAGTTTAGGTATCTCATATCAGATTAAAAATTCAGGGTTATTAGGTAGGATACACCATTTAATGTTCTACTGGGAATACCTTGGTTACATCAGCAAGAGGTTACCCATTATTCATACCACCAATGCCTCAAATATTGTATCAATGAAAAAATTAGGTCATTTTGTGGTGAATCTTTTCCATTAAAATCATTCGAGACATAGTAAATTTAAACTAGAATCTTCCAGAAGTAAGGGAATCAGCCCATGGGGTACGATGTCTCTTGAATTTGTGACCCTAATGGCCTAGTGATTATTCAAAATAACCCTTTCATTCATATCAGTGTAGATTATGGGATTCCCATCAATAAATTTTACGGTGGGGACAAGGATTTAGGAACAAAATCTGAGAATTCTATGATGTTAGTAGTGACAATTGATCTCTACAACACTGAAGAAGATTTCCACTCTCTGATTCTTAGTGTAATATTAAAAAAATATCTTCATTCCATCCCCATATATTCAAAACATCCCTATTATTTCAGCAATACTTGAAGAAAAATTCCTGAAAATTGGAGAAGGAAAATATTCTCTTTCTCAGGATTTCATTTCTCCTTCAAAAATATGAATAATTGTCTCAATAGTAATCAAGCTAGAAGTGGTCGTTTCTTCTTATAAATGTCCAAATGTCATCTCCTCCACCAACTTCAAGAAAAATTATTCATCACTTACTTTCTAGAAACATGCAAAATAGGTAAATCGTGAAGAAGAGGAAGAGTAATAAGACTTATGGGAAGCCTATTATGCATTTGATGAAGGTTTCTCCAACACTATTGGAAAACACAGAGAAATAGATATGGGTATAGATGAAGATCCTTGACCCACTATGATCATTTCAGTCATGAGATTTGAAGCATAAGAGGTATATATATCCTTATAGAAGCAACATTATGATGTTTTGACATGGGATTACATAGAAATGTCAGGCCATGATATTTATGTGGACACCCATCACTAGGGGTTTCCAAAAGTCCACTGAGGTTACGAACATGTAGCCAGATAGAGACACCCAACTCACGCATCCAAAATTAAGGCGGAATTGGAAATGTACATAAAGGATGACTTTATCGACAAGGTACAGTATCCAAAATTGATAGCTAATATTTTATCTCAGGATAAGAAGAATGGTAAAATTAGTATTTTCATCGACATCAATGATATCAATAGGAACTATCCAAATGATGACTTTTAAGTTCTAATCATAAAACAAATGATTAATTAAACAAATGGTTATCAAGTCATATGCTTCATGGATGGTTGTTTAGTGTACAAAAAAATATGTAATTTCTTAGAAGATGATAAATCCACTTACTTCAAGGCCCCTGAGGAAGTATTATTTTATTGATAAATTTATTTTGACATTAAAAATGAGTGCTCCACATGCCAACATTTTATGCATTGTATCTTCAAAACCTTCCTAGGGAATTTTTTCAAATGTTACTTCAATGATCTAGTGCTTAATTACCAAAAAGGTTCAGACCAGTCAAATGGACTGGAGAACATATTTAACAAGATATCATAACACTGGTACTAATGAGATCTATTTACGTAATGACTATCATTATATATTTGATGGCCCTATATTGATCATTGGGAAACTTTCCCAAGAAAAAGAATGACATTGTGAATGAAAACATCTTTTATAATCTCAATTAAACCATGATAAACAATGAAACTCAATAATCATACATTGAGAAGAGATACATAGAATTAATCATCACAGTTCAAAAATCGAGTAAGTACCTACAAAACCATGATGTTGAATTGGCCCCTCACAATAATCCACTCAAATACATAATTTGTCATCATGTGTTGAAATGATGTCTGGAATGATGGTAAGATATTATATATTAGTTTTATATACAATTTATGCATCAGATAGCAGCGAAAGGCCATAATATAGAATATTTCCTAATAGAACAACCATCTGTTGACAAAAAAATGATAAAATACTTAATTTATAGATGAAGAGAAATTATAAATTTGAGGAATCCCCAAAATGTGGGGAACATCTTTTGACGGTGCGTCCTAGATCACAATATTGAAGAAAATGGAAGACTCTAATATCAAAAAATTTGGGATATATACACTAATTATCTATCCAATAAAGAAATATTTCATGAAACCTTCATATTATCAGATATCTATATTTACAATGAGGTGAAATTTCAGTCCCTCTTTGCTATCATAGATATGGAACTCCAAATAATTGTGGATCATCTATTTTTGAAATTTGATTCATTGTTGGTAATCAAATATATCAATGGGGATGATGATTTAAGAAAAGGGGATCGATCCCCCTACATGATTATATAAGAAGGTTAATGGAAGAATTCTCCTTCGATCCATCATTTACATACATCTCGTGATCAAAAAATTTCTAAGAGGAAGCATTAGCTAATGCACCTATAGATTTGGAAGATCAAAATAGGAAAGAAATAATCATTTGAATTTCCATTCACCATTCATTAAAATAAAAATGGAAGTGAATGATGAATTTAGTCCTATACCTAAATAATATGGTCCTAAATTATGTTGAATGATGGAAATCATGGAATACATTCATTGGATAAAACATGGAAGGAGAAAATTTTGAGGCGAGTAGACAACTTACCTATTTATATGGTCCTGGATCACTATAAAATTCTATATTTGAGGCATTTATGGAGCACTTCATAGTTTTATTGTTGGGAACGAGACTATGGAAATTAAAGAAGAAGTACACCCTAGATCTTTTGGTTCACAATAGTTTGGATACAACATTTCTAACAGAATCTGATTTCTTGGGTACTATTGGCCAACTATGACACATGATATCACAGAATTTAATTTGAAATGTCATTCATAAAATTATTATAGTGACATCTTCCATTAATCACTAGAGTTTCTTCATACTACCAATTACTCCAAACCGAATTATTTATGATGAATGGATGTTGTGGGACTATACCCTCCAATTATTTCCAAGTAGTTTAATTAAATTATAAATGCTACTGATTTCTTCTCCAAATGTTATGAGGAAACTACCCACAAATAAATCAAGGTCAGAATAATTTTTATCTTCCTGAAATACAACATAAATACTATATTTGGTGACCCCCGCAAATTATTAATGGAAAATGGAACTAATTTTAGTTTTGTTGAGGTGGAAAGCTAAATTAATTGTATAACATCAAATACAACCATTAATACCACAATCATGAAAGAAATAATAGAAAAAAGAGACCTTAAATAAGACCATTTCAACCATAGTCCAAGATATTTTTGATTAATATAAAAAAAATTGGTCTTCCATGATTTGTCATGCCTTATGGGATTACTATACTACAACTCGCAATGCAAAATGGGTGACCTTGTACTCACAAGTATATTCAATAGATGTGGTTCTTCTCATTGAGGTTTAACTACTATTTCTCTGTGTTTCCATATGTGATCAGCTATCCACAAATAAGTATTCCAAAAAAATGATGGGATGAATTTGAGTAGCATGATGGGAAAATATATCATGCCTTTCATCACATTAAAGTCAATAAAAATCAGACTACACAATCCATTAAAGAGAATGTTCACCTCTGTAGTAACCCAGTTCTTCTTATTGAGGTACGAGTTTATTATTTTCTTTTTTCCTTAAGTATTTTTGAGAAAATAAGGAAATTGGGAGAAAATCCAAAATTTCATGGGTACACGCCTTGTGTTTTTCCACACACCATGTTCTTTGTCCATTTGGGATGAGTACATAGGGTGTGTAGGCTTGTCAGCGATGAAGGGTGTAAAAACTGACTACATATCATGTACTTTGTATTTACACATCATGTAATTAGTTGGCATGTGAATAGTAAGGTGGTGGAGGCAGCCTCCAGTGGAGTGAGAGTACACGCTGTGTAATTAAGAATACACGTCGGGTACTCATGTCGACGGATGAACAGTGCCGTGGTGGAAAGAAGCCTCTAGGGGAAAAATTTAAAAAATGAAAAGTACATGCTGTGTACTTGAGATTACACACCTTGTAGTTTGTTTTTTCACATAAAATGATAATTAGCCTCCTCATTCAGAAAAGGATGCTTTGAGTATGTTTTGTAGCCAGGAGAGGAGGCTGGAGCTTTAGAGATCTCCTGACCGCACACAGGGAATCCAAATCCTTCTCTGATGGTCTCGATTGAACCACATAGGTGAGATCTTCCCTCTCCTTGTGTGTTTATTACCAATTATTTCCCTTGGAAAAGTTTTTTGAGTTTGAATGAGTGAACTTTTATCCTCGATCTACGTCCTTCATGGACGATTTGGGAGGCATCGTTCGCATATACCAATCAGAGACGATCGAGGTTGGTGGTATGATGTTTATTTTCAACAGTTGTGTTGAAATTGTGTATTGTTGTGTTATGCACCCATGGTTGGTTTGCGTTATGGATGAGGCCTTTGATGAAAAGATATCTAGAATTGTGTATATAATCTAATGATATGTTTAAACTGCTGTTTCAGATCACTACATGGATCCAGCACCACCCTAGGGGTGCATTCCTCTGTTTAGCAGTTTGGGTAGGATACCCAAGGGTATTCCATTATTATATTATGCACTATATTTTCTTAAGAGAATGTTTATGTAAAGTGTTGTTTATGATTTGGGCATGGCCTGGTCCCTTTATCTCAAGGGTAGCGTTCTATTAGCCTGTGGGCAGTGTTTGGTTGGCCAGAGGGTAACCTTTGTTTATGCCTGTGGGTAGTAGTTTCTATGCCTAAGGGAAATATCATGTATTCCTGAGGGCAATGATATTTATGCATGAGGGCAATCTTCTACGGGTATTTGTTTCTGTTAACTGAGGGTAAGGAAAATATGTATGATGACACGACTATTTAGAATATTCACTGTGGTGATTTTCTATGTTGTACCTACCAAACCGAAGCATAAGCTTGGAGGTGATAAGTAATAATTAAAATGTCAATGAAACTGGTAGTTATAGTTACTTTTGAGTCCTTACTAGTTTACTGCAATTACTTTTTCACACTACTGTTGCACATTTTCACTAATAGTTGGCCACAATCCTTTGGTGGGGGCCTATTGGGATTTATTTCTCACAACCTGTTTGGGTCATGTTCTCGGCCTAAATAGACTATACTGCTGAAGGTGTCGACAGGGGAAAGGGTCCCTATACAGGTACATGATTTTATTAGAGGAGTTGGAGATCATGGGACCAAGCTTGGGCTTGCGATACTATTGTGTTCTGTTCACCCTTTTTTGTTCTGTTGTTGTACCCTGTACTTTAGGTTGTATTGGATTGTATTGTAGTGTATCCTGTTTGGGTTGCTTTCATAGAAATAGTGACATGATGCATTTTTATATATAACTATTGGTTATCTTTTACTGTAGTTTTCCATTTCTAGTTCATATTGTTTACTACTTCCGCTGTTGTATGTAATTTACTTTTCCATTGCACTACACTTTGAAAAATGAGGGCATAGTGTCCCCACTATAGAAAATTGGCCCTCGCCGCTAGTCGGCAGCCTCTAACATTTGGGGAAATTCACTTGAGGTCATGTGACCAATCGGGTTTAGGGCACCCATTGTGTGGCTTCCGGATCTGGGACGTTACAAAGTGGTATCAAAGGCGTTCTTTTCTTCGAATTACTATTTGGAGCCTTATTCAGGGATAGGACGGACATGGTAGTTGGTAATAAGTTGTGCCCAGGTGTAGTTAACCCGTGAATAGGTAAAATCTAATCTACCCCATTATTTCAATTATTATAGGTTTTTCAATTTTACAGTTGATTTGATTTTCACCACTGGGTGACGCACTTGTGATTGTGCTGTTTATATGTTATACATTGGTTGTATATAGTTGCAACCCGATGAGATGATGGTGTTCCATCTCATGCATCATTTAGTCACATTCTAGAAATCACATTTCATTCATTTCTTCCATTCCATATAGGTGCATTAAAAATTGCATGTTGTTGTGATAATGGATGTTCTAGAAGAGCATACTGTTGTGATAGCTGATTTGATAAATACCTGATATTTGATAGGGTATTGTTGTGAGAGGTTGTTGATAGGATGAATGCCATACATTGATTTTTTGGGATTATGGGCCCTCAATAACCGGAATTTGGAGGATCATTGATGATTTTACTTTGTTATAACATGAATAAGATTCCAAGCATTGATTAGCGGGGTGTATGGGCCCTCACGGATCATAAATTGGAACTTAGGTGTTTGTTATGAGTTTTTCTGGGTTCCATTGTAGTTTCTGAGCCTTACTGTCCAGAAAACCCAGCATACATGCCGTGTAATTCTATAGACACACACCATGCGTTCTTCTATTCGGGAAGAAAGGGAAACTTTTTTAGTACATGCTGTGTACCCTAAGTACACACTGTGTAGTATCTTATCATCTCATAGGTCGTGTGGGCAGAGACACAGGGTATGGAATGGTTTGGGGGTAACACGCCATGTACCAGTTGTACACGCTGTGTAGTGTTGACCCGGTATCCGCCCGTGTAACTAACAACATGGATGGTGGAACCTTATCACATACATGCCATGTAAACCTTGAACACGTTGTGTAGTCTGACCAGGTACCCAACCGTGTCACTAACAACATGGGTCGGTATTGTCTTTCCTTGTACATGTCATGTCTTGCTGAAACATGACTTATAGTGTGGCCTGAGTATACAGGTCGTGTCATGAACAACACAGGCCGGTGAAAGCCTGTCGAGTACACGCCGTGTGCCCGTGGGACACTCCATGTAGTTTTGTCTTAGGAGAGCCATGCGACTTAGTCATGTCGAAGGACTCAAGTAGGGAATGAGGATTCAAGTACACGTCGCGTATTCAGATGACACATTGTGTGTTTGGGGTTTTGCATGACCAGTTTTAGCTGGAGTATATTCCCATGTGAATGGCCTATGAGAACACGCTATGTAGTATTTATACACTCCGTGCAGTCAAGTTTTGTAAATATTGAATTCTTTCTTTCTCATGTTCCCTTCTTGGTCTCCTCGTTTTCAGTCATGAATAAATCTAGATCTAAGGTGTGCGGTTGACCTTGTAGAGTCATGCCACCTAGACGACCACTAGTAGTTTGACAGGAGGGCGGTGACGATTATACTCTTGAGATTGTAGGCCATGGGATATGGGTGGAACCTCCAGTAGTGCCAGAGGCGGCGCCTGCCGTTATACCGGACACAGGCATGGATGCAATATTCCGTGAAGGCATCATGTGGTTCATGCAGAACTACTAGGGAGCACCATAGGCTACCACATCTATGGAAAAGCTGATGTCTATCTTCCAGCAACAACATCCGCCTATGTTTTCATGGGATGGAGGACCATAGGCTATGGAGTAATGGATGGATTCGGTGTAGACGTTATTCGAGCATCTTTGGATGCCTCCTGGGAGGAGGGTTAAGCTCGCTACATACATGCTACATGATTCCCCCAGAGGTGGTGTGATGTTACCACCCAGTCTGAGCATCACTGAGACAAGGCATGGGAAGATTTTCAGGTATCTTTCTATGACTTCATCTTCCAGGACGGCTTTTCAAGTCTACCTCTAAAGTGTGAGGTGGATTTCTCTATTGAGCTTGTGCCAGGAGCCGCACCAGTGTCCATTCCTCCTTATTGGATGGCCACACCAAAGTTGCAGGAGTTCAACAGGAAGTTAAAGGAGTTTCGGGAAAAGGGTTTTATTTGACCCAGTATATCTCCTTAGGGTTCTCCGATCCATTTTGCGAAGAAGGTGGACGGTACCCTAAGACTTTGTGTGGATTATTGGGAGCTGAACTAGTTGACGGTCAAGAACCAATATCCCTTGCCAAGGATTTATGATCTTTTTTATCAACATCGAGGAGCACGAGTGTTCTTGAAGATTTAATTGATATCCAGAGATCATCAGTTATGAGTTAGGCCATCAGACATACCACTTACAGCTTTTCGTAGCAGATATGGTCTATACGAGTACTTGGTTTTTCCGTTTGGACTCATGAAAGCTCCAATAGTTTTCATGGCTCTGATGAATCGTGTGTTCCACCATTATCTGGATTCTTTTGCTGTAGTCTTTGTGGAAAATATCTTCTTCTATGATCACATGTGACACAACCATGAAACCCATCTTGATATCGTATTGAGTACATTGGGATAGAATCTGATATATGCTATGCTCTCAAAGTGCCACATCTGGATAGACCAAATTCACTTCCTGGGTCATATTATTTTAGAGGTAGGAGTAGCAGTATACCCATAAAAGGTGAGAGAAGAAGTTTCCTGGGAGCATCCTAATAACATGTTTGAGATATAGAGTATCTTGGGGATGGGTAGTCACTACAGGCGTTTTATACAGGACTTCTCCCACTTAGCAGCGCCATTGATGGGTTTGACTAAGAAGGGTGTGAATATTGTTTGGACAGAAGCTTGAACGATAGACTTTTAGAAGATGAAGGGTAGGTTGACATCAACACCAATTTTAATACTTCCAAAGTAAGGGAATAGCTATATAGTTTACTATGATACAATAGGTATTGGACTGGGAGTAGTGTTGATGCAGGGCGATCGAGTAGTTGCTTATGAGTCTTGGTAGTTGATGCCACATGAGAGGAATTACCCGACGCATGATATCGATTTGGCCACAGTTGTTCACACGATACACTTTTGGAGACATTATTTCTTAGTAGAGCATTTTGTGGTGTTTACAGACCACAAAAGTCTGAAATATATCCTTACACAGCGTGACCTGAACATGAGATAGTGAAGTTGGGTCGAATACCATCAGTATTTGGACATTGAGCTTGCCTATACACCTGGTAAGGGTAATGCAGTAGCTGATGCATTGAGTAGGAAGACTCAGACACAAGAAGTACAGAAAACCAGTGGTAACTGGCAGATTATGGCATTGTTATCTAAGATAAATTTGGAGGTGCACGATAGTTAGGGGAAAACCTATATTTCATCCTTAGCTGTGACTTCTACCCTCCTGGATAGAGTGAGGATGAGATAGCTATCAAATTCAGAAGGCCTGGTTCTATGGGAGTCGGTGGCATGTGAGAACCCTCCTCCTGGAAGGATGATAGGCGATGATGAGGTGCATCGATTCCATGGATGAGTCTGGGTTTAGGGGATATATGTGAGGAGTTGATGCGGGAGTTTCATGCTTTAGCTTGGGCAGTTCATCATGGGGTTACCAAAATGTACCATGACTTGAGACGTCAGTATTGGTGGTTGGGTATGAAACGGGAAGAAGCTGGTTTTGATATGAGATGTTCCACCTATCTGCAGGTGAAAGCGGAGCATTAGAGGCTAGATGGACTGTTACAAAAGTTACCCATTACAGAGTGAAAATGGGACGATGCCGTGATGGACTTCGTGACCGGGTTGCTGAGGTCACCTCGAGGCAGTGATGTCGTGTGGGTTGTTGTGGACAAACTTACGAAGGTAGCTCAGTTTTTTCCGATCAATGAGATCTTCAGTGTTGACAAGCTCGAAAAAATTTATATCTGAGAGGTAGTATGTCTTCATGGGGTCCCTCTTTCTATATTTTCAGATAGGTACGCCAGTTTTACATCTCATTTCTACCAGTTCTTTTAGAGGGAAATGGATACACAGGTGTTTCTAAGAACATCATAACATACTCAAACCGATGTCCAGTCAGAGCAGACAATTCAGGTGCTTGAGGAAATACTATGTGCATGCATCTTGGACTTTGGGGACTCTTGGGAGAATCATATACCCATAGTTCAGTTTTCCTACAATAATTGTTTCCAGGAAACTATTGAGACGGAGCATTATGAGGCTTTATATGGTAAGCCATGTCGACCACCTTTTTTCTGGTTAGGGGAAGGTGAGGTAGCTTTAATGAGACCAAGTCTTGTGCAGGAGACTTCTGAGCATGTCCAGTTGATTCAGAAGAGGATGGCTACAGCACAGTCTCATCAGAAATCTTATGCGGATCACCGCAGACGACCACTAGAGTTCGTGGTTGGGGATCAGGTTTTCTTACGTGTTTCACCGAGGTTGGGACATAGGCAAATCAGGAAACAGGGTAAACATTCACCGAGGTATGTAGGTCCATTTGAGATTATGGAGAGAGTCAGGTTGGTTGCCTATAGGTTACAGTTACCACAGAGGTACTGGGCCATGCATGACGTCTTCCACGTATCTGAGTTGCGCCGTTATCACTCAGACCCATCTCACGTTTTTTCCACTCGAGGAGGTTGAACTTCAGGTCGATTTATCCTTTGAAGAGCATCTGATTTGTATTATTGATAAGAGCATGATGATTCTCCTAGGTCGGTCAGTTCCTCTCGTTAGGGTGCTATGGCAGCACGGTCGAGTGCAGGACGAAACCTGAGAGTGGGGGACCAACGTACGTGCTTAGTGGCCAAAGTTTTTCACAACTTTATCTTCACCATCCTTGGAAGGCAAATTTGGGGACAAATTTATTTAAGGGGGGAAGTTTTTAAGAACCCAGTTCTTTTTCTTGAGGTACGAGTTTCTTCTTTTCCTCTTTCTTTATCTGTTTTTAAGAAAATATGGAAAATAGGGAAAAATCCCAAATTTCATGGGTACATGTCATGTGATTTTTCACACGCCATGTACTTTGGACATGTGGGATGAGTAAACAGGGTGTGTAGGACTATTGGTGCTGAAGGGCATAAAAATTTACTACACATTGTGTACGT
The DNA here is from genome assembly GCA_963277665.1 of Viscum album. Classification (NCBI taxonomy): domain Eukaryota; kingdom Viridiplantae; phylum Streptophyta; class Magnoliopsida; order Santalales; family Viscaceae; genus Viscum; species Viscum album. Next base: position 1,772,908,365 of record OY728152.1, read on the forward strand.
TATATTTACACGCCATGTAATCAGAAGGAAGGTGAACTGTAAGGTGGTGGAGGTAGCCGCCAGCGGAGTGAAAGTACACACCGTGTAATCAGGAATACACGTCATGTACTCATGTTGATGGATGAATTGTGGAATGTTGGAAAGTAGCCACCAGGGGAAAAGTTTAGAAATTTAAAAGTACACGAAGTGTACTTGAGAGTACATGCAGTGTAGTTTGTTCTTTTCACATAAAATATAAAGTAGCCTCTTCATTCGGTAGAGGAGGATTTGAGTTAGTTTTGGAGCCAGGAGAGGAGGTCGGAGCTTCGGAGATCTCCTGACTGCATATCGGAAATCTGAATCCATCTCTGATGGTCTCGATTGAACCGTGCAAGTGAGTTCTTCCCTCTCCTTGTGCGTTTCTTACCAATTCTTTCTCGAGGTAATGTTATGTGAGTTTGAATGAGTGAACATTTATCCCAGATCTATGTTGTTCTTTGATGATTCGAGAGATGTCTTTCACATATACTGATCATAGATGATCAAGTTAGGTGGTCTAAAGTTTATTTTAAACTGTTGTGTTGAAATTGTGTATTCTTTTTCTATGCACCCATTATTGGGGTGTCTTATGGCTGAGGCCTTTTCTGAAAAGATATCTAGAATTGTGCAGATAATCTAATGATAAGCTTAAACTGCTGTTTGGGATCACTACTTAGATCCAGGACCACCCTGGGTGGGCGTTCCTCTGTTTAGCCCTCTGCCCAGGATACCTGAGGGTATGCCATGATTATATTGTGCACTACATTTTCATGAGATAAAGTTTATGTAAACTTTTGTTTATAATTTGGGCTCAGCCCGATTCCTTTAGCCTAAGGGCAGCATTCTATAAGCCTATGGGCAGTGCTTGGTTGGCCTGAGGGTAACCTTTGTTTATGCCTATGGGCAGTAGTTTCAGTGCCTGAGAGAAATATCACATATGCCTGAGGGAAATGATCATTATGCATGAGGGTAATCACCTACGGGTATTTGATTATGTTACCTAAGGGTAAGGATAGTATATCTGAGCACATGACTATTTAGAATATTCACTGTGGTGATTTTCTATGTTGTACCTACCAAGATGAAGCACAAGTTTGGAGGTGATAAGTAATAATTAAAATGGCAATGAAACTGGTAGTGATAGTTACTTTTGAGTACTTACTAGTTTACTGCATTTACTTTTGCACACTGTTGTTGCACATTTTCACTGATAGTTGGGCATAGCCCTTTGGTGGGTGACTACTTAGATTTATTTCTCACGCCCTATTTGGGTCTTGTTATTGGCCTAAGGAGACTATACTGCTGCAATTGTCGAAAGGGGAAAGGTTCCCTATAAAGGTACAAGATAGTATTAGAGGAGTATGAGAGCATGGGACTAAGCTTAGGCTTCCGATGATTTTGCATTCTGTTAACTCTGTTTTGTTTTGTTGTTGCATCCTATACTTTGGGTTGTATTGGATTGTATTGCAGTGTATACTGTTTGGGATACTTTCATAGAAATAGTGACATGATGTATTTTTATATATAATAGTTGGTTATCTTTTACTGTAGTTTTCCACTTCTAGTTTATATTGTTTACTACTTCCACTGTTGTATATTATTTTCTTTTCCACTGCACTACACATTTACAAATCAGACCTGGGCTCTCACTGCTAGTCGGCAACCTCCGATGTTTGGGGAAATGCACTTGAGGTCATGTGACAAACCGGGTTCAGGGCACACATTGTGTGGCTTCTGGATCTAGGATGTTACAACCTCTATTCATTCATCCAATGTAAACTGATATTAGTCCTCAGTAATCTAATGATACCCAGAAAGAATCATCTGAATCACAAACCAATGATGGAGGGACCATATTCTATAGACAAGGTCTACTCTAACAGAGCTTAGTCATTAATATAAATTAATGGGGAGATCATTAAAACCCTGAACAATGAAATGTTCCTAAATAAATATATCTTATATTCAAAAAAACATATTTCTTAACTACCTGATATTAATTTTTATACTTGTAATTTTCTATATAACCCTAAACTGAATGAAATAACATCCATGCTGCATGACGATAAACTATGTGGTATCATTCTCCTTATGACATGATAATAATCATCATGAAAAATGGTCCTCTTAATATGTCCTAAAACTATAGTGAAATATTTTTCTTCTCTAGATGAAATTAAACCGAATGGTTAACATATTTCCCATGGGATGTCAAAAATCCTCTGAAATTCCCTGATTTAACACACTCCTCGTGGTACGATAAATATGGGCCTCCATATCAGGTTTAAGACCTAATAAGATCCCTAAATCTCCTCAATAGGTTGATATTCCCTCTTGGATATACATGAGGAATAATTTATAGGCAACTCCCAAGTGAAATCTCCCCCACACCTCATTACCACTCCATAGAGTAACTTGGGCCCCTTTATATGTATAATCCCCAACATTTTCATGTCCTTGCTGCAAGATGATAAATTGCATGGACAACGACCTCATTGCATGATGACAAACAGAATCGTTTCAAGAACTACATATGGATTTATTATCATTCCAATGAGATATATTTTGTTTCTCAGATCTCTAATTTCAGGTTGAGGAGCATTAAAAAAATTTCCACTCATACTGTACAAGTCAGAATTGTACAGGGAACCATTTAAGAACAAAATAAATATTCATCCTAATTCCGTTGAGATACAAATTGATTCCTAGACCTCATGAATAGGGCCCAACCATAATTATAGAATATATCAAAATATCATTTCCCACATGTTAGATGTTGATTAATGTGGATCTATATTCTTAAGAAATTCATGTGTCTTGATTCCTTCTCCAAAATGATATGTAGTAACAGCTCATTCCAATCCCATGGTCTAGTAAAATTTCCACTTTTCATATATGGAATCCTATTTCCATGCCACATGATGTTAAACTAAATGGTTCGTTAATAACAACATATGACATGTTTTTTATTCCTATGAGATATGCAGTGACATCCATATTTCCTTTCTTGGGCCCAACAACAAAAATCCACCTATTTTTCATTGATTCATTTTTGTCCTTACCACAAGACATTAATTTGAATGACCAAAATCCTTATGGTATGATTATAGAGTACATGATCATTTTCAGAACAGTGTGTGAATTGATTCTGTCTATCACAATACATGTAGTGACACTCAAATTACCATCCTTGGGCCCAACTTCCAAATTTCCTCACCATCAAATCAGTTCATCTTCATCCTCACCACAAGAAGTTAATCATTATTTCATTTTAGAACTATGTGGGGATTCATTCTCATTCTGATGAGATACAACATTCTTCCCATATCTCATATCCTAGTATACCCACTATAAAATATAAATTCCCATATCGTTATATTTTATTTCCTTTGTGTGGTGGAAGAAATATTTTTGAGTCTATATTTTTTACACTAATAATAGCTCACATGTTCTTTAGAGATTATATAATAGAGTTTTCTACATGAGTAAGTAATATCAATTCATATTTGGGAAATCATGGTCATGGCTTTGAGACCTTAAAATGCACACTATATGCCTTCATCTCATGATAATAAACTACATTATTGACTAAATAACTATGTATGGTTTGATTATAATTTTAATGAAATATATAATGACATTTGGGTATTCAAGCTGGGGCCTGACCATAACATAATATAATATATCCCCCCACTCACCTATGTAATAGTTATATCTAAATAAGAGGATATAACATGGTGTCTCACCCCATGTGTGAGCCAATATTGACCCCCCCCCCCATTTCTCCAAAAATGAATTCAATTAGTATGGGGAATCCCAAATCTAGAATTGTGTTTGGCTCTATTTTTTCTTAAATAAGACACATAGTGACTCTCAGATCCCATACACTAGTTCAGCTACAATATTTCATAGTTTTTTATGTCGATTTACCTATGTCATCTGTTCATGATGTTAAACTACATGGATAACATCCTTACCATATGACATTAAACTGCATGACTAACATATTCCCCACATGATGTTGATTCACATAGCTAATTTCCTTACTTCATGAAGATAAACTACCTGGGTAACATCAACACATCTTGACATTAAAATACATTGATAACATCCTTACCACGTGATTTTAAACATCCTTGATAATTTCTTCACAACATGAATTTAATCTAAATGATAATATGAGAAAGATGTGTGGATTGATTCTCATTCCAGTGAGATATGTAGTGAAACCTAAGCCTTATGACATTCTATCACCCATGGGAAAATAAAAAAACCATGTATCCTATGTAAAAAGATGGATCTTGGTAGGATATCTTAATCTGGGTCCCCTCATTAAGGGTTCCTTCTTGGAAAAAGATATATCCCACTTGTACATATGAGGCAGATCTGTGCAGTTGAATCTACACATCCTAGACTATATCAGTTCAAATTCATACTATGTGATTCATAATATCCCTTACACATGTCATACTTTTAGTATTGGTCACTATCAGATATTCAAAATCATTCTCTAGTTCTTAGTGATAGAATTTATGTTACATGATAAATCCTTTTACTGACAATGTAGTAAAACTCTCTAATTTCCTTTCCATTATGTCTCCTATAAAATGGGTTTCTGAGCCAAAGGATTCCAATATTTTACAATGTAGTAACACACCACAGTTGGATTTTCTTAAAAAAATGGGATTCTCAGCCCATGGTAACTTCTCTCTTAAGATAATTATCTTATGTCCTTATAATAATTGAATGCATTATGATAGAATTAGTTATTCGAATTAATTCTGTGATCTTACCTCACATATATTTTCAATGTTATTTCCCGAATCTCAGAACCCCCAAGACCATGGTTTTTGATCCCCCCCCCTCATGTATGAAGTATTCCATAATGACCACAGTCTAGTGGGGCATAACTCCCATATAGTTTTCATAATTCCAAGGCCCTAGACATATGACCTAAAAATAATTATTCCATATTTCTCGACACAGGGTAAAACCTTCATAAGGGATCTATTCTTCCCAATAAGTTGGTAATTTTTGACTTGATTCATCCCTTCCATATACATGCAGTCTCTATCTATGAAACTGGACTCTATGTTCAAGGAAATATGAATCTCAATAAACCACCTTTGGCCATGATCAATAGAATGCTAGAATTAAAGATAATTCCTTTGACTGACTATGTTGTAACACAACCAAATTGTATTTTCATAATTTCACCCACTAAAAAGGGTTCTCATCTAATGGATGTTGTTATTTTACTATGTTGTGACACACCCAAGATGGATTTTCATAATGTGGCCCACAAAATGGGACATTCAACTAGTTATAACATAATATTTATCATAGACCACCAATATTGAAAAAAGTCCTTTGCCCCATGCTGCTCTTCAAATATGTATGTAATTAAATTACATCATTCATAATTCCCTTCCACTTTCTAAAGAGTGATGGTGCATTACCACATAGAATACCATGAAATGTTATAATTATTAACCTTTTGTTCAACGATAAAGACAATAAATTATAGACCCTAATATCTATATTCTCTAAATTTAAGTTAAATAGAATAATTTCCAAGTTTTATTACATTAAAATACATAGAATAACATCCTAGTTACTAGAAGCTAAAATTTACAACAACATCTTCCCCAAAAAACATTAAACTACATGGCTAATTTCATGGTAAAAAACAATAAAAATCATAATGCTTCTTCAATTTTAAGAAAGGGTCCTTTCCCTTGACATCAATCATTTCACAAAATGTAATCTCCTTCACAATAACAAAATATGTGTGAGACTGGATTCCCATTCATTGACCATGCCAATATAGATGCTCTGTTCATTATCAAACAACTTCCCCTAAAAAACCTCCCATCGTGGTCTTGAGAAATATGGATGTCTATAAAAACCATTATCCATCGACAATAAAATGTTTTAATTAATGATAACTCTTTTACATAACTATGTTGTAACACAACCTAGTTGTCTTTTCATATGTCACCCATAAATGGTCCTACCATCCTAAGGATGCAACCATTTGACTATGCAGTAACATGAATATTTCTAAAGCATTCAATGGGGTATGTCACCTTGTGTGTTGATCCATGTCGGAATTTGAATTTGATTCCACACATTCCTAATTTCCAAGGGTTGATGGATTTTATCACTATCATTAGTGATATATGATTCTTGATCAAAATAGGATGTTGGGATTATAGTTTCTTCTTCAATGGATTTATTCTTGGAACTCATTGCCTAGTCTGAGTCTCCCCCAAAGAGTTATTTCATTCTCGTGGAACTCATTTCTAGTTTCATATCCTCATCGATGTAGGTTAATTATTATTTATCTAACATGAAATTCCAATGCATCATTACCAGGAAGTAGCCTTCAGTCCAGAGATTATTCTTATTGGGAATCTATGGAATTTCAAGATGCTAGGGAAATTAGTCAGCTGAATTCTTCTTCATAGGAGGGCATCTCATGGAGGCATCTTATGACTGGATAACAAGAAATCCAATTTTGATCACAAGGTATCTAATGTAAAAGGATTATATATTCCAAGGTTTCCACCTTAGGAATCCAATGTTTTTTCAAGATGTATCTACAGTTGTTGTTGTGTTTCTTAAAAATATTCCACCATAGGAATTCCATTTTTAGCATGAGGTAGATAACATAATTGGCTCATATCTTCCAAGTCATTCACCTCATTGATCCTTGTTTAGCATGAGGTAACTGACTATGTAGGTGCATATCATCCATGGATTTCAACATAATCATTCCATATTTAGAATGAGCTTCAATATGGGGTATCATTTTTAACGTCTTGTGAAGATGGTGAGAGATTGATCAGAGAACACCACAAAGTAAGATCAGGAGGTTGTTTCCCTATTAGGGAAGATTTTACAAATGTATTTTTACTGATTGGTGGCTAAGAAATCCTTGTAGAGAAGATCCTGGATTTTTTTCCAATAAAGGCTATATATCACACCATGGAGGTTGATATGGACACCCCAAGAGGAGGATCAAGGAGGTTAACATCCGAAGGTGGTTCCTAGGTTTACTCTTGGTCCTCCTTGAACCTCAAAGAGGTATCCTATATAACATGTTTCGAAGATAGGGATCCAAATCCATGTTGTTCAATGTCGTTGTTTAAGGTCATGTAAGTGGACTAGTCCATGCAGTTTAGAGTCACGTGGTAAGGATTCTCGCACCACTGAAGGACTATCAACAAGGGATATTTTGGGGCTTATGCAGGCATTATTCCATTCGCAAGAGTATCACTATTTTTTTGATAGTGTGGGGAAAATGCAATGAGCTACATGAAATACCTAGAGGGTATTAGATCTCATAGGTGTGTGTTATTAAATTTCAAGGGATGTGGTCTAGATAAGACAAGGATGGACATGGGTGATGGGTATGGACCATAATGAGTCTTCCAACATATCCTAATTATTTTCAAATTAAATCCAATATATTTTAGATAGTGTTGGTTCTTATACCTAACGAAGAGGAAAAAAGAGAATGTGGTTGGGGAATACACATGGAATCCTCCCATAGAGAATGAGTACAGTTGTTAGGAGTGGACAATGGGGATGGAGTTTATTGATGTACTAATAACTATTAATCTATAAACCCATGTGATCCAATATTAGTGTGAGAAACAATATGATGTATTATACCTAATGATCTTGTCACAGAAGAAGCGCCAACTAAAGATGGTGTCGATATTATGACTATAACATGCCCTTGGAGGATGTCACTCTATGATTTGAAGATCTAATTCCTTTTGAGGAGGAACTAATTCCCTACGAGGTTAGGACATGTAAAGACCATCCATTTCTAGTCACACATGATGAATTCTGTACCTTTTTCATAGGCTAAGGCCACATTTTAATGTCATGTATTGAGAATGTTGGCCTTAAGAAGTTTTATATCATGAAATTTTGACCTGGTGAATTCAATCCATACCCATTAGGCTTACATGAATAATGCTTATGCACCTTTGGGAGAGGCATTTCTTTGGTAATTCCATGTATTGATGGAGTGGATGAGTAGCCGATCACAAGTTTCACATTAGCGTTCCCATACTTTGAAGCAAAATGAGTAAGTGTAACGCCCCGACCCCAATTACTCAGAGTTGGTGCATTATTATATAACATTGGCATGATCATAATAAATATCAAGTCTCGAAAGACCGATTTTTTTAGTAGCCTTGGAATAACTAGATACATTAATAAAGTTCACATTACATCATAAAAAAACAACTTTTCTTTATATCCCCTCAATACTATCTCTGCAGGTCATTCATAAATTACTTCTTCATAATCCTGGGAAAAATAAAACATTGAAATGGGTGAGCTCAGATGCTCAGTAAGGATAAAAATATAGCATAATCTTTCATAGATAAGCATAAACAATTAAGGCAATGTATAACTAAACCAAAAGACTTTTAAACTTAAACTACAACATAATACGGAAAAGATAAAATGAAATAATGCCATTTACTTATTCACATGGATATTCTACTAGTCGAATAATCACATTCAATATCAATAACCACTTTCATAATGATGGAATTCATAATTCCATACTATCATAACCACATAGTCAAGGCCTCGTGCCAAGACTACAAATAAGATTTTGTCAAGGCCCTGTGCCAAGACACTAGTTTGTCTCATGAGACCTACCGATGCATCAAGGAGCTATAGTGGGCTCCACCCATCACATACTAAGTCAAATTCATTCCTCATATGAAATGTTTGAAACATAACATAAACATTCATGTTAAAACTAGCATATGAAATTTCAATACTTTAACCACAAACCATGAATGGTATAAAAATAGCACATCCACAGTCAAACATAACTCATTCTATAAAATATGGAATATTTTATTGTATCAGATTAATCTCAATCAAGAATAATGAAGGATATTGAAATAGATGAAAATAATTGTCAAAACTATTAGAGAGAATTATCCCCCTTTTTCTTGAAATCATTTAAAAGTCACACTATTTGTCAAGAAGCCATTTAAAAATAGATTTTTGAATAAAAGTGTCTCATACCACTTTGAAAATTTTAAAGGAAATTTTAATTTTTAAACATTAATGTCCATATAAATAAATTCTTAAACCCATTTTTAAAACATGGACATTAATGTGAACTATTTAGAAGAATAAATCGTTAAAACACTTAAAAATGTATTTTAGTTAGAGTTTCTAACCAAAAAAGAGACACATGAATACAAATAATTGAGGTAATAAAAACATTATAATATCATGAGAATAAAGGGATTCATGATATAATATTTCAAAGTACATTATATACACCATATAAAAGTGATTTGGTGTATAATAACAAATAAGTCTCAATGGAATGTAAATTGAGATGAATTATCTTATAAAGACCATATCCTTAGGTTAAGGATAAATCAAAGACATAATTATGTGTGAAAAATATAAATACACTCAATATGATTGTATATTTAGTGTCAATCAATTAGATGACATTCACACATATTCTTGTAAAAACAACACCTATGAATTGGATATTTAACTCAACAAATTGAGATTGAGTTAAATTACTCTTATCAAGTTCATACCGATGACTTGAGAATTTATCAATGGAGTGATTATGTGTATAAAAATTATATCCACAGAAAGGGGAGTGGAAATTATGACATAATCAAATGAATAGTGATTCCACCCATAATCTTGGAGTAAAATAATCAATGAAGTATGCCTAAAGCCGAATGAGTGGAAATTAAAATTTCAAATTACCTTATCGATTTGGTAACATACAAAACATACACCCATGAAAGAAGGATCATAAAATGATGATTTAAATATCCATAAATTAAATTATATTACACAATGAATAAAATCATGGGTAGTACACACACCACATGAAATAAATAAGTGGTGAACAATGGAAATCTCACGGAATTAAAAGTGAGATAAGAAACCCCTTACTTTGTACTTTTTCCTTGGTTTGTTAATAATATCTTAGAATTATCGTCATTTTGGGTGTTAATGGGTTCATTTTTCATTATATTATTTGTTATCTGAGTCGTATTTGTTATTAATGGGACGTATAATATTCATATCTAGAATGATATAAAATATTTAAACATTATTTTTAATCATTAAATGAGAATTAGTCTTGAATGGATACTATGGAGAATGAATCTCATCACGTTTGTGGAGACGGTAGTCCGTACGTACGCACGAGCGACAATATCATTATTTTGATTTTAAAATAATATATAATTGGATGGTATATCATATAGACAGAATAATTATCATGTTATATTTATTATTTACATGAATTACACATCATTATTATAACCATCCAAATAATACTTTATTGAATGAAAATTACACCACGACGTGGAGACAGTAAGCTGTACGTACGCACGTATGGTGACATGCCATTCAAAGGATGGATAGAATACTGAATATGGTTGTACCATATTTATAATAACATCAAAATATATAGAAGATACTAGATTTATTATTTTAGAATATAAATAAAAAAGAAAGAAGAAGTGGAAGAAGAAAGGAACTTGAAAAGGGTGGTGAAATTATTACCTCTTCTTCGGGTTCTTCCTTTTGATTTGATCAAAAGGGATCCTTAGGTTGGATTTATGACTAAATGAAGGACTCTAGGATGAATTTAGGGAAGATGAGAGAGTATTTTGGCAGGTTTTGGGCGAACAAAAAGGCTTTGAAGGTGTGAATTAATGAGAAGGGGGAGTTCCCTTTTATAAGAGGGGTGAGGGGCACCTTCGGAAAAGCTAGAAATATTATTTTATAATAAATTCATATTCGGTTTCTAATGGCTCTAAAGTGGATTATTTAGAGTTTAAGGTAGGTATAGGTCTCAAACCACTCAACCAATAGTATTTATAAATGTTTGGGGTACTATATTAACCTTAACATTAAGTATTAACTATTAGTTAATTAGTTTCACTTTTATAATGTCTCTTTGTATTTTTATATTATATGGTTAATAAACTTACTATATACATCCAAGAGACCCCAAAAGTGGTCCATTATTGATAAAAATATCATGATATAAGTCTCTTGTCCAAACATTAGATTTTTAGGAATTTAATATCAATTAATAATATAATTGTTTTTTAAAAAACTCTTTTAAGTCAATTTTGACACTATTCAATAATTGAATTTTTTTAAAAACATAACAGAATGATTACTTAGAAGAAAGTTAATTAAATAAATCCTAACATGTCATATTAACCAAAAAAATTAGAGTAATTCATAAAAAGTCTCAAATTATATTTATTTGGGTAATTATAATATCAATTATTTTAATTTTTTATTTTTATGGTAATTACTACATCATCATTGTGTCAAACATAAATTAAATTATTTATTGTCTAAAAATTATAAATAAAATATCATTATGTAGGAACTCTTTCTATATTTCTAATGAATATTTATAATCTAAAATCCAACATATATAACCCTATGTAAAAATTGTTTTTCTAAAAGATATATGGTTATGTCATTTTTGTATTTATTTTAACTTAATTAAAATAAAGTGTCCCTATCACCTACAAGTGGCTCCATGTGGACCCAAAATCGACCCAATTATTCCCATGGTCGGTCCTGTATCCAAAAATAAGGTTAGGAAACGTTTTAGGTTAATTTAGTATTATTATAATATTATTCTTTAACCCTTATTTACCAGATTTACCCTTTAACCATGGTAAATAAAATATTTACCGAAGTAATTATTCAAAATATCTAAAAATAAAAGTTACCTATTTACACAATTTGGAAATCCTGATTCCAAATATAGAATCTATTTTTCCAAATTCAAAACACATAACTGGCAGAAATTAATTTAATATTAATTCTCGTTGTTAAAACAAAAATCGTGTTTTTAAGAGATAATAACTATCAAAAGATTGGCACTTTTTATGTCTAGTTTTATTGTGAAATTATGTCAAATGACCAAAATTGTATTAAATGGTAAAAATATATTAAAAATATACTTTAAAACCATTCAAATTAATAATTTATAAATATTAATTATATTGATTAAAAAAAATTATTAAAATTTATTAATTTTCACTATTCATTAAAATATGAAAGTTATCCGAAAAGTACCAAAATTTCACCCTACGATAATTTAGATATTCCGAAACCAAAAATGAAGTCTATTTTGAGAGATAAGATTTATAAAATTTCAAAAATTGGGTATTACTATTCATAATGGCTACTTTGATTGGTCGACGTGTGTTAGAACTCAATGTTACGTACAACACACGCTACTGTATTAATTAAAGAGAAGCGTACGGTGGAAGCATGGGGTATTACATTCTCCCCTACTTAAATAAATTTCATACTCTCAATTTTTAAAATTGGGCATTGGAATATAATGGAATGTCCCACATCGGAAAAATATTCAATAAAACTATCACTTTAAAAGAAAGAAAGAGAAGTACAAAGGTCACCCGAGATAACCTATACTAGGATTCCATGTAGAAAAACATGGATATGGATGATAAAATAAGTTTCAAGTTCTGTTGGAGAGGGATAGAAAACATGATCAGGAGAACGTTAACAATAAGAAAACCACAAACTTGTGTTGGGGCAAACGGTCATTAATCTCCCAGTAGGAAAAGTAAACAGCCAATTTTTTTTATTTTAAGTTACATTACATAAGTAAGAGGAATTAATATATTATATTGAATAAGAACATAAATAGATATTAGTACTTTTTAACTATAGTTTCATTCTTTAATAAATTTTTACCACAAACTCATTTTTTTTGAACAATGAGTATTCAAGAAGACTTGGTCACAATGGAAGAGCTAGAATAAACTTCTATAGAAATACATGATCCACGTAGGATAAACTATATATTTACCTTGTCTTTAAAGATTAATCAAAACAAAAATGGTTATTATAATATCTGATGATCCCCCAATTGGATATTCCATTAGAGAAAAAAACACTAATCTTAATTTCTAAAATTAAACCATCAATACCCCAAAGTTAAATAAATACCATTCAATAATCAATTGTCCTTAAAATACTTCAATATAATCCAAAGTAATATTGAAACCCAAAACTTATAAGAATGTAGACTTCCACATTAAATTTTATCTCCAAATGACATTAATTACTCTTAAAGTCACATACTTAAAAGTAATTAACCTAATCATTTCCATAAATAACCCAAATCACTATAAATCCACAATAAAAACATAGATAAAAATACACCATTACTCATAAAATTAAATCCCATACTATTCTATTTTCCTTGGGCATATAGTGTTCACAAAAAAGCGAACAACTTCCAAAATAACATTTATCACTTAATCACCAAATCATTTTCTTATACTAAGGGTATTCAATTGATAAGACATAAGATCCCAAATCAAATTATTATTGATCAATAAAATCATTTAACTAAAAATAATAGTCACACTAACCTGGGACTTCACGTAGTCCAGTGGTATGCGATAAATCCCAATCACACATTGGTTGTGGGTTCGATTCCCACAGCTTTGTCCGATGCGACGGGTTGTCACACGGTCTGCGTGTTGTCCTTTTTCAAAAACAATATTTTATAACATTACCAAAATTAGATAAATTCCTCAAAATAACCATAAAATTATTTAACCACAAATCTTATCTCATACCTTTCATTTTCATCCCAAATTATAATAACTTATAATTGAATCAAACCCAACGATCAAATAAAACCAAATGGTTATTTATAACTATATCCACAAGAGAAAAGATAATTCTTCCTCAAATATCATTCTCACATGGAAAACTACAGGGTTACAAATACAATAGAAAATTATTCCAAAGTAAACCCATCAACAAGGATCACTAATACTTTTTAAACATTTCTCGAACCATTTATTTCCACATAGCTTCTTCTTTGACCAAGAAAATATCATATAGAATAGGTAATTCACTCTGGTAATGGCCAGGTCCCCTACATTTACGAAAAATGACTATAAATGGATTCTTGGGAGAATTTTTAAATTCTTCCATAGTACTATTCATTTTTCTTCGGCAATTCTTCACTTTATGTCCTACCTTCCCGCACGTAAAACATTTTTGTGTCCCATTGAGACACTTTCCAGGGTGTCTCTTTCCACATTTCCTACATGATGGAAATTGAGGATTCCTTTCTCCATGGTCTCCACTACTAGAGCTCTTATCATTCATCACCTTTCTCTTCTTTGTTGAGTCTGGTAATTGGTTAACAAATATGTTGTAGATCTTATTTTTGGAAAACTGATTTGGCATGAACACGATATATTTTACGCCCATCAATATTCCATTTTTTTGCCCATTTCCACCACCATTTCCACCTTGTACATCATTCTAAAAGTTACTATGACTTCCTTGGACTGCAGTCATTGACTAAAACCAAAAAGCATTGTGTGAGTAACAATAGTCATAAAATCATTTAGAGAATATCATGACACCATATTCTCAATTTGAAACACCTTAGGACTAAACAAGGTCATTTATTCTCATCTTATATTAAAATAATTCAAATTGTTTTGTAAAGAAAATGTAAATTATCCTAAGCATATCCCCCGGGAGTGTCGTAACCAAGAGTGCAGCAAGGCCCGTTGTCATGCACCAGTTCCCGTTCGAGTCTAGCTCAAAGGGGTGTTTTTGGGTTTTACCCCTAGGTACATCTGTGCCAGAGCCGCCTCTACCTGCTCGTATCCAGATAGGGATGTATTGCTCGGAAAACTCACAAAATATCTACAATACCAAAATTCTAGTATGTTCTTCTATACTAATCCTCAAATTATCTCTTAGGGATATGTGATCTAATCAGAGTTTATCTAAATCTAGCTTAAAAGGTTTGTACTAAACATCCTCTGATACCAACTGTAATTCCCCGACCCCAGTTACCCAAAGTTGGTGCATTATTATATAACATTGGCATGATCACAAGAAATATCGAGTCTCTAAAGACCGATATGTTTAGTATCCTTGGAATAACTAAATACATTAATAAAGTTCACATTACATCATAAAAAACATCTTTTCTTCATATCCCATCAATACTATCCCTGCAGGTCATTCATAAATTACTTCTTCATAATCCTGGGAAAAATAAAACATTGAAATGGGTGAGCTCAGATGCTCAGTAAGGATAAAAATATAGCATAATCTTTCATAGGTAAGCATAAACACTTAAGGCAATGTATAACTAAAACAAAAGCCATTTAAACTTTAACTTCAACATAATATGGAAAAGATAAAATGAAATAATTCCATTTACTTATTCACATGGATATTCTACTAGTCGAATAATCACATGCAATATCAATAACCACTTTAACAATGATGGAATGCATAATTCCAGACTATCATAACCACATAGTCAAGGCCTCGTGCCAAGACTATAAATAAGATTTTGTCGAGGCCTTGTGCCAAGACACTAGTTTGTCTCATGAGACCTACCAATGCATCAAGGAGCTATAGCGGGCTCCACCCATCACTTACTAATTCCAATGCATTCCTCATATCAAAAGTTTGAAACATAACATAAACATTCGTGCTAAAACAAGCATATTAAATTTCAATACTTTAACCACAAACCATGAATGGTATAAAAATAGCACATCCACAGTCAAACATAACACATTCTATAAAATATGGAATATTTTATTGTAGCAGATTAATCTCAATCAAGAATAATGAAGGATATTGACATAGATGAAAATAATCATCAAAACTATTAGAGAGAATTATCCCCCTTTTTCTTGAAATAATTTAAAAGTCACACTATTTGTCAAGAAGCCATTTAAAAATAGATTTTTGAATAAAAGTGTCTCATACCACTTTGAAAATTTTGAAAGAAATTTTAATTTTAAAACATTAATGTCCATATAAATAAATTCTTAAAACCATTTTTAAATCATGGTCATTAATGAGAAATATTTAGAAGAATAAATATTTAAAACACTTAAAAATGAATTTTAGTTAGAGTTTCTAACCAAAAGAGAGACACTTGAATACAAATAATTGAGGTAATAAAAAATTTATAATATCATGAGAATAAAGGGATTCCTGATATACTATGTCAAAGTAAATTATATACACCATATAAAAGTTATTTGGTGTATAACAACAAAGAAGTCTCAATGGAATGTAAATTGAGATGAATAATTTTATAAAGACCATATCCTTAGGATAAGGATAAATCAACGACATAATTATCTGTGACAAATATAAATACATTCAATATGATTGTATATTTAGTGTAAATCAATCAGATGACATTCACACATATTCTTGTAAAAACAACACCAATGAATTGGATATTTAACTCAACAAATAGAGATTGAGTTAAATTACTCCTATCAAGTTCATACTGATGACTTGAGAATTTATCAATGGAGTGATTATGTGTATAAAAATTATATCCGCAGAAAGGGGAGTGGAAATTACGAAATAATCAAATGAATAGTGATTCCACACATAATCTTGTAGTAAAATAATCAATGAAGTATGCCTAAAGCTGAATGAGTGGAAATTGAAATTTCAAATTACCTTATCGATTTGGTAACATAAGAAACATACACCCATGAAAGAAGGATCATAAAATGATGATGTATATATCCATATATTAAAGTATATTACACAATTAATACAATCATGGGAAGTACACACACCACATGCAATAAATAAGTGGTGAACAACGGAAATCTCACGGAATTAAAAGTGAGATAAGAAACCCCTTACTTTGTACTTTTTACTTGGTAGAGGGTACTTTAACCTCCTGTATAATGATAAAATAATTTTTATTTAATTATACAATAATCATATGCATTAATATGATATCATATATGATCTTTTAACATTGATTTGTTAATAATATCTTATAATTATCGTCATTTCGGGTGTTAACGGGGTCATTTTCCTTTATATTCTTTGTTATCTGAGACATATTTGTTATTAATGGGATGTATATTATTAATATCCAGAATTATATCAAATCTTTAAACATTATTCTTAATCATTAAATGAGAATAAGTCTTGAATGTATACGATGGAGAATGAATCTCATCGCGTTCGTGGAGACTATAGTCCGTACGTACGCACGAGCGACAATATCATTCTTTTGATTTTAAATAATATATAATTGGATGGTATATCATATAGAAATAATAATTATAATGTTATATTTATTATTTACATGAATTACACATCATTATTATAACCATCCAAAAAATAATTTATTGAATGACAATTACACCACGACGTGGAGACGGTAAGTCGTACGTACGCACGTATGGTGACATGCCATTCAAAGGATCGATATAATACTGAATATTGTAATTACATATTTATAATAACATAAAAATATATTGAAGATAATGGAGTTATTATTTTAGAATATAAATAACAAAGAAAGAAGAAGTGGAAGAAGAAAGGAACTTGAAAAAGGGTGGTGAAATTATTACCTCTTCTTCGGGTTCTTCCTTTTGATTTGATCAAAAGGGATCCTTAGGTTGGCTTTCTGACTAAAGGAAGGCCTCTAGGATGGATTTAGGGAAGTTGAGAGAGTATTTGGGCAAGAGTTGGCAGATCCAAAAGGCTTTGATGGTGTGAATTAATGAGAAGGGGGAGTGCCCTTTTATAAGAGGGGTGAGGGCACCTTTGGAAAAGCTAGAAATATTATTTTATAATTAATTCATATTCGGTTTCTAATGGCTCCAAAGTAGATTATTTAGAGGTTTAGGTGGCGATAGGTCGAAAAAAACTCAACCAATAGGATTTAAACATGTTTGGGTTACTATATTAACCTTATCATTAAGTATTAACTCTTAGTTAATTAGTTTCACTTTTACAATGTCTCTTTGTATTTTTATATTATATGGTTAATAAAATTACTATATACATCCAAGAGACCCCCAAGTGGTCCATTAATGATACAACTATCATTATATAAGTATATTGACCTAAAATTGCATTTTTAGGAATTTAATATCAATTAACAATATAATATTTGTTTTAAAAACTATTTTATGTCAATTTTGACACTATCCAATAATTGATTTTTTTTTAAAATCATAATAGAATTATTACTTAGAAAAAATAAATTAAATCAATCCTAACATGTAATATTAACCTATAAAATTATTTTAATTCATAAAAAGTCTCAAATTATATTTATTTGTGTAATTATAATATCAATTATTTTAATTTTTCACTATTATGGTAATTACTGAATCATCATTGTGTCAAAAATAAATTAAATTATTTATCGTCTAAAAATTACAAATAAAATATAATTATTTGGTAAATATTGTTATCTTTCTAATGAATATTTATAATCTAAAATCCAACATACATAACCCTATGTAAAAATTGTTTTTCTAAAAGATATATGGTTATGTCATTTTTGTATTTATTTTAACTTAATTAAAATAAAGTGTCCCTATCACCTACAAGTGGCTCCATGGGGACCCAAAATCGACCCAAAGATTCCCATGGTCGGTCATGTATCCACAAATAATGTTAGGACACGTTTTAGGGTAATTTAGTATTATTATAATATTATTTGTTAACCCTTATTTACCGGATTTACCTTTTAACCATGGTAAATAAAATATTTACCAAAGTAATTATTCAAAATGTCTAAAAATAAAAGTTACCTATTTACACAATTTGGAAATCCTGATTTCAAATATGGAATATTTTTTTCCAAATTCAAAACACATAAGTGGAAGAAATTAATTTAAAATTAATTCGCGTTGTTAAAACAAAAAGCGTGTTTTTAAGAAATAATAACTATCAAAATATTGGCACTTTTTATGTCTAGTTTAATTGTGAAATTATGTCCAATGACCAAAATTTTATTAAATGGTAAAAATATATTATAAATATACTTTAAAACCATTAAAATTAATAATTTATCAATATTAATTATTTCGATTTAAAAAGTTGTTTTTAATTAAAATTTAGTAATTTTCACTATTCATCAAAATATGAAAGTTATCCGAAAAGTACCAAAATTTCACCCTAGGATAATTTTGATATTTCAAAACCAAAAATGAAGTCTATTTTGAGATATAAGATTTATAAAATTTCAAAAAGTGGGTATTACTATTCATAATGGCTACTTTGATTGGTCGACATGTGTTAGAACTCGAAGTTGCGTACAACACATGCTATTGTATTAATCAAAGAGAAGTGTATCGTGGAAGCTTGGGGTGTTACAGTAAGAATACTGATTATGAGAGGAAAATTTTATATTGGAATTTCAGTCTTATCTTAACGTAAAGTGGTCTATAGGAATAGGTGGAACATGCCACATAAGGACTTAATGTGTAGCTAAAATGATCATGGTTGGATGTGGGGGATTTGGGAACATGGAAATCTTGAAAAGGTGTTAACATAAGGGAGGGATATTGAACAACCCCATGAGTGGGGATTTCTAGTACAGTGGGAGTTGTAGTGAGATTTTTAATGAAGATCAGGTGATTTGATGTGGTAATTATTTTCATGGAGGAGTATACCTGAAAAATATAGTGACCCTACCTAAGGATGAAATCCTATCTCAATAATGGAGTGTATCGTAAAGGTTTAATGCTTTGTGAAGCATCATGTTCCCCATAGGTAATTCTTCCTATGTGAAGTGAATAGGTATTAATAAAAGTAATCCCCACCATAGGTATTAGTGCATAAGAATATATGAATGGTGGTTTCAGGAAGCTAGGATTCCTTAGATGATCCATTTCAGTCTAGTTCGTGATGCTCAAATGCTTCCCTGGTTGGGATAAATCTTGAAGTTGAAATGTTTAGAAACCATTCTCTATGTTGGAATTGGATGTCTCTATAGGGAAGTGGTATTGTGAAGCTAATATGTGGTTTAGAAAGAAAATGTGGGCTTCCAAAAAATGGGTGGGGCTCCATTAGACTAAAAAATCATACCACCAATCCTCATCATGGCCAAAGAATTACATCAGACTTGTGGAGTCCAAATTCAACTCTATCCACACTTATAAAGGAAGTTTCTTAGCTAGGGAGCTCTGTGAGCCCTATTCTTCACAGTGTGCAATTTGGTTTACCAGAATAATTCATTATTTTTTTGGGGATATTTTGGATTGGATTTGGCTCTAAGATATTTGTGACTTCCTTGAATATTCTAGTGGTACATATTTTGTCACAAATAAATGACTCACCACCCCTAATAATGTAATATGATAGGAAATAGAGTGGTGGATTCTTAGGAAGAATCTTTGAATGTTAGTAATCGGCTCCCTTTTTTGAAGATCAATCTCGATTCTCAAGCACGATTTTGGATCCTCATGATGGTCAGATCGTTTGTGATAATGGATATAGAGAAGCTCATCATGATGTGTGTACCAAAGGTACACATATAAATAGTGTTGTGGGGTCCTTAAAATGAACATGGATTTATGAAACGAAAATATAATATCATCCATTTTGTGTGAAAATCCTGATCTTTGAGGATATGGCTATGTTAGCACTTCCTTAGTGAACTAGAATTTTGATCATTTTCTCCATGAATACTTCTTTTTTACTTAGACACCACAGATTATACCATCTTCCCTCTAGCATTACGAGCTAGATCTCCACTAACCATGCTCTGTGAATGAGATTTGTGAAATACCATCGTGAACTAGACTCAAAAAAAATTATTTCCTAGATCCAATGGATACTATATATTTAATTAATCGAGTCATTGAGGATGTTTCTCAAAGGTAGGATATATTGTACAACATCAAGACTAGGGAGTGAATCTAATGTTCCTCATACCTAGAATCATTTTATAGAAATTATCAGAGGCTCAAAGGGTGTATCATTTGTGAAAGAGGATATGTATTTATAGATTATTCTTGAAGTATGACTTCTTCATATTGGAGGTGAGTAAGTATGAGTTAGAATACTTGTTTAGGGTATTACCATGAAAATACCATTTTCATAGTGTATCCATATCACACATCTAGATGGATTACACACCTATCTTAATTGAAAACCACTATAATCATATCAAAAAAATTGAGAGGGAGATTTTTTATGTGGATTCATCCCAACTGTTGAATCATATGTTCTTCAAGGTAGTCTTGGGGCGTATAGTTTTGATGTAATGAAATATGGGACTAGTGCTAGGGTGGATACATTAAAAATGGGGAGGACTAGGCCTACTAGGCATGTTCATCATTCAGATAGTTTTAGGCAGAGAATAAGAGTGTAGGACATTGCGAATAATCATGGTTTTTATAGTTCCATGTTAACTTTCTATGGTAGATCATGCCTAATAAATGAAGAAGATAGTCACCAGGGACTAATAAGTTTCATCTAAATCATGGTTCGGTCGATATCAGCCATTAGGTTCTTAATTTGGTCACCATAATCCCAATCTTGTGGGAGATGAAGGATAATTTTCTCCCTGTAGAGAATTTACGAGATGATCTGGATCATTTTCCAATATTGGTGAAGGTACTATTAGATGTTGTGCAGGTAACCATTAAAGAGAAGCCCAAGATAAGGTATTTTCTTTTTAGATAATGGTTCAACTATTTCTTGAATGGTCCATATTAGGACTCCACTGAGTGTGAGGATCCAGTACGGAAATTTACAAAGAGGATGCACACATTTACTAGGGGATACCATCCAGGAAATAACGACTCCTATTGGTATATTATGTAAGTGATATTGTGGAATCTATAAGAATATAAGCTTATAATTGATGTTTGAACCACAGTCAAGAAGAAGGGTTTTAAATGCTGCTCATCTCTGGGGGAATTCACCTTGTGAGGGAAGAATGTATAGGGTGCAGCCAAAAACCATCCTAATTACAATGATTCTAGTGACAAGGAAGTGTGTCGTATCCCAGTTCTGGAATAATTATTGAATGTACATCTCCATTTTAGTGAGGGGAAGACAATGATGTGTTTGGGCCCTTTCACTTATTATATATTTTTGTGTCCATACACTGGTGGGGTAATGTGTACCCAAACCCTATTTACCTTCCCAAAAAACATATAGCTAGAAATTCCTAAAATAATGGGGACCTACACATTAAGGATGGGTCTGGTTGAAGTTATGAATTAGGCTGTGTCAGAGAATTATTTCATTTTTCACCCATTCTCCTATTATGTTATAGATGGTAAATGATGATGGTGTAGGGATTAAGGAGAAGAGATGTAACTTTTTTATTTTCAACGTGCGGTATTGGTAGAAGGGGCTGACTAAGATCCTATCTATGATCCATAATATCCTCACTGGTTCACAAGGAAATTCTTGTGCCTATAGAGGATGAACATGAAGGTGTACTTAGATGTATTTCACAAGCGATTCCCATCGGTGATGTGGTAGTTATGGGGAATGTATATGAATGAATAATGAAATGTTTGAAATGAGCTACCACCACCCACTACTATATATGAGCTTACTCATGATTACACATAGAGTTAGGAAATCAAATATATTTGGGATATTCTATGATAGTGGGCCACCCTGTCCAATTATGGGGTGAGTCTATAATCATGAGGCCAAAGATGAATAATGGTGGAAGGGAATCATGGAGGTTGAATAGGTATGGTGGGAAGGACATTTTCAGTGATTCCAATAATTAATGGGTGCATGAAGGTCAGAGAAGAATTAATATGAGGTGAACCAACTTCAAACCCAATGATAATGGCAAAAAGAAATCAGGAGAAAGCAGATCCATCATGGGTTGTCCCTATTACATTTTTCTAAGCACCCATGATATGGTTTCATTACATGAAAATTTATAATGATGAATTCATTCCTTATTCTTGATATAAATGGGATGTATTCATATTGTTCTCTAATATTCATGGGATATAGTAGCACCTCAATAGACACAGATGCATCTCACCCGAACTAGTCCCACCAAAGATAGTTTTGACATGACTCGGGAGGAAGTAGAATAGTATGTGAAGGAAATTACAGACCAACTACAATCTTGAGGAACTATTCATCGACTGACTAATTGGGTGAAGGTGTTGTTGGACATGACCTAACCAATGTATCTAATAGTGGATTAATTGGATATGCATGAAACTTTTTCGAGGAGTTGAATGAGTCTTGGTGGATAAATTCTCATCTATGCTCCTCTGTTTAAGGAATTTTCATTAATAGGCATGTAAACATATTGATATTATTTACCAGGGATATATCCTTCTCTATAAAAATATTTTCAATCTATTTTTTAGTCGAGTAGAAATCATGTCTGGGGGGGTCTTTGACCTCCCAAAAAAGACTGTGTTGGGACTCAACCCTTAAATCCAAAAGTATGGGGTCCTATCTAGATATCATAATCATGAGAAGTCAAACATAGACATCTATAGCTCAATCAGTGGTTTTGGATGGGAATTTTTTTATGGAACTACCCATGACCCTTCAGTAGTTTTTCACTACAGTATAAAATTCATATTATTCCCTTATACTATCTATTTTTTATTCTTTAAATTACTTTTTATGGTAGTTTAATATATTTTATAATGTTATTTTGAATGGTTCATAGAGCCCAACCACCAATGAAAACACTCAAATTAGCTGTGTCGGGGGGACGTGGTGGTGATATCAGACCCCACTCACCTTGAAGAAACTACTTGAGATGACATGGTAGTTGAGATATTTTTGGAAGAATAGTCAGGTGAAGAAGGTTGACCTCATCATCTGTAGTCCATCCCAGTAGATATGGTTCCAATATATGACCCTTCTACCACCATTCTCTAATATTTCATTGAATATAAGCCTTTACCTATTAAATAACCAGAGTACTCTTGATCGAATGATGTGGAAGAAAATTGTATTTTGCAATGAAGATCATGGATGAATATAAAATATTTCATCACACAGACCTGAGATCCATAATTTTTAAACCATATGGGGCCTCTCAACCAAGGGTTGGGTAACCTGATCATTATATCATTATATACCCATGATATCCACAAAATATTTTTGGACTTCCTCACAAAGGATGTGGGTGAGGGAATCCCTCATGTGGAGATTACCTAGCACCATCAAAGGTATGAGAACCTGAGAAAGCTCTTGGAAGTCAACCAAGAAATCTACAAAATGGAAGAAAATACAAACAACTGTGTTTTTTTCATCGATGATTAATCAAAAGTCATCATCCAAATAAGTGATTGGTTTATGGGGGCCAAGAGGTTTAAGAGATAGTTGATTCTCTAGTTAGACAATATTTGAGCTTAATGGTGTAATGCATTGATTAGAGAGAAAAAAACATCCCATTTTTATTTATTATGAATTAGAACATAAGAGGAGGTTGACGGTTTTGAATTCTACCCACAAAGACTGTAAGATATGAAGAATTTTATTTCATTAGAATAACCATATGGACAATTTTCTAGTACCTATGAGAGGCTCTAATAAGTGGATGTACCTTGGAAATGACACAATTTTCATTTTATTTATAATGAAAGAATCTATATTTATTGAAAAATTTATTCTTTCATCTCTATTTATCACACTTTGATCATGTTTGTGAGACTACCATTGACCAGTGCCTATTCTTGTGTGATTCATACTCAGTGTGAGAAATAGTGGATGACCACATAATTATATTTTAAATGAGAATGGTAAATAATCATTGAGAACCTAGGGTATGATATTGATGAATGACCATAGAAAGTGTTTGGGCTAGGAGAGTCCATAGTTAGAGAACATGTCTCTTAGAATATCTAACTATATTCTTCCAACATTCTTTGGTGCATGAATGGGGTAAAAATAGGGATGTTGGATTCTATCTGAAGAAAGGGGAATCAAAAGTTTGAATTGTGATGCAAAAAATTTGAAACATGAAAATAATGGGATTGTGATGTAATATAACTTCTTAACATTTTCAAAACATATATTCTATATCATTATCTAGGAATGGGGAATAAAAAATGAATGTCGAACTGTGAACATGTTTGAAACATGTAATGTTATGTGCAATGTCATTAAATGTCTTTTGAGATGTTGGCCCATGACGGTAGGTGAGACCAAATGACATGAGACAATTCTTTTATAGGGAAACATTAGATGTGGAAAGGGATAAGGATACATATAAGGGGATAATGAAGCATGAGTATGGTGTTATAGAATGTTGGAATGGGTTCCAACAATATTTGAATAATGCCACAATGGATTCAGAATGTCGGTGTAATTGTATTGGTCTGAACAATGATTAGAGCAATCTTCTAGTGGAACACTATCTCAGATGTTGAATAAGGGATGAAGCAATATAAGTGTTGAGGTATATGACTGACATCTATGGAAGGGTTTTTTTTCATGAGACTAAGATACCTTGAGTTTTTAAATTATTCAAAAATGATGACATGCATGCCACTTTACATCACATAGAGAGAACGTTGGACACATAATTTAACACAATAAAGTGATGATGGAGTATTGTATTGTTTAAAATTGTGTGATCAGAACATAAGTATCTATTTTAATGTCATGTAACTAGGATGATGCATACATTTTAAGGTCATACTCTCAAGGCTGTGGGTTAAATATCTCAAACAAACATGTGTAGTATGATTGGGTGAAAACCTGACACGAATAATTTTCAAGGAGACCCATTCATAACACAAAATATCCCTAGGAAGAACCCCTGTATACATTTTAAATTCATGACGATTAGACATTAACTTCCATGTTTTAGGCCATGGTGTTTGGACTTGTTCTCTTTCATGAATCTTGGCCACCTCGACACACAACCAATGAGAACACCAAATCCCATGTGAGTATATGTTGGTGTGAGAAACAAGGAACTGTAAGGGGGTTTACTAACTTTTGGAACAACACATTAAGGTCATAACCATGGGTATTGCAATTACACTAAGATACAAGGATGTGGAAATGTGGTAAATTGATATGTTCAAGATATGTATTGTGGGGATAGTTGGTTAGGATCAACTATCAACCAAACTTGAAACACCTAAATCTCAACCACACCATTCAAGAATGTAGTGAACAAAAGCAGGATCCACTTTCAACCATGTTCGAAACACAAGGTCCACTATTCAGAACTAGAGATCCATTAGGGAATTGGCCATGTACCAAAGGTTATCCAAAAATGAAATGAGATCATCACAGTTAGGGGTTTATCTAGATTTTAATGTTGATGGAAATCCAAACCGAGGGAGACTTGATGTGTGGAAGGCGGTGTATTGGAAAGTGGGACTTAAACACATGTTTTGTGAAAACAATCATTGTCATATCCCATGGCTCTTAAGTGGGGTAAAGGGGACAATGTGTATTTGCATCTGGTCTTGGAGATGAGATGTATGAGCATTACTACATATCCCATAGGGATGAGAATAAATGAATATGTAGTTCTTAAGGTAAACACAAATATAGCTTAAGGTCATACAATCTGGACAATGGTGGAAAATTTAAATTCAGTTCTTCATACAATTGTGATAACATTCACCCCAAGGGTATATACATGGGTTGTTTCAGTTCAAACCTAACATGAATGATGTTTAAAAGTTTCAAACAACAATACACACTTTAAAAATAACTAAATATAGTTTAAGGCCATAATGAAAGGACCATTAATTAGGTCAAGGGGTCTATAGTTAGGAATAAATATTAGAAGTATAAACATTACTACTAACCCCTAAGGATGGACATCAATCCACTTGTTGTTCTAGAACACAACACTATAAGAGACCAATGTCAATATGGTTGATCCTATTTGTTTATGGAATTCTAAGAATCTCATGGTTATGATGTGAAATCCCATGTATATATAATAAGGAAAAAATTTGTTAAGAATATCATACATATCATATGAGGCATAAAAATATAAAATTGGGTAATCATCATTTATTCGTCAAGAGGTATCCTAAAATTATCCTAGGTAATACTTCAGTTTAATGTCATGCACTAAAGACCACAACAGGGAGGTGTTCCAAAATGGACACCAATGGTGTGACAATTATAACCCAACTTGAATGTGGAACAAGGTATACCACATATTGAAAACCCTAATTAATGGAATATTCATAGTTTAAAGTCATGTTCTGAGACATCTAATCTCAGTTTAATGTCAAAAACCTAAAAAATTATTGGGCCAATGTACCAATGGATATGACAGATTCTCATCTAGAAAAAAATAAAAGGAATTTTGGAGTCACCGCGTATCCCTTATGGATTGGAATTAATCCCTTTATAAATGAAAACATGATGTGGATGAATACAAACCATAGTAAGTATGACCCTCTCTAGTGTGGGATCTGTACGAATTCTAGAGTGGAATAGGGTAGAATCATGGTTTATCATCAAGAATTTTGGATGTTATGATTTCTAGTTTAATTCTGTACAACACAGACTATATGTGATAAGAGTATTATTATGTCATAATGCTCGTTCAAACTGAAAAAAGTTAGGTTTTTTCATGGACCATAGGTCTTTAGTTTGCGTTCATAGAGTTAGGATTGAATAGAAGGGTCATACAATTGTATATGTGCAGTGTGTTAGAGAGAGAAAATACCATGAATGAGGGTCTAGTAGGCCCATCACCCCAGTACATATTTCATAGAGAATTCTACCATAGTTTAGAATCTCGATGCTTGGACTATTGGATCTCAGTTTAAGGATGCATAGTTCAGACCAAAGAGGATTATCCAAATTGGATATGTGTAGTGTGGTGTCTTGATAAACCCGATGTGAATGAGTTTACATGTTGAACAAAAACGAAAAAACATATTCCTAAGGAGACTCATATACATTTTTAATTAATTATTCTCTGACTTTTTATACATTTTAAGGTCATGCTACCATGAACATGGTGAGTAGGATTCTAGAAATGGTTAATGTGTCATCGAAGATTGATAAATACAATATAAATGAAGAATAAAGAGACTTAATTCCAAAAAAAATATCCCAAATATGGGTTTCATAGAGTTTTTATTCATGATTTTTATTCTGGGATTAGCCTCTTATGATCATATATGGCATGGGTAAAATAAAAAATATGATATGAGCAAAGAGTAAATAGGACCAACATGCCATAAATTTATCATGAGGGTGAATTTTTTTAGATGAATTCATGATTAGTCCCAAAAACAATTATTGGGTTTCTCTATAAATCCCATATGGATGGGAATTAAGCAACATTTACATCTCAATGAAAATAACATTTCATGGTCTAACTTGAACATAGAGTGGTTACATGCATTTTTATTGTTAGGATGGCTGGAACAGAATGGAAAAATCAAAGAACCGCTATATATCATGTGGTTAATGTAATCAAGTTGTACCTATTTCATTAATATAGAATGCTAGATGATCAATTCTATGGGTGATTTCCTCTTTGTTGAGAACCTTATGGCGATGTGTATTTTATCATCATGTAGTTAGGATAGTAATTTCATATTTTAAGTTCATCTAAATGGACCAGTCCATGTAGTTTAACC
Organism: Viscum album; assembly: GCA_963277665.1. Taxonomy (NCBI): domain Eukaryota; kingdom Viridiplantae; phylum Streptophyta; class Magnoliopsida; order Santalales; family Viscaceae; genus Viscum; species Viscum album. Next base: position 1,772,936,840 of record OY728152.1, read on the forward strand.
TCATCCGGTAAAGGTGTAGACTCCGAGTATAATTTCATATTGTTTATAATGTGGAATGCAGTATCTCAACAAAAAGGGATTTTTAGGGCATGGTAAGAGTAACCCAATGTGAATGAGTTCCAAGGATTCCCACATCCCTTGACACATTCTAGGGGATATTCATAAACTATTTGAAGTCATAATACATTAAATATAGGATCATATTATAATTTCTTATTGCTATGACAATATCCTTCATATTTTATGGTCATTTAATTTGAATCATGGAATTATAAAATGAGTATATATAGCTTGGTGGATTGAGAAACTCTTCATTAATGAGGGCCAACAAGGCCCAAAACCACTAAAAATATTTCTTAGGGGACTTTATAATAGTTTAAATTCAGGTATCTTAGACAATGATTGGACTTATAAGAATCCATATGGCATGATTAGAGAACATAATATAAGGTAACAAGGACTATGTAGGCATATAATTCTATGAATGGGGGCTAAGGGAAAGGGGGTCAGTAATATGTTGTTGGGACCATTGATGATAATTCATTTCATCCCAATATATCCTATATGGGAAGGAATCACATAATATGTAGTTCTTGAATATGGTATGGTAGATTATTGATTCCAATGGTAACACACATTCTAGAGAGAACATTATGATGTTGTGCGGTTTCTCGTAATGTAGTTAAGGCAATAATTGTAACACACAGTTTCTTCATGAAACTAAGATGTTGTTGATGAGTAGTTTATAGCCATGCAACTAAGATATTAGTTTCATAGTTTAATGTCATGTTGTTGGTATGAAGGAGAGAAATAATTACTAGGGGATGTGTATGGAGTGATAACTAAAAAATGATCTGAATGAGGACCCAAGATGCCCAATTCAAGAGAACACACTCCCAAGGAAGACTTGTACATAGTTTAATGTCATGATTCCTAAAATTGAACTTTTAGCTTATGCTCGTAATTCTTGAACCATAAGATTCCAATTAATATTAGAGATTAAGGAAGATATGAAAAACTCAATTTAATAATGTGTGACTAGGACACTATACTTTTATGTGAATTACTTCTTGAGGAACTCTGTGTATGTAGGTGGAGTGATGTGCTCATCGTCCATGATAATCAAACGCAATGCATTATTGGAATATGCCTTGTGAACAATATAAGGTCTTTCCCACTTGGGTTCCAATATTGAGGGATTTTTTTACCTGTATCATAGGTGTTATGAGATCCTTCACTACATCACTCTATATGAAAGAGAATAGGGAAACATTCATGTTGAATTCCCTTACTATATTCTTATGGTGCCTCTCTAGATTTTTCTATGCCGAATGACTATTCTGTTTGTTGGATTTTGGTTCATCTAGATATACATATGCCATAATTTTTAGTGTATTATAATCATAGATATTTTCTCAATCTTATGGTAGATAAATATCAATGGGAATTACTTCCTTTTTTCGTACAATTGTGAATATAGAGTAAAATCGGTAAAATTTTGTTTCATCATCTGATATTCCCAAGGATTTATTGGGAGATTTTCTGGAAAGAAATTCTTGGTCTAGACCAAAATTATATTACAAATTTTGGAGAGGGTTTTTTTGATTTCATCGATTTTTTATTTTTATAATAAATGATAGTAGGAATTATGTTTTGATAGAATGATGTACTTGGAATCCAAATTATTTGGTACAACAGCCCAGAAGATGTGGCCACTACTGGTGAGAATGGTAACATGGACTCTAAATCAATGGATGATGTTGGTGGTCAAAAATTATCTCATAAATTGTATCATAAATTCATTAAGATGAATAACTTAATCAACTTGAAAAAAGAATTCGATCATGGTCAGAATGAAACTTCACTAGAAAGATGTCGATGCTGGATATTATCCCACGACATCAAATCCCCATACTAAAAAGGGACTATATTAAAACGTAGTATAGAGGGGAACTAGGGTTCAATAAATGAATCATAAATAATACTTAAATGTGTGGAACCTCTTTGAGAATATGATACATCCATGGACCATTGTTTCCCAGAGGTATCCTATCATTCAAATATGGTGGGAGAGCTTCAGTTCATTTTGATGAGCGCCATTGGGCCTGAAATGAAATTCTTATGTGACCTGGGGAATATCATTACCATATATATAAAAGTAGACAATTCCATTTATACCATCTATATATAGAGTTTACATGAGGATAGACCCACTCAATTGGGAAAACTATGCTTCATGCCTATGGATTCATTCACACTCAACTCTATATGGCAGGAGAGCACTACATTGTAGAAACTCAATGAAAGGGATAGTCTAATCAGTGATTTATCCCACTACAGAGGAATTTGGTGGAAATGATAAAGAATAATCAGTATCCCTCTAGTTTACCTACTATATATCTTCATCATCTTGAATGATATTAGCAACGAAACTATGGTGTGTAATTTGAATGAACATATCATCCTTGTTGGGATCTATAAAAGATACAGTTATGTTGGATAAGGAATCACCTTGACTATTTTTTGACTGATGAGTTCGAGTCAACTCCTAATGAGAAGTGAAAATTCCATAAACTAGAGAGTACAGTTCATCATGGGAATGTGTTCTAGCTTTTTGATGATATATTAAAACTTCATCTATTTTATGAGTAACTGATAGTCTCCCATAACATGAAAATCGGGGATAATAATATGAAGGTCTAGCTCGAGACCAATAATGAGCACCTAATACTATTAATCATTTATAGTGTGTCCTTCTAATGGTAAGAATGGTTAGGGAAGAAGAACATGTTCATGGGTGATTAAGATAATCCCTAAGCCTACCCTATTGATATTGGGGTCATTTAGCCTTATACTGGTATGACTCTATGTGATTCCATCAAGGTTAATCTTCCAGAATGGAATGAACTAATACAATGAGGGGATGGAATGATATAGGAAATTGAAATTCAGAGGATATTCATTGGGATCCAGATGTGTGTCTATAAATTCTTTCATCACTTGACCATTGGAAGATTTCTGCAGAACGAACCTGAAGTCAAACTTCTGAATAATCCCTTTATATTGTGCTAGTCATTCTATCAACATCAGGTGATTTAGGATATAATTCATTGGATTCCTAGGGGACAATAACTATATCTCATAATGTTGAAAATAATTTCACAATATCTTCACTAATAAAATAAGTGTATGATATCTCTTTTCTATTGGGGAGTATATGTCCTTTAAGTCAAGGAGGATGCAACTGAGATATTATAAAATGTTATATCTCCACTTGTTGTTCACCTAATAGATAACGGAATCAGGGGACCATTATAGGGTGGTCACATATAGGACTGGAGACATCTCAGCGAAAGGTAACAATAGAACCTAAGGCGTTAGGAGATACATCATGAAGTCTTTAAATGCGGGCTAGAACTCCTCACCCCACTCTTTGATATTACCCTTTTCATGAGAATGGAAAAGGTATTACACTTTTCAAATCGATATGAAATGAATTTGAGAGTGTAGGATAAGTGGCCTTGAAGGCCTTATAGATCTTATAGATTTCTCCAAGGGGGAATCTAGTTGATATCCTTGATCTTATATATATGGATCTTGATTCCTATTTATCTAATGAGAAACCTGGGAAACTTCCCATAGGTAACCCTAAAGGAACACCTCAAGGGGTTCGTCTTTAGATGATTAGAGTGGATGAACTGAACTCTTTCTAATGATATCAAAGAAGGTTCTAATGCTAGATAAATTTGAATACTAAACCATCCATGTAAAATCTCATCAATTTCCTATGAATTAATTTAAATATTCAGTGCATGGCCCACTAATAAGTGGTTTATCCATTATTTAGAAAAACAATACATTGTTGGAAAATAGAATGTTCCTAAAGACTCTAAAAAGGAGGTAGAATCCTCATCTTTAGAGTCCATCCAAATATGGTTATATCTAGAATATCAATCCATGAAAGAGAGGTACTATAATTTATTTATTCCATAGATCAAACTCTCTATCATTGGAAGGGGAAAATCATCCTTTGGAAAATTTTAATTTAGGTCTTAGAATTTGATACTGACCCTGATCAGATCATTCTTCATCCTAACCAGATCAATGGTTTTTAGACATTTGTTGTACCGAAAATCATTGACAGAGTTGTATATGATATTTTTATCAAAATTGGTCTCAACCATCGCACCATGATGGCGGTTAATTTATCTGGGATCCTACATGAACCTATGATGACTTACTAAGAGATCATGATGGTTGATTGTGACCTGAGTGTCTAGTTCTAGAATCTCATCAAAACTCCATCCAAATACATCGCGACGTTACATTAGGAAATCCACATAATGTTGTTGTTAATCTGGAGGCATAACGACACTGATAAGTGTTGGCCTCAAATCTGTCTTCATACCAAGGTTCACCAAAACCAACTTATCGATGTTGGTGGATATTCCATATTTTAATGTGTTAGGATAGTCTTCCAATACCTCATCATTGTCTGGGGTAGAAAAATTTGTGGGAAAATATTGTTCATCTGGGCTGACAAATTTTGGGGGTAACATTGGTGCTCGCTTGGGTGGATATGGAATCCTCACTGTGGGACTCCTACATTGGTGAAACAATGGTGATAGAAGATGTTTAAAAAATTCCATAAGGTTTTAGACCATAGGGTCCATGATAGATGTCAATGAATTAGTGGCAGATTAGATTCTATTTGTTCAACCCGGCTCGACGAAACTAGCCTGTGTGACGTACAATTATAGCCATACTAGAAAATATCAATATTACATAGGAATAGGGATTTTTGTTATCAAACAAACCTATCCTATGTAAGAATTTGAGGTAATATTCCAAAATTCCTTGTACATTGGGGCATTACATACTTTATTTCCGAAGATGGAAAAAAATTCCCAATTCTCCCAAAGAATCCTCAAACTGGTGAATCAGAAGGATATATGAATCATCCAAATCTATCCATGAGATAGATGAAATAGTGGTGTTATCAACCTCATTGAACCAAACCTATATATTATTGCTCTTATAACATCCAAAATCATGGTAGCTTTCTCCAAAAGAGTTGAATTTATATGCATCGCCTTGAAGCATGCCTACATGACCATTGAGAAAAGTACATAACATATTAGTGATATGAGGAGTTGATATCTGAAAATAGATGGAGACTCGTCCTACCCATCAATGTTTTTTAGGCGGTATCCTATGAGAAAACAATGAATTCATCATTTCCTATCAGTCCCATGAACTATGTCATCAAATATAATTTCCACATAGATTATGTTTCACCCTGTCACAACCCTAAATCATCATGTTAGAGGAAATAAAATATGCTTCCTTCAATCCAAACATGCATAGTGTTCAGGTCCGGATGAGATTGATCTCGAAGCCTATATTGACAAGTCAATTACAGATCATCATGAAATTGAAATGGTCTCGTATTTATAGCTGTAGATATTTCACCTATACGAGGGATCCATCATATTCTTAAAATAAATAAATGATTTCCTTGTATATTTACTTCCTATTCTCATCTATATTGTAGGATTTTGTGGTTGCTAACTCTTCTTCAAAATTTAATGGAAATTGTGAAGGATTATTTTGGAGATCAACACATCTCTTCTGAAAGATATATGACCTCATTAACTGAGTGATTTATAGGTAGCTAGTGGGGTTCTACTGTAAATCACTATTCCCTAACAAAATCATGATTTGGTCCAAAGGGGGTATCTCTTTGGTTGGGAGTATAAAAAACACTATAGTCTAAACCAATGAATTTTTTCTGGCACTGGAAATGTTCTGGTGATCATTAGCTAAATCTCACAAAACCAATACTAGATGATTGTCGGCTGGTAATTTTCATGATTTAGTAGGTCATGGCCAATCATGATGCAACTGATGGTGTTCTACCCAGTTAGTTAGCATGGTCATCTATGGCAGCATTCTTAATGGATTGGGATGGGAGGATGTTGAATACTTAGTTCAACGCAACATTGACTATTTGGTCTTAGTATCATCATTTGTTAGGCTTGAAATACTATCCTGAAAATTCCTGATGATCAGATTTCCATGAATTTATAATCGATAACACCGATTGGAGGCACTTGAGGAACATTCTTGATACTCCTCATCATTGAGGACCATGAAATGATTTTCCAACTCAGAAGTGTTCACAAAGTTATATTATTAGTCATCATTAATGGATTATTATATAGCCAAGAGGACTCTAGGGGTGATCCCCATATCCGGATGCCTGATGTTACTGAGTGTATGAGATGGATTCATCCAAAGAATGATACTTTTCATTCTCTTTCACCGTTTATTACTACTCTTCTAAGACCAACAAGTCAATGAGGTGGATGTATAATCATTAGATATGGAATTTATGTTGGACATAGGAGGTTCTAGTCAGCCAAATCAATATTGAATGAAGCCATGAGCATGATGAACATCTATATGTTCCAACCAGTCATCATAATTTCATGTCCTATTATTAGAAACCTCATTCCATCCACCCAAACCTTCACAACCAGTATCTGACTCGGTGGAGTTATATACCACCATTGTTGTAACATTAACAACATGAAAAAACCATTATCTAGTTGGTCTTAGATAAATTCAATGGACCAATCTCGTTATATAAATGTATTTACAATGTTCATATGGTAATGGAAGTGGTCAGGGAAATTATTATGCTCAGTTTCATGGGGATTCTTTCAATGTTATATCTTCCTAATCCCTTTTTCTAATGGAAATATAGAGTAACCATAAACCTGTAAATCCTTAATGGAATAGGTCTTATTTTTTCTATCAAGGAAATGGACTCCAGGAGCCGATCTCCGGTGAGGGTTTATAGGCAAAAGTGGAGACAAATGCACATTATCCTACCAAGGAACTTGTTCATGGCGAGGTCGTGCCTCTATATTCTTTGTTGGGAAATGCTGTATTTGGTGAGGTTGTTTCCCTCAACATGTAGACACATAGTGATGATCTATTGAAAATATATTTATCATATTGGGGTCCTAAAACTATACAATGATGGTTGTATTTTCTTTGAAGTATCTTCTTCTAGGAGCTGGAAGAGGCAAATGACGTGCTTTCTTGGCCTTCTGTATGGATTCCTATATCCACTATTCCTTATTAGAAAAATATCATAACCCACCTGGGAAATAATGAGTGGTGAGGGTAGGAACCAAATCCGTTTTGACATTCCCATTGTTCATCATTAGAAGTGTTTCTTATGTCAACGTCATATCATCTGAATACATAATGACCTTATAAAAGGGGATAATGATTTTGATTCCAACAATAGGAAATTTATGGAACATAAAGTGATATTAAATAAATGTTTTTCATGTGGTTGATCAGAACTAGTAGAGAAACTATCTATGGAGATCATTACAACTGGTGATGGACCCTATGGGTAACTAGTTGTACTAAAAAATGTAGGTCCTACCTTATTCTAAATAAAACATTGGATCTTGGTGGATTATTACAACTATGGGGTACCCAACATGGACAAGTACCTTGAGATTAAGTGGCTCAGATGATGCATCGGGTCTCCCGCCAATTTTAAAGGGCCAAAACAAGGATTCATGAAATTTTTGGGTGATTTTATATCATCAACGCACATCGGATATGACTTTCCCTCAGATGGGATTGCCACCAATAACATCATAACGGCTTCAAGGTGAGTAGTGATAGTGGCTGTTGGATCATCCTTATGGAGGTTTTCTATCTTGATGAGGGTTATTAACCCCCAGTGCATTGATAAGCTCATCAACATGGTAATATGGATTAGTGGCTCTAGGATGATCTTGATCTAGGTCTCGAGTAAGGTATTCACACTACATGAGCATGATAGGAGACTCATATCATGATTTCATTCCATAAACTCCTACATCTTCTATATCAGGATGCACAAGATCATCTAGATCGAGTGGGAGAAAATGGAAGAGAAGAATATATGTCTTCCCCTACATCCCTTGTATAGGATGAATATGGTTCTTTCAAAGAGAATCATATTCTTGGTGTTCCATAGTAATAATCTCATAAATGATCATCTTTAGATCTACAACCTACTGAAGTGAGGCTCAAATCACTGCATCAACCACTGTCTTCTATGAGATATCAGACTGATCAAAGGGTTTGAGAGGTTCCATTCAATTATTGGTATTCTAACTGGAAGGAAATGATGTAGAGAGATCTATGAGGCCTTATTTCTAACATTGATGATGAGTGTGGACACTTGTATGAGGGTATTTTTGATATTTTTAATCCCTATGTAGAGGGTTTTCTCTATAATGACCTACATATAAAGATTTTACAAGGAAATATATGGTAATACCATATTTACCATGAAAATATTGGTAGTAAATTCATCAATAGCAATGGGTTGATCTGGTTATCATACGATAAGGATGGAGTGGAGAGTAACACACTTTCCCCAGCCCTAGATATACATGTGTGGGGACCACTCATAAATGATTCTTCATAAAACTATAAATATCATTACAAATATTGTTTTTATATTCTAGTTGTATCCAAAATATGTGAGGTGCTGATCCACTTGGATAACTACCAACTCGACCACATAGAACTGCTGATCAATGTCGTAAAAGTTCAATTGGATTTCTGTGAAGAAATAATGGTGGTCAAAAAGGTGAAAACACGTCATCTAGATATTATTATTGAATAACACAACATTTCTCATAGTGAAGGACTTTGGGATATCAAATTTTTAAGTCTCATTCAGTCAGAATACAACTGGCAGCTCATAATCATCCAAACTATCCCATATGATCTCGTTCTCTAAATTGAGGCCTTACACATGATTAAACCAAGATCAGATTTAAACTATATGGAATATTGTTAATGGAAATTATGTGGATTTTTTTGGTTGATTGAAGACGATTGTAGAATCCACTGTGCAAGTTGACGCTTTGTTGCATGATGGTTCATGTGTCAAAGGTGGAACCAATAAAATCATTACATCCCTGTACGATTGGGTGTTCACAAATGCCTCATGTGTGAGTTAAGTGGTGATAAATGATGAATAAAATGTATATTTTTTATCAATACTATTATTGAAAATATTCATATTATATTGGGTATATTTATAGAGGGAAACTAGAAATGATAAAGATGAACGCATAGTGAGACCATGGAAGGGAGCCAAATATTCATCAACCTGCTTGTACCTGCAGAGGGCTTTGGGAATTATATGAATCTTAACATCAAAGATAAAAAAATTCCACATATTAGTATTATTCCCTATACTTTTATGTCAACAAATGGGTTTAAGGTTCCATCATCAAATCACATTATACCTCGAATTCCAAGAAGTGAACATAATTTACATTGAGCTGTTGCTTCTTTGAATTTTCCCTTCAACATCAAAGTTTTTTCCTTATATCCTTTGATGGTTTATTAGGGTAGTGAAATTATTTATAATGGGGATGAAGTTTGTTCTATTGGGTGATAATGTGGGGAGGACATCTTCATTTATCATTTGGGATATGGGTAGGACCTCCATATGAGTTGTTTTAGGAGTAGAGATAAACTCTGATTGGACATCCGTAGAAGTGGGGTGGACCTCCACTCTGGCTGGTGGGGACATGGGGAGGTCATCCATGATGACTATGAAATTTTCTAGGACCTCCAAATTGATATTTGGGAACATGTTGAGGGATTCCCTGCTAACCAGTCAAGGCATCGGGAGGACCAAGGAACTAATCAAATTGGATATAGAGAGGACCTCTATGTTACATATTGAAACTATGGGGTGGAAATTTGCATTTATAGGTGGGTAAATTGAAAGGGAATCCATTAAAAACATTGAATGAGTGATTAAGATCTCTTCTCTAGTTGGTTGTGGCATAATGAGGGTTACCGTACTGAGCAGTTTTGACTCGGGGAGGGCCACCGTTTTGACTAGAGGTAGCCATAGAGGGATGACCAATGTACTTGATATTATAGAGGGATTTACAATTTCAATATCTATTAATTGAATTATGATGAACATTGTTCTGAATGTAAGAGCATGGTGGTCCTATTCTTTGGTTTCTGACGGTGCGGGTAGTACCTCCACATTGTAACTCATCTTACTTGGATAACTCATAACTGTTGTTGGTGGTGCCGAAGGTTGAGAGATTTAACCCAACCATCTTATGGGGTGGACTAGGTCTTGATAAAAACTAAAAATGGATATTTAAATTCTCATCTATTGTATGAATTTTGAATAATGAACATGTGGTTGTGTGGGCCACATGATCCATGGAATATGATTTCCCTTATCAGGCATTCTCCTGAGATTTTTCCTGATATTGGCTTCGGGTGGTTGGACGAGGGTCAGAGTAGTAGGTGTATATTTCTCCTATTCATAGGCATTAAATATTGTTTATTAAATTATGGGTCCTAGTGGAATCTCTTCTTTGCATGTCCTATCTTGTTGTTGTAATTGTGGAGACTCAAGCATTCCCTACCTCATTGGTGTAAAGTAGAAAATCATAGGATTTATCCAAGGAGGGGGTCATAAATCCATTTTTTGTTGTAGTGGGGAGAAGTGTCTTCCTAAACGGCCCTTGGGGTGGTTGTGTCAAGGAGGTGATAAAGCCACCAGGTATTGATGACTATATCCCACATGGGAATGAATAACACCCTCTCTTACAATTGTAAAATTGTTTCCATGACACTCCTCTGGAGTATTTTAGAGGGTGAGTCAGGTTGTGGGAACCCGATAAATATATATTACACTATGGTTTTAGTATGGGAAGAGTCATTTGATATCAATGCATTGATATTTCTTAGGCCATTGTTTCAACAAACATTGGGTGGTTGGTTTCTTAGAGCTTGGATCCCTCATAGTTAGAGGATTCAATTATCTCTATGGATGAAAGGAAAGTGATTAACAATGCCAAAATATCATAAAATCCTCCATGGTTAATGATATATCTTAATTCATGAAGTCACATACCAGAATTCCTACCATTTAACTACCCCGATTTTTGGAGAGTTCAATGTTGGGAAAAAAATTCTTTGTGGGTCTTATTACCAAATAGTTGGATCCTGAAAATTTCTAATATACTGATTTATAAAAACCTACTAGTCCCCATGTTTATTATAATAGTATAATTTCAAGTTCATAGTTACTATTATAGAAGCCTAATTCTAGCAACGTTTGAGACCAATCCTTAATCAGATGTCCATCATAGAAAATATCCATTGTTGAAAGAGAAAATTTTCATGTCAATCTCACCATTTTTGTTTCTGATTAATTATCTAGGGTGAACTGCCTCACATTATAATTCATGTAGTTATCATAATTTTTTACCAGACATTCCTACTTTCCCAAGGCAGATGGATTTCATCGCTTTCATTGGTGATGTCTTCTCCTTTATCAAAACGGGATGATGCAATTTTGATTCCACAATCCATGTATTCCTCCTTGGAACTAATTGATCAGTTTTGGTCTCCGTCACAGATTTAAGTCATGTTTTTGGAACTCATTCCTACTTCCATATTTCTATGGATGTTCATTAATTATGTTCTTCTCTCTAGACATTCTAATGGGCCTTGATAAGGTAGAAACCATTGGTTAGGATATTAGACTTGTTGGGCATCACTGGTATGTCTAGATGACAGGAAAATTGGTTGACTATAATCCTACATAGATGAGGGAATCTCATGAAGAAATATTAGGTGGGTAACTTATGTAATCTCATGCTAATCCTGAGATATCTAACACCAAAGGGGGATTACTTCTACGTCATCTAACTCTTTTATCCTATTTTTTCATTAGGTTGTAGATGTTGAAGGCATATATATTTTAAGGCGTGAACCTTATAGATCCCATGTTTAACAATAGGTATATGACAACAAGGAACACATCATCTATGAAATTCCCCTTATATATCCCTTGTATATAATGAGCTAGATGACTGCATAGGTACATAAATTCCTTGGATTTCTCCTATATCAACCCATGTTTTAAATTATGTCAATATTTGGGGACACAATTTTAATTTCTTGTAGAGAAATAATTTCATCGATCAAAACACCCCATAGAGGTGGTTCAAGAAGTTCATTCACTATGGGGATGAGGTCACACATGTAAGTTTACCGATGGATGCATCAGAACAAGCTATGTAGAATGATATAATAGGTGTGTCCAATAATGGAAAGACTTCACATAATAAATGTTGATATGGATACCCGTGGAGGTAGATTAGAGAGGTGCACCACAAGGAGAGGCACTTAGGATTTCCATTGGTTTGGATTAGGCAATGAAGATGTGTCCAAAATACCCTATATATATGATAGGGATCAAAACCCATGTAGTTTAATGTTGCATTATAAGGTCATGATATAAAACCAGTGCATACCATTTATTGTAATTAAATAAGATGTCATACACCATGAAATGGTGAATCTACGAGGGATTTTGTGGTGATTAAACATGTAACCTATCATTCACAATGGGATTTCTCTTGGTTGGATGGCGTGGGTATTATGCATTTATCATGATGATGTACCTGGAAGAGATATGGTCTCCAAGGGGAGTGGTATGATCTTAAAGGGGATATGGTCCAGAGACAACCATGATAGATGCAGATGATGGGTTAGACCTCAAGGAGGCTTCCTATGTATCCATTTTAGTTGGGAATATAACCCACATAGTTCAAATAAGGTTGGGTATTATATCTATTGAAGATTCCTAAGGATCATGTGGTTGCATATTTCGCATTGAAGTCACCCTATGAGGAGGAGTATGGTTATTCAGGCTTATATATAGGAGGATGCATGTAGATATGATTTTTAATAGGGATTATAACTAAAATTAGTCCCATAGATGGTCTATTATTGGGGATTACACATAAGAGAAACCTATGAGAATACTTGTGACTAATTTCATAGTATCTACTAACCTCTAATGTCATGTGATCCATGCTCAGTGTAAAAATCAAGAAGAAGTAGTAGAAATAACGCTCGTATCATGGACGAAGAACCAATAAAAGAGGGTGTGAGGGTTATGCATGTGATATTTACTAGGAGTATTTCATTCCATTTGGACACGATCTCATTCCATGTGAGGAGGATCTCATTCCCTATGAGGGTACGCGGTGTGGAGACCATCACTTTCCAGTCACACATGAAGCATAATGCAGCTTTTTTATTGTTTATAGACATATTTTACCATAAATTATTGACTACATTGGTCTTATATGGTTTAACATCATGCATCTTGAAGAAGGGGGGCTCACAAAATACACCTCAGTATTATATATCCATTCCTCGTACAACTTTTGGAGGGGTATTATATTTTAATTCTAGGTTTTAATGGTGTGGAGTGGCGGTCAATCACTGAGTCCACATTAGCATTCATGTGATGTGAAGAAAAAGGTGTTAGTAAAACCATGTTTAGATTAAAAAATAGGTGGGAGAATTGGGCCCCACCTAATGTTAAGTATGACATTAGAATATGTGGATCATTTCAAATAAGCACTTAAAGTGTAACTGAACTAATCTGGTATGGATATGGGTGATTCGAGAACACGTCCTTCGTGAATAGGTGTTAAATGAAAAGGCAACATGGAATGTCCCATGAGGGCGGATTCACGAATCTAAGGGCCTCACAAGGATTGATTTCACGATGCTTTTGTTCTTCACAGAGGACAATTTTTTTCACAGAGGAGTAGGCCCTGTGATATTTGGTGATCCAACCTCGGTATGATATAATGGCTCAGGAAAGCAGTTCTTCATGATGGTTAAAGTATCACGAAGCCTCAAGTGCCTTGTATGCCCTTCTTCATCCATGAAGGGAATTTTTATTCATGGAAACCAACCCCACCTTAGGTAAAGGTACTCATGATAAGCTGAAAGTGGGTTATATTGAATCTATGATAGCTTTGATGATCCATATTATTCCCATGCATGATGCTCAATTGCATCAAGAATTGTGAGAAATCTAGAATTCAAAAGGTCAAGAAACTATCCTCAAAATGTTTTTATAAGGATTGTATTTATAGTTAATGGGTTTCATGAATATGGAACATGGTTTGTGAAGAAAATTTGAGCTTTATGAAATTTCCAGGGCTCATACAAACATGCAAAGCACACAATCAATCCATAGCATGCTCACAGAGCACCATCAAAGAGGCTGAGCCCACTATCAAGTATTCATTCTCTTCCAAGTCGATTTATCAGATAGGAATACCCACAAGGTTTATTTGGGTGGTGGAGATGTAGTAATTGTTAATAATACTTCCTTATGGTTTTTGGGAAATATTGCCTTTGACTTGTCTTTAAACCAGTTTCGAATTCGTCAACATTTTCTATGGAACATATTTTGAAACTAACAATGGCCTAGTGGGATTTACATAATGTGTAAAAAAATTTATTATAAAAAATTTCTAACTTCATCTATAGGTTAGAACTCCTATATTCCCTAATATCATGTTTTAGACAATGAAACTAAAAAATTGTGGCCCAAAATTCTCCTTCGAGCATCTAAATAATGTCAACAATTTCTTGGACAAAAAGCCTTATTTGGGTAATCGTTTAAAAACATATCGTAAAAGTTATTCAACCCAAGACACGTATCTTTTTATTCCATCTAGAAAAACTATATACTTCCCAAAAAGGATACATTGTACACTCATGAATGAAAAGATGCAAAGAGTTCTCTGGAAAAAAAAGGTGAGTCTTAGCTTTCATAACTGATGTCTATATGGTTTTTGGTAAAATATCAAGTGATAAGAAGAAAAATGTTCAAAAACTGTTTGAAAAAAAACATAAAATGGTATCCTAAAATAAATCCATGTTTAGCCTGCTCTGTCATCTTCAAATGAGGGATAGAATAAAATTTAAGTGCTGAAACAAAAGACACAACATTTGAAGGGTTGTGTATATGACCCCAGAAATAGAAAACAAATTATCACTAGGCCCCATGTCTTATGAAAAAATTAGAGAATCCTCCCAATCATTAAGTATATCAAAATCTCGCAAAATGGTTTTGGAGAGTCTAAAAGTTCCATAGTATTACCATAATACCATATTAATTTCATTCCAAATGAATCTAAACCTAGGGGGATTTCATTCACACATTTAAATGTGTTCCATGATCATTGTCATAGAATTTATGATGTGAAACTCAATTAGACACCAAATATAGTGTTTGAGTAAAAAATCATGTTTATACAGGATGAAAGTAAAGATTGGATATGCAGGTGTCACATCACAAAATAGCCTCAACCTGGACCAAAAGATTCATGGTGAGACTCTTCAATTAAAATGGGGTTTAGTGACTATAGTGAAGGGACCGATATGATGGTCTAGTACTACACCTCGTTAGTGAAACTAAGTAGGGGTTCATGGGTGCATCCCCCATGATAAAGAGAACCATGTTCGCCCAGGTGGTTTGACAAGGTGACCCATCATGAACATAGCCTACACACCAAGAGGATGTTGCAATCCCTACCTATCACAACCCATAAGGTGAACCCCCCCCCCCAATTCTAGGAAACTACAATGTACACCAGAACAGCCCAGATGGTGCATCCACCCTACTTAGAGAAATTGAATAGTGAACCTATTCAATGGAAATTCATGGACAACATCATTCAACCAGGGTTCCCTATTTTCCTAAAAATAGGACCATTGGCCTACTCATTTACATAAATAGAAACTGGGAAGAATCACCCAAGATATGGTCATGAAACCCCTTTTTGCCCAGGTCTCAAAAAATTCCCCTTGTAGCTCTCTAAAACCAGATAGAATATAGAATTAGGATGGGTAAAAGTGATAAAAGTCCCTTCATGATGAAAAACACAAGACCCCTTTGCACCTAGTGGTAAATCACTATTAAAGTTCCCCTCCATAATCAAGGACCTACATGATACCCATTAGGGTACACCTAGGGAGATTCGTGGTTCCCAGGCTGAAGTCTCGCCCGATTTTTATAGACCAGGTGGTCTATTTCAGAAGGAATATCCTACTCATGTAAGCCAGTAGCCTCCAATGAGAATCACATATAGTTCCCCTAAGGAATTGTGGGAGTAACCTTTTCTCTCCAAACTAGGACCTATGTGATCCCCCCATTAAGTCATGTACCATGATTCTAATTGTAGGTCTCATCTTCCTTTAGATCCCTTAGCAGAGGGTGACCAATCTAAACCCTCCACCAAAACCTCTAAAATGAGATCCTAATGAAAGAGGAACACCATAATTTATCCCATTAGGGTATGCATTCCTAAGGTTATAGGATTCTTAACCTTGTACTAGGTTATGGTTAGGGTCTTTGGGGTACATTTGAGTATGCATTCCCTTTGTCATGAGCACCCCGAAATTGGGTGAGGTGTCAAGGAGTTCCCAAACATGGGTAATCGGGTTAGACTATGTAATTCCTAGTAATCTCTATGAACCAGAGCCTATTGTTCTAAAAAAGTTGTATGAGGATAAAAAATACCATTTACATTGATAGGTAATGAGATAAAGCTCTCCCATTGGGGATTAATTTTAGGGAAAACCTCCTAGAGTAAGCCCCTACCCATTCTTGTTGGACCTCTCCTATAGCATTATTTACTTTTTCTTCATACCCAACGGTATAAATAATATTTTTATTAGATGTTACTATCTCAATTACAAAAATAAAATAAGAGATAGGTTACATAAAGCCCTCTATCTATATCCCTCTCGGAACAGGATACAGTGATTTGAGAGAATTGAAACCAGGGTATTTTATCTATCCCTATCCCTTTGGGTTTTGATATTTTATATTAGGAGACAAAGAATATTTTTTGATTTCGAGGATTTATCGATTCCTTTTGACATCTAAGTAGAGGTTGGTGGTGATCTAGGAACCCATACGACCCCCAAACAAAAAATAACCTAATGTGTAATCCCTGATTTATTAAACTACAAGAACTCTGATTCCTACTACAATCAGGATACGTATAATTCCCACCATAGGCCTGAGCACAATGGGCATGTTGATTGGTATAATCCCCATCATCTAATACGATTTATTCCTCATATATCGTATAAGCCCCGCAAAAAATATTCATAACTAAAATATAATCATTCACTAGGGAATCCTCCTAATGAGTAATCCCCCAACCATACCATAATAATTCAATATGAAAACCTCCTCAGGTGTAATTCCCATGAAAACCCTCAAATATCTCTTGGTCATGTAAATTTTCATGGCCCCAAACTCAACAAGGGAATCATCCTCAAGAATAATCCCCAAAACCCCCCAATAAGGGAATCATCCTTAGTAATAATCCCCAACATAATCTTCTCAAATATGTATACTCTTCTATGAGACAAACCTTCTGAGGGCCTCCATAGGTGTCGGCCATCACAATCAAACTCTGTGGGCTTTGATTCACATCCAAATGACATATATAGGAAAAACCTAGAGGTACAAACCAAACACTAGAAAACAATCTTGATTATCTTTGTTACACCTTCCTAGATGAATCTTATTCAATCCAGAAATCTATAGCACTTCCAGGTTCCTTGTGCCATGTTAGAATAAGTCCCACACCAAAAATTGTCTAGGAATCTTATTCATAGAATTATTTTTCGCATGCCATAAGATTTTCTGGTTTATATTTTATGACATGACCTTAAAAGTTAATATTTTCCCTACTATTTGTTACCAAAATATGTGGGTTCTAATTAATTTTACAAAGATATATAGGAATACCATTCATGGGTCCAATACCAACATCAAAATAACTCTCGTCTCCCTGGATGAAGATACACTCCAGAGCATCCCACTATGTGGATGAAAACCTGCATCATCATAATAATAACCAAATAATCAGTAATCAGTACATAAAAGGATACTACTGATGGAGATCCTTGGATTCTTGTAGATATCTACATTGTTGTGGATCCTATGACACATACAGATGGTTCTAAATCCGTTACGTGCTAATAATTGATTGTTATTCTATAGGTGGCTAATGTCAATCAAGGGAATTAATAAATGTTAAATTTACATATCATAATTATTTAATTGATCCCATGACTAGATAGTAATTTCACTAAAATGAGTTTATGAGCAAGAATTCTCATCTACTCGACTAATGGGTGTTTTTAAGAATCATTGGGGAAAATCCCCAATTACCACCTGCCTTAAAAATAATGCCCCTCCAAGATATAAAACCATTTCTTGTTTTTTGTTCAATTAAAAAACCATTTAATCCCATTCATAAATATTGAACCCGAAATGAATGATTTCTAAACATCAAAACCCTTCAATAAACCATCATGAAAAAAAAATCAATCATAAATGAATATATAAGAAATGGGTGAGCAATAAATCCCATTAAAGTAATAATCATAGAATGAAGTACAATAAAATAGTATATGGGATTCAAGAGGCATAAAAAGATGTCGTAATAATATGAGAATCATATATATGATAATAAAATAATTTTATAAGCATATAATGTCACTAAATCATTATAATGTGTATAGGACATAAAAAATGTAATTGTAAGAATAATTCAAGGATCACCACTGAGAAATCGTAATATAATATTCCTAAGATAACTACCAGTTCACCATAAATGGAGTCTAATAAGCTAAAAACATTACCAATTTAATTAGGGGGATATGTTTTAATGACCTAAATTGGATTAATTAAAATTCCATTTGTAAATGTGTTAATGTGTTATTATGAAATGATGTTATTAAAAAAAACATATAATAATTTCGTTAGTTAATACCATTATATGTTAATTAAGATTTAAAATAAAATTAAAAATCATAACCATTGATAATATATCAATATCATAGTGACTGTTATTATTTTTAAATTAAGGGTTTTGATAATGTTTATTTGACAAAGTTTGTTGGAGTGATGTCCTTGAGTTGTAGGATTGTACACTATGAAGCCAATTTATCGGAGAAACCATAGGAGATAGAGTCCCAAATATGTTCCCTTGACCATGAACAATATTAG
Organism: Viscum album; assembly: GCA_963277665.1. Taxonomy (NCBI): domain Eukaryota; kingdom Viridiplantae; phylum Streptophyta; class Magnoliopsida; order Santalales; family Viscaceae; genus Viscum; species Viscum album. Next base: position 1,772,955,825 of record OY728152.1, read on the forward strand.
ATTCAACAACTAATGATTTTATTTAATCCTTTAACTTGTGATTTCTAGGATCATCGTGTTCAGGACCCAAAGATTATTTCTTGAACCACATGATGAAAATATCAACAATGTGCACAATAGTAATATGCAATTTTTTATTGTAATATATAACTATTTTTCAGTGCCCTAATAATATGAAATTATATATTTTCATTCAATAAAATTTATATGATATTTATCCCTAATTATAATTAATTTTTAATGTATTAAATAATGAGTTTGAGAAAAAAATTATATATTGATACAATAAAACACAATCAGTATTTTTGGAAATAATATAGTTAAAATCATGAAATAAATTTTGAGAAAATAAATGATATTTTTTAAATATTATATATATAAATATGAAAATATAATTTTATGAAATCATATATAATTTTTATATGTTACAGAAAACTGTTATTATCACAACCCCATTAATTTTTCGAACATGGTAATTTTTTAGTTAAAAGTGAAAAGTATCTTAATTATAGATTTAATTTCATAAAATAAATTTTATTTTTTAAATTATCAAGTTTAATATATCCTGTAATTAATTTTTCATAATTTTCTAAGACTACTAAAGTTGTGTATAAAAATTTAATATGCTATAACTATATGGTATTAATTATGACATCATAAATACCAACAATGTGGTAATAATGACTAAAAATAGTATCCATCAATATAATTATATTTCTTCATTAAAGTAATATGTTTTTTTATTTGATTAATTTTATAAACCGTAATTGAAAACTCCAAATACTATATTATATTTTAATTTACTAAAATAAATTCATTATAATAATAACATAGATCAAAATCACCAATATAATTATATTAACATGTTTAATTTTTATATTTAAAAGTAATTAAATACACTTTTCTTTAATTGAGACAATGGTAAAACCAATTTTATGGTATATGGTTTTGATTTAATTATCATATAGAGTCCAAAACCTATGTTTTGAAATTAATAAAAAATACCCCCTTTTCTATATAAACTCTCTCTGTAACACCCCAAGATTCGACGATACGCTTCTCTTACAATAATGCAATAGCTTGCATTGTACGCAAGTTCGAGATTCTAACACACCGTGACCAATCAAAATAGCCGTTATGAATAGTAATACCCACTTTTTGAAATTATATAAATTTTATATATCAAAATGGACTTAATTTTTGGATTCGGATTATCGAAATTAGAATATGTTGAATTTTTGGTATTTTTCTGAGAACTTCCAATTTTCGATGAATAGTGAAAAATATTTAAAAACAAATTTTTTAATCAAAATAATTTATAGTGATAAATTATATTATTGAGTGGTTATAAATTATAATTAGAATATATTTTAACCATTTTATCCAATGGTGGTCATTAGAATTAATTTCACTTTGTAATTGGACATAAACAATTGTCAATCTTTTTATATATATTGTTTCTTAAAAACACACTATTTGTTGAGACAGCGGGAATTAATTATTAAATTAATTAATTCAACTTATATGTTTTGAATTTTAAAAAATATACATCATTTTTTAATTAGGAATATCAAATATAGCTTAGGGTTAATTTTTTGTATTTTTCTGAAAAATTTCAATTTTTGATGAATAGTTAAACCACTAAGTGGTAGTTGAAAAAACTATTTTTTCATTTAAATGAAACTTTACCACTTCTGTGAATTGAATTTCAAAAATCCGACATACATGGTTTTCATTATTAAGTAAAATGTGGTTCAATGGGATGAAAATAATTTTTGGTGAATAGTAACTTTTAAGTTTTATTAATCGCGATTAAAGGTAATTAGTGTAATTTAAGGTAAATATAATGTTATAATAATATGAAATTACCTTTAAACTTGTCCTAACCTTGTTGGATGAGTCATGTCTGACCATGAAAATCCATGGGTCAACTTGGGGACCCCATGGGGCCACTTGGGTAATAAAATGACATTAATAACTTTTTATTTAAAGTAAAAATAAAATTGTCACAAATATGTGTTGTTTTACTAAAACAATTATTAAATGGGGTTATATAAGTTATCTTTTCAACTATAAATATTAAATGGAAATCTAAAAATATTTCCTACATCATGATATTTTTTTTATAATTTTTAGACATTAAATAAATCAAATTCTTTATGACACCATGATGATGCAGCTATTACCTCATTAATTAATGATTTAAATAAAATGAAAAGATAATGTATAATATAAGACTTAAACTTGTCAAAAACCTATTGGATGAGTATATTGAGAACCCTTATCACCTTATCCTCTAAATATATCATTGTGGTACCTTTATAATCCGAAAATCATTTCATAATAAAGTAACATTTCATGACTTTCCAAGAGTGCATTTCCTCTCCTCTTATAAAAGGCCCCCAACTCAACCACATTATTCACACCATCAAAGCCATTTGGATCAGAAAACATCTACCCAAATACTCTCTCAACTTACCTCTCTTACTCCTAGAAGCCTCACTTTGGGCAGAATTCTTCCCAAGGAAGCCTGAGGCTCAAATCGAAAAGAGTTACCCGATTTTAAGGTAATGTCTTCCCTTATGTTGTTTTGTTTTATTTTTCTTCTCAAACCCCATAAATTTTTTTTATTAATTTATTTTGTAACAACACCGTTATCCTCAATATAATAGGATTTTATTATGATAAGGATTTGATTTACACTTACACACACCTTTTTCTAATGGTTAATGAACATACTGTTTATGTGGGTGGCGAATTACTGCCTCACGAAATGATGATTGTTCAATCTTCTTTTAACACCTCCCATGGTGGACATTAAGATGTCACTATATTTATATATGATATATATTATGTTTATGTTTTCCTTATGCTTCTTTATTTTTCATTTATGTCATACATTTATTATTTCCATTATGGGTAAACACAATAATTTCATTTTAGAAAGTGCGGACTACTACCCCCTCAAAGTGATTTGAATCATTAATGCCATATGTGGGATGTATAAAAGATGGAGTAAATGATATTATATATTATATTATACTGGAATTATAATATATCATTATATCATTAATATTTCATTCCATTAAATATGAAATAGTAATGAAAGTAGCGTTCATGCGTACGTACGGCTTATCGTCTCCATGAACGGTGCATTTTCATTTCTTACATGTAAATGTTATGTAATATTATAAATGAATATATATACTGGATATGTATGATATCTATGATATCTAAATCATGAATATAATTCTGTATATAATATATATTTCATCACATGAACAAATTGTAATTATAAGATGTTTATTTTTGACTCAAGTACCAAAGATCGACAAAACGTCCTTTATTAACTTAAATAATTACATAATGTTCATAACAAGGTAATAAGTGATATAAAAGGAATAATGAACTTGAAAACGGTTCTTAAGAAAGTATAAATTAACTCTAGTTGATTATTAAGGAGATTAAAGAACGATCGAGTCATATCGGACATGAGGTCAGGGAACTTCTTAACCTAATTTACGTTCTTTGGGTTAATCTCCTACTTTCAAATTATGTCATGATATTATTATGATCTATTTTTTATTTGTACTTTATTTGTGTGAACTTATATTGAATACACATAATAGATTTATTTTATCTAAAAAATGATCTTTGCAAGGGATTTCGTCCCAATATCCTTTTATTGAGGCATATTTTGTTTTATAAACAACTTTCTTTTATACGGTGTATAAACCCCTTTGACTTTTAATTTTATTAAAAGGGAATATTTTTATACAAAATGTTTTTACTAAATGAAAAAAGGAATGTTTTGTCTTACGTATGTGGCGACAATGGCTTCTCTGCCGCTTTGACCATTATTTTAGTTTCGGCTTCCTCTACAAGCCATAACTTTTTTTAAATGAAAGAAATACCATTTTTTACATTTCTTTTATTTTGGAATTGAAAATGGGTTTGATAATGTTTTGTTATATCAATGTGTTGTATTGATATCTTGTGATTGAAATATGGAAATGTTATGTTTCCTTTATGCATGTTTTATTTGATACGATTATGTTATGGTTTAGAATATGTTTAAACCTTTTTATATAATAAATGAATTGGGCTTAATAAGTGACGGGTGGAGCCCGCTATAGCTCCTCGATGCATCGGTAGGTATCATGAGGCAAACTATTGTCTTGGCACAAGGCCTTGACAAAATATTATTTGTAGTCTTGGCATGAGGCCTCGGCTACGTGGTTTTTATAGTCTAGCATTATGCATTCCATCTTTATGAAGGTGGTTATTTATATTTCATTTGATTATTCGACTAGTAGAATATCCATTCGAATAAGTAAATGGCATTATTTCATTTTATTTTTTTTTCATATCACGCCGAAGTTCATGTTTAAATTGCTTTTGTTTTAGTTATACATTTCCTAAAATGTTTATGTTTATTTATGAACGTTTTTGCTGTATTGTTATCCTTATAAAGAATCTGAGCTCACCCATTTCTATGTTTTATTTTCCCAGGATGTGAAGAAATATTTTATGACTGACTTACAGGGATAGTCTGAAGGGGATATGAGTGTGAAATATGGAGACTATATTATTCTTATTTTTCACTTTATGATGTAATGTAACATTTATGAATGTATCTAGTGCTTCCAAAGATACTAAACTAATCGGTCCTTTGAGACATGATCTTTTGTGATCATGCCAATGTTACATAATAATGCACCAACTCTGGGTAACTGGGGTCGAGGCATTACAGTTGGTATCAGAGGCAGTTTAGTACTAACCTTGGAAGCTATATTTAGAAAAACACTGATTAGAGCACATAGCCCTAAGATAGACTTTGAGTATTAGTATAGAAGAACTTCCTAGAATTTTGGTATTATAGGGATTTTGTGAGTTTTCCGAGCAATAAATCCCTATCTGGATACGAGTAGGTAGAGGCGGCTCTGGCAGTGATAAACCTAGGGGTAAAACCTGAAAACACCGCTTTGAGCTAGACTCGAACGGGAAATGGTGCATGACAATGGGCCTTGCTACACTCTTGGTTACGACACTCTCAGGGGATATTCTTAGGGTAATTCTCATTTTCTGTACAAACCATTATGAAGGTTTTATGAGTATATACTTTCTCCAAGAATTTTTTTTATGATTATGGATTATATCCATAAATTGTTCAATTTATGTTAAGTGGTTTGCAAGTTTGTTATTATGTATTTCGATTCATAAACTAATATAGTTTATGAATTTTTTTTATAAATGGCGCCTAGTGGAAGGAATGGAAATCGTATCAATGTACGTACTCCATGTAGGGATTTCCCTCCCGCTCCAGATAATTATAGTGGAGCTGGTGATACAAGTGGTGCTGGTCAACTTATCACCATACTGGGACAACTCACTCAGGTTATGAATAATAACCTTACTCATATGGAGCACCCTAATCCACAATGTGGAGGATCAATGTTAGATCGTTTCATGAGGCAACAACCACCAACATTCAATGGGAGTACAAATCCATTAGTAGCTAAGCAATGGATAAGTTCCCTAGAGAAAATATTCCATGCTTTGGGGAGTAATGAAAGGGAAAAAGTTATCATTGCAATTTATCGCCTCACTGGAGATGCTGATCAATGGTGGTCATTGATTTAAAACATGAAAGAAGATGAAGAAGTATCTAATATGGAATGGAGGGAGTTCAATGAGATTTTCTTAGAAAAATACATTCCTCATGACCATCGAGCAGATATGGAAAGGCAATTTCTGAGTCTGAGGCAAAAGGAGGATGAGAATGTCGCAAAGTATGAGGCTAACTTTACAAGGTTATCGAGGCATGCTGAATATTATATACGTAACCCAAGAAGTAAGATCGGTCATTTAATTGATGGGTTAAAACTGTTTCTCCATCGAGCATTAGTATCACAATCTTTCGAAACGTACGAAGATATAGTCTCATGTTCAATCAAGACAGAAAATGAATTCTCTAAATCTTATGACAATAATTTAAAGAAAGATAAGAAGATAATGGTGGATCAAGAGACAGATAAAGGGAAAAAGGGAAAGAATGATTTTCCATTATGAGATAATTGTGGGAAGAATCACCTACGTACTTGCCTAAAAGGAATGAGAGTTTGTTATAAATGTGGAGATAAAGGTCACCAGGCTCGTGATTGCAAGGGAAAGAAAGAGGCTATCAATGTTGAATGCTACAATTGTAGGGAAATGGGGCATTATGAATATGTATGTCCTAAGCGTCTGGGAAACTTACCTCAGAAAAGGCAATGGGATCAAGGTTAATCTTATGTTGTTACTACAGTTCAAGTGGAATAATTAATGTATTGGTGATTTTGGAATCAAGAATTATATTCTGGTTATAAAAATAATATGATATATATAAGGATTGTACTGCAGTACTTGTTGTTTTTATTAAGCATTTAATATGATGAAGGTAATCATATTTTTAGTATGTAACAATAAGAGAAACATTACTTAGATTGGGGAATCTGATGTTAGAAAAGATTTTGGAATTTATAGACCTTTTAGAGAAAGTATGGATAGAGGTATTTTGGATAACTATAATGGTTTAAATGTATTAAGTTGAACATTGGATAGTATTGTTTATGGTTAAAATATTTCTGAAGATTATTTCTGGAATATTATAATACTATAGTTTTAGGAAAAGGATAACCTGCAGGTTGGAGGATAACCCATCGTGTCGGACAAAGCTGCAGGAATCAAACCCACAACCATAGTTCGAAAGGCCTTTATTACCTACCACAATCCTATAGGAAGTCCCTGGTTATTACAAAATAGTTTTCCTAATCTAAATAGTATGTGTTAATATTTGGAACCTTGTATAATTAAGATAAATATAATATTTTCTAGTTCTATTATATTTTTGGGTGAAAAATTGGTTTGTGGTAAAAATGTATTAAATAATGAAAGTCTACATGAAAAGTATGTATATTTCCTTACGTTCTTAGTAAATCTCCTAAATAAATTACTCGACTTTATAAAAGGTAACTTAAAACAAAAATGTTTTCAGTTAACTTTTCCTACTCGGGAATCAATGATCGTTTAACCAATCACATGTTTGTGATTTTCTTGTAATTAACTTTCTCCTAATCATGTTTTCTACAACTCTCCATCAGACCTTGATGGTTTGTTTCTCCTCCATATCCATGTTTTCATAGAATCCTAGTATGGGCTATCTCGGGTGACCTTTGTACTTCTCTTTGTTCCTTTTAAAGTTATATTTTTATTAACCCTATTTCCGATATGGGTTTTCCACACAGGTATTTTCTACTTTGAACCATTTTTTTAGAAGAACAATTTCAAATTGTGAGGATGCAATTTATTGAAGGAGGGTAGAATGTAACACCCCAAGCTTCCACGATACGCTTCTCTTACAATAATGCAATAGCTTGCATTGTACGTAAGTTCGAGACTCTAACACACCGCGACCAATCAAAATAGTTGTTATGAATAGTAATACCCACTTTTTGAAATTATATAAATTTTATATTTCAAAATGGACTTCATTTTTTGATTCGAAATATCAAAATTATCCTATGTTGAATTTTTGGTATTTTTTTAAGAACTTCCAATTTTCAATGATTAGTGAAAAATATTTAAAAACAACTTTTTTAATCAAAATAATTTAAAGTGATAAATTATATGATTGAGTGGTTTTAAATTATAATTAGAATATATTTTAACCATTTTATCCAATGGTGGTCATTATAATTAATTTCACTTTGAAATTGGAAATAAACAATTGTCAATCTTTTGATATATATTGTTTCTTAAAAACATGCAATTTTTTGCGACAATGAGAATTAATTATTAAATTAATTAATTCAACTGATATTTTTTGAATTTTATAAAATAGACATCAATTTTTAATTAGGAATATCAAATATAGCTTAGGGTTAATTTTTGGTATTTTTCTGAAAAACTTCAATTTTTGATGAATAGTGAAACAACTAAGTGGTAGTTAAAAAACCATTTTTTCATTTAAATGAAACTTTACCACTTCTGTGAATTTAATTTTAAAGATCCTACATACATGGTTGTCATTATTAAGTAAAATTTGGTTCAATGGGATGAAAATAATTTTTGGTGAATAGTAACTTTTAAGTTTTATTAATCTCGATTAAAGGTAATTAGTGTAATTTAAGGTAAATATAATGTTATAATAATATTAAATTACCTTTACACATGTCCTACCATTATTTGATGAGTCATGGCTGACCCAGACAATCCATGGGTCAACTTGGGGACCCCATGGAGCCACTTGGGTAAGAAAATGACATTAATAACTTTTTATTTAAAGTAAAAATAAAATTGTCAAAAACATGTGTTGTTTTACTAAAACAATTATTACATGGGGATATATAAGTTAAAATTTCGACTATAAATATTAATTGGAAAGATAAAATTTTTTCCTACATCATGATATTTTTTTTATAATTTTTAGACATTAATTAAATTAAATATTTTATGACACCATGATGATGCAGCGATTACCTCATCAATTAAAGATTTAAATAAAATGAAAAGATAATGTATAATATAAGACTTTAACTTGTCAAAAACCTATTTTATAAGTATATTTAGATCCCTTATCACCTTATACTCTAAATATATCATTGTGGGACCTTTAAAATTCGAAAATAATTTCATAATAATGTATCATTTCATGACTTTCCAAGATTTCCCCTCTTCTCCTCTTATAAAATTCCCCCAACTCAACCACCTTATTCACACCTTCGAAGCCATTTGTATCGGACAAACTCTACCAAAATACTCTCTCAACTTCCCTCTCTTACTACTAGAAGCCTCACATTGGGTAGAAGTCTTCCCAAGGAAGCCTTGGGCTCAAATCAAAGAGAGTTACACGATTTTAAGGTAATGTCTTCTCTTATGTTGTTTTATTTTATTTTGCTTCTCCAACCCCATAAACTTTTTTATTATTTTATTTTGTAACAAAACCAGTATAATCAATATACTAGGATTTTTTATGAGAATTATTTGATTTACACTTACACACACCTTCGTCTAATGGTTAATGAACATACAGTTTCTGTGGGTGGTGAATTACTGCCTCACGAAACGATGATTTCTCAATCTTCTTTTAATACCTCCCATGGTGGCCATTAAGATGACACTATATTTATATATGATATATATTATGTTTATTGTTTCCTTATTCTTCTGTATTTTTCATTTATGTCATACCATTATGAATTCCATTATGGGTAAACACAATAATTTCATTTTAGGAAATGTGGACTACCGCCCCCTCAAAGTGATTTGAATCGTTAATGCCTTATGTGGGACGTATAAAGGATGGGGTAAATAATATTATATATTATATTATACTGGAATTATAATATACCTTCATATCCTTATGATTTCATTCTATTAAATACGAAATAGAAATGAAATTAGCGTTCATGCGTACGTACGGCTTACCGTCTCCACGAACGGTGCATTTTCATTTCTTACCTCTAAATGTTATGTAATATTATAAATGAATGAATATACTGGATATGTATGATATATATGATATCTACATAATTAATATAATTCTGTATATAATTGATATTTCACCACATGAAAAACATGTAATTATAAGAAGTTTATTTTTGACTCAGGTACCAAAGATCGACAAAACGACCGTTATTAACTTCAATAATTACATAATGTTCATAACATGGTAATAAGTGATATAAAAGTAATAATTAACTTGAAAAATGTTCTTAATAAAGTATAAATTCACTCTAGTTTATTATTCCGGAGATTAAAGAACGATCGAGTCAAGTCGGACACGAGGTAAAAGAACTTCTTAACCCAATTTACGTTCTTTGGGATAATCTCCTACTTTCAAATTATGTCATGATATTATTATGTCCTATTTTGTATTTGTACATTATTTGTGTGCACTTATAGTGAATACACATAATAGATCTATTTTATCTAAAAAATTATCTTTTCAAGGGACTTCATCTCAATCTCCTTTCATTGAAGCATATTTTGTTCTATACACGACTTTCTTTTATACGGTGTATAAACACCTTTGGCTTTTAATTTTATTAAAAAGGAATATTTTTATACAAAGAATTTTTACTAAACGACAAAAGGAATGTTTTGTCTTATATATGCGGCATCATAGACTTCTCCACCGCCATGACCATTATTTGAGTTTCGGCTTCCTCTACAAGCCATAACTTTTTTTTAATGAAAAATAAATACCATGTTTTACATTTCTTTTATTTTTGTATTGATAATGTTTTTGATAATGTTTTTATTATATCAATGTTTTGTATTGATATCTTGTGATTGAAATATGGAAATGTTATGTTTCCTTTATGCATGTTTTATGTGATACGATTATTTTATGGTTTATGATATGTTTAAACCTTTTCATATAAGGAATGCATTGGACTTAATAAGTGATGGGTGGAGCCCGCTACAGCTCCTCGATGCATCGGTAGGTCTCATGAGGCAAAATATTGTCTTGGAATGAGGCCTTGAAAAAATCTTATTTGTATTCTTGGCATGAGGCCCTGGATATGTTGTTATGATAGTCTTGAATTATGCATTCCATCATTATGAATGTGGTTATTGATATTTCATGTGATTATTCGACTAGTAGAATATCCATGCGAATAAGTAAATGGCGTTATTTCATTTTATTGTTTGCCATATTATGCTGAAGTTAAAGTTTAAAATTATTTTGTTTTATTTATACATTTCTTTAAATGTTTATGTTTATTTATGAATGTTTCCACTGTATTGTTATCCTTACTGAGCATCTGAGGTCACCCCTTTCTATGTTTTATTTTCCTAGGATGTGAAGAAATATTTATGACTAAACTATAGGGATAGTCTGAAGGGGATATGAGTGTGGACTATGGTAACTATGTTATTGTGATTTTTCACTTTATGTTGTAATGTGACATTTATGAATGTATCTAGTGTTTCCAAGGCTACTAAACTAATCGGTCCTTCAAGACTTGATCTTTTGTGATCATGCCAATGTTACGTAATAATGCACCAACTCTGGGTAACTGGGGTTGGGGCGTTACACACACATCCTTTCATTCCAGTTCAATGAAAACTCATTTTTCATGATTTTAAAATACATGTACCTCTCTAATTACCTCCAAAGGTTCTTAAAAGATATTATGAAGCTCCTACCAAGATTATAGAGGCTCCCTCTCAAGTTATGGGATCCTCTCTTTCTCCTCCTTACTCAGGAATGTTCATTATGTCTATCATTTAGATTTACATTTTTTTATATAGGGATAAGTTTTTATAAAACCATAACACTTTACTTATGATTCAATTGTGATGAGATATCCCATTACCACTCATTATCCCCTTTTATAATCCTTTGTTCCCACCCGTTATGTTTCAAAAATTATCATGTGAGTTTCTATGCCATGCAATTTTGTAGTGAATAATCATCTATATTTACAATAAATGTTATTAACAAAGATATAGGTTTCATTAATTGATTTTTTATCTACATGTATGGAACCCAAACTCATCAATCATATGTATAAAATTGATTATACACCTCAATATGTTTTTCGATCTATGTGGCATACTTTTTCATGAATTAGATGTGAACTTGATGTGTGGGAACAAAATTATATCTTCTTCCAATTTATTGGTAAATGTTATTATCTCATGAGATGACATATATGTATAATATGAGGTTATACTAAACACACAATTATTTTATTTCTTTATATTTATCCTTGACTTGTGTTTATGATGTCATGTTTTATGTTGGTTCCACATTCCTACATTTCCTATATGTTATCATCTTATATTATCCCTCATTGTTCAAAAATATGATTCTCACATAACATATGATAAAATGATATGAATCTAAAATCTCATGAAATAAATTACATTATTTTATTATTTGGTTATTCACTTACTGGCCTTTAGAGGTATCACATTTCTTATATATGTGCCTAGGTTATCCCATGCTATTTTAGATGAAATAATGGCTTTTAGAAGTATGTTATGGAATTATTCTATAAGGTTGTTTTATTTATGTTATGTGTTTCTATGATTGGTACATAATATCACAATGAAACTATTATAGTGTCCCTCACCTTTCATTCATTAACATTACATAACATGTGTTAAGTAGTTAAAAAAATTACAAAAATAGATTCCCAAATACATTATAATTCTAGTGTCTTTGGATGCATGGAATCATAAAAAATGGTACATAAATGTGATACATCATTTCCCACAATGTTATGCATGACTATAACCTTTATTATAATGATAAAACATAATACATATCTTCCTAACCTAGGGGAAGGAAACATAAAAAGGTGTGATCTCAGATGCTCAGTAAGGGTAAACTAGCTATATAAGTAAGAATAATCAGGAGAATAAGTGTATGAGAACATTACCATGAATATAAAATATCATAGCCTATATATAAAATACCATAATCATGAATCATTGAATAAATATTTTTAGTTCATAACACAATAATAATGATGAAATTAAGATCATAATCCATGAAATCATAACATAGGAATAAAACATTGAATTAAGGTAGACACAAAAGAATATATAATAATTTCCATAGTAGTAAAGGAAATGTTTTTGAGACCATATTGGTAGAAAAAGACCTTTACTAAACTAGATTCACTCCCTGTTCCAACCCTGTATTACTGAACAAATTCCACTCATCCTTTTATCTATGTAATACTAAACCGATTTCACTCTTCATTCCATCCATGTCTATCTCATGAGATTTAAATATTTACCCTATAAATAAGAGGAAGATATTGGTCTCACACATATCATGATGAAATAATACATTAAAGTTGCAAAAGATCATAAATAATCACATTATATACCCCTAAATGAAATGGGTATTATAAAATGTAATCATATCATATCCTATAAAAAATATAGGTTTCATAATCATTTTATCATAAACATAATCAATTAACAGAAGAGGGTTTCAAAAGCATTTATCCTATGAAAGGATAAATGTATTCATAAACATAATTCCATTATAAAATAATCTAATATGACAAATAATATGGTTGGAAACATTTAATCATTTCCCAAAAAGGCATCAGAAACCCCAAAAAATGTTAGCTTACTTGTGAAATAATTTTGAATAGTTATTTAAAAACATTTATTGATTAACATATCCTTCCTTTTTGAAAAATAATTTCTAAACCATAAATCCAATGGAAAATTATTTTAATTTAAATTAAACCTGAAAAATTATAATAGAATCTCTAAAACATTTTTTAAACCTTTTCTATTGAATCTTATAAAGAATATTGAAAGTGATTTCAAAACCATTTTCCTTGGGATTATATAAATGGCTTTTAAAACAATTTGAAACATAAACCCCATTAAAAAAAATATCATAGATGGTATATTTAAATAACCATCAATTTAATAATAATAATAATAATATGATACATTCTTGTGTGTTATATTCACCACAAAAATGAAATGGGTGGTGATCATGGAATGTTTCTCACAAATATAAAAAGTGAGATGAAATTATCTTACCTTATGTCTTGACTCTCTTCATACTCAAAAATGATTCCTTTATAATAATTTTTTGTTTATTATAAATATTTTATATAATCATATTATTATATATATTTCTATATATAGTTTGATTATAAATTTATACTACCCTCTTATTAACAATTTCATGCTATGGTTACACTTCAGGTAAAATTCACTTTGTTTTTCACTTGTGCAATAATGTTTTTTATCTATAGTCCTTATACTAATATCATTATTTAAATATTTTAAACCATGATAAAAATATAATATATATTAGTTATATATGTATAATAATAATATATATAATATATATGTATGAAATAGAATGCATCGTTCATGGAGATGTTAGGTCATACGTACGTATGAATGCTATTTCCATTTTGTTATCATATTGGAAAAAATATATTATATTACAAATAACTATATATATGATTCTTCTAGTAGAATTATTATATCATATATATCATATATGTTCACTAAAAACATCCTTAATACATTCCACATAGTCTTTGAATAAATGACATTTATTTGAGGGGGTGGTTGTCCACACTTTCGAATGCGAAATTGTATTTTCAAAAGATAGAATGTATAAAGATATGTTATTTAAAATAAATAAAACCCTTTAAATACAATATAAATACCATTTAATTATATTAAAATAGTGTTTCCATCACGATTAAAACTATTATATATGATAAAGGAGCAGTAAACAGTAATATTTTTTTGAGGTGGTATTACGTCGTACACATAAACAGTATGTTCGTTACCCATTAGATGGAAGTGTGATGTGTAGGTCAAACTATTAGAATATAAAATATCATAATATATAGGATAATGATGTTTTTTATAACAATAGAATATAGATAGTGTAGGGTATGGAGAATTAAAATCAGACAAATGAGCATGAGGGAGGATGGTACCTCATCTTTGGGTAACTCCTTATAGTTATCAAGAAAGGACTTCCTTGTATTTTTTTGACCAATGGGAGGATTAAAGGGTAAATGGAGGGATTTTGGGGAGCTATTTTGGGAAACAATATCTGAACATAATTGGCTTGATAGGTGTGTGTAAGTAGAGGATATGGGGACCTTTATTGAGGATAATGAGTGGAACTCTTGTAAAAAAACAATTCCTTTTTATTTTCAAATAAATCACTTTGTAGATGTGTGAGAACCAAATGATATAATTCCAAAGAAAATCCACCATTGTATAAAAGGGTAAAACAAACCCAAAAATCACTTTATTAATGTGTGATAACAACATGTTACAACAAAAAATCATCATCATACATACCTTCAAAAATATCCTTTTCTCTATAGTCTCGCCCAAATTTACCCATGTTTTTATGGTTAAGTTGTCACTTGTTTTGTATCTTGGGTTTTCAAATCATCAGTGACCTAAGAAGAAACCTATAGACATGTACACTCTATAAAAGTTTTATGGATATGAAGGGAAAAAATATGGGTTTATTTTAGATGGGTATAATTGAATGCTAAGAGATTTAAGTGAATTCTAATGAAACAATCTAAAACTGTAGGGTGATTAGAAAACATGTAATTCAACCAACTAAAAATTATTTGAAGGAAATAAGGAGAAATAGGAATGTTAAATCCCCCTTGACAGATATACCTGACCCCCCCCCCCCAAATAAATCTAAAACATTGGTGAAAAAATAAAATATATTGGCACATATAGTGGAGAAATTTGGTTCTAACTAGACTAATATTGCTGAAGAGGATGGAAACACCATTATATATCATGGCCGCTTAGAAGAAATTGTAATTATAGTGTAAGATAATATTAGGTTATCCATCAAGAAGGAAGAACCAAATACATGTCCATCTGATCAGATCTCAAGTACTATTCTCATATGCTAGGCTCACATGGATCCTTCTTCATAATATATTAGATGGTATTACCTTTCACATAAATAGATTCCCTAAAAAATTTAAGGTAGTAAATACTAATTAAATTAGTTCTTCCTTATTTCCAACCATCAAACACTACTTCACCAATATTACGAATAATTATAGATGGACGGTCTCTAGAGACACTTCCATGAAATTATAGTTAGATAATAGGACTGGAAAACCATTAATTTGTGTGATATCTTCTGATCTAAATCCTAAAAATATCAAAAACACTTTTAGATATATTTTATACTCTCATTATGATAACCTCACTAATACTATTCTAAATGTCATTAAAAATTTACTCTTTCACTTACACTTATGATTTCTTCATTTAGGAACCAGATTACAATGGTATTATTAACTCAAAAGGTATCTAAAATCATTATTTTTTTACTCTGAGAATGATTATATATGGGAATTTTTTTTAACAAACATTAGTTTAAACCTTCATGATTTAATCTCATCTAGTGTATCAATCACTATAGTGTCCCAACTTTTATTTTCCTCTAATATTTTTGAATCTACCATTTCTCTATGTGTAAAATCAGTAATAAACACATAGAAGATTATTTCCACCTATTATTTTCTTTTAATACTTAATATGCTATTTAGAACTATATTCTGGACATTTTTAATTACAGAAGGTTGATTCTTGACTCTTTGAAAACTCAACTAATGAAATGTGCCAAAAATGGAAGGCTCTTAACAAATCAAGAACATTTTCCCTAATGAAGTTTCTAAGATCCACCATGTGATCAGGTATGATCAGAATTCTATTATTCATAAAAATTACTCACTCAATCTAAATTCAGGACAAATGAGGATCCTTATTGACATAAATGATGTTGCATTATTTGCAAAAGGTTCATTGCCACAACGACATGCACAACATTGGAATCCTGATACATCTACGGATTATCGATAATTTCTTTCAATGACATTACACTCTGTAGTTGTTCTAGATATACCCTTTCCCTAGATGGATCAAAATCAATATTAATGGAACCTCAAAGGGAAACCTGGGCCCTACAGGGTGTGGTTCTGTCTTTAGGAATTTTCTTGTCTAGTTTCACGGATGTTTCATGGGTAATTATGGCATTTACATTACCCTTGAATCCATGATGATGATTTTGATACATTCAATTTATTTTTCAAAGCTCATTGGTTGGAAAAACCTCTGGATTGAAGGTGACTCGATGACTATCTTACACATGATTTAAAATGGCATAACACATCTTGTTTGGGTGATTACTAGGTGATATATGGAATGCAATCATTCTATTATCAATATTAAATATATCATCAAACATGTTTATCATGAAGCAAACACGGTGGAAGGTGGCATGGCCAGCATGTGAGTAGATCAAGACATTACTTGGTCTAAAGACTGACCACTGATCTTATTTCCTTTCATAAAAAAGATTGTAATATGATCCTATATTTTTGACTCATATAAACATTATTTTAATAATATTTGTTCATTAGTCGTTCTGGGCCAAGGTATCACATTCTAAAAAAATTGAATTCTATTTTAAAGAATGAGTTGATTGTATGTGATCACTTGGGTTGGATTGGATGCATTCCTTTTTTAATTATGTAAATTTCTTATAATTGAGATGGGTATTTTTTAAATATAAAACAACATCTTAAATTATTTGTTTCATACCTACAAACACGAATACTAATCACCTATACATATGAAGGATCATCATTTGATCACTCTATGGTAACGGTTTGTATTATCACATGAATTGTATGTTCTTAAATTCAACAAGAATGAAATATTTTAAAGATCGTCAAAAAGAATTAAAAATTAAAATCAGTTAGTAGACATTAATGGAGTGAGAAATAACATCCAATAAAACCCATTTATATTCCCTTGAATCAACCCGAAAGTGGGTTATCCATCCATTTATTCTATGGTTTCAATAGAAGTGGGATGTAGTCTCGTGAGGGAGGAATTTAAGAAGTAAAAAAACAAAAAATAACGATCACTCAACCGTTGTGTGATAATTTCACAGGGTTTGGTTTGAATAAATTCACAACATTAGGAAATAGTATCAACATGATATGAATAATAATACAATATTATGATAAGTAAAACGTTTTTTAATGATACCAAGGTGAATTAGAACAAACTACATGTGAAAAACGAATTCAAGACAACAAAATCACAAAATATCATTACAATAGAACAAAACACCAAATATATTTAACAAATTCACCACCACTCACGTAAATAAAAATTTCAAGAGGAATGGTTCAATCTCCCAACATTACATGTATTCCAACATGAGTATGGTAGACTTTAGGGTGGTGGTAATCTTGTATAATTTGTACATTTCCACCCTTGATCCGAAATGGAATCCAGCATGCATCCACTAAACAGAGGTACCTAAACGAGTTGCTAGATGACCTAATTGAAGTGGTCCATAGATTATGAAAATGATACCTAAAATGGCCCGTAAATGTCTGAAATGTATGAGCCCAAATGGTGTTTGTAATTTCTAGATATGGTCGAAATGGTTGGTTGTTTTTCCAGGCCATAGAATCTGGCCCAGAATTACTTCTTCAACTCGGGTGGCCTATAACTTATTTTGGGACACTATTGAATTAAATATTTCAATTCATTTCCTTTATCATCAATTTAATTTTTAGGATCATTGGGCATGTTTCATGGCCGCTAAAATCACTATAATGGACTGCTATCAAGTATACTTTTCGCAGAATGTGTTGGAATGAATGTCCACCTTTTCTTCCATTGTGAATTGGTAAGTGATCAAAAATAATGAATTTTTTCTTATTGAAGTAGAGACCTAAAAATAAAATATTAAATTAATGTCATGACCATTTTTTTAGTAGGTGTTCTAATATGTACTATGTAATAGTTCACATTAACAAAGAGTTACAATCATAACGTGAAATGATGTCCAAATTGTAAAATGCAATTAAAATTATATTTATGAATAATGAATTAAATTAATATTATAATATAAAAAATTAATGTTAGCCTCTTTTCATGGATAATAACACCCACCCACTTGAGTTTGTATGGTCTTGAAAAAATATATATCAAAAATATGAAATTTGAAGTCCCTCTTCCAAAAACATTTTAATACTCATTGATCACCCAATGACAGGATACCAATGAATTTTGAAACCAATAAAAATCATTTAAAACAAGCTAGTCCTGAAGGCATATGCCAAGCCCAATCACATTCCTTTTTACCAATTCATCTCCACATTTATTCTAATTTCAATTTAGCATGATGAAGTGATGTGCGTCATAATGGACATGGGGGTTCATCTTTATTCGTAGGAGAAAAGATGGAAGTGGTAGATGGAATAATATTATTATATTATTATGATTATTAATATATGTTTTTTTATGATTTTTTCTATAATTCTTCAATGGTAATTGAAATTGATCTCAATTGAGCTAACAAAAGTAGTGAGACTTTGCTGATGAATCCTAGGCTCAATGTCCATAGTGAAACAACTGAAGCCCACATACTCATGCATTATCTCGAGTCTACTCAATAAAATAATTTAATTTCCAAAATTAGAGTTAAAATTCCCATCAATGGTCCATACAACTACAGAGTCACGATCCCCAAGTGCCGAATATAAAAACCCTGTTTTTTATTACACAGTTTACAAAAAGTTTACAAAAAAACTTCACTTGATACAACATAAAATAATTAAAGGTCTAGTGTCTTTGGTGATTAGGAACATTAATTAACAACTTAAAACATAAAATGAGACATCTTATAGAAAACTTAATTTACATGACCACAACATTCCCTCATACTTAGCATTGCAAGGGATAACCTGAGCACATATGTAAGAAAGGGGTGAGCTATAAAACCTAATATGGGAATAAAAATGTAATAATATGAGGAACACAATACATGTTATACAATAGGAATGTTAGTGGAGAACAATAGAAACTTGAAAATAAAGGCCTGATAAATCATGATAATCATAACATGGAGATGTGGCAACAATATTTAACATGATATTAGCATGAGCCAAGTCTCATTGCACATAGAGCATGAGTAAACACTCATTGCACATGAAGCACGAGTAAACAATTGTTGCACATGAATTATCATGAGTCAACACTCAACGAACATGACATATCATGATACTATACAATACCCAATGCATTGGAGTGCTATCAGGGCGCACAGTTTATAAATATTTTATTTCATGCATATGTCTGCCACATGGATCATACAACATGGAATCATTCATCATAATTTATTCAAGATAAAGGGAAGTGTAATAAATACATGAATCTTTATAATAAATATGTAAATGTACTTGAAGGTGAATACCTTTGATAGAGAAATTGGTATGGTATACACTAAACCATGACATTGTCTAGGAATATCTTGGTGCAATTTTGGTAGCGTAATGGCATGACAACAGAATTCATAATAATGATTGATGAGATAGAAAGTTGTGTCTCATCATATTTACATGAAATGATAAGTAAGGGTTCATATAGATACATGTACCAAAATATTTAATTGAATTTAGATTTATAGTACAAAAAAATTGCTTGAATGTAATTACGGAGAGAGAAATTCCTTACAGAATTTCATCATGGTAATAGGTGTGCATGGGAGGCATTATTTATAGGTAAAGGGGTATCCTATAATTCAAACATAAATAAGGAAGTATGAGGGAGGTGATAAATCATACCCACACTTTTTTTAATTTAAAATTAAAGGGCATATCAACCTAATGAGATTTGGAAAAAAAATTAGAGCGGAAGAAATCCCTTAATTGGAAGTGTGATCCAAAAGGCTGAGGAGGGGCTTGAAAGAGGATTATTGGGAGCTTGGGGAACCTTGGGATGATTCTATATAGAGTAGGGAGAATTTTTGACGAACTCCCAAGAAATTTAGTGGAGTAGTAGTGGGAGCTTCGGTGGGTTTATATAGGAAATGAGGGGTAATTATTTATTATTTAGGTTTGGGACACCACAAATTAAACTAATAAAATAAAAAAACTAGAACATGGGTTTTCCCCATGGTTTTTCAAAAGGGGATTCGAATAAAATATTATATAAGGACAATGGAAGAACTTCTTAAAATAACATGGTTTTTTATGTGGAGGTCAATAACACTCTAAAGGAAATAAATTTAAAGAGATAAAATGTTTTATAAGTCTTGGAGGATCCAATAAACTTTGTTAAATAAATCAAAAACACCTAAAATCACATAATTTTAATTGGAAAAAATATATTTTCCAAACATAATGTATAGAGTATTTTATTACATCACTATTGGGTCATTATGATGTCATAAAACGCGTTATATATTTAAACGACATTTTATTTTTACCCAAAAATTCAAATGTCTCATAAAATTTTGAAAAATTCACAAATGGATATTTTTGACGTCCTGATTATAAAAATAATATTCATTATTTCTAAATAATTTTCTAAATATGTGAATTTTTATTTTTAAAATAAATACTGACATTTATAAAAAAAATCACGAGTTTTGACAAAAAAGGATTTCAAACCATAATAAATATTAAAATTTTATTCATAAAAAATTATATGGTCATTTATAAATTATAAAATTAAATTTAATAATATTTTATTAAAATATTATTTAATTCTAAAATCCATTAATTTATCAAAAAATATTCTGTAGATAAATATTAAATAAAAATACTATTTGTGCTTTAAAAACTATTTACAATGTAACAATAATTAAATGAATGTATGGTCTTTTATTTATACAAAAATAATGCACATAATCATAGTGCAATGGACTTGTTTTAAAATCCCATATCACACCCGCATTAGACCTTAGGATATAGTGCGCGATGGTGAGAGACTCTTGGGGTGGCTCAGATAACATCGCTCGGGTGGTAATATCTATGAACTTCCAATTAGACCATAGTTGGTTCCCTTCTTGATTAACATGTTGATGTTCAGATTGGGATTGGTCAAGAGATAAACTCAATGACTCCACCTCCTTTCGGAGCTCCGACAAATGGGCTTCATACGGGGAAAGTCTATTGGATGAGGTCATCGCTTCCATTGACTGAGTAAACTAGATTTGTTAAAGCCCTGTATTCATACTAATCATGTGATCACTTTTCAAAAATTATATTAGAAATGGTCACTATTCATAATGGTATTATAAAAATAAAAAAACATAAAATCAAAGAAGTGAAAATTTTATATAACAATTTTACATAATATGAAATTTAATCAGATCAAGAAGAATTTTCATTAATTAATTTTATGGTCATTACAATCTTCCCCCTTATGAAATTTTAACCTAGAAATTTCTATTTCCCACACTAAAATAGATGTGGGTATCTTTTCTTCATCCCTTCCTCTAATTCCCACATTTCTTCTTCAAACTTGTGGTTTCTCCACAACATCTGGACGAGGGGAATTGTCTTACTTCATATAAATTTTTCTCTATGATCTAAAATCTTCAATGATTTCTCTTTGAATGAAAGATCATCCTCTAACAATACAACCACTGAAGAGAGTACTTGTGAAGGTTCTTATATATACTTCCATTAGTGGGATTTAGGAAAGTCATCATGTACATTGACTATTGTAGTTGGAAGTGCTAGTCGATAGGCTACATCCACGACACGATCAAGAATTTTGAAGGGGAGATGTACCTACAACATAAAATCCCTTTATTTCCAAACTTTATGACCTTATTCCATGGAGATATGCATAGAAATACCATTTATCCAACATTGAATTAATTTTCTCACCAATGGTTGTCTTCATAACTCTCCTGTTGACTCTGGGAAACTTGAAATGCTGCTGAATGGTTCTCTCCTTCTCCACCATTTTTTTGACCATTTCAGGTCCTAGAAGCTTATGCTCATTGACTTCTTCCCAACACACTAGTGTTCTGAACCATTTCCCATAAAGGGCTTCATATGGTTCCATTTAGATACTCGAGTTGAAACTATTATTGTAGGAGATTCAACTAGTGGAAGATGTTTGTCTCATCCTCCTTTAATGTCCATAGAACGTTAACCTAACATATCTTCCATTGTATAAATATTTCACTCATATTTTCCATCATTTTGAAGATTATAGGTCGTATTGAAGTTCTGTTAAGTGATTAGAGAATGTTGCAGACTTTTCGAGAACATCTAGGTGAATTTCGGATCACGATAGGATAAAATAGATAGTAGAACTCTATGCAGACAAACTACTTATTTGATGTAAATAAGTTCAAGTTGATCAAATGATATGTCCTCTAAAATCGCGATAAAGTGATACTTTGTTGTTAGACGATCCAAAATGACCCATGGTAAGGTCTATGGTAATGTTATCCCACTACCATGTAGGTATAGGTAGGGTTTGCATCATCCCTTTAGAATTTTTCCTCCCAGCCATCACATTGTAACATAGAAGGAACATGGATGTATATTCAGCAGTCTCCCTTTTCATATTTTCGAACCAAATTTTTTCTCAGAGATCTCGATATATCATTTTCCTCCCCTGGTGAATAGAGAAGGTCGATCTATATGCGTCATTTATAAGATACTTCTTTACTTATGAATTAGATGGTACACATAATCGTGACCCAAAACTCACAATTCCATCTTTTTCAACCATGATCAATAAGTATTTCATAATTCTCATAGCTTTTACCATTTTATGAATTTACACATCCTTTCTTGGAGCATCTTTTAACCTTTCCAAAATAGATGGTTGATCAATCATTCATGTAAGAATTGATGATGTTTCTTTATTTATGATTTACATGTCTATTTTCATCAAATCTAAGAAGATTTGATACTTCCCAATTCTCACCAATGATAGAATCAATGGATCCTTTTTACTTAGAAAAGCAACCACCTAGTTCGATTTCATAGGCTGGTAATGATTTGAGAAGTCATAATCATTGATCGTCTCTAACCATCATTTTTGTTGCATATTTAACTCTTTCTATGTGAATATATACTTCAGACTTTGTGATCCATGTATATTTCACACTTCTCCCCAAATAGGTAATTCCACCAAATTTTTTAAAGAGAAGATCACAGAAACCAACTCTAAATCACGTGTTGGATAATTTTGATCATGGAAATTTAATTGCCTTGAAGAAAATGCCATGAATTTTTCATTCTGCATCAACACACAACCCAAGCTCATCAACAAAGCATCACTAAATACAACAAAAATTTCTACACTTTTGGGTAATGTGAGCCTAGGTGTAGTGATAATCCTCCTTTTAAACTCCTTAAATCTTTTTTCCCATTAATCACACCAAGAAAACTTTACACCCTTCCAAGTTATCCTGGTAATAGGGTTGGAAAATTGTGAGAAATTTCTCAAAAAATGTCGATAATATCTAGTTATCCCCAAGATGCTCTGGATATCAGTTTTCTATGTTGGCCTCGTCCATCCCTCAATTACAGCTATCTTGGAGGGATCCACAGATATCTCATTGCCTGTGATGATATGGTCCAAGAATGATACGCCCTTAAACCATAACTCACTAATATTGTACTTTGCATAGATCTTATCCTTTCACAAGGTCTCAAGTACAATTCTTATATGCACATCATGATCCTCCTAGGTTTTGGAGTATATTATAATATCATCTATAAAGACTACCACAAATTTGTTCAGGTAATGTCTAAAGACACTTTTCATCAAGTCCATAAATATTTCTAGAGCATTAGTGAGTCCGAAAGTCATTACTATGAATTCATAGTGCCCTTATCTTGTACAGAAAACAGTCTTGGGGATATCTTTCTTCTAAACCATAACTTGACAATATCCCGATAGCAAGTCCACCCTGGATAAGTATTGTGCTCCATGAAGCTTATCGAACATGTCATCAACTTTTGGGAGAGGATACTTGTTCTTTACCATGTTTTTTTAAGCTCATGATAATCAATGAAAGGGTGCATTGACCCATCCTTCTTCTTGACGAAGAGGACCGGTGCACCCCATGGTGAAGCACTTGGGCATAAAAAGACATTATCCAGGTTTTCTTGTAGTTTTTTCTTCATCTCTTCAAGCTCCACAATATCCATTCTATAAGCAGTCCAGGATATTGGCAATTCCTGAGTTATTAGGTCAATTGATATTTCAACATCTTTATTTGGTGGATGACTAGGAAATTACTCCTGAAACTCTTCAGCGAATAACCACATAAGAGGAATGTCTTAAAGGAAGGTTTCTTATATAGATTGAATCATCTGATCCAGATATGCATGATTAATGGGCATTAATATCCAAGATTGAGATGATGATGCCAATAAAGATTCATATTTCTCATGGCACTTGTATAGAATCGGGGGTCTATTCCCCATATGTATAGTGATTTCCCTATCATGGAATTTTATGTTGGCTATATATTGGGAAGCCAATCCATGCCTATAATTGCATCAAATTCCACCAGAGGGAGTATGAATAGGTTCACCGAGATGTTCAATTAACAAATTATGATAGGGGAGGATTTATATTCAATGGATGCAATGATTGCCCCATTTTCCATACTCATAGACATCTTGACATCCATGATTTGTGGAGGTGTTGGGATTCTTCAACTAAACCATCGAGATATAAAATAATGTGTAGAACCAGAATAAAAAATTATGTTCGCTATTATTGAATAAAAAACTAGAAAATCTATCACCACTTCATTGTCGGGGTTCATTTTGGTGGTAGTGATGGAAAAACCTCACCCTTGCTACCTTGGTGGTTGTTGGTTGCCAATGAAAACACTTGGATTATGGAATTAATTTGCAAGGATACATTTTTCTTTGTTGTTGAATCAATGAACAATGTGTTGAGAGTCGAATGAAGTGTTCCTCTCTTCTGTCGCAGTCATGGGTTTTTCTTTTTGGCAGTTAACGGCTTTGTGGCTTTCTCTTCCACACCTAAACCATTTACTCGTCCCCTTCATCCCATTTTCTGGGTGCTTCTTTCCACACATTTGGAATGTGCGGTGCTAGATTTTCATAAGAATGTTGGATTTATCCATCAGACTACCAGAATTGAAATCCACCTTAGCTTCTTATCCCCACAATTCCATTGAGATTCAGTAATATCCATTTTAACCTTGAGGTAAAATCAGAAAATTTCCTCATATCTTTCAATTTCATGGATCCCTAGGGCTTTCCGCAGGCTAGGTTTCATCGCAACAAAGAAGCTGTCAACCTTGCATTCAGGGGTAACGAAAAATTCAGAGGCATATCATGCCATCCTTGTAATGTATTCCTCATACACTCCAATTGATTTTATATCTTTTGGAATGAGGTAATTGAAGTCCCTTTTCATCATTACTCGGTGGGTGCATGGAAAAAATTTATCGAAAAACATCTTCCCGAAATTCTTCCATTCCAATTCCTTGATCTCCTATATAGGTTTCATATTTTTGGTCAATGTCCACCATTGATTGACTTAAACCTCCATATGATAAGCAGTCATAAGAACCTTCTCTAACCATCCAAATTTTAATTTTTACTAGTAAGCAATTTTTAAGTAAAAATGGGAAACCATAGTTCACAAAAGGTACCACTGCGTGCTAAAGGAGCTCACAAAATGATTAAACACAAGACTAATATTACTGGACTCAGCTACTCTATAAGGTTCCCAGTGCAGCAAAATAACCTAGGTTTTTGGATTCCTACTTCCATCAGATTGGGAATCTCATTAGAATAGTCATCACGTTGATCTTCACATCGATTGTTTCTTCGAGTCCTCCTATTACCAGCCATTGGATAGAATAAAAGAAATGTTAGGGGTAATAAATAAAAGGTAATCCAATGAAAAAACAGATGAAAAATAAATAGCTTTTATTTCTGTAACTTATGAATCAATAGGCTTCAATCAACGCTATCCATGAACTACTAACATATATACATAGAAGAATTTTTTTATTCCCTTAATAATGGTTCACTCTAATCTTGTGAATTTACCAAAGCATATCATCTGGTATTTTCATTAAAAAGAGTGTAGCAAGGCCCATTGTCGTGTACCAGGCTATCCTAGGTCAAGTTCGATACTCCATGTCATACTTTACACCTCTAGGTACATCTGTGCCAGAGCCGCCTCTACCTGATCGTATCTAGATAGTAATTTATTTTCATGATAAAACACTAAATCAATTCTCACCAAAACATAGGGATGTTTTTATTATACTTTTTAAAATCCCTAAGTCATTCACTATTGATTTATAATCCTAATCCAAAAAATAACAAAACATATCCTCTGATACCAACTATAACAACCCCACACTTAACATAAATTATTACAAAAAACCTTCACTTGATACAACTTAAATGACCTAGAAGTCTAGTTCCTTTGGGGATTATGAACATTACATAAAACCATAAAACATAAAACACAACATCTTATTGAAATATTTCGTTTATATGACAACTACATTCCTTGTACATTTCATTTAATGGGATAACCCGAGGACATACATAAGAAAGGGATGAGTTATAATGCCTAGTTAAGGAATAAACATGGATTAAAATGAGGAACACAATACATGTTATACAATAGACATGTTAATGGATCACAATATAAACATGAACATAAAGTCATGATAAATAATGATAATCAAAACATGGATATGTGACAACAACATTTAACATGATATTAGCATGAACCAAGGCTCATTTCATATGGAGCATGAGTAAACCCTCATTTAACATGAAGCATGATTAAACCCTCATTTCACTTGAATTAAAAAGAGTCCCCACTCATTGCACATGACGTATCAGGATACTATACTTTACTCAAGGCATTAGAGAGCAATCTGCGTGCACCCTTCCTAAACATTTCATTTCATGCATATGTGTGCCACATGGATCATATAACATGAAACCATTCGCCACTATTTATTCCATGATAAAGGGTTAGGGAATAAATACATGAATATTTATAATCAATAAGTAAATTTTCATAAAGGTGAATACCATTGATGGAGATATGGGTTTGGTATTCACCATACAATGACATTGGCTTGGAAAATTGTGGTGAAATTTCTGCAGCATCACGAATTGTTGAGTTTAAAATTGTGAAAATTTAAATTCTGGTTTTGAGGTTAATAGAAGAAATGGAATTGTTCAATTTAATATTAGATATTAATTTAATGGAAAATTTGATAAGAACTCCAATTCTTGTGAATTAAAGGCTTATGTTGAAATTGTTAGAGTTTTTTTATATGTGAAAATATATTAAATTTTTTTCATAAAAACACATTGGTATTATCTTATTAAAGAGGCATGTTTTATATTTTACCCAGTTTTTCTTTTAAATGGTATTTTTTTTAAATGGAAGTATAGGTTTAAATTTTATTTTAATTTGCCTTAAAATAAATTGCACATCATTGATTATGTAAGATTAAATTCATAACTTAGGAAGATTATGAGTTATTTTCACACACTGTATGATAAGTCCAACATTCTAAAACTTACATGTAGCAGGTCACATCCCTTAGGAAATTGTGAAAAAATATTCTTTGACTATTGCTTAATGGAAGTATGTATACACATATTTTTGTGATCACATAGAGAGTACATGGTCCTAATGTTAGAAATGCTATCGTACCTATTTTATACAGACCATGTTGCTCACTTTTTTATTTATATATGATATATAAATGTATGAAAATGTTGATAATACTATTTTTCCCTCCCCTTATACATTTTTATAAACTTTTTAATTTAAATTTTTTATTTAAACCATTGTTTTTAAATTATTCCATAAATTGTAATTAAAATACTTTTCATAATGTATTTTTAATCATTTTAACTTTATACCATGATTTGTTAAAATATGATTTATAATGATAAGCTTGTTTACTTTTAAATTGAAAGCACATTCTTTGGTTAAATATATTATTGAAATTTGTTATGGAATCCACGGTGAGACCCTACTGGGATTTGTATCTAATATCCAACATGTGCCATTAGGTGTTTGTTGATTATCTTCTTCCTGGTTCTAGTAAAGGGAAGGGATCACTTGGAGGTGGATCCAGCTTCTGAACTGTGGTCAAGGTGAGTTGTTTCCTTAGGGACTTGGGATGTGATTCCCTATTTTAGTACTTGGGTTCTAGTACATTAGTCTTGTTTGTTCATTATTGGTTTCTTCTACTTTACTCCCAGTGGAGTTTTTGATTGGTATTCATACAATCTTTATTATTTTCATTTCATATTGTTGGTTGTAAATTTGTTCCCGCATCCAGATTGTATGTTTCCATGTGCTAGGCGCTGACCCATGCTGATTGGGAACGTCCTTCAGGTGATGTCAGGGTCGGATTTATTATCTTGTTACCAGGATACCGGGGATAGTTCGTGACAAAATTGTATTATAGGGAGGTTGATATTTTGTGTGGAAGATAGTATGCATGTGTGAAATATTATCAGAACATAAGAGGTAGTTGTGATTGAGTGTCTGGATATCTCTCACCGCAAGGATCCTTTTGTCGAAAGGGGTGGTTAGGGAAATAGGACTTGTGGTTTAGTTCAATTATTTTCTCTATTGTGATTTGGATAATGTGAAATCCAAATCATATTTGTTTCTTCTATTGAGAGTAATTTCTCACCTTACTCAATATATGTGATAATACACTGTATTCCTTTTTTATATTGATGTTGTGTATAGCCATCCCTCCAAGAAGATGTTTGAATCATTCCACATAAGAGGTGGCTATTGAACCTTAGAAGGCATATCCTATTGTGGATCCAAATATAGTTGATATGATCATATGTACCATCCAAGCTCTTGGACAGGCTCAACCACTTGTCCCTTTTCATTCTCCTATTATTGATACTCAGGGGAATGTTCTTCGAAATCATTTCCAAGAGTTACTTCTCTAGAAACATTTAGTTTTCAAAGACACCACCAATCCTCCACCTGCTGAGGAATGGTCGGCCATGATATAATATCTATTTGAGTTATTTGACATAGAAGATGAGATCAAGATGAAGTGTTCCAACTTCATGATGGAGGGACCAAGAAGGAGATGGTGGGACAAAATGGTGATCGAAAAGAAACAAGAGGGATCAGAGTGGAAGGACTTCAAGGATCATTTCACCAACCAGTTCTATCCCTTATCAATAATGTTTTACAAGGCTGTAGAGTTATTCATGCTTGATCATTCTAGCAGAACAGTGATGACATATTCAATTCTCATTGGAGAGTTGGTGAAGTTTGAGACTGAGATTGTATCTAATGATTGTACGATGGCTTTTATGTGTGAGTTAGGGATTCGATCAGATATCCATTTGTAGGTTTTCTTAGAAAAGATCCCCAATTATGTTATTTTTTTAGATAGGGAATGGATGGTTGATATGAAAATTGCCATAAATTTAGGGTTTAAGGGAGTTATTTTATCTTCCAATGCCATCATGAGTTATGTTAAAGGAATGAGAAATCATGATGACTATCATAGTGGTTCTCGACAATAGGGTAATTTTAAATCTTCTGTAGTTCCAGATAGGACCCCTTTGATACTCTACCAGTGTGGACAACTAGGTCATTCAAAGAGCGTCTTCAACGAGGATCCAAATAAGTGTGAAATTTTAGGCCTTGTAACATCACAATACCATAGTTTCTAACTCCAAAAATATTTTATTGGAAATTCCATGATTTTAAATAGAATTTACATTCATTAACACATTTATCAAAAACTCGTTAATAACACATTTTCCCACTAATGATATTAATAATTTACCACAATATGGTTTAGGAATGGATGAAATAGTAATGGGTTGTTACAACCTCCCCATGATATGAACTTTCTATCCATAGAAAATATTCAAAAAAATCTCTGCTTCAAAAAGATGAGGCCCCTTCCCTCCCATTAGTGCATCAATCTTACATATCTCATGAGAATCAGAACCATGCTACCATAGAACATAGACTAGAGGTCTCGTCCTCCAACGAAGTATCTTGGTCACAAAATCAATAATCCCGAATGGTCGTTTAGTCACAAATTAATTAGGTTAAATCTCAATATCACTCCAGCACCAAACGTGTAATGGGTCAGAGAGATATTTTTGTACCGTTGATTCATGGAACACATTATGTATCAACGTTATCTGGGGGGGTAGTTCTAAATGTTAAAAATCATTCCCTACCAAATCAAAAACCTTAAAAGGTTTCAAAAAATGAGGAGCAACCTTACCTTTCCTCCAAAGACGTCGATGACCCATTAGAGGTGAAAACATTAAGAACACCGAGTCACTAACAAAGAACTCCAAAGGACTATAACAATGAGAAACATAATATTTTTACCATATTTGTGATGTG
This sequence comes from Viscum album, assembly GCA_963277665.1. Taxonomy (NCBI): domain Eukaryota; kingdom Viridiplantae; phylum Streptophyta; class Magnoliopsida; order Santalales; family Viscaceae; genus Viscum; species Viscum album. The sequence continues at coordinate 1,772,986,602 of OY728152.1, forward strand.
AACATTCTCTAATGAATCAATGGAATATTTTTTGTCATCTATTGGAAAAAACTCAGTCCAACCAATGAACATTCACAATATTATGAGAAAAGTAATGGATATTTATAATCACGTCCTTATAATTTTGTAAAAGGATCCATTATGATCACAAACTAGTAGATTTTGTTATATGAAAACTCAACTATTACCAAGTGATCATTACAACCACCCTTTAAAGTCGAGCACATAAGAACAGATAATATCCTCAAGTATATTTATAGCTTTATCTGTCCGACCATCCAACAGCGGATGGTAGGCCATACTGATGTAGAACTCAGATCTCAGTGCCTTCTGGAGTCCTCTCCAAAAGCAAGAAGTAAACCCTGGATCCCTTTTAGAGAGTATAGAAAAATGATCTCTATACAAATGAATAATATCTTTCACATAGAAACAACCCAACTTCATAAAATTGGATGAATCTCAAATAGGTATAAAGTGTACTGGCACGGTCATCCTATCAATCATAACAAATATCAAATTCTTCTTCATATGGGAACAAGGAATCCTATCAAATAATTACACAGAGATTTTATCCCACTTCCATGTAAGGACTGAAGGTGGTTGTAGCAAACCCAAAATTTTCTCGTGCTTGACTATCACTTATTGGAAGTTATAGCAATGAGAGTCACAATTATAAATTCCTCTTCTCAAACCTAGACATTAAAACAATCGCCTCATGTTGTAGAACATATTAATGGTTTGTGGGTTCACACCCCACTAGGAATTATAACAATCCCCCATTACAACCTTCTATGTCACTAATGGGACAACATAACGGTTTTGATAACATAAAACACCCTATATATTGAATGACCACTTGTCATTGGTCTGAGTGAAAACTTTTCCACTTAGCATAGTTGCATGGGATCATACAAACCACCAAAAACTTATGCGAAATTTAAAGCTCCATGTAAAAAATGGTTCCTACCATAGGAATATGGATTGAAGCCTCTTCACGAATTGTAATTGTCTCCTGAGGACGCTGATACAAGTTTAGAAATCATGAGTTATAAAAATACTACAGATTTACCTTCAATGACTTCTCTATTTGATACCAATTCATATCGATCATTTATTTCAAAATTTATTGTTAATATGATTAACCTTATTATGGATATTTTATCTTGTGGAATGGATATTACTATACCCCTTGGTAAAAAAAGAGTAGGGTATTCAATGTCCCGCTTGTGACTTCTCTCTATCAACTATCAATATTTCTGGGAGGTTTATGGTTCTTGAAATTAAATCTATTGATATCATATTCATGGGGTATTGGATTGATTTTAATAAAGACGAGATCTATTGTTATCTTTGGATGGTCTACTATAATACACCCAACAGTGTTTCTCTTGTATTTCAATGAGATTGGGACCCATGATTGAGTAGATTTGGACCTTATTATCAAGAGCTGGGGAAATTAATATCAGTGTTTTTATTTGATCTGGGGTAAAAATATTTGAGTGGTGATATACCTCTAGTTATCAAATAGTTTCCAGATGTGCTTCCGTCTGACTTATCTGGTTTTCCACTGTTAAGGGAGGTTGAGATTTATTTTAAATCAATTCCTAGTATTCAAATAGTTTCTAATCCCTCTTATCAAATGACTCCAACTAAACTGAAATAATTTAAGTCCAAGTTAGATGTTCTTCTTGAGAAAGACATTATATGCCGGAGTGTTTCACCTTGTTCAGTGCCACTTCTCTTCACCATGAAAGCCAATGGTTCACTTTGATTATGTTTTGATTATAAAAAGCTCGGTAATGTTTTTATAATGATAAAATATCAGTTTATATGGATTTATTATTCATTGGAATAGTTTAATGGAGAGAAGTGGTTTTCAAGGATTGACCTTTGATTTGTTTCCATCAACTGAGGATATAGGAATCTGACATACAGAAAACAACTTCGCATACAAGTATGGCAATTATGAGGACCTTGATATTCCCATTGGCCAATGAAATTATCTTTAAACATTTATGTATTTGTGGAATAGGATTTTTCATGAGTATCCTGATACCATTGTGGAAATATTTTTGGATGACATTCTTGTCTACTCCAATTTCAAGGAGGATCTTGTGCATCATTTGAGAATAGTTCTGAGACTAAAAAAAATCACCAACATTATTCCAAGATTTCAATATTTGATTTCAATAATAGATAATTGAAATACATGGGGTAAATTGTGTCGGAAAAAGGAATATTAGTTGATCTTAAGATGGTGAAAGCTGTAATGACATGGGATCAACCACAAATTGTTTTTGAGATTCAATTTTTTGGGATTATCTTGATATTATCGACGATTTGTCATAGAATTCCAATAATTGGCCTCTTCGATTAATATTCGGACTTAAATGGGAGAGAATATTGCATCGAATAAAATATATCAGTGTTATTTTGTTTAGATGATGCCTCTTTGGACTACTGCGCCAGTGTTAACTCTACTTGAGGCCTTTAAGGGAAACATTGTCTTCTGTGATGCATGATGTTCAGGTTTGGGTTGTGTTTTTTGGAAGGTAATCATGGTTAATTAGTATGGATCTTGTCAGCATAGTCCTCATGAGAAGAACTATTATACACATGTACGTGGACTTATTGCTCTAATGAGAACACTTAAATTTTGGAAACATTACCTTTATGGAGAAAGATTTATTGTATATTTAAACAACAAGAGATTGAGTTGTATCTTCTATCAAATATATTTGAATGTTTTCCATAGGTGTTGGGGGAATACCGGAAATGTTTCAACATTGACCTCGCCTTTACCCTAGGGAAAGGGATTGTCATTGTATATGTGTTTAGAAGGAAACATCCAAAATAGGATATGATAGAATATTCGGAAGAGTGGAGTGTGAATATTTTTCAGTTTCTAATTGTAGTTCAGATGGAAGGGGATGAAGTTTCAATACCCATTATTCAATTGACATCTGCTCTTCTCATGTTGATTTTTAAAGAGAAGAATCATGATGATGAATTTTGTATCATTATATACTCTTTCTGTGGTGGGGATACCGATGAAAAGTGGTCATTATATAAATAGAGTGTTCTACATTATCAGAACCGTTATGTTGTACCATTAGTGACAAGGAAGGTTGTAATGGGGGGTGGTCTTAATTCCTAGTGGGTTGCGCACCCAGAAACTATTAATATGTTCTAAGACGTGGGTAAATAGTTCTGGTGGCTAGTTATGAGATGTGGAATTACTAATTTTTGTTTCCCATTTCTATACTTTCCAACAAGTGAAATCTAGAAACCATAAACCTTCAGGTATACTTCAACGAAATCCAAACCCTACATAGAATTGTAAGGAAATATCCATAGACGTTGTGGTTGTGTTTCCTTGTCCCAAGATAAAGGAAAATTTGATATGGGTTGTGATTGACATGCTGACAAATTCGGCTCACCTAAGATGATTTGAGGTACTATCTGTGTCTACTCCACCCTTGCTGCAGTTCTTATAGACACATGAGCGAGTCATTCTTTCATTGTCGCTGCCCTTTTTCAGAGCTCGGAGATTCGGACGGAGCCGTTGGATCAATCCTTACGGATAAAGACTCCTACAAGAGCAGAATCGATGATTACACACTGGTGTAGGTAGTGTGAGCTTACTCTAGGAGGCGAGAGCTTCGGCTGGGATCTTCTTGTAGCAGTGTCGAGGCCTTACAACGTCATCTTGGGAATGGATTGGTTATCTACGGTCCATGCTCAGATCGAATGTATTAGGCTCAAGGTGCAATTTGTTCTCACCGATGGGAGTAGTTTTACCTTCACCAGCGAGAATGGAACCTTTTTAGCGTTTTATGGACTCACAGAGATGAGAGGACAACCGATTACACATCATTTGGCTAGTCTCATCCTAGGAGCAGTTGACGTGTGGAGTCCGAGTTTTCCTGTTGTGGGGGATTAGTATGCATACGTTTTTCCTGATGACGTTCCTGGACTACCTCCTCACTAGAGGTTGAATTCTATATTGACTTGTACCCCGGGACAGCCCCGATATCCACTCCAACATATCGGATGGCTCCCGCTGAGCTTCGAGAGCTACGGGTATAGCTGGAGGACTTGCAGGGCAAGGGATTTATCTGACATAGTGTTTCAACTTGGGCTTCCCGATTTTGTTCACCAAGAAGGCGGACGGTAGATTGCGACTGTGTGTCAACTACCATCACCTAAATCAGGTAACTGTGAAGAACAAGTATCCACTTCTGAGGATTGATGACCTCTTCGATTAGCTCTAGTGAGCACGATGGTTCTTGAATATAGACCTCAGGTCAGGCTATCATTAGCTCATAGTTCAAGACGATGATGTATAGAAGATGCACTTCAGGTGTCGGTATGGCCACTATGAGTTCTTGGTTATGCCTTTCGGAATAACCAATGCTCTAGAAGTGTTCATGAGTCTCATGAACAGGATCTTCTAGCCTTACCTCGATCGATTTGTCGTAGTCTTCATCGACGACATATTGATTTACTCGACTACTGAGGAGGAGCACGCCTACCAATTGCGGGTTGTACTGGACACACTCCGAGAGCACCATCTTTATGGTAAGCTCTCGAAGTGCTAGCTTTGGATTCGATAGGTCCACTTCTTAGGACACGTCTTCTCTGAGGTGGGAGTTGCGGTGGATCCTATGAAGATCAAGGCAGTGCTAGCTTGGGAGCTACCCATGAGTGTGAAAGAGGTGCGGAGTTTCCTAGGTTTGGCTGGGTACTATCAGAGATTTGTGCCAGACATCTCTGGAGTTGCAGCACCACTCTCAGCTTTGACGAAGAAGGGGAAACCTTTCGTGTTGTCGGATAGATTTCAGCAGAGCTTCCAGGAGCTGAGACAGAGATTGACCAGTGCACCCATCTTGAGGCTACCGGAGGAGGGAGTAGGGTACGTAGTTTACTTCGATGCATCAGGGACAGGAATCGGGTGTTTCCTGATGCATGATAGGGTAGTGATTGCCTAGCGATCACGATAGTTGAGGCAACACGAGCAGAACTACGCTACCCATTACCTGGAGTTTGCAGTAGTGGTCTTCGCCCGGAATATGTGATGGCACTATCTGACGGGCGAGCGCTTTAAAGTCTATTCTGACCACCAGAGTCTCAGGTACATCTTCTCACAGAAGGACCTGAACCTGAGACAGCGGTGATGGCTCATGTTCCACCAGGACTATTACTTTAGATAGTCTATACTCCTGGAAAAGTGAACGTAGTAGTCGATGCTCTCAGCAGGAGGACGGGCATTCAGCTACTTGGAGAGGCGACAGAGCAGCTAGACTCTTTGCAGATATCCTTCGTGGATAAAGATAGGGCAGCCTTTCTATAGTCGCTCACAGTCACTCCTCCACTACTTCAGTGGGTCAAAGAGGCACAGCATGGGGATGTTGACTGTGAGATGCGACGTGCATAGATATCCACAGGATAGGCACCTGATGGATTTTCTGTAGGTGGATAGAATGTCATCCTTTTTAGAGGACGTACCATGGTACTAGCTGCATTACAGGAGGAGGTGTTGAGGGAGTTTCACATTTCCCCTCTACCAGTACATCCTAGAGTGGCGAAGATGTACCAGGACCTCATAAGACAGCATTGGTGGCTGGGTATGAAGAAGGTTTTGGTAGAGTTCGTTTCACAATGCCTCACCTTCCATCAGGTGAAGGCAGAGCACCAGGTAACAACAGGCTTGGTTCAGCCCTTAGAGGTACCGGAGTGGAAGTGGGACAGTATATCTATGTATTTCGTGATAGGACACCCACGTACTTCTAGAGGTCATGACTCCATCTGAGTGATCATAGACCGACTCACCAAGTTGGCTCACTTCTTACCCATTAGAGAGCATGGATCAATGGAGAGTTTGGGAAGCCTCTACATTCAGTAGATCGTATGGCTTCATGGTGTGCCATAGACTATCATCTCTGATCGAGATGCTCACTTTACTTCTCGGCTTTGGAAGGGGTTGCAAGAGGCATTTGGGATGCAGATATGCCTGAGCACTGCCTTTCACCCACAGACAGATGGTCAGATGGAGATGACCGTTCAGACTCTCAAGGACATGCTCCTTGAATGTTTCCACGACTTTGGTTGCATCTGGGAGGATCACCTACCATTGGTGGAGTTTTCATACAACAACAGATACCACTCAACCATCGGGATGGCACCATACGAGGAATTTTATGGCTGACCATGCAGATCACCTCTGTGCTGGACAAACCCTGAGGAGTCAGTACTTGTAGAACCAGAGATGGTCCAGGCCACGACGGAGAAGGTACAAATTATCCAAGAGTGGATGAGTACTGCTTAGAGCCGACAGAAGTTCTATGCTGATAGGAGGCGACGACCACTAGAGTTCGAGGATGGCGACCACGTTTTCTTACGGGTCTCACCTCGATGTTGATTACGGAGATTTGGTCGGGGCGGCAAGTTGTCTTCGGGATTCATCAGACCGTTCCAGGTTCTCAGCAGGATATGTGAGGTGGCTTATCAACTGGCTCTTCCACCCCAGTTGCACCGGGTGCACGAAGTCTTCCACGTATCTTAGCTAAGGAGATACGTGCACAACCTGACGCATATCATCGGTCATGGGGAGCTGGACATCGATGACAGGGAGACTTTTGCGGAGGTCCCGGTGGAGATCGAGGATCAACAGGAGCAGGTCATGTGTGGATGGTCAATTCCTCTAGTACGCATCAGGTGGCAGAACGAGAACCTCTAGGAGAACACATGGGAGCGATAGGCTTAGATGCGTGCACAGTACCCTCATTTGTTTCCCTAGTTTATGATGTATCTTTACCGGGACGTAAAGCCCTGAGGTGGGAGTAATGTAAAGACCTGTAAATCCAAGGAAATTTTTTTCTTAAATTCTTTGGGATTTTACGAGTATGAATTTTCTAACGGCACCTGATTTCGAGGCCCGGTGTGCCCAGAATCAATTTCCGAAATTTACCTCGGGTAGGTTCAGTTAACGAACGAGCGGGTTTTTTTATCTTTTGAACCGGTGCTCGGAATTGAAATCTGAGGGCACCGATGAAACCGCAACGCCAATATTTTCTTAAGAGTACCCTTACCGAAGGTGCGTTTTCTTGGGAGGAGTTATAAAAAAAAGTGGATTAAATGAAAAGTAAAAATAAAATTGTGTTACAAGTTTATTTCTTTTACCATGTGGTTATATCCTAAGTATGAGAGTTGGGGTGGGACCCACTAGTTACTGACTACTCTTGAAAGGATAATGGTGAGGTGGGGACCACATGAGCCCCTATCTTTTCACATCCCCCTTAAACTCCCTTTAAACCTCCTTTGTATTTAATTATGTGGCTTCTCCTCTTCCACGTTAATAATGCTAACATATCACTTAATTAATTGGACAACTCATGGTATAATTAATTAAGTGAATTAAAATTTTAATTTTTGTAATTTGAATTGCTTGGCTTGAAATAATAAAATAAGATGAGTCTTATTATTTATTGGGTTGGCTTGTTGAGTGAGAATTTGGGGAGAGCTCTTTTATCTTGAAGAACTTCATCCTCAACGAAAAATGACAACACTTCGTCAAGGATCATTGACTCGGCAACCTAGTTTCTTTCGTCCTCTTCTTCCTCCATGAAAAATGAGGAGGCACTGACGTGGAAACTCGCCAATGATGTCACGCTATATAATCTTCTCTCTGCTATAATGGAAGGGAGATTCCACTTCCTCCTTGGACACTCTCCATCGATGTTTACAGAACCCCACCCCGCGACGCTGTTTTCCGCGACGCTCATCATTCGACAACTTTTGTTGAGGTAAGGGTTAATTATTCATTAAAGTATTATTTAACGATCTTTGTTGTTTAATGATTGGCCTCTTGTTATCGATATAATGGGAGGGGATCAGACCGCACAAACACGGCTGATCCTCCTCCCCTTTAATTGTTGATCTTTATTATGGTTTGAAACGGAGGCGACGTGGTGCCGATGCACCGCGCGGGGATGAAGAGGATCGCGGCCGGAACAGGCCGTGGCGGAGGAGAATGGTGCCATCACGCCATGCCAGTGAGACCAATGGAAAATGCGGCCAAGTGCGGACCGCGACGGAGGGGCGCGGCGCCGTCGTGCCGCGTCGGTCAGACAGAAGCCGCGGTTGAAGGCCGCGACGGTTTTCCAAAGGGCCAGCTGGATGAGTCAGCCACCGGCGCCACCTGGAGGCAGGACCCAAAGGGTCCCACTGTTATAAAGGCGGGCCATTAAAGCTGGCCGTTTTAGAAAACAAGGGGGCAGAGCCCCTCCTTTATGCCCTGCTTAGCCATCAGCTGAGCGCCCAACCACGGGCCAGACCGCCCGCGCCGGGCCGGACCGCCAGCGATGGGACAGGCCGCACCTGCTGGGCCGCGCCGGCCGGTCAGGGCCACATTAAACTGGGCCAGACCCGGAACTGGGTCGGTTCGACCCAGTTCGGGCCGACCGAGGGGGTATCGTGCCAGGTCGGACCAGGCCCGAACCCCCTACTTCCGGACAAATCCGTTAAAATGCCCATAACATGGGCTACGGACCTCCGATCAACACACCGTCAGTTGAGTTGGGATCCTTAGATCAAGAAGGTTGTTTCGTTATATTACACTCAAGGTTTCGGAGAACCGTGGGTATGTCCGGGTTGGTTCGAACATGAAACCGATCGGACCCTCGGAATGGAAACGCTTATAACTTGAGCTCCGGACGACTTATTGACATGTCGTCGACTTCGTTTAATTCCTCTTAGTGATAAGGTTATTTTAGATTACTCAACCAAAGGTTTGGACATAGCTAAAGAATGTTCGGGATGGTTTTAGCTTAAAAACAAACCGGGCCCCTGGGACGAAAAAGTCAATAACTCTCAGACCGGGCATCTGATTGACGTACTGTCTGTCGCGTTGAGTTCCTATTGACAAGACGGAACTTTTTGATACATCAACTCTGGACTTCGTGATAGTTGATTTATCTACCCCTTGGCTCGTGGAGCGGACCCTCCTAGAATCGAGTGTGCTGTGTGCGCAAACCCTAGAGCTGGCTGCGACTGCGACGACAATGACAACAGTACTTGGATCCTACGTGGGTTTGACAGCGATGGTTACTGTACTAGGATCCTACGTGGGTTTGACAGTGATGACTTCTGTACTTGGATCCTACGTGGGATCAGCAGGGGAGATGATTCAGATACTACATCTATCATCTCCACCCCTCTTCATGAGTAGTATACCTGTATGAGATGAGTCTTGACATTCAATCATAACATTCAGTATAATTGACTTGTTGTCCTATGTGGACTGAGTTGTGCTTTCCTGTGTGGACTGGGCTGTGTTTTTCCTATGTGGACTGGGTTGTACTTGGGCTCGAGAGTTGGAGACAAACTGGGTTTGATAACTTAGGTATATGTATGGGTATATACCTAAGTAGAGTTGGTTGATACTTCGTGATTGCATATTTCCTTTTTGGTATATCCTTAGTGGATTCTGGGAGACCTTAGAGAGTCTCGGGGTCCCTACTGAGTATCATATACTCACCCCTGCATGGGTTATAACCGCACTACGTTGTGCTGGTTGCTGACGACAGACAGTGCTGATCGTGGTTGAGGCTTGTGGAGCGGAACGGTACCCGGAGGTGGACTATCTGGCGGGATGTACACGGAGCAGACGGACGGACCCGAGGAGCCGACAAGACTATCTGTACCCACCCTTCAGGTGGGAATTCCGAAGGATGACTTGGTGGTTGCTGATTTACTTTACTGATGTTGTTCTTTCCTTTCAGTTGTACTCTACTTTTATTTGGGTTTGTATTCTGGCCCTTTTACTTTTCAGCACTTACTTTTGTACTCAGTTTATTTAGTGTTTACTTCAGCTTGCGTACTCTGTGGTGTTTTTTATTATATAAAGGAAATTACTTCCCTTTTATCGGGATTTACGCCTTTGGTTCTAGTCGCCAGCCCCTGGTCTATGGAAGGCGGGCTTGGGGTAGTCAAGGCATGGCCCCCGAGGACGGGTTGTGACACAATGTGTACATTAGAATGACCTATCTAGATGGAATCTTTATACCCATAGATGACCCCAGATGATGTTACCTAGAGGTGTAAAGTAAATTTCTTATACCTTATTTTTCATACCTCTCAGCGATATTCTCATATAGGTGTCAAAAGTGAATATGTGAGTAGTCCATTATAATAAATTTTATATGATGATCATGATGAAATGGTTTTATTCTCCATAAATAACCATTTGTGTGGAATTTTATGTTTTTATGTCATCAATGATTTATAGGGATGATAATAGATTACTGGAAAGGTTTTTAGAGGAAGTATAAGGTTAAATAATCCCTAGGTGATTTCCACATGGCCAAGAATAATCCCCCATATAATAGTTATAGTTTAGGTACTCCCCTTTGTGTCCAAAAATATTCCCGTATGAATGTATAGCATGTTCCCATGTGTGTTTGTTGACGATCCTTTCCGTCACAGAGTTTAAACGAATGAAAAGGGAAATACCTTGAACCCAAAGTGATTCATCCTTTGAAAAAACATCAAAAATTAACAAAGGCATGAACATGTATTCATTTGCACTTGGGTCGCTCAAGTTCGACCAAGGTCGCTCAAGTATACCTGCGCTCTGCCTAATGGTCGTGCAGGTGACTTGCATGCCCTCTTTTATTTTTCGCCTAGGGTCTTCACTAGCTTATAAATATCCCTTGTGGGGCCCCCATTTAGATGAAAAAATTCCAAAAACTCAGATTTGAGCTCTCGGGGCCCTAGAATCTTCTCAAAGATTATGAACACTTCTAAGGTAATTTCTTACCTAGAATGGAAGGGCTAAAGAGTGGAAGTAAGAACTAAGTGTTGAAACTCATCAACACTAGCATGCCTAAGTGGCCATCTTTTAAGGGAAATGGACACACTTGCGCGCCACCTTACCCCTTCAACAGAACTTGCGTACCACCCTTATGGAAGCCCCTAGGGATAATGCTAAAGGCTTGAGCCAAGTCTCTCCCCGGTATTACCTTAAGGGTTAACCATCGCGCAGGTATCCATGTGTCGCGTAGGTACACCTGCACCACCAGGACTTGCGCACCCATGCAGAACATGCGCACCCCTCTCTTTTTGGGTGCCACTCCTGCCTATTTCACCTCTCTTATGCCTATCCACCTTTCCTCTTCAAGATTCAACCTTCAAAACCATCTTCAAATCCATTTATGGCATGGTTTCTTTGTTGGAATCCTTATCTGAAAGGAATTCTATGTAACATCTCTCAAAACCTAGTGATTTACATATCTTTATGTCACTAAGGTTAGAGATTCCATTCATTCAACCTCATACTTTAAAATGAGAAGACTATTCTAGGCGTCCTTTTAAGGAGTAATCCCCAAGCCCCCTTAATTATGGGCCTTCTTTTCAGGACTAATCCCCATTCATAATTCCTCTAATTTGGGATCCACCTTAGGAATAATCCCCACTCATAAATTTCATTTAACTTGGACCTCCTTCTCAGGAATAAGTCCTAAGTCTCAAGTCCCCTAACCTGGGCCTCCTTTTCAGGACTAATCCCCAGTCATAATTCTTTTAATATGGGAATCCTCCTTAGGAGTAAGCCCCAGTCATAATTTCTCTTAACCAATCTTAATTTACTTTTGTCTTGGGCTTCCTTCTCAGGAGTAAAACCGAATCATAAGTCCCCTCCTAATTTGTTCATCCTCCTCAAGAATAATCCCATCTGTGGGTACGATCCCAACTATGAAATAATTAATGTCCTTCTGAATAACAATAAACTTCAAGTGCCCCATTGAGTGGCTTTAAAACCATTATGGTTATCATAATAACCAAGAGATTTCTATATAATGTGACGAAGGATACCATTGACCATGAATCTCTAACAAATACAGATGATTCTCTATCGATGAAGAACCTCGAATACATATAAATGATTCTCTAAAATCTCATACATACTAATCATTGATTGTCAGATCTAAAAGAAAGCTCATTTTCATACTTGGTAATGTAATAAGGATTCTAGAACATAACTTAAATCTATAAAGAGAGTCTCGAAGTAAACAATAATTCCCCTAAAAAGTTGTGATGAGTCTGACCTCTAATCTTCTCGACCAATGAAAATTCTTAAGCCTCGTCAACCCAGAACTAATGAGCACCTACCTTTGGAAAGTAGGTCCAAATGGATATAGAATCATTGGATGTTTCTGGTTCTATGAACAAACCCGTTAGAAACTGCTTGGAATTTTTGACCCTTAAATCAATGAGGTCATCCCCAATTCCAGAGGAATGAAAAAATGGTGAACTCGATGTGAATCCTTAACCAAGTTAAAATGATGTTTTACTTATTTGTTAGGCCGCTATTTAAAACTCAATTAGAGGGATAACAGAATAATCAATAACATATTTTCTCATCCAAAATATGTAGCAGCCGAACTTATCTTGATTATGTTAGTTATATCAAACATGCACTATTTTACAAGATCATCTGCATTACAAGAATGGATTTTTATAAGTTCACGTCTGTGAATTCCTCTACTGTGAAAACCTCTATTGTGAATGCATCTACTGCTACTCCTGCAGGATCTTCATCCACTCTAAGGATGACATCACCTACTCAGCATCTTCAACGCTAGGTATCAAATGCACTGGTTAAGGAGTACCGTCAAAATGGTACTATTCTGACTCTGGAGGCCGCTAGACAAGCCCTCCAAGTCAATAATTCACCATGGTCATCCGGACAGTGATGACCAGCGATCAAGAAGCAGGCGGTGCTAACTACCGTCTCCAACCGTTTCAAGTCATTATCCCCAGAATGCAATCACCATTCCCTCCTGTATTCTGGGGAGGTGAATGAGTAAGTCCCTCAGGGCCTTAACTCAAGGAAACATGAGTCCTTCCCAATGGCTCCCACCAACAATCACCGCCAGTATCTTGCGGAAGTGCGCCCTCAACATGATGAGGGTTTTGTCTCCAGGCGTTCGGCTCAGGTTCCTTGAACCCGAGTAGGCAAGATGAACCACCAGAGGTGACAAACGGTTAATAGTGAATAGGTTCTTATCTCTTCCTTTTCCAGAGAATTCCACCAATCTAACTTGGTTGCAAGCAAAGAGCGGTCACATACACCCGTCCGTTTTAATTCCACTGTCCAGAAGACTCGTCTGGCAGCAACACGCCAATCCTGCCAGGCAATTCCGGCTGAGTACTATAGACAGGAACATACACTTGTTTATAAATCATCATCTAGTCAGCATGCTCGTCTGACTACATACGATGAAGCCCGCAAACCCAATATGTTGAAAACTGGTAAACATGCACATACACCTACTTACACTCATCAATCCTACCAGCAGCCTCGTCTGTCAGTATCGAAGGAAGATTGTCAACCACCTTTGGCAGAGTTCAATCAGCAGGCACATACACTTGCTAGTATTGATCAATCCTACCAACAGTCTTGTTTGGTAGCACCAAGAGAAGTCAGTCGGAAAGCTATGGTGATAAACCGGAGGCAGACTCAACTCTCTGCCACCACACTTGAGTACTTTCAGAATTCACTGATAGGAAAAGGAGGATAGGAGCAGGAACACACACCTACTCCAAGCACGGAATGGACGTATATTCCCATTCTGAAAGCTAAAGTCACCAAGCATATTCGGTCAATGGTGAAAGAGCAGAAGAAAATCCCTACTCATATTCTGGATGCATTCCAGGCTATTATAATAGCTTCAACAGCATCACAGGGGAAGAAATAAAAATCTATCCCTACCACTAGAGTGACACATCAATAGTTCACTCTGGAACAGACACACACCTCTATTCTAGTCCAAGAGGGTTGTGGGGCGTACTTCCCCATATCATACGGACAACCAAGTCAGGAACATACACCTGATTTGAGTAGAGATAATCGGCCTAATCTAATCATTTCTCTAATGAAGGCACATACACCTACCCATAATTACCACTTTTGTCAACAAGTGGTTCCTAAAGTGAGTAATAAGTCATCTAAGAAAAAGACCCACCCAGCACAGTTTGGAAATCAAGGGCCAATATGTAACAAGGCCCTGCTCGATGTTGGAGTCCTTCATGCACTCAGACAGTTATCTGTTGTAACTCAAGATTCTACTCTCTTATTTCCCAATAGTCGAGACATTAATTTGGATGGTCTGTATCAGACACTTACTCATGAAGTCTTGCTTCATGACAATTCGGTCGATCTCGACGTTTCATCTTCAGATGAGATCCACAATAACCCTCTGTGTGGCCAAAAGACCAAGGAGAAAAATGTTTCATCATTTGTTGTAACCCAGCATGGTGGTCCTCCCCATGATGATGAATTTAGCTGCGAAAGTCCTCTTCACAGCAGTAATTTTCATTGCCTGGAAAATTCACCAATGGACAATGTAGTGACGAGAAAGCCCTCTAATCTTGAGGCACCTACAAATGTGAAGCAAGTCATGTCTGATGCTTTACCACTAGTAGGTTAAATACTTTATCAATCAGAATATAGCCCGGGGTGTAGGTCATTCTCCGAACCACCCCTGAGTCATGCATATTCTAGTTTGATAAGTGAATTCTCTACCGATATTGTTGAATCTGATGAAGCAAAAAAGAAGCACCATCTTTGGTCCAAACAGGTAGAAGTATCTTCATCAAATGATAAGAAGGAAGTACTGAATATGAGAAAACAACTAGCAAAAGGTGAAGTGCCAGTTATGTTTTGGCCTATAGCTGATTCTCAGTATGACATTCCAGAGATGTTGACGGAAGATGGAATTCATGATATTTGTCTCAACATATGGAAAACTCTTTGTCAGTTGAAAAAGAAAATATTATCTGACGATGAATATGAAAATCATGTCAAGATAATAGAAGGGTTACAATGCCAAATTGACTTGTCATATCTCTCAGTTTCTTGATATCCGAAGGCTGAAAGGAAGCAGAGAGCCCTTCAGCTTTCATGCCTTGGCGCACTAAGAAGATTACGCCAGTTAATTTCCAATGCCCCATCTGGTATTCATATTATGTGATGACGTGTTCAGGGAGCACTACATTTCATTGTACTCTCCAGTTCGCAAAGCGTGCTGAAAATGGTCTCATGCAATGTTATTTCCCATGGCCGGCCACATCCAATTGGATTTGTTTGTAATCAAAGGCTCACTCAAGAACATGCCTCAACTAGTTCTTCCCAGAATCAGAAATACAGAGAACAAGTTGTTGAATTACTCCTACATCAAGCAAACGAGAATATTGAACATGCCTCTCATTTGGAGAAAGCACATCATCAAGTGAAAGAAGTGTCAGAAATCATCCAATGGTCTTTCGAGCCGGGTGATAAGAGTGGATACAGGTTAATAAATCCAGCCAATTTCTGGACTAATGTCCATAAGATCAGGAGAAAATTTAAGAATTTCTCAGATATAGAAACTCAAGAACCACCCCAGCTTTCCAGACTGGGAATGCTTTTAACCCAACCCTCAGAATCAACAAATAGGATTCGAGATGTTGAGAAAAGATAGCAGGAACAGCCCCAGTCCACAGTACTGGGGTCTTTTTCAAATCCTCAATCTCTCCCAAAGAGAATGTCAGCCTTATCTTGATTAGGGAAGAATCCACAAGAGGAAAGAAGAGCAAAGTTATCAAGAAATTCCCTCTAAAATATGGTTTTTCAAAAATTTCCTGAGGGATCAAATTAGCAAAATCCAGTGTCTCAATAAGGACATGGAAGAAGACAATATTGAAGAATTGCCGATAAAAGAGATGCAATGCACTATGCATCAATTAATGTCATCAATGCCATTGTTGCTAATCGCCCAGATGAGGCTCACTCAGAAGGATAAGATGAAGAGGTTCCTGCTCAAGAGGTTGTATGCACAGACACAAATGAAGAAGGTGTGCGTACATGAAATCAAAGGATTACATAGAATCTAGTTAATCCTTCAAGTAACCTGCTTCCCCCTCTCTGAAAGGTGTCCAATAAGGGGAAAGGAAAGAATAAGGTTACATACCCTTCCTCTAGAGAAGGCCAATCACTCTCATTAGAGTAACGATTTGCACAACAAGAGTAATAAATGAAGGATTTGAGGAGGTTGAATGCAAAACAACTTCAGGGTAGTATTCCTCCTAAGCGTACTGGAGTTAGTCAGTTAAGGGAATTAGGTGCGGCTTCTGAGATGGATCAAGAATATCCTCCTCTACAAGTACACCCTCACAAGTCTAATCCTATGGGTCATGTGCAACAACAATTAGTGGTGCTACCATCAGTTGTAGTACAAGCCACCACATCTGTCCAAACTCTAGTCATTGCATCTACTCAGGTACAAGCTCAACAGGAAGTTTCAAAAAAATTAATAACTAATATTGAGTCAATAAAATCTCGTTTGGAAGTTATGGAGGTAAATCATTCTCAAATTCAACCAGAAAAGAGATCTTACCCTGAATGGGTTGATGCAATTCCTCCCCCATCAAATTTTGCAAGTACCACATTCCCAATCATTAATGGTTCGGGAGACCGAGAGCAACACATAACAAATTTTGATTCTCATTGCGATCCTATGATGGGAACCCCTCAGCAACAGGTAACAGATAAGCTTAGGTGTTTTGTACAGTCATTACAAGGGACTGCCTTTGTTTGGTAGACAAGCTTGCAGTCCTGGTCAATTACCGGATGGGAGGATCTCCGCCAATGATTCCTTATTCAATTCAGCTCAACTTTTCGAAAGACAACAGTTTTTGATCTTACAAACTTTAAGCAAAGGGAGAATAAAAGTGTTTCGGATTTCATTTCTCGCTGGAAGGGATTAACATATTCCCTGAGCTTAGCACTCCCTCAAGAAAAATTGTTGCCAATATGTGTGGAAATTTTGTGTGATGAATTACGCACGCTGTTGATCCATATGAAATACACAAGAGGTTTTCGAGACCTAACTTCAATCGCTCAATAGATTGAAGACTCTCTTATAAGTACTAAGGATAAAGCTCGTGTAATTCCATCAGCTCCAGGAAGGAGAATGGGTAAAGTAGAGAGTGCTACAGTTATGCTTAAACAAGCACCTATACCTGCTTCTTCTTCAAGACCTTCATCTTCTCGAAGGGCTTCGCCCCCTGAGCATCAACAACAGAGGCCGTTTCATCAATATGATCAAAGAGATCAAAGATGAAAACAATTTGAGTATTTAAAGAGAAAAATTTACTCTTTCTGAAATTATCAAGTTCCTGGTAACTTCATTTCGGATCTGGAAAATAATTTGGTTCAATTGACAAGGCCCAAAATGCCAAACAAGGAAGGAGATGAAGACCATCCCAACTATTTCCCATTTCATCAGATGTTGGGGCATCCCATTCAAGAGTTTTTTGTCTTCAAGGACCTTCTGAAAAAAATGGTGGACTCGGGACAAGTCAAGTTGAAAGGTTCTTCAGATCAGGTATCATGTGTAACTACAACAAATCTAAAGGAAGAAGGCATGTGGCAAGAAGTGAAGAAAAAAATGCACAAAAATTTGATGATTGGATGGTCAGAAAAATGATCAACCAAACTCATTCCATTTTGAGAACACAATTGAAGAAACCAATTGTGTCTTCTTCCATGAATGCTATAGTAAAAACCTCTTCATCAAAGTGAAAATACTCAAAGAAAAGGCATAATTCAAAGAAAGAGGAACAATCAGAAGAAGAGGAGATAGTGTCAAAGCCCAAATTGTCTTTGGCTATGGCAAATTTAATGCCATCTACTTCAAAGAAACGGGCACCATCCCACCAAATGGAACAACCTAAAATGACTAATAAGGCAGAGTCTTCATTAGATGAACAGTTGATCTTTGATTCTGTTAATATGATTCATTTAACAGATCCATATACCAGTCACAGTTTCGATTTTGACAAGCCTGAATTCCATATATCAAATAGAGGAATTGGAGGGAATTCCAGAGGCTCAGGGTACATGGGAAGACATGGATCTTTTAGAGGAAACTATTCCAATTCTACCCCTTCTAGAACTATGTATGCAGTAGAAACTCATGGCAGATCCCATCAACAAGCTCAAAAAGAACAATCAAGTTCTTCTACACAAGGCAGATTCGGTCCTAGCATAGTTATTCTGGAAAATCGGTTGGAGGTTCCATCTTCTTCTTCTCATCATGTAAATAGACCTAATAGGTCTAATTTTACAAAGCCAATATTATTACCAACTCCTACCCCGATACAAGATGCATCAACTTCCAAAACATTAACTTCTAAGGCACCTGTGAAACCACATGTTCCTGTTGGGAAACGCAGATCTTTGGATCAAAAGTATGATGTATTGAAACACTTGTCCCAAGTACTGGAGAATTTATCAATTCTGGATTCCTTTAATTTATCAAAGGATCTTTGGGAGGCACTCATCGAGGCTTTGTCAAGTCCTTGGGAGTTTGAAACTGAAATTTTTGCGGCTGAAGCCTACCATGTTGAGAATAATCCTACAGAATTCCACGTAGTGATATCTTTCCCAGATGAAGATGAAGATGATGTTGTGAATGGAAATATTAGACCTTTGTACTTATCTAGAAATGTTAATGGTGTATATTTCTGAAGAGTCTCCATTGATAATGGTTCAAGAGTCAACCTAATCCCCATTCGTACACTTCGTCGATTGGGACTCACAGAATCTTATTTATCTCCTTCTACTTTGATGTCACAAGGATATAGTAAAAATAAACAAGAAACACTAGGTGAGATTACACTCAGAACTCATTTTGGAGATCTTGTATCCAATTCATATTTCATGGTTGTTGATCAAGACTCAGCCTTCAACATCTTTCTTGGTAGACCCTGGCTACATCAACATGCGATTATCCCTTCATCATACCATCAATGTCTCAAATATTGTTTCGATGGTCAAATTGGGAAATTATATAGTGATAAGTCCCCATTCAAGACATGTGAATCTCAATACATTGAGGTGGAATTCTATCACATGAATGGAAAGGAGAAATCCACAACAAGGGAGATTGCCAAAGTTATTGCTCCATATGGAATGGAAAAGATTCCAGTAAATCCATTTACACATGTGAGTGCAGATTATGTGTTGCCTATCAGTCAAATTGACAGGATATACCTAAATAAAAATACTCTTATAGAAACCTCCATAATGTCAATTACGGCAATCAAACCATACATCATATGAGAAATTGGTGATTCACCAAGAAATGATGAAGGATCAAATGGAGATGTCTTCATTTCGCCTGCTGAAATGCATTAAGTCTATACTTCTCCAATCAGGCCAGAAGAAGTTATATCAATTTCAGAGGAGAATGATGATGTCGATTCTGAATCCATTATCTCCTCTATATTACCCAAGTAAGACCCTTCATCATCAATCAGGTCAGAAGTGGAAGCTTCTTCTTCAAGATGTTCAAATTTTAACATCTCTTCTGATCATTGAAATTATACTTCATCATTTACTATGAAAGTAGAAACATAAGAAATAACACATGTTGAAGAAGAAGAGAAAGATCTTAGGGTTTCTCCTCCAGTATTTGAAGAGGGTATCTCTACCACTGTGGATGAACTCAAAGAAATAAATCTGAGTATAAAATAAGATCCACGCCCCAATTTAATTTGTAAATCTCTAACTCTTGAAGAGAAAGAGATGTATGTTTCATTTTTAATTAAAAATTTAGATATATTTATTTGGAACTATATAGAGATTCCAGGGCGTGATCCTGATGTTTCCACTCATTGTTTGGGTTTTCCAGTTGAACATCGAGGATTCAAACAAGCCGCTAGAAGAACACAACAAACCAATGCTTCCAAAATTTAGGCTAAAGTGGATAAGCATATCAAAGATAACTTTGTAAGAGATGTTCAATATCCCAAGTGGTCGGATAATACTATCCCTATGAAAAAGAAGAATGAACAAATTAGAGTTTGTAATGATTTCAGAGATCTTAATTGGAATTGTCTTAAGGATGATTTTCCAGTTCTGATTACATAACTCTTGATTGATGCAATAACTGGCTAAGAAGAACTTTCCTTCATGGATGGATATTCAGGATATAATTAAATCTGAATGGCTCCAGAAGATGAGGAATCTACAGCCTTCAGAGTCCCTCAGGGTGTGTTTTGATATCGGGTAATGCCCTTTGGCCTGAAGAATGCAGGCACAACATATCTGCTTGCAATGCATCGTATCTTGAAACCCTTTTTAGGGAAGTATGTTGAATGTTATGTTGACAATTTTTTGGTTAAAGCTAAACAACGTTATAATCACTTGGATGATTTGGAAATCATATTCCATAAACTTCGGCAGTATAATTTGAAAATAAACCCCTTAAAATGTACTTTTGGGGTAACCTCAGGAAAATTTCTTGGCTTTGTTGTACGCCATCGTGGTATCAAGGTCGATCCTGTGAAGAAAAATTCAATCCTTAGTATGTCACATCCTCGAAATTTAAAGCAATTGAGAGGACTTCAAGGACACATGGCCTATATTCGACGTTTCATCACTAATTTGGCAGGAAAAAGTTTACCCTTCACCAAATTGATGAAGAAGGGAGTCACTTACAAGAGGACTGCAGAATGTCAAGAATAATTCGATATTCTCAAGAAGTATCTCTTGAGTCCACTGGTGTTAATGCCACCTGTTGATGGAAGACAACTTATAATATATGTGACAGCTCTAGAGCGATCATTGGGTGCCTTTCTTGCTCAGAAGAATGATGCTGGGAATGAAAACAGCCTCTACTATCTCAGTCGGACTATGCTTGAAGCAGAAACCTGATACTCAAATATTGAGAAGTGATTCCTAGCCTTAATCTTTATAGTTCAGAAGTTGAGACACTACCTACAACATCACGAGGTCCAATTGGTATCTTGTAATAACCCGCTCAAATTCATCCTTAGTCGTCCAATTCTTATAGGACGTCTGTCAAGGTGGGAAGTTATTTTGCAGCAATTTGATATTCAATATGTATCTCAAAAGGTAATAAAGGGACAAAAATTGGCTGATTTCCTTGTTGAACATCCTTTAGTAGAAGATACATCTTCAGATATTAAACATCCCGGTGAAAAAGTATTCTTTATTCAAGATTGTCTTTAAACATGGGAAATGTAATTTGATGGTGCTTCCAGAAGTCCAATAGGGAGGAAAATGGGAAATACTAAATTCAACAAATTTGGGTTAGGAATATTGCTCATTTCTCCAAAAAAGGCAGTGTTAGCCTATTCCTTCTCATTGTTGGGAGGCGATACTAATAATGAAGCAGAATACCAAGCTCTCATCACAGGGTTGGAATTGGCATATCAAGCCCAAGTGAATCACTTAAAAGTGAAAGGTGATTTAGACCTGGTAATCAAACAAGTCAATGGGGATTATGCCATCAGAAAAGAAGAGATAATCCCTTTGTATGATTTTGTCAAAGAGTTAATGGAGGAATTTCCTTTGGAACTGACATTTTCTTATGTCCCGAGATCACAAAATGCCCAAGCGGATGCACTGCCTAATATAGCCACAACTCTGGCAGATCCAAATCAGGATGAGACAACCATCAGTATTGCCCACCGCCGTAGAATTTCACATTCTGTTCAAACCAGAATAGAGGAAATCAATGAAATTAGTCCCATTCCTGACCCATATGGTCATACTATAGGATGGATGACACCTATCAGGGAATACCTTCAAAATGGAACACTTCCACCTGATAGAGTTGGGAAAGAAAAAATCTGGTGACATGTGGTCAATTTCACTCTTTATGATATCCCAAATCACCTAGAGAAAATTCTCTACAGGCGTGGTTTTGATGGAGTTATGTTCAGATGTATTGATGGTGAAGAGATAATGGTTGTCATGAAAGAAGTGCATACTGGAGTCTGCGGTGCCCAGCAGTCCGGACATAAACTATCTGATCAAGTTTGAAGGCTTGGATATTTTTGGCCTTCAATGATACAATATTGTGTTGATTTCACAAAGAAGTGTTATTCTTTCCAAGTACATACCAACTTCATTAATCAACCCCCAGAGTTGCTTCATACAGCTAAATACTCGTGGCCATTTTCCACTTAGGGAATGGATGTAGTAGGACCTTACCCTTCAGCTACATCCAAGCAGTTTAAGTACATTCTTACTGCTACTGACGTGTTTTCCAAATGCGTAGAGGCAATACCACTCAAAGAAGTCAGTTCTAAATGCATTTTTAGCTTCATTAAGTCTAACATCATTACCAGATTTGGTGTCCCTCATACCATATTGATAGAAAATGGCACCAACTTCTGTTTATTCGAGGTGAGGAAGTTGTATCAAGAATACAACATCAAATCCAATCATTCATCTCGATATCACGAAGCATCCAATGGACAGATAGAAGCTTCCAACAAGACTCTTTCAAACATACTGCAAAATACGGTGGATAAAGATAAGAAATCCTAGCCTGATAAACTCTTTCATGCTTTGTGGGATTATCGGACCACCACCTACACTGCAACATAGTCAACTCCATATTCAATGGTATATGGAATAGAAGTAGACTTTTCCATTTAGGTTCAATTACCCTCGCTCAAAGTAGCCATTTGTGATCAGTCATCTACAAAGGAACAATTTCAAAAGTGATTGGATGAATTGGAACAGTTAGATGAGAAAATATTGTGCACCCTGCACCACTTGGAAGTCTATAAAAATAAAATAGCATGAGCTTTCAACAAAAAAGTTCATTTTCATTCATTTTTTTACTGAGAATTGGCATTAGTTATTAGAACACCAATGATATCAGGAAATAATCCTCCCAAGATGGAGCCAAAATGGGAAGGACATTATTCAATATATAAGGTCTACTCCAATGGAGCATATTCTTTAATATCAATGGATGGAGAACTCATCACTACTATAACCAATGATAGGTTTCTGAAGAAGTATTTTGTGTCACAAAAATACCATCATCCAACATGACGTTAAACTCTATTATCATCTAGTAAGATGTTAAACTACAGCATCCACGGTCCAAGATTATGACCTTAAACTATTTGCACCTTTTTCCAGTAAGACGTTAAACTGTGACATCCTAACTACATGACACTAAACTATACAGAAGTCCCTTACGTCCAGAAAGATGTTAAACTGCATAATCGATAGTCCAATATTATGACCTTAAACAGTTTGCACCATTGTCCAACTTTACATTAAACTGTGCCATCTTCCAACATGACGTTAAATTGTGCTATCGTCCAGCAAGACGTTAAACTGCAGCATCAACGGTCCATGCATATGACCTTAAACTATTTGCACCCTTATTGTCCAACATGATGTTAAACTGTGACGTCCTCGCTACATGATTCTAAACTATACAGAAGTCTCTTACGTTCATCAAGACGTTAAAACGCATAATCTATGGTCCATGCATATGACCTTAAACTGTTCGCACCATCGTCCAACATGACATTAAACTATGCCATCATCCAACATGATGTTAAACTATGAAAAAGTACCTAATACGTTCAACGTGATGTTAAATTGTGTCCTCTTTTGTCCTTACTGCATGAAATTAAATTGCATAGTCCCCCTTTCATCCAACATGACATTAAACTGTACTGTCCTCATCATCTTAGCTATAGGATTCTAAACTGTACAGCATCCTTACATCCCACATGACGTTAAACTATGTCCCTATATTTTTCCTACATGACATTAAACTATATTTTGTCCCTTCTAGTTGACACTAAACTGTGTAGCACCAATAGTCTTCACCGCATGACTTTAAACTGCGTAGTCCCTTCATATTTCCTACATGACATTAAACTATGAATCTTTAAGGTTGTCGCTACCTCTAGTTTCTCACACCGAGTATGATTCATGTGATCTTAGAAAAACATCAGCCATTACACCCTATCTGGGCCACTAACCATGCGTAAGTCCCAACACCATTTTCTAGGTCTTTGTCCCCATGAAAAACATGATCACAAATTCATTCGTTAATTGAACTACATGGGAATTGTGACGCCCCAGGTTTTATGAACTGGTTTATGTAAGAAGTGTTATGCCTTTAATAATGTATCTTGTCTTGTTTATTTTGCTAATAAGGAATTAGAAATGAAATAAAACATAGATAATAAGGTAAACTGACATTTATTAAAACATTACTTTACAACGAGACCCAACTAGTTGAGTGTACCATGCACAAGACCTAACACGGCCACCTCAAGGCTACAAAGAACCACAACGCGGGCAATCAGATAGTCATCATCTTCAGGGTCCATCAGCGTGAAAAGTATAATCGCCAGGGCCACGGCACACATGCTCAACGCCAATGGTATGAGGAGAGCCATCCTTCTTGTTCAAGTTTTCTGTTTTAAAGGGCACCCCACATCCCTGTATTTATATTAGTTCTTTGAGTTTTGACCGTTATGTTTATATATATATATCCGTTGGGTTTTCAAAAAATGACCGTTGTGTTCCCACTAATAAAATTTACTTTAAAAGAGAACTAAGTTTTATTCCCTCAAAACCTTATTCTTAATAACATTCTTTCATAGAAGATTCTTCGTTTTTATTCTTAAAAGTAAATTTCCTCGTTTTACAAATCCCGAAGAATACCTAGGTAGTTGGAAACTTGGTATTATTTTTAGAGTGAATTCGTAATAATTATACCTTTTTATCTCTTAAATGATGAAAAATTTTGGGAAAACTTTTGGTCTTTAAAGGAATTTTATAAAACAAATAGTAGAGTGTTTTAAAAATACTAATGATTTTAATAGTATTGTACAAGAGGTATATCTTTTAAAGATTTAGATCAAGAATTAAAATATTTTAGCTAAATTTGAAATTTGTTCTAACATTTTGAGTTAAAACAATTTGTTTTACTAAACTCCTACTTTTCACTACATTTGAGCTAAGTATATAATAAAACATTTTTTTATAAAAAAAAATTGATTGAGTCCCGGCCAGCCAAGGGCATCCACAAGGGACAAGCCCTCAGGCCAAGGCCGAGACCCCACATAGGGACCCGAGGTACCGCCATCGGGCACCCCGTGAGCGTGCGTGCGCGGTTCAGGAGCCAGCCAGGCTGGAGCTCGGGTAGGGCCGGCCGCGCATAGGTTACCAAGGAGTCGCGAGCGGGCCCGTGTATAAGGTCGCGGCTCGCGCTGCGTGAGGGTGGGCCATGGACCGCGGGGGTGGGGAGGGGCTCGTGTATAAGGCCCCGTGTGCGTGTGTGTGTTGTGCTATTGCACCGCTCCCCGAGTGGCTTTTCATTTATACTGCGCCTCAAATTCTCCCCGTTTCGATGTGGGACGCACTCCGCGCAACTGGGACCGTCCGATCGACATCTGCATTGATCTCAGCCGCCCAACACGTTTTAACTGCGCGACCTCCCCCACGCCTCCATGAGCCGTCCGATCTCTTCGAAGATTTAATCGTGGCCCTCCATCCCTTTAAAATATTTAACCCGATTCCCACGCCCCCTTCCACCGCACGATCTCCTACTCTTTAATCACAGCCATTCCTTCTTCTTCCGCATCGACCTCGTCGTCCTCTTCCTCGAGTCGGCCCTGACCAGTAGGCCTGCAACCAAGGACGCCTCGGCCTCCCTCCCCCACGCTGCTCCTTGAATTCCGAGTGAACCCCCCTCCTAGGTCCCTGTTCCCCGGTCTTTCCCACGTCGGTCTACACCTGGGTCGGGACACCAGCAAGGCACCGAGGCCATGTTAAAACCCCCCCTTCTTCGTTGAAGCCCGAGGCAGCCCCTTCCTCTTCCTCCTCCTTCTTTCCCTCGGACACCCAGCAGCGGCTCTGAGCGTCCTCCTCAAGCACGGTAAGGGTTTTTCTTGCACCCTTGCCTTGTTTCTAAATAACCTACTTTTTTATACTCTCGGTGTATACATATATATAGTTTATACATATATATATACTTAAATATAACTCTCTCGGGTTTCCTTGCCTTCCAAGATCTCTGCCTTCGTGTTTTTTTTTGGTTGTATATGCGAGGGTGCGTGTATACCTGGGTTCCAGTTTTCTTTTGAAACCCATATATATGCTTCTCACCTATGTTATTATATGTTGTATATATGGTTTCATATATATGTGAACGGTGTATACACTTTATATAAGCATGTTTACAAATTCCCCAGGATGTTTATTTTAAGATTTTATACTTCGGTTTTCAAAAATATATATATATATATATATATATATATATCTCAACCTCGTATCTAATGTATATGGTATGTATATATATATATATAATTCGTAAATGTATTCTCCTAACTTAACCCGACCTGTTTGGGGCATCAATATTTAGATGAAATTTTTAGATATATATATTTTTTTTAAACTATGCCCTTTTGGTTTAAGTGAAGATATGTTTGTAAAACCTTAATCTTCATACACATGGTTACATATATAACAAAACTTATATAGATTTAGTTTCAACCATGTAATTGAATTATGATTGGAAGCTTTGAGTTACTTAAGGAATTTAATAAACTTTGCTTTGAATTGTGTAAAACCCATATATGCACTTCGGGTATATATATGTGCACGTGTGTATATGTTTATAAGATTATTTTCTTTTATAAATAGAAGGACTTAAACTGTTCTTGGATGCTGGGATGATTTTATTTAGATATGAATTGTGTGATTGCTAAACCAACATGTTTTAAAATACACACAAATGGACATGTTTTATCAAAAAGTCTTATCTAACAATTCCCTGATGAGTTTTATGATAAAAATTGTATTTTGATCCAAGGGCCCGTTTACCACCGTAATTGATTTCATGTGTTTTTCTTAAGATTTTCCCTTTTCCAAAGATTTATAATGACAAAGATTCATCATTTAGTATAATTCTGTTTATATGCCTTAGTGAAAAGGATGTTTTATTAAACTATGTATGTCATTAATTTGTCCTTGCCCTTTTTTTTAGTGAGAACTGTCACATCATGTAAAGTGTGTAATGATTTATTAATTATGTTAGTTATTATTTACATAATGCATTTTTATGACATATCACTAAATGGACTAAGAAATTGGATTACCCAAAGTGGTATGGGACACCTTGGGTAAAATTAAAATGAATGAGATGTTCAAGGTGGTATGGGCATCTTGAATTACGTACCATTTCAATAAAGCATGAACGATGTGGCTCACATGATAATAAAGGAAAATTTAAGGGTGCGCCCTGATAGCGCTCCAATGCATTGGGTAATGATGTAACCACTAGAGATTACAATTTTCACGATGCCTTGGTGAATAACCTTGGTAATTTTCAAATGACACCTTGGGGATGGACCTTGGTGAAACGAAACGATTGTCAATATTAAAATGTTGATGCCACATAATTCAAGTCATGTAACAAGTTTTTCCAGGATAAAGTTCATTCATGACTGATGCCTTTAATGTTTGTATAAAGTTCATAATTCCCTAGTTTTAAGCTTGAAGCATGCCTAGTGTTATCACTTAATAGAATAATAACCAGCATATGAACATTTAGTTGTTTCCTTGT
This sequence comes from Viscum album, assembly GCA_963277665.1. NCBI lineage: Eukaryota > Viridiplantae > Streptophyta > Magnoliopsida > Santalales > Viscaceae > Viscum > Viscum album. The sequence continues at coordinate 1,773,014,069 of OY728152.1, forward strand.
GCGCAACCCTGATTATGCATTACTTTTAACTGTTTAAATTTATGCTCAAGTAAATCACATGTAGTACTTGTTTATAACAACCATTATCACTCCTTCAAGAATTGACGTATTCATTTCATGTTTTTCTTGAAAACTTTGATTAAAGCATTGTTATGTTTGGTGTGTTAAAATCTTTCTTAGTTCAAATTCTTTTAAAAGAATGTTTTCAAATGTTACAGTATTTTCAATTCCTTTTAAAACCCCCTTACTGAGTATTTCAATGCTCACCCTACGTTTTGATTTAAAATTTTCAGGTATCAGCATTTAAAAGATGGATGGTTTCAGAAGTTTCCGGTTTCCCAGAACCCGAACCGTACATGATCCTCTGTATGGGACATGATGTGTTGTTAACAAGTGTATTTATCTTAAAGATAACACATCATGTTCAGAAGGCACCAACTCCTATGGTTATCTGGGGTCGGGGTCTCTACAGTTGGTATCAGAGGTTCGGTTTGGATAACTCTGGAAAGCCAGAAACTGAAACAAAAATATATATGTATATGTATTTCAATTTTATTAAAAACTTGGTTTTCTTAATTTTCAGATGGAAAATGAAGGCACAAATCTCTTATCTCTCCCCACAGAGGCCCTAGAGACCATTGTGTCTTTAGCAAGCCGTGAGGACTTTCTAAACTATGCCCATATCCGTATGACATGCAAATACCTTTACGATGTATACAACTCACCTCGAGTGCTTAGTCTGCACCAAGGGTTGGGATTGGATTACCTCCTTATGATAATAACCCAATTTCCCTCCTATGTACGTCGAGGAAGGTACTACGAGGGACTTTTTCGGATTTTCACGGCGGGTGAGAACTTTGGCACTATGCTTGATAATCCCTTTCAAGAAGCTGCTGCTGACGGAGACCTCCGAGCGGGCTACCTTTGTCAGATTTTAAACTATGGCTTCTGGGGTCAGTTGTTGGACTTCGGAAGGTTAGAAGACGAATCCACCCGATTTTCTTACAGATGACAAGTGTATGAAGATGTCTCTCAACTTCACGTCCCCCATGCAAGACTCATAAGACGTCATAGGTGTCCTCATGAGTTTTTCCCTGAATGCTCGGCCTGTGTTTGGTTCAAGGAGTTAGGGAGTTTTGCTTCTCTGTGTGGAGTTCGTTTAGTCAATGAGTAAGGGAAACTCAAGCACTAATAATAATGAACGTATGTTTATTGAAATGTTATCTTTCTCCTTTCCTTGTCCTTACCTTGTTTTTTCCCTTGTATGATTTTCAAGTAATGGAACTCCTGTCTTAAAACTTTCAGATGGAAGGACAAACCCACCTGTTATCTCTTCCCACCGAGATTTTGGAAATCATTGCGATCAAAACGTGTGAGGACGAGTATGACCCCTTCGCAAATTTGCGAAGATCGTGCAAGCAATAGTTTGAGATAACAAACGGTTCGGAGATTCTCCGCACCTGCCAGGGGAATGCCTCCATCTATTACCGCGTTGGCTCTGCTCAGCTAGCCGGACGTGAACGACGAGGAAGTTACCATGAAGGGCTCTTTCTTTGTTTCACCCTAGGCCGAAACTTCATGGCCAGAGTGAAATTCCAGGAGGCTGCGTTAGAGGGAAATCTTTATGCATCTTATATGCTCCAACTTCTCAGCTTTAGCCTGTTTGACCATATCTATGGCTTCGATATCCTCGACTGAGACATAATTCGGAATGTTCTTCAAACGTTGGTCTGCAAAGACATTTCAGAACTTTGTACGGTTCGAGCTTCCCTTTGGAGGCCTGAAAGCCCGAAACATAAGTGCTACCCCTCCTGTCTTAGGTGTGTGTGGATTAGGGAGCTGGAAGAAGTGAGCTTCGCTACGGGGATCCCTCTAAATACACCTGTTGACCCTTTTCATTGGTGGAGATGGTAGGAACGATTCTGAACCTTGTAGTGTCGTGAAATAAATTGCGAGGACGCAATTCTCTAAAGGGGTGGATAATGTGATGCCCCAGGTTTTATGAACTGGTTTATGTAAGAAGTGTTATGCCTTTAATAATGTATCTTTTCTTGTTTATTTTGCTAATAAGGAATTATAAATGAAATAAAACATAGAGAATAAGGTAAACTGACATTTATTAAAACATTACTTTACAACGAGACCCAACTAGTTGAGTGTACCATGCACAAGACCTAACACGGCCACCGCAAGGATACAAAGAACCACAACGCGGGCAATCGGATAGTCATCATCTTCAGGGTCCATCAGCGTGAAAAGTATAATCGCCAGGGCCACGGCACACATGCTCAACGCCAATGGTATGAGGAGAGCCATCCTTCTTGTTCAAGTGTTCTGTTTTAAAGGGTACCCCACATCCCTGTATTTATATTAGTTCTTTGAGTTTTGACCGTTATGTTTATATATATATATCCGTTGGGTTTTCAAAAAACGACCGTTGTGTTCCCACTAATAAAATTTACTTTAAAAGAGAACTAAGTTTTATTCCCTCATAACCTTATTCTTAAAAACATTCTTTCATAGAAGATTCTTCGTTTTTATTCTTAAAAGTAAATTTCCTCGTTTTACAAATCCCGAAGAATACCTAGGTAGTTGGAAACTTGGTATTATTTTTAGAGTGAATTTGTAATAATTATACCTTTTTATCTCTTAAATGATGAAAAAATTTGGGAAAACTTTTGGTATTTAAAGGAATTTTATAAAACAAATAGTAGAGTGTTTTAAAAATACTAATGATTTTAATAGTATTGTACAAGAGGTATATCTTTTAAAGATTTAGATCAAGAATTAAAATATTTTAGCTAAATTTGAAATTTGTTCTAACATTTTGAGTTAAAACAATTTGTTTTACTAAACTCCTACTTTTCACTACATTTGAGATAAGTATATAATAAAACTTTTTTTTATAAAAAAAAAATTGATTGAGTCCCGGCCAGCCAAGGGCATCCACAAGGGACAAGCCCTCAGGCCAAGGCCGAGACCCCACATAGGGACCCGAGGTACCGCCATCGGGCACCCCGTGAGCGTGCGTGCGCGGTTCAGCAGCCAGCCAGGCTGGAGCTCGGGCAGGGCCAGCCGCGCATAGGTTACCAAGGAGTCGCGAGCGGGCCCGTGTATAAGGCCGCGGCTCGTGCTGCGTGAGGGTGGGCCATGGCCCGCGGGGGTGGGGAGGGGCCCGTGTATAAGGCCCCGTGTGCGTGTGTGTGTTGTGCTATTGCACCGCTCCCCGAGTGGCTTGTCATTTATATTGCGCCTCAAATTCTCCCCGTTTCGATGTGGGATGCACTCTGCGCAACCGGGACCGTCCGATCGACATCTGCGTTGATCTCAGCCGCCCAACACGTTTTAACCGCGCGACCTCCCCCACGCCTCCATGAGCCGTCCGATCTCTTCGAAGATTTAATCGTGGACCTCCATCCCTTTAAAATATTTAACCCGATTCTCGCGCCCCCTTCCACCGCACGATCTCCTAATCTTTAATCACATCCGTTCCTTATTCTTCCGCATCGACCCCGTCGTCCTCTTCCTCGAGTCGGCCCCGACCAGAAGGCCTGCAACCAAGGATGCCTCGGCCTCCCTCCCCTGCGCTGCTCCTTGACTTCCGAGTGCACCCCCCTCCTAGGTCCTTGTTCCCCGGTCTTTCCCACGTCGGTCTACACCTGGGTCGGGACACCGGCAAGGCACCGAGGCCATGTTAAAACCCCCCCTTCTTCGTTGAAGCCCGAGGCAGCCCCTTCCTCTTCCTCCTCCTTCTTTCCCTCGGACACCCAGCAGCGGCTCCGAGCGTCCTCCTCAAGCACGGTAAGGGTTTTTCTTGCACCCTTGCCTTGTTTCGAAATAACCTACTTTTTTATACTCTCGGTGTATACATATATATAGTTTATACATATATATATACTTAAATATAACTCTCTCGGGTTGCCTTGCCTTCCAAGATCTCTGCCTTCGTGTTTTTTTTTGGTTGTATATGCGAGGGTGCGTGTATACCTGGGTTCCAGTTTTCTTTCGAAACCCATATATATGCTGCTCACCTATGTTATTATATGTTGTATATATGGTTTCATATATATGTGAACGGTGTATACACCTTATATAAGCATGTTTACAAATTCCCCAGGTTGTTTATTTTAAGATTTTATACTTCGGTTTTCAAAATATATATATATATATATATATATATATCTCAACCTCGTATCTAATGTATATGGTATGTATATATATATATATAATTCGTAAATGTATTCTCCTAACTTAACCCGACCTGTTTGGGGCATCAATATTTAGATGAAATTTTTAGATATATATATTTTTTTTAAACTATGACCTTTTGGTTTAAGTGAAGATATGTTTGTAAAACCTTAATCTTCTTACACATGGTTACATTTATAACAAAACTTATATAGATTTAGTTTCAACCATGTAATTGAATTATGATTGGAAACTTTGAGTTACTTAAGGAATTTAATAAACTTTGCTTTGAATTGTGTGAAACCCATATATGCACTTCGGGTATATATATGTGCACGTGTGTATATGTTTATAAGATTATTTTCTTTTATAAATAGAAGGACTTAAACTGTTCTTGGATGCTGGGATGATTTTATTTAGATATGAATTGTGTGATTGCTAAACCAACATGTTTTAAAATACACACAAATGGACATGTTTTATCAAAAAGTCTTATCTAACAATTCCCTGATGAGTTTTATGATAAAACATGTATTTTGATCCAAGGGCCCGTTTACCACCGTAATTGATTTCATGTGTTTTTCTTAAGATTTTCCCTTTTCCAAAGATTTATAATGACAAAGATTCATCATTTAGTATAATTCTGTTTATATGCCTTAGTGAAAAGGATGTTTTATTAAACTATGTATGTCATTAATTTGTCCTTGCCCTTTTTTTAGTGAGAACTGTCACATCATGTAAAGTGTGTAATGATTTATTAATTATGTTAGTTATTATTTACATAATGCATTTTTATGACATATCACTAAATGGACTAAGAAATTGGATTACCCAAAGTGGTATGGGACACCTTGGGTAAAATTAAAATGAATGAGATGTTCAAGGTGGTATGGGACATCTTGAATTACGTACCATTTCAATAAATCATGAACGATGTGGCTCACATGATAATAAAGGAAAATTTAAGGGTGCGGCCTGATAGCGCTCCAATGCATTGGGTAATGATGTAACCACTAGAGATTACAATTTTCACGATGCCTTGGTGAATAACCTTGGTAATTTTCAAATGACACCTTGGGGATGGACCTTGGTGAAACGAAACGATTGTCAATATTAAAATGTTGATGCCACATAATTCAAGTCTTGTAACAAGTTTTTCCAGGATAAAGTTCATTCATGACTGATGCCTTTAATGTTTGTATAAAGTTCATAATTCCCTAGTTTTAAGCTTGAAGCATGCCTAGTGTTATCACTTAATAGAATAATAACCAGCATATGAACATTTAGTTGTTTCCTTGTGCGCAACCCTGATTATGCATTACTTTTAACTGTTTAAATTTATGCTCAAGTAAATCACATGTAGTACTTGTTTATAACAACCATTATCACTCCTTCAAGAATTGACGTATTCGTTTCATGTTTTTCTTGAAAACTTTGATTAAAGCATTGTTATGTTTGGTGTGTTAAAATCTTTCTTAGTTCAAATTCTTTTAAAAGAATGTTTTCAAATGTTACAGTATTTTCAATTCCTTTTAAAACCCCCTTACTGAGTATTTCAATGCTCACCCTACGTTTTGATTTAAAATTTTCAGGTATCAGCTTTTAAAAGATGGATGGTTTCAGAAGTTTCCGGTTTCCCAGAACCCGAACCGTACACGATCCTCTGTATGGGACATGATGTGTTGTTAACAAGTGTATTTATCTTAAAGATAACACATCATGTTCAGAAGGCACCGACTCCTATGGTTATCTGGGGTCGGGGTCTCTACAGGAATTGATCCTTGCCTTCTAATCTGGGTACGTAGGCAACCTCCTGAGGTTCAAGCCCAAAACTAATCTCTTCACATTGGTTAACCTCTGTCCTTGCTACATGACATTAAACTGTACAACACTTTTGACCTGTACGACAATAAACTACAACATTCTTTGATACCCTCACCTGATAGAGAATCATTATTTACATTGATCTCCAATCATGTTATATTTTAAAGACTATGTGCATACATGGCAATGCCCGAACATTTTATCTTGGGTCAAACCATCATTGCACTAAAGTCCCCTTCACCCTTCACTTGTACGAACCAAAAATCTAAAAAGGGTATTTCAAGATCTACGTACGTCTTGATTCCCATCCTCATGGGATACATAGGAATGTTCGAGCATCCCTCGAATCTAGCCCCAAGTATTTTTGCATAACCCCAAATTTTACTTTCAGTCCCCTAGCTGAAAAGTCCCTGTGAAAACACACAATGTGTATTCATTATTATGGTCTGAATTCTATGACCCTAAACTACGATTTCCTATACTTTCATCCCACAAGATGTTAAACTGTATTTCAAGAACTACGTATTGATTGATTCCCACCATTATGGGATATGTAGTGATGCCCAGCATCTCAATTTAGGACCCAGCCACAACATGATTATGGGTAGCATTAATCTATGTATATCTTTCATGCATTGAACAATACACATTTTCATGTGTCATACTCCTAACCATGAATACTTCTAGATCTCCATAACACTTTTCTTGACTTCTGGTCACAAAATGTCAAATTTCTGAGAGTTCTTTTGCCTGACCATGTATCACATGCCCTTAGGTGGCCTTGCATAAATAGTATACATAACAGACGTGTTAGCCAAAAGATTATATTATTTGACTATGCATCCAATTCCCTTAGGCGGCCATGCATAATTCAACCCCCTAATGGGTTTTTCAAATATTGGAAACATCATTCATGGGAAGAAAATCTCTTTTGTCCTTAGTTGTCTTAATGACAATATATAGGGATCCGCAAAAAAATGGCAATCTTTAACATATCTGTCCCATACTCTTTTTCATGATCTGACGGTATTCAAGTCTATGGTTTATATTTTCCTTCCCTGTGTTTGGTTCAGACCTTTGTAGGAGTGACATTCATCCAGTTCTTAGACAATCTTGTTTGGAAATATCTTTTCCACATTCAAATACCTCTCTCCATACAGCAAACTCTATGATTTGAAAATTTTGAATCCCCATAAACTTCCACTAGATTTTTAGCAATAGAAAGGTAAATTTCTGAGAGTTCTTTTTCCTGACTATGCAGTACGTTCCCTTAGGTGGCCTTTCATAAACAGTCTACATAATATACTTGTCAGCCAAAAGATGTTATTATTTGACTATGCATCCAATGCCCTTAGGTGTCCCTACATAATTCAACCCTCTAAAGGGTTTGTTAAGTAGTTGTAACTTCATTCTTGGTAACTACTTTTTATAATTCCTTTTTAGCCATTTTTCATATCGTCCCTTAGATTCAAAATTTATTAAGTCATCATTTACAAATTTTCCCTCGTACTTGAATATGGTAATATGTTTTCAGATAAATTATCAAGGAATTGTGTCAACATTAATCCATTTGGTCAAATCTATTTCCACCTTAAAAAATAGCCTTTTTATGTCCGACATGAATAAATTTAAACTGCCAATAACCACAAAGACCCCTAGTTTCTCTCTTTACCTCAGAGTCACATCCTTATTTCTTTCAGATCCAACTCTGAGGGGGAACTTTTTTTGATGCTTCTTTCTATCACAGAGTCTAAACGTATGAAAAGGGATGTACCTTGAACCCAAAGTGATTCATCCTTTGAAGAAAAATCAAAAATTAACAAAGGCATGAACAAGGACTCATTTGCACTTGGGTCGCGCAAGTTCCACCAAGGTCATGCAAGTATACCTGCGCGCCGCCTAATAGTCACACAGGTGACTTGAGCGCCCCCTTTTATTTTTTACCCAGGGTCTTCACTAGCATATAAATACCCCCTGTGGGGCCCCAATTTAGACAGAAAAATTCCAGAAACTCAGATTTGAGCTCCTGGTTCCCTAGTCTCTTCTCAAAGCTTCCTAAAACTTCTAAGGTAATTTATTACCTAGAACGGAAGGGATAAAGAGGGGGAGTGAGGCCTAAGTGTTAAAACTCATCATCACTTGCACGCCTAAGTGGCCAACCCTTAAGGGAAATGGCCACACATGCACACCACCTTACCCCTTCAATGGAACTTGCGCACCACCATTTTGGAAACCCCTAGGGATAATGCTAAAGGCTTGATCCATGTCTCGCCCAAGTATTACCTTAAGGGTTAGCCGTCGCTCAAGTATTCTTGTGTCGCGCAGGTACACCTGTGCGACCAGTACTTGCGTGACCACACAGTACTTGTGCGCCCCTCTCTTTTTGAGTGCCTCTCCTTCCTATTTCACCTCTCTTATACTTATCCACCTCTCCTCTTCGAGATTCATCCTTCAGAACTATCTTCAATGCCATTTATGGCATGGTTCCTTTGTTGGCATCCTTATCTGAAAGGAATTCTATGTAAAATCTCTCAAGACCTAGTGATTTAAATATCTTTATCTCACTACGGTTAGAGATTCCATTCATTCAACCTCATCCTTTAAAATGAGAAGATTATTCTGGGCATCCTTTTCAGGAGTATTCCCCAGGTCCCCTTAATTATAGGCCTCCTTTTTAGGACTAAGCTCCAGTCATAATTCCTCTAATTCGGGCATCCTCCTCAGGAATAAGCCCCAGCCATAAATTTCATTTAACTTAGGAATCCTTCTCAACAATATGTCCTAAGTCTCAAGTCCCCTAACCTGGGGCTCCTTTTCAGGACAAGCCCCAGTCATAATTCTTTTAATATGGGCATCATCCTTAAGAGTAAGCCCCAAGTTCCCAAAAAAATCCAAATTCCCTTAACCTGGGATACCTTTTCAAGAGTAAGCCACAGTCATAATTTCTCTTAACTAGTCTTAATTTACTTTTGACTTGGGTTCCTTCTCAAGAGTAAAACCCAATCATAAGTTCCCTCCTAATTTGCGCATCCTCGTCAGGAATAACCCCCAAGTTAGAGTATCCAAATCTCCATAAAGCACATATAACTTTATGGACCTTGTTCCCTGGTTTCTTCCCAGAAGTAAATCCTAATATTCATCTATATGGGTAGTCATACACACATAAGCCCCACTCATTTCTTATAATTTCATCATTCATGGAACAATTCTCTGGTTTTACCATTACCTCTTGTTTCTCACACTGAGTATGACCCACGTGATCTTAGAGTGTAAAAGTAATTATGAAAACTTTCTTTGACCCATCAATCATGCATAAACCTCATACTTCTCTACTCGAACTACGTGGGTTCTGATTCCATTTCCCAAACAAAGGATATGTAGGTAGCCCAACAGCGGGTATGATCCCAACTATGAAATAATTCATGTCCTTCTGAATAATAATAAACTTCAAGCGCCACACTGAGTGGCTTTAATACTAGTATGGTTATCATAATAACCAAGAGATTTCTATATAATGTTTCGAAGGATACCATTGACCCAGAATCTCTAATAAATACAGATGATTCTCTATCGATGAAGAACCTCGAATACATATAAAGGATTCTCTAAAATATCATACATACTAATCATTGATTGTCAGATCTAAAGGAAAGATCATTTTCATACTTGGTAATGTAATAAGGATTCTTGAACATAACTTAAATCTATAAATATAGTCTCAGAGTAGACAATAATTCCCCTCAAAAAGTTGTGATGAGTCTAACCTCCAATCCTCTCGACCAATGGAAATTCTTAAGCCTCATCAGTCTAGAAATAATGAGCACCTACCTTTGGAAAGTAGTTCCAAATGAATATAGAATCATTTGATATTTCTGGTTCTACGAACAAACCCGTTAGAAAGTGCTTGGAATGTTTGAACCTTAAATCAATGAGGTCATCTCCAATTTCAGAGGAAACAGTGTTAGGGTGGGGTCTTCCACTTTGATGATGGGGGTTTAATAATCCCCTATTGTCACACTCATGATAGGACATGATTATCCATATGATAGATAATTTTCATGTTCCCCCCATAGTGTTTGATAATAATCCTTTTCTAATGGAGTTTATACTCTCCTATATATTAATGTGAATTCCTCTATAAGGTTTGGTAACCAATGACTAAAATACATACTTCGATGAGGTATTGGTACCCCATTTTTACCTAAAAGTGGTACCATGGATGATAATAATAAGAGATGTTTGGTTTTTATACGCACTTTGTTTTTTCATAGGATATCTAGTTTACTATAATATATAACATTTATTTACCCATGATATGTAATTAGTAATTTTTATTGGATTTTTAGTTTTATTACTTAATAGATATTTGTGATTTTAGGTTATTCATCTCATTTTATCTTTACCATGAATTTTTAACTTACTTTTTGTTGCATCATTTCCATTATTTTTAGAGAAAAATATAGTTATTTTCTATAATAATCATTTAATGGGACTTCATTCCAAAATAGGTTATGTCTATATAGTCGATGTATAATTTCCAAGATACATTCTTTGATATAGAGCTAGTGAAACTTGTTCTTACTATTGTGTGAAGGTGATGATTAATATAGAAGACTAGACCGTGATTCTTTGTAACAGGGAAGTTTTTTTCCTTATCATAGGTCCATTTAATTTTATAAAATACTTTGTTATATATATTCCTACCCTTAGAGTCTACGTATGTTATTTTGTTCTGAAAAAATGATGTATCATGCATACTGATAGCCTCATGGGAATAGTTAATTCCCATAGGGATAAGATATTTAGAAAATTAAAACATGCATAAAAAATAAAAAATAACCAAAGTGTATTATTGGAATTTTATGTCTACTGTCGAACCCAAAAATATAGGTTTAATGAAAATATATGTTCATTAACTAAGACCTAGACTAATTGTGATTTAATGGAATTAAATCTGATCTACTGAGAATGTGATTAGTGAATAATGTGGAAGAAGAAAATATAAATGGGTGATGGGAAGCAATGAATCATGGATCATGGGATAACACGTTATGAAAGGATTAATAGAACAATTATGAAACCACTATACTCAGGTTTGAGCAAGTCCAGTGTTCATTATAAACTCTCTCCATTATAAAATATCATTTTCTCGTGGTTAGGTATATCAGTTTTCAAGGAATGGGTATCCATAAAACATATTTAGACATAGTATAAATAACTAGACCATTTTTCTTGAAAAAATTATAAAGAATATATCTCGCATTATAAAAATTATTTAATCAGATCGTGCATTTTTCATGATTCAATAAAAAAATTATTCACCCACTTCCTAAACCTTCATACAATTTTCATGAAAAAAGAATTATGGAAGAGATAGAAATGAATAAAATATATTAAATCCCAACATGAATTGAAATAAAAAATAAAATTCCTTATAAATTCTATCTGCATTCATCATGCGTTCCATGACACAAATAAATCACCCCCTCATGTTATCCATTAGAGGGTGGGAAGAAAGTATAAACAAAAACTACATAGTAGTAGATGTAACAGGGTTCCAAAATTACTTTGGCCTGAAATCCATGTTCCTCTCTATTTCCCAATTCCTCTTATGCGTTATTGGGGGAATTACTAAATAGTATTCTTTTAAGAGAAACCCAAATTTCAGTTCATAAAAATCTTGACATTGTGATGGTTTCCTAATGATTATCAGTTAAATGAAATATAATGAGTGATCGTGGATTCTCCAAATATGTGTCTCCTATAAATTTATTTTGTATATTTTTTACATGATGTGAACATCATTTTCATATAAAGAAATACAATAAGTGAACTCCTTTTTGACTATATATAGTGGAAATAGAAAATTCACTGTATTTATCCAAAAATTTAACATTCAATGAAATCATGATGGGAAAATATAAATGTCCCAAATCTTCCTTGACCTACTTTATAAAATTAATGGGGTTGACATTGTGAAAATGTGACATGTCGACCTGGGTTTCACAAAGTAGTGCCCCTAGCTGGTGGGCCAGATGACCTCAATCACACTTCCTCACACACCAGAGACTGCTGAATAGTAGTGAGGGTATGATATATCGATAATGGGGAAACTATACACCCTTTTATCAAAGTAATACACTAAATGAAATAAATAAAAAATAGAGGAATAAATTATAACCATAAACACAATCTTTATAATATCACAAGTTGACTAAAAGTGGAAATAAAAAAACAATACTAAATAAGTAAACATGACATGTTATTTTATGTGTCTAGTGTCAAATGAATACTCAATAAAAGACACAGACTACTCCTAAGTGGGACTCAAACCACATCTAGATCCCTTACCCATGATCTGTACTAGTTCATATATCAACGATGTGTCCAATTTCATTAACATGGCTAGCATTCCTGAAATATATTCAGGTGCGTATTAGGCAACCTGAGTAGGGAGTGAGTACAACTCAATAGGCCACCACAAATAGTATATAAAAAAATCTAGTCAATAACAATTTATACATTTTTTTATAAATATATAATTACAATAATTAAGTAAATTGTTCTCACAAAATCAATTATTCTTTATTTTACTATATAAACCCTTGGTTTCCTGAGGAAACCCGAACATCAGGACCTGCTTCAGTTCATGTCGGAGTATGCTCAATCCCCATGGGATATAATTTAACTGAAATCCAAAATTACCATTTATTATCAAAATTTATATTTCATAAAATGAATAATCATGAAAAATTGTCTGATATAGGTAATGTGAACCTAGGGATTTAACGTCAAGGTTCTAATGTGAGTAATACTAAATGATACATAATAGAGTTTTAGGAAAATATGAAATCTCTCACAGTATTTTCTCTACACCATGTATATGAGATATTAATGTCCATTAGAAATCATAATAGAAGCTATCATATCCTTCTCCCCAAAGGATCTCGTGTTCCATTGGAAATAATAGTAAAATCTCTCATGCTTGTCTCCCTAAAAGGCTCTCACCATCATTTAGAAATCATAATTGATTCTATTATGGTCTTGTTCTGTAAACCCTCACATGCACCCCAGTTAAACCATGTACAACTCCATGCCAACATTATCACAACAATGTATCCTACAACCAAGATACATTTCACCAATAATTCTATTTGGTAATGTAAAAATTGATTAATCCTATGCATTTATATTAATTACCTCAACAATTGATTAATCACTTCTATTTCCTTATAAAATTCGATAATTATCATATAAAATCATTAACATTAATTAAATAAACAAATTATTAATGCTAATTATCACTGTAATTAACTCAGAAATTAATTAATCACATCATTCCCTTTAATTAATTCAAAAATTAATTATCCATATAAAGTCCATTAATTAATTCCACAACTAATTAATAATTTCAGAACTCAATATATACTAATTAATTCACCAATTAATTATCCATATTTCATAGTTCAACAATTAGATAATTTAAACAACAATTAATTATCACTAATTCAATAATTTGATAATTAATTCATGAACTAATTATCCAAATTCCACAATTCAATAATTCATCAATTATTAAATTGACTTCATTAATTAATTCAATTAGTAATTCAAATTGGTAAAAAATTATAGAAATTATAGAATCATATACACATAATTCATATTGAGACTATAGCATATGAATAATAAAAAACCTACCTTTTTTGTGGATGAGTGATCACTCATCAGAAATCCACAAATTTCAATGGGGGTAACGACATAGAATGAGATCCAGATCTATAACCTAAATAAAGATTGAAAAATTAATGAACTAATACATTATTATATATATCTAAAATCGAAGATCTAGATCATCAAAAATTGGTATAGATCTATCAAAATTAAAGAAAAAATTCCCTTAAAGAAAGAGATAAGAAATATGGAGGAATGAGATAGAAAACGGTATAGGATCAACATACCAGGAGGGGTGGAGATCTTCCGTCTGAGATTCGAATCACAATGAACGGTGGTCGGGAAGGATTGGAATTACATTTAGTAGATCCACAATTGTGAAAGATATCCTAGAATGAATGAGGAAGATTTTTGATTGATGAAATCTCTCTGAGATGGTTATTTTAATAATCCCAAACCATTGTTGTATTTATGAAAATTTAGTATTTTGTTAAAATTGTTCTAAATATGTTTATATTTGTTTAATTCATGTTTAAATATGTTTATCTATTTTAATTTATGTTTCACTGTTGACCTGTAAGTATTCTAAAATCAAACAGACACTTTGTGAGAATTCCATGTCTTGACTCACCGATAGTTAGTTTCCGGTCGCACCGATGAAGAGCAAGTCACCGATAGGAACGGTCGCTCTGATGAAGAGAAAGTAACCGATATGAACAGTTACATCGATGAAGAGAATTTCACCGATGATGAATGGTCACACTGATGATGAACGGTCGCACCGATGAAGAGAAAGTCACCGATGACAACGGTCTCACCAAACGGTCGCACCGATAGGAACGGTCTCACCAATAGCAAAGATCGCACCAATGGCTACCAAATATCTAAAGATCTACCGATCATGAGTCACCGGTACCAATGATCATGAGTCACCAATACCGATGATCATGAGATATCGATAACAATCGTCATGAGATACCGAAATCGAGGAGATTCCAAATGACTCACCGATCTCATGAATCACCAATGGTCATGAAAACTGTTTGAATTTCTAAAAACTCTTATTTAACTCCAATATTCATAATTGATGTTTTAATGCAATTAATGATATTTAATGTTAGTTATTGGCAGGTCAGTGGACCGTACCTCGTACCTATGAAAAGGTAATCATTCCCATTTCCAGAGCTCGTGGAATAAAAAGGAAGATCGAGAAGCAGTAAAGAGTGTGTGTGAAAAGGCATAGAGAGAGAACTCTTCCATGCACATACATGAAAAAGAAAACACACATGGAAATCTAAGAACACATTGCAAGATCTTAAACGAACTCTCATGCATGAAACCCAGCACTACTGATGAACACACGAAGAACACTGGAAACCAGAGAACATACTCACTTGTGAAGGACACCAATCTGAACCACGATACTCTATTTTTAAATAGAAAAACCAGAGAAAGACTTAGAAGAATTTCTACCGAATCCAACAAGTCCAGAGTTGTACTGCTAATCTCTAGAGCATTTTTAACTCTTACCTACTCTTTCTCTCTAAGTGATTTATTTATTTACATTTCGATAAGTGTGTGTACTCTGTATACTTTACACACACACTATCTCCTATGCTAAATTGGAGGATACTAAATCCTCATTCCAAACTTCATACATCATACTATATCCCACTGAGGATAGTGGTAGGGGTCAATTGTGACCTGGACAGCCTATGTGTTGTTGTCTTTGTTTTTCAACAAAGAACTGTTGTAGAGATCTTAGGACCTGAACAATATTTTACTATTGTTAACCCCGATCCAGGGTGTGGATCAAATTTATATAAATTGTTTGAGAGTACTAAGTATATACATGAGACAGAACCTCCTGGTTATATCTACTATGTCTTTTAGTATAAGTCTAAAATATAAAACATATATTTTTTATATTCCACTGGTATTACAATTAAAATACAAAACTATTTTAATGTTACTTTTATAGTTAAATTAGCAAGTGTTTATACTTGTTGTGAACCAGTAGGTTAGCTTCAAAATCTAATTTAATCTTGTGATTAAATTGACTGAGATCTAATCAATAATTATGAAGCCAATTTAACATTTACAGTCTTTATAAATTCAATACTGTTTAACTTTGTTATCAAATTGGGTGATTTTAAGAGAAACCCTTTTTAAAATAAATTTTAATTGGAACTCAATTCACCCCCATCTTGAGTATCCACTCTGACTAAAATTTGGTATCAAAGGATTTTTTGTGTTTATCAATGTTTTCAAATTCTTTGTTTTGCAACTGTGATTTTATAATATTTTAAAGATCTTAAATTTTTGTTAGTTCTAAGTTTTATCTCTTTAAATTTATTTGCTAAACTCTAGTTATGGATAATAGACAAGAAGGTGCTGCTACCAACATGCCACCTTTCTTTAATGGCACAAATTATGTTCAGTGGAAACTAAAGATGAAAATTCATTTAGAAAGTATGGGATTTGACATCTGGACTACTATAGAAACTGAAAATAAGATTCCAGCAACTGTTTGAACTACTTGGGATGAAGCTACTAAGATAGCTTACAATAATAATTTTAATTCTATGAATGCTTTGTATTGTGATTTAGGATATGAGGAGTTAAATATAATATATTCTTGTAAAACTGCCTATGAAATATGGGATACTTTGATTGTTTCTTAGGAAGGAACAAAAAATGTTAAATAAATGAGATTGAATACATATACAATTAAATATGATAATTTTAAAATGAATACTGATGAACATATCTCTGACATGTATCTTAGGTTCAATGAGATTGTCAATTCAATGATCTCTCTTGGAAAAGATGTCACTGCTAAGGAACCAATCATGATAATATTGATATATCTACCAGATCGATGGAGAGGTACTTCTGTTTCAATTAGATAATCATGTGATATAAGCAAGTTACAAGTCAATGAGCTCATTGGTAAGCTTATGATGTATGAGGAAGAACTCAAGGTGAATAAGGAGGATGATTATAAACATAAATGGAAGTCTGTAGCTTAAAATCTACTGCTTTGAAGAGAAAAGACAAAGACAAAGTTCAAATACAAACTGAAAGTTCAACAAGTGAAGATTCAGACTCTGACAGTGATGCTGAGATGGCTCAAATAGCCAGGAGATTCAAAAATTTCTATAGGAAGAATAAATTCTTCATAAAATAAAACTATACAAGAAATATATCACAACAAGGTTCATTGGAAAAGGGATTGGAAAAAGCCTGACAAGAATGATGAAGGTGTTTTCTATAAATGAAAAAGGAATGGTCACATTAAAGCAGACTGTCCAAAACTGAAGTTCAAGAAGAAACATGACTAAAATGACAGTAAGTATAAGAGAGCTATAAAATATACTTGAAGTGCATCAGAAGACAACCCAAGTGAATCTGATGTTTCTGATTCTGAAAAGAATCGTGCCAACATGTGCTTCATAACCAATACCTCTGAGGTACCAGTTTACCCTATGCTGAATGATTATTATTCTGGAACTGATTCTGAATATGAGAACATGTCTAGTGAGGAACTGTTTGAATATTGTAATATTCTAGAAGAAACATGTAATAAACTTAAGGACAAGTATAAATCCTTAATGAAACATCATGCTCTCACCTCAAATGTTAAATCTTAACTTGATATAGAAAAGGAAAAGAATGCTCAACTATTAAGGGAAAATATTGAACTGAAGTTGTCTAATGAGAAGTTAAGGAAAGACCAAGGAAAATTTACAAATGGAAAGGATACTCTAACTCAAATGCTAGGAAAAAACGTGGCACCAAAATATACCACTGGAATAGGATATCATCCTGGACAGAGACAGCTTACTAAGACTAGATTTATTCCTAAATCTGGACAAAATTGTTCTAGTTCTAGTTCTGTTAATTCATATGCCTCAAATAGTTATTCACACAATTATAGATCAAATAGTGTTTATCTTTAAAAATCTCTTGAATCTCCTAATTATATGAGACCAATAAGAAAAATTTGGATACCTAAAGCTTTGATTGCTAACCTTTCTGGACCCAAGAAGATCTGGGTACCAAAATCATTTTCCATCTAAATCAGTTTTGTAGGAAACATGTTTGAAGAGTTCTCACAAGAAGATATGGTACTTGGACAGTGGATTTTCAAGACATATGTCTGGAGATTAATCGTGCTTCAGGATTCTAATCAAATTTTATGGAGGTTATGTCACCTTTGGTGATAATTCTAAAGGAAAAATTATCAGCCTAGGCCAGATCGGTAACACTGATTCAGTTTTGATTTCTAATATTTTATATGTTAATGGACTTAAATATAACGTGTTAAGTATTTCTCAGTTATGTGAGGAAGGATTTAATGTGAAATTTGAAAATGATTCCTGTAATGTTTTTAACTCTAAAACTGTTTTAGTATTTTCTCCTTTGATAAATGAAAATGTTTATGCTGTTGATTTAAATTCTTTAGCAAAACAAAATGTTACTTGCCTAAATGCTTTTCATAAAGAATCTTGGCTATAGAACAGAAGATTTCGACACTGCAACATTCATTCACTTAGAAAGCTGACTAAAAAGAACTTAGTTAGAGACCTACCCAATCTTGAGTTCCCAAATAACAAAGTTTGTAATCCCTGTCAAAAGGGAAAGAAACATAAAGTTTCTTTTAAATCAAAGAAAGAATTCTCAACTTCTCAACCTCTCGATTTGGTTCACATGGACTTGTATGGACCTTCTAGAGTTTCTAGTTTAAATGGGAATCACTATGTCTATGTCCTAGTGGATGACTTTTCTAGATATACTTTGGTATACTTTTTAGCTCACAAAAGTGAAGCTTGTTCTTACTTTATTAAATACTCCAAGTCTGTAGAAAACCTTAGTGGACTTAAGATTAAATCTCTGAGAAGTGATCATGGTCGTGAGTTTGAAAATCGTGATTTGAATCTTATTTCTCACACAATGGATATTGTCACAACTTTTATTCTCCTAGGACACCTCATCAGAATGTTGTAGTAGAAAGAAGGAATAAAACCATTCAGGAAATAGCAAGAACCCTGCTTAATGAATATGACCTACCTGTTTATTTTTGGGCTGAAGCTTTAAATATAGCTTGTTATGTCATCAATAGAGTCTTGATCAGAACAGTTCTCAATAAGACCCCTTATGAATTATGGAATAATAGAAAGCCTAAAATTATTTACTTCAGAGTCATTGGTTGCAAAGTTTTTATTCTCAATTCTAAGGATAATCTAGACAAATTTGAATCCAAGAGTGATGAAGGAATCTTTTTAGGATATTCTATATCTAGTAAAGCCTATAGAGTCTTTAATAAGAGAACCAAGTGTGTGGGAGAATCTGTTCACATCAAGTTTGATGAAACTGATCCACATGAACCTAAACCATCTCTTGAGAATATTGAAGTAGATTTATCTGTTCTGAACCTTAATGATAAAATCAATAACCCTGTTGTAAAGACAAAAAATTTTGAAAATGTTCCAGAATCCACATATGTAGAACCTGAACCTAGAGAAGATCCTAAAATCTCTAGTCCCACCTTTACTAGATCAACTAGGATTCTAAAGAATCATCCTTTAGATGATGCTGTTGGTAATCTTGATAGAGGGTCACAGACTAGGGATTCTCTAAGAAACCAGGTTGAACATCAAGCTTTTCTTTCACAGTTAGAACCTAAAAATATCAATGATGTTATCAATGATAAATTTTGGGTAATGGCTATTCAAGAATAACTAAATCAATTTGAAAGAAACAATGTCTGGGAATTAGTTGGCAGACCTAAGGACACTTTGACTATAGGCACTAAATGGGTTTTTAGAAATAAATTTGATGAGTCTGGAAACATAGTTAGAAACAAAGCTTGATTAGTTTCACCAGGATATAGTCAAGAGGAAGGTATAGACTATAAGGAAACCTTTGAACCTGTAGCTAGATTAGAAGCTATTAGGATTCTACATGCCTATAATGCTCATCTGAATTTCAAGATATATCAAATGGATGTTAAAAGTGATTTTCTAAATGGTTTTATTGTTGAAGATGTTTTTGTGGAACAACCACCTTGATTTATTAATCCTCATTTTCCAAATCAAGTTTTTAAACTTTCTAAAGATTTATATGGATTGAAACAAGCTCTAAGAGCTTGGTATGATAGACTTAGTAGTTTTCTTTTTTCAAAATTTTTTACTAAAGAAATAGTTGATCCAAATATTTTAATTAAAATAATTTCTAAAGATATTTTGATAGTACAAATCTATGTTGATGATATTATTTTTGGATCTTCTAAAAATGCTCTATGTACTGATTTTTCAAAAAATATGCAAAATGAATTTTAAATGATTTTAATGGGAGAACTCAAATATTTTCTTGGATTTCAAGTTTTTCAAAATTAAAATGGTATTATTTTGAATCAATCTAAATATTAAAAAGATATTTTAAAACGTTTTGGCTTGGATAATATTAAGGAAAGTGATACACCAATGAGTACTATTTGTAAATTGGATGTAGATGTAACTGGGAAACCAGTAGATCAAACCAATTATAGAGGTAGGATTGAGAGCTTACATTACCTTACTACTAGTCGACCAGATATTATTTTTAGTGTGTGCATGTGTGCAATATTTCAAGATAATCCAAAAGAATCTCATTTTCTTGTTGTTAAATGAATTTTCAAATATCTTAAACATACTGAAAATTTTGGTTTCTTTTATCCAAAAAGGAAATATTTTGACTTAATGAGTTATTCAGATGATGACTTTGCTACTTCCATGTGAGATAGGAAGAGAAAATCCAGAACATGTCATCTTTTGGGAAAGTCCCTAGTATCTTGGTGTAGTAAGAAACAGAACTCTGTTGCATTATCTACTACTGAAGAAGAATACATTGATGCTGGTAGTTGTTGTGCACAAATTCTTTGGATGAAATACACTCTTTTGGACTATGGATATGATTTTAAGCATGTTACAATCAAATGTGATAACACTAGTGCAATTAATATTTTAAAGAACCTTGTATCTCAATCTATATCCAAACACATTGTTGTAAGGCACCACTTTTTGAGAGATCACTACCAAAAAGGTGATATTACTCTTGAGTTTATAGGTATTGAACATCAATTAGCTGACATTTTCACCAAGCCATTATGTTCTGAATGGTTAGATTTGATTAAACAAGAGTTAGGTATGATAGATCAGTGAAACCGGTCAGTGAAACCGATCTGACAAACGAATCTGTCAAATCGATTAGTGCTACCAATTGGGTTGTACTGTTTTTAAAATCATTATTATCTTTTTAAAACAACACTGTTTTACTTAATCAATATTCTATTGTTTTGAAACACTAAATGATACAAATAATGTCCCGAGGCTATTTCATTCTCTAAAGATTGTTGAAATTCCATTTCCTGATGAACTCTCGCTTCTCTTTCCTGTAACTCGATCCTTTTGAATCTTTCCAAGCCTCTCAATTGTCTCAATACTTAGAATGACAAAAAAAAGTGAAAAGGCAAGGAATATGAAGGATCATCACCTATAAAGTGAGCTCGAGGTGATTCAAGCATTATGACGTAGGGGTCTGTGAACCCGGAGCTAGAAAAATGGAATGTTATTGTTGAAAAGGAAATATGTTCAGAATGGGTTTTATCGATCAAGTCTGCTCTGTAGAAAGTGATAGAAGTGAAAGGTTGGAAGAATTGGTTCTGCGATAACAGTTGAGTCTTTTACCAGAAGTTGGTGCACGAGTTCTATTTAAACATGAGTGTAGTTTTGGATGGAGTAGAGGCTGTGAGATTGTCTTCAATAGTGAAAGGGAAAAAGATTACTTTTTCATTGAAACGGGGGGTTGAATGTTTGGGAGTACCCCACAATGGAATATATGAGGATTACTTTGGTAATATCCATCATACTACTAATTAATTTTCTTATGATCTAGCCCTGCAGTAATTGACTAGGAAGTCTGAATCGAGGAGCATACATGCTGCTGAGTTGGATGGTGAGAGTAGAATCCTGTTTAAGTTTATTCAACATCAAATATGTCCTAGAAAAGGTGACTTTGCTTTAGTAAAGTATCAGGATGTCTTTCTGTTATTCCTTTTGTTGAATGGTGAAATGATCAATCTGTGTAGTTATTTTGCTGGGCATATTGTTGAGATAATAAAACCATCAATGAAAGCTAAAACTTTTTTTTATTCAAAGAAAATTTCTTCCATGCTGAAATTCTTGGGCCTTGTGGATGATGGAGATGAGTGTATCTCATCAATTAGCTTCTGTTTCAAAAGGTTATCTATAAGAGGATGGAAATAAGTTGGAACCCATGGATGAATTCTTGGGTTGTTGATGAGGAAAAGATGTATGAGTCCTTCAATCCTACCGATCATCCAAGGAGATCAAAAGGGATATGAAATCCAAGTTTAAAACATGGTGAGGAAGTGGTTTATTCAGATGAAGAAGAGGAAGGTGTAGTTCTTAAAGAAACTGGTGAATCCAGTAAGAAGGGAAGTGAATAAGAAGAAGCTGGTGCTAATCTGAATGCTGAAGAGGAGACTGTATCAACTCTTAATGAGAGGAGTGATCCTGATACTGTTTTCCTGAAGAAAAGAAGAATAGAATTTGGACCAGCTAGTCCACCTCTAAACCTACCAGAAATTGAACCTCTTTTAGATGATGATAATGATGAAGAAACTGAGATTGAAGAGTCAAACTATGAGGAGTATGAATCCAGTATTACAGATAGTTCAAGTGATAGATCAGTTATTAATGATGACGATGAAGGCAATGATGGTGATGAGGGTCATGCTGATGGTGATAGTAGTAGTAGTAGCAGTGACTGTGATAGTGGTTATGCTGATGATGCTAATGCTCGAACTATATAAGGTCATAATGAAATCCAAGATGATCCTCAACCCCAACCAAAAGTTCAAGAAAATATCCCTGAGGCTGAGAGAACAGAGCAGTTGGATATTGATGAGGATGAGGAAGTCCTTCATGAAAATTCTAGAAGAGTTTAGTTTTTGAAACCTATGTATCCTTCATGTAAATCCACATGGGAAGAACATCTATGTCTTGTTGTTCTGGTATTAGACTATCCAGAGGAAGAGTAAGAATAAGGAAGGGATCTTACAGGAGTAAGTGACTCAGTTAAATCTTGATTAGTTGCTGAATATATGCAAGTGACAACAGACAGTCCATGTCCTTCTATTTCTCATTCTGGACTTGATCCTTCAGTGTCTCAAGCTATACCTAATCCTGCAATTACTAAATCTGATTTTGATAGATTTAAGGTTGAGTTGTTTTAAGTAGTTAGAGATTCTATGAAAGATGATTTATCTCATGCTTCTACTCATGAACCTATGACTTTATCTAAAGATGCTATGGATAACTTGGCTCAAAGGGTGGTAAGCCTTATCATGCCAGACCTGGCCAATTCTAGTGAGTTGATTGGCCGGCACATTTCTTCTTTGAATCAAACACTCACGGATTTTGGCAGCAATCTAGTTTCTCTGTTAGGAGAGTTCAGAACAACAATTTCTGGTATGATGGAAGTGTTATGAAATCTGATAGAACATCTGAAGAAGGCAGATTTGAGGAAGTTGAATGCTGCGATCACACAAGTTGTTCTTCAGGCTAGTTCTTCAAAGGTGACCAAGATTACAGTTCATGGGATTAATACTTTAAAGTATTTTATTAAAGAAGAGTTGGAAGCCCTTGGAATGATTTTGGATTTGGATTCTTTGAAAATTATGAAAGAGAAAAGTGATCATATTCATAAAATGGTGCAGTTGTATTCAGCTGATGCTACCAAGGCTCAAAAAGAGATTAAGAAGAAAGTGTGTCATTATTTCTCTAAGATTTACACCAAGAATGAGTTGAATAATCATTTTAATGTGCTGGCTAACAATTTGAGACTCCTTCCAGTTACTCAAGATTTTAAGGATCAGGTTCAGCAGTTAATGGATTTTACTCCTACTTTGGAATGTTTGAAGCAGAATAAGGATGATTTTGAAAAGGCTATGAAGTACGGTGGAGAAGTAATTCAGGACTTCATCAATTTTCGCAAACCCTACATTCATGTGCAAGCTAAGGCCATCATTTTTCATACTAATGAGCCTCTTAATTCATCATATATTGCTCCGGGTCAGATGATTGTATCTCAAGATCTCTTTAGTATTCAGCCAGTCTTTCAACAGGCTCCTTTAGAAAGATCTTCTACTCCTCATCAGGTGACCTTAGAACCCACAATTCATCTAGCTAGAGTCATTATGCCTCCTTTCTCCATCCGGCCAGTTCAACCTTCCACCTAGCCACCTTCTGAACCATCCATTCCTCCAAATTCCAAATGAAAAGCTCCATTGAACCCCGTAAAAAAGCTGTATTTTTCAATTTTTGATAGGGTGTCTACTTCTTGTACTTTTCACTTTTGTATGTGATTTTTGTAATAATTTTGAAACCCTATTTTTCAAATGGACTCTTCTTGCATACCTTCTTTCTCTTTCCTCTTCCTTATCTTTTATTTTTTGGTAATCCCAAAGGGGGAAAATGAGATATGAGAAATGAGAAATGAGAAATGAGAAATGAGAAATGAGAAATGAGAGATGAGATAACATGCATATGAGTATGGGCGGAACTGAATATGCATATGATCCCATGTTGCCTGTTTATCAAATTGCTACTTTTAATGACTGCCTCACAGTTTACTACATGCATACATATACACAGGTAGAGAAATGCTGACTATATATCTAAGTTGAAGCAATGCTGAAAGGGGAGAATGAATCGTATTATCTAATCTATATTATATAGGGAGAAGTTCTGTTTGATATTCTAAACTTGTCTTATCTTTTAGAATATTTTTTTATAGGGGGAGCATACTGAATGACATACTATCTTCTCTTTTCATTTATGTCATTGATTTGTAATTATCAAAAAGGGGGAGATTGTTGAACTCTCTCTGAGATGGTTATTTTAATAATCCCAAATCATTGTTGTATTTATGACAATACAGTCTTTTGTTAAAATTGTTCTAAATATGTTTATATTTTTTTATTTCAGGTTTATATATGTTTATCTATGTTAATTTATGTTTTAATATTGACCTGGAAGTATTCTAGAATCAAACAGACACTTAATGAGAATTCAATGTCTTGACTCACTGTTAGTTAGTTTCTGGTTGCACCGATGAAGAGCAAGTCACCGATGATGAACGGTCACACCGATGAAGAGAAAGTCACCGATAGGAACGGTCACACCAATGAAGAGCAAGTCACCAATAGGAATGGTTGCACAGATGAGAAGCAAGTCACCAATGATGAACGGTCGCACCGAGGAAGAGCAAGTCACCGATGACAACGGTCTCACCAAACAGTCGCACCGATAGGAATGGTCGCACCAATAGCAACGGTCGCACCGATGGCTACCAAAGATCTAAAGAGCTACCGATCATGATTCACCAATACCGATGATCATGAGTCACCGATACAGATGATCATGAGCTACCGATACTGATGATCATGAGCTACCGAAACCGATGAAGAATCAAAATGACTCACTGATCTCATGACTCACTGATGGTCATGAAAACTGTTTGAATTTCTATAAACTCTTTTTTAACTCCAACGGTCATAATTGATGTTTTTAATGCAATTAATGATATTTAATGTTAGTTGTTGGCATGTCAGGGGACCGTACCTCGTACCTATGAAAAGGTAATCATTCCCATTGTTAGACCTCGTGGAATAAAAAGGTAGATCGAGCTGCAGTAAAGAGTCTTCGTGAAAAGGCATTGAGAGAGAACTCTTCCATGCACATACATGAAAAGAAGAACACACGAGGAACTCGAAGAAGACATTTCAAGATCTTCAAAAACTCTCATGCATGCAACCCAACACTACTTAAGAACACACAAAGAACACTTCAAACTAGAGAACATACTCACTTGTGAAGGACACCAAGCTGAACCACGATACTCTGTTTTTCAACAGAAAGACCAGAGAAAGACTCAGAAGCATTTATACTGAATCCAATGAGTCCAGAGCTACACTGCTAATCTCTAGAGAATTTTAAACTCTTACCTACTCTCTCTCTAAGTGATTAATTTATTTACATTTTGAGAAGTGTGTGTACTCTGTATACATTACACACAGACTATCTCCTGTGCTAAACTGGAGGATACTAAATCCTCATTCCAAACATCATACATCATACTGTATCCCACTAAGGATAGTGGTAGAGGTCAAGTGTGTTCTGGATAGCCGGTTTGTTATTGTCATTGTTTTCCCCACGAAGAACTGTGGTAGAGGTCTTAGGACCTAGACAATATTGCACTGTTGTTAACCCCGATCCAGGGTGTGGATCAAATTTATATAAATTGTTTGAGATTACTAAGTCCTTGCTTGATACTGAACCTCTTTGTTATATCTATTGTTTCTTTTAGTATAAGTCTAAAATATACTACATATATCTTTTATATTCCACCGCTATTAAAATTAAAATACAAAACTAATTTAAATTTACTTTGATTGTGAAATTAGAATGTGTTTATACTTATTGTGAACCAGTAGGTTAGCTTCAAATGTTAATTTAATCATGTGATTAAATTGACTGAGATCTAATCAATCTTTAAGAATCCAATTGAACATTTACAATCTGTATAAATTCATTATAGTTTAACTTTGTTTTTAAATTGGGGGATTTTAAGAGAAACCCTTTTTAACAGAAATTTTAATTGGAACTCAATTCCCCCCCCCCTCTTGAGTATCCACTCCGACCAAGAGTGATTAAAATAGTGTTTCAAGAATTTTAAAAACGAATTTTCAACTTAAATTAATTCCACTTAATGGTTTACTAGGCAGTGGAACAATGTTTCCCTAACCGTGTGCCTTACCATGTTCCTATATTATAGGGGTGAAAAGTTACCCCTAAGAGGGTCCACAGTTGGAATAAACATGTGTCCACTAAGAAATTCCTCAATATCATGCGTTGAACAGTTCACTGGGCTAGTGCACATGGTTTTCCCTAACTATGCACCTAACCCAAGAATTTCCCACACCCATCCAATTTTCTAAAAAAATCACCCAAAATTTCATCAAATTATAACTAAATGAAAATGAACATTAATAATAAAAAAGAGTACCAAAAAACATTCCTGTGACAACTCTAGAAAAATTCACGATCTTAAAAACTCCCCAATTTATAATAGATCATTCTCAAGATGTAATCCCACACATCGATCAGATTCCATGTCAAAAACATCATGCCATCTATCCATCATATCTAATTCCCTTTTCTATGTATCGTCCTACACACAACCATGTTATCATAATACATAATGTTTCAGCACAGTTGTTCTAACAACACTTTTTAACTACAATACAACACACATATCAAATGATCATCAATGGAGGTATCTATAACATGCTTAGAATAATCCATTTTGTTCACTTTACAAGGGTCAAGTTGATACCTCCATTGTTGTGACACATGGAAAATTCCATTCATCGCACTATATTTCTGTGGAATATACCATCAGTAAACCACAAGATCGATTCTCTCCACAGCCTCAAATGGTCCAAAAAACATGGGAACCAACTTTCCGTTCTTCTATATCATGTGGTTACCCAATATAGCGTACCCAAAAATAAAATCATGATCACCCTTCGTAAACTATAGTGGTTTTAAATTTCTATCAATATACGAATTTTGTCCACTCATGTAACGCCCCAACCCTAGTTACCCAGAGTCGGTGCATTATTACATAACATTGGCATGATCACATGAAAGACCAAATCTCAAAAGACCGATTAGTTTAGTATCCTTGGAAACACTAGATATATTCATAATGTTTTACATTACATCATAAAAATGAAAACTACAACAATATAGTCTCCATAGTCCACACTCTTATCCCCTCATACTATCCCTGTAGGTCATTCATAATTTACTTCTTCACATTCTGGGGAAAATAAAACATAGAAAAGGGGTGATCTCAAATGCCCAGTATGGATAACAATATAGCGGAAACTTTCATATATAAGAATAAACATTTAAGGAAATGTATAACTAAAACAAAAGTCTTTTAAACTTGAACTTCAACATAGTATGGAAAAAATAAAATGAAATAATTCCATTTAATTATTCACATGGATATTCTACTAATCGAATAATCACATGCAATTTCAATAACCACTTTCATAATGATGGAATTCATAATGCTAGACTATCATAACCACATAGCCAAGGCCTCGTGCCAAGACTACAAATAAGATTTTTCCAAGGCCTTGTGCCAAGACACTAGTTTGTCTCATGAGACCTACTGATGAATCGAGGATCTATAGCGGGCTCCACTCGTCACATATTAAGTCTAATGCATTCCCATATGAAAAGGTTTAAACATAACATAAACATTCATATTAAAACTAGCATACGAAATGTAAATACTTCATCCATAAACCATGAATGGTATAAAAATAACACATCCACAGTCAAACATATCACAACACCTTCAATACAATATATAAGTTTTGTATCATAATAAATCAACATCAAATAAGCGTAAAATCCATCAAAGGGTTTTGACATAGATGAAATCAAAACATTTTTTAGAGAAATATCTATTTCTATTTTGAAATCATTTAAGAGTCATATATCTATAAAATAAAAAAATTTCTTTGAAAATATTCTTATAATATTTTAAGGGAAGCTTTGAAGATTTTATAATGGAAGAAAATAGCCGCACCCTCCGTATAAGTTAAAAAAACATTTTTACCTTAATTCTGTCGAAAAGGTTAAAAAGGACCTTGTTTGGAAAATGATGGAAAGATTCCTTTATAAACCGCTTATAAAAATTAAAAAAATGGTATAAATAACTTTAACCCATATTTTTGTAAATAGTAATAATGTTTTGAAAAACATTTTTAAGAAACATGGATGTGGATGATAAAGAGATCCCAGTAGATTATTACGTATAAACAACCTCAGATAATGAAGAGATTGCGAAATAAACCCTTACCTTGTAATTTTCCTTGGTTGGGGGTAGGTTAACCTCCTGTATAATGGTGAAATAATTGTTATTAAATTTTACAAGAATAATATACATTAATATGATATCATATATGATATTTTAACATTGATTTGTTAATAATATCATAGTATTATCGTTGTTTCGGGTGTTAACTTACTCGTTTTCTTTTATATGTTTTGTTACGTAAGTCATTTTTATCATAGATAGGTTGTATCTTATTCCTTTACAGAATGATATCAAGTCCTTAAACATTATTTTTAATCATCAAATGAGAATTATACTTAAATGGATACGATGGAGAATGAATCTCATCGCGTTCGTGGAGACAGTAGTCCTTACGTACGCACGAGCGACAATATCATTCTTTTAATATTAAAATAATATATAATTGGATGGTATATCATATATAAAGAATCATTATCATGTTATATTTATTATTTACATAAATTACACATCATTATTACAACCATTCAAATAATAATGTTTTGAAAAACAATTACACCACGACGTGGAGACGGTAAGCCGTACGTATGCACGTATGGTGACATGTCATTCAAAGGATGGATAGAATACTGAAATATGGTTGTACCATGTTTATAATAACAGAAATTTATATATAATATACTGGATTTATTATTTTATAATGGTAATAACAATGATAGAAGAGTTGGAAGAAGAAAGGAACTTGAAAAGGGGTGGTGAAATCATTACCTCTTCTTCCGGTTCTTTCTTTTGATTTGATCAAAAGGGCTCCTTAGGTTGTATTTCTGACTAAAGGCCTCTAGGATGATGATAGGGAAGTTGATAGAGTATTTGGTCAGAGTTTGGATGAGCTAAATGGCTTTGAAGGTGTGAATTAAAGAGAATGGGGAGTTCCCTTTTATAAGAGGGGTGAGGGGAACCTTTGGAAAAGCTAGCAATATTATTTTATAATAAATTAATACTCGGTTTCTAATGGATCCAAAGTGGATTATTTAAAGTTTAATGTGGGGATAGGTCGAAAACCACTCAACAAATAGAATTTAGATAGGTTTGGGTCATTATATTAACCTTATCATTAAGTATTAACTCTTAGTTAATTAGTTTCACTTTTACAATGTCTCTTGGTATTTTTATATTATATGGTTAATAAACTTACTATATACATACAAGAGACCCCCAAGTGGTCCATTAATGATACAAATATCATGATATAAGTATCTTGGCCGAAAATTATATTTTTAGGAATTGAATATCAATTAATAATATAATATGTTTTTTAAAAACTCTTTTATGTCAATTTTGACACTATTCAATAATTGATTTTTGTGAAAATCATAACAGAATGATTACTTAGAAAAACGTTAATTAAGTAACTCCTAACATGTAATAGTAACCTAGAAAATTAGTTTAATTCATAAAAAGTCTCAAATTATATTTATTTGGGTATTTATAATATCAATTAGTTTAATTTTTCACTATTATGGTAATTACTCTATCATCATTGTGTCACAAATAAATTAAATTATTTATTGTCTAAAAATTATAAATAAAATATCATTATGTATGAAATATTTTTATATTTCTAATGAATATTTATAATCGAAAATCCAACATATATAATTTTATGTAAAAAATGTTTTTCTAAATGATATATGCTTATGTCATTTTTGTATTTATTTTAACTTAATTAATATAAAGTGTCATTATTACTTACATGTGGCTCCATGGGGTCCAAAAATTGTCCCAAAGATGCCCATGGTCAGAAATGTATCAACCAATAAGGTTAGGATACGTTTTAGGGTAATTTATTATTATTATAATATTATTTTTTAACCCTTATTTACCGGATTTACCCTTTAAACATGGAAAATAAAATATTTACCGAAGTAGTTATTCAAAATGTCTAAAAATAAATGTTACCTATTTACACAATTTGAAAATCCTGATTCCAAATATGGAATCCATTTTTCCAAATTCAAAACACATAAGTGGAAGAAATTAATTTAAAATTAATTCCCGTTTTTAAAACAAAAAGCGTGTTTTAAGAGACAATAACTATCAAAAGATTGACACTTGTTTATGTCCGGTTTAATTGTAAAATTATGTAAAATGACCAAAATTGTATGAAATGGTAAAAATATATTCTAAATATACTTTAAAACCACTCAATTTTATAATTTATCAATAGAAATTATTTCGATTAAAAAAGTTGTTTTTATTTATGATTTAGTAATTTTAACTATTCATCAAAATATTAAAGTTATCTGAAAAGTACCAAAATTTCACCTTTGGCTAAATTCAATACTCTGAAACCAAAAATGAATTCCATTTTGAGAGATAAAATTTCTAAAATTTCAAAAAGTATGTA
This sequence comes from Viscum album, assembly GCA_963277665.1. Lineage (NCBI taxonomy): Eukaryota > Viridiplantae > Streptophyta > Magnoliopsida > Santalales > Viscaceae > Viscum > Viscum album. The sequence goes on from OY728152.1 coordinate 1,773,045,123, forward strand.
TTACTATTCATAACGGCTAGTTTGATTGGTTGTGGTGTGTTAGAACTCGATGTTGCGTACAACACACGCTATTGCATTATTCAAAGAGAAGAGTACCGTAGAAGCTTGGGGTGTTACATTCTCCCATCCTTCAAATAATTTATTCCTCGAAATTTCTAGAATACTACCGCATGAAAAGACTCGGGTGGTTCTTCATCATATGTTCCTCAGGTTCCCACATTTCCTCTTCCATCTTATGATTTCTCCACAAGACCGTTACCAGACGAGTCGTCCGGTTTCTCAGTACTTGTTCTCTCGTATCAAGAATCCTGACGGGCTCTTCACAATAAGAAATATCGGGTTCGAGTTCAAATTCTTCATAGGTGAGTAAATGCATTGGTTCAAGCATGTATTTCCTCAACAGAGATACGTGGAACACATCGTGAACTTTGGAGAGACTTGGCGGCATTGCCAATCATTAAGCTACAGCCCCAATTCATTCTAGAATTTCGAAAGGTCCAATGTACCTGGGACTCAATTTAGCTTTCTTTCCAAAATGTATAACTCCCTTCCATGGAGATACCTTCAGGAAAACATGATCTCTAAATTTAAATTCCAAATCCTTCCTTCGATTATCGGTATAGCTCTTCTGCCTACTTTGAGCTGCTTTGATATGGTTTGGGATTACCTTCACCTTTTCCAACATTTCCTCCACCAGTTCTGGGCCTACAAGTTTTCTTTCACCAACGTCATCCCAACAGGTTGGTGTGCGACATCTCTTTCCGTATAACGCTTCATATGGTTCCATCTAAATACTCGAATAGAAGTTATTGTTATAGGAAAATTCTAACAAAGGTAAATATTGATCCCACATACCCTAAAAGTCAAGTGAGCAGGATCTCAACATGTCTTCTAAGGTTTGAATAGTTCGTTCTGATTGTCCATCTATTTGAGGGTGGTAGGCAGTGCTCAAATGAAGTTCAGTATCCAAGGACTTCTGAATACTTTCCAAGAATATTGAAGTAAAATGGGGATCACGATCAGAAACAATCGATAGGGGTACTCCATGATGTCTCACAACTTCATCAATATATAGTCTTGCTAAATTTTCCAGTGGTAGATATTATCTTATAGCAAGAAAATGTGCTGACTTGATAAGACGATCAACAATAACCCATATTGCATCGTTCCTTCTAGGAGTCTTTGGTAGTCCCATGACAAAGTCCATCATAATATTGTCCCATTTCCGCTCTGGTATGGGAAGAGGTTGCAGTAATCCACCAGGTTGTTGCCTTCCAGCTTTCACTTGTTAAAAAACCATACATCTTGACATAAAATCAGCAATCTCCCTCATCATGTTGTCCCACCAAAAATGTTCCTTCAAATCTCTATACATTTTTGTGCTCCCAGAGTGTATAGAGAAATTGGAACTATGAGCATCATCCAACAATTCCATTTTTAGATCGGGTATATCGGGAACACAAAGCCTCTTCCCGAATTTCAAAATTCCTTCTTCATACACAAAGTCTCTCAATCTCCCATCATTCACAGCTTTAATCTTCTTTTGAAATTCTTCATCATCGGTCTGAGAAATCTTAATCCTTTCTATTAAAGATGGTTTGGAAACCATTTGAAAAAGAATTGATGTTTCACCTTCCCTAGTTATTCCTATGTCCATCTTCACTAGATCCATGAAAATTGAATCCCTTTCAATTCTCTTATTGATCAAAACTCTATGGTCTTCTCTGCTCAAAGCATCTGCCAACTTGTTTGCTTTCCCCGGGTGGTAGTGTATCGTACAATCATAATCCTTGAGTAATTCAAGCCATCTCCTTTGCCTCATATTGAGTTCTCTTTGTGAGAAAATATACTTCAAACTCTTGTGATCAGTATAAATCTCACATTTTTCACATAGAGGTAGTGCCTCCATATCGTCAAAGAAAAGATCACAGCTGGTAACTCGATATCATGAGTAGGATAGTTTTGTTCATGAATTTTCAACTGTCGTGATGCATAGGCAATAACCCTATCATTCTGCATAAGGACACAACCAATTCCTTTCTTCGATGCATCACTATAAATATCGAACCCATCATTCCCCAATGGTAGAGTCAATATAGGAGCATTGAATAATATTCTCTTCAGTTCTTCGAAACATTATTCACACTCTTTTGTCCAAAAAAATTTAACCCCTTTATGTGTGAGCTTCGTTAATGGGTTAGCCAATTGGGAAAAATTTGGGATGAAATGTCGATAATAACCTACCAACCCAATAAAACTATGTACCTCAGTTATACTCATAGGTGATGGCCATTATTGGATTGTCTTGGTCATAGAAGGATCAATAGAGATTCCATCTTTAGAGAAAATATGGAAAAGAAAAGAAATCTCCTGAAGCCAAAATTCACACTTGCCAAACTTCCCATATAATTCATGTATTCTCAGATACTTCAGGATAATGCGCAAGTGATTTTCATGATCTTCATAGATTTTGGAGTATACCAAGATATCATCAATAAATACCACCACAAATTCATCAAGATAATCCTTGAAAACTCTATTCATCAGATCCATAAATACAGAGGGTGCATTAGTCAATCCAAAAGGAATTACTGTAAACTCGTAATGCCCATACCTGGTTCGAAATGTTTTCTTCGGAATGTATTCCTTCTTCACACACAACTGATGGTATCCAGATCGAAGGTCAATCTTTGAAAAGTATTGAGCTCCATGCAGTTGGTCAAATAAATCATCAATGCGAGGTAGGGGATACTTGTTCTTTATTGTTATAGAATTGATCTCCCTGTAGTCGATACATAACCTCATAGATCCATCTTTCTTTTTAACAAAAATAACAGAGCCTCCCCATGAAGAAACACTAGGTCAAATAAATCCCTTATTACTCAATTCCTCTGGTTGTTTCTTTAGTTCAACTAAATCAACAGTGTCCATTCTATAAGGGGTCTTCGATATAGGCCTTGATCTAGGAATTAAATCAATGGAAAACTCAACTTCTCGTTCTGGAGGATGTCCTTGTAAATCTTCTGGAAACACATCTACATATTATTTCACAATAGGTAAATCCACTATTTGAACATTCCTTTCCTCACCCACAGTCATTTCATTCTCTTCCTCCCCAATAATTGAATTTAGTTGAGCTACTATGGGTGGATCTAGATAAAAATTAGGTGGTGACGATTCTGCTCTAAAGATAAGGTGTTCCTTATCATCATCATCAAAAATCGTAACCTCCTTCTTCTTACAATAAATCTTCACATCATGGTCTGAAAGCCAATCCATACCAAGGATTATATCAAACTCAATCATAGCTATGATGATGAGATCAGAGGATAAAGAACATTCATGTGCTCTAATGGGGACCGATTTACAAAACATTGTTGCAATGATACTTCCCTTAGGAGTTTCAAATGACAAATCCCTTGTTAAATCAAATTGGAAATATCTAATTTTCATAGAAAACTGGGAAGATATGAAACAATGCGATGATCAAGAATCAAATAACGCATTTTATAAACTTGAGGAAACTAGTAAATTACCTGCTACCACATCTTTTGTAGCTTCTACCTCAGCAGTAGTGATAGCATGAGCTTGGCCTTGATCCCTTGGCCATTTCTAAGGTATGTTCCCCTAACGGTTAGGACATTCATTTGCATAATGTCCCATCTCCCTGCAATTGTATCATTGGAAATCGGTAGCTTCCTTATTCCCCTTACAATCACGAGCTTGGTGGCCTTTTCACCACACTTGTAACAGACACCCGTTCCTTTTAAGCAAGTACCGGGGCGTTTCTTCCCACATTTACTGCAGGATGTATATTCAACTTTTCCCTTATTCCCTTTATTTACATTCCCATATTGATCAACAGATCTCTTCTTCTCTTTCTTTGCTTTAAAGTCATATGACTTAGAGATGTTGGGACCACTTTGTGTATGAAGATTGTATTTGTTGTCAACAGTTGTCAACATCAGTCAAAATGAAGGACTCCAAAGTTAATGGGGATCGACTGAAGTGGGGATTCCTTGAGAATTGTTATGAAATCACATCATTGAATGTCATACTTGGGTAATTCTCTAGAAGTCAATTTAGAGGATTGTTGAGCTGATCCTAAGTTCAAAGAACTTGTGTCAAAGGTGACATAATTGTTTACAAAAATGAAGAATGGTGAAGTATCATCCATCTAAGGATGATTGAAGAAGAATGAGGATTTAACGAAGACCATGTAATGATTCACAATTTCATGAGAACCATGCAAGTGATTACTTGATGAAAAGAATAATATGATTTGCATGAAGTAGAGAATGATGGATGAAGAAGAAGAGAGAGTGTGGAAGGGCTTGGAATTCTAAGAAGGTCATGAATTTACATTGCCCACAAACCAGACGATTCTTTGCTGATTTGTATTTCACAAATATCATACGTTTGGAGAACTTGTGATGTAAGCCTTATGAAGGAAAGGGAGAGAAAAAGAAGTGTTTTTGGAAAAGTCATATCACAAATATCATCAGATCAAAAATATGGAAAAGGAAAGAAATAGGCGCGCAAGTTTGTAGTAGGCGCACAAGTATGCAGTAGGCGTGCAAGAATGTCGTAGGCACGCAAGTATGTAGAGGCGCGCAAGTCATATTTCAAAAGAGCATTATTTCAGAAATATGGAAAAGGAAAGAGAGTGGTGCGCAAGTCAAGAATAGCGCACAAGTATTTGGCACGCAAGTATGGGCGCTCAAGTGTGTCGCACAAGTCATATTCCAACATCATCATATCCAAAAATGACAAAGGAAAGAATAAGGCACGCAAGTGGCAGCGCGCAAGTGGTGGCACGCAAGTGGTAGCGTGCAAGTGGTGGCGCGCAAGTCTAGGTCACGCAAGTCACCAGAATGCCTATAAATAGAAGACATGCCTCCTCATTTTTCAAGGCTCGACACTTAAGAGAAAATTTTGAGCTCTGAACGCGCAAGTGTAGAAAGCAGCGCGCAAGCTGAAGTGGCGCACAAGCTGAGGGTTATTTATACGATGCACAAGTGTTGCCACGCAAGTCTGTCTGGCAAGTGTTTCCGCACAAGTCTGCCACGCAAGTCTTTTGGAAAATTCTTGCTGCGCAAGTTGTGGCACGCAAGTAGCAGCATGCAAGAAGAGGAACACAAGTTGTAGGCGTGCAAGTATAGGGTGTGCAAGTGGAAGTGGTCGCGCAAGCTTTTTTTGTTCCAGGAGTTCCTGCCATCTTCTGGAGTGGAAAGAAGAAGAATGAAAAGAGTTCAACTACATTCAATATGCATGATCACATGCATTTATGAACAAGAGGAGAAATAACTCTGATGATGCCAAGTAAGCTGGTCTTCATTACATAATTAATCACATTGGTATATGTGATTCTTGCTAATAAAGAAGGAGTCCTAGTGCATTCTATTATTGCACTAAAGAATAAGAAGAAGTCCTAGTGCAGCTGGTTTTGCACTAGTGAAGAAGAAAAGAAGAAGACACGAAAAATTGATTGTCTACTGCTTTTCAAGTAATCAAGTGAAGAGCACTGAAGAAGATCAAGAGCAGAACCTACCTTTTGAAGAAGTAAGAACACTATCTCCATAGGAAATATAAAGAACCAGCTTGATGCTACAAGTTGGGCTAGGTCATCACCAGTCCAGGGAAGAGGATTGTTTCCCACCCCCTCTAAAGTGTACGGACTCACACGGGCTAGAGGATTTGTTTCCTATCCACTCCATTATAAAAGGATATCACATTATAATGGATAATCCATGCATTGTTCATACCCATGCATGGAAAGGATGTAGCGACTCTTATTGAGTGGTGAACCTTGTAAAAATATCATGTGCATATTTTTACTGCTTTCTATTATTTCTTGCGACAGGGAAAAGAGAATAAGAGAATAAAGATCCTAACAGGTCCCGAGGTATAAAGATAAGAGTTGGAATTGGTTTAAAAAGTCCCCAACACTGATTCACCCCCCCCCCTCTCAGTGTTAGACATATCCCAAACTTTTCCTTTCAATTGGTATCAGATGGAGGTTAACCTCTGTTGGATTCTCTAAAGTGAAGTTATTATATTTTGAAAACTTGAGTTCTATTTCTGAGTCAACAATAAAGAGCAGTGTTGGTGAATATTTAGTTATATCTACCAAGACCATGATGAAAAGGAAAAAGAAAGAGAATAGAAAGTTGAATAAGAATTCCCTCTTATCTAAAGAAGGGGAAGCATCTGGTTCTCCATATCTGGCTGACATTTAAGACACACCATATTTGGAAAGTAATGAGAAGGTGGCTCAATTACCCACCAAGAAGATGGACAACCTTCCTACCTCAACTGATCAAGAGGTATGTGTTAGTACATTTGGAAATTACCCTCATGATGAAAATGCTAGAACAAGTGGTGATGAACAATATTCAACATCTCAAGAAATATCAGTTGATAGATTAAGAATGATTCTTCATGGTATTCCCGAAGAGAGTGCATCCCTGGTTTGTGGGGTATTTCAATGCATGCATGAAAATATCACTCAACTAGAAGAAGAAATTGATGTTTTGGAGAAAGGCTTACAAGAAAAAAATTTCTAATGTTCAAAGCTCTCTAGACAGGTTGGAGCCTTTGAAGCAACAAAGAGGGGATTTGAAGAATATTCTTCAAAGTGGCTCAAAGATGTTGAAGAAAAGGAGGGAGTCAACAAGTCTCTAGAATATAAAATCCATGCACTAGAAAATGAGATGAAAAGGGGCAATGACGTCAAGAAGTTATATTTGGAAGATAACTCCAAGAAGATCAATGAACTTGACTCTTTGTTACAAAACAAAGTAAACATGCATGAATATGAAGTTGAAAGATTAAATACATCTTGTGAAGAGAAGATGAGTATGATTGAAAACCAGGAAGTCATCCTCAACATGAGATGTCTAGAATTGGAATCTGAACTAACCAATCTTGAGAAGACACATATTGAGTCTCCATAAAAGAAGGAAATAGTTACTGCCAGTACTCAATGCTCAATGGAGGATTCTACTGTCATAAGACCTCCAAAATGTGATAATAAGATCATGGCTTCACTCATTGATCTATCACAAGATGTTGAGAAAGTAAAGGTATCATCCATTCCAACTTGTATTAATGTTTCTAAAATTTCTCCTACAAAAAGTGCATGTAGTAAGAAAAATTATAAACATGTTTGGATGAAGAAAAGAAAGATGAAACCTATCACCATGGATAGGGTGGATAGGGGAAAGAGTGTGGAAGATAGATCCCCACAGAAATCAAAACATACCAAGAAGAAGAAGACTCAACAAACTTATCAAGAACATGAAAAGAAGTTAAGGTCTGTTGGTCAATGCTGGTGCTGCAACATGTTTGGGCATTGTGCACTGTAATTTTGGTACAATCCCTTAAATGTAAAAGCACAGAGAAATCCCATCTCAAGGGGGAGAAATCTAGAGAAGAAGAAGAAACATCCATAGATCTAGAAACATCTGTATACTACAAATAGATTTGGAATGATGGAAAATATCTGTGATGTATGCAATGGGAGTGGTCAAAATAATGGTGGATTCCTATCTCAGAATGTATTCAAAGCTAATAAGAAAAAAGACCACAAAAGCTGGAGAAGAATGAAGAATCTATCTTGGGATGTAATCATAAGTATGTTGCAAAATAAAATGATCCCAAGAAGATTACAATGACGAAAACTGAGAAGTCCTTGGATTATATGTCCAAGAAGGTGAAGGGCGGTGCATCCAAAAGAATACTATGAAGGAATCCACTCAGAAGAATCCATGTAGAAGATCCAATCTTGATGCCTCAGTCCCTAACGATATTTTGGTGATTTGGTCAGATGATTTGGAAAGAATGATAAATATGGGAGATGCACAAGCTAAGGCTAGTGCTAAAAACAAAAATAATATTCTATATGAAGATAAGGAATTTCTGTGTGTGAGGTGCAACAAGGCTGGTCATAATGTCATAAAGTGCTTTGAATATATTCCATCCCAACAAGAATTCATGAAGAGGATGAAAGTTGCACCAGGAGATTCTAGTGCTTGGAAAGATCTTGAAGAAAGAAGATTCACACACAAAGAGATAGAAGAAGTATTGAGATCCACACAGCCACATTCAAAATTAAAGATCAAATGTGAAATTCTGAGGGGTGGAGAAAATGGAGCATCTTGGATGAGAAAATCATCTCAGCCTTCCTTCTCACATTGAAGAAGCAGGGAGGATCCACCTTATTCCCTTAAATCCTTGTGTATTGTATTTGTTCTGATAATATAGGGAATTGAAGGTGAAGTAAGATCTCAGGGGGAGAACCTAATATTCAATGAGAAGAAGTGTTCCCTTGAGGGGGAGACACATGAAGAATATGTCAGAGTCATTATCTCACTCAATATCAACATCAGTTGGTATAAAATTCAATTACTCTGATGATTGTCTGAAGATCATGTTGTTGGAAAAGGTATGTCGTTTCTTAATCTCTCATCCTTGGTTACTCAAAATAAATATATTTTTATAAAGGGGGAGTAACAAAGATAATCAATGACATAAGAAGAGTGAAAGTTCCCTAAGGCCACATATCCTGGCAATTTCACTTGAGTGTTTTTGATCTGTTTTTTGAAGTGAGTGCAGGAATTTCAGGTTGATTATTTCTTATCACATTCAATATATTCGACGTAGAATGAAAGTGGAAAACCCTTGAAGACAAGTGTATGAGTTCTCATCTCATGTGGTGTCATATTCAATGGGTAATGGATAGCTTTGTTGTCTAAATCAAATCCTCTTGTTTTCTACACCGAGCATTGGCCAAGTAGACTTAGAGTGAAATGATTGATGGCACATGGATTAAGTATAGAATGATAACCTCTCTACCATGAACTTCTTATTTCTTGTCAATAAGGGGGAGAGAAATGAAATGAATGTCAATGGGAGAGACAGAAGAAAAGGGGAGAGATAAGATTCTCATTTTGACATTGACACATTCATCTGATGATAATTTAAGGTATTGCCAACAAAATACAAAGGGGGAGATAGTTGGGACCACTTTGTGTATGAAGATTGTATTTGTTGTCAACAGATGTCAATATCAGTCAAAATGAAGGACTCCAATGTTAATGGAGATCGGCTGAAGTGGGGATGCCTGGAGAATTGTTATGAAATCACATCATTGAATTTCATACTTGGGTAATTCTCTAGAAGTCGATTTAGAGGATTGTTGAGCTGATCCTAAGTTCCAAGAACTTTTGTCAAAGGTGACATAATTGTTTAAAACAATGAAGAATGGTGAAGTATCATCCATCTAAGGATGATTGAAGAAGATTGAGGATTTAACGAAGACCATGTAATAATTCAAAATTGCATGAGAACCATGAAAGTGATTACTTGAAGAAAAGAATCATATGATTCGCATGAAGTATAGAATGTTGGCTGAAGAAGAAGAGAGAGTGTGGAAGGGCTTGGAATTCTAAGAAGTTCATGAATTCACATTGCCCACAAACCAGACGATTCTTTTCTAATTTGTATTTCACAAATATCATAAGTTTGGAAAACTTTTGATGCAAGATTTATGAAGTAAAGGGAGAGAAATAGAAGTGTTTTTGGCAAAGTCATATCACAAATATCATCCGATCAAAAATATGGAAAAGTAAATAAGTAGGCACGCAAGTATGCAGTAGGCGCGCAAGTATGCAGTAGGTGCGCAAGTATGTCGTAGGCGTGAAAATATGTGGAGGCGCACAAGTCATATTTCAAAAGAGCATTATTTCATAAATATGGAAATGGAAAGAGAGTGGTGCGCAAGTCAAGAATGGCACGCAAGTATTTGGCGCGCATGTATTGGCACTCAAGTGTGTCGCGCAAGTCATATTCCAACATCATCATATCTAAAAATGACAAAGGAAAGAAGAAGGCACGCAAGTGGCGGCGCGCAGGTGGTGGCACGCAAGTGGTAGAGTGCAAGTGGTGGCACACATGTCTAGGTCGTGCAAGTCACCAGAATGCCTATAAATAGACGACTCACCTCCTCATTTTTCAAGGCTCAACACTTAAGAGAAAAATTTGAGCTCTGAACGCACAAGTGTAGAAAGCGGCACGCATGCTGAAGTAGTGTGAAAGATGAGGGTTATTTATATGATGCGCAAGTGTTGCCATGAAATTCTGCCGCACAAGTGTTGCCGCACAAGTTTTCCGCGCAAGTCCTTTGAGAAAGTCTTATCGCGCACGTTGTGGCACGCAAGTAGCAGCGTGCAAGAAGAGGCGTGCAAGTATAGGGTGCGCAAGTGGAAGTGGGCGCGCAAGCTGTTTTTGTTCCAGGAGTTCCTTCCATCTTCTAGAGAGGAAAGAATAAGAAGAAAAAGAGTTCAACTACATTCCATATGCATGATCACATGCATTTATGAACAAGAGGAGAAATCACTCTGATGATGCCAAGTAAGCTGGTCTTCGTTGCATAATTAATCACATTGGTATATGTGATTCTTGCTAATAAAGAAGGAGTCCTAGTGCATTATGTTATTGCACTAAAGAATAAGAAGAAGTCCTAGTGCAGCTGGTTTTGCACTAGTGAAGAAGAAAAGAAGAAGACACGAAAGATTGCTTGCCTACTGCTTTGTAAGTAATCAAGTGAAGAGCACTGAAGAAGATCAAGAGTAGAACCAACCTTTTGAAGAAGGAAGAAGACTGTCTCCATAGGCAATATAATGAACCAGCTAGACGCTGCATGTTGGGCTAGGTCATCACCAGTCCAGGGAAGAGGATTGTTTCCCACCCCCTCTAAAGTGTAGGGACTCACATGGGCTAGAGGATTTCTTTCCTATACACTCCATTGTAAAAGAATATCACATTATAATGGAGAATCCATGCAGTGGTCATACCCATGCATGGAAAGGACGTAGCTACTCTTATTGAGTGGTGGAACTTGTAAAAATATCGTGTGTATATTTTTACTACTTTCTATTATTGCATGCGACAAGGAAAAGAGAATAAGAGAATAAAGATCCTAACAGGTCACGAGGTACAGGGATAAAAGTTGTAATTGGTTTAAAAAGTCCCCAACACTGATTCACCCCCCCTCTCAGTGTTAGACATATCCAAAACTGGTCCTTTCAAGAGAATTCTTTCTCTTTCTTGATAGCACATGAGACAATGTCTTTGTATGATGAAAAGGATTGTGAGACTAATGCTCGACGGAGAAATGGTTTTAACCCATCAATGAAATGAACAATATTACTTCTTGGGTTACGTATATAATCTACAGGATACCTTGATAACCTTGTAAACTTAGCCTCATACTTTGCGACATTCTCATCCTCCTTTTGTCTCAGACTCAGAAATTGCCTTTCCATATTTGCTCGATGGTCGTGAGGAAATTATTTTTCTAAAAACAGATCTTTGAACTCGCTCCATTATATATTTGATACTTCATCATCTTCCTTAATGTTTTGAACCATTGACCACCATTGATCAGCATCTCCAGTGAGGCGGTAAACTACCATGATAACGTTTTCCTTTTCACTACTCCCCAATGCCTGAAATATTTTCTCTAGGGAATTTATCCATTGCTCAACTACTAAGGGATTTGTACTCCCATTGAACATTGGTGGTTGTTGCCTCATGAAGAGATCTATCATTGATTCTCCATGATGTGGATCGGGGTGCTATATATGGGTAAGATTATTGTTCATAACCTGAGTGAGTTGTCCCAGTATGGTGATTAGGTGATCGACACCAGTTGCATCACCAACTGAACTATAATTATCTTGAGCAGGAGGAAAATCCCTACATGGAATGAGTGCATTGATACAATTTCCATTTCTTCCACTAGGATCCATTTCTAAACAATGGAATAAACTAGATCAGTTTATTAATCAAAATACATGATTTCATACTTATGAAACACTTAACATAAATTGAACTATTTATGGATATAATACATAATCATAAAAATGTTTTCTTTGAGGAAGTTTATATTCATAAACCCTTTATAATGATTTATAAAGAAAATGAGTGTTTTCCTAAGCATATCCTCAGGGAGTGTCGTAACCAAGAGTGCAGCAAGACCCGTTGTCGTGCACCAGTTCCCGTTCGAGTCGAGCTCAAAGCGGTGTTTTCGGGTTTTACCCCTAGGTATATCTGTGCCAGAGCCACCTCTACCTGCTCGTATCTAGACAGGGATGTATTTCTCGGAAAACTCAAAAAATCTCTACAATACAAAAATTCTAGGAAGTTCTTCTATACTAATCCTCAAAGTCCATCTTAGGTCTACGTGCTATAATTAGAGTTTATCTAAATATAGCTTCCAAGGTTTGTACTAAACTTCCTCTTATACCAACTATAATGCCCCGACCCCAGTTACCCAGAGTCGGTGCATTATTACATAACATTGGCATGATCACAAGAAAGATCAAATCTCAAAAGACCAATTAGTTTAGTAGCCTTGGAAACACTAGATATATTCATAATGTTTTACATTACATCATAAAAATGAAAACTACAACAACATAGTCTTCATAGCCCACACTCTTATCCCCTCATACTATCCCTGCATGTCATTCATAATTTACTTCTTCACATCTGGGGAAAAATAAAACATAGAAAAGGGGTGAGCTCAAATGCCCAGTAAGGATAACAATATAGGGGAAACTTTCATAAATAAGAATAAACATTTAAGGCAATGTATAACTAAAACAAAATCCTATTAAAAATGAACTTCAACATAGTATGGAAAAAATAAAATGAAATAATGCCATTTACTTATTCACATGGATATTATACTAATTGAATAATCACATGTAATGTCAATAACCACTTTGATAATTATGGAATGCATAATGCCAGACTATCATAACCACATAGCCAAGGCCTCGTGCCAAGACTACAAATAAGATTTTTCCAAGGCCTTATGCCAAGACACTAGTTTGTCTCATGAGACCTAACGATGCATCGAGGATCTATAGTGGGCTCCACCCGTCACATATTAAGTCCAACACATTTCCATATAAAAAGGTTTAAACATAACATAAACATTCGTATTAAAACTAGCTTACGAAATGTAGATACTTCATCCATAAACCATTAATGGTATAAAAATAACACATCCAGAGTCAAACATATCAAAAAACCTTTTATACAATATAAAAGTTTTGTATCATAATAAATCAACTTCAAATAAGCGTAAAATCCATCAAAGGATGTTGACATAGATGAAATCAAAACTCTTTTTAGAGAAATATCTATTTCTATTTTGAAATCATTTAAGAGTCATATATCTATAAAATAAAACATTTTCTTTGAAAATATTCTTATAATATTGTAAGGGAAGCTTTGAATATTTTTTAATGGCGGAAAATAGCCGCACCCACCGTATAAGTTTAAAAAAAAATTCTTACCTTAATTCTATCGAAAAGGTTAAAAAGGACCTCGTTTGGAAAACGAAGGAAATATTCCTTTATAAACCACTTATAAAAATTAAAAAAATGGTATAAATGACTTTAACCCATATTCTTCTAAACAGTAATAATGTTTTGAAAATTTTTTTTAAGAAACATGGATGTGGATGATAAAGATATCCTAGAAGATTATTACGTATAAACAACCTCGGATAATGAAGAGATTGTGAAAGAAACCCTTACCTTGTAATTTTCCTTGGTTGGGGGTAGGTTAACCTCCTGTATAATGGTTAAATAATTGTTATTAAATTATAAAATAATCATATACATTAATATGATATCATATATGATCTTTTAACATTGATTTGTTAATAATATCTTAGTATTATCGTTTTTTCGGGTGTTAACTTACTCGTTTTCTTTTATATGTTTTGTTACATAATCCATGTTTTCATGGATAGGTTGTATCTTATTCCTTTACAAAATTATATAGTGTCCTTAAACAATATTTTTAATCATCAAATGAGAATTATACATGAATGGATACGATGGAGAATGAATCTCATCGCGTTCGTGGAGATGGTAGTCCGTACGTACGCACGAGCGACAATATCATTCTTTTGATATTAAAATAATATATAATTGGTTGGTATATCATATATACAGAATCATAATCATTTTATATTTATTATTTACGTTAATTAAACATCATTATTATAACCATCCAAATAATAATGTTTTGAATAACAATTACACCACGTCGTGGAGACGGTAAGCCGTACGTACGCACGTATGGTGACATGTCATTCAAAGGATGGATAAAAGACTGAAATATGTTTGTAACATGTTTATAATCACATCAAAGTATATATAATATACTGGAGTTATTATTTTAGAATGGTAATAACAATGATAGAAGATGTGGAAGAAGAAAGGAACTTGAAAAGGGGTGGTGAAATCATTACCTCTTCTTCGGGTTCTTCCTTTTGATTTGATCAAAAGGGCTCCTTAGGTTGTCTTTCTGACTGAAGGAATGCCTCTAGGATAAATTAAGGGAATTTTAGAGAGTATTTGGGCAGAGTTTGGTGGAGCCAAATGGCTTTGAAGGTGTGAATTAAAGAGAAGGCGGAGTGTCCTTTTATATGAGGGGTGAGGGGAACCTTTGGAAAAGCTAGAAATATTATTTTATAATAAATTCATATTCGGTTTATAATGGCTCCAAAGTGGATTATTTAAAGGTTAAGGTGGGGATAGGTCGAAAAAAACTCAACCAATAGAATTTAGACATGTTTGGGTCATTATATTAACCTTATCTTTAAGTATTAACTCTTAGTTAATTAGTTTCACTTTTACAATGTATCTTTGTATTATTATATTATATGGTTAATAAACATACTATATACATCCAAGCGACCCCCAAGTGGTCCATTAATGATACACCTATAATTATATAAGTATCTTGGACGAACCTTAGATTTTTAGGATTGAATATCAATTAATAATATAATATATTTTTTTAAAATTCTTTTTTGTCAATTTTGACACTATTGAATAATTGATTTTTGTGAAAATCATAAAAGAATTATTACTTCGAAAAAAGTTAATTAAGTCAATAATAACATGTCATATTAACCTATAAAATTAGTTTAATTCATAAAAAGTCTAAAATTATATATATTAGGGTATTTATAATATCAATTATTTTAATTTTTCACTATTATGGTAATTACTACATCATCATTGTGTCATAAATAAATTAAATTATTTATTATATCAAAATTATAAATAAAATATCATTATGTATGAAATATTTTTAGCTTTATAATGAATATTTATAATATAAAATACAACATATATAACCCTATGTAAAAAATGTTTTCTAAAAGATATATGCTTATATCATTTTTGTATTTATTTTAACTTAATTAATATAAAGTGTCATTATTACTTACAAGAGCCTCCATGGGATCCAAAAATCGACCCAAATATGCCCATGGATGTACATGTATCAACCAATAAGGTTAGGAAACGTTTTAAGGTAATTTATTATTATTATAATATTATTTTTTAACCCTTATTTACCGGATTTACCCTTTAACCATGGTAAATAAAATATTTACAGAAGTAATTATTCAAAATGTCTAAAAATAAAAGTTACATATTTAGAAAATTTGAACATTATGATTCCAAATAGGGAATCCATTTTTCCAAATTCAAAACACATAAGTGGAAGAAATTAATTTAAAATTAATTCCCGTTGTTAAAACAAAAAGCGTGCTTTTAAGAGATAATAACTATCAAAATATTGACACTTGTTTATGTCCGGTTTAATTGTAAAATTATGTACAATGACCAAAATTGTATTAAATGGTAAAAATATATACTAAATATACTTTAAAACCACTCAAATTCATAATTTATCAATATAAATTATTTTGATTAAAAAAGTTGTTTTTAATTAAAATTTAGTAATTTTCACTATTCTAATGACCCGTGGCTATTTCATTATCTAAAGACTGTTGACATTCCATTTCCTAATGAACTCTCTCTTCTATTTCCTGTAACCCGAGCCTTTTGAATCTTTCCAAGCCTCTCGATTGTCTCAAACCTCAGAATGACAAATCAAAAGTTACAAGGCAAAGAATCTGAAGGTTCATGACCTATAAAGCAAGCTCGTGGTGAGTCGAGCAATATGACGCAGGGGTCTCTGAACCTGGAGCTAGAAAAACGGGATGTTATAGCTGAAAAGGAAATATGTTCAGAATGGGTTTTATCGATCAAGTCTGATCTGTAGAAAGTTATATAAATGCAAGGTTAGAAGAATTGGTTCTATGATAACAGTTGAGTCTTTTACCAGAAGTTGGTGCACGAGTTCTATTTAAACATGAGTGTAGTTTTGGATGGAGTAGAGGCTACGATATTGTCTTTGATAGTAAAAGGGAGAAAGATTACTTTTTCATTGAAACAGTGGGCTAAATGTTTGGGAGTACCTCACAATAGAATATATGAGGATTACTTTGGTAATATCCCTCATACTACTAATTAATTATCTTATGAGCTAGCCCTGGAGTTATTGATTGGGAAGTCTGAATCGAGGAGGATACGTGCTGATGAGTTGGATGGTGAGAGTAGAATCCTGTTTAAGTTTATTCAACATAAAATATGTCCAAGAAAAGGTGACTTTGCTTTAGTAAAGTATCAGGATGTCTTTCTGTTATTCCTTTTGTTGAATGGTGAAAAGATCAATCTATGTAGATATTTTTCTGAGCATATTGTTGAGATAATAAAACCATCAAAGAAAGATAAAACTATGTTTTATTCAAAGAAAATTTCTTCCATGCTGAAATTCTTGGGCTTTGTGGATGATGTAGATGAGTTTATCTCATCACTTATCTTCTGTTTCAATAGGGTTATCTATAAGAGGATGAAAATAAGTTGGAACCCATGGAAGAATTCTTGGGTTGTTGATGAGGAAAAGTTGGATGAGTCCTTCAATCCTACCGATCATCCAAGGAGATCAAAAGGGATTTGAGATCCAAGTTTAAAACATGGTGAGAAAGTGGTTTATTCAGATGAAGAAGAGGAAGTTGTAGTTCTTAATGAAACTGGTGAATCCAGTAAGAAGGGAAGTGAAGAAGAAGAAGCTGGTGATAATCTGAATGCTGAAGAGGAGGTTGAATCATCTCTTAATGAGAGGAGTGATCCTGATACTGTTTTCCCAAAGAAAAGAAGAATAGAATTTAGACCAGCTAGTCCACCTCTAAACCTACCATAAATTGAACCTCTTTTAAGTGATTATGATGAAGAAGAAACTGATATTGAAGAGTAAAACTATGAGGAGTATGAATCCAGTATTACAGACATTTCAAGTGAGAGATCAGTTATTAATGATGATGATGAAGGCAATGATGGTGATGAGGGTCATGCTGATTGTGATAGTATTAGTAGTAGCAGTGACTGTGTTAGTGGTTATGCTGATGATGCTAATGATCGAACTATATAAGGTCATAATGTAATCCAAGATGATCCTCAACCCCAACCAAACGTGCAAGAAAATATCCCTGAGGCTGAGAGAACAGAGCAGTTGGATATTTATGAGGATGAGGAAGTACTTCATGAAAATTCTAGAAGAGCTTAGTTTGTGAAACCTATGTATCCTTCTTGTAAAGCCGCATGGTAAGAACATCAAGGACTTGATGTTCTGGTATTAGACTATCCAGATGAAGAGGAAGAAGAAGGAAGGGATCTTACAGGAGTAAGTGACTCAGTTAAATCTCGATTAGTTTCTGAATATATGTAAGTGACAACAGACAGACCAGGTCCTTTTATTTCTCATTCCGGACCTGATCCTTTAGTGTCTCAAGCTAGACCTGATCCTGCAGTTGCTAAATCTTATTTTGATAGATTTAAGGTTGAGTTGGTTCAATTAGTTAGAGATTTTATGAAAGATGAGTTATATCATGCTACTGCTCATGCACCTGTGACTTTATCTAGTGCTGCTATGGATGACTTGGCTCAATGAGTGGTAAGCCTTATCAAGCCAGACCTGGCCAATTCTAGTGAGTTGACTGGCAGGAACATTTCTTCTTTGAATCAAACACTCGCGGATTTTGGCAGCAATCTAGTTTCTCTGTTAGGAGAGTTCAAAACAACAATCTATGGTATGATGGAAGTGTTAAGAAATCTGATAGAACATCTGAAGAAGGCAGATTTGAGGAATTTGAATGCTGAGATCACACAAGTTGTTGTTCATGCTAGTTCTTCAAATCTGGCCAAGATTACAGGTCATGAGATTAATACTTTAAAGGATTTTATTAAAGAAGAGTTGCTAGCTCTTGGAATGATTTTGGATTTGGATTCTTTGAAAACGATGAAAGAGAAAATTGATCATATTCATAAAATGGTGCAGTTGTATTCAGCTGATGCTACTAAGGCTCAAAAAAGAGATTAAGAAGAAAGTGTATCATTATTTCTCTAAGATTTACACCAAGCATGAGTTGAATCATCATTTTAAAGTGCTGGCTGACAATTTGAGACTCCCTCCAGTTACTCAAGCTTTTAAGGCTCAGGTTCAGTAGTTAAAGGATTTTACTCCTACATTGGAAAGTTTCAACTAGAATAAGGATGATTTTGAAAAGTCTATGAAGTACGATGGAGAAGTAATTTAGGACTTCATCAATTTTCTCAGACCCTACATTGATGTGCAAGCTAAGGCCATTGTTTTTCATACTACTGAGCCTCTTAATTCATCATATGTTACTTTGGGTCAGATGATTGTCTCTCAAGATCTCTCTAGTATTCAGTCAGTCTTTCAACAGCCTCCTTTAGAAAGATCTTCTACTCCTCAGCAAGTGACCTTAGAACCCACAATTCATCCAGCTAGAGTCATCTTGGCTCCTTTCTCCATCCGGCCAGTTCAACCTTCCACCCAGCCACCTTCTGGACCATCCATTCCTCCAACTTCCAAATGAAAAGCTTCATTGCACCTCGTAAAATATCTGTATTTGTCAATTTTCGATAGGGTGTCTACTTCTTATACTTTTCACTTTTGTATGTGATTTTTGTAATAATTTTGAAACCCTATTTTTCAAATGAACTCTTCTTGTATACCTTTTTTCTCTTTCCTCTTCCTTCTCTTTTATTTTTTGATAATCCCAAAGGGGGAAAATGAGAAATGAGAAATGATAAATGAGAAATGTGAAATGAGAGATGAGATATCATGCATATGAGTATGGGTTGAACTGAATATGCATATGAGCCAATGTTTCATTTTTAACAAATTTCTACTTTTAATGACTACCTCACAGTTTACTACATGCATACATATACACAGGGGGAGAAATGCTGACTATATATCTAAGTTTAAGCAATGATGAAAGGGGATAATGAATCGTATTATCTGATCTATATTATATAGGGAGAAGTTATGTTTGATATTCTAAACTTGTCTTATCTTTTGGAATATTTTTTTATAGGGGGAGCATACTGAATGACATACTATATTCTCTTTTCATTTATTTCATTGATTTGTAATTATCAAAAGGGGGAGATTATTGAACTCTTTCTGAGATGGTTATTTTAATAATCCCAAATCATTGTTGTATTTATGACAATACAGTCTTTTGTTAAAATTGTTCTAAATATGTTTATATTTTTTTAATTCAGGTTTATATATGTTTATCTATGTTAATTTATGTTTTAATATTGACCTGGAAGTATTCTTGAATCAAACAGACACTTTGTGAGAATTCAATGTCTTGACTCACTGTTAGTTAGTTTCTGGTTGCACTGAGGAAGAGCAAGTCACCGATGATGAACAGTCACACCGATGAAGAGAAAGTCACCGATAGGAACGGTCGCACCGATGAAGAGCAAGTCACATATAGGAATGGTTGCACCGATGAAGAGCAGGTCACCGATGATGAACGGTCGCACCGATGAAGAGTAAGTCACCGATGACAACGGTCTCACCAAACAGTATCACCGATAGGAACAGTCGAACCAATAGCAATGGTCGCACCGATGGCTACCAAAGATCTAAAGAGCTACCGATCATGATTCACCGATACCGATGATCATGAGTCACCGATACAGATGATCTTGAGCTACCGATACCGATGATCCTGAGCTACCGAAACCGATGAAGATTCAAAATGACTCACTGATCTCATGACTCACCGATGGTCATGAAAACTGTTTGAATTTCTATAAACTCTTATTTAACTCCAACGGTCATAATTGATGTTTTTAATGCAATTAATGATATTTAATGTTAGTTTTTGGCATGTCAGGGGACCGTACCTCATACCTATGAAAAGGTAATCATTCCCATTGTCGGACCTCGTGGAATAAAAAGGTAGATCGAGTTGCAGTAAAGAGTGTCTGTAAAATGGAGTTGAGAGAGAACTCTTCCATACACATACATGAAAAGAAGACCACACGAGGAACTCGAAGAATACATTTCAAGATCTTCAAAAACTCTCATGCATGCAACCCAGCAATACTGAAGAACATACAAAGAACACTTCAAACCAGAGAACATACTCACTTGTGAAGGACACCAAGCTGAACCACGATACTCAGTTTTTCAACAGAAAAACCAGAGAAAGACTCAGAAGCATTTTACTGAATCCAATGAGTCCAGAGCTACACTTCTAATCTCTAGAGAATTTTAAACTCTTACCTACTCTCTCTCTAAGTGATTCATTTATTTACATTTTGAGAAGTGTGTGTACTCTGTATACATTACACACACTATCTCTTGTGATAAACTGGAGGATACTAAATCCTCATTCCAAACTTCATACATCATACTGTATCCCACTAAGGATAGTGGTAGAGGTCAAGTGTGTCTTCGACAGCCTGTGTGTTGTTGTCTTTGTTTTCCCATCAAGAACTGTGGTAGAGGTATTAGGATCTGGACAATATGGTACTGTTGTTAACCCCGATCCAGGTTGTGGATCAAATTTATATAAATTGTTTGAGATTACTAATTCTCTGCTTGATACTGAACGTCTTTGTTATATCTATTTTGTCTTTTAGTATATATCTAAAATATACTATATATATCTTTTATATTCCGCCGCTATTAAAATTAAAATACAAAACTAATTTAAAGTTAGTGTGATTGTGAAATTAGAATGTGTTTATACTTGTTGTGAACCAGTAGGTTATCTTCAAATGCTAATTTAATCTTGTGATTAAATTGACTGAGATCTAATCAATCTTTAAGAATCCAATTGAACATTTACAATCTATATAAATTCATTACAGTTTAACTTTGTTTTTAAATTGGGGGATTTTAAGAGAAACGCTTTTTAACAAGAATTTTAATTCAAACTCAATTCACCCCCCTCTTGAGTATCCACTCTGACTAAGAGTTATTAAAATGGTGGTTCAAGAATTTTAAAAACAAATTTTCAACTTAAATTAATTCCACTTAATGGTTTACTAGGCAGGGGAACAATGTTTTCCCTAACAGTGTGCCTAACCATGCTCCTCTATTATAGGGGTGAAACGTTACCCCTAATAGGGTCCATAGTTTTAATAAACATGTGTCCACTAAGAAATTCCCAAATATCATGCGTTGAACAGTTCATTGGGCTAGTGCACATAGTTTTCCCTAACTATGCACCTAACCCAAGAATTTCCCACACCCATCCAATTTTCTAAAAAAATCACCCAAAATTTCATCAAATTATAACTAAATGAAAATGAACATTAATAATAAAAAAGAGTACCAAAAAACATTCCTGTGACAACTCCAGAAAAATTCGCAATCTTATAAACTCCCCAATTTATAATAGATCATTCTCAAGTTGTAGTCCCACACATCGATCAGATTCCATGTCAAAAACATCAGGCCATCTATCCATCATATCTAATTCCCTTTTCTATGTATCCTCCTATACAAAACCATGTTATCATAATACACAATGTTTCAGCACGGTCGTTCCAACAACACATTTTAACTACAATCCAACACACATATCAAATGATCATCAAAGAAGGTATCTATAACATGCTTAGAATAATCAATGTTGTTCACTTTACAAGGGTCAAGTTGATACCTCCATTGTTGTGACACATGGAAAATTCCATTCATCGCACTATATTTCTGTGGAATATACCATCAGTAAACCACAAGCTCGATTCTCTCCACAACCTCAAATGGTCCAACAAACTTGGGAACCAACTTTCCGTGCTTCTATATCATGTGGTTACCCAATATAGGGGACACAAAAAGGAAATCAGGATCACCCTTCGTAAACTATAGTGGTTTTCAATTTCTATCAATATATGAATTTTGTCCACTTATGTAACGCCCCAACCCCAGTTACCCAGAGTCGGTGCATTATTACTTAACATTGGCATGATCACAAGAAAACCCCAATCTCGAAAGACCGATTAGTTTAGTAGCCTTGGAAACACTAGATATATTCATAATGTTTTACATTACATCATAAAAATGAAAACTACAACAACATATTCTCCATAGTCCACACTCTTATCCCCTCATACTATCCCTTCAGGTCATTTGTAATTTACTTCTTCACATCCTGGGAAAAATAAAACATAGAAAAGGGGTGAGCTCAAATGCCTATTAAGGATAAAAATATAGCGGAAACTTTCATAAATAAGAATAAACATTTAAGGAAATGTATAACTAAAACAAAATCATTTTAAACTTGAAATTCAAAATAGTATGGAAAAAATAAAATGAAATAATGCCATTTACTTATTCACATGGATATTCTACAAATCGAATAATCACATGCAATGTCAATAAACACTTTCATAATGATGTAATGCATAATGCTAGACTATTATAACCACATAGCCAAGGCCTCGTGCCAAGACTACAAATAAGATTTTTCCAAGGCCTTGTGCCAAGACACTAGTTTTTCTCATGAGACCTACTGATGCATCGAGGAGCTATAGTGGGCTCCACCCGTCACATATTAAGTCCAATGCATTCCCATATGAAAAGGTTTAAACATAACATAAACATTCGTATTAAAACTAGCATACGAAATGTAAATACTTCATCCATAAACCATGAATGGTATAAAAATAACACATCCACAGTCAAACATATCACAAAACCTTCAATACAATATAGAAGTTTTGTATCATAATAAATCAACTTCAAATAAGTGTAAAATCCATCAAAGGATGTTGACATAGATGAAATCAAAATTCTTTTTATAGAAATATCTCTTTCTATTTTGAAATAATTTAAGAGACATATATCTATAAAATAAAACATTTTCTTTGAAAATATTCTTATAAGAATTTAAGGGAAGCTTTGAAGATTTTATAATGACGTAAAATAGCCGCACCCGCCGTATAAGTTAAAAAAACATTCTTACTTTAATTCTTTCGAAAAGGTTAAAAAGGACCTTATTTGGAAAACGATGGAAAGATTCCTTTATAAACCACTTATAAAAAGTCAAACAAGGGAATAAATTACTTTAACCCATATTTTTGTAAATAGTAATAATGTTTTCAAAAACATTTTTATGAAACATGGATGTGGATGATAAAGAGATTCCAGTAGATTATTACGTATAAACAACCTCAGATAATGAAGAGATTGCGAAATAAACCCTTACCTTGTAATTTTCCCTGGTTGGGGGTATGTTAACCTCCTGTATAATGGTGAAATAATTGTTATTAAATTATACAAGAATCATATACATTAATATGATATCATATATGATCTTTTAACATTGATTTGTTAATAATGTCATAATATTATCGTTGTTTCGGGTATTAACTTACTCGTTTTTTTATATGTTTTGTTACGTAAGCACTATTTGTCATGGATAGGTTGTATCTTATTCCTTTCCAGAATGATATCAAGTCCATAAACATTATTTTTAATCATAAAATGATAATTATACTTAAATGGATACGATGGAGAATGAATCTCATCGCGTTCGTGGAGACGGTAGTCCGTACGTACGCACGAGGGACAAAGTCATTCTTTTAATATTTAAATAATATATAATTACATGTTATATCATATATTAATAATAATTATCATGTTATATTTATTATTTACATGAATTACACATCATTATTACAACCATCCAAATAATAATGTTTTGAATAACAATTACACCACGACGTGGAGACGGTAAGCCGTACGTATGCACGTATGGTGACATGTCATTCAAAGGATGGATATAATACTGAAATATGGTTGTAACATGTTTATAATAACATAACTGTATATATAATATAGTGGAGTTATTATTTTAGAATGGTAATAACAATTATAGAAGATGTGGAAGAAGAAAGGAACTTGAAAAGGGGTGGTGAAATCATTACCTCTTCTTCGGGTTCTTCCTTTTGATTTGATCAAAAGGGATCCTTGGGTTTGCTTTATGACTAAAGGAAGGCCTATAGGATTAAGTAAGGGAAGTTGATAGAGTATTTGGGAAGAGTTTTTCCAAGCAAAATGGATTTGATGATGTGAATTAAAGTGAAGGGGGGGTGCCTTTTTATAAGAGGGGTGAGGGGAACCTTTGGAAAAGCTAGAAACATTATTTTATAATAAATTAATATTCGGTTTTTAATGGCTCCAAGGTGGATTATTAAAATTTTAATGTGGGGATAGGTCTAAAACCACTCAACCAATAGAATTTAGATAGGTTTGGGTCATTATATTAACCTTATCTTTAAGTATTAACTCTTAGTTAATTAGTTTCACTTTTACAATGTCTCTTTGTATTTTAATATTATATGATTAATAAACTTACTATATACATACAAGATACCCCCAAGTGGTCCATTAATGATACACATATCATTATATAAGTCTCTTGGCCGAACCTTATATTTTTAGGAATTTAATATCAATTAATAATATAATATTTTTTTTAAAAACTCTTTTATGTCAATTTTGACACTATTCAATAATTGATTTTTTTGAAAATCATAACAGAATGATTACTTCAAAAAAAGTTAATTAAGTAAATACTAACATGTCATAGTAACCTAGAAAATTAGTTTAATTCATAAAAAGTCTCAAATTATATTTATTTGGGTATTTATAATATCAATTATTTTAATTTTTCACTATTATGGTAATTACTGCATCATCATCGTGTCACTAATAAATTAAATTATTTATTGTCTAAAAAATATAAATAAAATATAATTATGTAGGAAATATTTTTATCTTTCTAATTAATATTTATAATCAAAAATCCAACATATATAATCCTATGTAAAAAATGTTTTTCTAAATGATATATGCTTATGTCATTTTTGTATTTATTTTAACTTAATTAATATAAAGTGTCATTATTACTTACAAGTGGCTCCATGGGGTCCAAATATCTACCCAAAGATGCCCATGGTCGGACATTATCAACCAATAAGGTTAGGACACGTTTTAGGGTAATTTATTATTATTATAATATTGTTTTTTAACCCTTATTTACCGGATTTACCTTTTAACCATGGTAAATAAAATATTTACCGAAGTAATTATTCAAAATGTCTAAAAATAAAAGTTACCTATTTACACAATTTGAACATCCTGATTCCAAATATGGAATCCATTTTTCCAAATTCAAAACACAGAAGTGGAAGAAATTAATTTAAAATTAATTCTCGTTGTTAAAACAAAAAGTGGGTTTTTACGAGATAATAACTATCAAAAGATTGACACTTGTTTATGTCCGGTTTAATTGTAAAATTATGTAAAATGACCAACATTGTATTAAATAGTAAAAATATATTCTAAATATACTTTAAAACCACTCAAATTAATAATTTATCAATATAAATTATTTCGATTAAAAAAGTTGTTTTTAATTAAAATTTAGTAATTTTCACTATTCATCAAAATATTAAAGTTATCCGAAAAGTACCAAAATTTATCCTTAGGCTAAATTCGATACTCCAAATCCAAAAATGAAGTCCATTTTGAGATATAAAATTTCTATAATTTCAAAAAGTAGGTATTACTATTCATAACAGTTAGTTTGATTGGTTGTGATGTGTTAGAACTTGATGTTGTGTACAACACACGCTATCGCATTATTCAAAGAGAAGCGTACCATAAAATCTCAGGGTGTTACAACTCAGATCCATAGATATATGTTTCTAAATTAGTTATACCAGCTCTGATGTATCCAATACAAGACTCCGTCAAAATAGATCATACTCACCAACCTCCATCAAGCATAGAGGTTATTTTCTTGGCCTACCATAAAGATTGTTTTATGGTTCCATCTAAATAGTTTCCTAATAACTTTTTTATAGGAAAACTACATTGGTTCTAAGCTCTTCTCCTCAGACCCATGAAAAAAATAACACATTCTAATAGAATATCCTCAATAACTTGTAAATTATTCTTTGATTTCCTATTTTTTATGGGTGGAAATATGTACTAAAAAACATAAATACCAATCAACTTCTATTAACCCTTCCAGAATAATGAATAATATCATGATTCATGACCTAAAACTATAGTCTATAGAAGCCCATGAAGATAGACTATATATCAAACAGATAAATCTCTAAGCTACTCAACAATGAAATTATCCTGTATAAGAATGAACATCACTACATTTTTCACGATATCCACAAAACACAACATCTTTCATTATTCAATAGTGTCCTAAAGAGACCAACCACAACGCCCATGGGAACACCATCCCACTTCCATTCTAGAAATGGAAATGGTTGTAGTAAAACACCAGGTCATTGATACTCAGAATTCACTTTATGATAGTTGTATCATCACAACATAACCTTTGTTATCTTCTTTTTTATTCATGGGCACTAAAGTTGTCATTGTTGTCGATGGTACATTTTCATCACACCAGGATGTATCGCCCACTTTGAGGTTTGAAATTATTGTATCAACTCATCTTTCATGCTCATAGGAACTACAACCTAATTTATGACATTGATAATATCATCCTCGTGTATGATCCAATATGAAGTTGAATCCCATCCTACATGTTTTTCAACTAAGGTTAACCACTCCAAATCCTCAAATGTTCTATCTCTAATATAGATCAAAAGTGTAGAATCATCTAAAAAATATATGAGTGACTTCTTCTCCTAACTATCCTGATCCAACACATGAATGTCTGTTAGTAGATTCTTTATTTTCAACTCATCAATAGACTCATAAACCTCATAATTTTGTGTCATCCTAAATAGAGAATCAAAAACACTATTTCCCTTTTCCATCATTTATGATAACTCAAAATGAAATAACTACATATACTCAACCCACTCTCAATATCGAAGATTCAAATATCACTATGAGAAGATATACCTCACACTATTGTGATCTATAAACACCAAAATCTTCTCTCCAAATAGACAATTCCACCAATAATTCAAGGCATAATAATAGGTGCCAACTTGATGTCATGCATAGGGATATTCTGTTCAAGAGGCTTCAATGGTCAAGACCTTTATGCCCCAAATTGATCTCCATGCCTCAACATTTCTCTATGTCTGATCCCAGAAGCAACACAATACACTCTAAACCCCTCACCTAGATTGGGTAGGACCATTATTGGTGATAATGTTAAGAACATATTTAGCTACTAGAATGAATTATCAGATGCTCCCAACCATTAAATCTACATACTATTTTTGTAAATCACATGAGAATATTTTCAAATTTGGAAATGTCTTGGATGAACTTCTAATAATATATTGCTAAACCCTGAAAGCTTCTGTTTTAAATAACATTCTTGGGATGCTCCCAAGAGACCACTGCCTTTACTTTATCTAGGTCCATAGGAATATATTCCTATAAGATTATGTGATCCATGAAGTGTAACTTTTCAATACAAAATTGACTATAAAATAGATTGGATTATATCAGGTGCTCTCTCAGTGTGCTCAGGGAGATGTCATGATTATGGGAATTGTCATCATGAATCTTTGAGTACACCTAGATGTCATCCAAAAACACCCCCTAACACTGATCTAGGTATAGATAGAATATTTTATTCATCCTTTCCATAATAAAATTTTGATTCCACAATGTAAATGGAATTACAAAAAACTCATAAAGGATATACCTGCTCTTAAAAGTAGTCCTCGGTATATTAGATGTCTGAACCGTCAACTGATGATACCCTGATCTCAATTAAATCTTGGAAAGAGAAAAGATTTTATCATCTAGTCAAAAAATATCATCGATAGAAAAATAGGATACTGGTACTTAATGATCATTATTTTATCATTTTTTTATCAACACATAAGCACAAATTCTTATCATCCTTCTTTGAAAAAAAACTAGTTAACCCCAAGGTGACTTTCTCAGATGAATAAATCATTTATCCTCTAACTCCTCCAACTAATTCATGTGCTCTTGATGCAATTTTAGTGACATTCTATATGGTGGAATAGAAATTGGCTCACACCCAAAAGTGAGCTCAATTCTAAATTCCATATCTCTCCAAGTTAGAAACCTTGATAATTATTCAAGAAACACATCCTGAAAAATGTCCTCCATGCATGGAAATACATCTTATTACACTCTCCCATCATCCGGATATATAATTGAAACCTGGGATCTATGCTCTCCTAGATTCTTTGAAATTTTCCCTGCTCAGCATTCCTGGATGTTCCACTATCCATGGTGATCACAGTTTTCACCACTAGGATAAGTAAAAATAACTCTTCTTTGGTAAAAATATATGTGGGTTTTATATTCTACAAACAAGTCCATACACATAATTAGGTATAAGACCAACATTTACAAGATGTAAATATACCATAGAAAATGAACTCCCCAATATTCAAGATACACCACTTGCACAAATAGATTTATCTTGACTGTACTCCAAACAGTGTATCTATCGTCATTGTCCCTCACAAAAACTACATAGTTAAGCACAAACAATTAAAAAGTATTGAAGATATAATGTAATGGGAGGATCCAGTATCAAATAAACTAATATATAATTTAAAATCTATAATAATAGTACATATCAATATTGATGGCCCATCATCACTGTCTATAAGTGTAGGATTCACTACGTGCTACTATACTACCCCTCTTTCTTATGATGAAGTTTGACTCCCATAAGTTGTGACACACTTATGATACATATTCTATTTCCCAATAGCACCACACCCACTTCCTATAACACATCATCTTGTATAACATTAGCTTACAGAGAGATATGGTGTAGAGGACCCCCTTTCCACATCTTGGTTATGTCTAGCTCATCTATCACTAATTTTTTTGTCACTGGTTCCTGCAGAACCTCTATAGATGTCCCATCTTGTCAAAGATTTGACACTACACTATTGGTTAGGGAAATATATGTGTATGTTTCCCAACCTACCATACTACTGGAAACCCACATTGTCTTGGTCTTGAGTAACCAACTCTTCCACTAGATTCCCATTTTTCCACTACACGAGGAGAAATTCACATAACAACATTTTCGACATTCAAAAGTCACAACTCTTGGTCATGTAGACGAATCCAATTCACTATAACAGTACTCCTCTTTTAGTCTCCCTTTATATATGAGATCATGGTTCAACACTTCCAAAAACATATTCAGCCTAAAGATATTTGCCTGGGGAATAATTTTACACATAAGTCCTTCCTGCAATTATTTTTATGAAGTAGCCTCAACCAACACTAATGTTGTGGAAAATGTCATTAAATATGAAAATATTATGGCATAGTCTATTACGAACATACTACAATGTGTCATCCTCATGAACTCATCATCTCTCACCTACCTCATGTAATCTAGTTTAAATTTCATCAATAACCACTCCTAATATTCCTATAAATCCATAGTCTTTAACTTTCCATATGATGTCTAGATGTACTCCAATATCTTCACCATACCACATAACTTATAAGAATCCAATTTGAATCTATTCTCTTTAGGAGTCCCCAAGGGGTCAAGTATAATCTAGATAGACTGAATCCATAACTTAGGTACCTCAGGTCCACTAACTTTAGAAAAATTTGTTAGGTGATGCAAATGAAACTCCATCATCAGATCTGACATTATTTTCACAACCCGCCCTAGGTCTCTTTCCCTGAATGGCATGAAACTAAAAAAATTATCATGATTCATCATCCATACATTCTCAACTGGCACTATCAGTGCCTTTGGTTACACTTTGGGGGAGAATATCCAACTATATCCTCCTATCATCTTCTCAATAAGAATCTTTCTAGAGTAATAGATCTATAATTCCAAAAACACACACTTGGACAAAATTTTCAATATTAACATATTTATATAAATAAAATTTAACACAATTCAAAAAAAATCATTTCCCCAAACCACACAATATGGTCAAAACTGAGGCATTATCATTACCATAGACATCTGACACCATAGTCCTAGTTAAAAAGGGTAAACGCATTCCGATATTCAATATTTCTCATTTACACATAAAATTATTCATTTTTTTCATAATTTTAAAATTCTTAATTTCATGTTATGAAATAGTTTTATTTCAATATCACAAGAAAATAAAAAAATTTCAACTTCAACGACATACCAAACACTCATTTTCTTGTGCATTCCTAAAAATGATTTATGTCGGAAAATAATACTGAGTTCCTAGAATGATGCATGAAAACATAAATCTCATGCCATCCTAGTCCATGAATCAATTATAAAAATAAATTAGAATCAATTTTCAAATTAAACAACATGTGTGTCACTCAATGTGAAAAAATATTCAAATGTAACAATAACCAGCAATTACAATAATCATACCTAGGGTACTTGGGATTTTCCCCTTACTTGGGTTTTAAATTACCATGAATGATTTCATAACAAAGGCCCAACTA
The DNA here is from genome assembly GCA_963277665.1 of Viscum album. NCBI lineage: Eukaryota > Viridiplantae > Streptophyta > Magnoliopsida > Santalales > Viscaceae > Viscum > Viscum album. The sequence continues at coordinate 1,773,075,819 of OY728152.1, forward strand.
TTCATAGTATATGGTCTACCTCTCCCAAACAGTAATTAAATATAAAAATAAAATAAAACTAGCCTCTCATACCACTATCTGATATCCATTATAATGTACCACACACTGGTTTCTCGTCATGGTGGGTCATGTGACCTCAACCATGCCTCCCCATATGCCAGAGGTTGTAGACTAGAATATATGGTCTGATATATCGATCAAGGTGATATTATACACCCTTTTATCATAGTTTTACACCAGTATAAATAAATAAAAAAGCAAAGAATAACACATAACGACGAATAGAATAGAACTATTTCAACAAGATGACCAAAAATGGAAATAAAATATCAAAACTAATTTAGTAAACTGCACATGGAAAATTATGTGTCCAGTTTCACATGAAAACTAAAAATAAATACACTGAATACTCCCAATAGGGTCCCTAACCATGTCTGGTTTCCCCATACATGATCCACCCTAATTCAGCTATCTAACATACGACCATTGGATTTATTCTATCCTACATCCAAAAAATCCTTTTGGGCACCGACCAGGCAGCCCAATTGGGGTGAGAGTACAACATTGTAGGCCACCACCAATGGAATCTAAAAAAAACCTGTCTGAAATAGTGTTTGTATTTTTATATAGATATATGTAAAAATCATAAGTAAAATGATATCACATTTTTTTTATATTTTATTTAACTAAACAAACCTCACGGTTCCCAAGGACACTCGAACCACAATACTTTCTTCGACTCAAGCTGGATTCTAAACTATCCCAATGGGATATCATAAAACTGAAAACTATAGTTACTATTAATTATCAAAATTTATATTATATAAAAATTTATAAAAAGGTAAAACAGTCTGACATGGGTAATGTTGAACTCAGTCTCTAACCTAAAGTGTCTAATGTGAGTAAAACAAAATGAATCATAAAAGATTTTTCGGTAATGGGGAAATCTCTCATAGACTTTTCCCTAGCCCAACTCCAAGATCTCTCATGGTCCCTAGGAAATCTCAATAGATAATAAAATAGTCATCTCCCCAAAAGGAACTCATGATCCTTGGGAAATCATAATAGTTGTTCTCCTAGTCATCTTCCCCATAGTCTCCCACAGTCATATAGATTTCATAATAGAATCTTCCATGGTATTCTTCCATAAACCCTTGGTCAAACCCCTATAAACCCATGTGTTACACAATTATGACATAATCACTACCATGTGACATACAACATATAGAAATTTTAAAATCATTTCACTATTTAATTTAACAATTAATTAATCAAACACATTTCATTTAATTAAGCCAATGATTAATTAATCACATCTATTTCCAAAGTTAATTAAAAAATTGACTAATAAAATCTATAATATTACTCTAATCAAAAAATATTTACCCATAGCTATTAGATTAATTAACTCATCAATTAACTAATCACATACCTTCCATTAACTAATTCCATAATGAATTTTCAATACAATATCCATTAATTAATTAAAAATTTAACTAATCATCTCACAAGTCAACATTTAATAATTGATTTACAATTTAAAATTAAAAAATTATGTAATTTACTCAATAATTAATTATCCCTAATTCCTGAATTAAATAAATTGATAATTAATACAACAAATAATTATCCAAATGCCCTAATTATGAAATTCCTTTATTTATTAATTGAACACATTAATAAATTCATTATGGACATCTGATTGCTAAACGAACCAATAAATTCTATAATCACATACACATAATTGATGTTGAGACTATTTTGTTCGAATAATATACCACCTACATTGATTCGTTGACAAGCGATCAACTAATGGAAATCCCCAAATTTTACAAGAGTAACGACATAGAACGAGTTCCAGATCTATAAATTAAATCAAGATTGAACAATTTTGTATAATCTAAATGTAGATCTAGAAATAAAATCCATTATCTCTATCGACATAAATATTTATAGATATTATTAAAATATAGAAAAAAAATCCATTATATAATGAGACAAGAAAGGATGAGAAATGAGAAATCAAACAGGACTGAATCCACTTATTAAAAGGGGTGATGATCATCAATTAAGGCTTCAAATCGAGAATAATGGAGGTTGAGAAGGATTGGAATTCATCTGGGGATCCAAAAATCATGAAACATATACTAGGGTAAAAGTGGGGTTGAATTGTGATTAAAATGGGGGTTCTAGAATTTTTTAAAATAATTATCAAATTATATTAATTCCCATACTTTGTTTCCAATGTTGGGGAAAATGGTTTTCCCTAACAATATGCCTAACTATGTACCTCTATTAAAGGTATTTACCATTACTCATAATAGGATTCATTGTTTTACCAACCTTGTGCCAACTATGCAATTCCCCTCTTGTAACGACCCTGAATTTTTTTGAGTAAATTTTGTTCCCAATGTTTTTGTGGGTTATTTTATTTTTCATTTAATAAAATGAGTATAATTAAAATGAGACAGTTGGGTTTCAACTATTATATGACCGTTGGTCAATATGACCATTTGAAACTAAATGTTACAATTATTTTCTATAAATACATGTGATCTTGATTAAATAATATAGAAAGAAGATTTGATGGCCCTATCCAGCAGTCTCGGGCTGATCGAAGCCCATCTGACGGAAATCGGGAAGGAGTTAGCACCTTTGGGATTTGCTCTGGACCAAACCCAAGCCAAAATTCATCATGTGAATCAAGAATAGAATTGCCTTCGCGAGAAGTTCAAGCTGATAGAAATCACCACTCGGGCAATGTTGGCCGAGTCGCCCCAAGATTCTGTCACCTTAGCAACCCTGATAATTAGATCCCATTCTGTTGTTATAAGGGGATATGTAATGAGACCTTAGCTTCCTTATGTAATCCTTTGATAAATAAAAATTGTGATTTCTTCTTATGGTGAAGTTTGTGAATTTTCAAATGTCCGGATAAATTTAGGATGTATATTATTGATGATTTTTGGAAAAAGGATATTTTAAAATTTTTATGTAAACCTTAAATAATTAATTATGTGTAATGATATTCCAAAAATGGTTTCCTACAGTTATGTTCAGTAAAAAATTTAGAGTCTAATAAGATCAACTTAATTTTTGATGAATAGTAAATTATGAATAGTGATTTTACCATTAGGATTAGTAATGTGACCAAATGGATTAGTAATCTCAGTTAAAGAAAGTATTAACATAATCTAGGCACCTTGATTAAGTAATGTATTTCAATAAAATAGGTAAATAACGGTTTTAGAAATTATTTGTTAAGTATTAGTTTTTTTAAGTGAATAGTGTTTTTATTTATAAATTAAATTAAATATATTTAGAAAATTATTTTTTGAAAATGGAGTTCATTTATTTATTCAGAGCTTCGATATTATGTTAATGTAATTTCTTCGGATTTTTCTAAAAAAATTGAATTTCAGTGAATAGTGAATTTTCAGTTTAGAGTTTCGGGTGTTTAATGACACCATTAATGATGTATTAAGTAAGTAATCAATATGGTGGACTTATGAATAATAAGATAAGGTGTGAAGGGTACCAAGTGGTCAATACCATGGGCAAGACCATGGTTTTACCAATACCACCAATGAGGTGTCCCTTGGCCATTAATGCCATGTCCCCTCACTTCCCTTATAAATTCCAAGCCATTCTCTCATCCTTTCCATTCCAAAATCCTCCACAACCAGGTTTTGGTATCCTTACCTCCCAAGGAGTCCTCCCAAGGTTCCCTCTAGCCTCCCAAGGTCCCAAAATTCAAGATTTCAAAGTTACTCTTCAAGGTAAGGGATCTTACCTCTCTCTTTCTTTTCAAGTACTCTTTTGTATGTCATTTCATTTAATCCCCATGTTCTTATATTGGGGGATTTTATTTTATATTCCTCTTACATAACTTTTCATGATCATATGATGATAGATCTCATCTTACTCTTATCATTTCATTTTATTAATGTTTTAGTGGCGTCGTTAGGCTGGCGAATTTTTGTAAGGGATTATTCCACCCTTCTCATATTTCATGTTCTATTTTCATGTAATTTCATTCAAGTTCCTTTTTTCCATGTTGCGGTATGATATATATATTCATCATACTGTCCTTTTATGTTCACATGATTAGATACCCTATTTAATCTCATCAATTCATTTTTTTTTTGATTTTTTAAGTGACGCCATTAGGCTGCAGAATTTTTCATAAGAGAAACTTTATTTTTGCCTTCCTTTCAAGTTTTTTATTACATATGGTATATCCTTCAAATTTCAATACCATGTTATTATATCCTTTATATTATGTCCCTATAAAATTTCTTGTATCATTTATGAGTGTTTGACCCATGTCCCCTCTCTTTTCAATGTTTTCTAAAACCCTGTAACATAGCCGTTATGATGCAGATTTTTCGTCTTAAAATGTCGCTCTCTTTTTCTCAAATTATTTTATTTTATTAAGTGAATAATCAAATCTATTTATTCTACAGGGGTATTAACATATATATAAAAATGTTCTATTTTAATTCTGGGACTTACATACATGAAACCCACTTTCCTTTTCCGTGGGTTAAAAATGACATAAAGATCATGGCTTAAAAGCAGTTTTTAAAACGTTATGATTATGAAATAAAACCCATTTATTTTATGTTTTATGGGTTATTTATGAAATTTATGATGATGATATATGTGGATCACATGATAATAATGAAAAATTTATGGGTTCACCCTGATAGTTCTCTAATGCATTGGGTAATGATGTAATCTCTAGGGATTACAATTTTAACAATACCTTGGTGAATAACCTTGGTATTTTTTTTAAATGACACCTGTGGACCTTTGTGATATTTTCATGATTGTCTAAGTTAAATGTTATATCCAAATCTTCAAGTTATGAAAAACATTATTTTTATTATTATATGCCTCATGATCTCTTTCTCATGCCTTATAGTTATTTATCATGACTTTATTGATGTATCTCTAGTTCACATGTAAAATGTTTCTCTTGTTCCCTTACTGGGCCTTCTGCTCACCCATTAATTTGATGTATGTATCTAGGATATGATATGTAGTATTTGTACGTAGGATTATCAAATGAAGAATCCTTTCAAGTTTTTAAGAATAATTTTTTTTAATGTTGTCATGTATTAAGTTCATGGTTTCCAAGACACTAAACCTTAAAGATCCTCGGTTTTGTATATTGTAATGGAAGATTATGTGGTAAAAAGACGGGATGCTATAGTTGGTATCAAAAGATGGTTTAGTTATTTATGGAAATTAGGATATGAAAACTTTAGGAAGAACCCTATAGAAAAGTTTAAATATTTTAAATCTTCCCGGTATTTTGGTGAGTATTGAGTAAGTGGTTTATCAAGAAAATACATCAATGTCTTGATACGAGCAGGTAGAGGTGGCCCTGGCACAAATGAATATAGACGTAAAACCCGAAAACACCGCTTTGAGCTAGACTCGAATGGGAACTGGTACACGAAAATGGGTCTTACTGCACTCTTGGTTACAACACTCTCGGGGGAGATATGTTTGGTTAATCACAAGCTTTTTATGAATCTTTATGAAGGAATTATAGAAAATTGTAATTGTGCAAGCATGAAGTTTTAAGACATAAAATCCTTTTTAGTTAAAAGATTCCTAAATTAAATAAGTTTCTCACAAAGGATTTATTCTTTTAGAAAATGTCCCCATCATCTAGGAATACATTGACGTATTTCTTGAGGAGTAACACAGACCTTCCCCAAAAAGATAGGTAGAGTTCTCCATTGAACTCATACTTAGATCTCATCTGATGTCAAAGAACCCCTATAGGATGGAGAATGTGGAGCTAGAGGTATTTAAGAAACAACTATGAGATCTTTTGGAGAATGGGTTTATCCAACCAAGTGTGTCTCCTTGGGGAGCACCAGTTCTCTTTGTGAAGAAGAAGGATGGATCGTTGCAGCTATGCATTGATTACAGAGAACTGAATGGGATCACAGTGAAGAAAAAATACTCTCTTCCAAGAATTTATGACTTACTTGACCAGCTTTGGGGGGCACAATTCTTATCTAAGATTGATCTTCATTTTGGTTATCATCAATTAGGGGTGAAGAATGTTGATATTCCAAAAACTGACTTCTAATAAAGATATTGGCATTATGAGATTGTTGGTATGCCCTTCGAACTGACTAATGAACCTATTTTTTATTGATCAAGAATAAGTTGATTTTGGAAACTTATGTTTATCAAATGGATATCCTTTGTATAGGAAAATGGTTCGGTGATTAAATGATAAAAGTTATCTTGGACGATGTTTTCTCTTTTGGAGTACTATATTCCAAAGGAAAATAAAATAATACAGTATTTAAATTGAGGAGGAATGGTTTATTTTTTATTTATTTATTGTGTACATATGGTGATTTGGGTTATTTATGGAAAACGATGAACCTAGAATAGAAAATATGTGAATAGGTTAATTTAACTTTAGTATGAGACATTAATATTAGTCGATGTTTTGGCAAATAAATGTTATGATAAATTGTGGAAGACTATGTGATTAAATCCTTCTGAGTCTTGGGTTCCAATATTAGTTTGTTTTTTCTAAATAATTTTAAGTATGATTGTGTATTGAATGGTCTTCCTAAAACTTTGGGTACTTTTGTGGAATTTTGGAGATTAATAGTTTTTTTCCTTTTTATAAAATGAATGTCCTTTTTGGTGATTATATAATCTTGCACAAACCATTTTGGTTTTGGTTATGGTCTAAAGACATGGGAAATATATAGTTAATCTTTTGTGGATAATGTGATTCTCTCGAAGTTGTTTTTAGAACTCTAAATGTGAACAAGTCATCCTAAAAACTCATATTTTGGAGAAAATATGAGTTTGTGTTAGAAATTTAGTAAAAGATGAAAGTCTACATGACAAGTAAGTATGTTTCCTTATGTTTTAGTTAAGACCATAAATAAATTCCTCAATGAAAAAAACATAAATTTTTTTGTTGGTTTACATTTAATACCTGGTAATCAAATACAATTTAACACATCTTATGTTTGTGATCTTCTTGTTATTAATTTTCTCCTAATCATGTTTTATATCACTCTCCATCAGAACTTGACCCTTTGTTTTCTCTTCAATATACATGTTTTCCTACATGGAATCGTAGTATAGGTTAACTCAGGTGAATTTTTACATCCCTTACTTTCTTTTAAAGTAATAGTTTTAGTGACTCTTTTTCTGATGTGATACTTTTAATGAAATTTTCATGCCCATTTTTAAAATTACGAGTACACAATTTCCTAAGGGGGGAAGATTGTAATGACCCAAAAAAATTTAGTAAATTTTTTTCCCTAAGTTTTTGTGGGTTATTTTATTTTTCATTTAATAAAATGAGTATAATTAAAATGAGACTGTTGGGTTTCAACTGTTATATGACCGTTAGTCAATATGACCATTGGAAAAAAAATGTTACAATTATTTTCTATAAATACAAGTGATCTTGATTAATTAATATAGAATGAAGATTTGATTGCCCCATCCAGTATTCTAGGGCCGATCGAAGCCCATCTAACGAAACTTGGGAAGGAGGTTTCTATTTTGGGCTTTGATCTGGACCAAACCCAAGCTGAACTTCATCATGTGAAGCTGGAACAGAATCGCTTTCGCAGGAAGTTCAAGCTGATAGAAATCCCCACTCGGGCAATGTTGGTCGAGCCGCCCCAAGATTCTCTCACCTTAGCACACCTTACACTTAGATCATATGCTGGTGTTATAAGGGGCTATGTAACGAGACCTTAGCTTCCTTATGTAATCCTTTGATAAATAAAAATTGTGATTTTTTCTTATGGTGTAGTTTGTGAATTTTCAAATGCCCGGATAAATTTAGGATGTATATTATAAATTAATTTTGAAAAAATAATATTTTAAAATATTTATGTAAACCTTAAATAATTAATTATGTGTAATTATTTTCAAAAAATGTTCTTCTACAGTTACGTTCAGTAAGAAATTTAGTGTCTTATAAGATCTACTTAATTTATGATGAATAGTAAATTATGTATAGTGATTTCCTATTTAGGACTAGTAATGTGACCAAATGGATTAGTAATATCACTTAATTAAAGTATTAATATAATATAGTCACCTTGATTAAGTAATGTAATTCAATAAAATAGGTAAATAACTGTTTCAGAAATTATTGGTTAAGTATTAGTTTTTTTAGGTGAATAGTGTTTTTTATTTAAAAATTAAATTAAATATATTTAGAAAATTATTTTTATAAAATGGAGTTCATTTTTTAATTTTTAGTATCGATATTATGTTATGGTAATTTTTTTGGATTTTTCTAAAAAAGTCGAATGTTTGGTGAATAGTGAATTTTCATTTTATAGTTTCAGTTGTTTAATGACATCATTAATGATGTATTAAGTATGTAATCAATATGTTTGACTTATGTATAATAGTATAAGGTTTTAGGTGTCCCAAATGGTCAATACCATGGGAAAATAACGTGGGAAAGACCATGGTTTTTCCAATACCACCACTGAGGTGTCCCTTGGCCATTAATTCCTTGTCCCCTCACTTCCCCTATAAATACCAAGCCATTATCTCATCCTTTCCATTCCAAAATACTCCTCAAAAAATATCTGGTCTCCTTATCTCCCCTGTAGTTCTCCCAAGGTTCCCTCAAGCCTCCCAAGGTCCCAAACTTCATGATTTCAATGATACTCTTCAAGGTATGGGATCATACCTCTCTATTTCTTTTCAAGTACTCTTTTGTATGTCATTTCATTTAAGCCCCATGTTCTTATGTTGGGGGATGTTCTTTTATATTCCTCTTACATCCATTTTCATTATCATATGATGAGAGATCCCCTATTAGTCTTATCATTTTATTTTATGAATGTTTAAGTGGCACCGTTAGGCTGTCGAATTTTTGTAAGGGATTTTTCCACCCTTCTCATCTTTCATGTTCTATTTTCATGTCAATTCTTTAAAGTTCATTTTTTCCATTTTGGGGTATTATCTCTATATTCATCATACATTCCTTTTTTTTCACATGATGAGATACCCTATTTAATCTCATCAATTCATTTTTTTGATGTTTTTAGTGACGTCGTTAGGCTGCCGAATTTTTCATAAGAGAAATCTTATTTTTTTTCTTCCTGTCAAGATTTTAATTTCATATGGTATGTCCTTCAAATTTCAATAACATGTTCTTATATCCTTCATATTCTGCCCCTCTACTATTTTTTGATCATTTATGAGTGGGTGACCCATGTCCCTTCTCTTTTCAATGTTTTTTAAAACCCTGTAACATAGCCGTTATGCTGCAGAATTTTCCTCTAAAAATGTCTCTCTCTTTTTCTCAAATTCATTTATTTTATTAAGTGAATAATCAAATATCTTTATTCTAAAGGGTAACTCACATATATATCAAAATGTTATATTTTTATTTTGGGACTTACATACATGAAACCAGCTTTCCTTTTCTGTGGGATTAAAATGACATAATGATCATGGGTTAAATGCAGTTTTTAAAACGTTATGATTATGAAATGAAACCCATTTATTTTATACTATATGGGTTATTTATTAAATTTTTGATGATGATATATGTGGATCACATGATAATAAATACACATTTAATGGTTCACCCTGATAGCGCTCCAATGCATTGGGTGATGATGTAATCTCTAGGGATTACAATTTAAACGATACCTTGGTGAATAACCTTGGTAATTTTTTTTAAATGACACATTGGGGTTGGACCTTAGTGATATGTTCATTATTGTCTAAGTTAAATGTTGTAGCCACATATTCCAGTTGTGAAACACTTTATTTTTATTATTATATGCCTCATGATCTATTTCTCATGCCTTATCGTTATTTATCATGACTTTATTGATGTATCTCTAGTTCACATGTAAAATGTTTCTCTTCTTTCCCTTACTGGGCCTTCTGCTCACCCTTTACTTTGATGTATGTCTCTAGGATATCAGATGCAATATTTTTACATAGGACGAACAAATGAACAATCCATTCAAGTGTTTATGAAGAATATTTTTTAATGTTGTCATGTATTAAGTTCCTGGTTTCCAAGGCATTAAACCTTAATGATCATTGGTTTTGTATATTGTAATGATAGTTTATATGATAAAAAGGCGGGATGTTATACCTATATCTTTGGTTTCAAAATTAACTGGGCTTGGGAACAAGGTTTTCCCTAATCATGCTCCTACACCATGCACAAACCTTCACCATTCCAATTTTCTCAAAACATCAGTAAAAATATTTTCATGTTATAACCCAAAACATTATTAAATAATGAAAAATTAGTATCTGAAAACAAGCTCAAGAAAAATCCAAATAAGATCATGATCTTGCAGAAAATTTATTCCTATCAAATCCCCAATCATGCTCTAGATTCATAGTATTTTTCCTCTCAAATTCAATATTTTGGTGTTTCACTTTTCTTATTTGCATCATGGTGCCAACTTTAATTTTCTTTTCAAAGTGATCCATTTTTTATTTTCTTAAATATTTTTTATATACATCCAATTATTAAAAAAAGTTAAATAGTCCAAAAATTGTAAATAATATGAATTAGTTACCGAAATCTTTATATTACTTTACCCTAAAATTTATACATGACTTGTACATATCAAATACCCCCACACATAGATTCCGAATTTTCCTCAAAGATTGCATCTAAACATTCTACAAAGTAAAATCACCATACATTGCATTAAATTCCATGCAAGTATATGAAATTGATAAAATGGGAAATTATATATTCAAGACTCACATAGAAAAATTCATCAATGCCTTATTTTCAAAATAAAAAAACAACCAAGTATTTTAATTTTATCCTTTTTGAAACAACCAAACATTTTCATTCATCCAGTTTTATTTTTCATATCATTATTAATATAAAATCCAATTAATATTTACCTCCATTTGATTTTTTCATCCCATAATCAAGGTATTATTGTTAAAAGTGTTTAGCACATACCACACATACATGCCTATTACCATATCCTTACAAGGATTCTAGCATCACGATAGCATATAGACATATATCACAATTAATAATGAGAGATACACAATATGGTTCAAAAGTATATGAGGCTTTAGTATAGGTGGTCCAATTATGTTGAGTTATATAGAATCAAAAAACATGGTTTGACTCTAAATAATAATGCATGATATTAAAAATATAATATCAATGAGGATCTGCCTCTAAAAATGTTATCTCTGTATTCCCCAAAATATCTCAATGTGGGAACATGATATAAGTAAGAAAAATGAATTAATAAACCTTTATTTTTCCCTTTTTTCATATTTATTTTATTTTTATATATAATAAAATTTTGTTTAAGAAAATATCACATCCTCCACCTAACAATATAATATCAAAAAGACATCATTCTATAAATAGTGATTTTTTATTCACCCAATGCGCATCCCTATTTATATTATATATATTATAATTTTTCAATATTTTTTTTGAAATATTTGTTAATAATGATAATGTACAATGAATAATATCATGTTCTCTACCTAACTCATAATAAAAAACCCTAGTAAAGTATACTCAATGATATATGTCTCTATCCTACTTGGAAAGTCTCTCCCCCCCAATTATTAATTTAAATATCAGGTAATACATTAAGAGGAAGGTAGGAATAAATAAATTAGGCTTGTAACCTAGCTCATTTCCTAATAAGGTTATTGATGGAATCCATTATCATAAGAAGGATTAATGAAAGATGGGACCAAGGATCAAGTTTTAAACTTAATATTCCCTCATTCATATTAAAATATATTTTTTCTGTCAATGATTTGATAAGATGCCCTGAAATTTATAGATGATAACATTATTGGGCCTAAAAAGAAACATAATATAAAAATAATGGGAAATATTGGGCTATGATAATGTCTCATTATTGAGACAATTAGTTGGGACAACTGCTATTTTATATTCTTATGAATAATTAAATCGATAAATTCAAATATCCTAAATTGAAATCATTGAAAACTCTCACAAAATATTTAATTTTCAATGATTATAATGTACCCCAAAATCATGATTTATAAAATTATATTCCATATTAATATATCTACTAATTTTTTCCACTCATTTCTAATTCCAATTTATTAATAATGAAATTTTCATTCATATAATTGTAATTATCGTCAGACGTTTATTTCTTCTAGATCATTTTAATAAAGAAATAATTGAGACAGGGCATGCAACTGGAAGTTAATATTTAAAAATTATATATGGGGAATACAATAGATAATAACAAAAATAAAAATTTTATCCTTCTTTATATTATGGTTAAATGTTGGTTGTGCAATTTCTTTCTACTCCTGAATCATAACGTGTGTGGATTTTACATTTTGTATGCTCTGGATTTCATGACTTGAAAGGTATTCAGGACATGAATTAGACTTACTACTTCGTTCCTTTTCTCATACTTCTTTATTATGGTTCCATTAGGGGAAATATAAAATACCTACAAACAAGTGAAAGTGAATTCTATTTCAATAATTCTAAAAAATATAAGGGGAATTGAATGGAAATTTTACTATAAAATTAAATCCTAATAAATAAATAAATATAAATTCCTAAAATTGATAAAAATTATGTTTACTCCCAAAAGATTATCTTTTTAACAGAAATTTAACTAAATAATACCTTGGATAGATGACTGGAGTGTGTTATAATTCTAACCACATCATCTTCACCCTATTTAGGCTTTTAAATTGACCCATATCATCTTGAATTCTCCTTAATGAATTTGGTGTTGAACTATGTGGAGGTGTATTAAATTTTTTGAATAGTATTAAGATAAATAAAAATATATTAGTATCTTTATAGACTAATTAAAAATATTTTATTCTACAACTGGTTTCATGTGTTGAATTCCATCATTGATTGATTTTGGTTCCACAGTTAGTTTCCCAATTTCAACTATTATTTCTACATATTTTTTTTCTTCTACAGATTCAACACAAGGTTCACCTGGTTCCTCTTTGTATTCTTATTTTTCCTTCCAATTTTGTCATGAGTTTTCATTAAGAATTTGTAACATCATATATATTTAGGTCTCTTCTAATTTTTTTTATTTTCTTTTCCTTCATCATTAAATTTTTCTCTAAATTGTGCTTCATGCCACTCAACTTCTACAGTAAGAACTCCTTGGTCCTCTAAACCAGAAAAGACTAAGGCATCATTATTTGAATAAATATTATCATCGGATGTGGTACTTAACTATGGTTTATATTCTTGGTTCCTCTACTCACCCAGTACCTCTTTTAAAGTTGGTATCAAACTTTAGGATGATGTGTCTCTCTGTTTGGTTTGGATTTAGGTTTTATTTCAATTGATAATTCATCATTCTTATATCCTCAAGTTGTTGTGCCACATCCTCTAGTAGGAATGGAAACCAATCATTTGTAGTCATCATGCTCTGTATTGCGACAATCACAACAAAAAATACAAAGTGTGGTAAACAAATAAAAATTAAATAACAAATAATATTTTACCGAATTTAGGAAATAAAAAATATGTAAAAATAATTCTCTTAAATTGATAAAAAAATATGGAATCCACTATTATCCCAAAAAACAATGTCAAAAAATTGATAACATCATGGTCGTCGATAATTCCCACTAGGTTACCAAATTTAGAAATTCAAAACATGAATAAATAAAATCACATAAAAATAGAATAGTAATGGAAATGAATATCAGAGGTTGAACCCATAGGGATTGGTTTTGAAAAAATATCATTTCGATAGTGATTAACTAAACTAATTAATATTTTTTAAAATTTATTCTATGATATTGAGCATGTGATTTCTGAACAATGTGGGAGAATAAAATAAGAAAAGGGTGTTGGATAGAAATGACTCATTATTCATGTGATAACAATGTATGAAAAAATTAATTAAAAGGAATGAAGATTTTGGAATCATGTCCTAGAGATTACAATGTTTATGGTAAACTCTCTCAATCATAAAATGTTTTTTTAAGGCCAGGTACTTCAGATTGCAAATAATTGGTTACAAGAAACATAATTTAAACATAGAGTATGAACTATCCCAGTGGACATTGTTGATATCTAAACCCAATATCTCAAATTAAAAAATAATTCAATCAACTGAGCAAATATTCATTCTCAATGAAATAAAATAATTAAACCCACTTCCTAACACTACTAATAATGTTCTTGAAAAATAACTGGGGAAGGGATAGAAATGGTGAAAAAATATGAATTTCCAATATGGATTTCATTAAAAAGTAAAATACCTTATACCTTGGACCCTCATTCATCATGTACTCCATGTCACAAATAAATCACCCCCTCGTTGTATCAATGATAGTGTGAGAAGAAAGAATAAAAAAAACATACCAATCATCAACCATATTAGGGTTCCAGCATTTCTTTGTTCAAACGTTGTTCTTTCCATCTCCCTGATGATGACTTCAATGTATGAATGGGGGCGTGAATGAATAAGTTTATATTCAAAATAACCCTCACACCAGAGTGTAAATATATAGACATTATGAAGGGTTCATAATTATTATTGGTTACATAGCATTAAATAAGTGGAGGAAGCACCTCTAAATCTGTAATTTTCTATGAAATCAAGTGATCTATTTTAAACATGAGGTGAGCTGCCTTTTCACCCAAAAAATTATGATCAATGAAATTATTTTTCATGGAATGTAGATGTTTCATAAAATTCATAGTTTATATTCAAAAATCAACATCTTGATAAAGTCCAGAGGTGAACAGATCTCTTGATGTGAAAATTTCATTGTTGGAAATCTGCCTCACCGTAGTTCAATATGTGAATGGGGTTCAGATCATGAAATTTTTTTCACTCAAAATTTCTAGGTGTGTTCCAGATTCATGTGATTTTGGATCTGGGATTAAATATTATAGGGTCACACCATGTCAGTTCATTTCATGGTACAATGTTTATTTTTCTCATAAAATTCATCACTTGTTATTATGTTTTCAAATGTAACGAACCAACCCAGGTTGACCCTGAACCAATCACCTGAGTCGATCTGCGGCAAGACCCGAGAGGCATTCCCAATCCTCCTAGGATGGAAACAAGTTCCAAGGCCTCAACAGAGGCCGTGGGAATGATTTTTCCCAATACAAATAAATAATGTAGCAAAAATAATACAGAGGAGCACAGAATAAATAAACTAGGAAATGTGACTAAATAAGAATGAAAGAAAATAAAACTAACCAAAATCACCGTCTAAACTAACTCCTAGTGACCCCGCAGGTCACTCTCTGACTGAATGATAAAGCATCACCCAAGGCGAGCCCACTCAAGATGTAGTCTGCACAAACACTAAAAACAGAAAACAACTATAGGCGTGAGTATTAAAACTCAGTAGGCTAGCCTGATATCTATTCCCAATGAACTACCTTTAAAATTAAGAAACATTAATTCAATGTTTGAACTACAATATATTAAAGTATGCATCTCTATAATATTTTTAACTTGAAAACATAGTACACAACATTACCCTTAGTCATTAAAAAAAACAGAACAAAAGAGTTTGGAACACATTTTCTTTTGAAAACATTACAGTAGGCATTAAGAAAAACAAATTGTCACTTCTTGAAAAGCACCACACAAAAGTACCAAGGAAGATGTAGCAAGGGAAATGTAAATAGGTATGAAAATATCTCAGCAATAGTTCATTATAAAAAATTCACTAGACATAGGTGAACTCGAAAGATCGAGAAAAATCCAGACTACAATAATATTGGAGACCTCATGTACAGTAGCATGCCACTTATAGTGAAATCTAACACTCCAAAACGATCGGCCATCCTTTCTCAGGAAGACCGAGGGAAAATCCCATAGTAATAATCCCAAACATATCCACATACTATGGGCCACTAGTTAGTACTATAACATACCAGTGCATTACTCATCTTAGTCAATTCTATCAATATGACAGATTCGTATGTTGTAATTATAAAATGAGGTGATCCAACAAATGCTACCGAACATCAAATCACAACCATTATTTATAATAACACTTCACATCAGGTCTCACCTCGAGTCCCCCCAAGGATTTCCCTCGTGCCTTAAATTCATGAAATACCAAGGGTTTCTATCCAAGGGAACTATATAATGGAACCCATGGATTTCATTCTGAGGACATACCAACCATCCCATTTCAATGAGGTACGAAGAACAACCACGAGGGCTTTACAATAAACACTTTACATCATTTTTTAAATGTTTCCAAATGGGCCTTTAAACAGTATTGACAAAACCGACTTTTATCAAAGGTACAATTTCCACATTTCCAAAAGGGATGCAAACACATAATTTAACACATCCAAACGTTGATAAAAATCTTCTCAATATAGTTGGATTACACACTCAAGACCCAACCATTTTTAATGAAATTCCAAAACATTCTAAAATGCAAACCACACTTTTGTAAAAGCCCAACCACTTGGAAAACCACTGAAAGAACCGAAAACATTGTTCCACATGCTATTGAAACCTTTATAAACCCCGAAAATTTATTTTACATCACACTTTACTCCAAAAAGCCAAAATGGCATTTTATAATGAAACCAAGGCATGAAATGTTGAATAAAACATTTTTAATTTATCACTCAACGAATTATGAACCCCAATCTACATGCCATAATTTTATTTAAATTGTTGAACCTTGTTTTTTATTTTACAAACCATGTGTGTAAACATCTTGTAATCAAAACCCGATACAACACACAACCCATTCATAAAAAAACTATTTTTGAATTAGAACACACACCAAAAACACCCTCTTTTATAATTTTCACTACAAAAATAATTTAATAAATGTTTGAGCAATTCATAAAACACTATCAAGAGGAAAACAAGGTTCTATGCCAAATCACACCAAATTTCACACCAAAAATACTACTTTAAAATTAACTACACAATGAGACAATTTAAAACAATACATGTAACGTCATGTTCATTCCATGAAACTAACCAGAAGGCTGGACAAAAATATTTAACATATATACAATGTGAAAAACAACATAGAATTAGAGTTCCTTAAATTAAAGATGGAAAGTGCAAAGGGATTTCTTCCTCGAATTCATAGCACGATGAAAATAACACACGTTTGGAACCAAAGGTAAGGTCCAACGTACTAAAAAATAAATATCGAGGACTTAAACACATACAAAAAATAAAAACCAAAATAGAGTATGTGGAACCAAGCAGCAGGGAGAATCCCTCACCTCGAAACCAAAGCGCCAAAACAATGAAAAACCCAAGACGACTCCGGGAGGGTTTTAAGAATCATAAATCTACAAAAATAACCACTTAAAATTAAACCCCTAAACTAAATAAAATATCACAATAGAAGAAGATGATTATACCGAAGGGGAGGAGTGAAACATGCCAGATGGAAGCGGCACACTTACAGGGGGTCGACAGGGTTGTGTGCACTGCAGGAGGGCAGCAATGGAGCCGAGGGTGAGGGGACCCGGAAGAAGGAGCTAGAGACAATTATGCTTGCTGTGAAAGGGAGGGCGATGGGCTGCTGCTGCGATGGAGGAAACTGAGCGGGAGCCGAGGTGCTGGGGGAGCCCGCTGCTGCGATGGAGGAGGTGGCCAGGAGGTGATGGAGTTGTGTCGGCCGGGACGGATAGAGGAATTAGCAGCGCCGGGAGGGCCTGCGCGCAGCAAGTGAAAGGGCCCAGGGGGTCTTGGGTTCGTCGATGCTGCAATCCGGTAGAGTGTGATAATTCTGGGAGAAGGAGAGGTGGTTGTGGGGATGTTGCGCCAGGAAAACCGGGGGTCGGGGGCTAGGTCACGCCTCACACAAACACACAAAAGGAGGGGACTAATTGGAGAGAAGAAAAGGTGGGAAACCATAAAACAAATAATATAACATAAAATAAAATTTATTCAACACAACTAACAATAATAATTCTAAAAATAACTATTAAAGGGAATTATAATTATAATTATAAGGATAATCATAATACTAATAAAAATAATAATAATCATAATATTCATATTCATATCAACAATAATATTATTACAACAATAAAATAATTCCTATCATTTTTTTAATTATCATTAATTTAATTTTAATTTTTAGAACAACAATAACAACAATAACAATAAATACATGATGATAAAATAAAATAAAATAAAAGTATTCATTCCATTTCAAGAATAATAAAATCCTTAATTACAATAATATTTTTAAGAGACAACAATTAATGTTTTTTTAATTACAATATATATTTATTTTCACTTTCCGAGAGCAGGCGATCGCGTAGTTTCTAGGGCGAAGCCGCGCGGCTTCCAAATCGAACTCCACCCGTGCGACCAATGATATCAACACTAAGAAAAAACACACATTTTAACATAACTCAAAAATAAATAAATCCGAGAATGAACCCGAACCCCGATAAAAAAAATTATTTAAAGTCAGAAAAATAATAAAATAAGAGTGGCCTGTGTAACATCCCAGGCAAATAAAGAATAAAGAATTTTCATATTTATTAATATTTACGAATTAAATATCAATTTTAATTAAATGAGGTTTCTACGTTCAATAGCGTACTTGGTACGCAACGATGAGTTTCTTTGAAAACTTACGTTGCACACAAGTAATAAAATAATATTATTTTAAATGTTAGTTAACAAATAGTCATTGTACTGGCGGGAATGGATAGAAATAACTAAAATATGATTAGATATGTTTTTAAATGTTTATACATTCACCCAATAAAAGATAAAGGCTTAAAATACGGAAAGAGTTCAATTTTAGGGCATATATACTCTAATTTTCACTAAAGGTTCACTTATCACCTTTTAATGGTGAACCGTCATTAAATATAGTTTTGATCACTCCTATACTTTATTTTGGACCAAATATAACTCTTCTTTAGAATCGGGACATCAAAATTTACTTTGTTTAAATTTTTGGTACCTTTCTGATAAAGTTCTTTTTTTATGAATAGTGTAAAATGTTGTATTTTAATTCAAAAGCTCTTTTTAATCTAAATTATTTATATGATTAGATTATTATTTTAATTGGTTTTAAAGTGAAATTAGAAAATATTTTTACCAGTTGATCCAATGGTGGTCATTGGAATCAATTTCACTTTGAAATTGGACTTAAACTCGTGTCAATCTTTTGATACTTATTGTTTCACAAAAACACGCTATTTGTCATGACAGCGGGAATTAATTATTAAATTAATTAATTTGACTTATATGTTTTGAATTTTGTAAAATGGACTTCATTTTTGAATTCGGAATATCAAATATAGCTTAGGGTGAATTTTTGGTAATTTTCTGAAAAACTTCAATTTTTGATGAATAGTGAAACCACTAAGTGGTAATCAAGCAAACTGATTTTTCAGTTAAATGAAACTTTACCACTAATGTGTATTGAATTTTGAAAATCCGACATACATGGTTGTCATTAAGAAGTAAAATGTGGTTCAATGAGATTAAAATAATTTTTTTGGTGAATAGTAACTTATTAAGTTTTTAATCGCGATTAGTGGTAATTAGTGTAGTTTAAGGTATAAATAATGCTTTAATAATATGAAATGACCTAGACACATGTCCCAACCTTATTGGTTGTATCATGGCCGACCAAGACAAGCCATGAGCCAACTTGGGGACCCCATGGAGCCACTTTAGTTGGAAAATGACATTGATATATTTTTATTTAATGTTAAAGTGAAAATAACACTAACATAAATTGTTTTACTAAAATAATTTTTGATTGGGGTTATACAAGTCCAAATTTTGATTATAAATAGTCATTGGAAATCTAAAAAGATTTCCTACATCATAGTAATTTTTTTATAATTTTTAGACATTAAATAAATTAAATTATATATGACATAATAATGATGCAGCGATGACATCATTATTTGACGATTTAAATAAAATGGAAAGATAATGAAAAATATAAAACCTACACATGGCCAAAACCAATTGGATGAGTGGATTTCGAACCCTTATCACCTTATCCACGAATTATATCAATGTGGGACCTTTTAAAACCGAAACACATTTTCAAATAAAGTAATATTTCTTTACTTTCCAAAAGTGCCCCTCCTCTCCTCTTATAAAAGGCCCCCACCTCTACCCCATTTCACACACTTCTCAAGCCTTTGGCTCGGGCAACCCCTGCCCAATTACTCTCTCCACATCCCTCTCCTCATCCTAGAGGATTCCCTTTGGGCAGAATCATTTCAAAGGAAGCCTTTAGGCTCAAGTCAAAAGGGAGTTACACTTTTAAAGGTAATTCATTCTCTCTTGTTCATTTGTTTTATTTTGCTTCTCCAACCCTCTAAACTCTTTTTATTTACTTCTTTTGTAACAACACCAGTATCTTCAATATACTAGGATGTTGTTATAATATTTATTTGAGCTACACTCTCACACAACTACATCAAATGGTTAAAGAACATACGGTTTCCGTGGATGGCGAAATTCTGCCTCCCGAAACGATGATTGTTCAATACTCATTTAACACCTTCAAGGGTGGCCATTATGATGTCACTATTTTTATATATGATATATAATATGTTTATGTTTTCTTTAAGCTTCTGTATTTTTCATTTTTGGCATACCTTTATGGTTTCCATTATGGGTAAACACGATATCTTCATTTAAGGAAGTGCGGACTACCGCCCCCTAAAAGTGATGTGATTCGTTAATGCCATATGTGGGACGTGTAAAGGATGGATTTAAAGTTATTATATATGATGTTATACTGGAATTATAATATACCTCTATATCATTATTATTTCTTTCCATTAAAGTATGAGATAGAAATGAAAGTAGCGTTCATGCGTACGTACGGCTTACCGTCTCCATGAACGGTGCATTTCATTTCTTATCCCCAAATGTAATGTACTATTAAAATTACATGTATATGCTGGATATATATGATACATATTATATCCAAATCAGTAATTTCATTCTGGATATAAAGAACTTTTGACCACACGAACAACATGTAATTGTAAGAAGTCAACTTTCGACTTAAGAACCAAATATTGAAAAAACAAACATTATTAACTTAAATGGTTACATAATGTTTATAACATGGCAATAAGTGATATAAAAGGAATAATGAACTTTAAAAAGGTTCTTAATCAATTATAAATTAACTCAAGTTTATTATTCAGGATGTTAAAGAACGATCGAGTCAAGTCGGACCCAAGGTAAGGGACTTCGTCTCAATCTCCTTTCATTGAGGCATATTTCGTTTTATACACAACTTTCTTTTATACGGTGTATAAACTCCTTTGACTTTTACTTTTATACAAAAGGAATCTTTTTCTACGAAGCGTTTTACTAAACGACAAAAAGGAATGTTTTTTTAACGTATGCGGTGACAATGACCTTTTTCCGCCGCCGCGAGTATTATTTGATCTTTGGATTCCTCAACAAGCCATAATGTTTTTAAAATAAAATAAATACCATATACTCTTATATGTATTTTGGTATTGAAAATGGTTTTGATAAATGATTCTATTATGTCAATATATTTATGATATATTGTGATTGAATTGTGGAAATGTTATCATTCCTTTATATTGGTTTTATGTTTTATGATTTTATATTGGTACTTGGACATTTTAACGGGTGGTTACGTTATAAACCATATGACGGGTGGTGCCGTGAATACCAGGACGGGTGGTTACGTTATAACCTCCAATGCATTGGGTATGGAAGTCGGCCGTATGGATATTCCATTAAGTATGTATGGAAATTGTCCGTATGGCTATTCCATTAAGTGATATGTGTGGAAGTCAACCGTATGGTTATTCCACTTAAGTATGTTTATGTCCCAAGTTACCTTTATATATTCTATGTGTTCTTTATATGGGTTTTATGGTAATCTTTTGGTTACAAAAAGGTAAGTAATGATACTTTATTCAGTGAATATTTTTTTTACTACTTCGTGAAGGTGAAGGTATTACTTTGATATAGTATACATGGTTTACTTGATGTTTGAAAAACTAACAGTTTTCATTCTTTTTGTATCCCTTACTGAGATTTTTATGATCACCCCAAGTTTTTCGAAATGTTTTTCACAGGACTTAAAGTGGAATAAGGTCAAGGATGGGATCAAGGGAATTTCATGCTATCTAAAACATGGAATCTAGACATCGTTCTTTTTAAGAGTTTTTATTTTATGGAGACTTAGTATAAGTGTCTACTTTGTAATCTTTTAAGATGTAATAGTTATGTTCTAATTCTCTGAAACTCTAAACCTGAAAAGATCCTCAATGTGAATTATTCATTTAATTCAATATTAAGTAAGGTTTAAGGCTGGAGCCTTATAGTTGGTATCAGAGGTCGGTTTAGACAACTTTAGGAGTTAGAAAAGTGTTAAATTATAATATGATTGAAATGATATATCATTTACGGATTACCATGTTGCTTCGCCTAAGATATTTTTGTGTTCAGAATGGTTTTCCGCAGAGGAAACAAAGCAGCTATGTTAGGACGACATCAGGAGGAAGATAACCTTCCAAATCAGCAACCTGAGATGGTCGGAATCGGAACTGAACAGTTTGTTGCAGTGATGGAACAGTTGACTCAGGCTATAAATGGTGGTGGTATCCATGCACGAGATCAGCCAGATCAATCGCAGAGGAACATGTCAGTGGTGGAACATTTCATGAGGCAATATCCCCCATCATTCAGAGGATCATCTGACCCTGTGCAAGCTGAAGGGTGGATTAAAGCACTGGAGAAGATTTTTGATGTCATGGGGTGTTCAGAACATCAAAAGGTTAGTCTTGCTGTTTACCGTTTTGAAGGTGAAGCTGATCAGTGGTGGTCGATGGTGAAAAATATAAGGGATAGTGATGAGATTGATGATCTTCACTGGGACGAATTCAAAGGTATGTTTCTTGAGAAATATTTTCCTAAGGTGGTTCTTCTTAGGATGGAAAAGCAGTTCCTAGAATTGAGGCAGGAGGATGATTCAGTGGCTTCTTATGAAGAAGAGTTCACTCGATTGGCAAGGTATGCTCCAAACTTCATACGAGATCTTGATAGTAAAATAAACCGTTTTTACTCAGGGTTAAAGCCAAAGTATCGAAGGGCTTTAGCTTCTCGTGAGTTCAAAAGTTATGAAAAACTTGTTCAATGTGCGGAGAAGGTGGAAATGGAGTTTGCCGATGATCAGGTGTTCTATGACAAACAACAGAATAAGAGGTCTAGTTGGCAGGAAAATGGGAAGAATTCATCAAAGAAGCAAGGAGGTAAGAAAACCAAATATCCATCCTGTGAGAAGTGTGGTAAAATGCATCCTGGAGAATGTTTATCCAAGTCTGGTAAGTGCTTTCGGTGTGGTAAGTCTGGTCATATTGCTCGTAACTGTAACGAAGATGATCAAGCAGGAAATGAAAAGCCAACGGTAAGATGTTTTAAGTGTAATGAAATGGGTCATTATGCAGACGAGTGTCCGACAAGGAGCTTGAGTGATGGGAAGCAGTTAGACTACAAGAAGAAAGGGGTGGTAAAATCCTTTGCAACAACTTCAGCAGATGTTGGGCCATCGAATGAAGTGGTATCAGCTCCAGGGAGCTCAGTATTTTTCAAAGATTGACTTGAGGTCGGGGTACCATCAGTTGAAAGTAAAAGAAGCAGACGTTCCTAAGACTACGTTCCGTACTAGATATGGCCATTATGAATTTGTAGTTATGCCTTTTGGGTTAACCAATGAACCTACTATATTCATGGACCTTATGAATAAAATTTTCCATGAGTTCTTGGATAAGTTTGTGTTTGTGTTTTGAGGTTTGTGAAGAGGTTATGTGTGCATTGTGATTCACAATTGAAGAATGAGTTGTTTTTTCATCCTGGCAGTACTAAGATGTACAGAGGTCTGCGGGAGTATTACTGGTGGGATGGAATGAAAAGAGACATTGCTGATTTTACTGTGAAGTGTTTGACATGTCAACAGGTTAAAGCAGAGCGGCAGGGATGCTTCAGCCTTTACCAGTGCCAGAGTGGAAATGGGAAAACATATCCATGGACTTTGTTGTGGGATTACCGAGGACATATTGAGGTAATAATGCAATCTGGGTTATTGTTGATCGCTTGACCAAATCTGCTCATTTCTTTTCTATACGAGATACTTTCTCTCTTGATCAACTTTCCCGTCTGTATCTTAAAGAGATAGTCAGGTTACATGGAGTTCCTCTCTCCATTGTATTGGATCGTGAACCCAGGTTTACTTCTAACTTTTGGAAAGGCCTTCAGAAGTCGTTGGGTACTGAATTAAATTTTAGTACAGCTTTTCATCCTCAATCAGATGGGCAGTCATAACGAACAATTCAGATATTGGAGGATATGCTACGAGCTTGTTTGATGGATTATCAGGGAAGTTGGGACCAACATCTTTCTTTGGTTGAGTTTTCTTATAATAACAGTTTTCATTCCAGTATACAGATGGCACCATTTTAGGAATTATATGGGAAGCGGTGTCAAAATCCAGCTTTCTGGGATGAAGTTGGTGAAAGGAAGTTGATGGGATGAGAATTGGTAGAAGAGTTGGCAGAAAAAGTTCAGCTGATTCAGAAACACATGAGAACAGCTCAGAGCTGGCAGAAGAGTTATGCGGATAACTGGAGGAAAGATCTATCTTTTGAGGTAGGTGATCATACTTTTCTCAAGGTTTCTCCTTGGAAAAGTGTGATGAGATTTGGTAAGAAAGGAAAGTTGAGTCCATGGTTGGTTGGACCATACGAAATTCTGGAAAGAGATGGATCAGTTGCATACTGAGTGGCTTTACCTTCGAGTTTATCTTAGGTACACAATGTTTTTCACGTTTCGATGTTGAGAAAGTATATGCCAGATCCATCTCATGTTTTGAGCCCAGAGGTAGTTCAGCTGGAAGAGAACCTATCTTATGAGGAACAACATGTCCAGATTCTTGACCACAGGGAGAAAGTGTTACGGAATAAGGTGATTCATCAGGTAAAGGTTTTGGGGAAAACTCATGTGATTTAAGAGGCAACATGGGAATCTGAAAATGCTATGAGGGATAAATACCCCCACTTATTTTGATAAGGGAATAAAATTGCGAGGACGCAATTCCCAAAA
Source organism: Viscum album (assembly GCA_963277665.1). Lineage (NCBI taxonomy): Eukaryota > Viridiplantae > Streptophyta > Magnoliopsida > Santalales > Viscaceae > Viscum > Viscum album. The sequence continues at coordinate 1,773,100,952 of OY728152.1, forward strand.
GGGGGGAAGGATGTAACATCCCAGGTAAATAAAGAATAAAGAATTTTCATATTTATTAATATTTAAGAATTAAATATTAATATTAATTAAAAGGGGTTTCTACGTTCAATAGCGTACTTGGTACGCAACGATGAGTTTCTTTGAAAACTTACGTTGCACACAAGTAATAAAATAATATTATTTTAAATGTTAGTTAACAAGTAGCCATTGTACTGGCGGGAATGGATAGAAATAACTAAAATATGATTAGATATGTTTTTAAATGTTTATACATTCACCCAATAAAAGATAAAGGCTTAAAATACAGAAAGAGTTCAATTTTAGGGCATATATATACTCTAATTTTCACTAAAGGTTCACTTATCACCTTTTAATGGTGAACCGTCATTAAATATAGTTTTGATCACTCTTATACTTTATTTTGGACCAAATATAACTCTTCTTTAGAATAGGGACATCAAAATTTACTTTGTGTAAATTTTTGGTACCTTTCTGATAAAGTTCTTTTTTTTATGAATAGTGTAAAATGTTGTATTTTAATTCAAAACCTCTTTTTAATCTAAATTATTTATATGATTAGATTATTATTTTAATTGGTTTTAAAGTGAAATTAGAAAATATTTTTACCAGTTAATCCAATGGTGGTCATTGGAATCAATTTCACTTTGAAATTGGACTTAAACTGGTGTCAATCTTTTGATACTTATTGTTTCACAAAAACACGCTATTTGTCATGACAGCGGGAATTAATTATTAAATTAATTAATTTTACTTATATGTTTTGAATTTTGTAAAATGGACTTCATTTTTGAATTCGGAATATCAAATATAGCTTAGGGTGAATTTTTGGCAATTTTCTGAAAAACTTCAATTTTTGATGAATAGTGAAACCACTAAGTGGTAATCATGCAAACTGATTTTTCAGTTAAATGAAAGTTTACCACTAATGTGTATTGAATTTTGAAAATCCGACATACATGGTTGTCATTAAGAAGTAAAATGTGGTTCAATGAGATTAAAATAATTTTTTGGTGAATAGTAACTTATTAAGTTTTTAATCGCGATTAGTGGTAATTAGTGTAGTTTAAGGTATAAATAATGCTTTAATAATATGAAATGACCTAGACACATGTCCCAACCTTATTGGTTGTGTCATGGCCGACCAAGACAATCCATGGACCAACTTGGGGACCCCATGGAGCCACTTTAGTTGGAAAATGACATTGATATATTTTTATTTAATGTTAAAGTGAAAATGACACTAACATAAATTGTTTTACTAATATAATTTTTGAGTGGGGTTATACAAGTCAAAATTTTGATTATAAATAGTAATTTGAAAGCTAAAAAGATTTCCTACATCATAGTATTTTTTTTATAATTTTTAGACATTAAATAAATTTAAATATATATGACATACTAATGATGCAGCGATGACATCATTATTTGACAATTTAAATAAAATGGAAAGATAATGAAAAATATAAAACCTACACATGGCCAAAACCAATTGGATGAGTGGATTTAGAACCCTTATCACCTTATCCACGAATTATATCAATGTGGGACCTTTTAAAACCGAAACACATTTTCAAATAAAGTAATATTTCTTTACTTTCCAAAAGTGCCCCTCCTCTCCTCTTATAAAAGGCCCCCACCTCTACCCCATTTCACACACTTCTCAAGCCTTTGGCTCGGCCAAACCCTGACCAATTACTCTCTACACATCCCTCTCCTCATCCTAAAGGATTCCCTTTGGGCAGAATCCTTTCAAGGGAACCCTTTAGGCTCAAGTCAAAAGGGAGTTACACTTTTAAAGGTAATTCATTCTCTCTTGTTCATTTGTTTTATTTTGCTTCTCCAACCCTCTAAACTCTTTTTATTTACTTATTTTGTAATAAAATCAGTATCTTCAATATACTAGGATGTTTTTATAATATTTATTTGAGATACAATCTCACACAACTACATCAAATGGTTAAAGAACATACGGTTTCCGTGGATGGCGAAATTCTGCCTCCCGAAACGATGATTGTTCAATACTCATTTAACACCTTCAAGGGTGGCCATTATGATGTCACTATTTTTATATATGATATATAATATGTTTATGTTTTCTTTAATCTTTTGTATTTTTCATTTTTGTCATACCTTTATGGTTTCCATTATGGGTAAACATGATATCTTCATTTAAGGAAGTGCGGACTACCGCCCCCTAAAAGTGATGTGATTCGTTAATGCCATATGTGGGACGTGTAAAGGATGGATTTAAAGTTATTATATATGATGTTATACTGGAATTATAATATACCTCTATATCATTATTATTTATTTCCATTAAAGTATGAGATAGAAATGAAAGTAGCGTTCATGCGTACGTACGGCTTACCGTCTCCATGAACGGTGCATTTCATTTCTTATCCCCAAATGTAATGTACTATTAAAATTACATGTATATTCTGGATATATATGATACATATTATATCCAAATCGGTAATTTCATTCTGGATATAAAGAACTTTTGACCCCACGAACAACATGTAATTGTAAGAAGTCAACTTTCGACTTAAGAACCAAATATTGACAAAACAAACATTATTAACTTAAATGGTTACATAATGTTTATAACATGGCAATAAGTGATATAAAAGGAATAATGAACTTTAAAAAGGTTCTTAATCAATTATAAATTAACTCAAGTTTATTATTCAGGACGTTAAAGAACGATCGAGTCAAGTCGGACCCAAGGTAAGGGACTTCGTCTCAATCTCCTTTCATTGAGGCATATTTCGTTTTATACACAACTTTCTTTTATACGGTGTATAAACTCCTTTGACTTTTAATTTTATACAAAAGGAATCTTTTTCTACGAATCGTTTTACTAAACGACAAAAAGGAATGTTTTTTTTAACGTACGCGGTGACAACGACCTTTTTCCGCCGCCGTGAGTATTATTTGATCTTTGGCTTCCTCAACAAGCCGTAATGTTTTTAAAATAAAATAAATACCATATACTCTTATATGTATTTTGGTATTGAAAATTGTTTTGATAAATGATTCTATTATGTCAATATATTTATGATATATTGTGATTGAATTGTGGAAATTTTATCATTCCTTTATATTGGTTTTATGTTTTATGATTTTATATTGGTACTTGGACATTTTAACGGGTGGTTACGTTATAAACCATATGACGGGTGGTGCCGTGAATACCAGGACGGGTGGTTACGTTATAACCTCCAATGCATTGGGTATGGAAGTCGTCCGTATGGCTATTCCATTAAGTATGTATGGAAATTGGCCGTATGGCTATTCCATTAAGTGATATGTGTGGAAGTCAACCGTATGGTTATTCCACTTAAGTATGTTTATGTCCCAAGTTACCTTTATATATTCTATGTGTTCATTATATGGGTTTTATGGTAATATTTTGGTTACAAAAAGGTACGTAATGATACTTTATTCAGTGAAGATTTTTTTTACTACTTCGTGAAGGTGAAGGTATTACTTTGATATAGTATACATGGTTTACTTGATGTTTGAAAAACTAACAGTTTTCATTCTTTTTGTATCCCTTACTGAGCTTTTTATGCTCACCCCAAGTTTTTCGAAATTTTTTTCACAGGATTTAAAGTGGAATAAGGTCAAAGATGGGATCAAGGTAATTTCATGTTATCTAAAACATGGAATCTAGACATCTTTCTTTTTAAGAGTTTTTATTTTATGGAGACTTAGTAGAAGTGTCTACTTTGTAATCTTTTAAGATGTAATAGTTATGTTCTAATTCTATAAAACTCTAAACCTGAAAAGATCCTCAATGTGAATTATTCATTTAATTCAATATTAAGTAAGGTTTAAGGCTGGGGCCTTATAGCCTAGGATGGGGTGTGACAGCAAATACTGATTGTATCCACCCATTTATCAAAAAAACAAGCTAAACCATCCAATAAGTGGGAATTATTATCAATCAATTATAGAAATCAATGTATTAAGGAACCTTAAAATTTATGCATGAAATGTTCAGATCAAATACATATTATCATACAATTTCTTATCAAAAATTTATAATATGTTATATTTCATTACATTCGAAACATGCAGTCTCTTTCGAGTTATCATATCTATATGTCCTCCCATGTGTTTTTTCCTCTTTTTTTGGTCACAGATCCCATGCCTATTGGAGGAGTGGCTGGTGTGGGACACACGACCTAACTACAAGACCATATTGATATTTAACAAGTTAAATCATGTCATTCCAACACTTATTAATAATATAAAATAATCATTTTTTCTCATTTTAGTTGCAAAAATTAACCAAAGTTTAATTAAAGAGAATTTTATTTTATATCATAATAATAAGAACATCAAAACAACAAGAATAATTAAAACATTAATCTCCAGAAAAAACACATTTTCTTTTATTTAAAAAATGATAACATAAATCACATAATTATAATCCTATATTATTCTTATATGTTAAAATTATATCATTATTAATTAATAATTTCACCCATGAATGATAAAAAATACACATTCTTAAGAAGTAATAATATTTTTAAATAATACATATTATCGGTAATTTCATTATTATCACATTTAACTCACGCATATTAAAAAGTCACATAAGTGTTCTAAAATCATATAATATAATAAATAAAATTCTCTAAAATGAGGTAGGTATCATTATTATCGATTAATAACCACTCTAACATATTAATGTTGTTTTAATTCTTCAAAAATAATAATTATTCCATAAATCCTTCAACCTAAAAGAATACAAATAATAAAAAATTATAGTAATCTAATGATGACACCTTAAAATAAATTTGTTAAGATATAAAATATCCATCATTTATTGGATAATTATTTCCTCAAGAATATTTTGAGAAATATTCAAAGGATTCTATATAACAAGGAGATTTTAGAGATAATTCCTTGTATAAATTACCCCAAGGAATTTTAAAACATAACAGTTAACCTAATTTGAGTGATATAAAATTTAATAAATTACCACGGATTAAAAGGTTAATAGTTAAGGAACCGTTTATCTAGTGCAATCCTAGCAGACATTTAGTATCCCACAACACTTTTAGTGTCCTACAAGTGTCCTATTTTTTAACTTCCACCTTTTGATGGCATCATTTTGGAAGCTACCACGCCCATAAAACATCAAGAATCCTTTAACAATGTTATGAAAAATATCTATATTAAATTTTTCCTTACAAAACTACTCATATCCTCTCCAATTTTTTTAAATAATCATTTGATACAAAAATTGGCACAAAGCCCTTTCAAATGGATTCTCATAATAATTAATCATCATAAACTATCAATATTTAATATTTATATCCATTGAGAATATATTTAAGTATTTCACACTGAAGTCTACTCTTTCACTCATCCATGCTTCCATAGTAATTATACAAGTTGAATGAGAATTACCCATATGATCTTCTCACTATGTCGCATAATTTTTTTAATCTCTCAAATAATGATGTTTCTAAATCCAATTCCAAAACATTATTTTGAATCATGTGAGAAAAATTTTGTTCAAATATCCGTATCTATAATACATGAAATATTTCGTTCATCATTATTTACGTCGTAGGTAATGATAATATATAATAACTTACCCAAAAGTTCACTATGAAAAAAATAACAAAAAAATCAAGAAAAAAATTTCCCTTTCATAACAAAACATCAATTTATTAACCAAGTTACGATGTGAAAAAGATAACTATGAGATAAAAATTTTCTTTTCCATTTGTAATAAAAATAACTATGAGATAAAAAATATTAATTTTTTTATTTATTTCTATATCTGATTTTTGTTAATCTCATTAGGATTAGATCAAACAAATCTGAAGTATATTATAAAATGATATTCCTAAAGAAATACATCTCTATGAAATCTATCTAACATAAATGTGATTAAAAAGCTATTTTGTATAATTCCTCAAATAGATCAATCTGAATAGAATCTTAGTAGATATTCATATAGATAATATCTACCAAAGATTCATTGTCCACTAATATACTACAAAAATAACTTATATAAGAATGCATCATGTCATAAATAGTTTATTTAATTTACTTAGACTTTCCATCCTTATGGGGATGGAAACCAATAATCAACTTCACATTAAAATAAAATCCCAAAACACTCCCCTCAAAAACTACGATTTTAATCTCACATCATGAAAAAAATAATATAATTTTTATCAATCTCATATACTATGTGAATTTCCATATATTTATTCATTTAATCAGTAAAAACATATAGTCCATCTCCACCATTAGATAGTATCATAAAACACGTCACTATGTGATGTAATAAAATTTCTACTAGAGGATAGTTAATATTTGTTTAATACCAACAATTATCATATATTAATCAATTCTAAGATCTCCCATTCTAAAAATGCATATATTTTATAGAATTTATATAATTTAATCATTTTATATCACAATAATCACACAATACCATAAACCAAAGTTTTGGTGTCTTTGAATATTAGCTTTGTAAACATGTTATTTCACTATATTTTTACAATGTATCCTATAACCATCTATACATTAGACATAATTCTGATCATACATCAGAATATAATGTCTAGAAGAATCTAAAAATAAAAAAGAGTAAACTAAAAATCTTTATAAGGGACAAAATATCATAAAATGTTAGAATATAAGAATTTAAGAAAGATATGAACATGGAAGAAAAATCTAATTAAAAATATCATAGGATGAAAACTAGTAATATTAATATTTGAATGAACATCATATATCATGAAATTGGAATATAATACCACAAAATTGTTATCATAAAACCATATGAATTTTTCCTCAAAATAGAAATAAATAATAATAATCACAAACAAAATAATTATAATGTATGTATGGTGACTAAATCCTCGATCACACATTTTTTTTTGTAATTCATAACAAACATTTCAGTAAGATACTGAATTTTTTAGAGGTGTCTCAATCTTGTCATTAGGTATAATTTTTATTTTTTTAGTAATTTATTTTGTGTTTTACCATGGATGAGTTCGAGTGAAAATTGAAGGAAATTGGAAGGAGGAGAGGCTATGCATGGCCATCAAATGGTTTAACAAAACCATGCACCCATCATAAAAAACTCTGTGAACATAAATAGAAAGAATTAGTATGGTTGATGTTTATTCTATCAAGTCGTGTTCCCTTTTATGAGATACTATACACCCCCCCATGAGGAGACACACAGTTAATTCACAAGGATTGTAATACCATGTAACCCTACATAGGGAAACATGCATGGGTTTTTACATAACCAAAAAATTTGTTTTAAAAATCCGTAACCATCTATATTAACACCAAATTAATCCTAGATTTACCATAAACATTTTATATCATTCATGGAGGCTCTCAGATGCAATCCTATGGCTATATGAATCTGTATTTGATGAATATAAGGGAGGATTGATGATCTACACTTCCCTAGGTTTGTGGTTTCTTCCTGATTAGATCTATCTCCCTCTCTCCCACACCTATTCAAGAAAAAAGTGGGATTTTTATCCACTATTTGTTATAGATATAGATCTTGGTTCATTAGATCTTGAAGTGTTTGATTTTTGATCTAGGATAGGAATCTAGATGGTGTTCTTCATCATGGAGTTTACCATTTCTTTTCAAATTGGTTGTTTTCGTTGGGTGATCTCTCATAAACATATTGAAGTAGGTGGTCAATTATTCATATCCAAAAGTATTCAATTAAATTATGTTTATGTGATTCTATAATTGATATAGAATGTTTGGTAATAGAATTTAAATAATTTAATAAAATAGTTTGGAAAACTGATTAATTAAAGGACTGTAAATTTTGAATAATTAGTTGTTAAATTAGTTAATTATATATTGAGTTTGTAAAATTACTTTGATTAATTAATTGCCAAATTAATTAATGAGTTTTTTAGATTGTTGAATATATTTTTTTAATTTATTTTTGAATAAATTAATGATATATTGTGGTTGTGGAAATAATTTCATTAAATTATTATTGAATTAAATAATTGTAAATTGAATTTGTGAAATTGAATTGATTAATTAATGGTTTAATTAATTAAGGAGATGTTGAGATTATGGAATTAAATTGTCAAATTTATTATTGAATTAATTATTAAGATATCTAGATTGTGGAATGTATGAGAATAATTCATTATTGAATTAATTATTGGGTTATTAAGATTGATAATTTTTTTATTACTTTTTTAATTAATTAATGTTCAATTTTCTGATTTTCAAATTGATTGAAAGGGATTAATTAATTATTAAATTAATTAATAAATGTTTTTATTATGAAATGATATAAAAATTTAATTTTTGATTAAACATAATTTTTGATAATATGTGTTATAAGTTTTTAATTGGGAAATTGGGTGCGGGACATAGACAAATGCTCCAAATACACACAAGGGTCCATGAAATGGCATTCGACTCCCAAATCCAAGCATGTGAATATTCTCATGGGATAAGTATTACTATTTCAAATATAGAGGATGTGTTTGATATGGACTGATTCTCCAAATACACATGGTGTGAAAGTCATGACATCCCATGTCTTTTATATTGGAATTGTACTACAATTTAAATTGTTTGCGATATTGAATTTAGATAAAATGGAAAATTATAGCCCATGGGTTATAATGAATTATGAAATAAATATGTTATATGGGTCAAAATCATGCATGGGATGATGTTGGTATTTATTTTTGGGTGTCCTTAGGAACATTAGGGTTATGTGTTTAAATAAAGAGTAATTAAATAAATGATAAGTATTTAAATTATTTCTTTTATTTATTTTTTATATAACTGCAATAATTTTTTGACTGGATATTTTTTTAAACACCATGGGTAGTGTTCTTCGGAGTAGTACTCACAAACTACTCAGGATCCCTGATTGGAGCCTGAATAGATTTTTTCATTGTATGGCTGTTTAAGGGTAAGGGATCTCTGTTAGATGAATGATATGGGATAAAGCATGTATATGGGAACAATACATGGTGTTAGGACATTCTTGGGTCTTTTTAGTGTCTTTATTTATTTTGGGTTGTGAATAATGACACATTTCACGTATTGGAAGGACATATCTTCTAATTATTTTGGGATATTGTATTTTTTCTTTTGTTCATCATGTGATATTCGTAACATTATGGTAATATTTATATCATTTGGTTATTTTTATTTATTTCAACTTTTGTGATTCTTTGATATTGGGTTTATAGTCTCCATATTATTTTCATCAAACTCATGCTTCCTGTTGGTATATTATTGTGTATGAGGATGCATAGTTGAGGTCAAGTGATTGATCGGTTCACAGAACCCCTATGTGGCCCTAGATTTGGGTTGTGACCATGTGGTATCAATGGTGTCTTATTTTTTTTCTTTTGACAAATTATTTTGGAATGTTATAAATGAAAATATGATGATATAGGCCTTGGTGAAGATATTTTTCATGGGAGTACCTGATCCATATATGAGGGTAAATTCCATGTACTTAGGTTTGGATTTATTTTATTGATATGTTTTGTAACAGTTTATGTTATTTCACCTCGAGTGATGCACATGTTGTGGGATGTGATTATTGTTTTTAATAATTTATGATATTTGACTCATGTAATAGAATGGAATGGGATTTGAGTATGCGTTCATCATTCATGGAACTCAATATTGTATTCTGACATGCATCATTTTACGAATGGATGAGAAAACATGTTTGGGGCATGTTTTTTAAATTAAACTAATTTTCCTTTCTTATGGAAGTGAACCTAAAATGTTCTTAAAATGAAATTGAGAATTGTAAATGATGAATGTTTCAATATATTGAAATTGAAACTTGGATTATAATGTGAAACTTGAATAATAAGAATGATTTTTTACATTATTTACCATAACATATATGTATTATTTTTTTGACCGTGTGCTAAGGTTTGAGGAAAACATTGTTGTGTATTATAGTGATTTTATCTTTTTAAAAATGTTTTAATGTTGTGTTATGTGTCATTATATGTGTATAAATAACTTTAGATACATACCTCCATGATGATGCTTGTTGAGAAGTTTATAGCAGCATTTAGATAGAAATTATCCTCTAGTATTAAAACTAGAGCCATTAATAGTATTAAGTGAGGAATTTGGAGAATAGTTCCATGAGAAATTTTCTTGGTTCATGAAATTCATGGAAAAATACCCGGTGAAAATTGTGAAAATCATGTCTGATAGATGATGGAGTTTCATTTGTAGCACCCTCCGGCTTTCAATGGAAAGGATAAACATTATGAAACTGAGTTATTTGTTGAGCCTATCAAGACCATACATGACTACATAGAGACTCCTATTGATAAATCAGTCAAGTTAGATTCTTATATATTATGTGGTATATAAAATTCATAGTTTTACAATTATAAATCAGATGTATAGATATTGATTCTGGTGTGGAAGATTGTTTAGGGTATATTCTGGGAGAACATTTACACTAACATACTCATGCCTGAGAGAGTGGTTGTGTTCATTTGGTTGAATTAGGGGATTATGTCAATGATGGAATATACTGATCACTTTAAATATATCCATTTATTTGTTATAGATTTTCTAGGATACGAAGCTACTTCAGAAAAATTGTTTCATTATTGGCTTAAATAGGAAATTAATTCCCAGGTTAATATCTTCCAGATGAAGAAGTTTTCTGAAGTGGTGAATCAGGAAGTGATATCTAAGGGGGACTAGAAGGAGGCATCATGTTCATGATAAGTGGTTCCTAAAGGATGGTTAATAGGTACATATTTTGAGTTATGTTAAGGAAATTATGATTTTTTTGGCTACATTAGTGGGATGGAGAGTATCTAGGGGGAAGGATAAGTTACCCATGATCTTACGAGAGTACTTTTCCACTAGTGTGGAAGAATATGCCACTATTATATCCATTTTCCCTGAACATCGGTAGAGTGCTGATCTAGTGATAGGATGTGACATCTATAGTGGTTATGTAGGATCCCATGATAGTTGGGTAGAGATAGTGTAGATATGAAAGACTAGATTGTGTGAAGGGGATCGTCTACACCACATCAGTACAGTAGATGGAGCTCTACAAGACGTGTTGGTAGAGGAAGTGTACACAAAGTATCTGGGCAAGAGCACCCATAATAATGAAGTGGTGTAGCTCAAGGGTCTTATACTGCATCATATGGGAGAAGTCATGACAGTTACATTCCATTCATCCTACACTTTTAGATAGCAAGGATAGACTGTCAGAAATAAGGGTAACTATTTATATATATTCTATTTATAATAGTTCATAATGTGATACTGATTCCTCTTATTACTTTATTTTTGAATTTTTTTTGAATGGTTTGATTATAGTGGTGGAGTTCATGAGTGGGGTGTTGATGATAGATTCATCATTGGTAGTATAGTCTAAATACCTATATCTATCCAAAGGGTGTTTTCTTGAGCTTAGGGAGTATTATTTCCTATGGAATATTTACATCACGTATATGTTAGGCTTTGAAATAATTTTGGGTGTGGATTAGTTAGTAGTATAATGATCCCACCTTGATTTTTACTATAAGAATGTGACTTTTATATATCCTGATGGTGAAAAATACATTCACTATAGAGAGAAGAATATCAATGTGGTCCATATATGGAAAATACATCATCAACTAAAGGAGATAACCTCCTAGGTTTCTAGTATATGTTTGAATGAAGCAGGTGTAAATATATATATGCCTTTCTACATGTAATTGAATGGTTTTTGATGTGATTACTAATGAAATCTTGGGGCATCCACCATAGAGAGATGAGGAATTTATGATTGGGCTCATTAAGATGGATGAACCAATTATTATTCTACCATATAGAATAGATCCAACAAATATTAAAGAGATCAAGACTCAGCATGAAGAGTTAGGTGATTAGGGATTTATCCAACCAAGTACATAAACTTGGTGTTCTCTTATACCATTTTCTATTAAGGATTATAGTACATTATGCTTATGTTTTGACAGAAATATGTAAAACTAGATGAATGTAAAGAACTGGAATCTGCATCCATATATTGAAACTATTTTGACTAGTTGATAGGTGTTTGTTTTTTCTCAAATATACAACTTAAATCATGGTATCATTAGTTGAGAGTTCAACCTTGTAATATACCAATGACTACTTTTATAAGAAGAAATTATCATTATGATAACTTTGAAATGTCTTATGGGTTAAAAAAACATACCATCAATGTTTATGGACTTGAGCAATAAAATATTCCATCTATACCTGAAATAGATTATGGTTGTGTTTTTGGATGAAATCTCGATGTACCCCAAGACTCATGATGATCATGCCCAATATATTGGCATCATCCGAAGTATACTAAGATATTTCCATCTATATTCCATGTCATCTATGTTTTTTTAGTTGATTGATTAGGTACACTTCTTAGGTCACATAACCTTGGTGGATGTTTTGTCAGTGGACCCAATGAATGTATATGTGGTTGTTTCTTGGGAGAAGCCCCATAATGTGTTTTATATCTATATCATTTGGGGCTTAGTTGGATATTATAAAAGGATTTTCCATGGATTCTACCAATTACAAGAAACCTCTTTTGGTCCTGATCACATAGGGGGTAATGTTTGATTTGTTGGAATCATGCAATAATTATATCTTGGAGTTTAATAAGAACTTGAAATTGATACCAATCATAATCCTATCTATTCGAGGTGATAATTATATGATGTTTTGTGATGCTTCTAGAATCACATGTGGAGAATTTTTTATGTAGTGAGATTGAGTTATGGCATATGGGTATCATTAGTTGAGGCCACATGAATGGAATTACCCTACACATGACCTCAAATTTTTTTGTGGTGGTATATGCTTTGATGTGTTGGTTGAGTTATCTATTGGGTGAAATGATCAAATTGCATAATGATCAAAAGTTCCTAAAATATATATGATCAATGAGATATTTTAATCTCTAGCATCAGAGGTGGGCTGGTTATATGAAGCAATTTTATTTTTAGCTAACATAGATTCTCTAAAAGGGAAATAGCGTTGATGATGCATTATGTAGGGTATCTTTGAATCTTTTAGTTTAGGAGTGAGTGCTGAGAGGATGATGATGACATTGCGGGTTGAGATGCATGTGGTAGTATATGATGGTCTAGAGCATATTTATCTCATATTGGTTTCAATGGAATATATACATTTGATATGTATCAGTGATTGGTAGTCTGAGGATTCCGAATTTTTGACCTTGAGGGAGATCCTTGAAGGTGGGGAGACACCGTCATATTCAATCATATATAATGACAAGATAATATATGTTACAAAGTAGGTCATTTAACCTATGACTATACAGGGGAGTTGAAGCGTGAATTTCAGGCCCCAAAGTGGGTGGTACATCTGGGTGTGACCAAAATATATCGTGACCTATGTAGATAGTATTGGTGTCCGAGCAGGAAAAATAAGATATCGATGTTCTAGACATGCTACTTCTCCTATGAATAGGTAAAGGCTGAGAATTAATAAACCAAGGGTTTACTACCATCATTTCCCATTATAGAATGAAAGTGGGATGAATTTTAAATGGTTATTTCTGGGGGTCTATTGAGGATTCTTCAAAATAATGGCTATATTTGGGTGATTTTAGACGATTTGAGACAGTTAAGGTGCCTCTTACCGTTACGGGGACATTCTTCGTGGAGAAGTTTGGAGGCTTATATGAATGAAAGATGTTATATCTTCATAAAGTTATGTGTACTATATACTCAAACCATTGTGTTTTACTTCATGCTTATAGAAAGGCATACAGAAGGTGCTTGGTCCATAGGTTTTTCTGAGCACATCTTTCTACCCCGAGGTTGATGGAAAATGGGAGTGTACTATAAATGTTCTAGAGGTTATGCTTCGATCATGTGTAATATATTTTAGTGGATCCTAAGAAAATATCATATCCTTTGTGAAGTTCATCTATATCAATAATAATCATGACACTATACAAATGGAACCAAATGATGATCTTAATGGTAGGTCATTCAGATCACCACTATACTGGGTGGAGGCAGGTGATTCAGAGTTATTGGGATTATGTGTCATGCAAGATATTTTAGATCAAGACTATCTGATTCAAAAATATATAACTACGGCTCAAATGATATATAATTAAAATTCTAATGGAAATAGACAACCCCTAGAATTTATAGGTGGTGATTATGAATTATTTTCGGGTTTCACCTTCGTTTAGTAATTGTATGATATGGAGGTAGAGAAAGATGGCACCCAGGTTTGTTGGAAATTTTGAGGTTGTGGATAGAATAATGATGGTGGCATACTGATTGAAACTTCCATATAGATATAGTGATATGAATGATTTTTTCCAGGTGTTTTAACTTTAGTGGTATCACCCTAACCCCTTCATGTGATGTAAGTAGTGGTTATTGAGCTTGAGGTGTAAGAATTATTTGAGAAGCTTCTAATCAGTGTGTTGAATAGCAATGAGAAGGTGTTGCTGGGAATGATCATGTCATTATTTCATATTTTATGGAAACATAACCATGTGGAAGATGATACGTTGGATATATAAGTTAGTATGTGGTCTTAGTGGCCCTGTCTTTTTTTCTTCAGAATCATAGATATGTTTGAATGTACCACTTGATGATAAGCAATTAAAATTGTGGATTTTAGAAGATCCCCTTTATTTCTAGATATTTATTTATTTTTTTAGGCATTATTTTTCCTTTTTTATTTTTATATTATAACCTTGGGAGTATTTTTTTTAAATTGATGAAAATGGGATGGAGGATAGGTTTTGTAAGGTTGTTGCATGGTTTTCCCAAACCGCGTGTCGATCCCAGAAAACCATGTGAACAGAAAATTGGGGGATTCACACAACCAAAACATGGGTTGTCGAACAATACATCCCCTTAATTGTAACTATGAACCCTAAAACCAACCTTGAATAGGTGCATGGTTATTATGAACAGTTTGGAAAACCATGCTCTATTTTCCACAAAATCTTTTATGGTGTTTAATTGGATTGAAATTTTCTTTTAAAAATCTTCAACCCACCATATTAACCCCAAATCTACCCATGGAAGACCATAAACTTTTTTTCCCATTTTTGGTGGCTCCCAGATTCATTTGTAGGGATCCCAACAACCATTATATGTGAATCAAAAAGAGGATTGAATACCTACACCTCCCAAGGTATGTGGTTTATTCCAAATTAGATATCTCTTTCCTCTACTCCTCTTATTTGATAAAAGAGTGATGTTTATCCACTGTAGGTTCTAGATCTAGATCTAGGGCATTCAGATCATGATTTTTTTAATACTGGATATAGGATTCAGATGAATATTGTGTACTTCATCATGGGTTTTACCTATTTTTTTAAATTTGGGGAATTTCATTGGGCGATCATTTGAAAAAAAAATTGAGGTAACACGTCAATAATTCAAATACCAAAGTTTTAATTTAAATTATGTTTTTTATAGTTATATAATTGTTATAGTATGTTTAAAAATTTAATTTGTTAAATTTAATCAATTAATTTAAAGAATTAATTACTAATGGACTATGAATTTTGAGTAATTAATGGATGAATTAATTAATGAGATATTGAGTTTGTGAAATTCATATGATTAATTTATTTTTGAATTTATTTATGTTATTTTGAGAATTTGGAATTTATTTGGATAATTGGATGTAGAATTGATTAATTATATATTGAGTTTGTGGAATTTATATGATTAATTAATTGTTCAATTAATTAATGTGATATTAAGTGTGAGAAATAGATTTGATTAATTCATTTTTCGATTAATTAATGAGATGCTTAGATTTTTTAATTGATTTTGTTATATGATTATATATTTAATTAATAAGATATCAATATTTTAGAATTTATTGAATTAAATTACTTTTCAATTAATTATTAGGATATTGAAATTTTTTATTAGATTAATTAATTGATGAATTAATTATTGGGAATTTTTATGAATTTATAATTGATTAAAATTGTTTAATTTTTTATTGAATTAACTAAGTGATGTTTTGATTATTAGTTGTGTTGAGAAGGTACATGTGGATAAACCTCGATTGGTATTATATATGTGATATATGTGTATAATAGAGATATTGGGCATGGGACACAAACCTATGATCTAAATACCCATGGAGGTCCTAGCCATGTAATTCTAGGCCCAAATGCATGAAAGGGAATATTTTTATGGGATAAGGACTAATGTTCCAAATACCCATGAGGTGTGGGATAGAGTCTGATGCTCCAAAATACCCAGGGGTGCTTAACATGTAGTTTAATTACCATGATATTGGAATTAGACTATGATACCAATTGGAAATCATAATGATTTGAGAAAAATGGATAATGAAATCTCATGTGTCATATTGAATTTTGAATTGAATATATGATATGGTTCTGACTCTGAAAAGGTTTGAAGAATGTATTCAGGATTGGGAGTCATTGGGAACCCGAGGGTTATGTGGTCAAATAGAGAGTAATTAAATAAGTTTAATTTTTTTACTTTATTGCATTTATTATTTATATGACTACATTTAGTTTTTTGATAGGATGTTGTTCTAGACACCTTTGGAAGTGGCATACTAAGTTGTAATCACACCCTACATGGGCTTCCTAATCAATACCTGAATTGATTTTAGGGTTGCAAGATTTGATAATGGAATGGGCCTTGTGATAGATGGATGATATGTGATAGGGAATAGATGAGGGAAATAGACTTTGCGTTGAGACAAGCATAAGATTTTTTTATTGTTTTTATTTATTTCATGGGTTTTCATATTCAAATTTGACACATTTTGTCATGAAATATCTATTTTGTAGTTTTGGATATTGTATTCTTTTTTTGGTCAACATGATATACTAGTATTATTCGGGTTAGGGTTATTTGATTTGGTTATTCCTATTTATTTTTGTTATTGTACTGCTTTGATAAATAGGTTATAGTCTCCTCATGATCGATATTAGAGCCTTGTAGTTAGTTAGTAGCTTCTGGAATATAATGGGATGTGCTTGAGGTCATGTGACCCACCATCTTGGGGAATTGACATGTGGTACCCAAGTCGGGATGTGGGACATTCCAATAAATAAACAACATATATTGATAGATATATTGTCTTTGGAAGAGTAGACATAAAAATAAATTATATAGAATATAAATACATCACTATTATTTAGAATTTCACATTGATCTCCTAAATATTATAGATTTTATAAATATTTATAGCATATCTTGTGGAAAATTAATAAGAAGAATAGTGATCTAGGAAGCCCAGTATGGGAGAGAACATTGAAATAAATCAAAAAATTGGGAGTCATAATACATAACATAATATCATAAATAGGATTTTCATAAGCATTGAAACATGGAATATGAAGATGATATCATAATATAAAATACATGGGGAAGCAGCATAAAATAGTATATCAAAAATCATAAGTTATTTGACATTACCAACAGAGTCATAACAAAGTCAAAAAGTGCAATGGTGGATTGGGCTCACTATTTAATCTATTATATAACATATCATTACATATAAACCATTATCAGATTAATTATATGGATTTTTACTTTTGGACCCACCTAAAATATAAATTAAATTCATATATATACGTTCTATATGTGGAAATTAAACCATGTATATATTGTATTCATGATCAAACCCATGAGAAGGAAGAGGGTTTCATAATTCTAATTCAAGGAATACACAGAGGATAAATCATAAGGATTCCCAAGAAAATAATGAATTAAATCATGTATATGTTCAAATTAGAACAGAAACATATATATATATATATATCATTTAGTTCTATTTTGAATATTTCTTGAAAATGATCTTGGAGAATAAATAAATAATAGGCACAACATGTTAGATTCTTTATGAAGTTAGTAATGGATATTTATATAGAAGGAAATACATATTTATTTTTCATAAAACCAAAATTAAAACATGAATATTATCCATAATATAACGATGATTTTAAAATGGTATTCATGTAATAAATACTTATGATAATGGTAATTATTGACCTTAGAAAAGAAATAATAATTTTCCATTTAATTGGGATTACTTAAAAGGGTAAATTTCCAATGGGATAAGAATCATGTATAACACACACAAAAATTTATTGGTACATAATATGGAAGATAGTTAAGGGCCACTTATAGAAATAAAATATATAAAAAAGAGTAAAAATTTTAAAAAGGGAGAAAAATAAATAGAATGTCTACTAGTGAAAGTCATAATTGAGGTATGTAAGATACATTTTTCCTTAGAAAAAATTCCATTAAATTCCATATAAAAATTAAGGCATGAAATTAAACATCAAAATAAATTAGAAAAATATAATTCATGATATATTATATCATATTTAGTACCTTCAGCAATAAAATATGAATATTTGGATAAATATAAACTATATCTTTATAATGATAATTTGAGTCGAAATCAAATATTCTTGAGTAAAATATAAATAGTAAAACAAAAAAGAGATATATATTGATAATGAAAATAAAATACTATTAAGGTAATATAATTCATAATGATATAAGTCAAATAAAAACCACATACACCATATAAATGTAATATTGTCTATAATTAAAAATAATCCTTAATGAATTTAATTTTAGACAAAGACACTCATGTATAAAGAATCATTATAACAAAAACCACAGAAAGAGAGAGGGAGAGAGATTTTAGATAAATAGAAAAAAACATGAATTTATTGAATACATGGTATTAAACATACAATTTTAATTATTCATGGTATTTAATATTAATTATGTTCATAAAAGAATATTTGTCTCAAATAAAGATGCTTGGAGATGAAACCCTTTCCTTGTTCCATATTTAATCTGTACACGTGCCAAAAATCATGAACAATAAAATTAAGATTATTATATACATTATATTAAACCTTATTCTTCTTTTTAAAATATAAATTTTGACCCCTAATTATTATATTCATTTATTTATCATATATTTTTATAGTTGTTGTTTGTTAAATGAGGTTATTCAGCCATTTTTTAAACACCTTCTCTATTTTTACTATGGAGGAAGAACAATAAAATAGATTAAAAACAGAAAGAATATTAATACTTTTATGGAAATAATTTTTGTATATTGAATATATTTTTAATTCCAACCATTATTCATGGTGATGATTAAGGAAACTCATTGCGCATGGAGGTGATAGTTCACATGTATAAGAGAATAGTGTTTCCATTTCTCAATAAGTAAGAGGCATATAAGCTAAATGATAATATGAAATTTTAGAATCAAATTCATATTATGGATTTATGATTTATTCATATATTACAAACTCTTGGTGATCCATTCATGGTGGTGATTAAAAATAGATGATGTTGTTGTGGTGGCCCATGCAACACACTAATGACACTTTTGTTTTTTCTTTCTAGATAGAGTGGAGTAAATACTGGTTATTAAATTAATATATTAACATATAAATATGAAATTAATACTTATTTTATTATATTGGTATGGATATAAGAAATTGTTAGGTGGGTGATTATTGAAAAAAAACATAACAGGGAGATTATACTTACATTGGAGACTTGAACGTTCCTTAGAAAACATTAATGAAATAAAGGGTGGAGGATCTTGTTTTTTTCTAGGGGAATAAGAAAATGTGACGTAAATATATTAGTGGAAGTATTTAATATGAATATTTAATGGTAGTTTTATTTTTCAAAACAATTATGTGACCCCCTTTTTTAAGAGAGAACATGGCATTTTTGAAACAACCTTTATATTTTAATGATTTTATGATGAATTTACATAATCTACAGATATAAAGTATCAAAATAATGGAATTTGGTGCCTATTTTGGACATGAAATGCTCAAAATATGCGTCTTATATATGTTTTGAACATGTTATAGGGGTTTTTATGCTGACTTTTAGCAATTTTCAATTTTTCTTTTAAACTTTGTATGTTGTTTTTAACTAAATGATTTTATGATATATTAAAAAAATTAACATAACCCTTATAACCAAATTTGATTGTAAAAAATGTACATTATATTTAATCGAATTAATTTTATAAATATTATAAAATAAATTTTTTAATTAAACCAGCTAATGTGTAGATAAATGATTTCCATATAAAATTGACATTTTGGCCATTATAAATTATTAATACAATTTTGTTTTGATTTAAAATTAAATGAGTATTAAAATTTTTATTTATGTTTTTTAGAAATAATATAATAGTCATTATTTTTATTTGTTAATTTTATTTTATTTGATATAAATTCCAGGATTTCAATAAAATAAATTTTTTAAAATAATCACTTCACCTTATCATGGTAATTAGAATTAATCCAAATTATATATATATTATACCTAAAAAAGGAAATTGGCAATATAAAATTATATTAAAATTATTATATCAATCATAAGAATGATTTTACAAAATAATCTTTCTATTTTTGTAGAAATTAATCTTATGTTCAGCGAATGTACCTTATAAAAACCTGTTTTTAAGAAAAGTGATTTTGTAGCATAATTTTTATGTATGAAAAAAAATTCATTGTTATTGATTATAAGGATATTTATATGAATATTATTTGTCATGTAATATTAATGTTTCATTAAATTTATCCAGAAAACATTATTTCTCTATCCATAAATTTAATTAAATAAAGAGATCGAATTGAGTATCTTTAAAATTTTTGTTGATTATATTTACTAAGATTAATAGGTTTTAAAAATTGATATTTAAATTTTTAAACTATAAATTTTAACATATAAATATATATATTTTATTCAAATGGTTTTAAAAATATATATCTCATATAAATGTGATAATTCATGAAAAATATGTATTTATCAATATTCACTTAAAAATTGATTATTTTTAAAAGAATAAAAACAATCTAACTATGTATATATTGATATTATAAATTAAATAATAAAATATGTTTTATTAACAAAAAATTAATTAATTTATAGAAATTTGATACAACATAAATGTGCATGTTGGGAAACCACATATTTTATGAAAACATATTTCTTACGAATAACATGAATGTATTCATATATAGTGTCAGGAATTATATATTTTATTGTTGATAAATTATGTTATATGTATATTAAATTCATATCTAAATGTGGTAAAATTTCATTTTAATATAGGAATTAATATCTCAAAAAAGAAGTTCTTTAGCATAAAATGAATTTTGTGTTTTTTAGATCATTTTATTATACAGATAATGATTATATGTTGAAATCATACAAATTTAAATTTAAAAATCCTTTAGTAACCTCCAAAAAACATATAAGGGTAATGTAAATGGTTGTGGAATTTTCATGAGGTGAATTGACTAGAACGAAGTATGGTGTGATCTCTATAATATTATGCCTTACTCGTAAGGGATTTTTATCCATCCTTAGATTATCTGTTTCATCATGGGATTGGTCAATTAAAACTTATTAAAGATACCTCTATTCTATAAAAATAATAATAGGGTTATTTCAGAAGTCTTATTAATTTGGTTTATATTTTATCCCACATTATTGGTTGATTTTTTATATGGATACATAAATTTATACTATCTAAATTAACTAGTAATTTTCAATGTTCATAATTAATATTCAAAATATATCAATTTTTTTCTTCTGTAGAGCGTGATAAATATATTTGATATTTTATTTATTTAATACGAATATACAGTGAAATCATAGGTCATTCCATTCTCCCTTCATTAAATAAATTTTTTCATAATAATATAAATTAATCCCAAATAATAAAATTATTTGATATTTTTCTTAACATATTAATCCTTGGAGATAAATAATCTAATAATATATATAACATAATTATTTAGGTTATACAATGATATTTATCTTTCATAAAACATCATTGAACATTCAATTAATAATTAACCCAGACATGTATACACCATAATAATATATTCTTTGTAACTCACCTTTATTATAACCATATGGTTCACTAAGAATTTAAAACAAACTGAAATCACATATTCCATCAAAAATCGACATTATCTTTAACCCACAAATGGTTTTGACAATAATTTAATAAATTCACACACTATTCAAGATATATATATCATAATCGTAATAAAAATGAGACAAACATAACAAAAAATATCATAAATTAATTATCAATAAAAAATTACTAATATTTCCTAACATAGTTTTTTAAAATCTATCAACCCCTTATTACCTATAAAACATGAATATATTAAAGATAAGAGTTATTCATAACTAAATAATGTGTTCTTAAACAGTTATCCAAAAAAATATAAACTTGACAGTAAATCATTTTTTAAGTTTATTGATAAAATTTAATAAATGTTTTAATAATTTTGAATAAGTAATATTAAATAAAAATAAATAAATGATTTATTATCCCTCCTATATTTTGTAATATACATTAATATCATTGATAAATATCTCTGGATAATAAAAAGAAGATCACAACATCAATATTCATTTTTTATGATGTCTACCTCACTACAATTTTTAGGACTATAAAGCAATATATATCTATCATAAGAGGAATATACTATTATTCTAAATCATTTAATTATTCTCTCTTAATTAGTTATAATAAATAGTGGTTTCTAGATACATACTATTATATAATTTATTTACTTGATCTTGTTTCAACCATATTCTAAAACCAAAAATGTCTATCAACATAACATGTGTAAATGATTATATATTTAAATATATTATAAATCTAAATCTAAAGATGTATTCTACAATGGAACCATTATTAAAACATATAGTAATTTTATTTCAACTATAAAATATTTTTTCATCGTATAACTCTTTTTGTTTATCCTTTGTTACATTAAGTTGGTTTGTCATGAAACACTCAAAAAATTCCATAGATGTACGAGAAAATAAAAACCAACATACTTGTCTAATGTGTATATAACAAACCAAACAACATCCCCTTGATGTATCTCTCTATCTTTGTAGCTCGGCCTATTTTTGGGAACAATGTGATGATTGATATAATAACCAAGCTACTCCCTCTAGTTTTATTATACCTAGTTATAACTTTAAAATATCATTCATCCACTTTCTAGTATAATTAATGTGTTGTATTTTCTAGGAAACCACACAACCTCTTATTTACTAACAAATAAAGATATTATCATATTCATAGACATGTCCCTTAAAATTCTCCCTAGATTTTTCATTAATGTTATATACTAACAATATTAAAAAATAAATATTCCATCCATTTAAACTAACTAATGATACCATGCCTCAAACCCAAATTATTTAATAATTCTTAACATAATTTTCCGTTAAATATAGATAGAGGATTGAGGGGTTTGGTGGATTTTTAGGAGTATAAATTAAAATAAATCATCAAAAACAAAAAAACAACATGCTTATTTAAAACTACACACATATATATTATCTCCCATATATATTCTAAAATATAAATTTTTTTACTAGGGAATCTAAATAAATAATAGGGTGGGCTAGAAAGCCTATTAATAGTGAAAACATTGAAATAAAACATATATTTATTGTCAAAAAGGCATAAAATATTATAATAAGGTGGATGAACATATGTATGGAAATAAGGAATAAGGAAATGATAACATCAGTTATTGAACAAGTAATAACATTTTAAAACATTATATTAAAAAATAAGTAAAGGGTCACAACCAAGACAATCATAATAAAGTTAATAATATCCTGTAGTGGGTATGGTTCACTCTCAAATCCCCTATATAAAATATCATGAGATACAATGTAATACCTAAGGAATTAGAGTAGTATACAAATCCAGGAAAACCATAAATATAATTGAAAACATTACATACCTATTTCACATGGGGAAAATGAACCATACAAAAATCACAAGCATGATCAAACCCATGAGATGAAAGTAGATTTCATAATTATTATTTAAGGAATAAAAAATGGCTGAACCATAATGATTCCCACAAAAATAATGAATTAAACAATTTGGATGTTAATATTTTAAATTGGATCTTAGTTGTTGATAATTGGGCTCTAATATAGATATTTTTTTGAGAAATGTCTCATATAAGACTGCTAAACAATATACCACTTCGCTGAAGCATTTTGAATATGTAAATGATTGTATTAATGAAGGAATAACTATATTGTTTTATATAATACAAGAAATTTACCAATTGGGTTTAAAAAAAATATAATTATGGTTTTTATAATGAATTCATTGATTAAAAATATTTTATGGTGGTGATGTATGACATAATAATAAATATTTTAATGTTCCATTAAGTTGAGTTTTCAAAAAATTTGGAATTCAAAAGGAAAATTAACCATGAATAGCCCCAAAAATGAAAGGGATATTTATGCAGAAATAAATTTAACGGTGTTATATTTAAAAAATAACAAGTTGAACTTGAGAAAAATATTTTAGTAAATAAAAAAAATAAATGGAATGTTGAACCAATAATCCATAAACACAGTACAGAAGATACCTTATGACATAGGTAAAAATTCAATCAAAGGACCTATAAATTGAAGGTTATTAATTCAAAATTCAAGTAAAATTAATAAAATATAATTCATGAAATATTATATCAAATATAAAATATACACATCCCTTAAATAATAATATTTTTATAAATACAATCTTTGTCTCATTAAAGGGGAGTTGAGATGAAATCCTTTATGAATTGAGAAATATATTAATGAAAACACATAAAAGGCATTACAGATTGATTTGAAAATAACATACCATTAATAGAAGATAAATCATGATATAATGTGACAAATTGGATATATATAAACCATATAAATTTAAATTAGTGCATAAAGGAATCAAATACTGATAAAGGGAATTAGAGATGAAAATACATACAACTTATCAAAAATTTGAATAAAAGCACTTGAAATAGAATAAAATATATGTTAAATTTAAAATAAAATTAATAATGATAATAAATGATATTATAAATTGAAATAATAGTATTTAAAACCATTTTCAAAAAATTATATGCATAAAACAACAAGTGCATCAGAGAATGATGTTTTCAGATTAAGCCCTTACGTTGTTTTAGATTCAATATGTGAATATGCATATCACATTGAATAATAATATTAATATTATTATAAATATTATAAGGATCATTTTATTCATTATTTAATTTAATATGAATGTACTGTATTCCTATTTAATTTATTTATTATATATTTTTAATTCCAATGTCCGTTCCTTGAGGTTGTTTGGTCATTTTTTTGTAACTCATTCTATATGTTGGCCTTTGTAGAAATTTTTTATAATAGTTTCATAATGTATATAATGTTATTAATGTGATAGAATTTGTTTATATATTTTATATATTTTAAAGTTATCCAGGAATGGTGGTGATGATAAATGAAACTCATTTCTATAAGTGTACATAGATCGTATGTACACATGGATTATTGGTTCAATCCACCATTTTACTCTTATTTATATTGATGGAAGTGTCATGGGGGCTTCCTAATGGACCATTAATTACTTAAGAGTCATTATGGGTCTTTAGTGGTTGAAATTTCAGTTATAGAACATTTTTTCAAAGGTATCCGTGTGTTACCACAATAAAATAGAAAATAATTAGGAAAGGTGTATACGTAAGTTTTTTGAAAATATTTTATTTAATTTTTATATAAAAATTTCACATTGATTGTACACGTCTAGAGCCTTTTATAGAAGAAACATGAAGGATGACTTTTTATGGCTAAGAGGTCCCAAAATCATAATCCAATGTATAATGTTCAATTTTTAAATTAATTTTTTATATCCATATATAATTTATTTAATGAATGATCATATGAGTTCTATTTCATATGCAGGTGGAATCACCTCAATTGGAGGAGTGTCACCTGACTTATTTTTATGTTACAGTGTTTGGGATCATGCTATCTACCCAAAAAATTGTTTAAATTATTGATTGTTTGGGTATCATGTATTTAAATAACCTCTAGGTAATTAAAAAATATAAATAATTTAAATAAAGGAATAAAAAAAATTAAAAACTGAAATTGGACTTGTATTTTAAATTTTATACCCAAAATACCCTTGTGATAAAAATCCGTCAAATTCCAGAATTATGAAATTTTTATATTTTATTTCGAAACACAATATTAATACAAAATTTTCCCATTGAAATTTTTTAAGTTATAATTAATTTAAATACAAAAATAAATTGGAATAAATTGGATCTATCAATTCCCCAAAAACATAATCCACACTTTTCCTCAAGTATAAAGTCTCAAAATTGAATTCTGAGGAAACCAATTTTTCCAACATTCAAATTCAAAAGTAATAAAATCAAACAATTTTCAATGTAAAATAATAATTTTAAAAATACACATAATATAGATATTTAAAATCCCTTTACGAAGAAATAAATATATCATATATTTTAAATTCCCCTTTTGAAAAATGATGGATCTTATAATTTAATTCATTCTAGGTCCTCCATATATAATTATTAAATATGCTAAGTCATGATTTTCCTCACTATAATATTTTATCTAAACTCTCAAGATACAATTCATGTGGAGTTATTCTGATAACATAAAAACAAGAACATTATCTATAAGATTTTAAAGGAAATACTTTCACCACTCTGTGATGAAAAAATTCACATAAATATATGAGGGCCTTTATTACAAGTACAAATGACTCTACGACTTAAGTTTGGTAGGAATTTATTTTTTAAAATTTATGTTTCAAAGGAGGAGGATTATCTCTTATGTAAAATGTATTATATCAAAAAATAAATGTTTAATGAAATTATTCCTTTTAAATTAACAACTCATAGTTCCCCAAATCTCATGGTAATGATTATGACCAATTATAGAATATTGAATGATTTTTGAACCCTCCTAAATATATTGTTTAATTTTAGGCATTTTTTTCAAATAAAATTTCAAATTTTTTTTCTTTTTATAATGTTATAATTTCAAATAAAACTCATATCCACCACATATCCATTAATGATAAAAACCACATGTTTAGTAATGGTGATTTTTGGGTATCCTAAATCATGAACCAATTTATCATTTTTTGGTATCTTATTTTATATTCATTATTTTTATTCTATAGGGGAAAAAAATATTGTACACTGAATGAATCAACAATATTAATTTCCCATAATAAGATCTTCAAATTTTTTCCCTCAAAATTTGTTCCATCCCTTCCCCCATTAGTCCCTTCAACCCAAAAATTCAATTATTAAAAATCATGAAGATACTAAGTGGAGGGTAGGAATGGATAAAACTATCTTCAAACATATATCATTCATATAATGGTTATTCATGGACTCTATGGCCTATGTAAGTATTAATTTCAATTTGGTATTTTGAGGATAATGTCTTATAATGATATTATTAAATCATTTTAAATGTGTTTTTGTACAATAATAGATTTGACATGTTCAATTGCATGTTCTTGTTAGTGACATTCCCCAATATCACTAGATAAATACGTAGAAGAATAAATAAGTTGTATCCGGTCTCAAAAACCACTACGAATGAGAATTATAACATTGGACAATCACTTAATGCATGAAAAATAATAAAAAAATGAATACACATGAATTTTATAGATTCAAATAATGAAAAAAATGGTTGAGAAATTTTATTCACATTAATAAATCAATTCCCTAAAATCATGAGCCCTCATGTCCATATCCATGCTTCAATTTAAAAATTAAATTCCCCATTTTACCCATTCAATTTCATTATCTTTGAAATATAAAAAATATCCTCACATGATTCTTAAGAAACTCATGTCTTTTTGATAATCCAATTAAATCACAATTCAAGTACGTGCATCCAATTTAAACATGAACGCTCACAAAATGTTTTTGAGAAAAATGTTTTGGTGTTTAAAAGATACAAAATAAAAAATTAAGTGTCTTTTGAAATAAAGATTATGTTCTCTACCTCTACTATTTGGGATCTCCTTCTTCAATCATTATACTACAAAATATAATTACTCATTTACTCATAGGGATTATGTAATTTAATCTCAAAATGAAAAATCATAGTGGGCCGCATGCTAGACTAATCCAAAAATAGAAATATAAATCTACAATTATATGATTGAAATTGAAATCACAAGAATTTAGGGAATGAACAAATATTGGTATGATCCTCCAAGTGGGCCCTGAATTTTTACTACCTCCAAAATATGAGTGCCATCTGTTATCCAAAATCAGTCAGTGGGTGGATTTTCTTGAATTTGAACCACCACATGTGGTTCCTTGTAGAATGGGATTATGATTATTATTTGGGGAGGACTACAGGTATAAAATAATTCAGATCATTCTCATTTTCAATGTCGTACAACTTGTGTGGTGGGGGTGGGATGTTGAATGGAATGTACTCAACCTTGGTTTCTACTTATAAAACATTCACATCACTATCTAGTGGTGTCTATAGATTTGATCCAATAAATTAATAATCAAAGGTATATTAAAAATTTAAATTTTAAGTATTAATTTAAAAAGGATACCATTTAATTTTGGAAACTTGTTTCTCTTGTTCTTTTGAAAAAGACACTTTGATCTATTCTTTGTACTCCCTCTGGTAAATATTCAATATCTCTTGGTTGATATGGGTGTTCCTCAATAGGTTAAATTTTATTATCCTATTTATCCTCCAACACATAATAAGAGCCATATGAGTCTAAAAATTCAAAACATTGGGATTAATACTCAAATTAGTTTCAATAAAATTAAATTAGTCTTAGATTAAGAATGTTTCATCTCCCTAAGTCAATTGGTCTTGAATCTCTTTTTCTATGGAAAAATCTTCTTGGTGTTGATCATATCTGGATATAAGTAGTTAGTCGGGCTCCTCCATCTATTATTTGAATTCAACCAATTGGGTAGATTATACATACATATCAAGGGAGATATGAAATGGCTATCGTTCTTCTTATGTGAACATTTTGGGGATATCATGTAGTTCCTCACATTTTTTTCAGAATATATCCAGTTCATGTTGATCTTGCCCGTGTAGATCATTAGTAATTTCCTGTTCATGTATCACTCATTAAAATGTCTGATCAAGGATGAATGAATCTTCACAGAGCTCCACTTTTTCCTCAAGGGGATCTTTAATTTCAATGATGAGTGTTAAAATTTCTTCCACCACTACCTTTGGTTCTTTCCCGAGATTACTGTCGGGTTTCTCCATTAATGTGTGGAAATATTGAAACTCCCTTTATTCTTTTATTTCTTGATGTTATATGTCTTATCCATATTATTACATGTGGGATCAATTATAACCATCTTGGTATTTTTAATTTTTCTTTTGTTGATGCAACTGTTAGTTATATATCCATGTATAATAATCCTTTTTTAAATACACCATGTAAATTTGAGTTTTTTATATTTGTTCAGTAAAGATAAAAATGAAATATATTTAAAAAAACAATTTTAAAAAAACAATTGACCTAAATAACATTTAAATCCCTTGAAAAAGAAACTAGTTTTTATGAACACTTGAAATAGTGTGTGGGAAAATAAAATTTATATTCCAAATACAATATAGATGCTGACTAGGGTTATCTCACTAGAGTAGCATCGCAGTCAGTTCAATCACTGATTCAAATTTACCTAGTATATTTTTTTATTATTTATTCCAAATAATGGTTTTAGGGTTTTGGTAAATTCTGAAATTAAAACAATATAATGAATAATTGAAATCTTAAGGTAGATTAATACATAAGGTAATTAGGGAAGAATGGTCTTTGTTCAGGGTTTGATAACATGGGTTCATTCATTGTTTATTTTTTTCTGAATTCAATATAATAATTCAATTTTTGAAACCTCATTAATTAATTAATTAAAATTGATTTGTTTATTGTGATAATTTATCATTCCTTTTGTATACGAAACACCACGAAAATTAAAATTAAAATAGGATAAAACCTTAACTGTGAATTCATTTCCTAAAACACCCGGCTCCACCGTAGGTCATTTCATATCTTCCTAAAACCCTAACTATACCGTATTAAGGGTTTGATCGAGAGAAGGGAGGGGAATTGAAATAATCAATGAATAGTAATTAAATTGGAAATTATTTTAGGGTGGATGAGTACATAAACCAATTAATACTCCATCATCCATCACAAAAATATTTAAAACATGTTCATATTTTTCATAATAACAAAGAACCTACAAAAACCTCCCCATGTACAATCCCTAGGGTAGTCACCTTCCATTGAAAACTGAATAGAGATCCTGAGGGAATGACTGGATAGATAAACATAATTACAGTTTGTAGATAAATATATATGAAAAAAGAAAATAAAAAACTTTAATATAAAAAATATGGAATGATTACATGGGAAATGAAAAATAAAAAAAATAAATAAAAAATAAAAAATCATTGAATTCCTCCAAATATTGTCTATATAATTTATGTAACTCTGAATCCACCATTTTACTCTTATTTAAAGTCATGTAAGTTTCCTTTGGGTATCATAATAGATCATTAATGACTCAAGAGTCAGGATAGGTCTTTATTGGTTGAAATTTCAATTACAGAACATTCCATAAAATGTATTTGCATATTATCCTAAAAAAAGGCTTAATTGATGACTTCTATCTTCATAGAATTTGTTTGCAAATATGTTTTTACGTTTTCCTTAAAATTTCACATTTAATAGAAACTTATAGAGAATCTGATGAAATAAATATTGTGGATGATTTTTTGGCTGATAATTCCACATATACTCTTTCAATGTATACTGTTCAATTTCTACATTAATTTTTTAATAACACCATATAATTTATTTTCAGAATTCCATTATGAGTCCTATTTCATATG
Organism: Viscum album; assembly: GCA_963277665.1. NCBI lineage: Eukaryota > Viridiplantae > Streptophyta > Magnoliopsida > Santalales > Viscaceae > Viscum > Viscum album. The sequence continues at coordinate 1,773,131,866 of OY728152.1, forward strand.
CTGATCGATTCACCTCATGTGGAGGTGTGCAGACCGACTTATTCATCTATTATGAGGGTGAGGTATATGATGTCCGCTCGAACAATTTTTCAAATTGATTAATTTTTTCTGGCCTCATGTATTTTGAATTAGCTCTTGGTTATGGAGAAAAGTTTGAAGAAAATAAAGAAATAAATAATATTAAATATAATCACTAAAATTAAAATTTCTTCCCAAAATACCCTTCAAATAAAAATCTATCAAATTTCCACAATTAACCAATTTTTATATTTTTCCTCAAAATACACATTTAATCGAAAATTATTGTAAATAATCTAAAATTGATAAATTAGAATGGTTTAAATAATATCAATACATATAAAAAAATATGAAAAATATTATATCTATCACCCTTTGACATGTAATATCATGAATAATTCATAATTGACTTTATTTAATGTTTCAATTTTAATTATTTCTTCGAATATGATTTTGATTAGATGATATATATTGGTAAAGAACACTATAACTCAATTTATTTAATAGGTTTATATTAATTCTTAAACATCATTGATATTATAATATTATATGTTTGAGGATATTTTATTATATTAAATTGAGTTTCTACTTGTTTTATGTGTATTTATAGTTGATACACATTATTGATTTATTGATTTATTCTCCCTTAAACATTATATTCATTTTATGATTTTATTTCACAATATTATCCAAATAGTGATTGTTTATTATTGACTCTTAGTTGGAGGAAATTATTTGAACAATGTATAATTATACCACTTAATTTTTTTTACCCTTTGGATATTCAAGATAATTTCAATTTATAGTTCTATTTTCCAACTCTTTAGTACTTAATATTTTGAGAAAATGTTTTAATAAAATTTTACATCATTTCACTCTTCTATTGATAATATTTTTTTCTTCCAAGACCATTTTTATCAAAAAAACAATTACCATTTAAAAACAACTTATTAAATATATTTTAACAATTTTTTAATTTTTAAAAATTGTTTTGAATGAAATCATTATATTGTTAAAAAAATTCAAGTATGGATTCTACCAAAAATTTGAATGAAATATTTATTTTAACATACTCTTCTAGTATTGAATTTCCATATTTCCTGAACACTATAATGTTTTAAATAATCATTTATATGTTTCAAATATTAATTTTAATAAAAATAAATAATTTTTTTTGAATGTTATGTTTTTGAAATTTATTTTCAAAATAAACAAGAGAATTTCTATAATAACACTTTTAAATAAATTTTTATTGTAATTTTATCAATTAAAGAAAAAACCCTTTATTTTAATTATAATAAACTGGGTACATGGTGTATTGATTCCATACTTATTCTCCTTCTAGATGGTTTAAAATAATTTTGAACAAGGATATTATTGGCATTCAGTACCTTGATTTATTTTTATAGTCAATAACATTTTATTGAAATGTTCACATTCCTGTTATCATTGGATATTAAACATACATTAAATATATATTTTATTTATCATAGATACGTTTATTGTATAAACCATATATCAATTTTTTATATGGTGTTCTATATTGAAAGTCATTTGTTTATGTAGGGAAATATTTTTATGTCTGTATTCATTGGTCAGTACAATTATTTGTTGATAAGGCTCATTTTTTATGAATTAAACTATTTATTCAAGATATAAGGAAGGATTATGACACTAAAAATATTGGTGGGGACCCATTAATTATATAACATTGATTCATTTGTAGTGACATGGGATGAATCAGTTGGCTATTAATAGTTTAATTGATTTTTACCCATTAGTTTTAGTCATCCTTGGGGATAAATCATGAGGATAGATTTATCATGTTAATGTGAAACATGAAGACCAATTATTAAGCATTTAATTAATTATGAATTCTTTTATTATTATCCATGATATTATTTTCTATGATATTCTCTCTGGATGCATTTTATTCTCAATTTATTGATTATATGGAATTTTTTATGTTATTTGCATTATCATATTGATCATTCCTTATCCATTTATTATAGTCATGTTATTTATTAAATGTAATTTTTATTTACATTTATATATTGATTATTATAGTAAAATTATTTAAATGGAATGTGTGTTAAATTTTATAAATTTTCTTTTTGACATGGCTCATTGATTTACTATACCTTCTATTATACATGACAATTACTAAGTATTTGAGATCACTATTATTTTCTATCCTTTCCTATGAATCCAAGAAGTGTACAATGAAATATATGAATGAATATTCTAGAGGTAATTATGACATTCTCAATAAAATTTTCTAATTTATGTATTCCAATTTTACGTGGGAATCATATATCAATCTAGTTCTCCAAAACTAAAAATGTTTTTAGTTCATTGGGATATGATTACTTGTATTTAATGATAATGTTATAATGTATGCACCATCTACACGTTTCTGGGGGTTGTGTTTCTAAAATTTTTATCATAGTAAGTTTAATAGAATCCTTAGGAACTAAATTTTGGAATATCATAGATTAAGGAATATAACCCGATGATAAACATTGGAGGAATGTATATAAGAACATCTAGTAGTATTTTGAATGGAATAAATTATGTGGATTGTACTAAAATTACATACCTTTATGGATACTACAATTGTATGTGGTTCAATGACATGTTTACCTAGGGGTAATAACTCTCAAAATGGTGCATTTCACTTTACACAATCATCACCTAGTGAAAAACTATAAGAATTATTGAACACCTGGATAGACACTAATAAGGTATATAAATAGGATAATTCACATTTTTTTATAAACCATTACAAATAATTTTAATAAATTATGAGAAATAATGGCCTAGGATTAATATAATGTGTCATATATTAAAAAAACAGATTCATGATTTAATTATCCTATAATTGATTATATTATTTTTACACTACGATTCTTATTTCTCGCATTATTCTTTTTGGTTTTAGTAAATGGATAGAAACTAATGGAATCATGTTAATAGTGAATATAATTTAAAGAGGTGTTATACTAATAAAAAATGGAATAATGACTGGACTGAATGATATTGTGATTATTCATAGTTATTTTCCCAAAATATGATTAACAACATTCCTTAACCAAACCCATGACTCGCTAAGGAAGACAAGGATGAGGTTCTCTATGAGTTAATGTGATGGATATCATAAATGAATGAATAATCGATGTCTATCATTTTAGAAATGTGTAAGGAGAAACTCATGAAGGATTAATGATGGTATAGGAAAATGATGTATGCATGGAAAGGATGTGCATACATGAAATAATTGCTAAGAAAAAAATGAAGTGTATGGTGTAAGGAAATAAATATCTTCATTGGGATCCATTTATAGTTCATTATATTAAAATATGGGATTCTAGGTATTATCAGTGTCAATTCCATTTTCTAAATGTTAAGCCCAAAACTTGGAAGGACATATGTTGAAATAAAATGAATGAAGTATTTATGTATTGGGATTTAAGAAGTTAAAATTTAGAAACATTTTTAATATTGGTATTTTGGTTATAATAATCCTAAAACATGTTATGATTGTGTTTAATTTTAGATTCATAGGTGTCTTCATAAATAAAAGTGTTATATATACCAACATTGGTTTTTAGTTTATCTACTATTATAAATTTAATGTCTTAAACCCCCGATTTATATTTTATGTGATGGGATTCTACTATGATTAATGACATTTATGATGAAATTTATGGAAATTAGATGTTTTAGTGGAAAATATATTTGAGAAATAATTATTTTACATTTTATATACATAATTTTAAATGTAATGATATCCTATAGAGTTAACATGACCATTAATGACATTGTAATAATACTAAAATAATATTATTATTCATTATGAGAAAATTTATTATTTAAAACCACTAAAAAAGATAATATATTAAAAAAATTTATATTAAGGATGTCCATCATGTTTTTTTGGGGATTTTAATCAGAATTATATTAATTTAGTTTTAGAAGAAGTACAACCATCATGCTGGGTGACAACCCTTAATGTCTGGAAAGTCCATGGTTCCTGAAGCCATGATATAAATACATTAATGGTTTAGAACCTTACACAGGCATACATGATATCATTATTAATATATAAATAGTTAAAGAAACCTAAAAATAAATATTTATCTTGAACCAGTGGTGTTACTGTTGAGGTAAAGATGTTAATTTTTTATATTGAATAACATATACTAACCATACTTATTTTGGAAAATAGTTAGAGACTGATGGAAATAGATATAACCCATTTATATATCTTATGATCTGTTAATAGTTAAATTTAGTGTTTTGGGCATAAAATTTTTATTTTTGGGATTTTAATTTCTTGGAGTATGTGATGGATTGTAAATTTATTGAATAATATCCAATAGATGAAATTTTTCTTATGAAATATAAATGTATCAAGTAAGTATATTTCCATATATTCATTTATATTAAAATAATTCCTCAATTTTTTGAAAAGTATCATAAATATGATATCATATTACATTCATATCTGATGAATCATTTTTTATCTTAAATAATAAAAAATTTAGGGGTTTTAGGTCAATAAATATTTGTATATATTTCACCTTCTCGTGAATAATGACATCAATCACTCATTATAATTATTTATGTTTTCCCTCCATTTCCATAACATCAATTTCTACCAATGTTCTACTATAATGAAACCAATTGACATGTTATTCTATATGAACTTTTTACAACTCTTTATATCAGACTAAGAGGATGTATTATTAACCATTTTAAAATATTGGTTTTTAAAAAATGGTATATAAAAAATTTCATTCCATTGATTAAAAGGATCATGTTTAAATTGCGCGAATTCAATTTATTTTAGGTGGGTTGAATATAACACCCTAAAATTATAAAACTAGACCATTGTATATGATACAATATAAAAACCAAAAACCAGGATTATAGGAGAATATAACTCCCTAAGTCATTTAAATATACATTTTATAATAAATATAATTTCATCGATAGGTTATGATGCATAAAATAACGGGATTAAAGGAAACATGATACATTATTAAAATGTTATTTAAACATTTACCTTATAACATGACATTAAATTAGTGGGTAAAAATGGTAATAACAAAATTATAATAATTATATGGTTTAACATGTAAAAACAAATTACATTTGTTATCTATTTATTAGGAATAAAATAAAAATAATATGAAAGAAAAAAAATATTTTATAAAAATAGTATTTTTTTATCAGGAGTTTTAATCGATAATTTCACACAAAATTTTAAAATAAATTATAAATGATTTATAATTTTTTTAAAAAATAAACTTTATTTTTCAAAATTGAATTTCCAAAATTATCTGAAGGTGATTTATTTTGTATTTTTTATAATGGTTTAATTTTTTATGAAACGGGAAAAATTATTGAAATTAAATTTAAAAATAACTTTTCATTTAAATATATTATTATTAAAAATATTATTTTGACTTTTATTTAATGTAAAATTAGTACATTTTTATAGGATTTAAACAAATTTATTCCATTTAAATAAATTTAATATTGAATTTTGTTATTAAAAAATTGTAAACATTTAGACATTTATTCTTTAAAATACCAACATTCCTATCATGACTGTGAGATTGCTTTTAAATTAAAATTTTCCACATATGTGAATAGAATTTTGAATAATTGATTTGATATTTTGAATCAAAATAATTTTTATTATTTAAGAGTTGAATTGACCTAAAAACATGTCTAAAATATATTGGATTGAAATATTTATACCATATCTATCATAGGATTGATAATTGGCTATTCTAGAGTATTGTGTAATGATAAAAATGTGGGTATGATTGAATCAATTTCAAAAATTATAAGCCTTCCACTCACCATTTTTATATAAATTCACCCACTCTTCAATCTTATTTAAAACATAAGCTGAATTTGAGTTATCCATGAACTACACAAATCACTTCCCGAATTCCTTAACAAATAACTAGAAGTCTTATTTTGGTCATAAATAATACTGAGTAAGTATTTTGTAAAAACATAGGTAGGATACTCGAGGAAGATGTGATCTTCTTCAATTAGAATCATTATTTTATATCATTCCATAAACACTTTAATTAAAATTTAAAAATTATGATATAATAAAATTAGTATTTCATATAAATTATGATCGTTTGATGTTATGTTAATGAACTAGAACCATTCTCACCTCTATAAAACTGGTTACAAAATTATCATTCATGTTTATGGTGAACTACCGCCTAACTAACTGATGTCATTCATTTTAATATTTCCACATTTCAAGGTTAGGTATGATGATGGACATAAGAAATATATATATGATATTTATTACATAATAATACATGTAGAGTGATTATATCATATATTACTTTTTTACATCCAAATCTAAAAGGGATACGATGGCATTTCTCATGTGTACAATGAACTACTACATCACTAAGTGATGTGATTCATCTGTCAATAATGGTTTACATTGAATGTTATAATGTTAAATTAAATTAATAAATGAGATTTAAATGAAAAATTAGTATATTAATGAATTATTTGTCATTTTGAAAATATAATATATCATTTTACTTATTATAATGATATATGATATTGTCGCTCATGTTTGTGTGGACTACAACATTAATGATGTGATGTGAATATATTTTCATCGCCAAAAAACATATTATATATATATATATATATTTAAATAAATAATATTTTAATTATTATATTATGATCGTTGTATAAAAAAATATTATTTACCTCCTTTCACTTATGATCATTGAAAAATGGAAACGTTACTCACGTGTACGTATAGCCTACAGTCTCCGTGATCATAACATAGTTCATTTCTCAAAACCATATATCATCATTGATAATTAAAGTATAATATATGTATAAATATGATAATTATATCAGTATTATTATAATGGTTATGATAGTACAATATAATAGAATTTTTATCTGAATATTACATGATGAAATATGAAAGAAAAAATAAGTAAATTAACACCCCAAACAATAAATACCGTTATATATTATTAAGGAATAAATGATAAGATTTTATAAAAGGAAAATATGTGATATTATAAATATTAATATGGTTATTTTATAAGTTAGTAACATGTTTAAAATCACTATGAAGGATGTTATATCTTATTCAATCAAAAAGAAGCATAAAGTAAGGGAATTCATCTCAATTTCCCTTCATTGAAGAATATTATAATGTTATGCACATAATTTATTTTATATTGTGTATATATTTACCATTTTATATCTAATATCTTTAATAATTATTTATTCAGAAAATTTTAATTTACAATTCTAATTATTGAATCCAATAAGATTTTCATTAAAAGTTACCATGTGGTAAATAATTTCATAAATAAAGTTCTTTATTTGGGTTATATTATATCCTTGTCATCTTAAATATTATAATATACTGGTTTTGATGACATTTGATTATTTATATTAATTTTATAATTGTTTTATGTGTATTTATATTTGATATACATAATTGATTTATTGAATAAATCCCACTTCAACTTTAGGAACAGTTTTAGGATTTATTAAAATGGATCATTCTAATCAACCTGGTTTATTTTTTAATTTTAGTTGAGGGAAATTATTTGATCATTATATAATAAACAATTTAGTTTTTTTCCATATGGTTATTACATATATTTTTATGAAATAGTACAATTTCTCATCTCATTATTAATTAAAATTAATGAGTGTTTAATAAGAAAATCCAATTTCATTTCTCTCACAACTCATATATCTATTTTAAAAAAAAAATCAAAAAATGTCTTGATAATTTATTTTAATATTTCTAAAATGATTTATTAAAAACATTCATTTCCCATTTTTACTTTTAAAAAAACAGAAAATAATCATTGTGTCATTTTTGAATAATGCACATTTGGATTTTACTAAAAATGGATATAATATTCATTTTAACGCACTCGACATGTGTGGAATTTCCATACATTATGACCCCTAAAATATTTTTTGAAAGATACCTTTACATGTTTCAAATATTATTTTGTAAAAAAATTATTTTTAAAATGAATTTTTAACTTTACCTTTTAAAATATTATTTTCAAAATGAACATGATATTTTTTCATCAATAATGATTCCAAAGATATTTTAATGGTATTAATATTGAAAAATGAAAAAAATATAACATCATACATATAAAAAACTGGGGAAATGTTTTATTTATAACATCATTAGTCTACCTTTGTATGGTTTATTATTATGTTAACATATAATATTATTACCTTTCAGTTCCTTAAATCATTTTTGTAGTCAATAAATTTACCTAGGAATATTCACTTTCCTATGACCATTAGAAATTAAATTTCCCCTCAAAATCCATAATATTTATCATGTATTTTTTTATTTTTTAAACCATATATCATTTATACATGTGATGTTCTATATTGAATTCCATTTCATTATCCAAGAAAATAGTGATAAAACAATATTCATTACTCAATACAAATATTTGATGACCCAGAATAATTTTGGTTAATTATATTGATTACTAGACATATGAGGAATTTTTTATTCAATAATGATAGGGTTTCCCATATTATAGATATCCCCATGATGTATCAGTAGTCTAATGGGATGAATCCGTTGGCTATTCATAGTTTAATAGGTTTCTACCAATGATTTTTAAACTATATTGACGTTAGATCTTTTCTGTGGAGGTATCATGTTCATAGGAAACATATTGTATTATATTTTTTCTTTATTATTATTTGAGTTATTATTATCCATGATATTTTCACTATGATATTATTATTAGATGCGTTTAATTATATGTTAATTGATTAAATCAAATGTATTTTTTTTGTTATTTTCATTTCCACATTCATTATTCATTATAATTTTTTGATAGACATATCATTCATTAAATAAAATGTTTTTTTTAATTATTTACATTTCCATATTGATTATTCTAGTCAAGATTTTTTAAAATCATGTGTGTTTAGTTATATACATTTCATTGTAGATTACTCTCATTGATTCATGATAGATTCCACGGTACATAACCATAAATGAGAATTTTAGATCACCCTTTTGATTTTTCCATTATGAGAAATAAATTAAGTTTACTATGAAATATATATTTAAGAATATGATGTTGAGAAGAATTACATTCTCAAAAAATATGTTGTCATTTTTTAATTCAAATGTTATATGGGAATCATGTTTGTATCTAGTTCTAAAAAACTAATAAACTATTTAGTCATTCGTGAAGATATTACTTGTATCTTATGACAATGTATTAAATAAGGAATCTCCTCTCATATATTGGGGTCGAGGTTAATACATTAAATATTATAATATTAAATTTTGAATTAAAAAAATTAATGTGTAGAATAACTATTTTAGAAGAAAAATGACATTTTCAGCATTATATAATCTTAATCATATTTGGTATTGATTAATTATTAAAAAAGTTATAATATAATTATTTATGTTTTTAGAAATCAATTTAAAATTATTATTTAAATTATTTTATTTTAATTTTTTTGATATAAATACAATTATATTAATAAAATAAAAATTTGAAAATAATTTTTTCATAACTATCATGGAAAATAATTCAAATCCAAATAATATAAATTTTATACATAAAAATAATACTATTTATATCTAATATTATTAACATTAATATATAAATTACATTAATTACTTTTTCAAATTTACATTCTATGTGTATATAAATATATATTAACTTTAGTGAGTGTAACACATCAAAATCAGTTACTAAGAAACTATTACTCCGCCAATGCATTAGCGTGGAACTATAAAGAATTTTTATATTTAGTAATATAATACCATTTTTTCAAAACTAATAATTCATATTAATATTGGAAATATTTAAAATATAAATGAGTGGTATAGTATGTTGAAATAGAAGTTACATAATTGATGGTAGTGGTATATAATTACATAAAGAAACATGGTAGTATAATGGAATCTTCATGAAAGAGAAATAAAAAATTTGATAAATTAGATGAATCAGAAATATCAATCGTGATCCTTAAAATAAATTCCTTATAGATATTAAAAAATTTAGAAGTCTCAACTGTAATAGGTTCTTCAAGAACCAAAAACAAAAATCTCTTTCAAATTTATAAAATGACTAGATTCCAGAGTTCATTTCAACTCATCTCTTACGCTAATAGAATCCACAATTTCTATATCAACATATCCTTCAAGGAATTATCATTAATTTTAATAGTTCAGGCTCAATTTCAATGTATGACCCACCCCCTCATCACTGAAATATTGATTTGGTAGAAATTTTTATATTAAATATTGAAGAAGGTACCTTTGTAGAGGACCTTGTTTCATATATTCATGGTAGTATTTATTATGTACAGAACATCATCCTCATGGTGCAAGTTATTTATCTAACCACAGTCACGATCAAGAATTTTGTGTCCCCAACATAAGATAACTCCAATGCTATCCAAACAATAATCGAAACAAGAAAGGATTTCTGGTTGCAAAAATAAATCCAATGATTTTACTCCAAAGGACAGTCAATTGGAAACAATTCACTAAACCCAGACCTCTTGTAGAACACTTTCCTCAAAAATTATTTGACCCCTTAATGCATGTTAAATGTTGAGGAGAAATGAAAATATCCACAAATTATAGTTTCAGAGCTTTTAAAAATTAAAAATCTAATATATTAAAATAAATCTAAATATAAACTCTGTAATAAATTATTAGAATATGAATACATATATAAATTTAACCTTCAAGGAAATAATTATGATGACGTAATGATAATTAGATCTATAAAACACATAGTAAAAAATAACCAGTTCAACTATTTCATGGTCCACAATCACCTACAAAAATAAATTAAATCCCCTCTAAATTACACATTCATTTAAATCATTTTGATTATATAAGAAAATTTAAAACATATCGATTATGAGGCGTGATCTAGTGATCCAAAACTACCTAAAAATATAGAAAACTACATGTTTTGAAATGAAAATTGTAAAATAATGGCATCAATAATAAAATGTGACTGGAAGTATTTAAATTTTAGTGATATTACCTTAAAAAAAATCTTTCTTTACATGTCTTTGTGAAATCAAAGTTGAAGAGAAGAAACCAAATCCCAAATACCATATGTTCAATATAATTTATTAACATGATTTTTTAACATGAATCACATTCACATAGAATGTTTAGAAAACAAAATAAAAATATCATATGTTCCTTTATTATTAATGTACTCTATGATAGAAAGTGATTTGGTGATTTTAATTCCATACCATGTCATAGTACCAAGTTACATACCATATCATGCAACATAATAAAAATATGTCTAGATAAAAAATAGGTGAGACCATTTATTCTAATAGAACATTAACATGTAATACATGATATAGTTATCCAAAATATACTAAGTGAAATAACATGTAATAAAATAATACACTACTCAAAAAAATTTAAATTCATATATATTTGAAATAATATAATTATCCACTATGGGAATAAATTAATCCAAAAACAGTGGGTGAAATCATTTCATTTATGCAACATTAAATATTCATTTTCATCATAACCTCTAATACACATGATAAATAATAAAAAAAATTAATGATATTAATTTGAAAATATTCTTATGCATGAAATGAAACCTTAGACGATCAAAAAAAGCATGTCAGTAAGCTGCATTAAGCTGAGTAATCACGAACCATGCATGGAACAAGAGTAATAAAATTTAATGTTAATAAAACATCAAAATTTATACTTGCTACAAGTTAAATGTAAATGTTTTATTCTTCATACATAACCTAGAAAAGATCTTCCATCCTACTTTTATGTCTGTTCAATAGAAACAAGTCAACTTCTAGGGTTTAAAACATCACGAATTTATGTGAATATTACATGAATGGTTGTGATAAATAACAAAAATTATTATAAATAGAAACATAAATAGGATGTAATGATATACAAACTGAATCAAGAGAGGATAAGAGTTCCAAATTTTTTTACCGAATTAAACATGGAATATATTAGAATCCAAATCATGAAAATAGTTAGGAAATGAGGATTTTTTTAAAGGTAGTAAAACAACTATGAAAAAATTCAATAATATAGAATAGAAAATAAAATAATTAACTCATTGCTTATTAACATGAAAAAAATGTGATTTTTCTACCAATAGTTCCCCGTAACCAGAGGAAGCTTCATTCAAGGGAAAAAAATTGTAGCACACTTACCATGTACAAATGTTGCAATTTTAAGGAAGAAGCAGGTAGGGATAAAGCTAAGGAGAGAAAAATTGAAGACATCTGTAGCTGATAGGAGCTCAGAATTAGAAACAGAAGATCAACTTGTATTCGAGTGACTCTGAATAACAAATTAAACAGTTAAATTTTTTACATTATTGAACTAAATATTAATAAATTACTGAAACTCATAGAATGACTTCTGAGATCAGGGGATGAGTAGGGACATAAAGTATACTACACAGAGACAAATACTAGAGGTTTTAGAAAAAATCATAGGTTGAGTTGGTTGTGGATGATTTCAGAATGACAATATCACAGGTAGTCGAAGAAATAAAAGTTCATCCATGGTTATAGTGACATGGTAATCGACCAAGAAGGATATGAAACCCTATATGTTAGACTCTAAATTTATTAGATTCTAAAACACTAGTTTGTAGATATTTGATGTGGTGAAGGTGGTGTGTTGACAATCAATGTATGCATATATTTCAGAGAATGATATTAGTAAAGATGTTGGATGATGATGAATTTAAAATTGTGGATCTTTTATAATTGCTTAATTAGAATAGTTTAGTCACTATGAGGAGGATATCCATATATGAGATGATGATGTAGTGAAGGAGCGACGAGGTAGTTATTTTTAGAGTGAAAAATGTAGTAGGATGATGCGGCACAATATTTTTGAGTTAAGATTCCGATTTTGGTGGAATGGTATGATGATCATTAAGGTAGATATACAGTGTTTTTGAAAAAGTGGTATCTATTGAAGAAAGTTGTTATGGGGTGGGAGGGTAATGTGATGGATAAAGGTAAGAGAGAATTAGGTGAATGAAGAGAATTTTTGTGGGAGAGACATGTGGTATAAAAATGACAGATTTAGTTAATATATAGATGTGTGTGTGTAAGCATAATGACTATGCATAAAAAAAAATTATCACTTTTATTTATTCTAATGAAATTATGACGATTTTTTTTGTCAAACTAATTTTTATCTAAATTAAAATATATCAAAAAAACATAATTTCCCGGTGTATAAATATAATTAATGAAACAAATGAAAAATATTTTAAATCAAATATCACTTGATTTTCTTAAATGAAATTAAATTGTTCTATAAATTGAACATAATATTTTTTAAATTCATTAATTTAACCTATAAATATATTTATTTCATGTGAATACAATTTCAAAAACATAAAATTTAAATAGAACTAGTGTTGACAACAATTTTTACAATTTTCATTTTTCAACTAAAATTGATTATTTATGAGAAATCACAAAAATTAAAACTATGTAAACTTTGATGAGATAAATAAAGAAATGAATTTCATTTTATTAATTTGGAATTATAATATTCTGATACAATTATCATGATATAATGCCTATTGAAAACTAATATTTCATACATGTTTAATACATCATTTTTCAGATAAACAACAAAATTATGATTCGTTCCAGGATCCAATGGTTTGGTATCTTTAAAACAATTATACTCATAAATTAGTTTCATATAATAAAAACTAAAAATTATTGAAAACCCTATTATTTATACTCTTTAAATATCTTAGATTATCATTAGATCATGTAATTAACTGTGGATATAAATAATTGAATGGGGTGATATAAAATCCCAGTAATTGGAAGTATATCAATAAGGGAATATGAAACATGAATCAATAGTACATCAGTTAGAATACTTGAAAGAATCACATTATAAGAATAGGTTCATAATTAGAAACAGGAGTAAAATGTTTTATAAAGGAATTGTATGTGGAATATGAATTGTAATGATACATCAAAAAATAGTTTTAAAGTACCACACAAAGTTGTGAACAATGATAACATCATTTTCACACATAACATATATGCATAAATTGAAACATCATAATTGTGAAAAATAAATAAATGATAATATTAATAAATAATACCCATAATCTAATGATAAATATAAAATTACCAAATTCATAAGAGGGATACATAATTTCATTCCCACACATCACATCAGAAAATGCTCACAATTATGAATTCCAAATGGCATGATAACATATAAAAAACTAAGTCAAGGAAATACCCCATGGAATGAAATGTTTTTATTAAAGGATTTATCAGATTATACTTCATGAATTATTCATCAGAGTTCACAAATTAATATTTGAGATCATACATTATAGTAAAACATTTCCACTGTTGAGTGGATGAGAAATATCTCAAGATAATTCAATGCGGTGTTTTAGAAAATATAGTAACTTTGAATAAATATTACTACATGGATTAGAAATCATTTAGAAAAGGTGAAATATGTATACTCCCAAAATATATGGTAATGAGTATTGAAACAAAATTTTGGGGATATTATAGGAATATTTATAGTAAAAACAATTTGAAATAGAAGATATCCCAAATGAAGGTGTTTGTTTCAAGAATCCCCTTACCATAGATCCCAAATTATTTCATCACAATTTACCTCATAAATTTTAAACATTCATTTATTAAAACATGAATAAGTATTTTATTTATTTTTATTACTATCACTCATGAAAAATAATTATCAATAAATTCTATTACTTAATTCCCTTTATAAAAGTGGATATATTTTGATATCAGGTTTGTTGTAAAATATCTCATTTTGCATTAATTTAATGATCATTAATTATTGATATTTGAAAATTATTATTATTAACTCTATATATATAGAAATACATATATTTATTGGTTTATAAATTATAAATAATTTAATATATTAATTTGTAAGGGGGTAACAAGAAAATAGTTATAAAAATCCTCATTGGTGGTTAATAGACTATTAGTGATGCATTGTCAAAAGAGTAGCATTGTGATATATAATTTTTTATTATATTTAAAATATCTATTTAATATATATTAATATTTTTAGGATAAATTTAACATAGTATTTAATTGTTTTAATAAGGTCTGGTTTAGAAAATAAATGGGAAATATGAAATTAGAAAAGGAATACTAAATTAATGTATGAAAGGACATTACCTCATTTATAATGTTGTTCCTTTTCTATAACCCAAAAAAGCTCCAAATAATGTATTTTGATAAATAAATAACACCCCTAACTATTATAAGGGTCATAATAGTTGGGATTTGGGTAGAGTTTTGGATTTTCTATGTGAGGGAGGAGTTGTTTTCCACGGACGACATGAGGGGTTATTTATACATGAAATGATGGGTATATTAAGGATCACATATTAAATAAATTATTATATCAAAGGTAGAAATTTAAATATTAATATTTATTAAATAATTAAATATATTTGAATAATATAACATGATTTTATGACATTGAACCTCTTTATAAACATAATTTGTCAATTCAACAAAAATTAAAGGAGAAAAATGTGAAAATAATTTTTTAAAGGGTGACTTTAGAATATTAACCATTAGAAAAAACATTTTACATTGGGAAATTGAATTTTATTGATTATTTAATATATTAAACATGTTTTTATTAGAACCAAAAACTATACATTTTATTTGATAATTATTACATCATAAATGAAGTAATTTAGAATACACCGGTTTTGAATAAAATACATTATTACAATTGTTCTAAAATATGATGCATTTTATAAAATTATCTGGAATTCACCCATAGGAAAATTCAACATAATAATTATAAAATAATTTTTTTAAAAATAATTTTCTAACATAGATAGTTTTAATTATAAATATAAAAATATATTATTTTTAAGAAATATATTAAAATACACTTTTCTAATAATCATTTAATATTTCATTGGTTTTTTTAATCATGATATTTATTTTATGGAATTATAATACTTATATTTTCATAAATTATTCATCATAAATATTTTTCGTCTATCATTTTATAATTTTTAGGTCAAATTACTATTCTAATAGTCATGTTAATATTCCCAAATGTTAGGTAACTATTTTAAATGTTATAGTTACTATTTCAATAGTCACATCACTATTACTCTAGTCATATTGCCTTTTATAAATACCACATCATTCATTTATTCAAAATCTAATGTAATTCAACTAACGTTTATATATTTTCTTTTTCTATGATGTTAATTTTTTGATTAATATTATGTTTCATTTCTATTCTATTTTTCAGGGGAGATAATACTAGAATATTGAAATGATCCATTTTTTACCATACTTCATCTTCAATTTTTAATATATTTTTTATTGTAATATTTGGAGTTTTAATGGGTTTAATTATCTTCTAAGGAAATGATCATCATTAATTAAACTAATAATGTGGGTTTCTCTAAGTACATTTTATGTATAGTACTATATAATATAATATACCAAACAGTTATTTAGGAAAAAAATAACACTTATAGACTAGGGGTTATTATATTATTTTACACATTAAAAATTTGTTCCCCAAAATTTAAAATCATATTATCAATTTATAATAGATGAGGGAAATTAAAATTAATCCTCTCATCTAGTTCCCACATTTTATCATGAATGTAATTCACTAGGAGACACAAATGGAACAAATCATAAACATGATCCATATTTGGTGGATGTTTTTTCTAATTTTTACTTGTCCAATGTGATCAAGATCGAATGGTTTTAAATGTACCTAGGGATAATATTACTTTTATTCCCAAACCACATTAATGACTTCCATGGTTATGTTAAATGTAAAATATTGTCTCCAACATCAATATCCATGTCCCATTAACGGTTTTCAACATAAATATTCTTCCAATTCTGATATACATTTATATGTTTTTGAATTGGTTAAACCTTTCCTATCATATCTTTCACAATATCAGTTCCTGGTATCTTTTCTTCTCCAACCTCATCATAACAAGTAGGATTTCTTTAACACTTCCATTAAAAAGATTCATATATATATATTTGAATACTCGAGTGGATTTTATTGTAGTATTAAAACTAAATTAATTTGATATGTTGACCCAATACTTCTTTAAATTTCATCAAACTAGTTATTAGTATTTCCTCAGGTGTTAAAATTGTCATATCAGGTTATACATCAGTTTGGGGGTGATAGTCCATAACAAAATTTAATTCAGTTTTCACTGAATGTTGAAGAATTTTCCAAAATTTATAAGTGAACCTTGTATCATGGTCATATATAATAGGAAGTGGTTCCCCATAAAACCTCACCACATATTTTATAATTATTTTAGCTCGTTTTTCATGCATTAAATCTTCTTGAATTGTCATGATGGGGGAAGTCTTATTATATTGACCAATCATATCCCATATAAAATTTCTTCATTTGTATGCGTCTAGGTGATGAATGAAAATCACCATAGTGATTTTTCCCAATTTTATGTGGGTATGGGTAATGGTTGAAACATATTTATTGATTTATATTATAATAATTGAATTCCTAAGACATTAATAAAATTTTGGTTTACTTAGTGATCTATTTGTTTATATTATCACACTAGAAGTTCTCTGGAAGGTTATGGAATCATCATGGGGCTTCCATTATAGATGTAGGTAGATTCCCTATGAGACTATCCAATATATATTTAATTATATTAGATTATGTAGGAACAAAATAACTACATAATAAAAAAATTTACTATCTTCATTGATGTGGAATCCATGAAGCTTCCCCTCCTTTACTACTTCCATCTTCTTTTTAGGACCCAGCTCATCAATTTGTACCTCCTTCGCCATCTCTTTTGGATGGATATTTGGAAAATAATTTCATAAAGTTATGTCATATTCCATTAAAATAATATTTCTCGATCTATCCTTTGCATGACAATGAATATAGTTTCTTTATCAATCACTATCATTGAATGAGTAAAAGTGTAAAGACCCTTAAAATTCAAGGAAAATTTTTACTTAATTTTATTTGGGATTTTACAAGAACGCAGTTTCTGACGGCACCTGATTTCGAGGCCCGGTGTGCCCGGAATCATTTTACGAAGTTTGGCATGGGTACGTTCAGTGAACGAACAAGCGGGTTTTCCTAACTAATGAACCGGTGCTCAAAATCGAATTCCGAGGGAACCGATGAATTCGCAGCACCGATAATTTCTTAGGAACACCTATTCCGAAGTTGCGTTTACACATCAAGTGTTGTTAAAAATTTTGGAAGTAAGAAATAAAAATTGAGCTACACTTTTTATTTTTACTAAGTGGTTAACCTTTGGGTGGAAGTTGGGTAACCAACGAACATCCCATGAGAGGTTATGAGGGCGGTGGGGCCCACATGAAACCCACCCTTTCATATTCTCTAACTACTTCAACTCACCATTTAATTTGACAACTTAAGTTAATTAAAAAAGTGAGTTTAATTTGAATGTTTGAAATTCAAACTTAAGTCATGTTAATAAAATAAGTGAAGTACTTATTTTATTTTGGTTGGAACTTTTTGCATTGGGAGGATTTGGAGAAAAGCTAAGGGGCTTGAAGATCTTCTTCTTCTTCGACGAGGAACGCGAAGAACTCCAACCTCCGATGAAGGTCGATAAGAACGCCGGATCCTCGGAGATCGACGACGTGACACGAACGAATCTTTTCTCCGCGACGCGACGATTCTCCTTCTGTGACGCCTTCTTCCACGACAGTTATTTCCGCGACGAACCTCCGTTCAAACTACTCTCGAGGTAGTGGAATTTTATTGTTGATGGTATTCGTGATTTTCTTCCGTCGACGTTACTCGTTCAATTGGTCGGCTTGCTATCGATTAACGGGAGGGGGCCAGACCGCAAAAACACGGCCGACCCTCCTCCCTTTTCTTTTGTGTTGATTAAGGTTCAAAGGAAAGTGATGTGGTGCCGTCGCACCACGCGGGAACGAGCGACAAGTATCCGCGGTGCCGTCGCATCGCACAATTTGAAAATTGAACTAAGCCACGGTGCCGTCGCGCCGCTCGAGAAATACCCGAAGACACCGCGGCCGGAGCGGGGCTGCGGCGGAGGGGCGCGGTGCCGTTGCGCCGCACCAGATGAACCAAAGTCGTGGCTTAGGCCGTGGAGAAGCAAGGACCTGCCAGCGCCGGTCCAGTGGCGGCAATAGCCGAACGACCGGATCAGGCCGGCCGGTCAAGGGAAGAGCCGGGGGTTACGACCCCCGGCTGGCTAGTAGGTGTGACCCCCCATCATGGGGGCATCAGTTACAAAACAGGGGGGCAGGAACCCCCCCACCCCTCCATCCGCTCGGCTGAAACGGCCGAGCCACCTGGCGATTGGGCCGTGCCCGAGCGGGGTGGACCCGAACCTGGGTTGGGTCGACCCAGTTCGAGCCGTCCCAGGGGGTCTGGTGCTGGGTCGGTTCGGGCCCGAAACCCCCACTTCCAGACCACTCACAATATTTTTCCCATAACTAGGGTTGCTTACCTCCAAACGACGCACCGTCAGCAGCAATGCAATTCATGGAATGAGACAGGAGTTTTGATTTATTACACACAAGGTTTCAGAGTACTTTGGGTTCGGCCGGGATGGTTCGTACACGAAACCAATCGGGCCCTTGGAGCAGAAACGCGTATAACTTGAGTTCCGGACGTCCGATTGACATGACATCGACTTTGATGGATTCCTCTAAGTGAGACGGACTATTTGGTTTACTCCAATCGAGGTTTGGATGCAGTTGGAGTACGGCCGGGTTGGTTTTGACTTAAAAACCAACCGGGCCCCTGGAACGAAAAAGCCAATAACTCTCAGACCGGGCGTCCGATTGACGCGCCGTTTGTGGCGTTGAGTTCCTTTTGATGATACAGAACTTTTGGATACATCAACCTCGGACTACGTGTCAGTTGATGTATCAGCCCCTCAGCTCATGGAGTGGATCTTTCGAATGAGCTTACAGTGTGTAGGAACCCTAGAGCTGGCGGCGACTATGACGACGATGACGACTGTGAAGAAATCCTTCGTGGATTCGACGGTGATGACTACAGCACTCAGCGATCCTACGTGGATCACTGCTACCAATCCTGTGTGGGTCAGATCCCATGTGGGTCAGCGCTCAGCGGTCCTGTGTGGGCCAGCGCCTACGGATCCTGTGTGGGTCCGATCCTGTGCGGGTCATTGCGGGGGTTAGTTACCTATCGATCCTTTGTGGGTCATTGTGGGGGTTAGTTACCTATCGATCATGTGTGGGTCCGGCGACTTAGATGAATCAGTGGTTACACCTGATCATCTCTATCGTCTTACGAAGAAGTATACCTGTGTGAGCTAAATCTTGTTTTTCTTTCTTATGTGGATTGTGTTGTGCTATCTTGTGCGGATTACGTTTTTCTTTCCTATGTGGACTGGGTTGTGATTTCCTGTGTGGACTGGGTTGTACTTGAGCTCGAATGTTGGAGCCGAACGAGAATTGGTGACTTAGGTATATGTATGGGCGTATACCTAAGTAGTGTCGAATGTTACCTCGTGATTTTATCTTTCCATTGTGGATTATCCTTTTTGGATTCTAGATGGCCTTTGGGGGTCTCGGGGTCCCTACTGAGTAGCTTATACTCACCCCTGCATGGGCTATTCCCGCACTACATTATGTTGGTTGCAGACGATGGACAACGTTGATCGTGGTTGAGGCACGAGGAGCAGGTCGGTACCCAGAGGTGGATCACTGGGCGGCGCGTACTCGGAGCAGACGGCTGGACCCGAGGAGCTGTGGAGGCTATCTGTACCCACCCTTTAGGTGGGACTTCCAGTGGAAGGCTCGAGGCTGCGGATTTACTTTCAGTTGTTGTTTTCCCTTTCCAGTTGTACTTTACTTTTAGTTTGGGTTTGTATACTGGCCCACTTACTTTTTTGCACTTACTGTTGTACCCAGTTTTTACTCAGTGTTTATTTCTGTTTTCTTGCACTGTGGTGTTTGTTTACTTTACAAAGGAAATGCCTTCCCTTTTTACCGAAAATTACGCCTTAGTGCTAGTCGCCAGCCCCTGGCCTATGGAAGGCGGGCTTGGGGTAGTCACGGCACGGGCCCCGAGGATGGGTCGTGACAAATTGGTATCAGAGGAGTTTGGTTCTACCGCAGAACACTGGACTCTGATCTTTTTTCTATGTGATGCAGTAGTGTTGAGAGTATTGAGTGTGGTAATCAGTCCAGGGAGTCCAGTGATGGTGCAGCGACCGACATATCCGTACACCAGGACCCTGACTTCTGATTTTCGACTTAATGCACGAAAGCATTGATTGAATGCGTGTTTCAAGTTTTCTTTGTGATTACTTTATGTCAGCTCACCAGGTATACTATTTGGCTGTGGCGCTCCTGTTTCTTTTCAGGATGGCCCCACAACGACAGCCAGCTAGGGTTCTGAGCGTTCTGCGTGACGACATCCCACTGAGCGACGAGGCCTTGGTACAGGGCCCTTTGACATCAGAGGCACCGGCGATACCTCTACCCACTGAGCCACCGATGCTACCAGCCCCAGCCGTTGAAGATGCATGTCACCTTAGTGCACTGCATGAGTTTCAGCGTCAGCGACTGCTCAGGTTCCTCGGGGAGACGGACCCTCAGGCAGCCAAGGACTGGCTAGAGGCATTTGTACGAGTTTTCAGGTTAGTGAGGACACCAGCTGACCTCATGGTGATCCTCGTAGCGAGCCTCCTGCATGCGGCAGCCGGAAGATGGTGTAGCTTGATGCTCCGGGTGCACGACGAGGCATCTCTCCTCTGGACGGACTTTGAGAGCCTCTTCCGCTCGGAGTTCGTACCAGCCACACTCCGTGCGGTGCGCATCCAGGAGCTTCTACAGCTGCGACATGGCAGCTTAACAGTCACCTAGTACTCGGCGAGATTTACAGATCTCTCGTGCTATTCGACGGACATGGTACGAGACCCATTCTTTCGGGCCCAAACCTTTGAGCAAAGATTGAGGCATGAGATCAGGGCATCCCGGATCCCCCTCAACATTCTGACATAGGCAGAGGTACTAGAGCGAGCCCGTCTAATCGAGAGCTTCCTTGCTGAGCCTACATCAGCAGCGAGACCTACCACAGGGTGACACGTAGCAGAGTCTTCTGAAGAAGGAAGTCGGTGGATGACTCATGGGTCCAGGCAAACCAGACCCTCAAGAAGACGACCTCAAGACACTAGCTCAGAGGTGTGGGGCACTCAGTTCGGATCGAGTCTTTCGAGAGGCAGACAGTGCTACGCTTACGGCGGGCAGTGCCACATGGATCGTGAATGCCCGACCCGCCATAACGAGGAGCAGCAGACGGTTGAGGGACCACCCAGGAAGAGGAAAAGGGTCGACCATGGTGGTCCGTAGGGATCAGGCGGACGAGGTAGAGGAGATGGCCGAGCAGCAGGTGGTGGGAGACGCTTTCAGGCTCTACCACCACCACCACCAGGAGGTCCACCCCGACCACAGGGAGATGGCGGGCAGAGACATGCATAGATTCAGGAAGTTGAGGCCTACGACCATGGTGCGTCTGAGATGATTCAAGGTACTATCTGTGTCTATTCCACCCTTTCTGCAGTTCTTATACACACATGAGTGAGTCATTATTTCATAGCCGCTGCCCTTTTTCGGATCTCGGAGATTCCGACAGAGCCGTTGGCTCGATACTTATGGCTAGAGACTCCTATGGGAGCAGACTCGACGATTACCCACTGGTGCCGACAGTGTGGTCTTACTCTAGGAGGCGATAGATTCGACTGAGATCTTTTTGTAGCGGCGTCGAGGCCTTACGATGTCATCTTGGGCATGGATTGTTTATCTATAGTCCATGCTCAGATTGACTGTATTAGGTGCAAGGTGCGGTGTGTACACACCGACGGGAGCAGGTTCACCTTCACCGGTGAGAAGGGAGCCTTCGAAGCACAGGATGGACTCTCGCAGAGGAGAGGACAACCCATCACTCATCAGTTGGCTAGCCTCATCCTAGGAGTAGTTGACGTGCGGAGTCTTGGTTTTCCTGTAGTGTTGGATCAGTATGCAGACGTTTTCCCCGACAACGTTCCAGGACTACCTCCTCGCAGAGAAGTAGACTTTTATATTGACATGTACCCCGAGACAACCCCGATATCCACCCCAGCATATCGGATGGCTCCCGCCAAGCTTCGAGAGCTACGGGTACAGTTGGAGGACGTATAGGGAAAGAGATTCATCCGAACCAGTGTTTCACCCTGGGCTTCCCCGATATTGTTCTCCAAGAAGGCGGACAGGATCTTGCGACTTTGTGTTGACTATCGTCGCCTGAACCAGGTGACCGTGAGTAACAAGTATCCACTACTCAGGATTGAAGAACTCTTCGATCATCTCAAGGGAGAACAGTGGTTCTCAAAGATAGACCTCGGGTCAGGCAATCACCAGCATAGAGTTCAGGATGAGGACGTGCAGAAGATGGCCTTCAGGTGTCGGTATGGACACTACGAGTTCTTGGATAGGCCATTCGGTGTAACCAATGCTCCAGCAGTGTTCATGGACCTCATGAACAGGATCTTTCAGCCATACCTTGATCAATTTGTCGTGGTCTTCATGAAAGACATTTTGATATACTCGACGACTGAGGAGGAGAACGCCTATCACTTGCGAGTTGTACTGGACACACTCCGAGAGCCCCAACATTATGGTAAGCTCTCACAGTGTCAGTTCTGGATATGCGAGGACTACTTATAGGGACACATCATCTCTGAGGTGGGAGTTTTGGTGGACCCTACGAAGATCGAGACAATATTATCTTTGGAGCCACCCAGGAGTGTGACGGAGGTGCAGAGTTTCTTGGGACTAGCTGGGTACTATTGGAGATTTGTGCCAGACTTCTCCAGAGTTGCGGAACCACACTCAACTTTGACAAAGAAGGGGAAACCCTTTGTGTGGTCAGAAAGATGTCAGCATATCTTCCAAGAGCTAAGACAGAGATTGACCAGCGCGCCTATCTTGAGGTTGCTGGAGGAGGGAGTAGGGTACGTAGTTTACTACGATGCATCAGGGAACAGACTCGGATGTGTCCTGATGGAGGAGTGGGCAGTGATCGCCTACGTATCACGTCAGTTGAGGCAACATGAGCAGAACTACGCTACTCATGACCTGGAGTTAGCAGAAGTGGTCTTCGCTATGAAGATGTGGCGACACTATCTGATGGGCGAGCGCTTTACAGTCCATTCTGACCACCCGAGTATCAGGTATATCTTCTCGCAGAAGGACCTGAACCTGAGACAATGGTGATGACTTGAGTTCCTCCAGGACTATGACTTTGAGATAGTATATACTCCTGGAAAGGGGAACATGGTATCCGATGCTCTCAGCAGGAGGACGGGCATTCAACTACTTGGGGAGGTGACAGAGCAGCTAGCCACTTTGCAGATATCCTTCATGGATAGAGATGGAGCAGACTTTCTTCAGTCACTCACAGACACTCCTCCACTACTACAGCGGGTCAGAGTGGCACAGTGTGGGGATGCCGACTGTGAGACACGGTGTGCACAGATATCCTCAGGACAGGAACCTGATGGTTTCTATTTAGGAGCGGAGCACGAAATCCTTTTCAGAGGACGTACCATGGTACAAGTTTCTTTATGGGAGGAGGTGATGAGAGAGTTTCACACTTCTCCTTTGGTGGTACATCCTGGAGTGGCAAAGAAGTACCGGGATCTCATACGATAACACTGGTGGATGGGCATGAAGAAGGCTTTGGAAGATTTCGTTTCTCGATGCTTCACCTGCCAGCAGGTGAAGGCAGAGCACCAGGTACCAGCAGGCTTGGTAAGGGCCTTGGAGGTCCTAGAGTGGAAGTGGGATGACATATATATGGACTTCGTGACTGGACTTCCATGCACTTCCAGAGGTCACGACTCCATTTGGGTGATTGTCGACCGACTCACCAAGTCAACTCACTTCTTACCCATCAGAGATCTGGGCTCAATGGAGAGCTTGGGACGTCTCTACGTTCAGGAGATTGTATGGATTCATGGTGTGCCATAATCTATCGTCTCCGATCGAGATGCTCACTTTACTTCCCAGATTTGGAAGGGGTTGCAGGAGGCATTCAGGACGCAGCTACGTCTGAGTACCGCCTTTCACCCTCAGACAGATGGCCAGATGTAGAGAACCATTTAGAATCTTGAGGACATGCTTCGCGCATGTGTCCTCGACTTTGGTCCCAGCTGGGAGGACCACTTACCCTTGGCGGAGTTCGCGTACAACAACAACTACCACTCCACCATCGGGATGGCACCTTACGAGGCATTCTACGGCCGACCTTGCAGATCACCGCTGTGCTGGACAGACCCTGGGGAGGCAGCACTTGTGGGACCGGAGATGGTCCAGGCCACGACGGAGAAGGTCCAGGTCATCCAGGAGTGGATGAGGACAGCTCAGAGCCGGCAGAATTCTTATGATGACAGGAGGCGGAGGCCACTGGAGTTCGAGGATGGCGACCACGTCTTCTTATAGGTCTCACCTCGACGTGGATTACATTGATTTGGCCGAGTTGGAAATTTATCTCTGTGCTTCATCGGACCATACCAGGTCATCAGCAGGATTGGAGAGGTGTCTTATCGCCTGGATCTACCACCTCAGTTGCACCGGGTGCATGACGTCTTCCACGTATCTCAGCTGACGAGATACGTGCATGACCTGACGCATATCATTGACCATGGGGAGCTGGACATTGATGATGGGGCATCTTTTGCGGAGGTCCTAGTGGAGATCGAGGATCGACAGGAGCATGTACTACATGGATGGTCGATTCCTCTGGTGCACATCAGATGGAAGCACTGGAACCTCCAGGAGAGCACTTGGGAGTGGGAGGCTCAGATGCGTGCACAGTACCCACATTTGTTCCCCGAGTTTGTGATGTATCTTTACGGGGACGTAAAGCCCTGAGGTGGGAGTAATATAAAGACCCGTAAAATTCAAGGGAAATTTTTTCTTAATTTTCTTTGGGATTTTTCAAGAACGCAGTTTCTGAAGGCACCTAATTCCGAGGCCCGGTGTTCCCGCAATCATTTTCCGAAGTTTGGCTCGAGTACGTTTAGTGAACGAACGAGCGGGTTTTCCTAACTTTTGAACCAGTGCTCAGAATCGAATTCCGAGGGCACCGATGAATTCGAAGTGCCAGTAATTTCTTAGGAACACCTATTCTGGAGTTGTGTTTACAAGGGAGGTGTTGTTAAAAATTGTGGAAGTTAGAAATAAAAATTGAGCTACAATTTTTAGTTTTACTAAGTGGTTAACCTTTGGGTGGAAGTTGGGTAACCACCCAACTTCCCATGAGAGGTTATGAGGGTGGTGGGGCCCACACGAACCCCACCCCTTCATATTCTCTAACTCCTTCAAATCACCATTTAATTTGACAACTTAAGTTAATTAAATAAGTGAGTTTAATTTGAATGTTTGAAATTCAAACTTAAGTCATGTTAATAAAATAAGTGAAGTACTTATTTTATTTTGGTTGGAACTTGTTGCATTGGGAGGATTTGGAGAAAAACTAAGGGGCTTGAAGATCTTATTCTTCTTAGACGAAGAATGTGAAGAACGCCGACCTTCAATGAAGGCCGAAAAGAACGCCGGATCCTCAGAGATCGACTACGTGACGCTGACGAATCTTTTCTCTGCGACGTGATGATTCTCCTTCCGCGACGCCTTCTTCCGCGACAGTTATTTCCGCAACGAACCTCCTCTCAAACTACTCTCAAGGTAGGGGAATTTTATTGTCGATGATATTCGTGATTATCTTCCATCGACGTTACTCATTAAATTGGACCGCTTGCTATCGATTAACGGGAGGGGGCCAGACCGCACAAACATGGCTGACCCTCCTCCCTTATCTTTTGTGTTGATTACAGTTCAAAGGAAAGTGACGCGGTGCCGTCGCACCGCGCGGGAACAAGCGACAAAGATGAGCGATGCTGTCGCGCCGTGAAATTTGAAAATCGAACCAAGTCGCGGCGCCGTCGCGCCACGCCAGAAAAACCCGAAGACACCGCTGCTGGAGTGGGGACGTGGCGGAGGGGCGCGGGACCGTCGCGCCGCGCCGGACGAATGAAGGCCGCGACTTAGGCCGTGGCGAAGCAAGGACCGGCCAGCACCGGTCCCGTGGCGGAAAAAGTTGGCCGGCCGGAGCGGGCCAACCGGTCAAGGGAAGAGCCGGGGGTTACGACCCCCGGCTGGCCAGTAGGTGCGGCCCCCCATCATGGGGGCCACGATTAAAAAACAGGGGGACATGCCCCCCCTCCCCCTCCATCCACTCAGCCGAAACGACCGAGCCACCTGGTGACCGGGCCGCGCCCAAGCGAGCCGGACTCGGGTCGGGTTGACCTGGTTCGGGCCGACCTAGGGGGTCTCGGGCCGGGTCGGTTTGGGCCCGAAACCCCCACTTCCGGACCTCTCACGGTCTTTTGCACATAACTAGGGCTATGGACCTCCGATCGACGCATCGTCAGTGGCGATGCGATCCTTGGAATGATATGGTCGTTTCGATATATTACACTCAAGGTTTCGGAGTACTTTGGGTTTAGCCGGGTTGGTTCGTAGACGAAACCAACCGGGCCCTCGGAGCGGAAACACTTATAACTTGAGTTCCGGACGTCCGATTGACGTGCCGTCGACTTTGATGGATTCCTATAAGTGAGAGGGAAATTTTTTCTTACTCCACTCAAGGTTTGGACATAGTTGGAGTACGTATGGGTTGGTTTTGACTTAAAAACCAACCGGGCCCCTAGAACAAAAAAGCCAATAACTCTCAGACCGAGTGTCTGATTGACGTGCCGTCTGTGACGTTAAGTTCCTTTTGACGACACATAACTTTTGGATACATCAACCTCAGATTAAGTGTCAGTTGATGTATCATCCCCTCGGCTCGTGGAGCGGAACCTCCAAACGAGCTTGCTTTGTGCGGGAACCCTAGAGCTGGCTGCGACTGCGACGACGATGATGACTGTGCAGAAATACTCAGTGGATTCGACAGCGACGACTACAACACTCAACTATCATACGTGGATCAGTACTACCGATCCTGTGTGGGTCAGATCCTGTGTGAGTCAGTGCTCAGTGGTCCTGTGTGGGCCATCGCCTACAGATCCTGTGTGGGTCCGATCCTGTGTGGGTCATTACGGGGGTTAGTTACCTATCGATCCTGTGTGGGTCCGACGACTTAGATGAATCAGTGGTTACACCTGATCATCTCTATCGTCTTACAAAGAAGTATACTTTTCTGAGCTGAATCTTGTTTTTCTTTCCTATGTGGATTGTGTTGTGCTATCCTGTGTAGATTACGTTTTGCTTTCCTGTGTGGACTGGGTTGTGATTTCCTGTGTGGAATGGGTTGTACTTGAGCTCGGATGTTGGAGCTGAACGAGAATTTGTGACTTAGGTATATGTATGGGCATATAACTAAGTAGTGTCGAATGTTACTTCGTGATTGTATCTTTCCATTGTGGATTATCCTTTGTGGATTCTGGAAGGCCTTAGGGGGTCTCGGGGTCCATACTGAGTAGCTTATACTCACCCCTACACGGGCTATGCCCGCACTATGTTGTGTTGGTTGCAGACGATGAACAACGTTGATTGTGGTTGAGGCATGAGGAGCAGGTCGGTACCCGGAGGTGGATCACTGGGCGGGGCATACTCGGAGCGGACGGCTGGACCCGAGGAGCTGTGGAGGCTATCTGTACCCACCCTTCAGGTGGGACTTCCAGTGGACGGCTCGAGCCTGCGGCTTTACTTTCAGTTGTTGTTTTCCCTTTCCAGTTGTACTTTACTTTCAGTTTGGGTTTGTATACTTTCCCACTTACTTTTCCGCACTTACTGTTGTACCTAGTTTTTACATAGTGTTTACTTCTGTTTGCTTTTTCTGTGGTGTTTGTTTACTTTACAAAGGCAATGCCTTCCCTTTTTACCGGAAATTACGCCTTGGTGCTAGTCGCCAGCCCCTGGCCTATGGAAGGCGGGCTTGGGGTAGTCACGGCACGGGCCCCGAGGACGGGTCGTGACAAAAAGGTTCATTTCTATTAAAATAATTATTTATATTGTTTTACAGTCTTAGATAGTACTGCATATAGAATTATTTGTCCCGGATCATCTCTAGCCATATTCATTGATTCATGTTCACATATTTTTTTTGTGAATATATAAATTATACTCGTTTCATATATATATATATACATATATATTATGAAACATCTTGAGTTTAAAAAAATAATGCACTATTTTAGATAGCGTACAAAATTTTCAAAATAAAGCTTAAACAAACAATTAAAAATATTATTAAATGTTACTATTATATAAACTATCATAGAATGATGAGTATAAAGAGGATTGAATAAACTATTAAAATATTTTATGAAAATGTATATATAATTAATTATTTCATTACCAATTAATTATAAATTAAAACAAAACCCTTTTCTAAAAGGAAATGTTTTTGTGAAAAATTGTATAAATTTGGCCATATGTGTTTTATAGCAATAAATAAAAAAATAAATATTATTGAATTATATTATTGAAATTTATATAGAAAATATTAAATGTATTTTTTAAAATTCATCCTATGTTTCTATATACATGATATAATAATAAATCCAATTTTTCTCATAAATGATATGCATTGATGAATATTGTAAATACTTGACTATAAGAGAAATAAATTTTTTCAACTAAAAAATTTATAGTATTAATTTTTTTAGGTTGGTTTAAATGTCTCACTATATCAATTTTATATTAATTAATCCAATTTAAGAAAAATGAAGGAATTTAACATTGAATTTGGATATAAAAACATTTCAATCTTCTTAACATTTTCACATTAATAACCCATTCTCTCACAACATCCACAAGATTAATAATAAAATAATTGTATAAAATTTTGAATTTTGTATTTTTTTAAAATTAATTCCACATTTAGAATAAATTGGATAAAATTATTAAAATAGTATCCTTTTATATTTAGATATTATTCATAGTAACATTAGTAAATTTTACTACCACAATTAAGGGTAAATTAGGTAATTAAGATTAGAAGTAATATGATAATTTTTACAAAATCAAACTAACAAGTTTCCCTAATTTATTTAATATGTTATTGTAAAAACAAAGTTTTTTTGAATTTTATCATTTATGGATCCACTATAATGACATTAATCCTATTATAGTTTTTTATTTTGAAAACAATTTAATGATTTCATATTTATGTTTTATTAACTATAACATTTTTCATATAGGGTTATTTAGAATAGATAATAGAATATAAATATAAATTGGAATGAATTTTTTTATCTTTATCATGGTAATTTATTTTTAATATTTAAGGAAGAAATAATAAAATTAAATTCTTCCATGAAGATGATTCAATAATTCTTTATTTAATGGAAATTACAAAAAATTATATTAATAATATTGAAATAAATATAATTTTAGAAATTTAATTTCTACCACAAATTTTATAGATGAATAAGACATGTTTATGATTTTTTAGAATTTTTTATGAAATTTTATTATATTTATGATATTTTTAGAAGGTCCAGTAATGTTTTCTGTCAAAATTACTATTAATTAAATTTAATAATAAATAATATAAAATTAAATAATATAAAATTTATAAAAATATAAAATTCTTCCAAATGAATTTTATAAGGCTAAAATGTCCAAAAATGACTCATTTATTGGTATTTGTCATTTAATATTAATTACATTAACCCTCAAAGTGTAAATTAAATGATATTATTGTAATAGTTAAAGGGGTTAAATATGCGTTAAAACAAAACGATAGTGATTAAAAATAATAAAAACATTCCAAATTTGTACAGTGTGAATTTATTTCACCCCATAATCATCAAATATTTTAAATAAAACATTTTTGAGATATTTGGATAGTATAATTAATTTATATTAATTAAATATTTTTATGAATTCAATTGGTTCCCCTCCCCTCTCTTATAAAAGGGAACCACTTTCTACCAATTCATCACTAATAGAAAACTTTTTTTTGGAAAATATAGGACCAAATAACTTACTATAATCTATATACACATTATAGATGTTTTTAGGCATAAAACCACCCCTAATGTTGTTAATGTTCTAAGAAAAGGATATCATCCAAAGAAGAGTTTTTGTTTTAATCATGTATTTATGTTTTATTCCTTCTTCCAGTTCCTTTAGATATTATTCAACCATGATGAAATAAAATAAAATATCATCAATTTATTTATATTTTGTTATGTTAATATCATCACCTAAATCCATATTCACTTCTATAAAATTTGAAAATAATTAATCATTCATGTTTACGGCGGACTACTGCATCACGAATCGATATAATTCATTTTTCATCAATGAATCTAAATAATGTTTATAGATATGGGATTAATGGTTATATATAATATTAATGAAACATTTTCCATTTTAAAATAATAATACATCATTTAATTTCACACCATTACATTCACATGAAAATGATAATATCTTTTGTGCGTTTGAGTGAACTATCACCTCCACGAAGTGATGTGATAATTTTTCATCACCACATCACACAAATAATATATATATAATTATATTTAAATTATTAATATGATATTTTTGATATTATTATAATTATTTCAATATAATATAATTATTACATTCTTTCAATAATAAACAATAAAAAATGAAAATGTTATAAATGAATACGTATAACTTACCATCTCCTCGAACGTATCGCTGTATCATTTTTCATAGCCATAGTCCATGATTGGATTTATAAGAATAATTGATAAATAAATTTTATTTTTTCATGAATATTATTTATAAGAATATGGACTAAGGAAAACTTTAATTATTAACATCATAAAAAATTCATTTTGCACAGAAGAACCTGGTATCGACATAACATATGACATGTACAAAAAAAATTATGTAACTTGATAATAAGTGATAAAAAATAATAATAAAATTTGAAAAGGATATCAAAAAAGTACATATTTAACCTAATTTTATTATTCAAGATGATAAATATTTAATGTTATTATTCAGACACAAGGTAAATGACTTGGTCTCAATTTTCTTCCATTGAGGAATGTTTTTCATGTTACGAAACTATATTAATTTATATGGTTTATATAAGACTACATAGAATTTTATTTCTGGAATTTATTTATTCTAATGGTATATAATTTTTTTTAAAATGTTAAACTTTCATATATTATATGATTCAAATTATTATAATGTAGTAATTAAACGATTTAAATAATTTCTATTTATTAGGTTAGAAATCGAAATCATCTATTATGTCATGCTAAGATTATTTAGGAAAAATAATTCTGATTATATTATGTTGTATTTACACTTATTTTATTTTGATATTATATTGATTCATATAATCTATTCATTTTATTAACTCGAAATTCAATGATATGATCTTTGTGAGGGACTCCTTTACAAAAACATTATTTTTAATGTTTTAAAGAAATAATTTTCTAAATATTTCCCTTTAATGTCCATGTTTTCAATATGATATTTATGAATGTATTTATATGGAATTTTTTAAAATGATTATTTACAAATTTCTCACAATTTTCCTCAATAGGGTGTCATTTTATGGTTTTATGTATGTGACATTCGTTTGAAAACCTCATATAATGTTACTCTTAAAATATTTGTACAAAATTCAAAAGTAATGTTTTTTATCATATATGATATGACCATAATTTTTCTCTTTCATGTCCCTTTAATGTTTTTTTTTCTTACGTTTCATGTTTAATTTTTTTTTTCAATTCATGTTATTTAATTTATGAGTTTGTGCCTTTGTAAAAATGAAAATTGATTTCAATGTTGAAGAATTAATTTTTTTTATGTAGTATTTATATGTAATGTTTATGTTTTGGTTATTAATAATTATTTATGAGTATGGTTGGTTCACTGATAAATCGAGTGTAGGTGATACCATTATAACTCTCTAATGCACTTTATAATGAGATAGAATTTACCAGCATGGTTACTGTTAGATATTAAGGAAATATACTATGCTGGTTATTTCATATGTAAGCAATAATGTCAATCCTTATATTTCCATTATAACTACATTAAATAAAGGAGTGATATAGAAATAAAGAAACATGTAACGTTTATAATTTATTTTTTATATATATTTTTACATGAAAATTCTGATTTCATGAGGTAAGATAAAGAGAATATGTTTTGTGGGTGAAAATTATAACATTTTGAAAATGTTTTCATATTTTTATAAGTATTTATTGTCCTAATGTTTCTTTTCACTTATATCTTGTAATAATAATTTTGTGCTCATCCCATGCTCTAATATTTTATTCAAATGGTTTGATGGAGTGTACATATAAGGATGACATTAAATAGTGAACTATAATTATTTTTCATAAAAAGAAATCATATTTTATTTTAAAGAACTTTGATTGGTAAAGGAAATAGATATTAAGTATTAGTGTCAACTTGTAATGTGTTGGTTTAATTTGTAGATGTTTCTAATAATTCTCATATACTATATTCCTAAAAGATCCTCAAAATTTTATAAATCCCAATTCCAGTTCAAAATCACTATAATATATAATGTTTAAGTACGGGTCTATTTAGTTGGTATTATAGGATGGATTAGATAAATTTAGTCATTATGATGTTATTTAATCATAAGTTATAAGTCGTATATAACCACAATTATTAGTGAAGTTGGAAGAGTTATAGTTATCATAGATCAGTTTAATGAGTTTGAGATAAAAAATATAAGGATATTTTAGTGATTATTATCCTTAATAAATGGTATATAATTATTTTATTGATCACAATAACCTTTTTGTTTTTTAGTAAATGGTTGGATCCAACAAGAACCAATGTATCAATGGAAGTGAATGAAAATGTGGCAGTTCACTGAATAAGAAATCGAATGAAATGATAGCTATAATAAGAACACTTGTGGTTATTCTACGACCACAATCCGGAGTATTAATTAACCACTGGACCCTTGATGATTTTTATTATGCATCATTATGTGAGAAATGAAACAATTTTCGATTTCAAGTAAAAATGGTCATATAGGTAAATATAGTCGAAGTCATATGTATCAATGATATAGAAAGAAACACCTAAGAATTTTTTTAATATTAAATAGAGATGTATTAAATTTAGTAAATTTGGTGATAATGTAATAATCATCCAATAAAAAGGAAACATTCAGTTGAAACTATTAAAGTGAAATAAGTTTATCCTGAGTTATCAATTGAATATTTTAATTCGGGGGTGTATGTTTATTATGGATCTTGATTTATTAGGATGAATGATTGTGAATGGTATTATCATGACTATACATATATCTCTTTTGAAATAACTAATTACCTTACAATTGAAGTGGAATAAACTAAAAATGTCAAATTAAATGTATTGATTATTTATTGGTTCATGTTTTAACAATATAAAATCTTTGGATTAGATTAATATTTTTGATTATTTGAAAGAAGAATTAAGGAATATAATTGAAAAGCATGGTTAAGTGAATCTGATGAGTGATGAATGAAAATGATGTATACATATAAGGGATTTCAACGTTATAGTAAAATTATGTATCATGAAATGTTTAAAAGTATTATGTTTATCTTGATTATGGTAGTACTTTGGAATACATTTGTTTAGTTTTTTTATATGTAACACTTGAAATTTTAATGTGAAAATTTTATTTGATGAATAATTATATTTTAATATTGTGGACATAATTATAATGGTAATAAATAACCTTTTAGGTGAAAACATTTTATGGTTATCATTAAGTATTTTTCTCACATATCTTGGAATGTTATAAGAATTATATTGTTTTAAAGAATATAGAACAAGTAGGATGGGTGAAAACTATTTGAGTCTAAAAAGGCCTCATGAATACATCCCACAACTGAATGGTGACAAGGGTGAATCACCCCTCACTATCCAATGGGAAGTACCAATTAGTATAATTTTTTCTTTCTTGATAAATGATTTGATGGTTAAATATAATAATTATTTTGGAACATATGTTTTATCGATTAGAAAACCATGGGATTGGAAATTTATTAGTATATTAAGTGATTGCTATTATTTAAAATACTATTTGATAAAATCATTCTCATTTTTGTGTTTTAATATTAGTCTAGAATTTTTTTAGGAAAAAAAGGATATTTATTTGTTGAATGATCATTTTTTATCCATTTATGTTACTGTTGAATTTTGAAATTAATGTAGTTTCTTATTATATAAAAGATTATTATTCGCGAGGAATTAAATTATATAATCATAACAATTTTTATTGATTTTTTATAAGTACATGATTAATATATATTTATTATTTTATGGATTTTGTGATCCATTGAAGTTGATTCTAATTATTTATTCATTAAAAAGTAATCTTAAATACTCATCATTTAGAGAAAAAGATGAGTTTATGGTGTAAATTTATTTATGGGTGAAAATCTATGTGTCAAGTAAGAATATTTTTCATATGTTCTTAGTCTATGATTTAATATAATTCCTCAACTCTATGAAAAGTATCTTAAAACACAAACATCATTTGTATACTTTTCATACTGAGAAATCAATAAACATAAACCCATCACATATTTATGGTTTTGTGATTCTTAACATACCCAAGACTATATTCTATATAACTCCAAATTAGAAAAAAATATTAATTTTTCACTTCCATGTCCATGTTTTCATACAATTATCCCTAATATTTTTTATCTTAGGTGACCTTCGTACTTTCCATTCCTTCTGTTAAAGTGGAAGATTAATTAACCTATCTTCTGATGTGAGATTTCAATAAATGTTTGTGGAATAGTCAAACTATAGTTACCAAGAATGAGATCAGATTTTAAGGATTAAATTTATTAATGGGGTGATAATTTAATATCCTGAGTTTTTAATATAAATTCTATGTTAGATATCATACGAAATATGCCACATCAAGCTTTCACGAAAAAATAATTTTTTTATTTAAATGTTACCATTAAAAATTAGCTGTTAGAATAGATAGTATGAAAAGGATTAACATAATTATTAAAATATGGTATACACAATTATATTAAATAAATTTTATTGTTAACAAGAAATTAAAAATGAAAATAAAGGCCTTTTTAATAGGAAATGTTTTAAAAAAAATTAAATATGAACAAGTTTCTTTTATCACAATAAACAAAATCACCCATGTAGGATTTTAATAATGAAATTTATATAAAATATGTTCAATATAATTATTATTATTCATCACATTGTTTTAAAGATATTATATAATTATAAATACATTTTTACTCATAATGTGTGTTTTAAGTTAATTTTTCAACCTTTTGAGGATGCACTGGATTTAAATTTTGTTTTGGTCAATTTATAAATTACATCTAACCAAATAATATTCTTATCTGAGATTATAATATTAAAACTTAATTAGAATTATTTTTTTTGTTTTTTTATTAGAAATATTTTTTGATGAATAGTGAAAAATATTGGATTTTAATTGAAATAAAATGTTTCATTTATATAATTTAAAATATTAAATTATATATTTATTGTATTTATAGAATAATAAGATCAATTTTATAAAATTTTTTCTCATTTATTTAATTTTAATCAATTTCACATTGAATCCTATATAAAAACATGTCAGTCTTTTGAACGTTTTCACTTTAATAACTAGTTCTCTCACCCCATCTATGGGATTAATTTTAAATTAATTTTAGTCTATTTTTTATTTTGAATTTTGATATATGTTTTCCATTTTAGGAATTAGTTGGATAAAATCATATAAATATTTTTCTTATATTTTTTGATATTATGAATAATAACATTTGTAATTTTTATTTCCATAGTAATGGGTAAATCAGTTACTTACATGTAAAAATATTATTATAAATATTATAATATTACCCTAATACATGACCTTGATTTATGGGATCAGTAATTTTCGACTAAAATAGTATTGTGGAAAATTCTATGACCACTTGGATCCACTTATATGACATTTACACATTTATAGTACATTATTTGAAAAAAAAGTTAAATATTTCATCCTTATGTTTTATTAAATATAACAATTTTAATATATGGTTATTTAGAGGATATATCAATCTATAAATAGTATTTGGAAATAAAAATTTTTGTAAATAAATATAATATGAGGTAATTAATATCATCCAAAAATTTTATAGATTATTTATACATGTTAGTTTGTGTGAGAATATATGTTTCAAATTTTTTTTGTTTTATGATATTTTTAAAAATTCAAGTAATTAATACTGTGAAAATTGAAATTAATGATTTTATAAAATAAATAATATTTTAGTAATTGATATAAAATTTCGAAAAAAAGAATATTCAAAAAAAAAAATTAAAGGATTAACCTATCATAAATGACTCACTTATTGGTCATTTTTCATTTTATTGTAATTATATTGAACATTAATGTCTAAATTACATGATATCTTGGAAAGAGTTAACAGGGTTAAATAAGGGTTAAAACAAAAAAAATATAAGGATTGATATAAAATAAAAAGTTGTATAATTTCTATTTTATGAAATTATATCAATCCATAATCATTCTATATTTTAAATAATTCATTTTGGATTTTTTTGGAGTATAATATTAATTTATATTGATTTAATATTTTTATTAATTCAAAGTGTGTCCCTCTAATTTCCTTATAAGTGAAGAAATTGTTATCAATTCTTCACACATTAAAACCAATTTTTATTAGCCCATATCAGACCATATCCATTCCTAGAATCCAACCACACATTCTAGAGCTCTTATTTTAGTCAGAAAACTTCTCTTATTGGTCTTAAGGTGTTATGAAAAGGAGACCATATGAAGAAGAGGTATTGTTTTAATCAAGCATTTCTATTTTATTTCTACTTCCACTTCATTAAAATAATCAAAAAACATTTAGAAATAGTAAATATAGCATCAGAAATATACATATATTTTATTATATTAATATATTACCTTAATCAATCATCCTCTCCATGAAATGGGGAAATAATTAATAATTTTTGGGTACGGTGGACTACCGTCTAAATAAATGATATAAATAATTTTCCACAACAATCAATAAATACTAGTTATAATGATAGATTTAATGGTTACATAGGATTTTCATGAAATATTTATCATTATTATTGAATAATATATCATTTATTTTCTTACCTTTTGATGCATATGAAAATGATAAAGTTGTTCGTTCTTACGTGTGAACTATCACCTCCAGGAAGCGATGTGATTCATTTTTCATCACCACATCACATAGATGACATATATCAGTATTTTTAAATAATTAATATGATATTAATGATATTATGATAATTTTATAAAGATAAATTAATACGTACGTTGTTTCCATAATGATCATTGAAAAATGAAATGTTACTCATGCATACTTATTGCTTAACGTCTTCATGAATGTAATTTTTTTTCATAATTATATTCTGTGATTTGTTTTAAAATAACAATTTATGTTTAAATATGATTATTTTTCAGGAATTTTATTCTTAATATTATGTAATTATTACCACTTTTACTATTTACATCATACCAAATTCATTTTGGACTCAAGTACAGAATATCAGAAAAATGTCTGATATGAACATAAATAATTAAGTAATTGTTATAAAATGGTAATAAACTATAAAAAATGAATAATAAAATTTTAAAATAATATCAATAGTATACATAAATAACCTATGTTTATTATTCTTGAAGATAATGATTGTAAGTGATGTGTCAGACTTAATGTAACGGACTTCATCTAAATGTTATTTTTTAATGAATATTTTTTATGTTATGCACCAATATTCTTTATGAGGTGTACATAGCTCCACATGGCATGATATATTTTTAATTTATTAATTCTCATGATATTTATGTTTTCTTAAATGTTTCACTTTCATGTAGTATATGATTAGAATAATTATAACATAGTATGGGAATTATTTAATCAATTTATATATATTAAGTTAAATTTCTACATAATAGATTATTTAATAACAATATTACACGTGAAAATAATTTTTCTTATATTATTTTTTATTCAAACATATTTCTTGTGGATTTAAACTTGATGCACATAATATATTAATTTTATTAACACTTAGTTCAATGATATGATCTTTTTATTGGACTCCTTAACTAAGACATTGTTTTTAATGTTTTATTGATTTATTATTGTATTTACTTCTACTTAATGTATATTTTTTCAACATAGTCTTTATGAGTGTATTTATATGGAAACGATGATTTTAAAATGGTAATATTATCATTTTTCACAAATTTTATAAAAAATGATTCTTTTTATGGTTTTATGTAAGGGAATTTATTTAAAAATAATTTTTAAAGTAACTCTGTAGGGTCTTGAAAAATCTGCAAAGGAGAATGAGAATCCCCTATAATCTAAGGGAGATTCTACCCAATTTCCCCCACAAATATTTGGGGAAAAGTGTGGAGAATACTCAAAGTATGGCACAAGCTGAACTGGTCGGTAGACTGCTCCATTGATAATGGTACGTGGCCGGTTCCGTGAAGCACCCCCTCCGCGGACTGCTGTCATTCATAGAACAGATGCGGGGATCCTCCGCAGGCGCGAAGTAGGATGGGAGACAACCCGGTTCACCATCATGAACCTCCCCAGCCAAGGATCACGTCGACCGGCCCCAGATGCATCTATTGTCTTTTGCGGAATGGAGGCGGAGCCCTGCGTGGCTGCGAAGCACTCCTCGAGCTAGTTTGGTTCGCGGAAGAGGCACATTCAATGCCCCCCCGTGAGTTGCGGATTGACCAAGTCATCTGCAAACCGGGTTTCCGTTCATGGGCCTCTGCATAATGTGCCGCATTACCACAGATACATCACTTTCCCCACTCTATAAAAGGAGATCGAGGGGAAAGAGAAAAAGGGACAAGGGGAGATTGATCAGATTTAGGTGGAGGGATTTTGAAGGAAGGTGCATAGGATTTCGCAAACAGCAAAGTTCCAGTTCGCGAACCAGAAAAGGTATGAAGCTAGAAGAGAATTAATAAGCAACCGAAAATGCATAACAACTTGGTGAACCATGAACTTAAAAATAACAAAGAAAAAAAATACCACGAACCATGTCCCCTCCGCGGATGCACTCTCTACGGACCTCGGAGTATATTCCCCTTTTCTGATAAGTCGCACCACGTAAAACCCTCCTACGCGGACGAAGCCCAGACCGACGAAGCCCCGACCGACGTCTCCCTCGGCTGCTATTGCTCGCATAGACCCCTCCGCGTACCAACCTGGTATGCAAGCCGAACCCGAAGCCATGAACTACCCTGGTTCGTGGGATTCCCACCAGTCTGTGGACCACCCTGGTTCGCAGACGGCCTATCCAGCCATGTAGCACCTCCCTACACGAAGGGTGCCACAACTCATACACCTATGTGGCTCACTAGATCCTTCGATGTTCCCATTCCCAAAGCCAGATAAAATCCTTCCAATCCATCCTGATCCTCTGCAACCCCATCATTGGCCCATTCATCGGCTTCAAGCCTAGGACTCTAACAGAGCTACCAGACCCGTGTGTTGTAACCCTCAGGTGCATCAGCGTGCTGTTTTGAGTTCACATACCCACAGTAAGCGAGGGCGAAGGGGTTACTCCAGCCCTTAGAGTGGATTTCTGAAGCATTCCTGGGTTCACATTCCCACTATAATGTGGAGTCTGAGCCTGGGAGTCCCCTTTCTACCCCTCTACTTGTTTGGACTTGGGTACTTCTCCCCTCCCTCGGGTGTGGCGGACTACCCATTAGAAGGAAGCCCTCATGCACCTTTGTACTTACCCACGACCATCGCCAAGGAAGGGCACAGTGGGGAGGGGTGATGCTCCATCCTTTATTGGGGCCAAGACCCTCTCCCACT
Organism: Viscum album; assembly: GCA_963277665.1. Lineage (NCBI taxonomy): Eukaryota > Viridiplantae > Streptophyta > Magnoliopsida > Santalales > Viscaceae > Viscum > Viscum album. The sequence continues at coordinate 1,773,172,938 of OY728152.1, forward strand.
GCACTTTGTCTCTATCGGCATCCATCTCGGAGTAATCCTCTACTTTTTGGGCTGCTCCATGTGTAAGCCCCACTCTACTTCCCACGGGTGTACCTTTCTCTACGTGATCATATCGTCCCTACTGCCTCTTGTTTCTCATACTGATCATTACTAATGTGGTCTTAGAGTAGGCATCGACCTTGAAAACCTCTCATGGGACTCCTCATAGTGTAATCCCCAATCCACACCATGGGCCTCCTCAAAGTGTAAGACCTAATCCAAACAATGGGCCCCCTCAGAGTGTTAGCCACAATCCACACCATGGGCCTCCTTAGAGTGTAAGCCCCAATCCATTACCATGGTATGCCTCAAAACGTACGCCCTACTCTCATTTGAACTACGTGGAATTTGATTCCCCACCACAGGGATACGTAGCAAACCTCCAATAGGTTCAAGCCCGATCACCATCAGACCCCCGGGTCCACATTCATGTCAGTTCTCAGACACTCCCATCCGAACTACGTGAAATTTGATCCTTGTCTCCTAGGAAGGGTATGTAGGAAGCCTCCCTGAGGTCCAATCCCAAAAACCGGTCGATCCGACTATCTTCACATCGGTTCACCGCACCAACCCTGTGCAACCTGGAGCGTAAGCCCCATACCCAACCAAACTATGTGGATTCTGTTTCTTCTCATGAGGATACACAGGAAGCCCGTATCACGGGTTCGATCCAAACCCTCATGTTGTTATCTGCCCCCCTGGATGACAATAAACTCCAGAGTTCCTGGTTATGAGGCTTTAAATTAGTGCCATCTCAGCGAGTCCAGACTCCTCAGGGTCATTAATCCAACGAGGGATGGTAAACCTTGGGCATAAATGATTCTGAACCCCTGCGTCCAGCTGACCATTTCCAACCAGGAGTAATCTATGGATACTATGCTTGGGTATAAACTAAATATTCATGAATATATGAATACTTCTTAAATCTATAAGAGAGACCTGGAACAGGAAATAATTCCCCCCAAAAGGGTGCGATGAGCCTAACTTCCCATCCCCTCGACCAATGTGAGTTCTTAAGCATCACTGGTCAAACTACCCAGCAAACGCCTACCTTTGGAAAGAAGGTCAACGTATTGCTAGATATAGAACCGTTGGGCATTTCGAGGTGAAAACGGTGCAACCAATATGAGTGATTAAGCATAACCCAATATTCTCTAATCAACCATCGGGTAGCGCACGTTTCTCCCCTATTACCTTATCGTGCGCCGCGATACAAAAAATGGTTAACCTGACGTGACTCTTTAACCAAGAATGATGGATTTAACCTAATCCCACCTTGTGCCCCCTTTATACTCACAAGGAGGGCCAATAAAGGTCATTAATTACGCATGGGTCATGAGATTCTACTTTGACGGGTTTTCTATTTTTACTTGTTAAAATATTTTACAGGTACTACACAGAACTCCCTTCAATCTAATGGCATTACGAAGGAACTCACAGGCGCGTGCTTCCAATAACATAATGACCAGAATTCCTCACCAATGCAGGACCCCGTCCCCTACCCAGTGTCTTCAACGCTGGGTCTTGGATGATTTGATCCGAGAGTACCACATGAACTATACTCTCCCGACGGTGGAAGCAGCCATGCACGCCCTCCAATCCGCCAGGACCCGCCAGTCGCCCGCCCAGCAGTGGCCGCGATGACAGATCTAGACGGCCCCTATTTCTGTCTCCAACCATTTTGGGAGTCTATCCCTGGAACAAGACAATGCGTACCTCCCATATCTTAGGGAGGAGGATGAGGACGACACTAAGGACTTCATCAGCACCGAACTGGGGTTATGCTCCAAGGCCCCCTCCAGCAGACGTCATTGCAATCATTCCATGACTCAACATCCTCAGGATATGGAGGATGTCACCCCGAGGATCTAGGACGACGCTCCCCGAGCTCAGTCCCCTCGGACCACCCGATGAGGGTGGAAAACGTACAACCATGGACCGGTCATCACCCTTGTCCCTGAGGAGGAGTTTCGCTACCCATTCACAGAGACATATCACGAACAGGCACATACACTTGTTCGCTCCTCCAAAGCCCGCCATCCAAACATGGCGGCATCATACGTGTGGGATCCCATCCCTATCGGGATCCATCATGCCCGTCTCTCACGCAGGACGACAACTACCAAGCAATCACCTCTCCATTCCCAGGGTCGTGAAGCCCACCAACTCGACGTGGTGGCCACCCATCGCCTGCAGGACCAACTCCTAGTAGATGCTACTGACTCCTACCATCCCAGCATGGTGGCGATCAACAAATCCCACCACCCAGATGTGGTAGAAATTAATAGTCGGGCACATCTCCCTGCCAAAAAGGCCACCGACTCGATAGGTGGGAAACCTACATATGCAAGTCCAGCTCCATGCAGATGCAAGTAAAGTCCTCCATCCCGATGTGGCATCAAATAGAGAGATAAACTGGAATATCCTGGCCCAGGGGAAGATTCATTCACCTTCCCCGACACAGGAGAGTTGTCAGTACCCACTGACCACCGGAGGACCAGAGTAGGATATTCCTACTCCAATACCAGAATGGGCCTTCATACCCATTCTAGCCAAAGATGTCTCTCTTAATATCCTGGAAATGATGGAGGAGCAGGTATCAATCCCAGATCATATCTTGCAGACTTTCTAGAATAAAATTGCATCAGCGGGAACAACAAGGTCTCGAGCCCATGAGCCTGTATCCCCAATTGAGGCGACTCATCTAAGAGATGAGATAGCCGCCTCAGAGTAGATCTGCATCCCTGATTCCACCCATGAGGGTCACTGGCCATATTCCGTGACGCAAGGGCAACCGGATCGAACCGCTTCACTCATTCCAACTAGGGGACACCCGTCCATCATGGTGGATGCTCAAGAGCAGGCATATATTCATGATAAAAGTCAAGATGTTCATCGATATATCTCGACAACGTCACATGACCCAGTTATATAGGGACCCAAAGGTGAAGTCCGTTGTCAATAGCAGACAGTCCACTCTGCCCGCAAGAAAGCGCCCCGAACGCACTGACGACAGTAAGAAAATAAAGAGCGGGTTCATGACTCCGCTCTTTTGGATGTTGGGGTTCTTGATGCCAATAAGAGAATATCAAAGACTCAGAACCCTACCCACCCATTACCATATTATGGGAGTGGCATTAATAGTTGTGAAGGTCCTCCCCGCAATGTCGCTACCAGCAACTCTGAAGGTCCTCCCCAGAGCACCCGCGGGGCCCTCCCCCACGGGCATATAAGGATCGATCACGAGAGCTCTTCTTTTGATGAAAGTCATGAAAACCATCCATGTGACTAGAAGATCGAGTAACAAGAAGGCCCTCTACTTGTTGCGGTCCACCTTGAAGGTCCTCTCTGGGGTATACGCTGCAAACACTCTCCATGCAGTGGGACCACAGATTATGACAGTAGTCCTCGCTATCATAGTCGCAACTGTGGAGACCCTCCCCCATAGTGACGTCTCATCATGACAAGAAGACCCTACCCTTGTCGTGTCCTTCCCTGAAGGTCATCCCCAGGGGTTATGTTGCAACGACACTCCATGCAGCCGGGAATCAGATCACAGTGGTTTTCCTTGCCTCCCTGATAAAAGATATCCTCCCCATCTAGACGTCAATCAACAAGATGGACCTCCCCTCATTGCGGTACATTATGAAGGCCCTCCCCAGGGTTCACCCCACAGATATTCTCCCTGTGGAAGCTGTAATGGTAGTCGTCGCTGTTGTAGAATTTTTGATGGTAGTCCTCCCCACCACGGACACCATTGCAATGGTCCTCCCCAAAGTGGCCCCAAGAAACAAGAAGGTCCTCCCCTTGTCGCAGTGTGTCTTGAAGGTCCTCCTCAGGATGCACTTCGAACATCAAATCATGATGGTCATCCTCACCATGATGGAAGTTGTTGCGAAGCCCCTCCCTGTAACAATGCTACACAGCCAGAATTTCCTCCCCTTGATGAAACATGCCTTGGAGGTCGTCCCCAATGTTTGCACCGTAAAAGTCCTATATGCAGTGAGTCATCAAAGAGTAATGGTAGTCCTCTCCATTGCGGCTGCCATTGCGAAGGTCCTCCCTGCAATGACATATCATATAGATCAGAAGGTGCTCCCCCTGCCAAATCAAACACAGAAAAGCCCTCGTATTCCGAGTCACTCAGAAGGATGAGATCAAGCATGTCAGATTCCTAACTAGTCACCAATGACACCCTTCTTCAATCGGGAGTCGTTCCGGGGCCATGTTCATCTTATGAACCACCTCAGAATCTCCCACATAACAATTCAATACCTATTGGACCCACTACCCCGACCACACTATCAGTGAGCATCTCAGTTGGGATGACCAGGTAGAGGAGTCACTAGTGGAGGAGTATGCCGACATGTTGCACCTGAGGAAAGAACTAGAGAGGGATGATATACCGGTTATGTTACGGCCGAAGACCACCTCTCAATTCGGCATACCCAGAGAGTTGTCAGAAGAATGCGTGCACGACATCCGCTACAAAATATGGAAAACCCTCCACCGAATGAAATCATTATTCCTTCCCTACGACTGGTATGTAGACCCTGTCAAGAAAATAGGAGACCTCCTACATCACATAGACCTGGAAGCTCTTCCTTCGGCGTGGCAACAGCGACTCGAGAGGCATAAAGGAAACATGGAGATAGCCTGCCTCCATGCACCGCACCAGCTGCTCCACCTCATCGATGATGCTCTGATGGGAGTCCATATCAGGGGATGGGGGGAACATGGAGCTCTGCATTTCACTCCACTCCCCACCCAGAAGAACCCGTTCGTCATGGTGTCTTGCAACGTCATCACGTCAGGATAGTAATTGAGTGGCCTCCATGTTCGCAAATGGAAACACACCCAACAAAGTCATGCCTTGAGTAAGTCCCAGAAGCATCAGGCCTGATGGGAATGATCCATTCAAGAACTCCCGTATCCAGCCACCGAGAGCACATAACATGCCTCTCGCCTAAGAGGGGCCAATCAACATTCATTGCCTGCCTACCCCGAGGGGATTGATAAACAGGAGAACTCGACACCAAACCCAGTTCACCCCCGAAAAGGGGCACACAAGGCCTGGTAGGTAGAGATAGCTGTAGCCACTACCGAAATCCAGGGTCAACCCTAGCCTGCAGGGCTGGGGGCATTTTTAACAAAAAATTCCCCCATAAGACCAATAAAAACGGGAAGATACTCTACGTCCAAGGAATGAAGCCAACCCCAGCCCTCAGGGCTGTGGGAATTTTTACCTCCTCAACAACAACCTCCCCCACGAGAATCAGTATTCTCTCATCTAGGGAGGACAATTAAAAGAGGAGTTTCTTGCCCTATCCCATCCTTTGAATCATCATCCCCTTCAAGAGGGAGGCATACCGTAAGGTCGCATCAAAGAACTCTCTGCGTCACCCTTCGTCAAGGAGTCCGAACGAAATCCTGGGACAGAAGAGGGAAGACCAGTAAAAGACACGGGATATCCTCTTTCTATTTGGAAGATGACATCTTCTTCCCACCGCGATATGCATCCATCAATACCATAGAGGTTAACCCCATGGGTAACACCGAAGATGATGAAAATCGGGATGGATCGGGAGATGATGGATCCGGTCTGGCTATGACTCACAATGAACCACCAGGTCTGTACACCCGGAACCAGGGGGCCACTCTAAATATTACTTCCCCTTCGGCTAGCATTCCTCTGCTGACCTTGTGAACTTCCAATAAGGATAGGAACAAAGGACCAGTTGCCGTTAACCCGCCCCCCTCTCTCAATTAAAATGATCCACTTACGCTTGAAGAGAGGTTCGCTTGATAGGTAGAGGAAATGCAAGAATTGAGGAGGATTAACACTGAGCTACTCTAGAGGAACTGTCTTATGGAAAGAACGTCCCAAGAGCAGCCACATCATGTACTCCTTGTAAATTCACCACAACGACCAAGGCTTTCCCAAGCAAATGAAGCATGGTCAGGGATCCCACCCAACAAGGTGCCCGACCCATCCAACTACCTAAATATGGATCCAGATGAATACCAAGACTTCCCTCCACTCAGGAATCAACCATAGAAAGTACATATGATCCCTCCACAGGTGTCACAAATGGAACATGAACCCCATGTACCAACCGAGCTGGATCCTCAAGAAATGCCTCAGGCTACAGCTGCCAAGGACTGGGCCCAACAGGATATAAACCAGGGTCTCACCCACACCATTGATGCAATGATAGTTCGATTGGAAGAAATGGAAGGTTGAAACGCTCCAATATAGCCAGAGCAGAAACCTTACCCAGATTGGGTGAGCAACACACCACATCCACCCAATTTTTTGAGCCCTTTATTCCTTATCTTTAATGGATCTGGCGATCTGGAACAACACTTGATGCAGTACGCATCTTATTGTGACCCTATGATGGTATCTCCAGAACAAAAAGAATCATTGAAACTTAGATGCATCGTACTAACCTTGCAAGGATTTGACTTCGTCTGGTATACGAGCCTACCAGCCCAGTGAATAAAAAGATGGGAAGACCTTCGGCAGTAGTTCCTGTTCCACTTCAGCTCAACGCTGCCTAAAACAACAGTCAGCGACCTGATGAACTACACGCAGAGGGAGAATGAGATGGTATCAGATTTAATAGCTAGATGGAAAGGTCTGACCTACTCCCTGAAGAGGACAATGCCTCAAGAAGAGTTTCTTGCCATATGCATCGATAATCTTCGAGATGAGTTGTGAACACTGCTCATACCAGCGGAGTGCACCGCTGGCTTCCGCCATCTCTCTAGCATTTCCCAGATAATTGAGGACTCCCTGTAGCGGACCAATTTGAAGTCATGAATAGCCTCTCAAGCTCCCACAAAGAGAGCAGTTAGAGCTGAAGAGTCCTCTATCACACTGAAGCCGGCCCCTGTTCCTACTCCACCGCTCAGGCCTCCACCTAATCGTCAAGGGCCCCTTGTATATCAGCAGCCGCCTCCGCCTAAGCGGGATGATCAGAGGGGATCAAAACAGAACCATTTTAAGGAACGAAGACACAAAGTATACTTCTTCTGAGGGGATAAATTATGCGACTAATTCATTGCTTCCATGAATTGCATCTTGCTCTACCTACTGGAGCCATGTAAACCCGAAGAAGTTGGCTGTGTTGACATACCAAATTACTATCCCTACCATTGAATGTTGGGGCACAATATTCGAGAATGATTCATCTTCAAATACCTCCTGCAAAGGATGGTAGACTCTGGGCTGGTCGAGCTGAGACCACTCCCAGCACATCTGACATATATTTCTACCACTGACTCCGAAAAAGGGGAGGGGTGGCAGGAAGTCACCATAAAAAAGGGGTAGAAATTCGATAACTAGATGACTTGGAAGACTGTCAATCGAGCCCAAGGCATACTCCGAGCTCATCTACTGTAGCTGGTTTTGCCGCCAACAACCCCTGATGTCGCACAACCGACAATATCGACCTTACAACCCTCCTCGAGCTGGTCATATAGGCGTAATCGAGAAGGGATGAGACAAGCACAAGAGGATGAGTCCACAATAAGGCCAAAGTTAGCCCCAACACTGTCATATTTTATTCGGCCAAACTTGGCACCATGGGAACTGACCCACCAAACGGCACCATCAAGGACAAACAATCGGGTTTACTTGTCAGAGGATGTGGAACCAATTTTTGGTTCCATCAACGTCATCCATCTTATGGAATAGTTCCTTGAAGAAGGGAATGGTTATGAACCTGAGTCCCCAATACAATGGGCCAGGAGGGGGAATCATAGAGGCATGTGATACCAGGGGAGGCACAGTCGAGGTCGAAATAAACCCTACGGTTGGACCCCGGCCCAAACTGTCAATATCGCAGAAACCCATGGGAGGGACCTTCAATGAACTCAGCATGAGAAAGAATATCCCTCCACCTACAAAAGTGGCCACTCTTCCCCTATCATTCAGTGGTACCCATCAGAGGATGAACAGATGTCTAGTCGCCTATTGCGCAAAAACAGACTGGCTGGGCCAAATCCTCTAAATGTGGGGACACCAATGACATACGACCCCACGAACAGTCCCTCCACATCTCATATTCCAACTCCCAATATGCCCGCTAAAACCCCCCACCAATGGAGAAGCTTCGGCCACAGCAGCAGAAATACGACATCCTTATACAGTTGGTGTTGGTGCCAGCCTAACTGTCGATCCTGGATGCATTGTGTTTGTCAACAGACCTCAGGGAGGCACTTATTGAAGCCTTGCTCAGTCCCCATGAGTTTCATGCCGAGGTTTTTGCCACCGAGATTTACAAGACGGAGACTAGCTCGGCTGATTGCGATGCAGTGATTTCCTTTACCGATCAGGATGAATATTCCCTCCTGCAAGGACACATCAAACCACTATATGTTTCTGGCACACAAAATGATGCTGAGATCTGCAAGGTATTTATTGACAATGTCTCTGGAGGTAACCTCCTTCCAATACAGAAACTCTGCAAGTTGGGATATAGTGATAATGACCTAATAACCTCATCCACATCTCTGTTTGGTTACAAAAAGAGTGAGAAAAATCCAATGGGAAAAATTAAGCTAAAGAACCATTTTGGCGACCTTGTGGCCTATTCAGAATTCCTGGTGGTTCGGCAGAACACAACATTCAATTACCTACTGGGAAGGTCATGCCTCCATAATCACATGGTCGTTCCTTTATCCTAACACTAGTGTATTAATTACTTTGTCAATGGAAAAAGTGGGACATTTCACACTGACAAGGCCCCTTTCGAGCTCTCCGAGTCACATTACATTGACGCCGGGTTTTATGAGCAAAAGAAGAAGAAGCCTTTGGTCGATGGTGTTGACTGGATCCCAGCACCAAATAGTCTGGAAATGGTTCCTGACGACCCCTAAGATAGCTTGGTAGAGACAACGTACTACCCATCAACCATATTGAGAGTAGGGATTCATTTCTAGACACACACTCGACTGTCCTCATGACTTCTGCCATGATGCCCGAGCATAGCGGTGTAGAAATGACCACTGACCCTCAAATTATGGGTGAATACTTGAGAGAGGATGCTGATAATGCCCTTCCTCCATACTCCCAGGATCCCGAGTCAAGAGATCTCCCCTCGCTTGATCGAGAAGATGAAGATTTGGGATAAGAAGAGGAGGAAGATCTCAGAGATGCACCTCCCTCATTTGAGGAAGGTATCTCCACCACTATGGAAGAGCTCAGGGAAATAAACCTGGGTACCGAGGAAGACCTGAGGTCCACTCTGGTTAGTGCATCCATGTCCCCCGAGGAGTACGAGGTATATACCCCTTTCTTAAGGCAACACCGGGATGTATTTTACTAGAATTACATAGATATGTCGGGAGTCGATTCTGAAGTGGAGATGTATCACCTAGGTCTTCTAGAAGACCAACGGGGCTATAAAAAAGCCGCCAGAAGAATATACCCCTCTCATGCTACCAAAATAGTGGCTGAAGTCAATAAGCTTATTAAAGCAGGCTTCATCGGGGAGGTCCAGTACCCCATCTGGTTGGCCAACATCATCCCTGTCAAGAAAAATAATGGACAAATACATGTTTGCATTGATTTTAGATATCTCAATCAACATTTTCTAAAAGATGATTTCCAGGTCCCGATCACCGATTTATTAATCGACACAACGGCCGGGTACAATGCTCTATCCTTCATGGATGGCTATTCTCGATATAATCAAATTAGGATGGTCCGAGAATACGAAGAATCCAATACCTTCAGGGACCCTCAAGGAATCTTTTGTTATGGGGTTATGCTATTTGGTCTCATGAACGTTGGTGCCACATATCAGCATGACATGCATCGTATCTTTAATCTATTCCTGGGGAGATTCGATGATTGCAACATGGATGAATTGGTGGTTAAGTCAAGGCAGCTCTCAAATCACCTGTCAGACCTTGAGACCGTCTTCAACAAACGTCAGCAGCGTAGCCTGAAGATGAATCCCTTGAAATGTGCCTTCGAAGTTACCTTAGGGAAATTTTCTAGCTTCATCATACGCCATCATGGCATCGAAGTCAACCCTGAAAAGACCAAGTCTATCCTCATCCTTCCACCCCCTCGAAATCTCCCTGAGTTGAGAGAATTCCAAGGGCACCTGACCTACATCAGGAGATTCATAACCAACCTAGCTGGAAAATGATTACCTTTTACTAGGTTAATGAAGAAGGGAGTCACGTACCAATGGACAAATGAATTCCAAGAGGCGTTCGACAGCCTAAAGAAGTATCTCTTAAGCCCACTGGTGCTCATGAACCCCATTGAAGGAAGACCTCTCATCCTATACGTGACGACCCTAGAGCGGTCGCTGGAAGCCTTCCTTACATAGAAAAATGACACCGGTACTGAAAACAGTCTCTATTACCTCAGCCAAACCATGATCGATGCTGAGAATCGATACTCAAACATCGAGAAGAGTTGTTTGGACTTGGTCTTCACAGTTTAAAAATTGCGACATTATCTGCAGCATCATAAAGTCCATTTGGTCTCACGTAGTAACCCGCTCAAGTACATCCTTAGCCGCCCAATGCTGATCGGGCACCTGTCCCGATGGGCAGTCATCCTGCAACAGTTTGACATCCGGTTTTTGCCTCACAAAGCCATCAATGGATAGGAATTAGCAGATTTTCTGGTAGAGTACCCTTCAACGGGGACCACCGCACCAGACACCGAGCTACCTAATGAAGACATCTTCTCGATTCAAGAGGAGTTTCGATCATGGGAAATGTACTTCGACGGAACCTCCTGAAGTCCAATCGGGAAGAAGATAGAAGATCCCAAATATAATAAGGTGGGTTTGTGGATAATACTCATTTCCCCAAAAAAGGCAGTCTTTCTATATTCCTTCCTCGTGTAAAAAGGATGTGCGAACAATGAAGCATAATATCAAGACCTCATTGCTGGCCTGGAGCTCGCACTCAAGCACAAGTACATCACCTTATTGTCAAAAGTGACTCAGAACTGGTCATCAAACAAGTCAATAGTGACTATGCTATCAAAAAAGAGGAGCTGATTCCCCTGTTTGACCATGCTTGATGGTTAATGGCAGAATTCACCATAGAACAAACATTGACCTATATTCCCTGGTCTCAGAATGCCCAGGACAATGAATTGGCCAACGCAGCCATGCCCTGGCCGACCTAGACAAGGATAAAATAGTTATCAGTATTGCTCATCATCAAATGGCATTGTTGTTTGTTCAAACTAAGATGGAAGAAATCCATGAAGTCATTCTTGTCCGTAAAGAGTATGCTCCCGCCACCAACTGGATGACCCCCATTGAAAACTCCCTTCAATAGGTAGAACTTCCACCAGACAGGGCTGAATGAGAGCAAATATGGAGAAGGGAAATCAACATTGTCCTATATGGTGGCGCGGAACAGTAAGAGGTCCTCTATAAAAGAGGCCTTGACGGAATCCTCCTCAAATGCAATGATGGAGAAGAAACGGATGCCATCATGACTAAGGTACATGATGGAGTATGTGGGGAACATCATCCAGGGTCCAAGAATTCCCATCAGGTTCAATGGATTGGGTACTTTTGGCCCACAATGGCACACGATTGCGAGTGCTTTTCTGCAAACTTCCACTCATGCCAAATTCATGCCAAATTCATACACCAACCTAGGAGTTACTTCATCAGGATAAGTACTTTTTGGACATTTTTCATCTAAGGAATAGATTTCGTGGGACCATATCCTCCTGCCACAGCCAAACAACTGAAGTATATCCTCATAGAAACCGACTTATTTTCCAAATGTGCAGAAGTTGTACCCCTTAAGGAAGTCGGGGCATGAAGCATTGTCAGCTTTGTGAAAACCAATATCATCACCAGATTTGGTGTCCCTCATACCATTCTGATGGATAATTACACAAACTTATGCTCTGCTGAATTGGAGAAACTATACCAATAATACCGTATCAAGGCTAACCACTCATCCCACTACCATGCAGTAGCCAACAGACAGATATAGGCTTTCAACAAGACCCTGTCCGACATTCTCCATAAAATAGTGGACAAATACAAGAAGGCATGGATGAATAAACTCCTCCATCCATTATGGGCATACTAATCCACAATATGCACCACTACTCAGGCTACTCCGTACTCATTATTATACAGAACAGAAGCAGTCTTACCCATTGAGCTCTAATTTCCCTCGCTCTGTTTTTCCATTTGTGACCAGTTATCCAATATTGTGAGATCAGAAAAGAGGCTAGGTGAATTGGAGAAGCTAGATGAAAAGTGGTTGCACACTTTGCATCATCTAGAAATATACCAGAACCAGATTGCACGAGCCGTCAATAAAAAGGTCCATCTTTGGTCTTTCTTGGAAGGAGAATTGGTGTTGTTCCTCCAGACCCCAATGATACCTGGAAAGAAACCTCCAAAGGTTGAGCCCAAGTGGGAGGGACCATATGTTATACATGTGGTCTACTCCAATAGAGCATATTCCCTGCTCTCCATGGATGGGCAGTTCACCAACGCCCCTTCAAATGCTATATTCCTGAAGAAGTATTTCACATAGTAACTAAAAGCAGTTATCGTCCGAGCTGTATGACGTTAAACTGCCAAGCACCCAATAGTACAAACTCTATGACCTTAAACTAAGTGTATTCCATCCTCACCGGCATAACTAAAAGCTGTTATCATCCATGATGTAGGACGTTAAACTGCCAAGAACCTAATGGTCCAAACTCTATGACCTTAAACTAAGAGTATTCCGTCCTCATCGGCATAACTAAATGCAGTTATCATCTGAGCTGCAGGACGTTAAACTGCCAAGCACCAAATGGTCCAAACTCTATGACCTTGAAATAAGAGTATTCCGTCCTCACAGTCATAACTAAATACAGTTATCATCCAAGATACATGAAGTTATACTGCCAATAAACCAATGGGCTAAACTCTATGACGTTAAACTAAGAATATTTCATCATCACTACATGACGTTAAACTGTACAGATTTTAGAAAACAACGTATGGCTTGATTCCTACCCTCGCAGGACACGTAGTGACGCCAGGGTTCCCCATCTTGGCCCAGCCACCCCCAATTAAGAAAAAGTTAATAATTCCCTTTCCCCTATATATAGACCAGAACGGAGCGGGGTGTATCCCTTGTCCCTACAACATGACATTAAACTGCACAGATGAGAAGATTTTAAAATGCCCCTTTCCCCCGTGTATGGACCAGACCGTCCTGGGGTGAACTCCAAAGAGAACTACGTGAGGCTTGATTCCTGCCCTCGTAGGATACGTAGCAATGTCAGGATCCCCTATCCTGGCCTAGCCACTCCCAAATGGAATAAAAAAAATGTCCCTTCCCATGTGTACGGACCAGCCCTGCATGGGTTGTACTTCTTTCATATAACTACGTACGACTTGATTTCTACCTTCGTAGGATACGTAGCGATGCCAGGGTTCCCCATCCTGGCCCATCCATCCCCAAATAAATGTTAAAAATTCCCTCTCCCCCCATGTATGGACCAGCCCTTCACAGGGTGTATTCCTCATCCTTACCACATGACGTTAAACTGCACAAATAAGGATGAATGGAAAAAATTCCCCCTTCCCCCGTGTACGAACCAGCCCTGTACGGGGTAAACTTCTTTCCGAGAACTAAGTACGGCTTGATTCCATCATTCAGTAGATACATAGAGGCGCCAGGTTTCCCCATCCTTGCCCAACCATCGCCAAATAAAAGTGAAAATTTCCCTTTTCCCTCATGTACGAACCAGATCTGCACGGGGTGTTTTTTTCATCCTCACCGCACGACGTTAAAATTGCACAGACTTCTTCCTCACCACAAGATGTTAAAACTGCACAGACTTCATCATAACCCACCCAAGATATATGGCGAAACGAAATCGAAATACTCCTTGCTCATTTGGATGCATCCCCAACATATATCAGACTCCACGACCCAGATAATTATGGATCCTTATAACCATTCACGACCATCAGAAGTGGAATGTTATAGACCTGTGGACACCTTTTCCTGACTATGCATACCATTTCCTCTGCAGCTCTGCATATTGATAGCCCCGACCCATCTACCAAGGGAAATATTTCCTCAGTCGGTACTCTTCCTAGCTCCGTATGCTTACCGGCCTTAGAGCCCCGATATCATGTATCCCGATCAAGAAATTTATGGCGCAGTGGTTTACAAGTTTGATCCCCTTTTCACATCCAAATGTTGCTAGGGTATCCCTACCTAGTTAGCCTATGTATCAACCCATGGCTCACATGATGACCTGTATTTACAAACATCAAGCCCGGGCTAGTCTACCTTGACTCAACGAACAATTTCAGTGAAGATGTTTCTTGTATGCTCGGTCACCATTATCCTCGCATGACAAAATCTGTAATGTGAGAAATATCATACATTCATAATCATTCGTGGCCATCATAAGTGGAAATTCATCAACCCAAGGACACCTTTGCATGACTTTGCATACCATTCCCTCAGCGGCTCTACATATTGATAGGCCCTAGCCCGTCTACCAAAGGTAATATTTCCTCGTGCGGTACTCTTTCTAGATCCATATGCTTACCGGCCTCAGAGCCCCCACACAACATCTCCGGATATAGGAATCCTCATAGTTATAGTTTACAACCCTCATCCCCCAACCTGTTTAGAGTATATTAGAGCATGTTAACTCAATTATCCTTTGAGTGACTACAGCAATGGTCCCCCATTTGTTCGAGATCTATGACCACTAAACAAGGAGTACTTCGTCCTTACCACACAACGTTAAATTGCATGGAGTGAAGTCACACCCCCGCGTGTAGGATAAATCAGCGCAGGGAGCTCTCTAAGCTTTAACAACAACTAGGGCCGAATATGCCCGACATGTCATGATATTTTTCTTACCAAATGACAGTCTTCGTGTCCCGGAAAATCTCAGATTTTCATAATAATTCATGGACATCTTAAGTGGAATGTCATCGAACCGTGTAAACCTTTGCATGAATATGAATACCATGCCCTTAGTGGATCTGCATGTTTATCTCCCCTGGCCCATCTAACAAAGGAAAGATTTCCTCTGGCGATACTCTTCCTAGCTTCGTACGCTTACCGGCCTCAGAGCCCCCATATTATTTCTCCTGATCCAAGAAGTCTTGGAACCACAATTTAAACTAATAAACCCCCTCCATGTCTGGGGCATGCAGAGATATTTTGGCCTAGTTACATTCTAATTGAGAGCAGCATTTGCAACTACACCCTTACCGCATGACAATAAACTGGATAGAACATCTTGGTCACTTGGCATAAAGATTCAAAGACCAAGCATTAAACATATAGGGGAATTACTCAAACTACATGAATTTTCACTGGTTTAAAAATGACCCCTGTCATTGCGGCACGATGTTAAAACTGCACAGCATCAGCAAAAATGCCCCCCATCCTCGCTACACAACGTTAAATTGCACAACATCCTTTAATAATGCTCCTTGTCTTTACCGCATGACGTTAAAATGCACGGAAGCCGTCCTTACAAAATGACATGAAAATGCATGGTCAAAACTGTCATGGGTTCATTAAGGAACAAAGGCTTTTCTCAGTCCCCCAGTGCACCGGCCAGACTTGCACAAACCACTATCTCACACTAGTGTGAGAAGGAATGACTTCACCAATTCTCAAGAAATTTATCCTAGATGTTTCTCCCGTATCCAGACACCCTCTCCTCATAAACCATACTCTGTACTCATAAAAATACGAACTCTCATAAACCACCCCTGGTGGTCCCGAATCACAAAAATCCTTGATGTTTCTCAGCTATCGAGAGAATGAAATCATTAACCCAAGGACACCTTTGCATGACTATTCATAACATGCCCTCAATGCATCTTCATATTGATCGCCCCAGGATCGTCTACCAAAGGAAAGATTTCCTTAAGCAATGATTCTCTCTGTAAGCCTCTTGGCCTTTGAGCCCCCATATCCATCCTGGGATTCGAAGACCTTCTGAGAAACAGATTACCAACCTCATTCATAACCCTACCTGAATATAGTGGAACATCTCTGAAAAGATTACCGAGAACCAGGAGAAGCCATTTCACTTTGAAGAATGTCCAGGCTCCATGACATTAAAATGTGCCAAACTCCAAGCATCCTTTACGCTAGATAAATGCATAGGACAGGGACCCTGTGTCCACATTCATGATTAATACAGATGTTCTCAAACCCTTTTAGATTTCACAAGCCCTTTTTGATCCAGCCCTGGTGGTTTTCATAATTCTCCAAGACACCCAAGGTGGTTTCCATAAGTCGGACTTTAATGAAGTCCTCATGCCATCAGAAATGGAGAGTCATTGACTTGGGGACACCTTTGCACGAATATGCATACCATGTCCTCAGTGGATCTGCATATTGATCGCCGCTGGCCCATCCACCAAAGGAAATATTTCCATAGGCGATGCTCTTCTTCCCTCTACATGTCGATACGACTCCCATGCCTTGAGACATTCCCTGAATGTTGTTAAAATCTACACATGATCCACCCACATGCATCTAAAGTATATTGAGACATATTTTAATCAACCAAACCTCATTGGGGTCCTTTCCCCACCATACCTGGTCAAATCTCTTCGACCTAAAACATCAGTAATGATAGTCTTATTGGAGATACTTTACACCGATCACAAAAAAAGGTGCAAAGCCCGTTAGGCCGAAAACCTGAAGAGGGAGACCTAGAAAAATTCGGGCCATACCCACTGGGTCCACACCAAATGGGCCCAGGAAAAATTAGTGTATTAAAATAAAAGACAAAAAGTTTGTGGGGTTTTTCTAAAAAACCATAGCAATAGTCAAACTGTGCCCGCTATGTCCCTTGGATAAGGAAACATTTAGATCATTGTATAATCAATCACCATGTTTCAGGACCACTCTACATAGGAATAGCCTCCTATTCATTTTGATCGGACCCCATTCCGATGGGGGGATTTTTAGGGTCCTGAAAAATATGCAAAGTAGAATGAGAATCCCATTTAATACAAGGGAGATTCTACCCAATTTCCCCCACAATTAATTGGGGATGAGTGTGGAGAATACTCAAAGGATGGAACAAGATGAAACGGTCCGTAGACTGGTCCAATGATAACGGTACATGGACAGTTCCGCGAAGAACCCCCACTACGGACCGCTGTCATTCATGGAACAGAGGCAGGGATCCTCCACGGGTGCGAAGAATGATGGGCACCAACCCTGTTTACCATTATGAATTTCCACATCCACGGACCGCGTCGACCATCCATGGCCGCATCCGTTGTCGTTATCGGAAGAGAGGCGTAGCCCTGCGCGGCCACGAAGTACTCCCCGAGCAGGTTTGGTTCATAGAGGAGGTACGTTCAATGCCCCCCCACGAGTTGCGGATTGACCAAGTAATCCGTAAATTGGGTTTCCAATAATGGGCCTCCAAAAAAGGTGCCGCATGACCACAGATACATCCCTTTCCTCACTCTATAAATGGGGATCGAGGGGGAAGAGCGAAAGGGGAAATGGGAGATAGATCATATTCGGGTGGAAGGATTTAGAAGGAAGGAGCTTATGATTTCGAAAACAGTGAAGTTCCAGTTCGCGAACCAGATCAGGTGTGAAGATGGAAGAGAATTAATAAGGAACCTAAAACAAATGACAACTTGGTGAACTATGAATGTAAAAATAACAAAGAAAAGAAGACCGCGATCCATGGCCCCCGAGCGGATGCACTCCCCGCGGACCAGGGATTTTATGCCCCTTTTCCGATCTGTCACATCATATAGCACCGTCCTACACGGACGAAGCCCTGACTGACGAACCCCTGACCGACGTCACCCTCAGCCACAATTGGTCGCATGTACCCCTCCGCGTACCAACCTAGTACGCGGGCCGAACCCGAAGCCGTGAACCACCCTGGTATGCGGGATGCCCACCAGTCCGCAGACCACCCTGGTTTGGGGACAGGCTCTCCAGCCAGGTATCACTTCCCTAAATGAAGGGCTCCACCACTCATACACCTGTGTGGCCCACTGGATCCTTCGGAGTTCCCATTCCCTAAGATAGATAAAATATTTCCAATCCGGCCTGATCCTCCAAAACCCCCTCATTGGACCATTCATTGGCCCTGAGCCAAGGCCTCCACCAGAGCCACTAGACCCGTGTGATGTAACCCTTAGGTGCATCAGTGCGCCGTTTTATGTTCACATACCCACGGTATGTGAGGGTGAAGGGGTTTCTTCGGCCCTTGAGAAGATTTACCAAAACATTCTTGGATTCACATTACCACGGTAATGTGGAGTCCGAGCCAGGGAGTCCCCTTTCTGCCCCTCCACCTATTATGACTGGGGCACTTCTCCCCTCCCTGAGGCATGGTGGATTAACCACTAGAAGGAATCCCCCATGCACCTCTATACTTCCCCATGACCATGGACAAGGAAGGGTGCAATGGGGAGGGGTGGTGCTGTATTCTTTTTTTGGGACCAAGTCCCTCTCCTGCTGTGCTTTGTTGCCATGGGAATCCATCTCGGAGTATGCCCTGACTTTTTGGGCTGCTCCATATGTAATCCCCACTCCACTTCCCACTAGCGCACCTTTCGCGATGTGATCTTCTGGTCCCTACTGCCTCTTTTTTCTCACACCGAGCATGACTCACATTGGCTTAGAGTAGGGATAGACCATGACATCCTTTCATGGGCCTCCTCATAGTGTAATCCCCAATCCACAACATGAGAATTCTAAGAGTGTAAGAACCAACCACACCATGGGCCTCGTCAGTGTGTAAGCCCCAATCCACACCATGTGCCTCCTCAGAGTTTAAGCCCCAATACACACCATGGGCCTCCTCAGAGCGTAAGCCCTGATCCATTACCATGGGTTGCCTCAGAAAGTAAGCCCCACTCCCATTAAAACTACGTGAACTTTGATTCCCCACTATAGGGATACGTAGGAAGCCTCCAAGAGGATCATGAACGATCACCATCGGACCCCCGGGTCCACATTCACATCAATCCTCTGACACTCCCATACAAACTACATGGACTTTAATACCTGTCTCCTATGTAGGGTATGTAGGAAGCCTCCCCGAGGTTCAAGCCCAACAACCTGTCGATCTGACTATCTTCATGTCAGTTTCCTACACCAACCATGGGTAACCTAGAGAATAAGCCCTATACCAAACCGAACTATGTGGATTTTGATTCTTCTCATGGGGATACATAGGAATCTTGTATCACGGGTTCGATCCAAATGCTCAAATAATTATCTGTCCCCCCTAGATGAAAATAAACACCATAGTACCTGGTTACGAGGCTTTAAATCAGTGCCGTCTCAGTGAGTCCAGACTCTTCAGGGTCATTAATCCAACGAGGGATGGTAAACCTCAGGCATAAGTGATTCTGAACCCCTGTGTCTAACTGACCATTTCCAACCAGGAGTAATCTGTGGATATTATTATTAGGTATAAACCAAATATTTGTGAACATATGAATACGTATTAAATATATAAGAGAGTCCCGAAACAGGAAATAATTCCCCCCAAAAGGGTGCGATGAGCCCAACTTCCCATCCTCTTGACCAATGTGAGTTCTTAATCATCGCTGGTAAAACCACCCAACAAACGCCTACCTTTGGAAATAAGGTCCACGTATTTCTGGATATAGAACCATTGGGCGTTTCGAGGTGAAAACGGTACACCCTATACAAGTGATTATGCAGAACCCAATCATCTCTAATCAACCATCAGGTAGTGCACGTTTCTCCCCCACAACCCCATCGTGTGCCGCGAGACAAACTCTTTAAAAAAAAAATTAAAAAACTAAATGGAATGTTACATAACATATATATAATGAAAAAATATTATTGTTTTTATGTCAAATTATTTTTTTATATATTCATTTAAAATATGACAATTTTATTTTCAAATAAATAGTTTCATTTATGAGTTCATGGATTTATAAATATGAAATGTGTTTTAAATAGTGAAATGTCATTTTTCTTTTTGGAAATATTTATGTGTTATAAATATTTTATGGTTATTAGAAATTTATTTTGATTACATGTGGTTTCATGATAAACTAAGGGTTAATAATACAATTACGTCTCCTCAATGGATTGTGTAATGAGATAGAGTTAATCAGTAGAGTTTCTCCTAAAAGATTAATGATATATACTAGAGGGGGTATTCCAAATATGACCATGCTGGTTAATTCATATGTAGCCATGAATAATATAGTAAATGTAAGAGTAGTATATATATTATTCCACAATTCACCATTATGATTTCTGTTTTCTATGGAGTTTTATAGTAGTCTTATTATTTCAAGAGTTATGAAAAATAGATTATGATTTATAGGTGAAAAGTATAAATTTGTGAAAATGATTTCATGGAATTATAAGTATTCATGGAATAATGGTTTAATTTATCCTATATCCATTATTGAGTTTTTCTCATCTTCTGTTTCAAAATGTTTTTCACATGTTTTAAGGGATAATAAAAAAAGGTGTTATCAAGGAGAAAACTATGAAGATTTTACGTAAGGATAAACCATGATTTATTTTAAATAGATTTTATTTATATAATAAATTGATATTGAGTATAAGTGTATACCTACAATTTATGTGTTTAATTTGTATCATTTTTTCATAATTATTGAAATCATTAAAATGAAAAGATCCTTGGAATTTTTTGAATATGAAGACTAGTTAAAAAACAATAGAATATGTAAACTTTAAGGATAATTATTTACATCAACAACACATATTTCCATAGGAGAAGTGGTAGAAATTTTCCAAAGAGGAGATCATAGATACTGACTGATGATTATATATTTTTTGGAACTACTTATATACCCTCAACTATCATCTAGTTTGTTAAATAACATTATCATACAAGAATAGATAACATCTGAAGACACTATATAATGTATTAATTTATACCAAAAAATTGTCTCTATATGATGGTATTTTTTGTTTAGGAATAGTTATTAACCACTTATTGAGATCAATAAGTATTTTATCATATTCATCAATCTACAATTTACCAATTTTCATGTCATCTTAGTTATTGGGCTAGAAAATCATGAGAAGTTCCTCTCAAATCATTGGTAATACCAAACTAAAATAAATAAACTACATATTTATATGAAAATAATTTTTATAGTCCATTCCATTATAAGTTTTTTTCATTATAGTAACCATATAAATTCCTTTACTTATAATCACATGACCCAATAATATGACATGCTTCATCCAAAATATGCACTTAAGGAATTTATATTTTTCTCACCTTTGTAATGTTTCAAGTAAATTCAATAGATTCTATTTATATCCCCCTTTAACATTGTATAATTGACAACATAATCAAAAAATACTACCAATTTTTTTCAAAATAGTCTCTAAATAATCTATTAATAAAATTCATGAATATTTATGTTGGATGGGTACGACTTAAAGGACTCACTTGTAAATAAAAAATGACTATACCTTGTGTGGAAAGATATATTTTTAATATATTTTCTCATTGACATCCACTAATGACATCCGAAAGAAGATACACCTTTGAGATGTATTTATATCCTCATATATGTTCAAAAAAATAAACAATCCTTGGTTTGGGAAACATGATATTTATGGTGATCTTTTTATGTTCTGAGTAATGATATATTACAACATTGATCCATCATTTCTGTTTTCTAAGATAATAGTCACACTCCATGGTGATTCACTTGGTGATATGAACTCTATGTCAAAATTATTTTTTTACTTCTTATTTATCACTTATATTTTAATCAAGGCCTTCTAATAGGGGAATTTCTATATGACAGTGGGTTTAGGTAGATGATCAATTAAGAAATATAACCCATTATCCATGGGAAGGCCTGGTAACTACATTTGAAATAAAAAAATATATTACAAAAAAATGAGAGTTTACCCAAGGATGATACGTTGGTTTGATGCAATAATTTAGGAATTTTATTACTCTTCATTGGTTGTAAACACCTACACTGTTGTGAGATTTTCCAAAGGATGTCCATGATCTTCCTTGTATTTGTATATATACATGGGATGTTTTGATATATAGAAATACATATCATTTTCTAGATAATTAATGTAAAATTTACATAATAAGATATAATCAATTAACAGTATAGAGTCAGATTTTAATCTAGAAAGTATTATGATATTCACTGGGAGAAGCTTCCCACAGATCCTAACTGGGGAAGATTCCAATATGTATGCTTCATTGATCACTCCATGATATTTTTTTATGTATAACTCTACTTCAAGGAACCGATTTTCTGATATAACATTTTTGTAAAACATTAATGATATCAAGGAATTATATATAACTACAATAAAATAATACTTTTTCCTTTCATGAGTAATTATTAAGTGTACTTTATATGATAACATTTTTACATTCCACATTATAAGTAGTGATGTAATAATATTTCACTTTCCACTTTCCCTTTAGTATTTACTGAAGATGATAACCCTCAATGACCCACAGTTTAGTGAAATGAATTGTATATTTCAATTTCTCAATATAGTTGAACCATTGGATTATGGTTGGAACCTTCCTCCTATCCATCATAAGGTCTATATTCTTCATGTATCTTGTATATTCATGATCCTCATGGCCTTCTCTTTTTTTCTTAAATAATTTCCTTATCCCTTTGAGTAAATTTCCATGATGTGACTTCTATCATTTTTTATATATGGCTGGATTGTTATTTATCCTCTATAATTTGATCGACTAGTTCGAATTTCCATTCTTCCCTTATATTCTCCATTTCCATGGTAATATTATCCATCCTCCATATCTACATGTATAATACATTAAACTAATTCTTATCATCTACCAATGTAATAGATATCTATATAATTTTTGAGGTGTATATTTAAACTACTAAATAATCAATCTATTTTTTTATCATTTTTATAACCAAACCACCGGAATATTTTGAATAATGTATGGAATTTTGTATGTAAGTTAAGAAATATTCAACATCTTATCCACTATTGATCAAATTCTCTATATAAATTATATAATACCAATATAATCATGAGCATCTCAAAACAATAGATCAAATAAAAGATCATTTATTTTGAGTTAACCCACTATTCAATGACAAGTGGATTTGAAGATCCACTAAAAATAAGTTTTACTTTTTATATAAAGGACTTGATATCAAGATTATCCTTATCTAGTTAAGGATTACATTCCAACTATTTTAGGTTATTGATTATAACTTTTGTAAAGACCCCATCCCTAGTATCCTTCATCCTGTGATTTATATATTACATTGGTATTAAGTAAAATAAATAGCAACCCAAGGGAACAAATAATATATTAGGTTTGGAAAAATAAATTCAATCATAAGTATTACATTAAAATATAAAATGGAATACAACATAGTAACTCCATTGGAAACACCCGTATTCTCTTAGATTATCACCTCATGTCAATCATAATATATATCTTGGCATGCTGGGAAAAAATAAATCATAATAAATTAGTGACCTCAGATTCTTAGTAAGAGTTATCATACAGTGGATATTATCATAAAAAAAAAAGTTAAGCTGAATATGTCACGACCTGTCCCCCGAGGCCCGTGCCATTACTACCCCAATTCCACCTTCTATAGGACAGGGGCATGTGACTAGAACCGAAAGGCGCTTTCCCTAAAACTGGGAAGGCAATGACTTTAGAACCTATAAACTCACATAACCAAGCTGACAACAAGATAAGAACACAAGCAAACTATATAACCAAATGAGTGTTGAATATAAAAACGGGGGCCGAAATACAAGACCCATAATAAAGATACAAGTACAACAGAAATACAATATAACTCAATAAAAAGTAGAGACAACTACTATATCTTCCACCAAGGATCCTACTAGAAGTGTAGGTATAAATCTCTTCCATATCACTCCACGTCCACCCATCTCCTCTAAATACCAACAAGCCGTATGGTCCGCCTCCATGTACTGTCCAGTCCTGGTACTCTAAGCTTCAGTCAGTGATGTCTGTCGTCTGCATCCAATTCAACAAGGTGTGGGCATAGCCCGTGGAGGGGTGAGTATAATGATGTTCAGTAGGGACCCCAAGACCCTCTTGGTCTCACAAAATCCATCATGGATAAAACACAAAGTATGAAATAAACAGATAACCCTACATAGCTATATGCCCATACTTATACCTAAGTTATCAAATAATCTAAATCAATCATGAAGAACATAGTGGTTCTGACTCAGCTCACACAAGGATTTGTTCTAGGGATAGTATCAAGTAACATTTCCAGTCACAACGTCGAACACCTCGGCTACGGAATAAATCCTTCTCTATCGAGAATAGCGGGTTTTCCGCATCACAAAAAGGAAATTCCCACTAACCTTGGACAGCTAAGGTACTCCTTCTATCGAGTACCGTGGGTCTACCGCGTCACCAAGGAATTCCCCACCATGGGTCTACTGCGTTATGAAGGCGCTCCCCCTCATGGCCTACTAAGGTTATCCTCCTGTCGAGTATCGGGGTCTTCCTCATCACCATGGCGCTCCCCACCGTGGGACTGCAGCATCACCAAGGCGCTCTACACTGGGCCTGTCAAGTCACACCGAGTCGAAATGGTCAGCAGTCAATAAGTCTCATCCAAAAATTGGGTTCCCGCACTATGTTTTATTTTCTTCAGAAGGATCCTATCCACAAGCTAATTTTCGATACTCCAACTTCCATGAAGTCCCAAAAATAAGTATCTAAAATCTCTAATACATCATAGTGGTCTCAAAATAATAGATAGTGCGTCAATTGGAAGCCTAGTTTGTGAGTTATCAGACCTTTTGTCATATGGGCCTAGTTGGATTCGTTCTTGATCCAACCCGAATATGCCCCATCTCAATCCAAAACTCTAGTGGGTTATACTCAAAGGGACAGTCTCACTCCATGATTTCTAGCGCCACTGACGGTATGTCAAACAGACATCCAATGCCTAAGTTATGGCCAAAAGAATGTAAATGGGTTGTAGGGGGCTTGGGTTCAGTTCGACATGGTCGGACAGACCCAGACCGTAGTGCGGCTTGGATCATTGGGTTCAGCCTAGCCCGTTGGGTCCAGCCCGGATGGCCGTGAGGGGCACCAGAGAGTTCCATGAGGGCGCGAGGCCACATGGTGGCTCGACTATGGATGGAAGTTTAGCCGCGGGGCGGTGGTTTGGCCACGGGGTGGTATTCCGGCTGCGGGGTGGTGGTTCGGTCATAGAGGGGCATTCTGGTTGCACGGGGTGGTGGTTTGGCCACGTGGGGTGCTGGTTTGGCTCTGGGGAGGTGGTCCAGCCAAGGGGCGACGGTCTGACAGCGGGGAGGATTTCCATCTACGGGGCGGCCGTCCAGCTATGGAGAGGCGTTCTTGTCGTGGGGTGGTAGTCCAGCCGTGGGGTGATAGTCTGGCTGCAGGGCAGTGCCTCGACCACGGGGCAGCGGTCCGGGTGTGGGGTGTCACCTCGACCGCAGGGCGGTGATTCGGCCGTGGGGTGACGATGGAGGATGTTGGGAAGCACAGTTGTGTTGTCGCCTTCTTCGCGACTAGAGGTGGTGCTGGCAGCCATTCTTGTGCCCCAACCATGGATGGTTTCCATCCTCCTCCATCTCAAAGAACACCACATGATTTGAGAAAGGTTCATTCCTTTTAGGTTTGGCATGTACCCTCCACATTATGGTGGTAGCATATGGTTCAACATGAACATGAACAGGAATGTCAAAATCATATCCTCCCCCAATGACTGTTCCCAAATCGCAAAAGAAATATAAGGGGTGTACATGAGAAGTGATAAATAAATAGAAATAAACCCCTACTTCAGGTTGTTCAATTTTTAAGGACGAAGAGAGAAGTCGAAGTCGACGTTCGTCGTGCTCGTCACATGCATCTGATCTCGAGCTCATTCGTATGATTAACATTCTTTGATGGAGGTGATTCTTCATTGTTGAAGATGTCCACCGTTGGAGGATGTCTCGAGGAAGAAGGTTGAAGTGGAGGTCAGGATTCTTCATTCGGAGTTGAAGTTCTTTGTTGGAGAGCATTCTCCAAGAGCTCTCCCTTTTTCCAATAGTATCCCCCCATTCCACCAAAATGAATTAGCCAACATTATAGAATATGTTGGAATAATTCAAATTGAGATAATTAATCACATAGGTTGGCAAACTTAATTGTTTGATGGGTTGGCACAATTATGTTTGGAGGAAGGTCAAAAGGCTCATCCACATTAATGAGGGAGTTGATAGGTTTCTCTCTCATTAAGATGAGAGTTCAAGTGGATTAGGCCTTGGGTGGTCCCCACCATCATAACCTCTCATGGGAGGTTAGTCTTGGGTGGTCCCCACCACCATAACCTCTAATTGGAGGTTAAGGTCTGGTGGTCACCACTTCTCAACTTCCACATGGAGGTTTCAAATAAAATAAAAATAAAAGCTACACAACTTTATTTTTATTTTATTCATTCGTGAAAACCCCAAAAACTAACATCCACCATCGATGAACTGCCATCGATGTGAAAGTCTCTTTAAGTGAATACCATTGCTTCGAGTTCAATCATGCTCTTGGATTTCAATTCTGAGAATCAGTTCAAATGTTATAAAACCCTCTCCAAACTTTACTGAACATACCCGATCAAATGTTTAGAAATTCATTCCAGGCACTACGGGACTCGGAATCACGTGCCGTCAATTTTTGCGGAGTTGAAAAATTCCAATTTATTTTTAATAAAATTAAATATAAATTATAGGTCATTACATTCTCCCCATCCAGGGCTCTACGTCCCCGTATGCCACAACTCAAACTAGGTAAAGTAGTGGGGGTACTTAGCACGCATCTGAGCCTCCAACTCCCAAGTGCTCTCCTGGAGGTTTTCGTGCTGCCAGCGAATGCGCAGCAGAGGTATCAAACATCAACAAAGGAACCACTTTTGTTGATCCTCAATCTATACTAGAACCCAAGTAAAAGTCATACCATCGTTGACGTCCAACATGCCATGGTCAATGATGTGAGAATGGTCGTGCACGTATCTCATCAGCTAGGACACGTGGAAGACGTCACGCACCCGGTGCAATTGAGGTGGAAAAGATAAGTAGTATACCACCTTAAAAACTCTGATGAGGACCTGAAAAGGTCTGATGAATCTCAAAGATAACTTGAAGCCTCGAAAAAATCTCTGTAGACCTCATCGGGGTGAGACCCATAGAAAGATGTGGTTGCCATCCTCGAACTCCAGAGTTGTTTGTCTTCTATCAGCATACGACTTCTGCCTGCTCTTTACAGTCTCCATCCATTCATGGATGATATAAACCTTCTATGTGATAGGCCATACCATATTTAGTCCAACTAGTGCTGACTCCCCTAGGTCAGTCCAGCACAAAGGTGATCTGTATGGTCTCCAGTACAATGCCTAAAGAGGTGTCATACCAATGGTGGAGGGATACTTATTGTTGTATGCAAAATCCACCAAAGTTAAGTGATCCTCTGATTTGTGACCATTGTCGAGGACACTAGCATGAAGTATGTCCTCGATGGTCTGAATTTTCTACTTAGTCTGACCATTCGTCTGAGGATGGAAGGCAGTGCTCAAATGAAGATGCGTCCCGAAAGCCTCCTACAACCCCTTCTATATTCGGGAAGAAAAACACGTATCACGATTGGAGACAATCGCCGAGGGTACTCTATGTAACCACACAATATCCTGCACATAGAGGCATATGAAGCTCTCTTTTGAACCCTGCTCTATAATCGGTTGGAAGTGGGATGACTTGGTGAGTCGGTCAATGATCACCCAAATTGAGTCATGACCTCTGGACGTACGTTGAATTCCTATCATGAAGTCCAGGGATATCTCATCCCACTTCCACTTTGGTACCTCTAAATACTGAACAAAGCCTGCTGGTACCTGATGCTCGACCTTCATTGGATGACAAGTGAGGCACTGAGAAACATACTATGCAACTACATTCTTCATTCTCGGCCACCAGTGCTATTGTCAGAGATCCCATAACATCATCACCACTCATGGATGTAACGCTAGAGGGGATGTGTGGAACTCCCTCAACTCTTCCTCCTAAACTGACACTGGTAACATAGTACATCCTCTGAAGAGAATTTCATCCTCCCAACCATAAGAAAATCCATCAGGTGCCTTCTCTGTGGATATCTAAGCACATCGAGCCTCGCAGTCAGCATCCCCATGTTGCGCTTCCCTGACACACTAAAGAAGTGGGGGAGTGATGATAAGAGACCGAAGAAAAAAAACTCCATCTCTATCCACAAAGGATATCTGTAAAGCAGCTAGCTGCTTCGTCACCTTTCCTAGAAGCTGTATACTGGATATCCAACTGAGTGCAACTGAAACAACATTCCCCGTCCCACTATTATAGACTATCGATAAGTCATATTACTAGAATTAATCAATCCAACGTTGCTGTCTCAGGTTCAGGTCCTTCTTAGTGAAGATATAACTTAGACTCTTTTTGATCAGAGTACAATGTAAAACGTTCACCCATCATATAGTGTCGCCCCATATTCAAGGCGAAGACCACTACTGCTAACTCCATGTCATTGGCAATGTAGTTTTTCTTGTGTTTTCTTAGCTGTCGAGAATGATATCTGATCACTACTCACTCCTGCATCAGAACACATCCGAGTCTAGTCCCTGATGCATCACAGTAGACTACGTACCCTATTCCCTCCACTGGTATCCTTAAGATGAGATCACTAGTCAACCTCTGCATCTGCTCCCAAAAAAAATACTGTAATTTCTCCAACCACACGAAGGGTTCCCCTTCTCCATCAAAGATGATAGTGGTGCTGTAACTCTGGAGAAATATGGCCCAAACCTCCTGTAGTATCCAACCAAACCCAAGAAACTTCATACCTTCGTCACACTCCTAGTTGGATCCCAATAAAGTACCACCTGAATCTTTGCTGGATCCATTGAAACTCCAGCCTCTAAAATGATATGTTCCAGTAAGTGAATCTCTCAGATCTATAATTGGAACATAGAAAGATTACCATAATGCCGGTGCTCTTAGAGTGTGTCATGTACTACCTACAAATTATAGGAATGCTCCTCCTCATTAGTTGACTAGATCAGAATGTCATCAATGAAGACTACTAAAAAGAGATCATCGTATGGCTGAATGATCATGTTCATGAGACCCATGAACACGGATGGAGCATTGGTTACAACAAATGGCATAACCAAGAACTCTTAATGGACATACTGACATCTAAAGGCCATCTTCTGGACATCCTCATCTCACACTATGATCTAATGATAGCATGATCTAGGCTCTATATTCAAGAACTACCATGCTCCCTTCAGCAGATCAAAGAGGTCCTCAATCATCAGGAGTGGGTACTGGTTCATCACAGTCACCTGGGGCAGGCACCGGTAGCCGACACAAAGTTTCAAGCTGCTTCTTCATTCTTGGAAAACCGAATCAGGGATGCCCAAGGTGAAACACTAGTCCGGATAAATCGCTTCCCCTACATGTCCTATAGATGTACCCCAAGATCACGAAGCTCTGTGGGAGCCATCCTATATGCTGGTGTAGATATCGGTACTGTCCTAGGGTATAATTCAATGTAAAAGTCCACCTATCTACTAGAATGTAGAACCAGAACATCATCAGATAAGAAATTTTCATACTAGTCCACCACTATAGGATAACTCAGACTCTCCACATCAAAAACTTTGAGAGTAAGGCTAGCCATGTGATGTGTAATCAGCTGCACCCTCATCCTTGTAAGTCCATCATGCACTGCAAAGGCTCTTTTATCACCGATGATGGTAAACTTGGTCCCATCAGTGTGAAACAAATGCACTTTGAGCCTAATACATTCAATCTAATCATGGACTTTAGATAACCATTCCATACCCGATATGACGTCGTAAGGCCCCGACATTGCTACTAGGAAATCCCAGCCGAATCTCTCGCCTCCTAGAGTAAGCTCAAACTACCGACACCGGTGTGTAATCATCGAATCTTCTCCAATATGAGTCTCTATCCATAACGATCGAGCCAATAGCTCCGTCAGAATCTCGAAGCTATGAACGAGGGAAGTGGCAATAAAAGAATGAAAAGAACTTATGTCTATTGGCACCGAAACTATGGTGGAGTAGACACAGATTGTACCTCATATCATCTCCAGAACACTGTGATCATAGGCCTCATCTTCCTGGAGATGAGCTCTCCCCTATCCACCTGCTCCCTACGGTCGGGGTGGTCCTCTAGGTGGTGGTGGTAGTAACATATCAAATCGTCGCCCCCACCAGCTTCACGACCAGATCCTCTGCCACTTCCACCTACTCCCTACGGACCTCCTCAGTTAAACCACTATCTCTGCATGGGTGGTCCTTCAACCATATTTTGATAATCCGTACGATGGGTCAGATAGTCACCAGCCATGAGACTCTGCCCGTCACATGTGAAACACTTCCCACTCCTGGAATAACTGGCTCCACCTCGGGTGTCTCACACAACTGATCCTGAGTCATGCGGTCGTCCACCTGTAGGTCTGGTCCTCTTGGACATCTGTGACATCTGTCTGCTTCCAGTTACAGAAGAATCCACAATGTGATTAATGTTAGTGGGTCAGGATTCTGGTGATTGCATAGAAAGGAAACTCTCCAGCAAGAGGGCTCTCTCTAATGCCCCCTCCTACGTAGGGATGCTGAGTGAGATCGTCGAAGCACTAATTTCTTGCATGTTCCCCTGCTCAAAGGTCTGGGCCTTGAAAAAAGGGTCTCGCACTATATCAGTGTAGTAGTGTGAGAGGTTAGTGACCCTCGCTGAGTACTGAGCTACAGTCATGCTGCCCTACTGAATATGAAGTGCCTATATGCGCACTATGTGAAGAGTCACTGTGAAAAACTCTACCTAAAACATGTTCTCGATTTATCCCCAGAGAAGCATCATCTCATCGTAAAACTGGAGCATCAAGAACCACTGTCTTAATACAATTGCCTATATAAGGTTATCGATGAGGACTACCATGAGATAGGCCATTGTCCCTACATGTCAGACGAATCTCACCATAGCCTCCAGCCAATCCTCAGTCACCTGTGGGACTGTCTTTACCCTGAACCTGGGTGGCCTCTGGCACTGGAAGTTGTGTAACGCGCTCAAGCGGCGTGCACCATCTTCTGCTGGGGCGGGTGGAATTGATGGCCTAACATGTGGTGGTATCGCTATTGCCTCCCCTAGTTCCTCTACTAGAACATGGCCCTACACAGAGGCCTCATCGCTCGATTGGATATCAGTGCGTACAAATCTCAGAACCATAATCAACTATCTACATGGAGGCATCCAAAAAATAAACAGGTGTGCCACGGTTAATAAGTTTTACTTGGTGAGATGACTCAATATATAACAAAGAAAACTGTTGAAAACAAACACGCAATCACTATTTTCATTCACTGAGTCGGAAATCAGAAGTCAGGGTCCTGGTGTATGGATACGTCGGCCACCATACCAACAATGGTTTACCTAAACAGATAACCTCAACCATTACACTTAATATTATTTCTGTTAAAAATAATGATCATAGTCCTATGTTGTGGGATAGAACTGAATCCTCTAATACCAATTTTTCATGACCCATCCCCCGGGGCCCGTGTCGTGACTACCCCATGCCCTCTTTCCATAAGCCAGGGGCTAGTGACTTGCACCGAAAGGTGTTTTTCCTAAAACTGGGAAGGCAATGCCTTTATAACATGCAAAATCATGTAACCAAACACAATGAAATATACGAACATAATGAAATGGTATATCCAAAATTTTTCTCAAATGAAAAAGTGGGTCAGAATATAAGCCCATCAGTAATGGTAAAAGTACAATTGAAATACAATACAACTGAAAAAAAGAAGTGACCACTAATGGATCGTCCACTAAGATTCATACCTAAAGGGTAGGTACAGATAACCTCCTCAGCACTGCACATCCACCCATCTCATCTTCGTACTGACACGTTGTATAGCCCACCTCCAGGTACCATCCAAGCTTGGTACTCTCAGCCTCAGTCAGCGCTATCCGTCATCTGCATCCAACACAACAAGGTGCGGGAATTGCCCGTGTAGGGGTGAGTATAAAGAAACTCAGTAGGGATCCCGAGACCCTATAGGTCTCACAAAATCCACCAAGGATAAAACATAAAATATGAATTCAACAGATAACCCTACTTAGGAATATTCCCATACATATACCTATGTTATCAAGTAATCTATCTCAATCATGAAGTAACATATATGTTCTGACTTAGGTCATAGTAGGATGTGTTCTAGGGGTAGTATCAAGTAACATTTCCTATCACATCGTCGAGCACCTCAGCTGCTAGATAACTTCTCCTATTTTGAGTACAGTGGGCCTAACACATCATACAGAAGCGCTTCCCACTAACCTCAGATTGCTAAGGTGCTTATCCTGTCGAGTACCGTGGGTCTGTCGCATCACCAAGGTGCCACCCCTTGGGGAATGCTGAGTTACTCCTCTTGTCGAGTACTGTGGGACTATTGTGTCACTGAGGATCCCCCCATCGTGGGTCGGAGGTGTCACCAAGGCGCTCCCCAATGGGCCTGTCAAGTCACTCTGAGTTGAAACGGTCAGCAGTCATCAAGTCTCATCCACCCATTGGGTTCCCGCACTATGCTCGCTCGTCTCTCGGAGGATCCTCTCCACATTCTACCAGTAAATACTAAAAAAATCACAAATTCCTAGGAAGAATTATCTCAAAGGTCAACCATGTCATAGGGTTCTCAACCAAACAAATGACGTGTCAATCAGACGCCCAGTCTGTGATTTATTAGCCTTTTTGCCCTGGGGGCCCAGTTGGATCCGTGCTCGATCCATCCTGACAGTGACACATCTCAATCCAAAACAAAAGTGGGTTATATACAAAGGTTCCAACTTACTCCATGATTTCCAGTTCCATATACGGTTCTTCAAATGGACATTTGGTGAAAAAGATAAGGCCAAAAGTAAGTAAATGGGTCATAGTGGGCCCGAATCTGGTCCGACCTGGCCTACTGGGTCTAGACCGATAGGCTGTGTGGTCCGCGAAGAGTTCCAGGAGGTCACGTGGATGTGGGGAGGCTTAGCCAAGGATGAAGTTTTGGCCGCAGGGCGGCGGTCCGGCCACGGGGCTATGGTCCGGCCACGAGGCGGCGATTTGGCGTCGAGGCGGTGGTCGACCGCGGGGAGGCGGACTGGCCGTGGGGTGAGAGTCTGGCTATGGGGCAGTGGTGTGGCCATGAGGAGGTGGTCTGGCTATGGGGCGGTGGTCCGACCTTGATGTGGTGGTCCGAACACAGGGCGGCGCCTCGAACGCGGGGCGGCAGTCCAGCGGTGGTGTGGCACTGTAGCGTCTCACCTTCGTCTCAGCCGGCGGTGGTTCCGAATGACATTCTCATGCCCCAACCATGTATGGATGTTGTCCTCCTCTATTACAAACAACACCACAATATTTTCAGAAGGGTTAGGACATTTTGGTATGGCTTATACCCTCTGCGTTATGGTGGTATCATATGGCTCATCAAGAACATGAACATGAACGAAAAAATCTTATCCTTCCTAATGATTGTTCCGAAACCACAAAGGAAATATAAGGGGTGAACATGGGAAGTGAAAAAAATATAAATAAACTCTCATTTCAGGTTGTTTGATTGTTGACGATGAAGAGAGAAGTAGAATTTGGCATTCGTCGTGCCCGTCAAACACCTCTGATCCCGAGCTCGTTCATCGGATTAATGTTATTTGATGGTGGTGATTCTTGGTTTTTGAAGTTTTCTGACATTTTACAATGTCTCGGGGAAGAAGTTCGAAGTCAAGGTTGGCGTTCTTCATTCTGATAATAAGTTCTTCATTGTCGATATTTCTCCAAGAGCTCTCCCTTTTTCCAATAGTTTCCCCCAATTCCACCAAAATAAATTAACCAACATTATAGAATATATTGGCATAATTAAAATTGGGATAATTAATCACATATGTTGGCATAATTAATTATTTTATGTGATGACACAATTAAGGTTGGAGGAAGCTCAAAAGGCTCTTCCACATTAATGAGGGAGTTAAGAGGTTTCTCCCTCATTATGAGGGGAGTTCAAGAGGTTTAGTCCTAGAGTGGTCCCCACCACCATATCCTCTCAAGGGACGTTAGGCTCGGGTGGTCCCCAGCACCATAACCCCTCATTGGTGGTTAAGGTCTGGTGTTCCCCACTTTTTATTTTATTCATTCATAAAAAACCAAAAAACTAACTTCCACCCTCGACCAATTGTCATCGAGGTGAAAGTCTCTTTTAGTGAATACTGGCACTGCTGGTTCAACGGTGCCCTCATATTTCAATTATGAGCACTGATTCAAAAGTTAAGAAAACCTGCTCACATGTTTACAGAACGTACCCAAACAAATGATCAGAAATTCATTCTGGGCATTCCGTGCCTCAGAATCACGTATCGTTAATTTTCAATGACTCGTAAAATTAAAATTTATTAGAAAAAAGGAAATCCTGTGTCTTTATAGAATAACTAAAATCCAATGAATTTAAAAAAATATCTTGATCTTAATATGGTTAAAATAAATGATGATCAAACAAGGCCATATAAATAATCAAATTAGAATGAAACTTAACCATGGATATTTTATGAGCCAAATAATCACGTGGATTATCAATAACTATTATCAAATGATGGAATTCATAAAATGGTACATCATAAAAATTCATTTATGTTTTCATTTAAGACATCATATAAAATCAGTTAAGATATCAGGAAATTCCCAAACTACTTTGTCTCATGAGACCAAGTGATGCATTGAGGGGATATAGTGGGACCCACCGACAACATATTAAGTCCTATGTATTCCTTTTATTAAAGGGGTGAATCATAATAAAAATATACATTTATATTCAAAATATAATATCAAATAATTTTCCCAAATACTAAACATAATCCTAACCCATCTAGTGTAATATAATGAATGGTTTCAAAATAGTACATCCAAAGTCAAATTGATCCTAAATAATTCAATAAAATATTTTAGATGGTATAATATAATATCCACCTAAATTATGAATAATAATTATCAAAGGGTATTGAAATATATTAATATACTATAACAATATCATTGAGTAATTATTGAGTTAAATTCCCCTTTACATTGAAATTATTTATTTCAAAAAACGTTCAATTATAAAAGAAAACATTTTATTTGAAAATAAACATTTTAAATTGTAAAAAATTATTTGAGAAACTATTGAATCATGAAATCTTAAAAATACAGTCAAGATATATAATTTGAAAAAACATTCCTTTTAAATTTTAAAAAAGAATCATTTTAATGATTATTTTTAAAAGAAAGTGTTAGCGTTAACCCAATGAATCAATACATGTATCAGTTGTAAATTAAAATAAAACATGTAGAAGTGCACCATAATATAATAAAAAATATTTTCACATTTAATAATTTCATGTAATAATCAATGGAGTATAAATTTATCCCCAATAATGGAAATAGGTTTAAGAATTCCCTAAAAAATTTCTAAATAGTTAAACTGTATGCCCCATTAAATTAATGATCATAAAATAAAACCATGAATAAAATGAACATTAATAGATTCATTATAATATATTTTATAGTGATTTATTTACACAAAACACAAAAAATATTGTTTGAATAAGTAATATATCTCACATTAGTAAACATGATACGAGAAGCCCTAACCTTATTTTGAAAGCATTATGCACTTGTACATAATATTCTATATAATCAAATTAGAATCACTAATTACTTAATTAATATCCACTCCAACATATATTTTTTAATTTTTATTTTATTAGTGTTATTTATTTCCATTTCAATGATTTATTATGTTTAATTTTTTATGAGGGAGTTTGTTAGATGGTTTTATGGTAGATTCCCTTGAATTTAAATATGGGAGTTATTATCAAATAGAAATAACTTTTCTATAAGTGATATTATTAAGTATTATTGAACATACCTAAGTTTAAATGGCCTAATATATCATTTATCTATATTTTATTAGGATTATTCATTAGATAAAATGATGATGAAAATGTCTTAATTTATATTGGTGGTTTTTACAAGAATCCCAAACTTGTATCATTTTATTTAATATTATGCTATTATTTATTGGTTCAATGACATGATAAGACATTTAACATATTTTAAAATATTTTTTATCCATAATTACATTTATATGAGTATTATTAACGGCTTTAATATAAAATGAGAACTCATTATCCAGTAAGACGGTTAATCAACACATCACAGATGGAGTTTTTATTTTTAAAATAAAAGGAGAGGAGAAGGGATTTCATGATAGAAAATATATTATCATAATAAAATTATAGTATATATATGATAATGGAGTTACCATTCCACTATGTATGGTGGATTTTAGGAGAGGATAAAAAAATGAATGATATTAAAAGAGAATTAAGAAGGATTTTACCTCTTGAATATCGTCTCCTTGGTAAACCATTTAAGAAACATGGATAAGGTCTTTTCATTAGACCAGCATCTCATGGATGTGGGTTAGGGTATTGGGAATGAAATTTTTTATAATTTATACAATATTCAAGGCTTATATGGTGTGAGGAGAAGTGGTAGTTAGGGTGGCATTTATTGGGGAGGACACGAGTGTTTTCTTATTATTTTTATTCCTTTATTTATTATTTTGGATCAAGACTAACAATATTGTTGATTACCATTAAAAATAAAATAAATAATAAATATGATCTCATAATTATCTTTTCTCACTTCATCCATATACCATCAATGACAGAAAAATTCATTTAATTACTTTTAATGTTAAATAGTGAAAATTACCATATTTCACCATTCATGTAAATTTCAACAATTTTAGAAAAATCATAAATATTAACAATATCTATTTATAAATGAGTATATTTCCAAAATAGACTCAATTTTATAATTTTTTTAATATTTGATATTTAAATTTTAAATACAATAATCATTTATTTAAAAAATTATAATTTTAATATTATAACCAATTTTATGACACATTGAATATATATTTAAGTATCATCAAAATAAGTTATAAATATAATAAAAAATACTAATTTATCTATATATTTTATGAAAATAAATTTTCTTTTAAACCATCATCATAATAAAAAAATTATAAAAAATCACTTCAGTCTCTTAAAAATACCATCACTTAATTTATCATTTCAAACCATTTATTTACTTATTCGATGATACAAATATGACATTATTTAATTTATGAGATACCTAAATTTTATTTATAGACTCAATAATGAGGTTATTTTTCTAATGCCCATATTACTATTCCAAACGGTCATATTACAATTCCAACGACCATGTTAAGTTTTAATAATATATTACAGTTCATTTATGCTCTAGGTTGCATGAAATGTAAGATATTGAATAAATTTAATTTATTTAAGATGATTAGCACTGTAAAATATTGGGGTTGTTATATTATTCTTTACGTTGATGAATTTTCATCCTCCAAATTTTCATTAGTATAACCATCTAAACATATGAGGTTGTTTCTTCTTCACTGCATCATCGGGTTCTCACATTGCTTCTCCAATTTTATGGTTTCTCCAAAGATATTTTACCAGTTTAGTATTCCAATTTCTTAATACGTTCTATCTAGTGTTATGATTCTCGGTAGCTTATTCCTAGTATGAAAAATCTAGATCCAGTTCAATTTCATCATAGGTGAGTACATGTTTTGGTTTGTAAATATACTTCCTTAAAAAAGAAATGTGGAAAAATAATTTACATTATAAAGGATGACAAGAATCACTAAATTATATGACAAAACTCTAATTATTTCCAAAATTTTAAATAATTCATTGTACATGGGGATCAATTTACATTTCATACCAAACCATATGAATCATTCCAATGAGGCACTTTGAGAAATAAATAATCTCACACTTGAAACTCCAAATCCTTTTTCTAGTTGCCATCATACCTCTTTTTCCCAAATTGAGCTACTTTAATATGATCCTAAATTTTCTTTACCTTTATCATTTTCTCCTCAATAATTTATAGTTTTATAATTTTCCTCTCACCAAATTCATCCCATCAAGTTGGAGTACACCATCTCTTATTATATATTTCATCAAATGGTACCATTTGAATACTAGAATGGAAATATTTGTGTAGAAAAACTCTAAAAAGGTAAATACTGATCCCATATAACATGAAATTGATGTTATAATGATCTCATCATGTATATTGATGACTGAATCATCCATTCAGATTGCATATCAGTTTGAGGGTGAAATGATGTAATCAAATGATGATCAGTATCAAAAGATTTCTGACAACTCTTCTACAATTTTACTGTTAAATGGGGATCTCTATTAGAAAACAATTGAAAAAGGTTCGCCATAATGTATTAAATATCCATTAATATAGATTAATTCCAGGTTATCTAGTGAAAAATACTCTCTTATTTCATGGAAATGTAATATTTTAGTCAGTCGGTAGAAAAT
Organism: Viscum album; assembly: GCA_963277665.1. NCBI lineage: Eukaryota > Viridiplantae > Streptophyta > Magnoliopsida > Santalales > Viscaceae > Viscum > Viscum album. The sequence goes on from OY728152.1 coordinate 1,773,211,536, forward strand.
TACCCTTCTTGCATCATTATTGAATGGATTCTTTAGTAATCTAGTGAATAATAATCCATTGTGATGTCATAAAATTTTCATTTAGGATTAGGTAGTTTTTTCAAGCCTCCAATAAGATATTTTCTTCCAAACATCACCTGTTGAAAATAATAAAAATCATGAAAAACAGTGATTAATTTTATAATTCACATTATCCCACCCAAAATGTTCCATCAAAACTATATATATGGTAGTTCTAGTTGCTTATATAGATAAATTATTTATATTATCATCATGTAATAATTCCTTTTTTTTCATTGTTATAGAGGGAACACAAAACCTATTACAAAATTTCAAAATGCTGTATTCGTATAAAAAGTCTACCAATTTCCATCATTCATAGCCTTAACTTTTGAAAATTATTATCTTCAGAATGAGAAATTTTTGTCTATTCCAATAAATATGGGTTAGAAACCAATTAAAAAAATAATGTTGTTTATCCTTCCTTGATAATTCCCATATCCCTCTTTACTAGATCCTTATACCCAGGATCCATGTCAATCCTCAATTTTAAAGATATCCATCATCCTTCCTTCATATTTCACCAGCTACCTTATTTTCATTCCTGTGGTAGTAGTATATTGAACAGTCATAACACATGAGTAAATTAGACCATATAATTTTCATCATATAATATTCATTCTATGAGAAGAAGTAATTCAAACTCTTTTTATCATTATATATCTCAATTATGTCAACATGTAGAGAGTGTCCCCATATCATCAATGAAAATATTACTATAGATAACTCAAGATCAAGAGTTGGATAATTCTATTCATGTGTTTTCAACTGACATGATAAATATGCCATAACCCTATCATTCCTCATGATGACACAAGCACATCATTTCTTTGATGAATCACTATAAATAAAAAATCGACTACTTATTGATGGTAGAGTCATGATTAGAGAATTCACTAATCTCCACTACAACTAATCAAAGAATTCTTCACTGTGATTTTTCCAAATATATTTATACTCCTTACTATTAATATTGGTTAATTAATTTGATAATTTGAAAAACAAATTATGGAAACATTGATATTAATAATGTAATCCAATGAAACTACATACCTAAGTTATGTTTGTTTTTGTATGACATTCTAGGATTCCTTTTTCATCATAGAATCAATTAATATTGCATCCTTAGAGACAATATGGCCATAAAAATAAACTATTTTTATCCATAATAAAAACAATATAAACATCCCATATAACTATTTTCTTCTATGAGTATCTAGCACAATCCACAAGTTGTTCTTATAGTCCTAGTAGCTTTTGGATTAAACTATGATATCATTTATTAATACAATAAATAATTATCAACATATTCCTTAACTAATGTGTGCATTTTATTCATGGAAACAAATATTTCATTAGTTAATCCAGATGGTATTTTAGTAAACTAATAATTTCTTTTCCTTTTTTGAAACACTACTTTTGGAATACAAACCTTCTTTACAAGCAATTGATGTTATATGGAACGAGGATCGATCATTGAAAATAATGTCCTCCGTGAATTTGGTTTAACAAGTCATCAATCTGAGTCAGAGGATAATTGTTCAATATCATAATATCATTGATATCTATGTAGTCAATTCACTACCTCATATATTCAAATTTTGTTATAGAAAAAAGAAAATGATCTCCCCAAGGTGATTCACTTGGGAGTATAAATCCCTTTTCACTCAATACATATATCTTTTTCATTAGCTTTGTTATATCCATTATATCTATTATATAGTGAGTCTCTGATATTGTAATTCCCCGACCCCAGGTACCCAGAGTCGGTACATTATTACATAACATTGGCATCATCACAAGAAAGATCAAGTCTCGAAAGACCGATTAGTTTAGTAGCCTTGGAAACACTAGGTATATTCATAATGTTTTACATTACATCATAAAAATGAAAACTACAACAACATAGTCTCCATATTCTACACTCTTATCCCCTCATACTATCCCTCCAGGTCATTCATAATTTACATCTTCACATCCTGGAAAAATAAAACATAGAAAAGGGGTGAGCTCAAATGCCCAGTAAGGATAACAATATAGCAGAAACTTTCATAAATAAGAATAAACATTTAAGGCAATGTATAACTAAAACAAAAGCCTTTTAAACTTGAACTTAAACATAGTATGGAAAAAATAAAATGAAATAATGCCATTTACTTATTCAAATGTATATTCTACTAATCGAATAATCACATGCAATATTAGTAACCACTTTCATAATGATGGAATGCATAATGGCAGACTATCATATCCACATAGCCAAGGCCTCGTGACAAGACTACAAATAATATTGTGTCAAGGCCTTGTGCCAAGACACTAGTTTGTCTCATGAGACCTACCGATGCATCGGGGAGCTATAGCGGGCTCCACCCATCACATATTAAGTCCAATGCATTCCCATATGAAAAGGTTTAAACATAACATAAAAATTCGTATTAAAACTAGCATATGAAATGTAAATACTTTCACCATAAACAATGAAGGGTATACAAATAAAATATCAATAGTCAAACCTATCACAAAACCTTCAATTCAATATGAATGTTTTGTTTCAAAATAAATCAGCTTCAAATAAGCTTAAAATCCATCAAAGGATGTTGACATAGATGAAATCAAAACTCTTTTTAGAGAAATATCTCTTTTTATTTTGAAATAATTTAAGAGTCATATAAAATAAAACATTTTCTTTGAAAATATTCTTATAATCTTGTAAGGGAAGATTTGACGATTTTATAACGGCAGAAAATAGCCGCACCCATCGTATAAGTTAAAAAAAACATTCTTACCATAATTCTGTCGAAAAGGTTAAAAAGCACCTTGATTGGAAAACGACGGAAAGATTCCTTTATAAACCTCTTATAAAAAGTAAAACAAGGGTATAAATGAATTTAACCCATATTATAGTAAATAGGAATTTTTTTTAAATACATTTTTAAGAAACATGGATGTGGATGATAAAGAAGTCCTAGTAGATTATTACGTATAAACAACCTCGGATAATGAAGAGATTACGAAATAAACCCTTACCTTGTACTTTTCCTTGGTTGAGGGTAGACTAACCTACTGTATAATGATGAAATAATTGTTATTAAATTATTCAGGAATCAAATACATTAATATGATATCATATATGATATTTTAACATTGCTGTGTTAATAATATCTTAGAATTATCATTGTTTCTGGTGTTAACGTACTCGTTTACTCTTATATGTTTTGTTACATAAGCCGTGTTTGTTATGGATAGGTTGTATATTATTCATATCGAGAATTATATCAAGTCCTTAAATACTATTATTAATCATCAAATGATAATTATACTTGAATGGATACGATGGAGAATGAATCTCATCACGTTCGTGGAGACGGTAGTCATTACGTACGCACGAGCGACAATATCATTTTTTTGATATTAAAATAATATATAATTTGATGGTATATCATATATACAGAATAATTATCATGTTATATTTATTATTTACATGAATTAAAAATCATTATTATTCCCATCCAAATAATAATATATTGAACAACAATTACACCACGACGTGGAGACGGTAAGCCGTACGTACACACGTATGGTGACATTTCATTCAAAAGATGGTTAGAATACTGAATATGGTTGTACCATATTTATAATAATATTAAATTATATACGAGATACTGGATTCATTATTTTATAATGGGGAAAACAATGAAAGATGTTGTTGAAGAAGAAATGAATTTGAAAAAGGGTTGTGAAAACATTACCTCTTCTTTGGGTTCTTCCTTTTGATTTGATCAAAAGGGCTCCTTAAGTTGGCTTTCTGATCAACCTAAGGCCTCTAGGTTGTAGTGAGGGAAGTTGAGAGAGTATTTGGGTAGGGTTTGGCCAAACCAAAACGCTTTTAATGTTTTAATTAGTGAGAATGGGGAGTTCCCTTTTATAAGAGGGGTGAGGGGCACCTTTGGAAAAGCTAGAAATATTAATTTATAAAAAATTCATATTCGGTTTTAATGGATCAGAAGTGTATTATTTAAAGGTTAAGGTGGGTATGGGTCAAAAACCACTCAACAAAAAGAATTTAGACATGTTTGGGTTACTATATTAACCTTATCTTTAAGTATTAACTCTAAGTTAATTAGTTTCACTTTTACAATGTCTCTTTGTATTTTTATTTTATATGGTTAATAAACTTACTATATACCTCCAAGAGACCCCAAAGTTGTCCATTAATGATACACATATCATGATATAAGTCTCTTGGACGAATCTTAGATTTTTAGGAATTTAATATCAATTAATAATATAATATTTGTTTTAAAAACACTTTGATGTCAATTTTGACACTATTCAATAATTGATTTTTGTAAAAATAATAACAGAATTATTACTTCGAACAAAGTTTATTAAGTCAATACTAAAATTAATATTAACCTATAAAATTATTTTAATTCATAAAAAGTATCAAATTATATTTATTTGGGTATTTATAATATAAATTAATTTAATTTTTCACTATTATAGTAATTACTGCTTCATCATTGTGTCATAAATAAATTAAATTATTTAATGTCTAAAAATTATAAATAAAATATCCTTATTTAGGAAATAGTTTTATCATTCTAATGAATATTTAAAATCGAATTTATCTTATGTATAACCCTATATTAAAAATGTTTTAGTAAATAAACATTGATTTTAACTCTTTTAACTCTTCTTTGAATTAACTAATAATAAATGTCCTATTCTAATCCAAGTGTACCTAAATGATACTATTTTATTCCTAAGGTTGTTTTTGGTCGAGATACACTTGTCCAATAGAATTAGGACTTGTGTTAGGGTAATATTAATATCATTTTTACCCTTAATTACCCTATTCACTTTTAACCGTGGAAAATAAAAGTAAAAAGTTACTATTCACCAAAAAATATTTTTATCTCAGTGAACCAAATTTTACTCCTTGATATTAAACATGTCTCTAAGATTTTCGAAATTCCAATCACAGAAGCGATAAAATTATGTTTTATGAAAAATTCAGTTTTTTAACTACCACTTAGTAGTTTCACTATTCATCAAAAAATATAGTTTTTCAGAAAAATACCAAAAATTCACCCTAGGCTAATTTCGATATTCCGTATCCAAAAATGAAGTCCATTTTGAAAATTAAAATTTATAGAATTTCAAAAATTAGGTATTACTATTCATAACGGCTAGTTTGATTGGTTGTGGTGTGTTAGAACTCAATGTTCCGCACAACACACGCTATTGCATTATTCAAAGAGAAGCGTACCATAGAAGCTTGGGGTGTTACATTCTCCCCTACTTCAATTAATTTCATCCTTGAAATTTATAGAATACTACCTCATGAAAATAATCGGGTGGTTTTTTATCAAAAGTTCCTTGGGTTTCCACGTTGCCTCTTCCATCTTATGGTTTCTCCACAAGACTTTTACCAGACGCGTCGTCCGATTTCTCAGCACTTGTTCTCTCGTTTCAAGAATCTTGATGGACTCTTCACAATAATACAGATCGGGTTCTAGTTCTAATTCCTCGTAGGTGAGTACATGCGTTAGGTTAGGAATGTATTTCCTCAATAGAGATACGTGGAACACATCGTGAACTTTGGAGAGACTTGGCGGCATTGCCAATCGGTAAGCTATAGCCTTAATTCGTTCTAGAATTTTGAAAGGTCCGATGTACCTGGGACTCAATTTACCTTTCTTACCAAAACGTATGACTCCCTTCCATGGAGATACCTTCAGGAAAACATGATCATCGACTTGAAATTCCAAATCCTTCCTTCGATTATCGGCATAGCTCTTCTGCCTACTTTGAGATGCTTTGATGTGATTTTGGATTACCTTCACCTTTTCCATTGTTTCCTCCACCAGTTATGGACCTACAAGTTTTCTTTCACCAACATCATCCCAACAGGTTGGTGTGCGACATCTCTTTCGGTATAACGCTTCATATGGTGCCATCTGAATACTTGAATGGAAACTATTGTTATAGGAAAATTCTACCAGAGGTAAATATTGATCCCACATACCCTGAAAGTCAAGTGAACAAGATCTCAACATGTCTTCTAAGGTTTGACTAGTCCATTCTGATTGTCCGTCTGTCTGAGGGTGGTAGGCAGTGCTCAAATGAAATTCAGTATCCAGGGATTTATGAAGACTTTTCTAGAATCATGAAGTAAAACGGGGATCACGATTAGAAACAATCGATAGGGGTACTCCATGAAGTCTCACAACTTCATTAATATATAGTCTTGCTAGATGTTCCAGTGGTAGATCTTCTCTTATAGTAGGAAAATGTTTAGACTTGGTAAGACGATAAAAAATAACCCATATTGCATCGTTCCATCTAGGAGTTTTTGGTAGTACCATGACAAAGTCCATTGTAATATTGTCCCATTTCCACTCAGGTATGGGAAGAGGTTGCAATACTCCACCAGGCTATTGCCTTCTAGCTTTCACTTGTTGACAAACCATACATCTTGGAAAAAAATCGGAAATCTCCCTCTTCATGTTTTCCCACCAAAAATGTTCCTTCAAATCTCTATACATTTTGGTACTCCCAGGGGGTATAGAGAAATTGGAACTATGAGCATCATCCATTAATTCCCTTTTTAGATCTGGTATATCGGGAACACAAAGTCTCTTCCCGAATTTCAAAATTCCTTCTTCATACACAAAGTCTCACAATATCCCATCATTCACAGCTTTAATCTTCTTTTGAAATTCTTCATCATCGGTCTGAGAACTCTTAATCCTTTCTAGTAAAGATGGTTTGGAATCCATTTGAAAAAGCATTGATGTTTCACCTTCCCAGGTTATTCCGATGTCCATCTTCCCTAGATCCATTAAAATTGGATACCTTTCAATTCTAATCACGTTCAAAACTCCATGGTCTTTTCTTCTCAAAGCATATGCCACCTTGTTTGCTTTCCCCGGGTGGTAGTGTATTGTACAATCACAATCCTTGAGTAATTCAAGCCATCTACTTTGCCTCATGTTGAGTTCTTTTTGTGAGAAAATATACTTCAAACTCTTGTGATCAGTATAAATCTCACATTTTTCACCATAGAGGTAGTGCCTCCATATCTTCAAATCAAAGATCACAGTTTCTAACTCGAGATCATGAATAGGATAGTAATGTTCAGGAATTTTCAACTGTCATGATGCATATGAAATAACCCTATCATTCTGCATAAGGACACAACCAAGTCCTTTCTTCGATGCAACACTATAAATAACGAACCCATCATTCCCCAATGGTAGAGTCAATATAGGAGCATTGAATAATCTTCTATTCAGTTCTTCAAAACATTATTCATAGTCATTTGTCCAAAAAAATTTAACCCCTTTACGTGTGAGCTTTGTTAATGGGTTAGCCAACCTGGAAAAATTCTGGACGAAACGTCGATAATAACCTGCTAAACCAATAAAACTGCATACCTCAGTTATACTCATAGGTGCTGGCCATTCATGGATTGCCATGGTCTTAGAAGGATCAACAAAGATTCCATCTTTAGAGACAATATGGCCAAGAAAAGAAATCTCCTGAATCCAGAATTCACACATTCTAAACATCCCATATAATTCATGTCTTCTCAGAGTCTTCAGAATAATGCACAAGTGATTTTCATGATCTTCGTAGCTTTTGGAGCATAACAAGATATAATAAATAAATACCACCAAAAATTCATCGAGATATTCCTTAAAAACACTATTCATTAGATACATGAATACAGAGGGTGCATTAGTCAATCCAAAAGACATTACTGTAAACTCGTAATGCCCGTACCTGGTTCGAAATGCTGTCTTCAGAATGTATTCCTTCTTCACACACAACTGATGGTATCCTGATCGAAGGTCAATCTTTGAAAAGTATTGAGCTCCATACAGTTGGTCAAATAAATCATCAATGAGAGGTAGGGGATACTTGTTATTTATTGTTATAGCATTGATATCCCTGTAGTCGATACATAACCTCATAGATCCATCTTTCTTTTTTAAAAAAAAGAACAGGGGCTCCCCATGGAGAAACACTAGGGTGAATAAATCCATTATTACTCAATTCCTCTAGTTTTTTATTTAGTTCGACTAATTCCACAGTGGCCATTCTATAAGGGGTCTTCGATATAGGCCTTGATCTAGGAATTAAATCAATGGAAAACTCAACTTCTTGTTCTGGAGGATGTCCAGGTAAATCTTCCGGAAATACATCTACATATTCTTTCACAATAGGTACATCCTCTATTTGAACATTCCTTTCCTCACCCACATTCATTTCATTCTCTTCCTCCCCAATAATTGAATTTAGTTGAGCTACTGGGGGTGGATCTAGATAAGAATTTGGTGGTGACAATTCTGATCTAAAGATAAGGTGTTCCTTATCATCATCATAAAAAATCATAACCTCCTTCTTCTTACAATAAATCTTCACATCATGGTCAGAAATCCAGTCTATACCGAGGATTATATCAAACTCAATCATAGTTATAACAATGAGATCAGCAGATAAAGAACATTTATGTGCTCTAATAGGGATTGATTCACAAAACTTTTTTGCAATGATACTTCCCTTAGGAAATTTAACTGACAACTCCCTTGTTAAATCAAATTGGAAATATCTAATTTTCTTAAGAAACAGGGAAGATATGAAACAATAAGATGATCTAGAATCAAATAATGCATTTGCAAAATTGAGGAAACCATTAAATTACCTACCACCACGTCTTTTGGAGCTTCTACCTCAACAATAGTGATAGCATAATCTTGGCCTTGATCCCTTGGACTTTTCTGAGGTAAGTTCCCCTAACGCTTAGGAGATTAATTTTCATAATGTACCATCTCCCTGAAATTGTAGCACTGAACATCGGTAGCTTCATTCTTCCCCTTGCAATCACGATCTTGGTGTCCTTTTTCACCACACTTGTAACAGAATCCCATTCCTTTTAAGCAAGTACCGGGGTGCTTCTTCCCACATTTACCGCAGGATGGATATTCAACTTTTCCCTTCTTCCCTTTATTTCCATTCCCAGATTGATCAGAAGATCTATTATTCTATTTATTTTCATTAAATTCATAAGACTTAGATATTCCTTTTCTGTCTTGATAGCACATGAGACAATGTCTTCGTATGACGATAAGGATTGTGAATCTAATGTTCGATGGAGAAATGGTTTTAACCCATCAAAGAAAATATCAATATTACTTCTTGGGTTACGTATATAATCTCCAGCATACCTTGATAACCTTGTAAAGTTAGCCTCATACTTTGCAACATTCTCATCCTCCTTTTGTCTCAGACTCAGAAATTGTCTTTTCAAATCTGCTCGATGGTCATGAGGATAGTATTTTTCTAAAAATAGATCTTTGAACTCCCTCCATTCCATATTTGATACTTCATCATCTTCCTTCATTTTTTGAATCAATGACCACCATTGATCAGCATCTCCAGTGAGGCGGCAAACAGCCATGATAACTTTTTCCCTTTCACTACTCCCCAAATCCTGAAATATTTTCTCCAGGGAATTTATCCATTGCTCAGCTACTAAGGGATTTGTACTACCATTGAAAGTTGGTGGTTGTGGCCTCATGAATCTATCTAACATTGATCCTCCATGCTGCAAATCAGAGTGCTCCATACGGGTAAGGTTATTATTCATAACCTGAGTGAGTTGTCCCAGTATGGTGATTAGATGATCGACACCAGTTGCATCACCAGCTCCACTATAATTATCTTGAGCAGGTGGAAAGTCCTTACATGGAGTGCATGCATTGATACAGTTTCCATTTCTTCCACTATGCACCATTTCTAAACAATGGCATAAACTATATCAGTTTATGAATCAAAATACATAATCCCATACTTATAAAAAACTTAACATAAATTGAACTATTTATGGATATAATGCATAATCATAAAAATGTTTTCTTTGAGGAATTATATACTCATGAACCCTTCATAATGATTTGTAATGAAAATGAGAGTTATCCTCAGCATATCCCCCGGGAGTGTCGTAACCAAGAGTGTAGCACGGCCCGTTGTCGTGCACCAGTTCTCATTCGAGTCTTGCTCAAGGCGGTGTTTTCGGGTTTTACCTCTAGGTACATCTGTGGCAGAGCCGCCTTGAACTGCTCATATCCAGATAGGGATTTATTTCTCGGAAAACTCACAAAATCTCTACAATACCAAAATTCTAGGAAGTTCTTATATACTAATCCTCAATGTACATCATAGGTTTACATTCCCTAATCAGAGTTTATCTAAATCTACCTTCCACGGTTTGTACTAAAATTCCTTTGATACAAACTGTAACGCCCTGACCCCAGTTACCCAGAGTCAGTGCATTATTACATAACATTGGAATGATCACAAGAAAGATCAAGTCTTGAAAGACCGATTAGTTTAGTAGCATTTGAAACACTAGATATATTAATAAAGTTTCACATTACATCATAAAAATGAAAACTACAACAACATAGTCTCCATATTCCATACTCTTATCCCCTCATACTATCCCTATAGGTCATTCATAATTTACTTCTTCACATCCTGGAAAAATAAAACATAGAAAAGGGGTGAGCTCAAATGCCCAGTAAGGATAACAATATAGCAGAAACTTTCATAAATAAAAATAAACATTTAAGGCAATGTATAACTAAACCAAAAGCCTTTTAAACTTGAACTTCAACATAGTATAACAAAAATAAAATTAAATAATTCCATTTACTTATTCACATGGATATTCTACTAATCAAATAATCACATGCAACATCAGTAACCACTTTCATAATGATGGAATGCATAATGCCAGAATATCATAACCACATAGCCAAGGCCTCGTGCCAAGACTACAAATATGATTTTGTCAAGGCCTTGTGACAAGACACTAGTTATTCTCATGAGACCTACTGATGCATCAAGTGGCTATAGCGGGCTCCACCCATCACATATTAAGTCCAATGCATTCCCATATGAAAATGTTTTAACATAACATAAACATTCGTATAAAACTAGCATACGAAATGTCAATACTTCACCATAAACCATGAAGGGTATAAAAACAACATATCCATAGTCAAACATATCAAAAAACCTTCAATTAAATATGTAAGTTTTGTTTCATAATAAATCAGCTTCAAATAAGCTTAAAATCCATCAATGTATGTTTACATAGATGAAATAAAAACTTCTTTTAGAGAAATATCTCTTTTTATTTTGAAATCATTTAAGAGTCATATAAAATAAAACATTTTCTTTGAAAATATTCTTATAAGCTTGTAAGGGAATCTTTGACGATTTTATAATGGCGGAAAATAGCCGCACCTGCCGTATAAGTTAAAAAAAACATTCTTACCTTAATTCTGTCAAAAAGGTTAAAAAGCACCTTATTTGGAAAACGATGGAAATATTCCATTATAAACCACTTATAAAAAGTAAAACAAGGGTATAAATGAATTTAACCCATATTATAGTAAATAGTAATTTTTTTTTGAAATACATTTTAAAGAAACATGGATGTGGATGATAAAGAAGCCCCAGTAGATTATTACTATAAACAACCTCGGATAATGAAGAGATTGTGAAATAAACCCTTACCTTGTACTTTTCCTTGGTTGATGGTAGGTTAACCTCTTTTATAATGGTGAAATAATTGTTTTTAAAGTATTGAAGAATCATATACAGTAATATGATATCATATATGATCTTTTAACATTACTTTGTTAATAATATCTTAGAATTATCATCGTTTCGGGGGTTAACTTACTCATTTAATCTTATATGTTTTGTTACATAAGCCGTGTTTGTTATGGATAGGTTGTATCTTATTCATATCCAGAATTATATCATGTCATTAAATGCTATTATTAATCATCAAATGATAATTATACTTGAATGGATACGATGGAGAATGAATCTCATCACGTTCGTGGAGACGGTAGTCCATACGTACGCACGAGCGACAATATCATTCTTTTGATATTAAAATAATATATAATTGGATGGGATATCATATATAAAGAATCATTATCATTTTATTTTTATTATTTACATGAATTAAAAATCATTATTATACCCGTCCAAATAATAATATATTGAATAACAATTACCCCACGACGTGGAGACGGTAAGTCGTACGTACACACGTGTGGTGACATGTCATTCAAAGGATGGATAGAATAATGAATATGGTTTTACCATATTTATAATAATATTACAGTTTATAGGAGATACTGGATTCATTATTTTATAATGGTAAAAACAAAGAAAAAAGAAGTTTAAGAAGAAATGAATATGATAAAGGGTGGTGAAAACATTACCTCTTCTTGGGTTCTTCCTTTTGATTTGATCAAAAGGGCTCCTTAAGTTGGCTTTCTGATAAAACTAATGCCTCTAAGTTATATTGAAGGATGTTGAGAAAGTATTTGGGTAGGGGTGGCCGAACCAATAGGCTTTGAATGTTTTAATTAGTGAGAAGGGGGAGTGACCTTTTATAAGAGGGGTGAGGGGCACCTTTGGGAAAGCTAGAAATATTAATTTTTAATAAATTCATATTCGGTTTCTAATGGCTCCAAAGTGTATTATTTAAAGGTTAAGGTGGGGATGGGTCGAAAACCACTCAACCAATAGAATTTAGACAGGTTTGGGTTACTATATTAAACTTATCTTTAAGTATTAACTCTAAGTTAATTAGTTTCACTTTTACAATGTCTCTTTGTATTTTTATATTATATGGTTAATAAACTTTCTATATACCTCCATGCGACCCCAAGTGGTCCGTTAATGATACAAATATCATGATATAAGTCTCTTGGACGAACCTTAGATTTTTAGGAATTAAATATCAATCAATAATATAATATTTGTTTTAAAAACTCTTTTATTTCAATTTTGACACTATTCAATAATTTATTTTTGTGAAAGTCATAATAGAATGATTACTTCAAAAAATTTAATTAAGTCATTACTAACATGTCATATTAACCTAGAAAATTATTTTAATTCATAAAAAGTCTCAATTAATATTTATTTGGGTATTTATAATATCAATTATTTTAATTTTTTACTATTATGGTAATTACTACATCATCATTGATTCATAAATAAATTAAATTATTTAATGTATAAAAATTGTCAATAAAATATAATTATATAGGAAATCTTTTTATATTTATAATTAATATTTACAATTGAATTTAAATTATGTATAACCCTATATTAAAAATGATATAGTAAATAAACTTTGATTTTAACTCTCTTAACTCTTCTTTGAATTAACTAATAATAAATGTACTATTATAATCCAAGTGGACCTAAATGATAATATTTTATTCCTAAGGTTGTTTTTGGTCGAGATACACTTGTCCAATAGAATTAGGACATGTGTTAGGGTAATATTAATATCATTTTTACCCTTAATTACCCTATTTACTTTTAACCGTGGTAAATAAAAGTAAAAAGTTACTATTCACCAAAAATTATTTTCATCTCAATGAACCACATTTTATACCTTGATATTAACCGTGTCTCTCGGATTTTCGAAATTCCAATCACAGAAGCGGTAAAATTAAGTTTTATGAAAAATTCAGTTTTTTAACTACCACTTAATAGTTTCACTATTCATCAAAAAATAAAGTTTTTCAAAAAATACCAAAATTTCACCCTAGGCTAATTTTGATATTCCGAATCCAAAAATGAAGTCCATTTTGATAAATAAAATTTATAAAATTTCAAAAAGTAGGTATTACTATTCATAACAGCTAGTTTGATTGGTTGTGGTGTGTTAGAACTCGATGTTCTGTACAACACACGCTATTGCATTATTCAAAGAGAAGTGTACTGTAGAAGCTTGGGGTGTTACAGATATAAGTCATTCATCTAGGAAAAAATCAATGGAAAACTAATCATTGTTATCTGGAGTATTTCTAGGATATTCCTCTAAAAATAAATTAAATTATTTTTATACAATAGGTGAATCTTCAATTTGATTATTAATGATTTCATTTTTAGGTTTTATCTTCACTTATTCTCTGTGAATATCATTTAGAAAAGCTACTACTGGTGGATCTAGATATGTCTCTGATGATGAAGTCTCCACTTTAAAGATGATATGTTTCTATATTCATCATGAATCATAATTTTATTCTCATTGAAATAAATTTTTTTTCATTATATTTTGAAAGCCAGTCCAAACCAATTATTATATCCAAATCAACCATTTGTATTATAAAAAAATCAAAAAATTATAACACATTTATTTTTCATAATAATAAATAGTTGAAATATCTTTTTCCAATTAGTTTTCCACTTGATGTTTTTACTGACAAATTTTTTAAGGTGAATTGAAAATGTATAAATTATATAGAAAACTACGAAAATATAAATGAATGCAATGGTCCAAAATAAAATATATCTTTAGCTAAATTTGAGGAGATAATTAAAGTACCTACCAAGCCATGATTTGGAACTTCCACCTTGGATATTTTGAGTGCATAATAATGTCCTTGTCCCCTTGGTCTTTTGTTGGGAATTTTTCCTTGATGTGTATGAAAATCATGGGCATATTATCTCAACTCCTTATAGATGAATCATTTTCCATTGCCGACATCATTGGTTCCATTGCAATCATTGTACTGGTATCCATTTTCTTTACACTTATAACAAGCTCTAATTAAAAATAGGCAAGTTCTATGATGTTTTTTTCTACATTTATTGAAATTTGGATATTTTATTCTTCATCTTTAATTTTAACATTGTTTTTTTATAGAGTACTGATAATCACTATTCATATTTTTCTTCCCTTAGAATCTATATGGATTGGAAAATTATTTCTCCATCTTGAAGGAACATGATACATATCCTCATTTTATGAGAACGGTGGGGAGACTAGTTCCATATATAAAATTAGATTAAGACCATTAAATAAATGATTAATATTTCTATTTTGATTTTTTTATATAGTTCTTGACATGAATTTTTAACCATGTAATGTTGGATTCATCTTTAAAATTTTTCCACAATCATTCAATATTAGAATCTAGAATTGTCTCTTTATATATGCATGTTGTTCATAATGGAAATATTTTTCAATGAAATATTCTTTAATATCATTTTATTATATATTTTCAATTTCATCATTCTATTTTTCAGTTTTTTTAATGACAACAATTGTTCTGCATATCCTAAGAGATGATAAATTTAATTTATAAATTTATCCATTTTGTTACTTACCAATGTGGGAAAGATATTCTCTATGGATTTTATCCATTGCTCAGCTAAAAATGGGTTTTCAGCCCCATTGAATGATGGAGGATGTTGTCACTTTATGTAGATTATCATTTTTATACTATGTGTCAGATTAGGATGCTCTATTCGGGTAAGGTTATTACACGTAACTTGATTCAGTTGTTCTATTATAGTTATATGTTATTCAAATCCATTTGTAGATCTCTTTATAACATCATTATATTACATATGATGGAAATACCTACATGTATGGTGTGTGTAGAAATTGATCCATTCCTTCCACTAAGATCTATTTCTAAACAATGACATAAACTAGATTTGATTATGAAATTTAAAAACTACTGAAATACATAAAAATTTCTCATTAACTAATATCAAAATTATAATATTGGTAACCTTGGGAATATTATCATAGTCATTTATAGAGATAAATTTCCCTTATCTATGTTTTCATGAATCTAGTTTCCAATGTTTCTACTATAATTTCTCTAAAATATACTTCAAATACTCCATCCCTTGTATCCCAGAGATGGTGGTTACTTTATTAAATTGGTAATATGTATATGTGATCAAATCTCAATGGACTGAATAGTTCAGAGGCTTTAGAAAACTAGATAAAAACAAAATTATTACATTACCACATGAAATGGAACATAACATAGTAACTCTATTAGAAACTCCCCTACACTCCAAGATTATCCTTATATGTCAACCATAATATAAATATCACCATCCTTGTAAAAATAAGTCATAAGAAAGAGGTGATATGAGATACTGAGCACAGGTAACCATGCAACAAGAGCAATCATAAATACACTTAAACAAATAATTTAAGGTGAATAACTAAAATCGCAGTCCATTAAAACAAAATATTTTCCATAATATGGAAGGAATAAATGATAATAAAAAAATATATATAAATTGTCACATAAGAACAAAACCTTAACATGTATATTCTACGTGTCAAATAATCACATGGATTATCAATAACTAATCTCATAATGAGGAAATGGATAATGTGAGACATTATAAATATACCATCATGGGTTAAGCTTAGACACCATACGAAATACTATAAGATATCATCCAATACCAAAACTAGTGGGTCTCTTTAGAACAACATATGCATTGAATGGTTATAGATGGCCACACACATCACATACTAAGTAATATTCATTTCTCATATGAAAGGGCTGAAACATAATCTACATATACATTCATATTGAAATTAGAATAAGAAATAATTTTATACAAACAAAATACATAATCATAAATAATCAAATTTAATATGATAAATGGTATCAAAAAAAACATCTACATTCTAACTAACCATACACAATTCAATAAAATATCGTAGATTATATCATTAGTGATCAACCATACTTAATAAAATGATCCATTAAAGGGTTTTGGAATAGATATAAATAATCTATTAAAACTATTGATAAATTCTAGAGATAAATACCACTTTACATTGAAATTATTTTTCTAAAACACGACAAAATTATAAAAAACACAATTTATTTGAAAATAACATGTAAAATTTCAAAATATTCATCATGAAATTAAGGCATCATGAATGCAGAATATGAACCTATGTATTATTAATTAAAAAACATATATTTTAATATTTGAAAAAAAATTCATTTAAAATAGTGTTTTCAAAAGAAACTGTTAGCATTAACCAAATGAAATGATAAGTGTATAAAATGTGAATTTTAATAAAACAAGTGGAAATAAAACACAATTTAATGAAAATTAATTTAATATGTAATCATATTATGTATTAATCAGGGGAGTATCTATTTAACATAAATAATTGAAATTAGGTTTAGAATTCCCATAACACATTATAACTAGTTGATCTGTATGCCCAATAGAATTAATGGTCAAAAAAATGAAACATTGAGTTCAATAAAGATAAATAGATTCATTATATGTTATATTGAATGTCAGTAGATTCAACACACACTATAAATAAGATTTGAATAAGTAATATATATCACGTATGTAAAAGTGAGATGAGAAAACCTATCATTATGTCCGAATGAGTTATTCTCATGTACATACTGTCATGGATAATAAAATTAGATTTACTAAGTATTTGACATAGATTTAGTAAAACATATATTTTATTTATTATAACATTATTAAGTTTATATATGGACATTTTGAAAAGTTATAATGATTAATTTTGTTATTTCATGATTGTTTCTTTCATGGTTATATGGTTGGTTTAATAGAAATTTTGGGCAGAATGCGCCTCTGATGTTTGAATTTCCCCTGTCGGATGGCTATATTTCGATCAATCTTGTTATAGCGTCGGCACTGCCTCTACCATTAGATACCAGTCCCCTCTTCTCTATTCGTTCTTCTGGCATTCCTCATCCCATAATGAATGTTTTTTCTAGTGATTTTTTGGCGTTTTCATTGTCTTGTCATTCCCTCAAAGAGATCATGCTTCATCCTGCCCCCCCTCATTCATCCCAACCTTCCTATCTCCCAGAAGTCCAGGAATCATCTTCTATATTGGTTTTGTAAAAAAATTCCCCTATTATTTTATTCCCATCCTCAACCTTTGAGGAAATACTATACTTCCACAGATGGACCCTATTTTCATGATTTGGGTCAGACAAACCACCTCACTTATCTTTTTAGGCTCTTTTGGATTTGTGGGATCTGGTTACCCAGGCCAGCTACTCCATGTTCAACAAGAATTCATTCTTCTTCATCCTCTCATCCAGTGGTGACATATCCATGGTTTAGTACTCATCCTCTATATCTATTGTGCATCAGTGTTTCAACCTTTTATGTTGGTCCTTATATGTGCATCTTGGGCACAATTATCCTCTGGCTATGGTCTAGGTTCTTCTTCATGGGATTATACTTTTATTCATCAACATCGCATTTCTGCAGCAGATTGGGGAATCCATATGTGAGTTCCTCTATGATGATGTTTGATGGCTTCATCTTCAGTATGCATCAAATGTGTGGAACTCTATCGCTATAAATATATACAATGTGCTTCTTTCCAAGATTGTTTTGCGGGTTGCTGGTCTTTCATAGTGGAAGCATCTGATTTTCTACCCTATAACTCCCCTCTTCAAAACTCATGTCCATATCCATAGACACGAGGTTTCATTCTGTAGACACCAATAGTTATGTAGTGTTGTTTTCATGTAGCTGGATCCCTCTATCAAAATCGTTCATCAATCTTCTTCATATAGTGGATATTATCTAAAATATACTTCGGTGCTAGGTATCCTAGAAAAAGCAGTGGAAGCTCTATTTCTCTATTTCTCCTTCTTGATTATTCATCTCCGCTTCATGATCTGTCCCCTCATGTGGTCTCTATTCTCTCCATCATGCCTTCTCCATGCATGTAATTTCTTTTATTTGACCACAAGACACATCTTGTCCCCACCCCGATGGTTCCATTGATATTCAAGTGCATCTCAGTTATCTAAATCATGAAATGGAGAAGGTTCAGCTGAGTGTTTTTATTTACTGCAATCTGTCACAGTTGGAGGGGTTTGTCTTGCCAATGGAGGCTACCTATGCATGCCCACTGGCACTTGATCTCTCACCTCTGGCCATCCTCCCAAGTGATTCATGCCCTTCACCAAACACTCTAGTTCTTATCTTGAATTCCATCACTGCTTTATCTAATGTCTCAAATGATGTGTCTATTCTATCTCATGCTCCTACATTTTCTCCCAAAAAAGTTTTCATATGATCCCATTAAAAACAAGCATTTTCATTTTCTTTATCTTCAGTCTAAAGGTTATTCTTTAATAGGGTCCATAACTAAGCACCACCTCTTCAGATTATTTCTATCAATGTGTGGAATACTCATGTCCTTGGCACTCAGATCAAGATCGAATTCAAATCCATTGAAATCTTAAATAACAAAGTCAATATTGTTTTCGTGCTAGATCCCAAGTAGGCCTCTTCCATTATTATAGACTTTGATAGTAAAATAGGACTCTACATATTTACACATGGTGAACCCATGAACAACCATATCACTATTTTTGGCATAACTCGATTTCATGGATCTCATCATAGACATCAAGCTTCATACCACACTAAACGTTATTTATAAAAACTCAACTTGTTTCATCTCCATCGTACATGCATTTTACGATCCTAGAATGAGAGATCGTCGTGTAAAGATCCTGAAGCCTTCGATTCGGAAAAAACGCCTTGGGACATTAGAGATGAATTTAATTTCATCTCAGACCCTTTGTAGAAAAAGGGTGGGGCTATTACATTGGATGGATATGTAATATTTATCCCCTTTCATGGCTCACAAAGGGTTAAGGGACCTATAGTTCATTGGTAATAAATTTACTTGGTGTAATAACAAAAAAGGTATCCACCACATGTGGGGATTAATATATTGGTGGTTGGACTACATGAACCCCATTGAATCATTCCCTGGCCCCATTTTCACTCATATAATAATATATTTGTCTAACCAATCCAATATCTAGGTGAATTTGGAGTCTAGTAGGAAATTGAATAATATATTTTTTCTATTAGAAGAGACGATCTTCAAACCAAAGATAAAAATAAATTGTCCAGACCTCCTTCTGGAAACCTATTCATGAGTCATCATGGCATGGATTTAACAAAAATCATAGGAGACTTAATAGTAGTGTCCATATGAAAAATAATTGTCCATTACAGTTTCAAGACCGTTATTCAATTAAAAAGATATTGAAGTAGCTATGTCCAAACCTGAAACTTGTTGGGATGATGTCTTATTCCATAGTATTATTATCCAAAAAAACATATTATCGAATATTTTATTGTACCAAGAAGGAATATCCCTGGATCATTCCAAGAAAACATGGATGAAGTATGGTGATAGAAAAAGAAAATTCATTCATGTGTATATCAAATAGAAAAAATGTAGTGCTCCCACTAACATCTGTATGGAGTATACATCATTTATCAGTTACATCAATGTGGTGGGAGGTCTGGTGGAAAATTATTTACAAAACCTTCTTGTAGGTTTCAACCTAGAAATATAGGGGGGATACCCCAAATTCCACTCTAGATTTATATATGATATTCTTAATATTGTATCTTCTTCTCTCAAAAAGAAACTAGAGATCATCCCTAAGGAGAGTGACATTTGGATTGTAGTGTCTTCTTTCTACCACAAAATGTCCTTGGGCACTGATGGCTTCTTAGGCCCCTTTTATGTTGCTTCTCAGAAACTAGTTATGAGTAACCTAGATGATATTCTCTAGGATTTCTTTCATTGGTGGATTTTTCCTTGGGTGGATTTTGCAACATTTGTTGTGCTTCTACCAAATATGAAAGATCCATAACATATTGATCACTATAGATATATCTGTATGTGTAATTTCCACTAAAAGGTGCTGACTATCATGATCTATATAAGGCTATTTTTTTATCTTTATGAGTGGATTTATGATGAAAAATTCAGGTTTGTTATAAAAAGGTCTCCTCTGGAAACCATTTCTCTAGCTCAATAGATGATTGGGGATATCCACAGAAAGACTTCAGGATCCAATTTGGCTGTTAAAATATATATAGACAAGGAATTTGATAGGCTTGAGTGGGGATTCATCTTAAAAGTGTTGTAGTATATGGGCTTCTCCTAATGAGATTTGTACTTGTTTATCCGCTGTTTCAGTTATTTTTAGACTTTTGTGAGCTTCATGGGATGGATATGTGGTTTATAGAAATTAATATAGGGTATTTTAAAGGGAGATCCTATTTATACAATGATTTTCATTTTTTCCCAATATTAGATTTGAAATTTTTTGTCCAAATTCATTAATAAAAGAATAATTCTCCCTTTTAGATGTATAGGTAATTTAAATGGAAATTATCATCTTCTTTTTTCCAATGATATTTTTATGTTTACAAATGAATGCAAGATATATCTTAAAGGCCTTTCAAGCATCATGTAGGAATATTGAAAATGGAGTGGTCAGTGTCTCAACAATGAGGAAAGATGCTAAAATATTTCGTCTAGATATTCTTAGAGATAGGGAAAAAGATTTGAATATTTTTTTAGAATAAAAAATGAAGCATTTATAATGGAATATCTAGGGTCCCTAGTTTACCCAGGTGTTATTCATATTCACCACATTGAAAACCTAGTTTTAAAAATACCATGATATATGAATAACTGGAAGATTCGTTTATTGTCCTTCTCAGGCTGAATTAAATTGATAAATTTCATGCTTACAGTGATCTAGATGCATGTGATCACTTACAACAACATCTCGAAGGAAATGGTTTAAATATTGAGAACATCATGGTTTTTTTTGGTATGCTAAGATATAGGGCTGTTATAATTGGGCTTCATGGAATATATTGGATAAGCCGGTGGAGTTTGATGGAATTAGAGTAATGAAAGTGAACAATAACATGATTAGTCTTCAAGATAAACTAGTGTGGGAGGACTTGGATGGTAGTTCCCTATAGTTTATGATCACTGTGGGAAAATATGGTGCTATAATAGATGACCCACAAAGGAAGGTATCCAATCGGTGGAACTCATTTTCTGGGAAACTTTTTGAGATCACTCACATGTACCAGTGGATTTTTGGGTGTGTTGAAATTGGATACTGAAATCATATGTGGGAATAAATTATACATGATTTCCCATCCTACCATACCCTTGATATTTATTTCACTTATTCCATTTCACACCCTAGGATTATCCACATTAACCTTGAATCACACTAGCTCATTGTCTTCAAAGTCATTTAACTATACTTGGATCCCGATGAACTTTTGTTCACTAGTGCCTCCTCAGATATCTGCTATGCAAAGAAAGTACTGCATGTCCCTTCAACCCAATCGTACAATTGATGTGGATCAAAATCTTTGGTGAAATACGCTACCATAAAATTCAATTTCCATGTTTGGATTAACTTGCATCATGCCATTTTGATAGATGACATGATTAGGTGAACTTGTTTCACCATGGTTTCCAAATTCTCCTACTATCACAACACCTCAAAAGAATCGGTCAGCCAACATTTTTTTCAAGGTGACTTGGATCGTGAAATCTGGACTGGACTTAAATATTTTACTAGATTCAGATAATCAATAGGATATAGTTCCATCTTTTTTCAATTAAATATTTTACGGGGAATGGAATAATGTTACAGATAGTCTGTAGACACCATGCTCATTTTGGATGGATGTTGGACCATTGGGACTACTGAGAATTAATGTCAGATAGAAGGTATCAGATTCTCTTTCTTTGGACTAAATATTCATTCCAGGTGTAGTGCGGTTGATCTGGGTTCATTGATAAATAATGGGAACAATTTTACATATTTGAATATTCTCATGGATGGTATGGGATTCATGAAATCTACACATACATTGTATTCTAATAGATAATGGATTCATTGGAATCCCCTAGGTAGTGGTTTTAAACTCAATATTGATGGTTCATGTAATCGAATCATCCTAATAGGTGTAGAAATTGTTCTAGACTTCTGGGGATTAGTGTTGATTTCATTTTGTAAATTCTATGGCCACAGTGATTCCTTTTTTCTAAGGATAAGGCTCTTTTCAATGGTCTAATGATTTTTCATTCCTCTAACATTTCTCACAAGGTGATTGAAACTGCCACTTCCATCATTTAAAACTCTATTCATGGATGAAATGACCCTCACTGGTCTATTAATTATTTCATTATAAGATGCATAATATTCATTGTATGAGGGAATATTAACCACACATGATTCCAAGGGAATGCTGTTGTATATTTTTTTTACATAAAAGGGTGACCAAAGGAACCCAGACATTAATTTTTACAATAAAGTTCTCTTCCCCTAGAATGTGATGCTCTTCTTTTATCATATTATCGTGGTCTTATTTATTTCATACCACTAAGATTTTTTTTCATTTCATTCTTGAAATTTCATAATAAAAATTTACCACTTTGACCATGCTTGGTTCCTTTGAGTATAAATATCAAAGTTCTTATCAAATGGGAATAACTTCTACAAAAGTGAATTTATTTAGAATCAAAGTGATTTTAGGAGATTAAATAGTCTAAATTTTGTTATTGTTATATTTTATGAGGATAACTCATTTTATAAAATTTTAACGAAAATGTCTTAATTTATTTTGGCTATTTTATGATCATAATGATGTTGCGGAAATTTATTTATATTTTGTATGTAAAGATTAGTTTGAGAGTGTGTCATAGCTTATATTAGGTATATTACAATCAAACAGAATGGTAATAACGGTTTTATAACCATATTGGAAGGCAGTAATGGATAATTATGACTCACCATACACAAAGGTGGTGAATAGACACATCACAGATGATGTTTTAATTTTTTTAATCAAAATGATAGAAGAAGAGATTTGATGATGGAAAATACCTTATCATAATAAAATTACAGTATCTATTTTTTAATGTAGTTAAAATTCCTATTTTGATAGGGTATGTGAGGAGAGGATAATAAAATAAAAGAAATTCAATGATAAAGGAAGAGGATTTTACCTCTAGAATATTGTCTCATTGGGATCCTCCTTCTACCCCTGGGATTTGGTATTTTGGTAAGAATAATGGGTCTTGGATTTGGGGCACATGATTATTAGTGGAATTGAGTTTAATTATGAAAATATTTCTATCCTAAAAGGTATGTGTTTTAGGGTTGGTGAGGGGTGTTATTTATAGGAGAGGAGAGGGGAGTTTCTTTTATTTTATTCATTAAATTATTATTTTGGATCAACCCTACCAATAATGTGGATTACCATGACTAAATACAATAACTATTGTATGTGAGTTGATAATAATGTGTTCTTATCTCATCAATAGATCTTCCAAGAATTGATAATTAATTTATTTGGTTATAATTTTAAATGCAATAAATTGTTTTATTTCACTATTCACAGAAAAATCAACTATTTTTGGAAAATCCCAAAAACTCCCCCATAAAGATTTTCTGATATGTATAATTCAAAAATAGGATAAATTTTATTGAAATAATTTTTTAAACTGGATAAAAATAATTTTTAAATAAAATCAACATTTATTTTTAAAATACCAATATTAATATTATAAACGAATTTACAGGACATTGAAAAATTAATTATGGCCTAAAAAGACTATATTATAGTTTTAATGCAATAAATTATTAATTCATAAACCTATTAAATGAAAAGAAAATTAGTTTTATATCAATATATTAATTATAAAATAGTAAATAAACATTTATGTTTTACAAAATACAGTCAATTGATTTATCATTTTTAAATTATTTATTTATTTTTTCTGTTATATAAATATATCATAATTTAATTTATAAAACCCATAAATTTATTTATGATTTATTAGATGAGGTTATTATTTTAATTTAAAAAATACTATTCCTAATATTGACATTACTATTCCAATGGTCATGTTAATATTTAAGAGTATATCATGGTTAGATTATGCTCGGTGAAGTGTGAAACATAAGCTATCAAATAAAATAAATATATTTAAGAAGATAGATAAATTAAAATATTGGGGTATTATAGGATGAGATTGTTGGGTAAGCAATTCGATTATGATTTTTCCTCCCCTGGAAAATTCACTCCGAATATTAATTTAACAATTTCATTCCATCATATTTGTTTTTAGTCTATTTATTTGGTTCCGACCATTTTCTAAAATAATCAATTTTAACAAAATTTTTATAATAATTGATGAATAATTAATTTAATCTTATGATAATATTAATTATAATTTCATATTTTATTGTATCCATATGTTTGGAGTTGTTCTTAATCTATACATAAAAGATAATTTAAATTATTACCATTGTAGCATTTAAGAGGTATAATTTCGTAATTTATATATCATACATAACTATTTATTATTTCATGTCTTTTACTGTAGTATATCCCCTGGGATTTTAGAACAAGGTGTGTAATAAGTCACCTCTATCATGCACCAAGTGACGATTAATTAAATATTAAATCATACCTTTTAGGGGATTGTTAACCCTAGGTACAACTATTCCCAAGCCACATAATCAAACAATATCAAGATGTGGATTTAATTTCTGAGAAACCACACACTCTTATACTTTAAAAAACATAGGTTTTTTCAATAATGCTCAAACATACCCTATGAGTTTAAACTAATTTTGTATTATAAAAATTTAAAAATATTAAAAAAATTCATTTATAACAACTAATGTTACACAAAATTTTCATTATTTAATAATACGTCATTTTAATGATAAACAACATCATATTGATACAATCCATGATCAAAAGGTTTAGTTTCACAAAAAATTACACTCATACTTCACATTTATATAATAAAAAATAAACATTATTTAAATCCTTCTTCCATTTCTTTATTAAATCACACAAATTATCTTTAGTATATATTATCAAATTAGTATAAACAAAAAAAAGTGGGTGATCAAAAATCATAGTATAGGGAAAATATCGTGGGAGGAAAAAGGGAGATGAATCAGGAGTTTATAGGGTTCATACTAAACATCATCATATAATAATAATGGGATCATTATCATAATCATTAGGAAAAAATTGATAAATTCATGGAAGGTATCTTATGAATAATAATTCTACCTTGTTATATAGTTGTCAAGTACAATACATAGTTATGAATAAATCTAAATCTTATTCACTCATATCATATTTGTATAAATCGTAACATCATAATTGTTAAAAAATATTGTATCACTTTCATGAAAAATACACATACTATAATGATATATATCACTTTCAACAATTAATTTTAGGATTATAAAATTCTCATCCCACCAATCACATCATAAATTTAACGGTATCGTGAATGAAACAACGAAATATTACATGTAAAAATCAATGTCATGTGATAAACCCATGGAAAAGAATGGGGTTCATAAAGAATTTCAGATATCATACATTATGGAATAACCAGTGGTGTTCCTATATGAATATGGTAGGAAAATATTTGACATAAATCATAATCAATATTTAGTGGAGGCTAAATTTCTTATTTTTCAGCAATGTTGGGTCTTAGAAAATATTTTCATTGAAAAAATAATTATATTTTGATTATTAATAATTTCATCAAGATAATATCTTGTATATAACAAAAATGATAAGGGAAGTATTATTTAAAGGAATTTTAAATTGCATTAGAGGAATATTTTTATCGAGAACAATGTAAAATCAGAGAAGACTTAAAATAAAGAGACGAGTTTTAGAACCCCTATACCATAAGTCCAATATTATATCATCACCTTTATGCCTCCTGGATAATAATATTATTTTTATTAAAACATAGATCTAAAAATGAATAATATTTATTCTTTAACTATTGATCAATTATAATAATTATATTATATTCTTAATTTCCATTCTTAATAGTGAAACGTTATAAGATTATATATTCTTTATAATTTCTTATCTCTATTTGATTTGATATATTAATTTTATTATTATTTCTAAATTTAAAATATGAAAAAATGAGGCACCAAAAATAATTAAATTTTTAATTTTATATATTTTAAATAATTTATTTTAATCATCCATAAGTTTGTTGATAAGAATTGAATTCAAAATTTCCACTTTGATGGTTAACTAGTCGTTAACCATACATTGTTTGAATAGAATGTAAGAGATATACAATAGTTTCTTAAATTAATAATAAGAATTTTCTATTATATAGAACCTTATCCTAACAATGTTAATCTATTTATTAATTGTTTTAATATATTTTTTTTATAAGATAAATCGTGGTTATGAAATTATAAAAGGAAATATAAATTAAATGATGAATGAAAATTAACTCTTTCTTGATGTTGTTCCATTTCTACGAATCTTAATATCTTGAACGAATGGATTCTGATAAATATATAATGTACTAAATGATGATATGGGTATTTATATTGGGTATTTGGTTTCATATTTGGATTTATTATTTGATGGTTGAGTGGTTTTCTAAGGGAGGGGTGAGGGGTTATTTTTACATTAAGATATGTGTATTTTACAAAAAATTATTGAATAAATTATTATATCCAATGTAGTCATTTAATGAGTAATATTTTAAAAAAATTCATATATATTTTAAAAAATAAAATTTGTTGAGGAATTTTAATCGTTAAATGATTTATTTTGTTTAATCTAAAGAAAATGATAAAAATGAAAAAAATATTTAAAGAGTCACATTTTTACTTTTATACATCAGAAAATACTCTTGACATTTGGAAGATAAAATTCATCGAATATTTATTATATTAATTTTTTTTTCAATAACAGAATTATATAATTGATTATTTAATTATAACATCATGAATAAAGCAATATAAAAACCAATGTTTTTAATAAACTATAATTTTAATATTCAGCTAAAAATTAAATCATTTCAATAAATTACAAGAAAACACCTTTATAAATCTTCATTGCTAAAAATATTGAAAAAGAATTATCCAAATAATTTTCAAACATAGGTAATTTTTTTTTCAAATATAAAACTTATAATTTTCATGATATATATTAAAATAATGTTTATTAATTTTTTTTATATTTCCTTTAAATTTTTTAATCATGATATTTATTTTATGGAATTTTAATTTTTATATTTTCATAATTCACTCATGATAAATATTATTTATATTTTTTTCTAAATTAAAATTATAATTTTGAGGTTACTAATCCTACCAGTCAAGTTACTATTTCCAATGTTCAATTTTCTATTCTAATAGTCATATTACTATTAATGTGGTTGTATTACCTCCCAAAAATACCAACTTATTCCTTCATCCAGCAGTCTCTACAACTCTTCCAATGTTTCTATATTTTACTTTCTTATGATTATGATCACTTTACTAATATTATAATTCTTTTCCAAAGTGTTTTTTGAAGAGAAAATAATTATAGCTTATTATAATGATTGTTGTTTTCCCATTCTATCTACTAAATTTAGTAATTCTCCCAACTGTGATATCTGGTTTTTTCATCGAATTAGTGGATGAATAATATAATGATCTTCATTAATTAAATAATGAAATATTTTTTCAAATGTGATGTTTTTTTATAATAACATGTAATATAATATGATACACATTTATTTATGAAAAAAATATTACTTTTAAAATCTGGTTCATTACAAATGAAAGATGACTGGAATAATTTTTAAATAAAAAATGGATTTTTATCAGTGGTTTAAATTTATTATTTTTTATCATCAATATATATATATATATAGGATTGATAATAAATTATTTTTATGTATAATAAATACATATCTATAATTGATATAAGTTTATTTTTAAAAATGAATAAATAACTTGGGAAAAAATTTATATGCCATAAAATTATTTTTACAATGAAACACTCATTTGATTATATAGATAATGATTACATATTGATATTATACTAATTTATATAGGAAAACCTCTTATAAATTGAATATAATATTTAATTATAATAAATCATAGTAGTAGTCATAGGTAGTAACTCACTAAGCATATAATTCATAACATGTTCTACAAGCACATTCATTTTGGAAAAATAATTTCTCTCAAGTCGATATTACTAGAGTTCATCATGATAATTATCCAATGAAATCCATTATGAATCTACCACACATTAAATATCAGAAAAATGTTATTCATTAAGAAAACTAGTGATTTCATACACCATTTTTTCTCAATTTATTTTTTATTTGTGTGATATGGTTAATACAATTTTTACCAGCTAATTTAAAAGCAAATCTTTAATAGTCATTTTAATATTAAAAATATACCACGTTTATTTAGTTTTTTATTGTTTTTAAAACTTTATTTTTAATATATTGTCTATTTAAGGAGAATATTTTATGAAATCTAATTTCATTAAGATATTAATGTTGCATAACATTGTAATAAAAAACTACCATAATAATAAAAAATCCAAACAATGTGAGAAAAAAATTCCACACATTATGTTATTAGAAAACTAAATATTCTCAAATAATTTAGTCATTAACAACCCCAATGACTTCCACAGATTATGTTGTGAAAAAACCTAATGATTTCTACACATTATGTCATAAACAATCTAAATGATGTCCAAACATTGTGTTATGAACAGAGGCAGTCATACCAACATATATTTTTGTGAGAAAAACATTTAATTATTATAAATTTTTATATGAAAACATAATTATGTCCAAAACTATGTTTCTATCAAACCAATTCATTCCCAAAAATTATATTGTCATAAAACTAAATCATTTCCATGAATTATCCCATGAACAAACCTAATAATTTCAACGGTGAAAGTATTTATCACAAGATATAAAAAAGTTTACCAATAAATTTGAGGACATTATTGGGACCCAACCATCACATAATGATAAACCACAAATATGTGTTCCAAATAAAATTAACCATTCATTATTTCATAAGAACCCAATATAACAGAAATTGGTTCATATGATTTGAAAACATTATTACATAACATTACATCAAGAGTATATTTATAGATACCCAAAATAAAACCTCTAAAAAGTAATTTAGGGGACGATAGTGAATGATAAATGAAATTTCTCTATAATAGAAATAAATATTTGAATATGTTTTGGAAAATGGAGGTAATGCCTTAAAATAGTGTTTTTATATCATTATTAACATATCCATGAAATTTAATGTTACTAGTATCATTGAAAAATAATTTTCAAGAAACTGAATCGAAGACATTATAAAACATAAATTTATAATAATTATTTATATTTTATCATTGGGAAGAAATAATGTTTTTTTAATAAATATGGATTTGATGATAAAAAATTATGAGAATTAAAATAAGTGCATTATAAATTTAAAAATGGTTTAAATAAAACCCCAATTGAGATAAAGAGTTGAAAATTTTATTTCTAAAAATTGATAAAGAAAAATATGAGAAAAAATAAATATAATAAATTTTTTAAGATCATTATAATAAAATAAGACTTCTTTGGAAATAATTAAAATGTACATGAATGAGAAAGAGTTATTAGATCAGATTATTTATTTATAATATTATATATTTTTAAAGAGTGAAATACATTAAATAAGATAGTCTTTCTAGAAATATGTAATTTAGAAATATGGAAAGATAAAATAATAAATATAATATATAAATTATAAAATAAATGAAACTTTTATTATAATAGTAATGAAGGAATTATTATGACCTCACGCCAATACAATTGAGTCAACAAAAACCCAAATAAATATTATTACCATTGATTCAAAAAAAATTATAAAATCAAATAATATATAAAACATTAAATACCATGAATAAAAATACAATAAAAATATAATAAGATTAAAAGGTAATATATAAATCTTATAAATAAATATAGTTTCATAATATGAAACATGTCTCAGATAAAGAAATTTTTTTATGAGAAGCACTTGTAAAATTTATTGCATTTAATTAAACCCTATTGAAAAAGAGAAAATAAAATGAAACACTAAATATTATAATGAAATATAGAAACATGATATAATATTTTATTTAATGTTTATATAAACAATATAAAATAAAATTGTTTCAAAATTCTAAACATATATTAATGAAGGGAATTTGTGAGGAAGAACCCTTAAATTGAGTTTTTATGGTAAAATTTGATCTAAAAATTTATATAATGAAATAAAAATCAATAAAAATCTATTATAGTGTCTTATACAAATGTAATAACATTTAAAATATTCATTTATATTAATATATTATACATGTATTAATTATATTTTGTAAATATTGATCAAATTCCTAATTAGTTTTAACTATAACTTTAATATTTTGGTGAAATGGTATTGGTTTTCAAATCATTTTAATCTGTTAGTAACCTATATAATATTCAATGTACAAAAATAGAAATCCCAACATGATAATTAAAGAACCATGTCTACTACGTTGGAGTTTGTGGTATGGTTCTTTATGATGAGATCCATAAAATGAATTTTTAAGAAAATGTTAATGAATAAAATAGTGGTATATTAATAGTAAACTAAATCATAATTTCATCATTACATGTCACGACCCATCTCCCAAGGCCTATGTCATCACTACCCCAAGCCCTCCTTCCATACGATAGGGGTTAGTGACTAGCACAAAAATGTGTATTCCCTAAAACAGAGAAGGAATTGCCTTTATATATTGTAAACACACGTAACCTAGCACACAGAAAGTTACGACCCCAAGTAAAATCTATAGTAAAAGGGTGAGTACAGTAAGCAAAAGGGACCATAATACATGCCCAACTAAAAAGTATAGGATAACTGATAAGTACAAGTAAACTGGAACAACTCTAGTTAACACCCACCAATGATCCTACCAGAAGGGTAAGTACAGCTCTCTAACGGTCGTCTATACAGTACGCCTCGTTAATGACCACCTTCAAGCTGCCTCTAGTCCTTGTACCCTCATCCTCAGTCAGTGTTGTTCGTCTTCTACAATAAACACAACAAGGTGCAGGCATAGATCGTGCAGGGGTGAGTATAAAGATACTCAGTTGGGACACCAAGGCTCTAAAGGTCTCACAAAATCCAAAAAGGATAAACCAAAAAGAATGAAATCAACTAGAAACCCTACATTGGTATATGCCCATACATATACCTAAGTTATCAAGTATGCCCATCTCAATCATAAGGAAACATAGAGTCCAACTCAAAATCCCAAGCTCAACTATTCCACAAAAGAAAGAGTACCACAAAGATAAGTACCACAACGGTACACCACATTGAAGAATACCCCCAAGGTATTACCATAATTAAGGGTACCACACACGTACAAACTCATCTCACACTAGTTATAACACAGGTACAATAGTATAGAAGATTAGATGTTACAACTAAATCATATTAATCTATTAAGATGTAGAACCCCAAAGGATCTCAAATTTCATACCCACATAGGATCCTGGTACATCGTCTGACCCACATAGGATCCTAATACATCATCAGTACATCATCAGACCCACAGAGGATCCTAGTACACATCAGTACATCGTCAGACCCACACAAGATCCTAGTACATGACACTAAATTGTCACACCCACACAAGATCCCAGTACATCGTCAGTACGTCATCCGACCAACAAAAGATCCTAGTACCTCATCTGTACATCATTATACCCACACAAAATCCTATTACATCATCATTACGTCGTCAGACCCACCCAAGATCCTAGTACATCGTCAGTATGTCATCACAGCTAGCTACATGGTACCTTCACTAAGCTTGCTCATCTCCGGAAGAGTCCCACACCTCAAGACACTGGTCAATACTCCAAATGACAAAAATTCCCATGAAGAAGTATTGCAAAGGACCTTCATGTAAAATGGTTCTCAATGCAACCGACTGTGCTTCAATCGGAAAATCGGTATGTATGTTATTAGCATTTTTGACCCCATGGCCGGATTGTATTCTTACTCGATCCAACCCGACCATAACCCAACATTATCAAAATCTCAAGTGGGTTATAACAACAGATCATCTCGCTATAAGGTTTCTATCACTGTAGACGGTTCATCATACAGACGTTCGTATCTTAAGATATGATTAGAAGAGCGATTATGGTCAAAATTGGTCCAGGTCAGGTCCGACCCAGTCAGACCGACCCGGCCTGGGCCGACATGATTCAGGTCAACCCGGTCCGACCCACTAGGTCTGATCTGTCCCACGGCACGCCCCAACTCACTTGGTCTATCCCGGCCCATGCTGGGCAGCCCCGACCCGTGCTGGGTCTGGCCCGACCAGAGTTGGGCGACCCAGTCTAGCGGCCTAGCAAGGCCGCATGCAGGGGGAAGCTGTGTGCCCCCCTGCTCTCAGCACTGATCAGATCACCCATTCAATTTTTAGCCAGCATGTAGGACCCGGATGGGTCCCGCTCAGTCTAGCTTTGCCAGCCGAAATGCCCATCCCATGGGTCTTCCCAGCGGTGCATCGAGCGCCGCCGCTCCACGACCGTCTAAACGCTGGCCATTCCTCTACCTTCAGTCGAGGGTAGGAGGGCTGCGTCCCCTTGCTCCGATAGTGTTTCTTCATTTGTTGCCTCTCCACAGTCGGCCAAATGCTGGCCCCCTTCCACTTCGTTGCCAGGGAACAATCCGCGACCCTTGCTTGTCGAGCGGCATAGACACGTGTCACCACCTCGTCGTGCGACTTACCTCTGTAGGCCACCACCCTTCTCCACCGCATAGGATACTACAACCATGAAAATAGGAGAGGGATCAAGATGTGTTGGTATGGCCCGCACCCTCCACGTTTGTGAGGTAGAAAGTGGTTCACAAATTTTGAATCACAAATGACATGAGGAACGAGTATGGGACGTATTTAAAACAGAAAACCCTACATTGTGATTTGCTGGAGAAGGTCGCGAGGAAGGAGCTGATGTCGTTGGGAATTGTGGAGTTGTCATTTGTCGCTTCCACAAGTTTCCTCCGATTCGGGCACAAGCGTCGTCCTCGTTCCTCATTAGATATGGTGCGTTCTTCATTGGAGAAAAATAATCCACCAAAATCTCTCCCCTTTTCCAACCATTTTCCCCAATTCCACCAAAAGGAAAATATACCAAACATATTAATTTAATTTTAACAAAATAAATTACGTAGCAAATATTAATTGGCATCATCAAATGGGTGGAATTGGCATAATTATATAATATGAGGAAGATCAACATTTACATCCCATCAAAGGGGTTCAGGTGGTCCCCATCGTTGAATTCAAAATGGAGGTTTTGGGTCAGCTGGTCCCCACCTCCATTACCCATGTAGAGAGGTTTTAATAGAAATAAAATAAAAAATTTATTATATTTTATTTATATTTCCACGAAAAACAAAAAATCTATCTTTCACCCTCCACCTACTGCGGTCGGGGTGAAGGTCTCCTTAAGTAAATATCGGGGACACGAGTTCAATGGTGTCCTCAGATTTCAATTCTGAGCACTGGATCAAAAGTTACAAAAAATCTCTCATACATTTATTGAATGTACCTGAAAAAAGTTCAGAAATTCTTTCTGGGCACACTGGTCCCCGGAATCATGTGCCGTAAATTTTCGTGGACTAAAAAAAATACCATATAATTAAAAACAATTACATGGATGTTCTGGGTATTTATATTCTCCCCAAATTAGGGATTTTCATCTATGAAACCCAGATTATAAAAACTAGGAAAATAAGTGGGGGTACTGATCACGAATCCAAGCATCCCACTCCGATGTGCTATCACGAAGGTTCCCGTGCTTCCAATGAATACGCACTAGAGGTATTGACTTCCCATGAAGGACCTGCTACTATAGATCCTCAATCTGTACTGGAACGTCTGTAAATGTCACCCCATTATCAATTTCCATCTCTCCATGGTCAATGATGTGGGTTGGATCATGAACATATCTTCTCAGTTGGGATACGTGGAGGATGTCGTGCACCAGGTGCAACTAAGTTGGAAGAACTAAGCGATAAGCCATCTCACCAACTCGCTGAGGACCAGGAAGTCCCGATGAACCTCAGAGATAACTTGCCTCCTCAGAAAAATATGCATAAACCACGTCGGGGTGAGACCCATAGAAAGACGTGGTTTCCATCCTCGAACTCTAGAGGTCTCCATATCCTATCGACATAAGAAATCTACCTGATCTGTGTAGTCTTCCTCTGCTTTTGGGTGATCTACACTTTCTCTGTGGTAGCCCATACCATCTCTAGTCCCATGAGTGCTGACTACCCTGGGTTAGTCCGGAACAATGGTGATCTGCATGGTCGTTCGTACAAGGCCTCAAAAGGTGTCATCCCAATGGTGGAGAAATAGTTGTTGTTGTATGAAGAATCCACCAAAGGCAGGTGATACTCACAGCTACGACTGAAGTCGAGGACCCAAGAATGAAGAATGTCCTCGAGGGTCTGAATGGTCCTCTTGGGTTGACCATCCATCTAAGTATGGAATCCCCTACTCAAATGTAGTTGCATCCCAAAATCCTCCTGCAACCCGTTCTATAGATATGATGTAACGTGTATCATGATCTGAGACAATCGTTAAGGGTACTCCATGTAGCCGCAAAATCATATGCATATAGAAGCGTCTCAAGCTCTCTATTGAACCATGATATCTGATCGGTTGGAAGTGGGATGACTTGGCGAGTCATTAGACGATCACCCAGATAGAATCATGACCCCTATATGTATGTGGAAGTCCATTAACAATGTCATTTGATATCGCATCCCACATACACTATGGAACCTCAAAATGATGAACTAAGCCTACTGGTACCTAATGCTCCGCCTTCACTTACTGACAAGTGAGGAACCAAAAATCAAACTCTACTACTGCTTTATTCATTCCCGGCCCCCAGTGTTGTCGTCGGAGATCCGGGTACATCTTCCCCACTCATAGATATACAGCTAGTGGGGATGTGTGGAACACCCTCAACACTTCCACCCAAAGTGACACTGGTACCATGCTACGTCCTCTGAAAATGATGAAGTGCTCTCCTACATCAAAAAAACCATCAGGTGCATGTCATGTGGATATCTGAGCACATCGAGCCTCGTAGTCAGTATCCCCATGTTTCATCTCCCTGAATCATTGACGATTTGGGGAAGAGACTGTAAGAGACTGAGGAAATGCTGCTCCATCTTGATCCACAAAGGATATCTGCAAAGTGGCCATCTGCTCTGTCGCCTCACCTAGCAGGTGTATTCAAGATCTTTTACTGAGGGAATCTTCTACAACATTTCCCTTCTTTGGAATGTAGACTATCTCTAAGTCATAGTGTTGAAGGAAATCAAGCCAATGTCATTTTCTCAGGTTTAGGTCCTTCTAAGAGAAGATATACCTGAGACTCTTGTGATCTGAGTAGACTATAAAATGCTCGCCAATCAAGTAATGTCGCCACTTCTTCTAAGTGGAGACCACTACTGCTAAATTTAGGTCACAGGTAGCATAGTTCTGCTCATGATGTCTTAGCTTTCGAGAACCATATTCTATCACTGCTTTCTCCTTCATCAGTACACATCCAATCTCGGTCCCTAATGCGTCGTAGTAGACTACGTACCCAACACCCTCTTTCGGAAGACTCAAGATGGGGGCACTAGACTGCCTATGACTCAGCTTGTAAAAACTCTAATGTCATCTCTCTGACCAAACGAATGGTTTCCCATTCTTCATCAATGCTGATAAAGCTGCTTCAACTTTGGAGAAATCAGGAAAAAACAACCGCTAGTATCCAGCCAAACCAAAGAAACTTCGTACCTCCATCACGCTCCTCGGTGGGTCCCAAGAAAATACAGCCTCAATCTTCACTAGATCCACCAAAACTCCAACCTCCGAGATGGAATGACCCAGAAAGGTAACCTCTCAGAATTAGAATTGGAACATCGAGAGATTACCATAAACCTTGTGCTCTCGGAGTGTGTCCCATACTACCTGCAAATGATAGGCATGATCCTTCTAGGTAGCTGAGTTGATCAGAATTTAATCGCTGAAGAAAACAATAAAACGGTCAAGGTATGGATGAAAGATCATGTTCATGAGTCCCATGAAAACTATTGGAGCGTTTGTTATGCCAAATGGCATAAATAAGAACTCGTAATGGCCGTACCAAAATCTGAAATTCATCTTCTGCACATCCATGTCTTGCACCCTGAGCAGGTGATAGCATGGGATGAGGTCTATCATTGAGAACCACCATGCTCCCATCAACTAATCAAAGAGGTCATCAATCCTCGACCATGGGTACATGTTCTTCATGGTCACCTGGTTCAGGCACCGATATTCAACTCAATGTCTCAAACTATCATCCGCCTTCTTGGAGAACTGAATACGGGATTCCCATAGAGAAACACTGGGCCAAATGAATCCCTTCCCCTGTAAGTCCTCCTGTTGTACCCACAACTCATTAAACTCAGTGGGAGACATCTGATATGCTGGTGTAGATTTCAGTGTCGTCCCACGCTATAGGTCAATGTAACATTCCACCTCTCTGCAAGGGGTTAAACCAATAACATCATAAAGGAAGACATCCACATACTGGTACACCAATACAGGATAGCCCAGACTATCGACATCAACCGATCTGAGGGTAAGGCTAGCCAACTGATGAGTAATCGGATGCACTCCCCTTCAGATAAGTCCATCCTGTGCAGAAAATCCTCCCTTCTCACTGGTTCAAGTAAACTTGGTCCCATCCGTGTAGACACACCTCACATTGTGCCTAATATTGTCAATCTGAGAATGGACTTTAGATAACCAGTCCATACCCAATATGACGTCATAAGGCCTTGACACCACTACTCAGAGATCCCGGCTGAAGCTCTCACCTCCTAGAGTAAGTTCACACTGCCAGCACCAGTGAGTAATCATCAAATCCACTATCTTAAGAGTCTCTAGTCATAGGGATAAATCCAATGACTCTGTCAGTATCTCTGAGCTCTGAATTAGGGTAGTGAAAATAAAATAATGACTGAGACATGTGTCTATAAGAACTGCAGCTAAGGTGGAGTAGACACAGATCATACCTTGTATCATCTTCGGAGCACCGTGATCATAGGCCTCAGCTGCCTTCTGTTGAGCTCACCCCTGTCCACATGCTCTCTTTGGTCGGGGTGGACCACCTGGTGGTGGTGGCGTTAATATCTTAATCATCTCCCACCACCTGCTGCCCGACCAGCTCCTCTTCCATGTCCGCCTTCTCTCTATGGACCTCCTCGGTCAAACCTCTGTGTCTACCTGGGCGGTCTTTCGACCATATTCTGATCATCCGTATTGTGGGTCAGATAGTCAGGAGACATGTGACCATGCCCACAGCTTTTGAAATACTAAAAGTTATTTGCATGACTGGCTCAGTCTCTGGTGACCAGGACAACCGATCCTGAGTCATGCGGTTGTTGACTATTATTCCTAGTCCTCTTGGACCTCCGTGACATCTTTCTGCATGTATCTATAGAAGACTCAGCTACGCGATGACTGGCTGTGGGTTTGGATGATGATTACTTCTCAACAAGAAAACTCTCAACAAATCGTGCTCGCTCTAACACCCCCGCCTGCGTCGGGATCCTGAGTGAGATCATCAAAGCCCTAATCTACTACCTGAGTCCATGATCGAAGGTCTGGGCCTAGAAGAATGGATCTCGCACCATATCAGGGGAGTATCATGGGAGGTCAATTATCTCACTGAGTACTAAGCCATTGTCAAGCTACCCTACTGTAAAGGAAGAAGATCTTGAATGCGCACTGCGTGAAGATTCGATGGGACAAACTCTACTGAAAACACTCTCTTATAGTCTATCCAGAGAAGTGTCACCTCATTGTGAAATTGGAGAATCATGATCCATAATAATCCTGCTATTTCCTATTGGAGGCTGGTGTAAAGATTCACCATGAGATCAGCTGGTGTACCTACCAGTCGGAACCCTCTCACTACGACCTCCAGCCGATCCTCAGCTGACTGTGGGTCTGTCTCTCCCCTGAACATAGGTGGCCTCTGACGCTGGAACATGTAAAACACTCTTAAGAGGTGTGCACTCTCTGTTGTTGGGGCTGGTTTCATTACAGGCCCAATGGGTAATGGTACCATTGGTGCCTCCGCTGGTACCTCTTCTGGAAAAGGGTCCTACACCGAGGCCTCGCTACTCAGTGGGCTATCAGAGTGTACTATATCCCAAACCCTTGCTGGATGTCTGTGTGGAGGCATCCTGAAATGAAACAATTACGCCATGGTAAATAAGTTATACCTGGTGAGATGAATCAAAGAGGTCACAAAGAATACTCTTGAAAAAGACACATGCAATCAGGGTTTTCCTGCACTGATTCGAAAATAAGAATTCAGAGTCCTGGTGTAAGGATACGTCGACCGCCACACCAACAATGGGTTCCCTAAACTGATAACCACACTCACTACAGTTAACACTATTCCTATTAAAAAAATATTATATCCTTATGTTCTATGGTATAACGGACTCCTTTGATACCAATTGGTCATGACCCATCCCCCAGGGCCCATGCTGTGACTATCCCAAGCCCGTCATTCTAGGTAAAGGGCTGGCTACCAGCACCGAATGGCGTATTCCCTACAAAAGGGAAGACATTGACATTATATCCTATAAAAACACCCAAACAAGCGCAAAACAAGATATGAGCACAAGTAAACTGTATTTTCAATGTGTGATTACAGTAAGAAAATGGGGCCAGAATACAAGTCCAACTAGAAATTGCAGAAAAACAGAAAAGTACGAGTAAACTGTAACAACTCCACTGAACACCCGCCAAGGATCCTACATGAAGGATAGGTACAAACCTTCTACGGTTGTCACTATGGTACGCCTCATCAATTTACAACTCCAAGCATCCTCCAGTACTGGTACCCTCATGATCAGTCATTTATGACTGTCATTGACACCAAACACAACAATGTGCGGGCTTAGCCCGTCCTAGGGTGAATATAATGATACTTAGTAGGGACCCCAAGACCCTCAAGGTCACACAAAATCCACAAAGTATAAACCACAATGCATGAAATCAACTGAAAAAACTACATAGGTATATGACCATATATATACCTAAGTAATCAAGTATTCTCATCTCAATAAAGAGGAAACATAGAGTCCAACTCAAAGTCCCAAGCTCAACTGTTAAACAAAGGAAGGTGAAACACGAAGGTAAGTACCACACATGTTCTCCACAGACAAGAATACCACCATGGAATTACCACAAA
The DNA here is from genome assembly GCA_963277665.1 of Viscum album. NCBI lineage: Eukaryota > Viridiplantae > Streptophyta > Magnoliopsida > Santalales > Viscaceae > Viscum > Viscum album. The sequence continues at coordinate 1,773,251,539 of OY728152.1, forward strand.
GGAGTGTACTTCACATGTACGAACTTATATCACAATAGGTATAACTTATATACAATAGTAGAGATGATCATATATAGATACTGAATCATATTACTCTGTCAAGAGGTAGACCCATGATGGATCCCAAATTGCAGACCCACACAGGATCCTAGTACATCATCAAACCCACATAGGATCCAAGTACATTGTCGGTACGTCGTCAGATCCACATAGGATCTTACTAAATGTCAGTACAACGTCATAACCACACAGGATCCTAGTACACATAAATACATCGCCAGGCCCACACCGGATCCTTGTACAATGTCAGTTCGTCGTCAGACACACACAAGATCATATTACATCGTCAGTACATCTTTAGACCCACACAAGAACCTAGTACAACGTCGGTACATCATAATACCCAAATTGGATCCCAGTACATCATTACTACGTCGTTATACCCACACATGATCTAAGTACATCGTCATTACGTCGTCCCAGCTAGTTATAGGTTACACGCACAAAGCATGCTCGTTACTGGAAGAGTCCTGCTACTCAAGCCACTGGTCAATACTCCAACTGTCATGAATTCCACCGAATAAGTATCCCAAAGTACCTCCATGTAAAATGGGTCTCAACACAATAGATAGTGCGTAAATAGGACGACCAGTCTGTAAGTTATTAGCCTTTTAGTCCTGAGGGCCCGGTTGGATTCGTGCTCAATCCAACCCGACCATAACACAAATTTATCCAAATATCAATTTGGGTATACCAAAAGAATCATCTCCCTATATGGTTTTTGGAACCGCAGATGGTTCATCAAACTGACTCTCATAGCTAAAGAAATGACCTGAAGTGCGATTATGGGGGAAACTGGTCCGGGTCAGATCAAACGTGGTTGGATGGACCCAGCCCGAACCGACCTGGTCCGACCCAATTTGGGTCGACCCGGACCAATCGGAGGGGTCCAGAAAAGTCCAACGCATGACCCAGCTGCGGTGTGGCCCGACCCGCCCTCGTTTTGGCCAGACCAGAGCTGGGCGACCCGACCCACGCTAGGGGACCCGACCCACGTTGGGCGGTCTGACCCACGATGGGAGACCCGGACTAGCTGCATGCAGGGGGGATCCATTCGCCCCTGCTTTCAACATAGAATAGCTTGACCGTTTGGTTTCTAGCCATAATGTGGGACCCTAGTAGGTCCTCCTCAGTCCATCTCGGCCGACCGAAACACCAGGCCCTGGGGTCCTCAGGGCGGCACATCGTGCACCGCCATTCCACGGCCAGCTGAACTCTGGCCTCACCTCTTCCATCCGCCGTGGCCAGGAGGGCCACGACCCCTTACTCCGATGATGGCACGTCATGCACCTCCTCTCCACGGCCAACTGAAAACCGGCTGCCTTCCTCTTCATCACCACGGCACATGCCATGACCCTTGCTTGTCGGCTGCACAGATGCATGCCATTGCCCTGTCATGTGGCTAGCCTCTATGGGCCTCATACTTTCTCCATCGTGTAGGATACAACAACCACGAAAACAACAGAGGTATAGAGCGGTATTCTTTTGTCCCACACTCTCCGCATTAGTGCAGTATCAATTAGTTCACATCTTTTGAATCACGAAGGACCTAAAGAACAAGTAAGAGTGGTATGTAAAACATCAAACTCTCCCATGTCGTTCATTGGAGGAGGTCGCAAGGAAGTAGACGAAGTCATTGGGGATGGTGGTGTTAGCGTTCATCGCTTCAGCATGATTCCTCTGATCTGGGATCAAGAGTCATCCCCGTTCCTCATTGAATATGGTGTGTTCTTCGTTGGAGAAAAATAATCCTAAAAAAGATATCCCCATTTCCAACCCTTTTACCCAATTCCACCAAAATGAAAATAACGCCAACATCTTAATTTAAGTTTATCAAATTAAATTATGACCAATTAATTGGTATCATTAAATAGGTTTCATTGAAATTATTAGATAATGGGAGGATGTTTAAGAGTTACCTCCAGTTAAAGGGGTTCGGGTGGTCCCCACATATAAATTTGAAATAGAGGTTTTAGTTCAGCTGTTCCCCACCTCCATAACCCATGTAGAGTGGTTTTAATAGAAATAAAATAACAGTTTATTTTATTTTATTTTCATTCCCACGAAAAACCCAAAATATATCTTTCACCCTCGACCTACTGCGGTTGGGTGAATGTCTCCTTAAGCGAATAACAACGCTACAAGTTCTACATTGTCCTCAGATTTCAATTCTGAGCACCGGTTCAAAAGTTACAAAAACCTACAAGCACATTAACTGAACATTCCCGGAAAAAAGTCCAGAAATTCTTTCTGGGCACACCGGGTATCAGAATCACGTGCCTTAAATTTTTAGACTCATAAAATTCTCAAATAATTTAATAAAATTTATATAAAAATTCTGTTTCTTTACCTTACATAACCCATATAAATTATCTAATTATTAATATCATATCATACCAGTAACAAGAAATTTATATATCTCAATTGATAATCCAAATAAAATTTATGCTTTTGAATATGTCTCGATATGCTTGTTTTGAGAGGTAAAAATCATGATGGTAGATTTTATTAATATTTTTATCAAAATTGTTGTTTTATATTTATATAATCTTAAAAATATCACTAATATCTTATTTATTAATAAAAATTATTTTTTATATCCATCTATGTATGTTGGTGAGGAAAATGATTTGTTTCATTCATGAAGACATTAGTTCGATCATAACACATGCAACATTTTCATTTTCTATTGGTTGAGAGCAAGGTATATGATAATATTTACAAAAACATAATAACCTATATGTATAATAATGATACATACTTTACAATAATTTTGGGTATAATATATTTGGATTATTTTGGAAGAAGAAAGAAAATTCAAAAAACATTATTAAAACAATTATCTCTTCCTTAGATATCCTCTTTTAGATTACTCATTATTTTTTATTATATTTGAATTTTGGTGAAGAAAAAACCCCAATAACACGTGAAAGTGGTTTGGGAGAGATATTATTGGATATTTGTTTGAGATAATAAGTTTTATGTATGAGATTTCATTAGTTTAGGAAGGTGTAATTTTATACTTGCGAGTGGTGACATTTTTATAAATAATATCTTTATAATATAAGAATAAATTTCATAATCAATTAGGATGAATAAAAAATTTATAATTATAGAGGGTGTGATAGAATTTCTTATTTATTACCTTATCCACCAATTTATATATGAGGGTTTTTTATATTCTGTTACATCACATCCTCATTTAATATATTTTTCATTATTATAACATTTAAGATGAGATCTGATTTTTTACATTGGAATCATATTTCTATGAAAATGATTAAATTGAACTTATAAAATGTTACATGAATATTCTAAATATTATTTCCATCATAAATTATTCAATTTCTAATATTGGAAAAAATTCCACTAATTATAAGTACGCAAAACACGACAAAAATAGTCTTTAGAGAACATGTACTTTTAGGCATTAAAATTCATTTATACTCATTTACACCAATGATTATGAATTTTATTTATTTCAATAATGTGTATAGATTATGTTAAAATTTTGGGGTAATTTTATCTTTAAAATAAGGACAAATATAGTTTCATCATGCAAAAAAATTAATAAAAATAAAAATATCAAGAATAGTATTATTTTAATAAAAGATAAATCAGGTTAACAAATGTTAAAAAATCTTTCTAAATTAGTTTTTTTTTGAAAATGAATTATTTTAGTCCATAAATAAATCGTTGGTCTAGAAATGTTTTTAATAAAATTTATATGTAATTTTTATACCATGATGATGCTGTAAATGTTATTATATTTATAAAAATAGTATTTTAACAGTTCATTAAAAAATTATTAATTTCATTAAAATCATAAGAACTCACCATAAGACAGTTTTTCGAAGATTCATAAAAAATTTATTTTAATTTAAATAAATTAAAAATCTAATTTTCACTAATTTATATTTCAAATATAAGGATAAAATATAAATAAAATATTTTTATAAAGAAATACGAGCCTTCAAATATCATCTATTTAATATATTATTTCATATAGATATCAAATATATACGAGTTTCAATATATTATTTTCCATGATAAAGAATTTTGATATAATAAATACCAAGTGTTTTATTTTGAATAAATTATTAAAAGACATAAAACATTAAAAACAGTTCATTTAAAAATATACCATTATTAACATTAATTTTCTAGGACCCAGCAATATTGAAATTTTATTAATTATAAAACCAAGACTGACCAACTTTTTAACTAGGATAAGTGTAAAACCATAAAGGACTAGGAGGAAAATTGGTATAATGGCCTAAAAACATGGTATAAAGGTACAATGAAACATTGGTCTAAAAAACAACCACAAACCACAACATCGACTCTTGTAATTCCATCATCCATAAGGGACAAATTTTCATGTTTGTAACCACATTATTGTCAATATCGACTTGTTAGGTGCTCATTATTTCAATTCCATTATTTTGATGGTCAGTCACTCTAACTTTACACCTTCAATATATTCTTTATATTTAGACTCACTAAAAAACCATTACTTGAACTCAACCTCAGTTACTCTACTACTAGGGAAAATAAAGGACAAAAGATGTAATGGATGGTTTGAAGGATTAGTTATCCAATGTAAAACAGTCATAGACTCAAAATCCCAATTAAAATGAATATTTCGACCACAATAGTACTTTAATATAGTAACTAATATAGTATCTTCCCTATTATAGAAATATATTGCTGCTATAGTGCCACAATAAAATATTCTCATCCTATATTTGAACTTGGGTCAGATGTAGATTATGGGTGACCAGAACACTTGAGTAAGTCCCCACCTTCAAAACATTTATTTATTTTAATCACATAAAATTATATATTTATCTTCAAACCATTAAATTTTAATAAATTCATCTAAATTACGGAACATAAAATCAATATTTAAAAATAAAAAATTTATATGTAAGGAATTAGATTTTTTTTCTATGAATGTTTTTAATTAATTTTTATCTTTTTATTTAATTCATTTTTAAACTTCTGAATATATTTTTAATGATTCTACATGTTTTATTCACATGGTGTTTTAATGTATATATTTAATTATAATAAAATATATAACTTCTTATTTTTTCTATGTTTCGTGGGATATAAACTATACATAATAGTATTTAGTTAAATGACAAAAGATAGTAAAATTGGGTTGGAAAAGTTTTCTAGAGAATAGGTATGACACCTCAAAATAAATCCACTTATAGAATGGAATATTCCCTATAATTAAATGTTCCATCGAATGGTTTTGTTTGTCTTGGTTAGAACAAGATAAATTATCCACTAATAAATATGAATTTTCAACCTCATTAACTCACACAATGATAAGGGAACCATATATATTCTATGGAAATATGGAAAATAATAAATACCATAAGTATATTATGTAATATTCCACCACCATATATTCGATGAAAAGATAAACGAAATTTTAAATATTATTTATGATCTAATTTTGATAACTTCATCAAGGATATAATTATTATTAAATATAACCATAATATTCAATTTTCCCCCATATAAACATAAATATTAAACTCTACGAAATTAATATAATATAGCTCATATTATTTAATTAATAAATAATATTATCCATTGATTTTTTACTAAAATAATTTTAAATGATATCCCCTTTCTCTAGAGTACATATCATCTCAAAATCAAACAAATGAAGATACAACAGTCAAAATTATTCCTCAAATAAAAAAATATAATAGTTATTTAGGTCGACCATCTATTTAAATCGTGGAATTCAATCTCACATACATATTCCTAAATTAATTTCACTCTACTTCTTATCAATTAGATAATTTTCATGGATATGTAAGAGATTTTAATAATGAATAGACGATAATAACCTCAAATCCAAAATAGAAAATTATATTAAAAAAAATATTTTAGATTTTCCAAGAGATTAAATCGAGTAAATTTTCAAGATACCAAAATTTTCAAGATTTAAATACATCATTCTAAATTAAAATCACCTATGTTATTTTAGAATTTCAATTTGACTTGTTATCATATAGTCTTTGATATCCAAAGGCCTCCAAGTCAATTTCTTAATGTTTCCAATCTTCCACATAAAGTTTTAAGTATATAAATATTTCAAAAATAATTATAATTATAAATGAATATAGATAATGAATAAAAACTATATTCTTCAATGTTATGAAAAATATACTACATTTATCACATTAAATAAAATCATTTAAAATATAAAAATTACATCATATCTTTGAAAATATTCAATTAGAGAATCTTCTTCTAAAATAAAATTTTTTATGATATCCTCATTGAATATTTTTGAATGAAAATAATAAATATCCTTTTAGTTTGTTAAAAAAAATCCTCAGTACATGGAATTTTTTATATGTTATTGATGATAACATATTTTATCCATTTATAATCAACAAATAATAAAAAGTAACCATCATTTTTCATATATAAAAAATAGGATCACCCCTTGGCGAGACAATTTATTTAATAAATCCAAATGGATTTATGATCTTCCATATATGTTTTAAATAAACTATAATCATCTTGATTCATGTGATAAAGTAGGATGTGTATAAACCTGATACATGATATAGAGTAAATCACAGACTTCTCCTCCCATTTTGGATGATATACAATAATATTTTTAGGAATATTTCATGATATTGACTCACCACATATAGAATAATATAGATAATAACACTTTATTTTGATATAAAAACTACCCCTTTAACATATGATATTATAATCCTTTTTACAACAAATAAAATTCAAACTTATATGATTTATAACGTTGTTTTTTGAAATCAAATATTTGATTTAAAAATTAATCGAAATAATGTAACAAATTCCCTATATAAATTTATTTAGACAAAAAAACGAGTCAAGAAAATCCATCCAAATATACTCATAGAAATCATTCATCTCTAAATAAATTGTTGTTAAATATTTATTAATACACTAATAATAATATCCAAAACCAGGTATCATTTAATAGAATATTATCTGCTTCTTAGTAGTGTTTTAATCTTTTAAAATCTATAAAAAAATCTATTACCAAATATTATATCACAAAATGGGAAATAAATGAAACTGGAAAACAGGTCTAGATAATTCCGTAGAAACGGTGGAGGTATCATTCATTATAAAATTAACCATCATTGATTCCACATTATGTTTAACCTATGAATTCTTTATAAACAATAACGATCATTACAAACACCTCAATCAAAACATTGAGTTTCTTGAATCCCATTCAATAAATATCTCTATTTATTTTTACATTAATAATCAATGTCACCCCTTAACTGGACATCCAAGGTGATCCATGAAAAACAATCTATTGTGGTATTTTATCATGTACCCAAGAATCATTCATAAAATAAAAATATTAAAATCTTCCATTATGATCATTAATACAATAATTTTTTTAATGATATTCAATTTGAATGAAGGAATGGCTTTCCATTACCACACTAAGACATCAAGATTATATATGATATTTTTATAACAAAAAATATCATTCCAATAGTACATTATATTTAGAATACTTTTATGAAATATTCCACCTTATACTATGATCCCTCTTTTCTCCTAGAGATAATCATTAATCAACCTCATTATTCTATATTTGGGCCCATTTATATCCACTAAAGCAATCATTTTCTCTGTAAAATACTTCTCATACACAAGTGATTTGTTGTGCACTTCTAGAATGATAAAAAAAATATTTATTCCCTAAAATATCATAAAAATATTTTCTGAGATTATATGATGTGTTTTTTTGACATTTCACTACCTACATTTAGTGAAAATGTTGATATTCCAAAAAAATAGATACATAATCAAGGAAATTAATGTAATACAATATTAGATCCTTCAAATCTAATCCTATTTCAATCCTGAATGTCAATGTATTAAATATTTAAATGACTAAAATCTATAATGTACCTCATTTCATTACCTTATTCCAATTTTACTAAATAATAAAATATTACTTGCGATTTTCTAGTCTCTTGAACATGCAAAATATAATTTTCAAATTACATCCTTCTGGTGTATCAATCATGTCAAATATCATGTTGTTTTCATTAAATTATTTTTTCTTCCTTGAGGTTTATCATCTCCACAAAATATAAGAGGATTATTTTCCTCAAAGTATCATTCATCCTTAGTCACCACAAAAACCTCTTATTGTGGTACTACATCCATATTTCGAGTCACATTAAGTAATATTTTATTAATAACATTATAAAATTGATTCCATTGATCACTTAAGAGAGAAACTTTCATAGTCTCTCCCTCTATGTCCTCCATATATGATTTTTCATGTCCCACTTAATTACGTTGATTAAAAAAATTTGTTTCATTGGGGGAATTATTCTCTAAAAATCAATATAATAATTATTAAACATAATTATGAAGTTTATTAAATAAATAAATCAACAATTATTTTTTCACGTACACATAATTAAATTAATCAAAAAATATAAACTAAGTTACAATATCATGTTCAATCATTGATTTTATCCAGTTAATTCATTTTTAATAAACTATTAATAAAGAAAAATTATAATATTAATAATGAAATATTTTAAATAAAATAAAATCATGGATAAAAAACATTCATAGTATCATGAACATATATTTATTCCTAATGTGGTAAAATAGTGCATGAATAACCATGTACTGATTCTGCGTCCATGTAGGTCAAATTAACTAATGTCTCATTCAATAAAAAAATAAAATCCATCGCACACTCCCAAATAATATTTTCTTCAACTATGGTTGAGCTATATAAACTTGAATACAAATTTGATTAAATTTTGTAAACTCTACTCTATTTTCTACGAATTTTCCAAAATATTAAAATATTATGATATTATAAATGATATTGTTTTTAACAATATTGATACATCATACCTAAGCACAATTGTTCCATTATTATAAAACTCTATATTGAATCAAATGATCAATTTGACCACCAGTATTTATACTATACTATCAAGGGAGTATAAATATATATTGGGAGTGAATCAACCTATAATGATTCATTATGATATAATAATTGAATAAATTTATCAAATAATAATAACAAATAGAAATAAGTGATCACATATATATTATATTATAAAAAATATCATATAAATAAGAAATAAAACTATGTTTTTGAAAATGAATAAAATAAAACCCTAGCATATATTTCATAAAAAACACAACTATGATAACAGAAACATAAAAAAAAATTCCTAGTATAACTCTGAGAATATATGAAAATCAACCCCATGATTTCACCTGACATCATATCCAATGTTAAAATATCCCTTTCTATATCGTATATAACCACAATTGAAATTTTTTACACAAATTGAGTATGAATATTTAATGTGACAAATAAAAAATGGTAAACCACTATAACAACAAAAATTTACTTGACATGAACACGACCATATATTAAAAGTTAAAACCTATTAAATTATATTTATAAATCATAAAAAAATGTATTTAAAGATTTAAGTGATAACCATGGTAACTGAGAATATTTTATACCTTTTTTAATTAATTAAAATGATGTTGTGAACTATAAAATTCAAATATAATATATCAAAACATGGCTATTGCAATAAAATTTCAAAACACAACAAATAAATGTTTCCCATGTAAAATAATTGGGGTATAAAATATTAGAAGGTATAATGCAAGATATAGCCAAACCCATGTCTCTTATTCCATTATATTAAATCATATAATCACCAAGGCTCCATAGAAGATATATGAACAATCTTTAAACACATGTTATCAATATTTATATTGAGATTTATCTGATAAAAATTTCAATTTCATGAAGTTAACTACATATTTATCCAAATTAAATTAAATATAACGAGTCTCATTTTCTCTATATACTCTCAAGAATATTTGTAAATCATATTATCATTTCTTATATATTAATTCATGAATTACAACTAGTAAATTTCCCTTAGTTTTCCCTTTTCAAAACCCTGAAATTCAAATATATCTTTTTATCAACTATAAAAACTATATCCATTTTTTTCCTTTTTTGTTAACATAAAATACAATTTTTCACAATTATACATCAATATATTGAATTTAAAATTCATTCAAATTTTAATATAACCCGAAATAATATATTATCTAGTTCATTTACTCATTTTTGATCAAAAACACATATATTTTCAACTAAAAAATAAACATTATAGAACATAGTAAAAACTACAACATTTTTCACCCACACATTACACACATAAAAACTCACCCATGATCATAGAACAATAATATGAATTTTTATCACTAAAATTAACACTTCACAACCATATGTAATACCAAAATATTACTTTTTAGCATTAAAAATATCATTTTTAATTACATTAACAATAATAAAACCAATCTGATACTAATAAAAAAACATTCTTTATAAAATGTAATGATTTTTCAGTGTAATTTAAATATTTTAGTCATGTATAAGAATTAAAACATAATTCTCATACATAATATTCAATATAAACTCATTCATATTAAAATGAATTGAATTTTCATAATATTTAACACTCAAAAATTGTTAGACTATAACAAATTTTCCCAAATAATTTAATAAAACATAATTAAATCCTAAAAAATGGGAGAGGTTACTTTATAATAGTCTAAAAACCATCTACCCAAAAATGAAGGTTAATTCATCCACAATAATAAATAATCCAATTAAACAAACTAGATAATTAAAGTTGAATTTAAAAATAGAAGTATCCATCCATATGTTTTTCATCTTTTTTGAGAGAGTTATCAAGTATCTCACCATAGAAATCAAAACACCTATTTTGGGTCAACATTTTATCAATAATTGGTAGTGTTGTAATAAAAGGTTTCTAGAGGAAGTCAAATTAGGTTAGATATATAATTTCATAGAAAATTATCCCTCTAGAGTCTTAAAATATGATACTTAATCTAAATTTCATGGTTGAGAATTTAATAAAATACTGATAAATAATTGGGGATCAAAAAACAAACAAAAAATCATTTTGATTCCCACTTAAATTATGGTAACCCACTATGTTCATTGTGTCTATCAATGGCCTTCTAACGGTGAAACAATAACCATTTCTATTGCCATTGGTCACCTCATAACTTCAACTAATGTTTATATTTCATAATATGGTGATTTTTTTTCAATCAATCCCACATCAATTTATAAAATCCTTAGTATCATTCATCTTCCAAACAAATCATTCATAATAAATAATATTATAATTCTAAAGATAATAAATCAAAATTAAGGAAAATCCTCAAAACATATTTTTATTACAATATTTTAATTACAGATGATGAACATAATCAAAACTAATCTAAAATAGATCATAAATTCTATATATAACATATATTAAATGAATAAGTTGACATGAAATGCTTAGTGTCCATTAGTTTCCATGGAGATAAAAAAATCAATGCATTCCATCTGTTTTTGAATTAACACGTATATGTGAGATATTATTTATAAGATGTAGATCTTTCAAGGGTTCTTCATTCAATATTTCTATTCTATAATTGCGACCAATTGTATTTATTAATGAATGATATGTACTAAATTGTTTAACAGTGATCCTTACGCAATGGAATATCTAGAGATATGAACCTTGGTATGTATTCACTAATAAAAATGTTTTTTATAAACATATATTGTTTCAATTGAAGATTATGGAATTTAAGTTCTTTAAAATATTTTAAATACATTATAAAAATGATAATGTATATAAAATTTGAGATGATGAAACAGACTGATTATGCATTATATTTAATGATGATAATATATGAATATGAAAATGTCAAGAGGGAACCCAATATGATCATGGAATAAGATATATGTCAAGGTGAAAAGTTTTTTTAGTATAAGGTCATAGTTTTAAAAATTGTTGGTTAGAGTAGGACACTATAGTGGGGGGTGAATTGTTTTTCTAATTTTTTTGTTAAAATCATTATTCAAATGATTCCTATAATTAAAAATAAAACAACCACTTACCCAAGGTAGAAAGATTATAATAGCTTATTGGTTCAAATGGGTTCTCAAAACAACTTTTTCATTCTCCGTAGCAGTAATATAATATATTGATAAAACTTTTGAAACAATTATTATAATTCAAAATAGATATAACTACTATCCGAGACAAACTGTCAAAGTAAAATTTAGTATTATGAAATATGAGTTAAAATAGAGAAATACTTAACTAAAAGACATAGTGGATAAAATAATTGGATTAGAGTCAAGATGAGACCAAATCCCCTCTACTTGGTTGTCACCTACCACTAATAAATATATATAGAGATATTAGATCCACATCCCTGATCTGGGTTTAAAATAGTACACAATACTATCTAGGTCACACTCCCTCTTAAAATGTTCAATGTGGGAGAAAAAAGGTGTAAATGATATTTCAGTGAGGATATCTTGTATCCTACATTTCAGTGCAGAAGACATTGTGTCTTTGAATACAGATACACAAGTTACCCAAAAATATTAAAAAAGCTGTAGAAATCCAATAAAAGATAATGATAAGTTATTAGAAATCCTCTAAGTGTTGCTCTATGAATCTCTAGAGTTGTAGTATATATAAGATGTGATTTTAGAGTTTTATTTATGGAAAAAGAGTGTCGTGAGTCTCATGTTCTTATTTCTAGTTCAACAAGATGTACTTTTAAGCTCTTGATTTTCTTATGATTGATGTTGTGATGATGTTTTATGTTCTGATCCACATCAGTTTGGTTGCCATGAATCAAGAGTTACTCATGTGTTCTTTAGTGTATGTTTTCACATGAATGTGTTCTTCTATTATTTTCATGTTTCATTCACTTCTTGATATATTTTTAGCTCATTCACCACCATTTATTTTATCAATAGGGTGTCATTGTTATTGATGATAGGGAGCATGATATTGAAACCTATTATTATTTGCAGACAGGACTGTAAAAGAACATTAATTTTATTCGTGTCATTAAATGACTCAAATATAACTATTAGAAACAACTATTAAATTTAATTTAAAAACCAAAGAAATATGGGTACGTATGGAATAATGTAACTATTGCAGTGAGATTGCCACTGTTCCATAGACACAGTAAGATAATCACATTGACATAGTCAATGTGAGATATGGAACTAGTAGCAATGTTTTTGGGTCTGGTTCTTTTCAAATTCTAGAATCAATAGCTAGACTACAGTTTCAGATAAACGGTGTCTCAGGTAATGGTGTCTAGTTCACTGTCAAAATTATAAATGATGTCTAGTTAAGGTGTCGTGGAAATTGTAGCAAGGAAACAAGTTCATGTCTTTTGCAAAAATATAAGGAATTATCCAAATATCTATGAGTTTTCTTAAGAATTAATATACCTATAATGGATTATTATTAAACATAATCATACTAAAACATAATAGAATAAGATTCAACTAAGTTTAGAATCTCCCAACATGATTTGTGATATGTGAAACATGATTTTTTATCATTAAAACATGAGGAGTCTATCAATCTCCACATTTTGGATGATAAAAAATCAAGGAATGTATAAGAAAAATATTTTAGTAAAGACAATATATTTGATTATATTTGTGATAGGATGTATAAAATGTGTTCCTCTCCTACAAATATAATTTTTCTATAAATTCTTCCATAAATTAGTTGTATTATTTTTCCCATTATTGGGATTATCAATAAATATAAAAGAAAATGAATCTCTAAATGAAGGAAAGTAAGAGAATAAACCAAAACACTACACATTATATTGAATAGAATGAGAGAGGTCATAACAAGCATTGGAAAAATACAATAAATTCTTATAAAAATAAACTTGTCACTTATCTTCAGAGTCATTAGTCATATCTTATATCTTGGAAGAGATATAGTGAGGATCCATAGGAGCATATGTAGAAGAGGTAGAAGGGATTGATCAAACTGTGAGAGAAGGAAAATGCACTCCTTCAAATACAAAGGGTGCAAGAGATGGTCTGGTAGAAGAACAAGTAAATTCTTTCTCAATAATAATAGTTCTGATATGGCTTAAAGCCTGATGTATATACATGGTAACTGGAGTAAAGGTAGTGGAGGAAGAAGGAGTTGGACCATTTCGAAAAGGGGAAGATGCAGGAGCCACAATGGCAGTACATTTCACATGTTTATAAGGATTTAACAACTTAATGAAATCAGTTATAGAATCAACCCCACAGTGAATAGCATTGTCAAATTCATATTTTTTTTCTAGGATCTTCCCTAGAGTTGTTGTGAATTACTTTATCTTAATAACTTTTTCATTAAAGGCTTTACTGACTGGTGGTATTTTCAAATTCTATACAAGCTACTTGAAGTTATTGTTCAACTCATGTTAAGAATAAATTCTATTAAAGTAGTTTCCACATTCCTGGAGATATATTATTGATCATAATTTGAAATCAATAAATGGTCTCTCACCAAATCAATAACATGATCAATGTTGTTTATTATAGCAGAGGTACATTCCTTATCAACACCACTAAACACTGATTGAATATCTTCTCTGAAAACATTTCTGATCTATTAACTATCCATAAGCTGAGATGGTTTTCCAAAGGCAGTTGAAGCTGTAATAGCTAATATGAGAGACTTAAGCTAATTTAAATCCATTTGTGAACAAAATTTATATTCACCAGTCATCATTTTATGTCCACCAAAAAGAACACACATATCATTTCCTATCACGGTGTTTCTCTCAACCACCTTTTCATATATTGTAATCATGATTGGTTGAATCAGAGATACAACCTCATGTGAGAACTTATCACCAAAATCCTCAACAGAATGAGAAACCAGATCAAGAATAGTATACAAGACTTTCAGCATATCTTCAAACGTATATTTTAGAGAATCAACCATATCGTTAAACTGTCTGTTCTCAATCCAAGCTTCCTTAATTTCATGTATAATATTTGGTTGAATCTACCGAATATGTTTCTCTAAGATTAGGGTTGCATCTTTTCTCTTATATTAATCATAGAGGTAGGATGTGGCTTCATGATCACTTCAAATCCAAATAACAAGGTGTATCCATTGTCTTTTAAATCATATTAACTTACATAAGAAAGAGTTTCTTGGGTAGGATCATAAGTAGGAACTAATATAGTTTCTGATTCCATTGAAGGTACATTTTCTTTAGCAAAGATTGGTTTGAGATTAAACACTATAGAGGGATCAATTGATTTAACGACGACTCCATGTGAATCAGTAACATCAAAATACCCTCTAAATCTATACCAGGTATCCCCTAATCTAAAATCCACATGGTTGGTCACTTCAATTCAATCCAAAATAAGGGTATTCTTAGCTTTAATAGGCCAATATACGATAGAACAAAGAGACTCAGTCACTTCAGTAATTTCCACTTCTTCGATTCTATCTGGATCAGTTACTTCTTTAGAAAACTGAAAGTCATGGTCTATCCTCTCCTCAGTATATAAAATAACAATAGGCACCACATGTTCTTCTAAATATTCCTTAGAAAAAAATTCTTCCTCCACAACAGAATCTTATGCTTCTTCAGCAAAAAATTCTTATGGAATATATTGGCCACTATATTTTTCTTCAAATATAGTTTCTGCATCCCGTGAATATTTTGAAACTTCTACTTCTTCATCTAAGTATTCAAGAACTTCATTATGTTCTAGAGCCATTTTAGATACATTATTTTATCAGGAAGGTATTTCAACGGGGTTGATCCTTTCATAGATTCTTTAATTACCTTCCACCCAAGATTTCTTCCATGAGATCCATCTAATTTTCATTATTTTAACATTATCAATAGATATAAAATACTCATAAGCATAAACTAAATCTTTATGTGGACCAACTTCCCCCTAGAAAAATATCATTGTTTAAATTATCTTTGTATGAAACAGAGAAGTTGGTTTTGATGTTGTCTTGACTATATCACACATTTGAGGTATAATATACATACAAAATTTTATCTTGTTCCCATTATTAAAAATATATATCAATAACACATCTTGATACTTCTGGTTGGAAAAATAGTTGTTTCATAGAAAATTAAGATATTTTATAAACATAAACCACAATCTTGTCTCACCATCCATATCAGCTATAATTTTCATTCCATTCTAATTATTTCATGTCAAACATCTAAGATCTTCTTCTTGGAATCAAACTTCACTATGTGGTTAAGGCCCTCTTGGGTAATCATAATAAATTATTTCTGGGTTTATTACTAGGAAGGTGTCCTACATCCTCAATTAAAAATTACATCT
Organism: Viscum album; assembly: GCA_963277665.1. NCBI lineage: Eukaryota > Viridiplantae > Streptophyta > Magnoliopsida > Santalales > Viscaceae > Viscum > Viscum album. Next base: position 1,773,267,902 of record OY728152.1, read on the forward strand.
TTGAACATTTACCCAGTTTCTTAATACAAAATAATCTTTAGGATTTAACGAGAACTGAGCATAATGATAAAACTCAGATACAAGGTTCATATAAATAGTTCATTTCTCCATTGTAAACTATTTCAACTATCATTGTTCATAAACTACATTCAAATCAACAGAATTACTAATCAGAAACCACTTCAGAAAAACATCCTTCACTATCACTAATATTCGATCAATAAGAATCTGATTCAGTAGGTCCTCTATAATTATTTTCATGGCCCTTTTCACTTTTTTCAGATACCGATGATTTTTAGAATTCGAGGAAGATAGAAACATCATTCTGGGAATCCAATGTGGGTTTGAGAATGTCTAAAATTTGAGAGTGGGATATTGATTTTAGAGAGATAAGAGTTTCTTTTTCAAGAGAAGACTGCTCGAGTGTAGAGAGGACTGAAAAATATCCGCTTTTTATAATTTAGATATTTCAAATGTCAAAAACATAATTTTTTTATATAATATCAAAAAAATAATTAATACAATTATACAAGATAGAATTATAAAAATTGAAGTCTGAGTCATTATGGTGATACTAGAACATATAGTCATTATGTCAGCATGATGGTGTGACTCTAAATAGTGTTATTGTATCATTGAGACAACAAGTATGGGATTGTAATTGAGAGACAGTAACTGTGAGACAATAACTGTGAGACAGTAAGTCTTAGACAGTAACAATTTTATAGTAACTTGTGAAACCATGAATCATGAAACCATAAACTGTGAAATAGAAAACTATTCACATAAGACATATCATCCCTAACTCATGTATGATGTAATTTACCCTTTCATAATTTAAATGTATAGTGAATATATCAGCAAGCTGATGTTTAGTGATAATGAATTCTATTGTGGTATCACATTTTTGATAATTATATCTCAAAATGTGATTTCTTGCATCAATATATTTATTCATTGAATGTGTTTCAAGATCCATTGAAATTTTAATAGCACTTGTATTGTCACAATTTGTAAGTACATGTAAGAATTTATATCCATAATATTGTAAAGTGTGTTTCATCAAGAATATATTTTCACAACGACTACCATTAGCTATGTATTCAGTATAAGTAATATATAATGCAATAGAATTTTGGTTTTTACTATACCATGACTCTAGAGACTTTCTTAAAAAGTAACATGTTCCGTATGTTCATTTCTATCTAACTTACATCCACCAAAAACTGCATCATAATTGAAAAACAATTCAAATTATTTACCCCTAGGAAACAATTGTCATAAATTGGTTTTATGTTTGAGTTAATTGAATATTTTTTTAGATAAAGAAGTTGTGACTCTTTAGGATTTTCATGAAATTGAACAAACATAAACACACTAAACATAATATCAGGTCTACTAGAAGTTAGGTATAGTAAACATCAAATCATTTATCTATAAGTGGTATAATCAACAGATTTAACACTTTCATCAAGAGCCAAAATATATGTAGTTCTCATTGGAGTATCACTATTTTTAGTGCTATCCAAGAGAAAAAGATTATGATATCTTTTTTATATTTACTTTTACAAAAGATAATACATTCTTTTTTAAAAAAAATTTAAAATCCAAGTAATAACTTCAGTTAACACATCAAATTCATTTCACATTCATTTTTCATTATTTTAAAAAAATCAGTACATAAATAATTAATTGAAGATCTAAAAAAAATATTATTAACATATATTTCAAAAACTACATCATCTTTATAACTTTGTTTCATAAAAATAGTTGGATCATCAGTACATTTTATAAAACATTGGAAAAAATAAAACTACTTTCTCTATCAAACTATGCTCTGGGAGCGTTTTTTAAACCATATAAATATATAGTTAATTTAATAACATGATTTGGAAAGTGAGGATTCATAAAACCAGGGGGTTGTTCAACAAAATAATAATTATCTATATAAATATTTAAGAATGAACTCTTGACAACCATTTGGTAAAATTTGAAATCAACATGATCTACATATGCAAGAAATGTTCTAATGGCTTCAAGACCAGGAACTGGTGAAATAAAATCTTCATATTCAATTCCTTATTCTTGACTATAACGATGAGTAACCATTCTATATTTGTTTCTAATTATTTTACTTGAATCATATAATTTATTTATGAACACCCATTTAGTTATTATGGTCATTTTGTATTTGGGTATATCCACAACATTCAAAACATTTTTCCTTTCTAACTGATTTAGCTCCTCTTTCGTAGCCATAACCCAAAATTTATCATCGATAAAATCATTGATGTTTTTAGGTTAATGATTTTATAAGAAATCTTGATGTTTAAACTTATTTCTAAGATTATCACTAGTTTTTTTTACTTTATCTAAGTCTCAAACTATTTCATCTGAAAGATTGTTCATAAGGGTTAGAATAGATATGGAAAAATAATTGCTGGTTATTTCAGGTTCATCAATTTGTTTGGGTTCATTATGTGTAGAATTTTTTGAATTTCCAGAATTATAATTTTTAAATAATACCTTCAGGGGATGGTCAAAAGATATAGAATTAATTTATATATTTGACATATTATATTCAAGATTATCTGGGGAGGTCTTTGGATCATTTGGATCGGTTTTATCAAATTTTATATATACATATATTTATAGACATTTGGTTCCTTTGATATATACTCTATAGTTGGTACTTGAGATTAAATATCATAAAATATTCATTCAAAACACTTGGATGCAAAATTATTAAAATTTTCCTTAGTATTAAGAATATTTACTTTTCACCCAAAAGCACTGATGTAATTAAACATGGGTTTTATATTGTCTCATAATTCATAGGGAGTTATTTTAATGATAGGTCGAATCAAGACTCTATTGATTATATAAAATGCTATATTGACATAATCATCCCAAAAGTAAATTGGATGGTCATACTCACTAATCATGGTTATAGTAATTTCTTTCTAGTTTTTATTTATTATTTCTACAACATCATTTTTATGGTATCATAGGGGCAGAGATGTTCTGACTATAACCATTTTGAGAGTATAAGGATTCAAACTCTTGTTCCAAAATCACGTCTATGGTCACTTGATAGGGATTTTACCCTAATTACACCAATTTTTCTAGAGAACTAGAATACTTGGTGAATTAGATATATTCTTAACTTTCGTGAGCCAAAAAGTAAGTCCATGTATACCTAGAATAATCATCTACAAGAAAATAAACATAAATATTCTTAATTAAACATGAAATTCTAGATGGTCCAAAAAAAAGTGAACCATCTGAGGAGGTTGGGAAGTGGAAACATATTTCTATATTTGGAATGATATTTTTTTTGTTTACACTTTTGAAAAAGATGACATTTTTGTTATTTGGAAACTAATGGTTTGGTTGATCCTTTACTAAACCTTTTCTAGTATGTTTACTAAGGGTGTGTATATTTTAGTTTCCTAGTCTCTTATTCTAATGCCATGATTCATTATAAAAATTCTCAAGCAATAAAAATGATGATAAATTAAAGTATCTATGTTAACAACATAATCATTTTCACTAATAAAATAAGTAAATGCTGACAATTTTTTAGAGTTTAAGACATTACAAGTATCATTTTCCAATTTAGCCTGAAATCCATCATCACATAACAGAGATATACAAAGAAGAATATATTTTAATCCATCAAAAAAGAGTACTTTTGAAATTAAAACTGAGATAGAGTTACAAATCCGGTTGATGTCTCCTTTAGCACTGTCAGTAAATGTTACATGCCCTCTATCGATCATTATTAAATTCATGAATCAGGACTAATCACCTATCATTTTCCTTGAACATCCACTTTCCAAGTACCATATATTTTTATAGGTGCTCTCCAAATATATTTCATACAAAATATTCAAAAAAAATATTATTGTACCAAGATTTGTTATGGACCAGTAACATTAGTAATCAGTGCTTTAGGAAACTATGTAAGATTCATGGGTTCCCTATAAGAATTAAGTAACATATATGAAAAATATACTCTATTGGGTACAAAAAAACTATAGGTAGTAAAAGAAATTCTAGCACTAGAACATGGAATCGAATTTTCTATTTTAGGTAGAAAACAATATTTTCCAGATTATATTAGAAACTTGTTTTTGGGGAAATTTTATTTCCCAGCTTGGTTTAATATACAAGTAGTGTATCTTGGTGAAATTTTTTTACCACGAAAATGTGAAAGGGTATTTTTTTACATTAATAAATTTCTATGGGTCCTTATTCAATTTCTCATTAGATATGTTCTGTTCATTGTTCTCCTTGAGTAATTGAACATTTCTATCTTTCTCTATAGTAATATCATATTTGATAGTAGTACCCAATTCATGATGTTTTGTTAAAGATTTATAGTTATATTTTATCACATTACAATTGTATTTTAGATTTTTAAAGTAATCTAAAATTTCCTCACATGTCATATTTTCAAAATCACTTTATATCTAGTATAATAGGATTTTCGAACATGAGAATCAATAGTTACCTCATATGTGATTGACACAACACACATATTTGATTTTTCATCCTTTTCAGCATCTGATGTCTTTGTGTAACTTGAACAATACTCAGAAGCACTCCATGTTGTTATCATTTCCTTTTTATACATTCTATCATTATCCTTATACCTCTTCTTATATTTTATCATGGGACCAATAAAATTTAAATTTTATTTTCTCTTTCATTCATAATAGAATATTTCATCATATTTTTTCATTTCTTTTCCAATCCTTCTTCTAGATTCCATTGTAGTCATATCTTTCTTTGATGTAGGGAATTACAAAAAATTCATTTTTCTATCAATCTTCTTAAATCATATATCTAATTGATACATTTCTTCATCACTATATATTGATTATTTTTCACTATAAGAAATTTCAGTAGTGGCTTGTAATCTCTCATTTTCCTTATGTTTAGATGGAGTATTCTTCAATTACACAGATTTTATTTTTGGTTATTCCACATCTTCTTTGATGGATTTTAATTTTTCCTCACGCATCATCAACATGCCAATCAGATCCATTACTAGTAACATGATGATGCCATAAGATTTTCTAATTGAGATAGAGGTCCCTATCGATCAATCTGGAAAGCATCTGTGTATTCAAATTATTCTCTCCTTGGCTGTAGAATCTCTTCCCAAAGAGATCACAGGGTTCCAAATTTCATTAATGTTGAAAAAATGTCAGAAATAGGATCATCAGATTTCATTTTAATGTTATCATATTTAATAGTTTTTGTTTTATGTCTCATTTCCTAAACACTATATGTTCCTTCATGTGAAATAGATATTTTATCTCAAATTTCATTGGTAGTTTTAAATGTTGTAATTATTTTAAACTCTTTGTATCCTAAAAAACATTATAAAGAATTTATCTCTTCAAATTTATTTTTTTAATAATCCTTTGTTGGTAATTCCTAGCATGACTATCTATATAAGGAATCATATATTCATCTATAATTGAAGACCCCATATCAAAACACATTCTTTTTAATTTCATTTTCATTTTAATTGTCCATTGTGCATAATTTATTCTATTAAATAATTGAGCTCTATTAGTAGCATCACCATCCAATTATTTATCCATACCAATGAATAAAGTGTGCACTTTTTATAGAAAAAATTATTTAATAGTAACCTACATTTTGAAATCATTAAAATAAAAATAAAATCACAGTTGAAAAATTATTTTAAACAGTTTAAAAATATAGAAAATAAGGATTTTAAAAAGTCCTAAAATACCTAATATAGGTTGGAGTATGAATCTCAAGAGGTGGGGGTGAATTGAGATCAAATAAAAATATTATGGTAAAAATATTATTTAAATGATTCCTCCAATTAAGAATAAAACAACCTGGTTAACAAAGGAAGTAAGATTATAATATCCTGTCTATTAAAATGATTTCTCAAAATATTGGTTATTTCTCAGTAATAGAAATATATGATACTTATAAATCATTTGAAACTATTATAATAAGGAAAAATAGTTATAACTATTATCCAAGAATAACATTCAAGGTAATTTTTTTTTGAAATATGAGTTAAAATAATAAAATAAAAAATTATAAGACACAATAGATAAAACAAGTTGTTCAGTCGCATTCCAAGACCAAATATTATCCACATGGTGATCACCTAAAACCATGAAATATATATACATATATAGAGATTTGATCCACATCCTATATAAGGGTTAACAACAGTACACATGGTTGTCCAGGTCACAAGACATATTTATCTATTCTACGTGGAAAAACTAATCACCATGTCACACAAGATATCTTCCATTATTTCACATGGGTGAAACAATGTGTAAAAGACATTTCAGTGAGAATATCTTGTATTCACTAGTTCATTGCAAGAGAAAATGTTTGTTTTAATATAGATACTGACACATCTCAAAATTATTTATAAAATAGTACACAACTTTGAAAACATAATGATAAAAGATTATAAATTCTCTTAGTGTTGTTCTATGAAGATTTGTACAAATAGAATGTAGAATATGTGATTTTAAATCCTCTTGTGGAAACACAATGGTGTGAGTTTCGTTTTCAGGATTCCATTTCGATGAGATGTTATTTAAAGCTCTTATTATTCATAGAGTAGCTATTACCAGGATGTTGGAGGTTCAGATCAACAGTAGTTCAGCTGCCATGAATAAAGAGTTTTTCATGGGTTCTTCTGTGTATGATTTTTCATGCAAGTTTTCTTCTATAATTTTCTATTTTATTCCACTTTTTGATATATTTTAATCTCGTGAAACTCCACATATTTATCTTCGGGGTGTCTTTGTTATGGCTGACATAGAGAACAATCTCTAAAAATTGTTCCTCATATTATCGGCTGATAGGACTACAAAATAACATTAACTATATCAGTGTCTTTAAATTACCCCAAAAAGAATATTAGAAAAAACTTTTAGATGAAATTGTAAATTAAAGTAAAATGGTCATTTATAGTTTGGTCTCACTATTGTGGTGATATAGTCACGGTGCAACAATCATAGTAATACAATCATTGTGAGATATTCATGGGGATATTGGGAATTGGTAGCAATGTTGTGGTGTCTGTTCCATTAAGAATTTTGGAATCAGTATCGAGACTACTAGGTTAGATAAACAGTGTATCATGTAACAACGTCTAGTACTTCTTCAAATTTCTGAATACTTTCTTATTACGGTGTCTTGGAAATGGTAGCAAGTAAATAGTGTCAAGACCTTTGCAAATAACTAGAACTGGTAGAAAAAATTACTATTTCACAATCTTATCCAAATATATATAAGTTTTCTTAAGAACAAATATTAACAAAATGGATTAATATTAAACAAAATCATACAAAAACATAATAGAAGAAGATTAAACATAATTTAAAATCCTCCAACATTATTTTTGGTATGTGAAACAAGATTTGTGTGCATTAAAACATGATGATTCAAAAAAAAGTAATTTTGAATTATATATTGAAATTAATTATATAAATAGAAGGAACATAAAATGTAAGTTGAGAAAAATTATGAAAATGGTTATATTAGAGTATAAATAATCATGGTTAATTTTGATTAATGTTGTTTTAAAGGAATTTTAGAAATATAAAAAATATCCTGGGGAATATGATGGTTAAAGACCACATTTATAAATTATACAGTCTAAAATAATGTATAAATTTCAATCAACACATGTGTTTTGTAATTGTATATCAACATACCCAGGAAAATGTGATCATTTAGATAATGAAAAAATCCAATATAAATTTAATATATAAATAATAAAATATATATTTTTATGTTATCATTTCAATTAAGTTGATTAATCTTAATAAAATAATTGTAGAAAAAGTTTTGGTTATTATATATATGGTATATAACTGATGATTTTTCTTCTATATTTTCATCAGATTTCTCATGGTAATGTGCTAGAACATTTGGAGTAGTATTACATATTCATATAATTTCACATAAAAATGTATGAGTTTATTATGAATTCATTATTTGAATTATCACTTAAATTTATTTATCTATGATTTGGATTAAATATGGAATTTTTTCTTAAAGGCATCATAACCTGGATTAATTATTATTGGAATTTATCCTAAATATATAAATATAGTGGTTTCTACATTATCATATACTAACTAATAAATCTCATCAATCCAGTTTCTCTATAGAATGACAAAAAAATCGAAAAAAGTAAAATACCATGATCAAGGTTAAAAATAGCACTACTAAAACTTGGCCTTTTATCAGTGTTAAAAATCGACATTAACAGCACTAGAAAAGCACTGTTAATGCCGGATTAGATAAGGGAGGGGGGGGGGGTCCCCTTTATCAGTACTCCAAAAAGCACTGATAAAGGCGAACTTTATCAGTGCTAAAAAATGTGATGACAAAGGATCCCCTTTAGCAGTGCTTTTTTTATAGTAGATAAAGGCATCATTTATCTATTCTTTTCGGAGTGCTGATAAAGGGGACCCCCCATTTATCTACGCTAACATTAACAACACTTTTCTAGGGCTGATTAAGGGGTGCCTTTATTAGCGATATCTTGAGCGATGATAATAGGTCCCCTTATCAGTGCACTTTTAGAACTGTTAAAGGAGTCCTTTATGAGCATTCAAAAAAGCATTGATAAAGGAACCTTCCCCTTCCCCTACACAACCAGCACCTGTACAGCTGCACACCTACTCAAAATAGAACCTACAAACAAAACAAGAACCAAAATATGACTAAGCACACACAATATTTAAAAAAATGCTATATACATTTACTTAACATCATGAATACAAAAAAACACACTGCTATATAGATTTAAAACAATGTTTTACATGGTAACAATTAAAATTATCCAACAACAGTTATAAACATTTATGTTTCATCCTTTGATATCTGTGATCCTCTCTGAAAAATTGTCGTCCACGGTATTTTTTTCTGAACAAAGCATCTGAACTCGTGGAATAAAATATACTTATATAAGAAAACAAAATTATGTTAGTAATACAATAATTAAATAAATTATAACATTAATATGAAAGAATACATTAATATGAAAATGTGAAACTAAAATATAAAAATGATAAACTCAAATGTTTTCATACCGATAACAATGAAAGGGAATAATGTAAAATTAATATTTTTTTGGTTGATTCATCTCATTTAATAAATAATAATATTTATATAATGAAAAGTTTTACTGGTCATTCCATGCCTTGGATTAAGTTTCAGTTGATTCGTACACGTCAAAAATGACTCATGGATCGTTGTAATAATTTATCAAAACAATCTGAATGTGTTTGCCCAGTTTGTCGTATGTCATTTGTATAGTATTCTAAAGTTAATGTCAACTTGAAACTGATATCAGACACATTTAGCCATACAGGTCACACCGTGCGTCGGATTGAGGTGAAGTTGATTCATAAACATCAAAAATGACTCATGGTTCATTGTCCTAATGTGTCAAAAGAATCTGAATGCGTTTTCTTAGTATTCCTTATGTCACTTGTGTTGTTATCTAAAGTTAATGTCACATTGAAACTGATATCAGACACTTTTAACCATACCGGTCACAAAGTGCTTTGGATTGAGATGCAGTGGATTCGTACACGTCACAAATGACTCATGGATCATTGTAATAAAGTATTAAACAATCTAATGGAATTTTCTCAGTTTGTCGTATGTCACTTGTGTTTTTTTTCTAAAGTTAATGTCAATTTCAAACTGATATCAGACACTTTTAGCCATACCGGTCACACCATGAATCAGATTGAGGTTCGGTCAGTTCTTACACTGCAAAAATGACTCATGGATCCTTTTTCTAAGGTATCAAAACAATTTGAAAGAATTATCCCAGATTTTTGTATATCACTTATGTTGTTTTATAATGCTAATGTCAATTTGAAACTGATATTAGACACTTTTAGCCGTATCGGTCACACCATGCATCAGATTGAGGAGAGGATGATTCTTACATGTCACAAATAACTCATGGGTTTTTCTCCTAAAGTATCAAAACAATATGAAAACATTTTCTCAGTATTCCGTATGTCATTAGTGGTGTTTTCTAAAGTTTTAGTCAATTTGAAACTGATATCAAACACTTTTTTCCATACCGTTCACACCATTCGTCAGATTAAGGTTTGGTCGATTTTTACATGTCCAAAATGGCGCATGGATCATTGTTCAAATGTATCAATACAATCTGAAAGAGTTTGCTCAGTTTTCCATATGTCACTTGGGTTGTTTTCTAAAGTTAATGTCAATTTCAAACAGATATCAGACACTTCATGCCATACCGGTTACACCATGCATCAGATTGAGGTGTGGTTGATTCATACATGTCACAAATTACTCATGGATTGTTTTTATAAATTATCAAAACAATCCGAATGTGTTTTCTCAGTTTTCCATATGTCACTTGTGTTGTTTTATAAAGTTAATGTCAATTTCAAACTGATATCAGACACTTTTATCCATACCGGTCACACCATGCGTCAGATTAAGGTGTGGTTGATTCATACACGTCAAAAATGACTCATGGATCATTATCCTAAAGTATCAAAACAATCCAAATGCATTTTCTTGGTTTTCCATATGTCAAATGTGTTGTTTTCTTAAGTTAATGTCAATTTCAAACTGATATCAGACACTTTTAGCCATATCGGTCACACCGTGGGTCAGATTGAGGTGTGGTTGATTTTTACACCTCATAAATGACTCATGGATCGTTTTACTAAAGTATCAAAACAATCTAAATGCATTGGCTCGGTATTCCATATGTTACTTGTGTTGTTTTCTAAAGTTAATGTCAATTTCAAACTGATATCAGACACTTTTAGCCATACTGGTCACACAGTGCATCAGATTGAGGTTCGCTGATTCATACACATAAAAAATGGCTCATGGATCATTTTACTTAAGTATCAAAATAGTCTAAACATGTTTTCTCGATTTTCTGTATGTCACTTGTGTTGTTTTCTAAAGTTAATGTCAATTTCAAACTGATATCAGACACTTTTAGCCATAACGGTCACACCTTACACCGGATTGAGGTGCGTTTGATTCTTAAATATCACAAATGACTCAGGGATAGGTGTCCTAAATAATAAAAAAAATTCTAATGAATTTTCTTTGTATTCCGTATGTCACTTGTGTTGTTTTCTAAAGTTATTGTCTATTTGAAACTGATATCAGACACTTTTAGCCATACTGGTCACACCATGCGTCGGATTGAGGTGCAGTTGATTTGTACACATCAAAAATGACTCATGGATCATATTACTCAAGTATAAAAAAAATCCATACACGTTTTCTTAGGTTTTTGTATGTCACTTGTGTTGTTTTCTAAAGTTAGTGTTAATTTGAAATTGATATCATACACTGTTAGCCATACCGGTCACACCGTGAATCGGATTGAGGTGTGTTTTATTCGTACACATCAAAAACGACTCATTGATCATTGTCATAATTTTTTAAAACAATCCAAATGTGTTTTCCTAGTTTTTTGTATGTCACTTGTGTTGTTTTCTAAAGTTAATGTCAATTTAAAACTGATATCAGACACATTTAGCCATACCGGTCACACCATGCATCGGATTGAGGTTTGGCCGACTCTAACTCCTCAAAAATGACTCATGGATCATTTTAATAATGTATCAAAACAATCCAAATGCATTTTCTTGGTTTTCCGTATGTCACTTTTGTTGTTTTCTAAAGTTAATGTCAATTTAGAACTGATATCAGCCGCTTTTAGCCATAACGGTCACACCGTGCGTCAGATTGAGGTGTGGTTGATTCATACCCATCAAAAATGACTCGTGGATCATTTTAATAGTGTATCAATAAAATCCGAATGCGTTTGATATGTTTGTCGTATGTCAGTTGTGTTGTTTTCTAATGTTAATGTCAATTTCAAACAGATATCAGTCACTTTCAGTCATACCGGTCACACCATGTGTCGAATTGAGGTGCGGTTGATTTGTAGACGTCACAAATGACTAAGGGATCGTTTTCTTAAAGTATCAGAAAAATCCAAATGCATTTTCTCAGTTTGAAGTATGTCACATGTGTTATTTTCTAAAGTTAATGTCAATTTCAAACTGATATTAGTCACTTTTAGCCACACCGGTCTTACCATGAATTGGATTAAGGTTAGGTTGATTCAAACATGTCAAAAATGACTCATGGATCATTTTCCAAAAGTATCAAAACAATCCGAACACGTTTTCTTAGTTTTTCGTATGTCACTTTTGTTGTTTTCTAAATTTAATGTCAATTTTAAACTGATATTAGACACTTTTATCCATACCGATCACACCATGCATCGGATTGAGGTGTTTTTGATTCATACACATCACAAAATACTCATGGGTTGTTTTTTATAGTATCAAAACAATCTCAACGCATTTTCTCGGTTTTCCGTATGTCACTTATGTTGTTTTCTAAAGTTAATGTCAATTTCAAACTGATATTAGACACATTTATCCATACCAGTCACACCATGCATTGGATTAAGGTGTGGTGATTCATACACGTCAAAAATGACTCATGGATCATTGTCCTAAAGTATAAAAACTATTCTAATGTGTTTTCTCAGTTTGTTGTATGTCACTTGTGTTGTTTTCTAAAGTTAAATTCTATTTCAAACTAATATCAGACACTTTTTGCCATACCGGTCACTCCATGCATCATATTGAGGTGCGGTTGATTCTTACACATCACAAATGACTCATATATTGTTGTCCTAAAGTATTAAAACAATCCAAACGTGTTTTCTCGGTTTGTCTTATGCCACATGTGTTGTTTTCTAAAGTTAATGTCAATTTTGAAACTGTTATCAGAAACTATTAACCACACCGGTCACACCGTGTATTGGATTGAGGTGCGGTTGATTTGTACATGTCAAAAATGACTTAGGGATCATTTTCCTAAAGTATCAAAACAATCCGAACACTTTTTCTTGGTTTTCTGTATGCCACTTGTGTTGTTTTCTAATGTTAATATCAATTTGAAACTGATATCAGACACTTTTAGCAATACCGTTCACATTGTGTGTTGGATTGAGGTGTGGTTGATTCGTACACAACACAAATGACTCATGGATTGTTTTACTAAAGTATCAAAACAATCCTAAAGTGTTTGCTCAGTTTTCCGTATGTTAGTAGTTCATAAGAGTCTCTCATTAAGTTATTCTTTACTGGAATCTCAAATCATTTCTAAAACCATTTTTCATAATCTAAGGATATGAAACATAATAAAGGATGATCATAGATGATCAATATGTGTAAAAAAGGGAGATATCAATGATCATATAAGGATAACATAAGTAGTAGGAATTCACCTTCACTGTCCTATTTGTTTACATTCTTCTATCAGGTACGCTTCCCATTCATTTCTAAACACATCTATATCATCTTTTGAATAGGATCTTTTGTGATAGTCTTAGTAGTACTGAAAAAATATAAATACACAATAGATTAATAAATATTTTAAATGAACTGGTAATATTTTTCAAAAATACCTCTTCAGGGATGCTAGTTGTTTCATGAAATATGATCTATTTCATAAATTAACAGACATAATAACAACATTCCTTTCAATTTGTTTGTTTCAGACACTGTAGAAACATCCATAAATATTAGTAATCTATATTGATATGTATTTTTTTATTGCAATATAATTATATATATACTCTGATACTTTTCCATTTGTAGATCTCGTGCACCTTGTCGTCCTTAGGCCCTGGATTCATTTCATCCTTTAGATGATATTCAAACACCGCCCTAAGATAATAGAATACTCATTAAAAGATAAGATAAATTATATAACTAGTTATTTAGCTCTAAATGTTGGATTTAATGTATTAAAAATTGGCAATCGGCATCGTGTGTGCTCGTTTTGTTGGATATCCATGTAGTTAATGAAGAAAATAAATCTTTGGAGTATCCAAATTGACTGCAATGACCATCCAATGCTGCCTAAATACACAAAAAGGAATAAGTAATGATAGAATTGAAAATATAATTGATATGATTAAAATGTAGAGATTTACCCTGACAACGTTGGTATTTAAAAGAGCTTGTCAGTCATAATTTTTCATTGAATCGTTCTGAGCAGGTTTGACATTAATTTAGCCAGAAAATAGGAATCTATTTTTTTTATTATGTAGACATGGTGTGAGGACTAATGAGTCCAAATTTGTATTCACGGAAAAATACCTTTAATTGTTTTTCATATATACGCCTGAGAAAAATATCAGATGTATTTATCCAAAATTATCATAGTATATCAGCTTCTATAAAATCAAATCATGAAAACAAACCTCATGTATACATTTATAACTAAGGCGCCTAGCCAGTCGTATGTGATGATTTCAGCTACATCGTCATCACTAACGAAATCTAATGTTTCCTCTACATACATATCCTTTTCACAAACAATTGTGTGATCATTTCTGCCTTTCATTTTCATATCCACATGAGCTTGCAATGATATTAATTGTGGATATAGAACGGGCGATTTGAAGGTGCCCTCAGTGGATCGTTTTGATCAGTTGGATGATCATTTTGAGCAGTTATGTCGTTTCAGCTCCTTCCTTTTTTTCCTTCTGTAATAACATTCATTAGTTCATCCCTTTTCTAATTTAATGTTAAATTTTCTTCTTGAAAAATGAATTGTAAATGAATACCTCCTGGTCGACATGTTTTTTACATGATTCGATGGCCATGCAACGAATGTTCCAATATCTGTTTCCACTGTATGAATGTATTCATCATCATTTGGCACGGGTATCTCAGAGCTCGGATCATGAGATACATTAATCGACACATTGACATGACCGGTTAGAAGAGGTCTTGAGTGTAGCATGTCATTCTGTATATTGAAGACCGTATCCCTTGATACAAGGCGATGAGTGGTAGTTGAAAGATATAAATCACAGTCATTTTCACCATGTATAATATCATTATAAGAAATGTTTCAGTGTCTATGTGATTCACATTTCACAGAAACAAATATTATAACATTTATTACCTCAGTAAAGTCAGGTCTTTGAGGGGAATGGATCTCCTCAAAGTTGGTGGGGGGTGGGGTGGGTTGTTCTTGAGTTGTTTCTTCTCTTCGCCTCTCCCCCATCAATATCTCTAGCAACTCTCCCTGACATTGGAATTTTTCTTCAAGGGTAGCTAGTATATATCTCATCATTTTCATTTCCTTAGTTTTTTCCTCCACTTTTTTTCCTGATAATATGTCCAGGGTGTCACCCCAAAATGCACACCTCTGACGCAGACATACTGTTCAAGCTGTTCCAAGGCCACAAAAAGAATGTCTACATCCGGTGTGGGTGTTGTTGATTCATATGACTATGTCAAATAGAAAATATGGGAAATTAATTAATCATCCTTATGTAATAGTGATTTAAAGAAAAACAATTTTATATTATGTCATACATACACATGTTTCCCATACTTTTTGTGTGTTTTCATCTACCAGTTTCCCCTCTTTATTAACACGAGCCTCCCTCCATAGCACATGTCTTGGAATGGATGTGGCTTAGGATTTTGAATCATCAATCTACATATAAACATAGAAACATGGTTACAATCTTGTTTTATGTCACATAAAAGTATTACTATACTTTTAAAATATGTACCAATTGTTTTTCAATTGAAGCATACCCCAACCTTGCTTTACGGTAGGGGTACGCTGGTTTTGTTTCCCATTCCTTATTTTCAGCACTCAGTTGTTATTTCATAAATAAAAAACCGTCAATCAATATGATGAATATAAGAAACGTTAAACAACGTGTTACCAAACACAATGTACCTGAAAAGTATGCTCTGCACGACGGTTGAAAAATGCATCCCACTCTCATTGGGATATCAAGTGTTCATAATTAGGAGGTGGGTACTACTTGATTTTCCCTTCAGTATCTTTCAGATGAAATTTCGTTAAAATGGTGAGAAGGCCTCTATGAACCCTACCTACCAGTCTTAAAACATATTCATTACATGAGACATCTACAATAAATGAACTCTGCAATATATTATGTAGAGTTAGTCAATATTTCAGTATTTTACTTTATTTTATTTTAATAAATTAAATAATTGATATCGTAATGTTAGCATAATCTCTTACCACACTAATGTTTTTAACCCGCTGACAACATGGTGTCCCGACTCTATAGCAATCTGCATGCATTTCCAAGTGACGATTCCAATGTAGCTACTAAACATGGCTTTGTTGGGGTTTACATGCTGGCCTTTCTTATTCCTTCCCACCTCATATTTGATACCTTTTCCATTTTCCTTAAGGATTTTGGCTAAAACTGTCAAACTATGACACATCTTTTTTTTGTGCCAACGAGGTTTCATTGCATACCCTTTCCTCAGTTTCTGCATCATCATTATGTTCTTC
Organism: Viscum album; assembly: GCA_963277665.1. Lineage (NCBI taxonomy): Eukaryota > Viridiplantae > Streptophyta > Magnoliopsida > Santalales > Viscaceae > Viscum > Viscum album. The sequence goes on from OY728152.1 coordinate 1,773,284,339, forward strand.
CGAACCACTAGCATTGGCAATGGGACCAACAACAACAGGTTGAGAAACTAGTTGTACCTCAGCACTGGGACCATCCGCAACATGTTGAGAAACCTGTTGTACCTCAGTAGTTTGACCAACTGCAACAGTTTGAGAGACCTATTGTACCTCAGCAGTGGGACCAGTTTCAAAAGTTTGAGAAACCTATTGTGTCTCAGGATTGGGTGTATCAGTAGGTGCAGAAGTCATTATCTACAGAAGTGGGTTGACATTTAATTTAGATCACATAAAATCACAACGAACAGATAATAACATAATGTAAAACAATCTATATTACAATAAAAAATAACCTTATTATTGAACTCTCTTTTTTAAGGCTAAAGGGATTTGACCCCTTTATCAACTATCCATATCCCTTCATTGTGATCTCATCTGACATACCAAACGTCGTCTACATTAGGACCACTGTGGAATGATTGCGAAGTTCCAATTAAAGGGTCATCTTTCTTTGAATTTTCATCTGACCCTTCTGTTTTTTTGGTCGATAACATAACAATTGATCAGTTTCAGTTTGCGGGATCTGGAACATAAAATACTTGAACTACCAATAATGCCACTATAAATAGTTTGTCTTTCTCCCCTTCCTTACTGAAATCAACTTTCATGAATCCCAATTCATCTATTTTAACAACAATCCAGTTATCAACCCACTTGCATTGAAAAATCGAAACTTGGAATTCTATATAATCCAACTCCCATATTTGTTTGACGATGCCAGAGAATGAATATTCTTATAAATTGGATTTCATTCCATATCACCAGAAACATACATCTCTTCAGCCACAAGTGTAACCCCACTATTCTACGTGGTACTGTCTTCATCATGTTCATTAGTATAAAATGTATAACCATTAACTACATAAGCATTGTCAGATAATACATACTCACTTGGTCCTCTGGCTAGCCATCGAGGTCGGTCTGAAATTGAATTTAGATTTTCATATGACTTGATAAAAATATAGTCTCGAAACCATCCTATAAACTGTCGATTATGTGTATCTGATATCCATTTTTCTTCCCTAGGTGGATTCAAATGCCTAACTATTTTTTATGGGTTTCAACATATGTGTCCACATCAAAACTGTTAAGAAAAACATAATGGTGGGCATGCTCCCGATCTGTAATATTGATTGTGACAACCTGTCTTCCAGAAATTCCTTCACCCTCAAGCCGCCCAATGTGAGAAGATTTCGGTAGGGAAATGCTTTCCACACCAGACAGGTATTCGGTACAGAATTCAATGGCTTCCTCAACAATATATCGATCCGCAATACAAACCTCTGACTGACTTCGATTTTTGACATACCCTTTAAAAATATTCATATACCATTCAGTGGGGTACAACCATCTGTAATGTAAAGGACCACATAGTTGAATCTCTCTCACCAAGTGGACCATCAAATGAACCATCATATCAATAATTGAAGGTAGGAAGAACATTTCTAATTCACATAATATGATGGTAATTTCTCATTCCATAGTTGGAAATTTCACTGGGTCCATAACTTTGCTGCATATAGCTTTGAAGAAGAAACATAGTTTCATTAATGTATGGCGGACATTATTGGGGAAAATGAAACTTAAATCAATAGGAATGAGATCTTGCATCAAAACACGACAGTCATGTGATTTCAACCATTTTAACATCAATTCGCTCATTGACACGAGGTTTCTGATATTTGTCGAATACCACTCTGGATCCTTTACGTCATTCAAGAATTTGCGAAACTGATATCTCTCCTTCCTGGAAAGAGTGTAGGCAGCCGGAGGAAGAAATGTTCATTTTTCACCCTTCACTGGTGAAAACTCTTCTGGTATTCTAATCTCAACCATGTCTAACCTATCCTTAATTCCATATATTTTTTTTCCAGGTGTATTTAGCAACTTTCCTATGACACTACCAAAAACATTTTTTTCTACATGCATAACATCAAGAAAATTTCTAACATACAAACAATTCTAGTATGGTAATTAAAAAAAATTGATCTCTTTTTCCAACCAATTTTCGTAAGGTTTTTCGAAGTCGGTTTACCAAAATTAGTGTTCACATTTTTAACTTTCTCAAACAATTGATTTCCTGTTAGTGGATATGGTGTTGTACATTCTTTTGAACTCTCATCGAATGATTCCATCCAAGATTAGAGCTTATGTCGTTGGGATTGAAATCTGCGATGTGCTAGGAACACAGTTTTTGATGAATGTTTCAACCTAATTGATTGTGTACCTTGTTCGAAAATGGGACACCCTAGAGTGCCTTTTTGTCTATATCTTTAAAAATTTCCATAAGCAGGGAAGTCATTTATCATCCTGTACAACATGGATCTCAAAGTGAAATCTTCCTTTTTGTAAGCATCACATAATGTAACACCTGAATCCCACAATAATTTCAAGTCTTCGATAAATGGAGCAAAAAAAACCTCAATATCATTACCCGGTTGTTTTGGTCCTTATATAAACATAGATAACATGATGTATTTTAATTTCATGCATAACCATGGGGGTAAGTTATAATTAACCAACATAACCGGCCGTGCACTGTGACTGTTTCTTTGAAAACCAAAAGGAATCATTCCATTTGTAGATAATGAAAGGCACAGGTTTCTCGACTCGTTTCCAAATTCAGCATACTCATGACGAATTCTCTTCCACTGAGGAGAGTCTGATGAGTGACATAGTATCCCATCTTTAATTCTTGTATCTGCATTCCATGTCAATTTTCCTGCATTCTCCTCACCTCCATATAGGAACCTAAATATTACAATGATTTGAAAGAACCATACAAATTTAGTAGTACTGGATTCATCATTATTGTATTGAGAAGAACCACACTTTGGGAATTCATTAAGTTATATTTGGTCCTTGAGAAACAGTATACAACCATTTGGGCAAGTGTGTATTCATTCAGAGATCATACCCATCGAGAGTAGCGTTCGTTTGGCATCGAATGTTCGGCTCGGGAGCTCATTTTCTTCTGGGAGCATGTCATTCAAGAGATAAAGTAGTTCCATTAAACTTACACCACTCCACCATTTATATTATTTCAAATTATATAGCTTTAGTATGGATGACAGTGTTGTATATTTAGTACAACCAGCATACAATGGCGTCTTTTCACATCTTTTTTAACTTCTCAAACAAATTTTAGGAAATCATGAAGTTCATATTCGATGGTCCTTGTCATTTCCTCAATACGATATTCATCATCATTCACATCTATAATCACATCCTCCATATGGTCATCTTCATTGTTCATACTTGTAATCATATCAGATGATCCCTAAAATGTAGTGTTATCCCAACCACTACCTACATTCGTTGTTTCCCCATGTTTATTCCAATGTGTATAACTCTTATCTCTTCCATGACAGATCAAGTGCTCTTCCAACTCCTCTAGACTAATTTTTTATGAATGAAAACTACGTAAACATAGACAAAAGATTTGAGAAGGGTCATATGCATGATCTTTTGCAAAATTGATAAGCACTTTCGTGCCTTCTTCATACTCTTATGTCAACCGATTAGAATTCATTCATTATTTATTTATATTCATCCTATTTGAAATAAAAGTGAAGGATATATAGGTTAGGGGAGAAGGAATATGAGTATAATTTATATAAAAAACTAGATACTTAAAAAATGGCTGGGGGCATGCTCATTAATAGAAAATCTTGGGTGGTTATTGGGATTCATCTATTCACTTCCTCTCTTGGATCCCCCCTGATGAGGGGTTGTTCATGGAAGGTTTTTATAGTTCTTTAGTGCGTTATTCACTCATACATCCTCAATTACAATTATCCTTTAATTTCCTATTATTTGGGATGATTTTAACTAGGATTTGTGTGATGATTTCACTATATCATCATCAAATCAATTTAGATGATGTAGATTTTGTTTGTATTGGCTATAGGTTATCCTCGTATGATGAACACACTTTATTTTGTGTGGTTTAGGTGGTGTTGTGTTTCTTAGTGATTTTATAAAACATTATTCCTAATTATATTAAGGTAAATAATTAATTATAAGTTTCTATAATTAATTATTTGGGAATTGTGCCTTGCGATTGGGTCTCAATCATTGGTACAAGATTAGATAAGGCATGTATAGTCCTGGTTGATGATGAGTTGATCTTGGTGATGAGTTTAATCCCTTTTTTGGGGTAGGTGGACCATATATTACAAATCCATGTTCCAATTTATGCATGATTTTGCATTCATGCATGAGTATATGTGTTCCAGTGAAAGGGAAAGAAATCAAGAGAATCCTTGGTAAATAAATAGGGTGTTTTTTATCCACCAAGAGATAGAGTGAGGGTATTATTGAATGTTTGTGATTTTGTGAACATCTATATATTATGTCTCCATGGAGGTGAGGTTTCTAGTTGTGTTTATGTGAGGATAAGGTTTGGTATGAGATTTGTATAGCCTAGTTATGCCTTCTAAGGATATTTGAGTAGGTATTAGATTCTTAGGCCTAAAGAAGATGGATAATATAGTTTTATATATCACGTATGATGGGGAACACCCACTTAAGGATATATAAGAGTCATGGTGTGTGTGATGAGTATGATATTCCATATAGGGATTGATGATGTTTGACATAGAGGATTTCCTCCTAATAAGTGGATTAAGAGATCTCCAAGGGGAGATATGATATGGTACCTAATTGAGGGTCATGGTAATAGTCTAGATGACTTAGCATATGGTATCCCAGGCTCTTAGTGTGAGTTTTTTAGGATGTTTATTATTTAGTTTTAATGTGTTTTAATGTTGGAATTAGAAGATGATATAGACTAGACTATCGAGGCCTAGATCAAGTATAGCATGTGGGTTGTGACATTACCATGTATAGATGAGTGTGTTTTGGTATCAATGATTAGAGATTGGTTAGGTTTGTAGAACCCAGTAGATTCCCTTATTGGCTGAATTATAATGATGATAGGTTGGAAAAAATTTTCGTTTATAACCACGATGGTTTTAAGGAGATTATTATGCAAGGCTAAATAGATGACGAATTTTATAATTTATGGTCAGACCGACTAAGAGATTGGTACTTCATATGAATTTCACCTAGTTGAAGTATGCTCATACATGGGGACCACCTATTGATGATGTGGTTTAGCTAGTACAAGAGTTTGGCTATCTAGATAACCTCCTTAGATTACTATTTATTTGTTTGTGGTATGATTCAAGATGGATGACCTTTATTTAAGTGATAAGGTGTTGGTAGGACACTACTTTTATTGAGAAGGCATTGGTCAAAGGGGATTGGTGTGTGACATCTGTGGGATCCACCTATTGATGGTGCATCATGACTTGTGATAGGTGTTGGATATTATGATTCCCTCAGATAATTTTTTGTATGATAATATGATGTGAGATATAGAAATGGATATCACTTAGTATTGGTTTGGAGTAGTTTTGTGAGGGGTTTTCTATAGTGATTCCCTCCTCAAATTGTTTTTATGTGATGTGATGGTGAGAACCACTGTAAGTGAGACGAGAGCGACTATTATGTTGTGGAATTAGAGGATATGTGAATCAAAACTAATGTGAGAGGTTGGTGGCACCTTTATGTTATAAAAAAGGATGTGATATTGAAATTGGTATATGACCCAACCCAGAGAGAGTGGGTATTGGGTAAGAATTGGTAGAAACCCTATTAAGGATTGTTTTTCCAACCCAAGGAGAATAGTGTACAATATGCTAAAAATATGTCTCATCCCTTTGACATGACTCACCTGATGACATTAATTCACCAACACGGACAGTTCAAACCCTACCTGGCCTAACTATGGTGTCGTATCAAAATTCAGAAAAATATCCAGACTAAGGGCCACTAGATGGAGTGAAATTCAAATCTAGTGTAACAACCTTTCACAAAAAATACTCTCTCTATTTAGGTTTCTATCACAAGGCTATAACGGGGAGAGCTAATCAAGAACAATCAAGTATCCAACCACATATACATGTGTCTCTCATACAAGAATCACACACAAGAATCATGCCAAATAATAATTAATCTAAATATTGATAATAAATGAAAACAAAATTAATTCATGCAAATTCAATTTTACTCACCTTAAGAAAGAGGACCCGGTGGACAAGGAGGAGGATGCGTTGACAGCGGAGGCAGTAGAGGGAGCGCGGAGGCAGTGAGAAGTCAGCCGAGGTATCAGAGGTAGCTCGAAGGTAGCGGAGGCAGCGGAGGCTATGGAGTAGGCAGAGGAGGAGGAGGAGGAGGAGGAGGAGGAGGAGGAAGCAGAGGTGGAGGAGGAGGAGGAGGAGCCTGTGGTGGAGGAGGAGGAGGACGAGCCGCATCAGAGGAGAAGGAGGAGGAGGAGCCGTGGTGGAGGAGGAGGAGGAAGCGGAGCTGCAACAAGAGGAGGAGGAGGATAAGTAGATGCCAGAGGAGGAGAATGAGGTGACGGTCTTGGCAGAGGAGGAGGAGAAGGAGGCGGCAGCGGAGAGGATGTAGCGGTGGAGGCACAGGGTATGGATTCTGTGATTGACAGGGTGTAGTGAGGAGGAGTCGCGACAATAGGAGTAGGAGAATGGGGAGGCGACCGCGACAGTAGAGGAGGAGGAGGAGGCCACAACGACGAGGAGGTAGTGGCTAAGGCATAGGGTAGGGCTTCCACGAAAGCTTGACAGGGTGCGGGGAGGAGGAGGAAGACCTAGTGGAACATATAAATCCCACAGGGACCTTTATCAGCACTAGTAAAAGCGCAGATAAATGGGGTCTTTATCAGCGCTAAAATGAAATGTGCTGATAAAGACCCACATTATCAGCACTTTTTTAGCGCTGATAAAGGTAGGAATTTATCAAAGATTTTGTAGAGCAAGATAAAGGTGGGATTTATCAGTGATTTTCATCTTAGCTCTGATAAAAACCCACTTTATCATCTTTTTTGTAGCGCTGATAAATGTATAAATATAATAATTTGTTTATATAATTATATATTTATTTAAATTGTTATTTATTATAAATATATACATATTTATTAATAAATATAACTCTAAATAAATATATCTTTATTTATACTTATAATTTTTTTTGAAAGGTATATTTATATATATATCATTGAAAATATAATAAAATATATATTTATTTTTTATATATATTATAATTTTATTTTAATTTTACATTTTGTAGAACATATATATTATATGTGTAACATAATGAATTATAAATCAATAACTCATCAATGTGATATGTAATTAGAATGCATAAATGAAAATTTTTCATGCACATATATGATCACATAAAATATACGCATGATATATTCATTGACCCCAATTAATTGGAAAAAAAATATATTTTCAATAATTTTAATTATACATATATATTAAAAAGTATTATATATTTATAAAAAACAAATACATTAAATATAAAGAATTATAATAAATATATATATATAAAATAATGAATTAATAAATCTAATAAATATATTGAATTAATAAATCTAATAAATATTATAAATATACTAAATATATTTATTATTAATATTATAATTATTTAGTTATATATATATATATTTAGTTATAACATGTGTTTTTTATTTAATGTATACAATAAATATTATCAGCATTAAGAAAAGTGCTGATAAATATAAAGCCCCAGCCTTAAACCATACTTAATCTTGAGTTATTACAAGATTACACATTGAGGATCTTTTCAGGTTTAGAGTTTTAGAGAATTAGATCATAAAACTTGCATTACATTCCACATATAAACAAAGTGGTTACATAAAGATAGTATTCTTCATTCCAATCAATGGAAACATATTTAAAATAAAACATGGATTCATTCTTGACACTTCCTTGACACTATCATCATATCATGTACCTTTCCCTTGACCTGTGAAAAACATTTCAAAAAAACTTGGATGAGCATAAAAAGCTCAGTAAGGGATATAAAAATATGGAAAGGAAACATGGGTACATATATACATAAGGATGAGATCATACTTTACCCATAAAACATAATCACTTTAACATACCTCATCAAATCATGAATAAATCATAGAAATCATAAGACGTAAAGGTAACATGAGGCATTCATAACATTCTTACGTAGGGAGTAACCCTCTTGGTTACGTTTGGAATACCCATCACATTATATTCCCTAAATCTCTTCGGAGAAACCTTAACGTTTCACTCCTTCGCGTTACCCAATGCATTGGAGAGCTATATCGGGCTCACCCGCCCTTAGTTTATCACGGAACCACCCGTCTTCATAATAATGCCCAAGAACCATAACATAATCGTATCACATAAAACATACATAAAGGAAACATAAAATTTCCACATTTCAATCACAATATATCAATACAACACAAAAAACATTGTGAAAACCATTTTCAATACCAAAATAAAATAAAAGTAAAACATTGTATTTATTTTTCTTTTAAAAAGAAGGTATGGCTTGTAGAGGAAGCCGAAACTCAAATAATGGTCACGACGGCGGAGAAGTCATTGTCGCCGCATACGTACGACAAAAACATTCCCTTTTGTCGCTTAGTAAACGCTTCTTATAAAAAAGATTCCTTTTGAATAAACATAAAAGTCAAAGGGGTTTATACACCGTATAAAAGAAAGTTGTGTATAAAATAAAATATGCCTCAATGAAAGGAGATTGAGACGAAGTCCCATACAAAGATCATTTTTTTAAATAAAATAGATCTATTATTTGTATTCACTATAATTACACATAAAGAAATTACAAATACAAGACAGGACATAATAATATCATGACGTAATTTTAAAGTAGTAGATTAACCCAAAGAATGGAAATTGGGTTAAGAAGTTCCCTTACCTCGTATCCCACATGACCCGACCGTTCTTTAATCTCCTGAATAATAAACTTGAGTTAATCCCTACTTTATTATGAACCTTTTTCAAGTTCATTATTCCTTTTATACCATGTTATGAACATCATGTAATCATTTAAGTTAATAATGTTCATTTTGTCGGTATTTGGTTCTTAAGTCAAAAATAGACTTCTTATACTTACATGTTGTTAATTTGGTCAAAGGTTCGTTATATCCAGAATGATATTAATGATTTGGATAACATATATATCATATATATTCATCATATACATGTATTTATAATATTACATCACATTTAGAGGTAAGAAATGAAATGCACCGTTCATGGAGACGGTAAGCCGTACGTACGCATGAACGCTACTTCCATTTCTATCTCATATTATCTGGAATGGAATCATAATGATATAAGAGTATATTATAATTCTAGTATAATAACAAATATAATATCATTAACTTTATCCTTTACACATCACACATATGGTATTAACGAATCAAATCAATTTAAGGGGGCGGTAGTCCGCACTTCCTAAAATGAAGATATCGTGTTTACCCATAATGGAAACCATAAAGGTATGCCCAAAATGAAAAAAAACAGAAGCTTAAGGAAAACATAAACATATTATATATCATATATAAAAATAGTGACATCATAATGGCCACCTTTGAAGGTGTTAAATGAGTATTGAACAATCATCGTTTCGGGAGGCAGAATTTCGCCATCCACGGAAACCGTATGTTCTTTAACCATTTGATGTAGTTGTGTGAGAGTGTAGCTCAAATAAATCTTATAACAACATCCTAGTATATTGAATATACTGGTTTTGTTACAAAATAAGTAAATAAAAAGAGTTTAGGGGGTTGGAGAAGCAAAATAAAACAAATGAACATGAGAGAATGAATTACCTTTAAAAGTGTAACTCCTTTTTATTTGATCCTAAAGGCTTCCTTTGAAAGGATTCTGCCCAAAGGGAATCCACTAGGATGAGGATAAAGATGTGGAGAGAGTAAATGGGAAGGGTTTGGCCGAGCCAAAGGCTTGAGGAGTGTGTGAAATGAGGTAGAGGTGGGGGCCTTTTATAAGAGGAGAGGAGGGGCACTTTTGGAAAGTAAAGATAAGTTACTTTATTTTAAAAAGAGTTTCGGATTCAAAAGGTCTCACATTGCAATAATTCTAGGATAAGGTGATAAGGCTTAGAAATCAACTCATCCAATTTGTTTTGTCCATGTGTAGGTTTTAGATTTTTCATTATCTTTCCATTTTATTTAAATCGTTAAATAATGAGGTCATCGCCGCATCATCATGATGTCATAAATAATTTAATTTATTTAAAGTCTAAAAATTATAAAACAAATACTATGATGTAGTAAATATTTTTAGCTTTCCAATTAATAATTATAATCAAAACTCTGATCTTTATAACCCCATGTAAAATTTTTTTTCGTAAAACATATTATATTTGTGTCATTTTTACTTTTACATTAAATAAAAAGTTATTTATGTCATTTCCCAACCAAAGTGGATCCATGGGGTCCCCAAGTTGACTCATGTATTTTCGTGGTCGGCCATGACACAACCAATGAGGGTAGGACATGTGTCAAGCTCATCTTAGTTTATTAAAGCATTATTTTTACCTTAAACTACACTAATTACCACTAATCGCGATTAAAAACTTAATAAGTTACTATTCACCAAAAAATTATTTTAATCTCATTGAACCACATTTTACTTCTTAATGAAAACCATGTATGTCGGATTTTTGAAATTCAAAACACAATGATGGCAAAATTTCCTTTAAACGGAAAATCAGTTTTTTTATAAGTACCACTTAGTGGTTTCACTATTCATCAAAAATTGAAGTTTTTCATAAAATTACCAAAAATTCACCCTAAGATATATTTGATAATATGAATTCAAAAATGAATTTTATCTTACAAAATTCAAAACATATAAGTCACATTAATTAATTTAATAATTAATTCCCGCTGTCAGAGCAAATAGCGTGTTTTTATGAAACAATAAGTATCAAAAGATTGACACCAGTTTAAGTCCAATTTCAAAGTGAAATTGATTCCAATGACCACCATTGGATTAAATGGTAAAAATACATTCTAATTTCACTTCAAAACCAATTCAAAAGATAATCTAATCATATAAATAAATTAGATTAAAAAGCATTTTTGATGTAAAATGCAGTATTTTTCACTATTCATAAAAAATGAACATTGTCAGAAAAATACCAAAAATTCACACAAAGTAAATTTTGATGTCCCCATCATAAAGAATAAGTTTATTTTGACAAACATAGCTTATAAAATTGTCAAAAGATAGATTTAAAAATGGTTTTCCATCAAAAGACAGTAAAACAATCTTTTAAAAATATTAGTGTATTCCATGCTTAAGATTGGATTTATTTTCATTTTAAGCCTCTAAAACACTATCTTAATCATTAATAGACATAGATAAAAATCTCTATTATTAATTACTTACTTGGGATGTTACATCCTTCCCCCCTTTAGAAAATTGCGTCCCCGAAATTTATTTACTTATCAAATAAATGGGGGTACTTATCCCTCATTGCATTTTCAGATTCCCATGTTGCCTCTTCAATCATGTGGTTTTTCCACAAACCTTTAACTGGTGAATCACCTTATTCCGTAACACTTGCTCCCTGTGGTCAAGAATCTGGACCGGTTGTTCCTCATAAGATAGGTTCTCTTCCAGCTGAACTACCTCTGGACTCAAAACATGAGATGGATCTGGCATATACTTTCTCAACATCGAAACATGAAAAACATTGTGTACCTGAGATAAACTCGGAGGTAAAGCCACTCGGTAAGAAAATGATCCAACTCTCTCCAGAATTTCATATGGTCCAATGAACCTTGGACTCAACTTTCCTTTCTTACCAAATCTCATCACACTTTTCCAAGGAGAAACCTTGAGAAAAACATGATCACCTACCTCGAAAGATAGATCCTTCCTCCGGTTATCCGCATAACTCTTCTGCCTGCTCTGAGCTGTTCTCATGTGCTTCTGAATCAGTTGAACTTTTTCTGCCATCTCTTCTACCAATTCTGGTCCCATCAACTTCCTTTCACCTACTTCATCCCAGAAAGCTGGAGTTCGACACCGCTTCCCATATAATGCCTGAAATGGTGCCATCTGTATACTGGAATGAAAACTGTTATTATATGAAAATTCATCCAAAGAAAGATGTTGGTCCCAACTTCCCTGATAATCCATAGAACAAGCTCGTAGCATATTCTCCAAGGTCTGAATTGTTCGTTCTGACTGCCCATCTGATTGAGGATGAAAAGTTGTACTAAAATTTAATTCAGTACCCAACGACTTCTGAAGGACTTTCCAAAAGTTAGAAGTAAACCTGGGATCACGATCCGATACAATGGAGAGGGTAACTCCATGTAACCTGACTATCTCTTTAATATACAAACGGGAAAGTTGATCTAGGGAAAAAGTATCTCGTATTGAAAGGAAATGAGCAGATTTGGTCAAGCGATCAACAATAACCCAGATTGCATTATTAACTCGAGATGTCTTCGGTAATCCAACAACAAAGTCCATGGATATATACTCCCATTTCCACTCTGGCACTGGTAAAGGCTGAAGCATCCCTTTCGGTAACTACCGCTCTGCTTTATCCTGCTGACAAGTCAAACACTTCACAGTAAAATCAGCAATATCTCTTTTCATTCCATCCCACTAGTAATACTCCCGCAGATCTCTATACATCTTAGTACTGCTCGGATGAACTGAAAACGGAGAACTATGATATTCACATAACAACTCTCTCTTCAACTGTGAATCACAAGGCACACACAATCTCTCCCCAAATCTCAAAACGCAATCATTATCAATGTTGAAATCAGGCAACTTACCTTTCTGAACCAGCTCTACCTTTTTCTGCAACTCACTGTCTTGCTTCTCTGCTTGCTTGATTCTATCTGATAGAGAAGATCTCACTGATACCTGAAACAAAACAGAAGGACTCCCTGCACCAACAACTTCTATGCCAATGTTCATCAAATCCTTAACCAAAGGATCAAGTTCCAAACACAACATTGTTAATGAAGAATTACATTTTCGACTCAAAGCATCAGCCATTTTATTTGCTTTTCCCGGATGGTAATGAATTGTACAATCATAATCCTTGATTAATTATAGCCATCTCCTCTGTCTCATGTTTAACTCTTTCTGATTAAATATATACTTTAAACTTTTGTGACTGGTATATATTTCACACTTTACTCCATACAAATGATGCCTCCAAATTTTTAAAGCAAAAACAACAGTAGCTAATTCCAAATCATGTGTAGGGTAATTTACCTCATTAGTTTTCAACTGTCGTGAAGCATAAGCAATTACCTGATCATTCTTCATTTGGACGCAACCAAGTCCTTTCAATGAAGCATCATTGTAAATAACAAACTCACCATTCCTGGAAGGTAGTGCCAAAACTGGAGCATTCACCAATCTTCTTTTCAATTCCTGAAAACAATCATCACATTCTTTTCTCCAGATAAACTTAACACCCTTCCGAGTTAGCTTAGTCATTGGACTATATAACCGTGAAAAATTTCTAACAAACCTTCGGTAATAGCCCGCCAAACCAAGGAAGCTATGAATCTCGGTTACATTTGTGGGTCTTGGCCATTCTTCCACAACTTTTGTTTTTGCAGGATCAACAGTTATTCCATCTTTAAAAACAATGTGACCAAGGAACGAAATTTGTTGCAACCAAAACTCACACTTGCTGAATTTACCATACAATTTCTTTTCTTTTAAGGTTTGCAATATAACCCTTAAATGTCTTTCATGCTCCTCTTTAGTTTTAGAAAACACCAAAATATCATCAATAAACACAACCACCATTTATCACCTAATTCAACTGAGTCACCACTGCAATAAACTGATCAATTCTGATTCCGACCATCTCTGGTTGCTGATTCGGAAAGTCATTCAACTCTGTATGCCTTCATAGAAAATATGCTCTATTTCCATTATGAAAAACGATTCTTAACACAGACATATCTTTTTTGAATCAACATGGTAATCTGTAAATGCTATATCATTTCAATTTGACCATAAAAAAAATATTTTTGGATAATCATTTAATAGAATTCTAACTCCTAAAGTTATCTAAACCAACCTTTGATACCAACTATAAGGCCCCAGACTCAAACCTTAATTAATCTTGAGTTATTACAAGATTACACATTGAGGATCTTTTCAGGTTTAGAGTTTTAGAGAATTAGATCATAAAACTTGCATTACATTCCACATATAAACAAAGTGGTTACGTAAAGATAGTATTCTTCATTCCCATCAATGGAAACATATTTAAAATAAAACATGGATTCATTCTTGACACTTCCTTGACACTATCATCATATCATGTACCTTTCCCTTGACCTGTGAAAAACATTTCAAAAAAACTTGGGATGAGCATAAAAAGCTCAGTAAGGGATATAAAAATATGGAAAGGAAACATGGGTACATATATACATAAGGATGAGATCATACTTTCCCCATAAAACATAAGCACTTTAACATACCTCATCAAATCATGAATAAATCATAGAAATCATAAGACATAAAGGTAACTTGAGGCATTCATAACATTCTTACGTAGGGAGTAACCCTCTTGGTTACGTTTGGAATACCCATCACAGTATATTCCCTAAATCTCTTCAGAGAAACCTTAACGTTTCACTCCGTCGCGTTACCCAATGCATTGGAGAGCTATATCGGGCTCACCTGCCCTTAGTTTATCACGGAACCACCCGTCTTCATAATAATTCCCAAGAACCATAACATAATTGTATCACATAAAACATGCATAAAGGAAACATAACATTTCCACATTTCAATCAAAAGATATCAATACAACACAAAAAACATTGTGAAAACCATTTTCAATACCAAAATAAAAGAAAAGTAAAACATGGTATTTATTTTTCTTTTAAAAAGAAGGTATGGCTTGTAGAGGAAGCCGAAACTCAAATAACGGTCACGACGGCGGAGAAGTCGTTGTCGCCACATACGTACGACAAAAACATTCCCTTTTTTCGTTTAGTAAACGCATCGTATAAAAAATATTCCTTTTGAATAAACATAAAAGTCAAATGGGTTTATAAACCGTATAAAAGAAAGTTGTGTATAAAATAAAATATGCCTCAATGAAAGGAGATTGAGACGAAGTCCCATACAAAGATCATATTTTTAAATAAAATAGATCTATTATTTGTATTCACTATAATTACACATAAAGAAATTACAAATACAATATAGGACATAATAATATCATGACGTAATTTTATAGTAGGAGATTAACCCAAAGAATGGAAATTGGGTTAAGAAGTTCCCTTACCTCGTATCCGACTTGACCCGACCGTTCTTTAATATCCTGAATAATAAACTTGAGTTAATCCCTACTTGGTTATGAACCTTTTTCAAGTTCATTATTCCTTTTATACCATGTTAAGAACATCATGTAATAATTTAAGTTAATAATGTTCATTTTGTCGGTATTTGGTTCTTAAGTCAAAAATAGACTTCTTATACTTACATGTTGTTAATTTGGTCAATCGTTCGTTATATCCAGAATGATATTAATGATTTGGATAACATATATATCATATATATTCATCATATACATGTATTTATAATATTACATCACATTTAGAGGTAAGAAATGAAATGCACCGTTCATGGAGACGGTAAGTCGTACGTACGCATGAACGCTACTTCCATTTCTATTTCATATTTTTTGGAATGGAATCATAATTATATAAGATTATATTATAATTATAGTATAATAACATATATAATATCATTAACTTTATCCTTTACACATCCCACATATGGTATTAACGAATCAAATCACTTTCAGGGGGCGGTAGTCCGCACTTCCTAAAATGAAGATATCATGTTTACCCATAATGGAAACCATAATGGTATGCCCAAAATGAAAAAAAACAGAAGCTTAAGGAAAACATAAACATATTATATATCATATATAAAAATATTGACATCATAATGGCCACCTTTAAAGGTGTTAAATGAGTATTGAACAATCATTGTTTCGGAAGGCAGAATTTCGCCATCCACGGAAACCGTATGTTCTTTAACCATTTGATGTAGTTGTGTGAGAGTGTAGCTCAAATAAATCTTATAAAAACATCCTAGTATATTTAAGATACTGGTTTTGTTACAGAAGAAGTAAATAAAAAGAGTTTAGGGGGTTGGAGAAGCAAAATAAAACAAATGAACATGAGAGAATGAATTACCTTTAAAAGTGTAACTCCTTTTGATTTGAGCCTAAAGGATTCCTTTGAAAGGATTCTGCCCAAAGGGAATACTATAGGATTAGGAGAGGTATGTGGAGAGAGTAAATGGGCAGGGGTTGGCCATGCCAAAGGCTTGAGGAGTGTGTTAAATGGGGTAGAGGTGGGGGCCTTTTATAAGAGGAGAGGAGGGGCACTTTTGGAAAGTAAAGATAAGTTACTTTATTTTAAAAAGAGTTTCGGATTCAAAATGTCCCACATTGCTATAATTCGAGGATAAGGTGATAAGGCTTCGAAATCCACTCATCCAATTGGTTTTGGCCATGTGTAGGTTTTAGATTTTTCATTATCTTTCCATTTTATTTAAATCGTTAAATAATGAGGTCATCGCCGCATCATCATGATGTCATAAATAATTTAATTTATTTAAAGTCTAAAAATTATAAAACAAATACTATGATGTAGGAAATCTTTTTAGATTTACAATGACTATTTATAATCAAAAATATGATCTTTATAACTCCATGTAAAAATTGTTTTCGTAAAACATATTATGTTTGTGTCATTTTTACTTTTACATTAAATAAAAAGTTATTTATGTCATTTCCCAACCAAAGTGGATCCATGGGGTCCCCAAGTTGACCCATGGATTGTCTTGGTAGGCCATGACACAACCAATGAGGGTAGGACATGTGTCAAGCTCATCTTATTTTATTAAAGCATTATTTTTACCTTAAACTACACTAATTACCACTAATCGCGATTAAAAACTTAAAAAGTTACTATTCACCAAAAAATTATTTTAATCTCATTGAACCACATTTTACTTCTTAATGACAACCATGTATGTCGGATTTTTGAAATTCAAAACACAATGATGGAAAAAATTCATTTAAACGGAAAATCAGTTTTTTTATAAGTACCACTTAGTGGTTTCACTATTCATCAAAAATTAAAGTTTTTCAGAAAATTACCAAAAATTCACCCTAAGATATATTTGATATTCTGAATTCAAAAATAAAGTTTATTTTACAAAATTCAAAACATATAATTCACATTAATTAATTTAATAATTAATTCCCATTGTCAGAGCAAATAGCGTGTTTTTATGAAACAATAAGTATCAAAAGATTGACACCAGTTTAAGTCCAATTTCAAAGTGAAATTGATTCCAATGACCACCATTGGATTAAATGGTAAAAATATATTCTAATATCACTTCAAAACCAATTCAAAAGATAATCTAATCATATAAATAAATTAGATTAAAAATCATTTTTGATGTAAAATGCAGTATTTTTCACTATTCATAAAAAAATGAACATTGTCAGAAAAATTCCAAAAATTCACACAAAGTAAATTTTGATCTCCCAATCATAATGAATAAGTTTATTTTGACAAAAATATCTTATAAAATTGTCAAAAGATAGATTTAAAAATGTTTTTCCATCAAAAGGCAGTAAAACAATCTTTTAAAAATATTAGTGTATTCCATGCTTAAGATTGGATTTATTTTCATTTTAAGCCTCTAAAACACTATCTTAATCATTAATAGACATAGATAAAAATATCTATTATTAATTACTTACTTGGGATGTTACAATAAAGGGATATTTAATGCGCTAATAAATGTATCCTTTTTCAACGCTAAAAAATGCGCTGATAAAGGGTACACCATTATCAGAGCTTGTTTTAGTGCTGATAAAGGGTACATTTATCAGTGATTTTTTTAGCACTAATAAAGTCATACCCATTTATCAGTGCTTCTCCATTAGAGCTGATGAAGGGAGGCATATGCATTTCTCAGTTTTTGGGTAGTGTAGGTTACAAGGATAAATTTTTCCAAAGAATCTAACAACCAAAAAGACACCCCAAAGGCAACCAGTATCTATGTAACATGTGGGTTTCTCACCCACACATCACTGCCAACACCCATGTCCCTCTATCAGGGATATCCACCACCTCTAACATGTTACTTTACATTAACTAATCATGGAAAATTAACATCAGAAAATTACGAAAGGCATATGAAGGGTGTGAGAAAGTAAGACAAATATGATTTCATCAATCATTCCTTAAAGAGTTCATATTAAATAAAAAAATATTATCAATTTTACATAAAACATCGAATGATAATCATTTTCCTATTTTATATCAAAAAATGAATTTAAATCATTATTTTATTAATTTATCGAAAAAAGGTTATCCAACAACAATTAATAAAATAGTTTACAAGTTATAAAATTAGATAACATTTTCTTATAAAACAAGAAAGGGGTATTCTTATAAAATCAGGGCACATTAGAAATGTTATTCCCACTGAATTTAATTCAATGTTGAAGGATCCTCACACTCCCAATGATCATGGATACCTGGTGAATACATTATCCCAGTGCAATAGACCAATGGGGGAATAGTTCAGCCCTATGAGTGGGTCTCATCATTGTATATGTATAGATACAATTCTCATCGCCAATCCCATTTCTTGTCAAGGCTAACTACTCTTGGGATGATTAATTTAGACTACCCTCTTAATTTTAGGACCTCTTCGGCATTAATTAAAATTCTAATTTAGGGACATAATTCATTATTCATTAATCTTGTCAATTATTTCACAAACATCACAAACCTATTCTTTCTCATTCCATAACAAATATATTCCTAGAAAAAAACATCATGGGTTTTTAAAGTAAATTAACATGTATATCATAAATAATAATTTTCTGGGATATAAAAAATATTCCATGTTATCTCAATATGAATCCAACATTAATGAGGTCCCATTAAACCAATCATTTAATTTGAAATCCATTTTTAAAAATCATGCACTTTAATTCAAAATCCATTTTCTTGAGGTCTTCATAAATCATCATGTCATGATCAAGTAATTATTAAGAGGACACAATTAATGTTTCAATCACATATTACAAATAAAAAATTAAAAAAGAGGCTGTAAAAATGTTTCAACTAATATGTAAATCATACAAAACCACATACCACAGTTCTCAATACATTAGCAATCTGAAAGGGATCCACGAACCATAAATGAAAAAGAAAATGAGATACATATAAACTATAAATTCTAAACACGGTTAATGAATCTAAAATTCTTCAAGAATATAATGGTTGATAAAAAGTGTGACAGAAGAGGAGATAATACATTATATCCTAAAAAATTTATGTTTTTATGTTTGGAAGCTACCGAGCTAAATAATGCTTTGGTCCACTAAGAGATAAGAATGGAGAATAAATAATTTCCAATGATCACTACTACAAAATAGTTATTTAAAAATTATTCCCATTATCATCACTAGAAAAAAGAAAAAAAGGTAACCTTTTGTCACAATATTTTTAGCAATGATAAATGTTACAATTTTTCATTGCCATTTTTGCAGTGTTGATAAAGGGTACCCTTTATCAATGATTTAATTTACACAATGATAAAGGGTAAATTTAGCATCAACTTTTTTATAACTGATAATGAATACCCATTATCAATGCATTATTTTTAGAACCCATAAATAGATCCTTTATTAGTTCTTTTTCAGTGCTGATAATGGTCCGAAAAAATGACATTATTAAATATATTTAAAATAAAAATTACTTTATCAAAAAAGTAATAAAATTTTTATTAATGAAATAATTATTGATAAAATTGAATAAACTGATTATACTATATATATTATAAATAAAAATAAATTGTATATATTAAATATATAGGTATATGTAAAATGAAAAATAAACAAACAAAGATTAAAAATATGTAAATTGAGAAAAATATTAAAAATTTTATTTATTAAATAATTATTGATAAAGTTAATAAACAGTATATATTAAATATATATATATATGAATTTATATATGTATGATTTATATAGTACAAAATATTTATGTTTTACAATTAAATTGTAAATATTTTTAGTGAAGAGTGGTTTATGAATAAACATTAATATAAATTAAAAACATAGTCAAATTTTGTTGAGTAATGGACATAATTAAATGTTGTTGGATTTTTCAATTTAACAAAGATCAGACATGCATTATATTGATTTTTCATACATATACGTAATTAATTCATTTTTATATATAATGTACACAAAATAATATTTACACAATTATTGAAATCTTATATAGAAACATATACACCTAATATATATGCAATTTATTCAAATTTTAGTATTCATTTTAAATTTAATTATAACATCAAATATTTAATATAATATGTTCAGAATCGAAATTTTTTAATTAATTATTTTTAATATTATTAAATTTATATATTATTTATTCATTTTTAATTGGTTATATGTTATATGTTTAATTGTTTTTATTTTTTTTGGAATTTAATCAATTTATATTATTTATTATGTACATATTTACTTAAAATGTTTTAATATTTTCAATATGTAATAATCTTTATTTCAATATATATCCATATTTTTTAATAACATATATATTTTATTAATAAATTTTATCCATTAATTTAATATTTTCAAAGTTTACGCATTATTAAATATTCAATTTCACTCATTATTAACATCCATGAACTTAAGAATAAATATTCATGAATAATGATAAAAACATATTTGTAAAACAATATTGACAAACAAATATATTTAAAAATTTATATTTACTATATTTATACATTTATAATTATTAATAAATTAGTAATACTTATTAAAAATTTATTTATATCATTAGAAATAAATAGTTATATATATTAAAATTTTTATAAAATTATAATAAATATATTTAAATATGAATATATTTAGTACAAATAAATAAATAAATATATATATTTTTATATATTTAAAATTATCGAAATATGTATAATGATATAAATATTAATTTTCTGAATAGTGTTTATATATTTTTTAACAAATAAATATATATTTAATAATTATGAAATTATAATAAATATATTTAACACACACACACAAACACACATTTATATGTATGTGTTTATTATATATATATAATTATATTAATATGTATTAAAAAAAATATTTATAATAAAAAATATAAATTTGTTATATGTGTTTATGTAATAAGTGTTGATAATATGACTTTTATCATGGGTTATTAACATAAAACTATTAAAAAGGATCTTTATCAATGCTATTTTGGAAGTGTAGATAAAAGTATCTTGATCTATTCTGAGAACCCTAACCATAGTGAACTAGTTCATGATATCTGAATCTATTTGTGGAATAACTTGCTGTCAACAATCCTCATTATCGAATAAAAGCTTCAATCTATGCTATAATCCAGGTTCAAAGTATTCCAAGGCTAGAATAAAAAGGTTTAAAAAATTAAATGGTCAATAGAAACAAAGGATCGAATCAAATATATGTTTTATATCTATAATTTCTCTTATTTATCCATTGAACATTCCAATGTTGAATTCCATGTATCCCAAAAACTATAGTCGCACTGTCCTATTATAAAAAAACCCAAAATATACAATTTTTTAGATATATTGAAGTATCATCTTACCATATAGAATTTGGCTCTCTTTGGCATAACATTGGTATTGTTAAAATTGAAATATACCATATCTAATATTGGGTAATGTTGTTTTGAGGTTTAATAGGATCCTAATACATATATTTCATGAAATATACCTCTTTTCAATCATTATCTTTTCAAAAATTCATCCATATAATGGTATGAATTTTCATTGGTTTGGAAAATTCTATTTCAAATCACTTAAGAACTTCTTTTTTTTGTATTTTGATTTAGAAACATATGTCCTATTATTTCCTTGATTCACCTATAAACCAAATAAAATGATTAACTCACCAATCATTGACATCCTGATATTGTAAGACAAAAGATCCACAAAAAAGCATTGTGATTTTTCGAATCCTCAAATATTATATCTTCATCATATATTAGTACTAATATCATTTAATCGTTATCCTTCTTGTTATGTAGGTTGTGATGAACTATTCATATCTTAATGAAAATCATTCTTAGGTATTGATCCAACCTTAAATTACATGTCCTTAGTGATTTTGTTATCTTATAAAATTAATTCTTTAACTGCAAAACCATTATCTCATTTTCATCCATAATAATCCCATCCAGTTTCACAATGTATACACCTACCTTATGTAATCTATTGAGGAATGTAGATTTGAAACCTATTTGATATAATTTTAACTACATTTTCATTGAAATGAAAAAATTCAAATAGATTCCAATCGGGCTATGGGAGTAAAATTATCAAAAATATAAATGACTTTGATCTATGAATTCCGCTTTTAAACTATCCATTCATTATTTTGAGAAACTTTTACATAGTCATTGATTTTATTATAGTACACCCAATTTGTTCTGATTGAATTTTTGTCTTCCAGACCTGGATCAATTTCCCAAGTCAGATTGTGGAAATTCTGATCAACCACCTCATGCATATATGTGATCCATTGTTCATCCTTATTATATGCTCAAAATTATTTTGTATTTTCTTCAAAGATATGAGGTTTTATAGAGTCTTACTCCTCCGACTTTTCTATGAAACCATTCGATCACAAATTTAATTTTATTAATTTATTTTTTCCACGCTGGTACTTCTTATAATACAACTTCCAACCTCACCAACTTCATCTCTATAACATTTATTATTGCAATTATTTTCTTGAGACTCATCCCCAAAATGTTTTTTCATTCTTTTACAACTATGACCGTTAATCATACCCTGAATGACTACTACATAGAGTATTTAATGAAGCATAGGTGCATGTCCACAAGAGATGAAGGATGTGTCTCAAACAATAAACATGAAATGATGAATGTCTATGAGATGAGTTTATGAGGATGAAAATTCACATTAACCTTAACGTTAGAATAAATTTATTGGATAACACCTACCATATTGGTGTAATTCTTTTCATAGATTTAAGACACCATTTTCTTCAAAGAATACTAAAAGTAATTGAAAAATAAAATCAGGGGTTTCCATTCGTAGAATTATCTATAACAATATCCTTTGATAATAAATTTCATATGTGTATTTATTTATTTATTTGAAAAAATTAATAATTTTAATACCCAACATGATGAATATTAATTGAAAATTGAGTAAATCTAATAATTTAACAAAAGAGTATGAAGATGGAGTTAAAGAGTTCAGTAGGTTTTCAATAGATCATGTATAAGACCATTCTGAAATCTTGTTCATGTGTTTACAATGTTTTTATTCAAGGGTAATTAGTATAGAGGAGTTCATATTTATCAATTTTCTTCAATTTTCCTCCACTACCATTCTAGGAAGAGAAACAATACTGTCTCTTCTCAATCATTAGGATAATGTTGATGTTTGTACTATAAAATCATTGTCCATGGAATTAATTTACTGTTTTGATTTTATGATAAATTTATTTATTTATATTACTACTCACAAAAGTATTTGTTTCTTATATAGGTCGATTAATATTTTTTCTATTTTGGGAGGTATATCAATTGTTAATGACTTAATTTACCCAAACATCAACGAAATTATTCACCCTTAGAACCTTTCCAGGTTCTACAAAAAAATAATTAGTCTCATTATTGGGTACATGGGATGGTTGATAATTTTGAACAATAATATGAGAGGTACATTTAACAATGGTGTTGGGTTTAGGATGGACCAATTCATTGATCTGAAAAATATATTTCATAATTTTTCTCAACTATTTCCAATTATCTATTAGATGAGTATAAATTCATATTAAAAAACAACAATTATTAAAAAATTTATTACTAGATTCATTGACCAGACCATTAAAAGGATGATGGTTCTTCCTCAATACCTCAACTCTAAAAACCTTATCTATAACATCAATCAATGTAATGGTTACCACAGGTGGAGTCTCTTTAAAAAGATTAAATTACTCTCCCCCTAGCTTTAAGGGTATTTATACCCATTTTGACAACAATTAAAACCCATGTAGTTTCTAAGAAAGGCATTCCTAGGATTATCGATACATTTTTGTCACATCCCTTTTGAAGGATAAGAAAATCAATTGGAGGGGTGATATTTCTTATGTAGTCAAAATAAAATCATTAATATTACATAAGTAAAATTAAGTAACTTATCATCCAACTCTATATAAACATTAATTGGATTAAATTCACTAAGAAACATATTTTTAAATAAAGAGAAAGGCATAATATTGATACGAACTTGTATGCATCGAAGATATTTTATTCACTATCATTATCCTTGTTCTTCAGAGTAGGAAACTCTAGAGGGTGTTGAATTGTGTTCATATACAAATTTTGGTTAAATAATTTATTTAAAGATCCCTCATATTTAAAACAAATCAGGCCAGTTAATCAATGTAATAAATTTCTAATAGTTTATCTATTCAATTAATGTATTATAAGATTGATTATTTCTCAGTTATAACAATATTTGATATTGATATAACATTTGAAAATAATTTACTAAATCAATGAAGTTATAATTACTATCCAAGACTAACTATCAAAGTGAAACATGTTTTTTTGAATTACAAGTTAAAACAGAGTCAACTAAATTAGAAAAACACATTGGATTAAAACCAGTGGTTCAATCTCAAGAAAAGACATAATACACTCCACTTGGTGATCAACTAAGACTATGAAAAATATATATTATTCTTTTATCGAAAACATCGGTCTGTGTTTACATAATAGTTTATAAGACTTTTCAAGTAACTAGACCTCTACCATAGTTCTATGTGGGAAATATAACCACCAGGTCACAGAGGAAATCTTCTAGAGTTATACATTGGTGAAACAATTTGTAAAATGATATTGGTGTAAGTATATCTTGTATCCTATAGTTATGTGCTGGAGACAATGTCTTTTTTTACATATATATGAACACACAAATCGAAAGATTAACAAAAAACACATAAAAGACTATAATATAATAATAAGGGATTATAAATGCACTAAGTGTTGTGTTTTTATTCTGGACTTCTAGTATGTAACAAATTTTTTGTTAGGGTCCTCTTCTGAAAGTAAACTCAGAAAGAGAGTATAATGAGTTATGTGATTTGGTTTTTAGTTCATCAAGTTGTTCTTATTATTTTCTTTTTGTTACTGCTACAAGGATTTTAGAAGCATTGATGCAAAGAAAAATATCTACAATAAAAAAGAGTTTTCTTCATGTTTTCTTTTAAGGGTTCTTACATGAATGTTTTTTCACTCTAACGTCTCTTTCTATAATCACTTCCACGCATTATCGATTGTACACCACCTTGTATTTAATAATTGGGTGTTTCTGTTATGTCTAATAAGGAGAAAAATCTACAACACTCATACATCTTACTATCAGGTTTCATGTTTACAAAATATCATTGATTATTTCAGTTTCATTAAATCACTCAGATATGATCGTTAGAATAAACAAGTAAATTTAATTGAAAAAGGTAGAAAAATGGTTAAGGAATGGTGTCACAGTTGGTGGTGATATAGAATTGGTGCCACATTCTTGGTGTATTGTTATGATGTCATAGAACTAGCGTTATGGAAATGATTTCTAGTCCTTTTTGAATTTTAGAACCAGTGGCATTATTATGGTGTCTGGCCCTTTGCTATTTCGGGAACCATTAGTATGGTTACGTTGTCTAGTGCTTTGTAATTTATAGAACTAGTAGCTTGATTACAGTTTCTGGTCCATTGATAATTCTAGAATTTGTATCATGGTTACAGTTTCTAGAAAACAGTGTGTCCGGTAACAGTTTCTAGTCCTTTGTCTAAATCTTGAATGGTTGTAGTATCTTGGAAATGGTTCCTGAGGTAACAGTGTCTAGTCTATTGTCAAAATTTTTAATTATTTGTGATGAAATGGTATTAGGTCCATTTTGAGAAAAAGATTCAATGATAATGCTATCATGAAAATTGTATCATGGACATTGTCGATTTCTAAACTAAATTGTGAGACAGTTTGGCTAGAGAAATGGTGTCTCATACTTTGTAAACAATTTACCATCTATCTTAATAAATAATACTCAAAAAATAGATTATGGTTAAAAAAAAGCATAATAGAACATATTAGAACATTATTAATCATGATTTAAAGGATCTAATAATCATTTACATGATTTTCATGATATACATGATTTCCATGATTTTTGGGCATTTAAACAAGTGGATTCTAACAATCTCGAACCTTTTTTTGATAAAAATTCATAACATTTACAATTAATATATTTTATAAAGGAATAAATAGATTCATTATCATATCAAGGTATTAGAAAATAAATATAAGAAATAACATATTTTTTCTTCTTCTCTAAAAATGTTTCTTTTCACTTAAGTTACTAAATGTCAGTGCTTATTTATCCCCCTTTTGAATTATCAAAAAGAGAGTAAGAAAATAGAAAATAAACAAAATTAGAAAGTGGATAAAATATAGATCACTTTTAAAAGAAAATAATGACATATTAGTGTGACTATCAAAAAAATAGAATACATCACATCCCTATAAAAAATTATCCTTAACATCTATTCAGACTCTACACCTTTCACTTTTTCATTTGTAGAGATTACAGAATTAGAAGTAAAAGGTGTGAGGAATATGAGTTTGTAGATGTAGTAGTAAGGTAAGGAAATGAAACTTCTTCAATTATAGAAGGGGAAATGGTTTTCCTAGTGGAAGAAGGAGGCAAATATTATTCGACAATAACAAGTATGATCCGGCTCTAGTCCTAAGAAAAATACATTTTTTTAAAGGTTGGGCCCGAAGCCTCAATTTATTATTTGAATTCAAAGACCTCTTTAGACTGGGTAGAGGGAGACCCATTACATAGCCCGAAGGCCCAAGGCCAAGTGGCCTGAATACAAGGCTTGAAAGCCCTTTTTTTCCCAAAGGAACCCTTCGTGAACAGTAATGCTACAGTACCCGCGCTGCTACAGTGCCTGCTACAGTGCTGCCACCGCTATAGTATCTGCTATATTCCCTCTGCCGCTACAGTGCTGTCGCTGATACAGTGTCGCCGCTACAACAGTACCTTCTACAGTGCTGCTATAGTACCTGGGAAATTCTCCCCTGCCCGGATTCGATCCTGGGTCTTTTGGATGCCAAGCAAGAGCCTGTACCACTAGGGTACATGCTCGTTGGCACCTGAGAAAAATACATTTTAGTATGGGAAAATGAAGTGGAGGTAGAAGGATAGTTTGGAGGAGGTAGACCAGTATTCAGAGCAGATGCTATAGGATCCAAGGTGGTTATGCTCTGATCATGAAGATAAGGCATCCATGGATTAATAAAATCTATGATTATTTCACCACCATACTACATAGACTTTTAAAAGTCATCCTTATTTTCCCTATATTTCTTTAAATTATGCTTGAAGTCCATTAGATTCTATACATGAATTTTTATTTCTTAAGTTACATGAGACAACTTTAAATTCTCTACAAGATACATGAAATTGTTGTTCAACTCATTATTTTAATAGATTCTATTGATGTAGTAATCCACATTCATAGATATTTCTTGTTGAGAATCAGTAGAAATTTTAGAGTGAATTCTTATCAAGTCATACGCAAGGTCACTATTCTTAATTATTATAGAGTGTCTCTCCTGATCAGTACCACTCTACAGGGATTGATGTTCTTCAATAAATTATGATATGACCATTTCACTATCCAATGGATTATATGGCTTAGCATATGTAAATAAAGTAGAAATAGTTGATGTGAGATATTTTAGCAGATTTAGAATAGTCTGTAAACATCATTTATATTCATATATAAAATTATTGATTCCAGACAGAAGACCATGAATATTTTTTGTTATTTTTTTTATAAAACACCATTTCATACACATTAATCAATTATGTTTGAATCAATGGTAAAACTTTTAACATCCCAATATTTAATTGTACGTTATCTTTTTAATGTAATTCAATATCTTGCGCTACACACAACACTGAGTTCAAGCGCATCATGGCCTATAAAAATGGCCATTTAAAAAAAAATTATGAATTATATTAACCATATTTTGAATTATATATATATCCTATATAATTTTAACTTTCAACTATCTTATTTATTATACATTATATAAGGACAAATTTAATTTTTTAGATAAAAGATGAATTTTTCAAAAAGGTAGTTTTTCCACCATTTAATGGAAAACCATTTCTAAATCTAATATTTGACAGTATTATATATTTAATTTAATGAAATTAAATACTTCTTTAGATGTGGGACACATAAATTTAGTTTGGATAATTTTTTTGTACTTTTCATATAACATTCATATTTTGGTTAATAGTGAACAATTCTAAATTTTAACTAAAAACAACTTTTTTAATTGAAATAAATTACAATCTTAAATTATGCATTTGATTGGTTTCAAAGAATAATTATATAATTTTTTTATAATTTAATATAATTTAGTCCATTGTAAAAAATTTCACATTTAAATTTGATATAAACACGTGTCGATCATTTGATTGTTTTTACTTATTAAAAACATGCATTTTGGTTTTGACAATGGAAAATAATTTTAAATTAATTAATTAATCACCTATGTTTAAAATTTGGTAAAAAACATCAATTTTGAATTTGAAATATAAAAATTATATTAGGTTTATTGTTTAGTATTTTTCTGAAAAAATTCAATTTTTGATGATTTGTGAAAAACACTACGTTATTATTTAAAATTGTCGTCTTATTTTATAAAATTTATATTTTTATTTAATTCATTTTAATGTAAAATTACATACATAATAACTGTATTAGTAAAGTATAATTCATTTGAGTCATTTTATAATAATATTAGAAATATCAAATTTTATTGAAGTTTTTAACATCTTTTACCCACCTTCTAAGAACATTTGCAAACTTGCATAAAACATAATTTTACTACTTATATGGATTTTATTTCAAAAATTAGAGACACATGGTTGACATCATCAAGTAAAATTTTGTTCTATAGAATGGAAATAATTTTTGGTGAACAGTTACATTTGAATTTCATTTACCAGAGTTATAAATAAATTGTGTAATTAATGGTAAAAATGATATTATATTTACCCTAACACTAGAACTTATTCTATTGGATAAGTGTTTTTGACTAATATAAACTTTAGGAAGAAATTAATATCCTTTTTATCCTCTTGGATTAGATTTTGACATTTATTATGTTTTATTTAAAGAAGACTTAAAAGTGTTAAATTCAAATATTTATAAATAAATCATTTTTAATACAGGGTTATACATATGATAAATTTAACAATACATATTCATTAGAAATAAA
This sequence comes from Viscum album, assembly GCA_963277665.1. Lineage (NCBI taxonomy): Eukaryota > Viridiplantae > Streptophyta > Magnoliopsida > Santalales > Viscaceae > Viscum > Viscum album. The sequence goes on from OY728152.1 coordinate 1,773,313,759, forward strand.
AGAATATTTCTGAAAACATGTTATTTTATTTATAATTTCTAGAACTTAAATAATTAAATTTATTTATGACACAATGATGATGCAGTAATTACCTTATAAATGATAGTTTAAAATAATTGATATTATAAATATTAATATAAATGAAAATTGTGACTTTTTATTCATATCATCAATTTAATAGGTTAATATTACATGTTAGGGTTGATTCAATTAATTTTTTTTGAAGTAATAATGTTGTTATGACTTTCTCAAAAACCAAATACTAAATAGTGTCAAAATTGATAATAATGTGTTTTGAAAACAAATACTATTTTATTAGATTATATATTGTTCCTAAAAGTAAATGGTTTGGCCAAAGGACTTATTTAATTGTATATATGTCATTAATGAACCACATTAGGTTATATTATAATTTTATAGTATGTTTATTAACCATATAGTGTCTGGATAAAAGAAGACATTGTAAAGGTCGGACTATTTAACTTAGAGTTAAATCTAAAAGATAAGGTTAATTTGTTAACATAAACATATATAAAACCTATTGGGTGAGATTTTTTCAACCCATACCCACCTTATCATTGAAATAAATTTAATTTTATCTATTATAAACCAAAAATTGTTTTATAATAAATTAATATTTCATGATTTTCCTAAAATGTCCCTCCCCTCTATTATAAATGGGTACTTCCCCTTCTCTAAACATCACACCTCCAATGCAATTGTATTGGCCAAAACCTGATCAAATATCCTCCCAAATACCCTCACATCAACCTAGATTCCTTACATTGATTCGAAATCCATCCAATATGTCTCTATTTTCAAATCAAAAGGAAGTACGTGAAGAAGAGGTAATTATTTGTCACCTCATTAAAATTTCATTTCCACTTATAATACTTATTTCTTTGTTATTTACATAATTAAATAATAACTCAAGTACCTTATACATGATGAAATGTTATTATAAATATGGCACAACCAAATTAATTATTATATATGTCCTATGAATGATAAAGTTGCCATGCATGCGTATGTACGGCTTACCGTCTCCACATTGTGGTGTTGTTTGTTATTCAATACCACATTACATGGATGGATATGATAATTAGAATAATTAATGTAAATAATTAATATAACTTGATAATTTTTTAGTATATATAATATAAAATCCAATTACACACTATTTCAACATCAGTAGAATGATAATTCCACTCGTGCATACGTATGGCTTAACATCGCCGCGATTCGATGAGACTCATCTTCATCGATCACCATTCAAGAATTTTTATAAAAATATATATATATATTGATTATTTTTGAGGTATATGAAATAATATTTCTGTTGGAATAATATATATTTATATAGATAAATATATTTCATTTACTTACTTCTACATTATACTTTAAGAAAACGGAAACAACATTCATGTGTATATACGAACTATAGTTTCCATGAATGATGTTTTCATTTCATATATCTATCTATTATACATAATTATATTCTGGATATATATATGATATATAAATCCCGTTATATATTATGGATTTAGGTAAATCATGATCTAATTGATACAATCAATAATAAAGAATTAAAACTTGTATGATAAATAAACTGATTATTACTCAAAATGTTAATTTATTATGGGTATTATTATTAAATGGGTTGTATAAGGTCATAAATGAATCATATATGATATGATAAATATTAATATGATTTTGGTATAATTTAATAACATTATATGGTCATTATACGTGAGGTTAATCACACCATTGGCTAAAGGAAAGTATAATGTAAGGGTTAATTCCTCAAATTAATTATTATCTTAGATTGTTTTTGTGTCTGTTTTTACTGGGACATATTTATAATCCATGTCCATGTTTCATTATAGAGTTTTCAAAAGGATTATTGTTAAGGTTCCCTTTAACTAAAACATCATTTTAAATGGTTTAAATATTTATTCTTCTAAATCATTCTCATTATGTCCAGGAATTCAAAATGGTTTTAAGGATTTAATTATATGGACATGAATGTTTTAAATGTTAATTTCTTTAAAAATATTCTATGTGGTATAGGACACATTTATTAAAAAATTTATTTTAAATACATTCCTTTCTAAATTGTGTGCCTATTAAATTATTTCCTGAATAAGGAATATTTCTCTTAAAGGGATTTACTGATCATTTTCAACTACGTCAATATCCCATACTAGATATTATTCTTGATTACAGATTATTTATTATAATACAATGTTATTAATTGTATTGAATGAGTTATTATATATATGACTATGGATGTGTGGTTTTTATTACATTCATGGTTTACAGTTAATGTATTGAAATTTTTAAGATAGTTTTAATATGAATGTTTATGTTATGTTCACCGTTTTTATATGAGGAATGAATTGGACTTAGTATGTGAAAAGAGGGGCCCGATATAGCCACTTGATGCATCTGTAGGTCTCAAGAGACTAATTATTTTCTTAGAACAAGTCCATGAAAAAATATTTATTTGTAGTCTTGGCATGAGACATTGACAATGTTGTAATGATGTCTGACAATATGCATTCCCTCATTAAGAAATTAGTTATTACATGTGATTATTTGATAAGTAGAATACCCATGTCCATGTTCATATGGTATTATTTGATTTTTTTCCATATTAGGTTAATGTTTATGTTTAAAATCATGTTTTCTTTTTTACACATATTTTCTTAAAAGTTTATATATTATGCTAAATTATTTACCCTTACTGTGCATCAGAGATCACCCATTTCATATGTTTTGTTTTCCTAGTATTACAAGAAGTGTATTATGATTGATATGTTTGGTTAAGATAGGGGAATAATGGATTTATTAAAGGATTGTTTATTTTTTTCTTATATCTGAATGTGTAATGTATTGTTTTTTTATTTTATCAATTTTCCAAGACTGCAAAACTGATCAGTCCTTCGGGACATCCTTCCTTGTAATCATGTTACTGTAATAAATTAATGCACAAGATATGTGCTTCTAGAGTCAGGGTGTTACATTGGGTATCAGAGGAAGTATATAAATTTCCATAGAAACTAGATTTAGATAAATTATGATTAGGAAAAATTACACTAAGATATACTTTGAAGATTAGTATAGAAGAAAATACAAAAAAATTGTAATGTAGATATTATGTGGTGTTTCTAAGTAATAAATACCTATCTGGAAACTAACAGTGGGCGTTGATCTGGAACAGATGTTCCTAGGAGTTAAAAATCCACAAGGAGTTTAGGGCTTTACCTAGGTTATCCCAGAACATGAAAATACGCCGTATTTCACAACAGGATCAACACTCCTCGGGGATATGCATAGGATAATTTCCATTTTTTTTACATATCATTATGAAGGATTTATTTGTAAATATGTCTGTATTTAAACCAAGGTTATGATTATGAGACTCTATGTATATTAATAATCAATTAATGATGTGATTTTTTATTGATTTTGGATTATATATTATTTTATGATCTAACCTAGTATATATTTTCATTTAGAAATGGATTCCATTATAAAGAATGAGAACTCAAGAAATACACTTGATCAAAAGAGTAAGAAGAACCATATCTTTCATAGTCGTGCACCATCATTTAGAATGGATATTGTCTCCCATGTATTTGCTTTATATGAAGAAATAGTATCATGTGTTAATAAGATAAGTAAATAATTCTATATGTCCAAGGGCTTTGATAGGAATCCAGAAAAGAATAGGATGGAAATAAAAATATAGATAAAGGGAAGAATGAAAATAAGGATTTTCCCACATGTGATTACAGTAGAACGTATCACTGTGGTAAATGCTTGAAGGGAATGTGAGTATCTTATAAGTGTGGAAAAATGAAAACCATGTTCGTGATTTCAAGGGAAAGAAAAATGTTTCAAATGTACAATGATTCATATTCAATGAGTCGGGACACTATATGAATCAATGTACCACTAATCAAAGTAATCCTCAAATGGTGCTATTGGAAAATAATCAAGTTATGATACTACCGTAAATGAAGAGGAATGATTAGTGTTTTTATGTTTTTATAAATGAATTATGGCATTTGAATGTTGTATCAATGATGTACAAGTTTTATGAATTATGGAAAAAATTAGGATTTTAATAAAGTACAATTTCATTGAGTATTTGAGATTATATGGTTCTATGAAATGTAACTCAATACCATGTTAATAATTTTGAAAAATATATGTTTCAAGAAAAGTTAAAAATTCATATTGTTTTGATATCGAGTTAGTGATTTTGGAATAAGATAAGAATAATTTGGATAAATTATATTGTATATTATTGACTATTTTGAAACTAATTAATGGTATGTTTATTCCATCATTGTTGGAGATTAGGAATTTTTTGGATTTAAGGTGTATATCCAGTATTCTATGTTTTACAGAATGAATAAAGAGGAACATACCTATTCAAATAAGGGTTTATTGTAATTCAGGTTGTTACTATGTTTTAATAGAAAACATGATAAAGTTATTCACATGTTGTTATGTGATAAAATAGGTCTTCGTTATGTTATTTTTTCCTTTTTTATAATGGTTTGTACTGTGAGTTTGGACACAATTATGTTGGATAAGTCTAAAGGATGGAATTGACTAAGTTGAACACTTGATATTTTTTTGAGGTTAAAGTATTATTTATTGAATACTTTGACCCAACCTTTTGGTTTTCAGTAAAAATTTTGAGGATTAAGGGGATAGTTGTGGACCACAGGATTTATCCAATGTCTTTCAGGCCTAAAAATCATTTTTGAACAATCATTTCCTAGTGTATGGGATGATGTAAAAAAAGATAGAAGCACTACCAAATAATGAGAATAGGATTATGATAGGTAATGAAATAAAGTATGTTTTCTTGAGTTCTTATATTTTTATTAAATTAATCCATCCTCTTAAAAAAATAATGTATCTAAAAAACTATGACATCCTAATACCATATTATTTTTTGAACCGATGATACATTAAATCATCATAGATTGAAGGATTTTGTCCCTCTATTTATCATTTATTGTTCAGTTGTTTGTCATTGATGGCCTCAATAACTCCCTATAAATGTTTACATTCCCCCCAATTATGTGTCTCTAATTTCCACAAATGTTCTCCTATTCTCAATCTTTATTTGGTGGGGACTTTTTCATTTCACTTTCCATCTTATTAAAATTAAATTTTATTAACACTACTTTTTATGTTGGTTTTCCATAAAAGTATTTTCTATTATCAAAATTTTATTTTTTATGAACAATTCCAAATTTTAAGGATGAAATTTATTGATGGATGGGAAAATATAACACCCTAATATTTCATAGTACTTTATATCTTTAAAGTAATTCAATAGCTTGCGCTACATGCAATACCGAGCTCAATCGCATAACGACCTATCAAACTAGCCATTTAAAAAGAGGTTATTAATAGTATTAACCAATTTTGAATTTTATATATATCCTATATAATATTAACATTCATATTTTGGGTTTCATATACACAATATATGAAAAAAGGCAAATTTTTAGGAAAAAGAAGTATTATTCAAAAATGTTGTTTTTCCACCTTTTAATGAAAATCCATTTTTTAAATCCAATATATGTCAATTTTATATATTAAATTTAATGAAATTAAATTATTTTTTATAATTTGGAAATAAAAAATTATTTTGGATAAATTTTTATTACTTTTCTAAAAACATTAAAATTTTGATGAATATTGATAAATACAAAATTCTATTTGAAAACAAGTTTTTTTATATAAATTATTTATAATGTTAAATTATTAATTTGAGTTTTTTATAGTATTATTTGATTATGTTTTTATCATTTAATATAATTTAGGTCATTATTGAAAATTTCACATTTAAATTGTACATAAACACATGTAAATCTTTTGATAGTTTTTACTACTTAAAAACTCGATTTCTGTTTTTGGAAATATTAAATAATTTTAAATTAATAAATTTAAATTATATGTTTTAAATTAATAAAAATATAAATAATTTTTGAATTTAGAATATCAAAATTATATTCGAGTGAATTGTAAGTTTTTTTTGAAAATATTCAATTTTGTATGAATATTAAAAATAACGCGTTATTGTTTAAAACTGAAATTTTGTTTAAATAATTAATATTTTTATTTAAAATTATTTTAATTTCTAAATAGATACATAATACCTATATTAGTACAATTTTATTCATTATAGTCATTTTAAAATAAGATTATATATATAAAATTTTATTGAACAATTTAACGTCTTTTACCCACCTTCTTAGAACATTTTCAAATTTCAATTAAACGCAATTTTAACATTTCTATGAATTTAAATTCAAAAATTTGAGACACAAGATTGAAATTAGTAAGTAAAATGGTGTTCACTAGGATGAAAATATTGTTTGGTTAATAGTAACATTTGAATTTTAATTACCACGGTTAAAAGTAAATTGGGTGGTTATAAGGAAAAATGATATTATAATTACCCTAACCCAAGTACTAATTCTTTTGGATATGTGTTTTTCGAAAAAAATAAACCTTAGGAAATAAATATGATCCTTTTGACCATCTTGGATTAGATTAAGAATTTTATTTTATTTTATTTAATGAAATGTAAAATGTGTTAAAATAAAAATATAATAACTAAACCATTCTTAATATAGAGTTATACATAAAATAAAATAGACTGAAAATATTCATTATAAAGATAAAAATATTTCCTACGTTGTGATATTTTATTTATAATTTTTTTCATTATTTATTTAAATTTATTTATGATACAATTATGATGAACTAATTACCTTATTAATGATGGTTTAAAATAATTGATATGATAAATATTAATATATATGTAAATTTAGACTTTTAATGAATTAAAAAAAATTTCAAGGTTAATATGACATGTTAGAGTTGAATCAAAGAATTAATTTAAAAGTAATATTGTTGTTATGACTTTCACAAAAACCACATACTAATTAGTGTTGAAATTGTTATAAATTAGTTTTTAAATCAAATACGTTTTATTAAATTATATAATAGTCCAAAAAATAAAAGGTTCTACCAAAGAACTTATATAATGGTAGATATGTCAGAAATTAACCACTTGAGGTACTTTTGGAAGTTTTTTGTAATTATATTTACCATATTGTGTTAGAATTCAAAAAAAACATGGTAATATATAAACTATTTTACCAAGAGTAAAATCTAATAGATAAGGATAATATGGTAACCTAAACTTGTAAAAAACCTATTGGATGAGCATTTTTCGTATATTTACAACCATAGTCTCAATATAAATTCATTTGGAGTTATTCTAATCCCTAAATTATTTTAAAATAAATTAATATTTCTTGTTTTTTCTAATGCGTCCCTCACCTCTCTTTTAAAAGGGTACTTCCCCTTCGCTTAACTTCACACTTCCAAAGCCATTTTAATCAGCAAAAAACTGCTACAATATCTTCCCTACTACCCTAAATTAAACCTAGTGGCATTAATTTTCTCATAAATCCATCCCATATATCCCTTATTTTCAAATCAAATGGATGCACCCAAGGAAGAGGTTGTTATTTCATCACATCTTTCAAAGTTCTTTTATTATAATTCTTCCTATTTCATTATTATTGACATATTAAAATAATAAATCTAGTAACATATACATGTGGAGGTGTTATTATAAATATGGTACAACTATATTCATTATTCTATCAATCCTATGAATGATTAACTCAACACGCATGCGTAAGTATGACTTACCGTCTCCACATAGTGTTGTAGTTTATTATTCTATAGTAAATTACATGTATGGATATAATAATGTGTATAATGATTATAAATATATAATATTACTTGATAATGTTTCTTTTTATATAATATAACAATCCATTAAACCTTGTTTCACCATCAATATAATGGTATTGTCGCTCGTGCGTACGTACGACTTACCATCTCCACGACGCGAAGAGATTAATTTTCAATGATCACCCTACAAGAATTTTTATAAATATATATATATATGTTGATTAATAATGAATTATATCAATTAATTTTCTACTATAATAATATATTTTTATTTAAATAAATATATGTCATTTACATACATTCATTACATATTATAAGAAAACGGAAACAACGATCATGCGTGCGTACATATAACAATCTCTATGAACGGTGTTTCCATTTCATATATCTATGTATTTCCATATTTAATTATGAATATATATTATATATAAATAATTATTTATATTCTAGAAGTAGGTAAATAATGATCTATGTGATATGGTTGAGAAGAAGTTAAAACACATATGATATTGAAAGCAATTATTACCCAAAATGTTATGTTAATATAGAAATTATTATTAAATGGGTAGTATATACTCATAAATGAATAATATATGATATCATAAATATTAATATTGTTCTGTTATAATTTATTAACATACTATGTTCATTATACAGGATGTTAAACATACCCTCGACTAAAGGAAAGTATATAGTAAGTGTTAATTCCTTAATCACATTATTATCTGAGATTGCTTTTGTCTCAGTTTTTAGTTAGACATATTTATTATCCATTTCGATATTTCATAAAAGTGTATTCAAAAGGATTATTTTTAAGGGACCCATTATCTAAAATATCTTTTTAAATGGTTTAAATAATTATTCATCTAAATCATTCTCATTAATGTCTATGTTTTCAAAATGGTTTTAAGGTTTTATTTATCTGGGAATAAATTTATTAAAATATTAATTGATTTCAAAAGTTTCAAGGTGGTATGGGACACTTTGATTCAATAATTTTAATTAAATATCTTCCCTTTAAAATCTTATGACTTTTATATTATTCCCTGAAAAGGGGATATTTATCTAAAAGAGTTTTACTGGCCATTTTCAACAATGTCAACATACCTTACTATAAATTATTAATGATTGATGTTTATTTAATATAATACAATGTTCTATATTTTATTGAATGATTTATGATATATTTGACATTGGATGTACCATTTTTATACAATTCATGATTTAAGGTTAAGTTATTGACATTTTATATGATACATTTAATATGAATCAATTAGACATGTTCACTCTTTTCATATGATGAATACATTTGACTTAGTATGTGATGGGCGGGGCTTGCAATAGAACCTAGATGCATCAGTAGGCCTCATGAGACAAATTAGTGTCTTGGCATAGTAGGTTGACCCAATTGTTATATGTAGTCTTGTCACGAGGCCTTGACAATGTGGTTATGATGTCCAACATTATTCATTCCCCAGATATCAAATAAGTTATTACATGTGATTATTTGACCTGTAAAATATCCATGTTAATGATTATATGGTAATGTTTGATATATCATTTTCTTATTATGTTCATGTTTATGTTTAAAAGTATGTTGTTTTTATTACACATCTTGACATAAATGTTTTTAGCTTTTGTTAAATTATTTACTATTTCTGAGAATTTATGATCACCACATTCTTATGTTTTATTTTTTTAGGATTCCAAGAAGTGTATTATGATTGATATGTGGGTTTAAGATAGGAGAAAAATGTAGTTCTCAAAGGATTATTTATGTTTTGTTTTATATTTGAATGTGTAATGTAACATTTATGTCTGTAATATAATTTATAGCACTATTAAACTGATCAGTCCATTGGGACATTATTTTTTATAATCATGCCAATGTATTAAAATAATGCACTGGCACCATGCTTCTGGGATCAGGGCATTAAAAAACCTCTTCTGGGATCATATAATCATCATCCTTACTATGATGTGCAACAAGGGCTTGAACAACTTGAAAGTATTTACTCATTCTCTCAACCATGGATTTTAATTTTTAACCACAGAACAGAACAACATATTTTGAACCTAAACTTCTTAAGGATCATGAAGCTTCTAGGGTTTGATTTTCTATATGATTTTCTCTAGAATAATGAAACATCCCTTTAATTCTGATTGTTTATAGTATCAGATTGAGAGTTCATGAGAATTTCAAAATCAGAAAAAAAAATTGTATCATAGAACATTCAGATATTATAAACTTACATAACAATGAGTTTCTAGAGCACGTTCAGGTGTATGAACAAAAATAGGTTCTAGTTTCTTATCATATATAACTGTTGGGACTATTATCTACTGAAACACATTTGAAAGATCCAACCACTTAACTATAATTCCTTGTGACTCATCAACATCAAAATACCAGGGAAACATGTTCTAGGTATCCCTAGAACATGAGTCCCCTGGATTTGGAACTATAATCCTTTCTCCTACTCAATCAAATGAATCTATTATAGTACTGAGAGACTCAATCTCTTGAAAAATTTCTACACCATCTTATCTATCAGATTCAATCACATATCTTGCTAATTTAAAAGAATTATCCATTATTTCATCATTGGATAAAATCACTGATTTTTCTACATTATCTTTTTTTTGTTTCCAAGAAGAATCATGCTCTTACACATCCGCATTTTCTTATTCATATTTAGCAACATTTCTATTGTCAACAGCTTCACCCTTTATAACATAATTTTGATAACCTTAAGTGATTGGAGACTCTCTTAACATAAGTTTTGAAAATTTTAACACCCTAAGCATCCACGGTACACTTGTCTTTGATTAATACAGTAGCGTGTGTTGTACGCAACTTCGAGTTCTAACACACGTCGACCAATCAATGTAGTTGTTATGAATAGTAATAACCACATTTTGAAATTCTATAAATATTATATCTCAAAATAGACTTCATTTTTGGTTTCGTAATATCGAAATTATCCTAGGGTGAAATTTTGGTACCTTTCGGATAACTTTCATATTTTGATGAATAGTGAAAATTACTAAATTTTAATTAAAAACAACTTTTTTAATCGAAATAATTAATATTGATAAATTATTAATTTTAATGGTTTTAAAGTATATTTATAATATATTTTTACCATTTAATACAATGTTGGTCATTGGACACAATTTCACAATTAAACTAGACATAAAAAGTGCCAATCTTTTGATAGTTATTATCTCTTAAAAACACGCTTTTTGTTTTAACAAAAGAAATTAATTTTAAATTAATTTCTGCCACTTATGTGTTTTGAATTTGGGAAAATAGACTCCATATTTGGAATCAGGATGTCCAAATTGTGTAAATAGGTAACTTTTATTTTTAGACATTCTGAATAATTACTTCGGTAAATATTTTATTTACCATGGTTACAGGGTAAATCCGGTAAATAAGGGTTAACAAATAATATTATAATAATACTAAATTACCCTAAAACGTGTACTAACCATATTTTGTGATACATGACCGACCATGGGAATCCTTGGGTCGATTTTAGGTCCCCATGGAGCCACTTGTAGGTGATAGGGACACTTTATTTTAATTATGATAAAATAAATACCAAAATGACAAAATGATATATCTTTTAGAAAAAATTTTTTACATAGGGTTATATATTTTGGATTTTAGATTATAAATATTCATTATAAAGATAAAAATATTTCCTACATAATGATATTTTATTTATAATTTTTAGACAATAAATAATTTAATTTATTTTTGACACAGTGATGATGCAGTAATTACCATAATAGTGAAAAATTAAAATATTGATATTATAATTACCCAAATAAATATAATTTGAGACTTTTTATCAATTAAACTAATTTTATAGGTTAATAGGACATTATAGGATTGATTTAATTAACTTTTTTTGAAGTAATCATTCTGTTATGATTTTTACAAAAATCAATTATTAGAAAGTGTCAAAATTGACATAAAAGAGTTTTTAAAACAAATATTATATTATTAATTGATATTAAAATACTAAAAATATAATGTTCCGCCAAGAGACTTATATCATGATATGTATATCATTAATGGACCACTTGAGGATCTCTTGGATGTATATAGTATGTTTATTAACCATATAATAAAAAAATACAAAGAAACATTGTAAAAGTGAAACTAATTAACTAAGAGTTAATACTTAATGATAAGGTTAATATAGTAAAAAAAACCTGTATAAATCCTATTTTTTGAATGGTTTTCGACCTATACACACCTTAAACTCTAAATAATCCACTTTGGAGCCATTAGAAACCGAATCTAAATTTATTATAAAGTAATATTTCTAGCTTTTCCAAAGGTTCCCCTCACCCCTCTTATAAAAGAGAACTCCCCCATCTCATTAAGTCACACCTTCAAAACCTTTTGGTTCGGCCAACCCCTGCCCAAATACTCTCTCAACTTCCCTAAATACATCCTAGAGGCCTTACTTTATCCAGAAAACCACCCTAAGGAGCCCTTTTGATCAAATCAAAAAGAATAACCTGAAGAAGAGGTAATAATTTCACCACCCTTTTTCAAGTTCCTTTCTTCTTCCACTTCTTCTTTCATTGTTATTTCTATTCTAAAATAATAACTCCAGTATCTTATATATATTGTGATGTTATTATAAATATGGTACAACCATATTCAGTATTCTATCCATTCTTTTAATGGCATGTCACCATACGTGCGTACGTACGGCTTACCGTCTCCACGTCGTGGTGTAATTTTCATTCAATAAATTATTATTTGGATGGTTAAAATAATGATGTGTAATTCATGTAAATAATAAATATAACATGATAATTATTCTTTATATATGATATAACATCCAATTATATATTATTTTAAAATCAAAAGAATGATATTGTCGCTCGTGCTTACGTACGGACTACCGTCTCCAAGAACGCGATGAGATTCATTCTCCATCGTATCCATTCAAGAATTATTCTCATTTAATGATTAAAAATAATGTTTAAAGATTTGATATAATTCTGTATATGAATAATATACATCCCATAAAAAAATATGACTCAGATAACAATGAATATAAAGGAAAATGAACCCGTTAACACACGAAATGACGATAATTCTAAGATATTGTTAACAAATCAATGTTAAAAGATCATATATGATATCATATTAATGCATATGATTCTTGTATAATTAAATAAAAATTATTTCACCGTTATACAGGAGGTTAACCTACCCTCGACCAAGGAAAAAGTACAAAGTAATGGGTTTCTTATCTGACTTTTAATTCCGTGATATTTCCATTGTTCACCACTTATTTATTGCATGTGGTGTGTGTACTTCCCATGATTGTATTCATTGTGTAATATACTTTAATTTATGGATATTTACATCATAATTGTATGATCCTTCTTTCATGGGTGTATGTTTTTTATTTTACCAAATCGATAAGGTAATTTGAAATTTCAATTTCCACTCATTCGGCTTTAGGCATACTTCATTGATTATTTTACTCCAAGATTATGTGTGGAATCACTATTCATTTCATTAGGTCATAATTTCCACTCCCCTTTCTATGGATATAATTTTTATACACATAATCACTCCATTGATAAATTGTCAAGTCATCGGTATGAACTTGATAAGAGTACTTTAACTCAATCTCCATTTTTGAGTTAAATATCCAATTCATTGGTGTTGTTTTTACAAGAATATGTGTGAATGTCATATGATTGATTTACACTAAATATCCAATAATATTGAGTGTATTTATATTTTTCACACTTAATTATGTCGCTGATTTATCCTTAACCAAGGGATATGGTCTTTATAAGAGAATTCATCTCAATTTACATTCCATTGAGACTTCTTTGTTGTTATACACCAAATCACTTTTATATGGTGTATATAATGTACATTGACATAGTATATCATGAATCCCATTATTCTCATGATATTATAATGTGTTTATTACCTCAATTATTTGTATTCAAGTGTCTCTATTTTGGTTAGAAACTCTAACTAAAATACATTTTTATGTGTTTTAAAGATTTATTCTTCTAAATATTTCTCATTAATATCCATGTTTTAAAAATGGTTTTAAGAATTTATTTATATCAACATTAATGTTTTAAAATTAATATTTCTTTTAAAAGTTTCAAAGTGGTATGAGACACTTTTATTCAAAAATCTATTTTTAAATGGCTTCTTGACAAATAGTGTGACTTTTAAATTATTTCAAGAAAAAAGGGGGACAATTCTCTCTAATAGTTTTGATGATTATTGTCATATATGTCAATATAATTTATTATTCTTGATTGAGATTAATATGATACAACACAATATTCCATATTGTATAGAATGAGTTATGTTTGATTGTGGATGTGCTATTTTTATACCATTCATTATTTGTGGTTAAAGTATTGAAATTTCATATGATAGTTTTAACCCGAATGTTTATGTAATGTTTCAAACTTTTCATATGTGGAATGAATTGGACTTAGTAAGTTACGGGTGGAACCCGCTATAGCTCCTCGATGCATCGGTAGGTCTCATGAGACAAACTAGTGTCTTGGAACAAGGCCTTGAAAAAATCTTATTTGTAGTCTTGGCACGAGGCCTTGACTATGTGGTTATGATAGTCTAGTATTATGCATTCCATCATTATGAAAGTGGTTATTGATATTGCATGTTATTACTCGACTAGTAGAATATCAATGTGAATAAGTAAATGGAATTATTTCATTATATCTTTTCCACATTATGTTGAATTTCAAGTTTAAAAGGCTTTTGTTTTAGTTATACATTGTCTTAAGTGTTTATGTTTATCTATGAAAGCTTCTACTATATTTTTATCCTTACTGAGCATCTGAGCTCTCCCATTTCAATGTTTTATTTTTCCCAGGATTATGAATAAGTAATTTATGAATAACCTGCATGGATAGTATTTAAGGGATATGAAGAAAAGATTTTTGTATGATGTAATGTGAACATTATTAATGTATCTAGTCATTCCAAGGATACTAAACAAATCGTTCTTTCAAGACTTGATCTTTCTTATGATCATGACAATGTTATATAATAATGCACCGACTCTGGGTAACTGGGGTCGGGGCATTACAATTGGTATCAGAAGATGTTTTGTACAAAACTTTGAAGCAAGATTTAGATAAACTCTAATTAGATCACATAGACCTAAGAGATAATTTGAGGATTATTATAGAAGAACATACTAGAATTTTGGTATTGTAGATGTTTTGAATGTTTTTCGAGCAATACATCCCTGTCTGGATACGAGCAGGTAGAGGCGGCTCTGGCACAGATGTAACTAGGGGTAAAACACGAAAAAACCGCTTTTATCTAGACTCGAATGGGAACGGGTGCACGACAATTGGCCTTGCTGCACTCTTGGTTACGACACTCCCAGGGGATATTCTTATGATAATTTAAATTTTATTTATAAACTAATTTGAAGTATTTTAATATAAGATGAGAATAAATGACCTTGGTTAGTACTAATTTGTTTCAAATTGAGAATATGGTGTCATTATATCCTCTAAATGATTTTATGACTACTGTTACTCACACAATGCTTTCTAGTTTTATTCAATGGATGGAGTCCAAAGAAGTCATTGTAACTTTGAGAATGATGTACAAGTTGGAAACAGTGGTATAAATGAGCAACAAAATGGAATGTTGATGGGCGTAAAAGATATCGTGTTCATGCCAAATTAGTTTTCAAAAAATATGATCAACAACATATATGTTAACCAATTCCCGGACTCAACAAAAAAGAGAAAGGTGATGAATGATAATAGCTCGAGTAGTGGAGACCATGGAGAAAGAAATCCTCAACTTTCCATCATGTAGGAAATGTGGAAAGAGACACCCTGGAAAGTGTCTCAATGGGACACAGAAATGTTTTACGTGTGATAAGGAAGGATATAAAGTGAAGAATTGCCGAAGAAAAATGAAGAGTACTATGGAAGAAGATAAAAATGCTCCCAAAAATCCATTAACAGTAATTTGCTGTAAATGTAGGGGACCTGACCATTACCAGAGTGAATTCCCTATTCTATAGTATATTTTCTTGGTCAAAGGAGAAGATATATGGAAATAAATGGTTCGATAAATGTTTAAAAAGTATTAGTGCACCTTATTGATGGGTTTACTTTGGAATAATTTTATCTTGTATTTATAACCCTGCAGTTTTCCATTTGAGAATGATATTTGAGGAAGAATTATCTTTTCTCTTGTTGATATAGTTATAAATAACAATTTGGTTTTATATGATTGTTGGGTTCCAGACAATTATAAGTTATTATAATTTGGGATGAAAATGAAAGGTATGAGATAAGATTTGTGGTCAAATAATGTTATGGTTATTTTTAATGAATTTTTCTCATTTTGGTAATGTTATAAAATATAGTTTTTGAAAAAGGAAAACACGCAGACCATGTGACAACCTGTCGCGTTAGACAAAGTTGTGGGAATCGAACCCAGAACCAAAGTGCGATTGGGATTTATCGCATACCACTGGACTACGTGAAGTCCCTGGTTAGTGTGACTATTATTTTTAGTTAAATGATTTTATTGATCAATAATAATTTTATTTGGGATCTTATTTCTTATCAAATGAATACCCTTTGTATAATAAAATGATTTGGTGATTAAGTGATAAATATTATTTTGGAAGTTGTTCGCTTTGTTGTGAACACTATATGGCCAAGGAAAATAGAATAGTATGGTATTTCATTTGAGGAGTAATGGTGGATTTTTATCTATGTTTTTATTGTGGATTTATAGTGATTTGGGTTATTTATGGAAATGATTAGGTTAATTACTTTTAAGTATGTGACTTTAAGAGTAATTTATGTCATTTGGAGACACAATTTAAAGTGGAAGACTACATTCTTATAAGTTTTGGGTTTCAATATTATTTTGGATTATATTGAAGGATTTTAAGGACAATTGATTATTGAATGGTATTTATTTAACCTTGGGGTATTGATGGTTTAATTTTAGAAATTAATATTAGTGTTTTTTCTCTAATGGAATATCCATTTGGGAGATCATCAGATATTATAATCACCACTTTGGTTTTGATTAATCTCTAAAGAAAAGGTAAATATATAGTTTATCCTACGTGGATCAGGTATTTTTATAGAAGTTTATTCTAGCTCATCTATTGTGACCAAGTCTTCTTGAATACTCATTGTTCAAAAAAATGAGTTAGTTGTAAAAATTTATTACAGAATGAAACTATACTTAAAAAGTAAGTATATCTCTTTATGTTCTTAGTCAATATCATAAATTAATTCCTTGTCCTTATGTAATGTAACTTAAAAAAATATTGTCTGTTTACTTTTCATACTGGGAGATTAATGACCGTTTGCCCCAACACAAGTTTGTGGTTTTCTTATTGTTAATGTTCTCCTGATCATGTTTTCTATCCCTCTCCATCAGAACATGACACTTATTTTATCATCCATATCCTTTTTTTTACATGTAATCCTAGTATAGGTTATCTTGGGTGACCTTGGTAATTCTATATCTTTCTTTTAAAGTGATAGTTTTATTGAATCTTTTTACGATGTGGGACTTTTCATTATATTCCAATGCCCAATTTTAAAAATTTAGTAGACGCAATTTATTTAAGTAGGGGAGAATGTAACACCCCAATCTTCCACGATACGCTTCTCTTTGATTAATACAGTAGCATTTGTTGTACGCATCTTCGAGTTCTAACACAGGTCGACCAATCAAAGTAGCCGTTGTGAATAGTAATACCCACTTTTTGAAATTTTATAAATATTATCTCTCAAAATAGACTTCATTTTTGGTTTCATAATATCAAAATTAGGCTAGGGTGATATTTTGGTACTTTTCGGATAACTTTCATATTTTGATGAATAGTGAAAATTACTAAATTTTAATTAAAAACAACTTTTTTAATAGAAATAATTAATATTGATAAATTATTAATTTGAATGGTTTTAAAGTATATTTATAATATATTTTTACCATTTAATACAATGTTGTTCATTGGACATAATTTTACTGTCAAACTAGACATAAAAAGAGCCAATCTTTTGATAGTTATTATCTCTTAAAAACACGCTTTTTGTTTTAACAACGAGACTTAATTTTAAATTAATTTCTGCCACTTATGTGTTTTGAATTTGGAAAAATAGATTCCATATTTGGAATCAGGATGTCCAAATTTTGTAAATAGGTAACTTTTATTTTTATAAATTTTGAATAATTACTTCGGTAAATATTTTATTTACCATGGTTAAAGGGTAAATCCAGTAAATAAGGGTTAAAAAATAATATTATAATAATACTAAATTACCCTAAAACGTGTCCTAAACTAATTTGTGGATACATTACCGACCATGGTCATCCTTGGGTCGATTTTGGGTCCCCAAGGAGCCACTTGTAGGTGATAGGGACACTTTATTTTAATTAAGTTAAAATAAATACAAAAATGACATAACCATATATCTTTTAGAAAAACAATTTTTAAATAGGGTTATATATGTTTTATTTTATATTATAAATATTAATTACAAATATAAAAATATTTCCTACATAATGATATTTTATTTATAATTTTTAGACAATAAATAATTTAATTTATTTTTGACACAATGATGATGCAGTAATTACCATAATAGTGAAAAATTAAAATAATTGATATTATAATTACCCAAATAAATATAATTTAGACTTTTTATGAATTAAACAAATTTTATAGGTTAATATGACATGTTAGTATTGATTTAATTAACTTTTTTTGAAGTAATAATTCTGTTATAATTTTTACAAAAATCAATTATTTGATAGTGTAAAAATTGACATAAAAGAGCTTTTAAAACAAATATTATATTATTAATTGATGTTAAATTTATAAAAATCTAATGTTCAGTCAAGAGACTTATATCATGATAGTTGTATCATTAATGGACCACTTGGGGGTCTCTTGGATGTATATAGTATGAATATTAACCATATAATATAAAAATACAAAGAGACATTGTAAAAGTGAAACTAATTAACTAAGAGTTAATACTTAATGATAAGGTTAATATAGTAACCCAACCCGGTATAACTCATATTGGTTGAGTGGTTTTAGACCTATAACCACCTTAAACTATACATAATCTACTTTTGAGCCATTATAAACCTAATATAAATTTATTATAAAATAATATTTCTAGCTTTTCCAAAGGTGCCCCTCACCCCTCTTATAAAAGGGCACTCCCCCTTCTCAATAATTCACACCTTCAAAGCCCTTTGGTTCGGCCAAACCCTTATCCAATACTCTCTCAACATCTCTCAATTCATCCTAGAGGCCTTACTTTAGTCAGAAAGCCAAACTAAGGATCCATTTTGATCAAATAAAAAGGAAGAACCCGAAGAAGAGGTGATAATTTCACCACCCTTTTTCATGTTCTTTTCCTCTTCCACTTATTCTTTCCTTGTTATTTCTATTATAAAATAATTAACAAATTATCTTCTATATATTGTGATGTTATTATAAATATGATACAACCATATTCATTATTCTATCCATCCTTTGAATGGCATTTCACCATACGTGCGTACGTACGGCTTACCGTCTCCACGTCGTGGTGTAATTGTCATTCAATAAATTATTATTTGTATGGTTATAATAATGATGTTTAATTCATGTAAATAATAAAAATAACATGTTAATTATTCTTTCTATATGATATACCATCCTATTATATATTATTTTAAAATCAAAAGAATGATATTGTCGCTCGTGCGTACGTACAGACTACCGTCTCCACAAACGCGATGAGACTCATTCTCCATCGTATCCATTCAAGACTAATTATCATTTAATTATTAAAAATAATGTTTAAAGATTTTATATCATTCTGTATATGAATAATATACATCCAATTAATAAAAAATATGGCTCAGATAACAAATAATATAAAGGAAAATGAACCCGTTAACAACCAAAATGACGATAATTCTAAGATATTATTAACAAATAAATGTTAAAAAATCATATATGATATAATATTAATGCATATGATTATTTTATAATTAAATAAAAATTATTTCACCATTATAAATGTGGTTAACCTACCCTCGACCAAGGAAAAAGTACAAAGTAAGGGGTTTCTTATCTCACTTTTAATTCCGTGAGATTTCCATTGTTCACCACTTATTTATTGCATGTGGTGTGTGTATTGACCATGATTGTATTCATTGTGTAATATAATTTAATTTATGGATATTTATATCATCATTGTATGATCCTTATTTCATGGGTGTATGTTTCATATGTTTCCAATCGATAAGGTAATTTGAAATTTCAATTTCCACTCATTCGACATTAGGCATACTTCATTGATTATTTTACTCCAAGATTATGTGTGGAATCACTATTCATTTGATTATTTCATAATTTCAACTCCCCTTTCTATGGATATAATTTTTATACACATAATCACTCCATTGATAAATTCTCAAGTCATCGGTATGAACTTGATAAGAGTAATTTAACTCAATCTCCATTTGTTGAGTTAAATATCCAATTCATTGGTGTTGTTTTTACAAGAATATGTGTGAATGTCATCTGATTGATTTAAAATAAATATCCAATAATATTGAGTGTATTTAAATTTTTCACACATAATTAGGTTGTTGATTTATCATTAACCTAAGGATATGGTCTTTATAAGATAATTCATCTCAATTTACATTCCATTGAGACTTCTTTGTTGTTATACACAAAATCACTTTTATATAGTGTATATAATGTACTTTGACATAGTATATCATGAATAACTTTATTCTCATGATATTATAAAGTTTTTATTACCTCAATTATTTGTATTCAAGTGTCTCTCTTTTGGTTAGAAACTCTAACTAAAATACATTTTTATGTGTTTTAATGATTTATTCTTCTAAATATTTCTCATTAATGTCCACATTTTAAAAATGTTTTCAGGATTTATTTATTTGGAAATTAATGTTTTAAAATTAAAATTTCATTTAAAAGTTTTAAAGTGGTATGAGACACTTTTATTCAAAAATCTATTTTTAAATGGATTCTTGACAAATAGTGTGACTTTTGAATGATTTCAATAATAAGGGGGATAATTCTCTATAATAGTTTTGATGATTATTTTAATCTATGTCAATATCCATTATTATTCTTGATTGAGATTAATCCGATACAATACAATATTCCATATTGTATAGAATGAGTTATGTTTGACTGTGGATGTGCTATTTTTATACCATTCATTGTTTGTGGTTAAAGTATTGAAATTTCATATGCTAGTTTTAACCTGAATGTTTATTTAATGTTTCAAACTTCTCATATGAGGATTGCATTGGACTTAGTAAGTGACAGGTGGAACCCGCTATAGCTCCTCGATGCATCGGTAGGTCTCATGAGACAAACTAGTGTCTTGGCACAAGGCCTTGAAAAAATATTATTTGTAGTCTTGGCACAAGGCCTTGACTATGTGGTTATGATAGTCTGGCATTATGCATTCCATCATTATAAAAGTGGTTATTGATATTTCATGTTATTATTCTACTAGTAGAATATCCATGTGAATAAGTAAATGGAATTATTTCAATTTAACTTTTCCATATTATGTTGAAGTTCAAGTTTAAAAGTCTTTTGTTTTAGTTATACATTGCCTTAAGTGTTTATTCTTATCTATTAAATCTTCTGCTATATTTTTATCCTTACTGAGAATTTGAGCTCACCCATTTCAATATTTTATTTTTACCAGGATTATGAAGAAGTAATTTATTAATGAACTGCATGGATATTATTGAAGGGATATGAAGAAAAGATTTTTTTTTGATGTAATGTGAACTTTATTAATGTATCTAGTTATTCAAAGGCTACTAAACAAATCGGTATTTCGAGACTTGATCTTTATTATGATCATGACAATGTTATATAATAATGCACCAACTCTGGGTAACTGGGGTCGGGGCATTACAGTTGGTATCAGAGGATGTTTATTACAAAACTTGGAAGCTATATTTAGATAAACTCTGATTAGATCACATAGCCCTAAGATATAATTTGAGGATTAGTATAGAAGAACATACTAGAATTTTGGTATTGTAGATGTTTTGTGAGTTTTATGAGAAATACATCCCTGTCTAGATACGAGCAGGTAGAGGCGGCTCTGACACAGATGTACCTAGGGGTAAAAAACGAAAACACCGCTTTGAGCTAGACTTGAACGGGAACAGGTGCACGACAATGGGCCTTGATGAACTCTTGGGTACGACACTCCTGGGGGATATGCTTAGGATAATTTACATTTTCTTTACAAACCAATTTGAAGTATTTTAATATAAGATGAAAATAAATGACCTTGGTTTGTTTTAAGGTGTTTAAAATTGATAATATGGTGTCATGATATCCTCTAAATGATTTTATGACTACTGTTACTCACACAATGATTTCTGGTTTTAGTCAATGGATGGAGTCCAAAGAAGTCATAGTAACTTTGAGAATGATGCACAAGTTGGAAACGGTGGTCGAAATGAGCAACAAAATAGAATATTGATGGGCGTAAAATATATCGTGTTCATGCCAAATCAGTTTTCAAAAAATATGATCAACAACATATATGTTAACCAATTCCCGGACTCAACAAAGAAGATAAAGGTGATGAATGATAAGAGCTCCAGCAGTGGAGACCATGGAGAAAGGAATCCTCAACTTCCATCATGTAGGAAATGTGGAAAGAGACACACTGAAAAGGGTCTCAATGGGACACAGAAATGTTTTACGTGTGGGAAGGAAGGACATAAAGTGAAGAATTTCTGAAGAAAAATGAAGAGTACTATGGAAGAAGATAAAAATGCTCCCAAAAATCAATTTATAGTAATTTGCCGTAAATGTAGGGGACCTGACCATTACTAGAGTGAATTACCTATTCTATAGGATATTTTCTTGGTCAAAGAAGAAGCTATGTGGAAATTCTGGTTCAAGAAATGTTTAAAAAGTATTAGTTCTCCTTTTTGATGGTTTTACTTTGGAAAAAAATTCTCTTGTATTTGTAACCCTGCAGTTTTCCATTTCAAAATGATATTTTAGGAAGAATAATTGTTTCTCTTGTAGATATAGTTATAAATAACCATTTGGTTTTATATGATTGTTGGGTTCCAGGAAATTATAAGTTATTATAATTTGGGATGAAAATAAAAGGTATGAGATAAGATTTGTGGTTAAATAATTTTATGTTTATTTTTGAGGAATTTATCTCATTTTGGTAATGTTATAAAATATAGTTTTTGAAAAAGGACAACACGCAGACCATGTGAAAACCTGTCGCGTTGGACAAAGCTGTGGGAATCGAACCCACAACCAAAGTGCGATTGGGATTTATCGCCTACCACTGGACTACGTGATGTCCCTGGTTAGTGTGACTATTATTTTTAGTTAAATGATTTTATTGATCCATAATAATTTGATTTGGGATCTTATTTATTATCAAATCAATACCCTTAGTATAAGAAAATGATTTGGTGATTAAGTGATAAATGTTATTTTGGAAGTTGTTCTCTTTGTTGTGAACACTATATGCCCAAGGGAAGTAGAATAGTATGGGATTTCATTTGAGTAGTAATGGTGGATTTTTATCTTTGTTTTTATTATGGATTTAAGGTGATTTGGGTTATTTATGGAAATGATTAGGTTAATTACTTTTAATTATGTGACTTTAAGAGTAATTAATGTCATTTGGAGATACAATTTAGTGTGGATGACTAAATTCTTATATGTTTTGGGTTTCAATATTAGTTTGAATTATATTGAAGAATTTTAAGGACAATTTATTATTGAAGGGTATTTATTTATCTTTGGGGTGTTGATGGTTTAATTTTAAAAATTAAGGTTAGTGTTTTTTTCTCTAATGGAATATCCATTTGGGGGATCATCAGATATTATAATCACCATTTTGGTTTTGATTAATCTCTAAAGACAAGGTAAATATATAGTTTATCCTACATGGATCATGTATTTTTATAGAAGTTTATTCTAGCTCTTCCATTGTGACCAAGGCTTCTTGAATACTCATTGTTAAAAAAAATGAGTTAGTGGTAAAAATTCATTATAGAATGAAACTGTACTTAAAAAGTAAGTATATCTCTTTATGTTCATAGTCAATATCATAAATGAATTTCTCATCCTTATGTAATGTAACATAAAATAAAAAAAATATTGTCTGTT
Source organism: Viscum album (assembly GCA_963277665.1). NCBI lineage: Eukaryota > Viridiplantae > Streptophyta > Magnoliopsida > Santalales > Viscaceae > Viscum > Viscum album. Next base: position 1,773,337,830 of record OY728152.1, read on the forward strand.
TACTTTTCCTACTGGGAGATTAATGACCGTTTTCCTCAACACAAGTTTGTGGTTTTCTTATTGTTAACATTCTCCTGGTCATGTTTTATGTCCCTCTCCATCAGAACATGACACTTATCCTATCATCAATATCCATTTTTTTCTACATGGAATCCTAGTATAGGTTATCTCGGGTGACCTTTGTACTTCTTTTTCGTTCTTTTAAAGTGATAGTTTTATTGAATCTTTTTCCAATGTGGGACTTTCCTTTATATTACAATGCCCAATTTTAAAAATTTAAAGGACGCAATTTATTGAATGAGGGGATAATGTAACACCCCAAGCTTCCACGATACGCTTCTCTTTGATTAATACAATAGTGTGTGTTGTACTCAACTTCGAGTTCTAACACACGTCGACCAATCAAAGTAGCCGTTGTAAATAGTAATACCCACTTTTTGAAATTTTATAAATCTTATCTCTCAAAATAGACAACATTTTTGGTTTCAGAATATTGAAATTATCCTAGGGTGAAATTTTGGTACTTTTCAGATAACTTTCATATTTTGATGAATAGTGAAAAGTACTAAATTTTAATTAAAAACAACTTTTTTAATAGAAATAATTAATATTGATAAATTATTAATTTTAATGGTTTTAAAATATATTTATAATATATTTTTACCATTTAATAAAATTTTGGTCATTGGACATAATTTCACAATCAAACTAGACATAAAAAGAGCCAATCTTTTGATAGTTATTATCTCTTAAAAACACGCTTTTTGTTTTAACAACGAGAATTAATTTTAAATTAATTTTTGACACTAATGTGTTTTGAATTTGGAAAAATAGATTCCATATTTGGAATCAGGATTTCCAAATTGTGTAAATAGGTAACTTTTATTTTTATACATTTTGAATAATTACTTCGGTAAATATTTTATTTACCATGGTTAAAGGGTAAATCCAGTAAATATGTAACACCCCGAGCTTCCACGATACGCTTCTCATTCAATAATACAATAGCTTGCATTGTACGCAACTTCGAGTTCTAAAACATCGCGACAAATCAAACTAGCCGTTATGAATAGTAATAACCACTTTTTAAAATTATAGAAATTTTATATTTCAAAATGGACTTCATTTTTGTATTCGTAATATCGAAATTAGCCTATGTTGAATTTTTGGTATTTTTCTGAGAACTTCTAATTTTTTATGAAAAGTGAAAAAATACTTAAAACAACTTTTTTAATCAAAATAATTTATAGTGATAAGTTATACTATTGAGTGGATTTAATGTATAATTAGAATATATTTTTACCATTTTATCCAATGGTGGTCATTAGAATTAATTTAACATTGAATTTGGACATAAACAATTGCCAATCTTTTGATATAAATTGTTTCTTGAAAACACGCTATTTGTCGTAACAGCGGGAATTAATTATAAAATTAATTAATGCAACTTATATGTTTGGAATTTTGTAAAATAGACATCATTTTTGAATTCGGAATATCAATTATAGCTTAGGATGAAATTTTGGCATTGTTCTGAGAAACTTCAATTTTTGATGAATAGTGAAACCACTAAGTGGTAGTTAAATAACTGATTTTTCGTTTAAATGAAATATTACCACTTCTGTGATTTGATTTTCAAAAATCCGACATACATGGTTGTCATTAAGAAGTAAAATGTGGTTCAATGAGATTATAATAATTTTTTGGTGAATAGTAACTTATTAAGTTCTTAATCGCGATTAGTGGTAATTAGTGTAGTTTAAGGTATAGATAATACTTTAATAATATTAAATGACCTAGACACATGTCCCAACCTCATTGGTTGAGTCATGGCCGACCCAGACAAGCCATGGCCTAACTTGGGGACCCCATGGATCCACTTTTGTTGGGAAATGACATAAATTAGTTTTTATTTAATGTTAAAGTGAAAATGACACTAACATAAATTGTTCTACTAAAACAATTTTTAATTGGGGTTATACAAGTCCAAATTTTGATTATAAATAGTCATTGGAAAGCTAAAAAGATTTCCTACATCATAGTATTTGTTTTATAATTTTTAGACATTAAATAAATTAAAGTATTTATGACATAATAATGATGCAGCGATGACATCATTATTTGACGATTTAAATAAAATGAGAAGATAATGCAAAATCCGAGGCTTACACTTGTCCAAAGCCTATTGGATGAAGATATTTCGAAACCTTATCACCTTAGCCTCGAATTATATAGATGTGGGACCTTTAGAATCCGAAAATCATTTTGAAATAATGTAACATTTCATTACTTTCCAAAAGTGCCCCTCCTCTCCACTTATAAAAGGCCCCCACCTCTCCCACCTTATTCACACCTTCAAGCCATTTGGCTCGGCCAACCTCTGCCCAAATACTCTCCCAACATTCCTCCCTTACTCCTAGAAACCTCACTTTGGGCAGAACTCTTCCCAAGGAAGCCTTTAGCTCAAATCAAAAAGAGTTACCCGATTTTGAGGTAATGTCTTTTATAATGTTGCTTTGTTTTATTTTTCTTCTCCAACCCCCTAAATTCTTTTTATTTATTTCTTTTGTAACAACACCAGTATCCTCAATATACTAGGATGTTGTTATAAGAAGGATTCGAGCTACACTTATACACACCTACATCTAATGGTTAAAGAACATACGGTTTCCGTGGATGGCGAAATTCTGCCTCCCGAAACGATGATTGTTCAAATTCTTTTAACACCTATAATGGTGGCCATTTTGATGACACTATTTTCATATATGATATATATATTATGTTTATGTTTTCATTATGCTTCTGTATTTCTCATTTATGGCATACTTTATGATTTCCATTATGGGTAAAATGCGATAATTTCATTTTAGGAAGTGCGGACTACCGCCCCCTCAAAGTGATTTGAATCGTTAATGCCATATGTGGGATGTATAAAGGATGGAGTAAATGGTATTATACACTATATTATACTGGAATTATATTATACATTTATATCATTATGATTTAGTTCCATTAAATATGAAATTGAAATGAAAGTAGCGTTCATGCGTACGTACGGCTTACCGTCTCCATGAACGGTGCATTTCATTTCTTACCTATAAATGTTACGTAATATTATAAATGAATGTATATACTGTATATATATGATATATATGATATCTATATCATTAATATAATTCTGGATATAATGGATATTTCACCACATGAACAACTTGTAATTATAAGAAGTTTATTTTTGACTCAAATACCAAAGATCGACAAAACGACCGTTATTAACTTAAATAATTACATAATGTTCATAACATTGTAATAAGTGATATAAAAAGGATAATGAAATTGAAAATGGTTCTTAATAAGGTAGATATTAACTCTAGTTTATTATTCAGGAGGTTAAAGAACGGCTGAGTCAAGTCGGACACAAGGTAAGGGAATTTCTTAACCCAACTTCCATTCTTTGGGTTAATCTCCTACTTTCAAATTATGTCATGATGTTATTATGTCCTATTTTGTATTTTTACTTTCTTTATGTGTACCTATAGTGAATACACATAATAGATCTATTTTATTTTAAAAATGATCTTTTTAAGGACTTCGTCTCAATCTCCTTTCATTGAGGCATATTTGGTTTTATACACAACCTTCTTTTATACGATGTATAAACCCCTTTGACTTTTATGTTTATTCAAAAGGAATCTTTTTTATACGAAGCGTTTTGCTAAACGACAAAAGGGAATGTTTTTCTTTCCGTACTTATGCGGCGACAACGACTTCTCTGCCGCCGTGACCATTATTTGAGTTTCGGCTTCCTCTACAAGCCATCATTTTCTTTTTTAATGAAAAATAAATACAAAGTTTTAACATTCTTTTATTTTGGTATTGAAAATGGTTTTGAAAGCGTTTTTATTATATCAATGTGTTGTATTGATATCTTGTGATTGAAATGTGGAAATGTTATGTTTCCTTTATGCATGTTTTATGTGATACGATTATGTTATGGTTTATGATATGTTTAAACCTATTCATATGAGGAATGTATTGGACTTAATATGTGACGGGTGGAGCCCGCTATAGCTCCTCGATGCATCGGTAGGTCTCATGAGACAACTAGACGTGGAATTGGCCGAGGCCCTTTCCCAATTTGATTTATGGTTTTGGCCGAGGCCTTAATCATTTTAGATGTCTTGGCCGAGGCCTTGACAAAATGTTTCAGAATGTCCGGCATTATACATTCCATCATTATGAAAGTGGTTATTGATATTACATGTGATTATTCGACCAGTAGAATATCCATGTGAAGAAGTAAATGGCATTATCTCATTTTAATTTTGCCATATTATGTTGAAGTTCATGTTTAAGAGGCTTTTGTTTTAGTTATACATTGCCTTAAATGTTAATGTTTATTTATGAAAGCTTCCGCATTATTGTTATCCTTACTGAGCATTTGAGCTCACCCCTTTCAATGTTTAAAAATTTTCCAGGTTGTGAAGAAGTATTTTATGACTGACTTGCAAGAATAATCAGTGAAGATATGAGTGTGGACTATGAAGACCATGTTTTTTTGTAGTTTGTTTAATTTTGATGTAATGAAAGACTTATGAATGTATCTAGTGTTTCCAAGGCTACTAAACTAATCGGTCTTTCGAGACTTGATCTTTTGTGATCATGCCAATGTTACGAAGTAATGCACCGACTCTGGGTAGCTGGGGCCGGGGCGTTACAGTTGGTATCAGAGGCAGTTTAGTAATAACCTTGGAAGCTAGATTTAGATAAACTCTGATTAGAGCACATAGCCCAAGGATAGACTTTGAGGATTAGTATAGAAGAACTTCCTAGAATTTTGGTATTATAGAGATGTTATGAGTTTTCCGAGCAATACATCCCTGTCTGGATACGAGCAGGTAGAGGCGGCTCTGGCACAGATGTACCTAGGGGTAAAACCCAAAAACACCGCTTTGAGCTAGACTCGAACGGGAACTGGTGCACGACAACGGGCCTTGCTGCACTCTTGGTTACGACACTCCCGGGGGATATGCTTAGGATAATTCTCATTTTATTTACAAACCACTATGAAGGGTTATGAGTATATACTTCCTCAAAGAAAACATTTCTTTTTATGATTATGGATTATATCCATAAATAGTTCAATTTATGTTAAGTATTATACAAGTATGGAATTATGTATTTTGATTCATAAACTAATCTGGTTTATGCCATTGTTTAGAAATGGCGCCTAGTAGAAGGAATGGAAACTGTATCAATGCACGAACTCCGTGTAGGGATTTCCCTCCTGCTCAAGATAATTATTGTGGACCTGGAGATACAACTGGTGCTGATCAACTTATTACCATACTGGGACAACTCACGCAGGTTATGAATAACAACCTTACTCATATGGAGCACCCTGATCCGCAACGTGGAGGATCAATGCTAGACCGTTTCATGAGGCAACAACCTCCAACGTTCAATGGGAGTACAAATCCCTCAGTAGCCGAGCAATGGATAAATTCCCTAGAGAAAATATTTCAGGCTTTGGGGAGCAGTGAAAGGGAAAAAGTTATCATGGCAGTTTACCGCCTCACTGGAGATGCCGATCAATGGTGGTCATTGATTCAAAACATGAAGGAAGATGATGAAGTATCAAATATGGAATGGAGGGATTTCAAAGAGCTGTTCTTAGAAAAATACTTTCCTCGAGACCATCGAGCGGATATGGAAAGGCAATTTTTGAGTCTGAGACAAAAGGAGGATGAGAATGTCGCAAAGTATGAGGCTAACTTTACAAGGTTAGCGAGGCATGCTGCCGATTATATACGTAACCCAAGGAGTAAGATTGATCGTTTCTTTGATGGGTTAAAACCATTTATCCGTCGAGCTTTAGTATCACAATCCTTCTCATCATACGAAGATATTGTCTCGTGTGCTATCAAGACAGAAAAGGAATTCTCTAAGTCTTATGACAACAAAGTAAAGCAAGAGAAGAAGAGAACGGTGGAACAAGAGACAGATAAAGGGAAAAAGGGAAAGAAGGATTTTCCATTATGTGATAATTGTGGGAAGAATCACCCTGGTACTTGCCTAAAAGGAATGAGAGTTTGTTATAAATGTGGAGAAAAGGGTCACCAGGCTCGTGACTGCAAGGGAAAGAAAGAGGCTTTCAAAGTTGAATGCTACAATTGTAGAGAAATGGGTCATTATGCAAATGAATGTCCTAAGCGTCAAGGAAACTTAACTCAGAAAAGGCCAAGGGATCAAGGACAATCTTATGCTATTACTACAGTTGAAGCAGAATAACTAATGTATTGGTGCTTTTGGACTCATGGATTATATTCTGGTTATTAGAATAATGTGATCTATATAAGGATTGTACTGCAGTACTTGTTGGTTTCAGTAAGGTTTTAATATGATTAAGGTAATCATATTTTTAGTATGTGACAATAAGAGAAACTTTTCTTTTTATGGGGAATCTGATGCTACAATTGATTTTGGAATTAAGAGACATTTTAGAGAAAGTCTGGACAGAGTTATTTTGGAGTGGATTAAGTTGATCTTTGGATAGTATGGTTTAAGGTTAAAAAATTAATGAAGATTGTTTTTGGAGTATTATAATACTATAGTTTTAGGAAAAGGACAACCTGCAGGGTGGGGCATAAACCGTCGCGTCGGACAAAGCTGTAGGAATCGAACCCACAATCAAAGTGCGACAAGCCTTTATTTCCTACCACTAGCCTACAGGAAGTCCCTGGTTATTACAAAATAATTTTACTAATCTAAATGGTATGTTTTAACATTTTGAACCTTATACAATTAGGATAAGTATGATATTTTTGAGTTCTATTATCTTTTTGAGTGAAAGATGAGTTGAAGGTTGAAACTCTAATTGTCAAGCATAAATATATATATACCTATCTCTTATTCAATGAATAAATTAATTCTTAAACTTTAGTAAAGGGATATTAAAACAAAAAAATGTGTTATCCTAATACCTTATGTCTTGTTGAACTGATGATATTTTAAATCAATATAGATTGAAGGCTTTGAGGCCCTCAATTTGACAGTTGATTGTTATTGATGACCTCAATCACTCCCTACAAATATTTACGTTTTTCCTCCAATTATATGTCTCTAATTGCCACCAATGTTCTCCTTATCGAGATTATAATTTGGTGGTGACTTTCTTATTTCCATTTACCTCTTATTAAGGCTAAATTTTATTAATCTTATTTCCGATGTGGGTTTTCCACAAAGGTATTTTCCCTTTTCAACCTTTTATTTTCCAAGAAAAATTTCAAATTGCGAGGACGCAATTTATTGAAGGAGGGGAGAATGTAACACCCCGAGCTTCCACGATACGCTTCTCATTCAATAATACAATAGCTTGCATTGTACGCAACTTCGAGTTCTAAAACATCGCGACAAATCAAACTAGCCGTTATGAATAGTAATAACCACTTTTTAAAATTATAGAAATTTTATATTTCAAAATGGACTTCATTTTTGTATTCGTAATATCGAAATTAGCCTATGTTGAATTTTTGGTATTTTTCTGAGAACTTCTAATTTTTTATGAAAAGTGAAAAAATACTTAAAACAACTTTTTTAATCAAAATAATTTATAGTGATAAGTTATACTATTGAGTGGATTTAATGTATAATTAGAATATATTTTTACCATTTTATCCAATGGTGGTCATTAGAATTAATTTAACATTGAATTTGGACATAAACAATTGCCAATCTTTTGATATAAATTGTTTCTTGAAAACACGCTATTTGTCGTAACAGCGGGAATTAATTATAAAATTAATTAATGCAACTTATATGTTTGGAATTTTGTAAAATAGACATCATTTTTGAATTCGGAATATCAATTATAGCTTAGGATGAAATTTTGGCATTGTTCTGAGAAACTTCAATTTTTGATGAATAGTGAAACCACTAAGTGGTAGTTAAATAACTGATTTTTCGTTTAAATGAAATATTACCACTTCTGTGATTTGATTTTCAAAAATCCGACATACATGGTTGTCATTAAGAAGTAAAATGTGGTTCAATGAGATTATAATAATTTTTTGGTGAATAGTAACTTATTAAGTTCTTAATCGCGATTAGTGGTAATTAGTGTAGTTTAAGGTATAGATAATACATTAATAATATTAAATGACCTAGACACAAGTCCCAACCTCATTGGTTGAGTCATGGCCGACCAATACAAGCCATGGCCTAACTTGGGGACCCCATGGATCCACTTTTGTTGGGAAATGACATAAATTAGTTTTTATTTAATGTTAAAGTGAAAATGACACTAACATAAATTGTTCTACTAAAACAATTTTTAATTGGGGTTATACAAGTCCAAATTTTGATTATAAATAGTCATTGGAAAGCTAAAAAGATTTCCTACATCATAGTATTTGTTTTATAATTTTTAGACATTAAATAAATTAAAGTATTTATGACATAATAATGATGCAGCGATGACATCATTATTTGACGATTTAAATAAAATGAGAAGATAATGCAAAATCCGAGGCTTACACTTGTCCAAAGCCTATTGGATGAAGATATTTCGAAACCTTATCACCTTAGCCTCGAATTATATAGATGTGGGACCTTTAGAATCCGAAAAGCATTTTGAAATAATGTAACATTTCATTACTTTCCAAAAGTGCCCCTCCTCTCCACTTATAAAAGGCCCCCACCTCTCCCACCTTATTCACACCTTCAAGCCATTTGGCTCGGCCAACCTCTGCCCAAATACTCTCCCAACATTCCTCCCTTACTCCTAGAAACCTCACTTTGGGCAGAACTCTTCCCAAGGAAGCCTTTAGCTCAAATCAAAAAGAGTTACCCGATTTTGAGGTAATGTCTTTTATAATGTTGCTTTGTTTTATTTTTCTTCTCCAACCCCCTAAATTCTTTTTATTTATTTCTTTTGTAACAACACCAGTATCCTCAATATACTAGGATGTTTTTATAAGAAGGATTCGAGCTACACTTATACACACCTACATCTAATGGTTAAAGAACATACGGTTTCCGTGGATGGCGAAATTCTGCCTCCCGAAACGATGATTGTTCAAATTCTTTTAACACCTATAATGGTGGCCATTTTGATGACACTATTTTCATATATGATATATATATTATGTTTATGTTTTCATTATGCTTCTGTATTTCTCATTTATGGCATACTTTATGATTTCCATTATGGGTAAAATGCGATAATTTCATTTTAGGAAGTGCGGACTACCGCCCCCTCAAAGTGATTTGAATCGTTAATGCCATATGTGGGATGTATAAAGGATGGAGTAAATGGTATTATACACTATATTATACTGGAATTATATTATACATTTATATCATTATGATTTAGTTCCATTAAATATGAAATTGAAATGAAAGTAGCGTTCATGCGTACGTACGGCTTACCGTCTCCATGAACGGTGCATTTCATTTCTTACCTATAAATGTTACGTAATATTATAAATGAATGTATATACTGTATATATATGATATATATGATATCTATATCATTAATATAATTCTGGATATAATGGATATTTCACCACATGAACAACTTGTAATTATAAGAAGTTTATTTTTGACTCAAATACCAAAGATCGACAAAACGACCGTTATTAACTTAAATAATTACATAATGTTCATAACATTGTAATAAGTGATATAAAAAGGATAATGAAATTGAAAATGGTTCTTAATAAGGTAGATATTAACTCTAGTTTATTATTCAGGAGGTTAAAGAACGGCTGAGTCAAGTCGGACACAAGGTAAGGGAATTTCTTAACCCAACTTCCATTCTTTGGGTTAATCTCCTACTTTCAAATTATGTCATGATGTTATTATGTCCTATTTTGTATTTTTACTTTCTTTATGTGTACCTATAGTGAATACACATAATAGATCTATTTTATTTTAAAAATGATCTTTTTAAGGACTTCGTCTCAATCTCCTTTCATTGAGGCATATTTGGTTTTATACACAACCTTCTTTTATACGATGTATAAACCCCTTTGACTTTTATGTTTATTCAAAAGGAATCTTTTTTATACGAAGCGTTTTGCTAAACGACAAAAGGGAATGTTTTTCTTTCCGTACTTATGCGGCGACAACGACTTCTCTGCCGCCGTGACCATTATTTGAGTTTCGGCTTCCTCTACAAGCCATCATTTTCTTTTTTAATGAAAAATAAATACAAAGTTTTAACATTCTTTTATTTTGGTATTGAAAATGGTTTTGAAAGCGTTTTTATTATATCAATGTGTTGTATTGATATCTTGTGATTGAAATGTGGAAATGTTATGTTTCCTTTATGCATGTTTTATGTGATACGATTATGTTATGGTTTATGATATGTTTAAACCTATTCATATGAGGAATGTATTGGACTTAATATGTGACGGGTGGAGCCCGCTATAGCTCCTCGATGCATCGGTAGGTCTCATGAGACAACTAGACGTGGAATTGGCCGAGGCCCTTTCCCAATTTGATTTATGGTTTTGGCCGAGGCCTTAATCATTTTAGATGTCTTGGCCGAGGCCTTGACAAAATGTTTCAGAATGTCCGGCATTATACATTCCATCATTATGAAAGTGGTTATTGATATTACATGTGATTATTCGACCAGTAGAATATCCATGTGAAGAAGTAAATGGCATTATCTCATTTTAATTTTGCCATATTATGTTGAAGTTCATGTTTAAGAGGCTTTTGTTTTAGTTATACATTGCCTTAAATGTTAATGTTTATTTATGAAAGCTTCCGCATTATTGTTATCCTTACTGAGCATTTGAGCTCACCCCTTTCAATGTTTAAAAATTTTCCAGGTTGTGAAGAAGTATTTTATGACTGACTTGCAAGAATAATCAGTGAAGATATGAGTGTGGACTATGAAGACCATGTTTTTTTGTAGTTTGTTTAATTTTGATGTAATGAAAGACTTATGAATGTATCTAGTGTTTCCAAGGCTACTAAACTAATCGGTCTTTCGAGACTTGATCTTTTGTGATCATGCCAATGTTACGAAGTAATGCACCGACTCTGGGTAGCTGGGGCCGGGGCGTTACAAAATAAGGGTTAAACAATAATATTATAATCATACTAAATTACCCTAAAACGTGTCCTAACCTTATTTGTGGATACATGACCGACCATGGGCATCTTTGGGTCGATTTTGGGTCCCCATGGAGCCACTTGTAGGTGATAGGGACACTTTATTTTAATGACGTTAAAATAAATACAAAAATGACATAACCATATATGTTTTAGAAAAAAAAATTTAAATAGGGTTATATATGTTGGATTTTAGATTATAAATATTAATTATAAATATAAAAATATTTCCTACATAATGATATTTTATTTATAATTTTTAGACAATAAATAATTTAATTTATTTTTGACACAATGATGATGCAGTAATTACCATAATAGTGAAAAATTAAAATAATTGATATTATAATTACCCAATTAAATATAATTTGAGACTTTTTATGAATTAAACTAATTTTCTAGGTTAATATGACATGTTATTATTGATTTAATTAACTTTTTTAGAAGTAATAATTCTTTTATAATTTTTACAGAAATCAATTATTGGATAGTGTCAAAATTGACATAAAAGAGTTTTTAAGACAAATATTATATTATTAATTGATATTAAATTTCTAAAAATCTAATGTTCAGACAAGAGACTTATATCATGATAGTTGTATCATTAATGGACCACTTGGGGGTCTCTTGTATATATATAGTATGTTTATTAACCATATAATATAAAAATACAAAGAGACATTGTAAAAGTGAAACTAATTAACTAAGAGTTAATACTTAATGATAAGGTTAATATAGTAACCCAAACCTGTATAAATCCTATTGGTTGAGTGTTTTACGACCTATCCCCACATTAACCTCTAAATAATTTACTTTTGAGCCATTAGAAACTATATATAAATTTATTATAATATAATATTTCTAGCTTTTCCAAAGGTGCCCCTCACCCCTCTTATAAAAGGGAACCCCCCTTCTCATTAATTAACACCTTCAAAGCCTTTTGGTTCGGCCAAACCCTTCTAAAATACTCTCTAAACTTCCCTCAATTCATCCTAGAGGCCTTAATTTAGTCAAAAATCCAAACTAAGGAGCCCTTTTGATCAAATCAAAAGGAAGAACCCGAAGAAGAGGTAATAATTTCACCACACCTTTTCAAGTTCCTTTCCTCTTCCACTTCTTCTTTATTTGTTATTTCTATTCTAAAATAATTACTCCAGTATCTTCTATATATTTTGATGTTACTATAAATATGGTACAACCATATTCAGTATTCTATCCATCCTTTGAATGGCAGGTCACCATAAGTGCGTACATACGGCTTACCGTCTGCACGTCGTAGTGTAATTGTCATTCAATAAATTATTATTTGGATGGTTATAATAATGATGTGTAATTCATTTAAATAATAAAAATAACAAGATAATTATTCTTTCTATATGATATACCATCCAATTATATATTATTTTAAAATCAAAAGAATGATATTGTCGCTCATGCGTACGTACGGACTACGGTCTCCACGAACACGATGAGATTCATTCTCCATCATATCCATTCAAGAATAATTCTAATTTAATGATTAAAAATAATGTTTAAAGATTTGATATCATTCTGAATATGAATAATATACATCCCATTAATAAAAAATATGGCTCAGATAACAATGAATATAAAGGAAAATGAACCTGTTAACACCCGAAATGACGATAATTCTAAGATATTATTAACAAATCAATATTAAAAGATCATATATGATATCATATTAATTCATATGATTCTTGTATAATTAAATAAAAATTATTTCACCATTATAAATGAGGTTAAACTACCCTCTACGAAGGAAAAATTACAAAGTAAGGGGTTTCTTATCTCACTTTTAATTTCGTGAGATTTCCATTGTTCACCACTTATTTATTGCATGTGGTGTGTGTATTGTCCATGATTGTATTCATTGTGTAATATAATTTAATTTATGATTATTTAAATCATCATTGTATTATTATTATTTCATTGGTGTATGTTTCATATGTTACCAAATCAATAAGGAAATATGAAATTTCAATTTCCACTCATTCGGCTTTAGGAATACTTCATTGATTATTTTACTCCAAGATCATGGGTGGAATCACTATTCATTTGATTATTTAATAATTTCCTCTCCCCATTCTATAGATATAATTTTTATACACATAATCACTCCATTGATAAATTCTCAAGTCATAGGTATGAACTTGATAAGAGTAATTTAACTCAATCTCCATTTGTTGAGTTAAATATCCAATTCATCGGAGTTGTTTTTACAGGAATATGTGTGAATGTCATCTGATTGATTTACACTAAATATACAATAATATTAAGTGTATTTATAATTTTCACACATAATTATGTCGTTGATTTATCCTTGACCTAAGGATATGGTCTTTATAAGAGAATTCATCTCAATTTACATTCCATTGAGACTTCTTTGTTGTTATACATGAAATCACTTTTATATGGTGTATATAATGTACTTTGACATAGTATCTCATGAATCCATTTAGTATCATGATATTATAAAGTTTTTATTACATCAATTATTTGTATTCAAGTGTCTCTCTTTTGGTTAGAAACTCTAACTAAAATACATTTTTAAGTGTTTTAATGATTTCTTCTTCTAAATAATTCTCATTAATGTCCATGTTTTAAAAATGGTTTTAAGAATTTATTTATATGAACATTAATGTTTTAAAATTAAAATTTCTTTTAAAAGTTTCAAAGTGGTATGAGACACTTTTATTCAAAAATCTATTTTTAAATGGCTTCTTGACAAATAGTGTGACTTTTAAATGATTTCAATAATAAGGGGGATAATTCTCTCTAATAGTTTTGACGATTATTTTCATCTATGTCAATATCCTTCATTATTATTGATTGAGATTAATCTGATACAATATAATATTCCATATTGTATATAATGAGTTATGTTTTACTGTGGATGTGCTATTTTCATACCATTCATGGTTTGCGGTTAAAGTATTGAAATTTCATATGCTCGTTTTAACACAAATGTTTATGTTATGTTTCAAACTTTTCATATGCGGAATGAATTGGACTTAGTAAGTGACGGGTGGAGCCTGCTATTTCTCCTCGATGCATCGGTAGGTCTCATGAGACAAACTAGTGTCTTGGAACAAGGCCTTGACAAAATCTTATTTGTAGTCTTGGCACGAGGCCTTGACTATGTGGTTATGATAGTCTGGCATTATGCATTCCATCATTATGAAAGTGGTTATTGATATTTCATGTGATTATTCTACTAGTAGAATATCTATGTAAATAAGTAAATAGAATTATTTAATTTTATCTTTTCCATATTATGTTGAAGTTCAAGTTTAAAAGTATTTTGTTTTAGTTATGCATTGCCTTAAGAGTTTATGCTTATCTATGAAAGCTTCTGCTATATTTTTATCCTTACTGAGCATCTGAGCTCACCCATTTAAATGTTTTATTTTTCCCAGGATTATGAAGAAGTAATTTATGAATGACTTGCAGGGATAGTATTGAAGGGATATGAATAAAATATTTTTTTTATGATGTAATGTGAACTTTATTAATGTATCTATTTATTCCAAGGCTACTAAACAAATCGGTCTTTTGAGACATGATCTTTCTTGTGATCATGCAAACATTATATAATAATTCACCGACTCTAGGTAACTAGGGTAGGGGCATTACAGTTGGTATCAGAGGATGTTTAGTACAAAACATGGAAGCTAGATTTAGATAAACTCTAATTAGATCACATAGCCCAAAGAGATAATTTGGGGATTAGTATAGAAGAACATACTAGAATTTTGGTATTGTAGATATTTTATGAGTTTTCCGAGCAATACACTCCTTTCTTGATACGAGCAGGTAGAGGCAGCTCTGGCACAAATATACCTAGGGGTAAAACACGAAAACACCGCTTTAAGCTAGACTCGAACGGGAACTGGTGCATGACAACGGGCCTTGCTGCACTCCTAGTTATGACACTCCCGGGGGATATGCTTAGGATAATTTACATTTTCTTTACAAAAAAATTTGAAGTATTTTAATATAATATGAGAATAAATGACCTTGGTTAGTCCTAAGGTGTTTCAAATTGAGAATATGGTTTCATGATATTCTCTAAATGATTTTATGACTACTGTTACTCACACAATGCTTTCTAGTTTTAGTCAATGGATAGAGTCCAAGGAAGTCATAGTAACATTGAGAATGATGTACAAGGTGGAAATGGTGGTGGAAATGAGCAACAAAATGGAATGTTGATGGGCGTAAAAGATATCGTGTTCAGGCCAAATCAGTTTTCCAAAAATATGATCAACAACATATATGTTAACCAATTCCCAGACTCAACAAAGAAGATAAAGGTGATGAATGATAAGAGCTCTAGCAGTGGAGACCATGGAGAAAGGAATCCTCAATTTCCATCAAGTAGGAAATGTGGATTTAGACACCCTGTAAAGTGTCTCAATGGGACATAGAAATGTTTCACGTGCGGGAAGGAATGACATAAAGTGAAGAATTTCCGAAGAAAAATGTAGAGTACTATGGAATAAGATAAAAATGCTCCCAAGAATCCATTTACAGTCATTTTCCATAAATATAGGGGACCTGGCCATTACCAAAGTGAATGCCCTATTTATAAAATATTTTCTTGGTCAAAGAAGAAGCTATGTGGAAATAAATGGTTCGAGAAATGTTTAAAAAGTATTAGTGCTCCTTGTTGATGGGTTTACTTTGGAGTAATTTTCTCTTGTATTTGTAACCCTGCAGTTTTCCATGTGAGAATGATATTTGAGGAAGAATTATCTTTTCTCTTGGGGATATAGTTATAAATAACCATTTGGTTTTATATGATCGTTGGGTTTGAGGCAATTATAAGTTATTATAATTTGGGATGAAAATGAAAGGTATGAGATAAGATTTTACGTAAATAATGTTATGGTTATTTTGAGGAATTTATCTCATTTTGGTAATGTTATAAAATATTGTTTTTGAAAAAGGACAACACACAAACCGTGTGACATCCCGTCACGTCAGAAAAAGGTGTGGGGATCGAACCCACAACCAAAGTGAGATTGGGATTTATCGCCTACCATTGGACTACGTGAAGTCCCTGGTTAGTGTGACTATTATTTTTAGTTAAATGATTTTATTGATCAATAATAATTTGATTTGGGATCTTATGTCTTATCAAATGAATACCCTTAGTATAAGAAAATGATTTGGTGATTAAGTGATAAATGTTATTTTGGAAGTTATTCGCTTTGTTGTGAACACTATATGCCCAAGGAAAATAGAATAGTATGGTATTTAATTTTAAGAGTAATGGTGGATTTTTATCTATTTTTTTATTGTGGATTTATAGTTATTTGGGTTATTTATGGAAATGATTAGGTTAATTACTTTTAAGTATGTGACTTTAACAGTAATTAATGTCATTTGGAGATACAATTTAATTTGGAAGACTACATTCTTATAAGTTTTGGGTTTGAATATTTTTTTGGATTATATTGAAGGATTTTAAGGACAATTGATTATTGAATGGTATTTATTTAACTTTGGGGTATTGATGGTTTAATTTTAGAAATTAAGATTAGTGTTTTTTTCTCTAATGGAACATCCATTTGGGGGATCATCAGATATTATAATAACCATTTTGGTTATGATTAATCTCTAAAGGCAAAGTAAATATATAGTTTATCCTATGTGGATCATGTATTTCTATAGAAGTTTATTCTAGCTCTTCCATTGCGACCAAGTCTCCTTGAATACAAATTGTAAAAAAATGAGTTAGTAGTAAAAATTTATTAAAGAATGAAACTCTACGTAAAAATTAAGTATATCTCTTTATGTTCTTAGTTAATATCATAAATTAATTCCTCGTCCTTATGTAATGTAACTTAAAACAAAAAAAAATGTTGTCTGTTTACTTTTCCTACTGGGAGATTAATCACCGTTTGCCCCCAACACAAGTTTGTGGTTTTATTATTTTCAACGTTCTCTTGATCATGTTTTCTATCCCTATCCATCATAACTTGACACTTATTTTATCTTCCATATCCATGTTTTTCTATATGGAATCCTAGTATAGGTTATCTCGGTTGACCTTTGAACTTCTCTTTCTTTCTTTTAAAGTGATAGTTTTATTGAATCTTTTTCCGATGTGGGACATTCCATTTTATTCCAATGCCCAATTTTAAAAATTGAGAGGACGTAATTTATTGAAGGAGGGGAGAATGTAACACCCCATGCTTCCACAGTACGCTTCTCTTTGATTAATATAGTAGCGTGTGTTGTACGCAACTTCGAGTTCTAACACACGTCGACCAATCAAAGTAGCGGTTATGAATAGTAATACCCACTTTTTGAAAATTTATAAATCTTATCTCTCAAACTAGACTTCATTTTTTGTTTCTTAATATTGAAATTATCCTAGGGTGAAATTTTGGTACTTTTTGGATAACTTTCATATTTTGATGAATAGTGAAAATTACAAAATTTTAATTAAAAACAACTTTTTTAATAGAAATAATTAATATTGATAAATTATTAATTTGAAAGGTTTTAAAGTATATTTATAATATATTTTTACCATTTAATACATTTTTGGTCATTGTACATAATTTCACAATTAAACTAGACATAAAAAGTGCCAATCTTTTGATAGTTATTATCTCTTAAAAACACGTTTTTTGTTTTAACAACGGGAATTAATTTTAAATTAATTTCTAGTACTTATGTGTTTTGAATTTGGAAAAATATATTACATATTTGGAATCAGGATGTCCAAATTTTGTAAATAGATAACTTTTATATTTATACATTTTGAATAATTACTTCGGTAAATATTTTATTTACCATGGTTAAAGGGTAAATCCAGTAAATAAGGGTTAAAAAATAATATTATAATAATACTAAATTACCCTAAAACGTGTCCTAACCTTATTTTCTTGGATACATGACCGACCATGGGCATCGTTGGGTCGAATTTGGGTCCCCATGGAGCCACTTGTAGGTGATAGGGACACTTTATTTTAATTAAGTTAAAATAAAAACAAAAATTAAATAACCATATATCTTTTAGAAAAACAATTTTTAAATAGGGTTATATATGTTTAATTTTAGATTATAAATATTCATTAAAAATATAAAACTATTTCCTACATAATGATATTTTATTTATAATTTTTAGAAAATATATAATTTAATTTATTTTTGACACAATGATGATGCAGTAATTACCATAATAGTGAAAAATTAAAATAATTGATATTATAATTACCCAAATAAATATAATTTGAGACTTTTTATGAATTAAACTAATTTTCTAGGTTAATATGACATGTTAGTATTTATTTAAATAACCTTTTTCGAAGTAATCATTCTGTTATGATTTTAAAAAAATCAATTATTGGATTGTGTCAAAATTGACATAAAAGAGTTTTTAAAACATATATTATGTTATTAATTGATATTAAATTCCTAAAAATCTAATTTTCGGCCAAGATATTTATATAATGATATGTGTATCATTAATGGACCACTTGGGAGTCTCATGTATGTATATAGTATGTTTATTAACCATATAATATAAAAATACAACGAGACATTGTAAAAGTGAAAGTAGTTAACTAAGAGTTAATACTTAATGATATGGTTAATATACTAACCCAAACCTGTATATATCCTATTGGTTGAGTGGTTTTCGACCTATCTCCACCTTAAATTCTATATAACCTACTTTTGAGCCATTAGAAACTGAATATGAATTTATTAAAAAAATAATATTTCTAGCTTTTCCAATGGTGCCCCTCACCCTTATTATAAAAGGGAACTCCCCCTTCTAATTAATTCACACCTTTAAAGCCTTTTGGTTCGGCCAAACCCTGCCCAGATACTCTCTCAACTTCCCTAACTTCATCCTAGAGGCCTTTTTTTATTCAAAAATCCATCCTAAGGAGCCCTTTTGATCAAATCAAAAGGAAGAACCCGAAGAAGAGTTTATAATTTCACCACCCTTTTTCAAGTTCCTTTTTTCTTCCACTTCATCATTCATTGTTATTTATATTCTAAAATAATAAATCCATTATATTCTATATATTTTGATTTTATTATAAATATTTCACAACCATATTCAGTATTCTATCCATCCTTTCAATGGCATGTCACCATACGTGCGTACGTACAACTTACCGTCTCCACGTCGTGGTGTAATTTTCATTCAATAAATTATTATTTGGATGGTTATAATAATGATGTGTAATTGATGTAAATAATAAATATAACATGATAATTATTTTTTCTATATGATATAACATCCAATTATATATTATTTTAAAATCTAAAGAATGATATTGTCGCTCATTTGTACGTACGGACTGCCGTCTCCACGAACGTGATGAGATTCATTCTCCATCGTATCCATTCAAGAATAATTCTCATTTAATGATTAAAAATCATGTTCAAATATTTGATATAAATCTGTATATTAATAATATACATCCCATTAATAACAAATACGGCTCAGATAACAAATAATATAAAGGAAAATGAACCCGTTAACACCTGAAATGACAATAATTCTAAGATATTATTAACAAATCAATGTTAAAAGATCATATATTATATCATATTAATGCATATGATTATTGTTTAATTAAATAACAATTATTTCACCATTATACAGGAGGTTAACCAACCCTTGACCAAGGAAAAAGTACAAAGTAAGGGGTTTCTTATCTCACTTTTAATTCCGTGAGATTTCCATTGTTCAACACTTATTTATTGAATGTGGTGTGTGTACTTCCCATGATTGTATTCATTGTGTAATATACTTTAATTTATGGATATTTACATCATCATTATATGATCCTTCTTTCATGGGTGTATGTTTCTTATGTTACCAAATCAATAAGGTAATTTGAAATTTCAATTTCCACTCATTCAGCTTTAGGCATACTTCATTGATTATTTTAATCCAAGATTATGTGTGGAATCACTATTCCTTTTATTATGTCATAATTTCCACTCCCCTTTCTGTGGATATAATTTTTATACACATAATCACTCCATTGATAAATTCTCAAGTCATTGGTATGAACTTGATAAGATTAATTTAACTCAATTTCCATTTGTTGAGTTAAATATCCAATTCATTGGTGTTTTTTTACAAGAATATGTGTGAATGTCATCTGATTGATTTACACTAAATATCCAATCATATTGACTGTATTTATATTTTTCACACATAATTATGTCGTTGATTTATCCTTAACCTAAGGATATGGTCTTTATAAGAAAATTCATCTTAATTTACATTCCATTGAGACTTCTTTGTTGTTATACACCAAATCACTTTTATATGGTGTATAGAATGTACTTTGACATAGTATATCATGAATCCCTTTATTCTCATGATAATATAAAGTTTCTATTAACTTAATTATTTGTATTGAAGTGTCTCTATTTTGGTTAGAAACTCTAACTAAAATACATTTTTAAGTGTTTTAAAGATTTATTCTTCTAAATATTTTTCATTAATGTCCTTGTTTTAAAAATGATGTTAAGAATTTATTTATATGGACATTAATGTTTTAAAATTAAAATTTCTTTTAAAATATTCAAAGTGGTATGAGACAATTCTATTCAAAAATCTATTTTTAAATGGCTTCTTGACAAATAGTGTGACTTTTAAATGATTTCAAGAAAAGGGGGATAATTCTCTCTTATAGTTTTGACGATTATTTTCATCTATGTAAATATCCTTCATTATTCCTGATTGAGATTAATTTGATACAATACAATATTCCATATTGTATATAATGAGTTATGTTTGACTATGTATGTGCTATTTTTATACGATTCATGGTTTGTGGTTAGAGTATTGAAATTTCATATGCTATTTTTAACATGAATGTTTATGTTATGTTTCAAACTTTTTATATGAGGAATGCATTGGACTTAATATGTGATGGGTGGAGCCCGCTATAGCTCCTCGATGCATCAGTAGGTCTCATGAGACAAACTAGTGTCTTGGAACAAGGCCTTGACAAAATCTTAATTGTTGTCTTGGCACGAGGCCTTGACTATGTGGTTATGATAGTCTGGAATTATGCATTCCATCATTATGAAAGTGGTTATTGATATTGCATGTGATTATTCGACTAGTAGAATATCCATCTGAATAAGTAAATAGAATTATTTTATTTTCTCTTTTCCATTTTATGTTGAAGTTCAAGTTTAAAAGGCTTTTGTTTTAGTTATACATTGCCTTATGTGTTTATGCTTATCTATGAAAGCTTATACTATATTTTTATCCTTACTGAGCATCTGAGCTCACCCATTTCAATGTTTTATTTTTCCCAGGATTATGAAGAAGTAATTTATGAATGACCAGTAGGGATAATATTGAGGGGATATGAAGAAAAGATGTTTTTTATGATGTAATGTGAACTTTTTTAACGTATCTATTTATTCCAATGCTACTAAAAAAATTGGTCTTTCGAGACTTGATCTTTCTTGTGATCATGCCAATGTTATATAATAATGCATCGACTCTGGGTAACTGGGCTCGGGGCGTTACAAAAATTTTAATGGGATTATACAATAATTTTATCACATTAATCTATATATTTTTATCCTCTTGGTCTATAAACATTTATTAATTCATTTGAATATTATAAAATCTCATCTTATTCTAAACTAGGATCAAATACATCCTCAGGTCAGGAAGGATTTTCAACAGGATTAAAATAATCATAGAGTCTGTCATTATCTTCAACCCAAAATATCTTCCACGGATTCCTACCGATCTTCATTCATCTTCTTATATTCTAATATATTAAAAAATCATAATATTGAACCAAATTTTCATTCATAAAAACATCATATCTCACTAGTGTAATTGAAAAGATATAACATGAATAGAAATTTTTTTTGACTTTGATGTTGTCTTGGTCAGGTCACATATGTGAAGGATAATATACATCCATAGATTAATCTTGTGTCCATTCATTAGAAGATGTATCAAAAACACATCTTGATATTTGAGAGTGGAAAAGTCTCATTTCCATGGATATATTAGGTTTTAAATAAACATGAACAACAATCTACTATCACTATCTAGTTTCACACTAATAGACCTTATGTTCATTGTGATTAATGAAAACCCACCGATGGAATCTTCTAATCTAAATATGACTCTATGGTGAGGAGGCCCTCATATATAGTCCTCAAAAATTCTATCATGTTGTATTCTTAGGATGGAATCCCATAACCTTGAATAAAAGGCACATCATTGTCAATTCAAGAAGCTTCTAACCACAAAATCATCTTCTTGTTAGAAGAGAGATGAACATATAGCCAAAATCCAAAACCTATCTTCAGATATATAGGTATTTTTTTATTTTGAAAACATTATAAAAATATATGTTCTTCCAAAACTTTTAGAAGAGGTGACTTACATAACCAGAGATAGTTCGTACAGATTTCCTTTCTGGCACGATTGTGCGATCCTCATGACCTAGGTTTAGATGTTTCTTGGGAATGGTAATAAAAGATGTTTTCAGTTTTATTAATGATTGGTTCTTTCAAGGAGACGATGATGATGGAATATTCATCTTGGTCATTCGACATGGGTTTATGGAATATGGAAATTTTGAGAGAAAAGATATTGGCTTTAGGAGTATAATTTACAATTGGAGAGTGAAGTCAAAAGTCATTTTTTATCATTTAGGTAGTTCAAACGTTACAAAACCCAAAATAATGGTTTAAATTAAATACAATAATCAGTACAATATTACAAGAATGATTAAATATATATATATATATATGAGTAATAATTAGGAGACTTGAACAAGCAGTTAATGTTTCATCTTGAAAGTGTAACTATAAATGGTGTGACCATAACTAGTGAGACAACTATCATGAGACATCAAGTACAGAGATAGTAAACTATGATACATTAAATGTTAGATAATAAAATGGTCACTCAAGGATGATCATTAAAAATTCATGTATGATGTAACTAATCCTTTCAAAATTTAATTTATTAGTGAAAATGTCATCATGATGGTTGAGTTCAATGGATTATATATTAATATAACCCTTATGATAATGATCTATTCAAATGTTATGCCTTACATCAATATTCATTGTTCTTGATGGAGAAATATGATTCTAAGAGATGATAATGGAACATGAGTAATCAATATTTATAGGGACATGTGTAAATTAATATCTATAATGAAGAAAGGTTTTTTCATCCACAAAATATGTTCACAAAAACTACCAGTAGATATGTATATAGCTTCGAGTATAGATAACGAAACAAAACAATTTTTACTACACTATGATACATGTGACTTTCCCATAAAGTGACATGTTCTAGAGGTGCTTTATTCTTTACAAATTATAACCACCAAAATATGCATCTAAAAATATAACTATTTCAAATGGTTTCCCTCTAAGATAGAATAGTCTTATGTTGGTAGTAAGTTTGAGGTATTATAAAATTCATCTAAAGAGTAAGAAAATATGACACTTTAAGTATTGAATGAAAACAAGCACACATAAACACCCTAAAAAAAATATCAGACCTAATAATAGTTAAATAGATTAAACTCCCAATAATTTCTATATATGTGGGTTGATCAAGAGATTTACCACTCTCATTAAGATCCAACTTATAGTTTTTCATCATTTTATTTTCACTACTCATTGTAGTATCAAAAATAAAATGAATATATTTATAATTTTTACATTGATTCAAAATAAACTCTTTATTTGTTTTTGAATGATTTGAGATCCAATAAGGAATTTTATTCCACCCATAAAACTCATTTCAAAATAATTTTTCATCATATTTCAAATATAAACACATACGTAATTATTTGGGGATCCAATAATAATATCATCAATATATTTTTGAATAACTAAAACATAATTAGAAATTATTTTAATAAATCGAGTATGATCAACTTTAATTTTTTAGTCCTTTAAAAAAATACTTAATCTATAATACCAAGCTCTTGGATCTTGTTTTAAACAATATAAATCTATTGGTAATTTTAGAACATGATTTGTAAAATGATGTTTCATAAAACAAGGGGGTTGTTCCAAAAATAGCTCCACTATATACCCATTTATGAATACACTCTTAAAATCAATTTGATATAGTTCAAAATTTAGATGTGTTTCATTTGAATGTAGTATTTTAATGGCATCATGTCTTGAAATGGGTGAAAATTTTCCCCACAGTCAATCCCTTTTTCATGATGACAACCTTGTGCAACTAATCAAGATTTTTTTATAACAATATTTTCATCTCCATCGACCTTATTCATAAACCCCCATTTAGTGAATATGGTTATGATGTCTATAGTTCAATTCACTAGTTTCCTGAATTTATTTCTTTCGAACATATTAAATTATTGTTGCATAACCATCACCCAAAATTATTCATTTCTTCCAACATAGATGTTCTTGGGCTCAAGTTCTGACAAGAATGACTGATGTTCAACCTGATTATTTAGAGAAGCTCTAGTAATTGATAATTTATTTAAATCCCCATATAAATAATATAATAGATGTTTAATTAAGGGATCTAATAGATTTAGAAAACAATGAAATGGAGATTTCAGGTACGTTAATAGGTTTAGGTTCATCATGACTAAAATCTGGTGAATTTCTAGAACTAGAAGATTTTACAATTTATTTGACATCAGGGCCAAAATATTTTTTCATTTTTTCCCATATTTGACACATCATCCTCAAGGTTTTCTATAGAGGTCTTAGCTTCATGTGGATCTGTTTCATCAAATTTAACATGTACAGGTTCTTCCACACATTTTGTTATTTATTAAAAACCTTATAAGATTTACTAGATTCTAGCTAACCTTGGAAAATTACTTCATCAATTATGAATGAAAAATTATTAATATTCTTCTTATTATTGATAATATAATCATTCCATCCAAAAAAATTGAATTAAATAAATTTGGGTTTTCTATTTTTTCTCAAATCATTGGGAGTTTTCGTAAAAATTGTTTGATTAAGACATTATTAATTATATAGAAAATTTTATTCACATCTTGTTAAATACACCATTTTTTGAGTTTTTCTATGGGAAGAGAAGTAATTTCAATAAAATATTTGTCTGAAATAGGATTTAAACTCGTTGTTTTAAAAGTCACGACCATTATCACTTCATAGGATTTTAATTCTATGATCATAAAGGTAATCCATTATTCTAGAATACGTCGTAAAAATAGCATGGGCTTCACATTTATGAGCTACAGAAAAGGCCCAAATATATCTCAAAAAGTCATCTAAAAAATATATAAGTATCACTACCTATTTAGATATGAAACACTACATGGTCCAAAAAATTCCAAGTGAACCAACTCCAGAGGTTGAGAAGTTGAAACATTTTCTTTCGGAATGAAAGTTATTTTTTGAGGATTACCCTTTTGACTAGGATTAAATGCTTTTTCATTTGAAAACTCATGCTTGGATATATCATTGACTAATCCTTTTCTAGAAATCCTTCTAAGGGAGTGAATATTACAATGTATTATTCTTATATTCCAAAGCGAAAACTCTTTGTGAAAGTCAATTAAGATTGAAACATAATGAGTAACTAATGAATCTATGTAAATAGGATAAAAATTTTCATTTCTAATGTAGAAAATACTAATTCATTTTTAGAATTGAAAAAATTACTAGCATAATTTGAAAATATAACATGAGAACAATCAAAAAAAATTTGAGATGTAATTATTATATTTTATTTTAATCAATTTAAAGTACTTTAGAAATTTGAACTATGTTAGAGTTAACCCTATGGCCAAGGACAATTATTTTTCCATAGCATTTTCACCAAAAGTGACATGTCCATAGTCAATCATTATAAGACTCTTGAAGGAAGTGAAATCACTTATCATGTGTCTTGAACATCCGCTACCCATGTAGCATAAACCTTTTCAGGATATCATTAAGCATCTTTCCTACAAAATAATTAAGCAAGAGAGGATATTGATACCCATATTTTTTTGGGTCATGTAACATTTTTAATAAGATCTTTTGGAACCCATACAAGCTTCATATGTTTCTTATACACAGTTGGTAACATATTGGATAATAAAAAAAATTTGGTCCTGAATAATTAGAATAACTGAATGAATTTCCATAGATAGAAGTAGCCAATTTTTTAGGTTTGGGTATGAAAACAGATTTTTTGGATTTTATAATAAAATGTGTTTTAGATATGTTCCTCTATCTAGATTGGTATCCTATACTAGTAATATATACAAAATATACTTACTTACCAAAAAATTTTCTTATATTATTATTTCCATTGGTGAATTTTTCTAAGTTATTTTTTTACTGATCATTAAGTAATATAAGATCCTTTTCCCTCTATGTAAATGAGCATTATTTTCATTTTATATAGTATGATCTTATTTAACAGAAGACTTGAGAGCATGCTGTTTCTTTAGATCTTTAAATATATCTTTTATTTCATTCTATGTATCTTCAATAATTTTTTTAGTATTCAATCATCTCCTCACTAGAAATTTTTTTAGAATCACTTTCTTCTCCAGAATAATACAAATTTTGTATAGGATAATCAAGTGTTACCTATGATATATTTTCCATGAAACAAATATTGGATTTTTGAGCCCTTTCACCATGTGAAAATTATGAGTCACGTGAGTTTTCTTCAAAAGAACACCATGTGTCTCTCAATTCCTTTTTTTACAATCCATATTTGTAACAATACTTTTTTTTATAATTTAGCTTCGGACAGTCCTCCATTACATGTCCTTTTCTCTTAAATTAATAAAAATATAATTAATTTGATTCCTCACTCTTTTTCAAGTCCTTCTTCTAGTTTCCATTATGATCATACATTCTTTTATAGATGGTATTCATAAAGAATTTCATCATTCAGTAAAACATCATAAACCTTCTAGATAATTTATCCATTTCTTCATCACATTATAATAGTAAATTGTTATTAAATGTACTATTAAAGTGAGTTTGTATCCTTTCCTTTCAATTATTTTTGGAAGTGGTGGTTTTTAAATCCATTGAATTTCTATTTAGTTCATCCACTTCCATTTTCATTACATATAAATCTTCCTCATACATCATTAATTTAACAATCATCTACTTGACTGTAAACATACTAATTTCATAGGATTCAGTAATTGAAACTAAGGTTCCTCTCCATCTTTTGGGCTAGACATATTAGTAGCTTCCAGATTTCTTCTCTGGAATCTAATTTATTTCTATGAGATCTCATTGTTTTGAAATTTTCATTAAACCATAGATAGATATCCAAAATTGGTTCATCAAGATTCATCCTAATGTTATTATACTTAATAATATATGTCTTAAGTGTCATTTCATTATCATTTTTAGTTCCCTCATGTGACAAAACTATGGTATCCCAAATTTATTAAGTAGATATTCATATAGACATTATATTAAATTCATCATCCCCAAAAGTATAAAAAATTTAATTTATAGCTTTATAATTATAATTTTAAAAATATATTTAAGCATCACTTTATGTACATCTTGATGTTTCTAGTATTTCATAATAATCTTATATTTCTATCCAAATATCAAAGACAAATCATTTTAAGTGAATTTCATTCTAATTTTTCATTGAGCGTAATTTTCTCCAATAATATAGGGAGAAATATTGGTTGCAGTACCTTCCTATCTATTATCAATAACATAAAATAATGGATATATTTTAAGGAGCTTTAAATTTATAACTAACAGAAATTTTGATATCTTTAAAACACAATAGAATCAGAGTAAAAAAGATATGAATAATATTTGTAACCATTGACCATAAATGATTCAAAACAATTCTTGATTCCAAATGTTGGTTGGAGTATGACACTCAAGAGGGGGAGAATTTGGTTCTTATAAAAATTTGTATAAACACATTATTTTGAAGATCCCTAACCGTAAAACAAAATAGTACAGTAAATCAATGTAGTGAATTTATAATAGTATGGATAGTCAAATAATTTCATAGATTATTGGTTATTTCTCAGTTATATATTAATGAGATATTTATATATCCATTTAAACTAATTTACTGAATCAAATTTGTTATAAATTTTATCAAATAAAAACTATCAAAGTGAAACATTATATTTTGATATAAGATATAAAACAAAGTAAACTAAATTTGAAAAAAATAGTAGATTAAAACATGTGGTTCAGTGTCAAGTATATGCCTAGTCAACTCCAAATAGTGATACCATTCCCCAAAGAAAATTATATATTATATTTTTATTCAGACCCGGGAGGGGGTTTTACACAACATTACACAAGACTATCTAGATCACATGACCTATACAACATTTCAACATGTGAAATAAATCATCCAGGTTACACATGACCTCTAATTAAGTTATATGTTGGTGAGACAAAGTGTAAAATGATATTAGTGTGAGGATTTATTATATCTTCTAGTTTAGTGGAGGAGAAAGTGTGGATTTTATAGATAGATGAACACACTACATAAAGGATTAATAAAATTTTATAAAATATAGAATTATATATTAAGAAGGTTTTATAAATGATATTAATATAGTTTTATGAAGCTCTAGACTTGTAGGATGTTGAAAAATTGATGTTTGGGTCCTCTTCTGAAAGAAGACTAAGAAACAGAGTGTCGTGAGTTCTGTGTTCTGGTTTCCGATTCAGTGAGTTTTGAATCATCTCTTTTTGTTTTGTTGCTTCTAGGATGTTCAATGTTTTGATCTAAAAAATACATCAAGTAGAAAAATGAGATTTCTTCATTTTTTCTTCTGAGTGCTCTTGCATGTATTTATG
Source organism: Viscum album (assembly GCA_963277665.1). NCBI lineage: Eukaryota > Viridiplantae > Streptophyta > Magnoliopsida > Santalales > Viscaceae > Viscum > Viscum album. The sequence goes on from OY728152.1 coordinate 1,773,366,792, forward strand.
TTCATTCTAAAATATCTTTTTGTTGTCACTTCCACACATTCCAGCTCATGCGCCACCATGTTTTTAATATTTAGGTGTTTTTATTATGGCTGACCAAGAACATGATCTCTACACCTTGTACCTAATTCTATTAGGTGTCATGTGTACAAAATATCCTTAATTATGTAAGTGTCATTAAATGAATCAAATATGTCTGTTAGAATCATCGTTTAAATTTAATTAAAATATACAGATGAATTGTTAAGGAATGGTTTCATAGTTTTTGGTGATATAGATGTTGTGCGACAATCATCGTGTCTTGTAATGATATCATAGAACTGACATTATGTAATTTTTTTCTTGTATTTTTCTAATTTCATAACCAGTAGCATGATTAGATTGTCCAGTCCTTTGCGAATTTTGGAAACAGTAGTAAGGTTATGGGGTCTAGGAAATGGTGTCTCAGGTAATGGTGTCCAGTGCATTGTAAAAATTATTTACAGTTGGGGTGTCTGCAAAATCGTGTCCTAGGTAACATAGTCTAGTCCTTTTTCAAAATTCTAAACAATTGGGGATTCTATAGTGTTATATCCTTTGTGATAAATTGTGTCATCAGTTAATGTGTCTTGGAAATGATATCACATACTTTACCGATTTCCAAACTAAAAGGTGAGTCATTTTTGTCCAAGAAACAGTGTCTCATACTTTTTAAAATATCCTCTAAATGTATTATTAAGTAATTTGATCATATTGGATAAAGGTTAATAATAAGAGTAATAAAACATAACCGAACAAGTCTAATCTTGTTTTATAGGATCTAAACATGATTTACCAGATTTACCAGATTTACATTTTTTTCTTATTTTTGGGAATTTAAAACAAGAGGAGTCCAATATTCTGATTCTTCTAGAAATAAATATTATTTTAGGTTATTTAAATTGTGGAGGTAACAACTTTAAAACCATTACACTATAATCCTCATTGAGATTTATAATTTTGCACTATATTCAATCCCTCTTTTGGGCTATTAAACTTTTAAGAAATTATACATAGGACAAAATCTTATTCCAGGACTCCACACAAGTCATGTTAATGATAAATGACCCAAACATCTAAATAGACATCAAATACTAAGTTTCATCACCCTTTTCAACACTTTTATCAAAAGGAATTTGAGGGGGATAATTTAACCTGATTGGTTTTTCATTCTCCTTCTCCTCAAACCTCAGTTTCTTCCTTCCCTCTTTAATCAATTAGTGTGTCATCTTAAAAGTGTAAAATTCATATAAAGAGGGGGAAATCTATGGGGGAGGAGTCCTTTGGGATCATATGGGATGCATCCTTCTTTCCTTTTCAGCATATTATTTCCTATGGACTTCAATCCATGTAGAATCTACAGTGATGCTCATATGACTACAATTATTTGAACAAGATAATGTAGTTCATTCTCAAGATGAGACTAATTTAAAGATCATCTGAGACTCCAATATTGATAAATGTACCAATCCATGGTCAAACATCTATGCCATTAGAAGATTTAAACATATTCTTGACGATAATACTATGTTAAACCACACTTTGCAGGAGTGAAATAGGGTAGCTAGCCATCTTGCATCTTTGGCTGTGGTGGATCATTGTATTAGTGTCACATGTTTTCCAAGTTCTCTCCTTTTAAAACCCATAGGGTCGAACTTGATTAGTGGTGAATCTCTGGGCCTCCATTACATTAGGCCTCCCTAGGTCGTTTATTTTTGTGCACCATCCATCTATTATTGTCCTTGTTTCTAGTTAATAAAAAAAGTACATTTGACGATGATGATGATATTCAATTGAATTTATTTTTCATGTGAATTTTCGTTATTTTGGTAAAATATCTTAGTTCTATATCGATTTCTAGATTTCGGATTTGCAATATATTTATATTCTTTTTTAGATTGAACATCAATTTTATCACCCCAAGACTATTCCCAACATAGTTCTTCAGTACTATGATATGAATTTGTTATTACTTCTGTGACATTTTATGTTTGGTTTCACTATATTTTCAATGGAAGTTTTCTATTATCTATTTGACCTAAATTTCTATCCATGTTGACCATTTTAATTTCCTATAATTGAATCCAATAATCTAAATATTTTTTTTAAGATCCAATATCACCCAAGACCTTTTAAAACATTCCATTAATATCAACCTTGATATTTTTAACACTCATCCCCATATTTATTTGAATAATTCATTCTAGGATGATTTTCGTACTTTGGGGAATAAAACTATTTAATTACACTTTATTCATTCAAAAATAGGTTTTAGTGATATTTTTATCAGTTACTATATTGATTTTAGAGTGGATTATTGAAACCCCGATTTCTATCCAATACTCAACGAGTAGAGAACTCACTACGAATTTGATAGGTAGATTAATGTTAGGAAAACATTTTTGAGTATGACCATAAATCCCATAAGGAAAACACTAGCTTCTAAGAACTCTATCATCAAAAAAATAATCATGGGTATTTTCCCCAACTCTGTGAATAAATATATTTCTAGTTAGCTTAAATTGCGAATTTTGGGATATAATGTCAAATATAAGGTTAATATGATCAATAATTATATTTTAGAATTAACCTCTAAATGAAAAATCCCCTAAATTTTGGTTGTTTATGTTAAGGGAATAATAAATTGTATCCATGATCTGGTGGGGTGCTAACTAATGATTCAGAATCTACATAAGATTAACTCTAATCATAACTTATGACTCATCAGACCACAGTCCATCATCCTTGAAAAAACCATATGATCTTGTGTATAACCTTGATGGTGGTGTTATTATGGGGAAATTTGGTTACAAAACCACTGAAATTATCATTCTATTTTTCAAAATATCTTAATCTAGGTTTTTGAAACCATTTTCTCACTCTCTCATTAAGATATATTGTAAAAAAATTATAACCTCAACTCTTCCTCACATTGATATCACATAGTTAACTATTAGATAGATCTATATAGATCTCTAATGAAAACTAATGAGTATTCTATATGATGTTATTTTAATGTTGGTATCAAAGAGAGGTGATATTACATAATATAATAATTCTTATACCAAGGAGACCACCTAATGAAATATGGATTATTGGAATCTATAGGAAATAGAAAAAACCCATCTCAATGTCTCATGCGGGGTTGATCTAAGGGTTTTTAATACCCCATTTCACTATTCAGGTACTCCCTTATTCATGATTTATTTATAACCCTTGTTTAGGTGTGTTTCTGGGATTCTCAGTGGTGGAGTTACTTTAATAGGAAAAATGAATTAATTTTTGAGGATGCATGTTTTTTAATTAATGGATTATAGGTACGAATGAGCTAATGTATTTGATTGGATCTCACCATGTTTAGTGAATTCCTTGGGTGAATTGGTGTTTTTTCTAATAATTATGTTGTTTTTGATCTACTAAGAAATGACATGTCGGGTAAAGGGATTACACATTGTGTAATGGTCAACAAGTAGATTTCGTGAATCTAGTTTTGGGTGTTAATGTTATACATTGAATATAAGGGGTTTACATCATGTAATAGAAAATATCATGATTTAATTTCAAATGGAATTAATTTTCATTTATTTTAGTCATCAGGGAATACGTGATGTATAATGGGATTACAAACAATGTAAATATTGATGATTCAGTTTTTAAGGAATTATATAGGATAATAATTCATTTATTCTAAATGAATCCTTGATCTATTAACCTAGATCTCACTCTAGCATATTTTTGGATGTTTATGCTATATCCAGAACATCCGTTTGGTAATTGATCTCCAGGGTTGTTTTAGTTCACCTCTATGGGTAATTGATCTTTATGGTTCATCCTTAGGATTGGATGTAGCTATGTTTTTGGCTATTATTCTATTAAAATTCATGATTAGATAATCTTTTATTTCAATACATTATAGTTCCTTGTTGTACATAATCACTCAATGGACAATATCTTGGTTTCAGATTACTATTGTCTATGGTGGCATGGCTTATATTGTCTTGAGGTTGGTTTTTATATACAATGGGTCAATTTTAGGACTTCCATGTTGAACTTGATAAATCGAATTGGTTTTTTAATTTATTTGAATTTATATGTGGTTTAAAAGGGTTCTATGTAATGAAAAATATTTTCATAGGAATTTTTATTTGAAAAAATATTTTCTTATTTTGGAAAATGTATTTCAAACACCAAAAAAGATTGAATTGTCTTTGATAATGTCCTATGAAATTGTGATCATGGTTTTGAAATGTATATTTACAATTGGGAAATTGGGAACCTTGGGAGTTTCAATAAATGGAGAAGGGTAGGCATAGTGTGTTTGTTTCACCACAAGTAGTTAACCTTTTGGTATATCAATAGACTATAGTAGGAATCGATATTGGTCAGTACCAATGTTGTGCTTGTTTAGGTTCACTAGTGTCTATTAATTATTCTTATAGTCTTGGTCCAAATGTGAGGGGATTTTTCATTTATACTTATTTATCACGTGATTACCTTTATCATATTTTATTTTCACACGGGTTTTTATATGTGATTTTTTCACATGATGTTGTAAGATGGTATTTCATTTATGTTTTTTTACTTTCATACCTTATGATTCATGGATATTATTTTCTAAATTTATCAAAAATACATTTCATATTTCTAGTTTGAGAATATGAACGGATTTTTTAAAAACCATAGGAGAAAATGATTTTTAAAAGGATTTGGTATTTATGAAAATGTTTTGTAAAAATGTTCTATTTTAAGATCTAGGACTATTTCATTCTTTATTTTAGTCCTTTTATAGAGTCAGTGATGATATCATATTATAAATTCTGATCATACCATAATTTTAACATAATGGGGTTGTATATATTGTATTACAGGATAATGAAAATGGGAAGTAAGGATTGTATCATGTCAGCTTCTCCTTTGGACTTTTACTTCATACGATATGGTTAGGATGTGATCATTGGTCAGAGGGATATTTTTCATACATTTTTTATCATCTTTTTGATTGGATTATATGTTTTCTAGATGAATCTATTTTATTTTTAGTTATACTCTTAGTTGTATGAATTATTTTGGATATATTCAATACTTTTTCTTGTTTTCTTTTTTATTATACCATGTGATGTATATCATGAGTGTATGGTTGGGTTGAACGAAGATGGTCTATTATAATTTGGTATCAAAGGGAGGCTGGATCAGCTATAAATGTGTCGAAAATATATAATTATGGTTTTGTTCTTGGGTAGATATGAGTTAGGTCCATCAATCATTAGATAATAAGTGTGTAAAAGGGGCGAGGGAAGGTTATTACCTTCACTGAACCTATGTTGCCATTAGTGTTTAGAATTTTTTTACCTTTTTTGAGACTTGGAGTTTGGGTTCATTTAAATGAAAAATAAGATAAGATCATTTAAATGGACTTGTTCCTTCTTTATGTGTTTTCTTTTTAATAGTGGAATCTATAACAAAATTCATTTCATACTTATTTAATTAATTTATTTAAATTCTTAATGAGGTCATAAGTTTGTTTAATTTCCTCATGACCTAAGTAGTTATTTCCTTTTGTTTGTTTGGAAATGTCATCATGAATTGATAATCAAAACCCAAGATATGAAGAAGAAATATAGGATATGTAGGTGAATCATTCATTGAAACCTTCTATTGTTAAATCAATGATATAAATTATTCATAATTTGGATCATGTGGGTGTTGGGAACCAGAGATGTGTAATGGATCATGGATTAAAGTTTACTATGTTCTATCCACTAGTTTTCCACGGTGAAAAAGTAACCCATGAATATAAGCTGTTTCTTAAGAGGATTCATTCGATCTCCATATTTTTTAAGACTTGTGAAGGATCTTAGGTGGGTTTTCATGTATATCCTCAAGTGATTAGGAAGAAGATTATGTGAATCTATTATGAATGATATTTTTCACAAGGACCCCAACTATTCTTATTTCAAGAATATATTCAATTATTAGTTTTACCCCGAGACATTGTGTTTATTAAGGAACCTAGAGTTTCTAAAATTATAGTAGGGAGATCATACATTCTAGATTATCCAACTCTTATTTCTGAGTTAGTGTATTAGGAATTAGAGCTCGTCCCTAGTGAGTACCTCAAGGATTGTAGGATTGAGATGGGATAAAGGCCTGATATTTGGTCAACATTAATTCTAATGATTCTAATGACCATTTTCGAGGTTGTTAAAAATATATTTAGGTTGAGGTAGCCAATGATTGGAACACAGGTTCAAGTGGAGCATCAAAAGGTTCAGATGATTACGAGGGCGTATCCTCTGGCGAGAATAGGAAGTGCAAGCATATTCAATTTTCTTTCGGATATGTTTTAGAAGCTTTTCTTGGGTAGATGTATGTTTTCAACTACTAGTGGTGAAGTATAGGTCATACCAAGACTGATTATTTCGAGGATCCCAATATTTTTTGTCTATTAGAATGTTTTGGGCATCAGAAACCCTTTTTTATAGATATCCTAGTGATGTAAGGTAGGGTCCACATTCATGAAAAGTTTTTAGGTTTATAAATAAGCTTCCCAAGGTAGTAGATCCAATTCTCAGAATTTGGGTGGTGTTCATGTGGCTATGAATTACCATGGAGGATATTATCTAAAATTTTATTATGTAGTATAAAATGCACCTTACGAATCTGAAGTAGGTCCATCGACAATTAAAGGTACAATGATTATTTTGTCTTTTTTGGTGATAGATTATTATGATACTGGTTCTACTAATTATTTCATGTCATTAAAATTTGTTTATTGGTTGGTTCTATATTATTAACTTATGTAGTACTTGATGGATATTTCCATACCTTCAGGAAAGAGGTCCAAATATGGTTTCATGTTTCATTCTTGTTGGGTGATGATAGGTGAGTTAAGGTGGTATGGGAGATTTTAGTTTTTAATATTTATATCTTATACTTGATTATGAATATGTATTGGATTACTAGTGTTACATATTATATATACTATTATCACTGTCGAGTGAATTTCTTATCTACTGATGGGGTAACTCATTTTTTTATGGTGAGTGGGTCTCTATATATAGATGGATGAGGCATGTTGTTCCACATGCTGGGGTAATATCATACGATTTTTAAAAGATATATATAAACGCAGTTGACCCTTCGTTGGATGGTTGAAATCCTATAGTGGTTTTAGCATTTCCTAGGATATTTATGTATGGTTTTTCTAGATTATCTCATATGAGATAGGTCATGTTTACTATAGACACTCTTCCCATTACGTTGCCTATTTCTATGAGATATTATCTAATTCATCCTACTAATTTGGTGGAATATAACATCTAGGTTTAGGAAATTAAGGATAATGGATTTATTCTTCTTATTATGTCATTATGGGATTAATTTGTCCCATTTTCTAAAAGGGAAAATGGGATCCATGGAATTTGTATCGACTAGAAGATGTTAAATCAGGTAAGTATTACGAAAAAAATCATATTCCGAGAGTTAATTATATTTATTAGAATATTAGAGGAGAATATTGGTTTTAATATAATGACCTTTGGTTAAGGTACTGCCAGTTGAGTGTTTGAGAAGAGGATATACATAAGACAACATTTAGGAGCCAGTTTCAACATTTTATGTTTCTAGATTTTACATTATCTTTCAATAATGATCATGCTATTTTAATTGACTTGATATACCAAATCATTCATCGGTTCATAAAAACTACTTTTATTTTAATCATGGATGATATTTTGGTGTAATTCCAAGATAAGGGATGGGTATATGGACAATTGGGATGTCATTCGTCGAACCTTGAAAGTAATTCATCATTTTGGGAAGCATTCCAAATGTGAGTTTCAGATATATGAAATAAACATTTTGGGGCATGTGATATATGAGAAGGGAGACTCAATGGATCCTAAAAATATATTGATTGTTATCCTAGGAGAATCCTAGAAATGTAATTCAGATCTGAATATTCATGGGTTTGGCTAGTTATTATATATGGTTTTCTAGTATTTCTACATAAATCATCCTCAATGACTTCATTAACCCATAAAGATGTAATGTTGGAGTAGATGGAAATATTTCAAATTTATTTTTAAGAGCATAAGGTGAGGATTAATTCATAACACATTTTGATTTTTCTAGAACCAATATTGATTGATGATGATTTCTATGTTGCTTGTGATATATTTTGGGGACGTGTCTTGATGGAGGGGAAATAATTGACTGCTTATAGATCACAGTAGATATTCCATGATTATAAGAACTACCCAACCCATGATCATAAGATATTATCGTTTACGAATGCAATCAAAATTTCAAAACACTACCTCTTTGGGGAGAAGTTTACTAGGTATTATAGTCATATAATCCTCAAATACGTTTATACATAGTGGGATATAAACATGAAATAGAGACGTTTGGTGTAATACCTTATGAATTTTGATTTATATATTATGTACAACCCTATAATGGAAAATTTTGTTGCTAATAAATTAGCTTGAAAATTACTTACACATGTTCTGAGGGATTCGGTATAGGATTAACCTATGATGAGTTTCATTACTAATATGATCATGAGATTAATATTGGTTTGTGGAAAAGTGTTCTTGTCCTCTAGGAAGGTTGACACATTGTTTGTTGCATGAGTTTATTTCAATCATGTGACAAACACATAGTTCAAACACATGGGTAAAATCCTTTATGATGTGTATTCATTTGGTGAGTGGTCTCAATCTCCTAGTGGCACATTGTGCATCTAGGGTTGGTTCGATTTTCCTTTTTCCCTATGGCAAGCGTTTTTTGATAGTGGAAAACAGTATTTTTTGTTCATGTACCTTGGGAATACTAAGATGTATCTCAGTTTGAGACAGTGGTACTGGTAGTAGAGTATTATATGGTTGATTAGAAATTTTGTGTCATGGTGTCATATGATTTAGTGAATCAAAGTGGATCACCATAGACATATGGGTTTGTTAAATCCTCTACCAATTCCAATGTGGAAATGTGATGATATTTCCATGGATTTCATAATATTTTTCCATATAATCATAGTGGAAAGGATGTGATTCAGGTGATCAATGATCGACTCATGAGATCCACACATTTACAACATATCATGGAGGAAAATAAAGTGGAAGAACATATAGAAATATATGTCTAAGAGATTGTGGGACTTTACGGGGTCCCCTCTATGGCTATATCTAATAGTGACCTGAAGTTCACATCCAATTTTTTAAATGTGTAGTAGGAATCGATGGGTTACAAGATTAGATTTTTCATGGAATATCATCCATATAAAAATTGATTTATAGAAAGGGATATAATTTTTATTGAGGATATTCTACAATTTTGTGTGCTTGATTTAAGAGTACATTGGTAAAATCACTTTCTTATGGTAGATTTTTAATATAAAAATAGTTATCAGGATTCAATAAATTTGGCACCTTTAAGGATTTTAATGAGTGTCCATATAGATATCCATTATATTTTGGTAGAGTTGGGAGAGTGGTCTTTGGATGGGTTATGTCATGTTCTCAAGAAGATAGAGATGGTGCAATTTATCTAGAGGAGAATTATCATGACAAAGAGTCGTCATAAATCTTATGTGGACTGTCATTGTTGGTCGTTGGAGTATGAGTTGGTTGACTGGGTTTTTTTGGTGTTTCACCTCACTTTGGACATTTTCATTTGCGTAAGAAATGATTGTTGTATCCAAATTAGGTGGGGCCCTTTAATGTCATTTAAATATCATGGAAGGAGGATTATAGGGTGGATGTGTCATATGGTTTTACCCCTATACTTGATGTGTTTCACCTTTTTTAACTAGGGAGTTATATACTGAATCCTACAAATGTGATTCGATGAGAGGATGCTGATATTTAGACCAACATCACATTTGTTGAGCATCCAGTTCGGATTATGATTCATCTAGAAAATGTACAATGTTGTAAAATTATTCCTATGGTAAGGGTACTATGATAATATTAATGGGATAACCACAATATAAGGGAGATGTAATTGTTGATGAAGAAAAAATGGACTTCAATTTTCGTGATTATTTGAATCTGAGGGATTTTTTGCGGAAAAAGAATTTATGGTGGGGACACTAAAACACCACATTATGGTTTTTAGGTATTCTCTTGTTCATTCTGTGTTTATAAACTTTGTTTCACTATGTTTTTGGGATTCTAGGGGATAGAGATACTTTTCTAGGAAAAAAGACATAAATATTAAGGATTCTTCTTTTTTGGAATTAATGGAGTCTTGGTATAAATGTGTTAATATCATTTAGGGTTTCTCCATGAGTTTGGAGAACATTTCGGGTTCCATGGTGTTTTTGTACTGATAAATGTGTTGTTTCTTGTCTCCTGGGGGATTATACACCCTGAAAATGGATTACAGACAATGTAATGGTAACTAGGATGATTTCATGACTCTATTTCTAGTTATTAAAGGATTGCACACTAGGTAAAATTTTAACATCAAGTAATGGAAAAAATAATGTTTTTATTAAAATGGTGACATGTTTATTGGTGATTTCATCCTTCGTGGAATGGAAAATGTGTAATGGGATTACATACCATGTATGTCTGTTATATTTGGTTTTAAGGGTTTTGTGTCAGTGTTTAATTTTTTTTTCTACATGTAACCTTAATCTCTTGACCTAGACCTCACCCTATAAATTTTTTATATATCTACCCTCCCTCTAGATCATCTATTCATTATTGGGCCATCTGGGTTGTTGTGAGGAAACTTTTCGGGTAAGTGATACTTTTGGTTCTTCTTTGGGTTAATTTTTATTTATAGTTTTTGCTATGGTTTTGTTAAAATTAATGAATAGATAGTGTTTTATATCAATCCATCATAGTTCCCTATCATTCCATGCCTGTTGAAGGGAGATATATTGGTTTCCAATCACTTTTGTTGACCATGTATAGAATTATACTATTTTGTAGTGGGTGTCTCTATACAATGGGTTAATTCGATGAATGTCATGTTATTCATGATATATCCCATTAGGTTATTCATTTATTTTAAGATATATATTGTGTAAAAGGGTTTCATGGAATGGATAATGTTTTTAAATGTGTTTTTCATTGAAATTATATTTTATTAAGTTAGAAAGTAGGTTTTCAAACTAAAAAATAGATTGGATTTTCTCTGAGAATGTTTTATGAAACTATGATCAAGGTTTTGAAATTTGTTTCGATAATTAAAACATTGGTAACCATGGCTGTATCAGGAGATAAACATGGATATACATAGTGTTTTTAGAACCACTAGGAGGTATGCTTTTGGGATAAAAATGGAGTGTGGCAGGTCATGATATGGGTTGGAACCAATGTTTTTCATGTTTTTGATCATTAGTGTTTAGAATTTATTCTAATATGCTTGGGTACAATGCGATGTTCTTTTCATTTATGGTTATTTATCACGTGATTATCTTTATGATGCCTTTTTGTTACAATTTTTTATAAATGCTTCTATCATAAAACTTCGTGTGATGGTATTTTCTATGTATGAGATTACATTCTTACATCATTATGCATGGATATGATTTTAATATTTTATCACATTTAATTTTCATATTTCAATTTTGATAATATGAATGGATTTTATTGATACAAAATTAGAAAATTATTTATATATTTATTTTGGATTTATGAAAATTCATTTTAAAACTATTTTGATTTAAAATTTAGAACTATTGTATTCATGTTTTGAGCCCTTGTATTAACTTAGTGGTTTTATCCTACTGGGTATTATGAATACCCCTACTTTCTCCTTTGGGTGGTTGTAGATGCTGAATAAAATAATGCAGGAAAAAGGAATAAAACCTTTTAGGATGTTGGATTACCTTTTGGTCTTTTCCTTTATAGTGGGGGTGATTTTTAGTCCCAATGAGATATGTCATAATTTCAAATTTAGCCTATTATGGCTTAGATTTTCTGGTTTCTTATTGTATCTCTATTCATCATCGATATAATCTAGTTGTATTTCTTGTTTTGGATATATTCAAGACGTGAATAAATTGTTTATGTTTTATCATACCACATGATAGTCATCTTATTGGTATGGTTTGGTTGAATCTTGCTGTTCAGTTATAGTTATGGTACATTCATCTTTTGATTTTTAGAAATGTTTTCTATATATTCAATTTTAATTTCATCCCTTTAAGTCAGAGTATTGCTTCTTGAATTTAGTTATTAGAAAATGATTCTAAAATATAGGCATTCTCCTGTGCATGAAGTTTTATTTGAAACAGATTTACAAGAAGATAAAAAAATACACATTAAATGAATTTTTAAAATACATTTTTTAATAGTTTTTGTAATTTTTTACTCATTTATTACTTATAAGAGAGGCCAATGTTTGACACGATGAGTTTTCATTGACACGTGACTGAAAATTGAAAATTTATAAAAGCCTATAACTACATGTAACTAGAATGTTAGTGAGTACGGTTGTTGATTCCTTAAGGAAGGCTACTAGTGATTGTGAGTGAGAAAAAGAAAATATTAAAATTCCAAAAAACCTATAAAAAGATAATGAAATACTGAAATGCTGATGATTTTTGAAATTTTAGTGAAAATAATGAAATAGGTGTGTCAGGTTGTGAAAAGTGGGAGAAAGTGTGACATAATTTAATTGATGAAACTGGGGTATTTAGACTATTTAGAACTCATGAAAATCAATTTCTATAATCCTAATAAAATTAATACAATTTTTTATAGTTTGATAAAAAGTGGCAATTCACTGAGTTCTTTCTTTAGTGAAAATTTATATTTATGTGAAATTTCATAGTGTGAGGAACATAATTTTCTTATCTCTTAATCATAAATTTGAAGATGTCTATTCATTATGGAGAATAAGTTCATCTTCAATTTTTTATTTTTATTTCTATGACTAATGATCATATATCAATTGATTCCTTAATGTCTTCTATGGGTTCCTGATTATTGCGAAATAATGCACGGAATTTCAAAAAAGATCACCAAATTTAAAATTTCACTAAACAATTATATTAAAGACGTATAATGGAAATATTCAATTCAGTTCTTCCCAGTATGAATCCACTAGATGTTATGTTACACATATTAGGATAATAAATCAAGGATTACTAAGGAATATAATAGAATAATTCTCTCACGAGCATGTCTTATTCATCAATATCTAGCTCCAAGTATGACTCTACTTTATGTGATCTTGTTGGATGGAATGGATTTTGAAAGACGGTTTACCCCCACCAAACCCTATATGAATCTTCTACTTTCTAATATATAATTTACACCAATATCAATTTCATGCTCATATTCACTACTCAGAAACTTCTCACTAATTTCTTTTTTTCAAACCTATCACTGTACATCTTCCTCCTCAAGTGACATTAGAAGTGTTCCAATAAAAAATTGTTCTCTTCAAGCATGGGATTACAACCCCTCCAGGTAAAAACACTATCTCAAACTATGTTCCTTAAAATATTACTTCATGTATCTATAAATATATTGATTATTTAAAAATTTCAACACTTTATTGGGACCACCTTTTTCTATTTCTATTTATAAATGGAATAATTGTCGTCTAAATTTCAATTTTAATCAACACATGATCTTTACGTGAACTGGAAAATATGGAAGTGTTGAATTTCATAACAAAAACATAAAAATTTTAGTATACAAAAATATGATTATAGGCCTAACATCAAAAGATAATATCCAAGATATGAATCCTATCAATATTGTTTGAGAATATATAGATTTACCTTTATAACTGATCTCCAAAATACTTATACCTTCTTAAATTTAAATGGAAATTCATTGTGAAAATATATAGAGAATATTAAATATAATGATACAAAAAAAATTCAACAACTATAATAGAGAGTTTCAAATCCTTCAATGTAAATATATATATAAATTTTAAATAAATGAAAAATAACTACAGCAGTTGAACTCCACATATTCAAAAAATTAATATTTCAATCGCTTCTCATTCGATCTTATCAGTGAAACGAGATTCAGAACTCCTCTATGCATAGCCATGTGTCATTTTCAATCGCTGTATTGGGTTTATTTAGTGTTATTCCAAAATGGAGTGATTTATATGGTGTTCATTAGGAATGGAAACTTTGACACATTGGTCTCTTCTCCATGGAAATATTTGATCTTAGATAGTTGGAGGTGGTTTTTCAAATTAATATTCCACATTTTTCGTCCATAAGATTTTTTTTACGGAGGAGGATTCCATTATTAGTGGCTCATCCTTTTCCAACGTCATCCAATTATATTAATCTCATATTTGGATTCATTATCACTATTTAATGATGGGAATCAAATATTTAATACATGTGTTATCACATCGATGTGGATTATGGATGTGGTAAATAGTTGAGTTTGTTTGTTCAAACAAGGCACTAATTCTTCTTCAAATTAAGATCGACATGGTGCCTGGTTTGTGGATGTGGATCCATGGGGAATTCATGGAAGTGTGAATGGTTTGAGAATGGAATGGATGAATAATATGGGAAGATTGGTAGCACAAAATGGTAGGTTTTGGTGGTATCATGGATGGTTGAACTATCAATGCCAATTTACTATATAATAGTAGAAGATAGTAATGTCTAGAAGTATTATAACGAAATAGTACTGGAGGGAGTGTATCTAACACTTTCGTCAGGGAGTGCATCCTTCTAGGGAGGACGTGCTGATATGTGGACCCACATTCTCTGTTTCCAAAGGTGGGTGGCATCCTTCCCTTATTCCAGTATGTTTTCTCCTTGATTGAAACGAGATGATGGGATGTCAGTCTCTCATTCTGTGGATTCCCCCTCAGTACTCGCTACCTAGTCTGGGTCTCTCTTAATGATTTAAGATGTTGTCTATGAAAACCATCATATTTCCATATATTTTTTAATTCCATGTAATTACAGTTATTCTTTTTTGGAAATTCATATGTGTCAACTTAGGGCGGAAACCATCGGTCAGGGGAGTATTCATGTTGGAAAACGCTAGCGTGTCAGGATGCTGGAAAAGTAATGCGTCTGGGATTCTACCCCTTATGATAGGGATTATCAAAGGTGTAAAATATTGGGTAATCCCACATCATGTGTGGCGAGTTATATGACATAGGCATGTTTCTAGGGTTTTCCTCATCTTACCATGCTTAAAAAAGGGTATGTCATTAGTTTAACCTCTTATGGAGATGGATTGTACTAATCAAAAAACATACAGAAGTGGATCTGATGGGTGCATCCCAGAGGGGGAACACCAGAGGGGATTACATGATGAGTTGATCAAGAGGCCTAATGAAGGTAGACCTGAGTATGATTGGGTCCCAATAAAGAGTATTCTAGTGTTTTCTATTATATGTGATTGAAACTCGAAGAGGTTTCCAACGTACCATGTTTTGAGAGGCAAGGATCAAAACCCACATAGTTTGAAGGGGCGATGAATCTAGTTGTGTGAATACGAAAAATACCAAATGAAATGTTAGGGAATATTCATGGTTAACAGCTTGGGTACTTCTTGGAGTAGCGAAGGGGTGGATGACTTGATTTCACTGAGATGTGGTGGTGCAGGTTAAAATTCGGATGAACATGGATGGTTGAGATGAGTGGAAGGAGAATGAGATTGAACAGACGTGAGGACAAATATGATGTTGTTATTTTTCCTCAAAGAGACCTCCTACGTATCCTCATTGTATAGAATCCATGTCCATGTAGTTCGGTGGGCTGATGAGACACAGAAGGATGTTGACCATGAAAATGGACACATGGATGGTTCTTGTAGGATGTAGAACCTTTGGGGTGGGGCATGACCATCCAGAAACACATAAGATACAGGGAGAGACCACAATGAGACATGAGTAAAGGGTTTGAACCTATGGTAGGATTCTTATGTATCCTTGGGGCTGGGAATCAAACTCTGTGTTGTTTATGGTGAGGCATATGATCAGGGTTGGCACGGAGGACTACTTCCCGAAGATGATTTTGCTAGAATACGTGTGGTTAACAGCATGAATGTTGGTCTGACACCATGGGGAAGACCCGATATGTGGGTTCTAAAAAGGTGACTACCACGGCCTACCACTGGATGGGGGATACAACAGCTCACCATTGGTCGGTGTCTACAGTGGCTTGCTGCTGGTTGGGGTTACAACAACTTACCACCATTCAGGATCTGCAATTTCTTACCACTGGATGAGGTTACAATGGCTTACCACTTGTTGGGGTTTCTATCACTCCCAAACCCCAGTTACCCATAGTCGGTACATTATTAAATAACATTGGCAAGATCACAAGGGATCAAATACTGAAATACCGATTAGTTTAGTAGCCTTGGAAGTATTAGAGACATTCTTATGATCAACATTACAACATGAAAAGATATACATCACTAATTTATTTCATTAAAAACATTCAACCCTTCTAGATTATTTTCGTAAGTCACTCTTAACTAACTACTTCATATCCTGGGAAAATTAAACATAAGAAAGGTGTGATCTCTAATGCTCAGTAAGAGTTAGAAATAGAACATAATATAACATAAACATTAGTCATGGTGAGTAATTGAAAACACATGACTTTAAAAATAAAAAACATGAACACTTTATGGCAGGAATATGAGTTGAGTAAATAATGAAATTACAAAACACAATAACTGGAATTCTACTTGATGAATAAGCACATTAAACATCATTTTTATTTCCATATCGACGGAAGGTATAATGTGGGACATTCTGAAACACTTTTTCAAGGCCTCAACCAAGAAGTCTAAAAATGATTAAGGCCTTGGCCAAAACCAAATATCAAATTTGGAAAGGCCTCAACCAATACCATGTCTAATTACCTCATGAGATATACCAATGCACCAAGAAGCTATAGCAGGATCTACCCATCACTTACTAAGTCCAATACATTCCTCATATAAAAAGGTTAAAACATAATATAAGCATTTATATTTAAACTAGCATACAAAATGTCAAAAAGTTAACCATAAAAAAAATGAATGGTATAAAAATAACACATCCACAGTTGAAAGTATCAAAAAACCTTAAATACAATATGAATGATTTGTATCATAATAAATCATCTTCAAACAAGGGTAATATTTATCAAAGGATGTTGATGTAGATAAAATCAAAACTACTTGAGAGAAATGTATCTTCTTATTTTGAAATCATTTAAGAGTCGCATAATTATAATAGAAAAGATTTATTTTGAAAATGTTTTTATAATCTTGTATAAAAATCTTTGATGATGTTATTACGACACAAAAAAGAAGCACCCACCGTATAAGGTAAAAAAAGCATTCATACCTTAATTTTTAGAAATGGTAATAAAGTACCTTGTTTAGAAAAAGATGGAAAGATTCCATTAAAAACATATAATGTAAAATAAAGGTATAAATGACATGAACCCATATTCTAGTAAATATTAAGAATGTTTGGAAATACATTTTTACGAAAACACGAATGTGGATGATGAGGTCCCAGTAGATACTTATGTATTAACAACCTCAGATAAGTAAGGGGATAGTAAAATTAACGCTTACCTTGTACTTTTCATTAGTCGATGGTATGATAACCTCCTATATAAAAGTTAAAATAAATCTATTAAATAATTTAAGGACTCTATAACTAAATATGATATCATATATGATCCTCTAATATTATTTTTATTGTAATATATCAGTTAAATCATTGTTTTGGGTGTTAAACAGTCCATTTTCCTTTATATGATTTGTTAGGTAAGCCATGTTTTTTATGTATTGGTTGTTTTTTATTCATATACATAATTGTATTTATCTTATAAACATTATATTTATTAATAAAATGAAAATTATTCTGGAAAAATTACAATGGGTAATGAATCTCACTGTGTTTGTGGAGATGATAATCTTTACGTATGCATGAGTGAAAATATCATTATATTGATGGTGAAATCGTATATAATTGGATGGTATATAATATATAGAATAATTAACATGACGTATTTACTATTTAAACCATTTATACTCATTGTTATACCCATAAAAATAATGAAGTGTTTGAATAAAAATTACACCACGACGTGGAAATGGTAAGCCATACGTAAACCTATATGGTGACTTTTTCATTTATAGGATGGATAGAATAAAGAATATGGAGGTACCATATTTATAATAACATAATGGTATTTATAAGGTACTAGAGTTATTATTTTGGAATTGGAATAACAAAAAAGAGGAAGTGGAAGAAGAAATAACATTGAAAACGGGGGTGAAATTATTAACTCTTCTTCAGGAATTTCCATTTGAGTTGATCAAAAGGTCTTCTTAGGTTTGATTATGATCAATTTAAGGACTCTAGGTCAAAGGGAGGGTAGTTTGGAGGTCTTTTGAGCAAGGTTTTTCTGATCCAAATGGCATAGGAGTTCTGTTTTTGAGAGAAGGGGATGTACCCTTTTACAAGAGAGGTGAGTGTCACTTTCATAAAGGCTTGAAATATTATTTTATTATACAATAATATTATATTTATAAAGTATTTAAAAATATTTATTTTGAGGATAAGGTGTGGATTTGTCTAGAAAATCTCTACCAATAGGTTTTATACCGGTTTAGGTCACTATATTAACCTGGTCTTTTAGATTTAACTCTTCGTTAAATAGTTTAACTTTTACCAAGTATTCATGTATTGTTATAATAAATGGTTAATAAAATTACAATAAAAATCCATGAGAACTCCAATTTGTTAATTATTGACATATATAACATTATCTAAGTACTTTGGTTGAGAAATTTATTTTTAGGAATAATATATCAATTAATAATATAGTATTTGTTTTAAAAATTCATTTATGTCATTTTTGACACTATTTGGTATTTTTTTTTCTGAAAGTCATTACAAATTTATAATATCGAAAAAAAATTTCTAATCAAACATAATATGACATATTAACCTATAAAATTAGTGTAATTCATCAAAAGATTAAATTCATATTTATTTGGATATTTATAATATCAATTGTTTTAATCATTCATTAAAAAGGTAGTTACTACATCATCATTGTGTCATAAATAAATTAAATTATTTAATGTACACAAATTAAAAGTAAAATAAAATTATGTTGGAAATCTTATTATAATTCTAACGAATATTTATAATTTAATTTATGTTATGTGTAACCCTATATTAAAATTGGATTAGTTATTAAACATTGAATTTAACTCTTTCAACCCTTATTTAAATAAAATTATAATAAATGTCCTAATCTATACCAAGGGGAAAAAGATCATATATTATTTATATGGTTGTTTTTGGTTGAAATAAACTTATCCAATAGAATTAGGACATGTTTTAAGGTAATAATAATATCAGTTGTACCTTTAATTACCCGATTTACTTTAAACCGTGGTAAATAAAAATCATAAGTTACTATTCAGAAAAAAATTATTTTCATCTTATTGAATATTATTTTACTAACTTTTGTCAACTGTGACTCTTGGATTTTTTAAATTCAACTCACAAAACTGATAAAATTATTTTTTTCTACAAATTTTAAAATGCTTCTAGAAGGTGTTTAAAAGACGGTAAAAATTTCAATAAAATTTTGTACATCTAATTTTATTATAAAAATGACTCCATTGAATTATATTGAACTAATATAGGTATTATCTATCTATATTAACTTAAAATAAATAAAAATAATTAAAATTTTAAAAAAAGATGTTTTTGAACTATAACACAATGTTTTTCACAATTCATAAAAAATTGAATGTTTTAAAAACAAATACCAAATATTTACCCTAGGAGAATTTTGGAATTATGAACAAAAAAATGAAGTCCATTTTGAAAAATAAAATTCTTAAAATTTCAAAAAGTGGGATTAATATTCATAGAAGCTATTTTGATTGGTCGTTGTGGGTTAAAACTCCATGTTGCGTACAATGCAAGCTATTGCATAATTCAATGGGATACGTACCATGGATATTTTTGCTATAACATTCTCCCCTCCTTCAAATAATTTTGTCATAAAAACATTCTAGAATATTACTATATAAAATGATTTGGGTGCTTCTTCATTATAAGATATTCTGCTTCCCGCGTTTCCTCTTCCATCATATGGCTTCTCCATATAACTTTTACCAGAGGTTTTGTATGGTTTCTCAACACTTGTTCTCAAGAATCAAGAATTATGATAGGATCTTCGCAATAATATAGGTTGGGTTTCGGTTCTATTTCATCATATATGAGTACATGAGATGGGTCAGGCATGTAATTTCCCAACATTGATATGTGGAACACATCATTAACATTGGAGAGACCTGGCAACATTGCTAAATTGTAAGCTAGAACTCCAATACATTTAATAATTTTGAAGGGACCAATGTACATGGGACTCAATTTTCCCATATAACTGTAACATATAACAACATTTTATAGAGATACATTCAAGAAAACATGATCACTTACTTGAAATTCCAAATCATTCCTTTGATTATCAGCATATATGTTTTGCATAAATTGAGCTGCTTTGATGTGGGTTTGGATAATCCTCACCTTTTGAATTGTTTCCTCAACAAGTTTTGGGCCTACTAGTTTTGTTTCACCAACATTATCCTAAAAAGTTGGAGTGAGTCATCTATTCCCATATAGTGCTTCATATGGTTCCATCTGAATACTTGAATGGAAGCAATTATTATAAGGAAATTTTACCAATGGTAAATACAGATCCCACATTCATTGAAAGTCAAGTGAGAAAGATCTCAATATGTCTTCTAAGGTTTGAATAGTACTTTCTAAATTTCCATCTGTTTGAGGGTGGAAGGAAGTACTCAAATGAAGTATAATATCTAGGGATTTCTAAAGACTCTTTCAGAACCATGATGTAAAATGAGGATGATGATAAAAAACAATTGATAGTGGTACACCATAATGTCTTCCAACATCATTAATATATAGTATTTCTACAAGTTCAAGTTTTAAATCTTATCTTATATAAAGAAAATGTTCTCAAGTGGTAAGATGCTCATCAATGACCCATATTGCCTCCTTCCTTCTAGGTGTCTTTGGTAGCCCCATGACAAATCCATTGTAATATCCTCCCATTTCCAATCAGGTATGTGAAGAGGTTGTGTGACTCCTCCAGGATGTTTACCTCTTACTTTCACTTGTTAAAAAACCCTTCATCTTGGCACATACTCAGCAATATCCCTCTTCATGCTGTCCCACCAAGAATGTTCCTTCAAATCTCAATACATTTTAGGGCTACCCGGGTGTATAATGAAATTGAAACTATGAGAATCATATATAAATTCCCTTTTAGATCAGGTATGTTAGGAACCCAAAGTATCTTCCCAAATTTCAAAATCACATATTCATATTCGATGTTGATGAATCTCACTTCATTCACAGCTTTATTTTTTTAAGTCCTAATTATCAGTCTGAGTACTCAGTATCTTTTCTGGTAATGATGTTTTGGAAACAACTTGAAAAACGTATTGATTTTTCACATTACCTGGTTATTACCCTATCCATAATTACTAGATTCATGAAAAATGGATCCCTTTCAACTCTTGAATTGTTCAAAACTACATGATCATTTCTTCTCAAAGTATCGGCCACCTTATTTTCAATCCCCGGGTGGTATTGAATAGTGAAATATTATACTTTGAGTAGTTTGAGCCATCTCCATTGCCTCATGAAGAGTTATTTATATAACGCCCCGACCCCAGTTACCCAGAGTCGGTGCATTATTACATAACATTTGCATGATCACAAGAAAGATCAATTCTCGAAAGACCGATTATTTTAGTAGCCTTGGAATAACAAGATACATTAATAAAGTTTTACATTACATCATAAAATGAAAACTAAAACAATATAGTCTCCATAGTCCACACTCTTATCCCCTCATACTATCCCTACAGTTCATTCATAAATTACTTCTTCACATCCTAGGAAAAATAAGACATAGAAAAGGGGTTAGCTCAAATGCCTTGTAAGGATAACAATATAGTGGAAACTTTCATAAATAAGAATAAAAATTTAAGGCAATGTATAACTAAAACAAAAGCCTTTTAAACTTGAACTTCAACATAGTATGGAAAAAATAAAATGAAATAATGCCATTTAATTATTCACATGGATATTCTAATAATAGAATAATCACATGAAATATCGATAACCACTTTCATAATGATGGAATGCATAATGCTAGACTATCATAACCATATACCCAAGGCCTCGTGCCAAGACTACAAATAAGATTTTGCCAAGGCCTTGTGCCAAGAAACTAGTTTGTCTCATGAGACCTACCGATGCATTGATGAGCTATAGCGGGCTAAAACCGTCACATATTAAGTCCAATGCATTCTGATTTGAAAATTTTTAAACATAACATAAATAATTGTATTAAAACTAGAATACGAAATGTAAATTTTTCATCCATAAACCATGAATGGTATAAAAATAACACATCCACAGTCAAACATATCACAAAACCTTCAATATAATATAGAAGTTTTGTATCATAATAAATCAACTTCAAATAAGCTTATAATCCATCAATGGATGTTGACATAGATGAAATCAAAACTATTTTTAGAGAAATATCTCTATCTATTTTGAAATAATTTAAGAGTCATATATCTATAAAATAAAACATTTTATTTGAAAATATTCTTATAATCTTGTAAGGGATGCTTCGACGATTTTACAATGGCGGAAAATAGATTCACCCACCGTATAAGTTAAAAAAACATTCGTACCTTAATTCTGTTGAAAAGGTTAAAAGGACCTTGTTTGGAAAATGACGGAAAGATTCCTTTATAATCCACTTATAAAAGTCAACAAGGGTATAAATGACTTTAACCCATATTCTAGTAAATAGTAAAAAAATGTTTTGAAATACATTTTTATGAAACATGGATGTGGATGATAAAGAAGTCTCAGTATATTATTACATACAAACAACCTCGGATAATGAAGAGATTGCGAAATAAACCCTTACCTTGTACTTTTCCTTGGTTGGGGGTAGGTTAACCTCCTCTTCTTCGGGTTCTTCCTTTTGATTTGTCAAAAGGACTCCTTAGGATGTCTTTCTGACTAAAGGAAGGCCTCTAGGATGAAGTGAGGGAGGTTTAGAGATTATTTGGGAAGAGGTTGGCCGAACCAAAAGGCTTTGAAGGTGTGAATTAATGAGAAGGGGGAGTACCCTTTTATAAGAGGGGTGAGGGGCACCTTTGGAAAAGCTAGAAATATTATTTTATAATAAATTCATATTCGTTTTCTAATGGCTCCAAAGTGGATTATTTAGATGCTAGGGTGGGGATGGGTTGAAAACCACTCAACCAATAGTATTAAGATAGGTTTGGGTCATTGTATTAACCATATCGTTAACTATTAATTCTTAGTTAATTAGTTTCACTTTCATAATGTCTCTTTGTATTTTTTTATTATATGGTTAATAAAATTAATATAAACATCCAAAAAACCCCCAAGAGGTCCATTAATGATACACCTATCATGATATAAGTCTCTTGGCCGAACCTTAGATTTTAAATAATTGAATATCAATTAATAATATAATATTTGTTTTAAAATCTCTTTTATGTCAATTTTGACATTATTCAATAATTGATTTTTCTGAAAATCACAACAGAATTATTACTTTGA
Source organism: Viscum album (assembly GCA_963277665.1). Classification (NCBI taxonomy): domain Eukaryota; kingdom Viridiplantae; phylum Streptophyta; class Magnoliopsida; order Santalales; family Viscaceae; genus Viscum; species Viscum album. Next base: position 1,773,390,453 of record OY728152.1, read on the forward strand.
AAAACGTTAATTAAGTCAATCCTAAAATGTCATATTAACCTAGAAAATTAGTGTAATTAATAAAAAGTCTCAAATTATATTTATTTGGGTATTTATAATATCAATTATTTTAGTTTTTCACTATTATCATAATTACTACATCATCATTGTGTCATAAATAAATTAATATAGTTATTGTCTAAAAATTATAAATAAAATATCATTATGTAGGAAATATTATTGTATTTCCAATTAATATTTATAATCTAAAATAAAACATATATTAACCTATGTAAAAAAGTTTTTCTAAAGGATATATGCATATGTCATTTTTGTATTTATTTTAACTTAATTAATATAAAGTGTCATTATTACTTACAAATGGCTCCATGAGGTCCAAAAATAATCCAAAATATGCCCATGGTCGGAAATATATCAACCAATAAGGTTAGGACACGTTTTAGGGTAATTTTATATTATTATAATATTATATTTTAACCCTTATTTACCGGATTTACCCTTTAACCATGGTAAATAAAATATTTACCGAAGTAATTATTTAAAATGTCTAAAAATAAATGTTACCTATTTACACAATTTGAAAATCCTGATTCCAAATATGTAATCCATTTTTACAAATTCCAAACACATAAGTGGTAGAAATTAATTTAAAATTAATTCCCGTTGTTAAAACAAAAAGCTTGTTTTTAAGAGATAATAACTATCAAAATATTGACATTTGTTTATGTTCGGTTTAATTGTAAAATTATATACAATGACCAAAATTGTATTAAAAGATAAAAATATATTCTAATTATACTTTAACACCACTAAAATTAATAATTTATCAATATAAATTATTTCGATTAAAAAAGTTGTTTTAAATTAAAATTTAGTAATTTTCACTATTCATCAAAATATAAATGTTATTCGAAAAGTTCCACAATTTCACCCTAGGATAAATTCGATATTCCAAATCCAAATATGAAGTCCATTTTTAGAGATAAAATTTATAAAATTTCAAAAATTCCATATTTCTATTCATAACGGCTAGTTTGATTGGTTGTGGTGTGTTAGAACTTGATGTTGCGTACAACACACGTTATCGCATTATTCAAAGAGAAGTGTACCGTAGAAGTTTGGGGTGTTAAATTCTTCCCTCATTCAAATAATTTCGTCCTCGAAATTTCTAGAATACTACCGCATGAAATGACTCGGGAGGTTCTTCATCACAAGTTCCTTAGGTTCCCACATTGCCTCTTCCATCTTATGGTTTCTCCACAAGACTATTACCAGACGAGTCATCCGATTTCTCAGTACTTGTTATCTCATATCAAGAATCCTGATGGGATCTTCGCAATAAGAATAATCGGGTTCAAGTTCTAATTCCTCATAGGTGTGTACATGCGTTGGGTCAGGCATGTATTTCCTCAACCGAGATACGTGGAACACATCGTGAACTTCGGAGAGACTTGGCGGCATTCCCAATCGGTGAGCTACAACCCCAATTCGTTCTAGAATTTCGAAAGGTCTTATGTACCTGGGACTCAATTTAACTTTCTTACAAAAATGTATGACTCCCTTCCATGGAGATACCTTCAGGAAAACATGATCACCGATTTGAAATTACAAATCCTTCCTTCGATTATCTGCATAGCTCTTCTGCCTACTTTGAGCTAATTTGATATGGTTTTGTATTACCTTTACCTTTTCCATCATTTCCTCTACCAGTTCTGGGCCTGCAAGTTTTCTTTCACCAACGTCATCCCAACAGGTTGGTGTGCGACATCTCTTTCTGTATAATACTTCATATGGTGCCATCTGAATACTCGAATGGAAGCTATTGTCGTAGGAAAATTCTACCAGAGGTAAATATTGATCCCACATACCATGAAAGTCAAGTGAGCAGGATCTAAACATGTCTTCTAAGGTTTTAATAGTTCATTCTGATTGTACATCTGTTTGAGGGAGGTAGGCAGTGCTCAAATGAATTTCAGTTTCCAAGGCTTTCTGAAGAATTTTCCAGAATCTTGAAGTAAAACAGAGATCATGATCAGAAAAAATCGAATGGGGTACTCCATGATGTCTCACAACTTCATCAATATATAGTCTTTCTAAACGTTCCGGTGGTATATCTTCTCTTATAGTAAGAAAATGTTCTGACTTGGTAAGATGATCAACAATAACCCATATTTCATCATTCCTTCTAGGATTCTTTGGTAGTCCCATGACAAAGTCCATCGTACTATTGTCCCATTTCCACTCCGGTATGGGAAGAGGTTGAAATACTCCACCAGGCTCTTGCCTTCCAGCTTTCACTTGTTGAAAAACCATACATCTTGACACAAAATCGGCAATCTTCCTCTTCATGGTTCCCCACCAAAAATGTTCCTTCAAATCTCTATAAATTTTGGTGCTCCCTGGGTGTATAGGGAAATTGGAACTATGATAATCATCCAGCAATTCCATTTTTAGATCAGGTATATTGGGAACACAAAGCCTCTTCCCGAATTTCAAAATTCCTTCTTCATACACAAAGTCTCTCAATCTCCCATTATTCACAGCTTTAATCTTCTTTTGAAATTCTTCATCATTGGTCTGAGAACTCTTAGTACTTTCTAGTAAAGATGGTCTGGAAACCATTTGAAAAAGCATTGATGTTTCACCTTCCCTGGTTATTCCCATGTCCATCTTCACTAGATCCATTAGAATTGGATCCCTTTCAATTCTCATATTGTTCAAAACTCCATGGTCTTTTCTACTCAAAGCATCTTTCACCTTGTTTGCTTTCCCCGGGTGGTAGTGTATCGTACAATCATAATCCTTTAGTAATTCAAGCCATCTCCTTTGCCTCATGTTGAGTTCTTTTTATGAGAAAATATACTTCAAACTCTTGTGATCAGTATAAATCTCAAATTTTCACCATAGAGGTAGTGCATCTATATTTTCAAAGAAAAAATCACAGCTGCTAACTCAAGATCATGAGTAGGATAGTTTTTTTCATGAGTTTTCAACTATCGTGATGCATAGGCAATAACCCTATCGTTCTGCATAAGGACACAACCAAGTCCTTTCTTCGATGCATAACTATAAATAACGAACCCATCATTCCCCGATGGTAGAGTCAATATAGGAGCATTGACTAATATTCTCTTCAATTATTCAAAACATTATTCACATTCTTTTTTTCCAAACAAATTTAACTCCTTTAGGTGTGAGCTTTGTTAATGGGTTACCCAACCGGGCAAAATTCTGGACGAAACATCGATAATAACATGCTAAACCAATAAAACTGCGTACCTCAGTTATACTCGTCGGTGGAGGCCACTCTTGGATTTCCTTGGTCTTAGAAGGATCAACAGAAATTCCATCCTAAGAGACATATGGCCAAGAAAAGAAATCTCTTGAAGCCAGAATTCACACTTGCTAAACATCCCATATAATTCATGTCTTCTCAGAGTCTTCAATATAATGCGCAAGTGATTTTCACTATCCTTATAGCCTTTGAAATATACCAAGATATCATCAATAAATACCACTAGAAAGTCGTCAAGATATTCTTTGAAAACTCTGTTCATTAGATCCCTAAAAATAGAGGGTTATTTAGTCAATCCAAAAGGCATTACTGTAAAATCGTAATGCCAGTACCTTGTTCGAAATGTTGTCTTCGGAATGTCTTCCTTCATCACACACAACTGATGGTATCCAGATCGAAGGACAATTTTTGAAAAGTATTGAGCTCTATGCAGTGGGTCAAATAAATCATCAATGCGAGGTAGGGGATACTTGTTCATTAATGTTATGTCATTGATCTCCCTATAGTCGATACATAACCTCATAGATCAATCTTTCTTTTTAATAAAAAAGAACAGGGGCTCCCTATGGAGAAACATTAGGGAAAATAAATCCCTTGTTACTCAAATCCTATAGTTGTTTCTTTAGTTCAACAAATTCTATAGTGGCCATTATATAAGGGGTCTTCGATATAGGCCTTGATCCAGGAATTAAATCAATGGAAAACTCAACTTCTCGTTATGGAGGATGTCCAGGTAAATCTTCTGGAAAAACATCTACATATTCGTTCACAATAGGTACATCCTCTATTTGAACATTCCTTTTCTCACCCATAGTCATTTCATTATCTTCCTCCCCAATAATTGAATTTAGTTGAGCTACTGGGGGTGGATCTAGATAAGAATTAGGTGGTGACGATTCTGCTCTAAAGATAAGGTGTTCCTTATAATCATCTTCAAAAATTGTAACCTCCTTCTTCTTACAATAAATCTTCGTATCATGGTTCAAAAGCCAATCCATACTGAGGATTATATCAAACTCAATCATAGGTATGCTGATGATATCAGCAGATAAAGAACATTTATGTGCTCTAATGGGCACTGATTCACAAAACTTTTTTGCAATGATACTTCCCTTAGGAGTTTTAACTGACAAATCCCTTGTTAAATAAAATTGGAAATATCTAATTTTCGTAGAAAACTAGGAAGATATGAAACAATGAGATGATCCAGAATCAAATAATGCATTTTGTAAACTTGAGGAAACCATTAAATTACCTGCCACCACGTCTTTCGGAGCTTCTACCTCAGTAGTAGTGATAATATAATCATGGCCTTGATCCCTTGGAATTTTCTAAGGTAAGTTACCCTGATGCTTAGGAAATTAATTTTCATAATGTCCCATCTCCCTGCAATTGTAGCATTGGACATCGGTAGCTTCCTTATTCCCCTTGCAATCACGAGCTTGGTGGCCTTTTTCAACACACTTTTAACAGACTCCCATTCCTTTTAAGCAAGTACCGGGGTGTTTCTTCCCACATTTATTGCAGAATGGATATTTAACTTTTCCCTTCTTCCCTTTATTTCCATTCCCAGATTGATCAGAATATCTCTTCATCTCTTGCTTTGTTTTAAAGTCATATGACTTAGATAATTCTTTCTCTGTCTTGATAGCACATGAGACAATGTCTTCGTACGACGAGAAGGATTGTGAGACTAATTCTCGACGGAGAATTGGTTTTAACCCATAAAAGAAATGATCAATCATACTTCATGGGTTACATATATAATCTCCATCATACCTTGCTAACCTTGTAAAGTTAGCCTCATACTTTGCGACATTCTCATCCTCCTTTTGTCTCAGAATCAGAAATTGCCTTTCCATATCTGCTCGATGGTCACGAGGAAAGTATTTTTCTAAACACAGATCTTTGAACTCCCTCCATTCTATATTTAATACTTCATCATATTCCTTCATGTTTTGAATCAATGACCACCATTGATCAACATCTCCAGTGAGGCGGTAAACTTCCATGATAACTTTTTCCCTTTCACTACTTCTGAAAGCCTGAAATATTTTCTCTAGGGAACTTATCCATTGATCAGCTACTAATGGATTTGTACTTCCATTGAATTTTGGTGGTTGCTGCCTCATGAAGCGATCTAACATTGATCCTCCATGCTGCGAATCAGGGTGCTCCATATAGGTAAGGTTATTATTCATAACCTGAGTGAGTTGTCCCAGTATGGTGATTAGTTGATCAGCACTAGTTGCATCACCAGCTCCACTATAATTATCTTGAGCAGGATGGAAATCCCTACATGGAGTACGTGGATTGATACAGTTTCCATTTCTTCCACTAGGTGCCATTTCTAAACAATGGCATAAAATAGATCAGTTTATGAATCAAAATACATAATTCCATTCTTATAAAACACTTAACATAAATCGAACTATTTATGGATATAATCTATAATCATGAAAATGTTTTCATTGAGGAAGTATATACTCATAGACCCTTCATAATGATTTGTAAAGAAAATGAGAGTTATCCTAAGCATATCCTCCGGGAGTGTCGTAACCAAGAGTGCAGCAAGGCCCGTTGCTGTGCACCTGTTCCTGTTCGAGTCCAGCTCAAAGCGGTGTTTTCAGGTTTTACCCCTCGGTACATCTGTGCCAGAGCCACCTCTACCTGCTCGTATACAGATAGGGATGTATTTCTTGGAAAACTCACAAAATCTCTACAATACCAAAATTCTAGGAAGTTCTTCTATACTAATCCTCAAAGTCCATCTTACATCTATGTGCTCTAATCAGAGTTTTTCTAAATCTAGCTTCCAAGTTTTGTACTAAGCTTCCTCTGATACCAACTATAACGTTCGGACCCCAGTTACCCAGAGTCAGTGCATTATTAAATAACATTGGCATGATCACAAGAAAGATCAAATCTCGAAAGACCGATTAGTTTAGTAGCCCTGGAATAACTAGATACATTCATAATGTTTTACATTGCACCATAAAATGAAAACTACAACAATATAGTCTCCATAGTCCACACTCTTATCCCCTCATACTATCCCTGTAGGTCATTCATAAATTATTTCTTCACATCCTAGGAAAAATAAAACATAGAAAAGGGGTGAGCTTAAATTCCCAGTAAGGATAAAAATACAGAAAAAACTTTCATAAATTATAATAAACATTTAAGGCAATGCATAACTTAAACAAAAGCCTTTAAAACTTGAACTTCAACATAGTATGGAAAAAATAAAAGGATATAATTCCATTTACTTATTCACATGGATATTCTAATAAGAGAATAATCACATGCAATATCAATAACCACTTTCATAATGATGTAATGCATAATACCAGACTATCATAACCACATAGCCAAGGCCTCATGCCAAGACTACAAATAAAATATTTCCAAGGCCCTGTTCCAAGACACTAGTTTGTCTCATGAGACGTACCAATGCATCGAGGAGCTATAGCATGCTCCACCCATCACATATTAAGTCCAATGAATTCCCATATAAAAAGGTTTAAACATAACATAAAAATTCATATTAAAACTAGCATACGAAATGTAAATACTTCATCCATAAACCATGAATGGTATAAAAATAACACATCCATAGTCAAACATATCACAAAACCATCAATACAATATTGAAGTTTTGTATCATAATAAATCAACTTCAAGTAAGCTTAAAATCCATCCAAGGATGTTGACATAGATGAAATCAAAACTTTTTTAGAGAACTATCTCTTTCTATTTTAAAATCATTTAAGATTCATATATCTATAAAATAAAACATTTTCTTTGAAAATATTCTTATAAGCTTGTAAGGGAAGTTTTGACAATTTTATAACGGTGAAAAATAGCCGCACCCGCCGTATATGTTAAAAAAACACTCTTACCTTAATTCTGTCGAAAAGGTTAAAAAGGACCTTGTTTGGAAAACGACGGAAAGATTCCTTTATAAACCACTTATAAATTTCAACAAGGGTATAAATGACATTAACCAATATTCTAGTAAATAGGAAAAAAATGTTTTGAAATACATTTTTAAGAAACATGGATGTAGATGATAAAGAAGTCCCAGTAGATTATTACGTATAAACAACCTCATGTAATGAAGATATTGTGAAATAAACCATTACCTTGTACTTTTCCTTGGTTGGGGGTAGGTTAACCTCCTCTTCTTCAGGCTCTTCCTTTTTATTTGATCAAAAGGGCTCCTTAGGATGGCTTTCCAACTAAAGGAAGGCCTCCAGGATGAAGTGAGGGAAGTTGAGAGAGTATTTGGGCAGAGTTTGGCTGAACCAAAAGGCTTTGAAGGTGTTAATTAATGAGAAGGGGGAGTACCCTTTTATAAGAGGGGTGGGGGGAAACTTTGGAAAAACTAGAAATATTATTTTATAATAAATTCATATTCGGGTTTTAATGGATCCAAAGTGGATTATTTAAAGTTTAAGGTGGGAATGGGTCAGAAACCACTCAACCAATATAATTTATACAGGTTTGGGTCATTATATTAACCTTATCTTTAAGTATTAACTCTTAGTTAATTAGTTTCACTTTTACAATGTCTCTTTGTATTTTTATATTATATAGTTAATAAATGTACTATATACATCTAAGAGATCCTCAAGTGGTCCATTAATGATACACCTATCATGATATAATTCTCTTGGCTAAACCTTAGATTTTTATGAATTGAATATTAAATTATAATATAATATTTGTTTTAAAAACTCTTTTATGTCAATTTTGACACTATTCAATAATTGATTTTTGTGAAAATCATAACTGAATGATTACTTCGAAAAAAGTTAATTAAGTCAATCCTAACATGTCATATTAACCTTGAAAATTAGTTTAATTTATAAAAAGTCTCAAATTATATTTATTTGGGTATTTATAATATCAATTATTCTAATTTTTTACTATTATAGTAATTACTGCATCATCATTGTGTCATAAATAAATTAAATTAATTATTTTCTAAAATTATAAATAAAATATCCTTATGTAGAAAATATTTTTAGCTTTTTGATGAATATTTATAATCGAAATCCAACATATATAACCCTATGTAAATTTTTTTTTCTAAAAGATATATGCTTATGTCATTTTTGTACTTATTTTAACATAATTAATATAAAGTGTCATTATTACTTAAAAGTGGCTCCATGGGGTCCAAAAATCGACACAAAAATGCCCATGGTCGGACATGTATCAACCAATAAGGTTAGGACACGTTTTAGGGTAATTTTTTATTATAATAATAATATTTTTTTAACCCTTATTTATCGGATTTACACATTAACCATGGTAAATAAAATATTTACCGAAGTAATTATTCAAAATGTCTAAAAATAAAAGTTACCTATTTACACAATTTGAACATCTTGATTCCAAATATGGAATCCATTTTTCCAAATTAAAAACATAGAAGTGGCAGGAATTAATTTAATATTAATTCTCGTTGTTAAAACAAAAAGTGTGTTTTTAAGAGATAATAACTATCAAAAGATTGACACTTGTTTATGTCCGGTTTAATTGTAAAATTATGTAAAATGACCAACATTGTATTAAATTATAAAAATATATTCTAAATATACTTTAAAACCACTCAAATTCATAATTTATCAATAAAAATTATTTCGATTAAAAAATTTGTTTTTAATTAAAATTTATTAATTTGCACTATACATCAAAATATAAATGTTATCCGAAAAGTTCCAAAATTTCACCCTAGGCTAAATTCAATATTCTGAATCCAAAAATGAAGTCCATTTTGAGAGATTAAATTTATAAAATTTCAAAAAGTAGGTATTACTATTCATAATGTCTAGTTTGATTGGTTGTGGTGTGTTAGAACTCGATGTTGCGTACAACAGATGCTATCGCATTATTCAAAGAGAAGCGTACCGTAGAAGCTTGGGGTGTTACACTTTATGTGAGAAAATATAATTCAAACTCTTTTTATTAGTATATATATCACATTTTCCACCATATAGATAGTCTATCCATAGATTCAAAGCAATGATTACAACTGCTAACTCAAGATCATGAGTGGGATTGTTTTTCTCTTCAATTTTTAGTTGTTGGGATTCATATTAAATAACTCTATCATTCCTTATATGGACAAAAACTAGTCTTTTATTTGATGAAAAACTATAAATAAAAAACCCATCACTCCACAATGGTAGTGTAAAGATACAATCATTGATTAATAATCTATTCAGTTATTCAAATCATTTTCACACTCTTTTGTCCATAAATATTTAACCCCTTTTATGGGATCTAGGTTAATGGGTTTTCCAATCGGGAAAAATTCTGGAAAAACCCCAATAATAACCTTCTAAACCAATAAAACAATGTACCACAGTTAAACTCATCAGTGCTGGCCATTTTTGAATTGCTCTTGTCTTTGAAGGCTCAATAGTGATTCAATCCTTATAGACAAAATGGCCCTGAAAAGAAATATTCTAAATCCATAATTCACACTTTCAAAACTTCCCATATCAATCATTTCATCTACGAATTTTTATTATAGCGTGAAAGTGATTTTCATGATCTTTGTATCTTTTGGAGTATACAAAGATATCATCAATAAATACCATAACAATGCCACCGTGATATTCCTTGAAAACATTATTTACAAAATCGTAATGCGCTTACCTTATTTGAAATGTTGTTTTCTGAATGTCAGCCTTCTATACACACCCCTGATGATATCCAGATCACATGTCAGCATTTGAAAAATATTGATCTCCATGAAGTTGATCAATTATGTCCTCAATGCAAGGTAGGGGATACTTGTTATTTCATGTTATATCATTGATCTCCTTGTAGTCAATGCACAACCACTTAGATTTATCTTTCGTCATTACAAAAAGAATATGGGCTTCCAATGGTGAAACACTAGGGTTAATAAATCCTGTATTACTCAATTCAACTATTTGTTTCTTTAGTTCCACTAATTCCACTATGTACATTCTATTAGGGGTCTCCTATATGGGCCATAAACAAGGAATTAAATCAATAGAAAACTCAATTTCTCGTTATGGATGATGTCCAGGTAATTCCTCAAGAAACATATAAATATATTCTTTCACAATAGGTACATCATCTATTTGAACTGTCCTTTCCTGATCATTAGTAATTTAATTCTCTTCCACCACATTAATTGAATTTAGTTGGGAATTTGGGGTGGATCGAGATAAGAGTAAGGTGTTTATGTTTCTGGTCTAATGATAAGGTACTCATTATCATCATAGAAAATTGTAACCTCCTTCTTCCTATGATAAATCATCACATCATGGTCTGAAATACTATCTATACCAAATATTATATCCAATTAAATCATGGGAAATAAAGAAGAGATCAGAAGAAAAATCACATTTATGTTCCCTAATGGGAACTTATTCACCAAACATTATTTTAATGATACTTCTATTGGGAGTTTTGACAGACAACTCCCTTGTTATGTCAAATTTAAAATATCTAATTTTGTTGGAAAAATGGGATTATATGAAACAATGCATTTAAACTTAATCAAATATAGGATTGGGTAAATTTGAGGAAACCATTAAATTACCTACCATCAAATCATTCATAGCTTCAACCTTAGCAGTAGTGATCACATAAGCTTAGCCCTTCCCCTTTGGACATTTTTTATGTACATTTACATGGAACATTGGAAATTTATGTGCATAATGTCCCATATCTATAAAATTTTTGCATTTATCATTGGTATATTATTTCATCCCCTTTCAATCACCAGCAAGATGGCCTTTTTTCCACATTTGTAGAAAAATCTTTATCCTTTAAGACAGGCACCATGGTTCTTCCTTACACAATTATCACAGGGTAGAAATTAAACTCTTCCATTATTCTCTATTTCCTTGTTTCCTTTCACAGAGTATTCCACATATCTATTCTTCTATTTCTTTCCTTAAAGTCATAAGACTTAGAGAATTCTTTTTCAATTTTGATAGCACATGAGATAATATTTTTGTACGATGAGAAGGATTAAGAGTCTAATGGTCGACAAAGAAATGGTTTTATACCATAAAAAACGATCAATATAACTTCTTGGGTTATGTATACAATATGTATCATGCCTTGATAACCATGTAATGTTAGCTTCACACTTTGCGACATTCTCATCCTCTTTTTTCCATAGACTAAAAAATTGCCTTTCCATTTCTGCTTGATGGTCACGAGGAAAATATTTCTCTAATATAAGATGTTTAAATTCCATCCATTCCATACTTGATACCTATTCATCCTCCTTGTTGTTTTGAATTAATGTCCACCATTGATCTGCATCTCTAGTGAGATGATAAACTGCTAAGACCAATTTTTCCCTTTGGCTACTCCCCAAGTCCTAAAATATTTTCTCTGAGGAACTTATCTAGTGCTTGGATACTAATGGATTTGTAGTCCAATTGAATGTTGGTGGTTTTTTCTTCATTAATTAGTCTAACATAGATCTTCCGTGTTGTGGATCAGGGTGATCCATATGGGTAATGTTATTATTCATAACCTTAGTGAGTTGTCCCAGTATGGTGATAAGGTGATCAACACCAGAAGTGTCACAAACATTTCTATAATTATATTGAGTAGGAGGGCAGTCCCTATGGGGATTACATGTGTTGATACAATTTCTATTCCTTCAACTAGTCACCCATTCTAAACAATGGCATACACTAGATTAGTTTATAAATCTAAATACAAAATTCCAAACTTGTAAAACACTTAACATAAATTGAACAGTTTAAGGATATAATATGTAATCATAAAAATGTTTTGTTTGATAATGTTTAATCTAATAAATCCTTCATATTGGTTGGTAATGAAAATTTGAATTATCATATGCATATCCCCTGGGAGTGTCGTAACCAAGAGTGCAGCAAGGCCCGTTGTCATGTACTAGGAAACCCCGGTTCAAGCCCAAAACTCCATGTCGATGTTTTCCCTCTTAGGTACATCTGTTCTTGAGCCACCTATACCTGATCATATCTAGGAAGGGATGTATTTCTTATAAGACTCATAAAACTTCTACATTACCAAAACTCAAGGATGTTATTTTATACTTATCTTAAAAGTCTATCATATGTTAACGTTCTCAAATCAGCTTTTTTATATGTCTTGTTTCCATTTTTTGTACTACACTATATTGGATTCTGATTGTAAAGCCCTAACCCCATTTACCCATAGTTGGTGCATTATTACATGGAATCCTCATGATCACCAAGGATCAAAACCCAAAATACTGATCTATTTAGTAGCCTTAGATGTACTAGATACATTAATAAGTTCAACATTACAATATGAAAAGAAATATTACACTAATTATACAACTAGAAACATCAAAGCCTCCTATATTATGCCTGGAAGTCACTGATAACTATTTTTTTCATATCCTGTGAAAATGAATCATATGAAAAGGGTAAGATCAAATGCTCAGTAAAAGTAATAAATACAGCAGAAGATAAAATAAACATTAGGCATGGTGAATAATTGAAAAAAATGCCTTTATAAATAATAAACATGAAAAATTTAGGGAAGGAATATGAGTTGAGTAAATAATTCCATAATATAAAAAATTCATGGGTATTCTAAAAGTCAAATAACCACATGAGCCATCCATATTATTTTCATAAAGAGGGAATGTATAATGAAGTACATTCTAAAAAATTTTGTCCAGGCATTAGCCAAGACGTTTAAAAAACAATATGGCCTCAGCCAAAATCATATATCAAATTGGGAATGTCCTCGGCCTATTCCATGTATAATAGCCTCATGGGACCTACCGATGCACTGATGAGCTATAGCAAGCACCACCCGTCACTTACTAACTCCAATACATTCCAAATATGAAAAGGTTGAAACATAACATAAACATTCATATTAAAACTAGAATACAAAATGTTAATACATTAACCATAAATCATGATTGGTATAAAAATAAAACATCCACATTCCAACATATCAATAATCCTTGAATAAAATATGGATTATTTGTATCATAATAAATCAACATCAAACATGTGTAAAATTAGTCAATGGATGTTGACATTGATGAAATCAAAACTATTTGCGAGAAATATCTCTTTCTATTTTCAAATCATTTAAGAGTAACATAATTTAAATAGAAATCATTTAATTTTAAAAAATTCTTATAAGATTTTATGTGATGCTTCGATGATTTTATAACAGAATAAAATAGCCACATCTGCCGTATATGATAAAAAAGGCATTCTTACATTAATTTTGTCGAAAAGGTCATAGCATAATTTGTTTGGAAAACAATAGAAATATTACTTTCAAAACATATAAGGTAAAATAATGGTATAAATGATATAAACACATAGTCTAGTAAATAATATTTATTTTTTGAAATAAATTTTTAAGAAAACAAGGATGTGGATGATAAATAGGTCCTAGTAGATACTTACGTATTAACAGCATCAGATAAGTAAATAGATTGTAAAATTAAAAATTACCTTGTACTATTCCTTATTATATGGTACATTAACATCAATTATAATTGTTAAAACATTGTTATTAATTTATAAAATAACAATATACAAAAATATGATATCATATATGATCCTTTTAATGTTGCATTGTTTATAATATTTTAATAGTATCTTCATTTCAGGTGTTTACTAATTCATTTTCATTTATATTCTTGGTTAGGTAATACATTTTTATTATGGATAAGATGTATTTGATTCATATCTGTAATGATATTATGTACTTAAACCTAATTTTTAATCATAAAATGAAAATTATTATTGAATGATTCTTATGTGGAATGAATCTCCTCGCATTCATGGAGACTGTAATCCGTACATACACACGTGTGACAATATCATAATATTGATGGTGAAATAGTATGTAATTGGATTATATAACATATATATATAATCATTAACATGTTATATATGTTATTTACATCATTTATACTCATTATTATAATAATCCAATTAATGATGTGTTTGAATAACAAACTACACCACGACGTGGAGATGTTAATCCATACATACGCAAGTATGCTGAATTTTTTATTTAAAGGATGGGTAGAATAACAAAAATGGTTATACCATATTTATAATGACATTAAAATATGTTTAATTTATGGAATTTAATATTTTGTAATGGGAACAATGATGAAAAGGGAAATGGAAGAAGAAAAGAACTTTGAAAAAGTTGGTGAAATTACTAACTCTTCTTTAGGTGTTTCCTTTTGAGTTGATCAAAAGGGCTTCATTGGTTGTCTTTATGGTCAATTTAAGGCCTCTAGGTCAAAGGAAAGTTAGGTGGGAGGAAATTATATTCGGGTTTGGATGAGTCAAATGGCTTTGGAGGTGTGATTTTGAGAGAAGGGATGTACCTTTTTATAAGAGAGGTGATGGCCACTTTTGGAAAAGATTGAAATATTATTTTATTATACAATCATATTCAGTTTATAATTACTTAAAAATGATTTATTTCAATGATACGGTGTGGATGCTTCTAAATCCTCTAAAACAATAGGTTTTAGATAGGTTTATGTCACTATATTAACATTATTTTTTATATTTAACTCTTAGATAAATTGTTTAACTTTTACCGTGTATTCTTGTATCATTATAATAATCGTTTAGTAAACATACTATAAAAACAAAATAGAACTCGAAGTGGTTCATTATTGATATATATAACTTTATATAACTCCTTTTGTCGAAGCTTTGATTTTTTGGAATATTATATCAATTTATAATATAGTATTTGTTTTAAAAAATCATTTATGTCAATTTTGACACTTTGGTAGTTTGTTTTTATGAAAGTCATAAAAACTTATTAAATTTTAAAAAAATTATTTAATCCACCATAAAATGTCATATTATCCTATAAAATTAGTTTAATTTATCAAAAGTGGTACTTTATATTTATTTGGATATTTTTAATATCAATTATTTTAATCATTCATTAATAAGGTTGTTACTGCATCATGATTGTGTCATTAATAAATTAAGTTATTTAAGGTCTAAATCTTATAAATGAAATACCATTATTTAGGAAATCAATTTATCTTTTTAATGAATATTTATAGTCGAATTTATCTTATGTGTATCACAATATGAAAAATGGTTTAGTTTTTATTCGTTGAATTTAACACTTTTAACTCTTCATTAAATAAAATAATAATAAATGTCCTAATCTAATATAAGTGGACCAAAAGGATCATATTTTATTTAAAAGGTTGTTTTATGTCTAAATAAACTTTCAAATAGAATTATATAATTTTTTAGGTAATAATGATATCATTTTTACCTTAAATTTTCCAATTTAATTTTAACCGTGTTAAATAAAAGTCAAAAGTTACTATTCACTAGAAAAATATTTCCAACTTATTGAAACTCATATTACTTAATAATTTCAACTGTGTCTCTCGGATTTTTGAAATTCAACTCATAGAAGTGGTAAAATTATGTTTTACACAAATTTTCAAATGCTCATAGAATGTGGGTAAAAGACGGTAAAAAGTTCAATAAAATTTTATACATCTAGTTTTGTTATAAATATGACTACAATGAATTAAATTAAAATAATATAGTTATTATGTATCTATTTTTACTTAAAATAAATAAAATAAATAATTATTTAAATAAAAGTATGTTTTAAACAATAACACATTGTTTTTCACTATTCATCAAAAAATGAATGTTTTCAGAAAAATTCCAAAAATTCACCCTATGCTAATGTTGATATTATGAATCCAAAAATGGAGTCCATTTTGAAAAATAAAATATTTAATATATATAAAGATGGTATTACTATTCATAACCTCTTTTTTGATTGGTCGTGGTGTACTAAAACTCCAAGTTTCATACAGCTGAAGCTACTACATTATTCAAAGGGAAACGTACCCAGGAAGTTTGGGGTGTTACATTTTCAACAACTTTCCATTTTTTGGAGACTAAAACTACTTAATTCTGGATGGGGTTCCAATATCATATCATTGGTTGGGGGTAACAATGGCTTTCCACTGGTTGGTGGCTATAATGGCTTACCATTGGATGGGGTTGCAATAGCTTACCACTGGTTGGGGTTACAACGGATTATCGCAGTTTAGATACTACAATGGCTTACCACTGGATGTGGTTGAAATGTCTTACTGCTAGTTGGGTTTATAATGTCTTACTTATGGTTAGAGACTACAAAAACCTACCATTATATGGGGTTAAACCTCAAAGAGGCCTCCTGTATTCTCTGTCTAGGATATAGGGATAAAAACCCCATTTATTTTGAATAGGTACAATTTTTCATCATGCAGGACGAAAAGGGGGCATACAATTTAACATCATATAGGACGAGGGTGAACTGACATTAAGTGGTCGGGATCAATGGATGATGGGATTGAACCTCAGGTAGAATTCTTATGTACTTTTTTTGTATAGGAAAAAGGTTCAAAGTCCATGTAGTTCATAAGGGGGTATAGTTTAACATCATGCGGGATGAAGGTGAACTGACATGAAGGGGTTGGGACAAATAAGTTTTGGGCTTTAACCACAAGGAGGATTACAATATAACTTTCTTGGAAAGGGAAGGGATCAATGTCCACATAGATTGTAAGTAATGATTGGGACTTACATGCTAATTCAGACATGAAGGATTCCATGGTCAATGCTTACTCTAAGATCACATGAGTCGAGCTCGCTGTGAGAAATAAGTGGTACCAAAGACCCAACGATCACATCATGAATGGTGCATACATAGGGAATTTTGTCGGGATTTTTCATGGTAGGTGTCCCAAAGAGGAATCTAGTGATTATTCTTGGTTAGAGGCCCATGGATATGGAGATTGGGACATACACTAGGATGAAGGCCCGATGGAAACAAAGCCTAGAGGGATAGGTATGGGGTAACAAAGGTCCATTTTACCGTATCTCCTCTAGTATTGGGCATGGAAGAAGAGTGGAGGAGTAGGGATGTGACCACCTGTAAGAAAGAATGGGTTCATGAACCAAGATGGCTTCCCTTCCCCCTAGAGAGAAGTCGCTCCATCAAAGAGGATCTAATTCCACGTGAGGAAGATCACACTCCCATTGAGACAAGCATGCATGAATAATTTCTAATATTGGGTACCCTGTGTATATTGCATGGGGATGGGCTAAAGTTTAATGTCATGCGATAAGGATGAAGGTACATAGTAGTTTATTGTTCAGCATCATGGATGAGGTGGGTTCATCACACACCCTAAGGACTTACATAACAAATACCCTAACACCGTTAGGGAATGGATGACATAAGAAATTCCACGATGAGATGGTGCTCTGGAGTGATCCATGGAGGTGCTCATGTTAGCATGTCCATGCGAATAATAAATATCCATTAGCATGCCTATGTGATGAATCATGAGGCTCTATAATGAAAAATGAAGCACCACCCTAGGGACCTTGAATTCACTTTGTACAAACCTAGAGGTTCATATGAGATAAGTGTTTTTCAAGAAAATTGGTTCACAGGAAAGGAATTTTTGAGGCTCTGGTGCTCCATGGAGTGGAGGGACTTCGCGAAGCGGTATGCTTCGTGATGTGCAGTGACCTAGCCTAGAAAAATTTATGGGTGCATATGAAGTGTTCTTTAATAAGTAGAAAGTCTTTCGTGATGTAGGACATTGTGAACCATGGGTACATTGCAAATCATATCACTATGAAACAATGTTCTTCAGGATGCAATGTGCTTCATGAGACAATGACCCTACCTTAGCATGGGTTTCAAAGGTTCACGCAAGGTACTTCATGATGCATGAGTGCTTTATGAAGACCTAATACCCCTTAAGGATTTCTTTTCTTTGCAATGGCCCATGGGCTCTACGATGTGAATCCCTACATGATGAGGGGTTTTTATTTGAGCTATGGGAAAGATACTTCTCATTGATCAAGTACATAGAAGTTCTCATCGTTGTCAATGACCTTTAGAGAAGAAGTTTCTTCACAATTTGAGAGGTGTGAAGGTGAAAGGTTGAAGTATCCATCCATTGGGACTGGGTAAAGGTGGGTATTTATAGGCAAGAGGTTGTGTGAAGCTCTATTAGCAAGGATAGAAATAAAGTGGTCCTCTATGATCTGCCACAGATTGCGTCATTTTTTAGTAACTTTGGAGTCTATTATCATTCACTCATCAGAGCAGAGCCCTCTTGAATTCCATATGTTGCACTCAGTGAGGCTTATGTCAAGTTTCATGGATTGCAGAGGCGTTCTAGTTCTCTCTGCAGCACGAAGTATTCAGTCAATTGCCTCATAACCACATCGCATTATGAATCTTTTACTATGTGGTGACCATAAAGGGGCTTCGGCTCTACGTCAAGCGCTGTGCTAAGAGGCTCCATGGAATGGTTTTGCAAGGTAGCCCTTTGGGAATTGGATTCCAAATTATTTCCTTTCCCTATGCATATATTTTGGCACAATCAAGTGACCCCCATAGACTTAGAGCTAAAGAGAAAAACAAGGGTCAATATCTGATGGTATATCGCCAAAATATTAGGTAAATCACAAAGCAGGGACGCGATGCAGAGTGACGATGCATGAGTTTTGAATTCGGTGAAGCTTGTCTTGTCTAGGAACACTATGAAGAAAAGATGATCGTAACATATAAATAGTGTATCCTGAACCATCTTTTTCCCTCTCATCTTTTTGTTCTTGGTGATTATGATCTCGAATCATAACGATCTGTGCACTCTGCAATTTCTCTGTGTGAATCGAGACTTTCTGCTTTGCAGGGCACAACAAGTCTTTCGGCTCTATTAGTGGGATTTCCATGTATTGTGCTTGTGAGTTTTGTGGCAGGGGTCTGTGACATGTTCTTGTGACTTACCTCTTTAACTGATTTTCATAAATGAGCTCCGCGAATGAGCTCTGCAATTGAGAACAATAAATCAAATAACATGAAAGACTGAATGGCTCATGAAGAAGCTGATATGGGGTCCATGCAGTTTCTTTTTAGAGGGAATATATGGTCAATAACATGGACATTAATTATTATGTATGAAGACATTTAAACGATGAGAATAGAGTGGATGTACTATCAGAGAGTCATAAAAACTACCCTCTATACAAGAGCCTGCCGCTATATTTATTTGGCATAGAGGAATATGTTTTCATTCTTGAACGAAGTATGGATGAGCATCCCAACTTGTTTAGGAGTACGTCATGTCTGTTCTAGTGGTTTAGGGTGGGCATCAGTCATATTTGGGAGGATTGTACACCCACCGATGTCGACTGCCTGTATAACCTTGTGAAAAAACTCGTTGGGAAGGCATTGGTGCCTAAGGTATTTCCTATTCATTATCACACCATTCTGAAGGCAGAAATCAAGAACCTGGAGAAGTGGTGGACTCATGAGTGGAATTTTCACCTGGGATGCAACTTTACTTATGAACAGGCCTGGGCCTACTACGTATCTTCCTCATGTGAGGAGTTTGGGTTAGAGATGAAGAGATTGGGCCTCTATAAGGAGTCCTAGGCCTTCTAACTCCAAATCTAACTACCAAAGCATCTAATGATAGAGTATATATGTACGTGGTATTTGAGGACCAAAACCTTCAATTTTCACCTTGGGGATGTCAACATTATCCTATGGGACCTATAAAAAACATTGGGTGTCTCGATAGTGTTGGTGATGTATGATGCATTCCTCCCTTCTACGACTACATGGAAATACCTGGTGTAGATGTCACCACTAGCAAGGGAACTGATGGACCAAGTTACAGGGTAGGACAAGATGTCGGTGAGGGATGTCCACTATAAGTGGTGGTTTAATCTATTCATGAATTCCCCAACAATTGTGATGTTTTATCGCGAGGTATCCAAAAATCCCAAAGATGGTTCGGTTCCCCAAGGATCACTCTTAATGAAGACACTTAAAGGAAAACCAGCGTAAGACCTTGGATTTGAGTATTAGCACCGAGCAAAAACTGGTGATTAGGTTGGATGCATTCATCTCAGTGCTTATCTATGATAGGAATCTTCCATTAAGGGATAGAAAAATGGGAGTGAGACTGAGCACATTCATCATGGAATCTGTGTCGGCGATGGGGGAGCGGGTCAACCTAGGAATCCCAATGATCTGTAATATGTATATGGTGTTGTGGCATATCAATAGAGGGAATAATCCACATATGGGGTGTGGTTCATTCCATATTATCTATGGTTGGATAGAGGCAAATATTAGGGGTGTCTATGAATACATGAACCCCATTTCTCCTCGAGGGTCGGACATCCAACAAGATATTAATAATGCGGTGGGGAGTTTTCAAACCAAGATGACCCTACCTCTGGTGCTAAACCAGGTTTGTAATGAAGAAGAGTTCCACTTCCACCCATTCGCATTGCCAAAATGTGTGTACAATGGTGATAGATATGGATGAAAAGAGAATTTGTCATACCTCCTGGCCTTCCGGGGTGGAGCCCTAGGGGCGAGGGTTAATTGTGAGACTCTATGTGAGCCACACACCCTACACCGTTTCACAAGGTAGTTATAGTTAATGCAGAGGCTATCCCCATTGGTCTACTAGGAAGTGGAACATGTTGATCACCCATGTGTGACAGGGAATATGTGGATCATGTTCACACGAGATGATGGGATGATGTAGAAGGAGAAGCATCTGCACATAATTTTCTATGGACCGGTGAAAGGGTTATACAAAGAGTGAGGATACAGCCTACCCAGAGGAGATGCTGAAGTAATAGACCGGCCAGGACAATAACATGGTCCCCTCAACCTCAAGGTTGGGTCCAAAAGGTGGAAATTAACACCCATGGTTGCGGGGCTATAGTGACGGCGGGACCCACACCAACTGAGAGACATGTGGTAGTTGTGAACCCGACGGTCCTAGAGAGGCATAGTTATCTAGATGGAATTCCACCGAGGGGGTCCATAAGATACCCACATTGGCTTCGAGGATGCTACTGTGCCATATAGAAATGCATGAGATTGTTGTCTTCCAGGAGGCTTGGGACATCGGGGATGTCAACAGACCATTCCTCGAACCTTCCCAGATGTGGAACCATTTGAAACATCTTGGGGGGGATTTAACGGGGATCAGTCCTATCAGGGCCCCGGTTTGTGGTATCCCAGACAGAAGAGGAGAAATATGTTTTTGAGATGGAGGAAATTTTTAACATTTGAGGTACTCCAAATATAATGAAGAATCGAGTGAAGGGTTTCCTCGATCGAACAACCACTCTGCATTTTTCAGCCGCCAAATTGAGGGAGCTCATCCCTCTAATGAAAGAATTGGAAGGGTCATCGAGGGGTAAGAGGCCAGTGGAGGATGCCCTATAGAAGAGGGTGAGGTCACGAACACAGAACTAGATGAGTTTATAGAGGCTCTTCAGGTAAACCCTAAACCATTTTCTTAAAGTGGTCATCCAGTTCATTTAGGAATTCTCCACTAACACTTGATCCATTCAAGAGCACCTCATTTGCAATACCCTCCCCTGTGTAGTGGTGGATGAAACATCGATAACATCAGGATAAGCACCAATGAAAGTGGTGATTATCATGCCCAATAGGGCTGTGATACCCAGGGTAGCTATCCTGGAGTCCTCGTATTTTCCCAACCATATATGGAGGGACATGCCTCAGGGTACCGATGACAACATCTCATGGGATATGCCAACTATTTGACATCAATAAGTATTCTTCACTAAATTTGTAATTTTGATCCATTTATCAAGTTAAATGATGCATGTGAACTTTTTTATCTAGAGTTTTTAAAATGGTGTGGGTCTCCTTGGTGAGAATGGCTAGATATTAGGGTTATGCCTTTCCCATGGGAATGTCATTGGCCATGGATGTAGATGCCCATACTGACCAAGCCATAGTGCTCCCGATAATGGGTGGGACTGGTAGTAAGACAGAACCTGGATTCATCAATGCAGGATCCAACGATGGGGATAAATAGAATGACATTGGTCGTAACCAACCCAATCAGACACCAAATGAATATCATGCTAACTATTTCTAGAGAAATTCTCTAAATATTAACCTAGTGACCCCATAGATCAAGACAAGATAAATTCTGATGAAGTGGATAACAAGATTGTATTTCTATGGTCATGGATGCTGACCAAGTGCTAAATCAGGGAGACTCTTCAAGCGCAATGGATAGACCAGATGGGAAGGCTTAGTTCCCAGCTACGTAAACTATGCATCGGGGGAGTGGATTCTTAGGTTTCTTATATTCTCATCCGAGACTTCACGGTAGTGAACAATATGAGCATGATCATGGCCTTGGTGTAAGTTGGAAGCATAGGTAATTGGAGAATATCAAGAGGCTCTAGGAGGCTGAAAATGAAATCCAATGGTTGTGAGGACAGGCAGATGATTATTCTTCATTTCTCAACGTGATATCGTGACTCATATCATGGTTAAAGGACGAGCTAGAAGAGGTATAAGAAAAAATGAACCAAGACTCTATGTAGATGACCATTATCTAAGCTGACAAAGAACGGTCCTAGATCGAGGGCGCTGAATTATAAACAATTTCAATCGAGGAGTAGAATAAGGTTAATAGGCGACAGATGATCCTAGATTCCATCATCCTAAGAGTGGAAGATCTAGAATAGTCTATTAAAGTGATCAACCCATCTATGGTAGGGTCCAATCCTTGGGTACTATAGTGTGTGTAAACGCATAAATGTGATTTCATTCTTATATTTTTTATGTTGTCCATGTGGAAGAGTTCCATTAACTTTTTTTGTCTACTTCATTCCAATCACATTTGTGAAATATATAGTGATCACTCACTAAGCACACATGGGTCGTGCCCAATGTTAGAAACAATGGATGAACACATCATTATTCTATCCATGTATGAGTGTTCCAACCAACCATTGAACATCTGGGGTCTGAACAGCCAATCCAAATTTCCATGAAGAAAGAGAGAGGCCTAACCGGGGAATTATTTGCTCAGAATAGTTGAATGATCGTTTTCCTAGTTTTCTCTATTGCACAAGTAGGATAACTCCAGGGGAGTTAGAATCAACACAAACAATGGGGAGTGAAAAATGTGAAAAATGATACACATAATTTGGAACAATATTGGGATGGAATGAAAATGAATGATAATTATTGACCATGTCTGAAAAACAATATCCCAATATCATTGTACTGAAATGGGGGACACAAATGAGGGTCAACCGCGGACCATGTTTGAAACACAGGGCCTAACTCTTGATGTCATCCATTAGTGTTCTAAAAAGTTATACCAAGACAGTAGGTGTTCCAGAGGACGAGAATCCATACTGTTAGTGGTATCCTTCTTATACGAAAGGGGATGAGGGTTTAAAAAAAAGGAAAACAAGTCATGGAGTGTTGTGTTATGGGTTGCTCGAAGGGAGTAAAACGCTCTAGAAATTATACCACAATGATGGAAACAGATTAGGTGAGAACATTGGTCTGATTAACAATTTTACCTACTTTCAGATAGGACTTCTCGGGTGGCGACCTAGGATGACTTTCAGTTTAATGTCTTTCTAGGTATGATGATAGACATGCAGAATAACGTCATGTGGTGAGGAAAGTGCACATAATTTTAGGTCATATTGCATAGAAAAAGATCGAATGCGAGGGGAACGAAAGGATAATGACCCATGGCTGCGTTGAAGGTGAAAAGGTTGGGAGTCCCAACATATCTTATAAGGATAATAATCAATCAAAAAGTGGTTCTTAAGAACATCGTGGTTATGGAACAATGCTGGAGGGGGAAATCCTCTCTGGTGAGGAATCTGATGCATCCAATAATTTTTATGGGGAATCCTGAACATGTTTAAGGTAGGGCTGCTGTTTAAATTCTAATGTCAATTACATGGTTACCCAGAAAGGAAACATATGGTGCGGTACATACCCCTATGCTAGTGAGGACCAAAACAATCCACTCCACACCACATAACCCCAGGGGAAATCATATGTCAAAAGACCGAAGATGGAAAAACATGGGATGGGCCCAATAAAAATTGTTTCGGAATACTTACATACCCCATTAAAATGGGAATCAAGCCACACATAGTTCTCATATTGTTGTTAAACTTCATGTGGGATGAGAGCAATGCGGGGTTCATCTGCACCAGTACACATTCAACAAAAACCACTAATCCCATGTGAGTCATGCTAGGTGTGGGAAATAAGGAGTATATGTGTGCCTTTCTTAGTATATTGAAGAAAAAATTAGGGGAAATATAATTCTAGGTGACAGATGTCCCAAAATTGTTTACCAACCTTCTTAATGCATCTTAATGCATGGAGGTGTAAATCCGATTGTTTTTGAGTCTCACCTGAACATAAAGAAGTGGAGTGGTGTCAATCATGGTTTCCGAGATCTGTATTGCAATGAGAGTGGAATGATGTTAGAGGATACATGTAGACTATGTCTGAAAGACATCATCAATTTTATGTTATCATGATATGGGGACAGAAAAATGAGGGTCGACTATGAACCATGTTTGAAACAGAGAACCTATTGCAAAATGTCATCTGAGGCCTTCTGGGTCATTGACCCAGGATGGTTGGTGGGCCATTGTGGCATGATACCAAGATATATAGGGGGTCCCCTTATATGTGGAAGAGGATAGATATCCAAATAAATGGCTCATTAAATGTGTACATGAAAAGGGAGAATGTACATTCTAGAATTCCACACCATGGTCTCTTTTCCATGAAGAATTTGAGTACTCCAATGGGACATGTAAGATTGTGGGAGTCGAATCCCTTTATCAGAAAAAATGAGACACATGGTGCTGTTGTGGACAAAACTCAAAATGAATGACGACCCAAGTGGTACTCCCGACCAAATTCTCCCAACAGAGATCAGGCTAAGGGGACATAAAGACGATATGATTCTGACATCTTGGGCTGGACCTGAAGATGAAATGTCTTTGTGTTCTTAGATATCCTTTGAGTATTGTAATTAATCCATACACAGTTTTTAAATTTTCATGTAGTTTAATGTCATGCAATAAGGATAATTGTATCTTTGTTTAAAGGTCTTAGTGCTCTGACCGTAATGGAAAGAAGCAAGGGAGACAGGGTTTGGCAATTGTAAAATCTGATGTGAAAGAATAATATAGAAGTCTGAATCAGACCACGATCTCCTAGGGGAGATTTTTATGTCAACGAGCTGAAAATGAAAATTGGGATGGGCCCATTGCAAAGTGCACATGTGTTCATACATAACCCATTATGATAGGGATTAATATGTACATAGTTCTTGAGTGTCGTGGTGGGGTACTAACACTGGGGAAAACACTGTCGTGTGGGTCTGGCCCACACACCAAAAGAAGAAGCATTTGATACATCATGTTTGTTATTTTGGATGGTTATGTGTTTTTTGGGAAGCAATAAACCTTGGATGGAGAATCTATGAATTTATAATGGAATAAACCATATATAGGCCTTGTAAAATGGTATAGTGGGTGAAAAATAATAAACAAGATGTCCCCTTGAGTGAGGAAATAACAATGAAGTTCTGTTTTTTGTCATGCGTCCAAGTCCATAATGTCACATTTTAGGGGCATATGGTAAGCCCAATCCATGTATTTTAATATCAAGCAGTAAAGACACAAATGTTTAAAGTCATGTGGGACTAGTCATAATTTTTTAATGTCATTTTTCTTGGACAAATATAAAAGAAATGTAGTATTTGTGGGGAATGCACATGGCATGATAATGAATAGATTACATGAATTTAGATGAGGTCCACATCACACTACGTGCAATTTTGTGGAACAATCCTCAGGACAAGGGGCCAAAAAAGGTTATAGAATATGGGGCTGAACCTATAGAAAAAACAACTGGGTGTTCCTACGTATCCCCTAAATATTTAAATCAAGCCACATATAGTTTTGAGAGTGCAGTTTAACATTATGTAGGATAAGAGGCAAAAGAAACTAGCTCCTAGAATGGTACTACATGGTATAAATATTGAAGACCTGATGTAAGTGAGGTCATAGGACAACAAACACCTCGCCATACAATCCTATGAATATCCGGGCCAAAAGGTCGAACTAATAGAAAAATAATAGAACCTAAGATGGACCTGAAGATCAAATTTATAGGCATTCCAACATAACCCATAAAGATCAGAATCAGGTTGTATATAGTAATTAAAGATGTTATGTAGTTTAATGCCTTCTGGTAAGAACACACATTGATCTTTGTTTAAGGTATTAGTGCTCGGACCAGGTTAGTGAGACTCTTCCAAACGAGCGTAAACCATGAAAAAATCCATATGCCCATGTGAGCTGCACTTGATGTGGGATACAATGGTGAATAAGTTCTTTGCAACACATGGAATTCAGGTAAATGGGTAAAATGGTGCGGAGCATCGAATGATGCGTCATCATGTCCTTTTCCTCTTAATGTCCAAACACGCACTAAGGGATTCCATAGAGAGAGTTGAAATTCCACTTGGAAAAGATGGAGTGGAGGAGGATGTGAATCATCCAACCCATATTTATGCCATAATGAGGGTGGGATGATGATATAGGATAACTATATACCATGTTCAAAAAACCACATCCAAATCATGTGATGTGAAATGGGAAAATAAAATGAGCATCAACTACTGACTATATTCACAACGCAAGACATGAATCAATTCGTCATTCAAAATTCCCAAGGACATTGGCCCAAGATGGAAGGAGAGAACTTTGTCCTAGAATCCATGCTGTTTTAGGGTCTTTTCGAATGTGAAAGATTTTGAAAGCCCAAATGAAGGGGAACATGAAGAAGGAAAATGGGTGATGAAATTTCTATGTAGATTCCAACACTCAAGGTCCTAAACTTGGGTTTTCTTAGGCAGATTGGTGAATTGAAAAATAGGTTTGATGGGCCCAGTTGGAGAGCATATGACATGAAAAGTTGATTAGAGAATCGGGGAATAAATAGATCTCAAGTGAGAGTGGTACATGGCATGTCTATTACAAACTAGACGTGAATGAGGAGATAATCCAATAACACACTACATACCCCCATTCTTAGAGGAATCCATCCAAGGGGCTAGAGAGAAAAATAGGTTTCCATGAAATA
The DNA here is from genome assembly GCA_963277665.1 of Viscum album. Classification (NCBI taxonomy): domain Eukaryota; kingdom Viridiplantae; phylum Streptophyta; class Magnoliopsida; order Santalales; family Viscaceae; genus Viscum; species Viscum album. The sequence goes on from OY728152.1 coordinate 1,773,417,829, forward strand.
GTGATGGACCAAATGAAAACATTTTGGCATTTTTGTGTATCCAAAGAGGATAAGAATCAAGCTACACACGGTTCTGGAGATGTCGTGCTATTTAGCATCATGCAGTATGGAACAAAATTGGAGTGGGGTATCCTGATGAGGAATTTCTGTGACATGGACAAAAACTCGATGTTAATGAGGAAATATGACCACATAGCCCACACCATTCATAACTCTTAGAGAGAACATGGTCCATGAGGCCGAGAGAAAAAATAAATGAACCTAGGATAGACCCAAAGACAAAAACATATAAGTTTTTATATGTATCCCATGAAGATGGAAAACATGAAAAACATAGTTCTTCAATGTGTTGTGAACTTTAATGTCATTCAGTTACGACATGGTAGATCTTAGTTTATCATGTTATTTCTTGGACCGTAAATGGCCAGTTTAATGTCATGTGTCTGGGAAATGTATGTGGAAAGGGTGGATCATTGTACCTTTCATGAGGGAGTCCTCAAATTGACCATGATGACTAAGGATAACTACTGATATGTTTGCAACACAAAATCTATATCATTTTCTGGAATGGGGACAAAAAATGGGTGTCAACCATTGACCATATTCTCAACACATGACTCGTATCAATCATTCATCCAAAGTCCTCAGGTATATTGGCCCGAGATAATAGGAGTTCTCTAGGTCATTGTATCCATGCCTTTCGATGGTCTTTTAGAATGTGAATGATAATATAAACCCAAATCATGGGATACATTATACATGGTGGGTCCTCTGCCTTTTAATGTCATGTATCAACCATGTGGGTGGGTGGTGTCTCAAGGGGATTGATGTGGCATGGAAAAATAGTCCCTCGCGAACACAGTCATAGAGTTCACACCACACCACACAATCCGATTTGAGAGCATTGGGAAAGGTCCTAGAAAGGTTGAGGGACATGATGCTAGGCCCCAAACGGAAAGTCACACCCCGTTTGCAATTTGTCTTCATGCAGGACGAGCGCTGGGTGGTTATATTCCCTATAGTGTCGGATGGATTACGTAGTTTTATTGTTTTGCGATGTGGATGGTGGTGATCTTAGTTTAGGGTCATAGAGTTCATACCATTATTTAGTAACCCATTATGTGGGTATGACCCTACCAGAAGCTCCTTAGACCACATGATCAATGATCGGTGTGGGAAACAAGGAATGTGATCATGCTCTACACATCATATGAGGGAATATAAATAAATTAAATAGATAAGGTAGGATTGATCCCTACCAGAACCACACTCATGTCTGAGGCAGACTGATGTTTGAAGGGATAATAGGACATGATGAATCACTTCACCAAATATATGGTACATACAACGGTGGTGATAATGGAAGAAGATAGATGTTGACCACATTCGAAACACAACATCATTATCTTGTGACCTGAAGAGGGCACCACAAATGAGCATTGACAACTGACCATATTCGTAACATGTGACCTATATCAGTTGTCTTTCAGGACCCTCCTAGATGTTGTCTTGAAATGGTAGGAGATCCCTAGGTCCTAGCCTTCATTCCGTTTAGGGTTATGTTCTTATGTGAATGATGATGAGGAACCAAATGAATAGTACACACGAAGAAAATGAATGCCCATGCAGTTTAAGAACATCCGGGATGACGAGATTGATGGAGATCTCTAGGGTGGGGGATACATGGTACTTTCATGATGAACACAATGTCAATAAAGGAAAAATCCCACCCCACACCATGTGTTTTGACCCAAGGGGATATCATGATGTATTGGTTTGGGCCTATGGATGAAACTTCCAGGCATACCTACATAACCCATGAGGATGGTAATAAATCCATACATAGTTCATGAAGGGGCCATGTAGTATATCATCATGTGATTAGGAAGTGGTAGGAATGAAGAACAACGAGGGGCCCGTAGTGCAATCATCATAATACCGACATGATTATAGACAAAGAATCCTACAATACACCATATGGGATACTACAAGAGAACTACACCCATGGGGAAGTCAAAAAGATGAATTTGAGGATGGACTCTATGGCAATGCATTCAATCATTCCTACACACCCCATGAGAATGGAATAAATCCACACTTAGTTATTAAGACACTATAAAATTTTACATCATGTAGAAAGAACATATAGATATCTTACATTAAGGTCATAGAGCATAGACCATTTTTTCATTTATCTCAATATAGGATATGTTCTATGTAGTTTACATCCTTCAACCTTGATAGATCCTGTATATTAATTTCATACGGTGAAGATGGGACAATTAAATGTTATTTGGAACCATATATAGTCGAACGTTATGTGGGATGACAAATGGTTTAATGTCATGTGGGACAGGTGTCGCGTATTTTTATATCATTTATCTCAGTCGAATAATGAATTTTACCTCCTTGTGTGTAAAGACATCACAGTTAATGGTCACGTAGGACCATATAAATCTTAGTTTATGGTTATAAAGCTCAGATTATGATGGTATATTTTCTACATGTAGTTTGTCATAATGCAGGATAAAAAATCAGTTTAATGTCATGACAGACATAATGGTTTATGGTAACGTAGAACTGGTGTTCTCATATAGGAGAAGTATTTCATGAGGAATTTGGCATTGGTTGGAGGGGTTATAAGCTCATCATCCATAGTAACCAGAGTGTACATGGCATTGGGGTAAACCTTATGAATGATTTATGGTCCTTACCACTTGGGCTCTAGTTTCAGTGGTTTCCTACTTGGTATTATCAACGTTCTCAGAGCCAAAACCATGTCACCTTGTAATAATGAGCAGAGGAAGACATTCTTGATGAATGATATGGAAATCTTGTTCTAATGCCAATGCAGTTTTTGTAGGGAACAAATCCAATTCCCTTCAAGCACTTCCAATTCAGCTAGATGGATCATTGCATCCTTCTGTAGTGTCTCCTGCATGTAGATAGTTATGTGTAATTAAGTAAACTAAATCTCTATTGATAGGACATCCTCTATTACATACACTATTCAATATGGAGTCACATGTGTGGAATAGTGATTGGTTGTCCAATAGGCCCACAGTGAATTGGGGAGTTTCTCCTGCCATCTTTTCTTGTTCTGACCAACCATATTCTGTATAATGTTAGTGATATATTTATTGAATTCTTTGATCTTCCCATTTTATTTCACTTGATAGTGGGAGATATGAATAGAACAAATTTCATACCTGGCGTACAACTTTTTCAGTTTGGCTTCCCAGAAGATGAGGAAATTATTGGTGAGGATGGCATGAGGGACTCCAAATCGATAGATGTTATTGGAGCTCAGAGACTCAATAATAGAATGATACTTGACCTCCTTGAGTGGAACTACCTCCTCCCACTTGGAAAAGAAATCCGTAACAATCAGGATGAATCTACATTTTCGGGTTGTCGCCGGTGGATATGGTTCCACGACATCGAGTCCCCAGACTACAATGGGACAAGAGTACTTGGTAGTTTGGAGAGCATCTGGAGACTGATACACACAATTTTCATGGATTTTTAATTCATGTAACCTCATGGTAAACTTGATATTGTCATGGATCATGGATGGACAAAAATACAACAATCTCCAGATCTGGTGAGGGAATTACAACCTTGTCTGTTGTGCCATGCAGGAATTGGCATGAACCTCTCAATTGACCTAGGAAATATATCATCCATCAATTCTAAATAAGTGAACCCCATCAAACCCTATATGTAGTGGTTCTACTCTAGACTAGGTCCACTATGGAGGGTAAACTGTAATGTGTGGCGTCAGATTTTCTCATGATCGGATCGGTCATCTAGGAGATTATGGTGTTGGAGATAATCGATAAAGGGGGTCCTCCAGTCGAGTGTCACCTCTAATTATGTGGTAGGGGACTTAGGGGGCCTAATGTGGAGGCTTCTGCAGTAAGGCTTCTTACCAATGGGTGATTATCGTCGTCTAGAATGATGAGAGTGATGACTCTCTTGTGTGCCACATGAATTATCAAATCATCCCGATTAGGTTCTAAAAGGGATGCAACCATGATATCCAAGGCATCACATCGATTGTTTTTGGACCGAGGGATATGAGTAAAATCTTTCCTTGCCTGGAATTTTTCCATCAGCTAATGGGTGCATTCTAACAGTGGCACATGCTCTGGCTTCCTGATGATGTTGTCACCGTCGATCTATTTAATGACTAGTTTGGAGTCCCAATTCAAATGTATGTGGGGAACATCAATCTCAAGGGCCATCTTGAGACCAGTAACGAGGGATTTATTCTCTACCTCATTTTTGGTATATCCATATAACAACATGAATGAATATGGAAGAACGTCTTGTGTGAGTGTGTTAAAGATAATTACATGGACCACTCTGTTGAGTCTAGGGTCATTGAGTCTTCTAAAAACAGGGCTTCATGAAGCACCATTAAAATTACTCTACAAACACAAAATGACTTCATATACTAATAGGAAGGCCTCATATGTAAAATTCAAATCCATAGACTAGTCCATGGGATCTGGATGAGAGGAACAGAATTCTTCCAATGATTGTCCATTAATAACCTTCTGGGGGACTACAATGATGTCGAATTGCTATAGGATCACTGCACACCATGCAAGACATCATTTTAACCTGGGGCGGTTCAAAATGAACTTCATCGGATCCACTCGGGATAGTAGTTGTATCTCACGATCCTTCAAATAGTGTTGCAATTTCAACACTATGAATACCAATTGCAAGGCAACTATTCTAGATAGAGGAATATCTGGTCATTGTATCGAGGAGCATAGTACTGAGATAGAACAGACTATTCTCTTTCAATTTGTTGTTCTTCTATTCTAGAAGGGAGTTGTGATACCATTTTAGGGTGGTCACATAATGGACAAGTGGATTTTATGAAATTGGAGGCATCAAGACCAGAAGTTGTAACATGTACTACTTGATTTCCTAATAATCATTCTGGCACACTTCATCCCTCTGATAAGAAGAATCATTCTTCATTATCCAAGAAAAGTGATTACACATGCCAGCCAAAATCACAATAAATCATCATATATAGGCTAAGGGGTCATGAATACCCCGAATCTCCCAAATGTTGCTCATGTGAGACATATGTCTAATGGAATTAATCTTCTCTAGATCTATCATGATGCCTCTATATCTAACAACGAAGCTGAGACACTTTTGAGAGGTGACCCTGATGGAACACTTCAATGTGTTCATATTCAGATGGCGGGATCAAAGGAAGCTGAAAACATTCTCCAATTCATTGAGATGGTCCTTGCATTGGTGATATTTGACCACTATATCATTAACGTATCATTCAACCAATGTCCTGAGGATCATCTTAAACATGTAATGCATGGAACACTTATAGGTGGAACCTGGATTCTATAGAACGAAAGGTATCCCTTGGTAGAAGAAAGTACCTTGTTATTCCATAAAGGTTGTAGACTCTTTATACTTGGGGGAAATTCAAATTTGAATATACCTGGAATAACCATATAAGAATGAGAGAACATAGAACCTAGTGGTGGTGTTAATCAATAGTTCTCTCATGGGAAGGGGAATATCATGCTTCAGACAGTGATGATAGTGATCCCAAAAGTTAATGCAGACTCTGATATATCAGTTACTCTTCCTGATGGCCATGATTATGTATACCAATCTAGGGTTACTAGACATATTTGATAATGTTGGCTCTGATGAGAATATCAACCTCAGGCTCGAACATGACACAACGAGAAGTGTTTATCTTTCAGGGAGGTTGTTTGAACCTGTAATGATTTGTGGGAAGACTGAGGTGATGGATGGAGACCTGGGGATTTAGTAAAGGAATTTTTTCTAAACAACAAGATAATATATCACGATGTTGCTTCAAGAATTCTATGTATTGTTTTATCTCTTCAACAGGTATAACAGAACTGATCAATGTAGGTTTTAGATCTAAATCGTTAACGAGGTTCACCTATACCAACTCATCAACTGGAGCAGATACAACCTCTTTGAAGGTGGGAGGAGCATCCATCAAATCCTCCTCATCATTCATCATGGAGGTATCCCTAGCAAGAGGATATTTCTCTGATTAAATAGATCCTTACTGGACATTAGTTCAATATTGAGCGGTGATGCACACAACATAGGGGGACTCCAATGCTACCACAACCATAATGAGGACTGCTATCGAACGGATCCCATCTAGTCATCAACCCTAAGGGGCCTCACTTGATGATGTCAAAGAAATAGGGGCATGTTTTATTAAACCAGTTTATCCTAGCCTAGAAAAACAAGTAGGTATGACTTATTGTCGTTTCCATGGGTAGGACATCCTGATACATTATGGGATTAGGAAGATCTGGTATCACACATGCCTGATTTGTGGATGAATACGAGGTGATCATCCAGTATCACTTAGACTCGATAAAATTCTTTCCCCTATTTTAAAAAATCATTTACCTTGATCTGTGGTCATAGAATCTAATCGGTGGATCGAGAAAATATAGGCATCATCCAGGTCATCCCACGGATTGGTTGCATCCATATCATATTCAAACTCATTCACATGGATCTTCTTGTCCATTATCTTGTAATGGTATACATCTTGATAGTGGGATTTAGAAGAGGCAAAGGGAGACACAACACCTTGGAGTATTCCCACTTGACCATTAAGGTTGTACATAATGCATTAGTGATAAGAAGAAGGGATTTTTGAGTGCAGGTAGAGCCATGGACTACCCATCAACACGTTTTATGTGGTGTCATAAGAGACAACCTTGAACTTGGTGATAGATACTAGACTTCCAAACAGGGTCTTCAAAATGATGTTTCCCTCTTGTTTTTGTTCTATCCTTTCATACCCTTCAATCTTCAAGTTAGAGGGGCTCAAATCATCCTTATACAACCCCATCTTCGGGAGAATCTAGGTTATGATAAGGATGTTCCCAAAACCTGTATCGAAAAGACAATGATGAACCTCAACAATGTAGAAGTGGTCAGTGATGTACAGTGGTCAGATGTACCCATATATAGGTGAGCCTTAATTTCCCATGGATAAGGATATGATATCTCGACATTCATCGTGCTCGGCTTACTTAGCATGGAAGGCTTCTGTAGCTTCTACCTCCGTCTAAAACTGTGGGGGACTTTTTAAAGTCTTGGGAAAGGCCTCAAGAATATATTATAATAGGTGAAGAGCCTAGAGGATAGAGATCCTCACAGAGAGGATAAAAAGATGATTGAGAACATTATACTTCCTTTTCCAAGCATGGAATTTTACTGATAGAAGCTCGCTCTATGGCAGGAGGTATGAAGGGCCCTTCTGGATAAACCCACAGAAAACAAGTGCTCTTAATGTCCCACTTCTCACTAGTAGATCCTCTTTGAGTGACTACGGATGAGGGTAATATGATTTAGAATTGTTCTTAATATTACCTAGATGATTGCGGCATAATCGTGGTGTCTACACATGATCATGTAGCACAAATGGTGGCGAAGGTGGACATAATGATACCAGATGAGAAGGCGGGGCATGCTGAGCTCTACACTGGGCCTATTTTCTAGTTTCTCTGGCATTTATAGCCTATTTGAATTTATTGTCTGAGGCATGCTGATGACCCATATATCCACAGCTCGGTCGATGCTGGAGACAGCTGGGGACATTGGGATGATCTGTTTGGTGCTCCTCGCATCAAGATCCAAATATGGTTTTACCAGCTATACATTGTTAACCAAATTATACATTTGACCATCATTTCAAGAATCCTAAACCACCCAAAAAATTATAGGGTTAATTTCTATCTCAATGGGAATGAAGTCTTTGAGAGTCTGGGAAAACTATGTCATTGGTGGGGGACGTTGTTTTCCCTTGCGTCATCTATGCTTTCTCTTCTGGGAAGAGGAAGGATGAGATGCCGACATAGAAGTAATGGATGCGGGTGATGCTGAGACCAGAGTAGGCTTGGTTACATTTATATGTACACCGATAATACATTGGGCATGGGAGATTAAATTATATTCCATATAGTCATCTTATTTTTGTGAACCGCAATAAGGAAACTAATGCCACTCACCCTCGCAGTCACTACCGATGCCAGGCTTCATGAATAAAAACTCCATATGTGACGAAGCTGGGCCTATCCTGACTATGTTGTAATCATCCTGGTCCTAAATTTAGTCTTTAAAAAATAGCATTGTTTGAGTTTATTCCACAGGATCTGGTGATAGGGTTATTAATTAGGGCGATCAATGAGATTCGCTTCTTCGGGCCTCTTGTATTCCGGGAACCATGAGATTCCCTATTCTAATGCACTTCAGAAATAACTGGGTACCTAAGTATCATTTAATTAGTAGGTTGGGTTCCTTCAATCTGGAAAGGGGGATCTAGGAGTCCTGCCCTGACGAGGGGCTGGAGGTGCGTACTGAGCAGGTGGAACTTGATTATCTCTCTTTTGTGGTGGCATCGCATTATGCGAGGGTGCTTGCTGATTCGAAGGCGGAATCTACTGGGTCGTTTTCTTCACCTGAGGTCGAGGTCCTTTGTGAGGTTTTTTATGTGTCTCTAGTATTAAAAACTCCATATTTCTGGGTGCCTCTATTTTTTATACCTCATTGGGATCGGTCGTATTGTGACTTCTTATGAAAACCACAGGAGGAAATGGACATGCATGTCTGGCCAGCTGCATGGCTACCTCTAGATACTGGGATTTATCAGAGAAATACTAGAATCCCTCGGCATAATTCTAGATGATGAGAGAAAGGGTAAATTTCAGTTTTTCATTGCACACATACATTTTCAGTAGCTGTTTTGAGTCAGTTGCAAATCAAGGGAGTAGTTGAGTCCATTCCAGCAGGTGACAAAGTCTTCGACATGCACGTCAGGCCTCTAGTTGCACCTGAAGTGTTCTGTAATTCTCCTCATCTACATGGTAGTTATGAACTAGTAAAGAAATTTCTTACGAATATCTTCCCACCCATCTACTAACCCAATGGGTACATAGCTATACTAGACAATCGCAGGCCTTCCATTGTTTGTATGAAACATTAGTGTTTGGTGGTGTCTTGCTGCGCTAGATTACCTAGAACGGATCCACACCATGACATGAAGTGGTCTAAATAATGTAGAGGGTTTCCTATCTCATTAATGTGCGAAATTATTGGGTTTCCAATAGGAATATGTGTTGGCATATCATCCACCCATTCCAGGTACGACTTACCATCAGGAGGAATTGCCCCATATCAAGTTTCTGAAGCCTCGAGAATGGAAATGAATGCCACCATTGTATCATATTGTTGGTGATTCTTATCATGAAGATGATCCCTAAATAATAGTGCATTATAATGTTCTTCAACATGATAAGAAAGCCCCATGGCTCGGGGAGTGGCTGGTGGGACGTCTAGTAGAGTGGCTGGTGGGACGACATGTGGAGTGGCTGGGGTAACCTGAGTCAGAACCTCATGATTATCACACTATTCAAATGGATTTGGTGATACACACCACTCACTATTTCCATAGGCTCCAAACTCTACCCTGTCAATGGGGAGAGTATGGTCAGGGTCACCTGGAGACAACTCACTGGGGGGGAGTTGTACCTTCCCAAGATGCCCCAGTCGAGGGTCACCGTAGTCAGGTCATTGCTCTACAGCATGCTCAGTAAGGAGGTCATCGACCATATTATTATGTTTCATGAGTTTTTGATAAAACATGACCTCCTCAGGATCATCTTCAATATTCTACACTGAGCCAGAAGGGTTATATGGTTTGATGGTCCCAATATTCTCTTTTACCTTATTGGGATTATGGACAAGGAATAATGAATCATTGGGCATGGGATGGCTCATTATATTTATATTCTGGTGAGTAACAATTCCCAATAGATATAATAGGTATGGAACTCCCCTAAGGGGTATGTCTGGGTCAAGGAGTTATGTCTCGTTCTTTTCATCTGAATGGTTTTCCATGTTATCCGCAACAATACCTAGAGGCTTATCCTCAATATCGCCTATAAATTAGGGCTAACACCAGATTGAATTGAAATTTAGGGTATCATAATACCCCCAACTGTCACATAAATGACATATTTCAAATTTATTTTTCATTTAATTTACATCCTTTATTTGTATTGGGGGTTTTCGAGGCATTTTTGATGGAAATGGTGGGTTCCTAAAATTTGGGCCAACCTGAGAGCCCATTTCCAGTTTTGAAAATATATATTGTTTCTTTAATAAATAATTCATTATTCAACCTTTTTCACACATTAATCTTCCAAAATTACCTTTATTTAACTATTAAAACTACCAAATAAATTTGGGCCCCTTAAAAATTCCTTAGCATATTGGATTTGGGTGATCAAATTAGGTATTGGGCCAACCCGAAAGCCCATTTATTGTTTTAAAATTGTTTTTTAATTCCTTCATAAAATATTCATTTGTTATCCTTTTTCAGAGATTCCACCTCTATTCTTCTCCCACTGTACCTGGCCGCACCCTCAGCTTTGTTTCCCCCTATTTAGAGATCGTATCCGTCAGGAATTAGGGACGAACTTCTCTGGTTTCCAAAATCTTCCATATTTTTGAAGTAAGTGACTATCCTTCTAAGTTCCTTCCCTTTCCTTAAGCTTTATCTTTTTTTTTCATGAATCACAAAATGTTATGAAGCTAGGGATTCATACATAGGGTTTAATTTTGAGTTTATTGGTCCAATCCTCTAGTTTTAGGTTTGGGTATCACTCCCTTGTGGCGCGGTGGTAGTGTGGTTGATGTTCCATACTAGGATTTACGGTTCTTGACACTTTTGTTAGGTGATTCTTTGTTTATGATATCTTTGTGTCTTATCATGCTGTATTTATCATACTTTCAGGTTTATCTCATTTTATTATTTCTGTAAAAATTAGTTTTATTGGTGTTTGTTTTGCAAATGAATTTTTAAATGCAAACTTCATGTGGAATTGGGGGGTGGGGGGATTTCTATGGGAATGTTTTATTGGTTTATTAGGGAATTATCTATGAATAATTAATTGATTTAATTGAAATATAATAGGTCTTCCAATAATGTTTTTAATTTTATCCCCTTTTTATTTTTCTGTGAAAATGGGTTTTAATAGTGTTTGTGGAAGAAGTGAACTTTAAGTCCCATGTTTGTGTAAAAATGGAGGTTTTTCAAAGTTATCATTTCATGGGTCACAAGGGGCTGCCCTAAAAAATTATGTGTTGTTTTAATAGAAATATATTGGTCTGAATTTTCTGTTTTGGTAACCTTTTGGTGTGCACATAGTGTGAAAGTTTAGTTTTTAAGGAGTTTTATGTGTGAAACATTACGAGATTTGGAGGAATTGTTTTATTAAAAATCTAAGTGTTTTATTGTGTGTTTTAATTGGTATAAAATGAGATAGATACTGTATTATTTGTGTGTGACCAGTAGTGTTGTGTTATATAAAAATTGATTTCTGTTGCATGATGAAATATTTTGAGCAGAAAAGGGGAAACTCGGGTACCTAGGTGGGGAGGATTTGTACTAGTACGACTAGTGGACCGGATGGGTTTTGTCCCTATTTCACATAGAATTTGGATAAATACAATTCTAAATAAACTATTTGGATGATGATTGGGTACCACTAGGTTATGGGTATGTTCCCAAGTTGTGGCTCGTGCATGAGAACATATTTTTCTATGGTTACTTTATGCCGAGGTACAAGGTACAAAGGGCCCGAGACAACCTAGTGCCTAGGGGTGTTCCGATTTTGTTGCTCATTGGATTTATGGTATTTACCCATTTACTAGGGTGTGTTTGGAATTAAATTATAGTAGCTAACATTTTTATTTTAATGTGTTAACATTTTTAAATTCTCGGATTTAAAACTGTTTTCAATTGAAAGTTGCATTTCATGGAATTTTAAAACAGTTTCACCTTGTGTATTAAAATTTCTTGTTTTGTTCACATTGTTTTGAATGCTCTATGGAATCATCTGGTGGTATCCTATTGGTCTTTGGTTCAAACCCTAAATACACCCATTGGGTGTAAGTAGACCTTCTTATGCTTGACTCAGGTAAAGTGAAGGCTAAGGGTGATGGCAGTTTAGGGTGTTAGTCCCCATCGCTGTGGCAGAGTTGTGGAGAAGGCTTGCGGGTGATGACCCCCTTGTTGTGTGGAGTCCATGGGGATGTATTGTTGTTGTCATTATTTGTATTTGGAACACTATTTGTGTCTTTAAACAAAAATATTCAGATCTGGTTTTGTTACGAATTGTTTAGCATGAAAATTCAGATTCTAATTATTGATTGTTTTTTATGTTTTCTGCTTTCATAATCCGGTAAAACGTTCCCAAACCAGAGTTTTTGATACCCAGGCACTTGTGCCAACCCGTGGGGATAAGGAACACCCTTTAGGCCATGACAAGGGTCAGGTTTGGTGTCGTTAATGGTGGCGACCACATTCCGTTCGTGACAAAATGGTATCAGAGGAGGTTAAAGTTTTTGGGTTATATTGCAATTTTGGGATGAGTCGGGATAGACATGAGCTAGGAATGTTGGGGCTTGGGGTTTTGATTTTGAGTAGGGTTCCTGGCCCGCACCTCTCATGGAAGTCCTTGAGTCACCAGGGGATGTTAGAATTTACGGATTGACTTCACTTCTAGGTAAGACGCGTGGGCTGTAGACTACATGTGGACATCTGGTGGATGTGGAGTAGTTGTTTCTTTTATTATTGGAATGTTTTTAGTTTATTTATAGTTGATGTATTTGATTATAATTTTCAGAATTGTGGTATAGACTATTGTTTTGTGACTGTTTAATTTTGTAGAAACATGCCTCACCGGAAAGCTCCCACGCGCCCACAGGAGGAAGTTGGAGAGAGTTATCCCACACTGATTGATCAGAGGCTTGTGGAGGCGGTGTTTCAGGATATACAAGTGTTAGGACAGGGACCAGCTCCAGCTCCTATTCCTATTATGGCAGAAGAGACAACTCATAGAAAAGATAAAGCACCAGAGTTTCTAAAAAACAAGCCTCCTACCTTTCGAGGTAGCACATAACCCCAGGAAGCAGAATAATGGAACAAGAAGATCGAGTGTATGTTTGAGTTCCTGGAAACACCTGAGGAGCTCAAGGTGAAGTGTTCCTCCTTTATGTTGTAGGGTCCAAGCCGTAAGTGGTGGGAGTCAGTTCTTCGGGCTAAAAAGAATGAGCAGAAGTGCTGGGGAGATTTCAAGGTTGTCATCAATGAACAGTACTACCTGGAGGTGTTGGCTTATTCTAGGTCTAGAGAGTTCATGGAACTTGTGCAGGGGAATCTATCTATGATGGGGTATGCCAACTGTTTCATTGAGTTGGTTCGGTATGCTCCAGAAATTGTCTCTAATGAGTAGGCGAAGGCCTAGAGGTTTGAGAAAGGCTTGCAACCAGAGATATACTCCCAGGTGCTCTTGTTTAAGCTGATGACCTATGTTGAGGTCTTTGATCGGGCGTGCATGGTGGAGATTGATAAGAAAGGCAGTGCTGGTTTCTATGGTTCAGTGTTAGCAATGGGAAGTGGCAGCTCCTTAGAGAAGAATAGGAAGCGGGATGATCTTGTGAAGAAAGGAGGTGGCAGTTCAGGCCACTCTTCCAGAATGTTTTCTTCTCCGGCTTCTGAGGCAGGATCTGTCATGTGAAAGTAGTGTGGGAATCCTGGGAACATTTTACCAGCATGTCCACATCCTCTGAATCCTTGTTCTAGTGTGGAGGTATGTGGAATTTTCAGTATTTCTGTGGTGTGGCACGTCCACTTCTGAGTGGGGCTAGGTCAGTGGCTTCAAGAGGAGTAACAACACAGTCTGAGCCATCGAGGACCGGGGTATCTTGATTTGGAAGCAATGGTGGTAGGGCTGGGTCATCTTTTGGGCAGAGCCATTTCAGGGCACAACAATAGACTAGTGGTCATCCTCAGTCAGATACTGGACATCTCCATGCAATGGATCAGGCACTAGTAGGATCAGAGGCGGGACCGTCGACAGTTCGAGGTACCATTCTAATCACATATTCTATATCTACCGCTCTTTTTGATACTTGGGCCTCTGTTTCATTCATTTCTACCAATTTTGTGGACATTCTGAATTTTCCAACTGAGTTGATGTCTTTCGCGATGGAGTTTGTGACACTGCTAGGAAAGAAGAAGGAGCAGGGTCTCAGGTGCCCATCGTGTGCTCTTTCTGTGTCAGTGGTCGAGATGGAGTGGGAAATCTTGGTCTTAGATATGGAATCTTTTGATGTCATACTTGGGATGGATTGGCTAGTACACTTCCAGGCACACATAGATTGCTACAGACGGTGTGTGAGTATCACGACACCTGATGGGAGTCGTCAGGTATTTCATGGAGAATGGGATCCTCAGTCAGGTCGCACATGGCCTCCACTCCAAGAGTTGGGAAGTTTTATCTTCCAGTTATCTTTGCTCGTGCTTGAGGATGGTCTTTACCTTGAAGGATCATTACCTCATGTAGTGAAAGAGTTTCCGGAGGTATTCTTGGATGATTTTTCAGGTTTTCCCCTAGAGTGGGATGTGGAGTTTTCGACTGATCTGGCACCGGGAAAACAGCCAATATCTCTTCCCTCTTATTGTATTCCCCCCACCGAGCTGAGGGATTTAATGATACATTTGGAAGACCTAGAATCCAAAGGTTTCATTCGCCCGAGAATCTCTCCTTGGGCCTCTCCTGTGTTCACAAAAAACGCTAATGGATCCTTATGGTTGTGCATTGACTACCAAAAGCTGAATAAGGTTACAATTAAGAATAAATACCCTTTGCCTAGAATAGATGATTTGTTTGATCAGTTGAAGGGGTCGAAGTGGTTCTCAAAGATAGAACTGTGTTAGGGGTATCATCAACTTCAGGTGAAAGAGTCAGATATCCCAAAGACAACCTTTTAAAGAAGGTACGTCCACTTTGAGTACTTGGTCATGCCCTTCGGATTGACCAATGCTCCAGCGGTCATTATGGAACTCATGAAAAGGGTGTTCCATCAGTATCTCGATTCCTATGTTGTGGTGTTAATGGATGACGTTCTAATATACTCTAGCTCTGAGGAGGAACACGAACATCACTTGAGGATCTTTTTGGGTACATTACGAGATCACCGCCTCTAAGCAAAGCTATCCAAGTGCACTTTTTGGATTAGGGAAGTAAGATTTCTGGGGCATGTGATCTCTGAGCAGGGGGTTTCAGTGGACCTCAAGAAGATTAGTGCGGTTATGTCATGGGTGTAGCTGAAGAATGCATTCGAGATCAAAAGTTTCCTTGGCTGGGCTGGTTATTACAGGCGATTCATTCGGGATTTCTCTCGGCTTTCTTCACCATTGACTGCCCTCACCCAGAAAAGGGTGAAGTTTGTATGGGTTTCAGAATGCCAGGCGTCGTTCAAGGAGATGAAGAGGCGGTTGAATACCACCCCTGTGCCAATTTTACCAGAGGAAAGAAAGGGATATGTGGTCTATTGTGATGCTTCATGTAAGGGTTTTGGGTGCGTGCTTATGCAGGATGATCATGTGGACGCATATGGATCTCACCAACTTCGACCACATGAAACGAACTACCCAACCTATAACATGGAGTTGCAGCGGTGATGCATGCTTTGAAGACATGGCATCACTACCACTTCGAGGAGATGTTTGTGGTATACTCTGATCACAAAATCTTGGCTTATATCTTCTAGAAGAAGGACCTCAACTTGAGGCAGTGTCACTGGATCGAGTACTTGCAGGGGTTGGACTTTGACATTGTCTATACACCAGGTAAGGGTAATGTAGTTGCTGACGCCTTGAGTAGAAGGGTTCCAGTGTAGGCTTTGAGGAAGTCCAGTGATGAGTGGGAATTGATGGGGATCTTTTCTCAGATGCATATGGAGACTAGGGAACACTGTGGAGGGGCATTCTTGGCGAGCGTCCAGTTGACTCCTTCTATATTAGAGTTGATTCTGCGGGAACAGCCCAGTGATGAGCTGTGTCAGCGGTCGAGGCAGTTTCTTCATGGTGGGGATACATCCTCTGATTGGTCTACATCTCCCAAGGGAATGTTGTGCTTCAAGGGACGTTCAGTAGTTCCATTATCTCCGTAGAAGGTAGTGATGTAGGATAGCCACCAGTCTCAGTGGGCTGTCCATCCGGGTGACACTAAGATGTATTATGATATCCGTCGGCAGTTTTGGTGGCCTGGTATGAGAGGAGACATAGAAGACTATGTTTTGAGATGCTACACATGCCAGCAAGTCAAATCAGTGCACCAAAGGCCTTTCAGTTTTCTCCAGCCACTACCCATTCCTACCTGGAAGTGGGACGAGGTCACCATGGACTTCATTGTCGGATTACCTCGTACACCTCGGGGTAATAATGCCATTTGGGTGGTGATCTAATGTCTAACCAAGTCAGCTCACTTCATTCCGATAAATGACACAAATAAAGTAGATGAGTTGGGCCATTTGTATCTTCAGGAAGTGTTGACACTCCATGGAATACCATCAGCAGTTGTCTCAGATAGAGACCCCCGCTTCACTTCTCAATTTTGGTAAGGCCTTCAGAAGGCCTTGGGGTCTCAGATTAAGATGAGAACGATATACCACCCTCAGATGGATGGTCATATAAAGCAGGAAAATCAGATTTTGGAGGATATTTTTTGTGCATGTGTCCTAGAATTTGGAGTTTATTGGGATAGCCAGTTGGGATTGGTTGAGTTTGCATATAATAATAGTTACCAATCCTCAATTTGAATGACCCCTTTTGAGGATCTCTATGGTCGGCCATGTCGGTCCCCCCTATGTTGGGATGAGGTAGGAGAGACTTTACTGTTGGGGCTGAGCCTTATGTAGTAGACTTCTGAGAATGTCAAGTTGATCAGGAATCACTTATTGAAAGCTCAGAGTTGTCATAAATCTTATGCTGACTGGAGGCGTCAAGACCTAGAGTTTTCTGTGGGTGACATGGTATTCTTAAAAGTGGCCCCTCATCTGGGTCCTCATCGATTGGGGAAGCAAGGTAAGCTGATGCCACGGTGTGTCGGTCCCTTTTATATTACCGAGCGTATTGTAAAGGTGGCATATAGGTTGGACTTACCTTCTCAGTTGACGTCCATCCATGATGTCTTCCATGTCTCTCAGTTGAAGAAATACAACCCAGATCTATCCCATGTGTTGAGTTCGGAAGAACTGGAGATAGAGCCTGACTTGTCTATTGTTGAGAGGATGGTAAAAATAGTGGGCTACCTAGAGAAGATACTTCAAGGGAAGTCTATTCCATTATACTGGGTTCTATAGCAGCATGGGAATGATACACGTGAGACATGGGAGCGAAAGTCATGGGTCGAGGTAGAGTACCCATTTTTGTTTTCCAATCAAGATTCATGTTGACTTTCTGGGGCAGAAAGTACTTCATGGTGGGGAGAATTGTCACATACATGAAATATTTTAAATTTATTTTTCATTTAATTTACATCATTGATTTGTTTTGGGGGTTTTCCATTCATTTTTTAAGGAAATGGTGGGTTCCTAAAATTTGGGCCAACCCGAGAGCCCATTTCCTGTTTTGAAAGTATATTTTGTTTATTTAATAAATCCTTCATTATTAAACCTTTTTCACCCATTAAACATCCAGAATTAGCTTTGTTTAACTATTAAAACAACCAAAGAAATTTGGTCCCCTTAAAAATTCATTAGCATCTTGGATTTGGGTGATCAAATTAGGTATTGGGCCAACCCGAAAGCACATTCCCAGTTTTAAAATTGTTTTTAAGTATTTCATAAAATATTAATTTTATAACCTTTTTTGGTGATTACAACTCTCACATTCTCCCACTATATCTGGACGCACCCCCAGCTTTGTTTCCCCCTTTTTGGAGATCGTATCAGTTTGGAATTAGGGCAGAAATTCTCAGGTTTCTAAAATCGTCCATATTTTTTAAGTAAGTTACTATCCTTATAACTTCCTTCCTTTTACTTAATATTTCTCTTTTTTTCTTGAATCCCCATATATCCGGATTCTAGGGCTTCATACCTAGGGTTTCATTTTGAGTTTCGTGGTCGAATCCTCTGGTTTTAGTTTTGATATCACTCCCTTGTGGTGCGGTGGTGGTGCGGTTGATGTTCCGCACTAGGATTTGCGGTTCCTGACTCTTTTGGTAGGTGATTCTATGATTATGCAATCTTTGTGTCATAGAATGTTGTATTTATCATACTTTCAGGTTTATCTCAATTTATTATTTCTGTAAAAATTAGTTTTATTGGTGTTTGTTTTGAAAATGAATTTTTAAATGCAAACTTCAAGTAGAATTGGGAGGGATTTCATGGGAATGTTTTATTGGATTATTAGGGAATTCCCTATTAATAATTAATTGATTTTATTGAACTATAATAGGGCTTCCAATAATGTTTTTAATTTTATCCCCTTTTTCTTTTTCTGGGAAAATGGGTTTTAATAGTGTTTGTGGAACAAGTGAACTTTAAGTCCCATGTTTGTGTAAAAATGGAGGTTTTTCAAAGTTATCATTTCTTGGATCACAAGGGGATGCCCTAAAAAATGATTTTTTGTTTTAATAGAAATTTATTGGTCTGAATTTTATGTTTTGGTAACTATATGGTGTGCACATAGTGTGCAAGTTTTGTTTTTAAGGAGTTTGATGTGTGAAACTTTACGGGATTTGGAGGAATTGTTTTATTAAAAATCTAAGTGTTTTGTTGTGTGTTTTTAGTGGTATAAAATGTGATAAATACTGTATTATTTGTGTGTGACCAGTAGTGGTGTGTTATATGAAAATATATTTATGTTTCATGATGTAATTGATTGAGCACAAAAGGGGAAGCCTAGGTACCTAGGTGGGGCGGATTTGTACAAGAACAGCTAGTGGACCGGATGGGTTTTGTCCCTGTTTCACTTAGAATTTGGATAAATAAAACTCTAACTAAACTATTTGGGTGATTATTGGGTACCAATAGGTTATGGGTATGTTTCCTACTTGTGGCTCGTGCACGAGAACGGATTTTTCTATGGTTACTTTACACTAAGGTATGAGGTACATAGGGCTTGAGACAACCTAGTGCCTAGGGGTGTTCTGATTTTGTTGCTCATTGTATTTGAGGTATTTACCCATGTATTAGGGTGTGTTTGGAATTAAATTATAGTAGATAAGATTTTTATTTTAATGTTTTAACATCCTGAAATTCTTGGATTGAAAATAGTTTTCAATTGATATTTTCATTTCATGGATTTTTAAAACTGTTTCACCTTGTGTATTAAAATAGATTGTTTTGTTCACATTGTATTGCATGCTCTTTGGAATCATATGGTGGAATCATATTGGTCTTAGGTTCACACCCTTCATACACCCATTGGGTGTAAAGAGACCTTATTATGCTTGACTTAGGTAAAGGGAAGAGTAAGGGTGATGGCGGTTCCGGGTGTTAGTCCCCATCGCTGGGGCGGAGTTGTGGAGAAGGCTTGCAAGTGATGACCCACTTGTTGTGTGGAGTCCATGGGGATGTCTTTCTATTGTCATTATTTTTATTTGGACCACTAGTAGTGTCTTTAAAAAAAATATTCAGATCTGGTTTTGTTAAGAATTTTTTAGCATGAAAATTTCAGATTCTAATTATTGATTGTTTTTTTATATTTTCTGTTTTCATACTCGGGTAAAACGTTCCCAAACCAGTTTTTTCGAAACCCAGGAACTTGTACCAGCCCGTGGGGATATGGAACTCCCTTTGGACCTTGCCACAAGCCAGGTTTTGTGCCGTTAATGGTGACAACCATATTCAGTTCGTGACAAAATGGTATCAGAGGAGGTTAAAGTTTTTAGGTTATATTGCAATTTTGGGATGAGTCGTGATAGACAGGAGCTAGGACTGTCGGGGATTGGGGTTTTGATTTTGAGTTTTGTTCCTATCCCACACCTCTCATGGCAGACCTTAATTCGCCAGGGGATGTTGGAATTTATGTATTGACTTGACATCCAAGTGAGACGTGTGGGATGAAGACTACATGTGGACATCTGGTGGATGTGGAGTAGTTGTTTCTTTTATTACTGGAATGTGTTTAGTTTATTTATATTTTATGTATTTGAATACAATTTTCAGAATTGTGGTATTGAATATTATTTTGTGAGTATTTCGTTTTGTAGCAACATGCCTCCCTAGAAAGCTCCCACGTGCCCACAGGAGGAAGCTGGAGAGAGTTCTCCCACAACGATTGATTAGAGGCTTGTGGTGGCTGTGGTTTGGGCTATCCAAGAGTTAGGACATGGACCAGATCCTGCTCTTATTTTTATTAGGGCAGAAGAGACAAGTCCTAGAAAAGTTAAAGCACAAGAGTTTCTGAAAAACAAGTCTCCTACCTTCTGAGGAAGCTCAGAACCCCAAGAAGCAAAAGAATGGCTCGAGAAGATCGAGAATATGTTGGAGTTCGTGGAAAAACCTAAGGAGCTCAGGGTGAAGTGTGCCTCATTTCTATTGGAGGGTCCAATCCATAAGTGGTGTGAGTCAGTGCTTCAGGATGGGGAGAATGAGCAGAAGCGCTGGGGAGATTTCAAGGTTGTCTTCAATGAATAGTACTGCCTTGAGGTGTTGGCTTATGCTAGGTCTAGAGAGGTCAAGGAACTTGTTCATGGGAATCTATCTGTGATGGAGTATGCCAACCATTTTGCTGAGTTGGTTTGGTATGCTCCAGAAAATGTCTCTAATGAGCAGGCGAAGGCCCAAAGTTTTGAGAAAAGCTTGCGACTAGAGATATAATTTTAGGTGTTCTTGTTTAAGATGAGGACCTATGTTGAGGTCGTTGATCAGGAGTGCATGGTGGAGATTGATAAGAATGGCAGGGCTGGTTTCTATGGATTAGAATCAGTAGTTGGAAGTGGCAGCTCCTCAGAGAAGAATAGGAAGCAGTATTATCTTGTGATGAAAGGAGGTGGCAGTTTAAGCCACTCTTCCAGGCAGTTTTCTTCTCCGGCTTCTGATGTGAGATCTGTCATGGGAAACCATTGTGGGAAGCTCGGGCACATCTGACCAGAATGTCCACATCCTCCGAAGCCTTATTACCAGTGTGGAGGTATGGGGCATTTGCAGCGTTTCTGTGGTGTTTCACGTCCAATTCCGAGTGGGGCTGGGTCAGTGGCTTCAAGAGGAGTAACAACATAGTCTGAGCCATCGAGGATTATGGGATCTCGATTTGGAAGCCATGGTGGTAGGGTTGGGTCATCTTCTGGGTAGAGCCAATTCAGGGAACACCCATAGAATAGCAGTTGTCCTCAAGTAGATACTGGACATATCAATGCAGTGGATCATGAACCAGTAGGATCATAGGCGGGACCGTCGATAGTTCGAGGTACTGTTCTGATCGCATCTACTATAACTACATCTCCTTTTGATACTGGTGCCTCTTATTCCTTCATTTCTACCCATTATGTGGACATTCTAAATTTTCCATCTGATTTGAGGTCTTTCACGATGGAGTTGGTGACACCTCTGGGAAAGAAGAAGGAGCAGGGTCTCAGGTGCCCATCGTGTGCTCTTTTTGTGTCAGGGGTCGAGATGGAGTGGGACCTCTTGGTCTTAGA
Organism: Viscum album; assembly: GCA_963277665.1. NCBI lineage: Eukaryota > Viridiplantae > Streptophyta > Magnoliopsida > Santalales > Viscaceae > Viscum > Viscum album. Next base: position 1,773,439,386 of record OY728152.1, read on the forward strand.
TATGGACTCTTTTGATGTCATACTCAGGATGGATTGGCTAGTACACTTCCAGGAACACATAGATTTCTACAGACAACGTGTGAGTTTCATGGCACCTGATGGGAGTCGTTAGGTATTTCATGGAGAATGGGCTCCTCGGTCAGGTCACACAGGGCCTCCACTCCCAAAGTTGGGATGTGTTATCTTCCAGTTATCTTCGATCATGCTAGAGGATGGTCTTTCCCATGAAGGATCAATACCTCATGTATTGAACGAGTTTCCGGAGGTATTCCGGGATGATTTTTTAGGTTTTCCCCCGGAGTGGGATGTGGAGTTTTGGATTGATCTGGCGCTGGGAACAGAACCAATATCTATTCCCTCTTATCGCATGGCCCCCACCGAGATGAGGGAATTAAAGATGCATCTAGACAACCTAGATTCCAAAGGATTCATTCTCCCGATTATCTCTCCTTGGGCCACTCCTATGTTGTTCGCAAAAAAGGATGATGGATCCCTCCGGTTGTGCATTGACTACCAGAAGCTGAATAAGGTAACAATTAAGAATAAACAACCTTTTCTCAGAATAGATTATTTGTTCGATCAATTGAAGAGGTCAAATTGGTTCTCATAGATAGAACTGTGTTTGGGGTATCTTCCACTTCAGGTGAAAGAGTCAGATATCCCAAAGATAGCCTTTCGAAGAAGGTACGTCCACTTGGGCTATTTGGTCATGCCCTTCGTATTGACCAATTCTCCAGTGGTCATTATGGAACTCATGAACATGGTTTTCCATCAGTATATCGATTCATTTGTTGTGGTGTCTGTGGATGACATTCTAGTATACTCTAGCTCTGAGGAGGAACACGAACATCACTTGAGGATCGTTTTGGGTACATTACGAGATCACCGCCTCTATGAAAAGCTATCAAAGTGCACTTTTTCAATCAGGGAAGTGAGATTTATGGGGTATGTAATCTCTGAGTATGGGGTTTCAGTGGAACCTGAGATGATTAGTGCAGTTATGTCATGGGAGCAGCTGAAGAATGCATTCTAGATCAGAAGGTTCCTTGTCCTGGCTGGTTATTACAGGCGATTCGTTCGGGATTTCTCTCGGCTTGCTTCACCGCTGATTGCCCTCACACGGAAAGGGGTAAAGTTTGTATGGGGTTCAGAATGCCAGGCATCATTCGAGGAGCTGATGAGGCAGTTGACTACCACCCCCGTGCTGATTTTACCATAGGCATGAAAGGGATATGTGGTCTATTTTGATGCTTCAGGTATGGGTCTTGGGTTCATGATTATGCAGGATGATCATGTGGTTGTATATGGCTCACGCCATCTTCGACCACATGATGAGAACTACCAGACCTATAACTTGGAGTTGGCAGTGGTGATGTATGCTTTGTAGACATGGCGTCACTACCTCTTTGGGGAGAAGTTTGCGGTATACTCTGATCACAAAATCTTGGCTTATATATTCTCACAGAAGGACCCCAACTTGAGGCAGTGTAACTGGATTGAGTACTCGAAGGGGTTTGAATTTGACATTGTATATACCCTAGGTAAGGGTAATGTAGTTGCTGATGCCTTGAGAAGAAGGTTTCTAGTGAAGGCTTTGAGGATGTCCAGTGATGGGTGGGCATTGATGGGGTTCTTTTCTCAGATGCATATGGGGACCAGGGAACACAGTGGATGGGAATTCTTGGCGAGTGTCCACTTGAAACCTTCTCTATTGAAGTTTATTCTACGGGAATAGCCCAGTGATGATCTGTGTCAGCGGCCTAAGTAGTTTCTTCATGGTGGGGAAACATCCTCTAATTGGTCATCATCTCCAGAGGGAATCTTGTGCTTCAAGGTCCGTTCAGTAGTGCTGTTATCTATGCAGAATGTGGTGATGCAGGACAACCACCAGTCTCAGTGGGCTGTCCATCCGGGTGCCACTAAGATGTATTATGATGTCCTTCGGCAGTTTTGGTGGCCTGGTATGAGAGGAGACATAACAGACTTTGTTTCGAGATGCTACACATGCCAGTAGGTGAAAGCAGAGCACCAAAGGCCATCCGGTTTTCTCCAACCACTACCCATTCCTACCTGAAAGTGGGACGAGGTCGCCATGGACTTCATTATTGTCTTACCTAGTACACCTTGGGGTAAGAATTCCATTTGGGTGGTGATCGAATGTCTAACCAAATCATACCAGTTCATTTTGATAAAAGATACAACTAAAGTGGATGAGTTGGGCCATTTGTATCTTCAAGAAGTGGTGAGACTCCATGGCATACCATCAGCAGTTATCTCAGATAGAGACCCCTGCTTCACTTCTCGATTATGGGAAGGCCTTCAGATGTCATTAGACTCTCAGATTAAGATGATCATGGCATACCACCCTCAGACGGATGGTCATATAGAGCGTGTGAATCAGATTTCGGATGACTTGTTTCGTGCATGTGTCCCAGACTTTGGAGGTTATTGGGATAGGCATTTGGGATTTTTTGATTTTTCTTATAAAAATAGTCACCAATCCTCAATTTTAATGGCCCCTTTTGAGGAGCTCTATGGTCAGCCATGTCGGTCCCCCCTATGTTGGGCTAAGGTAGGAGAGACTTCACTGTTGGGGCCGAGCCTTGTGAAAGAGACTTTTGAGAAGGTCAAGTTGATCAGGTAGTGCTTATTGATTGCTCAGATTCGTCATAAATATTATGATGATCGGAGGCGTTGAGACCTATAGTTTTCTGTGGGTGACATTGTATTCTTAAAAGTGGTCCCTCGTCTGGGTCATCGTCGATATGGGAAGCAAGGTATGCTGATGCCATGGTATGTCGGGACCTTTGAGATCACCGAGCATATTGGCAAGGTGGAATACTGGTTGGTTGTACCTACTCAGTTGATGTCCATCCATGATGTCTTCCACATCTCTCAGTTTAAGAAATACAGCCCAGATCCATCCCATGTGTTGTGTTGGGAAGAACTGGAGAGAGATCCTCACTTGTCTGTTGTTGATAGGCCGGTAAAAATAGTGGAGTACAAAGAGAAGATACTTCGAGGGGAGTATATTCCATTAGTCTAGGTTATATGGTAGCATTGGAATGATACACATGAGACATGGGAGCGAAAGTCATGGGTCGAGGGAGAGTACCCATTTTTGTTTTCCAATCAAGCTTCAAGTTAACTTTCGGGGGTGGAAAGTCCTTCAAGGTGTGGAGAATTGTCACATACATGACATATTTTAAATGTATTTTTCATTTAATTTACATCTTTTATTTTTTTGGGGGTTTTCCATGCCTTTTTAAGGAAGTGGTGAGTTCCTAAAATTTGGGCCAACCCGAGACCACATTTCCTGTTTTGAAAGCATATTTTGTTCCTTTAATAAATCCTTCATTATTCAACCTTTTTCACCCAATAAACTTCAAAAATTACCTTCATTTAACTATCAAAACCCCCAAAGAAATTAGGTCCCCTTAAAAATTCATTAGCATCTTGATTTTGGGTGATCAAATTAGGTATTGGGCCAACCCGAAAGCCCATTTCCAATTTTAAAATTGTTTTGAAATTATTTCATAAAATATTCATTTTATATACTTTTTTGGTGATTCCACCTCTCACCTTCTCCCACTGTATCTGGTCGCACCCCAAGTTTCGTTTCCACCTATTTGGAGATCATAGCTGTCTTGAATTAATGTTGAACTTATCAGGTTTCTAAAATCGTCCAGATTTTTGAAGTAAGTGACTATCCTACAAAGTTCCTTCCCTTTCCTTAAGATTTCTTTTTTTTTTCTTGTATCCCAAAATGTCCAGAAGCTAGGGATTAGTAACTAGGGTTTCATTTTGAGTTTCTTGGTCCAATATTATGGTTTTCTGTTTGATATCACTCCCTTATGGTGCGGTGGTGGTGCGGTTGAAGTTCAACACTAGGATTTGTGATTCTTGACTCTTTTGGTAGGTGATTCCATGTTTATGCAATATTTGTGTATTATCATGCTGTATTTATCATACTTTCATGTTTATATCATTTTATTATTGATGTAAAAATTAGTTTTATTCGTTTTTGTTTTGCAAATGAATTTTTAAATGCAAACTTCATGTGGAATTGGGGGGGGGGTTCAAGGGAATGTTTTATTGGTTTTTTAGGGAATTACCTAATAATACTTAATTGATTTTATTGAACTATAATAGGGCTTCCAATAATGTTTTTAATTTTATCCCATTTTTCTTTTTCTGTGAAAATGGGTTTTAATAGTGTTTGTGGAACAAGTGAACTTTATGTCCCATGTTTCTGTAAAAATAGAGGTTTTTCAAAGTAATCATTTCTTGGTTCACAAGGGGATGCCCTAAAAAATGACTTGTTTTTTTAATAGAAATGTATTGGTCTGAAATTTCTGTTTTGTTAACCATATGGTGTGCACATAATGTGCATGTTTTTTTTAAGGAGTTTGATGTGTGAAACATTACGAGATTTGGAGGAATAGTTTTATTAAAAATCCAAGTGTTTTGTTGTGTGTTTTAAGTGGTATAGAATGTGATAGCTACTATATTATTTGTGTGTGACCAGTAGTGGTGTGTTATATGAAAATAGATTTATTTTTCATGATGATATTAATTGAGCACAAAAGGGGAAGATCAGGTACCTAGGTGGGGAAGATTTGTACTAGTACGGCTAGTGGACCGAATGGGTTTTGTCCCTATTTCACTTAGCATTTGGATAACGAAAACTCTAACTAAACTATGTGGATGATGATTGGGGACCACTAGGTTATGGGTATGTTCCCTACTAGTGGATCGTGCATGAGAACATATTTTTCAATGGTTACTTTACACCGAGGTACGAGGTACATAGGGCCCAAGACAACCTAGTGCCTAGGGGTGTTCTGATTTTGTTTCTAATTGGATTTGTTGTATTTACCCATGTACTAGGGTTTTTTTGGAAGTAAATTACAGTAGCTAACATTTTTATTTTAATGTGTTAACATTCTAAAATTCTTGGATTGAAGACTATTTTGAATTGAATGTTGCATTTCATGGAATTTTAAAACTGTTTCACCTTGTGTATTAAAATTGCTTGTTTTGTTCACATTGTATTGCATGCTCTTTGGAGTCTTCTGGTGGTATCCTATTGGGCTTAGGCTCACACCCTACATATACCCATTGGGTGTAAGTATACCTTGTTATGCTTGACTCAGGTAAAGGGAAGGCTAAGGGTGATGGCGGTTCCGGGTGTTAGTCCTCATCGCTGGGGCAGAGTTGTGGAGAAGGCTTGTAGGCGATGACCCCCTTGTTGTGTGGAGTCCATTGGGATGTCTAGATGTTGTAATTATTTGTATTCATACCACTGGTAGTGTCTTTAAACAAAAATATTCAGATCTAGTATTGTTAAAAATTGTTTAGCATGAAAAATTCAGATTCTAATTATTGATTGTTTTTTTTATGTTTTATGCTTTCATACTCGGGTAAAACATTCCCAAACCAGATTTTTTGATACCAAGGCACTTGTGCCAGCCTGTGGGGATAGGGAACTCCCTTCGGGCCATGCCACATGCCGGGTTTGGTGCCGTTAATGGTGGAGACTAGATTCGGTTCACGACACCAACCATGATCCTGAATGTGGGGGGAATCCTCCTTTATAATTCTTGTGGAGATCATTAATTCTCTAGATACATCATTGTGGGAGGGTCTAGTGGGAATAGGAAGACTCAGGGCACTAGTAAACTTGGAGCGAAACCAATTTGACTATGAGGCATTTCTAGTAAATATCATCACAATGTTCTTGGATCATGGGATAATCCACTCTCCAATAATGGATATGGATGTGCATACCCCAGAGGGTTTGGCGAAAACACACAACTTCCTCCTGGGTGAGAAATTCTATTGCACTGATGTTTGTGGTTGAAATTGGGTCGAAAATAACTTGAAAATTATTACCTACATGGATGTCTCACTAGCTTCTCAGATCAGACATGGGATCAGGCCATTGGTTGACCTATTTATCAATTGGGGTAGTTGTGAGATTTGTATAGGCACTGAAGAAGATAGCTAAGATGGTAGACTGGCTGATGGATAATACGAAGAACGAGCTGATAAGCTGCTGCATCATGGGATGTCTTGAGATGAATTCAATGACTGAGACTCCACATCCCAATAAAATGGGCTAGCGAACATAGTTTACTGTGTAGGGGATATGATTACCGGTGGAGGTTCATGTTTCTTTTTTCCCCTATTGGATCCTATAATCACTCTCTGTGATCATTAGTAGAGGCAGAGAATGACCCTATTGAAGATATGGAGGATTTCAAGGCCTAGCACTAGAAGGAGGCCAAATATCGCTCCACCTTGATGTATATGAAAAGGGAGGTAGTAATCTGGAGGAACCTTTATACCTGAACAATGAGGCTTATATTCCTTGGTCCTGCCCCAACCATCGATAGAGAGGACCATGATGGGTGTTCTATTGCCGAATCGCATTCCACCTCCAAATCTGAGAATAAGAAGGGAATAATCATGGTTTGAAACATATCAGTATTCTTTTTATGGAATCAGTGACATGCCCTTCTTCCCCAAGATGGCTCTTAGAGATAGTGTAGGTTTTTGGATAATGCCAGAACTTTTTCCAATGTTGTAATTGATAGATCTTCCACCTGGGTGACCTGGGGTGCTAGGAGCACCTGGAAAAATGTCAAAGCTATCACAGGGATGACATCTGTGTCTGCTGGAGGACACACAGAGGGAATCTCCTCTGGAAATACTATAGAGGGTAGGACCTATACTAGAAGGTGTGGGATCATATCAGGTGTCCCCATGCTTTTTCTATTAGCAGCGATGCTGTGATAAGGGACCTCATACTTGTCGTACTGAACACTTCTTAGACATCCGTGATGGGTGGCAATGAAGCGAGGAAGTCCTCCACTTATCTAATTGATGGGACGAGGAGGACCTACATTGGTTTCAGTATGAATATAGGAAAGACCCTCATGCTGATGGTTGACCTAATGTGTATAATCTTCACATCAATGACCTTTGGTTGAAAAAAAGACTCCATATTTGAGGTCACAGGTGCGGGTGAGGCTTCCATACTGGGTGTCAATGCGGAGGGGAAAAACTTCAGTCGGATTGATTGTGGCATGTGGAGGACCTCCATGAAGTGCTTGGGAGTAGGTTTGACCTACTATCTCATTGGTGGTGGCACGGATACGACCTCCATACTAGATGTACACAATACAGGTCAGCCCCCAACGGATTCCACCTATGTCGGAAACAAGGGGAGTCATCCCAACTTACATGTGTGGCGGTTGGGGCCTCGATCCACGCCGAGCATATAGATTCCACTACTCAATATGAATAGGAGATTGATGATATGCATCAGAGGTGGCACGAGCCACATCAGTAGTTGACTATGATGCCCCGTGACGGGCATCCTATTAAGTATGCGCCCGACACTAGCATCGAGGTAACTAGACTCAAGTTAGTGGTTCTTGTTCATAACTCACTAGATCCTCAGCCTATGGGGTCGGGTGGCGATGCTGATGTAGCCTAGTGGGATCCCACCTTGGTGAAACTTGGGATGTGATTATAGTTGGCTGGCCCGAACATCCCTCATCTCATTGGAGTATGGGACATATTCACCAAATCTCTCCGGGGAGAGGCTGCGGAAGCAGTTTTAAGGTCAGAGTGGGGAGTAGTGGCTCCCTATGCAGCCCATTGGGGAAGCTGTGATGACGACGCATAGAATCCTCTATGTATTGTTGTGCCATATCCAATGTTGGGATGATCCCCTCTATCTCGTATCGTTGTATAAGGTCATTTATTACCCTTTTCTAAATGAATAAATATGGAGAGATAGGGTGTGGGAACCCAATAGCCATGCATTTAGAGGCTCCCTTGGAAGAGATATGGTTGTGTGGGATTTCAGCGTATACATTGCAACTAACCCTACATCGGTGGGTGGGATGTGATCAGTTTCTTATAGTAGCTGCTTGGGTCTGGCAATGTAGGGAAATTAAACCACTAGTGATGAAATAAGGAAATCGATGTCCAGTTCCCAAAGATCTATTTCTTCTTCCATGGTTTGTGATATAGATCCACGCTAACAACTTCATAGACCAGGATGTCTAACATTCAACTGCCCCAATTTCTAGTGAGTTTCACGCCATTCCCACTTATTTATTTGCGGGACTTGGTTCTAGATAACAATATCTGAGGACATGCTAATCCACTAATTTGTCGAACACTTCTAATATTCACCTTGAAGAGAATAAATTCACATCGGGTTCACAATTTCTATTTCTGAGGCATTCACAGAGGTTAACATCAACCTATAGAGGGCGTGCTGATCTTTGGCCCTAAATTCCTCCATTCTAAACATGGGTGGTATTTGAAACATATTTGGGTACATTTTCTCCTTGATCAAAATGAGATGATGGAATGTCAGTCACTCTTCTAGTGGATTCCTCCTCAGAACTCATTACATAGTCTGAGTCTCTCTTAATGATTAAAAACATTTTTCATGAAACTCATCCCAGTTCCATATCATTATGGACTTAGGATAATTACCCAACGTCTTTCAAGACATTACATGGGGTCATGTCAGTGCATAAACCTTAAATTAGGGTAGTAGTCATGTTGGAAATCACTGGCATGTCTAGATGCTGGAATACTAATTCATTTGAGTCTCTTCCCCCTATGATAGGGCTTCTCGAGGGAAAAAATGCCCGAGGAATCCCACGTTGATTGCAGGTGATTATATTACATTGGCATGCCTCTATGGTTTTCTTTAGTTTCCTATGCTTAACAAGGGGTATGTCGCGAGGTTAACATATTTCGATGACAGATCATACTGATCAGAACACTGAAGGTATGGGATCAGATGGTTTCATTATCGAGATGAATCCCCTGAGGGGCTTACTTGATGAGTGGATGAAGATTCCCAATGAAGTTGGACCCGAGTATGCTCGGGTCCATATTAAATGGATTCCAAGGTTTTTCATTAAGAGGGATTGATCCTCGGGGAGGTTTCATATGAACCATGTCTGGAGAGACAGGGATAAAAAACCAGGTAGTTCAAAGGGGTAGTGAATCAGGGATTTCTTAGAGAACAATGACCCGAAGACGAGTTGTGGCTTACGTATGGTTAGTGGCCTAAGGTACTACTAAGAGAAGCAATGGGATGCATGGAATTATTTTAACAGGATATTGGTTCCGAGGTAATAATTAGGATGGAAAAGGATGGCTAAGAGTAGTGTATAGAGAATGGGATGAGAGAGACGTGAGGATGATGGTGATGTTGGACTTGAACATGAGTAGTGGACTACATAGTAGTTCGGTGGGGCTATGGAACACCTAAGGAGGCGGAAAGTGAAAATGGGGGAATGGATGGTACCTAGAGGAAGTTGATCCTTCGGGAGGGTGCATGACCTTCCAGAAAAAAATATTCTCAAGGGAGAGACCGTGATGGGACATGAGTAATGGGCTTGATCCTTTTCGGAGGCTTCTTACATATACCCGTTTCATGGAATAAAATTCCACAATGTTTAGGGTGAGGCATAAAATCTGGTTGTGCAAGGAGAACAGCAACCCGAAAATGATTCTGGGGTATTATGTGTGGTTAGAATCTAGAATGTTGGTCTGATGCACAGTGGGATGACTGATGATGTGGATCCCCACAAAGGTGACTACAACAGCCTACCACTACATGGGGGTAAACCGGAATACCATTGGTCGGGGTCTACAACGACATACTGCTGGTTGGGGTTACAACGACTTAATGCTGGTCATGGTCTATAATGGCTTACTACAGGATGGAGTTGAAATTGCATACATATTATTGGGGTTACAATGACATACCACTGGTTGGATACTACAACGACTTACTGTTGGATAGAGTTGCACCGGATTACCGCTGGTTGGGGTTTCAATAGAATATCACTAGCTCGAGAATACAACGACTTACTTCTAGATGGGGTTTCAATGGGTTACCAATGGTTTGGGTTCCAATGTCTTACTATTGGTTGGAGACTTAAAAAGCTTGCATTTGGTTGTGGTTGCAATGGCATACCGCTGGTTGGGGTTACAACGGCTTACCGATAGATGGAGTCTACAACGGCATACCACTTTTAGTGAGGCCTCATACATACGTTGTATAGGAGATTGCGGTAAAACCCCCACATTGATCGAATAGGTACAATTTATTGTCATGAAGAATGAAAAGGGTGCATACAGTTTAACATCGTGTGGGATGAGTGTGAACCGACATGAAGTGGTCGAGTTCAAAGGGTGTTGGGCTTGATACATAGAGAGGATTTCTATGTACCTTTCTCAGATATGGGAAATGATCAAATTCAATGTATTTCGGAATGTGGGATACTGTTTAACATCATTTAGGACAAGGGTGAACCAAAATTAAGGGTTCGAGACAAATAGGTGATGGGCATGAACCATAGGGAGGCTTTGTACATACCTTTCTTGGAAAGGGAATGGATAAAATTCCACATTGTTCGAAAGGGATGATTGGGGCTTACATTCTGAGGCTTCCCAAGAAGTATTCCATTGTCAATATGTACTCTATGCTCATGTGAGTCATGCATGGTTTGAGAAACAAGAGGCAACCAAGAAATGACCATCAAATCGCGAAACATGTGATCCCAAAATATAGGGAGGGGATTACTAATGGTTGGAGGTCTAAAGAGGAAATAGGGTCTTCAGCTTGGTTACCGGACCGAGGAGCTAATGATTGGTACATACTTCAAGATGGAGGCCCAATGGAGAAAAAGGCCAAAGAGAGAGAGATAGGGTAACTAAGGACCTAGTGCATGTATATCCTCTAGTATTTGGAATAGAGGAATATAAGAGGAGAAGGGATGCTACCTCCCACATGAAAGTATGAGGCATACATAAAGATGGTTACCCATCCCCATGGACTGATGCTGCTCCTACAAAGGGGATCTAATTCCATGGAATGAAGATCTCACTCTCATGGAGACGAGCGGGTGTGGAGAATGTCCAAGACAGGGCACCCCCTATATATTTCACAGGGAGGGTCTTCAATTTAACATCATGTTATGAGGATGAAGGTTCTTGGAAGTTGAAAATCCTACAACTTAGATGAGGAGGGTTCACTCCTCACCCCTAGGACATACTTAACTGATACCCACCCACCATTGGGAAAGGCATGAAATCAACAATTCCATGATGATGTGGTTCAATGGAGTGATCCATTTAGGGTATCATGTTAGCATGGATATGAGATGATGAAATTACTGTTAGCGTGCCTATATGAAGAAGAATGAGGCTATGTAATGCAACATGAAGCACAACCCAATGGAACATGAATTCACATTGTACAAACCAGTAGGGTCATATGAGAGAAGGGTTTATGAAGAAAATCGGTTCACAAGGAAGGGTTTTATGAATCTCTTGTGTTCCATTAAGTGGAGGGACTTCACGAAGGGGTATTCTTTGTGAAGTAGATTGAGCTAGCATGAGAATTGGGGATGATGGCATATGAAGGGTTCTTCATAAAGTAGATACTCTTTTGTAGAGTAGTACATCACGAAAAAGTGGTACCATGAAAAGCATTGCACTGGAAAGAAATGCGATTCGTGAAGCACAGTGAACCTTCGTTATCATGGGTTTTACAAGTGCATGGAAAGTACTCCACGAAGCTTGGTTTCTTTGAAATGACCTGAGTCCCCTTAGGGATATCCTTCATATGTGATAGACGGTGGGTGCCACGAAGGTAATACTTACATGAATATGTGTTTTATTTTATCTAATGGAAAGGTAATTCAAAATTCCCAGGTACCTTATAGAGATCATATTTCACAATGACTCAAAGAGTTGATGTTGCTTCGCAATTTGATAGATTATATCGAGAAAGGTCATAGTTTCTATTCTTTGGGGTCTGAGGAAAGCCGTGTATTTATATAATAGAGGCGGCGTGATGCTATGTCAGATCGGTGTGAATCCACATGGTGCTATGCGATCAGTCAGGGATTGCGTCATTTTTGACGTAACTATAGAGTTGAAAACCATTCCATCCTTGACATAGATCCCTCCTGAATTACCTTAGCAACACTCACAAAGGCTTCTGTCTAGTTTTGGGGATCGTAGAGGTGATCTGGTACTCTCTGTGGTGTGAATCTCCTGGTAAATTATATCCTAAATGTGGTGCCTCCTTCATCTTTTACTCCACTATGACCGTAGAGGGGCTATATCATTACACTGACCATAGGGATAAGTGACTCTGTGAATGGGATTCCGGAGGAAGCACCTTGAGAAATGGTTTCCTCTTTGTATCATTTCCCTCATCCCATATTTTGGAGCCTACATGGAGGTATCATATGGTGGTAGGTTATTGATATAGAAGAAGGTGGTGGCATTAGTATATGGCTTCATGCGTGTTAGGTTATCATGGTCACTATATTATCCATTGTTTTTTCTTTTGCATGCATTCAATATGGTTACATCGTCACATAAATATAAGTAAAAAATAAAATTTATAAACTAATTTAAAATTATCATTACTTGAAAATAAATTAAATTAAAACATGAATAAATGAAGTTATTTAATAGTCAAAAAATTAAAAACATTCAAAATTGATAATTTTTAAATTTAATTGATATAATAATAAAAATATAAAATAATTAAATTCACTAATTAAATTTATTATTATCAAAAATATAAAATTAATAAAAAATAAAATAAGGAAAACTCAAAATTTAACATACACAGAATTATAAAAATTTATTCTTTATAATAATTAATTATTAAAAAATAAATTATTCTAATAATAATAAATAAGAAAACGTTAATATTTTAACATTTAACATCACACTACTGACATGTGAAAATTATAAAAAAAATAAATTATTTTACATATAATAAAATAATTATTTGTAATAAATGATGTGCCAATGCTTAGTGAAAAAACCCACATAGGTAATTTATCCCTAAATTCCCAAAAAACATATCTTCTGTATACTAGGATATCCCAAAATCACGTACTAATTATCAATGATACCATAATCTCTATAATACAAAATTTTCATGAATCAACCTAAAACTCCCATCAATATAGGCTTCTAAGATAGTCTGTGACATGGCCTGAAAGGAATTCCTTATCCCCATGAGAAAGAAAATTGTTAAAAGGAATCATAAAAAACAAATTTGAATTTTCATTACTTTAAAAAAATAAATAATGAAAATAGACCAACCAATTATTCCAAAAATAAATAGATTAGATCAAAATCTTTTGACATTCTAAAAACAATTCACAAGAACAAACAACATTTAATGAAACAAATAGTCGAGAAAAACACCATTGAGAAACTCTCTCTATATAACATTTGGGTTTCGTTCCAAAAAATCACTACCAATATGCATATAGGTATATGTGAAGTGTGAGAAATCAAGCCCAATGTAATCCCACTAATCCTTCCCTAAAAAGTCCATATTAAATAATATAAATATTCTTTATTTTAAGAGAAACAATACATAATAATATTTTTCACCATTTATATAATAATATTCATTTCAAAAATTTATTTTGGAATGTAAATAAATATGGATATCTAAAAAATTCCATGTAATGAATTTATCATGAATACATTAAAAAATATGCACAAAATATTCAACGGATATTAATAAGAAATCATATCACCATGGAATTGGAGTTTCAAGGAACATTATGTAAATGATAATGGATCCTCACACACTCATTTATTATGGATACCATTTTCATGTGTTACCCTAGAATAGTTGACCAAGATGGTAAGAGTTGACTCATGAGAGTTTCTCCCTTCCATATCAATGTTTAGTTATTGTTTTCATCACCAATTATATTTCTTGGTAGGGATATACATTATTTGTGTGATTTTACTTGTGTAAATGTATAGATTATCGTATAAAATGTTCCATAATTAAATATTAAATTATGGGATTTAATTTATCTTTCATTACCCTTGTCAATTGTTTCATAGCCAGACAAATCCAGGTGTCCACAAGACATGTTAAATAAAATTCAAAATAACATCATCAAATGATTTTCGAAGAGAAAATAATTTCATTAAAAACTAAACCCTTTCAATGATATCAATAATATTTTATGTAAATTCAATTAAAATTCAATTGTAAATTTGTAAAATAAAACCAATCATTTCAATTTAATTTTTTTTAAAATTGTTCACAGTAATTTAGAATCCATTATCAAAAGGTTTTCAAAAATAATTATTAAATTCTCAATATATGTTCATGATTCCATTTATTCTATTTCAAACCCCATTGCAAAAACCGAATTCAAAATGAAAAATCCAAAAATGATTCAATTAATTTAAACATCATATAAAACCACCATAAAAAATTCTAAAAACATTAATAATCAGAATGAGATCCTCTAATTGAAAATTAGTAAGAAATTGAGAGACCTAAAACCAAAAAAAGAAAAAAAAAATTATCATGAATCAATTATTTTCATTTTTTATAATGGATGATCTGAATTAAGAAATAAAGGGAGAAGAAATATTTCATTCAAGTCAATATAAAACTCACTAATTGTAATCCACCAGGATAAAAAATGCTTTTATCATCCTATAGATGAGTTGGGATATTAATGAATGTCAATTTAAGGATCCTAAAATAATATTGATCATATAAGGGTGGAATTAGTATGATAAAATATTAAAAGTGGAGTTTTAGGTAAAAATTATTAAATCTCCTAATTTTCACAAGCCAAGCAATACCACTGGAATGAATCTAGCTCTCACTAGCTGGCTACTGGCTACACTAGAATACAGTACCCCAATACATGCCCATTGGCTAGCTAATGGGGGTACACCAGTTGGACAGTGGCTAATAATCATTATAAATGTATTTAAAACATGTTTATCTAAATGAATGTGTGAGGTAAAGGATTTTGTATCAATTTAAATTTCATTGATACTTATTTTTTATAAGTCCCCAATTCACTTATATGTAGAATATATTCATCCCCATTTGATATTTAATATCATGATTTAATAATTATTCATGGTATTTAATGATTCAATTTTAATCATTTATTCTAAATGGATTTGACTTGAAATTTACAAAGGGGAAAAAGGTATTGTACAATCCCAATTTATTTTGTGATTGTTACCTTTCTTTTAAAACAATCACCTTATTTTTATTATATTTAAATAGAAATTAAATATCTCCAAAATGTCGTCATTCTTGTTTGATGTATATAATCTTTTCTTAAATTGTATACGATATTCATATATGGTGATTACATTGAGTGTTATTTTATTAACTTGGTAAATATTGATAAATATTTATCCTTAAATCAGTACAGATATTTGATAATAAGGCATTCTGATTCATGAATTAATTCAACCATTCATTAAGTGAGGATTGATTTGGACATTTATTGATGGGTGGGGCCTAGTATTATATATCACCTTCATCCATCAGTAAGACACCTGAGGCAAATCGATTGAAAAATTAAATAGGTTTCTACATATAAACTGTATTGTGAATGTTCATGAAAGTAGAGGTATCATGATTCATTAGATCCTGGATTTTAGTTATTAATAATTTCATTTAATGAGAATTTATTTATTATTATTATCCATTAAAATTTCACAATGAAATTATCCCTTGATGCATTATATTATCATATTATTGATTGACTGTCATGTGTGTTCAGTTATTTACCTCTCCGTATTGATTAGGACTTATCTATCCTTGAATTCAAGTAATTTTAATGGAATGTGGCTTCAATTATTTACCATTGCATATTGATAATTATTTATTAATTCATAGTATATTCCACTGTACTTAACTAATAATGATCATTTTAGTTCACTTTTATTTTTTACCTTTACCCAGGATATGAATATGATATCATTAAAAGAGTTTTCAAGGATGCAATTCATTTTTATTTATTTATTATGTTTTGTTTTATATTCTCAATGTAAAATTGGTATCATGTATGTATCTTGTTCTCTAAAACTAATAGACCAGTTGGCCATTCATTATTTTATTCATTGTATTTATTCATTTGTAAAAAGGTGGACACTATCTCTAGGATACTGGAGTCAGGGTTGTTGTAGTTGGTATCATAATAATATTTACACAAAATGTGGGAACTGTATTAAGGAGAACATGTATTTGGGAACATAACTCTATTATATACATTACAGACAATTATATAATAATATCCTAATTTTTTTAAAGAAGATATTCTGTGGTTTTTATTAAGAATGTATCCATGTATGGATACTACAAGTATATGCGGTTCTAAGAGAGAGGTGCATATGGGCAATAAATACAAAAAGGACACATTGGACTTCATCTGATCGACACTTAGTGCACAACAATGGGTCATATTTCACCAACTATTTCACATTATTGGTAGGATATAAATAAGATAATTCTCCTTTTAATTACAATCTATTAGGAAGCCATTTCAAATAACGATATCCCTAAAAAAACTACATTCTTGATTCAATTATTTCAAATGCATAAATTTTACATTTTATAGTGCTTCAAACCATATATGAAATTATAAATTCCGAATAAAAATATATAATTTTATGAGTTAATGTTGTATATGTAATTGTTTATATATTACACGTGGAAGGAATAAGGGTATCAATACTCAGGTCCAATGTAGAAATCTCTCTAATGAGAAAGCTAATATAGTTGATATTTAAATTCACAAAATTGTGGATCTATTAGAGAAATTTGATCAATCAATGACATATAACATTTCCCAACTGGAGAAACCTAATCAAAATATATATTCCTCTATATTAAATCAGATTGTACAAAATAAACCCTCATCATTTGATGAGACTACTAATCCTATATTATCCTAGAAATGGATTATGTATCATGAAAATAAATTTATGGACTTGTGATGTGGTGATAAATAAAATGTTACACATAATGTGTATTTCCTCAAAGGTATAGTTGATCAATAGTGGATGTTGATCCAGAATATTAAGGATGTAGAGGGATGAAACTCATGGAACAAAAAGATTTTAATGACACATTCTTCGATAATTATTTCCTATATGACAAGAAAACTGAGATGAATATAATGTTCCTTAGCATAAATAAAAAAAATAATTTTTTTTCTCAAGTATGATTCTAACATTTAAAGTTTATATGAGTATTATATTGACAACATATGAAACACGTAGTGTATGATTGACTATTTCATTGAAGGTATTAATCCATTTACTCAAAGGTATATGGTCTCTCTAACTTTTTCTACATATGATGAAATATTTTTTATTGTTTAAAGACAAAGAAATAATTATCTAAGACTGATGTATTCATAGGGAATAAATAAGAGAAGATTATTGTTGAGAATAAAACAAATAAATTTAATAAGTCAATGAAGTATTTTCCCACATGTGATAATTGTAGTGAGAAACACCTCAGTACATACTTGAATGGATTGAGATTTTTCTACAAGTGTAGAGAGAATGTCCTCCATGATCATGAATACATTGTAATGAAAGAAACTTCTAATGTGAAATGATTTCATAGTAAGGATATGTGGCACTATGCAAATTAATTCTCCAACAATTAATGAAATATACTTCATAAGTTGTAAGTGATCAAGGACAGTCTTATGTTATTGATACAACCAATTTGGAATGGTTAATCTACTTTTGTAATAAGATCCAATAAATATGTTGTAAAAGTACTTTATTAAAGATACTATCATTATATGAATCATGAACTATATAATTATTGTAAAGAAGTACTATTTATTAAATTAGTTGAAATCAATTGTTGAAAGATACCAAGAAAATCGATTATCTGTAAAGTTGATCATTTTTGGAAAACACATGGTTAAGAGATTGTAACCTTTAATATGTTCTATATGTTGAGAAAATAATTAAGATGATATATTTATGGGATATTATTGGGGAAAATGAAATTTGGTAGTGATTTAATGGTTAATACTCTCTATTTTTGTATTTTACTACATGTTTTGATCTATGGAATATATTAGATAACCTGATATTTAATTTTTTTTAAGAAAACATGTTTTCATTATAGTTTTATAGTGATCAAGGTATTAACATATTTCAAATGTGACATTAATAAAAACATTATATTTTCTAGTGAAAATAATTTTGATTTTGTGACATTACCTCTAAATTCAGTCTGACATATTTTGGAGGAACCTTAAGGTCAAATATTTATGGATGGGGTTATGTGAAACATTGGGTTTTATTGGATAACTTGTGTCAGGAAAATTGGATATGGAAAATATTTAGATATAGGAAAATTGTAATTTAACTCTTTTATAGATCTTAATATATTTTAAAATTGAAATTTATTGCTTCAAGAATAAAAAATATTTATTTATCATTTATTAGAGTAAGAGATGAATTCAGAATTGATCTAATCCAAACCAAAGGATGCATAAAAAGATATATTATATTACTTATATTATTCGATATTAGAAGAATTAATAAACATAGGAAAATTATTTGGAAACAATAATTTTATCATATTAAATTCACAAACTATTAAGTAAATGATCTTTTAAATCCTAACAGATTTATGGTATTGAGGTCTTTCAATTTCAATTGATCATTCACTTTCTAGTGATCAATGACCCCATTCATGCTCTATAATTATTTGTGCTTTTCGTAAATGTCCATATCTTCACATGAAACCAATGTTCTCATTCTTGGAAACCTATTTATGATTTATTATATATGATATTTGAACATCACATTCCCTTTTATTATGATTATTTTTTATTGAATCTAATTATGGTGCATGATTTCAACAATAGTATTTCCAAATTCCAAACACTTGATTGTTGAGATCACATATTAATTGAAAGGATGAAATTTATATATGGGAAGAGAACGTAACAACCTTTAATAATAAAATAAGATCATTGAATTTGATATTTTATGTTATATGAAACAATGATCTTTTAATAACCCAAAACATATATTTCATTAAATTTAATATCTTTTATAATGATGGGAACATACAACCTTTATTTTAAATGAATCATCATATACAATACCATTATAACCTAAGAATTGATTTTTTATGATTATTACAAACTAAATTTATAAAACTATGTCAATTTATTCATTAGAAATAAAACTAGAATCATTTAAAATAAAAAGAAATTTTTTCTGAAAAAATATATTTTTTCTAAAAAATGTTTTAGACAGGCTTTGATCATATAATTTCAAATTAGTTTTTTTAAAAAAAATTTATTTTTAAAATAAGAATATCAAAATTACCTTTTGGTTAATTTGTTTTTTATTTTTATGAAACGTTTCATTTTTTGATGAACAATGAAAAATAGAAAATTTAAATTAAAAAATATCATTTAATTCAAATAATTAATAATGTTAAATTATATTTTAGATTTTTTTAAAGTAAAATCATCTCAATTATATATATATTAATCAATTTTTTTCCAATGAAATCGTTTTTATATTATATTTGGGTAAAAAATATTGTATACTTCTAAACAATTTTTCATTGAAAATCCACTTTTTTGTCCAGTATGTGGTATTAATCATAAATTGAATTATGCCCCATATATGAATTTAATTTGGTAAAACAGATTCCAATTTTTTAGTAAGAATATATAATATTTGTTGATATGAGAAAATTATCCTTTTTCAAAATAAGTTTTAATGATCATTGAAATTAATTATCATAGTTATGTTTAAAAGTGGTGTTTTTATACTTTACACATGATTATGTTAAAATTAATTTTCAACGCACATTTTATTTTTAATTTAAAATTTTAGTTTCATATTTTTAATTAATAGTGAAAATTTATAAAAAAAGTCTCATTTTATTTTTTCATAAGGATTTAATTACCTAGGTTAAATAAAATTTTCATATTGGAAACTAAAGTGCTAAAAATTGAAGAAATGTAAAGGATAAATAATAACATGCTCAAAACATATATTTTGTTTTGATTGGTGGACGTTTTAGTCAATAATACCATTCCTACACTCCATTATTAAAAAATATTTGACACACATTATGTGATATTGACCTCCCATTACTAAGTACTTTTGAATATTTAGGAAAAATAACACTCTTCCTCAATTATAAGAGGGCATTCACTCTCCTCCTTTATTAAAAAATATATCCTTTTTTATCAACCAAAAAATACCCAAAATAATTAAATACTTCCTTAAACACTTCCTAGAATAATTATTGTTTAAAAAAATCAATCATAGTATGGACATTTCTATAAAACTAAAGAGGTTACTTAAAGAAGAGGTAACATTCTTCAACAATCGTTTTTTTATTTCTTCCAAGACCTACTTCAATTATTATTAAACCAAGATGATATAATGAAAAAATATATTATATATAAATATATCTTTTATGTCAATTTAATGGACTATATCCATCCCCAGTTCTATCAAATGGGTCCTAAAATCATCATTCGTGTGTACATCAGACTACCACCATGGGAACCAATGCCATTCGTTTTTCCATTACGATCTATAACAATTCTGTATGATGATGTATCCAAATTATATTTATGATATTTAAAAAATATTTATAAAAGTGGATTGATTATATCATATATAATGTTTTTAATTTTCATTTCATAGGGGATAAACTAACACTAATTGTCTGTAAAATAGATTATTTCCTCGCAATGCTAAGTAATTTTTCTTCTAAAAATGCTTTACATGAAATTTTATAGGGATATATTTAATCAATTTATGTAATATTAATTAAAATATAATTGTATTAATGAAATAATTATCATTCTTAAATGATAATATATGGTTTTATTTTTTAGATTGAAAAATGATAACATTTTTCGTGTATGTGTGGACTATAGTATTTACGAAGCAGTAAGACTCCCTTTTCATCACCACACCACATGGATGACATATATAAGTATATATAAGGAAATAATATAGAATTTATGATATTAAGATAATTTTTTAAAGATTAAATATTACATAACTCTTTCCATAATGATTGTTATAAAATTGAAACACTAGTTATTCATACGTACGGACCACTAACATTGTGATTGTAATGTACTCTATTTCTAATATCCATATTTCATGAATGTTTTTAAATGTATAAATGATTTATAAATATAACAATTATTTCATAATTATTATTCTAGATAATATTAAATTAAATAATATTATTATGATCTATAACTTTCATTTCAATTCATGAATGAGAAAACCCAAATATTAACACAAAAAACAGTGAAAATAATGAAATATTATTTAGAAATAGGTGGTAAAATGTTATAAGAGAATTATATATGATATTATAAGTTTGAATATAGATATTCTATAAATTAGTATCATGATTAATGGAATTATATTATAGGATATATATAATTAAACAAAAGGAAAGCATGTGGTATGTGATTTTTTCTGAATTTATATTCCATTGAAACTTATTCATTATTAATAACCAATTCACTTTTATGTGGTGTATATATTGCCTACATTTTATTGTAATATAATTATATATTCATAATTTAGTGTATTTTATGTTTCAATTGATTAATTTCATCCAAGTGGATTTGAATTGAAAAATACCAAGTGGATGAAATTATTGTACAATCCCACATTCTTTTTTTTAAATTTCTATTGAAACAGTCAATTTATTATCGTAATTTTTTATTAAAAATTACATATCTATAAAATATAAATATTCATGTATGATTCATATTATTAATTCCTAAACCATATATTATATTTAAATATGGTATTTACATTGAATGTTATTTGAATATGTTAGTAAATATTGATATATCCATTTACTTTACTCAATGTGGATATTTGATGATAAGGAATATTGATTTATTAATTAAATAAATATTTCGATATATGATGAATGATTTTGAAATATAGTGATGAGTGGGTCCTGAAATAATATAGCCTATTTTTTCATCATTATTTATCATGACACAAATTAGTTGAAAAAATGATATGAGTTTCCACAATTTGTTTATAATTTCTTGGGATAGGTCTTAATAATAGAGGAATAATGATGCCCATGATCATGATATCCAATAATTAATCATTTACTTAATTTATAAATAATTTATTATTATAATCCATTATATTTTCACCATGATATTATGTATGGATTTTTTTCATTTTCATATTATTGATTAATAGGTGTGTGGGTTCAGTTATTTAACATACCATTTTGATTATTCCTTATCATTCCAACAATCATGTTATTTAAATTGAATGTGTGTTTATTTATTTAATAGTCCATTCTCATAAAGTTTTATTGATTCATGATATTTTTATATTTACTTCACCCTTATTGAGCTTTTGTGCTCACCCTTTCTATATTTCCTCTCAATTGGATATGATGAAAAGATCATTGAATGAGTTTTCAAGGATAGAGTTCATTTTATTTTTTACATATTATGTTTTATTTTCTATTCCTAATAAAAATGGGTATTGTGATTGTGTATGGTTCTCTAAAACTATTAAACCAATTAGTTCCTTAAGATTTCATTATTTGTATCTATTCCAATTTAATAAAAAATATAATGACTTTGGGAAACTATTTTTTTAAATATTTACACTAATTTATTTTTAGTACTAAAAAAGTCATGATAAATATTACATTCTCTAAGAATTATTTCATAATAATTAATGTGTCAAATCCATATGTTAGGTCCTTGAATGAATAATCTAATTTTATTAATTGGTTATATTACTAGTGGTATCAAATTTTATTGGTACATAATTAAAATTAAATCTCAAGTCCATTAAGGTGTGTTTCGTCTGTAACAAAAGAGAAAAACAACTACTATCATCTATGTACCCGGCTTATGAAGATTGAAATTCAATATATTATTGATGTTCAATTGACCTAGAAACTTGACACGTCACTAAAAATGGATAGGTTCAAGAATTAAATTTTCTATCTATAAAACATCCATGAAAATCAATATCTAAATATAAAGACAAATAAAAATAATAAATTTTTGAAAAAATTATATATATATTGAGATGGTTCCATTTATGTATCATAAAATTAATTTGATGTCTATAAAATGTGAATTGTTTGTATTGGATTGAAATATTACAAAAAACAATCTAAAAACCTTATATCTAGTTTAATTATAGTTACATAATGAAAGATCCCAATTAACCCTATTTAAAATATATTTTCAACTTGTTTTTATATATTATCCAATTCATTCTTAATGTGGGAACTAATAGGAATTAAATATGTCTTAATAAATTTAATTAAAACTATTTATAAATAAAATATATATTTAAATTGATTTAAACCATTCCTATAATCATTTTGTCAATGTTTAAATCTATTGAATATATTCATCTCACCCATCATGCTCATTTCGTATTCAGATTTGATGGTTTTTGAAATTTCAATGCAATGTTTTTAATTTTTGGGAGAAAAAATAACTTCATGAACATATATTTTCAAATTTGAAATATCTTTTGAATAATTTTTATTAAATAATTTAGGGTCTGAAAAAAATATAACAATTTTATAAAATTATTGAACTTTGGCATTTATACCATGATCTAGGTGCTTGTTTTAGAATATACTATGATTTGGTATCTTTAATATTTTAATTTAGAAAATGATGGTTTTGAAAATATGGATGTTGTTCAATATAAACATCCAACATAAAAAATTCATTCATGAAAGTATATTTTTGACCTTTCACTATCTCATGTGGTTTACATGATCACAAATGATCACATAACTTATTAACGATTATGTTTATGTGAGTTTCTCTGTCTACGTTGAATTTAAATTAGTGGAATATGTAAGCATATACATACTAAATTAATGCATCAATGAAGGATTGGAAATATATATTTCAGTATATAAAATTATATTAATCCTCTTAGATGAACTATATAAGGCATAATAGTGAAGTGAAAGAGGCTATAATTGAGGATAATTCTTTACAGGATGCACCATCTACTCGATGTAATTACGGAAGAAGATTTAGTTCTCTAGAAATCCCATCACATAGCCAGTGAATTAGAAGTAGCCATCTGGTGGATCCCTTAGAAGTACTAATTTCATTCCAAAGGATATTTTTTTAAACAGTTGGGTCAGAAGCCTCATTTTAGTATTATAGAAAAGAAAAGACCTCTTTTAACTTAGTAGAGGGAGACCCATTACATAGCCCGAATGCCCAGTGGGCTTGTATCCTATTACATAGCCCATAGGCCCAAATTTTTGGCCAAATTCCCATTCTGTGAATAGTAACATGTATGCTAAAGTACCCCCATAGTACTACCACCGCTGGAGTGCCTTGCCGCTGCTACTATACCCACTGATCTACAGTTCCACCGCTACTACAGTACTACTACTATACCTGCGCCCATTGGGTTTTGAACCCCATTTTTCATGTATTATTACATGGTTCTTTCCACTAAGCCATATGAAATCCAGTATTAGCGAGTTGTTGGTTTTTTCCCAACATTTACCCTAGTCTAAGTTGGCCACCAGAAACCTAATGGGGGATACCAGGTATCTGATGGCTTCGTAGATGCTTCTCCATTGTTTTATTTATTATGATCATTAATATGATAAATAAATTCTTCCTCATAATAATGTCACGCATTTAATTAAAAAATATTGATGATATTTTTAGATCCTATTTAATACCTCCATTGCCTCAGGGATGATTACCTTACACGACAGTTTACAATGACACACACTCTAAAAATAAATTTATGGTGGAGCTCTAGTTCCCAATAATTTTATTAGGAAGAAACATAAATGTTATAATTTTATCATGTATTTATAACAATTATCAATAGGATAATACCAAATTTAACCATGATTTTAGAGTAAAGTGATCACTTGTAGTGTATCTTCGGCTGTTTAATCCCCAGAGACCTAGAAAGGAACCTACATACACGTACATATTATGGATTGATCTTTGTATTTGAAGTGTATAATGTTGGGTTGATTTTATATGTGTTTAAAATATCACTAATATATCAATGGGTATTCAAATTATGAGAAAATGAGTTGATTCAAGGTTATTTCTCACGGTGGATTGGATAAATCCCTTTTTATAATATTTCAATTTCATTTAATCAAGAAAAATTCATTAAATGAAATAAATGTAACATCATCACATATGAGTTTATCACCTTTCTAAACACATTATAATCACTTATAATCATGGAGGATCATTTTCATGATCACTCCAAGGCAGAGGACCTTATTACCATGATAAAATTGTGGCAATAAAATTCAATAAGGAAGAGAAAGATAGAAAATCATTTAATGAAAAAAAATTAAAATAAATTTTTAAACAATTATTGGGTAATAAATAACATCAAATACAACCACTTTCAATTCAATTAGATAATTCACTAATAAGGTTATCCTTCGATTTATTATATTCTATCAATAGAATCAGGAATTAGAATCATTGGGGATGCATAGAAGAAGATAAAAATAATAAAATGATACACACTCAATTATTGTGTGAAGGATTTTTCTCTTCCTTGTGTGAATAAATTCACACCTTCATAAAATAGTATCAGCATGTTATAAAATTCAAATTAGGATAAGCTTTATAAAAAAACTAATGTGATTTGAGCAACATACAATTGAAAGAAGAGTGATACAATTATAAATAGGGATATTAATATTGCAATAAAAAAATATCAAGAGATGATCAAATCCTCCACCACCACTACCTTAAATAGGAATTTTGAAGCCTTAGTTGCATCCTTCAATAGGTTAATTCAACCAAATTAATGGTGGCAGGCCTTGGTGGGTGGATGTTTTTCCAGAATCGGCAATTTTCCACCCATGAACCAAAATGGAAGCCATATTGCATCCACAAATTAGTGGTGCTGAAATGAGATTCTTGAGGGATGAATTTCGATGTTATACAAAAAAAGAGATTCAAATTTAATATGATATTTTGTAAAATTTAATCCCATTCTTTCGATAAATTATTTAAATGGATGGATGTTTTTCAAGGCCGTAGAATTTTCCCCATAATTTTATCATCAAATTTTGCTTCCTAGAACTACCTTTAATCATACGAACTAACACTACTATCTATTGGATTATATGTTCCTCATCATTTACTCTATCCTCAACTAACATTTCTGTATAACCAGGCCTAGATATGTCCTCTATATTAATGTTATTGGGTTCTTCTCTAGTTTACTATGCCTAGAATTTCTTGGGATGAATGTCCAAAATTGTGGTATTCTTATGTGAATCTTTAAGTACTACAAAAGTATAAATTTTTCCCAATATACTGATACACATGAAAATTAAATATTAATGTAAAATCATGACCATTTGGTGTTTTAGGAGGTGTTCAAAAATTTACCATGAAATAATTCATTTTAATAAGTTATTGAAATCATAATGTGAAATAATAGTAAATTTGTAAACTGCATTAAAAATGGTGTTTATGAATAATTAAACACGTTAATATTATATATATTCAATGAATATTATCCTCATTAAGATCCTAATCAAACTCCCAACTTGCATTTTTTGAGTCTCGAGCAAAATCTATCTCCAAAATTTGAAAATTGAATTACATTTTTTTAAAAAAATTAACTCACAATGATCACCCATAGACCTCATACCAAATAATTATGAAAACCATAAAAATATTTTAAAACAATCAAGGTCCCGAGATATATCCGAAGACCAATCCCATTCCATTGTTCAAATTCATCATCACATTTAATAAAATTTAAAATATGAATGATGATTTTTTGTGCATCATAATTGACATTGGGTTTAACAATATTCAAGGGAGAAATGATGAAAGTTCTATGTGGAATCACTTTTTCATATTATGATCAGTATTCATTTTTTTGTTGCAATTTTCCATGGAAATTAATATTGGACTCAATAATGTAATCCCATGTAGTGAGACATTTTCAATCACTGATAGGCTCAAAGACATTTTGGAACCAAGTGAATAGCACATCCTCAGCCATCATTTTGAGTTGAATCAAAAAATATATTCAAATTACAAAAAATAAAGACAAAATTCTCAACTACGGTCCTGAAAAATATGGAGTCAAGATCCCCATGTTCCAAAATCTACACATTAGGTCCGTCTATTGCACAACATGCAATTGATTTTTGTTGATATTTTGGCTTATTTTTTATTTGTTTTCTCAATACACATGTTAAAATTAAAATTATCACCAAAACTATTCAATTTATTATGGGTAATAAAACAAATAACATATAATAAAATGGACATGTTTTGTGTTTTTTATTATTAGGTTCGAAATATAAATGGTGAAAAATCACATCAGACAACTAAATATTCCAAAATTTATTCTCATGAACTAAAACCTCCATTAAAATGATAATAATGTCATTAAATATTATTTAATATTTAATTTCAAAGAATAAAACTTTTATTATAATGAAAATGGTTAAAAAAATTTCTTTTCAATCATTTTTTATTACAAAACCTTTTTTTAAATGTTTAAAACTTCTATTCACAAAAAAAATAATATTTTATTTTATCTCACCCAACATAAAATAACAGTATCCCATTGTTTAATGAAAATATAATTTAAAAGGGGTAGGGAAATAAGAGAAGATTTTTAAAAGTAATTTCATTTAATAAACATTAACCAAAGCCACATGGTTTTTTATGTTGAAGTTCATGATGGTTTTTCTTACTCCTTTGATCTCCATGTCTCTCCGAGAAGCCTCATAAATGACGATAGTTTGAGTTTTTTCACCTATGATTTTCCTATAAATTCATGAATATCATCATCCCATGAATCAAACACATCAACACAATTATAAAAAATGAAAACCCATTATGTTTCCATTAAATAAAATCCAACAAAGGCAAAAGGAATGGGAAAAAATGTACATAAATATTTTAGCACATTAATGATCGATATAAGAAACAAGTAAAATTCAATATATATATATATAAATATATATTTCTATATAAAGTTTCAAATATACGTTTATATATAATGAAAATCGAAGAAGTAAACACTATAAGACATATGTTAGTGGTATGTTCACTCCTCAGTCTCCCTTCAGTCACAAGTTTGAGTCACATGGCTTCACCAGACGCAATTGAGTTGTCCCCTGTTAGTTTGTAATATTTCATCCAATATTTTTTTTATGGTTATTGAGTTTTGATTTAAATGGTGAAATATTTCTGGGGCATAATATGTGGCCTATATTTGTATCTCCATCATGAACCACCTAGAAATCCCTTTAAACATACGAATTTACACTTCTCACCATTTGATAAAATGTTTCTCATCATTTAATATATCTTCAGCTAATATTTGAGAAGAATTGGGCCTGGATATTGTATTCAACAGTAATGTCAATGGTATTTCTAGTTTACTTAACCTAGAATTTCCGAGGATGAATTTCAAAAATAGTGTTATTCCAATGTGATTCTTCAAGTACACAAAAAGTCTGAATTGTTCCCAAGGGAATGAGAAACCTGAAAATTAAATATCAATGTAAAATCACGAATATTTTTCATTTTTGGATGTTTTCCAAACATTACCATGTAATATATAATTTTAAAAAGATATAACAATCATAATGTGAAATATTGTTCAATTTGTAAAATGTGCTAAAAATGATGTTTATGAATAATAAAGAACATGAATAATATATATTTAATGAATATTAGTCCCATTCAGTGGAAAATCTTCAACATATTTCATTCTATATTTTATATCCTTCCATCAATAGTATTTTTTGGTGTCTTGTAATGGGATGACCTAATGTAAACCTCACTCTACTAAACCTCTATTTTATACTAGTTCACACTATGTTAAAAGTGTGGGTGAGGAACATGGCCACCGGTGAAGATCAAGAGGGTACTAAAAATCCGTAATTGTGAGGGAAAAGTTACTTTGCCACACTTCATACAATGATACATATAAAATAGACCTCTCATGTTGATGGTTAGAGACATAATGGCTCTGATAGATCTTTAGTCTATATTTTCACCAATTTCATTGTAGTTTATTTAATTTTCATCATTGCATCATATTATATTAACTCACATTCTTTAATTTATTTGAATCAATCATTTCATCACTAAAATTAATTTAATTATATAATTATAAACTGGAATACTATTTATCATCAATCACATATTTTATTTCTCTCTTCATTATTTCAAAATAATTTAATTTGGAAAGTACCCTTTTAATGAAGTTATATTTTGTAAGGGAAATTCACAATCGATTTTTTTTGTAATCTAGAACCAACAGTTATTATTAAAGGATTACTTTTTTTTATCAAATACCTTTTTAAATTATCTTTCAATTTTTTCATCTATACCCCATCAAATTTCAAATATATATTTTATTTTTTCATTAATTTCCAATTCGTATAAAACTCTTTTTTATAGCATCAGTTATTTTATTTCGATGAATCAAATGTCAACCTTTCATAGTAGTATTTATTATCCTATAATGAAAATGGTAATGCATGTGTATGGTTATGAAAAGGGCCTTATGGTGTATTGGGGTGGTCTCTAGTTCTAGTCACCCTGTCTTTCTACACATGTGTGTTTTCATGTTTCTTTGTTGCATTGTATTTACCATCTCTGGTCATGTGTAATATAAAAATGGACACTTAACGAGGTTATGAAATTTTATTTGAACAAAAAAACTATGAATGGTGTGGGCTGTGGTCTTGAAAGAGAGTTCAATTGTTTTTATGGATAATCAAGCTAAACATTTTGGATATTGGTTTAGGCCACACATGAAGGCATAAATAGTGTGATGGAAACTAGATTAGATATACCTTGCTAAGATTTTGTGCGTTTTACTATGAACTCTAGTGAATATATAAGAAGTATTTGTATATGAATCGATGAAATATAAATGGTATAAAGACTATTGATGTATAACCCATTGATTTTCATATATGTATAATAATAAAGCTATTAGAAAATGGAAATATTGGTATCAAATCAATAGAGAAAATAAAAATAAGTTTAGTCTAAATAAATTAAACAAAAATAAAACAAAATCTATCACGAATAGTCAAAATCAATGAATATTTAGAGAAATAAGATGAGATGATGAAAGCTAGTGATGATTTGAAAACAATATTATTTACCATGAAAAGGTAATATCAATAGCTTGGTTTGAAATATATTTTATCATTCATGAAAAAATAACTGCACGAACATCCATGAAATTAATCAGGTCAATCCACCTCTCAATATTATTAGGTTTTAGATTGATGATTATTGCATATACTTATTTAAGGATTCATCGAACCTCAATTTTTTTTTAAAAATTAAAATAAAAAATAATCTTTCTAAATAAATATGCTAATTTGAAAACTAAATTCTATAGGAACAAATTTTTTTTGGTGTCTCACTGATTTTGAGATAATCGATTTGGGATCATATTCTTTAAGCTCATACGATCTACTAGAGATCAACCTATAGAAACTCGAATTGAATTCCATAGGGATGATCTAGGTCTCAAGGAATTGACCATGGGGTTTTCATCATCATTAATTGATACAATACAAATCATTGGTGTTTTAGAAAACTCATCTAAACTCAATTGGATATATCTTCTTTAGTGGTCGACAACTTTTTAATTATCTAGATCATGACACGGCCTTGAAATATTAGTCAGAAACATATAAGCATCCATTCATGGGATCATTCCTCTTTTTTCATCCACATTACAGATCTGAAAATAATTAAGTCATTTGATTATCCATTTGGGATTATATCATATTTTTTAGTTAGGTCAACCTCATTTGGGTTGTGGGATTACTGTAGAATATAAATTTTTCTAAAAGTTAAAAAAAATTTAATTTGAAAATAAAAATAAAAATATAAAATCATAGAATAAAATTTAAATTTTAATCAAATAATAATCATAGAGCTTGAAATCTATCAACACAAATAGAATAATATTTCATAAAAAATATATTGTTTTGATAAGAGTTTATTTTATCACCATGAGGTGATCTTCTCTATTAAAATGATTATTTCAATTTATATCCTTGAAAAAAAATATTTGACCCCAAAATATAATAAAATAAAATCATGGATCAGTTTATAAGTTCATTACCAAAGGAACCACTTTTAGAAAAATATCTTATGAATTATAGTGTTAGAACATGATCAATAATTTTTCTAGATTTGGATTTTTAGGAACATAAAATCAAAAAAATATCCCAGAAAATATGTTGTGAACATATATCAAAATACTTCCCAATCAAAATCCTCTACACTGAAACATTACTTATCATCAAGAAATTACTTCATCAATTTCAATAGAAAATAAAACTTCTCAATATTGAAAACTATAATATACCAAAGTATATGTTTTCAAAAAAAAATCTCAAATGGACTCTTTCAAATTAAATACATGATATCCACTTTAAAATTAAATTATTTTTGTGAAATGATGTGTTCTTGATTTACAAAAATGAATAAAATTGAAAATGTTGAGATGAATTAAACAGACCTCAATTTGCATCCAACTCGTACTTTCAAACATTTACTTACATCATGGTGAGCCAACACAGATAATTAAAATGCTAAATAATTACACAATCTATTTTGATGATAAAAAATAGTAATTACAAGCAATCATAAATAACTCCCCCAACATCATAAGAAAGTAATTAATGGATGAATGATGAAATAGAGGATCATCGTTGATTAATATTTTCATTTCATTGAAAAATTTTATGCCTATGTTATCAGTTTAATTCGTACCATAATGTGTAAATCAATGGATAGATTTATAAAAATCAGAATTTTTTTACAATATAAAATTATATAGAAATGAAAAAAGTGGTTGTGTTTTATTAAATCTCTGGAGTAATAGAGACTATATTTCTATAAGACGAATAATAATATTTAAACATTATATTGTTTCCCAAAAAAATAAAGGTAAAATATTTTAAAAAATAAAATTTATAAAATTCCATGGGTTTTCAAAATGTTCAATACTGAATATATTTTGAAAAAATAAATTCCCCTCCCCTAAAATTAAACCCCAACATTTTCATCAGTATTGGATTATAATTTTAAGAATTTTTTTTTAAAAAATAATTATTATAATTAAATTTAATTGAGATCAAAAAGATCATTCAACGGGTTTAATGTAATTTACACAACATGCCACCGAAATTTTAAAATGTACATGCATTTTTTACATTTAAAAATAGAAATATATTTTCAATTTAGATCATGAAACAACATGTTATAAATTGAATCCAAGAAACAAGAACTTTGAAAAAATACAATCAAACACCCTCAAGAGAGTTTAAATATTTAAGAGGGTGTTAAAAATATATTTCAAAATAGGTTCAAAATAATTTTCAATGATAAATAAATTGATCCAAAACTGACATCCATGACATTAATGAACCAAAAAAATCATTAAATGTTCTATCAGTAAAGGAATTCCACCCACAATTAATTTCCCAAGGTGATTATTTAAAATATAATTAAGGATAATTTGTGAATAATAAAAAAATAGTATTTAATGAACAACGAAAAGTAAATATCCCCTAATAGAGAAGGTTAAAGAACATAAATTCAATCTAACAATCCCCTGTTATGTTTTGAGTAACATTATCTAGTTATAAATTTGTAGCATAAAAAAATAAATTAATAAACATGAAATTATTGAATTTTAATTTCATGAATGTAAATATATAGAGGCAATGTTGGGGGAAGATTAATACAAATTGCTCAAATTAGTAGCACATATGGAAAAGGAAAATAATTAGAACTTCTAATTGAATGTTTGAATGTTCTTCCCATAAGATACATGTAAAATAGTTCCAACCCACCCCTGAATAGTTGAAAAGTAATTAAATATATGAAAAAAGTGAAGGAAATTTATTTAAATTAAAAAAAATAGAAAAAATTTGGGATTCAACCCATGAAAATGTAAATTTAACATTTTTCTGCTTCAATGGACTCTCTATTTGAAAGGAAAAAAGAAAAAACCCATGCCCTTTGACTACCATTCAACACAATGATTCATTAAAAATTCATTAAATAACATTGGCATGTTTTCTTCTCCAAAAATTTAAATAGTTCAATTTTTAAGCACGTAATGAAAATTGAAAGGTCTAGACAACTTGGATTTCAATTATTAATTAATGTGTTCACGATTTGATTTAATGTGGAGATCCTCATGAATAGCCAAAAATTATCTAATCTGAATGTCAAAATCATGAAAAACCTTAGTCCTATATTTAAAAATCCTAAAAGTTTCATTTAAATATGTTCTAATTTCATCTAACTCACTCATGCCAAGTAGTATTCATCCATGTTCAGTATTAAAATAATTTTTTCCCTTCATAGGTAAATATGACTTGTGTTTCAAATCTTAAAGTAAATTATATGACTTCTCAAACAACAACATATATGGAGAAATATTAATTGAGGTTTTGAGTGTAATTTTTAGGCCCATAATTCTTCATATAATTTCTATGTCCAATCCTGACTAGAATTAGATACATTTTACTCTAAAATATACAAAAAATACCTATTGAATTTTCAACATATACACTATATTATGGATGGTATGATCTTTATGTTTCATGGGTAAATCAATAATTATCTATAATTTTTTTTATTTTAAAATTTGTGAAATGATTTATGTTATGAATGATGAAATCCTTAAGCACCCATAATCTTATGAAATTATTCTTTTTAATGAATTTAACCACACTATTAGAATAAATGTTGTATAATTCCATTACAAATAAAAAAATTGAAACAGAATCAACTAACTATATGATATACTCAATCCCATGTGAAGATGGATATAAAAGCATAATGTTAAAGACTCATACATAAAAAATCATAGCAACCAAAATACATTTCTGAGGTAGCTCATGATTTTTTCCAACATCTATTAACCATTGAAACATGTTACATCCCCAAAATATACTCATAGAGTCCTTCCAATTTAGTCTTTATTCCCAAGGTCAAATATAATACCTCTCTAAGTAACATTAGACCAATTTGTCTATGTAACTTTTATTATAATATTCATGTCGTTCTTATCAATAGATGAATGGTCTATCATATTCCAAGACCAATATTATAGGAGAAGAATGGTTTTTTAATGGGGGAAGTATCTCAGGGTATATTGGGATTTCCAAATAAATGGTTGAGGATATAAATAAAAATATGCTTGGATCTAATGTGGTGGTCAATGTGGACATGGAAAAAGATTATGAGAGGATGGAATAGATCATCATCATAATGAATATAAGGAAATATGGGTTTCGTGAATGGTTTTGGGATCAATAATTCATATTCTATTCATTCCCATGGATTTCTATCTCTGTAATGGGAAATGGATTTGGTTTCTCCAAATATGACTATTGTGAAAAGAAAGAGAATATGTTATATCATGTGCTTTTAATTTTGGATTAGGAGGCACTCGTAAGGAATTTTAATGGAGGAATAGAGGCTAGAAGGATCACTTATTTTGAAGGATCACGCATTTTGATCAACTTATGTTTTTTTGAGGATTTTAGATTCTTAGTTAATGGGAAGAAATCATAAATCTACTATTTTTTGAAGGTCATGTCATTCAATGAATGTTTGAGCTGGAAAAGACTCAATAAATGAAAAAGAAATGTTTATATCTCAACGAAGTGTTCAAGATGTCATGCTAGTTTGATGCAATACAGTCTCAATATAAGGAGGTGTCTTCTTCAATTGGTTTAAATTACTTCTCCCATTTCATATTTTATAATTGAAAATGTTATTTTTGGTGATATCATCAATCAGATTTTGGTGGAAATTTAGAACTGAAAAAAATGTTCATCTCATTTTGTGGGTGGATTAGTTCGATCAATTATGTACTCAAATATATTCTTATGCATGTGTTATACATTATCATGACTCATAAGGGGACCATATAAATGTTTGAAAATTTAATGATGAACTTTTAATGGGATGAAACATAGTCAGGACATTATCATTGGGAACCATGGAAGCATATGGATAGAACAATTTATGAATGTGGAATTGAGTTGTTTAATGATTGGGAAACATTTAATTCCATATAAGAGAGACTTGAATGGGATATTATCGAAGGAAAGGCTCTATGGCCGAAGTTCAAGATAGAGGAATAAGGGGATGTATAGAGAGAATTTATAGGACAATCCAAGAACCTAAACCATTTAGCATGCTACATGAGGTGTGAAATAGAAGCATCAGATGTAAATATTTAGAGAAATCAATTTTCGGAAGAATATCTAGTTAGGTAAACTATTGTATTTCCTGGGGTTTCTATCTATGATAACTTCATTTAAAAAGTATATCCATTTATTTACTTTTATTAACACCACCCTAAACCCTATAGAGAATTATTTTTAGGGATATCATGTAGATTTATCAACCAGACTGGTGTATTTTTTTCTAGATCAACATTAGGGTGGATTAATTACAATGACTTTAGAAAAATATCTCATGTAAGATGTGATATAGGCTATTTTTTTGGAAATACTATGGTGCATATATTATCAGGATTAGATGAACTTTATTGTCTGGAGACTAAGGAACCAAGTTGTTCCCATGTATGAGAATGTACAAAAGAATGTTGTTATCATGGATTCACATTGTTTTTTATTCTTCACAATAATAGTAATAATCATTGAATTATTATATTATAATGACTAGGCGACAAGGACCATAGATTTCATATGATCATCTATGAATTTTCCTGATAGTGAGGTGTCTTTTTAGGAGTTCCTTGAGACATGGTTCTTTAGAGATGGACAACATGGAATGAGGGAGATAATTTGGTCATTTTATTTCTCTGTAATGTTTAGGGTTCATTAGGAACT
Source organism: Viscum album (assembly GCA_963277665.1). Lineage (NCBI taxonomy): Eukaryota > Viridiplantae > Streptophyta > Magnoliopsida > Santalales > Viscaceae > Viscum > Viscum album. The sequence goes on from OY728152.1 coordinate 1,773,475,213, forward strand.
CAAAACATGGATTTCTATGGAAAACCACACTCCATCTGCCTTATTCATTTGTGGGTTGGGCGCTGATGGTGGAGATAGGGGCCCTCATTATGGGTGGGATTTCCTATTGTATGTTTATGATGATTTTTCCCTGTCTCTTTAAGAGTATGAATGCTGACCGGAATTACCATGGTAGATGGGTGAGTTGGATGACACCCATTAGGGGGATGATGCTGAACATGTGAGGATCACATATTTCTAATTAAATGAGAGGTGGCGGCCTAGTAATAGATAGTATGGGATCAATGATTCTATGTGTTAATACCTTTTAAGGGTAAGGTACATCTATGGGATATGATGCATGAGATATGGTCACAAATTTTATGCTTTTAAACATTTCAAAATTCGTATTAGTGAGGTTAAATCAAATTCTCTAGTGTAAATTATATTTATTCCGGGGAAAGATAACCCTCTATGAGAGTTATCCTACTTTATTAGGAATTTTATAATCCTTATTTACTAGGATATTCATGTTTTCCATACCTATAAGGATTTGAATTTCATGTTTGATGACATAGCCTATAAATGGATTCTAAGCGATATATTTTTTTATAAACTAGTTTGAGGTTTGTTTATAATGAATTTAATCACATTTAAATGGGATATTTTCTTGGTCTCTGTTATTTTCATTTTTCTTAAGCCTAACAAAACTATGATGTTTTCTATTTTATGATTTTGTTTTTTTCAATTATGAAAATAAAATATTATTTTGAGTTATCTCCATAGGATCTATAGTTTGTGTACTAGACAACATAGTAAATGAATTCCAACTAAATTTTCATCTATTTACTTATCTTTGATATCAAAATTAAAGTAATGCTATAAAATTACCCATATAATCTATCTGGGATTTTTCTATTTTCTAGATTAAACTTATTTTAAGACAATATCGTATGTGAAATCTATGTCTTCTGATCCTATTAGGTACTACCTAATATTTTCCAAAGAAAGAACTATATCTAACAACCCCCTCTGAGTAGTGCTGTAATTTAATTTGGATTTATCTTTAAATTGGTTATCATAGTACAAAAAATGTAATTTACTAGAATTCTAATATCCAAAACTAACTTCTATATCCACATCATAAGCATCAAATATATGATAAAATAGAAACTTCTAATTATCTATAGTTATTATGGGTGAAAAAAATGATTTTCTGCTTTGGAGGATTAAAATATTGACAACGTTTTTATAAAATTTGTATAGTGTATCTTCCCATAATAGTTTGTAAATATGCCTAATGTTTTTTAAAAAACATTTCATGAGTCTCTATAAAAAACCAATCATGGACTAGAAAACATCTTTCACCTTTAACATTCATAAAAGGGGGAGGCCTCCAAATGAATTCAATCTTAGAGTTATTAACTTTTATTCTCCTCATAGAAACCTTATGAGAAAGTATAATGAAAATGATAACCATGATATTTTTTTTCTACCATTTAAGAAAATATTTTCCTAGAGAAATCTCTTAAAAATGATCCACATTATTCCAGAAAATATATCAAATTTACATCTAAAAAAAGAAAAGTAATCCATGAAAACCAAAAGGTTATTATCAACAATACATGAAAAAAATATAATCTTGATTCTTTTAATGGTAGTCAATATGCATAATAATACCAATGGAATTTACCAGTAATAAAATTCCTCAATTGGGCAGTGAAGCTTATTTTAACCATGTCCACTAGAGCTCTGGGGATCTAGTTGTAACCAAAATACCCATCTAGAAAACATAAAAAATCATTTCTATGTAAACTCCCAAGAATTTTATCTAAAAATGGACTTAGAAAATGATGTTTTATATTTAAAAATAATAATATTTCTATAATCCATACAGACTCCCCACTTGGTGAATTTACTAACATAAAATTGATCATTCATTTCATTTGTAACAATACTAAGTCATATCTTCCTGTGAACTACTTAGACCTGAATGACCCATGATGTAATAAAATTTAGATAAATGATATCATCTTATAGAAACCTAATTACATATTCTATCAAAATCTCATTATGTCTTGGATTTATCATTATTATATCTTCAATGTCTAGTTTATAATTAGGTTTCATATCAATATTATGCATAAAAAATGGGCACATTCCATTAATGTCATAAATGGTCCATTTCATGGATGATTTGTAATTATTAGAACTGAAAAGTAGCCTTTCCTCTGGGTTATTAATAACTAATAAGAAATAATTATTGGGAGTGATGTCCTCTAATCCAATAATGAATATTTCATGTGTGATGAATAATGTTTGAGCTCATGTCATGGGAGTGATGTCCTCTAATCCAAAAAATGTTTGAGCTCATGTCATGGGAGTGATGTCCTATAATTATTGGGAGTGATGTCCTCTAATCCAAAAATGTTTGGGAGTGATGTCCTCTAATACAAAGAGGATTATTTTAATCCATTCAATGTCTTGAATTGGTTTTTAGATGTTTTTAATGAAACTGTAAAAATTTTGAATAATCATTCACTAGTATCTATGAAAATGTTATGTAATTTTTTTAATTGGGAAAATTCTTCTAAAGAACTCTTAATAAACTTATAAATCCCTAGAACTGTAATTTTATATGTGTTAAATTTTTCCCCAACATGAAGAGATATGCAATAAAGATCAAGAAATGTAACCAAATATTAATTTTTAATGATTTTTAAAATGTTGGTAAAATAATTTTCAACGTCCACATTAGTTCCTATAGTTAATGATTTTATAAAAAATAAATCATTGTGATTAAATGAGAAATAAAATTATTACATAAAAAATTGGATTATTTCTCACCAAATATTTGTTCTTTCACATTATTGAAAACACAAAACACTTCATTTAGTTTAACATACTTAAAAAATAAATATATAATTTTCCATAACGATAACATATCATCTAGAGGATATGATGGGCCTAACCAAAATTATTTTTACTTCTTGGTGACACTCCATATCTAGAATAAGAAACTAGGTAGGTACGAACAACTTACCAACTCCCGCAAACTGGTTATCTACAATTCCAATTAAGTGTGAGAATGATCAATTATCTAGATACAAAACAACAGTGTTAGGATAAAATTATCCTAATCACAACAGATGAAATAGTGAGTAATAAAGTATATTTATTATCATTAAATGGTTACAAAGTCATTTCAAATTTTCTATATTCCCCAAGGTTCTTGGAATTCCAATACTCTATTGGTATTTATGTTTTGTTGGTTTTTGGTTTTGGAGAAAAGGATTGTACACTTCTATGAGGCTATATGTATTGAATTCATCCATTATTTCCTTATATGTAACAATATTATTAATAGATTTTATATTTGAATAAATAAAAATTAATTATTTTATTAAATAGATATTCACATTAAATATATTGGCAATTAAGAGGAATTTGAGGAATTTATGTTTTTTTTAATTTTAGTTTTTTAAGGATAGTGATGGGTGAGAAAAAATTATGAATAAAATAAGGCATTTAAATTGTTTCATCTACATGACATTCTTTTCATTTATTTCTTTATTATTTTATAATGTTTCTCTTCAATTTATTTATGTTAATAATTTTGGTTTACTTGAGATTCAGTAGTGTAGTATGCATATCTAGATTCAATAATACCCAAATTTCCATGGATATATTAATCCAGATTCTCTATATTTGAGCTCATGGACTCATATCTAATATCCAATTATGTTATTAAACTACTCTTCGTGACCACAACCATTAATATTTCTATATTGTTCATTTCAATGTTGTTAACAAGCTTACCATTATCGTATGAAATAATGATTATATTTAATTTGTTAATGTGTAGCTCTATGTTATGTATTCTAGTACCAGTTTTGACATTTTAAGAATCATGATGAGTGTTTTTTATATAAAATTTAACAATAAGCTATTGAATTATATATTTTATATCATCTTGTGGGTAATATGTTTCAATATTAGTTTGAATATAAAATTTTTTCATTTAATGATTTTGAAAAACAGAGGTTATACGTTTCTATATATGAATTCATTATTATCTCTAAGATAAAATGGGATGGATCATAAATCTAAGATTGTAATTATTTTAAAATTAAAAAACAATAGGTTGAATCCTTATATTACATCCCAAAAAATTCACATCATCTAGTTGTTAGGTTTGCATATAAAAGTTTATATAAAATGTATATGAGTGTCGAAAAATATCATATTGTTGAAAATACTAACAAATAAATTGGTTATGACTTTTACATACCACATGATTAATTTTTTTTACATTTTTTTTATAAGGGTTTTTTATTATATTATTTAGATTAGCTAACTGGGCAATAATCTTTGTCTATGAAACAATATTATTCACTCCACTATATACTGTTATTCTCCTTGAATATTTATGTTTTCAGTTAAGAGAAAAGGCATTAATTGTTTTTCATAGTTATTCCACAGTTTTATCAATGTAATTCTCTCTAGCATACAAGTATTCCAGGTTCTGACTAAAAGGTTAAAAAAATTTATACTAAGAATCCATAGGTATGTGGGAAGGGAGATAGTGAAAAATATAATGCATATTGATGTCCCAAACCTATCACAAACATCCTGAAAGGGCCGTTCATCCTATTAAAGAATCTAGTAATATATTTTCTATGTTCTACCTTATGTATCATTGCATAAAATTTCTCAATGAAGGATTTTATAAATTGTTCACATGTTTGAAATTTTTTTTCATCAAGAGTCAAAAAAATTCCATAATTTTCCCATTATAATAAAAAAAGGAAAACACCCTTTTTCATTTACTTTTCTCTTATCCCATAGTGTGGATGTTCTTGCACTATATTTTAAAAATCCTTAATAAAGGATAAGGTTTCTTTATTACGAATTTCATTAAATTTATGAAGTATTTAATGGTGATATTATTTCATATCATAGATTCAGGATCTGTGTGTAAATATATTTGATGATGGATTTCTTAACAAATGAAGAATTTGGTAATTCCTCATCCTAGTCCATTAATTATGAGGAATAATTTCTATTTAAAACCATTGTTCATTGATATAAGTATATCTACCTCTCAGATATTCTATTTTATGAATTTTTTCATTCCATATTCTCATAAATGATTTAAAATTTCTATATTTAGTGGATTATACCTTGAAAAATATGTCTTCTGTGCATTCATTATAAAAATAAATATAAGTTTCCATCACCATGAAACATATTAATTTTTTCTATAAAATATTTTTGATTTATTTTTTAAAATATTTTAGAATCTAAAATTTTAATATCTTTTGTTTTTTATATTATTTTTTTCTTCTGGAAATTTGAATCCTTCCCCAAAAATGATGCCAAAAATTTAATAGAAAGTTCATTTAATGTCGAAAATATTAATCCTAAAAAAATATAGAACAATTAATACATTGATTTTAATCTATTAGGAAGGAAAATTGAAGCAATATCCACAGATGAAAAAAAAGACACAAGAATAGTTAACCATAATAAATATTTTGAGAAAAAATTAAGAAAAAGAATGTTGATGATGGTTCGAATTTAATTTTAAGTGGTATGTGTAACATCCTAGGTAAATAAATATTATGATATTTTCATATTAAGTAATATTTGTGAATTAAATAAAATTTTTAATTTAAAGGGGATGCAATGTTCAATATCATACCTGGCATGCAATAATGAGTTTCTTTGAAATATCATGTTGCACACAATGCTGAGTCACACTGAAAAAAATAAAAATATAAAATTATTTTAAATGGAAGTTAATGCACAGCCTTTGTATTGGTAAGAATGAACATAAATAACTAAAATATTATTATACATGGTGGTAAAATGTTTTTACATTAATCCTATACAATTTAGAGTCTTAAAATGTTAATGAATCCAATTTTAAGAATATATACTCTAATATTCATTAAAAGGATGACTTACAACCTTTTGATGGATAACCCTTTTTAATTCTCATTTTGTCACTTTTCTATGTTATATTTGAACAAATAAAATTATATTTTGAAATAGTGACATCAAAATTTACTCTGGGTGAAAATTTGGTATTTTTATAATGATGTTAATTATTTAGTGAATAGTGAAAATAATACATTTTAATTCAAAATTGAATTTTAATATAATTTATTTAAAGGGATAGATTATCATTTTAGATGGTTATAAATTGTAATTAGATTATTTTTTAACCATATAATCCAATATTTGTAATTGGATGTAATTACACTTTGAAAATGGAAATAAAAAATGTCTATCATTTGATAGTTATTATTTCTTAAAAAATGGTTTTATGTTTTGAAAACTGGAATTGATTTTAAATTAATTTATAAAACATTTGTGTTCTGAATTTGGAATAATGTATTCCATATTTGGAATAAGGAGGTAAAATTTTTGTAAATAGGTAACTTTTATTTTTAGAAATTAGGAATAGTATGTTAAGTAAATATTTTTATATACCATGGTAAAAAGCTAAATGTGGTAAATAAGTGTGAAAAAATATTATAATATTATTAAATTACACTATTTTGTGTCCTAATCATATTGGATGATAAATTGCTCAGCATGGGCATCCTTGGGTCGATTTTGGGACCCCATGGAGCCACCTGAATGGCAAAATGACACTATAAAAATTCATTTAATGTTAAAGAAAATATAACATAAAAATATATCTCTTAGTAAAATAATTTTTATATTCGATTATCTAAGTGATATTTCCAACAATAAATATTCATTATAAATATATAATTTTTTCCAATATCATTGTATTTTATTTATAATTTATAGACATCAAATAAATTTCTGTTTGACATAATGATGATGTACTGGTAACCTCATTAATGAAAGATTTTAATGAATAAAATTATAATTATAAAAAAAAATTATTTTGAAACATTTTATGCCATCCATGAATTTTAGAGATACATATAACGTCTTATCTTTTAAATAATGAAGATATTTTTGAAATAATCAAGTTGTTTTGGATTTTTTTTAAAATTTTGATATTAATAGTTTATGAATTGACATAAATGAGTTTTTAATATAAATACGATTTTATTTAATGTAAAAATAATCCTAAAAATCAATGATTTGAAAAACTGACATATATGATGTTAACAATTTTATAAATGATCCATTTTGGGTTGATTTCCTTTTTATTGTAAATACCTTAACCATATAGAATGAATATACAAGAGGACATGGTAAAAGTAAAATTAGTTAACAATGTGCTTAAGATAAAACATAAGGTTAATTTTATTCCCTAAACATGCCTCAAAACCAATTCGATGAGAGTATTTTGAACAATACACACCATAGATTCTAATTAAATGAGTTGGGGACCTTTTTTAAATGATAATCAGTTTATAATAAAATAATATTTTCATACATTCTTAATGAGCCCCTCCTCCCCTTATAAATTTTTTTCACCTATAACCCTTACTAACAACTATAAATCCCCCTTGGATCATCCAAATGCTACCCAAATAAGTTCCCAACATCAATTATTTATTCCAAGAATACTAACATTAGGAATAAGGAACCTCAAGAAAGCCTTTTGTTTCAATCCAATGGGATTTAACCGATTTTAAGGTAACGTCTTTTATAAGGGACCTCAAGAAAGCCTTTTATTTCAAGTACACTTCCACAATCCTCGACCTAATGTATACGAAAATATTGTTTCTGTGGAGGGTGAATTACTGCCTCATGAAATCATGATTGTTCAATTATCTCCTACCACCTCTCATGGTGGCCATTATTATGGAACTGTATTTATATGTTATATAAATCTTATTTATATTATCTCTATTATTCTATATTTTTCATTTATATAATACATTTATGGTTTCCATAATGGGTAAATACGAAAATTTCATATGAGTAAATGCGGACTGTTGCCCCCATAAAGTGATATGACTAGTTCATGCCATACAAGGAACATATAAAGGTTGAAATTAATGAAATTATATATGATATTATATTGGAATTACAATCTACTTATGTATCATTATGTTTTCATTCCATTAAATAAAAATACAAATGAAAGTAGCGTTAATGTGTACGTATGGCTTACTATTTGCATGAACGGTGCATTTCATTTCTTGTCACTAAATGTTATGTACTATTATAAATACATACATACATATATATATTGGAAATTTATGAGATACATGACATATAAATCATGAATATCATTCTTATGATAATGGAATTTTTACCACATATACTACTTGTAATTATAAGAAGTTCATTTTTGACTCAAGATCCAAACATCGACAAAATGTACGATATGAAAACAAATAACTAATTTTTTTGAATGTTAATAAGTGATATAAAAGGAATAATAAATATTAAAAAGGGTCTTAAACAAGTATAAATTTAAATATTTTTATTATTTAGCAAGAACAAGGAACATAACTAATGATTCAAACTCAAGGTATGGTAAATTCAAAACCCAATGCCGATCCATTTGTATAATATTCTACTTCTTGATTATGTTATGCTATGATTATGTGAAAACAACCTTTTTTCTTATATTGTATTAGTACATTAATTATGTGTACCTTTATTCAATACCCATAATATATCTATTTTATTTAAAAATGATATTAGTAAAGGACTATATCTAAATCACCTTCATTGAGGCATATTTTGATTTATTCATATCTTTCTTTTATACGGTGTAAAAACTTCTTTAACTATTCATTTCATTAAAATGGAACTTTTTTCTACATATATTTTTAGTAAATGACAAAGGAATTATTTTTTTAATGCATGTTGTGACAAAGACCTTTCCACAACCGCACACATTATTTGATATTTTCCATCTTTAAAATGTCGTATTGTCTTAAAAGGAAAATTATTACCATATGCTCTTTTATATTTTTTTGGTATTGAAAATGGTTTGGATAATGGATTGGTTATGTCAATATATTTAAATTATATATTTTGATTGAAATATGGAAATATTATCTTTCCTTTATGTTTGTTTTATGTGTTATGAATATGTTATGGTTCTGGGGAATTGTTTACATATATGGGTGGTTCCCTGATAAACCTAGGGTGGGTGAACCCAAGATATCACTCCAATGCATTAGGTACAAGACAGAGGTAAACATTAATGTTTCTTCAAACAGATTTCGGGAATATATTGGGATGTGTATTCCAAATGTAACTCTCTGCATAGTAAGAAAAGCTACAACATAAGTATGTTTTGAATTCCATGATTTAACTATATGATTTATTATTTCATTTCATATTCATAAATTCTATGATCTTGTGTGTTATGTTAATGATTAAAAAGTATGATTTCATTGACTTGTATGTATTTATGGACTAATGGTTTCTTTCCATATTTTAGAACCCTTACTGATATTTTTATTCTCCTCCCTAGATATTTTAAAAAAAATTCCCCGGATATAAGCTAGGGTAAGAGAAAGATAAAATTTAATATGATTTATATGAACAAAAGAATTCTTTTTTATCTTAAGAGTTTTAATTTTATGAAAAAATAGATACTAATTAGAAATGTATACATTATAATATTTGAGATGTAATGTAATATTTATGGCCTAATTATCTAAAACTCTAAACCTATTAAGATCATCAATATGAATTATTGACTTAATTAAAAATTATGTAACATTTAAAGTCAGGTCATTACAGTGGGTATTAGAAGGACTTTTATATAACATTATGAGGTAAGAAATTATTATATTAATAATTTATTTTTTTAAGATTCAAATGATATAGCATTTATAGATTACAATGTGGATTCGCCTAAGATAATTCTGTCTATAGAATTGTTTTCTCTAGAGGAAATAGGGCTGTAATGTGGGGATGACGTACATAGGGAAATGATCGTCAAAATCTGTATCTAGAGATGGTAGAAAATAGAATTGAACAATTTTTTGCAGTGATGGCTCAGTAGACTCAGGTGAAAAATGGTGTTTGTGTTTATTGATGAAATTTTTATATATTAGATTAGTAAAGTGTTACATGAAAGTCATTTAGAGTTTATCTTGGAAACCTTAAGAGAAAAAAAAAGTATGGAAAATTCAGCAAGTGTGAGTTATGGTTACAAAATATTTCATTCCCTTGTCATATTGTCTCAAAAAATTCCACTAATAATGATCCTTTTAAAAAACGTTGATGAATAATGGCCAAGAAACACAAATATAACTAAGATTTGTAGCTTTCATGTAATAAATGGTTATTAATGGAGGATTGTTGAAATGTTTTCACTATTATCAAGCCCAATGAATATATTTACTGAAAAAGATGTTATGTTCATTTTGACAAAAGAATATGATTATTGTTTTTATGAATTGAAAAGAAGACGGGTGAATGCTCTAGTTTTGGAACTGCCTTCTAGAAATCATGAGTTTGTTATCTACAGTGATGCTTTGTTGAAAGGACATTCTTATATTCTAATGTTGAATGATCGTGAAATTTTTTATGCTTCATGATAGTTGAAACCTCATGAGTTAAATTACCCTTCACATGATTTGGAAATAGCTTTTGTTGTTTTCGATTCAAAAATTTCGAGGCATCATACGTATGGAGTAAATTGTGAAATATAAAATTACCCAAAAATGTTAAATTATATATTCAATTAGAATTAATTAAACACGAGACAGAGGAAAAATTTTGAATTAATCAAGGGTTATGATTGGATGAATGATTACCATCTTGGAAAAGAAAATAATGTGAATGATGTATTAAGACGAAAGAGTAATTCTAAATTAACTATTTTATGTTTGGAACAATATATTATAATTAAATATTTGATGATCTTTAGCATAGAAATTTTTGGTGCAAAAAATTCCACTGTTTTATTTCAGGTGTAAGTGAAATCATCTCTATTACAAAGAATTAAGAAAGCGAACAATGAAGACATTGAGATGTACAAAAATGTAGTGTTGGATCAGAAGGGTATGTTTAATGATTTTAAAATTGATAAAGAATGTATTTTGAGATTTGGGAAGATATTATGTCTGCCTTGTGATTCACAGTTAAGAATGAGTTGTTATGTGAAGGACATAGTTCTCCGTTTTATGTTCATCTGGGTTGTGCTATGATGTAAAAATTCTTTCGTGAGAATTACTTATGGGATGGAATTAAAAGAGATATTGATAATTTTTTTTTGTAGTTTCTGACATGTCAATGGGTTAAAGAAGAGAAGTAGTTATGGAAAACGATGGTTCAGCCTAAACTAGTTCCATAGTGGAAATATGAAAATATATCCATGGATTTCATTTTGGGATTATCAGACACTTATAGAGGCAATAATGAAATCTGGGTTGTTGTTGATCGATAGACCAAATCTACTCATTTCCTTCCTATTTTAGACAATTCATCTCTAGATCATCTTTCTCAGTTGTAAGCTAAAGAGATAGCCATGTGTCATTGAGTTACCCTCCCCATTTTATGAGATCATGTTCCCGTGTTTACTTCTATGTTTTGGAAAGGCCTTCAGAGGTCTGTGGGTACTGAATTAAATTTTAGTAAAACATTTCATACTAAATCAAATGGGTAGTCAGAAAGAACAATTCACACAATGGATGATATGCTACATGATTTCTCAATGAATTACCAGGGATATTGGGACAAACAACTTTATTTGGTTGAATTTTCATATAATAGTAGTTTTCTTTCTAGTTTAAAGATGGCACAATTTGAGGCATTATATGGAAAGTAGTTTTAAATTACATTTGTTAGGGAAGAAGTAGACGAAAAAAAATTTGGGACCATAATTAGTATAAGAGATGGACGAGAAATATTATTTCATTCAGAAGCACAATAGAACCGTAAAGAGAAAGCCGAAAATGTTATGCAGATAATTGAAGGAAGGATAATTTTTTTGATGTAGGTGATCTTGTCTTTGCCAAAGTTTCTTAATGGAAAAGTTAGATTCATTTTGTAAAGAATGTAATGTTGAGTCCATGGTCTATGGACCCTATGAACTCTTAAAAAAATATGGATTACATTCCTAAATAGTGGCTTTACCTCCATGTTTATCACATTTAGAGAACATTTTTAATGTTTCAATGTTGAGAATGTATATGCAGGATCCATTTCATGTTTTGAGACTAGAGGTAGTTTAGTTGGAAGAGAATCTTTCTTATGAGGAATAACTAGTCAATATTATTAATAGAAAGGAGAATGTGTTACAGAATAAGGTAATTCATTAGCTAAATTATTTATGGAAAACTCATATGGTTGAAGAGGTAATGTGGGAATCAGAAAATTCTATTAGGGAAAATACCCTCACTTATTTGATAAGTGACTAGAATAATGGGGACGCCATTCCCAATAGGTGAAGGATATAACATCCCACGTAAATAAATAATATGATATTTTCATATTTATTTTATTTGTGAATTATAGTCTAATTTTACTTTAATGGGTATGTTCTGTTTGATGGCATACCAAACACACAATAATGGGTTTCTCTGAAATCTCATGTAGCATAAAATGCCAAGTCATATTTATAATAATAATAATAATAATTTTATTTTAAATTTTAGTAATCTCCTAGCCAGTATATTGGTGGAAAATAAAATAACTAACTTCAATATGATCATACATGTTTTTAAATGTTTTTAAATTTATCCAATAAAATATAGATGCTTAAAATGAGAATGAATCCTATTTTAATCATAAATATTATAATATTCTTTAAAAGGATGGTTTACCCCCTTTTGATGGATAACCCTTTTTAAATCTCGTCATTTTCACTTTTATATGTTATATTTGACAAAATATTCTTATTATTTAGAATCAGGACATCAAAATTTACTTTGGATGGAATTTTGTTATTTTTCAGACAATGTAAATTTTTTTAATGAATAATGACAAATACTGCATTTTAATTGGAAACTTATTTTTAATTTCACTTATTTATAGTGTTAGATTATAATTTTAATTAGTTCTAAACTGTAATTATATTATTTTTTTACCATTTAATCAAATTTTGATCATTGGACATAATTTCACATTGAAATTGAACATAAACAAATGTTAATATTCTAATAATTATTATTTCTTAAAAACACCGTTTTTTTTGACAACAGTAAATAATTTGAAATTAATTTACACAAATTTTATGTGTTGAATTTGGAAAAATGGAATCCATATTTTGAATTAATATTTTTAAATTTTGTGAATAGGTAACATTTATTTTTAGACATTATGAATAGTAACTTCAGTAAATATTTAATTTACCATGGTTAAAAGGTAAATATGGTAAATAATGGTGAAAATTAATATTATAATAATATTAAATTACACTATCACAATTCCAAATCCAATTTCCAGATACATATCTGTCAATGGGAATCCTTGGGTCTATTTTGGGACTCCATGGAGCCACTTGTATGTGAAAACGACACTTTATAATAATTCAATTAATGTTAAGTAAAATATAACATAAACAAATACCTTATAGTGAAAAAATTTGTATAATGGATTATATAAGTGTTATTTTATACTATAAATAGTAATCATAAATCTATCAAGATTCTTACATCATGGTATTTTTGTTTTAATTTTTATAAATCAAATTAATTAATTTACTTATGACACAATGATGATGTAATGATTACCTCATTAATGAAATATTTAAATATATAAGATTATTATTATTAAAATAAATTTATGTTTTAACTTTTTTTCCCATCCATGAATTTTATAGTTAATTATATCGTTTTATATTTGAATTAATGATTTTTTAAAATAATTATGATGTGTTTGATTTTTTATGATTCTTGATATGAAGTGTTTATAAATTGACACAAATGAGTTTTAAAATTAATACTATTTTATTAAATGAAAAAATAATCCTAAAAATCTAATACTCATCCACCTAACATATATTGTGTTACAAATTTCATTAATCATCCATTTTGAGTCACTTGGCATTTTATAATAAATATATTAACCAAATAGTATGAGTTTACAAGAGGACATGGTAAATGTTATACTAGTTAACAAAGGGTTAATGATAAATATAAGCTTAATTTTATGCCCTAAAGTGGTCTAAAACCCATTTACTAAGATGAATTAAATCAATATTATCCTTATGTTAAAATTAAATGAGTTTGGGATCTTTTGAAATTTAAATTCAGTTTATAATAAAATATTATTTTCAAACTTTCCTAAAGAGACACTCCTTCCATTTATAAAAATCCATCACCTCAAACCCTTACTCACACCTCTCATGCCCCATTGGTTCATCCAAAAAATAACCATATAATATCCAAATATCCATCTCTTCCTCCTATAATCCTTACTTTAGGTATTAGAAACATCAATAAATCCTTTATTTCAAACCAAAGTGAGTAAAATGATTTAATGGTAACATCTTCCCTCATGTTATATTCTTTTATTTATCTTCCCCACTCAATGTTATCTTTTAATTAATTGTAAACATAAAAAAATAGTATCTTCAATATAATATCTTCTTTTTATGTAAATTATTCTAACTACACATTCACAAACCACCATCTAATGGATATGAACATACTATTTCTGTGGACATCGGATTACTGCCTCACGAAACGATGATTGTTTAATTATATCCTACCACCACTCATGGTGGAAATTATGAAGGCACTATATTTATATGTGATATATATTATATTAATATTGTGTCTATTCTTTTCTATTTTTCATTTGTAGCATTACATTGTGGTTTCCATAATTATTAAATATGATAATATCATTTGAGGAAGTGCAGAATAGAACCCACTCAAAGTGATATGTCTCGTTCATGAAATACGTAAAACATATAAATGTTATAGTTAATGAAATTATATATTATATTATACTGGAATTATTATTTTCCTAAGTATCATTATGTTTTAATTCCATTACATAAGAAATAAAAATGAAAGTAGCTTTCATGTGTATATACGGATTACCCTCTCTATTTACGGTGCATTTCATTTTTTTCACCAAATATTATATACTATTATGAATAAAAATATATATAAAATGGAAATATATGATATATAAGATATCTTAATAATTAATATCATTATGGGAATGATGGACTTTGGACCACATGGTGAACATGTAATTGTAAGATGTTCATTTTTGACTGATGATCCGAACATCGACAAAATGTTCGATATGAACTCAAATTAATAAATAATTGTTGTAACAAGGTAATTAGTGATATGAAAGAAATAATAAATTTAAAACAATTTGACTCAAGTAGATATTAGTTTACTATTATTATTTAGGAAGATCAAGGAATATATGTGATGATTCAGACTCATGTAAAGGGAACTTATTAACCAAATTTCCATTCTTAGGGTTAATATTTTACTTCATTATTTTTTCAAGCTATTATAATGTGTTAAATAACTTATTAAACTCTATTATTTGTGTATAATCCTTTCATATACCTATAATGAATACACATAATCAATATATTTTATTTTCAAAATTATCACTGTAGGGACTTCGTCTCAATCTCCAATCCTTGAGGTATATTTTGATTTATACATGACATTATTTTATAGGGTTTATAAACCCCTTTTACTTTTCATTTAATTATAAGTGAATATTTTTCAACATATAATTGTACTAAATGACAGAGGGTATTTTTATTTTCTAATGTACATAGTGATAACGACCTTTCCACCACTGTGAGTGTTATTTTATATTTGGTTCCAAAACAATATGTAATTTTTTTAAAGAGAAAATAAATACCATATACAATATTGCGTATTTTGGTATTGAAAATGCTTTGGATAATGGGTTGGTTATGTGAATATATTTAAATGATAAATTTTGATTTAAATGTCAAAATATTATCTTTCATTTATGTTTTTTATGTGTTATGAATATGTTATGGTTCTTGGTCATTCTTTTTGTATATGGATTCTTCTATGATATGCCTAGAGATGGTGAGCCCGTGATAGATCTCTAATGCATTGTGTAATGTGATGGAGGTAACATTAATGTTTATCCTAATATATTTAGTGAATTTACTGTGATAGGTATTCAAATTGTAACTCTCTACGTAGCTGTGTAAACTACAACATAATTATGTTATGAATGCCAGATGTTATCTTTATGATTTATGATTTCTATTTTTAATTCAAAAATCATATGATCTTGTGTGGTATATTAGATATTGAAATTTTTTATTTCATTGACTTGTATATATTGTTTCACTAATGTTTTATTTCCTTGTTTTATAAACCTTATTGAGCTTTTTATTCTCATCCCATGTAATTGGAATGTTTTCCATGGGATATAAGGTAGGTTAAGAGAAAGGAAAAATTCATGATGATTTATATCAAGAAAAGAATTATTATTTTATTAATTTAAGAGTTTTTATTTTATAAAAAAATGGATAATGAGTTGAATTGTCTACATTGAAATATTTGAGATATAATTTAGTATTTATGGACCAATTCTCTAAAAATATAAAGCTGAATAGACCATAAATGTGAATTATTTACTTAATTTAATATTATGTAATTTTTTAGGTCGGGGCCTTACAATAAGGATGAATGAAAAATGATAATGAGAAACAAATGATAAATAAGTGAAATCATGGGTAATTTCAATTGCTTGTCTTGAAATATATTTCTTCATTCATAACAAGTGAATTTCTTATTCCTTAAAAAAATTAATAATGTTAATACATTTTACCGATTATGTATCTCAGCGATGGATGATTCCTATATATCAACACTTCAAGATTCATTCAAAATCAATACATAATGAAAATTCAAGTAGAATTGATCTTATACTAACATTCTATCATGTTTAAAATTAATTTCTAGAGGTTCATATAATTTTTTAATGAAATTGTTACATGAGGAAGTAAAGACAAAAATAGACAATCTTATACCCTATGTATAATTTTTCCATGAATAATTTTGAAATCAATAATATGGTAATTATAGATCAAGGTCAAAATAAATAAGAATAATATGTGAAGTATTCCCATGATCTTTCAATCATGATGATCTCCAGCATTGTATGGTGCTACTAGTCTAGCTTTTCAATTAAACAATCCACCAATTCACTGCATCTCCAAATATTTTTAGAATAAAAATATTGACATCCACAATATTTTATATACAAAATACCATTTATTAGTTTTTATCTCATGATATGAAAAACTCATAGCACATATTTCATGGTTGAAGCATCAATAATTCATTTCAAGATCCTCGGATGTTACCATCATGTGATATTTGTTTTCCCTTTGTAATAACCAATTTATACTCACATGTGGATCTGACTATGCGTGAACCATAACATCCTCGTGGTCCTTATGAATATTACTTCCATATTTCCACTATGATTTATGTCAATATAGTACCATGAAACAATTGTAAAAATGCAACTATCAGAATATTTCTTTAGATAATCCACTAAAAAGTTTCATACATTCACCCATTGTCCCCATGATAATAAATACTAATCATTTAATTGTCTTTTCTAGTCGAACCTACATTGAATCATCGTCAAATAATCATCATTTTAACTATCTATGATGGTGTTATCTTATACAATATCATCTCCAATTTTTCTCTTCAAATGTAAAGTACTCAATGATGCATTTATTTGAGCAAAAACAATTCACTCAACTATTACACCAACACCATGAATGTGGGGAAAATCAAAGCCCTAGGTATCCCGAGTGAATTGTGAGTTTTTACTAAGAATTTATAGTGTAATCCACTCCATGAATGATTCCATCGAGCCAAAGAACAATGATTCCCAATATTTTTCCCCAATAAAAAATCTATAATGAACCACACACCCGCGTTCATGACTAGATCCCTTATTTAAGCCCCCAATTTCAATGTTTCTTCAATAATCATTTTTCATCATCTACATCCCATTAACATGCCTAGCACCATTTTTGGTCCTCACTTCCAAAAAAACCAAAACATATTTTATTGGGGTAAACGTAAATATATAAAATTGGTCATGATTTGGGTTTGGGTCGCATAGATATGAGACATTTGATTTGGGATTTCCTTATTCAAGATTGGATGATCCCAAGCAGGTCACTCCATAGAAAAATAGCTTAAATACCATGAGGCTAATATCATACAAGAAGGATAGTCCTTGTGTTCATTGTCATCAATCATCAACCTGAAACCGTTCATGGAAGATAAGAACAACTCATCCGAACCTATCTTTATATCTCTTATATAGTGCTCTCCATTTATAGAAATCGATACCTTATCAGCATTTTTGGATAAACCATCAGGTAATTTTTTTAAATTTTCCTAGTTATGTATAAAAGTATATATATAAATTTCTGTTTTGGTTAGTATCAAACTTGAGTAACGTCGAGATTGAATCATCCAAAAAACATAAGCTTGCCACAAATTAGTTTCCCTTGATTGGATAATTCTCTTTAAAATCATACCCTTGACAGGTTAGAAATTCATAAATTATCAATCCATTCTATATGTGATTATATATGACTTTGAGTTCATTCCACTGAGAAAATTTTCATTGGGTTGGGGTTTGGTTCAAATGTACATATAATAAATTATTTTACATTGAAATTATATTACATTCTAGAATAATTATACTACATAGAATATTTAATGGGAAACCGAATTTCTCATACAAAGAGATACATTTTTGAGGCATCAAAATGGTGGAAAATATGTTAGGCATAACATCCTAATTCCCTTTTTCAAATCATCTAAAAATTAACTTACATTGATGGAATATTTAATGTGATAAGATAAAATTAAAACATTGTTATACAACTCCTGATGTTATTTCTATAATGGATAATACTAAAATTTCACACATTCAAAAAAATAAACATTTAATCCATTGAAAATAAAATATACATTTATAATAGTATGCAATAATTGAAATAATAAAATATTTACACTAAAAATTAAAAATACTTTAATACTCAAAATTAAAATATATATTAATTAAAATAATACAATTTAAAATCAATTAAATCCATTTCCAAATATATTGAGATCCTTCAATACAATGTGAGGAATTTTTAAAGAAAAATGTATTCCTCTAATTAAAATATATACCTCACCTTAATGTGCACATCAACATTAAAATAAACATTAAAATTTATATCTATGAATATTAATTATCTGACTCTACAATATTATAAAATTAAATTAAGTACCAAATTAATAGTTAATTAAAAAACACTAAATTCTAGAAAAATATCCATGGAATTATAATTTTGATATAATTTGAAATATTATACTAATTAATCATATTTTATAATATAAAATAAATAAAATATCTAAAAAATGTATGGATAGAATATATTTAAATAGAGACACATATTCCCTCAATGGCGAATTATATACAAAAATAATCATATATAAAATCTTATTGGTGTTATCTAGATTATTATATCTGGTAGTCATAGTAATAAAATAATATAAATTTTTTTAATTAATCAAAACATCATATAATTTATGAAATATTAAATAACATTGAAGAAACATGAGGAGATGGAGGAAAATGATTTCAAGGAAAAATATAAAACCATGTCCTTTAAAGATAACAATGATGAAAGATTCAGATGTGAGGTTTTTGACTATAATGTTTTTTTAAAGAACATGAACATATTCACCAATTAAAATCAATAATATAAGAAGTCATAAAAAATTAAGCAAAAAGTGATGAACTATAAATGTAAAAAATAAATGCAACATCAATATAGAGTTCCTCATTTACAAGATTAATTTCAATTAAAAAACATGGAAAAGAGGCTATTAATGTGACGACATGGAGTGACTGTGATGAATCCATGGATTAATCATCATCTCAAACTTCATGTAACTCTATACCCATGTTCATAATGGAATATATTAATGAAGACTTCATGTTATGAACCTATCATCATATTTCCTCTTCCACTTATTATTCTCACAATTATTATTATTCTTTATTTTCTTCTCTTTACTCCTCCAACCAGCTGAATATTGAAGATATAAAAGATGATCACGATCAACATAAAAATGGAAATCATCAGTATGATTATTAACTTATAGATATGGATAGTAAATATAATAAGTGGTTTAAGAAAAAAACCTGAAAAGATAAAAAGATATTAACTTCAAAAAAGCACATCTCATCATGATAATAAAAATCATATGTGACAATGATAAGGAGAAAATAAAAACTAATGAACTCAAATTATTTCTTTTCATATTAAATATATATGAACAAAATTCAAAAAAAATTCTCTTTGAAAATTATAAAATATCACCTCATCTTTGGTTAATCTGATCTTCTATGAACCACCAAAAAAATAAAACTACATTATTGAATGGTTTCCCTAATGGTTAATATTTTAATTTTTAGAAATTAACATGTAATTTAATATATTCCTATCATTTATAAAATGAATGATGTAGAATACCAAATTCAAATTATCTTTTTTCAGAGATAGTTATAAGGGTAAGATAATATCCAAAGGTACTTATATTTCCCAAACTAAACCTTAATTAAATTTTTTATTCCTAAAATAGTTCAAGAATAATTTAATAAATTTTAGTAAATTTTGTAAAAAAAAACTATTAAATATATTTTGAAACTTTTTTTTAACATTTTTAATTTATAATTAATACATTGAGCTATAATATAATGATTTAAAAATGTTTATACAATAGTTTTATATTCTCTTACTATCAATAATAAAAAAAATTCATTAGAAAAGTGAATAAGTCATTATTTTTGACATAGAAATTATTTTCATTGTATCTCAAATTGTCTTCTCAATATCAACCATTAACAACTAGTATGATATATTCACAAATTTAATTTTAATAATGACAAATTTTTTGATGTATTCAAATATGGTAAACATCACATGAACTTTTTTTATGTTTTAAAATAAATAACATCATCAAATTCATGTAAAAATATTATTTTTTTCTTTTTATTTTAAATCATATTTAACTTCTTTGATAAATGTCTTATACTATAATAATTGTTGGTGAATTTACTAGATTGAAATGGGATTATTTATTTACTCACAAAAGTTAATATTCTGAATCATTCTTCATGTTATAAAAGAGGTTTAAAATCAAAATGTTTTAAAATTATTTCAAATTGTAGTGATCATGATGGATAATTCAAAAATAAATAATTTAATGATTTTTATTATTATAATTCCTACAATTATTATATTGTTATACTATTTGTCCCCCTTTACAAAATAACATAGAAGGGAGATGAAATAAAATAACTAATGTGATCCCCCAAACTCCTTCAAGTGAATTTTCTCTTCCAAAATATTTTTACGTCAACACTATGAATACAACATGTTATGTCATTAATATTTTTATTATTAATATTTTTATAATGAAACTACCATAGGGACATTTATTATATCAAAATCCCAAAGTCATATTTTTTAAAGTTTTTGGTTGATTGTGTTTTAATTTGAAAATCAAATTAAATATTAAAATATTTTATTCAAAATCTCATGAAGGTATATTTTTGTGTTGTCCAACTCAATAAAATAATATATTGTCTTTAAAAATTAGAATAAAATATTTGTAATAATAATACATATTGTTTTAAATAAAATGTTTTCGAAACCCCATGAACAATGTGTTTTTTAAAATGTGGCTTTAAATCAACCTTTTTATAATAAAAAGTTAAATATTAACAATAATATACTTGAAATTTTCCTCCTAATGTTTTTAAAAAATCTAAATGATATCCCATTGAAAATGTCATTAATGATTTATAATCATTAATAAATAATTTAGGATTAGTTCTAAACTGGACATGCCATATAGCCATTATATCTCACAATATACCACAAATCCATAATTTTTTCCTAAATGATGAAAATTAAGTACATTCCATGAAAATGGATCAAAATACTTTAACTTGAAATAATGTATAGACTCTCATAAAAAGACCTAATGATCTTCATATTAAAGTGTATAAATGGTTTTTCTATAAAACATTGGAAAATATAAAAATATTCAAAGGAAAAGAACTCTATTTGTAGCAAATGATAAAAATATGGAATACAGAATCAATAATGGTAATTATATTTCAATAATTGGTTAGATATAATCTGTTAGAATTATTTTGGAATTAATATTCCATATAAATTTAATACTCTTTCAAATGGAAAAAATAACTTTTTTGGTTTTTAATGTTTTATTGTAACAACTAACATATTTTAAAAATCCACATGTTTGAAATATTGTTTTAAAACATGATAAAGATCTATATGGTTTAAAACATGACCCCATTTCTATGTCTAAACATCTTTTAAAAAATTCATTCAAATGCTTTTGGAATTTGAAGAACTAATCCGACAAACATTTCAATGAACATCTCAAATCATTTTTTAAATTTATAAATCTATGTGTGTGATGTGATATTTTTTTTACCAAAGAAAAACAATATTTTTTATTTAATGATTTAATGAATATGGAATTTGAGATGAAATTTATTTGTCATTATAAATTTTCCATTGTTTCAAAATTTATCAAATAAATAGTGGAATATTTTTAAAAAAAGTTAATAACCAACATGACAATTAAAATGATTCGAAAATTATCATAAAAATATCACACCCATGTGTATGATCTGTAATAACTTATTGAAAGAATATATTAAATACGTTTATCACCAAATTTATATGAGTGTGATTGGATTTCTACTTTATATTAAAATGACCTGACCAGATATATTGTTTTTTGTTTTTCTTTGTTCACATTATAAATCAAATCTTACAAAATCTCATTTTAAATTATTTAAAATGAATATTACTTATTTAAAAATATTGAAAAACCTCATAAAATGTTAACCAAAAGAAACATATTTTAAAATAAATTCATTTTTTAATACTTATTCAAGGTATAATATAAACATGTGAAGTATTAGTGTAAAATTCCATTTTCTGGGAATGTACTTATTCTCATGGAGTAGTAATAAAAAAAATTAGATTCAATTCCTATATCTGATGGGGTATACTTAGTCACTATGATTTTTTTCGCTCTAATAATATTAATGGAACATGATCTCTTGGAATTTGGGATAAGATTTAACCATATACCCTTTATTTGTATTTATACGAGTGTATGAAATACAATATTTTACTCTCACAACTAACATAAAGATATTCATCACCATTTCCTACTATTTAACTAAATAAAATGTGATGTATTCTTAGAATTTTTATAAGATAAATATAAAATCACTAATATTTTCACTATAACATTTCACTTAATCATTATAAAATCCTTAATGTAAATTTTTAATGGTCAACTATTTAAATTCTTCATTTGACAAATATAAATCATTCATTTCATAAAGAACATCTTTTTTTCAGTTTTTATTTATTTATTATTTTATTATTATACTTTTCATCATGGCTCTGATGCCTTTATATCACAAGATCTATAATTTGAGAGGTATCAATATATCATTAAATTATTAAATTCTATTTATTAGTGATATTTCATTCTAAAATTGTTTTATTATTAGTTTTATTACTATTTCATATTCAATTTTAAATTTACAATATCATATTTCCATAATAATGTAAATTTATAATATTTCAAAAAAAAATTAAATTTATATTTGGAAAATTATATTTATCTTTGGTACCATGGATTATAATATTGTTCAAACAAATTCATTTGAAAATCAACATATATATTTATTCTTTCAATAATTTTTTTGTATCTCCCTTAAAAATGATTCTTTATATGTAATTTTTTTTAAATTACTCTTATATATGTTTTCATTCAAATTATATTTGAAAAAAAGTTATAAATTATAAATTTTTAATAAAATAATTATCACACTTCAAAGGAATTACCACAATAATATCATTCAAAGATACCTTCTTACATTTATTGTGAAAATAATTTCTTGAATAAAATTCTATTGATAAATATGTATGTACCAATTTTATATTATATTATTTTATTCTTTTATAATCACTCTTATTTTTATACACTATTCTCCTTCTATTCTATTTGACATTACAATATCTCATTATAATTATTATATTTTATGTAGCTTATTGGATGTTAAGAGGTTTTTTTCAAAAAAAAATTTCTACATTTCCTTTGACAGTTATTTTTGTTTTATCTTATGCTTTTCTTTACACACATAATCTGTATACATAGTAGGTTTATTAATTGTGGAGTTTTTTAAATTAAATTATTCTTTAAAATCATTTTATATATTTATCATTATTTATTTTAAAAATGATTTTTGTTTTTCAAAATTGTCCTTGGAGAATTTTCAAAAAAATTATTTATTTTATTATACATATTAATATTTTAGATTTTTATGTTGATTGAAAACAAAAGGGTAATAAATTTAGGAGGGGTTGTTTTTCTTATAATAATGGAAGATAATTTCAAATAAATTAAATTTTTTTATAGTTGTGAAAATATTTCTATATAAATTTTACTCCATGATCTCAATAAATATATATTTAAAAATTGAATATCATTTCAATTTCTATAATATTTGAACTCTGATTATTTTAAATTTTTATCACCATTGTTTATGAACATAAAAATTTGTGATTTTGTTTTACCCCTCTCTGCCATGGTGTTTACATGAACACAAAAAATGGCCTATATTAAAAAAAATTGTTTAGGTAAATTGTTGTGTTAACATTGAAGTTTAATTGTTAGATTTAATTAAAATCTTTAGGCTCCATTGAATACTTGGTGAAAGATTGAAATAATATATTTCTATATGTTAAATAATAGAAATTATCTAGAGTAACCATATAAGTAATTAGAGTGATGTGGATTATACTATACTTTAACAACATATATTGTACGAAACATTAGTTGACCGATGTAGTGTGACAACTACCCGACACCCTGAGAGTAAAAGTCCTAAATATGAAAAACACCCACTGACCAAAATGTGTAGGAGAACCAATATACTATTTTAGGGGAATTATATAGCTAGTTGTTCTACTATAATTACATATTTCTACTTGAAGGCTACAAGATGGTCGTGAATAGTGGGTGGTTTTTTTCCTTATTTCCCCTCTTCTATAAAGACCCTATGATTCTTGGTGGAGGATACTAGGTATTAGGTGGCTTCACAGAAACCTCTACAATGGTTCATGTATTATCTCCATATAGAACATAAATGTTCTATTCCTTACCTTCATTTCACTTGGTGAATTATAGAATATTCCTAAGCCTTATATGCCTTTAAAATCCCTCCCTTAGCACCTTAGATGATCATATTTCACACCTATTTCCAATGACATGAACTCCAAATTTAAATTGATAATGATGATTGAGTTTTTTATAGTCCTCACATGATACAACATCAATATTCTTATTTACTCCTGGACATCCAACAATTCTCACAATATATCTTCTTGTATTCTACATCCAATATTTTAGTATTTTTGCGAGTTTTGTCTAATAGTTTTTCCTAAAGAAAACATCTCTCTCCTCATCCTCTATTCTTCAAAAGATCATACACCACTAATATTTTATTTATTGTTACATAGAAATATATAAATCCGAAATGGGGAATCCCAAAACATAATTGTGATGGTTTTTTTTCATTGTAACCATAGTCACAATCTCTCTTCCCATATTCTACATCCAATACTAAAAATATTTTCATGCTTTGTGTAATAGGTTTTCCTAAAGTAAAAATATCTCTACTCATGGACCTCTAACCACTCTCAAAATTTTTCTTCCCGTATTCTATTTCAAATATTTAATGATATTTTTGATCTATTTATAATAGTTTTTCCTAAAGATAACATCTCTCTTCTCGTCCTCTATTCATCAACATATTATACACCACTAAAAGTTTAGTTAAGGTTAAATGACTATCGATGAAGCTCAAGTGGGGAATGACAAACCATAATTGTGATGGATGGGTTTCATAGTCACTAATGAGACTAAGGGGTTTATACAATATAAATCTTGAGTTTACGGGTGGAGATGCACATTGTAACATTGATTATTAGAAAAAAAAACCTAATCAGTTTTGTTTTTTGACAATATAGTTTTCTCCATTTTTTTACTTAATATTGACACACATAGATGCATAAATTTATTTTGAATATTCATATTCCTAAACCAGATTTATATTATCTAGAATAATTGGATTCAAATTTATTATCTTTTGAATATTCGATTTCCGAAGTAATTATTTTCCATTAAATTAATTTTGAAATTCAAGTTTTATTAACCTTTTATTTTTAACATGTAAATTCTACCACCTCTTGTTGCAATATTTAAGGAATATATATAAAATCAATTTTATATAATTTTAAAAAATTATATGATTCCTATTGTAAAATAATATTAATTTCATCTAAATTATCAACTGAAGAAATTATTTTCTCAGAGAATATTCATTTTTATTTATTTTATCTATTGATAATAAATCTATTATTTTTTTAGTGACCCCCCACTATATTTTCTTTTATTTATAAATACCCACTTATTTACAATAATAATTTAATTAGAATACCATCCAACCATTTCTCATACATCGTTATTTTTGATTTATTTTAATTCATTATATATAGCAACATCCCATCTCCCATCACATAATTCTTCTACTATGGATTTAAGTTGTATTTTCTGTTAAAAAGTAACATAACTCAATAATATTTTCAATACGTTAACATGTTTTAAAAACATTATTTAAATTTATTATAATTGTTTCTAAAGGATATTTTTAAGGGTTTTTACGGTTTTTATGAATTACACTTTCAGCTTCATCAATTTCTTCAACTTATGGGCTATATTGTTAAGGATAATGTACTAATTGATCATTAATTTTATTTACAATGAGAGATGAAAGTATCATGTTTTCCATTGAATCAGTCAATTCATAAATATTATTTTTTTATTATTAAAAGGATCACATTAACAAATTTCAGATGAGTAGATTCGAAAAATATTCATGACATTTTATTGAATGGACAATAGGGTTTACTACAAATAGAAAAACCTAGGCAGATTCCATTATCGTCCATTAGATAAAAAATGTCATGGTTTTCCATGGTGTTGAAGATATAAACATCATATCAAAAATTTTATTGTATCCATTGTTGGTTTTTTTGTTATTCCATTGAACATAGGGTGTTTTCGACAAAATACGTACAAATAAAGCACTACATAGTACATAAAATAATGTGTTAATATCTTTAACTGAATAAATGAGTAGGTATCCCATATTAACACAACATTAATCCATAAATATCTCGATGGGTACCATATTATCCATTTACAACATCATTTTATTTAGGTCATATATTAAAAGAGAATGTATTTTTAATTCCATGATTTGCGAAAAATGAATTTTATTTAAAATTATAAAATAATCCATTATGATAAATTATCAAAGGAAATTTTTATGGAATTAATAATTTTAAAAATGTTTAAAAATTTTAATAACAATATAAAATAAATTAGTTTTATATATAATGATATAAATCAATGTAATTATTGTAAAATCATCATCTAAAACC
The DNA here is from genome assembly GCA_963277665.1 of Viscum album. Classification (NCBI taxonomy): domain Eukaryota; kingdom Viridiplantae; phylum Streptophyta; class Magnoliopsida; order Santalales; family Viscaceae; genus Viscum; species Viscum album. Next base: position 1,773,502,730 of record OY728152.1, read on the forward strand.
TAAGATAATATTTAGATACTAGTTTTGATGTTCTAAAAGGCCCTTACCAATCAAAATAAACATGTTCAAGTAAAAAGGATAAATAGAGATATTTAATAGAATTAAAATATAATTTTTTCCTTTCCTATTTAGAATTAGACAAATAATTTGTTTTTATATAATTTATGTCCAGGAAAATTAGAAATCATATTTTTCATAGATAATTTTATTATTTAATAAATATTGTAATATTTAATCCTATTATACCAAATACAATTTTCATTAATTTTAGGCTTCAAATAGAAGTTTTTTAAATAAACAATGATGTTATAGTGTGTAAAAATTTACAAATCACGGTGAAAAAATAGTCAATTTATACTTAAATACAAGAGATGTGTTATTTAAAAAACACCTTAATGTCCATCATCATAATATTAATATATAGTTATCATGTTGTTATTTAAGTCATGAAATTAATTTAATATTATGATAAGTATTGAATGACAATATCTAATAGATCAAATACCAATGTTTTTCCTTTAGAATCATTAATAAATGTGACATGTTTTAAATGTTTAAATGATAGGGAGTGAAAGTTGGAAGAATATCAAATCATATGTCTTGAATATTCACTTTTCATATTTTTATTATTACTATTAATATTTATTGTTCAATATTTATTTTTTAATAAATTATTTTGTGGTATAAATTTTTGCATGTGTCTAGCTATGATTACCAAAAAAATATTTAGAACCAAATTATGCTTATATTTGTAGAATTTTTAGAAATAGAATCTGATAAACATTCAGAAACATGAAGATAATTTTTACATCGTTTTTAAGGATTTAATAGGCTACAATCATTTGGAAAGTTACCATTTGTTCAATAGTTAATATATGTGATACTGGAATTATTGTTAACTAGAAACAATATAATTTTTACATGACATGGGTTTTGATCCTTTAATTATGAGGAAATGTTTTCTTATTTTTGTTTATTTATTGAAAGGATTTTATTTAGATATTCTGATTCCTTGGTAAAATAAATAATTTAATCCTTTATTTTTTAGAATAAACTATTAACTCTTTTAATTTACTTTCAGGGGAAGTATAATTAGATAAATACCCATCTATTTTAACTTTTTGTTCATAAATCTATTTATTTAATGCTTTAAATTCGTTGGAAACAACCTCATATTATTTATTTAGAGTCCTATTATTTTTATTTAATGTTACATAGTTGTATTTTATCATAACAAATATTGTTTTAATTTAACATAAGATAAATTTTAAGATTCAACGATATAATAATGGCAATAAGAAAGAGATATCATTAGTTTGTTCCCTTAATATCATGTTTATCTTCTAAATTGATACATCAACTCTAAAAATAGAACTAAATCCATATATATTATCTTCAATGTAACTATATATATCATTTAAATCAATCTTATTTAGAATATAGTTTGATTTCATTTTATACTTCTTGTCATACTTATTCTAGTTTTTACTCTAGAGACAACCAAGATTCTTATAAAAACGTTTCAAGTGCACATGGCATCATATTTATCTGGTATATCTATTGAACTATTAATAGTTTTTAAAGGATTTCATGAATCATTTATTATTATTATAGAAATTTTTAATTTTTTTCCAATTCATGAAATGTAATCACTTTAATTTTAATTTTTTAAATTCAATTCATCGAATTATCATGTAGAGGATGCAAATTTTTTTCCTAAAATTATTGGATGTAGATTTCTTAAACCAACATTCTATATTTTTATATTTTTTTTTGTAAAATACTCTTCTATCTTATCTTTATAAATATTTAGTGTTCTAAAAATATTCATATTGAAAATATTTTATATCATTATATTACATAATATAAAATTAAATTACAAAATATTTGTATTAAAAACATTAATAACATTAAGAGATTGATCATGTTTTAGAATATGAGTTCATAAGGGTGCCATATTGCTGATTATTTTAGTTAGAGTTCCATTCATCAATGTTATGTTCTCACCATTAATCATTTCAAAAGAATAAAAATTATATTCATAGTGTTGTACCATATTTTTCATATATAATTAGTACCTTCATAAGCTACTATGAATATTATCATCATTTCATGTGTTGTAGAAACTTTATTGGCTTTACTGAATTCATCTTGTCTTATTATATATATGATGGAATTTGTAAATGTGGAGTTTAGATTATATTTAGCTTTGGTAATAGAATCATTTTTTTTGTATCAAACTGAGGAAGTTTATATGTCTTGATATCATTCAAATAAACCTTTATATCAATAATTTTCAAAAAAATAATTGTATGAGCCTTTCATCCCAAATATATTTCCCCATTGAAATATTTATCCATGATCATAGAAATTACCTCTTTATTTTCAAAATTTTTATTTATTTCAAAAATATATTCATCACATTTCACATTCATAGTTGATAACTCAAAATCCTATTAATTTGATACCGATTATGATTTGGAGGGAGATAAAAAAACACTCTAGAGCGGGAGTGAATTTATTTCGGAAATAATTAACCAAATATTAATTTTTATATCAAACTATTATTAAATATTTTATAAAAATATAGTTGAAATAAAAATTTGAAATAGACCAACATAACATAAAGGGTTTATAAGGGTCCATGGAAACATTTTCTATCAGTACCCTCCACCAATTCTATCTTGGTAGGATTGGTGATTTCAATATGTATATCTTTTTTGTGTAAACCTCGACAATGGAGTGAAAATCACTGAAATTTGTCCCAAAAATTCATGATGTTATTTTATAGGGATTTACCATTTTACAAGACAAATCCATGATATTCAAAAAATAAAACCACAAAGAGTAGTACATTATATTCAGATAACTGTTGTAAGATGAAATTATGAAAATATAAACTATTCATTCAATTTATGAATATAACACCCCATGTATTTATTATGAATTAATTAATCTTTTATTACATGAGAATACACATAAGAAAACCTATAATATTAACAATTTTATTTTTATTGGGTAATTAAGTAAATTACATAAAAATTTAACATAAGGGGTACATCGATATTGTTGAAAACTTCTTAAACATGCTCATCAATTTTCATCGTTATTGAAAAGGCATGGGGTAACATGGGGGAATACATAATATGTAGAGAGAAATAATTCCTAATAAGGGGAAAAATTCATAACCTAAAGTAAGTATTACATGTTATACAATAGGAATTTAAATGGAACATCAAATAGGTGAGTTTCATAAACATGAACAATAAGGAATGAAATTTCATGGAAAGATAAAATAATAAAATTAAATGTGGAAAAAATAATTATATCTGACATCATACACATACATTAAGTCTATCCGCCAAGACATCATAACATGGCGAAAAAACTACCATAATGGATTTGGTTCAACCCTTAATCCCATACGTTATGTATCATGTGACTACAACATTACCAAATGAATTGCAGTAATATATAGCCCCGAGCACAGTCATCACTTTTATACCATGTACATGTATAATGTTTCCACATAGATCATATAAAATACGAGAAATATTCATCAAATTTATTCTCATGTTTACATATTGTGAGTTTTATAAATGGAATTCCACTATCAATTAATTATATTTACAACTAGGTTAATACCCTTGAGTGGAAATGGGTACATTTATACACCTGAGAAATTGATCAACATTGAAAATAACAATGACATTTCACCACAATAATGGAAATACACAATGATTCATAAAATTGTTAAATGATAGAGAAAATTGGTATCTCTTCACATAGAAGTAAAAAATGTAATATTTATGGATATTTAAGAATATATTTAAACATGAAAATTTTATAATTTAAATTCATAAGATAAATAGGATTCTTGAATAAAAACATGGCATGAAAAAATTGCTACTTAATTTCAACAGTGTAACAGGTGTCAATAATGAATCATTGGAGAGGTAATGATAGTGAAATGGGTCACAAATCACCTATAAATACTAATTAATGTAATATAAATATTTGATATCATATCCCAGAAATTGTAATGGGAAGAAAATGTGCACTACATAAATAAGGTTCTTGAATAAAAAGGAGAATGAAATGATCCCTTAAAAAATTTCACCATTGTAATGAACAATTAAATTATTTAATGTGAGGGGATAGATGACGTCCAATTAGAATGAATTAAACTATATAGTTGAGTTATATTTAAAAATTTCATGAGAAAATATCTAATAGAGATTCAAAAAACTAAATACAAATAAGGTGCTTGAATTGATATGAAGTGGGAGGTGCCCCTTACTAAATTCTGGCATAATAACGACATAGGTAAATGATAAAATTATAGGGAATAAATGATATTACATTTTTAGGAAATAAATTTAATATTATGGTTAAATTTAAAAATTCATAACAACATAACCAATTGATATTAAAAAGGTTAAATATAAATAAGGTGCTTCATTGGAAAATAGGGGAGGGAAATTCCTTACAAAATTTCCGCATATTAATGGATTAGGTATATTCAATAATAAGTGGGGATAAATGATAAATAATTATTAGGATATAATTTGGATAGTAATTGGATATTGATAAATCCATTAAAAGTAGAGATTGCGAAGGATAAAGAGAAAAAGGTTCTTGAAATGAAAATAATATAGGGATATCCCTTACTAAAAAATGGTATAGTAACACCTTAGATAAATTCTATAATTAGAGGTGATAAATGATATATAATTATTATGTAATGAATTTTATAGAATACAGATCTTTATAAAATAATTTATACAGAACTAATTGACATTAAAACAATTAAATACAAAGAAGTGTCTATAATTGTCAAGTAGAGAGAGAGGCCACATACTAAATTTTTGCATACTAAAGATATAAGTAAATAATATAATGATAAGGGATAAATTATATTTAATTTTTAGTACAATAATTAATATTATGGTAAAATTTACAAATTAATTAACACATAAGAAATTGAGATTCAAAAGGTTAAATTCATAGATGGTTCTGGAATGGAAAAATATAGAGAAATCCATTACTAAATTTTGGTATAATAACAACTTATGTAAAAGTTATAATGAGATTGGATAATTGATATATAATTATTATGATATAAATTTTATGGTAAAATTATATTTTTGAATTCAAGAAAACATAAGAAATTTAGATTCCATAGTATAAATACAAAAATAAGTTACATTATTTGAAAAGTAGAGAGAGAGAATACTTATTATAGTTTGGTAGTGTACCCACATAGGTAAATATTATAGGTGGAGTGGGTAAATTATAAATATTTATTAGGAAAAAATAAATACTATATTTTTACTAATAATATCATGAAAACATAACCAAATGAGATTAAAAAGGACAATTACAAAGAAGGTGCTTGAATTGAAAGAGAGAGAGAGAGGTCTCTTACCTTGAGATAATGATTCCCAATGTTTTAGAGGATCTCATGGAAAGATTAATGGAATCATTGGGGAAATATATATATGTAGGGTAATATTAATAAAATTATACACGTTTTTATTGAATAGTAATGGAATAATGGGTGGGGTAATATTTTAAAGAGATGGGAGTTTTTTATTATTCTCAAACATATGATTTGGAGCCCATATAATAAAGTAAAAAAACAACAAAACATAGCATGTTTTTCCCCATGGTTTATATAAAAGTGTATTTTTTCCTTAATTAATATTTATATGGAATTAATAATTAAAATATTTCCCTTGGTGATATTGAAGTGAGTCATGGTCATAATGATATGATTCTAAAAACATAAAATATAATATTGGTTTTGGAGAATTTTTAAAGGATTTATAAAATTAATCAAATAACCTAAAAATAACAATATTGTAATGGTTAAACATATATTTGGTATTTTATGTAATTTAAATCATTTATTATATCACTTTTGGGTCATTATGATCCCATAAAACATTGTATATTTATAATGTGTTTAATTTTTACCAAAAAAATTGACCAACATGGATATTTTTTTTAAATTACTATGTTTTATATTTTTAAAATTATTATTACTAAAATTATAGTAATTTTATAAAAACAGATTTCCAAATATGTATATTTTCACATTTGACAAAAGAATAAACATTTATTGAGAGATATTGGTTTTTATCAATAAAGTTTTTGAACCCTTATAACAATAACATTTGACCTCATAAAAATTATATTATCATTTAAATTCAATAAAAATTAATTAATTGAGAAAATTTATTAAAATATAATTTCTTTTGAAAATTTATAAATCACCAAAATTTCTAGACTTACTTGAAATTTCTTATTACTCAAAAATACTATCTGTGTTTTTTCGAATCAAAATAAAAATTTAATCTAAATCATTTCTTAATTATTTATAATGGAAAAAAGTTGTAATAATTATTATATAGAAAAAATAAACATATTCATAATTTCTGGGTTACATTGTTTAGATTCATTATTAGATTAATTTTCCATTAATTATCATTTTTTCATTTTACTTTTGTAATAAGTATTTACTAAGTTACAATTTATGTGATAAAAAATAATTTAAACTTGTTATCTAATATTAAATTTTATTATTATAAATATTTATTCAATTTTTTAAAAAATAATTCACATATGTGGAATAATTGGATTAAAAATATGTCCCATAATCATGATAGAAAGTATTTTTTCTAAAAAATGCATTTTTAGTGGAAAAATGAATTTACGTTAAATATATAAAAAATATTCATCACTATATGAATTTATAATCATAATTATAGATATATGATCCATACATTTAATTTATTTCATTCACAATTATGGGTTATGTTTTATAATTTAAAAAGGATAAAAATTATTCATTTTTAATTAGATTTTATAAAAATGAATTTTCTAGCATAAAAACAAACATATACATAAATATGTTGTATAGATCATTTAAATAAATTTTTTTAGGCTAAATATAAATAAATTGTACTTATATTACATGAAAATAAAATTAATATTATAATGGTACCTTCAAATTACATAGTTTATCAAAATAAATTTGGCTAAAATTCTGGTATTTTTTCACTATACACTGAAAAATAAATATTTTCTGAAAAATAATTCATTTCTTCTCTAATTTATTTTTTTTATAATGAATAAATAAATGATTTTATTTTTATAATATACATTTTCTAAATTTTCAAAAAATTAATTATAATTTTTTTGGGCAAAATGAAATAAAAATAATATATGAAGGAAACATATTTTTGAATAATAAAATGACATTTCTAAAAATTGATTGGTTATTTACCAATAAATTATTAATATACTTATTTGTAGTAAAATAATATATATATTTCATAATTTATCAAATCCTATTCATATCCATAAATTTAATGTCAAGGACATAATAGTCATAATAAAAAAATCATTATTTGTTTGGCTTAGTTGTTGTGTATCACATATGCTATCGAACATAGTTATCTATTGTAAAAATCATAGTGTTAAATTATTCCAACATTAAATGAATGGTGTCCTTGTAATTTTATAATGATCATGGTAGGAAAATTTTATAAACCTTAAAATTCTTTTATTAAAAACCCACATTATAAAAAAGGAAATTAAAATATCAACTCGAAAAGAGAGAAAGGGATGAATGATGTTCATCACATAACATGGTTTCAAAGTAGGAGAAAATTTATGGGATGTGAAAATATAGACATGGATGAAAAGAAACTAAATCCCAAGAGCTAATAGAGGGTGATACATAACATGGTTTGTAGATATTTTTTTTAAAAGGCCACGACCCATTTTATTAAATTAAAGTAAAAAGTACAAAACAAGAAAAGGAGCAGTATGGGGGACTCACAAATTGTTAATAACCCCATTATGAGGTACCGTGTCTTTTCTTTATCTTCTCCGCAATCTGGAATTCTTTATCTTGTATGGATCTCCAGTCTGTGCCTCGGCCTCGCCTATGCCCACGACCTCGGAAGTGGAGTGCTTCTAATTTTTTCTCATATAATAGGAGACTTTCAATATCTGAGCTATATTCAGAGTCAGATGGCTCATCATTATTTGAAGTCCAGTCTGAACATCCGTGTCCCCTCCCACGATTAGGTTGAAATCCTCATTTCGAATTTTCTTGTTTCCAGGGTTCCAAATCATCATTGAATGGAACTGTTTGATTGATTTCCATTGAAGGAGTCTTTTTTTTCTCCTGCTTAGAAGAATGTTGCATTGCAGTTGACTGGAGTATTGCAGTGTTTTCTATCTTGATCTTCGTTGGTTGAGCACAATATTTCTCTTCCCTATTACGTATAGGAGAAGACACCTGCACAAGAGGAGCTTTGGTAGTCAAATCCATATATTCCTCCTATTTACCAGATTGTATGGAGGCTGATTTAGGAGGACTGGAGGAGGCATTGTCTTCCTCATTTGCAGTGGCAGCAGCATATGAATGCACCTGAAATCCAGGTTCAGAGCATCCCGCACCTGTGCAGTCAGTAGATCCATCTGTTTAATACACATGAGTTAGAAGAATATCATTCTCAATGCATTTCTGATCTATTTTAGACGGGGGAGCAGTAGGGGGCATTCAGTAAACCAGAACATTCCCCCTATATATCCAAATGAGAAACAGAACCCTCCACAACTAGAGAACCTGCATCTCTAAGTTCCTCATTTAATTGGGATTTACCTGTATGGCCTTGATCGACAATATTATCCGATGTTCTACTCTTTCTAGAATGTTCCATAGTGCCTACAGTATGATTTTCAACCTCAATAGGTCTAGAATTCAGAGCCAAGATCCTCTCTCCCATCTGCTTACACACTTGTTGAGTTTGTGGGTCATTAACCCGCAACTGAGACTTCTGTGCAACAGTATCAGACACCCTATTGGTGTTTTCTTTCAACGCTTTGATCCTTTTGAAGCGTAGATTAGCATCATGTCCATGAGTAGAAAAAAATTCACAAACAACATACCTCATACAATTAGAGGAATCATGACCAATAACTCTACATTCTGGACAGTATTTGGGCATATTTTCAAATTCGATTCTCAACTCAAGCTCCTCTTCTTCAGTGGAAACATAAACATTATCCACCAAAGTAGAACCTATGCCTATTTTTTCCAAAAAACAGGCATAATGCCTAAATCTAGCTATTTTAGTTTCTCTATCAATTTTTATAGTAACTCCTATTGAAAAGGAAATATCATATAATATTCTAGGATGCCACAGAATCTAGTTTAGGCCAACCCAAATTTGGATCGAAGAGTTACCAATTTCCAGAGGGTTGAATTTTCGGTCCCATTCTTGGATGTGCAGTGCGCTTGGATTGAAAGAGATTGAACCATACCCCCATGCCCTCATTTTGAGTTCTTCGGAGGGGAACAAAAGGTGAAAACAACCTCTCCCCAATGAGACACACATCCAAGTGGAGAAGCCCCAGATATCGAAAATCCGCTGTGTGAGATACTCGGTCTTCCATGCCTCGGATCCTCTGGGAAAGTTGAGTCAAGCTATAATTGAGTGAGCCCCAAGTTCTAGTCTCTCCACGACCACCTCTGGATCCACCTTGCCATGTGCTATTTTACCCTTCTTACGTATACCGATATTCGAACCATGAAAGGAGAAAAAGTTATACTTTGTTCGCTAACCTCGAATGCATTCGATGCTGGAGGTCCTTGTTCCGCAGGAAGACGATCTATCAATATGGACAAGACATATTTGTGAGAATCAAAATGTCCTTAGACAAAGAAATCACTGACCGTCGATTGCATGATCAAAGATATAGTGGATTCGAAACCCTAGACTCCATTGGAGAGAGAAGAGGAAAGCTCCCGTCCGCCCGACATTCTCCCTCAAATAATCCAGAGTATATGAATCTCTAGTTAGTAGATATTTAATGACAAAAAAACATAAATATTAGATGGGTGAAAAGACCATCAAGTCATAAAAAATGAGCATAATATGAAAACATGTTTGTTTCATCATTCTATTCCTTTAGTTAGAGATTTAATTTACAATTTTGACTAGGAAAAAAACAAAATATTATATTTTGACAATTAAAATATAATCCTTTAATCATTTTCAACTACAATATTACCTTTTCTCCAAATGATGACTACTCAAGTTAATTTTTTCATTCCTAAAGTAGTAGAATAATATTTTTAAAAGATCATGTTAGGGCCAATAGGGGCCTATATACCCTGAGAGGGGGGGGGGGGTGAATCAGGGTATGGATATTTTTTTTCAAAGTTCTTCCTACCCCAATAGATCTTGACCTCTTTATTACAAGGGTCACTTTGTTTGCTCTTGTGTGTAAACTGTTATCACTTCATTACTTCTTTATCTAATGATGATGCTTTGAATGCAATGCAGGGAAGCAAACAGATAGACACAGAGATTTTTACTTGGTTCACCCTCACTGGGCTATGTCCACGGAGCATACGCCGACAAGTTGTCGGTCGTACAAAATTCCACTAATCTTCACTAGATGTGGATTACAAGGTTCGGGCTAGATCACTTATATGCCCAGGCTCACTGCCTTTACAAGTTTAGGGTCAGCTCACTGCTTTCCCGAGGGTCACTCCCTGTTTCTCTCTCTCTGGCTCACTGCCGGTGGAGAGGATCACCTTCTTCCTCTTCCTAAGCTCACTGCTCTTGGAAGAAATCCACTCACTGTTTATAGACCTGTAGGTCTCTTCATTTGCATGAATGAATGCATCTTCCTCTGTGTGTAGATGCTTTGTTGAAGTACAACTTTCACCCGTAGATGAATATATCTTTGCACCGAAGGTATCGAGCAACGTACCAGCTTCCACGCAGTCCGAGAAGCACCACTGGAACAATTCCTTACTTGTCGCGCAAGTCAATCTTGGAGCGCAAGTATCGGCGTGCAAGTCACAACAGGCGCGCAAGTCCTCCTCAGACACTTGCGCGACTCAAGCTTCCTCAACCCCAAACTTGCGTGACTCTCTTCCTTTTACGCCCAAACCAATATTGGTGCGAAACTGCCAACTGGCGCACAACTTCTAACACCGGCGAACAACTTCAACCACTGGCGCGCAACTTCACCTGCGGGACCACACACACCACCTACGCGACAACCACAACTGCGCGACGGGAGCTCTGATTTCTCAAAGTGTTGAACTCTGTTAAAAATGAGGAGGGGTGGTCCAGTATTTATAGGCAATCTAACCACCCTACGCGACGGCGCGCAAGTCACCTGCGCGACCCAGTTTCGGCGCGCAAGTCCCCTGTCATTTTAGACACTTGCGTGACCAACTCCCAAACTTTCGCGAAACTCTTTACATAGCCATATTTTGATCTTCTGATCTTGAAAAAAATATGGTGCGCAAGTTTCCTATACACCAAGTCCTCAGCGCGCAAGTCCTTTTTCCAAAAACACTTTTCTTCATTTGCCGATTTTCAGGCCCTAAAATTTGGCAAACACTGGAAAATGGCGCCACCTTGTATCTATTCTATTGTACCGCCTCCAGATCATCCATTCCTTTTATCGACTTTCTTGAATCAAACATGGATCGTTAACCTCAGCTCTTGAACTCGACCTTCCACCATGAAATCCTATTTGTCAACAAATTTGTATGTCATTGTTTTGCTTTGTCAACAATCACTACTCAGATGTCCACTTTGTCAACAAACACAATCACCTCAAAAATGCTTCAATAATACCTTGAGGTATTTTTGCCCAACAGATCACATAATCTTCCAAAGAATAAAAATAAATTTATCTTATATTTACTAAACCCCAAATGGTTAGAATAAAGTAATATTGTAATGAAAATTTATAATCCATAATACATTAATCTCCAAAATTCTACAAAAATTTTCAATGGGTTATCATTTATCAATACATAAATAAGTACCCCAATTTCAAAAATACCACCAATAACCGAAACAGTAATGACTTTTTTATCCTCATGGGTTGTCTCCAACCCTTTAGTTTACACCTCATTAAAATAATTCTATTCCTCTGAAATAATATTTTATATTAAACCTAATGGTTATATATATTTCAACCCAATAAAAAATCTACAAAAATACAAAAAATTAAATCAACAAAAAAATATCTGATCCAATAATATGATGACTAAAATATCATTAATCATGCTTATCCTCCAACACATAAATCTACAAAAGGGGCACAAATGCATTTTAACTTAATATTAGACTTGAACATATCATCCTAATACTCTTTAGTTTTATCCCAAAATCAAACAAATATTAAGGGTTATTAATCCCTCAATTATGTGTTTTCCAAAATATCACCTAATCAATAAGTAACTTTTATAAGTTATTTGTACCATAAAACATATATTTCAAATCATTACAGGAAACCTATTGTATAATAATCTTTAGATGTTTCATGATTCATATATCCCGAAGGTAATTGACATAATACTTATAAAATATAACTCTAAAATAAATATACATAAATACATCAATCCTTAGGCTCCAAATATTCCCACAATACAGTTCAGTCCATTGTCTAGGATTTAACACATGAATTTGGGCATTTCTAACATCAATAAAACTATAAAAGTATACCATTTTATTTGATAGAATGTTTTAAATGAAACACTAAGCATATAAAATAATATAAAATCTTGAGATATTATGATATATTTACTATTTTACATAAATTTAATCTATTCTATAGATTGAAATTCTTGCTATACAGATTTAGCTTGTGTTGTACGCAACAACGAGTATCTTTGATAGATTGTGTTTCACAAATGATTTAGTTTTACAAAATATTATTAATATTTTTTAAATGACAATTACATCATGGTGAATAAATAAGTTTTTATAAATAGAATTATCTAAATTTAGATATATGATTGAATTCAAAATTTACTAATTAAGAATTTTTGTAAATAAGAAACAATTAAATATAAAGGAAAGGTTTTTATAAAGAACTATTTTTACATGCCATAAGATAATTAATATTAATAAATTAATTTAATAATTATTATTGAAATAATATTAAATAAATTTATGTATTATATATTAAATATAATTTTTATACATTAATAAAATATAATTCAAAGGAATTAGATAAGAATAAATCTAATTTTATGCATCAAAATTGTATTTTTCTAATGGAAATTTTTCCGCCTTTTAATGATTCAATAGTATGATAACATAATTTTTAAAGTATTATATATTTTATTTGTTAAAATTATATTTTCTGAAATAAGAATGTATAAATTATGTTCATGTGAATTTTTGTAATTTTTTTAAAAAATTCATCTTTTGATGAATACAGAAAATTACTAAATTTCGTTTGAAAACTAAAATTTTATCTAAATAATTAATAATGTTGAATTTAATTTTGAATTGATTTTAATGTAAACATAGATCACTAATACAAATATTAAACCAATTTAGATTATTATAATCAAATTAATATTGAAATTTGATAAAAAACAACATAAACATTTCAACATTTTATCTTTTGAAACTCCCTTTCTCCTCCCATATATTAGATTAATATTAAATTAATTTCATCCACTTATGTGATTTGGAAATCGAAAAATGTATTCCTTGATTGTAATAAGAATAATTAATAATTTATAATATAAAAAAATTACATTATATACGAAAATTATTAGTGAAACCGATTAAAAATAATTGAAGTGATTATGGTAAAATTAAGATTACATAGTGGCCAAACATTAATCATAAGGGGAAAATGACATAGAAACTTGTAAAAAACCCATTTCAAAGACAAATTTAGGACATATAACCTTTTTTATCCAGAATAATAATTATTTTATGGACATTGTGTAAGGGATACCTCAAAATGGTGTTTCAATTTTGGTATTTACTATAATGCCACTACTCCTCAATTATAAATGAGCATTCAATCTCCCACATTCAACACACCTCTAATAACTTTAGGATAATAAAAAACCCAAAAAAATAAACTCATATAAACCCTAACATCACAATTTTTTTTTTTGGAAAAAATAAAACCATGTAAAGATATTGGTAAAAACCAAAAGAACTCACCCAAATAAGAAGTAACATTCGTCAATAAGCACTTTTGTTTTATTACATTATCCAACAAATAAATTTTTATTATATCATTCTTAAAAAATATAAACAGAATAATATATATATATATATATATATCTGTGTTATTATGCAATGTTAATGACCTAAAACATCACACAATCCTATAAAATGGGGTGCATAATCATCATTTGTTTTTTCGGTGGACAACCACCTCTTCAACAGATGTCGTTCGTTCTTCCATTACCACAATTCAAGGTTGGGAATAATGTCTAATTTATAGTTTATATATATTATATATATATATATATGATATTTATAATTAATTTACTCTTATATAAATATTATTTAACACATACCTTGATTCTTTCCATTTTTACAAATAATATATCATTGTTCATGTGTATGACGAACTACCGCTACTCGAAGTGATGTGATTTGTTCAATAGTTACATAAAATGTATTTTGGATTGTTTTAATAAGAAATATATGACACATATTACATGATAATGATATAGGAATTATATATATATATATTACTTTTATTTCTTCCAATATGATAAGAAAATGTAAACCATGTCTATATGTACGTATGCCCCCATCGTCTCCAGGGATGGTTTATTTCATTTTAAATTCCAAAAATATATGAATTACATTAAATAAATATATAATAATTATAAATTATATTTATATCCATTTATACATTTTATATATGATTAAATCATTATCTAATTAAGAGTAAAAAATTATAATAAGTCAAAAGATGCTTGAAAAATAATGCAATTAACACCCCGAACAATGAAAATAATTAATTATCACTAACAAATAGGAAATAATATGTTATAAAGTGTCATATATGATTTTATAAACATTAATATGGTTATTTAATAATTTAATATCATTCCTAAAATTATTATACATTATGTTAAATGGTGCTCAACCAAAAGGGAGTGTAATATAGGAGATTTCGTCTCAATTTACATTCCATTGAGACTTATTTGTCTTTATACACCAATTCAATTATACGTGTGGTATATAATTTTTCTTTTTCATATATTATCAATAAGAATAAATTATTCATCATATTTTATGATTTAATTTTAATAATTTCATGCAATGGTATTTGGTTTAAAAAGTACCAAGTTATGAAAGTTATTGTGAAATCTCAATGTCATTTTTTATTGTTATCTTTATCATGAAAAAATCACTTTATTATAAATTTTTTTTTCTAAAAATTAAATTTCTCTTAAATATCTATATTCATTGTTGATTAATATTATTGTTTCTCAAAATATGTACAATTTTTAAAATATGGTGTTTAAATTTAATGTTATTTGATTAACTTGAAAAATAATGATTAATATATATCCCATACCCAATAAAGATATTTTATATGGAATATTTTTTCAAAATTAAATATATTATTTGATCTAAGAAGAATTCCTTGGACTAGAAATAATGGTTGGGACCTAGGATTTATATAGAGAATTGATACATTTACATGTCTCATGAGACAAATCATTTGTCCAATTTAAATAGGAATCTACCTATTTTTTTAAACATTCATGTAAAATGTCATGAAAATATTGGTTTCCATGTACCTTGGACATGATATTCAACAATTAAGAATTCCCACAATTGAAAATTATGTAATTAATATTATTTTTGCATGAGATTTTTCCCTTTGAAATTATCTGTCAATTAATTTCATTCTCAGTATATTGATTAAATGTAATGTGTTTCAATAACATACCACATCATATCTATTAGGCCTGATCATGTTATTTTAATATCATGTCCGTTCATTTATAAATCATTCCATGTTATATATTCTTATTGATTTATGATATAATCCTCTATATTTATCCTTTACTAGAAATTTGAGCTCACCCTTATTTTTTTCATATTACCTATGTTATAAAGAAGGGATCATTGATTGATTTTCAAGGAAGAATTTTATTAGGATTTTTTATGCATTATGTATTGTTTTATTTTCCCCAATTGAATACAGGTATTGTGTATTCCATATGGTTTTCAAATCATATAATCTAATCAGCCCTTTGTAAATTTAATCTTACATCTATGATGATTTATTAATGTAAGGAACTGGATCTGAGATTCTATGGTCGGGGCTTATACAGTTGGCATCAATGAAAGTTTAATAAAAACATTAGTAACAAGATTTATAAAAAAATATCATTGGTAACATAAAAAATGATATAATTTTGGGGGAAATGTTTTTTTAAAAAATTCTAATGTTTTAATAATTTAGAGACTATAAGGGTATTTCTAAAAATACATCCATGTGAAGATAATACAATTGGATGTGGTTTTGAGATACATGTACCTTAGGTTAATAACACTGAAAAGGCCATGTTGTGCATTACTCAAGTATAACATGCTAATAATTTTCTTTACTGTGCACTTGGGTTAACACTCCCGAGGTATATTCTTATGAAAATTTAAAACTTTATTACCAAAAATTATGAAGTATCTAAATAGATAAAGAAACTGAAGGATGTAGGTTAATTAAAAGACCAAGTAATATCCTATGTGAAATAAAAGTGGATGGAGTATTCATTTATTAGGATTGAAGTGTTAAATTGTAGAATTATATTTACACATTGTATTTGTTTGTTAGAGTCATGAATAATCTATTTATTGTGTTAAATTTTAGAAGCAATTGTGTATTATTTAACAGAATGTTATGAACTCTATTATGGTCATGTTTTTATGATTGATCATGATTAGAATGTAACAAAAACCGAATTCAGTATTTCTATGATGGGATTTCACCATTATTAAAGATATTTTGGGAGATATTTATTGAATACAGTATATTGGAATGTAAATGTTTTAGTGAAAATTTATTTGATGAATACCACCTTTACAATTTATAGAAAAATGTTAGAATGGATCGATAACCATTAGGGTTAATATGATAATTAATGACATTGTAATAATAGTCAAATAAGATTACTATAATTTTTGAAAAAAGTTGTTTTTAAAACCATAATAACAGGTTATTAAATAATTAATTTAATTTCAAAGATTTCAATCATACTTTCTAACAATATAATTATAATTCTATTAATCTAGTTTAGACAAAGGAAAACCGACATGGAGGGTGACAACCCATAGCATCTGAAAAGGTGTTGGGGATTGAACCCATGATTAAAGGAATATACGGGTTTCATTCCAAGCATTATCCTACGAGATGCACATGTTAATAAGTCATTGTTTTAGTTAAAAATTTTGAAAAATAAATATTAATGATGAAATAATAGTATTAATTTTTTATTTAAATATTAAGGTATTAACCATATAGCTTTTTTAAAATGTAACTCCCCAGCCCCAGTTACCCAGAGTTGGTGCATTATTACATAACATTGGCAGGATCAAAAGGGATCAAAATCCCAATAGATTGATCCTTTTAGTATCCATGGGAGTACTAGATACATTCATAGGTTTTACATTACATTAGAAAATGAAAAAAACAACAACTTTATCTCTGTTTTCCACATTCATCCCTTAGAAAATCCATGCAGATCAGACATAATATACTTCTTCATTTCTTGGGAAAAATAAAACATAGAAAGATGTGAGTTTAGATGATCAGTAAAGATAACAATATAGACTAAACGTTCAAGAATAATAATAAACATTTAATGAAATTTATATGAATAATTCACAAGGATTTTAAACATAAACTTCAATATAATATGGCCAAGATAAATCAAATAATTCCATTTACTTATTAACATAGATATTCTACTAGTTGAATAATAACATGTAATATCAATAGAAAATTTATAATGTTGGAATGCATAATACCACACATCATAACCACATAGTCATGGTCTTGTGCCTAGACTAAAAATAATATTTTTCTACGATTTTTCCAAAACACTAGTTTGACTCATGAGACCTACCGATGCATCAAGGAGCTATTGCGAGGACCACCCATTACAGACTAAGTCCAATTCATTTCTAATATGAAAAGGATTAAGCATAACATAAACATTCTTATTAAAACTAGCATACAAAATGTCAATACATTATCCCTAAATCATTAATGGTGTAAAAATAACACATCCACAGTTAATCATATCACAAAACCTGAAATACAATATGGCTGATTTGTATCAAAATAAATAAACTTCAAACAAGCCTAAAATACATCAAAGGATATTGAGATAGATGAAATCAAAACATTTTGTATAGAAATATCTCTTTATATTTTCAAATAATTTAAAACTTCTATAATTATAAATAAAACATTTATATTGAAAATTTTCTTATAAGCTTGTATGGCAATTATCGACGATGTTATATTGGCAGAAAATAGCTGCACCCACCGTATATGTTTAAAAAGACATTGTTATCGAAATTTTGTCAAGAAGGTCCCAGAATACCTTCTTTGGAAAATGAAAAAAAGAATACTTTGAAAACATATGTGGTAAAAAAATCGTATAAATGAATTTATCCCATAGTATGGTAATAGTAAAACATTTTTGAATTATATTTTTATAAAAACACGAATGTGTATGATAAAGAGGTCCTTGTAGGTAATTACGTATTAACAACCTCAGATAAGTAAAGAGATTGTAGAAATAACCATTACCTTGAACTTTTCCATAGTAGAGGGTTAGTTAACCTCCTGTATAAATTTCTTCTCGATGGCCAAGGTAAATGTCAAACTAATTAACTAATAGTTTAACTTAAACATCAATATAATATGGCCAAGATAAATTAAAAAATTCAATTTACTTATTAACATAGATATTCTACTAGTTGAATAATCACATGTAATATCAATAGACAATTTATAATGTTGGAATGCATAATACCACAATTCATAACCAAATAGTCATGGTCTTGTGCCTAGACTACAACTAATATGTTTCTAGGATCGTTCTAAAACACTAGTATGTCTCATGAGACCTACCGATGCATCAAGGAGCTATTGCGAGCTCCACCCGTTAAAGACTATGTCAAATACATTCCTCATATAAGAAGGATTAAACATAACATAAACATTCTTATTAAAACTATCGTATAAAATGTCAATACATTATCTCTAAACTATGAATGATGTAAAAATAACCCATCCACAGTAAATCATATCACAAAACCTGAAATACAATATGTATGATTCGTATCATAATAAATAAACTTCAAACTTGCTTAAAATCCATCAAAGGATGTTAACATAGATGAAATCAAAACATTTTATAGGGAAATATATATTTCTATTTTGAAATAATTTAAAATTAATATAATTATAATAAAACATTTATTTTGAAAGTTTTCATATAATCTTGTATGGGAATCTTCGACGATGTTATATTGGAAGAAAATATTCGCACCCGCCGTATAAGTTTAAAAAGACATTGTTACATAAATTTTGTCATGAAGGACATAAAAAACCTTGTTTGGAAAATGACAAAAAGATTACTTTAAAAACATATGTGGTAAAATAATGTTATAAATGAATTTATCCTATAGTCTGGTAATAATAAAATATTTTTTAATTACATTTTTATGAAAACACAGAAGTGTATGATAAAGAGGAACTAGTTGTTAATTACGTATTAACAACCTCACATAATTAAAGAGATTGTATAATTAACCCTTACCATGAACTTTTCCTTAGATAGGTTTAGGTTACCATATTAACCTTATCTTTTATATTTAACTATTAGTTAAATAGTTTGACACTTACCATGACTCTTTGTATTTTTATATTATATGGTTAATAAAAAAGCTATAAAATGCCAGGAGAACCCCAAGTGGTTCAGTATTATTATATATAACCATATATATGTCCTCTGTCCAAACATTATATTTTTAGGAATATTATATCAATTTATAATATATTATTTGTTTTAAAAACTCAATTATTTCAATTTTGACACTATATAGTATTTTATTTATGTAACTGCCATAAAAACTTTATGACATAAAATAAAATTTATACAAACAACCCAAACATGACATATTAACATATAAAATTAGTGGACTTCATAAAAAGTCTCAATTTACATTTATTTGGATATTTATAATATCAATTATTTTAATATTTCCTTATTAAGGTAATTAATGCATCATCATTGTGTCATAAATAAATTATAATATTTAATATCCAAATATTATAAATAAAATACCATTATGTATTAAATTATTTTAGATTTCTAATGAATATTTATAGTTGAATTTATATTGGGTGAAACAATATATAAAAAATTGTTTAGTTATTAAACTTTGAATTTGAATCTTTTAAATAATCTTTCAATAAAATAATAAAAAATGTCCTAATCAAATCCAACGAGAAAAAGATGAATACAATTTTATTACTAAGGTTTTTTTGGTCGAATTACACATATCCAATTCATTTAAGACACGTGTTATGGTAATTATAATAACTTTTTTACCCTTAATTACACTATTTACTTTTAACCGTGGTAAATATAATTCAAAATTTGTTGTTCCAAAAAAAATATTTTCATATTATTGATTCAAATTTTACTTGACGAAGTAAACCTTGTCTCTTTGATTTTTTAAACTCCACTCCCAGAAGAAAAAAAACTATGTTTTATGAAAATTTCCAAATTCTCTTAGAAGGTGGGTAAATGATACTAAAAACTTCAATAAAATTTTATATATCTAAACTTATTATAAAATGACTCCAAGGAGTTACATTAAAAACATATAGGTATGATGAATCTATTTTGACCTTAAATAATTAAAATGAAACAAATAATTTCCTAAATAAAAAGTCAGTTTTAAATAATTACACAATGTTTTTCATTATTCATAAAAAATCGAATGTTTTCATAAAAATTACAAAAATTCAAACTATGCTAATTTTGATATTCTGAATTCATAAATGAAGTCAATTTTGAAAAAAAAATTATAAAATTTCAAAAAGTGGTTATTACTATTCGTAATGGATAGATTGAATGGTCGTGGTGTGTTAAAACTCTGTGTTGTTCACAATGCATGCTACTAGATTATTCAAAGGGAAAAGTACCTTCGATGCTTGGGGTGTTACATTCTCCCCTCCTAAAAATAATTTCAAACTAGAAATTTCTAGAATATTACTACATAAAAAGATTAAGGTGGTTGTTCATAATAAGTTTCTCAGGTTCCTATGTTGCCTCTTCCATGTTATGGTTTCTCTATAGAACTTTTACGAGATGAGTCATATGCATTCAATGAACTTGTTCTATGGTATCAAGAATCAAGAAAGGCTATCCAAAATAAGACAGATCAGGCTACAGTTCAATTTCCTCATAGGTGAGTACATTCATTAGATGAAACATATATTTTCTCAACAGTGATACATTGAAGACATCATGAATTTTGGAGATACATGGAGGCATTTCCAAACAATTAGCAATAAATCCAATTCGTTGTAAAATTTCGAAATGTCTGATGTTCCTGGGAATCAATTTACACTTCTTATCAAATTGTATATCACCCTTCCATGGAGATACCTTCAAGAAAACATGATCACCTACTTGAAATTCAAAATCCTTCCTCTGTTTATTGGCATAAATATTTTTCTTATATTTTTCGACATTGATGTGGGTTGGTATAACCTTCACATTTTTCATTTTTTCCTGAATAAGTTCTAGGCCTACATGTTTTCTTTCACCAACATCTTCCCAACAACTTGGTGTGTGACATCTCTTTCCATATAACGCTTCATATGGTGCCATATGAATACATGAATGGAAGCTATTGTTATAGGAAAATTATACCAGAGGTAAATATTTATCCCAAAAATCTTTAAAGTCACGTGAGAAATATATCCACATGTATTCTAAGGTTTGAATAGTCCATTCTTATTTTCCATCGGTTTGAGGGTGGTATGTTGTTCTCAAATGATGTTTAGTATCCAAGGCCTTCTTAAGACTTTTCCAAAATGTTGAAGAAAAATGGGGTTTTCAATAAGAAAAAAAATCAAAAATGGTACACAATGAAGTAAAAAAACTTAATTAATATATTGTCTTTCTAGACATTCATGTTGTAAATCTTCAATTATAGCATGAAAATGTGCTGACTAGGTAAGACGATCATCAAAGACCCGTATTGCGTCATTCCTTCCAGGAGTCATTGGTAGTCCCAAGACACGGTGCATCATAATATTATCTCATTTCCACTCATGTATGGGAAGAGGTATCATGACTCCTCCATACTATGGCATTCCAACTTTCACTTGTTGAAAAACCATACATGTTGACACAAAATATGCAGTCTCCCTCTTCATGTTGTCCCAACAAAAATGTTTCTTGAAATATATATACAACTTGGTGCACGTAGGCTGGGTAGTGGAACTGTTTCTATGAGCATCATCCAACAATTCCCTTTTTAGATCATGTATATTGGGAACACAGTGCCTATCCAGAAATTTCAAAATCCTTCTTCAAATAAGAATTCCCTCAATCTCCCATCATATACAGCTTCAATCTTATATTGAAACTCATCATCATTTGTCTGATAACATTTTATCCTTTCTAGTAAAGTTAGTTTGTAAACCATTTGAAAATCTATTGGTGTTTAACCTTCCATGGTAATTCCCATATACATCTTTACTAGATAAATGAAAATAGCATCCCTTTCAACTCTCATGTTGGTCAAAACTCTAAGACCCTTTATTCTCAAAAATATTCCACCTTATTTTCCATCCACAGGTGGAATTTTATTCTGAAAAAATAATCCTTGAGTAGTTCAAGCCATCTTCATTGCCTCAGGTTGAGTTCTTTTAGTGAGAAATTATACGTAAATCTTATGTGGTAATTATAAATCAAAAAATTTCGCCATAGAGATGGTGTCGTTATATCTTCAGAGCAAATAATAAATATGAAAATATAAGATCATGAGTGGGATATTTTTTCTCAAAAAAATTCAGATGTCGTGATGAATGTTCTATAAATCTATCATTCCATGTAAGGACACAATCAAGTCCTTTCTTTGAAGTGTCACTATAAATAACAAACCCATAGTTCCCTAATAGTAGATTCCAGACATGAGCATTGGATAATGTTCTCTTTAGTTATTCAAAACATTATTCACACTCTTTTTTCAAATCAAATTTAACCCCTTTATGTGTGATCTTAGTTAATGGGATAGCCAACTGAGAATGATTATAGACAAAACATTGATAATAACCTAGTAATCCAATAAAATAGTGTACCTCAGTTTTACTCAATGGTGCTGGCCATTTTTGGATTGCCTTGGTCTTTGAAGGATCAAAATAGATTCTATCCTTATAGACAATGTGACCATGAAATGAAATCTCTTGAATCCAGAGTTCACACATTCTAAACATCCCATATAAATGATTTTTTTCATAGGGTTTTCAGAATAGTTCAGAAGTGATTTTCTTGATCTTTGTAGATTTTAGAGTATACCAAGATATCATCCATAAATTCCACTAAATAGTATCAAGTTATTCATCGAAAAATATATTCATTAAATCCATGAAGACAGAGGGTGCATTAGTCAATCCAAAATGCATTACTGTAAACTTGTAATGCCCATATCTAGTTCGAAATGATGTTATAGGAATTCCTTCCTTCTTCACACAAAATTGACGATATCCAGATCGAAGGAAAATCTTTGATAAATATTGATCTCCTTGAAGTTGGTCAAATAAATTATCAATAAAAGGTAGGAGATACTTTTTCATTATTGTTATAGCATTGATCTACCTTTAGTTAATGCACAACCTCATATATCTATTTATATTCTTCAAAAAAAGATAGAGGCTCCCCATGGGGAAACACTAGGGAAAATAAATATCTTATTACTAAATTTCTCTAGTTGTTTATTTAGTTCCACTAATTCCACAGTGTCTATTCTATAATGGTTCATCGATATAGTCCTTGAACCAAGATTTAAATCTATTGAAAACTCAATTTCTCATTGTTGATGATGTCCTGGTAAATATTCTAGAAACTCATCATCATATTCTTGCACAATAGGTATGTCCTCTATTTAAATTTTTTTCCTCACCCATAATTATTTCATTCTCTTCCACCCTGATAATTTAATTTAGTGGAGCAACTGGGGGTGGATCTAGATATTAATCAGGCGGTGATGTTTCTTCTCCAAATATGTGGTTCTCTTTATTATCAATGAAAATTGTATCATCATTATTCGAACAATAAAATTTCACGTCATGGTCCGAAAGACAATCCATTATGAGGATTATTTCAAATTCAGTCATGTGTATGATGATGAAATCCGCACATAAAGAGCTTTTATATTCCTGAATGGGAACTAATTCATAAAAATTTGTTGCAATGATACTTACCTTATGATTTTTTACTGAAAACTACCCTGTTAAGTCAAAATGAAAATATCTAATTTTTAGAAAACTGAGATGATATGAAACAATGCGATGATCCCGAATCAAATAACTTATTGGCTAAACATGATGAAAGAATTTAATTACCTACCACCACATCATTCAAATCATCAACCTCAGTTGTAGTGATCACATATGCTTGGTTGTACTCCTTTGGACTTTTCGGAGGTTAGTTCCCTTGGCTCATAGGACATTCATTTGCATAAAGTATCTTTTCTATAAAATTGTAGCATTTCACATGGACATCGCCTATTTTTTCCTTACAATCACGAGCATGGTGGCCTTTTTTTCTATAATTGTAACAGAATCACATTCCCTTTAGGCAAGTAATGGGGTTTTAATTCCCACATTTACTGTAGGATAGATATTCAAATTTTCCCTTCACCCCCATATTTCCATTTCCAGAGTGATCAACAGATCACCTATTCTATTTCTTTGCTCTAAATTCGTATGTCATATAAAATTTATTTTCTGTCTTGATAGTGCATAAAGATGTTTCTTCATACTATGAGAAGGGTTTTGAGATTAATGCTCAACGTAGAAATAGTTTTAACCCATAAAATAATATATCAATATTACTCCTTGGGTTACATATATAATTTGTTTCATTCCATGATAACCTTGTAATGTTAGCCTCAAAATTTACAACATTATCATTCACCTTTTTCATCAGACTGAAAAATTGTCTTTCCATATCTGCTTGATGGACACGAGGAAGGTATTTTTCTACGAAAATATCTCTAAACTCTCTCCATTTCAGTTTCAACACTTCATCCTCTTCCTTTGTGTTTTGGATTAATGGCCACCATTGACCATGCATCTACATTGAGACGATAAAATGTGATTTCAATTTTTTCCCTTTTGTTACACCCCAAAACATGAAATATTTTCTCTATGAAACATATCAATTGCTCAGCCACAAATGGATTGGTTCCCCATTGAATTTTGGTGTTTTTTTCCTAATTAAGCGGTCTAATGTTGATCCTCCGCATTGTCGATCAGGGTGCTCCATACGGGTAAGGTTATTATTCATAACCTAAGTGAGTTATCCAAGTATGGTGATAATATGATCATCAAAAGTTGCATCAACAGCACCACTATAATTAACATGAGTTGGTGGGAAATCCCTACGTGGATTAAGTTCTGTGGTATAATTTTTATTCCTTCCACTAGGTGCCATTTCTAAACAATGGAATACACTAGATTAGTTTATGATTTTCAACACATAATTCCATTTGTGTAAAACACTTAACATTAATTGATCAATTTATGGATAAAATCTATAATCATAAATAATGTTTTCTTTGTGGAGGTATATACTAAAAAATCCTTTATAATGGTTTGTAAAGAAAATTTGAATTATCCTAAGCATATTCCCCGAGAGTGTCGTAACCAAGAGTGCAGCAAGGCCCGTTGTCGTGTACACGGATACCCCGAGTCAATCCCAAAACACTTTGTCAGAGTTTTCACTACTAAGTACATCTGTGCCGGAGCTGCCCTTACGTTATCATATCCAGACAGGGATGTAATGCTTAGAAAATACACAAAATCTCTACATTACCAATATTCTAGGATGTTCTTCTATACCAAAACATTAAATTTATCTTAGAGTAATGTGATCTTATCAAAGTTTATTCAAGTATTATTAACATGGTTTGTACTAAACTTCCTCTAATACCTACTGTAACACCCCAACCCTAGTTACCCCGAGTCAATGGATTATTACATGACATTTTAATGATCACATGGGATCAAAATCCTGAAAGATCAACCAGTTTAGTAGTATTGGGAGTAATAGAAACATTCATAAGTTTGACATTACATTATAAAATGAAAAACAACAACAACATTGTCTCTATTGACCACATCATTACTTAGACCATCCATGCAGGTCAATCATAACATACTTCTTCGCATCTTGGAAAAAATAAAACATTGAAAGGGGTGAGGTCAGATGCTCAGTAAGGATAACAATATAGCGGAAACATTCAAGAATAAACATAAACATTTAAGGCAATGTATTAGAATAAACAAAATCCTTTTAAAAATACAAGTCATTATAATATGGAAAAGATAAATCAAATAATTCCCTTTACTATTTCACATTGTAATTCTACAAGTCTAATAATCACATGTAATATCAATAGCCAATTTCATAGTGTTGGAATTCATAATGGAAGACAACATAACCACATAGTCAATGACTTGTGCCAAGAATACAAATAAGATTTTTTCAAGGACTTTTTCCAAGACACTAGTTTGTCTCATGAGACATACTGTTGCGTCGAGGAGCTATAGCGGGGTCCACCCATCACTTACTAATTCCAATGAATTCTTCATATGAAAAGGATTAAACATAACATAAAAATTCATATTAAAACGTTCATACAAAATGATAATAAATTATCCATATACCATGATTGCTTAAAAAAAATATCCATAGTAAAAAATTTCAGAAAATCTTAAATATAATATGGATTATTTGTATCATAATAAATATATTTCAAACAAGCATAAAATCCATCAAAGGATGTTGACATAGATGAAATACAAAATATTTGTAGAGAAGTATCTCTTTATATTTTGAAATCATTTAAATGTCATATAATTATAATTGATAAAATTTATTTGGGAAATATTATTATAAGTTTATATGGGATTCTTTGACGATGCTATAACGGAGGAAAATACCATTACCCACCATATAAGTTAAAAATACATTCTTACCTTAATTTTATCTAGAAGGTCATAATGTACCTTGTTTGGAAAATGATGAAAATATTACTTTCAAAACATATTTGGTCTAACGAGGGTATAAATTAATTTAACCTATAGTATAGAAAATTGTAAAAATGTTTTTAATTACATTTTTAAGAAAAAACAGATGTGGATGATAAATAGGTCTCATAAGATACTTACGTATTAACACCTTAGACAAGTTAAGTGATTGTAGAATTAACCCTTACCTTGTATGTTTCCTTAGATGAGGGTACGTTAACCTCCTATATAATAGTATACTCATTGTTATTAAATCGTACTAGAATTATATACATAAATATGATATCATATATGATCTTTTAATATTGCATTATTAATAATATTTTAGTAGTATCATCATTTCGAGTGTTAAGGGATTCATTTTCCTTTATATGCTTGGTTACGTAAGCCATGTTTGTTATGGATATGATGTATTTGAATCATATAGGGAATGATATTATGTTAATAAAAATTATTGTTAATCTCAAAATAAAAATTATTCTTGAATGATGGAGATTGGGAATGAATCTCATCGGGTTGGTGGAGACGGTAATCCGTACGTACGCACAGGCGACAATATAATTATATTAATGGTGAAATAGTGTGTAATTAGATGGTATATAATATATAGAAAATCATTAACATGTTATATTTATTATTTACATTAGTTATACACATTATTTTACCCATCCAAATAATGACGTGTTTGAATAACAAACCGCACCACGACGTGGAGACGACAAGCCGTACAGACACACATATGGTGACGTTGTCATTTATAGGATGGATATAATAATGAATATTGTTGTAAAATATTTATAATAACATCATATTATATTGAAGTTACTAGAGTTATTATTTTCATATGAAAACAAAAAATAAAGAGGAAGTGGAAGAAGAAAAGAACTTGAATGGGGGTGGTGAAATTTTTATCTCTTCTTCTATTGTTCTCTTTTGAGTTACTTAAAATTGATACTTAGGTGAGATTTCTAATCAGAGTAAGGCCTCTAGGATGAAGGGGGTATAGTTGAAAAGATATTTGGGTAGGGATTGTCTGAGACTAATGTCTTTGGAGGTGTGAAATTAAGTGAAGGGGATGTACCCTTTTATAAGAGAGGTGATGGTCACTTTATGAAAAGCTTGAAATATTATTTTATAATAAAATCAATTTCGGTTTCTAATTTAGAAAAAACGATTTATTTTGAAGATAAGGTGGGGATGGATCTCAAAAATCTCAACCAATAGGTTTTAGATAATTTTAGGTCATCATATTAACCTTATCTTTTAGATTTAACTCTTAGTTAAATAGATTGACATTTACCATGTCCCTTTTAATTTTATATTATATTCTTAATAAACGTACTATCACCATCCAATATAACCCCAAGTTGTTTAGTATTAATATATATAACCTTATCTACATCCTATGTTATAAACATATATTTTTTGTAAAATTATATCAATTAATAATATATTATTTGTTTTAAAAACTCAATTATGTCAATTTTGACACTATTTATTATTTCATTTTTTTAAAAGAAATAAAAAAAATTATCACTTAAAATAAAATTTATTTAATCAACCCCAACATGTCATATTGACTTATAAAATTAGTTGAATTTATCAAAAGTCTCAATTTACATTTATTTGGATATTTATAATATCAATTATTTTAATATTTCATTATTAATGTAATTGCTGCATCATCATTTTGTCATAAAAAATGGAATTATTTAATGTCTAAAAATTAAAAATAAAATAAAATTATATGGAAACTCTTACTGGGGTTTTAATGAATATTTATAGCTGAATTTATATTTTGTGTGTCTCTAAATTAAAAATGGTTTAGTTATTAAAATTTGAAATTAATTCTTTTTACTATTGTTTAAATAAAATAATAATAAATGTCCTAATATAATCCATGTAAACCAAAGAGGATCATATATTATTCCTAAGGTTATTTTTGGTCTAATTACAGTTATCTAATAGAATTTTTACATGTTTTAGGGTAAATATAATATAATTTTTACCCTTAATTACACTATTTAGTTTTAACCATGCTTAATAAAATTCAAAAGATACTATTCACAAAAAATTATTTTCATATTATTGAAGCACATTTCACTTATTGATGTCAATCATGTCTCTCAAATTTTTGAAATTCAACTATCAAAAGGGGTAAAATTATGCTTTATTCAATTTTTTAAATTCTCCTAGAAGGTGGGTAAAAGACGATAAAAATTTCAATAAAATTTTATATATCTAAACTCATAATAAAATGACTAAAATGAATTACATTGAACATATATAGGAATTATTTATATATTATTACCTAAAATAAATTAATATAAATTAATTAATTTCATAAATAAAAAGTTTGTTTTAAATAATAACGCAATGTTTTTCATTATTCATAAAAAATTGAATGTTTTATGAAAAATACCAAAAACTCACCCTAAGATTATATCGATATTTCGAATTCAAAAATTAAGAACATTTCGAAAAATAAAATTTAAAAAATGTCAAAAAGTGGGTATTACTATTCATAAAGGCTAGTATGATTGGTCGTGGTTTGTTAAAACTCCATGTTGTGTACAACGCTAGCTACAATATTATTCAAAGGGAAACATGCAATGAAAGCTTGGGGTGTTACATAGAATATTTTTAAATAGATATAATTAATTTTCTTATAGATATTATGATCTTGTAATGGGAAATTTTAGTGCTTTAGGCATATAAAATCCTTCTTGGATATTCAGTTCTTGATGAAGTGGATGAATTGGAAATTGATCTACAAAATACCAAATTATGAAATTTTATTTACTAAAATATATAAA
Source organism: Viscum album (assembly GCA_963277665.1). Lineage (NCBI taxonomy): Eukaryota > Viridiplantae > Streptophyta > Magnoliopsida > Santalales > Viscaceae > Viscum > Viscum album. The sequence continues at coordinate 1,773,532,729 of OY728152.1, forward strand.
GAAATTATATTTTATTATATTCTTGAAAAGTAGAAGGAAAACTCAAAATTAGTAAAATGATTTTAAAATATAATGTTCTCCTAATACATTTATTTTTGCTGAGTTGATTGTATTTTAAATAATAACATATTTAAGGGATTGTGCCCCTTAACATTTCATTGATCATTAATTTTTTTTGATAAATTATCCCACTCAATCAATATAATTATTTATTCTTTTCTACCAAGTTAATATGTTCACTTTCCCATGATAGTTTCCTACATTGAATCATAGTTACATGTTGTTCTATATGACCATATCACATTCCATTAAAAAGTGGATGGTATACTAATGATTAACATGATGTGGTATTTTACAAAGTAATTTTCAAATATCAAATAATTTATTACAAATATTGAGTTCGAATTGTGAAGAAAAAATTTATTTAAGGTGAATAGAATTTAACACCCCAAAAATTTGTTAAAGAAAACCATTTCATTTGTTATCTTGTGAGAAATGCAACATCAAGTGTAGAAAGGAATATAAAATCAAGATAATTTATGATATATTGACTATTTTAATTAAATATTAAATATTATATATATTTAAATACATAAAATAATAAATTATCGTGTTCCTCGTGTAATAATGAGTTTCACTAATAGCAAGCATTATGCGCAAGATTGAGTTTTACCATATATTATTAATATTTTTATTAGAAATGATAATTATATAATAGATATTAAATTATGAGTTATAAATATAATTAAATAACATATAAAAATATGGTTGAATTCATTGGCCACCAATTAATTAGAAATGTAAATAAAAACCAATTCAATATATAAAAATGTTTTTAAAAGAACTATTTTTATGCTCTATGATGAAATTTATCTAAATAATTTAAATTAATTACTATTAGTGAATCAATATAAAACAATTATACATTATATGTTCAATAAAATGTTCTTACAATAATAATATTTACTCTATATGCATAAGAAAAGAAAAAAAATCAATTTTATCCATAAAAAGAAGTATTTTTCAAAACTCAGTTATACTGACTTTTATTGGAAAAAAATTTTAAAACTCAATTTTGAAAATATTATAAATTTAATTTGAAAAAATATAAATTATTTTGGAAATCATCGTTTCAAATTTATCATAGGGTTATTTTTTTGGTAATTTTTTTATGAATCTTCATTATTTTTTTATAGTAATGAATATTAAATTATAATTTAAAACTAACATTTCATCGTAGAAATTTATAATAATAAATAATATTTTGAATCAGTATAAAAGAAAAAATATATTATTTACACATTTACTAATCCAATTTATTTTATTCGAATCAATTTCATATTGAAATTTTATATAAAAACATAGAAAGCTTATGAACATTTTCACTTTAAAACCCAGATTTCCCATACATCTCTAGGGTAAATATTAAATTAATTTATGCCATATCGGTGATTTGATTTTAGAAAAATGAATTAATTTTTTTAAATACCAATAATATATAATTTATATTGTTTTTAAAATCATTTTTTCCATATTTATTATTGATATAATTTAAAATTAGAGGGATTAATGTAAAATGAGGTTTACATAGTGGTAAAACAGAAATCATTAGGGGCCAAATAATGTATAAACATTTAAAAACACATTGGATAGATATATTATGAAAATAAACCCTATTATATAAAAGTGGTTAATTATTTGAAGGACATGATGTAAGAGAGACCACCCAATTCTGTTTTTTTGGTATTTAAAAAAATGCCACTGAACCTCTATTACAAAAGGGTATTCCCTCTACCCCATTATATGCACCTCTACTAACATTTGGATCATAAAAACTGAACAAATTAAACTAGAAAAACCCAATCATAATCCCAGAATCATTGGTTTGGACAATAAACAAACGAGGCAAGGATTTTTGTTATTAACCAATAAGAGTATCTATAAGAAGAGGCAGCGTTCATCAATGAGTACAGATGATTTATTTATTTCTCTCCCAATTAAATTCTAATAATATCATTATTATATAATAAAAACTCTATTTTTTAATATAATTATATATTTGTTTTTTAATTTTTATATCAAAAAAATTCATACACATCCATCAAATGGGATATACCATCATCATTTGTGTGTACTTTGAACTATTGCCTCATGAACCGTTGTTGTTCGCACGTCCATTACAATGTTTAACGGTTGGGATTAAAGATGGATTTGTAGTATATATATGATATATATTATATTTATAATTTCTTTCTAATTTTTAATTATTATATAACAAATACCTTCTTGCTTTCAATTTTGTGGGTACACGATAATGTCATTTGGGTGTATGTAGGACTACCGCCACATGAAGCGAAGTGATTTATTCACTCATTACATGGGATTTATTATGGTGGATTTTAATAAACCCATGATATATATAATTATAATATATATATATATATATATATAATTTACTTTTCTTTCCTTCAATACGATTAGAAAGCAGAAACCAGATTCATGCATACGTACAACCAACCATCTCCACAAACTATGTATTTAATTCCCAATCACAAAATAATATGGATTAATATAAATAAATAGATAAAAAATATAAATTATATTTAAATCATGTTTTAAATTCTATATAAGATGAAATAATTATCATAAGAAGAGGAATGAAAAATAATATGTCAAAATATATAGGAATATATTGCAATTAACACATAAAACAATGAAAATGTCGAATGATTATTAACAAACTGGTGAAAATATGTTATAATGTATCATATATGATACTATAAATATTAATATTCTTTAGTTATAAGTTATTAACATTCATGAAACCATAATGTCGAATGTGAAAGGGTGTTCAATAAAAAAAGAATCACAATGTAAGGGATTTTATCTTAATATACATTCCATTTAGAATTATTTTTTATTATACACCAATTAACATTATTGTTGTCTATATACCACATTTTTGAAATTTTATATCATTAATAATACATTATTCTTGATATTTTAGGAATTAATTTGAATAATTTATCCCAAGGATGTTTATTTTAAAATTAATATGTGATAAAAGTAATAGTGGGATGTCACGTTATTAATTGATTATTAAATTTATCTAGAAACAATCAATTTATTTGAATACATTTTCAGCATAAATTTCAAGTATATTAAATATCCTTATTAATCAGTGATGGATATGATTATATTCTATACTATGTACTATTTATTACATATGGTGATTACTTTTAATGTCATTTAATTAATAGAGGAAATATTGATAAGTTTTAATCTTCTAGATAATAATGATATTTGATAAGGAATATTATTAATGAACAAAATTTATTTTTTCAATATATGAGAATATATTTGGAAAGTAAGTAATGGGTGGGGAACAAACATTATAGATCCCTTCGATGCATTGACTGGTCTATTGAGAATAATCAGTTTGAAAAATTAAATTGGTTACAACTTGTAGTATAAAATTGTCATATGAAAGGTTGTGATAATATATTTTTTCATGGAACTCATACATGACATACAATAATTAAGCATTGCCTCCATTAATAATTCAGTTATTATTATTATTTATCTAGGAGATTTTCAATTTGACATTATCTATAGAGTCATTTCATTCATATTTTATTAATTATATTCACTACCTAATCCCATTCACAATTTGTGATGATACTAAAATATTACCCAATTCATTGAAACCTAATTTATTTTTAGGCGCACATGTCAATTTCGTATCATGTACATGATTAAAAGGTGACACATATATCATAGAACATGAGAACATATCTCCTCACATTTAATCCAATGATTATAGGTCGTGGTTCATATAAATGGAATATCCCAATAAATAAATTATATGTACAACTTTGTGAATTCCCAAGAGTGGAAATGGGTACAGTTATACACCTCATAAATTTTCACAATGGAAAATAACAATGACATTTAAAAATTGAAACAAGTGTATATGACCACTCATAAAATGGTTAAATGAGAAAAAAGTGGAATATAATCACTTTAAAGTAATAAAAATAATGTATTATAGATATATGAGGTCATATTATAACATGAAAATATTGGGCTTAATAGGTATATAATAAAGAGGTTACTTAAATAAATGATTTTCATGAAAAAATTGCATAATAATTTCAACATCACAATGGTGTTATACAGTGAACCGTCAAAAGGTTTCATGTTAGTGAAATGGGTTAGTGATGACTTATAAATCATAAGGGATTTAATAGTGATTTTCAATAAAATATCCAATCAATAGTAATTATAATACAATATTCATTACATAAATATGGTTTTTTTAATAATGATGAAAAATAAATGATACTTTACTAAATTCCGTTATAAAATAGATTTGTTAAATTATATAATGAATTGAAATATATTATATATCATTGTTGGGGAATAAATATTATTGTATATTTATAATTATATAGTCATGTAAAGATAACCAATTGAGACTCTTTAGGCTAAATATAAAGAATATAGTTGAATTAAAAATAAGATATACTTGTCCCTTTCTGAATTTCATCTTAGTAACACCATTATTAAAAGTTATAATGGGAGGGGATATATAGTATCTCATTTTAAGAAATAAATTTTATAGTAATGTGAAAGTTATATATGAAGGAAAAAATAACCAATGTATGTTGAAAATGATTAATATAAATAAGGTACAATATTTGAAAATAAGAGAGGGAAATCCCTTACTAAATTTTGATATAGTAATGTCATAAGTAAATTCTATATTGAGAGGGAGTAAATGACATATAATTATCTGGGAATCAATTTTATAGTATATTTATCTTTATAATTTCATTAAAACATAAAAAATTTATTTTAAAAATGTTAAATACAACGAAGGAGCTTGAATTGAAAAGAAGAGAGTGAGATCCCTTATTAAATTTCACCATAGTAACGTCCTTGGTAAATTCTCTAATAAGAGTGGATAAATGATATCTCATTATTGTTAAATAATATTTACTATTTAGAAATAGTTATTATGTCATGAAAAAATATCTAATTGAGATTAAAAATGATGAATACAAAGAATATGATAGAATTTAAAAGAAGAGGGAGATCCCTTAGAAATTTTTCTCTTAATAAAAACTTTGGTAAATTTTATAATCAGAGGGTATATATAAAATAAAAATATTAGTAAATAAATTGGGATGTAATTTAACATTATTATATTCTTGAAAACATAAACAATTGATATTCATAACGTTAAATACAAAGAGGGCACTTGAATGGAATAAATCAGAGGTAAATCCCTCGCTAAATTTTTTCAAAATAACTCATTAGGTTAATTATCAATTGATAGTGGATAAATGATAACTCATTATTAAGAAATTTTATTACAATATATTTATATTTTTAATGTCCTGATAAAATAACCATTTGATATTCCAAAGGTTAAATACAAATAAGGTGGTTGAATTAAAAATAATATAGAGAGATCCCTTACTAAATTTTGACATAGTATAGGCATAGGAAAATGATATAATGACAGGGGAAAATGGTATCCATTTATTATGAAATTAATTGAATATTATAGTCATATTGATAATGTCTTGGCAATATAACCAATATATATTAAATATGATAAATATAAAGATGGTTCATGAATTAAATAGAAGAAAGATAAGTCCCTCACATTAAGAGGGTGATTCCAAAAGAACTAGAGGATCTTCCAGAGAGCATAAGGGAACCTTGTAAGGAATAAACAGAGGTTGGGTAAATTTATGGATTTTATACATATTTTTTGAGTGAATAGTGATGGAATCTCTGTTTGGGTTATATAGTAGAATAGAGGAGATTTTATTATTTTTTCCCAAACATAGGATTTTGATTCTATACAGAAAAATAATCAAAACTAAAAAAACTAAAAATACTTTTTCTAGTGGTTTCTTTAAAATAGTTGTGGTTTTAATTATTTTGTAAGTCCAATATCCTAAATCTGTAAAATATTTCCCATGATGATGAGGAAGTAAGTCATGTTCATAAATAAATGATATTAAAACCTTAATATATAATTTCAGTTTTGGAAAATGTATAATGTAATTATAAAATTAATTAAATAACCATAAAACATAAATATATTAAATATGGAACATATATTTTTTTTAATAAAATTTATATCATTTATTTCACAACCCGTCCCCTGGGCCCGCATCGTGACTACCTCAAGCCAGTCTTCCATAGGCCAGGGGTTGGCGACTAACACTAAAGGTGTAATTCACTAGAACTGGGAAGGCATTGCCATTATTAAACGTAAACACATACAAACAAGGATCAAGTGGAAGAAAACACTATGCAAAGTAGTAAAACAAGTGTGTTGAAAGTACAATGGGGCTGGAAATACAATCCCAACAGAAAGTTACAACTACAACTGAAAGAAATTACAACTGAGAAGACAAATAGCTGAATGGTGAAGCAGATCCTAGATCGTCCTCTAGGTTTCTACCATAAGGGTATGTACGGATGTCCTCCTCTACACTCTGCTTCTATTGGTCCGCTCTGTGTGCCATCACACTGGTGTCCACCTCCAGGCACCGTCCAGTCCACGTACACTCTGCCTTGGTCAACGATGTTCGTCGTCTGCATCCAACACAACAAGGTGCATGCATAGCCCTTACATGGGAGAGTATAACGATACTCAGTAGAGACCCCGAGACCCTCAAGGTCTCGCAAAATCAAACAAGTATAAACCAAAAAGAATGATCTCAACAGATAACCTTTAATTAGGTATATGCCCAAACATATAACTATGTTATCCAGTAACCCATCTCAATCATGAGGAAAACACAAAAGTTATTGACTTAGTTCAAACCAGTATTTTCATTATTGAAACCACAACTACTGGATAAATCCTCCTCTACCGAGTACAGTGGCCCTATCAGGACTCTGAGGCACTACTCACTTACCTTATACTGTTGTGGTACTCCTCCTGTCGAGTACCGCTGGTCTACTGCCAAACCGGGCGCTCCTCCGCTGTGGGTTTACCGCCAAACCGGGTGCTCCCGCTAATAGCCGTTAGAGGTACTCATCCTGTCGAGTACCATGGGTCTGCTCCCAAACCAGGTGCTCCGTCCGTCGTGGGTCGGCTGCCAAATTGGGCGCTCTGTTCATTGGTCTAGTTGAATCACTCTTAGTCGAATTGGTAAAGCAATCATCAGGTCTACAGCTACTAGATCTCTGCACTCTGCCTGCTCGTCTCTAGGAGGATTCGCTCCATGATCTACTATTCGACACTCCAAGTGTCACGAAGTGTCACGTAAAAGTATCACATAGGACCACCTCGTCATAGGGGTCACAACGCATCAGACGACTCGTTAATCGGACGCTCGGTCTGTGAGTTACTATCCTTTTTGTCCCCGGGGCCTTATTGGTTTTGTGTATGAACCAACCCGACTGTGTCTCAACTATACCCCAAACTCCAATGGGTTATACTCAAAGGAACCATTTCTCAACGAGATTACCAATGCTGCTGGCAGTTTTTCAAATGGACGTCTGGTCTGGGAGTTATTGGCTTTTCCGTTCCTGGGGCCTGATTGGTTTTTAAGCTAAAAGAAATCCGACCATAATTCAAATATGTCCAAACCACAAGTGGAGTATGCCAAAAGAACCAGCTCTTTAAAATTAATCAATGGTAGTTGGCAGCATGTCAATCGGACGACTGGTCCATAAGTTATAAGTGTTTCCGCTCCGTGGGCCCAATTGTTTTTGGGTTGGAACCAACCCGTCCATACCCAAACATTGTCAAAACATTGAGTGTAATATTCCAAAACGACCATCTCGATCAAGTATTCCTACAAAACTGATGGTGCATCGACCAGAGGTCTGTAGATCATGTTATGGGTGATTAACCGAAAAAGGTCCCAAAAAGGTGGTGTGGGCTCGGTCCGACCCGGCCCAACCCACCCTGGGAATGCCCGAACTGGGTTGACCCGACTCGGGTCCGGGTCCGGCCCGGTGGGGCATGGACCAGCGTGGCTAGCGCGACCCAGCCCAAAAGGGCACGGCCTGGCCCACGGCCGTCCGCGGCCCCCCGGTTAGCTGGGGCGGCTTGATGCCGCGCCTCTTCAAATCTGGAACGACAGAGCAATTCTGGTTCCACCAATGCCGCGACTCAACTACTGTGATCTACTTTAGCGTCGCGCTGCCACCGCCTTCCGTGGACCACCGGACGTGCTCCAGTGGTCTGTTTCGCCAACCGTCTTTGCCTATGGTCATCTCGTGACCCGAACTCCACTACGATAGCTTCAAATCGTTGTTGCGGTCCCATTTCATCGTCGCTCGTAAATCCACGCACAGAAGAACATCCTGTAGCTGGTTGTCGGGCCGTTTTTCTTCGTCATGTGCCCTCCGCATTAGGTGTTATCAATTTTCCATAAACTAACACTTTCTCTCATCAATGACAAGGGTACAATTTATTCAGAATAAATTATATAAACACCCTACAACAAGGTTCACCATTCGTTGATGATATCTCGAAAAGGAAGAAGTTGGTTCATTGACATCTTTGCAAGGGAGGAGATGAAGGTGTTGATGACTGTTGGCGTTTGTCTCTCCCGCAAAGAACCTTTGATCCCAGCTCGAGCATTGTTCTTCGGTGGAATCATCATTCTTTGCCGAAGAGGGTGTCGTTCTTTGTCGAAGAACGGTGTAGCTCTCTTCCAATTCTCCAAAGGCTCTCCCCACAACAACAAATGCTAAATTAAAATAATAGACAAAGCTGTTATTTTATTCTCCCAAAATATAATATTGCCATGAACATTTAAAAAGATTCAAATCCTTCCAAAGTAATTAATTCATGGTGTTGTCATATTAATGAGCAAGTGGAAGGTGTAGGGTTTAGCAATTAAAGGGTGAGTTTTCAAGAATTAAACAAGGGATTTAAGGGGAGTTATGGGAAGATGAAGAGTGATGTCTCGTGTGGGACCCAACTCACAAATATCCTCTCATGGGAGGTTATGTGGGTGAGGGCCCCACCTACATCCTCCTCTTTGTAGGAGATAACTATCGGATATAAAATAAAACTCTGTTCCACAATTTTTTTTATTATAAATCCCCAAAATTAACTTCCAACCCGCATAAAATGCTACTATGGTAAAGGTCCCATTAAGCGAATACCAGCGCTACGAGTTCATCGGTGCCCTCCGATTTCGATTCCGAGCACCAGTTCAAAAGATTGAAAAACCCACTCGTACATTTACTGAACGTACCCGAAGAAAACATCCAAAATTGATTTCGGGCACACCATGCCTCGAAATCAAGTGTCGTCAGAAACCGCAGACTCGTAAAATTTAAAAGTATTTAAGAAAAAAATTTCCTTGAAATTTCTGGATATTACATTAATCCCACATCAGGGCTTTATGTCCCCGTAAATCTACAACACACACTAGTGGAATAGATGGGGGTACGGATTTTGCATTGGAGCCTCCCACTCCCAATTGTTTCCCTGGAGGTTCTCATGCTTCCAGCGAATGTGCACCAGAGGAACCGACCATCCACATAGGACCCACTTCTGTCGATCCACGATCTCCATAGGGATCTCCACAATCGTCGCGCCGTCATCGATGACCAGCTACCCGTGATCGATGATGTGGGTTGGGGCGAGTATCTATCTCCTCAGTTGAGATACATGGAAGACATCATGTACATGGTGCAATTGAGGTGTAAGGACCAGGCGGTAAGCCACCTCGCCTACTCTATTGAGGACCTAGAATGTTCTGATGATTTATGGAGACAACTTTCCGCCCGGGCCAAATCTCCATAGAACTCGTCAAGGTGAGACCCGTAGGAAAACGTGGTAGCCATCCTTGAACTCCAGTGGTCTCTGTCTCCTATCAGCATTGGACTTCTATCTGATCTATGCAGTCTTCATCCCCTCCTGGATGATCTACACCATCTCTGGTAGCCTCAACATGGGTGCACTGGTCAACCTCTGCCTTAGCTCCTGAAAAGCTCTGTTGGCATCTCTCTGACCACACGAAGGGTTTCCCCTTCTTCGTCAATGCTAAAAGCTCTGCAACAACTCTGGAGAAGTCTGGCACAAATCTAAGTCTGGTTGACTCATGAGTGATCAACTGCACACACTTATACATGATTCCATCCTCTGCTGCCTGGGGTTTCCTTTTCACCGACCAAGGATAACCCATCCCAACATTGTAGGTAAACCACAACCTTTTTTCCTAATACATTCAATCTATGTATGAACTGTGGTTTCCCAGTCCATTACCCAAACTAACATCATAAGGCCAAGATGAAGCCACCAAGAGGTTCCAACAAAGACTCTCACATCAAGGGTCAGATCACACCGTCAGTATATGTGTTATTATCGAGTCTCTTCCCAGAGGTATCTGCAGACATGAAGGTCAAGTCTACGGCTTAACTAGAAACTCTAGTTCTAGGATAAGATTCGTGGAAGGAAGGAATTATTTGTATCAATGTCTGTTGTTACGACAGCTAGTAGTAGACACATATCATACTTCGAATCATTCATAGATCCCTAGGTCACACATCCTGACCGAACACAACTATTCTCTTCCCCTTCCCTCCAGCTCCTTGAGCCTGGTGGGGACAACAAAGGCGAGTGTTTGTAACATGTCGAAAAGTACACCACCACATGCTGCTCTCCTAGATCAGCTTCCACATCCGCTGATCTGCAGATTAATCTGTCCTTAACACTTTCTCTTCTTGAAACATTTTAAAAGTCCATGCCTCTGAGACTAGTGCATGTTTTCTACTTTCCCACTTCTAACATTCTCTACCCGTATCCATTCAGCCATATAACTTTCAACCTCAAAGGATCCCTCTAGAACCCTATCATAAGAAGGAATTCATTGAGGAAAAGTGTTGGCTCATATGTCCCTTTAACACACCTCGCTATGAGGTCCGAGATCTAAATAATTGATTGTATCATAGTCATCATGTTCCAGGAATGATCGGTACACCTAGATGAAGGCTCAGCTACAGAATTGTCATCTTGCTGAAGCTGTATAAGCTCAATAAAACACTTAGCCACCTCCTCAAGCCAGTCCTCAGCCGCCAGTGAGTAGGGCTCGCCTCGGAAACTGAGGTGTATCTCATTTTGAAACACGTGTACAACACTAAGCCTACATGTGTCATCTACCGGTACCGCTGGTTGGAACTGTGGACCAACATGTAGTGATATAGCTAGCACACTACCTGAAGGTACTATCTCAGGCAACGATGCACATACCGAAGCCTCATCACTATGCAGGCCAACCTCATGGTCACTCACTAGGAAAAACTAGTAGCTAAGATCACCATCTACCCTAATAGTGTCTAAACTAGGTTTAGAACTCTACCAATTGCCTCCAGCCAGTCCACTACTACCTGGGAATCTGTCTCACCTCGTAACCTCAGAAGGCCTCTGCTGTTGAAAATCGTGCAACACGATCTTTCACCATGCACCATCTACTAGCACGACCGGTGGTATCTTCTACCAAATGGGTGGTGGGGCTGTTGGTACACCACCCAAAGGTGCCAACATAAAAAAAGGTCTATACACCGGATCCTCGTTGCTCAGTGGGTCGTCATTGGGTACTCTCTCGGAACTCCAACTGACTGTCAGCTTGGAGGCATCCTGAACAGATGCGAAACAGTCAAAATATTATACATGGTGAGCTGACCTGGTTTGAGTTGAATTAAACATTTGGAAACACATGAAATCAGTGTTTTCATGCACTGAGTTGGAAATCAGTAGTCAGGGTCCTAGTGTATGGATACGTCGGCAGCCGCACTAACTCTGGTCTCCCTGGACTGATAACCACACTCAATACTCTTAACACTGTTGCTTTACAGTAAGATAGATCAGAGTCCTATGTTCTACGGTAAAACTGACTCCTCTGATACAAATTTATCACAACCTGTCCCCCGGGGCCCGCATTGTGACTACCCCAAGCCCGCCTTCCATAGGCCAGGGGCTAGCGACTAGCACGAAAGGCATAATTCCCTAGAACTGGGAAGTCATAGCCTTTATTAAACGTAAAAACACACAACCAGAGATCAAGCGGAAGAAAACACTATGTAAAGTAATAAAAAATTTGTGCTGAAAGTACAAAGGGGATGGAAATACAAGTCCAACATAAAGGTATAACTATAACTAAAAGAAAGTACAACTGAAAAGACAAACAACTGAATGGTGGAGCAGCTCCTGAATCGTCCTCCGGGATCCTACATGAAGAGTAGGTACAGATGTCCTCCTCCACACTCTGCGTCTATCGATCTTCTTCGTGTGTTGTCGCCCACAGTGTCAATATCTGGGTACCATCTAGTCCTCGTACACTCTGTCTTGGTCAGCGCTATCCGTCATCTGCATCCAACACAAAGGTACGGGCATAGCCCGTCCAGGGGTGAGTATAATGTTACTCAGTAGGGACCCTGAGACCCTCAAGGTCTCACAACATCTATCAAGGATAATCCACAGAGAAAGATCTCAATAGATAACATTTATATAGGTATATGACCATACATATACCTAAGTTATCAAGTCACCCATCTCAATCATGGGGAAAACACAAAGGTTGTTGACTCATCTCAAACCATGATTTTCATTATCGAAACCACAACTGCTGGAGAACTCCTCCTCTATCGTGTAAAGTGGCCCTATGGTGACTCTGAGGGGCTACTCACTAACCATTGACTTCTGAGGTACTCCTCTTGTCGAGTACCGTGGGTCTGCTTCGAAACCGGGCGCTCCTCCGCTGTGGGTATGCCACCAAATTGGGCGTTCCCCCTAATAGACATAAGAGGTACTCCTCATATTGAGTACTGCAGGTCTGCTACCAAACTAGGCGCTCCGTCCAACCTGGGTCTACTGCCAAACTGTGCGCTCCGTCCACTGGGCTAGTCGAATCACTCTGAGTTAAATCGGTCAAGTAGTCGTCAGGTCTACAGCTACTAGGTCTCCGCACTCTGCATTCTCGTCTCTAGGAGGATCTTCTCCATGAACTTCTGGTTGACACTCCAAGTGTCATGAAGTCTCATGTAGAAGTATCAAAAAGGACCTCCTCATCATAGGGGTCTCGATGAATCAGACGACGCGTCCATCAGATGCCCGATCTGTGAGTTATTAGAATTTTTGTACCGGGGGCCCGGTTTGTTTCGCGTACCAACCAACCAGACCGTATCTCAACTGTAACTCGAACTCCATGGGGTATACTAAAAGGAACAGTTCCTCAATGAGATTACCAATGCCACTGGTGGTTCATCAAACGAACTTCTAGTCTAAGAGTTATTTGTTTTTCAATTCCAGGGGCCCGGTTGGTTTTTAAGCTAAAATCAACCCGACCGTACTGCCACTGCGTCCAAACCTCAAGTGGAGTATGACAAAAGAACCGTCTCATCGAAAGTAATCCAACGTAGTTGAAGACACATCAATAGGACATCCAGTCCTTAAGTTATATGTGTTTCCGCTCTGTGGGCCCAGTTGTTTTCGGGTTTGAACCAACCTAGCCATACATAAACATAACAAAAACCATGAGTGTAATATTCCAAAATGACCATCGTGATTGAAGGATTCCTATGCAACTGACGGTGCATCGATCGGAGGTCTGTATATCATGTTATGGGTGATTAACCAAAAAAGGTCCCATAAAGGGGGTCTGGGCCCGGTCTGACTCGGCCCCACCCACCCTGGGTTGACCCGAACAGGGTCGACCCGACTCGGGCCCGGGTCTGGCCAGGCCCAGCTAGGCTGGCCGTGCGGGGGGTGCGGCCCCCCGGTTAACTGCCACGGATTAATGTTGCGACTCTTCAAATTCGGAATGGCATAGCCATTCCGGTTCCACCGCCACCGGGGCTCAGCCGCGATGGTCTACTTAGGCAGCGCGCCGCCGCCGCCTTCTGCGGACCACCGGATGTGCTCCGGTGGTCCGTTTCACCCACTGTCTGTGCCTAAGGTCATCTCGGAACCCAAACTCCACTACGAAAGCTTCAAATCTCCGTTGCGGCCCTGTTTCGTCATCGCCCGTAAATCCGTGCACAGACGAACAACCTTCGGAGGGTCGTCGGGCCGTGTTTGTTCGACCTGCGCCCTCCGCATTAGGCGTTAGCAATTTTACATAAACCAACATTTTCTTTCATTAATGACAAGGGTATAATTTATTCATAATAAATTATACAAACACCCTACCTCAAGGTTCGCCGTTCGTTGACAATATCACGAAAAGGCGGACGTCGGTTCGTTGACATCATTGCAAGGGAGGCGATGAATGTGTCGACGATCGTTGGCATTCGTTGCTCCCACAAGGTACCTTCAATCCCAGCTCTTGCATTTTTCTTCTGTGGAATCAGCTTTTAACGTCAAAGAGGGCATCATTCTTCTTCGAAGAACGATGTAGCTCTCTTCCAATTCTCCAAAGGCCCTCCCCTCCACAACAAATGCTAAACATAAATAATAGCCAAAGCTATTATTTTATTATCCCATAATATAACATTGTCATGAACATTAAAAAAGATTCAAATCCTCAGAATGTAATTAATTCATGGTGTCATCATATAAATGACCATGTGGAAGGTGGAGGGTTTAGAAATTAAAGAGGGGAGTTGTAAAGAATTAAACAAAGAGTTTAAGGGGAGTTATGGGAAGATAAAGAGTTAAGGATTATGTGGGCCCCACCTAAAAAATATCCTCTCATGGGAGGTTATGTGGGTGTGGGACCCACCAACAACCTCCCCCTTGGAGGATATAACTACAGGATATAAAATAAAATTGTGTTCCGTAATTTATTTTATTTTATTATAAATCCCCAAAATTAACTTCCAACCCGCATAAAACGCAACTACAGTAAAGGTCCCCTTAATAAAATATTGACGCTACGAGGTCATTGGTGCCCTCAGATTTCGATTTCGTGCACCGGTTCAAAAGATAGAATAACCCACTAGTACGTTTACTAAACATACCCGAACAAAACTTAAGAAAATGATTCCGGGCACACTGGGCCTCGGAATCAAGTGCCATCAGAAACAACTGACTCGTAAAATTCCATAGTATTTATGAAAAAATAGCCTTGAAATTTCCTTGTCTTTAAAATTTACTACTTCTTTTTTAGGTCATTATTAATCCCTAATACACATCATATGTTTTAAACGAATGTAATTTTTACATGAAAATTCTATCGTCACTGAAAATGATGATCAATTAACTGTTGGATAATTTCAATATTATGATTCAAAATAAAAATATTTATTTCATCAAAATAATTTTATAAATATTTAATTTTCAATTTAAAAAAAAATAAATATATATTTAGAATTTATGGGTTTTTTGTCAATATGAGTTTTCAAACGCTTATAATAATTACATTGTAATTCATAAAAATTATATTATCATTTAAATTTAAAAAAATTAATATTATCATTTTAGTAAATTATAATTTATTTATAAATTTAATGATTTCAACTTAAATGAAATTAATTATTGAAATTTCTTAGTACATAGAAATATAATTTGTGTTTTATTGTATCAAAATTTAATTTTTAACAAATTAATTTATTAATTATTTATAACGAAAAAACCATTATAATCATTATTATATTTAAATTATAATCATCTTATTAATACTATTAGGGTTACATGCTTATACTCATTCTTAAATTATTTTTACCATTGATTAACCTATTTTTCTTTACCATGGTAATAATATTTCATAAAGTCAATATTTATATTGTCCAAAAAATAATTTGATCATATTAAATAATTGTAACGGCGATTTTTAGAATTAGAAAAAAAAAATTATAAAAAAAAATTCATATACATTGAATATTTTTTTTAAATAATTCCTTTAAATGTGATGGATATTGGTTTTTTTCATAAAAATACATTTTTAAAGGAAAAAATGATTTTACTTTAACTATGTAAAAAATTATCTTCAGTATAGGAATTTAAATTAATATAGATATATATTATAAATAAAAATAATTTAAATAATTCCTCATTATGGTTAATTTTTTAATTAATTAAAAATGAGAAACATTATGCATTTTGAAATTGTTTCTGGAAATGTTTTTTAAAACCTAAATTTTAATTTATACTAAAATATCATATAAAGTTGATTTAAATGTAAATGATGCAAATAAATATAACTAAACCATAATTAATTTTATTGAAAAAATATTAAAAAACTAATTTAAATTATATATTACTTAATTTATCAAAACAAATTATAGTTTTATAAAATAAAATCGACATTTGTTCACTATTTATATAATAATAAATATTTTTTAGAAAATCTACAAAATTCGCCCAAATTTAATTTTTATATCATGATTTAAAAAATGATGTTAATTTTATCAATTTAATTTAATTAGTGATCTATAAATTAATTATAATATTTTTCAAAAAAACAAATAAAAATAATTTTTGAAAATATAAAATAACATTAACAAAAAATTAGTGATTATTTAAATTTAATTTATAAATGTATTTATATTGATTTGGAAATATATATATATATATATATATATATATATATATCATAATTTAGTTAATCCTATTCAAATCGGCAAATTTCAAGTCTATGATAAACTAATAATATTTAAATATTCATTATTGGATTGGGTTCAGTGTTGTGAATCACATATGCTATCTAAAATTGTTTTATAATTTTAGAAAATAGGTATTAGAACGTATAGAACTGAAATAATGATCATTAAAAGACCTCTATATTATAGAAGATACAATTTTTAAATGATAGTAGAAGAAAAATTTTTATCATCGAAAACATGAAATAACATGTATTTATGGGAAAGTAGAGTATCATATGAGTTCATTAGATAATACTCTATTTCATGAGTATTATTTATTTCTTCTTATTTTCTACATATTCTTTCATACATTTCAATTTATATTTGAAACCCCATTTATACTCTAATATTCAAGAAAAAAATAATAACATAAACGTATAAGATTTTATCTTCAGTAGTCATACAATTCTAAAAATAGTAATTGTTTAGATCATAGTTGAATATAAGAGTGTTATTAAATAGAACTATAATAATTATTAAAAAAATATTTATTATCTAATAATTATTTCCTTATACATCCATCTAAATTACTAAAAAAAATAAAATAAGGTGTGGAATTCACATGAGTTTTTATAATGGTAATAAATTCCACAAAAGAGTGAATAAATAATCAAAAAAATACATAATTTGAATGACTATAACTTTAAAGGTAATTATCTTGAACATTGGTAATTAATGTGTCTAAAACATTATAATACATAATGATATTCCTGATCTGAAAGGTAAAATAATACTTTCACTTTTGAAGAGAACTTCAACATCACAGGATAGTCTATTGTATTTGACATTTAAAACAATCATATAATAATCCTATCTCCATATAATAAGATTAATGGAAAACAATTCTATATGAAAAAATTTATCCTTGTACGATGTTTTTGATTATTGTATGATAAATCATCACATTTTACAATATTTTTAGTTATCAAATATCATCATTATTACATTCTGAGTTCATAAAATAATTTAGTTCCTTATATGATAATTTTATCTCCATATTATAAATCTCATTACCAAAAACATGGTTCATAAGACATTTTTCCTCCTTATATAATTATTCTCTTATTTAAGACATTAGTAGATATTTTTTTTTCAAATATCAAAAATATAGCACCAAGATTCATTTCAATTTGTTTTTTTATTTCGGTTGACATGAAATAGAAATCCAAATAGTGAATGAAAAATAATATCATCTATGATACATTATTATGATATACAATAATTCACCATCTGAAATGATATTTTACATTGAAATTTTCTTCGATGTTTAAGAACACACAGTTATCAAAAATATTTAAAAATGAAACATTACATAAGAAAATTCATTATTTCTATAATAAACATAATAATATTTTACCATTAAAACAAATAGAAAATTTTTTAGCAACAAAATAGAAGAAACATTATGTAATGTTAGAACAATATTAGTAAGTCTAAAAATAATTTCTCATATGAAATAATTTCATTATTGATGTATCAATATAATACCTATTTAATATTACTTTATATAAATTGATTATATTAAACTGTTTTTTAATTTAGTTTAAATTTTTTTAATTACATATTTTAATTTTTACTCTATTCTAATAAGGGTTACATGTTATTGAATAAAAAAAATATTTTGTATTCATTTAACTATAGAAAAGGGTTTTTTTAAACGTATGATTCAATATTGATTTATTTAATTGGTGTTATCGTTATATTTCAATTATATTATATAATCATCATTGATCTAAAGATATAATAAATTTAGGTCATACTTCTCATTGGCCTTGTAGCATATGATATATTCTAAAAGAATCCAAGTTGCATCCAATTACACCATACTACATGTACTGGTGTTTTTGGTTTCTAAAAGTCTTTGCCTTTACATAATATTGTATCATGTACCTTATTCATGGGATGAATTTTTATATGTATAAATATAATTGTGAATTATTATAAGCTGATGAAGGTAAATATTTTTTATTTTTGAATCAAATTGAATTAGTTAACATAAAATTATATATTATGAATAAAAATGTTTAATAATATCTATATTCATATTATATAATTAATAATGAATATAATTTTGTGATCAATTTTAGGATAGGAATGTATCTTACTAGATTAATACATAAAATTTATAAGATATATTAGGAACAATAATTCTCAATATTTAAATATCAATGTTATAGAAATACATTTCCCAAAATCTATCATATAAAAATTTAATATTTGATATGTATTAAATATTTATTCAATAAAAAAACTAATAAAAATTATCTAATTGATGATGTTTGATGTAAATCTACATGAAGGAAACATGAAAAAAATAACATTAAAAGTCAAATCAAATGATCATTGTCTACCTAGTGGATTTTTATTAAAACTTGAAAACTATTATTATGAACCCTCTATAAAAATAAATTTTATTTCTATATCTTTTTTATAGAATAAGGTATTTTTCATCATGATTAAGAATAAAAAATTTATATATACACCAATGAAATGTTTTTTGAAATTAGGAATATGCTGACTGATTTATACAATCCAGACATATATAATCAATAATATTATATTCAATACAAGAAGGTCATGGTTGATTATAATACAACATATCATTTTTATTACCACTATCGAGAAACAAATGAGAAAAAAATTAATTGAATCCAAAGGTATGGATTTTTAAAATCCCTTATTTATATATAATTTGATTAAAGTAAATTGTGATTACTAATAAATTAACTAGATAACTATTAAGAAGAAAATACATGATGTCATATAAACTACTGGATCTTATTTATAGTGATATATATGGACCAATGATTATTTATGTAATTGATATACATTATTTTTGTAAAATTTTGGAAGACTTCTGTTGATATTGTTATATATTTCTTATAAGATAGATTTTTGAATCCTTTGAAAAGCACATTGTATTCAAAAGAAAAATAAATATTTAACAATGAAAATCGATTAAGACTGAGAAAATTTATCAGGATAATAAATACATAATTATATGATTTATATTTATCATATATCATATTGTATAATTTTTCCAAAACTCACTCCTCATAGAAAAACTAAGGGGAATTTTGTATTCGAGAGGAGGAATTTTAATTTCATGGACATTGGTCGATCAATTTTTAATCAATGTGATCTACCTATATCATTTAATTAATATGATCTCGTGAGTATTACATTCCTACATAAATACATTCAATATAATGAATTAAACTAATTCTTCACATGAGAAATGGATTATGATAACTCAATATTTTTTATAAGTATTTTATTTTTTCACAAACAAATATGACTTCAAGAATTAAGTAAAATTTATCCTACATCAGATAAATTATGTTTTATTGGATATCACAGGGAAATAGTTAGATATTATTTCTTTAATCCAATACAATATAATATTTTTTATCAATATGGATATTCCTTAATAAGGATCACACGAATTGATGATTCATTTTGATGAAGATTTAAAATGTTGATGTTATAAAAAAAATTTCCTAATAATTGAAGGTAATATTTTCATTAAATGGGTATCAAAATAGTGTGATATAAATTTACACAAGAACATAAAAGGTCTAGTAGGGTTCATTAGGGGCCTATGAGATATTGACTTATTTTGTGAAATGATGGGGATGTAGGGTTTTAGGTGATAAACCTACAACCTAATGTGTTTCCATTAAGAGTTTTGTTTCCAAAAAAGTATTGGAGGCCATAATTCGAGAGATGGAATCGATATACAATAACTATATTCAAAACATGGTGGATACATTATAATGTGTGAGAGCCATAGTCTATAAGTGAGTTTTCAATATGATAATTAACAAATATGGTAGAATGTCTTCCAATAATGTTTTCTTATGAGAATATGTGAATACCTTAATACATGTTATTGATTATGATGTGAATCTTTTGACAACATAATTGATTAATTTTATACATATATAAGTAGCCATACAACCTCATTATGATTTTGAGTAATTTAATGTGAGTGTTAAAACCACCTTCATTAATGATAATTTTGTTTAAAACATTTATATAATAAAGAATAATTGTATAAATGTTCAAAATGATGTTGTAATGTTATACCGGTTATAATTATTCATTTATTTATTAAGGAAAGTTTCTCAGGGTTGGAATATCTAGTTTATGCAGATACATTTAAAGAGATTGTTTTCATCATAAATTTATATAATTAAAATAAATATATATATATATATTCCATTTAGAGGGAGTGTTCTTGATTTTCTAGTGTTTTAAGTGGAAAACATAATTCTCATTGAAAATTTTCTCATGACATTAAATTTTATAAAGGTGTGGTTGGGAAATTACGTCTGAATTAAATGGTGTAAAGTGTCCTATATAGCGTGGAATGTGATATATATAGACAAGTATAACATGATTCTTTCAGTAATTCAAAATACATATATTGACTTAGTGATAATGTTTTTAATCATGCAGAACACTAAGAGGGGGTATAAATTTTTATTTAACGTAATAATCCTTATAAAGGATCCATGTCATTATAATATATTATAATTGATGGATAAAATTACTTATATATATGGAATAGGATATATCATATTTTTATTATTATGAAAAAATATAAATATATCTTATTTATTGATCATATTAAGTTTCGAATAATTAAAACCTAATGAAATCCTCCTGATTGTTTGGAATAAAAGCCTCAATGACTTGAATTTAACAATAAATTTTTCATAAACAATAGTGGTGTCTAAGAGAACATTATACGGGGTTACAGTAAAACAGGTTCAAAACCATAATGATTGATATGATATTATAATTTTAATTTGAGTTTTACTTTATGTGGAGATATTAATTTAATGACTTGTATATAACACATCCTGGAAATTTAAAAATATATCTAGAATACTTGAATGCATAAAATTATATAAATTAAGTTACATGGATTAAACAATTTTTGAAAAATTATGCATAAATATTTCAATAATATATCACTTTCAATGGAAAATAAAACCTAATATCACAAAAGAAATAAAAACATCAAAAAAAATCATCAAATTCAGGAAACAATGATAATGATGATGTAAGGATCTATTAGGTTGATACAATGGAAATCCATACATGGATATTTTTTTATGAATTTTAATGTAGAGATATGAATTTTTCGTATTGAGAACATCACATTCCCCATTGTACCTTGAGTAGAAATTTAATTTTTCTAATGGAATAATATTTTATAAAATAAAATATCATGAAATTTATAATTTTACATCATTCCCCATAGGCCTATAGGGTCACTGAATAGGCCTTGTGTAATAACCCATGATGTCAAGTGTCTGTTGAACCAAAGGTAAATGATACATATGGGGGACTCAATAATGGGGGTGTTTTATTTTTTGGTTTTAAATATATTTTTTGAAAATATACCACAAAATTAAAATTTATGTTCAATAATTTAATATATTTTAGAATATTTTATTCGTATCATATGATTATTTGATGTTGTAGAATAGTTACTTAGTGAAACTGATCATTCCATGTACACTATAGGGGAACACATACTATATTGGGTGATTTTGTGGGGTGAAGGATTTGGTCAAAATAACATCATATACATTGTGGTAGTTTAATTTGTACCCAATAGGGTGGATAGATGGATATTGGGATCCTAGATTTTAATTCCACACCTATTGTGTGTGTACTACATACTCAGTTGGCCCTTTGATAAATTTTCTAAACGAAATAAAAACCAAAACTACGTAACATATAAATTTAATCACCACATAGAGATCCTCTATTCCAACTATTATAGGTAAGGGTATTAGAAGCACATTTAAACACCTTTTTAATTTATCTCTTTTGATTTGGGTTTATCTATATATTTTTTATAATATATTGTGGTAGGTTATCCTCCTTCCCCAACAATTGAATTTTCACAACCTTTTACCTTTTTTTAATTTCAGTGAATTTTGGGATTTTATAGTAATTCCACTTGATCATGGTTGAATAATGAAGAAAATATTTTGATTTTACGATATATTGATAGATGAGGCATGGATATGTTGAATGAATTAAATTTCTCACCCTTTTAAATAAGGTACAACATTTAATATATTTATATTTTAATTATAGTTGAATTAGGTAATATGTGAAGAAAACCGTAATATAAATTTGGTTATTCAACTTATCATTATCACACACATATAAATATATATGGAAGGAATTTTCTATGTCTTATTTTAATTTTTAATTGATTTACTAATCTAGGATTATGTGTTTGAAAATCTACAAACATTTGATCACATGAGAAATGAACAGAATTAGAAAATGAAATAACTATGTATAAATGTAGGTGGTTCCCAATCATGCCTTATTTATATGTTATTAAATATATTTTTTATTATAATATAGGATAAGTGGGTGTGTTTTATAAGTGTGATATTCGGGGGGGATATTATTGTTACATCCCGACACCTACTTTACGGAATAAACCTTCATTTATTTTTTTCCCTAATTCTTGATTTGATCTCTTTGTGTCTGATTGATTCATAATTAATTATTTTGATTATTAGTTTTTTTACCTGGATTAATCGTTTTTCTCAGTCAAGAATGTCTATTGATCCATGTTTGGTAATCCATTATTTGTCCAAGAGGATTATCCTATGATGTTTAGAAGGCCCTATAGCGGGAAAACAAATAAGAAGACCACCAACTAGCTAGTTGTAGATATTGTCTATCTTGTGGAATATTGGCAATAGGAAGTATCTATAAGAACTCTCTCGGTTATATGATAGATTATACATTGAGAATGGAATTCTTCCTAGTCCAATATACATATACTGGATGAAAAATGTCTTTAGAGTGGCAATTCCAATCACCCTATCATTCTTTCTAGATAAACCAACATTTGAGTCATATGGTTTCCTTATGATATTAAAATTCCTTCTTGTTTTGAAAATCACAAACACATTATCTTAAGGAAAATATCATTTTACATTATGTTTGGTATTAATAAAGAAAATTTTCCCTCCCTAAGTAAATTTATCCTACCATGTTTTTAATTGATCATTTATTCCATAAGTATAAAATTCATATTCATATCCCAAACCTCAAAATCAAATTTATACTTAGATATAAAGCATTCTGTTTTCAGGATCTGATTTCAGGTTCCGAACTCTTCTGAGTTTTGACTCCGAGTTCCCTGAATTCAGACTCTAAACTTTGTAAGATGAGACTCTGAATTATTATGAATTCAGACTCCGATAATTGAAATTTCATACTCCGAACTCTTCTAAGTTATTACTCCATGTTATCTGAATTCAGACTCCAAACATTGTAAGTTCAGGCCCCAAACTCTGATGAATTCAGCCTCCAAATTCTACTGAATTCAAGACTCCGAATTTCCTTGAAATTCAGAAATCATAATTCTATAGAATTATTACTCTAAATTATTCTAATAAACAGATTCTTAATATCCATATATTATAGACTCCAAATAGTTTTTGGTCAGACTCCAAACATTAATTTTTCCTTATACTCCGAAAAATGAATTTGATTAAGTAATCCTATTTTTACTTAATCATATTTTGGTTATAAAATTATGTTGTGCATTCAGTTACAGACTAACAGTTTCTTGAGTGACACATGTACAGGTCCCTATGAAATTCATGTAAAAATATGACTTTTGGAGGAGGGAGTCGACCGTTAGAGACGTGCCTATAAATAAGAGCTCATTTGAAAGAGCTTGATATTGTTCTATTAATCTAGAGCTTACATGTTTTTCAAGTTATTTCTCGATAGAGAGACTCATATAAACTCTCAATCTTCATGTATTATGTTCGAACAAATTGTTCAAGCTTTGTTTCATGCAGAATTTATTTGTGTAGAGGTGTTATTTTCTTTAAAATCAGAGACCTCAGGTTGTGAAGTCAGAGGTGCCTATTTTCATACAAATCGAGGGCTTTTAGGGATAACAAGACAGATATCGATCTTTGGATTGAGGGCTTACCTGGGTTTGGGTAATACATACTTTCTTGAAAGTATAAATCAAGGGACCATTATCCAAGGATGTTGGATACCCTTCTCTTTGGGTAAAAAGATTTACTACTTGTTACTTATACTATTTCAATTTTTTCTCGGATGAAATTTTGGTTGTTAAGAAGAATATAACTATCATAATCATCCTTAGACTTGTACTCTGATTACATAAGATTCTATATGCTTTAAGGTAGAATCATTTTTGTTGTAAACTTTTGTTAAGTTTCATTTCTAGAATCACTTTTCCAGAATCAAGCAAATTAGTACAACTTAGAGGTGTTGTAAATTTTTTATATAAGATTTCTTTAAAGATATTATAAGTATACAATTCACCCCTTATTATATAGTGAGTATCTACACCATAGTTTGATACTATAATCAGTATCATATATATCATAAAATCGTTCCTACAATTGGTATTAGAGGGGGTGACCTTGAACCCTAAAAAAAATCCAACGATAGGCTTCAGAATTTTGGTTCAATCTGAATTAATCTCACGGTTAGATTAAGAAGAGAAACCTTCTTCCTAACTTTTTTAGAATCAGTTTTTCAGATTCATAATGTTCAGATTCATATTTTTTTCATAGAGATACTTGAGTCCTATTTTCCTTTCTTAGGATATTTACAAACATTTATTACTAACATGTTTCTGTAGAATGATTTTCCTTAAGGTGGTAAGTTTGAATGTTGGTTCTATAGAAAATCTAAATCCATCCAAACCTCTTATTTCTGATGCTAATGATTATAAGTACTGGAGAGATAGGATGAAGATTTTCGATATTGACACAAGAGTTTATAACTACATGATGCTGACATGAGACTATTAGTTTCATTATAAGGAATTGAGAAATTTTACTAATCAGGAGAAGTCAGAATATCAAGAAAATTTCAGTGTTAGAGATACATTGCTATGTTCCATAATGATGAAAATATATAGTCAAATATCTTTATGTGAAGATGCAAACAATATCTGGAATAAACTTGAAGTTACACATTTTTGTACTTCTAAATTTATATAGGAAAGAAGAGCTATGTTGAGAGATGAATCCCATGACTTTAACATTTTTTATGGAGAAACTATAAGCAAAGTTCAACAATGTTTTATGACTATTCTAAATAGCTTATAGTCTATGGGAGAAAAAGTTTTGGATGATGAGTCCCTTGTAGATAAGATCATATACATCACGCCGAATGAGTGGGAGTCCTAGAGGCCAACAATTTTTGGGAATAGGAAAGTCACCCAGATTTTCGTAGATGCGATGTTTGGAACTCTTCATCAGCATGAGACTAGAATGAAGAGAGATTAAGATAATGTTAAAATGAATAATTGGAATGGAGGAGTTTCTTGTACAACTACTTCAAAAAATAAGAAATCCAACACTCTAGAATGAGTAACTAGAACAAAGTCAAGGAAAGTCACTATTTAGTCAGAATCTAGTGGTACAAAATAGATAGAAATTGAATTATCTAAGCTTACGTAGGTAATAAACTAGATATTATCTTAGAAAAACTATCAAAATATGTTCATGAAGTGAGACTAAAAAGATAATAAATATGGTGAAGTTGCTTTTTATGAATATATAAGAACAAGTCATATCAGACCTGATTTCACTTTATTGAAAAATAAGGAAAAGTAGGAAATGAATTCAGAAAGAAACAAGAAGATGTTCTATTATTTGAAGCACAAGAAATTTCATAAAGCAATTGATACTTGGAGTTCTAGATGTGGAGACTCTTCTTGATGTGAATCTTCTGAATATGAATAATTATCACAGAAAAATATCGGATTCATTACTACTACTTCTTTCCCATATACATGTTTTATGGCCAAGGTACGCTCTTTCGGGGTGTTAACATATTTATCTCCTGATAATACATACAATTATGAAGATATTCCTTGTAATGAAGATACTTCATATGCAGATAATGAAGAAATACCTTCTAATAAAGAAGTATCTAGATTTTCCTGGTTGTTTGACGGAAATAATTGTAAAATTTATAAGAAATTAGACAAGAAATATACTATGGAATATGTTCTTACAAATGATATTTCATACCTCTCTAGAGATATTTATGATAAGGATGAGCTTATGGAAAATCATTTTAAAGACATTAAGGAATAAAATTCTGAAAAGGAATGACTTTTTAAAGACCATATGAATGCTATTTTAAAAATAAATGTTTTTGAGGCAAAATCTAACTCTATGGAAATAATTCCTAATTATATGAATTCAGTCATTAGACTAAAATCCGAAATATATTTCCTTATGAAACATCTAGAAAATTTTACTTCTAGTAAAGAAAATTTTGACAAGATGTATTCTCAAATCAAACATCATGTAAATACTTATAGAGTAAGTTATACTCACAAAAAACCTGTTTTCAAAAACAACTATTTTATTCCATCCAGAGATACTTTTGGTGCTAAATGTCAATGTGGTGGGAACTGTATGAAATTTTTTTCTTTTAATAATGTTATATCTCTTGGGTGTCAAAAAGAATATTTTTCTAAACAAATATGGATACCCAAAATTCTATTATCTAACAATTCTGGATCTAAGAAAGTTTGGATTTTGAAAGTCTAACATTCTTATTTTTAGGAAAATAAAGAAAGTACCAACATCATTACTTGGTACATGGATAGTGGATATTCTCAACATATGAATGGTAAAAAAAACTACATTGAAAATATTATCCAAATGAAAGGAGTGAAAGTAACTTTCGGAGATAATTCTAAGGGAGAAATTATTGGTATAGGTAACATTGTTATTCTTGGAAAAACATTGATTTCAAATGTTTAATTAGCTAAATGTTCTTAAGAAGGATCTCATTAGCTTATTTCAATTATGTGATGAAGGATACCTTGTGAATTTTAGGAATGAAAAGTTCCTAGTACACAAATCCAATGAAGAGTTTATTCTTTATGCCAATTGGCAATAGAATGTTTACACACAAAACATTGAAGACCCTAGGAAGCAAGAAATACCTTTCCTTAGTTCAATGGAAGAACATTCTCAGTTATTTCATATAAGGTTAGGACATAGTAACCTTAGGAACATATGAAAACATTCTATGAAAAGACTAGTTAAGGATCTATCATAGATTAGATTTGATTCATAAAAAGTCTGTGATCCATGTAAATATGGCAAGAAACAAAAAAAATGGTTTAAATCAGTCGGTGAAGTCTCAACCGCTAATGAATTATAATTGGTGCATATGGATATTTTTTGACCAACACAAACTGGATGCATTAGAGGTAAATATTATGTATTTTTCTTAGTTGATGATTATACTAGATTTACATGGGTCTATTTTCCAGCAAAGAAATATGAATCTTTTTCTTATTTCAAAACTTTTAGAGCCCAAGTTAAAAATGAGAAAAAAATTCCATTGAAAACTATTCATAGTGATCATGGAGGAGAATTTGAAAATTGTGGTTTTGAATCATTTTGTAGTAGAAAAGGCATTACTCATAACTTCTCAGCACCTTTAACACCTCAAAAAAACAGTGTTGTTGAATGAATAAATATAATTCATCAAGAGATCACAAGAACCATGTTCTGTAAATATTCTATAGCCAAACAATTTTCAGCAGAAGATGTAAGTACTGATTTTTATACTATAAATCATGTTTTGATTAGACATTTTCTTAATAAACCACTTTTTGAGTTATGGGATGGTTGAAAACCTAGAATTTATTATTTCAAGGTTTTTGGTTGCAATTTATTCATTTTGAATACTAAAGATAACTTACAAAAATTCACACCAATATATGATGATGTAATATTCTTAGGCTACTCTACAACTTCTAAGGCTTACAGAGTTTTCAATAAAAACACTTGTACTATTGAAGAGACTGTACATGTCAAATTTGATGAAACTGATCCCATTGTTTTTAAACAACCCCAAACTACATCATCGGATGTCTTTTCAAAAACTGATTATCAACCTTTGTTAGATTATCCTTCTAATAAGGAATATGTCCAAGAAGATACTTCTGAATCATTTACCCCAGAATATTTCCTACCCTAACATTTTTTAAAAACTCGAACAAGTTGTTTCTTAATAATAATCCTAGTTATAGTATCATTGGTTATGTAAATAAACCCATAAGGACTCTAAGTTCGTTGTGGAATGAAGTAGAACATCTAGCAATCATTTTCCAATTAGAACAAAAAAGAACTGATGAAGCTTTAGGTGATGATGATTTGATAAAAGCTATTAAAGATGAAATAAATGAATTTGAAAGGAATTTAGTGTGGACCTTTTTTGAAAGACCAAATTAAAATTCTATTATTATAGTAAAATGGGTCTTCATAAATAAGTGTGAAGAAAATGGAATCATAGTAAGAAATAAATCTAGATTGGTTTTTAAAAGCTATAATCAACAAGATGGAATAGACTATGAAGAAACCTATGCTCGAGTAGCGAGAATTTAATCGATTCGTATTCTACCTGAACTTGTAGCATTATTAAACTTTAAACATTTTCATATGGATGTGAAATGTTATTTCCTTAAAAGATTTGTACAAGAGGAAGTTTTTTTGGAACTACCTCCTAGTTTTGAAGCTACAAAACATCCTGGACATGTTTATAAACTTACCAATGCTTTTTATGGACTTAAGAATGCCCCTCAGGCTTGGTATTATAGGCTAACAATATTTTTGATACATAATAATTACATTAAGTGAAATGAAGATCCATCCTTTTTTATAAAAAATGATAACAATTTTTTTGATTTTGCAAATTTATGTTGATGGAATTATATTCGGTTCAACTCAGCAATCATTAACTGATTCCATTGTGGATCTAATGAAATCATAGTTTGAAAGGAGTATGATGGGGGAGTTATCATTTTTCCATGGTTTTCTTATTTCTCAAAAACCAAAAGGAATCTATATATCCCAACATAAGTATATTAAAGAACTTCTTAAATAGTATGGATATGACAAAGATAAGAGTATTAGTACTCCCTTTGGTACCTCACACACACATGATCTTGATGAAGCTGGGAAACTAGTAAATCAAACATCTTTTAGAGGTATGATAGGTAGTTAACTTTACTTGATAGCTAGTCGTCCAGAC
The DNA here is from genome assembly GCA_963277665.1 of Viscum album. Lineage (NCBI taxonomy): Eukaryota > Viridiplantae > Streptophyta > Magnoliopsida > Santalales > Viscaceae > Viscum > Viscum album. The sequence continues at coordinate 1,773,562,414 of OY728152.1, forward strand.
CCAATGTTTTCAGTATGCTTATGAAAAAGATATCAATCCAATCCTAAGGAATCTCATTTAAAGGTAGTGAAATGAAAATTTCAGTACTTAAAGGGAACCATGGATTTAGGACTCTTTTATACTTCTGGAAATGAATTTATTTTAATGAATTTTTCAAATGCTGGAATTGGTGGATGTAGAATGAATAGAAAAAGTACATCTGGAACTTGTTATTTCGTAGGCAAATAATTATTTTCTTGGTCATGCAATAAGCAACACTCAGTAGAACTTTCTACTACTGAAGTAGAATATGTAGCAGCTGGATGTTTTTGTGCTCAAGTATATTGGATGCATCACACACTCAAAGACTATGGTATCTTTTTTACCAAAAATAATTATTTGTGATAATACTAGTGCAATTTCCCATATTAAAAACCCTTCGCATCACTCTCGAGAAAAACACATAGATATTAGACATCAAATTCTTATAAATCACACACAAAAGGGGATATCATTCTTCAATTTATCTGAACACAAGATCAACATGCTGATACTTTCACAAAATCATTACCCTCAGATAGATTTGAATACATTAAAAAAAATTTAGGAATGATAACCATAAGGTAACATTCCTTGTTAACTTTTTGTTGATACGAATATCCTTACAGTAATAAACACCTTTTCATAAGGGGAGTACATTTGATTGTTTGTTTTTCAGATATTTTGTAATGGAAATTTTCATTTCTAGATTTTTCAAATCATTCTTAATATAAATTTTCATAGCCAGATTTTTCAAAACTATCGTAAAGAAAATTTTTGTAGTCAGTTTTTATAAAAAAAATTCGTAATGATGATTTTTGTACGCAAAAATTTTTGTAATGAAGAATTTCATACTCAAAATTTTCTTAATGGAGATTTTCATTTTCAGATTTATTTTTCATAACCAAATTTTCAGAATCTACAGTTCTTCAAGAATTTTTTTCCCCCAAAACGAATTAACTACCTAGAAATTTGAAATGTATGTTTTCCTTCCTGAATTTTCGTAATCATCCTTTATTTTCCCGTAGTTTGTCTTGTTTTTAAATTTTTCGGATTCTCTTTTCCTAAAATCCAAATGTTTTTATTAAAAAAAGTTCAAATGGTCCATCCAAGATTTCCTTGCTACTATCATATCATTCGTCATATATGATCAGAAGGATTTTCAGTCATTGGATTGATTTTGGAAGATGAACCATCACCTCAAATGCTTATATAAAGGACCCCCCGATGGTTGTCCCCATCGATTCTCAAGATCTCTCATGCTAATGTTATGACCTTCTACATAAGCTCATTCAAAATTTTCAAGGGTTATTCAATTCTGAATTTCAATAGATGAATCCTCTCAGAAAGATATGTCTACTGTCAAGCCAATCTTAGAGTGGTAGGTATATATAGAAAGGTAGGTGAATTCGAACATCATCAACAAGTATGATTCTATTATCTCGAAGAACATTAAGCTTAATAGATGGTTGAGTGTATGCATATCAAATCTAGGGGCTCAAGATTTTGTGTATCCGGATATGCTAGTTGAGTTTTATGAATCAGTCAGTTTCATTAAGGAAGAAGGTAGAGAGAAGATTTCATTCAAGAGTTATTAAAAGACTTATGATCTTTCATATACTAAGGCAGCAAGTTTGGTTGGAATTCCATATGAAGGGGAAGTTGAGTTCTGTTCTCATAAGTTGTCAGATGTCAAAGGAAGCTTTTTTAAGTTGAAAGCAATGGAGTCCCTAGACCTTACTAAATTAAAGACTCCAAATATTTCCCACATACCACAAATTTTTGGATTCTTGAATTATGGGTTCAAGGGTTTATCATTCTGAGAAAAGGGGACAAAGACTCATTGAAGAAGAGTGACATGTATATTTTAGATTTTCCAGTGAATCTGAGGAAGATCAATCTGGTTAATCGTATTTTCATTTTGATTGAGAATATTAAGAATGGAATCTTAAAGGATTAGATAATCATGTATCCAGCCATTCCATCAAGGTTTAACATTCAGTGCTTATAATACTTTAAAATTCTTGTAGCTCGAATCCAAGGAATTGCAATGTCATTCTAGTCAGTGATGATACATTGATGAGGATGAACAGTGGTTTTCCTATAGACTTAGTAGAATTTTATGACCTACCTGAAGAAGAAGATAATACTTTTTTGAAGAAACAAGAAGTGGCTGAACCATCCAAAAAGGCAGGAAAGAAGATAAAATTGAAAGATGTAGAAGAAGAAGGAAAACCCAAAAAGCTAAGGATGCTCAATCCGCACCTCCTAAGCCTAAGAATAAAAAAGCCTATCTTGATGAGGTTATAGCTTATTGGAGGGAAGATAAGAAAAACCAAAAGGAATGAGAGCTAGAGATTTTCATGGATCCTTAATGAAGAAAAGTCTTTAAAAGATAAGACTGCTTATGTGCTTGAGAAGCAAGCAAATGAAAAGAAGAAAAAGAAGAAGTTGTCTGAAACAGAGATTTTGCAATCCCTTATGAGGGATAATGAATAATATTTCTTACAAATTACGGTACCATAATCCTTCCTAGTATAATCTTTACCTGAAACTCCATGGAATGAAGTTTCTCACTCTGAAATAAATGCATGAAAAATTGTTAAAGAAAAATAAGTTGTCGAACAGGTTGAATAAGAATCTAAATGTAGTGGCGATACCGAATATTTGATTAATCAAGTGGAATACTTTCATGAGAATAAAATCCCATCTGAGAAGCTATCAATCCAATCCTCCCATGATGAATCTTCAAAGATTGCTACTCCTAGATTAGATGAGAAGGTTGAAGCTGAAGTGAATAATCTCTCTAAGGAAGAATGTTCTAATCATGACTTCATTCATCTTTAGGATACTGAGGAAATAACTGAGGAAGAATATATAGATGAATATAATATGGTTCCATAGTTTAACAGTGAACATAAATCTCCATATGAGGATGCCATTCTGAAAACTGATAAGGGTAAATAGGTGGTTGTTGATACACCCACTAAAGTTGTTGTAAAGAAGAAGGAAGTTAGTGGATATTCAAATAGTAAACATGCTAAGATATAGAAAGAGATATCACCTTGCAAAGTTTCAGATTCAGAATCATCATCTCATGGACATGATTTCGTTGTTTAATCGTTAAAGAAGCTTATTGGGACGATTCTGATTTTTCCATGCATAGACTCCAGATGTCTGATGCTTTAACACACAATAAATCAAAAATTGGATTCAGTATCCATGGTGACAGATAAGTGTTTAAAGCATGAGATATATTTCAAGAATTTATTCATTAACTATGATGCCAAAAAATGGTCCCGTAAGAAAATCATTGGTTGTTTAAAGAAGATAGTTGAATATTTGAGAGAATTTGATTAGTTCCAAGATATTTTCAAAAAGTATTTTGGCATAAAAGATGGTAAGATCAAGGATCTCACGAGTATCTTAGAGTTAAAGCTTACTCTTGAAAAGAATAATTAGATTCAGGATGTAAAAGATCTGAATTGAAACTTATACTCAGTTTCCCAAAGTTGAAAGAGAGAAAGGGATCTTCGCATTGAGTTTGAAGAAAAGCCTGTCAAGAAAGAATAATTCTTGAAGGCTTAGGCAGAGGCTCTGAAGGGTCATTATGATAGTATCGAAGACATAGAGGATAAAGCTAAGGATCATGATAAAATTTTCAAATGACCAGAGGAAGTTCATAACGAGCTCAAGAAGATGACGACATTAGTGAAGAAGCTGATGCCCATGGAAAAGGAAGGATTATCTTGCTTAAATTCGATATATTGTTGTATTCCTTTACCTATAAAATTTTTCCTATCATAATGAAATGTTTGGTTTCTTGTCTTTTGGATGTGATGTAATAATATTTTAGGTACCATAATTTATTTTCCATTCCCTCAAATTTCTTTTTTAAAATCACAAAGGGGGATAAAAGAAAAAATAATTCTACGAAAAGATGAAATATCCCTATGTAAGGAGGAGTGTATCTAAGGGGGAGTTATCATTACAATGATTTCCATATTCACAATAATGAAAAATATCATTTCTTAAATCTAGAATATGATCCTTAGTTTTCCAAATCATTTGGGGGAGTTATTCATATTCATCATTTCCCATGAGATAAGGGAGATAATTTTTATTTTAAATGTCTAGAAAAATATTTTCTAAGTCCTTATATTCTTTTTCATAAGGATGTTTTTTCTTTACAAAGGGGGGATATTTTTGAGTCAATAAGGTTTCCTTAGGACTTTACCATTCCTACTTGTTTTGAAAATCACAAACACCTTTTCATAAGTAAAATTTCATTTTTCCATATTTTTTTCTTTCATAAGGAAAATATTCTATCCTTAAAAAAATTTATCCTACCATGATTTTCATTGTTCATTTTATCCCTTAGTATAAAATTCATTTTTGTATCAAAAACCTCAGAATCATATATATATACGTAGATATAAATAATTCTAGTTTTAGGATCTGAATTCAGGTTCTGAACTCTTCTTAGTTATGACTCTGAGTTCTCTGAATTTGGACTCTGAATATTGTAATAACAGACTCCTAATTAGTATGAATTCATCCTCCAAACATTGTAAATTTTGACTATGAGCTCCTCTGAGTTCTCACTCTGAGTTATCTGAATTCAGACTCCATTCATTGTATGTTCGGACTCCATACTCTTATGAATTCAGACTCCAAATTCTACTTAATTCAAGCCTCTGAATTTCCATCAAATTTAGACTCTGGAATTTTATAGAATTCTCACTTAAAGTATTACTAATAAACAGAATCAGAATATTGATGTATTACAGACTCCAAATTGTTTTTGTTTAGACTCCGAACATTTATTTTTTCTTACACTCTGAATAATGAATTTGCTTAAGTAATCATATTTTTACTTACTCATGTTTTGGTTATAAAATGATTTTGTGCATTCAGTTACTAATTAACAGTTTTTTGAGTGACACGTGTATAGGTCCCTCCAATAATCACGGCAAAACATGACCGTTGGAGGAGGGAGATAATAGTTGAAGCTGTGATTATAAATAGGATCTCATTTGAAATAGCTCGATATTGTTCTATGAATATAGAGCTTACATGATGTTGAAGTGATTTCGAGAGAAATAGGCTCTTATAAAAACTTAGGCATCGTGTAGAATGTTTGAATGGATTGATAAAACTTTGTTTCGTGCAGAATTTCTTTGTGCAGAGGTGCGATTTCCTTAAAATCAGAGACTTCGGGTTATGAAGTCATAGGTGCTAATCTCAATACAAATTGAGCGGTTGTGGGGATAACAAGACAGATACTGATCTTCGGATTGAGGGCATACCTAGGATTTCGTAAGACATAATTTCTTGAAATAATAAATCAAGGGACCTTTATCCAAGGTTGTTGGATACCCTTTTCTTTGGGTAAAAATATTTTCAACTTGTTAATTGTAGTGTTTCAATTTTGTTTTTCTCTCTAATTTTGGTTGTTGAGGAAAGTATAACTATCTTATAATTCCGTAGACTTATACTCTAATTATATAATATTCTATATGCTTTATGGTAAATTATTTGTTGTTGTAAAATTTTGTTAAGTTTCATTTCTGGAATCACTATTCTAGAAGCATGCAAATTAGTAGAACATATATGTGTTGAAAATTTTGTTTATACAAAATTTACTTAATGATTTTTTAAGTATACAATTCACCCCCCTCTTGTATATTGCGTACCTACCCAGTAGTTTGTTACTACAATCAGTATCATATCTATAATATAATCGGTCCTACATCAACTAGACATTGGAGGCCACTGGCATGATGGTTCCACCTATGGGGCTGAGAAACAGAAGGGTAGCATCATAATTCTCTTTATTTTAATCTCCATTTTAAAACATAATCCTCTTATTTGAAAAAACATCGACCCTAAAGACCATATGGAATCCCTATAAAGGATTTGGGATCTTCTAACCATGATTATTCATGGACAAAACAATCATTTTATGTGTATAGTCTCACTTGTTATGTATATCACATATATAAATGGGACATCCCTTCTCCCATGAGTTTCTTCTTCACTGAGGGATACAATTTCACGAATTTTCTTCTAGTTTTGGATTTGTATTTGTGAAATGTTACTCTAAGAGCCCTTCTTCCTAAATTAAGATGTCAAATTGTTATTGGTTTATCCTATATTAGGTGATTTTTCATCTTTATATGACGTAGGTGGATTTGTTAGGCAATCTATGTGAATTGAAATCCATAGTTCTTTGTTGTTTTCAAATGGATATAAAACATTTTTCAAAAGATATATTTGGCTCATATGATCAATGTTTTCAAAATATAATTCTCTGTTTTTGTGTGTGTTGAACCTTTTTGATAATATCTTTTCCCAAAATGTATTTTTTATGAAAATATATTTGAAGTAATATAATGTTTTGATTAAACAAATTAATGATGATCCTTGAAAAATAATGGAATGAAATATTTTATAAAATTGAAATTATTTAATTTTCAGTGTATTACATATTTTTATATGAAAATCGATTTGATTTTTTAAAAATATATTTCAATTTTTTGAAAAATTTCTTGGTGATGAGGAAGTTATGTGTTGTTTAAAATAGTTTCATAATTATTGAAATGAATGATATCCCTTGATATTATATGTTTACATGAATAACCTAGGATTTTTTGGTAGTTATATGGGAATAAAAAATTCTAATAATGTGTTATTTCTAATTTGAAATGGATTGGTGATGAAAATAGTACTAAAAATAGTTGATGGAATTGATATATTCTTTACGATTTTCTGATATTCTACATTGGATTAGGATGTAATAATATATGAACACCATGATACGTACATCACTAATATTTGTTATAACCAATATAAAACATATCCTTTGGTCTCTTAACTATTATGCTATTATTGAAAATGGATAACTGAAATGATTTAAACATATTATGATATACATTTTTTTTCTCGTGACTATATTAATTGAAATGCTTAATCATTCCTATTTTGATGAAAATGTACTTATTTAATTGTTTTACTTTATCCATTAAATATTTTTAAATTAATATTTTATATAAATTAAAAAAATTAAACTATACCATATTTTATTTTAAATTAATAATAATTTGTATGTCTAATATAGATTTCTTAGGATATATTTTTTTGGAATTCTATTGGGTTATTTTTTTCCCACATCCTACCTTTAAATTTAAGTGTTTTTGGTATTTTTATGATAGGTATTGGGAAATAAAAGTGGCCATTTAAAGGTATACATGATTCATAATTTTCAGGACTTATAAGTTATGATATATGTTATTTTATAGGAAATTCTTATCATTATGAGCCAAAAATGACCACCGATAATTAGGAAAAAGTGTATTTCTGGAGTTGTTTAGAGTGGTTTTTGTGATTCCAAATTGAGTTCTTCTTCATAGAGATAATGATAATGAATATAATTACTTATGTTCTTCAATTATTTGTAGATTTTTTTATCATTCCTCCAATAAGATGTTCGAACAATCCTCAATAGGATGATATATATTAACCACAACAAGATAACCCTCCAACTACACTGAACATTATAGAGTTTCTTATACAAACAATCCAATCCAGAGTATATGTAGACATATTAGATCCTAAATATGATAAATACATTTTAAATAGTAGCAATGATAGTATAGATCACACCCATTATGTACATCATGTGAACCCACAAACAGTTTAGGGTACTAGTGATGCTATAGTGGTGGAGGATTGGTAGATGAAAAATGATTAACACTTTCTGTTCTTGGAGATGCTTGAATCATTCAAGAAAATTTCATCTTCAAACTTGAAAATAATATTATAAGGTATTTATATTATTTTTTCATATCTTGGAATGTCATGGTTTTAGAGGGTAAAGAATTAAGGTATCATTTTATAAAGATTTTGTATCAAAAGTTGATGGTGTTATCTAAGTCAATGATGTTTTGTAACCATTAGAAATATGAATGGATAATGAATCATTATATCAAATACTTTTATAAACGTGTTTATTCCTCACCTAATGTGGTATCTAATGGTAATATAAAATATAATATGTTTTATATTGGTCTATGATGAGATTTTCAATTTTAGATTTTATTTTTAACGGTCACCTCATAATATGAATTTTGGGATAGAGCGTTGATTGTTGATCATGGCTTGGAAATAATGTCATGTTTGATGAGATTTCAACCCAATCCTTGGGGATGTTATGGTAGTTATTTTAAATGGAAGAGGAAGTGGCACAAGTCTCTTGGTGGAGACTATAGTGGGGGATCCTGCCAGGGAATATCTCTTAAATAATTTTCAATGGCTGGAAAATTCATATTGACATATTTTTAATGGGTTACAGGTGGGAACATTAATCATACCTCTATAAAATCACCTTATATTTTTTTCTCGTGTGATTTTTAGGTCGACTTTTAGATCTTTTTCCATGTCTTTTCTTCTTCGTGTTTTGGTATGGCCTCTTCAACACCAATAGAATTTTTTGTATAGCCAGATGATTCAAGAACAATGGAGTTCCATCCACATGAATCTGAAAAAAAAAATTATTCACAGTGGTTGAGTCTCCAGTGTAATATCATGTGTTATTTATGATATTAAAAAATTTCATTACTTCCACTTAATTTTACATTTTAATTTATTTGATATTAGATCCTCTCATTCATTCATATCTACCCATACTATGAAACTATTGACTCTTTCCATGGATCTCATGACATTGGGAATGGATATTGTTACGCCTATTGAGATAATGAAATAGTGGATTCCTTGGTTCCCTCCTATGATTTTTCATTATCAAAAGTCCATCTTGTTTAGATATTAGTAGTTCTCGATATGAAAACTATGGATTTCATTATTACGATGGATTGGTAGATAGCTGATAAAGAATTTATCAGCATTTATCTATGGATGGTCTCCATTACTTACCCTTATAGGGAGTGTAATGTTTTTTGAGATAATACATCCCAAGGTCTAGACATTCCAAGAATCCAATTCTATAGTTTGGTTGGACTATAAATGTACATTATTTTGAACTAAAGTAGGCATCATGAGGTGGTGACCTTCCTCAATTATTGGATGAATTTTCATATGTTTTTATATCAAAATTATCTAGTATTTCATTATATAGAGAGGTGAAGTTGTCTATTAAATTTCTAATAGTTACCCAACACATTATTAATCTCTTTTATCAATGGAAATATATATAAATGGTATTAAAGGGTTATTTCTATGAAATAATGTTCAATGAAATCATCAGACCTTGTGTGTCACCATCACCGACCATAATTACTTTTTCAATAAAGGTCAGCCAAACTCTTCCCCTTTTTATCAAATTCAATAATCCAAATTAGTTCAAAATCATGAAAAGGTATTTGTTCTTCTATATTGATTATTTTTTAAAACTAATAAAAGGGGTGAAATAATTCTTTAATATTTATTTTCGGCTGAGTTATCACCATATGATGATAGTGGAGTCTAGTAAAAATAATATAGGTTTCAGAAGATGGTATAAAAACTATGAGATGCATTTTTTCCTTCTGTTGTCATTAATGATATAATTATGTTAATTTGTTTATGAACATGATTTTATATTATTACCTCAATCCATTTATTATTGTGTTTGTGGATGAAAACATTGTTTACTCTAAAACATATAAGGATTTTTTATTTAATATTGTACCAGTTATATACATGTATATAAATCAATGTATTTATGAAAATATTAATAAATAAATCTTTGCAGGTAGTGGTTCTCTATGTGCGGTTGGTGATGGTGATGATGGTCTCCGGTGGTGATCACTGAAAAATTGATTAGATGTGGTTGGTTTGATGTCATGCTTGTTGTGGCACAAGGCATTGTAGTGACTAGCTTTATGAGGACGCATGATGCTGACGCATGGTGGATGGTTCGTGGATCGAGGTGGTTGGCGGTGGATTTGATTTTTCATGTTTTGGTTTTTGATTGTGTAATGTGGTGTTAAATGTGTGATTTTTGAGACCCTGGTTCCCACCTACCTAAGGTGGCTTTTATAAACTTCAAAAAAATGTTTTGCAGGAGATCCATGGTCATGGTAGGGTATTACCATCGTTTTGTAAAATATTTATAAAAATTATCTTCTCTATTAGAAACACTCACTCTATAGGGACTATATTTTTTTAGGATTCTAAATTTGAAGCCTCAATTGATGAGTCGAAGCATCATTTGACACTAGATCTCATGTACAATTTTTAAGATGATAGGTAGGGATAGTTGGTATCTTTTTAATGCATTAGGTTTGTGTTTGGCATATATCCATTTGTAGGGTATCCAAGCTCAGACATGTGGTTCTCGTCATATTTATCCTTATTAGAGTAACAATCCCCCACATGATCTTTAACATACAAATATAATGCACACAATAAGAAGTGGGAAACATTTAATTTTCAATGAAAGCATTACCATGAACTTGATAAAAAAATCAAAAGCTTTGTTTTTATGAAAAATGAAATTAATATTTAGTTTAGATGATTAGTGGTGTTATTGTAATATTTTTACATTAACATTTCTAACTAACCTAGAAAGGGTAATGCTATTTCTGATGATACAGGTAGGAAACATTGATGAAAATATGTAAAAAATATTTTGAGGAATGGAATCTGATGGATCACGTTTTTCATATGAATTGTGTAGTCTAAGGGGATGAGATATAGTTTTTTATGAGAGTCCATCTATAATTATTTATTCTTGATTTTATTATATGGGAAAAAAATACTGATGATGAATTTTATGTAAATAATTATTCTTTATATAATGGTTATACAATCAGATAATAGTATCTATCTTTTGATGGAATCCTTTTCTTTTGAAACTAATTTGGGTTTTTGTTACCTATGATTAAGGAAGTGTTGGGGGATTCTCATTACTCCTAGTGGGAGAAAAACCGTAGGTTGAAGAAGATGGATAATGACATGGCTAGGCCTGAAATGAGGCATTCTGGGTTTTTCCTTATTGTTATACATTTCATTTGATCAAAAACAAGAATTAAGAATCATTCTTGTCGACTTCATCCTATTCCTATACCGACTTGTATGCGGTTTGAATTATTTATGGAAATTTATATTGCGTGTCCACGTATAACTGGATGAAAAAATTTGACATATCTTTTTGTTAACTGATTGATATATTCGGATCACTTTATTCACAATCAGGACACTAACAGTTCTTAGGAATTGGGAAATTTTATATGTAATAGATCATCACATGAAATGGTTTCCCATATTCCATTATTTATTATAGGGATCCATAGTTAATTTATTTTGGAGAGGCCTATATGAGGAGATAGGATTTTAGATATATTTAAGCACTATATTTCATCCATACACATATGGTCTAGTGGGATTGTCTATAAAAATTTTCAGAGACACGCTTCTAGCATTTTTTTCCTGAATCTGATTTAGCATGGGTTTTTAACTTGTGGTTGGATCAGTTTTTCTATAAAAATATTTATCATTCATCTATCAAGATAGAACCATTTAAGGCCTTGTATGGAAAGACTTGTATGTTATCACTTTATTATTATGAGATTGAGGAAGGTTCCCTAGCTAGGAGAAAATAGTTCTAAGAGATGATGAAAACGATTCAGTTGATACGTAAGAGAATGGTAATGGTATATATCCAATATAGATCTTATGATGATATTCACTAGCTACCTTTGTATTTGTCAGTTTATTTCCATGTGTTTTTAGTTTTTAATCTCATTTTATACACTAATGTTAGGGAAAATAGTGGATTTTGGTGCATAGATACATGCTACCATTTGAGGTCATGGAGATGTTTGAAAAGGTGGATTATGACTTTTATTTTTGACCTTCATCTATCATGTGGTGCAATGAAAGCTAATTATTACCCCCTATGGGTGTATAAGTAGTGAAAATGTCATATCAAGAAAGTGCTGTTTTAATCTAGTTGTAATGACTATAAAATTAAATAAAATAACAAGATTCCCATCAATATGAAGTGTAGAAACATGGATTATGAAATTAATATGAGAGAAAAGTGGTTTGGATTTGGTAAAACATCCCCAATTGTAATTCTATCACAGTATATGTTTCAATAAATTTCCTTCATTTTTAAAAAAATCATGTTATAGGATTCCCAATCCTTCCAAATTATGAAATTTTCTTAAATTTCCTAGATGGAAATAGAGATATGGGATGGGGGGTTCTAATGTAATGTTGGAAAATAGAAAAAATGTGAATAATATTCACACACTTAGGGGGAAGGGGGACCAAACAAGGAATAACAATTCTCTGACTAACTTGTAGATAATTAGAAGTCGTGAAATCCTCAAATTTTTTCAATTCATTCAAAGTGTCCACTATGGAGTCAAGATTGAAAATGTTCATGCTCCTATCATTGAAATATTCAATCATCCATGGAATGGAAATATTTTCTTGGAGTGAGTTGATAAGAACTGAAGAGTCTTCCTTGATGATGGAAAATAAGATATTAAAGAGTCTTAACCCTCAAGTTTATCCACAGGGACCTAGATTTGACAGGGATAGAATCGCACAAACCATAATAGTTCCTTATGGAAATAATCACCGAACCTTTCGAGTCACAAATTCCTCCACCCCCACACATGAGATCGAGTTGGAATGATAAATCCATGTTATCATTGAATCGTATATTGGGAGGTTTCCACTGGACCGATATATTCAATGAGGGAGAATGTGAATGTAGGATGTGGTCTCTTGTAGTGATCACTCTCCCTAGGATAGTAGATTTCTCCACGTTATTAAAGACTTTACCCAGGTCAGTAGTAAAGAAATGACGAAAAACCACTATGGGTAGTCAGGAGCTGTAAATATTTTCAAGTTGACCATGTTTCTTGTTATACCAAATTCACCATAATACCAAAGACATAAGAATTATCCTGACTAGGTCTCATAATAAATTCTACACATGATGTTGAACCATGAATGATATATAGAATGTCTATTGTGCCCCTCTAATTCATTCTTGTAAAAAAACACCCAGGCCACCACACAACACAACTACCCAATATCTACCAATAAAAAGGTTCTAAGACGTATCCTCAATGGTTTTATGCATTATTATCATTTTTACAAAATTCATGCTTGTTTTTTATTTATAGAATCCCCCGAAGATATTTCATTATTCTAGACTCACTGAACAAGAAATATGAATATTACTGGAATGTTATCAAAACATTGATTTCCACCCTGGCCATTAATGTCATGAACTGTATTTAGATTTTTCCAATATGCATTAGCCATGATACATCCACACAGCGATTTAGTGAAAAAAAATATTATCCAAATCCTATAATAATTGGATGTTATGAATAGATCATGTTGTTCATGTGAAAAGATTAAATTGGTGAAAATTAGATGCTGCGTGGATTGGTAGAATAATTTATTAGGGACTGAGCAGCTAGAGAACCCACACATGACACCCACCTAGTTTTCTCAATAGATCTTGATCACCCCGCACCAGAAAATCCATCAGGCATGCCATTTTATATCTGAAATATGATATCTCAATATCTACCATAAAGAGGATACATTATTCTTTTTACAGTCGAAGATTTCACAATAATTCCAAATGAATAGCTTTCCCAAGAGATACATTTATTATAAGGCCTCCAAATCTAATTTGTCTTGGAGACATTACATGGATCCTGTGACACTATAATGGTTGATGCCTCCTACTTCCACCAGTCTTTCCAATATACTCCTGTAGGCCCATTGGTACCAGTGCTCTACATTTTCATCCTAGATGAAATTATTAAGAGTCTTTTAAATGTTCCAAATCATAGCCTTCATAACCCTGAGGACATACATGATTCATTGGGAATTACAAGGAGAATGTTTCCCTATTCATGAATTATAATAGTGGAATGATTAAGATATGGTATAAAAGCCTATGGGTAGTGTTTTTTGTCCTATTATATCATTAATTTCCATCATTAATTGAAAAAATATAATATTCTATTTTTTATCGAATAAATTATAAGGGAATTGTATAATAATATGGATATTAGGGGATTGAAATTTTATAGTTTACAAGGATTATTTGGATGCCTCATGGAAATTATTCTCATGATATTTGGTTCTAAAGAGATAATATAATTTCAAAAAATACTTTAATAAGAGTCTTAAAATGGTTTTATAATTCAATTTTAATTGATATTTTAGGGAGCCTTAGTGATATTAAAATATCATGGGTGTTTTGTTTTGATGATTTATTAATACATATAGATTCAAAATTATGTTTTAAATATGTTTCGAAACTTAGAATGGTTTTAAGGAAATCATATAACTCAGTAGGATGGTTTTTGTTATTTATATTTTAGATTTATTAAATAAAACTTTGATTCCATAGTGTATTTTTTATCTATAATGAGTATTGAGGTCTATAAAATTTTATGATTTTGAATAACAAACTAGTACCTATGTTAATTGGGATTCAGGGATTTTATGTTTTTCTCATAGTGGTGCCTGAATGGTTAAATTGTGTAATCTATTTGTTTAATGGGTTTAATAAAAATATTAATAATATGAATTCTTTTGGTGATGTTAGTTTAATATGAAAATTATTAATTATATACTATTTAGGTGTATGAGTCTTTGTTTGATGGCATAAAACCCATGGAAACATCATTCATGTTTGTTGACTATGTATTATATATTTGTATACACATTTTGTTTGGTAGTTATTGAGAATAATGGTTAGTAATATATTAATATTGAGTAATATGTAGGAACAATATAACAAGTAGGATGAGTGTGAGTGTTTTCAAGGATTTTTAGTAAAGGAAACTACATCATAAGGGAAACTGCGCATTGCTTATAAATGTTGTGTGTGTTCTGTATATATTAGTAAAATTAGATTTTGTCTGGTCTTTTGAGGAATATTATTGATTATAGGGAAGAATAAGTGTATCAACTATGATTATATGGTGACTAACACACCCCTATAGATTTTATTTTTGATATGATACTCACAATTGCTTTTAGGGACTTATTTAAGGAGAACACCCTTAGAGTGTCATTTTGGGGTGATTTATGGGGTGGTAATAGGAATGGAATGAGATGTTATGATGAAATTTAATATCTATATCTATTACAATTTGTATCATTATAGATGTATCAAACATTTATAAAAATTTTGAACAATTATTTGTCTAATATAGGTTATTTCATGAAGAGGATGTGTTTGTATTGGATGGGTAACATATGTGGTGTTGTAGAATATGTGATCCATTTATATGATGGAGAAGTGTCAGGGAAGCCATATAGTATGGGAAAAACATAGGATAATGTTCTATCTGATGCTCTTTTTATGAAAATTTTCACTAAAATCTAGGATGATTAAATTTCTATCCCCATAATGGTTACAAATCATTGATTTCGGTTGGATCTTAGGTATGGTCAATGTTGTAATGTCCAAAAATTTATTTCATCAATGGAAATTATATTTTATTTAATGATTTAGTGTTATTGTTCAATGTGGTGATGATAAGGATAGACCTATGTTGAGAAGTATAAAATCCATTAGGGATTCAAGATTATCTTTAGGAATGAGTGATAGATCCTAACATTGTTAGTATATGTGATGAGATTCCTTATTTTAGATTATATATTTTCTTATAAACCATCATTAAAATTGTAAATATATTATAATGTATGAATGGGATTGGTCCATTGGTGAATGGTGAATCATATATATGATATCCAAATTTAATATTAGTTCATAAAATTATTTTCTCTAAACTGTGTATAAAACTAAACTAAATTAACTAAAGTAAGTTAAATGTAACATAAACTAACCTAAAACTATATAAAATGTAATAAAATCATGTATTTTCATTATTTATGATAAATAATCAACACTTATAAAATGAATAAAACACAAAATCATGAGACTTCAATATTTTTCTAGTGTAATAATATATCATTAAATAATATTTCTATATATTCCCACATATTCCTTTCAAAAATGTAATCATACAAAATAATATGCATTATGTTTTATCTCAACCAAAAAAATTTATTTATGTATTCTATCATTCTTAACTCCACTCAATCCAATTATCATTTCTCCCCTTTTAATCTTCACTCCCATTAGATAAGATGTGGATATTATTGGAATAAATTACAATGTATATGTAATAAATATGAATTTCCAAAAATATTATTAGAATGAAAATCATTGCGTATATATAATATTAATCATTTCAAAACCTCCTATTTATAAAAAACCACTCAAGATTATTTGATCACAGTCCCTGAGAAAACTATGCATCATAATAAAAGTAATAGAAATAGATACACCAAAATAAATGTATTTAGAAACTATTAAATACTAAACACAGCTGCTTTTGGAAAAAATACATGTATTCAACTTCACCAAATAGTAAATGGGAAAAGAGAACCCAAACATGTAGAAATTTCAATAGTCAATCCACTATTTATTCTCAAAAGATAATTTTGTTGATGCAACTCAAGTGTCCACCAAAACATATTTATATATTATTTATCTTATTCATGTTAGAACACCATGTGTTGTGTGTTGTTAGTAATCAATGTTGTCCTCAATATCTTATCAAGGATCAATGGGGAATTTTTTCTATTATATTGGAGATGTTATGATCCATCAATAGTGATAATGAAAGGATTTGATTTCCTATTCTAGTGGAGATTCTAGATTCCAGAGTTATAGTGGTTGATGAATGGTTTTTGATGTGGATGCATGGGGGAAACATTCGATTGTTTTAAGTTTTTTAAATTAATAGTTAACAAATATAAATGTATCTGACATTTATTTGTATAATAATTAACATCATTATAATATAAGTATATTTGGGTTGAAATGATTGATAAGAAACACATTAGCCACTCAACCATGGTCCTACAACCTAGAACCACCCCACAATAATCCTTCCTCTACATCACTATATTTAATCTACTACCATAACATTCAATGATATTATGAAATATTGTCTTTATTATATGTGTACTCCTTCATTATTTCATACTTGAATAGTGGATGGGTTAATTTTTACACACCAACAAATAATTTATTTTCCCTTTTAATTATTATTTGTTATAATTAAATATATATATATTTAATTATATTTTTATATGATTGATTTTTAAATGTATTCTAAAAATTTAAATATGTAATACCATGACTAATAAGATGATACCATCCAATTAAATTAATAAATTACATGAAATTTCATTACAATATATGTATGAAATACCCACATCAAATCCCATATGGTTAGACCTTTCATTACCTCAACTGTGTATCCATATATAAATCACCTGAGACACCATTGAGACAGTTAATCAGATAATATAATAAAAAAAATAAGAAATAGTATCATTGGTCACAATATTCCAATCTTTAAATAATATATATCTCTTTAAATCATTACATTTTAAAGAAACTAATAAATTAGGTATTTTATTCACCTACATTTTTAAAATTTGTTGGCATTTATCAATATTAATTTAGGATTCATAATTTATAAATTTTATGCATACAACATTGTGATCTAACTCACATTGAAATGTTTCATATCATCACTCAATGTAATAATTTAAAAGATTTATTCTCATACCTTGAATAAATTATCTTTAACATAAACAATAAAACAATCGTAAATATCTAACCCATTAGGAAAAATATCACAAACAAATAGGATGAAATAAAATTAATATTTGAATGAATCTGAGGATAATGGTTGGAGGGGTGATTATTGTAAAATATTTGAGGCTATAAATGTATGTTAAACTATTAGTACCTGTGCATGACAACTAAAATTAAATATCAAGGAAATAATATTTAAATGATATCAAACCAACTTTATAAACTCAATGTATTGGATCCTAAAACAGAGGATAAAATAGTGAATTGATAACCTCAATTTTTCTACTTTTTTTCTAAACTTTGTTGTGGGGATAAATCTCACACCCCTATGCCTAATAATATTAGATCTCCCCATGATAGTAATTGAAATAGTTATTACATTATCATATGTGGAGTTAATAGTTATTTTTAATCTATAGATAAAATGGAAAAATATTTCATAAATATTATTTAATATGTTTTTAATTTTATTTTTTTCAAGAGGGACCACAATACATTATAATGACATGAATAAATATGAAACATCTCCTACATCCCATGAAATAATATTACTCATGTTCATATAAATTATACCAAAATCATCAAGAATAGAAAAATTATCCCCAATGAATTAATCAATGTATCTCAATCCAAACCCTATGAGTTAGGCTAAGAATAACATTTTAGGGTTGAAATATGGATTTACTATGAAATTAATAAAAAATTTCAATCAAATTTATTAAAATGTAAAAATTCTAATGATGGTAATCAAGGATAGTTGGATAATTATAACTGATATTTCATAATAAAATTAAATTTTACATGTCTCTCCAAATTTTATAAATTTTAATTATGAAAAATTATTGTTAATATCATCTTAATCAACAAACATGTCTCCCCAAATCATGATTCAAAAAATTCCACCTGTATGATTATATATTTTTTTATTTAATCCTACATTATATTCATTGAAAATATTTATAAATGGCATCTTGAACATTGTACCTTATATAATCTATGTGAATCATCTATAATATATGAAAAGTAACAAAAATATGAGGTGATAATGTTTTCTTCTATAAAACATAAATAAAATAATTCAAAATATATGTGAGTATAAAAATAATTAATTTATAAAAAATAATCAACTTAATATAACCATTTCTTATTTTTACTCATTTTTATATTATCAAAATGTTCTTATAAAATTAAACAACCAAATAAATGAAAATCATCATGAAATTATAACTCAAAATGATATAAGGAGATATAAACTAATTACAAAAACAATTTACTATTCATGATTCCAAAAGTTTAATCGCTATGAAATGTAATAAATTGTAGATTTTATCAAAATAAACTATTTTTAATAAGGTTGTTTTCTTGACCTGGCCTTTTTATCTTATATAATATGATTATCAATTTTTTGAACTAATATGGATTAATCAAAAACTAATTTTTCTGTGCATGAAAGATTTCTTGTCTCCTTATCCTCGATGTAGTCAACTAGGAATTTTTAGGATGATGGATTAAAAATATTCACATCAATGAGGTTTGTTAATTGAGTCTATGTGGTATATAGATATTAAAGTACACATATAATAATTCATTGTGATAATTTATGTAATCTTCTACATTATTTTATATTTTATTAGCATTTACATCATCTATGTTCTATTGTTTCCAATTGTATAAATCTATAATGATATTTTTCTATTATTACTACTTAATAAGATTGAAAATGAATGTTTATATTAAAATAATCATCACACCTTCCACATACTATTTTTCAACTTCTTTATTTGTGGCGGTCCATTTATTTATCATTTCACTTAGGATCTATGTTGGATACTTCTTTGTATTACTCATTTTTTTTCATTATCTTGGGTTTTAGCATCTATCCAAGTTTAAATTTTTTTATTATTAAGCCATTTTTAGGAGAAATGGGGAAACCTAAGTTCACAACCAAGCACCACTACATGCTAAAAGAGCTCACAAAATTATTAAACACTGAACTAAGATTACTTGACTCAGCTATTCTAAAAAGTTCCCAGTGCAGCGTACTAACTTGGGTATCTGGATCCTTTCTGATAAGCTCTTCAATGTGAGTGATCATCTGTTCCATTGTGTGAATAAATTCCTATGAGTTGATTTTACTCCGATTGAAGCCTCGGGTCAGGATTCGATCTTGTTTATCTAACCACACTTCTTGCTCCTCATTGGAATCCACTAGCATCCTTCGTTCATAAATCCTTTTATGCTCATCCTCTGATACATTGGGTCTTACCTCTTGTTCAAGCATTTCTTCCATGCAGTGGAGGATAAGTTTCAAACATTCCCCATCCTTTTTGCATTCCCCCTTCATTAGAGTTGTACTTTCCATATTTTTACCCTTCTTGGCCAACCTATTATTCATTGGTTTTGGCAAGTGGGAGTAATCTTTACGCCCCATTGGTTTTTCCCCTGAACCACAATACATTCTCTTGGGTCTCTACTGCCTTTTTTCCCTTTCTTCCTTCAAATGGTTTGAGGACCTTTCCCTTGAAATCGGTCCATGGAATCCAGTGAAAGTTGGCTAAAGATGTCATCATCTGAAGAATCCTCCTCCTGAGCTGATGGAGGTTCATCAACTTCTTAACCATCAAAACGGTTCCCCAATGTTATTGCCATGGATTCTTTGGGGGGCCTCTGCTTACCTAGAGACACCCCCTTACCTTCCTTCTTCTCTGGGCAAATTTACTTCCCCACGAGCCCATCCTTTTTGGCACCGAGGGTGTTTCGGTCTAAGGGCCCCAGGACACTCGCACTGTCTTTCCTCCCTTTTCCTCCAAGAGGTTCTGTTGCAACCCCCAAGGCCTTTCCATGTACCGTTCCACATCCAACAATTTGCTCATATCCACGACCCATGAACTCAAAATCCTTGTCAGAATCCTCCAAGCCTCGAACATGAGAGTCATCCGAATCTCGAACATAACTCACTTTCAATATCACCACCCCTTCCACAGTTTAGTTGGGTGTAACAGGGACATCCACCTTAACCACTGCTAAGGGACCCTCCTCTGCTTCTCTATTTAGACCCAAATCGTGTTTTAAATGGGAAAAAACATCAGCAACCCATGGCTCTGCCTCCTTGTTCACCACCTTCTTTACTTAAACTGAAGAAGTCGGAGGACACCACAGATGGAGCTGAGTCTCCCTTGACTCAGCTACTGGTTCCTCTTGTTCCATCACCGTAGGAACAGTCCCACGCAAACTAGTACTAACCCATACCTGATGGTTCACAACGACATTGATCTGTACCACAACTCCCTCATTATTACTGATTATAGTTTTCCTCACCTATATCCCACGACGACATCCGTAAACCAAATGTCCATGCCTGTGGCATCCCAATAAAAATGATGTCCACGATTCCAACACCACCCTCTGCTTCCATCTGAACTCTTCTCATACGGATATCCATAGCCATTCCATTGGGGGAATTGATACATCATCCTCAAC
Source organism: Viscum album (assembly GCA_963277665.1). Lineage (NCBI taxonomy): Eukaryota > Viridiplantae > Streptophyta > Magnoliopsida > Santalales > Viscaceae > Viscum > Viscum album. Next base: position 1,773,583,583 of record OY728152.1, read on the forward strand.
ACATATGCGAGGTAATATCAGATGGAAAAATGCTGTCGTGCGATCATCTGAACAAAAAAATCTTCCAACCATATTCCATAGCATATGGATAATAGAGGGATTCTGGAAACGGAGTGGCAGAATAGGAAATTTTACCCACACCGCTGACGAAGGAGGATCCCGGTTCATGATGAACTCTGTAGACCATTGAAGGAGATGAAAGCTGCATCCGTTGAAGACATGAGGAATGCTGGACCAAGCGGAAACCAGGTCATCCTCCGATGAGAAGTGGATCATCAACTGATGTCGATAAAGAATACCCACCACCGTGCAATCATGAATACCCCATGAATCAAAGACACATCTGTCAAATGCATCCACTGAAGGACGACGACCCTGAAAACGGGCCACCATCATCGATCTGTGAAGGTCCATCGCTGCATTGAACTCCTTTGTAGAAAGCGCGAGCCAGGGAAAGCCCTGGTGAATGACGGGAACCTTAGGGAAAAGAGGGATCTACGAGAAGGGGGGAAGAAAAGATGGGTTCGTGAAAGGGGTGAACGTCCGAAGCCTCACAGGGGAAGGTAGGACGTTTCCCCCTCCCCCCACCGGGGAGGAGGGGGTTGGAGCTGCGACTATCTCCGCTAGGGCTCCGCCGAAGGCGCGAGCTCCGCCAAACCCTCCATCAGATCTCTAAACATAATGTAAAATTTATTTCATTGGGTTTTACCTTAGATTCAACCACAATATTAAATTTACAATTTTATTTTTATTTGATTTTTTCATAAATGGTATCTTCCTCCTTTTTTATCCTTTTTTTTCATATATATTTCTCATTTATATATTATATTTGAATAAATTCCATTAATAAATCTCTCATTATATGTAGGTTATAATCATATGGGTTGGGGTTTTTGTGAAACACAAGATTTTTTCTGTGGCTTGCACACATGGATTTAGATATATTATTAAGGGACTGAAGTTATTGTAATATATTTGTTTTTTTCAATTACTATATTAATTTGGGTCCACATCAATCCATATACATTAAGTAACTAAAAAACCAAATTTAATAATGTAAATAAAAAACCTATACTAAAATCATGAAACAACCATATTGTAACATATACTCTATATAATAAAGTGGATAAATGATTTTTATTATTTCTTTTGTTTCTTATAAAATATGATAAAATATTAATTGGTCGTGTTAAACATATAAATATTGATTTTTGGTTTTGTGTGGTTTAAATATATATTTTTATATTCACCATTTGAACACTATTTAGGGAAATAGTGTGAATTCTTCAATGAATAATGATATTGGTTTTTGGAGGTTCTGGGAATGTTTATGGCGGGAGCATATTTTTGAAAAACATATTGGTACATATATAGATTTAAAAAATGAAAAAATTCTAGAATAAATCATTGGTGCACGTTTTATCAAACCATTCTTACCAATTGTGAGATTTGTGGGATTGTACGTTGTAAGAGGTACACAATTTCCCATACAGTGATGAATAATCATGTTTTGTGTAATTATTGCAATAATAATTAGACGTTCAGTTTATTTTGGGAACCCAAATTGTCATTCTCACCTCTCATATCTTTCCCTTGAAATAAAATACTCCCATAAGTGTTCTTTATTGTATCATTTCATTAAAATGATGGTTATGATGTATCCATGTGTGTTGGATCTATAGAAACAATGGTAAGTTCCTATAATCCCACTATTTCACTACAACTTTGCATCTCTCATCATATAGAACATTATTTATAAATTTTTAATGATATATTTACCATCTATGATGCGTTTTTGATGTGATTTACATCGTATCAATTTATGAAAATGTCTTTAAGGCCTGAATCTAATTATGTCTTTATGTTGATCATTTTTTTTCATAGAGCATCATGATATATTTGGGTATTATTTCATTAATTTTTTTTGCAATTAGAATTATCTTAGGTTTCATAAATAACATTCATTATATTATAAATAATATTTTCCTTAATCAAAATATGTTGGGTTTCCTCTTATTGGTTGTTTCATGAAATATGGGTACTGTTCCCCCCCCCCTATTTTTTTTGAAATTTTTAAAAATGAGTTCCCCCAAGAAAATGGGTTTTAATTGGTGTTCCTAAAAAAGATTGGTTTCGTTTTCTCATGTTTATATAGGATGTATCACTGTCTAATATTCTTCAATCAAATAGATAAATATGATACCTAATATAATAGGAAGTACCAAAATCAAATGGGGAATCATGGGATATATCATTATCAGAATTACCACCCTTCAATTGAGTGACCAAGAGATGGTATGGTGAAATGATGACTCACCACACATGAGTGTAGGTAGGTCTATGTAATAAATTTTTGTGAGTATGAGTGTGTTTAAAAACATGGAATATCTACTCAATATTGAAATTAAAAAATTACTTATGGTACCAAAATTTAAACTCTTTTTTATCCTATATTTCAGAAATCTATATATTTTTATTTAATATTATTGAATCTGATTTAAATACATTTTTATTCTTCTTATCTATTTTATGATCATCTATGATAACATGTTTTTTTCTCATTGAAATTTTGGAAATGTATTTTGGTGTATTACCTACTAGGTATCATTACTCACCATAGTCATATACACATTGATATTTATAAAAACATTGGTTGACTTTTAGTAGATAAAGGGATTTATCAAAATTTTCAAGGAGAGAATGGGGTTTGTGGTGTTTGGATTTTCATCATGGAACATAGGGTTTTCCGTTATATATATCTTGTTGTTATTATCTATTTTGAACATTGTAATTGTTTTTTGGCCTTCCTTTTTATACTTATGTTTTTAATAACATTTTTGGATTCTACACTAATATATTATTTTCTTAGTTGGAATTTATTTTAGTTGTATAGTTTATACTTCGTGAATTATGTCCTATGGTTTGGTTTTTTATTCTATCATGATTTGATGGGATTAATTAAAATGAAAACAATCACAAAATGTTTCTATTATCCATTAGAATTTATTTTTTTTCTTTGGTTCCTATGTGACCTCACCTATGGTTAGTGGAATCTCAGCTCCTTCAATTCCAATTAATATTGTCAATATGTTAAAATTGTATCACTTTTTTCTAATTCATTAGTTTTTATTATAGAAATGAATATATGATTCATTAATACTATAAGTGTATAACATAATAAGATGTATCTAACCTTTTTGTATAGAAAATCAGGTTACTAGGTAAGTCATTGTAAAAAGGTATCATAAAACATTTTTATGTGTATTTTAATGTTATCTTCTTGGGTTCTACTGATGGGAGTCATGTGTGATGAATTATTGAAAAGACTTACCAACAGGATTTCATCATTCATGTTAATATTTATGTAATGATTTTTAAAGGGTTACATGCATACCATTTTTGTTAAAATGGGTAATTATGCTTCAGTTGAACAGTTGAATCTGCATGTTTCTATTATATAGTTTATATGACTTTGTAAAAAAAATTAGTATGTTTTTTTGTTAACTCCAGTTGAAACTGACTAGTGTATTGGAATTATTTCTATTTTATTGTCAAATGAAACATGAATTTCATTTAGAATTGAACCCTAGACAATATATAAATTTATCTTGTAATAATATTCTAAATATTTAATTGAATCTATGAAAATTTAAGATATTTTCCATTTTAATTTTAGTACATAAATGAATCTAATTATTTTTATTATATCCTATTTTTTTGGTTAGTGATTTTTTATATGTTTGTACCATCCATAAAATTCCCACATGTTTGAGAGATTTTTTCAGACCATTAAAATATAATATTTCCACAAATATTATCTTTTAATATAATTTCATTAATTACAAATATCTGCATCTCAACTAGATTTAAAAAAATATTATTCTATGGATTTAAAATATATATCCTTAGATAATTATGTTGTTTTATTAAAATATGATCATATTTTTATTTGTTATTATGCATGTATTTAAAAAGTAATTTCTTGTATACAAAATAGCATTGATAGTACAATTTTTTAAAGTCCAATATAATACCCTTGTTTTGTTTTTTTGGAACCTTTTATTATTGTATTTTAGGTCATGAAATAATTTTCAAACTATAACTATTATTCATCACTATTATATTTAACTAAAATAAAAAAAAAATATTTCATGTGATGCGTGGAAATTTTAATCAATATCTGGAATAATAAGTAAAATAGAATTTATGATTTTGATGTGATAATATGTTTATGTAAATATAAAAGTGTAATACTTTTCTAAACTATTAAATAAATAGATCATTGGTCAGGAAATCATATTAAATTACTAATGTGTTAGTTCTTTTAGTTGTTTAATTTCATCGATAGTTCATCATTCTTTCTTTTTAAAATAAATTTTTCAATAAAGTATATAACCTTCAATCATAATGTCATGAAATATGGTAGTATATAATATTTAAAATAATATTATTTTTTATCATCATTTGAATGTAATTTCATATTTTTATGACACTAGGAACACATTGTAACTTGTTCTTGAATGAAACAATTTTATTAATCATGTATAACTAAAAAATTGTTAATATTTCATGAATATGAGATTATTTGTTCATGTTTTGTTTCTTATTGGTGGTTACATGATCATGTTTCTCAATTTTAGGTGATTTTATTTTTGAATAATTTCATCATTGATAAAAAGGTTATAAATTTATTGGATTATATTTTTTTAAGGATTTATTTTACAAATTTCTTCTAGAGATAGTTTGGTTTTTAGGAAAATTAACATATTCCTCAAAACTATTGTTATTATTTGGGAGTAAGAAAATTTCACATTACTTAATCATATAATTTATAACATGGTGAATTTAAAAATGAGATGTCCATAACAGTTTACTAGAGTATGCAGTATGAATGCAAAAATACTGTAATTATACTGTGAGACATACCATTGAGGAATTATGATATTTTCTATGGTTACAATTTTAATCTCTATTATTAAATTCTTTTTCAAATTTTATTTTTTTCAAGTGAACATCTGGTGCTTTTTGTCTGGATTCGGATAATTTGATTACTATGTTGTTTGTTTGAGTTATATTTTTTCACTTTTTTTCTACCACTGTTTTGAGTAGATGAACTTCTTCCCCTCTAATTTTCTTGATAGTGGTTTATTTTACAAAAATATTTTTTTTATGGTGATATTTATTTTTAGTGATAGTTTTAATTTCATTAAGGGAAACAATAGTTTTATTGGGATATGGTGACACATGAGAGGATAATTGAAACAACTTGTGGAAAATGGTTTATCAAAATATCTAAAATTAGTTACCATTTTACATTTCCTTACCAATAGTCTAACATGGGTTGAATTTTATATTTTGAATGTTAAACTATTATTAATTGAGGAATAAAAGGGTTCTCATGTTCCTTTTCAAATTATTTCACTAATTTATAGGATACTCCTTCATCATATAAGGAAAAAATATATATTATTAATTATAATAAAATTCATTATTTCCATTTATCCTAAATCGAATTCTAATTTTAGGTGTATGCCATTGATGATAGTTTGGTATTAATAACCTACATTATATTTTAATGTCGAATTGGTGCCTTAGTGGTCATGTTTCTTTCTTAATGGGCAAGGGAGTTAATTTCATAGATACTTAATTGGTTCTTACCCTCCGTATTTTGTTAGATAATTTCACTTAAATATTCGAATATTATTATCTCTTTTTTTCCATGGAATACATGGTCTGGGTCCCACAGTTCGTGATAGATTGTGTAATAGTTTTTTATTCCCTCTAGTATCTATGATGTGGGATAGTAAAATTCTAGATCAAAAATTATTTGTGGATTAAACAACTAGCATGAATTTTTGTCGTACATAAAATGATCATGTAATAATTTTTTTCTAATGCATCTCATTTCTTCGTTAGATAAACATGTATATGATAATTCATTATTAAATTATCCATAGTCATTCTATTTTGATAAATAATATAGTGTATAAGAAATCATGATTTTCATATATAGATAGTATTTAATTTTTTATAAACATTGATTAAATTACACAAACACATGTATGAGTATTATAATGGCATTGTGATATTTTAATCTTATGAAAATAAAAAACAGTACATTTGTGAACTAAATCATCTCCCACTATATATATAATAATGATAACCACTATTAGATAAATCATACATTTTACATTTCTTGATAACCTGGGGAAAAGAATCATAATAAATTATGAGATCCAATTCTAAGTAAGAGTAAAAAATTTAATACAAAACCATAATGTGAGAATAAAATTATGATAATATGTTCATGATATGTTAAATACAATCCCTGGAAATCCTGTATAGTAATATTGGTTAAATGAATAATGAATTACAATTCATAAGACATTAATCATAAGGGAATAAAATAATATAATCTATGAGATCATAATAAGGGCATAATATTGGGAAATATGGAATACATATTTGTATAAATAAATATTTTATCAATGGATCTTTCCTCATTTCTAAGACTTATATAGTTGAATTGATTCAATCTTGAAACCATTGTGGTAGTCCAGGTTCACTCTGATGAAAATCAATGTTGACATATTCCCCTACCATAATGGGCTCACTCTCTATTCTATTTCTTATTTATCTCATAAGATATCAATATATACATAATTTAATTAAAAGTCTTATAGATATCACCGATCATAAAATAAAATTCAAACATATTTGTTTCATAACATCATAAAATATTTATTATTTTAGAACCCATTAAAATAAATAGGTATCGTAAATATTCATCATATCAACAACTGTGGAAAATAAATAGGTTCAATAATCATTTAACTATTTCATAAAAGCATATCACATTGAGAAGGATGTGGGTTTCAATATAATTATATCATGTTAAATCCTGTGTAAGAAAAACATATTTCCTAAAAATTATATATTTAGAGAAAGAATAAATATTGAATCATTTTATCATATACCTATAAATTATTATGTAACATATAAGGACGTTATCATGAAAGGAAGATAATTTTAATTGAAAATAAAATTGGAATGATAATTGAATAATATATCATTTATATGAAAACCATAAATTAAATAATTAATAATTCATAATATATTGTCGAAAAATTTTCATTGGAAATAAAAATTTAATATTATAAAGGAAGATTCAATGAAAAGAATGTCTCTAACATCAAGATATTCTATTATTATGGTACAGGTTACTGAAAGGATTCCAATCAATTATTTGGTTAATATACAAATAGACCTTATTTGAAGAATAACATTAATAAAACATTAAAATACTTATAAATTCTAAAACTAGTAAAAAGCATTTAATAAATTATTTTCATCTTGTTAAAAAAATTAATAATTTTTCTAAAACAAGGATTAGGAAGGAATGGGGTTTTATACCAAAGTGATAAATATTGTTGATTTTTATAAAAAAAATATTATTTTTCTCTCCTTATTAAATTAAAAGTGTAAAATTAAGAGTAATCATGTATTCTCATGACATAACCTTAGGATAATAAATTAAATTAACTGTAACATAAAATCATTATCAAAACAGTAAATTATAATAACAAATACCATTTAATGTTAACATAAAATTAAATTTCAAATATAAACAAAATTTATGTATTAATGATATAATATGAAAATGGGACATTATATACACATCATAAATGATGATAGGTTTATAACATATCATATGTCTCAAATAATGAAAACTGAGACAAAAATATCATATATTACGTATCAATATCCTTCATGCACATTCATAAATAATGAATAATAAATAAAATTTTATTATAAATATATTAAAAACCATAATTATATTTATCATACAATATATGATTTATATATTACATTTTATTAACCTTTTATTATCTACTCCATGTTAAACTCACATTTAGGGAAATAATTTCTTACATTTTCATGTTTGTTTTTATTTGATACATTTATTCCTTTTTTTAATCATAGTTCCATTATATGCATAATATTAACAATGATATAATGATTTTATATATTCATTAAATATTTATTTAATGTAATTTGTGATATTTAATTTTAGGAAGTTAATTACACTGTTCATGGTGAAAATATGTCATACGTTTACATGAATGTCGTTTCCATTTCCTAAAAGTATAAAGTTAATGAATAGTAAATAATATATTACCTTTATAGAATAATATATATGACATATATATCACATATATTAACTAAATTTATCACGCATTTCATTCAATAAAAATTTTATGAGAAAAACTATTCACATTGCTTCGCGAGGCAGTATTCCACCATTCACACGAACGATGTTTTCATATTCACTATTGAATAGAAAGTGGAAAACCCATATATGGTAATATATTAAAAGAATTATATTTTTATTATAATTTACATATATATATATATTTATACAAAATATCCACCATCAAACCCATTCATGACAGTTTTTAATAGAAAATGTGTTAGATGATTTTATGAAGAGTCTGTCTGTTGTACACACGAGTGACATTATCATTCCTCATTAAACGAAAGAAGATATGGATTCTAGTCATTATATTATAATAAAAAATATTCAAATATAAAATATAATGAATATATTATATCATAATGGGTTTTAAGCATCAAAAGAGTTGTATGATCAAATAAAAAAATTGTCCTTAAAAAATGATACCTCTTTTTTGGGTTACCTATGTGGGTTTTTGAAAAAAATTCCCTTGATATATTTAATTTAAAAATATCCCTTATTTGATGTTATTATGTATGCTGGTAAGGGATTTAATCTAGTATATTCAGAACCAAAATTTTTTTATGTTTCAATAAAAGAGGAGAGGGGTTCCCCATTAATAAGTAATGTGAGTGGCATACGTGTAATTTTCCAAAAGGAAAAGGTGAATCCACGTTTTTCTCAGGAAAAAATTCTGTAAAATTTCCTATTAAAATTAATTGAAGCTTTATGGATAAAATATATCAATATTATATGTTTTCCATGTTTGGGGTCAATTTTAACCCTCATCATTTTATTTTTTTACCCCCGGTAAACCAATTTTACCATAACCGTAAAAAATACTGATGACTATTTTTACAGTTAATCATTGTATTTTCTTTACTTATTATAAAATACTTATATTTTATTAGAAATATATAATCAATTTTTCCAAATTCTATTAAAATAATATGAATAATATCATTTACAATTAAATCCTTTGCTGTGATGAGAATGGGGTTATCCAATTAGAAAATACTCAAATTCTGAAAATTTTATTATATCAAAATTTAAAATCAAAATATTTCCAATGAAATAAATTGGATTAATAGATATATAATTTAAATAATGAATATTTTACGCCCATATTAAAAAAATTTGAAAATAAATTCATTAATTGAAAATGTATTTTTTAATAAAAAATATTTTTTTTTCTATTCATTGACAAACTATTGTTTTCAGAAAATAAGAATAATTAAAAACATGTTATCTTTGATATTAAGAATTCAGAGATGTGTTTTTTTATAATTTTAGTTTTTTTAAATTTTTAATAAATAATTTTTTTTTATTATCAAATATAATATAAGGAAATTTTTTTTAGTGAATTATATGTTCGATACATAAATATACATTTTTTAGAACGTAGAATTTTATTATTAATATGTTTTCCATATTTAAAAATTTATAAATATTATTTAATTTATTTTTTTTATTCATTAATTAATTATTAATGGTTATTTAATAATTTTCATGTTTAAATAATAAAAAAATTAATTCTTCATAGTACATTAAAACATATTATTGTGTGTAACTCAAGCAATTAAAAAAATTAAATTTATTAAAAAATAAATATATTCATAACAATTAAGGATGTATTATTATACAGTACATAAAATTAATATATCCTTAAAAATATTTCCACTTTGCTACAAAAAAATACTGATTCCTCATCATCATTACATCATCATGTACCCATGTCCCTTCTTCAAACATTTATTTTCACCACATAATTTTAACAATATATTAATTCTTAATTTGTATAACATTCTCTATATGATCGAGAATATCCTCTTTTTCATATGAAATATCATGCTCTAGTAGTATGAACATTATGATTAGTACATGTGAATGGTCAATTATTTACTTCCTTGTGATGGATACATGAAACGCCTCATGGAAATGAGAGAGGTTATGTAGATGTTCCAACAGATATGCTACAACACATAATGAATTATACCTATTATATGTTTGAGGAGTCCGATGAAAAAAATACATGGGGTTTTTTTTTTAATTTCAATTCTACTATGGGTAATTTACTTTACATTCAGATATGATTTTATCTCTCATCATTACATTTTGGACATACCAAGAACCTAGAGAAAGACATTATTATATTTAACTTCATTCATTCCAATATGAAATTCTATTTCAAATATCTATAAAAGATCATGAGTCTAGGAGGAATAGAAAATAATGAAATATGATCATCGTGAAACTAGTTCATCTGCATATATATTATGAAAAAACAAAATAAATTACAAAACAATATCAATCCATCTTGACTAAAGTATGACATATAAATATTTCAAACATTATTCTTCATATCTACATCTTCCTTAAGATTCTATTTAATCATCACATGGAAAGTTGGTTTAAAATTCATTTGAAAAATATACAATTTATCGCCTTCCATCATAATATCCTTACACATCATTTGAAATTCCAACAACATTAGATGTTTTGTGATCCTTATCATGGATTATCTAGAATTATCATTTTGACTTAAAGCATCAAGCAACTTGGTCACTTTATTAGGGTAGTAATTTTTTGAGCATTCGTAATTTGTGATCATGTAAATCCACGATCCAATGTGCATATTAATCTCCATTTATTATATATTAATTCGTCAATCATTGGTGATCATTATATATATCACAATTTTCATTCCCAAGATAATTCGAAAATATATTTAATGACAAAACCACAATATCAAACTCCAAATCATAAGTTTGGTAATTTTCCTCATGGACCATCCATTTTTATGATTCCAAATCTATTCCCATGTGATTGTGAATAATAATTCATTCAAATCCATGCATGGATGCATAACCATATGTGAAAAACTCATATCTAAAATAAGTTAATATATGAAAATGTGTGTTGACCAATATTATATTAGATTAATTAAACTTTTTCTCACATTCATCTATGTAGAGGAACTTTAATCCCCTATCAGGTAACATAGTGAAAGGATTAGACAATCATGAGGAATTTTCCCCAATCCTTAAAAAATAATCCATCCAAATCCCTAAAAAATAATATCTCAGTCATCGTAGTTAGTCTCATCCAACATTAAATAGCCTCAATATTGGATTATCTATATTTTTACCCACTCTTGAGACTATATAACCCAAACAAGATACTTTTTAAATCCAAAAGGGAAAATATTATATTTTTCATACAATAAAACTTTTATTAGGGTCTTTATAATAATCATAATGTGATTTTAATTATATAACGTTGTCTTTTAATATATAATAATATCAACATTATAGATAACTTAAAATTGATCAATATAATATATAATGAGTCTATTCATTAAATCCATAATGATAGAGAGTTAATTAGTAATAACTAATGTAATTATTATTTATTTATAGTGCCTATAACTTTTATGGAGTGTATTATTAGGTATATCCTCCTTGAACTATATATCATGATATCTATAATGAAGGTCAATCCTAGGAAAATATCGGGCACTATGTAGTTAATAAAACAAGTCATTAAAAATCAGAAGAGGATGTTTCTTCATGACTGTATTATTTATAAACATGAAATAATCAGTGATAATTGGAATAGATCCATCATTATTTTGACATAGATAATGGTTTCACCCCATGGAGACAATCATGGAAGAATGATTCTCTTATCATGATGCTCTTGGATTTTTTTTTCATTTCTTGTAACATAATTTGGGCCATTCTACATTGATTCATTGAAATATGATTGGATATTGGAATGAGTTCTATTGATAAATCAAAATCATACTTGGGTGTAAGGATAAGAAAATATTTTAAAAATACAACAAGAAAATATTTTATAATTGGTGCCTAATATATGTGTTTTTTCTCCCCAACTATCTTAGAAAAACACCCTTCTTTAGTATCAATCAAATCCCATATAAATGATGTTATTTCAGTCAGATTCAAATATTTTTATTTTCAATGATAAATTAGTATAGGTTTGTTTCAAATATCAAAATTAGCTTATCTTCCTCATAAATAAATGTTCGGATTATGTTGAGAATGAAAATCCATCCCTATGATAACATCAAATTCAACCAGATGAAGGATGAGATGATTTTTAGGGAGCACCTTCCCAAAAACATCAACCAAATTGGGTTCATATACATGATCTGTGATCATCATATTATTATAGTTTTTCAATGTTAATTCTATATTTAGTAATTTGGGAGGAATCTAGGTTCTCATAAATCATTATTCAAATAATGTGTTGATATAGTGTTAAATAGTACATTAGCAGTTCTATAATAGATGGTTAATCTACCTTTCACAACATTTTTATTACACCCCTCATTATAAATAATGAAAATATGATATTTCCCATTTTCTCTCTACTTAAGAGGATTCTATCATCAATCATTATCATTAACCATCAAAATTGGCCACTAGTTATCACATGGAGCATAATTCATGTATTTAATGAAAACTATGTGGGTGGAGCATTCGTTAGAGTTTTGTCACTATTAAAATCAATTTATGTGTTTTTCCCATCACACAAGAAGTATATTACCTAGTTACCTAACTTCCCAATCTCAAAACATTTACTAGTTAGATGAAGAAAATATTTTCCATGTTTCTTCTCCACTAATAATATTAATGGAATTCTTATCATTTCATATTTCGGATTTTTTGAAATTCTTTGTATTTCTAACATTATATTCTTATCAGAACCAATAGATTGATATATAAGATGAACCTCTATTTCCAATTTGACAGCACATCGATCATTGTTTCGTCTCAATTGTAGTCTCTTATGAAAATCCACCTTTAGATAGATGGATTTATTCCACTAAAGGATTGATAAACCTTACATTTATGAGGGCTAAAAATAGAGGGTCATATAACAAATGTATTTTTATATTTGTATCATAGATACCACCTGATTCATCATTATTTTTCATTATCTCAAGTAACAACTTCTTCATCCTCATAAGAATAGTATGTGGAAAGAACTTATTGAAAATTAAGTTCTTGAACACATCCCATTCCAATGATTTAATTTCATCATGTTGCCTCTTATTTATGATAATATTCCACCACATATTTTATGCACCTTCCCAATAGAAAAAATACAAAATATCTTTTTCATTCACCAAATAGTATAGGATGAAAATTATATTGAAAGTGGATCTAGACCAATACACTACAAATCGTGGATCAAAAGAACCATTGAAAAAAAGTGTATTTTTCCTACCGAATGAATCAATAAAATTTTATTACTAACATTTCTATTTTTTAATTCCCACAAGATTCATATCATGAGAAATTAGTGCGAGAAAATCAATGTGAATTTTTCATTCCAAATCCCAAAAAATTTGGTTTATTATGAAGAAACATTTTTCACCTTACATTGAATTCATCTGTAACATGATATATTTCCATTCCACCCATCGACTAAAATTAAAAACCACATTATTATAAAGAATAATAATAGTTGAAAATAACATAGTAATGAAACATAATTTACGATATCAAAGTCATTATAATTTATTCTCAATATATGATACCATATGACAAATCTAGATAATCTATTGTAATAATTTGTTCAAATAATTCAATATTATTCACTAATAAAATTTAATTTAACAAAATAATATCCCTTATGAGTTTCAATCAATGTTTCATGTAAGGTCCATTATTGTGCACTTAGTAATGTTTGAGTCAATACTGATATGAATTTTTTGGAGTTAGAGTCCCTAAGGAAATTTATTATAAAACCATGACAACTATAATATCTAGATAGTGAGATATTTATCTGTAAAATAAATATTCTATTACTTATCAAAAAATTATAATATTACCCAATACATATTTTTATTGTAAGGGATATCACAAAAGTTATCTCATTATAATAATTTTAACAAATTATAATATTTTATATAAACGTAAATGATCTCAGATTTACATTCACAGTTACTACATCATTTTTTGATAAACATTCATTACATTACACAAGAATGTTTAGGATCACAAAGGTTTAGTTTCTTTGGAAAAAGGGAAACATAAAAAACACATTCATATGATAACTATATCATCTCCCATAAAGATTGTTATAATAGGAACCCTTCATTGAAATGACATTCAAAACACTTTTCTTCATAAAATGAGATAAATAAACATAAGTATGGGTGATAGAAAATACATATAAAGTGTAGAAAATATAGATAACTGAACATAAAATGAGAATATGGGTGTTTTAACATTAACTTAACATTTAAAAATTTTACCTTGTTTACCAATTATCATAATCATGTGTTATGGAATAAAGATATATAGCTCATAAAACCTTAATCATATGGGAATAAAATAACATGACCCATGATAGCATAAAAATGGAATATGATATGGAATTGTTGGATAAAAATATAAATATAAAATCATTTGCATGTTATTGTGCGGCATATATTCAAGTCTATCATAGTTGAATTGGTTTAGTCCAAAAGTAAAAATAGTATTCATGTATCATACCCAAGATAATCATAGTGGATATATTCCCTTGCTGATCTGGGTTCTCTCCCCATTAATGTCTTCTTTATCTCATGATATATCTATATTATCCCTATGCACTAGTATGAGATACAGGTCCCACCACTAACATAATTAAAATCATACATAATTATGAAATAATGTCATATAAAAGTATTAATATCAGAATACATAAAAATATATGGGGTTTTTAAACATTTATTTTAACATAACATGAGTAAAATAAACAATATTCATAATTGTTTCAACATTTCACCAAATAAAAATATGTATAAAAGGAATTGGGTTTCAAAAGAATTTTATCTTGTTAGAATATTTTGAATAGAAACATGTTCTGTAAACTTGTTTTCATCATATTGTCAAGCCATCCAAATAAGGAATAAAATTTTATCATAGAATAATATCTGTTGTGTTGATTATATATAATAAAATGATCTCATATTTGATGGAAAATAGTTTTGCATAAAAAATGACATGAAATTTTTCTTGAGGAAAATAACATTTCCTTGAAAATAATCAATTATAAAATTAAAAATTTATTAAAAATTGTAAAAAAATATATATTTTAAAAAATCAAGGAAATATAAAAAGGAATAATCAATGAAAACAATTATCACGATATAAAGAAATTCCATTCCTATTGTACATGTAAAATAATCATTCCAATTTTTTATTAAAATCCAAATTGCCCATTTTTGGAAAATGAAATTGTGATTATAATATATGAAATAAGTAAAAAAAATAATAGTTATACATTACTTTTATGAATCATATTATGAATATTAATAAACTTTTGGAAAACATTTTTTTTTAAATCGTTATATTGAATGAAAAAGTGTTTTATAAATAAGGGATAAATAAATACGGTATTTCATAAAAAACATTGTTTTTTTCTCGTGAGTATATAAAGTGAGGATAATTATGGGAATCGATGTATTGTAATGACACAAACAATGGAGACGAAAAATCATAATTTTTATCATTAATTTTTTAGCACATTAATATCTTTTTGAATCATATATATAATAAAATATTATCATAAAATTACACATTAAATACAAATAAAATAATAATAATAATTTTATTAAATGTCGAATAGGTTTTTTACACAACAAATAAGTGATGACATGTTCATAACATAACAAATGTGTCAATAAAAAAATTGATACAAAAAACTATTTTGTTAAATATTGAATTCCTTAACACACATTCAAACATAAAGTATAATTAATAAAATATTATTATAAAAATATGAATATACTATATTAAATATATCATATAATATAGGATTAATTTATGGCCATTCATTACATGATTTTTGATAAATCAATTTTAATTTCACGTTTCCAGCAATAATTGATTTGTTATTTGTGAATGTTTTACTTGATATTTTTGATTATCATAATTTTATAATGCTTCCATAAACTAAAAAATATAAACCATGATATGTATATATATATATATATATTATATTCATTATATATATATATATATTTAGAATAATCCATATTCAATATAGATTGAAAATGAAATACCCCAATCATGGAGATACTAGTTTGTATGTATTCATGAATGATGCTTCCATTTACTCAATAGATGATGTGAAATAACAATAAAAATATATTATATTTATATAATCATAGTTATTTTTTATATAAATCATTTGTTAGTTATATTTTTTACTTATTACATTACATGAAAAAATAATGTGAACAATAGTTGACTTCGCTTCTCAATGAGGTAGCACAATGTTCACAAAACCAAAAATTTAATATTCTCTATCGAATAGAATAAAAAAGGTATATATGATAATGTATTTATTTAATTCCCTTTTTATTAAGAATATAATATATATATATATATAATATCAATTGTTGTACCCAACCGTGAGAGGTGATGATGAAAGATGTGTCACATCAGTTAGTTAGGCGGTAGTCCTCCACACACACGAGTGACACTATCATTTCCCATTTTAGTGGAGATTTGATGGATATAGGTCATGAGATTAACATTAAAAAAACATAAATATATTTATGATACTATTTTTATCATATCAAATGTTTTTATCAATATTCAAAGGTGGTGGAGGAAGAAATAAAATAACAATTCTTGTTGAGTAATGTTACCTCCCATTCATTTAACCAACATCAGTTTCAAAAAAAAATATTACTACGATGGATTTCAGAATGAAATAATGATTTATGAATATAGGATGTAAATATTGAATTTATTTTTGTAGTTATTTCCCAAAAACAATCATTTTTTTATTATTAATACTTGTAGATAGGGGGTGGTTTTTCATAAGTTAGGAGAGTGGAACGCTTGTGAATATTGAAAATTAAATTGTGTCATGATGATTTTGTCATTCCAAAGGGCTCCGAGATAGAAAATTATAAACCACAAAAGATTAAATTTTTAAATATTTCTAGATAATCATTGTCGGAAAATTTTGGGTTCATTTTATCCCTTATTATGTTTGTTTAACCCACCCCCTTGGTGAACCCATTTTTATCATAAAAATATAAAATAATTATTACTATTTTTTTTTCATTATTGTCAAAAATTATATTAAAATTATTATAGAATATAAAAAAATTGATGGAAAATATTTAATAATGTCTTGAATGTTGTATGAGATAAGTAAAAATAATAATTTAATATTAGTCCCACAATCGTGATCCTAAAATGGTTTCTAAAGAGAAAATGATCAAAAGTTTTAAAAAAAATTATTTAAAAATTAAAATTTGAAAATAATTTAATTGAAATAAATTAGATTTATTAATATAAAATAGAAATAATTTTACTTTATTTCTATTCTATTAAAATTATCCTCATAATTTATATAAATTAATAGGTAGTTTTCAATAAAACAATTTACTTTTCTCTATTCATAAAAAAATTAATATTTTCATAAAATCTCTAAAATTCACCCTATGATAATTTTTATATGGTGAATTAAATGTAATTTTTATTTTAATATATTCAATTTATAAATGATTCAATAATTTATTATTTATTAATCTCAAATAGAATTAAAAAACAATATTTTTTGAGAAAATAGTATTTTTGAATCATATAACGACTTTAGAAAAACTTTTGTATATTTTATCAATATTTATTAATGATATAAATACACTATATTTAATATTTAAATTGTGGTTATTTAAATTCAAGATTATATTTTTAATTTGAAGGTAAAATTGGTTATGTATAAATAGTAATTTTATTAAATCCACATGGTTTCCTAAAATATTATTTTTTTGTGTAACATAATAAATAAAATAAATTAGTTTTATTTTAAAAAATAAATTTATTAAAATGTAGTTTTCTAGATTGTAGAAATATGTTAGCACAATTAAAAATATAAAAATTATATTTCTAGTTTATTAGTGCACACTTTTATTTCCCCATTCTACTAGGAAAACCATGTGTAGATTGTTCATATATATATATAGAAAGGGTGCTCAAGATGTTGAATATTTCACATAGACTGGTGGTACAATTATAAAGATACAGTTATATTTCTATTAGTGGGTTTTAATTATATGCCACCTTTTATTCTAGCTTGAGGGATTATATCTCTTTAAGACAAGTGGTGTAGGATGTTCATAAATTGATGACCTTTCCTTCTGTACAGACTGTCACCATCATTAACTAATGCTAAGTATTCCTTTGGTTGTAAGTGGTTAAAAAAATAAGATAAAACCAATTAAAAATGAAATTATTATGACCATATCTTCCTCTAATAGAGTCTCCACAGGGTTTTAATTATCTATATATACATTATTACCCTATTTAGAGTATCATACCATAACGTCTTTCCTCTTATTGTTGCCCACGATTCTATGTATCCTATCTTGTACTAGTTCAAAATAAGTATCCTATATTTATATGTCCTCATGGATATGGAGTCATCTATTATGTATGTTAATACAGTTAGTTATTTGGTTATTTTAACCATTCAAATTTCTTATCCTTATACAAGGGTTTTTTATGCATATTATTTCTATATGGATTCAATACGATACTTGTAGTACCCATTTTTAATTATTCATGGAAGAAGAGTTGAATAAAAAATTTATGGGATGGTATTTTGTTTTTTAGTAATTTACCTTCTTTAGATACTTTGTCATGTGTATATTTAGATGGTAAAGATAAGGGTTTTTTAGTTAACACAATTATTCGGTACGTTTGGTATTCCATGATGAGTATTTTGACGTTTTTTTACTCTAATGAAAGTCTCCATGATTCCTAAAATGAAAATCATTATATGGGTATAATAGGATTGACCATGGTTAAAGATATGTTGGTCTTATAGTGTATCATGATCCATTGATTTTTTTTGTTAGACAGTGGGAATATCTGAGTTAGTTTAGGTCTATTTTTGATGTGATTTTCATGGTGTATGTTTTGAGAGTAGTTATGGTAAACCATGAATCTTCTCCAAGAAACAATGAAAGAGAGTTTTGGAGTTACTAGTTAGGTGTAAAATTGACACATAGTTCTTTAAATTATATAGGTTCCAAAATAAAATGTCTGAATTAAAGAAGAGGTAAAATTCATTTTGACAAATGGTTAATCAAAAAATTCAATCAAACAATGAAATAATGGGGTTTAGAGGAAATGAAAGGTTCATTGTTAGCGAATGCTTTCCCAAATTCTGGAAAACGGTTATGCCCTTTAAAATTAATTCTATGAAAATTAAATGATAATTCAGTTTTAATCCTAGAAGAGTAATTTTTTCCCTAACCCTCTAATTATCTGAAGCTCTAATCCTTACATAAGTGTTTTTGTATTCTGATTTGACCTACAATATTATATTGACGGATCTAAGACAATTTTATCACCATAATAAGTGATATGTATTTATTCCCTCTTCCTTGTTCACTCAAGATATTCCCATCTCATCCCATATTGAATATTGGATCTAATATATCATGATTAGATCTAGGATATATGAATTTTTTTGATTATATTTTGATTGGAAATACTGAATGAATTTAGTATTGAGATAGCTTTTAGTGTATTTATTATTACATGAGTTTTTGACACATATTGTCTGTTATGTGGGTTTTCCCTCTTTCTAATTCATTGTAATTCCAAGGATCTTTGGTTTCATAAAGAATAATTTTCCACTTTTGATTAATTATTCCGTATTGAAATAGAACATTATTTTATCTTATTGTTTGGTTCATTATATATGTGTTTAGGTGGTCTCCCACAACTTGTTTGACTATTGATTAAATTATATACCAAATTAATGTTGGATTATATATTTTTTCATAATGTAGCTCAGTTATATGTGTTCAAGTATATCTAGAATGGATCATTGTCATATTTACAACACTTAGAAAGGGAAACAAAGGGTTTATCATGGGAAAATGTACCACCGTCATATAGGGAAACTAGGGATTAATATGGTTTAAAATAACCACAAAAAAATTTATTCAATAAGAATTTACTTGGTAAAGGACGACTCATTACACATAAGTATATAAAGATCAATATCATGCATTTTTTACTTTCATTGTTTGTGTGAAGACATTGGTGGGTTATTACAAATTGAAATTATTGATCTTCTTCTTCTACATGAAATGAAAACTCATATTTGGTTATATTATTTATGGAAATTTGTTTCATCTTTACTTTTGATATTGTGGAAACTACTTTTCCTTATTTTATAATTTTTCATGTCTGTTTTATAATACTATGAGCTAACCAGTTTTTGATATTAATGGAATGAGGGAAAAGTATTTTGAAGGATTTATTACTAGATATGATTACGCATCCCCAAAATATAAACTTTTTTGCATATGGAGTCATTGTTTCACATGCATTTTTAATGGGTGAAATATCACTTTTTATTAGAGTATCAGGATGCAGTGATTTTTAGTTTTGGATCTTAGAGCATATGGTACAATGTTATGAAGAGCTCGAGGTTGTTCAAAATATTGAACTTTTTCTATCATTATCGGGTAATTTTTTTTGTCTAAAATTAGAACATCTATTGGCTACATCATATTTATATTGTTTTTTATTAGTATTTCATTGAGTTTTATTGTATATTGGTCATGCTTCATATAGGCTGGTCTGGTTTTTCAATGTATCTTGATATCTTGTGCGTTGTTAAAGTGTAAATCATCCCCCAAATTTTTTTTACTTACTAGGAATTTAGTTTTATCATATGTTTTATTTGGTACATCACCTAAATTTTGTGAAATCTCATTTCGTTCCATGTTAATTGATAAGGTTGGGATGTTACATAGATTAATGTAATGGTATTGGGACATACTTTTGGGGGTTTAAATTTAACTGTGTAAGAGTGATGCTAGTATGAACTATCATTTATCAAAAAAGGGTGTCATACCCTATAAAGTATATAAATATATATTAATATAAGTATGTATATACATAAAAACATAATTTCATAATTTTTATAAGAATATTATATTTATCAGGGGAAATATATACGAAATATTTGAAAAAATTGCCTACACTAAAAATTTATACATTAATATTGATCACCATAATAACAAAATAATTAGATGTATACATTTTTAATAAGAAAACATTTGAACCGAAATAAAAAATGGTATTTTGTAATAAAACATCACAAAAAAATTTTTAAATTTAAATATTTAGTGAAAATTTACATAGGAAAATTATATTTTAAATTTCTTTAACTTATTAATTTTATACAAACATACTAATAAAAAAATTAAAAAAATTAGAAGTTCACTTGGAATTTTCATTGAAATATTTATACTAAAGGATGTTAGTGAAAATTTCCAATAATTAGTTTAGATTAAATTTCAATTTATAATTTCATTGTAATTTTCTAGTTAAATTTTATTATCATTAAATTAAAATTTTTGTTTATTTAATTCAATATTATATTTTTTCATAAATTTTATGTGAAAATATATTAACACATAAATATTGTATTTTTACACAAAAATATATGAACAATATCTTTTTAATGGAAATTCTCACTGCAAACATCCACTTAAAAATTCTTGTGAAACCTTCCATTGGAAATGTGAAATTAAAACAATAGACTATAACTTTTCATTTCAACCCACCATAAGAAATTTACTTTGAAACATTCATTGACAAGTTTCAGATCAAAAATTCTATTAAACCAATAATAAGGACATGTTAGTAAAAAAAATAAAAAATGTTTATTTTCAATATATATTTTCATTATGAATTCACATTAGAAACATTTAGTGTACATTTACACATTAAAATTATAGTGAAAAGTTCCATTAAAATGTCTAGTTTAATATTTCAATTTATATAATCCGCTAATAAATAACATATAAAATTCATAGTGATATTTTTCACTAAAAATTTTCATTCAAATTTTAATAAAATATATAAATTATAAATAAAAATTAAATTGAACAAACACATACAAATTCATTCAAACATTTTATCATTGAATTATAAATTTCTAGTGTAAAATAATATCAGAAGTGTTCATTACATATATGTAAACATCAATGTCAATTTTCATTGAATATATCAAACAATATTTATATAACATATTTTGTCATTCATTTTTATGAGAGTTAATTAATTGAATTTGATTTTATAGATGATATAAAACATTAGATTTTAATTCAATGTATATAGAATATATTAATATATAAAAATAAATTTTAATTTTCATTGGATGTTTTTACTTATATTTAAACACATAAAAACTACACTGCACAATTTCACCAGAACATTTTAGTTTAGATTTACACACAATTACTTCTTGATAATTTTCAATATATATTTTCTAAAAATAAATTATTTCTTTATAAAAATATATTTTGTAATTTTTAGAAGATATTTATATGGATATTTTTTGAATATGCATACATTTTTAAAAAATAAGTGTATACATACATGAATATACTCATCTATGTATATATATATATATATAATATTATAAGTTGATTAGGAAAAATCATAATAATAAAATTTACCTTTTATATTATTAGGGATACAAACATGTATATACATACTTACATACATTTCTTTCTATTTTTATCCCTATTTAATAATAATTTTATTCAAATAAAATATTATTTTTCAGAAGCTTTTAAAACAATATGAATAATTTTTTTATAAAAATAAAAATTGAAATTATATATTTTAATTTTTTTTAAAAACTAAATATAAATTTATAAAAAAATTTATTATAATCATAGGTTTTAGAATAATTAAAATAAAAAATAGATTAGATTAAATAATTATGTTATAAAATTTTATTTTAAAACTATTAAAAACATATATACATAAATGAATGTATTTTATATTTTATTTTTATATTCATTATTAAATTTTCTTAAAAAATATTTATTTTCAAAATTAGATATTTTTTTAATTTTAAAATTTATAAAAAAAATTATTAAATATAAATCATTTAATTAAAATTTATATATTTGTTTAAAAATGATGTTATAAAATATTATTTTAAAGCGTTTATAAATTATTAATCAAAAATTGATGTATTATATTTATATTTTTTATTATTATTAATGTTTTATAATATCAATTTTTATCTATTTTATTTTTATCATTATTAATAGTATTATAGAATAATGATATTTATATAAATTTTTATGGTCATATATTTTTTTAAACCATTTACTCGTCAAGAAAGACATTACATTCTTTTAGTTTTAAAATATTTACTTTTAATTTAAAAAATCATTTTATTCACAAGGGGGATTGGCTTATACATTATAGTCTTTAGGTGGGAATCATTCCATGAAGCTTATGATCATGGTTGAGTGTAGACACAAATTGATATTTTTTTGGGATTATTAGGTAGAAGGAAAATTAGGTGAAAATATCTCCAAATTTTCATGAAATATAATATTCATATGTTCCCATTTTAAATAAATTGATCAAAATAACTATAAAGACAATAAATTAAACATTAAATAATAGAGTTTATTAAAAAATAATTCACCATCATACATTAGAAAATATATTTTCGGTTTAGTGTTTTTTATAATTGGATAATAATTAAAACATAAAAACCTACAAGTATACATAATGTACTTTACTAAAATAGTATCGATATTTTCCACAATAAAAAATCCTTTAAAACCTATAGGGTATTTATTTTCTGAAAAAACTCCCAAAATTCATTTTGGATTGATCATTAATCCTACCTTAATACATCATAAAAAAATTTAAATCTAGGGATGAACACAAAATGCTCAGTAAGGGATACAAAAATACGGAAAAAATTGTATGTCCATGAATACATATAAACATATGAAATCATTTTCACAACGTTATACTTATCACCATTAAATTACCATATACATAATTTTTTAAATTATAGGTTTACTCAAAAAATAGAAAACATGTATGAACTATAAAGGTAAATATTGAAATAATTTTCTTATCATGCTTATAGAGTATTACGACCCTTGTGGATACCTTATGATTTTTATACCTCATGACTAACTTACACTTTAACCCTCACAACTAGTATATGATGTAACCGTCACTGTTACACTTTGTGTTGGAATCCTCATGTATGACTCATGTTTTAATGATCACAAATATCTTTAATTATCACATAACTTATTAATGATAAAAATTCTCATTCATCCTAGTTCAATCCAGTAAATTCTATCCAATCATGTGTATTTTGGATTCAAGTTCTCTCATGCTTTATAATGGTTAAGCTCAATCCATTTAATGCATATTACTGTTTAAATATGAATAATGTTATTTGCCTATGTATAAGACACAGCTCGCCTGACACTGTGAACCAAGACACAGTTAGTCAGACTCCATGAAGCAAGACACAGTTAGACAAACACCGTGAAGAGAGAAATTGTGACCGAGACACCGTGACTGAGACATCATGACTGAGACACCATGAATGAGACATAGTAACTGAGACACCATAAGTCAAGACATCATGAAATCAAGACACTGTGAAAATCAGACTGTGACACTCAGACACTGTGAATGAGACCCCGTTTCCTCAACTTACTATGACACCATTTCATAAACTATTTTGTCATATTTCAATTTAATGTTTAACAGTTATATTTGATTCCGTTAATGAACTGACATAATTAATGTTTCTTTGTAGACATTGTACGAGGTATGAGGTACGAAACATATGGAACCTGTCAGCTAAATCTCTTACATTTCTAAGATAACGATTGGATAGTGCCCAACAACAATAGCTCATGATACTGAACAGTAAACAAGAATGTGAGCATGACCACGAAGAACACTTTGCATGATTTTCAAAGAAATAATTTTCACATGCATACAATCCAACTCTGCTGAAGAACATAAGAAGTACACCGGAATCCAGATAACATCTTCACAATGTCTCTGCTTGTGGAGAATAGAAGCTGAATTGCGACACTCTGTTTTTCAATACAAAAACCCGAGAATGACTCAGAAGCATTTCAGCTAAATCATAAGAGTCCAGAGGTGAACTTCAAATAACTACTGTATTATAAACTTATATATACTCTCTATTAGTGATTATTTTATTTAGATTTTGAGTAGTGTGTCTACTCTGTATATTCAATACACACACTGAATCCTGTGAAAAACTAAAGGATTTACAAATCATAACACCAAACTCTCTATTTCTGTTTAGCAACAAAAACTGTTGAAGAGGTCCATGTGTGGCCAGGTTATTGTTTTTATCTATACATGAAAACTGTGGAAGAGGTCTCTCTATTACCTGGAAGGTCTATGTACTGTTGTTAACCCCGATCCAGGGTGTGGATCAATGTTTATGTATATAAACTGCTTGGTGGAAGGTGATCACCATGTGGAGTGGATTAGGTCTCTTCTTGAGACTGAAACACCTGTTTTATATCCGTCGTGCTGTCTAATTTAGATTTCTCTATTTTAACTGCTTTATTTCATAATCCATAAAACTCTAATTTCACTTTAGTTAGTCTTATAAAGATGTTATAACTGATTTTTTTTACTCGGATAACTTCAAAAGTAATATTAATAATACACATTGCGATTATAGAGAATTAATCAATCTTCTAAGAAGTTGTTTAAATAGTCAAACTCTTATAATAGAATAACCATGATTAATTGCGTTGTATTTGTGTTTGGGGAAAACCATTTCTTTTAAAATAATATTTTTTTTATAAATTTTTTTTATTGTCACTAAATTCACCACTCCCCTCTTGAGTGAACTACTCCGACCACCATTTGGTATCAGAGGAATTTTTTTATTAGGAATCTGTTTAATCTTACTCAACTGTGAATGTAGTTGTACTTTACAGATCTGTAAATTTCAGTTCATTCTAAATTTCTAGCTCGTTTAAAGTAATTTGGTAGTATGGATAATAGATTAAAAGGTGCTGCAACCAACATACCACCATTAATTAATGGAAACAATTATGCTCAATTGAAAATTAAAATGAAAATGCATCTAGCGAGTATGAGCTTTGAAATCTGGTCATCAATTATAGATGAATACAAACTTCCTATGACTGATAGAATTACATGGGATGAACCTACAAAACATGCGTATAATAACAAATGCAAAGCCATGAATGCTTTATACTGTTCCTTAGGAGATGAAGAATTTATTAGGATTTATGCTTGTAAAACTTCCCATGAAAGTTGGGATACCTTGTCTGTCTCACATAAAGGAACATCAAGCGTAAAGGAAATGAGACGTAATACTTATATTATAAAATATGTTAATTTAAAGATGAAACCTGACGAGCCTATTTTTGACATGTATCTTAGGTTCAATGAAATTGTCAACACAATTATTTCTCTTGGAATGGAAGTCAATGCCAAAGATCATATCATGAGAATTCGTAGATGTATACCTGACAGTTGGAGGGGAACCTCAGTCTCAATTATAGAATCGTGTGACATCAGTAAGCTACCTATAAAGGAACTCATTGGGAAACTGATGATCTATGAGGAAGAGCGGAATGTAAACAATGAAGAGGATAATGAACAAAAGATGAAATCTGTAGCATTCAAGACCACCTTCTCAAAGCACAATGAAAAAGGGAAACTAGATGATCTGGTACAAAACTCTACCACTGAACAATTATCACCTGACAGTGATGAGGACATGTCTCAACTGGCCAGAAGATTCAAATGATTTTATAAGAATAAAAACTTTTTCCGAAAGCCTAACTTTAAGGGAATGTATGATAAAAAAGGAAACTAGAAAAAGGACTAGAAAAGACGTGATAAAACTCATGAAATTGTTTTCTATGAATGTAAGTGAAAAGGATATATAAAGGCAGAATTTCTAAAGCTCAAGTATAAGAAGAAGTATGAGGACAAGCCCAAGAAGTACAAAAAGGCAATGAAGGAAACCTAGAGTGCCTCTGAGGATAGTTCAAGAAACTCAGAGACATCACATGATGAACAGTCTGACAATGCCAATATGTGTTTTATAACAAACACATCTGCGGTAATACTGAACTCTTCTATGCATAATTCATACTATTCTGAAAAGGAAAGGGACTCTGAAAATATGACTAATGATGAAATTTTTGAATATTGCAACATGCTTGAAGAGACATGAAATGAATTAAAAGATAAATATAAGTCATTGAAGAAACAACATGCTCTCACTGTAAATGTTAAATATGAACTTACTAATGAAATGGCGAAAAATTCCCAACATCTAAAAGAAAAAAATGAATAAAAAATTTCTAATGAGCAATTATAATGTTATTTAGAAAATTTTACTAATGGTAAAAATACCCTTACCAAAATGATAGGAAAACAAATTTCACCCAAATACAATACTGGCATTGGTTATCAACCAAGTAAAAGAAACCTTAGTAGAACGAATTTTGTTTCAATGTCTAGGACATATAATTTCTTTCCCAGTTCTGGACACAACTCATCTAGCTCGAATCAAGATACATACTCTTCTGTTCCATGTTTTTGTGGACCAAATATAGTTTATTTTCAAAATACTTTACACAATTATTATAGGAAACGTATGAGACAAATATGGGTTCCTAAATCACTATTTATAATGTTATTGGACCCAAACAAGTATGGGTACCAAAATCTATCTTTTCTTGATCATGTTATAGGAATGCTTCTTAAAGAGCTCCTACAAGAATCTATGGTACTTGTATAGTGGGTGTTCAAGGCACATGACATGAGACTACTCATGCTTCAAGAATATGATAAAAGTACATGGAGGACATGTCACATTTCGTGACAATGAGAAAGGGAATATCATTGGCTTAGGCCATATTGGTATCTATGATTCAATATTATTTTCAAAAGTACTATTTGTTAATGGATTATAATATAATTTTCTTATGTCACGACCAGACCCTACCCGGGCTCGAGCCGCAACTACCCCAAGCCCACCTCCATAGGCCAGGGGCTGGCGACCAGCGCTGAAGGCACAACAACTCGGGAAGGCCTTTGCCTAAGTACCTGTACACACACACACAACACACTCATTGAAAAAGTGAAGTGTAATAGAAAGAACAAGCAGAGTAAAAGGACAAATGCCATATATATATAAACCACAGATGTGAATTGACCTCTAAACAGAACAAAGTAAAAGCTAAAGGTAAACTGAAAAGGAAAGGGGAAAAACACGCACCCAACGAAAAAGTGCCACAACCTGGAAACATGTAGAACAAAAGAATCATTTGTAAGGGTTCCACACCTAGAACCCAACAACGTCCACTGCATGCAGTCCAAGATTCTGGCTCCTATGCTCCTCTAACGTCACGTCCAACCTGTCTGTCGTCTGCAAGGGCACACCAAGTGCGGGAAAAGCCCAATCAGGGGTGAGTATAAAAATACTCAATAGACTACCCTGATGGCTCGAGGGAGCAATAAAGGAGGTACCGATGGGTGAGAAGTAGATCAAACAGGGTAAAGTAAAAGAGTACAACAAGGAGTGAAGTGAAGAGTACAGTAGAGAGTCGAGCTCAACCCAACAAGAGAAAGGGGGTAGATTCGTCCCGACACAAGGATTTGGAAATGGTTAGAAGATGAACTTCTCATCGAGTATTTTCCACCTATAGCAGGAGATCAGACTTGTCCAACCATGAGAAGCTAGACACGGAATGCATGTGGCATACCCTCGTGCGTCTTTACCTCACCTGGAAGGACAGTAACCAAACCCAAGAAGTGGGTACCTGAACAAGGTATATACAAATACATATGCTCAATAAGAAGACCTAAGAAGGTCATAAGGGGATCTCCATACCGTCGCTCAGCCCAAGAATATGTGTAGCCATCAGTCTCATAAGTAACCACCATTGATTCCCAACAACCCGTACGTCTTCCCCGAACTACAAGCCAAGGGGCTCAAATCCCCACACCTTGACACTATCTCCTTTGAGAAGAACTGACTCGCCCACACGGTTTTAGTTCACATCGCAAGGTTGCGTCTCGGTGGGGAAAGCGTCCCTTGTACTTGAGGGTTCCAAGGGAACTTCAAAATACACCTCGTCACTTCCCCACAGTCGAGAGGTCTCTTCAAAGTCAATGTCGTCACATCACTGACCCGAACAAATGAGGGTCCCGCTCTGGTAATCACGGAGTAAATCCAAAAACTAGCCTTGTACAAAGGATTGAGTCTAAAACGTCAACGGGTGTCCCACTTTCCTGCCCTGTTGGAGGGTAATTCATAATAAGATATCGGGTGTCCCACTGCCCAGCCCTGCTAGAGGGTAATCCATAATAAGCTATCGGGTGACCCACTGCCTAGCCCTGTTGGAGGGTAAACCATAATACATCATCAGGTGACCCACTACCCAGCTCTTCTAGAGGGTTGACCTGGAGTAAGACGACAGGTTAACCACTGCCCAGCCTTGTTGGAGGGTAGACCTGGAAGAAGTCTAAGGGTGATCCACTACCCAGCCCCGCTAGAAGGTAAACCCGGGACAAAACGACAGGAAACCCACTGCCCAGCCCTGCTGGAGGGTAGACCTGAATCAAGAAGATGAGTGACCCAACTGCCCAGTCTCTACCAAAGGGTAGACCCTTAGAAGTCGTCAGGTGACCCACCGCCCAGTCACTACTAGAGGGTATACCCTATGAGTGTCGGGTGACCCACTGCCCAGTCTCTACTGGAGGGTAAACACTAGAAGTCAGTGAGAAACCCACTGCCCAGCCCTGCTGGAGGGTAAACCCGGAACTCTCTGGCCATCCCTACTGGATGGTACAATAGTGGCCAACCGAGCATTGAGTGGGTACCGTGCAACCACTCAACTCTAGAACAACTCACCCAATAGAGGTTCAGCGCATGTTCCATCACCACTCAACCCTGCTGGTCAAACAAACGAGCATAGAGGGATCCTCTGTGTCGCGAGAGGTCAAAGTACGTAAAGCCGAACACAGAACGCACATGGGGACCACACGACATGTGGCCCGACGTGAACCCCAACCAAGCGCACAAACATTCTCAGGTACAACCCACACAAATCACCAAGCACTCTCGTATACTACCAGAGTATACCACGTCTCCAGCCCTATGGCTATCACGCACACGACACCCCAACGTCAATGCGAAGGGCATAAAAGTAACTTTTACAACTTTCCATCTCATCGGCTAAGGCACATCCATCCACATCTCTTCAAGAATTTACAACACTCACACGGGAGTCCATGCGATCACTTGCCAAGGGCCCACTACAAACACGGTAGAAGAACCCCCACCAAAGTACCATTCATATTCCCATATTTAAATGAGATTTCTAAGGAGTCTCCGTACATCCAAACGGATCGCACCATTGTAATCCTAACGGAAAAGCACGTGAGATAGACTACTTACCCGCCTCAAACGGATATCTAATGAAAAATCCACCAACACTGCCTCACGCTCGAATGACGTCTCGTGATCCCGAGCCTTGTTCCCGAAAACAGTCGGGCGCATCCACACATTTGTGACCCCCCTAGGAAAACCCGTCAACAGGACTGGTCACTTGTGCGCAATAGATATTGGGAGAAGAAGATGCATTATGGCACACTACACACGAGCGGTGCTACGTGGGACCCACATCCCAGTTCCAAAACTCACTGGACGGATCACACCATTGCGATCCTCCCGAAAAAAGTACACAAGTTAGACTAATCACTTGTCCAGAATGGACACCCAGTGATAATGTTCGAAAATCACCTTTAACGCCCAAATGACCCTCACGGGTCCCACACCATTGTGCAGAATTAGAGCAGGAGGATTAAGCCATTGAAATCCCCTCGTAAAAACACCCAAAATCGACTGCTTGCATGCCCCGAACGGACGTCCGATGAAAAAAATCACAAAACGCTGCACACAGCTAAAAAGACGGGCCATGGGGTCCTCGCATTTACTCCAGCTTCAATGCCCAAAACTACCATGGAAAACTCTGCCTAGGCACCAGGGTCACAACACCACTGACAGCGCACAAAACGGACAACAGATGTGCATGCGCCGCCCAAAACAAGAATCATGGGAAAATGCTTGTCCACTTAAAGACTTGTCGCGCCTCCGAGGCCCCTCAATTCGGGAATTAAAAATTCCCGAAACCATCGGAAATGCGTTGTTTCGGCGCCAGGAAGTCACTGCCACAGATGGAATACAAAACAGACACCCGTAATGAAAATAATGGTCGTCCGAAGTTGAGGGGGCAATGTCCCTTGGGCTGGACCGGCCCGCGACTTAGCTGCGCGGGCCGGCCGTGGACCAGGGGTCCATGTTCAGACCGGCCACAAGGGCCGGTTGGTCTGCCACGCGAAGAACCACCTGACATGGGTCTTTGCTTAGACCGCGGGGTCGTGGCACGCGACCCTTGACTCCCGAGTCAACAGGCCGGCACAGCCGGCCGGTCCTCCTGCTCCGCTCCCCGCGAAGCCGTTGTGGCTGCAGCTCACCGCCGCACCGAAGAGCACTGCCGCCAGGCCAGGGAACTCACCGTGCCATCCTGCTGAAGCCGCCAGACCAGAACATGGTGCCGCCGTCCCGGAACTGCCGTCTGCCGCCTGGAACCGCCGGAAAACCATGAATTCAGCTGGAACTTCCCAGGGGTGCCCCGGGCACCCCGGGACACAGGTTTTCGATCCGAGAAGAGAGACAGAAACCTTAGAACATGTACTAAACATATGTGGGCGTAGATCGATGATCAGACAGAAATTTTACAGTATAAATTTGGCTCAAAGATTACAGGAAATTGAAAACGAAAACGATAAACCCCTACCTCAAAGGGCGTAGCCCGACGCTTTGTTTGCGGACCATTGGAACTGCTGCGCCTCACTGGAGATCGCCTCGCCGGAGCTGCCTCTCCGGAGATGGAGGAGAGGGGAGGGTTCGAGGAAGAAGAAGAATAATAAGAAGAAGAAGAAGGGGTGGGTTAGGGTTTAAATAAGTATTAAAACTAATTAAAATTTTAATTGAGTTAGACCCCTGATTTAATCCGCAACTGAAACCCTCGACAGGGTCAAGGTTAAGCCTCCCATAGGGTAAACAACACCTCCCAAGAACAATTTTGGTCTCGAGATTTGATTCTGAGCTTCTGTTTGAATGTCATTGAACTCAACGCATGAGGCCTCCAAATTACGAAAACGCCCCTGGGGCCATTTTTCAAGGACGGGTTGCGCCCACAAAAGTTACACCCCTCCTGGGGTAAACGGCAGGATCCGAAATCAACAGTACCCTCTGTTTTCCAATTCGATCCACCACTTAAGAGATACTAGAGTTAATCCGTTAAACAAATAAATTAATTATTTAATTTATCCGTTCCATGCTCTGATAGCGAGCGAGGGTCCAAATGTCCTGTGCTGACATACTTTATGTCATTCCTAGGGTAAAAACCCCATTATGGACCCATCCATACACTCAGATCTCTTATCCAAAGCTCAGTTTAGGAGTTATCACATTTATTTGGCGTTTCCAGTGTGAACGGACTGAAAATTTAAGTCCGGCCACACCTGGGCTCAGAATCGCATGCTGTCTGAAGGCGCTGCTCTGGAATAACATCAATAAATTTCCAAAGTCTTTCGTAGGAAAACTAGGTTCTAACAGCTTAGCACCTCACAATTATGTGATAATGGATATCATGTTAAATTTAAAAATGATGCATGTAATGTATTTAATTATAAAGATGAATTTGTATTTCTACATCAATGAACGAGAATGATTATTCTGTTAATTTAGATTCCTTAGCCTCTCAAAATTCTCCTTTCTTAAGTGTATTTCATAATGAATCTTGGCTCTGGCATAGGACACTATGACACTGTAACGTTCACTCTCTTAGAATGCTAACAAGAAATGTCCCAGTTAAAGACTTACCCAAACTTGAGTTTCCAAATGAAAATGTGTGTAATCCTTGTCAAAAGGGAAAACAACACAAAATATATTTCAAATCAAAGAATGATGTTAATACTTCTCAACCTGTCGAGTTGGTTCACAATGATTTGTTTTTACTATCTAAAGTTTCTAGTTTTAATGGGATTCATTATGTTTATATTCTGGTAGATGATATTTCTAGATATACCTGGACCTTCTTCACGGCTCACAAAATTGAAGCCTGCTCTTATTTTACTATGTATGCCATGTCTGTAGAAAATCATAGTGGACATAGAATTAAATCATTAAGAAGTGATAATGGTAGTGAGTTTTAAAATCATGAGTTTGGGTCCTTTTTCTCACAAAATGGTTATAGTCACAATTTCTCTACCCCTAGAACAACTCAGCAAAATGGTGTTGTAGAAAGAAGAAATAGAACCCAGCAAGAAATTGCTAAAATAATGCTCAGTTAATATGACTTACCTATTTACTTTTAGGATAAATATGTTAATACATCATGCTATATAATCAATAGAGTCTTAATTAGACTAATTCTCAAAAAGTCCCTATATGAACTCTAGAACAATAGGAAGCCTAAGGTTAATTAATTTAGTGTTTTGGGATGCATAGTCTTTATTCTCAACACTAAGGATAATCTTGACAAATTTTCATCCAAAATTGATGAAGGAATTTTCCTATGTTACTCAATATCATGTAGAGCTTATAGAGTATTCAATAAGAGAATTACATGTGTGGAAGAATCTGTTCATATCAAGTTTGATGAAATAGATCCACATGAGCGTAGAACCATCTTAGAAAATCTGGAGGATGATGTATCAAATCTAAACATCAACTCAAAATACTCAAATTCCTCTATGAAAGAATCTGTGAAAACATCCAATTCTAGAAATTCTCTTCAATCATGTCATAATGAACCAGAATCTATTGATGAACAAGAAATCACTAGTCCCTCTTTTTCTAGAAAGGTTAGATCCCTTATAAATCATCACTTAGATGTAGTTGTAGGAGACTAAGAGAAAGGAACCCAAACTAGAGATTCTCTTATAAATGAGGTTGAACATCAATACTTCTTGTCACAGCATGACCCAAAAAACATTGATGATTCCATCAACCATGAATTTTGGGTAATGGCTATGCAAGAAGAAGTTAATCAGTTTGAAAGAAACAATGTTTGGAAACTTGTTGAAAGACCCAAGGACACTTTAATCATAGGCACTAAATTGGTGTTTAGAAATAAAGTCGATGAAGCTGGAAATATATTTAGGAAAAAGGATAGATCAGTTTCACAAGGCTACAGTCAAGAAGAAGTAATTGACTATGAGGAGACATTTTCTCCAGTAGTCAGACTTTAAGCCATCAGAATCCTACTTTCCTATGCTGCACATCTGAATTTGAAACTATACCAAATGGATGTTAAGAGTTCATTATTAAATGGGTATATAGATGAGGATGTCTTTGTTGAACAACCTCCTGGATTTACAAATCCTCATTTTCCAAATCATATTTTCAAACTATCAAAAGCTTTATATGGTTTAAAACAATCTCCAAGAGATTAGTATGACAGATTAAGTACTTTTCTTATTTACAATGGTTTTACAAAAGAAATAGCTGATCTTACCCACTTTATAAAACACATTTCTAATGATTTTTTGGTTGTTCAAATCTATGTATAAGTTATTATTTTTGGATCTTCAAAAAATTCATTATGTATTAATTTTTCTAAAATGATGCAAAATGAATTTGAAATGATCTTAATGGGTGAACTAAAATTCCTTCATGGATTTCAAATCGTTAAAAATAATGATGGAATTCTATTAAATCAATGTAATTACACTAGATATCTTCTAAAACATTTTGGATTGGATAAAACTAAAATTAGTCACACTCTCATGATTACCACCTGTAAGTTGGATCTTGATGAAGATGGAAAATCTGTTAATCAAATAACTTATAGAGGAATTATTGGAAGTTTACTTTACTTAATTTCATACCATCCTAATATTATGTTTAGTGTGTGTATGTGTGCTCCTTTTCAAGAAAATCCTAAATAATCTCATTTAAATACTATAATGATAATTTTCAAATACCTCCAGCATACACCCAATCTTGGACTGTTTTATTCTAATGGACAATCATTTGAACTAGTTAGTTATTCTGATGTTGACTTCCGTGGCTATAAGTTAGATAGAAAAAGAACCTCTGGAACATGTCACCTTTTAAGAAAGTCAATTGTTTCATGGTGTAGTAAGAAAGAAAGCTCTGTTGCATTATCTACTACAAGAGCAGAATACATAGCTGCTGGCAGTTGTTCTGCACAATTTTTTTTGATGGAACACACATTACTAGACTATGTATATCAATCCAGATATGTACCAATAAATTGTGACAACAAAAAATCTATTAACATCTCAAAAAATCCTATTTAACATTATAGGACAAAACATATTGATGTAAGACATCACTTTTTGAGAGTTCAATATCAAAAAGGTGATATCACCTTGGAATTCATTGGCACTGAATATCAACTTGCTGACATATTCACTAAACCATTAAATTCTGAGAGAATAGACAACATCATACATGATCTTGGCATGATAAATCTGAAATATATATCTTACATGACTTACTGTTCAATATTTTACTATGTTTTACTTCACTGTTTCATGATTACGGTTTCTAAGTTACTGTCTCACTGTAACGCGCACTGACTGTCTCACCTC
Source organism: Viscum album (assembly GCA_963277665.1). Taxonomy (NCBI): domain Eukaryota; kingdom Viridiplantae; phylum Streptophyta; class Magnoliopsida; order Santalales; family Viscaceae; genus Viscum; species Viscum album. The sequence continues at coordinate 1,773,619,394 of OY728152.1, forward strand.
AACGCGCACTAACTATCTCACCGTGACGTTCGCTCATTGTCTCATCATGATGAATGCTCACTGTCTCACCGTGAAAATTCATTATAATTTTCTTTAAACTCTATTCACGATAATTTTTATTTTTACCTCTTTTACTTTCCCTTGTTTTTGTTTTTGTGACGTCTAACATTCCCAAATGATTAAACAAAGAGTTTTCACTCAGTTCTTCACCCGGACATTCTCCTACTCACTCGCTTCAAACCCTTCCAACCCTACAGCCCTTTCTCTCCCTATCTCGCGTCCTTCAGTGGATTCCATGAATGAAGTGTCCATCTTCATCAACACTTGAGGAGAAATGCCTGAAGAAGAAGAATATAGCACCCAAGATGACACCTGAAGGGCCTCTGAATTCGAACCCGGTATATCGTAGTGTCGTACCTGAAAAAGAAATCTGCCTTGAATGGATTTCATCTAGAAAGTAACTTGTCCTGAATGTTTTAAGAGAACAAGTGTGGTTAGAATGGTTCTCAATGGAGAATAGCCCCATATATATGAGGTTAGTTGCTCAGTTCTACCAGTACGCATAGTTTTATTTTGTCTTTGGTGAAAGCATTGTTGTGAGGATCTAGATTAATGGAAAAAATACTCGTTCACTTCAAAGTTATGGGTATCATGCCTTAGGATACCTCACAAAGGAATTTGTGAAGATTATCAAAGAGAGACCCCACCTACAACTTATTTATTTTACCTTGAAGATTCATTGAAAACCCTAACAGGGAATGGCACCAACAGAAGCGCCAAAACTGCTGAACTTGATGGAGAAACAAGGCAACTATTTAAATTCGTTCTTAGTCTGGTTTGCCCGAGGAAAGGTGAATTTTCTGTATTAAAGTATCAATATGTGTTTTTGAATCATCTTATGAATAATGGATAAAAAATCAACCTTTGAAAATACATCATTCACCATATGTGTGAGTTTATTAAGGTCACATCCAAATCCACCTCTATATTCTACTCTCGGTAGATTTTAACCATGATTATTGCTAAAGGAGTATTTGGACCCAATGAAGAAGTGATTGTGGATTTCAAGTACTGTCTCTCTAAACCCATCATCAAGAGAATGAAGATTAACTGGAACTCTTGAAAAAAGGAGTGGGTGGAAGACAATGATAACATTTATGAGAAGTTTAATCATGTGGACTATCCATCAAGGTCGAAGGACATTTCTACTCCTGGTTTGGAACCAGATGAACATAGTGAGTATTCAGAAGAAGTATACGAAGAGGATATATTACCTCATAAGGAAGAAGTTTCTATTGAGGAAGAAATGACTATTATTCCTCCTATTTTTCATGAAGAAGAAGTTAATATCCCTAGAGATGATGTGAATCTGGAAATCCAACCTGAGGCTGAAAGAGAATCAATTGTCCTAGAACCTGAGTAGAATGTTATGGAAGAAACAAATCTGGAACAACTCCCTGTCATGGAAGAGGCTGTAGTAGATGAACTCCCTATTATTAATGAAGAACATCTCGAAGAACCCGTAGAGAAACAACATGTTCCTGAGATAATTCCCTCTACTGAAGAGAGGATGGAGATAGCTTATGAGTTGGCTAGATGGGAGATGATTGTGGAACTTTGAGATGAACCTGCGGTTTTAGAACTAGCTCATGAGCCTCTATATCCTGAAAGGGAAGCATCTGTTGAGGAGGAGGAAACACAAAATCTTGAGACTGATGAAGTATCACATCCGGGTAAGTCTAGTCATGTGGAAACCTAGTACAAATTCCTTATATTTTATGATGTGAGTGAATCTCAGCAAGTTACTACCACTAGGCTTGATCTTTCCTCATTGTTTCAGTTGATGTTAGTTTCTATCTTTGTCCCTAAGAAGGAACCAGAACCCGAACCTACCCCTGTACCAATTTCTTCAACTGAACCTTCACTAGAACCCCTACTTGAATAGCTGTCATTTGTTCGTAAGGATGATTTGAAGGATTTTAGAGACATTATCTTGTCAAGAGTTGAGAAGCTTTTGAATTTCCAGCCTCATGTTGTGACACATCTGAGTGAGAGAGATGACTCACTACTTTTAGAGAAGATTATTTGGAAAACCCAAGCTAAAATGCTCCATGAAATTCAAGAAGTTAGAGTTAAAAATATGTTGATGAGTAATGACGTCTCAACCCTAAAAAGCATAGTGGAAGATATGCAAAAACAACTGCATTACAGTTCAGAACATGGTTCTTCCTCTCTAAAACCATTTGTGTCTCAAATTTCTAGAGATGTTGTCTCTCAGATTCCCCCGTACCTGTTTTCCTTTGATGAAAAGATTTGCAGAAAGGAAAAAACAGTTGTTGAAAGAAGTGAGAGAGCTTGTGGTGAACCTAAATAAACTCACTAATGAATACACTTCCTATCTTCAAAAGGTACTGAATCAGCTCAAGTCTCTAAACACAGCAGTCAAAGCTTCTAATACCTCTGGTGAATCCTCTACACCTTCCTTTGAAGGTTTTTTTCATAGATCTATAGTCAAAGAAGAGTTTCAAACTTTTTTCAGTGTCTTCAATGTGAATTCTTTATCTGAATTTATCATAAACAGTGATAGCGTTCTTGATATTGTGCAAATTCATTCCAAGATTTCCAATGATGCCCAGCATGAGATCTCTAAGAATGTGGACATCTATTTCAACCGGATTTTTCCCACAACTGATATGACCAACCACTTCAAATACCTTGTATAGAATATTATAATTCCTCCTGTAACCCAAGCCTTCAAAACCCAAGTCCAGAAGCTCACCGAGTTTACCATATTGTTGGAAAAGTTCATGAAAAACAAAGATGATTTTGAAAAGGCCATGCAGTATGGCAGATAGATTATTGCAGAATTCATTAAAATTATGAGACTATATCTTCATGTGAAAAGTACAAAAATTGTTACTCCAGCATCTTCTACTCTCATACATGGATTACCTACTTTCAATTAAACCTTAGCTTCAACAACCATGTCAGTTGGCCAGGCTCTTAGTCAAATAAGGCCTGTCATCCATGACCAGCAACTGCCTCAATATTCTACTCCTCCATCATTGGATCCCTCAGTATTCAATTGTATACCTTGACCCTCTCTCTCCACCACATCTCTACCTTCTTCCACATCAGCCACTGTACCTATGGATTCCCCTTCTACTGGTGATAAAGGCAAAGAGAAGGTCAATCCTTGAAAAATTAAAGTTCTTACTACTATTTGATGGGGATGTCATTGATTTTTGGATTTCTACATTATGTTGTACTACACTCTGATTACTTTTAATTGAATATGAACTGATTACCCTCACTTTTTTTAACTTTTTGATAATCCCAAAAGGGGGAGAAGTTATATTCTATGTTATATTCTCTATAGATGCATCCAATTTACACTCATACTGTACATGATTTCTGATCATCCAGAAGGGTGAGATTGTTGGAATCCTCATGTATTACTCGTGTTTTAATGATCACAAATACATTTAATTATCACATATATTATTAATGATCATAAATATCATTCATCCTAGTTAAATCCTATAAATTATATCAAACCATGTGTATTTTCGTTTCATGTTTTATCATGATTTAAAATGGGTATGATCAATCCATTTAATGCATATTACTATTAAAATCTGAATACTGTTATTTTCTTAAGTATAAGCCACAGTTAGCCAAACACCGTGAAGCAAGACATAGTTAGACAGACATCATGATGTGAGACACTGTGACCGAGACATCGTGACCAAGACACCATGACCGAGACACCATGACCGAGACACCGTGACTGAGACACCGTGACCGAGACACCGTGACCGAGACACCATGACTGAGACACCGTATTCCAAGACACCTTGAATGCAAGACACTGTTGAGATCATACACCGTGACACTCATACCGTGACACTCAGACACCGTGAAGGAGACACAGTTTTCTAAACATACTCTGACACCATTTCTTAAACTATTTTGTTGCCTTTCAATTTAATGTTTAATGGTCATATTTTATGCCTTTAATGCACTGATATAATTAATTTTTCTTTGTAGACATAGTACGAGGTATGAGGTATGAAAAAAATGGAACATTTCTGCTAAATCTCATACATTTCAAAGATAATGAATAAAGAGTGCCCAATGACAATAGCGCGCGATATTGAACAGAAAACAAGCGTGTGTGCACGACCACGAAGAACACTTTTCAAGATTTTCAAAAAAATCATTTTCACATGCATACAATCCAACTCGGGTGAAGAACATACGAAGTACATTGGAATCCAGAGAACATCTTCACATCGTCAAAGCTCATGGAGAACAGAAGATGAATCACGACACTCTATTTTTCAATACAAAAACCAGAGAAGGACTCATAAGCATTTCTGATAAATCGAAGGAGTCCATTGCTGCACTTCAAATCACTAGAGCATTCTAAACACATATCTACTCTCTATTAGTGATTCTTTTACTTACCTTTTGAGCAGTGTGTGTACTCTTTATATTCCACACACATAATGACTCATGTGCTGAACTGAAGGATGTCCAAATTATTACACAAAACTATCTATTTCTGTTTACCCATGATAATTGTGGAAGAGGTCCCTGTGTGGCCAGGTTATTATTTTTATCTACCCACGAAAACTATGGAAGAGGTCCCTGTGTGACCTGGACAGTCTGTGTACTGTTGTTAAGCCCGATCCAAGGTGTGGATCAAATTTTATGTATATAAACTGCATTGTGGTAGTTGATCACCAAGTGGAGTGGATTAGGTCTCAGCTTGAGACTGAACCACTTGTTTTATATTCGCTGTGCTATCTAATTTAGTTTTCTCTATTTTAACAGATTAATTGCACAATCCATAAAACCCTAATTTCACATTGATAGTTAAGCTTGGAAAGAAGTTATAACTGATTTGTCTTACTAGGATAACTTCAAAAGTAATATTAATAATACACATTAAGATTACTGAGATTTAATCAATCTTCTAAGAAGTTGTTTAAAAAATAAAACTCTTATAACAGAATAACCTTGATTAATTGTGCTATATTTGTTTTTGGGGAAACCATTTTTTTTTAAACAATATTTTTTATAACAGAAATTTTTATAGTCACTCAATTCACCCCTCCCCTATTGAGTGAACTACTCTGACCAACACATTGAATAACCATTAAGGACAACATACTACATAAATATACCCAAGGGATTGAAACAATATTAAGAACACACCTATCATCATAAAAAATTCCAAATAACTAGAAATTAATCATTAAAAATGAATACTTGGATAAAAACATTACATTATAATTTGATAGATATATATATTTAGAAGTTCATTTTTAATGAAAATCACCATAAATAATGTTTCAATTCATTATAACATATTAAAACACCATGTATAATGGTTTAGAGTGATTAATTAATTTATTATATAACTCTATTAAAATTAATAATACAGTATGCTTTATTCCATATAACATATTTCCACCCATTTATTATTAGTATTTTTTAAAATTAATTATTTTGGGTGAAATTATTTCATGATTTCCATAGTCATTTCATTATGAATTTCCCATGTAAAATGGATAAAATACATTAGATATGGAATGAAATTGTATTTATAAGATTACAGACATCAAATTATACCATATTTCATTATTCATTCTGATATGTTGGTGATTTATTGGATAAAAAATTAATGAAATGTTATTTAATATATTTTGGTGGTTTTTACGAACTTCACACACTTATTACATTTTTTTTAATGTTATCTGTATAAATTAGTTCCATAAAATTAAAAAGGTCATAATAAAAATATTAAAATTACATTTAATAGTTATAATGTTTTTATAACCAAACATGAAGGTGGTAAATCAATATGAAAAATCATTGTCCCTGATGATGGTATATCGGCACATCACATGCAATGATTCTAATTTTAGAATAAGAAGAGTAGAGGATTGGGTGATATTGTAACATACATTAACATAATAAAATTAGAGTATATTTAATATAATAGACTTATCATGTAACTTTTATGGGGGGAGTTGAAAAGATAATATGTAATGAAAATAAATTTAAAAGAAAATGAAACGGGATTTTACCTCTTGTATTATCATCCATGAGAATATCCTTAGTGAAATTGGATTTGTCTTGTTGTTGAGATTAAAAGAATCATGGATGTGTGGGAGAGTCTTGAGAAGAGTATTGGAAAGAAGTTGGACAATATTTAGACATTTTTTGGTGTTAAATTAATAGGTGGTGAGGGTTTGTATTTATAGTGGAGGTATAGAGTGGTTATTGTTATTATATTCATTTTCTTATAATTTTGGTTCAATTATATGAATATGGTGGATTCATATGAATAAATACTGAAAATATTTTATGTGATTTCAAACCAAATGTGACTATATCATCCATGAATCAATAATTCATGAATTTTTCCTAAACCATAAATTACAGTAATTCACTATTCACCAAAATCATCTATTTCAAAAAAATACAAATGCTACACCAAAACTATTTTTTGATTCATAGAATTAAAAAATGTAATCCAATTTTTTATAATAATTTTCCAAAATAAAATAAATATAATTTTTTTAAATTATCCTTTTTTCCAAAAAACCCAATTTTAAAATTATAATAGATTTTCAAAATTAATTAAGGTATCAATAAATTACATTATAATCATAAGAATATAAAATATAAATTTATGAATCTAATTTATGAAGATATTTTTTATCATTATATTAGATTTTAGATTGTAAATAAAAATTCACATGTTAAAAAAATAAGAACACCTATTTTATCATTTTCAAAACTTTTATTTAAATATTCCATGATATAAATGTATCATATTTTTAAGTGTAAGATACATAAATTATATTTATAATATCATCTGTGAGGATAATATTATATTAATAATGATTATATAATTTCTATAAATACCAAATATTTCATTATACATTTATAATGAATTTAAATATTTAAGTCCTGAATAAAAATAATTTATTTTTTATATACTTGGGTTGTCAAATTCTCCCCAAATTCTACAAATTTCATTCCAGAAATTCTTATCTACTAATTAATCAAGTGGGGATATATTTACCTCATATAATTTCTAGATTTCCATGTTGTTTTTCTAACAATTTAGTTTCTCAAAAAAACAATAACATGTTGAATTACCTTATTCCACAATACATTATATCTACAACCAATAATATGATCATGATTTTCCACATAATAATGGTTCTCTTCCACCATAACTACATCTACATTCAGAACAAGAGATGAATCTCGAACATACATTCATAGGATTGAAACATGGAAAACATTTTGTACCGATAGAAAATTATAGGTGAAGACACTTGGTAAGAAACTTATCCAAATTTATCATGGATTTCATAAGCTTCATTAATCAATGGAATCTTCTTCCTCTTCAAAAAATGCATCACACTATTAGTTGGTGTAAATTTAAGAAATATATGATCACCTGCCTCGATAGAAGTATCCTTCCTTCAGTTATCTACAAATTTTCCTCCTTAATATGATCTATCCTTATATGTTGTTGGACCATCATTACATTCATAGCCAGATCCCACAAAATTCTGGTCCTATAAAAATCATTTCCCAAGCATAATCCAAAAATAACGGAGTTTGATAGTAGGTTATATATAATTCCTCAAAAAGTGAAATTTTTATACTAGACTGAAAAAAATTATAAAAAAAGTCGACAAAAAAATGACAATCCCAAGATCACTGGTAATACATTGAACAATCACATTGAATCTCTTGCAATGTATGAAATGATATCTAGGTTTGTTCATCAGACTGGAGATGAATGAATTTGTGGAATTTTAATTCTATTCCTAACAACATTTGAAGTAAATTCCAAATATTGTAAGTTAATATGGTATCATAGAAGGGTATAATACAGATATTAAATCCATTAATCATGAATATATTCTTGTGGTAGAGTCGTAAAAGATGATCAAAAGGATTAATACCATAAATAGGAAGAAAATTTTAAGATTTTTAGTCGATGAATAATAACTCAATTCATATTGTTTCCTAATGATGTATTTTGTAGTCCCACAATGAAATCCATGGATATGTTTTTTTATTTCCACTATACCACTAGAAAAATATGAATCATCCCCTTTGGTAGTTTTCAATATACTTTAACCTTTTAAGAAGTCATGATTTAACGGTAAAATTAATAATATAACTTTTCATTCCATCCCATATTAAATAATCTCTATGGTCTCTATACATCTTCATGATACCATGTTGAAAATAAAACAGAGAACTATTAGTGTCACATAACTACTCTTTATTCATCCTAGAATCAAAAGCCACACATAATCTCTTCCCAAATCATAAAATATAATCATTAAAAATATAAAACTCTAGTAACATTACCTTTTAACTAATTAAAATATTTTCTAATACTCATGGTCTACCTTCAAAATTTTTGTAATTATGTCTAACAAAGATGACTATACTATCACCTAAATAAAAACTGAGCAATTTCCTACACCCATAACATCTCAGAAAAAATTCATAAAATCATTAATCAAAGTGTAATGTTCAAATTGTTACAAGTTTAATGGTGCATGATGTTTTATAATAATGTCATTGGATTGTTTTTCTAGATGGTAATTGATCGTGTAACAAAAATCCAGTATCATTTCAATCCATATTTACTACCACATGTTCAATTTAATTTGAGTGAATATATACTTCATAAATTTATTGTTAGTATATATTTCAAATTTGGATCTATTTAATTGATTTCTACAATTTTTTTAGAAAAAAAACCCATATATTTTAATTCCAAAACATGTTTGGGATAAATTAACTGATGATATTTTAGTTGCCTTGAAGCATAAAAAATTACATAACCATTCTGCATTTGAATGCAACCAAGTCCCTTTAATGAAGAATTTTATAGTTAAAAACACTCAATTTATGGGAGGCATTGAAAAATGTAGGGAATTCACCATTCATCTATTCTGTTCAAGAAAATAAAATCATAGTCTTATATATAACAAAATTTATCCCCTTACCATGTTAACTTAGTGAGAGTGATAGATAAAAATGAAACGATTTAAACAAATAGTCGATAGTGTCCTACAATTTCAAACAAATATGAATATTAAAAACATTTGTGGGTCTTGGACATTATAAAACAACTTTTTTTTAGAATGATCCACTATTATTCCATCCTTATTTAAAATTATCCCATGAAATGAAAAAAAATTAACAAAAAATAACATTTACTTAATTTACCATATAAAATATTTTCATTAATGATTTTAAAAACAATAATTACATGTTTTTGACGATCCTTATAAAATTTTGAAATAACCAACATTTCATCAATAAAAAATAGTAAAAATTTCGAAGTATTCAATGATGGTTATTTTAGTATGATTAAAAAATGCATCTGGGGAACTAATAAAACCAAATGGAATAAAAGTACTCTTAATTCCCAAATCATGTTTTTAATTATTTTTTTGATATTTCATCCTCCTTCAGCGTTAGATGATGGTACTCAGATATCAATTCAATCATGGAAAAATTCTTAACTCCTATTATCCAATCAAACAAGTCATTAATAAGTTGAAATAGATACATTTTTTATAGAAATGTTATTAAATTATCAATAATCAATGAAAAGTCTCATATAACTATCAATTTTTAACGAAAAAAGAAGCTTTACCCCACGGTGAAGTTTTAGGATTAATGAAACCTTTATCAATAAACTCATATAACTTCTTGTTCAATTATATATGTCGCACTTGTGCCTTTCTATAAATGGGATTTAAATTGTCTAAGAGTCAAGAACTAAGACAATAATAAATTCAACATTCCAATTTGGTATTACACTAGGAAACATATCATAAAAAACATCAAGGAATTCATTTACCACATGAACATCATTAATCTAAATAGTTCCCTTGTTTTTAATAATATATAAAAGATCACTTTAATTTGTTTATTTGTATAGTTTTACAACATCATGATATTCAATCAATGGTATGGTTCAATTCTTTAATATAAACAAAAAAACATAATGAAAAATAACTTCTTCATCTCTAAAATCCATCTTTGCATGATAAACATAATGAAAATCCATACCCAGAATACTTTCAAACTATATTATGGGAAAAAACAATGTTTGAAGGTAATGTATTTCCATAGAAAATATAAGGATTCTTATAATTCATTTTTCCTTAATATTTCTCCATGGTTTTTTTTCCAAAAATTTTGGTTTTATTTATTGAGGTGAAATTTCCAATTTATAAGATTTTTTTTGAAATAATGTAATGTGTAGAACACGTATCAAATAACACATTAGAAAAATTTGAGTAAATAAACAATGTACCTGATAAAACCTCAATGGATGGCCCAACATATTCCGAACTAGCATAAAGGATTTCACAATGACTTTCCCATTAATGTATGGCTTCTTATGATCATTTAGATCTATAATTGGGAAAGTATGTGCATAATTACCCTTCTCAACACAGTTAAAAACTATTCCAGTTTTCATATCTGAATTAATCATGAATTTTTTTTTAATTTAAATCATTGGAAATATGTCTAAACATACCACATCAAAAAATCTTCCCAAAGTTTTTAATGAATCTCCCTTGGTTATTTTTACCATACATTCCAAATAATGGAAATTAGACTTTCTTTCCTTCATAATTATTTGATTGATTCATACCAATTTCTTCCTATATAGAGCATTTATTATTGTTGTTGTCCAATTGCACATGATCACCAGATATCTTAATTTCTACACTATCAACATGTCATGAATGTTGCTCATAACTTTTGATTTCATGAAAATCCAATTCCACTTGATATATTAGCTTATATATGGAGTAAAAATGATTTATTTTATTATGAAGGACATGAATAATATTTGAAGGATACATTTCCAAAAGAGGGAAGTTTTCATCATACATGACCATTGAATCTTTTTTCATTTTATTTAAATTCAATGAATGACATTGCAATCCTAATTTTAACCACCATAGGAGTACATTTTTCTTGTAAAGGATTATTAAATTCATACCTTTATGAGGCATCAATCTCTTCTATTTTCCTAATATTAGTGATAATTGATCACCACTTATATCCTTCAGCTTCAAAATATTAAATATAATAACTAAAATTGGGATTATCTAAACATCCCATGACATAAAATATTTTTCAATGGATTTAATTTACCCTTCATCCTCCACTGTGTTTGATGATCCAATAAAATACTAAGGGGGTTTCCTGGAAAAAATTTCTACTATCATCTTGTGCCATTGTGGGAGTTATGGTTTTTCTTTTACATGGATGTAACCTATATTTATTGATTATTTCAACTAACCTATTACTGTCACAAAAGGATCAGTTCCAATACACACCATTCTAGGATACAGATTAAGATAGATGTCATCTTCTCTATGCCTTACAAATTTATCTCCCCTATTTTTTCATTTGAAACCCCATTCTTAACAGACCTATCATAGAAGAAGAAACATGGTAGCCTTAATTTGATATAAAATTTCAAAAGAATAATATGATAAAAATTATGGTATTATTTTATTACATTCTGATCCCATATATTTATCTAAACCATTCTATGATACCAACTATAAGAACATGACCTTAACCATTACATAATATAGTTAATTCAACTTGAATTCACATTCCTAAATTCTTGAAGAAAATTTAGGATTATGGTTGTATATAATTAGGTTATAGTTCATACATAAAAATAAAAATTTATAAATACTAGATGCTACTAAACCAATTTCCTTATTTTATTATAAAAAATTAGTCTTGAAATAATTAAAATTTAATTTAATTTCATGAAAAATTATGAAAATATTGTTTGTAGATTATTTTTTCCTCCTTCCTTAAACCATATAGAAATTTTTTAAAAATAGTATATGAGCACAAAATTCCCATTAGGGGACACAATAATAAGAAATAAACTAGGGGTACATGAATAATTATAAACCTACGAAATCATTATAATAATGATATACTTCTCACCCTTAATGTATCATATACATACTTGGTGAAATAATGTGTTTTCCATAGAACATAGGAAACATAAATAAACCATTTATGTAACATAAGAATTCATTTTATTATCATAATTATATAGTATTATAACCCTCATGTCTACCTTATTATTTATAACCCTCACAATTACCTTAGAATGTGACCCCCACGACTACCTTATGATGTAACCATCATTGTTATAATTGTAATAACCATTAAGGTCAAATTTCAACACAATCATACTGAAAGCATTGGTGGGCCATTAAAATCCATAAAATTATCACAAAAATTCCCAAGAACCATAACATAGAAATATAAAATTAATACTTTCATTAAAACATTCATTTTGAATTGATGGAGAAGCGAAATTTAAAAGATTAGTTTTAATGAAAATTACCTTACCTGATGTTTGAATTCCTTAAAATGTGTTGAAACATCAATTATAATGCCTTAAACAAGGTTATAAATATATTAAATCACTATATTCTAATTTTTAATACTTTATATGATGTTTTTATGAAATATTTCCTCAGATTTATCATTAATAGTTTGTTATTTTCATTGATTCAGCTGCATTTATTTTAGGATTTCCATGGATGGATAATAATGGATATTTCTTATGAAATGGATGAAAAACTTCATATATGGAATGAAATGGGGTTAATATGTTTCTATAATTTATGGTGATACCATATATAATTTTTTAGATACAATCATGATTCCTTAGATAAAACATTAATAAAAATGATTTAATTTATTTTAGCGATTTTTGTGACCATCTTCAATATATAATAATGTCTTGACTCATCATCTTTTAGAATTGGTCTCTAGGAACGATCATGGGTTTATAAAAGATAGATCGGTAGAAGATACTCTTTCCATTTCTCAAGAGAAGATAGACTCCCAAAAAAATACACCAAGTTCTAATGTTTTCATCAAAATTGACTTGGAAAAAGCATACGACCATCTCGAATAGGGGATTATACTTAGGGTCATGGACTGCATGGGGTTTTCCCACTAGGTGGGGGACAACTTGTTCTGGTGTTATTTCTCATTGTGTATTTTGGTGTCAATGATGGGTTATAGTCGTGGATTTTTCAAGGATGTGAGTGGTCTTAGGAAAGGGGATCATATGTATCCTATATTATTTATTCTGATTCCGGATTCCTTAAGAAGAGTCATGGTTAGAAAGGAGCTCGAAGGATCGATACAACCTTTTAAATGTCAGAGGCACATTAATGGAGTTTCTCACAACCTCTTTGCTGATGACATGGTCTTCTTCATTAATGGATATACCCGCTCTATTAGGATCATAAGAAGAATTCTCGATGAATAAAAAATGTAGTGGGGAGATTATTAACAAAGACAAAAGTAGTTTCTATATCCCACGCCAATGCATGGAGAGTAGGGTTAATATCTTACATCATCTATTGGGATTTATTATGAAGTAATTTCCCAGGGAATACCTTGTTGGCCGTATTTCTACAGGCATCAGTCATATTACTCATTTTGAAGGGATTTCTAGTAGGATTGTCAACTGTATCACTAAATTAATGAATAGATTCTAGCCTTTTGGCAGAAGGATTTACCTGGTCAATTGTGTTCTCAAATCTATCACCATTTAGGGTTTCCCTATTCTCAATGTTCTGAAAATAGTTGTTAAAAATATTGAAATAAGCCTCTCCTGTTTCATTTGGGATGCCCGCTGTTTGGATGGGTGCAAGTGGGCTTCATGGACAAGAATGGAGACTTCGGTGGAATAAGGGGGTATTAACCATTGTAGTTTTAGTGGATTGATATGTTTTCTCCATGCCAAATTTGATTGGAGAGTATTATAATTATTTTGATGTGGTGAAAGTTTATTCATGATAATTATGGAATGGGACACAAAAAACCAAGATGAAAGGTCTCTAATACTCGAGAAATGATTCGGCTTCACATTCCATTATGGAAATTCATTCCAATTGGATTGAGGGTCATAAAGACATCAATTACTGGCTTGATAATTGGGATACTATTACTATTCGTTTTCTAGGATGTCCAACTTCGGATATCTCTATTTCACAGGTGTTTCATCATCCACCTTTCATGGAGGCCACCCTTAATCAGAAAGAACAAGAGGTTTTTAATCTCACAAAAATGTCATCGGATAGTGATCATTTTTCTTTCACTAGCACTCCCACTGTAATTTTCATGGCCAAGGCGTACAGACAAATGATGCATGGAAATAGAGTGATTACCTCCATTAGTGTTATTTTATAGAGTTAGGATATCCCCATTCTATACAACTTCATCGTATGGAGGATTAATCATCAGGACATTCCAATGGATTATGCGATCAGTGGTAAAGGTATTTCTTTGGCTTCAAAATGCTAGTGCTTCTACATTGGTAATGAAGAATCAGTGTGTCATCTCTTTGTGGAATGTGTGTGGCATACATCAGTGTGGTGTGGCTTCGAGGAGTTCTATAGATTTTCAAACCTTTCTTTCAGTGAAGTGAACGCTTTCATGAATTTTTTTTTCATGGAGATACTATTAAAATTCAGAAGAACAAGGCTAGGGTGATCATTTTTTCTAATAGAAGCTAGATTATTTTGGACGCCATAAATAGAGCATGGTCCAAGGGTCACTTCAGCTTTCCTCTTGGTGTCTAGATAAGGTCTAGGATTATTGTGGTGGAGCTTCGTCTCAATGTGAGGCGATGGGACTCTATTATCTCGTTGAGGAAAGTCATGGTTGCCAACATAATTTCATCTCTTATCACATCCAGGATGGGTTTTGGGGTTCGTTGGTCCCCACAAGTGAAATGGCTCAAACTTAATGGGGATGGATCTTGTAATATTGGTCCTATAATGGGAGGTGATGTTTTTCCATACATGAATGGTTATTCTGTACTAGCCTTTAGTTTCATTTATGGCATTAGGTCATCGATCATTTCAGAAGAACATGCCCTAATGAATGGGATCAAAATCTACCTCACGCTCAAAATATCCATTAATGTCATTGAAACTGATTCCCTAGTGATTTTTAACTCACTATAGGGAAATTCTATTACTACATAGTCCATTGAGATTCTTATCTGCAAAGGCTGTAGTCGGATCCAGATGGAAAATATCATTCATCACACCCATTTTCAAGGTAACAATGTTTCTGATTTCATAGTTGCTCAGGGTGATCCGGACATTCCCCAATTTATTTTCACTAGAATTGGATCCCTCTATGTGTAGTGTGTCTACTTTATTAGAGGCAATGCACTCTGGTTACATTACTTTAGACATATTTGATATGTCTTCTTGTACATTTTACTTTTTTACATTGAAATTTCAAAATTGTAAATAGTAATTTGTCTCTTGTGGCATTCCATTGTACCCCCTTATTGAAAATGAATTGATTTATTTTGAGATATCACTTCAATGATATTATCCTTATGGAAATTGGATATGGTATTTTGTTCAGACCAATGGCTCAAATATGTTATTGAGTTTATTGGGAAAATTATTTGGTATACTTCTAAAAATATTCAAGGATTTAGTCATGTATGGAGATGATGTGGTGAGGGGTGGTATTTATAGTGGAAGAGAGGGGTGTTTTTTATTTTTATATTCATTTTATTATAATATTGGCTCAAGATTATTAATAGTAGGGACTAACGTGACAAAATAAAGTAACTAGTGCATTTTAATTCAAACATAAGGTTCTTAGTTCGTCCATACATCATCCATGAATCAATAATTTTTATATTTATCTTGTACATCGTATTTCAATGTTCACTAAAAATTCAACTATTTTAGAAAAACCCCAAAAATTAACCCTATTAATTATTTGATGTCTAGAATTGAAAAAGAATTCATTTTTTTAGGAAAATAATTTAATAAAATTAGAAATATAAGTTTTAACTTAAATCATTATTTAAAAAAATTTATTATTTTAAAATTAAAACTGATTTTTTGACTTTTTAAAAAAATCCATTAAGGTCTCATAAAAAATATATATAATAATAAAAAATAAATATATTAATTTAAAAATCTAATTTTGGATGATATATTTTCTTTTAAATCATTATATTAATTTTAAAATAATAAATGAAATGTTATGTTCAACAATAAAAATGAACACTTATTATATCATTAAAAAAATATTTAAATATTCCCAAAAATAAAAATATCATATTATTACATAAAATATTCAAAAAAAATTATTTATACTTTTACGGGTGTGGTTATTTTTCTTTATGTACATATTGATTAGTTTCTATAAATACCACTTATTTCATACAACATGGGTTAAAAATGATTTTTTATTTTAAATGGATGAAAAATATGTTTTTTAATATTTTTAAAAAATTTATTATTACAGAAAATCATTTTATTTGGAATATTTTTTTTGTAAATGGTAAAATTCAAAGAGATGGGACATTAGTATTTCTCTTATGTTTTCAGTTAAAATATATCATCTATTCATTAAAAATTATTATATTATGACTAACTACAAAATAAAAATAAACATGCTGACTATTGAAAAGATTTTAATTTCATAAATAATATTAATTTTTGGGACTCAAAACAGTGGTATGTTTTTAATTCATCAAATTATAGATTTAATTCTATTTTGAATAAATTTAATGATAAATTATTCTATACAATTTTGGGCACATGTATCAAAAATAAAGATACTGAAAAGTCATGGTTAGATCTTGATTGAATTTATTAGTGTTGAAATAAAATAGTAATTTAAAAATGAAATTTCATAAAATTTAATGAATCTGAAATCATCATATTCAATTTCTAAATTATTTTTTTATCATTGAATCCATTGATTATGGATTTGTGGTTATCTAATGACTATGATTTCAATTTGTTTCACCGTGTCACCAATTGTAATATTAACGGGTGAAAAAAATATTTGACTATCATTTCATAATGAAATTATTTATGATTATTGGTCCTAGAGGTTTATTGAATTCTTTAATTTATAATTTATATAATTATTGGATCACTTTTTTCCTTGAAATTTTTGTTTCTAAAATATAATGTGACACACTGAGTAGACTTAATACATGATTTATATAAATTGGAAAAAGTATTTTTGTGGCCTTAAGTGATTCAATAGACCATTAAATATCTTATTTTTTGTATGAATAAATATGAGTTGGGATATTATAGTTTATATGGATGTATTCATATGAAATATGTATTTAAAAACCGAAGAAAAATATTTCTAATAAAGCATTAGTTGAAGGGTTATTTATAGAAACATTACTATGGAGATACTTTTAAAAAATATCTATTCATTTTTTAAATATAAATATAATTCAAAACACCATAAAATATGTCAAAATTAGTGAAATTGTTATTATTTGAAAAAAAATTATCATTATATAATACATTTATGCATGGATTTTGTGGTGATCATTAATGATGAATTTTAGATAATTAATAATATCGAGCTTGTGCATATGTTCTTCTCAATTTTTATGTGATGACAAGACTGTGAAATAAGTTCAGCATTTAACAATATATTTTTATGAAAATATACCTATAAATTTATATTACTTATTATTTATATTTATAATGATCATATCCAAAAATATTCTCACAATATGTCCCCAGTGAATCTTGAACAAAATTGACAAAATAATTTTTCATTGTATTTTCATAGACTATTCAATTAACTTTTGTAATATTGATAATATGAAATCAGTTGGTTATTTTATCTATTAGTAATTATTTTTAATTTTTCTAGTTATCATGTCACAGAAACAAAATTGTTCAAAAAATATGTGCACTAATTAACCAACCATCTAAATTGGTAAAATCGTAGAATGTATATTTTATTAATGAATTTTATTTCATGCATACAGATATAGAGAATCAAAAATAATTCATGAACAATATTTTTTGTTTAAAAGTAACCCATCATAAATAATATAAATTTCACATTTAAGGTATGATGGATGAAGTAATTGAGATATTTTATCTATTATTGAATTACAAAAAAACATTTAAATGTCATTAGTTTGATATGAATTTAGGGTTTTACAATCATTCATGAAATTAAAGTCATTTAAATTTAATATAAAATTATTACTTATTTAAAAGAACATTTTTTTCTATAACATAAAGAAAATAATGATTATTATATATGTTTTGATACCTCTTTGAGAGGTTTAAATGACTGGTTTATTGTAATAAAAATGAAACATGATGGAATTCAGTATATGGAAAATGAAACAAGTTCTTTATATGTGAAAATTATTAGAAAAATTCAAGAATCGTTATTAAATATACCTTTTACATATAGAGACAAATTTATCACTGAGGAGGACCTGATGTAAAGGGTTTATGGTTTTTCAAATGCTGATGTTGAACTGGAGAATTTGAAATAATGATAAATGATGAAATTGACACTCATATAGAAATTAATGATGTTGATGAATATGATAAGGCCATTGATACAAATGAATATAAATGTGAGGATGATAAATAATTCATTACATTGTAGTTATAGTAAAAATCATAATATATATTCTCAAAACTTATTTATTAGTTTTTTCTATTTAATACATATAATATAAATTATATACAGGTAACATTATTTTAGTATCTTATATGGATAGAGATGGTTAATATGATTTATGTCATACCCTCAAAGTGTTGTGGTACCTAGCAATGAGTACCGTGATTTTTCATTTGAACCAAATGATGCTACCACAACAGCTCTGACCAGGGGGTCATATCCAAGCAATATTAATAATTCAATACTATAAGATTAAGCAATGTCCATCACATGTTTCTGATCCATTCATATGTAGGTTTGTTCAGTAGCATATTTAATTTAATTTTCATTAATATTTTATATATTCTATTTTTTATTATATGATCTTACATGCATAATTTTTTGTATATAGTTGTTGGTTAATCATGCCCGATCTTTTAGAATTTTTATTTGGTCAAGGGTGTTATTAAATTTGGTTAACATAATAATTTAAGAACACATGTTCGAAAATTGGATTATATGTATATATAAAAGATATTTTATTTTAGTTTTTTTAATTACTAATATGATATTATTAATTATTTATAGGTGACATATTTATTGTTCCATGATAGAATGAGATCATCTATCTAACAGGAATGTAATATTTTATGTGTAATCAGTTTCATCATTTTTTACATAAAAATTGAAATATATATAAGAAGTGACCTTCTAATACTATTTTTGGTGCGTCCTTTATGTGTCATTTAATTAACTACCTACCTACATAGGAATAAGATTTATGTTGTTCCGACAATATATTAGAGCCATTGAAGAGTTGGTCATCATCTGGTATATGTAATTATGGGAGGTAGGAAGTCCTACGTCGAGATATGATTTGTATGGTTAATATACAATGAAGAAATAACTATGAATTATATTGAGTGATGTTGGGTAATGATATTGTTTTAATTATTATTTTTATATTTTTAAAACTATTTCACCTTTTAATTTATAATAAAAAATGGAGGGGTCATATGAAGCCCCATATTATCACATGTGAGAGATTAGGTTTAAGGAAAGAGAAGAGGGATCAAGAATGTTATTCATTGATGAGGTGGATTTGATATGTGAGACTATGCCTAGTATTGAGTAATGTTGGGTGATGATACTAGTTCAAAATCGACATCAACCATTTAATATTTCATTGTAATGAACTTTTCAATCAACATGAAGGGAGATCATGTAGAATCAACATCTAAAATAGATTATATTTAGTGTATATGAGCTCATGGAGAGAATTTAAATATATTTAAAAGAGTGTAGGAATACCTACATTATCCAAATGGAATGAAACATATACAGAAGAAACAAAAACATGAATTGGGGTTGATGTAATGGTTTTGAGTTTCACTTGGTTTAGGGAATGAATTCCCTCCACCTGATCCTGTATTTGACACCCTCCCTTTTGTGACTTTATCCATCAATCCATACTGAATTTACCCCCACCCACCCTCAGTGAATCTACCACTTTCTCATTACGGACATTATTATGGCATTTTTGGAAAGAAATATAATATAGTAATGTATATTTTTTTAAATGAATGATTTTTTATTTTTCTTATATTTTTTAATTTTATTATAGTTTGAATTTTTTTGTTATGGATAATTATTTTCATCATAAAAAATTTCAATAATATTCTCTATGGATAATAGTATCATCATAAATAGTATTTTTAACTGGTCATTATTTACATTACAAGTAATTTATGAACTGTATTTTTAGGGTATTAAAATTCTAAAATGACATGGACATTATATATGGAATTTTTATTATTGTTGATTTTTTTTATTTAGAATTATAGAATAATGGAAAACAATTATCACTTAATAGAAACCAAAAATACATTATTTAATTAATATATAACATTAAATATGCATTTTAAATATAATCTATACAATTTAAACTAGAATAATGGGATATTATAAAGAAAGAAATCTAGAATATTTTTTTTATCATTTCAGTCTCTACAAAATAAACGCCCCCATGTACTACATTTTAAATGTAAAATAAAAAATTATTAATGACATTAAAAAAATTTAAATTAATAATATATATGTGTGAGAGTAAATTAATTTTACATTTGTTATATAAAATAATAGTTATTTATAGGATTTATAAAACCATTATGTCTGTTGGACTTGAAACATGACTGTTAAGAATAGTAACCAGGTCATTAGATTTAGTAACACGACGGTTATAATAGTAAAATTACTAATAAATTATTAAATGACATGTAAATAATATTTTACATCAATAAATTAAGTAAATATACATTTTATAATTGCAAAAAATAAATATTCAATTTGTTAAATCAAAGAATGTATAAGTGTATTTTTTATAAATCAAATTTTGAATTATTTCATATAAACCATATTTTTTAGGTCAACTATTAAAATTCCAAATGTCATAGAATTATTTTTATAAAATGAATTTAATTTTTATAATCATCACATCAATTTTTTCTGATGTTTATTTTTGGGTAATTTTCCACACAATTTAATTTTTATGTGAATAATAAAAGTATTATTTTTCTAATACCGCTGGTTTTATGACATATTAATTATTCAGTAATAAAATAATACATCCTTAAATTATAAATACATAAATTAATAATTTAAAAACTAATTTTGGAATCTCAAAAATAATGTTCAAATTATAAAAATGTAATGTATTTCAATTAAAAATACTTTATTTTCCACATTCCCATTTTTATAAACTAATAAAATCAGTGAATACATGGTTTTATAGTCCTAAAAAATATATTGCTAATAAAATTGTTCAAAATTCATGAATACCATTATTTCATGATTTTTTTTGGTTGTAATAATTTATTTAATATTTTAACCCAAAAATACCACTCCCATCAGGTATAAAAACCTATTGTCCATTCCCATGGAAAAAACATCCCATCCACTTATAAAATCCCAAAATATACCAAATTATATCTTCCAGTGTCTCCTTTTAATCATATAAATATTTTGGTTCCATCCAAACCCAATTCCACTGGGATTTGTTCCAATAAAAAAGTGGTAGACTTCAATGTTGAATTAACATATAATGACCTGCTAATTATGAATTGATTGATAATAGAACGATTCATTACATGTCCTTAAGAAAAATCCTTAAATGCCAAAGGCTAGAAATAAATGCCAAAGGGTTTCAAATACATGTGGGTGACGATATACCCTTTATGAAATAAACCAAAAAACTCACAACCATAACTAACCCATTCATTAATGATGCATGAAAAAAAGAAATACAACTAAATGACATCATTTATCTCAATCCACATCAAAGTGAGTAAAAGTGGAAGACTAATCTTTTATCAAAGTAAACAGTAGATGAACTAATTATGGATCTTAAGAGAATACAAGACTCCATTCTCCACAAGCACCAAGATCCACTTTCACTAAACAACCCAAGTATAATGTGGCAGTGCTTAAAATGTAGGAAACGTTACCTTCTCCCTAATACCAAAAAATAGCTTACGCAAAAGCACCCATGTGCCAATGTAGGGGTATGTATAAAACTCAGTAGGTTTTCCCCAATGACTTCCTTACTCATGCCACTAGGATTGAATGGATATCCACATTTATATAAATGTATTTTTATAAAAAAAAGTCACCAAAAAAGTTCATAACAAAATAAAAAGAAGTTATAAATACAATTTAAAACCAAAAGATATCAAAACAAAATGAAACCAATTTATAGAATTTTTTTCCGGGAAAAATAACAAATCAATGCATAAAACCAATTCTTATTATAATTTGGAATAAAGGTTCCATAGTTCACCCCACACCCACACATGCTTTCTTTGTTTGACAGTTCCATACTCATGAGAGGTCTCTCTCCTAATTACCTAATGTCCCAATGAAACATTCCCCCGATCATGGGCCACATCCATATTACACAAAGTGTAATTTTCTTTTATTATGGGACAATTAAGCATGAACTCACACCAACACCATTTATGTATAATATTTCTTTTACCAAAATGAAATATTTCAATAAAACTAATATTTAATTGAAAACCAATGTAGAAACAATATCAAAGGAAAATATAATTTCAGTAAAACTCTCCCTTTTGTTGAAAACATCTACTCCCATTCATTCTCCAACAATACATGAAAATACCCTTTTTAAAATCCACATTCTAAAACCATGAACCAAAAAACCCATTTAAAATCCCAAAATTTTCAAATTTCACAAAAATCACACATGAATGTTTCCAACAATTTTTCAACAACCAAATCAAAATAAATTCAACACCACACATTAAATTTGATAGAATACTAATCAGTTATATTAATAAAAGTTAGGAGTGAAGCCACCAACCTCAAAATTTTTGACGAAAACCACAAATAACAAATAACACACAAGTAAACCAGGTCTATTTTCCAATAACTTGACTTATATCATTTCTACTAGAATTCTGAAGACCAAATCTCATCATACATGGAATCCATCAACCTATACCTACACATAAAAAATGTAGATATGAGAAACCAAGAGATGAGGAGATGTATATCTATATATATCTATGAAGATAATCATGATCTAAGAAGAATGATTACATACCTCAACAATCCGACATCAATTCACAACGAGAAACATTAATATCTAATTCAAAATTATTGTATGAGGATATCCTACCTTCAATGGGGAGTAATCGCAAATTGGGTCTGTTTAGGGGCAAAAACGTGGAAGTTATTGAAGAAATGAGTGAGATTCTGTTTTTAATGAGCTCATTATGACTCCACACATGGTTTGACCACGCTGTTAAGAAAACTATTTCCTAGGCATGCAATAGTCTCTGGATGAAACTCCTCCCCTTGCACGGTCTCCCAAACTGTGTTCTAGCCATGCTAGAGCAACTACCTCAAGTGGACCACTACGCATGGTTTGGCTGAATGGTTCGGAAAACTGTGCACCATCCATGCAATCCTAACATATCCCAAAAAACCCTTCTAATGATCTCCCAACTCTCAATTCCACAACCTTTATACATTATAACCATAAAAGCTTCATTTAAGTGTTATATACCAAAAAATAGTGGTAGTACATTCTCCCCACCATTCAAATTTCCATCCTCTAAAAGTATAAAACCCTCAATTAACTGAAAGTGCGTTGTCTATTTCTCGTTCTGCTCCTTCTTTTGTTCCCAAGTCTCTTCTTGAATATGAAGAGGTTTCCATAAAGCGCACACTAGACCGATGCTTTTTCCACAGAATAATTTTTCATACCTATTCATAATCGATAAGAAGATATGTGTATTACCCCCTGTTTCTAGTATTTAACCCTTAATTGATGATTTTCATTGTTTTAAAAGTTAAGGGTGATGTATGGGAGAGTCGGGAGATCCTGGATTGATGTTTGATGCAAAGGGGAAGGAGAACGGGTAGCGCACGGTTTGTCTTAACTGTGAGGCCAAACCATGCGTGGCTGACTAAGGAGGTAGTGGCTTCCGAACGGTCGGCGGATGGTTAGGGGAAACAGTGCGATGAGTCCTAGCGAGAAGGGTGGCCGAGGCAGTAGCTAACGCACGGTTAGCGCATGGTTTGTCAAACTGTGTGGACTAACCATGCGGTCACTTAATTTAGATCCTTAAATTGTGGATCTAACTCTTTTTTGCCTCAAATTGCCTCATTAAAGCTCCTAAGTTTTTATAACATGGGATTAATATCCCTTGTAGGTTGGAAAAATTCTCCCAAGAGTTCTGCAGGCGATCTGAAGGCTTCTCTAGGTGAATCGAAGCCAGATTCTTGAGGCATGTGATCGTCCTCCTTTGTTCTTGAATGGTTTCATATATCTACTAATATTTACTTCTCCATTTCACTCGGTTTCTTAGATCTATGCCCGTTATGGGTAGACCTACGTATGTGGATGTCCAATATGTTGAGATTTGGTCTTGGTTGTGTTTGGAGAAGAGATCTAAGGAGGATTATTGGAGAATCGACCCGGTGCTCACGAGCATTCATCATCTATTAGTTGGGATTTTTCTTTTTTATTGAGGTATGATGCTTCACTCTCAACTCGTTTTTCAAGAATTTATTGGCTTAGATTCAAATTGGGTTATTTGAATGGATTTGATTGTGTAAAGCATAGAATAAATATTCTTTTGTGATGATTTATGGTTTTGATGAAATTGTAAAATATTTGTGAATTGTTGTGCAAAGTGATTTGGAATCTTGATTTTAAAATGTTGATTTTAAATCGTGGATCTGTTGGAATGGTAAATAGTTTGATGAAAGATGGGATTTCAATAATAAAAGGGGTGTTTTATTGAAATGGTTTGAAATGGTTGAACACACTTCGTTTTGATGGAAATTGTTTTGGTTTTGGCATGATTGTTGTGAATGTGTTGTGTGTGTTCATCGGGCATTCAGGACAGATAAGGGTTAGGAGTCTCCCCCATCAGTGTTGGGATGGATAAGGGTTATGGGTCTCCACTATCAAACATTGATATTTCATTCGGGATGGATAAGGGTTAGGGGTATCCCTCATCAGTGTGGGGATATATAAGGGTTAGGGATCTTCCCCATTAATCATTCATGTGCATTTGGGTTGGATAAGGGTAATAAGTCTCCCCCATCATGGTTGGGATGTATAAGGGTTAGGGATTCTCCCCTATTCCTGGTAGAATTAATGGTTTGTTGCATGGGTTTGTGGAAATGTTTTGGTATGCCAACAAGGGATGTTTTGTGAGATGGTTCTAAAGCTTGATTGGTGATTTTTCTGGAAAAATGACTTGATGGCAAACTGGTTTCAATTTCTTTGGTTACGAAAGGTTTTGTAAACTTGTTTATATTTAGTTATAAAGTACTTTTGAGAAAACAAATTATATAAAATGTTTTTATATCAAAGTGGTTAACTCTTCTATCCTAGTGGCATGAGTAGGGAAATCATTGGGGAAAACCTACTGAGTTTTATACTCACCCCTGCTTTGGCACGTTGGTGATTTTTCTGATGTCGTATTCCATGAAACAGGTAAAGGTAAAGCATCTTATTTCTAGTGGCTCATGGTGATTCTTGGGAGATGTTTTGGAGCTTGGAGCATGTGGAGCGTGGAGTTTTGGTGTCTTTTGAGATTCTTGAGTGGTTCTTCCGTTGTGCACTTTGATGTTTGGTTTGGTATTCCAATTTTGTGTACATTAATGTGGATTATTATAAATGATGTTTCTTATTGGAATTTATTTCTTCATGCATCATATATTGAATGTTTAGTTATTGTTGGTTTATAGGTTTATTTCTTAAAGGGTAAATCGTCCCCAACCTATATTTGAAACCCTTCGACAATTATTGAAAGCCTTGGGCATCTTGGGGATGTCTCTTAAGGACTAGTAATGACTCATTATACTCTCAAGCCAATGAGAATTGGAGGGTCATTACCAATGGTATCAGCTTGTTCGGTCCTTTCCTAACTAGTGGTCATCAATGTTCTTGGTCTTCAAGTTGAAGTTAATTCTTGTTTATTCCTTTGTTTGAAATCTTAGATAGGAGTAGGATTGTCAGAAATTGAAATTTATAGCATAAAAGGGCGCATCTGACCCATTTAGGATGAACATAAAGTTACCAGGGTGTTGGGAACATAAGTGTTTTGTATACACTTCTAGAATGTTGGAAATATCATTATCATGGGTTTACCCAATGAGAGCAGCATGACATGCATTGTAATGAAATGACATCCCACTAGGATTTTCATATCTCATTGTGAGGAATGAGTAATGATTTTTTTCATGGTGCCAATTTTTGATAAAACGGAGAAACTGTTTTCAAGTGAAAGCTTTTGAAAACGACGTATTTGGTGTATTTTGAAAATGAGTTGATTTTCAAAAAGTATGTTGAATGTTTTCAAAAATGGTTGAACATGGGAAAATGTTTTTTTTTGGAAAAAAAATGTTGTGATAGATGATGTTATAGAATTTTAATGCTAAGACATCAGTTGCTAGAGAGTGAGATTGATGGAGTTTGTTTTTTGTTTAGAAAATGGCACATGTTAGGCATCCTCAGAACCAACACGAAGAAGCCGTGAAAAATGTGGTTTCACCATAACCACATGTGAACCAAGAGCTGGTTTAGAGTATTGTCCATGATTTTCATGCTATGGATTTGGGGAACCAGAGGAATGAACCAAGGCATGTGGATCATACCATCCAATTCATGAAGCAGAATCCACCGAACTTTTGGGGTGATGCTGAACCCGAAAAGGCAGAGGTTTGGATAAGTAGGATGAATTGAATCTTAGATTTCATCAGCACACCATCAGAGCTCAAGGTCAACTTGGCAACGTATATGATTGAGGATCATGCATGTCAGTGGTGGGATTTAGCAGTGCAGGCTAAATTCGATGAAGGCCTTACCTCAAAGGATTTTGAAGAATTGGTCAACAAAAAATTCTATCGTCACATGTTCAAGATCAAAAAAACAACGGACTTCTTTAGAATGAGACAAGAGACACTATCTTCCATAGAGTATGTGGTTAAATTCATGAATTTAGTCAGTT
The DNA here is from genome assembly GCA_963277665.1 of Viscum album. NCBI lineage: Eukaryota > Viridiplantae > Streptophyta > Magnoliopsida > Santalales > Viscaceae > Viscum > Viscum album. The sequence goes on from OY728152.1 coordinate 1,773,646,504, forward strand.
TTTCACCAGAGGTCGTGACAAGTGCATCGTTGAAGGCACACATCTTCAAATCGGGTCTATGGCAAGAGATTAGATCGAAGACTGTGATGCTTTGTATTATAGATTATACAAAGATGGTGAACAGAGTGATTGTTTCTTAATGTGATATCTCAGGATCAATAGGAGGAGGAATGATGATACCTACAAGAAATGGTTGGAACTCAACCTCTAGAAACCAGAGGAAAAGGGACACCTATTTCGATGGTGCAAGTGGGAATCACTATCAGACATAAGGATCAGTGAAACTTCCTCCACGACCTTAGAGAAAAGCAGGTTGTTTTCAATGTGGTTCACTTGATCACATAAAGTGAGAGTGTAAGACACAATATAGGCAATGTCACAATTGGAAGAAAACGGGGCATCTAAAACGATATTGTAGAAATACTCAGAGGTTGGGTGCACATGACACTTCTAAGGCATCGCAAGCATCGTATGATTTGATAGGACGTGGATAGCAGAGTCAGTCTCATCAACATAATAGAGATATCCATCCTGATTCTTGAAATACCATGACTCCTCAACCAGGGAAATCTCAACAAGGAAACAAGGAGAACCGTGAAGCGATGAAGAAATTTTATGGAGCTGAGGAGAGGATTGTTGATAATCAGGATGTACCATCAAGAGTAAGAGGTACGATTTTTTTGAATTCTACCTTTGTGGAAGTGTTTTTTGATACTGGTGCATCACATTCCTTCACTGCTTCTCATGATATTGACTTTCTATGTTTAAAAATAGAATTGATGCCTTCTATATTGAAACTGAAAACTCCTCTTGGTGAAATAGAATGTCAAGCCCTCGTTTTCCGAGCATGTACAATAACTATTGATAGAGCTGAGCTGGAATGGGACATATCCATGTCGGATAAGAATGTCTATGATGTAATCCTGGGTATGGATTTGTTTGCAAGGTTTAAGGCTCACATTGACTGTTATGGGAGAATAGATAGTTTCACGAGTGAGGAAAACATTGAGCCTCTCTTCAGAAGGGAGAGGAGGGTAATGAAATGTGCAATGAGCATGTTGGTACCAAGGGTGGGAATGATTTTTTACCAATTGGCATCATTGACTTTGGAATTATTGGAAGAGATCACAAAAAATAGTTTTCCATGTGTGGTGGATCAATTTCTTGATGTTTTTCCTAAAAACATCTCAGGGTTACCTCCTGTAAGAGAAGTATAGTTTACAATTGATCTCATTCTGGTGACCAGTACTATCTCACTTCCATCTTATAGGATGGAACCATCAGAGTTACGAGAATTGAAAGTTCTGTTAGAGGAGATGGAAAGAAAGGGTTTTATTCGGCCAAGTGTGTCTCCGTTGGCAGCACCGGTTTTGTTTGTAAAGGAAGCAGAGGGAACATTGAGGATATGTGTGGATTATCATAAACATAACCAAGTTTAGAAAAATAATAGATACCCACTTTCACGCATTGATGAACTATTTGATCAATTGATGGGAGATTAGTGGTTCTCTATGATTGAATTGCGGTCAGGATATCAGCAGTTGCGAGTTCGGAAGGAGGATATTCTGAAGACAGCCTTTAAAAGAAGATATGGCCACTATGAATATGTAATCATGCCTTTCAGTCTAACTAATGTACCGATGGTCTCCATGGGATTGATGAATCCGATATTTCAGCGATATCTGGATTCTTTTGTTGTGGTGTTTGTGGACGACATATTGGGGTATTCAAAGACAAGGCTTGAGCATCAGAAACACTTGGAAAAAGTGCTATAAATCTTGAGAGATAATTTTTTGTATGAAAAATTATCAAAGTGTGATTTTTGGATATAGGATGTACGTTTCTTTGGCCATTTCATTTCTGAGAAAAGTGTTTCAGTTTATCCAGAAAAGATAGAAGTTGTTCTTTCTTGGCAATCGCCGAAGAATGTCTTTGAAATACAAAGTTTTCTTGGTCTATCTGGTTATTACCGATGCTTTGTCCGTGACTTCTTATAACTATATTCCCATATGACAACATTGACAAAGAAGAACATTGAATTTCATTGGACTGAGAAATGTCAGAGATCTTTTCAAGAGTTGAAAGTTCGTCTTACATCAGCACCCATCTTGATTTTTTTCGGAATGAGGATAGGGATTCGTGGTGTATTGTGGTGCCTCAGGATTATGGTTGGGTTGTTTTCTCATGAAAGGAGACCATGTGGTTTCATATTGATCAAGGTAGTTGAGGGTGCATGAGAAAAATCACCCAACACCTCATTTGGAGTTGGATGCAGTCATCCATGCTTTGAAAACATGGAGACACAATCTCTTTGGTGAGAAATTTAATGTGTTTATGGATCAAAAAAGCTCGAAACACATTTTCTCATAGAGATAATTGAATCTAAGGCAGAGGAGATGGATGTATTATCTTCAAATGTTCGACTTTGAATTGATGTATACATCAGGTATGGGAAATTTGTTGGCCGATGCATGAACCAGGATGTCGTATACTCAATTGGATAAAGAAGCGTCAGATGAGTGGCAGTTGATGTCATTCCTAGCCGACAAGAATATGGAATGTGAAGATCGAGCTGATGTTGTAGTTTTATTTCCATTTGTTCTTGTTCTTGAATTGGTAGAGATAGTAAAAGAGGTACAGACATCTGATGTAGACTATGTTGCATTGAGTTCAAAACTCAATGGTGGGGAGACCATTAAGGGATGGAAGCTGGATGGGAGTTCAGTCTTATGTTTCAGAGATCGGATGGTTGTACCCATGGTTTGTCACGAACAACTCCTTCATGCTTACCACCATTCGAGATGGGCTGTATATCTTTTTACACTGAAGATGTACATGGCGTTGAAGGAACAGTTTTGGTGGAGCGGAATGAAAAGGAAGGTGGCCGAGTTCGTCTCGTGATGTTTAACTTGTCAGCATCCTAAAGTAGAGAATCAGAGACTAGCTGGTATGTTACAATCTTTACCTATACCAGTATGGAAATGGGATCAGATAGCAATGGATTTTGTTACAAGTCTTCCATGAACGGTCTGAAACCACGATTCCATTTGGGTGATAGTGGATCATCTAACCAAGTCGGCTCATTTCATCTTTATTCGTGAAACTCATAGGATAGAGGATCTTTCAAAATTCTATATCTGAGAAGTGGTAAAGAGGCATGGGGTACCAATGTATACAGTATCAAATAGAGATCTGAGGGTCACATCTCGTTTCTGGAAATCATTACAGCAAGCCCTTGGGACCTAGTTGATTATGAGCACGACGTATCATCCTTAAATGGATGGGAAATCCAAGCAGACGATAAAAACATTGTAAGATATGTCGCGGGCTTGTGTAATGGATTTTTGTGGGTCATGGGAGGAGAATATACCCTTAGCGGAGTCCTCATATAATAACATCTATCAAGCCCCGATACGCATGGCTCCGTTTAAAGCATTGTATGGGCGTCCTTGTCGTTCTCCACTATGCTGGGGTGGAAACAGGTGAGACTTCACTAGTTGGACTGAGCCTTGTCCACGAAACAATAAAGAAGATCCAGTTGATTAGAAATAGGATGGAGAAGGTATAGAGCTGTTAGAAATATTATCCAGATCACCATCGAATAACGTTGTCGTTTTAGTGGGTGACCATGTCTTTTTGAGAATCTCTCTAAGGCTTTGACATCGTCATTTTGGGAAGCAGGGAAAATTTTCACCTCTTTATATAGGCCCTTTTGAGATACTATAATGGGATAGAGAGGTGGAATATTAGTTGGAATTACCTCCATAGTTCTGTTCACTACACAATGTGTTCCATGTTTCTCAGTTGAAGAAGTATCAACCCGATCCTGAGCATGTGATCAGATGGGATCACGTTGACCTAGAGTGGGATGCTTCATTGGTACATATCCCGGTGCAGATTGTGGATAGGCAGGATAATGACTTTCATGGAAAAATAATCAGTCTCGTACGGGTTTTGTGGCAATATGGTAAGATTCAGAAAGAGACTTGGGAACAAGAGAAAGAAGTGAAAGAGAAGTGGCTAGAACTCTTTCAGACAAGCTATGGTTTTCTACTTTCCGAAGATGGAAAGGCCAATGGTGGGGATAATGTAGTACCCCCAGTTTATGGTATGTAACCATTACTTGATGATTTTATTTTTTTTAAATGTTATGGGTGACGTATGGGAGAGTTTGGAGATCCTAGATAGATGTTTGAAGCAAAGGGGAAGGTTCACGGGTGGCACACAGTTTCTCTAAACCGTGTGGCCAAACTGTGCGTGTATGACTGAGGAGTCAGTGGCTTCCGAATGGTCGGTACATGGTTAGAGGAAAATGTTCAATGAGGCCATGTGAGAAGGGTGGCCGAGGCAGTAGCTAATGCACGGTTAGTGCACGGTTTGTCAAACTGTGCAGACTAACCCCACAGGCATATAAATTAGATTCTTAAATTGTGGATCTAACTTGTTTTTGCCTCTAATTTCCTCATTAAAGCTCCTAAGTGGCCATAACTTGGAATTAATATCCCTTTAAGGGTGGAAAACTTCTCCCAAGAATTTTGGAGGCGATCCGAAGGCTTCTCTTGGTGAATCAAAGCCGGAATCTTAAGGTATGTGATCGTTCTCCTTCGTTCTTGAATGGGTTATTAGATATACATAGATCTACTTCTGCCTTTCTATCAGTTTCTTATATCTATTCCCGTTATGGGTAGAAATAAGTATGTGGATGCAAAATATGTTGATATTTGGTATTGGTTGGGATATGAGAAGAGATCTATGGAGGATTCTTGGAAAATATACCCGGTGATCGTGAGTGTTCTTCGTCCGTTGGAAGGGTTTCGCCTTTTTTTTTGAGGTAGTAGGCTTCACTCTCAACTCCTTTTGCTAGAATATATTGGCTTAGATTCAAATTGGTTTATTTGAGTGGATTTGATTGTGGAATGCATTGAATAAATCTTCTTTATTTATGATTTATTGATTTGATGAAATTGTGAAATCTTTGTGAATTATTGGGCAAAGTGATTTGACTTATTGAATTTAAAATGGTTATTTTAAATCGTGGATCTTCTAGAATGGTAAATATTTTGATGAAAGATGCGGTTTAAATAAAAAAGGGGGTGTTTTATTATAATGGTTTGAATTGGTTGAACACACTTGGTTTTGATGGAAATTGTTTTCAATTAAAGGTGTTTTATTGAAATTATGGTTTTGGTATGATTGTTGTGAATGTGTTGTGTGTGTTCATCTGGAATTCGGGTCAGATAAGCATCAGGAGTCTCCCCCATCAGAGATGGGATAGATAAGGGTTAGGGCTCTCCCCCATCAAACATTCATATTGAATTTGGGACAGATAAGGGTTATTGGTCTCCCCCATCAGTGTTGGGATGTATAAGGGTTAGGGATCTCCCCCGTCAAGCATTCATGTGCATTTGGGTTGGATAAGGGTAAGAAGTATCCCCCATCATGGTTGGGATGGATAAGGGTTAGGGATTATCCCATATTCTAAGTATCATGCATGGTTGGTTGCATGTGTTTTTGTAAATGGTTGGGTATGCCAAAAAGGGATGTTTTGTGAGATTGTTCTAAAGCATTATTGGTGATTTTTCTGGAAAAAATGAATTGTTGGGAAACTGGTTTCAATTGTTTTGGTTTTGAATGGTTTTGGAAACATGTTTATATTTAGTTATAACCCAATTTTGAGAAAATTATTTATATAAATATTTTATATATCAATGTGGCTAACTCTTATATCCTAGTGGCCCGAGTAGGGAAGTCATTGGGGAAAACTGACTGAGTTTTATACTCACCCCTTCTTTGGAATGTTGGTGATTTTGAAGATGTCGTATTCTGGGACACATGTAAAGGTAAATCTTCTTATTGCTAGTGTCTCATGGTGATGCTTTGGAGATGTTGTGGAGCATGGAGATTGTGGAGCGTGGAGTTTTGGTGTCTTTTGAGAGTCTTGAGTGGTGCTTCCATTGTGCACTTTGATGTTTGGTTCGGTCTTCCACTGTTGTGTACTTTGATGTGGTTTATTATAAATGGTGTTTTTTATTGGTCTTCATTTTTTCATGCACCATATAGTGAATGTTTTGTTATGGTTGGTTTATGGGTTTATTTTTTAAAGGTTAAATCGTCCTCCAACTTATATTTGAAACCCTTCAGCATTTATTTCCAGCCTTGGGCATCATGGGGATGTCACTTAAGGACTAGTAAAGACTCGTTGTACTCTCAAGCCAATGAGAATTGGCAGGTAATAACAATATGTATCAATGAAGCATCCAAATATAGGTCAATGAGTTCCTGTCTGATCACATGGTAAAGGTTAGGATGATATATTTTCAACTAAGATACATGGAACAAATTATTCACCGAACTGAACTGTGGTGGAAATTCCAACTAATATGAAAACAATCCTACTCATTCAAATATACCAAAAGAGCAAATTTATGTCGGACATAACTTTCCCTACTTCCTAATATGATTATGTCCAAGACATGGTGATATCTACAAGAAGACATGATGACCCACATTGAATTGAAATGGTCTTCGACAGTGATCTGCATATGATTTCTGATTACTCTGAGCTATCTCCATCACCTTTTTAATCAATTGAACCTTCTACATTTTTTCTTGGAAAAGTATCAGTCACACTAGTGATGTTTCTCCTATTTCTAGACAACATAGTGGAGAATGACAAGGAAAACCATAAAACACTTCAAACATTGCCAAATGTTTTGAGGCCTAATAGATATTATTGTATAATTACTTCACGAAGGGTATATGCTTCATGAATGAGCCACAAAAAAAACATTTCAGAAGCCCTCAACATGTCCTCCAACATTTGTATCATCCACATGGATTTCCCATCAGTCTATTGATGATACACCATTCCCATATTCAACATAGCTCTTATATATATCTGTATAGATTTCAAGAATCGAGACATGAACTTTAGATCTCTATCTACAAGTATTGATAGTAGTGCACCATGCCCCTTTAATAATTCATGGATATAGGGTTTCAATAGTTCCTTCACCATATGAGTTTCAGGAATAGGGATGAAATGTGGGGACTTGGTAAGACAATACACTATCACCCATATGGAATCATGTTTTTGAACTTATCATGGAAGTCCTATATCAAAATACATCACTATTAGATCCCTTTTCAATAATGGGATATGTAAAGACCGTGACATGCATGTTGGTCTCTAATGATCTCCTTTAAATTGTTGACATGATAATCACTTAGAAATGAACTCGGACACTTTTCTTTTTATAACTCTCTACAAAAACTATGCCTTCAACTCCATATACATATTTTTTGTTCTTGGATGTTCAACCCATCCTGAATGGTATTAATAATTAAGGATTTTTTTTGGACAAGCCATAGGTATTACCATCCGATCTCTAAAACACCACATTGAACTCTCATAAACTTTATAGTCCCCAATGGTCTCCCCAACATTGATTTTTGGACTCATCCTAAGTGATTATATATCATATGTTCGTGCCACTTTGACTATATTTACCAAATTAGGAACATACATGGATAGAAACAAAATTGCACCATCAACCCATTCTTCACATTCAACATGCTAGTCAGATAGGACAAACATCAACTACCATTCATATTATGCTTCTTCCACCAACTATGCATATGAATTTCTACTCAATGTGTTCACCATAAAATTTATTTTCCCTGGAGTATACATCAAGTAAAAGTCATTCATCAAGTGATACTCTATCCTTATAATTTTCCCCAGATTCAAATCTTTCTATGATAAAATTAGATTAAAGCTTTTGTAGTCCGTATAAAGAGTGAATTTCTAACCAAATCAATAATTCCTCCAAGTCTTCAAAACATGGAAAAATTAAACTATCTCCAAATCATGTGTGGTTTAATTATTCTCATTCACCCTCAACATCCTTGAACCATAAGCAACAAAATGGTCTTCGTGCAAGATAACACAACCCATCCTTGATCCCGAAGCATCGCAATCCACCACATACCAATGTCTTTACTCAGGAAAAATCAATATAGGTGCTGATGTAATCTGAGCATTCAGTTCCAAGAATTATTTCTTGCATTTGTATGTCCATTGGAATGGAGAATTATTCTTTGTCATACCTATCATTGTTGAAGCTAGTCATCAGAAATCTTGTACAAAGTGTCAGTATTAACCATCTAGACTAATAAAAATTCATATATCCAATACATTCTTCAGTGATTTCCAAAAGATAATAGATTCTATATTTTTAGGATATATTAAATTAACTTTTTTAGAAATCATGTATCCAAGAAAACATAATTCTTGTAACCAAAAATATCACATTGATAATTTGGCATAAAAATGGTGATCTCTCAATATTGGTAACACTATTCACAGTTTCTCCTCATAGTCAGACCTTGTTTTTTAATACTCTAGGAAATATTCGAAAAACACCACAATGAAATAGTATACATATCGTTGAATTATTTGGTTCATCAAATCCTTGAAGACTGTTGGTACATTAGCCATGCTAAAAGGTATGACTAAATATTCATATTGGTGATTTGTTCCTCTAAAATTAGTCTTTAGAATATCTTCCATCGAAACTCACAATTAGTGATATCCTTATCGTAATTCAATATTACAGAACCAATGATCTTTTATTAAAATATCATATAGATCATCAATTCCTGTAATTTGATGTCTATTCTTTATTGATACTTGGTTAAGCATATAATAATCCACACAAAATTGAAGAGTTCCATAATATTTCATTACAAACAAGACTTGTGTTGTCCACAGAGAAGTACATAGTCGAATAAAACCCTTGATTGATAGGTCTTCCAACTACACATACAATTTTTATTGCATCATAGGTTCCATCATATAATATGGAAGGGATATAGGACTAGTCCCTAGAAAGAGATCAATAGTAAACATAACTTCCCTCATAGATGGTAACCCTGAGATGTTCTCAAGAAGAACCACTAGGAATTGATCCATGACTATGGGAAAATTATTTTCCTCAATCTCTTCCATTGTTTCCAAATTAAACACCATCAACTGGTATGGGATTGTTCCCACTACTCTTTCCAACATGCATTTTTCAACATTATTTTTCATCCTCTCTACTCTGATGAGGGACATGATTCCATCCTTAGTCATGAAACCTAACGTTCTCCTATAGTAGTTGATGTGATCCTTGATCAGTGCCAACCATTCCATTACCAAATTACATGATAAAAATCTATATACAACATCAATTAGTCTGATTTGAGCTTATCCCCATCAACAGTTATAGCCCATGCTCTACACACAAATCCTTGACATTCTGTTTCCCCAAGAGAAGTATAAATTTTTAAAACAGAAGGCATCATTTCAAATATTAAACTTAACAAATAAACATCATGAGAAATAATGAAATAATGTGATGCACTAGTATTTAAGAGAATTTTCACAATGATATAATTAAATTGAATCATACAACCCACCATATATGATTCAAACTAAACATCAAATGTCATTTTCTCAGCTCCATACAATTGATTCATCATAGTATTGTTCTCCTTATAGCCTTGGTAAGATATCCCTGGTTGAGCAGTCATTGTATTACAAAAATGACCATGTCTATCACTTCTTTTCTAATGAGATTGATTAGGTTATCCTCACCATGTTGAAGCATGTGATTATTGCAAATCCTGAAAAGTGTCTCGAGAACCTGACCATGGAGCACTATGACAATAAAACTAATGATGCCCCATCTATTTTTAGATATGGAATGCTTTAGGTTGTGCCGTAAACACTCTCATTATGTATTCAAGATAACCACATTGAAAACAACCATGTTTTCTCTTGGGTAAGGGAAGAAGGTTCACTGATCTAGCTTCCAGATTCCAATTTCTGCTTCCACCTTGAAAATAGGTGTCCGTTTTCCGATTTCTCACATCAATTGATTTCCCACCATTTCATGTAGGTATCATCATACCTCCTCCTATAGATCCCAAGATATAATATTTAGGAAAATATTTCTCTATTAACAATATTTGTATTATCTATAATAAAGTGCACAACAATCTTCGATTGAATCTCCAACCGTTGCCCTAATTCGATGATGCATGCCTCCAAGGACGAAATGGTCGTAACATGTGTTGCAAAACACACGAAATTTGTCTATTTAACCACATATTCTATAATAGAGAGATTATCGTGCTTCATGATAACTAATTCTGTTGTATTCTATATTTGAAACGTGTGAGGATAGAATTTTTAGGTGAAAAATTCCTCAAAATCCTCCCATGTAAGGCCTTCATCAAATTTAGCTTGAACCATTAAATCCCACAACTGGCACGCAGTATCACCGAGCATATTATTCTAAATATATACACTGAGATCTGATGGAGTGACTATGAAATCAAAGATATCATTCATCCTATATAGACACAAATATACTTTTTGGGTTCAACATCACCATAAATGTTAAGTGGATTCTCCTTCATAAACTGGATGATATGATCCACATGTCTTGGATCATTCCTCTAGTTCCAAATTTGCACCGCTTGAAAATCCTAAACAATTGTCTAAACTATCTCTTGGTTCACCCATGGTTCAGGTGCAACCATATTCTCTATAGTGGCCTCTGGCTGGTTTTGATGACGGCTCCCAAGTACCATTTTTTAAACCAACAACAAACAATGTCAATATCACACTCTAGCAACTGATGGCTTAAAGTTTCAAATTATACCTAATAAATTATCCCAACATGGGTTTCTAAAACCCTATTTTAATGTTCAACCATTTTTGAATCATTCAATCATGGTTTTGAAAACCAACCAATTTTCAAAAGACACCATATATCGTCATTTCAAATATTTTATTTCAAAAAAAACTGTATTTTAAAAAAAATTACACCATTGAACAGAATCAAATTTCACTAATCCAAATGAAATATGAAAACATAGTGGAAATTAATTCATCTACAATGCATTTAATTCCTATCTCATTGGATTAACCCATGACAATGTGATTCCATGATCCGAGAATAGTCTCCAAACACTTGTGTACCCTACTCCCTATTAACATGATGTTCAACAAAAAAAATCTATCTATGTTGTTTTATTTTATACATTTAATGTCCTGGAAATCCTACACTTGTCTATTATTTCAGACCAAATAATAGATGATAAGGAATTTTAATTCCGATATCAAGAACACTGATTACTACTTCTTAGGAAATAACTGAACAAGAGGATAACATTTGAACCTCAATGGAAGGACCAGGCTGATTCCATTTGTAATGACCCATTAATTATAATTGGATTCAGTGTAAAACAATTCATTACAATGCATTAATAGGCATCCTTAAGATTCTAAAGGTTGTAAATTAATTCTGAAGGGTTTCGAATACAAGTGGGGTATGATTTAACCTTTAAAAAATATACTAATAAACTAACAACCATAACCAAACCATTCACTAAAATAGGAATAAAAAAATAAAGGAAACTAACAATCATCTTATATCTCAAACCACATTAATGTGTTTCATAGCATAAGATAAATCTTGTATCAAAGTAAATAATGGATAATAAATCATGAATATCTTGAGACCTTATAATGATTACCCATTTTAAAAATGGTATTTGAACAAAAAAATTTAATGCTTCACTATTATGTACACTTCATATTCCAAGAGACCTTATAACGATTGCCCAATTCTTATGATGATGATCATCATTTATTTATGATGTGATGTTGATGGTAATGATCCCCTATGTACTATATTGGTCCATATCTCATATATCTTCCCTACTATCCATCCTATGGCCCGAAGGACTTATATTTGTTTTGTTATAACAAATACACGTTTTAAGGGAATAAAGGGAAAACCAAAACAATATTCATGAACATAAGACAAATTACGTCTTTATAGTCATGATAGTAAAACCAAACTGAAAATATGGAGTTGCCCCACCCCAAAATTTTATCGTGATTAAGCTCTCCCCCATTGAAAGGTTGTTCAACTAGCATGTGTCATGTGTCAAAGAATGACCCTGATCTAATAGTTGATTCCATACCCTCTAAACAATTCAAATCCTTTAAGCTCTACAATGATGAATCACTATCTTAGAGTCCTCCTATAGGGAATGTTTCATGTGTTCACGTCTGGCCGCACTGCATCCATCCCTCCATTGACTTCAATTCCAAAAACTAGAACCACCTTTTGGATCAAACCATATAATCAAATATCATCCAACATGCTGCAGAACCGTCACCCCAACAACCCGATTATCTATCCCCTTTATAAGATTAGAGCTCACCTTTTCTTTGATGTATGTTCTTCAGTGATTACAAGTAGTAGTGAGATAATGAAATCATTTATGAAAAGAATTATTAATGATTTTAATAAAATTTAAATTTTTTTAAGTAATCATATTTTATTAATATAATTTTCTCGTGTAACTAAACCATTTAATACTAAATTAAATCACTAATTTTTAATTTTTTTAATAATGATATAATAATCATGAATTAAATATATGAGAAATTATAGTTGGTATTAAAGTGATGGTTTTTATATTTGGAAACAAGATTCATAGAAGATAGCATAGTTTAAAATTTAATATTCTATATGTCATGCTTTTATAAATTATTTTCACATTTCATTGAATTAATTTTCAATTCATCATTCACTTTTGTTTTTAGAAAACTTTTATTTTAAACAATGGTGGATACCTGGAGAAACCAAGAATACAATATATATGATGTAAAATGAATCAATTTTCCAAATAAAATTACAAATGAAAGGGGAGGTGGGGTTACAAGACTCATAAAGGCACTTACCCAACTATTTTTGGTTATCAAAAAAGCATAAAACATGTATAACATCAACTATCAATGAAGAGAGATAAACTACACATTGAATCATTGATTTGAAAATGAAAATTTTCATTTAGTTGGTCCTTTACTACACTAATCTCATAATAATATATAAAATACATGGAAAATATATTTTTCATTATTAATTGATTTGAAAAAGAGATAGTTACTATTTTCATATACTTTTTATAAGGATATACTGATCAATGGTGGAGGTTATCAAAGAATAAAAATCCAAATAATGGACTTGATGTAGCGTATTTGGATGAATTTAAGTAGATATTATTTATCATGTACCTCCCTTGAAAATTTAACACTAAGATGGGTAGAAAATTTATTGATCTCAGAAAAATAGGTTAGAATATACCACAATGAACATGAAATATTTCACTAGTGTTCCAATACATGGTTCATATTTAATAATAAAAAATTATTGAAAAATATACAGATTCATTAATTTATTAAAAAGACATCATTGATGAATTTTAAAATTCTAATACATTTATAGTAATTAATATGTTGTTTTTTGTTATATCAATGGGAATATGAAGATCAAATTGTATCCCCATGGATATGGATATATGAATCAAAGTACTGAAACTTAAGAAGGATGGTCAAATGATAAAGGATGAATTAATATCCAACCACTCACACATAATATTTTAGAAAAATAAAAATGTTAATTTCACCAATTGAAAAAGAAAATTATTAAATTGTGTAATAGAGGGGTATCAAGATCATGATTGCTAAAGAGATATGAATAATTCAACCAATATGATAAAAGAAAGGGAAACACCCCCCCAATATAGCACTCATGGTCCAATGCATCAGCAACAATTAACATAGTTACTATAAATGATTATACAAAAATCTAATTTACATTGAGAGTAATCAACATAATCAACCACCTATGACTATGATTAAATATAAATATTACTACCCCACTACTGTTTAGGTGGATCTACATAATAATTTTTTATGCTACACATTTTATTAAATCAAGAATTATACACGATTTAATTAACTCAAGTTTCACTTATTCTATTCTATCCGACATGTTTTATAGATCTATTAAATAAACTCATAGTTACCTGGGAGTGTATATATATATAAAAACACCTAATTACGAAATCATTTCTACCCAGGATTTAGAATCTTATCAAGTTATCATTCGTTGTAAGATACTTCTTATGAATCTCATAATTCTTATGTTAATTGGGTTTGAAATAATACCCAGTTTGTATTGGTTCCAGTTATATGGATATCAAGTAAATTGGTGTAAAATGGAAGTGTATTTTCATGTCCCAATCCATTTTATGTTCTTATATAAATGAAAGGATGATTATATATATCCATTAGAAAATAATTAAATAATGTTACTAAAAATACCAAATAATGAATCTTACCAAGCTTAAACAGTTGAGGAAATTAAAACCATTAAAAATTAGGAATTTCCTATTGTAAGGGAATATACTGATGTATCCATTGATAAATTTTCAATCCATCCCCCAGATCACAAGTTAGAGTAATAAACAAAACAAAGTATCATTAAATCAAAAATAGTAAAGAAACCTTATAGGCTAACCCCAATAAAATATTAAGAGTTAAATAAGATGATACATGTTCATTTGGAAAATGGTTTCATATTCCCAAGGGTAGCACCTTTGGTTTAATTTTTTCTATTGGTAAGAATAAGATGCATCGATGTAGATTTAAATTTAATACATAGAGATAAATAGGATCACCTAAAAGATTATGTATCCATTACCATATATTATTGAATTATTTGATCATCTTCATATGGGTAAGTACATCTCAATTGTATAAATTTTATCTAAATATCATTAGCTGAAGGTAAGGACATAAGATATTCAAATGATAACTTTAAGTATGATATATGGATTGTATGATTTTGTAGTGATACAATCTGGTAAAAAACTCCAAAGTAATATTCATGCCATTTTAAAATACAATTTGTTGTGTAACATGATCATTTTTTTCATAATTGATGATATTCTAATATAGTAAAAGAATGAAAATTTATATAAAGTAAATGTATATAATACACCTATAAATATGATGAATTATAGTTTGTTTACTGAGTACTGTAGGTGTGACTAATAGATGAAATAAGTAATTTTTTTTGTTGAATGTAATCATGATTGAATGATTTATTTAGATCATTATATGAAATATATTAATGAGGAATGTCTTATGCACACTTCTTTTATATAGATCCTTATTTTTGATGTATTAACTTGATAATAATGATTCCTTATAAAATTTTTCTCAAAATAATATATTCCACAAATGAATTTATTATGGTCGAGGGTAATGTGTGTCTGTATAGAAGAATGAGAAGAGATCATTAAATATCTTAAGAAGATGAAAATAATTTCAGAAATACTCACACTATCCTATATTGGAGATGGTGTTGTGATATAAAATGACACTTAAAAGAATAAATTAGATAGTGTAATGACCGAAAGTGATAAATTTACTGTTACACCCTAAGTTTTAAAGACATGTTTTAAAAAAAATGATATATTCAATTACGTATTTCAATTCATGAATGTAAATATTCCACTCACATGGTACTAACGAAGTGTATGTTAAAATAATTGACTTGGCATATGTTATAGGAAACATTGATGTTTCTATGAAACAAATTTTTACTGTTAAAATTATTTAAATGATATAATTATAACCTATATGTTAATTTATGTTATATTAATTGTAATATCTACTTTCCAAATATTCATTATATTTGTTTTATATAAGTAAATCATATTGATAAAAACAATATAATTTTTGGAAACAATATACTTCAAAATCACCTGCTTTTAATGTCCTTCTATGAAAAATATTAATAATAAATCTAGAAACATTTATAAATTTAATTTGATAAAATAAACTACATTTGTTATTAATAATAATGAAATTAGGTTAGGGTTTATTTTTTGGATTTTAATTTGAAACATATTTTTTCAATGAGAAGTGAAAAAATACAAATTTTTAATTTAAAAATGCTTTTTTATCAAAAAAATTTTTACGATATATTATATTTTAAATAATTTTTTTAAAAATAATCAGATAATATTTTTATCATTTAATCTATTTTAGTTCATTGGATCCTTTTTTCATAATTAAATTGGATATTAAAACATTGCAATCTTTTGGTCATTTATAATTTTAAAACCAACAGTGTTGTTATGTCCATGAGATTAATTTAAAATTAATGTCATCCAATTTTGTGATTGGAATTTTGAAAACATTGATTCCATGTTTATAATAATAAAAACTTATAATATCTAATACGTTCATCTTACATTATTACCAATAATATTATATAATGTAAATAAAATTAATTATATCGAATAAGGTTATATTTAGCTGAACTATGGACTAAAACATAAATTAAAGAACCTAAACAACCTATAAACTTTTACAAGAATCATTTAATATCCATATTTTGACAATAAATTCCATTTTATATACTTTTTAAATTATTTTATCCCCATTCAACAATAAAAACCTTTGTTGAATTCACTCTTCAAATATTTACAAGAGTTCCACTTCTCTTCATCTATAAAAATGCCTCATCTCCTCTGACATTCACACACATATAAAGAGTATTTTAATATAACAATATCTACCCAATAAAATTCCCAACATACCTCCTTTCCTCTTATTATCCTACCCTTAGTAAGGAATCAATCTAAGGAATCATTTTTTTACAAACTAAAAGGATTTGTCAGATTAATGGTAAATTCATCTCTCAAACTCTTGTATTTTATTTCTTTAACCACCCCTCCACAATATTAATTCCATGATTTTTTAATAACACAAGTATGCTAAATTTAGTATTATTTTTTTTGATAAATTTTCACATAAACTTATACACACGACCATCTAATGGTACTTGAACATACTGTTTATGAGTATGATAAATAACCGCATCAGAAATCAATGATTATTCATTTTTCCATTACTTCATCTCATTATGGAAATTATGTAGAAAAATATGTTTAAATTTGTTATATGTTATATTTATTATGTTTTTATTCATAATTTATCCTTTTTCAACCAATATCTATATAAATTTCACTTTTTTTAAATAAGATAATTGTTTTTGAGGAAGTGTGGCTACTACCCTCTCCAAGTGATGTAATTCATTCACTCACTAAATAGAATGTATTAATTATTAGATTAGTGAAATTATATGATATATAATATATATATATATATATACTACATTAATAATTATATATATATAATAATATTTCGTTTACCTTATTTATTTCAATACAACTATAAAAATAGAAGCTTCGTTCATGCGTACGTATGACTTACCGTCTTCATGAATGATGCATTTCATTGAATACATAAATATTATATAGATTATTATAACCCACATATACATAATATAAATGATATTTATGTCATGATTAACATTCTATAAATCATGATTTACGTAAAACAACCCATGATATACCAAATTACAAAACTTGAATAGAACAAATAGAATATTACCTAAAATGAAACCTTAACATAGGATTTATAACAAGGGGGTAATATAAGGTAATAATAAAACCATATAAGGTATTAAATATAATAATATGGTTTTTAATAGATTTATAATAAAATTATTATTAATATATAGGATTTATTAATGAGTATAATGAGAGTCAACATACAATGTAAGGGGATTTCATCTAACAATTTATTTTTGTAAGATACATGCTTTATTGACCACACATTCATTTTTTGTGATATATATACTATAAATGGTTTTATTAAATGATTATTATAATTATATTTATTGGAATTTACATATCCAATATTTTATCATTATTTAATGGGGTTAATATTTCAAAATATACCTAATGGCTAAGATAGTTTTGTCTTAATTAGTCATCCATGAGAAACAAGTTTTTATGAACCTGTGAACATTTTAAAGGTTTACGTACCCCCATTTGAAATTTCATATCATTAAAATCATACTTTTCATTATATTTTAATATTCATGTAATTTCATTTTCTTACATGTAATGTATGATCCCATGTAACGAAGTGGTCATATTTTATTAAAATAATGTCATTCATTTTAGAGATTGTTAATGATTATGCTTCCCTGATAAAATTGTAAGATCTATCTCTCAAGATCACTAATGATTTTCATTCTACTATTATTATTCAATATGTGTCCATGTATTATTACCGTTTATATATTCTTTGGTACTAATGTTAATGAAGAATATAAATTAAGTAAGCCTAACAGTATTTCTCTCCTTTGTCCGAAATCTGTTTAATTTCAAAATAAATGTTTTCAGAAATGTTTTAATTTTTTTTAAATTATACTTGAGTATCATTTTTTAAGAAATGGTATTTTAAAATAATTTTTTTTTCATATCTTCCATTATAAGTTTTCAATTATATTTTCAAAGTAAATGGTTTTCAAAACGTTTTATGTTTTAAAATAAATATTCAAATAAGAAAGGATTTTTCCTCAAGAAATGATTTTAAAATATCTTTAATTTTTTTTCCTATCATAGAATGTATAATTTTGTGTTACTAATTCCATTCTAGGTAAATGAAACAGTTTTTCAAAACATATTTTTCTCTAAATGGTTGAACTTTTAAGGCATTATGTTTATAAAATTCATTTCTATTTTCACAGGTTATATACTTATGAAACCTGATTATTTTCATAGGTTTTTATTTGGGTTAATTATTATTTAATAGTACTCTTTTCCATAGGATTATATATGTTTACATGTTCATGAAAACCATTTCCTTTTCTATTTTGTGATATGTTTGTTTGATTTATTGGCTCGTGTATGTATGATTTCATAATAAGATTGGTGGGACCTATATATCCCTACAATTCATTAGATAAAGATTTATATATCATGAGATAAACATTGATGGAATAAGAAATAGATAGTTTTATGTTTTACTAGGATGTAATGAGAAATTATAATGGTTCAGTATTACATGTCTATAACAAGGTGTGAACTCATTTTAGTATTATATGGTTGGAACATGGTGTGAACCTGATTCGGTAAATGAAATTTTACACTAAGTTGTCCTTGGAATAAATTATATGAATATGAGGGAAATAATTAAATATTCTTATGTGTCTTTGAAAATTCCATGTTTTACTCTTATGTTAGGATTTTATGGATTATTTTGATTATTTATTTAGGATTCCTGTCTTATGAACTAAAACGATTTGTCCCATGATTCATGGTTATGATATTTGATATTCGTGGTATGATATTCTATTTTTATGATCATTATCTCATACCCCTACTCTCAAAATTATATTTATATATCTCCCTTATTTATCCATTCTAAGAATATGAGATCACTAATATTTTAAATTTTTCCCCTTGTTTTGAAGATATGTATTATTTTTATGTGTTTAAGAATGGTTCCTTCTAAGAAGAACCTAATGTTAGATGATGTATCTCATTTATGGACCAGTGATTATGTATCTATGATTCCAATGGCACTAGAATAATACGTTATTTTGGAATATATTTTTATATTGTTTTAAGTGTTTTGAAAAAGTTATATAATGTTAATGTTTGAAAAGTGAGGGTATCTATATTTGATATCACATCAATGGTTTAGTTAACCATTATATTCTAGGATGAGAATACCATATTGAGAACCCTAAGGACATGTCTAGGGATATGTCTACAGATAAAAAATATAGAAACATTTCCTTGAATTTTGGTAAATGACATAGTGAGTGGTTTCATAAAAATAAACCCCTATTTATATAATATCATTGGATGTTTCCCTATTAAAAATTCTTTTGGTTTTAAAAAATCCAAAAAGATGTTATAATATTGAATCTTGGTAATCTGGTATATGAAAACAAGCCTTTTTACACACATGGTTTGGCAGTCTCTGAGGATATTCATTGGAAATTCACAATGTCTTCATAAATTATCATGAATGATATAAATATATGTTGTATATAAATAACCTATGATAAATATATTTTTTCATATAAGGTTATGTAATTTAGATATATAATATAAGTATTTCCATGATTATGAGGTTTCTCGTTATTATAACTCTTTCTTACTCATATCTTTTGGTTTCAGTCAATGGCTATAAATTTATGGAACCATATTAATGGTGATTATGATGAACATTGAAAAAATTAATCTCATGAGTAACCAAGTTATATGAGAGGAATGAAAAATATCATTATTATGGTTAAATAAATGTTTCATGGTATGAATCATGATGGAATTTTTAATGAGAAAACAAGGGAAATCATTCTATAGATTCATTCATCATGAATCGTCCAACTTCATTCTGAAGGTCTTATGAGATACATAATTCATAATAATTGATTAGTAATACTGAAAATACAATATTCATTCTCTAGTTTTTGGAGCCTGATAAATTTATTCTTGTTGTTTATCAGTTCTAAGATAAAGCAGAAAGGTGGTGG
The DNA here is from genome assembly GCA_963277665.1 of Viscum album. Lineage (NCBI taxonomy): Eukaryota > Viridiplantae > Streptophyta > Magnoliopsida > Santalales > Viscaceae > Viscum > Viscum album. The sequence goes on from OY728152.1 coordinate 1,773,666,825, forward strand.
AATCTAATAAATAATACATGGAAGAATGATAATATTGAATCCATGGATTGTGATGAGTTAAATAACATTTTTTTAATAAGTAAATTCCTTGGATTCTTCAAACCAATATGGATAATGAGTTCCCTATGACCAATCAATGGGATTATGAATCTATTGGTACGTACAATTCTAATTAAATTAGACTTGTGAGGTATATTTTATGAATTATTATCCAACCTTAAATTAATGTTAATAAGTTCTTCAGTGTCCTAAAGCAATTCCTAGGAAGGGGGTTGGCCAAAATATACATTAGTTTCTATAAAGAGATTATGAATTTAGAAATCAAGGTTGAAATGGAGGTTGGATTCATGTATCAATATCATGGTTTTATAATAAAATTTAAGATTAAATTCAAAAATAACTCTAAAAACTATGTAGAAAAGAGGATATGTTTTTTTATTCTCTAAATATGGGATTAATCATGCTGGAAGTTTTCCTAATATGTCTAGAAAATATTTTAAATGTGGAAAGGAAGATCAAAAAGAAATTAATTTTCCAAATGATGGGAATAAGTGATATCCAAATGGAAATGGAGAAAAAATCCACATAAAATATACCTCTCGTGATTCATTGCTAGAATTTTAAGAAGAATGGGAATTATTTACACTACTTCCAAAACCCAAGGGCTGGTTATGATGATCAACACATATAACCTCTTAATCTAATGTAAAATAGGAAATCTCATTATATCTGTATTTCTAAAGAGGGTTATAATAATGGCATGATGAAAAGGTATACAAACCATCAACTATTGAACTAAAAAGGTCATATATTATTATAGATCTACCCATTAATTCATATCTTAATAATTTATTATCGGTGATAATACTCAAAAAATAATTAGATGTGTAATTAGTAGTGAAAATAACAAATTTTTTGATAATTTTATCCCAGGTCTATGATTGCTCATTGTTTCATGGTTATGAGAATGTGCTTCCAGTAAATCCTATCATTCATACTTTTGTTGATGTTGATGTCATATTATGAATGGATTGTATTTATAGTATTTAAGAATGCATCATCTTTCACTGAAGGTAAGAAATGATTGACATTTCAAACCCTCTTATGGTTATTCATCCATGTTAAGATAAGTATGAACGTCAAGTGGAGATTACATCCCGTTAATTCATCTTAATTCCCATTGAAATGAGTTTTTATCTAAAATGGTTGGGGAGAAAATCAATATCGACGATATGCCTTTTATTCATTATTTTTTGGATATCTTTACTGATGATTTTTCTCTCCACCAACCAAAACATGATCTAGAGTTCTCAAAATAACTCATACCTTATTCCAAAACAATTTCAATGACTCCTTATAGAATGGACATGATTGAGTTTCAAGAAATGATGAAGAAATTAAATAAAATCCTTGAAAAAGGATTCCTTCGACCATGTTTTTCACCATGGGTTTCACCATTTTTTTAATGAAAAATAATGGTAAATTGTTTTGACCATGCATTGGTTATTAGGAGTAGAACAAGATCATAATCAAGAACATGTATCCTCTTCCCTGTATTGATGATTTGTTTGATCAACTATATAGAGATAAATATTTTTACATTATTTAACTTCACTCAATATATCATTGATTTATGCTCAAGAAGAAGTATATACTGAAGACAGTATTCCGTTCATGTTATGTAAACTAGGAATATAGACTAATTTATTTTGGTATTACTAATTCGGCTTCTATATTCATGGATTTAATTAATAGAGTCATTAAATATTTTCCCTATCAGTTTGTGGTAGTTTGTATAGATGAAATCCTTACCTACTCAAAGTTATAGGAAGATCATGATGATCACTTGAGAATTTTATTAAAGACCACATGTAAAGAGAAACTATATTAATTTTTTAAAAGGTGTGAATTTTGGATGAAAGATATTTAATTTTTGGGTCACATAATCACAAATCATGGTATAAATGTTGAACGATTATTGAAGGAGGCTACTGAATGCATGCCAAGAATAGCCATAGTGACTGAGATCTATATAATTCCCCATTTAGCTTGTTATTATCAACGGTTTGTTGATAATAACACATGACTATCTAATCATTTGACCAATTTCACATAGAAGGGTGTCCATTTCCTCTATAAAGATAAATGTGAGTAATATTTTAAGGAACTGAAGATAATGTAAGTCAGCACACCAGTTCATACATTATGCTATAGTGTATAAGAGTTTCTAATCTATATTGATGCATATAATAAGGGCTTGGAAGATGTTATTGTAAAAAAACATGGTTATCTCTTATTCCTCACAACAGTTGAAGATTCATCAGTTATATTACACAATGAATGATTAGGAGTTAGAGGTGTTAATTTTTTCAATTAATATATAATGGAATTTCATTATAGATAAATAATTGAAATATATACAGATCATAAAATTATGAAGTATATTTTCATCTAGAAGGAGGGAGACATAAACCAGAGATAATGGTGAGATAAGACAAAGGATTATGTCTTCTCAATACATTACCATCATTTTGAATGAAAAAATATTGGTCGATAATTTTATTTAAAAGGATCATACTAGTATATCAACGGTTATGATGTATAAAAGATCCAATATTTTTTTTATTTAAAATGGATGGAGCTAGAAATCCTTAAGTAAGGATAAAAAAGATTTATTTAAAAAATGAATGTTCATTCCTCTATCATTTTAAATATAAATGGGACACGAACGTAATATATAGTGCTAAAAAATATATTTTGAAATATTTCAATAATTAACCTTGATCATGATGGAATGATAATGTTTATAAATAGTGAATGAATTCCATCCAAACATGATATATATTTGGATTTGTTAGAGGAATCTCATAGTTCCTCATTATCTATTCATCCTGGAAGTATGAAAATGTATAGGTACTTGAATGATTACTTCTAGTGGGATACAATTAAGAGAGATTTTGCATATTTTGTATCTTAGTTGTTGGTATACCAATAAGTTATGGATAAAAGATATAAGTCAAGAAGGATGTTCCCTCAATTACCATATAAAAAATGGAAATAGGAGAACATCATTATGAATATTGTTTTCAGACTACCCATAACCTCCAAAGGGTTAAATGTTATACGGGTCGTAGTTGATCACCCGACCAAGGCATCACACATCATCTCTATTAAAGGGGACTTATCTCTGGATCATCTTATTATGATATACATCAAGGAAGTATTAATGTTGCATGGATTATCAAATTCTATTATATCTTATCTGGATCTGTGGTTTACTAAAAATTTAGAAGAAAAATATTTTTTAAGCACTTGATATAGAATTGAATTTAAGCACTACATATCATCCTCAGACAGATGGTCAGTCTGAATGAAAAATTGAAACCCTAGAGGATTTTTGAAGATCTTGTTCTATGGATTTCAGTGGTGGTTTGGATTAACAACTTATTCATTTAAAGTTTTCATAAAACAATATATTTCACTCAAGAATTAATATTGAAGTTTATGAATCCCTGTATGTGTTGAAATGCAGAGCTCCAATGTGCAGGGAAGTTCCATGAGAAATAATTGTTTTGGAATTCGAGATCGAAAAAGAAATGGTCGAGAAGATTAGAACCATTCATCAACATATCAAAGAAGATAAATGCAGGATGAAAAGTTATGCTGATAAATGATAGCATGACCTAGAATTTGATGATGTTGGAATGGTGTCTCCACTAATCCCACCCTAGAAGAATGTTATTAGATTCAAGATGACATGGAAACTAATACCAAGATAATTTAAACCCTCTGAAATTAATGATTGCATCGGGATGGTGCCCTATCACATGGAAATTCCAAAAAATATCTATCAAGTTAATGATATATTCCATGTATCTCTCATGAAGAAGTCCACATCAGAACATTAAATATACTATCCTTAGTGTTCACACTACTAGAGCCATATCATTCGAATCAAAAATAACTTGTTTATATTATTTTCATACTGATAAATTTCAACAAAAAATTCCACTCACCTAATCATATTTTTTGTATAGAAATCTCCTATTAGAGAAACCTACATGAGAACATAACGATATTATGATGTATAATTTTCCCCATTTGTTTTTACTCAAAGGGTGAATTTCATGGGTGAAATTAAATATAATGGTTGTAGAATATAACACCATCAATATTTATGGACTAATTAACTAAATTTACATGTTTTTCATTCAACAATATATTCCAAAAATTCCTTTCACATGGTACTAACTCTTTGTACATTACATGGAATATAGACATGGCATTTGTTTACATGTAACACTGATGGTTCTACAAAACACAATTTTATTGTTATAATATTTTAAATTGGATATTTATAACCGAGATGATAACATATTTATATGAATGATAATAAATACTTTTTAAATATTTTTTATAATATTTTTATATAAATAAATTTTATTTATAATGAAATATATAAAATTTGTATATATCATTTTCTCAAATGAACTAATATTAACATCCTTCTATGAAAAATAATCAAAATAATTTAGACTCATTTTGAAATTTAATTTTATAAAATGAACATGATTTTTGAATTTATAATGTGTAATTTATCATAGGGTTAGTTTTGTGGATTTTTATGAGAAACAATATTTTTTGATGAATAGTGAAAAAATACTGAATTCTAATTAAAAACTTGTTTTTCATATAATTTCTTTATAACAATAAATTGTATTTTAAATTAATTTAAATGGATAATTAGATAATATTTATATATATTAAGCTAATTTAGTTCATTATAACCAATTTCACAATAAAATTGGATATAAAACCTTAGTAATATTTCGATCATTTTTACATTAAAAACCCCACAGTTTCATCCTTTCAGATCGATTAATTGTAAATTAACGTCAACCAATTATATGATTGTAATTTATTAAAATGGGTTAGATAATTGTAATAAAAATAATTTTTAATTTATAATAACTTCTACATAATTTTTTACCAAAAATATTAGTGAATATAATTAAAATTAATTACATAAGTTAATGTAAATTTATGCTTAACTAAGGACGAGACCTCTAATTTTATCAAAAAAGACATAAACACTATTCAAAGAGTCCTTATATGTCCCTATTAGCACCCCAGATAGTCATTTATAGAATTTTTAATATTATTATACCAATAAGAAACATGGAATACATTTTTAGAATTCTCTCTTCAAATATTTTTAGGAGTTCCACTCTTCATCCACTATAAAAACTCCTCATCTCCTCCCACTTCATCACACATATCAATCCACTTTTTATTATACATGATTCTCCGAATAAAAATACAACCATATATACCTTAATAATATAATCCAATCTTTTTTCAAAAATCAATCCACAAAATATTTGGAAGAAACCAAAAAGAGTTACCTAATTAAGATGTAACGTCATCTCTAAAGATCCCTTATTTTATTTTCCTTACCTTTCTTATCCAATACCTTTATTACATTGTTGTATAAAATTCGTATCATCAATATATTGGGAACTTTTTATTATATGTTTTTTACCTACACTTACTCACATCTCCATCTAATTGGTAACTAACATAATGTTTACATGTACAACGAACCATTTCCTCACGAAACAATGATTGTTCATTTTTTCCATACAATTTCTCATGTTAGAAATTATGATGGAAAAATTGTTTATATAATTTATATATTATATATATTATGTCTGTATTCTCTTTTAATACTTTAAAAAAATGTCTTTATACTTTTCACTAGGTGTAAATATGATAATTTTGTTTGAGGAAGTGTAGAATATTGCCACATCAAAGCAACTTGATTTGATCACACAACACATGGAATGTTTTATAAATGTGTGAAGGGAAAAATATTTGAAATAAATAATATAAAAAATTAATGGAATGATATATATATATATATATTATTTACAATATTTATTTCAATACGATGTTTGAAATGAAAACAACATTAATGCATATGTACAACTTACCATCTCCAAGAATGTTGTATTTTATTTCACATACATATATATATTAAATAGATTATTATAACACATGTATAATGAATATAAATCATACATATATAATAATTTAAATTTTTTAAATCATTATATAAGTATAAGGACCAATGATATAACAAATTAAAACATAAACAATGAACAAAGAGAATATTAACCGAAAGGAAATCCTAACAGAGGATTGTTAATAAGATGGTAATATATGATCATAATAAAACCATATAAAGTATTAGATATAGTAATATGGTTCTGTTATAGATTTATAATAAGATTATATTTAATATAAAAGAACTTTTAATGAGTACGAGGAGAGTTAGGACAAATAGTAAGGGTATTTCATCTCACTTATTTTATTTCCGTGAGATTCCAGATTTATACACCACCCATTCCTTTTGTGTGGGGTTTATAATATCCATGGATTTGTTGAACTATTATGATATTTAAATATATGGATATTTACATATCCATTAAAATTTATTTATTTTCTAGGATTAATGTTTCAAAAATAACCAAAATCGTAAGACAATTTTGCTTCAATTTTCCTTCTTTGAGGCACATAGTTGTATTGCAACTGAATTATTTTTCAAGGCATATATACAAAAATTTTACATGCTAAATCAAGAAAATAATAATTTAAATTATATTTTAAACATAATGTAATGTAATTTTCTTACATGGAGATTATGATCCCATGTTACCTTTTTATAAGACATTATTTAAACTATCGCATTACATTTCACGATTGTTAATGAGTATGCTTCTTTTGTGAAATATTTTGATCCATCGCTCAAGAACAATCAATGAGTTAACATATCTCTTAATTATTCAATATATATATATATATATATTATTTGTATTTATAATTTTCCCATTCTTTTTTTCATAATATAATTAATATATTATTTTACTAAAATCTTTCCGTATTTCTCCCTTCAGTTGGAAATTGGTTTTATTTCAAAAAACATGTATTAAAAAATGTATTGAAAAGGCATTAAAATGATCCAAGAAAATAATATTCAATGAAATGGTATAATAAAAATTGTTTTATTAGTTTAAAATCATCCTTTATATATTTTTTAATATATTTTATATTAAAACAGTTTTAAAAATGTATTATGTTTTAAAAATAATTATTCCAACAAGAAAGTATATTTTCCTTAAGATAAGTTTTTAAAATATCTTTCAAAATTATTTACCAATTATTATATAATTTTTTTGTGTTACTAATGAATTTATTGGTAAATGATATTATTTTTCCATTAATATTTTTATATAAATGATTAACATTTTAGGTCATGATGTTTATAAATCTGTTTCTATTTCCAAAGATATATGTTTATGAAACATACTTCTTTTCATGGGCTATGATTTTTATATATGATTATGAATCCTATATATTTTCCAGTGGTTAAAATATGATTACATTTTTATGAAATCTATTTCTTTTCATAAGTTGTGATATGATTGTTTATGATTATATGGCACACGTATGAATTATTTCATTATGATATGTCTCGGAATGATATCTCCCTCAAATGTATTTGGTAATGATTTATATCTCATGTGATAGGAATTATATGAATGATAAATTAACTCATTTTAGTATTTCAGGAAAGGAACAAGAAATGATCTCATTTCAGTATTATATGAATGGAATGTGGAGTGAACATGGATCAATAATAGAGGGATGAAAAATGGTGTGTTCTCAGTTTTGTAATGGTCTTTGGACACTCAGATGGTCTCAGCAGTAATGTCATGAGTAAAACATAAATCATTTTATATGATTATTTGTCTTATAGAATTCTCTGTTTTATTATTACATTTTTCTTTCATGTATAATGTTATTTTTCCCTTATGATTCATTTATAATGACCTGTAAATATTTTTTTCCATGATTTTTGTTTCTAATCTTTTATATGTATCATATGATCTTATTTTTTCATGATATTGTTCTCATACCATTATTCATAGGATTATTCTTACGTATATATCATGTTTACCCTTATTGTTCATCTGAGCTCACACCTTATTTATTATTCCTACCCCTATGATATAAAGAAATATATTCTATTTTAAGTGTCTAAGAAGGGTTCTAGTTTTGAATAACCAAGTGATAGATGATTTTTCTTATTTACGTACCAGTGTTTACGATTCCATGTTTCCAATGTAACAATACAATTATGGTATATGGGAATTGGTTTGTATATTTTTTTAAGTATTCCTCAATATTTATTTAATGTTAATGAATGAAAATCAAGGGTTTCTATAGTGATTTTATATCCCTCATGAATGTACATAATCTATGAGAAGAACCGCCTAACATATGATTTGAAATTATAAAATATAATATATTCATTAAATATTTTTCAATTTATCATTTATAATGATAAGTATAAAATATATAACAATAAAATTATTTTAAAGTATATATTGAAATAAAAGGTGTTAAAAATGCCTTAACGATCATGGTTAGAGTTAATCAAGGAATATGATTTCTCATTTAACTACCATCCTTAATAGGTAAATAAGGTATAGAATTATCTTGGGAGAAAGGAACATGTAACAAAATTATTAAAAGTCCTTTTTAATGATTATATCTTCATGGATATGAAAAGGATGGATTTGGAAATCATAAATTCATAAAATATGACCTTCCATCCCAAAATTATTTCCCAAACCTATATCCAAGTGAATATAAATGTGAATAAAATGTATGGATTAAAGGCTCAAGAATAATTGATATCTTTAAATGGATGAATTATCTATTAAATTTTGAAAATATAGAGTCATTATGTCTCTAATATGACATTGTGTGTCATTATCATGAGATGAAGAAAGATATATTGGATGATTCTTACAACTCATAATTCTCAAATTATCATTGAATTAAAATTTTGTATCATGAACTATGAGGAAACATCTTTTGTATACCCTGAATAATTATATTTTTAGCATGTATATAAGTATTTGGTATGTTATCAAGTCAAACCAATGTTTTATAAGCCCAATGGTATTATTCAACCATTACCCATACAAATATGGAAATGATAGAAAATCAATATGGATTTTTCATCGGTCTTCCAACAATTCCCTCTTGGTTATGGTAGATTGACCCAATATGACTATCCACTTCCTATATATTTGATAATATTTCTAACTCGATCATATTTCCAGGATATACGTAATATATACTGGGTGGTTTAATGTTAGACCATTGTCAATAACAGTATATGATGATCTATGTTACACATATAAAAATTTTAGGGGTCTTCTACATGACCTAAATATTTATTTGAACAATAATAAAATCTATCATCCCCAAGTTGTTCATAAATTTAATAGGACCATTCAAAAATAGTAATACAGGCTAATATATTATTCAATGGACTTCAAGGGAGGTTGGGATCAATATGTTTCACCGGTTGAGTTCTTATTCCAAAATAAATTCCACTCAATTATTAAGATGGACTTATATTATGCTCTATATGTGAAGATATTTGGGCGTCCTGTATATTGGGATAAATTTTTTTAATAAGAAGATTCTTGGACCAGAACATGTTAATGCGATAATATAATTCATTTATTGAATTTAACAAAATATTAAATCAATTTAAACTTAATAGAATATATACAATGAAAATCATAGAATGGAAGCGAAGGTGGATGTTGATGAAAATGTTTCCCATTTAATAATATCATATTGGACTGTAATGAGGTTTTAAAATAAAGAAATTATTAGACCTATGTTTATTATAATTGATGATATCCTTCATGGCCTATAATGTTATGCCTATATATTAAAATTTCCATTAAACATGGCTCCTTTAAATTATGTTTTTAATGTATCTCATTTGATATAGTATGTACAGAGTGAATCCCATGTAGAAAATCAATAAGTTGAAAAACTGGGGAATGAACTCTCTAATGAGGAGAAATAGTTGAAAATCATAGACTATATAGAAAAATTTTTATGCAATAAGAGTACTCACCATTCTATTTTTCATTATTATAACCATAATTATGGGGTATAAACATGCAAAACCTATGGTTGAAATGAAATAAAAGTAAACTCATATATTCAAAACTGAGGGTTTGAGAATAAATTTTAATGAAAAAACATATACATGTGGGAAGGATGTAACAATATATATTTTTATATGTGAAATATAATTTATCAATATTTTTTTATATTTATAAGAATATTATAGTAAAAAAATGCACAAAATAATGGAATCCAATAATATATAATTTTATTATTTTAGAATATTATATTTTGAATATAAAAATAAACCATAAAATTTAAAATATTATAATGGGACACTAAAAAACGAATAAAAAATTTTGGATAACATTTATCTTATAGAATGGTAAGAACCTAAAAAAACATTGAAAAAAACAAAAGACTAGTAAGGCCAGTGTTATTATGATAATATAGAATATATATCTTTTATCAGAATTGAATAAAATTATTAATATTTGAAATGAGTTATATTTATAGGATGTATAATAAAATATGACTATAATAAAAGTAATTTGACCATTTGAAATAGTAAAATGAGAAATATGAATAATAAACTGATCTCTAAAATATTAACTTAACTAAAAAAATAATAAAATGATATATAAATAATATTTACAATGAATAAATTATGTAAATAAAAATATTATAATAGCACAAAATAAATACTCAGATTTGGTATTCCATGAATATAAAAGTACATTTTTGTAATAATGTGTATTTTAAAATATTTTATAAAAACCATATTTATTATGATAATAATTATAGTTTCTTATGTTACAAAAATATACTGGAAAAATAAATTTTATTTCTTGAATTATTAAATTATTGTTTTCTAATGGTTAATTTTTTCAACTTTAAAAAATAGATTTTTTGTTAATATTTATAATACAGTAATTAAAAACAGCATGTCTTATGACATAGTATGGATGAAATGCTGACATAACCAATCCTAATTTTCTTATATTGACCCATGAGAAATCTATTTGGATAAACTATTCTTTTTAAATAATAAACTCAATCCCTATATCATAAAATTCGATTTTGTAACCTCAAAAATTAATGTATTCATTAAAAAAATTCATTTTCTTCATTAACATTTTATAAATTATTAACTTAAGCTTATAAATGGTTTTAAATACCTACAAATATATATTTTAAATCAAATTTGGTTCATAATTTCATAAAACCTCAATGATAAGTTTTACATTGTAAAATATAATTTATTCAATATTTTAACAAAAACATACCTCTCCACTCAATTTTAAATACCCTCTTTCCCTCACCATGGAAATCCACTTTCAATCCAAACATAAAATTATAAGATTATTTTAATTACTTTTAATAATTTCTCTATAAATCCTTTGGTATTTTTTATCATCCTCACAAAATCCATCAAGGATGTAGTTCCATAATATAATAGTGCATCTTCAATGAAGAGGTATATCAAAAATCATCTCTTTATATATTTTTATCTTATTCATTATAATATGACATTATATTTTTTATTCATTACCAAACTAGTTAATTAAAATTTATAAAAGAATATATTGTGTTTATAATATTTTATAACTATTTACATTTTTTAAAGTATATATATCATCTCTCTATCTACTTTTTGACATGTCAAATTAATGGTCAGTTCATCTGCCTATGGGGACATTGTTAATTCATTAAATATAATCATGTACAAGAATGGTTGGTGTATAACATATAATATATTTATATATTCACTTTAACTATTTATAATCTTCATGAAGTAATCTCAAAAAAACATAAGTTAAAATTAATCAAAATGAAAAATCCAAAATAGAAATAAAATAATTCAAAAAAATTCATAGAAATATTTTAACATTAACTAAAAAAACAAATAAATAAATTATAATTGTTTTAATTTATTATGAATAAAATAAAGTAAAAATATTAACATCTAGAATATTCATTTTTTATAATTTATGTTTTTTAAAGGATCCATTAATGCAATGAAACAAATGTGGAACATCATTAAGGGGATTCTAAATTCCAAATTTTTTCTTTTTGTATTATCACATATTTTTATTTTTTCAACAATGAACTTATAAATACATTATAAATAAATTTGACAATTATTTTCAGGTATTCTTCTACATGTATATGTGTTCCTACATAATTCATATATATTCTAAGATACCTTCACCATTATTGATCAAATAAATTTCTCCAAAATAATATCTAATTATTTATATGTTATTCTCCACCTTTCTATAAAATATTACCACCTAATTGATAGTTCTACCATTCACTGTCTAGAATCATCCCTTAATTTCTTATTATTTTGGATGGTCATTGTGTTATATTATATTTTCCCTTAATACGCTCTTTGAAATTAAATCTTTCTTTATGGATTTAGTTCATGTTTATAAATGAATAAAAAAAATTGTTATGTGGAAACCATGATTATTATAATATTATGATGTCACTGGTAGTTTTGGTATTATATATCGCTAAATTATATTGGGTATTTAGATTTATATCATGATATTATTTTTTTATGACTGAACATGATGCTATCATTATTTACCATTTATGATGTGATTATTTGTACACATATGTTATGTGTGGACATAATAGTATAATTTTTTTAAAATTAATTTCTTGTCTTTTATCATAATTATCTGATGTCTAATTATTATGAAAATATTTTATTATATGTATATTTCAAATAATTCACCATGTCTTAAGATTATGATTATTTTTATATGATATGATTATTATATTTATGCTCAACAATATAGTATATATATGAATCCATCTTGTTCATTCCATAAATGTTCTATATTTACTGGGATTATAGATCCCTTTTTCCTTGATTTATGATCATTTGTGATTAAATGTAGTAATAGTACATTCAATGATTATATAATAAACAAAATAAAGTATTTATGTGATGTTTAATATTTCATATGTCATCCTTATTTATGAATGTATTTTTCAAATGTCACTAAACCTTACGATCCTTGATTATATCATTATTATGTTATTTATCATAAATATTTTATAATAATAAGGCATGAATGATATTAGTAGTCATAAAATCCATCCCAATTATTATTTTTGATGGATCTATATTTTATCTAAAAACAATTAGTCTAGAAGAATTAGCAACAATCCTTCACTATTACTACAATTTGTAATGTAATTTTATATAATTGGTTATTCATGGTGTAATTAGATAAAAATTAACTATTTTTATGATATTAAATAATAAATAAACCCTCATAAATTATTGATACAATAACCCAGATATCATTATTATTTATGTTTAATTTAATAATCCATAATCAAAACCTAGAAATCTTGAGTACTTGTGTTATTGGAATGATAGACATTTAAATAAATCAAATTTTAAAAAATTTGCATCCAGTTTATTGAAATTCCATCACATCTTCCTATATCATAGTTGTATTTTAATAATATATAGGTTGTCTTATGGAATAAATAATGGAAAATCGTGTGTTCTGAATCCCAATAAATTGTCAATTTATGTAATAATGATATATATATGAGACAAAATTCAAGTCTTTGTAAAATAAAATAAAATATTAAAATGTTATCATTGAATGAAAATGTCTATATAATTTGATTATGGAATAAAAGTGATGTTTAAAAAAACATAAAACAAGAAAACAGAAGGATAAGACAAGGATATCTTCCAATATAGCATAACATATCATTCTAGGATAACTACCTATGGACTATACATGGTGTCTCATGAAATAAAAACATTACTTAGTTCCTTGACGTCCTATCCGGAAACACACTACATATGTAAATATTTTATGTGATCCACATACCATTAACTTATGATGAAAAATATATACAAGAACATAAAATGTATTTATAAATTTAATCTGTCCCCCAATAGATCACATATTATAAGAAATCATTTCATCAAAATCGTTGGAGGATGGGAACATATTTCAACTCAAAATCATTAAGTAAAAAAGATATTAGTGGTATTCACAATAAAATATTTTATACCCATGAAAAGAGAATTTGATATTCATAAATAATAATAAATATAAAATTAAATATAATTGCATATATATGAATTCACTTTAATGAAAATAGGGATGATCATTAATTATTAAAATGATTTCATAGAAAACCATTGAATGCGTTTTACATCAAAATAGGTTTACAAAAAAACTGGAGTGGGACTAATGAGATACAAAGGTAGTCTCTCATTAATAGGTCATAATTTTAATAGAAAATGAAATATTACTAACACATGAAACATAGTCAGTTGAAAAAAATATTTATTTATAATATATGTACATGAAGAAAAGTATATATGAAGACAATATCTTTCCTTATATGATGCTTCCTAACATAGAGTGAAAATTATATCAGATCGTGGGTTATTTTAAAACAAAATGTTAGAATATGTTATGAATGGATGTTATACTAAACATAGTTTTGAATTAATTAGGGTACATTCCTGGGTATTTATAAGAAAATTGGGAGAATAATTAATTATTTTTCAAATATAGCCATTGAAATTCAAATTTTTAAAAAATTTATTTTCCATGGGCCACAAATATTTTTGGATCATGATTTCTGACATTAGAAATGATTATTACATGAAATTATTAGATTTAAAAATTAAATCATTTATTTTATATCACGTTGTCCGGGGGAAATTTATTTTTCTATAAATATTGTGAAATCTTGGTTCCATGTGCAGCCCAAATGTGCCCAAAACCCATTTGATCAAATGACCACAAACATATTTCCCCAAATTCCAGAGGTTACCGACTAGCAGCGAGGTCCGTGGTGTGATAATAGAGAAACTATGACCTCATTGGTAGAGTACACTACAAGATGAATATAGTAAACAATAGCAGAATTTATAATACCATACAACAACAATTGAGGAATAAATAAACGACACAAGTCACATTTGTCTAGAATGGTAGCCAAACAAGTCACAATGCTGAAATACAATAAAAAACCAATGTACAAAAAATTAAGTAAACTTCAACTGCATCGATAGCCTCAGTTTAGTCTCATGCTCTCAAAATCCAATAGAAATCAAGTACATGAATAGGAAGGGTGCTTTCAATTTTCTATACATGCAACTATATAATCTATTTTGGTCCAAAATCATGACCCAAGGAGAGTGTGAGAAGAATCCTAGAAGGAAAGCCTCAAAATATTTGTGCCTAACTATAAATGAATATATATAAAAAATAATATGCAGAAATTAATTAATAAACTAAGAAGTACTCAGTAGTAAACAATCATAAAGTTTTCAATTTCATTAATTTAAATTTTATTATATGTCCATTGAATCAAGTAAACAATAGGATGTATCAAATTATGTATATCCCCTATATAATTGTAACAAAATAGATGTCTCAGATGACCATCTAAAAAATCATGAAAGACTGTGTCCATGTTTGTGCATTGTCTTGGATGAAAAATCATAATCATTCAATAATTAATAATCATTCTTCTGGGAAATTAATCATAGTCTAACCCATCTAGATTAACATATCATCAATTGAATAAATACTAACCCTCTGTAAATCTTTAACAGTCTTACTACCTTTTCCCATATAGTATAGATCAATTCAAATGATGACCAGGGTAGATCTCACAATCAATACCCCTTTGTCAACATAACATAAATAATATATAACATCCCCCTGGAATCTCTCATGGTCAATGTCGTAGGGTCCTACATTCATTTAATCAAATAACAATTATCACCATGGAATATCTCAAATTGTTACCATGTTAGTTATAAATGGAAACATGTGAATATCTCATGGTTTAACCCAATTTAATAAACTATCAAATTCCAATACCCTTTTCTTAACATTAAAAATGTATAACATGGTCATTTCTTAAATGCAGAAACTTTATCATAACAAAAAATAAAGGTAAGCGACACAATCCTATAGGAATCCAAGGCCAAATGGCCATAAATAATCAAACTAGGTAACATGCCCATGGGGTGGCATAATACATGGTATCTAACCTTACACATAAGAAATAACACTTTCTCAATCAAAAATACAATAGAAATTGTTAAACAAGGTCAAATTCCAAAACACACAATATCCTTAACATGATTATTCAGAACATAAGCATATATAATCCAAAGAAAAATAACGAATGGCATAAACCCCCTACATTGATGTCATATGATCAATACTCTTGAATGTTGGCCCTTGAATAGGACTAGAACAATGTATATATACAAAAAAGAAAAAAATCAACCTTGAATAAATCACAAGAGATAAAGAATAAAAATAAATGATATAAGTAAATTGAGAACACACAGTTGGGATTCCAATTCACCCAATAGCATCTCAATCGGAGGTCGGACGGAGAATCGAGAGGGGTTCAAATTTATTCGTTGTTCTGTCACACTCCTATATGAATGAAGAGGAGAAGAATATATTTCCAAGGATAAGATGCAACCCCACTCTAATTAATCATTAAAATGTGATTTAAATTGTGTGTTTATAAAAGATATACACCGTGTAGTATCCTTAACAAGCACCCACCTTATATGGTATTCTAGGCCACCTAAAAGGTCATGTACTCGACTGTTACATGGCCTATAGGAAGACGTATGCCGAACCCTGGTACACATATTGAACTCATAAGTACTTTTATTGTAAATATAAAATTCCCATTTATTCTTTCTTCACTAAAAAACAACCCGAAGTCAAGATCCATAACTAAAATAATGATCTAGATTCTTAAAAATATTATTTTAAATAACTTTTATATCTATTTGAGGCTTTAGTACGTTATTTTTAGATTTATAAATTCTTTTTAATTTATTAAAACACATTATATTAATAGAATAACATTATTTTTGGATTTTTCAAAATATATAAATTAATTAATTATTATTAAATATTTATAATGCTCTAAAATATTCCAAAAAATAGATAACAGTTTGTTACTAATCCTTATGAAATAATGTATTGTGGAATTAGTTAAAAATTTCAAAAAAACCTAATTTTTTGAATATTATTCCAAATATTTTATTAATTTAACCCAAATTATTTCATAATAATGGTAAATATTTTTTTAAATAAATATTATCTATTTTTTATATACTAACATATTTAATGTGAATTTCTTTTTATTTCTAAAAAACTAAATTTTGTAATATAACATTTATTGATACTTAATGTTTATATAGACAAATAATTACATGTTTGAAATATAATTTTAATAATTTTTATTGAACATTTAAACATCTATTTTTCTATTCTTTTGGGTATTTTTACTATTCCAATGGTCGTATAATGACCACAATGCAATGGGTACGTAATGATCAGTTCATGAGTAGATAATAATGGTATCATTTCCTTATACAGCCAATATATACTCCCCCATTATGCTACCTTATAATTTAGTGATTCACTTAAAATGGTTTTAAAATTCAATTGACAATGTTTATCATATTATTAGTTTTTCTTTTTATTTTTATTTTCTTTCATAAATGAGTGATCTTTATAGTATCGTTTTGTCCTATTGAGTTTCACTTAATAGTTTAATAACATATTAATATTAAATAATATATTATTTATATATGTTTATTATTATTTATATGTACATATATTATAACACATAATAGAATAGTCATTGTGATCAATGAGTACTTTTACTGAAAAATAGAATTTTTGTGTCATTAAATTCACAAACCTTAAATAAATTCCACCCTTGAAATTTAATTTAATACAATAAGGTAAAAACATGTGAGGGAGATCATACATCATTTGTTATTGTTCCCATTTATTCGTATCATATTTATTATTTTAAAAATTACATTTACTTTTTTTTTGTATTTTTGTGTTGCAAATTTGCTTTGGAATATAATATCTTTATTAGTTTCTTATCATTAGAGTCATCGTTGAAAAAAAATACAACCATTGGTTCTAGAAAATGTGAAGGCTCCGGTATATACTACCATAATAAAGATTCATGTAATGCACTATATACTAGAGATTGGTTTTGTTGGAGATATAAAAAATAACAACAACTCCGATGAAATCAATAACTTCAAAGGGTCCAATGTAACTAGGAAATAGAATTATCATATTCCCAAACAATAGTATTCTATTTTGTAGAGATATATTGTGGAAAAAATTATATCTAACACAAAACACTTTGTATCATCATTTGTTATCTTTATTACAGTTTTGTTAACATCGTATTGTTATGATATGATGATGAATCCCATTAGCCAAATTATACATTTCTGATAAAAGTTTATGTACTAATATATTTTTTTTCCAGTGTAATCCTATCATGTTGGAGTTATGAATTTCATTATTTGTTGGCATTCAAAATGATATATCAAAATTCTGAAGTGAAATATATTCTTTATGGAATCTGTATATATGAATATATACATCTGCACCTGATAATTATCTAATAGGCAATGATATAGTCATATTGTCAAGTGTATAAATAGTGTTTCTATATTTTCCATGAGTATGGTTGTGATAGTCCATATGATGTTCAAATCCATGTTCAATTCATATTGGATACTATTATAGAATGTTGAGGATAACCATGAATCCCTATCATATACAATCATAAATTTTTTTCCATAAATCCCCTCCACATTACTGATGTATATCTATACAATTTGATCAAGTGAGAAGTAATCTGAAAAATAAATTTATTCAACTAAACCCATATCTTGTTATTCTATTAGGATTTCTTTATACGAACCATGAAAAAATAAATTTTGATGTTCACCTAATTTTTTTGTTACATGTAATGTTTATATCACCCCACTGGTCTTTTACATTTATACCTTCTCATGTTTACATTTTATCCATTATGATTTATATAACGAAATCTAATTCTTTATATTACCACATAAATAATTCTATTAGATATTTATATAAATATAAATGTATTCTCTTTTGTAAGGTAGATAATGTTGTGATTTGATCTTCAGTTGATATATCTTTATTATTCTAAAGATTTGATGGTTTTTATAGTTGTGAGACAAATATCACAACTATTTTTTTCCTCAATGTTTAACTCTGCGACTTTCCTTCTTTTGTTATCCTCCTTTTTATTGTATCTCCCTAATTTCCCTTTCATCTTCCTTAATCTTCACTAAAATAGATCAATGGGAAATCATTTGAGTAATTTAGGATGTAGTTCCTTCTATTATGATACAAATTTCCATCCTTTTCATGTTCAATAATACTAGAACATTATTAAAACACATCAAAATATTGATAAATTATCTTGTTTAATTATATAATCTTCCACTTTTTTGATTTCTCGAGTTGGTTTTGGATTGAGTATCTAGAATCATTGATTACCTATACCTGTCTTTGTTGGTTCATGTTGATATCCTTTTATGGGAATATATACTTGAGGAACTTATGGTCTGTTTAATTTCCACACATCACTATGTAGGTATAATACATCCAATTCAGTAATAAAATTATTATTTGAGTAAAATCTGTATAATGTTTTGGATAATTATATTCATGGACCTTCCGATATTCAGTGGAATAGGAAATAACAATATCATTTTGATCAGGACACAACAAAAGTCCTTTGAAGCATCACTATAGATCAGAAATATTTCCCCATATGTGTGTACTATGGGTATATGTTTAGTTATTAACCTCTTCTATATCCTATGGAATATCTATTCACAGTCATCATTCCAAAAAAATATTACACCATTTCGTGATCTCTTGGTTAGAATATTAGACTATCATAAAAGGTTACCCACAAATCTTTGAAAATAACCAGCTAATTTATGAAATATATTGATCTATATTTAATATTTTTTTAGTCCATTCCTCAAGAACCCTGGTATTCTAAGGATCAATATATAACCATTTTATTGTGATTATATACCCCAATAGTGATTCTTATTACAATAAAACTCAAAAATTTTATAATTTCAGAATAATTTATCATTTATCAAAGTCTTGAACACAATATTCAAATACTTATTATGTATCTCATTTCATTTATAGTACATTAGAATATCATCTTTATAGACTAACATTATTTTTTAATGGTCATAAAAAACACTATTTATTATATCCATAATAAAATATGTATTATTAATGAGTCTGAATAGAATCATTGTGAACTAACAGTGCCCATTCATTGTATTAAAATTGACATAGGAATATCCTCCTTTTGCATTAATTTATGGTAACTTAACTAAATACCCACAATGTATAGAAATTTATTCCCACACACATGATCAAAAAGATAATAATATAAGGGAGGCAATACTTATTCTTTATCAAGATCATGCTAATATAATATTAATTAATACATATACATATTTACGCATCCTTCTTTTTGAAAAATTTTATCGGTTATCCCAATAGTGAATCACAATGGTGTATAAAATTCTTTTCTAGATTATATTATAGCCTCTTATATTGTTATTCTATTCCAATAATGGCCATTTTATATGTGGTTTTTTCTATTAGTAGATCTCCAATTGTGATTTCAATTGAGAACCCAACTTAATTGTTAGAAGGGTGTCTAGAAAACAAATTGTGAATAAATCAATATATTCTTTTAAAATGGGAACACCTTCATGTTTTATAAAATCATTTCTCTTAATCATATGATCTAGATATGCTTACCCATAAGGAAATAATACCAATAATTGAAAATAAATTTATTATGTAGATTCACCCTCCTCCTAACACTTGTATAAAATTAGAGGATTCCTCTAATATGAATGTTATATTACAATATCACCATTGGATAGAATGGTTACTAAGAGAGAACAATATCCCTATGTTAAATATTGATATCATAGTGACCATATATAACTTTTTATTTACTCAGTTTATAGCTTATCGATCATTTTTACTTCAAATTCATGAGGATTATTAATTAATCAATATCAATATGGGTCTTCAATATTCCCCTTTAAATTTGCGGACACCATGTGAATTGGAACAAAATAATATCATGAATCATTGGACTTTAAAACCTAATGTCCCAATCTCTACTCCCCTTGATGAATTCTTGAAAATAGAAAAATAATTCTATTAAAATTATAAGAGTAAGTCATTTTATAAAAAAAAATTATTTTCCAACAATTTAAACTGTATGAATGTCAGAAAATAATATTGATATTAATACATGGATAATGGAGAAAATTCACATGCAACAACAATATCATCTAATTGATGTAAAATATTATTTGATACTTTTCCATGATCTCTAGAACATGCTCTTTGGTTCAAATGTATTCCAATGAATGGTCAACATGCTCTATGTTCTCCACAATAGAGTGTTACTTGTTAATAGAAATAATTTAACATGAATATTACACCAGATTATATTAAATATTCCTTAACATTTATTGCCACATTCATTCACTAATGACTAGAAAACATAACCATTTCATTCTTGAAGATATAAAATAATATATATAAATTGAGTTTCGACTTTTGAGGCCACAACACAGTAAAATTATAATAATCTAAGAGTGGTAGAATTATTACTCATGGATTTTTATGAAAGATTTTATAATATAATAAACAATGTACCTCCAAATGCTTACATTTGTTCCCTAAAATTTGATTAAAAATCAAAAACAATATGAACATAAATAAATAATGATTAATATTTATCATACCATTTGAAAAAATCAAGAGTTAATTTGATATAGATGAATATCAAATTTTTTACCAAAATATGTGACTATTCTAGGATTTAAAAAAATCATGCACCATGTTTAACTAAAAACACAATGTCTAGTCTTTATGGCATCAAATAGAGTATACTTCAAATGATACATTGAGACTCACATTGATTAAAAATCCATACCTACTAGTCAAAGGTAAACATAGTCTTTTGTTATATTTGGGGGATAACTCTCTAAATTCCTCCAATTAATTAGTTTTTTGTTACTAATGTGTATACCTTTCATGTCAGAGAGATATATAATTCATTGTTAATGTGATATCTAGTACCAAAAAGAATATATTCTAACGAATATTTGATATATCAAATTATCTACTCATTTGGATATAAATATAATCACAATATTGTTCTTTATTTCTATAAAAATAATGAAATTGATATACACAATCATATTGAGAGTGTTTTTTCATCACCATTAACATAATGATTGGTATTTAAAATTAATTTCATTAATTACATTGTCTTTATGATGTTATAAATCTTTTAATATAACCCCCATTGATCATTTTTATTCCAAATCAGTGAATTATTGAACTTTACCACTTGAGATCATCACCTTTTCTGATAAATTAAATATTTGTTCAATATATAATTGTTTCACAATATTTTTATTATGGAAGGAAAACATCACGTTAATCTAGAATTTATTTCGTTTAATTTGATAAAAATTCAATAGGAATATTTCTGTTGATTCTAACCCTACGATAATAGAAAATGTATCATCATAATCGAGAACCTCAATTAATGATTATTCTTTATAAAAAACAATCATTGTTCTAGGAAACCTCATATTTCCCAGTGACATTGTTCTAGATATCTATTTTCAACAAATTACATTATTATCATTTATACATGAAACCAATATCATGAGTCATTATTTTCAGTCTTATTAGATCTTATTTTATAAATGAAATTCCTTTACCATGTTGTATATCCACATTTACACTCTTTTGTTCAACATTAAAAATTTGGGATCATTTATTATTAAATCTCAATATTTATTTAATTTACAACCCCTTTATATGGAATCTAGGATTGTTTTAATGCTCAACATCAATTTTATTTTTATTCATAATGTATCCTCTTATCTCTAAGCCTTCTTCATTAGTGGATTTTTTGAACACATCAAGAGATATATGAAAACATTGTCAAATATTTAGGATCTCTTCATGTTTTTCAATATTTTATTCAATGGATTTATCAATTATGGAATCATTGAGAAATGAATTTTCCTAGGTTTTAATATTTTACCTAAAAATGACATTAAATTACTTAATAATATAACTGGGGATCTTATTATAGAATTGGAAATAGCTTTTACTAAGTGTATACCTAAAAAATATGCATTTTCCACCCTTCTAATGAAATATTACAAAAACATTTATATTGAAAATTCATGGGATACTGAATACTTTTAAATAATAAATTAATGGATTTTTATAGACCATAACACATGTGGTGTTTTTATATATTTGTACTGGATGAAGAACTTATTTATAATGTAGTCTTATTTGTTTTGTCATGATATGACCCATCCATCCAAGACCCCTCCTAGGTGGCTATAAAATTATTGTGCTACACTAATATATACTCTATTAAGATATGGGATGATGACTAGCATCATATAGGATTATCATACACTGATTAGAGGATTTAAACAAATGTTTGTGTAAAAAATCGAAACCTCCATCCATGACATAATAAAACAGATATATAAATAAAACAGACTAATATATATATATATATATATATATATATTGCGTGTGAAAATTATAATATCAAAAAATAAAAACTATTAAATTACTTATAACAAAAAAGGGAAAATTTAAATTACTAATAAAAAAAGAAATTCATCATAAGTAGGAAAAAAATTTGTTCCTTCATGAATGATATATCCATACATGAATTCCTCCTGTTAATATCACATTTTTATTCAAATAAGCTCCAACAACATGTTGTTCACCAATGTATCCACATGGTGTCATCCTCTAACATACCAGAATAAATCCACATCCACTATTACCATATCTAAACCCTATATTTAATTCATATACAAAAGCTAAGTTAGAATAAGACCCATACATGGGTGAGTATAAGTATACACTGCAAGATGGCCCAAAAACATAATTAAAGGATAAAGAAAAAAATTAGTCTCAAACCACACAACAAAAGAGATTTGGTGGTTATTCATGAAATGATCCAAAAATTCAAAACAAAAAATCATAGGGACATTGATAAGTCACATTAATCTCCACTCAAATCCATGATGATCATATATCATGGGCCATTAAGTATGATCATAGTACCAGAAATAACACATTGTATAATTCTAATAAACTAAGGGTAAGTCACACCAGGAAGGTATCTTAGAGGTTCCTGATATGTTAAAAGTTCCAATTAAAATGATCTGCTCAATCTTGTCTCCAAACATCCACTATATTCCATAAAGGGGAACCCACTCCTTGCATAAACTATCCAACACATCATTAGAGCATTTCATTCTTTTTTACATCAATATGGTGTCATTATTCATTAAATACATAAGGTAATTAGCCCCTTGACCCATGATATAATTAAGTTTTAGGATTAAAAACCATTTATATGATGACAACTCATGATATAAGAGATATCACATCACCTTATAGAAACCAAACTGGGGGACTAATTCCCCCCAGGGATTATTATCGATTCAGGAGATAACCAACCCAAATTTAATACCATCACAAAATTTAGTCCAAAACAATTGTGGATGAATCTGAATTTTTATATAGATAACTAAAACACCATGTATTTCACTGAAGACATAGTCGATTATGGTAGCTAAAAAAAATTTGGTGAAGAAATTCTAAATTTATTTGAATCATGGAGGGACCGACACATTTATAACATGTTCTAAGTAGAATAGAATGAGTGCCTAAACCATGGTGAACACTCTGATCATACTACATGAATCTTATCAATGGAAAAATGGATCTAAATACAATAATATCTTATCCCCCTTGATAAGGTTATCTAATGAACACAAAAATTTACTCTGGTTATCTGCTTAAAAAAATACACATGATAGGTTATGTATATTTTTAAAATGGTCCCATGGTGAGGATGTAATAGAAACATGAAACATAGGTGAATATAAAGACACATGGAGTACTATAAGAATTCAATATTCTACTTTGAGTTAGTGATATATTCCTCTGTAAAGAACATTCACTCTATGTTTACTAATGAAATCCTTCTATGTTTAGGTTAGGAAGACTCGACCGGGAGCACCACAGTTCTTTCGTGGACTGGCGCTTAGGTCATCCTTCACAGCCGTACGATGAGCCAAATCGGAAGGCATGCCTACATCATCCTCCCATCCTTCCTACACTATGGGAAAAAGTTATCTATCCAATATCTGGGGGATAAATGTTAGGAGGAACGACATGTCTTCCCCCTTATCCTTACACTGTAGAAGAGCACATGGTTAGGTTCTCCAATTTTTTCATTCGTAATCTGTTGTCTTATAGTATAGTAAAAATATATTTTATAGGAGAAAGATGTTTTTATGCTATATAGTGTTTCATTATAAATAGTGGATGAGGGCACATCCCATGTAGTTTTTAATTGTTAATAATTATGATATGTGGTTATAATGATATACATGTAAATAATAATTCTCTATATTATATTTATCAAACCATATTTTTATCTATAATTGGGTGTATTAGTCATAAGAATTCCTTTTTTTATTATATATCACGATTTTTTTCATTTTATATATTGAAAAAAAATATGTTGAAATATGTTCCGGATGAGTTAATATAAATTGGGTGGATCATAATTGATATTAAATTAATGGATAAATAAAGAAGGATTTTTACATTTTTAAATAATGGATGTAGATATTTATAATCTTTTTATTAAATGAAATTATCCAACTAATTCGTGGTCCATTTATGTTTTTGGTTCACTTCATTTAAGGTATTTAATGAATGATATATCAACTATAAACATTGATGAATCAATTATGGTACCTTTTCGTGAGATATAATGAAACTGGTGGTTAATTACATAGTAAGTTTTCAGATGACATTTTTTTGAGACATTAACTTCCTTCTACATTGGTAAATTGAAATATTTCAAGATGTTAATCTTTGTCTTTAGTAAATGTCACATAATTTTACAAAGAAAGACGCCTAAATGTTCACAAACAAAGTGTAAATAGAATATCAGTTAAATTCAATATAACTTTACTATCTAGAATAAATATTATTCTCTATAACATGAAATAATATATATTCCAGTTTTGTTCATATATTTATTTCAATCAAGAGTTATATTATTATTTCTAATATATAATGACATGAATAATAAATAAATATTATCTTCCATCTATGAAAATATAATATTTATTAACCACATAATTATTATTCAAAATGAAATAAATAAATATATTTGTCCAGTAACATTAATGATATAATAAATATTTATATTATAGTTTGTAAAAATGATATTAATTTATTTATTTAATGAATAATAAAATGATAATTATTTATTAGAAAAAATATTTACTATTCTAGGTTAAATAAATTCTTATAAGGCATCATAGTTGATTTTTTGGGCTAGATAGATATGATCCGTTTTTATTAAATTTAATTTAAATTATTGAATAACACTTTCATTAAAAATTTATACTTATATATCAATGGGTGATCATAAATCTTAAAATATAATATTATTCTTGTTATTCATAGACATGAGGTTTACAAAGAATAAAAAATTTAGTTTTTTTGATATCTGTAATTAATATATATTTATATTTATGTATATAACCCTAAATATATCATTTATATGTTTTTTTGAATTATTGTACACACAATATTCTCTCGTGGAAACTCGCTCAGGTCTGATGAGAAAATCTCAAGAATGATCTAAAAAAGTGGTGATGATCTTCTTCATCCATCTCAAGATCGATAGAACCCTAAATAATCTATGAAGACTCAAAGTATTATTATTATGATCAATGGGGAATGGAAATTATAATCAGTATATCCATGTTAACTCATGGAGTTTGATTTTTGACTTTCTGAAAACTATAGATAATTTTTTGATAATACATGATAAAATCCTATTTGGACTCATCATCACATCAATGGTGTGAGAATAAGGTTATCTAAACTCATAATAGAATAATGAATTTTCAAGCCGAGGTAATTCTTTTTATGGAAATTAATTATACTTATTTTTCAATATATCCTAATTTTTTATATATAAGGGTTTCATCCAAATTTTTCTGTGCATTAATTTTGTCAAATGACGGGAAACATAGTTTTTCATAGACTAAACCACTTTATTATTTCCAGTGAAATTTGAGTTGTATTAATGTGGTTAAATATTAATTAATTATTATTTATTATGTGTCAATCAATAATTATTTTTTATTTTTAGTTTCACATTAATTTGATTTTTATTCTTTAATAAAAAATTTAAGTAAATACGATCTTTAAATTTTATATGACTAAGAATAGAAAAATAAATTTTTACTATCACATAATAAGGTGCTAAGTATTTTTGTTGAGTGAAATTGATACATAATGTTTAATAGAATTTTACATGTCTTGTTCCAATGGTCATCCATAGTAGGACGAGTCATTTAAATCATGAAATGACGTATTAGGGGTTAGGTAGGTGGCGTCTTTGTAACACCCTGAGATTTAATGAGATATACTCCTTTTAATTTATTTTATATCTTCTGTTTTATGCTACACCAAGATTACCTTGAAGTATAAGAAATAATATACTTGTCTTGTGTTACACGCAAGAGCGACCTTCCTCAATAGTTTGTGTGGTACACAATACCGAGTTTCACTAAACAATGATATATTATAATATTATTATAAAATAGCTATAATGAATAGTATTAACCTAATTTTAAATTTTATATCATTATAATTCATCTTACAAATTTTCTATAACATGGTATGGGAACAAAATCAATTATCCGTATAAATGAATTATTTTTCAAAAAATACAGTTTCTCTCCCTTTTGATGGCACACCAATTTTAAATATAATTTTTGAAAAGTTTATAAGTATAATTTGACAAAATAAATTAATTTTTTTGAATGAGGATATAATAATTTAATTTGTGTCAAATTTTCATATATATATGATAACATTCATAATTAAATGAATAGTAAAAATACGCTAAATTTTGCTTAAAAGAATCTTTTTTCATCCAGATAATTTATATGGTTAAATTATAATATTGAACTATTTTAAAGTATAAATAGAATATTTTTAACCATTAATATAATTTATTTCATAATCATTAATTTTACAATGAATTCATATGTAAAATCATTTCAATCTTTTGCAATGTTTTAAATAAAAAACCATTTTTTCAACAATGGGATTAATTTTAAATTAAATTTCTGAATCTTCTGTGTCTGAAAATTAGGTGAATGGATTCCATATTATGAATCATTAGGGTCAAAATATGTTTATAGGATACTTTTATTTTTTGGCATTATGAATAGTAACTAATGTAAATTTTATTTACCACAGTTAAAGGTAAATCAGGTAATTAAGGGTAAAAATAATACTATAAAATTAAAATAACACTTGTATTAATATAATAGGATGATTATATTTCGTCTTTAAAAATACTTGGGTTGAAATTAAAT
This sequence comes from Viscum album, assembly GCA_963277665.1. Classification (NCBI taxonomy): domain Eukaryota; kingdom Viridiplantae; phylum Streptophyta; class Magnoliopsida; order Santalales; family Viscaceae; genus Viscum; species Viscum album. The sequence goes on from OY728152.1 coordinate 1,773,695,263, forward strand.
ATTTTAAAACCCACTTGGATGTGATTAAGTCCTTTAATTTATTTTATTTAATGGAAAGTGAAATATGCCTCTCTAAAACTCTAATAATTAAATTATTTTTAATATAGGGTTATACAGAATATAAATTATAATATAAATAATCATTTTAAAGATAATTTTATTTTATTTATCATGATAATTTATTTGTAATTTTTATAAAATATATAATTACCTCAATAGATTATAAATTAATGATGATGAGATTATTTATTTAGCGAAAAATCAATAATAATGTATATATTAAAATAATAATACCCACAAGAAGACCAAAAAACATGACCAAAACTTATTTTTAGAATATATATAAACCATATGTATCCAATTATATTCATTTGGTCAATTTTAAGCCTTATAAAAATATTTTTACATTTATATTATATTATTTTAAATGATGTCAAAGTTGTCACCTTAATAATTTAATAAACATAACATTTTAAAAGTTTGGTTTTTTAGAAGATAAATTTGACTAAATGTATTCTTATGAACTATATTAAATTTATCTTCATCATTTTATTTTATTTTTAATTTTTATGCAATAAATAAGTATATTATTAATTATACAAAAATGTTGTGGTAATAATTTTATTAAGAGAAATATCAAATAAATGGTTTTAAAAATATTAAAATAAATATTATATGATATAATTATATTTGTCCGAAAATTTAATAGATAAATATGACATGTTAGGAATCTATTAAATTTTTTGGTTTGACTCTATCATATGTTTGGGTTTTATTTAAAATCGAATAAATGAATAGCGTCAAAATTGATACTATTTATATTTTATAAATATAACATATTATTAAATTGTTTAAAAATCACAAAAATATTTAAAAATTCAAAATTGAAATTCATATTTTCTAAAATGTTATAATGTATCCAATTATGGACAATTCACACCAAATATGTAAGTATTTATAAGTATCTAAAATTTATAATATTATTACCACAAATAAGATTAAATAGATTAAATAAGGATAAATCAAATTGATAAGGTTTAATATAATTTCCAAACATGTATAAATTTTATTGGATATTGATATTACAACCCTATATCATCTAATATTCTAATTTGATATAGTTTGGAGGGTTTTAAGTGGGGTTTTTGTTTATTATAAATTAATATTTTTGAGGTTTCCAAAAGCGCCCCTCTCCTCTCTTATTAAAGGGAACCCCCACCCTCTTCCATTCAATATATTTTAAGCCTTCATGATCTGAAAAACCCTGAAAATTACACTTCTAAACCACTCATGTTATATTATAGTGGTTCTGGTCTTCTCAAAATACCAACTCTAGTGCCATATGAGGATGCTTAAAAGAGGCACGTCAAGGAAAAGGTAATCTCTTATAATGATTCCTCCTTGTTTCTTTCTTCTTCTAATTCCTCTTCATTAGTTGTTTCATTATAAATTAATAACATAAGTATCACTAATATAATTATATGTCATTATAAATATAAAACTACCATATTTCAACTTATATCCATCCTTTGAAAAATGAAATCATTGCGCGTGCGTACGATCGGCTTACCGTCTCCACACCATGGTGTAATCTATTATTCCACCACCACTATACATGGATGGATATAATGGTGGAAATAATAACTATATATTTTTATTATAAAATCATACTTATTCGGAGATATTATACTATCCAATCCAATTCCATTTAATAATCATGGGAACGATATCATTGCTCGTGCGTATGTACGGATTATCGCCTCCACGACACGATGAGATTCATTATCCATGTTAACCATTCAAGAATGATTAGAAAGTATATATAATAAATAATCATGAAATATATGACATAATATTAATACTATATTTATTTATATGTTATTTACTTACATCCATTCATTTTAATAAGGAAACGAAAACAACGTTCATGCGTACGTATGGCCTACCGTCTCCATGAACGGTGTATTTAATTCCATTTATCGATGTATTATATTTATATATAAATATTATATTCTGAATATATATTATATATAAATCATGTTTTACATTTTGTATGTAAGTAATAATGAGATGAGTAAATATATTAATAATTATAAGTCAAAACACGCACGACTAATGAAACGATTTTACAGAAAACACTGCTTTAACATGGAATTGACAAATGAACAGGTAAAAAAATGATGTAATTGAATCATATATGATATAATAAATATTATTATGTTTCTGTTAAGTTTTAATAATAATTTTATACCCACTATATTGTAGTCTTGGACACATACATATGAAATTGTACATAAGGTAAGGGGTAATTACTCAAATCCTGTTCTTATCCATGACTGTTTCTTCATAAGAATTTACTGGGGTTATATTTTTCATCCAAGTCCATGTTTTAAGAAAAAAATTCCACAATGTTTTTACTATACATGCATGTATGTTTAAAGTAATGTTTACCTCTTTTGGATTTTTATTATGTGGTATGGAACTAATCTTTCTTTTGTTTACCATTTGAGGTACTGTTTGACTTTTATTTCAAAAGTATGAGAAAAATGATTTTTTAACTTATATGGAATGAAAGGATTTTTATGGTTTCATAACACCTTATTTTCATGAGGCTTCCTATACATGATTTCATGATTATTTTCAACAATTTTTTTATATAAATATCATGTAATTTTGAGAAAAGAAAATTATTTTGAAGAAGAACACATAATTTCTTCAAGAATTAATTTCAAGTTTTTTATCAAAACAATTTTCCATTTAAGATGACATTATTTAATATTTTTATATTTCAAGTATAGTGTATCAATTATTTATATGGTTTCATTTTTTTTATAATGAAATGATATCCATTTATTCTATTTGGATTATGTTATGATGGGATGATGTTTACGAAACAAGTTTTATTCATTAGGTTATGATGAATGTTTTTTGTTTATTTTGTGGCACACAAAATAATGATTTCATTATGAGATGGGTGGTACCTATATCTCACTCTAATTCATTGGGTAAATATTTATATCTCATGAGATATACATGGTGGGAACGACAAGTATAATCTGGTTTAGTAATATAGGGCGAGAACGACAAGTAAACCCGGTTCAGTAATGGACTTTGTACACTATAATGGTCATGGAAGCCATGACTTGGATACTATGGAAATCATATCATGTGCTTAATGGTTTTCCACAATTACATGTTTTATTCCCATGTTCTTTTATCATGATTAATGTTTTTTTGATCTATGCCTTAAATATTGCCATGATTTTTCTCACGACACACGATTTGGATGTTTAAACTTTGTGTTCACATTTTTATGTTCAAATATATATGTTTTTTATTTTCTCCATGCTTACCCTTAATGAGAATTAGATCTCACCGTTTTTATGTTTTCTTTTTCCCATGATATAAAAAAAGGTTTTAGGTAAGAAAAAAAATAGGGGAAGATCTTTATGGGAGACATTGATGATATTTCACCTTCATCTGATGATTTTGTTCCAGGTTTTCAAAGAAAATATACTATTACAGCCCATGGATGTCTGTTTTGGTTATGTATTATGTATTCTAAAAAAGTAATGTAATGTCCATGTACATCAAGAATTTGTATCTACAGTTGGTATTAGAGGAAATGTTTATATATCCTTTGAAAACTAAGATGCAAAATCATTAGTGAGATCCCTATAGATATTTCTAATGTATGTCTTGGGATGTCCGTAATGTTTTCTATAAGTATAGGTTATAGTCCTCGAATTACGAGTACGATATTATAATTAAACCTAAGATGTTAGATATTGAAGTTACTTTCCCTTTATTATGTTGTTCTCCTTGCATGATTTTTGCCTCTCACACTATTCTTTTTTAGGTTTTAGATGATGGATGGAACTCGGAGAAATCGTGTTGATAATTGTAATAGAAAATGTAATGATAGTACTCCTGATCAAACCAATGTTATGAGAGATAGAGTAGAAAATGTTATTTCTATACTTACACAATATATGAATCATTATGGACTTCCGAATGTGTAGGGAATAGAACAATATTCTATTGAGCCCTTTATGAGGCAACGTCCAACTTCTTTCAGTGGGTCTTCTGATCCACTTGTTGCTGAACAATTGATCAGTACCATTGACAAGATATTTTCCATACATCGCTGATCTGAACATAAAAAAGACATTATGGATGTTTACCATTTAGAAGATGAAGCAGACCTGTGGTGGACTCTAATTAAGAATACAAGCCCATGAGATGAAATTGAATCCATGGAATGTGATGAGTTCAAGATCTTATTTTTCAATAAGTATTTTCCTCATATTTTTCGAACGAAGATGGAAAAGGTGTTCCATGAGCTTAAGAAAAAGGATGATGAATCTGTTGGTATATACAAAGTGAATTTTACAAGGCTTTCAAGGTACGCATCGGGATTTATCATCCAACCTGAAAGTAAAGTTGATCGATTCTTTAGTGGCTTAAAACCAAGTCTTCGAAAGGAATTAGCTATAATAATATTCCGTATCTATTAATATATTCTATGTTGATCAATAAAGGTATAACTAGAAGATTATGTTAAATATCCATCTCATGGTTTTGACAAGAAACGAAATATGGAGTTTAATGAGAAATCTCCAAACTATAGTGAAAAGAAGACAAATGTTTTGTTATTATCAATGTGTGGAAAAAACATGGTGGAAATTGTATTAAAGGGACTAGTAAATGTTTTAAGTGTGGAAAATAAGGCCATCGAGTAGGTGAGTGCCAAAGTAATGGGAAAAATGTAGCTAATGATGTGAATAGAGAAAATTCTTTAAAGAACCCAACACCAACACTTCAATACTACAAGTGTTGGTAAATGGGGCATAATGTTATCCAATGCCCTAATCAAAGGGTTAATGATGATCTAAATCAACAACCTCTTAAGGAAAAGGGCAAAGGGGAGTCACATGTGATCACTATTGGTGATGTTGAATATGACAATGAAGTGGTGGAAAGATTAAGTGTTCATGTAACGGGATTCCAAAATAGTGTAGTGGAATCTCATTTTTACTCTCGTGAAATATTGGAATATCTATATATTTGTTTATTGTTGTTTTAAAAAATTGTTTGGTACTGGTAACCATGAAAAGTGATTGAAATATTTTTTGAAAGAACCATATATGCGCATAAGGATGGTATAAAGAGATAATGATGTTTTTGATAGTATTAATGATCTCATGACTGATACAAGTACAAAGTGATATCATAGTTTGAGTATATAGAAATTTTGGGATTTTGGTATGTGAAGAGTGTTAACTTTTTACAGCATTCATTTCTTCACAATGATTCTCTAGTAATTCATGATTCATGAGAATAAATGATTAAGGAATCCACATATCTGGAATGTGACCAAAAATATATATCTTATGAAATATGGTGGGTAAATGATGGTACTCACAAGCTCGGCAGATAACCTTTCTAGTAATCATTTTCTTTATACGATGATATTGGACAGAAGTATTTTCGATAAGCCTAATTATTGTAATGGATTAAGTTGGATAATAGATAGTATAGTTTAAGGATAAAACTTTTTTTCATGAATGTTATAATAGTATAGTTTTAGAAAAAAGGAAAACATGTAGGACATGCGACAACCCATCACATCGGTCAAGGATGTGGAAATCAAACCCACAACCGAAGTACGACAGAACTTTATCTCCTGCCACTGGCCTACAGGATGTCCCTGGTTGGTAGAAATTAGTTTTATTTTATTAAGTAGTAGGATATATGATGTATAAGTCCATTTTTGGAATCATATATGGTTAATATCACCAAAAATGGACTTATTTATATTTAATAATTTTTGCTAGCATTTTTGTGATAAAGATAGATAGAATGACCTATCATTATATCGCATGATCTGGTAACACTTCAAACATGACAAATTCAACTTCATTTCATTATATAAGATATGAAGTGGAAATTTTTCATAGGAAGGAATAATGTTGATATAACACTAAAATAAAGTACGTATTACAGTATATGCAACAATATACTTGACTTCTATTAGACGCAAGAGCAACTTTCCATGATAGCTTGCCTGGTAGGCAATACTAAGCTTCACTAAACAATGATATATTATAATATTATTATGAACTAGCAGCTATGAATAGTATTAACCGCATTTTTTAATTTTATAATATTATAAATCGTCTTACATATTTTCAATAAAATGTTACGATAACAAAATCAATTTTTCGTATAAATGAAGTATTTTTTAAAAAAATGTCGTTTTTCTCCCTTTTGATGGTGCACCAATTTTAAATATAATTTTTTTAAACATTATAAGTTCAATTTGACAAAATAAACTAATTATTTTGAATTAGGTTATAAAAATTTACTTTGGATAAATTTTTCATATTTTTATGATAACTGTCATATTTTGATGAATAGTATAAATACTCTAACTTTTACATAAAAGAAACCATTATCATTGATATAATTTATATGGTTAAATTTAAATATTTAATGGTTTTAAATCATAAATATAATATATTTTTTCTGTTTTATATAATGTATGTCATTATAATTAATTTTACAATGAATTCATAAGTAAAATCATTTCAATCTTTTGTAATGTCTTAAACATAAAACCATTTTTTCGATAACATGATTAATTTTACATTAAATTTCTACAAATTATATATCTTGAATTTGTAAAAATGGATTCCATTTTTGGATTGAGTAGTTTTAAATTATGTTAATAGGATACTTCAATTTTTTGGCATTAGAATATTAAATACGGTAAATTTTATTTACCACATTTAAAGGTAAATCGGGTAATTAAATGTAAAAATAATGTTAAAAAATTACAATAACACTTGTCTTAATATAATTGGATGATCAGAGTTCATCTTAAAATATAATTTGGTGTCAATTATATCTTTTGGAAGCCACTTGGAAGAGATTAAGACCTCTAATTTAATTTATTTAATGGAAAGTGAAATATTTCTCACTCAAACTCTAATAATTAAATTATTTTTAATATAGGGTTATATAAAATATACAATAAATTATAAATACTAATTTTATAGCAAAAATATTTTTATTTATCATGTAAATTTATTTGTAATTTGTACAAAATATATAATTACCTTAATAGATTATACATTAATGATGTAGAAATTATTTATTTACTGAAAAATCAATAATATAGTTTTTATTAAAATAATAATAACTATATAAAACTCAAAAACATGAAAAACACTTATTGTTATAGTATTTCTACACCATAAGAATCCATGTTTCTAATTTTGGACCATTTGGAGCCTTACAAAATAGATTATGACATTTATATTATTTTATTTTAACTGATGTCGAAGTTGTCACCTTCATAATTTAATAAACATAACATTTTAAAAATGGGTTTTTTAGAAGGTAAATTCGAAAAAATGTTTTCTTATGAATTATATAAGATTTATATTCTTCATAGTATTTTATTATTAATTATTATGCAATAAATAAGTTGGCTAATTAATTATACAAAAATGAGGTAGCAATAAATTTATTAAGAGAAATATCAAATAAATAGTTTTAAAAATATTAAAATAAATATTATATGATATAATTATTGATCTGAATAAATTTAATATAAAACTAAGACATGTTAGGAATATATTAAATATATTTTTTCAACTCTATCATCTTTTGGGATTTTATTTAAATTCAAATAAATGAATAGTGTTAAAATTGATACTATTGATATTTTAAAAATATAACATATTATTAAATTTATAAAAATCACAAAAATACATATAAATTAAAAATTTAAATTTATATACTCTAAAATTTCATAATGTATCTAATTATAGATAATTTACAACACACAAGTAAGTATTTATAACTATTTAAAATTTATAATATTATTACAACAAATAAGATTAAATAGATTAAATAAGGATAAATCAAACTGATAAGGTTTAAAATAATTTCCCAACATGTCTAAATTTTATTTTCTGATGAAATTAAAACCCTATATCATCTCATCTTCAAATTTGAGTCATTTTGGAGGTTTTTATGTGGGTTTTGACTTTATTATATAATAATATTTTTGAGGTTTCCAAAACTGCCCCATACTCTCTTATAAAAAGGAACCCCCTCCCTCTTATCTTCACTCCATTTTAAGGCTTAAAGCTATCCAACCCCTTCAAATCCCTATTCTCAACCACTCTAGTTATATTTTAAAGGTTATGGTCTTCCCAAAAGACCTACTCTTATGCCCTAAGAGTAATTTTAAATGAGGCACGTCGAGGAAGAGGTAATCTCTTCTACAGATTCTTTTAAGTTTCTTTCTTCTTATACTTCCTGTTATTTATTTTGTTTCATTACAATTTAATAACATAATAATCTCTAATATAATGATATGTTATTATAAATAATAAACAACCCTATTTTACCTTATATCAATCTTACGAAAAATGAAATCACCATGCGTGCATATGTATGTCTTATCTTCTCCATGTCGTGATGTAATCTGTTTTCCACCACCACCATACATGGATGGGTATATTGGTGGAAATAATGGCTATATATTATTATTATAACATAATATTTAATATGAGATATTATATCATCCACACCAATTAAATTCAATAATTATTGAAATGATATCATCGCTTCTGTGTACGTACGGATTATCGTCTCCATGACGCGATGAGATTAATTCTCTATGTTAACCATTCAACAATGATTATGAATTATATATAATAAATAATAATGAAATATATGACATTATAATTATTCTGTATTAATATATGTGTTATTTACTTACTTCCATTCAATTTAATAAGGTAACAAAAATAGCATTAATGCGTACGTGCGACCTACCATCTCCATGAACTGTATATTTCATTCTATTTATCGATCAATTATATATATATATATATATATATATTATTTTGAATATATATTATATATAAATCATGTTTTACATTCTAGAAGAAAGTAATCATGATCTATGTAATCATATTAATAATAATAATTCAAAACATGTACGACAAATGAAACAGTTTTACCCAAAACACTACTTTAACATTAAATTGACAAATGAATGTGCAATATAAAGTCATAAGGGAATCATATATGATTTCATAAATATTACTATGGTTCTATTGCAAGGTAATAACATTTTTGAACGCACTATATAGGAGACTCAGACATATACAAAAGATATTGGACACAATGTAAGGGATAATTATCCTAATCTCGTTTTATCTGAGATTTTTTATTCGTAAGTATTTACTGGGATTATATTTATCATCCATGTCCATGTTTTATAAAAACAATTGTCATAAAGTTTTCACTATTTTTCCATTGATGATTAAAGTATGTCTACCTCTTTCTTACTTTTACTATGTGGTATATAATGAATCATTCATTTGATTACCATACGAGGTATATTTTGACTTTTCTGGAAAAATTATGTGAAGAATAATTTTTTTAACTTATATGTCATGAATGGATTTTTACAGTTCCTTAATTCCATATTTCCATGATTTTCCTCTATACTATATCATGATTATTTTCAAAACAAAATCGTTTTCTTTTAAAATTGCATCGCATTTTGAGAAAATGAAATGATTTTGAAGAATAAAGGATATTTTCCTCAATAATTCATTTCAAGTGTTTTATCAAAACTATTTTCCGTGTAAGATGACATTTTTTAATATTTTTATGTTTCAAGTATAATCTCCTGATTATTTACATGGTTTAATTTTTCTTATGCTGAAATGATATCTTTTTATTCTATGTGTATTATGTTATGATGGGATGATGTTTATGAAGCCCATTTTATTCATTGGATTATGATGAATGATTTATGTTTTTTTTGTGAAATATGAAAGAATGATTTCATTTTGAAATTGGTGGGACCTATATCTCCCTACAATGCATTGGGTACAGATTTATATCTCATGAGAATGAAATGGATGGAATGAAAAGTAAAATCTAGTTTAGTAATATAGGTATGGAAAGAAAAGTAAACCCAGTTTAGTAATGGACTTTGTCTACTATGATGGTCATGACAGCCATGCCTTGGCTACTCTGGAAATCATATCATCTTCTTAATGGTTTTCCACAATTACATGTTTTATTAACATTGTATTTTATCATGAATAATGTTGCTTTGTGATGTATTCCTTATATACTGACAATATTTATTTCACGACACATGTTTTTGATGTTTAAACTCTATGTTCATGTTTTATGTTCAAATGTATATGTTTTTTTTATTTTCTCCTTGCTTACCTATACTGTGAATTTGAGATCACCCTTTTTATGTTTTCTTTTCCCCAGGATATAAATATATGTTTTATGTAAGAAAATATATGGGAATATCATTATAGGAGATGTTGAATATATTTCACCATGATTCTAATATTTTGTTTCGTGATTCTAAAGACACTTAACTATTACGATCATTGGGTGTCTGTTTTCAATATGTATTAAGTATTCTGCAAATGTAATGTTATTTCCATGTACATAAATCTTTTGTCTCTATATTCATAATGTGCAATTTTATTATTTATAGTCGATACATGTCATTACATCATCATATAATGTGTAGTGGTAATACATACCTAATAACCCCACAGATTTTAAACCCCATGGTAATTCTAGAAGTCAAGCAGTTAATGTAAAAAATATTTAATTAATATATCAAAATGATTTTATTCCAACCAAATAATGATGTATCATAAGTAGAACATGATTTTTATGGGTTATACACATCATGTATCATTTAAATACCCACATGAAATACACACAATGTCCCATGGTATATAGTGCAAGTCGAATGTAATGAATCATTCATTTTGTAGACGGATGTACACACCATATAATTTGGTCCAAATCGTGTAGGGAACATTCCTAGATTACTGAATTGTTCGGGAGAACAAACAAATAGAATTAATTTTTTAAATACATTTTTAACTATATGGAATATAGATGGATATACAAATTTTCTGATTGGGTTTTCTACACCAATTACACCCTGTGTGATTTTAATAGAGTTTATGCAATATTAATTTCATTGTTAAATAATAACTATATTATTCAATAGATACACAATATTCATGATAGTCATACATGTTTTGTAACTCTTTAGAATGCCCAGTGATAGATTCCATTTATATTTAATGCACGCCTAATAATCAGTACTAAAACACAAGCTATGTGTCTTGTCTCACAAAACAACACACCATGTATATCATTGAATACCATTTAGGTATACAAACTATATAAGTACATTGTGAAGGACAAGATCCATATGAATTTTCAGTCTTAATCCATGTTGCATTATGGTACATGTTCTCTGACAGTAAAACATTAGGAATGGGCTTAAAAAGCTGTTTAAGGATGCCCATCATGTCACAATTAGTGTACACTAAGAAATTAATTAATATCAAATTAAAATTTAATATTTCCATTACTTAAAATTTCAATGGATGGGAATATCAAGACAATTTATTTGGATAATTAAGTGAAATAAATTAATTAATTACTATCGTAATTAATATATTATTTATAATGATTTATAAAAATAATGTATTAACCTAAATAATTTCTTTCTAGATTAAATATGTTGTTATTGCATGAATATATGGTCAAGTCCTTAACCATACTATGTATGTATTTGTTTCATATTAAATATTACTATTAATTTTATGTGTTTTTATGATAAATTTTATTATAATATAAAATATTTGATATATGTATTATCATTTCTTCATTTTTATGTATGGGAATGTATAACCTGAGTATTCTTTATGTAACACCAAACCTATCGTTCCCCTCACATATTTTCGAGTGAGAATTTGTGAATTAAAAATTCCCAGTCCAGAGGAGATTATTCCAGACTCAAAAAATGTGAAACAATACTACAAGATAAACAAGTTAAGGGTGTAATGTTATAACTTTATGAAATACCTTATTAGTAAGTTATTCCCTTGGTGTTAGGGGTATATTTTTCATATACTATATAAAACAACATGTATTTAATTCTTGTTATTATATCATAAGTTTATTTTGTTTATCAAGCACATTGTTATTTATATATTTATGTAATGTAATGTTTATTTGATATATAAATGTGATCACCTGATTTAAATTAAATAATAAGCATGATATGATAAAAAAAATTAAAATTTATTATATAATGAAAAATCCTATGACAAATCAACAATCACTTGAGATCATCTTCCATAAGGCCCAATGCACATTCTCAATCACTGCGGGCTAGGGACAATCACATAGAATATTAAAAAACATAGATAGAAACAGTTTCTTCCATGGTAAAATAGCATCACCATTCCATATAATTACACTATCACACCCATATCATCTGAGTAAACAGTAAAAAAATTGTTTTTTTGGATATGGGTTTTAATAGGAATAAATATACTTGGTGTAACAATTAAATAGGGTTGTACTTTTATTTTGAATATATTGAATAATTGTTTTACCAAAACGAAATAAATATACATTTATATTGATGACACTATTTTTAATCTTCCCATGGTTCTATCGGATCATGCCCCTATAATTAGGGTTTTAATTTTTTACAAAATAATAAGAAATCAATTTCATTTTCAGAATATTTAGGTATATGATAATGGTATTCTTTGAGTAGTTTGGGCATAATGGTTAAGAAGACGCATCACCATTCCTGGTATCATATATATATAGTGGTTCATTATTTAAAATATTATCTATCAATCTAGTATAATAGTCTTACAATATATCATGAAGGGTTTTATGATTATTAAATTTTGATCATTCAATTTGATTTGAGTATCAATGATCAATGAAATGGCAATTTTAATTAAATTTATAAAAATAAACATGAAATTATTACAACTAAATTATAGGATATTGAGATGGAATATAGGTTGTGATATGAGAGATTTTTTTAATAAAATTAGATAATGAAACCAATGTATTTAAATAAATAAATAGAGGAATATATAATTATATAAAATAAAACATTAAGCGCGATGATGTGGTTTTCAATAATGATTTGAATAAAGATGATAATATTGTTTCGTCCCATTTAACTAACCATTTGGAATGTATATTTCATGATAAGATGGGTTTCTTTTCTAGGATTAGTGAAGGTCCTATAATTTTTAGAAATATACCCAGGTTGGTGAGGGATGACGCTAATGTAGTTATGATAATTATCCTGAGTGAGGAGGAAATAAAAGAGGTTGTGTTCCACTGGATGTCAAGTAGTAATGTTAGTCTACAAATGTTTCTAAGAGTAATATATATTTCAACATTGGAAATCATCATAGAAAACCTCATGTATGATATTTACGATAAAATTATGGGGGTCCCTTCAATTTATTGAATCTGTAACTATTAATGTCCATATTCCAAAGGTGAATTTAACACCTCGCGATTATCTGAATTTTTTTTCAAAAAATTTAATCATATAAATTTTTTATAAGAAAAAATGAATATTTTAATTCATTACAAGCAAAAAATTAATATTTCAATATGTGAAACAAATAAATAAATATTGTATACACACAATTCTATATTTAGCATGTGTTACACATGTCACTATTTTTAAAACAACCACAATATATTATAAATATGGTTTTTATGTGGGTTATATAACCTAGAAGTAATGAATATAAAAATAAATAAATATATTAATTATTAATAAATTTAATATTGAATTTTTATTTAAAATAATTAAAAACCATTTCACATATCCTTTTAAAAATCATTCATCATCATAATGTTTGATATATTAAATTAAAATTAAATATTGAATCTTATTTTATTGAAATTAAAAAAAATTGGGTTCTATGTCTGGAATCAGATAATTTTATATTATCTAATATGGTTCAAATTATTTTTTACCAGAGATATGGGTAAAAATAGAAATATTAGTTTACTATGGTAAATGAATGAATGTAATTGTTGTTTAATGGGTTATAAAAGGACATAAGTAAATCATATATTATATATATATATACATATATTTGTCTGTGTGTTTATTTAATATATTTATAACAAATATATATTTAAAATATATGAGCTTCAACTGAGTGTAAAGGATGTCAAGGCTTATAGTATGTAATTTCTAGTCTATCTTCTATTTCTATGAGAAGAATGAAAATTTACCAATCATTTATTTTTTTTGTGGTCTATATACTGACACTTTTATATGTTAAATCATGAATGAACTTATTTTAATGATATTAAAAGATTAATTTTATATTATTATTTGTTATATAATATTATTTCAACAATTACAAATTATGTAATGAATTTCAATATCACATTTCACTTCACTAATACAATTGTTATAGTCACCACCTATTTCATTTTTTAGGAGTATATAAAACCCATAAATTTATTTTCCAATAATTCACATTAAAATTATGAAAAAATTAATATTTAATTTAGGGAACCTATTTCAGAATGTTTAAGATTCCAATTATACCAAATTGGTAAGATATTTTTTTCTCATTTTGACTTCATTGAGAAATATGTTATGTTTTACACCTATTTTCATTTACAAGGTGTATATAAACCCTCGTTAAATTTTAATATCTTGTATTAATTTTACATTTGATATTTTATGTTGTATTTGTGTTATTAATTCATGGGGATTGAGATTTATCGTCAACAATGTGGTAAAGATCTTATGTTACAATCTCATCATTTAAAGGGATTGGTTTTGATTATTCTTTTCCTCATATAATATTATGATCAATGTCAAATGGAAATCATGGATTTTTTCCTAGTAATTATATATTGAGAATAAATTTCTCCTCAATATTTCCCAACCATTATAAATTCATGATTTCAAAAAAATTACAAAAATTATCTTTGATATCATTCTTTTGTAGAAACCCCTTTTTCTTCCGAAACCAAGTTTTTGAAAAAAAAAACAAAAATGTATTTATTACTAAAAATTTAACTTATTAAAAAAATAATCCCACGATTTAATTCTTACATTTTTTTTAATGGAATCTGCATGTCATTTTCTAAACAATCCCACATTCTCTTTTACTGAAAATTTGAATGAATCTTTTTTAAGGAATAATAAGAATCCTAATTTCCCACCATCATGACCATTATTTTCTATGAGGCTTCCCATATAATATTCAGTGTTTATTTTCAATTAATTTTTTTAAATTTGAAATATATTAAAAAATAAAAGGGGAATAGTATTATTATCATTAAAGGATTTAAATTATTTCAAATGAATTACATT
Organism: Viscum album; assembly: GCA_963277665.1. Lineage (NCBI taxonomy): Eukaryota > Viridiplantae > Streptophyta > Magnoliopsida > Santalales > Viscaceae > Viscum > Viscum album. The sequence goes on from OY728152.1 coordinate 1,773,710,522, forward strand.
CAATGTTATCATGTTTACTATAAATGAATGGGATTTAAAAAAATTAAATTATAAAATTAAATTTCATTGAAAATATATTTTTCAATTCATTTTAAAAATTAATCCTTTAATAATATCTTCCATTAAAGATAATATCCTTTTTTGTATCTTATTTTTTACTCTGAAAAATAAACATGGAGATCATTCTTATTCATTATCTGAATGGTTTATTTTGTTTTTTTTATCAAACCTGTTTTTATTCTATGGGTTATATCAAGATATAACTGTCATGAAACATGATTCTTTTCATTGGTTACTCAATAATGTAATGAAAAAATGATTACCAAACCATTAAATTTTATAAAACATTTAATATTATGAACTGTATATGAAAGCCATCTTATTTTATGGTATATGATATGATGAACATTTTACGGTCTTGTTTCATGCATATGTATGATTTTAATTATGTGAAGGGTGGAAAATTTATCTACCAAAAAATATTACATAGTGATTAATGTTCTGTGATCTTAGTGTTTACAGATATTATTATCTCAACTCTAAAAGGGTGGGTACATGGGTGGTTATAAAATGTCGAAAAAATAGGTTCCATTAGTGGATAACATAATCCCGAAGGAGACACAAGGGTACATTATGCAATATTAACATGTTATTAATGTACTTTAGGTTATACTTGAAAAATTATTTTCTATTATAATGTGTATTCCACAGGTATATGCCTTATGAAAGTTTTATTCTCTCATGGATTAGGTTCAAAGGTTTCCTTGTGATTCATGTATTATGATTTTCCAATATTTAATCAATAACAAAGGTTTATATTATATTAAAGGGTGGGTATGAAAATAAGAAATTATGTAAATTATCAAGTACACTTATTGTAATCATATTCATTTGTATGATCATTAATTGAACTATCATATTTTTACACTTATTGATTATCCGAGCATACCATTTCTTATATTTTCATTACACATATCATAACGAAACGTTCTATGTAGGGTATATCTCTAATGAGTACTGAAGTGTAATAATTTTGTTTTAATCATTGAATATCTTCACCAGAATTTGATATTGTGTTCAATGAATCTAGTAGAACAATAAAATAAAGGTCCCCATGCATGTGTCAATGTAATGTAATGAATATTTATATAAAAATTTACATTAAACATGAATGAGAATTTCGGGGTTCAATAGTTTGTATCAGTGGGCGATTTAGTAAACCATAATAATTTATAATTAGAATATAAATATTCTTCTATCTAAGGACATGTCTAATGATAATTCAATGGATGGGTAAAATTTTAGGAAAATGTCCTAGAATATTTATAATGGACATTGATAGTGTTTTTGAATCAATTAAATCATTGTCCAGATTCCAAAAGATGGCATGAATCTATCACATATGAACATAGGTATAATAAATCAATAAAGGTTGCATAGATTTGGACTCAGTTTTCAAATGGAAATTGATAATAGGAATTTTTTGAAAACATTATTGACCCAGATTAGGGATATTGTATAGAATTGTTATCAGTGTTTATAAACCATAATATTGTATTTCAAAAAATAATGACTATTAATAACCTAGTATAAAACTATGTGTTTATATATTAAAAAAGATTTCATGATTTAAACATAATATAGAATATTTTTTATGACTATGTAGTTCCCTGCTATGAATAGTGTTATTCAAACATTGATTTTAGTTTTTGTATATAGATAGAACCCAAAGGAAATGTGTTAATCTTAAGTGTGACAAAGAATGAAAGACTATTTTCCTCAGAAACTAGATTTTATGGGAGATTGAAATAAAAAACTCATTGTTATGCTCACAAAAAAATTTCAATATATGAATCATCTTCTACATATGAACAAATAAATTTGGTATAAACATTCTAATGAATCATTTATTAGGATACATCCACCATCTTTTGGAGGGTATTTTTTCCCCTAGTAGATAAAAAATGTATTGGTACCACTAAATAGATATTTCTTATTCTCTGTTGTCTAGAACATCAAAAATTTATTTTAGGTGTCTACAGTTCGGAATGTGATGCACATGAATGGTAATATCAAATACATAATTTCAATAATGGTGTGGTAATTTACTCGATAGGATTATATCATGTTAATAGGATTATTTTCTTTAATATAGTTCTCTTGTATTCTACATATAAGGAAGACAAAATAATTTCTTGAAAAAATAACAATGTATGGTCAATAAATTGGTATCTAGGAATATAATTTCAAATACTATCATGGTACACTTTTGGATGTTTCATAATATCAAAAAAGAATAATTGAATGATTATTTGGTGGATTATGACCATGTATTTAAATGTATTATTAAAAAAGAAACTTTATTAGCTATAAATATTCATTCAATGTTCAATGATGGTAGAAATGTATTTCTTATATTCTAACTGTTTGAATGGTTTTTATATGAAAATTATGACTGAGCCTCTTGAGAACTCAAATAAAACATATGATGGAACGAAATTTCAATCACTTACAAGATAGAAATGTCCATTGAATCACCAAGGTGAATTAATGAAAGTATCAAGAGGGTGTAAAAATTTTATGAAGCATGGACTTCGAGAAAAAAAATGGAGAAATAATGTGAAGAGGTCATTCAATTAAATTAATAGAGATAGAGATCAACATAATTTTTCAAACACTATACAGTGATTCAAGGTCAAGGAGACTTGTAATTATGTTAATCAATTCCCCAATCAAAGAGATAATATGGATGAATATACACAATATACCATAAATAAAAAGGGAAATGTGATATAATTTATAATAATAATCGATATGTTGAATCATTATAATTATAGAATACATATTCTCCATTCATTGAAATAGAATTTCATGTTTTAATTTGTATAAATGTTCCAAATGAAAATATCATTTTATATTCATTAGTGAAATTTCGTATGATTATATCTCTTTAGATAAAATGTATTATAATGAAATAATATTTGGTATCAATTAGCCTAAGGATAAATCCATTCATAGAATGAACAAAATTTATTAGATGATATATTAGCTAAGTAACTAAGAGGGAGTTAACTCTTAAAAGATTTTTTTTCTTCATGTATGATAAGCATTAGAGTTATGGATACCATCAAGGGATTATAATTATAATGTTCATAATATTATCAAACTCATTGATTCCCCTTCTGAGGTATCATGTGAGGGATTTTTATCATGATTAAGGATATTTTAAGGGTCATTTTTGGGAATTGAAACTTTTTGGGTTTTTATTTATTGACATAGTTATTTGATGATGAAATCCGTTACCCATTATTGACATATGATTAATGGAACGAGTTACCATTCATGTTTATCATATCATTGAGGTTGCAATAATTATTGGTTATTTTGATCAGCTTATAATGTCAGCACACTTCATTTCTAAAAAGGATGATTTGCCTTTGGATATATTCACTACAGTACACATTTAGGAAGTGAAATGGTTTCCAATGGTACCTTATTCAATTTAATATTATTTGTATATATATTTTACTTCAATGTTTTTGTGAAGTATTAAAAATTACATAATACAAAGTTATGTTTCATCACTACATATCATCCTATGATAGATGGTCAGTCTATGTGAGAAATTCAATTACAAGAGGATAAAAGTAGATTTTTTATTTAGATTTGGAAGGATGTGTGGAACAACATCTCCATAAATTTGAATTTTCATGAAATAATATCACCCACTAGATAATTTATATGACTTTCTATATATCCCTTTAAGGTAAAAATGTAGAACTCCTATTTTCTAGTATGATGTTTCATAATGAGATATATTGGAACTACAAAATGTTGATCAGTTGAAAGGTAAGGTTAGATGAATCTAGAAAATCTAATTAATGCCCAATTTTTATAGAAATTTAATGTTTATTATCATCGATAAAATTTATAAATTTATTTTTGTAAGAAGTTCCATCAAAAAATTTATCCTTGACAAAAAGATTGGTAAACTAGTCAATATTTATATATATCCCATTAAATTAGTTTATCATATGTGAGTAGTATGGTATCATGTATTCAATATAAAAAAATTATGGAATCACATAACAAATCAATTAAATATATTTAACAATTCTATCATACAAATAAAGCATTATATTTCTTATGAGGAAAACTAATAGTTATTCAGGATCAAATTAGGAATGTTGTATGAAACAATACCACTTAATGGGTTAATGTTTTTTAAACAAACAACCTTCTTAATGAAGCAACAGGGTTACATTGATATTTAATTTGAAATAAATTTCATTGGATTTTGGTACCAAAGTGGTAAATTTTTAGGGAAAAAATAATTTTAAAGAGGGTTGAATATGAAACCTATGAGTTTGTCTAATATTATTCCTGAATATATTTAATGTTTTATATATTTTTTATTATATGAATTATATTCTTTATCAATAATTACATATAAAATTGAGTTACTGTATTGTTACATTATACATTGATATAATTTTGTATTATACTCAACCCTATGTTATTCATGTGTTACACACCACATCGAGTCTTAAAAAACCACGATATATTACTAATATAGTTATTTTAATGTAGTAATTATAACCTAGCCATTAAGAATAATGACAGGAATATAAAAAATTAATTTTTAAATTTTAATTATAAGTTTTTTTTAATGTAAAAATTATTTATTATAAAATAAATATATTTTTTGTAATGACTTAATATGTTACTAAAAAACTAATTTCCCAAGAAATATCTTTTATGCTATTTTGAGAAAATAAATAATTTTATGTTTCAAAAAATATTAGAACAGAGAGTAGAAAAAATAAAAATAATTTTTTAAATCATAATTTCCAAATTAAATTATGTTATTTTGGATTTATTATAAAATATACATTTCTCGTGAATAGTAAAAAAATTGAATTTTAATTGAAAACATTCGTTTTGATTAATAAATTTAAAAAGTTAAATTATATATTAAATTGGTTTTAAAGTAATATTTCCTAAATTATACATTATTTAATTTAATTTTTTCGAGTGAATGAATTTCATATTGAAATTTGATATAATAACTTTGTATGTGTTTTAACATTCCATGTTAAAAATACTTATTTCTTTTCAAGTTGATGAAATTATATTTTAAATTAATCATTGATAAATATTTTAATGAAATTTGGGTAAAATTAATGTCTATTACAAATTATAATAAAAATTTTATCTTGTATGATTAACTTAATTTATTATCCAACTGTATAGTAAATAATCTAAAAAATTATTTCCATTTGTTAAGGTTAAAATTCATTTATTAGGTGGTCAAACTGAATTGATTATGGTTAATATGATTATAAACTTGTATAAAAAATATTTTATTGTCATATATAGAACCATAATCTTATATTATTATAAAATGGGCCATTCGGGCTCTTGTGATGTGTGATGAACATTGGAGAACTTAATTCTTTTGAGAAATACCAAGTGAATCATCTCCCCGACATATAAAATCCCAACCACTCTCCTACCATATTTACACATTCAAAAAAATAAGTCCCATAAATTAACTTCCCAAATAAAATTCCAAAAATATAATAATCCTATTATACTTATATTGGACCAAAATTCCTCAAAGGATGACAATTGGTGCATACCTAAGCTCGATACCTGAAGAAGATGTAAGTCTCACCAACAAGTGTTTTTATTTTATCCTTCTAAATGGTAAATTATTTTTATTCTATTATAAAATAATATCCTATTTATATTACATACTATAATATTTTGTTTTTATAATTTAATTACTTAAAAATTTATCTTCTTATATAAAATGGGTTAAAAAATCATCATTCATCTGTACCGCAGACTATCATTTTACGAACCAATGTCATGAGTTTTTCTTATTAATACCTCTAACTTTTGGAAAAAAATAAATTATTTTGTGTATATAAATAGTTTTTAAGATATATTTATAAATCTAAAAATACAATATCAAATATTCCATCATGATTTACATTTTTTTGGAATACGGTAATGTCGCTCATGTGTACGAAGGAGTATCACTTCCTTATGCATTGAGACTCATTAATACATTACATTAATGGTAATAATAACGTTTTTAATTAAAATATTTGATATATATTAAATAAAAATAATCCTGGATTATAATATATTATTTACCATTCCATTATATCATTATGTATATAAAATCAAAAGGCATTCATGCTTATATATTGCCTATTGTTACTATGATCAATGTACATCATTTACTATATATATACATTATATATTACTATAAATACACATATAATGAAAATATATAATACTTATGTCATTTTTAATGTAATATAACTAATGTAACATTAAAAAATGTAAGATGTCTAAAAAATAAAATTCAATAAATATATGAAAAACAAAGCGGTTATTACCCAAAATGTGACATCAACATTGAATTGAAAATAAATGATTATTGAAATTAAATGAGTTATAATATAAGTTGTGATATATATGTTTATGTATAAATAATATATATATATAATTATTATATGTTATTTTCCCATGTGTTTGAAATAATTGAATACTTATGGTAAGGTATTTCTACTCTCTATTTTATTTCCCAGAGACATGAAAATTCACCACTAATTTAATTTCTATAATGTATATACTATAACTTTTTAATGTAATATTATGAATCTCATAATATTAAATATATTAAATGCATCATTTTATGTTATTATTTGTTGGGGTTTACGAATCAAAATATTACTAAAGCGGTAAGAAATTTTGGTATCACTTTTCACTTCAGTGAGACATATTCCATATTCAAAACCTATTAGTTTGGCCGTAACAACTCTTTCTTCCAAAATAATTTTTTCTAAAAGATAATTCAAATATGTTATTACAATTACAAAAATTAATTACTATATTTGTATTTACCCATGATTAAATTTTATCAATTTTTTTGAATAGAATCAATTTGTTATTATCGAATTAAATAACCATTTTTATTTTACCAAAACTTTTGCAATAATATTATTAATGTGCATGACATGAAATGAATTTTCCACCATCATGAACATTGTTCTCATTATGATTCCCTCACATTTTTTCAATTTTATTTTCAATGGAAAATTCTTTTGAAAATGTTTCTTTTTGTTTTAAAAAGTTTTTAATGAATAATAAATACAATTTAAAAAAATTTGATAAATGATTTTTAATTAATCCTTTATAAGTATTAAAGGTTTATTTTAATGTAAAATGAATTTAAAAATATTTTATAATTTGAAAATTTAATTTAAAATAAAGTTTATTTTCCTTTAAAAATTACAAAGGTAATAATTCTATATAATTTTCAATCAATTATAGACTTAATTGATGATAATTATATATTATATAGGATATGAAAAAAGGATACAATTAATTTTACTTCTAATAATGGTTAATTATGAGAAGTTGTTTATGAAATTTTTTTCACCTAATCATGTTATTACATGATAGAACTCTTCTGAAAACCTATTAATTGCATGGGTAATGTTATTTTGAAATGATGAAATGATTAAGAATCTTTTCACTTTATTTTTTGTTATTATATGATTAAAATTTTATGAATCTCATTTCATTTCATAGGTTATGATATGAGGAATGTTTTATGATCTTGTGTCCCACAAATATATGATTTTCATTATGTAACTAATGATACCTATGAATCCATAAAATGCATTTGGTAATGATAACTTTTATATCAGTTCAAGGGGTATATAGGGTTAATAGACTATTCTCAAATAGGACAGAAAATTGGTGGTTATACGAATCCATAAAACTATGGTAAACATGTTGTTATCTTATGCCTAATATAGGTACATTGGTTTTTACACAATATGTAACATGTTAAAAATGTATTATTCTCTATATATGATAGGAAATTTTCTATGTTTATGTGAATTCCATAAATATATGTATAATTCTCATATGTTGCTACCATGGACCATGTCAATAAATTTTCATATGATTTAGTTCTTATAAACATCTTTTTTATATTCCGTATCTCTGATTTATGATATATGACTTATTGGGTATTAAAATTTTACATTATGTTCAAGGAACCACATTGAAATTCATAAATTAAAGAAAATAGGTGACATCAAGGGAATGCGGGATGAAGTAGGGGATGACTCCCCAAAAAAACCATCCTACAGTCAGTCTTTGTCCAATGTTAAAAATGTTATTGTGTATGTTAAAGGTGTTCAGCCTATTCCTTCTAAGAAAGTGAGACCGAGGAAACATTACAGATACCTGAATCCTACCATTTTTTCCAGCTCTCATGGCCCTATGTATTATGAGACCGACTGGGATGAAGACAATGACACTTCCTATCAATGTGACATTGAATTTTGAGTTTTTTTCACTTTGATTCTCCTTGGGTATGAGGGCATGTGTGCTTGTATGAACTCTCCATCCTTCCTATTTTCTAAAACATTTCATAGAAATAAGTTCTATTCATTAATCATTCTAGTATTAATAAGATAATATATTGACACCTATTATGTTTATCATTAATGAGAATCTCAGCTCACACTTTCATATGTTTCCCTTCTTTGGGTTATGAATAATGTTTTTATATAGGGGGTGTATATGAATAATACTAAATTTGAATATATTTATTTGAAAATTTTATTATAATTATATAGATTAGATGATTTTGTTCCATGTTTCCAAAGAACTAAAATTTTACAATCTCTATGTATTTTATCTATAATGTATTTAATATTCATCTATTAATATTTAATGTTCATGTATTGAAAGTATGTGTTAATCAAGTTAAAGAACATATTTCAATTGGGTATTACTGTCGAATAATAATGTGAAACATTCCATACATGGTTCTCTCTATTATAATTAGTATAAGGCATACACATTTGATTCACAACATTATTTTTAATGATGAACATGGGTTTATTGAAAAATTTTAGGATTCAAGGTGTTATTAGTATTGCTAAGGAAATTCTTGAAGACGTATCCATGAAGTATGTTTTGTCTATTATTAATGACATGGTTTATATAGAAAAATTATATAATAGGAGTTAATGGATATTCATTCTCAAATTTATCTTGTTTTTTGGTTTCTCTAATGACTTTCGATGGTTGTATTTTAATATTTTTGTCTCCCTGTGTTTTAGGGGCTATCTGGTGTAATAATTTTGGTTTATTCAAATACGCTCATGTGATTTAGTAATGATTCCTCATCTCAAATTCACTTTTGTTTTTTCCCATGTTGTTCCAAGTACAAACAACAATACAACAGTTTTTTAGGGTAAGGATATTCTTTACTGTGGTAATTATTGTTTTTAGAATTTTCTCACCTATTTTTTAGTTGATAATATATTATTCTTCTTAAATGTTTATTCTAGATCAATAATGGTTTAATGTTGAATTTTGGATGAATTTAGTACACGGAGTGTTCAAATAACCTGTAAAGCGAAGAGTAAAATTTATCATAAAAATATATCTCTTACTAGCATATAAAGAAAATTTGTGGATTGGATAGGTATGGATTATATGATATTTTATATGGAATATTCAAGGGTCACCATTTATCTTTGTAGAGCCTTGATCCACCATTTTAATTCATTGGTGAATAAAATTACATCTCTTATTGACAACTAGAAGAGACAAATTTTATCTTTTATCAGAAGTATTTCATTGGTTAAAAATATAACCAACTCTATTCTTATTCTTATGATGTATATTCTCTAGACTACTAAAATGGATATGAAATATATTGAATTAGTTTTGATAAATTTTATCCTAGATTCTCATATTTATGGTATTTTTTATTAGGAATGTTATAATAGGATGAATAATACATTTGAGGAAAGTATTTTTTTACTTTGATTAAAGTGGATGAATACTTCATACATCAAGACAGACATTCATGGGATCTTTATGGGGACACTCTCTTTAGGCCCGAGTCATATGAGGAAAATATCATTATAGTGATGATTTTTCTTTTCAATTTCATGGTAGAAAATTAGTTCTTTAGATATGTATCTAAGTTTATTTTTTATCCACATTTATTGGATTTTGTGTATGGTGAGGAAGGGTTAAATTAATTTGTGAAGTGAAACTAGGTCATCTAATTGAATCTATTAGTTGGGATGTCCTATTCTGAATTCCACCCTTCAATACTCATTTTCATTATTTGGGTTTATTCAAGAGGTTGTTAGAAATGTTCAAAACTTAATTTATGATAAAAATCCTTTTCGAGGAGAATGTACATTGTGTATTACTTATTTATATGTCTGGATATTATAGCATGGAAGAGCATTATATATGATTTCATGTGGAATAACATTAGATTGATGGGAAATGATCCTAGGAGAATTGGTTGAATACCATTTCTATAAAATAATTTTTTTATGTTTTATTTATATAACACCATCTTTATTTTTTTAAAAGTGAACTATAACATAAAGGTATTAAATTTTTATTAGAATATAGATGTTTCTCCCCTTAAAAGGCTAAAATAGTTACCCTCAATTTTCATGACGATGAATTGGAATACATTATGGGGAACATTCTCGGTGGATTGGTGGGGTGATATTTGAATGTAGATATATTTCAATGATTTTTATAATAGATTTTGCTATATATTTTAGGTGTTGTATGGTTAAATTTGTTTCATCATGTAATTGATGTGGGGTTCAGGGTATTTTGCGAAAAATAATTCAAATTTTATAATCATAATTTTTCAATTTTTTTATGATGGTTAGAAAATGACTTCTCATAGTAATGTTGGGTGGTATGTTAATGTGATTGGATAGATCTATAATAATAAAAAGCCTCACATATAAATAAACTTCCTCACATGAAACTCACAGATGACATGACCTTTGTGTGTGATGTAAGAGGAAAGTATTTTTCGTTAATCTCAATATGGACTAGTCCTCTATTTAAGGGATATTGAGATGTTGTGGTTTCCCCAGGAATTTATTTGGTGATGTTATGGTTCCCTTCAATGCATTGTACAACCCTGGAACATGTCCTTATGGATTGGTCTATAAGTCGTTCAGTGGTCAACTTTTTTGAGACATAATAATATCATAGTTGATGATGTTTAAATGAATTTTTCTTTTCTACTTGGACTTATACTTGGTAAATGGTCTCAAAATTGTTCATTTTTTTCATTATATCATATATAGAAAAGATATAGTATAGTGTGGATATTAAAAACACATTGAATGAGGGAAATATGTTGAGGGAATATTTGGCATCTATGTGGTCTAATCAAGATACCCTTTTAATTTATTTCTATAACAGGTTTCATCCCCAAGACCGAATGTGCAGAGTAGTAGAATAAGCCCTACATCTCCCCCATTGTAGTAATCCTTTATTTTCTATGGTTTGACCACTCCTTTGATAAAAATTCATATATTTTTTTAAAACATTCCATAGTAGGAAATATACATTGTATATCCAGTTAAATGTCTATATTTAAACAAGAGAGAAACACAAATAGAGCTTGAACATATGTCCCAAAAGATACCAATTATAAATTTTTTCCACAAGATCCAAACCCTATGATACCATGTATCCTCAATAAAACATATTTAATAGTGATAAAAAGAGCCAATATTGTACAGGGTTCCTTTTAATATACCTATTTATTGTAAGATAAAACATACATATGCATAAACAAATAAGTAGCGTGTGAGATACAGATCCTAGCAGGATACCATAGTGAATGAATTTAAGGATTTTAATCAATAAAAACAATATTCTAGCTTGACATAAAAATAAAATACTATATTTTATTTAAGCTATACCATTTTAAAATACACAATTGAAAATTTCTAGGTTTTACATATGAAACAAAACAATTTTAAAAGTCAAAACCCAATCAAGAAACCAAATGATAAACCAAACAAATATTCTCAATATACTAGAACATATATAATTGGGAATAATAGTTTTTGGGAATAAAATCAACATCTAATAATCATATAAATGGTTATTTTAATAATATTTCTTGTAATATAAAAATAACCATAATAAAATGAATAATGAATAAAAACAAATTTATCATGAGTAATTTTCACTAGGGGATATAAGAATCATTCCTATTAAGAGTGTGTCTAATATGAATTCTAGGTAGTTACGATAATAGATGCCCTTGTAGTCTTCTGTTGGAACAACTCCAACAGATCTCATGGTCTCCTGACATCCAAAATGCATGCTGTGACAGTATTCCTACACAAATTCTATCATATATATTTGTAATACAAAATGGTATCTCTAATGTCATTTATTATAATGGCTCACACTATCCATTGAAAAAAAATCACTCATAGACTAGTTAATCCATGTGACACTCTATTCTAACACAATCGCTAAGAAGATCCCATATCTTATAAACTATTATAAAATCCTTTTTAGAAACCAAAATTTCTATTTATCAAGTCATATTTTCCATGGTAAAACCATTTAGAAATTATCATTGAAAATCCATTAAATTTATAAAAATACCCTTGGAAAATATTATCAAAAATTTGTTGTCAAAAGAATCGACACATATTTGTAAAACCCACTTTAAACACTGAAATCCTAAAAATATCATTTATCTCATGAAAAATGTAATAAACATCAACCTAAGTCAATTATTTCAAAATTAAAAAAACAAAAAAACAAAAGGTGATTAATAATTTAAAGGTAATAAATGGAAGACAAACATAATTATATACACTAAACTTGGATTCGTTACATTATATTGACTTTCGATGAAAAACACCCATAATAGGTATATGAAGTACTCTAACACATAATCCAAAAGAAAACATTCCAAATCCCCCATAAAAATACATGGTTTGTTTAACCCAACCATAGAGGCTTCCAAACATCCATGATGCTGAAACAAAAATCCTTAATAAAGGGTATATAAGAACATAAGTAGAAGAAATTAACTTACCTCAAAACAAATTAACCTAATTTTAAGAAGAAACCATCAAAAAACGAAGCATAGAGTTTCAATAATATGGAGATGGAGATTCACGATATGGAGAGAGAAAATTAATGTACTGTGGTTAAAAATTTGATAGTAAAATTGATAAAAGGAAACATTTTATATGATATGTAGAGGCTGTAAGGTTTTCCAACATGGTTAGTCACCTTGGGAACCAATCATATGGGTGATACTAGCCAACCAAAAAAATATGTATGGGTATAAATATGTGTCTTATGGATATAAACATCTTGGTAAATCATTGAAAGGACCCCTACCATAATCCCAACACCCTCACATGGATAGTAGTATGGTTAGGCAACACATGTGCTAAATTTTTTCCATGGTCTACCATCACAAAATAAAACATTTTCAACCCCACCACCCCATGAACTAAAAAAATGCATGGATCGGTAAATAAATGTCAAAATTAAATGTACTAGTGATTATGAGGGTGTTAAAATCTATCCAACATGACTATATATTCTCCCTGAAAGTCCTCATAAATAACTAAATGGAAATATGTGAAGCCATAAATCCCTCACAAAATATTAATTTTCTCACGTGTAATGTCTATCACAACCATGTTACCATAGAATATAGACAAACATGGTAATTATTCCATGACAATCTGTTTCAAATAATGCAGGATACAAACAGGATACTCAATAATAGTGGCATCAAGATCTAACTCCAATGATTCCAACTCTTACACTTGATATGAATATATATCTTATTTTTTTTAATAATAAACAAGAATGATTTAATGGATTGACTTCATCTATGGTGGTAACTCCAACCGAGTGTCTAACATTCCAAGACACTCCAAAAAAAATAACATAATAAATGTGTTTCAAACATTCACTAAATACCCAATAAATAATGTCTTCTCCAATTGAAAACCATAGAAACAGAAAATAAGTAAGCTAAAACTGTAATGATAGGTAATGATGGTCAACATACATATTTAGAAAACTCTAAGAAGTATCTAAAAACATCAAAATAATCCTCAAAATATTTACAGTATGATTGATAACACACAATACCACCATAGAATTATCACCCATATTAACCCAGCATAATGAGGATTGGAACACCACCTCATATGATTCCTTAAATCATTAAATTCAAATTGAGGCCTAATAATAAAATTTATTATAATAAAACCTGTTTAATGATAGGTAACATTCCCAAGAACCATAAAATTCAATCATACATGATCACAAAATAACCTCAAGAGTCTAGATAGTCTAAAAATATTGATAAAATATCTCTAAGGGACACATCATTCTTTACCATAGCTAGGTTTCTAAAGCCTTAGGTAGTCTCGTTCAGAATTGTAATGTATGAAGAGTATCCCTATGTGATACAATCATCTAGGTCACACTATGAAGTTAAAAACATATAAAACATAAATTTATGTGATTTAATATAATTATTTTGACTCCATTAATGCAGGAAGGATGTATTATATCATCAGATGATTAAAAACCTCTCATGTGTAATATTTCCCTCGTAGAGTATGAGGTTTCCAAATTACCTACTCTCTAGAGATCATGTACAACTTCCACATTTATAGAACCAATTTTTTTTAACATTACCATTTAATCAATTATTTTTAGAGTTTATACTATTTAAGTTAGTTACTGAAAGGCTCTGATGTGTTTTGTCATGTTTTGGAGGTTTTTATAGAGGTGTATGATTTGTGCATGTTTAGTATAATACATTCCCCATCTCCAAGAATCCATGAAAGGTTGAACAATGAGAAGTGGGTAGGTTTATAGTTGGTTCTCATTTTTTCCAAAAGTGTGAGTGAATAAAAGAAACCATTTTTCTTTTAATATAGGGTAAATACATGGTTAGAACATTTTTTAAACTGTGTTTTCAATCAATAAAATGGTTTGGTATGAGACATTACAACGACATGGTAGTTTAATTTCTTTCAAAAATTGAACCCAATCATTGTGGTGTATAGTTGAAACCTCATAAAAAATTTATCTAATATTAACTAATCCTATAAACCCTATTTTGAATCTAAATCACAAAATATCACAATCTTTGTTTTCTCGCAAGGATGGAGTCATGATCCAATTCTATATGGAAGATATTATTATGAAAATTAAAGTTAATTGGAATCCTATATCCCTAAATAAGTCCTTATTTATTTTTATTAAAGGAAAATATCTTATAGTCTCCTCAAGAGCCTTAGATATTATCTTTTGAGGATAGATCTATTTTTTATGATTATTTTAGTGATGAGATATTGTTGAACTATTTAATGTAAATAAGGCCCATGATGGTTTCATGTTAATCCATGTTTGATTATTTAATTTTTTCAAAAATAAGAAGTTATGTGGCTTTTATCTCGACACCATATGATATAGAACATAAATTACATGTTTCATTTTATGATTCTATAGAAATGGTTGTTAAATCAAAGTTTTTAATAAATTTTAGTGGAATAACAACCAAAAAGGTCATGATCGTTTGATTTTATCAGACTACGTTGAACAAGATTTCAAATATATAAAGATTTATGTGGGGGTAAATATTGTTTATAGGAAAGATAATATCTTTCCTAAGAAAACTATCAGTCTATTGTGGTTTTTTCGAAACCATGGTTTGATTTATTAATGGAATATAGAGTGTGAATTGGAGATTTTTGATAAATTTCTTGATCTCTTCTTACACAATGGGATTTTTCATCTTTTCAATGAAAAAATACCTATGGTGGGGAGAATTTAGCACCCCTATTTCTAGTACATGACCCTTTATTCATGAATTTATAATATAATTATTGATATATGTTTTAGAACTATCATGTTTGTTTTGGAATGTTTTGGAGGTGTTTTTGGATGTTTATGGCTTGTACACGGTTAGTGGACACTTTTCACCACATCTAAGAAATTTTGTAAGGTGAAATAGGGGTATTAGGAAGTTTCATAGTTGGAATATGGTTCAGTGAAACCATATGAATTACTATGGGAAACTATTAGTCTTATAATAGAGAATAAATTCATGGTTAGTGTGTGGTCTGACTAACCAGGCATGCCAATAATGCAAGGGATTGTATTGAGATAATACCCCAACACAACTATATCGAGGGGTTCCAAACCATGCAGCTAAAACTTGTAGTGCATTGATGAAACCCCTTAAATATGGATAAAATATGATTTCATCCCATAAGATATTATTTTACACTAATAAAATAAATCAATCAATCTTAATTTTCTCCCATGGTTGGAATTATAAACCCTCTGACCCGTGGGTGATTATTATGTGAATCGAAGCTCGTTGGAGCCTCAGATACTTCATTAAGTCATCATTATTCATTGTTCATCATCGTTATTTTCATAAAAAATTAACCATAAACTTATATCCAATTGTATACGGATAAATCAGTGTTTTATAATGATTTTACTGATGATATCGTGAGGAATTAATATAATGAAATAATATACAAGTTATTAGATATAGAATAACTATGTCGTTGTTCATTTTTTTCAACCATTGTGAGGTTGGTATACTATATATTAATACTAAATGGTTTAGAACTTGAAGGATTAGTTTTAATTAAATTATTTATTGCCATATTGTTTATATACTTGGGTTATTCAGGTTAAAAAAACCTTCAATGGTTATTTCTTGATTTTTTTTGTTGATTAGTTTTTGGAAACCTCTATGGTTATAAATTTAAAATAATTTTTATAAAATTATTTTTTGGATTTTATTTATATAATGTATTTATTGAAATTATTTTGATAAAAAATGTTTTATGTGAAATGGTTTATCATGGAATTGGTTTTTAGTGAAATGGATTGACATGATTTTTCTATAACTTACTGGTTATGAGTTATCTAGAGTAGATCATAGTATTGATGTAGCACCATAAAAAGGGGGAAACGGTATAAACATTAATTTTAACTGTAAAATAGTGGAAAAATATTTATTGCTATTGGTTGGGGTTTATGGACATAGGAATGACTATTCCATTTATATGTAGACTGAATTTGGCACATGCTGATTATTTTCCTTGAAAATGATTATGGATTTTAAATACATTATTTATTGATTGATATAAAATATTATAATTGAATTTTAATAAGTTTTATATAATTTGGTTTACATGTTCTGTCTTAGTGGAATTAGTTTGGAGGAATTTTATAAAATCCTTCGAAGTTTAAACTCACATCCTACTTGGGAACTATTGTAAATTTTCACATGTCATCTATCAATTCATGGTTAAATGTAAGGATTCATATTTCAATAGTGATTCATCTATATTTAATGGTCATCAATGGAGGTGATGGAATTTGGATATTGCTTGGATGTTTCTTATGTTTATTTCACATGATAGATGACTGTCATACAATCTTTTTTTCTTTTATTATAGTTTTTTTATCTTTACTTGTAACCTGATATTGTGGATTACTTATGGATGAATGTTTGGTTATATTTTTTACATGTTAATTATATAGTGTTTTGTTTTTATATTTCATTTTTTAGTTGAAATTTTTTATTACATTGAATCTAATAAAACATCATTTTGTGAATCCCATGAAATTAAATTCCATCTTTTAGTCTCATTTGGATGTGACATTTGACCTAGTATCACCAATATATCCTTCTAATCCAATGGTTTAGGGAATTAATGATATAACACTATCCTAGGAAGTGGATTCAATAACCTATCTAGAATCTAATTCATATCTTTGATCATCTAGAAATTAAATCATCTCGAAAGGAAGTCCTCCGCCATATGTCTCACAGTGGTCCACTAATACTGACCCTTCAAGATATTAAATATTTGGGTCACCATAGGGATAATTTACCTACATGAATGATGAACCTCTTGCATCACCTCCTTCATCAAGATCAAATTAACTAAAATCCACTTTTTGAAGAGTAGAGAGTCATTGAGAGATTGAGTCCACCCACCTGAAGACTTCACACCAATTAAAATTGTCCTACTATATTGGAACTAAAGGATGTATATCTCCTCTCTCCATAATCGATTTGTAGGTATAGGGTGTAGAATTCACACTGGAAAAGAACAACTTCTCTCTATCATATTATACCTCATGATTCAGATTAGTATAAAATCTCATCAGACCACACTCATCCATTTTTCCCAATGATGTATGATATTAAGGCTTCCTTCCTAACAAGTCGGCAACCACATTACCCTTCTCAAGAATATAAGTAGTATCAAAATCATATTTGTAGATTTTCTCCACATAGGTAATCTAAATATGGTTCGAAACCCTATGGTTTAAAATGTGAATTAGAATATTGTGATCCTAATACAATATAAAATGCACCTAGAAGTTATAGTTTTACCACTGTCTATAATGCATGCATATTCACTGGTATTTCCATGTTCATAGTTGGATAATTATTCTCATCTGTGAATAGCTTATATGATCCATATAAAAACACATGGTTATCCTACATCCCCCAAACCCCAACCCCACACTGAATGCATCATAAAACACAAAATAAGATCTCCCAGGCTTAGGAATAGATAATATTGATGAGGATATTAGATGTGATGAATCTACATAAATGAAATTTGGATCTTCTTATCACACTCAAACTTCATCCTTATTCTGGTCATACTTTCCTAGGGAGGTGCTAGCCTGAAGAAAATATTAATGGAAGGTATGTAATACTTAGCTAAGATAATATAAAT
The DNA here is from genome assembly GCA_963277665.1 of Viscum album. Lineage (NCBI taxonomy): Eukaryota > Viridiplantae > Streptophyta > Magnoliopsida > Santalales > Viscaceae > Viscum > Viscum album. The sequence continues at coordinate 1,773,729,193 of OY728152.1, forward strand.
TTGGTTTTTAGAAACATTCATATACTTCTCTTAATATATTAATACTCGAAATATATCACGATATACTAAATATCTTACCTCAAAGATCACATGGCCCAAAAACCTCGTTTCATGGATATCAAAAAAGTACTTTTAAATATTAGAATATAGATGATGCACTCTAAAAAATCCATAGCATCCAACATATTATCAGAATCATACACCCTCATCATTATATACCCAATAATGACATCAACATACCTATCTAGGAAGGATTTGAAAATGTGATGGAAGATCTAGTTTATCTATTCCACAAACACTATAGGAGTATTGCTAATACCTGAAAGAATAACCAATAATCAAAATTTCAATACAAAATTTGCAAGGAAATAATTGGAAAATCATATTCCCAGAATATCAATTAATGGTACCAGGATTTTAATTCAATCAATGAAAATAGATAGGTCACCCTTAAATGGTAAAAAATGTCATAAATTCTAGGACAAGAGTATTTATTCTACACAATCACACAAAAATGATTTTTATATTCAATTAAATTTTAAAGGATTGTATATTCCTTATTTTAAATTAGATCATTAGAATCCCATGATGAAACACATGGATGAAAAAAATACTTTTCCCTCAATACCATTTACCTATACACTGATCACTTTAACCTTGATCAAAGCCATTTGATAAGACACCAAGGAGAAAAGCCTCATCCAGAGTAGTGCATGGATAGATTCCTCATCATCATTATGGGGTTTAAATCCTGAAAAATACATTTTATTCATATTTAGGGTACCTATATATGACCAATACACTTTCACCATCTGACGACTAGTCAAGAACACTGAGGAAGAACCAGACAGCAGAAACATTATCATCAACATCTCTAAATCAAACAATATCACCCTCCCTAAACATGGATACCACTCACACTATGTGAGGTAAGTACTCCCACCATGAACAAAATACTGGAACATGAATCATTATATTCAAATAGAATTATGAATTTTATTAACTAATCCATTCTAGTAATTAGGTAAAAATTTCCCCATTCCAAAACAAGGAAGTCACAATTGCCTTTAATGCTAGTTGTCATAACATGACAGTCATGGGGCTTGAATAATTTCTCCAACTACTTATAGATTGGTTCAAAAAAATCCATAACATATTGGATAAACACATATAAAATTTCAAAATATTAATCTGATTAATAAAAATGGAAAAAAATAATATGCTTGTGTGATATAAAAATACTTCAATGGAGGATCAAATAAACACAATTCATACAAGTGTGTTGGCTCAAAATATGAGTTTTCTTATTTGTCTTCTACTGCATGATTATTAGAAAACTCAGAAAATCCGTAATAATTTATCCCCTTGGGAGAATATCCCTTCCCATTAGGGTGAAATCCTTAAAAATTAGATGCCTCTGACTATGGCTGAGAGCCCTTTTGGAATGATGTTCCCAAACCGCATCCCCATGAAGCCAACTGATAGAACTGATAATGATTCATGATTTTCTAAAAATTATGGAATAACCTTGATGTATTTGAACAATAAATAATTTTGTATCCATAAATCCGACACTAATGACAGATAACTATATTTCAAACTAATGAAAACATATGATATGATTTTGATAACTATTGTATAGTCTAATCATTGTACTGATTATACTCATCCTGATTTCATTTCTTTCCTGATGAAGAATTCTATATTCCACCCTATGTAAGAAGACAACATAGTCCTATAATTCATATAAAATTAACCTTTTACTTATATGTCTTATAAAACACAAATTAATAAGTCATTCGGTGGAGTATAATAATCATTGAACTTATCCAGGGCCTCAATACCATCTATAAATTCTAGGCCTTGTGTAAATCATTCATGAGAAAATAAAAATAAACATGAACCAATTTTGAAAAACAGATCGTATACACCGTCAATTAATGATACAATTTTTCATGCTTCAAGTATTCATGGGACGTCTCCACCCTTAAGGTCTCTGGATATAAATATATACTAAAATCCACCATGGATGTCGTCTATTTAAGATCTGCTTTACCTCATAATAGAACCATCAAATCCCACCACATCCTACTTGGTCCAACTAGTCCATACAAGGATATTACCAATATAGAGTTATCATGGGGTAATTAAGAAATGAAATATCCTCTCAATATGATATATCTTATCCTAAAGCTCAAGGTGTCCCTTTTCACCATGAATCACTGTTTTATTTTTTTTTCACATAAACTCGTGAGCATGGTAAAGATTTTGTGCCTACTCTTTACCACCCACATTCCACAAGGAATATATCTTAATAATCATATTCTCTTCCTAATATGAATAAAGTGGAATACATGCCTATGGGTTGTTATCTAGAATACAAACACTAGGTCTGAATATTGTAATTCAAGTATGCATCGTTTATAAATTAAGATAATAAGACTTTTCAACCACCATAAAACACCAATCCCAATAATATATACAAAAATAAAACCCACATTACACGTATTAATAAGAATCACTAGAAACTACACATGAAAAGTGAATTTTTTTAAAAAATGATCATTTATTTCCTACATATCCTTGTTTGGGTTAACAATTAGAAAACATACACCAACCATAGAGGTTTAGAGGGATTTTATAGGCAAGTCGACACATGATACACATTGTTACTTCTAATTATGTACCAAAACAATATGCCCATTCTGGAACATGATATTTCACCCAAAAAATACAAAATAAACCCTTGTATCAGACCTGTACTGATCATCAACAATAAAAATATTCCAAAATAACATCAAAACAATAAATAAGATCAAATAATAAACAAAATTTAATAAAATCCATGGGAAAAAGAGTTTTGACATGAATAAGAGTTGTCTAACTACTACCTTGTTCCCACCTCTAATTTTCGAATGGAAATAATTATAGTCTACCACTACAGTAATTGAAAAAAATTTCTTGATGCCATTTTTAATGTATATACCTCTCTCTACCCAAAAATTTCCCAAATAACACTCCGAAAGCTCCACACAACATTCTCGGTCTTACAGAAGGGGGCCAAGGAAAAAGAATAAAGAAAAATATATTTAGAATGGTGTTACACTTGAAAAAATGACATGACCCATCTACGGAATGGGATATGAAGACCCATATAATTTTATTCATAAACAAAATGAAATTTAAATAGTACATGAAAATTACTACCCATATAAAATAAGATAAATAAATACATTAGATACAAAATATACCATAACTGGACATATACATCCAATCCCTAGTCAAAATATAAAAACTAAAAAAATGAAAAAAAAATACAAAGAGTTCCTAGAAATAAATCCTAATATATTACAAATCCCAAAATGACTCTACATAATCAAAACCATGTGAGACAAAATCTTATTTTCAATACATCAACGGTGGTTATCAGGTAGAGCCACCATAACACATGGTACCCTAACTTTTAACTATATCATGTATAATAAAATCTATATATTCCAAAATTCATTTGTAGGATGTGATGAACATATCCCAATTGGATACTACGATAAATCTATTTAGGTATTTCACCCATGAAAAACATTAATCATCAATTAAAAGACATTTTAAAAATATATCAAATTTAAAATCCAACATTTTTAGATATACCATCGAAATCTCTTTGGTATTCCATTTCACAAAAAACTATTTTACAAATCAAAACCAAAACATGGATCCAAAAGATAACTCCAACCAAAAGTCGTGAAATTATCAATAATATCACATACAGAATATCAATGAGTGATCATAACTTTAATATCAATTAACCATATAAAATAGAAATGGGAATAATACAACATATTAAACCACAATTGAACTAATATAATTCCGAAACAATAAAAAACATTCATTCATGAGTAATGTTCACATAAAGAACTTATGATTATACATATATTGATTTAGTATAAAAATTACTGTACTTTTCATTGAAATTTTCATCCCTCTATGTCTGCCATTGAATGAACACTGAGATACCTCACCGTATAATAACATCAAACATGGATACACTCCGGGTATTCTTACCCAACATTTCTTGTGGTCCCGTGAAAACCAATAAGGATGATCACATGGTCTTCAATATCAATACTAATAGTCTCCCTAAAACCCCATATATAATACCTAGGTTAACCCATGTGATACTCCAAGACTAGAAAATCACAATAATGTGATGATATTAATCAATCTATTTCAAGTATATTTTTCATAAACAAACCTGACCATTTTATCAATACATCTTTTCCAAGGTAAAACCATTTATAAAACATCAATTTAATCATTTTAAATCCAAAAAAAAATTTGATCCATTTTATCAATCATTTTATTTGCGTACAAGACATGCCTAAATAGGAAACCACATTAAACAACTAATTCCAAAAATAATCATTGAGCGCATAAAACATGTGGTTAAACACAAGGAATAATTTCATTTGAGATTATGAAAAACCAAATTTGATTCATATTTAATGTTAGGCTATAGAAAATACCCTTAAATAGACGAACCTACCTTAGTTTCAATTGAAAAAAGTCTATTTTAATGAAAACCACCTTGAATAGGTACACTATGGAGTCATACACCTATACAATAAGAAAAAAACAAATGACAATACAAAAAAAGGTTCATCGAAAACCACCTTATGTGGTACCACATTTCCTTGAAAAATTAATAAAATTACGTTGAAGGTGAAAGACATATGAAACCAAGAATAAATTGACCTAACAGATGTAAAAGTGTGATGATTCAATGAATAAATAACCATAAAAGTGGAAGGAGACCTTTATGCCCATGGATATGGAGTTCCATGTGATAGGAGTAGAAAAATTAGTGCAGTGGGTAAAAAATTAGATAACATAAATAGTAAAAGCTTACTTTTTATGTGACATTAATGGGGCACATTTTTAGGAAATTTGGTTAAGTGAATTGTGGGTTAACAATGAGGGTGTTACCACACCAACAAAAACCATAACTAAAAGTTACTTTTGGGTGTTTCATAGTTACATAAATATCACTGAATCCATTCGTGGCCAGGTGCCTCAAACCCATAACCCATTATGGGGATATCCATATGCTCAAAAAACCATGAGGTAATCAGGTGTAACACCCCAATTTCTTTTGAAATACAATTCTTTAAATAATTTTATTTCATTTATATCTTGGGTTTCATTCATCATTAAGTTTATACGTACAAAATAACATTATTAAAATAATATGTAATCATTTTTGTGTATATGTTTAACTAGTGAGTATGAATAGTAAAAATATAAATTATCATAATTACATGATCTACACATTTATATAATTAATTAAATATTTATACTGTTATAATAATTAGAAAAGTTAATTATTTGAAAATAAAAGATATTGTTTCTTATGAAAACTATTTTTATTCATTAAATGTAATTTTATATTAATAAATTAAATTAATCCCTACTTTTCAATCATTTTAATAAATTTTATTTATTATTTTCTTGATCAAATGTTTTCAAATTAATTTTATTTTATTATTATGCCTATTATAATTATAAATCCATGTTTATACTTAAAAATTACTTTTATCTAAAAAGGAATTCATGTCAAATTTTTCACACACAAATGAAAATTTATTTCTCACTTTTATATATTTTGAGTTATGTAAAATTATTTAATTATTTTTTTTATAAGTTTAATGGTTGGAAAATAGAACCATCTTATTTTTAGTCAACAATGAATAGTGACCATGGTAAAATTTATCAGATCAGAAAAAGGTAAATAAGCTTAATCTAGAAAGTAAATAATTGGAAAGTAAATTATATTACTTCGAAATTCTTATTTGAATAGGTAAATTATACCCTTAATTCCTTAATCATGAAATTTAATTTTTTATGTAAACTTTTGTATGAAAATAGATTATATATTATTGAAATTAATTAATTTTACATAATGTCATTGTCATAGTTTTAAATATTCTTTACGTGTTCACATAAGAGAAAATATAATTATGAATGAATATAAATATTTATTTTTATTTTAATGAATTTTACTCATGAGGTTAATTTATTTATCATTTTAAGGTATTATATATTTTCCTTAATTTCTTACACAATACCAAAATATTATTATTTTTCAATAAATTGAAAAATAAAATAAATGTCATTAAAAATAATAAACACGAAAATAGATGAGTACTTTATATTTTTACATGAGTATTATAGGTGTATATGACATATATGTTTTGTTTTAAAATATTAAATTCGAATTCAATATTTTTTTATTTGTTTCTTTAAGTTAAATAAACTGAATATTATCAAAATTGAAAATAATAATATTTTATCAAAATAATAAATTATTAATTTATTTAAATGTAATAAAAATAATGAAATATGAAAATGTAATAATTATGTGGTCAATATATTCATTACATGGTTATTTATGGTCTATTTTTCACCTTATATGAAAAAACTAGAAACCATTAATATTGAAAATTTTGTTACAATAATTAAAATTATTATATGTTAATTTATGGTTAATCAAAATGATAAGTTTTAAAATAAAACAAGAAATTGTATAATGTTTATTGGATTGTGGGATAATAACCCAATCCTACATCAAATTTTAATCCATTTATATTTTAATGAATTAGTATTGATAATGAATTTATTATAATTTAATCATGTGATGAATTTCAAAACATCTCCTAACTGATTTGAAAAAATTATTGATCATTTTACTTCCCCATGAGAAATCATGTTCATATAAAAACTGTTACAATTTACATTAATTTATATAATAACTCATGGTCCAATTAAGGATTAATATTTTTTATATTTTTCATTATGGGGATGTGGAGATCTCCCAAAATCATCAAAATAATAGTAAAGAAACATTGAACAAATTCAAATATTTAATAGTTCATGGATTTTAAAAATATAAATTGGGGTCTACGGAATAGATTTTTTGGAATTTTATTTCCATTAAATTTATGGAAAAAAATATATGAATGTGGAGTCACACACAATGATGACCCATAGAGAAGGATCTTTCAAGACTCATCCAGAGGAGAACAATATAATGCTCTCAGTTTCTATTAGTTTCCATTATTTATTTTACTTTTAATATCTCATCAACTCACCAAAAAACGATTTTCTATTTTGGGTATGGGAGAATTTTTTATTTGCTAGGTAAGGGGGTAAATGTTTTATTGTTCTTGAGTCATGGTTATTTCAATGAAATAAAATATTGCTTTTTATTTTTAATATGTTTAGTTATTTATTTTTTGATATAATCATGAATGTGATTATGATTAAGCTGAATTTTTATATTATGTTTTTCCATAGTAGAGGATTTATTATCTACCTATTTTTGGACTTTGACCACCTCAATTGAATTATCCAAGTAAATGTATTGAAATTTTTAGTTAATTCTCACACATTTTGAATTTATAGTTGGTAAATTTAGGTTTCTTTAAAATAACAATACATAATTTGGTATTAACTATGTGAATTGAGTGTAAATTTATATATCAGTAACATATTAGAAAAAATATGCACCAAAGAATAGAATTTATTATGATATTATCATCATAATAAATCAATAATTATAGAATATTTTATGTGGTTATGGAACATATCATTTATAAATTAATGAATAAAATTGACATATTTTAGAATGCCATTATATCATAAAAACTAATAATCTATACATAACTTGATCACTTGTCCTTAATTTTGTTCTGTTATGTTTTATATTGTTATGTTATCTATGAATATCAAAATATAAAAACCTAAATTCCTCAAATATAAAAATATATTCCAACTCTAATATCTAGATAAAATATAGGTTACCGTTTATACTATATTTCTTTGTAAATAAGCTACCCTTTTCCACTTTCTATGAAAGGAGTTGACTATGAAAAATATATTCTTTCATGTATAAAAACACCATAGAACCACATGGTGATAAAATTGGGTAGATAAAACCATTATTCATTAAATTAAAAATTTGGATCCTCAACCCCCGTAGATCATATGGTTTCATCCGATAAATTGACACCTAAATCGAGGAAATACCGAGATATAATGATATCCTGATGATGATGTATCATCATATTGGTAATGTCACTACCTCATCATGGAATATATCTATAATATCATACCTAAATTTGGGAAACAATATTAAATAATCCTCTACAAAATATATAGTGAACACTATTATATGAAACAATAATAGCTATGAAAAACTAGGTCCATTCAAAAATCACTCTCACCAATGATGTCAACCTAATAGGGACCACCCCCATGTTTTTTCAAATAAATAATTCTCATTATATGGGGGACCTAACAAGGATTCCCTCTATTATGTCCAAATTATCTTGGTAAAAAAAATGTGAAACCCCTTATTATGATGAGTCCTTTGAGGTAACTGAGATTGAGGCTGAAAAAGATAATATTTCATAAAAAACATGAGTCATAAATAATCATGGGGAACTAAAACCATCAATGGTAATGGACTCTACATTAACATTTCACTCTAATAGATCTCTAGGAGGATATCGTGAACCTAATAGCACCAGATAAAATCAAAGATGGAATTGCTTGTAACTGAATCCATGATTGTTCTAACCATGATTTAAATGAAATTATAGTTCACCAATCAATAATCTTACTCCTCGTAGTTCACTGATAACTTTCACCTATAGGTGATCTTAGATACACATGTTTCCACTTTATCACATTATCCTTTTTCTCAACATCCAAATATATATTACACATAAATTGAGTGATTTTAAATTAAACAATACTGAACATTGCCTCTTCTAAATTTATAATCAAGACCCATTATTGTGGAAAATATTTGTGTCTATGTTAAGAAGGTCCATGATCCTAATAATAAGATCTCAAATTCACAGGATACCCTATTTATGGGATAATTCATATTTCCTTTTTATTTACCTCATCATTAAAAATAGGAATTCCACAAAAATAATTGTATAGAAATTAACGTAAAAAAATTCCACCTCTCATACTCAGAAATTTATTGAATCAAACAGTAACATAATATCCCCTCTATTTGGATGATGGAAATTATAACAAAATACTCAAACCTATAAAAAATCAAATTGAAATTGATCTCAATATCCAATAATTATTACTTACACTATAAATCATAAATTCTCCCATCATAGTTCACCAAGACCTGGTGTTGGAACTCTCACTAAATCATATCCAAAATGTATCCTAAAAAATAATATCAGTGCTCTGATGATTAATCATATCATCCATTTAAACCTCATTAACCTAAAATCCTTTGGTACAATGGAAAATATGTATCTCTTATGTATGAATTGAAACTGTTTTGACTAGTAGCATGTAGTTCATATAATATTAATTAAATTAGAGATTGTTTTACATCATAAAATCACCCCAATTGAAACAAAGATTAAATAATCCATTTGGTTGTTATGTCTCCTATGTATCTATAATATAATTGGTAGTATGTTGTATAGTTTTTTCAAATATATTAAGATTATTTTATTTATTCATAGAGATCCATAATCACCTATGTCTTAGCAATTCTCCCTTTCCACATCACTGTCTGGGATTGATCAACATTTTTCCCTACCAACACTATTTATTTCACACAAACTAAAAACACTATTCTCCATCATAGCTCACAATTTATACATTGATACTAGGGTATCATAACCCCCCACATTGAGGACCCATCATTGGTTTTTAGTGAATATGAGAATGACCCATGAGAATCACCTCCAATATAACAAGGATTCTTGGCTAGAACTGAGGGTATAAAACATGAAGATAAAAGTAATTATCCTCATTTATCCTATGATATTAAACAAAAATACCAAATAAATTCTATAACATAATTTAAACTTGTATAAATAATTACAAAGAATTTTTGAAATGAAATTTGAATACAAGACAAAAATGTAAAATAATAAAAGTAAACTCCATGGAATAAATTTGAACCATGGCTTAAAGACTAGATCTTTTATGGCCAAACAATGCCTTTAAAATCACTTTGGAAACATTGGAAACATTTTATATTTATAGTGGTGATCATAAATGTATCCTTAGAAGGATTATCCTCAAGACCATTCTCTAAATTTTGAAAAAAATATAATATTCATACAATGAATAAACATCATAACAAAAAATCATTTATTTGGTCAAATATGACATACAATCATCATGTACCACTCCCAAAAAATTAAATAATTGTATAATAATATAACAATTAATGAATATAGACCAATGATACTATAAAAAACTTATCCACTATCAGTCTCTTTTTCTAATGAAAATGTTTTTTTGTTACCATCCCTTCAATATCAATAAAGTCATAACAATAATGTCACACATTATGTGAGATCAACTATAGTCCAAACATACCTAATCAGAAAAAGGATCGAGCATGCTTTTTTTACCAGTAACAACCAATAATAACTATAATCTCATCTACATTCCACCTATCAACATCTCAATCACTCACCATATTTTTATTATTATAATGTGTAATGAACATGAAGAAAATCGTCCTTATACCATCATCCAACAATTAATGACCCAAACTATATATACCACATCACCATATCATTATCATCAAATCAATCATACTATAAAACTCGATACATCACATCCATATCAAATATATATGGGAGAGGAATGAAGAGGGATTGATTGTTCATTTCTACTGCGCCAATATAGATGTTCATGAATGACACTAATAATCTAAAAAAATGGTAATATATATGGATATCTAAATTAGGTGGGATGCATATGAAATAACATGAAAATACAAAAAATAATAATATCACAAAAAATACTAACTTATGTCGGTCATCATTAAATTAATTACATCATAGCCAATAACCAGTACCATATTCCCTAAATCATATAATAACAACAACTTCCAGCAATATGTTACCATCCAACCCACATTACACATAAAGAATGAACATAAATACCCATGATTTATTATATTAATCACATAATTTAGAATTATTAGACTTACAATTGATGAGGCATATTATTTTTATTATACCATTAATGTTTCATAATTTATCAAAATAAATTCATAGATAATAACCATGTTTAAAACAATAGATAATCAATCATTAAACATATTATCATTAAATTAACATCATGTGGTACATTTATTTCACTATTTACTCATTATCATGTTAATTATTGTAATTCATATTCAATTTATACCAATATATATAAAAAAACCTTGTAGTCATCAAGCTGGTTCCACATAATCACCCCAAAATACCTTTTATTCCAACTTTTGTTGTCCTGTACCAAATCAATAGAACACCATATAAAACCCTGAAATTTTCATTGAAACTATAGAATGTTGGTAAAGACACAACAACATAGCCCACACAAACAACCCAAGTCACACATACAAATTTACCAACCAATTCCGCCCAATTAAATAATCATATCATGGAAATTAAATAATAACCCACAACCAATCCAGTTTTAAGACACAACCATACATCATTTTTTATGAACATGATTCTAAAAATACTATAGATTTAATTTTCACATGAATCATAACATAAATTTTCTATTTACAGGGAAAAATTTAATGATTGTATTTACATTGTTGTTATTTTTTAATGGTTATTCCATCAATTTAATACCATACAAAACATATAAAAAATATCAAGAGAAAAGTTTTCTCATAAAAAACAATAGAAGACACCAACCACTTTATAAAAGAAAGGGAAACATGTAAAAAAACTTCATTTCACCCCATTACCCTTGATTTTATTAGTCATATTAGTTATCATTATTATGTAAATCCATAATATCCACCCAATGAATTAATGAGCATGAATAATAAATAATTCACCTATTGATAAGAGGGTTCTCTACTCCCCTACCATACTCAAATCATTAATGACCATTGTGAAATTATGAGAGGAATATATGTTCATAATACCATACCACATGAGTTAAATTCTAATAAACCAACATCACAAATATCACCACTCAAAATTTCAACCAAAATCGTAATAAAACAATTGTATAGACAGAAAAATATGAACGATAATGGAGGGAACCATGAATAAAAGATGAAAAAGTCAACAAGGATCACATACAATAAGTATGAGGATATTAAGTACTATGACTATGAAAGAGGAATTTTGATTTCTTCCAAAATTTCATGCAAAGTCAACAAATTATAATAGAAATGAATGATATAGAATATGATCTATAAGTGATTTATGATTTATATATTGTTCTAAAAATCACAAGATCATAGTAAACTGAGATTTGGTCACACTATAATATTACTAAATCAAATGAATCTCTAGAAATCATTCCATAATTACCCTTATAATTACCCATTTAAAATTAGTCGACATCATGACATATTAAAAATAAGGGAGAGTTATAGTGTAACCAATAAACCATGTCACAAAGAACCTATAAAAATTGATTAATGGAACCTAATCATCAGATATCCATTTCATTTATTATGAACTATGGTGCATCAATATTCCAAATGAATGAACCATATAATCTGACATCCAATGAAAAAAATTTAGAAATGAAATCGTGCCTCTAATCTCTATCCATATATTCACCCTTATCTACTATAGAAACTCATGACATTGAAAAATGATCATTTCACGGGGGATTCATAAATGGGAAAAGGGAGATATTGACTTGAAAAACTCTATTGAAAAATTTTAACTCCAAATCACAACCTATAAATATAAAATGAAATAATAATAATTACTTATCAAAACAAAATGATCCAAATAATTGTAAAATCCACCTGAAATCCCTCATGTGGTAGTTAAACCAACCCTGACACAACCCACTAGGTTATAAAAGTGGATTCACCTTCATCTATCACTTCACATTGTAACATACAATGTCACATCATGACTCATCTATTATTTAATAATCCAATCTTGGTATCCACTTATCTTACATTAGCCTTGTCCAAAATAATTTAATAAATAAACCATGCTATTTAACAACTTGAAATTTTTCAGTCATTTCACTAAATATAGAAACAACATATTTTATAACCTAAATTTATAATTCTTGTTGAGTAATTTTTCTAAATTAAATCATTAAAAACTGATATGATGAATCACTAGATAAATCATATTATCCTTACGTTTAATTGAAGTTTGTTTTATATTATTTCAGTAGTATAATATTTTCTTCAAAATCAACGATCATTTAATGATGGTTCTTTGGAATCTATGTTATTTTATTACAAAATGAATAATCACAAATTGAATGTATAATATAAAGTTTATTTTAGACTATTTACTAATTCCTTGAGTGAAAAATTTCATTTGGATGATCATAAAACGTTTTTAGGTGTTTTTCACGACCACCTACAATAAAAAGAGGACCAATACATTGATGATCTGAGGACAAATTTCATACATTCAAGAGTTTACTATGACCACAATAGTACAGAAAATCCATCTTTAATTATTTTTGTTTCATCAAAATTATACACATATTTGAGGAAGAATTCTAAAATTATATAGTTTTCCAATTTAGTTGTTATTCTATAGATCATGCATTATCAAATAACTCATGAGGATTGGAAATTGAGCTACTGATATTCTGATCAATGATTTCCTAAAGTACATACATATTTCCAATTTTATAATAGAATATCTAGGGTAATATCTTATATCTTCTAATATTTTATACCAAATAGGATTCACTAAGACACATGGATTTTATATAACATAATAATCGTTCCTCCTAGTTTATCAGGTTAAACAATATAATTTTTTTAATATAATAACTAGAATATACTTTCTTTAATAACATTTTAGGTCCTATGTATTATTATCTTGAACCCTAATGTTTTTTTGTATTTTTTATTTTGATTACTTCATTTAAATTTTTTTGTTTACTTATTTTAATATAGATTGATTTAATACATTTTTTTAATTATTTACATTCAATTTTATTGACATCTTATAACTCTAATTATTTTATAATATTATATCTTCAAAACATTACGTGAATAATAATATTGAAATTTTATTATTATGTAAAAACTCCAATTCACCCTTCTCATGAGGCCTATATTGTGGGATAAAAATTGATGCTTCTTCCATCAACTCCATAAAAATGTTGAAATAATGTTTAGTTACGACACTAGTGAAAAATTATTTGTTATAACATAAAATGTTAAGAAAGAAAAACCTAAATTAAATGTTTCATTAATATACTTCATTTTTTAAAAAAATTGATTTTTTTCAAATTCAAACCCCTATAAAAACCATTCTAGACATATGACATGATATAATAATATTAATAACCCAGGGAATCAAATCATATTATTTGAGGAGTTTGAATCACTCATTAATTTAAAAATATATCATAATATGTAGAAGAACACGGGGATGCCATAATTATCCTAATAAAAGATCAATAAACCTGATATTATTATCATTAAATAGGTTGTAGTTACATACGATTATAAAAAGGTCATTAAGTAATCATAAAAGATATGACTTATGTAAAAAACCAATCTCAATAATCATATATCATGTTAGAATGAAATAAAAGTGTGAAATACTGTATAAATAAGGTATAATCAAGTAAACATGGAAGATCCTAAAATGAAATGAATTATGAAATTATATAATTACTCTGTAATAAACTATGGAATGGGGAACATTAATAATAATTGGATATTAGTTATCAATGAAACCTTAACTCTCACACCTATTTGAACAGACATATTATGTCCAAATCTGAAATTGACAACAAAGTCATCATTCCATATCATGTCTGAACATACATGTTATTAACATGAGTGACTATCTCATTAGATATAATCCTCAACCGACTAATCTAAGAGATAAATATGAACCCCCCCCCCCCCCCATCATCATCCATACATATTTATACCACTTACAACAAATCCTAATAATTTCTTAATGAACCGTTGGAAGATGAATGGGTTCCGTATGAATTCTAATAAAACATCACATTCCCTAAATATATATGGACATAGAATTTAAAAGATCTTAATTTAAAAAAGGAATAATATCTAAATAAATTTTAATATTATCAAAACATTACATTTTGAGTGAATTCTTTTTATTAGAAATAGTTGTGAGAACATTAAAAAATCCTTTTAATCATTTTTATAAAAGATGAAGTAAATTTTACTTTTAAAACAATTGATAAGGGAATGATAAAAATTTTATAAACAATATAATAAAAATTTCAAATTAAATATCATTCAAATTATTTAACTGTTATTAAAAAACATGGTCTGGATGATAAAATATCTTATCTTGGAATGATAAAAATCCATTTTTATTGATACATTTGAATATATTTTTCAGAAAATCCACATTTTAAAAATAGTATTGAATTTTAATTTTTAAAAGATTTAAATAGATTTATAATAATAATAGAAAATAAGACATATTATCATTCCAAACAACATTGGATATCATTTGAGGGATATAAAATGTGGATATAGAAGATAAATCCATTAAAAACCCAATTTTTTTTACCTAAATGTATTTTAACAAAATAATGGAATCATAAAGAAAGAATAATTTATTTTAAACAAATATTTGACAACAATAAAGTTGTAAATAAAATATAACATCATTATATGTTGAATTAGATCATTGTTGATTGATTATAGTCAATGAATGGTGATTATAACCCTAGGAGAATATTTGATTCATGAAACCCTTTATTACATTTGTAACATGTGAATAAAAACCTTGTGAGAGGTATTCCATTAAAAAAACAAATAATATCATGAATTATAAAATGACTGTGATACAATATTACCATAGTTATGTATATAAACCAATGAAAATGGATAATGGTGTAAAATAAAAAACATATATCAAGGGATTAATAAATTTTGGCCAATGAAAATTTTTCCATGTTTCAGTACTTAGTATAATGCTCTATAACCTCCTCACTCCATGTTTTGTCTTCATTTAAAAGGTGATAAATACTTTATGGGATGGTCTATTTATAATTCCAAAACCTCTATAACATTTTTCATAGTGTGTAAGACAGTTTTGGGTATAGTTTTGTCCGAAGGTAAGAGGTTTTGGTGAGACCAGAAGTGAGTAGAGGGAGAGTGTGGGAAAAATTATGATTTTTTATTATAAGGGGAAGTAAGGGGAGATGTTCCCATTTTATAAGTGAAAATATATGGAATTATTGAAAATACCAAAAAATATTCTTTAATGTGATGTTTTTACAATGTAATGTCGATGCAATATTGGGAAGTAATGGAATGGGGATGAGTTGAGTACAAGAAATTTTTAATCCAATCAATTGAATATAGGTTTTCAACATGTAATTCCATTTACTTCATAGGATTCACATTTTATATATATTCATTTTCACTTGAAAAACTAGTGTATACATAGGTAATATATCCACTATGTACAAAAATAAAATATTTACTAATATATATTTTTGATCTAATGATTTAAAATTTATAATCCAATTTTTTGATTGAATTTTTGAATGGGATAACATCTGAATTTCAAATATTTTATATATAATGTATTAAAAAAATTAATGAAAAATTATATTATATAAATTTAAATTTTTTAAAAATGGGCTTATAATTTAAAAATTAGATTTTTAAAATTATAATGTAACGTATAAAATTTATAATGGATTATAGATAAATGTTTCATAAATATCATATTATTTCTTATAAATAGGAAATTTCTTTAAGTCATGTTATTTATAATAATATAAATTTACACTAATATGGTAAAAACAAATAATTTTCTAAAAATTAAAAAAAATTAAACTTAAGATATTATTTCAAGGAAAAATAAAAAAAGGGTATAATATTTATAAAATTCTACACCTAAAATTTAAAATTTTTGTTTTCACTTCTTATATTAAAATATTCCAAAAAAAATATTTATAAAAATATTATTTCTAATATTATAGATGATGAAAAAAGATGAAAGGATGAAGGATGTTTTTGTGGGAAAAAGCATTGCCATATTTGGACTCGGTGATCTATATCATGGGGCCTGGAGGGGAAGCGAAAAAAAAATTGTAGGTGCATGAAAAAATGGATATCGTGGAGAAATACATAGGAATCAAGAACGTTTTCCATGCTGGTGAAGATGTTTTCTAGGCCCCGACCGCGGAGCGGCAATTTACCTATAGGTTCCCCGTGCAATTGAATCTATGCGCTACTGACATCAATGCACAATATTTTACGTAGGAATGTTCTTCTGCACGGAACCGTGATCCTGAGCACCTATAAATAGAAGGTCGCGGCTTCTAATTTCAGGCTAATGAATCTGAACCATCCCTCCAGTGCGAAATTCACCTCCCATGCGCGCAAAAGATGCCTCTTAGGTACAAAGTTTTATGCACCAGGTCGCCTGGGGGTCCTCATGTATATGAGAAAACTCGGGCTTAATCCTAATCCCGTTCCATTATAGTCCCATCCCTCGTCTACAATTCTTTCCAATTACGCACCCACCTTTCCATGCTAGCCTGACCTTTTCTGCGCTAGCAGCCAAATTACTGGCTGGCTAGACATTTTTCCATTAAGTAACCCAATTAGGTGCCGACCTAACCCTTTTTCATGCAGCTATTACTTTTTCACCCATTCATCCATTCTTGTTCACCGATGATTTCCATATTCTATGCATCATTTTCAGGCACCTCCCGCACCCAAAACACCTTTCCCATATACTCTTTTCTCATACGACCCTCTAGGTTCGTGTGAAGTAACATCAAAGTCCCTTGGATGATACTTCCTACTGCATTGTGTCACCACATGCTTCTTCACATAGGTACGGTAATGGCTATTACATTTTCTCATAGCCACTTTAATGTGGACACCCAATATGATCACCTCACCCCACCCCCAACCACAGAATTACCGGTGCATTCCCTTCACCAAGGTGCAGAGGGTACCAGTTTTGTAAGTTCAAGGGTTTCAGAGTAAACCCACCTCATCTCAGCTACAAGATGTTAAACATCCAATCACTGCCTTCCTTATTAAATGACATTAAACTGTGAATCCCCCCCATACATCTTACAAGGGGAATGGGCCACCATCCTGCTATAATCCCCTATATTTTCATGCATGAGGCAGCATCCCTGCCCCTCTTTTCTTCAGTGACAAATCCCTCTTCTACAGGGTTTTTTCGTCGTCGGACCTCCATCCGTGAGTAAGTCCCAACCACTTCGGGCTGCTAACCATGAATAATCCCATGTTTCATCTTTGTAATGTTATCACGTATAAGCCCCAGTTCACCTCCCACGAATGCACATTTCACACCATGATCATCAGGTATTTACTGCCTCTTGTTTCTCACATTCAGCATTACTCACGTGGTCTTAGAGAAAGAATCACCCATGACATCCTCCTTGGACATCCTATAGTGTAATCCCCACAACACATGAACCACGTGGTCTTTGATCCTTTCCAAGGCAATGTATGTAGGAATCCTCTACGAGGTTCAAGCCCACCATCCCTTGGTCGCTCTGACCCCATTCAGGTCAGTTCACTAACCCCTTGGGACACCACAGAGCGTAACCCCCAAATGCCCATATAACATGAACTATGAGGTCTTTGATCCATGCTAAAGAAAGTTACATAGGAAGCCTACATGAGGTTCAAGACCACCACCCATTGGTCCCACCCACCTTTACATTGGTGCACCAAAATCCATCCTGAACTATGAGATCGTTGATCCTTGAGAAGGCAGGGTATGTAGGAAGCCTCCCTGAGTTCCATCCTATAAATCACCGGTCATCCCGACCATCTTCATGTCAGTTCACACCACCTAAACTATGCGGTCATTGATCCTTACAAAGGCAAGGTATGTAGGAAGCCTTCGCGAGTTTCAATTCCCACTAGCAATCTGGGTCCTAGGTCCCCATTGACGTCGATTCGACCCCATCCAACAGTAAGTTGTTGTGACCTCAATCAACGGTAAGCCGTTGTGTCCCAATTCGGTGATGAGTCGTTGATACCCCATCCCGAGGTATGATGTTATGACCCCAATCATTGGTAAGCTGTTCTGACGCCTACAAGCGATAAGCCCTTGAATACCCCAATATGATGTAAGCCATTGTCAGTTGAACTACACAGACTTTGATTCCCTACCCCGAGGATACGTAGGAACCTCTTCAAGGATCATGCCCAAAACCATCATCATCTTCATGACAGTTCCTTCCTATTCACCATCTCATTAACAGAACCTATCATCATCCATCCTGATTCTTACCTGGGCCTCCACATCCTGGTAGGATCATGCCACCCCATTCTCCGTTTCATTTAACTGCATTTAGGAAGCCAACCCAATGTTCGCTCAAATATCGGTGTTCCCACTAGGGGTTTCACCAATCTGATCCACTCTAGTCAGTGTTCTGATTAGTTCGATCTGTCTCCGCTGAATGTTAAAATTGTGGCATAACCTGTGTTAAACATGGGAAGCTATGGAAAACCTATGATCCATGCCCATGGAATATGATTCCCCGCGTCTAATGTGGGATCCCTCAGGCTTCCGCACCCATTAGAAACCCTATAATAAGCGGAAGAAGCCCATACGTGCCAGTGTGCTAGTGACCAGACATGCCAGTGATATTCTATGAGACTACTCCCCTGAACGAAGGTTGCTTCCCTAATTTGACCATTTGGAATGTCCCGACAGAAGCAACGTAATTAACTGGTGTGCATAATGATATGGCTCTGGGAAGAGTTTCACGAACAATGTCTTAAATCAAAAAGGGATACATGAACTAGGTTATGAGTTCTGAGGAAGAATACAAGGAAGGAAGAACCAACATCCCATCATCTTGTTTTGATCATTGAGAAAAATTCCCTTTACAAGGAGCGGTTGCTGCCTGCCTCTGGAAAGAGGGAATGTGGGGAAAAAAACTATGCCTTTTATCCTCAAGAAGATGGATGTGCGTGCCATGGTGAAAGCGTCAGAAATAAAAATGGTGAACCCGACCTTAATTTATTCTCCTCGATATAGAGATTAATAGTTCTCAATTAATCAATGTATTGACATGTTACTGGATCTAGTTACCCGGCACCGGGACCCTCCATGTAAATAGAAGGCCTGGTGTAAAACTCACCAGAATTTGGAGCAGAAGAACTATAGACTTCTCGTTCAACGATGTTGTAAGCGTAGTTCCCTCTTACTGGAATCAAGCAGCTGATCATGTAACACGATCACCACCTATACACCGATGCAAGGGCAGGGGAAGCACCAACACGATAGTCCAATGTGGCTCTACAGATTCCACGACAGCCTCTACACCCATGTTTTTGGGGCATCAACACCCCATCTCGCCAATTGAGGTTATCCAATGAAGGTTTATCAAAGACCTATTGCACCATTATGAAAAAGAGGGGGTCATCCCTATGCGGGATATGACCCACATGGATTTGGAGGTGTTTTTGGATCATTGTCAATATCGCCCCTGAGTTCCACGTAGGGAGCCGCTACTCCTCACACCAATATATAACCATTTTAGAATCCTCTCCCTAGAATGCTTTGACGACTCACTACCTTAAACTGACGAGGTAGGTGATGTCTAGCCCCATCCAGTCAGAGTCCCATTCCAGGGCCTCCCAGCGAGGGCTCCCACCTGGCCGCCTCAGCGCCGTCGTTTGGTCTTGCTGAATGAGGAGCAGGCAAGCCAGGTACCAGCACCACCAACTCTTGTTTGTCTGATCTGATGTCATCATTGAGTCCAAGATGAAGAGGTCACCCACCAAGGGGCATCAACGAAGATGACCACCATGGCTCGAGCAATCACTGACACATATCATTAATTCCCTGTATACACTGAGTAGGAGAACCTATATTCCAAACCAGGATAAAGGCCCCAACCTCCCCACGGGTAGGCTGGGCCAAAACTCATGGTCATTTGCATAGGCATTGGCCACCACAGACCAACCCACAGTGATACATCCCAGTACATAGGTACTCCCCATACCACTACCACGTAGAACGCGGTCCATCCAGGCTTTGAGACCAAACATGGAGGTCCACCCCTTGCCACCTTCATTCTATGTAAAGGACATCCCCATGATGTTGACTCTACATATGGAAGCCTCTTCTGTGATCACTATACTGGGTATGGAGTCATTCCTCCTGCCCTCGACCGCTGGTGTAGGGATTTTATGCATCCGTTCACTCTTCGACATGGGGACCCTCCATGTGTTCTCTCAACAGCTAGTGGGGGTCATTCTCACCTTGGAAACCAGAGGGGTGGTGGCCAGCCTCACCCCACTACCACCCAACCTGGAGGTCCTACATGTGTTCAAATAGACCAGTACAAGGGCCCTACTCAAACTGAGGTGTCTAGGGGAAGCAAACATGGTGGTCCTCCCCATCCTCTTGATAGTTCTAGGAGTGGTATTCCTCATTCCAGAGCTATCCATGAAGGTCCTCCCCGTCTCCCCTTTCATATCTGTCCCGGTGCTCCTCGCGCCCCAGCTTACTCAGGTGGAAACCCTCCCTACCCCAGCAAGAATACAGTTGAAGGACCTCGTGTCAAATATCATATCTGTCCTGAGGAGCCACCCAGGGTTAAGATGGTGGTTCTTCTCCACCATAAGTAGAATTATGGGATGGTCTGGAAAGATATTTATCATGTTCGCTTCTCATACTCTGATGTGGAGTACGACTCATCACCGTAACACTTATCTTTCTCATCCAAGTCAAGGGAAGGGGTAGGAATGTTGCGCATCATCCTAGTACTCATGAAATGTGAGGTCCATTATTTTACATCATCCCTCCATCGGTATATCTAGGAGGTTTAATATCTAGCGACCCAACAGGTCATGGATGTGCGATCACCACCGTCGGCACCAGAAGCACTCTCTACATCAACAAGAGATCACATAAAACTATTTTGGGTACCAATTTCAGGTGATCAACATCGCGACCTATCACCAGTAGCCCTAGTCCTAGAGAATGGAACTGTGGAAGTCAACCCATTTTACTACGATGTAGTGGCCAGGTCACTACACTCTTGGGAGCACAACCTATGATTCAGTGGCCAGTCATCCCTCTCACTGTACTCTCCACTGGCCAGCTTGTATTCCTAACGTTCTGCCTCTCTACCACTTTATTTACTCAGCCACCCCCAATTGGAAAATAGTGAAATCAAGGGCTGGACCCTAAATCAGTTCCGAGGAGCTTATGGAACATCCTCACAGTGGACCACTTCACTGAGAAGTTCTGGACCGTGGTAGTGCTGAATTTTCGCTCGATGTAATCCCTCACCCCAGAGGAGGTTGAATGTTTCTGCCAAACACTTGGGCGATGCACTTTCTCCTTCGTCATCAACAAGTGGTTTATCCATGGATCCAAGCGCATTTTTAATACATCTATGAGCAATATCGTCTGGTCAATTTGGTTGCACTACCTATGGCCCAGCACCCCGAGTCACCAAGCCCATATATGGTCCTCCATACGAAATGTGTTCAGAGTATCAAGGTACTTTGAATGATTCTAAAGGAGGATACCCCTCCATATAATAATTCATGGATGGGGGCAGTATGTTTCTTCTTCTTTAGTCCAATCTGGTGGCAGCCAAAATTGCTAGGTGATATTGAGGGCATTCCCCCAGGATGGGTCACGATCAACATGGGCAATTTAGTGGCCGACGGGGATGAGTTGAAGATTCTTGATGGGGACATACCCACAGAGGGTGTGAACCCACTATTGGACCCATCGGGGAGGGTTACTCACCAGTAGAGGAACCTACTAGGCCTCCCTGCACCCACCGAGGGATTATTACTTAGCTGAAATTCTGGTAAAGGTAAAGAGCATGTCAGAGCTGCCAAGCACTCCAACCCATCTACATTAGTGCATAAGACAGAAGAAGTCACTTAGGGGGACATATTGTGCCTTCAAAATTCCAAGAAGAATATGTTGGTCGATAGTCTCTTGGATGAATGGTCTATAGAGCGACAGCTAAACTATGGTGATCTTAGGCCAGGGCAGCAGGGGCAGAAACAACTTCCCCTATGGAAGCTGCCTCTTGGAGACCTTCACCATCCTTCCCCCGCAGACAGGGTTGAGGGAAGAACTTACGATAAGAGGGAAGGGTATGTCTCGCTGATCCCTCAAGAATTGTGCGACAATCCAAGGGACCCAGCTCGGTCTCCCCCAACCGCCCCGAGGTTCATGCCGCCAGCTACTTCATGAGCCGCTGGGCCTGCTAACCGTGCTGAAGAACCGGAAAAGGTTCTTGTGGTTAGGGATCCCCATCAAGGCAGGGACCCCTGCCAAAATGATCCAATGGAGGCACTCATTTCCCACCATGAGGCATTGGAAACAAGACATGTGGAAATCCCATCTGATGGAAAGCCATACCATGCATGGGTGGATGATATGACAGCCCCTCCGGGTTTCGAGAATACCATATTCTCCCCCCTTTAACGTGACGGGGGACCCACCACACCCTATGGACCACTTCAACTCAAGGTGTTGTCCCATTTTAGGGAATCCAACGCAGTAGGAGGCTACCATGCTCTGATATTTTGTTCATAAATTGGAGGTTCCTATGTTCATCTGGTACAGCCATCCCCCCATTGGATCCATGACCAGCTGGGGGACCTTCACCTACAATTCCTCTTCTAGTTCAGCTCCACCACTTGGAAAACGAGAATCGTCGACCTCTTCATGTGAAAAAAAGGCTTGATGAGCGTGTTATGGACTTTATCTCCCTGTGGAAAAGACTCACGTACTCACTTGAGTTTCGACTAAGTTGTAATTTTTTACTGATGACGAGGGTGGGAAATATCAAGATGGAACTAGTTCTTGCTCTAATGACCCCAAACTACCTTGGGGGATTTTGAGGATTCTCCAATAAGGACCACTTCCTAGAATAATCCCTATGATAGGCCAGCCAGGCATTCCATTTCCTCCTAAAATTCCCACAAGAAGAGATATCTGAGACGAGCCTCCCGCGGTGGCCCAAATAGAGGCCCCCAGGCAACATGAATTATTATCGGTGGACCCACTTCCCTAGCTTCACAGAGGCCCGCAACCACAGGTGCAACCTCCAGCCCACCAACATCTTCCAAAGAATCAGCATGTGGCCCCACGTAATACGCTGCTACCGTCTTGGTGAGACAATCAGGATCCACATCCTCGACATGCTCTTTCAGCTCGT
This sequence comes from Viscum album, assembly GCA_963277665.1. Taxonomy (NCBI): domain Eukaryota; kingdom Viridiplantae; phylum Streptophyta; class Magnoliopsida; order Santalales; family Viscaceae; genus Viscum; species Viscum album. Next base: position 1,773,753,406 of record OY728152.1, read on the forward strand.
CATTTGGGATAGGATCCAATACCCCCCTTTTCTTGATAGAAGAAATTGGACCTACTCCTTCAGAGAGAATCAGGTCCCCGTCTATTTCTGAAGTGCGTTGGAACTGGGGATTGTGCGTTATCCTGAGTGTATAAGGCTAGAAAAGGTTAATCTCATTGATCGCCCTATCTAATACCCCTATCACCGGATCTTGGGGAACACTCTCAAGAAATTATATGTGTTTAATGACTGGCTTCAAGACCAGGTTGATAGTAACATAGTCAAGATGGACCCCGTGCAGGAACAAGTGGATTGCGTCGTCATAGGGCCAAACGGCGACAACGACGATGAGGGCGAGTTGTAGTAGGTTTCTAACCATGAGACCCAAAATTATGATGAATGGATGGAATGAAAAACTGTTTCTCATGCCCATGGTATAATTCCAGCATGCCTGAAACATCTAGAGCCTTCAAAGGCTACAACCTCCACTTCAGCATCAATATCTCAGCTGACCTCTTCTTAGAAGATCAAGCATCAGTGGCGCGAGGGAAAGAAACGTGCTCCGCCCATGCCATTGTCGTCCCGCACTCTCATTGACATCATGCCCCCTGAGATAGGGATTCCTCCCAGAATCTGCCTAGTAGTGGATGAATCCTTAATGTGAATTTTTGGGGTACGCTTTGGTTAGTAACGTGGAGGTGGTAAATACCTATATGACTCCTAACGACGGGGAGAGCCATGCGATCCTCCCCAACGTCCCCAGCAGATGACAACATCAAGGGGGTCGTGACTACATGGGTTATTGATGAACAGGAATTGGATCCTCCAGCTAGGATTTTCATTCCCCAGAGACAAGACCACATGCCCATCATAAAATTCCACATGCATAGCCTTTTCAGCTGTTGTCATCAGGCCCGCATCCACTGTCGTTTGTGCTATTGGATCAGGTAAATCCGCTTAGACCATGCCTCGATCATCCTCTCCCTACTATAGGACAGTATCAGTCATCTGACCCTCATCCAGTAGCTACTCTATGGGCGTCAACTAGTGAGCAGCAGGATATTACCTGTACGAGTTTGGCGATGGCCCAGCCGGCAGGTCCCACCATGCCTCTAACCATAGAGCGGCCTCTTACAAGAAGAAGATCGTGAATGGTGCATAATTATGTTGTTCTCAAGAAAAATTCTAGAATCCAATTGGGGAATTCCATACTCAAGGCCCTTCACCTATCGTTAGATCTGTGTGAGACCCTCACTGATGAATTAAGAATCCCCCTCTATTTTGAGAAGAAAGTTGCATCTACGGAAGCCTTTCACCCGGAGGTGATAGAGAATGCAGAATTTCAGGGCGTCATTTCCTTCTCTGGAAAAAATGAAAGTTCTCCTATACATGGGAAAATTATCCCACTGTACATCACCAGCCGATACAGTGACATGGAGGTTCACTACAGTCTTGTTGATATAGGCACTAGGTTCAATCTAATCATAGCTCAGACATTGCGGAAGCAAGGGTTATCTGTGGATGACTCGACACCCTCAGACATGAAGATCCTAGGATATGACATGACAGAGAAGAACTTGGCCGGTAAGATCCATTTTATTTTCTAGTTCAGGGGACTAGTTACTAGCACCATGTTTATTTTTGTCTCCCCGGACATCGCATACAATGCATTTATGGGCAGACCATGGATCCACCAGCACGCGGCGGTTCCCTCGTCATATCATAAGTACCTCATGTACTCCCTCAATGGTCTAGTGGGAATGCTCCTTGGGGGTGCGTCTACTTTTTCCTTTTGTGGATCCCACTACATGGATGCCAAATATTACAAGTGAAACGACATACAGATTCAGGGCAAGGAGGTTGAGCCTGTCGCGGTTGCACCTGACCCCAGGGCAGGTCTGAATGACGCCTACGTCTTCTAGATCCTTCGATTCGACGCCACGACAACTGAAATGGGGTAATGTTTTATTTTATCTTATATAAGGGGGATGTATATTCCCATTTCTATGCATTGTTGGAAGATCACCTCATACTCCTAAACAAATAAAGATCAGTTTACCCTAGAGCCTCCTACCCCCGTATGTTATTAGGATGTCCACCACATGGAAACAACATTATGTCATACATGCCTGTTTCACCGAGCAAGAATTAACTGAATCAATCCGACATGCCACTATTTCTTTGATATCATCTAACGCGGCCCCTTTTTTTGAAGACTGATGTTATCAGATTGAAATCCTTCATTGCTATGGTTTCAGCAACACGTGAATCTCCAGATATGCTATCCACTACCGCCCTTGCTGGCACCAGCCTCTAATAGGGGGCTTTCAACCCAGAGGAATCTTCTCTTACTTGAGATCCCTCCTCCAAAATTAAAAAATAGTATTTTGATGACTCTCCCCCTATAATTCAAGAGGGAGCCTTTGCCAAAATCGATGAACTAGTACAGTTGAACCTTGGTAACGAGGCAGATCCAAGACCCACATTGATTAGTGATGCCATGTTTTTCGAGGAGTAGTAGATATACATAGACTTCCTAAAGAAACCTCATTATGTATTCACCTTGTACTATGATAAGATGTCATGGCTAGATCCTAAGGTAGCCAACCACTAGCTTGGTCTTCCGGAAAATCATCATAGATTCAAGCATCCTCCCAGAAAGATCCATCCTTCTCACTATGCCATGTTCGTGGCCAATGTTGAAAATCACATCAGATCCAATTTCGTTAAGGAGGTCTAGTACCCCATGTGGATAGACAACATTATACCATTCAGGAAGAAGAATGGGCAGATCAGAATTTGAATCGACTTTCGGGATCTCAACATTCACTATCTGAAGGATGATTTTCCCCTTCCTGTGACGAAATTGTTGATTGATTCTATAAATGGGTTCCAAGCCTTCTCATTCATGGAAATTTACTCCAGATACAAAAAGTTCATAATGCCACCTGAATACAAGGATTCCATAGCTTTTAGGGCACTGCAATGTTTTCTTTTGTTACCAAGTCATGCCCTTCAACATAAATATTGTAGGTTCCACCTATTAGAGGGCCATGCATCGCATATTCAAGCCAATTCTCAGGAAATTGGTGGAATGCTATGTGGAAAACATGGGGGTCATATCTTTCTAGTGACATGACCATCTCAAGGACCTCGAGAAAATTTTCAGCTTCCTCTATTCTGGCCACCTGAAAATGAACCCATTGAAAATTTTCATCGGGGTCACCTCTGGGAAGTTCATTGGCATTATTTTCAGGTACGGGGCATCAAGATCGACCTAGAGATGATCATGGCAATCAACCAGATGCCTCCCCCGAGCAATATTTGGGAGCTTTGATGTTTCCAAGGCCCCTTAGCCTACATTCACTGATTCATTGCGAATCTGAAAAAAATGCATAAGACGTTTTCCCAGATTATGATGAATGACACCACCTACAAATGGGACGAAGAGTGTCATAACATGTTCGAGGAAATCATGCAGTACCTACTCTTGCCTCCAGTCTTGATGCCACCAGTCTGCAGAAATCAAATGATCATGTACGTGAATTCGGTGGAACGATCTCTCTATGCCCTCCTTTCCTAGAAGAACAATGAGGGGATAGAGAACAGACTCTACTACCTCAGTCTTTCACTCATCGATACAGAGTCCAGATACTCCTCTATCGAATAGAGCTACCTTGCTCTGGTATTCGTAGTGCAGAAATTGCGACACTACTTACAACACCATGAGGTACAGCTGGTGTCTCGGGTAGACCCACTGAAGCATATTCTCAACCGCCCCATGTTGACCAGATGCCAAGCACGATGGAAGGTAATCCTCGAGATTTTCAACATTAGGTACTACCCTTAGAAAAATATTAAGTGGCAAGCAATGACAAACTTTCTTGCAACCCACCCTGCTTCTGCCGACCAGTCCTTGGATCATGATTTCCCTGATGAGGCAATCCTCTCGGTTGACCATGCCACGCCATGCTGGCAGATGCACATTGATGTTTCTTCACAAAGTCCCACTGGTAAGAAGCTCAATGATCCTAGACTCATCAGAGTTGGCCTGGGTATTATCTTTATTAATATATCTCAATCCATTATTCCATATTCATTCATGTTGTTAGAATGTTGCACCAACAATTAAGTGGAGTATCATGCTCTTATCACTGACCCTAAGATGGCCCTCAAGATCAATGTGGCCGATTTTCATTTGAAAGGGGATTCTGAACTAGTCATAAAAGAAATCAACAGTGACTACGTCATCAGAATTCCAGAGCTCGTACCATTATTGGAACACACTCTCCAGCTAATTCCCCAGTTCTCATCACTCCCAGAAGTTACACTTGTACCACGATCTCATAATTATCGAGTAGATTCCTTGTCTAGATTGGCTGTGTCACATGTAGAACCCAAGTAGGATGATCAGATTATACAAGTGGCACATCAGATAGTAATTTCTCCGGTCACCCTAGATGATAAAGATGGCCTGCGGGTAAGATAACTTGTTGTTGGATCCTCCATGGCTGGACCCCAGGTTTCTCAGATGCAGTGGCTGAAGTGACTCCTGACTGGAGATCCCCCTTTGTCGAGTATCTCCAAAATGGTTACCTCTCAGCTGATCGGGTTGAGAGCGAGTGAATCTGACATCGTGCACTGTAGTTTACCCTCCACAGTGGTCCCAATATTGAGCAGATCCTTAAAATGTTTGGGTTTGATGGTGTTCTCATTCATTGCATCCAAGGAGTTGAGATTTGTCAGGTCATGTAGGAGGTTCGTGCTGGTTCATGTGGTGCCCACCATAATGGGCTGAAGCTATCACACCATATCCAAAGACTAGGGTACTCATGGCCCTCCATGATCCATGGTCGCATTGAGTTTGCCAAGAGATTCCATGCATGCCATGTTCATGCCAACTTAATACATCAGCCTCCAGAACCTCTCCACTTGACAAAGTAATCTTGCCCGTTTGTGGTGTGGGGACTCGATGTCGTCGGACCATATCCATCAGTGACAGCTCCCTAATGCAGGTTAATCCTGACCGCTACAGATTTCTTTTCCAAATGGGTAGTGGATGTTATTCTCAAGGAGGTCAAGGCATGTTCTATTGTTTGCATCGTGAGCTCCAATATCATCATCCAGTTTAGAGTTCATAATGCTGTCCTCACCAGTAATGACAGCAACATCCAAGTAGTCAAGATGAAGAAATTTTATGCCATGTACAACATCCATTAGAACCATACCTCCCACTATCATGCGCAGAAAAATGGATAGATTGAGGCATTCAACAAAACCCTCTCTAAAATTTTGTAGAGAATGGTTGGTCAGAACAACAAGAGTAGGCCAAACAAGCTCCCCAACACCCTCTGGGGTTATCAAACAATGACTCGTAATTCCAACCAGGTTACTCTATATTCCATGGTGTGCGGAGTTGAGGCCGTCATACCACTCTTGATCTAGTTTCCTTTTTTACGCACAAAGTTCAATGACCAGTAGGCGCTAGATTAAGTAGCTAAAATTTATCTGGATGAATTATAAGAACATGAGGAAAATAGGCTTCATACCCTGCAAAATCTTGAAAGACACCAGAACAAGATATCTCAGGTATTCAACAGGAGAGTTCGTCTCCGCTCCTTCTTGCATGGTGACCCGGTATTGGCCCTCCGGACACCATGTATCCCTGACAGGAAACCTCCTAAGTTAGAGCCAAAATGGGATGGACCGTACATAATTAACAGGGTCTACCCCAATGGTGTATACACTCTGGTGACCATGGATAGTGAGTGTATAACTCATCCCACTAAAGCCAAGTTCCACAAGAAATACTTTGGTTGAGCCTACTGGTCCTGCACAACCATAAACTAGGCAGTCCTACGTGACCCCAAATAGTAGGATGGTCTGGTAAGACCCTAAACTGTTTAGTCCAGCATGACCCTAAATTGTTTGGTCCTACATTACTATAAACTGTAAAACGTCCCGCATGAAGTTAAACTGTATGTCATCCTGCAAGACATTAAACCGCACCATTAGAACAATGTGTGGCTTGATTTCCATCCACATTGGATATGTAGGAACGCTCAAGCATATCGTCTTGAGCCCAACCCCCAGAATCTTCTCTTTGAATATTCCCACTAGGTATAGTTCTATCAGAAAATCCTTTCATGGTATAGTGTAGGCATACATAGGTCCACTCATTTCAGGATTATGATGGTCACACCATTTTCCCCCAATTCATATATCCTCTCGCGTCCTCACCGCCTGATGTTAAACTGCGCGGCCTTCAAGAACTATGTACGACTCGATTCCCATCATCATGGGATATGTAGGAACTCCTAGACATGTCATCTGTTTGACTAGACTAAACACTAGAATCTTACCTAGAGTAGAGAAATATGCTGTGGTGAATAATTTTCCCCCAATTAATATCGAGCTCACCAGGATCCTGACATACGTCCCACTCCCTAGAAGTGTTATCCTCATTCACAGATGGGTACAATTATGCTTCAAAGACTACTTTGATTGGGACTCCATCATCCTTACCATCCAAAATGGACCCCAAATAGTAGGGATGATAGGCCCAAGGGATATCCTACAGCTTCAGGCAAACTCCCTCAAGGATGTTGAAAATCAAATTTATTCATGTCCAGCGTTGCGAATATATTCAGCGGTCGATGCTCATTTGTTGTTCCCAGTCCAGGTCACTATAGGAATGTTGTATTCTGAACATGGTCAACAGCTATCATTTGTCATTAGAGCCACACTAGGATATCCCAAACATTGAGTTTAGTGGTTCTTTCTACCCAATCGTATCTCCAAGAGATGAACTCTCATCGGGTGATTCTAGCTATCAGACCCCTATATGATGGGGGAAGCCGAATCAGGCTCCTTGTTTCCCACACCAAGCACTACTCACGTGGGCTTAGGATATGTGATGAGGTGGTAACCACACAAGAATTCATATGGATATCATTGGCCAGAACGCCTAGCCTGAGGCCCCTTGACCTTTTCCGGCACCTTGGCCTTTTCCGGCACCTTGGCCTTTTTCGGCCCCTCAGCCATGTTCTAATTTAGGGTTGTGTGGTGTGGTGTGGGATTATATATTCATTCATGTCAGGCTATTTTCCATGTCACAAATATCCCCTTAAGTCATACCTCCCTTCATTTATCATCCATACCATGAGCATAGGCCTAGTCATACTTCGCGTGCCCAATCTCGGGACCCCTGCCCAAGTCTTAACTCTTATGGGATTATATGGCGTGGTATGGGATTAGTCCTCATTCACTTCAGATTATTCGTTGCATCATACATGTCCCTTGTTTAGGGTATCATACCCCTTTCTTCGTTATCACTGAAAGACGATAAACCATGAACTAGTCGGGCCCTTCCATATGTGGCCCATCCTCAGGAACCTTGGCCTTCTCAGGCCCATGGCCTAAGTCTTAATTCTTATGGGATTGTATGGTGTGGTATGGGATTGTGTGCTCATTTACATAGGTTAATTCTCTGATCTTTACACCTCCATTGTTTGGTATATCTTACCCCTTTCATCATCCTCACTGCAAGGCATTAAACAGCAAACAAATTAGGCCCTCCCGTCTATGGCCTATCCTCATTCCCCTTGGCCTTCTCAGGCCTACAAACCCAGACATAAATCTTAAGGTATTGTAAGGTGTCTTATGGGATTATGTCTACATTCACATTGGGTTATTTTCCATACCATTCACCCCCTATGTGTGGGGGACTTCACCCATTTCGGTCCTTATTTCATGACGATAAACTTCCAATTACTCTTTAGAAGATCTATATGTGGCTTGATTCTCCTTCTCATGGTATACGTAGGACCTCCAAGACATCTAGTCTTTGGTTCCAGCCTCGTCTTAGCTTCATGGCATGCTTTCGCCCTGGGAGAGTGGTATATGGTTTGTTTTTGGATTATGCCCTCATTCACAGTGGTTTTTGTAACAACCATTCCATCTACCTCCTCCTCCTAAGTGTTTTCCATCCCCTTGTGCTATAATCGTCCATTAAAATTGTTGAATATAAATATGTGCCCCTTGGTCCACTTCGATGATTCACTAATGTGCCCAGGGGTACTCTATTTTAACAACTAGAATGTCAGATTCTTCCCAGATATTCTTTCGCCCATTTCTCAGGCTTTTTGTTCCCCTTCATTAGGGCTCCCATCACCTTTTACACCCAATGGGACCCCCTAATAGCATTGATACTCAGCCCAAGGTCCCTCCTGTAATTACATGCCAACATCCTCATGGGATTCGAGCAATAAATTGATATAATTCCCCAGTTGCGAATTTGGTCAGCGGTCGACACTCATTTGTTGTTCCAATCTGAGGTGACAAGATATGGATGTTTTTTTCAGACATGGTCAACAGTTATCCTTCATCATCATGCCAACCCCATTAATCCCAAAGTGTCAGTCACATGACTCACATCATTATCTACCTCATCATGTCCATGTAGAATTTTGAAACTCTTGGTACTATTCCTCAGTGTGCATCCGCACGTTAGGAGGAAAAAGCCGCAATAAGGGAATCATTTGGGGCACCACACCAATTTCCCCTTTGCATGTATTTCATGTATTAAAAATATCTTGTATGCCCTTGATTTCTACACTGAGTTCGACTCACATAGGATTAGGGATCATATTAAGGTCCACACTTATGTGGAATAGTCCCGATTTTCCATGGTCCATGTTCTATGACCTTAAACTAAGATATTTATTTATTTCCGATTTGGAGAACTACACACAGCATGATTCCCATTACATGGGATACGTAGAACACCCAGACACCTCATCTATCAGTCCAGCTTAATTAAGGCCAGTATCTCTTAGTCGTACCCTCTTACTTCATTTTGTCCCCTTGGCCAGAGGATTCATTTTAAGAATCGTGCATGGTGTGATGTGAAACTCGTCCTCATTCACATTGGGTATGCTTTATTTAACCGTGCACATTCCCCCTTCATCCCCGTCTCTAATACGTTTGTGCCAAATGACGTTAAAATTCATGGCTTGTCCTATCACATGACCATAAAATGGGACAATATGGTCCTGGCCGCATGACGAAAAATGGCCCTGCATTGTGATGTACTCACCCAATGGAACGTAATGTTTTCTATCAGTTATTCACCATTCCATTTTCCAATGCCTACCTATGGATTGATTCCTGTGGCGATACACGAACCCTCCATCCTAGGTCCATCGCTTCAAAAAAACCATTCATCCTAATGAACAAAAAAATATCTATTAAATAACGCTCCTTTTTGTGTATGGGCTAGACCCACAAAACATTATTATACATGGCACATGTATCTCACTGTGAAATCCTATGAACTACGTGTGTATTGATCCTCATCCCCATGGGGTACATAGGAACACCGATTCACTTTTCCTTGGGACCACCATAACTCTCGTTTCTGGTCCCTCGACTTAAAACCTTCCCAATGAACACATGGTGGTCGGAACCCTAGGTTCCAATTCAGTTCAGGTTTTATAATTTCCCCACCATGTGTCTCTCATGTTTCCTACCATCCATGTTTCGATATCTATGACCATATACTAAGAGAACTCTTCCCATGCCACAAGGCATTAAAATGCAAGACATTTCCTAGAACTATGTATGGCTTGATTCCCATCCTTATGGGATATGTAGAAACGCCCAGGAATCCTGTTTCAGGGTCCGGCCCTAGGAATCATAATTCTTGTTCCTACTCCTTTTTCGATCCCATGAACTATTCTCATTTAGGGAACCGAGAAATTGCAGCTTTATCCTAAACAAGGTCAAGATGCCCCACAACGTCATTAGGAGGCGATAGTTTCCTGACCAGAAAGGTCATGTTTAGAAGAATGTTTGATCCCTGATCAGACCGATGTACCCACCTAGTGTGTTTCCACCACGATTTCATAATTTTAAGAGTGTTTTACTCCATTCAAAAAAACCCATCACTTCACTCTCCACACTTTGCATGCCCTTTATTCAGATCCATTCCCTCTTTCATGTCTAGAGGAACCCCCTAACAGTATTGATGCATGACCTATGGCTCACCTATTGTCCAGTGCTATCATTCTAGAGGACTAATGGATGACATTTCGAGTCTGGACCTGTGTTTCGAACATGGTCACCAGTCGGCCCTCATTTGTTATCCCTATTTCAGGATAATGCAATAAGGATACTGTGTTTTGAACACAGTTAAATGCCATTATAAATTGTCATGTCATCACTACAGGGTTCCAAATCCTAGGTCTTGTGATTCACACCTTCCATCCACCCTGTTTAGATTTATTCTAGAGCCCCTGGAATTACTCCATTTGTGCATAAGAACGCATCAGGAGAATGGTAATTCACCTCTTCTGAGAACTTCATTCTCTATTCAAGTCTCTCTCTTCACCTTCCATGAATCCAAAGTGGTCGTTTTAACCTTGGGTACCATAAGTTTGGATGATATTCCTACATTAAAACTAAGTAATAGTACGAACATCCCTTTTTTCTCAAATCAGGTGAGAGCCGCATGAGCTAAGGAATGTATTACTAATTATTTTGAGGATTTTAGTTCAATGCATTAAACAAAATAAACAATTAAATGAATCTATCCATACACCTATCCATACATGCAGTTCAGAACAAGAGGTAGTAAGGATAAATGAGTTTAGGAGTTCGACCAAAACCAAGCCTATATGGATCATCATCATGGATAGATCGTTCCAGCATTGATAACTTTTGGATTGTTTCCTCTAGGATTGAAATCTAGCCCCTTAGGACCCTCTCTTCGTAAGCGGCCACAGAGCATAGTGTACTTGCTCTAGCCTGTTCTTGTGCCTGTTTTGTTTGAAGATCAGTATTTTGGGGACCCGTTCCACTATCTTCATTTGGGCATCTGCCAGCTGGGCCCTCAATTTCTCCAAAATCTCAGAACAATTGGCAATGAACACCTCTGTTTCTTTAATATGTTCTTCATGGAATTGGGAATCTTTTTCTTCCTTCAGGAATGCTTCGGAACTCCCCGACTCTTTCTGATTCCAGGAAACATTGGAGTGTCGACTGCTCTCACAGAGCTTCTCGGCCATGTAGTCATCGACCATCAAATGGAGATAATGAGCATCAACCCTTCCAATATAGAGAAAGTGCATCCATGTGTGGAACGATCCCATCTGTTTTATCCATTCTGTCTGAGGCTGACTGAGGAAGATCTTGATACACATCCACCCTTTGTTTCACGTCATCTGGCTCTACTCAGCTGCCTCTAAGTCAAAATCATCTATCTCCTCTGGATCTGCAGGCCGATTGTCAGGGAAGGCAGCCAAGAGACCAGCCATAGGGTATTCTTCAAGTACACCTCCCAAGGGGTTAGGAGCTTCAACTCCCGGGTGACCTTCCATTCTCTCCTCAATCTCGATAGCTCAAACTCCAAATTCCTACCCTACCCCTACATGAGTACCAGTGATGTCCACCAGTATTTGATCACCAAGTGTCAGGGCTGTCTCAGTTTGAGAGGTGTGTCCTGAATTGGAAAACACATTTTTCGTTGAATCAACCACATATGACCTGGATTCGGTAGCCTGATGAGCCTCCAAGGCTGTGATTACTACAAAAGAAATGATCACCATGATCAACTAAGCTCTCTAATGGTAAATACAGGTGTTGAAGTTATAAACATACAAGATTACAAAATGTCTTCCTCCGGTGCTTTAGCCGCAATAGGAACTGTCATTATATGGGTCCCTTAGCACTCGTCAGCTCAATAATTGGTGTTGGATTCCCAAATTGTTCTATTGGCACCTTCTCCCCTCCTTTGGATGGATACTTTTGGTCGACACATATATTCCCTTAAATAGGATAAGGAGATCTGATTGAGGGTTACAAAAAAATGAAGGGGGAAAGGATAGATAAGTGATGTGGCATACCTCACGTAGCTCAATTATATCTAGATTGTAGCCAATGATCTTTCCACTCTCTCAGAGACTCCCTTGGTGGTATGACCACTGAAACCCTCCACCTTCAAGATATTGTTCTTCATTACCCCATCATTCACCTTCTCCTTCTGCCTCCTCCTCATCCATCTCACTGCCCTCCAACTCTTCGTCATTGTCATCCTCCTCAGATGATATATTTACGGGATCATGATCATGGTTGAGCATTACCTTCACCAAGAAATATGGTTCTTCATGCCGACCCTGTTGGCGTGAAAACGCATCCATGGACGTCAGGTACAAATGCTGTAAATGGATGTTGAACCTATCGACAATATGACTGAATCAGACTTTTAGAAGATGGATTCCATCTCGTACAATCTTTTTCCAGAGGGATTGTGTTCCCATCAACTATAGTATAGACTTTCAGGCCGACCACAGCGCCGAGAAGATTGCGTCATCAAATGCTTAGAGTAGGTACCTTATCTGCTTCCCGAGAAGTTCCTTGGCCGCTCCACGAGCTCCTATCCCCCATGGCAATGAGGGCATGACCAAGCCATGTGACATCCCCGCTACTGAAGCCTCAGCCTGTGCGGGCCCAGTTGCTCGACATGCTTCCGACCTTTCCTCCCTAACAACACTTTGTCTACTCTCTCGCCGCCCAGGTTCTACACTAGCTACCTTGAGTTACCGAACTTTCTTTCACAAAAGTCCCTCAGTGTATGCTAGGGCCAAATGTTCAGCATTTTTCGTTGAAAGGCAAGAATCAACATCTGTGGGGGGAAAGGGAATGAAGTCACTAGAGCCATGGGTTGTAAACATCAGCCACATTTGGCAGAGAACGCAGGGGTGGCTTTCCTCCTGAACATCTGTGAACACTTTCTTTGGAATCCATTGGAGGCATCCGAACTGCATAGCAATTCTTGGCAGCATATAGGTATCACAAAGGATCTTCCTATCAATCCTGGCTACAAGTACCCAACCTCTAATGCCCTGGAAGAAATCCCTTTTCTCCAGTGGGCCATTCCCATTGTCTATTATTTGGATAGTCGGAGTGGGGAACATGCTAAAAGTGAAGTTTCCATGATTTTAGATCTTGATCCTTTCCCCCTCCACATTGAGCGTCAACAACATGGCCCCTGTGTTGTTCAACAAGGAAGGTCATAGGCTGTTACCCGGAGGATGAATGGAGTTTGGAAAGGTATACCCACCGCAATGAGTCGCGACCCAGCCATAAAATGTCTCAAAGGGATCAAAGATCTTCCTCGGTGACCCCTACTTGATATTTGTCCCAAAATGGCATACATATGGGCCAACACGGGGACTCATAGATTGAACAATTTATTAGATTTCATGATGCCATCCATCACTAGGGTCACTAGAAAAACTCCCTTTCTTACGTCTATTTCCGATGCTTTCGCCGAGGCGCGCGCATCCGTCTGTGAGGATGCGCGGCTGTTTCCCCGCATTCCTGCTTTCCAAAGGCGGGTGGCATTCGTTCCTTGTTCAGGTACGTCTGCTCCTTGATCGAAACGGGATGATGGGATGTCGGTTCTTCCTTCTGTGGATTCCTCCTCAGAACTCATCACCTAGTCCGGGTCTCCCTTATAGATTTAATACATTGTTCGTGAATCTCATTCCGGGTGCCATATCGTCATGGACGCCGGTTAATTACACTACTTCCGTCAAGACTTTCCATAGGGTCTTGACATGGTAGCGACCTTCGGTCAGAATAGATGGAAACATCAGGAATGTCGGGGCATCTCTGGGTGCGTGGACATTGGGGAACCTGTATTCTTCCTCATAAGAGGGCATCTCAAGGGTGCAGAACCCGAGGCGTACATCTGAGGTTTTCCTCAGCTTCCTGTGTTTAACACAGGGTATATTGCAAGATTAACGTCTAGCAGAGACGGTTACACCAAAGGCGTCCCATCCGAGGTTTTCCTCAGGCATCTCATGTTTATCACAAGGTAGGCCGCGAGTTTAACGTCTTGCGGAGACAGAATGAGGGTGATCAGGACGTCCAATGAGGACGGATCCAAGGTGGTGCACTGCCTAGAGGGGAAAAGGGTGATGAATCGGGGTGTACCCATAGGACAATGACCCAGAGATATGATGGGGCTTACACGTGGAAAGTGGCCCAGGCGCTGCTAGGAGCATTAAGGAGGTGGATGGCATGATCCCGCCGGGATGTGGTGGCCCGGGTGAGAATCAAGATAGTTGATGGATGTATGAATGAATTGGAGGGGGAGTGAAATGGGACCATCGCATGGGCGACGGTGAAGTTGGGATTGAGCCTTGAAGAGGCTTCCTACGTATCCCCGTGGCAGGGAATCAAAGTCCGCGTAGTTCGGGAGGGTGCTGGTAAACCGACGTGATGGTGGACCTTGGTCCGATGGGCATCGTCAGCGTACCGACATGAGGGTGGACCTTGGTCCAATGAAAGATGGGCATCGTCAGCGTACCGACGTGAAGGTGGACCTTGGTCCGATGAGAATCGCCAGCGTACCGACGTGAAAGTAGACCCGTGGGTCCACTAATGGTGGGCTTGAACCTTGGGAAGGTTTCCTACGTACCATGTCTTGACATGGATCAAAGTCCTCGTAGTTCAGGGAATACAGTTTAATGTCATGCGGGACGATAGTGAACCCTGACGTGAATAAACGACGGGCGGTGGGTGTGTCGGTGAACCGACGTGAAAGTAGACCTTGGTCCACTATTGGTGGGCTTGAACCTCATGGAGGCTTCCTACGTACAATGCCTTAACACGGATCAAAGTCCCCGTAGTTCAAAAGGTGGGTCGCAATGGCTTACCACTGGACTGGAGTGCGGTTTAACGTCGTGTTGGACGGGGGTGAAACCCGACGTGAAAGACGGGTGGGTGTGTCGGTGAACCGACGTGAAAGTAGACCTTGGTCCACTATTGGTGGGCTTTAACCTCGTGGAGGCTTCCTACGTACCATGCCTTAACACGGATCAAAGTCCCCGTAGTTCAAATGGTGGCTTTTGTCGGTGAACCGACGTGAAAGTAGACCTTGGTCCACTATTGGTGGGCTTGAACCTCGTGGAGGCTTCCTACGTACCATGCCTCAACATGGATCAATGACCTCGTAGTTCAGGGTGGTCACAACGGCCTGCCGTCGGACGGGAATTGCAGTTTAGCGTCGTGCTAGACGTGGGTGTGCGGTTTAACGTCATGCTGGACGCGGGTGTGACCCGACGTGAAAGTAGACCCGTGAGTCCACTGTTGGTGGGCTTGAACCTCATAAAGGCTTCCTACGTACCATGCCTTGACACGGATCAAAGACCTCGTAGTTCAAATGGGGCTGGGTCGCAATGGCTTACCACTGGACCAGAGTGTAGTTTAACGTCATGCTGGACGTAGATAGAACACGACGTGAATTGGGTGATGGGTGGGCTTGAACCTCGTGGAGGCTTCCTACGTACCATGCCTTAACACGGATCAAAGTCCACGTAGTTCAAATGGGTTTGTCGGTGAACCGCCGTGAAAGTAGGCCATAGTCCACTATTGGTGGGCTTGAACCTCGTGGAGGCTTCCTACGTACCATGCCTTGACATGGATCAAAGACCTCGTAGTTCACTAAGGTGGGTTTTGTCGGTGAATCGACCTGAAAGTGGACCTTGGTCCAATGGGTGGTGGGTTTGAACCTCATAAAGGCTTCCTACGTACCATTCCTTGACATGGATCAAAGACCTCGTTGTTCAAATGGTGGGTGGTCAGGGTCGGTGCTCACTCTAAGCCCACAGGAGTCATGCTCGGTGTGAGAAACAAGAGGTTGCAAGGACCTGACGATCACGTCATGAAGGGTGCGTCCGTGAGAAACGAAAAGGGGCTTACGCGTTGGGCGGCCCATGGTGTTGGGACTTACTCCATGATGGAGGCCCAGAACGGCTTACCGCTAAATGGGGTCACAACGGCTTACCGCTGGATTTGGTCACAACGGCTTACCGATGGATAGGGATGTCAACAGCTTACCGCTGAATGGGGTTCGCAACGACTTACCGCTGGATTGGGTCCCAATGGCTTACCGCTGGATAGGGATGTCAACGGATTACCGCTGAATGGGGTTGCAACGGCTTACCGCTGGATTGGGTCACAACGGCTTACCGCTGGATAGGGATGTCAATGACTTACCGCTGAATTGGGTTGCAACGGCTTACCGTTGGATTGGGTCACAACGGCTTACCGCTGGATAAGGATTTCAACGGCTTACCGCTGCATGGGATCACAACAGTGGATGGGGTTTACGCGAGGAAGCTGCCCGGGTGTGCCGTTAAGGAGCGGCACTTGTGGATGGGGCTTACGCAAGGAAGCTGCCCGGGTACCGCTAAGGAGGGGCACTAGTGAATGGGGCATACGCTAGGAAGATGCCCGGGTGTGCCGCTATGGAGCGGCACTGGTGACTCGGGCTTACGCTAGGAAGCTGCCCGGGTGTGCTGCTATGGAGCGGCACTGTTGACTGGGGCTTACGCTAGGAAGCTGCCCGGGTGTGCTGCTATGGAGCGGCACTGGTGACTGGGGCTTACGCTAGGAAGCTGCCCGGGTGCCGCTATGGAGCGGCACTGGTGAATGGGGCTTACGCTAGGAAGCTGCCCGGGTGCCGCTATGGAGCGCCACTGGTGAATGGGGCTTACGCTAGGAAGCTGCCCGGGTGCCGCTATGGAGCGGCAATGGTGAATGGGGATTACGCTAGGAAGCTGCCCGGGTGCCGCTATGGAGCTGCACTGGTGAATGGGGCTTACGCTAGGATGCTCCCCGGGTTCCGCTATGGAGCGGCACAGGTGAATGGGGCTTACGCTAGGAAGCTGCCCGGGTGCCGCTATGGAGCGGCAATGGTGAATGGGGCTTACGCGAGGAAGCTGCCCGGGTGCCGCTAAGGAGCGGCAATGTTGAATGGGGCTTACGCCAGGAAGCTTCCCGGGTGCCGCTAAGGAACGGAAATGGTGAATGGGGCTTATGCTAGGAAGCTGCCCGGGTGCCGCTAAGGAGCGGCAATGGTGAATGGGGCTTAGGCTAGGAAGCTGCCCGGGTGCCACTAAGGAACGACAATGGTGAATGGGGCTTACGCTAGGAAGCTGCCCGGGTGCCGCTAAGGAGCGGCAATGGTGAATGGGGCTTACGCTAGGAAGCTGCCCGGGTGCCACTAAGGAACGACAATGGTGAATGGGGCTTACGCTAGGAAGCTGCCCGGGTGCCGCTAAGGAACGACAATGTTGAATGGGGCTTACGCTAGGAAGCTGCCCGAGTGCTGCTAACGAACGGCAATGGTGAATGGGGCTTACGCCAGGAAGCTGCCCGGGTGCCACTAAGGAGTGGCACTGGTGAATGGGGCTTACGCCAGGAAGCTGCCCGGGTGCTGCTAAGCAGCGGCAATGGTGAATGGGGCTTACGCTAGGAAGCTGCCCGGGTGCCGCTAAGGAGTGGCAATGGTGAATGGGGCTTACGCTAGGAAGCTGCCCGGGTGCCGCTAAGGAGTGGCACTGGTGAATGGGGCTTACGCTAGGAAGCTGCCCGGGTGACACTATGGAGGGGCACTGGTGAATGGGGCTTACGCTAGGAAGCTGCCCGGGTGCCGCTATGGAGTGGCACTGGTGAATGGGGCTTACGCTAGGAAGCTGCCCGGGTGCCGCTAAGGAGCGGCAATGGTGAATGGGGCTTACGCTAGGAAGCTGCCCGGGTGCCGCTAAGGAGCGGCAATGGTGAATGGGGCTTACGCTAGGAAGCTGCCCGGGTGCCGCTAAGGACCGGCAATGGTGAATGGGGCTTACGCGAGGAAGCTTCCCGGGTGCCACTAAGGAGTGGCACTGGTGAATGGGGCTTACGCCAGGAAGCTGCCCGGGTGCCGCTATGGAGTGGCACTGGTGAATGGGGCTTACGCTAGGAAGCTGCCCGGGTGCCGCTAAGGAGCGGCAATGGTGAATAGGGCTTACGCTAGGAAGCTGCCCGGGTGCCGCTAAGGAGCGGCAATGGTGAATGGGGCTTACGCTAGGAAGCTGCCCGGGTGCCGCTAAGGAGCGGCACTGGTGAATGGGGCTTATGCAAGAAGCTGCCCGTAATGTCTTCCTCATGTCTGGCCATGAGGGCATCCCAACTCACTGGTGAGTTGAGGCCTTCACCTATGCTCTAGTGCACAAGCGGGATAATGCCAAGGGCATTGGAATCTATCCCAACAAAGGGAGTTGAAAAGTGTGAATCACATACCCAATATTCAGAACGTCGTGAGATTGGCGTGGTGATGGAGGATTACTGCTGACCATGTTCGCAACGCAGCATCCATATCACGTTAGCCAGAAATGAGGACAACAAATGAGGGTCGACCGTTGACCATGTTCGAAACATGGGACCATGTCACAAGTGTTGTCGATCGATCCTTCGGGACGTTGGCCCAGGACAGCAGGCGGACCATAGGTCGAGCATCCATACTGTTAGGGGGTCCCTCCAGATGTGATCAGTCTTCTGGGGCATTGGCCCAGGACAGCAGGCGGACCATAGGTCGAGCATCCATACTGTTAGGGGGTCCCTCCAGACTTGGAAGTGAATGACGATCCAAACGAAGGACACGCAAAGCGTGAGGTGGAGTGATGGAATGTTTTAATGGATTCCAACGCTCTTGATGTTACGCCACTGTGATCATGGTGTTAAGCATCTTATGCTTGGCGCACAAGGCATCTCTTGTTTAATGGAAGAGGCATCCTATGTTTGGAACATAGGGATTACTACAGTTTAGAGTCACGTAGGTAGGACTATTGGAATCTCATGCTAGGAGCATGAGGCATCTCTCGTTAGAAGCGAGAGGCATCCTATCAATTGTTAGATAGGGAGTGCTATAGTTTATAGTCATGTAGATAGGACTATTAGCATCTCATGCTTGGAGCATAAGGCATCTCTCGTATAGGGCGAGAGGCATCCTATCATTTGTTAGATAGGGAGTACTACAGTTTATAGTCATGTAGAGAGGACTATTGGCATCTCATGCATGGAGCATAAGGCATATCTCGTATAGGGCGAGAGGCATCCTATGTTTGGCACATAAGGATTACTACAGTTTAGAGTCATGTAGGTGGGACTATTGGCATCTCATGCTAGGAGCATGAGGCATCTCTCGTTAAAGGCGAGAGGCATCCTATCATTTGTTAGATAGGGAGTGCTACAGTTTATAGTCATGTAGATAGGACTATTAGCATCTCATGCTTGGAGCATAAGGCATCTCTCGTATAGGGCGAGAGGCATCCTATGTTAGGCACATAAGGATTACTACAGTTTAGAGTCATGTAGGTGGGACTATTGGCATCTCATGCTAGGAGCATGAGGCATCACTCGTTAGAAGCGAGAGGCATCCTATCATTTGTTAGATAGGGAGTACTACAGTTTATATTCATGTAGATAGGACTATTAGGAAGAAGGTGCCTAGAAATGGTTGGTGTTGGGACTTACGCAAAGCAGCCCTTTCTGGTTCAACCTGGCATAGGAGCCAAGTGATCGGGTTTGGAGGAGTTGCCTGAGGGATGGTTCGACTCGAGGTACTCGGGGAATTGATGATGAGAATCTCGACTCACGACATGGAATGAAACCCAGAGGAATATGTCGACTGTAGGTGTTCCACGGTGTGCGGAGGAGTGTATCAAATCATGGTATTCCATAGGTGGAAGGTGGGAGCGCAATGGAAAATGCCGGCATCCCAGCCCGAAAAGTTCGCGGTGCGACTCTCCATATTTTTGGGGGGTCTGTGAGGGTAGCGAAGGGACCGGCCCGGAGGGCCGGGACCGCAGCCCGGCACTGACGCCGAGCGGGGGTGCGGGGGCGCAGCCCCGCTCGGCATGGACCGGTGGGCGCGAAGGTAGGATCCTCGCGAAGCATAGGTCTTCGCGAAGTAGCTTCGCGAAGCATGACCTCGTGGAGCAATGGTCTCTTGCGGAGCAAAGGGGTCTCGCGGAGCTTGGTCTCGCGGAGCAGCATCGCGGAGCTTGGTCTCGCGGAGCAGCATCGCGGAGCCGCATCGCGGAGCCGCATCGCGGAGCAAGGGCTCGCGGAGCAAAGGTCTCTCGCGGAGCTTGGTCTCGCGGAGCAGCATCGCGGAGCATAGGCTCGCGAAGCATGGACTCCTGGAGTCTCGGCTCGCGGAGCAGCAACGTGAAGGAAGCTGCTCGCGGAGCATGGCTTCGCGGAGCCGCAATGCAGAGCTCCGCTCGGCCGCCCAAGGGGCGAAGTGGCCGTGGCCATCCTCCTCGAGAAGGGGGGTGAGCTGGGTATTTATAGGCAGGGGCTCCGCGAAGCAGAACTTCCGCGCCGCCTCAGGAGCTTCGCGGCGCACTCGAGAACGTCAAATGCGTTCGCGGAGCATCACCACCTCTGGTGCTTCGCGGTGGCTCGCGAACGTCAAATGCGTTCACGGAGCATCACCGCCTCTGGAGCTTCGCGGCGGCTCGCGAACGTCAAATGCGTTCACGGAGCATCACCGCCTCTGGAGCTTCGCGGTGGCTCACGAACGTCAAATGCGTTCGCGGAGCATCACCGCCTCTGGAGCTTCGCGAGGCCACGATGGTCAGGGCGCTTCGCGGCGAGGCTTCGCGGGACCGCGCTGCACGGGTGCTTCGTATCGGTGCTTCGCATTAGTGCTTCGCGACGGGTCTTCGCGGCGCATCGCAAACGTCAAACGGGTTCGCGGAGCCTCTCGCCTCATTGCTTCGCGGCGGCGCTCCGCGATCACGGAGGGGGGGCTTCGCGAATGGGCTTCGCGAACCAGATTTCCAGCCCAACTTCAAACGTCCATAACTCCTAATCCGTAACTCCGTTCGGGCCCTACGACCTACCAAATAGAAACATGAGAAATGGACTACGATCTTGGATCATGTATGGAAGCATTTGGAAAATTTTGGGGATGCGTTTTCCGGGGTCTACAACGTCCCTCACCGGTAGAAGACACCAACTCAGGAATGTTGCATGAAATCCAGCGCACTTGATGTTTGGGTCTCGACTCACATTTATGCAGTAGCCCCATTAATTATATTCCCCAACCACCAGAATCCTCCACTATGATCCGCCTCTTCTTCCTTGCGTCGCAGTCTGACATTGTCTCTATTGCCCCGACATCATTACTTCTAGATCTATTTAGTGAAAGATGCTAAACCATTTTATGTAAGAGATTTCCTTCAAAAAATAATTGAACCCTGCCTCTTCTTATCCTAATCTAATAGGTTCCATGTCTGCATTGGAGTTAATGATCTGTCTCCCCAGATGTTATCCATCGAGAGGAATCCATCATACTAGTTCCCATCCCAATGGATACCCTCGATGCAATGAATGTCCCTGACGGTGATGCCAGCTTCTCCATGGAGAATATGGAAGGTATTGGTATTGGGGGACCACTGAGTAAACAGCTATGGCCTGATCTCAGGCTGACGGTTGAAATGAAACTGTGACATCCACATAGCCTCGAACAAACCGATGTATTGCAGTTCGGCCCCCAAATGGTCACACGTCTAGAGTACCCAATACACCAAGGCCCATTCATAGGTAAAATTGCCTCCAGACAGTATATCCCAATACTGCAGCCAACCTTTGGTCTTGTCAGTAAGACCCTGACCGATGGTACTTGCGTAAAGGGCCAGAGAATCCTTTGTAATTGGGTAACTCCCCAAAATGGTCTTTGTCATGGGATTCAGGACGTAAACATCCATATATTTGGTTTCTCTAGAAGGATGGCCATTGTTTCTCATATTGTATTGTGGTAGGTCATCCTCGTGGGTCACCCATGACCGTATGTTTTTTTGCTTCATACCTGGGAACAGGTACCTCCTCTAAGATACCGAAGTCCCAAAACGGCATGTTGTCGGACTGTGCATATTCCTTCTAGGATGGGGTGAGCATGTTGAAGAGAGTATGGAAATTGGATAATATCTTTCTGGAACCGTGTATATAAGGGGTGGAAACCATCTCATCCCTTCGAGTAGTGAATGAAAACCCTCTCTCGGTGTCCATCTAATTCAAATACATATTTCATTGGCAAGGTCTTAAAGAGTCTACATAGAAAAGTCCGGTGTAGTGTGAAAAATCTGGATCTAGCGCGAAAAATCTGTAGTCGGTGCAAAAAATCTGGAGCTAGCATGAAACATCTAGATCCGGAACACATAACCAAAAGTCGGCATGAAAATCCCCAGGTCTGTGCTTAAAACAACAGCTGAAATTATGTGATTACACGCAACCAGGATGATTTTCCACGCAATGCAGTGAAATGTTTCCCGCGTGAGAGCTCAAAACTTATCGCGCAATGAAATTCGTATGGAACATGGGACCTGCAAGGGCTTTTATAGGCACACATCAGGGTTTTCTCATGTGTCAAAATAGTGGATTATTCACCCCTTATCAGTTTTGTGAGACACGCTTCGGTTTTACGTGCCTCTCTAGTTTAAGCGTGGGTGGGTATAGGGGAGTTATACATTGGGGCGTTTCCCTCGGAATCTGACCTTTGTGTCCCCTCACCGATCTGATTTTAACGGGGGTATTTGTAGATGCCGAAAAACACTTAGAGGCAAAAGATGGTTTTGGCATGACAAAGAGAAACCATATTTGGACCCAATGATCCATTTTTGGGGGCTCAGAGGGGTTGCGTGAAAATAATAAGAGGTGCATGAAAAAATGGCTATCATGCTCAAAACCTTGGGATTCAAAAATGTTTTCTATGAGGGCGCAGATGTTCTCTACACACCAGCCTTGGGAGCAGTGATTTAGGTGTAGCCGCCCCATGCGGTAGAATTTGCACTTTGCTGACATTGGTGCATAATATTTCGCACGGGATTGTTCTTCTGCGTGTACCCATGATCCCGGGCACCTATAAATAGAAGTTCGCCCCTTCGAATTTCTGGTTAATGAATCTAAACCATCTCTCCGGCAAGAAATTCACCTCTCATGCACGCAAAAGATAGCCATCAGGTACTATGTTTTTTGCACCAGGTCGACAGGGGGTCCGACTTTGCGCGAGACCACTTGGGCTTAATCCTCATCCAAATCCCATAGAGTCTCGTCCCCCTCATGCAATTTCATCCAATTGTGCACCCTCCAATCCGTGTTGGCCAGGTCATTTTTATGAAAGTAGTTGAATTTCATGCCACCCCGGCCTTTTTTGCATAAGAAGCCAAAATACGCGCTGGATCGTCCTTTTTCGTGCAAGCCTCCCAATTACGTGTCAGCCTGACCATTTTTCGTGCAACCTCCCTCCTTGTGTGCCCATTATGTCCCTCTTTCGGGAATCATTTTTGGACACCTCCCACGCCCAAAACACCTAATCCATATACTATTTTCTTGTACGACTCTCTAGGTTGGTATGAAGTAACATCAAAGTCCCTTGGACGATACTGCCTGTTGTGATGATTCACCTCATTCTTCTTAGCCTAGGCACGCTAAAGGATATTTCAACTTTTCATAGCCATGATAACGGGGACCCCCAATGGGATCACCTCATGACACCCCAACCACGACATTGCCAGTGCATTCCCTTCACCAAGGTGTAGAGGGTACCGGTTATGTAAGTCATAGGGGTGTGGAGTAAACCCACCTCGTCTGAGTTGTAGGATGTTAAACTGCCAAGCACCATCATCCTCAACCCATGACGTTAAACCATTACTTCCTCCCATGAATCCTACACAGGGAAAGGGAAACCATATACGTGTAAGCCCCTAGATTTTCATATAGGAGGAAGCATCCCTGGCCCTCTTTTCTTGGCTGCCAAATCCCTCTCCCACTGGGCTTTGTCGTCATCGGGCCTCCATCCTAGAATAAGTTACAATCTCTTTAGGCCGCTATCCATGCCTAAGCCCCTATTTCCTATTTGGTCTATGATCACGTGTAAGACCCACTTCACCTCCCATGGACGTACCATTCCCGACATGATCATAAGGTCGCTGCTTCCTCTTGTTTCTCACACCGAGCATAACTCATGTGCGCTTAGAGCAAGCACCGACCATGACATACTCCTTTAGATTCCTAGAGATTAAGGCCCCCACCACCTGAACCATGAGTTCATTGATCATTTCCAAGGCAAAGTATGTATGAAGCCTCCACAAGGTTCATTCCCACCATCCATTGGTCGCTCCGACCCCCTTCACGTCAGTTCACCAACAACTTGGGCCACCTTAGAGAATAACCCCCAAATGTCCCAATAACCAGAACTATGAGGTCTTTGATCCTTTCCAAATCAAGGTACATAGTAAGACTCCACGAGGTTCATTCCCACCACCTATTGGTCATGTACACCTTCACGTCGGTGCACCAAACTCCATCCTGAACTATGAGGTCTTTCATCCTTGCCAAGGAAGGGTATGTAGGAAGTCTCCCAGAGGTTCAAGCCCACTAGTCACTAGTCGTCCCAACCATATTCACGTTGGTTGACACCACCTATATTATGAGGTTTTTGATCCTTTATAAGGCAATTTATATAGGGAGCCTCCACGAGGTTCAATCCCAACTATCTATCTGGTCCACAGGTCCCCATTCACGTCGATTCGACCCCATCGAGCCGTAATCCATTGAGACCTAAATCAGTGTTAAGCCTTTGTGACCCCATTCAGCAATAAGTCAATGATACCCCATCCAGCGGTATGCCAATTGTGACCCCAATCCTTGGTTAGTCATTGTGACCTCATCCAGTGGTAAGCCGTTGAAAACCCCAATAGGTCGTAATCCATCATCAGATGAACTACGTGGACTTTGATTCCCTACCATGGGGATACGTTGGAATCCTTTTTGAGGCTCAAGACCAAAACCATTGTAATCGTCCTGATGGTTGCATCACATTCATCATAACCTACACATAACCTTCCATCATCCATCCATGTTTTTACCCGGGCTGCCACATCCACGTCTTATCATGCCACCCCATTATCTATTTCATTTAAGAGCAATCTGGAAGCCAACCACATGTTGGCTCAAATATTAGTGTTTCCTCCAGTGGTTTCACCCATCTAATCCACTCTAGTCAGTGTTCTAGTCAGTCTTATCCATCTCTGCTGGAAGTTAAAATTTTGGCATACATTGTGTTAAACATGAGAAGCTGAGAAAAACCTCAGATACATGCTCAGGTCATATGTTTCCCCGCGTTTGATGTGGGATGTCTCGGGCATCCGCGACCTTGAGAATCCCTATAATAAGGGGAAGACGCCCAGATTTGCTAGTGTCCCTACGCCCAGACACGCCAGTGAGGTCAAACATGACTACTCCTCTGACCGAGGTTGCTGTGCTGACTGGACCCTTGGTAATGTCCCAAATGAAGCAACATAATTAATCAGTTTACATGAATATATGGCACTGTAAAGAGTTTCATTAACCAAATCATAATTCCATAAGGGATACCCAGACTAGATGAAAAGTCCGAGAAGAAATCAAAGGAAGTAAGAACCGTCAACCAAGCATCCTGTTTCGATCAAGGAGAAAACATCCCTAAATAAGGAGCTGATGACACCCACCTTTGGAAGGTAGGAATACAAGGCAATAAGACCGCACCATTCTTCCTCAAGCAGACGGATGCGTGCACCCCAATGAAAGAGTTAGAAACAAATATTAAATATTATTTTCCTTATAAATTAATAATTAATCAATTATTGATATATCTCCTTATTTTTGATTAAAATTAAACATAATTACTTGAATGAAAATGTCATCTTATGAAAAAAATCATAAATTGAATTTGACATAAATGAATTTTCAGTATGTATTTTAATTAATGATATATAATAATAATAATACTATTTTATTACATTTCAATATAACACAAATTTATATGTACATAACCCTTCAAACCCATATTATAATATTTAATAAATAGATATTCTCTTGTTACAGATTTGGTTGGAGGTTCACCTAAATCTAGTCCAATGGATATATGCACAAGCTTGAAATTATCAGGAATATAGTTTCAATAAAACTATAAAATCCATGTTTAGTTTTGGAAATGTCAAGGGAAAATCATAGTAAAGCTACCTCCCTTGTGATCTAAGATAAATTTCATTTATAAGGAATACTTTCTGTTTTGGATATAATTTCTTTTTTTTGTTGATTTTGTAGTCTGTTTAGTTCATTTTATATTATCTAATATAATTTATATGATTTGACCAAAAATAATAATATTAAACAAACAATAATGTTTTTTGTTATATTTTATTTTTTGTGTCTCAATCATTCCATTAAAAATATTTATTTAAATATAATATAATGTGATATATAATGTCTTTACATCCCATCCCCCCTAAATAAATTGTGTCCTATAATTTTTAATTATTACATAATAATGATATTAGATAAATGTATTTATATGATAAATCTAGATGTAATTTTCTTATGTGATCTTAATCATGTAAAATTTCATATGATAATCATAATTTTAATATTTTGTTTCTTCCTAAAATATTGATTTAATCACCTTATAAGGATTATATTTATGATCTATTTTATTTTTCATTAATTTCATTATTCATATATATTATGAAAAATAATCATAAATGGGTTTAACAAATGAAACGTGATCAATATTTTTATATTAGTTATTCCACACACACCATGCTCTCATCCCCCACGGTTCCTCAACATGGTTGTTTTGGTGGGATATTTTGTTTAAATGATAAAGTAAATAACTAATTCTCCAACATTGTATAATGATTATTTTGATAGATATTTAAAACACTTTAATTACTTTCCAGAGTAACCATCCAAACTATACTTTCTTTTGATTTATCTATCTCATCCTTCTCCTATATTTTCATATTCAATATATAACCAATCATCTCCTCAGGCAGTTGTTTCCTCCGTCATTTTAATTCCTTCTCTTTAAAACCCTCTCAACTAAAGGTTAGGGGGATGGAAGTCTCACCATGTATACTATAGGTTTCGTTTTATGTGTCTAAATTGGGCATTCCAGGACCTAAACTATTTTTTTCATACACTACACAAGATTACATTCTATAGGGATCAACACTTGATTATTTATGTGCCACAATATGAAATGTCACTATAGGTACTCTATTTTCATATTCCTACAATTACCTATAATGGCAATCGAATAATTAAGTAATTGTATTATATAAAAATTATATTTATAGGTCTTTCATATTTTCCATAATCGTCGAGGCCTATATGCGGTGGAGGTGCATTGGTGGATATGGTTGAATATGATTCATTATTGGAACAAGCTGTTAATGTAGCATTAATATGTCTCTATATTGGATAGTGGTGATTGATTTCAATCCCATATATTTATTATAGTAAGGATGTCAGGGTTAATATAAATATTACTTGTGATGTATAGTTTATGTCGAAATTTTAAATTCAATAAATCAAATCCTTCAGAAGGACCAATAGTAAGAATTATATTATCATAATCACAAATTTAGAAATGAAACAATCACACAACATGATATTTATTTAAAAAACAAATAAAAAGGTGTTAAATTAATAATGATGTTGTAAATTTAGAGTTTATTGAATAAATATACCATGTTAAACATTCTATAGTTAATGTTTTCAATATCACAATACAACTAATCAGTAGTCGTTAAACACTCTTTACTTAGTTCCATTGGTTATGGTGGTTTTTTATTCCTGTCTTTCTTATCATATTTGGATTTATTTAATTTTCCTGGGTAGATTATAATCCTTCCATACATAAGGAATCACACCATTATATGTGATTTGGACCCATTTTTTCTACTCCCATCATATAAAAATGAAATTTCACTTTTGGAAGTATATTGATGCTTAGTGACACCATATTCTTTGTGTAAATTATTTTTTTTGTACCATTGAGGTAACAAAATTGATTATTCATTCTAATTTTTCTTCATATAATAAATTTATCCTCTTTTACTTCATCAAAAAAATCACATGATATTTAATGATATTGTATCATTCTTTTCATTAACATTCATGGTGATGATTCCTAGTGTGGTGGAATCATGTGGTGGTGGGAGTTATAATAATAATTATTTTAATTTTTTAAAACCCAAAAACAAGAGATAGGATCTTACATGTAAAATTTATAATTATTTTATTTAATATTGTATTAAATTATTATCTTCGATTAAAATATTTTCTTTGATGATTATTTTTATCATTTTAAATGATCATTTCTTATATTTTTCATTATTCACGAGAGGATCCAAAGTTATAATCCTTCTAGGTGTGATCTGTAAGTGCTCTAATGATCTATGCGGAACACCACTTTATATGTACATGAAAGTAAAAATAATAAAATTTATTTAATAATTTATTCTTAATTAATAATTATCTAACTTGAATACATATCTATTGTGTAACGATTCTTGAGAGGGATATAAATGGTGGACTTTGAAGAGAATAAATTGGTCCCAATAGTTCTCTGTTTTCTATATTATAAATACTATAAAATATACACAATTGTTTATTTATAGAGATATGGTTTAGGTTAAAATATAATTTTATTACATAATGACCAAAACATAATAATCCAAATTTAATATATTATAAATATCATTATTATTATTTTATGTTTCACACTAACTTGAATAGTTAAAAATAAGTTTTAATGGTTTTTTTAATTAAAATTTTCACCAGACTACATCATTGACTATTTGAACTCCAATAGCATTTATCTATCACCCAAATAGATATATTTTTAATAAATAAATATTTTATTCAAAATATAGTGAATAAATATTTAATGAAATATTTTATAAATAAATTAAAAACTTAATTCACAATTCATTGAATAGATATTATATAGTAATATAATCATATAAAATATTTATTAATAAAAAAATATTCATTAACTGGTCAATATTAGCGGTCCCTAACGAATGCATAGAATTATTCATCATCAGTGAGAATTATATTTATTCTAATAATTAAATTGAATCAATACTTAATAAATATCATCTAAAACACTTCGTATATGATCCTCTAGGATTCAATCAAATGGGAATTAGGCAGACATGCATAAATTATATGATTACTATATAGAGAATAGAATGAAACCTTTGAGAATGAACTTAATTCCATAATGATAATAACCACACTCATATTATTACTAGGTCATAAATTCCATTTACCATAATATCACAGCAAGACGGTTCCACATCGGTGTCACTAACCTATATGTCTGAGATTTCTTTCTTTTACTATTTGAAATAATGATGTCCAAACACCATATACCTGGAATTCATTATTATGTTTCTATACTAATCAATGGGTAAAAATATCATCATTAATAACTATGGAATACTAAAATACATCCTCTAATTATCCATAAATAAAATTTCAATCGTGATAAACCCAAAATAAACAACTTCTCCATGAACCGTTATCATAATGGTGTATGAAATAATCATAAGTATGGGTGTTGTAACATGAATTAATATTAATAATAATGTCCATGAAACATCACACCCACTCATACATAGGAATATTTGATGACACGAAAACATGTGGAATTCCTACTAGTGAGTCTATTATCATAATATCCCTTCTTCAAGATTACCATGTGAAGACATCATGAAAAAACACCAAATATTATTACAAGTACTAGACCAAAAAAAACAATAAACTATGTATCCCATAAAAATTACATTATCCAACTAGTGAACATTATATAAAATATCATAATTACACATCACAGTACTCATCATTGTTGGGAGATACAATGATCATATCAATGCATCATATACTAAAAAAATAATTACAATAGAGTAATGAATAATAATAAAAAATATGTAATAATAATTTTTATTATTATTCCAAACATTGAATATAATATCAATAAAATTATAAAATGTTGGTCCTAGGACACCATCTCTGACAAAATCCCCTTTAGACCATAAATAACTACCTTCCCCCATTATTATGATATACCTCACATGATGGTCATGTTTTAAATGATTCAAGGCCTTTGTTGAGGTGCCCACTAACTATTATTAAAATGGAATAATTCTCACTAAAACAAAACCTCTTATAGGAAATTACTTCAATAAATGATACTCTTGATGTATTTGATTCATCTTATAAAATGATCTTGTCACTTTTTTAAGATACATCGCTTCAGTATTTTAATAATATAATGAGATATGATATTTACTTCTAGGTACCACATGAATATCTTGGATGATTTTTCACATTCATATTGATTCATTAATTACCTCATTAGCCTCAATTAACTGGGTGTCTAATGTTTAATCAGTAACCATATCCCTCTCTATGATCATCCAGCATAAAACACAACCATTAAGAATTGAAGATGTATCACATTTTTTATTTCATGACACCTTTAAAAATTTGGGAACTATAATAAGAATATCCTATAATGGATAGTTCCTCATCTCCTAAAAAATTGGTAATATATACATAGTATTTCTCAAATAAATAAGTATAATCATTCATACCATCCAATGGAGGTCACCTATATTAGCTTGATATCTTCACACCATGAAAAATGTGTAGGGGTCATATTGCCTAGTAAAAACTATAATATAACTGAGGCACCTAAACACAAATGGAAATGAAATCCCTGTTATTCTATTTCATTCCCCATTTTTATATGGAATCTTATTCATCAAATGATGAATTGCATGTGGAACTGGAAACAGTACATTATTTAAATGTTCCGTATATAATATCTTCACAATACTAATAATGTTTGTATATTTACATAGGCCAGGAATCTACTTGGATCTATCATGATAGATCCTGATCCCATGAATATATGATTCCCCACCCTTTCCTTTATATATAAGAATTTATTTATCAACACCATAATAGACTTTTAGACTAGTATTTCATTTTCAATTATTAATATTTCTTCATCATATACTATTAAGAAAGTGACTACATTATAAATAAATATTTTATAGATATATAGCTCACATTCAAATTTTATGATACAAATTCCCTCATTGACACATAAAAAAAATTTATGTGACATTAATGCTTACATTAATCCTTAAATAGATGTTTTCAACTTGAATATATTATATTAATCATTTAGAGTTAGAAACCCTTATGGTTGGGTCATATAGATATCTTCTTGAAGAATTTCATTATGGATAGAAGTTTTATCACCCATTTTCCAAAATCTCATAGTCATGTAATAATGAAATAGAAAGTAGATTATTTTGGTATTACATCATAGAAACAACTGAAAAGTATTTTTCTCAGTAAATTCCTTGTCTATTTTGGAACCCTTTTGAAACTATTCATGCCTTATAGGTACTGATGTGTCCATCCATGTGCAATATCATATTGAATAACTTTTTTTATCTAATGGTATTTACATCTACCATATTTTCTACCAAAATCCAAACATTGTTTTAATATATGTTATCCTATTAAGAATTCATGGTCTCTTGCCATTTAGAAACAACTATTCCACTTACTACTTCCTCATACATTATAGGATCATTATTATAAACTGAAAATGATTCACCATTCATGGGGACTACAAAACCATATCATTCTTATTATCTATCATCAATAGTACACTTAAAAAATAATTTTTTTTATATAATATTTTATTCATCCATGGAGATTTATGGAATATATTCATATTCCATCTCTTTAGTATCTTCATCCTGGACTTCATCAGTGTCTATATCTCTACAAATTTCTCATTTACTGTTTGGATCTTCCTTGTGGAATGGGGGAAATTTATCCCTTAAAATATTTTGTTCTGAAGGATTTTATAGCTATTATTCCATTATTTCATTGGGATATTCTATGCTTATATTATTTGTGCCTCAGGGCTAAACCTTCTTTCCTGAAGAGACCATAAAAAACTCTTCACAACCCCTTCCATGTATGTAAGACATCAAATTTTAGTTTTCATTACAATTATTTTATTGTATAAAATCTATTTATTCAGTTTTCACTCATTTTAGTACTTATGTTTTTTTAACACATATCCCTAATACGATAATTGACGACTCCTATTACTCAAAATTGATCTCAAAATGTCTAACAAGTTTTGGTTCCACCATTCAATAGAATAAATCCAATGATGTGTGTAAGGATGAGTGAGTTGGGATAGTATCCCAAGCTCCATTATGTAAACAAAGAATCCTCGATTAAGATATTATTTACCATGTTCTGAGTGGAGTTTCAAAATATTCATACCAATATGGATCTCAAAATCATTATTTTTTTCATTGAATTTGACTAATTGATATAATTTATACGTCATTATCTTTGAAAAATCAAGTATTATAAGCTATCAGTAATGATTTTGATGTATGAGTACCTTTCCATTACATAAGAAGGACATTGTATGAAAACATAAATATGAATTAATTTTAGAAACTATTTTTTCTTGTCCCTTTTCCTTCTAATGGAAGATTTTTCCATCATCCCATGATAAAATTTGTGGCATACCACAGTGGTTTTAGTTCAAATGAATATAAATATAAATCATCATGTAATTTAGTTATGAGAATTTTTTTTCGATGATGTAGCTAACAATGCCCATGTTGTGTGTGTTATGAATCAGATGATGTAACATTTTTATCGAATGGAATTACTAGGTTTTTGTAAAGAAACACATAGTGATGATTATTTAAATGTGCCATACAATAAAAAAATTACATCTTTATAAATGGACCCACATTTATCCACAAATATGAAAATATATCAATATTTTTTAGGTCTTGATACATAAATTGTCATTATTGGTAATATATGGAACATAATAACAACATTTTATAACCTATATCATTCTACCCACAAACATCATGTGGTGTTTCATGATAACTACAACGTCATGTTTATCTCTATTGTTTGCTCATGGATCTACCTCCGCTCAGTAAATATTTATAAATATAGAAGGTTTTTGTATTTGAATACATATGTGATCATCACAAGATATATCTAGTACCAAATTTATATAAATGGATAAATTTTACTCAATGAAATATTCACCAGTTTCGTACCCATGTTTTTTTCTATATGAAGTTTATCTAAAAATGTCTCTTATTAACACATGAAAAATAAAAAACATTAGGTTTCCTTACCTTCTACATGATATTCATTTTCATAGAAGGGAATGTATAGTCATTGGGATTATAAATATTCTCATTCCACTTCAGTTTTACACCCTTAAGATGGAAGGATTTTCAGAAATTATGTCATTATATAAATGGGGAATTATATAAAGAAGTATAGGCACAAAAATATCAATATTTTCATAGTAAAACTTACATTGAAACTACAGATACTTTGAGGGAGTGATACTAGAATAATATCGGTGCCCAGTTCTCTAGGGATTTTTAGAACAACAACATATAGTCTCTCAATATAGCCAATGATCATAACTATGTGAGGCCCATATGAGGAACTATCTCCATGATTTCTATGAAATTGAACCGTTGATATCTCAACACATTCTTGTCCAGCTCACTTATATCATGGAACATAGATATGATCATGGATGCTTTACACATCCATGTTTAGTGAGAATTAATGATCTCACTAAACATAGATGAAATCAACAATAATTGAATGTTGACCAAATCAATCAAATGATTTTTATTGTCAAGAAACTCTTCATCACATTCTTCTTTAACTGGAGGATCAACCATTTAGTATTATATCATATAATATGTCTATTCCTAGCATAGAATAGTGGAATAGATTATAAAACAATCTTTGATGTTACATCTAATTAATATTATTTCAATCTAAAATATTTGTCATTGTGATCGTGATGATTTTGAATTAATATTTTACTCTATAATTAAGGAAATTTGATTATTATTTTATTTTTTGATTAATTTATTTAGAACAAATAAATTTATATAAATTTATATTAAATATACAACTATTTTTCATGTCCCAACAGACATCCCCAAATAACATAGAATTTATTGTTATTATGACATATTAGTTTCTTGGATCCCCATTTTATTTCATAATGATTGGATCATTTTCTTGGAAAACCATAAGATGTAATTTGGTTGGTAGTATTTTCATTTATTGGCTTGTATAACCTTAAACCATTTAGAGGATTCCACTATTCTAAAGTAATCACATGGATTTTAGAAACAGATACCTCTAAATAT
The DNA here is from genome assembly GCA_963277665.1 of Viscum album. Taxonomy (NCBI): domain Eukaryota; kingdom Viridiplantae; phylum Streptophyta; class Magnoliopsida; order Santalales; family Viscaceae; genus Viscum; species Viscum album. The sequence goes on from OY728152.1 coordinate 1,773,787,374, forward strand.
AAATTGAACATACAATGGATGTTAAAATGTATACAGGTGCGGTTAATTCAACAAAAAAAATGTAATGATAAATACCCAATTAATGTATCTCTCTGAATATTTTCCATGTGATATACATAGTTCTATGTATTCATTATCCATAAATTAATGGAATTCATAGATAGAAATTATATCATTTTTTGGATTATAAATAATTTTTTCAAAAAACCTATCTTATTTTATTTTTACACATATTTTTAATATTTGTTGGATTTTTCATAATTAATTAATAATTTTTGATAAAACATTTACACATAATTTGTTTTTTAATTCCATATTTTCATATTAGTTATTATAATTATGTGACTATAGAACTATATAAATAAAAAACCATTGAAGTAAAGAAATAAATAATCTAATTTCCACAAAGAAGATCTTATCTATCATTTTATTTAATAAGGGACATTGAATCAATCAATATCCTTGGAGAATAACTCCATTTTCTAGCCATGTCATTTGTTACACAATTCCACCTCTATATTTAGGTATCGATGAGTTAGAATCTTCATGGTTCTATATTGAACTGCATCAATGTGCCTAGGTATGGTCCATTAATTAAATGTACTTATTATTCACATATATGTGAGGGAAACCAAACAATTGGTTAAAGGAGATAAAATTGGCATCCATGGACGCAAATGTCCAATATAATAATGGAGAGATGGATTACTCATATTCCTTAATTTATTTTAATATTTCATAATAAAAAACCATGAAACAAACTAAATTAAAATAACTCGGATAGATACATAGGCCTTTTCCAAGGTCTTGATAAGTCATTCATAAAAAAACTAACTAGATAAAATATATTGCATTATTATTTCATTATTATTATGATCAAAATACATGAATTAATTGAACATATAAAAGTATCAATTAGTTAATTACCTTTCATATTAATGATCATCAAAACTAAATTTCATATACTCATCATTTACAGAAACGATATTTTAGAAATAATATTGAAATATTTATGATAATATATTAATTGAGCAAATATGAAACAATAAAAACGGTAAATAAATAGAAAAACACACAATAGGATCCATTAAATAAATAAATGATTTAATGAAATTTAATTCAATTAAATGTAATTTTTTTATTCCATTAATGGGAGACTATAAAACATGTAAAATCCATCTAAATTTTATGTACCTAGATTTACATGTTTTAGATTCACATGAAAAGGGATTTAGTGTCTTAACTTAGCAAGAATACATGACATGTACATACGATTTACATTCCATGTATCCTTTTTTTTGTTCCGGGTTGGAATGGTCATCACGTATTGTGAAAAAATTCCATCACGTGTAATTAATTGCAAGGCGCATCAAGGATCAATGTGCAAGGGAACATGTCGTACACTTCATCAACACGTAGTGTAACCCAGTTTTACTAGACTATGATTTGGTACTTATAAAATATAAAGTCATTATGCATCTATTTATATACCATTAGACAAACTCAACACAAACCAAACATGAATAATATGTCAATGACATGTGAATTAAAATAAAAATCATGAACATATAAAATGAAATGAAAATATAATCAAAACATCAAATAAATCAAAAATAAAATAAATAATTATAAATATAAATTTTACCTCAATAACGTCAAAAAATGGTCATGGGTGCAGTGGAAGCGTGTGCTGGAAGACAATATATTAAAATTTCATTTCAACATTCAATGCATGGAATCATGATATCAAATTATTCACATAATATTTATTTTTATTTCATTTAAAATTCGAATAATGGATTTACATGGATTAGGAAACATTCTACATTGATGATCTCAATCATCCAAAAAATAAATTTTAAATTTCCTTCGTTGTGCTTTTGCAGATCATTGTGGAATCATTTCTCCAGCGGTGATCCCCATGTGATCCTATGGTCTCTATGAAATTCCTCTTGATCCTCAGGTGTTGTTGCAATGAATCAAATATTATGTGTTCTTAATTCTTGATCAATTTTTCATTGTTCATGAAGTAATATCTATTGTATTCACATTCTTAAGAGAGAGAGAGAGAGAGATGGGGGAGTCAAAAGAGAATTATTTTTTCATGACAATTCTTTCATTTTTAATAAGATACAATATACAGTAGACATAAATATCTATTTATACAGATATTTTTTTGTTAAAATATTTATTAATTTCATGATTTATAATTAATAACATTATAAACAACTAGTGTTACCCATTTAATATATTAATTATACCATTATTGTAACTTTGTGTTTTCCACAAACATAAAAAACAATAAATATTATATAATGGTCATACTAATTAATATATTTAACAATAATTTTTCTTGGTCTGTTCATACTCATTTATCAGTTATTAAACGCTCGAATAAAAACTTTATTCGTAAATACATATATTATTCATAAATAAATATTTTATTCATAGTATAGAAAAAAATATTTATTAAATTATTCAATATATAAAATAAATATTTTATTCACAATATATCAATTATATATTTTTTATATTTATACATAATCATGTAAATTATATATTAATAAATAAATTATAATTATTACCATCTAAATATCAAGATCAATAAAACTTGAATTAAATTGTTCATCATTATTGAGAAGAATATTTATTCCCATAAATAAAATCAAATATAATTTAATCGAGATAATAATAAAAATATAAAGTGTGACCCTCTAAGATACTTTCTAATTGGAATTAATTTGGCTTGCTCAGAGTCCAATAATAATGTATAAGAAACATTAAGGAACCCAAGAGAAGTAACATCAAATATCAATGATGATATCGACGTACTAACACAAACTATGTAATATAATCCATTAATCACAATACTCCTCAAGGAGGTTTCACATCAATGTCACCAACCTAGACACTCGATATGAATTTTATTGAATATCTGAACTAAATACGTAGTTACACCATGTCATGGAATTTTATTATGACAATTCTATTCCAATCAATGTGATGTGATATCATCTTCCATAAAGAGGTAAGGAAAAAATTATTCAACAACATATTCATTAATGACATGTCACTGGTCACAGAAAAAATGTATCCAACTTCATCATGAGTTGTTATCATCATTGTTTATGAAATACACTTAACTATGTGAGTTGTTAAAAAAACTATTTAAAATAATATTGTCAAAGAACCATCACACAAGATTGCAGAAAGGAAAATCCAATGATTAAAAAACATGCATAATTCTTATTAGTGGAAATGTTATCATAATCTCATATATTGGAAATGATCAGGTGAAAAATTCATAAGATGAATCCTTTTCTACATTGAAGTACTCAAACCTAATAATTTTTGTATTATATGCCCTAACATATTATTTTATCCAATCACATTAAATTATTTATGAATATAATAATTTTACATCATGTTTCTCATCTTATAAGGGAGATTTTGTGACCATAACTATATCACATATTATCTATGAAATAATTATATTAGATTCATGAAAAAATTATAAAATATTTAATAGGAATTTATATAAGTTTTCAATACATTTAATATTCATGTAATCAACGTATGAACAGTTTGTCCTAGGAAACTAGATCCAAAACATGTAACTTATACCACATTATAATTATTAATATATTTTATAGTAGAAGATTTAGCATACTCAAAAATTTTATCACTCTATCTTTGATTCTTATAAGTTGTTTATTCATAGATAATATCTCTTTTAAACTACACAAAATATTCATTCCAGTCCAGACCATTACTAAAATAAAAATTGTTAACATGAGTGATGAAACAATAACTATATAGGGATATTTTCATAATAATAGAAGGAGTTGAAACCATTAAATTCTTTTCTATTTTACAATATTATGTTGCCTTATAGTTACTTTAATGTAACCTATATAAATCTATTTTTAGCTTTGTTGCATTGGGATATCTTATAATCCTCAACATGTTCACTCAATGTAACGAGGTAATCAATACATCATAGTGGTTTGTAAATAGAATATTATAAAATAAATAATATTTCAGGTGAATTTCAAGTGAGATGTATAGTTAGGAACCTTTTTCATGCATTATTTAAAGATTGAGTAAATTTCCACCAAACATTTTTAGGGTTATTTCCCCTATGTATATTTATGATATTTCTTATATCAAACTATAATATTAATAAATATACTTATCTTCATTAAACAATAAATTCATGACATTAAAAATTTATAAGTTTATTATCCTTCACAATGACACATATCTACTATTTTGGCTATGGTTATATAACCTGAACACCAATGATAACTAATCTAATCCTTAAAAATAACTAAACCCTTATTTGATGCTAACTAAATCATCCATTGATAAAAATGATGTAAATAATTCATTAATATCATGATTTGTAAAACACATATCACAAATCGTCACATAAACTAATGACCTAGAGGTTTAGTTTTATCAAGATTAGCTAAAAATAAAATTAAAATTATAGTATTTGAAAATATTTCAACATAATCATGCTCCTAGATAAGTGTATTTCATGAATATATTTTATAGTAATTTATTGTACTGATTTTTGTGTTTAAATTATTTATCTTTCAACAATGGAGAAAATTAAATTTTTTTATGTTTTATGTATCATTTAATGAATATTTGTAAAAGCAAAGAAAATGGTATGAAATATGAGTTTCTAGACACTCTACACCGCTTCACGGTGTCACAATAGATTTTTGAAGTTGTAGAAGAGCTGGAAATTCTTGAAATGAATGATTAAACAATGTGTAATGAGATTAAACATCATGTATTTTACAAGTGAAAAGATCTACATGGAATATTTGTGACTTCCATTCACACTTTGAAATTTAATTACATATTGTGAGTTGGGACTTCAAATAATGACGTGGATCAATGTTTTAACGCTGCTTACAAGAATAACACAAATTCAGATACCATGGGGAAAAAATTGTATCTATATTCTCAATGTGTAATCACTTATCACAACATGAAAAGCCTCAGGTAGGTCCCATCCACAACCAATAAATTGAGACCCTTAGCCACGCCACTTTTATCAATTTCGGATGAAACTAAATGATCAAACCCACCGGAAAAAGGCACACCTTCTACTACAAACACATTTTTAAAAAATTTTATTTAATTATTTTATCTACACATGCACATGGTTTGCGTGAGCATGATATTTATTCATTCCGAGGAATGTGTGATGAATGGGGGTTAAGAATTGGGTTTAAATTCATTGTATCTTTGAGAATAACCATTTCTTATGTATAATATATATGATTGTTTAATGTGTGGTATATGGATGATATTTCCTCCATGACTACTGGGTTTGTTTCATCCCTAAGTTTAAATAATGTTTTAGGTTTCCCATCCTTTACAATCATTAGAATAAGACGATGAGAAAAAAGATATTTTTAAATTGGGATCATTTATCATGACTATTGGAATCTTTAGAACCAAATGCTAAAAACTGCATGATTTTCAATTGATTATTTCATACCTTGACATCTCCTTAACTGGACCCAATGCTTCGTGAAACCCATTTTAAATTTTCTTCACCCAAATTATTCCACTATCCAATACTAAATTGTTAAAATTTTATTACTACAAATCAAAATTCTCATAATATTATTTTATTTAGTTATTATTTTTCTGACCATATCTATTTGGGTTCAACATCATACTTCCAATTCCTATTATAATTCATAGTTTATTGCTTTGTTTGTTTCATATTTATAAATTTATAAATTCTACATCCTAGTGGGAATTGACCAGGGTAGTAGGGATATCACTTACATGGAGAATTTTTATAAATATCTCATGACATAATCATCTTCAAAACATTTTGGACTAGAAAAACACAAAATGGGTGAGTTCACACACTATATAAGGGGAACATATATCACAACATGATGAAGAACATGATCTGGACATACATATCATAATAAAAGGTCAATAGAAATAATAAGAAAGTGATGAAACATATTGGAGTAATATAATATCATAAAATGATTATTAATTAAGTATAAAAGATATGAACTAGCTCAAACTACATGCTAATAACAATATAACATTTGATTATGAAAAAAATTATGTAATACAATTATAATAAGTTCTAATTATAAAAAAAAATATAACATTAGAGAATTGACATGAATCCAAAAATTTGGGAATTATGTGATCAATGAAATGGAAATTTTGAACGAACAAAATAATTGGGAATAGTTTTTTTACCCAGACCATTATTGTTATTCCTATCTGAAAGAGCACACTATCTACGTGCATGAAAATGTGATCAACCTCATCATGCCCATGCATTTTTAAGAAAATAATTTTTTATACATTTTAAAATCTCATGTGATGTAATAATAAAGGAATTCATTTTAGGGTGATATAATATCCAATCTATCATTATCTAAACATATTCATTCCACTAGAAACAATTCATAAGCATTTCATTGAAATCTGGTGGAAATCAAATGGGTTCTATAAGCATTCTAAAAAATATATAACATAACATAAATTCAAAATAGTTCAGGCCATAAAATTTTATTTTACAAATGGAATAATATCATAATAAAGTTTATAGTGTCATAAAAATATCACTTCATGATAGATAAAATTTTTATTAAAAATATATATGAAATATTTATTCAAAATCTTCTTAAAATTGATAAAAAAGCTGATGTGGAACTTATTTTTACAAAATATTAGGGAAATGAATGAAAGATGAAAAATTTCTTAAATACATTTAAAAAATCAATGATCCAGGAAAATACATATTTTTTATAAAATTAAGTGATTAAGATAAAGAAATTTATTTTGAGAGGATGTAAATAACTTTTCATTAATAGTTTGAAGTACCTTTGTTTGGAAACCGACATCATTAAAACAGTATTAAACATTTAATTATGAAATTGATAAACACATTTATAAAAATCATTGAAATAAATAAATATAATGACTCCTAAAATTATAAGATATCTTTGGTCGGAAGTGAAAAAAAGATATGGATGAATAATCCATTACAAGAAACTATAATTTTCATAACAAAAAATAATTTCAATGAAATAATAGAATAATCATGGACGAATTTTTTTTGTGAAACATGATTTTTTAATAGGGAATGTTTGAAATATATCATAACATATTAATTGGTTGTAATAGATCAATATTTAATTATATGTTTTAATGAAGTGTGATTCTGGTATAAGAAAAATATTTGAGTTTTAAAAAATCCTTACAACCTTAGTAACTATTAAATTAAAACCCCAACAGATGTATAAAATTAAATAAAACATTTAATATCATGAAATTTAATTATAACATGATACATAATGTAAATAGTGTAGTATATACACACTTGAAATGTAATCATGGTTCAATGAATTATCATTTCTTAAGGGATTCAAATTTTATATAAAGAAACTCTTACTTTGTTTCACCGCATAAAAGAATGCACTATAACCTCATCAAATACTTAATTATATCCTTTATGAATGAGATTATAACATATTATTTATGGTATTTTTTGATTAATAAAACATCTTTACATATTCAAGGATTGTGTAAGAGAGGTTTGGTCTGAGCTCAGGCAGAACACAATAGGTTCAGGTTTGAGGGGAAGTGAGGATAATACTGCCCCTTTTATAATTGAAAATTGGGTGGCCTTTTTGTGAATACCCCAAAATTTTCTATAATGGGAATCAAAATAAAGGATGGTTACTCTAAAATTGAGAAAAATGGAGCGGATAATAGATAATATTGATCCACCTTTCTTTAACTCGATTATAAACTTGTTTTAATCAAATTATTTATTTGGAATATTTGGTGTCTCATTTTTTCAATTTTGGATTTCACCATAGTAACTATTATTTTAGTAATGTAACATATCCATTATTCCAAAAAATGTCTTTATTATATTACTTGTACCTATTTATTCCAAATTTGAACTATACTTTCTCATTTATTGTATAAAAGTGAATATAATTAGTTCTAAAATACTAACTGTATAATATATTGAAAATAATTTTAAGAAAAAAAATATATAACATAAATGATAAAATTTAAAATATGGTATTATAGTTCAAAACCAAAACTATTAAAATTATAAATTAATTTATGAATTTCATATTTGGAATATTAAAAATGATTTATAAATTAATAATTCAAACATAAATACTAATAGTGGCCTAAAATCATGGTATTTGTAAAAATGATATTCTTCATAACTCATCTAAAAATAAATATTTTTAAAATGAAATTTTTTTAAGATATTATTTCAAGTATAAATCAAAAACTAAATTTAATTTGTAAATTTAGAGACCAAATATTTATAATTTGTATTTTAACATGTCAAATTCTAAAAAATTTCTTTTTATAGAGAAACGAATTTTTGTATATCAACTATTTTTTCTTATAAATTAATGATTAATAAAGTGTTGATATATATTGATATGATTATATTAAAATAAACTAACATTAATGAAAACAATTTCAATTTATGATAGATTAATTTTTATGCATGTAGTGAATTTAGAAAAAACACGAAATTTTGAATTGTATATATATTCATGATACAACTATACATATAAACCATTTGTCACATTTATATCTAATATTAATTTATACTTACAATACCCCTTATGATATTTATGTTATAACTTAGCATCAGATAATCTATATTTTTAATTTCATATTGTAGTTCAGGTAGAGTGTATCTTGTGTCGAAATCTATAAGATTGAACTTCTCATGTTTTTAGTTTATCTCAAGCTGTAATTGTAATTATTTAGTCTGGGTGTGGTCAATGGAAATCCTTATTGAATCTTACTCAAAAAAAATAATGGATAAATGGTATTATTATATATTTCTTCAACTTCTAGATTCCATTTCTTTTCTCTTACAACACAATTCATATCCAAAAAACATAATATAGAGAGAAATATTCTCCAATTGTGATGAGGTGTGATGACGGTGTATGGTCATCAGATACAACCCATATAAAATTATTCCCCTTAGATTTTTTGTGTATACCATCCAAAAAATACAGGGTGAATTTTCCCATTTTCATTCTGTTATATTATTTTGATGAAATATACCCTTATATTAGTTTTTCTCATTCATAACATAATGACATAAGATGAAACAAAATACAGACTCAGTGAAATGTATCTTTATGACATCCCAACATAAATACTCTTTCAAATATATACAAATCTTCAAATTTCCAAAATGAATATAGAATAATGATTTATGATATTACTCTAATAACTCCATCAAATATTGTATGGATGATCCATATTCATTGTTCCAAAATTTTATACATCTATTATGATTACTGTTAAATATAACCATATTTGTAGCCATCATTTCGATAACTAGATCTTGCTTCTTCCCCTCATTCATCATGACCTGAATAGAGAGTTTAATATTAAGTAAAGAATGATATGATTCATTAAATTCCTTTATAAATTCTATATTAATCTTATGAAAATCCTTAAATATTATTACTTTTGTGATCCTCATTATATATATTATAGCCTGACCCTTTAGGCAGAAATAATTTTTATAATTGATTGATTTAATATGGTAAATATGATTTGAGAGGTCATGCTTTTTATTAATATATAACTATCTTAACTAAAGAATATTCAACTCATTCTCATTGAATGTATACTTTAATCTTTTTTCCAGTACATATATCACACTTTTCTTTATATAGATAATTCATATATATCATTAATGAAAAAATTAGCGTATATAACACCAAATCATGAGTTGGGTAATTTTTCTATTAATCATTAAATTTTTACGACTCATAAACTATAACCATATCATTATTCCTACAAACATTTCCTAATACAATCATGTATGTAACACTATAGATTATACATCCATATCTAATATTGGGTAATTTAATAATAAGTGCACTATAGAATATTTACTTTAGTACCTTTATGTTTTCATTACACTCATATATACATAGGATCTTGGATCCTATTTTACTTAACATGTTCAATGAATTAGGTAGTTATTAGAAAATTATTACAATTCTATCAATTATATCCATAAAGGACAAGAAAAAATTATATCTTTGTCACCATACTTGTTCTATGATGACCTTTAATAGCCTCCATCTTTTATAGATGTATGCATATACCCTATCTTTAGATAAAATGACCAAAAATTGAGACATTTTAATGAAAAAATAATTTCAATATAAGTTTTCATCCAAAATATTTTTTTATAAAGATCTCTAGCACCATCCTCATGTTAACATAATATGCTAATTTTCACTATGAATATGTAATAAATTAATCCAAAATGTCTACCAAAAAATGATCAATGTTATTTTTAAAACTCTTATCAACAAAACCATTATTATAGAAGGGTAATTAGTAATACATAATGACATAACACAATATTAATTGAATCCATTCTATAGATGTAATGTTTTCCTGGATTTTTCCTCTTTCACGAACCAAAATTGATGATATCCAAAATAATGTTCAATCTAATAAAATTATTAAACTCTGCGTAGTTGATCAAACATGTCATAAATATAAGATATATGATACATGTTCTTTATTGTGATCTTATTTCACACCTATAAATTAATTCCAAGTCTCATCAATACTTATATATTTCCAAAGTTAATGGTTTCACCCAATGGTCACAAACTTGGCGAAATGAATCCCAATTCATGATTCCCCCAGAGTTGCTTAGCCGTTTCCTACAACTCAATCAGGTCAATTTTATATGGATTAATTGAAATATGGGTGTCAACATTTATTATTAATATTAAAAAATCAACCTCAATTTTTTTTGGAAGGATAGGAAACTCTACTAAAATTAAATCAATAAACTCCCACGCAATAGGCATATCATCATGGTTGAGTTTATCTCAAACCACTTATATAAAATTTCCATTTATTATAAGAATTATTACATATAAAATTTCATTTAGTTCCATTGAATGTTCATATTTATCATTTAACTAATAATCAATTGTAGTTTGGTTTAAAATATGAATCTTTATTCCTTGTAAAAAATAATTAATAATTTTTTTATATAGAGAAATATATTCCATTCCTAATATATCATTAAATTTAATGAGAGGAATAATGACAAGATTTATATGAAGAACATTCTCACAATTTCCAACTAGAGTGGAATCATATACCTGGGATGTAGTCATCATACCATTTTGGTTGTTCACAAATAAATTTATATCTATTTATTTCGGTTCCTCTTGATGCCCGATGAAAATTCATCCAATAAAATATAATTGGTTGATCCAATCTTAAATATGACATTAATAGTTATATAGTGGGGGGTAAGTGTGCCTCCAAAAATTTTGTTATCAAACCCCCCATCTAAGAAATGATTGCCTAATATTTCCCCTTTTCCTTCTACTTAATAACTTGTATATGATGATCGTTATAATTAACCATTAGAATTAAAAAAACTTCTATGTATAGTTACCCTAATAATTAAATTTTAAACACTAGAGTGTAGGTGGGTCATCATGTAAAATATTTTCTCTCTTAGAATCATTAGGTAACATTTTTCACAACACATCAAGATATTATTACCCAGTGACCATCATTCCCAAAAATAACACAATTACGAGTCCCCTAATGTCAGTTTAATCCATGCTTCGTCCCACATGTTGAGAAAATTGAAAAGATAATATTTTTATCTATATAGTTCTTATATTTTCATTTTAATTACATCAATCTATTAATATCCAAACCATGAGATACATACGTAACTCCAAAATCAATTTACTCTATGATATAACATGAAAAAACGTCTTTATATCCACCAATGTCCCATAATAAATACACCAACTAAGACTAGGTTTAAATACATTAATGTATCGATCAACCATACATTCAGGTTGGATGACAATAACATAAGTGTAACTGACATGTCAAGTAAAATATTCCAAATATGTATGAACATATTCACCATCCATTTTTTATATCAAATAAATGTTCTCCATGCTAGAAAGAATAATATGATGAAATAGATTATTAAAAATAAGATCATGAACTAGTCATAATACAGGGAGTAAATTTCAACATTTATCATCATATTCTTGACATGACTCAACCATTGATCTTCTTCACCTTAAATATGATAGATATCTCAAATTTATTTCTCTTGCATAAAATAGTGTAGGATGAAAAAAATATTTTCATTTTTTTGATCCATTACATGAAATGTAGTTTTTTAGAAGACCCCCTAAAAGAAGATTGATGTTTCCATTGAGATGACTAAAGAAAATATTATTTCATGTTTTTCATGATTGTAATTATATCATGATACATATATTGAGAATGATTTTTTTGGCATAGAAATGATATATTTAATTTCATATCACATAAATTTTTAGCTCACGTGGGTAATCATTTCATTTTACAACATATTTTGTATTAAAATGATATCATTGTGTTTTATCCATCAATTACAAAAATAAAAAATGTAGAAACAGTAATCATAGTGTAAAACCATACAATCATGAAAAATAATTTAGGATATCGAAATCAAGATAGTTAATTTTAAATCTATGACACCATAGGTTTAACCTTGTCAATCCAAGATCAGAATTGGTTTATAACTGTCATGGTGGTTTGTAATGAAATTTTCATTTAACTATATCATATCCCCTCAGAGGCTCAAAAAAGTAGTGATGTAAGGAAAAATTACATGTTCTAGGTAATGCATTAGTCACTAATGACCAATACTTATAATACATAGAAATTACATAATTTTTTAGTGAATGGAAATTACATTGCAAAAAAAATTACATAATTATATAAAGTAATAGTTTATTTAAAATCTTATAATCATAAATGAAATGGCATAGACCTATCATGTCCATTCCCTTATGAAAATAAGTTGTATGAGGTATTTCGGGAGGTCCATGTGACTTATCCTACACACTTTTCCAAATTTCCATTTCTATAAACCGCTCCATCAGTGAAAAGTTTCTATGGTAGACCATTGTGAATAGTGAATCGATAACCTTATGTGAACAGAGAGATCAGTGATATCTTTTGAACAATGTCATCGGTGACCATATGTGAATAGTAAAATAAGTGACATTATCTGAACTGTTTCATCAGTAACCTTCTGTGAACAGCGCCATCAGTAACCTTATGTAAACTGTGCATAGGTAGCCCTAGGTGAACAATTTCATCGGTATCCTTTTGTGAACAGTGCATCGGTAGCCCTAGGTGAATGGTGTCATCGGTAACCTCTTGTGAACAATGCAACAGTGTGGTTCTAACGGTGACATTTTTCCTTTGCCAAATTTTATATTCATGAAAAATGTTTCCATAATGGCGAGGTTCCAATAGTGACCCTTTTCCTTTTCCAAATTTTTAGTTCATGAATAATGTTTCTAGTACTGTGAGATTCCAAAAGTGACATTTTGTCTTGGACAAATTTTGAGTTCATGGTCAATGTTTCCTAAATAGTGAGGTTCCAATGGTGACATTTTTCATTTTCCAAATTTTGAGTTCATTAAACTTCTTTCAAGAACAATGAGGTTCCAACAGTGAGGTTCAGTATTAGTGTTTCCAGAATGGTGAGGTTCATGAACAGTGTTTCCAGAATAGTGAGCTTCCAATAGTGAGGTTCATGAATAGAGTTTTCAGAAAGTGGGGTTCTAACAGTGAGGTTTATGAATAGTGTTTCCCAAATGGCGAGGTTCCAACGGTGAGGTTCATGAACAATTTTTTTCCTTTTCCAAATTTTGAGTTTATGAACAGTGTTTATAGCATTCTTTAGTTTCACCTATTTATTGTTTCCTTTGATGTAATATGATTTTAAACCCTTGTTTTAAGGACTCTAAGGATGATTCAAAGGCTATGACACCTATATTAATTTCTCCAAAGGCTCAGGATGTTTTTACTTGGTCAAACCATGTGGTTTAATGTGATCCACTTTTTATATAAAACCCAAAGTAACATAAACCACTAACCCATTTAATCTTATAAAGAGACGATATATCGTCATCCCTATTTCTTCCTCCTTGTTACCATATGTGAGATTCTTGAACATCCCACTCTTTTCTGTAGGAGTTGTGTAATCAAACGTTCACCATAGGTTTTTTTCTTCACGGTTTTGATTCATCCATGTTATATCAATCAGTATTTGATATATGTTAGGATCTATCTTAATTATTTCAGATTCATCTCCTTCTGTCTCCTTTCCATTTTTATTGAATTTTACACCCATGATCCTAATAGGCATTACTTGTTTGTTTGCGGATGTGGTGGTGTCTCTCCATCCATAGGTGGATAAAGTTGTCATAGGGGAGGAGATTATTACCCGTTATGTGGCTCGTTCTCGTATAAAGAACATCAAAAACTATTTGTGTTAGGAGAATTTTTTCTTCTCTATTATTTTTTGTGTAATTGTATAGTTAGCATGTTTTATCCCACTACATCACAAATGGAATGGATGTAATAAAAATTTGAATTGAATAAATCAATTGATATCAATTGTTTGTTATTTCCGCTTATTTTTCTAGATAATGTGATATATATTATTTCTTTTTTTTATATTGTTCTTGATGGAAATTAGTAAATAATAGAAATCTTGAATTAATTGATAATTGTTTCAAAAAACATAAAGAGGCATTTTAATGAATCTTGTTCTTCTTGTTGTAATTGGATGTTAATCAAATTGGTGTTGTAAAATTTTTTAATTATTATTTTTAACTTACTGGTAAGGTTTTCTGAATTTGGAACCTAGGAATAATAAATTGGTTAATCCAAGGTGTATTGAAGAATGGGTTCTTCAATAAAAGTTAATTCATTGTAGGGTTCTGAGTTACCGTCTTGATTGTTTAAGGTCCAAGAGGCCAATTGATATGGTGTCCATTTTCCTTCTTCTTGTGTTGTGATGTGAGCCTGGATGGCTCTTATGATATGTGGGGGCATGAAGGCCTAATTTTTGGGGAAGCAGTTTACGCCTAGAGTGGGGAGATTCATCATTGTAGCCAAGCGGGTGTCACAGAGGACACCAGGGATGATGAAATGGGTTATATGTGATTGTTTTGATGTTTGGTGATTCTTTGGTTGTTATCTACTTTACTTTCCCAAATGATCAAGCCTTCTAGTCTTGCTTAACCTTCTTCCGAAACGGGTAAGATGCAAAAGGTATGTCATGTTCTTTCTATTTTTATCTTCTCAAGGGAGGAAGGGTCTATACTCTTTCAATAGGTTTAAAAACTCAATGGGTTGTTCATCTACTCACTGTGTTGATACCCATTGTGTATATTTGGAATGATTGGTTTTATTGAATCCCTGGGAATACGGGAAAGTAATTCTATAAATTAATTACTGAATAAACGATGTTAAACCATAGGGTTGGATCTTGTTGGGACGCGATGATGAGGTTACAATCTAATGGGACCATGGACTTTGGGTGTGATTTTAATGAAATATAATGTCAAGATTGATAATGGTTAATTAGTGTTTGAAGATTCAATTAATATAAAGTGAAACTGATTAAAACAGAATGATGTAATGTAATAAATCTCTTTTAATGGTTGTGTGCTTATTGGAAACCTACTCTTGGAAGTGGTCTCCAAGAGCCTGAGGTATGTTAGTTGTAGTTGAGTCCATGACTAGGTTTATTCCCATAGTTTGGTTGTGAGATATAGTATATTCTGTACTTTTGTGTTTCTATTTGCTACTCCACCCTGTTAGTTAGAGAAACTGACACCCCAGGGCTTATGAGACATGGGGGATGTTTTCCCAAACATGTTGGAGGAACTATAGATGGCTGACTACCCTCTTTGGTTGTTCTCTCATCCCATGGTAGTTACTTGTGTAGGTAGGCACAACAAATTGTTTTACCCCTATATTTTTGTAGTACGATGTAATGTCTTATCGTTATTCAAACACACATATATTGTTGATATAGTTTCTTATTTACTATTACAGTTGTAACGTGTATAGGCAATGATGTCTTGACGTTTCTTACGTAGTGTGTAGTTGTAATGGCATGAGGTATAATACCCGATGACTAAAACACATTATGTGATATATGGTGGGTACCAGAATCTACCTGGTTACATTCCTTTGTGGACGTGGTGGTATTGTTGCATGTGGTGAAAGTTGTGGTGCTTCTCCCAGGTGTCTGCATGCAGGCCTTTTTGGAGAGAGATGTTTAGGACATGCGACGTTTGGGAAAAGTGACAAACTAGTGGAGAAATAGTATCTTGGTACCGTTGTTATTATTTATTATATTATTTATTCTTTTTTGTATTACTTGGGTAGAGTAGTAATGGTATGGATGGGAACATAGTATAGTTGTTTATTTGATGATTTAGTTTCAGTTGTTGTTCATTGTGATTAAACATGATTTAATTACTTTTGCTTGAGAAGCTTCGCGGAGGATTTAACTAAGTATATTGTTACACTAACCCTAGGTATATATAATATGTTTTTTTGGTAACATGGAGCAGGTTGGAGATCATGCTGGTTTCTACGAGTTTGTTTTTGCTGGATGAGTTCGGGTTTCAGGTTGCTTCTGTTTTCACATTCTTTTGGGAATTTGCAGTTTTCCACATAGGTTTCATGGAATTACAAATTGGTATATGGGATTTATGTTATATTTCTCTCTATGATGGAGTTCGTTGGGGTCTATCTTGTAACTATCTTTTTCAAGTGTTCTCTTAGAGGGAAATTCCTCTGATATGTGTGTTTACTATACCCTCAGTGCAAGTAAAAAACTTGGGGCCTACGTGAGGCGGGACTTGGGGGTCATTATCTCTCTTATCACATTGCTGACCTGTTAGGGGTACATGTTGTGTGGAGGGGGTCGTGATAGAGTGGTATTAGTTGCCTGGTTAAGGGATATGATGGAGTTTAGAGTTACGCCAAGGTGAGGTTTCATGGGTTGGTTCGGCAAAAATGTTAGTTATGTTTAGAAAGTGATGTAAAAACATGAGACCGACTGAGATGTATGTGTTTATGGCCCCCGATGATCTGATGTATAGACCTTTATGTTTACAATGGCTACTAAATGAGGTGATACACATTGAATTTTAGAGACCTAGGAAAGGATCATGAATCTTTCTTCTTTGTGGATATGATTCAATGGGTACACCTTGGGATAGGTTAACATAAAATGAATAAAATAAAACAATTAATTATTTAAATATGAGTCTTCCATGTTCTAGGATTAGGAGCTCTAACTCTTTGATATTTTGAAGTAATAGATCCTGGTTGTCATAATTGTCAGGATAACATATAAGATGTTTATCAGGATATGCTAGTAGATTGCTGCAGGGTAGAGGTTGAAGACGATTACACTAGGAGGAGGAAACTCTGAGAGTTTCAGTAGCAGATTTTTCATGAGTATGAGAGCAACATTTCTGATTTACTCACAGAAGACTAGTTATAGGAGGTTGAGATAGGCTTCAAATTGATCTGTTCATGGATGGAGAACTTGGTTTCATTGGTTGTGACGATGCTGCGTGGTGCAGTGAGGCAGTGGTGGTTCTTATTCCTCGCAGATCGCGAGGAGTCCTTGATCTCAGGGGAGGAGTTTCGAGACAATTCTAGAGTTGAGTTTCCTTCCTCGATCACAAAGGCATCCAGTCACCATGAGAATATTAACCTTAGACAGGGGAGTTCTAGTATGATAGTGTTTCGAATCCATTTTAGTAACCTTTGGCGATATGCTTCAGACCAATTTCTAGATGAGGAGGCTAGGGAAAGTCATTTCGTGGAATCATTTCATCTAGAGATCCAGTGCCATATCACCCAATTTATACTGAAGACAAATCTTGAGGTGTTTTCATGGGCCGAGGTTGTTGAGAGGAAGTCGGCCAAAACTGGATTATCACGAGAGTGGAGTCATGATGATTCCTCGTGAAGTAGATCTGTGGTCTAGGGTTCCTGGTGTTCAGGTCAAAAGTATTTCCGTTCAGCTAGGGGTAGGTCCCAACCCTCCGTATATCGTTTCTCTAGAGGCAGCGGATCTCAGTCCTATGCCAAGGGATCCAATACCTATTTTTCTTGTGTTGGTTATGGTCATTAGAAACTAGAGTGTCTGACTGTTCAGAGTAGTCATCGTGCACCAGGTTTTCCGCTCTAGGTTCCTCTATTGAGGCACTTCTAGCCGACGCAGCACCAGTAGGTTTCACAAGCTTTAGATCAGCAGAGTATAGTTGGGGCAGGTAGAGTACATACCCCCTGATTCTCCCCGTCCATAGAGAGAGGAGATCATTTTTGGTGGTGGTCATCATCTAGGCGATATAGGATGTGGGGGAGGTCGTGGTCTTCTTCATTCTTTAGTGTTTCCTGCACCTGACGAGCTAGACGTCATTCGTGGTACCATTTTCATGTTTTCTACCATGGTGTATGCCTTCTTTGATTCAGGAGAGACATAATCCTTCATGTCACATACCCTTTTCCATGATTTTTAATATGAGATAGTGATGTTTCTATTGTCCATTGAATGGAATACGCTAGTTAGAGGCCGAGCATACATGTTTGTAGTTAGTAGAAACCGTGTGGTAGATTAGGGGGAACACCACTCTAGGGGAGATTTCCTATGTTTACGAATATCACCATAAGATGTCATCCTCGGCATGGATTGGTTGTATTTGGTGCAGGATATCAGGGATTGCTTTTGGAGGCAGGTTGTGTTCTTCGATGCGGATGGAGAGCCAGTGGAGTTCGTTGGTGAGAGAGTCCCTCAGATGGGATAGAGGCATGTTCAATCCTTATCATCCATGATGGCAGTTCGGATGCTGTGTTCCTTATAGGTCATGCAGTTGGAGTTTCTAGGGTTGTAGAAGAGTACCCTATTGTCGTTCTAAAAGAGGTTGTAGAATTAAACCCCTGACTAAAGATCATTTTAGGGATCATGCTCTAACCAGGTGTGTCTCTAATCAATATGTCTCCATATAGGATGGCTCCTTTTGTTATATGAGAGCTAAATTTATAGCTTGATGGTCTATTACAGTGCGGTTTTGTTTAGCCTAGTGTGTCACCATGGGGAGCACCAATTCTGTTTGGGAAGAAGGATGATTTAATTTTGTAGTTGTGTGTTTGTTATCATCGCTTAAACAAAGTGATAGTGACGAATCACTATCTTCTTCAGAGTATTGATGATTTATTCGATCAGTGGAAGGCAGACAGTTGGTTCTCAAAGAACAATATGATATTTGTTTTCATACTACATGTGTTTTGATGTGAGCCTGCATGGATCTTGTGATATGTGGGGGCATGGAGGACTATTGGTTGTGGCATTAGTGGACGCCTAGAGTGGAGAGATCTATCAGTTTATGCATGTGGGTGGCATGGAGGACACCTGGGATTATAAAATGGGTTGGAATGAATATTTATATGCTTACTAATTCTTGGGGTTTTATCTTTATTAAATTTCCCACTTCTCAATGAAGCTGGTTCTGCTTATCCTTCATCCGAAAGGTGAGAAGACGTGCGGGGTATGCAACATGATTTCTGTGATTAGATTACCAAGGGTGGATGTGTCTATGCTCTTTCAACAGGTGGAAAAGACCAGGTGGGTAGTTCATAAACTCACCATTTTGATCCCCCTTGTGTTTAGTAGCATATGATTTTTTAATAGAATGCATAGAAATATGGTAATGTAATGTTGTAAATGTTGGGTTCCGGGACTCCGCAGCGGAAGCCTGTGGGCCGGGATTTTAAATTTTTCTGCTTCACCGGAGTGACATAACTTTGTCAGCTCTGGTGATCGTGTCCCGGCTTGGTCCGGGGATCTCACAAGGTTTTTAGGAGCACAAAAATAAACTTGAACATTTACCTTGTTCTGAATTGACGTGCGGGATGCCGGCGATCGTTGCTCGAAGACTCCGACGACGAAGCCCTCTAGATCGTCCACACACGCCTTGCGAATCTGCACGTGCGCCGTTTGTCAAGATCCGGGTGCTAGCACGGATCTTCCACAGACACTTCAGCGCAACGATGATCACCGCATCAAGGGAGGATGCTTCGATCAGTGATGTATGAACTTGAAGATCTTCCTTGCTTGAGAGACTCTCTCTCTAAGTTCCAGGAGGAGAGAGATGCTCTCAATTTTGACACATGAATAGTTATGGTGGGAGAGCATCTCTCTCACTTATATAGGGAGTATTAAAACACGCGGTGTAGGTTCCCGACCCCCCGTGTATTAGGCGTCCGCTATATAAGTGATGTAAATAATTATTTATGGAAAATAAAATTATGCCATAAATAAAATTTACAATTTATCACTTACTTGTAATATATAAATATATTACGTGATAAATTTGAGTCTTTAACTCGACTCATACCTCCTACTAATATTAAACGAACCTAGGATATTTAAATCCAGTCGAATAATATTAACACGTGTATTTACCATACAACTTGTAAATACATGTTATAAATAAATTCAACTAATTATCCTAAACTCGAATAATTAATGAACTTATTTATTATTTGGTGATCCATAGAACTTGGATAGTACTCGGACCCTTTGGTGGGGCCCACCAAGTTCTAAATTCCTACTCACAGAATAGGGCAGATTTTCAAGGCGCTATCGTGTGTGACCCTCTAGGCCCTTATCTCAATAGCAGTGAATAATATCACAGACCTAGAGAGGGGTCTAGCAACCCATCGAGGCCCCTATAGAGATAAGGCAAAGTCAAAGCAACGACTGCCTTCCTATGAACATGGTCCGTGTAATATAATCTCTTCGTCAAACGATATCTCAATAAAGCAGAATGCATACTAGTGTCATCATTCTTTATTTTCATTATTTTTGTTTGTTGATTTGTCCGGACGGTCTTACCTTTGACTACCATGGCCATGGATTTAATGAAGGTGCAACCATCCTAATCAACCAGGCCTGAGATATCTCTTCCTAAAATTGGAAGCGACAAATCCTTTCTCGATCATTCAATCAATGCCATGCCATTAATGACGTACCCAATACAAACTACCTCACCACGACTTTTTCGCCATGGTTTTCACCTTATATCAAATGTACGTAATTAAATGACATTCATTGATAATGATCTCAAGTCAGGAGACCATTACACATGCCCATAGATAGGAACGACCAATGACACCAGAAACATGTGGTGTTCCTATTAAGCGGGTCTGTCCTCATGATCTCGTTAGCTAGAGATCATCAAGTGCGAACTTCATGAGATGAAGTCTCAATGCTTATTAGCCCCCAGCACCTGATGGTCACACATAATCTGTGTCCTTTCAGAAATATGTAACTGGACCATAGGATGTTATTTTAAGATTACTGTCATGGCATTTCAGGGTTCTCATTATAGCCTGGGACCTGCTATAACCATTTTGATGCGACAAGTAATCTAAGGACATTGCCATTAATAAAGTGGATGCAGAAGTATCTACACTATCATGACAAGATAAATACATGTATAAAACAAACTGAATACATGTAGCAGTAATCAATGTACAAAACCAGTTGGGACTAGGGCACCCACTTTCAACACTCCCACTTGCACTAGAGCCAACTGCTAACCGTTTTCAATCCGCTAGCTCTCACATGTGAATCATGCTTCTGCTGAGAAATGGCTTTAGTCAGGGGGTCTGCCACGTTGTCCTCTGTGGCTACTCTGCTAACTGTCACTTCACCTCTTTGAGTAAAATCCCTCAAGAGATGGAACTTCCGAAGAATATGCTTTGACCTCTGGTGAGACCTGGGCTCCTTGGCAAGCACCACTGCAGCAGTATTGTCACAATATACTGAAACAGGGTCTGCACTGCTAGGTATAACACCAATGTCTGAGATAAAGCTACATATCCAGACTGCTTCCTTTGCTGCATCGGAAGCTGCAATATATTCGGACTCTGCTGTAGAATCAGCAACCACAGCTTGCTTTGAGCTTCTCCAGCTCACTACACCACCATTCAGGAAAAAGATATAGCCTGACTGCGATTTCATATCATCACGATCTGTCTGGAAACTAGCATCAGTGTATCCCCTCACAACTAGTTCCTCATCTCCTCCATACACCAGGAACATATCCTTAGTACGCCTCAAGTACTTAAGGATAGTTTTAACAGCTGACCAGTGCAGCTCTCCTGGATTAGCTTGATATCTACCCACCATGATTAAAGCAAAGGCAACATCAAACCTAGTACATAGCATGGCATACATGATAGAACCCACTGCTGAAGCATAAGGGACTCTACTCATTCTGTCAATATCCTTCTGTGTTTGTGGACACATTTTCTTGGAGAGATTAATACCATGTGACATAGGTAACAATCCTTTTTTGGACTGTTCCATATTGTACCTTTTGAGTACCTTGTCAATATATGTACTTTGACTTAGGCCAAGCATCCTTTGAGGTCTATCTCGATAGATCTTGATCCCTAGAATGTAGGCCACTTCACCTAAGTCTTTCATGGAGAAGCATTCATTTAACCAAGTCTTAACTGACTGTAAGACTTGCACCTCGTTTCCGATGATTAATATGTCAACAACATATAAAACTAGGAAAACAATAGCATTCCCTTCAAACTTTTTATAGACACAAGGCTCGCTTTCATTTTTGACAAAACCAAAATCTCTTATGGCCTCATCAAATCGTACATTCCATGATCTTGATGCCTGCTTCAATCCATAAATGGATCTATGCAGCTTGCATAATTTATTGGCATTCTTTGACTTAACAAACCCTTCGGGTTGAGTCATATAGACGTCTTCAACCAACTTTCCATTTAGAAAAGTAGTTTTGACATCCATTTTCCAAATTTCATAATCATGAAAGGCTGCTATTGCAAGCAATATTCTGATGGATTTAAGCATTTCCACTGGTGAGAAGGTTTCATCATAGTCAATGCCTTGACGTTGTCTGAAACCCTTTGCAACCAGTCTTGGTTTAAAGGTATTAACCTTACCATCCATGTCCAGTTTTTTCTTGAATACCCATTTACAACCAATGGGCTTCACATCAGCTGGAGGGTCTACCAAAATCCAAACTTGATTTTGGTACAT
This sequence comes from Viscum album, assembly GCA_963277665.1. Lineage (NCBI taxonomy): Eukaryota > Viridiplantae > Streptophyta > Magnoliopsida > Santalales > Viscaceae > Viscum > Viscum album. The sequence goes on from OY728152.1 coordinate 1,773,810,418, forward strand.
GGACTCCATCTCAGAATTCATGGCTTCTTTCCATATAGCAGCTTCTTTGCCTTCTACTGCTTCCTTGTAGGTCAGAGGTTCATCATCCTCAAGGATTATTGTGTCACCTAACTCGGTGACAAGAAAACCATAACGTTCTGGTTCTCTAACCTCTCGCGTAGACCTACGCAGTATCTGTGTCTCAGGAACAATTTCTTCTTCCACTTTTTCTTGTAGAGATTGTTCCTCTACCAACTCTTGTGCATCTGGAGCATTGACTTCATCGAAGTCAATCTTGCTCCCACTATTTCCAGTAAAAATGTGATCCCTTTCTAGAAATGTGGCGTATCTTGCCACAATGACTTTTCTATCTAAAGGGTTATATAGGTTGTATCCTCTAGTTTCCTTAGGATAACCTACAAAGATGCACTTAGTGCTTCTGGATGCTAATTTTTCACTTGGTAAAGTCTTGACAAATGGCTCGCACCCCCACACACGCATGTGTGTCAGATTGGGTTTCTTTCCAAACCATAACTGATATGGAATCCCATCTGTGGCTTTAGTTGGTACTCAGTTAATGGTATATGCTGCTGTCTATAAGGCGTCTCCCCAAAAGGATAATGGAAGAGTTGTATGACTCATCATTGATCTGACCATGTCAAGCAAGGTCCTATTCCTCCATTCACTAACACCATTCCATTGTGTTGTATAAGGAGGAGTGAGTTGAGATACTATTCCAGACTCCTTCAAATGATCAATGAAAGCTTGGTTAAGATATTCTCCGCCTCGGTCTGAGCGAAGTGCTTTTATCTTCTTACCAAGTTGGTTTTCTACTTCATTTTGATATTCCTTAAAGAAACGAAAGGAATCTGACTTATGCCGCGTTAAGTAGATATATCCATACCTACTATAATCATCGGTAAAAGTGATGAAGTATAGAAAACCACCCCTTGCCTCTACTGGAAATGGACCACATACATCGGTATGTATTAATTCCAGTACTGCATTGGCCCTTTCTCCCTTTCCTGAGAAAGGTGCTTTGGTCATCTTTCCTTGTAAACAAGCTTGACATACATCTAAGGGTTCTAACTGTACCGAGTCTAGATACCCTTGTTGATGTAATTTTTGTAATCGCTTCTCGTTTACATGACCAAGCCTAAAGTGCCATAGGAGGGTGTTATTTGAGTCATGTTGGTTATTTTTGTCATTGATATCCATTACTGAGTTTTCTAGTTCTAGTATATATAAACCATTGTTAAGATGTGCCATACCATAACATATGTTATCCCTATAAAAGAGACAACTTTTATTTCCAAACTTGAAATAAAAACCCTTAGTGTCTAGACATGACACAGAGATAATGTTTCTGGTAACAGACGGTACATAATAGCAATTGTTTAAAACAAGAACCAAACCAGTTGGTAAAGTCAAGTGATAGTCTCCCACTTCCAAGGCCGCCAAACTTGCACCATTTGCAGCTCGGAGATCCACTTGACCTTTTTCAATCTTCTCAAACCCACCTGGTTCCTGTATATGAATACAAATGTGTGACACACATGCCGTATCCAATACCCAACTTGTAGATAATGATAGATTGCATTCAATGACAAAAATACCTGAAGCAGAAGCGTCAGCTTGCTTCTTCTTCCCAGCTCTGCAATTCTTTTTCCAGTGGCCTTTCTTGCCACATCCAAAACAGACAGCTTCCTGCTCATTACTCTGCCTCTGAATCATTGGCTTCTTGGCAGGACGATGCATTGGTGTCTTTGGCCTTGACTTGGCTTTAGACCCCTTTGCCTTGCCCTTGTTTTTCTTGTTCACCATAAGGACAGATGTATTGGTGTTTTTCATGTCCTTATCAGCTTGGAGAACTAAAGCCAAAAGATCCGGGAGTGACTTTGTCATATCATTCATATTATAATTGACAACGAAAGTCGAGAAGCTTGACGGTAAAGAGGCAAGAATGAGATCCACTGCTAGTTCTTGGTTCAGTTTGAACCCAAGGGCTTCAAGCCTCTCAATATACCCAATCATCTTGAGTACGTGAGGACCAGCTTGGTGCCCTTCTGCTAGCCTGCACTTATAAAGTGCACTTGAGATCTCATGCCTTTCTTGCCTAGCCCTCTCCTCATATAGTTCTTGGAGATGTGAAAGCATCTTGTAGGCATCCTCTTCCTCATGCATTTTTTGCAATTGGCTGGACATGGATGACAACATGATGCATTGTACATCAAGTGCATCATCTACATGATTTTTCCACTTATCTTTTTCCGTCTTGCTTGCTCCCTGAGGAGGCTCAGCAGGAATTGGGGATTCCAGCACATATAACTTCCTCTCTTAGCGTAGTACTATGCACAAGAGCCTGTACCACTCCTGGAAGTTATTACCGGTCAGGATATTTTCTTTATCCAGGATCGATCGCAGTGATAAAGCATTTGTGGTGTTGGTGATTTCCATTTTGAATCTACATCAGATAAACATTTAGCAGTTAGTACTTTGTCTTGATTACCTTTTTGACATTTTATGATTAACAAATTATTATATCATTTAATGTCTCCCACTATTTTAACGAACCTTAATGTCCCTCACCATTAGATTCGGAATACTCTATCGCTTGATCATTCTAGTGGCAAGGATCCTCGAAACCTCCCTCGTAGTCTACAAGCTAGGGATATGACACTACTTGGAGGGTTTCAAGGTAGGTGCTATGCTGGCCAACCACCTATTTTTGTGGTTCCTTGTGTAGTTGAGTAAAGTCCCAGCTTTTGGAATCTATACTTGATTCCCTCAACCTCTTGCCTCTAAAGTGATAATAAGTTAGCTAAGGCTAATCCTTGATTACTCACTTTAGTTAAGTCGAACCATTCCTCACATGGAAACGCCCCGGTAGTAAGAGGCACTCTCAACTGAGGCTGATGAGCACCCAAACAGCCGGTTTTGTTTAGATATGATAAATGGAAGGAATTATGACTTAATATATCTTTGAGGGATTTTTTAATTATTAATTGATGAATATAACCCCTTTTCTATTTATTATGTTCAAACTAGGTTGTCATGCTCACAACTGAACATTCAAAAGAGTATTTATTCGTCATAACTTTATGCATTTTCTCTTGTTTACTATCCTATGTGATCATGCAATAATCATGCAGTCGCATAAAAATAATAAACTATGCATAAAGTAAATCAAGCATTCTGACTGGTCTTGAGCATTCTATAATGATTGATCATTAACTGATCAATAATCACCTAGGGGGACACGTACCTGAGTCAATACAAGACTCGTGTCGCTGCTGGCCCCAGTGCAAAGCCCAACTCATGTCTGGACTACCGCCTCATCTTGGCGGGGTCTGCCTCTCGGATCGTCACGAATAATTACAAATATACTCGCACGCAGGCGAGGGGGTCTGGGGTACAAAATACATATAGTGCAATGGACGCGCATGCCCTTATACATATTTGAATTAAAAGACGATTCGCAGACCGTCATTTATATAATTAATTATTACAATCATCGAACGCATTGAATAAATAATAAATAAATAAATACATGTCCGACATACACAGGTCGGTCAAAAGCTCAAGACCAGTCGGGGTAAAAGCGCAATAAAATTAAATTACAATAAATTTAAATTATGCGAGGGTGTTTTAATAAATTAAATGAATTTGATTAAATTCAAATAATTTATTTTTATCGGTTCCATTTGTTTAATTTAATTTTAATTCTAAAATTAAATTAAATTAAACCATTAATTTAATTCTAAACATAAATTAAATTAATATTCTTGGATTAAAATAAAATCTAAACCCCTAAATTAATTTAAATTAATTTAATTTAAAGAAAAACTAAATTAATTAAAATTAATTCAGTGCCTGGTTACCTCTCGCCGGAGAAAAGTCCGGCGGGACTGCGTACCGCCGCGGGATGTCGTCCTGAACCGCGGCGTGACTGCGGCGTGACCGCGGCGTGACCGCGGCGTGACCGCGGAATGACCGCGACGTGACCGCGGTGTGACCGCGTCCCGCAACGGCTGCATCTCCGGGCAGTCCGCAACTCCGGCGAGCCGGCGAGGGGTCGGCCAGTGCGAGGCAGTCCGGCAGGAGGTGAGGCCGGAGTGAGGCAGTCCGGCAGGGGGTGAGGCCGGAGTGGCCGGCGGCTTCTGGCAGGGGCCGGTCCGGCGAGGGAAAGGCCGGCGCAGAGGAGGAGGGGCGGCGCGGTGGGGCTCCGACGCTAGGCCGGTCCGGCGCGGACGAGGTCGGCAGGGGTGGTCCGACAGGGTTTCGCGTCCAGCGAGCGCTGGCGAGGGCCGCGTCTAGCAAGGTGGGCCGCGTCCGGCGAGGGCGGTCCGGGGAGGAGGCCGCGTCCAGCGAGGTGGGCCGCGTCCGGTGAGCTGCGGCGAGGGCCGCGTCCGGCGAGGCGAGCCGCGAGCTGCGGTGAGGGCCGCGTACGGTGAAGGCGGTCTGGGGAGGAGACCGCGTCCAGCGAGGCGGGCCGCGTCCGGCGAGCTGCGGCGAGGGCTGCGTCCGGCGAGGCGAGCCGCGAGCTGCGGCGAGGGCCGCGTCCGGCGAAGGCGGTTCGGGGAGGAGGCCGCGGCAGGCGACCCTAGGGTTTGCCGGCCTTAGGCGGCGCGAGGGAGAATACCCGTAAGGGTCTTCCTCCCTTTTTTTTAAACAACAAATTGCCAGCCCATTTTCCCCCTTTTTTTTATGACAAAATGGGAAGACCCCATTTTGGGGTCTTTTCCACTCCCCCCTTTTTTTTAAAACAAAAAGGAGGAAGACCCCAAGTCTTGGTCTCCTCCATTTTTACTTTATATATTTTATTATTATAATATATAATAAAAATTTATTATAAATATAATCAAATATTTATTATAAATTATTTTATAATAAAATAAATTTATTTTATGTTAATTCTCAATTTGAGATAAACACCAAACAAGAAAAAACACAGACGTCGATCCGATTGAATCTTTCAAATGATCGTATCTTGATCATTTGAAATCGAAACGACACGCGGTCGAATCCGAATGAACCGTTTTAACACCCCGAAATTTAATTTAATGCAATTTAATATTTTTGACTCAGAAAAAACCTTGCGCTCCCTCTGATACCACTGTTGGGTTCCGGGACTCCGCAGCGGAAGACGTGGGCCGGGATTTTAAATTTTTCTGCTTCGCCGGAGTGACATAACTTTGTCAGCTCTGGTGATCGTGTCCCGGCTTGGTCCGGGGATCTCGCAAGGTTTTTAGGAGCACAAAAATAAACTTGAACATTTACCTTGTTCTGAATTGACGTGCGGGACGCCGGTGATCGTTGCTCGAAGACTCCGACGACGAAGCCCTCTAGATCGTCCACACACGCCTTGCGAATCTACACGCGCGCCGTTTGTCAAGATCTGGGTGCTAGCGCGGATCTTCGACAGACACTTCAGCGTAACGATGATCACCGCATCAAGGGAGGATGCTTCGATCCGTGATGGATGAACTTGAAGATCTTCCTTGCTTGAGAGACTCTCTCTCTAAGTTCCAGGAGGAGAGAGATGCTCTCAATTTTGACACATGAATATTTATGGTGGGAGAGAATCTCTCTCACATATATAGGGAGTATTAAAACACGCGGTGTAGGTTCCCGGCCCCCCGTGTATTAGGCGTCCGCTATATAAGTGATGTAAATAAATATTTATGGAAAATAAAATTAGGCCATAAATAAAATTTACAATTTATCACTTACTTGTAATATATAAATATATTACGTGATAAATTTGAGTCTTTAACTCGACTCATACCTCCTACTAATATTAAACGAACCTAGGATATTTAAATCTACTCGAATAATATTAACACGTGTATTTACCATATAACTTGTAAATACATGTTATAAATAAATTCAACTAATTATTCTAAACTCGAATAATTAATGAACTTATTTATTATTTGGTGATCCATAGAACTTGGATAGTACTAGGACCCTTTGGCGGGGCCCACCAAGTTCTAAATTCCTACTCACAGAATAGGGCAGATTTTCAAGGCGCTATCGTGTGTGACCCTCTAGGACCTTATCTCAATAGCAGTGAATAATATCACAGACCTAGAGCGGGGTCTAGCAACCCATCGAGGCCCCTATAGAGATAAGGCAAAGTCAAAGCAACGACTGCCTTCCTATGAACATGGTCCGTGTAATATAATCTCTTCGTCAAACGATATCCCAATAAAGCAGAATGCATTCTAGTGTCATCATTCTTTATTTGCTTTATTTTTGTTTGTTGATTTGTCCGGACGGTCTTACATTCGACTACCATGGCCATGGATTTAATGAAGGTGCAACCATCCTAATCAACCAGGCCCGATATATCTCTTCCTAAACTTGGAAGCAACAAATCCTTTCTCGATCATTCAATCAATGCCATGCCATTAATGACGTACCCAATACAAACTACCTCGCCATGACTTTTTCGCCATGGTTTTCGCCTTATATCAAATGTACGTAATTAAATGACATTCATTGATAATGATCTCAAGTCAGGAGACCATTACACATGCCCATAGATAGGAACGACCAATGACACCAGAAACATGTGGTGTTCCTATTAAGCGGGTCTGTCCTCATGATCTCGTTAGCTAGAGATCATCAAGTGCGAACTTCATGAGATGAATTCTCAATGATTATGAGCCCCCAGCACCTGATGGTCACACATAATCTGTGTCCTTTCAGAATTATGTAACTGGACCATAGGACGTTATTTTAAGATTACTGTCATGGCATTCCAGGGTTCTCATTATAGCATGGGACCTGCTATAACCATTTTGATGCGACAGGTAATCTAAGGACATTGCCATTAATAAAGTGGATGCAGAAGTATCTACACTATCATGACAAGATAAATACATATATAAAACAAACTGAATACATGTAGCAGTAATCAAAGTACAAAAAACGTTGGGTCTAGGGCACCCACTTTCAACAGTAAATAAATAATTGAATAAATGATGTTAACCCATGGGGTTAGAGTTGGCTTGGATGCAATGATGAGGTGACAATTTAAAGGCACCGTAGACATTGTTTGTGATGCTAGTGAAATATAAAGTGGAAGTTGATAATGGTTAATTTGTGTTTACTGAAATAATTAACGTAAATATCAAATGAATAAAATGGAATGAAGTAATGTAATAAATCTATTTAAATGGTTGTGATCTTATAGAATACCTGGTCTTATAAGTGGCAGTCAGGTGTCCGAGAGACGATAGATGTTGTTGAACCCAAGACAAGGTTATGCCCATATTGTGGCTGTGAGATATAGTAGATTCTATAATTTTTGGTTTCTAAAAGTTACTCCACCCTATTAGTTAGGGGAACTGACACCCCAATGATTCTGAACCCTGGGGGCAGGGGTTGGTGTTTTCCCCACCATTCTGGTGGGATTATGAATGGCTGACTACCCTATTTGGCCATGCTCTCTTCTCTTGATAGTTATTTTTTCAGGTATGAACAATAGTTAGTTTTCCCTATATATGTGTGTATAGGTATGTGATGGCTTATGGTTATTCACACACATATATTATGGATATAGTTTCCTATAGACAACTATAGGTGTAACATGTATATGTTGTGATGGATTGTGGATACTTACTTGGTGAGTTGTTTATCATGGATAGAGATACAATACCCAACATTTGATACATGTTATGTGAGTTGTGGTTTCTCCCAAAAAACACTGGGTTACTTTTCTTAGATGGACATGGTGGATTTTTTCATGAGGTTCATGTCAGGGGCTTCTCCTAGGTGTCTGTGGGTAATCATTTTGGGAGAGAGATTGTTTGGATGTGCGACGTTGGGGCAAAGTGGAAAACCAGGGGGGAAATAGTAGCGAGGTACCCTTGACATTATTTATTATATTATATACTCTTTTATGTGTTACATTAAGAGAGTATCCATGGTAAGGATGGGAGATTAGTATACCTATTTAGGTGACGAGTTTTGTTCACTTGTTGTTCTCTATGCTTTAACATGGTTTCATTGCATTTGAAGAAGTGTCTTTGAGGAGGATCTGACTTAGTATTCTATTATACTCACCCTATGTAAATATAAACTATTTTTCATGTCACACGGAGCAGGTTGGGGATAACCCTAGCTTATACTATATTGGGGTTGTAGGAGTTGTTTGGGTTTTTGGTTGCTGCTATTTTTTACATTCTTTTGGACATTTGTAGTTTTTCCCCTTTCAGTTGTAGTAGGATTCATGTTATTACATTTTTGTACAAGGAATTTCTCTTAAATTTTAGTTAGACTCGCTATTGTTTGGTGTCTATCTTATCAATCTACTTAGCATTTGTTCTATTAGAGGCTATTACATCCCATCTGTCTGTTTTCTATACCCTCGGTCCTAGTTTCCAACTCGGGGCCTACTGGAGGCAGGACTCAGGGGTCATTATCTACCTTCTCACATTACTATCCTAGGAGGGGTACACATTGTGGTGAGGGGGGGGGGGGGTTATGATAATAAATATATTGTTCATAGTAGAACAATATCATCCTATACTATATCTTCAAAGCTAGATACATTCTTATAAAAATCGTTGAAAATAATTTTCATCATGAATTGGAAAAAAGAAACATATAAAATGGTAAGCTCAAATTATCATTATGTGTAAATAGGGAGATACAAAAACATAACACGTTTTTTTTAATGGATCATAACACGAGTATAAGTGTATGAAAACATGAGAAAAATATTTTATTACCATACCACACATATTAACGATCATAATATTGGGTCAGCATGAAATTGATTTAGTACATATGAAATGAATAATAATAGAATCAAATAACAAGATCCACTAGAGAATAATAATTTCATGAGACATGGAATTATGGAATTAACATAATTATAGATTGAAATATATTTATTAGTTCAAGGATTACTACTCAGTCTATCATATTTGAAAGGGTTCACTTCACAAACTATTATAATATTAAATTTTCGATTCCAATACAAATATTGAGGATAGAATATATTATTTAACTAGTTTAACTACTTATTTTAGTCATATTGATCTCATGAGATATCGACATTCATCCAATGCACCAGGAGATAAATACTTCATTCCAATTACATAATAAAAATCATTATTATGTGTACTACAACATAATAAAATAGTCATCATATTAGAACCCATGAAAAGAAATTTTCTTCAAAAACATTTATTATAACATAACATGTGAAAAGGAATCATGTTTTACAATAATTTCAACATCTCATCAATACATAACCCATTGATAATGAATTTGGAATCATAAGAATTTTATTTTGGTATAACCCATAGAAGAGAAATGGGTTTCATAAACGTATTTTAATCATAAAAAATCCATCTAGAAAAATAATAAATAATGTATTGTTGGATTATATTTCCATTAAATATAAAGTAAAATCAAAGGATATAATTTTAGATGGAAAATCATTTTTACGGAAAATTAACTTGGAATGTTTCTTGGGGAAAATATACTTTCATTGAATACCACCACTTTTAAAATAAAAAAATAAAAAAATACTTTGGAAATAATTTTCCTTTAAAATAACCATGAAGAAATATAATAGAGCTTTAATGTATATAATAGTCATGAAATCAGGAAATTACTTTGTGACATACATGTCAAATTTAAAGTTCATGCTAGATTTTCAGTATAAGAACATACACATTTTGGAATATTAACATGGAAATTACTTTCAAAATGTATTTTGAAAATTTCAATTGGTAAAGAATTTCTCAAATATATAATTAAGTGAATATTAAAAAAATTTATTTTTTGGAAAACATAGGTTTTAATACTAAAGGGTTTTCAAAAAAGGGGGAAATACTTAAAAAATTTCATAAAATAATTATTTTGGTATCGTTAGTAGAAACTTTAATGAAAATTGTGAAAAAAATATTCTCATGAGATAACTATATGAGAATTAAATCCAATAAATGTTACATTAAATATTCAAGACCATGGTATCTTTTGAATCATATGTAATATTAAAGATTAACTTAAATTTAATCAGTAAATATAAAAAAAATTGATATTTGTGATAAAATATTTCAAATGGTATGATTCTATGGCACATAAAATAATATAGATGAATAAAAACATATGTATCAAAGAATGAAGAAATAGACCAACATATATTACCTAAAATATCGACTAACTTTGTATACATTAAAAACTCCAAAAAAGTATACATTATTTTCACACATATTAAACAACCATAATACTTTATATGATCACTTTTTTGATTTAATTAAAACCTTTTATTAACCATTTATTAAAAATTCAATGTTAAACTCGCATTTTATACAATAATTGCATAATTTTTCATCTATACTATTATTTGGTAATTTATATCTTCATACATTTATCAAGGATCCATGATAATTATAATTTTTACCATGGTATAAATATCCTAAATAATCATTACATATTTATTAATATAAATATTCAAAATCGTTGGAGATATAAAATGTAATAGGCTATTTATGGAGACGGTTGGAAAATAATACACAAGAACATTGTATAAATTTCCTCCAAAAAAAATGAAGAAATGTAAATGATATATTAAATTTTTAGAATCATATATATTTCATATATATCACTTTTATTGATTACATATAATACTTATTAACTTCCCTAGAAAATGTATGTGAAGAACGTATCACATCACTTCGCATGGAATTAGTTCACTATACACGTGAATAAAATTACAATATAATGGATGGAATTGAAAATAATAATAATATATATATGATAATATATTTATTTAATTATTTTTATTTTAGAAATATAATATATATATATATATATTATCCATCATTATACATTACTATGAGTGGTGTTATAGAAACCATGCCACATCGGTTTGCGAGAGTGTAGTTCATTATACACAAAATATACATTGTTATTTTCATTTTTAGGGAATATTAGATAGATTTAGATCATTAAATAATCATGAAAACCCCTTATTATGTTTATTTTATTGATGCCATTATATAATAATTTTTAATAATAATTTAATGTGGTTGAAAAATAATTAAAATAAAAATGCTCATTGAATAACATTTCCTTTTCTCTATGTAAACTATTTAGGTTTGCATAATAAAATTCCTAGAATAAATTTATGATAGAGATGAGAATCATGTGAATATTTGATGGATTTAAAAATGTTGTTTGGGTAGCTTTTATCCAAAACAAATGGTTTTGTATGTATAAATTGGACAAGATAAGGGTGTCCTTTTATAAGTGAGATTAATGGTACACCATTTACTTTTTAAAAGAAAAATTGTACATGTGTTTTTATCATTAAAAATGTATTAAAATGTATAAGTTTCCATTAATATAATATATATGGTATATATAAATCCATAAAATGAGTTTCTGAAATGTTTAGGTTATTTCTAATCCTTGTCTTTCTAGTTTATCTCAATTGTAACACCATTTTAACCTTAACATTGATAAATATTTTTTATCTTTATTACTATTAAGTAAGGTAAAAAATTAATTTGAAATTTTAAGATCATATAAATTATTATTATTCAAAATATTTAATATTTTTCCCAAATTACACTGGTATAATTTGATAATTTAAATTTAAAATTTATCTTGTTGTCGTGACAAGAATGCATTTTTCTAAAAACAAAATATTCAAAATTTGAATTTTTTTTAATAAAGAGTAATTAAAAAAATGACTACAATGATATTGTAACACCCCAGATAAATAAATAATATGAAATTTTTATATTTATCCATATTTTTGAATAAAATTTTAATATTCATATAAATGTAAGGCTATGTTGGATGACGTACCCAATACGCAACAACAAGTTTTTTGAAAATCTTACGTTGCACTCTAATAATAAAATAATATTATTTTAAATGGTAGTTATGTCCTAGCCATTATAATGGCAGGAATGAACATTACAAACTAAAAAATGATTATATAAGTTTTTTAAATATTTTTACTTTTATCCAATAAATGTTAGAGGCTTAAAATTCAAATGAATCCAATTTTAAGAATAAATACTCTAATATTTTTTAAAAGATCGTTTTACCGCCTTTTGATGGAGATCCTTTTTTAATCTAAATTTTGACAATTTTATAAGATCTATTTTTCAAAATAAACTTATTCTTTATGATTGGGACATTGAAATTTATTTTGGATAATTTTTTGGTATTTTTCTGACAATGTTCATTTCTTAATGAATAGTGAAAAATACTGCATTATACATCAAAACTGCTTTTTCATCTAATTTAATTATATTCATATATTATCTTTTTAATTGGTTTTAATTTTTTATTATAATAAATTTTTACCATTTAATCCAATGGTGGTCATTAGAATTAATTTCACTTTGGAATTGGTCATGAACAAGTGCCAAACTTTTCATAGATATTGTTTAAAAAAACACGATATTTGTTTTCACAACGGGAATTATTTTTTAAAATTAATTATTGCAATTTATATGTCTATAATTTGGTAAAATGGATTCAATATTTGAATCAGGAGGTCCAAATTATTTAATTAAGTCTCTTTTTTTGACATTATGAATAGTAACGACAATAATTATCCTTAATTATCTTGATTATTTAGCAGTCAGGTAGTTAAGGATAATAAAATAACTCCATAATAATAACAAATGTCCCCAAAATGTGTCCTAATTCTACTGGTTGTGTGATGGCCTACCATGAGATGCCTTGTGCAAAACATTGGGACCACAATGAATCACTTATTTGTGAGAGTGACACTTTATCATTTTATTTTTAAATGAAGGAGAATATCATTAAAGAATGTATCACCTGAGTAAAAAATTTATAATTTTTTCTACATACATTATCTCTTGGATTATAAATAGTAATTAAAAATATAAAAATATTTCCTACATCATAGTATTTTTATTATAATTTTTAGACATTATATTAATTAAATTATTTATGACATCATGATGATGCATCGATTAACTCCTTAATGAACGATTTAAATAAAATGAAAAGATAATTTAAAATTTAAGAGTTAGACTTGTAAAATACTTATTGGATGAGTATATTTCTAACCCTTATCACCTTATCCTCTAAATATATCAATGTGGGACCTTTATGTGAGAACCTGGTTCTTAGTTTTGAGGTATGGGCTTTTTCTTTTTCCTTTTCCTTAAGGGTTTTTGAGAAAATATGGAAAATGGGGAAAACTCCTAAATTTTGGAACTACACAGCATGTACTTTTTCACATTCCATGTACTTCTGGCCGTGTGGGGATGAGTACACGGGGCCTGTAGCCTTGTCGGCGATGAGGGGTGTAGGAACCAACTACACACCGTGTAGTTGTACTTACATGCCGTGTTGTTGTACTTACACGCCGTGTAGTCAGTCGGCATGCCAAAACAGTAAGGCGGTGGAGTAGCCGCCAGCTGGTCGACAGTGTATGCCGTGTACTTGGGAGTACATGTTGTGTACTCATGTCAACAGATGAACAGTGTGGCAGTGCTGCCAAATGAACAGTTAAATGAAAGAAGTACAAGCCGTGTACTCAGAAGTACACGCCGTGTACTTTTTTTTGTCATCTTAAATCAGGAAGTAGCCTCCTCATTTGGCATAGGAGACACTTGGGCCGATTTGAATCCAATGGTGGAGGCCAGACCTTTGATGATCCACCGGGTGTTCGTCTCGAATTGATTTCCACCTCGGACGATCCTGTTGGAACCGCACGGGTAAGGGCTTCCACATCATTGGTTGGTTCTTACTAATTATTCTCCTAACATGAGTTATTTACCTTTCAATGGGTTTTGTTCATCGTCTGATCTATTCCATTCTTGGGCGTTTCTGGAGTCGGAATTCGGGTATAACGTTCGTTGGTGTATAAGGTTGGTGGATTTGTGTTAATTTTTTCAACTATCGTGTGTTTTGTGTGTTTTCGTGCCACGAACCCATGTTGGGGTGTCGTGTTGTCCTGACCCATCCTCGAGGCCCGTGACGCGACTACACCAAGCTCGCCTTCCATAGGCCAGGGGTTGGCAACTAGCACCAAAGGCGTAATTACCAATAACTGGGAAGGCATTGCATTTATAAAAGTAAAAAAGCACCACAGAGTACAATCGGAAGTAATACATAAAATACAAAAGGATGTGATGGAATGTAAATGGGTCAGAATACAAACCCAATAGAAAGTACAGCTACAACTGAACAAAAGTACAATAGAAAAAGTCAAACAGCTGGAAGAATGGAAGCATCTCATAGGTCGTCCTCCTCGGATCCTACCTGAAGCGTAGGTACAGATAGCACAGCTCCGGTATCATCCACCACGTATCCTTCCTGAAGGGTAGGTAGAGATGCCCTCCTCAGCACTCCATGTCTAATCATTCGTCCGTTTGTCTCCTCCGGGTACCCACTCGTTGTGAGATCCACCTCCGGGTACCGTCCAGTCCTCAAACGCTCGGCCTCTATCAGCGCTGTCCGTCGTCTGCATCCAACACAACGAGGTGCATGCATAGCCCGTGCAGGGGTGAGTATAATGATACTCAGTAGGGACCCTGAGACCCACAAGGTCTCTCTAAATTCAACAAGGATAACCACAAAGCAGAAACACAACAGATAAATCTTACTTAGGTATAATCCCATACATATACCTAAGTCATCTGTAACCCAACTCAATCATGAGGAAACACAAAGGTTATGAAATCAACGGATAACCTCTACTAAGTTATATGACCATACATATACCTAAGTTATCAAGTGACCCATCTCAATCATGAGGTAAATATCTAGCTCATAGACTCAGCTCAAACCATGATTTTATTCACGATATCAAACCCACTGCTGCTAGAGAAATCCTCCTCTGTCGTGTAAAGTGGGCATGTCACTACAACCAACCACATCCAACTAACCTTGTACTGATGAAGTACTCCAACTGTCGAGTACTGTGGGGCTGCCGCTGCAACCAACCGCATCCCACCATGGGTCTGCCGCTACAACCAAGCGCAACCCCTCATAGCCTACAGAGGTACTCCTTCTGTCGTGTACCGCGGGTCTACCGCTACAAACAAGCGCACCTCCTCTGTGGGTCTACCGCTACAACCAATCTCAACCCACTGGGCTATCCGAAACACTCCGAGTCGATCGATCAGCAGTCGTCAAGTCTCAGTCAGCTACTAGGTCTCGACACTCTTCTAGCTCGCCTCTGGGAGGGTCCGCTCCATGAGCTACTGGTCGATACTCCAAGTATCACAAGTCCCACGAAGAAGTATCTCAAAGGACCTCCTCGTCATAGGGGTCTCAACGCAGGAGACGGCGCGCCAATCGGGCGCCCGGTCTGTGAGTTATTATCCTTTTCGTCTTAGAGGCCCAGATAGTTTTGTGTGCGAACCAACTCGGTTGCATCTCAATTGTACCCTGAACTCTCATAGTGTATACTCATAGGGACTATTTCTCAACGTGATCACCAATGCCGCTGACGGTTCGTAACATGGACGTCCGGTCTGAAAGTTATCAACTTTTCTGTTCCAGGGGCCCGGTTGGATTTCGGTTACAATCCAACCCGGCCATACTCCAACTGTGTCCAAAACTCAGGCAAAGCATGCCCAAAGTTTTGTCTCATCATGAGGAATCAAACAAAGTTGACGGCACGTCAATCGGACGTTCAGAGCTTGAGATATAAGTGTTTCCGCTCCAAGGGCCCGGTTAGTTTCGGGTTCGACCCAACCTGGTCGTACCCAAAGTTCTCTGAAACCTTGAGTGTAATATACCGAAATGACCGTCTCGATCCATGGATCACATCGCAGCTGATGGTGCGTCGATCAGAGGTCTGTAGCCCATGACTTGGGCAAAAGACTGTAAGAGGTCCGCGAATAGGGATTTTGGGCCCGACCCGGCCCGAGACCCCCTGGGTCGGCCCGAACCGGGTCCGGGTCCAGCCCACTTGGGCGTGGCCCGGCTCGGTTGGCGTGGCCCGACCTAGCCTGCATGGCCAGGTGGCTCGGCCGAAACAGCCGAGCGGTTTGGGGGGGAGGCGATGCCCCCATGTTTAATGAAACGCGACCCCCCACATGGGGGCCAATCCTACTTCCAGCCGGGGGTTCTGAACCCCCAGTCTTCCCCCTGACCGGCCGGCCCGCTCCTGCCAGCCGGCTGCTGCACCACGGGACCGGCGCGTTGCGGTCCCCCTGCTCCAATGCTGGCGGCCGGAAATCGGCCGACGCTCCCTGCTCCGCCATGGCCTAAAGGCGTGGCCTTGATCCAACTGGCGCGGCATGACGGTGCCATAGCCTGCTCGATTTCAACAGCGCGATGCGACGGTGCTGCACTTCTTCCCCCTTTCTCATAGTTTCTGCGCGGTGCAACGGCACCGCGCCGCCTTACACATGCAGCAACGAATTCAAACAAACAAGGGGGGATGAGGGTCAGCTTTGTTCATGTGGTTTGACCTCCTCCTGTTATTGTGATAATAGGAGGCCCAATTTGAAATAAAGAATGGCGACAGAAGAGATCACAAAAAACAATAAAATAAACCCCTACCTCAAGCATTGTCGTCAATCGAGGTTTTTCGCGGAAAGGGACGTCGCAGAAGAAGGCGTCGTGGAAGAAAGTTCTGCACACGTTGACAGAGATCGTCTGAGGAGGAATGAGGTCTCCCTTCCTTTGACATGGGAAGAAGGAACGAAGGAAAGCGCGTCAGGTCGTCGATCTCCAAGGAAGGATTCCTCACCGTCGTCGATCGTCGGAGGTCGGCGTTCTTCGCATTCTTCATCGAGGAAAAATAACATCAAGACTTTGAAAAATTCTCTCCAAAATGACCTCGCACAACCAAGACACCACTAATAAAAATAAGCATTGCCTTATTTTTATTACTCATGCCAAACATTCTGAAATTAAAAATTGAATCAATCAATTGATTGAATTAATTGAAATTTTTAAACCGCCCAAGTAAAAGAGGCGTTTAATATCTAGTTAAACACAAAGGTTGACTTCATTTTAAAGGGGGGTGCGGGTGCATTACATAATTAAAGGAGTGGGGTTGAAAAAGGTGGGGCTCATGTGGGCCCCTACCCACAAATATCCTACCTAGTGGAGTAGGATATAGTGGGTCCCACTCTAATCACTTATCTTAGGTTAAACAAAAATATATAAAATAAAAATTGGTCGCACCATTTTTATTTTATTCCATTAGTTAACCCAAAAATTTAATAACCACACCTGAGCAAACGCAACACCGGAAAAGGTGTTTCTATGAAAAAAACAGTGCTGCGATTCCATCGGTGTCCTCGAAATTCAATTCCGAGCACCGGTTCAAAAGTTAGAAAAACCCTCTCGTTCGTTCATTGAACGTACCCGAGCTAAACTTCGAAAAATGATTCTGGGAACACCGGGCCTCGGAATGAGGCACCGTCAGAAACTGCGTTCTCGTAAAATCGCAAAGAAAATTAAGAAAAAAAAATTTCCTTGAAATTTCCGGGTCTTTATATTACTCCCACCTCAGGGCTTTACGTCCCCGTAAAGATTTAACACAAACTAGGGATACAAAAGATGTACTGAGCATGCATTTGAGCCTTTCGCTCCCATGTGCTCACCTAGAGGTTTCCATGCTTCCAACAAAAGCACACAAGTGGAATCGACCAACCTCATAGGACCCTCTCCTATCGATCCTCGATCTCAACTAGAATCTCCATGCATGTTGCCCTATAATCAACATCCAACTCCCTGAGTTCGATGATGTGTGAAGGATCATGCACGTATCTCCTCATCTGAGGTACACAGATGATTTCATGCACCTGGTGAAACTGAGGTGGAATGTTCAAGTGGTAAACCACCTCGCCTACCCTGCTGAGGACCTTGAAGGGTCCAATAAAGCATGGAGATAACTTGCTGCCTCATCCAAATCTCTGTAATTCCACGTCGAGGTGAGATCTGTAAGAAAACGTGGTCGCCATCCTCAAACTCTAGTGGTCTCTGCCTGTTGTCAGCATAAGGCTTCATTCGGCTCTGATCTGTCCTCATCCGCTCTTGGATGAGCTGGACCATCTCTGTTGTGGCCTGGACCATCTCTGGTCCCACAAGAGAAACTATGATTTCTTCTTTACCGATAAGAGAAATCTAGTCTCATCCCCTGTATGCACCACGTTCTTTGCCTAATACATTCAATCCATACATGAATGATGTATTCATGCCATGGACGATGTCGTCAGGCCTCGATGTTACTACCAAGAGATCCAACCGTCACTCTCTCCTCTAAGGGACGAGTCACACTGTCGGCATTAGCGTGAGGTAACAAGATCTCCCCCAGTAGGAATCTCGAAAGTGAGTGTCAAGTCATAAGTTTAAACCGGAACCTCTTAGTACACAAAAATGAAGGAAGAAAATGTCACAAAGGTAATTGTCTTTTTATTATTGTATCTCATAGTACAAAGACACAAATGTAACAACATCATGGAACTAGAAGCAGAAAGAACAAAAGGAAACCACTAGTTCCGCTCCTGTCTAATTGCTTCCGGAGCTCCGTAGTCGTATGCTTCTGCTGCCTGAAGCTGAGATCTCCCATGTCCACCTGTTCCCTGTGGTCGGGGTGGAACTCCTGCTAGTTGTGGTGGAAACACCTCAAAGCGTCGTCCACCTCCAGCTGCTTGGTCAGCTCCCCTGCCTCGCCCGCATGGTCCCTGTCGACCGCCATGGTCGAACCTCTGCCTCTGCCTGGGAGGTCCTTCATTTATCTGCTGATCATCTGTATGGCGGTTCGGATAGTCACAAGCCATGTGACCAACCCCACCGCCGGAGTAACACTATCCGCTCATGGTAAGTCATTCTGCACCCCGGGTGCCTCGCACAAATGATCCTGTGTCATGCGGTCGACCACCTGTATGTCTAGTACTCTTGAACCACTCTGTCATCTATCTACTGCCAGCTGCAGAAGACTCTGCCACGTATCATCTACTGGTGGGTCCTGCTGCTGGAGACTGCTCAGCGAGGAAAATCTCTACTTAGAGGGCTCGCTCCAACACCCCTGTTTGCGTCGGGATGCTGTGAGAAACAACTGAAGCTCTGATCTCACGCCTGAGCCCCTGATCGATGGTTCGGGTCCTGAAGAATGGGTCTCGTACCATGTCCGTGGAATAGTGTGAGAGATCGGTAAACCTCACCGAGTACTGGGCTACCGTCATGCTGCCCTGCCGCAGCTGTAGTAGCTCCTGGATGCACATCGCACGGAGGGTGGCTGGGACGAACTCTGAGCGGAAGAGGCTCTCAAAGTTCTTCTAAAGAAGAGATACCTCGTCGTGCACCTGGAGCATCAATATCCACCATCTTCTTGCTGCCGCGTGCACGAGGATTGCTTTAAGGATCACCATGAAGTCAGCTGGTGTCCCCAATAGCCTGACAACTCGAACTACCGCCTCCAGCCAATCCTCAGCTTCCTGTGGGTCTGTTTCTCCCCGGAACCTGGGTGGCCTCTAGCGCTAGAACTCATGCAATGTGCTCATGCGGCGTGCATCGCCTACTGTTAGGGCTGGAGGCATAGGTGGCCCAACGGGTGGTAGTACCTCTAGTGCCTCCGCTGGTGCCTCTACTGGAAGAGGGCCTTGTACTGAGGCCTCGTTGCTCGACGGGCTGTCTGTACATACAAAAATCGAAACCCTAGCTGGCTGCTGTCGTGGGGCAATCCAGAAAATAAACATGTGTTCCAAGGTCAAAAAAGAACCTGGTGAGCAGACACAAAGTAATCACAAAGAAAACCTTTGAAACACACATGCAATCAATGTTTTGGTGTATTGATTTGGAAATCAGAAGTCAGGGTCCTGGTGTACGGATACGTCGGCCGCCGCACCAAAACTGCACTCCCTGGACTGATAACCACACTCAATACCCATAACACTATTGCTTCACAAAGAAGAAATATCATAGTCCTGAGTTCTACGGTAGAACCAAACGCATCTGATAACAATTTGTCACGACCCTTCCTCAGGGCCCATGTCGTGACTACACCAAGCCCACCTTCCATAGTCTAGGGGTTGGTGACTAGCACCAAAGGCGTAATTCCTGATAACTAGTAAGGCATTTCCATTATAAAAGTAAACAAAAAACCATATGGTACAAGCAGAATTAATACATAAAATAAAAAAGGAAGTGCTGGATTGTAAATGGGCCAGAATACAAAACCAATCGAAAGTACAGCTTCAACTGAACAAAAGTACAATAGAAAAAGACAAATAGTTGGAAGAATGGAAGAATCTCCTGGGTCATCCTCCTCCGATCCTACCTAAAGGGTAGGTACAGAGAGCCCAGCTCCTAGATCATCCACCACGGATCCTTCCTAAAGGGTAGGTACAGATTCCCTCCTCAGCACTCCGCATCCGATCGTCCGTCCATCTATCTCCTCCTGCTACCCACTCGTCATGAGATCCACCTCCGGGTACCATCCAGTCCTCGATTACTCGGCCTCCATCAGCGCTGTCCGTCATCTGCATCCAACACAATGAGGTGCGGGAATAGACCATGCAGGGGTGAGTATAATGATACTCAGTAGGGACCCCGAGACCCTCAATGTCTCTCTAAATTCATCAAGGATAACCACAATGTAGAATCTCAACAGATAACTCTTACTTAGGTATAAGACTATATGTATACCTAAGTCATCTGTAACCCACCTCAATCATGAGGAAACACAAAGGATATGAAATAAACGAATAACCTCTACTTACATATATGACCATACATATACCTAAGTAATCAAATGACCTATCTCAATCATGAGGTAAACACCTAGGTCTTAGACTCAGCTCAAACCAGGATTTTATTCACGATATCAAAACCACGACTGATGGAGAACGCCTCCTCTATCGAGTACAGTGGGCCTGCCACTACAACCAAGTGTATCCCACTAACCTTGGATTGCTCAAGTACTCCACCTATCGAGTACTGTGGGCATGCCGCTGCAACCAAGCGCATCCCACCATGGGTCTGCCGCTACAACCAAGCGCACCCCCTCATAGCCTACAGAGGTACTCCTTCTGTCGAGTACCGTGGGTCTGCTGCTACATCCAAGTGCACCTCCATCGTGGGTCTGCTGCTACCACCAAGTGCACCCCACTGGGCTATCCGAAACACTCCATGTCGATCAGTCAGCAGTCATCAAGTCTCAGTCAGCTACTAGGTCTCTGCACTCTGCTAGCTTGCCTCCGGGAGGGTCCGCTCCACGAGCTACTG
Source organism: Viscum album (assembly GCA_963277665.1). NCBI lineage: Eukaryota > Viridiplantae > Streptophyta > Magnoliopsida > Santalales > Viscaceae > Viscum > Viscum album. The sequence continues at coordinate 1,773,831,610 of OY728152.1, forward strand.
GTCGATACTCCAATTATCAAAAGTCCCACGAAGAAGTATCTCAATTGTCCGTCTCGTCTTAGGGGTCTCAACGCAATAGACAACGCGTCAATCGGGCGCCCGAACTGTGAGTTATTAGCCTTTTCGTCCCAGGGGCCCGGTTGGTTTCTTGTGCGAAAAAACTAGGCTGTATCTCAATTGTACCCCAAACTCTCATAGGGAATAATCATAGGGACCTTTATCTCAATGTGATCACCAACGCCGCTGACGGTTCGTCAAACAGACGTCCGGTCAGAATGTTATCAACTTTTTTGTTCTAGGGGCCCGGTTGGATTTCGGGTACAATCCAACCCGGCCATAATCCAACTATATCAAAAACTAATTCTAAGCATTCCGAATGTTCTGTCTCATCCTGAGGAATCCAACAAAGTCAACAACATGTAAATCGGGCATCCAGAGCTCGAGATATAAGCGTTTACGCTCTAAGGGCCCGGTTAGTTTCGGGTTCGAACCAACCCGGCCGTACCCAAATTTCTCCGATACCTTGAGTGTAATATACCAAAACGACCATCTTGATCCATGGATCACATCGCAGCTGATGGTGCGTCGATCGGAGGTCTGTAGCCCATGACATGGGAAAAATACCGTAAGAGGTCCGCGAATAGGGATTTTGGGCCTGAACCGACCCGGCTCGAGACCCCCTGGGTCGGCCCGAATCGGGTCGAACCGAACCGGGTCCGAGTCGGCCCGCTTGGGCGTGGCCTGGCCTGATTGGCGTGGCCCTACCCGGCCTGCGCGGCCAGGTGGCTCGGCCGAAACAGCCGAGCGGTTTGGTGGGGAGGCGCTGCCCCCCATGTTTAAAGAAACGCGGCCACCCCACGTGGGGGCCGCTCCTACTTCAAGCCGGGGGTTCTGACCCCCGGTCTTCCCCATGACCGGCAGGCCTCCTCCGGCCGGCCGACTGCTGAACCATGGGATCGGCGCGGTCCGGTCCCCCTGCTCCAATGTCGGCGGCCGAAAATCGACCGCCGCTCCCTGCTCCGCCGCGGCCTTTATCCGACCGTTGTGGCCTGATGGCGCCGCGGCCCCGCTTAGGCCGCTGCCTCTTCAACGTTCACCGGTGCGGTGAGATGGCGCCACGAATTGTTCGATTTCAAAGGCGCGGAGCGACAGTGCCGCGCTTCTTCCCCCTTTTTCATAGTTTCCGCGCGGTGCAACGACATCGCGCCGCCTTACATGTGCCACAACGAATTCAAATAAACAAGGGGGAGGAGGGTCGGCCGTGTTCATGCGGTACGACCTCCTCCCGTTATTGCGATAATAGGCGGACCAATTTGAAATGAAGAATGGCGACAGAAGAGATCACGAAAAATAATAAAATAAACCCCTACCTCAAGCGTTGTCGTCGAACGAGGATTGTCGCAGAAAGGGACATCGCAGAAGAAGGCATCGCGGAAGAAAGTTCCGCACACATTGACAGAGATCATCCAAGGAGGAATGTGGTCTCCCTTTCTTTGATGCGGGAAGAAGGAACGAAGGAAAGCGCGTCAGGTCATCGATCATCGAGGAAGGCGTCCTCACTGTCGTCCGTCGTTGGAGGTCGGTGTTCTTCGCGTTCTTCATCGAGGAAGAATAACTTCATGACTTTTAGTAATTCTCTCCAAAATCCCCTCGCACAACCAAGACAACACTAATAAAAATAGGTGTTGCCTTATTTTTATTACTCACGCCAAACGTTTTGAAATTCAAAATTGAATCAATCAATTGATTGAATTAATTGAAACTTTTTAACCACCCAATTAAAATAGGCATTTAATATCTAGTTAAATGCTAGGGTTGACTTCATTTAAATTGGGGGTGCGGGTGCGTTACATAATTAAAGGGAGGGGCGTTGAAAAAGGTCGGGCTCGTGTGGGCCCCTCCCCACAAATATCCTACCTAGTGGAGTAGGATATAGTGGGTCCCACTCCAATCACTTAGCTTAGGTTAAACAACCTTATATAAAATAAAAATTGGTCACACCTTTTTTATTTTATTCCTTTACTTAACACAGAAATTTAATAACCACACCCGAGAAAACACAATACCGAAAAAGGTGTTTCTAAGAAAAAACTGGCGCTTCAATTCCATCGGTGTCCTTGAAATTTGATTCCGAGCAGCGGTTCAAAAGTTTGGAATACCCGCTCGTTCGTTCACTGAACGTACCCAAGCTAAACTTCGGAAAATGATTCCGGACACACTGGGCCTCGGAATCAGGCGCTGTTAGAAACTGTGTTCTCGTAAACTCCCAAATAAAATTAACAACAAAAAATTTCCTTGAAATTTTCAGGTCTTTACATGTGTGGCTGAGGCCGTTGCTATATTTAATGCCTAGAATTGCGTAGGTGATTAAATTGTGATAAGAAAATGCTGGTTGGGATCATTTCCTGGATCCGGAACCACCCCAGGGGTGTGTTTCTCAGTTCAACCATTTGGCCAGGATACCTGAGGGTATGCCTTTAATGTAGTTGCTATAGAATTTCCTTGAGAGGAATTTCTTGTTTACTACATTTTGACATATTGGGCATGACCCGTTTACCTGTTTATCCTGAGGGCGTTGTTGTGATTAGCCTGTGGGGACTACACTATTTAGCATGTGGGCAGTAGTTATTTCAGCCTGAGGGAAGCTTTTTCCGTGCCTGTGGGCAGCTGACCCTGTGCCTATGGGCGACACTACCTATGCCTGAGGGAAAACTCTGTTATTCTTGAGGGAAGATTCTTGTGTTGGATACTCGTTACCCGAGGGTAAGAGTTTACGTGTCTGAGGACACAAATTGTTTACATAGAAATGAATTGTGGTGATTCCATATATAAAATGGGTTAAATGAGTAATTAAAAGGAAATTTAACTATTAAGTTAGATACTTTGTAGTACTGGTTACTCTATTTAATTTTACCACTACACACTATTTTTTCATGTTAGCGCACAGTTGGGCACGGGCATTTGGTGGGTGCCTACAGAGATATATTTCTCACACCTTATTTGGGTCACACTTTTCAGCCGAAAAAGATTACGTTTCTATTGGTGTAGATAGGGGCAAGAGTCTCTATACAGGTACTTAACTATTTCTGTGGAGTAGGAGGGCATAGTACCGAGCCTAGGCTCACGATGCCACTGCTAGCTGTTTTGGTTTGTTTTATTGTACTCTGCTCTTTGTTGTACTGTAATGATGTATAACATGTTTTGGCTGTTTTCATAGAACTTGAGACATGTAGTATCATTATATATATATTGTTGGTTATATCCACTACTGTTTTTTGTTTTAGTTGTTTATGGTTTACTGCTTCCGCTGTTTGTTGTATGTTTTATTTTGTATTCTGCTGCGCTACACTTTGACAAATGAGGGCATAGTTTCCCCACTTTCAGACCAGGGCCCTCACTGTTAGTCGGCAGCCTCTGGCATTTGGGGAAATGCGCTTGAGGTCACGTGGAGAACTGGGTTTGGGGCACCCATTATGTGGCACCCGAATCTAGGACGTTACACTTTAAAATCCAAAACTCATTTTAATATAATGTAACATTTTATAACTTTCCAAGAGTTCCCCTCCTCTTCTCTTATAAAAGGACCCCACCTGTACCTCATTAAACACACCTCCCAATACATTGGATCGACCAAGATTTTCTCATTTTATCTCTTCTCATACCTATATTCGTCCTAGAATCCTTACCTTAGGAATACATCTCTTCAAGAAACACTTTTGGTTCAAACCAAGAGGAGTTGCCTGATTTAAATGTAAAGACTTCTCTAATGTTCTTTTGTTTTATTTTGCTTATACAACCCCCTAAAATCTTCTTATTCCTTTATTTTGAAACAGAATAGTATATTAAATATACTATGATGTTGTTATAAGATGGATTCGAGCTACACTTAGACACACATCCGTCTAATGGTTAAAGAACATTCTGTTTTTGTGGATGGCGAATTACTGCCTCACAAAACGATGATTGTTCAATATTTTTTTAACACCTTTGAAGGTGGCCATTATGATGTCACTAAATTTTTTATATGATATATATGGAATTTATTTTATCTATATTATTCTGTATTTTATATTTAAAAAATACCTTTTTTCTTTGCATGTTCTGCAAATGTGATAATTTCATATGAGGAAGTGTGGACGACCGCCCCCTCAAGTGATGTGACTTGTTCACGCAATAAATGGAATTTATAAAGAATGAAATTAATGAACTTATGTGACCTATATAACATATATATTATACTGGAATTATAATATATATATATATCTCAATTACTTTTAATTCCATTAATATGACAAATAAATGAAAGTAGCATTCATGCGTACGTACGGCCTACCGTCTCCATGAACGATGCATTTCATTTCTTTTTTATCTCCAAATGTTACGGAATAGTATAAAATTAATATTTACTGGATATATATGATATTTAAATCATTAATACTATTCTGGAGATGATGTACTTATAACTACATGGATAATTCTTTTCAAACAAGTTAATTTTTGACTCATGTACCAAACATTGACAAAAACATCTGATATGAACTCACATAATTAACTAATAATTATAACATTATAATATGTGATATGAATTGAATAATAAACTTTAAATTTGGTCCTTAAAAAATTATAAATTGGAAAAAGTTTGTTATTTAGGAATATAAATAAACGAACAAGACAAGTCGGACTTGAGGTAAGGGATCCTAAGTACTATCTTTTATGTCATTTATTTTATGCTCATCTTTCTTATGTTTGGGGATGTTATTTTATATTACTCATTCAGTAAATTTTATTTTCATATTATTAGAGACCCTATTTGAGCTAATAAATCCATTTTTGGATGTTTTAAGTGGCGTTGTTAGGATGCCGTGTTTTCGTTAGGGATTTTTCATCTCACTTGTTATTCCCGTAAGATTCATGCTACATTTTCCACTAATTATTTTTGTGTGGTGTATGTACTACACATTATTTTAATATTTTTATAATATACTCTCATTTATGGGTATTTACATATTTATTTTATGACCTTTCTTTCATGTGGTGTACGTTTCGAATGTTTCCCAAATCGGTAAGGGAACCTTTCACACTCCTCTTTTTAAAAGAAATATTTTTCTATGTCTTTTAATTTACATATTTTTAGGTTTTGATATGTTATTATATATCATTATTGATTTAAATTTTATGTCCAAGTGATGAGATGTAATTTTCTCTCTCATCAACTAATTTTATGAATTTTAATGTGACGCCGTTAGGCTGTCAAATTTTACCAAGGGAACTTCTTAACCCAATTTCGATTTCTTTGGGTTCAACATGTATTTCTTGAATATGTCATCCTATTAATATGTTTGAATGAAAATTGATTGTTTTACACTTAATATCCACTTATATTGGGTGTATTTATATTTTTCACACATAATTATGTGATTGATTTCTCCTTAATTTAAGGATACCTTCTTTATAATGGATTTCATCTCATTTTACATTTCTATTGAGACTTCATTGTTGTTATTCACCAGTTCAATATTATATGGTGTGTATACTATTCTTTGAATATTATATCATGAATCCCTTTATTATTATGATATTATCAAGTTATGATTAAATTTTATTCCTCAGTTATTGTATTCAAGTGTCCCTCATTTTGTTAAAAACCCTTTAACTAAAATATCATTTTAAATGTTTTAATGATTTATTATTATAATTATTTCTCATTAATATCCATGTTTTCAAAATGGTTTTTATGGATTTATTTATATGGATATTAATTGTTTAAAATGTTAAAATCTTCAATGTGGTATGGGACACTTTGAATCGAAAATATCTTTAAATGTTTTAAATGGTTTAGAAAATGGTTTTTAGAATGGATTCATTATTTCAATATCTTAAATTGTTATATTGTTATTGCAATATGGGAATGTTATCTTTCCCTTATGCATAAGTTATGTACTATGATTATGTTATGGTTCTTGGGCTTTGTTTATGAAAATAGGTGGTTCCGTGATAAACTAAGGGCGGGTGATCCCGATATAGCTCTCCAATGCATTGGGTAACGCGCATGGGTTAAATGTTACGGTTTCTCCGAAGAGATTTAGGGAATATACTGTGATGGGTATTCGAAACGTAACCATGAGGGTTACCACCTACCTAAGAATGTCATTAATGCCTCAAGTTACCTTTATGTCTTATGATTTCTATGATTTATTCATGATTTGATGAGGTATGTTAAAATGCTTATGTTTTGTGAGTAAAGTATGATTTCATAGATGGACTACTGTTTTCATTCTGTACTTTTATATCCCTTAATAAGCTTTTTATGATCATCCAATGTTTTTGAAATGTTTTTCATAGGCCAAGGGAAAGGTACATGATGTGATCATAGTGTCAAGGAAGTGTCAAGAATGAATCCATGTTTTAATTTAAATATGTTTCTGTTAATGGGAAAAATGAGTACTATCTTTTATGTAACCACTTTGTTTAAATGTGGAATGTAATGCATGATTTATGATATAATTCTCTAAAACTATAAACCTGAAAAGATCCTCAATGTGTATTCATGGAATAACTCAAGATTAAGTAACATTTAAGGATGGGGCCTTATAGATATAAATTAGAATAATATATATTATTGATATATTTCATTTTTTAATTATATATTTTTTAAAATAAATTGAGTAATATATATTCATTATGTTTTAAGTTATTTTTCAATTAAAAAAAGTATTATTCACTATTTATTATATCATTACTCTTCACTTAAAATTTCCAAAAAATCATTCTATAAAAAAATTTATATGAATATTTAAAAAATTATGATTAATTTCTCAAATTATTTATCTAAAATTGTATACATTTAAATAATTTTTTTCAAAAAACAAATTAATATTTTTTTTTTGAGAAAATATTATGGTCAAAACATATAAGGAAATTAACTATTATTATATTCTTTTTATGAAAATTTGTTTTATTTAAAAAAATTATACTAATTATTTAAAATCTGATTATTTTTCATCATTCCACCAAATATAATTTTTACACAGTAAGAGTTTTCTAGATAATTATATCAATACTAAGGCACAGTTTTTAAAAAATTAGTGTCGCTGGAAATGAATGATATTAATAAAAAATCATCTATTAAAAAAATTTATATTCATAAAAAGTAGGTTTTAACATGGTGGGGGTCCATATGAATTTTTCATTGGAGGAAAACTCTCTCTCTTGTGTTTGAGGACCCAATTTGAGTTCAATTTCAATAAGTAATTAAACAAGTACATGTTCTATATAGATATTGATAATATACTCATGGTAGTAAATACAAGACACTATGTGGTGGGATGATTATGATGACATAGATACCCTTGCAGTTTTGGGAGTGATTTCTTTACATATTCTCATTCTTTTTTGGGGGGTAGAATCTGTGGAATTCCAGTGTTGGTGAATGTTTGAGAAGTGATGAACTTTCCTTCTACATAGATTATTACCATCATTAACCGACATTGATTATCTTATAATGTTTTTAGGTTAACACATTTAATTGTAAAACCATGTTTACTATTAATTTCATGGGATTATGACTACATTTTTTGAGTTTCCATAAGGTTTCACATAACCTTAGTTTCTTTACTAACCTAGTTATTGTATTTCAATATCTCTTCTATAATCTATGAATTTTTCCATTTGTCATTGTTTCTAGTTTCATATAAATATTATCATCTATCCTTATATATCATTGGGTTTAAAAATTCATAACTTTTATCAGTGAAAATGGATAGTCCATTAGTGGGTGTAACCATTTTATTTTCCTGGCTGTTGAAGTGGGGTTATTCAATGGTTATTATTTTATTTTGGATTCAATGAAATTAATGTTGTACTATTTTTTCATTATGACCTAATAAATAATATAATCATGGTTATGAATGGGATATGTTATGCTTTCTTTTGAGTTACTTTTCCAATAATATAATTTAAATTTTTTATATTAGGATATAATGTTTAAAGGTTTCCATAATTAATGCATAACATTGATATATTTAGTATGGTAAGACTTGTATTTTTAGATTTTTTAATTTCATGTAGTCTCCGTGTTATCTATAAATAAAGCCTTGTGATTTGGTATATCTAACACCCAATGCCTGGGACTATATTGATCTTATGGTTTGTATGGATCTGTAATTATATTTTCGTAGAACATGGGCTATTCTAATTTAGTTTTTGTGTATTTCAGATGTTTTTTTTGATGTTGTGTGGTTCGAGACCATTTAGTGGAAATTGTAAATATTCTCTAGAAAACCATTAATGGGTTTTTTGTAGGTACCTTATAGGTTCACAATCAGTAAAAAAAATTCTAAACTACGTGGGTGAAAATAGAATCCAAGATAACATAAATTGAAGGAATGGAATGGTTGACACATGGTTTATCCAACCATATGAGACGGGGTAGGAAATGGAAGGTTCACTATTAGCATACAGTTTCAAAAACTATGGTAACTATTCATTAGGCATGTAATTAATGCTCTGAAAATAATATCATAACAATTTTTAAATCCTCCAAACCTCCATTATCACCACAACAATTCTGGATCATTAACATCAGCCTGACATATGTGTTCAGGGATGTTCCCTTTGATGTGAATGATAATTTTTATGGATATAACTATGGTGGTTATTTAGAATATTTGGTTGTTATCTATCATGTATCTCACTCTCTCTCAATATACTCTCATAACCTCCCATTCTGAACATTACTTATGATATGTAATGAATATATCTAGGATATATGATGTGTTTGGATGAGATTTTAATTATATCTTTTGATGTAATGTTTTTTTATCCCAGATCAGGTGGTTTTATTTTATCATTTATTGTTTTCATAATCTATTGTGTGGTAGGTGGATATTATCATTTTCAATATTCATTACAATGAGATGGTTCTTGGGATTAATGAAAAAAATACTCTTCTTATTTTGAATGATATTTCCCTATTGAATCTTTGGTATATTTTCACTTATTGGTTTTTTGAATTGTGTTTGTGGGTTTCACTAACAACATTATATAAAAATTGATTATATGATTTTATAAAATAAAGATGGATTGGTTCTCTTATTCATATAATTTATGGGTACCGTGTTGTCAGGATCATGTTGGATATATAATGGTTATAATTAAAAAATCATATAGGGAATTATGGGAAGGATCATGGTCAAATGTACTTCCATCAAAACTTGAATCATTTGGTAACTCGTTTAAATAATACATGAATAAAATTTAGTTTTCTTGTGATGTATTATTTAAACAAGGAATAATTTCCCATGAGTATAGGGAGGTATAATTCAGAATTTGATTTGTGTGTATGTGTGGAAACATTGGTGTTTGATGAAAAATTTAAATTATTTAACTAATAAATCTACATGAATAGAAAATTCATATTTTTTATACTACTTTGTGAATGTATTATCATATGACTTAATAACAATTATTTAAAATGACTTATCTTCTTTTTTTCATTATTTTATTTTTTTAATCTCATGACATAACCAATTTCTAGTCATATTGGAACATAGGAAAAGAATTTTAGTTGTTTTACAACTATGTATGATTAATCACAACTTAGATATGAAATTTTTGTGTGTGAAAATGTTGTTTAACATGATGTAGATAATGGGACCTCTCCGATTTTTTTTTAGAAATGAATGGGGGACACTATGATCTCAATTTGGGATACTGGTGAGTTCATGTCATTATTATATGGATCTTAAGGTAGTCCCATGTTTTTCACATTGTCTTTATTCTTCTGTTATTTCTTTTTATTGTCTTATTTTTAGTACATAGCATAGCCACTTCATATTTGTATTTTTTGTCTGTTGTTATTTAATTGATTTGTATTGTTTAAAATTATTTCATCATATCATATAGTTTTTTAGTTTTTATTCTATCATTATAGGGTTTGGTTTGTTAAATGTTAAACATTCCACCAACATTTCATTAAGACTTTTTAATTTATTATAATCCTTCAGTGTCTTGTAGATGTCTCCAAATCGTAGTGGAATCCCTTTCCCTTCTAATACCATTGATTGGTTTCGGATGTTACATGGATTAATCTATCGGTAGATGGATAGAATTTTGGGGATTAAATTTTTTATGCTTTGGAGATCCTGTATTATGAACTACTTATAATTAAAAAAAACATCCAAATCCTATAATGTATATTATTTTTTATATATATATGTATATGTATACTTAATAAAATAAATTATGAATTTGATCATTAATTTTACAATTGTTAGGGGAAATGTATATTAAATATTTTCATTTCTATTTTACAATAAAAAATTTTAATATAAATTTGATTACCATAACACTACAATAAATACATGGGTACATTTCCAGTATAAATATATAAATACATAAATAAACCATTAAATTTTGTAATAGAAAATTACATTGAAAATTTATTATTTAAATATTTGTGAAAATTTATATAGGAAATATATTGTGAATATGTATGTTACATAAAATTATAATAAAAATATACTAAAACATAAATAAAAACACATAATTTTAATTTAAAATTATCAATAAAAAAAACACTAAAAACATATAGTAGAACATCTGAATGAAAATTTTATGCCAAAATACAACATAAATATCATGTGTAAATTTCAACATTATTTTTACAATAATTATATGAAAATTTTGATAATAAAATATAAAATGAATATTTTCATATATTTTCATTTAAAATTTATTATAACAAAAATAATGTAATTTTTCACTGAAAATTTGAATAGAAAATTTCATGTTGAAAATTTTATTGAAAACATCCACCTTATATTTCTTATGTCAACATACACTAGAAATTTACAAGAAAAAAACACTATAAATCTCTATTGAAAAAATATATTTGAAATATATAATGAAAACTTCTATTGAAAATTTGAAGTTCAAATTTTCTATTTATCCAACATGGAATTTATATTAATACAAAAATAAAAAATGTATATATTTATATAAAAATTTAACGTGAAAAATTACTCTATAATAAACTAGTGTATATTTCCATAGGATGTTTTTAGTGCAGTATTCCATTAAAATTTACAATTCAAATTTTCAATTAATATATTACAATAACAATTTTCATATAAAATTCATAGTAAAAATTTTCACTAAATGTTCAATTTTCAATTTCAATGTAGGGGAAAAATTTTCAATGAGAACTATAAACAACCTCACACATAAATATATATATATATACAATGTAAAATTGTATTATAATGTTCAGGTACATATTAATAGTGGAAATTAGCATTACGTATATGCAAAAATCCATATAAATATGTTTTGAATTTGGCTCACTAAATACATATGATATTTGATGACATCATTTTTAGTGGGAATACATTCGTTGATCGCCCTTTATTAAAAGAAACAAAAAATTAAATATTCAGTGCATGTATGCCTAATATATTAATATATCAAAAATTAATGTTAAATTTGACAAGAAAGATTCAATGCACATTTATCGTAAAAAAATTGACTAGACAATTCCTCTAGAAAACTGTATTTCATATTTCCTCATAAATTAATAGTGGAAATTTTAAATATATTATTTCTATAAAATATTTTTTCAATATAAATATATATGATGTATTTTTTTGGTGAAATATATGATTCTTTTTTTAGTTTATACAAAAATATTTTTAAAAAAATAGTCTATACATATATTCACGATCACATTTATACGTATATATATACACACTATAATAATCATAAAGTGGAACATACTAATATAAAATTTCCAATGAAAAATAGCATTGGATACATACATATAATATTATCTATTTATATCATTATTTATTATTATTATTTTTCAAATACATTTTTATTTTTCAAAACATTATAAAACTATATAAATATAATTGGTTATAAAATAAAAAATAGACATTATATTTTTTATAAAAAATTTATTCAAAAATATTTAATTATTGATGTATAAAAAAATTGTTATAGTATTAAATTTTTTATAATTTATATTTATATCTTAGAATAAAAAAATTATATATTTTTATATTGAAACATTAAAAAATACATTAAAATAAATGAATGTATCATTTCATTAATAATGTATTTTAATTGGTCAATTTTATATATATTTATTAATAATGATAATTAAAATCTATTATTAAAATTATATATAATAAAAAATGATTTTAATGGTGAAAAATTTAATTAAAAATTTTAAAATATATTAAAAATTATGCTATAACATTTTTTTAAATAATATAAAAATTTCATAACGTATGTGATAATATAATATTTTTATTTGTCTTTACTTTTTATATTTCATAATACCATATCTTGTTAAATATTTAATATATATATATATATATCATTTTTAATTATTTTTAATGACAAATTTGAATGAAAATTATGGTTACATATATTTTTAAAATATTTTACAAGTGAGGGAAAATATTGTGATCTAATAGTTTTAAATTAGTTAATCTATTTAAAAAAATAAATGAAAAGGGATTGGGTGCTAGATATTTTTTTAGGTAGGGATAAATAATTCCATGAACATGATTCTCAAGACTATGTGTGAACCTAAGATGATATTTTATAGAGAATTACCACAAATTAAGGTAAAAATGGGTTAAAAATAAATTCTCATATTCAGGAAAGTCAATATTTTTGTCATCCCATTATCAAAACATTATACAACATACATGATTTTATGTTCATAACTAAATTATCCATTTGTTTTTTTTAAATTCAATGACATCAAAAAAAATATCGATATTTATTTGAGGACACTTGTTGATTACTAAATTTTATTTTTTATCGATTTTGTAACTACATATGATGTAATTATATAACGTAATTTTGCACTAAAAGCATTTTTATCTTCTAAAATAAATATATTCACAGTGTATGAACTTTTTTTCAATAAATAAATCATGGTACAAAATACAATATATACTATATCAATTAAGATAACAATATTTTTTCTTTTCAATGAATGAAAACATTATTTTTTTGACTGTCATATTAAATTTATTTCATAAAGACCATACATTCAGAATGATTAAAAATATTTCTACATAAATTAGTATGGAAAGGGTTGGAACTCCAAAATTTCATATTAGTTTTTTTAAAACAACTTTATTTTCATTACCTATTATTACAAATGGAAAAAATATAAACCAATAAAAAATAGATGTACTTTTAGAGATATCAAAATTAAATGAAGAATATTATTTTTTGGGACATTGAAAATTTGAATTACATATTAGTACATAACATGCAGTTTCTAATTCATATAGAGAATGAAAAATATTATAAAAAATTCAATACGATTTTGGACACACCAACCAACATTATTGATATTGTAAAGCCAGTAATATATCATGCAAAAATTTCCAATCATCAAAAAATTTATAATTATTTAAAAAAAGGAATTTCAAAAAATATAATTAATCTAAAAGAGTATTATGACCATTGAATGTAACATCATTTATTATTATATATTTTTTGTGTGGATAAGTGGTTACCAAATGAATATTCAGTTAATTTCTCTCAATGTGTTAGAATTGTCATATTATAGCGTTAAAAAGTAATAATTTACCAAAAATACTTGAAAGAATTTTAGTTATTGGTCAAATAGAGATATTGAATTCATTAATTTTCAATGTGTATAATTATATATCATATTTTTTTATATAAATTTTTGTAGAAATAACTAAATATGATACAATTAGTACACAAGAAAAGTATTTTATGTATATTTGGAATGATATTTTCACAGCCTTATTTGATTCAAAATACCATTTTACTCTTCATTTTGTATATGGATAAAAATTCATAGGGATATTATTATTTTGATTGATGTATATATATGGGATATGTATGAAAAAAATAATGAATAATGCATATAATGAAGATTAAACTGAAGGGTTAATTACAGAATCATAACAATTAGAAATAAATTATAACTTATTCATTAATTATTTTCAATATGAATATCCTTCAAAACAAAATTCAATATGTAACAATGATTGAATTTTTTATTTTGTCACAGAAAATATATTATCGATTTTAATAACCCTATGACTAGTTTTGGTGGTCATTATGAATGATATATTCTAGATAATTAATATCTTTGAGATCATACATATATTCTACTAAATTTTGATGAAATGATATGATTGATCAAAAAATGATAAATTTATAAATATATTTTCATAAATGATTAAATTAAAATTTATATAATCTAATTTATAGATATTATAATGATCATATCAAAAATATACCCCACAATGTCACCCCATTAAATAATTATGAACATCGATAATAATATTTTGATGTCTAGTTTCAATGACTATGAAGATTTTTTTTTTAATATTGATCATTTGAAGTAAATTTTTTATTTTATCTATAATTTAATATTTTTTATTTTTTCTATGTATCATAATATAGAAATATAATTGCTGAAAGGTTACTTACAATATGTTACCGTCAATATAAATATGTAAAATAGTTTAATTTATATGTGGTTAATTTATTTAGATTTCATACATAAAGATATGGTGAATCAAAAAAATTCATTAATATATAGTTTTTGATTAAAGGAAAAAACAATAATTAACATGGTGTTGAATTTTGTTACCTAATGGATGAAATAATTGAAAATTGTTTTCTATTATTCAATTACATAATAATGTTTAAAAATCATAGGTATGATACAAATAATTTTTTGTGTGTTCATTCATAAAATATAATCATTAGAATTAAATATAATATTAATGTTACTATAAATTAATTATTTATGATAGAACAAAAAATAGGTAATGTTTATTATATAAATTAAAAAATAAGTATGATATATTTTAATGATTGGTAGATTGTAAAAAATGATATCTCATGAAAATTCGTTCATGAAAATTTAATGTGGTTATATTGAAGGGAAAAATATTGAAATTTTTCCAAATACATTAAAAAATACATATTTTAATCATATAGATATAGATATTGATGAGGAGGTCCTATAGTAAATCATTAATAGTATTGGTAATGCGTATGATGTAATAATGAGTCTAAAATAATGAGGGATGATGAAAATGAATCTCATATGGAAATAGATAATTCTAGTGAATAGATGAACACATTGAAACTATTGAATATAATGTAAAAGGTGTTAAATAATTTAAGACATTATTCTTATATTCAAACTAAATATATATTATTATCTTAATAATGATTTATTATTGTTTAAATCTATAATAAGTAAAATTTCTGGATAACATTATTTTTTAATTTTAGATGGATGGATATGTTTACAATGAGTTATATCATACAACAACCAATGTTGTGCTGCCTAGTGAGTAGTGGTGTGTTCTACTATATGACTCAAAAGATGCTTCCACTACACCTCTGACTGTGATGGGGTTTTTAAAAGTTATTTTTATTATTACATACATTATTCTAAAGAAGTATCCACATCATGATTTTTATCCATGATTGTGGATGCTATATAAAATTTTCATATTATTTTATTTTCATCAATTTTTTATATATTAATTATTTGATTATATATTATTTTAAATAATATCATTATATAGTTTTATAATAAGTAAAGATACATTTTTTCTAATTTGTTTTATTATCAAAAAATGTGTTAGATCAGGTTCCCTCCATTGTTTGACATCAGATTATCGAAAACTAGATTATAAGTAAATAAATAATTTATCTTATTTTAAATGTAAATAATTTTTTACAAGAAAATAATATTTACATAAAAGGGTTATGGTAATGTTTCTATTAAAGTATTTTATCCTCCATATTGGATTCATAATATATTTTTATGTGTTATCATTTACATCGTTTTTTTAAACCGTAGAAAGAGATCCATTAACAGAGCTTATGATACTATTTTTGATGAGTCATGGATCAGTTAGTGTAATTATTAAATCCCAAGCTAGGCTTGTGAGGGATTGTATTTACACTATATCTAAGAGACATTATAGGGTAGTTAATCATCTCATTGATTGAATTGCTAATGTAAGGAGGTCCCACATGGATTTGTGATTCCTACATATTGTAGACATCAAAGAAATATTTTAACTAAAATATATAATTTATTTATATATAATTTTAATAAAAATATCTATATTTTATTTTTTTCTATGTTATAATAACCATACTATTATATAGTATGATGTATATAAAATTATTTAAAAATAATACTTTAAGAGAGATTATTGGTGTTAGAAAACATTAGATTGTCGTCATTACATAATTTTTGGTATTTAGGATCATATTAATCTAATTATTTACCCTTTTCAATTTATTATTTCATTTGATGTAGTTAAAATTGACCCCATATTCCCACACGAGAGAGTGTTTGCATGAGACTATGTAAGAGGGGTCATTAAATTTGTATATAAATTGGTGTCTTATATACATGTGACTATTCATGGTATTGAGAAACACTTGGTGGTGATAGTGGTTCACGATATTCTCCATCTATTTTTTATGGTGTTGATTTTTTTTCAGTTAGAATGAAGGAAGATACTGAAGAATCATCATCTACTACCGAGTATGCATTGTTTCAATGAGATTATTATGAGAAATCATGTAGATTTAAATGTTTATTAGAAATGAACAACATTAGAATACGAACCAATAACATTCAAAACGGAAACAAAAACACGTGTATGTGATTAACTAGAGTTGATGACTTACACCCAGTTTAGGGATGGAATTCCCTTCACATAATCCTATAGTTGATCCCACATAGTGAATTTATTCCCATGCCCTTACTAAACATACCCCCAACAAATCCCCCCCATTAGTTACATTGTTATGATTTTTTTTGGATAAAAATACAACATTGAAATAGTTCTTTTTATATAAACTTTTTTGTAATTTATTTATTCAATTTATTTATTTATATTTTTTAGTTATTTATGATCAATTAATAAGGACATCACAAAAAAATAGAATAATAATTTAAATTGATTATAAAATCATCATAAAAATTATTTTTGATAAATCATTATTTTTATCACAATTAAATTGTAAAATATACTATTCAATTATTTTAATCGTTTGATATCCAATATTTTCATATATGGACTTTTACTTCATGATTAATTTTTTTTCATATTTACTAATATATTATAGTATAAAAAAATATGCAGTTAATAGAAAAAAAAATGATTTATTTATATGTAAAAATTAAATTTGGAAAATAACTATACAATATAAAATATAAAATTGAACATTAATATAATAAACACAAAAATAAAACCCTTAAAATAGAAATATTTTTTCCTTTTACTATATTAAAATTATCACAAATGTGAAAACACTGTTAAAAATAAATGAAAACCCAGTAATACAATCCTAATTTTGTAAATTAATACATATAATCTCATGAATAATTGATGTGAATAAAGGATGTTGAAAATAATAGGCCTTTGTTGTAACTATTAAACCAATATGACTATTGGAATAGTCACATGGCCATTAAGAATAGTAACACGATTGTTATAAATAGTAATATAATTTGTTAGAATAGTAACTCAACTAATAAAATCATAAAATGTATTGTAAATAATATTTCACATAAATTAATTAATTAAATATAAATACTATATTATAAAAAATTTTAAATTCCAAATATTAAATCAATAAATTTATAAGTAATTTTTTTATTAAACTATATTTTAACACATTTCATAGAATTTTTTTTGGTTAATATTGAAAATTACCTATGATAGGAAATTATTTTGATAAAAAAATTAAATTTTAGAATTACCATATAAATGTGTTCTAATGATGTGTTTTTTTATTTTAAAAAAATGAATTTTTATGTAAAGAGTAAATGTACAGCTTTTTCAAATAATACATGTTTTATGACATAGTAATGATATAATAATGACATAATAAATTGAAAATGATTACCTTAAAGAATAATTAATTTAGTATGATAAATTAATAATTTAAAATTATTAAAATTATTTTTTAATAATCATCATTTTTAATAAAGACAAAAAATGTAATGATTTCTTTGAAGAAATAATTTATATTTTTTATAATTTTTTGATTACAAATTAATAAATTCAATTTATATGTTATTTTAAAGGTTTTAAAATTTATTATTAATAATATAATGTTTTCAATTTCATTATGACCATGAATTCATGTTTTACATTGGAAATAATTAGTTATTCATTATTTTAACACAAAACATACCCTCTCAAGATGTATAAATTCTTTTTCTCCAATAACAAGGAAACCAAATTCAAATATACTTATAAAATTTTGAAAACTAACCAATTACATCTTTTTAATTTTACATAAAACATTAGAGACATTTTGGTTCCTTCAAAACCTAATTTATAAAGGGTTTATTTCTAAAAAAATGAGTAAATTTTCAATAAAGAATTAACCCCACTATCCTCCCTTTTAATTTTTTTTCATTTTATTCATCTTCCCACTATCCCAATAGATATTATTTTTACAACATTTCAAAATATTGAACTTATAATTATAAAAATAGACTAATTTTATTATAATATTTTATTTCAATTTTAATTCATTTAAATTATATATACTTTCTATCCACCCTGATTTTGATATCTCCATTTAATGGTTGATTTCATCATCCTGTGAGAACATTTCCATTATTTCACTAAGTATATACTATAAAGTTCTTCATTATAGAATATATAATATATTTAAAAATATATTCTAATGAATTATATTCTTTTGGGCTTTATTTTATAAAAATATAGATTAGAATCATTCGATATGAAAAAATTGAAATGATAACAAGATATTTATTAAAACATCTTTAAACAATTTTATATTTTACCATAAAATATCAATAAATATATTATAATGGTTATAACTGATTAATAATATCAATAATTAATATAATAAAAAGATTTATGTTTTAATAAACTTATTTTTAATATAATGATGGTATAATAATTACAGGACAAAACAGGTTATAAGGCAAGGAGACTCATAAAAATGAAAATTTCTTTTCCAGATTATCAATTGTTCTTATATATTTTCATCCTGATTATTATTAGTTCAGTTTAATTTTTTTCCCTTTTTCCAATAGAGATAGAAAATTTCTTACCGTATTGATATAATTGTTAGGACATCTAATTGATTTTTATAAATGAATTTTTCAAAAATATATCTCAAATTGTTCAAATATTTATTATCCACCTCTATTTGAAATATGATTCTTTTTTTGTTAATGATACATGTTGATGAAAAAAATTATGTCTTTCTTTATTCATTCATGCAAATTACTTTTTCATATATATATATTCCAAATGACACCATTATGAAATAAATTACTTCAGCTTTGGTATACTATATGATTATTATTACATTATATTTTTTCTTAAAGAAGTCACGATTCTGATAATTTTATGATATTTCAAACCACCATATAATTATATATTCCAACAAAACATTGTTTGATGTGATATTTCTAATGATATTATGGGTATTATAAGTGAACATTATTCTCTATCTACTAATATTTTATGAATTAGTGATTTGTTCATATATGTTATGTTTGAACATGGTGATGTCATTGTTCATGATTTATACATGATATTTTCAACAATGTTTTTGGGATTCATTATTCTAATTATTTCATATAACTTTTCAATCTGAATATTTTAAAAATTATTGTGAATTTGATCCATTTATTATTATGTAATGATTATAACTATGGTTAACCATTTACTAAATTACATATCAAGTCACACTTTACTCTGAATCATTCTCCCTTTACTATGATTTTAGGTCACCCATTCCTTAATGTAGCTCCTCATGTTATAAATAGAACTATGATGTCTATACAATCATTTATGAGGAATGTGATGAATTATTTAAGAAATGTTTATAATATCATATGTAATCAAGTTTTATGAACTTAATTTTCAAAGGAAACTAATCATTCTGATCCAGTATTTTATCATTATTATTTTATTTATATTAAATAAGTTGTAATAATAAGGTGTGTAGGGTAAGAGTAATTATAGTTCACATCGTATAATGGTTTAGTAAATTCAGATACTAGATTAGTATATTATGGCATAGTCAAATACCTGGGATCTGATAAGTGAATATTTTATTATTGATGTATGAATGTGAATTTTTTATTAATACATGATCTGTTGAATTATGTTTTCCCAATCTTTTTTGATTTTTTTAGAATTATGAGATTAATGAGAAACCATGAAAATAAACCATGTGATGTAAAATTAATTGAAAATATGAATTACATTCCTAATGCCCCATGATGTATTCATAAAAACCTCTTGGTTTTACATACCAAATTGTTTCAAGCAATAAACAATAACAGAAAAATGTAGAAAATCAAATTTCATTAAAGAGATTGAATATATCCATGGAATCCATTGTGTTCATATGAACACCTTCATTTAATGGATATTCAAATATAAAAATTTCAAAATAATTTGTTAACTCTATGGAAATTATATTTTCATGATTCATTTTTATGTGAATGATAAAAGTTACTTTGATCATCAAATATTTAAGAGGATGTGTTAATCAATGGTAGAGATTTATAAAGAATTAAAAATACAAATGATAATGTGTATGTAATTTAGTTGGAAAAATTTTATAATATATTTCGTATCATTTATTTCCCTCAAAATCATCACACCAAGATGGAGAGATAATCTACTAAGCTTATGGGAAAGAGGAGTGAAGATATCAGAACTAACATAGATTATTTAACGTGTCATGAAAGGTAAACCTTGGTTTTTATTATCTATTATGATTGAATAATATATATTTTTTAATGGATTAAAACCACATAACTAATAAATTATATAAATATGATACATTGAGAGTTATCAAGAACATGTAGAGTGTTCTTTCAATGTATAGATGATGTTCATTGAATTGTATAATGGATTTGGAGATATGAAAGAATATATTAAAATTTAAGATGGAGGATCAATTGATAAAGAATGAATTAATATCCAACCACACACACATCAATGATGTGGAAAAAACACAATAGAGATTTCTGGAAAGGAAATACGAAACTCAACACATATAGAAGAGAATGGAACAGGGATCAAGAATGTTGAAGAATTGTGACGAAGCCAACCAACATTAAATAAGAAAAGAAGGCATCACCCAATTCACCCTTCATGGTCCAATTATTCAAATATAAGTAACATGTATAATATAAAAAATTATACACAAAGCTAAGGGACATTAAGGGTAATTGACAGCAGTGATCACTTAATTCAGTAAAGAGAGGGGAATATAATTCCATAACTATCGTTGAGGTGGAACTACAGAATAATGTAGTTCATGGTAAACTTACTATTCACTCAATAAAGAATAATGTTGTATTTAACTCAATTATTTCATATTACATTATAAACTAAATTACTTAAATAAATATTATGTAACCTCTTCAGTACATGGTAATAGTGATATATGTGAGGACACCTAGTTATGAAATAATATAAACCCATGTATTAGACTCCCACCCAGTTATTGTTTGTGGGAATATTCTTCTAGTAAATCTAATAATTCTTCTGTTAATAGTAGTTGACACTATACTATGTATTGATTGGGTCTAATAATATAGAGCTCTAATAAAATGATGATAAAAGAAAATATCTTCTCATTCCCAAACCATATTATCCTCATATAAAAATACAATGAATATTTTTATTACTATTTAGAAAATACATTTAAATTAATCAAGAAAATACCCAATAATGGAATATATCAAGATTAAATTGTTTCGACAAAGAAAAAAATGTAACATGAATAGTTTCCCATTTGAGGGAAAATATTAATGTACTAATAGAATAATTCTCCATTCTTTAACCATATAATTATGTATATTTATCATTAAAACTCATAACATGAGAAACAATGGTATGACATATACAATATAAGATAACCCTAATAGAATAAAAATAAATAATGAAGAAACTACAATATAATTTGAATAAATGATTCATATGACTAAGTGGATCATCTTTCAGTTAACCATTAATATTTGTAAGAAAATGTTTAGATAAAATAAGGATTTGAATAGACAACCTAGTGCTCAACCAGACTACCCTAAAGAAAAAATTATACATTTTCAGTGATTAATGAATTATTTGAACAAAATTAGGGAGTCCATTAATTCTCACAATTTGGTATTTTATAAAATATCTTCAACTAAACGAATATATAGAAGATAATAAAATGATATATTTTATTATAAAATATGGATTTTGTGATTTCATAGTGATTCTATTGGAACATAAAAATTACCTTATAATATTTACAGAAATTAAAATGGTATTTAGATGCTAATTTGAGGATTTTTTAGTAGTAATTACTTAATATAATCTTATATAATGTAAGATTGAAATGTAATATAATGATAATTAAAGGAGTTTATTTAACATGCCATGTAATGTGAATTAATTAACATAGTACAGTTATTTTTTCTTCTGGATTCAATTATTCACATATTTGGGGCATGAAATCATGATATAAACAATTTTATTTGATCATTTTACAAAAAAAAATAAATTTTTGAAATTTATAATACCCGTGAGTGTCATATAGAACAATAATTTTATTAGATTATCTTGATTTTACCAATCATTTGTGTTAAATATTTTAAAATCAACCATCCCAGTAAATATGATAATGAAGTTGGGGGTATTGTATGTAGGAATTGATGGATTAGAAGACATCATTTTGGTGCCAAAGAATATTATATTCTTTGAACATGTACTCACAATACCTTCATATTGATATTTATTTTTTAATATACAATGGAACTTAAATTATATTCCAATATTTTATACTAATGAAAATGATAAAGCTATTTCCTATACTTCTCAACAATTGATGATCCATAAGTAAACCGAACATATACATGATTTAGAGGTAGAAACTATAATATTTTTCGTCAATTTATAGGAGACACAACCTCTATAGAGAGAATATACTGATCACATGAGTTAAAATTATATATTCACATATAAAGAGATGAACATGAATTAATGAAGATGGAGATAGTTAATAAATAATTATGATTTATCTGTTAAATACCATTTCATAATGGGCGATAAGGTGTCTAATGCTACCTGGGGAAAGGAACATGTTACCCATTTAGTAATAATGATTGAGATTGTTTGTATCTTCATAGACATAGAAATAATAAATTAAGAGATGTAATCCTACAATTCACAAATTATTTCTCAACACAATATCCAAGGGAATATCGAGGAGAGACAAAGGGATGATTTATAGAATCTAAAGAATTTATGATCAACAAATTGAATCATTATGAATTCAACAGTTAAAGTGATTGACCCATTTTATTTTGATTAAGAAATTTTGTGTCATGATCACCTGACAAAAAGAAATAATAATTTGTTGATGCTTACAACAAATAATTATCCATTTATCATGGATGTAAAAAAAGATATATCGATATCGTAGAGAACAATGAATATGGGTGAATATATATAATGATATTTTTTCTACACTTATAATATATTTAAAACCATATATATTGGGATAATTGTTAAGAATAATATATTCTTGAACCAGAACATGTTCAAGAGAAACCATATGAGGTTTATTCCATTTACCAACAAATTAAATCTATCCAGAGACACTAAAATATATATAATGATAATCATTGAAGTGAATTGGAGTACAAAGTTAAAGACAATGTGTTATTTTAAATATCAACATATAATAGAGTCACAAGGCATAAAAATTAAGGAATTATTGAACTAAAGTACATTACAACCTTTAAGATACATGATCGCATGGAAGTTCAGGTCTATCTATTTAAATTTATGTCATACATGCATCGAGTATATGTTGTGTTCAATGTATCTCTCTTGAAGAAGTACAAAAAAATTAAATCTTATTTAATAAACCTATAAGTGGTACAACCATGAAACAACCTCTCTTATGAAGATAAACTAATGAAGGTCTTATACTATATAGATAAATATTTATTCAACATGCCATCTCACCTTCCCAATGTACATTGGACAAACATTAATTATAAACAGGAAACATGAAGTCTTTTGGTTGAAATGAAATAGATGAAAAATTATCAATTCTAAACCATGGATATGTGTTCAAAACTCATGGAAAAATTTTATAATAGGGAGATGTATGTAATGATATCGACTTTTATATATGTAATTTTTCTTACAATTTTTTTCAAATTTAAGAGTATAGTAATGTGTAAAAAATACTCAGCATAATAAATACCAAAATGATAATATTTCATTAATTTAAAATCTTATAAAGTGGGGAAAAATATTCTGTAAAACTGAAATTATTATAATAGGACCAGAAAAAAATAACTAGAGTACAAAAGTTAGGATAATTTAAATATTCTATGACTATCACACCAACAAACAATGTCATAAACAATAAACAAAACTGTAGTAATGTAAATACATTTAAATAATATAGAATATATATAATTAGGAGTTATTTATGTAAATTATTTTTATAGTAATTGATATATATAATTAATTTATAAAAAAGTATTACTATTGGAATAGTAATCATATTATTATAAATAGTAACATTATTTTTTTGAATCGTAAATAGAAAATTATAATAATAATATTGACAACAAAATAGTAAACTGATATTTTAATAATATATTAAATTAAAAAATTATGTAAATATGAGTGTTATAATTCCCAATGAAAATTATATTATAATGTCAATGAAAGTATATGCCCAATTGATGTTAAGTGTATTTATACATATTTTTTAAATCCCATATATTTTATTTGTATTATTAAATTTATCTATGTTATCAATATTTTTATGATAAAATTTATTTATTATTTGGAATCATCATATTGAGGTTTTCTAAGGGTGATGATTTTATAATTTTATAAGAAAATCGAATATTTTGGAGAATATTAAATATATTGTTTTTCAAACTGCACATGTTTTGTGAAATAGTAATGATTTAATATTTAATTAATTATTACTACATTTGATATAATTATCCAAAATTTGATTACTATGAATAATAAATCATGGAAATATAATATAATTAATTTTAAATTAAAGAAATAAAATTTTAAAGTCAAAAAATTTAATGCATTCTATTTACAACAAATTATTTTTGTTCATTACTTTTCTATAAATATATAAATCAAGTGTATAAGATTCTTTAAAATATAGAGATATATATTATTAATTGAATATCAGTTATAATGTCAATAGACTGCTATTTTATATTTTACATTTAATATAATAATTTATTAAACATTTTAATAAAAAAATACACATCCCCTCATGTATAAATACGCCATCTCCCATCCTAAGGAAAACCACTTCTCATCCACATACAAAATCATAATATTAGACCAAATAAATCATTATGTGCCTATTATTAACCTTGGTTATTTTTTATCCAATACCAACCTCTCAAGGATTTATTTCCACTCAAATGGAGTACATCTTCAATGATAAGGTAACTCTAAAATACCCTCTTTTAGTTTTTATCTTATTGCATATACTATTAAATGAATATTTCTTATGCCACCCGAATATATTTAATTTAATAGTTTTAAAATATAAATTTTAAAATGATATGATTTATCAATATTAATTAATTTAATGTATATTTAATCTATCATCACCCACCGTTTCACACATCCCATTAACAGTGTATTTTTCCCCCAAAGAGGATGTCATAAATAATCTACTTATCATTGCATACCTGACTATGTAGTGTAGGATATTTATTATATTTATAAATTCACTATAATGTATTGTAATGTTATTGATTTAATTTTATAAATATATAAATTAAAATTAATAAAAATGATAAAACTTAAATTAAAACATGATAATTCTAAAAAACATATCAATGAAACATTTCATGATTAACTAAAATGATTCATAATCAACTTATAATTTTTATAATTGATGAATAATAACAAAAATTAATAAAATTAACATCATTATTTGTGTCTTAATAAGAATAAGATTATTATACATGAGCTGTAAATGTAATGAAACATCATAAGACTAATGATATGGGGAATAGCATATCCAACACTTTACATTTGGGTTTATCACCTATTTAAAAGTTTTTTCCACATGATTATTATAAATACCATATAATTTTTTTTTCATTTATTTTAAATTATTACTATATGTATCTAAAAGTTCTTAACTTTTTGGTATGGGATCTAATATACAGTCATGATTTTTGATGAATATGATTTTCAAAATATTCTGTTCAATTATTTCAATGTTTATTCTAACCATATCCCTGAAATTTGATCGTTTAGTTGTTAATTCTACCCTTAAATGATTAAAATTCTATCTTCCTATATTATTTTAGGGAGTATACTTATTTAATTTGGTATATTTATTGCATCCCTATTTTAAAATGAGTTGTTTCTTTCTAGATTTATTTCATGATCACGACTAATATAATTTTTTTATTACATCCTTGTTTGTTATAATTTTTGTGATTTGATGGGTAGGAATGTTTTTAAATATCTACAAAATGTACTTGTAAATTTCATATATAACATGATATTATGTGTATACTGAGTGAACATGATTATAGAATTTCCACATTTTATGATGTGATTATTTTTACACATATTTTATACGTAAACATGATACTAGATTTTCTTGTAATTAATTCATGATTATTGATCAAAATGTTTTCATATTTAAATATTTTTAAAAATTTAAATATTGTTTGTATTATAAATAATTCGCAAATTTATAAGATTATGATCATTTTTGCATGACATGATTATGAAGATTACACACACCAAGATATAATAATAATTTGTGTCCCATGTTGTTTCAATATAATTACCCTTTTACAAGTATTCGAACACATCCATTAATTGATTTATTCCCCTAATTGTTTTCATGTAATAAAATGAAAATTTATGATTTGTGGAATTCATTGATTAGTGATTTAATTAATTTTTAAATTTTATATGCAATCATGTTGTATGAACATATTTTCTTTAAGTCACTAAACTATTCAAATCATGATTATATCATTTTTTGTTATGTTTCTTAAAAATTCTAAAATTGTAATTTATGTAAGATATGGTTATTTATAAATCCCATAAAAATAGTTATTTTTGGTGGTTCTTGGTATTCATCATATAAATATATAAGATCATTTCTTTTGTAAATGATCAATCAAAATTACTACAAATTGAAACTTTTGTCCTATGATTGGTAATTTTTTGTGGAATATGGTTGAAATTAAATATTTTTAATATGAACTCATAAAAAATAACCCATAATAAATTCTTCATCAAATTAAATTTATATAATTTTATATAATTATTCAAAAAATATTACACACATTCTACCAAAAAATAAGGAATTATAGTGTCCTCATAAGATTAGACATTTAAATAGAACAAAAAAATAAACATTATATTTATTTTAATCAGGTCACAAGAACCTCTATACTAGTGAAATTTTTATATGACATAAGGTATATTATTGAATTCATAAAAATAATATGGTGGGATATAAATACTAATATGTGAATTATTAGGGTAGGAATGGTCAATTTGAGACCAAAGACATATAATGATAAAATAAATTGGAATATTATCATGGAAAAATGGAATGAAAAATACTATATCATAATATTTTTTTGAAAAAGATATGTATGAACAAAACAAAACATTATAAAATTACCATAAGTCAAGGATCACATCTGATACATCATTACATTGTGTTCTAGGATAGCCATCCATTCACCATATGTGGTCTCTCTGGAAATACAAATGATACCCAATGAATTTATATTCTACTAGGGAATAAAATTCATATATATAAATTTTATTTTATTTATATGGATCACATATCATAATGAATAATTTCATCAATAAACCATGGAGTAAGAGAAAACATTTCATATATAAATCATAGTGTTAACAAGACCATAAAGGCATGATCTATTCATTATTTTAATCCCAAAATAAGAGAATTTTAGTTTCATTCCTGAAAATATGTATTAAATGATATATTATTTTATATATTTTTATACTACTTAATGAAAATTGGACTGATAATTAATAATTAAAATGGTGTAATGGAAAATAAAATAATGATTTTAGAAGAATAATAGATATACATAACAAATTATGGAGTGGATTTAATGATAGATAATGAAAATAT
The DNA here is from genome assembly GCA_963277665.1 of Viscum album. NCBI lineage: Eukaryota > Viridiplantae > Streptophyta > Magnoliopsida > Santalales > Viscaceae > Viscum > Viscum album. Next base: position 1,773,859,858 of record OY728152.1, read on the forward strand.
GTTATTAAAAAGTCATCATTTTAATAGTAAATGTATTATTATTTTATCATGAATCATAATAATTTTTTTGTCAATAAGTCTATTTATAATTTAATTACATGATGAAAAGTGTTAATGAAATAATATCATTACTTATATGTTTCTTTTGAATATAGAGGGGAAATTCAATGAGAAATATAGAAACATCCAAAGATCTCAATGTGAAAATAAAATAGGGAGTGATGTTATAATGATATTTGAAGTGGATTAAATTGTATTGAGATGTTGTAATTGAGAGAAATACTAGTATAACCTTTTATTTATTTTCAAATATATAATTTGAAGTTGTATGTTTTGAAAAAATCACTTTCAATGGTCGACCAACAGTTTCCCCCATCATTTATGCAATTAAAAAAAGTGTTTTATTTTAAAAATATTAGTTTGAGAATTAAAATATATTATTTTATATTAATTTTCCAATGGGAAGATAATTTTTCCAGAAATGATTTTTTTTTAAAACATAATTTCTATTTTGACATTGGAACATTATTTACAGGTTCAGAAAATATTTTCAATTAAATAAATTAAATTATACTAACAATCATAAAAATATTTCGACCATGGATTCATGTATATTAATTATTTCAAAATTAATACATATAAATGAAGTCCTAAAATATTAAAAATATAAAATTGTAATTTTACTATTGACTAAAAATATAAATATATTAATAAATTCTAAAAATTTCACTATAACCTAATATTGACATTATGATGTAAAATATAAAATTTATTTTATCAAAAATAAGTTTCTATATGTGATTTAAATATAACTTAATTAAGAATATGTATTTATTATAAAACGATATTTTTATTGGTTTGACCATTTTTATTTAAATTAAGTAATCCTAAATTGTGTAATATCACACGTTTTGATTTTTCAGGTGTATATAAAATATAATAACAAATTTAAAATATAATTTAAATTATTTAAAATTTAATGATAGACTAATTGTTCTTAAATCAATTGGGTATTATTATTATCCTAATAGTCATTAAAAACTACCTTAGAACAATCAAGTAGTGAACATATAATGAGTATATCATAGTGGTCAAATTCTCCTCTATACAATATATATTATCCAATATCCTCAGAATTTATCATTGAATATATTAATTAAATTATTTTTAAATTTATATTGATAATTATTATTTTATTACATACGATTTTCATTCTTATTATAGTCTTTATTTCTCTAGTGATATTTATAATAAAATTTGGCCCATTGGAGTTTTTTTATGGTCATCATCATTTATTTCAGGATTTTAATGAATTATTTTAATATATATAACCAAATTTCTATGAGATTATATTATAAAATAAATTGAAATAGTCCATGTAAAATATGATTTAATTTACTAATAAAATATATTTTTTCCATTTATTATTTAACATTTAAAAAATACCAAAAACATTAATTTCATACACTATGGTAAAAAAAACTACATCTACCTAATTATTTATGGATTTTATGATCTCGATTCATATTAATAATTCCAATAATGATGTTAAACTAGGTTTTTTTCCATATTGAATATAACTTTTTAATTATGATATAATATCTTCACAATTTTCTCTCATAAAAAACTTCATTCTCCAATTTTAAAACATTTGGCTTCAACTAATCTAAGGGATCTAGTATATGCATCTTTAAGAGGGATAAGTTGAACACATTATGTTCATGAATTATGTTATGAGGGAGTGATAGTAGAAAATACATGAATCTAATGTGATCAAGAATATCAATGTGTCAAATGTATCCATTAAATAAATTTCGATTATTTGAAAAAATTCATGAATCTCTACCTTGGACATATATTTAGTAAAACATTATCAGTAGCCTATCTCTCAAGTGTAACTATGTATAATCATTTGACTATCAAAATAATTTTTTATGAATGTTGTTAACCTTATTATCCATTTATTTTAATAGTTAATATCCTTATTGATTTTTTTTAATACATTATACCACTATATTAGAGTTTTGAATTTATTTTTGTAGAGATTTTCTTATTGATCCATCTAAATTATCAAGAGAAAAATATTATTTTCATTGAATTGTAAAAAATGAATAAACCAATCCTATCATACTTTTATGTCTATATATAATAATATCATCATATCTCCATGTTTCTAGATAGTCCATTTAGATTAAAAATTATTGTGGGAGTGATAGGTTATATTGGATTTCAATGCTATCTCAAGATCATAATGGGGACTATACAAGAACATTGATGTAAAACATAGACCTCCTTAATAAAAAATCACAAATGGTTTTCGATAATTCCTTACCACATATCTTATGAAATTCATTATAAATTTATTATGTTGTAAATAATTATAAAATAACTTAGTAGTATTTATATGGTTTACCACCGCAACCCAACAATCGTTATTCACATTAATTCACTTTTGAATTCTAGTGATTCAATCCATGTTGATGTTCTTCAATCATTTTGAAGGAATTGGTAATGTGTTCATCGACCCTTTTGATTTTTTCATTTCTACCTTCTGTTTTGACATACCACATCTTTTGGTGTAAATTATTCAATTACCATTATATTTTTCTATCACAAATAATGTTTTCAAAGTACTATATACTTCACATTCCTACATAGGTAGGTATATAATGATGCGATATGAGAATTAGTAAATATAACCATATATATTTAAAGATATGATGATGTGTGTAGTTATGGCCTAAATTTCACACCTCATTTTTCATGAATTTTGAACTATGTGGCTTTACCTTTCTTAGAGTACCAACCACCATTTGTATCTTTTTTCTATCACAATGATAATCATTAATCATCTCCAAAATATACGGTTGTGCAATTAGTTGATCAATGTATGATGTAGTTCCTACATTTATTATTAGCATGTTCGACATTTACAAGTATAATAAGACAAGATCATCCGTAGAACATCATCATGAATATGGATAAAATATACCTTCTAATAATATCATTTTGATCTTTATTTTATTTTTCATGATGGTAGTGGATCGAGAAGTTAGAATATTTTACCAGATCTAACATTAAACATTGGTTCATGTGTATCTTCTTAGATGTGAATATATAATTTAGAATAATATAATCAACATATATGTCAAACATCCCTCCGTGGGGTTAATCCTTCCAATATATCAGAAAATTTATTATAAAAAAAATTATGTCACACTTTGGATAATTCTATTCGTGCAACATAAACTATCCAGAGTAATAAGAAATATCTTTATCATTTTTTTGAGGAAACAACCAATTACCATCAATGAAAATCAATATAGATAAATCATAATTCTTTATATGTTGGTAATGTGACTTTAGGGGTTATGAAAAACCCCTTATTTATCCCCTATAAACACTATTCAGATTTATAAGTCTTGACAAAAATCAGACCCTTTCATGTCCGCTTATAATGAGTATTTGAAAACTATGAAAATTTTATAAGTAATCATAGATAGTATACATATAATATCATATAAAAATAGAACCCTATTAATGATTTCATTATTGTCTCATTACTCAACAACCTCTATGATTGAAGGATACAAATACATCCACTTTATTATAATAAAACTATCCATGAATTATTATTATTAAATATAAAACGTACGTTAATTATTCGTGGAATATAAATTTTCATTTCTCAATAACATAAAAACAATTTTCAAATATTCTTTATAATACACCTTTCATTTAGAGTTCATTAGAATATCATCAATAATAATTACCATTATTTATTTAAAGTTATCCTGAAATACGATTTTAATTATTTCCATGATGATTGACTTGACATTAATGAGTCTGAATGGAAACATTATGAACTCTTAGTTCTCGTACATTGTACGAAAAGCTGTCTTATGAATATCCTAATTAATATTTAATTAATGATAACATGAGTAAATTACCACCTTATATAAGTACAGGGTACAACAAATTTGATAAAATAATTGAACAATCTATGGATAGGGATACTTAATCATTACCAAGATAACTATTAGATCAATGTATTAAATATATAAACACATTAAATTATACTTTTCTAAATAGAATTAGTGCACTCTATTGGGGTGAACTGAGGTTTATGAAAACATTTTCCATATTATCTTGAATATTCTTATACAGTTATTCTAGTTCAATTTCTCTCCTTATATAAGGGGATTTAAATATCTATAGAGCTCTAGGTATGATTTCATTTTATAAATCAACCCTAGGAAATTGAAGAAGATTTTACAACTATTCAGAGATTAAATTAAAACATTCCATTATAAATGGAATGCATTCAATAGTTATCCTATCATTTGTCTAAATAATTTGAACTAGATATGATTACTAAAAATCAAATAATATCACTGTTTGAGAATATATTTTTTAATGAGATTCATCCTCCTTCAAACCCTAGTATAAATTCATAATATAATTTAGGAAATTGAAATTAATTTCCTTATCTCAAAAATTAATGTGGTATTTATATAATGTTATAATTTTTTTTCCAAATATAGCATAAAATTATAATAAATGGACTATGAAAAGATTTTATAATATATTTAGCACAAAAATAATCACAGGGAGGAGTAATATGCATGAGAGGAAATTAATTTCTTCGTTTTCTATTCTTACATATATCTCAACATATATATTTTTAAGGTGATATTTTATTTTTTATACTAAACATAAATAATATGAAATAATTCATGTAGAATCAGAATTAAAAAGTATGTTCGATATTCTTAAAATTAAATAATAGTATATCTTTTCACCATTTCATTTTCAGGATACACCATAGATGTAGAGTTAACATATACCCATCTGTTCTATCATGGCATTAGATGTTTTTGTTTTTGGATATCATTGATAGCCCTAGGTTTTGGGGAATAGTTTGAATAGTTTCCATATTCATTAGATTTGAAATGTTGAAAAGGGCTGAGGATTCATCATAATAGTACATTATTACATCACATTAGTGGTCTTTTTCATCTCAATTTGATATTCACTATCTAGATTCCCTTCTTTTCCACAATGTAAATTCTTTATTTTCCCCAAGATGTAGTTTGAAATATTATTTCTCAAACACTTATTCCACATGGGAGTTTTATTATCCTTCCACCATGAGGATTATACAATAATCTTATAGAGTTAAAATCTATTCTATTATTCTTATCACTTGTCGCATGGGAATAAATATAGTCACCAATTTTCAACTTGAACATCAAGGAACATCAAAATATTTACTCATAGTTTTCATTGTCTTGAATCAAAAATGATTTTCAACAAATCATCAATAACCCAATAAATAATTATTGATTATCACATTCTAGATTGATAAAAAATTCATAATCATACAATGAAATCCTCTTTATATTTTCATTATATTAATCAATAGATTCATCATCATTTTTAAATAGTCTAGGAAATTACCTTTCAAATTAAAGAAGAATAATTATTTTAAAAAATTTATTGAGAAATATTTTATTAAATACTTCCCACTAAAATGATTATGTGTTTTACATTGGCTGAATATTCATTACCAATTTCCATCCTTGTTCAACTTGTCATTCTATGAGATAAATTTCCCGGGTCAAATTATAATATTTTGACCATTAGATAATTGAATATATATTATCAACAGATATAATCCATTTTTATATGATTATGTAGTCAATATATCCACTAATATATGGAAGTATTTTTTAAAAATAGGCTCAAACAAAAAATATTATATTTTAGGAGATGGTGGGAGTTCCACCTATTTATATTTCTTATTGATAACATGAGTTGGTTTTTCATGTAGTACCATGATGTTTTTAAAAACTTATATCATCATATACTGTTTTTATGGAAATAAACACATTTCCCATCATATATAATGTTGAAATTATTCTTACTATTTTTAATAATTTTAAAAAATAATGTTAATATTGGTTGGATAATTCTTAAAATGTTTAAAATGGAAAAAAAATTATAAACATAATATGGATTACCCATATATGAAATGTATACCCTAAAATATAAATTAAATGGTTCTAATATATGATATATATAATTAATTTTCAACTAGGTTCTCTATATTATATTGTAAATCATCATATTATATAAAAATACATTTAAATCCTACATAATGGTTTTTAAAGAGAATGACAATTTACTAGAGCATATCCCTGGATGGGACAAATAATGTGTGTATTTTGGTCTTTTCATAATTTTTCTTGTGAAGATTTATTTTAAACACAAACATAATTTTATGGTTATTACCCCTAGGTTAATCTGAGCTATATACAACATTAAACATTCAATATCAAGATAATGATTATATTTTTAGGAACCCTCAAACTCTACACATTAGAAAAAAAAGTTTTCTTATATTTATATTTTTCCCTAGGGTTATGACAAAAAAATTTCCATCCTAATATATATAAATAACTTTAAAATTAAAAGATATAAAATATAAAAACACATATATCATTAATGTCTAATTTTATATAAAATTAATGTAATAAAAACCCATAAATAAATAGGTCATCAATCCTAAGAACATTAGACATTTGAATACATAAAAATTAATCAAAACATCATATTTGTTATTTAAACTCAATGTCTATATCATATATCCAATTGTTATTCTAATAATTCATAGGATACCCTTGGGAATATATAAATGAAACGTTTGAAATCTAAAACCCATTAAATGAGCAATCAGAGTAGGCATGGTACATATGAGACAAAATGAAATCCATAAAAAATTGAATCTATTAATATAGAATGATTGATTGAAATAGATTATATCCAAATATTATGACATAAAAGGCATGAGAAAACAACATAAAGCATTATAATACAACGAGAAGTCAAGGCCCACTATAAAGACATCAAACAAAGAGTGTTACACATACCACCCATGAAACATATATAGAATATGAAGAATAATTTAAGTGAATAATGGATGTAGAAAATAATAGGCATTTATAGGATCTAGGAAACCAATATGACTATTGGAATATTAACATGGCCATTAAGAATAGTAACATGGTTACTATAAATTGTAAGATTACATGTTTGAATAGTAAAATGACTAATAAAATAATAAAATGTTATATAAATACTATTTAAGATAAATTAATTTAATGAAATATAAATATTATATTAAATAAATAATAATATTCCCATTATTAAATCAATGAATATATAAGTGAAGTTTTTTATTAAAGTAGATATTATCACATATTGTAGAAACTATATTTTTGGGGATAATAATGAAAAATACCTTTGTTAGGAAATTATTTTGATAATAAAATTAAATTTTAGAATCACCACATCAAAGTGTTCTAATGATGAGTTTATTATATTTTAAAAAAAATTGATTTTTCATGTAAAGATTAAATATACAATTTTTTAAATACTAAATGTTTAATGACATAGTAATGATGTGATAATGACATAATAAATCTTAAAATAATGAACATATTGAAAAATATATTTAATAATAAAAATTAATCATTTATGAATTTGAAAATTAATTTATAATACTCAAATTTCTTATAAAAACTAAAAATGTAATATTTCCTTTTTAGAAACAATTTCTATTTTTTCTTAATTTATTATTTATGAACTAATAAATTCTATGTATAAGTTATTTTTCTTATTTAAGATAATATTTTTAATAAAATATAGTTATTAATTTCATGGTGATTACTAATTCATGTTTTACCTTGTAAATAATGAGATATTAAATATTTTAACACAAAAATTACCCTCTCATCAGGTATAAATGCTTCTTCTCCAATCACGAGGAATCACACATCAAATATACAAAAAAAAAGTTTGAAATCTAACTAATTACATCATTATAAATTTACACACAAAATTATAGTCATTTTGGTCCCATCCAACCATTATTTATAATCGTTTTAGTTCCACATGAAAGAAGAAATATTTCAATAAGGATTAAACCCCACAATCATCCCTTTTCATTTTTTCCAATTCATATTCATACTCTCTCAATGGATATTAATTTTACAACAAATCAAAATATATAAATTATAATTATATAAATATAGTAATATTATTTTAATTTTTTATTGAAATTTTAATTATTTTTAATTATATATAAATTCTATCCATCCTGATTTTGATATCTCTCTTTAATGGCTGATTTCATTGTCTTATGAGGATGATTTAATTATTTCACTAATTATATCTTATAAAATTGTTCTTTAAATAATATTATATATATAAATATATTAATATATTAAAATGTATTCTATTATTTAGTATGTAATTTTGTATAAATATAGATTAGAATGATTCGAAATAAAAAACCTGAAACGATAACATGATACTTAAAAAAAACTTCATTAACCCATTTTATATTTAACCATACATGATCTATAAATAATTTTGAATGGTTATAATTTTTTGTGCAAACATAAATTACTATAATAAATATTTTTTTTCTATTTTAATAAACCTAATTTTATTAAAAATATGTTATAAAAGTGACAAATCAAATTAGCTCCTTAGAAAAAGGGAGTCATGAAACTAAAAATTTATATTTCATTTTATCACATGATGATATATGTATTAAAAATGATGATTATTATTTCATTTTTAATTCTTTAACTTTTTTCCCTATAGGGATATATATTTTCTTAAATAAATGAGATAAGTTTATGGACAACTTATTGATTTATATGAATTAATTTTCTCAAAATATCTCTTAAATTATTTGAATGTATATTATCCTCATTTAAAAAAATAAGATCCTTTATATGATGATGATACACATAAATGTTAAAAATTATGTCACTCCTTATTCATTCATGAATATTACTTATTCATATATATATATATATTAATTATGACACCATTATGACCATATTATTTTTTATTAGGTTTACAAGTTGTTTATGATTACTATATTTTTAATAAATAATTTAGGATTATAATAATTTTATGAATTTTCATATTCCCATATAATTATATATCCCTCCAACTAATTGGATGATGTGATATTTATCATAATATTATGGGTATTATAGGTGAAACTTATTTTATATTTTCTAATATTTTACGAATTAATGATTTTTTCATATATGTTATGTGTGAACATGGGTCTATCATTGTTCATAATTTCTTCATGATGTTTTACCACAATTTTTTCGGGATGCATTATTTTACATATTTCATATTCCTTTTCACATAAAAATTATTTATAAATAATTGTGATTGTGATACTTTAATTATTAAGTAATGACTATAATTATGGTCACCCACTTACCAAATTATATTATGTGTCACACTTTATCCCAATTATTTCTCCCATTACTATGATTTTCACTCACCCTTTACTTATTGTATTTCCTCATGTTATACACAGAACCAAGAGGATAATACAGTCATTTATAAGAAATGTGAGGAATTATTTTGGAATTGTTTATAATCTCATATGTAATCATGTTTTATGGACATAATTTTCCCAAGAAACTAATCCTTTTGATCCAATATTATATCATTATTATTTTATTTACCTTAAATATGTTGTAATAATCATGTGTGTATTGTAAGTGTAATTATAGTTCAAATTTTATAAAAAATTTGTAAATTTGGATACTTGGTTAGTAGAAGCTAACATAGTCCAATCTTAGGGATCTGATAAGTGAAGGTTTGATCATTAATTTTTGAATGTGAATTAGTAATTTATCCATGATCTATTTAATGATGTTTTTTTAAACATTTTCTATTTTTTAAAATTTTTTGAACACAGAGAAAACAAGCAGATAACCCATGTGATGTACAACGAATCTACAATATGAATGAAATTCCTAATTCCACATGTTGTAGGCATAAAAAAATCCTGTTTGTACTAACCAAATTGTTTTAGGAAATGAATAATAAAATAAACCATGTGGAACATCCAAATTCAATAAAGAGATAGATTCCATCCATGGAATCCTTCATGTTCATTAGAATACGTTAATATAATAGATCTATTAATAAATAAATTAAATAATCGGTTATCTCTATGGAAAATATATTTTCTTGATTCATTTTTAAGTGAATGATATATGTTAATGTGATCATAAACTATTTATAAGTATATGCTCATCAATGATATAAATTTATAAATAATTAAAATTCAAATGATAATTTGTATATAATGTAGTTGAAATAATTTTATAAGATATTTTGTAACATGTATTTCCCATAAAATCTTCACACAAATAAAGATAGATAATTCATGAAGCTTTTGTGAAAGAGGAATAAAGATATCAAAACTATCATGGATAATTTCACATGTCATGAAAAGTAAACCTCAGGTTTTATTATCTACTATGATTGAGTAATAGATATATTATATAATGGATTAAAAAAATAACTAAAACATTATATAGATATGATAATTTAAGTGTTCTGAAGGTGTGGTAGAGTGTCCTCTCAATGTATAGATGTTGATCATAGAATGGTCCAATAGATTTGGTGATATGAATCAATGGATTAAAATTTAAGACGGGGAGTTCAAATGATAAAGGATTAATGAATATCCAACCTCTCACACATCAATGATGTGGAGAAAATACAATGGAGATTTAACGAAAGGAAAAATGAAACTCTCCACATATGGAAGATAAGCTAAAAAAGATCATGAATGTTAAAGAATTATGATTAATCCAACCAACATGAAATAAGAACAGAAGGAACCTCCCAATAATCCCCTCATGGTCCTATTTTTCAACTATAATTAACATGTATATGATAAAAAATTATTCACCAAACAAATGGACATCGAGTTAAATTAATAGTAGAGAAGACCTAATCCAATATAGAATGGGAAATATAATTACATCACTGCCGTTTAGGTGGACCTATAGAATAAAGTAGTTTAAGGTACACTTACTGTTCACCCAATAATGAGGAATGTATTATTTATCTCAAGTAATACATATTAATTTATAAACTAAATTACTTATATAAATATTAAATAACCTCCTCAATACATGGTAATAGAGATATATGTGAGAGCAATTAGTGATGAAATCATTTCTAGACATGAATTGGACTCTACCACAATTATTGTCTGTGGGAATATTCTTATATTATATCTCATAATTCTTCTGTTAATAGGAGTTGACACTATAATATGCATATATTGGGTTTCATAATATAGATATCAAATAAAATGATGGGGAAAAGGAAATAACTTTTCATTTCCCAAACCTTATTATTCTCATATAAAAATGCAAGGATGATTATTATTACTCTTTATAAAATAAATTTAAAGTAGTCAAGAAAATACCCAATAATGGAACATATCAAGACTAATTTGTTGAGATAATGAAAAAAATAGACCATGAAGAGCTTCCCATTTTGAGGAATATACTAATGTATTCCTAGATGAATTTTCCTTTCAATAACCATATCATGATGTAGATATTTCAATTATACTCATAACATGAGAAACAATGATATCAAAGTTCCGCTATAGGTTAACCCTAATAGAATTGATGTATTTTAAGAAGAAAAAAAAGAGAATTTGGATATAGGATTCATAGGACTTAGTGGATAAACATTCCATGAACAAGTAATCCTTGTAAGAATAAGTATAGATATAAATGGATTTTAATAGACAACATAGTGTCCAACCAGATTGCCCTAAAGAAAAAATTATACATTTAGAATGGATAGTGAATTATTAGATTAATATTAGGGTGTCAATTACTTCTCATAATTCGATCATTTTTCCAAATATCATCAACTGAAGGAAAATTATGATGATATTAAATTGACATATTTCATTATAAAATATGGATTGTATGATTTATTAGTGATGAGAAAGGAACATAAAAATTACATTATAATGTTCACAAAAATTTATATGTTATTTAGAAAATAATATGATGAATTGTTTTTATAAATTACTGTATATGTTCTCATTTAATATAAGAGTGAAAATTAATATAATGATAATAAAAGGAGTTCATCTAAGAAGCCATGTTATGTGAATTAATTTATAAACTTCAATTAAATTTTCTCTTAGATTAAATAATTCACACATATGGGGCATGTAATCATGATATAAGAAATTTTATTAGATAATTTTATGATAAATGAATATTTGGAAATTCAGAAACCCATGAGTGTTATATAGAACAATAACATTATTTCATTTTATTGATAAAACCAATTATTTGCGTTAAATATATAAAAATAATCTAGACTACTAAATGTGTTAATAGGATTGAAGGTAAATTATGTATGTATGGATGAATAAGAAGACGAAATTAAAGAGCCTAAGAATATTCTATTCGTTTCACATGTACAAACATTACCCTCATATTGATTTTGATTTCTAATATACAATGGAACTTCAATGATATACCAAGACTGTATACTCTTGAAACTGATAACGCAATTTCCTATGCCTCTCAAAAATTGATGATCTACAAGTAAACCCACCAGATGCGTGATTGAGATGTAGATACTATAATTTTTTCATTAGTTTATTGGAGACACATCCTCTATAAGAAGAATATACTGATCACAGAAGCTAAAATTATATATTCACATATAAAGAGATGAACATGAATTATTGATGATGGTAATAGTTAATCAAGTACTATGATTTATCAATTAAATACCATCTCATAATTGGTAATAAGGATTCTGATTCTACTAGGGGAAATGAAAACGTTACCCAATTAATAATAATGATCTATAATGATGGTATCTTCATGGATATAGAAATCATAAATAGAGAGATGATATCATAAAAATCTCAAATTATTTATCAACACACTGTCCAAGGGATGATTGAGGAGACAGAAATGGATGATTTAAGGAATCTATAGAATGCATGATCAACAAATTTAATCATTATAAATTCAATATTGAAAATGAATGGTCCATTTTTTTGGATTATGACATTGTGTGTTATCATCTCACATGAAAATGAAATTGGTACTTGATGATACTTACAACTCAACAATATTCATTTATCATGGATGTAAAAAGGATATATTTATATCATAGAGAAAAATTAATTTGGGATACCATATATACGAAAACTTTTGTATATACCTTTAATAAATGTAGAATTACATATGTTGGGATAATTATTGAGAATAATATATTTTTTAATCAGAACATGTACATGAGATAACATAGTTGGTTTATTCCATTTAACAAATAATTAAATGTAACAAGAGTCAGTAAAATATATATAATGATAATCATAAAGGTGAATTTTAGGTAAAATTTAAAGACAATCTGTTCATTTAATCATCATCATATAACAGATTCATGAGGCTTAAAAAATAGGGAATGAAAGTACAAAAGTAGCTTTAAAATTTTTAGATCCATGATCACATTGATGTTTTGGTCTATCGATTATCTTTTCCATCATTCATGGATCATGTATATGTTTATTACAATGAATAACTATTGAGGATGTTCAAAAAGAATACATCTTATTAAATAATCTTATAATTGGTACAACTAGGAAACAACCTTTCTTATGATGATAAAAAAATGATGGTATTATACTGTAGAGATATCTTTTTATGAAACAACCCAACTCACATTTCCAAAGTAAATTAGAAGAACCATAATTATAGAAAATCCACATGAACTCATAGGGTTGTTATGAAATAGAATTAAAATTATACATTCTAATCCAAGGTTTTTAGTTCAAAAATTCATTGAAAAAAATTATAAATGGGGGAAATATGAAATGATACCGACTTTATTATATATAATTTTATTTTGATTTTTTTAATATTTAAGAACATACTATAATATAAATAATACACCGCATAATAGAGACCAAAACTGTATTATTTCAATAATTTAAATATTTTTGGGAAATAAAATTACTATATAAAATTGAAATTAGTATAACGGAAAAGAAAAAAAAATAACTAGAGTGTAAATAGTTGAATACTTTTAATATTTTATGATCGTCACACCAACAAACAACGTTAAAAAAATAAACAAAAAAAATTAATGTAATGACATTTGAATAATATAGAATATAGATACTTTGGAGTTATTTATGTAAATTATTGATATAGTAACTTAACGATATAATGGAGGTATAAAAAAGTATTACTATTAGAAGAGTATTCATACTATTATAAACAGTAACCTAACTATTGTGAATTGTAACATGAAAATTATAAATATTAAATAGTTAATAAAATAGTAAAAATATATTTTAATAATATTATTTATTAATAAATTAAGAAAATATGAGTGTTATAATTCAAAATGAAATAAATATTATAATTTCAATGAAATTATATGTTCATTTTTTGTTAAGTGTATTTATACATATTTTATAAAACCCATATATTTTAGGAATTTTATGAAACCTAAATATGTTAGAAAATTATTATAATAAAATTTATTTCCTAAATGGAATCATTATATTTTCGTTTTCTAAGGGTGATGTTTTTTACATTTAATAAGAAAATTTAATATTTTAGAGAGTATGGAATATATAGATTTTCATATTTCACCAGTTTTGTGACATAGTAATATTTTGACATTGAATAAATAAGAACTAAATTTGTTTTATTTATCCGAATAATATCTAGTATGACTACTAAATAATTGAAAAATATTATAATTTATTTTCAAATAATGAAAATAGTTTTTGATGTTAAAATATGTAATGTATTCTTTAAAAAAATTATTTTTTCTTTAGATTTCTATAAATATATAAATTATGTGTATAAGATGTTTTAAAACATATAAACATATATTATTAATAAAATATCATTTATAATTTCAATAAACTGTTATTTTATATATTACATAGAATATAATAATTTATATAACATTTCAATAAAAAATACCATCCCCTCATGTATAAATACCCCATCTCCCATCCCAGGGAAAACCACTTCTCATCCATAAAAAAATCATAATATTTGACCAATTCCAAACTTATATGTCTCTTAATAACCATGGTTATTTTTTTTGTTTCATCTAATACCATCCTCACAAGGATTTGTTTTCACTATAAAGGTGTACATCTTTAGTGATATGGTAACTCCACAATCCCCTCTTTTAATTTTTATCTTATTTCTTCTACAATTACATTATCATTTTTAATGATATATATGCTATTTAATTTAATACTATTTAAAATATTGATTTTAAAATGACATGATTTATCAATTTCAATTAATTTACAATATATTTACTTTATCTTATCACACTTTTTGGCACATCCCATTAACGGTCAGTCTTAACGCCAATGAAAATGATAGAAATAATCTTCATATCATCGCATACATGACTATTTAGTGTATGAAGTTTATTACATTTGTAAATTTAATATAATTTATTTTAATATTATTGATATATTTTTTAAAATTGAAACCTATAAGTTAATAAAAATGATACAGCTTAAATGAAAAGAAGATTATTAAAAACAACATATCATCAAGATGTTTCATGATTAACTAAAATGATCTAAAATAAAACTATAATTGTTATAATACATATATAATAGAATAAATTAATTGAATTCAGTGTAGTATTTTTTTAATAAAAATATGATTATTATACATGAGTCATTAATGTGTTGAAACATCTTAAGACCAATGATAAGGGGTACCTGAAACCCATCACTTTATATTTGGGTTTATCTCACCGTTCAAAAAATTTCCACATGGTTATTATTAATAACTTATAAAATAATTTTTTATTTATTTTAATTTATTTTAATTTACTATTCTATGTATATAAATATTCATACATAATTGGTATGGGATCTAATATACCTTCATGAGTTTTGATCAACATGTTTTACAAAATATTCTATTCAATTATTCCGATGTTTTCTCTCACCATATCATAGAAATGTGAAATTTTCATTGTTAATTATACCCTTAACGATATAATATTTTATCATACGTTATTGTTTTAGGGAATACCCTTAATTTATTTACTATTTTCCTTTCATTAGCATTTTAAAATGAGTTTTTTCCTTCAATATTTATTTCTTGATCACGACGGATATAAATTTGTTTTATTGCATCTTTGTTTGTTATAATTTTCTGATGTGATGGGTAGGGATGTTATTATATATCCCTACACTACCTTGGGTAATGTCATATATAACATGATATTTTGTGTATAATGATTGAACATGATTCTATATTTTCAAAATTTTATAAAGTGTTTATTTTTACACAAATGTTATACGTGAACATGATACTAGATTTTGATAAAAATAATCCATGGTAATTGATTGAAATTTCATCATAGTTAATTATTTTTAAAATTTTAGATTCCTTGTATATTTCAAATAATTCACCATTTTATAAGATTATGATCTTTTTCTCATGACATGATGAAGATTATTACACACACCAATATAGTATATTAAATATTATCCCATGTTATTTCAATATATTATTCATTTTATAGGGATTAGAGCTCATCCATTACTTGATTTATCCCCTTGGTTGATTACATGTAATAAACAGAGAAATAATTATTTTTGGACTTACATAATTAATGATAAAATTAACTTTAAAATTTCATATGCAATCATGTTGTATGAACATATTTTTTCTAAGTCATTGAACCATTCAAACCATGATTATATCATTATTTTGTTATAATTTATAAAAATAATATAATAAAAATTTATGTATTATATGGTTATTTATAAATCCTATAAAAATTTTATTTATGGTGGATCCTTGTTTTTATAATATAAAAAAATAATATTGATGCTATTATACATGATCAATCGTAATTACTAAAAATTGAAAACATTTTCCTATGATGGGTTACTTTTTTTGTGGAATATGTTTACAATTTAATATTTTTTATTGGAATTCATAAAAAATAACACATAATAAATTATGTCTCCTATAAAATACAAATAATTATAGATTATTATTCTAAAAATAGTCCATATATGCAATAAAAAAGTATTTAAGTATAGTTTCTTCATAAGATTAGAGCTTTAACTAGATCAACATTAATAAAAATAAACATCAACCTTATTTAAATTAAGTCACAAGAACATATATACTTGGTAAATTTTAAATCGTCAGAGGGTATCATATTGAATATATAAAATTATATGGTGGGCTATAAATACCAATAACAGAATAATCAGAGTAAGAATGCTAAATTTGAGACAAATGACATATCATGATAAAATAAAATTGAATATTATCATGGAATAATGGAATAAAAAATATTGTATCATAATATAGTTTTGATAGCCTTATTTATTAATATGTAAAACATTATAACAAGCCCATATGTCATGTATCACTTCTGAGACATCATGAAATTTTGTTCTAGGATAGCTAGTCATTCACCATACATTGTCTCTCATGAAATACAAACATTACACAATAAATTTATATTCTACCTGAGAACACAATTCAAATGTATAAATTTAATTTCATTCACATATATCACATATCGTAAGGAATAATTTCATCAATAAACCATGGATAATGAGAGAAAATTTCCTACAGTAATCATAGAGTCAATAATACCATAAAGGCATGCTCTATTCATAATTATAAACCCATGATAAGGGAATTTTACTTTCATTCATGAAAATACAAATTAAATTATATATATTTGTATATAGTTTTATAAAATTTAATGAAAATTTGGTTGAGAATTCATAATTTAAATGATGGCATGGAAAATAGGGGAATCATTCTGGAAGAATAAAGGGAATATATAAAAAATTATGAAGTGGGTTTAATGAGAGATAATTAAAGAATGTTCTTAATTTCTCACCATTTGAATAGTAAATGTTTGATTATGTAATCGTGAATAATAATAATTTTTTTCATAGGTCTATTTATCATATAATTAATTTATGAAATGTATAATGAAAATAATATCATTCCTTGTATCATTCTTTTAGCATCGAGGATAAATTCCATGAGATATAGGGAGACATCTAAAGAAATCAATTTGTAAATGAAATATGTAGTGATGTGATACTGATCTTGGAAGTGAAATGAATTGTGTGGATAGGTGGTTATTTATAGAAAAAAAAGAGATCCTTTTATATTTTTCAAATATAACATTTCAAGTAATAGGTTTGGAAAAAATCATCTTCCATGGTCCCCCAACATTTTTGGCTCATGGTCTATGAAAATAAAAAAAAAGTTTTTTGTATTTAATTTTTTAGTTATATTTTTGAAATATATTATATTATTATTTTTTCCAATGGGAATATAATTTTTCAAAAAATTATAATTTTTTAATCCTTAATTTTCTTTTCGACTTTGGATCATTTTTTATAGGTTTTGAAAATATGTTTAATTAAATAAAATACATTATATTAATAGACAGACTAATTTTTGTCATGTATGCATCTATATTAATTATTAAAAAATTATTTCATATTTTTTAAGTCATAAAATATTAAAAATTAAAAATTTTTAATTTTAATATTCATTTAAAATTTAAATATATTAATAAAATAAAAAAATTCACCCTATCCTAAAATTGACATTATGATCTAAAATACAGAATTTATTTTATAAAAATAAATTCCTACAAGTGAGGTATAATTAATATAAATTAAAAATATATATTTACAATACAATGGAATTTTTAAGGGAACATATTTTTTAATCACAATAAAAAATCTTGAATTGTGTAATATCAAATGTATATATTTATAATGTGTATATCGAATATAATAACATATTTAAAATATTATTTTAACTAATTTAATTTAATTTTAATCTAATATTTTTCATTCAATTAGGTATTATTATTATCCCAATAATAATAAAATTACTACATTACAACAATCAAGTAATCATCATATAATGAGTAGATCCTAATGGTCAAATTCTCATCTAAACCCTATATATTATTAAATTGCCTCATAATTATTCATTGAATATATCACTTATAATTTTATCAAAATTATATTGAAAATTATTCTTGTATTACTTATGATTTTCAATTTTTATTTTAGTCATTATAGTTGGGGTGATATTTATAGGAGAATTGGGCCCAGTGGATTTTGTTGGAGGTGTAACACCCCGACCCCAGTTGCCCAGAGTCAGTGCATTATTACATAACATTGGCATGATCACAAGAAATATCATGTCTCGAAAGAATGATTAGTTTGCTAGCCTTTGAATAACTAGATACATTCATAAAGTTTACATTACATCATAAAGTGAAAACTACTACAACAACATCTTATCTTCATATCCCCTCATATTATCCTAGAAGGTCATTCATAAATTACTTCTTCACATCCTGGGAAAAATAAAACATAGAAAGGGATGAGATAAAATGCCCAGTAAGGATAACAATATAGAAAAAACTTTCATAAATAAGCATAAACATTTAAGGCAATGTATAACTAAAACAAAAGCCTTTTAAACTTGATGTTCAGCATAATATGGAAGAAATAAAATTAAATAATTCCATTTACTTATTCACATGGATATTATACAAGTCAAATAATCACATGCAAAATCAATAACCACTTTCATAATGATGGAATACATAATGCCAAACTATCATAACCATGTAGCCAAGGCCTCGTGCCAAGACTACAAATATGATTTTGTCAAGTCTTAGTTCCAAGACACTAGTTTGTCTCTTGAGACCCACTGATGCATGTAGGTGCTATAACGAGCTCCACCCATCACTTATTAAGTCCATTTCATTCCTTATATGAACAGGTTTAGACCAAACATAAACAGTCGTATTAAAACTAGAATACAAAATGTCAGTACATTCTCCACAAACCATGAATGGTATAAAAATAACACATCCATAGTCAAACATATCACAAAACCATCAATACAATATGGATGTTTTGTATCATAATAAATCTACTTTAAATAAGCTTAAAATCAATCAATGGATGCTGACATAGTTGAAATCAAAACTATTTGAGAGAAATATATATTTTTTGAATTCATTTAAAAGTCACATAATTATAAAAGAAATATTTTAATCTGAAAATATTCATATAATCTTTTAAGGGAAGCTTCAACCATTTATAATGGCACAAAATAGCCGCACCCGCCATAAAAGTTAAACAATAATTCTTTCCTTAATTCTGTCATAAAGGTTAAAAAAGGACCTTGTTTGGAAAACGACAGAAAGATTCCTTTATAAACTTCTTATAAAAAGTAAAACAAGGGTATAAATGACTTTAACACATATTATGTAAAATAGTAAGAATGTTTTGAAATACATTTTTAAGAAATATGGATGTGGATGATAAAGAGATCCTCGTAGATAATTATGTATAAACAACCTCGGATAATGAAGATATTGTGAAACAACCCTTACCAATTTGGTAACATAAGAAAATGACACCCCATGAAAGAGGTATCATAGAATGAATATGTAAATACACATAAATTAATGTGTATTACATAAAGAATACAATTATGGGCAGTACATACACCACACAAAAGGTAATAGTGGCAATATGGCATGAATCTCACAGGAATAAGGAGTGAGATTAAAACCCCTTACCTTTTACTTTTCCTTAGACAATGGTATGTTAACCATATGTATAAAAGCTAAAACATTGTTAATAAATTATACAATAACTATATACGTAATTATGATTGCATATATGATCTTATAATAATGCTTTGTTAATAATACTTTAGTATTATCATCGTTTTGGGTGTTAACTTACTCATTTTCTTTTATATGTTTTGTTATATAAGTCGTGTTTGTTATGGATTGGTTGTATATTATTCATTTCCAGAATTATATAAAGTTCTTAAACATTACTTTTAATCATAAAATGAGAATTAGTCTTGAATGGATACGATGGGGAATGAATCTCATCACATTTGTGGAGACGGTAGTCCGTACATACGCACGAGCGACAATATCATTATTCTGATATTAAAACAATATATAATTGGATGGTATATCATATATACAGAATCATTATCATTTCATATTTATTATTTACATGAATTACACATCATTATTTTACACATCTGAATAATAATTTGTTGAATAACAATTACACCATGACGTGGAGACGGTAGACCGTACGTATGGACGTATGGTGACATGTCATTCAAGGGATGGATAGAATAATGAATTTGGTTGTTCCATATTTATAATAACATCACAGTATATAGAAGATACTGGATTTATTATTTTATAATGGAAACAACAAGGAAATAAGAAGTTGAATAAGAAAGGAACTTGAAAGAGGGTGGTGAAATCATTACCTCTTCTTTGGGTTCTTCCTTTTTATATGTTCAAAAGGGATCCTTAGAATGGCTTTCTGACTAAAGAAATGCCTATATGATTAAGGGAGGATAGTTGAGAGGGTATTTGGGAAGAGATTGGCTGAACCAAAAGGCTTTGAAGGTATGAATTTGAGATAAGGGGGAGTGCCCATTTATAAGAGGGGTGAGGGGCACCTTTGGAAAAAATAGAAATATTATTTTATAATAAATTCATATTCGGTTTCTAATGGCTCCAAAGTGGATTATTCAAATTCTAAGGTGGGGATAGGTAAAAAAAAACTCAACCAATAGATTTTAGACAATTTTGGGTCAAATTATTAACCTTGTATTTTAGTTTTAACTCTTAATTAATTAGTTTGACACTTACCATGTCACTTTGTATTTTTATATAATATAGTTAATAAACGTACTATACAATATTTGTTTTAAAAATTCTTTTCTGTCAATTTTGACACTATTTGGTATTTTATTTTTGTTAAAATCATAACAACATGATTACTTCGAACAAACATAATTACATCAATATTAACATGTCATATTAAGTTATAAAATTCGTGGAATTCATTAAAAGTATCAAATTATATTTAATTGGGTATTTATAATATCAATTATTTTTATATTCCACTAATTAGGAAAGTACTGCATCACCATTGTGTCATAAATAAATTAAATTATTTATTGTCTAAAAGTTATAAATAAAATACCATTATGTAGTAAATCTTTTAGCTTTGTAATAAATATTTACAATCGAATTTATCTTATGTATAGCCCTATATTAAATATGTATTAGTTATTAAACTTTGATTTTATCTCTTTTAACTCTTCTTTGAATTAAATAATATTAAATGTCCTAATCTAATCCAGGTGGACCTAAATGATAATATTTTATTTCTAAGGCTGCTTTGGGTCGAGATACACTTGTCCAACAGAATTATAACTTGTGTTAGGGTAATATTAATATCGTTTTTACCCTTAATTACCCTATTTACTTTTAACAGTGGTAAATAAAAGTAAAAAAGTTACTATTCAACAAAAAATATTTTCATCTCATTGATCCAAATTTTACTCCTTGAGATTAACCATGTCTCTCAGATTTTCAAAATTCCACTCACCGAAGCGTTAAAATTAAGTTTTATGTGAATTTCTAAATTCTCATAGGAGGTCGTTAAAAGACGTTGAAAACATCAATAAAATATTTATATATCTAAAATTATTCTAAAATAACTCCAATGAATTACATTGGACTTATATAGGTATTATGTATCTATTTTGACCTCAATTAAATTTAAATAAAATAAATAGTTATTTAAATAAAAATTCGGTTTTAAACTATAACTCAATGTTTTTCACTATTCATCAAAAATTGAATGTTTTCGGAAAAATACCCAAAATTTACCCTAAGCTAATTTCGATATTCCAAATCCTTAAATGAATTCCATTTTAAAAGATAAAATATATAAAATTTCAAAAAGTTGGTATTACTATTCATAACAGATAGTTTGATTGGTTGTGGTGTGTCTTAGAACTCGAAGTTGCGTACAACACATGCTGGTGTATTATTCAAAGAGAAGCGTACCGTAGAAGCTTGGGGTGTTACATTCTCCCCTCCATCAAATAATATAGTCCTCAAAATTTCTAGAATACTACTGCATGAAAATTATCTGGTGGTTCTTCATCATAAGTTCCTTGGGTTCCCACATTACATCTTCCATATTATGGTTTCTCCAAAAAACTTTTACCAGATGAGTCGTCCGGTTTCTTAGTACATGTTCTCTCGTATCAAGAATCCGGAAAGGATCTTCGCAATAAGACAGATCGGGTTCCATTTCTAATTCTTCATAGGTGAGTACATGCTTTGGGTCAGGCATATATTTCCTCAACAGTGATATGTGGAACACATCGTGATCTTTGGAGAGACTTGGCGGCATTTCCAAATTGTAAGCTACAACCCCAATTCATTCTAGAATTTCGAAAGGTCTGATGTACCTGGGACTCAATTTACCCTTCTTATCAAATCCTATAACTCCCTTCCATTAAGATACCTTCAAGAAAAAATTATCTCCTACCTGAAATCCCAAATCCTTCCTTTGGTTATTGATATAGCTCTTCTACCTACTTTGAGCTGTTTTGATGTGGTTTTGGATTACCTTCACATTTTCCATTTTTCCCCCCACCAGTTCTGGGCCTACATGTTTTCTTTCTCCAACCTCATCCCAACAGGTTGTTGTGTGACATCTCTTTCCGTATAACGCTTCATATGATGCCATCCGAATACTTGAATGGAAGCTATTGTTATAGGAAAATTCTACCAGAGGTAAATATTGATCCCACATACTCTGAAAGTCAAGTGAGAAAGATCTCAAAATGTCTTATATGGTTTGAATAGTATGTTTCTATTGTCCATCTGTTTGATGGTGGAAAGCAGTGCTCAAATGAAGTTCAGTATCCAAGGCCTTCTGATGAATCTTTCTGAATCTCGATGTACAATGGGGATCTCGATCCAAAACAATCGATAGTGGTACATCATGAAGTATCAAAACATCATTAATATATAGTCTTTCTAGACGTTCAAGTGGTAAATCTTCCCTTATAGCAAGAAAATGTGATGACTTGGTCTGACGATCAACAATGACCCATATTGCATCTTTCCTTCTAGGAGTCTTTGTTAGTCCCATGACAAATTCCATAGTGATATTATCCCATTTCCTCTCAGGTATGGGAAGAGGTTTCACGACTCCTCCAGGCTGTTGCCTTCCCGCTTTCACTTTTTGGAAAACTATACATCTTGAAACAAAATCAGAAATCTCCCTCTTCATGTTTTCCCACCGAAAATGTTCCTTTAAATCTCTATACATTTTGGTGCTCCCATGGTGTATATAGAAATTGGAACTATGAGAATTGTCTAAAAATTCCATTTTTAAATCAAGTATATCGGGAACACAACATCTCTTCCCATATTTCAAATTTCCTTCTTCATACACAAAGTCTCTCAATCTCCCATCATTCACATCTTTAATCTTATTTTGAAATTCTTCATCATTAGTCTGAGAACTCATAATTATTTCTAGTAATTATGGTTTGGAAACCATTTGAAATAGTACGTATGTTTCACCTTTCATGGTTATTACCATGTCCATCTTCACTAGATATAGAAAATTGGATCCCATTAAATTCTCATATTGTTCAAAACTCCATGATATTTTCTGGTCAAAGAATCTGCCACTTTATTTTCCTTCCCCGGGTGGAAGTGTATCGTGCAATCAGAATCATTGAGTAATTCAAGCCATCTCCTTTTCCTCATGTTGAGTTCTTTTTTTTTGTTAAAATATACTTCAAACTATTATGATCAGTATAAATATCATATTTTTCACCGCAGAGGTAGTGTCTCTATATCTTCAAAGCAAAGATCACAGCTTCTAACTCGAGATCATGAGTAGGGTAGTTTTACTCATGAATTTTCAACTATCATGATGCATAGGAAATAACCCTATCATTCTTCATAAGGACACAACCAAGTCCATTCTTCGATGCATCACTATAAATAACAAACTCATCATTACCCAATGGTAGAGTCAATATAGGATCATTGACTAATATTCTCTTCAGTTCATCAAAACATTCTTCACAATAATTTGTACAATAAAATTTAACCTCTTTACATGTGAGCTTTGTTAATGGGTTAGCCAACCGGGCAAAATTCTGGACGAAATGTCAATAATAAACTGTTAAACTAATAAAACTATTTACCTCAGTTATACTCATAGGTTCTAACCATTCTAGGATTGCATTGGTCTTAGAAGGATCAACATAGATTCCATCTTTAGAGAAAATATTTCCAAGAAAAGAAATCTCCTGAATCCAGAATTCACACTTACTAAAATTCCCATATAATTCATGTCTTCTCAAAGTCTTCAGAATAATGAAAAAGTGATTTTCATGATCTTTGTATCTTTTGGAGTACACCAAGATATCATCAATAAATAGCACCACAAAAACATCGAGATATTCCTTGAAATCTCTATTCATTAGATCCATGAATACAGAGGGTGCATTAGTCAGCCCAAAAGGAATTACTATAAACTCGTAATTCCCGTACCTGGTTCAGAATTATTTCTTCGGAATGTCTTCCTTCTTCACACACAACAGATGGTATCAATATCGAAGGTCAATCATTGAAATGTATTGAGCTCCATACAGTTGGTCAAATAAATCATCAATGCGAGTTAGGGTATACTTGTTCTTTATTGTTATAGCATTGATCTCCCTATAGTCGACACATAACCTTATAGATCCAGCATTCATTTTAACAAAAAGAACAGGGGATCCCCATGGAGAAACACTAGGGTGAATAAATCCCTTATTACTAAATTACTCTAGTTGTTTCTTTAGTTCCACTAATTCTACAGTGGCCATTATATTTGGGGTTTTCGATATAGGCCTTGATACAGGAATTAAATCAATGGAAAAATCAACTTCTCATTCTAGAGGATGTTCAGGTAAATCTTCTAGAAACACATCTACATATTCTTTCACAATAGGTACACACTCTATTTGAACATTCCTTTCCTCAAAAATAGCTATTTCATTCTCTTAATCACCGATAATTGAATTTAGTTGAGCTACTGGGGGTGGATCTAGATAAGAATTAGATGGTGACGAATGTGCTAAAAAAATAAGGTGTTCTTTATCATCATCATGAAAAATCATAACCTCCTTCTTCTTACAATAAATATTCTCATCATGGTCTGAAATCCAATCCGTACCGAGGATTATATCAAACTAAATCATATTTATGACAATGAGATCAGCGGATAAAGAACATTTATGTGCTCTAATGTGGACTAATTCACAAAACATTTGTTGTAATGATACATTCCCATAGAAATTTAACTGACAACTCCTTTGTTAAATCAAATTGGAAATATCTAATTTTCATAGAAAACTGGGAAGATATGAAACAATACGATGATCCAGAATCAAATAAACCATTCTCTAAAATTGAGGAAACCATTAAATTACCTGCCACCACATCTTTCGGAGCTTCTACCTCCGCAGTAGTGATAACCTAAGCTTGGCCTTGATCCCTTGGCCTTTTCTGAGGAATGTTCCCCTAACGCTTAGGACATTCAATTGAATAATGTCCCATATCCCTGTAATTGTAGCATTGGACATCGGTAACTTCCTTCTTCCCCTTAAAATCACGAGCTTGGTGGCCTTTTTCACCACACTTGTAACAGACTCTGATTCCTTTTAAGAAAGTACTGGGGTGTTTCTTCCTACATTTACTGTAGTATGGATATTCAAATATTCCATTCTTCCCCTTATTTCCATTCCCAAAGTGATCAGGAGATCTCTTCTTCAACTTCATTGCTTTAAATTCATAAGACTTAGAGAATTCCTATTATGTCTTGATTGCACATGAGACAATATCTTCGTACTATGAGAAGGTTTGTGAGTCTAATTATCGACCAAGAAATGGTTTTAACCCATCAAAGAAATGATCAATTTTAATTATTGGATTACATATATAATCTCCAGCATACCTTACTAACCTCATAATGTTAGCCTCATACTTTGCGACATTCTCATCCTCCTTTTGTCTCAGACTCAGAAATTGCCTTTCCATATCTGCTCGATGGTCACTAGAAAAGAATTTTCTAAGAAAAGATCTTTGAACTCCCTCTATTACATATTTGATACTTCATCATCTTCCTTTGTGTTTTGTATCAATGACCACCATTGATCAACATTTCTAGTGAGGTGGTAAACTTCCATGATAACTTTTTCCCTTTCAATACTCCCCAAAGTCTGAAATATTTTGTCTAGGGAACTTAAACATTGCCCAACAACCAATGGATTTGTACTCCCATTGAATTTTAGTGATTTTTTCCTAATGAAGTGATCTAACATTGATCCTCTACACTGTGGATCATGGTTCTCTATACGGGAAAGTTTATTATTCATAACCTGAGTGAGTTGTCCCAGTATGGTGATAAGATGATCAGAAATAGTTACACCACTAGCTCCACTATAATTATCTTGAACAGGAGGGCAATCCCTACATGGTTTGCGTGCATTGATACAGTTTTCATTTCATCCACTAGGTTCCATATTTAAACAATGGCATAAACTAGATTAGTTTATGAATCAAAATAAATTAATTCCATACTTGTAAAAAACTTAACATATATTGAACTATTTATGGATATAATCCATAATCATAAAAATGTTTTCTTTGGGAAGTGTATACTCATAAACCCTTCATAATGGGTTGTAAAGAAAATGAGAATTATCCTAAGCATATCCCCCAAGAGTGTCGTAGCCCAGAGTACAGTAAGGCCTATTGTTGTGCACCAGTTCTCGTTCGAGTCTAGCTCAAAGCGGTGTTTTCGGGTTTTACCCCTAGGTACATCTGTGCTAGAGCTGCCTCCACCTTCTCATATCTAGACAGGGATGTATTTCTCATAAAACTCACAAAATCTATACAACACCAAAATTATAGGAAGTCCTTCTATACTAATCCTCAATGTCCATCTTAGGTCTATGTGCTCTAATCAGAATTTATCTAAATCTAGCTTTCAGGGTTTGTACTAAACTTCCTCTAATACCGACTGTAATGCCCGACCCCAGTTTCCCAGAGTCGGTGCATTATTACATAACATTGTAATGATCTCAAGAAAGATCAAGTCTCGAATGACCGATTAGTTTAGTATCCTTGGAATAACTAGATACATTCATAAAGATTACATTACATCATAAAGTGAAAACTACTACTAAAACATCTTGTCTTCATATCCCCTCATATTATCCCTACAGGTCATTAACAAATTACTTCTTCACATCATGGAAAAAATAAAACATAGAAAGGGGTGAGCTCAAATTCCTAGTAAAGATAAAAATATAGCAGAAACTTTCATAAATAAGCATAAACATTTAAGATAATGTATAACTAAAACAAAAGCCTTTTAAACTTGAACTTCAACAAAATATGGCAGAAATAAAATGAAATAATTCAATTTACTTATTCACATGGATATTATACTAGTCGAATAATCACATGCAATATCCATAACCACTTTCATAATGATGGAATGCATAATGCCAGACTATCATAACCAAGTAGCCAAGGCCTCGTGCCAAGACTACAAATATGATTTTGTCATGGCCTCATGCCAAAACATTAGTTTGTCTCATGAGACCTACCGATGCATCAAGGAGCTACAGCGGGATCCACCCCTCACTTATTAAGTCCAATGCATTCCTCATATGAACAGGTTTAAACATAACATAAACATTCATATTAAAACTAGCACACGAAATGTCATTACTTTATCCATAAACCATGAATGATATAAAAATAACACATCCATAGTCAAACATATCACAAAACCATCAATAGAATATGGAATATTTGTATCATAATAAATCTACTTCAAATAAGATTAAAATCCATCAAAGGATGCATACATAGAAAGAAATCAAAACTATTTGAGTGAAATATCTCTTTTTTTAAAATCATTTAAAAGTCACATAATTATAAAATAAAACATTTACATTGAAAATATTCTTATAAGATTGTATGGGAGGCTTCTACGATTTTATAATGGTGTAAAATAACCACACCCGCCGTATAAGTTAAAAAAACATTCTTACCTTAATTTTTTCGTAAAGGTTAAAAAATGACCTTGTTTGGAAAATGACAGAAAGATCCCTTTTTAAACTTCTAATAAAATGTAAAACAAGGGTATAAATGACTTTAACCCATATTCTGAAAAATAGTAAGAATGTTTTGAAATACATTTTTAAGAAACATGCATGTGGATGATAAAGAGGTCCTAGTAGATAATTACGTATTAACAACCTCAGATAATGTAGAGATTGCGAAATAACCCTTACCATTTTGGTAACTTATGAAACATACACCCCATGATTGAGGTATCGTACAATGAATATGTAAATAAACATAAATTAATGTTTATTACTTAAATAATACAATTATGGGCAGTACATACACCACACAAAAGTTAATAGTGGCAATATGTCATGAATCTCACGGGAATATGGAGTGAGATGAAAACCCCTTACCATGTACTTTTCCTTATTCGATGGTATGTTAACCTCCTGTATAATATTTAAACATTGTTATTAAATTATACAACAACCATATACATAATTATGATATCATATATGATCATCTAATAATGTTTTGTTAATAATACTTTAGTAATATTGCCGTTTCGGGTGTTAACTTACTCGTTTTATTTTATATGTTATGTTACATAAGTCGTGTTTGTTATTGATAGGTTGTATCTTATTCATATCCAGAATGATATAAAGTTCTGAAACATTACTTTTAATAATCAAATGAGAATTAGTCTTGAATGTATACGATGGGGAATGAATCTCGTCGTCCTCATGGAGACGGTAGTCCGTACGTACGCACGAGCGACAATATAATTCTTTCGATATTAAAATAATATAAAATTGTATTGTATTTCATATATACAGAATCATTATCATGTTATATTTATTATTTACATGAATTAAACATCTTTATTAAACACATCTAAATAATAATATATTGAATAACAATTACACCACGACGTGGAGACGGTAGGTAGTACGTAGGCACATATGGTGACATGTCATTCAAGGGATGGATATAATAATGAATTTGGTTGTTCCATATTTATAATAACATCATAGTATATAGAAGATACTAGAGTTATTATTTTAGAATGCAAACAACAAGGAAAGAAGAAGTTGGAGAAGAAAGGAACTTGAAAGAGGGTGGTGAAATCATTACCTCTTCTTCGGGTTCTTCCTTTTGATATGATCAAAAGGGCTCCTTATAATGGCTTTCTAACTAAAGGAAGGACTCTAGGATTAAGGGAGGATCGTTGAGAGGGTATTTGGGCAGAGGATGGCTGAACCAAAAGGCTTTGAGGTATGAATTTTAGAGAAGGGGGAGTGCCATTTTATAAGTGGGGTGAGGGGAACCATTTGAAAAGCTAGAAATATTATTTTATAATAAATTCATATTCGGTTTCTAATTGCTCCAAAGTGGATTATTAAAAGTCTAAGTTGGGGATAGGTCGAAAACAACTCAACCAATAGGTTTTAGGAAAGTTTGGGTCACATTAATAACCTTACCTTTTATTCTTAACTCTTAGTTAATTAGTTTGACACTTACCATGTCACATTGTATTTTTATATTATATAGTTAATAATCTCTCTATATAATATTTGTTTTAAAAACTCTTTTATGACAATTTTGACACTATTTGGTATTTTATTTTTGTGAAAATCATAACAACATGATTAATTCTAACAAACATAATTACATCAATAATAACATTTCATATCAAGCTATAAAATTCGTGGAATTCATTTAAAGTCTCAAATTATATTTATTTGGGTATTTATAATATCAATTATTTTAATATTTCATGAATTAGGCAATTATTGAATCACCATTGTGTCATAAATAAATTTAATTTTTTAATGTCTAAAAATTATAAATAAAATATAATTATGTAGGAAATATATTTAACTTTCTAATGAATATTTATAATTGAATATATCTTTTTTTATAACCCTATATTAAAAATGTTTTAGTTTTTAAACATTGATTTTATCACTTTTAACTCTTCTATGAATTAAATAATAATAAATGTCCAAATCTAATCCAAGTGGACCTAAATGATAATATTTTATTCCTATGGTTGTTTTTGGTCGAGATACACTTTTACAATATAATTAGGACATGTGTTAGGGTAATATTAATATCGTTTTTACCCTTAATTACCCTATTTACTTTTAACCGTGGTAAATAAAAGTAAAAAATTTACTATTCACCAAAAATTATTTTCATCTCATTGAACCACATTTTACTCCTTGATATTAAACGTGTCTCTCGGATTTTCGAAATTCCACTCATAGAAGCGGTAAAATTATGTTTTATGTGATTTTCTAAATTCTCCTAGGAGGTGGGTAAAAGACGGTGAAAAGTTCAATACAATTTTTATATATCTAAAATTATTGTAAACTAACTCTAATTAATTACATTGAACATATATAGGTATTATGTATCTATTTTGATGTTAATTAAATGTAAATAAAATAAATAATTATTTAAATAAAAATTCGGTTTTAAACTATAACTTAGTGTTTTTTCACTATTCATCAAAAATTGAATGTTTTCAGAAAAATACCAAAAATTCACCCTAAGCTGATTTTGATATTCCAAATCCAAAAATTAAGTCCATTTTGAAAGATAAAATTTATAAAATTTCAAAAAGTGGATATTACTATTCATAACGGCTAGTTTGATTGTTTATGGTGTGTGTTAGAACTCGAAGTTGCGTACAACACACGCTACTGTATTATTTAAAGAGAAGCGTAACGTGGAATCTTGGGGTATTATAGTAGGGTTATCATTATTTTTTCAAGTAAATAAAAAATTATATTAATAAATTTAGAAAAATTTCTAATTAAATATATTATAAACTGAAATGAAATATTCAATGCGAAACATGAGTTCGTTTAGTAATAATAATTATATTTTTTCATTTATATTTTTAATCATTAAAAATATTCCAGGAAAATTCAGTTCATACAAAATGATGAAAACAAATGAGGCTACATCTACTCCATTATTTTTGGTTTTCATGTTATCTATTTATATTAATTATTCCAATAATTTATATTGACTAGGTGTTTTTCTATATTTTTTATAAATTTTTCTTTATGATATAATACCAACAAAAGTTTCCCAAATAAATGAGTTCCTTAAAAAATTATACCACATTTGGAATCAGTAAATGTAAGGGATCTGGTATATACATCCATAAGATGGATATGTGGAACACATTATATACATGACTTATGATTTGAGGGATTAATAGGAGAAATGCCATTTTTCTATTGTGATCAAGAATATCAATGTGTCCAATTTATCAGAGAAATATATTTCCCATAATCAAAAAACCACATGAATCTCAACCTTCGAGATATATTTAGTAAAAAATTATCACCAACCTAACACTCAAGTATTAATATGATTCATCATTTTACTATTCTAATATTTTTTTGAATGTTATTAACCATATTATCCATTTATTTTACTAGTTAATATCCTTATATATTTTGTTATCTTACTTCATCCCAAAATGTTGGTGTTCTGAATTTATTTCCAAAGTGATTTTCTTATGGATCAGTTGAAATTCCCATGTGAATGATATTATTTTCAGTGAATTATAACAATGGAATATAAATATCCTAGTATCATTTTAAGTCCTTATTAAATTATATTATCATTTCCTCATGTTTCTAGATAGTCCATTCAGATTAAAAATTAGTGTGGGAGTGATAGGTTATGTTGGAGTTCAATTTTATTTCTAGATCATATCGGTGATTAAACTGGAGCATTAATGATAAACTTAGAACTCAATAATAAAAATTCAAAAATTTGTTCCCGAATGTATTACCACTAACCTTTTGTAATTCATTACATGTTTATTAAGATAGAAATTATATAGAAAAAAGGTTAGTAGTATTTATAATGATGACCACCACAAACCATCAGTCATTATTAACTTTCAATCACTTTTGAAGGCTAGTTATTCAATCCATTGCGATGTACATTAATTTTTATGAAGGAATTTGTTTTGTGTTCTTCAGACCCTTGTGATTTTTTATTTCTACCTTATGTTTTGAGATACCACATAATTTGGTTTATATTATTCAATCATCATCATCATTTTCTATCAATAATAATTTTTTCATATTTCTCAATACATTATTTACTTCCCTTGGTAGATATATAATGTTGAGATATGAGCATTAGTAAATATATCCGAACGGATTTGAAGATATGATGATGTGTGTAGTCATGACCTATATTTTCTAACTCATTTTTCATCAATGTTTAACTCTGATGCTTTCCCCTTTATTATAGTACCCACCATCATTTGAATCTTTATTACATCCCAAAATTCTTCTTTACTCGTATCCAAAATAATTGGTTGTTCAATTAGTTGACCAATGTAGTATACAATCCCTTCATTTATGATTATCATGTTAAACATTTATATTTCTAATAGGACACAATCATCATAAAAAATAATCATGAATAAGATTAAAATATAAATTATACTAATATCATCTTGATCTTTATATTATTTTTCAAGATGGTTGTGGATTGAGAAGTCATGATATTTTACCTGATTTGACCATCTACATCAGTTCATAATGATCTACTTCTATGTGAATATATACTAAAGAATCTTATAATCAACATATATTTCACACTTCTCTCCATGGTTATAATCCTTCAAAATATATCAATACTTTTATTATTACAAAAACATCATGTCACTCATTGTATAATTCTATTCACGCACCATAAAATATCAACAGTCAAAGGAAATCTCTTTATCATTTTTTATGAAAACACAACCAATAAGCATCATTGAAAATCACTATAGATCGAAAATATGTCTTCATATGTTGGTAATGAGATTATATGTGTTATGAAAAACCCATTTTTAAACCACTTGAAACACTATTATCATTTATCTGTCCTAATAAAAATCATACCCTTTCATGTCATCTTCTATAAAGTGTTTGACAACCATGAAAATTGTATCACTAATCATAGATAGTACCCATATAATCTTATATAAAAATAGAAATATGTTAATGATTATACAATTTATCATTCCTCAACCACCTTTACCGATGAAGGATTCAAATATATCGACTTTATTATGATAACATTATCCATGAATGCAACTTATTCCATCTAAAACACTCATATAATATTCTTTGAATATAATTTTTCATTTCTCAATGGCATAAAAATAATTTTAAAATACTATTTATAATTCTCCATTCATTTAGAGTTATTGATAATATCATCTGTAATGATTACCATTATTTATTTAAGGTTATCCATAAATATTATTTTAATTATGTCCATGATGATTGAAATGAAATTAATGAGTCTGAATGGAAACATTATGAACTCATAGTGCCCATACGGTGTAAAAAACACAGTCTTGTGAATATCCGGATTAATATTTTATTAATGATACCTTGACAAATGTTCCAAATTAGATAAGTATTGTGTCCCATGAATCTGATCAAAAAAATTTATCAATCAACGGATGGGGATACTTATTCATTACAACGATAACTATAAAATAACATTAATCAATACATAGACACATTGAATTATTATTTTTAAAGATGTTCAGTCTATCGATTGGGATGCCCTGAGGTTTATGAAAAAAAATTCCTTATTATCATGAAGATTATTATTATGTTTTTCTAGTTTAATGAGTCACCTTATATAGATGGTTTTGAATATCAATAGAGCTCCTAGTATGATTTCAATTGATAAATCAACCCTCCAAAAATTAGGAATTTTTAAATACTATTCATAGAATACATCTACAAAATCCATTATAAATAAAATGTATTGATGTGTGATCCTCAAATACGTCTAAAAAATTTGATCTGTATATTCTTACTCAAATTCAAATAATATCAATGTTTAAGAATTAATTTATAAATGATCTTTATCCGCCCTCTAACACTTGTATAAATTCAGCGAATAATTAATGAAATTAAAATCGATAACCTTATCTAATAAATTAATGTTATCTTTATATAACATTATCCAATTTATACCATTCATAGCGTACAAATATAATAAATTGAGTATGAAAAGATTTAACAATAGATTTAGCTCAAAAATATTTACTGGTAGGAGTTATTAGCATTATATGTGATTAATTTATCCATTTTCTATTCTTACTTATATCTCGACATCCGTGTTTTGAGGTGCGGTTTTATTTTGTATACTAAAAACCCATGATATGAAATAATGCATGTAAAATAAAAATCAGAAAGTATGTTCAATATTCATAAATTAAAAATCAGTATACCAATAACCACATCATTTTCGAGATCCACCATAGTAGTAGAGTTATCATTAATTCGTCTATACTATCTTGGCCATGGATGTTTTTTTTATTTAACATTTATAACCCTTGGTATTTGGAATTAGTTTACATAGTATCAATATTAATTATATTTGAAATTTTAGAAAAAGTTATGAGGATTCATCATAACATTATTTTTTTACATCACATTAGTTGACTTCTTCATCTCAATTCGAAACAAATTATCTTGATTCCATTATTTTCCACCCATGGAATTATTTATTTTCCCCTCAATGTAGTTTCCTGTATTATTTATCCAAAACATATTCAATATAAATGTTTTATTCTCATACCCGTAATAATATTATCCAATAATCCTCTTATGTTAAAATGAATTCCCTTTTTCCTATCTCCTATCCCATGGGAACATATATTGTCACCAATTTAGAACATTATCTTCAAGGAAAGACAAAATATTTACTCATAGTTATCATTGTCTTGAATCAAAAATTATATTCAAATAATCATCTATAACCCAATAAATAAGTATTCATCCTTACATTATAGATTGATAATAAAAACAAAGGCTTACAAAGGAATATTTTTGATGTTTTCATCATAAGAACCGATATATTAATAAACATATTTCATGAGTCCAGGGAATTACCTTTCCAATTATTGGTGAATAATGAAGGGAAAAATTTATTGAAAAATATTTTATTAAATTGTTCTCACTCCATATATTTAATGTTATACTTTGGCTTGATATTCTTTTTCAGTTACCAACATTGCGCAAATTTTCATTCTTGGAGAGAAATGTCCATTGTGAAGATCTAATATTTTAAACATATGAAAATTGAATATTTATTTTCAATGTATTAAATCCATTTTTATATTATTTGGGATTCAGTATATCTACAAATATATGGAGGTATTATTTTTCATAATGGACTCAAACAAAACATATTATCCTTTAGGAGATGGTGGGAGATCCATAGGATTATATTTATTACATATAACATGAGTAGGTATTTCATGTTGTAATATGATGTTTTTAAAAACATCTATCATCATTTTAGTTTTTTAGTGAAATAAAGACATTTACCATCACATATATTTTTGACATTATTTTTACTATTTTAAATTATTTTAAAAAATATAGGAAATTTTTTTAGGATAATTCATAAATTTTTTAGAATGATAACATAAATATATTATAATAATCGAGATTACCCATAAATGTAATATATACCCAAGAATATAACTTTAATTGGTCAAAATATATGATATATATAGAATGTTTTCAACTAGGTTCTCTTACTTATATAGTAAATAATCATATTACATAAAAATAAATGTAAATCATACATAATGGGTTGTAGGATGAATGATAGCTTACCAAAGCATATCCTGGGGTGGTTTAAACAAGGTGTGTATTTTGACCTCTCCTTCATTATCTAAGTGAATATTGAATTTTTAAACAACCATATTTTTTGGGTTATTACCCCTAGGATATGATGTACCATATACTGCATTAACCATTGAATATACAGATTCAGATTCTATTGTTAGGAAACCACACACTCTATACATTAGAAAAAATAGTTTTCTTATATTTATATTTTTACCTAGGGTTTTGAGAGTAATTTATCAATCATAATATATAAAAAAACATGAAAATTCAAAGAAATAAAAAAAAACTAAAAGCTCATTAAAGACTATTTTTATAAAAAAAAATCAAAAAATAAAACCAACAAAAAAATAGTTCTTCAATATTTGGAACAATGGACATTGAAATTTGTCAAATTTAATCAAAACTTCATATTGTCTATTTAAACTCAATAATTATATCCTATATGCCATTGATATTCTAATAATTCTTATTATACCCTTGGAAATATAAAAATGAAATGGTTTGTAACGACCCAAATCTGGAGCCCCTCCACTGGTGCCCCGTACCTGGTTCGCCACATGACCTCAAGCACGTTTCCCCAAACGCCAGAGGCTGCCGACTAGCAGAGAAGTCCTTGGTGAGTCAGTGGGGAAACTATGCCCTCATTTGGTAAAGTTTGGAGTGGAAGAATAAGCATAAACAATAGTGGATAAATTAAATACCATGGCACAACTAAACTAAAAGTAAAAGCAATTTCTGATATAATAATGATGCAGAATGGCACTTGTCTCTATAGAATGTAGTAAACAAAACAACGTGATGAAATAAAACTAAAACCAAAATACTAAATATAAATAGAAACTCCAGCAGCATCGTGTACCAAAGCCCAGTCCCATGCTCTCCAGCTCCGACTAGCAATGAAGTTTCCGAGGTAGAAGGGCCACAATCTATACCTATACCTGCAACAATATAATCTGTTTGGGCCAAAAAGCAGGACCCAAACAGGGTGTGAGACTAATCCTAGTAGGCAACCACCACAAGATTTGTTCCCTACTTTCATTGAGTGATATAAAATAATTAAAGGTAAATAAATGAAGAAAACAATTCTATCACTTACCATTTACATTCATTTAATTATAAAACCAGGAAGAACACGTAAAACCTTCCATTCCATGGTAAATCAAGTAACACAATAGGTATCTAAAAAGACTACCTAACACAAGCAGTACAAACCCAATCTTGTTCTTTGGCTTGGTGGACTCGTCACAACCAACCATCAAAATTCACACTGACTCTATGGGTGGATAAAACTATCATACCCCTAAAATACAATCAATAAACAAGGCACATACACTCTGGGAAGCTCTTACGTTAATTCCCCTATAGTGTTGCATCGATAGCTAAATACTCTATGAGGAAGAACTTACGTCTAATTCCTTTTGTTGTCTCGATGCATGGATAAACTAAGAACACTATTGGGAAGCACAAATTACTTTTCCTGTAGGTCCTATGTATGAAACTAAAACCAACAGACCCTCTAGGGAAGCACTTAATCGTCTATTCCCTCTTTGATCTCTCGCACTAGGTTCTCACAGCCCTGAGCGGTCCAGTCTTGTGTAATCAACTGTTAGCTGCCCTAAGTGAGTTAAACAACTACATGTCTAATAGATACCATGCATCAAAACATTTTAATAGCCGGAAAAACATACAATCAGGGATAATAAGAAACTAACAACTACAATACGGTTTCCTCACAGGAAAACGGTGCTAAACGGCGTTAAACAACAAAACAGATGGAGAAACACCCATGGGGTGATCCTCAAACATGCAACCAAGAATAAATTAGCAGCAATTCATCATAAGCTAGTAAGAAATCTAAGGAAGTTAAACAATAGGATCAAAATCCTAATCCCGTGATACCCAACACATGGGTATCCAGAACTTTTGCAACAAAAACTAAAATAAAATCAACATGGGGCAACAAACCACCTACATCGATCCTCGGAGATCGATGTACTAGAACCTCGGCCTGTGAATCAGCCTAGAATGGAGTAGATCTGCAAAAACATCTAAAAAGTTCAACCTCAGATAACATACATGATAGGAAGAATTAGGAAATGAGGCTAAAGAAGAACAAAGAACTCACCACTACGATTCTTCTGCAATCGATGGAGTTTGATTCGGACAACCGGTGACAGATTAGTGGCTCGGAGAAGAAATTAACACCTTGGAAAATATAGACTGAATTAGGTGGAGAATAATATTTTTTCCGTCATTAGGTGTCACCCTGGGTCGATTAATGAAAAAAAATGTACACGGCGTGTACACTTAAAGTACACGGTGTGTAGTGGGTTATTCGGTACTCTACCAAAATCGGCCTCCACGTCACCCCTACACACTATGTGTGTGACCCGGTCTTGGCCAACCCATGGATTCGAGTGGCCGGGGAGTACACGGCGTGTACTCTGAAAATTTCCAGATTCTCCATTTTCCTTAAAAAGTCCGTAAAAGAGATCCGTACCTGAAACCAAAGGTTTGGGGTCTTACATGGTTGATATCTAAAACCCAATAAGGTGGGTATCAGAATACGTATGATACATTTGAGACAAAATGAATACCACCATAAAATAAATGAATATATTAACATCGAATCATTTTATTAAATACATTATATCCAAATATGAAGACATAAAAGGGATGAGAAAACAACATAAAGCATGATAATACAATCAGAAGTCAAGGCCCACTATAAAGACATCCAACTTACTATGTTACAAAAACCAACCACACACTATATATAGTATCTCATGATATTGAATATTTACTAATGAATTAGGGAAATATTTTGATGAACCCATCATATTTCAATTTTTTTTGTTCTTCACATAGATCGTATATCATAAAAAATAATTTCATAAATAACGTGTGGAATATGAGAATATGTTTCATGTTGAAATCATTAGTATATCATTATCCAAAAGGAGTGATCCATTCAATATTCCCGAACCTTGAGAAGGAAATATAATTTTCATACTTGAAAATAATCAACAAATAAAGTATAAATAAATAAATATGAAATTTAATTAATTAAAATAGCGTTTTTAAACAAAAAAATGGGGTAATGGAAAATTAATGATCTATTTTACAAGCAGAACATGAATACATAATTGTGTATAGAGTAAATTTAATGAGGGATAAATATATTACCCCTTTAATGTTGAATTATTTGAACAAAAATGAATGATTTTGGGAACATAAAACATACTAAATTTTAATTTACAAGTGGTTTTAAAAAAGGAAGTACTTGAATAAAATGAGATATGAAAAGAATATCGTACCATATGTGTCTCTTTCTAAACACATAGTTGAAATATCTCATGTTCTTGTGGGATTTGAATTTTTTTTACTAAGAGATAAAAAGATGTAGAGATTTTATAATGATATTGATATTAAATGAAATGTGGTGTAGAGGTTTTTTATTTTTAAGAAAATAATTAGTATTTTTTATTATTTTTCAAAAACATCATTTCTTTTCCTAGTTTTTGGAAAATTAATTTTCAATTTGTTACTTATACTATTTCCTCATGTTTTATGAAACTCATAGGTGGTTATAAGATTTTTTAGTTTAAAAACCAAAGAATTTTTATTTAAATTTCATTGTAACTGGAACTATAATCTTTCCATAAAAAATTATTTAATATCATTAATTATAATTTTATAATTTATAAATAAATTTTTATTTTTTAAAAATATGTTAATTCATTAAAATAAAATATATACAGGAAATAACATTTTCTATGGATTATCATATATTTAATATTAATTTATTATTAGATATTTATAATGTCAAAAATTATTCAAAAAAAAAAACAAAATTCAATTTAAATTGTTTACTAAAATTTTATTATTTTATAAAATTATTCAAAATTTCACCCTAACCACATTGAGACATGCAGATGTTAAATATAACATGAATTTATTAAAAACTAAATTCTCATTAATGAAAAGTAATTATTTCAATTTAAAATTACATATTTCTTATTAGAAATTATTTTTAAAGGGAAACACATTATTTATTCAATTCCAAAAATCCTTATTTTTATAATAACATGTGTATTGATTCATAAAGTGTATATTAAAATATTATAAAATATTTTAATTATAATTACTGAACTTTTTAATTTACTCAAAGACTTGTATTTAACTATTCTATTGGGTATTATTAATATTCTAATGTTTATATAATGGTCGCATTGTAAAGGTCATATAATGTTCTTGTACCAATCTGATCTTAATACTGACACTACCCTGATCAATATATATATACTCCACCATTATCAAAACTCGTCATCCAATACATCACATACAAAGGATATATGCTTCCTTTTTTTATTTCTATTTTCTTCTTAATGATCCTCATTCTTTTTTTAGTCTTTATAGTAGGATTGATCTTCATAGG
Organism: Viscum album; assembly: GCA_963277665.1. Classification (NCBI taxonomy): domain Eukaryota; kingdom Viridiplantae; phylum Streptophyta; class Magnoliopsida; order Santalales; family Viscaceae; genus Viscum; species Viscum album. Next base: position 1,773,900,952 of record OY728152.1, read on the forward strand.
AGAATTCAGACCTATTTAGTTTTCACTATCGTATTTGTTATCACTTAGTGTTTATATCATTGTATTATTTTTTATTATTTTTGATATTTTTTCACTATGTGTTACAATATTTAAATTATACTTATTATAAAAGCTAATAAAACAAAAAATTAGGAAGAATAGTTCTTCTACCAATGGAAATTATTTTCATGTCATTAATATAGATTATTAGTGTCTGAAAGAATTGGTATGGGTGTGTAATATAAATTAAAAATTATTTATTTTTAGTTATAGATATATTGCATAGTGATTAATACATTGAAAAACACTATAGATATGTGATGTATTGAATAAAAACTATTCATTTATATGTAATAATGGAGATAACGCAATTTCATCACATGATGTTATTTTTATTTTAGAATGGGAATGAAATACCAACATCAATTGGGAATATATTTTTAATTTAATTAATGTAATGGGTGAATGTAACATTAAAGAGTATATAATGAAATTGGCAACATTCATGGGCATTGAATCATCAATATACACCTGAAAGAAATCACATAACAAATAATAGATATTTTTTAAAATTTAAAACATGTTCTCCATTCAGCTTCTAATCTCCAAAATAGTGAAATATTTATTCTTAGTGGATAATGTATAAAATTACGAAATTATGTTAAAAATATTATTTTAATGTATTTTTTAATTGATTTTGATAGTCAAATATAACATATATCCTTCTCATCTAGTGGATACGATCATTCGGGTACATGGCTTATTTTTTTCAAAGTCTTCTTTTTTTTGTTTTCTATAGAACATATGAATATTTATTTTGACCCAATTTCATATAGTAAAAATTCTGTACTTATTTTTTATAATAACATTTTTAGATGTTTTTGAACAACATTGCTTTTATTTTTCATTCATAATTGTATAAAATTTATCATATTATGTTTTAATGATGACTGATAAAAATTAAATTAATTTAAAAAATGTTTTAATTTTTTGTAAATTAACAGACCTCTTTAATTTATTTATTTAGAATAGAATTTTTTATTCCATTGTTTTATTTCTTGTTAGGGAATATAATTTTTTTTCTTGGATGCAAATTCACACTTATTTATTCAATTTATATTTTAAGTTATTTGTTTTCAAGATTTATTTTTGAAACATTATCATATTTTTTGGATGAATTACAATCATTTTAAAATTCATGTAGAAGTGAATCAAATTTCTTAATTCATTGTTGGAGAATCTGGTTTGATTTATATTTCTTTTGTTTGAATATTTTTTACTTGATAAATCATATATAGTTTTTATTTTATTTTTGTTATTTTAAATTTATTCAATATGAACATAATATATGGATGAATTTAATTATGAAAAATGATGCATGGTATAAATATGAAGAATATAAGTTATAACTTATAGATGATGGGGATACATTATAAGAGCATGGAATTCAATAAGGTATAAATCCATCAATATCTAGTTTAAACAAATTTTTCTGACCTACTATTGATACCTAGTGTGGTTATTTAGGAAACAGGGGTACCCAAGGCTTGTTCAGATCCTGGAAACCCAACCAGTTGAAAGAAACAATTGGTTGAACCCTTAATCGAAACTGTGTGTCAAATTCTAAATGGGTTTCTTAGGGTTCAAGTTTTTCCCAAACCATTTACTTAGGCCCTCAACCATGATAATAATGTATTATTTTTTTAGATAATACATATTTAACGGTTTTCACAGAGTCAGTCAAACAGTGTGCATGAACCCTTCAATTCCCTTTTGGAACAATAGACTTTAAACCATTGGCACACTTTTTGGGGAAAAATGTAGACAAACCCTGAAATGCATTAATTTTGTGTAAAAATCTAAAATTACAATACTAACTTATAATTTTTACATGTATTCTTATTTTCAGCATTCTAGTGACAAGATGCCTTTTCTCCCCCATTAGACCTCATCATCCGCTTATAATAGGTTCGTGGATAACATTTTGTTCTGGAATCTGATTCGATATCCATTTATCTCATTGGAAAAATTCTTGTATGATCATCATTCACAATACTCCTTTCTTAATTTGTATTTATCTTGAAAAATTTATTTAAGTCCATTCTCTTATTCCATATTTTCATAGAATGTTTCTATATTGCAATTTTCATATGATCTTGACCAATCTAAATTTCGATACTGGATGAGTACTCCTTTAAATGCATATGGTATATGCTCCATTACTTATCCATCAATATTGAGTTATTTCCAAATAATTTCTTTTATAATATATATTGGTTTCTCAGTTCATTTTACCTACATTTATCCTGTAATTAATTGGTTTCCTTAATTGAAATATTTATGAAAATCTTATGTCCCCATGAATTTTCTCCACCCATTAGGTCAAATGATAAATTTTCCCTTATAATAATAATTTTAAATATAGAAAATCATTTTTAATATGTTTTTTGTTACAACTAGATTGTAAAATTATGAATGAAATTGAAAATTTTGGTGATATATAATGAGAAACACTCTTATAAATTTATAATAAATTGAATAGAGATGATTGGTATGAAAGAATCGTCGAATTAAAAGGAAAAAATGTTATAAAATAGTTATTATTTAATAATAATAAATTATGTATTAATCTTTTTATCATATTGAATAAAATTATCAATAATTAGGTTATAAATGTGAATGGAGACCCCCTTGCATAATATTAAATGTTAATAAAATCCATTATATTAATTTATATGATTGGGAATGGATAACCATATACTATAATATGAACATGGAGAACCGCATATATTCTAATATGGGCCAAACATCCCTTTAACTACTGGTTTCATACTATCATGGAATCCTTTTTTAGTTATACGGGAATGGAATCCCTATTATAGTATATGGGAATGAGATCCATATATTATGACCAATGATCTTAGAGACCCTTATGAACAAACATTAAAGGTAAGGATGATCCATGTGAGATATTATTTAAGGCAATAAAGAACCTTATTTATTATGATACTTGGGAATGATGACCCTTCTTATATAATATGGTCATGGATTCATTATTACTATGATTTTGGAATTAAGACCCTACTGCAATGATTCATGAATAGTGACCCTACTCCTATGATATTGGGTATGAAATCCATTATTCTCATTACATAGAGAATTCCATCCCATGACACATGGGATAACCATGTAACAACTTATGGATGCATAAGTCATGACTCGCATCTAGGACAGTTGCAATATACATATATATGGTTGTTAATATCACTACATATACAGTCCTCGTAAGGGTATATCCCCTATTACTTATACATTGACTATACAGCTTTATACGATGTTGGTATAGTAATATTGGTGTCCTTTTTGAAACATATCTGAGACATTATAGTTGTTATCAATGTTTATCATATATAACCTATACACATCCATATTATATGAATCGAATCGATATTTTTAGAGGCCATTAGTGGTGGCCTATTATATATATCTCAAACCCTATAGGGTCTGATGGTGGAACAGAGTTATATTATGTTGATGTAGGAAGGGATATGTGAAAGTTCCTAATTCTAGATACTTGATTTGCTAATTTCATGGGAGCAGGGAAACAAAAAACCAATCTGTAGTTTGTGTTTCTAATAAAGATAGTCTTATTGATTTTTTTCATTTTGATACATTTATTTCATATCACTCAGGCCTATTCATTTTTTTGGACAAATGAAATATCATCACTATTTATAAGATACATGATGTTAGTTTTTTATTAGTTTTTGGATGCATCACCATCCATTTCTAGTGTTCATTTGTTTATATTTATTTCACTATTTACTATCTAATTTACTATAGTTCTAATCTATTCATTAATGTATATTCTCACCACTATACCACCTTATACCATCATTGTCAGACTGTTTCCTCTACCATATGGGGTTTTATGCTTAAGGAAATGTTGCACACGGACTCGGGCCTCGATTTATGTGGAATTATACTTGGGACATCTAAAAAGTCTATCAATGGTTTCTTTTATTTTGTATAATAATTTGGTAGAATTATAGTGGACATTGAAAATGTATTGTAATTTTGTATTGATATTTTTATAAGAGTAGCTAAACCACAAATAGGGAAATGACAACTTTCATGGGATTCGACATGTTGTTTTTTGGTTTCTTATAACAAATCAATTGATTCCATTTGTGGGTGATGCCCATGAAGGGTGACGTATAATATTATGATTGAGGATTATATTTTATCCATTGAAATATTTGGAAAGTAAGAATCAATCGTTTATCTATTTAGAGACCTTGTATTATTTATATGTCATGAAATAATTCATTCCACATTTACATAAGGGGTTAACTACTTGTAGTTGTTTTTTTCTTTTTTCTAGGTCCATAAATTGTGATACTGAATTATACTTGGACATGATATGTGATTGTTTAGTATAAATGGTTTGAAAATTTTGGTTATTTTGGTGTACATTCTCTAATATACTAGAATATTGGAAACATACAGTTCACCCTTAAAGAAAATTGTTATACAACTGAGAATAAAATAAAATTAAATTTATTGAAAGACATAGTTTCCACCATTAAATAGTAATTTAAATTTAAAATTAATTTTTTTGTCCATATATAAATTAAATATTTACACTTTGATTTCTAGGTCCTCAAACATATAACATAGATCATAACACAGACTCAACTATAATAGTCCAATGTAGGTTTTATATCATGTGTTATATATAGTTTATACTATAAACTAGACTTGGGGCTAGGAATAGACATAAGGGTGTTATTGTTACATAAAAAGGATTGTACATATCTAGTTTTTATTTAAGAATTTTACTATGATCTATACTATCTTATGTATGTGCTTTGTATTATTAGTTTTATTCTAGAATGAATTCATCTAGTCATTTTATAGGAGCGTGGATATGACCATGATCTAGAGGAGGTTCTACCCGGTCTTATAGTGATACCTTTAGTAGTTCCACCAACAAATCCTTCTATTTTCTAGGATTCAAGTGATGATGTCCCATTTTTAGGGGAATATCATTGGATTATGTAAAACATAAAGGTAGATTCACGGATTTACATTTCTATGGGAGTTCATAAGAAGGAATTATAGTAAAATTATCCATATATTTTTGTAGGTGATGAAGGCCCTCATGATGAATAGTTATGGTTGGAGAAAATCTCACCTATATTCAAGAATAATGAGACATCTCATGAGAGGGGATAAAATCCCTATATATATACACTTCATGGATCTTCCAAATGATGATTGGATATTATTACCAAGAATGTCCAAACCATGAAGTGATTTGGATGGATTTCCAATCAAGATCTATGGCTATTTGTCCACTAATACTCAAAGGGATGATCATTCTAGTGTGGTTGGTATCCTGAAGCAAGGTTTTGTTACCATTATGGAATACACATTTTGTTTTACATAACATTATCATTGGATCCTATCTATACGGTTGGTGAGATAGTGAAAAAAAACAAATCTATAATTGTATTGGGAATCCTATCATATATGAGGTTTATTTTTTCTGATTACATATATATTTCTCATATAATTAACCATGATCTTATTATAAATATGAACCTGAGGTTGGAAGACAATGTGAGCCATGAAATCTAATAACTGAGACAATGTAGTGGTAAAATAGTAGTGGGAAATGAAACTATGAGGCTTTTCATGTGGTAAGAGGAATCCATGTGACACACACTAATAATTATCTAATTTTTCACTAGTTTGGGAAGAATATTAATTAGAAGAAATAGTATCTGAGAGACCCTATTGAGTGAAGAGTATTTTAAAGTTTCAATAATTGCCTTCATTTCAAAATTACATTCCCATTTATCCCATGTGGGAGAGGGTGCTTGTCAGCTCCACCATCTAGATTAGCATGATCAGCACTACTCTATGATGAATGATGGAGTTCTATCATCCATACATGTAGATAAAGAGGTCATTGAAGTGGTTTCAAGGGTTCATATATACTTCCTTAGTAGATCAAACCTTCTCTTAATAGTCATGTTTCATCACTATGTTATTTTTTAGAAACTATTAATTTAGTATATCCTATACTAGAATATAATTGTCCTAGGGAATCATCTATACGAGGTAAAATTTTCAATATCCTCTAATAATGTCAGCAATATTTGATATTGGGGAAATGAAACCATTTTATCTCATTATAGATATTTGAAATACATGGACTTGAGATTGATTAATCATAATGATTTATGACACATGATACAACATTTGGTATAAGTTTATAAATTTTATTCTAGTGAAAATAATTCCTCCTTGAGGTATCCCATGCTCAAATCAAAGATGACATATTTTTCCCCAATATGATAAGATTTGACTAAATTCTCATTATATATTACTTGGCCACCTATCACACCTATGTATATTTTTATAGTGATTTATTGTTGTTGAAATCCCTAGAGGGTGGTTCTTATATTAACAATGTAAAGTGAGATTTCCATGAATGTAGATACATAGTAGTGAATATTAGCATAGGTTGACTGATTGACTAAATTGATACCCTTTATATGGAAGATAATTAATAACCTCTAACTAAATTCCACCATTTATTAGATTATCTTAGTGATGTTTTCTAGATGAATTTTCTACAATACCTCCTAAGAGATATGTACAAATTAATATTTGGAAAATTATAGGAGATGCACCAATATTCATTCCTCCTGGTATAATGGATTGTGTAGAGTTGCATTAGATCAAAAGGAATCAATTGGATTTAGAAGCTTTGTTTATTATTTGACCTAGTACATTTCACTATGTATCACTAGTCCATTTTTCAACAAGTGTGGATGAAACCATCATGTATTCAAGGATTATATATATTGAACACGTTGATGGTGAATAAATTTTATCATTTTCCAAATATATATGATATATTTGACCAAATCACATGCGAAAAGGTTTCTAAATGATCTATATATGATTAGGTTATCAATGGGTTTGTATTAGAACATCTAATATTAAACATACAATGTTTCATAATCGGTATGGTTTATATGAATACCTCGTTATGTCATTCAATATTATGAGAATTTTATATGTCTTATGGAAATGAGGAAGTATGGTTATTATCCCTATCAATATTTTATCGAGCTAGTATTTAATGATGTCTTCTTGATTTATTCTCAATCTCGAAGAGACCATCCCACTCATCCTATGTTAATTTTTAATACACTAATTGAGAACCAGTAATATACTATGTTTAGTAAATGTCATTTTCTGGATAAAAAATGTTCACATATTGGTAATATCATGTCATAGGTAGGAGAATATTTTTATTCAGAGTGGGTTAGATCTAGTGTTATGTGGGAATATCCCAATGACATCATTGATATATAGTGTTTCTTAGGGTTGGGTAGAAACTATTGGTGTTTCCTATAGGAATTATAAATCCATATAGAACCTCCATCAAGAATGATTATTTAATTTTTGGATTTTAAATGATTTGAAGCCTTTGATTAGTCCTTTAGACATCTAAATGGGTGATTGGATTCACTAAATGACTCTATTATTCCATTTCCAGGAAGAAGCAATAGATTATATTGTGCTACTTTCAGTTTTTTCTAGGAGAAGTTATCATGAAGGATGATCATGTTGTTGCATATGGTTCATGGAATTTGAGCCACATGAGAGTAATTATGTGATAGATGATATCTTGTTAGAATTTCTTGGTAAAGACTTTCACTATTGGAGTCATTAACTATTGTGAGAGCGTTTTGATGTGATTATGGACCAAAATAGACTTAGGTATATTTTTACGCAGTGCCACCTGATTACAAGGAAACAAAATGGGTTTGAATACATTCATTACTTCTACTTCAATCTTGCTTGTATTTCTATATAATGATATATTATTTCTAATTCTATTAGCATATAGACTAAGAGACATGATGTTTAGGTGATAGTAGAATGTGGTAACTTATGGAAATGATTTACGAGATATAGATAGAGGTGAAGGATTTCCATGGATAATTTTTCCTCACATAGATATTAGTTACCTATTTAATTATAGAGAGTTAAAAGATGATATAATTTTAATATCATGAATTATTAGAAGAACCTCCTATCGATTGGTCAATCTATAGTTACTATATCATGGGTATATATGGGATTATTTTTCTTCTTACAGAAAATATATAGGAGCTGATAATGGAGTTATTAGACTATTAGTAGGTAGAGAACCCATGTTTTTCTAATACGTATCATGATATGTGAAATTAGTATTGGTGTCCTTGAATGATAAGAATTATAGATAGGTTTATCACTTGGTGTTCAACCTATCAGTGTGTAGAGGTGGAACAGAAGTCACATACATTTTCTCTACAATAGTTAATATCCATGAATGGAAATGGAATGATGTAACAGTTGATTTTTTCATCTTCATACTGAGGTCACATCAAGTAATGAGATAGTTATGGTAATTATGGAATGATTGATGAATGTATTCCAAATATTTTATATTGAAGAGACGTCGTCAGTTTATTAGCTTAGAAGATATTATGTTCATGAGATTATATTACTACATGGGGTCCCACGTACCATCTTTTTGTATAGGGACTATCCATTCACATCGAGATTCTAGAAGATGATACAATGGGCTTTGGGCATACATGTTCTTATCATCATATGATTTCCCTGTCAAACTGATGGCTGGTTGAAATGGAAAATACATGTGACTGAGGAAATGATTCGTGCATGCATCCAATATTTTGATGTGTTTTGGGAAATCATATTAATCGTGTCTATTTTTTATATAATAATAACTATCAGAAGATGAATTTGATGGATCTTTATGAGGCACTATATGACATATTTTTCCATTCACCCTTGTGATGTTTATAGTTAAGAGAGGTAGTGTTACAAGGTCCATATCTATTTCAAGAGACTTCAGATATTTTTAATCTTCTTAGTAAGAATATGTATACCACCAATTCTAGAATGAAACATTATGCCTATAACTGTGGAAAACATTTGGAGTTCAGTGTGTGGGATTTTTTATGGGTATAACCTAGACTTGAGCTTAGATTGATACATATATAAGTATACAATCCCCTCCTTATGTTGGGCCATTTATGATCATGTAGAGAGTTAGGATTGTATCCTATTGATTGTTATAACATCTATGGTACAATTATATACAATTTATTATCAACATTTCACAACATTATCCTTATCATGGAGACCCATCTCAAACATTTGATCCTGATTATTTCAAGATAGAATTTTATGCATTTTTTAAGGTGTATCACAAAATAATAATTTAATATATCATGAAGTATCATTGAATATATTCAATCCCATTTGTATGATTTTTATGGAATCATGGACAAATATTTGAAGAGGAATTAGAGTTGGAGGCAGACATACATTCTCAGTTTATTGAGTTACTATTTGATTTCATTTTACTGAGATGGGAATAGAAATATAATGATTAGTTCCTTTAATTTGTGGGGGATTCTGTAAGAAAAATTCATTTTGATGAGGTAGGAATCCATTTATGTTTTGGTCAACCATCAACAATAGGCACACTATGGATACGTAGTTAAGATATGGGAGAAAATGGGAGTCTCGAGCTTGTTTAGATTATAGACCATTGTTTTGTTGATGAAAACACTAGGCCACTTGGTTTGTAGAAACTATGATTCCCAACCTAGATATGTTCTCCTAATGGTGTAGGGAATTTTAGAAGGAATGGATGGGTACAAGTGTTTCCATATTCATGAAACTAGGGAAACATGTTTATGACAACCCTGCTTTTTATTACAACTTAAACATTCTTTATTACATAAAACATCGCTTGATACAACAAAGAAGATGGAGAGGTTTAGTGTCTTTGGGGCTTAGGATCATTACATAAAAACTTTAAACTGGAAATACAACATCCTTATTGAAAACTTCCTTTACATGACTACTACATTCCTTCGTACTTAGCATTGCATGGGATAACCTGAGGACATGCATAAGAAAAGGGTGAGCTATAAAGCCCAGTAAGGGAGTACATAATGAATAACATGAGAAGTACAATACATGTTAGGAAATAGGCATATCAATAGAGCATAAGAGAGACATGAACATAAAGGCATGATAAAGCATGATAATCATAACATGGAAATGTGGCAACAACACTTAACATTGAATTAGCATGAGCCAAGGCTCATTGCACATGGAGCATGAGTAAACCCTCATTGCACTTGAAGCACGAGTAAACCCTCGTTGCACTTGAATTAGCATGAGTAAACACTCATTGCACATGACGTATCATGATACTATACTTTACCCAATGCATTGGAGCGCTATCAGGGCGCACCCTTCTTAAACATTTCATTTCATGCATAAGTGTGCCACATAGATCATAAAACATGGATTCATAAAACATAATCATTTATTCAACGATAAAGGAATGTGGAATTCATACATGAAACTTTACAATCAATAAGTGAATGTGCTTAAATGTGAATACCCTTGATGGAGAAATGGGCATGGTATTCACTACACAATGATATTGGCTTAGAAAATCGGTGTGATTTCGGCAGCGTAACGGCGTGACATAAGAATTCATAAAAAGGATGATGAGAGAGAAAGGGGTTCCTTATCATAATTACATGTAATGGACAGTAAGAAGGTCATATAGATACATGTCCCAACAATTGAAAAGGAATTTAGATTCATGATACAAAAGTATTGCTTGAATATAAAAGAGGAGAAAAAGGTTCCTTTCGGAATTTCGGCATAGTAACAGGTGTACCTGGGAGGCATTTAATGAGAGAGAAAGGAGTATCCCATCATTCAAACAATAAGAGGTCAGTATGGGAGAGGTTCGAAACCATACCCCAACATTCATAAATGAAATTAAAAGGGCAATACAACTTAAAGAAAATTGATAAAAATGAGAAAGGAAGAAAAAACCCTTACTTGGAAGTGTGCTTCCAAAGCCTAGAGAGAGGCTTGTGAGAGGCTTCTTGGGAGCTTGGGGCACCTTGGGAGGATTCTAGAGAGAGTAGGGCAGAGGTTGGACGAACTTCAAGGGCTTTGAGTGAGGAGGAAGTGGGAGCTTGGGTGGGTTTATATAGGAAAGGTGAGAGAATTCTTTATTATTTAGGTTTGGGACCACTTATATTAAAATAATCCAAACCACAAACCATACCATGGTATTTGCCCATGGTTTCTGAAAAAGGAAAGAGGAAAATAATATTTTACAAGGCCAAGGTCCGAACTTATTAAAAAATTAGGGTTGCTTATGTGGAGGTGAGTCACACTCCCATGGAAATTAATTTAAAAAGGCAAAGTGTTGAATAAGTCTTGAGGGCTCCATTAATGCTTTGAAAAGTGAGTCAAACAAACCCAAAACCTCATTATTTTAATGATAAAACACATATTGGCCGAACACAAGGATTATGGTATTTTATTACATCACCATTGGGTCATTATGATGTCATAAAACACATTATATATTTAAATGGTATTTAATTTTTACCCAAAAATTTGACTGTCTCAGAAAATTATGAAAAATTCACCGTTGGATAATTTCGACGTCCTGATTCCAAAAATAATATTTATTTTAACTAAATAATTTTCTAAATATGTGAATTTTCACTTTTAAATTAAAAAACGACATTTATAAAAATTCACGGGTTTTGAGAGAAATGGCTTTCAAACCTTAATAAAAATTTTAATTGCATTCATAAAATTATAAGATCATTTATATTTAATAAAAATTAATTTAATATTAATAATAATATTTTATTAAAATATTATTTAATTCAAAAATCCTTTAATTTAATAAAATATAATTCTTAATTAAATAATAACTAAAAACATCATTTGTACTTTAAAAACTAATTACAATGTATCAAAAATGACTAGAAATTATATTCATTATTATATACAAAAATAATGTACATGAACATGGTGCTACTTATTTGTTACATAACCCCTTAAAATAGCCGCATAAGACCTAAGGGTAAGGTGTGTGATGGTGACAGACTCTTGGGGTTGCTCGGATAACATCGCTCGAGTGGTAATCTCTATCAACTTCATTTTTTCCTGTAGACGATCACGTTCGAGCTTGACTTGATGAAGCTCAGCTTGGGATTGGTCAAGGGCAAAGCCCAAAGACGCCACCTCCTTTCCGAGCTCCGACAAATGGGCTTCGTAAGGGGCAATTCTACTGGATGAGGCCATCGCTTCCTTTTTCTGAGTAGAAAATTGGTTCGTTAAAGCCTTGTATTTAAACTACGCAGATGATCACTGTTCAACGGCTATAAAAGTAACGGTCACAAATCTTAACGTTAAACTAATGAAGTTGACATCTTATAAAAAAATATTTTTCATAAAGAAACATTTAACTGGATCAAGAGGGATTTTCCATTAATGAAACTTTGGGTCGTTACAACATTCCCCCCTTAAGAAATTTCGCCCTCAAAATTTTCCTTTTCCCACACTAAAACAAATGTGGGTAACTTAGCTTCATCATATCCTCCGACTCCCAAGTTGCTTCTTCAAACTTGTGGTTTCTCCAAAACACCTTGATGAGGGGCATTGTATTATTTCGTAGAACTTTTTCTCTACGATCCATGATCTTCACTGGTTGCTCCTCATAAGAAAGATCATCTTCTAATTGTACCACCTCAGAAGAGAGTACATGTGAAGGGTCTGGTATGTACTTCCTTAAGAGGGATACATGGAAGACATCATGAACCTTGGCCATAGTAGGTGGAAGTGCTAGTCGATAGGCCACAGCCCCAACACGATCAAGAATCTCGAAGGGGCCGATGTACCTTGGACTTAACTTCCCTTTCTTTTCAAACCTCATGACCTTCTTCCACGGAGATATGCGTAAAAACACCATGTCTCCGACTTTAAACTCATGGTCTCGTCGACAATTATCTGCATAACTCTTCTGTCGACTTTGGGCTGCCTTGATATTCTGTTGAATGGTTTTCACCTTCTCCACCATTTCTTCGACCATTTCTGGTCCAATCAGCTTACGTTCACCGACCTCATCCCAACATGCCGGTGTTCTACACCTTTTTCCATAAAGGGCTTCATATGGTGCCATTTGGATGCTCGAGTGGAAACTATTATTATAACAGAATTCAACTAGATGAAGATGTTGATCCCATCCTCCTTTAAAGTCCATTGAGCACGCTCTCAACATATCCAAAAGTGTTTGGATAGTCCGCTCGGATTGGCCATCAGTTTGAGGATGATAGGCCGTACTGAAGTTCAGTTCAGTATTCAGAGCATGTTGAAGTCTCTTCCAAAACTTAGAGGTAAATCTTGGATCTCGGTCAGACACAATAGATAGTGGTACTCCATGAAACCGTACCACTTCCCTGATATATATCCGTGCCAGTTGATCCAAAGAGAAATCCTCTCGAATAGCAATGAAGTGTGCAGTCTTTGTAAGACGATCCACAATAACCCGAATTGCATTGTTGCTTTTGGATGTCCTTGGAAGTCCAGTGACGAAGTCCATGGTGATGTTCTCCCATTTCCATTCTGGTATGGGCAATGGTTGCGTCATCCCCTTAGACTTCTGCCTCTCTGCCTTCACTTGCTGACACACCAGGCACTTTGATGTATATTCGGCGATCTCCTTCTTCATATTATCCCACCAAAAGTTCTCTCGGAGATCTCGATACATCTTTGTGCTCCCTGGGTGAATAGAGAAATTTGAACTATGTGCATCATCCAAAAGTTCCTTCTTCAGCTCCGAACTTGATGGGACACATAGTCTTTTCCCAAACCGCACAATTCCTTCTTCATTAACATTAAACTCTGAGAATTTTCCCTTTTTGATAGCTTCCACTTTTTCATGGATTCTCACATCATCCTTTTGAGCATCCTTTAACCTTTCCAAAAGAGATGGTTGAGCAATCATTTGTGAAAGGATTGATGATGTTCCCTTCTTTATGATTCCCACGTCCATCTTCATCAAGTCTAAGAAGATTGGATCCCTCTTAATTCTCATCATTGATAGAATTGCTGGATCCTTTCTACTTAGGGCATCCGCTACCTTGTTCGCCTTCCCAGGGTGGTAATGTATTGAACAGTCATAATCCTTTATGAGCTCTATCCATCTTCTCTGGCGCATATTAAGCTCTTTCTGTGTGAATATATATTTAAGACTCTTGTGGTCAGTATATATCTCATATTTCTCTCCATAGAGATAATGCCGCCAGATTTTCAAGGCAAAGATCACCGCCGCCAACTCCAGATCATGCGTTGGATAGTTTCGCTCATGGATTTTCAACTGTCTTGAGGCATAGGATATCACTTTATCATTCTGCATCAGCACACATCCTAATCCCTTCTTCGAAGCATCACTGAATACCACAAAAAGCTCCCCACTTGTGGGTAAAGTGAGCACAGGTGCAGTGATAAGCCTCCTTTTCAACTCCTTGAAGCTTTCTTCGCATTAATCACTCCAAGAAAACTTTACTCCCTTTCGAGTTAGCTTGGTAAGAGGGTTGGACAATCGTGAGAAGTTTCTCACAAATCGTCGATAATATCCAGCTAACCCCAAGAAGCTACGGATATCAGTTACTGATGTTGGCCTCGGCCATCCCTCAATTGCATCTGTTTTGGAGGGGTCCACAGATATCCCATTGCTTGTGATGATATGTCCCAATAATGAGACCTCCTTCAACCAGAACTCACACTTTCTGTACTTGGCATAGAGCTTCTCCTTGCGCAAAGTCTCCAGTACAGTTTTTAAATGCTCCTCATGGTCCTCCTTGGTTTTGGAGTATATTAGAATATCATCTATAAATACTACCACAAATTTATCTAGGTAATCTCTAAGGACTCTATTCATCAAGTCCATGAATATTTCTGGAGCATTGGTGAGTCCAAAAGGCATTACTATGAATTCATAGTGCCCGTACCTTGTACGAAAAGCAGTCTTGGGGATATCTTCCTTCTTCACCCTTACTTGATAATATCCCGACCGCAAGTCGACGTTGGAGAAGTATTGTGATCCACGCAGCTGATCAAACAAGTCATCGATTCTTGGGAGAGGATACTTGTTCTTTATCGTGATTTTGTTAAGTTCACGATAATCGATGCAAAGTCGCATTGACCCATCCTTCTTCTTGACGAAGAGGACTGGTGCACCCCATAGTGATGCACTTGGGCGTATAAACCCTTTATCCAGATTCTCCTGTAGTTGTTTCTTCAGTTCTTCAAGCTCAACCACAGCCATTCTATATGGAGTCTTGGATATTGGTAGCTCCCCAGGTATAAGTTCAATTGAGAACTCAACATCTCTTCTTGGAGGAAGACCAGGAAGTTCCTCGGGAAATACTTCAGCGAATTCCCTCACAATAGGCATTTCTTCAAGGGTGGTTTCTTCCTTGGACTCAATAATCTGAGCCAGATATGCGTGCTCATAAGGCAGTAATATCCATGCTTTAGATGATGGAGCTAAAGGAGATTCATCTTCCTCCTGACACTTGTAAAGAATCGGGGGTCGATTCTCCATATGGAGTGTGATTTCCCTCTCCCGACAATTTATGTTGGATCTATATAAGGAAAGACAATCCATGCCAAGAATTGCATCAAATTCCACTAAAGGGAGTATGACGAGGTTTGCCGGGAAATTCAATCCACAGATTATAACAGGGGAGGACTTATACTCATGGGATGTAATGATTGCCCCATTTGCCGTACTCACCGACATCTTTACTTCCATGATTTGTGGTGGTGCAGGGATTGTTCTACTAAACTTTTGAGATATAAAAGAATGCGTAGAACATGAATCAAAAAGTACGTTCTCTATTCTTTAATGAATAACTAGCGTACCTGTCACCACTTCGTTGTCGGGGTTCACTTCGGCAGAAGTGATGGCAAAAGATCTTCCTTGCTGTCTTGGAGGTTGTTGATTACCTCCGATAACCCTTGGATTAGGGCATTGATTCGCAAAATGACCCGGTTCTTTGCATTTGAAGCATTGAACAACGCGTTGAGGTTCTAACGGAGCATTCCTCCCCTCCGTCGCAGCCGCGGGTCCTTCTTGCTGACAGTTAACAGTTAGGTGCCCTTCTCTTCCACACTTGAAGCATTTTCTTGTCCCCCTAAGGCAATTTCCAGGGTGCTTTTTTCCACACTTTTGGGAAGTGGGGTGCTGGAATTTCTTAGCGCCGTTGGATTTATCCATCAGACCACCAGCATTGAAGTCCACCTTCCGCTTCTTGTCCCCATGATACCCCTTTGATTCTCCAATCTCCATTTCAACTTTGAGGGCACATCGGACAATTTCCTCATAGCTGTCGAAGTCACGAATCGCTAATGCTTTCCGCAAGCTAGGCTTCAGCCCACCAAAGAAGCGGTCAACCTTGCATTCGGGGGTAACGAAAAAGCCGGAAGCGTATCGTGCAAGCCTTGTGAAGTTTGTCTCGTACGCTCCCACAGATTCCTCATCTTTCTGCTTGAGGGAAAGGAAGTCCCTTTCCATCTTAAGAAGGAGGGTGCGTGGAAAATATTTATCGAAAAACATCTTCCGGAATACCTTCCATTCCAAAGCCTCGATCTCCTCCTCAGGCTTCGTATTTTTGATCAACGTCCACCATTGATCAGCTTCACCCTCCATACGATAAGCCTCCAGGAGAACCTTCTCTTTTTCAGAGCATTGGAGGATGGATAATATATTTTCAATGGAGTTGATCCATTGTTCATCAATCGTGGGATCGGATGATCCACTAAAAGTAGGAGGCCTTTGTCTCATGAAGCTTTCAATAGCGACTTGTTCTTTCTTAGGGGGGGTTGAACGTTAATCTTGACCAGTGTTTCTATTCAAAACATGAGTTAGCTGAGAGAGAAGCGTGAAAAAGTTCGCGATTCCCGCTCCCATTGGATTGGGCATCTCATAAGTACAATCATCACACTGATCTTCACAACGGTTGTTAGCCCGAGTTCTCCTATTACCGGCCATTGGCTGGAATAAAAGGAATGTTAGGGGTAACACATAAAGGGTAATCCAAAGACAAAAGTTGATGACTTATAAATAAACTTTAATCTCTTTAACTCATGAGTCTATAGGATTCAATCCAGGCTTTTCATGATCTTCCTTATAACATATATTCTTAGGGGCATTTTTCCCTTAATAAGGGTTCATACTAAGATTGTGAATTTATCAAAACATATCCCTCGGGAGTGTCGTAACCAAGAGTGCAGCAAGGCCCGTTGTCGTGCACCAATTCCCGTTCGAGTCTATCTCAAAGCGGTGTTTTCGGGTTTTACCCCTAGGATACATCTGTGCCAGAGCCGCCTCTACCTGCTCGTATCCAGACAGGGATGTATTTGTTTGATAAAACACTTACTTAGTATTTACCAAAACTTAGCGATGTTTTTATGATGCTTATTCTTGTATCTAAGGCTTTACTAGGGTTTCCTAATCCCAAAAATAACTAAACTTATCCTCTGATACCAACTATGACAACCCTGCTTTTTATTACAACTTAAACATGCATTATTACATAAAACTTCGCTTGATACAACAAAGAAGATCGAGAGGTTTAGTGTCTTTGGGGATTAGGATCATTACATAAAAACTTTAAACTTGAAATACAACATCCTTATTGAAAACTTCCTTTACATGACCACTACATTTCTTCGTACTTAGCATTGCATGGGATAACCTGAGGACTTGCATAAGAAAAGGGTGAGCTATAAAGCCCAGTAAGGGAGTACATAATGAATAACATGAGGAGTAAAATACATGTTAGGCAATAGGCATATCAATAGATCATAAGAGAGACATGAACATAAAGGCATGATAAATCATGATAATCATAACATGGAAATGTGGCAACAACACTTAACATTGAATTAGCATGAGCCAAGGCTCATTGCACATGGAGCATGAGTAAACCCTCATTGCACTT
Organism: Viscum album; assembly: GCA_963277665.1. Lineage (NCBI taxonomy): Eukaryota > Viridiplantae > Streptophyta > Magnoliopsida > Santalales > Viscaceae > Viscum > Viscum album. The sequence goes on from OY728152.1 coordinate 1,773,918,894, forward strand.
GAAGCATGAGTAAACCCTCGTTGCACTTGAATTAGCATGAGTAAACACTCATTTCACATGACATATCATGATACTATACTTTACCCAATGCATTGGAGCGCTATCAGGGCGCACCCTTCTTAAACATTTCATTTCATGCATAAGTGTGCCACATGGATCATAAAACATGGATTCATAAAACATAATCATTTATTCCACGATAAAGGAATGTGGAATTCATACATGAAACTTTACAATCAATAAGTAAATGTGCATAAAGGTGAATACCCTTGATGGAGAAATGGGCATGGTATTCACTACACAATGATATTGGCTTAGAAAATCGGTGTGATTTCGGCAGCGTAACGGCGTGACATAAGAATTCATAAAAAGGACGATGAGAGAGAAAGGGGTTCCTCATCATAATTACATGTAATGGACAGTAATAAGTTCATATAGATACATGTCCCAACAATTGAAAATTAATTTAGATTCATGATACAAAAGTATTGCTTGAATATAAAAGAGGAGAAAAAGGTTCCTTTCGGAATTTCGGCATAGTAACGGGTGTACATGGGAGGCATTTAATGAGAGAGAAAGGAGTCTCCCATCATTCAAACAATAAGAGGGCAGTATGGGAGAGGTGAGAAACCATACCCCAACATTCATAAATGAAATTAATAGGGCAATACAACTTAAAGAAAATTGACAAAAATGAGAAAGGAAGAAAAAACCCTTACTTGGAAGTGTGCTTCCAAAGCCTAGAGAGAGGCTTGTGAGAGGCTTCTTGGGATCTTGGGGCACTTTGGGAGGATTCTAGAGAGAGTAGGGCAGAGGTTGGACAAACTTCAAGGGATTTGAGTGAGGAGGAAGTGGGAGATTGGGTGGGTTTATATAGGAAAGGTGAGAGAATTCTTTATTATTTAGGTTTGGGACCCCTTATATTAAAATAATCCAAACCACAAACCATACCATGGTATTTGCCCATGGTTTCTGAAAAAGGAAAGAGGAAAACAATATTTTACAAGGAAAAGGTCCGAACTTATTAAAAAATTAGGGTTGCTTATGTGGAGGTGAGTCACACTCCCATGGAAATTAATTTAAAAAGGAAAAGTGTTGAATAAGTCTTGAGGGCTCCATTAATGCTTTGAAAAGTGAGTCAAACAAACCCAAAACCTCATTATTTTAATGATAAAACACATATTGGCCGATCATAAGGATTATGGTATTTTATTACATCACCATTGGGTCATTATGATGTCATAAAACACATTATATATTTAAATGGTATTTAATTTTTACCCAAAAATTTGACTGTCTCAGAAAATTATGAAAAATTCACCGTTGGATAATTTCGACGTCCTGATTCCAAAAATAATATTTATTTTAACTAAATAATTTTCTAAATATGTGAATTTTCACTTTTAAAATAAAAACCGACATTTATAAAAATTCACGGGTTTTGAGAGAAATGGCTTTCAAACCTTAATAAAAATTTTAATTGCATTCATAAAATTAAAAGATCATTTATATTTAATAAAAATTAATTTAATATTAATAATAATATTTTATTAAAATATTATTTAATTCAAAAATCCTTTAATTTAATAAAATATAATTCTTAATTAAATAATAATTAAAAACATCATTTGTACTTTAAAAACTAATTACAATGTATCAAAAATGACTAGAAATTATATTCATTATTATATACAAAAATAATGTACATGAACATGGTGCTACTTATTTGTTACATAACCCCTTAAAATAGTTGCATAAGACCTAAGGGTAAGGTGTGCGATGGTGACAGACTCTTGGGGTTGCTCGGATAACATCGCTCGAGTGGTAATCTCTATCAACTTCCATTTTTCCCGTAGACGATCACGTTCGAGCTTGACTTGATGAAGCTCAGCTTGGGCTTGGTCAAGGGAAAAGCCCAAAGACGCCACCTCCTTTCTGAGCTCCGACAAATGGGCTTCGTAAGGGGCAATTCTACTGGATGAGGCCATCGGTTCCTTTGTCTGAGTAGAAAATTGGTTCGTTAAAGCCTTATATTTAAACTACCCAGATGATCACTGTTCAACGACTATAAAAGTAACGGTCACAAATCATAACGTTAAACTAAAGAAGTTGACATCTTATAAAAAAACATTTTTCATAAAGAAACATTTAACTGGATCAAGAGGGATTTTCCATTAATGAATCTTTGGGTTGTTACAATGTTCATGTGAAATGTCTTACATTTTTAGAAGAGGAATGTTCATGTTATTTTCATGGTCAGCCAAACTATATGCCTGAACCATGTAGGAACCCATTTGGTATAATGGCCTCCACATGGGTGGTTCATGGTTTTGAAAGCTATGTGTCATTACCATGAAACCCAATAATTTTGGGTAAAAGAAACAAATTTCCAAAAAATATTGTTAATTTTAACATAATGATTCTATATAATCATTCCTATGATAGGATTCCTTTTCTCTCTCATATAAGCTTAATTATTCACCTATTCTAGGTTCATTGATAAATTCCTAAGCCAAACCCCAGTTTGGTCATTATTCATCTTGTTGGATGAACACCACTAATATCATCAGTAATCATTTGTTTCTCCTTATTTTTCTTTATATCGACAGAGTTATTTCTATGTAGGATCTTATTCCTTGTTTTTAGGGAGTTCATTTTTTTTCTTCTGATCTATACAAATCCAAAGGCCAACACTAATGATGTTCTTCCTTATAGAAATATGGAACATGGTCTAGTATGTATCATTGAATTTTTGTGTTTCTTATAATACGTGTCTTTATTCCACATTGATGTTTCTCTGTGTGGTTCACCTAAATTTAATTCAAATATAATGGGTTTAATAATTGAGAATCATAAGACATTATAACATCACATTCAATTATCACCGCCCCTAAAGTGTTCTATTCAATTTTCATGTGAAAATTTAAATATGTAGATTTCCAAACATCATCTATATTTATTAGAGTACTAATTTTTTTTTATTTTTAATTAAAGGGATTATTGTTGTGATACATCATATCTTAAAAACTCATCAATTATGTATTAGTTGAATGGAGGTGACTTGTATGGCCACATCATCTAATTAAATGTAATAATGGTTACACCATTGTTATTATTGAATATTAATGAGTTATGATTTATCTTTTTTATCTTATTAATTGGAATGATATTTTATTAAGGTTATCTATTAGAATAATGAAACTTTGCATAATATTATATGAGAATGGGGTCCTTTGTGCATATTTATATGATTAGGCTTGGAAACTATTCTATTATAATATGGCCACAACCAGACACATATTTTCGGTATAGGCATGGAGTCTCTTCTAATCACGTGTTACATAGTCATGGAATCCCTGTATCATGATATGGGCATGGGGTCCCTATTTTGTGATAAGTGAAAAGGGTCCATATATTATCACAAAAGGGCATGGAAGCCATTATGAATAATAATAAATCGATATGAAATAAAACTCTTGCGATATTATGTAGAGGCATGATAAGCCTTCATAATTATAATAACTTGGCATGGAGAGCATGTTACTATGATTCAGGGATGGCAACCCTACTACAATGATTCATGCCTTGACACCCAAATCTGATGAAATTGAGCATGGAATCCCCTAATCTTGTGATATTGTGAAATGTGTTCCATAATAGATGGTATACTCATGCTACTGAATATGGATCCATGAGATATTCCAATGGTATAAAATTGATGAAATAGACGTATATATGGTTGTATTTTTCACTATGTATACAATTCAAATATATGTATACACCAGGTTAATTAATCACAGAAAATTATCATAGGTAGATGTAGGTATAGTCAGTGTGGTATCCTTCTAGAACTATACACAACACATTATATATTTTATTATAGTTTAAAATTTACTACCTTCGACTGTCATATTATATTTACTGACTATGTGTTTCTATACACCAGTGGTAGTGTCCTACTATGTTTTTCTCACACCCTATATAGGATGTCGATCGTACCTTGATTGATTATGTTGATGCAGATTAGTAACCTGGAATGAACCATGTTTTGTATACCTGATTAGGTAATAAAAAGGGATCATGGATGAAAATTCCTATGATATGGCATTTGGTGCTACTTGAGAAAATATTTTTTTTTCTCTATGGATATATTTATTGTATAAAATTATTTCATGTTATTTTTGGACATAGAAATTTTATAATTTTTTATTAGATACTGGATGTAATTTATTTATTAATGTTGAACTATGTTCCTTAAATTTATAGTTTTCATTTATTTATATTGATTCAACTATTTATCCATATATTTCACTAATGTAAAACTATAATCATTAGATTATAGTCTCTCTATTGTGAAACCATAGACTGTTGCTACTAGTCAGCATCCTATGGCTTACATGGAGGTGTATATAAATCAATATTCCCTATTAGATCAGGCAAAAAATTAGTGGAATGTAGGATGGGATGTGACATGCTATAAAAAAATTCTGATTCAAGATGTATGTAACTTATATCATTATAAATCATTCTATTTTCATTCATTATTACTAATGTGAACATTTTTTTTTCATTCCCATGTATACAAAAGTTCAATTTTAAAATATGAAAGGTATTGTCGTTTTTCATTGATTTAATTAAATTTATTTAATTTTCATATCAAAATATTAAATCATATTTCTGTTAACTGAAATAAAATCCCTCGTATAATTCCTTCGACACAATGATATATTAATGGTGAATTTTTTTATTTTCATTATTTTTAGGCTATATGGGATGGTTAAAAGGGTATTTCAGTTATGAAGGACACAATCCAGGATAAATGTTTTAATTTTAGTTGAACCTATTTAATGAATTATAAAAAAATATATTTAAAGGGGTAAATTATTTAAATTGAAAAATTTAACCAAAATATATTGATTCTGAATAATGTATGATTTTGATCGAATCTCTTTCATTCTCTATGTATCTTAAAAATTCAATAATTTTTTACTCGTATGTGTGTCTAAAATAAACTTATTTTCACTAATTGTGAATTACATTTTATGGAATGAAAACATAAACTCATATCATAGTGTGTTATGGTTTTGGTTGTTATATTTTCATTTATAAAAAAGCTTCTAAAGAAACCTATTTGAAAAGAATATTTTTTATGTACTAATTGAATCTTTCATCATTTTTATAAAACGTTTTTCAAAAAAATAATTGATATATAATTATTTACCATATCCCAATATTTATATGTTTCAATTTTCATTAGACGATCATCTAGTCCTTATGATAATTAATTCTAAAAATCGAATTATCTATAATTCGATTATATTTTTATTATGACCACAATACCTAAACATATATGTATTTTTTATATGATATTGGTTTTAACTTTATGTTTTTTATATTAATTTATAATATCATTTAATCACCTAATAACATGGATTTTAGCATTTTATAGTATGTTTTCCTATCATTTAGAAAAATATCATTGGAATTATTTTTATACGATGATAATCACTATATTATATTACATATACTATATTATTATCAAACTATTAATTTTCTAATTATTCCATTAAATTAGTGGATTTTATCTTTCTATTTTGGTATATATTTTTTATAAATTTTATTCTTTTTTAATTATTGAGATTATATTTTGAGGTTGATGTATAATTTTTCAGTTAAATTGTTTCTCAAAATAATTTTTTTAAATTCTGTCTCATTCATTACTGTGGGAAGGGTACTTTATATTTCTGCTGAATTTCTCTAATAAATACATATTAATATGATTCCCAAACTAAAGTATAATTTTATAACTTGTTATGTTCTATATAATTACATATTTTTTTATTTTAAAATAACATAAATGATATTATGTTGAAGATAAGTTTTCATTTGAGTTATTGTTCACTACGTGAATTCATTATTATCTACAATTTAGAAAAAAAACATTAGAGAATGATGAGAGGTTTAAATATAATAATTTTAGTCATGATGGGGTTTTCAGACCAAATATAATGTCAAGGATGAAATTTTGAGAGATGAAAGATTCATATAGAGATCTTCTAACAGAGTTTTTATTTTATATTGAAATACGATATTTGGTTTATTTACTAGAGTTAATTTTTTAGTTTTTTAATCATTTCAAGATATTTCATGATAATTTAAAAAATGATATTTCTTTACAATTATAATAAAAATAGTTGTGATTATGGAATAAAAAACTATTTGTGTGTGAAAAATGAATTATATATATTAAATGTCAATAATGAAAAATATGAAAGGGAAAAAAGTAAAATAATGTGAAAGGTAATAATATTATCCTTCATGATAAAAATATAAATACAGAGACGGTAAAAATATCCTTGAAAAATTGAAGAAAATAAAATTGGTAGGGTAGTTTCATTACAATAGATAATATGGATATTATTTCTTCTAGTATACATTATGGTGGAAATAAAACAAAATTTATTTTCACATATTTCCCATTCAATACTGAATTCTGATACATTTCAAAATGTGGTAAAGGAAAAGGAAAATGATCTATTTTAATTTATGGAAGATAATAATTCTAATGAAAATTTATATTGTGACACATTATGGGATTTAATTAACATTAAAATATTAATAAATTGAAACATTATTTTCCCAAAAAATAAGAGTTCCTAATTTTTTTAACATTAAATAATGTTTATTTAAAAATAATAAGAAATAGTAAATATGATGATTATTTATTAAACTATTATATATGCTCATGTGAATAGTATGACCTTAATGATATTTATAGAGTAGAGTATAACAATATTAATATGTGGAATAAGTTTTTATTGAAAAAAACTATCACTTCGTAACAACCACACTCTAGTTTCTAGTAATTATTTAATTAGATATCAATGGTGAATATTTGATGGATTGAGAATGGGTGATGAAGAACAAAGATATACCTAAGAGTTTTTATAGGTCTCATTCATACTTAGTAGTATGTGGATATTCAAAAGTATACAGTGGTGGTAATCCCACTACCCATAGTCCTAATTTATTATAAATGCAATAATGAAGAGTGAATGTGTATTTTCATTAAAATTGATTACAAGATGAATGATAAGAACCAAAAAGTTGAATGATATCTACTTCTTTATCATTTAGTCCCTATGGAATTTGGATTTGGTGAGAACTATTCTCATTTTCCTTAAAGTCCTTTTAAAATATATTTTTAATTTTTCTACAATAGTTGTATTTACATTTGTTTTATCACACACCAATTGTATATGATGTTTTCCTATTTATTTAGAAATAGAATACAAAACACCATGGAAACATTGGTTGTAGATTGATCATTAGATCCAAAATTTATAGAAGACATAATCATAATGATCTCAATGTATCATTATATATTTTAACTAGATTTTTGAGAAGTATGACATATTATGGTGTGGATAATTTGAATTCTCTATAACCAATAATACACAAATATCTCTTAGATAGACTCGTTGTGGTGGAGAATACCACAAATCAATATTATAGTCAATTTGAAAAACAATAATTACCCATGTCCTATTTTCATAGGTTCTACTTCTATGTCATCGTCCTCTTCAGCCCATAAATGATTATGGTATGAAGTAGTTTATCATAGCGAAATCACAATTTAATTCATAAAACAATGTTGAACATAACTTTCTTAGGGTATTCTTATCAATTTAATAAACCAAGAAAATATCATTAGAATCCCTATTGCGTACAAATAAAATTAGTTATGGTGTGAGGCTTCATGTGTCAGATTAAATTCCACTATCATCTGGTTTCCATATGGTAAAATATCATTGAATTTTGAATCGTTCATGGGATAAGGCCTATAGTAATCTCAACCTATCTCTGTGGGGATAAACATTAAAAAACATTCGAATAGTCTTCAGGAAACTAAAATAAAACTAAACAATGTTGAAAGTTCAAAAATCTGTCAAATTTATCTAGATATATATCTATCAACATGAACAATATTACAACATTATAATGAACAACATATAATTCCCATCCCGATCTAGAGTCCCACTCACCCTGGTAGACATGAGTGATCCCATTGAATGATAGGAACTGAACCCGATGTTGATAATATTATATCGAGGCCTTAACACTGACCATCCAATCCCTGATGATAACAAAGTCAATTATTTCATGAGGAATCACTAAAAGCTCACAATCCACCTCAAAGTCAGCTGTCATAAACTAACAAGTATGGCATCTAAAACCTGGTTTGTACACATTTCCCAATGGAATTGAAACGTCCAACAAGAATGAAATAATCTGACATAAAAAACATTTAAAATAATATTAAAAATATAAAATAATGAGTTGAATATTTATCAAACAATGATAACACCATAAAAGAGGAGATAAAAACCACACCTATAATCGTATCTTGACATACTTCAGATTCCTATAGAGCATTGTCCACTGAATAAATTTATCTAGTTATAGCCACATGAAAATATAACATGGCTTAAGGATTATACCCACCGCCCTTGGAATCTTTTATAAAATGTGTGAATCATTAATTAGAGTGGATCCTACCCTACTTCCCTGAGATATATTTTGACAAAAACACTTTAGATTGAATGATCATCCATAAATATTACTAGTCTCGGGAGAAACTATAAAATTAGTCTTGGTATGAACTTTCCATCCACATTGATAGTAGAAAAAATATTTCTTTATTGTAAATTCCCCAAAAACTCATTCTAAAGATGACTAACCACACTTAAAATTAATTTCATACATAGAAGATACAACCTAGATAACTATTAAACCAACGGAAGCTCCACCCAAACCTGTCTTCTTAGAAATTTTTTCCATTACCAAATATGCCTTGTTTACTACCTATATAAAGGTAGGATAGGAAATGAGTATCAACATGGACTATATACTATCTCTCAGTCATAACTCATGCATTCGATATATTAGGTACTAAATTCTGATATCATATGATTCTAGATAAAAATAACTCAACAGAATGGAAAGAGTACTCCATAATGTTATACACCCCTTTTCATAGTTAAAACTCATGGGTCTTCACAAAATTCAATATATCTATGTAAAAATGCAGCTTAAATAATTTATCTATCGATTCCCAGGTATGTTCCTCATGTAAATTAGCATTCAAAATAGTTTCCCCCCATCTTCTTCCCAATCTATCGAGCATATAATTGAAATAACAAACATAGAGTCTTATAGAGTCTCTATGATGTTGATGATCCTCTTTCTTTTATTGAGGCACTCCTCAGTTTCCTAGGGTCCTTTTTTACCACAATATATCAGTGGATTCATCTAAGTAAATTGATATCCATGATCCACCAAACATACTATGTTCTTGACACACACACCCTGATTAAGAATAATGAACATAATAGCTTCTACTAATGTAGGCTCCACTAGAGGATTCACCTATCGAGCCTGTCTCATTGCTTCCTCTCTCAAAATTAGAATATTTATTCATATAGTAATTTTCTAACAAAATAAAAAACAATATGTTATGATAAAATCCCAGTATAATTTTACCAATATTTGGTATTGAGAACTAATATTTACAACATTATGATTTTAATGAATCACTAGAAGACTATAATTAAAAATAAATAGGTAAATTAAAATAAACATCCCATAATGTTCATTCAAATGACCTCAAAGTCCATGTCCTGAACCAATTAAAAGATCCTAAATACAATTATTGACTCTATTTCAGACATAGAAGAGAGATTGATATGCCCTTTTCTGTACCCACTTTCAAAATTTTGATAGTACTAACCCTTAGATATGAAAGACACTGAACTATAATCTACCTGTTCTAACAGACATCAGGATGGGGATCCTGATTAATACTAAATTATACTAAACCAACTCGGGTCGACTAGATAGTCCACCGTAACCTCCCCATAATATAATATAGGTAAAATAGAATAATATAAACCAGTCATGACTATCAGAAAAATTATACATAAAATAGAGTTAAGAGAGAAAACAAGTGAGATACCACAATAATATGCAATCCATGAAAAAATAGTTGAACCAAAAAGTAAGTCAAATATTAATAGGACTAACAGTTACCTCCCAACTAAGCTGATCCTAAAACATAGGAAACAAGAAAATATAGCATGCAAGAAGATGTTCTTCCATTTACCTGAATCCTATAATAAAAATAATAAAAACTACCAAAGTCACAAGTAGGGTGTGATAAAAATTCTGTAAGGATACCAACAAAATTCCTATAAAATGTCTATTTTATTTAATGGAGTATTCCATCTTATAGAAAATAGTTTTTAAAATCATTTTCATACATCCAAACCATTTATTGATCATTTTTCATTTTACCTCCTTTGGTTTTTTTAGAAGCCATTCATTATCAAAAAATTATAAATTTGAAAAATATAATTGATAAAACATGAATACATATCCATTCATCAATACATAAAAATCTAAACACCTATCCAAAAAACAACCCACCATCGTATGCTATGTGATACAACCTTGTTTTAAAACCTATTTGAAACAATCCATGACAAAAATTACCATGTTATAAATTACTATTACTGATAAATCATCTCACATATTGGGATATAACTTATGGGGCACTACATACTAGACACTAGAATATAATTATTAAAAAAGAACAATAATGGATCCCACTGATATTTTGTACTACATGTTTATATCATAGTCGATATTGATTCCAGTCAGTTTATATCACAAAGGGATACCACCTAGTGGCACTATACACAAACTATGACTACCCATATCTCCTTACAAATGCACCCAAGGGTCCCAATTTTAATTTAACAAAATTTCATTACAACACCTTGCTCAAAATTTCATAATTTTATTTACAAATTAATAAAAATTTCATTAGATTTTGTAAACCCATTTCCATAATAAGATAATTAATTTTCGATGAAAATCCCTTTTTTGAAAAAAAACGTTATTTTTAACGAAATCCTTTGAGGCCACCTATCAAAGATAATACAATAAAAAACAAAATGATTTTATTAATAATGAGATACAGTTTAATAAATTAAATTATTGAATAAAAAACCTCGTTCAACATGGTAGAACCCCAGCTGACTTCAACAATAGTGATTGGAAACCAAGGGAACGACCTTTGAATGATAAGGCATGCCAAGAAACTATAGATTAGAAACTCAAACACAATGGTGACCAATCAATAGATAAATTAATTCCGAATTTAAGGATTCACCCAAAATCACATGGGAATAGCCTCTAGGTTGAGATAAGTATGGATTCAAGAAAAATGAAATGAAAATCATCCATGAAGCACCATAAAAACAAAAACACATGACATTTATGTGAAATAAAATCCCATTACACATATTTTAATCATTGAATCCTATAATTAATGGAATGAAATTACCTTTTAATTAAAAAGAAAATATTTTACATTACCATATGTGAACCTATTATATAGTGTGTAAATCATTCATGCCATATAACCTATTCGTGGATTATCCAGTGTAGCCATTACACATTGTGTACTCCCTTTACATGGCATGAAATCCCATTACAAATGCTATAATTTCCTAATGAACAGAATGAAATATAGGTTTATGTTAATAATTACAAGAAATCACAAAATTAACCATTATATATATCCTCCCTATTCTTTTTTGGAATTAATCATCCAATGAAAAAGGAAAAAAATAATAAATATTAAAAAATAACTAAAAAAATGTAATGGGTTTTATAGGACCTATAAGAAACCCAACAAAATAATGATAAAACGTTATATCTTGCATCAAATGATCCAAAATGAGGTTATTTTTGAAAGGATAATGGTCGATCAGGGAGATCAATGATGATTTTAAAAATTAGGCCCATAAATTAGAATGATAATATCTCACACCTAATGATCCATCAAAGGCCTCCAAAAAATGAATCTAATATCCAAAAGCACAATGTTAATTATCCTATATTGATATCTAAATTCATAAAATGGATAGAGATATAAAGTGGATAGGTTTTGGGTTTAAATTGAAAAATTTGGAATAATTATTACCCATCACATGGTTTGGTCACATAGATTGAAAACCCTTGCATGAACAGTTCACCCCTTTATGGAATGATGGATGAGTAACATGTTTTAAAAAACCACTAATCAACTATGAATGACACCAATATCCCAATGTATTTTGTTTCATGAGTAGACATAGTTAGTTCTAACCAAATTCCAATCCATGAACCATCCTTTGGAACTGCAACATAAGAAATATGATTTCTTGGATAGACCCACATTGTTTTATTTACCTATACACAAACTATTAACTGAAGCATAATCCACAAAAATACCACAAAAGTCTCCCAAAATAATATATGAGAAGTCACAAACAAGGAAAGATAAAAAATAAAATTAGTGAGTACTAAAAAAGAAACACCATAGTGTGAAAGTTATTAATACTAAATAGTTAATTCCACTTGACTTCCATTAAAGAAAAACTCTCACAGGTTAAATTTTTCAAATAGGAGGCTAAAAACCCATTGGTAGGTTATCTCAACAACCCAAATTTTAAAATTATTTAATTATTGTTAATTTTAGGGCATCATAATTATTGATAAATGACTCCAATTTGGTCATTAAAATTTATTTCAATGAAAATATAAAAATATAAAAACATGTTAAAATATAGAAAGTTATGTACAGTGACTATACATTATGCATCTCAAATCATTCTTAATCTTTTGGTGAAAAACTCATGCCAAAAATATATCATGTAAACCCTTCATTGAAGGAATATTTATCATGAGAACCTACTATATCAAATATATCATAATTAAATTAATTTTTTAAAGATCTACCCATTTTTTCGATCATTAATCATTTTTCCTCTATCCTATATACTCTATATAAGATATACCATGATACTGTCTATTTCCTATGATATATATTTTCAACATCTTATTATTCCTAACCATTTTCGTCTAACTCAATTCAAGATCAAGAATGAACATCATTTCTACATGAAAATTTAATATTCTTTTTTGATATCCAAATTGGTTTCTTACTATTTATTGTTGTGGCAAGTTTGTTCATACTATAGTTTTACAAGCCTACTACTAAATGGTACTGGAAGTTACTTTGACTCATCTTCTTTCATGAAACTATTCCAACTTCAACAGATGTTATTTGAACTTCTATACATGTAATTTATTATCACAAATACCATACAGATCATTTATCCACATAAATTGTGAATATATTCATAAAACATAAAAAATTTAGTATATAGGGAAATGGGTACATTCTATTTTTCTTATGTTGAAAAAATGGGGCTAGTCATGATGAGCCAAACCTATATCAACACTTTAATTTTAAATTTTGTATATTTGAGGAAATAAAATCCACGACCTTATCAAATTTAATTATTGTGGATCTTCTTTGACTTTATACTACTATTTAACATTTTGAATATATTTTAATAGAAACCTATTTCTTCTATTGTTTTGTTATTTTGATCATTTCATATGAGCCCCATATATAAGTGATTCTTTCTTGGATAGATTTAACAGAAAGGATATCCTAAGGATTCAATAGTTTAGGTTTTCTTTTTTAATCCCCATTTGTGTATTTTAAATAGTTTTTTTTCATTATTAGGATATTTGGAACTCCGTCTCAATCTAATTTCAACATAAAGACCTTCTCTAAAATTCCATTGAATTTTTTTTTACTATGATGACTTATTTATTACTCGATGGAAATTTGTGGAAATCATTTACTAGATCTAAATTAATTTTAAAATTTACATTAAATACATTGTTATATTAGGAAAAAATAGAATAATACTAATATGTTTTTTAGTATTATTGCAAAATTTAATAGTTATACTTTCAAATATCTTCATAGAATTATATATATTCTAATGAATAAGAATATAAAATAGAAATTCATCCACACATCCCACAATAATATAACATATATCTATACCTTATTGAAAATATCATAAAAATAACCGACTCTATTATTGATACCTTCATATATTGTTTTCCCAAAACACCAATAATTTCCCTCTTCTTTGGGTTTGATTGTTGTTCTTATTATAATTCCTCGGAGGGGTTCCATATAGACAAAACTATATTTTCCCATGAATTATTTTATTTGTGAAATGATGATCCTTTAATGATTCTCTATTGAGAAGACATACTTATCCTTACATTAATTATAACCTATTTAGTGGTAATTAAAAAACAAATGAATGTAATCCCTTAATTTTGAATTACCCTTTACATTTTATGGTTCCACCTCTTTCTTAGTTGAGACTGATTCCTTTTGTAATTATTGTATCCTCTTACTCCTTTATTTAAGATGAGTATTATATATTTATTTAAATTTACTTCATATATAATGACATATTACAGTGAATGAGATAGTTTTTAATAATATTACTATAGTAATACATGTTATATTCAATATAGTAATACAATATTTATAGCATAACATCAACCAATTAATCCTTTTCTGTTCATCAACAAGTTCTATATGGTTTGAAACAATTTAGTATTTCATGAATTTAAAAATATAATATTCTTTTTCTTCTGGAATCTTGACTTTTGAAAAATTTATGGGTACTCCAATATTGGGAAAATCTACAAATAATATTAATATTGATAAATGTAAAAAACTACATTCATACGACGTTTAAAATTTCAATGGAGTATGAACATTTAAATAGTGACTAGATCACATTTTGAATATGCATTTGTAATTAAATTATGATGTTTTTTCACAAATGAAAATGAGTTATTTTGGATAAGGATTAATGTTTAAAGGTTGTTTGGGGTGTGTTGGAGGTTGCATTGAGTGGTAAAGATGCTATAGAAAAGATTACAGTAGCTACTGGCAGACCGGTAATAGACCACAAACTTTCTATTTGGACATTTTGTGACTAGAATTCCTTTGCAAGTTACAAAAGATAGTTGGTTTAATTTCAAGTGGAAAATTACATCCCCACTAAAGTGTTTACGGGGGTACAACATCTCTGTCTTCCTCCCTTGATCATGTATAATAGGTATTTTTCCCCCTCCCTTCCCCTATTCCCTATTGACCAAGGGAAGTTTTATTTGTCATTTTTAGCTATTTGAGGTTTGTTAGTTTATTATATTAACCCTTCTCACTACCTCTTAATTTATTTATAATTATTTCTATATTAATTAAGGTTTCTGGTTAGGATTCCACTGCAACATGGTGCAAATTAATGAGTATGATAATTCTTCCTTTATTCATTATTAGGGGGTCAACCTAGATTCCATTTCCATGAATTTTCTAATTATTTTGGTTGAGTTATATATTGAAATTTAATATTCATGGTTTTTATTATAAATTAGAGTGTATTTTTTTTTGGAATTTTATTTTGGGTGTAGTTATCACCATAACCCCATGAATGTTAGATGAATCCATTGGGTGTTGTTTGGTTTGGATATAGTTTTGCACATAAACATACTGAGTTATACTAAATTATTACAAGTTTTAATTTGATTAATTAATTAATTATAAATGTTACAGTTAATTATGTACTAGAATTGGGATTGAGTTAGTAGATCATAACACTAGGATAACATTCTTCATTGTGGATGATGTTGTACTGGTCTTAGAAACTATTGATTTCCCTACAAAATAAAAATTGGAACCACTAAAAATGTTGCTGGTTCATATGAATTTACAAATTATTTTATTTATTCAGTTATAATCATGTTGAATGTGTGTGTCCACCACATTAGGTAATAAGATATTTTAATGTTTTCTAGGAATGTAATATAGATTATATTTTATGGTTGGACCACACATATTATAGAGTCCATTATGGAGCTCTTAAAATAGATAGAGTTCCACAAATATTGATACGTAAGGACCTTATTGTTAAATCATATTAGGATATTAGGATCCTTTTAGGGGAGTAATTTAATAAAAAAATTGAATGAATGTGACATGATAGAGATTGCATATGAGCCTTAATACACCACCTTGTAAAGTAGCATGTCAGTAAATGTTTTTAGCCCTATTAGTTCTTATAAGACCTTGTGTCGGTGCCTTATGAACCTTCCTTATAGTGGAAGTATTTGAACTTGAATGGTTAAAACCTATAATCCATGATGAACCTTGAGATAGTTGAGATCTTTTGGGATCATAGAGATAATGATGGGGTGAGTGTTCTTCCCCCTCTAGGATATGATTACATGGGCGGTATACACTATAGATATTAGAAGAGAGGTGATGTGTTGGGACTAATCTCGGATGCATAGAAAGCGTAATGGGTTTAAGTAAATTTCCATAGTTTTCATTATTTTGGGGGTTTGAGTGGCCTCGATGAGCCCAATGAACCCTATGAGGATCCCCTATAACTTGTGGACTATAATGAGAGTGTGGGAATGGAAATGTGTATAAATGAAAACATTTTTCTATTTAAAACTAGATCAATGACTTGGGCCTTCTTAGGGTGAACTATATCTGACACAAATTGGGGAGTTGATACTTGGTGGGAATTATAGATTAATCATATGGAGACCGATGTTTATAGTTTTTTATTTGTGTATTTAATGGAATATGACCATGAGGTGTTGAATAATAATTTAAATGATCCTATTTATTGATTATAACATTTTCATTAAAGAAAACTACCCCAATTTGGATGACTTTGATACATATGGAATCATAACATAGTTATATTAATATAGTTCTTATAACCAGTATATAGAAACTCCTATAGTGGAGGGTTGAGATGTTTATAATGAATATAATTATAATGTGGACACTCTCATAGGGCATGGATGATATTTTTATTGTGTGTATAACCAAGATGAGGTAAACTCCCATATGTTGTGGTCTACGATAACTTAAAAATAAAACACCTATAGGGTGGTCTGTGAGGGTTAGAATTGAAACACATGCACGGTTGGTCTATGATACTCTTATTTAAATCACCAAAATGGGCGGTTTTTATGTTATGGATGACATGAACAAAAAACATTCTCATAGAAATTATCAAATGAGTTGATGTATGTATAGTTCATTGAGGTCATAGACCTTAGGATTACTAGTAGTTTTTGAAATACCAAAGATTTTATGTGGGTCCCATTAGGGCGGTGGTGAGAATATTTTTGGAATGTTCCCAATTTTGATATCATTGACATTGCAACATTGAACCACTATAGGTATATTTGTTGTTTTTATTTTATGTTTTTTTAATTTTTATTAGTTTTAGTTGAGCATGTACCTTCCACATAACACTATATGTACTGGTTATATATGGGAAAACATTTGAAGTTCTCTTTCTAGTTATATAATAACACGTTACTCAGTTGACCACAGAACATGGGTACTAAGGAATAAATCTCACTTGGTGTAGGCATAGGTTGGAACGAGTCCTCATACTCATCATATTTCTAGTTAGTTGGGACATGATTTTTCACTGTGATTTAGGTGTGGATCAGAGATTTAGTGGTTCAATTATATTTTATTTATTTTATTTGTAGTCTATATATGAAACCATCCAGTTGTAATTTAGTGTATATTTGGCATTGTGTCTTGGTCATTTACTGTATTTTTTCTTTATTAATCAGTATTCATATATTTTTTATTTTTATTTCAATTAATTTATTATATAATATAGTTGATTTTTATATGTTATTAAAAAATATGATATGGGAATTTATCTTTCACCTGGTACCTCTTTATACCCCTCTATTAGTCAGCTGTATCAAGAGTTTGGTGAGTTGTGGCTAAGGCACAATGGTGAAAATAGTTTTGGGAACTCATAGTGGTCTAGGAAGGAGGTACATTACAAAGTGGAATCAGAGAATTTAATATTAATGTTACAATTTTGGGATTTGGGAGAACATATATATTGGGATGTGTTGGAACCTTTGATGTATATTTTAATGGTGTGTCAGTGAAACTTATGATATTAAGATGTTTAGGTCCCCAGGTCTGGGATTTATGACCATGATTATTTATGTTATGTTTTATATGTTTTTCATGTTGAGTTAATCACATGGATGTTTTAGGTAATAGATTTATTATGAATTTAATTCTCTTTGTTAGAAAGAGAGCAGTTCTGGATCTGAATCTTTTCCAATATAGGTAATAAAAATCTCTTGCACAATAAAAAACAAGTAGGATTCACATGAGATATTGTCATATTAGTGTGTTATTTCACTAATTATTGAAGATATGCTCCTCATATGAAGTTTTCACATATATATCCTTAGTATAATTTTGGTCAGATAACATTAATTGTATACAAATTTCCTTCAAATTTTGGTAATTTGGACATATAGTGAGATGTTTATTGATGAAAATGCCCCTAAATCTTGGTGTATATAGAATTTAGTGAACCTAGTGGGTAAACATGAATTTTATTCCTTGAATATGAACCACTAATGTGTTGTTTCGTATAATAATTAGATTTTTAAAAGGTGATTAACAACCTATATGTAATTTTCCCATATCACATTGAATTAAATTCTACCTAAAAAAATAATTGCATGTGTAATTACATGGATTACCAAGGATGATGTTGTTGGTTATAGAAAGAGTTGACCATTTGTATGCAACCCTCTATGAAGTATTTTGATTTATAAATAATAGGAGAGTTTGGTTTTTCTAGTTATTGGTGGTGGCTAGTGTGTGATTCAATCATACATGAGATATTGTGAGTGGGTGTTTAATAATTTTTATGGTGTGACCTGATACAAGAGAATTGACGAAGCACCATGCACTGTTTCTGTATGCGAGTTTTTTAAAATTTATATATGGTCAGACCGAGTGACCATAGTGTGAAATGATAGGTAGGGATAGGTGAGAAACATAGACACACTTATTTGCAAATCCAGACTTATTGATTTGGAAAATGGTGTAATCATGCATAACAAAATTGAGTGGTTATCCTAATATAGTGGTTCTTATAAAGATAAATTCATAAGTAGGTCATTATGGGATATAATAAGTTCACATGAGATGTTTCTTGGTTAGTGACATAAACATAGTGATGCCATGGTGTTTGGTGGTGAATAGAACATTATGTGATGGTACCTTGAATGCCATGGTGTGGTTTTGAGGGTAATACCAACAAGATGACAAAAACACTTTAGATGGAATGATCATCCATAAATATTACTAGTCTCAGGAGAAACTATACAATTAGTCTTGGTATGACCATTCCATCCACATTGATAGTAGAAAAAATACTTCTTTATTGTAAATTCACCAAAAATCATTCTACAGATGACTAACCACACTTAAAATTAATTTCATACATAGAAGATACAACCTAGATAACTATTAAACCAACTGAAGCTCCACCCAAACCTGTCTTCTTAGAAATTTTTTCCATTACCAAATATGCCTTGTTTACCACCTATATAAAGGTAGGAAAGGAAATGAGTATCAACATGGACTATATACTATCTCTCAGTCATAACTCATTCATTTGATATATTAGGTACTAAATTCTGATATCATACGATTATAGATAAAAATAACTCAACAGAATGGAAAGAGTACTCCATAATGTTATACACCCCTTTTCATAGTTAAAACTCATGGGTCTTCACAAAATTCAATATATCTATGTAAAAATGCAGCTTAAAGAATTTATCTATCGATTCCCAGGTATGTTCCTCATGTAAATTAGCATTCAAAATAGTTTCCCCCCATCTTCTTCCCAATCTATCGAGCATATAATTGAAATAACAAACATAGAGTCTTATAGAGTCTCTATGATGTTGATGATCCTCTTTATTTTATTGAGGCACTCCTCAGTTTCCTAGGGTCCCTTGTTACCACAATATATCAGTGGATTCATCTAAGTAAATCGATATCCATGATCCACCAAACATACTATGTTCTTGACACAGACACCCTGATTAAGAATAATGAACATAATAGCTTCTACTAATGTAGGCTCCACTAGAGGATTCACCTATCGAGCCTGTCTCAATGCTTCCTCTCTCAAAATTAGAATATTTATTCATATAGTAATTGTCTAACAAAATAAAAAACATTATGTTATGATAAAATCCCAGTATAATTTAACCAATATTTGGTATTAAGAACTAATATTTACAACATTATGATTTTAATGAATCACTAGAAGACTATAATTAAAAATAAATAGGTAAATTAAAATAAACATCCCATAATGTTCATTTAAATGACCTCAAATTCCATGTCATGAACCAATTAAAAGATCCTAAATACACTTATTGACTCTGTTTCAGTCATAGAAGAGAGATTGATATGCCCTTTTCTGTACCCACTTTCAAAATTTTGATAGTACTAACCCTTAGATATGAAAGACACAGAACTATAATCTACCAGTTCTAACAGACATCAGGATGGGGATCCTGATTAATACTAAATTATATTAAACCAACTCGGGTAAACTAGATAGGCCACCGTAACCTCCCCATCATATAATATAGGTAAAATAGAATAATATAAACCAGTCATGACTATCAGGAAAATTATACATAAAATAGAGTTAAGAGAGAAAACAAGTGAGATACCACAATAATATGCAATCCAAGAAAAAATAGTTGAACCAAAAAGTATGTCAAATAATAATAGGACTAACAGTTACCTCCCAACTAAGCTGATCCTAAAGTAAAGGAAACAAGAAAATATAGCATGAAAGAAGATGTTCTTCCATTTACCTGAATCCTATAATAAAAATAATAAAAACTTCCAAAGTCACAAGTAGGGTGTGATAAAAATTCTGTAAGGATACCACCACAATTCCTATAAAATGTATATTTTAATTAATGGAGTATTCCATCTTATAGAAAATAGTTTTTAAAATAATTTTCATACATCCAAACCATTTATTGATCATTTTTCATTTTACCTCCTTTGGTTTTTTTAAAAGCCATTCATTATCACAAAATTATAAATTTGAAAAATATAAATGATAAAACATGAATACATATCCATTCATCAATACATAAAAATCTAAACACCTATCAAAGAAACAACCCACCATCGTATGCTATGTGATACAACCTTGTTTTAAAACCTATTTGAAACAATCCATGACAAAAATGACCATGTTATAAATTACCATTACTGATAAATCAGCTCACATATTGGGATATAACTTATGGGTCACTACATACTAGACACTAGAATATAATGAGTAAAAAAGAACAATAATGGATTCCACTGATATTTTGTACTACATGTTTATATCATAGTCGATATTGATTCCTGTCAGTTTATATCACAAAGGGATACCACCTAGTGGTACTATACACAAACTATGACTACCCATGTCTCCTTACAAATGCACCCAAGGGTCCCAATTTTAATTTAACAAAATTTCAATACAAAACCTTGCTCAAAAGTTCATAATTTTATTTACAAATTAATTACAATTTCTTTAGATTTTGTAAACCCATTTCCATAATAAGATAATTAATTTTCGATGAAAATCCCTTTTTTGAAAAAAAAAACTTTATTTTTAACGAAATCATTTGAGGCCACCTATCAAAGATAATACAATAAAAAACAAAATGATTTTATGAATAATGATATACAGTTCAATAAATTAAATTATTGAATAAAATACCTCATTTAACATGGTAGAACCCTAGCTGACTTCAACAATAGTGATTGGAAACCAAGGGAATGACCTTTGAATGATAAGGCATGCCAAGAAACTATAGATTAGAAACTCAACCACAATGGTGACCAATCAACAGATAAAGTAATTCTGAATTTAAGGATTCACCCAAAATCACATTGGAATAGCCTCTAGGTCTAGATAAGTAAGGATTCAAGAAAAATGAAATGAAAATAATCCATGAAGCACCATAAAAACAAAAACACATGACATTTATGTGAAATAAAATCCCATTACACATATTTTAATCATTGAATCCTATAATTAATGCAAAGAAATTACATTTTAATTAAAAAGAAAATATTTTACATTACCATATGTGAACCTATTATATAGTGTGTAAATCATTCATGCCATATAACCTGTTCGTGGATTATCCAGTGTAGCCATTACACATTGTGTACTCCCTTTACATGGCGTGAAATCCCATTACAAATGCTGTAATTTCCTAATGAACAGAAAGAAATATAGGTTTATGTTAATAATTACATGAAATCCCAAAATTTACCATTATATATATCCTCCATATTCGTTTTTGGCATTAATCATCCAATGAAAAAGGAAAAAAATAATAAATATTAAAAAATAACTAAAAAAATGTAATGGGTTTTATAGGACCTATAAGAAACCCAACAAAATAATGATAAAACTTTATATCTTGCATCAAATGATCCAATATGAGGTTATTTTTGAAAGGATAGAGGTCGATCAGGGAGATCAATGGTGATTTTTAAAAATTAGGCCCATTAATTAGAATGATAATATCTCACACCTAATGATCCATCAAAGGCCTCCAAAAAATGAATCTAATATCCAAAAGCACAATGTTAATTATCCTATATTGATATCTAAATTCATAAAATGGATAGAGATATAAAGTGGATAGGTTTTTGGTTTAAATTGAGAAATTTGGAATAATTATTACCCATCACATGGTTTGGTCACATAGATTGAAAACCCTTGCATGAACAGTTCACCCCTTTATGGAATGATGGATGAGTAACATGTTTTAAAAAACCGCTAATCAACTATGAATGACACCAATATCCCAATGTATTTTGTTTCATGAGTAGACATAGTTAGTTATAACCAAATTCCAAACCATGAACCATCCTTTGGAACTGCAACATAAGAAAGATGATTTCTTGGATAGACCCACATTGTTTTATTTACCTATACACAAACTATTAACTGAAGCATAATCCACAAAAATACCATAAAAGTCTCCCAAAATAATATATAAGAAGTCACAAACAAGGAAAGATAAAAATAAAATGAGTGATTACCAAAAAAGAAACACCATAGTGTGAAAGTTATTAATACTAAATAGTTAATTCCACTTGAATTCCATTAAAGAAAAACTCTCACAGGTTAAATTTTTCAAATAGGAGGCTAAAAACCCATTGGTAGGTTATCTCAACAACCGAACATTTATTATTATTTAATTATTGTTAATTTTAGGGCATCATAGTTATTGATAACTAACTCCAATTTGGTCATTAAAATCTATTTCAATGAAAATATAAAAATATAAAAACATGTTAAAATATAGAAAGTTATGTGCAGTGACTATACATAATGCATCTCAAATCATTCTTAATATTTTGGTGGAAAAATCATGCCAAAAATATATCATGTAAACCCTTCATTGAAGGAATATTTATCATGAGAACCTATTATATCAAATATATCATAATTAAATTAATTTTTTAAAGATCTACCCATTTTTCGATCATTAATCATTTTTCCTCTATCCTATATACTCTATATAAGATATACCATGATACTGTCTGTTTCCTATGATATAGATTTTCAACATCTTATTATTCCTAACCATTTTCATCTAACTCAATTCAAGATCAAGAATGAACATCATTTCTACATGAAAATTTAATATTATTTTTTGATATCCAAATTGGTTTCTTACTATTTATTGTTGTGGCAGGTTTGTTCATACTATAGTTTTACAAGCCTACTAATAAATGGTACTGGAAGTTACTTTGACTCATCTTCTTTCATGCAACTATTCCAACTTCAACAGATGTTATTTGAACTTCTATACATGTAATTTATTATCACAAATATCATACAGATCATTTATCCACATAAATTGTGAATATATTCATAAAACATAAAAAATTTAGTATATAGGGAAATGAGTACATTCTATTTTTCTTATGGTGAAAAATAGGGGCTAGTCATGATGAGCCAAACCTACATCAACACTTTCATTTTAAATTTTGTATATTTGAGGAAATAAAATCCACGACCTTATCAAATTTAATTATTGTGGATCTTCTGTGACTTTATACTACTATTTAACATTTTGAATATATTTTAATAGAAACCTATTTCTTCTTTTGTTTTTTTTATTTTGATCATTTAATATGAGCCCCATATACAAGTGATTCTTTCTTGGATAGATTTAACAGAAAGGATTTCCTAAGGATTAAATAGTTTAGGTTTTCTTTTCTAATCCCCATTTGTGTATTTTAAATAGTTTTTTTCATTATTAGGATATTTGGAACTCCGTCTCAATCTAATTTCAACATAAAGACTTTCTCTAACATTCCATTGAAATTTTTTACTATGATGACTTATTTATAACTCGATGGAAATTGGTTGAAATCATTTACTAGATCTAAATTCATTTTAAAATTTACATTAAATACATTGTTATATTAGAAAAAAAAATAGAATAATACTAATATGTTTTTTAGTATTATTGCAAAATTTAATAGTTATACTTTCAAATATGTTCATAGAATTATATATATTCTAATGAATAAGAATATAAAATAGAAATTCATCCACACATCCCACAATAATAGAACATATATCTATACCTTATTGAAAATATCATAAAAATAACCTACTCTATTATTGATACCATCATATATTGTTTTCCCAAAACACCAATAATTTCCCTCTTATTTGGGTTTGATTGTTGTTCTTATTATAATTCCTCGGAGGGGTTACATATAGACAAAACTATATTTTCCCATGAATTATTTTATTTGTGAAATGATGATCCTTTCATGATTCTCTATTGAGAAGACATACTTATCATTACATTAATTATAACCTATTTAGTGGTAATTAAAAAACAAATGAATGTAATCCCTTAATTTTGAATTACCCTTTACATTTTATGGTTCCACCTCTTTCTTAGTTGAGACTGATTCCTTTTGTAATTATTGTATCCTATTACTCCTTTATTTAAGATGAGTATTATATATTTATTTAAATTTACTTCATATATAATGACATATTACAGTGAATGAGATAGTTTTTAATAATATTAATATACTCATACATGTTATATTCAATTTAGTAATAGAATATTTATAGCATAACATCAACCAATTAATCCTTTTCTATTCATCAACAAGTTCTATATGGTTTGAAACAATTTAGTATTTCGTGAATTTAAAAATATAATATTCTTTTTCTTCTGGAATCTTGACTTTTGAAAAATTTATGGGTACTCCAATATTGGGAAAATCTACAAATAATCTTAATATTGATAAATGTAAAAAACTACATTCATACGAGGTTTAAAATTTCAATGGAGTATGAACATTTAAATAGTGACTAGATCACATTTTTAATATGTATTTGTAATTAAATTATGATGTTTTTTCACAAATGAAAATGAGTTATTTTGGATAATGATTAATTCTTAAAGGTTGTTTGGGGTGTGTTAGATATGGAATTGAGTGGTAAAGATGCTACAGTAAAGATTACAGTAGCTACTGGCAGACCGGTAATAGACCACAAACTTACTATTTGGACATTTTGTGACTAGAATTCCTTTGCAAGTTACAAAAAATAGTTGGTTGAATTTAAAGTGGAAAAATTACATCCCCACTAAAGTCTTTACAAGGGTACAACATCTCCGTCTTCCTCCCTTGATCATGTAGAATAGGTATTGTTCCCCCTCCCTTCCCCTATTCCCTATTGACCAAGGGGAGTTTTATTTGTCATTTTTAGCTATTTGAGGTTTGTTAGTTTATTATATTAACCCTTCTCACTACCTCTTAATTAATTTATAATTATTTCTATATTAAGTAAGGTTTCTGGTTAGGATTCCACTGCAACATGGTGAAAATGACTGAGTATGATAATTCTTCCTTTATTCATTATTAGGGGGTCAACCTAGATTCCATTTCCATGAATTTTCTAATAATTTTGGTTGAGTTATATTTTGAAATTGAATATTCATGGTTTTTATTATAAATTATAGTGGATTTTTTTTGGAATTTTATTTTGGGTGTAGTTATCACCATCACCCCATGCATGTTAGATGAATCCATTGGGTGTTGTTTGGTTTGGATATAGTTTTGCGCAGAAACATACTGAGTTATACTAAATTATTACAAGATTTAATTTGATTAATTAATTAATTATAAATGTTACAGTTAATTATGTACTAGAATTGGGATTGAGTTAGTAGATCATAACACTAGGATAACATTCTTTATTGTGGATGATGTTGTACAGGTCTTAGAAACTATTGATTTCCCTACAAAATAAAAATTGGAACCACTAAAAATGTTGCTGGTTCATATGAATTTACAAATTATTTTATTTATTCAGTTATAATCATGTTGAATGTGTGTATCCACCACATTAGGTAATAATATATTTTAATGTTTTCTAGGAATTTAATATAGATTATATCCTATGGGTGGACCACACATATTATTGAGGCCATTATGGAGCTCTTAAAATAGATAGAGTTCCACAAATATTGATAAGTAAGGCCCTTATTGTTAAATCATATTAGGATATTAGGATCCTTTTAGGGGTGTAATTTAATAAAAAAATTGAATGAATGTGACATCATAGAGATTTCATAGGAGCCTTAATACACCACCTTGTAAAGTAGCATGTCAGTAAATGTTTTTAGCCCTATTAGTTCTTATAAGACCTTGTGTCGGTGCCTTATGAACCTTCCTTATAGTGGAAGTATTTGAACTTGAATGGTTAAAACCTATAATCCATGATGAACCTTGAGATAGTTGAGATCTTTTGGGATCATAGAGATAATGATGGGGTGAGTGTTCTTCCCCCTTTAGGATATGATTACATGGGCGGTATACACTATAGATATTAGAAGAGAGGTGATGTGTTGGGACTAATCTAGGATGCATAGAAAGCGTAATGGGTTTAAGTAAATTTCCATAGTTTTCATTATTTTGGGGGTTTGAGTGGCCTCGATGAGCCCAACGAACCTTATGAGGATCCCCTCTTACTTGTGGACTATAATGAGAGTGTGGGAATGGGAATGTGTATAAATGACAACATTTTTCTATTTAAAACTAGATCAATGACTTGGGCCTTCTTAGGTGGAACTATATCTGACACAAATTGGGGAGTTGATACGTGGTGGGAATTATAGATTAATCATATGGAGACCGATGTTTAAAGTTTTTTATTTGTGTATTTAATGGAATATGACCATGAGGTGTTGAATAATAATTTGAATGATCATATTTATTGATTATAACATTTTCATTAAATAAAACTACCCCAATTTGGATGACTTTGATACATATGGAATCATAAAATAGTTATATTAATATTGTTCTTATAACCAGTATATAGAAACTCCTATAGTGGAGGGTTGAGATGTTTATAATGAATATAATTATAATTTGGACACTCTCATAGGGCATGGATGATATTTTTATTGTGTGTATAACCAAGATGAGGAAAACTCACATATGTTGTGGTCTACGATAACTTAAAAATAAAACACCTATAGGGTGGTCTGTGATGGTTAGAACAGAAACACATGCATGGTTGGTCTATGATACTCTTATTTAAATCACCAAAATGGGCGGTTTTTATGTTATGGATGACATGAACAAAAAACATTCTCATAGAAATTATCAAATGAGTTGATGTATGTATAGTTCATTGAAGTCATAGACCTTAGGATTAATGGTAGTTTTTGAAATACCCATGATTTTATGTGGGTCCCATTAGGGTGGTGGTGATAATATTTTTCGAATGTTCCCAATGTTGTTATCATTGACATTGCAACATTGAACCACTATAGGTATATTTGTTGTTTTTATTTTATGTTTTTTTAATTTTTATTAGTTTTAGTTGAGCATGTAACATGCACATATCACTATATGTACTGGTTATATATGGGAAAAAACTTGAAGTTCTCTTTCTAGTTATATAATAACACGTTACTCATTTGACCACAGAACATGGGTACTAAGGAATAAATATCACTTGGTGTAGGCATAGGTTGGAACGAGTCCTCATACTCATCATATTTCTAGTTAGTTGGGACATGATTTTTCACTGTGATTGAGGTGTGGATACGAGATTTAGTGGTTCAATTATATTTTATTTATTTTATTTGTAGTCTATATATCAAACCATCTAGTGGTAATTTAGTGTATATTTGGCATTGCGTCTTGGTCATTTACTGTATTTTTTCTTTATTAATCAGTATTCATATATTTTTTATTTTTATTTCAATTAATTTATTATATAATATAGTTGATTTTTATATGTTATTATAAAATATGATATGAGAATTTATCTTTCACCTGGTACCTCTTTATACCCCTCTATTAGTCAGCTGTATCAAGAGTTTGGTGAGTTGTGGCTAAGGCACAATGGTGAAAATAGTTTTGGGAACTCATAGTGGTCTAGGAAGGAGGTACATTACAAAGTGGAATCAGAGAATTTAATATTAATGTTACAATTTTGGGATTTGGGAGAACATATATATTGGGATGTGTTGGAACCTTTGATGTATATTTTAATGGTGTGTCGGTGAAACTTATGATATTAAGATGTTTAGGTCCCCAGGTCTGGGATTTATGACCATGATGATTTATGTTATGTTTTATATGTTTTTCATGTTGAGTTAATCTCATGGATGTTTTAGGTAATAGATTTATTATGAATTTAATTCTCTTTGTTAGAAAGAGAGCAGTTCTGGATCTGAATCTTTTCCAATATAGGTAATAAAAATATCTTGCACAATAAAAAACAAGTATGATTCACATGAGATATTTTCCTATTAGTGTGTTATTTCACTAATTATTGAATATATTCTTCTCATATGAAGTTTTTACATATATATCCTTAGTAGAATTTTGGTCAGATAACATTAATTGTATACAAATTTCCTTCAAATTTAGGTAATTTGGACATATAGTGAGATGTTTATTGATGAAAATGCCCCTAAATCTTGGTGTATATAGAATTTACTGAACCTAGTGGGTAAACATGCATTTTATTCCTTGAATATGAACCACTAATGTGTAGTTTCGTATAATAATTAGATTTTTAAAAGGTCATTAACAACCTATATGTAATTTTCCCGTATCACATTGAATTAAATTCTACCTAACAAAATAATTGCATGTGTAATTACATGGATTACCAAGGATGATGTTGTTGGTTATAGAAAGAGTTGACCATTTGTATGCAACCCTCTATGAAGTAGTTTGATTTATAAATAATAGGAGAGTTTGGTTTTTCTAGTTATTGGTGGTGGCCAGTGTGTGATTCAATCATACATGAGATATTGTGAGTGGGTGTTTAATAATTTTTATGGTGTGACCAGATACAAGAGAATTGACGAAGCACCATGCACTGTGTCCGTATGAGAGTTTTTTAAAATTTATATATGGTCAGACTGAGTGACCATAGTGTGAAATGATAGGTATGGATAGGTGAGAAACATATACACACTTAGTTGCAAATCCAGACTTATTGATTTGGAAAATGGTGTAATCATGCATAACATAAATGAGTGGTTATCCTAATATAGTGGTTCTTATAAAGAAAAATTCATAAGTTGGTCATTATGGGATATAATAAGTTCACATGAGTTGTTTCTTGGTTAGTGACATAAACATAGTGATGCCATGGGGTTTGGTGGTGAATAGAACATTATGTGATGGTACCTTGAATGACATAGTGTGGTTTTGAGGGTAATACCAACAAGATGTCAAAAACACTTTAGATGGAATGATCAACCATAAATATTACTAGTCTCAGGAGAAACTATACAATTAGTCTTGGTATGACCGTTCCATCCACATTTATAGTACAAAAAATATTTCTTTACTGTAAATTCCGCAAAAACTCATTCTACAGATGACTAACCACACTTAAAATTAATTTCATACATAGAAGATACAACCTAGATAACTATTAAACCAACTGAAGCTCCACCCAAAACTGTCTTCTTAGAAATTTTTTCCATTACCTAATATGCCTTGTTTACCACCTATATAAAGGTAGGAAAGGAAATGAGTATCAACATGGACTATATACTATCTCTCAGTCATAACTCATTCATTCGATATATTAGGTACTAAATTCTGATATCATACGATTATAGATAAAAATAACTCAACAGAATGGAAAGAGTACTCCATAATGTTATACACCCCTTTTCATAGTTAAAAATGATGTGTCTTCACAAAATTCAATATATCTATGTAAAAATGCAGCTTAAAGAATTTATCTATCGATTCCCAGGTATGTTCCTCATGTAAATTAGCATTCAAAATAGTTTCCCCCCATCTTCTTCCCAATCTATCGAGCATTTAATCGAAATAACAAACATAGAGTCTTATAGAGTCTCTATGATGTTTATGATCCTCTTTATTTTATTGAGGCACTCCTCAGTTTCCTAGGGTCCATTGTTACCACAATATATCAGTGGATTCATCTAAGTAAATCGATATCCATGATCCACCAAACATACTATGTTCTTGACACACACACCCTGATAAAGAATAATAAACATAATAGCTTCTACTAATGTAGGCTCCACTAGAGGATTCACCTATCGAGCCTGTCTCATTACTTCCTCTCTCAAAATTAGAATATTTATTCATATAGTAATTGTCTAACAAAATAAAAAACAATATGTTATGATAAAATCCCAGTATTATTTAACCAATATTTGGTATTGAGAACTAATATTTACAACATTATGATTTTAATGAATCACTAGAAGACTATAATTAAAAATAAATAGGTAAATTAAAATAAACATCCCATAATGTTCATTAAAATGACCTCAAATTCCATGTCGTGAACCAATTAAAAGATCCTAAATACACTTATTGACTCTGTTTCAGTCATAGAAGAGAGATTGATATGCCCTTTTCTGTACCCACTTTCAAAATTTTGATAGTACTAACCCTTAGATATGAAAGACACAGAACTATAATCTACTAGTTCTAACAGACATCAGGATGGGGATCCTGATTAATACTAAATTATATTAAACCAACTCGGGTAAACTAGATAGGCCACCGTAACCTCCCCATCATATAATATAGGTAAAATAGAATAATATAAACCAGTCATGACTATCAGAAAAATTATACATAAAATAGAGTTAAGAGAGAAAACAAGTGAGATACCACAATAATATGCAATCCATGAAAAAATAGTTGAACCAAAAAGTAAGTCAAATATTAATAGGACTAACAGTTACCTCCCAACTAAGCTGATCCTAAAGCAAAGGAAACAAGAAAATATAGCATGCAAGAAGATGTTCTTCCATTTACCTGAATCCTATAATAAAAATAATAAAAACTACCAATGTCACAAGTAGGGTGTGATAAAAATTCTGTAAGGATACCACCACAATTCCAATAAAATGTCTATTTTAATTAATGGAGTATTCCATCTTATAGAAAATAGTTTTTAAAATCATTTTCATACATCCAAACCATTTATTGATCATTTTTCATTTTACCTCCTTTGGTTTTTTTAAAAGCCATTCATTATCACAAAATTATAAATTTGAAAAATATAATTGATAAAACATGAATACATATCCATTCATCAATACATAAAAATCTAAACACCTATCCAAGAAACAACCCACCATCATATGCTATGTGATACAACCTTGTTTTAAAACCTATTTGAAACAATCCATGACCAAAATAACCATGTTATAAATTACCATTACTGATAAATCAGCTCACATATTGGGATATAACTTATGGGGCAATACATACTAGACACTAGAATATAATGAGTAAAAAAGAACAATAATGTATTCCACTGATATTTTGTACTACATGTTTATATCATAGTCGATATTGATTCCTGTCAGTTTATATCACAAAGGGATACCACCTAGTGGTACTATACACAAACTATGACTACCCATGTCTCCTTACAAATGCACCCAAGGGTCCCAATTTTAATTTAACAAAATTTCAATACAAAACCTTGCTCAAAAGTTCATAATTTTATTTACAAATTAATTACAATTTCTTTAGATTTTGTAAACCCATTTCCATAATAAGATAATTAATTTTCGATGAAAATCCCTTTTTTGAAAAAAAAAACTTTATTTTTAACGAAATCATTTGAGGCCACCTATCAAAGATAATACAATAAAAAACAAAATGATTTTATGAATAATGATATACAGTTCAATAAATTAAATTATTGAATAAAATACCTCATTTAACATGGTAGAACCCTAGCTGACTTCAACAATAGTGATTGGAAACCAAGGGAATGACCTTTGAATGATAAGGCATGCCAAGAAACTATAGATTAGAAACTCAACCACAATGGTGACCAATCAACAGATAAAGTAATTCTGAATTTAAGGATTCACCCAAAATCACATTGGAATAGCCTCTAGGTCTAGATAAGTAAGGATTCAAGAAAAATGAAATGAAAATAATCCATGAAGCACCATAAAAACAAAAACACATGACATTTATGTGAAATAAAATCCCATTACACATATTTTAATCATTGAATCCTGTAATTAATGCAAAGAAATTACATTTTAATTAAAAAGAAAATATTTTACATTACCATATGTGAACCTATTATATAGTGTGTAAATCATTCATGCCATATAACCTGTTCGTGGATTATCCAGTGTAGCCATTACACATTGTGTACTCCCTTTACATGGCGTGAAATCCCATTACAAATGCTGTAATTTCCTAATGAACAGAAAGAAATATAGGTTTATGTTAATAATTACATGAAATCCCAAAATTTACCATTATATATATCCTCCATATTCGTTTTTGGCATTAATCATCCAATGAAAAAGGAAAAAAATAATAAATATTAAAAAATAACTAAAAAAATGTAATGGGTTTTATAGGACCTATAAGAAACCCAACAAAATAATGATAAAACTTTATATCTTCCATCAAATGATCCAATATGAGGTTATTTTTGAAAGGATAAAGGTCGATCAGGGAGATCAATGATGATTTTTAAAAATTAGGCCCATAAATTAGAATGATAATATCTCACACCTAATGATCCATCAAAGGCCTCCAAAAAATGAATCTAATATCCAAAAGCACAATGTTAATTATCCTATATTGATATCTAAATTCATCAAATGGATAGAGATATAAAGTGGATAGGTTTTTGGTTTAAATTGAGAAATTTGGAATAATTATTACCCATCACATGGTTTGGTCACATAGATTGAAAACCCTTGCATGAACAGTTCACCCCTTTATGGAATGATGGATGAGTAACATGTTTTAAAAAACCACTAATCAACTATGAATGACACCAATATCCCAATTTATTTTGTTTCATGAGTAGACATAGTTAGTTCTAACCAAATTCCAAACCATGAACCATCCTTTGGAACTGCAACATAAGAAAGATGATTTCTTGGATAGACCCACATTGTTTTATTTACCTATACACAAACTATTAACTGAAGCATAATCCACAAAAATACCATAAAAGTCTCCCAAAATAATATATGAGAAGTCACAAACAAGGAAAGATAAAAATAAAATGAGTGAGTACCAAAAAAGAAACACCATAGTGTGAAAGTTATTAATACTAAATAGTTAATTCCACTTGACTTCCATTAAAGAAAAACTCTCACAGGTTAAATTTTTCAAATAAGAGGCTAAAAACCCATTGGTAGGTTATCTCAACAACCCAATTTTTATTATTATTTAATTATTGTTAATTTTAGGGCATCATAATTATTGATAACTAACTCCAATTTGGTCATTAAAATTTATTTCAATGAAAATATAAAAATATAAAAACATGTTAAAATATAGAAAGTTATGTGCAGTGACTATACATAATGCATCTCAAATCATTCTTATTATTTGGGAGGAAAAATCATGCCAAAAATATATCATGTAAACCCTTCATTGAATGAATATTTATCATGAGAACCTACTATATCAAATATATCATAATTAAATTAATTTTTTAAAGATCTACCCATTTTTTCGATCATTAATCATTTTTCCTCTATCCTATATACTCTATATAAGAGATACCATGATACTGTCTGTTTCCTATGATATAGATTTTCAACATCTTATTATTCCTAACCATTTTCATCTAACTCAATTCAAGATCAATAATGAACATCATTTCTACATGATAATTTAATATTCTTTTTTGATATCCAAATTGGTTTCTTACTATTTATTGTTGTGGCAGGTTTGTTCATACTATAGTTTTACAAGCCTACAACTAAATGGTACTGGAAGTTACTTTGACTCATCTTCTTTCTTGCAACTATTCCAACTTCAACAGATGTTATTTGAACTTCTATACATGTAATTTATTATCACAAATACCATACATATCATTTATCCACATAAATTGTGAATATATTCATAAAACACAAAAAATTTAGTATATAGGGAAATGAGTACATTTTATTTTTCGTATGGTGAAAAATAGGGGCTAGTCATGATGAGACAAACCTACATAAACACTTTCATTTTAAATTTTGTATATTTGAGGAAATAAAATCCACGACCTTATCAAATTTAATTATTGTGGATCTTCTTTGACTTTATACTACTATTTAACATTTTGAATATATTTTAATAGAAACCTATTTCTTCTTTTGTTTTTTTTATTATGATCATTTCATATGAGCCCCATATAAAAGTGATTCTTTATTGGATAGATTTAACAGAAAGGATATCCTAAGGATTCAATAGTTTTGGTTTTCTTTTCTAATCCCCATTTGTGTATTTTAAATAGTTTTTTTTCATTATTAGGATATTTGGAACTCCGTCTCAATCTAATTTCAACATAAATACTTTCTCTAACATTCCATTGAAATTTTTTACTATGATGACTTATTTATTACTCGATGGAAATTGGTTGAAATCATTTACTAGATCTAAATTCATTTTAAAATTTACATTAAATACATTGTTATATTAGAAAAAAATAGAATAATACTAATATGTTTTTTAGTATTATTGCAAAATTTAATAGTTATACTTTCAAATATCTTCATAGAATTATATATATTCTAATGAATAAGAATATAAAATAGAAATTCATCCACACATCCCACAATAATAGAACATATATCTATACCTTATTGAAAATATCATAAAAATAACCTACTCTATTATTGATACCTTCATATATTGTTTTCCCAAAACACCAATAATTTCCCTCTTCTTTGGGTTTGATTGTCGTTCTTATTATAATTCCTCGGAGGGGTTACATATAGACAAAACTATATTTTCCCATGAATTATTTTATTTGTGAAATGATGATCCTTTCATGATTCTATATTGAGAAGACATACTTATCATTACATTAATTATAACCTATTTAGTGGTAATTAAAAAACAAATGAATGTAATCCCTTAATTTTGAATTACCCTTTACATTTTATGGTTCCACCTCTTTCTTTGTTGAGACTGATTCCTTTTGTAATTATTGTATCCTCTTACTCCTTTATTTAAGATGAGTATTATATATTTATTTAAATTTACTTCATATATAATGACATATTACAGTGAATGAGATAGTTTTTAATAATATTACTATACTCATACATGTTATATTTAATTTAGTAATAGAATATTTATAGCATAACATCAACCAATTAATCCTTTTCTGTTCATCAACAAGTTCTATATGGTTTGAAACAATTTAGTATTTCATGAATTTAAAAATATAATATTCTTTTTCTTCTGGAATCTTGACTTTTGAAAAATTTATGGGTACTCCAATATTGGGAAAATCTACAAATAATCTTAATATTGATAAATGTAAAAAACTACATTCATACGACGTTTAAAATTTCAATGGAGTATGAACATTTAAATAGTGACTAGATCACATTTTGAATATGTATTTGTAATTAAATTATGATGTTTTTTCACAAATGAAAATGAGTTATTTTGGATAAGGATTAATGCTTAAAGGTTGTTTGGGGTGTGTTAGAGGTGGCATTGAGTGGTAAAGATGCTACAGTAAAAATTGCAGCAGCTACTGGCAGACTAGTAATAGACCACAAACTTACTATTTGTACATTTTGTGACTAGAATTCCTTTGCAAGTTACAAAATATAGTTGGTTGAATTTAAAGTGGAAAAATTACATCCCCACTAAAGTGTTTACAAGGGTACAACATATCCATCTTCCTCCCTTGATCATGTAGAATAGGTATTGTTCCCCCACCCTTCCCCTATTCCCTATTGTCCAAGGGGAGTTTTATTTGTCATTTTTAGCTATTTGAGGTTTGTTAGTTTATTATATTAACCCTTCTCACTACCTCTTAATTAATTTATAATTATTTCTATATTAAGTAAGGTTTCTGGTTAGGATTCCACTGCAACATGGTGCAAATGACTGAGTATGATAATTCTTCCTTTATTCATTATTAGGGGGTCAACATAGATTCCATTTCCATGAATTTTCTAATTATTTTGGTTGATTTATATTTTGAAATTGAATATTCATGGTTTTTATTATAAATTATAGTGGATTTTTTTTTGGAATTTTATTTTGGGTGTAGTTATCACCATCACCCCATGCATGTTAGATGAATCCATTTGGTGTTGTTTGGTTTGGCTATAGTTTTGTGCGTAAACATACTGAGTTATACTAAATTATTACAAGTTTTAATTTGATTAATTAATTAATTATAAATGTTACAGTTAATTATGTACTAGAATTGGGATTGAGTTAGTAGATCATAACACTAGGATAACATTCTTCATTGTGGATGATGTTGTACAGGTCTTAGAAACTATTGATCTCCCTAAAAAATAAAAATTGGAACCACTAAAAATGTTGCTGGTTCATATGAATTTACAAATTATTTTATTTATTCAGTTATAATCATGTTGAATGTGTGTATCCACCACATTAAGTAATAAGATATTTTAATGTTTTCTAGGAATTTAATATAGATTATATCCTATGGGTGGACCACACATATAATTGAGGCCATTATGGAGCTCTTAAAATAGATATAGTTCCACAAATATTGATAAGTAAGGCCCTTATTGTTAAATCATATTAGGATATTAGGATCCTTTTAGGGGTGTAATATAATAAAAAAATTGAATGAATGTGACATGATAGAGATTGCATAGGAGCCTTAATACACCACCTTGTAAAGTAGCATGTCATTAAATGTTTTTAGCCCTATTAGTTCTTATAAGACCTTGTGTCGGTGCCTTATGAACCTTCCTTATAGTGGAAGTATTTGAACTTGAATGGTTAAAACCTATAATCCATGATGAACCTTGAGACCG
This sequence comes from Viscum album, assembly GCA_963277665.1. Taxonomy (NCBI): domain Eukaryota; kingdom Viridiplantae; phylum Streptophyta; class Magnoliopsida; order Santalales; family Viscaceae; genus Viscum; species Viscum album. The sequence goes on from OY728152.1 coordinate 1,773,956,112, forward strand.
TTGAGATCTTTTGGGATCATAGAGATAATGATGGGGTCAGTGTTCTTCCCCCTCTAGGATATGATTACATGGGAGGTATACACTACAGATATTAGAAGAGAGGTGATGTGTTGGGACTAATCTAGGATGCATAGAAAGCGTAATGGGTTTAAGTAAATTTCCATAGTTTTCATTATTTTGGGGGTTTGAGTGGCCTCGATGAGCCCAATGAACCCTATGAGGATCCCCTATTACTTGTGGACTATAATGAGAGTGTGGGAATGGAAATGTGTATAAATGACAACATTTTTCTATTTAAAACTAGATCAATGACTTGGGCCTTCTTAGGTGGAACTATATCTGACACAAATTGGGGAGTTGATACTTGGTGGGAATTATAGATTAATCATATGGAGACCGATGTTTATAGTTTTTTATTTGTGTATTTAATGGAATATGACCATGAGGTGTTGAATAATAATTTGAATGATCCTATTTATTGATTATAACATTTTCATTAAAGAAAACTACCCCAATTTGGATGACTTTGATACATATGGAATCATAACATAGTTATATTAATATAGTTCTTATAACCAGTATATAGAAACTCCTATAGTGGAGGGTTGAGATGTTTATAATGAATATAATTATAATGTGGACACTCTCATAGGGCATGGATGATATTTTAATTGTGTGTATAACCAAGATGAGGAAAACTCCCATATGTTGTGGTCTACGATAACTTAAAAATAAAACACCTATAGGGTGGTCTGTGAGGGTTAGAACAGAAACACATGCATGGTTGGTCTATGATACTCTTATTTAAATCACCAAAATGGGCGGTTTTTATGTTATGGATGACATGAACAAAAAAAATTCTCATAGAAATTATCAAATGAGTTGATGTATGTATAGTTCATTGAGGTCATAGACCTTAGGATTAATGGTATATTTTGAAATACCCAAGATTTTATGTGGGTCCCATTAGGGTGGTGGTGAGAATATTTTTGGAATGTTCCCAATTTTGTTATCATTGACATTGCAACATTTAACCACTATAGGTATATTTGTTGTTTTTATTTTATGTTTTTTTTAATTTTTATTAGTTTTAGTTGAGAATGTAACATGCACATATCACTATATGTACTGGTTATATATGGGAAAACATTTGATGTTCTCTTTCTAGTTATATAATAACACGTTACTCAGTTGACCACAGAACATGGGTACTATGGAATAAATCTCACTTGGTGTAGGCATAGGTTGGAACGAGTCCTCATACTCATCATATTTCTAGTTAGTTGGGACATGATTTTTCACTGTGACTGAGTGTGGATCAGAGATTTAGTGGTTCAATTATATTTTATTTATTTTATTTGTAGTCTATATATCAAACCATCCAGTGGTAATTTAGTGTATATTTGGCATTGTGTCTTGGTCATTTACTTTATTTTTTCTTTATTAATCAGTATTCATATATTTTTTATTTTTATTTCAATTAATTTATTATATAATATAGTTGATTTTTATATGTTATTATAAAATATGATATGGGAATTTATCTTTCACCTGGTACGTCTTTATACCCCTCTATTAGTCAGCTGTATCAAGAGTTTGGTGAGTTGTGGCTAAGGCACAATGGTGAAAATAGTTTTGGGAACTCATAGTGGTCTAGGAAGTAGGTACATTACAAAGTGGAATCAGAGAATTTAATATTACTGTTACAATTTTGGGATTTGGGAGAACATATATATTGGGATGTGTTGGAACCTTTGATGTATATTTTAATGGTGTGTCGGTGAAACTTATGATATTAAGATGTTTAGGTCCCCAGGTCTGGGATTTATGACCATGATGATTTATGTTATGTTTTATATGTTTTTCATGTTGAGTTAATCACATGGATTTTTTAGGTAATATATTTATTATGAATTTAATTCTCTTTATTAGAAAGAGAGCAGTTCTGGATCTGAATCTTTTCCAATATAGGTAATAAAAATCTCTTTCACAATAAAAAAAAAGTAGGATTCACATGAGATATTGTCCTATTAGTGTGTTATTTCACTAATTATTGAAGATATGATTCTCATATGAAGTTTTCACATATATATCCTTAGTATAATTTTGGTCAGATAACATTAATTGTATACAAATTTCCTTCAAATTTAGGTAATTTGGACATATAGTGAGATGTTTATTGATGAAAATGCCCCTAAATCTTGGTGTATATAGAATTTAGTGAACCTAGTGGGTAAAAATGCATTTTATTCCTTGAATATGAACCACTAATGTGTTGTTTCGTATAATAATTAGATTTTTAAAAGGTCATTAACAACCTATATGTAATTTTCCCGTATCACATTGAATTAAATTCTACCTAACAAAATAATTGCATGTGTAATTACATGGATTACCGAGGATGATGTTGTTGGTTATAGAAAGAGTTGACCATTTGTATGCAACCCTCTATGAAGTAGTTTGATTTATAAATAATAGGAGAGTTTGGTTTTTCTAGTTATTGGTGGTGGCCAGTGTGTGATTCAATCATACATGAGATATTGTGAGTGGGTGTTTAATAATTTTTATGGTGTGACCTGATACAAGAGAATTGACAAAGCACCATGCACTGTTTCTGTATGAGAGTTTTTTAAAATTTATATATGGTCAGACCGAGTGACCATCGTGTGAAATGATAGGTAGGGATAGGTGAGAAACATAGACACACTTAGTTCCAAATCCAGACTTATGGATTTGGAAAATGGTGTAATCATGCATAACATAAGTGAGTGGTTTTCCTAATATAGTGGTTCTTATAAAGATAAATTCATAAGTAGGTCATTATGGGATATAATAAGTTCACATGAGATGTTTCTTGGTTAGTGACATAAACATAGTGATGCCATGGTGTTTGGTGGTGAATAGAACATTATGTGATGGTACCTTGAATGCCATGGTGTGGTTTTGAGGGTAATACCAACAAGATGACTATACCGGTTGGTTTTAAATTCATTTTTATAGATGTGGTCAATGAAAGGGTGAAAAATGATGGAAAGAATGATTCTAGGTGTTACATAAGTAGGTGGTTGAGTTTTATATTTCATAAACTAAGGATGGGAATGAATTGTTTTAATATGAAACAATGTGTTAGATTTTTATGTGAGCAAACTGTGGTACAGATAAGTTGCCTGATTTTGAAGACGATTTCCATGGGATCTCTTATAGATGTGGTTGATATTCCTTGGAATATGGTTGACCATGTTGATGAATCATGAATCATGGTAGAATGAGTCATAGATAAAGATCATGTGGTATGGATTGTTAACCCTTTATAGATAACAAATATAGTGGAAAAACACATTGTTCAAATGTTTAACCTTCTTTGTATTATAATGAACAATGAGAATTTGTAGGTAGAGGGACAATTATAATCAATGAAACACATGTAAGAATAACAACTAATGGATTTGGGTGAGAATTCCAAAAACCCCCTCCATCAAAGAATGGACATGAATATGGGTCATTAAACACCCCAAAATTATAAAATAATAATACTGTATTCAATATAATATGGTATATATGTATGTTTCGGGTATAGAGGAATCACATTGCTGGGTTGTAACCAAATTTAATTTTTCTGTTAACAATGATCAATCCTAGATATTTCATGATAATAAAACGTTTGATCATCAGAATTGAATGAAGAATGAAAGAAAGTAAGGGAGTCCCGAAACCATATAGAGTATCATCATATGTAGGTTATAATCAAATTAATTATATGAAAGTAATTAACATGATTGAATTCAATATCCGTTGATGTTTCCGGCCATAATATGATGTGATCTTTCATTGTGTAGTAGAATCCAAGTATAGGATTCCTCTGGCGGTGAACCACGTGTGATCCACATTTATTTGGATGCCGCCTATGGGATCTTTGGATCCTAGCATGGAAGACACTTTTATTGTGATGTGTGCTTTATATATCCTTCAGAGCCAGTTAAAAATTTCTCTACATGATCTGGTGGAGGAGGATCTCTCTCATATCCTAATATAGTTCTTGGATAAAAAGAAATTCTCACTTATCATGAGAACTTCCTAGAGATCCATTGTGCACAAACCCCAAAAAGGGATAGATAAATGATAATTATATAATTGGTATTATAATTACTAATAATAATAAAAGTATGTAATTACCTGAAAGCATTTATTCATTTCATTTAATTCTTTGTAAGACCCCATTACTAATAATAACAGTTGACTATTTTCATTACATGACATGTGCAATTAAATTACACCAAATATTTTTTAATTAGATAAATAACATTAGTTCTCACAAATACACCGAAAAAACTACATGACATGTATATTAATATACACGGAGTGTACAATTTTATTTCTATTTTCTTTATTTTTCCACAACATTTATTAGACCTTGAATAATAGATATTTATTAATTAAATAAATATCACTGCATTACTCGCTAATAAATATATTTTTTTTCCAAAATATAATCTCTCAAATAACATCTATCAAAATAAATGTGATCAATCATCCTTGAATAATTATTAAACCACAATTGATAATAATCATTATTCAACTTGTCAAATGAATATTTAACTGAGATTCTTGTACACACATAGTCTATGACCCTGTATGCCTCTTTCTCTGTGGAATTATGCAGAGCTTGTCTAATGTCCAAGTATAGCATCTAGAAACATGCCAAGGCACCAATAGACAATGATGTTAATACCATAATGACTATTCACCTCCTATGAATTCCAAATGTGTAATGTAATCCATTTGTCTTGACATATCGAATCATGATGGATGTATGCTAGTTCCATTAACCCATGTGCTCGTTTATTATGTCTTTGAAATCCCAGAATTGAGCTTTCACATTCTATAGCATGGCTAGAGATTTATTTATCCTATATAAATTACAGCAAAGGGCCTGAGATATCTACTTCCATTATGGAACCGAAGGGGAAAATTCTTTCATGCATTATCTTGTAATGTAGTATTACTCGTGATGCACCCAAGATATCCTGCCTCACAATGAATAGTGTGTTTGTCATAGTTTCCTTCAATACATATAAGTGTGTGTGTTGTATTATAGATAAATAATAATCATTAAGTCTAAGGACCAATACACAGGTCTGTATATTGGAACATCTAATGACACTCTGAATTATGGAATTCCTACTGGCGGGTCTCGTTGTCAAAATATACTCTTGGATATTACTAAGGGGACACACCATGAGAATGTGCCTCAATGTTTTATGAGTCCTCACCACTAATTCCATGTATTATTTATGTCCCTAAAATAAAAACATTTGTCCATAGAATATATATTCATGAACAATGTTATTGCACTTCGGGGTTCTCATAATAATAGAGATTCTTTATGACAGTTTATTGCAACCACTATCCTTAGGACATTATCACATTAATTTTCACAGAAAAGAAAAATCAAAGTACAATATGTATTAATGAATAATGTATAACGTAGTAGTTTATAGGAAACCATCATTAAAAGACTCCCGCTTGGACTAGAGCCAACTGCTAACAACCTTTAACTTGTTATCTCTCACATGATATTCATGCTTTTTCTCAGATATGCCTTTAGTCATGGGGTATGCCACGTTCTCTTCTGTGGACACTCTACTCACTACAACTTCACCCCTTTGATAGAAATTACTCAAGTGGTGATACTTCTAGAGTATGTTCTTTATTTTTTGATGTGACCTTGATTATTTTCCAATATCCACTACTATAATATTATCTCAATTCAATGTGATTGGATATTTATTATTAGGCACCACATCAATCTCCTAGACAAATTTACGAATCCATTCGCCTTCCATGGCTAAATTAGAATCCACTATATATTTGGAATACACTTTTTAATTGGAGACAACTAGTTTCTTTGAACTCTTCCAGCTCAAAACTCCTCTATTGTGACTAAAACATATCTAGATTGGGACTTCAGATCATTCTGATCTGTCTGAAAACCCGCATCAACATACCTTATGATGATAAGCTCCTCATCTACTCCATACTAAATGAACATATCCTTAGGTAATATAAGAAACATAAGGATAGTATTAGCAGCTCTCTAATGTTGTTCTCCTAGGTTTTCTTGATATCTTCCTACCATGATTAGTGCATTGTAAACATCAAGCTAGGTACATAACATGGAATACATGATATATCCTATATCCAAATCGTATGAGATATTACTCATTCTATCATTCTACTATTGTGTCTGAGGAAACATTTTCTTAGAATGATGTAGGCCAAGTGGCACTGGAACCAATACTCTCTTGGATTGTTCCATACTAAATCAAGTTAGTATCTGGTCAATGTATGTACCCTGACATAGACTAAGAAACTCTAGGATCTATCACGAATGATCTTGTTCCATTGAATGTAGGATGCTTCACTTATTTCCTTCATAGAGAAACACATATTCAAACAGTCCTTAACTAATTTTAAGAGTGGAACATCATTTCTGAAAAAATAATATGTCATTAACATACACTACTAGGATAATAAGAACATTCCCATTTAACCACTTATAAAGACATGGATTGCAATTGTTCATAATGAAAAAAAATTCCTTTATGTATTCACCAAATATAATGTTCCATGATATGGATTCTTTTATTAATCCATTAATATATTTATGCAGATTACAATAATTTTTGGCTTCACCTTCTGTCACAAATCCTTCTAGTTCTGTCACATACACATCATCATAATGTTTACCAGTAAGGATTTTTGTTTTGACATCCATATGAAAAATCATGTATCCATTGTAATCTGCTATAGCAAGCACGATTCCGATGAATTTAAACATGGAAACTGGTATGAAGGTTTCATCATAGTCAGTTCCATGGCACTACCTGAATTATTTTTCCACAATCCTTGATTTATAGGTGTAACATGACCTTCAATGTCTAGTATTCTTTGGAATACCCATTTTCATCAAATAGGATTTACATCTATTGGCTCATCAACAAGAACCTAGACTTTGTTCTGATACATGGAATCCATCTCAGAATTCATGGATTTTAGCCATTTTGTAGCTTCTTGAGATTTCTAATGCTTCCTTATAGGAGAGAGGTTCATCATTGTCCAACACTATTGATTCACCATCATCATTGTCTCAAAAACGAAATCTCTATGGTTCCCTTACCTATCTTTAGCTCCTATGTAGTACATTTGTTTCTAGAACCTCTTCCATGGGGACATGTGGAACTTGTTCATCTTCCAACTCTTGTGTATCTTGATCATCAACATAGTTGAAGTCAATCCTGCTCCCACTATCCTTTTTGAGGATGTGCTCCCTCTAAGGAAAAACAGTTGGTCTAGTGACTTTAACATTATTTTATGAAGGGTTATATGGGTAATATCATTTTTTCCTTGGGGTATTCAATAAAGACAAACATCATGCCCCAAGGTTCTATTTTGTTGCCTGATAATGCCTTAACAAATTCCTCTCATCCCTATACACGTGTGTGTGACAAAATAAGTTTCCTTACATTTCATATCTTGGAGGGAATTCCATTTTCTTCTTTAGTTGTTACTCGGTTAAATGTGTATGCTGCAGTTTGAAATGCATATCCTTAAAAGGATAATAGAATATTTTAATGACTCGTCATCAACCTCAACTAGTCCAAAAACGTGAAATTTCTCCTTTTTCTAGCACCATTCCATTTTGGTGTATAAGGGAAAGGGAGTTCAGATAGAATCACATACTCCCATAAAATGTTGATGAACACTTGATTAAGATATTCTCCACCTCAATCCAATCGAAGATTATTTATATTCTATCAAAGATAATTCTATACTTCATTCTTGAATTCCATAAATTTCTATAAGGACTCTGACTTATACATCATTAAGTAGACATATCCATATCCACTCAAATCATCAATAAATGTAATGAAGTAAGAACATCCACCTCTAGATTTTACTGGAAATGGTCCAAACACATCCATGTGAACCAATCCTAGAATATATGTGGCCATTTCACCATATCCACTGAAAGGAAGCTTTATCCTTTTACCTTGAAAAAATAGACACATCTATCAAGTGGTTTTATCTCAGTATAGTCTAAATAAACATCTTAGAAGAGCTTCGTTGAGCACATATCATTTACATGAACGAGACGGTGATACCCCAACGTGGTGATGTATGATTCATGTGAGTTTTTTATTATCTATTTACGACAGTTGGTTTTCATAATTTAATACATACAAACCATTATTTAAATGTTCCATGCAATTACATGTGTTGTTATAATAAAAAACATAACACATATTATTAAATTTAAAAATAATTCCATCCATATCGACAAAGATACAAAATTATATTCTTAGTAACACTAAAAACATAATAACAATTACGTAAAAACAATAGCATTCCAGTTTGAAATGAGAGATGGTAATCGCCAATGGCCAATGTAGCCATCCTCACGCCACTAGCAGCTCGAAGATCAACCTCTCCACTAGAAAATTTTCTAAATCTACTAGGTTCCTACATTTGAATACAGATGTGAGACCCTCAGGCTATATCTTAAACTCAATGTGAAAAAATGGAAGGATTTCACTTGATAATGGACACACATTTAGCATCCCCATGGTTCTGGGTGAAGTTCCTCTTCCAGTGGCCATACTTGACACATGAAAAAAAATACCTCCACCCATTCCTTGACTTTCCATTAAATCTTACCCAATTTGGAGGGACAGTTATCAAGGGAATCAGACCATTTATAAATCATTGGACCCTTTTTCTTTTCCTTTCTTTTCTAATTCACTATAAGGATTGTGGGTTTGAAATGCCCATGCCCTTATTAACATCATGAAATAAGGTCAGATGTTCTGATAGACTCTTTTCATTGTTGCTCATGTCGTATTTGACAATAAATATAGTTAATTTCATAGTCTAGTGATGAAGAAGAATCTCTATATATTGTTCTAGGACACCCTATAATTCCACTGGAAGGTTTTAGGCATAGTGTAATTGTGTTCGTGGGTTGTAACCAACTATAATTTTTTCCGCTAACAAAAATCATTCTGAGATCTATCAAAATAATAAAATGCCAGATCATTAGAATAGAATGAAGAAAGAAAAAAATAATGAGCTTCCTAAAACCATATATATGATCCTCTTATGTTTTTTATAATTAATTTAATAATAGAGAAGAATTACCTGGATGGAATTATCTATCTATTGATGTTTTCTGTCATGATCTGATATAATCCGACATTGCGTTGTAGAATCCAAGTGTATGATTACCTTAGCAGTGACCCACATGTTCTCCACATATCTTTGGACATCATCGAATGGATCATCAGGTGCTAGTGTGGAAGAGACTATGCTTGTGATGCCTCCCTTAGATCACCTTGAGAGCTCCTTGAAAATCACTTTCCTTGATCTGGTGAAGGAGGATCTCTCTCATTACATGAGAGCCATCTTGGAGAAAAAATAATTCTCTCTTAGCTTGAGAGATTTCTCTAGATTCGTTGGGCACAAAACCCAAAAATATCTATGCAAATGATAATTATTTAATTGGGATTTTAATTACTTAAATGAATAAAATGAATTAATTACTTGAGATCATTTATTCGTTTCATTTAATTCTTAATAAAACCCTACTTTAATAATAATAGTTGACTATTATTTTTACCTGAAATGCATCCAACAAATTACACCTAATTTTATTTATTTAGTCAAATAATATTATTCATCCCAAATCCACAGAAAAAATATATGGTGTGTATATTAATATACATGGTGTGTGCTTTTATTTTTCCATTTTCGTTATCTCCTCTACCACGTTTATTAGACATTGAATAATGGATATTTATTTCTTAAATAAATATCAATGCATTACTCATTAATAAATATATTATTTCACCCATAATATATTTTCTTGAATAACTAGTGTCAAAATAAATGTGATCAGGCTTTCTTGAATAATTATTAAACCACAAACTAGAATAATCATTATTCATCTTGTCAAAATTAATATTTAATTGAGATACTTGGATTCACTTAGTGTGTGAACCTCTAGGCCTATTTCTCAGTGGCATTTGGCAGAGCCTGCCTAAAGCTAAAGGTTATAGTTTAGAAACAAGATAAGGCACACATAGAGAATGAATTTAACACCACAATGACGTGTCACCTCTTAAGAATTTTTACAATGTAATGTAATCCATTTTTCTCAATATCTTGAATCAATCAGGTTTCATGCTAGTGCCATCAACCAATGTGTTCGATTATTATTTATTTGACATCCTGAAATTGAACATTTCCATTCCTTATCATGGACATTGATTTATTTAGGCTACATAAATTCCATCAATGGGCCGGATATCTATACTTCCATTATGGGAAAAATGGAAAAATACCCTCTTGTATTATTTATTAATGTAGTGTTACTCGTGAAACACCCATTATATCTAACCTCACAGTGAACCGTGTGTCATTATAGTTTTTTTCAATACATCTATGTGAGCAAGATGTAAAACCTATTAATAATAATCATAATGTCAAAGGACCAATACACACGTCTGTAGATAGGATCATCTAATGACACTATAAAATGTGGATTTCATACTGGTAGCTCTCGTTCTCATAATATCCTCCTAGATATTACCAAGGGATTACACCATGAAGAAGGTGCATCAAAGTTTTATGAGTCCTAACCCATAATGGACTGTATTATTTTTTTCCCTCAAGTAACACAATTCTTCCATTGAATAAATATTCAAGAAAAGTGTTATGGAAATTCTAGGTTCTCATCATACAATGTATCTAATGTGACCATTTAGTAAAACTATTATCCTTAGGAAATTATCACAAGTATTTTCATGCAGAAGAACATTCAAGTTGTGTTAAGGTATTTATTAATGAATAAAGTACAATAAAGTTGGATCTAGGCCACCAAATCCAACAATAAAGAGCATTGAACCCAAAAAACCCATGAACTAAATATATTTTAAATTTTCTCTCTTCGATAGCTTACGTAACATGCAAACATGAGTCAAAATGATCCCTAATATAGTATACCACTATAACCTGACCATTGTATTTTAGGGTATGAATATTAATAAATTAATAAATTAATTATTTTTATCTATATATTAGAAACAATATAATAATCATTTAAAATAAAAATATTTTTTTTGAAAACATTATGTTTCTAAAAATACAATTTAATCTCACATAGCACACATAATTTAAAATTAATTTTAACCAAAAATAGGAAGTATAATATATAATTTTAAATTATCTTTTTAAATAATATTATCAAAAAAATATTATGCTGATTTTTTTGGATTTTTTTTTGCAATGTTTCCATTTTCAACGAATAGTGAAAAAATACTGATTTTGAATTGAAAATTCTATTTTCATTTAAATTATTTATATAGATAAATTTTATTTTAAATATATTATTAAGTAAATTTGGTTATATAATGTATAATTTAATCCAATTTATGTAATTTTTATAATATTAAATTTATTGTTATATAAAAACTTTTTAAACTTTTGAATATTTTCCCTTTGAAAACCCGTCTTCTCGTCATATCTGTGGAATTAATATTAAATTATATTCTGGATATTATGTAAATTTAACTGAATAAAATTGATTAAATATTTTTAATTAAAATAATTTATAATATATAACAATTTAAACTTAATTTCAAACCTTAATGAATATTAAATAAAATAAAATAAAATTATCAATTTTAAGGAAAAAATGTGTTTATCGGGGGTTATACTAATATGATAATGATTTAAATTTACTAATTTATTTATTTAAATATATTTTATAGAAATATTGATACCTTATAATGTATAAGCCTATATAATTCTGAATGTTTATCTCTTTAATAATTTGAAACACATGGTTACACCTTTTTCCATTTAAAATTTACAAATGTTCCACTCACCTCACTTATAAAATTTCATCCAATGTCCTCAATTATTCACACAAACATACAATTTTTATCGAATACTTCCCCACATAAAAGTAAAACATCCATAAAATCCTCTTATAATAATTTTTTTGTTCATAAATACATTCTATCAAATCATCAGGTATAATTCTAAAGAGGTTGTATGAGAGGATGAAAAATTTTTAACAACGCATTTTTCAATAATTTCTTCCTCCACATCCTTAAATTCTTATTAATCAATGATGATATAATAATATAAATATATTAAATATACTGATATTTTTTTATGATATGTTTCTATCCAAAAATAATGCAAAATTTTTTCAAATAGGTTACTGCATCAATATTTCTGTTTACGGGGGATTATTGCCTCACAAATAGATGTCTTTCATTTTTCCATTACCACCTCTGACAATTGGGTATAAGGATGGATTTAATATATATATAATATATTTATATCATAATAATACATATATATTTATTATATAATATATAATTTTTTTAATTTCCATTCCACAGGGGATACTATTACGTCAGTTGAGTCTATGAGGAACTACCACATCATAAAGCGATGCGATTTGTTTTTCATCAACACTTACCATGGAAGGAAATAAGGAAATATTTAATGAATATATGTTATATAAATGAAAAAATTATAAAATTAATTAGATATTTCTTATTATAAAAAAATAATTTCGAATTTTCATACTTACCTTTCCACTCAGTTAATGACAATTACATTGTTTGCGTATATGTAGACTACCGCCATCATGTAGCTGTGTGAGGAAATTTTCCTCACCACACCACATTGTTGATATATATAATTATATTCAAATAAATAGTATTTTTTATGATATTATAATCATTCTATTATGATAAAATATTACATCCCTCTTTTACCTTAGGATTGTCAAAAAAATTGAAACGTTACAGAAGCATATATACGACATATTGTATACCTAATTATTGAAAAATTCATTTATCAAAACCATATTTCATGGTGGGTATTGAAATTATAATTTATATATAAATATGATAATTATATCATGTCTTATATTTTGGATATAATGTAAATATATATTATACACATGTACCATAACATTCATTATAAAGAATGGATGAGAAAATAAGACAATTAACACCTTAAATAATTAAAATAATGAAATATTATTATAGAATGGGTGTTAAGATATCAAAAAAAGATCATATATGATATTAAAAATATTAATATGATTTTTTATAATTTAATTACATTTCTAAAACAACTATACAAGAGGTTAAATAATGTTCAACCAAAAAGAAGTGTAAGGTAGGTGAATTTATAACATAATTCACATTAATTAGATTAAAATGTTATTTCATTGATTATGTCATGATAAGAATATGTGTGAAATGAAATTTTAATATTTTATTTTTTATTTACACTTTTTCGATGTATTCTTTATTTATACATATATTCCATTCATTGCTTAATCCCCATATCAATGACATCATCTTTGTAAGGGACTTCATCCCAATTTCCGTTCATCGAGGTATATTGTAAGGTTATGCACTTAAATACTTGTATATGGTGTATGTAATACCCAATTGAAATTTAATATCATAATTAAATAATAATAATTCATGGGTTTTTATGTTTTAATTTGAATAAAGTAATCCATTTTGTTTTGATTAGAAAATTACCAAGAGGTAATAAATTTCATCACTCAATTTCTTTTCATGGGGTTATATTACTTTCTCATTTTCTTTGTAATTATATGTTTATGTTTTTATTTAACATTGACTATAATATGTTTTATATGTAAATAATTTATGTTTATTTAAATTTTACACTCATTATAAATGAATATTTTTAATTCTCACTTCAACATTATGATCTTTGTATGGGACTATTTCATAATATCATTTTAATCAGGAATTTTTATAGATGAATTTCCATTAATGGATATTATTTAAATTTATTTAATAAACCATTTACTTTTATTATCCTATGTTTATTTGTGAATTTTTATATTAATAGTATAATTTTTCCACTATTTAGTTATAAAAATCATTAAGAAAATGTTTTAATGAAATTCTAACATCATTTCACTTTTATGTCTAAAATACCTTTACTACCAAATCCATGTTTTCAAAAAATGTTTTCAAAAAGTGTTTTCAAATATATTTGTAACCTTTTCTAAATTTTTTACTAATGTAATGTTTTCACATTCATCCATATGTAATTTTTTAAAGGAATATTCATGTAGTATTTAAAACAATGACCATATTCATTTACCGAAAATTTAAAATGAAGCTCCCCTTTGTCATACTAGACATTTAAAAAAAATCATTACCTCATGATCAATAAATTTTTTAAATAATCCACTATAATTTTTGATTATTATTTTCAAATAAAAAAAATTTCTATATTTTTATGGTTTTTTAAAGGTAATTTTTTAATTCAAATCTATATTTACATCAAGATTGTTTTAATGATCGTTTTATGGTATTTATATTCATTATCGTAAAAATAATTATTCTAGCTAAAAATAATTTTGTATATTTTGAATTAATACCATAACTATTCATTCGATTGATGGTTTATGATTATTTCAACCAAGGAATGTATTTAAATTCACTATAATGAATCATTTTCATAGTCATTACTTACCATTGTATTATTTACTTCACCATGGCATTAAAGTTCCCCTAAATATCAATATTATTGATCATTTATATATTTATTGATGAAATCTTGTATCATTTATATTTAAGGTGTTATAAATTAAAAGTTATTATTTTCAGTGGAAATATTGATAAATATATATTCTTTACATAATATTCATATTTGACAATAAGGAACATAGTTCTTGAATTTAATTGATACTTCTATATATGAGTAAAAATATGGACATGAGGATGTGGTTTTGGATTAGAATTATATAGTCCCATGATGTATATGTGGTCTCATGAGGTGAATTAGTAATCTCATATTAAATGAGTTTCTGTCATTAGTTTTAAAACTTATTTTGAATGGCCTTAATTATAGAGGTATCATGATGCCTAATATCATGAAGTACATTAAATTAGAATTTCCATCATTTTGAATTCAGTTATTATTATCCATGAGTTGTTCACAATGATATTATCTCAGGATAAATTTCATTATAGGTTTAGTGATTAAATGGAATAAGTTTCTATTTATTTACATTTAAATATTTATTATCCCTTATAAAATTATAATATCCCAAATACTGTTTAAATAGAATGTGTGTTCAATTATATAACATTCCATAATGATGATTCGTTATTGATTCATGATAACCTATCCATTTCTTAACAATTTCTGAGAATTTGAGCTAACCATTGTTTTTTCCCTTACCCAGGATTCTAGGATGTTTATATTGATTTATGTGAAAAGAAATTCTTGAAAGAATAATGTTATTTTCAAAAAAAAATTGATATTTGTTTTTTCAAATTTAATATAGGATTGATGTATGCAGATAGTTTACACAAACTATGAATATATTTTTTCCTTAAAGAATATATTTTTTATATCTTATACCAATGTAATAAATTGGACATTGGATCATGGATACTATGGTTAGGGGTGCTGTTGTTGGTATCATAGAATGTTTAGTAAGATTCATTGGAGAAAGATTTAGGAATGAATAAATTAGTTATCTTAAACCTATGATAGAATTTGTTGATAGGTGTTGAATAAAATACTAATGTTTTGCTAAAGAAGAGATTCTGTGTTTTTTCTGACAAAACATCCCTATCCAGATACTAAATGTGAATGTGGTTCTAGAATAGATGTAACCAAGCATAATAACTCAGAAAATGGAACATTGGGCTTGAGACGATCATCACATGGTGCATGAAAATGATCCTTATTGAATAAATATTTTAACATTCTAGGGGGAGCTTCTTTGGATAATTCACACATTCTTTAAAAACCATTACGAAGGATTTGAATAGGTGATGACAATAAATGAAAGAGTTATTCCAAAGTTATCTTAGATTTAAAATTAGTCATCTCAAAAGAATGAAAAAATTCCCTATTTCTATAAAAGAAGGTAATATATAAATATATTACCAATGAAAAATGAAGTGTATGATAGAAGAAAAAATATCATCCTCGTGATGTGTTAAATAGTTTTTTGACTAAAATGTGGGGATACTAGACATTCTTTGAGTGATTTCCATTTTATAATTTTTCAAACATAGAATAATAAATGTCATATGTTATAATTAAATAGATAATTTTTTTTTATTAGGGATTCAATAATTAAATTGTAGAAGTAATTTACCAACATTACCTTGTTTGTAAGAATTATGGAACATCTATGTTTTATGATAAATTTCGAAATTATATATATCTTAATTACATTTATAATTATGGATACCATCATGAGTGTATTTGTTTAAGATTTATCATATGTTCAAAGTCATAAACACCCCTTTTTTATGTTTTATGTGATGGTATTATACTATGATTATTTTTATTTTGATATAAATTTATAGCAAGTATGTTTTTTAGAGTAATTATTTTTATGAATAATACATATACATTTTAGAGAAATAATTTCTAATGTATTGATATTCTTTAGTGTTGATATTAAAAGTATATTATTAGACCTAGTGATAATAAACAATTTGTCTTAAAAAACCTAGTTGAAATTATATTTACTATTTAATTTTATTTCTAGGAAGTCCATCAGATATTTTTTAAGGCAATGCTATAAAAATTATATTAATATATTTTTCGAAAACTAGTAAGCATCATTTTTGTTGAAAACACATCCATTGGTCAAGGTAATGGGGCATTCACCCAAGACTGAATGATGATAGTGGTTTTTCACCCACAACATTCATACATCATTTCCTCCTTAATATTTCATTGTTTTAGTTAAATGTTTTAATGAATTAATATTGACAATGAACCAGCGGTGTTACAATTAATGTTTGTAGATTGGTGACTTATATTGGATAAATGTTTCTGACCATATTGATTTTTTCAAGTAGATAATGATATATGGAAACACCTATCACTATATTATCGATCATATGATTTGTTAAAATTTAATTATTAATGAATCAAGGTTAAAACATTAATTTTTGGATATTCATTTCATATTGAAATAGATGAATTGGAAATTGATCAAATATAAAAAATGGATTTATTTTTTCATGATATAGAAACATATAATGTTACTATATTTCCTTATATTTTTTATAGTAAAATAATTACATTATTTTAGTAAAAAAGGATCTTGAAACAAAAAAAATTATCCTTTTGCATTCATATATGATGAATCTGATGGCCTTTTAAATCATCAATGACTCATGAGTCTGAAGTCCTAAACATTACATAGATCATTTAATTTATTGTGATCAATTACCTCTTCGATTATCTATAATTATACATTCTTTTCATACATGTACATATATTCACTTTCCACCATTATTATCCTACTTGATAACGTAGTTATGTGTTATTAACTATGACTATAATTACACACTTTTATATAATATTATGAATCTAATTTATTAATTATTTTTCAAATGTGATGTTTCAAAAAAATAATTTTCTAATATCAAACTATTTTTAATGATACAATTTTTTTTCCAGCATGAAACGTGACGATTTTGGAACTTTTTCAATTACTAAATGGGTACTTTTTAAAACTAATCATCAGAAAGTAATAATGAGGGTTGTATCACATCAAAGTGATTTTTTTCATAAATTGGGTGAAGAAATGTTAACTTACCCTAGGTGGCTCGAGATGTTTCGAGAGCACTGGACTAGAAAAACACCATGTTTTTATGTACAACAGAGGGTGTTTGGTTGGTTCACAGTCTGCTAAACCATGTTGTCCACTGTAGGTAACCATGATTCATTAATTTAGGGTGGAAGAGACATTTCACTTGTGTTGCCCATGGTTTTCAAATCCGTGTTCCTAGAAAGTGTGGGGTACTCATTTTCTCTAGTGGTTCATGCATGGTTAGCGCACAATTTTCCATACAGCTCTTTTTTTCCATCCGTGACACCCACATTATTTATAAAAAATAAAATTATTTTAATTTAAATAAATTATATTAATAACCTAATTTAAAATCCCTCACCCACTCCTTGTCTTGACCAATTTCATGGGTTACCACTTCAACATGCACCTCCCCATCCTTTTGGCATCCGCTCCTCTCATCAATCCAGCCGGTTTCTGTCATGTTCATCATCTAAAATTACAAGATGAGTCCTATTGTTTCTTTTCTGCCCTTCCCCCAACATCGATTCTACCTACCCATCTCCCAAAGGGAATCTACCAAACACTAGGTCTTTAGGGTTGTCTTTGATTTTAGTTTAATTTTTCTCTATGTTGGTGAGAATGGTCTCTTAGGACCCTTTGACGCATGTTCTAAAAACCTCCACCTTTGGAGTGGAATTTCATCTAAATTGGATTGGTTGTTCAAATCGTAGGTGAGGGTTTTATCTAGTTTCTTGGTTTCCCACCAGGAAAAATTGGTTTTTTAATTTTTCTATGGTTTGTAGAAATCTTTCTGTAGTGTGTTGTTCCCTTCTTGTTGGTTTTGAGTCGCCAAGTCTAGGGAGACTCGGCTATGTGTCCATAGGTAAAAAATATATATATGTGGGTTCCCTCGCTATGTGTATAAGAATCCATGGTATTGATTATATATATATCGGTATGGGTGTCCCCCCCCACATATATATATATCTATAAATTCATGCACATGTGAATGGAGAAAGGTATATGCAGATAAGAATATATGTTATGATGTCCTTGCACATGCTCATGGATATGAAGTTGTGTGAATAGGGGATAGGTGTCATTGAATGTATGTGATGGTGTGTATACCCAGTTGGGGAGAAACTACATTTAGTTAGAATCTTCAAGGGGCAAAGTGGATTACTATGTTCCCCTTGAGGTGGGGAATCTTTTGATTGCCATATTTACTTAAGGAAGCATTAATTACTTAATTTCACCTTATTTCCCCTTTATTAATGTTGTTCCTTATATATTAGCTATATCATAAATTATTTTTTATTATTAAAAGTCATATTTTTGTAATAAAAACTTCTCAAATGAGGTGTGCTACCTTCATGCTAAAAATGTAGAGATAGACCATATTGTTGTATGCCTTATGACCTTGATAATTTAATTATACATGGGTTATAATTGATAATAGGTATGTTAGAATTTTTGGCACCTTTATGTTGAATTTTTCAAATTAGGTATATCCCTTGTATCTTTTTCATGGATTAATACACATGAACCCATAATACCAATTTTATATGTTTAGGGAAATTGGATGAGATGACCTTGAATAGGAAAATTACAATAAATTATTTTCCTTGATTTAACTGTTCGGCCATAATGATTGTTTTCCTAGTATTATGGTGTTTAAATGAAACAATTTTCTATGATTAAATGGGTTTTTCTAAGGGTATACATGTGCAATATTTTCCACTTGGAACGATTTAAATGTGTTTACAATGATAATGTTTTGATTGAAATACTTTCGAAGGTTTGCTATAACTGAAGATGATAATGTATTTTCTAATGTGTATATGGTATGGATATTTGAAATGCATAATGGGTACTACCTCATATATTTATTTATAAATATGAAATGTATTATTTCTTTTATATATGGATTGGTGGGAGGCATTCATATCCCACACCATTTCTACAATCTATGATATACTGGCGGGAGGCGTTCTTACCCCATTACGGTTATCATTTATTATGGATGCGATGAATTATTACCCCATGCCAGCATTATATCCTATGGATTAGTGGAATTATTTCCTCATTCCATTATTTATAAAATCTCTGCGGATGAGAGTCATTCTAACCTCAATCCATTTATAAATCCCAATGGATGAGAGGCATCCATACCTCGTTCCATTTATAACACCCTTTTGATGAGGGGCATTCTTACCTACTTCCATTTATAATACCCATCTATATATATGGATATAGATTTAGGTATGATAGGAATTCTTACCTCCCCTTAGTGAAAACCTATATATATATAGTGACATAGTGAGACTATTAATCTTACATCGAGCCGATGCTGGTATATCCAATTAGGAATCCCCTAAGAACCTCGATGTGTGTTGTTTAGAGGTTTTGTATTTTAATTATCTATCTATAATATCACAATTCATAATTATCACTACACAATATGGATAGTGCTAGATACTGGTGGTTCCAAATGACTGAGATTTATATCTCATACCCTACTCAGGCCACCATTACACTAGGGTACCTGAGTAGACCTTTCATGTTCAGAGGACTATAGAACTTATCCCATTGTTGTTGCTGTATTATCTTACTTGTAGTTTGTATCAAATGACTTATTTTGAGATAATGATGCTCGTGTAGTATTCCTTATAACATTATAGTTCATTTCCTTATTTGAGTTATTTAATTTTATATACTGTAATGCATGTTTTTTGGTTTACTATTTTCCATCATGTATTTATACCATCTCAAGAATTCAATTTTTGTATAAACTAGAATTGTCCACATTTAGTAATTTGATATTATCCAACTTCCACTGAATTTTCCACAATTTATATGCCACTTCCACTATTTCTGTTGTTCATTAAATGATAATACAACCATGAAACTATGATATGATTGTATAGTCTCTTCACTATCACCTCTCGTGACCCTCACTTCTAGTTGGTAGCCTCTGGTGTACGGGGAGATGCGCTTGAGGCAATGAGACCTACCAGTTTGGCTATAATTTTGATGGTATGTCGGGTCGGTATGTCATAAAGTGGTATTAAAGGGCATTTCATTTTATTGTCTTATTGTTTTGGTTTGGTAGAAAAGAGATTAGGAATGTTTTGGTTCTTTGTAAATAGTTTTTCTTGGGAATGATAACTCCCATGTATGGGAAATGAAGAAGTGGCTAGGGTTGGGATTGTATCTCATACTGTTTGTTATTATAATTGTTGTGATTTGACCATGAGTGACTTTTTATTTTCTACTACTTCATGATTTATGGATTTATTGTTTTTTTACCCTTGTCCTGATGTGGAATAGGACCTGCATTTCATGCATTCTAAAGGAACATAAAAAATTCACATTATATGAATAGTGCCATTCCATGTTGTTTCCTGGTATTTGCTACACCATGCCCTTATTTTAGTAGCATACTGTTATATTCCATATTAGGGGTTATAAAAAAATTCTTAGGGTTGTACCTACATAGTTAATGTTTTTTCATAATTTCCATTTATTATAACATGATAGTTGATTATCATGTCATTATTTAGTTTCTTTAGCATGAAATGTCTATTCACATGACCTGATCCTATGTTAGCTAGCGATTAATCCCTACTTTTACCTTTTTTAGCCAGCCATTTGTGTTTAATTCTTATGATAGAATGTTTCCCCTTGTTATATATTTTATTTGAATGAACGAGAACTAGTTTTCAATTATATGTAGTATGGGTTCCATAAAAAAAGGAATGGGTAACCTGTAGATTGAAATATTTTTGAACATTGGAAAAATATATATATAAGACTATTAATAAAATGTAATGGTTTCTTTATTTTAAATACCCATGTGGATTTATCTTTATTAAATCGGAGCCAAATTCCAAACTATAAATTTCATGGGTGCTTTATACGTTGGTTGATGGCTACCCACCTATATGCACTATTGTGTGTAAATATATATATTTATGTGAGCATGTTTAAATTATAATGGGATTTTGGATATGATAAATTAGAACCAATTTTCTATCCATGATGTTTATAGGTGCTTCAAAAATTGGGAAATGACAACCCAAGTTAAATGTAATACCATGATTCTTTCTAAGATTCTTATTTATGTGATAAAAAAGTTTATTTTGATCGGAAGTGAATTATCTTAATGGGATCCTTGATGTTTTACTTAATTGTAAAAATGAATTTTTTATGATAAATTTACTATTCATGATTTTATGTCATTTATTGTTTAAAATAATGGTTTGAGGAACATTTCTATTTTTCCCATGGGTTGTAGCCTTAATCTAGTAGTATTTGTTCTATTTTAAAATGGGTACTTCAGGTTGTTTTAAACCATGTAAATGGTTAAAGATGAAATTCATTAATTAAAAAGGTTTTTTAAAGGGAAACTCAATTGGTGTTTAAGAACATCACGTGTGGGTAGTTTTTAGTTACAATTTGATTTTCCTTGGTTTGGAAATGGAAGTGTTTTCCATAAGTGTTATTTGACTTTCATCAATGGATTATATTGTTGGCTTTTTTATGAGGACTTATGTTTTTAATGACCAAATGCTTGTATTGAAATGTGTTCTTTGTCAGGGGATAACATATGGTAGGTAACACCCTTAGAACATGAATTCCATACAAATGGAATTTGATTTATCATGATTGGTACGTTTTGTGAGATATTGTTCTTTTTATGACTTTTGGATCCTAGTGACACCCTTGTTCGAACATGTTGTCTTTCATTCATGGCCTTTTTTTTGGGAATGAGTAGTAGTAAATGCTCATTCTAAGAAGGTTAGACATGCCCTTGGTATGGAAAGATGCTTCATTGTTCATTTGAACACTTCTCTTTTCCTTTTGTAGTATGCATTGATATACATGGTACCATCAAATGATCAATTAAATAATGAACATGTTGTGTTCGGTTAAATCGTTGAGTTGGATGCCTATGAGTGCGGTATCAGGACATATCTAGGAAGAGTGACCTAGGAATTTATGAATAGGTTCTTCCCATTGCCTAGGATGAGTTTATAAGACTCGGTTGTTTCAAAAATCTATTAATGTTGGTTTGGTTTTCATTAAATGTACTAACTTCTTGATTTTGGCTCAGAGGAGCACCACACGTTTTTTTAATTTTTTTTTGATATAATGTGTGTATGAGTAGCTAGTGTTCATTAATTGTTGTGACTAGGACACTCTGATGTCCAGGAGTACGTCATGTCAAATATAGTACATATGTCCTTCAAATTACAAGGAATCCAACCAAATTGGACCATTGGAGGATGGTTTGTTTATGTTTTAGTGCTTTTGAGGATTGTGGGTGTTGTTGGCATCGGTGGTTACTCGAAGACCAGACATTTCATTGTTTTTTTCTCATATGTGACCCCTCAAAAACAACGTTTTATTGGGATGATCTTTTTGTGGAAATGTTTGACCAAACACATAATACCATGGATTTTAAATTAAACTATTCGGTTAATGATGGTTCATCACTAGGTAAAGTTGAGTCCCTTATTTTTCATCGACCATCTATGGATCATTTTTTTCATTACAGTTTTTGGTTTTGCTTAATTGAAGTCGGTTTCAATCATCTTAGTGTACTCAACTAATGGATTATAATATCCCCCATCTGGTCTTCATCCGATATTCACCAAGATAGCATTCATCTTATGACGCACTTATGCATTAAATGTTGTTGGGATTGTTTGGGTGGTTTACTTTTCGTGTTGCTCGTGGGATGCATGGTTTCATTTAGGGTTTGAAAGTAGAGACACAATTTAATATTGAGTGTTGGTTTTGATGATTATGATTGTTCTAAATACACAATTCCATGGGAGATGGTGTCACAGTTACCATTATAAAAGGTCGATCATCTAAGCTGAGAATCATCTTAAAATGTCGGCTATGTGGCATGACTCTTTCCCTCTCTTGTTTAATAATGACAGTTGGTGAAGGAGAATTTTCTAGAGCATTCGTAGTGGATATTACTGAAGTTAGTTTCGGATGATGTTTTTCATGAACAATTGAATCGTATTGGGCATTGAGGTCAAATGGAATCAACCATTTGATCATTTTGAAAATAATTCTTAGAGCATAGTTAGAACTCTTGGAGCGGGCTTTGAATGGAAATTCAAATGGTGGAGGAGATGTAATTTTAATATTTCAGTTTAATGTTAAATACTAATGTGGGATTTACTTTTTTCTAGTTCCTTGGTGAGACGACAACATGGTCGTGTCTCTAGGTAAAGGGGATCGGGAAACATCTGTCTGAATGTTTCAGATTGAATTTAAGCATTGGATTGATTTTAGATGACTTGAGTACCATTTTCCATTGAAATTATTAAGGGTGTGTTTGTCCTTTTGGAATTCAATGTGATATCTTGAATGAATCATCACAACCTATGTATGTTAGGTGATGTGTCACGTTGTCCCCAAAGGATTCCCAAGGACTAGAAGTTTTATGTTCTGAAGGTTGTTATGATCTATGTTTTGAACTGCCATAAAATAGGATGGTTTTAAAACTTTTTCAGTTACTGAACGAGTCATTTTTTAAACAGAGCCTCAAAATGAAATTAAAAGGGTTAGGTCAAATTAAAGATATGTTTTTTATTTTGGGGATTCCCCATTAGGTATCCCAATGTGCCTTGAAAAGATCCAGGAGTGCCAGACCTGCAAAACATAAATTTTTGAAGTACAACAGAGGGTGTATGGCTGGAAAATTGACTTCTAAACCATGCAGCCCACAATATATTACCATGAAACCTGAATTTAAGGGGATAGATAAATTTTTCAGGGGATATTCATAGTCTTCTGACCATGTTTCTAGCCTATGTGTAGTGGTCCCTTTTCTAGTGGATGGCGCACATTTAGCACATGGTTTTCCAAACCGTGTTTCTTAACCATGAGTGACAGTTATATATTTTTTAAAATATAAACTAATTTTAAATTTAATTAAATAAAATTTAAATCCTAATCTATACTCCATCACCCCTATATGGATTTAACCTTACCCTGCATGTAGTGACCCAAAGCTTGACGTACATTGACATTACATTACATTTGCGGAATACTTAGTACATAACAAAAACACACACACAAGGATCGTAATATTTTAGTGTCTTTGGAAAGTCAGAATATAATCTTCTAATCCTGGTGAAAGATCTTCAACATCTCCCATAAAGATCTTCCTTTTTTTAATACCTAAAACCTTTCCTTATATCCTGGGGAAAAGAAAACATGAAAGGGTGAGCTCAAATACTCAGTAAGGGTAAACAAAAGAAATATCAATCACATCATATTCATAAGAACATAACATTTTTGAAATCTTAACCTGCAAAAGAGAGCATAATTTCATAACATGGGATAAATCATAGTAGTGAAATGAAATCCCAATAATCATATCTTAGAACATGAAACATTGTGTCATACACACATAATCATAGAGAATCATTTCTTGTTAGTCAAGACTCATTGCCAAGACTATCTTAGTGGACAAAGTCCCTTTCTGAACCGAGTCACCCTCGTTTCAGTCCTGTTTCACTGAACCGGTATAACCTACCATTCCAGCCATGTCTATCTCATGAGATATAAAATCTTACTCATTGCATTGGAGGGAGATATAGGTCCCACCCATCTCATAATTATACCATTCTTATGTGTTCCACAAATTCATAAATCATACATCATTGCATAACCCATGTAATAAAAATGGGATTCTTAAACAACATGACATCATAAAACAATTCATATAAGATAAAGGAATTCATAAAAATATTTCCATCACAACATAATCAGATAATGTAATAATAGGGATAAAAACAGAACCCTACGTACGCACGCGCGGTGATTTCGTTTTCCATAGGATGGATAGATAGTGAATTAGGATTGTTTCATACTTATAATAACATATCAGTATATGAGTGATACTGATTTTATTACTTCATAATGAAAAAACCTAAGAATAAGAAGTGGAAGAAGAAATAAAGGTGAAAGAATTGGTAACAGAAATTACCTCTTCTTTGATGCGCCTCTTTGAGACCTCCTCTTAGGGCAATAAAATTGGTCTTTGAGGAATACCAGAACCTCTAGGATGTTTCTAGGGATGTGGAGAAGATATTTTGTCAGGGGTTGGCCGATCTTTAAGGCTCAAAGTTGTGTGAGGAAGAGAGGGAGGAGGTGTCCTTTTATAAGGGAGGAGAGGGGCACCTTTGGAAAAACTAAAACTATTATTTTATTATAAAGTCATGTTCGGTTTTAAATAGCTCCAAATTGATTTATTTCGAGGATAAGGTGGGTATGGGTCGAAATAATCTCATCCAATAGAATTTAGACAAGTTTAGGTTCCTATTTTAACCTTATCATTTAGATTTAACATTAATTTAAATAATTTTACTTTTACCATGTCTTCTTGTGTTCTTATACTATAAGGTTAATAAACTTACAATAAGAAGCCAAACGAACCCCAAATTGTTTATTATTAATATATATATCCTTATATAAGTCATTGGGCTAAACCTTAGATTTTTAGGAATAAAATAACAATTAATAATATAATATTTGTTTTAAAAACTATTTTATGTCAATTTTGAAACTATTTAGTAATTGATTTATGTGAAAATCATAACAGAATGATAAGTTCTAAAAAACTTAATTAAATCAACAATAACATGTCACATTAACCTATAAAATTAGTTTAAGTCATAAAAATTCTCAAATTATATTTATTTGAGTATTTATAACATCAATTATGTCAATATTTCATTAATAAGATAATTACTGCATCATCGTTGTGTCATAAATGAATTAAATTATTTAATGTCTAAAAATTACAAATAAAATACCATTATGTAGTAAATATTTTTATATTTCTAATTAATATTTACAATCGAATTTATCTTATGTATAACCCTATATTAAAAATGTTTTAGTAAATAAACTTTGATTTTAACTCTTTTAACTCTTCTTTGAATTAAATAATAATAAATGTCCTAATCTAATACAAGTGGGCCTAAATGGTCATATTTTATTCCTAAGCTTGTTTTTGGTCGAATTACACTTATCCAATATAATTTGGACATATGTTAGGGTAATAATAATATCATTTTTACCCTTAATTACCCTATTTACTTTTAACCGTGGTAAATAAAAGTAAAAGTTACTATTCACAGAAAATTATTTTCATCTCATTGAACCACATTTTACTTACTGAAAATAACCGTGTCTCTTGGAATTTTTAAATTCCACTCACAGAAGTGGTAAAATTATGTTTTATGAAAAATTCAGTTTTTTTTAACTACCACTTAGTGGTTTCACTATTCATCAAAAATTGAATGTTTCCAGAAAAATTCCAAAAATTAGGCCTAAGTTACATTTGATATTATGAAATCAAAAATGATTTCTATTTTAACAAATTCAAAACATATCAGTTGCATTAATTAATTTAAAAGTTAATTCCCGTCGTCAAAACAAAAGGCTTGTTTTTAAGAGATTGACACTTGTTTATAACTGGTTTAAATGTGAAATTACATCCAATGACCAACATTGTATTAAATTCTAAAAATATATTCTAAATATACTTTAAAACCACTCAAATTAATAATTTTTCACTATTAATTATTTCGATTGAAAAAGTTGTTTTTAATTAAAATTTAGTAATTTTCACTATTCATCAAAATATGAAAGTTATCCGAAAATCACCATAATTTCACCCTAAGATAATTTCGATATTCCGAATCCAAAAATGAAGTCCATTTTGAAAAATAGAAATTAAAAAATTTCAAAAGGTGGTTATTACTATTCATTACAGCTAGTTTTAATAATATTTTAATAGCATATCTTTGTTTAGCGAAACGTGGTGTTGCATACAACACACGCTATCGTGGAAGGTCGCGATTGCGTGTAATTCAATACAGGTCAGAGATGTGTGTTGTGAAAGCTCCTTTTGGTGTAGCGTATAACACAAGACATTAATGAAATTAAAAAGAATATTTTTCATAAAATCTCGGGGTGTTACATTCTACCCCCCTTAAAATGAATTTCACCCTCGAAATTCGTCGGGGTTATAAATTGTTTACTACTCAAAAGTTTCTTTAATAGAAACCCACATCTTAAAAAGGAATACCAAAACCAATCTTTAAAAACAAAATTATGAAACGTAACGGTTACCCAAATAAACTAATCACTGGGTTTCCACATAGGTGAAAATATGGAAATGGAAGAAAAATCTAACCATCATGTTCTGATGGAGAGTGGTAGAGAACATGGCTATGGAAAATCCAACAATCACAAATCCATAAATTTGTGATGATCTAAGGTACCATCTGATTAATCAGATATAAGAGCACTAGGACAACATTTTTGGTTTTCAAGATCGTTTCCCTAAAGTTGAAGAATTTGAATTAGAATAAATACTTACTTTATTTTGGTACAATCTCACTGTTGTTCGTGCCTTGAACAATTTCTGCTTCATCTCATAAATAAATGAAGTTGAATTTGTTATTCGTGAAGTGTTAGCAGATCATGTGATAGAATGACGGGTCATTCCATCTGTCTCAAACAAAAGGTTAGTGAAAGTTATTAAATATACATAAGTCATTCAATAGTGAGATTAATCATATATGGTTTATAAAATGGACTTATACTTCATATATTATACTGGTTAATATAATAAAACTAGTTTCTACTAAATAGGGACTTCCTGTAGGCCAGTGGTAGGAGATAAAGGCCAGTCACACTTCGTTTGTGGGTTCGATTCCCACGGCCTTGTTCGACGCGATGGGTTGTCGCCCGTCCTGCAGGTTGTCCTTTTTCTAAAACTATATTACTATAACATCCCATCAATAATATCGAAAAACTTCTATCCTTAAACAATACTATCTTATGTCCAACATAATCCATTCCAATCTTTAGGCTTATCCATAATATTACAGTCCACTCTCATAATATAGTGAAAACAATTACCAGAGATTTAATACCATCGTTGATCCCCATATATCATAAGATATGTATTGTTGGTCACATTACAATCATGTGAATACCTTAATCATGTATTCTCTTGAAAAATGAATACCAATTAAACCTTAGTGAAAAAATGAATGCAGTCAAAAGTTAACTCTTTCCACATACCAAAATCCAATAAATCTATATACTCAAACCATGATATCACTTAGTACTTATATCAATCATGAGCTCATGAATACTGTCAAACATTTCATTTTCTCTTTATCACTTCATTATGCGCATATCATCCACTTTCCAAAAAATATCTGAATAACCTTTCATGGATACTGGTACCATTAATCATACACTTTCAAAACTCAAGGAAAGACAACAGTGTAACAATCCTTAGATTTCTCTTTATTCCATAGTACCATGAGATTACTTATACAACATTACACATGATAAACATGTGATCATTCCACTACATTCTTAAACCATTGACTGAGCTTCAACAATTATTTCATCTCACATATTATTTGTAGTCTCTTCATCATCATCAACATAAATACTACCCATACGACCATACTGATTCTCTTCATGAGACTTTCCCTTAGGGCATTGGTTTGCATAATTCCCATACATTCCACATTTAAAACATTTAACCATTGTTGATGTCGTAGCAATACCATTATCCTCATCCCTGGTGTTAACTGAACCTTTTCCTTTGCACTTACTGGATTTGTGTCCTTCTTTTCCACACCCAAAGCATCTTCCAGTTCCTTTGAAACATTCTCCTTGATTCCTCTTCCCACATGATTTACATAGGGGAAATTGAACTTTCTTTCCTCTATGATCATCATGAAACTCCATCTTTCTCTTATTAGCCGAGTCAGGAAACTTACCAAATTTTAATTTTTTGATCATATTAAGAGATTGCTGATTCGGCATAATAATTATGTTTGGACTTCCAAATCCCATTTCATTTGGTTGCTCATGAAGAATATCATTCCATTGTCCATCATATCCTCCATTATCGTGAATCATCTTGTTTCCAACCATTTTCTAAAACCCAAAAAGAATAGTGTGAGAGGAAAAAATCATAATAAAGGGGGAGTAACTTCAATATCTAACATCTTTGGTTTAAACTAATATCGTTACCATAGTTCTAGTATTATATCCTATACGTATACTTATCTTTAGGGACATCCCTAAACATACCTTAGAAATATCTCTAGAGATATCACTAACGTTTTCGCGTCCTAGTTTCCAAAGGTTGACTAAACCTTTCCTCTGATACCAAATGTAGATACCTGAAGCTTAACGTACATTGACATTACATTACATTTGTGGAATACTTAGTACATAACAAAAACACACACACAAGGATCGTAATAGTTTAGTGTCTTTGGAAACTCAGAATATAATCTTCTAATCCTGGTGAAAGATCTTCAACATCTCCCATAAAGTCCTTCCTTTTTTTATACCTAAAACCTTTCCTTATATCCTGGGAAAAAGAAAACATGAAAGGGTGAGCTCAAATGCTCAGTAATGGTAAACAAAAGAAATATCAATCACATCATATTCATAAGAACATAACATTTTGGAAATCTTAACCTGCAAAAGAGTGCATAATTTCATAACATGGGATAAATCATAGTAGTGAAATCAAATCCCAATAATCATATCTTAAAACATGAAACATTTTTGCATACACACATAATAATATAGAATCATTTCTTGTTAGTCAAGACTCATTGCCAAGACTATCTTAGTGGACAAAGTCCCTTTTTGAACCGAGTCACCCTCGTTTCAGTCCTGTTTCACTGAACCGGTATAACCTACCATTCCATCCATGTCTATCTCATGAGATATAAAATCATTACCCAATGAATTGGAGGGAGATATAGGTCCCACCAATCTCATAATGACACCATTCTTATGTGTGCCACAAATTCATAAATCATACATCATTGCATAACCCATGTAATAAAAATGGGATTCTTAAACAACATGACATCATAAAACAATTCATATAAGATAAAGGAATTCATAAAAATATTTCCATCACAACATAATCAAATCAATGTAATAATAGGGATAAAAACAGAACCCTTTATTATCTTAGATAGAAAATAATTTTGATAAAACACTTGAACTTCATTCTCGAGGAAAATTTCCTTTCTACTTCAAAAACTTTTTCCTTTCTTAACATGTCTTACAATTTTAAACTAAATGAAGTTGATTAAAAATAAACTTGAAAACTTGTAATGGAAGCTTCTTGTAAATAATGTTTTAAAAATCCATTCATGTCGTATAAGTTAAAAGAAACATTCTTCGTACTTTTGTCGGAAAAGTCAAAAGGTACCTCGTACGAAAAACGACAAAAGATTGCATTCATATCTTTTACTAAAAACTCACCGAAGGGTAAAATTGGATTTAAACAATTGTAGGTGGATGGAAATAATATTACATATTGAGGAAACATGGATGTGGATGATAAAATACACCCCAGTAAATACCAAAGTATAAACAATCTCGGAAAAAAATGAGATTGTGATATTTCCCTTACCTTAGGTCCGATTTGCTTCGTAAGTGTCTGAACCTCCTGTATAATGATTTAAATAATGTCATTGACTTATTAATGAATCGTATTCATTGTTATTATATCATATATGGTTCACTTATGACTTTATATTACCCGTTCTTTGGTAAATTCATGTTAAAGTAGCGTTTTGGGTAAAATCATCTCAATTGTCATTCGTGTTTTAATATGTAATTATTCATATGATTACTTAGATCATTATTACTTAATTATAGAATATAAAACATGATTTATATATAATATATATTCAGAATATATATATATAATGGATCGATAAATGGAAAGAAATACACCGTTCATGGAGACGGTAGGCCGTACGTAGGCATGAACGCTGTTTTTGTTTCCTCATTGAATTGAGTGGAATAAAGTAGATGACATACATATATATACACATAAATCCAGTAGCTTTATAATGTCATATATTTCATTATTATTTCTTATATATACTTTATAATCATTCTTAAATGGTTAACATGGAGAATGAATCTTATCGCGTCGTGGAGACGGTAGTCCGTACGTACGAATGAGCGATGATATCATTTCCATAATTATTGAATTGAATTGGAGTGGATGATACAATATATAAGAATCATTATGATGTTATAATAACTATTTATAGTTATTCTTTACACCATAATACCCATCCATGTAAGGTGTTGGTGGAAAAACAGATTACCACACGTCGTGAAGACGGTATTCCGTACATACGCACGCGCGGTGATTTCGTTTTCCGTAGGATGGATAGATGGTGAATTAGGATTTTTTCATACTTATAATAACATATCAGTATATGAGTGATACTGATGTTATTACTTCATAATGAAACAACCTAAGAAGAAGAAGTGGAAGAAGAAAGAAAGGTGAAAGAATTGGTAACGGAAATTACCTCTACTTTGAAGCGCCTCTTTGAGACCTCCTCTTAGGGCACTAAAATTGGTCTTTGACGAAGACCAGAACCTCTAGGATGTTTCTAGGGAAGTGGAGAAGAGATTTTGTCAGGGGTTGGACGAGATTGAAGGCTCAATGTTGTGTGAGGAAGAGAGGGAGGAGGTGTCCTTTTATAAGGGAGGAGAGGGGGACCTTTGGAATAACTAAAAATATTATTTTATTATAAAGTCATGTTCGGTTCTAAATAGCTACAAATTGATTTATTTCGAGGCTAAGGTGGGGATGGGTCGAAATCCTCTAATCCAATAGAATTTAGACAAGTTTAGGTTCCTATTTTAACCTTATCATTTAGATTTAACATAAAGTTAAATAATTCAACTTTTACCATGTCTTCTTGTGTTCTTATACTATAAGGTTAATAAACGTACAATAAGAAGCCAAAAGAACCCCAAATTTTTTATTATTAATATATATAACCGTATCTAAGTCATTTGGCGGAACCTCATATTTTAGGAATAAAATAACAATTACTAAAATAATATTTGTTTTAAAAACTATTTTATGTCAATTTTGACACTATTTAGTAATTGATTTTTATGAAAATCATAACAGAATGATATGTTCTAAAAAAGTTAATTAAATCAACAATAACATGTCATAATAACCTAGAAAATTATTGTAAGTCATAAAAAGTCTCAGATTATATTTATTTCAGTATTTATAACATCAATTATGTCAATATTTCATTAATAAGATAATTATTGTATCATCGTTTTGTCAATAATAAATTAAATTATTTAATGTCTAAAAATTACAAATAAAATACCATTATGTAGTAAATCATTTTAAATTTCTAATGAAAATTTACAATCGAATTTATCTTATGTATAACCCTATATAAAAAAATTTTAGTAAATAAACTTTGATTTTAACTCTTTTAACTCTTCCTTGAATTAAATAATAATAAATGTCCTAATCTAATCAAAGTGGGCCTAAATGGTCATGTTTTATTCCTAAGCTTGTTTTTGGTCGAATTAAACTTATCCAATAGAATTTGGACATGTGTTAGGGTAATAATAATATCATTTTTACCCTTAATTACCCTATTTACTTTTAACCATGGAAAATAAAAGTAAAAGTTACTATTCACCAAAAATTATTTTCATCTCATTGAACCACATTTTAGTTACTGACATCAACCGTGTCTCTCGTGTTTTTGAAATTCCACTCACAGAAGTTGTAAAATTATGTTTTATGAAAAATTCTGTTATTTTTAACTACCACTTAGTGGTTTCACTATTCATCAAAAATTGAATGTTTCTAGAAAAATATCAAAAATTAGGCCTAAGATATATTTGATATTATGACCTAAAAAATGATTTCTATTTTACCAAATTCAAAACATATCAGTTGCATTAATTAATATAAAAATTAATTCCCGTCGTCAAAACAAAAGGCGTGTTTTTAAGAGATTGACACTTGTTTATAACTGGTTTAAATGTGAAATTACATCCAATGACCAACATTGTATTAAATTGTAAAAATATATTATAAATATACTTTAGAACCACTCAAATTAATAATTTATCACTATTAATTATTTCGATTGAAAAAGTTGTTTTTAATTAAAATTTAGTAATTTTTACTATTCATCAAAATATGAAAGTTATCCGAAAATCACCAAAATTTCACCCTAAGATAATTTCGATATTCCGAATCCAAAAATGATGTCCATTTTGAAAAATAGAGATTTCAAAATTTCAAAAAGTGGTTATTACTATTCATAACGGCTAATTTTAATAATATTTTAATGGCATATCGTTGTTTAGCGAAACTTGGTGTTGCGTACAACACACGCTATCGTGGAAGGTCGCGATTGCGTGTAATTCAATACAGGCCAGAGATGTGTGTTGTGAATTCTCCTTTTGGTGTAGCGTATAACACAAGACATTAATGAAATTAAAAAGAATATTTTTCATAAAATTTCGGGGTGTTACATTCTACCCCCCTTAAAATGAATTTCGCCCTCGAAATTCGTTGGGGTTATAAATGATTTACTACTCAAAAGTTTCTTTAATAGAAACCCACATCATAAAAAGGAATACCAAAACCAATCATTAAAAACAAAATTATGAAACGTAACGGTTACCCAAATAAACTAATCACTGGGTTTCCACATAGGTGAAAATATGGATATGGAAGAAAAATCTAACCATCTTGTTCTGATGGAGTGTGGTAGAGAACATGGCTATGGAAAAGCCAACAATCACAAATCCATAAATTTGTGACGATCTAAGGTACCATATGATTAATCAGATATAAGAGCACTAGGACAACATTTTTGGTTTTCAAGATCGTTTCCCTAAAGTTGAAGAATTTGAATTAGAATAAATACTTACTTTATTTTGGTACAATCTCACTGTTGTTCGTGCCTTGAACAATTTCTACTTCATCTCTTAAATAAATGAAGTTCAATTTGTTATTCGTGAAGTGTTAGCAGATCATGTGATAGAATGACGGGTCATTCCATCTGTCTCAAACAAAAGGTTATTAAAATTTATTAAATATACATAAGTCATTCTATAGTGAGATTAATCATATATGGTTCCTAAAATGGACTTATACTTCATATATCATACTTCTTAATATAATAAAACTAGTTTCTACTAAATAGGGACTTCCTGTAGGCCAGTGGTAGGCGATAAAGGCCAGTCACACTTCAGTTGTGGGTTTGATTCCCACGGCCTTGTCCGATGCGATGGGTTGTCGCCCGTCCTGCAGGTTGTCCTTTTTCTAAAACTATATTTCTATAACATCCCATCAATAATATCGAAAAAATTCTATCCTTAAACAATACTATCTTATGTACAACATAATCCATTCCAATCTTTAGGCTTATCCATAATACTACAGTCCACTCTCATAATATAGTGAAAACAATTACCAGAGATTTAATACCATCATTGATCCCCATATATCATAAGATATGTCTTGTTGGTCACATTCCAATCATGTGAATACCTTAATCATGTATTCTCTTGAAAAATGAATAACAATTAAACCTTAGTGAAAACAAGAATGCTGTCAAAAGTTAACTCTTTCCACATACCAAAATCCAAAAATTCTATATACTCAAACCATGATATCACTTAGTCCTTATATCAATCATGAGCTCATGAATACTGTCAAACATTTCATTTTCTCTTTATCACTTCATTATGCGCATATCATCCACTTTCCAAAAAAATATCTGAATAACCTTTCATGGATACTGGTACCATTAATCATACACTTTCAAAACTCAAGGAATGACAACAGTGTAACAATCCTTAGATGTCTCTTTATTCCATAGTACCATGATATTACTTATACAACATTACACATGATAAACATGTGATCATTCCACTACATTCTTAAACCACTGAATGAGCTTCAACAATTCTTTCATCTCACATATTATTTGTAGTCTCTTCATCATCATCAACATAAATACTACCCATACGACCATACTGATTCTCTTCATGAGACTTTCCCTTAGGGCATTGTTTTGCATAATGCCCATACATTCCACATTTAAAACATTTAACCATTGTTGATGTCGTAGCAATACCATTATCCTCATCCCTGGTGTTAACTGAACCTTTTCCTTTGCACTTACTGGCTTTGTGTCCTTCTTTTCCACACCGAAATCATCTTCCAGTTCCTTTGAAACATTCTCCTTGATGCCTCTTCCCACATTATTTACATAGGGGAAATTTAACTTTCTTTCCTCTATGATCATCATGAAACTCCATCTTTCTCTTATTAGCCGAGTCAGGATACTTACCAAATTTTACTTTATTGATCATATTATGAGATTGCTGATTCGGCATAATAATGATGTTTGGACTTCCAAATCCCATTTCATTTGGTTTCTCATGAAGAATATCATTCCATTTTCCATCATATCCTCCATTATCGTGAATCATCTTGTTTCCAGCCATTTTCTAAAACCCAAAAAGAATAGTGTGAGAGGCAAAAATCATAATAAAGGGGGAGTAACTTCAATATATAACATCATTGGTTTAATCTAATATCGTTACCATAGTTCTAGGACTATATCCTATACGTATACTTATCTTTAGGGACATCCATAGACATACCTTAGAAATATCTCTAGGGATATCACTAACGTTTTCGCGTCCTAGTTTCCAAAGGTTGACTAAACCTTTCCTCTGATACCAACTGTAGAGACACGAAGATTAACGTACATTGACATTACATTACATTTGCGGAATACTTAGTACATAACAAAAACACACACACAAGGATCGAAATAGTTTAGTGTCTTTGGAAACTCGGAATATAATCTTCTAATCCTGGTGAAAGATCTTCAACATATCCCATAAAGATCTTCCTTTTTTTATACCTAAAACCTTTCCTTATATCCTGGGGAAAAGAAAACATGAAATGGTGAGCTCAAATTCTCAGTAAGGGTAAACAAAATAAATATCAATCACATCATATTCATAAGAACATAACATTTTGGAAATCATAACCTGCAAGAAAGAGCATAATTTCATAACATGGGATAAATCATAGTAGTGAAATGAAATCTCAATAATCATATATTAAAACATGAAACATTGTGGCATACACACATAATCATAGAGAATCATCTCTTGTTAGTCAATACTCATTGCCAATACTATCTTAGTGGACAAAGTCCCTTTCTAAACCGAGTCACCCTCGTTTCAGTCCTATTTCACTGAACCGGTATAACCTACCATTCCAGCCATGTCTATCTCATGAGATATAAAATCTTTACCCAATTCATTGGAGGGAGATATAGGTTCCACCCATCTCATAATGATACCATTCTTATGTGTGCCACAAATTCATAAATCATACATCATTGCATAACCCATGTAATAAAAATGGGATTCTTAAACAACATGACATCATAAAACAATTCATATAAGATAAAGGAATTCATAAAAATATTTCCATCACAACATAATCAAATTAATGTAATAATAAGGATAAAAACAGAACCCTTTATTATCTTAAATGGAAAATAATTTTGATAAAACACTTGAACTTCATTCTTGAGGAAAATTTCCTTTCTACTTCGAAAACATTTTCCTTTCTTAACATGTCTTACAATTTTAAACTAAAAGAAGTTGATTAAAAATAAACTTGAAAACTTGTAATGGAAGCTTCTTGTAAATAATGTTTTAAAAATCCATTCATGCCGTATAAGTTAAAAAAAACATTCTTCGTACTTTTGTCTGAAAAGTCAAAAAGTACCTCATACGAAAAATGACATAAGATTCCTTTCATATCTTTTACTAAAAACTCACCGAAGGGTAAAATTGGATTTAAACAATTTTAGGTGGATGGAAATAATATTAAATATTGAGGAAACACGGATGTGGATGATAAAATACACCCCAGTAAATACCAAAGTATAAACAATCTCGGATAAAAATGTGATTGTGATATTTCCCTTACCTTAGGTTGGATTTGCTTCGTAAGTGTCTGAACCTCCTGTATAATGATTTAAATAATGTCATTGACTTATTAAAGAATCATATTCATTGTTATTATATCATATATGGTTCACATATGACTTTATATTACCCATTCTTTTGTAAATTCATGTTAAAGTAGCGTTTTGGGAAAAATCGTCTCAATTGTCGTTCGTGTTTTAACTTATAATTATTCATATGATTACTTAGATCATTATTACTTAATTATAGAATATAAAACATGATTTATATATAATATATATTCAGAATATATATATATATATAATGGATCGATAAATGGAAAGAAATACACCGTTCATGGAGACGGTAGGCCGTACGTACGCATGAACGCTGTTTTTGTTTCCTTATTGAATTGAGTGGAATTAAGTAGATGACATACATATATATACACATAAATAAAGTATCTTTATAATGTCATATATTTAATTATTTTTTCTTATATATACTATATAATCATTCTTAAATGGTTAACATGGAGAATGAATCTCATCGCGTCGTGGAGACTGTAGTCCATACGTACGCACGAGCGATGATATCATTTCCATAATTATTGAATTGAATTGGAGAGGATGATACAATATATAAGAATAATTATGATGTTATAATAACTATTTATAGTTATTCTTTACACCATAATACCCATCCATGTAAGGTGTTGGTGGAAAAACAGATTACACCACTTCGTGGAGACAGTATTCCGTACGTACGCACGCGCGGTGATTTCGTTTTCCGTAGGATAGATAGATGGTGAATTAGGATTGTTTCAAACTTATAATAACATATCAGTATATGAGTGATACTGATGTTATTACTTCATAATGAAACAACCTAAGAAGAAGAAGTGGAAGAAGAAATAAAGGTGAAAGAATTTGTAACGGAAATTACCTCTTCTTTGAAGCGCCTCTTTTAGACCTCCTCTTAGGGCACTAAAATTGGTCTTTGAGGAAGACCAGAACCTCTAGGATGTTGCTAGGGAAGTGGACAAGAGATTTTGTCAGGGTTTGGTCGATCTTTAAGGCTCAAATTTGTGTGAGGAAGAGAGGGAGGAGGTGTCCTTTTATAAGGGAGGAGAGGGGCACCTTTGGAATAACTAAAAATATTATTTTATTATAAAGTCATGTTCGGTTTCAAATAGCTCCAAATTGATTTATTTTGAGGCTATGGTGGTGATGGGTCGAAATACTCTCATCCAATATAATTTAGACAAGTTTAGGTTCCTATTGTAACCTTATCATTTAGATTTAACATTAAGTTAAATAATTTTACTTTTACCATGTCTTCTTGTGTTCTTATACTATACGGTTAATAAACGTACAATAAGAAACCAAACGAACCCAAAATTGTTTATTATTAATATATATAACCGTATCTAAGTCATTTGGCCAAACCTTATATTTTTAGGAATAAAATAACAATTAATAATATAATATTTGTTTTAAAAACTATTTTATGTCAATTTTGACACTATTTAGTAAATGATTTTTGTGAAAATCATAACAGAATGAAAAGTTCTAAAAAAGTTAATTAAATCAA
This sequence comes from Viscum album, assembly GCA_963277665.1. Classification (NCBI taxonomy): domain Eukaryota; kingdom Viridiplantae; phylum Streptophyta; class Magnoliopsida; order Santalales; family Viscaceae; genus Viscum; species Viscum album. The sequence continues at coordinate 1,773,995,290 of OY728152.1, forward strand.
CAATAACATGTCATATTAAACTAGAAAATTAGTGTAAGTCATAAAAAGTCTCAAATTATATTTATTTGAGTATTTATAACATCACTTATGTCAATATTTCATTAATAAGATAATTACTGCATCATCGTTGTGTCATAAATAAATTAAATTATTTAATGTCTAAAAATTACAAAAAAAATACCATTATGTAGTAAATCGTTTTATATTTCTAATTAATATTTACAATCCAATTTATATTATTTATAACCCTATATTAAAATTTTTTTAGTAAATAAACTTTGATTTTAACTCTTATAACTCTTCTTTGAATTAAATAATAATAAATGTCCTAATCTAATCCAAGTGGGCCTAAATGGTCATATTGTATTCCTAAGCTTGTTTTTGGTCGAATTACACTTATCCAATAGAATTTGGACATGTGTTAGGGTAATAATAATATCATTTTTACCCTTAATTACTGTATTTACTTTTAACCGTGGTAAATAAAAGTAAAAGTTACTATTCTCAAAAAATTATTTTCATCTCATTGAACCACATTTTACTTACTGAAATCAACCGTGTCTCTCGGATTTTTGAAATTCCACTCACAGAAGTGGTAAAATTAAGTTTTATGAAAAATTCAGTTTTTTTTAACTACCACTTAGTGGTTTCACTATTCATCAAAAATTGAATGTTTCCAGAAAAATATCAAAAATTAGGCCTAAGCTATATTTGATATTTTGAACTCAAAAATGATTTCTATTTTACCAAATTCAAAACATATCAGTTGCATTAATTAATTTAAAAATTAATTCCCGTCGTCAAAAGAAAAGGCGTGTTTTTAAGAGATTGACACTTGTTAATAACTGGTTTAAATGTGAAATTACATCCAATGACCAAAATTGTATTAAATTGTAAAAATATATTCTAAATATACTTTAAAACCACTCGAATTAATAATTTATCACTATTAATTATTTCGATTGATAAAGTTGTTTTTAATTAAAATTTAGTAATTTTCACTATTCATCAAAATATGAAAGTTATCCGAAAATCACCAAAATTTCACCATAAGATAATTTCAATATTCCAAATCCAAAAATGAAGTCCATTTTGAAAAATAGAAATTACAAAATTTCAAAAAGTGGTTATTACTATTCATAACGACTAGTTTTAATAATATTTTAATAGCATATTGTTGTTTAGAAAAACTTGGTGTTGCGTACAACAGACGCTATCGTGGAAGGTCACGATTGCGTGTAATTCAATACAGGTCAGAGATGTGTGTTGTGAAAGCTCCTTTTGGTGTAGCGTATAACACAAGACATTAATGAAATTAAAAAGAATATTTTTTAATAAAATCTCGGGGTGTTACACTACAACACCCCAAAAGGGGTTCCCCCTTGGACACATAGCTCTCCTTTCCTATGATGTTCTCTCCTCTCATAAATCAAGATGATTTCCGTCATATTCTTCATCCAAATTTGTATGGTGATTCCTCACCATCCATCTAATCCAGTTTCATGGCTTCTATTTTGCCAAATTTTCACTGGATAAGAATCAGTTGAACCCTATGTCATTTGGATTATCATTTATTTCAGTTTTCTTTTTGTCTTGGATAGAGAAAGTGGTCTCTCGGGGCCCTTTGATGCATGTTATGACAACCACTGCTAATGGAAAGGTGGTTCACCTAATTTTGGTTTGTCACTAATATCTTAGGAGGGTTTTATCTTGTTTCATTTTTTTATAACTGATAAATTAGGTTCTATAATTGTTTTACATTTTGTAGTATGATTTTTGAAGTCCATTGGTCCCTCCATGTTGGATTCATGTCGCAAGGTCAATGATGGTTCGCTTTCAAGTGCATAGGTACGCAAATATATATAAGTGGGTTCCCCTGTTACATGTATAAGCATCCATGGAGGTGATTATAAACATATTATTCTAGGTGTGACCATATATATATATATATAAATGCATTTTCTGGTGGGTGGAGATGGGTATATGAATATAAGAATATATATAAGGATACCCTTGAAAATTCTAATTGAAATTCTAGTGTGTTAATAGGGGATATGTATCCTTGAATGTATGTGAAGGTGCACATACCCATTGTTGGAGTATCATCATTTGGTTATAAATTCAAAGAACCGAAGTTGATGGCTTGATTCCACTTCAGGTAGGGACACATTTCATTTCCCTCTTTACTTAATAAATCATTAATTAATTAATTTAATTTTCCTACACCCTTATAAATGTAGTGAATTATATAGCACCTTTGTCTTAAATGAGTATTTTATTATGAAAAATCCTGTTTTTTATAAAACCCCTTAATTTGGGTGTGCTTCCATCAATGTAAAAATATATAATTAGACCATATTGATGCATGCCTTATTTCCTTGACTCTTTATTTATACTTGGGTTAGAATTGATAAAGGACATATTCGGATGATTGGACCCTTTATGTGTATTTTTTCTATTTAGGTACATGCGTTTCTGCTCTGAAATGACTTAATACACTGGGACTGTTGAAACTAATTTTTCATGTTTAGGAAAATTGGATGAGATGACATTGAATAGGAAACACCAACTAAATGATGTGCCTTGATTAGATGGTTTTACCGTATTGGTAGATTTCATTATATTTGGGTGTTTAAATGAAATGGTTCCCTAGGATGGAAATGGGTCTTTCTAATTTTATACATGGTAAGTCTTTTCCACTTATAATGATTTGAATTTATTTATCATGCTAATGTTTTGATTGAAATAATTAAGATGGGCTTCCATAATAGAAAAATGCGAATGTGTCTCTTTAGGTGTATATTGAATGGCTATTTTAAATGTATAATAGGAACTTCCATATGAGTTAAAATATAACAATGAAAATTATTATATCCTTTGTAGATGGATGGGTGGGAGGAATTTATACCCCACACCACTGCTTCAGCCTATGTTGTATGGGTGTGAAGCATTCTAACCCTGTGATTGTTATATTCTTTTAAATATGGGAGGAATTCTAACCTCATTCCCACATTATAATCCAATGGAAGTGTGGATGTCTTACCTCATTCCATTATTTATTCAATCTCCATATCGAAGATGAATTTTTTCCTCATGCCTTTTAAATCTCCATATAGATGAGAAGCATTTTTACGTCGTGCCATTTACAACTCCTTATGGATGAGAATAATTTCTACCTCATTCCATTTATAATTTTTATGTATATATGGATATACATTTATGTATGAGAGGAATTATTACCGCATCCCAGTGATAACACCCACACATACATATATATATAGTGATTTGTCCAAACTATTAATCTGGTATCGAGCCGAAGCAAGTATAACAATCAATTGTTCCCCGAGAACCTGTATGGGTGCTGTTTATTTATTCATTTCTATCATTTTCAATCTATACAATCACTCTACATAAATAATATTACACTATTTGGATAATTCTAGACACTGGTGGGTCCGGCCTACGGAGATTTATATATTACACCTTACAGGGGCTACCATTTCACATGGGTACCTGAGTAGACATTTCTTGTTCACAGGAATATGGACCTTAGACCATACTTGTTGTTGTATTCTTATACCAGTAGTTTGGAGAAAAAGACTGAGATGGAGTTTAGGATGATCATGGATTTTTCCTTAGAAATTTTTAAATAATGTAATGATTTGAGTATTGTATTGTTCTGTACTATATATCATGTTGTTTCATTTACTACTTTCCATCATGTATCTGTACCATGTCATGCATTCATTTGTTGTATAATCTGGCCTTGGGCACTTTTACTAAAGTTATAGAATCTGTCTACTACTACTTTTTAAACTGTTTATATACTATGTCCCGTAATTATGATGTTCATTATCTCATAATACTTATGTGTAACTCTAATTAGAGGTCATAGTCTCTTCACTATCAACTCTTGTAACCCACACTACTATTCAGCAGCCTCTAGTGTACAGGGAGATATTCTTGAGGCCTTTTTGAACCATTGGTATAGCTATTGGTTTGAGGGTAATCCATGCTAGGACGTGGCACATTTAATAACCCAAATAAATTTTAAATTTTGTTGTTAAAATTTATTTAATTTGGGGAGATTGAAATAACCATAAATTATAAAATAATTTTATTTTATAGTTTATGATTCTTGGAACATCTATCTTAAACAACCCAAAAAATATATTTCATTATATTTAATATATTAGACAGATTGAAAAACATGAAACCCTGATGTTGGAATCATCATGTATTAATAATGGTTTAATGATCAGAAACATCATTAATGATTCCAAAGATCATTAATGATCACAAATCATATTCAACCTTGTTAAATCCTATAAATTATATCCAATCATATGTATTTATTCTTCATGTTATGTCAAGATTTATAATGGTTAAGATCAATCCATTTCAATCATATTACTGTTTATGTATGAATACTGTTATTTTCCAAAGTACAAGACACCATGAAGCCTAACACATTAAGCTAGACACCATAAGCCAGACACTGTGAAGCCTGACAGAGTAAGCAAGACATCGTAAGCCGGACACCGTGAAGCCTAACACAGTAATCCAGACCCTGTAAGTGAGACACCATGAAGCAAGACACCATGATAAAGAAACCATAAAGATAAGACATTGTGAACAAGACACCGTGAGCAAGACACCATAAATAAGACATCGTAAACTCAGACACCGTGACTCTCAGACACCGTGTGAAGGAAACACCGTTTTCATAACATACTGTGACATCGTTTCTTAAACTATTTTTTCATCTTTCAATTTAATTTTTAACACTCATATTTGGTGCCTTTAATGCACTAACATAATTAATGTTTCTTTGTAGACATAGTACGCAGTATGACGTACGAAAAACATGGAACTTGTTGGCTAAAACTAATGCATTCGAAGATAAAGAGTGAAGAGTTCCCAACCAAAATATAGCGTGATACTGAACAAATGACAATCTTGTGAGCATGACCGCGAAGAACACATGGCATGATTTTCAAATAAAGCATTTCCTCATGCATGGAATCTCACTATGATAAAGAACATACAAATTACACTAAAATGCAGGGAATATCTTCACATTATCAACACTCGTGAAGATCGCATGCTGAATTACAACACTTTGTTTTTCAAGAAAAAAACCAGAGGACTCATAAGAATTTTTGTTTAATCAAAGGATTCCAAAGCTGCACTACAAATAACTAGAGCATTCTAAACTCATATCTACTATCTCATTGTGATTCTTTTACTTTATTCTTGAGCAGTGCGTGTACTTTGTATATTCCATACACGCATTGACTCCTATGCTAAACTGAAGGATTTCTAAATATATACACAAAAATATTTATACTTTTGATTAACAACAATAACTGTGGAAGAGGTCCTTGTGTGGCCTAGTTATTTTTCTTGTTTACCCTTGAAAATTGTGGAAGAGGTCCTTGTGTGACCTAGACAGTCTGTGTAATTTTGTTAACCCCGATCCATGGTGTGGACCAATGTTTATTTATATAAACTGCTTGGTGGAAGGTGATCAACAAGTGGAGTGGATTAGGTCTCAGGTTGAGACTGAACCACTTATTTTATATCTGTTGTGCTATTCAAATTTAGTCTTATCTGTTTTACTTCTTTATTGTATAATCCTAAAAACACTAATTTCACTTTGATAGTTATTCTTGGAAAGAAGTTATAACTGATTTGTCATAGTAGGATAGCATCAAAATTAATATTAACAATAAAAATTAATATTAATGATAACTAATGAATCTTATAAAATGTTGTTTAAATAGTCAAACACTTATAACAGTATAACCTTTATTGACTAGGCTTTATCTATTTTTGGTGAAAACCATTTCTTTTAAAATATTATTCTTTTAACGGAAATTTTTATAGTTAATCAATTCACCCCTACCCTCTATAGTAAACTACTCCAACCAACATTTGGTATCAAAGGTATATTTATTATGGTTCTGTGTAATCTTACTCAACTGTGATTGTAGTTGTACATTAAAGATCTATAAATTTTTGTTAAATCTAAATTTCTATCTCTTTTTAAGTAATTCATTAGTATGGATAATATATTTCAGGGTGCTGCAACCAACAAACCTCCATTCTATAATGGAACCAACTATGCTCAATGGAAAATTAAAATGAAAATTCATCTAGAGAGTATGAACTTTTAAATTTGGTCACCATTATAGATGAATACAAACATCCTATGACTAAAATATTTACATGGGATGAACCTACCAAGCCTGATTACAATAATAATTTTGAAGACATGAATTCTTTATCTTGTTCCTTATGAGATGAAGAATTTAATAGGATTTCTACTTGTAAAACTACCCATGAAATTTCAGATACCTTTTCTGTCTCACAAGAAGGCACATCTAGTGTATAAGAAATGAGACTTAATACTTATACACTAAAATATGATAATATTAAAATGAAACCCGATGTGCCTATTTCTAACATGTATCTCAGGGTTAACGAGATTGTCAACACAATGATTTCTCTAAGAATAGAAGTCACTACGATAGAACAGATCATGAGAATCCTTAAATGTCTACCTGATAGATGGAGGGGAACCTATGTCTCTATTATAGAATCATGCAACATCAGCAAGATACCAGTAAAATAACTCATTTGGAAACTAATGATGTCTGAGAAAGAGCTGAAAGTCAACAATGAAGAGGAGGATGAACCAAAGAGGAAATCTATAGCATTAAAGGACACCTTCTTGAAGCACCACGACAAAGGGAAACTGGAAGCTTCTGTAGAAACTTCAACCAATAAACAATCATCACCAAATTGTGATGAGGATATGGCTCAATTGGCCAGAATATTCAAAAAATTCTATAAAAATAAGAACTTTTTCAGAAAGAATAACATCAAGGGAAAGTATGATCTAAAAGGAAAATAGAAAAAGGACTAGAAAAGAAGTGATAAAACTGATAAAATTGTATTCTATGAAGGTAAACCCAAATGACATATAAAGGATGACATTACAAATCTCAAATATAAGAAGAAATATGAGGACAAGGATAAGAAGTACAAAAAGGAAATGAAAGCAACTTGGAGTGCCTCTAAGGATAGTTCAAGCGACTCAGAGACATCACATGATGAATAGGGTAACGAAGCCAATATGTGTTTTATGAAAAACACATCTGAGGTAACACTAAGCTTTTCTATACATAATTCATACTATTCTGAAGAGGAAAGTGACTCTGAAAATATGACTAATGAATAAATGTTTGAATATTGCAGCAAGCTTGAAGAGACATACAATGAATTAAAAGATAAATATAAATCAGTGAAGAAACAACATGCTCTCACTGTAAATGTCAAATCTGAACTTACTACTAAAAAGGTAAAAAATTCTCAACTTCTCAAAGAAAAAAAATGAATTAAAAATGTCTAATGAGAAATTAATAAGTGACTTAGAAAAGTGTACTAATGGGAAAAATAACCTTACCAAAAATTTAGGAAAACAAAACGCCCCTAAATACAATACTGGCATTGGTTATCAATCTGTTAAAAGAAACCTTGGTAGAAAAAATTTTATTTCCATGTCTAGGACATATAATTTTGTTCCTAGTTCTGGACATAGCTCAACTAGCTCATGTCATGATACATATTCTACTATTTCATGTTTATTTGGACCAAATACTGTTTATTTTTCAAATTATTTACATAATGATTATAGGAAACCTATGAGACAAATATAGGTTCTTAAAGAACTTTTTACTAATGTTACTGGATCCAAATAATATGGGTACCAAAATATGCCTTTTCTTAATCACGTTATAAGAATGCTGATTAAAGAGCTCCCGCAAGAATCTATGGTACATCAATAGTGGATGTTCAAGGAAAATGACAGGAGACTACTCATGCTTTAAGAACCTGATAAAAGTATATGGAGGACTTGTCACATTTGGTGACAATTCCAAATGGACAATCATTGGAATTGGCTAGATTGGTAAGTCTGATTCGATTTTAATCTCTAAAATATTGTTTTTAATAGCGTAAAATATAATCTTCTTAGTATATCACAAATATGTGATGATGGATATCATGTTAAATTTGAAAATGATCTGTGTAATATCTTTAATGCTAAAGATGAATTATTATTTTCTACATCAAGGATTTTGAACATTTATTCTGTTAAATTAGATTCCTTAGCTTCTCAAAATGTTTTATGCTTAAGTGTAATTCATAAAGAGTCGTGGCTCTGGAATAGGAGACTAGGGCACTGTATTGATCACTCCCTTAGAAAGCTAAATAGAAAAGACCTAGTTAAATATTTACCCAAACATGAGTTTCCACACGATAATGAATGTAATCCTTGTTAAAAGGGAAAATAACACAAACTCTATTTCAAATAAAAGAAAGATGTTTCTACTTCTCAACCTCTCGAGTTGGTTCACATGGATTTTTTTTGACCATCTAGAGTTTATAGTTTAAATGGGAATCACTGTGTTTATGTTCTGGTAGATGATTTTTCTATATATACCTGGACCTTCTTCATGGATCAAAAAAGTGAAGCCTACTCTTATTTTACTAAGTATGCCAAGTCTGTAGAAAATCATAGTGGCCTTAAATTTAAATCATTAAGAAATGATCATGGTTGTGAGTTTGAAAATCAAGAGTTTGAATCTTTTTTCTCACAAAATGGCTATTGTCACAATTTCTCTACCCCTAGAACACCTCAGAATAATGGTTTTGTAGAAATAAGAAATAGAACCCTACTAGAAATTTCCAGAAAAATGCTTAGTGAATATAACTTACCAATTTACTTTTGGACTGAAGCTGTTAATACAACATGCTATATAATCAATAGTGTCTTGATTTTACCAATTCTAAAAATGACCCTATATGAACTCTAGAAAAATAGAGAGTCTAAGGTTAATTAATTTAGAGTATTTGGTTGCAATGTATTTATTCTCAACACTATGGATAATATTGAAAAACATTCATCCAAAAGTGATGAAGTAATTTTTCTAGGTTACTCAATTTTATGTAATGATTATAAAGTATTCAATAAGGTAAGAAAATGTGTGGAAGAATTTGCTCATATCATGTTTGATGAAACAGATCCACATTATCCAAGAACTATCCTAGAAAATCTGGATGATGATGTATCAAATCTGAACATCATCTCAAAATCCTCAAATCCATCTGTGAAAGAATCTGTGAAAACTTCCAATTCTGGAAATTCTCTACAATACAGTCATAGTGAACCTGAATGTGTTGATGAACCTGAAATCACAAGTCCCTCTTTTTATAAAAAGGTTAGAACTCTTAAAAACCATCCCTTATATACTGTTGTAGGAGACTTAGAGAAAGGATAACAAACTAGAGCTTCTCTTAGAAATCAGGTTGAACATCAAGATTTCTGGTCACAACTTCAATCTAAAAACATTGATGATTCCATAAATGATGAATTTTGGGTAATGACTATGCACGATGAACATAATCAGTTTGAAAAAAACAATGTTTGTAATCTTTTTGAAAGTACCAAGGACACTTTCATCATAGGCATTAAATGGGTGTTTTGAAATAAGGGAGATGAAGCTGGAAATATAGTTAGGAATAAGCCTAGATTATTTGCACAATGCTATATTCAAGAAGAAGAGCTATGAGGAGACCTTTGTTCTAGTAGTTAGACATGAAGCCATCAGAATCATGATTTCTTTTACTGAACCTCTGAATTTCAAACTATATCAAATTGATGTTAACAGTTCATTCTTAAATGGGTATATAACTGAGGATGTCTTTGTTGAACAACCCCTGGATTTACAAATCCTCATTTTCCCAATAATATTTTCAAACTATCAAAAGAATTATATGGTTTAAAACAAGCTCCAAGAACATGGTATGGCATATTGAGTACTTTTCTTATATCCAAAGGTTTTACAAAAGGAATAACTGATCCTACACACTTTATAATACAAATTTCTATTGATTTTTTAGTTGTTCAAATCTATGTAGATGATATTATTTTTAGATCTTCAAAAAATTCATTATATATTGATTTTTTTAAAATGATGCAAAATAAATTCCAAATGAGTTTAATGGGAGAACTAAAATTATTTCGTTGATTTTATGTCGTTCAACATAATTATGGAATTATTTTAACTCAAAGTAAACACACTAGAGATATTCTAAAATGTTTTGGATTTGATAGCACTAAAAGTAGTAACACTCCCATGAGTACCACCTATAATTTATATCCTGATGAAGATGGAAAATCTGTTGATCAAACGACTTATACAGGAATTATTGGACGTTTACTCTGCATAATGCTAAGAGTCCGGATATTATGTTTACTGTGTGTATGTGTGCTCATTTTCAAGAAAATCCTAACGAATCTCATTTAAATTTTTTAAAGGTAATTTTCAAATACCTCAAGCATACACCCAATCTAGGACATTTCTATCCTAAAGGAAATTATTTGAACAAGTTAGTTATTTTAATGCTGACTTCGGTGGCTGTAAGTTAGATAGAAGGAGCACATCTAGAAAATGTCACATTTTAGGCATTTCACTAGTATCATGGTGTAGTAAGAAACAAAATTTTGTTGCATTATCTATTGCAGAAGTTGAATACATAGCTACTGGTAGTTATTGTGCAAAAATTTTGTAGATGAAACACCTTTTACTAGATTATGGATATCAATTCAGACATGTACGAATAAATTGTTACAACACAAGTGCAATTAACATCACAAAAAATCTGTTTCACATTCTAGGACAAAACATATTGATGTAAGACATCACTTTTTGATATATCATTATCAAAAAGATAATATCACCTTGGAATTCATTGGTACTAAATATCATCTTTCTGATATATTCACTAAATTATTAAATTCTAAGAGAATAGACTACATCATACTTTATATTTGCATGATAAATCTCAAATAGATATCTTACTTATCTTACTGTTCAATATTTTATTATGTTTTAATTTACTGTTTCTTAATTACGGTTTCCCAGTTACTGTCTCTCATGATGATTGTCTCACCATAACGCGCACTAAAAAGTTCACTCATTGTCTCACAGTGATGTTCACTCATTATCTCACAATGATGTTCACTCATTGTCTCATTGTGACGTTCAATCACTATCTCACCGTAACATTCACTCACTGTCTCACCGTGATGTTCACTCACTATCTCACCGTGACAACTACTTATTGTCTGACTATGGAAATTCATTATGATTTTCTTTAAACCCGTATCACTGTAATTTTTATTTCACATCATTTACTTTCCTACATTATTATTTCTGTGACAATTTGAATTCCCAAAATGTTAAAACAAAAAGTTTCAGTCGGTTCTTCACTCAGACTCTCTCTCGTTTCGAAACCATTAAACCATACAACCCCTTATCTCTTTCTCTATCTCTCTAAACTTCAGTAGATTCTAGCAATGAAATGTCTGTCGTCATCCACATCTGAGAAGCACCGCCCGAAGAAGAAGAAGACAACATCGAAGCTGACACCCATAGGGCCTCTGAATCCGAACCTGTTAAATCGCAGTGTTGTTCCAGAGAATGAAATTTTCCCCTAATGGATTTTATCTAGAAAATAACTAGTCTTGAATGTTTTTAAAGAATAAGTCCTTTTAGAATGGTTCTAAAGGGATAATAGACCCATCTATCCTAGATTAGTAGCTCAATTATACCACTATGCACAATTTTCTTTTTTACTCTGGTGAAAGTTTTGTAGTGAGGAGCTGGATTAATGGCCAATGATTCTTCTTCTTGTTAAGGTTATGGGATGAATTCCATAGGATAACTCATGAAGAAATATGTGATTATTATCAGAGAGAACCTCCACCTACAAATGATTTCATTGATCTTGAATATTCCCTAAAAACCCTAACCGGAAGTGGCTCCAATAGAAGGGCCATCACTGCAGAACGTGAGGGAGAAAGAAGGATGTTGTTTAAGTTTGTTCAAAAAAATTTTAACCCCATAAAAGGTGAATATTATATGTTAAACTATAAAGATGTGTTCTTGATTAATATTATGAAAAATGGATAATAGATTAACCTGTTCAAGTACATCATTCACCATTTGTGTGAGTTGATCAAGGTTACATCCAAGTCCACCTCTCTGTTCAACTCTCGGATGATATCAGCCATGCTTGAGGAAAAAGGTGTAGTTAGACCTAATGAAGATGTTCTTAGGGACGGTGAGTATTGTCTCTCTAAATCCACCATAAGAAGAATGAAGATAAACTATAATCCTTGGAAAAGGAATGACTAGAGGACAATGATAATGTTTATGAGAAGTTTCATCCTTTGGACTATCAATCAATGCTGAAAGACATTTCTGATCTAGGTATGGAACCAGTTGAACTTGGTGAGTATTCAGAAGAAACAGAAAAGAGGCTGAAAACTGTCATAGGGAAGAAGTTACTTTTGAGGAAGAAAGATTATTGTTCATCCTGTTTCTCTAGAAGAAGAAGTTCCTACCCCTAGTGAAGATGTAAATCTAGAAATCCAACCCAAGGCTGAAAAAGAATTAGTGGTGATAGAATCTGAGCAGAAATTCATAGAAGAGCATGTTCGGGAAGAATTCCTTGGTGTACAAGAGGTAAATTTAGATGAACTCCTGGTTATAGAAGAAGCAAATTTAGAAGAACCCCATGTTATGCAAGAAGAAACTCTGGAAGAAATCCATGAGGACCAACCTGTTCCTGAAATAATACCCTTTACTGAAGTGAGGATGGAGATATCATTTCCGCTGGCTAGACAAGTGATGAATGAGGAACATAGAGATAAAACTGTGGATTTAAACTATGCTCTGAATCCTCTTAATCCTGAAAAGGAACCACCTGTTGAGGGGTAGGAAATCCGAAATCTTGAGTCTGATGATGCCTCACATCCAAATGATTTATGTCATGTGGACACTCAGAACAAATTTCCCAGTTTTTATGATGTGAGTGACTCTGATCAGGTTACTACAAATGGGTTTGATCTCTCTTCCCTATTTCAGTTGAAGACAATTTCTATCTTTTCCCCTAATAAGGAACCAGAACCAGAACCTACCCATGTACCAATTCCTACACCTTAACCTTCACCTTAACAATTACCTGAAGAGCTTCCCTTTTTCAGTAAGGTTGATTTGATGGATTTTGGAGATACTATCATATCTGTATTTGAGAAGCTTATGAACTCCCAACCTCATCCTGTGACAAATTTGAGTGAGAGAGATACATCACTGATTTTGGTGAAAATTATCTGTAAAATCCCACCAAAGATGCTCCATGAAATCCATAAAGTACGAGTTCAAAATAAGTTTCTTATTAATGAAGTCACAACCCTTATAATCATGGTGGAAGACATGCAGAAATAGCTATATTTGATATCAGGGCCTGCTACTACTCCTCTAGAACCCACTTTTTCTCAAATCTCTTGAGATGTTGTGTGTCAGATTCAACCTTATCTATTTTCCTTTGATGAAAATATTGCAGAAAGGAACAAAAATTTGTTGATGGAAATGAGAGATATTTTGGGTAACCTGAATAAACTCACTGATGTGTACACTGGTTGTCTTCAAAAGGTATTGAATCAGCTCAAATCTCTGAAAACAACCATAAAAGCTTCTAATACCTCTTGTGAATCCACTACACCATCCTTGGATAGTACATTAATCAGATCTATAGTCTATGAAGAGATTCAGAATGATTTCAGTGTCATTAATGTGGCCACGTTCTCTGACGTTTCCAATAACAGTGATCGAGTGCTTGTCATAGTGAAAATTCATTCTATCATGGAAAATGATTCCTAGTATGAGATTTCTAAGAAAGGGGATTTCTAATTCAACCGAATTTTCTCCAGGACTGATATGACCATCCTCTTTAAATACCTTATAGAGAATCATCGAAATCCTCTTGTAACTAAAGCCTTCAAAAACCAAGTCCATCAGCTAACCGAGTACACCAGATTATTGGACAAGTTCATGGAAAACTATCATAACATTGAAAAATCCATGAAATATGGTGGAGAGATTATTACAGACTTCATGAAACTTTTGAGACCTTATCTTCATGTTCAGACTACATCAATTGTTGCTCCAATAGCTATACCTATCAGAACCGAGCTGCTTACTTTCACTTCAGCCTTAGCCTCAACTAAAATGTCTGTTGGCCAAGCACTTAGTTAGATCAGGTCTATCATTCTTGATCATCAACTACCTCAATATTCTACTACTCCTACCTTGTCTCCCTCAGTATTTGAAGGTCTCTCTTTACCCTCTCTATCTACCACCTATCTGTCTTCTTCTACATCAACCACTGCCCCTATGACTTCCTCTTCTACTGTTGATAAAGGCAAAGAGAAGGCCAATCCCTGTAGAAGACCAGTGCTTATCCTTTTTTGATAGGGATGTCATTATTTTTGTATATATTTTTATTTTTCACTGAACTGTTTACTCTTAATGGAATGTGCACTGTTTACCCTCTCTTATTACCAATTTTAGATAATCCCAAAAGGGGGAGAAGTTTCTCTAAGTTATTTTCTCTATAGTTGTATCTAATTTATACTTTAATTGTGCATGATTTGTGATCATCAAAAAGGGGGATATTGTTGGACACCTCATGTATTAATCATGTTTTAATGATCATAAATCTCATTAATGATTCCAAATCTCATTAATGATCACAAATCTTATTCAACCTAGTTAAATTATATAAATTATATCCAATCATATGTATTTATGTTTATGTTATCTCATAATTTATAATGTTTATGCTCAATCCATTTCATGCATATTACCGTTTTAGTTTGAATACCATTTTTTTACTAAGTACAAGACATTGTGATGCCTGACACAATAATCCAGACACTATAAGCTAGACACTGTGAAGCCCAAAAAAGTAAGCCAGACACCATAAGCCAGACACTGTGAAGCCAGACACAGTAATCCAGACACCGTAATCAAGACACTGTGAAACAAGACACCGTGAGCAAGACACCATGAAGACAAGACATAGTGAGCAAGACACTGTGATCCAGTCATTGTAATGACGACACCATGAAGTCAGACACCGTGAAAAAGATATTGTGACACTCAGACCGTGACACCCAGACACCGTGTGAAGGAGAAACCACTTTCATAACATACTGTGACACCGTTTCTTAAACTATTTTATCATCTTTCAATTTAATGTTTAACTTCCATATTTGACGCCTTTAATGCACTGACATAATTAATGTTTCCTTGTAAAAATAGTACGAGGTACGAGGTATGAAACACATGGAACCTATTGGCTAAAACTCATGCTTTCAAAGATAAAGAGTGAATAGTTCCCAACAACAATATAGTGAAATACTAAATGACAGACAAGAATATGAGCACGACCGCAAAGAACACATTGAAAGATTTTCAAAGAAAGCATTTCCTAATGCATGCAATCTGACTCTGCTGAAGAACATATGAAGTACATTAGAATCGAAAAAATATATTCACATTATCATCATTTTTGAAGAACACAAGATGAATTACGACACACTATTTTCAAGACAAAAACCAGAGAAGGACACAAAAGCATTTCTTTTTAATCAAAGTAGTCCAGAGCTGCACTACAAATAACTAAATCATTCAATACTCATATCTACTCCATCTTAGTTATTATTTTACTTACATCATGAGTAGTTTTTGTACTCTGTATATTCCATACACACATTGAATCATGTGCTAAACTGAAGGATTTCTAAATCCCTACACCAAACTCTTTATACTTTTGTTTACCCACGACAACTGTGGAAGAGGTCCCTGTGTGGCCTGGTTATTATATTGGTTTACCCACAATAATTGTTGAAGAGGTCAATGTGTGACCTGGGCAGTCTGTGTACTGTTGTTAACCCAAATCCACGGTGTGGATCAAAGTTTATTTATATAAACTTCTTGGTGGTAGGTGATCACCAAGTGTTGTGGATTAAGTCTCGGCACGAGAATGAACCACTTGTTTTATTAATCGATGTGCTATTTAAATTTAGTCTTCGTTTTTTTACTGTTTTATTGTATAATCTTGAAAACACTAATTTCACTTTGATAGTTAGTCTTAGAAAGAAGATATTACTGATTTTTCTTAGTTGGATAACATCAAAAGTAATATAAATAATGAATTTTAAGATTTATAAGAATTAATAAATCTTCTAAGAAGTTGTTTAAACAGTCAAACTCTTATAACAGTATAGACTTGATTAACTGGGCTATATCTATTTTTGTGGACAAGCAATTCTTTTAAAAAAATATTTTTCTAACAGAAATTTTTATAGTTACTCAATTCACCCCTCCCCTCTTGAGTAAAATACTCCGACCAACACATGATTCAAAATAAAACATAATATAATATAACATTATTACCTAACCATTAAATCAGTGGGTTTGAATATTACTAAACAAATTATGAAAATTATGGCTATTTATTGATTATAAATAAAATAAGAATCATTTAAAATAAAAATAAATCGTTTCTGAAAAATGTATATTTCTAAAAATGATGTTTAGTCGATAATTGAAGACATAATTTAAAATAAATTTTTAAAACTTATAGGAAATTTATTTTATAAAATGATTTATTCTTTATATAAAAATATCAATATTATTTTTGGCTGAATTTGTGGGATTTTTCTGAAATGTTTCAGTTTTCAATGAATAGTGAAAACACTGAATTTTAATGCAAAAATGAATTTGATTTAAAATATTCATAAAGTTTTATTATATATTATTTTAGTTTTATTGTATAATTACTCTAATTATATATAAATTATTCTAATTGAGTTTATTTTATTATTTCTTATTTAATTTTTTTATAAACATTTCATTGTTTTGAACATTTTCTCTTGGAAGACATTTTTCTCATTACGTATGCAAGATTATTTTTAAATTAGATTTCTACACATGTAAAAATGAGATTTGGATAAATATATAAAATATTAATAATAATGAAAATTTATATTATCTAACTAGTTCATCATAATTTTTTACCATAATGATCAGTAAAAACAATCAAAAAATTATTTATCATGGTTATGGTAAAGATGAGTTTACTATAAGTAAACTAGAAAGATAAGTGTTAATATGACCACAAAACCTATAAAAAAATATATTTTATAGATACATGTGGAACTTATAAAATCATATTATAGATAATAATCTATTTTTTATCCTTTTCCCATGTGAATAACATGGGTACACCCGTTTCCTTTAGAAATTTACTAGGTTTCCCCCACCTCACTTATAAAATCCTACACACTCTCCCTTATATTTTAGAAATTAAAAACATTTTTGACCATACAATACCTTCAAATATCACATACATACATTCATACCATCATCATATAATTTTTTTGTTCATAGTACCAATTAATAAATACATTTTTTATAATCCCATTTAGGTTGTCTGAGATGAGGTAAAATTTCAAACTATGGGATGTTCTTTTTTTTCTTATTACAAAATAAATTATTATTAAACAGTGATTATATTAAAAAATAATTTTCATGCATATAATAAAACGTTTTTATGATAATTTAATTACCTAAAAATATCCTCATATACAATGAATATGTTATAAAATCAACATTCTTGTGTACGACAAACTATCACATTACGAACTAATGTCACCCATTTTTTCATTAAAACCTCACATAGTTGGTTATGATTATGGATATATAAATAAATATATGAAATTTATAACATAATTATACTTATTAATTCATTATATTTGGTTTACCATTTTAATTTTTCATTCTATAGGGAATATGATAATGTTTCTCATGTCTATCATATATTAATGTCTCGCGAATCGATGTAATTAATTTTATACTAACACTATAAATGGAAAGTAATAAGGATAAATGTAATGAATATATGTGATATTATATACATAATTATTATATAAATGAAATATTTATCATTCCTAAATGATAATATTTCATTTTATGTCTTACCATTTTCACTCACTTAAATATGATAACGTCATTTGTGTACATAACGCCTTCATAAAGAAATATAATTCTCTTTTCATCACCACACTAAATAGATTATATATAAGTATATTTAAATAAATAATAGGGTTTTATTATATTATTATCATTCTATAAATTTAAAATATTACATACCTAATTTTCATTATGATCGTTTAAAAATGGAAACGCTACACATGCTTATGTATGACATTCCATCTCTATGTTCGTAACATCATTATTTTTTTAAGAAAATCAATCATTATTGGTCTTAAAATTCTTTTTAATGTTAAAATATTGAAATTATTTTATAATTATTATTCTAGAGATTATCTAACTATATAATATAATCACGAAAATTTACTATCATTACAAATCATTAATGAAAAAACAAGACAATTAACTCCTGAAAATGAATATAATGATAGATTATTTATGAATGGGTTATAGGATATTAAATAAGGATATTATATGTTTTTATAAGTAACAATATGTTTTTTATAATCTAATCAGATTTTTAATAACACTATATAGTAGGTTAAATAATGTTCAATCAAATCGAAGCTTGAGGTAAGGGAATTCTTATCCCATTTTTCATTCATTGGGTAAAACTTCAATTTAATTGATTATATCAGGATAATATTATGTGTGTAGTGAGATTTGATTATTTTATATTAAATTTAAACTTATTTAATATGTATTTAAAATTTATACACATAATAAATTCATTGATTAATTAGCACCTCAATGATATGATCATTATAAGGGACTTGATCTTATTTTCTCTTTATTGAGTGATATTGTATGGTTATCTACCAAATTTAATTTATATTTTTTATATAATAACCTATTATAATTTAATTTCAAGAGTATTTAATAATTCAGGGTATTTTATGTTTTAATTGGAATAATTTATTACGTGGGGATTTGAAATGAACCTTACCATCTAATACATAATTTCAAATCTCAATTTATTTTTATTGGGTTATATTACTACTTCATTGTCATTGATTTTACATAATTATTTTTTGTGAATATTGAATATATTATGTTGTATATACACTTATTCTTTGTATATTAATAATTTATACACATAATCTATGAATTGATTAATTCTCACATAAATGATATATTATTTATAAGGGTTTATTTCATAATCACATTTTTATAAGTACTATTTAAACTACAATTTACATTAAAAAAATTATTTTTTCATTGTTTAATAAAAACTTGTATTTTATTCTCCTATATATATTCAATAATGTAATTTCCCGACCTAGATTACCCTCGATTAATAGTTTAAATTGAAATGACAATTATAATATTCTTATTATTTTTATTATTATTGTATTATTTATTATAAAACTAATATGGTTTTAAGAAGGTGGAACACAACAAGATGAGGCACAAACCCCTCCACTTGCTCTCCCATGCGGTGGTGCACCACTCCCCAACTTGTCTCCCTCTCCGCACGCTGGATCACAGTGGTTCCATTACATATGTTTTCTATCTCGTCGAGGTAAGTCCTTCTCCACATGTTTTCTTCTTCTCATCGACCATTTTGGCTCTTCCTCACCCAGTATCCAAAAGGCTGAAAACCTAATGCCTGAGGTTAATTTGGTTTCTTCTCTTCTTCCAATTCTAGGTGTTGTAGATGAAGTCTCAAGACCTGTAATTCAATATTTTGACAACCACTGCTCTATGCATGATGATTTGTCTTGATTTGGTTCACTAAAATTATATTTCTGTAAGGGATTATATTTGTTAATTGGATTCTAACCATTGGAATAATTTTTATGGTCTATTTTGAGTCTTAATTAATTATTTGGGTGTGTGTTGGTCCCACTGAACTATTTATCAGTGTTAGTTAATTGTTTTTATGGCAAACGATGAATTCCAAGTGTGCCCACACTTTTGAAGAGGTGTGTGTGCATGCTCTGTTTGTAGTTTAAGTTGGAAAGAATTATTTAGACCAATTCCTTGAGGTAGGTTCCTTAACATTTAATTTTTCAGTTATAAATGCATTTTTTTAATCTACTTCTTTGCATAATGAAGATGATAGTATTGGAAAAAATTTATTATTATTTGTAAGATTAAAAAACAAGGTTTTGTAATAAAACCCCTCTAATAGAGGTGTGTTGTCTTCATGCAAAAAACACAATGATTAAAGTGGCATGTTCATTTATCTTGAAGTTATGTGAATTATTATTGCTTATTTTTTGGTTTATTCACCTGGGTTAAGTAGAATTTATGATATTTGGGAGAGATACATTAAGATAATTAATCGGGGAATTAATTATGAGTTTTTAATTGGATATGTTAAGTTAATTAATTTGTGAATTAATTATGAACCTAGATAATTTGAATTGAGATGTTGAATTGGTTATGTTAAGATAATTAATAGCGGAAAATTAATTTTGAGATGATGTTTGTATACATAAGATAATTAATGGTGAATTAATAATGTGCCATGATGTTGATTAAAGATAATCAATTGTGAGAATTAATTCAGATAAGTTGACTATTGTTTATATGATTCTACTGTTTTCTGAGATTATTATCAATTTTTTCTATGCAGACAGAATTTGAGGTTATATTCTCCCCACTGACAGTCCATAGACCCTCACTACTATTTGGAATCCTTTGGCGTATGGGGAGATGCACTTGAGGTCATTTGGATATGGGTCCAGCTACCTATTAGAGGGTAATCTGAGTCGAGACGTTACTATGTGGTATCAAAGTTTCATGTTTTCTTTCTTTTTTCCTTTGTCAATTTGTTTTTAGAAGGTAGACATGAGACTGGGAACGCATCAATGATCAGTTAGTAGCTGTGATTAGGACAGATCACCCCATGTACGAGAAATGACCAAGTGAATAGGGATGAGAAATGATGTTTATACTATTTTAGGTAATAATTAATATGATATCACCATGAGTTACTGGTGTATTTTCCTCTTCTTATTAACTTTCAGAATTTAAAAAATATATATTGTGCTGATATGGAATTGAAATTAGATTACATGCATCATCTTAGACACTTATATATTATCATTCCATTCATATCACGTGCCATGTAGATCCATTTGTAATGTGCCAGCTAATTTTAATTGCGTTCCTTTGTTAGAATTTGTGATTTTATTTTCCTTAGAATTCCCCATTATATAGCCCGTTTGAATGATATATATAACATGTTTTAGTGTTTATATTCCATTATTCCTCTGTTATTATCATTTTTTGATGTTGTTCCCTGATTGTGTGTTGTAACATGCTATTGTTTTATTGGTAATGATATAAAGCATGAGTAGTTTTGATGTTTAAATGTATGCATGAGTATAATTTTTTTTAAATTTATTACATCTTCAAAGGGATCTGATATCAGTTGTATGGTGTATGGGAACCTTATAACTGGGGAAAGGGTAACCCATTTAATCAAATTTTTGAAAAAGTGGATGCTAAAGTTAAGTTAAGAAAATGATAAATGGAAATTAATTGTGATAAATGGGATCCTAAATTAAAATGGTAATGTGTATGGGTTCCTTATCAATTGGTAGATGGCCACCCATGTGATTGAGCCTAGTTTAACCATAGTATGTTTGAAAATGGTTATAAACAAAAAAATTATATTTTTTATTGGAATCAAATATTATAGGTTTTCTTTTTAAGGAAACTATATGTCTTGAATTAAATGGGACCCTTAGAGGTCGAATTATTATTAAAATAAATTTAAATGATAAATTTCCTATTTAAAAATGAAATTACACTAGATGTTAAATTTTTATCATGTTTTTTTATAGCTTCCCTATTTTGGCCATAGAGCATTATTTAAAGAAAAAGATTCTTTTTATGGAATAGTTCATTTGGCTTGGTCAAAATTATTTCAATGTTTCTAAGTAGAAATTATTTTAATGAAATGGGTAAAAGGAAATGGGGGAATTTAATCATAGTAATTTATGTTTTTCGTATCCATGAAATTGGGATGACGTATATGTTTCGTAAAGGACTACCCCGTGGTAGGTGGCTCTCTTAAAGCTTGAGATGATTTGTTCCGCTGTGAGCTTTTTATGTGGGTGTTGTTATAGTGTCTTTTCCCTTAAAATAAATATTGGGACTTGTGTTTTTTGACACACCAATAGGTTTAAGTTGTGGGTTTCATAGGATATGTTTATGTGTTGATTATGGTTCTTGGAATTTCACACGTGCATTTAAGGTGTTTCTAAAATAGTGCGCTTGTGAGCGACTGATCTTTTATTCTGTGACATGGAAACTCAAAAGGTGGGTAAGGTCGCATTGGAATGTTTTTTAAAGGGTTTTAATGGTATGATTTGAAGAAAAAAGTATTCCTTAGGGGATGATCGCATCAAGGTCTGGTTGATGACGTGTTAGCAAGAGAGGCAGAGCCTTTTTGTAAATAGTCAATTACAGTTAGTATGAAAGATCTTTTGGTGACATGGGATTAATCATTGTGTTCTCTTTTGAATTAGATGACCATGTCCCCTATCTTTACCTTGTCGTGGAGGCACTATGATAGTTTCAGTAAAACACCATGCTAATGTTTTAAAAGTTATTAGACTAAATAAGTTGTTATTAATTTTCTTGTACATGGGATGTGTGGTTCTCTGTGATACACTTTTTTTCATTCTGGGGAAAAATATTTTTAAGGCTGTCAGGAAATAGGATGACTTTGAGAGGTCATGGAAATGAGAGTGAGGACATTGGTTTCTTGTGGATCGAGATGGAATCTTTTTAAAGGAACATTACTGTGTTTATGGTGACTATATATTTTTTTATTGGAAATTTAAACTATGGTGATAGTGATGGGATCATGTCTCTACTATTGTGGGCTTTGTTATGTGATGTTTTGATTTAATGGGTTGGATGCATATATTTTGATCGGGTTTTAATGGTTTATGTCGTGGGGATTGTGATTTGGTTAAAGGAGCATTTGGTGTTTAGAAACACAATTTATTTATTAAAATTAAAATTTACGACATTGGTGGGTTGGTTAATGATGTATTAGTTGCGGTTAGATTATCATGGATGAGATGTTTTTAGGGTGTGTAAATTGTAAAGTCACATGTTTTTTAACCGGGTTAAAATATGAAGGTTTTTGAACTTTTTTTTATTTGGAGTGTTCAGTCGTAAAACAAATCTTTAGGACGATGTTTCAGGAGTTTTTACCATTTAAAAGCGTGGTTAAAATTCAAGGGTAAATGTTCGGGGAGTTTTACATGTGGTTTAATGGGTTTCAAGAGCAACAAACCAAGAATTGGCATTCACAAGAGCAAAGAATTGTTGGTCAAACCATGCGAGTCAAACCATGTCTCTTAGTGAAGTGAGACAGAGATTCTCTCATGGTTTGTGCATGGTTAGAAAATCTATTTGGGACAATCCGTGCGAAGTAGGTTCCTTAGAAAGAATCTCCCACATGGTTGGTGCATGGTTTTCCAGACCGTGTGAGGCAAACCATGCGGCTTACCCAGTTTGGGGTTTCAGATTATATTTTTTAATTAAATTCTTGGATAAGTGGGATATAATTAAATGTATAGGTATAGGGGTTTTTAATGGATAAAATTCATTGTTAAAAAAGTAATTTAGTAAATTGTTGAAAAACTGGGTTTCATTTAATTAAATTAATGTGAGAGAATTTAGTGAAATTATTATCAGGTGATGTTTTATTTAATTAGATACAAACCAATGGAATTTATTTAAATGGGAATAAATGTTGAGTTGGCGTTTTACCTAATTAAATTCATGGATAGGATTAATTTAATTTTTTAATGAAAAGTGGGGGAAATTATTTAATTAATTTTATAGTTGGAATAATTTAATTAAATAACGATGAGTTGAAGATTTATTAATTAAATTCATTGAAGGGAATTTAATTAAATGAGTTATGGTGGAGTTTTTGATTAACAAAATTTTTTGGAGGAAAATTTAATTTAAATAGGTGTAATAGGGGAATTATGGGGTTTATCATAGAATCATTTAAATTGAAATGATTATAATAATATTGTTATTATTATTATTATTATTATTATATTTATTATTATAAATCTAATTTGGGTTATAAGAGGGAGGTTCACAACATGGTGAGGTGCTACACCACCCCTCATTATCCCAGGGTAAGGCACACCACTCAACAACTCAACTCTCACTCTACATGCCGGATCGTGGTGGTTCTTTCATGGATGTTGTCCATCTCAATGAGGAAAGTCCTTATATTCATTTTTTTGTTCTTCAAAAAGGCCATTTTGGCTTTTCTTCACCCTGTCTCTAATTCTAGGTGGTGTAGATGATGTCTCAGGACCCGTTGGTCCATATTTCGACAACTATCACCAAAGTCATGGCATTTTGTCTTGATTTGGTTCACCATCATCATATCTGGGTAATGGTTTATACTCATTAATTGGATTCTCACCCGTGAATTAGTTATTATTGTGTATTTTGAGTTTCATTTAATTATATGGGTGTTTTTTGGTCTACGACACACTATTTAGGTGTAACGGTTAATTGTTGTTAAGTGCTGTTTGGAATTCCAAGTGTGCAGATGATTTTGTGGAGGTGCATGTGCATGATCAGTTTTCATTTTAAGTTAGAAAGCTTTGGTTTGACCAATTTCTTAAGGTATGGACCTAAACATTGATTTTATTTGTTAAAAATTCAGTTTGTTACTCTACTGGTTTTGATAATGTTGATTGGAATATTAGAGAAAACTTATTTTTATTTATTTGATTGCAAAATCAGGATTTGTAATAATACATGTCCAACAGAAGTGCATTGCCTTCATGATAAAAACATAACGTTAAATGTGACATGTTATTTTAGCTTTCTATTATGTTTTTTAACATTTCTTCTTTTTTTCGACACACATGGGTTGTGTAGAATTTAAAAGTATTGGACATGATAAGAAGAGATAATTAATAGAGGAATTAATTTTGATTTTTTAATTGGATAAGTTAAGATAATTAATTTTTTAATTCATTATGAACCTAGAGAATTTTAAATTAAAAATCTAATTGGTTATGATAAGATAATTAATTGATGAAAATTAATTATGAGATGTTGTTTGGATATGTAATACAATTAATGGTGAATTAATTATGTGCCATTATGTAGATTAAAAAAATGAATTCTGAGAATTAATTATGATAAGTTGATATTTTTTTCGAATATTAATTGTGAATAATTAATAATAGAAATATTAGATTTACAAAGGAATAAATAATTGTGAATTAATTTTATTATCAACCACAAAAAATAAATAATTAATCGATGGATTAATTGTGATATGATTATTTGAATAAAATGAGCTAATTAATGGTGTATTACTTATGTTTTATTTCTATAATGTTTCCAAAAATTAATTATAAAATATTAATTGTCCAAAAAAATATCAACTTATCATAATTAATTCTCAAAATTAATTATCTTTAATCAACATCAATACAAAGAATTAATTCACCATTATTTATATAAAATCACCACAGATCATCTCATTATTAATTTTAACAAATTAATTATCTTAACATAACCAATTCAATATTTCAATTACAATTCTTTAGGATCATAATTAATTCAAAATTTAATTATCTTAACACATCCAATTAAAAATTCATAACAAATTCCTTTATTAATTATCTCCACTTCTCCCACCCAATACCAATAAATTTCACACACACCAAGTGCGTCAAAATAAATAAGAAATTGTAATTCACATAACCTCAAGATAAAATAACATTTCACATTTTATGTTATGTTTTTATCATGAAGGCAGTTCACCTCCATTAGAGGGGTTTTATTAAAAAAACATGATTTTGTAATATAAAGAATATTAGGCAATTTTCTCAAATATTGTCGTCAATATTATCAAAAGATGTAGATTAACTGAAACTTCATTTTCACCAAATAAAATCAATGTTGAGGACCCTGCATCAATGGATTGGCTTAACCAATGCTTTCTAAATTAAACCAAAAACTTCTCAGGAACTCACACCTCCACAAAAGAATGCACACACTCAGGACTCATCACCGCACATAACAATAATTAACTGGAACTGATAAATATTACAACGGAGACCAACATAGACCCAAATAATTCACTGAAACTCAAAATACACTCTAAGTACTAATTCACGGGTGAAAATACAGTTAACAATTATAAACCCATACCCATATATGATGATTTTTAATCAAATCTAGACATACCACCAAGAATTTGTCAGTGGTTGTCGAAATATGGACCAACGGGTCCTCAAGCCTTAGTTTTTCAGCCTAATAGAGATTAGGAGAAGAAAAGATGAAATAGAAAATGTGAAGAACGAATCATGTAGAGAAGGACTTACCATGATGAGACAAACAACTTCTGTGAAAGAACCACTACAATCTGGCGCATAGAGAGGGAGATGAGTTTTGGAGTGGTGAGCCTCACCATGGGAGAACGAGGGGAGGGGGTCGCACCTCACCCTATTTTTCACCCCCCTATTATAACCACAATTAGATTTATAATAAGTTATACAATAATAATATTTATAATAATAATAATAATAACAATGATATTATTATTTTCATTTCAAATTAAATGATTCTTTAATAAACATCATAATTCCCCCATTACACCTAATTTAATTAAATTTCTCTCCAAAGCTTTTAATTAAATAATAACACCTTCTTAACTCAATTAATTAAATTCCCTTCAATGTATTTAATTAATAAAACTCCAACTCATCGTTCTTTAATTAAATTATTCCAACCTAAAATTAAATTAATAATTTTCCCCAATTCTCATTATGTAATTAAATTCATCCTATCATTTAATTTAATTAGGTAATACCCCAACACCACATTTATTAATCATTTAATAAAATTCAATTGACCATGATCTAATAAAATAAAACTCTAACTCGTTATCATATAATTAAAATTTCCTACATTAATTTTGTTAAATGAAACCTCGTTTTGCATCTACTAATTAAATTGCTTTGTTAACCATGAATTTCATCAATTAAATGAAACCATATCATAATAATAAACTAAATCTGTTGCATCTATGAATTTAATTAAATAAAATAATTTGAAACCCAAAATTGGATAAGCCCCATGTTTTTCCTCAAATGGTCTAGAAAATGGTGCACCAACTGCGTAGGATCGTCTATCTAAGTAACCAACTTCACACTGTTTTTCCCACACATTTTTCCTAAATGTGCACAGACCTTATGAGCTCCTCTATCTCACCTTTATCAAGCTGCACGGTTTGACCCACATGGTTTGACCAACAATTCATAGACTGTGCGAATTCCACTACCTGGTTAAATGCTCCCCTAACCCATTTAACAACCTATAAAACTCCTCAAACCATTACCCAAGCCAATTATAAACACTTTTAAATGGTCTAAACTCAAAAAACATCTACCAGAATATTGGTTTTAAGACCAACCCATCCAACAAACGAAATTGTTCAAAGATAGTTGTATTTTTACCTAGTTTAAAAGCACAAGACTTTACATATACAAATTCAATTAACAATACAATTTTCCCAATATTTGAATATAAAATATTTGATAGAAGTTTTAAAAAAAAAATATAACATCATTTTTTTCTGCGATCAGAAATCTATTATCTTCTAAAACAATGTCTTCAAAAAAAAATTCAAAAATGTATTTAAAATTATAAAAATGATTTGTTCAATATATATTTTACCCATAATGACGGTTAATTTTTTTTGAAATTAATCATTATGTATTTTATAAAAAAATAAAAGTTTTTAATTTATTGAAAATTTGAATGAAAACATTTTTTAATCATTCACGGCATGTATAGAATTTTCTGATGACATAAACTCTTAATTTTTTGATGATTGCTTTATAATTTTAAAATAATAATATCAATGAAATTTCTTTTCCATTTTTTTAATCTTTTAGTTTTAAAAGGATACATTCAAAATGAAATGAATATTTTTCTCAAGAGTGTTTTTATGATATTTTTTTAGTTTTTCCATTCATCAACATCAATAACTATTTGTTTTAATTACACTATATTGGGGATATATTCAAATAAAACCATATTTTTTATTTACATGGATGGTTTATGATCATTGTGACGAGGAAACTATTTAAATTCCCTTTATTGATTAATTATTTAGTCATTATATTTCCCTTAAATTATTAACATTCATGTGGACTAGAATTTTACACTAAAAATAAATATAACTTCTCAAGGATATGTGTATTTACTTAGATATATTTGATTTCTACATTTTGTTTTCTACATTCAATATTATTTCTTTACGAGGGAAAATATTGATATTCCCAAATTCTTTAATAAATAATTATATTTTTTAATAATTAAAATTTATGTTGAATTAAATTAATTATTCGATATATGAAGAATACTCTGGAAATGTAGTATGGGTGGCCTCAGAATTGTATAACCCCTCGATGCAGTAACAGTTTGATGAATTGAATATGTAATCTAGTATTAAATGTGTTTAAATATTTAGTTTTAAATGATATTTTGATGGGTGTTTATGGAATAGGTATCAGGATGCATGATATCATGTCATACAATAATTATGAGTTTCATTTTTTATGAATTTAGTTATTATAATCAATGTGATTTCCCAGGGATATTATCTATGGATGAATTTAATTATATGTTTATTGATTAAATTGAATGTTATATAAGTTACATAAATTTATATATTGGTTATTCCTTATCTATTTATGATAGCTGTGTTGTTCATTAAAAGGATTGTGTGTTCAGTTATTTACCTCTCTATATTGATTATTCTTGATGGATTTGTGATATCGTCTACTTTACTTCACCCTTACCAAGAATTAGATCTCACTCTTATTTTGTTTCATTTCCCCTAGTTTGTATGTTCAGTGATTTGATTAATGTGTAATTATATGATAGAGGAAATAATGTATCTCTCAAAAAAATTAGATATTTTTATTTTCATATGTAATATGCGACTCATGTATGTATCTAGTTTACCAAAACATATAACATATTAAATCATTAATATTGTGATTACATGTATATTCTTCCAATGTAATAATTATGACTCCAGATTAAGGCTACTATTGTTGGGGGTGCTATATGCTTGGTATTGGGGAACAGTCGACGCTAATATAGAACTTAACATGCATAGTTAGGTGTAATAGTGTTGTGGGATGGAAGTAGAAAACAATTACTGATTTGTTGCCACTCAACTTTGATAGGGTGAAACATAATCCCATCATCACACTAGGGGATAGAAAGATCGTAGGATTAGGTGATTAAGAACATGTTATGGTAGTTTCATGATATTGTCCTACATAAGCTGGGGAGGATGATTTCAATTGCGATCATTTGAACCTCACATGAGTAGGGCCATGGGATTATTGGATTGTCATTTGAATATCATTATATATTTCGTAATCTAGTGATAAAATATAACCTATTTTTACATATTCTTTTAGTTAATGCAACACACAGTTTAATTATAGTATCATGTGGCAAATACATATATCTATAGATGTATTCTGATGATATAAATTCATTATATGATAGTGAAATAGTGCTTGTGGTATGGTAGGTCATTGAAACAATTGTGGATGGGTGAGGGATGAAATGAGGAATTTCACTAGAGGTTAGTTATGATCTTAAAATATCATTCTAAAATGATCATAGGATACCTTTAGAGACATGGGAGTTGTGGCTAGATAGTTGGATCACAATTTCAAGAGTTTCTAAGTGTTTTAGGAATGTGTATGCTAGAGGTTGTGAAATCATCATTATTATGTATAACTAAATGAATTGTATGGTAGAATCATTGGTTATTCCATTTGGGAGAACCATTCATTGGTATGGTTGGGTTCATACTTTGAAATAATTCCATGGGAATTGTTAGGATCCTAGAGGTGTGTATCAATAAAAATTCCAACCATGGAGGCACCAGGACATAAAATTTTCCATAAGATGATAATAACTATGGGGGTGTGCATCATAGTCTTGAAGATTATTTGGTTATGAACACCATTACTATTTATATTATATGAACCAGATTAATCACCATCATTGTGTTTTGGGAGTGACCAACAACTCAGGTTTTGGTAGCCTAAGCGCTCTACTTTGGATGTGAAACTTTAGGTGTGTGTTATGATTTTATATGTATAAGACAATTGTTTTTGAAGGAATTAATGGCCATTTTATATTATTATTATTATTATTGGAAGCCCACAAAGTGTGCTAAGTTATTATAAATATTAATTTTGGGATGTTATAGAACCCCGGGTTTGTATGGTGTTCTGAATTCTTTTGGAGTTTTAATTAATCAATTAGCAGGTGGGTGATATTTTGAACCACGATTCATATCAGATTTTTAATGATGGTACACATAAAAATATATATTTTAGATGAGGTTTAAGGAATGACGTTAGGTTAGGGAGATCAAGGATGTGTCAGAGTCAGGCAGGAGTGGTTGGGCTACTACTGAAATGACTATAGAAGACACTGACTGTTAGGTTCCATCCCACCAGCTAGACATTGTTATTTAATGGGGAAAGCATTAAATTTACCACCCTCTAGTTTTTTATTTTTGGGTTTCCATATCCGTCTCTTCATTTTATCACATATACTAGAGGATCAATCCCCCCTGTTCCCCTCTCCCCCCTTGACCAAGGACATTTTCTTTAATTGTTTTTGAAATTTGATGTACATATCATTATTTAATGACCTTGAGTCTATCCAGACAACTCTAATTAATATATATATATATATATATATATATCTTTTTATAGGTTATGTTTTTATTACACAAAGAAATGATGGAATCTCTTATAATTTTATAGATTACTTTCTATTTTTAAATTCAGTGACTCAAGGAACTCTCAAAACGATGGATCATCAAATTTGTTGATGTATGTTGTAAAATTCAATTTTAATATATTTATGGAAAAATTAATCTTAAATTACAATGTTTTAATAGTTTTTTTTCTCCACATAGGTCCGGTGCTATGATATGGTCCCAATTTGGGACATTGGGATTGGTTTCCAGCTGGTTTAATGACATAGTTATCCAACATTATAACAAGATTGAATAGGAATAATTATTAATTATAAATTTTATAATTAATTAATTATTGTTTTTTTTATTTATTTTTGAGTTGAATTCCATGAGATTTTACTAGTAGGTCATTGATTAGGGCAGAGTTTCCATGGATGTATCAACTAGCACTTCTGAATAAAAGTTGAAAAACTCCAACAATGGTAAGTGTTACTTAAGAATTTTCCAATGGGTATTATGAATTTGTATATATTAATGTGGCATGTGTTTTGTTTCTATTTAAGGTGATGGGACCATTTTAATTTTTTATGTTGTTAATAAAATATTATGACCATGATTGAACTATAAAAGGTTTGAAGTCTACAATGGACCTCTGCCCTGGCAGGACTACCACAGTCATAGATGTTTGAGGGAAAATTATTATATCATTTTTGGATAATATAAACCCATTAGTGTTGTAAATTTAATATAAATAATATTAATTCAAAAAAATGGCCCCAACATATGATTCATTGTACATATCCTTTGGAATGATCAAATTCTCCTTATTTATTAACCCTAGTACACATTATAAAATCCTATGTAGGATCCCTGATAACCTTGATTATAAATAAAATAATTAATTTTTAAGGGTGGGCCCATTTTTTCCAAGACAATCCTTGATATACCATAGATCCATTAGGATCACTGTATTGATGAATTGGTGAGTGTTCCCCCAATCTGGTATTTAATTAAATGGGAGCATAGACCTTACAATGACTAAAATATTGTTTAAGTGTTCTCATTAACCTTTCAACCAGGGGTGATGTAATGAGATGAAGGTAATTTCAATAGTTTTAACTTTATAGGTGTCTATTGTGGCCTCGATGATACCTAGGAGACCATAGGTGGTTCTTGTGTCGCTTATGGATCAAAGTTAATGTTTTTGTTTGGGAATGGGTAGAGATTGTCACAACTGTAACTTGAGAACCGATATTGTTGAGGAAAACATTATTAGGCTGTTATAGGATGGGTCAAACTCTGATGATAGAGGTCTTAGTGGGGATAAAATATTTTTATTATATATCCAATGATAATAGATTATTTTTGGTGTGTTTCATAGAATATTCCCTTTGGGAATATGATACTAATTTGAAATCTTCCATGATGCTATTTTTACATGTTATAAAGAAGACTCCCATTGTTTGTAGTTGTATTATACATATGATATTAGGACATAAATAATATGATTATAATGAACACGCCTCATATGAGGACACTCCCATAGATGAGGAATGATATTACTTTATGGTTCGTACCCTATATACACACACTCCCATAGGGGGGAACTAAAATTATTATACAGATTATTCCCATGATGTGGACAATCAAATTGGTGAGTGATGATATGATTATAGGGTGTATGATTTGAATGAGAAAAACTCTTTTAAGGAAAAGACTTTGATGAGTTAAAAATAAAACTCTCTTAGGGGAGGTTCGTGATGAATATAAAGAAAAAACATGAATGGGTGGTATTTGATACACTAAGGTATAATTATAGAATAGGTGGTTGTAATTTTTGTGTTACAATGATCATTCTATATGATCAGAAAAAAAATCCACATGGTCTTAAAAATGTTTGGTCAATCGAGTTCATAGATCTGAGGATCGACAATTATTGAGGGCTTGACCTAGATTATATGTTGTAGCCTAAGGGGAGGAAGTGATGTGATGTTTGGCATAGTCCCCATTACATGGTATGAAACATTATGAAATCTATATGAATGAGGTAATTTTAATTTATGGTATTTTATATTTTCACATTTTTTATTTATTTTAGTTGAGCATGCCACATAAACATATCACTGCATATAATAGTATGTATTAGTCCATTTTGGTGGATCCCTATAGATTTATATTCTCGAAACCTACTTAGGGATCCATGGAACTTGTGTATCCATGTGTAATATTCACATTTTGATATAACATGTTGGGATGAGGCCCTAGGTTAGATCATACAACTCATTTTCCTATAATAAATTAGATACTTGGATTGAGGTTTGTCTCAGAGATATATTATAGCACATCAATTTTATTTTATTTTATTTCTTGGCAATATGTGTAACAATATAGTGAGTGGTTAGTTTATGTATGTCATGTCTATTAGGTATTTTTTATTATTTCATTGTGATTATCTTATATTTTGTATTCGTTTGTTATGATTTCAGTTTATTTTTCATGTATGATACATATATATTTTATCTATTTCTAGATACTTTTATATGTGGTGTATAGGTTACCCACCATACCTCTTTATAAACTAAATACAATTTGAAAGTTTCTGTGATTTAGGAAGGTGTAATTTAGGTACAATGGTGACAACCATTCTGGGAATTGATAGTTGTTATGGGTGGAAGGATTTTATAAGAACATTTATTCTAACTTAGATTAGCAGTTACTTATACATGAATCTAATTTAGATCATCCAATTTGGGAACATCAGTTACAAATAATTTGATTCAAATATCATGAGAATTTTTATTCTATTTATTCATTATATATTTTTCTTTTTAATTGCTGATCAAATTTTTCTGATAAGTGGAAGACATCCACATTTAGAATCCTTGATATATCCACTTCAATTGTGGAGCCAATATAACATTGAATATTAGAATTTTAAATAATCCCTAAAACATTATGAAATAGAAAATTTGATTCGAAATATTATTTTTTCACTTCATATTTTGACAGCGATATATTATTTTTCAACTAAATCTTACTCTTCCCATAATAAATTACAAAAATTGGGATTCATATGGAGTTCTTCTTATTCTCTATGTTTTATCCATTTTCTGAAGCTCAAATGAAGATATATGAAATCTAAAACATCAAATCCAAAAATAAATTGGTTAATGTAAGATAAAAATAAATCCTATAAAAGGTAAACTAATCTATGATACCACTTCTTAGGTCCTCAAAGGACATATGTGAGAGATACCGTATGATCCGAGAGAGGGGGGGAATTGAATTAGGGAATGTTATCATATCCATATTTATCACCATTTTTATTTCTATAATAACCCTAGATGTTCTTGACATATTAATTATAAGGGATATTTTTTCACTTTTCATTTCTTTTCATCCAATTTACTACCCATTTCATTTATTTAAACTAGTTATCAAAAAAATTTATTGTACCCCGGGGTGGGTGAGTGGGGAGGGGGTGAATTAGGGTGTGATTATTTGAAAAAAAAATTGATGTTTTTTTATATTTTTTCTATTTAATTCATGGTTCCACTAAGGTAGGAATCACGTTCTTCTAATTTATTTTCACTAATACTGACTAAATTTTAATACATGAATCTAGTAAGGTGAATTTACAATGGAAATTAATATTTTACTTTATTTACCCACATAGTACTATTCCAATGAGCTTATAAAGATTATTTGACAAAAATGATAGAGTCGAATACTTCAATAGTTAGATAGAGAAAAAATATGTAGCAACTCCATGCCTAGGATAATTAAGTCACAATATTTTTATGGATATTTTCACTCCTCTACCAAGGTACTATACCCTTTATCCTCCTTCGTGCACTATCTCGTGGGACGATCAACCATTTTTATATACCTGTATGTCTACAATTTTTATGGAATTTAATTACACCAAGATAAAAAAATAATTGAATCCTATTAGTATAGATAGAAATGATTTTGATCATTCCTAGTGATCAATCACAAATTTCATATGATATCCCATTTAAATAACAACCTATTTATCATTAAAAATAATATTTTCTTCTAAAAATGATAATATATATAACTCTATAATGAATATATAATTCTGTCAATCATCGAGTGGTGTAACTGTAATTTCCATTTTTTAACAACATTAAATCTCTTATTATCATGAAATTATATCTATAGTATATTTTCAGTTCCTTATCCTATATTTTCGATATGAATGAATAATCCTCAAGAATAAAAGTGTGAAAAACATCATTAATTATCTCTTTATTCTTCTTATAGGAAAAAATTAATAAACACATATGAATCTCTTTCCATTAATACAGAGATCCCATAAATCCATATCCATCATAATTTAATTTTTCATTGTCCACCTGTATATAAAATATATATGGAATGCCTAATATAATTTTCAAATATGGGTAGAAATAAAAATAAACTCCATTTTTAACTTCCCCCGATTTTGATAAGTATATTATTGTAGTATATCTTCATTCCTTAAACTACATCATGGGATGTCTTTATCCTTTACAACAATGTTTAAAATTATTCATTTAAACCACTTAAATTGTATTAAAAATAACTACCTTCTTAATTTTTCAGGAATCATGGATTAAATTCAAAATTCATGATTTTGTATCATTTAATATTTTATAATGGATTGTTTGAGGTTGTGAGGACTTATCCATTTACCAACTCACTAGTTCAGTTATATAATCACCATTACAATGTCAAATTATACACTTATATTTGAAAATCATATAGTAAAATGCCTTTCTCCTCGAAACCATAGTATAGAGTAGTGAATCCCATAAGAAAATACCCTTAGAAACACCAATCAACATGGTTTTTGACTATTTTTGACTTCTAACTATCAATACATAATTACAGAAACACTCATTAAAATCCCCATAGTGTGGGGACTATGAAATAGTGTTTCCTCCATTGATGCTCCAATCCTGATCCCATCAATCCTAGCTTTACCCACAGGATTGTCTTCCCCATTTCATATAGGACCACTTACAATTCAAGACATATTCTAAAGTTTAGTTCTATTGTATACCATGAAATGGTTTATTTTAGTAGATCAATTCCTTGGGATGAGGCAATGAACATTTGCATGCTCACCTCGATACATCCTTCTGTTGTGGAGTACAACCAATATCATGTTGACGATTCCAAAACTCAGTTGGTATTGAGGTAATATCCATAACCAATATCATATCATAGAGTTCAATATTTCAAAAGAACATATATTTCTAAATGAAAATGATTACATTTTAAAAACTCTAATGTTTTACAATATTTGAATTCGGGGACTAGAATACCCTTATGTGAGAACCTACTAACCCTTACATAATATTTAGTAACGCCTCCATTACCCTTATGTAGATTTTATATTTTTGATTTACCTTTTTGTATCTTCAATATTCCACTACTAATAGTTATTTAACTCAACCATTATATATATAAAACGATCATCTATTATATATATGTGGTGTAGTTCCTCAATTTTAGGTAGGTTCTATGAAACCACCAGTTTAACGTATGTGTTTATTATTATATATTATTAAGTAATAGGGTGGTTACTTTTGGGTTTTGTAAGTGTTAGATGGAATATGGGTGAAGGATTTTGTGTTTAGTATTTCTAGGAATTACCACTCCATAGAAATAGATGTTTTGCATATTGTTTTTCAAATCTATGACTAAGAGTTTGGAATGTGATATGGAACTCACCAGACACTAGAACCTATTTTTTGGTGGGCATGATAGATAGGTGGATCACATGTGGAAAACATGAACACAAAAATTCCACATAAGTTAGTATGGGTGTTGGGTTTGGTTAGTCACACATGGGAACTATATAAAACGTATTAGGAAAATTAACTACACCATGATTAAAATAATGTACCAGATGTGGTAGGTCTTGCATGGGCTGATAAAAAACGTTTGGTGAATAGAAAACTCGGTGGTCCTGACCATGGTAGTATTTTTTGTTTTTTAAATTCTATTTTATCTGCCAAATATTATGGGTAGTCATTTTAATTAATGTAGAACAACATTTTAATATTTATACAGGGTATAAATGAATTTTTTAATCAATTACTCTCCATATAACCTTAATTTAATCAATATCGATCCTGCCTTCTAAACCTAGTACCATAAAAGGAGTTTATGGACTATAATTTCTCTAATTAGGTTATTTATATTATTTATTTCTATCTGATCTAAATCAAGGTAAATGAATTATTTATCACTAATACATATCATTTTACTCAAATTATTTAGTTTTATAAAACATATACAATTTTTTTTTCTAAATTTACCTAATTTGATCTGATCAATATTCATAAGATGGATGCCATAATTTTTAAGGAAAATATGGATTCATGAAAATAACTAAGGAACTAGTTATTTAATTATATATGGTTTTAATACTTTTTGTGTAAAATGGTATTTCTGGGTGTGTGTTCTTGGTGTATATGGAAATAGACTAAATGGGTTAGACATAGTCGTAGGAAAAACATTTGGAATAATATATTTTTCCACCAATAAAAAACATTTTTCTTGTGGTAGGTGTACCACTCAGGAGACTGGGATGATTAGTGGACCTACTTTTTAAGGATGTTTATTGGGTGTAGGAATTACATGAAAGTGATTTCCTGAATTGTGAGAGCTTTGGGGTGTGGATTATTTTTACTAATTATATATTTGTAGATT
Source organism: Viscum album (assembly GCA_963277665.1). NCBI lineage: Eukaryota > Viridiplantae > Streptophyta > Magnoliopsida > Santalales > Viscaceae > Viscum > Viscum album. The sequence continues at coordinate 1,774,032,760 of OY728152.1, forward strand.
TTTACCCTTGTATAATATTCAGGTGTTAATATATATTTACGTATTATGAGCTGATTTTATCTTATTATATTGGTGTGTTTTTGAAATATCTTGTGGATTTCCAATTGAGTCAATATAAACATCACATTTATGTAAACTTTAGTGATTATGTATACTTTTTTCTCAAATATATTGGTAAGATAAGGATTTCAAACTTTTCTAGCAGAGCATCATCATGTTACAGTCGTGTCCTTTGGGAGTTGGAGATCAGAGGTTATGATATAGTGGAGTCACCATGGGGCCACACTAGTTCCTTGTAATCATCTATGTCATGTGATAATGTTTGAGTTATTATTATATATTTTTCTATAATATTGTTATTTTTCATCTTTTGTGTCTTTGTGATGGAGGATATTTATCTCATCCTATCATGTTCTAATATTGGAGGTCGTGTTATGTATATTAGAGAAAATATTCCTCCATGGTTCTGAAAATCCAATTGAATTAAATTATATCCTTGAGTTTCGGGGTTATTTAACCAAAGGTTAGTTACATATTTATTCTTCCCAAGTGCATGGGTTGGAGTTGTGATGTTATAAATGATAATAGTTTGGTTAGGTCTCACATTTTGGATGGTAGTAATGGAGAAAATATGTGTTATGACTTGAAATGTGATGGTTATAAAGGTATAAATAACCTATTTATGTTTAATATCCTTTTACATGGGGTTTTTAGTTAAAAAAATTGTTTTTAAAAACATCTAGTTGTGTTATTATCTGAACATCGTGAGATTAGCCAATGCGAGTCTAGTATCATGTATTTGTTAAGAGAATTCCAACTAAGAATATATAAATAAAATGATATTTTATAACAAGTTTGTTTATAAATTTTTATATGATAAATTTAACATGATAGAAGTATTAATAAATGATTGAGTATTTTTTTATATGTATAAGAGAATATACCACTGACCGGGAGACCTAGAAACCAATAAGATGATGAGGTAGAGAATGTGGTTCCCCCTAAACCATAGCTGAATAAATAGTGGTTTTGAATCAATTTGAAGTATTTTATGAATGATGAAAAATTTAAATCAACTAGAAGAACTATATCATGTGGATAACTCAATCAAATTCAAATGGAAGAACCCGAAATAATTTTTTGGAGAATCAGGACCAGAGAAAGTTAATGCTTGGATTGGGAGAATGAAATTTAACATTGATTTAATGGGGACACTAAAAATAATTTAATGTGGATCTAACTGTGCATATTCTTCAGGATATGAAATGAAAATTGTGTGGCCTGTTTTTTAATTCTATCATTAACAAAAGCTACATTTGGGATAGATTTGAGAATTTTTTTAAATTTTTATTACCTAAATTCCTTTAATGTGTCTCAAAGAATGATATTCTTCCAACAAAAGTTGTGAAATTTATTGGTTATAGAATACTGATCCCAATTTTCATCAATTTATTTATTTTTACTAGATGTCGAAGCTATTGAATCACAGAAATTCCCAAATGTTCAAAATGGGTTTACAATTAGACATTCTTCCAATAGTTTTGATTTTTTACATCACAAATTACACAGACATGAGGGACATGAATATAGTTGTAGTGAATGAAATTTTGGGGAATAATAATATTGAGAATTGAATAATTATCCTAGAACACTTTGGGAAATTTAGTTCAGGGAATAAGAAGAAAATGTGGAAGAACTGTCAGGGCAGCATAACACCTGAAATGAAATCCAATAGATCAATTTTATTTCACCCAAGTCACATTAATCCTCCTTTTTTTCTAATATTGATTTTTGGATCATATAAAGAGGTAATCCTTGACTCCAAATTTTCATTGTTAAAACTTTGTTTAAAGGGTTATCTCCGAGTTATTTTACAAAACAATAAAATTCAATTGTTGGAAATAGTACTATTATGTCTTAGGCTCATAATAATGGACACACTGTCATCATAGTTGTTATCAACCTCAAAATTGAGGTACCTATAGTTATTCCAAGAACTCTACATCACCTTAGTAGGAACCACCTTAGAAAGGGAGTATAAATAGTTTGGTTATTTTATATCGAAATAATATAGGGTTTATAATATGATTACAAACAAATAAATAGGTCCCTTGATGGGATGAGGTACCAATATTCTTAAGATTACCCCAATTAAAGTTTTATTTGAAACATGTGTTTTCTTCAATATTAATACTTGATGTGAGGTAAAAAACTATCTTTGATTATGGAAATGATTCCTCAAATGAGGATCAAAAAACACATATTGGGAAATAGGAATCTAGAAGATTTAAAATTTTATCTTCTTCCATCGCTAGTGAATCAATCATGTTTCTATAGAATGTCATTATAATAAAAATGGAAATATTTAAAATCACCCAAGGAATGTATGGATGGTAATATCAAATGCTCATATTGACATCTATTCTTGGTGAGTAAATTATATATATATATATATATGGAAGCATTTTTTTAGTTATTAGAAGTGGAAAAAGTAGTTAATGAAAAAAGATAAGTCACATTAAAAACAATGTTAGGGAGCATATTTAATATAATAAAAATTATCATATTTTGGTCTATTGATATGAAAAATAGTGAAATTATCCTAACATAGTATATTTTTACCCAAACATATCATTTTAAAACTCTTTAATCTACCACATGAATGAGAAATGAATTTTTATATCTATATAACCCTATGAAAAATATTATTTCACATCCATATTATAAAATGGTTATAAAATACATTCATGTGTATAATGTAAAATAAAAATAATTGGAAATTATGGTTTTTAGATGGAATGATATGCCACTATTGACTAATCTATATATGTTTGGTAAGAAAGTTGATGATATAATATGGATCTATTTTTAATATCATAAGATAAATCAAGTTATGATAAATAATTGATATCATATTCCACGAATTAATGATATGTTTAATTAGTTGATGGATGAAAAACTTTTCTCATAAATTGATCTTTGATTAGGGTACCAAAAAATGGACTGAAGAAAGATGATCTCCCCAATAAGTGTTTAAAACTTCATTATATCCATAATTAATATATGGTCTTGAACTTTAGAAAAGTTATTTTACTACCCATCATCATAGAGAAGATGAACTGAATCTTTCACACAACCCTAGATTGAATTTTATAGGTATTAATTGATGAACCCTTATCGTATACTCACATGAAAGATGAAAATGAAATGAAAATGAATATTTTATAGATTAAATATTGAGACCAATACCTTTATTAAAAATTATGAAATTATGACCCCTGGATACAAGAATATTTATTCTTTGGTTATGTCATCTCGAAAAAATCAATATTAATTAATTCTTAAAAAATAATGGATTTTATTTAAGTGAAGGTACCCCAAAATGTCTTTTAGATATAGAGTTTATTGGGATTATTAGGTTATTATCATCGCTTTGCCCATGGTTTATTAGGTATTATAAATACTATTAAAATAATTATAAGGAAGAGAATTACATTATTATAAATATATTATTTTAATATATCATTAATGGAACTAAATTCTTTGAGTAATTAAACACCTATAATTATCTTTATAAATATATGTGAGAGGTATATTATCTTTTGAGAAGAATCTGGTTAGGTATTAGGTTGTGTTCTCATGTAGGGAGATAATTTCATATCATATGACTCATGATAGTTGTGGGTATATGCATATAACTACTAAACCCCTGATCTAGAAAATGTTAAAGTGGTCCATGACTTAAAAAACATGGAACCGCTATCTCATTATTGAAATGTTAACTATGTTTATAGACTATAAAAACTAGAAACACATCTTCTCACTAATAGAATTAAACATCATATAATGATTCCAGAAGGTATATATTTAAAATTCTCATTTCAACATAGTTTATTCTCCTATGAAAGGGAACTAAATGGTTAATTATTTAATTAATAATATGTAAAACCATGTGGATAAAAAACTATATGACTTGTGAAACATAATGGATGTTATTACTGACATAAACATAGAATATACTGACCTGTATATTGCGATGATTTCTTTATAATACCTCTTATTTCTTACATTGGCTAACATGTAAAATGCATCTCAATTAGAAACACCTAATTATTTTTTTCTGAGGTTAACCCTCAATGGTTGAGAGATCATTGATGGATAGACATAGGTTGAAAATTATTATTACACTATTATGATAATATTATTGTTCTTCAATCATTGAAAGACGAAATTCAGCAGACATATACCCATTCTACATGGGATATCCACCAAGGGATTTAAAAAATTTATAGTGTAACGAGAAAACATTTTTTTGGTAATTCGTTATGAAATTGGATGAGTATGTTATGTGATAGATAACTTATCAGTATGCGAGGGATAAACACCAACCACTTGAATACATTTCAAAATCTTTACTAACACTAGTATGGAAATGAGAATATATTTCCATATAATCTTTCACCAACCTATGAAGAATACCTCAAAATAATGATTCAATTTGAAAGATTATGGAATGTCTTACAATGTTAGAAAACATAATTTCAATTTTATATATGAATTTTGTATAATGGTTAGAAAATATCTATTTCTAGAAATGTGGTAAAATTGCATGGGGTACCTCTTATATTTCTTTCATTCAAGACCCTATGTTTACATCAAGGTTATGATGTCTTTTTATGTTTCCTTTGGACTGATGTCGACCATATGTACAATATATGATTATCAAATGGATTGATGGTATGATCATTTGATTCAAACATTAGAATTTATGCACATATCTTATATGATAGTCTCTGGTAGTTCATTGGAAGAAAATATTAATTTAGTATAATTTTAATAAAAAAAACTATCATCAAATGATATATTTGGGCTCGTATAAGGCATCATATGACCATATATTTCACTCCCCACATTTTTGGATAGAGACACGAGAAATATCACTAATTAAACAATGAATCCTTCACAAGAATGTAGATAATATATAGATGTTTAGGATGCGAATGAAAATTTTCCAAAGTTTCCTGAAATATGATATAGATCATCATCCACAACCCTTATATTTTGAAGTAAATGATCATGTTTTCATGAATGTATCACCCTGATTGGGGAATCACCATTTGGTAAATCATGGGATGTTGTCTCCTTAATACGCACACAAATATAAAATTCTTGAATTCATTAAGGATGTTTCAGATTAGTTATATTTATCACAAAGGTTTAGAAAAATTCATAAACTATTTCATGTTTCTCAATTAAAGATGTATCTTCACTACACTACCCATGCCATTGGTTGGGACCATGTTACACTGGATACTAATGAAAAATTTGTGAACATGATCGTTCATATTTTGGATAGGTAGAATGAGAAATCGGGATAAAGACACATATTAAAGGTATGAGTGTTGTGTAAGCATGGTCAGATATAAGATGATACTTTGGAATGTGATAATGATATGTAAACCAATGGATTTTGATATTCAAAATGAATTTAACTTAATGATTTATATAGATAGAAATCCCAATGCTCAGGAGAATGTACAACACATGGTTTTAGGTATGAATTTATTATTTTCTGATCTTACATGATATAATAACCTCTTTTCATTTGGAATTCTTGAGAAGGAATATTGGTGAAGGGTGTGTTGTCAGGTTTTCTAGGTTTCACCACACTGTGGGAATAGCCATGTTAAAGGACATGGACCTGAGTTTTTTTTATTTAAATATATTATTTGGTTTTTGATAGGACCCATGGACATCACCACACCCTTGTTTCATCCATTTTTTTAGTGATGGGGCCAAAATGATCACATGTGGGAAAACAGAAGGCCAAAATATTGGGTGATTTAATGTCATTTATAGGCATGGTAATTCACTAATTAGATACATAGAAAATGACTCCATGGTGAAAAGAGTTTTTATGGTTGGGGTTGTTCAGGCACATGCAACCAAAAAATGTGTTGGGGAACACATCACACCATTTTTTATGTCACAGTGCTAGTTTTAATTAATTTAAAAATGTTTATTCCGATAAGGATTTCCAAGGAATGATGTGAAACATGATGGAGAACCAAAAAATATCATTGGGGAGGGGGTAATTAATGAATTTTCATACTCAAATAATCTTAAAAAACCATTATTTTTTCTCAATGGATTTTAGACATTGAACCACGCAATTTAAGAGGTGATACTCAAGGGTCCATTTTATAATTATGTTCTTCCTCTAGGTTTTTGATGTTTGATTAGAATCGATGTGTGTGGATTCTATATCACCAATATTTATGAGGAACTAAAAATAATTTTTTTAAAACATATTTATTATGATCGTGAAGAGTATTCTTGATTCCATCCTTATATATTTCTTAGTATAAATGACATTGTTTTCAATTGAAAATGGAATTATGTGAAAACTTGATAATCCTATAATTTAAAGATAATTTCATTTAATAGTGTATATTGATATTGTAATGGGATGTTGTTCATTCATGGTACATGTGGAATGATATTTATTAGGTTATACAAAGTCACAGGTCCAATATTTTGATCTGATGATTTTACAACTAAGTAATGGATTTGGTCCATAATGATGGGTACCACTCATGCATATGGGCTATTTAGTGTGCCAAAATTGTAAGGGAGTTCAATTGGTGTGCGGGTTTCATGGGTCTGTGATCAGGATATTTGATACCTTCAAGGTATCGATTATTCTGACTACTGAATTATTTATATCTTTATTGTCTATATATCATATTCTATTTTTCATATATATATATATATGAATAATATGTGCTGTCATTTACCTATCTTAATGGAACATGTTTGAATTATTTTTTGGATTTCCTACAATGTCAAGATGATCACACCCTACAAATGCACATTGGTGCTATTGTGACATTATTTACCATGATACATGTAAGTGGAATTATTCATACATTTTTAACATATAATCACCATGTTGCAGTTGTGTCTTTTAGCAGTTTGGGATTGGAGGTATTCTTTCAGTGGACTAATTTTGTTGACACAATAATTCCTTTTTTTCCAATATCATAGAATTTTGTAGTATGTTTATTTTATATATTTTTACTATTTATATTCTTCTAGAAATTATTTTTGGATTTAGGTTGGATTCAAAATCATGCATCATGTTAATTTTATCTTATTGGGATCATCATTTATATGTTTTGTTATGCATATGAGGAAAATTATCCCGCATGATTTAATAATGAACATGGAATTCATAAGGACCCTTCGGTGTCTAGGGGATGTCACTAGAGGTTAGTAGAATCTCAATATTATCTATTCTAATGGGACATGGTTTATATATTACATTTTCTCCCAACATTCTTATAATATCTCTAATACTAGATGAATTCTAGGTTTCTTTCCTTTAGTTCATACAACTTTAATCCCCATCCATGGGCTTTCAATAGACACCAAATACAGCACAATATCCTTCAATTAATTCATCAAAAATATCCATTATATTATATAATATATGATAATTGGTACATATTCCACTTATATTTTCAAAAAATCTAACACAAACTCCTATTGTTACAATAATCTCCGAATTTAGAAATGTTGGAAATATAAGATCTTGTTCCACCACTTTTTTTAATAAAAACCCATGGGTAAAAGAATCCGTTAATTAACCTTTTATATTCATCCCCACAAATATGTGAGTATAATAGTATGAAATCACAATCTTAAATATAGTTTACTCCCCACTTTTTTATTTACAAAACTAACAAGCATTCCAAGAAATCGTGGTCTCCCCCATTAGAAATAATATTCATGAACAAGATTTTTTTCTGTTTACTTTTATGAATATAGAGAATTATTTTTTTCTTTTACACAATTCACCTTTTAGAAAATACATATTCATGGTGATATTTACATGCCCATAGGTATTAATTTTCATTTAAAAAGTTTATCTCACTTACATTACTTCAATGAAAATAGTGAGTGTAACTCATACATAACATTTTGGATATCAAAAAATCATCTAATAATACTAATCAAAGGCACTGTGTAGAATGTATGAGTTTATGTAATCATGCACAATAATACCCTTGTCACTCATGGATATCAAAAATTACTTTAAAAACATCCAATTTATAATTTCCAAAAAAATATCATATGAACTCACCATATCTTTAAAAAAATGATATAATTAGAAATAAATAAATAAAATTTGGGAGTCCTACCAATTGAATGAAAAATTTATACTAAAATTATAATAAAAAATAATTGATACAAATTGAAATTCATATCCTTGAAAACATTAAATGTTTCTTGATTCATGGATTTTGTTTAACAAATGTTGAAATTTCATCACAAGTCCTGTGAAATCTCCATCTCTTACAAAAAATAACCATTTATCAAGATGGTGATGACACATATTGGGCAGAATATTTTCAGGAAAACAAAATTTAGTACCATTTATATATTAAAATATAATACAAAAATATTATATCACAAAATAATGAAACATAAAGTTAATTCGTGCTTCCATCTTCAATGTATAATTATATTTCCTAGTGGATGGATACCACTGAATTTGTAGCCTCATCATTATTCATAAAAACTAGATTTATAATGACACAAAAATAACTTCATAATGGTATTTGAAACTGCTTTTATTTATTAATGTCAATATTTTTTATTTCCGTGACTATATTATTCAAGAATGAATATTTTAGTATCATCATTGAAGAACTATATATATTTGGGAAAACAATTTTTTATTTCAAACTTGCAAGTGAATATATATGATTTCAGCACATTTACATGTGATTTCCCAATAACATTTACCCCATGGGGAATGTATTCCCCTTAATACTAAACCACTAGAAACAAAAAATTTTATCAATTAATACATGGAGAGAGGGGAACCTATGATTTATCCACGATAATGGAAGGAGATGTTCATATTTGACCAAACCATCATCATATATCTTTAGTTTTTATTTTTTTCAAATATATGGAATTGAATATCTTGATATATGAAAGAATGTTTTTATCGTCAAAATATTTTGTAGCCGACATCTTCAATCCTTTTCTAACTGATATACTTTATGTAAATATTTTTACACACATAATTTTTTTTACAAGAGCCTACCCGTTTAATTCCTTATCTTGGTATTTTCTAAATTTTTAGAATATATTCCCCATATGAAAGATTTATCTTATGTTGTAACATTATTTGATATTTATTTTAGATTTCTTCCCTATTGGAGGGTACCTTAATATGTTTTTATCCATTTCCTAAAAGTTTTTTTTTATAGAAAACCTTGGTATTATTAATCTATTATAACCATTGGGGAAACTAAGAATTATTTATTATTTATTGGATACTTATTCTAAGGTTATTCCACATTATACACAACTGGAGAAGCTCTTTACCCATTCATCAAGAATTGATTTTTTTCCCTTCCACATGGGATGATATTAGTTTAAATATCCTAGTTTTTTATTCATCTTATGTTATGTCCCATATTTTACTGATGTTTTGAACCTATTTTAAAACTTAAAAGGTTTCTTCATATAGTAAACACAATTATTTTTGGTCACATGAGTGAAGAATTTCATTATGAATTTTCTTTAATTACATGATTTATTCCACCTTTAAATATTTTATATATGATTGAGGTTATAAAAAATTAAACATTTAACATGTTAATTTACATCATGTTGTTTTATATTATTTGATATTTTGTATTGGAATTTTTTCTTTCAAATTTGGGGCTTTGGGATTGAAAAAACATTCTCATTATGTTTCCAAGTCATCAATAATGTATCATTTTTGGGATATCATATTTCATTGTTAATTTATTTTTGGATTTTCATTGAAATGGTTTTTATCTATATATGTATATCTAGATACCTTTTATCTATAAATATTATATATTTTGGGGATTCTAAAAGGGGAACGTCAATATTATCTTTCTTTGATCTAGGGAACTGAGCATTATTTTTATGTTCCCAAACCAACTCATTATTCGTCTTTAACTTGTGAAAAATATCCTATAAAAATGAAGTAGTATATATATTATGTTTCTAGTTTATTGAACATAGGTTCTAAGTGGGAAAATTATTTCCTTCAATTACTTCTCTATGGACACATGTTTTATGATCACTTAGGAAATCTCTTAAAGTAACTCTATTTTTTCTTTTATTTTTTCTCCCATTTTCTTCATGAAAAACTATGGAAACTCTCATTATCACTCGAAACATACATTTTCTATGTCAAAGTCTTACATGATATAAGAAAATACTTCATGAATTCTTCCAAATTGATCAAAAACCTTTTTAAAGGGTATGATCTCTCCATGAAAGGTTCATGAGTATTCCTTGGACTAGAATGTTGATGTTATTTCAAATTTATCACTTATTTTTTCAGCACCATAACATGTATTGAAATTTTTTGTTATAAAATATATCATCAAACCTGGTTTATAATCATATATTTAATTAAAATCATAAATTATAACCTGGGATGGATAGATCATGGAATTTTTGAAATTATTTTTCATATTATTCTAAATGTTTCTTTTTCACCAGAGGTATTCTTCACCAACATTACTCACTGAATATATATAATTCATTCCATATATGACTATATGATTTATCAATATATATATTGAAAATATACATTTTGATATATCTTTTATGATTACTTAATTTATATACTTATTTAATACCTCTTTAATTGAAGAAAAAATTTCTAGATTCTTTTCATATTTTTTAAATGTAATTATTTGTAAGATATAGAAAAAATACCTTATTTAAAAAAATATCAAGTTACTTAAATTAACCCTTCTAGGTGTCTCATTAAATCATTTAAACTTTAAGAAATTAGAACCATTGAAAAATGGTGTCTTTTCCATTGAATTCATTTGAAAATGGACACAAAAACGTTGTTGAGGTTGATCAAAAATTCCTATCATTTTTTTACATTGATACCAATTTATAGGTCCTAAAGGCACCAAGAGGAGGGTAGGGTGGTGAATAATGGAGTGACTATTTCAATCCCTTTGATCCTATTAATATTATTTTTTTATTTATATATTTTTCCTATATTGGAAATAAATATTAATATCCAATTTTTTCAATCAATATCACAACACACTCCCATGGGAATGTAAAAAAGTAAATATACATGTGACATGGGTATTTTAATTGGTTCACCTACAAAATTAGATTTTATAGAGTAGACACCAATGATGTGTCATTCATACAAAAATACAGTGATTCGCCATTTTTGTAGATAGAATGGTTGTGGTGCCTCCACTCATGGGATCACAACCGAATTTGATTGTTTAGGTAAAAGATTTCTCATATCCCATACAACACTGCTCAACCAATTTTTTCACACACTACCATTATGTTAGATCACCCGTAGTTGATAGATTTGTATGTATACCATAGTTTAATGGTATATTGGTCATCATGATCTGTAACACATGAATACTCATATAAAATTTAATGAAAACGAAATCACACATGCCACATAATATTTTTACGTTGGTCACGCAAATGGGATAATTGAAGAATCATGTTACATAAATTGTGTCAATACACTATTTATCCATTAAATTCATTGATCAATTTTATTTTATTTGTTAGGACACTCTTATTTGGGTTATTACCCCCAAAAATGGGTTTGGGTGAGATTACAACCACCATAGGCTCATCGCATGACACTCTCCCCCTTTTCTCACAACTCCAAAAGGGAAAAAGTTTCCATGTAGTAAAAATGATATGAATTATTATTGTTGATGCACATAATGTAAATCAGTTACATTGCACACCACAATTTTTTTTACAAATAGGAAATGAAATTCTCCAAAAAAATATTGATAGTCCATGGTATTTCCTACGAATTCCCTTTAACCCCTTCATTGGAAATTAACCCTTGATGTTTTTAGATGTCCTCTTATACCATAATTTTGACACCATAATCATTCCAGTTCTACCACTATAACAATTTCACCATTTCTAAAACACAATAACCTCCATCAACTTCAATTAATTTGCAAAAATTCATGTTTTTATATATAAGTAATAATACCACATTCTTCTTCAACATATACAAATGTCAAGGGAATTACAATGTCGATACCCCTTTCTTATCCACTTATTTAGATAATATATCAAGAAATATTTTAAGAGTATCCCTTTTTGTAATTTAAAAATATTGGAAAATCTATTCTTTTACATTATATAATTTGACTTGTATATTATATATATATATATATATATATATATTTAATTGGATCTTCCATAATATCCTATAAAGAGTTTAGTGAAATCATCATCCCTCATTCCGCATGCCACTTTTTTTTCATTTCATATTCTTTAATGTCGTACATTATAAAATTAATTCATGTAATGCTACAAAAATCTCCAACATTAAATTTTCATTTGTTTATTTTTCATTAAAATCATTGAATGTTTAAAAATCAGTTACTAGTATATATAAATTTCCATTTAATTTCCATTGATTCATAGCCAAAATTCCATCGTGAAATCTTATTGGAAAATTTCTAGACAGCTGTGTGATTATTTCAGAAATTTATGGACCTCAACCTTTTGAGGACTCTAAAAATCCATATGACCATCAACTATATATAAATAAAAATTGAGAATCTAAAATTTATGACAATTAATATTACAATTTCAAAAATATAAGAACTAAACTTATGAGCACAATCACTAATTTTAATTATATATTATGTTTTTCTATATCATAAATTTTCATTCAATGAAATGTTTTATTTTAAGAAATTTATTCTCATTATTTTGAGTCATGAATAGTATATTAATGAAACAATCCATTTTTATCATGGATATTGTTAATAGATCCTGAGTTATTTATATTTTTAGTGTTAATAACCAATATAAATCTATTGTATATATGATGACTCGAGTGATTACATCATATATAATTAAGGGGCATCATTTTCATTTTTTCCATGTTGAGTTTTAAGTGACTAAAATTAAGAAGATGATGTTTTTGGACACTAAAAACTCCATAATGTGAGAATTTCATTATTACCAAAATTACTCCAATACATCCCCTGAAAAGTAATTCACACACAACCTTGGTTGATGGGTCATACGCCCACCCTACAAAGTCTATACTATTTTCTTAACATGTTCCAATGATGACCCATATTTGTAATCACACAAAGTAACCCCTCTTTTATAGATACCTCATCAATATCATCCTTATACTTCGGTAGTTTTCCACATCACTGGTGTTATCCTTGCAGGTGTAACCATTATTTAATTAACATATTGTAACCAGTTTTCTAAAAAAACATCATTCATAGTACATGACTCATATGCATCTATCATTATATTTATTCAAAACTAGGATTCAAAAAATGTAGAGTCATCTATAGGGAGACTATTTGTCAATATATTAGTATCCTTTTCCCAAAAATCATTCTACAAATCATCCATTGTATAGTTTTAATTTTTTAATTTTGAAAAGTATATCATTCTTATAAATGTTGATAATCTTTTCTTTAATAATTCCATTATCAATAATAGAATAAATTTTATTAATACATTAAAATACTCAAAGAATAACCACTTTATTTAATATCTTATTTATCATTCATTCCATCCAATGTCAACTCACCCTTCACAGTTCAATATATTTTAAACAATTCTAAAAATAAAATTATCAAATATTAAAAACCAATGCAATATTACCCTTAAGGTTTAAACTATATCACATTTAACAAAGTAAAGTATCATTTGAATATGAAAATGGTTGTTTATAATGTTTCCTTCTGTACAGAAAAAAATAAAAATTAAACATTCCAGGATACAATTATGTATACTGGGAATACGATTTCGTTAAAAGAAAACAAACATCTTGTAATGTATTTTATTTTATTTTTGAGTTATAATATTAAGATTCATAATTTAGTTTCATTTAGAAAATTTGATTTATAATATATTACCAAAAAATCATTCTTATACAATGATGCGTTGGATGTAGGTTCCACTTTTGTATTTGAGATTTGAAACTAATAATCCATTGGGAATTTATTTTGATAATCATATTTAAATTGATCTATCAAAAATATTTTTCAACTATCAACTTAAAATAATATTGATATGTGGTATTATTTCATTAAAGTGAGTGTGTCCATGGTGATGTGAAACATGAATATATTTTCAGCCTAAACTATATTTTATACATTTTTAACATGTAAAATTCAAGGTATTTGTTTTCTGAGTTGAGGCAAAAAAATCATGTTTCCCCCCTATCACTTGGGGATGTCTGTAATTATCACCTCTAAAATTCATTAGACTATTGTATTAACTTGGTATCGATAATTCAACATTATTTTTCAATAGGGGAGATTATTATTCTCTATTGTGAATATAAGGATGTGGTTGTTATAAATAATTTTGATATAAACCCAATAATAAATGTAAGTATGGATTGAGTGGGGGGATATCTAATTTACTTTAGTAAAATATAATAACATTACAATGTCCTATCGATTATTGGAAAGAGAATTTTTTATTTTATAAATTCTATTCCATGATAATTCTCGGTCGAATTATTTATTATATATAAAATTTCAATAGAGATGAAAATGATTAAAACAAGTCCAATGGTTAAGATTAAATAAACCATTTTAATTATTAATTGTTTGTATTTATATTCAATATTGAATGAGAAAAATTGTATATAGTTGATATTTATATCTATGTGTTGATATTTGTTTAGTGATTATATGAGTAGGAATATATTGAATTCTAGTGTTTCATTGATTATTTTAGGTAATCTATAATTTTTCAAACAATATGAAAAATTTTAATTTCTCTAAAGAGTGATTTTGACTTAATAAAATTCTTTTACACACCAATTATATAAGAAACTGATCATGGAATATCATCATGAGAGTTATAATGATGGTAATATGAGTCATTGATGACATAAGAAGAATATGTGATGGCATTAAAAGAGTAATTTTAGACATTGTAAGAGAAATGAAATACTTCAGAAGGGTAATACATGACTTTGATAGTATAAAACTATACTTTGATAGGGGTAACATGTGCCTTAAGAAGGGAAACCCATAAATTCATAAGGGATAAATAGTATTTAATAATGGTAAAGCATTAATTCATAAGCATAACACATTAATTTAAAAGGGAATCCTAAGACATTAGAAGTATAATATGAGACATCATAATTTAGTTACCATATTTGTAAGACTAATTTAATAATCCTTAATTCATTTCCATTTATTTTTTAAAAAGGTATATAAACACACAATAGTTCATATGATTAAAATTGAGTTTAGTATTTTTGTGAAAAAGTGGGATTTTATATGTTTGAAATATATATGATTTAATAAAAAATGTATTATGGGGGTATTTAAACATGAAGATTCATAATATAATTTATAGTGGATAAAAAATCAGAAAAGAAAATTTTTATTCAAGACGTGTGATTTCAACGTTCTTCCATGATGATTTGTGTCACACCAAGATTATTATTTAGTAAAATTCTATGTGATATAGGTTTAAGCAGTTTAAGTGAGGATATCACTACAATAACTATTAGTAGTTCATAAATGTATTTATTTGTAATTTATTTTAATTATTGATCATGTCTAAAGAAAAAATAGATTATCTCATTTATTGGATGAAATAGGAAGTTGAGTATTATTTTTAAATCACTATAGATAATGTTTAAATGATAATAAGAAGATTGTGTGATTGTAGGAAAATGTCAACATGAACATAATATTTAGATTACACATTGTGGATCTCATTTGATAAAAATGTTGAATGAATCATGAATAATTTGAGACAGAATAGTTTTTTAGAATTTTAATAATTCTAAATATCAACAATGATCAATTAAGGGAAGATATTTTTAAAGAGACCAGTATAACTATAAAAATAGATATAATAAATGAACATATAAAAGGAGAAAAAATAAAAAGAAGAAATCATTAATTCAAACCTATGAATCATATAATCATATTCTAAGCATTAAATTACATGATATTGGGAAGAAGATCATAAAATGATTCTATATAAAGTGTATAAGGGATTCTGATATAAATTTAAAATTTATTATCATTGGACAATTTTATTAAATATGTTCTCTTATTATGGTTAGATAACACGAAGTCTTTAAGAGTAAGATCAACATCAGTAGTTATGGAATATATTAAAATAATTTTAGGATCATTAGCACCCAATTCCAAAAAACATGATACATGTGGTGAGATATTATTAGGCATAGTGAGATGTGGTATAGAATTGTGTGACACATAATAGGATTTAGTGGATAACCATTTCAAATAACTCTCTTTATTTTGAAAAAATACATATCTTTGTGGAATAGTTAGTTACAACTAGAATTTGGTACTGATATTCAGACTATACCATGTAAAAATGGTGTATTTCCTATGCTCATTACTTTTCTACTTACATAATGTAAGTAATTGAGTTCTTATTGATTTCAAAAAACCCTAATAGATTATATTGGTTAATAATAAAATAACATATTAAAATATGAGACCACCATTGATTCAACCAACCTTCCTTGTGAAGAATCCCATTATAGGAGAACATAACAATCTTCAGGGGTTTTCTAAATCCTTTTCATTATAAATCCCAATAAAATTATTCTGCATCTAATTTAGAAATATTTTAATATTTTTGGTTGATAAATATTTTTAATCCTATATGAATTCATCTAAAAATAAAAATATAGATTTCATAATTCAATAGAAAGAATTATGAATTAGAAAAATAGATATGTTTTTGAATACTATAACCTTATATTTATAATATAAATTAACAAATTTATCTATTCTAAGACTATCTTGATGAGGGAGTTTACAACAATTGTAATTTTACCTCTATTTACATTTGCTCGATTATTATTTTATATTTACAATTAATGAATGAAATGTAGAGATATTTGTTTCATTATCCCAAAATATTTTACCTATATCTACATAACAATTCTTAGTAAATCCAAATTGCATCTCTCATATGAATTATACCAGCATAAAAATATCTCAGTGAAGATATCAGTTTTTATGTGTCCTTGTTTTAATAAGTCACATTCATTCATAGAAGACATATTTAAATGTTAATTAACTATTCCTTTGAGATATACCCTGTATTGTTTCGCTATAGATATTATCTAAAACATTTTTTACTATAGTTAATTCTTGGAGCATATGGATCCTCAATGAATGGATCTATGGGATAAACCATCATTAATTAAATTATCTATGAATTTTCAATGGGATTCCCACCATAGTTTCTAAATTATAAGTTAATGAATTAATTAATACAATGTAGTAAATTCCAATATATATAATTTATAAAAATTAACTCAAACATAGTTCTTTCCTATATCAAATGTAGATATAATATAGAAATATTTAAATATAATAGGAGGATTAGTCATTTCACTCATGGGAAGACTTATAAAATGAATTTATTAGAATATTTTTCTCTACACCAAGGAAAATAGACCTGAGAAAAATAATTTATACTCTTGTTAAGAAGGAACATGAATTATTTAATGAATCATGGATTTTTTAAGAAAATATTATGAAAAATTCCTAAACCATCAATTTCACCATAATTATTGAAGACATTTTTTTATAAAGGACTTAATTATGTGGAAAATTATAGGGATACTGTATTTCGACCCATATCATTGCATAATTTTAAGCATAAATATCTATTAAATAAAATGAAATGGAAAATTTGTATATATTTTCGAGTTTAGGTACATAATTAGAAAAAATGAAACTATAATAATTTTTTTATGATTCTCCATAATGAGATCTAAATTCCTTTTAGAACTTATAATTTCATAAGATATCCTATAGAATACATTGAAAAAAGGTTTGATCTAAAAAACCTAATAAGGTAAAAATTATAAAAATGAACAATAAGACATGAGTGAAACGGCATAACAGGACAACATATAAGGAACCAATCATGAATGAACTTTTAGAGTCAGGACATATATAACATGGAATCATATAATCATAGAAAAAATAGGAATGTTGTAGAAATATATAAACTAACATAATCATGATTCAAGGTTAACTATTTGAAAATATCACATTGTTTGCAGAGTTCCACAGTGGATATGGTTTACTCCGGAATACAATATATAACATCTCTTGAGACAATAAAGTACCCAATGCATTGTAGATCTATATTGGTTCACTTTTCAAAACATGTAAATGCATATGTGACGTCATAAAAAAATAAAACATTAAGAATACACATAAGAAACGTATATTAAAATATAATGTGTTTTGTAATGATGTCTTAAGGCATAACGAAAGGGTGTATTGCGATGTTTCTATGAAATAATGGTTTTCAATCATTTATGGACTTTTATAAAGATAAAATAACAATGTATCATGAATAAAGAGTCCATAAATAGGAAATGAAATAAATATTTAATTAAAAATAGAAATTAACTAAAATAGTTTTACGTGAATAATTTATATATTTTATGAAATATGGGTTTCTTAAATAAATTTATTGAGTTCACTTCAAAAGGGGTAGGAAATATAGTAGTACCCATTAATTGGGTATTTTTATTAATAGGACTTGAGAAGGAAACATTCTAAAACATGTATTTAACTATCAATGAAACAAGAATCTAGCTAGATATATATGTTTGGAACTGTATAAAAAATATATTCTAAGTATATGACATGAATAATTATATAAATTGAGGAAAATGGATATAAATTGTTACCCAAAGGAAATATGGAGGATCAAGGAGGTCCCTTACCATATGCACGAATACGTTCTGTACTTTCACATAATGTCCACAGTAACTATATTATATTATTTAATGTTTTAATTTATAACCTCAGTCACATATATTTTATTTATTATAATTTTATTAATTTCATTTATTAACACTTCAATGAGTAATAATGTTCAATTTTGTAGTTCTGAGAGCGTTCGTTTTATGGTTTCAGGTTTGGTTCAATTGTGTATAATATTAGAAGTTATTATCATATGAGAATACTACTCTGGATGTGAAATGAAATGGAATTAGTTATCTAAAAAATGTATAGGTGGTCCCATATTTCATTTTATTTTTGTGTCTTTGATTCATTTGAAAAAATGATAATGATGAATGTTTAGTTTATTTTGGCACATCTTGCTGACAATCTCAAATGATTTTAATTTTATTTAATGTTATGGCCATATAATCTTTTCAAAATGTGAGAAAAATATGATATCAATAATTAGTTCATTATAATCAATTATAATCAAATCGGAACCTTTCAGGATGTCATTAATTGGAAACAAAAACTATTCATCAACAAAGATGGTCAACCAACATAATATGGACAATTGTTTCATTTGTCTTTTAATATGAGTAGATGAGAACACGGTTGAATATAAGATATTACATTATAATTATAAAATTTTAATATATACAAGATACTTTAACTATTATACTATGTTGGATGAATGTGTATAAGATAATATACATAAATAAAAGAGATTAAAAGAGGTAGTTTTATAATGTTACCTCATAAATATCACTATTTGGAAGAACACGTTAACAAACATGGAGTTTTTTTAGAGACAAATAATACTTGGAAATGTGGAGAGATTATAGGATGGGTTTCGATATATATTTATAATGCTTCGAGGTTTATAATTTTAGAGGAGAAGGGGTATTATTTATAATGGGAGAAAGAGGAGTTTTAGATTATTATATTTTTTCATTTAAAATTTTTTCTCAAGCATAATAATTGAATTGATTCTAGTGACTATATACAGTAAATGGAGCATGTGGGTATGAACCAATTGTTTCTTACATCATACATGAATAAAATTGATCTATTTGGATCATAATGTTAAAATATAAATACATAATTATTTCACAATTCACAAAAATTCTTCTATTATAGAAAAACACATATAATTCACCATAAATATTATCTGATGTGTATATTTTAGAAATGTTATTCATTTTATAAAATTAATTTTCACAATATGAGAAATTTAATTTATAAATAAAAGCATAATTTAATAGAAAATACAAATTTTTATATTGTAATCAATTTTATGACCCAATGAAAAAATACTTATTGTCTCATAGAACAAATATATAACTATTATAAAATATAATATTAATTTATGAATTAATTTTATTAAAATAAATTTTTTAAGTAATTATATTTATTATAAAATTTTATATAATACATTTAAATTTTTAAAAAATATATCAACACATAATTTTTCATTTTTAAATCATCTATTTACATGTACGTTGATATCAATATATATTATATTATTTTTAAGAGATACCTAAAAATTATTTAAAATTTACATATGTGAGGATACCATTATAATGGCCATATTATTATTCCGAATTTTCAAATTACTATTTTAATGATCATATTACAGTTCCATTGGTCAGATTACAATTCCAAAAGTTATATTTTATTCTGGTCATATGGATTCTAAACATCTTATAAATAACACTTCGTCAACTCATTATTCTTTCACTTATATTGTATCTCAATATTATATATACTTTTACTTTTAAAAACCATATTGTATTATTAATGTTTTGTTTTGTTTCAACATATTTGTTCATGACTGTGCTCATTCAGGTGGATCAATCCCATCATAAATATCCAATTATTATTATTATATTATTTTATATTTATTTTATTAATGTAATATTTGAAATTTTTATTAGTTTAGTGTTTTAATAATGTATCATTATTCATTTATGAGAATATTTTTTCCCTGTGTGATTTTTTTGATTTATACAATATGAAAAAATTATAATAAGGTAATTCTCATTGATCAAATTACTGGGTTCTTATATTATTCCCCCCAAATTAAATTCCACACTCAAAATTTCATTTTACAATCTGTGGTGGAAAAATATATGGATACCTATCCTTCATCTTTTTCTATACTCCCCATGTTACCTCCTCATTCTTATGGCTTCACCATCATACTTTGTGAATGGTATTTTTCCTGTAGCGTAGAACATTATTTCTAAAGTCCAAGATCCTAATAATTTGCTCCGTATAAGAGATTAAAATTTCAATCTTTACCACCTATGAATTTAGTACATGCGAGGGTTGTGGTATGTACTCTATCAAGTGGGATATGTGGCGTACATCACGTACCTTAGACCTGGTATTTTGAAGTTCTAATTGTTATACAAAATCATCATTTTTATCAAGAATCGAAAATGGAACGATGTACCTGGGGCATAGATTTTTGTTATTCAAAAGTCTCATGACTCTCTTCCTCAGAAATATATAGAGTAATCCTTTATCTCCATCATCAAACACTAGGTTCTATTGATGATTTCCTCCAAGGATCTATGTCGAATTCGGTAAAATCTATGGATCCATTGAATTTTATTGACATTTTCCCCTCATTTTTATGACCATTTCAAGTCCCAATAACATCCATTCACCAACATCATCCGAATATACATGTGTTATAAATCATTTATCATAATTGTATTTATAATAATCCATTTGGATACCTGAGGGGGAATTATTTTTTAGGATAATTTATCTATATGAATGTGGTTTTCCTATCCTTCTATGAAGTCTATTGAGAATGATATTAACATATCTTCTAATGTAGGAATATTTCACTCAAACTAGCCATCTGTTTGGGAGTGATGATCCATATTGAAGTTAATATTAGTGTTTAGGGAATTTTATACTTTTATAAAAAAATTCCGTAAATCATGGAACTTTGTGGGAGATAATAAATAATGGTACTCTATTCAAACTATAAAATTATATGATTTATATCCATGGAAATTGATCGAGTGAAAAGTCCTCTTGAATTTCAATAATGTGTGAAGTATTTATTTGATGAGATAATCCAACCCATATAGAATTATTTTTTATTTATTTCTTTAGAATTCATGTGACATAGTCCATGATGGTGTTTTCCCATTTTCATCTAGGGATGGGTAATGATTACATCACCCACAAAGGATTTTGTATTTTGGCCTTCGTTTAATGAAATACTAGTCATATTGATTTACATTCAATGATATTATTATTCACATTTCCCTATACATTTTTCACATAGAGATCACACTATATATTTGTTCTCAATGGTTGGACGGAGAAGGTAGTGATTTGAAAAACATTAAAAATATCTTTAATTCTCTCAGGATTTTATGGTACACGTAGTCATGACCAAAATAGTAGGAATCATTCCACATGAAATTTGGGTTTTAGGATTTCCCATTTCTTATAGCCTACACATTCTTTTGAATTTCCACAACATCTAACTGATGATCATTTATCATCCATAAAATGGATGGTCTAACAATCATTTGTGTAAGGAATGATGATGTTCCATTCATTATAATTTATAGTTCATTCCTTTTCAAGTTTATGAAGATTGAATCATTCTAAATTTATATCATTTATAATGTTACATAATCCTATTTACATATAATATCTTCCACATTATTCTATTTACCACGATAAAATTGGGTTGAGTAGTCCAAATCCTTATTAATCACTAAATTTCTTTGCTTGTGAAAATGAAGATCATTCTATATTATTTATGGAATTATTTTTAGATAATTTATCTTTTATTTTGGGATTAATATTTATTTCATAGATTTCACTTGGTTTGTTTTGAGTAAAATGGTTATTTCCGAACTAGATTGAAGGAGGAGAATGTATTGGGAAAACCATGCACATATGAATTATAAACCATTCACCTTGGATAGTGGCACTATCTAATATTCATTCCTAGTTACATGGGAGTACACCACCTATATGAAAACTTGGTGGAAAATTTTCATCTTAGACAGAGGTGCTGAATGGTTGGCCCACAATTTAGAAATCCATTTAGCAGAACTATGTGTCCTTCCAGATGATTAAAATGTTTGAATTTAATAAACTAACCCACCCCAATTTTAACTCAAACCCACCCATAACATGAATCATTCTAGTTTTTTTATCCATAAGACTTTTTAACCCTTCATATACTCTGTAATAGGGACAAATATTTTTTTTTGGGTTTTTTTCCTTGTATCATCAGGAAATTGTCAATCAAGCCTCTCTTTTCCTCTTCTAATTATTTTTCATGGTCTATTATTCTTTCTATATTTTTTTCTTATTTATTTTCTTGTTAGGATGCAAAAAGTTGGGATCAATATCTTTTATATGGGTTGGATCTTGATTGATGTTCTATGATGCTTCCTTCATTAGATCTCTCTTCAGTGTAGTTATGGTTTCCAAATGGTATCCATTTGTTTTCAAGAAATAGGTATGTGGTTCCAAGAATTAACCTTGATTAATTAATTTAGAGTGATTTTTTTGGTTCCTAATGTGTTGAATTAATATTGAGGGGGGTGAAAATAATTTTTCAAATTGATTTGGAGTGCATAGAGGGTTAAATCCTAATTTTCATATTGAATATGGTTGTTTTTCATGTCTGTTTTGGAAGTGTGCATGTGTTAGAAGAGGTTCACATGACATAGGGAATTAAATCATGAATATGGGAACCCAAGGTATCTTGGATGTTATACTAGGTATAGTATGTTAGGTTATTCAGTGGGGTTATGGTCTAGCCTCCCTTCCTATATGAATTTAAAACACTAACTAATCAATATTGAAATTCAGACCAGTGGCTTGAGAAGAACCATTGTGTTCGAGATATTATTTAATAATGGAGAGTAATAGTATCCTAGGACACACTAAATGTAGTACACCCATTTTCTGGTATGTAACCCTTAGTTGATTATTTTAATGGTTATAAAGTAAAGGGTGGAATATGGGAGAGTTGGGATGTCACGAACCAAACAGGGTACCCTGGTAACCCGATAACCAAGTTGGCCCTGACATAGCCTGAAGGGAGTTCCCGATCCCCATGGGTCGACGACTATCACCTGGAATCACACAATGTGCAATTGGGAATTATTATTTCCACAAGGCTGGGGAAGCAAAAGAAACAAGACAGTATGGAAGCAAAAGAATCTCCACTGGGAGTAATGTACCAGAATACAAACAGTCATAAAACCGAAAAGTACTACCACCCAAGTACAAAAAAAATTAAGATGGCCCCAAGGTCACTAAGGACCCAACTCACCAAAACCAATGATCAAAAGACGGATACTCCTCCAAGAGGTCCCTCCCCTTTTCTCCATAATGGAAGAAGAAAATCTAAAAACACACGAAGTCAAAAGTAGGGTGTGAGACAAATCCCAGTAGGATACCACCAAAGATTCTGTAACAGATTCCAAGTATATATTATCCAAATAAAAGCTTTAGATTTTCAAATAAACAGGTTTTGAAACTCAAAATCATATTTTAACAAAACATGCTATACATTTTCAAATTATGGAAATACATATTTAATGAAAAGGCTTTACAATTGATGGATTATTTCTAAAACAATGGCTTAAGTAAAACAGTTATATAAAACAGTTTATATAAATTCAAAATGGATGTAAGGCCGTTCAAAAGTATTGGCATACATATATATCCCAAATATAAAAAAAATCCAACAACATGGTCATCTACCCAATGGTACGACGGTATTAACCTGTTATAGGATTCCGCACTCTCTAGGTGAACTCATATAAATTTTTATACACACGTCCATATGACACTGGCCAAAGGAGACTCATCACCAACCCATGAGGGTTGTGACCCGCCGCATGTATGTTTTAGAACGTTGTCGTAGTAGAGACTGTATCAAAATAACTCACTAACTACCTAAGTCTTTCATGCACTCTTACATGATTGGAGAACTATTTTAAGAATGCTTAAAAATACGATCAATCCCATTCTTCCGTTTCAAATGTTCCAATTTCTTTCCAATTAAAACCAAAACATGTTTTTTTCAAAAACATGCCTTTTCACAAGATAAAACCAATGGGTTTCTATCAAAACATTTTAATCCATTTTCACCAGTTTGAAGTCAATTCAAAAATAATTCCATCATCACATGATTTGTTTCCACTATTAAATTCAAAATTTTAATTGAAATGAATTCCATCAAATCCACAATTTAAATTAAACAATTTTAATCGGTCAATTCCTATAAACACACCCAATTGAATGGAATTTGGGTTTTCCAAATTTTCATGCCAAAACCATTTCAAATATTTCGATTCACTATAACAGAGTTTTTATCAATTTAATTGAAAGAAAATTTGAGAAATTGAATTTAAATCAACAATGGAAATAAATCAAGAAAATACAATGATAATCAATTTGGTATGCCGGGATGGAACCACCTACCTTGAAGGCTTTGACTAAAACTACAATGGTTAAGAATGCTCAAGAAAACCAGGTTGATTCTTCAAGAACCCACCTTATATCTCTTCTCCTAGCAATATCAAGACCAAATATCATCATATTAGGTACCACACACTTAGATCTACCCATAACAGGTGTTGATCTAAGAAACCGAGAGAAGATGATAAGTAGATCTATGTAGATCTAAGAAACCGATCAAGAACGATAAAGAACGATCACATACCTCAAGAATACAGCTACGATTCACCAAGAGGAGCCCTTAGATTGCCTCCAAAACGATTGGGGAACCTTCTCTGACCTTAGTAGAAGACAAATCCTGAGTTAGGGCCTCTTAGGAGGAAAAATGGGGCACTTATAGGCAAAACTGAGTGAGATCAACAATTTAAGTATCTCATTTAAGTGGTCGCGTGGTTAGTTCACACGGTTTGAAAAACTGTGCACTAGACATGTGTCAGCTACTACCTCAGCCACACTTCATGCACAATTTGGCTGCACGTTTAGACAAACTGTGTGCTACCCATGCATAATCTTCTTCCACAACCTCACTTCTCGCATGGTTTGGATGCACGATTTAACAAAAAGTGCGCCTCCCGTGTACAACTCAAAGTCCCTTAGTTTTCTGTAAAAGTTCACCCAAACTCACCCCTAGTCATTACTACAAAATAGAGGTACTTAGAAACATCAAATGTACCTGAAAGGGTAATGTGATGATACAACCTCCCAACAAAAAGATCTTTCTATACCAAGAAATTCTATGAAGAAGCCTCCACATCAAGAAGATGAGGCCACAGATCTCTCATTAGTGCCTCCCTTTACCATGTCTCATGAGAATCAGAACCATGTTTCCATAGTACACAGACTAGAGGTATCATTATCCCATGAAGTACGTTGGTCTCTGAATCAACAAGCCAAACTGGTCGTCCAAGAACAAATAAATCTGGTTCAATCATAAGATCACTCCACCTCACAACATGAGATGGATCAGAGAGATAATTTCAATGTTGTGATACATGGAACACATTTTGTATCGACGTCATTTTTGGTGGTAGTGCTAGATGGTAAGAAACATTCCCCAGAATACCAATAACCTCAAAAGGTCCCACAAAACGAGGATCAAGCTTCCCTTGCTTCCCTAGACGTCGATGACCCAATCGTGGTGAAACGTTCAAAAACACCTGGTCACCAACTGAGAACTCTAAAGTTTTATGGAGAAGATCATCATAATACTTGTACCAACTCTGTGATGTCAACATTCTTTGACGAATAAACTAGATCTTAGCTATCATCTCCTGGACCAAACTCGGTCCTACCAAAGAGATTTCACCAATATCCAACCAACATAATAGAGATTTACAAGGACGACCATACAAAACCTAAAAAGGATCCATTTTGATAGCAGACTGATTACAGTTGTTATAAGAAAACTCAACTAACGCCACATGATCATCCCAAGACCCACCAAAGTCAAGAACACAAGCACAGATCATATCCTCAAGGATATGAATAGCTCTTTCTGTCTGGCCATCTCACTATGGATGGAAGGTCGTGCTCAAATGAACCTGAGATCCCAGTGCCTCTTGAAGGCCTTTCCAAAAGAGAGAAGTAAACCAAGGATCCCTATCATATAATATAGCCGACAGAACTCCGTGAAAACGAACAACCTCTTTCACATAGATATTTTCCAACTTCTCAACATTGGTTGTATCTCGAGTAGGTATAATGTGAGCTGAAATGGTCAGCCTGTCGATCACAACCCATATCGAGTTCTTCTTCCTCTGGGTTTGAGGTAATCTAAACAAAAATTCCATAGATATTTCATCCCACTTCCATGTATTGACTGGAAGTGGTTGAAACAACCCTGAAGGTTTCTGGTGCTCGGCTTTCAACTGCTGGAATGTATAGCAAAGAGATACAAACTCAGCAATGTCTCATATCATACCTGACCAGTAGAACTATCACTGCATGTCATAGAACATCTTCGTGGTTCCTGGGGGTACATCCCACTGACAGTTATGGAAACCCCCCATCACATCCTTCCTTCCCGCTAACGGCACAATGTAACAGTTTCAATAACACAGAACACCCTCTTTGGAGAACGAAAACTGGGTTTGAGTCTCCCCATCATAAAGAGAGTGCCAAATGCTATAGAATTTATCATCCAGTTTTTGTTCCTAAAAAATTATCTCAAGGAGATCAGAAGTCAACTGAACACTGGCTAAAGAAACTTCATTCCCCTTCCACGAAACTCCAATATGCAACTGAGCAAAAAGATCCATCAAACTCCACTCTTCTGATGATTCTTTCAGATCCTGTGATAGAAGTTTCTTGCATAACACATCTGAAACTACATTTAATTTTCATAGGATATAGGAAATGTCAATGTCAAAAGATTGCAGGTACTCCACCCAACATCTTTGATGAAGATTCAAATCTTTTTTAGAGAAGATATAACTCAAGCTCTTGTGGTCTGAATACAAAGTAAACCTTTTCCCATAAAGGTAATGTCTCCAACACTTAAGTGTGTGCATTACAGTTTCATGTTCAACGTCATGGGTAGGATAGTTCTTCTCGTGAGTCCTAAGATGACGAGAGCCATAGGAAACAACATGATTACCCTACACAAGTACACATCCCAAACCTGAAACCGATGCATCACAGAAGACCACAAAATCTATACCAGCATCAGGAAGAGTTAACACTGGCACAGTAGATAAAAGAAACATTATCTCAACAAATGAACTCTAACATTTATCATTCCAAGAAAACTTCACTCCCTTTTGAGTCATATCAATCATTAGAGAAGCTAACTTTGAGATGTCTTTAACAAACCAGCGATAATATCATGTTAAGCCCAGGAATCTCCGAATCTAGAAAAAATTTTGTGGTTGTTCCAAAGTCATAAAAACCTTCACCTTTTAATGATCAAATGATATTACTTGTTCTAACACGACATGTCCCAAGAATTTCACTTCCCGAATCCAGAAATCGTACATTGAAATCTTGGCATAAAGTCGTTGAATCCTTAGAAGACTCAGAACTATTCTCAGATGATGCACATGATCCTCCTCAGAATTGGAGTAGATAAGAATGTCATCCAAAAAGACTACCACGAAATTATCTATACACTCACGAAAAACATTTTTCATCAAATCCATGAAAACTGCAAGAGCATTTGTTAGGCCGAAGGGAATAAAAAGGTTCTCATAATGGTTATACCTACTCCGAAAAGTGTTCTTAGGAATTTCATATTCCTTTATCCTCAACTGATGGTAACTAGATCGAAGATCAATTTTTGAAAACCACATTCCCCTTTCAATTGATCAAACAAATAATTAACTCGTGGTAATGGATATTTTATCTTTAACACAATTTGATTGAGCTTTTGATAATCAACACATAAGCGAAGAGAAACATCAGCCTTCTTGGTGAAGAGAATAGGTGCTACCCATGGTGACATACTCGGGCGTATAAAACCATTCTCAAGAAGATCGTCTAACCGAGACTTCAATTCTTTTAGTTCTGTTGGAGTCATTTAGTAAGAGGGTATAGAAAGTTTTTGAGTACCAGGCATTAATTCAATAGAGAAAACAACATCCCTCACAGGTGGAAAACCAGAGAAGTCAAAAGAAAACACGTCGGGAAACATAGCGACAACATGAAGAAGATCACCACACTTTGAATTTATCTCCAGATCAAATGAAAATAGAGATATAACATTCCCAAACTCTAGATAAGAGGGTCCATCTCTTCTTGACCTTGGTTCCCATTCTCCTTGAAAAACAAGAGGCACACGACTGGGTGTAGTAAGGTAGACCCGTCAAAGATAATAATCAATCTGGGCTTTATTGGAAATGAGCCAATCAATCCCAAATATGACGTCAGAAGATTTCATGTCGATAACCACGAATCTCCAAACATGATCAACATATGATAGAGAGATGACACAAGCATGACTACATAGACCCTTCTCTCTCATTGTACCAATGGGTGTAGTAAAATACATTGCACAAGACAAAAGATCCATAGGCAGATTAAGCATATTAACTAGATGGGTTGAAATAAAAGATTGAGGTGCACTAGTATAAAAAAGATTTGTCAATAATGATGAAGCTATAGTAATGGTACCTCTCAAAGTTGAAGGACTTGTATCAACTACCTCTAGAGACTCTTCTACTTCATGAAAAAGCTTCATTCTGGATGCTTTTGGCTGGAACCCGTTTGTACGTAATGCATTTGATTTCACCACAGTATTTAGTGGTTCTGATAATCATGTTACACTACATGGAGTAGAGAAGTGATGGAAGGATCTCTGTAGGATCCCTAAACATCCACAGGAGCTACAGTTCTTGGGTGCCTTAGTGCAAACAATCATAGAATGTCCTAGCTTTCCACACTGATAGAAAGTCAAATAAGCCCCTCTTGGTGCTACCGGAGGTCTAAAATGACTCTACTATCGAGAACTACCATGAGGAACATCACACATACATTTTCCTTTAAATGAACCCACACTGCCACTAGGAGGGAAAGGAACCTCCTTCTATCCTGACATTCCTGCCAAGTCCATGTCAACCATCATTTCCTAATCCAAAACATTAGCATAAGTGGGTAGCTTCGGTAGGAAAACATGAGAACAGATATCTGGTCAAAGTCCCAACATGAATCACTGATCCATCATCGTATCATTAGATACAATCTTTGGGGAAAACTGTACCAGCTCAGAAAAGTGATTTGAGTACTCAGTCATGGTTTTGTTGGCCTGCTCAAGCATGAAAAACTCTACAGCCTTGTCCAACACCATTGATTCTAGATAGAACTGGTTAGACAAAATAACCCTAATGCCTTTCCACTCCAACCCCTCATGTTTCCCAGCTGTCACCATTGGGTACCACCATCTCCTACATGCTCCCTCCAGTACCATGGTGGCACAATTCACATTGATAACATCAGGTGTCTCCAAGAACCCAAACAGACGTTCAATCTTACTTAACCATTCCTCTGCCTGTTGAGGCTCAGTGGAGCCTTTGAAAACTGGTGTCTTCTGGAGTAGGAAATCTTGGGAACGACTTTGGAGAATATCACTATGACGATCTATAGCCAGAGTCTGAATAGGTAGTGGAGGTGGTGTCTGTCCTAGAGCATGGACCGTGCGATCAATCACATCAACCAGAATCGGATCCACAATAAGACTCACTTCATGGGATTCAGCAATAGCCTCTGTTTGGATCCTATTCACATGTATTCTTGGAGGCATATTGCAACACAGCATAAAAAGAGATAGATTAACTCCCAAACTGAGTAACAAGGAAAACTATTCTTAAAAGATGGTAGAACAGGATTTGGATTCAACTATATCCAAGTCAAAACAGGGAAAATACTCGAACTAATCCACAAGTCGTATTTCCCTAACCTACCCTAGAGACTTAAGGTTCATTATGGTGAGAGATGGATAGACACTCAATCACAACTTACTCTTAAGTACCGACTATAATACTCAAATTCATACTGTCATCAAGTCATGATGTTGAACCTGCCCTTTGATACCACTTTGTCACGAACCATCCCGGGTACCCAAGTAACCTAATATCCGAGCCAGCCCTGACATAGCCCGAAGGGCATTCCAGATCCCCACAGGTCGACGACTAGCACCTAGCATCACACAACGTGCAAGTGGGAACAATTGTTTCCATAAGAATACAGAAGCAAAAGAAACAAGACAATATGAAAACAAAAGAAACTCCATCGGGAGTAAAGTACCAGAATACAAAGAAGAATAAAACCCCAAAGTACGACCACCCAAGTACAAAAAAAAAAGAATGATAGTCCCATGGTCCCTAAGGACACAACTCACCAAAAACAATGATCAACAGCCGGATACGCCTCCAAGAGTTCCCTTCCCTTTGCTCAATCCTGGATGAAGAAAATCAACAAACACACGAAGGCATAAGTAGGGTGAGATCCAAATCCCATTAGGATACAACCAAATATTATGTAATATATTCAAAGTATAGATGATCCAAAGAAAAGCTTTCTATTTTCAAATAAACAGGTTTTGTAACTCAAAATCATATTTTAACAAAACATGCTATACATTTTCCCATGATGGAAATAATTATTTTAAGCAAAGGCTTTAGAAATGATAGATTATTTCTAAAACAATGGCGTATTTCTAAAACAACTGATTAAGTAAAAAAATTATATAAAATAGTTTATATAAATTCAGCAAACATGTAAGGCAGTTCAAAAGAAGTGGCATACATTTATATCCCGAATATTAATAATCAAGCGAGATATATGGTCATCTGCCAAAAGGTATGATAGTATTAACCAGTTATAGCATTCCGCACCCTCTATGTGAACTCAGGAAATTGTGCATACAAATGTCCATATGACACTGGCCAAAGGAGACTCATCACCAACCCGTTGGGTATGTGACCCGCCGCAAGTATGTTTTAGAACGTTGTCGTAGTGTTTAGTGTATCCAAATAACTCCCTGACTAACTAAGGCTTGCATGCACTCTTAAATTATGGGCGAACTATTTTAAGAATGATTAGAAATACGATCAATCCCATTTTTCCATTTCAATTTTCCAATTTCATTCCTTTTAAAACTAAAATAGGTTTTATTCAAAAACATGTCTTTTTCACAAGATAAAACCAATAGGTTTATATCAAATCATTTTAAACCATTTTCACCAGTTTGAATTCCAATCAAAACTAATTCCATCATCACATTATTTGTTTCCAAAATTAAATTAAAAAATTTAATTGAAATCATTTACATCAAATCCCCAATTTAAATTAAATAATTTTAATCGGCCAATTTCCATTAACACACCCAATTCATTGGAATTGGGGTTTTCCAATTTTCCATGCCAAATCCATTTCAACTATCTCGATTCACTATAATCATGTTTTTATCAATTTAATTGAGTGTAAATTTGATCAATTGAATTTAAATCAACAATTTAAATAAATCATGAAAATACAATGATAATCAATTTGGTATGTCGGGACAGAATGACTTACCTCGAAGGTTTTGACTAAAACCACAATGGTCAAGAATGCTCAATAAAACCGGGTTGCTTCTTCAGAACCCCCCTTATATCTCTTCTCCTTGCAAGATCAAGACCAAAACTCATCATATTTGGCACCACACACTTATATCTACCCATAATGGGCGTATATATAAGAAATCGAGAGAAGATGAGAAGTAGATCTAAGTAGATCTAAGAAACTGATCAAGAATGATGAAGAATGATCACATACCTCAAGAATCTGGCTTCGATTAACCAAGAGGAGCCTTTGGATCGCCTTCGGAATGATGAGAGAACCTTCTCTGACCTTAGGAGAAGAGAAATCCCGAGTTAGGGCTGCTTAGTAGGAAAAACGAGGAACTTAGAGGAAAAACTGAGTGAGATCCACAATACAAGTATCTCATTTAAGTGGTCGCATGGTTAGTTTGCAGGGTTTGTCAAACCGTGTGCTAGCCATGCGTCAACTACTGCCTCGTCCACCCTTCACACAAGATTTGGATGCACGGTTAAACAAACCAAACCCCTCCCGCACACACCTGGGCCTCAATCTCACCGCAATCCCACTGCCAAACCCTGCCCGCACACACTTGGGCCACAACCTCACTGTAGTCCCTATGAAAAACCCCTATCACACACACATGGGCCTCAATCTCACCGCAGTCCCACTGCCTAACCCTGACCGTACACACCCCAGCAACAACCTCACCGCAGTCCCACTGCCAAACCCCGCCCACACACACCTGAGCCAGTACAACTACTACCACGCCCGAAGACACCTAGGCCTCATACCAAATTCACTTGGGAAACAACCTGCCCGTAGACACCTGGGCCAACCACCACAACTACCCTGCCCAAAAATTCTTGGGATAATAATGGACCTCAGGCCATCACAGCCTATCCGAAGAGTCTTGGGCTATTCGGGAAAGGGAGCAAAAAGGAGCTAATAACTAGCCACTCATAGGAGTGTTAGGAAAAACACCCTCCCCATGAAATGTGTTTTTCGACACTAAGTGCTCATCTTAGATGTGGCATGAATAAGAATCATAAGAAATACAGTATATGTATTGGTAACAGGCACTCATCCAAACCTAGGGGCTCAAAAACCTAAGCACAAACACCCTTATTACTATTCTTTCAAAAAGATGTCACGACACTCACGACCAAGTCACAACTCACTCCCAACTAAATCCTCATTCAAACATTCTTGTTTTCATGTTCAGGTGATACAATTTGGGTGAATTCTTCACTAATGGGAAACTAACAGGCATAACAACAATCCAAAAATGAGAAACAACCAAACATCAATTTAAGCATTCACACTCAGTTATCTTGTAGAGATACATCAACAAAAAGGGTATTGGTGAGATCCCTCAAAGTACTGGAAGCAAAGAAAACATCACAAAAGGGATAAATTAGATCCCTCGAAGTACTGGAAACAAAGAAAACCCCGAGTCACATCCCCATGTCACCAAAACTAGGAACCAGTGATTTCTCAAAAATAGAGGATACCACCCGAGTCCGTGTCACAGCAGAGGAAACACACAGCTTTAGATTCACAACCAACAACTGTACCAAAAAGAGGATCCCATCCTCTCCCACTTTCCCCCATTATCATCGAAAAGAACAAAAATCACTACCAAAATAGAGTGGTAAAACTTCCAGGTTCTTGCACATCATTTATTATTTTCTTCTTCATGTTGGTTACTCGGGGTGACCACACAACGATTTATGTTTGCAGGGCATCCATTTAATCCATGAGTTCACGTGATTAAAAAAATTTTATGTTACAACAATTTAATCATCACAGGAGACAAGAGTTTATCAGTGCATAGAGAAAGACCACCAATGGCCATGATTATCAGTAGGCATAAATTCATATAGTTCACAATATATAGAAATTAAAAAGAGTACATCAGAACATCAATCACACCCCCATCATTGTTTAAAGTTTCATTTGTTATCTTCGTTAAGGTTCTGTTTCATCCATTCCCCCAGAAACAGTAGAGTTCCCACCCATCTTGAAACATAGAAAGGATAGACGAAGGAGAATCCCTACCTCATTGATCAAGGATCGGTGTTTTTTTCTCCATGCGCCAAGGACATGGGATGCATGACTTGAAGGGGAGGAGTTTCGTGGACTCCAAGGGGTGTAGAAAGCTCCAGGAGAGGTGCATGACAGGCTATAGGAAGAATGGACTCCAGGCACACTAGGGGGAAGAATGAAGCCGGCCAATGGAAGAATTGGAAAAAAGGACTTCCCATGCGATATTTAGATAAGTTCCTATTGTTATGGGATATGGGAATTTGGAAAGCCTAGAAAGCTGGATCTTGGTTTCCCAAGCGGTTGGGAAGTTACACATAATGATATTAAGGTGTTATTTAATATCCTCCATTAGGGAGGTTTCTTGAGATTTTTAGGAATTAATTATGGTCTTTAAATGGCCTTGAGAGGGTAAAAGAATTAATTTATATCAAAAAAGGATGTTGAGGGAGCGGGAATGGAATAAGAAAATGAGGCTGGGTGAGGACATGGTGCCACCATCACAGTGTCACCTTTACGATGCCACCATCATGGTATCACCGTCAAGGTTCCACCGTGACCGGTGCCACTATCTTGGTGGAACCTTATTTTTGGAAGAGTAATGGCCAGGGGGTTCTGGTCCATTACACTCACAACGACTGTTATAGGAGAATGGTTAGTTTCATGACTAAGGAATGCATCATGCATATCTTTAGAGGAGAGATAATGGTAAAGACTGATGTAAAGAGCTTGTTGGCACCAATTTTCGGAAAGATCTCTTACCAACTGGCAGTGTTGACTTTGGCATAAATGGAATAGAATGAGTAAAATAGTTTTCTAGCTGTTGTGGATCAATTTCCCAATGTCTTTCCCAATAACTTCTCAGGGTTACCACCTCTAAGGGAAGTGGATTTTACGATTGATCTCCTTTTAGGGACTATTTCTATTTCCCTTTCAGCTTATATGATTGCACCAATGGAGTTTCTAGAATTGAAAGAGCAGTTAGAGGAGCTGAAAATCAAGGGTTTCATTCGACCAACTACTTTCCCATGGGCAGCACCAGTGCTGTCTGTGAAGAAGGTAGATGGAACTCTTCAGATGTGTGTCGATTATTGTATGATTAACCAAGTTATTATAAAGAATATATATTCACTTCCATGCATTGATGATATGTTTGATCAATTAAGGGGAGATCAATGGTTCTCCAGTATTAAATTGCGATCAGGATATCACCAATTGCAAGTTCGGGAGGATGATATTCCAAAGACAGCTTTCAGAAGTAGATATGTCCACTAAGAATATATAGTCATACCTTTTGGTCTAACGAATGCACCGGCTATCTTCCTAGATTTGATGAATCAGATATTTCAGTGATATCTGGATTCTTTTGTTGTGGTGTTTGTGGATGATATCTTGTTGTATTCAATGACAAGGGCTGATCATGAGGTGCACCTGGAAACAATGTTACAAATCTTGATAGATCATCGTTTGTATTCCAAATTAAAAAAGTGTGATTTCTGGATACAGGAAATATGTTCGTTGGCCATTTCATTTCAGAGAAATGCGTTTTAGTTGATCCTGAAAAGATAGTAGCTGTTATCTCTTGGAATCCACTGAAGAATGTGTTCGAGATACACATTTTTCTTGGTCTATCTTGTTACTACCGACACTTTGTGTGTGAATTCTCATCAATAGAATCATCAATGACAGCTCTGAAAAATAAGAATGCTCATTTCCAATGGAATGAATAATTTCATAAGTCTTTACAGGAACTGAAGGTTCGTCTTACATCGGCACCCATCTTGATCTTTCTTCAATCAAGATAGGGGTATGTGGTGTATTGTGATGCGTCAGGAATAGGGTTGGGTTGTGTTATCATGCAAGGAGACCATGTAATTGCTTTTGGTTCAAGGTAGTTGAGGGTGCATGAGAAGAATTACACATCACATGATTTGGAGTTGGTTGCAGTCGTCCATGCATTGAAAACATGGAGACATTATCTCTTTGGTGAGAAATTTACTATGTTTACGGATCACAGAATCTTGAAACCAAATTTATCATTGCGAGATTTCAATCTATGGAAAAGGATGTGGATGGAGTATCTCCATATGTTTTACATTGACATGATGTACACACTGGGAAAAGGTAATTCAGTGGTGGATGCATTGAGTATAAAGTCATATGTTCAGTTAGTTAAAGAAGCTTCAGATGAATGGAAGTTAATGTTAGTCTTAGTCAACATGAATGTAGAATGTGAAAACCGAGGTGATGATTCAGTTTTCTTTTTAGCTATGATCATTCCTGATTTGGTCAAGATAATCAAAGAAACACAAACATCTGATACAGAATGTTTGGTTGTATGTTCAAAACTCAATGGTGGGGTGACCATTTATGGTTGGAAACTTGATGGGGGTTCATTTTTGTGTTTGAAAAATTGGATGGTTGTAATTATGGTTTTTCAGGAACAAATTTTTCATAATTATCACCATTCAAGATAGGTTGTACACCCAGGTACACAGAAGATGTATAAGGCATTTGAAGGAACTGTTTTAGTGGAGCGGCATAAAAAGGAAGTGGGTGAGTTTTTCTCACAGTGCTTAACTTGTTAGGAGGTTAATGCAGAGAATCAGAGACCAACTGGTATATTACAATAATTACATATCCCACTGTTGAAATGGGATCAAATAGCAGTGGATTTTGTTACAGGTCTTCCACAAATGATCTGGAAACACGATTCCATTTGGGTGATAGTGGATCGTCCCACCAGGACGGCCCATTTCATCCCTATTTTTGAAACTCATATAGAGGAAGATATTTCAAAAATATTTATCCAAAAAGTGTTAAAGATTCATGGAGTACCTGTGTCTAGAGTCTCAGATAGAGATCCAAGGATTACATTTCGTTTATGGAAACCATTACAGCAAGACCTTGGGAATTTGTTGACTATGAGCAGGGCGTATCATCCTCAGACGGATACGAAATCTGAGCGGATGATAAAAATGTTGGAAGGCATCTTTTAGTATTGTGTAATGGATTATGGTGGCTCATGGAAGGAGAATATACCCTTAGTGGAGTTCCCATACAGTAACAGCTATCAAGCCTTGATATGCATGGCTCAGTTTGAAGCATTGTATGTGCGTCCATGTTGTTCTCCACTATGTTGGGTGGACATGGGTGAAACATCACTAGTCAGGCCAAGCAATGTCCAAGATAAAACAGTGAAGATCCATTTCATTAGAAAGAAGATGGAGCTGGATTAGAGCCTTCAGAAATCATAAGTAGATCACCATTGATGACTGTTGTCATTTGTTGTGGGTGATCATTTCTTCTTGAGGATCTCTCCAAGACTTGGACATCATCATTTTAGAAAGTAGGTAAATATATCTCCAAGATACATTGGCCCTTTTTAGATATTGGAACGAGTTGTATAGGTGGCATATCGGTTGGTATTACCACCATAGTTCAGTTTGGTGCATAATGTGTTCCATGTATCTCAGTTGAAAAAGTATCAGCCTGATCCTGACCATGTGATCAGATGGGATCACGTTGACCTCGATCTAGATGGTTAAATGATACATATCCCATTATAGATTGTGGATAGGAAAGAGAATGTCTTTTGTGAAAAATACATCAGTCTAGTGTGGGTTTAATGGCATCATGGTCAGATTCAGGAAGAGATGTGGTAACATGAGAAGGAAATGAAAGAGA
This sequence comes from Viscum album, assembly GCA_963277665.1. Taxonomy (NCBI): domain Eukaryota; kingdom Viridiplantae; phylum Streptophyta; class Magnoliopsida; order Santalales; family Viscaceae; genus Viscum; species Viscum album. The sequence continues at coordinate 1,774,070,853 of OY728152.1, forward strand.
AGTGGTCGGAACACTTTCAGTTGGGTGAAGGTTTTCTAATTTCTGAGGATGGAATGACCAATGGTGGGGAGAATGTAGTACCCATGTTATCTGGTATGTAACCCTTTATTGATTCTTTTAATTGATATAAAGTTAAGGGTGATGTATGGGAGATTCTAGAGAACTCAGAATGATGTTTTGGGGAAAAAAGAGAAGTCTCACTGGTGGCGCACAGTTTGTCTAAACCATGTGACCAAACCATGCGGAGATGGTATTAGAGGTAGTAGTTTCCGCATGGGCTACATACGGTTTTTCAAACCATGCTGCCAAACCATGCGATAAGGGTGGTAGAAGTAGTAGCTAACACATGGTTAGCGCACAGTTTTTCAAACCGTGTGAACTAATTTTGAGACCACTTAAATGAGATCCTATAAAAGTGGATCTCAAGAATGTTTTCCTCTATGTGGCTCATTATTCCTCCTAAGCGGCCCTAACTCAGGATTTTTGGTCTCCTAAGGTAAAAAAGGGTTCTCTCATCATTCTGGAGGAGATTCGAAGGCTTCTGTTGACGAATCAAATATGGATTATTGAGGTATGTGATCGATCTTGTTTGGTTTCTCAGACCTACTTATATCTACTTCTCCTCTTCTCTCGTATTCATAGATCTACGCCCGTTATGGGTCGATATAAGCATGTGGATGCAAAAAATCCTGATATTTGGTCTTTGTTGTGTTAGGAGAAGATATCTAAAGAGGATATTTGGTGAATCGACCCGGGTTTCTTGAGCATTCTTCGACCGTTTTGGTTTTTATAAAAATGATCGAGGTAGGAGGCTTCACTCTTGACTCATCTCATTAGAATTTATTGGATTAGTTTCAAATTGGGTTATTTGATTATAATTGATTGTGAAATGTATGGAATAAATCTTATTTATTGATTATATATTATTTTAGTGTTATTGGGAAATCTTGTGGATTTGTTATGAAAAGTGATTTGGCTTCTTGAATTTAAAATGATGCTTTTAAATATTAGAATTGATGGAATTGTAAATGTTTTGATGAAATATGGATTTTCAATAAAAATGTTTTTTTATTGAAATGGATTGGTATTGAAATGGCTTCGTTGGAATTGGTTTATTCTTTGGTTTTTAATAAAAGTACAGTTTTTTGAAATGGATTAAATTGGTTGAACACACTTGGTTTTTATGGAAATGGTTTTCAATAAAAGGTATTTAATTTAAAGGATGGTTTTGTCATGATTTTTTGGAATGGGTGGTGTTTGTTCATATAGAATATACGAGGCTTGGTTGAAATAGGACCTTGTGCTCAGTGCCAAACGTTTAATGGAACATGTTTACAATATGTACGAGGCTTGGTCGAAATATGACCTTTTGCTCAGTGCCAAAGGTATAATGGCACATGGGAAACAATTACCTTGTGATGACTTGGTAGATCGACGAGAAACTACTCATGATTATGGAACTTTCATAACGTAGTATGCATAGTTGATTTCACAGGTATGTAAAATGGTTGGGTATGGACAAAAATAATTTTTGTGAAATGGTTCTAAATCATGTTTGGTTATTTTTCTGGAAAAATAATAAGCTGCAAAATTGGTTTAAATTGATCTTGGAATACCTTTGGTTATGAATGGTTTTGGAAACTTTTTTATATTTAGTTATAAACTACTTCTGAGAAAATGATTTATATAAACTATTTTTATATAATTGTGGCTAACTCTCATATCCTAGTGGCATGTGTAGGTATGTCATTGGGGATAACCTACTGAGTTTTATACTCACCCCTTCATTGGCACTTTGTTTCTGTTGCAGATGTCATATTCTGAGACACAGGTAAAGGAAAGGAATCTCATTACTAGAGGTTCGTGGTGATGCTTCTGAGGTGGGGTGGTGCGTGGTGGATGAAGATCTGTGTGGGGCCGTTGAGTGTCTCTTGGCTTGTGTCAGGTCTTTTGTTTTATATTCCGCTTGGTAATCTGATGTTTTATTGGTTATGTATTGGTTTTTGGAATAGTTTAGTTCTCTTTTAGTAATGAATTAGTAGGTTTTTTCATTAACATGCATCACAAAGTGGTTGTTAGTGATGTTTTAGTTGGTTTATTTCTCAAAGGGTAAATCGTCCCGCAGTTTCATTGAAACCATTCGTCATTTATTACCTGCCTTTGGCGGCTTGGGGATGTCGCTTAAGGCCTAGTAATGACTCATTGTACTCTCAAGACAATGAGAATTGGCAGGTCATATCACTAACCCTAGTTTCTTAGGTATTTCTCATTGTTCTCATTCCATGCTTAACATTAATCATATTATCGTCTTTATTTTCTATTTTAAATTACAAATATATTTTTACATAAAATTTTATCATAATATTTCTAAAAACTAATATGTTAATTTTTCATCTAAATTTAATGCATGGAATCTGTTTTGGTGGTATAATACAAATAATTCGGAGCATAGAATGCATACACCCTAAAGTGTATGTATACCATGTCATGCTTGACATAGTAAAAGGAAAGCAATTTTGTGGTGTGGATGATGGGTCAAAATTCTAGTGATTCATTTTTTGTTAGGTGTTAGTGGAGTTCTCATGTAGTTTTGACCTACATGTCTCAAAAAGCCATATTGGCCTTGTACCCCCTGTTTTGTTTATTATTATTTCATTAATTTTAAATAGTTCTAATGAAACATGTGTAATGGATGTTGGATTATGTTCTATCATGATCATATCTTGGTCTTGGTATATAATTTCATATTGGGTATGTTTTATTATCATGGGTGAAATTATTTCCATATGTAATACCTGTTTCTGAAGAACTAGTTGCCTGAATATAGGGATTGAGAATGCCCCTCAGGCGATGCCATGATATAGGTACGGTGTTAGGTAAGATGGTAGCCTGACTTGGTTCAAGATTAAATGGTATTATAGGAATGTTTCAATGTTTACTGGGTCCTGATATTTTCAACATTCTTGATAGATTGAAGCTATGACTATCATGGCTTGAGGTTCTTATTATGATTGGAGTGTCTATCCAGCACACCAAGGGACGAGCCTTATGTAATTAGGGGATGTTTTGGATTTTATTTGGATCCTCCTCCAAGAAGATGTAGAAGATATTGATTTTTCTAGGTCACCAAGCTAGGGTAGAGTGGATAAACTTGTTATTATTCTTATTATGGCTTCTCGGTGATTTATGAAAATGTCTAAAGGTTCTAGTTAGTGAATTTGTTTCTAGATCATGTGTAGATTGTTTCTTTGGTGTTATTGTGTGATGTAATATCAGTAATACACATTATAATTACTATGTAGAATTCGGATGAGGCAGGAGAGAGTTATCCTTCACTAGCTAATTATAAATTAGTGGAAGTCGTGATTTAGGATGTTCATGCATTTTATTAGGTGGTATGATCTGGTTATACGCGTCCTAAAGAAGTTGAATGAGTTCCTGAAAAGGGGTAAGTCTCAAGAGTTTCTCAAGAACAATCCTTATTCCGATTAGTGTATTAGGGACCCCTAGGATGATAAGGATTGTATTTAAAATATAAAATTGATTTTTTGGGGTTTATTTATACTCTAGATGTGGTCAATGTGATGTTTTATTTTTTCATTTTGGAAGGTACCATTCGCAGGGGGGGACTCATTGGTCCAGTCCCTGAAATATGTGTAGATGGATTAGAAGGACATAAATTATATCCTCAAAAGTTTGTATTTTCCATATAATTTTTCCATTACTAAGACATGAAGGTTTCTGAATCTTCATCAAGGGGGTCAGATCTTGTTGGAATATTCCAACAACAATGATTAATTTCTATATTTCATACCCTTAGTGGTTTATAATTATTAGTTAAAGGATTATTGTTTTAAAATGGGTTTTCCACCAGCTATTTTTTTGCAATACTTTTTATTCAAGATGAATATGTATGCATAAATAGTTGTCCTAGCCCTAATGGTAGATATATATTATTCTAGAATGAATTGTTTTAATTGGTAGTTAGTGTACTTTTTTAGAGTGGTTATTGTTCATATGAGAGTAAATGTAAGTGTGATGAGTATGAGAAGAGGGGAGGCAGCAGATCAAGCCATCCTTTCCTATCTTCTTCATCTTAGAGAACTACTCATGGTCAATTGCGTGTTACCAATGTGGGTGGTAGGGGACCATTAAAGAAACATTTCCAATAACACATAGACCCTACCATCAGTATGGGTGTATAGGGCACCCTCAAAGGTTCCATAATGGTGGTTCACTGACTTGAAGTGGTTCATGGTGCTCATACCATAAATAACTAATAGTATAACCATGTGCATCAAGGGATATTTGATCTTTTTTTGTTGGGTGTGGTGGTAAATCTAGATACTATTAAGGGAAATGTCAGCTCAAGGAAGATATTTATGTTAGTAATTGGCCTAGAATTTGGAAGAGAATAACAACCCAAAATCTATGTACTAAAAACTTGTGGAATCAGATATAGAACTTGAAATGGTTCATGGTATAGTTTTTATTGCATCATCTATAGACTAAGTTTATTTTTATACGGGTGATTCCAATTCTGATTTTTCTATCAGTCTTGTTGAATTGTAGAAATTTCCCACCAAACATATTATCTTTGCAGTGGAGTTATTGAAACTCTTTTGTAAGAAGAAGGAACAAGGGTTTATATTTCCATCCTCCACTATCACTCCATCATGGTTCGAGCTAGAATAGCATTTTAAGGTTTTAGAAATGGATATATTCATTGTGATCCAAGCAATATATCATATTGTGCATTGAAAGGTGAAAATTGATTATTATCATCAAAGAGTGATATTTTTCACCTAATGGGAGAATTCTATTTTTTCATGGTGAATGGAATCCTCATTTATTGCATGTTGAAATTAACATCAGGAATTTGAAAATCTCAATTTATAGGTATTTTCTGTTATATTGGAGGATGATTATAGAGGTTGTGATGGTGGATTGCATCATATTGTGGGTGGATTCCATGAGTTATTTAATAATTATTTCATCGGGATTACTCTGGAGTGGGATATGGAATTCACCATTAACATGGAACTGAGAACACAATAGATACCAATTCTCACATAACATATGTCCCCCATATAGTTGAGGGAATTAATGATCCATTAGGATAATTTAGAATCCAATAGATTCATTCAACCAAGTAAATCTTCATGGTCTACCACGGTGCAAACTAATAAGAAGGATGACGGATCAATCTTGTTGAGAATCGACTACTGTGAGTTGACATGGGTAACAATAATGAAAAAATACCCATTACCCCACATTTATTACCACTTTAATCACTTTAAAGGGGAATACTAGTTCTCTAAGATTGACTTGCACTCTTGGTATCATCACATCAATGTTTGAGAAGTGTACATTTATAAGACTGAATTTCGATGAATATATGGAATCATTATGTATTTTATTCATTCCATTTAGGTTAAAAAATGATCCAATGGTTTTCATGGTACTTATGAATAAGGCGATCCATTGTTATGTCAAATCATTCATCATCATGTTCATTTATGACATGTTGGTTTACTCCAAGACCAAGGCAGATAATGAAAATCACTTGAGGATCATGCTAGGAACTCATTGAGAACACCAGCTCAATGTTATACTCTACAAAATTACCTTTTGGAATAGAGAGTTAATGTTTATAATACAAATGATATTATAACATATAGTTCTAGTGGAACCCAAGAAGATCAATGCTATAATTTCATTTCAAAAAACTAGATAACATATTTGAGATGCAAATATTTTTTTTCCATAGTAGGGTATTACAGGAAATTTTTCTAGTATTTCACTCAGCTTGCTTAACCTATATCCATAGTATCTCAAAAATGGGTGAAGTTTGAATTGATATCTGAATGTCAAGTATCATTTGAGGAACTTAATCATCATTTTAACAATACCCCTACATTAATATTACCATAATATGGGAAAGGATATGTTATATTATGTGATGGTTCAAGTATTGGTCGTGGGAGAGTGTTGATGTAAGATGACTATGTGGTGGCATATAAATCTCGTTAAATTAAACTAAATGTAAATAATTATCCAACCCAGGAACTGTAATTAGTTATAGTGATGCATGATTTTAATACTGGGAATAACTATTTATTTTTGGTGAAGATTTTAGTCTACCCAGATCAAAATATAGGGTCCTAAATTCTCTCTCTAATGGATCAAAATATAAGGCGTCACTTGTGATTTCATTATCATTATGGGTTTGAATTTAATATTTTCTATACCCTTTGAAAATGTAATGTGGAAGAATATTCCCTAAGAACAAAGATACTTGTGTAATAATTAAAAACAGAAATGATAAGTAATAATTAATGGATATCTTCGCATGGATGAATCAATAAACCAAAGAGAATAGTGGGGAATGTTCATGGGTAGTGTTTACCTAAAACCCTAACTCATATAGTTGATCCAGGAGTAATAGGTGAGTGATGAGATGTTCCATATTCATTTGATGTTTCTAAATGGTGTGGAGGTCCCCAGGGTGTGGTGTTTATCTTCTGAGGGATTTATTTTCGTAAAGGGTTGCATCATGGTGACGATGTGTTTTTGGAAGTTAGAGACATAGGATATCCACCTATCTAAGTGGGTACTTGATATTGGTACCTCGGAGATGTTTTATGAAATTGTCCACTAGTTTTGGTGTCCAGGTAAGTATTGTAAAATATCTGAATTTGTATCCATGTGTTATACTTATCAGGAGGATAAATCTGATATCTAAAGACCTTATGGTTTTCATCAACCAATCCTAATTCATACTTGGAAGTGGGATAATGTCTCCATTGACTCAATCATTGGAATACCTTTTACACCATGGGGTGGAATATAATATTGGTTGTTTTTTACCATCTAAACTAATTATCCCATTTCATTCCCATCAAAAAACTTGACCAACGTAGGTGAGTTGGGTATGTTGCATGTTAAAAAGATAGTGTGACTTTATGGTGTGTTGTTATCTATAACTTTATACCTAGGGTCTAGTTGTAAATCTCGATTTTTGGAATTATTTCATAAAGTAATGATATATCAAATCAATATGAGCATTGAATATCATCCAAAAATTTATTTTCCGATTGAGTGACAAAATCAGATCATGGAATACATGATTCATGAATTTATGTTGGATTTCAGAGGCTCGGGTGAAAAGCACTTAGGATTGGTGGATTATTCATATCAAAAAAATAACTGATCCTTAATAAAAATGTATCCCTTCTAGGCACTCTATTGATTTCCAAGCCTTCCTTACTTGTGTTTAATAGAACTTACTATGACCTCTTTATTGGGGTCAATCATTGTGTGGGGGACCTCTAATAAATTATATTTTATCACAAAGAAATTGGTATGGTGTAGAGTCACCATAAGTCAAATTCTTATTAGTTCCACTGAGCCTCAGAGTTTTCAATGTGTCACTGGGTGTTCCTAATTGTATCCCCTCATTTGGGTCACCCTAATCTCTATAAGAAGGGGAAACAAACTACAAGGTATGTTAGTCCTTTCTAGAATATAATGATAATTTTCATGGTCGAATAAAAATTAGATTTTATGACCTATTTGATGTCAATCATTGAAATGTTATAGGATTAAAATTTGAAAAACTACCATCTGGATGAATCTCATTTGATGAATTGGGAATAGTTAGAATTGGAACCTATTTTTTGTATGATTGAGTGAGTGGTAAAAAATTTGTACTCTCGATAGAAAGTGATTACAGGGATATCCATACAACTAGATTAGGTTATTTGGAATCACAATATTGATAAACATGAGACATGAGAGAGAGTGTGTTGGGTTGTATAGTAGTATCCACACTTATTATATGATCATAAAAAGTTTTGAATTTGTGAGTGTAAACAGATTTCATGGTGGGGATAAATTTATTAATTTTGGTTTTATTTATAGGTATTTTTATCTATTATATTTGTTTCTAACTTTATTTAATAGATCTTCGGTGGAGTTTCTAAGAAAAAATGTTGAGTTTTGGATTATACAAAAGGATGTGCATGATTTGGGGAAATAATGCACCAACCGACTAGATATAATGAACTCTGGGTAGTGGAAATGTCTGAGGGGAATGTCTATGTTACTAGGCATACTCCCCCTCCTGGATTATCTTGCAGCTAACTTTCTTATTGGATAGAGATGTCATACGATTGGAGAATGTTTTTTTAATTGTTCATCCAAACCATGTGGCCTTCCTATTCATTAAAATGCATCATAGTAAAAAATATAACCCTTCCTTATATTAAAACCAAGACACCCCTAACTCTCCCCATTCCGTTTTACCATCCCTTAGAATGCCTCAAACTTCCTCTCCTCTCCCTTGGAATTCAATATTTATGTGGTTTTGGATGTGTTTTTTCAAGAAATCATCATGTGATCTTCTCATTTCCACTTCCCCACATTCTCCTTGGTATATTCTCCTTTCTTTATTGTATTCTTCTATCACCAATTGTTATGTTTTCCCAATCTGGGTTCAAATTTGTTTGTTTTGGATGTATCATGATGGATGCAGTGTTCCATTTCCTATATAGTGTCTGTCACTAGTGGAGTAGTTTTTTTACAACTGGGTCTCTTATGATTCCATGAAATACCTAGTTGGTTGCATGCATTAATATGTATTAATGATTTTAAAATGATTTCAATTATTTTTAAATGGGTTCTAAGAATTAATATGGTTTTTTTACTCATGATCTCAAATGATTTTGTAGTGTGTAATGGTTAAATGATAATTTTCATAATGAAAATGGGTTTTTCACGTTTTTTTTCTATTTTTGGAAGTTTTTATAGGTAAAATGATGCTCTGTGACATAAGGAATGAAATTGATAAAAAGGTAACCCTAGGTATCCAGATGGGTATACTCGATCTAGTGTGTTAGGTGAGTCAGAGGGGTCGAGGCTACTCTCACTAATTGGATGATGTTACAACACTAAGTAAAGATACATGAGATAGGGATTGGTGTTTGGAGTATGAATATTGTTTCGAAAAGATTGATTGATCATAGAGAGTATGATAATCATAGGTTTCCCCTAACCATATTGTTATAGGTATTTCATGTGGTTCTCATTACATGATTATCATTTAGCTTGTAATTATGTTAATTTTTATTTTTAATTCCAAATAATGTATTATTTAGAATTTTATAATAATTTTTATGAAAAATAACATGTATGTTTTAATCTAATATTAATTCATGTAATCTATTTCGGTGGTATACTACATGTCATTTATCTCACACCCTACATACATCCTTGGGTGTCTGTAGACCATCTTATGCTTGACCCAGTTAATGGAATGTCATTCCGTGGTGGTAATGGTGGATCCAGGTTCTAGAGATTCTTCCATTGTAATGTGTTAGTGGAGGTGTCAAGGGGTGTTGACATATATAATGCACAATCGATTATGAGTTAAGTGTATTCACTGATGTTTCTAGTTATTATTATTTTTAATTGTAATTTGTTATACTCGAACATCTGTTGTGGATATTTGTTTATTAATTGTCTTGGTTGTCAGTTGGTCTTGAGATATTATTACTCATATGTTATGATTGATTTTAAGGGTAGAAATCATTCACAAATGTTACACTTGATGCCTATGAAATAGTTTATGTCTCATTGGTATTGGTAGTGCCATTTAGGCCATACCATAGGCCAAGTCATATATATTTGGTTTTATGGAATTCCATCATTGTTCGAGACCCTGTTATTGTGAAAATAATTTTGAGGGTCATTTAAATAGTATATTTCTTACACTCTTCCTAAAAGAGATAATGATTCCATATTTTCAAAATTATGATCTTGACTACCATCTTAAGATCACATGTGAGATAGTTTTCTTCATGAAAATTTAGCTTCATTGAGGCATAAAATATCACTTTATCAATTATATCATCATAAAACATAAACCCTTTATTAGTGCATCTCTATATACCCTAAAGAGTTCTCCACCCGTGGGTATTGTACGTAGTGTTGTAGTGATAATCCCTTTTTCCAACTCTTTGAAGTAGTCATCACATTCACTGGTCCATACAAACATTTCTTCATTTTGGTTTAGCTTTGTTAGTGGGATTCCAAATCATGATATGTTCCTCTAAATTAATCAAAAAAACCCAGCTAGACGAAGGAAACTACATATCTTCATTATAGTTTCTAACATTTCTAGTCCTCAAATGCATCTAACTTATAAGGGTCCACACATATATTTTTATTATAACATCCACAATGAATAATAATTCCTCCATCCATAACTCACATTTAATTAACTTTTCATACATTTTCTACCTTCACAAAGTATTTATCAGAGTATTCAAATTCTCATCATGCTCCACGTTTTTCATAGAGTATATCAAAATATCATCTATAAAGCCTACAATTTTTTTAGGTAATCTATAAATATTATTTTAATTAATTCCATGAATATTTATAGAGAGTTATGAAGTATAAATGGAATCAATATGAACCCATAGTGTTCATACCTTGCCCAAAAGGCATTATTGGGAATATATTCCGTACTCACATTTAATTTCTTCTCTCCAAAATCAAGGTCAACGATAGAGAAATATTTGGACCCAAGCAGTTGATAGAACAATTCAACTCTTCAAGGTAGGGGATACTACTCCTTCATTATTATTTCATTGATATCATGATAATCAATTCAGAGGAACGTTCATCCAGCATCCCTTTTGAGTAATAGGAACAGTGAACCCCATAGTGAAGAACATGGGCATTTAAAACCTTATTTGTATTCTATTGTAAAAACTTATTCACTTATTAAAACTCTATGGAATCCATTCTATAAGTATTATTTGATATGGGAAAAGATCTAGGTAGGTGTTCATTTGAGAACACAAACACTCAGAAAAAAGGAAGAATGACCAATTCCTGAGGGAACACAAATGTACAGTCCCTCAAAACGCGAATTTCTGCAAGAATGATCATATTATTTATCTCAATCTTTTGGTGTAATTATTACTGATCCTATGGTAATAATATCTATGCTTGATATGAATATTCCAAAGAATATTCTTACTCTTCCTTATATATTTACAGAATCATAGGATGCCTCAAATTCCGAAGAGTGATTAGCCTTTCCTAATAGATTATGTGGTCTTTATATCATGACAGAAAATATATCATCAATAAAGAATCGAATACCACTAAATGATGCACGAATAGATTTTTTTGGGAGGTTTAGTCCACATAAATTGACCAGGTAGAAGCTATATAACCTAGATTCAAATATTTAAACATTTTCTCTTCTCATAGATTACACATCCTCTACATTTTGTGGTGGTTTTTGAATAGTTCTACTTAACATGAATGCTATGAGATAATTTAAAGAAAAGAACCAAAATTTACTTTCTATATTCATTAATGAATATTCAATGTACATGTAACCAAATAATTTTCATGATTTTCCTTTTCAGTAGTGATAGAATATTCCCTTCCTTACTGCCTTTGAGGTTGTTATCAATGATTATCGCGTGAAACCCGTGAATTTGGGAATTGTTACACTTATTTCCCAAGTTATGTATTGTTGAAACATTTTAGTGAATTCTAAGTGTTGGTCTCGACCTTCATATATTATTCCTAATCATTGGGACTATTCATATCCTTTAGGAAACGAACATCCAAATTCCCTTATTATTTACATTTTATGTATCTATGGATTCCATATAGAAAATTCCTTGGATAATTCTTTCCAAAATTATGACGTGTGTTATGTTAGATTTTAATTCATCCATGGGATTTATTTATAGATACTCCCATTATCAACTCCATTTTAATATTTTTATCATTGATCCCATATGTCCAATGCATTTCTCCGGTCACAATATCATCTTTAAGGGAATAGTGTGAAATATCCTCATTATTTTTAATTTCTAGAATCATCAATGAATTTTTTATACTCAAAATTAATTCAAAAATAAATTGATCCACCTTTAATTATGTGTTCATTAAAAACCATGGTTATATCATTAAATCCTTTTAATATTTTTCTTATCCAACCAGATATAATCATCATGATTTTCCTTCATTCTGTAGAACAGTATCTCAATCATAATACAGAGTGCTCATGGAAAATATTTATTGGAAAATATTTTATTGAATTATTTTAATTCTACGGAATAAATTTACCCTTATTAATATTTGTTTTTAATAATTTTCAACCATTTTTCCCCTTCCCCATTATAATGATATTTCTCCAACTCAACCTTTTATTATTTTGAGAATTGGTGGATATAGAATATTGTTTAAATAGTGTTCATTTAATATTTCATGATGAGGGGGAAATAATATCCACTAAAGAAAAGAGGCCTTTTTCATATAAATTATTCAAAAAAACATGGTTATTATAATAATAAGAATGGAATTCCACATGATTGAAATTCTAATTATTAACTTTATCAAGCTAAGCTAGTACATTAATGATGTTTTGATCTCCCGTTCAATTTATGGTTGGAATCTCATTAGGGAAAGGATTATATTACCTTTAATATTGGTTATTGGAACAATGTATAATATTTCATACAAATAAATTATAATGAAAAAAATTAGGGCAATTGATTATTTATTATTTGAAAATATATAAAGGTAACTATCAACATAAAATGAATAACTTATAAATAAAAATTATATCTTAAATTATGATTCCCTAATATTCAGTCTAGGTTATTGATGGTTTTTTTTAAAACATAGAATTATAACAATGGTTATTACGATTTTCTTTCTCTTCCTAATCCCAAAAAAATGACTTTAACTTCCTCTGATAGTAACTATAGAAAACACAACCCTTTAAAAATTGTATTACCAAATTATAAGCATAAATATCCATTAAATAGACGCAATGTATGGAAAAGACTAGTGAATTTGGAAGACAAGGTACAAAATTTGAACACTTGAGACTTGAATAAAAAATATTTTTTTAATATGTATAACAAGATCATAATTCCATTAGATATCTTATAAATAAATAGTATAATTTCAATAATACATAGAAACATAGTTGAAATAGAAATCCCAATAAGGGGAAATCATGAAACAAATCAATATAACATGTGTCGAAATAAAAACTCTAATAATACTGATGGAATGGATCTCGAATAAACTTATGGAGTAATAAACTATAAAACATGGAATAATAAGATAATGTAAATATATGAAAGAGGAATAAATATATAAAATGACATTAACATGAGTCAAGGACAACATCCTAGACAATATCACATAGGGGATAGAGTCCCAATATGATTTTGGTTTAATCCCTAATCCAATACATAACATATCATGAGAGAATACATTAACCAATTCATTGGATCTATACTTTTGTGCACCCATCAAAACATGTACACAAACATGTGTTCTACATAATGAAATAAAACAAAATTAATAAAAACTAGGGTTACCCCTGGAAATAAATGGGTATCATGATCATGTCTTAAGACATAAAAATGGGCTTATCATTATGTTATCCATAAAATAAGGTATTGAAATCATTAATAGAAATTAATAAATGGAATACAAGAATATATCATGAATAAAAATTTTTATCATAAGTTCAAACCTGAAAAATTGAGTTTATATAACATTAGAAATGTGGCACTTAAGCTCTGTTTTTGGGAAAAGTATAATGAGTCCTTAAAGAGTATAAATCTATATTTATTTACACAAATCCTTAAATTAACCAAAATAGTTTTTAAAATAAATCAGTGATTTTAAAAAATATGGGTGTCTTAAAACATTTAATGGAGTGAACATGAAAAGTGGTGTGAAACAGATACGTTCCCTTTAATCGAGATTTCATATCGAGTGGAATTGAGAAGGGATCCTTTTAAGACATGTATTTCCTTATAGAAGAATGAATAATTTAGATAGATATATATTTTCAGAACATATATACAGAATATAAGTGAAGTATACAAGAAATTTAAAAATATAAATTTAGGTAAGGGGAGATAAAGGGTTACCCAAATGAAATATGGAGGTTCAAAGACATCTACTACACTATGAACGAATACATTGTGCACATGTAATTAATTTCAAAAATTGTCACATTAGATATATAATTTAATTAATTATGATTCTATGATAAAAATAATTGATTTTTTATAATTTTATTTTGTTTATTTGTGTCAATTTCAAGGAGTTCAAATGTTCAATTTCATTGTTTTGGGAGTGTTTGTTTCATGGTTTCATTGTTAGTTCACATCTATGTAATTCGAGATGTTCTTGAAATGAGAAACAATAATTGAAAAATCAAATGAAATGTTATTTATAAACTACCATAAGATTAAATGGTCCCATATTTCTATTTTTTTGTACATGTGAACGATTTATTTGATAAAATGTAAATGATTAATGTTTAGTTTAGTTTGGTGGGTATTTAGACATTAACAAACTAGATTAATTTAATTTAATTTTAGGGACATATACATTTAACAAGATTTGAAACAACCTATAATAGAAATAATTAGTTTATTAAAATAAATTACATATGAAGTTATTACTTTCATGAAATCATTTTTGGAAAATGAAAACTCATCATCCACAAATTAATTTTACCAACATAATATGGACTATGGTTTTATTTTTTTGAATAAGTGGAGATGATAAATGGGGTGCATAGAATTTATTCTACAGTCAAAATAAAATTATAGCATAAAAGCTTTATTGAAATATTTATTCTGTGATTGATGAAGGATTTAACTAAATGTTAGAAGAAAACATAAATTTAAAGAGGTAGTTTGATAATGTTACCTCATAAATATCACCTCCTTGAAGAATCCATTAAATAACTTATATGTGATAATTAGGTTAGATGAGAAGAACATTGACATGTGTAGAGTCTGTATGGGAGGGGGTAAAAATGTTTTTGAATCCTAATAGATTAGATGTATTGAGTATAAGTGTAAGTTATAAGGGATATTAATAATGGGAGGATAATGTTGTTTTTATTATTATATTAATTATTTTATTATTTGTGCTCCAGATTAACAATAGTGTTGATTCTTATAAATATTTAATGTAAGTGGTGGACATAATTTTGAAATAATGTGTTCTTAAATCATCAATGAATAAATTTTATTTGTATTTATTTTATAATGTTAAATAATTTAAGTTACTATATTGAAAAATTCGCAAAAAAAACAATTTTAGAAAAATACCAAAAATTTCCAATATCCATTTTCTGATGTGAAGACTTTTAAAATTGGATAAATTTTAATAAAATAGTTATATATATTATCATACTATGTGAAATAATTATAGTGGATAAAGGTGATCCAAATTATACAATTTTTTTATTTTAGTTTTTATTTATTGTCCCAATGTAATATTTGGAATTCTTATTAGTTTACCTAATAAATAATGTATCACTCTCATTAGTGAGACTAATATTTCATTTCATTTCTATATGTTATGTATGACCATTATAATATAATAAATAATTATAATAAGTGTAATATGATTGAAAAAATATTAGCTCTTTATATTCATTCCTTAGTTGATTGAGCTATTGGAGGAAACTATGGATAGAATTGGATGAAGAGGAGAAAGAGAAGTAAAATATGTTTGATATGATATTTAAAAAAACATAATATTAAGACGTATGAAATTATGATGTGTTAAAAATAATGAGATAAACTCAATGATTAAAGTCATATAAAATAAATTTTAAATGTGAGTATCTATATAATAAATAACAAAATATAAATGCTATTAATATGGGTTAATTATTTATAGTTAAATTATTTTTAAGATATTTTATATCTCCAAACCACTAAAAACCCAAAAGTGGAAGAACATAATTATACATGAAATTATAGAGGGAAGTAACATATTATATTTGACACATTTTCTAGAACATATAAACCTCGTTAGATAAACTATATTGTCCAATATTGGCTAGAATATAGTAATTTTAAACATAAAATTCTAAACTAGTCTTAATCACAATAATTAACTATATATTAAAGAAGAACTCAAAGATGACTTAAAAACCATAAATAAGGATTTCAACTAAACTTTATATGGGATATAAGAAATTTTTTGAAAAACAAAAAAATTTTGTGAATAATTATTTTTGAAGGGATGAATTCATCAAATTAATTTTTTAGATGAATTTATTTTAGAATTCATATACCTTCTCAAAGTACACAAGGTTGTATGCCTAAATTATAAATTCTAGATATATAATTTTACATATAGTATATTATATGGTATAAAGGAAAACACCCATTCAAAACCATGTTTATGATAAGATAATGAGTAATACATATCAAAATATCGAGTTATAATGTTATAAAATAAACACATTTAATTAAAACTTGAAAAAAGTTAAGATATATCGAAAAATAGTAATTTTAAATAAAAAAATTAGAACAATTTTTGAATAAAAAATAAGAATAATTTTCACAAGAAAGAATAATTGGATAAAAAATAAATATGAATGGAGAGAGAAGGAAGAAACAACATGATATTCATCTACTTGTAATTATAAAATCACATGTCACTACATCCATATGAACCCAAAGATACAAATTTGATCAAGGGAAAAGACATAAATTCTATGATTTTTTCTATATATTTTCATAAATTTAATAATTTAATTCCATTTTGAAAAATTTGTAAAAAACCATTCCAAAAAAAGTAATAAAAAACAATTTTCAATAATGAAAATTTATAGTAGTATTCCACAAAACTTTTAAATGTGGAGTTTAATTAAGTTACTCAAAGAAACCTTACCAAAAGTCCAAGGTAACATAGATTTTCTAATACCAACTATGATTTATAGGGAAAGAAGGCATACACTTACCAAATTTATTTAGGAGAAATTATCGATCATACCCAACTTATAGTATTGAATAATCCTAAAAATGAGGATATATAATTCTTTAATATGTCCATTATATTGATATAATTATATTTACATACCTTGTAAAATGTATTGATGATATTTTTGAAAAAAATTCGAAATTGAAGTTTATATTAGAGTTTTTATTATTATTTCTGTAAATGGATTAATAATTGCATGTTATTCCTGGAAAGTCATTTATTGATATTAAAACATATTATTAAGTATTCCTAGGTATCAATAGGAATTAATTTAACCACATATTTCATTAGAATGTGGGATTTAATAAATGAATCATTTTTGATGTTCCACCACTGAAAAAACCATAACTGATAAATTTAATTGACTTTAAAGCTACTATATCATTCCTAGAACATCATGAACCACAAAAAAATTGATAAAAATATACATATGGATGAAAATTTAAAACAAATGGTTACATACTTTGAATAATCCATAAAACATGTGATCACATGATCCACCAAACCTCATGGATACAAATAAGTAATGTTTATCATTGAACTAATGTGATAATAATACATATACTAGTTGATATAAAATGATAATGATCATAAAAAAATATTATGGTATATAATATGAATATTATGAAACCTAAAATAAAATTATATATTTCTCAGCAAATTAATACTAACTCATCCCCCACTTATTTAGACACTCATCTTGTTATAAAATAACAGGTGATAAAAATTTTGAAATCCCCAAATCAATATTATATTCGTTATTAAGTTATCCTGATGAAAAATTTGTTACTAAGTGTAAAGTAATATATATAATCTAAAAACATCCCTACATATACAAAATAATCTTTCATTTTCTTCAGGGGAATATTTAATCATTACATATAAATATTCCTACCTGAAGAAAATATTTAATTAAGAGACTATATTTTAATTATACATTTTTGTTTTCTAATTATCCCACTTTATCAATTTCACTTCCACTAATTTTTGAATTAAAAATAATACATTCAATATTTCTTACAATTTTTTCACACCATCCTTAAAATATTTTTTATAAATATTTCTGTTTCAAATTAAAATTATAAAGAAATAATCGATTCATAACTTCTCTCTTTTATTTATAAGATTTTTGACTAATCCAAACATTCTAGTCATCCAATATTTATTTATGTGTCATGATAATTCATATTTTTGTTGTGCCACTTTAGTATTATATTTTGTTATATCACCCAAAAACATGAAAAACATTAATTAACAAACATTACGAAATTTTTAGGTGATTCAAAACACAAATAGTACATTTTATAAAAATTCCTTCCACCTCAAATAAAATTACCACATTAATGAGGAAGGTAGTGTAGTTTTCGAATGAAATATCAAACAAATGTCTAGTAATCATGGATTTTCCAAGATCACTTTTTATTTTATTGTAGAGAAGCAATACATAATCATTATTCATTTTTGAGCACCTATAAATCTTATCCCACTGAAATGGTTGAATGATTTAGACAATGAATTACTAAAGTGATATATTGAGGTTTATCACTTGAAAAAAAATTATATACCTAAATAGTTTCATAAAAGATAATTTATAGAGAATTGTAAAATTGACCTTACCTATAGAATTTTCTATTTTATACATGGAGATATAGTTACATATTATTGTAAAAGTAGGGATTTATTTGGTTATTAAAGGATGTTAATGAAGATAAATAGACCAAAAAAGTAATTATGATCATAAAAGATTCACTAAAAGATTAGGGACGATGTAGTGAATAATTGCTTATTTAGGTTCCACAATTTGAAAACATTTAAAACATATTAAATTAATTAATTTTCATACACTAATAACATTGTTTCCAATTTAAGAAACACAAAAAATAACATATAAATTAATCATTATTTAGTGATTCAAAACCAACATGAGAATACTCAGTGTAGAAAATAATAACAAAGAATAATAAATTAAAATAATCCCATTAGTGTAATACAAAATATCTTATATTCCATTCTTATACTTCTGTTTCTTTAAAATATATTGATAATTTTTTATGTTCATATGGTAAGAAAAATTATCATGCACAAATATTAAGCAATCAATTTTAAATAGTTCATATATTGAATTAATATATTTGGACTTTTGAAAAATACCCCAAAATATATTCCCACAATTAGGTAAAAACATATTCATTGAATTTATTTTTTAGTCCACCCCGTTTAAGAAACGGAAAAACACAATTAGATAGGATATTCTTCCCTATGTGGTAATCTTGAGAAGATTTATGTCGAACAACCATCATTGAACTAAACCTTTTAAATGAAATCAATGGTAATGGATTTTTAAATACATCTACTACATTCTACTTTATATAATAAAATCGCACCATCAAAAGTGCCTTTTGATGCCACACATATATCTCATAATACGAATACTCCAAGTGTTTTGGATTTCTATAGGATTTATTTTAATATAAAAAATGATATTAATTTCAAACACTATGATATATTTTTCACAATGTAGAAGTATATGTGATATATTCTTTCAAATTTTTCAAAGAGAGTAGAATAAAAATAATATTTTAAAACACTATTTGATTTACCTCTTTACCTTTAGGAAATAAATAAAATTTTCCCACCAATTCAATTATTGTAGAAACTTTCCTTGGGTATTATATACCAATATTCTTCAAGAATCATCAGAAATATTTCACTAGAGAAAAGAATATAGTATCAGTTTCATTAGAAATTAGAAGACTCTAGAGAAACTTTAACACTTCCATAATTGACATATCTGAAATAATAGAGTATTTATTTTTATAACCCCATTAAAATAACATCAACATTTCTAGATAACGTAATATCTTCAAAATATTAAGTAATAGTAAGAGATATCTCTATATTTTTTTTATTTATAGGTTTATTTTTTACTTTTCTTTCTAGAAATTTATCACATTCAAACATGATTCAAGAATTCAATATAATTCCCTCAGTTATGTTTATCTGATATAATGCCTTTATCAAAATACAAAGTCTTCCTTCTTCATATCCAAGAAATATTACTTTAGATTATTCAATGTATACATGATCTTAAAGATCATAATTAGTAAGGAAGACTTAATATACATTTGGTAAATATCAAATTTATTTTGGGAAGTAATAGTAAATAAAAATATTTGGTATAAAACCATTAAAAATAAACAAAGCCTCATGAAATTTAAATATATTTATATGAGAAGAAAATTTTTAAATGGGTGTTTCTTTATTACACATCACATTACCTTTTTCATTCAACATGTTATAGAACACCCAAACATTCCTAAAAAAATTACTATTTTTATCTTATGTATTATATAACTAGTGTTTTTCTTCTTGAACTAATCTAATTATTAATTTATAAAATCAATATATTCTTAATTTTTTAATAATTTTTCCACTTATCATTGTTCTGCATGAGAAACAAATGTGGTGTCAGTCACTATGTTGAAACTAATAATTATTTAAACTACATGATCTCCATCGCTAATTTTATAATTAATATTCAAAATCATTTTCGACCATAGTGGAATAGGATTTCGTTTTTATTTATCAAATTATAGGTTTGTATCATCTTTCTCATTTTTAACATTAGTATATTCTTCATCATTTCAATGATTTTTATTTTGTTAAATTATTTTTATGTCACCTTAATCACTTTTATGGTGTCTTCTCTATTATCTATAGTAACATAAAGAGTTTTCTAAAAAATTTATATAATAACTATTAAAAATTTCTTTTTTGACGTTATTATAATAGAGGTGTACCCATCTATAAATAGTATTGTAAAGGAAAATCCCATCTATACCTCAATGGTCAAAAATTATAATGTTCAATCCTTTTCATTTGACAACACAAGGGATACCAAAAACCCTTAGATACATAAATATATAAATCAACATTTAATACATGTCATATGGAGACATTTCAATGTTTTTACAATATATGAATATATATGAAATTTTTACCGTTATACCAATCACTTGTCCCCAAATGAATCTAGATGGTGAAGAGACCAGATCAGTGTGAAATCACTAAGAGGGGGAGGGGTTAATTAGTGATCCCATTAAAAATTTCACAAAGATATTATTTTTTTAATTAAACATATAACGACGGTATAAGACCCGATAAAATCTTCTTGTGTATCTCAACATCACCTTTAATGATGTTATATATTCAAAGGAACTGAACACATGGATTTACAGGGTTCGGTACAATGATATAATCTTTACTATGTTGGTTAATCTCTCTAACAAATATTCTAATCTATAATCAATTGAACAATTAAAATGGTCGATAAAGAGTCACGTTGTATCTCTTCTGAGTTCAATAGTAGGTTCTTTATACAGTATCTCGTTGTGTTACCAGAGTCTCACTAGCCTTCTCTAGAGTCTCATTGAAGACATCTTCTCTTGAATCTCACATGATATTCCTTGCTCTTGAATCACCCGAGAAACTTCTTCCTTTGAATTATTTTGATTCATTATTGACTTCCCACATGAGAATGTTGAATCATAGTTTCCCATGTATCGTTTCAAGAATCATTAACAATATTTTGGTAAGGTTGATTGGCCTTGATAAATAATTCGGATCACTTATACTATCTAGTTGAATTAGTGCAACAATGCCTGGAAAATTATTCCTTCTTCTAATAAATACCCAACCTCACATAGATGTTTATAGTGGGTTCACACAACTTCATTAAGAATATAGAATTTAAGAATGATCTTCCAGAATATCAGCACTGTCTATCTTCATCAATTCTCAAATATTGTCAACTCGGTTATAGGATCTTCTATAAATCTTCCAGACTTCATTCTCAATTCAAATACAAATCATGAAAGGGTTTCATGAAATAAAAATTTCATTTCTTGAGATCACAATTTAAATTTTAGACATGCTTGAGATTATAAATGATTTCATTCATGTTTAATATGTTTCTTGTCAATGAAGACACATAATGTTTTTCTTTCAATATATTAGGTTCAATGAGTGTGTC
Source organism: Viscum album (assembly GCA_963277665.1). Classification (NCBI taxonomy): domain Eukaryota; kingdom Viridiplantae; phylum Streptophyta; class Magnoliopsida; order Santalales; family Viscaceae; genus Viscum; species Viscum album. Next base: position 1,774,092,739 of record OY728152.1, read on the forward strand.
TCAGGAATTTAAACATGCACTATCCCCTTGGTATTTTCTTCTTTGAATATGCACACAAAATTACTTCTTCTTTGGTTCTTTATAGCCAGACACTTTTTTTTAGTTTGAGTTTAATATATGTGTGTTATGAATGTTCTTGAACTTCCTTATTGATTCTTCTCACTATCAACCTTTAACACAAGATTCTGGATTATCCAAATTAAGGAAATTAATGTAAGAAAACACAAACTTCCCTTCTTCCTTTTATAAAATCCTTCATGCATACACTATGTTCAATATTATTCTCCCCTTTTCATGCATGAAAAGTCTCTGGTTTATTCAATGGATGCACATGCATTCTTCCAAACATGTTATTCCCATTATCATTAAATCTCTTTCATCACTAAACATGAATTCCAAAAAAATATTATATCATTAACATGTTAACCATAGGGTGGACATATTTTCTTCTCGAAACTGAAGGTTCCCAAATCTTATTCATTGTGAAATAGTTTCACAGGTCTTCTATGCACTGTATGTGAGATCATTCTTCGCACAGAGTGTGTGGACCTACCTATCTCCTTGTAAATCATGAAAAGGGTGTTTAACACACCTGTTGGGTGTACATTAGAATTCATCAGTTAGCTAGGATGTTGTAAGGAACTACCTTCTTTCCAAGGCTCATTCAAGAGTGTGTTTCACTTATCGAAGGCATGTGGGACTGATTTCTCCTACGCAAAGTGAGATGAATATGGAAGTCCCTATTTCTGAGAAACACAAACAATAGAAGAGATGCAAATAGAAACATCATTCCTCATCTCAGGGCCTCTATTTTTATAAAAGAAGTTAAGATAATTTTCACATTAAAATCCAACATGATATTATGTGAGGATGAATTCATTGAATGCTTGAGATATTCTTCAATTTAAAAACAATAAGCTATAGGTAAAAGATATCCTGGGAATCATGGGATATTTATTTTGAATGCTGAATTCTTCTTGGCGGTGTAGTCCACATGTGCATTCTCATGAAAAACAACCCTATGAACATCGAATGGCTATTTCCTCCTTGAATACATTGTTTTATCTCATCCATGGATGATCTTATTGTTTTGTTTTAGGAAATAAAATTTAATTACATGCATGGAATCATGATGTCCAACTGATCGTCATGTAGTAAATTCACGCATAAATGGTGGAAATGAATGAGATTTTGGAGGCCTGGCTGTGTCTCTGGAGTAATAGAATGCATTGGGAATTCATCATGAAAATTGTGGTAGAAGATGAATGCATGGACTCTACTCAACTATTGGATCAGTATAGATCAGATAAGGACGGCGTGTATTAGATAGCAGGAATCTTTTTGACACATGTGTCCATAAAATCACATGAGATCACATGGATGTATAGAATCGATTTTTCATTTTTAAAATGATAAATAATATTCATGTTCATTTTCCCACATCTAGTCTGATGTGTGAATGGTGTGCAATATATCAGTCAATTATCGCCGCAAAAACCCGTATTACTCTATCCCCCTACATGGTACCACCTCATACCTTATTCTCCCTACAGGAGCACTCTTCACCCAATCTGTACTTCTTATACATCCTTGGGGATTCACTAGATCTCCCATGAGCACCAGTAGGCATTCTCTAGTGTGCCCCATTAGATCTTTGACTATAGTCAGCCCATGCTGGGTTTCGTGAAGGGGTCATGCACAGCCACCAACTTAGTGGTGTGATCTGCTTCCATGGATGGTCAAGGGCCATATTATTTGTATAAAAACTATATTCAAAATTGTAAAAAACCCAATTATACATATAATGTAGTTTAACATTCTTTGATTAATAATAATTGTCACAACCAGACCCTACCCGGGCTCGAGCCGCAACTACCCCAAGCCCGCCTCCATAGGCCGGGGGCTGGTGACCAGCGCCGAAGGCACAATAACTCGGGGAGTACTTTTCCTAATTACCTATGCACACACACGAATCACACTCAATGGAAAAGTGCTGAGTAAAAGATAAAAGACAAGGGAAACTTCTATAAATAAACCACAATGTGCATCGATCTCTAAAAGTAAAAAGTACAAGCTGAAGGCAACTGAAAAAGAAAAGGGTAAAAACACACACCAACCAGAAAAGTGTCACAACCTGACAACAGGTAAACAAAAAGGAAAATAGCTGGAAGGGTACCCCACCTGGAATGTGACTCTGACCACCACACGCAGTCCATGCTCGTGAACTCCTAAGCTCCACTGAAGTCAAGACCAACCTGTCTGTTGTCTGTAAGGGCACGCCAAGTGTGGGAAAAGCCCAAGCAGGGGTGAGTATAAAAATCTTATTAGGATACCTCGAAGGCTCGAAGGAGAAAAAACGGAGGTACCAAAGGGTGAGCAGTAGAGCGAACCTGGAAAATTAATGGAGTGCAACTGAAAGTGCAGTAAAGAGTACAGTAGAGAGTCTAGCTCCACCCAACAATAGGAATGGAGGTAGACTCGTCTAGACAGAAGGAGCTGGAAACTGTGAGAAGATGAACATCCCGTTGAGTCTTCGCTTCCTATAGCAGGAGAGTAGACTCGACAAACCATGAAAAGATATACACAGAAAGCATGTGGAATACCCCACGCGTCATCACCTCTCCTGGAAGGTGAGTAACCAAACCCAAGAAGTAGTTACTAGAACAAGGTTTATAAAAATACATATGCTCAAAAAGAAGCCCAAACAAGGTCGTAAGGGGATCTCCATCCTGTAGGTTAGCCTAGGAAAGTGATTGGCCAACATTCCCAGAAGTAAACACCATCAATACCCAGAATCCCGCATGTCTACCCAGAACTGCAATTCAAAGGGCTCAAATCACCGCACATCGACACTATCCGCTTTGGGTGGCACTGACTCGCCCACACGGTTTTAGGTCGCGTCTCAAGGACACGTCTTAGTGGGGAAAAGCACCCCTCGTACTTGATAGTTCCTGGTTAAGTCAATCCACACCTCCTCACTTCCCCACAGTCGAGAGGTCTCCTCAAAGTCAAATATTTCACATCACTGACCCCTACAAATAAGGGTCCCGCTCTGGTAGTCATGGAATAAAGCCACAGACTAGCCTAGTATAAACGGATGAGTCTGAAATACCAATGGGTGACCCACTTTTCAGCCCTGCTAGAGGGTAATATATAATAAGATATCGGGTGACCCACTGCCCAACCCTGCTGGAGGGTAAACCCTAATAAATCATTAGGAGACCCAATGCCCTGCCCCGCTGGAGGATAGACCTAGATTAAGTCGACAGACGACACACTGCCCAGCATTGTTGAAGGGTAGACCTGGAAAAAGGTGACGGGTGACCCACTACCCAGCCCTACTAGAGGGTAGACCCTAAGAGGTCGTCGAGTGACCCACTGCCCAGTCTCTGCTTGAGGGTAGACCTTAAGTGGTCGTCGGGTGACCCACTGCCCAATCTCTACTGGAGGGTAGACCATAAGTGTTGGGTGACCCACTGCCCAGTCTCTACTGGAGGGTAGACCCTTAGTGTCGGGTGACCCACTTCCCAGTCTCTGCTGAAGGGTAGACCCTAAGTGTTGGGTGACCCACTACCCAGTCTCGGCTGGAGGGTAAACCCTAAATGTTAGTGAGAAACCCACTGCCCAGTCTTTACTAGAGGGTAAACACGGAACTGCTCTGGCCATCCCTAGTGGATGGTACAACACTAGACAACCGAACATGGAGTGGGTATCGTGCAACCACCCGACTCTGGAACAAAACCAGGGGAAACCACTCAACCCTGCTGATGAACAATATGGAATCGATGGATCCTCTACATCGCGAGAGGTCAAAAGAACGCAAAACAGAACTCATCGCACACTTAGGGCCCACACGACGTGTGGCCCCAAGTTAACCCCAACCAAGTGCACAAATATTCTCAAGTACAACCATCCACATGTACCTCCCAGCATTCTTGCATACTCCCAGAGTATGCCAATCTCCCGCCAAAAGGCTATCGTGCACACGACACCCCAACGTCAACACAATGGGCATAAACGTAACTTCACCAACTTTCCACCTCATCGGCCGAAGCACGGCCAACCAAATCTCATTAAGCATTTACTTCACTCACACAAGAGTGCACACGATCACGCGCCAAGGTTTCTTTGCATGCATCGCAGAAGGAACCACCACTGGTACACATCCAGGCATCCACAATTAATAAGATCGCGTAAGAGTCTCTGCAAAACCAAACGGATCATACCATTGTAATCCTCGTGGAAAAACATGTGAGATTGACTACTTAATCGCCTCAAATGGATAACTGATTGAAAAGTCACCAACACCGCCTCATGTCCGAACGACGTCCCATGATCTCGAGCCTCGGCCCCGAAAACAGTCTAGCACATCACACCATCACGATCCCCTCGGGAAAACACGTGAAAAGGACTACTCAATTGAGTAGAACATATATCTGGAGAAAAATATTAATTCCGGAGTACCGCACACGAGTGGTGCTATGTGGGACCCGCATCCCGGTCCCAGAACTCAACAAACGGATCACACCATCGTGATCTTCTTGAAAAAGTACTCAAGATGGACTATTCACTTCACCAAAATGGAAATCTGGTAATAAAGCTGGAAATCACCGTCTACTCCCGAAACGGCCCTCGTGGGGCCCGCACCATCATGTGGAATTAGAGTGGATATACTGCGCTAATGCAATGCCCTCATAAAAACATTCATAATCGACTGCTCGCACGCCCCGAACAGATGCCCGATGAGAATGTCGCTAAACGCTGCTCGCAGCTCAAAAGATGGGCCATGGGGCCCACACCTCAACTCTGGTTTCGTCACCCGAAACCAAATTGGAAAACTCCACCTCGGAACCAGGGTCCCAACGCCGCTGATAGCGCTCAAAACGGACGTCGGACGCATCCGCGCCGTCCAAAACAAGAACTCCCGGGATAACACCAACCCACTTTACCGGCGTATCGCGCCACCGGTGCCTCCGTCCCGGGATTCAAAAATACTCAAGACCATTTAAAAAGGTTTGCCTTGACGCGTTTCCCACACTGACGAAGACGGCACATGAAACAGACGTCCGTAGCAAAAGATTCGGGTGCCCGAAATTTTATTTTATTTATTTATTATTATTTTTTAAGGGGAAAACCCCTTTGGGCCGGACCGGCCCAGTCCGGTCGGCCCTCCACGGCCCGTGGCTCCCGCAGATCTCCGCGGGCCACGCCGCTGCCTCCCAAACTGGCCCTCTTGGCTGGTCTCATTCCCCACAGCATCCCATATTAAGCGGGTCACGGTCACGCCGCACGGGGTTGCGCGCCTCGCGGCCCCCTCCCCCTTATGCCCTACGCCAGCAGCCACCACCGGGACCCCGCCTGCCGTCAACCTGAAGCCAGCCGCGCCGACACCTTCGCATGCCCGGCTGCCTCCGCTAGCCGCTCGCCCGACCGAGCTGCCTCACCCAGTTGGGAACCAACATCACCGCCCAGGGAAAACCGTCGGACCACCATCCCAGCTCGCAGGATCACCCAAAAACCGCCGGACGAACACCAAAACCCGTTGATCTTCAGCGAAGCACTACGGTCGCATCGGAGCTCAGATATTCAATCTGGGACCGGAGACGGGAAGCTTAGAAAAACTACTATGCAACTACGGGATTTTATTGCAAATTTGATGGCAAATCCCAGCTAGAAACCGAGTTCAAAGATAAGTGCGGAATTAAAAATGCAACATAACTTCCTACGTCGAAGGGCGTAGCCCGAAGCATCACGTGGGGTTTGCCGGAGCTGCCTCGCCAGAGCCGCCTCGCCGGAGCCACATCGCCGGAAATGGAGGAGAGGGAGGGGAATGCTCCTTGGTGTGTTCCTTCCGCTAGGGGGTGCAATGGAGAAGGGAAGGTGGGTTGGTTTAAATAATTAATGAACATTTTAATTAATTTAATCTTTAATTTTTAACCTACATCTGAAACTCTCGACAGGGTCGAGGTTAAGCCTCCCCTAGAGTAAACACCACCTCCCGAGCACAATGGTGGTCTCGGAAATTTAATCAGAGGCCCCGTTCAAATGTTGCAACAACCGTGCCCGAGGCCACCAAATTACGAAAATGCCCCTGGGGTCATTTTTCACTGTCGGCCCGCGCCCACAAAACTTATACCCCTCCTAGGGTAAACGGAACGCTCTAAACTCAACAGTGCCCTCATATTTCCATTCTGAGCCACCATTTAAGAGATATTTGAGTTAATCTGCTAAACAAATTAATTAATTAATTAATTTTTCCGTTTAACGTTATAGGGGCGGGCGAGGGGTGAAAACATCCCGCGCCGACATGTTTTTTGTCATGCCTAGGGTAAACACCCCATTCCGGACCCATCCATACACCCAGATATCTGATTCGGATCACCATTTAGGAGTTATCTCATTTATTTGGCGTGTCTAGTGTGAAAAAACTGAAAATTAAATTCCGTCCACTCTGGGGCTCGAAATTGCACGCCTTCTGAAGGCGCTGCTCTGGACTAACCTCATGAAATTTCCAAAGTTTTTCCTAGAAAAAATTAGGTTCTTACATCATTCCCTCCTTCAATATTTTCTTCCCTGAAAATCAAAACATGGGAACAACATAGGGTAATAAGCCCACACCTGGCTCTTCCGTACCCAGAAAAACTCTTACACTGTTCTGCATCACCGCACACAGACCAAAGGAATGATCCATTCATGTGAGGTATGCCCTCACCAATGTCATGCAAAGGAGCATGCACACCTCTTCTCGGGTGAGTCGCGTGGGAGATGTCATGCACCCAACCCAGACTTTGGGGTTAGGGTGAGGCGGTAGGGAACCTCGTCGTCCCTTTGCACGGTCTAAAACGGCCCGAAGGCTCTCGGGGGTAGATCACCTCCCCGACTGAACCCTTACGTCGTATGCAGCGACTGGAATCACCTCCTTCACCTGGAACAAGGCTCGGTGATTCCCTCCTTCAGAATATCCATATGGAGAAGCACCCAAGGATATCTGGTCACGCAAGATTCACAGTCGATCTCTCACAACCAAGACTCTCTTACACGCTCGAAAGGCTAATGAGTCACCACCATCAACTAAAAAGAAGGGTCTCACACCTTCTACTTTACCAACAATGGGTTACACCCGACGCCCTACGTCACCATGTTATCAACTCAAGCAAGGAGCAGGGAGAAAAGGAACTTCACACACAGAGTCTAACAATTCTATTGAAAGATGTAGAAGAGTCCCAAGGGGTACCTTTCATCATCTCATGCTCTGCAGGATCATAGAAATCCAAAGATCATGGCTATTTGCAGTCCCAACTGTCCGCTCTCGAAGCCTGACGTGGACCGCCTAGTGGTGATGGGAAGACCTCGTAATGTCATCCCCCACTACCAACTCCTCCCTCTCCTCTACTAGCACCACCTCTCTGGGTACTACTCCGATCATGGCACTGCCTCTTTCATGGTGGTGCATCTGCTGCATGCCTGAAGCTCTCTTTATGGCTGGTTGGGCAGTCTCGTGCCAGGTGACCTCGCCCATCACGGACAGAACACTGACTCTCTTCAGGCTGCACTGGTGCCCTCCGGCGCCACTATGGTGTACGACCACTACCCTGAGTCCATTTATCGGAAATCCACCTACGTCGAGGTCCTACTTGCCGACACCCGCTAGCTGCGGCAAATGCCTAGGCCCGAACGTTCCTGATGCCACCACTAACTCTAAAACATGACAGGAAGCTCTCTGTCACCAGAGTCTACTATAGCACCCCGAGATATGTGGAAATACAAATGATGCTCCACAAAAAGGCTGGCAGCCAAAGCCACCATGAGATCTGCCAGAGTCTAAACAAGCCTTAAAAGGCGATCCACTGTCCCCAGCCAACCTTATGCCGCCTGAGGGTATAGCTCACCACTGAACTTCATCGGTCCCTACCACTAGAACTCGTGGAGCGCTCAACCTGAGCTCATACTCAGCCTGCATCACTGATGTTGTCTGCTGTTTAACAGGTGTGGGTGCTGCTACCAGACCACCCAGAAAAAGGGGCTCAGACAATTCGTTCTGGACTGTGGCCTCATAGCTCATAGGGTCGTTTTCACGAACCAAAGCTGGTATCCTAGCTAGCTTTCTTCTCTGAAACATCTTGAATATTATCAAGGAGTGCCGCGGTCAGATGAGGATATATGTATATATCAATATCAATGATGGGGAGCTGACTCAAGAAGGACAGTCAAAGACTCAATCATATGTGATGCACTAACCAATTTTCCATGTAACAAGTGTCTCAGCATACCGAGTCGACAAACGGGTTATCAAGGTCATGGTGAATGGATACATCAGCCGCCGCACCATCACTGGACTCCCTGGCCTGAGATCCACTCTCGAGACATGTTAACACTATTGCCCTAAATCCCAACCATTTCCTTTTTAGGGATGTCCGCACAACGCCCCAAGGAATGAACCTCATCTGATACCACATTGTCACGACCCGACCCTACCTGGGCTCGAGCCGTAACTACCCCAAGACCACCTCCATAGTCCAGGGGCTGGCGACGAGTGCCGAGGGCACAATAACTTGGGGAGGCCTTTTCCTAAGTACCTATGCACACACACGCAACACACTCAATCCAAAAGTGCAGAGTAAAAGAGAAAAGAAAGGGAAACTGCTATAAATAAACCACAATGTGCATCAACCTATAAAAGTACAAAGTACAAGATGAAGTTAACTGAAAAATAAAAGGGAAAAAACACGCACCCAACCAGAAAAGTGTCAAAACCCTACAATAAGTAAACAAAACGGAAAACAGCTGGAAGGGTCCCCCACCTGGAACGCGACTCCGACCACAGCACGTGGTCCATGCTCCTGAACTCCTAAGCTCCACTGATGTCACGACCAACATGTCTGTCGTCTGTAAGGGCACACCAAGTGCGGGAAAATCCCAAGAATGGGTGAGTATAAAAATACTCAGTAGGATACCTCGAAGGCTCGAGGGAGCAACAAAGGAGGTACCAAAGGGTGACCAGTAGAGCGAACATGGAATAGTAATGGAGTACAACCGAAAGTGCAGTAAAGAGTACATTAGAGAGTCTAGCTTTACCCAACAAGAGGAAAGAAGGTAGACTCGTCCAGACACAAGGAGCTGGAAATAGTGAGAAGATGAACATCCTGTTGAGTCTTCTCTGCCTATAGCAGGAGAGTAGACTCGACCAACCATTAGAATCTAAACAAGGAAAGCACGTGGAAAACCCCATGTGTCTTCACCTCTCCTGGATGGAGAGTAACCAAACCCAATAAGTGGGTACTATAATAAGGTATATACAAATACATATGCTCAAAATGAATTCCGAACAAGGTCGTAATGGGATCTCCATCCCGTAGCTCAGCCCAAGAATGTGAGTCACCAACAGTCCCAGAAGTAAACACCATCAATGCCTAGCAGCCTGCACGTTTTCCCTGAACTGCATGTCAAGGGCTCAAATCACCGCACCTTGACACTATTCAATATGGGCGGCACTGACTCGCCTGTACGGTTTGAGGTCGCGTCTCAAGGACGCGTCTTAGTGGGGGAAATGGACCCCTCGTACTTGAGAGTTCCGGGTTAAGACATACCACACCTCGTCACTGCCCTGCAGTCAAGAGGTCTCCCCAAAGTCAAAGTTGTCACATCATTGACCCGTACAACCTAGGGTACCGCTCTGGTAGTCACGGAATAAAACCACAAACTAGCCTAGTATAAAGGGCTAAGTCTGAAATACCAACAGGTGACCCACTGCCCAACCCTGCTAGAGGGTAATTCATAATAAGCTATCGGGTGACCCACTGCCCATCCCTGCTGGAGGGTAAACCCTAATACATCATCAGGAGACCCAATGCCCAGCCCCACTGGAGGGTAGACCTGGAATAAGTTGACAGGTGACCCACTACCAATCCTTGCTGGAGGGTAGACCTGGAACTAGACGACGGGCGACCCACTACCCAGCCCAGCTGGAGGGTATACCCAAAGAGGTTGTCAGGTGACCCACTACCCAGTCTCTGCTTGAGGGTAGACCCTAAGTGGTCGTCGGGTGACCCACTGTCCAATATCTACTGGAGGGTAGACCTTATGTGTCAGGTGACCCACAACCCAGTCTCTACTAGAGGGTAGACCCTATGTGTCAGGTGACCCACTGTCCAGTCTCTGCTGGAGGGTAGACCCTAAGTGTCGGGTGACCCACTACCTAGTCTCGGCTGGAGGATAAACCCTGAAAGTCAGTGAGCAACCCACTAACCTTTCTCTACAAGAGGGTAAACCCAGAACTGCTCTGGCCTTCCCTACTAGAAAGTACAACACTGGCCAGCCGAAAATGAAGTGGGTATCGTGAAACCACCCGACACTAGAACAATACCAGGGGAAACCACTCAACCCTACTGATCAACCACCGGGAATCGAGGGACCCTCTACTTCGTGAGAGGTCAAAAGTATGCAAAACATAACCCGGCATGCACATGGGGCCCACACGACGCATTTCCCAAAGTTAACCCCAACCAAGGCACAAACATTCTCAGGTAAAACCATCCACATGTACCTCCCAGCGTTCTCGCATACTCCCAGAGTATGCCACGTCTCCCGCCCAAAGGCTATCGTGCACACGTCACCCACAGTGGTACACTTCCCTGCTTCCACAATTAATAAGATCACGTAAGAGTATCTGCACAACCAAACAGATCGTACTTTTATAATCCTCGTGGAAAAACATGTGACATGGACTACTTACTCGCCTCAAACAGATATCCGATGGAAAATTCACCAACACCGCCTCATGCCCGAACGACGTCCAGTGATCCTGAGCCTTGGCCCCAAAAACAGTCGAGCGCATCACACCATCATGATCCCCTCAGGAAAACATGTCAAAAGGAATACTCAATTGAGTGGAATGGATATTCGGAGAAAAAAGATAAATTCTAGCGCACCGCACATGAGCGGTGCTATGTGGGTCCCACATCCCGGTCCCAGAACACAACGAACGGATTGCACCGTTGCGATCCTCTTGAAAAAGAACTCAAGATGGACTATTCACTTGTCCAAAATGGACTTTCGGTGATAAAGCCAGAAATCACCATCAACTCCCGAAACGGCCCTCGCGGGGCCTGCACCATCATGTTGAATTAGTGCGGGTAGACTGTGCCAATGCAATTCCCTTAGAAAAACATTCAAAATCAACTGCTCGCACGCCCCGAACGGACACCTGATGAGAAAGTCGCTAAACGCTTCTCACAAATCAAAAGACAGGTCATGGGGCCCACACCTCAACTCCGGTTTCAGCGCCCGAAACCAAAGTGGAAACTCCACCTCGTCACTAGGGACCCAATTCCCCTGACGGCACTCAAAACGGACATCAGACGTGTCCGCGCCGTCCAAAATAAGAACTCTCGGGATAACGCCAACCCACTTTACGGGCGTAACATGCCATCGGGGAATCTGTTATGGGATTCAAAAATCCTCTAGACCATCTAAAAAGGATCTCCTTGATTCAAGGTTCGTGCTGCCGCAGACGGCACACGAAACGGACATCTGTTGGGAAAGATACGGGCACCCAAAATTTTATTTTATTTATTTATTATTTTTTTTGTAAAAGGGAAACCCCCTTTGGACCAGACTGGCCCGGTCCGGCCGGCCCGGCCCTCCGCGGCCCGTGGCTCCAGCGGCTCTCCGCGGGCCACGTCGCTGCCTCCTCGACTGGCTATCGTGGCTGGTCTCATTCCCCCCAGCGACCCGCATTACGCGGGTCACGATTGCGCCGCACGAGCCCACTGGCCTTGTGGCCCCCTCCCCCTTGTGCCCTACGCCAGCAGCCACCGCCATGACCTCGCCTGTTGTCGCCCTAAAGCTAGCCACACCGACGCCTTTGCACGCCCAGCCGCATCCGCTGGCCGCTGGCCCAACCGAGCCGCCTCAGCCAGCCGGGAACCACTGTTGCCGCCCGGGGAAAACCGCCGGATCACCGAAAAACCGCCGGATGAACACCAAAACCCGTTGATCTTCATCGGAGCACTACGGTCGCCTCGAAGCTCGGATTTTTGATCTGGGACCGGCGACGGGACGCTTAGAAAAACTACTACGCAACTACGGGATTTGATTGAAAATTCGATGGCAAATCCATACTAGAAAACGAGTTCAATGTTAGGTGCAGAATTAAAAACGCAACGTAGCCTCCTACCTCAAAGGGCGTAGCTCGAAACTTCACGCTGGGTTCGTCAGAGCTGCCACGCCAGAGCCGCCTCTCCGAAGATGGAGGAGAGGGAGGGGAAATCTCCTTGGTGTGTTCCTTCCACCAGGTAGGGCAAAGGAGAAGGTAAGGGGGGGGGGGGTGGTTTAAATAAATTAATTAACATTTTAATTAATTTAATCTTTAATTTTTAACCCGCTTCTGAAACTCTTGAAGAGGTAGAGGTTAATCCTCCCCTAGAGTAAACAACACTTCCCGAGCACAATGGTGGTCTTGGAATTTTAATCTGAGTCCCTATTCAAAAGTTGCAACAACCACTCCCGAGGCCGCCACATTACGAAAACGCCCCTGGGGCTATTTTTTACTGTTGGCTCGCGCCCGCAAAACCTATACCCCTCCTAGGGTAAACGGCACACTCTAAACTCAATGGTTCCATAATTTATCCAACCTGACCCTCCTTTTAAGAGATACTTAGTTAAGCCGTTAAACGAATTAATTAATTAATTAATTTTTCAGTTTAACGTTCAGGGTGCGGGCGAGGGGTCCAAACATCCCACGCTGACATGTTTTATGTCGCGCCTAGGGTAAACACACCATTCCGGACCCATCCGTACACTCATATCTCTGATCGGGCTCACCAATTAGGAGTTATCCCATTTATTTTGTGTGTCGAGTGTGAACGTGCTGAAAATTAAATTCCGGCCACTCTGGGGCTCGGAATTGCACGCCGTCTGAAGGCGCTGATCTGGAATAACCTCAAGAAATTTCCAATGTCTTTTGTAGAATAAACTAGGTTCTTACATCATTCTCTCCTTCAAGATTTTCTTCCCCGAAAAGCAAAACCAGGGAACAACACAGGGTACTAATCCCACACCTGGCTCTTCCGTACCCAGAAAAACTCTTACACAGTTTTGCATCACCGTAAACAGACCAAAGGATTTATCCATTCACGTGAGGTCTTCCCTTGCCAATGTCGTGCATAGGAGCACACACACCTCTTCTCGGGTGATTCGCGTGGGAGACGTCATGCACCCACCCCAGACTATGGGGTTAGGGAGAGACGGTAGGGAACCTCGCCGTCCCTTTTCACGATCTCAAACGGCCCGAAGGCTCTCGAGGGTAGCTCACATCCCAGACCGAACCCTTACGTCGCATGCCGCGACTGGAATCACCACCCGCACCTAGAACAAGGCCCAGTGACTCCCTACTTCAGAATATCCAAATGGTGAAGCACACAAGTATATATGGTCACACAAGATTCACAATCAATCTCCCACAACCAAGACTCTCTTTCACGCTTGAATGGTGAAGGAGTCGCCACCATCGACTAAAGAGAAGGGTCTCACACGTTCTACTTTACCAACACAGGGTTACACCTGACGCCCTATGTCACCTTGGTATCAACTCAAGAAAGGTGCAGGGAGAAAAGTCACTTCACACACAGAGTCTAACAATTCTACTACAAGAAGTAGAAGAGTCGCAAGGGGTACCTCCCATCATCCCATTATCTGCAAAATCATAGAAATCCATAGCTCGCGGCTATCCGCAGTCCCAACTGTCACCTCCCTGAGCCTGACGTGGACCGCCTAGCAATGATGGGAATACCTCGTAAAGCAGTCCCACACTATCAGCTCCTCCCGCTCCTCTTCTTGAACCACCTCTCTGGGTACTACTCTGATCACGGCGCTGCCTCCGTCGTGGTGGTGCACCTGCTGCCTGCCCAAAGCTCTCTGCATGCCTCGTCAGGCAGTCCATTTCCAGGTGACCTCGCCCATCACAGGCACAACACCAACTCTCTTTGGGCTGCACTGGTGCCCTCCGGCACCATTGTGTTGTACGACCACACCCCTGAGTCCGGTTATCGGAAATTCACCAATGTCGAGGTCCTACTTTCTGACACCTTCAAGTTGCGACAGACGCCTCGAATCGAACGTGCCTGATGCCACCACCAACTCTAAAACCTGAAAGGAAGCTCTCGGTCACCAGCGTCTGCTCTAGCACCCCGAAATATGTGGAAATGCCTAAGCTACTCCACAAAAAGGCTGGTGGCCAAAGCCACCATGAGATCTGCTGGAGTCTGTACATGCCTGAAAAGGAAAACCACTGTCTCCAGCCAACCCTCTACTGCCTGAGGGTGTGGCTCACCACTGAACCTCAGTGATCCCTGCCACTGGAACTCACGGAGCACGCTCAACCTGCACATAAACATAGCCTTCTCCATTGAAGCTGTCTATTGTTCAACAGGTGGGGGTGCTGCTACTAGCCCACCCGGAAAAAAGGGGCTCACACAATGGGTTCTGTAATGTGGCCTCATAGCTCACTGGGTCGTCGTCAGGAACCAAAGCTGGTATCCTGGTTGGCTTTCTTCGCTGGAACATTCTGAATATTATCATGGAGTGCCGTGGTCTGATGAGCATATATGTATACACCAATATCAACGATGGGGAGATGACTCAAGAAGTATAGTCAAAGACTCAATCGTATGTGATGCACTAACCAATTTTCCCTGCAACAAGTGTCTCAGCATGCCAAGTCGACAAGCATGTTATCATGGTCCAGGTGAATGGATATGTCGGCCGCCGCACCATCACTGGAATCCCTGGACTCAGAGCCTCTCTCGAGACACGTTAACACTGTTGTCCTAAATCCCAACCAATTCATTTTTAGGGACGCCAGCACAATGCCCCAAGGAACGAACCTCCTCTGATACCACTTTGTCACGACCCGACCCTACCCGATCTCGAGCCTCAACTAACCCAAGCCCACCTCCATAGGCCAGGGGCTGACAACCAACCTCTAAGTCACAATGACATGGGGAGGCCTTTTTCTAAGTACATGTGCACACACACGCAGCACACTCAATGAAAAAGTGCATAGTAAAAGAGAACATACAAGGGAAACTACTATAAATAAACCACAATGTGGATCGACCTCTAAAAGTACAAAGTACAAGATGAAGGTTACAGAAAAAGAAAAGGGAAAAAACACGCGCCCAACCAGAAATGTGCCACAACCCAACAACAGGTAAACAAAAAGTAAAACAGCTAGAAGGCTCCTCCACCTGGAACCTGACTCCGACCACCACATGTGGTCCACACTCTTGAACTCCTAAGCTCCATTGAAGTCACAACCAACCTGTCTGTCGTATGTAAGGGCGCACCAAGTTCCGGAAAAGCCCAAGCAGGGGTGAGTATAAAAATACACAGTAGGATACACCGAAGTCTCGAGGGAGAAACAATGTAGGTAATGAAGGGTGAGCAGCAGAGAGATCATGGAAAAGTAAAGGAGTGCAATAGAAAGTACAGTAAAGAGTACAGTAGAGAGTCCAGCTCAACCCAACAAGAGGAAAAGAGGCAGACTCTTCCAGACAAAAGGAGCTAGAAATGCTGAGAAGATGAACTTCTCGTCGAGTCTTCGCTACCTATAGCAGGATAGTAGACTCGACCAACCACAAGAATATAGACACAAAAATCACATGGAATACCCCGCACGTCTTCACCTCTCTTGGAAGGAGAGTAACCAAACCAATGAAGTCGGTACTGGAACAAGGTATATACAAATACATATGCTCAAAAAGATGCCCGAACAAGGTCGTAAGGGGATCTCCATCCCATAGCTTAGCCCAAGAATGTGATTTGCCTACAGTCCCAGAAGTAAACACCATAAATGCACAGCATCCCGCACATCTACCCTGAACTGCATGTCAAAGGGCTCAAATCACCACACCTCGACACTATCCGGTTTGGGCGGCACTGTCTCGCCCACACGGTTTTAGTTCGCATATCAAGGATGCGTCTCAGTGGGGAAAAGCACCCCTCGTACTTGAGAGTTCTAGGTTAAGTCAAAACACACCTCGTCACTTCCCCACAATCGAGAGGTCTCCTCAAAGTCAAGGTTGTCACATCACCGACACATAAAAACAAGGTTCCCACACTGGTAGTCACGAAGTAAAGCTATAGACTAGCCTCATATAAAGGACTGAGTCTGAACAACCAACGGGTGACCCACTGCCCAGCCCTGCTCGAGGGTAATTCATAATAAGATATCTGGTGACCCACTACCCAGTCCTGCGGGAGGGTAAACCCTAATACATCATCAGTTAACCCACTGCCCAGCCCCGCTAGAGGGTAGACCCGAAATAAGTCAACAGGCGACCCACTACCCAGCCTTGCTGGAGAGTAGACCTGGAACTAGATGACGTGCGACCCACTTCCTAGCCCTACTGGAGGGAAGACCCTAAGAGGTCTTCAAGTGACCCACTACCCAGTCTCTACTAGATGGTAGACCATAAGTGGTCGTCGGGTGACCCACTGCCTAGTCTCTGCTAGAGGGTAGACCCTAAGTGTCGGGTGACCCACTGCCCAGTCTCTGCTGGAGGGTAAACCCGGAACTGCTCTGGCCATCCCTACTGGATGCTACAATACTGGCCAACCAAACACGGAGTGGGTATCGTGCATCCACCTGACATTGGAACCAAACCAGGGGAAACCACTCATCCTTGCTGATCAAAAACTGAGAACTGAGGGACCATCTACATCGTGAGAGGTCAAAAGTACACAAAACAGAACTCGGCATGCACATGGGCCCACACGACGTGTGGCCCCATGTTAACCCCAACCAAGCGTACAAACATTCTCACGTACAACCATCCACATGTACCTCCTAGCGTTCTCATATACTCCCAGAGTATGTGACGTCTCCAGATCAAAGGCTATCATGCACACAGCACCCCAACGTCAACGTGAAGGGTTTAAACGTAACTTCACCAACTTTCCACCTCATCGGCCTAGGCACGGACAACCACATCTCATTAAGCATTTACTCCACTCACATGGGAGAGCATGCGATCACACACCAAGGGTTCTTTGCAGGCATCGCAGAAGGAACCACTACTGGTACACTGCCACGCTTCCACAATTAATAAGATCACGTAAGAGTCTCTTGACAACCAAATGGATCATACCGTTGTAATCCTTGTAGAAAAACAAGTGAGATCGACTACTTACTCTCCTCAAATGGATATCCGGTGGAAAATTCCCCAACACCACCTCATGACCGAACGATGTCCCGTGATCCCAAGCCTCGGCCCCGAAAACAGTCGAGCACATCGCACCATCGTGATACCCTTGGGAAAACACGTCAAAAGGAGTACTCAATTGAGTGGAAGGGATATCTATAAAAAAAGATGAATTTCGGCGCACCGCAGATGAGCGGTACTACGTGGGACCCACCTCCCAGTCCTGGAACACAACGAACGGATCGCACCGTTGTGATCCTCTAAAAAAATTAATCAAGATAGACTAATCACTTGTCCAAAATGGACATCCGGTGATAAAGCTGGAAATCACTGTCAACTCCCAAAACGGACCTCGTGGGGCCCGCACCATCTTGGGGAATTAGAGTGGGCAGACTGCGCCAATGAAATTCCCTCGGAAAAACATCTAGAATCGACTACTCGCATGCCCCAAACGGAAGCCCGATGAGAAAGTCTCTAAACGCTGCTCGCAGCTCAGAAGACGGGTCGTGGGGCCGATGCCTCAACTCCGGTTTTGGCACCCAAAACCACACTGGAAAACTCCACCTCGACACCAGGGTCCCAACGTCGCTGACGGTGATCAGAACTGACGTCGAACTCATCCGCGCCGTCCAAAAAAAGAACTCCCAGGATAACGCCAACCCACATTACGGGAGTATCGCGCCACTGGGGCCTTCGTCCCGGGATTCAAAAATCCTCAAGACAATCTGAAAAGGTTCTCCTTGAAGCGTGGTCCGCGCAACCCCAAACAACACGCGAAAGGGACGTCCGTAGCAAAAGAAACAGGTGCCCAATATTTTATTTTATTTTATTTATTATTATTTTTAAAGGGGAAAACCTCTTTGGGCCCGTCCGGCCGGTCTGCCCCGCTCGGCCCGTCCCGCGCCAACCGGACTTGTCCTCCACGGCTCTCCACGGGCCACGTCCCCACCTCCCCACTCGGCCCCCGTGGCTGGTCTCATTCCCCACAGTGACGCGCATTACGAGTGTCGCGGTCGCGCCGCACGGGGTCACGCGCCTCGCAGCCCCCTCCCCCTTTTGCCCTGCGCCAACGGCCACCACCGGGACCCTGCCTGTCATCGCCCTGAAGCCAACCGAACCGAAACCTTGGCATGCCCGGCTACCTCCGCTGGCCGCTAGCCTGACCGAGCCACCTCACCTAGCCGGGAACCACCGCCGCCGCCCGGGGAAAACTGATGGACCACCGTCCCAGCTCACTGAATCACCCAAAAACCACCGGACAAAAACCAAAACCCGTTGATCTTCGGCGGAGCACTGCGGTCACCTCGGTGCTCGGATTTCCGATCCGGGATAGGCGACAGGATGCTTAGAAAAACTACTATGCAACTATGGGCTTTGATTTCTAATTCGATGGAAAATACATGCTGGAAAACGAGTTCAAAGGTAAGTGTGGAATTAAAAACGGAACATAACCTCCAAACTCGAAGGGCGTAGCCCGAAGCTTCACGTGGGGTTCGCTAGAGCTTCCTCGCCAGAGCCGCCTCACCGGAGATATATGAGAGGGAGGGGAAAGCTCCTTGGTGTGTTCCTTCTGCCAGGGGGTGCAAAGGAGAAGGTAAGGGGGCGTTGGTTTAAATAAATTAATTAACATTTTAATTAATTTAATCTTTAATTTTTAACCTGCATCCGAAACTCTCAACGGGGTCGAGGTTAAGCCTCCCCTAGGGTAAACAGCACCTCCCAAGCACAAAAGTGGTCTCATAATTTCAATCTGAGGCACCGTTCAAAAGTTGCAACAACCGCGCCCGAGGCCGCCAAATTATGAAAATGCCATTTGGGCCATTTTTCACTATCGGCCCGCACCCGCAAAACTTATACAGCTCATAGGGTAAACGGCATGCTCTAAACTCGACGGTTCCCTCTCTTTTCCAATATGAGTCACCGTTTAAGAGATACTTGATTTAATCTGTAAAACAAACAAATTAATTAATTAATTTTTCCATTTAACATTCCGAGAGCGGGCGAGGGGTCCAAGCATCCCATGCCGACATGTTTTATGTCGTGCCTAGGGTAAACACCCCATTTGGGACCCATCCATACAATCGGATCTCTGATAGGGACCACAATTTATGAGTTATCCCATTTATTTGGCGTCTCCAGTGTGAACGCACAGAAAATTAAATTCCGGAAACTCTGGGGCTCGGAATTGCACATCATCTGAAGGCATTGATCTGGAATAACCTCAAGAAATTTCCAATGTCTTTCGAAGCAAAAACTGTGTTCTTACAATAATCATCATCCTCTACCATAAAATCACTTCTTCTATTCATTTATGAATATGAGATCCATATATACTTGTTCAATGTACCCAATGTGAAAATACTTTTGGTACACCTCTTAAGTATTTAAGAGAATCACAATCTTCTCAAACACAAACTGTTTGAAGGATATTCCATACTAATCATAAAATCATGTATTTCATTGACTTCTTAAAATGTTGTCACAAAGCCTCAATCTTTAACACATGTCTTGGAAGATATCATAAATTCAATAAACATCAGAATTGACATGGAGAATGATCAATCATGAAAAGAATTACATATGACATGAAATCTAATTTCATTTGATGAATTTTTATTATAAAAGTAACATTAGATTTGTAAAAACTTAACCATAGTCAATGTGGACTCTTCACTGATTCAATAACATTACTTTATTCATCACCATGACAATCATCATCAACACTATGATCATTACACATATTGACACAATATTGAAAACCAATGAAACATTGTTCCCAAAAATGTTCCCCTTATAACTATTATTTTTAATATACCCTAGGCACACTTTATAAGATTCTATAAGTGTTCCAGTTGTTTCTCCCCCTTATTGGCAACCAAATTCAAAGGTTATGTGGGGACGGTTCAAAAACAGGTTCTCCTCCATTTAAACAATATATTCTTGAATATTATTGAGAGAAGGAGGATTTCATATCATACACATATATAATATACTTTAGTAATCAACTCTAATTCTATTTGTGATAACCTTGTTCAGAAAACATGAGAGATATGACCAATGTTTTCAATGTTGTCCATAAACAACAATTCATGTGTAATCATGATATGAAAGATTAAATTCTTATCTAAGGGGATGGAAATTTGTAGATTTATCGATGAGATGTTAAATCTTTTACATACTTCAACAAACATATTAAAATTTTAAAATGAAAAGATAAATATCCTGCATTATTTCGTCTTTTCATCAATTAAGCACTCCCGCTTAATTGAATTTGTACGTAAAATTAAGAACAACGGAGGAATGGTTTATTAGAATACCTCTAGTATTAACTTCAAGAGATGTTATGAATTTGAATAATTTCCATAAAATAATCCATGATATCAACACCTTCATATTTTCGCCCCTTATAGGGGATTAATCCATTTGATATAACATGTTTGAAAATATCATCAGATAATATTCATGATATTCATGTAAATAATCTTCCACTATAGATCATTCCATGTAATTATCAAATCCTGAATAATCTATCCAACTGGTTTTTAAACATGTTTTTATTTCAAATCTCATCGTGAAAATGTCCACCACCATCAATTACCTACAATTTATGCACACCCATACAATAAAAGTATAACATATGAAGATGGAACACATGTAACTTCTTAATAAAAAAACATGGTTGAGAATTTCCACTATACCCATGAACACCTTTCTTTGTAGATATAATGTTCCTTGTACTCTTCATGCTGGTGTATCCACTCCATTTACCATTTTTACCTTTCATTTTCAGCATGGAAACTTTACATCCATTAACGTTTTTCTTGTGTGGATTGTTTGTTCTTAATACTACTAACAGTGAATTAGATTCCACTGGTTCATGATTTTCAATTTTCATCATCTCCATTTGAGCTGGTAGGACAGTTATAATATTTTTTCATTAAGTCCATCATAATTTAATATTACCCAAAATACGTGTGAGACAATTGAGTTGTCATGCATTTACAACCTCTCATGAAATTTGAATTATTTTTCATGTGGAATAATTTGTTTCCTCTTTTACTTAGACTTAACTGGTACTTATTCTTTAAAAAAATTCAATTATCTAGTAACATGGACCTTTTATGTTCAAATGACTAAACAATCATTTGTAACATTTTATGTTCTAGGGATTCCACATGGATTCTTCCATGCTTTCATGTTACCTTTCTTAGGAAACTTATCAAAATCATCTTCATGAGTTCATTCAATAAATCCTATCTTCTCAGGGATTGATTCATTTTTTAATTTCTTCTTTATTCTATTCATATCAATGGATTGTTTGAAGATATACATGGTATGAAATTTCTTTCCACTGTAAAAGCATATTGTTCTTGGTTGAGATGATAGTATTAAAATTCAGGTCAAACTTTTTCTTGGAAATTATTTCTTACACTATTTTAATAACCTTGTTGTTTTTCATATTCAAATGTAATAAATTTCAACTATTTCTTCCTTGTCATGTATTTTTTGTTGTCTTTTCTTCTTATCAACATATGTATGATGCATGTATGGAATAAACCAACACTCATCATAACTATAAAAAATTATATTTCAATTATCGTAGAATATTTCAAGTTATTCAAATATATTCTTGATAGGTATATTTATCTCCATATATTTATTCTAATTTTGTATTACAGTTCGCTTCATTTCATAACATCTATATTCCTTGAATGAAGGCCTTCGATAATTTTAATATATTAACACATTATTCTATCAATCATTGGACTGATGCACAAACATCCAACAACACCAACAGTATCCAATAAATCTATATCTTTTTCTCATAGTATCTATCTATATATATTTAGTGCATTTATGTATTTTGGATTTCCTTTATATATTTAGAGCATACATTTATTGTTAATTCATAGAAATCATTATAGTATCCACCCCTGATGTTTTGATGGATGTATGAACATATTTAGCTGTCTATATCTTCCCAGATTTTAGATTTGAACTTATACATGGAGATGAAACTGCATTAGTAGAATGATAAATAACTAGGTTATGGGATACCATCTTAATATAGGATGTTTACATTATATTAGAATATGTTTTAATACTACTTTGGTAATCATAGTCCTCAATGAAAACATGAGTGGCATCAACTCTTCTTCCAGTTGTTTTGTATGTTCCAGCTTGACGTGATGGCTAATTCTTCAATTTCACCTCCAGCTCTAATAAATTCATGTTGAGGGAGTTATTCTCATCCTCAAATGATATTTTTTTACTTTCCCAACTATCCTTCAGTAGTATTATTTTTTCTTCAAGCACATTTATTAATTATTTCAAATAAATTTAAATCTCTTTTACTTTGTTTGATTTTTCATCCAGTGGAGAAGCATTAGAAACCATAGAAACTTTGTGAAAATTTTCAAATTCATTGAATGATTCTAAAAATCAAATCATAAAGAAATATTTTTCACAAATATTTCCTAACAATTCATCATAAAAATTAGAAAATATTTCATTATAATGAGAAATTATTTCTTCCTTTTCTTTCAAAGGATTTGTAAGCGTGTTGGATATACCAACCCTTTTAGACAATACCTATTTCATGGAAGTTGCTTCTTCTTCTAGCTCTATTTTTTCATCTCGAAGAACATTAGTTATTGTAGAAATATGTCTTGAAACTTATCTTGGAATATTATTCAAATGTTATTTGAGTGCAGTCTAGAGATCATTGATTGATCTGCCATAATAACCACTTGAACAAGATTTATAAAAAGAGTCATAATAAAAATGTAATTATCACATGTTGTACCTTCTAAATTTCCATGAGTAGAAGGTTTCACCCCATTATTTTTACAATTAACCTTATCTACCTTGGGTGTTTCTTCTTTATATTCATCTGAGTCTTGGAAAATAATTCCATTTGAGGTTTCTCAATCATTTCATAAAATCGTCAATTCGTAAAGACCCCCTTGGATATTTTATAGGTGACATTCACTCTGATTCTAATTTATATCCCCAAATCTATGTGAAATCACTATTAGGGGCATGGGGTGAATCAGGTATCCATTTAGACTTTTTACAAATTGATTTTTTTTCAATTAAATTTGTATGGATATTTAAATCCATGATGTAATCTTGTTATTTCTATCATTATTACCTTTAACGGTGCTATAAATTCAAATGCACTAAACACAAGGATTTATATGTTTGGTTAAAAAGAACTAATCTTTATTGTGTTGGTTATTCTCCCAACAAATTTTCTTCACTATAATCGTTGAACAATTACAATGGTCGATATAGAGTAACATTGTATCTCTCTTGAGTCCCCCAATTGTTTCTTTATACTTCATCTTATAGTGTTACCCAAGTCTCACTTTCCTGATCTAGAGTCTCACTGATGACTTATTCTCCAAAATCTCACAAGATACTCCATCTTCTTGAATCACAAGAGAAACATACTCCTTTTAATGATTTTGATTCACTGTAGATTGATATTATGAGAACCCCCCATGAGCTAAGTGAATCAAACATTCCATTATACCTTTTCAATAATCTTCAACATCCTTTTGGTAAGGTATGTTGGCCTTGCACAATAATTGAGATCACTTATGATGATCAATAATCTCAGTGCAATAGTGCCTGGGAAATTCATCCATCTTATGATGAAGACCCTACCACACATAGATGTGTAAAAGGGGTGCACAAAAATAAATCAAGAAAATAATATTCAAGAATCATCTTGCACAATATCAGCACTATCTATCTACATCAATTCTAAAATACTATCAACTTGGGTATATGATCTTCAATAAATATGCCCAGCTTTAGTCTCAATTCAAGTATACATCATCCATGGGTTGCATGATATCTAAAATTCTATTTCTTATATCTCAATTTGTTTTCAAACATTCATGAGTTTATGAATTATTTATTGCATGTATGAAATGTTACTTTTCAACAACAACACACATTATTCTTATATCAATATATTAGTTTGAATGAGTGTGTCTGATGCATTTTCACTTTCACTACACTCATGTTTTCATCTTCCTCAATATGAAAACAAAATTACTTCTTCATTGGTTATTTTCACACACACAAATGTTGTATTGTTTCAGTTCAATATATGTTTGTTCTTCTTGTGAATGTACTTCTTTATAGAAGCTTCTCAATGTCCACTTATCACACACAAGATGGGATTCTTCAAATCTTTTATATGAATTCATGTAAACCCATAATGCACTTCAACACTTCTTTAAAAGAATTCACGCATGCACACTATCCTATATCAACTCTACTTCTCTCATTATCATGCAAGTAATATCATGGGTTTCTTAAATGGATCCACATGCGTACAAACAAGAATGTTCTATCAATTATCAAGAAATATCAATTTTCACTAAACAAAAAACCCTAAAAATGGTATATCATTAACATGTGAACAAGAGGTTGATCTTCTTATCTTCATGTAATTGAAGTTTCATGGATCTTCTTCTTTATGCAAGAGGTAAACATGTTTTTATGTATTGGATGTGTGATCCCTCTTCACATAGAGTGTGTTAAAGATCTCCCTCTCTCCTAAAAAATAAATACAAGGGTGTTTAACGCACCTTTTGTGTGCCCACGAGTCTTATACACACAACTAGTATGGTTTATGGAACTCCCTTTTTTGCAATCATCGTTCAAGTGTGTGTTGCACTTGTCGAAGGCCCATGGTATTAATTGATCCTTTGTGTAGAGAGAAAAATATGGTGTGCTCTATTTTTGAGATACACTACCACATGAAGAGTTACGAATGGAAACAACATTCCTCAGCTCATGGATTATCTTTTTATATGCAAAGATGATATATTTTTCACACTCAAATCCACCATGATATTCCACGTGGATAAATTCTCTGAATGCTCGAGGTCTTTAGAATTTTAAAAAATCAAAGCCACGATTAAATGATATGGTGATAATTGTAGGATATTCCTTTTGAACACAAACTTCTTCTTTGTGGTGTTTTCCTCACATGAATGCACATGAAAACATCTCTCTATACATCGGACGGAGCGTGCGGCCTTGAAATCATTATTTTCTCCTTTCCATTAGTGATATTAATGTTTTGTTGTGTGAATTAAATTTTTATTTCATGCATCGAATCGTGAAATCCATATGATCCTCTTTAAATTAATTCTCTAATAAATGGTGGCAGAGAATGTGATCGTGGAGGCTTTTCTATGTCTCCAGTGTACTGGAATGTTCTATGAATGCATAATGTGATAAGAGGAAGAAGACGATTGCATGGAATCTACTCGGCTGTTGGATCAGAATAGATCGGATATAGATGGTGTGGATTAGATCACATGATTCTTAATTAGACATGCAACCACGATCTCATGTGAGATCAGATAGATGGAAGGAATTGCTTCCAAAATTTTAGATGATTAACAGTGATCACATCCATTTTTCACACATCAAATACAATGTGTGGGTAGCATTTGGTATATCAATCAAGTATCACCACCCACATCCCTGATTACTCCTTCCCCCTCCACGGTACAACCCTGTAATGTGTTTTTCCTACGGGTGTTCTGTTGGCACATTCTATGCTTCCTCTGTGATCTTGGCACTTCATTGGATCACCCATGCACCGCTCTGGGTATGTTCTAGTGTTCCCCATGATCTCCACAACTAAAGCTGAACCATTCTAGCTAGCTGGTAGGGGGAAATACCATATTCACACTCAATGGTTCGAGCCACATCCCTGGCTGGCCAAGGTCCATATTTTTTTTATAAACCCCATATACACACTTATAAAAACCAAATTATTCATTTAATGGAATTGAACATACTTATAATTATAATAATAATCATCCAAAACCATCAGCTCACTTCTTCTATTCTTTTAGAAATACGAGTTCCAAATGCAATTATTCAATATAGCCAATGAGAAAACCCTTTTGGCACACCTATTAAGTATTTAAGATCAACATAATATTCTCAAACACAAACCATTCGATGGATCATTACGTCTCATCATTCAATAAAGTACTGAATGGCCTTCTTTAAATGTTTTCACAATGTATCATTCATTGACACATGTCTTGGAACCTATGACTAGTTCAAAAATCTTCTAAATTTACATTAAAAATGATCAAGAATGAAAATAATGACATTTAACATGACATCCAATTTAATTTAATAAATAGTGATTATTGAAGTAAAATTATATTTGTAAAAGCTTCACCATAGTCAATGTGGGCTCTTCACTCAGTCAATAACATTATATTAAGAATCACCCCTTCAATTATCACCCCTTATTCAATCATTACACATATTGACAACAAATTAAATTTTATGACCACCAAAAAGGTTATAAAACACCAACATTATCGAGGAAATCTAAAAAATATCTATTATTCTATTTCAAAAAACATTTTTTTGGAATATAGTGAACTATACAATTGTTTGATTCTTTTCTTTTTGACGTAAACTATGAAAAATTATTCTTATACAACCACCTCAATTTTCATTACAAATTATATATAATGAGAAATCACCATCTATTAATATAATTCTATTAAATACATTTATCATTATTATGGAGTATAATTTATACATAATAAACATAATTATTTTTATAATAAAATGTAATAAAAATACAAATATGTATTTATTTATTTCTTCATCATAGTCCCAGAAAAATTAAAATGATTATATTCAAGTGTGTATGTTGTTTATATCTCCACTTCATTTATAAGGTGTTTACAATTATACCCAATTTAAAATTAAAATAGGTACAATCTAGTTTTATCTTCAACATAAGATCACCATGAAAATTTTCAATGGGGGTAATCTTGTTAATGTGTTTTTGGAAAATGTGTCCACGACTTCAATAACAAAACTAATTATACTACTTGGTATTTATGTATCATTGAATTTATAAATTTAAAACATAAATCAAGTTATATTTTGTTAAAAATAATCAGGATAAAATATGAACATATATTTATATTTATATTAAGAACCATCTTTTTTAAAATCTATTTTAAATCGTCCTGATAGTGTTAGCAATTTCTAAGAAAATTAATCTTCAACCCATCAATATAAAAGGTGTTAATTGATTTTATCATGTCCTCTCCAATATCCAGTGATCCAACCCCATTAGTTTGATGTGACCCATAAATTTATACTTTTATTTATTTTTATGTTAATATTTTAATTTATTTGATAATATTTATGGCATTTTTCATTTGTTAACACATCTATTATGATGAATGGGTAGACACTTATTTTATAAATATTTTTATACAACTTATTTAATAATGGATGGTTCCTTTAATAACACAATTTTTTTTGTAATCACTTGATTATAAAAATTCCTAATCATCTATAAAAATAATTTGGTAATAAAAAATTATTCAACATGGCATGTTTGGTCTCATCATTTAAAAAGTTACATTGATATATGAACTTATTTTCCATAATTACCTCAAGAAAGTTTTATTTATTCTAAAATTATTATCATTGATTAGGATATATCCCCTTAATATCCTAACAGAAAAATATTATATGGTCAATGAAATAATTTTTATTAAAAAACTTTTTTAAATGATTGAATTCACAACAATACATGTAATTTATATAATCTTTATATACTTTTCCATTACAATTTTTATGTTTATATAATAGTGTGTGCTATTCTATAATATTTGTGTGTCTTAATTTTCGTCCTTTTTAGGAATGAAATTTCTTATAAATTTTTAGAATTTATCTTTTCTCATCAATAGTATTCATTAAAATTTTCATCCCACAATTTATCTTATATTTCCATTTCAAAAAATATTTTTTATAATTGTTTTTATTTTTTGATTATCATTTATTTACACATAGCCCCCAATTCAGTTTACATAAACATAAAATTAGACTTTATTTACACATCCATTAAATTTTACTCATAGGAATTTTCTTTTCTAGTCATCACAATCATCACTCATGACACTTCACATTGACAATTATTTAACTTATTGAATAGACCACTCAAATTCAACATTGATTTTTTTCAAAATGAATTCTACTTCCAATTTATCTTATTCATCTCTTTTGACATATTTTTCAATATAAATCAATTTATATTACATTTTAACTTATTTTGGACTGTTCAACTTCATTGTAAAATTAAATGATATTTAATGTTAATTATGACCACCGGGGTCTTTTACTACAAAATTATACATAATTTATTACATGAACATAACTTGATACAACATAGAATATCGAGAGGCTAGTGTCTATGGTGCTTAGGATCATTAAATAACAACTTAAAACATGAAACATAAAACATATTTATTGAAAATTTCCTTTACATAACCACTACATTCCCTTATACTTTTCATTTCATGGGTTAACATGAGGACATGCATAAGAAAAAGGTGAGCTACAATGCCCAGTAAGAGAATAAACATGGAATAACATGAGGAATACAATATATGTTAGAAAATAGGTATATCAATAGATCACAATAGAACCATAAACATAAAGGAATGATAATGCATGATAATAATAACATGGAAATGTGGCAACAACTATTTACATGGAATTAGCATGAGCCAAGTCTCATTACACATAGAGCATGAGTAAAACGTCATTTCACATGAAGCACAAGTAAACCCTCATTGAACGTTAATTAGAATAATTCTATACCCATTTAGCATAATTTATCATCATACAATACCCTTCCAAATGTATTGGAGCACAATCATGGAACACCCTTCTTAAACATTTCATTTCATGTATAAGTGTGCCATATGGATCATAAAACATTGAATCATTCAACACAATCATTTAAACCATGATAAACGAATGTGGAATACGTACATTAAAATCCTTAAAAAATAAGTAAATGTGCATAATGGTGAATAACCTTGATAGAGAAATGGGCATGGTATTCACTACACAATGAATTTGGCTTGGAATGACAATGTTTAATTTCAGTAGCATAACGACATGACATAAGAAATCATAAAAATGGTTGATGAGAGAGAATGGGGTGTCTCATCATATTTACATGACACAGATAGTAATAGTTTCATATAGATACACGATGTAGAGACCCAAATCTTGACGTACATTTACATTACATTACATTTGCGGAATACTTAGTACATAACAAAAACACACACACAAGGATCGTAATAGTTTACTGTCTTTGGAAACTCGAAATATAATCTTCTAATCCTGTTGAAAGATCTTCAACATCTCCCATAAATATCTTCTTTTTTTATACCTAAAACCTTTATTTATATCCTAGGGAAATGTAAACATAAAAGGGTGAGCTCAAATGATCAGTAAGGGTAAACAAAAAAAATATCAATCACATCGTATACACAAGCACATAACTTTTGGGAATCTTAACCTGAAAAAGAGAGCATAATTTCATAACATGGGATAAATCATGGCAGTGAAATGTAATCACAATAATCATAACTTAAAACATGAAACTTTGTGGCATACACACATAATCATAGAGAATCATTTCTTTTTAGTCAAGACTCATTTCCAAGACTATCTTAGTGGACAAAGTCCCTTTCTGAACCGAGTCACCCTCATTTCAGTCCTGTTTCACTGAACCGGTATAACCTACCGTTCCAGCCATGTCTATCTCATTAGATATAAAATCTTTACCCAATGAATTGGAGGGAGATATAGGTCCCACCCATCTCATAATGAAACCATTCTTATGTGTTCCACAAAATCATAAACCATACATCATAGCATAACCCATGTAATAAAAATGGGATTCTTAAACAACATGACATCATAAAACAATTCATATAAGATAAAGTAATTCATAAAAATAATTCCATCACAGCATAATCAAATCAATTTAATAATAGGGATAAAAACAGAACCCTATATTATCTGAGATGGAAAATAATTTTGATAAAACACTTGAAATGAATTCTTGAGAAAATATCCTTTCTTCTTCAAAAACATTTTTCCTTTCTTAACATGTCATACAACTTTAAACTAAAAGATGTTGATTAAAAATAAACATGAAAACTTGTAAAGGAAGCTTCTTGGAAATAATGTTTTAAAAATCCATTCATGTCGTATATGTTAAAAAACATTCTTCTCATACTTTTGTCGAAAAAGTCAAAAAGTACCTCGAACGAAAAAACGACAAACGATTCCTTTCATATCTTTTACAAAAAACTCACTGAAGGGTAAAATTGTATTTAAACAATTGTAGGTGGATGGAAATAATATTACATATTGAGGAATCATGGATGTGGATGATAAAATACACCCCAGTATATTCCAAAGTATAAACAATCTCGGATAAAAATGAGATTGTGATATTTCTCTTACCTTAGGTCTGATTTTCTTCGTAAGTGTCCGAACCTCCTCTTCTTTGAAGCGCCTTTTTGAGACCTCCTCTTAGGGCACTAAAATTGGTCTTTGAGGAAGACCAAAACCTCTAGGATGTTTCTAGGGAAGTGGAGAAGAGAATTTGGCAGGGGTTGGCCGAGATTGAAGGCTCAAAGTTGTGTGAGAATGAGAGGGAGGAGGTGCCCTTTTATAAGGGATGAGAGGGGCACCTTTGGAATTCTTAAAAATATTAATTTATAATAAATCTATCCCCACTTAAAAACCTCCAAAAATGACTCATATTCGAAGATTATATGATATAGGGTTGTAAGATAATCAACCAATCAAATTTAGACATGTTTTGATCTTATTATAAACCTTATCATTTTTATTTATACTTATTTAATCTATTTAAGTTTATTTGTGGTAATAAAATTATAAATTTTAAATTATAAAAAATAATTACTTATTTGTTGTGAATTTTTCCATAATTGTTTACTTTATAAAATTATAGACCATATAAATTTAAATTTATAATTTTTAAATATTTTTGTGATTTTTAAAAAATTTATAATATGTTATTTTTATAAAATAACAATAGTGTCAATTTTGACACTATTCATTTATTTGAATTTAAATAAAATATATACAGAAGATATGTTCAAAATAAAAGCTTTAATATATTAATAAAAGGTCATATGTATATATAAAATTAGTGGATCACATTAAATAGTTCATATAATATTTATTTTATTATTTTTAAAACCATTTATTTGGTTTATCTCTTAATAAAATAATTAGTACATCATTTTTGTATAATTATTTAATATACTTATTTGTTGCATAAAAATTTAAAATAAAATACTATGATGAAGATAAATATATTACCTTTCATAATAATACTTTTACTAGAATTTATCATCTTAAAATAACAATATTTAAATTGTTATATTTATTAATTTATGAAGGTGACAACTTTGGAATCATTTAAAATAAAATAATGTATGTGTCATAATTGCTTGTATAAGACTCCAAATGGTCAAATATTCGACCATTGGATGATTATAGTTTCAATTTACATGAACAATAAGTTTTGGTCAGGGTTTTGTGCCTTTAATGGTCACTATTAGTTTAATAAAAACTATATTCTTGATTTTTCACTAGATAAATAATTTCTGCATCACTATTGTGTCACGATTAATGATAACTATTTAATCCCAAAAAATTCCAAATAAATTCTCATGATGTAGATAATTTTTTTAGCTTTCTAGATACTATTAAGGTTCGAAGTTTTATGATGTTTATCACTAAGTTAAAATTATTATAATTATAAGATTTAAGAAACTGACATGTTGTCACTTCTTTGGTTTTAATAATAATTAAATTATTTTCATGGTAAAAAGTCCATAAAATGAATCTAATCCGACCCTTAGTTGATTTGGGTTTACTTTTATCCATCGAATAGAATTTTGGCATGTGTTAGGGTAATTTTATAATATTATATTTACCCTTAATTACTCGATTTACCTTTAACTATAGTAAATAAAATTTACCATAGTTACTATTCATAATTCTCAAAAATAAAAAGTATCCTATTAACATAATTTAGACCCACTAATTCCAAATATGGAATCCATTTTTTAAAATTAAATACACAGAAGTTACAGAAATTAAATTAAAATTAATCTCGTTGTCGAATAAAAACGGGTTTTTGTTTAAAACATTGCAAAAGATTGAACTGATTTAACCTAAGAATTAAAGGTAAAATCAATGCTAATGACATAAATTATATTAAATGGTAAAAATATATTCTATTTATACTTTAAAACCATTAAATATTATAATTTAACCACATAAGATATTATGATGAAAAAAGTTGTTTTTAATTAAAATATAGCGTGTTTTTACTATTCATTAAAATATGAAAGTTATCGGAAAAATATAAAAACTTTCTCTAATGTAAATTTTTACATCCTGATTCAAAAGAAGAATTTTATTTTGTCAAATTGAACATATAAACATGTCAAAAACTATATTTAAAGTGGGTGCGCCATCAAAAGGCGACAAAACTCCATTTTTTGAAAAATACTTATTTTACCCGAAAAAATTATTTTGTTCTTATAACATGTTCTAGAAAATGTGTAAGATGAATAATAATGTTATAAAATTCAAAATTTAGTTAATACTATTCATAACGGCTAGTTCATGACAATATTATAATAATATATCATTGTTTATTAAAACCCGGTATTGCGTACAACACACGCTATCGAGGAAGGTCGTGATTGCGTGTAATGCAAGCCAAGTCAGGGTTGCGTGTTGTAAATGAATCCTTCGTTGTTTCGTATAACAGAATCCAACCACATTTCATTTATACATTTAATATATATATATATATATATACTCAATGTTGCGTAGAATAACTATTATCAAAATTGTGTGTAACACGGTCCAAGACTAGTGTTGTGTATACTGCAAGAAAATACGGTGTTGCGTATAGCGCAAGGTAATATTGGTGTAGAATACAACACAAGACATTAATGAAATTAAAATAATATTTTTCATAAAATCTCGGGGTGTTACATTCTACCCCCCCTTATAATGAATTTCGCCCTCGAAATTCGTCAGGGTTATAAATGGTTTACTATTTGAAAGTTTCTTTGATAGAAACCCACATCGTAAAAAGGAATACCAAAACTTATCTTTAAAAACTAAAGTATAAAACGTAATGGTTACCCAAGTTAACTAATCACTGGGTATCCACATAGGAGAACATAGTTGAAAATATGGACATGGAAGAGAAATCTAACCATCATGTTCTGATGGAGAGTGGTAAAGGACATGGCTTTGGAAAATCCAAAAATCACAAATCCATAAATTTGTGACGATCTAAGGTACCATCTGATTAATCAGATATAAGAGCACTAGTACAACATTTTTGGTTTTCAAGATCGTTTCCCTAAAGTTGAAGAATTTAAATTAGAATAAATACTTACTTTATTTTGGTACAATCTCACTGTTGTTCGTGCCTTGATCAATTTCCACTTCATCTATTAAATAAATGAAGTTGAATTTGTTATTCGTTTAGTGTTAGCAGATCATGTGATAGAATGATGGGTCATTCCATCTCTTTCAAACAAAAGGTTAGCAATAGTTATAAGTCCATCTTATGGTTAATCGTATATGGTTCCAAAAATGAACTTATACTTCATATATCATACCGCTTAATAAAATAAAACTAGTTTCTACTAACCAGAGACTTCCTGTAGGATAGTGGTAGGCGATAAAGTCCAGTCCCACTTCGGTTGTGGGTTCTATTCCCACAGCCTTGTCCGACGCGATGGGCTGTCGCCCGTCCTGCAGGTTGTCCTTTTTCTAAAACTACATTACTATATCATCCCATCAATAATATCGAAAAAAAGTTCTATCCTTAAACAATACTAACTTATGTCCAACATAATCCATTCCAATCTTTAGGCTTATCCATAAAACATCAGTCCACTCTCATAATATAGTGAAAATGATTACCAGAGATTTAATACCATCGTTGATCCCCATATATCATAAGATATGTCTTGTTGGTTACATTCCAAACATTTAAAGGCCTTAATCATATATTCTCTTGAATACCCATTGAACCATAGTGAAAACTTGAATGCAGTTAAAAGTTAACACTTTCCACATACCAAAATCCTCAAAATTCTATATACTCAAACCATGACATCACTTAGTCCTTATATCAATCATGTGCTCATGAATACTGTCAAACATTTCATTTTCTCTTTATCACTTCATTATGCCCATATCATCCACTTTCCAAAAAATATCTTAATAACCTTTCATTGTTACTCATACCATTCATCATAAACATTCAAAACTTAAGGAAAGACAACAGTGTAACAATCCTTAGATGTCTTTTTATTTTATAGTACAACATTACACTTGATAAACATGTAATCATTCCACTACCTTCTTACACCATTGACCGAGCTTCAACAATTCTTTCATCTCACATATCATTTGTAGTCTCTTCATCATCATCAACAAAAATACTACCCATACGACCATACTGATTCTCTTCATGAGACATTCCCTTAGGGCATTGGTTTGCATAATGCCCGTACATTCCACATATAAAACATTTAACCATTGTTGATGTCGTAGAAATACCATTAACCTCTCAATGGTGTTAACTGAAAATTTTCCATTGCACTTACTGGCTTTTTGTCCTTCTTTTCCACACCCAAAGAATCATCCAGTTCCTTTGAAACATTCTCCTTGATGCCTCTTCCCACATGATTTACATAGGGGAAATTTAACTTTCTCTCCTCTATGATCATCATGAAACTCCATCTTTTTCTTATTAGTCGAGTCAGGAAACTTACCAAATTTTACTTTATTGATCATATTATGACATTGCTGATTCGGCATAATAATAATGGTTGGACTTCCAAATCCCATTTCATTCGATTGCTTATGAAGAATATCATTCCATTTTCCATCATATCCTCCATTATCGTGAATCATCTTGTTTCCATCCATTTTCTAAAACCCAAAAAGAATAGTGTGAGATGCAAAAATCATAATAAAGGGGGAGTAACTTCAATATCCAACATCTTAGGTTAAATTCTATGATCGTTACCGTAGTGCTAGGACTATATCCTATATGTATACTTATCCTTAGGGACATCCCTAGACATACCTTAGAAATATTTCTAGGGATCTCACTATCCTTTTCGCGTCCTAGTTTCCAAAGGTTGACTAAACCTTTGCTCTGATACCAACTGTAGAGACCCAAATCTTGATGTACATTGACATTACATTACATTTTCGGAATACTTAGTACATAACAAAAACACACACACAAGGATTGTAATAGTTTAGTGTCTTTGGAAACTCGGAATATAATCTTCTAATCCTGGTGAATGATTTTCAACATCTCCCATAAATATATTCTTTTTTTTATACCTGAAACCTTTCTTTATATCCTGGGGAAAAGTAAACATAAAAGGGTGAGCTAAAATTCTCAGTAAGGGTAAACAAAAAAAATATCAATCACATCGTATACACAAGCACATAACTTTTGGAAATCTTAACCTGCAAAAGAGATCATAATTTCATAACATGGGATAAATCATGGCAGTGAAATTTAATCACAATAATCATAACTTAAAACATGAAACTTTGTGGCATACACACATAATCATAGAGAATCATTTCTTGTTAGTCAAGACTCATTTCCAAGACTATCATAGTGGACAAAGTCCCTTTCTGAACCGAGTCACCCTCGTTTCAGTCCTGTTTCACTGAACCAGTATAACCTACCGTTCCAGCCATGTCTATCTCATGAGATATAAAATCTTTACCCAATGCATTAGAGGGAGATATAGGTCCCACCC
The DNA here is from genome assembly GCA_963277665.1 of Viscum album. Taxonomy (NCBI): domain Eukaryota; kingdom Viridiplantae; phylum Streptophyta; class Magnoliopsida; order Santalales; family Viscaceae; genus Viscum; species Viscum album. The sequence continues at coordinate 1,774,128,692 of OY728152.1, forward strand.
ATCTCATAATGATACCATTCTTATGTGAGCCACAAAATCATAAACCATACATCATAGCATAACCCATGTAATAAAAATGGGATTCTTAAAGAACATGACATCATAAAACAATTCATATAAGATAAAGGAATTCATAAAAATAATTCCATCACAACATAATCAAATCAATTTAACAATAGGGATAAAAATAGAACCCTATATTATTATATATGGAAAATAATTTTGATAAAACACTTGAAATGAATTCTTGAGGAAAATATCCTTTCTTCTTCAAAAACATTTTTCCTTTCTTAACATGTCATACAACTTTAAACTAAAAGAAGTTGATTAAAAATAAACTTGAAAACTTGTAATGGAAGCTTCTTAGAAATAATGTTTTAAAAATACATTCATGTCGTATAAGTTAAAAAAACATTCTTCGCATACTTTAGTCGAAAAAGTCAAAAAGTACCTCGTACGAAAAAACGACAAACGATTCCTTAAATATCTTTTACTAAAAACTCACCGAAGGGTAAAATTGGATTTAAACAATTTTAGGTGGATGGAAATAATATTACATATTGAGGAATCATGGATTTGGATGATAAAATACACCCCAGTAAATTCCAAAGTATAAACAATCTCGGATAAAAATGAGATTGTGATATTTCCCTTACCTTAGGTCTGATTTGCTTCGTAAGTGTCTGAACCTCCTCTTCTTTGAAGTGCCTTTTTTAGACCTCCTCTTAGGGCACTAAAATTGGTCTTTGAGGAAGACCAAAACCTCTAGGATGTTCCTAGGGAAGTGGAGAAGAGAATTTGGCAGGGGATGACCGAGATTGAAGGCTCAAAGTTGTGTGAGAAAGAGAGGGAGGAGGTTCCCTTTTATAAGGGAGGAGAGAAGCACCTTTGGAATTCTTAAAAATATTAATTTATAATAAATCTAAACCCACTTAAAAACCTCCAAAAATGACTCATATTCTATGATTAGATGATATAGGGTTGTAATCTCATTAACCAATCAAATTTAGACATGTTTGGATCTTATTATAAACCTTATCATTTTTATTTATCCTTATTTAATCTATTTAAGTTTATTTGTGGTAATAAAATTATAAATTTTAAATTATAACAAATAATTACTTATTTGTTGTGAATTTTTCCATAATTGTTTAATTTATAACATTATAGACCATATAAATTTAAATGTATAATTTTTAAATATTTTTGTGTTTTTTTAAAAATTTTATAATATGTTATTTTTATAAAATAACAATAGTGTCAATTTTGACACTATTCATTTATTTGAATTTAAATAAAATATATACAGAAGATATGTTCAAACTAAAAGCTTTAATATATTAATAAAAGGTCATATGTATCTATAAATTTAGTGGATCACATTAAATAGTTCATATAATATTTATTTTATTATTTTTAAAACCATTTATCTGGTTTATCTCTTAATAAAATAATTACTACATCATTTTTGTATAATTATTTAATATACTTATTTGTTGCATAAAAATTTAAAATAAAATCCTATGATGAAGATAAATATATTACCTTTCACAATAATACTTTTACTAGAATTTATCATCTTAAAATCATAGTATTTAAATTGTTATATTTATTAATTTATGAAGGTGACAACTTTGGAATCATTTAAAATAAAATAATATAAGTGTCATAATTGCTTGTATAAGACTCCAAATGGTCACATATTCGACCATTGGATGATTATAGTTTCAATTTACATTACCAATAAGTTTTGGTCAGGGTTTTGTGCATTTTATGGTCACTATTAGTTTAATAAAAACTATATTCTTGATTTTTCACTAGATAAATAATTTCTGCATCACTATTGAGTCACAATTAATGATAACTATTTAATCCCAAAAAATTATAAATAATATCTCATGATGTAGATACTTTTTTTAGCTTTCTGGATACTATTCATGTTCAAAGTTTTATGATGTTTATCACTAAGTTAAAATTATTATACTTATAAGATTTAAGAAAGTGACATGTTGTCACTTTCTTTGGTTTTAATAATAATTAAATTATTTTCATGGTAAAAAGTCCATAAAATGAATCTAATACGACCCTTAGATGATATGGGTTTACTTTTATCCATCAAATAGAATTTTGGCATGTGTTAGGGTAATTTTAAAATATTATATTTACCCTTAATTACCCGATTTACCTTTAACTAGGGTAAATAAAATTTACCGTAGTTACTATTCATAATTCCCAAAAATAAAAAGTAGCCTATTAACATAATTTGGACCCACTGATTCCAAATATGGAATCCATTTTTTAAAATTCAATACACAGAAGTTTCAGAAATTAAATTAAAATTAATCCCGTTGTCGAATAAAAACGAGTTTTTGTTTAAAACATTGCAAAAGATTGAATTGATTTAACCTACGAATTCAAGGTAAAATCAATGCTAATGACATACATTATATTAAATGGTTAAAATATATTCTATTTATAATTTAAAACCATTCAATATTATAATTTAACCACATAATATATTATGATGAAAAAAGTTGTTTGCAATTAAAATATAGCGTGTTTTTACTATTCATTAAAATATGAATGTTATCGGAAAAAAATCAAAACTTTATCTAATGTAAATTTTTAAATCCTGATTCAAAAGATGAAATTTATTTTGTCAATTTGAACATATAAACATGTCAAAAACTAGATTTAATGTGGGTGCACCATCAAAAGGCGACAAAACTGCATTTTTTGAAAAATACTTATTTTACCCGAAAAAATTATTTTGTTATTATACCATGTTCTAGAAAATGTGTAAGATGAATAATAATGGTATAATATTAAAAATTTAGTTAATACTATTCATAATGGCTAGTTCATGACAATATTATAATAATATATCATTGTTTATTAAAACCCGGTATTGCGTACAACACACGCTGTCGAGGAAGGTCGCGATTGCGTGTAATGCAAGCCAAGTCAGGGTTGCGTGTTGTGAAAGAATCCTTCGTTGTTTCGTATTACAGAATCCAACCACATTTCATTTATACATTTAATATATATATATATATATATATATATACTCAATGTTGCATAGAATAACTATTATCAAAATTGTGTGTAACACGGTCCAAGACTAGTGTTGTGTATACTACAAGAAAATACGGTGTTGCGTACATCGCAAGGTAATATTGGTGTAGAATACAACACAAGACATTAATGAAATTAAAATAATATTTTTCATAAAATCTCGGGGTGTTACATTCTACCCCCTTATAATTTTGACATCTTGATTCCAGAAATAATAATTATTTTATCTAAATAATTTTATAAATATGTTAATTTTCACTTTTAAAATAAAAATCGACATTTATAAAAAATTCATGGGTTTTAATAGAAATGGCTTTCAAACCTTAATATAAATTAAAATTTCATTCATAAAATTATATGATCATTTATATTGAATAAAAATTAACTTAATAATAATAATAATTTTTTATTAAAATATTATTTAATTAAAAAATTCATTAATTCATCAAAATATATTTCATAGTTGAACATTGACTAAAAATACTATTTGTTTATTAAAAACTATTTACAAGGTAACAATAATAAAATGAAAGTATATTCATTATTATATATAAAAAACAACGTACAGAGACATAGTACTTGGGTATTGTTAAATAACCACTTAAAAACCCACATAAGTCCGAAGGGTGAGGTGTGCGATGGTGACAGACTCTTGGGGTTGCTCAGATAACATTGCTCGTGTAGTGACCTCTATCAACTTCCACTTCTCCCATAGGCGGTTCCATCCAAGATTAACCTATTGAAGCTCATCATGGGCTTGGACAAGAGAGAAACCAAATGATGCCACATGTTTTCCTAGCTCTAAAAAATTGTCTTTGTCTGGGAAAATTCTTCTGGATGGGGCCATCGATTCCTTTGTCTGAGTAAATTGGATTTGTTAAAACCCATATTTATACTAATCATGTGATCACTATTCAATTACTACAAAAGAAAGAGTCACAATTCTTAATGGTATTTTGAAATCCAAAAACAAAAGAAGTGCATATGTTGTATACCAATTTCACATATTAAGACATTTAATTAGATCCTGAGGTATTTTCATTAACAATGGTTTGGGTGGTTGCAATCTTCCACCCTTAAGAAATTGTTCCCTGGAAATTTTATTTTACATTCTAGGAGACAAACCGATGTGGGTAATTTTCTTTCATTTCAACCACTTTATTCAATGTTCCCTTTTCTTAATTATGGTTTCACCATAGTACCTTGACCAGATAGGTAGTCTTGTTGCGTAGAACATTGTCTCTACAATTTAAGATCATCAATGACTGCTCCACATAGGAAAGATCATCCTCTAACTGTACCACCTTGGAAGAGAGTACATGTGAATTGTCTGTTATGTACTTCTTTAAGAGGGATACATGAAATAAATAATGTACATTGGCCATGGTAGGTGGATGTACTAGTCGATAGGATACATCCCTCACACTATCAATAATCTCAAAGTGGCCGATGTACAAAGAACTTTAATTCCCATTCATTCCAAACCTCATGACCTTCTTCCTTGGAGATATGCATAGAAATACCATGTACCCTACTTTAATCTCAAGGTCTCATCAATAGTTATCTGCATAAATCTTCTGTCAACTCTGGGCTGCCTTGATATGCTGCTAAATGGTTTTCACCTTCTCCACCATTTCATCAATCATTTTAGCTCCTAGTATCGTACGCTCACCAACTTCATCCCAACGTGCCGGTGTTCTGCACCTCTTCCAAAACAGGGCTTCATAAGGTGCCATTTTGATGCTCGAGTGAAAACTATTATTATAAGAGAACTAAAATGGAGGGAAATGTTGTTCCCACCCTCTATTTAATTCCATTGAGCATGCTCTCAACATGTCCTCAAGTGTTTGTATTGTCTGCTCAGATTGGCCATCAGTGTGAATATGATAAGCCATACAGAAGTTCAGCTCAGTATCTTGAGCACGTTGAAGACTCTTACAAATCTTCAAGGTGAATCTAGGATCACAGTCTGATTCAATAGATAGTGGTACTCTATGAAGCCTTACCACTTCCTTGACCTAAATCCATTCAAGTTGATCCAATGAGAAGTCCAATGTAATTGTGATAATGTGAGCTATCTTTGTAAGATTATCAACAACGACCCATATAGCATTATTTCCTCTAGATGTCCTTGGAAGTCCAGTGAAAATGTCTGTGGTAATGTTCCCCCACTTCCATGCCTGTATGGGTTGTGGTTGTATCATCCTCTTATACTTTTGTCTCTCATCCTTCACTTGTTGACATACCTGACACTTTGATGTATATTCGGAAATCTCCCCTTTCATATTTTCTGACCAGAAGTTTTATAAGATATCTGGATACATCATTGTGCTCCCTGGGTGGATAGAGAAGTTCAAGCTATGTGTATCATTAAATAGTTCCTTCTTTATCTCAGGATCGTTTGGTACACATATTCACATCCCAAATCTTACAACTCCTTCCTCATCAACTTTAAAATCAAGGATTTCCCATTTCTAATAGCTTCCACCCTATTCTGAATTTCCACATCTTTTCTTTGAGAGTTCTTTATTCTCCCCAAGAGGGATGTTTGATCAATAATTTGAGAAAGGATTGATGACGTTCCTCCCTTAATGATTCCCATGTCCATCCTTTGAAAATATAATAAGATCATATCCTTTTCAATTCTCATCATTGATAATGATGCATGATCCTTTCTTCTTAGAGAATCCGCCATATTTTTTGCTTTAACGGGATGGTATTTGATTGAGAAGTCATAATCCTTGATGAGGTCTATCCATCTTCACTGGTTCATATTAAGCTCTTTCTAGGTGAATGTATCTTTGAGACACTTGTGGTCAATATATATCTCACATTTTTTCCAATAGAGATAGTGCCGCCAGATTTTCAAGGAAAAGATCACAGTCGCCGACTCTAGATCATGCATTGGATTGTTTTTATCATGGATTTTCGACTTCCTTGATGCATAGGCTATCACTTTATCATTTTGAATTAGCACACAGCCTAAGCCCTTCTTAGAAGAATCACTATACACCATAAAGAGTTCTCCACTTAAAGGGTGTGTTAGTACTGGTGCAGTAATAAGCCTATTTTTCATCTCCTTGAAACATTCTTCACATTCTTATGTCCAGAAAAACATTACTCCCTTTTTTTCATCAAGCTCATTGGGCTTGACAATCGTGAAAATTTCATCACAAATCGTCCATAATACCTAGCTAGACCGAAAAAGCTGCGGATATCCGTTATAGAAGTTGGCATGGGCCACTCTTCAATTTCCTTAATATTGGTAGGTTCCACATATATCCCTTTGCTGGTGATAACATGACACAATAATGATACATCCTCCATCTATAAGTCACTTTTAATTTTCTTTTAATACAACTTCTCCCTTTGCATAGTCTTTAACACAATTTCCATATGCTCCTTATATTCCTCCTTGCTCTTTGTGTATATCAGAATATCACTAATAAAGACTACCAAAAATTTGTCTAGGTAATATATAAAGACACTATTAGTTAAATTCTTAAAAATAGATGGAGCATTATTGAGTCCGAAGGGCATCACTATGAACTAATAATGTTCATCCCATGTTCGAAAGGCAATCTTGGGAATTTCTTCTTCCCTCACGTTTAATTGGTGATATACCAACTGAAGGCCTATCATAGAGAAATAACAGACCCTACGAAGCTGATCAAACAATTCATCTATCTGTGAGAGGGGATACTTATTCTTTATCAAGATTTTATTGATGTCACGATAATCAATGTAGAGGAGAATTTATCCATCCTTCTTCTTGACAAAGAGGACCGGTGCACCCCATGGTGAAGCACACATGCTTATAAAACCCTTATCCATATTCTCCTGTAACTGCATCTTCAACTCTTCCAGCTCTACGGTGGCCTTTCTGTAAGGTGTCTTTGAGATTGATAGAGATCGAGGGATATGTTCAATTGAGAACTCAACCTCTCTATCCATAGGAATACTAGGAAACTCTTCAGTGAATACATCAGTGTAATACCTCACGTTAGACATGTCTTCAATCATGATTCTCTCCTTTGACTAAATCATCTGAGCTAGATATTCTTGATCATAAGGAAAAAATATCTACACTTGCGATGATTATTAGAAAGGAGAATATTCTCCCACATTGCACTTGTAAAGAATTAGAGGATGCTTCGGGATGTTAAGAGTGATCTCCCTTTCCCGACAGTTGATAGTGGCTTTGTCTAAATACAGTCATTCCATGACCAATATAAAATCAAACTCCACTAAAGTTTGTATGATTAAAATTTCTATGAGGTTCAATCCAAAAACGTTAACTGGGGATGCTATATAAACCGTGGACACAATGATTTCCTCATTCCTTGTCCTCACAGATATGTTTTTGTCCAAATTTTGAGATGGTTTTTGAATTGTTCTACTAATCTTGCAAGATATTATAGAATGTTTAGAACCAAAATGAAATAGCATGTTCACTATTCTTGAATGAATTACATGCATAACTGTCACTACATCGTTGTACAGCTCCACCTCAGTGGTAGTGATAGAATAAGCACTTCCATGTTTCCTCAGAGGTTGTTGTTGATTGCCTCCAAAAATCCTCGAATTAGGAAAATGGATTTCATAATGCCCAATCTCCTTGCAGTTGTAACACTTCCCTACTGGCTGAGTGTTGATAGGAACCTTCCATTATTCTTCAATGTTAGCGGGATTTTTCATATCCCTTCGGTAGTTCTTGGCTAGATGACCAAACATTCTGCATTTTAGGAAATTCATGGTTCCCTTGTGACAGTTACCAGGATGTTTCTTCCCATAATATTTTCAAGGGGAAAAGTAAGGCTTCGTTCCATCATGGAATTTTTTTAATGGACCACCCATGTCATTCTCCATTTTCCGCTACTTTTCAGTGGGCCCAATAGACGACTAAGAGTCTCCAATGTCTAGTTCAACCTTGAGGGCACAACAAATAATATCCTCATAACTTCCGAAGTCTCTAATCGCCAATGATTTTCATAGACTCAACATTAGTATACTAAATAAGTGATCCACCTTGGATTCGGTGTTCATGACATAGCCAGAGGTGTACCTTGTAAGCCTTGTAATGTTTTCTTCATATTCCCCAATGTACTCATCTTCCTTCTCCTTGAGTCTGAGGAACTCTCTTTCCATCTTGAGATAGAGGGTTTGAGGAAAATATTTGTTGAAAAAATCCTCTTAATTCATCCTAATTAATGGAATCAAGTTCCTCTTGGGACTATGTATTCTTGATCAATGTCCACCACCGATCAGCTTCACCATCAAAATGTTAGACTTCCAGTAAAAAAATTTCCTCTTCTGAACACTGGAGGATGGAGAATATCATTTCAATTGAGTTAATCAATTGTTCCATGAGGAGGGGATCAAGAGATTCACTAAACATGGGAGGCCTCTTCGACAGGAAGGATTCTAGGACAACTTGATCTTTTCATGGAGAAGGAGGGTTTTCTTCTTAATTAATGTTATTATTCAAAACACGAGCCATCTAAGAAAGTCCTGCCATGATGTTTTGAGCACCCACTCCCATCATATCAGGCATATCATTAGGGAAATATATTCATATTTCCTTTCACATTGGTTGTTGGAATGTGTTCTTCTTTTTCCCACCATTGACAAGGAAAATGAACGTTTAATTAGAGGTCATAAATACTTAGCCATTATGCCTAACAAGGAAACATTGAACATAAAATTATATACTTATAAATAATAAGTATATCCTATCTTGTTATTTCTTATGTTTAAATCTAGGTTATCCACAATCTATTTCAGAACTTATATTCTTATAGGGTTTTTTGTCCCTTAATAACAGTTTCTACTATGATCATGAATCTATCAAAGAATATCCCCCAGGAGGGTCGTAACCAAGAGTGATGCAAGGCCCATTTTCATGCACTAGACCCCGTTCGTGTCTAGCTCAATGTAGTGTTTTCGTGTTTTACCCCAATGAAACATCTATTCCAGTGCTTCCTCTTCCTACTCATATCCATACAGGGATGTATTTGTTTGATAAACCACTTACTCAATACTCACCAAAACATAGGGATGTTTTTATTAAATATAGTCTTGTCTCTACGAATTTACTAGGGTTTTCTAATCCTAATACCAAAAATTACTAAACCTATCCTCTGATACCAACTATGAAAACCATGAACTTTTACTGGACAATTAAACATAATTTATTACATGAACTTCAATTGATACAACATAGTTTATCAAATGGTCTAGTCTCTTTGGGACTTAGGAACATTTCATAACAACTTAAAACATGAAACATGGGAAATCATTATTGAAAACATCCTTTACATGACCACTACATTCCCTTGTACTTAGAATTGCATGGGATAACCTGAGGACATGCATAAGAAAAAGGTGAGCTAAAAATCCCAATAAGGGAATAAACATGGAATAAAATTAGTAATTCAATACATGTTATAAAATAGGAATATCTATAGAGAACAAGAGAAGCATAAACATAAAGGCATGATAAATAATGATAATCATAACATGGAAATGTGGCAACAACTCTTAACATGGAATTAGACTGAGCCAAGGATCATTGCACATAGAGATTGACTAAACCCTCATTGCACATGAAGCACAAGTAAACCCTCGTTGAACTTGAATTAGCATGATTCAAAACACATTTCACATAATGTATCATGATACTATACATTAAACAATGCATTGGAGTGCTATCAGTGCTCACCCTTCTTTAAACATTTCATTTCATGCATAAGTGTGCCACATGAATCATAAAACATTGAATCATTCAACATAATCATTTAATCCAAGAAAAAATAATTTAGAATAAATACATGAAACACTATAAAAAGTAAGTAAATATGCATAAAGGATAATACCCTTGATAGAGAAATGGGCATAGTATTCACTACATAATGAATTTGGCTTAGAAAGACACAGTGCAATTTCGGCAGCATAACGACATGATATAAGAACTCATAAAAATGTTTGATGAGTGAGAAAGGGGTGTCTCATAATATTTACATGACATGGAAAGTAATAGGGTCATATAGATACTAATCCCATCAAATGTAATATAATTTAGTTTCTTTATACAAAATAATTTCTTGTATGTAAATTGGGAGAGGGAAATTCCTTTCGGAATATCGGCATAGTAATGGGTGTACATGGGAGGCAATTAATAAGAGATAAAGTTGTCTCCCATCATTCAAACATAAAATGGGTAGTATGGGGGAGGTTCTGAAACATTCCCCAATATTTATAATTGAAATAAAAGGGCATACCAACTTAAAAAAATTGGAAAAAAATGAGAAAGGAAGAAAAACCCTTACATGGAAGTGTGCTTCCAAAGGCTTGAGAGATGCTAGAGAAAGGATTCATGGGAGAATGGGGTAGCTTGGGAGGATTATAGAGAGAGGTGGGAGAGGTTGGACGAACTCCAAAGGCTTTGAGTGAGGAGGAAGTGTGATATTGGGTGGGTTTATATAGGAAAGGTGAGTGAATTCATTATTATTTATGTTAGGGAGACCTCATATTAATCTAATCCACACCCCAAACCATCTCATTTTTTTTGCCCATTGATTTTAGAAAAAAGAAGTGGAAAACAATATTTTATAATTTTATAGTCCAAAATTCTTAAAATAATTGGGTTGCTTATGTGGAGGTGAGTCACACTCCCCAAGAAAACAATTATAAAATTCATGATGTTTAGTAAGTCTTGAAGGGTCCATTAATTCTTTGTAAAAAAGTCAAACAAACCCAAAGTCTAATTACATTATTTTAAAAACATATATTGGCCTGAAATAAAGCTTATAGTATTTTATTATTTAACTATTGGTTCATTATGATGTCATAAAACACATTATATATTTAAATGGTATTCAATTTTTACCCAAAAATGTGGTTGTCTCAGAAAATTATGAAAAATTCACCATTGGATAATTTCGACGTCTTGATTCCAGAAATAATATTTATTTCTTCTAAATATTTTCATAACTATGTTAATTTTCACTTTTAAAATAAAAATAGACATTTATCGAAAATTCATGGGTTTTGACAAAAATGGATTTCGAACATTAATAAAAATTACAATTGCAGTCAGAAAATTATATGATCATATATATTTAATAAAAATTAATTTAATAAAAAAAAATATTTTATTAAAATAATATTTAATTTAAAAATCTATTAATTCATCAAAATATTTTTCTTAGTTGAACATTATCTAAAAATACTATTTGTGCTTGAAAAACAATTTTCAAGGTATCAATAATAAAATGAATGTATATTCATTATTATATAAAACAAACTAGTCTACATAGAAATAGTACTAGGGTCTTGTAAAATAAACCCTTAAAACCTACATTAGACCGAAGGGTGTAGTGTGCATAGTGACAGACTGTTGTGGAGGCTCGAATAACATTGCACGTGTGGCGATCTCTATCAACTTCCACTACTCTCGTAGGCAGTTCCGTTCATGCTTAACCTGTTGTAGATCGGCTTGGGCTTGGTCAAGAGATAAGTCTAATACTGACACCTCTTTTCCTATCTCTGAAAAATAGGCTTTGTATGGAGAAATTCTACTAGATGAGGTCATTGCTTCCTTTGTCTGAGTAAATTGGATTTTTTAAAATCCATATTTTACTAATCATGTGATTACTGTTCAATGACTACAAAAGTAATGGTCACAATTCTTAATGGTACATTAAAATCCAAAAACAAAAGAAGTGAATACATTGTATAACTATTTCACATATTAAGAAATTTAATTAGATTAAGAGGGACTTTCATTAACAATGGTTGTGGTCATTACATTAATCCTTTATCATCTCTTAAAAATAAGTTCCCTTAATAATTACATATGAAATTAATATTCAATGAATGTAAACTTATTGAAGTGTGTTATAATATTTTTTCCCCAAAGATAATATCATTTCATTTTTCCAAAAAATTCACTTAATATAATTTTTATTATCATAAAATATACAATATACTCATAAAAACTACTAACGATATCCTTAAATTTACTTAATCTTTCAAATATTTCACCAAAAGATTTATCTTCAGGAATATCAATATTATTTTACATCAAGTAACAAATATTCATTTCTTATCGTACTATAAAATTTCCTTCATATATGTTATATAATTTTTCCTAGATATATTTTTTAGTCATTTAAATATAATTAATTGTTTCTTTTAATGTTAATATATTTTTTGATTAGATAAAACATCATTCTAAATGTTCATTCCATCGTATTTGTAAGAATAAAAATTCATAAAGGGTGTATAACAATTTTTTTCAGCACACACTAATCCAAACCAGTCTATAGTATTTATGAAAACTGTATATATTTCTATATCTTGTAATTATTTCCATCAAAAAATATAATGCACTTACTAATATATGGATTAATATGATTCATTGTAATAATAATTTTTATAAACGAGTCCATTTCAAAAAGATATCACACATTAATATAAAATTCAAAATAGAGTGAAATATTCTAGAAACCCAACAATTCTTAACTGATACACATTTTTTATGATAACTAAAATCAAATAGGTATAAGAATCATCAAAAATTAATTGGATAAGGGAGAATTAGTGAATAATTTATTTTAATGGTCCACCATTGAATTACTTTAACCACTTATTAACTTGATTGAATTAAATTTCATTAACACATTATTTACCCATCAATATATAAAAACATATTTGGATGGATGAATTTAACAGTTTAACAACTCAAAATTAAATGATATGTACTTACAATGACCAAAAAACTAGACTGTACATATTCCACTAATCATTTAAAACATAAATGAGAAGGGTTTATACTTGAATTAATGTTTTATACATATGTATATTATATAATATAAAATGATCCCTTATAATAAGAAATTAATCTCCAATGATTTGTTAAGAAAAATTTTAAACATCTAATATAAGTGTAAAAAGTTTTATGTAGATGAGTATACTATCTTTATTGTGTCATCAAAAAGTAATCATGTTATTAAATAGTGAGAGATCACATTTTTTACGGCCAAAAAAATCTTAACTTATTCAATAAGTGTTCTTGAAACATAATCCAATCAATGAACATAAATAAATATGATTAAACTAATAAATTTACTATACATACAACTGATAATATTAAAATCATCATAAAAATCTATAACCATTAAAATAAAAGTATTCCTAAAAAAATATAATAGTTTATGATGATCATATACACTAATTCAATTTATTGAATGTATTCTTCTTTCTCTTCATATATTACACATACTTAAATAAATGAATCACACCTCTTGGAATTAAATATATACTTTTTATATTGGATAGTAGATTCCAAATTGATTTCATTTGATTTTTTAATATTAAATTTATATAAAAACTATATAAACTATTCTAAAATTATCATACTGATTCTTTCAAGATATCAGATCAATTGGGTCCTTCTAGTCACCCTCTCTATTTTTTGGGGGCTTAAAAAAATGGTCTAATTAGTCCTAGGGTATTCTGTTAAGACACATAATTTTTAATGTATAAAAATATAAATTTAAACACATTATTTCTTGGATATGTGATAGAAAACCTAAGAAGTGAATTTTTATCCAATTTCTCCCATCCACTATGAAAAATTCATCATGAACATCCAAATTGTGGTATGTAATTTTAAAAATTTAATTCTATTGTATAATTTAAACATCACTACTGAATTAATTACAATATAGTTTGATAGTCTTAGGTTGAAGGACCTTCACCATGATTAGATTTTTGTTGTTTACAAATATAGTGATTACATGGAAAATAAAAATATAATCATTTTGGCAGGATAATCATTTTATAAAGGACAAATTTGATCAATTTCATACTCCAAAACTAAGTCATAACAATTTATATTAGAATTTTGATGTGATATATTAAAAATTTAACTCAAATTTAATCTTGTATAAATTTATTTTTTAATTTCAACTACAATTGAAAAATAATCTATTATGAAAACCCAAAAAGTCCCCAAAAAATTACCCTTTAATTCTAATCATGCTATTGGATTTTAAGACCTTCAAAATGGTCATAGTCTCGTTTGAATCATCTTAATTATTATATGTTTGAATGTTTTTCATGAAATTTAATTTTTTGTGATGTGTTGATAACAAACTACAATACTAAAGAAATCACATCCACTATAATATATTATACATCACCATTAACTCATTCGAAAACAACCACATCATTCAGTTACCTTAATCCTCAAATAATTAAATTGTCATAAAATATTTTTTATCATTTACATTAATTTAGATATACATTTATCCCTAAATAATGAAACGATAAGATAAATGTACATGAATTAATCAAGAATTTGAATCTTAAAATATAATTATTCATGTTTGATATTCAGGATGAAATATTTAGTCCAGATGATACATGTCTATTATACAAAATCCAACTAATGATTTATTATTATTTAATGATTCTAAGCCCACCAATCAATTGGATAATGATTAAGGATGTGTTACTGAAGATAGTTTTCATGTAATCAGTTTTAATAATTTTCTTGGGATACTTGGGACAACCATGGTTGTTGTTAAGACCATCAATTGGAAATGCACATACATTACAGATGGAGAACCTTCCATAAAAATCATTATACATTTTCAGATAAAATAATACCCTTATACTTTTAATATAGCATAACATGATATGGAATAATATAGTTTCCGACAAGTGGTTTTGAAGACACAAAAAACGACTTTCGAAAATCCTATTTATGGTATCAAAGGATTTAGTCCAGTAATGTACATAAAAATAAATACTATACATGAAGATACTAAGATAAGTGTTGAACTACAAAGGATAAAAAATACCAACTTGAAAAAAATATAAGATAGAGGTTCTATAATTTCATGATAATGGAATTATATATCCAATATTAGACTTAGTTTAGGCAAGTGTAATTACTATTGTACCAAAGAAAGGGGGTATCGTAGTTATAAAACATATACTAAAATGTTAAGTTCCATATGTACTATGACCTTATTTAAATCATGGGATTATTATATAATTTAAAATCCATAACATTAAAGAATCATTTTTTATTTTACCTCTAAAAATAAAATGGTTTAGAAACATTATATTCATTTCATCTATAGGTTTTATAGGTGATAAAATGTATATAACAATGTTTAAATTACTCATTATGATCAGAAGAAGAACACATTTATGTGAACACATGGATGATATTACTATTGATTTTTATTATTTGGAATATGTAGAGACATAAAAACATCATAATGTATTATTACAAAAATTTACTTGAATATAGTGGAGAAGAGTATTATAATATGTGTAGATTTTTTTATTTAGTTTAAATTTATATGAATATATGATTAATATATTAATGGTAATTTATAGATGTTATAAAGATAATTTGGTATTAAAATATGAAAAGCTATTAATATTTATTAAAAAAATTAATCTTGTACATAAAATATTATAAAAATGGATAATGTTTTATAATGTTAGAGTAGAGGTCATTAAAAATTCATCACTTTTCACATCAGTCACACAATTTGAGAATATTTATGTGTTATGTAGAGTTGTAATCTTTACTATAAAATTATTACCATTTTTATTTTAATTAAATGATAATGGATTCTTACAATTTGATAATAAAAAATTATATCTCAGCACCCAATATCATAGAACCCTATTAGAAAATTTCATTTGATATTATCTATAATGTAAATTATTTTTCTATTTGTGATATTCATAGATTAGGGGATGTGATAAATAAGAATATTATCTGTTAGATAAGTAATATTATAAGTAATGTTCAATTGAACTATTTAACTACAAAGAAGGATATTCATGTTGAACTATATGACAAAGAATAATTCAGGTCATACATCATTCATATGAAATTCATTCTGTATATTGAACTCACATGACTGAAAATTTTTATGATGAAAACGATTGAAAAAAAGAATCATTCACTCGGTATATATCAAGAATATTATTTTTACATTTGAAAAAATAGAGTTAAAAATCTTGTTTTTGATAAATTTTCAAGTATTTGAGGAATAATCGATTTATATTCAACCTAAATAAACAAAACATTTCTATATGAGAAATTTTTACTAGGAAAATTAATATGATTTCATTGATTAAAATTTTTGTTAACTTCCATTAAATATGTATCAACCAAAAAAAATTTACACTTAAAATAAAATAAACAAAAGAACTAATATTAATTAAAATAATTCAAAATGTCTTGGAAAATGAACACTGCTCCAAGATATCCAATTAAAATATTTAGTTGTTTAAAAAAAATTGGCCCCTAGTGTGGGGTACTATCTCTAGAGTAGAGAACTGAAGTGGGACTATACTTCCATAGAGTATCAGCACCACTAGAGGATAAAATTGGGAATAATTTCAAGGATAATATTTATCTGTACATAAGAACATGTAAATGCCAGAAATTTTTTTTGGTAACACCTAAAACAAGACACTTTTATAGTTTTGAGACACTTTTGAGTGTATAATCCATTAATAAAAAAACAAAATATGGTGTTACACCAATTTTAGAGGGTAAATTTAGAGGATGAATAATAATTAAATATTAAAGGAAACCCATATAAATGATTCATTTAAAGAGTACAAAAACACTTTAGTGGACTCAATATCGAAGAATATCATTATTGATGGGCAAATTGAGGTGACCAATGAACAAAAAAATTTAGATTTAAATGGGAAAACCACACCAAGGATAGCTTCGAAATACAAGAAATGTCATTTTTATTAACAATAAAAGAAGAAACCATCACTGTTAATTGAAAAGTGAATGAGTCCAACATAGGCGGATTACATCACCACCGATGTGGCTTTGTAGGGATCTGAGGATAATAAAAAGTGGAATAAAATTACCATAATTAATGATGAAATTAGTGATGACAGGTAGATTTTATTGAAATAAAACATTAGGGATGTGACCACCAGAGCTGTGAGGTAATGAAATAATGATAGGATCACACCATTATCACATGTGCTTGGTTGGGAGATGATTTAGTCCCAAAGAAATATTTTTATTCATTTAATTATGATTAAACGACAGTAAATAATATTATAATATGGAAAGATAACACATTGTATGTTACTATTGAAATATATAGAAAAAAATTTATAATTTTCATAGATGATATAATCACATGGTATTCTAATATAGGGGGAAAATCCCAAATTTATTTACAAAAAAATTGAAAAAATGGATTGGTGTTGATGAATGAAATTACTATTGGAAGTACCCATTATGATTTAAGAGAGGTTATAATAGAATAATCAGATGGTATATACCTTTCGATGTTCTAAATCATATTTTATTACATTTCCATATATTATTGAAAAGTTATATCTATGTATGTTAAAATAATATAACAAACATTTTTTAAAATGGATTTTATGGGAGTTTTATGTTCAAGGATTAGAGGGAATTTGTGTAAACATGAGACTAATGTAAATATATTATAAAGATAGGATGAATATATGAGACATCATAGGCATGTAAATTATATATTGAAATATTTTATATTCTGGTTCGTACGTTTTTGGTGACAGTAGAAGAATCATTTGCGATTGAGAAAATCATTGTTTAAGTAGGTTTGGTTTAAACATTTTTTGAAAAAATTCATTTTGGAATAATAAATGTAATATTTGCATCAGATTTATGACAATGAAATTTTTTTTATTTAGTGTGACCATAGAAATATTAATATACAATAGTGTACATTTACATATTAATAAATTCAAGAGTATAATAGGGATGTTATAATTTTATGTACAATAATGGAATAAAATATTAATTTCAGTAAAAAATATTTCATTAAATTATCAATGATACTAAGAAGATAATGTATTTTCCCTGAAATGATAGAAAATCATAGAAATTTATTTACTACATACATGAACCATACTTTTCTATTCTTTAGAATTCATTATTTTACATGCGATCCAGCTAGTTTCATGTTAGGACGTATTCCTTAACAAATATACATGATGAATTTGACTATTAATAAATGATGTTTTCCCTCAATTTATAGATTTAATTTTTTTGGGAAATAATTATAATTGGTATAAGTATTTTTAAAATGAAATACTTCCATGAGATATTCCATGTAATCAATTATATAAGACCGTTGGTGAGGCCTTTAGGTGGGTTACATGATTCATACACCCAACCCATACTCATATTTGATATCTTTGATCCATGGATTCTGATGAGTGTAAATCTATGTCAAGTAAAACTAAAACAACATGATAATGGGTCAACATCTATAATGTGTTCAATGAAAAACACTTTTTTAAGGGAATATGGAGTATTTTCCTAAGGGACTCAACCAATACTAAATGATTTTATGATCACGCATCATTCTTGATGAACTTACATAACAAAAAATATATAAATAAAAACATCTTTAATAATTCCTATTTTGATTTACATTCTTCTATGTAGATATTAACATACATGAATTCAAATTCATGTTAATATGTGATTGTACAATAAATAGAGTCCATACAGTCTATCACACACCCAACCTTGAGTATATCTATGGTCTTGCATCCCTATATCAAATTCTACACATTTTTAGTCACTAATAACCACATTGCCTAGTTGTAATAACTCAATTAATGTGTCCATAAATTTTACAAAACCTATTCACTCATTTTCTCTCTAAAATTCATAAACAAATAGTGTTATTTCACATCTCTTTTCCAAATGAGACCCCAAACCCAATATGAGGAATCCGTAATGGAATTCAACTTCTACATATGATATACTTAGATGTGGTAAATTCTACAACACATTGATAATAATAATTCATATTATTGATGTGCTTGACATACCTTGTCAGTTGGAATATTGGGTTTGTTATTAAGGATATAATTTTCATTATAAGGATATTATCCTCGAATAATCCATCATCCTCTATTTTTCACAAAGATCTCTATATAGTTTATTTCATTTCCTATTAAAATTAACAATTATGTCAATAGAATTTTTACAATCTTTAACACCCCATGTTTCCATAGTAGGATTCATTAAATTTCAATAGCATGTGATGTACGCAACACTAAGTTCAAGTGCACCACAACCAATTAAACTGGTCATTTAAAAAGAGGTAAAAAATATTATTAAAAACCATTTTAATTTTATATATTCCCAATATGTTTAAAATTCATCTTTTGTGTTTCTTAGAAATAATATAAGTACATATTCAATTTTTCGTATAACAAAAGTATTTTAAAAAATGCAGTTTCTTCACCTTTTTATGGAGACCCATTTTTTAAATATAGTATTTTATGGTTTTATATATTCAATTAGATGAAATTAAAATCTTATTAATAATATGGACATACAAATTTTTCTTTGGTAAATGTTGGTTACTTTTCTGATAACATTCATATTTTGATGAATATTAAAAAATACAAATTTTTTATTTAATTTTTTAAATCATATTAATTTATAGTGTTATTTTATTTATCTAATTGGTCATAAAGTATAATTAGATTGTATTTTTATAATATAATATAATATAGGTCATTATAAGTACTTTTACACTTAAAATATTACATTAACACATGTAAATCCTTTGATAGTTTTTACATATTAAAAACTTTCTTTTTCGGTTTTGAAAAAGGGAATTAATTTTAAATTACTTTTTTCCAACTATGCGATTTAAATTTGGAAAAAATAATTCAATTTTTTTAATCATAGTTTCCATACAGTTTAAATAGGTACCTTTTATTTTTTTTGAAATTATGTATAGTAAATTCAGTAATTAATTTTATTTATCATGTTTAAAGGGTATATCTGGTAAATAATACTAATATAATAATATAATAATATTATAAAAATGCTCTAAATCCTTTAATAATAATATTTTATGAATATATATTAGTCCATAAGCATCCATATGACTAATGTTTTTGGAATTGGGACCATTTGGGTGTGATAATGCCATGTTATGAAAATAAATTAAAAGTAAGGATAATTATAACATAAAAATATATATTTTAAAAACTCAATATTAATATAGGGTTATATGATAGATATCTTTGAAAATAAATATTCATTATAAATATAAAATCCTCTTCTACATAATGGTATTTTATTTTTAATTTTTATACATAAATATTAAAATTTATTTATGATGCCACAATAATCTAGTATTTTCTTAATTAATGATGGAATCAAATTTATAAAAATATAAATATTAAAATAAATATAATTTGAAAATTATTATGCCATACAAAACATTTATGGATGAAATTGACATATTATATATTATTTATTTATTTTTATTCGACGTAATCAAGTGTTTACGACTTGAACAAAAATCAATTACTAAATAGTGTCAAAATTGACATAAATGATTTTTTCAAACAAATACCATTTTATTCTACGATATAAAAATCCTAGATATATAAGATTCATAAATATGACATATATAATGATATAAAAGTCATTAAGAACATATTTAGGTACCATTGTCATTTTATAGTTACTAAATTAACCCTATAGTGTTAAAATACAAAAAGACATGATAAGAGTTAAACTGTTTAACTAAGGGTTAATAACCGAAGATATGGGTAAAATTATGACCTGAACATGCATAAAACGTATTAAAGGAGAGGTTATATACCCAACATCGTATTAAACGTTATAAAAATTAATTTGAAGCTATTATAATCCAAAAATAGTTTTGTAATGAATTAATATTTCATGGTTTTCCTAATGTTCCCCTCACCACTCTTATAAAAGGAAACCTCTATTTATTTTTAATTCACACATACAAAGCCATTTGGATTAGAAAAAAACTACCCATATCTCTTACCAACTACCCAAAATTTATCCCATAGGCATTACCATGAGATAAAAGTCAACCTAAAGATCACTTTTGTTCAAATAAAAAGAAGACACATGAAGAAGAGGTAATCGTTTTATCCTTTCATTCAAAGTTCATTTTTTATTATACATATTCTTACTAAGTTATCACCTTACTGAAATAATAAATCATAAATATACTATATTCTGAGATCTTGTTTATATTTTTTTAAAAATATATTCCTCTTTTTACCCATCCAATGAAAAACAATACCACCATGTACGTGTACGTACGGCTTATCATCTCAACGCCCTAGTGGAAATATTTTTCATGTACTCTTTATTTATATGGGTGTAATGATGAATATAATATATTTAAATAATAAATATATCATGGTATTTAATCATTAAAATTCATATTTTATCCAATTCTATACCATTTTTTCCATTAAGGAAATGATATCGTTACTCGTGCGTACGTACTACTTACCGTCTACACGGCACAATGAGACTCATCATCCATGTTCATCATCATAGAATGATTATAAGAATAAATATTAATTATAAGTATGAAATATATGACATAATAATTTTACTGGTATGATATATATATATATAAACATATATTTAATTCACATTCATCCATTCAATAAGACAAGAAAACAGAAACAATGTTCATGTGTACGTGTGGACTACCACCTCCATGGAGAATGTTTTTCATTTTATTTATCTATATTATATATATTCAATATGATATATAAATAATATTTTATATTTGTAATTAAAAAAATTATTATCTATTTAATATTATCAATAATAATATGTCAAAACACGTACGATAAACAAAGCAATATTACCCGAAATGTTGCATTAACATGGAATTGTTAATGAATGGAAAAAATAAAGTCATAAAAGAATCATATATGACATGATAAATATTATTATGATTATGATATAAGTTAATAATATGTTTAAAAGCATTATATATGATTTTTAGACACACACGAAGAGTATAAGTCCTAAGTTAAGGGTTAATTCCTCAGTATCATTCTTATCAGAGATTGTTTATGTGTATGTATTTATTGGGGAATTTTTATTTTCCATGTAAATGATTCATAATTATTTTTTCAAAAGTAATATTATAATGATTTAGGGAAGTTATTTTTCACTAATTTATAATTTTATATGTTTTAATTATTTATTTTTCTAAATCTATTTAATTAATGTCGATACATTCAAAATGATTTTAAGGATTTATTTATATTTACATGGTTGTTTTAAAATGTTATTTACATTCAATAGTTTAAAAGTTGTATGGGATAGATTAATTGAAAAATATATTTTAAAATACATCCTTTATATAATGTGTAACTTTTAAATGATTTCATGAAAATGGATATTTCCCTCAGAGAGTTTTAATGATCATTTTAATCAATGTCAACATCCTAAACCAGATATTATTCTCGATTGAGGTTGATTTAATATAATACGATATTCTATATTATATTGAATGAGGTATGATATGTTTGTCTATGGATGTGCTATATTCATACCATTCATGTTTTGTGGTTATGGTAATGACATCTTGTATGCTAGATTTATTATGACTGATTATTTTATGTTTCACCCTATTCATTTGTGGAACACATTCAACATAGTAAGTGATGGGTGTGGCCCACTATATCCCCTCGATGAATCAGTAGGACTCAGGAGAAAAACATCTGTCTTGGCACAAGGCATTGTTAAAATTTATATTTTGGGTATTGGAAAGAGCCCTTGAAATTATGTTTATGTTTTCTAGAATTATGAATTAAATCATTATGAGATTAGTTATTTATGATACCTGGAATTATTCTACTAGTAGAACATCCATGTGAATAAGTAAGTAGAATTATTTGATTTACCGTTTCCATATTTTTCGGATTTTTTTGTTTAACGGTATTTTGATTGAATTTTATACCATTCCATAAAAGATCATGATTATTTATCACAGCTTCGGCTATATTTTTTATCATTACTAAGCATTTGAGCTCACCCATTTAAAATATTTAAATTTCCTAAGATGCCAATAAGTTAATTATGATTGATATGATGGGTTGATCTAGGGGAATAATGTCATCTTAAAAGGATTATCTATATTTTATTTTATGTTAGAAATTGTAATGTTATGTTAATGTATGTAATCTATTTTCCAAGACTGCTAAACTAATATGTACTTCAAGACATAATTCATTTTAGTCATAAAAATGTATTAAAATAATGTACCCGCTCCAGGATTCTTGGGTCAAGTCATTACAGTTGGTATCATAGGAATTTTAGCGACATCCGTGGAAATAGATTTAAAAAAACTAAGATTAGGGATCATAATCCTCAGATAGAATTTGAGGATAATTATATAAGTGAACCCTAGAATTTTAAAATAAATATTATGCATGCATTCATAGGAAATGCATCCCTTCCTAGTTACTAAAAGTGAATACAGTTCTGGGCACATGAGCCTTAGCCTAGTTGGCAAGGTCTCTGTTTGTGCATCCAAGCGAACAGGGATCAAATCTAGGTGGAGGTAGAATTTCTGAGTTACTATGCAGCGCTGTAGCAGTACTATAGTTGGTACTGTAGAAGGAACGGTGCAGTACTGTAGCAGGTACTATAGCAGGAACTGTAGCATGCACTGTTTGGCAGTGTAGCATCTGGGAATATTACCCTGTTTGGGCCTTTGAGCATCCAATTTGGTCCCTGGGTCCTTCATAGGCCTCCGGGAATCCATGCCTTCAGGTCAATTAGGCCTTTGGTACACTTCAAGGCCTTCGGGCCACCTTTTTGAAGATACAAACTAGAAAAAACCTACAAGGAACAAGCTCTACAAGGAGGATGAGAAAGGTGGTTTCACCACAGCAGAAGCTAAACAGATTGCAAGATAGAGAGGGTATGACACCTGCCTTTGGGACAAGCCTATGCATGCATGGGAATGCCTAGCCAAACAGCCATGCAAAGGTGGAGAGATGATTTCACAATGAAGATGTTGGGGAGGAGCAGTTCCAAGTAGTATTTATGGGTTGTATATAATATTTGTGCCTATGGGAAATGAATTCCTATAAGGCCTACGAGCATGTAATCCTTTTCCTAAAGGAATTTTAGGGTTCCACCTCATCCCTTGAAAGGAGGATTATAAAAACTCAATAAAAAATGAAGGACTTAGGGCCATTGGAGGAATATTGTTCTATTATAGATTTACATTGGGGTGAAAATTTTGAGAATGTTTTCATAGATAGACTCCGGGTAACCTGGTACACGATAACCAGACTTATTGCGTACCTGGTTAGACACTCCAAGGAGAAACAATTAGGATAATTCATATTTTATTTACATAAAATTATGAAGGATTTATCAGTAAATATATCAAAAAAGGAACTATATTTATGATTATGGATTACATATGCATAAATTATTCAATTTATTTATTGTATTTTACAAGTTTTGAGTTTTTAATTCTTATAAATAACCTAATATAGTGTATTAAATTGTTAAATAATGATGAATAGAGGAAGAAATTGAAATCATATCATCTGACGTAATTTAGGTAGGGATTTCCGTCCTATGAAAGATAATGATTGTGGAGCTGGTGAAACAACAGGTACTGAACAACATATAACCATATTGGTATAGATGACTCAGGTGATGAATAATAACATTATTCTTATGGAGAATCCTAATCCACAATGTGGTGGATCAATGCTAGTACACTTCATGAGAATACAACCTCCAACATTAAATAGAACTGCCAATCCTTTTATAGCTGAGTAGTGGATAAGTTCATTAGAGAAAATATTTCATTAAATGGGATTTAATGAATGGGAAATGGTTTTCATTGCAGTTTATCATCTTTTAGACGATTCAGATCATTGGTTGTCATTAATTAAAAACACAAATAAGGATGAAGATTTGGGAATTATGGAATGGAGGGAGTTTAAAGAACTTTTTCTAGAGATATACATTCCTCATGAACAACTAGCTAGTTTGGAAAGATAATTTCTACGCCTCAGTCAAATAGAAGATTTGAATGTTGGAAATTATGTTGCTAAAATTACAAGGATTGAAAGGAACATTACACACTACATATGTAAACCAATAAGTATTATTGATCGATTCATTGATGGATTAAAACCATTCCTCCAACAAGCATTGGTCACATAATATTTCTCATTATACAAAGATAAAGTATCATCTGCTATCAAGATAGAAAAGGAATTATCGATGTCTTATGAAATTAAATTGATGCAAGAGAAGAAGAAAATGATGGAGAAAGAGATAGATAATGGGAAAAAATAGAATGAAGGATTTTCCATTATGTGATAATTGTGGGAATATACACGATGGGTCATGCCTAAAAGGAATGGAAGTTTGTTATAAATGTGGTGAAAAAGGTTTGTAGGCTCATGATTAAAAGAGAAAGAAAGAAAATGGGAAAATTTATAATTGTGAGGATACAAGAAATTCAGAAAATGATTGTTCAAAGAGTCAAGGAAATATAGATTGGAAAAAAATAGATCAAGGACAAGCTTATTTTGTTACTACAGTTGAAGTAGAATAATTATATTTTTTTTGGACTCAAGAAATATATTCTGGTTATAAGAAGAATTTGATATATATAAGGATTGTTGAATTGTACTTTTTTATTTTAGTTATGATTTTATTATGATGATGGTAATAAAATAAGATCAATATTACTTTGATTGTGGAATATACTGTTATAATGGATTTAGGAAATTTTATAGACCTTTTAGAAAGAGATCAGATGGATGTTTTTTGGATAATAATAAAAGTTATAATGATTTAAGATGAAAATTGAATAGTATTGTTTAAGGATAAAAATTTTCTTAATATTATATTTGATAATTTTATAATACTATAGCTATAGAAAAAGGGAAACCTACAGGTCGTGCAATAACCTGTCACATAGCAAAAAGATGCGGGAATCAAACACACAACTAAAGTGAAACACGCCTTTATCACATACAAATTGACTAATTAAATTATCTGGCCATTATAATATTTTTCTTCATTTCAATATATATATTTATATTTGGAAACTTATGCGACTAAGATAAAAGTGTATTTTTTAGTTTTATCTTTTAATGAGAAAGATGATGTCACGACCCATCATTAAGGCCAATTCTGTGACTACCCCATGCTCGCCTTCCGTAGGCCAGGGGCTGGCAACTAGAAACAAAGGTGAAACCCTACTAAATAGGGAAGGAATTTCCATTAATCCTGTAACAAACACAGTCGGAACACTAGCAGTAGAAGTAACTTGTAATAAAATAGAAAATAATGGTGTGCTGAAAGTAAGTGGGCCAGTATACAAACCCAACTGAACAACAAGAACTAGTACAAGTAAAAAGGTAAATCAACTCATGGATCGTCCACCAGGTAATCTTACCTGATGGGTAGGTATAGATCTCTAACAACACTTCCCTGAGGTACGTCTCATCTATTCCATCTCTGAGAAGCCTCCCATATGTCACCCTCAGCATCGATCACTGCTGATCGTCGTCTGCACAGAAAACAACAAGGTGCGAGCGTAGCCCGTGCTGGGGTGATTATAAAAATACTCCATAGGAGACCCTGAGACATCCCTACGGTCTCACAAGATCCACAAAATATAAACCACAGTATTAAGAAACAATCACAAAGTATCAACCAACCTTACTTAGGTATATGGCCATATATATATCTATGTTACTAATCAAAAACAGGCTCCAACTCTTGAGCCCAACCACATTGCATTCCACAAGTGTAAAAACACAACACACAAAATGTAAAACACATGGTGTATCCCATAGGTACAGATCACAGAGGAAAGCCATGTGGGATTCACCACAACACATCCATGAAGAAACATCTATGAAGAAACATGCACTCTTACTTAGGTATATGCCCATACATACACCTAATTCATCAAGACTACACATCTAATACATGAGGTAAAAATGATGGTAAAGACTCAGCTCACACCAGATATAAAAATCGTTAGAGATAGTAAGTGATGATTAGCTCTAGCCACAAAATCATCTTTCACTGTCGAACATCAGATATATATAGAAACCTAAAACAACAGTTTGTCGAATCTATCGATCCCACATGGGATCTCGGTAAAAAATGTGTCATTGTCGAACCCACGGATGATCCTGGTCTAGTCTCGTCACTGTCGAATCCATAGAGGATCCAGGTCTAGTCTCGTGCCTGTCGAACCCATGGAGGATCCAGGTCCAGTCTAATAACTGTCTAACCCACAGAGGATCCTTGTCCAGTCTCGTCATTATCGATCCCATAGAGGATCCAGGACCAGTCTCATCACTGTCGAACCCATAGAGGATCCATGTCCAGTCTCGTCACTATTAAACCCACAGAGGATCTATGTCAAGTCTCGTCATTGTCAGTCTTAGGGTTCCCGTACACAACACGCTCGATTCTGGGAGGGTTCGATCCTTGATCCAAGTGTCGATACATCAACTAACATGTAGTCTTGAGTTGATGTATACCGTAGTTTTGTCTCTTCCTATGGAACCCAATGCGACAGACGATGCGTTAATCAGATTCCTGGTCTATGACTTATTGGAATTCATATTCCATGAGTTTGGTTAGTTTTACATTGAAACCAATCCATCCATACAAAATCAACATCCAATCCTCAAGTGTGGTATTCCAAAAGATCCATCCTTCTCTAAGTCTTCTGTCGCCATAAACGGTTCATTGTTCGGACAGCCATAGCCCAAAATGCTGGAAAAAAGGTGTAATCAGACCATAGCGGGTCTGGGTACTGTCCGACCCAGTCGGACCGACCCGGTCCGAACAGGGGTCTGACCCCGTCCACGGGTCCAACCCTGTCCATGGGGGCGGCCCTACCCGAGTGGGCGGCCCGAAGCGGGGGAGCATCCCGGACTGAGGTGGCCCGGCCCGTGGCGGTCCGTCTGGCCGGCCTACGTGGCCTAGTTAGCCATGTGTGGGAGGGGAGTGCCACGCCCCACTGTTTCTGGTCTGAAAGGACCGGCGCTAGGAGTCATTTTTTGTGAACCATGGGACCCGGGTGGTCCCGCTTTGTTTGGCTGGCCGAGCGACTAGCTGGTTTCATGTTGCAAGTGGTCGGCCTAATGCCATATGCTCCTGGTCCTTCCACCACGGCGCGACGATGTCGTGGTTTTGATCCACTGACGTGGCCCGCACTGGTCACAACCCCCTAATTCTACGCATGGCGCAACGACACAGCCCTCATCATCCGACCGTCGCGGCCCTCTTGGCCGCGGCCCATCCTCCCGGCGCGGTGCGACAGCCCCGTGCCCCTCCGGCACCACCTCCCCCCTGGCAGCACCTCGGTTCTCAGCACGGGATGGCAGTGCCGCACCCTTATGGTGACCCGGTGTCCTTGTGCTGCCAACTTTCTTCGTGTCTGGATTGTTGTCAGCTGCCGCGTGTACCGCCTCCGTCATCATCAAACAAGAACCAACTAAAGGGTAGTCTCAGGCCGTGTTCGTGCGGTCTGAACCCTCCTCTTCATGGTGATATCATTCTGTTCTCAAAGCACACATCATACGATGGGGTACAAAGGGTAATATTCAATCGTAAAATAACCCCTTCCTCAAATGTCAATCGTTGCCGGAAAAAGGTGGCGACGTCGTCGTTGATGACGTTTTTCACTGACGGCGTCTTCTCCTTTGAAGAGAATGATTTTATTTGGAGATTTTGTGGGCGTTCTTCAAGGATGATGCTTCCATTTTCTTTCCCTGGTTGAAGAAGTAAAAATATGGCGTCTTTGTTCTTCGGTGGAGGAAGAGAAATTCTTAATGTTCTTCATGGAAAGAATGAATTTCTCCCTAAGGTTATCCAACGCTCCACGAAGAGAATATGCCCACCAAACATAATATAGGAAGTTCTCTATTATTTATTCAGCACAACAACACAAATGGTTGTTTTTAATTAAATGAGACAACTCAAATAATTAATGGGGGGGGGACGGTTAAAATTAAAAATAAGGGGAGGTGAGGATTTCTAATTAATTAAATGAGAGTGGTGTCAAAATAATTAATGGTTTGGTGAAGAGTTAAAAATTAATGAAGAGAGGGTTTCATCCCTCTTAAATGGGATGTCCCAAGGAGTTACATCCCCGGGTGGTCCCCACCAACATAACCTCCCATTGGAGGTAAGGGTGTGGTGCCCCCCGAACCAACCACCACTTGGTGGTTTTAACCACCTTAATAAAAATAAAGTTAATACTTTATTTTTATTCATTTTAATTAAAAACCTCCAAAATATGACTTCCATTCTCGTTAGAACGCATCTGTGGTGAAAGTATCTCAAAGAAATCAATAACGCTACCAGTTCAACGGTTCCCTCAGATTTCAGTTCCGAGAACCATTTCAAAAGTTATAAAACCCCGTACATGCATTTACTGAACTTACCAAAACAAATATTCAGAAATTGATTCCGAGCACATCGGGCCTCAGAATCAACCGTCGTCAAAAACTGTGGACTCGTAAAATTTCCAGGTATATAAGAATTTTTTTTAATGAAATTATTTCTATTTACACTCTCCCCAAGTCCAGGATTTACGTCCCCATAAGATACAACATGAACTAAGGGATCAAATGAGGGTATGGAGCACGCATCTGAGCCTCCTGCTCCCATGTTCTCTCCTAGAGGTTCTCGTGCTTCCAGCGAACGCGCACCAGAGGTATCGACCGTCCATGTAGGACCCCTCCTGTCGATCCTCAATCTCAATTAAAACCTCCATGAAAGTAACCACGTCATCGAGGTCCAGCTACCCATGGTCGATGATGTGAGAAGGATCATGTACATACCTCTTCAGTTGAGATACGTGGAAGACGTAGTGCACCTTGTGCAATTGAGGTGGAAGAGCCAAGCGATAAGCCACCTCGCCGACTTGCTGAGGACCTGGAAAGGTCCGATGA
Organism: Viscum album; assembly: GCA_963277665.1. Lineage (NCBI taxonomy): Eukaryota > Viridiplantae > Streptophyta > Magnoliopsida > Santalales > Viscaceae > Viscum > Viscum album. Next base: position 1,774,158,617 of record OY728152.1, read on the forward strand.
ATCGTGGAGATAAATTTACACCTCAACTAAATCTCCGTAGACCTCTTCGAGGTGAGACCCATAGAAGGACGTGGTCACCATCCTTGAACTCCAGTGGTCTCCGTCTCCAATCAGCATATGTCTTCTGCCTACTCTGTGCAGTCGTCATCTGCTCTTGGATGATCTTCACCTTCTTCACCAAAGCCTGATCCATCTCTGGTGCCATAATTGGTGAATCCACTGGGTAAGTCCAGCACATTGGTGATCTACAATTTTGGCTGTAATGTGCCTCGAAAGGTTCCATCCCGATGGTGGAGTGGTAGCTGTTGTTATACGCAAAATCTACCAAGTGTAAGTAATACTCCCAGCTGCGTCCCGAAAGCCTCCTGAAACCCCATCCATATCCATCATGTGAAACGAGCATCTCAATAGGGGATGATTGACGAAGGCACCCCATGATGTCGTACAAGATTTCGTACATAGAGGTGTCCCATGCTCTTTAATGAACCCTGCTCTCTGATCGGTAGGAACTGGGCTGACTTGGGGAGTCGATCAACGATCACCAATATTGAGTCATGGCCTCTAAATGTAGGAGGAAGTACCATCATGAAATCTAGGGATATCTCATCCCACTTCCACTCTGGGTCCTCTAAGGGCTGAAATAATCATGCTGGAACCTGGTGCTTCTCCTTCACTTGCTGAAAAATGAGGCATCATGAGACAAACTCTTCTACTACCTTCTTCGTACCTGGCCACTAGTAATGTCATCAGAGGTCCTGATACATCTTCACCACTCCTAGATTTACTGCTAATGGGGATGTGTGGAACTCCATCAAAACATCCTCCAGATGTTGAACTGGTACCATGGTATGTCTTTTGAAGGGAAAGAAGTGCTCCCCACCTTCATAAAATCAATCAGGTGCCTGCCCTGTGGATATTTGAGCACGTCACGTCTTATAGTCAACATCCCCATACAGTGCCTCCCTGACTCGCTGATAAAGTGGAGGAGTGACTATGAGAGACTTTAGAAAGGCTTCTCCATCACTATCCTCAAAGGATATATGAAACACTGCCAACTACTCTATCGCCTCTCCTAGCAGCTGAATTCTAGATATCCTACTGAGAGAATCTACTAAAAAGTTCCCATTCCTAGGAATATAGACTATCTCAATGTCATAGTCCTGGAGGAACTAAAGACAAATCCACTGTCTCTTGTTCATTTCATTCTATGAGAATACACACCTAAGACTATTGAGATTAGAGTAAACCGTAAATTGTTCACTCAACGAACTAGGGGTGAGACTATCCAATGGTAAAGAACTCGAGTACACCCATCATCTCCTACGTCCTACAAAAGCCTCTAATATTTCTCCTCTTCCAAATAGTGAAATCCGGTCTCATCTCCTAGATTAGCCACATCATTTTCCTCATACAGTCAATCCTGACATGAACGGTACGATTTCATGCCATGGACAACGTCGTAAGGCCTCGACGCTACTACCAAGAGATCCAACCGTTACTCTTGCCTCTAAGGGTTGATTCACATTGTCAGCATCGGTGTGAGGTCACTAGGTATCCTCTAGTAGGAATCTCTAATGTGGGGGTCATGTCATCAATTTTTAACCAGATCCTCTCAGTATCAACCACACACAAAGGAAGGAAATAAAACATCACAAGGACATCTGTCTTTTATTACTTGAGCTCAAAGTACAAAGACAAAACACAACCACAAACAATTACATCAAAAAATCTAGAATTATCATAAACAAAGGCCTCTATGCTTGGACCTTGTCTCGCTCCTATCCACCATCTCCTGGAGCTTGAGGTGAACCATCTTGTGGTAGTAGTAACAGTGCTTGTTGACTCTAACCACCATCCGCTGAAGGACTTGCTCCACTACCTCATCCACTGCTCAGCTGATGATCAAGATCCTGCCGCTTCATCTATCTCGGTGTCTCCTCTAATGCCTGCTGATCAATTATGTGGGGAGTCAGACAGTCACATGCTCTGTGACCCCGTTTCCTGCAGGAATAACATACCATTCTCCGTTCAAAGCTCCCTCAGCCTTGGGTTCCCCGAACCCCTGATGCAACATCTTCGGGTCATCTAACAGTAGATCTAACCAACTTGTGCCCCTATTTCATCTACCTACTACCAGCTAAAGATGACTCGGCTATTTTCGGAATGCCTTACGTCAAGTGCAGCAGCTCCTGAGCACGCACAAAGTGTAGAGTCGCTGATACAAACTCTGCCCCTAAAAAGAACTTTGAGGTTTCTCTACGTGAGGGTTGCCTCATCGTGAAGGTCCCTGAAAGAGACTAACAGCTAGGTGCACCATCAAGTCAGTGGGTGTCCCATCTGTGTGGAAAAGATGTGCTACAAACTCTATCCAATACCCAGCCGTTTGAAAATCTGTCTCACCTCGAAGACTCAGAGACCTCTGTCGGAGGAACCCATCCAACATGCTCAAGAATCCCTCACCCTTTTCTTTGGGGGCTAGTAGCAATGTTAGACCAGAAATTAGTGGTACCACTTCTGCTTCCGCTGTGATGTGGCCCTACACTGAGGCCTCATCACTCAGTGGGAATCAATCACACTCTCTACTCGGGACCCGCACTGTCTGACTATGTGAAGACATCCTAAAAATAAAAAGGTGCTCCAAGATCAAATGCATACCTAGTGAGCTGAACGATATTAATCACAATGGAAAATTCTCAAAATAAACTCACACACTATCATTGTTTTCATGCACTAAGTCTGAAATCAGAAGTCAGTGTCCTAGTGTATGGATATGTCGGCCGCCGCACCAAAACTGGTTTCCCTAAACTGATAACCACACCCAAAACACATAACACTTTTACTGTTAAAATATTCAGAGTCCAAGTTATACTATAGAACCGAATCCTCTGATTCTAATTTTTCACGACGCATCCTCGAGCCCCATGTCGTGACTACCCCAAGCCCGCCTTTCATAGGCCAGGTGCTGGCGACTAGAACCAAAGGCGAAAACATAATAAAAAGGGAAGGCATTTCCTTTAAACCCATAACTCACATAGCCTAAAGACAAGCAGTAGAAGCAACGAGTACTAATATAGTAACGAAAGGTGTGCTGAAATTAAGTGGGCTAGTATGACAACCCTACTGAACAATAAGTACTAGTACAAGTAAAAAAGGAAAAATAGCTCCTAGATCATACACCAGGGAATCGTACGGGAAGGGTATGTATAGATTTAACATGACCCATCCTCGAGGCCCATGCCATGACTACCCCAAGCCCACCTTTCGTAGGCCAGGGCCTGGAAACTAGAACCAAAGGTGAAACCCAAATAAAAAGGTAAGGTATTGCTTTTAAACCCATAACACACACAGTCTGAACAAAATCAGTAGAAGAAACAAGTATTAATATAGAAAAGAAAGGTGTGCTGAAAGTAAGTGGGCCAGTATACAAACCCAACTGAACAACAAGTACTAGTAAAAGAAAAAAAGGAAAACAAATAATAGATCATCCACTGGGGAATCCTACCTGAAGGGTAGGTACTGATCTCGAACAACTCGTCCTTATGGAACGTACCGTCTAGTCCAGCTCTGAGAAGCCTCTCATCCGTCACCCTCAGCCTCAGTCACTACTGACCATCATCTTCACAAAACACAAAAAGGTGTGGGAGTAGCTTGTATAGGGATGAGTATAACAATACTCAGTAGGGGACCCCGAGACCTCCCGAAGGTCTCCCAGAATCCACTAAGTATAAACCACATTAATAAGATACAATCAGAACGTATCAACCAACCTTACCTAGGTATATTCCCATACATATACCTAAGTTAACAGTCATAAACCAGCTCCAACTCTTGATCTCAACCACATTCCGTTCCAGAATAGTAGAAACACTCCATAAGGAAAGTTCAACACAAGGTGTATCCCGTAGGTACAACTCACATAGGAAAGCCACATGGGCTTCACCACAACACATCCATGAAGAAATATCTGTGAAGAAACATACACCCTTACATCGGTATATTCCCATACATACACCTAAGTCATCAGGAGTACACATCTCATACATGAGATAAACATGAAGGTAAAGACTCAGCTCACACTAGATATACACAACTTTAGAGAGATTAAGATATGATTAGTTGCAGCTACAGAATCATCTTTCACTGTCGAATGGAAGATATCCGCAGAAACCTATAACAGAAGTATGTCTAAGCTGTCAATCCTATGTGGGATCATAGTACAAAAGTCATCATTGTCAAACCAACAGAGGATCCAGGTCCAGTCTCATCACTATCAAAGCCATAGAGGATCCAGGTCCAGTCTTGTCACTGTCAAACCCATAGATGATCCAGGTCCAGTCTCTTCGCTTTCGAACCCACGGAGGATCCAGGTCCAATCTCGTCACTATCAAACCCACAGACAATCCATGTCCAGTATCATCAATGTCTAACCCACATAGGATCAATTTCCAGTGTCTTCACTATCAAACCGACGTAGGATCCAGGTCCAGTCTCGACACTGTTATCCATAGGGTTCCCGTACACAGCACGCTCGATTCTGGGAGGGTCTGCTCGTCGATCCAAATACCAATACATCAACTAGTATTTAGTCTTGATTTGATGTATCATGTAGTGTCATCTCCTCATAAGGAACCCAATACTAAAGATGACGTATCAATCAGATGCCCTGTTTGTAATTATTGGCATTTATGTTAATGGGGTCCAGTTGGTTTTTATGTTCAAACCAATCTGTTCGTACCCCAATGGAGTCCAAACCTCAAGTGTCATCTCGAAAAAGAACCATCCTTCTCTAAGCCTTATGTCACCATAGACAATTCATCGTTCGGAAACTCGTAGCCCAAAATGTGGGCTAAAAGGTGTAATCATACCATAGCGGGTTCGGGTCCAGTCCGACCTAGATGGATCAACCCCGCCTGACCCAGTCTGAACTAGTGTCTAACCTGGTCTGTGGGTCTGAACTGATCAATGGGGGTGGCCCAGGCTGATGGCGCGGCCCGACCCGAGGGTCTCCTAGCCCGAGGGTGTCCCGACCCGATGTTGCCTGACCTAATGCGGTCCGCCCCGAGGTGGCCAAGCCAGTGGCGCCCCGGCTCGCCGGCCTGCATTTCCTGGATGGCCACGAGGGGGAGTGGGGGTGCCACTCCCCCATATTTATGATCCTAAAGGACCAGCGCTAGGTGCCATTTTTGGTGAGCCACGGGGCCCGGGTGGTCCCTCTTTGTCCGGCTGGCGGAGTGGCCATCTAGTTTCATGTTGCCTGCGGCCGGCCCAACGTCTGCCGCTCCTGGTCCTTCCATCGCGGGGAGACATTTCCGTAGTTCTGTTCCAATGCTGCGTTCTACCATGGTAGTGTCCCCTACTTCTATGTGCAGCGCTACGGTGCTGCGACACCTCCACTACAGCCCGACCTTACCACGGCCTCCCACTCCTCTATGTGGCACGATGATGCCGTGATCGTCATTCAACCGCTGCGGCCCTCCTAGCTGTGACCCTTCCTCTCGGCATGGTGCAATGACACCATGCCCATCCATCAACGCCGCGACCCGCCTTGTCATGGTTCGGTTATCAGTGCGACATGGAGGGGCCATGACCAAGTGGCGACCCGGTGGCCTTGCGCTGCCGACTTTATTTGTGGCCGGTTCGTTGTCGGTTTCCACGTGTACTGCCTTCTCCATCATAAAAAATGAACCCACAAAAGGGGAGGGTCAATCCATGTTCATGCGTTTCGAACCCTCCTCATTGCTGTGATATCAATAGGTTGTCAAATCATACACATACGAGGGGGTATAGAGGGTAATATTCAATAGAAAAATAACCCCAACCTCGATTGTTGGTCGTTGGCGGCGGATGGAGGTGACGTCATCATCAACGACGTTCTTCATGGGCGACGTCTTCTCCATTGACATGGATGAAGCTTGTTGGATATGGCGTTGGCATTATTCAAGGATGGATCTTCCCTTTTCTTGCCCCGGTTGAAGAAGGAAGAAGATGGCATCGTTGTTCTTCAGTGGAGAAAGAGACGTTCTTCGTGTTCTTCGTGGAAAGAATGATGTTCTCCCAATGGATCTCCAAATCCCTAGAAAGAGAAAGGTCAAACCAAAAATAATAGATGAAGTTCTCTGTTATTTATTTGGCACAACAACATAACGGGTTGTTTTTAATTAAATGATACATCTCAAATAATTAATGGGGAGGATGGTTCAAATTCATAATAAAGGGAGGTGAGGAGTTCTAATTAATTAAAGGAGGGAGGTGTCCAATTAATTAATGGGGATGTGAAGAGTTACTAATTAATGAAGAGAGGTTTTCATCCCACATAAATCGGATGTCCCAAAGAGTTACAACCCATGAGTGGTCCCCACCAAGACATCCTCTTAAGGGAGGTTATGTGCGTGTGGACCACACCACCATAACCTCCCATGAATGGTTAGGGTGTGGTGGCCCCCACCACTAACCATCACTTGGTTGTTATAACAACCTTAATAAAAATAAAGTTAATACTTTATGTTTTATTAAATTTAATTAAAAAAATTCAAAATATAACATCCATTATCATTAGAATGAAACTTCGGTGAAGGTCTCACTAAGTAATTACCGAAGCTGCGAGTTCAACAGTGCGCTCAGATTTCTGTTTCGAGCACCGGTTCAAAAGTTATAAAATATCGTATGTAAGTTTACTGAACATACCCGAAAAAAACATCAGAAATTGATTATAGGAACACCGGGCCTCGGAATCAAGCGTCGTTATAAATTATGGACTAGTAAAATTTTCATGTATTAATGAAAAAAATCACAAAAATTCCGGGTCATTATAGATGAGTTATGGTAGAAATTAGTTAATTGATGAAACTCTACATGAAACTTAATTATTCATCCTTGTGTTCTTAGTAAATGAATTAAATTAATTGTACAACACTAGGTAAATGATCATAGAACCAAAAAAATCATAGTTCTTTCTTTTGTGATGAATGAAATTGTCCCTTATATCATTGTAGATTTATAGTTTTTTGTTTGCAAACATTCTTGTAGTAATATTATTTATCATTCTACATTAGAAAATGATGGTTTTATTTCTTTTTTATATCCATGTTTTTATACATGGAACCCCATTATGAGTTATTTCTAGTAACCATAATACTTACCTTTCTTCATTTTAAAATAGAGGACTCATTAACCGATTTTATGATGTGGGATTTCAACATAGATATTTTAAAATGTCAAACCCCTAGTTTTCATCCTGGAGATTATGTTCCTAGGATAAAATCTATTGAAATATGGGATTTTGTAACCCCCCATGTTTCTTGCTTATTCTATATAATTCAATAGCATGCGATGTACGCAAGACCAAGTTCTAGCGCACCAAAACCTATCAAAAAACTATTTAAAAATTCGTTATCAATATTATCTACCAACTATTGAATTTTATATATCCAATTATATTTTAACATTCATTGTTTTTATCCTTTGACATAATAAAAGGACAAATTCAATTTTTCGAATAAAAGAAGTATTAAAAAAATGCAGTTTTTCCACATTTTAATGGTGATGCCATTTTAAATCCAATAGTTTACAATTTTATATATTAAATTTTGTTGAAATTACATTATTATTTATAATTGTAACATAAAAAATTTTCTTGGATAAATGGTTGGTTCTTTTCTGTAAACTTTAATTTTTTATGAATAGGGAAAAATACTAAATTTTTATTGAAAACAACATTTTTATTAAATATAATATATAGTGTTCAATTATGCATTTGAGTGGTCTCAAAGGATAATAAGATTATATTATTATCATTTAATATAATTTAGGTCATTATAATTATTTTTACACTTAAATTGGAAATAATCAGATGTCAATCTTTTGATACTTTTTACATATTTAAAACTCGCCTTTTGGTTTTATCAACATGTGTTAATTTTAAACTAATTTCTGCCCACTATGTGATTTTAATTTATAAAAATGGATTACATATTTGGCATCACAAGGATGAAATTTTTTAAATAGGTTCCTTTTATTTTATTGACATTATGAATAGTAACATCAATAATTATTATTATTTACCATGGTTAAATGTTAAATCATGTAAATAAGGGAAAAATAATATTTTAATAATATAAAACTACCCAAACATATGTCATAATAATATAGGATGAATATATATGTTACCATGAAGGTCCTTAAGCTAAATATTTAGAATTTTGGGAGTACATGGTTGTGATAACGACATGTTATAAGAATTAATTTAATGTAAAGATAATTATAACAAAAACATTTATATTTTAGTAAATAAATTTTAATATATGTTTATATAACTGATCTATTTGACTATAAATAATATTTAGAAATCAAAACAAATTCCTATATCATAATATTTTATTATTAATTTTTAGACATTTTATAACTATATTAATTTTTTACACAACAATGATGTAGTATTTTCCATTTTAATGATGTAATCAAATAAATGATATTATTAATATTAAAACAAATATAATTTGGTAATTTTGATTCCATACTCGAATTTTTTGGATGAAATTGACATATGAGGTGTATTTTAATGCATTTATTTCAAATTAATAATTATTTTATTACTTAAAAAAATTAATTACTAAATTCTGTCAAAATTGACATAAATGTGTTTTTAAAACAAATGATATTTTATTTAATGAGATAAAATCATAAAAATATAAAATTTGGAAACTGACATAGAAAATGATAAAAAGGACATTAATTACCACTTTTGTCCCCCTTTTCATTTTATTGTAACTAAATTAACCCTAGAGTATAAAACACGTGATGACACGGTAACAGTTAAACTGTTAAACTATTGATTAATCTCAAAATATAATGGTATTTTTTTAACATAAACATGTCTAAAACCTATTTGTTGAGAGTATTATGACCCATCCTCATATTATCCTAGAAATAAATTAATTTTTATCTATTATAATCCTGAATTTATTTTATAATAAATTAATATTTCAAGCTTTTCCTAAAATGCCCTTCACCATTCTTATAAATAGGAACCGATCTTTATTTTTATTTCACTCGTCCAAATCCATTTGGATCATAAACAACTACCCAAATATTCTCCCAACTACCATCAATTCAACCTTGATTCCATAGAATGAGTAGAAATCCATCCTAAAGAGCCCTTATTATCAAATCAAAAGATGACACCGGAAGAAGAGGTAATCGTTTTATCCCTTATTTCAATGTTTATTTCTTCTTCCACTTACTCTTACTATGATGTTACCATAATAAAATAATAAAAACAGAATATAATATATTCATAGATATTTTTATGAATATAGTAAAACTATATTCCCCTTCATACCCATCCTCTGAAAAATAATACCACCATTCGTGCGTGCATACGACTTACTATCTACACGTCATGGAATAATTTTTTTTCATGTAAACATTATTTATATGGGTATATGGATGAATATAATGATTTTAAATGGTAAATATAACATGTTATTTCATTGGAAAAATTGATATTTTATCCAATTCAATACCATTTTAAAACTATGTATATGATAATGTTGCTCGTGTGTACGTACAACATACTGTCTCCATGACGCGATGAGACTCATATTCTATGTTCACAATACAAGAATGATTATAAGAATAAATATTATTAATATTTTAGAAATATATTACACAAAAAATATATGAGGATGATATATATATACACATATATACATATTTCTCATTCGATTACTCCCATTAGATATGATATGATAATGGAAACAACATTTATGTGTACGGGTAGACTACTACCTCAACGAACAGTGTGTTCTATTTTATTTATCTATATTATATATATATATATAGAATATATTTGATATATAAATCATATTTTAAATTCTTTATGGATGTTTTTATATATGTTATATATTCTAGAATAACAATTCAAAACACATAGGATAAACAAATCGATATTACCCAAAATGTTGCATTAACTATGAATTATTAATAAATTGGTAATAAAAAGTCATAAAATAATAATATATGATATCATAATAATTATTATGATTATTTTATACATTAATAATATCTTCAATAACATTATTCATGAGTTTCAGAAACATACAATGAGTATCAGACCAAAGGTAACAGTTAATTCTTCAATCTCATTATTATCAGAGATTATTTTTGAGTAATTATTAATTGGTGCATATTTATCATGCATATCAATGATTCATAAATATGGTTTCAAAATGAATCATTTAAGATCTTATGGTCGGGTATCATTAACTAGATCATCATTTTAAATGTTTTAATGATTTATTTTTCTAAATCTATTGAAATAGTATCCATACTTTCAAACTTATTTTAAGGAATTATTTATATTGACATGATTGATTTAAAATGTCAATTCCATTCAGATTTTTTAAAGTGGTATGGGAAACTTGGATTCAAAAACCTCTTTTAAATTACTTACTTTATATATTTCGTATGTTTTAAATGATATCATGAAAATAGATATTTCACTCAATGAGTTTTACTGATCATTTTCAACTATTTAAGATCCTTTACCAGATATTAATCTTGATTGAGGTTTATTTCTTATAAACAATAGTACATATTGTATTAAATGAGTTATTATATGCTTGACTGTGGATGTGATATTTTTAGACCATTCATGGTGTTTGGTTATGTTATTGAAATTTCGTACACTAATTTTATTACGAATGATTATGTTATGTTTCAACCTTTTCATATTAACAATGCATTTGACTTCGTAAGTGATGGTCGAGCCCGTTATAGCCCCTCGATTAATTGGTAGGTCTAATGAGACAATCTAGTGTCTTGGTGCAAGGCCATGAAGAAATTTATATTTAGATTTTTGGCATTTGGCCTTGACTTTTGGATAATATGTCCGTCATTATGCATTCCATCATTATGAGATTATATATTGATGTTTAATGTTATTATTCAACTAGTACAATATCCATGTGAATACGTAAATGGAATTATTTGATTTATATTTGAAATATAATTCTGATGTTTATGTTTAAAGGGATTCTATTTCAATTTTATACCTTGCATTAAATGTTTATGATTTTTTATGATTGCTACCGCAATAATGTTTCCCTTATTGAGCATCTAAGCTCTCCCATTTCAAAGGTTTTATTTTCCTTGCATTCTGTGAAGTGAATTATGATTGATATTCATGGATAATATATGGAAAGAATTTCATCCTCAAAGTATTATCTATGATGTATTTTATTTTTGAAATATTAATGTTATGTTCATGTATGTAATTTATTTTCCATGGAATCTAAACTGATTGGTCATTCAAGACTTGACTCCTTCTAATCATGACAATGAATTAAAATAATGCACTGGCTCTAGGCTTCTGGGGATGTGCCAATAATGTTGGTGTCAGAATAGTTTTATCAACAACATTAGAAATAGATTTAAAAAATAATACAATTAGGTATCATAACCCTAAGATAGAATTTGAGGATAAGTATTCAAGAGAATCCAAGATTTTGAAAATATAGATTATGTGGGAATTCCTAGAAAATACATCCATGTACAGATACTACAAGGTAATGTTGTTCTGGAATAGATGTACATAGGGGTGAAAACACTGATAAGGTTTTCTGAGCATGACTCGGGGTGACCTGTTACATCATAACTATCCCTATTGTGTACCTAGATTGACACTCCTAGGGGATATTCTTATGAATATTCATATTTTATTTACAACCCATTATGAATGATTTATGAGTTAATATTTCCTCAAAGGAATCATATTTACGATTATGGATTTGATTTGAATAAATATTTCAAATGGTGTTACATATTTTACTAGTTTGAAGTTTTGTATTATGATTCATAACCTAATATTGTGTATGTCATTGTTTATAAATGGAGTCTAGTGGATTAAATGGAAATCCTATCAATTAACGTACCCCATGTAGATATTTCCCTCCTATGAATGATAATGATAGTGGAGATGGTGACACAACTGGTATTGAACAATTTATAACCATATTGGGACAATTGAGTCAGGTTATGAATGAAAACCTTACTAGTATGAAGTATCCTGATCCATAATGAGAAGGATAAATGATATACTGGTTCATGAGACAACTACCTCCAACATTAAATGGGACTTATAATCCATTTTTCATTTAGTAGAGGATAAGTTCCTTAGGGAAAATATTTCATTCTATGGGAAGTGTCGAAATGGAAATGGTTTTCATGGAAGTTTGTCATCTCAAAGGATATGTGAATCAATGGTGGCCATTAATTTTAATAAAAAATGAGGGTGAAAAGTGGTAAATATGTAATGTCTGGATTTTAAATAACTTTTCTACAGAAATAATTTCCTCGTGAATATCGTGCTGATATGGGAAGACAATTTATATGAAAAAGTATAAAGGAGTATGGGAATGATGCAATGTATGAGGCTAACATCCCATGGATAATAAGGAATGATACTTAGTACATAGGTATCCGAATAAGTATGATTGATCGATTCTTTTATGGGTTAAAACCATTCCATCGATAGGGATTGGTCTCAAAATCATTCTAATCGTACGAAGAAATAGTCTCGTGTGCTATCAAGATAGAAAAATATTTTATCTATTTTGTATGAAATTAAATTAAAGAAATACATGATGATAATGATGGAGAAAGATATAGATAAATGGAAAAAGGGAATGAAGGATTATCACTTTTATGCTAATTGTGTGATGAAACGCCATGGTACATGCTAAAAAGGAACGGGAGTTTTTTGCAAATGTGGATAAAAAGGTCACTAGACTCATGATTTATGGGAAATATAGAAGCTAAGAAATGTTATAATTTTAATGATATGTGAAATTATGAAATCAATTGACCAATGAGAAAAATTAAATATTGCTCAGAAAAATAAAATAGATCAAGGTCATGATTATGAAGTTATTATAGTCAATGAGGAAAAATAAAAATATTTTGGTTTTTGGATTCAAGAATTATATTCTAGTTAGAAAAAATGTGATATATATAAGGATTTTAGCATATTAATTTTTTATTTCATTACTTTTATAATATTATTAAGGTAATTATATAAGAGCGACATTATGTTGTTTAAGGAATCTGATATTACAATTGATTTTTTGAAATTTAGAGACATTTTAGATTCACATTGGGCAAAAGTATTTTGGATAAATAAAATGGATTTAATGTATTAATTTGAACATTGGATATTATTTTTTAGGGTTAAACCTTTTGTTTATATTATTTTTTTAATGATATGAAACTATAGTTTTAGAAAATAGACAACCTGGAGGTTGAGCAAAAACCCATCGTGTCTCACAAATCTGAGGGATTCAAACCCACATCAGAAGTGTGACAAGGCTTTATCGACATCCATTAGCCTAAAAGAGGTCCCTTGTTATTATAAAATAGTTTTCTTCATTTCAATAGTACAGATTTTATATTTGGAACCTTATACAACTAATATAAATAATATATTTTTGATTTTAATCTTTTTAAGAGAAATATGAGTTGTTGGATGAATTATTTAAAGGATAAAACTGTAGATGTATATTAAGTATTATTCATTGTGATCATAGTATATGAATTAATTTAATTCTACAAAACTATGTAAGGGATCATAGAACCTAAAATGTTTTCATAGTAATTTTATTTGCGATGAATCAAATAGTTCGTTATATCATCATAGATTTATATTTTTTTGGTTGTTAACATTCTCCTAGTAGTTTTATCTATAATTCTCCATTAGAGAATTATGGTTTGTTTTATTTTCCATATCCATTCTGTCATACATGGTAACCTACTATGTATTATTTCTATTAACCTACATACTTTCCATTCTTTTTTTAAAATAGAGGCTTCATTAATCCATTTTACGATGCAAGATTTTAACTATGATATATTAAAATGTCAAAACCCTAGTTTTCAATCATGAGTTAAAATTATGAGGATGAAATTTATCTAAGTAGGGTATTATGTAACTCCTCATGTTTCTATGGTACACTTCTTCTTTATAATTCAGCAGCAATTGATGTATACAATACATACTTCAAGCAGACCACAAACTATCAATAAAGTAGTTTAAAAGGTTGTGATGAATATTATTAAGACACTTTTGAATTTTATATATATCATATAAATTTAAAATTCATATTTTATGTTTATTAGATATAATATAAAGAGAAATACAATTTTTCAAATAAAAAAGTTATTTTTAAAAAATGCAGTTTTCCACATTTTAATGGAGATCCTTTTTTTAAATCCAATATTTGAAACTTTTATATATCCAATTTGATGAAATTTAATTCTTGTTTATAATCAGGATGTCAAAATTTATCTTGTATAATTTTTTGAAACTTTTTGATAACATTAATATTTTGATGAATAGTGAAAAATACAACATTTTAATATAAAACAACATTTTTAATTGTATTAATTTATTGTGTTCAATTATGAATTTTAGGGGTATTAAACTATGATTATTTTATATTGTGATAATTCAAAATAAATTTCGGTTATTAGAGATATTATTTCACTTAAATTGGTCAGAAACATATTTCAATCTGTTGATAGTTTTTAATTATTAAAAACCCTCTCTTTGGTTATGACAACATGAGTAAATTTTAAATTAATTTCTTCCAATTATTTTATTTGAATTTGGAAATATTTATTTGATATTTGGAATCATTGGTCAATATTTTATAATTAGGCACCTTTTAATTTTTTTGACACTATGAATAGTAAATTCATTAATTATTTTTATTTACCACAGTTAAAGGGTAAATTGGATAAAAAAGGGAAAAAATAAAATTATAATAATATAAAACAACCTAAGTCATGACTTAATCTTATTGGATGATTATATATTCGATCATGAGCATCCTTAGGTCAAATATTTACAATTTTGGGACAACTTGTGTGTGATAATAACATGTTATAAAAATTAATTTAATGTAATGATAATTATAACAAAAACATATATCATTTACTAAGTCAATTTTAATAAATGGTTATATGATGAATATATTTGAATATAAATATTAATTATAAATCTAAATTTATTTCATATAACATGGTAAATATATTTTTTAATTTCTAGACATTAAATAATAAAATTTATTAATGACACAATAATGATGAATTATTTTCCTTATTAATGATGAAATAAAATAAATGATATTGTAAATATGAAAATAAATATAATTTAAAGGTTTCAATGCCCTCCACAATTTTTTTGGATGAAATTGACATATTAGGTATGAGTTAATGGCTTTGGTTTTAAGGAATCATGTTTTTATGACTTTTAAAAAATAAAATTACTAAAAAGTGGCAATTATGACATATATGTGTTTCTTTAACTAATTAAAATTTATTAAATGACATAAAAAACATAAAAACCTAATATTTGGGAATCAAACATAGATAATCATTCAAAATCGATTAATTTCAACTTTATATCCCCTAGTCATTTTATTGTAACTAAAATATCCCTATAGTATAAAAATACAAGGATACATGGTAAGAGTTAAATTGTTAAACTTAGGGTTAATCCCAAATGATAAGGGTAATTTTATGAGCTAAACATGTCTTAAAATATGGGATGAAATTATTTCAACCTATCTTCATCTTATAATATAAATAAATAAATTTTGAGATGTTATAATCCTAGAATTATTTTATAATAAATATATATTTATAGCTTTCACTATAGTTCCCCTCACCTCTCTTATAAAAGGGAAACTCTAATTATTTTTTATTCATAGCTAAAAATACATTTGAATCATCCATAACCAACCTAAATCACCTCCCAACAAGCCTACCTTCATTCTGGATTCCTTACCATGATCTTAAATTTATCCTAATGATCCATTTTGTTCAAATCCAATGGGGACACTCGAAGAAACGGTAATCGCTTATCACTTCTTTCAATGTTCATTTCATCTTCGAATTGCTCTAACTAAGTTGTTACCCTACAAAAATAATAACTCCAGAATATACTATATTCTAAGATGTTATTAATATTATTGGACAATCATATTCTTCTTTTTACCCATCCTATGAAAAACAATACAACCATTCGTGCGTACGTACGGCTTGCCGTCTCCACACCGTGGTGTAAATTGTTTTTCTTGTGAACTTAATATATATGGGCATAAAGATGAATATAATGGATTTAAATAATAAATATAACATGATATTTATTCATTAAATGTAATATTCTATTCAATTATTTACCATTTTACCATTAAGGAAATGATACCGTCCCTCATGCATACGTAAGACTTACTGTCTACACAACGTGATGAAACTCATCTTCCAAGTTCACTATCAAAGAATGATTATAAGAATAAATATTATTAATAAGTACGAAATATTTGAAATTATAAATCTACATGGATGATATATATATACATATACATATACATAAATTTCATTAACTTACTTCCATTTAGTACGATAAGAAAACATAAACAACATTCATGCGTACATGTAGACTGCCACCTCTTTGAATGGTGTCTTCAATTTTATTTATCTATATATTACATATATATTTATATAATATTATATAAACACAATATTTTACATTTTTGAATTATATAAATTATGATCTACATAATATTATCAGGAATAACAAGTCAATATTATAATATTCACGTGATTCATTATTCATAAACACCATTTTTCTTGGGACTCACAAAACTCAAGTTTGGGTTGTGATTATCCACTAAAATAGGATAATATTCATTATCTATAATATTATATTCATGTGATTCATTATTCATAAACAGAATTTTTAGTGGATTTTATAATTTGAACATTATTTGACCTCATGACTGTAATCCCAGTTAAAATGCACTATTACATGGTACATTATTGAACAACTCCTAAAATAAAAATATGTTTTTGATTTTATTTTAATATTTTATTTTCAGGTCTCTCATATAATAATTAACAATTAATTCTCTTGTAGTACTTGAATATTCACATTTTAATACCACCAAAATGGGCTTTCATGCCAATACATTCTGGCCAATGTAAACTGGACAAAAAACCAATAATGGGACTATAGAGGACATGATCTAAGCCCAATAATTCTGAAAATTGAACTGATGATAGAGGGACTAAAGGGGACTATTTCAATCAATAGTGTTCAAATCTAATTCTGATGTCTTAATGGTGTTCCAAGGGGTCCAAGATGAAGATGAAATCTTAACATTGATTCAGCGGACTAGAAAAATATACAACAGATTTAATCATATCTCACAAAAAAATATTAATTTTTGCTGACATATTATAGATATATTAGGGCAAACATCTATTCATATTTTTCTATGATTTCCAAACATAATTAGGTCGTTTTGATGATTTTTTGGAAACACCTGTCAAAGGCATGCATGTAGGCTAAGATTTTTTTGTCAATGGTGGAAAATTCCACTCTTCCTCAACTTTCCACCTACCTTGGACTACCATCATTAATTTAGAAGTCATAGATAAATGGAGGATATACCCAAGACTCCTGAAATTCTTATTTAATGTATTAGTTGTTGGGACCAAGTTGGATGAATAAGGAAGTAAGAAAATTTTGGTGTTACAGAGTGTTGTCTTTTGATGTCAAAAAGACAAAACAATTCTCTTTGTAAAGAACATGATAATCAGACGATGCTTTGCTAATTTGTATTTCAAAAATACCTTAAGTTAGGATAACTTGTGATGCAAGGCATATAAAGTAAAGGGGGAGAAATGATGATGCAAATCATATACATTTTTTATTGGAAGGAATGATACTGCTGGAAGATGGGATGTTTAAGTACTTCCCATTGTAACTCTGACGATGCTAAAGCTCATCTATCAAAGGATATATATTACAATGGTGGAGTTCATGATGAAAACTGAAGAATGGTTATGGGAATCAATGAATAGGGAAATGAAAAAGTAATGGAAAATTAGGGGGTGGCACAGAAGCACATTTTAAGGTGGCGCCATTTTCTAGTGTTTGCCAAATTTTAGGGCCTGAAAATATGGAGATGAAAATGTGTTTTTGGATATATATGTTCTGTGAATGATTGAAGATGAATTATAATTTTGTGTGCAAGGAATGATTTATGGTCATCACATCGGATAATGGAAAAGGCATGGAGTGCACGGAAATTTTGGAAGGTTACGCGAATAAATAATGTGTTGAGAGAAATAGTTTCGGGTTGCGCGGAATATCAGTGGGATGCATGAAATAGAGGAATTAAGTTTTTCACGCAAAAGTTGTTTCAATATCAGAAGTTCGAAAATTTGAAAAGTCATGAGGTACGTGAAATATTATAGCATTGCGCGAAATATGAAGTTGTGTGAAAGATATTTCACGTGCATGAAGAAGGTTTTACGCGAGGAGTAGTGTTTTCTGTACGAGTTCAAAAATGCCTATAAATATGAGGTGAACCCCTATCATTTCATGTTGCTTAACACTTAGAAGAAATCTCATGCTCTGGTTCATGTAAAATTATATTCTATGTGAGTTGTGCAAAAAGAAAGGAGTTTTTGTGAAAGGATGACAACTACGTGAAAAGAGAAAAAGTTGCACGAAAAAAGGGAAGTAGCATGAAAACGTTTTTCGTGCCCAAAAGGAACTTTTACACATAAGGAATTTGAATTGTGTGTAAGGTATCCTAAAGGCTGCATGAAAAATTTGGGGTCTTCGCACATATTCAGTTGTACGTATGGGAGTTCTTACCAGCTTCTAGGTAGGAATGTTAAGATTTGTACTTTAGAGAATACAACTGTTCAACTGTGAAGAAGCACTGAAATACTGTAATTTCCTATTTGCGCTAAAAGGGTGCACATGTGCTTTCAGATTGTTTTCCAAGTGCTACACGAGTGTAAGGGAATATCCTACACATTGTATTCTATATCAAAGGATTGTTTTCTAGTGGATTATGAGGTACTGTATTATTTTCGTACCATACCAAGGACGTAGCTACTCTTGTTGAGTAGTGAACCTTGTAAATCTTGTGTTCCTGTGGTTGTGTGTGTTCAAAAGAGAAGAATATCATTAACAGGACGAGAAGGTTGTTTCAATTCAAAGGAAACATGAAGAGAAAAAGATATCACTGATTCACCCCTCCCCCTCTCAGTAATACTTGGATCCTGATTGGGAACTTCATTGGTGTTGTAGGATTTATACATCTTGGATGCTTTATTTCATTGTAATGTTATGCTGCCACATTTCCTTTGTAATGTTCTTAAATGATTTTATGTTCTTTTAATTCATCATAGTTTTTTAATAAAAGATATTCTTCTACTATTATTTGGTTATTCTCCAAATCTCCTTTATAAAATAACCTGAAGGTGTTAATTTATTCACACCAGACCATGTGAAATTATTCACCCAATGGTGGAGTGAACATTTTCTTTTTATTGGTTTATTTACTTATTAAATTCTCCCCTCATTATTCTCCTTCCCACTTCCATTGAATCCATAGATTCAAGGGAGGGATAAATAACTAATGGGTTGATCAACGGTAGTAGAAAGGGGCTGTATTGGATGTTATTTATCACCCCGTTAAGTCTAATCAATTCTTTTAATTGATATTTTTATTTGATAATTTAAAATCTTCTTCATCATTGTTGAATTTTAAATCCACTGAATTCATGTGCTAATACAGACTATTACCATGGAGTGGTCATAAATATGATCCTCCATGTGTTTAGGTGATTAGTATTATGGTGTGTTGGTATTAAACTAGAATGTGATAACGTTGTTAGATCTTCTTTATTAAACCCATCTGGAATATAAGAAATTGAAATTGTTAAAAATTAATTTCATCAAATACACCCCTTATAATAACATATGATCAACACTTATCATCTTTTGAATTAACATAAGTTATGAAGTGTTCTATTAAACATATCTAAAATCAACTGAAAGTTGGACACTTAATATCAAAAATCAGTCAGGAGAATGTGTGTGTCTATAGGTTTTCTTCTTAGGTATTTGAGGAATAGACAACCCAAAAAACCTTAAAATTGACCTCTTATCCCAAAAAACAATGGTAAATTTGGGAGAGGCCAATAACCATTGAAATACATGAACAATGGGATGATATATAAAACCATGTAAGGGAATAAACATTGGAATAATGAATGAGTTTGAAGCAAAAAGATGATATAATAACGAATTGAACATAAAAAATCATATCGTATGATAAAATATAGAACAAGGGATCATTGAATCATGGAATAATTTAAATGTACAACAAACATACCTAAAGATATAAACATGATTAAAGGATAACTAAAAATACTCAATCACATTGTGTACAATTTCTCGTAATGGATTAGGTTTACTCCCTATTGCAAAACATGATGTCCCAGGATACTAAACATTACCCATTTCATTTTAATAGTATATGGGTGATCCATTAATAACATTTTAATTCATATTTTATCCACATAAAGTATCATACATGAATAATATAAACAAGCGTTACCCATGGAATTAAATGGGTATCAGAATCGGGTCATAAGGAATAACAAAAGGGAATATCATAATGACATAAAATAAAGAATGTATTAAAAAAGGAAATAAATAAAATAAAATAGGCATATAACCTGCTAAATAATGTCCAAATTATGTGAAAACATGTATAATACTTTTCTAAGAATCATTATAAACTAGGAACATCAGTGTGGTTTAAGGGAAAATATTAAAGAGTCATCAAAGTGGAAAAGGAATATTTTTTTTATAATACCATAAATGAAATAAGATATATTTTCATCATGAAATGATAGTTTATTTATAAAAAAATTTGTCCACTAAAAATAGATTATGTAGTGTACATGAAAAGGGGTTAACCAGTGTAGATTTTCTTATTAATCAGCCTTTCTTATGAGGATAAATTAAGAAGTGACCTTTTTAAAACATGTATTTACCCATATAATATGGATGAATTGATCAGGAAACAAAATTTTGGACCATATAAATATAATTTAAAATATTTTTATATAATAATTTATGTAATTTATTGGGCTAAATAGATAGAAAGTGTATCCTGAATGAAAAATTAAGGTTCATAGTGATCTGTTACCTTACGTACAAAAGTGTTCCACACATGCACTAAATGTCCTAAATAATAACATTAGACTAATTAATATTTTAACTCAGATCCCCATATACATAAATATAATTTATTATAATTTTATTATGTTTAATTATGTTCATTTTTATTAGTTATATTGTTTAATTATATTATTTAGGAAACATTTGTTCCAGGATTCTATGGTCGGTTCCCTTTGGTATAATTATTGGAGTTCTTGTAAAATGAAAGAAAAACTATACAAGTGGAATGAAAATGATTTAATATACTTGAATTTTTTTATGTGGTCCCAAAAATAATTTTTTTTCTAATTTGACGATGAATCATTTGATAAAATTTTAATGAAAAATAAATAGTTTATTTTGGTGGGTTTCACTACCATACCGAACTTATATCATGTTATTTAATATTACATTTATATATTGGTTCCAAAAATTAAATAAGTGATAATATATATATTCTAATGTTATTTAATAATAAAAATTCTATAATGACTATCCTTTAATGTGGTATTAAAAATCATAAAATAATTTCCCATGATGGCTATGAATCAACACATCACAAAAGATGTTTTCATTTTTATAATAAATCAGTGAAGAGATTAGATTTGATGATGGATATTAAATTTACATAATATAATTATGGTATTTGTATGATAATTTAATTATAATTATTATTTGTATTGGGGAGTTTATAAGATGATAGTAAAAGAAAATAAATTTAAATAGAACGAAGAAGGATTTTACATCTTGAATATCGTCTCATTAAGAACCTCTATTTTGGAAATGGAATTGTAATTTTGGTGAGACCCGAATGAATATTATGTAAGGAATAATATTGAGAGAATAATTGGGTAAAATATTATCATGCTTCGAAACATATAATGTGTGAGGAGATGTGGTGTTGAGGGGTGGTATTTATATGGGCAGGAGAGGGTTTTGATTATATTATTTTATTCATTTGTAAAATATTTTTAGTCAAGACAATAAATATTTTTGAATTTCATGTTTAAAAATAGTATGTGGTTCAGGATATTTTAATCCAATGGGTTATTAAAAAATATATATATAATCCATTAATGGAACACTCATTTACTTATTAAATACAGTAAATTAAATTATTTCACAATTCACTAAAATACAACTATTTTATAAAAAAAATTAAATTGGAACATATTTTGATATTAATATTTCTAAAATGGGATTCATTTTATGAAAATTATTATCTAAATACGATAATTTTAATTTTTAATTAAAATGATCATTTATTCAAAAAATACAAATTTTAATATTATAATCAAATTTATTTCACTTTTAAAAATTAATAAATGTCTCAAAAAATTGTCTTGTAAATATAATAAAAATAATAATAATTTCATTATCTATTTTTTTAAAATAAAATATACGTTAAATAATTATAGTAATTATAAAATTTTAAGTAAAAATTTACATTTCAAAAAATACCAACACGTAATTTATCAATTTTAAAACATTCAATTACATATTACATGATATAAATATATAATACTTTAATATTTGAGGTTACTATTATAATGGTCTTATTATGATTTCTAACAGTCACATTATTATTTGAATGGTCAAGTTATTATTGAAATGGTCATGTTTTTAGTGGTTATAAGGGTTTACTACCTCCCATAAACACACATTAATCCAAAAATCAGTCACATATATTATTGTAGAAGGTTATTTATAATATAATATTTTAAATTAATGTTTTATTTTTAACATTATGTTTTATTTCTACAACATTGTTTGTGAGTGTGTAAATTCAAGTGTATTGAATAGTTCTTAATTACTCTACACTTATAATCTTATTTTTTATTTTATGTCCCAATGTACTATTTGGAATTCCTACTGGTTTATTTTATGGTAAATTTATTGTTATTCTTTTATGATAATAATATTTTGTATGTTAATCTATGTGATTTTTTTGATTTATACTTCACGAAATCATTATCAAAAAGGAGAATTTTCATTGATAAAATTATTGTTCATTAAAATTTCCCCCCTATGAAACAAAACTCTAAATTTTTTTACTTACTATGATAAAAAAAGTGTTGGTAAATCTACTTTATTTATTTTTCTAGTTCCTTTGTTCCACCTTTATATTTTTGGTTCCTCCATAGTACTTTTACTAGGTGAATAGTCTTGTTGTGTAGAAATTTACCTCGATAGTCTAAGTTCTTCAGTGGATGCTTCAAATAAAAGAGATCCTTTTCTAGTTGTATTAATTATGAATTTATTACAACTATGGGACTTGGTACGTTCTCCTCAATAGGCATATGTTGAATAAACTGTATTCTTGATACATGGTTGGTGGAATTTTTAGTTGATATGACACATCTATAACACGATAATGAATCTTGAAGGGTCTAATGTACATCATAAATCACTTTTATTTCATACCAAATCTAATAATTCAACTACATAATGATATGTAGAGGAATACTATGTGTAAAACCTCAAACTCCAGGTCCCATTACTTATTTTCTTCGTAGATCTTATATCAACATTGGGATGACATGATGTTCAGCTAAATGGATTCAACCATATCTACCATTTCATCAACCATTTAATGTTCAGTGATATACAATCAAATTTATCCTAAAATTACAATTTTGTGCATCATTTCCCCAAAGGGCCTCATATTTACTCCATTGGGTCTTTTAGTGGAAACTATTGGTGTATGAAAACTCTACTAGTGTTAGGTTTTTGTCCCATACTCCTTTAATGTCTATAGAAAATTATCTCATCAGGTCTTTTAGTGTATAAATAGTCCACTCATATTGGCCATTGTATTAAGGATTATAACATGTACTGTTGTTGAAGTCTGTATTATGAACATGTTAGAGACTTTTCTAGAACATGGAGTTACATCATGGATCTCAATCAAAAACAATAGATAGTGGTACTCCATGCACCCTAACAACTTCTATTATGTATATACATGAAATTTGATCATATGAGAAGTCTACTCTAATTGTGATAAAATGAGTTCAATTTTTATGAAGATCTACAAAAACCCTTATAGAATTATTTCATCTGGATGACTTCGGATGTCCAGTGACAATGTCTGTGGTGATTTTTCTCATTTACATGTTGTTATTGATAATGGTGGAATCATATCCATAGACTTCTTCATTTTAACCTTGAAACACTAACTTTTCAGGCACATTAATGTATATTCGACAATCTCCCTCTTCATATTATCCCACTAATAGTACTATGAGAGATCTCTATACATCATTGTGATCCTTGGGTGAATGGAGAAGGTCGATCCATGTACATCATTGAAAATATACCACTTTTTCTCAGGACATGATGGTATAGATATTCATGACCCAAATAATATTACTCCTTCCTCATCAATTTTATGCGTTAGGGGTTTCTCTTTTTTGATACCTTTCACATTATTTTGAATATCATCATCATTTCTTTGATTATCCATTATTTTCAATATAAGGGATTTATTAGTAAACATTTGTTAATGTAATTATTATTTTAGTTCATTAACAATTATTATGTCTATCCTTCTCATGTTTATGAAAATTGGATCCTTCCCATGTATCAACATTGACAACGGTGGAAGTTCATTTCCACATAGAGTATTCACTGCAAGATTTTAATTACTAAGATGGTATTGGATTGAGAAGTTATAATAATTATTTTTATATAAGAATATTTACTAGTTAATATCAATAAATTTCCATGTGAATATATATTTTAGGATATTATGATAAATATATATATATATGAAACATCTCTATATACAGATAATGATATCAAAGTTTCAATGTAATAATAACAACTACCAATTCTATATCTTGTCTGGGGTAATTCATCTAATTAAATTTCAATTTACTTTATGTGTATGATAACAATATATAATTTCACTTTAATAAATATCATAATGCCTTCTATGAGGAATAATTGTATACTAAAAATAGTTCCCCACATGGCAGTAGTGTACATACTAGTTTAGTGATATGACAATTTATAACACTATAATGAAATATTAATAGTCATTGGTCTTGAAATACATTACTCCATTCCATGTCATCTTGGATAGTCTGTTTAAAAATCATGATATGTTCTTCAAAAACCATCATTAATAACCATATTTTTCATTGAAACTATAGATCTATATTACATATATTGTACTTAACCACTATTAAATTACAAATATTTTACAAGGGCCCACATATATTTCTTTTCAAGTGATAAGGTATCCCAATAATGATTCTTCCATCATACTAAACTCACATTAATGTAAATTTCAAACAATATCCACCTTCTCAATTTTCATATCATAGTATTAAAATATTCCTCATGTTCATACATATTCAAGTAGTATATGATAATATCATCTATAATGAATACCAAATAATTTGGGGGGTAATATCTAATCACTCTATTCATTAAGCTCATAAAAATTAATCGATCATTAGTGAGTTATAATGGAATCCTCATGAACTTGTAGTGTATGTAACTATTTAAAAATGAATTCATGTAATTATATTCCTTCCTAATATTTAATTAGTGATATCCCATCTGATGTTCCAGAATGGTGAAATAATTGGCCCTACATAGTTGATAATACATGTCATCTATAGATGGATGGGGATTTTTTTATTTATCATGATTTTATTGAGATCATGATAATCAACAAAGAGGCTGATTTATCCATCATTCTTCATGATATATATGACTAGAACACCCTACAATTAAGCACCCTATTGTACAAAACCAATATCTATATTCTATTGTAACTTAATATTTTGTAATTTCCACTCAATGGTGTCCATCTTGTAAGTAGTTTTTGATATAGGTAGAGACGTAATAATAAGAACAATTGTGAAATAAAGTTCTTGGTCATGAGGAAGACTATATAATGTTTTCGTGAACATGTCAGTGTAGTCCCTCACAATGGGAATTTCATCAATAATGATACTCTTTTTTTAATCAATAATTTGATCTAGATATTCTTTCTCATAAGGAAATAATATCCACAAAGTAAATGATGATACTAAATAATATTCTTCATCTTCTGTACACTTATACATAATTAGATGATTCATTAGTCTGTGAAGGGCGATCTCCCTTTATCCACAATTGATGTTGGTTTTGACAAATATATCCAATCAATGATTAATATTTCATTAACACTACAACAAAGGATATAAGAAAATATCTTATGGGAGGTACAGTCCTAAAACATTAACTAAAAAGGATTTATTTTCAATAGAATTTATAATCTCCCCATTCAATATTATCATAGATAACTCAATCTTTATATATTAAGCTAGTGTATAAATATTTCAAATAATGTTTTAGGATATGTAAGAATGCGTAGAAATATAATCATATAGTATGTTTTTTATTCCTAAATAGCATACCATCATTCCTTTTACAACATCATTATTTGGCTTTGCCTTAGAAGTAATGATATCATATTCATATACATATTTCGTTCATGGTTGATGTTTATTTCCTTTGATAATACCTAGATTGATGAATTGGCTCACATAATTCCCATGTTCAATTTAGTTGAAACAATACAGTATTTGCCGAGAATTGTTATAAACTTTCATTTGTTCTTCTGCATTTGGGTTATTCTTCATATCCATTCATTAATAATTAACCCTATGCCTCTGTCTTCTATATTGATAGCATCTCCTGGTTTCCTTTAGATAGTTCTTTGTATGAATCTTCCCTCATGTTAGAGATGTGGGATGTTGGGTCTTCTTTCCATAGTGATTATTATCTATTGATCCTCTATTATTAATTCTATTTTTCATTTTTTTACCTTTGATACAATTATACCAATGATAGTATCCATCCTTTATCTTAACCATAAAGAAACAATATAAAATCTCCTCATATATTTCGATGTATAAAAGTGCCAGCACTTTTTATAGACCCATATTTAGTCATCTACAGAAGAAATCTTCCTTTCATTTAGACTTCATGATAAAGGCAATGTCATTTCTTGCATGAATTGTAAATTTTTCCTCATACTCCCTAATAGACTTGTATTCATTTAGATTCAGTTTGAAGAAGTCTCTCTCCAAATTAAGGTAGATACTTGGTGGAAAATATTAATTGAAAAATATTTTCTTGATTGTTACCATTCAGCGTAATCTATTTCCTACAAAGATTGTTCTTTTTTATTGGTTTATACAAGTGTTCTGTGTTCCCATCAAAATGACAAACCGCCAACATACAATTCTCTTATTCTAAGCATTTTATTTTAGATAATATATTCATAGTGGAGTTAATCCCTCATTATTTGAATAGGGTATCAAATGATCCACTATAGTTTGGAGGGCTTTTCAGAAAAGGATTCAACCACATCATTGTATTCCGTAGTATATGGTACTTTTTCCATGATATTGAAGTTATTATTCATAACATTATCATGTTTTTCTAGAACTTTCATGAAATTATGAGCTCCTTTTCCCATCATATTTGGTATTTCATTAAATAAATAGACATATTTCTTATCACACGGATTATTATCTTCAGTTGTCCTATTTATATCCAATAAATATGAAAAATAATGTACAATTAAATTTTATATAATAGAAATCTAATAATAATATGAAAATGAATATTTGAACACTTAAGAGTAATCTTTTAAATGAAAATTTTGTCAAAACAGTTTATTACCTATGTTTCAATCTAGGATATTCATGGTGATATAATTATCTAGAGGGTTCATACTATTTTTTCAGCATTAATCTCAATGAAAGACTATACCATGGTATGATATCAAATATAGAAACTTTATCCTTTTATTCATACCATTAAAATATTTTACGCATAATTAACCCTCAAATACAAACATAGGATTAGAATAATATCATATGATTATAAATCACGAAATCAAAATAATATCATCCTTTACATGATGTCCATAATGACCTCAAACTTTATTTGAGCTCTTACATCAGCATTGGATAACCATGATACTGAATGACCACTGGGATGAACTAAAATACCCATTAATGGAACAAACATAGTAAGAAAAAATGAGGTAGAAGGAATTACATGTAGTCATAATAGGGCATGGCACGTGAATACACATATGGAATAATAAAATAAAGAATATGGGATCATTTAATCTTGGAAACATAGTAATGTGGTATAAACATACATAGTTAAATAAACATTAGTCAAGACTATCTACCATGACTATATCACATGGTATTGAATGTCCCATAATGGAGTAGGTTTACCCTATAATCCCATACATGGCATCTCATGAGACTTAAAATTACCCAATGATTTTTAGTGATATATTGTTTTACCCATGATAACGTGTTCATGAATATGTGTTGCACATAAATAATTAAACATGAATAATACATATAAGGGTAACCCATAAACGAAATTTGTATCATAATCATGTCATAAGGATAAATCTATGGGAGTATAATTAACATGTACGTAAAAGAATGTATTAAACTCATATTTGATCATTTATATGGGAAAATATGCATTTATCATGATAAATTTTGTCCAAGTGATTTTAAATCATGTAAAAATATTGTTTAAGATTTATTAGAAATGATCAAATTCTGCACGGTTTAGGGGAAAATATTAAAGAGTCCTTAAAGAGGATAAATTCATATTTGATTATATATAAAAAATTAAATAATATTGTTTTATATGATGAAATTTTAAGTTTTAGAAACATAATGGTGTGTTAAAATATATTATTTAGTGTAATTGAAAATGGGGGTGGGGTGTAGAGAAGATTTAATTAATCAGGCTTGGATAACAAGAGGAATTGATAAGGGAACCTTTTAAAAACATGTATTTCCCCATAAAATAATGATGAATTGATATAGATATATAATTTTTTAACATATAAATATAATTTAGAATAATATTATAAGAATATTAATTAAATAATTTTGTGTAAAGAGATAGAATTAATAATCCAATGTAAAAAATGGATGTTTAGAGAGATCTCTTAGATTATTACTTAATGTGTTATCCACTAGCACATAAGGTAATGTAAAAAAACTTATTGATTAATAATTTATTTTATAACATATTTAAAAAATAACTTATTTATTATAATTTTATTATTTTCATTTATATCCATTTTAACGAGTTATAATGTTTAATTTCAATATTTCGGTAGCATTTGTTTCATAGTTTTATGGTATGTTCTTGTGGGTTTAATTGTGGGATTTTTTTTAAATGAAATAAAAAATAAAAAGTGTAAGGAAATGTTATTAATATTATTTGATATGCTAAAATTTCCGCATAAATATTTTTTGACATGAATATGATTCTTTAGATAAAACATGAATGAAATATGACAAGTTTATTTTGGTGGTTTTTACAAAAATCATGAACTCTTATCATTTTATTGAAAACTATATTTTTATATTGGTTACATAAAATTATATAAGTTATAACATAAAAATAATAATCTTATTTAATGTAGAAAAGGATCTATTACCAGGCATTAAGGTGGTAATTAAAAATGAAAAGGCGTCATCCAAGAAGGCGGTGAATCGACAAATCATAGGCGATGTTTTCAATGTTAACATAAAAATTAGAAGATAGTAGATTTGTTTATGGATATTTCGTTGTCACGATAAAATTACATCACACACACACACACAAATATATATATATATATATATAGGATTTAAGAGTGGTCATTAAGTTTTAGGTTGAGAAGGCATGGGGTGTATAACAAAAGAAAAGAAAATAAAAGAAAAAGGGGGATTTTACCTCTTGTACATCTTCTCCTTGAGAACCTCTCTAAGGAAAATGGAATTGGTATTTTGGTGATACAATAAATACTGTGATGTGGGGAATTTTTTTGGGGGAATAATTTTGTTTCATATAAGTAATAAAACATTATTATAAGGTGTAAGGACAATTGGTGGTATTTATAAGGTTGGTGAGTGTAGTTTTTGATTATTTTATTCATTTTTTTTTTCTCAAGATAATCAATATTGTTAATTACAACAACTAAATATAGAATTTTTTTTGTATATTTCAAACCAATGGGTTCTTATTCCAACAATAAATTAATCATGAATCAAAAATTCATTTATGTGTTAAATGCCTAAAATTAATGTATATCACTATTTATAAAATATTTGATTATTTTAGTAAAATCACAGTAGATAAACCAAATTTTTTTTTGATATGTCGAATTCAAATATGGACTTAATTTAATGGAAATAATTTTAATAATATGAGATATTTTATTTTTAATAAATATAAACATTTATTAAAAAATACTTATTTTAATATTATAACTGATTTTAAGAAACATTGAAAAATTAATTAAGTTCTCAGAAAATTAAATAATAATTTAAATACAAAATAATATAAATTTATGAATATATTTTAGGAAAATTATATCTCATCTAAATAAATATATTAATTTTAAAATTTAAAATAAATAATTATGTTTCAAAAAAAATCCCTACAATTAATTTATCAATTTTAAATTATTTATTAACATATTCCATGACATAAATACATATTATATATTAAAATGTGTGGAAAATATTCTCAAAGTTAGATTAGTCTTCTTCATGGTGAGAAATCTATTCCAACGGTTAGGTTACTATTTAAATGATCATATTTACTATAATAATAAGGGTTCAGCATATCCCATAAATACATATTATTCCCTTCATCTTTAAAATATATTTTCGCCCTATGTTATATATACTTTCATATTTTAAACGAATATTTTATTATTAAAATTTTGTTTCATATCTACATCTTTGTTCACGAGTGTTATAATTCTTGTGGACCAAATAGATCCAAAATATTATATTCTTATTATATTACTTTTTTTTAATTGTCCCAGTATAACATTTAGAATTTTTATTGAATTAATTGTTTTAAAATGTATCATTTTTATTTTATGAGAATATAATTTATTGGTTTCCTGAGGATTTTTTTGTGATTTATAGTGAATGAAATAAAAATATTGATGGTAATTTTCATTAATGAAATTCTAGGTCATTACACTATATGTACTTTTTGGAACCTGTATCAAATTTTTATATCCATCCATGGATGTTTTAATTTGAAGGATAATACATAGTTTAAATACCTAAAATTATAATGGTTTCATAACTATTTATCAGTTCAATAATTATAATTGATTTTGAAGGATTATAATGAAAGAGAATGGTAATACCTCATTTACATCACAGTATTTAAATTTTAAAATACTTGTACAATAACATTTATCTCTGAAATGAAATGTAATTTAATAATTTCTGTAAAATAAATGTGAATATAGTGGTGTGGAACCAAGATTTCGACATTATAATGGGTTAATTAAAGGCTATAATTAGATAGAACAAATTAATGTTAATTAACAATATATAAATCTAAAGTTAATTCCATGGAATAAAATAATGCTATTATATCAACGTAAACATTAAAAGAAAATAAAACCATATTTATATAATTGAAAAATAAATAAATATGATTGAGGAAAGCTTACTTCTCAAGAGTTTCATAGATTATTGATGACCATTCAAACCCAAAAACAATTTAGAATTGAAAATATAGAAATAGAGTTTATTATAAGAGAGAGATATGTTGAGGGAATTTTGTATTTTGGTGAGGGGGAATGTGTATGTTTGTGTGTGGGGGTGGGGCAATTTTTACTTGAGGACGGAGGTATAAGATGTCTAAAATATTGAATATTTTATTACCATGGTTACCCAATTTTTTCTTTCATTAATTTTAATAAATTTGGTTGAAAATTAATGATGAAATGGTACTTTAAAGAACTTTAAATCCATTTCAACAAATATTTAATAGTGTGTTTTAAAGCTATTTTAATCCCGTACCTTTTAATTTTAACCATTTTTTTATTTGAACATTAAAATTGATTCTCATTATTTTCCTTGGTAACTTATATTTTTACCTTAAAATTAAATTTTATTTGTTACCTACTTTAGAACATGTAACTGTAAATATGAAATACATTTTTATTGAATCAATTTATAAATGTGATAAAAATTAATTTTAACATAATAAATGTATAAAACATAAAATTATTTTCTGGGAAAGGTATAGCTAATGTAACAAAAGTAAAAAATTTGTTTCTAGATGTAACATAATATTTTCAAAAACCATTATATTAATCATTATTTACATTTATTATCAATTAAAAGAATAGAGAAATATTATTTTCAGATTGTATAATGATAGAGACATAAATAATACTTTATAGTTATAATTTTAACAGTATTAATAAAATGAGCTTTAATAGAAAAATTAAAAAAATATCCTTAATTACAATTTTTTGTGTTGGTTCAAAAAATTATGAGCATTTTATAAAATTGGATATAAAAAATATTCCAATTTATCATTTTAATAAAATCATTTATAAATGTAAATAAAACATGTTTTTAAAAATGATTATTTTTTTCACAGTTGATTAAATTTATATTTGTTATTACATATTTATCAGTACGTTATTGTAATTTAATAATCCATAAATGTAAAATATTTAAATTTTATAAAATTAATCTTAAAATTTTTTTGAATTTATATTTTCAATAAAGAATTAGGTAAATTATTTTTTTTGAGAAAAAACCGTTATTAATCAATGTTAGGAGGCTATGTCAATGTCCCATTAGAATTTGTAAAAAATATTTTAACATGACTCAATCAATTTATATTAAGGATAATAATAAAATAATTATTGATTTAAAATAAAAATATTAATATTTCATAATTTAATTTTATAATGAAACATGTTACAAACCGTGTTAATATGGATATTTTAGATTAATAAAACATGAACAGAGATTGTGATAGAAATACATTTGGAAATTAAATGTGTTGTAATGTAATTTGAATTTATGATAAGATATTCTTTTTTTGCGAAAATAATATTTTACCATTTACTTATAATAAATTAATTACCATGAAAATAAATATATTAATATATGTAATGAATACATGTAACATTAATTTTGAAGATATTGGAATGGATTTTAGAAATCAATAAAAATGAATAAAACCCTTTTATAGTTGAAAAATACAAAAAGAAATTTATTTGAGGACAGAATTATATCATTATAAAAAAGAAATATATGGAATTTAACATTAATATTTTTAATTTTAGAAAAATTATATAGAATATACATTGGAAAACATGGATATTTAATATCCAATTATCTAGTTTAGTTTCTATAGGGTCACCTGACTCATCTATTTGGATCATCCAAAAATGGTCACGCGTTTACATGTACCAATTTAAATATTTCTCATTACCTTTCACCTAGGAGTCCAATCTAGCCATATTAAAAGTTTTTCAACACATTGAACCTAAAATTTCATGGAATAATGGTTTTTTACATGATCTGAAATGGAGCAACTCTAGAAATGGACTTACAACCTTAAAAAGAAAGACATTTTTCATTTTCACATGACCTTAAAAATTAAATCCCAACATATTATATGGAAATAAACTATGTGGGTCATTTTTCACAATATAGGGATACATAGGAAGCCTATATCATAAGATAAATCTCAATGTTATCACATATATGAATTGAAATTACATAAGAACTTATAGAATTCTTAAAACCATATCGTAGACTTATGTTTTCAAAAGAGAATTTAAATCCCAACATAACCCACAAACCATATGTGACAACCCAAAAATTTTATTTTTTGTTCTTATTATGTAATTTATATTAATTAGATAGAATATATTTCATGAATCACTATGTGTATGTAAAAAAAATTATATATTGAATTTTTAACCAATCCTTTAATCTTTAATTTTCCACATTTCTGTTTTGAGTATCAAAAAAGGGCCATCTACTGTTATGATCAAAAAATTATTTGAAGTCTGATAGAACCAAATTATATTTTTATGAATAGTAACATAACCTTATGAATAGTAATATGGCTTTTATAAATAGTAAACCATATTATTATTTTCTTTTTTATTTTTATAAGGGAATGATATGATGAGTAATTATTCTTGTTGATAAAATATTGCGTTATTGATTTAAAAATGATTTTTTTTTAATAAATTATGATTTTTTTTAAATTGTAAATTGTAAATATATTGAGAATTATTTTCAAAAATTGGAGTTAAATTTTGAATTATATATTTTGAAAAAAATTTAGGGTGAATGATTGGGTTTTTTCTAAAATACCTATATTTTTTATGAATAGTTAAAATACTGTTTTGAGTTCTTTGAAGTTTAATGAAATCATAATGATAAAACAATTGAAATAAAATATTGTTTGACATGTTTAATGTAACATATGACATAAGGTTCCCCATGTGGCTAAAACCATGGGAAAATACCATGGGAAAGCCCATGGTTTTTTAAAAAACACTATTGAGTTGTCTATTTAAATTAATAAAAGACTCCCTACCATTTACTATAAATACCCACCCACCCCTTCATTTTATTTCATTAAAATATCATTATAAAAAATGATCTAGTAGTTTTACCTCCCTATAATTACTCCCAAGGTGAAAAAACCCCAAATGTCACAACCATAATGTTTTGATAATTACTCTTCAAGGTAAGGGAATCTTCCACCCTTCTCTATTCTTAAACTATTTGTATTATGTTCTATTTTTCATATTCAATTTAATTTTTTAGGATATGTCAGTACATATTCCCTTTTCTATCCCTATTATTTATGTGTGATGAGATAAACCCTTTCTGTCATCAAAAAAGTTTATGAAATTTTATGTGACGCCATGAGGTTGTTGAATTTTCATGAGCGATTTATCCATTTTTCTTTTATTTTGAGTTCCTTTATTATCTTCTTCTTTACTCATCCCCCTCATCAAAATTCTATGATAAGTATAGTACCATAAATGAACTATATTTATATTATTCTAATGTAATAATTCATCACAATTTATCTTTCCCACTCCTCTTATTCTAAAAACGAAAACACTGTTTGAGAGGTGTTAATTTATCACATTCAAGGAAAACAGGTTACCAATTTTCATTTCCAAAATCAACTCTAGTCATGAACCAATTTTTTTGATTGAAAAATTGAATAATATATTTATATTAATCTTATTAAATGTTCTAGAATCATTACACAAACATAATATAAAATAATAATACAAAATAATTTCATTATGAACAAAACCGCCAATTAAATCAAGCATTTATCATTACGATTTTCAAACAATTCATCCTCATGATATGTATCCAAAATAATTATAAGGACATTGATATCTCTGTAATGTCAGTAATTATATATATTAACAATTATTAATTCTTAACCACATTATAAATGAACTTCCATTCACAAATACATATAAGTTGATCTAGAAAACCAAGGATGTAAATTCTTCCAAAACAATACAATTGAGCCGCTTAAACCGAGAAAAGGAAAATTAATGAACAAAATAAGGTTCTAAAAAATAAATTTCAGGTAGATTAGGTTCTGGAATTATAAACTAATGATGATAAATATTATTATTCCGGTCATTAAAACAATCTAAGAACACACTCGAGCATAAGGTAAGGGGTTTCTCATCATAGATTCCTTTTTGTGATATTTCCATTATTAACCACTTATTCAATGTTTGTAGTGTATGTGTACATACATTTATCATATTATATAATGATTATATTTATATTAATTGTATTGAATTATTCATTTTATGGTTATTATTTTTTGGTCATACGATTCAATTCATTACAATATAGTAAAGAGACTTTGTCTCAATTTCATTTTCATTAAGACCTTCTTGGAATTGTGAAAATAATATTTGTTTTTTGGTGTATGTACTTCCCATTTTAGATAATTTTTCATTTAAATATTTAAATATATTATATATCCATATTCTTTGTTAAAGGAAAGGTTATATGTATTTTCTAAAGCTGTATACACTTTTATATACGGTGTTTATTTGGAATGTTGTTTTAGTTATGGAAATATTAACGAATCTGTATCCTCTGCTATATACAGATATCGAGAAGGTAAATTTTACATGAATTAAATCTATGTATAATAAATTATTTGGACATTAAGTGATGGGTGGGACACTCTATATCCCATAAATCCATCAAGTGGTCTAATGAGACAAATCAGTTGGCCACAGACCCCTTGAGTTTGTTTCCAAAAATTATATTAGTTTCTAACCAAAGACATAAACCAACTCCACATTATAGTTGTATCATGTAGCAGTTACATAAACTCCAATAAATAAGCATATCTCTTCATTCATTTTCCATTATTACTATCTATGAGGTTTTCACTATAACAAAATCTATTGATGCAGTTTCATACTCAGTTTATTAATGGTGTGTGTTTTCCTTTTATTCACCATGCCTTATTGATTATGTCAAATTTTTTATGATTCAATTATTATAGATTCATGCTCCCAATATTTTTAACCCTTAATAATCATTTGAGCTCACCCATTTAATTTTTTACCTTTAAAAAGTTATGAAGATGATACTATTTATTATGCTCATGTAGTTTCAGTTTATTATTTATTCTTATGTATTGTATTTTATAACCTTTTACATTGTATTTTGAGATTAATATATGTATATAGTATTTTCATGACAACTAAATTGATCGTTCCTCTTGAATTCTATTTCTATCTAACCATGCCAATGTAACATATAATGCACAGGATGTGGTCTAGAGGGGCCGAGGTTTTACATTTCATATCAAAGAAACTTTAATAGCCAACATAAAAAATGGATTTGAAAATGTAGATTACAGAACAAAGTAAAAAGGTATTAGTTTGTGAAAAAAACATGAACATCCTAGAATTTTGGTATGGGCTATATTTCGTCGAGCTTTCTTGGAAATACATCCCCATCTGGTTACAAATAGATAGAGGTGGCTCTGGCACATATGTACATTGGAATGAAAACTCTGACTATGATTTTTGGGTTGACTCGAGGTATCATGGTACATGACAATGCGCCTTGATTCACGTTTGATATTGACACCCCCATGGGATATGATTTAGATAATTAAAATTTTCTTTACAATTAATTATGAATAATTTTAATGTAAATATTTCCACAAATAATCCATGTTTATGAGATTAGATATGTATATTATTTTATTTTACGATTAGTAATTTTCTAGTTCAGATAATAAATTAAGATTAATAACCTAGTCTAGTGTACTCCATTATTTAGATATGGCGCCAAGTTTAAAAAGGGAAATCAATACTCATGGGCAACATTGGGATTTTCCCACTGAGCACGTCAACACAATCAATGTCGGAGTGTATCAGATCATAATGATATTGGGAAAATATACTCAGGTTGTGTCGAATAACCATGATAAACCTATGATGGATCATTTCTTGCAGCAAAATCCCCCATAATTTAGTGGGACTACTAATGTAGTGGTGGATGAGAAGTTGATCATGTCCCTTGAAAATATATTAGGTGCATTAAGATAGAATGAAAGTGAAAACGTAGTGCTTGATGTATATTGTTTCAAAGGAGAAGGTGATCAATGTTGGTCCTTGGTTTAAAATACCCCTAAGGTAGAAGAAATATAAGATATGGAATGGAGGATGTTTAAGGAAATATTATCTATAAAATATTAAACTCATGAGAAATGAACCAAAATGAAAAATAAATTCCTTAGCTTAATGTAATGGGAAGAAGACAATGTTGCATATTATGAGTTTACCTTCATAAAAAAATCCAGATATTCTATTTATTACATATGATACTCAAAATAAAGTATTGATCATTTCTTTGAATGACTTTAGACAAGTATACGAAAGGAAAATTATACTCAAAAATTGTCATCATATGATTTAATAGTATCAAGTGCTGTCAAAATAGAGAATGTATTTCCTAGATCAAAATTTTTCAAGGTAAACCAAGAAAAGTAGAGATAATATTATAAATAATGAAAAGGTTAAGAGACAAAGAAGAACAAGGGAAAGAAGAAATTCTTATTATGTGAGAATTGTGGAAATAATCATCCCAGGAAATGATTGATTAGCATGGGA
The DNA here is from genome assembly GCA_963277665.1 of Viscum album. Taxonomy (NCBI): domain Eukaryota; kingdom Viridiplantae; phylum Streptophyta; class Magnoliopsida; order Santalales; family Viscaceae; genus Viscum; species Viscum album. The sequence goes on from OY728152.1 coordinate 1,774,196,725, forward strand.
GTATTCTATAAGTGTCGATAAAAGTTCCATTGATCTAATTAATGAATGGGGATGAAACAAGTCGAATATGTTCAACTCTAAAATTTTAGAGAGTTGGGACACTATAAAAATGATTCTCCTAAGTTCTAATGAATCTTTCCTCAAAAAATTCCAGGAGATAAAGGGAAGGCTTATGTAATTACAGCCGCAGAGGTTGATGTTCCTAATGATGTGGTAGCCGAAACTCTAATTGTTTCCTCAAACATACCCAATGCATTATTTGATTTTGAATCATCACATTCATTTATATATTCTTAGTTTCCTAATAAAATTATACATGTCCAATTTTATTTAATAAATGAGTTTTCAGTAATAACATCAAGTGGATGTATCATTACAACAAAGGCATGTCGATTAGTCCCCATCATGACACATAAACATGATTTAGTTGGTATCCTTATCATCATACCATGTATTTTCATTTATATAATTCTCAATATGAATTGGATATCAAAATATGATGTTATGGTCTATTAAAAGAAGAAATAATTTACAATTTTTTAAAATTATGTAGAATCCCTTATCTTTAATGAAGAAACCTCTCCATCTGATTCTCATCTTGATCCACCCCCAACAGCTCTACTAAATGAATAATTTGGAGAGGAATAGAACACAATATCTATGATATTGTATAGAAAATTTCAAATTGAATATGTGTGTATAGTCAGAAATTTCATTGATTTATTTCTAGAGGATTTACCTAGATATCCTCCAGTGTGAGAAGTTGAGTTCTCAATTGATATAATTCCTCGTGAAAGACCTATATCAAAGAATCCCTATAGAATGGAAACTATAGAATTATTGGAGCTAAAGTAACAGCTATATGAATTGAGTGAAAATGGATTTATTCTACCTAGTTTTTCTCCATGGGGATCCCTTATCATCATTGGTATGAAGAAAGATGGATCCATGAGGCTATGCTTTGATTAGATGGAAATAGATTCTATTACAACAATTAATAAGAATTCTTAGCCACAAATTAATGATTTATTTGATCAAAATCATGAAAAATAATATTTTTCGAATACTGAACTTTGATCTGGATATCATCAGCCATGTGTGAGGAAGTAAGATATTCCAAAGATAGTTTTTTGAACCAGATATGGGTATTACGAGTTTATAGTGATGCCGTTTGGAATGATTAATTCTCCCTCTATTTTCATGGATATAATGAATATTGTTTTATGAAATATCTTAATGAAATAGTTGTATTAATTACTAATGATATCCTTGTATACTCAAAAGGCTATGAAGACCATGAGAATTATTGGCGGATTATCCTGAAATTTTTTTATATGAAATTATTTATAATGGATTTTTAGAAAGTGTGAATTTTGGCATTAATCAGTTTCCTTATCTAGTTACATTATCTCTAAGGAATGAATATATACTGATCCTATGATGAAAAAGGATGATCAAAAATGGCTTACTCCAACAAAAATTGTTGTGGTATATAGTTTTATTGGTTTAGCAGTTTATTATTGATATTTGATTCAGAACATCTTTCATTTTGCCTACCCAATGACCAAGCACACAAGAAAAGGTGTCATGTTCATATGGAAAAAGGAATGTGAATAATGTTATAAATAATTGAAGAGAACAATAGTGAATTCTCCAATCTTGAATCTGACATTAGGGAATGATGGATTTCTGATATATAGTGATTTATCAAAGAAATGACTTGGTTTTGTCCTTATAAAGAATGATATAATGATTGCCGATGAATCTAGGAAACTAAAAAATCATGAACAAAACTACCCAATTCATTATGTTGGGTTAGCATTGGTAATATTTTCTCGGATGATTTGGAGACATTACCTCTACGGTAAAAAATCTGAGATATATACATAATATAAGTGTTTAAAATATATATTCTCACAGAAATAACTCTACATGAGAAAATGTATATAGAATGAGCAACTCACTGATTATGATTGCACAATAAAATACCCCTAGGGAAGGTAAATAAGGTGGCATATTCTTTGAGTTGAACGAACGACAAAATTTTGAAAATGATGATAGTTTAAAGGGATCATATGTTCAGACATCTAGAAAAGATGTGTATGCGAATTATAATGGAAGGAAACACATAACTACTTCTTCAAATGGTTGCCAAAAATTATTTATTTGAAATGATAAAATGTTCTCAGACTGATTATGGGGAGTTTCAAAATAAATTAAAGCTGTAAATGCTGGGAAGTTGATTGAATTCGTAGATGAAGGTGGTATTTTGAAATTTGGAAAGAGGCATTGTGTCCCAGCTAATCATAAGTTAAAAAGGGAATAGGTGGATGAAGTTCCTAGACTGGATTTTAATATACACCGTAGTAGCAAAAAGATGTATAAGGATCTATAGAAACATTTTAGATAAGACAAAATGAAGATGGATATTGCAGATTATGTGTCTAGAAGCATGGATTATTAATTGGTGAAGATTAGAAGGAAGCATCCTAAAGGAGTAATGAAACCCCTTCTTATACTTATGAGTAAATGGGATGCTATTATGATGAACTTTTTCATGGGGATACCAATGACCCCAAGAATGAATGTTGTCATACAGGTCATTTTCGATCATTTTACAAAGTCAGCACATTTTCGAACAATAATATAAGATTTAATACTTGAACATTCCATAAGAATAGATTTTAATGAAGTTGTAAGACTTCATTTTTTACCCTTATAAATTTATTCTTATCATGATCTCCATTTTTCATCACAATTCAGGAAAAGTCATCAGAAGGCCCTAGATACTGACCTTCATTTGGGCACTGCTAACCACACCAAGATTGATGGACAATCTGAATTTTCTATTAAAACATTGGAAGACATGTTGAGGTATTTTTTCACATGAATTTAAAGGTATGTGGGATCTATATATACTTCTCATATAATTTTCCTATAACAATTCCTTCCATTCAAGTACTCATATGGCACCATATGAAGCATTATATGTAACAAGATTGCATACACCAACATGTTGGGATGATGTTGTTGAATGAAAGCTTATAGGCTCTGAACATATTTATGAATCAATGGAAAAGTTGAATATTATCCAAACAAATCTAAAAAAATCACGAAGTCAGAAAAAACGAGATGATGATAATAGAAGGAAGGATTTGGAATTTCGAGAATGAGATCATGTTTTCATAAAGGTAACTCTATGGAGGGGTATTATACGATTCAATAAGAAAGGTCAATTATATCTCACGTACATTGGACCATTTGAAATAATGGATCATATTGGAGCTATAGCTTACCATTTGACAATTCTGTTAGGTATCTCCAAGGTTCACAAGGTGTTCCATGTATCAATGTTAAGGAATTACATACCAAACCCCACACATGTACTCAACTACAAAGAAATAGAACTTTATCCCGATCTATCATATTGTGAAGTTCCTATAAAGATTCAAGATACTAGAGAAAAAGTATTGCAGAATCATACGACTTATATTGTAAAGGTTCTTTGGTGGAACCATAAGATGGATGAAACAACATGGTAACCTGAGGATGTTATGAAGAATAACGAGCCACATATCTTTAGGTTTTTTTATACAGAAAATTTCGATGTTGAAATTTCCGATGGAGGGAATAATTTGAAACCACCATAATTTTATGGTATGTTCTTCATAAAAACATTCTATATATTAGATAACATATATTTCATGAACCACTAAGTCTCTGTGAAACATAACATTATAGGAAAATGTTATAACCTATCCATTAAAAAAAATTCCACTTCTTTGTTTGGATTTTCAAAAAAAGGTTAACTACGGTTGTGATGAGAATGTTATTTGAAGTCTGATAGAACCAACTTGTTTTTTGATGAATAATAAAATAACATTTTGTGTAACAAACTGAGAATTTATAAGATATATTCATTTTAATTTATTTCATATCTTCTATTGTATGCTATACTACAATTATCTTGTGCTATACGCAACACCATATTAGCTTGCAGTATACGCAACACAATTCTTGGATCTTGTTATACACAATTTCAAGTTCATTTGATAGAAGTTATTCTACTCAACATTGAGTGTATATATATATATATTCAATGTATAAATGAAAAATGTTTGTATTCTGTTATAACGAAACAACAAAGGAGTCTTTCACTATATGCAACCCTGACTTGGCTTGCATTACACGCAATCACGACCTTCTTCAATAGCGTGTATTGTACGTAATACTGGGTTTTAATAAACATCAAACATGAATAGTCTCCAAAAATATAATAAAATTATCTAAATCATGATAATTTATTTATAATTTTTAAGGATTAAATAATTGTCATTAATGGTGATACATTAATGATGTAGAAATTATTTATTAAGTGAAAAATTAGTAATATAATTTTTATTGAAATAATAATACCCATTAAAAGGCCCAAAAACCTGACCAAAACTTATTGGTAGTGTATCTCTATACCATAATCATCCAATTACCTAATATATAACCGTTTTAGAGTCTTATAAAAGTGATTATGACACTTATAGTATTTTATTTTAAATGATGCCAGAGTTGTCACCTTCATAATTTAATAAATATAACTGTTTAAATATTGTGATTTTAAGATGATAAATTCGAGTAAAAGTATTATTGTGAAAATTAATATATTTATCTTCATCATAGGATGTTATTTGTAATTTTTAAGCAACAACTAAGTATATTAAATAATTATACAAAAATGTTTGTAGTAATTATTTTATTAAGAGATAAACCAAATAAATGGTTTGAAAAATAATAAAATAAATATTATATGAAATATTTAATGTTCTCCACTAATTTTATAGATAAATATGGCCTTTTATTAATCTATTAAAGAATTTAGTTTGAACATATATTCTGTATATAGTTTATTTAAATTCATATAAATTAATAGTGTCAAAATTGACACTATTGTTATTTTATAAAAATAACATATTATAAAATTGTTTAAAAATCACAAAAATATTTCAAAATTATAAATTTAAATTTATATTGTCTAAAAGGTTATTAAGTATCCAATTATGGACAATTCATAACAAATACGATATTTTTTGTTATAATTTAAAATTAAGAATGTTATTACCACAAATAAAATGAAATTGATTATGTATGGATAAATCAAGTTGATAATGTTTAAAATAATTTCATAACATGTCTAAATTTTATTGGTTGATGATATTAAAACCCTATATAATCTAATATTAGAATATTAGTCATTTTTTGGAGGTTTTTAAGTGGGGTTAGATTTATTATAAATTAATATTTTTTAGATTTCCAAAGGTGCCCCTCTCCTCCCTTATAAAAGGGCACCTCCTCCCTCCCTTCCTCATAACAATTTGAGCCTTAAATATCGGCCAACCCCTGAAAAATTCTCTTCTCCACTTCCCTAGAAACATCGTAGATGTCCTGGTCTTCTTCAAAGACCAATTTTAGTGCCCTAAGAGGAGTTCTCAAAGAGGCGCTTCAAAGAAGAGGTAATGTCCGTTACCGATTCTTTCAACTTTATTTCTTCTTCTACTTCTCCTTATTTAGTTGTTTCATTATGAAGTAATAACATAAGTAACACTGATATACTGATATCTTATTATATGTATGAAACAACCCTATTTCACCATCTATCCATCATAAGGAAAACAAAATCACCGCGCGTGAGTACGTACGGAATACTGTCTCCACACCATGGTGTAATCGGTTTTTCCAACACTACCTTACGTGGATGGGTATAATGGTGTAAATAATAACAATAAATAGTTATTATAACATCATAATGATTCTTATATATTGTATCATCCACTCCAATTCAATTCAATAATTATGGAAACGATATCATCGCTTGTGCGTACGTACGAACTACCATCTCCACGATGTGATGAGATTCATTCTCCATGTTAACCATTTACGAATGATTATAAAGTATATATAATAAATAATAATGAAATACATGACATTATAATGCTACTGGATTTATTTATATGTATTTCATCTACTTAATTCCATTCAACTCAATAAGGAAACGAAGACAGCATTCATGCGTACGTACGACCTACCGTCTCCATGAACGGTGTATTTCTTTCCATTTATATATCTATTATATATATTTATATTCTGAATATATATTATATGTATATCATGTTTTATATTCTAGAATTAATTAATAGTTATCTAAGTAATCATATGAACATTTACAAGTCAAAACACAGATGACAAATGAAACTAGTTTACCCAAAACACTCTTTAACATGGAATTTACAAAAGAATGGGTAATATAAAGTCATAATCAAACCAAATATGATATCATAACAATGAATATGATTATTTAATAAGTCAATGATATTATTTAAATAATTATACAGGAGTTTTGGATACATACGAAGCATATCAGACATAAGGTAAGGGATAATTTTCCAATCTCGTTCTTATCCGAGATTATTTAATCTTAAGTATTTACTAGGGTTAGTGTTATCATCCTTGTCCATGTTTACTAAAAATGGTTTCATGTATTTTTAAAGTCCTTTTTACCCATTTTTTACTTTTATTACATGGTATGTATGGAATCTTTCTTTTACTAGGTACTTTTTGACTTTTCCAGCAAAAGTACGAGAAGAATGTTTTTTTAACTTATACGGTAAGAACGGATTTTTACAGTTTTATAACTCATTATTTTCATGAAGCATACTCTACAAGATTGCATGATTATTTTCAACATAACCCTTTTTTTCAAAATTTCATGGCATTTTGTGAAAAGAAAATTATTTTGAAGAAGAAATGATATTTTCCTCAAGAATTCATTTCATGTGTTTTATCAAAACCATTTTCCATCTAAGATGTAATTATTTTTATATGTGTATGTTTCAAGTTTAATGTCTTTATGATTTTCATGGTTTCACTTTTCTTATGATGAAATGATATCCATTTTTTTATATAGATTATGTTATGATGGGATGATGTTTATGAAACCCATTTTTAATCTTTGGGTTGTGATGAATGATTTATGTTTATGTTGTGGCACAAGTAAGAATGATTTCATTATGAGATTGGTGGGACCTATATATCCCTCCAATTCATTGGGTAAAGATTTATATCTCATGAGACAGACATGGCCGGAACAGTAAGTTAATCCGGTTCAGTGTTACAGGACTGAAATGAGGAGTGAACTCGATTCAGAAAGGGACTTTGTCCACTAAGATGGTCTTGGTAGCAATGCCTTGGCTACTATGGAAATCATGACATGTGCTGAATGGTTGCCACAATTACATGTTTTACTCCCATGCTATTTTATCATTATTAATGTTTCTTTATGATCCATACCGTACGTACATCCATGTTGTAGGTCATTTCTCAAGCTTTTGATGTTTTAACATTATGTTCATGTTTTTAAGTTCAAATGTATATGATTTGTTTTATTTTATCCATGCTTACCCTTACTGAGCATTTGAGCTCACCCTTTATATGTTTTCTTTTCCCCGGGATATAAAGAATGGTTTTAGGTAAGAAAACAAAAGGGGAAGATCTTTATGGGAGATGTTGAATATCTCTCACCACGATTAGAAGATTATATTCCGAGTTTCCAAAGACACTAAACTATTACGGTCCTTGTGTGTCTGTTTTTGTTATGTATTAAGTATTTCGAAAAAGTAATGTAATGTACATGTTCGTCATGATTTGGGTCTCTAAAGTTGGTATCAGAGGAAAGGTTTAGTCAACCTTTTGAAACTATGATGCGAGAACATTATTGAGATCCCTAAAGATATTTCTAAGGTATGTCTAGGGATGTCCCTATAGATAAGTATACGTATAGGATATAGTCCTAGAACTATGGTAATGATCTTAGAATTTAACCAAATATGTTAGATATTTAAGGTACTCCCCCTTGATTATATTATTTTCCTTGTATGATTTTTACCTCTCACAGAATTCTTTTTGTGTTTTAGTCAATGGAGGGAACCAGAAGGAATTCAGTTATCATTGAATCCAATGGACAAATCGGTGACTATGACCAACAAAATTGCATAATTCTTGGAGAGAAATATATTGTGATTATGCCGAATCAGTCATCGTGATATATGATTAACAAGGTGAAATTTAGTGGTATGCCTAATTCATCAAATAAGAGGAAGATAGAATTTTATGCATGATCACATGTTGAAGAGCATAAAGAAAGAAATATTGAGATTTCTAATGAAGGGAAGAAAAACCTTGAAGAATTCCTCAAATGGAGGGACAGATGTTATCTGTGTGGAGAACAGGGTCATAGAGTGACAGACTATTATGGAGTTCAATGTCTTATTTGTGGAGAACATGGGCATTACCCAACTTAATGCCCTGACATAAAAAGTATCTTCTAAAATCAAGGAAGGAATTATTCCAGGACAATCATTGAAGATGATGGACTGAAGTTTTTATGTATTGGTATTCAAGAATAATTTTGTTGAGGTAATTTTATGGTGTATTAGAATATTTTTGTATTAGTCTATTATGGTTTTCAATAATTTTATGGTACCGGTAACCATGAAAAGTGATTCAAATATTTTGGAAAGCAGATGATATGCGCATAATGAAGGGATCAGGAGAAAATAAAATGTTTGAAAGTATTCACGAGCTCATGATTGATATGAGGACTAAGTGATATCATGGTCTGAGTATATAGAATTTTGATGATTTTGGTATGTGGAAAGAGTTAACTTTTGACAGCACTCATGTTTTCACTAAGATTCAATGGGTATTCATTTTTTCAAGAGAATACATGATTAAGGTATTCACATGACTGGAATGTGACCAACAAGATATATGAGGGATAAATGATGGTATTCACGTGCTTGTTATATGAACTTTTTAGTAATCGTTCTCTTTATACAATGACTTTGGAAATAAGTATTTTGGATAAGCCTAAAGATTGAAATGGAAAGTATTGTTTAAGGCTAGAACTTTTTGTTATAATAGTATTGTTTTATAAAAAGGATAATCTGCAGGACGGGTGACAACCCATCGCATCGGCAAGGTTGCGGGAATCGAACCCACAACCGAAGTGCGATTGGCCTTTATCGCCTACCACTGGCCTACAGGAAGTCCCTGGTTAGTAGAAACTAGTTTTATTTTATTAAGCGGTATGATATACGAAGTACAAGTTCATTTTTGGAATCATATACGATTAACCACACCATAGATGGACTTATGTATATTTGATAACTTTTTCTTACCTTTTGTTTGAAACAGATTTATTGACTCAACATTCTATCACATGATCTTCTAACACTTCATGAATGGAAAATTCACCTTCTTTTCTTTAAGATATGAAGTGGAAATTGTTCAAGGCACGAACAACGGTGAGATTGTACCAAAATCAAGTAAGTATTTCTTTTGATTCGAAAATTCTTCAACATTAGAGAAATGATCCTAAAAACCAAAAATGTTGTCCTAGTGCTCTTATATCCGATTAATCAGATGGTACCTTAGATCATCACAAATCTATGGCTTTGTGATCATTGGCTATTTCATAGCCATGTTCTCTACCACTCTCCATCAGAACTTGATGGTTAGATTTTTCCTCCATATCCATATTTTCACTTATACTCTCCTATGTAGAAACCTAATGCTGAGATACCATGGGTGACCGTTACGTTTCTAACTTTCTTTTTTAAAGTTAAGTTTTAGTATTCCTTTTTATGATGTGGGTTTTTATGAATAGTAAACAATTTATAACCCCGATGAATTTCGAGGGAGAAATTCATTTTAAGGGGGGTAAAATGTAAAAACCCTAGATTTTATAAGATATATTCATTTTAATTTCTTTCATATCTTATGTTATATGCTACACTAAGATTATCTTGTGCTATACACAACACCGTATTAGCTTGCAGTATACGCAACGCAATTCTTGGATCCTGTTATTCACAATTTCAAGTTCATTTGATAGAAGTTATTCTACGCAACATTGAGTATATATATATATATATATTCAATGTATAAATGAAAAATGGTTGTATTCTGTTATAACGAAAAAGAGGAGTCTTTCACTATACACAACCCTGACTTGGTTTGCATTACACACAATCACGACTTTCTTCGATAGCATGTGTTGTACACAATACCGGGTTTTACTAAACAATGATATTTTATTATAATATTATTATGAACTAGCTGTTATGAATAGTATTAACTAAAATTTGAAATTTATAACATTATTATTCATCTTACACATTTTCTAGAACATGGTATAAGAACAAAATAAATTTTTCAGGTAAAATAAGTATTTTTCAAAAAATACAGTTTTGTCGCCTTTTGATGGCGCACCCACTTTAAATCTAGTTTTTGACATGTTTATAAGTTCAATTTTTCGAAATAAAATTATTATTTGGAATAAGGATATAAAAGTTTACCTTGGATAAAATTTTCATATTATTCTGATAACTTTCATATTTTAATGAATAGTAAAAACACGCTATATTTTAATTAAAAACAACTTTTTTCATCATAATAATTTATGTGGTAAATTATAATATTGAATGGTTTTAAAGTATAAATAGAATATTCTTTTACCATTTAATACAATATATGTAATTAGCTTTGATTTTACCTTGAATTCGTAGGTTAAATAAATTCAATCTTTTGCAATGTTTTAAACAAAAACCCGTTTTCTTTCTACAACGGGATTAATATTAATTTAATTTATGCAACTTCTGTGTATTGAATTTGTAAAAATGGATTCCATATTTGGTATCAGTGGGTCAAAATTATATTAATAGACTACTTTTTATTTTTTTGGTTTTAAGAATAGTAAAAATGGTAAATTTTATTTACCATAGTTAAAGGTAAATCAGGTAATTAAGGGTAAATGTAATATTATAAAATTACCATAACACATGCCAAAATTCTATTGGATGGATAAAAGTAGACTAATATCACCTAAGGGTCGGATTAGATTCATTTTATGGACTTTTTTCCAAGAAAATAATTTAATTATTATTAAAACCAAAGAAAGTGACAACATGTCACTCTCTTAAATCTTATAAGTATATTTATTTTAATTTAGTGATTAACCTCATAAAACCTCAAACATGATTAGTCTCCAGAAATATAATATAATTATCTACATCATGATAAATTATTTAGAATTTTTAGGGATTAAATAATTGACATTAATGATGTTACATTAATGATGCAAAAATTATTTATTAAGTGAAAAATCAGTAATATAGTTTTTATTGAAATAATAATACCAATTAAAAGGCCCACAAACCCGAACACTACATATTGGTAGTGTATATATATACCATAATAATCCAATTACCTAATATATAACCATTTGGAGTCTTATAAAAGTGTTTATGAAACTTATATTTTTTTATTTTAAATGATGCCAAAGATGTCACCTTCATAATTTAATAAATATAACTATTTAAATATTGTGATTTTAAGATGGTAAATTCTAGTAATTTTTTTATTGTGAATGGTAATAGATTTATATTCATAATAGGATTTTATTTTTAATTTTTATGCAAAAAATAAGTATATGAAATTATTATAAACAAATGTTGTAGTAATTATTTTATTAAGAGATAAACCAAATAAATGGTTTTCAAAATAATAAAATAAATATTATATGAACTAGTTAATGTTCTCCACTAATTTTATAGATAAATATTTCATCTTATGAATCTATTAAAGCTCTTATTTCGAAGATATCTTCTGTATATATTTTATTTAAATTCATATAAATGAATAGTGTCAAAATTGACACTATTGTTATTTAATAAAAATAACATATTATAAAATTGTTTAAAAATCACAAAAATATTTAAAAATTATAAATTTAAATTTATATGGTCTAAAATGTTATAAAGTATCCAATTATGGGAAGTTCAAAATAAATAAGTAATTTTTTGTTATAATTTAAAATTTAGAATGTTATTGCCAAAAATAAAATTAAATTGATTAAGTAAGGATAAATCAAGATGATAATGTTTAATATAATTTCCTAACATGTATAAATTTTATTTTTTGATGATATTAAAACCCTATATCATATTATATTCGAATATGCGTAATTTTTTGAGGTTTTTATGTGGGTTATATTTATTATAAATTAATATTTTTAAGATTTCCAAAGATGCCCCTCTCCTCCTTTATAAAAGGGCACCTCCTCCCTCCCTTCCTCACAAAAATTTGAGCTTTAAAGCTCTTATAACCCCTGAAAAATTCTCTTCTCCACTTCCCTAGAAACATCCTAGAGGTCTTGTTTATCTTCAAAGACCAATTTTAGTGCCCTAATAGGAGGTCTCAAAGAGGCGCTTCAAAGAAGAGGTAATGCCCGTTACCGATTCTTTCAACTTTATTTCTTCTTCTACTTTTCCTTCTTTAGTTGTTTCATTATGAAGTAATAAAATAAGTATCACTCATATACTGATATGTTATTATATGTATTAAACAACCCTATTTCACCATTTATCCATCCTACAGAAAACAAAATCACTGCGCGTGCGTATGTACAGAATACCGTCTCCACACCGTGGTGTAATCGGTTTTTCCAACACCACCTTACATGGATGGGTATAATGGTGTAAATAATAACTATACATAGTTATTATAACATCATAATGATTCTGATATATTGTATCATCCAATCCAATTCAATTCAATAATTATGGAAACGATATCATCGCCCGTGCGTATGTACGGACTATCATCTCCACAAAGCGATGAGATTCATTCTCCATGTTAACCATTTAAGAATGATTATAAAGTATATATAAGAAATAATAATAAAATATATGAAATTATAAACCTAATGGATTTATGTATATGTATGTCATCTAATTAATTCCATTCAACTCAATAAGGAAACGAAAACAGCGTTCATGCGTACGTACGGCCTACCGTCTCCATGAACGGTGTACTTCTTTACATTTATCGATCTATTATATATTTGTATATTCTGAATATATATTATAGGTAAATAATGTTTTATATTCTAGAATTAAGTAATCATGATCTATGTAATCATATGAATAGTTACAATTCAAAACACGGATGACAAATGAAAGGATTTTACCCAGAACACTCTTTAACATGCAATTTACAAAAGAACGGGTAATATAAAGTCATAAGTAAACCATATATGATATAATAACAATGAATATGATTCTGTGATAAGTAACTGACATTATTTAAATCATTATACATGAGGTTCGGATACATACGAAGCATATCAGACATAAGGTAAGGGATAATTTCCCAATCTCGTTCTTATCTGAGATTGTTTATTCGTAAGTATTTAATGGGGTTATTATTCTCATCCATTTCTATGTTTCCTAAAAATGGTTTCATGTATGTTTAATGTTCTTTTTACCCATTTTTTTTACTCCCATGCTATTTTATCATAAGGTAAGGGATAATTTCCATGTTTCCTACTATGGAAATCATGACATGTGCTGAATGGTTGCCACGATTACATGTTTTACTCCCATGCTATTTTATCATGCTTAATGTTTCTTTATGATCTATTCCTTACGTACTTCCATGTTTTATGTCATTTCTCAATATTTTGATGTTTCAACTTTATGTTCATGTTTTTAAGTTCAAATGTGTATGTTTTGTTTTATTTTATCCATGCATACCCTAAATGAGCATTTGAGCTCACCCTTTATATGTTTTATTTTCCCCAAGATATAGAGAATGGTTTTAGGTAAGAAAACAAAAGGGGAAGATCGTTATGGGAGATGTTGATGATCTTTCACCATGATTAGAAGATTATATTCCGAGTTTCCAAATACACTAAACTATTACGGTCCTTATGTGTCTGTTTTTGTTATGTATTAAGTATTCTACAAAACTAATGTAATGTCCATGTGCGTCAAGATTTGGGTCTCTACATTTTGAAAATTAATATGAATAATAATATTACCCTTATAAATATTAAACCATATTTTTATTTTATTTTCTTATGTTTATAAGGTAATAACAAGCAGATTAAATTTTCAAGGTGTTAAAAGAATGAGTTATAGATTTAATATTTTTTTAATAAATTTTGATTTTTTTTAAAAATGAAATTAAATATATATAGAAAATTATTCCCAAAAAATGGTGTTCATTTTTAAATTCTACACATCAAAAAATGCATAGGGTAAATTTTTGGGATTTTTTAGAAAATACTCGAATTTTTTTGAATAGTAAAAAACGGTTTAGAGTTTTGAGTAGTTTAATGAAATCATAATGATATAATAATTAATTTGAAAGGATGATCAACTTTATTATAGTAACATAAGACATGAGGTGTCCCAAGTGGCTAAAACCATAGGATAATACATGGGAAATCCCATCGTTTTAGAAAAACCACTAATGAGGTGTATATTTTAATTAATAAAATACTCTCCCTAATTTACTATAAATACCCACCCACACCTTAGTTTTCTTTCATTCCAAACTCAATATCATAGAATATCATGTAGTTTTACCTCTCTAGAAGTCCTCCCAACGAAAAATCAAACCCCCCCAAGGTCCCAACCTTTATGTTTTGAGAATTACATTTCATGGTAAGGGAATCTACCACCGTTTTCTTTTATTAATGCTTTCATTTTATGTTATCTATTTTATTTTTAATTGGATTATACTGGGATATGTCATTCCTCATTCCCCTTTCAGTCCAAATTATTTATTAGTAATGAGAGACCACCTTTCGCTCATAAAACTATAGTATGAAATTTAATGGGACGCGATTAGGCTACTTTATTTTCTTGAAGAATTTTTCAATTTTCCCATTATTTTGAGTTCCATTCTTTTCATCCACTTTCCTCATATCCCCTCTTCTGAATGGTATGATAATTCCATTACCTTACATAAAGTGGAATTAAATAATGCTAATGGAATATTTCTACATCATATCTCTTCCCCCCTCCTCTTATACTAAAAATGAAAACACCATCTAAGATGATTTATTTTATCAATTTTGGGTACTGTATCGGCAATAAGGAACTGTAGCGATGACATGGGACTATTTTTGTGGTGGATACTATGTGGGTGTTGTAGTAGTCTTGTATTTTAGCAGTACTAATCACATAATGGTCCTTGGGCAAATCAATTGGGCCTACGGGCTGTGTAATGGGCTAAATTCCCACTAGGTCTTCATGATACATATTGGGTCTCCTGATACCTAGTTAAATGTGGACATTGCTTTGATTTAATAGTAAAATGAGGCTTGTGCCACAAACATTTAAAAAAAGGATGATAGGTTCTAAATTTTCATTACTATATTCAATTATGGTCATGAAACCATTTTTTGGGTTAAACCGGAATAGAATACATGTATTTCATCTTATTAATGTTCTTGAATCTTTACACTCTCATAATATAAAATAATAATACAATATAAGTCTATTGTGAACAAAACTACCATGTAATTCGAAATTTAATTATTATCATTTATCAAACAATTCATCCTTAGGGTACGTAACCAAAATCATTATAAGTTCATTTATATCTCTGTAATGTCATTAATAATAAATATTATCAATTATGGATGCTTAACTACATTACAAATGAACGTCCATTAATGAATATAAGTATGTCGATCATGAAAATCAAGGATGAAGATGTTTCGAAAACAAAAAAATGAACCTATTAAACCAATAAAAGGGCCATGAATGAACCAAATAATGTTATAATAAATCAATTGAAATTATATAAGGTTTGGGATATATTAATTAATGATTAAAAATTTGATTATTCATGTCAATAAACCCATTTAATATCACAGTCGAGCATAAGGTAAGGGGGTTCACATATCACTTCTATTTCTGTGATATCACCATTTTTCACCACTCATGTCTTGTATGTGTTATATGTTTACTAACATTTGTTATATTATATAATGATTCTACTTACACTCATGGTTTTCAATGATTCATTTAATGGTTATTACATTTTTTCATATTATTCAATTGATTACAATATGGTAAGAGACTTTGTCTCAATTTCAATTTCATTGAGACTTCTAGGTATTGTGAAACTAATCATTCTTATGTGGTGCATCTATAGACCATTTGAGATGAGTTATAAATTTAAATGGTAAATATATTATATATCCATATTCAGGTTTCATGGATATGACTATTGTCTTTAGCCATATACCCCATTATGCACAATGTTTATTTGGAATGTTGTTTTACCAATAGAAATATTGACGAATCTGTATCCTCAACTCTATACGGGTATTGAAATGGTAGATTCTAATTGTATTAAATCTAATTATAAATAAAAATCCAGACATGCATTGATGTGTGGGGCTCAATATGGCTCCTAGATGCATTGTTAGAAATCATTAGACAAATCATTTGGAGACAAACCCTTTGAGTTTGATTCCATATATCAGAAGCATTTTGACCCCCTGACTTAAACTATTTTGATGGTATAGTGGTATCATGTTCCAAATGCATGATTTCAAATTAATAATTTTTTTTCATTTTTAGTTATTTCTATCTATCAGGTTTTCAATATGAAAAATTATATGGATGTAGTTTCATACTCAGTTTATTAATGGTTTGTGTTTTCCATTTATTAACCATTCCGTATTGATTATGTCAAATTGTTTATGATTAAATTATTATTTATTCATGATTTTTCTATTGGTAACCCAAGCCAGGCATTGGAGCTCATGCATTTCATTTGTTTACCTTCAATAAATTAGGAATATGAGACTAATTATTGAGTTCATGTTGTTGCAGTTTATTAGTTTTTCTTATGTATTGTATTTCGTTAACTTTTATAATTTAATTTAAGATACATATATGAATATAGTTTCTTCAAGGATAATAAATTGATCGTTAAATCAGGATTTTTATTCCTCATTACCATGCTAATGTGGCATGTAATGCACTGACTCTTGTCTAGTGGGGTCGGGGTGTTACACCATCCTTGATAGCTTAAAATTCACACATAAGCTTAAGTCATCCACTAGGTGATTGATTCCAAGACTAACACTTCATCCATAATTTATGGAATGGAAATATTTAATAAATATAAGTCTTCAAAGAGGTACATAAATTCTAGAATATCCCATAATCCTTTTAATAATTCTCAAAACATCATTATAGCATTATTTATTCCCAGGATTGCTTAAATCAAAATATATCATTAATTCCTACATAATGGAAATAATGTGAAAAATAATCTTTTCCATATAAGAGGATATTAGAAAATATCATAGATCTTAATACACCCTAGATTGAATGAAAATTCTGTGTAATATTATGTTTCGTAGGATACTTTAAATCCCAGTGTAAAATTTTATCATTTTGGGTTGACTTAAAACTTTTTCATAATTGTAAGTATTTATGGTGAAGCATAAATACCAATTTTAAAATCATTTATTCCGTGATGGATTAATGCCTCTAATTAACCTCATGCATTCCTAGCAGAACATAAATCCAATCAAAACAATTAAGCCTTACTAAATCGATTAAAATTATTGTATAACCCTATTACTTCTTGGGAGATAATAAACCGCATTATAACCTTGAAACCTATATTAAAGGAATACAAGTTGAAAACCCATATGTTTTCCAAGTATTCATTTAACTCTAGAGTAACACATAGTCCATCTTGGATGGGATGAAGCTTTAGATAAATAATTAACTCACAACGGGAGACTTTAAATCACAAAATAACTTTTACAAATAATTGGTTGGTGTTGAAAACAATAGTGCCTTACTATTGAGATTTAAATGATATAGTGGTTCTAAAACCCCTCATTCACTATGTTTTAGGAAACCCATGTTCACATATTTAATGACATAATAAACATTTAGTGTTATTAAAAGTGTTTAATAGTCATCCAATAAATTTTGAAATGGTATTGATCCCACAAAGGAAACAAAAAATTTAAAGTTATTTTGAAATGATATTATACCTTTTTTATAAATAAAATATTAAATCAATATGATAGAAAAAAAACTAGAAATGAACCCCCCATGAGATGAGTCAACCAAGTATCTTCTTTATTAGGGAATGTAATATCAATGAAGCCCTAAATGTAGTTTTGAGTTTGGAATATTGGAAAAAATAATGGATAACGTGATGTATAATCCTTTACCAATATAATGTATTGAACAATTTCATAGTTTTAAATATGATATTTCAAAAATATTTTATTGTTTATGACTTCTGTTGAATCTTAAATTTCTTCCATTGGTGGACAACCCGCTACCATATTATGTTATTTGAATGGAGTGTTTCTAATGAAAACTATTACCATTGAAACATTAATTAATTACCTATCATTTTGTATTTCTATTATATGAAAATTTCCATTTTTTCAAATGATATATTGTCTTGTAGAACAATATCCTCATTGAGGTGCATCCACATCTATATGAATAGAGTCCTAATGTTGGAGTACACACTATATTGCATAATACTCACCTATTATATGGCATGAGAGATCAAAATAGGAATTAATGCAAGAATTACAATTCATTAATACTACGATAATAGTAGGAATATAACACTTATACATAATTATTATAGATTTTCAATCCATTCTCTAAAACATGTGTATTTTCTCCTATTATATATTAAGGAGGCTATAAATTATGTTTCTTAAACAATTATAACTTCAATGGAGTCACCCAAGAGGGATAATAAACACCATATCCACCAATAAATTTATCAAGACAAACTTTTTAGAGCATATTAGATATATAATTACTCTATGAGCTCATTCTAGGGTTCCCGGGGGGAGGAACCCTCCATGGAAGGCTAACCATACCATATAGAAAGTGGATTCTCCCCTATAATGATTCTATGATCCCCAAGGACCAAACATTTTGTTAGAAGGTGATTCAAGGGATGATCTATGTGTCCCTAATATGAAGGACCCAATGACCTACTAGATGCTTGTTAGTGGCCATTCCTGGTATTCTTTCCCTATTAAATGTAATAATTCTCATGAAGTTACTCACCACGTGTTCATTTCTAATGGTGAATGAAATTCTTCCCTTGATATTGTTGAAGAACCTCGACAATGGGTTACTATCAACTAAATGGAACAATAGATAAATATCTTTCACACATCAGTAAGCATGGATCCCCCAATACCATATCTTTAGGAAAAAAAGTTAACAATATCAACACCACCACACCCCTTGGATCCTAGCCCATTATTCCAAAACCTGATTGTAACATAAGTAGATGCACTTTTCGGTCATGATTCCCTCCATAAATAAAGTCACAGGGACTCAAAAATTACAATATATACTCCAAGACATTTCAGATATGAGGAGTTTGAATCTAATACTGGAGATCTAATTTATGTAATATTATATAAATGTATTATAACTATATTTATAGTGTGGTATCCAACTAATTTAAAATTAATATTCATCTAATATCATATTAAAAACTCATAAGGAGTCAACATAGCTACATTGACATTATCCATGTTGTCATTGAAATATTTGAAACTCAAATAAGTTAAATATCGATACGAAATTATATCACCATGGGATGAGAGAAACCAAGAGATAATTTATGGTCTAATCATCCACACACAAAAAATATTATTCAGTTGAAGTGTGAAATGAGTTAACAAATTTTTTTATTCAATTAATAATTATTCTCCTAGTCCCTAGTGATTTACTATATATGAATATTTAAAAGATGATCATATACTTCACAACCATCATAATTTATAGGGGTGTAAACCACCTAAAAGTAATTAATAGACCATATGCTATATATGTAGAGAAAAATTTTTTGTGGTAAACAACATTAGAAAATAGAATTAATATCCTTTTTTATAGTTGTGAGTCACATGTACTACATGCATCCAGATTGAGATCAACATGAATATTTATGTTTCTTTAAGGTAGTTCAATGACTCATTTATGATGACTCCCCTAATACAGACAATTGGGGTGGAAATAATATTAGTGAAATATTTTCCCCCTTTAGTACATTGATTGGATGACTCTAAGAGTTTGATCCTGATTCCCACCACATAGAAACATCTATAGGAGGCTTGTACTGTGGTTATTTTTTAAAACAATCCAAATTCAGTGTCAAACAACTTTTTCTAACCTCCATAATTAGTTATATCATATCTAAGTAACAAATGATGTAATATAAATTTCATTTTACAATTTATTTCCATATTTATAAATACATCTTTTTATAAATGATGCTGCCATTATAGAAAATCAATAGTGTCACTAAGATTATTACACCCTAAATGTTTTTCCCTTCTATCCAATTTTGATCGAGACATAGTTACATTTATAAAAAGGAACACTTCATCTAATTATTGTTCGAATAAAAGAATAAGAAAAATGTAGGGAAATAGATTCAAAAAAATAAATGATAATTAAAAATACTTTATCTATCAGTAAAATGGAATTTTTTTCCTTACTAAATGCAATAAAGAAAAAAAAGATATAGGGGGTATTGTTATCCATAATCCCCCCTCTATCCTCTTAGGTCGAAAAAATGGTAGACTCACTCATGGTGGTTTTCCACCTAAAAAGACTAGTCTTTATATGTTTAAGAGATACCCCAATAAAAGTTATAGAATCATAGCCTCTTGGTACATAATCAATAAGGGTTTAGGAGAATTGGCTTTGAATAGTGTTCCATAAATAATAATCTAATTCACTAAATGTATCATTAGATAATGGTTGGGATAAGCATCATAAGATCCAAAAATACACCCATCTCTCTGGGTAATTTTCAAAATACATTTATAAAGAAAATGTCATCAGTGGATTCATAGATGGTAATGAATATTTTTACTACATGGATGTGGATGGGGAATTAATTTTGACATTATATCTCTATATATATAATTATTCCTAAATAATACAACAAATCAAAACATGTGGAAGAAAATGAATCTGAGATGAATGATCCTTTGGTTAATATGATAATGAATAAAATAAAAAAGTTGAACAAAAACAATAATAATGCAAGAATTGGGACTTCGGACCCCCTCTATTTTTCATATTTTCGAACAATATGAGGATTTATAAATAATGAAAATTACAGGAGTATTTACACAACATCAATACACCCACGACGAAAAAATTTCAATCTTCTATCGAATGAAAAATATATCTCAAAATTGAGATAAAAGGATGAACATCTTCAAATAAATTATTTTAATGTATGATAAATAAATTAACCCAATGGAGATGATGATAATGGCGTCCATGAACCATATATATTGACATGATAAAATTAGTATGAGAGAACCACCATGCCTTCCCAGGCTTGTTCTATTCACTAATTATTCATAGGTAATGATATAATATATAATTAAATACCTCTATATTTTAACATCATGAGTTTACATATCTATATTGTACATAAATTCTCATTCAAGTAATGCATCATATCCACCACCCAACATAATGTGTTACATCACCAAAAAGTTATTAAAAAATTTTATGGCTTCACCACAAAGAAATTAAATCAAATCACACAATAGTACATCTAAAAAATAACCCTTATCTCTAATGGGATACCTTGACCAATCCACCATATTTTTTAGAAATATTATATTATCCTCCACCGATTGGATTTCTAACCTAAAGAATTATCTCTTCCACATTTCATCCTAATAGGGATCAATGATGGGAACCTCACAATAACACGTGGTAGTGAAGAAAAAATTCTTTATCCGAACCATTGAATGAACTATGTTTTTATAGAATTATGACCTCAAATCCATGTTCATATCATTTAAATATGACATTCATAGGATGTTTATATAATATTTTAACATGATGTTATAGAAAAAGATAATTTATTTACTTCTATAATTGGAAAAATATGCGTAATAATTGAGTTATATTTTTCATTTCGTGATGAAAAAATATTATTCTTTACTGATAATGAAGATTAAATAGGATAAATATTCTAATATATGCATATAAAGGAATAATGATTATTTTCAAAACATATTGAATCCAAATAATTAATTTATTAATTTTGGGGAGTTCTTTCTATAATGTTTTAACAAATAGTTGAAGTCTTTTTTGCCCAGGAAGAAAATATTACAGGAAAATTAAACTAAAAAATGATCATGGGATACCAGAAAGAACAACAATCAACTTTAAATAGATGATGGATTTACCCATATCTCTAGAGAAAATATGTTTGAAGAAATACCACCTCCATGATCTCAATAATTATAACAACACACAAAATAAAATAAAATTTAATTGGATAGATGTTTAGAACAACATAACTAGGATTGTGAGGATAATAAGAACATGTTTTTTTGAAGGAAACCAAGGTATTTGAAATTGTAAAAGTTAGTATATTTGAATTATCTGTTCAAATCCATAATATAACACCAGATATTGAATAGTGGTGTCTGGATTAACATCATTTGATATAATTAATTCATGTATGAATAACAAAATAAAATATTATAACGTGATGGAATGATGTAATCTTGAAGTACTATGATTGTCCACATATATATGATAAGGTTAGTTCAATCAAACCTTGTTCTTATCATATATATCTTTATCAATCCTAGAACCCTGATATAAATATTAGTGACTCTGAAATTCTAGAAAATTGTGAGATTATATATTCATGAATTGAAAATCCATAAAATTGTTTGGTTATACATTATAAAATTTTAGTTTCCATGGAATGTTATACCATTTGATTTATAACCTTCTCAACACATCTGTCTCAATTAAAAATTACATATACATAATTAATATTTTAACACTAATATATACTAATTTAACAATCCATGTAATATGATATGAACCATGAAATTAGCTAATTATCTATAATAATTATAAAAGAATAACTGAATGTGTAATTCTCATTCAAGAAATAATATTTTTCATGTATTATGAAATATATTTTAAAAACATATGGACACCAATAAAAATAAAATAATTTATTTGTACTGTAATTTTTAATATAATAATTGAAATTATTTACTAATGATTGGTTAAAATTAGAAATTCACTAGCCCTCACATGTGGAACCCACTTTATCTTAAGATCCTATCATGAACTAACCAAAGTCAACCACTATATGGGCACCTGTGTCTGCTTGGGAAAATGCCCGAGTTAGATAACCAGTTTGGGGTCAAACTATGTTGGTTCAAGAAAAAATGGGATTAGGGAATGACCCTTGGGGTCCAATGGAAACATTTTTCCCATGAGGGTTAGTTTCATTTTTGTTCGATATGTTGTATTTTATGTTTTGGTATAAATGATGTTCAATTTGGTAACTGTATTTAGTTTGGTTTGCTCTGATTATTTTTTGGTGATCAATTTATTTAATTAGGAGAAATAATTCCCTTGGATTCTACATTGACTCCAAAAAACTAGTTTCCAGCATAAGAGGATCAGGAATGCCTCTCAGGTCTTCTCTTGGGCTAACTCGGGTGACAGGTTCAGGGTTTAATCATGTTTGTTTGTGATAAAATGTTATTAGTGCCTAGGTTCATTAGAGGGAATAGCTTTTAGATCAATATTTTTTATGTTTTTACCATGGTATATTTAATATGACTATTGGAGCTTGGGCAGTATGCCTGGGAGAGTTAATACCAACAAATTTAAGGGAGCACCTTGCATTTCCAAGGAATTCCAGGATATATTTGATTTCGTTGGTTGTTTTTTTTAATTTCAAAATTGGGAAAAGAAAAGGGTATTGGGGTAAAGGCCTCAGTGAGATTTTAGTTAATAGAAAGTAATGTGGATTCCAGTAATTGGTCATAAATGTCTCCCCATGATGGTGGTTTGATTGGTATATGGAATCCAACCATATGTTCAAGTCAAACATGAAAACTAGTTTCCCCTTGAAAGTTTTTATGGTTCTTCTTATATTTTTAGATTTTCTTTGAAAACCATTTTTTGTAATTTTAATAAACTATATATTAGAGAAAAAATTTCGATTGTAGGAAGATGGAAAAGGAAATTTCCTATTTTTTTAAAAAGGGTTTTCTAATTTTTCATTAATTATGAATATTTTTTTATGAAATTGGTTTTTAATAAAATGTTCCATGATGAAATATGATTTTTTGAGCTATTCCAAATGTTTTGAAATGGTGAGAGTTGTATTTTTAATGGAATACATGGGGCCTTTATTTATAAAAGGGATAAAATGGATTAATTTAAAGAGTTTCAAAATGGTTTTTGATTTAGAGGTTAGTGATCTTTTGAAAAATAGTTCTGAAAGATGAAGTGCGATATAAATTGAGAATGTTAAAATATGGGTTTAATGTTCTTTTCTGAAAGTACAAAAAATGATGTCACTGACATTTGGTATTCCTATGAACACTCAAATGTGAGGATTTGATTGAAAGGGTGAATAGTTGATGTAATGAGTGGATGGATGCCTTGATTGGGATGAGAATTGATGTGTGAGAGGCTGCATAGATAACCATTGATGAGAGTAAAAATTCATAATTATATTTTTCTTTTAGGAAAATTTCATAAGCGTAAAGGATATGATGTTCTAATAACTAGTTATTTAGGGATGAGTTATCTTCTGATTTTGGAATGTTGTTTAGGTAGTGTATTGAGTTTGATAATTATTATCGATGAATTGGTTTTAATTGAGTTTATGGTTTTCTTATTAATTATTCTATTCTTTAACCAATATTTCGATAGAGTTTCATGCTTCAGTTTTGAGTGGTTCACCGTTTGCTGACCCTTCAGTTTATCAACAGATAGACATCATTCATGAAATTTATATGATGAATATATACCTTTTTTATGGTCCTGAATATCCTATAGAAGAGAAATAGTGGATGTTGATAATTGATAGGATCTATTGATTCCTTGTGTTTCTAGAGTCACTAAAAGGGAAGTTATCTACATTTATTCTCAATGGTCGGACCTAGAATTGGTGGAAGTGTGTCTCTAAAACCATGAATCAGGGAGATCTTACGGGGGAGTTCTTCAATGCTTTGTTCATTCAGTAGTATTTCTCTAAGGATGTGAATGTGAGTAAGGGGATGGAGATATGTGGTCTACATCAGTAAGATACTTGTAACAATCATTGTATCACTACGATGGTGAAGGGTTGAATATGTTATTTGTTTTATTTCATATATAAATATAAAACCATCTCCTCTGGTTAAAGATTTTAATCATTTCTTAAAAAAAATTAATCCCTCATTTATAGGAACAAAATAATATACATGGTTCATTAATCAATAAGAATTGATATGCCCTTGGTATGGTATAGAAATAATCTAATACCCTAAAATCCACTAGAATGGAATCCTTTGTGTGGAATACAATGATTATTATATAACCTTTCACTTGTGTATAACTATGTAGACAATCCAATAGTTCATGTGTATCTTCTAGAACAATTGGGGTATTACTATATTTGTGTAATAAAACATGATAGCTATTGTTTCTATTAATTATACACAAATGATTTCTTTTCAAAAAAAATATTTAATTTCAATCTTAGATGTTGGTAAGATGTTCATGTACATTGATATAGAATTCCAATCTGATTGTTCGGTCTGTTCTTCCTATACGATTCTCCCAGTCCGATTATTCAAATATGATTTCCCAATATGATAAATTTTACCATTCTACAAAAATATCCAGACATTACTGAAATCCTTCTTCCTCAATCTGGAAATCCCAATTCAAAAATCATGATCTAATTATCCATCCCAATATGATCATTTTATCAATAAAATGACAAGAAGAATACGATAGTCCATAGAATATAATGATCAATGAATAAAATTATCATCTAAATAACATTGTGATACTGTCTCTTCTCATTTCACTTCAATCCATTAAATATAATATAACCTATATCAATAATAAAAACACCATTCTCTCCCTAAAAATTAATAGCTTCTCTCTATTACAAAGAATAGTACATCTATCAAATAAAGTTCCCATTACTTTTATTTTTTTTATAGGTGACCCAAGAGTTGTTTTGGTGGGAATCCCCAAAACATTCCTACTCAACCGAATTCATTAAATTTTCACGATTCCTGAAATATTGGGTAAATCTGTAACTTCATCTATGCTTCTATATACTTCTATAATAATCATTAAATATCTTCTCTTAACCATAAATATTAAAATTCCAATAAGTTTTCAATTATCTGTTCTCATTTTTGGATATTATGCTCCCCATGACAACACATCCAAAAACATACTTCATTTCACTTTAAATATAATATAATTTTTTATGAGGTATCTCATTATAATGAAGAAATACGTAAATCAATAGAATCTTTTTCATATCTTCTCTTGAAACTTGAATGAAAAATATAGTAGTTCAATCCATTTCAAATGGATCACTACATTGTGGAATGAGATTTGAATTTTTTCAAAAAATGATACCACTGAATTATCCACACCAAAAAATTCTACCTCTTGTGAAAGCAATGAAATGATGAATACCATGGATCGTTTTTAGTAGAATCTACTTTATAAAGTTCCTTTAATAAACTTGTTTTTTTATTTGTTGTCTTTCTTCATGAATTTGAATACATTTGAAAAAAGCTTCAACATCATCATCATTTCAATGGAAACCATTGAAACATCTCAAAAAACATCTTTCTTCTAAAATCAACCTAAATATGATTTTACAGAATTAAATTGGAATTAATATGATGGTCTAGTATATGATTGGGCTAAATATGTTCACTACCACCTTTTTTCATTTCCTCTAAATATGATATATCTAAAAATGATGGGAAGAATCTCTTTCACCCCCTTTAATTCATCAAGATTTCATCACATTATTTCAAAAAACTCATGATGTATGATAACTCTAAAATCATAAAAGCATCTTCAAAATAGTATCATCATAATCATAATGACTCTGATTTGATCACATATTCCTTATTAAATTCAATTTTAATCTTATGATCCTTATTTTCTAGTCAGCTTAAGTTGAATATGTTGAAAATTTTCAAAAATTGTGAGTCTAGTTCTCTGAATAAAATGGCCAGTCTGAAATTCACCAAATACAAAGTTAGGTGACTTTCCCTCTAAACTTCTTATAATAAATACACTTAAAAACAAACACCTTCTTCATTATCTTGTTTATAACAATATTACCTTTTTTATATTATTTTCCATGAAGAATCCTAAATCCAATAACATTTCTTACTCATGAAAAGGATTAATTATAAACATTTTTAATGATATAGGATCTAACAAATTATTGGAATTAAGAATTATTGTTATCAAAACCATGCTGCCCGAAAGAAGTGATTATGAAAACTTTCATAGTTTCTCACCTTTATAATCTTAATCTCTTCAAATTTTCATGGAACAAACTAAATTCTTTTTCCAACGATCACTCCGAAAAACTGTTAGAATAGTTTGCATGATTACAATAATGAATTCACATCTTACCCAAAAATCCCCTATTTTATATGCATACAAATGCACCGATTTATGAAACAATACAAATATGCCCCTTGATAACACTGTCCAAACGTAAGTTTAGTGTGGGGAAAACCAAACATACATCAACATTGATGAGAAAAAAGGTTATACATTCATGATCAACCTCAATTTAGAAATGGATTCCTTTAGTAATGGGTGTGTGAAAATGACGTCAATTTGTACAAGTCTGGGAACATAATCCAGCCTCAATTAATTCTTCTCCACATGATAACTGATAAAAATATATTTTATGTTATTATGTTTCAAACATGATGTTCTACTAGTTTCCTGGTGATATTGATTATACATTTTTTTATCCCAACTCAATAAAAAGAGTAACATTACATTAACACGTATGTCTTCTAATTTATTTCTCATCAATAAAATTTGAATACGGACTTGAGTCACAATATGATACTACAAATTAGTCATAATGTATGTTACTTAATTATATTTTATTTAATTCCAACTAATACAATTCATTCCAAGAAAAAGTTCTACATTGGATGTGGATCTTCTACCATCAACATTTCTTGCCATATATATATTAAAATACCGAAACAAATCAGTACTTTATGAGAAATCCTACCAAATTCCAAATTTTTTTATTGATGAATTTTAGGATCATTTCTCCCATAATTACTTGTTATTATTTAGTATCACTCTGAAATATGGAACATAATTTAAGAACGTAAAAATTTTCTGGTCATGAGGCTATCATATAATATAAACTTCCAATCATCTTATGAAATTTATTCGGATCAACTTCATTTTGTTCTATATATTTTTATTAATTTGTTTTCACTAAAATTTTTGTGGAAATAGGATTTGAGTTTTCCATGATGAGGATATTCAGTAGTTCATTATCATATTTTTCTAGGGAAAGAAAGGCATATTTTTTATACTGAAAAATTTGTAAGAAACAAAATTATTTCATTTCCCCTAGAAAGGAAATTTCATATACCCTTTTCATCTCTTTATAAAATCTGTCACAAATTCAGTCATCATTCATCACAAAGATAATAACAACAACATAAATAATTATGATGAGGTAATATTATTGATATTTTTCTGATATAAATATTTCTATCACATATTTCTTTCATTAAAATCATATTCCATAAGAAAGTTTCCAATTGGAAATACCATAATTTAGGATCTTTTATTCCCATACGATACATTATTCAATATGCACATGTAAATTTCATCCTTCCAAATAAAAAATACACAAGGTTGTTTAATGTAAACTAAATTATTATGATCATTATTCCCGAATTCCGATTTAACATCCATTTGAAAGATGTGGTAACGTCATTTATCAGCAAAAGAAAGAAAAATGATATTATTTTTATAATCTTTCTGTGAAGGAAAATGATTCTACAAAATCAGTACCTTCAATTTTTGAAAACCCTTTTCACACCAATATTGCATTATTTCTTATCACTTTACCTTCTGCATTGGTCTTTTTATGGAAAAACCAATTTATTATAATAACATTTTTGTATTCTAGATAATGTATGAGTTCAACATTATCATTATTTTTAGTTTGATCCATCTATTCATTCATGGACTAAACCCATTTTGGATACTCAAAATGATATTTTACATCATTTGTCTCATTTTTTGTGTACGAAGAAGAATGTGTAATAGGATTTGTTGTTCTTCTTATTTGAACCTTAATATGTTGATCAACAATAATATTCTGAGCTTCCACTTTCGTACTCAACATAGGATGACATCTTTTAAAAACTTATTTATCCCTAGAAATAGCTGATTCAAATTCTACTTCTTGAGTAGGATTATAATCATTTATTTACATATCATAATTACTTTCATTATACTTATCAACTTTATTGTCTACTTGATTAGGTATGTCTTCTTTCGATATTTAAATTACATTCACACCAATAAAATAAAAAATTATTATTGTTTCTCTGTTGAAACATCTGAATCTGCTTATTTATGGATCAATTAAAAGAAAAATTCCATCTCCACACTTCTTCTCAAACATTCTAATGCTTCCATATTTATTATTAATAACACATGTAATCATGAAAAATAATAAGTATTTCAAACATGGAGTTTTCCAATAAAAAATCATTTGTTGTTATATCTAAACCATGCCAATAGAAAAAATGTCTTTTAATATAAATATAACTACTCATGGATTTCATCCAATAGTAATGTGAGAGACCATGTTTATGTAACATAGTTCTTCCCATTCCCACCAAACTTATATTATTTTTTCGACAACTCCATCTTGTTGCGGTGTGTATAAGAAGCTATTCCCAATCCAAATTTTATGGTTTTCAATATAACATTTACAGTTGTTACTTCTATATTCATCACCATTATGAGTTCTCAAATTATTTAATAAATAATCAAATTCCTTCAAAAACATTTAAATATTTTCAAATAATCTTATTATTATTTAATATACATAAATAAATCAATGGGATTAAAATCATCAATAAAATTAAAGATATAATTATCTAGATTTTTTTATGATTAATGTATTTTCCCATAGATATTATAATGAATGAGAACTAGGGTTTGTTTCTAGAAAATATCATCTTTCTTATGCACTGAGACTGTAATAATTCCTTTTGGAAAAATAGTGCAACACCAATATCATATTCTTGGAATATTAGAGTTTTATTGAACGTTATCTTATTATTACCATTTTATAATTATTATTTGAAGCATGGGTCCTAGAATTTTGTGCCAAAATTGGTGTTTAATTTATTTAAAATAAAATTCATTGGGAATATATTTTTTCTGGCCTTAATATAGTGTTTTAATACTCAAACGAATAGTTATTTCTTATTTTTTAATTTCATTGGCGTTCCAAAAATGGATTTTGTTGTCAGGAGTGATGGTTGGTTTTGGAATCGAAGAGTTACCCTCAGAGTCAATTGAAGATGTTTTAGTTATCCAGTTCATTTTGGATTTGTTTTATTTTAATTTTTTAGAAATGATGTGACTTTACATAATGGTATTTATTTTGGGTTGATATGGGTTTTTATGTTGTTTAGATTATTTAATTGGGAGAAAATAGTTCATTTGTTTTTCTTTATAATCCACAGTACTGGGTTCCATCTTTGGAGGATAGGGAATAAATCTCGATCTATGTCTCAAGCTGACATAAGTGACTAGTTCTGGGTTGACTCTTGTAGGATTGTGACAACTATATGTTTATTAAATTGAGGGAACTTCTACATAAACATAGCGTGTGACCATATATTCCCTTATCTAGATATTATTAAATAATATTCATATACCAAGATTTCCATATTAGAACACATCATAGCCACTAAAGAGAGGAATATAGTTCATTGATATGACAACATTTTACAAACACGTTCTCTTTAATATAATATTTTTTCCTTGTGTTATTTTATAATGTATGTTTCTAAAGTTGTATCATAAAAAATTAATTCATTATTGATATTTTTTTACTGTAATGGATGAATATTACAATATGTATTATGGCCATGTATTTACTTTGGTAATCACTGGAAATGTGTCCAATGTTATATTATAAATTTCGGAAGTGGAAAATCATTCTTTATCAGATAATCAATGACATGTCATAAACGATACACTAGATTCAAATTATATCACCAAAACAAAGATTTATTGTTTTTCTGTTACTATAATGTATGATATCAAGTGAAATATATTGATGTCGGTCTGAAATAAAATGAAAAATACACTTGTTCCTAGATAAGAACATAAAATAACACTAAAAAAATTTAGTGCTTTTTTTATGGTCCAGTATTCATGATCTATTCTAATAAAGATAAAAAATTAAAAACATAATGAGAAGATATATAATTGAATATGATACCAAAACACATTGTAGTCACGAATATACTATGTCTAATTAGTATCATGTATCTATCTCGTACGACATATATTTGATGTTATTGTTATATGATATCAAGGATCACATTATAGAGGTTGACTATTATTAACAGAATTTGTCATAATTAATTCAAAGAAAATTCAATATAAATTGTGTATATAAATTTATAAAGCTATTATGGTAAGAATAATTATTACTGAACTCTCTATATACTTTTCGTGGAAGTAAAAAAACTAATGATTACGTAGGATATAAGAAAACCCTCTTTTACAACACTCAAGCTCAAAGTATAAATAATATGATATTTATAAACATTATAGCTCTCACATGATAAGATATTTATTATATTGAATTATGGTTTTAGTCATTGGGACTGCCATATTTTACACTATTGATACCTTGAAATATAGGACATAACCCTATGATTAAACTCCCGAATAAGAAGTAATTCTCAAGGATATCCCTTTTTCGTTTTTCATAACATCGGTATATTGGATAGTATAATTTTCATTACATTATGAAATTATAAATTAAGACCATAATTTATTTTCTATGTACAGTTTTATGAAATGTATTTTGTGTGTATGTATATAAATTATTATTTCACTACATTAAAACCCAAAATACATTAAATATTTGTAGATATAGATTCTGATAGATTTTATGGGCTACACTAGATCATTTTCAAAAGAAAAAAAATTTGACAGTAGATCAAATATATCATTAAGAAGAAATTTTTTTATACCTTAATATCTTGCATAAATTCTTCTCTAATTACCACATATTTAACCCATGTACTGCTCTAGGTACTATTAAATATATTGGATTTATTCTTTATGAATAGTTTTTATATTTACTTAATATTTTACATACTATAATGTTTTCATTGAAAAAACATAATCCATTACGTAAAACACTCACTAGATCCATGTTTTTGAAACCCTCAATAAAGTAAAGTAGAGTTTTGAATTAAATTAATGAGATTTTTTTTAATTTTTGTTTTCAGCCATAATTTTCATCTCATTATGTTTTTTTCAAATAAATATGTTTGATAATTAAGTAGAATATATCCTACATGTTATAATGGTGAGATAAAGACGATTATAGTATAGAGTTGATTTCAATTGAT
This sequence comes from Viscum album, assembly GCA_963277665.1. Classification (NCBI taxonomy): domain Eukaryota; kingdom Viridiplantae; phylum Streptophyta; class Magnoliopsida; order Santalales; family Viscaceae; genus Viscum; species Viscum album. Next base: position 1,774,229,150 of record OY728152.1, read on the forward strand.
CATGTGAATCTTATTCCAATACAGTTATAAAATTTCCTAGATATCAATGAATTTTAGCATTGAATTTTGTTACATTTATGGGTGTAAATTAAACCAATGGACACTTGGGAATGATGAATGAAATATATTAACATTTTTTAAATAGATTTCATTTATTTTATATCATGTAACTCTAAATATTTTATAGAACTTGTGATATATTGTTTTCTTCTTACTGAGTATTTTCACTAAGAGATAAAACTAAGTGGAGATTTTTATATAAATATATTAGACTTAATTTTATTTTTTATTTTACCTTCTTCCAATCCCTTGATATGAAATAGTTTCTATGCTATTTAATCTATGAATTTTATAATCATTTTGATCGATGGGATTCGTGGGCTAGGAAGCTATAAATATTTTGATTGGATTATTCATATAATTCCTGACGTGGACCTGATTTTGATTTTTATATCTAAGTGGAACTCATGTTATAACTATTTATCATCTTCTAATTGTTTATAGTTGAGGAAGATTCATTATGGAACCAAAATAACATGATTATTTTTATAAAACACATATATTTTTAGTTTAAAATATAATAGTTCTGTTATTGAAATTTAAATTGGTTATAATAGTTGTTTAGGGTATTTGTATTGTTATCATGTACACTAATTTTTTTAATTTAAATTTTATATATTTTCTTCATTATATTGTATTTATCATCTGATATTTTCTTTTATGTTACTCACATTGTATTTTTATAAAACACATTTAATTTCTATACAATTAATTTCCATTGTTCTTATTACTATAGTCAAACACTACTTAAGTTTGGACATTCTAATTTTAATTTCAAGTTTATCTTTTTCTAATATTTATAAGAACATAAAAAATTATCAAATAATTTTAAGACGCTGATTATTGTTTTTGTTACATTTATACTATAATAATTTCCCTCTTTTAATAAAATTTATCCAAATTTTGATACCATTATTTGGGATTAGAGAGTTTCAATAATAAGACATAACATGATCTTATAGTTTATTTTTTTTAATGGGAAATATCTGAGTATCCATAGGCGAAAATTATTATAGATGAAAGGTGTCTTTTTTTATATTGAAGGACTCTAAATCGAATCTCTTGAAAATATTGTTCTTATAAAAACACCTATTATTTTAGAGTGGATTAAAAATAGTGGCATGATATATTTAATAACTTTTCAATAAATACTATGATGGATATATTCTTAATGATTCATTGAAATTATAATGTTCTAGGTGAAGAGACATTTTATCATAACCATGATTAAATCTTGATATCAAGAGAATCATGATCTCTAAAATAAAACAATGTATTTAATGTCTAAAAACATTTATCGTCAGATGCATTCCGAAGAGACTATAAATAATATATTGAAACATTTAGAAGATTTCCAATTTTGGAATTTTAATTTTAATTAAACATGAAGTATGGTGTTAAGATTATATTATGAATATTTTATTTTATTCCTAGGAAAATATTAAAACAAATTAGTTAGCTGTTCATGAAGATATTCAATAAATTAATTGCTTTAGGTAATATAAATTATTTTATGGGTAGCATATAAAAAATATTATTGATGTAATATAGAAGAAATAATAATTAATGAATATAACTATATTTGATACTAATAATCTATCTATTATTACCTTTAGAAATCTCATCGAAACTATAGTACAATATGTGAAATGTTTAAAGAGATATGAAGAGAAAGTGAAAATAATGATTTGAATTATTTTTTATTAAACATTTTGTTCCTTAATTTCTGGTACTAAAAATTATAGATATACAACCTTGAATAAAAATTGAAACATTATTCAGATCTTAGTTATTCGAGTCATAATAAAGATGAGATTTCATTAATTTAAAGACGCAATGACAATGTAAAAAAATAAGAATTTTAATTATGATAGAAGGAATGATTTAAAAGAAATGATAGAAAATAATTATTCTCCAAAAAAATATTATCAATATAAGATTCTTGGTCATATCACGCTATATTTTTTATGAGTGAAAATGAATAACATTGATGAAAAATCTTCCAAGAGAATGGAAAGTAAATCTCTATAAGATACTTGTGATACTTATAGATATAGATAGGATCCATAATCATATAATAATAGTGATTATTATATTGCTTTTTCTTTAAATAATATATTATATTATATTATATTAATTTTACTAAAACTAATATGTTCCTACATCCTAACAATCTATGATAATTTTCTGTTGTCATTTATTTTACATTAAAATTTGAATATAAAAACAATGAAACTTCCTAGAATGATGAAGAGTGTATTCAATCATTGTTTGAAATGACTATATTTGTAACATTATTTCTGATAAAGAACAAATATTTGGATATTGAACGTGATTATTCAGAATATGATTTAATTAAAGGTGATTAATTAATTTTTAAACTAAATGAGAGACTATAAATTTATCCACATATGAAAAATGAAAAATAAAATTTAGTTTCAATTAATGATGATCATAAATTAGTGGTTAATAGAAATATGATTTCATTATTATATGTAAGTTGTTTTCAGACGTTAATTTTGGTTAAAGGTATTTTGAGGTGCACTTTATGTATTTAACATAAAACTGAATATCTATTAATGATAGCTTCGCTTCTAAATGTAATATTTCCAATATAATTTTTTTTTGAAAAAATGTCATATTTTTATAAAAAATTTCAAAGAGGATGAAACTGTTGAAAATAATATGATTTGAATAATGTTTCATCATTTATATTTAATAAAAATTATATTTCTACGGAATTCATAACTATATAATATATAATGGTTGAACAAATATGATTTCATAATGTTCATTTTTCAAAAAAAAATTACACAATAGATTATGGTTTCAAAATTCATTTTTTCATTTATTTTTTTTGAAAAAAATTAGTATCATATATATAAAAATATTGGATATTGATATTGGATATTCTCAATATAGGACTGGAGAGAAGACCAATTTTGTAACTTATAAAATGTTAAGGGTGTATCATTCACATTTTGGGACAAAAATTAATGTGATTTAGTTTGAATAAGTGATGATAAATTTCTTGATAATCGTCATATTACAATTTTTCTATAATTTCTAGGAGATTAGCCCAATCTTACTAAAATTAGTCATTTATGTGATGAATGTCAATATTTAAACACTGTGAATGGTAAATATATTGTTAAAAGATAAGTTGGAGTTCATATTTATTATTTTGATAGGGAAGATAATTTTTACACATTGAACATATAAGACCATAGTAAAATGGATTTTCATTATTTAAGTGCTAGAAAATATTTATCTAGGATTTTTAATAAAATTCCCAGTCAATGATACTTTTTAATCCTATATATTATTTTTATAAAAGGATTGTTTTGGGTGTTATTAAAAAATATGTTCAATTATATTATAACATGTTTTCCTTGTTGTATCTAATGTAAACATTGAATAAATCCACATCGATCATGGTGAATTTTTTATATTGTTGTAGTTTCGGTTCCAGGGACATTTAATTGTTGGGGTTTCTTACCAACTACTATCCATGAAACCACACTCTCTGATCTAGTTCCAGAAATAGACACTATGCATACACACTTTGATACCATCTACAAAACCCTAGATATTTCCATCCGTAATTACAAAATCAATAATGATAATTTAATATCTTATATCTGAGGGATCATTTTATGTTTTTTTATCTAGATAATTTATGAAAAAAAAACTAAGAATTCGATTTTTCATTATATAAAGCGATCACTTTTTATTATTATAATTAATTAAATAATCTATAATGGGTCTTAAACATATATCCCATATTATATCATTATAAAAATTACATGTATACTATATTTGTTCAAAACCAGGGGTAGTGGTCACACAAGAGTGGTTAAGATCAAATGTTCATTAACGGAAACAATACAAATGATGAAATCATGTCCTAAATGTATAATAAATAATTTTGTAGGAATATGTAAAAAAAATTATCTTTTATTAACATGAAACTGAGAGAATTATATATCCATGATAATAAAATAAAACATGGATGTAAATAATACTGATCTCATAATGATAGAATGAAAAATGATGGACAATAGAAAAATGTTTTAAAGGCCTTGTCCAAAGAAACCATCCCGTTATAGGAAGTGTAATATAAAAAACCCAACATTTTTTGTCTCATGGGATCTATATATTCATTAAGAGGGAATAAAATTTCTAGCCGCACCCAGTAATTTTTAATGACTAATGCATTCACTATAAGTGTGATCATTGCAATTTCACTACATTCTCTAATGAATCTTTTATTGAGTAAAACATGTTTATCTATATAATGATAGTTACAGAAAGTAAATATAGGATAAAAATTCATTAGAATCCAATAATAATGAAGAATGAAAAAACCATCACCTATTTCAACAAACATGATTACATAAACTATCCATAGAAAGATGGTGGATGGTCAAACAATAAATCACCAACTATCCAATAATAATATATATTAGAATATAAATACAAATATCACCCCTAATTTTACCATTTTAAATTGAAAACATTTCCTCAATGTAAAAAATTCTAATATGAATTATATAAAAAGCTATTTTCACATCATATAAAGAAATGGGTATACAACTAAATCAATATTGAAATAACATGACTATAATTTAAATAGATAAAAAGGTCAGTGGATAAAAAATTTAACATAATATGTATGTAAAATTTTTGAAAAGGATTATGTTATAGGAATTTATTTGAAAAAATTTCATTGAAATAAGTTCAAATAATGATCATAATTAAATGAATAACAATTATGTTACCAAAAAATCATAATTCACATGAAACAAATGAATCAATAGAATCCCAAATAAATTAATTTTTTTCTAGTAAATCCCATAAAATAAGGATAAAATAATATAAATTTATTCATGGTATGTGAAAAAACCATACCAAAACAATCTGGTGTACAATGTGTAATATACCAAAATGAATCAGAATTGGGACTAAGAAAACTATTGTTGATTGAGTAACACTTCATTAAAAACCACTTGAAACTAGGGGTTTGTAATTGGATTTCAATCACTATAATAAAAATATAATTCATGATATGATATATAAAAATATATTTATTTATAACAAATAAACAATATTAGTTTCATAATATCATTATATTCTCAAATAGAAGAATTTGAGATGAAAAAATATACCCATGAATTCTTGTTTTCTTGTGTGTTCACTAATTTATTATATAATGTACATAAATTTCGTATAAAATTTTATTATAAAATTAATTTAATTTTAAAAATTTTATAATTATTATATTAAAATCATATTTTTTAAATATATTAATTTATTATGGTTTATTTTCATTATCATGTGTGAGAACATTTATTTTTTTATTTTATATAAACATCAAGAGGAAGAGATAAATTATCACTATAAGGATTAAATTTATTAATCATTATATCATTAAACATATAATATGAATTTTTTTCAGTGATTACATTGGTCATATTTTCATTATGTGAATGATATGAAAACATTCTATGAAAATTGATGTCGCGATGAAGTAGTTTTCGTCATGTTTAGTGATTGAAATGTGATATATAAATGAATATCTTAAATATTAAAAATAAATTTTTTAAAAAATTAATATATATTCAAAATATCAATATTAACTTATTTTTCTTATATATTACATCACATATTAATTTATGAGATTATTGTTATAAAATTGTTTATATGGGTTGTAAAATCAACCCAAATTGTAACAAGTTATATTAGTCTAATGATTAAAGATATTTCTTTATATGATGATAATTTTACATCTATATAATCTTAAATATTTCATAAAAATAATATATAAACATTAAATATACTATATAAACCATTAATTATGGTTGTCTATGATAATAGAAATTCTTTCATTTTGGAGGCAGTAGTCCACCATACAAACACATAACGATCAAATATTTCAATGAATAAATATAATAATGGTATATGAGATATGAAAATTTTATAAATAAATTTTTTACAAAGAGAATATATTTATTTAATAAAACCCATTCTTGATACTTTCTTGGATTGGTAGTGTGAAAATTGAACGACATCACATTGTGGTGGTGGTAGTCCACACATACTCACAAATAAAAAAATCATTTTCTTAATTGAAGCAATTGATGAATAAGAAATGATAAAACCCATAATATAAAGAAATTAAAGTATATTAATTGTACTAATATCATTATATTAGTGTGACCATAAAATATAGAATTAAGATAATGGAGAAGAAAATATAGGTAGTTGATAACATTTATGTTGGGGGGTTTGGAGTTTTCTTTGAATTATCCATGGAAAAGAAGGACTTAATCTAAAAAATGGATAATTAAATATTTTTAATGTCAGATTTCATTCCAATAGGTGTAATATAGATCATTTTAATTATAAATTATATGGTAATGTGAGTATTCAAATGGAAGAATTGTACCCTTTTCATAAGTGATGATAAGAGAAATTATTAAAACATACTTAACATTTTTAATAATATGATGTTACTATGACAATTTCAATGTATCCAAAAGGAAAAAGATAATAGGTTAAAGTGAATTCTGGTCGATAATCATCTCAAAAACTCACAAGAAACATAACTTTTTGTGTTTTAGGTGTTTTTATTTAAACTTTTTATCTTATACCACAAATTACATTGACCATGGAAATTAAATATTAACATTATTAATTAATAATAATGATAAATTAACATTAAAATATTTACTTAATTATAATTTGATGGTTTTTAAAATTTCATTCAATTGTTTCAATTGATCTTTTTATGTTTTTAGAAAGATATTTTTTATATTATTGCACATAAATCTCAAAAAAAAATTTAAAGAATGTGTATTTTAAACATATCTTTTTTGTATAGGCCATATTTATTAAAATTAATAATTACAAAGAGAAAAAAATATTCATTTGAAATTTTTTAAGTCTTTCTTTCAATTCCCAATCGGAATATCACATTGAATTTTTCTTATTTAATTTAATGACAAAAATTAATTTTAATTAAATTCATATTTTAAATTTTTCCTAAAATTTTTGAACATAGAAATAATAAGCTCAAACAATATATTAAAATTCATTATGTTATTTAATACATTAATATTTTAACACCTAAATGGTTTTGTAATCTTATATACCATTCTTATATAATGATATGATCATATAATTTATAAGCTGTTCCTAATATGTATTTTTTGAAAAAAACCAAATATTTTATGAAAAAGATAAAAATTTCATACTATGAGAATTTTGATATGAGAAATTTATAAATGAATTAAATTTTATTTATTTAAATAAAAAAATTTAAAATTTAATTTTTAAATAAAATCATAGTATACAATGAAACAATATTTTTATTAGGAAATGAAATTTTCAAATATTAACCATTATTATTCTTATTTAGTATAATTTAACAACTAAATTGGTGTTAATATATTGTTAATATCATTAAAATTTTATCATGAATAATCATATGTTTCTTTAAATAATTATTAATATCACAGAAGAAGATATTTTTAGAAAAATACTATTTGAAAACTGTATAAAAGTATATTAATCATTTTAGGTAAACTAATTGAATTTAATTTGTATTAGAAGTATATTTTATTGTATATATATACATAAATTTTAAGTCATTAACTAAAAATAAATCATACCAATTCAATTTAATGATTTTCATGGTTATAAAAATATATTTATAATTTATCCAAATATATCATGGTTTCATTTAAGTAAGGTGTTGTGTATATTATATAATATCAAACCAATTATGATAATTTAAATGAAGTTATATATTAAAATATGGGTGTGTAAAAATTTCCCTAGAAAATAATCCATGTCTAAATATTTTTCACATTAGATCTTAATAATTTCTATAAAGAACTCATAATTAAGCACACATCACTATATGATCGTGAGGGTATTTCGGATTTTAAATGAGATTGATTTATGTGAAAAAAGCATTAAATTATATTTATAATTTTTTTAACACTTTTTAATTTCACAATTTATTATATATTGGGTATAAGATCTATATCCATTAGTAATAAAAATTCATAAATTATTAAAATGAATAATATGACAATCATACCACTAAATGTTTTTATAACTCAAAATAGAGTAGATAGTGAAAAAAATAAGAAAAAGGATACTTGAAAATATATAGTGAAAACTCAATATTAGATATACTTGAAATAATTTCATTTTTTTGTTCTAATTGTTTATGACTACTATCTCTCTTGTTGACACTTTTATTGGGACATTAAGACACATAATTACTAAATACCTTGAAACTAAGGAAATTATTTTTATATCTTCTATATTTCCTTTACACTTGTGTGTGTTATGGGCTATGGGAAGACCCTAAAACTAGTAGTCTAGAGTTAGTGCATAATTTATTACATCTCAACAAGAAATAAGGAATCACAACCATAAGGACTGATAATATAGTAGTCTTGGAAAATTAGGTTCATATATAGATCTCACAGAGAAATTAAAAACCTAACATAAAAAAAGTTTTTTCTTTGAGGACACCGTAACTTCCTTAAAAATATCCATATATATCAATCAAATTATAGTTCCTGTAACCACAAGTAAAGGAAACATAATAAATGGGTGAGGACTAATGCTCAATAGAGGTACGCATACAGCAAATACTAGCAAGAATAAATATGAAAAATCAATATGGAAAGTTAAATAACTGAAATAAATTCCATTTAATCAACAAAATGAACATTAATAATAATATAAAAGTAATAAATTATGATCAAATCATTCCATAACACCCAAAAATTATAATAAATAACTTTTTATTTGATAAAGTGTGTGACATGCATCCCCATGTGTGCAAAGAAATATAATATCCCAACACTATACTATATATTTACTATTTAAATTATATTAAATATAAGATATAGTATTTAATGAATCAGAAAACGAGTCTTCTTAAGTTGAAGGCTGGATAAACCATCCTTGTCACCTTTGTATACATGCAAATAGTGACCTTCCTCGATAATTTCTGTTACATGCAATATAAGTTTCACAAAATATTTATATATTATTAAAATATTATTATATTAAATAACATGATATAACATTGCTATTTTGATAGATTTTTTGAATAGTTTTAACTATATTATGAGAAATTATTATTTCTACAAATATAAAATTCTTTCATTTGTAATCAAATAATGAGAAATGAAAATAAGAACCAATTGGATGTGAGAAGAAATTATTTTATTTTTTATTCATCCAAAAGAGTATTTTCTAAATAAAAATACTTAATTAAAATTATTAAAATATTTTAATGAACTATTTATGTTACATATTAATTCAATTTTTTAAATAATCATCAATTAGGATTGATAGGAAAAAGAAAAAATCACTATTTTAGCATAAAACCCTATATTGTTTTAAAGAATATTTACAGTCATTAAATAGAAAATATATATTAAATATGAATTTTTATTCTTTTAGAAATTTAATTTTATTAATTAAACAACTTTTTTGAATTCATAATGTCAAAATTATCTTAAGGTTTTTATTTGGTATTTTTTGAGTAACATAATTTTCTGATAAATAGTGAATAATACTGCATTTTATTTTAAAATTGCATTTTCTTCTAAATGATATTTAATGATAAATATAGTATTTGACATATTTAGAGATAAAAATAATATATATATATATATATATATATATATTATAGTATAGTTCATTAGAATCAATTTATCTTTGAAATTGAAAATAAAAAACGTAACAATCTTCAGAACCTTTATGTACTAAAACCAGTTGATTAGTCCATCCATGATATTAGAAATAATTTTAGTTATTCTACTTCTGTAAATTTAATTTTGAAAAATGGACATATAATATTGTAATAAATATTATATTTATAATTTAAAATGATAAACATAATTTTGGACTGAAATTATTTGTCAAAGAGATTGAAATAAATTACAGTGATTGCGGTTTATTTTTTGTAAAAATGGAGTAATCCCTAAATTTAAGGGCTCAAATGACCATTCCACTTGCCCAATTCCAATATTACGTCAATATGTATTAAATTTAAATGAAACTATTTAGTTTTATTATTTTTATGACTTTTTTGGAAATAATGTGCATACAAACAACGTGTTTTCAAAAATATCAAGTGAGTCCATTTCATTCTCTATAAAAGGCCATCACAAATCAATTTTCATAAAATTTGTAAAACCACATATGTTAGACCATGATCTACCAAAATAGTGTCCCCAAATCCCTCCATCAAACTAGAATCCTCTCTTTAGTAATAATGCATTCCAAGGATACCATTTAGTTCAGACCAAAATTGGTGACTCAACGAAGAGGTTACGTCTTATCTCAAGATTTTTAGTTTCATCTCCATTATACACTCTCTATAATATTCTTATTATATTGTTAAATTACAACACCCATATCATAAATATAATTTGAAGTTTTTATTTTGTGGTTTTTTCCTACACTACCATGCACCCCCTTTTAATGGGCGACGAACATACATTTGACGTGAACGTCAAACAACCACCTCATGAAATAATGATTATTTATTAATACTTTACCGCATATAAGGGGGTAATTATAATAGGAACTATATTTATATATTTTATAAATTGTATTTATTATATCATTAAGCTTCTTCATTACTATTAAAACACATATCCCTATACATTACATCTTTTTTAAATCCGATAATTTCATTTGAGGATGTGTGGAATACCACCCTTCAAGGTGATGTGATTATTTAACATTATCCATGGAATGTATAAAGGATGATTACAATTATAATTACGATACATACACAACATAAAAATTATATTAATGAAATAATTATCATTCATTAAGTATATATATATATATATTTATTATCCATTAACACACATAAAATGTGATAACATCATTCATGGATGTTTGGACTACCGCCTCCTCGACATGGTGTTATTCCTTTTAAATCACCTGAATTATATATATATATATATATGATTAAATAAAATGATATTTATGATATAATAATAATTATTGAAAGATATGGTGGTACTTAGCTTCATTCTGTAACTCCCCGACCGTAGTCACCCAGAGTTTGTGAATTATTAGATAACATTTGCATGAAACAAGGAATCATGTCTCTAAAGACCTATCAATTTAGAAGCCTTGGAAACACTAGATAAAATCATAAGATTTACATTACATCATGAAATAAATACATCAACACCATTTTTTCGGCATTGACCATATTTATATCCTTTTCCTATCATTGCAGGTCAACCATAAAATATTTCATCACATCCTGGAAAAAATAAAGCATAGAAATGGGTGAGATCATATGCTCAGTATGGATAACAATATAAAAATGCATAAAATTTTAGGAAATGTATAAGAATAAAACAAAAGTCTATGGAAATTAATATTCAGTATAACATGGACAAGATAAAATCAAATAATTCCATTTACTTATTCACATGGATATTCTACTAGTTGAATAATCACTTGAAATATCAATAGCCACATTCATAATGATGGAATGCATAATTCAATACTTCACAACCACATATTCAAGGCCTTGTGCTATGACTACAAATAATATTTTTTAAAGGCCTTATGCCAAGACACTATTTTGTCTCATGAGACCTACCGATGCATTGAGGAGCTATATTAGGCTCCACCCCTCACTAACTATACCCACCACATTCCTCATATGAAAAGGTATTGACATAACCTAAAAAATTGTATTAAAACTATCATACAAAATTTCAATAATTTATCCATAAACCATGAATGGTGTTAAAATAACACAACCATAGACAATCATATCACAAAACATTCAATACAATATGGATGATTTGTATCATAATAAATCAACTTCAAACATGTTTAAAATCCATCAAAGGATGTTGACATTGTTGAAATGAAAACTATTTGAAATAAATAACTCTTCAAATTTTGAAATAATTTTAAAGTAATATAATTATAAAAGGAAACATTTATTTTTAAAATATTCTAATATGATTATATTGGAAGCTTTGATGATGATATAATGATGTAATATAGACACACCTGCCGTATATGTTAACAAACATTCTTTCCCTAATTTTGTCGAAAAGGTCATAATGTTCCTTGTTTGGAAAATGACAGAAATATTCCTCTCAAACAATTTTATAAAAAGTAAAACAAGTGTATAAATAAATTTAAACCACATTATAGTAAATATTAAAATGTTTTGAAATACATTTTTATGAATCATGGATGTGGTTGATAAATATGTCCCAGTAGATACTCATGTAAAAACAACCTCGGATAATAATGATATTTTGAAATTAACCATTAAATTGTTCTTTTCCTTAGTTGATGGTATGTTAACCTCCTGTATAATAGTTAAAACATTCTTATTAAATTATATAGTAATCATATACATAAATATTATATCATATATGATATTACAATATAGCATTGTCAATAATATTTTAGTAGTATCAACGTTTCTGGTGTTAACTGATTCATTTTCCTTTATAAACTTCATTATGTAAGTCATGTTTTTTATGGATGAGATGTATGTTATTCATATACGTAATGATATTATGTTCATAATCAATATTTTTAATCCTAAAATGAAAATTATTCTGGAATGATTTTGATGGGTAATTAATCTCATTTCGTTCGTGGAGACCGTAATCCGTACGTATGTACGAGCGACAAAATCATGATATTGATGGTTAAATTGTATGTAATTGGATGGTATATCATGTATACCGAATAAATAACAAGTTATAATTATTATTGAAATCAGTTATAGTCATTATTATACCGAACTAATGAATTATGTGTTTGAATAAAAAACTACACCACGACGTGGAGACAGCATTCCGTACGTACACACGTATGATGACTTTGTCATTAATATAATAGATACAATAATGAATATGGTTGTAACATTTTTTAATAATATCAACGTATATAAAATATACTGGGTTTATTATTTTATATTCGAAACAACAAAGAAATAGGAAGTTGATGAAGAAAATATCTTGAAAGAAGTGATGAAATATTTACCTCTTCTTTGGATTCTTCCTTTTGATTTTATCAAAAGGGCTCCATAGGATGACATTATGACAAAAGGAAGGTATCTAGGATGATGGATGGAAATTTGGGAGGATACTTGGGTAGGGTTTGGCCAAGACAAATAGCTTTGGAGGTGTGAAATTAAGATAAGCGGAAGTACCCTTTTATAAGAGAGGTGAGTGTCATTTTACAATGGATTGAAATATTATTTTATAATAAAATCATTTTAGGATTATAATGCCTGAAAATGATTTATTTAGAATAATTGGAGGTATGTTTTAAAAAAATATCAAACAATTGGGTTTCGATAGGTTTATGTCACCATATTAACCGTATCTTTTATATTTAACTCTTCGTTAAATAGTTTGACATTTATCATTTCTCTTTAATTTTTTATATTATATGGTTAATAAACATACTAAAACAAGCCAAGAGAACCCCATGTGGTTCATTATTAATATATATAACATTATATATGTCCTTTGGAGGACCCTAAGATTTTTAGAAATATTATATTAATTAATAATATAGTATTTGTTTTAAAACTCAATTATTTCAATTTTGGAACTATTTAGTATTTTAGTATTTTGAAATCCATGAAAACTTTATCACTATGAATAAAATTAAGTTAATAAACCCTAAAATGTCATATAATCCTATAAAATTATTTTAAATCATCATAAGTCTAAATTACCATTTATTTGGATATTTATAATATCAATTATTTAAATATTTCATAATTAATGTAATTACTGCATCATCATTGTGTCATAAATAAATTAAATAAAATAATTAATAAAAATTATGAATATAATATAATTATGTAGAAAATATTTTTCTATTTCTAATGAATATTTATAGTAGAATTTATATTGTGTGTAACTCTATATTAAAAAAGATTTTGTTATTAAACATTGATTATAACTTTTTTAACACTTCTATAAATAAAATAATAATAAATGTCCTAATCTTATCCAAGTGGACCCTAATGATCATATTTTATTACTATGGATTTTTTGGGTCTAATTACACTTTTCCAATATAATTAGGACATGTCTTAGTGTAATTATAATATAATTTTTACACTTATTTATCCAATTTACTTTTAACTGTGGCAAATAAAAGTCAAAACTTACAATTCACCCAAATTTATATTAATATTATTGAACCGTATTTTACTTTATGATTTCAATAGTCTCCCTCAAAATTTTTTAAATCAACTCACAGAAGTGGTTAAATTACTTTTTATACAAATTTGTAAATGCTCTTAAAAGGTGGGTAAAAGACGGTAAAAATTCAATAAAATTTTATATATAAAAACATATTATAGAATGAATACAATGAATTAAAATGAACATATATAGGTATTATGTATCTATTTTTACCTAAAATAAACTAAAAAAATATAACAAATTATTTAAATAAAAATTCAGTTTAAAAAATAACGTAGTGTTTTTCACTATTCATCAAAAATTGAATGCTTACAGAATAATACAAAATAATCACCCTAAGACAATTTTGATATTACGAATTCAAAAATGAATACCATTTTGAGAAATAAATTTTATAAAAATTCAAAATGTGGGTATTACTATTCATAATTGCTAGTTTGATTGGTCGGGGGGTGTTAAAAATCAATGTTTCATACAATGCAAGCTACTGCATTATTCATAGGGAAACATACCGTGGAATCTTGGGTTGTTGCATTATCCTCTACTTAAATTTATTTCAACTTAAAAATTTATAGAATACCACTGCATAAAAATATTTGGGTTGTTCATCATAATATTTTCCTCAGGTTCCCATGTTGCGTCTTCTATTTTATGGTTTCTCTATAGAACTTTTACTAGAAGATTCGTCAGGTTTCTTATAACATGTTCTTTAGTGTCAAGAATCTTGACATGCTCTTCACAATAAGACAAATCATGTTATAGTTCAATTTCATAATATGTGAGTACATGCATTGAGTCAGGCATGTATTTTCTCAATAGTGATACGTGGAACACATCATGAAATTGGGAGACACTTGGCAGTATTGCCAAAATATTAGCTGCTTCCCAAATTAATTCTGGAATTTAGAATGATCAGATGTACTTGGGACTCAATTTACCCTTCTTTCCGAATTGGATAACTCCCTTCCATTGAAATACCTTCAAGAAAAAGTGATCTCCTTTTTGAAATTCAAAAACCCTTCCTCCGATTATCGACATAAAGTTATTTCCTACATTGACCATCTTTGATGTGGGATTGGATAACCTTCACATTTTCATTGGTTTCCTCAACATGTTCTAGACCTACAAGTTTTCTTTCACCAACATCATCCCAACAAGTCGGTGTGAGACATCTCTTCCCATATAACACTTAATAGGGTGGCATATAAATATCTGAATGGAATATATTGTTATTGGAAAGATCTAACGGAGGTAAATATTGATCCCACATACCTTGAATGTCATGTGAGAAAGATCTCAACATGACTTATAAGGTATGAATATTCTATTCTGATTGTCCATCAGTTTGAGGGTGGTAGGCAGTTCTCAAACAAAGTTTAGTATCCATGGCCTTATGAAGGCTTTTCCAAAATATTTATGTAAAATGGGGATCACCTTAAAAAAATCGATTGGGGTACACCATGGAGTCTTGAAACATCATTAATATGTAGTCTTTATAGATGTTCAAGTGGTAAATATTCTCTTATAACAAGAAAATGTGCAGAATTAGTAAGATGGTGAACAATGACCAATATTGAATCATTCCTTCTTGGATACTTTGGTAGCCCCATGAAAAAGTCCATCATAACATTATCCCATTTCCACTCAGGTATGGGAAGAGGTTGCATGACTCCTCCTGGCTATTTCCTTCCAGCTTTAACTTATTGAGAAACCATACATATTGACACAAAATTAACAATCACCTCATACATCTTGTCCCAATGAAAATGTTTCTTCAAATATCTATATATCATGGTGGACCCAAATTTTATAGAGAAATTGGAGCTACGAACATCATCCAACAATTACCTTTTTAGATCATGTATGTTAGGAACAGAAAGTATCTTCCCAAATTTTAAAATTCCATCTTCATATTTGAAGTCACTCAATCTCCCATCATTCACTGCATTAATCTTCTTTTAAAACTCCTGATCATCAGTTTGATTACTCTTTATCTTTTCTAGTAATGATAGTTTGGCAACCATTCAAAATAGTATTTATTGTTTACATTCAACGGTTATTCCCATTTCTTTATTTAATATATCCATTAAAATAGAATCATTTTCAACTCTCATCTTTTTCAAAAATCCCTGATCCTTTATACTCAAAGAAAAATTCACCTTATTTGCCATCCTCATGTGGTAGTGTATAGTGAATTCATAATCCTTGAGCAGTTCAAGAGATCTGCTTTCCCACATGGGGAGTTCTTTTTGTGAGAAAATATACATCAAACTCTTGTGATCAATCTAAATCTCACATTTTCACCATTGGGATAGTGTCTCCATATCTTCAGAGTAATGATTATAGCTGCTAACTCAAAATCATGAGTGGGATAATTTTTCTCAGGAATTCATAGCTATCGTGATACATAGAAAATAACTCTATCATTTTGTATAAAGACATAACCAAGTCTTTTCATTAAAGCATCACTATAAATAAGAAACATATTGTTTCATGATGGTGGAGTCAAGATAGGATGATTGACTAATATAATCTTTAGTTCTTCAAAACATTCTTCACACACTTTGGTCCAAAAAAATTTAATCCCTTTACATGTGTTCTTGTTTAATGGGCTAGACAACTGGGAACAATTATGGACAAAACGTCAATAATAACCTACTAAACCAATAAAATAGCATACTTCATTTATACTCATCAGTGTTGGCCATTCATGGATTTCCTTGGTCATTGAATGATCAATAGAGATTTCACCGTTAGAGATAATATGGCCATGAAAATAAATCTCTTGATTCCAGAATTCACACATTCTAAACATCACATATAATCCATTTCATCTTAGGGTTTTCATAATAGTGTGAAAGGGATTTTAATTATATTTTTAGCTTTTGAGTATACTAAGATATCATTAATAAATACCACTACAAAGTCAACAAAATATTCCATAAAACTCTATTCATTAGATCCACGAATACAAAGGGTGCATTAGTCAATCCAAAAGGCATTACTATATATTCATAATGCATGTACCTGGTTTGAAATCTTATTTTTGGATTGTCTTCCATCTTCACACACTACTGATGATATCCATATCGAAGGTTAATCTTTGAAAAATATTGAGCTCCATGAATTTGGTCAAAACAATAATGAATGAAAAGTAGGGGATACTTGTTATTTATTGTTATAGAATTGATCTCTATATAGTCAATGCACAACCTCATAGATCTGCCTTTCTTCTTAACAAGGATAGTGGCTCCCCATATAGAAACAATAGGGTGAATAAATACCATATTACTCAATTCATCTTGTTGTTTCATTAGTACCACTAATTCCACATTGTCCATTCTATAAGTGGTCATAGATATTAGCCTTCAACTAGGAATTAAATCGATGAAAAACTGAATTTATCGTTCGGGAGGATGTTCAACTAAATAATCTAGAAAACACATCAACATATTTTTTCACAATTGGTACAACCACTATTAGAACATTATTTTCCTCACCCATAATTATTTCCCTATCTCCCCCCCAATAATTGAATTTAGTAGAGCTACTGAGGGTAGATCTAGATAGGAATCAGGTGGTGATGTTTCTACTCTAACGATCATGTACTTCTTATCATCATCTAAAATTGTAACCTCCTTCTTCTTACAATAAATTTTAACATCATTGTATGAATGCCAATCCATTACAAGGATTATATCAAATTAAATCATGGGTATGGTGATGAGATCAGTAGATAATGTACATTTATATGCACTAATGGGAACTGATTCACAAACCTTTGTTGCCATGATACATCCCTTAGGAGTTTTGATTGATAGCTGCCTTGTTAATTAAAATTGAAAATATATAGCTTTCATAGAAAACTGGTAAGATATGAAACAATTACATGATCCAAAATCAATTAAATCATTGGATGTACTTGAGAAACCCATTAAATTACCAACCACTATATATTTTGGAGCTTCAACCTTCATAGTAGTGATCGCATAAGCATGGATTTTCTCCCTTCGCCTTTTCTAAGTTATGTTCCCTTGGTGAATTGGAAATTCATTTTAATAATGTCTCTTTTATCCATAATTCTATCATTAAACATTAAAAACCTCTTTCTTTCCCTTTCAATCACGAGCTTGGTGGCCTTTTTCACCACAATTTTAACAGACTCTCATTCCCTTCAGGCAAGTACCGGGGTGTTTATTCCCACTTTTACTGCAGGATGGGTATTCACATATTACCTTCATCCCATTATTTATATTTCCAAAGTGATCTGCAGATCTCTTCTTATCTTTCTTTTCTTTGAATTTATAAGACATAGATAATTATTTTTCTTTAATGATAGCGCATGAGACAATATCTTCTTACGAAGAGAAGGATTATGAGACTAATAATCAACAGAGAAATTGTTTTAACCCATCAATGAATCGATCAATCATACTCATTGTGTTACGTATATAATATAATGCATGCCTAGTTATCCTTGTATAGTTAGCCACATACTTTGCGACATTCTCATCCTCTTTTTGCCTCATACAAAGAAATTGTCATTTCATATTCACTTCATGGGCATGGGGAAAGTATTTTTCATATGAAAATCTCGTTAAAGTCCCTCCATCACTTATTTGATACTTCTTAATCTTCTTTTGTGTTTTGGATTAATGGTCACCATTGATCTGCATCTCCCGTGAGGTGATAGACTCCCATGAATTTTTTTCCCTCTCGCTACACCACAAATCATGAAATATTCACTCTAATGAATTTATCCATTTCTAAACTACTAAATGATGTGTACTACAATTTTATATTGGTGGTTGTTTCCACATGAAGCGGTATAATATTGATCCTCTGTGTTGTGGATCAAGTTGCTCCACACAGTTAAGGTTATTATTCATAACCAAAGTTATTTGTCTTAGTATGGTGATAAGTTGATCATCACTAGTTGCATCACCATCTCCACTATAATTATCTTGAGTAGGATGAAAATCCATACATGGATTAAGTGCATTGAAATGGTTCCCATTCATTTTATTAGGTGTCATTTCTAATCAATGGAATACACTAGATTAGATTATGAATCACAATACATATTTCCTAACATGTAAAACACCTAACATAAATTGAACAATTTTTTGATATACTCCATAATAATAATAAATGTTTACATTAAGGAGGTATATACTCACATATCCTTTATAATTGTTTTTTATGAAATTTTGAATTATGCTAAGCGTATCCCCTGGGAGTGTCGTAACAAAGAGTGAAACAAGGCATGTTGTCGGTTAGTAGGATACTGAAGGTCATGCCCAGAACTCCTTGTCAGATTTTTCACTCCTAGTTACTCTAATACCAGAGCCGCCTATACCTTATCATGTAGAGATGGAGATTTATATCTTGGAAATTAAAAAAAATATCAACATTACCATCATTTTAGGATGTTCTTCTATAACAGTGCTCAATGTATATCTCAGGGTAATGTGCTCTAATCAGAGTTTATCTAAATATAGTTTCCAAGGATTGTACTAAACTTCCTCTAATTCCTACTATAATTCCCAACCCCTAGTTACGTAGAGTCAGTGTATTATTTCATAACATTGGCATGATACAAGGAATTATGTCCCAAAATACTGATCGGTTAAGTAGAATTGGAACTACTAGGTACATTCATGTGTTTTACATTACATCATGACACAAAAAAAATCAAAAACATGTTGTACCCATTTACCACACTCATATCCTTATGCTATCCATGAATGTTAACTTAAAAATATTTATTCACATCCTGGAAAAAATAAAACATAGAAAGGGGTGAGAATAGATTCTCAGTAAGGATAATAATATAGCAGAAAATTTCATAAATTAGAATGAAATGTTGAGGGAATGTATAACACTAAAACTAAATATTTTTAAACATAATTTTCATCCTAATATAGAAAAGATAAAATCAAATAATGCCATATAATTATTCACATGGATATTATACTATTCGAATAATCACATGCAATATCAATAGCCACTTTCATAATGATAGAATGCATAATGCCAGATTTCATAACCACATAGTCAGGGGCTTATTCCATGACTACAAATATGATTTTGTCATGGCATTGTTCCAAGACACTAGTTTGTGTAATTAGACCTACTGATGCTTCAAGGATCTATAGTAGGTTCCACCCATCACTTAAAAGTCCACTACATTCCTCATATGAAATGGTTTAAACATAGAATAAACATTTGTATTAAAACTTGCATACGAAATTTCAATAAATTATACAAAAACCATGAATGGTGTTAAAATAACACATCCATAATCAAACATATCATGAAACCTTCCATAAAATATGCATGATTTTTATCATAATAAAACAAATTCAAACATTTTTTAACTCCATCAAACGATTTTTACATAGATGAAATGAAAACTATTTGAAATAAATACCTCTACCTATTTTGAAATCATTTAAAAGTCACATAATTATAAAAAAACATTTATTTTCAAAATATTCTTATAATATTTTATGGAATACTTCAATGATGATAAAATGGTCTAAAATATCCACACCTTCAATATAAGTTAAAAAACATTATTACCTTAATTGTTTCGAAAAGTTCAAAAAGTACCATGTTTGGAAAACTGCATAAATATTTCTTTCAAACCATTTTATAAAAATTACAAAAAGGGTATAAATGACTTAAATCAATATTCAGGTAATTATTAAAGTTGTTTTGAGATGAATTTTTAAGAAACATGGATCAGGATGACAAAGAGGTCCCAGTAGATACTTATATAAAAACAACATTAGATAGTAAAGAGACTATGAATTTAACCCTTACCTTGTACTTTTCCATAGATGATGGTATGTTAAACTCATGTATAATAGTAACAAAATTGTTATTAAATTATATTAGAATCATATAAATAAATATTACATCATATATGATCTTCTAATATTGTTTTGTTAATAATATATTGGTAGTATCATCGTTTTGGTTGTTAACTCAATCGTTTTCTATTATATTCTTGGGTACATAAGTCATCTTTGTTATGGATAGGATGTATTTGATTCATAAATAGAATGATATTATGTTTATAAACTATATTTTTAATCATTAAATGAAAATTATTCTTTAATGATTATGGTGGGGAATTAATCTCATCCCGTTCGTGGAGACGATAATCCGTACGTACGCACGAGCAACAATATCATTATATTGATGGTGAAATCGTAAGTTATTGGATTCCATATCAAAAATAAATAATAACTAACAAGTTATATTTCTTATTTACATCAGTTATACTCATTATTATACCCATAAAAATAATGATGTTTTTTAATAGCAAATTATGCCATGAGGTGGAGACGGTAAGCCGTACATATGCACACATGGTGATATTGTCATTCATATGATGGATAGAATAATGAATATGTAAATAAAATTTTTATAATAACATAACTATATATAGAAGATATTGGGGTTATTATTTTTTAATTGAAATAAAAAAGAAATAGAAAGTGGAAGAAGAAAAGAACATGAAAGATGTGATTAGTATTTACCTCTTCTTCAGGTTATTCGTTTTGATTTGATCAAAAGGTATCCTTAGGTTGGATTTTTGACCAAAGGTAGGCCTATAGGACGGAGGGAGAAAATTTGGGAGGATATTTGGTCTGGGGATGGTCGAGACAAATGGCTATGGACAAGAGAAATTAAGATAAGGGGATGTACCCTTTTATAAGGGAGGATAGGGTCACTTTAGGAAAACCTTGAAATATTATTTTATAATGAAATTATTTTCGGTTTCTAATTCCTCCAAAATAATTTACTTGGAGGCTAAGGTGGGTATGGGTAAAAAACGACTCAAAAAATAGGTTTTGTATGGGTTTAGGTCACCATATTAACCTTATCTTTTATATTTAACTCTTTTGTTTAATAGTTTGACATTTACCATTATTTTTTTATTTTTTATTATATGGTTAATAAACATCCTATAATAAGGCAAGAGAACACCATGTAGTTTATTATTAATATATATAACCGTATATAAGTCTTTTGGTATAACCTGAGATTTTTAGGAATATTAAATCAATTAATAATATAGTATTTCATCTAAAAACTCAATTTTGTCAATTTTGACACTATTTAGTATATAATTTTTTTGAAACACATAAAAACATTATCACAATGAATAAAATTTATTTAATCAGCCCTAACATTACATATTAACATATACATTTTTTGAAATTTAACATATGACTCAAATTACATTTATTTTGATATTTCTAATATCAATTATTTTAATATTTCATTATTAAAGTAATTACTTCATTTTCATTGTGTCATAAATAAATTAAATTAATTAAAGTATAAAAATTAAAAATTAAATATAATTATGTAGGAAATATTTTTAGCTTCTTAATATTGATTTATAGTCGAATTTATATTGTGTGTAAACCTATATTAAAAATTATTTAGTTATTAATCATTGAATTTTACTCTCTTACCTCTTCTTTAAATAAAATAATAATAAATGGCCTAATCTAATTAAAATTAATAAAAAGATCATATTTTATTCCAAAGTTTGTTTTTTGGTCGAATTACACTTATCCAATAGAATTAGGACACATATAATAAGAATTATAATATCATTTTTACACTTAATTACCCTATTTACTTTTAACTATGGTAAATAAAAGTCAAAAGTTACTATTCACCAAAAAGTATTTTCATATTATTAATCCAAATTTTACTTACTGATGTCAATCGCGTCTCTTGAATTTTTGAAATTCAACTCATAGAAGTTGTAATATTATGTTTTATGCAAATTTGTAAATGCTTCTTGAAGATGGGTAAAAGACAGAAAACAGTTCTATAAAAATTTATATATTTAAACTTATAAAATGACTCCAACGAATTACATTGAACATATATAGGTATTAAATAATTATTTTGACCTAAAATAAATTAATGTAATTTAACTAATCATTTAAATAAAAACATTGTTTTAAACAATAACGTAATGTCTTTCACTATTCCTAAAAAATTTAGAGTTTTCCAAAAAAGGCCAAAAATCACCCTAAGCTAATTTCAAAATTATGAATTTAAAAATGAAGTCCATTTTGAAAAATAAAATTTTAAATTTTAAAAAAGTGGGTATTAAATTTCATAATGGCTAGTATGATTCTTGGGGGTGTGTTAGAACTCCATGTTGCGTACATTTCAAGCTACTGCATTATTCAAATTGAAACATACCATAAAATATTGAGGTGTTACACATTCCATAAAGATCACTGAAAAATGAAAATGTTACTCATGAATACAAATGACCTATGGTCTCCATGATTGAAACATGTATTCATTTTTTATAACCATAAATAATGACTATTTTATAATTAATTTTTAAATATTATAATTATTTTATTCTCATTATTCTTGATTTGTTATATAATGACCCCTTTAAGAATAGTTGACCTACAAAATTTTGATTTTAAAACACGAAAAAAATTTCTTGAAAACAACCTAAGTAAACTTAATCATTTAATTAGTTTCAAAAAACATGGTAATAAGTTAAATAATTAATTGTACACATGAAAAGGTTTTTAATTAAGTGGTAAATTAACATATGTTTGCTATATAAGAGTTTAGTGGGTGTTAATGAGAGAGGAAACATAAGGTAACAGACTCTTTTTTCACTTTTCATTCGATGATGCATAATTTATTGTTGTGAACCTAATTTCATGTATCTAGTGTACTTAATGACACTATAGCATGTAATATGATGATATTTATTATATTCATGTTATTTAGATGTTTAAATTTATTATTATTACTTTTGGGTATTTTGATTTATATTTACAGTATTTTCATCTCAACCTACATTTTATAGAGACTTAATAGTTGTTTTTCACCAAGTTTCGTTTATATGGTGTTCATAATTCCTTTGATATGTCATATCGTTAATCCATTTACTAAAATTTTATTATATATTTTTTAATAAAATTCCTTCATGAGGCCTATGATTTAAAATGTTACAATGTGGTATGCAACACGTTGGGACATCTAATGATTATTTTAACCAAGACTAATAATTATGTTATTTTAATTGAATTTCCATTCAGGGAAATTATTTAAAAACTTGATAATAAAAACATTATATATTCTATAGTATTTAATTTTCAGTATCATGTATTAGTAAAATTTTCCAACTCTATAGTACTCAAATGTTAAAGAAAATATTGTTAAGAAAACTCAAATTCATTTTTCTCTTTAGTCAGAGAACCTTCTATTTTCTAAAATAATGTTTTAATAAAATGTTTTGAGAAATAATTTTAAATTTATTTGGTAAAGACATTTTAACCTTTTTTCATTTACTAATGTTTTCAAATAAATATTTTTATCGCTTTCTAATCATGGAATCATTCAAAACATTAACCGTTAAAAATGAATGTTCATTTCACCTCTTATGTATTGTATGTATTTACCAATCATTATTTCATTGAAACATTATTTGCATGATTAAAAGGTTATTTGTGTAATGAAATTTTTCCAAAAGGGATTTTAACAGATTTTTTTTATTTAAAATTCCTTTAAAATCAAAAGGATATTTTCATCAAGAATATATTTAAAATATATGCTTATATTATTCCCCTTAATCAATGAAAAAAACCTTTATTTTAATCCTCATTGGGTATGTTATCATAAATATCTTCCTTAATCTTCCTCTGGATTATTTACAAGAGAATTTTACAAGGAAATTATTCACGTTCACTTCTGAAATTCGATTTTTACCCTTGAAATAATCAATTTCATAACATCACTGAACATTGAATTTCTACAAAATATCCATAACAATTTAAATTGATATGATCATTTCATGAAATATATTCCTTTTTATATATTGTCTCTATATTTATTATTATGTAATTTATGTGTAAAATATTGATTAACCAATATCACTTTTTCAATAATAAAATTTTATAAGGATGTTTGTGTCTTTAAATTCACTGGACATGACATATATCTGTTGGGTAATGGTTATTAGAATCCCTATGGTTTGATGAACGGTTAATGCATTCTATATGGTTTGAATACTAGCTAATGAAATCCCCTCAATGAATTTCCAATCTCATTGGACAAATTTGTTGTGAAAATTGGTATGGATAAACTATCCATCCACAGTACTGGTTCTATGTACCTAAGAAACATGGATCCAATAATTAATCATTTCCTTAATTTAGTTTAAGTTATTAATAATCTATGAGATATTGATTCATCTTTTTTATGGATAAATATTATTTTCAGTTCATTGATGAAATGGAATTTTTTTTGTTTCATACCTTTCCATGATTATATTTCCATATTTAGTTATTTGAATGACATGTTTTTCCTTCAATTACCTTTTTATATTATTTACGTACTTCCATTCAGATCATTGGATATGTGGCATGTGTGTTCAATTATTTACCTTTCCATAATGAATATTATGATCGTTTCATTATTTTTTCCAATATAATTTACTCTTACTGATAATTTGAGTTCACCCTTATTATGTTTCTTTAACTCAGAATACAAGAAGAGTATTATGAAAGATATGTTGGCATTTAGATGATGTATTAGTGTTATTCTTGATGTTATTTATGAATATTTTATTATAAGAAAAACAATATGTTGTAATCTGTGTATTTTTTTATAATAAATGACCCATGTATATATCTAGTTTACCAAGACTACTAAAATAATAAGCCATTCGCGGATTGATTCCTCGTATTCAGGTTAATGTAATTGATTTGTTACATCTACTCAGGGCTTCTAGGGTCAGGTCAGTACACATTCCACATAAATAATCACATAATCCTGAATTGCTTACATATATATTATAAATAATCAATTAATCATATAGTATTTAATAAATAATATCCAAATGAGATAAAAAATAATCATGAGATAATTTTTATACCTTCAAGACGTCATGAAATGAAATTTTACATGAATGTGTAAGACATTAGATAAATACCCACGCTAGTTTTTCTCATAAGACATTCCAATGCATCGAGGGGAAAAAAGAGGGTATATCAAATCTCGTACTAATTCCAATGCATTTCTCATATGAAAGGGGAGAAACATAATCAACAAAAATATTCATATTGAAAAACTAAGATATGAAATATCAATAATTCATCTAATTAATAAACATAATCATAAACCATTTAGAGTAATATGGATAATGTTATCAAAATACAACAACCCTAGTCAAACTGATTATAAAATGTCTAGTGAAATAAGGTGGACAATATCATCACCAAATATACCCAATTGATAATAATTAATATAAGGGTTGTAGTAATTGATAAATATAAATACCATAAAAATGACTCTAAATAATTATTTAAGAAAATATTCTATTCAC
This sequence comes from Viscum album, assembly GCA_963277665.1. Classification (NCBI taxonomy): domain Eukaryota; kingdom Viridiplantae; phylum Streptophyta; class Magnoliopsida; order Santalales; family Viscaceae; genus Viscum; species Viscum album. The sequence goes on from OY728152.1 coordinate 1,774,255,868, forward strand.
ATTGAAAATCTATTTTTTTTAATTTAAAAATATTAGGTAAATAATTTTCTTAAAAAATAACCATTTAAAACATTTAATGGAGGATTAAAAAAGTGGTTGTCCAGGAATGTGGATAATTCCAAACATGTTGTATATATTGAAAAACAATATTTTCATACTATTGTAAAAAATGTAAAAATGTGTATCATTTAGAAAAAAATGAAGATTCCTTTCAATTTTTTTTAAAATAATACATTGTTATAAATGTCTTCAATATCTTTTTCTGAAATTTGGTAAAAAAATTAAAATAATTTTAGAATTCATATATATGGAAGAAAAAGTAATTTCCACCAAAATGGAAAATAATGGTGGAATTTAATTAAACAATTACAAATCATTTTAAGTACTGAATAGAGGAAAATAGTTATATAAAATTAGATTCACATGAATAACTATAGGATAATAATATATATTAGTTTCAAGATAATAATATCTATCAGTTTCCCCAAGGGATACTTAAACATAACCAATCTTGAATAATGATGTGATGGTAAAATAAAACATTACCACTTTGGTATCTTTCAAATCCTAAGCCCAATGGAAAAAATAAAATTATTTGAAATATTGAATCCCATTAATATACCTATATTAATGTAATATCAAATCCAATTTGAATAATGTACACCATAAAAAATAAGTGGTGAATAATTCTTCTGACTCATGAAAGTAAAAGTGCGATGAGAGACCCATACCCTAGTTCCGATTTTCATGATATGTGTTCAATCCTACAATATGATAAATATAGATTTATTATACATCAATTATATAATAATAAACATATATATCAAAAAAATTATAATTATTTATATCTTTTTATCACCAATTTATTAATAATTTTTTATTGAAATCAATGTTTCGTGTAAAAAAACATTGATATTCATATTTGTTCTGGTTTGATATTTTTAGCCTTTTTAAATTGATCATGGTTGAATTATATCTATAATTATAAATTAAATATTATTATCATATATTGTAATTAAATATGTTTTTATAATATTCTATAATGTTAGAGTTAGAAAATGGAATTACACCGTTCATTGAGACGGTTGGTTGTATGTTTGCATTAAAATTGTTTATACTATTAATGATTGATGAAATGAAATAATAATATGTAATAATTTATCATTAAATAATAATTATCATAAAATAACTATATCATATATTTTTTAATCCATACATACTAGAATCTACCTAAAACTAAAATTAAAACCAAATCACATCACTTTATAGTGGCGGTAGTCTACACATACACAAGAGCTACATCATCATATTTATATATATTTTAATGTAAGAATGTATATGTGGTGTTAAAATGATATAAGTATAAATATCTCATAAATATTATATTAAAACGTTACATATCTCATTACATCCATACGTAAGACATGATTATTGAAAAATAATGACATCGATTTATGAGGTTTCAGTCTGTTGTACCCATAACTCATGGTTTCATTTCCCAATTGATAGAAAAGGGGATGTATATTGGTTGATACATTAATATAATTATATTTTAGATATATGTTTTACTATTATTTCATATTTTTAGACGATTTTATTGTTTTAGAGGAAGAAATATAATGAATACCAATAGTTAAGTACTATTCCACTTCTTTGGAGAACCTCTTTAGAGTTATAAATAAAGCATATATAGAATCATTTTATTATCAAACCAGGGAATCTAGGTTATTGGATGAGAATAATGAAATTTATTTTGTGTATTTATATTAGGAAAAATTGATTTTTGTGTCTGAAGTTGACAGGGGAGGGGGTTCCAGTTTATAAGAGGGGGGAATGACATAATTTGAATATTAAAAAAATATTAATTTAACTATGATATTAAAATAAATAATTCTATAAAATGGATCATTAATGAATCATAGATGGTATATGGTAAACATAATCACATAAAATATAATTTAGATAAGTTTATATGTCATTTTAACTTTTATATGTTTAGATTAACCTCTAATAATCATGTTTTCACCTTAACCACGATAATTAAATTTTACATTTTTTACTATTAAATATGAAAAAAATATTTTAAACTTATTATATAATAATAATTTTTATTAAAAATATTTAAACTATTTTAAAAAATTAAATTCACTAACATAGATGGATTTTATATTATTTTATACAAGTAGACGTAATGGAAAAATAATTTTCCAAAGGGAATGTTTCGGTATGTATAAAAAGTGTTTATTTTAAAATTTATCATAATATTGATTAAAATGAAGAAAAAAATTATTAATTTTGATATAATTAAACCAAATGTTTAATAATTTTTTAAAAAAATAGAACTAGGTAAATGACTTAAATTAAAAGGATGTTTTTTTTATAAATCTGAACATGTTCACTATTCATTGATTAATTAGTCTTTTAATAAATTTACCAACAATACACACTATGATAATTTTTGAATAATGATTTAAAAAATTAATTTTATTATTTAAAATAAAATTTTAAAATTTTTAAATTTGATTTTAATATTTGTGCATAAAAAACGATGAAACCTCTTTTTATAAAAATAAGGGTTTTAAGTATAATATTTGGTTTATTCTTATACCATGATTAGAAAAATATTTTCCAAATGATAATACCATTAATTAAATATATTCTATATAAATTTAATTAATATTATTTCTAAAAGTGACTAATTCATTTTATTAATATAAAAATACATTATGTGCACAAATAAAATTTCATGGAAAAATATTAATTTTAATTTCTAAGGTAATTTATTTTTTTTATAATAAATTAATGGAAAATAAAAGTATTTTAAACATGTAAAAACCATATAATTTGTATAATTTATTTATTCATATCCATACCTACCAATTTATGGTCTAAGTTATAAAGATTAAATTAAATAAAAATAATTTAATATTACATTGTGGTTCATTGAAAATTTTTGTTGCATTTAATAGAAGATATTGATGAAAAGATGTTTATTTAATGTGGAATATATTTTATAGTTTAATGTTCTAAATTTATACTTCATAAATAAGTTTTGCCCTCGAAATTATATTTTTTTCCACACAGCTCTAACATATAATTAAAACTAAAATATTAAAAAGGGTTAACAAATCATCCTCTTATTAAGGGAGAAGGGAAGTACAGTGGTCATCTAACATAAAACTAGGTATCGAAATAGGAAATGATTAATGAGATTTTAATATATATATATATATATATATATGTAACAAAATATTAAATAATAACGTATATTTATATAGATCATGGATTACATGAAAGAGAATTACTAAGAGAATGTAAATGACTACAAGACCATAAATCTATGATGGGAGAAAAGACCATTGGTTTATCAAAAATGAATTTCAATATTTATCATTTTTTCCGGAACATTTTTATAACTTTTTTATATTAATTTTTATAATGATAAGAGTATAAAAATACTCTTACATGATATATTTTATTTTATAAGAACAAATTCATTATTCACTTCTACATTAATAAATTTCTGCTATATTTATCACCCTATGAAACGAATATCCAAGATAAATTTTTATCCATGAAGCAATAAAATTTTCTTTTAATGGATCACGTAACAAAAAAATTAATAAAAATATATTTCTAAAAATTATAATATACCAAAATGGTAAAGTCATATTAATATAATACCCAAAATTCTAAAACCATCCTTTGATAAAATAATACATTTTACTTAAAAACAAATTCAAATGTTTCAAGATAGATTATTCCAAAAAAATATAATCCAAATTTACGTAAATAACATTGAAATTAAATAATTTTTGGACTTTAATATTTTACTCATACTCTTCATCTTACACCTCAAAATATGTAATATGATTTCCCGAAAAATATTTAATGATGGACCTACAAAACATCTCGAGAAATATTATTAGTCCCAACATAATCATAATTTTTTAAAAATAAGTTATCTTATAATATGATTCCCAATATAAAGAAATATTTATCAATAAAACTGTTTTAATTAATTGAGTTTTATATTAACCAATACATCACATTTATCATTGGTTGGGGTTATACCCATGTCACCCTTCGGTTTGTCGGCTAAAGCCCTGGGGACTTTCCCAATGTGGTAAATTTTCTCCCATAATGTGGGTTTTACTTTTTATAAATCTATATATGTATAAGAATATTATGTTTTCAAAAATATGATATATATCCTCAAAAAATAACATTAATCATCAAATCACTCTTTGGACATTATGGTCTTCTATATATTTTTCTCCAATAAATAAAACTGGCTTCATTGAATTTTATTAATGTATGATTAATGATCATATTGAATCTAATGTTTATAAATATCATAAAAAATATGATAAATTATTAATCCTCAAATAATACATCATTTTGAAACTCAGTTTTATATATACCTCAACACAATAAAATATCCCCAAAAATGTCATTTATTACAAGAAAATACCAACAATTGTAACTTCAAAATTGGTGTCTAAGAAATAGAACATATGGCCAAATTTAAAGTCATAAAATTATAATGCTATCCATAATAGTTAATTTAATCTATATGAAGACATATATACTTAAAAAAATTAACATAATCCATTGTGGATTTATTATTCTTATAACGAAAATACAACTGATAAAATTACGTCAATAACATAATTATAAAATAAAATACATAATTACAACATTAAACACACTTCAATCCTTGATATAACATAGTTACTTACATTATATTAAATTAAATATTTAAAATAGGGTATTTACTAATATAATTACATTGTTCAATCATTAAATGTATTTATATGATTATATTTATTTCTATCTATTTAAATCTTCAATTTTTATCACTAATTCGTTCCTATATGACCTCATTCTCCATACATAAAGAAGTTACCTATTCCATTGAGAAATTATTTGAGGTGTCATTATCAATATTTCAAAAAATAAGGATAAGAGTCAATATTTTAACCATGGTCTCCACTAATTGAGATCATACTAGACTCTATCATTCTCATATTTGGTGATACTGAGAGGTGGTTAATGTATAAGATGGTGATCAAATCTCAGCACATCTGATTAAGAATAAACATAATAGATATATCATCATTTATAATCCCATTTATTTTAACATAATCCCTACATTTTCTATCATATTCAAATTCCACAAAATTATGTTGGGTTTTAGCTATTTTCCAAAATAAAAAATCTATGAGAGATAAACAGTATTCATAGTGGAAAATCATATAATCATTTATAGGGAATTTAATTCATGAAACCATATCTTCAATATAAGACACTTTAGGTAAAACTTATGTCATTCATTGTCATAATCTAATCAAATATATCTTAAATATTCATGAAAATATGAATTATCCCAATCATATCCCTTAAGAGTGTCAAACCATGTGTGTAGAAAGACCTACATTCAAGAACCTGGTGATGATCGAGTCAAACTCTAATGATATATTTTTAGTGTTATTAACCCTACTTACAAATATGATAGATCCACATTAACTATTACTATCATGATACATAATATTTTCTTTTAAAACCATCAAATATATACCTCAACAAAACTCTTAAATGTTTTACTATATACAGTATTGTACTCAAAGATAGTCATAGGGTTATGTTCTATAATATATTAATTCCTAAATATGGTTTCCATGGTTTTTAAAATACTTCCTCTAATACAAAATATTGTGACCGTGATCCAAGTATCCAGGAGTGAAGGGAAACATTATTAAATTAAAACTATATAAAAGGAATTGTATCTGGAATATTTGAATGGTTTCGTAGTCTTGGATGAATATATATATATATTTATATAAAAATATAAATGAAACTATAAGAAAATTTTATTTAATTTTATAATTGGATTATTTTAATTTTCATATATGTGCATAACAATCATAATAAACGACATAGAATTTTGAGTAAATGATATATAATAAATATTTGAGATATAATGATCTGTAAGGGTATGGGGACCAGAAAAGATATCATGAATGAAAGTGTAATAATCAACATGTCAAGGTAAATAAATGAAACAAATTGCATTTAATCAATTAATTTGACCTGAATAATAATACGGAAGGAATAAATGGAGATAAAATAATATTATTCAAATAATCACATGAGTTCAAAAAATTTCCATGGATATTTTAACAAATTTAACAATAACATGGAAATCAATAATTAATATCATAATGATATTATCCAATATTTTGGAATTCCAAACCATACATTCAAGTCCGTACTCAACTGAATCAAAAATTAATGGGTAAGGAATTGGCTAAATAACCTTGCTAGTCTGTCTAATGAGATGTATTGAATCATCGATGGGATATAGTGGGCCCTTCATATAATGTATTAATAAAAATTAATTCCTCATTTTCTTGGGTAGAAATATAATCAATATAAACATTTATATCAAAAAAATACCATATAAAATTTGAGTAATTTTGGTTAATAATTTAAAATAACCATAAAAAATTTAGATTAATATAGTGATTGATATAAATGTAGTACATTCCTAGTAAAACTTAACAAAATCAATGAAATAAAATAATTTGTATTTTATAATTACAATAATTCACTAATGACATATAATTAAAGGTAATGTTATTTTTGTCAATGAATAGAGATTGCATAAAAATTTTAGTAAACAATCTTGAGGAAATTGACCCTTTAACTTTGAAAAGCACCTTTTTAAAAAATAAAGAATAATTAGAAAGTAATTTTCATTAAAAATATATTTGTTTATATTTTAATGTATGTTTCAAAAAAATGAGTTCTCATGATAGAGAGTAATTATGTACATTTCTTATAAGTTAAAAAAATTTATTTTAATTATATTGAAAAATAGTAAAAAGTACCTCATTCATAAAAAGAAAAGTGTTTTTTTTCAAACCATTTTTTGAAAATTTACATGTGTTAAAATGACATTAATTAATAATATTTTTAAATTAAACAACATTTTTTAAATCAAAGTTATGGAAGAAACGGTTTTTTTATCCAAAGGGAGAAATAAAGTAAGCTATTATCAAAAACAATTCTCAAATATTTTATGTACCATAGAGTGTAAAACAGTACAATTATATTTGAATAAAATGTATAAATAGAGGAGAGGAAAATATATTCGCATTAATATAGGAATATAAAACAATTATTTTATGTAATAATTGAATACAAACAATCTCACATAAGGATGAGATTATAAAAGAAACCCTTACCACTCAGGTATATTATCAGTTGTAACACCCATGATATACTTAACATAAAATGAAACATTCAATAACATTAATATTGATAAATTAAGGATACAACAAATCGAATTTGTAGTATATACACCACCAAGAATAAAAAATGGTTGAATATTGAATATATCTTAGAAAAGTAATGACAAGATACAAAACCAATATATCAGGATATATTCCCTTCATACGTTTTTAATCATCATATAAAATAAATATAGATTTATCATAGGTATATTAAATAATAGTAATAATATATATCATAACATATAATATTTACATATAAATTTTTATCATGTGTTTATTAATAATTCTTTGTTAAAATCAATGTTCAATATAATGATTGCATTTTTTTAATATATGTTTTGGTTCAGTGGTTGTGGTCCATTTACATTAATCATAGATCCATAATATCAAAAAAATTTACTATGATATAAATTTAATATAAATTATTTATACATGTATTTATATTACTATATAAATTTAGGGAGATAAAAATTATATACACCATTCATGGAGATGGTGGGCTGTACGTGCGCAAGAATTCTTTTTTTTACAATTTAAATGAAATAAATTTAAGTAATATGTCACCATTAAATAATTAGTATTATATTATATATAAAACTAAATCTTTATTTATTACAATCTTTTTAATAATTATATAAAAAATAAACCCCATCACTTTGTGGATGTGGTAATCCACTAGTAAGCATGAGTAACAATTTCATTTTCCAACAGATTAGAATGTAAGATATTGGATGTGATATTAAAAATATAGAATTATAATTAGGTCATAATAGTCATATATTATCATTTAATCCATAATTATATCTATCAATGATACATGGTGATGAAAAATGAATTATATCAAATTCGTGAGGAAGTATTCCATCGTACAAGTGATCAATAATTTTGTTTCTAATTTGTTCTAATAGGGGATGAATATTGGTTATTCTATTAACATAATGAAATTTTAGTTCATTTAAAATACTATTTTTATTATTTTATCATAGTTTATGATTATTTATAAAGGTGGGTGTAAAAAAATAATGATGACACATGGATAAGTACAACACCTCGTCTTTAGAGAACCTCTCTGGGATAATACATAATACCAACCTATAATGGTTTTATGATAAAATATGGGACACTATGTCATGTTTATGGATGTATGTAAGGTATTACTCGGGGGATTTTTATAACCAAATTCCATTTAATGATTAGATATAATTGGATATGGGGTTCCATTTTATATGTGGGGGGAATAACACACTTGGATTTTTTTAAGAGAAAGAACTGTACCAATGTTTTTTTACTATAAAAAAGGATCCAAAATGTATAACTAGATAACATTATATGTAATATGGTTGAAATATGACAATATAAACACGTTATAAAATTATATAGGCCATTTTAACCCTTATATTATTAGTTTAACCCCATGTAAACCAATTAACCTTAACCATAGTAATTACTATTTATTTTTTTATTATTAAGTATGATATAAAATTATGTTGAAATTAAATGAAATATCAATTTTGATGATTAAAAAAATATATAATCAATTATTATTAATTAAATTAACAAAATGTGATTAATTTAATTTAAATTTAAACTCATAAACGTGTTGAAAAAATGGGTTTCCAAAGGAAATATTTTCATAATTATAAAAGCTTTTAATATTAAATGTTAACATACAAGTGATTAAACTGACATATATATGATTAATTATGATATAAGTAAACTAATATTTCTTTTTAATAAATTATTAAAAAAAATTATATTTGTAAATTTTTAAAATAAAGGGAATTTATCAATTAAAATCAGTATTTTCTCACTATTAATTGATAAATTATTCATTTCTATTGATTATAAGAAAATAATTCATTGATAATTTATAAATTATCAATTCAAAAGTTACTTTCACTATATATTATATATTTTTTAAAAGTGGTTAAATTTTAATTTAATATATGTTCACAATACACGATGAGAACGTTTTTGGGAAAATACTATTTTAAGCAAAAAATTAGGATTATTGTTAAATCGCGAATTGAAAAATATTTTACAGCTGATAACATAGTTTGTTGAATATATTATTTATAACTATTTTTAAAAAATACTTCAAAATAATTATTTATTAAATATTTTATGATTAAAAAAATTGCACTCATACAATCATATTTCATTACTAATATTACTTTTTCTTTTAAATGGTTTTTGTTTACATTTATAATAAATTGATAAACTACGAATTTATTTAATTCATTGGTAAAAGAATTTTTTTTAATAATTTTCCTTTTCTCATCCATAGATTGAAATTTAACAGCTATTTAATAATGGCGACAATAAATAATGATATTTTAATATTATATTATGGTTCATGTAAACAAGGTGTTGCGTGAAACACTATCTATCAAAGAAATAAAATTTATTTAAATATGGATATATTTTAAAGTATCAGGGTTTAAGATTCTACCCCCTTATACATCACAATTATTTTTTTGTTATTATTGGTATATACTTTTTTAAAATCCCATATAATAAAAAGGTTTAATAAAACATTCTCTTAATAAGAGAGAAGAGTCACAAAAAATGACATATAACACATTAATATGTTTCCATGTAGGACTAAATTAGTTGTAAGTGAACATATTAACATGGAATAGAAATTTTGACAATTATGTGTTGTGATAAACATCAGTACTCATTACAAAGTGAATAATTAGGATAATGTTATGGACCAGAAAACAACAAATCGGTGATTGGTGAAAAGAACTATAATTAATTGGAAATAAAGGTATATGTTTAACAATTATATCTCAATATATTTTCCTTAAAGGAAATTGATTTATATTTTATCATGACAGAGAACACTAGAAAATATAGTTCATTGTTATATTTTATTTTTTTTATCACAATTTCATACTTGGGATCCACTTTAATAATTTTCCACATCATTTCATATTAAATTTAAGGAATATACATGATGAGTTTTTATTCTAAAATCCTGAAAATTAAAATTTTAATTACAATATAGTGAATAAGTGTATAAACTTTCGATTATCATATATCTACTAAAAGAAAAATTATTAGAACAATTTAAAATAATAACCAAAATAAATGAACCTTCATATAAATAATTAGTAAATTTTACTTCTAAATTCTTACCAAAGGTTAAAAAAATATGATCCCTCAACTAAATAACTCTACATAATAATTAACCTAAATAACATAAAAATTAAATAATATTTTAACTTTTAAGGTTTTCAGATAATATTCAACTGAAACCTCCAGAAACACAATAACCTTATTCCTATATAATCCTTTATATTAAACAAAAAAAGGATCCTAAAATATTATTAATCTCCTCAAAATAAAAAAATAAAAAACTATTTAATCATATAATAGGTTTCCAAATAATAATATAAAAATTTATCCATCCAACCATTTAAGTAAAAATAATTTTATATTATCCAATATATCACGTTGTCCAGTGGAAGTCTCTACAACCCTATCCCCCTTCAGATATGGGTTATTTTCTTTATGACCATTCTATATAGGAATGGTTGTCTCCCATTATGAGGATTTGACATTTTAAAAATATGTGTTAATATTAATCAAATAAATTTCTAAAAAATGTGATGAACATCCTCAAAAATAATAATAATAATCATTCCCCATTTTAACTAATAATAAATTCTGTAGTATTTTTTTCCTGATATAAAATAATCTTAAATGTCTGTTATTACATTAACATTAATTATAATATTTATCATAAAGGGTATGGATACCTATAAACAGATGAAAATATCATTCTTCCCCAAATAATACTTCATGTTTGTCCTAAATGTTATATACACCTCACCCAAATAAATATTATCTGAAAATATAATAAATCTCATGAAATTATCATAAAATAAAACCTAAAAAAGTTGTTTATTAGACAGCGAACTTATGAAAAAAATAAAACTCATAGAAGTAATATTGAATCATTTAATCAATAGTTTTCTTTATGCGAATAAATTTATAATTCCATAAATTAAAACAATAATTAGATATTTGATGATCCTAATAAACATAATACAGTTTATTAATATAATTCTATAACATAATCCTCAAATCCAACACATACTAAAACCAATTCCATGACATTGTTGAACAATATTCCTTCCATGGACTAATATTTAACCTTGAAAAATAGAAATGTCTCAGAAAATCCTAGGTTTGAATTTTAAATGGTTTTCAATGATGAAATTTATGTATCTATGTTAAACTACACACTTTTCCTCAGTAATTTTCTTCTCTACTCCCATATTATCCATATAAATCAATGTCCTATATATTTGTGATATTCTCCTGGAATTTTCATTCTATATTTTTAACATGAATTAAATTTATCCTTCCTCCCTCTATGTTATATGACACTACGGATCCATGATAAATGTGTGCTTCTATTATTTGGTAAGTCTGATAGTTATTTAGGGCATTGGTTTTGATCTTATATCATTATAATTGACTAGATATAATTATTAGATCTCTTAATTCATTCACAATCGAATTTATTTACACATAATCACCCAATTTTACATCATATTTAGTGTTAAAATCATTCCTCTAGGTCACAACCATTGACTAAATCAAAAAATATAGTGTGAGAAATAATAATCATATTGTAAAATCATATAAGAATTTATAGGATGTCTAAATAATGAAACCTAGATTTCAATCTAAGACATTATGTTTATCCATGGTCATTTATTATCAACATCAATTCAAATCCTTCATAATAGTATGTAATGAAAATGTAAATTTTCCCAATTATTTCTCTTTGGAGTTTAAATATATGTTCTTAACAAGACCTGTTTTCATACACCGTGTGATGATCGTTCCATAGCCTAATGTTCCATTTTCATAAGTATTACCCTAAGGTACATCTATTCCAGTGACACATCCACATGTAGTATCTGGATTGGGATGTGTTTCTAGGAAAGCAACATAATCTCTTCCATATAAATACTATTGGATAGTTTCCTATACTATGAATTGTCCTTAAGGTTATTCTTATTGTTATATTCTTTGATATATGAATTCCTAAATCTCTTTTATAATCTTTCTACTAAACTTCCTATGAAACTAACAATATATACCTCATTCTTAATTTCCTAGAGTCATTGGTTACTTCATTAAATTGTCACTAGATACATGGAATTTCATCCCAAATGACCAAATAGTTTAGTAATCTACAAAACATAAATAGACACTTGAATATGATAATAAAATTGAAATATTACAATAAAAAATTGTATTTTCGTTGAGAACACCATATTTTACTTTATCACGTCTATATATATCAATAAAAATACACTTCTTAGAATCCTAAGGAAATGGAATATATGAAAGGGGTTAGAACTAATGCTTAGTAAAGGTATTCATACAATGACTGCAATGAGAAATAAATAATACCTAAACAATATAGAAGGGTATATAACTAAAAAAATTCCATTCAACAAAAAATGAAAAGAATGAAAACTAATATTTATGGAATACATGATGTTTAAATAATTCCTTCTAAATAATAACTTGTGCTTTGATTTTATCCATGGGTATTATAAATAATTGTATAATCACGTGAATATCAATAACTAATATCATAACGAGTCAATACATAATTTTTGTGACTATAACCATATCATTAAGCCCTCATGGAAATATATATATTATATTAATGGGTAAAAAATATGCCAAATGCCCAAGATATTTTCCCTCATGTGACCTACCGATTAATAAATGGGATATAGTGGACATCAAAAATAACATACTTTGTCTGATTCATTCATCATATGTATGTGGAGAAACATAATCAAATTAATTTTTTGTGGAAAAAATGCATATAAACTGTCAATATTTTTCCCTATCAACAAACATAAACATAAAATCTCTTGACTAATATTGCGTGTGATGTCAAAATTATAAATCCCCAGTAAATATGATTTTAAAAGATTCATAGAAATAATATGTATTGTATAATTACATCATATCCCCAATCTATCATGTCTAAATTATGGTATTTTGAAGTTTATTTATATAAAAAATCATAAAAACATTCTTTCGAACGATATCCTTTTTTAAATTGAATATTACTTTAAAAATCATCCACCATTGTTGTAGAAAAATAATATTACATAAAAAGAACCATGTTAATCTTGTAAAGGAATCATAAATACAATTATTTTTCTAGTTGAAATAATATACTATACATATTATATACATTGCGAAACATTCATTTGATACTATTATAAAAAGTGTAAAAAGAAGCTCATTAAAAAAAAGATAAGAAGGTTCAGTTGAAACCATTAGGTAAAACTATATGAATGGGTAAAAATGTTATTAATAATTAATTTGAATAGTCTTAAAAACCCTTTTTAATTTTTTTTAAAAATATATATGGACAAAATTATTTTCAATCTAATAGAGGAATAATGAAATCTTTTATTAAAAATATATTCTCAATAATTTTATGTACCCAAGAGTGGGAAATGGTACAATTACTTGAAAAAATAATAAATAAATATAAAATAATAAAATATATTTTGATTATTATTTAAATATGAAATAATCACTCCAACGATTACTTGAAACATAAACAGCTAAAATAATGATTTGATTTTCAAATAAACAGTTACCACTTCGGAATCTTTTCAATCATATTCCCCATGAAATAAAAATTTTCAAATTAAATTTAAAAACCATTAAGATTTATAGATTCATGATATAACATATAAAAGGGGTATTATTTACATCATTCAATGATAATATGTGGTGAATATGGCATATGTCTATGGGAAGTAAAAGTGAGAAATGAAACCCATACCTCATGTCCAATCCCATTCGTACTTTTCTGAAACTTATGTATAATATATATTCATTAATTAGTCATATATTAAAGAACTATAATCATATATACTATAAAATACATTATTAAATTGTAACATTTTTTTCATACATATCATTCAGATTTTTTTATCTATAAAATCTGATTATTTGAAATAACTAAGATAAAAAACATTGTGTCCATTAAAATATTTTTTAAAAAAATTTATTTTAAATTAAAATGATTATTATTTTAATTTAACATAAATTAATAATAAATTTACTTATTTAATACATGTGTAAAACATATTTTTTTAATAATATAGATAGTCCTATCAGTACCCATATATTTAAGGGATATATTATAATAGTCACATTAAATAGTAATATTGTAAGAATATATTTTGGTTCATCTAAACTCAATGTTTCTTGTAATGAAGGCTATCAAATAAATAAATTTTATTTAAAGAGGAATATATTATAAAATCATTGGTTGTTACAAAATTATTTTATATAATGAAAACATTTAACCTTGTGTCTCTTATCACATTTTTTGTTATATAGAAAACTGAATCTTCTTTCCTTTATCATCTATGTCATATGGATTTCTATGAGATTTCATACATCTCTTATGTAGATTGTTTTACATTTAAACTATATAAAATTTCATAATTATAATTATTAATATATGGTTTAGCAAATTTACAATATTTATCACTCATGTCCATATACCAAACATTGTTCATTGGGATAGTTTCTTCATTTTCCAAAATATCCATTGTCAACTTCGTTATTTCATGATTCATCCATTACTAAAACCAAATGTATTTAAATTACTAAATATAACTATAAGATAAATATTATAAATTATCATTGTAACAAATAACATCAATATTACTCAATTTATAAAACTATTATGTTATCATATTATTCTTACAATTCAACTTGTTTCAAACACTGTTTGATGTATATAACTATCTGTTTAACACATATCATTGATGGTTCAACCTATATTACTTTTAGTTGGGTTATCTGATAATAATTATCCTAATTCCTAAAATATTGATAACAAAATATGTTGAGAATTTATAAAATATTCTAAACCAAATAATAATTGAAATCAATACTCTCCAAATATAAGATATCATTATTCTGATATCATTATGGAATACTACATCTTATTCCTAAGTACTTATATAGACTACTCATATATACTAAATAATATAACCTTCCAAAAATTATTGGAATATATAAGAAAATAATATAAAATGAGATTATATATTCATACAAAAAATCAACTCTATCATTAACCCAAAAAACATTGCAGTACCTGGTTTATAAATATGAAAAATAGTAAACATATACCATACTGAAAAAATTAGACAAACATCACTAAATGTATCATAGATCCCACTATTTGAAAATCATTAATCAATTAAAATGATATCAATACAATCTATCTGACATTTTTTATAATTATTAGACCCATTTTTAAATAAAAATCATGTTTATTAAAAAGAAGATTTATCCATAACATAATCATGTGTTCTAAAATAGTAATCCCAAAAAAATTAGATTTAAAAAAAATCATTTTCATGTTTATTGATACCAGTTAATATATACTTCCAAAAAATAAATGTATAACAACTAAAGAATAATACATATATGATTCTTGTAATCCCAAAAATATTTATAATATACCATACTATGATTGAAAAATATCAACCAATAATTATGATAGATAATAATTTCAATATTTAATAACTATTTTGTTATCATCCACACTAAATTATGTTGTAAAATAAAGTCACTTTTTATTTTATAATAATAATTTATTAAAATTCATAACCATTTACATGGGGTCACTTATTTGGTTGTAAGATATTTTTGTTTTAATATACATAACATTCCTAGATTCATCCTTCTGGTCCTATTTCAACTAAACACTTAATCCATAATGGTTAAGATAATATCAAAAATAATAATGTGAAAAAATTAAACATAATATATCTCCCATTCGGATTTTTTTTATGTATATGATAATCTCAAATCAACCTATGACTACCTTTATTCATTTATTTTTTTCCGTGGTCATTTTTCAATTTTGTTCTCAAAACCCATTATTTAACATAATTATTAAATCATTCACAATGTTTTGTATTGATAATGTGATTAACCAAATAATGTACTTTAGTAGTGTCTATCCAGGTGTGTAATCTTAGGCCTACTCATCGTGTATTAGATTGATGATTGATTAATTGCTGAATTACCTATTTTAAGGTGATTTCCCATAGGTTCTTCTGTTCCATAGTCACATCCTCTCACTAGAATATAGATTTGGGTTTATTGTTTTGAAAACAAATATAATTTATACTTTACCAAAATATAATGATGTAAATAAATATTTATATTTATTCATTGGGGTTTCACTAAATTCTTCTCATCACACACCCAAATGAAATGCACATTTATAAAATAAATTAAATCATATAATATTCCTAATGGTTTTGTATTATTATCAAACATAAATTAATAAACCCTTAAATTATGCTCATCTATCATTATAACCTCTAATTTTTTGAAAATAATTTTCATTTATATAAACTACGATTCCATGAACTCGAACTCCCAGTTCTAATATGATTTACATGTTCTATACATAACAAAACTGTTATCTACTACAAAATAATTGAGAAACCTATAGTGAATTTAAAAAATTAAAATATATATTTATTCTATTACAACATAAGTATATTTTTGAGTTTATAGATTTAAAGAATTAGGATAAGATAATAAAAACAATGTATATATTCTTTTTATAATGTTGATTGTTTTTATTATAAGAATCATTTAAATCTATAATGAGTCTCAAACATCTCCAATAAATTATCTCACATTTTATACTTAAAAATATTTCATGTTTACTATTAATCACCGTAAGCATGAAAAATAAAATCATAATAAGTTGTGTGCTCAAATGCTGAGTATTGTAAAACATATAACAATGGAAATCATTAAATAAACATGGAAAAATTATTATGGATGTAATAAGTAAAAATCATCAATCAATAAGTAACATGAAATTAATAGAATTATATATCCTTGAAAATAAATAAATTAAATGGATATTAATAAATTTACTCTCATACTAACGGAATGTATAATACAGGATATCACAAATGTGTTTTCAAGGCCTTATGACAAGACACTATCCTATTATGGGAAGATAGATACACCAAATCCCGAAATGTTTTGTCTCGTGAGTCCTTCCATTACCTAAATATGATATACAATTTTGGGACCTACCAATCTCATTCTTATGTATAATGAATTCACCATAAGATTCAAACACAATATTTCATACCATTCCTTAAGGAGACTCTTTCTGAATAAAAACATTACAATATCTATAATGAAATATATAAAATGTTAATACATTGTATAACTATGTTTTTAGTTGTTAATAATAATTAATATAAATAATTTTCCTGATGATAATAAAATGTTTCACATATCCCACATTGAGAAAGAATGAATATACTCAAATTGTAAATATTTATATTTTTTATAATCATCAGCATTGGACTACAAATATACAGAGTAATAATTATTTTCCCCATTTAAACATAATAGAATTATTTCTAGGTGAACATCATACATCATGAATTATATTAAATGATATTATCACAATAAAGATAGTAATATGTATGAAGATAAAACGGTAATAGGGTAACTTGATAGTAATCTATCTAGATAAAGAATAAGAATATCCTCAAAAGATCATAACCCAATAATGAGGAAAATTTTCCAAAGGACTTTTGTAGTAGGAATGTATTTCCATAAAATACACTGTCAAAATACCACAAAATAAAAAACAGTATAATGAACCTAAAAATATCTAATAAGTCAAATGAATGATCATTACAAAATTAATAAAAATTAAGTTTCAAAAAATAATTACTTCAAGGGAACTAGATAAATCAATATATAATTGAATAATGGGAGGTGATATTTTCTAGAAAAAACCAAGAAATATAAATAGTTTTCTAAAGATATATTAATGTGGTATTTGAAAAAATAAACAAAAAGAAAACAATATGAACACAATTTATTTAGTCTAAAAGAAGTAGTATTGACACCATGAAAACCATTATGACTTGAGTATCATGTTAATAAAAACAAATTTATATAAGTGTATTTTTAATAGAATCCAAACACCAAGGTTAAATAATAAGTATAGATATGATTTCTAAAATAAGAAGTATATTATCTAAATAAATGAAATTTAATTCTGAGTACCATACATGTCTACAGGAGAGTAATTTGTGAGAGATGACCATTAAATTGTACCCCATTTACAATGCTCTAAATTATTGATTAATGAATGTAACTACATTAATTACTTATCGTATAACATTAATATAAAAAAAGTAAACAATTTCCCAAAAATTTATAACCATATATTACAGTCATATAAACAGATTATATTTAATTTTTACTATCGGTGTTCAGAACATTCAATATCTAATTTTTTATAAACAACGCAATGATTAGATTTATTATGAATAAGAATTTTCAAGTTCATCATACCATTATAATTAAATTAATATATTTAAAATAAACAAAAAAATAATTAAAAAATTAAAAAATATTTAATATATCATTATTAAAAGATTGTACCATTACATGACATCCCATATTCATTTATGATGTAATTATTATAACATCATTTATATAGGTCGTTAATTCGACCTAAATTGTAACCTATTATAATGATTTAATATGTAAAGGGGTCTTTATAGATAATGATAATGGGAAAAATAAAATATCATAATAATTTTATAAAAATCAAATATCTCATTGAATACATTCAAGGAAACATCATTGACGGGTGGTAATGGAAACCAAAATTCATTTTTATATAGGTGGTTTCCTAACGTATGCATGATTGATGATCCCATTTTCAGTTAATGAATACAAAGAAGGTATTTGAAAATTAAAATTTTATATTTTTATTTGTGACACAGAAAACATATTTATTTATAAAATCTAGTCATTATACCATCCAATATTTGCGGTGATGTAAAAAAAACAACATCACATCATGGAGATAGTAGTCTGAAGGTATTCACGAATGGTGATTTGTTTAGTTAATGGATGGAATATATGAATATATAATGATAAATTACATAATATGTTAATATTATTGTCTATAAATGAAACTAATATCATTACATCAGTTTATATTATGTAAATTTGAGTATATATAATGGATATGGGAATTTAGGGAGTTTCTATTCTTATGCCAAGGACTTGAATTTTACATGGAATTATCTTTGTGAGTGAATGCCTTATGCTAAATAATGGTGGATTATGCCTTTGAAAATGGGATATGGTTCTTGGAGTAGTAGTGTTACTAATATTTAAGGTTAAATTTGATGAAAATGTGATTTTTTAATTGTAGGAAGTGTACCCTTTTGTATGTTAAATAAATGGCACTTTTGGAAGAAAATTTAACATTTTCAATAATGTAATGAATATATTCCTTGGAAAATTTAATAAAACTATAAAATAGTGGTGGGTAATGTTATTATTGGTTGAAAGTAACCACATCCAATCATTAATAAGAAAATATGAATTTTTAAGGGTATTATGTTTTAACTTTTATCTTTTAACCCAAATTAGTTTACCCATGGTAATTAATTTTAAACCATAATACATAATATTATTGAGAAAATTAATCTTGAACAATTTTAATAATATTAATATTATGATGATTAACTGTGTAAATAAATTATATTAACATTTCTTAATGGGTTGAAAATATTGTTTTTTGGTTATCAAAAATAACATATAAACACTGTTTCTTTGAAAAAATGTTCTCTTAAGACTAATATATATTTTTATAAAACAATTATTTAAATTATTTATTTATATGGATAACATGACTAAGATAGCCTATTAAATTTGTATCCAACATGAATTTTTACATTGCTGAAGGGAGTTTCAAATCCTCATGGGGTGGTGACTACACTCTGGTATCAAACAACCACCAAAGGGAATACTTTTTTCAGAATAATTAGAAATAACATTATATGTATATAAATATATATATACGATATAGAAAAAAATCAGAACAGATTAACATATTCCATAACTGAAATATGAAAATGGAACTGATACAAATCAAGAGTTGTTAAAACATCCCAAAGTACAAATCCAATATACAAGGTCAACTTAAATAAAAAACTGAATACTCTAAGTGATTGTGTGGAAAAATCCCTCCATCTCACCAGTATATTTCCAAACTCAGCTAAAAGAGTCTTCACCATCTCACTACTATTTTTTGACATTATCTACATCAAAATTAATACAGAGCTCTACCCAATTCTAAATTTGTGTATAGGGTGTGGTCTAATAAGCTCAGCAGGATCCCACTCACGTGTTCATTATCAAGTAACTATATAACATAATGATCAATAATCAACATCAATGAAAATATATAATGATAAATATTTTAAAAAAATTACTTCAAAATCTTGTAATACCATTTAATTTTTCCTTTTTTCAAATTTCTAAAATAATATATGAAACAATATTTTTATTAATTTAATATCTATGAAAAAAGAGAAATTAATATAAATATTACATCACATATTATATCAATTCGATGGAAGTGGAAAATAAAAAATTATAAGACAAAAGGATATGTAGCATCATGCAAAGGATCCCTACTATTTATGCTAGCTACTACCGTCACACCTAAACATTGACAATTGCGTGCATCATGCTTCTCTACATATGCGTAGAATCTATATGGAAGAGGAACACCCTAGAAATTGAATATCTGGATAGCGTCTTACTAGTACATAGAACAATAGTCCTAGAGATAAGAGTAAAATCTCATGAGTGAACCGCATGATAGTATCAACTAACAATTACATTTACTACACCTTACACCCAAGTACCCAATGATTTCCATGTCCTTTATTTTAAAACCCATTCCATAAAGATATTTCATTTAAAAACTTTTTGTAAATAAACTCATATTGATAAGGAGATGAATTTTATTTTATGAAACAATTGGGAAAACAATATATTCATATAAATCTATTTTCAAACAAAAAACCAAAAAAATCATATTCATGTGTAAATTGATTTATAAATCCATTGGAATAATGTTCATTCAATATATATTATAGATAGAACCAATGACCTCATTAATGGGTTGTAAAAAACTACAATTAGATCAAACAACACTGAAGGAAACAATGAAAAAAGGACCTAGAATTAATTCATCCTTCCGTAAATCAAATCATCAAATAAAACAGTAAACAAATAATAGAAATCATTACACACCTTAAGAAACATGTACACTGCAGCAAAACCAACACAAGAGTTACGATCCATTGAAATATCACAAAATGGATGCATAATGAATATATATAATTATTATCACATATTAATGGATTCAACAATGAAGCAAAACTGTGCTACCATGATCATATGAAATGAAGAAGAAAAAGAATTACTCACTCAGAGAAATGAAAAATAGTCGCAATGGAGATCTGTTGTTGAACTATGTGATCTAAATGGTGAGTAGGTCATCAATATACCTTGGGTGAACTCTTAGTCTGAGATGGTAGAGACCTACAACTGAATGAAATAAAAACCTACTAATTAGTGTACTTAAAAAACAATCCATTAGAATTACATGGTGGGAAATCCCAATTAATAGTGTGTAATCTGCGAAAAAATTACTAAAGAATGAAACACCTGAGGTTGAAAATTATGATTTTAAAATTTCAACATATATAAACCATATGTGGAATATAAACATTCCATGTCTTGTACCAGTTCAAAACTTCTAGATGACAATCAATGAAAGATGTGAACACATTTCACGATATATAAAACACATTCATGGTGTTTATACTCATCACACAATGAACCATACTAAAACCATTTTTCTTATGACCAATACATCATGTTAATGATTTTCATAGATTGAAACCCTATTATACAATCTTTAAACATTACATATTTGTTACTATAAAAGTAGATAGAAGATACTCAATATTCTTCATGAATTCCCAAACAAAAATTGGTGTACCCTGAACTCAAGGAGAAACCTAAAAAAACTTTATCACATTTATACCTGGAATCAATTAATTTGAAAAAGTATACATCCACAAAATTTTGTTCATTTTCCTAATAAAATAGTCTCTATCCTCAAAATCCCCAAAATGTACGCAAATGATGAAAGAACCAAAATGGTAGAAAATATAAATACCTGAATGTGGTAATGAAATTTTAAAAACTACACACTATATAAATTTTTATCCTTAAAATTCATGTACAACAATGGGGTATGGAAATATGTAAGTCCACTACTAACTCATTAATGAATCATGCCACAATGCCTTAAGAGAATATATCATGTGTCACCAAAACACCATGAATAACAATATCTAATTTCCATTCACAAATTTTAACTGAGAGTCAATAATCTCTAATGTATTATCCACAAATGAAATGTATAACTCCATCTCCATCACTTCAAAACTCAAAAAATGATAGGGATCAAGATGGGATTTCCATAGCTATGACATATTCAAAAAATCATGAATTCCTATCCACAAAAAAAGAAACACAGGCAAAAAAGAATCAATTCCAAGAATCATAGTGAACTAAATTTGTCAAACATATCTAAAATCCAACATTGCCTCTTGTCCAAGAAGATAGTTTTTCAACGAAGATAAAATTTCAAGAAAACCTAACCAACAATAGTAAACTACTATGGATGACACCACCTATTTTCATTTTATTTATACCAACTCTAATATCTAACCAAAAACCAATGTATATCCCAATTCATTGCTAATTTATCCTAAAAGGGCTCAGTCCCATAGAAGAGGCTTCACCAAATTATTCCTAACATTAACGATATATGGATGGGTAACCATAAAAATCATTAAAAAGAGATTTTCTCATTGACGACAGATAACTGTTGTTATAAGTAAACTAAAACAATCCCATATGGCAGCACCAATCAACTATAACAAAGATGCTGGAGTGGATAATATCCTCAAGGATATAAATAGAATGATATTTCTCTCCTTTTGTCGATGGATGATAAGATATACTCATTCTTACTATTATCCCAATTGCATCATGAATACTCCTATTGAAAATTTATGTAATCTCATGACCCCTTTATGAATCAATGCAAAAAATAAACCCCATGTAACCTCATTATCTATTCTTTGGCGACCATAACAAGATCTCCGTCATAATTGGTGTCCCTAATATGAATGTGGTGAGATGTTGTTGACAACAGATCAATCACCACCCAGGTAAAATTCCACCCCAAGGGAGTATGTGGTAATAAAAAAATTGTGTCCATGGACACCTCATTACATTTTTAACTAAAACCCAATGTGAATATATAATCCCATCATATTTTAGATGCTTTGCCTTCATCTATTGAATGGTGTAATTGTGGGACACATAATATACAATGTCAATTTCATAACTAGCCAGCAGAATCTTTGTCCCATGTCATAATACATCTTCCTGGTGCACTAGATGGATGAACTATGAAGAACTACGATATTCAATCAAAATCGGTCTCATCATAGATAATAAGATGAAAAAACAATCCCCAAAATAGAAAATATCTTATTAAGAGAGAAATCAACCCAAAATTGTCTCCCCATCACATAGGGTATCTAGTATTATCTGGAATTAATCATCATGTGGCTTACTATAAAGAAATTACTAATAGATATATTATAGTAACAGAACACTAGTTAGAACTATACCTCAAAAAACCTCTTGAGAATATATGTGCAACTGAGGGAAGATCCACCTACGGTTTCACTCCTCATTCAATTCCAAAACATCCTATGTTGGTACATTCCCACTGATAGTGTGTGAAAAGAAATTCCCCTTCCCTAGGATTTTGTCGATGTGGAATTAATATTTTTGATTGTATTATAACATCCAACTCTATCTAAGATTGATGTATATATAAGAAATGATAGATCTCAGACTTCAATGACCAGAAAAAATTGTGATCCGCTCCACAAAATTATAGGTCCAATATTAAGAAGATATATATATCTAGAAAAATATATAAATCATGTGTTGGGTAATTATAATCTTGATATTTTAGATAAAAAAGGTTGTTGGCAACTATATGATCATCCAATATAATTAGGCAACCCAAAATAGAACCAGAAGAATTACCGAAAACAACATATTCCATATCGAGATTAGGTAAGATCATAATAGAAGCCAAGGTCAACAATCATTTATGATCATTAAATTAATAATTAATTTTTCATTCCACATTAATTTTGTACATTTCCTTATAATATTATTAAAAAATATTGAAAACTTTGAGAAATCCTCAATTATCCTTCAATAATATACACCATAAACAAGGAATATATGATTCTTGAAGATGTTTTGTAGCCCTTACCATGATATATTTTCCTTCCCCTTCTCAGAATCTACTGATAATCCATGTACATAAGTCAAGTGTCCCAAAAACATCACTTCTTGGATCCATAAATTTAGTTTCAATATCGTTCAATTCAAATCGGGAATCCACATGATTTCTAGAACCAAACTCAAAGTGATTTCATGTCAAAACTATGATAAAAAAATAATTCAAAATATAATCATTTAATACAACCAAATATCCATCGAGATACACATGGAATATAGGATTCATCATCACTTTAAAAAATTCAGAAGAATTAGTCACACCAAACAATAACACAAGATATTCGTAAGGGCCACACCTGATCCTGTAATCCTACATTAGTATATCAATCTGCCTAACTCAATGATGCAGATAACCTAACCAAACGTCAATATTCAAAAACCATTTCCCTCCATTTTAACTTATAGAAACAACCACACATGTTAACAGACACTTATTCTTAGTGGTTACCAAGTTTATATTCAAATAATTCATGCACAATCAGAGTGAACCATCTACCATATTATAAATGGGAATAAGGGTTTCCCAAAGTGAAACCCATGGTTTCAGAAAACCATTATCCATCAAAAAATCCAACTGAATAATATGATTTGTCTTCTCAGTCTGTTCTATATGATTAGAGGGTATGAAATTCATCTATTTACCTAGAACTAGATCAGTTGAAATATCTACCTCCCACTCTAGAGGGATACCAAATAAATCATTTAGATAAAATCTGGAAAATCATTAACAATAAAGGGAAGGGTAACAATAGTATAAATTTAATGGGTATCAACTGGTACATCAGACTACAAACTTATGATCAATGGGATGTAAGGTCTTGTATGACTATATCTCAGAACCCACTACCCCCAACACCCAAGATATCACATCATACACAATAAATGATACAAATCAACCTAATAATGATGAGAAACAAGATAATTCAACACAATGATGACTTCAAGGAGATATATATAATTAATAAGGAAATCCATGACTAACTTTGCATCATCTATCAATATTGTACAAGAAAGTCTTTAAAAACTATTCCTTATCCATTTCCCAAGAGGTGAATATAACTCCCAAATAAAAGATATGAAACAAATTGAATGTTTAGTTATATTAACAAGACTTATAGATACAAATGGGTGGGAAGCACCTATATCAAATAAATAAATTTCTACTAATGATGTAATAAATATGGCACCAGACACTATCATCGGACTTTCAGCTACCACCTCTAGAAACACATTTATAGAAAAAAATTTCATAACTCCAGATTCCTGTAAATGGATTCTAATATACATTTAATCATCTAACAACAACGTAGTAGTATTTTCAACCATAAATCCATGATAATAATGTGGAATATACATATCCTGGTAGATATTCAATAGATACCTATAACTTCTAGAACTGTTGCACATCATTGAAGGAACAAGACATGAATGTCGGGAATTCCCCACATTATCACAATGAGTTCAGGTTAGAGGAAAACTATTAGTTGTAACCGAAGGTGTATTGGTGGCATATGGGGATCATGCCACATCAACTTTTCCCTTTCATGCTAATAAATTATCAACTAGGTATAATGGAATAATAAAAATAACGATTATATCCTATAATATTCATCTTTATTATCATAGACATGTCAACCATCTCTGCATTTTCAATATAATATAATATAAAAAAATATGATATGATATCCAATCTCAGTCCATGTAGGTACTTATGAGACTTCATCTAGTAATTCATTACTACCCATAAAAATGTGACCCATTTCAAAAACCTGATTGGATAGCACAAACAAAAAATAATCTCACTACTATAGGAAGAATATAACCATAGACTTCACTATCATTAGTAAATAAAAAAATATATCTGGAAGTAGAGAGTTTTGAAATCCTCCCAGTTATATCCCACATTCCTATACTCCAACACCGTGGAATCCATAATTACTAGCGAGGACCCTCGAGTATGAATGTTTCACACATTACATTGATGATCTATGGTGTATCATGGAATTAAATGATTTGATCCATCTTGTAAAACCACTAGTCTACCACATGTGGTAAATTTTTACCTCTAAACTATGGTGGATAATCATTCATGAACTCCTATGATCAATCAATTTCAGTACATCTTCTAGATATACCTAAAAACAATATTCTAGATGCACATTACATTATGGTCTACAAAAAACATTTCTTATATGACATCCTCTTTTATATTTTGATACAAAGGAGGATTCACCTGTGGATTATCCGAGGTACTCCCCTAAGGAACCTGTGGAATACCTCATAGAAGAATAAAACTACACACTTAAATAGAATTAATGTTCATAAAATAGAATAATTGTAGTTCAAATAATAAAACCAAAATAAAAGATGAGATTAAAACAACAGACTCAAAATAAGAGACACACATCCCAATGTCACATGGAATCATGAGCATCATCATGATTAGAGCTAGTTAGGAACAACCCATAAGCAACCTGCAAAGTCCCAAAAATGCTATATCAAGTTTGAAAATTGTGAAAAGACCATTAATATTTGTGTATGATAACATATCATAAAAAATGAATAAACCAAGATCAATGCCATCTCAAACTAATACTAGTCCCAAAATTCCAAATACCCATACGGTGTTCCTGATCTATACAGGTTTGCGAGTAGCTCCCAAACATCAAAAAACAACCAGAGGGAAGGAAGTCTATTAATATAATGAAATAAAATTGAATATATATGTATATATATATATAGAAAAATCAAAAAAGAGAAAAACATATTACATAATTGAATGAGGATAGTTGAAACAGTAAAACAAAAAATTGGTCAAAACATACCAAAGTATATGTCAAACACCAAAGGATGTCTAAAACAAAAAACTGACAACTCCATGTGATTAAGCGGGAGAACTCTCACCATCTCACCACTATATTCTTTTAATTAGATGATAGAAACATCAAAACTTCACTCTGGAACCTTCATTATCATTGAATGAAAAAGAAAAAAAGTATTTACCCCAATGAAGGGGTGTGAAGGGTTTGAATGAGGATACCACCCAGGTGTTCCATATCATGTATCCTCACTATGATCTTAAAATAGTTAATTAGTTTTATAAAAATAATGGGAAACCTTTAAATTTTCTGCTCTTCCACCATTATAATATAATCAATCTAAATAATTCAAATATTTTCATATTAATTATTCTTTTCAAATCATACAAAAGCATGAATCACATTTCATATCATATCTATGGTTGTACAAGCTAAAAATGTAAAATAAAATAACATAGGTAACAACATGCCAAGGATCTCTTTATTTTAGGATATCTAGCAAACTTGTATCTATACATATAAAATAACACACATCAAGCATCTAAACATATTAATTGAATTATAGAGGTACCCCCAAAAAAGTGAACCTTCCAACGGTATCATACGAGTAACTACAAGAAATCCCCCATTATAAAATGAAGACAACTTGAGTGAACAACCAGACAGTATCAATGGCTGAGGGCTATCACCACATCATAAAACTAAGTCCCAATGGATTCAAATGTTCTATAATTTAGAAAAAAACTTCATAAAAATCATTTTTTAAAACCATTATATAAATCCTTTTCATAGTTCTTTAAAAATTAATTCACTTTAATCAAATTATGGGGAAAACCATCCTTTCTAAATTGTCTATTTCAACACATACAAATCAATCATGGGAATTCATTTTTCAAAAAATTTATAAAACCAAATCAATACAACTCATCCAATATAGTCTAGTGAAAAAACACTAACCTAAAACCCAGGTTTCACGTGCTAAAAATGGGATCAACCAATGCCTAATGTATGCAAAACAACAATAGATGCCCTAGAATCAATCATTTCATCATAGAATCCATTCAAAAAATATAATGATAAGAATAGAAAATATATCATGACATACAATAAGAAACATGAACACCATTCCACAAACAACATCGAGGTCATCCTTCGAAGGAACATTACAATACAAATCTGTAAAGAATCATTAAAATTATCACCAAAGATCAATAGATCCAACAAAAAACCACAACAGTGCTACAACTATAATTTTTATTGAAGAATAAAAATTATTACATTCATGGAGAAATTAATCTAAATACCAATGAAGGATAAATTCTAAACAATGAAATCAATGAAGAGAAGTGGCCTCCAAAATAATCTTAGAGAGGTATTAGATTGAGTTGGGATATAACTACAGAAAAATGATATAAAAAATTCCAAGCATGTCCTTTAATGAACAATATATAATAATTAACTAGTCTGAAAGTACATTTTATGTTGTATAATCCATGAAAACCAAAAATTCAGAAAAATTTATTACCTTAGGAAAGAAATACTAATTTTCACATTTCATGATCTATAAACATTAAAAATCATGTAAAATTTTCACTAATTTAACTAGTTCACAATATCTGGTTGGTAATCAATACATGACTTGAACACCTTTCATGTTGCTTAAACCATATTCATGGAATATAATCTATTCCCTCTTTGATATATGTTGAAAAAATAATCCACGAGAATATTTAAATAGATTTGTGTTTTAAATGGAATGAAACCTCATTTCACAACAAGTATTCATTGCATGATGTTCAATCTCCCAATATACAGAATATACTTTAGATTCTACTCTAATTCCAAAATTAACACCAGTGATCTCAGAACACAATGGGAACATGAAATAATTTAATAAATTTATACATGGATTCCATTAATACAAACAAAATCCCATGCCGTGAGCTAATTTTCCTTGAAAAAATCTCTCCATCTTTGGATGCCCCAAAACATTTCCAAACAATGATGGAAAAAAGTAGAGAGAGAATAAAATCCTCATAATGCATAACATTATGTAACAATTCCAATGAAATGAAATGTATTTTATAATAATATTGTTTGGGGATTTCCTAGAAATCAAAAAACGAACCCCCTGAAAAAAATTATTGAATAAATGAAATGATTAAAAATCATTTTTATTAATTTTTTATTTGAATTATGTATAAAAAAAGTTCAACATATGATTTATAACATAAAATAATACTTTAAAAGGAATAATATTATTCTATTGATTTATATTTTGTTTTATAAATGATTTTATAATCATATATATCATTCTTGTAAATTGACACAGTTATATAAATTACATGTTTGAGGACAATAATATTATTCAACTAAAAACAATCCTTTTTTGAGAATGTTAAAAAAAATCATACTATGTCCCTATTTATATGAGTAATTCAAATAATAATATATATTTATAAATATAAAATTTAAAAATAATAAAAATTATTTTTTGAAAGAAATCATAAATTGTAATGAAAAAAGTTTTTATTTGGAAAAGGCTCTATCATATATTAAATATTTAAATTCATATTTTGTATAATATATTATCTATATCATTTATCTAATTATTGATATAAAGCATATTTTTTCATTTTTAATCATATATTTCATGACATATACATTAAAATATCATAAAAAATTATTTTTTCGAAAAACTTACTTGTTAAAAAATAATTGAACTTTTTAGTCATTTTTGTTAAACTAACTGAATTTAATTTATATTAAATGGAGGATTTATATTACGTATACACATATTTCAGAATGTGGTTAATAATATTAATTTCTTCTAATTTAATAAATATTTCTTAACTTTCATATATAAATATTTATATTTTGGGTAAATATATAAAAAATTCCTTAATTATTTGTGTTTTGTGTAGTGTAGGATATCACCCACATCTTGATAATTTAAAGTAAGTCATATATTAAAATTTTGGGTTGTTACCCCAACAAAAATTTTGAATATACTTTGGTCAATATGATGGATGTAGGACACATATCACCCTTTTGGGTGGAATTATTTAGTAGGGAGAAACTCTTTTATAAATGTTATATGTTTTTCTAAATCATTCTAAAATACTTACTGTATATTTTTTACCCATTTTCCAATGATCATATAGAGACCATTTGAATATGTGAATATCTATGTGTATAATTTGATATTCGTTTATTTCTTATTAATTAATGACTCTATACAATAAATCTGTATTTAGGAAAAATTAAATTCATCTCCATCCAGGATGTTGTAAAGTCATTAGAATATTCACATCAATATATTTGGAGTTGAAAACTATGTATACTTGTGAGAGAATCATTACATATATTGTCATATATCACTAAATGGTACAAATTTTACATTTTAATATTATGAGATAAGGATCCACATGGTTCCTTTAAATTAAGTAAATGCATCAACAATTCTTAGTAGTTTAATGTCATGAAGAGTGGAATACTTAGTGAAAGTTTACTTGAAATGGTTGGTGTGGGACTTAAACATGAGATAACATTCTGGTGCACCCTGTATTATGTTAACTACATTGGAGAAGTTACAGAAAATATTTGTCTCATATCAAGAGTAATTACCTATGTTTAAATAAGATATGTGTGACCCTCTTTTTACTCATCCACATAAAGAGGTCATACACACATCAAATACGTTATATTTGGCCCATGACGAGGCTTACACCAAATAGGAGGGCCATGTATGGGGACCAAGAGGGGTGTCAAGACTAATGGGATTAGAAGAAAAAATTAAGAGTATCTTAATTCAAGATATGGAGGAAGAGTAGGGAATCTTATACTCATAATATAAGATAGTAGTTACGTAATAGGATATCAAGTTTGAACATAAAAGATTCATCTTATGTATCTGACAACAACATGATTCATAGCCCTCCTATTTTGAGTGACATAGTTTAATGTCACAAATTTGGGATGGTTAATGAAGAATAGAAATATGATTTATGAACAATTTTTATGTAGGATATAGTAATGAATTTAAGAGATATATGTGGTTCCAAAGACGCATTGCAATTATGTTAAAAAATAAACTAAACCTCTAATCCCTCATGATTTTTTACCATGTTTAGAAATAAAAAATAAAATATTTATCAAAATAAATTGTATAAGAAAATATTAGATTCAAAGATGTTGATAGATTATTTTCTCTTTAGTGGTCCACTCGGATGTGTGAGTGAGGAGAATTTATTTATGAGAAACAATGAAATTTATCTTCACATAGAAAGTATAACCAAACCAAGAAGAGTATCTGAACTCAATGTGATTGTATTGTAATTATACATGTATTCAACCATTTATGATGGAGTTGGGGTTTAGACATATTAAGTGGAAAATAGAGGATTAATTTTTCATAAAATGGATGATGATTGGAGAATTGGGTGATGGAATACAAAATAATTCTCCACTATGATGTTTAGTTGGGGCTTGATCCTTTAAGGAGGCCCGTATATGATGACTGTTCTATAAAATTATGGAATACCGACAGAATTTTATGAGGGATTATTCATTAGTTTTATCCCATTATATTGAGTTTGGAGTTATACATTTTTAAAGGCCCGTATATAGGGAAACAAAAAAATAGCATCTTAACATGAGATTTTTTGTAATTATTGATGACAATTTTCTCTCAAGTTATATATGAGGAAACCAAGAGTCTATCCTTGAAATTATATGTTTTTTTAATCCATGAAGAGCATCACAACTCAATGAATCATTATGGAATCATTCTTAGGGTAATAATAATAGTATATATATACATATATATATATATCTGACCCAAAATTAATTGTTTTCAAGGTGGTTCTATATTTTTCTTGGGGTTCAATGTTAAAATAATGAGAACTATTCAATGTTATTGAGTGAAGCCCACTACAAATGTTATACAGGAATGTGATGGAAGATACCATGTGTTATAGATCCTCAGAGGAGGTCCCAACTTATGGATTACATGGAGTGATTTAAAAGAATAGGGTCACCTGTATGATGTTTTTTGAAAAGGGTCTATGAAAGGAGTACACAGAGGTATCATGTTGGGGTAGTTTGTGTAATTGGGTTCATGAAAGTAATATATATATATATATATGTCCATGAATATATTTATAGAGAATTAACTATGTTGGGATTTCATGGATAGGTTACCATAATGTGATCTCAATGTGGTGGTACTCAATGTGGTTTTTTCTGAAAGTCTTCCTCTCAGTGGTGGGTTTTTATAATGGAGAAGATTGAGGGTGTTCTTAAAAATGGAGCACAATGACAATAAAAACATTTATTGAATAACCCAATGAAGGAATACTTATGTAATTTTACTTTTTGAGGGGTTTCTCAATGTACATGACATTCGTGAAGTATATGCATAGGGAAAATTTCGTAGGAGAGAAAAGTACACACATACCTCCATTAATTCCTCTTTTTCTCCCACATCGGTATACCCTCAGTCACATTTTAAAAATGGAAAACAATATATTTATAGTTTATGTAATGATGATATATAATGGAACTTTTAGATTACATGAGGTTTATATGGGTGTCGATGATTTCAATGATAGTCTATGGAAGGACAACATGGGCTTAAGAGAACTCACACACTCACATTGATTGGTTGGGGACTTTAAAAGATTAGATACATCAAGATGTTATATTAATATGTTGTAGACGTTTTATCCACAGGAATTCACCGTTTGACCCTCCTATGAAATAAAAATTGATTATGCATGGTTGAATTCGCGAAATCTAGTTCTCATTGTGGTGGGTTGTTTAACAACACCATCTATAGTAAGAAAATTAATGG
Organism: Viscum album; assembly: GCA_963277665.1. Lineage (NCBI taxonomy): Eukaryota > Viridiplantae > Streptophyta > Magnoliopsida > Santalales > Viscaceae > Viscum > Viscum album. The sequence goes on from OY728152.1 coordinate 1,774,289,200, forward strand.
GACATATTTATACCCATGGTTATATGGTTCATCTGGTGGAATCATCATGTTGTATCATAGGCCAGATATAGCAAGTTTTATCCATGTTTTTTCATTATGAATATGGATTAAGGGGATTTATCATTGATCCCACTCTACTGTGGATCACTATATAAGATCTTGATTTCACAAAAATGTAAACAACCATAATTATTCATCTATAAGTGAATTTGATCCAATTATAGTGAAACTAAATAATTTTATGTGTACTATGCCCATGAATGTAGTGTTACCCTATAACATGTATATTATAAGGAGAAATTATTTCTTGAAAACCTCTAAAAATGATTTATATGGCTTCACCGAAAATATTTATTAGATTGGTGAGAAATTTATTTCTTAATCTTGAAGGGAGGTTCTGAACACCATGTTTCTATATTGATAATCTTTTTAGATGGTCCTCCACACCTTGGTGTGTGAGAAATCATGAGGTATATTGAGATATAAAATTATCCTTTCTCCATGGAAATACATTTTTATTTGAGATGGATTTTTATTCTTGAGTGAATATTACATGGACTCTACATTAAATTGTGAAGAACACATTTTTCAATTCCAAAAATATTCAAATTTCTTGAAACAAAAATATTGATTGAATTTCTTTTATGAATTATCGTTATATGTTCTTAGGTTATTTCACATAAATATTTATGGTCATTTACAAACTATCATTATAGTAAGAATGAACTATGTATATTTTTTCGTTGACTATTAAATTAGATTCTATTTGGTTTTTTTTTATAGAATTTATTTCAGAAGAACTCAATTCATATAAGAACATTTAAAATTTTATTAAAAATATGGAAGACCTACATGTAGTCATTATCTAGAGTGATATAGGCATCGAATTTATAAATACTGATTTCAAAACATTTTTATTACAATAGAAGTGAATCATAAATTCTTTATAGTACAAAATCATAATAGAATTGTATATTTGAATAAATAAATAAAAATATTCATAAAGTTACTCGTCCAATATTGAGTGAATAGGTAGTAGATTACTATTTTTTGGTTGAATAGATAAATATGACCAGATAAATTATAAAGATTGTTTTGTATCGACCTATTTCAGATATGACTCCTTAAAAATTATAGACCAAAAGGAAGCCAAAAAATTTTAGTTATATTTTTTTGATGTAAAATATTCATCTTAAATAATAATGCATATTTTAAAAAATATGATAAAAATATAGATAGGTATTTTTTATATTTTTTCATAAATTTAATGGCTTATGGAGTTTTTAATTAGAAATATATTTCACTTGAAGAAACTGTAATTTTCAAATTTGATGAAACATATCCTTATTTTTTCACGATATTCATCAATTTCACATCTAAATAGAGTATCTGAAAATATTACTTTTCTAGGATATAATATTTAACCATAGAAAAGTAGTATACATAATAATTATACCATGAAATTTTTTTCTTCAAGGACTTATGTAAATAGAAATCAATCCACCGGTAGATAATGATCATCATTCATTTTTTCATAGACATCATTCAATATTAAGTGTTATCGTATTGATGATATCATTGGTGGTGTAACTCAACTAGTAAGATTACATAATATCTTGAGAACTTACTATGGAAATATTGTATTTCTAACTAATTTAGAACATAAAATGGTATATTGCGTATTATGTGATGATAATAGATACTTTAAATGAATGAGGAATTCAATAAATAAATGTGGAAAAGTTTTGAATTTTGTTGGATAACCTAATTATCTTCAGATTATTGTATTTAAATTTGTATTTTGGAATAAATTTTATTAAATTGGTGTGATTATCCGGAATAAAGAAATAATTAAAATAAATTAAACTAATTAAGAAAAGATAAAATATTATGATGAATCATATACATAAGTATCTTGAATTTAATCCATTAGGATATTATTCGGAATTACAGTCTATATTAACATAATGTTTTTTAATGTGGATGTCAATAGTATTCCCCATTATAGATATGTACAAGAGGATGTTCTTATAGAATGAACAACTGATTTTAAAATAAAATATTTTAAAAAACATTTTTACATGTATATAAAGGAATTATATCAAAATAAAAAACCACCAAAAGCTTTATATGAATTGTTTTTTGGATATATATATAATGTTTTCTAAAAGGAATAACATATCTAATTTTTATTGATATTGATTTTAAATAAATATTTATTGAGAAAATTTATATTGATTATATTACTATTTGGTCCACTAAAAATACATTTTCTAATTTTTTTTGGACTTTTGTGGAGTTAGTTAGAGATAAGGATGATGGGTGAACATACATATTTTCTAGATAATAAAATTATCCAGAAACCAAAATTAAATAATTCTAAAAAATGTAAATAATTACTATTAGGTGTTGACAAGAATGAAAAAAATTGCCAATATAGGGTGGCGATGAATTGACCTCTCAAAATATTTTCAATTTCATTTAACAGATACAATAATTTATATAAATAAAATAAAAAGTAACAAGAAAAAATTTATAGTAGTGTAGATATAAATGATTACACATATACTCTATACCCCTCTCAAACAATTATTTAGTTTAAACCTACTAGAATAGAGTCTCTTAGTTTTGAATGGATTCACAAATCGTTAAAAATACATTTGTAAAAACCAGAGGAATAGCACATGATAGAAATTTTATACAAAGAGACACAATCCATATATCCTTCCATGTAATGACCCACCAATTCTCATTGGATTGAGAGTACAATAGCTCATTACTAGGCCTTAAGCAACATCCCCAAGATGCCCAAGGCTAGAAATAAATGCCAAAGGGTTTCGAATATAAGTTGGGGGATGATTTACCCTTTATTAAATAAACCCATAAACCAACCATAACTAAAAATTCACTATATGATGCATGAACAAATGAAGACCAATAGAAAAATTCATTTATAATAAACCACATCGAAGTAATGAATATAGGAAGACCAAACCAAACATCAAAGTGCACAATGGAAGAACCACTCAAGACTCTCAAAAGAAACCAAAAATCCATTCTCCACAAGCTCCAAGCTCCACAACATCTCCCAAGAATCACCATGAGCCACTAGAAATAAGATGCTTTACCTTTACCTGTGTCCCAGAATACAACATCTACAAAATCACCAACATGACAAAGAAGGGGTGAGTATAAAACTCAGTATGTTTTTCCCATTGACTTCTCTACTCGTGCCACTAGGATAGGAGAGTTATCCACTTTGATATAAATTTTTTTTATATTAAACATTTTCTCAAAATCAGTTTATAACCGAATATATACATGTTTCCAAAAAAATTCGTAACCAAAGCAATTGAAACCAGTTTCCCAACAAGTCATTTTTCTAGAAACATCACTAATCAAGATTTAGAACCATCTCACAGAACATCCCTTGTTGGCATACCCAACCATTTCCACAAACCCATGCTAACCAACCATGCATGCTACCTAGAAGAGGGGAGATTCCCTAACCCTTATCCATCCCAACCATGATGGGGGAGACTTCATAACCTTATCCAACCCAAATGAACATGAATTCTTGATGGGGGAGAGCCCTAACCCTTATCCATCCTAACACTAATGGGGGATACCCCTAACCCCTATCTGTCTTGAATGCAATATGAACTTTTGATTGGGGAGAGCCCTAACCCTTATTCATCCCAACACTAATGAGGGAGACTCCTAACACTCATCCGTCTGGAATTCCAGATGAACACACATAACACATTCACCACAATCATGCCAAAACCATCTTTTCAATAAAACACCTTTTATAAAAAACAATTTCCATTAGAACCAAGTGTGTTAAACCAATTCAGACCATTTCAATAAAACACCATTTTTTTAAAACCCATATTTCATCAATGTATTTACCATTCCAGCAGATCCACGATTTAAAATCAACATTTTAAATTCAAGAAGCCAAATTACTTTTCAAAACAATTCACAATGAGTTCAAAATTTCTTCAAAACCATAAATCATCACAAATAAAGATTTATTCTATGCTTTCCACAGTCAAATCCAGACAAGTAACCCAATTTGAATCTAGGACAATCAATTCTAGTAAAGGGAGTCGGGAGTGAATCCTCCTACCTAAAAGGTTTTTATAAAAACCCTAACAAATGAAGAATGCATAGGAAAACCTGGATGATTCACCAAGGATCCTCCTTAGATCACTTCTCCTAACACAACCAAGACAAAAACTCATCATACATGGAATCCACACACTTAGATCTACCCATAGCGGACATAATAAACTAAGAGAATAGAAGAAGTATATCCATATAGATCTAAGAAACCTAACAAGAACGATCACATACCTCAAGAATCCGGCTTCGATTCGTCAAGAGAAGCCTTCATATCTTCTCCGGAACAAATGGGAGAACCCTCTATGACCTTAGGAGAACCAAAATACCATGTTAGGTCCACTTAGGATGAAAAATGATCCACTTAGATGCAAAAATGCGTGAGATCTACTTTTATAGAATCTCGTTTAAGTGGTCGCATGGTTAGTTCGCACAGTTTGAAAAACTGTAGTCTAACCGTGCATTAGCTACTGCCTCTGCCATCCTTCTCGCATGGTTTGGTTGCACGGTTTGACAAACCATGCTCCGCCCTTGTGGATTCTACTGCCTCCAATACCAAATCCATACGTTTTGGTGGCACGGTTTGGACATACCATTCGCCACCCATGAGGCTTCCCTTTTTGCAGCAAAACTCATTCCAAGTTCTCCCGACTCTTCTATTCGTCACCCTTGACATTATAACCAATAATATAATCAATAAAGGTTTACATACGAAAAAAGGGGGTACTACAATCTCCCCCACCATTGGTTTTTCCTTCCCCAGAATGTAGAAAACCATCACCCATTTGAAAGAGTTCCGACCATTGCTCTTTCATTTCTTTCTCGCGTTTGCAAGTCTCTTTATGAATTTGACTATGATGCAATAAAATCCACACTAGACTGATGCTTTTTCCATTGAAGACTTTCTAATGTCTATTCTCAATCCTTACTGGGATTTTTGTCAATGAAGTATTTGGATCTAGGTCAACGTGATCTCATCTGATCACATGGTCAGGATCAGGCTGATACTTTTTCAACTGAGATACATGGAACACATTATGCACCGAACTATACCATGGTGGTAATACCAATCGATATTCCACCTCTCCATCCTGTTCCAGTATCTCAAAAGGCAAATTTTTCTAGGAGATAACTTAACCTGCTTCCCAAAATGGCGATGTCCATGTATTGGAGAGATCATCAAGAAGACATGATCACCAACAACGAATGCCAACAGTCTGCAACGGTGATCTACATAAGATTTATGATGACTTTGAGCCATATACATCATCATTCTAATCAACTGGATCTTCTCTATCGTCTCTTGGACATGGCTTGGCCTGACTAGTGATGTTTCACCTGTTTCCACCTACCATAGTGGAGAATGACAAGGACGCCCATACAGTGCTTCAAACGGAGCCATGCTTATCGAGGCTTGGTAGCTGTTATTTTCTGAGAACTCTACTAAGGGTATATGCTCCTCCCATGAGCCACAAAAATCCATTACATAAGCCCGCAAAATATCTTCCAAAGATTGTATCGTCTGATCAAATTGCCCATCCGTTTGAGGATGATACACCGTGCTCATAGTAAACTGGGTCCCAAGGGCTTACTGTAATGATTTACATAAATGAGATATGAACCTAAAATCACTATCTGAGACTATAGATATTGGTACCCTATGCCTCTTTACCACTTCTCGAATATAGATTTTTGAAAGATCTTCCACCGTATGATTTTCACGAATTGGTATGAAATGGGCCGACTTGGTTAGATGGTCCACTATCACCCAAATGGCATCGTGTTTCCAGACCGTTCTTGGAGGACCTGTAAAAAAATCCATTCCTATCTAATCCCATTTACACATAGGGATATGAAATTATTATAACATACTATCTGGTCTTTGATGCTCTGCTTTATCCTGCTGACATGTTAAGCACCATGAGATGAACTCGACAACCATCCATTTCATGCCGCTCCACCAAAATTGTGCCTCCAATGCCTTATACATCTTCTGTGTACCAGGGAGTACCGCCCATCTTGAATGGTGATATGAATGAATTAGTTGTTCCTAAAAAGCCATAGGTATAACCATCTGATCTCTAAAACACAAAACTGATCCCCTATCAAGTTTCCTGCCATCAATGGTCTCCCCCGCCATTTTGTTTTGAACTTACTACCATACATTCTTCATCAAATGTTTATTCTTTATTGATCATCATTATAAAATCAGGAACTAGTGTATATGAAAATAAAATAGTAATATCACCTCGATCTTCACATTCCAGATGCATGTCAGCTAAGATCGACATCAACTGCCATTCATCTGAAGCTTCCTTCGCTAACTGAGCATATGAAATTCTACTCAATTCATCTGCCATGGAATTTCCATTTCCTTGTTTGTACATCAAGTCAATGTCAAACATTTGGAGATACTTCATCCAACTCTTTTGCCTCAGATTCAAATCTTGTTGTGAGAAAATGTGTATTAAGCTTTTATGATATGTAAACATAGTAAATTTCTCACAAAAGAAAAAATGTCTCCTTGTTTTCAAAGAATGGACGACTGCAGCCAACTCCAAATCATGTGATGGGTAATTTTTGTCATGCACTCTGAACTTCCTTGAGCCATAAGCAACCACATGGTCTCCTTGCATGAGAACACAACCCAACCCTATTCTCGAAGAATCACAATACACCACATAGCCCTTTCCTGATTCTTGAAAGATCAAGGTATGTGCCGATGTAAGACAAAAATTTAGTTCCTAGAAACACTTATGACATTCCTCTGTCCATTGGAATAGAGCATTCTTCTTTGTCAGAGATGCCATTGGCGATGCTAGTCATGAGAAATCACGCACAACGTGTCGGTAGTATCCAGCTAGACCAAAAATACTTCGTATCTAGAACACATTCCTTGGTGGATTCCAAGATATAATGGCTTCTATCTTTTCAGGATCAACTAAAACGCCTTTCTCTTAAAAGACATGGCCAAGGAAACATACTTCATGTATCCAAAAATTACACTTTGATTATTTGGCATACAAATTATGATCTCTTAAGATTTGTAACACCATTTAGAGGTACGCCTCATGATCAGATCTTGTCTTTGAATACACCAAGATAACATACACAAAAACCACAATGAAAGAATCCAAATATCTCTATAATATCTGAGTCATTAAATCCATGAAGAATGTTGGTGCATTTGTTAGACCGAAAGGCATGACTACATATTCATAGTGGCCATACCTATTTCAGAAAGCTGTCTTTGGAATATCCTTCTTTCAAACTCACAATTGGTGATATCCTAATCGCATGTCAATCTTGGAGAACCACTGAGCTCTCCTTAATTGATCGAATAGATCATCAATGCGTGGAAGGGGATATCTATCCTTTATCGTAACTTTTTTAAGCTTATGATAATCAACACATAGCCGAAGAGTTCCATCTTCCTTCTTCACATACTACACTGGTGATGACCATGGAGAATTACTTGGGAGAATGAAATCCTTGCTTTCTAGCTCCTCTAACTGCACTTTCAATTCCCGTAACTCCATTGGTGATATCCTATAAGATGGAATGGAAATAGTACTGGTCCCGAGATGGAGATCAATCGTAAACTCAACTTCCCTTAGAGGTGGTAACCCTGGGATGTTATTGGGAAAGACATATGGAAATTCATCTACCAAAACTGGAAAACTATCTCTCTCGATTTCTTACATTGATTCCAAATACAACATTTTCAGTTGGTAAGATATCATTTCCACCATTAGTGCCAACAAGCTCTTTGAATCTTTCTTTTGCATCCTCTCTCTTCTGATGAGATGGCCGATGTCGTCCTCAGTCGTGAAACTAACCATTCTCCTATAACAGCCAATGTGAGCCTTAAACATTGTCAACCAATCCATACCCATGATTACATCATAGACATCCATGTCCAACATTGAGAAGTCCCATTTTAACTCAGCCCCATCAATAGTTATAGCACATTCTCTACACACAATGGCTTGAGATTATCTTTAACCAAGAGGAGTTTTCAGTTTCAAAAAGAAGGCATCATTTCTAGTTTCAAACATAGAAAATGAATAGAAAAATAAGCAATAATGGAATTTGATAAACCAGTATTTAAGAGAACCTACACAAGGGTAGAATTAAAAATAATTGTACCTCTCACTGTAGATGGTCCAGCTTGATCATCGACTATCATATGCCCAACTCCATACAATTTCTTTATTGTTACAATGTTCTCTTTATTGCCTTGCAGATATTTCCCTAGTTTGGGAGTCATGGAATATCTAGAATCACCATGGCTAGATCTACTCTATTGATGAGACTGAATATGCTAAACTCATACAGTAGAAGCATACGATGCTTGTGATGCCTGATAAGTGTCACGTGCACTCGACCTCAAAGCCTTTATACAATAGTGTTTTAGATGCCCCATATTCTTTCAATTGTGACAGGCTCTAGGTTGTGCCGTACAATCTCATTTTTTGTGGTAAACTGAACCACATTGAAAACAACCTTCTCTACACTGAGGTCATGGAGGAAGGTTCACTGATCCTACTGTCTGATAGTTATTCCCACTTGCACTGTGGAAATAGGTGTCCATTTTCCTCTTGTTCCCAGAGGTTGTGTTCCCACCATTTCCTATAGGTATCATCATTCCTCCTCCTATTGATCCCGAGATATCACATTCAGAAACAATTACTATGTTCACCATCTCTGTATAATCCATAAAATAGAGCACTGCAATCTTTGATCTGATCTCCTTCCTTATCCCCGATTCAAAGATGCGTGCCTTCAACAACACACTTGCCATGGCCTCTAGTGAAAAATGGAAAAAATTCTTCAATTTTGTCGCATACTCTATGACAGAGAGAGTCTCTTTTTTCAAGCTGATGATGTCTGTTGTTTTCTGGATCTTGAACATGTCAGGATAGTATTGTTTGTTGAACAATTCATCAAAATCCTCCCAGGTAAGGCCTTCATCCAATTTAGCCTGCACCGCTAAATCCCACCACTGACATGAAAGATCCTTAAGCATATACATCTCCAAATTGACCTTGATCTCAGATGGTGGGCTGATGAAATAGAATATACAATTCATCATACTTATCCACACCTCCACCTTTTTGGGATAAACATCACCCCTAAAGTTCGGTGGATTTTGTTTCATGAATTGGATGGTATGATCCACATTCCTTGGTTCATTTCTATGGTTCCCCATATCCAGAGCATGAATATCCTTAACAATACTCTAAACTAGCTCTTTGTTCACACGTGGTTCTGGTGCATCCACATTTCTTTCGGCTTCTTTGGGTTGGTTCTGACGACGCCTACCAGGTGACATTTTCTAAACAAACAACAAACTCCATCAATATCACTCTCTAGCAACTGATGGCTTAGCATTCAAATTCTATCACATCATCTATCACAACATTTTTTTTACAAAAACAACCTTTTTCCATGTTCAACCATTTTTTAAATCATTCAACATACTTTTTGAAAATCAACACATTTTCAAAATACACAAAATACCCTATTTTCAAAAGATTTTACCTGAAAACAATTTTTGCATTTTTAAAAAATTGGAACCATGCACAAAATCCTTACTCATTCATCACAATGAGATATGAAATCCTAATGGTAATTCATTCCTCTACAATGCATGTCATGATACTCTCATTGGCTAAACCCATGACAGGGAGATTTCCATCATTCTAGAAGTTTATCCAAAACACTTATGTTCCCAACACTCTGGTAACTTGAAGTTCAACATAAGTGGGTTAGCTATGTCCTTTTATGATATACATTTCATGTTCCGAAAATCCTAATCCTATCTAAGATTTCGACCCAAGTAATCGACAAGAATGCATTTGAACTCCAAGACCAAAAACATCGATGACCAATCATTAGACAAGGACCGAACAAGCTAATACCATTTGTAGTGACCCGCTAATTCTCATTGGCTTGAGAGTACAACGAGTCATCACTAGGACTTAAACGACATCCCCAAGACGCCCAAGGTTGGAAATAAATGCTGAAAGATTTCAAATATAAGTTGGGGGATGATTTATCGTTTATGAAATAAACCCACAAACCAACCATAACTAAAAATTCACTATATGATACATGAACAAATGAAGACCAATAAACATCTTCTCTAATAATAAACCACATCAAAGTAGACAACAGCAGAAGAACAAACCAAACATCATATTGCACAATGGATGAACCACTCAAGACTCTCAAAAGACAGCAAAAATCCATGATCCACAAGCTCCAAGCTCCACAACATCTCCCAAGCATCACCATGATCCACTAGTAATAAGATGCATTAAATTTAACAGTGTCTCGGAATATGACAACTACAAAAGCACCAACGTGCTAGTGCAGGGGTGAGTATAAAACTCAGTTGGTTTTCCCCAATGACTTCCCTACTCAGGCCACTAGGATAGAAGAGTTAGCCACTTTGATATAAAAACAGTTTATATAAATAATTTTCTGAAAAGTAGTTTACAACTAAAAATAAACAAGTTTCCCAAACCATTCATAACCAATGAAATTGAAACAAGCTTCCAAACAAGTCATTTTTCTAGAAAAATCACTAATCAAGCTTTAGAACCATCTCACAAAACATCCCTTGTTGGCATACCCAACCATTTCCACAAACTCATGCAACCAACCATGCACACTACCTGGATGAGTGGAGAAGCCCAAACCCTTATCCATCCCAACCATTATGGGGGAGAATTCTTACCATTATCCAACCCAAATGCACTTGAATGCTTGACTAGGGAGAGCCCTAACCCTTATCCATCCCAGACTAATGGGGGAGACCCCTAACCCTTATCTTCCCTGAATTCAATATAAACATTTGACGGGGGAGATTCCTAACCCCTATGCATCCCTACACTGATGGGGGAGACTCCTAACCTTTATCCTTACCGAATGCTAGATGAACACACACAACACATTCACAACAGTCATGCAAAAATCATCCTATCAATAAAATACCTTTTTTTGAAAATAATTTCCATCAAAACCAAGTGTCTTCATCCAATTAAACCATCTCAATGAAACACCATGTTTTCTTCAATACCCATCTTTAATCAAACTATTTACCATTCCAGAAGATCCACGATTTAAAATCAACATTCTAAATTCAAAAAGCACATCACTTTGCACAACAATTCACAAAGATTTCACAATTTCATCAAAACCATAAATCATCACTAAAGAAGATTTATTCTATGAATTCCACAATCATATCAATTCAAATAACCCAATTTGAATCTAATCCAATCGATTATAGAAAAAGGAGTCAAGGGTGAACCTTCCTACCTCAAAGGTTTTGACTAAAACCCTAACAAACGGGGAACACACTATAAAACCGGGATGATTCACCAATGATCCTCCTTAGATCTCTTCTCTTATCACAAAAAAGACCAAAATCGTCATACATGGCATCCACACACATAGATCTACACATAACTGATTTTGATCAAAGAAACTGAGAGAAGAGAAGAAGTAGATATAAGTATATCTAATAAACCAAACAAGAACGATCACATACCTCAAGAATCTAGCTTCGATTCATCAAGAGAAGCCTTCGTATCGCCTCCAGAACGATGGGAGAAACCACTTTGGCCTTAGGAAAACCAAAATTCCGAGTTAGGGCTTCTTAGAAGGAAAAATGTTCCACTTAGAGTCAAAAAATGCATGAGATCCACTATTATAGGATCTTGTTTAAGTGGCTGCAAGGTTAGTTTTCACGTTTTGACCAACAGTGCGCTAACTGTCCATTATGTACTACCTAGGCCACCCTTCTCACATGGTTTGGCCGCACGATTTGACAAACCATGCACCGTCCATGTGCAAGCTACTGTTATAAGGTCCCAGCCTTTAACATTACTTAATATTGTGTTATTTCAAGAATACATGTTGAGGATATTTATAGGTTTATATTTTTATAGAATTAGAACATAAATCATGAATTATATCCCACATTTAAACAAGGTGGTTACATAAAAGATAGTACTCATTTTTTCCATCAACAGAAACATATTTAAAATAAAACATGGATTCCTTTTTGACACTTCCTTGACACTATCATCACATCATGTACCTTTCCCTTAACATGTGACAAAACATTTCAAAAACATGGGATGAGCATAAAAAGCTCAGCAAAAGATATAAAAGTATGAGATAAAAACATCAGTCCATGTATGAAATCATACATTACTCGTAAAACATAAGCATTTTAACATACCTCATTAAATCATGAATAAATCATAGAAATCATAATACATAATGGTATCTTGAGGCATTCATATAATTCTTACATAGGGAGTAACCCTCATTGTTACGTTTGGAATACCCATCACAGTGTATTCCCTAAATCACTTCATAGAAACCTTAACGTTTAACTCATTCACATTACCCAATGCATTGGAGATCTATATAAGGCTCACCCACCCATAGTATATCACGGAACCACCTATCTTCAGAACAATGCCCAAGAACCATAACATAATCGTATCACATAAAACATGCATAAAGGAAACATAACATTTCCTCATTTCAATCACAGAATATCAATAAAACACATTGATATAATAAAAAAAATTATGCAAACCATTTTCAATACCAAAATAAAAGTAAACTAAAACATTGTATTTATTTTTCATTTCAAAAAAACGTTATGGATTGTAGAGGAAGCCGAAACCCAAAAATGGTCTCGGCTGCGGATAAGTCATTGTCGCTGCATACGTATGACAAAAAAACATTCCTTTTCTCATTTAGTAAATTATTAGTATATAAAAAAGATTACTTTTGACTGGACGTAAAAGTCAAAGGGGTTTATACACCGTATAAAATAACGTTTTGTATAGAACAACATATTCCTCAATGAAAGGAGATTGAGACAAAGTCACATACCTCAGGTCCGACTTGACTTGATCATTATTTAATCTCCTGGATAATAAACTTGAGTTAATTTCTATTTTCTTAAGAATCTTTTTCAGGATCATTACTCATTTTATATAACTTATTACCATGTTTTTAACACTATGTAATTATTTATGTTAATAACGGTCCTTTTGTCGATCATTGGTACTTGTGTAAATAATAAACTCCTTATAATAACAAGTTGTTCATGAGCTAAAATATACATTATATCCAGAATTATATTCATGATATAGTTATCATATATGTCATATATATCCAGTATATACATGCATTTATAATATTACATAACATTTAGAGGTAAGAAATGAAAAGCACCATTCATAGAGACGATAAGTCGTACGTACGCATGAACGCTGCTTTCATTTCTATTTCGTATTTAATGGAATGAATTCATAATGATATAAAGGTATATTATAATTCCAGTATAATATTATATATAATATCATTAAATCCATCCATTATACGTTCCACATATGGCATTAACGAATCAAATCACTTTGAGGGGGTGGTAGTATGTACTTCCTAAAATGAAGATATCACGTTTACCCATAATGGAAAACATAGGGTATGAAAAAATGAAGAATATAGACGATTAAGGAAAACATAAACATTTTATATATCATATATAAATATATTTTCATCTTAACGGCCACCTTTGAAGGTGTCAGAAGAATGTTGTACAATCATCATTTTGTGAGGCAGAAATTCGCCATCCATGGAAACAGTATTCTATTTAACCATTAGATGAAGGTGTGTGTATGTGTAGCTAGAATAATTCTCATTACAACATACTAGTATATTCAAGATACTGGTGTTGTTACAAAAGAATGGAATAAAAAGAGTTTAGGGTGTTGGAGAAGCAAAATAAAACAAAAGAACATTAGAGATGTCTTTACCTTTAAATAGGGTAACGCCTCTTGGTTTGTACACAAAGGGTTTCTTGAAGAACTTTCTACCTAAGCTAAGGCTTCTAAGATGAATAGATGGATGTGGAGAGATAAAATGAGCAGATATTTTATGAGCCAATGGCTTGGGAGGTGTGTGTAAAGAGGTAAAGGTGGAGGCCTTTTATAAGAGGAGAGGAGGGGCACTCTTGGAATTCCAAGAAATGTAACATTATATTAAAATTATTTTCAGATTTTAAAAGTCCTAAATTGATATTTTTATAGGATAAGGTGATAAGGGTTTGAAATATACTCATAAAATAGGTCTTTTACAAGTATAAGTATTAGATTGTACATTATCTTTTTATTTTATTTAAATCATTCATTAATGAGGTATTCGCTGCATCATCATGATGTCATAAATAATTTAATTTATTTAATGTCTAAAAATTATAAAAAAACTACTATGATGTAGGAAATTTTTTTATCATTACAATTACTATTTATAGTCCAAGATATAATTTATTTTCACAAAATTAGAAATGTTTTACTCGGGTGAAACATTCTTTAGTGATATTCTCCATTCATTAAAAATAAAATGATAAAGTGTCAATTTCAACCAAAAGGGATTCCATGGGGCCCCTAAGTTTGACACAAGGCATCCCATGGTTGGCCATTACACAGCCAGTATGATTAGGACACATTTTGGGGTTATTTTTTATTATTATGATATTATTTTATTATCCTTAACTAGCCGATTACTAATTAATCAAGATAATTAAAGCTAATTATTGTCGTTACTATTCATAATGTCCAAAAACCAAAGAGTCTTAATTAAATAATTTGGATCTTATGATTACAAATATAGAATCCATTTTTCCAAATTACAATCACATAAATTGAAATAATTAATTTAAAAATAATTCCCATTGTTAAAACAAATAGCGGGTTTCTTTGAAACAATATCTATGAGAAGTTTGGTACTTGTTTATGCTCAATTCCAAAGTGAAACTAATTCTAATACCCACCATTGGATTAAATGGTAAAAATATATTCTAATTAAACTTTAAAACCAATTATAAAGTTAATATATCAAAATAATTAAATTAGATGAAAATGCAGTTTTGATGTAAAATGCAGTATTTTTCACTATTCATTAAAAAATGAACATTGTCAGAAAAATACCAAAAATTTATCCAAATTAAATTTAAATGCCCCAATCATAAAGAATAATTCTATTTTGATAGATAGAGCTTATAAAATTTTCATGATTTTGATTTAAAAATGGTTTTCCATAAAAAGGCAGTAAAACAATCTTATAAAATTATTAGTGTATTCCATGCTTAAGATTGGATTTATTCTCATTTTATGCCTATAAAACACTATGTAATTCATAAATAGATATAGATAATAATATATATTTTTCACTACTTACTTGGGATGTTACATCCTTCCCCCTTTAGAAAATTGTGTCTCTGCAATTTATTTACTTATCGAATAAGTGGGGGTATTTACACCTCATTGCATTTTCATATTTCCATGATGCCTCTTCAATCATTTGGTTTTTCCACAAAACCTTTACTTGATGAATCACCTTATTCCACAATACTTTCTCCCTGTGGTCAAAAATTTGGACCGGTTGTTCTTAATAAGATAGATTCTCTTCCAGCTGGACTACCTCGGGACTCAAAACATGAGATGGATCTGCCATGTACTTCCTTAGCATTGAAACATGAAAAACATTGTGTACTTGAGATAAAATCGGAGGTAAAGCCACTTGGTATGCAACTGATCCAACCCTCACCAGAATTTTGTATGGTCCAATGAAACTTGGACCCAACTTTCCTTTCATACCAAACCGCATCACACTTTTCCAAGGTGATACTATGAGAAAAACATGATCGCCTACCTCAAAAGAGAGATCCGTCCTCCTGTTGTCCGTATAACTTTTCTGCCTGCTCTGAGCTGTTCTCATGTGTTTCTATATCAGTTGAACTTTTTCATCCAACTCTTCTACCAATTCTAGTCCCATCAACTTTCTTTCACCTACTTCATCCCAAAAAGCTGGAGTTCGACACTACTTCCCATATAGTGCCTCAAATGGTGGAATCTATATACTGGAATGAAAACTGTTATTATAAGAAAACTCAACAAAAGAAAGATGTTGGTCCCAACATCCCTGATTATCCATTGAACAAGCACGTAGCATATCCTGCAAAGTTTGAATTGTTCATTATAACTGCCCATCTGATTTAGGATGAAAAGACATATTAAAATTAAATTCAGTACCCAATGACATCTAAAGGCCTTTCCAAAAGTTAGAATTAAACCAAGGATCACGATCAGATACAAGGGAGAGGGGAAATCCATGTAACCTGACTATCTATTTAAGATACAAACGAGAAATTTGATCTAGGGAATAAGTATCTCATCTATAAGGAAATGAGTAGATTTAGCCAAGTGATCACCAATAACCCAGATTTCATTATTACCTCGAGGTTTCTTCAAAAATCCAACAACAAATTCCATGGATATATTCTCCCATTTCCACTCTGGCACTGGTAAAGGCTGAAGCATCCCTTTTTGATAACTACCAATCTGCTTTAACCTGTTGACAAGTCAAACACTTCATAGTAAAATCGGCAATATCTTGTTTCATTCTGTCCCACCAGTTATACTCCCGAAGATCTCTATACATATTAGTACCGCCAGGATGAACTGAAAACAGAGAACTATGAGCTTCACATAAAAACTCTCTCTTCAACTGTGAATCACACGACACACACAATATCTTCCCAAATATCAAAACACAATCATTATCAATGTTGAATTCAGGAATCTTACCATTCTGAACCAGCTGTACCTTTTTTTGCAACTCGTTGTCTTGCTTCTGGGCTTGCATAATTATGTCTGATAGAGAAGATTTCAATGATATCTGAAACAAAATAGAAGAACATCCTACACCAACAACTTATCTGCCAAATTTTATCAAATCCTTAACCAAAGGATCATGTTCCAAACGTAACATGGTTAATGAAGCATTACTTTTTCGACTCAAGGCATCGACCAACTTATTTGATTTTCCCAGATGTTAATGAATTGTACAATCATAATCCTTGAATAATTCTATCCATCTCCTCTGTCTCATGTTCAATTATTTCTATGTGAATATATACTCTAAACTTTTGTGATCAGTATATATTTCACACTTTACACCATACAAATGATGCCTCCAAATTTTTAAAGCGAAAACAACAGCAGCTAATTCCAAATCATGTGTAGGGTAATTTACCTCACGAGTTTTCAACTGACATGAAGCATAAGAAATTACCTGATCATTCTGCATTAGGATACAATCAAGTCCTTTCAATGAAGCATCACTGTAGATAAAAAACTCACCATTCCTGGAAGGAAGTGCCAAAACTGGAGCATTCACCAATATTTTTTTCTATTCCTGAAATCAATAATCACATTCTTTTGTCTAGATAAACTTAACACCCTTCCGAGTTAGATTAGTCATTGGACTAGATAACCGGGAAAATTTTCTAACAAACCTTCAGTAATATCCTACCAAACCATGGAATCTACGAATCTCAGTTACATTTGTCGGTCTTGTACATTCCTTGACAACCATTGTTTTTCCAGGATCAATATTTATCCCATCTTTAGAAACAATATGACCATGGAAATAAATTTATTGCAACCAGAACTCACACTTTCTAAATTTCCCATACAATTTATTTTCTTTTAAGGTTTTAAAATAACCCTTAAATGAATTTGATGCTCCTCTTTACTTTTAGAAAACACCAAAATATTATCAATGAAAACAACCACAAACTTATCCAATAACTCATGGAAAATTATATTCATAAGGTCCATGAATACAGTAGGTTCATTGGTTATCCCAAAAGGCATAACTACAAATTCATAATGGACATATCTTGTACGAAATTCGGTTTTTGGAATATCTGCTTCCTTTACCTTCAACTGATGGTACACCAATCTCAGGTCAATATTTGAAAAAAATTGAGCTCCCTGGAGCTGATCAAACAAATCATCGATATGAGGAAAAGGATATTTGTTCTTAACAGTGTTGTTATTCAAGGCTCTATAATCGATGCAAAGTCTCATTGAACCGTCTTTCTTTTTAACAAATAGGACAGGAGCACCCAATGGTGATGTGTTAGGTCGAATGAAACCCTTCTCTAATAAATCATGAAATTTCTCCTTCAACTCTAAAAGTTCAATTTGAGCTATTCGATGATGGGGTTTTGAAATTGGACTAGCATTAGAAACTAAGTCAACAGTAAAATCAACATCCCGATCTTCTATTATTCTAGGCAACTCATTAGGAAAAACATCAGGATACTCGTTTACCACTGGAACATCAACATTCTGAACGGTTCCTTTATTTTCAACAATATGTGCAAGGTAACATTAATTTCCATCTTTTACAAGTTTCTCAGCCTCTTGAAAAGTTATCAACTGTATGGGTTCATTTTTGTACACAAACTGAAAGCCTTTCTGAAAAGAAACTTCTTTAGCTCTACAATCAATCATAGAATGGTAAACAGAGAGTCAATCCATACCCAGGATAACATCAAACTCTACTGGAGGTAAAACAATAAGTTTTTCAAGTATGTTTTTTCCACATATAAGGATATGAATATTCTTATAAATTCTTTTTTGCGTCAACATTTCCCTCAGGTGTTTTTACCATAAGTTCAGGAGTCATTTCTTGAGATGGAATCCCCAATTTAATAGAAAAGTTTTCAGAGATGAAAGAATGTGTAGACCCTAAATCAAACAACACACTGGCATAATCTGAAAAAACAAAGTACCTGATAGCACATCATTTGATGGCCCAACATCTGCCGAAGTAGTTGCAAAGGAATTCACCACACCTTTCTGCTTGTAGTCTGACTGCTTCCCATCACTTGAGCTCTTTGTCGGACACTTGTTTGCATAGTGAACCATCTCATTGCACTTGAAACATTTAACTAACTGTAAATCAAATTTGGTCTTACCATCACCTTGATCTTTTTCAGTTTAATCACGAGCCTTATGTCTCATCTTACCAAATCAGAAGCACTTTCTAAAATTCAGAAGACATTCCCCAACATGCCTTTTACCACATTTATCACAAACTAGAAACTTAGTTTTCTTACCATCAGTCCTTTTTGAATAATTCTTTCCATTCTCCTGATCTCTTCTTTGGTTGGTTGTTATAGAACACTTGATCATCGGAAAACTCCATTTCCAAATTCTCAGAACATCAAAAAATCTTGTCATAACTCTTGAAATCCCGAGAATATAAATCCCTTCGATATTTTGGCTTTAATCCTGAGTAAAAACGATTGATTTTACTATCACACTCTCGTATAAAATTTTGAGCATACCTTTCCAATCGAGTGAACCTCTCTTCATAAGCAGCCACTGAGTTGTCCTCTTGCCTCAATTCCAAGAATTTTGTTTCCATCCTAAGTCCAAAATCCTTAGGAAAATACTTCTCAAGAAACATACCTTTGAATTCATCCCATTCGATAGCATCAATCTCATCAGTGTCCCTGATATTTTTAACAATCCACCACCACTGATCTGCTTCACCCTCCAAATGGTAAATTGAAAGACTAACCTTTTGATTGTATGAACACCCCATGACATCGAAAATCATCTCCAATGCTTTAATCCACCCTCCAGCTAGCACATGGTCAGATGATCCTCTGAATGATGGGGGATGTTGCCTCATGAAATGTTCCACCACTAGTATGTTACTCTGTAGTTGATATGGTTGATCTCGTGCATGGATACCATCACCATTTATCGCTTGATTCAACTATTCCATTACTACAACAAACTATTCAGTACCAATTCCGACCATCTCAGGATGCTGATTTGGAAGGTCATTTCATTCTGTATGCCTTCCTAGCACTGCTTCCCTATTTCCTCTACGAAAACCCATTCTGAACAAACATGTCTTAGATGAAGCAACATGGTAATCTTCAAATGCTATATCATTTCAATTTTACCATAAAAATATATTTTTGGATAATCGTTTAACATAATTCTAACTCCGAATGTTATCTAAATCGACCTTTGATACCTACTATAAGGCCCTAGCCATAAACATTAGTTAATCTTGAGTTATTTCAAGAATACACATTGATGATATTTTTAGGTTTAGAGTTTTATTGAATTAGAACATAAATCATGCATTATATTCCACATTTAAACAAGGTGGTTACATAACAGATAGTACTCATTTTTTTCATCAACAAAAACATATTTAAAATAAATCATGGATTCATTATTGACACTTCCTTGACACTATCATCACATCATGTACCTTTCCCTTGACCTGTGAAAAACATTTCAAAAACATGGGATGAGCATAAAAACCTCATTGAGGGATATAAAAGTAAGAAATGAAAACATTAGTCCATGTATGAAATCATACATTACTCATAAAACATAATCATTTTAGCATACCTCATCAAATCATGAATAAACCATATAAATCATACGACATAATGATAACTTGAGGCATTCATAACATTCTTACGTAGGGAGTAACCCTCATGGTTACGTTTGGAATACCCATTGCAGTGTATTCCCTAATTCACTACGAAGAAACCTTAACATTTAACTCCTTCGCGTTACCCAATGCATTGGAGATCTATATCGGGCTCACCTGCCCTTATTTTATCACAGAACCACCCATCTTCATAACAATTCCCAAGAACCATAACATAATCGTATCACATAAAACATGCATAAAGAAAACATTACATTTCCACATTTCAATCAAAAAATATCAATAAAACACATTGATATAATAAAAAAACATTATGAAAACCATTTTCAATACCCAAATAAAATAAAATTAAAATATTGTATTTATTTTTCATTTAAAAAAAGTTATGTCTTGTAGAGGAAAATGAATCCCAAAAAATGATCTCGGTGGCGGAGAAGTCGTTGTCGCCGCATACGTACGACAAAAAAACATTCCTTTTCTCATTTAGTAAAATGATTAGTATAAAAAAAGATTCCTTTTGACTAGAAGTAAAATTAAAAGGGGTTTATACACCGTATAAAAGAAAGTTGTGTATAGAACAACATATGCCAAAATGAATGGAGATTGAGACAAAGTCCCATACCTCGGGTCCAACTTTACTTGATCGTTCTTTAATCTCCTGGATAATACACTTGAGTTAATTTCTACATGCTTAAGAACCTTTTTAAGGTTCATTATTCCTTTTATATCACTTATTACCATTTATTGAAAACTATGTAATTATTTAAGTTAGTAATGGTCGTTTTGTCAATCATTGGTACTTGTGTCAAAAATAAACTCCTTATAATTACAAGTTGTTCATGTGGTAAAATATACGTTATATCCAGAATTATATTAATGATTTACATATCATATATATCATATATATCAAGTAGATACATGCATTTATAATATTACATAACATTTAGAGGTAAGAAATGAAATGCACCGTTAATGGAGACGGTAAGCCGTACGTACACATGAACACTGCTTTCATTTATATTTCATATTTAATGGAATAAATTCATAATGATATAGAGTTATATTATAATTCCAGTATAATAACATATATAATATCATTAACTCCATCCTTTATACGTTCCACATATGGTATTAACGAATCAAATCACTTTGAGGGGGCAGTAGTCTGCACTTCCTAAAATGAAGATATCGCGTTTAGCCATAATAGAAACCATAAAGGTATAAAAAAATGAAAATACATAAGCTTAAGGAAAACATAAACATATTATATTTCATATATAAATATATTGTCATCTTAATGGCCACCTTTGAAGGTGATAGAAGAATGTTGAACAATCATCGTTTCGTGAGGCAGAAATTTGCCATCAACGGAAACAATATTCTCTTTAACAATTAGATAAAGGTGTGTGTAAGTGTAGCTTGAATCCTTCTCATAACAAAATCCTAGTATATTGGAGATACTGGTGTTGTTACAAAATAATGTAATAAAAAGAGTTTAGGGTGTTGGAGAAGCAAAATAAAACAAAAGAACATTAGAGAAGTCTTTACATTTAAATAGGGTAACTCCCCTTGGTTTGCACCCAAAAGGTTTCTTGAAAAGATTTCTGCCTAAGGGAAGGATTCTAGGATCAAGGGAGGGATGTGGAGAGATAAAATGAGCAGCGCATGGCCGAGTCAATGGCTTGGGACGTGTGTGTCAAAAGGTAGAGGTGGGGGCCTTTTATAAGAGGAGAGGTGGTGCACTCTTGGAATGCCAAGAAATGTTACTTTATATTAAAATGATTTTTGGATTTTAAAGGTCCCAAATTGATATTTTTCAAGGATAAGGTGATAAGGGTTAGAAATATACTCATCCAATATGTCTTTTACAAGTGTATGTCTTAGATTTTAAATTATCTTTTTATTTTATTTAAATCGTTCATTAATGAGGTATTCGGAGCATCCTCATGATGTCATATATAGTATAATTTATTTAATATATAAAGATTATAAAAAAACTACTATGATGTAGGAAATAGTTTTATATTTCCAATGACTATTTATATTCCAAGAAATAATTTATGTAGACAAAATTAAAAATGTTTTACTCGGGTGAAACATTCTTAGTGATATTCTCCATTCTTTAAAAATAAAATGATAAAGTGTCACTTTAACCCAAAAGTGATTCCATGGGGTCCTTAAGTTTGGCACAAGGAATACCATGGTCGGCCATGACAGAAACAATAGCATTAGGACACTTTTTGGGGTCATTTTTTATTATTATGAGATTATTTTATTATCCTTAACTACCCGATTACTAATTAATCAATATAATTAAAGCTAATTATTGTCATTACTATTCATAATGTCCAAAAACAAAAGAGTATTAATTAAATAATTTGGACCTTCTGATTCCAAATATGGAATCCATTTTACCAATTTACAATCATAGAAATTGAAATAATTAATTTAAAAATAATTCCCATTGTCAAAACTAATAGCGGGTTTTTTTGAAACAATATCTTTGAAAAGTTTGGTACTTGTTAATGCTCAATTCCAAAGTGAAACTAATTATAATGACCACCATTGGATTAAATGGTAAAAATATATTTTAATTACACTTTAAAACCAATTATAAAGATAATATATCCATATAATTGAATTAGATGAAAAATCCGTTTTGATGTAAAATGCAGTACTTTTCACTATTCATTAAAAATATGAACATTGTCAGAAAAATAACAAAAAATTATCCAAATTAAATTTCAATGTCCCAATCATAAAGAATAATTTTATTTTGACAAATAGAGCTTATAAAATTGTCATAATTTTGATTTAAAGATGGTTTTCCATCAAAAGGCAATAAAATAATCTTTTAAAATTATTAGTGTATTCCATGCTTAAGATTGGATTTATTCTCATTTTATGCCTCTAAAACACTATATAATTCATAAATAGACATATATAATAATATATATTATTCATTACTTACTTGGGATGTTACATCCTTCCCTCCTTTAGAAAATATCGTCCCTGTAATTTATTTACCTATCGAATAAGTGGGGGTATTTATCCCTCATCGCATATTCATGTTCCCATGTTGCCTCTTCAATCATTTGGTTTTTTCACAAAACCTTTACTTGATGAATCACCTTATTCTACAATATTTACTCCCTGTGGTAAAGAATCTGGACTGGTTGTTCCTCATAAGATAGATTCTCTTCCAGCTGGACTACCTCGGGACTCAAAACATCAAATGGATCTAGCATGTACTTCCTTAATATTGAAACATGAAAAAATTTGTGTACCTAAGATAAACTTGGAGGTAAAGCCACTCGGTATGCAATTGATCCAACTCTCTCCAGAAATTTGTATGGTCCAATGAACCTTGGACTCATCTTTCCTTTCATACCAAATCGCATCACACTTTTCCATGGTGATACTTTGAGAAAAACATGATCGCCTACCTCAAAAGAGAGATCCTTCATCCTGTAATCCGCCTAACTTTTCTGCTTGATCTGAGTTGATCTCATGTGTTTCTATATCAGTTGAAATTTTTCTGCCAACTCTTCAACCAATTCGGGTCCCATCAACTTCCTTTCACCTACTTCATCCCAAAAAACTGGAGTTCGACACCACTTCCCATATAATGCCTCAAATGGTGCCATCTATATACTGGAATCAAAACTATTATTATAAGAAAACTCAACCAAAGAAAGAAGTTGGTCCCAACATCCCTGATAATCCATTGAACAAGCACGTAGCATATCCTCCAAAGTCTAAATTGTTCATTCTGACTGCCCATCTGATTGAGGATAAAAGGTTGTACTAAAAATTAATTTAGTACACAACGACATCTGAAGACCTTTGAAAATATTAGAAGTAAACCTGGGATCATGATTAGATAAAATGGAGAGGGGAACTCCATGTCCCCAGAATATAACTTTATGATACAAACGAGAAATTTGATCTAGGGAAAAAGTATCTCGTATAGCAAGAAAATGAGAAGATTTAGCCAAGCGATCAACAATAACCTAGATTGCATTATTACCTCGAGGTGTCTTCAGCAATCCAACAACAAAGTCCATAGATATATTCTCCCATTTCCACTCTAGCATTGGTAAAGGCTGAATCATCCCTTTCAGTAACTACCACTCTGCTTTAACCTGTTAACAAGTCAATCACTTCATAGTAAAATCAGCAATATCTAGTTTCATTCCGTCCCACCAGTAATATTACCGAAGATCTCTATACATCTTAGTACTGCCAAGATGAATTGAAAATGGAGAACTATGAGCTTCACATAACATCTCTTTCTTCAACTGTGAATCACACGGCACACACAATCTCTTCCCAAATCTCAAAACACAATCATTATCAATGTTGAATTCAGGAAACTTACCCTTCTGAACCAGGTCTACCTTTTTCTACAACTCGATGTCTTGCTTCTGGGTTTGCTTAATAATGTCTGATAGAGAAGATTTCACTGATACATGAAATAAAATAAAATAAAATCCTGCACCAACAAATTCTATACCAAATTTCATCATATCCTTAACCAAAGGATCATGTTCCAAACATAACATGGTTAATGAAGCATTACTTTTTCGACTCAAGGCATCAGCCACCTTATTTGCTTTTCCCGGATGGTAATGAAATGTACAATCATAATCCTTCATTAATTATAGCCATCTCCTCTGTTTCATGTTCAATTTTTTCTAAGTGAATATATACTTTAAAATTTTATGATCATTATATATTTCACACATTACACCATACAAATGATTCCTCCAATTTTTTAAAGCAAAAACAACAGTAGCTAATTCCAAATCATGTGTACGGTAATTTACCTCATGAGTTTTCAACTGACGTGAAGCATAAGCAATTACATGATCATTATACAATAGGGCGCAATCATGTCCTTTCAACGAAGCATCACTGTATATTACAAACCCACCATTCCTGGAAGGTAGTGCCAAAACTGGAGCATTCACCAATCTTCTTTTCTATTCCTGAAAACAATCATTACATTATTTTGTCTAGATAAACTTAACACCCTTCTGAGTTAGCTTATTCATTAGACTATATAAACGGGAAATATTTCTAACAAACCTTCATTAATAGCCTGCCAAACCATGGAATCAACGAATCTCAGTTACATTTTTGCGTCTTGGCCGTTCTTCAACAACCATTGTTTTTGCAGGATCAATAGTTATCCCATCTTTAGAAACAATATGACCATGGAAATAAATTTATTGCAACCAAAACTCACACTTTCTGAATTTCCCATACAATTTATTTTCTTTTAAGGCATTAAAAATAACCCTTAAATTACTTTCATGATCCTCTTTACTTTTATAAAACACCAAAATATCATTAATTAAAACAACCAAAAACTTATCCAAGAACTCATGGAAAATTCTATTCATAAGTTCCATGAATACAACAGGTGCATTGGGTAGCCCAAAAGGAATAACTACAAATTCATAATGGCCATATCTTGTAAGAAATGTGGTCTTTTAAATATCTGCTTCCTTTACCTTCAACTAATGGTACCCCGATCTCATGTTAATCTTTGAAAACAAATTGAGCTCCCTGAAGTTGATCAAACAAATTATCGATATGAGGAAAAGGATATTTGTTCTTAACAGTGATTTTATTCGAGGCTCTATAATCAATGCAAAGTCTCATTGAACCATATTTCTTTTTAACAAATAAGTAAGGAGAACCCCATGGTGATGTGCTAGGTCGAATGAAACCCTTCTCTAATAAATCATGCAATTGCTCCTTCAAATCTAAAAGTTCAATTTGAGCTATTCGATAATGTGGTTTTGAAATTGGCGTAGCATCAGGAACTAAGTCAATAGTAAATTCAACTTTCCGATCATGTATTATTCCAGGAAACTCATCAGGAAAAACATCGGGATACTCATTTACCACTGACACATCATTAATCGGAATGGTTCCTTTTTTTCAACAATATGTTCTAGGTAACATTCATTTCCATCTTTTAATTGCTTCTCAGCCTCTTGATAAGTTATCAATAGTATGGATTCATTTTTGTACACAAAATGAAAGCCTTTTTGAAAATAAACTTCTTTAGATCTACATTCAATCTTAGCATGGTAAACAGAGAGTCAATCCATACCAAGGATAGAATCAAACTCTACTTGAGGTAAAACTATAAGGTTTGCAAGTAAGTTCGTTGCACAGATAAGGATAGGAATATTGTTATAAATTATTTTTGCCTCAACGTTTCCCTCAGGTGTTTTTACTACAAGTTCAGGAGTCATTTCTTGCGATGGAATTCCCAATTTACTAGAAAAGTTTTCAGATATGAAAAAATGTGTAGACCCCCATTCAGACAACAGACTGGCATAATCTGAAAAAAAGTACCTAAAACCACTTCTTTTGATGGCCCAACATCTGCCGAAGTAGTTCCAAAGGATTTCACCACACCTTTATGCTTGTAGTCTAACTTATTCTCATCAATTGAGCTCTTTGTCGGACACCTGTTTGCCTAGTGACCCATCTCATGGCACTTGAAACATTGAACTAACTGTAAATCAAATTTGTTTATACCATCACCTTGATATTTTTCAGTGCAATAACGAGCCTTATGTACCATCTTACCACATCAGTAGCACATTCTATAATTTAGAATAAATTCTCCAGCACACCATTTACCAAATTTATCACAAACTGGAAACTTAGTTTTCTTACCATTATACCTTGTTGAAGAATTCTTCCATTTCTCCTGCCACCTCGGTCCCTTCTTCTGTTGGTTGTTATAGAACACATGATCATCGGAAAACTCCATTTCCACCTTCTCATAACATCTAACAATCTTTTCATAACTATTTATCTCACGATAATATAAAGCCCTTTGATATCTTGGCTTTAATTCTGAGTAAAAATGATTGATTTTACTACCAAGGTCTCGAATAAAATTTGGAGCATACCTTCCCAATCGAGTGAAACTCTCTTCATAAGTAGCCACTGAGTCATCCTCTTGCCTCAATTACAAGAATTGATTTTCCATACTAAGTTGAACAGCTTTAGGAAAATACTTCTCAAGAAGCATACCTTTGAATTCATCCCATTCTAGAGAATCAATCTCATCAACATCCAACAATCGACCACAACTGATCTGCTTCACCCTCCAAATGGTAAATTGAAACACTAACCTTTTGATTGTCTGAACACCTCATGACATCGAAAATCATCTCCAGTTCTTTAATCCACCCTTCAGCTAGCACAGGGTCAGATGATACTCTGAATGATAGGGTATGTTGCCTCATGAAATGTTCCACCACTGACAAGTTCCTCTGCGGTTGATATGGCTGATCTCGTGCATGGATACCATCACCATTTATCGCTTGATTCAACTACGCCATTACTACAAAAAACGATTCAGTTCCAATTCCGACCATCTCAAGATGCTAATTCAGAAGGTCATTTCATTCTGTATGCCTTCCTAGCACTGCTTCCCTATTTCCCCTATTGGAAACCATTCTGAACAAACATGTCATCAATGAAGAAACATGGTAATCTGGAAATGCTAAATCATTTCAATTTGACCATAAAAATATTTTTGGATAATAATTTAATAGAATTCTAACTCTGAATGTTATGTAAACCGACCTTTGATACCAACTATAAGGCCCCAGCCTTAAAAATCATTTAATCTTGAGTTATTTTAAGAATACCCGTTGATGATCTTTTCAGGTTTAGATTTTTAGAGAATTAGAACATAAATCATGAATTACATTCCACATTTAAACAAGGTGGTTAGATAACATATAGTACTCATTTTTCCCATCAACAAAAACATAGTTAAAATAAAACATGTGTTCTTTCTTGACACTATCATCACATCAGGTGCCTTTTCCTGGATCTGTGAAAAACATTTCAAAAACTTGGGATGTGCATAAAAAGTTCATTAAGGGATATAAAAGTACGAAATTAAAACATTAGTCCATGTATGAAATCATACTTTACTCATAAAACATAATAATTTTAACATACCTCCTCAAATCATGAATAAATCATTGAAATCATAAGACATAAAGGAAACTTGAGGCATTCATAACATTCTTACATAGGGAGTAACCCTCATGGTTACGTTAGGAATACCCATCACAGTCTGTTCCCTAAATCTCTTCAGAAAAACCTTAATGTTTAACTCCTTTGCATTACCCAATGCATTGGAGAGCTATATCGGGCTCACTGACCTTATATTATCATGGAACCACCCACCTTCATAACAATGCACAAGAACCATAACATAATAGTATCACATAAAACATGAATAAAGGAAACATAACATTTACACATTTCAGTCACAAGATATCAATACAACACATTGATATAATAAAAAACGTTGGGAAAAAAATTTCAATACCAACATAAAAGATATGTAAAACATGGTATTTATTTTTCATTTTAAAAAAAGTTGTGGCTTGTAGAGGAAGTCGAATCTCAAATAATGGTCACGGCGGCGGAGAAGTCGTTATCGCCGCATACGTAGAACAAAAAAACATTCCTTTTGTCATTTAGTAATACGATTCGTATAAAAAAGGATTCCTTTTGACGAGATGTAAAAGTCAAAGGGGTTTATACAACTTATAAATGAATGTTGTGTATAGAACAAAATATGCCTCAATGAAAGGAGATTGAGACGAAGACCCAAACCTCGGGTCCGACATGACTTGATTGTTCTTTAATATCCTAAATAATAAACTTGAGTTAATTTATACTTGCTTAATAACCATTTTCGAGTTCATTATTCCTTCTATATCACTTATTACCATGTTATGAACACAATGTAATTATTTAAGTTAATAACGGTCGTTTTGTCGATCATGGGTACATGTGTCAAAAATAAACTCCTTATAATTACAAGTTGTTCATGTGGTAAAATATCCATTATATACAGAATTATATTAATGACTTAGATATCATATATATCATATATATCCAGTATATACATGCATTTATAATATTACATAACATTTAGTGGTAATAAATGAAATGAACTGTTCATGGAGACGGTAAGCCGTACGTACACATGAAAGATACTTTCATTTCTATTTTGTATTTAATGTAATTAATTCAAAATATTATAAAGGTATATTATAATTCTAGTATAATATCATATATAATATCATTATCTTCGTCCTTTATACATTCCACATATGGCATTAATGAATCAAATCACTTTGAGGGGGCGGTAGTCCGCACTTCCTAAAATAAAGATATCACATTTACCCATAATGGAAACCATAAAGGTATGACAAAAATTAAAAATCAGAATCATAAGGAAAACATAAAAATATTATATATCATATAAAAATATAGTGTCATCTTAATGGACACCTTTGAATGTATTAGAATAATATTGAACAATCATCGTTTCGTGAGGCAGAAATTCGCTATCCACAGAAACAGTATCCTCTTTAACCATTATATGAAGGTGTGTGTAAGTGTTGATAAACTAAATCTCATAACAACATCCTAGTATATTTAATATACTGTTATTGTTACAAAATAAAAGTATAAAAATATTTTAGGGGGTTGGAGAATCAAAAAAAAAACAAAATAACATTAGAGATGTCTTTACCTTTAAATCGGGTAACTCCTCTTGGTTTGTACCCAAAGGGTTTCTTGAACAGATTTATGCCTAAAGTAAGGCTTCTAGTATGAAGATAGGGATGTGGAGAGATATAATGAGTAGATCTTTGCTGAGGAAATGGCGTGGGAGGTGTGTGTAAAGAGGTAGAGGTGGGGGATTTTTATAAGAGGAGAGGAGGGGCACTCTTGGAAATCCAAGAAATGTTACTTTATATTAAAATGAGTTTCAGATTTTAAAAGTCCTAGATAGAAATATTTTGAGGATAAGGTGATAAGGGTTCGAAATAT
The DNA here is from genome assembly GCA_963277665.1 of Viscum album. Lineage (NCBI taxonomy): Eukaryota > Viridiplantae > Streptophyta > Magnoliopsida > Santalales > Viscaceae > Viscum > Viscum album. The sequence continues at coordinate 1,774,319,599 of OY728152.1, forward strand.
ACTCATACAATATGTCTTTTACAAGTTTTATTCTTATATTTTAGATTATCTTTTTATTTTATTTAAATCGTTCATTAATGAGGTAATCGCTGCATGATCATCATGTCAAAAATAATTTATTTTATTTAATGTCTAAAAATTATAAAAGAATATACTATGATGTAGGAAATTTTTTTATCTTTACAATTACTATTTACAGTCCAGGAGTTCATTATATAGACAAAATTAAAAAAAATTAACTCGGGTGATACATTCTTTAGTGATATTCTCCTTTCATTAAAAATAAAATGATGAAGTGTCACTTTCACCCAAAAGTGATTCCATGGGGTCCGTAAGATTGTCAAAAGGAATATCATGGTCTTCCATGACACAAATAGTAGCATTCAGAAACATTTGGGGTCATTTGTTATTATTATGATATTATTTTATTATCCTTAACTACCTGATTACTAATTAATAAAGATAATTATACCTAATTACTGTCGTTATTATTCATAATGTCCAAAAACAAAATAATATTAATTAGATAATGTATAACTTCTGATTCCAAATATTGAATCCATTTTAACAAATTCCAATCACAAAAATTGCAATAATTAATTTAAAAATAATTCTCATTGTCAAAACAAATAGCAGGTTTTTTTGAAACAATATATATGAAAAGTTTGGTACTTGTTTATGCTCAATTCCAAAGTGAAACTAATTATAATGAACACAATTGGATTAAATTGTAAAAATATATTCCAATTACACTTTAAAACCAATTATAAAGATAATATAACCATATAATTAAATTTGATGAAAAAACTGTTTTGATGTAAAATGCAGTATTTTTCATTTTTCATTAAAAAAATGAACTTTGTCAGAAAATACCAAAAAATTATCCAAAGTAACTTTAAATGTCCCAATAATAAAGAATAAGTTTATTTTGAAAAATAGAGCTTATTAAATTGTCAAAATTTTGATTTAAAAATGGGTTTCCATCATAAAAACAATATAACAATGTTTTAAAATTATTTGTGTATTCCATGCTTAAGACTGGATTTATTCTCATTTTAGGCCTCTAAAACACTATATAATTCATAAATAGACTTAGATAAGAATATATATTATTCATTAATTTTTTGGCATGTTACAACTGTCTCCAATATCATCTCCACATGGTTTGGCTGCATGGTTTGGAAAACCCATGCGCCACCCTTGCAGATTCCCTTTTTGCCCCAAAACTCATCCCATGTTCTCACGACTCTCCCATTCATCACCCTTAGCTTTATAACCAATAAATGCATCAAAAAAGGGTTACATACCTGAAACAAGGGGTAATACATTCTACTTTGTAACAAGATGCACAACCTAACTATCCTACCATTCTATACTAGTAGGTATAACGTGAACAATTATACTTTTCTCAATCATGAGGCATATCCCAACCCCCTATCATTTTACAAGTTAGGGAATAAATTAAAACTTTTTATGGGGTAGTATAACTATATATGAACCATTAATGGGTAGTATAAATCAATATGGTCACATATGAATAAATATATAAGGAAATAAGAAATATGGAAACCAGAAATACATGAATGAATCTAAGTGTCAAGGAGATGGGATTTTCTCTTGCAGTGAAAGATCAATCAAATAATGTTTAATGGAAATTAGTATTTGATATATAATGTGTATCTCATTGAAATGTTAAATATTATCCCCATCAACATTACATCAATTACTATATCAAAGTAAAAATATAAATCCATTTCTTGCAATATACAATCTAATATTGTAATTTATTGCATTTAATATTACCAAAGAATCATGTAATTATAAAATTTAATGAATATACAAAAGATTTACTACATGCTTCATTTATGTAATCTATAATATATAAAAAATATCAGTACATTGGAAGAAATATGACTAATAAATAAAACAACAAAAATCCAAAAAAATAACATTAAAATTCATTGGAAAACATTAATAAATCCTTCGAAGAAATCCATTAAAATTTTAATCAAATTTATTAGAAACTCTAGTTTTTTCAAGATAATAACATCATACATTAACCTACATGACATGAATGTAATATAACATATAATTACACTAAATAATATTCAAAAGTATTGAAATGATTAATATGAATATATGAATTAATTAGATAAATGAAAACCATTAAAAATTTTGTAGTAAATAAATATTTATATAATATAAAATTAATGAAAAATATGATTATCTTAAAAATTAATTCCCTTAAGGATCATTAAATTTTTTATCATAGATCTATCCATACGGTAAGTAATACACTGTGATAGGTATCTATTTTCCTCATATGGTTAATCAGGTTCAATGAATGATCAATCAACATTAATATGAAGTCAATCAGATTTATAATATGATTAAATTTATTTTTCAACATATAGAAGATAAATATTTAATTGTGTTTTTTGTGAAAAATTTCATAATAAAAACAGTCTATTTTAGCATGTTTTATTCAAACCATACATGTGATCGATTCAATATTTATTTTGAATATCAATATTATGGTAGATCCAAAGTTATGTGGTCACATTGTTTTTCTTTATGTGATCATTTGAATTTTATTGATTTAGATACATGGAATTTTTAGGCTTTCTCTTGGAATTTAATCCTGAAATTTGTTTTATTTTTATCATGTAGTAACTTGGATTTTCTCCAAGTGGTTGCTTTATTTTTATTCTTGAAGTTAGTTACAAACCATTAAAAAATTTCAAGGACATATTAAAGAAAAATGACTACAAACTAACAATAACTCATGATAAGGGTAATATAATATTGACCTATAATCTGTGTAAAATTGTAAATATAAAATTGTAAATATTTTAATTATCAAAACATAAAAAAATTAACTTTAATACACTTAAAATTTTTCACTATTTTTGATAATTTCTAAAAAAGATCCAAATTTCTTTCCCCTTTATATAATAACCAAAATATTAAACTAATATCCCCTTTATAAATGTAGAAATAATATAAAATAAATCGCTAGAAAAAGGAATATCCATATTATGTTAAAATTGAAAATTAATGTCATCTCATACTGAATATTGGTAAGGAAACTAACCGTAAATGTTACATTAATGACATAACATGGATTACCCTAAAGTCCAACATTATCAAATAGTTTTTGTATACACAAAAATATACTTGTGTCTAATAGTATAAATTAATTTGATTTTTTATGAATACTTAATTTTCCATGAAAGAATTATAGTATTTGAAATGAATTATTTTTAATGAATTTAATAGTATTTAATAGTTATATGACATTATATTGGGGGGAATAATAGTTTTTCATCCATAATAAAAAAATTAATATTAAAATATAATCATAGTGTAAACATACATAAGCATATTCTGTATATTTCTATTTTCACCATACCATTTTCATATTTGATTTTATCAATCATATGTAAATCAGTTAGATTAGAAAAAATGTCTGCTTATTAATCTTCAATAGAAACTGATTCTTAAATAAATATTTTTTTTAACATAATATCAAAAAAATTGATATCTAAAATGAATGTGTTTAGATTAATAGTGATGAAATTTATTTTTAGATATAGACACCCTAAAAAACTATCAAAAAAATAAATAATAAAAAAATTAGAACTATTAAAATAATTTTTTGTTTCGTCAATAAACACTATGAACAAAACAAATGTAGCAAGAACACCCTCACATTCAATAAGTAAAAAATACACTAAATATATATGTTATGAGTACTCCAAAAAACAAAACAAACTACCGATAAGGTTACACACACACACACACACATATATATATATATATTACAACAACCAATATGATAATATGAAAAAATTATTAGTTCAAAATAATTCTATACTAGATAAAATAATATTAAATTCACAACATAGTGATCAAAAAATATAATAAATTAATATTTAATATTATTATATGAATATTCATTACATACCAATATGATCCCCAATAGAATAAAAATGGATTTGAGTCTTTGGAAACATGGATACGTAAAATATTGGTAATTAAAATATATACATATCTCTCACCTAGTTCACAAAAATTGAATTCATTGTTAGAAACATCATACCTATAACCATTATATAGATTTTTTGTATATAAGAATCATATGAAAGGGTGTGATTAGTGTTCAATAATATTAAATATGGTAGATATCAAACCAAATCATAAGTAAGCATATAATGAACATAAGGGAATGATAACATGATGTTAATATTTGAAATTCACACCAAAAAAATCATACAATCACGAGTCATGAAAGAATTATTTGAATTTCTTAATACATGAATATATAAAACAATTAATAACATGTTCCATGATAAATATATTTTCCATTTAATCATATAATAACAGAGTGTTATAAGGTGTGGAATATTTATAATCATAGAAAATAATATATAAATGTTACCCTCCAAGACATTCATCACATATTAGGCTTTTGGTAACCACCCTTGTACGTAATTAATTCTTGGGATAACCATAGGTGTATCCATAATGATTTAACAATACTAATATTTACCCAATTAATTGGAGGTATATAACACATATTTTATATAATCATAATCCATTTCTATCTATGAAACTGGATCATGAAAAATGTCTACATTTCATCATATCATAACCCATATAAAATAAAATGGGTTTCATCAATATTTCATAATTCTAATCATAAACAAATGATTTAACAAAAAAAATATGGTAACATTTTTTTATACTCCTAGTAAATTATAAGAGAAAACGAATGATGTTTTTATGAATGAAAAACCCTTTAATAGAGCATCTGAACATTTCTTGAGGAAACTAACCTTTTCATTATTAAATAACATATTTAAAAAAATAAATATTTTAAAATACAAAAAAAATTCATTGAAAATAAATATGTAATATTTTGATGTAGGCTTTATATATTTTATTTTTCAAAATATTGGTCAATTCTGTTCATTTAAAAGTCGTAAAAATATCATTTTGTTTACAACATTAATAAAAAATACATTATTTATAAGACGATATTATCATTCTTTTTAAACCAATATTATATTTTTTCCAAAAAATGACCTATTAAAATTATTTGGTAATAATATAATCCTAATTGGAAACTTTTTAGGTAAAATATGAATATGAATGAAAAGGATTCAAGGCCCAATAGATAAACAATGTCAATTTTACATAATTGTTTTTGGAATCATGAGTAATTAATGTGAGGAAAACAAATGAAAAAATTAAATATATATATATAACTATATGAGAAGAAAATACATAATATTTGTAAGAGGTATCTCATATAATTTTATTATTGAATATTTATGAATTAACAATTCTAATAAAAAATGATATTGTAAAGTAAAACCATTACCGAATTGGTAAATTATTAATCAGTGATTACATGAAATAAATAAAATCAAATGAACAATTTAATTTATTTAATATAAAGATATTCAGGACACTAAATATAAAAAGGGTATTATATATACATTATTAAATTGGATACATGTATAACAAAACATAGGTCCCAATGAAGACAATTTCAGATTATAAACTCTTACCTCATGTGAGACTTTCTTCGTATGTCCTATAGAGTCATGTATAATATATTTAAGTTTATTATAATTATATTTTAGAACCATATAAATGCCCATAATTCCATATATGGTGAAATTATTATATTTCAAATCATATTTATTAATAATTATTTTTTAAAATCATCATTTCGGGTGTTAATTATTTGGGTTTTCAGGAATATTATGTTCACTGATTAAATTACTTGAACATTAATTCGTAATACATCATATATAAAATCATAATCATATAATAATTAACATATTTTATAATTATATTCTAGTTTATAATCATTCATATAGAGTAGTCTTCAATGTTGAATTACATCACTTTATGGAGAAAATAATTTGTATTTACGCACAACTGATGTTTCTGCTTTTTTTTATAGAAGTAAATAATGGTAAATAAAAATACAATGTTAAAATATTTTTATTATATAATAAAAATAATATATTTACATTAAATCCATAATAATAAAAATTTATGAATGATTATGATGGAATATGAGTCATATCTTTACTTGGAGGCAGTAGTGCACACATACACAAAGTATTTAGTTTCATTTACCATTTGATTGAAAGGAGGAGGGAAATGGTTCTGGAATCATCATAATAACATCTTAGTATATTTATGATACATAATTAATCATGTTATTATGGATACAATTTGATTATATAATTTTAATTTATAAATACAATTGAATGTGTTCAGAAAAGATTTCTACCTCTTAATTGAGAGACCTCCTTTCGTTTAAACATTATTCATGAAAGACATGTCTTAGAAGAATAAATATATATCTAACATTAATTTTAGACTTATGTGAGGGTTTTAGACTAGTTATTATATATTTTATAATGAATAAATTTATTGAATAATAAATGAGAAGTGGTTCCCTTTTATAAGTGAGGGGAGGGACACACATAAAAATACATAATTATTTTAGTAATGTATGATTACTTTCCTAAGAAATTTTATCCAAATGAAAAGTAATTTGATGTTATGTTGAAATAAATTTTAAATATATTCATTCAATAATAATAATAATAAATCATTATATGGCATTCAAACCCTAACCTCTTTGTTTGAACCCCAATAATGTCGTTTTAACAATAACTCTGGTAACAAAATTTACTTTTTCTTCTATTCGCTTTAAAAAAATATTAACTTAACCCGAATAAATTATATTAGTTATTATGATTCCAAATATTGAATCCATTTATTCATATTAATTTTTTAAAATTTAAATAATTTAATTATACATAGGCATTTAAAAGGTAATGATAACTCAATTTCGAACAAGGAAATTTTAAACATAAAAAAAAGTTTACATACACTTCATGCCTTGTTAAAATTAAAAAATTAATTATTAAATATTTTATATGAATATATAATCCATCAAATTAATTAAAAAATTTAACAAATAGAGATTTATTAAATTCATTAACATAAAAACACATCACAATCGTATTTGTGTAATAAAAATGTGTTTTTATCCCAAATTTAACTTTTATTAAATGAATGTATAATAATTATAAATATGAAATTAATAAAATTATTAATAATTAAATTTTTATTTTGTAACTTTAGGAACAAATTCAACAGAAAAGATTACTTTAAAAGAAAATATAGTATAATTGTATAGAAATGATTATTTTAACAATTCAGTGAGCAATACGTCTTCTTAATAATATTTAAAAAATTCATCCTTAGATAATATTGAAATTATATAATTAGAATCTAATCATACATAGGTATCATGCATTAGTATATGAATAATAATATTATTCAAAAAATAATAGCAGAAATAGCGTAATTTATAAGTATATTTGGAGACTAGTTTCAAAATCATTTTTTTTACAAACCTTCAACATCTACCAAAAATATCATCCACATTTTTTTTGTACAAAAATGTAAAGACCCTTAAATTTCAAGGAAATTTTTTTCACATTTTTCTTTGGGATTTTACTATTACGCAGTTTCTGACGGCACCTAATTCCGAGGCCCGGTGTTCCCGTAATCACTTTCTGATGTTTTGCTCCGGCACGTTCAGTGAACGAACGAGCGGGTTTTTTCTAACTTTTGAACTGATGCTTGGAATTGAAATCTGATGGCACCGATTAAATCCCAGCGCCGGTAATTGCTTAGGAAAACCTTTTCTAGAGTTGCATTTTCTCGGGTGAAGTTATTAAACAAAATGGGTTAACCAAAGAATAAAATAGAAACTTGTGCTACAATTTTTATTTCTTTTCTAAGTAGTGATAACCTAGGCATGTTGGCTGGAGTGGGACCCACTACATACTAACTCCACTAGGTAGGATATTATTAATGTGGGGCCCACACAAGCCCCACCCCTTCAAATCCCTTAAAACCTCCCACATGCACTTAATTTTGTAACACACCCACACCCCAATTTATTGGCAAGTCAACACTCAAAAATTAACATGAATATTAAACGCTCTTAAACTAAGTAAATAAATTCAATGAGATCTTTTTGAATTTCAAATTAATGGATTGCCTGTGTTAATAAAATAGGGAAATGAATTATTTTATTGGGGGGCTGATTCGTTGTGCGGAAAAGAAGGAGAGGACTCTTGCACTCTGAAGAACATCTCCTTCCTTATCGAAGAACGTAAAGAACACCAAGGCTTCGACGAAGAACGTCGTCTCATCTTTGCATCTTCTGTCCGTGTCGATGGAAGAGAGATGCCACAACCTTCATCGGGCGAACACCGACGACGCTTACGGAGCCTCGTCCCACGACGCCGTCTTCCAGGATGTCTTTCTATAGCGATGAACCTCGATCGATGACTTCTTCAAGGTAGGGTTTTTAATTATGTATGATTTAATTCCCTTGTTTCTTTTTTTCTAAAGAAAAAAAGGAACGAGGATCAACTTATTATCATGTTGATCCGTGAATGATTTATTTGCGTGTTGGGAATTTTGGGTATGCTTCGAATTTTTTTAAACAGATCGTGGAATGATTTGATTCAATTTTTTTAAATAAAATTGTTTGTTTGCACTTTATAAACCATGTGTCATCTTGGTTTATTGATAAAGCCTAACGCGGAGGGCACAGGCCGAACAAACATGGCCCGAACATGCTCCGCAGATTGTTGTCTATTTGTGAATTGACGGCGACAAGGAAATGGGGCCGCATAGGCAATTTGAAGACTCCACTGTTTGTTTAACTGATGTGCGGATCGACGGGAGATGAGGGAAAGGGCCACAGAGGTGATTTGAAACCTCCGTAGTGAATATCGTGTCCCGGGAAGACCATAGACGCAGACGGAAGCCGAAATGGACCACCCGTGCGAGTCTGGTGGTCGGTGGAGAGCGGCGGCAGCAGATCGGAACGGCTTTGCAATTCCGGGTTTTGGGGGAGGGCGTAGCATTACGCCACACCGTTTCAATCAAAGGGGGGAACCAGCTCCCCCCCCCACCCCATTTCCCGCTCGACCGAAATGGCCGAGCTGACTGGCCACGCGGGCCGTGCCCGCCTAGGCCGCACCGGGGCGGGCCTCCTGGGCCAGGCCGGGCCGCCTGCGCTGTGCCGGGCCAGGACAGGACACGCCCTAATGGGCCAAACACGGACCTTGGTCGGGTCGACTTGGTTCGGGCCGACCCAGGGGGTCTCGGACCGGGTTGGTCCGGGCCCAAAACCCCCTAAAAACGGACATGTTCGTTCAGACATCTGTATCATGATTTATGGACCTCCGATCGCCGAACCGTCAGTTGCGATGCGATTCATGGATCGAGATGGTCGTTTCGGTTATTACACTAAAGGTTTCAAAGAACCTTGTGTATGGCCGGGTTGGTTCGAACACGAAACCAACCGGGCCCTCAGACCAGAAACGCTTATAACTTGAGCTTCAGACATCCGTTTGACGTTCTGTCGACTTTGTTGGTTTCCTATTAGTGAGACTGACCTTTTGGCTTACTCCGCACGATTTTTGGATGTAGTTGGAGTACGGTCGGGTTGGTTTTGACTTAAAAACCAATAAGGCCCCTCGAAAGAAAAAAGCCAATAACTCTCAGACCAGGCGTCTGATTGACGCTTCGTCTGTCGCGTTGTGTTCCTATTGACATGAGGAACTTTGCGATAAATAAAATCTAGTCCACGTGACAGTTTTTGTATAGACCTCTTGGCTCGTGGAGCGAACTCTCCCGGAACGAGCATAGTATGTGCGGAAATCCTAGAGCTGGCTGGGACTTGATGACTGTTGATCGATCAACTCAGAGTGTTTCGATAGCCCAGTGGGGAGCACTTGGTTGTAGCGGTAGACCCACGGAGGAGGAGCTCTTGGTTGTAGTGGAAGACCCACCGTACTCAACAGAAGGAGTACCACTGTAGGCTATGAGGGGGAGCGCTTGGTTGTAGCGGAAGACCCATGGTGGGATGCGCTTGGTTGTAGCAGCAGGCCCATAGTACTCAACAGGTGGAGTACTACAGCAGTCCAAGGTTAGTGAGAAGCTCTTGGTTGTAGCGGCAGGCCCACTGTACTCGATAGTGGAGGAGTTACCTAGCAGCTATGAGTTTGACGGTGAAGACTTTTGTACTGTAATACTTCGTGGGTTCGACGACGATGACAACCGTACTGGAATCCTCCGTGGGTTCGACAGTGTAGACTATCGTACTGGAATCCTCTGTGGGTTCGACGATGATGACAACCATACTGGAATCCTCCTTTGGTTCGGCGGTGACGACTACAGAAATTGTATCCAATTTGGGTCCGACAATATTGACCTCTGTTGTAGTATCCTATATGGGTCTGACAGTTTAGCTGATCTAGTATCCTACGTGGGTCCCAGATAGATGAATCAGTGGCTACATCTGATCATCTCTCTCACCTTACGAAGATGTATAACTGTGTGAGCTAAGTCTTGAAATTCAATCATTATCTTCGATATGATTGACTTGCTTCCTATGTGGATTGTGTTGTTCTTTCCTATGTGGATTGGGTTGTACTATCCTGTGTGGACGTGATCGAACATGGGCTCGGATGTTGGAGATGAACTAGAATTGATGACATAGGTATATGTATCGGAATATACCTAAGTAGTGTTGGATGTTACTTCATGATTGTATATTTATTTTGTGGATTATTCTTTGTGGATTTTGGGAGACCTTCGGGGGTCTCAGGGTCCCTACTGAGTAGCGTATACTCACCTGTGCATGGGCTATGCCCGCACTACGTTGTGTTGGATACACACGACGGATAACGTTGATCGTGGTTGAGGCTTGTGGAGCATGTCAGTACCTGGAGGTGGACCGCTGGGCATGACGTACACAGAGTGGACGGATGGACTTGAGGAGATGAGGAGGCTATCTGTACCCACTCTTCAGATGGGATTTCCAGTGGACGGATCGACAATGCTTCTTTACTTTCATTTGTTATACTATCTTTCCAATTGTACTTTACATTCAGTTTGGGTTTCTATTCTAGCCCATTTACTTTCCACACTTACTTTGTACTCCATTTACATATTGTTTCATTCTGCTGGCTTACTCTGTGGTGTTTGTTTACTTATAAAGGCAATGCCTTCCCCTTTTTGTCATGATTTACGCCTTGGTGCTAGTCGCCAGCCCCTGGCCTATGGGAGGCGGGCTTGGGTTAGTCACGACACGGATCCCGAGGACGGGTCATGACAAATTTGTATCAGAGGGAGGATCAATTCTACCACAGAACCCAAGAATCTGATCTTTCTTCTATGTGAAGAAATAGTATAAAGGGTATTGAGTGTGGTTATCAGTCCAGGGTGTCCAGTGTTGGTGCGGCGGCTGACGTATCCGTACACCAGGACTCGGACTTCTTATTAATGACTCAGTGCACGAAAACATTGATTGCATGTGTGTTTCAAAAGTTCTCTATGAGATTACCTTGTGTCAGATCACCAGGTATACAGTTTTGACCGTGGAGCACCTGTTTCTTTTTAGGATTTCCCCACGATTGTAGCCAGCTAGGGTTCCGAGCTTTGTGCGAGACGACATCCCACCGAGCGACGAGGCCTCGGTGCAGCGCCCTTTTACAGCGGGGGCACCGATGGTACCTCTACCGCCGAGCCACCGATGCCACCATCCCCAGCCAAAGATGGTGCACGTCACCTTAGTGCATTGCATGATTTTCAGCGTTACAGACCGCCCAGGTTATGTGGGAAGACGAACCCTCAGGCAGCTGAGGATTGGATGGAGGATGTAGTTAGAGTTTTCAGGTTAGTGGGGACACCATCTAACCTCATGGTGATCCTTGCAGCGAGTCTCCTGCACGAGGTAGTAGGAAGATGGTGGAGCTTGATGCTCCAAGTTCACGACGAGGCATCTCTCCTCTGGACAGACATTGAGAGCCTCTTCCACTCAGAGTTCGTCCCAGCCACCCTCCGGGTGGTGTGCATACAGAAGCTACTATAACTACAGCAGGGTAGCATGGCGGTCGCCCAGTACTCGGAGATATTGACCAATCTCTCGCGATATTCGACAGACATGGTACGAGACCCGTTCATCAGGGCCCAAACCTTTGAGCAAGGGCTCAGGTGAGAGATTAGAGCTTCAATTGTTTCTCACAACATCCCGACGCAGACATGGTTGTTGGAGCGATCCCTCTTAGCAGAGAGTTTCCTTGCAGAGCAGTCTCCAATAGCAGGACCCACCACTAGCTGACAGGCATCCGAGTCTTCTGTAGCGGGCAGTAGACAGATGACTCAGAGGTCCAAGAGGACCAGACCTATAGGTGATTGACCGCATGACAGAAGATTGTGTGTGTGAGGCACCTGAGGTGGAGAACGACTTACCAGGAGCGGACAGTGTTACTCCTGTGGCAGGGTTGGTCACATGGCTTGTGACTATCCGGCCCGCCATACAGATGACCAGCAGATAAACGAAGGACCTCCCAGGCAGAGGCAGAGGTTTGATCGGGGCGGATCGCAAGGAGCAGGAGACCGAGGGAGGGGAGCTGGCCGTGCAGCTGGAGGTGGACGACGCTTTGAGGTGTTGCCACCACCACCCCTAGAATGTCACCCCGACCATAGGGAACATGTGGACATGATAGAGCGCATCTTCAGGCAGTTGAGGTATTTGACTATGGAGCTCCGGAATCTAGTGGACATGATCGAAACTAGTTCCAGGCATGGAGGCCTTTATTGTTGGTGATTTTTTTCTTTCTTTTTGTTGATGTTGTGGTTGTACGTGTCTTTGTACTTTGAGCTGTAGTAATAAAAGACACCTTTCTTATGGAGTTTAGTTTATCATCCTCCCTTTATGTTGTTACTAAGAGGTTCTGGTTTAAAAACCATTGATGTGAACCTCACTATTGAGATACCTACCGGAGGAGACCCACTGACCACACACTGATGCCGATAGTGTGACTCAACCCTTGGAGGCGAGATTAATGGTTGGATCTATTGTTAGTAGCATCGAGGCCTTATGACGTCATCCTTGGTATGGATTAGTATCATCTATATCGAGATTGACTGTATTAGGAAAAGAACATGGTTCATCCAGGGGATGAGAACGGATTTCTCTTATCGGCAAAGAAGAAATCTTAGCAGCTCTTGTAGGACCAGAGAAGGTCCAATTCATCCATGAGTGGATGAGGACAGCTCAGAGCCAACAAAAGGCTTATGGTGACAGGAGGCATAGACTGCTAGAGTTTGTGGATGGAGACCACGTCTTCTTATGGATCTCACCTCGACGTGGATTACGATGATTTGGCCAGGGTGGAAAGTTATCTTTGCGCTTTATCAAACCATTCCATGTTCTCAGCAGGATAGGCGAGGTGGCTTACCATCTGGCTCTACCACCTTAGTTGCACTGGGTGTACGATGTCTTCCACGTATCTCAGCTGAGGAGATACGTGCACGACCCGACGCATGTCATCGACCATGGGGAGTTGGACATTGACGATGGGGAAACTTTTTCGGAGGTCCTGGTGGAGATATAGGATCAATAGGAGCGGGTCCTATGTGGGAGGTTGATTCCTCTAGTGCGGACCAGATGGCAGCACAGGGACGTCCAGGAGAGAACTTGGGAGTGGGAGGCTCAGATGTGTGCTCAGTATCCTCTTTTGTATCCCTAGTTTGTGATGTATCTTTACGGGGGCGTAAATCCCTGAGGTGGGAGTAATGTAATGACCTATAAATATCACGGGATATTTTTTCTTAATTTTCTTTGAGATTTTACTAGTACGTTGATTCTTCACAGCACCTGATTTCGAGGCCCGGTGTGCTTGGAATCATTTTTCAAAGATTTGCTCAGATATGTTCAGTGAACGAATGAGTGAGTTTATTCTAACATTTGAACCGGTACTCGGAATTGAAATCTGAGGGCCCCGATGAAATCACAGCACCAGTAATTGCTTATTAACACCTTTTCTAGAGTTCAGTTTTCTCAGGTGAGTTTATTAAACAAAATGGGTTAACAAAAGAATGAAATAAAAACATGTTATACAATTTTTATTTCATTTCCACGTAGTGATAACCTAGGAATAGTGGTTAGAGTGGGACCCACTACATCCTAACTCCACCAGTTAGGATATTAGTGAAGTGGGGCCCACATGAGCCCCACCCCTTTAAAGCCCTTAAAACCTCCCACATGCACTTAATTTTGTAACTCACCCACACCCCAATTTATTGGCAAGTCAACCCTCAAAATTTAACTTGAATATTAAACGCTCTTAAATTAAGTAAATTAATTTAATGAGATCTTTTTGAATTTCAAATTAATGGCTTGTATGTGTTAATAAAATAAGGCAATGACTTATTTTATTGGGGCGTTGATTCGTTGTGCGGAAAAGAAGGAGAGGACTCTTTCACTCTTAAGAACATCTCCTTCCTCGTCGTAGAACGGAAAGAACACTGAAGCTTTGATGAAGAACTTTGTCTCATCTTTGCATCTTATTTCCACATCGAAGGAAGCAAGATGCCACATCCTTCATCGGGCGAACACCGATGACGCTTACGGAGCCTCATCCAGCGAAGCCGTCTTCCATGACGCCTTTTCCCACGACGAATCTCGATCGACTACTTCTTCAGGGTAGAGTTTTTAATTAAGTATGATTTAATTCCCTTATTACTTTCATTATAAAGAAAAATAAAAAACACGGAACAACTATTATCACGTTGATCTGTGAATGATTTATTTTCGGGTTGGGAATTTTTGGTATGCTTAGATTTTTTTTAAAGAGATCGTGGAATGATTTGACTAACATTTTTATAAATAAAATTGACTTTTTTCTCTTTATAAACCCTATGTAATCTTGGTTTATTGATAATGCCTAACGCGGAGGGCACGGGCCGAACAAACACGACCTGACCACCCTCCGCAGATTGTTGTCTATGTGTGAATTGACAGAGACAAGGAAACGGGGCCGCAGAGGCGATTTGAAACCTCTGCAGTGATGATCGAGTCCCGGGAAGACCTTAGACGCAGACGGTAGTCGAAACGGACCCCCCGTGCAAGTCCAGTGGTCCCCAGAGAGCGGCGGCGGTGCACTGCCGGAGGAGACCGCTGTGGCTCAGCTGCGGTGGGCCTGAATGGATTTGTCATTCCGTGTTATGGGGGAGGGCGTGGCATTACGCCATGTCATTTCAATCAAGGGGGGAGCCAGTGCCTCCCCCCCACCCCCCCGTTTCCCGCTCAGCCGAAATGGCCGAGGTGACCGGCCACGCGGGCCGCGCCCGCCCATGCATGACCGGCCGCAGTGGTTCGGGCCGCGCCAGCCGGGCCGAGCTGCGCCCTAATGGGCCGGACAAGGACCTGGGTCGGGTCATCCCGGTTCAGGCCGACCCAGGGGGTCTCGGACTGGGTCGGTCCGGGCCAAAAACCCCCTAAAAACAGACATGTTCGTTCAAACGTCTGTATCGTGGGTTACGGACCTCCGATCGACGCACCGTCAGTTGCGATTCGATCCTTGGATCAATACAGTCGTTTTAGTATATTACAGTCAAGTTTTCGGAGAACCTTGGGTATGGACGGGTAGTTTCGAACATGAAACCAACCGGGCCCTCAGAGCAGAAACACATATAACTTGAGCTTGGGACGTCCATTTGACGTGTTGTTGGATTTTTTGGTTTCCACTTAGTGAGACGGACCTTTTGGCTAACTCTGCTCGATGTTTGGATGCAGTTGGATTACGGGCAGGTTGGCTTTGACTTAAAAACCAACCGAGCCCCTGGAACGAAATAGCCAATAACTCTCAGACCGAGCATCTGATTGACGTGTCGTCTGTCGTGTTGTGTTCCTATTGACATGACGAAACATAGCGATACATCAAATCTGGTCTACGTGACAATTGATGTATCGACCACTTGGCTCATGCAGCGGACCCTCCCGGAACGAGCGTGCTAGGTGCGAAGATTATAAAATGAAGGGATTAGAAAAACAATTCATTCTTTTTTAAGAATATTCATTTGAAATCATTAATACACAGAGATTAGAAAATGAAGGGATATAATTTATTTTCACGACATACACAATTATAAAACAATTCCTTCTTTTTTAAAATATATTTCATAATATTTCATCATCTGGAGAATAAAAAAATAATGAATATAGATTATGAGATTTTATCGTGAAACACTTTCAACCATTGTAGCATTAAATCAAAATCCCCACAAAAGATAGATTATTAAATGGACATATAAATCCTGATAAATTTCATTAAATTATTTATAAAATTTATTCATTGGTAGTACATACCTGACTTCAAAAAACATGTGGTTATTATGGAATGTGTCTAATAGTAGTAAAAATTGAGACAGAAATCACTTAACATAAATGTCATGAACCGAATCTGGTCTCCACTAATATAAGCACAAAATCCAGAACATGACAGTCCCTGAAGGGCATTCCATATCCCCACAAGATGGAATAAGTTCCCGAGTATCATTAATTTATGTTTGGGAATGATTTACATGATTATGATAACATAAATCATTAAAAACATTCAATAATAAGAATATGAAATTTCCTTGCCTAAAAAGACATAATAAAAACCCCGAATGGAATACATGGTTTTAATTAGGTTAAAAGGGGTCCAAATATAAATAAAAATATGATCAATTCCACCACAATTACTCCACATGAAAAGGGGCCATCACCCCCAGAGCCGTCTCCACAACACCGCACCATAGGAGGGGACTAACCACCCGAACCACATTCACCTGAGGCCTTGACAGTACATGTGTCCAAAATAATAATGTATAATTACACCCAAGATGTGTAAGTAGGTTTTTAGACTAATTCCAATAGGATACCACCCAATGATTCCAATGATCAAGTAATACAAGGTAAAAATTAAAGAAATTTTAATATGCAAAGAAAAGCGATGAAAAATTCCATGAAATAAAACATTCAATAGAAAATATTTATCAATATAAAACAACTATAATGTTACCTCAATTAAATAGTAATGTTATATAATATAATATACTTCAAAATATATGATAATAAAAGGTTAAATACTACAAATCCAATGAAAAATGATATCAGGAACACCCCAAGACACTTGATAGTCTCAG
This sequence comes from Viscum album, assembly GCA_963277665.1. Taxonomy (NCBI): domain Eukaryota; kingdom Viridiplantae; phylum Streptophyta; class Magnoliopsida; order Santalales; family Viscaceae; genus Viscum; species Viscum album. The sequence goes on from OY728152.1 coordinate 1,774,336,699, forward strand.
GCCCCATAATCCTCGTACCTCGGTGTAAATAAACCATTGTAAAATCCATTTTTGTGCACATTCCAATAGTAGGGAAAAAACATAACCAATTCGTCCCAAATAATCATCCATATAGTTTAGTTATAGTTTTTATATTCCAAAATATATGGGAAACTGAGACAAACCCCTTCTGGTCCAATAGTCGTACTTGTACAAATCTACCGAACCTAGGTACCCAGGCTTACCCCTCTGTGATCAAACAATTTCTGCATTAAACAAAAATCCATTTTCATATAAAAACACTATTTTTCACATACAATCAGTACAGTAGCTATACACAATTTAATCCACATAAAACACACAATAAACACTTTTATTTTTAATAAAACGATTCTTTAAAAATCCTGAATTGATAGGCACCCAAAACTCATTGAGATCACCACTTTTCATACCATGTTCATACTAAAAATTCAAAAAAATAGAAATTTTAGCCCATATTATTTTCAAAAAAACCATCATATCAATATTTAGGAAGACCCATGTGAACCGAGAAATGTTATCTTTGTAAAGACACAATATTTAAAAAAACTTTGCACTTAACGTTCACAAGTTCATCAAACCCCATTAAAACCAATATTCATAGAAACTAAAAAAAGGGTTTAACATTCAAAACAATATGTGAGTCCCTATTACATTTCAATAAAATCAACTAAGTATTTATAGGGAATACCCAATTGAACCATTAAAAAAATTTAGGAAAAAATTACCATTTTACCATAAAATTTGCACTTAAATTCATTTGCATTAAAAACTCCTCTATAACTAGTTTTTGCAGAAATAATATAATTAAATTAACATTTAAATATCATAAACACAACATAGAAATTCACAAAAATTGAAGACACATGGAATCAACTACCAAATTAATGAAAACTGTTGAATCCTTTGTGTGAAAAATAAAATCACACCACCATCGCACCAAGAGGGACCTAGATAAAGCCTATAACCTTAATAATATACCATGAAATCCATATAAATCCTAGTTTTGAATCCAAAATTTCACGAAATTAGAAATATCCCGAATAAATAGAATAAACCCTTCGAAAAATGGTCGAAACCCCTAAGCACATAGGAGGAAGAATGAAAGAGACCCACTTACTTGAGGGATATTGAAGAAATAACCTCCAAATACACTAGTATCTGAATATAAAAACATCAAAAAATTCATGTGTTGTTTGAATAAGTCCGATATGTAATTTGTGAACTGAAATGGGGGTAAAAGAGTAAGAATTGAATGATTTAGGAAGGAATGACTTTACCTCTTCAAATATGGACGATTTGAAAAACCTTAAGAATGTATTCCTTAATTATCTATTCATAATAGATTAAAAGATGGGATAAATGTAATGGGTACTCTCTTAAGGATGTTGTATTAGTTATGGAGGAGTAATCACTTAAATAGAGTAAATAATGTTTATGTTATTAAATAACCAAAATTCATTTTTTAAACTGGAAATGTTCTTCCGGGCAGGCCTAATCCCATAAATAAAAACCAAAATCATCTATGTTTATGGATTCCTAAATGGTCCAAATTAATTTTTTCGTCTTTATATGTAAAGGTATGAGAATTAGAAATTATAATTGATTTAAAATGTTGAAGAACTAAGGAGTTATAAGGGAAACAATATTTATTGTTAATTCTGGAATTGGGCTCATGGTTTGGCCCAAATCATGAAAACTCACCCATTCTGCTAAAAATTAATGGGAAACCATGAAAAAAAGATATAATGGAAATTAAATTGAAAATATTTATAAAATAAGTAATATATGTGACAAATCTACCCTACATGAAAGACTTTCTGCCTCATAATGTCAACATAATGTTTGATCAGAAAACAAGAACGAGTATTCTTCCTCATCCTGTGACTTCTGTTCCCAAGACTCATGTCTATCATTCCCATAATTACAAATAACTCAGACCAGTGGAATTGACATTCATCGATGTACCTTTTCTTTAGATCAACTATTCTCAACAACTACTCAAAAAAATCTATATTGGGCTCTATATCCAACTCCTCCCAATTCAATCAATGGGATTGATTCGGGTAGTAGTTATTCAAATGAGGGAAATGGAAGATTTCCAGAATGGATTTCAACTAATATGGTAAGGCCAACATATATTCCACCTTTCCAATAATCTCAGTGATCTCAAAAGTTTCGGTAAACCATGGAATCATATTTCCTTTCATTCACAATTGACGATGGACCAGACGAGGGTCCAATTTTAAGAATATTATGTCACTCATAAAAAACTATAGGTCTCGATGAATCTGGTTAGCATATGATTTATGGCAACAATGAGCTATAAATAATCACTACCTGACCAACTTGACCTTCTCAAATGTCTCCCGCACCAGACTCGGCCCCATCAGTGATGTCTCACCTACATCATCCCAATATCTTGGGGACCGATAGGACCGAATGTCGAGCGCCTCAAAAGAATTCATTCGAATTGAGGATTGGTAACTGTTATTATAATTAAACTCAACCAACACAAAGTGAATATCCCAGTATCCTCCAATGTTCATAACACATGCATGAATCATGTCATCCATAATCTAATTCCCCCCCCCCCCCTCTGTCAGACCATCCATCTGTGGGTGGTATGTTGTGTTAATCATAATCTGAGACCCCAAGGCCTTCTAAAGTCCTTCTCGAAATAGAAATGTTATGAGGGGTATCTATCTAGGACAACTGCTGAAGACACACCATGGAGTCTCACCACTCTTGAAGATAAAAATAGCCTAACTCATCCACATTAGTTGTATCTTTGATCAGAATGAAGTGGTCTGATTTGGTTAGATTCTCAATAACCATCTGTGTGGCATTTTTACCTCGAGTTGTGTGAGGAATTCCAACAATGAAGTCCATGGAAACCTCATACCACTTCCACGTAAGAATGGGTAATGGATGGAGAAAACCGAAGGACCTCAGATTCTCTACATTCACATGTTAGAATTTCTAACACCTCAAAACAATGTCTGCTTTGGCTCATAACATACATAACCACCAATACTATCATAGTACATCATATTACATCTTGGTGGCACTCAAATGGATATCCCACTAAGACTGGTGGCTATCCTCCATCACAAACTTCCATAGAGACAATGACACTACATATTATCCCTTGAAGCATAAGATTTCCTCTAGATATGATGACCAATCAGAGTATGTCTCCCCACCATGAAGAAACTTTCTTGACTGTTGAAAAAACTCATTACTAGGATTCTCCCGCTAAATCATCTCCTAATGAGAAGAAGTCAATAGAACACGCAACATGAACGCACCTTCACTATGATCCCTGGTCTCGATATGCATTTGAGGAAAAAGTGCCATCAATGTACACTCATCACTGGACTTCCTCAATACCTGCATAGAAACACTTTTTCACAAGGCATCATCCACCACGTTACACTTGTCTGGGGTATATAAAAGGACAATTTGAAACCCCTACAAGTACTCGATCCAACAAAGTGGCTTGAAGAAGTGGTCCTTCTTTGAGATTATATAGGAAACTCATTTGTGATCAGAGTAGACAAAATATTCTCACCAAAGTGGTAGTGACGCAAAATCATCAATGCATGTATCCCAGCTGCTAACTCCAAGTCACATAACTAGTAATTCTTTTTGTGTGGTCAGAGATCGAGAGATCCATACACCACCACACAATCATCCAGCATAATCCTACACTCAAGACCCATACCTAAAGAATCACAATAAAATAAATACCCCATTATGGACTCATGAAAAATTAGCACGAGAGTAGTATTTAACTACCCCTTCATCTCCTCGAAGGATTCCTAACATTCGAGGGCCCATAAAAACTTCAAACCTTTTTGGGTGAGTGCGTTCATCAGTGAAGCGAGCCGAGTGAAATCTTGAATGAATCATATGTAATAACTAGTCAGTCCAAGGAACATCTGATCTTGAAAAAATTCTTCTAATGCCTTAATGACATAACTGCACTAATCTTCTCAAGGTCTAATGAAACCTCATGCTCCGTGTAAGGACGCGAAAATTTCATGGAAATTTTTTTCTTAATTTATTTTGAATTTTACGAGTGTGAAGTTTTAGACGGCACCTGATTCTGAGGCCCGATGTTCCCAGAATCAATTTTCGAAGATTAGCTCGGGTACGTTTAGTAAATGAACGAGTGGGTTTTTCTATCATTTGAAACAGTGCTCAAAATTGAAATTTGAGGGGAACGATGAACTCGCAGTGCTAGTAATTGCTTAAGGGGACCATTGTCGTAGTTGCGTTTGCACGGGTGGAGAAGTCATTAATTGTGGATTAAATGAGGAATGAATAAAATTGTGAAACAATTTTTTTTATATCTAAAGTGGTTTAATCCTACATTGGGGAGTTAGGGTGGGACCCACAAGCACCTAACTACCCCATGTGAGGATAATAGTGAGGTGGGTCCCACATGAGCCCAAACCTCTCACATTCCCTTAACTCCCTCTGAACTCCCCATACCCCCTTTGAATTCCCCATAACTCACCCCTTGTTTAATGCATGAAACTCCACTCATTTGTTGGAGTGGAGCCTCTCCACCTTCTATCTCTCTCACACCACTTAATATTTTTCCAACCATTCAATTAATTCATATGTTTGAATTAAATTCAATTATCATGACAAGTTGTTAAAATGGGGGAAAGCTCATTTTAATACTGGGTTGGGAAAATATTGTGAGGGAAATTCTTGGAGAATTTAGAAAAGCTCCCTCCTTCCAACGAAGAACGTTCTTCATGAAGAAAAATGCCTCTTCAATGAAGAACGCCTCCAATGAAGAACGTGAAGTCACTGACGACATTCCTTCTCTTCTTCTTCCTCCATGTCAAGGGAGGACACACCACCATGGGGAATGTTGCCATTGATGATGAATCTTCCTCTGACGTCAACAAAATTGGCACCGATCTTCTGTGATGTCTAATCATCGCGACGCTTGCCTCTTTCCGCGGCTCGACGGCGTGCGACGTTTTTGCGAGGTAGGGGAATTTTGCTTATTTCTCATTTGAGTGGTTTTATCTCTTAAGAATGATCGTTTATTTATATGATGTGTGTATAATACATTCTTCAATAAATTATACCCATATCATTGTTGAAAGCATGTGTCTGATTTATTGCCAATTGATAACGCCTAACGTGGAGGGCACGAGCTAACGAACAAGCCCATACCATCCGTAGATTGTTTGACTATGCGTGGATTGATGGAAAAAGATGTAAGGGACGAAATTGTCGTTTGGAAGCCATCGTAGTGAAGAACGTGTCTCGAGAGAGCCGATGGCGTAGACGGTGGGAAAAACAGACCACCAGAGCGCATCTTGTGGTCCACAGAAGATGCTGCAGGCGTGCCGCACCGGCACGGCGGTGTCGAAGATAGAAGGCGGTGGTCGACGACGACCTGTCGCATGGAGGCGGCGGCACCCCAGCGTGCCACTGGTGTCAATCAATGGTGAGGGGAAGCGCCCCCCGCTCCGCAGCGCAACGCTCGGCCACTTTGTCGAGCCGCAGGGCCAGGCCGCCTGCGCCGGGTCGGGCCGTGCCTAGATGGGCCGGGCCGGGCCACGCCCAATCAGGCCAGACCTGGACCCGATTTGGGTTGACCCGATTCAAGCCGACCTAGGGGGAGATGGGTCGGGTCGGACCGGGCCCAAACCCCCAATTTTCGGACTAGGTCCATTCAAACGCCTATATAATGGGCTACAGACCTCTGATCGACTCACCGTCGATTGCATAGGTATCCTTGGATTGAGAAGGTTGTTTTTTTATATTACACTAAAGGTTTAGGAAAACTTTGGGTATGGCCTGGTTGGTTTGATCACGAAACCAACCGGGCCCTCGGAGCGGAAACATTTATAACTTGAGGACCGTACGTCTGATTGACGTTTCATCGACTACGTTGTATTTATCTTGATGGGAAGGTTCTTTTGCATACTCCACTTGAGGTTTGGACACAGTTGGAGTACGGTCAGGTGGGTTTATCTTATAAACCAACTGGTCCCCTGGTACAGAAAAGCCGATAACGTTCGGACCGGACATCCGTTTGACGAACCGTCAGCGACATTGGTAAAATCATTGAGATACAGTTCCTTTGAGTATACAACATGAGATTTCGGGGTAACAGTTGAGATATGGTCGTGTTGGTTCATACACAAAACCAATAGATCCCCTAGAACTAAAAGGCTAATAACACACAGATCGGGCGTCTGATTGACGCGCCGTCTGTTGCACTGAGACCCCTATGACAAGGCAGCCATTTGAGATACTTCCATGGGAGAATAAATGACACATGGAAGTATCGACCAGTATCTCGTGGAGTGGACTCTCCCAGAGATGAGCGTACGGATTGCTGAGACCTAGTAGCTGACTGAGACATGATGACTGCTGATTGATCGACTCGGTGTGATTCAGATTACCCAATGGGGTGCGCTTGGTTGTAGTAGTAGACCCATGGTGGAGGAGATATAGGTTGTAGTGGCACACCCATGGTACTCGACATAATTATTACCTCTATAGGCTATGAGGGGGTGCGCTTGGTTGTAGCGGCATACCCATGGTGGGAAGCACTTGGTTATAGCAGCAGGCCAACAGTACTCGACAGGTGGAGTACTTCAGCAGTCCAAGGGTAGTGGGAAGCACATAGTTGTAGCAACAGGCCCACAGTACTTGACAGGTGGAGTAATTCAGCAGTCCAAGGTTAGTGGGAAGTGCTTGGTTGTAGTGGCGGGCCCACTGTACTCGACAGAGGAGGAGTTTTCAAGGAGATTTGGTTTTGACATCATGAATAAAATCAGGGTTTGAGCTGAGTCAATGAACTTGGTGTTTACCTCATGATTGAGATGGGCCAATTTATAATGTACGCATATTCATGGGAATATACCTAAGTACTGGTTATACTTTGATTTCAAAACCTTTGTGTTCCCTCAGGATTGAGATGGGTTACTAGATATCTTAGGTATAAGTATGGGCTTATACCTAAGTAAGGGTTATCTGTTGAGATCCTTCATTGTGGCTATCCTTGTGGGATTTAGTGATATTTTAGGGTCTCAGGATCCCTACTGAGTATTTTTATACTCACCCCTGCATAGGCTATGCCTGCACCTTGTTGTATTGGATGCAGACGACAGACAGTGTTGATAGAGACCGAGTGTATGAGGACTAGATGGTACCCGAAGGTGGACCTCATGACGAGACAGTACCCGGAGGTGAACCTCAGGACGAGAATGTACCCAGAGGTGTACTTCATGACGATATGGTACTCAGAGGAGGTTAGTGGTAGAGAGATTTGAGGAGGCTATCTGTACCAACCCTTCAGGTAGGATCTGAGATGGATGACCCCGGAGTTGCTTCTATCTTCCAGCTATTTGTCTTTTCTATTTTACATTAGTTCAGTTGTAGTTGTACTTTTTAGTTGTGTTTGTATTATGGCCCATTTACCCTTCATCACGTTCTTTTGTACTTAGTGTATTTCTTCTTCTTATACTATGGTTGGATGTGTTTATGTTTTATAAAGGAAATGCCTTCCTAGTTATCAGGATTCACACTTTTGGTGCTAGTCACCAGCCCCTGGCCTATGGAAGGAGGGCTTAGGGTTGTCACGTCAAGGGCCCAGAGGACAGGTCCTGACAAATTGGTATTAGAGGAGTCGGTTCTACCATATAACATAGGACTCTGATATTTTCTTTCTTTGAAGCAATAGTGTTAAGGGTACTAAGTTTGGTTTTTAGTTCACGGAGTCCAGTGTTGATGTGGGCGGCAGACGTCTCCATACACCAGGACGCTGACATCTGATTTCAGACTCAGTGCACGAAAATACTAATTGTGTGTTTGTTATCATAATTTTCTTTTAAATCAGCTCAAACTAGTTCATCTCACCAGGTTTAGTCTTTGATCATGTCGCATCTGTTTCTTTCAGGATGCCTCCCTACGGACGAACAGGTAGAGCCCCGAGAGTTGTATGTACTGACAGGATGTCGAGCGACGAGGCCTCAGTACAGGGTCCTCATCCTATTGAGGCACCATTAGAGGCACCAGTGGTAATACCACCCGTTGGGCCACCGATGCCACCAGTCCCAATAGCCGGCGATGCACGCCGCTTGAGTGCACTGCACAAGTTCCAACACAAGAGGCCACCCATGTTCTGGGGAGAGATAGACCCACAGGCCGCAAAGGATTGGTTGGAGGCAGTGGTGAGAGTCTTCAGGCTAGTAGGGACGCTAGCATACTTTATGGTGATCCTTGTTGCCAGCCTCCTTCAGGCAGCAGTAGGCAGATGGTGGAGCCTGATGCTCCAAATGCACGATGAGGTGTCACTTCTATGGGAAGATATCGAGATCCTGTTCCAGGAAGAGTTTTTACCAGCCACCCTTCGAGCAGTGCGTATTCAAGAGCTACGACATCTACATCAGGGTAGCATGATGGTGGCATAGTACTCAGCAAGGTCCACAGACCTCTCGGGATACTCTACAGACATGGTAAGGGACCTGTTCATGAGGGCCTAGACCTTCGAGTAGGGGCTCATGTGAGAGACTAGAGCTTCAGTTGTCTCCTACAACATCCCGACGCAGACGAGGCTGTTAGAGTGATCCCTCTTAGTGGAGAGTTTCCTTGATGAGCAGTCTCTAGTAGCGGGACCGACCACTAGCTGGCATGCTGCAGAATCTTCTATAGCTGGAAGTAGGTAGATGATGCAGAGGTCCAAGAGGACCATACCCATAGGTGGTCGACCTCATGACTCAAGATAGTGTGTGCGAGGCACCCGGGGTGGAGAACGACTTACCAGGAGTGGACAGTGTTACTCCTGCGGCGGGCTTGGTCACATGGAACGTGACTGTCCGACCCGCCATATAGATGATCTACAGATAAGCGAAGGACCTCCCATGTAGAGATAGAAGTTCGATCGAGGTAGACCACAAGGAGCAGGAGACCGAGGATGAGGAGTTTTCTGTGTAGTTGGAGGTGGAAGATGCTTCGAGGTGTTGCCACCACCACCTCCAGGAGGTCCACCCTGACCGCAGGGAACATAAGGATATGGGAGAGATCAGCTTCGGGCAGTCGAGGCATGCGAAAATGGAGCTTTGGAAGCCGGTGGACAGGAGAAAAACTAGTTCCAGGCATGGAGGCCTTTGTTCTTGGTGCTTCTACCTTCCTTTTTGTTGTTTTTTGTGGTTGAATGTGTCTTTGTACATTGAGCTGTAGTAATAAAAGACACATTTCTTTGTGACATTTACATTTTTTCCTTTTTGTATGGTTGATACTAAGAGGTTCCAGTTTAAAACAGTTGACTTGATCCTCACTTTTGAGATACCTACTAGAGGAGACCCAGTGAACACACACTGCTGCCGACAGTGTGACAAGACCCTTAGAGGCGAGAGTAATGGTTGGATCTCTAGGTAGTAGTATTGAGGCCTTATGACGTAGTCCATGGCATGAAATAGTACCATTCATGTCAGGATTGGCTGTATTAGGCGAAAAACATGGTTCATCGAGGAAATGAGACCAGATTTCTCTTTTCTGATGGGGGGAAATCCCATCAGCTCTTTGGTGGGATGTAGACAAAGTAGGGTGTAGAGGAGTTCTTACAATTGGCTAGTCTCACCCATTGTTCATCAAGCGAATGGTTTACAGTTCTCCCCATCTCAATAATCTCAGGTGTATTTTCTCTCAGAAGGACGTGAACCAGGGACATCGATGATGGCTTAAATTCTTCTAGGATTATGACTTTGAGAATGTTTACACTCCTGGAGAGGGGGACGTTGTAGCAGATGATCTTAGTAGGATATCGGGCATTCAGCTGTTAGGAGTGGAGAGACAGCAACTGGCCACATTTCAGATATCCTTTGTGGATAGTGATGGAGTCAGCATGTGTAAAACCAGAAATGGTCAGGCTATGACAGTGAAGGTGCAGATCATCCCGGAGCGGATAAAGATAGCACAGAGCAGACAGAAGTCCTATGCTGATAAGAGAGGAGACCATTGGAGTTCGAGGGTGACGACCACGTCATTATATGGATCTCACCTTGACGAAGTCTATAGAGATGGGACCTAGGTGGTAAGTTATCTCTGACATTCATCTGGCCTTTCCACCTCAATTGCACCGGGTGCACGACGTCATTCACGTATCTCAGCTGAGGAGATGTGTGCATGACCTATCAGTCATTATCGACCATGGAGTGATGGACATCGATGACCGGGCGACTTTCATGGGGTTCCAGTAGAGGTTGATGGTCGACATGAGTGGGTTCTACAATAATAGTTGATTCCTCTTGTGCGTTTTAATTGGAAGTATAGGAACCTCTAGGAGAGCACATGGGAGAAGGAGGCATAGATGCGTGCTCGATATCTCCTTTAGTTTACCTAGTTATGTTGTATCTGTATGGGTACGTAAAGCCCTGACGTTGGAGTAATGTAAAGACCCAAAAATTTCAAGGAAATTTTTTTCTTAATTTCTTTGGAATTTTAAGAGTGCACTGTTTCAGAAGACACCTGATTTCGAGACCCGGTGTGCCCGGAATCAATTTCTGAAGTTTAGCTTGGGTACGTCTAGTAAACGAATGAGCGGCTTGTTCTATCTTTTGAACCGGCGCTCGTAATTGAAATATAAGGGCACCGATGAACTCGCTGCACTGGTAATTGCTTAAGGGGACCTTTGCCGCGGTTGCGTTTTGACGGGTGGAGAAGTTAAAATTTGTGGGTTAAATGAGGAATGAATAAAATTTTGAAACGGTTTTATTTTTATATCTATGTTGGTTTTAACCTACATGGGGGAGTTAGGGTGGGACCTACAAGCACCTAACTACCCATGTAAGGATTAAAGTGAGGTGGGGCCCACACGAGCTCCAACCTTTTACATTCCCTTAACTCCCATTGAACTCACCATAACCCCTTTGAATTCCCCATTACTCACCGTATGTTTAATGCATGACAAATCCACTCATTTATTAGAGTAGAGCCTCTCCACCTTCTATCTCTCTCACATCGCTTAATATTTTTGCAACCATTAAATTAATTCATAAGATTGAACTAAATTGAATTAGCATGACAAGCTGTTAAACTAGGGGGAGGCACATTTTAATATTAGGTTGGGAAAATATTGTGGGGGGGAATTATTGGAGAATTTAGAAGATCTACCTCCTTCCAATGAAGAACGTTCTTGATGAAGAACAACACCTCTTCGACGAAGAACGCCTCCGACGGAGAACGTGAAGTCACCAACAACATGCCTTCTCTTCTTCTTCCTATGTGTCAAGGGAGGAGACACCACCGTGGGTAACGTCACCATCGACGACGGGTGACATCTTTACAAGGTAGGGGAATTTTGTTTATTTCTCATTTGAGTGGTTTTATCTCATGAGCATGAGTGTTTATTTATATGATGTTAGTATATTTTATTCTTTAATAAATTATACCCTTATAATTGTTGAAATAATGTGTTTGATTTATTTGAAAATGATAACGCCTAATGCGGAGGGCACATGAAAATGAACAAGCTCGGACCCTCCACAGATTGATTGATTGTGCGTGGATTGACGGGCGATGATGTACGAGACTGAAATGAAGTTTGGAAGTCTTCATAGTGAAAAATGTGTCCCGGGAGAGCCAATGGTGTAGACGGTGGAAAAAACGGACCAGCGGAGCGCGTCCAGTGGTCCGCGGAAGATGATGCAGCGCACCTCACCAGCACGGTGGCGCCAACGACAGGAGACGGCGGCGCCCCAGCGCACTGCCAATGTCAATCAATAGCATGGGGGCATCACCCCCCGCTCTAAGGTGAAATGCTCGACCGATTGGATGATCCGCAACCGGCCACTGGGCTGGGCCACCAGCTCCGGGCCGAATCCGGTTCGAGCCAACCCAGGGGGAGTTGGGTCGGGTCAGAGCGGGCCCAAACCCCCTATTTTCAGACCAGGTTCGTTCAAACGCCTCTATCATAGGCTACGGACCTCCTATCGACGCATCGTTAGTTGCGTAGGGATACTTGGATCGAGGAGATCATTTAAGTATATTATACTCAAGGTTTAGGCAAACATTGGGTATGACCGGTTTGTTCGAACACGAAACCAACCGGGCCCTCAGAGCGGAAACGCTTATAACTTGAGGATCGGACGTCCGATTGACATGCCGTCAACTAAGTTGGATTCTTCTTGATGAGACAGCTATTTTGGAATACTCCACTTGAGGTTTGGACACTGTTGGAGTATGGTCGGGATGGTTTAGTTTATAAACCAACCGGGCCCCTGGAACAGAAAAGGTGACAACTTTCGGACCTGACGTCCATTTGACGAACCGTCCACGGTGTTGGTACACTCGTTGAGAAACAGTTCCTCTGAGTATACCCCATGAGTTTTTTGGGTACAGTTGAGATATGGTCAGTTTGGTTCGTACACGAAACCAACCGGGCCCCCGAAGCTGAAAGGCTAATAACTCACAGACCAGGCGTCTGATTGACGTGTCTTCTGTTGCGTTGAGACCCCTAGGATGAGGTGGTCCTTTGAGATACTTCCACGTGATATTACATGACACATGGAAGTATCGACCTGTAACTTTTGGATCAGACTATCTCGGAGACGTGCGTACGGAGTGTTGAGACCTAGTAGCTTGCTGAGACTTGACGACTACTGATCGATCGACTCTGAGTGATTCGGATGGCCCAGTAGGGTGCGCTTGGTTGTAACGGCAGACGAACGGTGGAGGATTTCTTGGTTGTAGCAGCAGACCCATGCTACTCGACAGAAGTTGTATCTATGTAGGCTATGAGGGGGTGTGCTTGGTTGTAGCGGCAGACCCATGGTGGGAAGTTCTTTGATGTAGCAGCAGGCCCATAGTACTCAACAGGTGGAGTACTTCTGCAGTACAAGGTTAGTGGGAAGCGCTTGGTTGTAGTAGCAGGCCCACAGTACTCGACAGGTGGAGTACTTCAGTAGTCCAAGGTTAGTGGGAAGTGCTTGGTTGTAGTGGCAGGCCCACTGTACTCAACAGAGGAGGAGTTCTCCAGCAGTCGTGGTTTCGACATCAGGAATACCATCATGGTTTGTGCTGAGTCAATAACCATTGAGTTTACCTCATGATTGATACGGGTCACTTGATAAATTAAGTATATGTATGGAAATATACCTAATTAGTGGTTATCTGTTGATTTCGTAACCTTTGTGTTACCTCAAGATTGGGATGGGTTACTTGATAACTTAGGTATAAGTATGGACTTATAACTAAGTAAGGGTTATCTATTAAGATAATTTTTTGTGATATCCTTGTTGGATTTAGTGAGACATGAGTGTGTCGGGGTCCCTACTGAGTATCATTATACTCACCCCTACACAGGCTATGCCCGCACCTCATTGTGTTGCATGTAGATGACAGACAGCGCTGACTGAGACCGAGTGTACGAGGACTGGATGGTACCCAGAGGTGGATCTCACGACAAGATAGAATTCGGAGGTCAACCTCACAATGAGACTGTACCCGGAGGTGGACTTCATGAAGAGACGGTACTCGGAGGATGATGAAGGGTGAGATCATTGAGAAGGATATCTATACTTACCATTCAGGTAGGATCCAAGGTGGACGACATAGGAGCCTCTTTTATCTTCCAGTTGTTTGTCTTTTCTATTGTACTTTCGTTCAGTTGTAGTTGTACTTTTCATTTGGGTTTGTATTCTGGCCAATTTACCCTTCATCACTTTCTTTTGTAATTAGTGTATTACTTCCGCTTGTACTCTGGTTGGATGTGTTTTTAGTTTATAAAGGCAATGCCTTCCCAGTTATCAGGATTCATGCATTTGGTGCTAGTCGCCAGCCCCTGTCCTATGGAAGGCAGGCTTGGCATATTCACGACACAGGCCCCAAGGATGGGTCGTCACACTCCGGGATCACATTCCCCAAAAATTTCACTTCCCATATCTAGAAAGTGAACTTTAAAATTTTTCAAAGAGGTGGTGATCACGCAAAGTACCCAGAATGATCCTCATGTGAAGTCTGTGTTCCTCCTCAGAGCCAGAGTATACTAGAATGTCTTCAACGAACACACCAATGAAAGAATCAAGATATTTATGGGACACTGTATTCATGAGTTACATAAAACCACTAGAGTATTGGTTAATATAAAGGGCATGAAAAAATACTCAATGTTGTCATACCTGCTTCAGATGGATTTTATCGGGATATCTACCTCTCACCCTGAATTGATGGTATCTTGAACGCAAGACTATTTTTGAGAACCACTTTCCCCCATCAACTGATCAAACAAAACATAAATTTTTGGAAAAGTATATTTGTTATTAAATTATACCTTATTTAGCTTCTGATTTTCAATTCACAACCAGAGAAATATTTCAGACTTATTCTCAAACAATAAAAAAGTTTCCCAAGGAGAGACACTCAGCTGGATGAACCCTTTTGATTCTAAGTCATACAACTGTATCTTTAATTACCTCTACTCGGTATAGGACATGCCAAATGAGGGATGAGATATCAGCTGTGTTCCCTGTGCTGGTTGAATTGAAAACTCCACATCCCACTCCTCGGAAAACCTGAAAATCATCCTTGAATACATCCTAAAAATTTTCAACTACCTGAGGTAGTCCACCATCAGGAGCATGACCATTGTCCTATATCATGATTGACGATAGAAAAAAAAATCCCCCAACCCTCATAGTGGAGGTCCCCCATGACTCAATTGAGTATCCCATTACCCATAAAAAAACTAACGACTTCGATCAGGTTCCGTGAAACTGACCCACTGCCTATAGACATTGATGTGTTCATAGAAGTGTACTTTCCAATACATGCCATGTATTATTTCAAATAGATCTATATCTAAGACTGAGACATCTCACTCCATATCAACCCCTGACACAGAAATCATGCATTACAGGAACCTGAGACCACACTCTTTCCTCTTTCCCAACGACGTCTCCAACTCCATCGTAAAAGACAACCACTAGGTTGGCAAAATCTGTGTGTTCTTTCTTCCATTGAATGCATGGGTCTTATTTTTCAAAAACTCAATGGCCATGACTTTATAGGACAAGTATAATCATCCCTAATTGTATTTTTAACAAGATTTGGTCCATCTCATAGTTCTTGGACAACCCAAACCACAAACTCTATTAGCCCATGATCAAATAGTTAGGGAGAACTCCCTCTGGCTTCCTCCTGTGGGTGTATGTGACCTTTCTGGGGAGGCATGTTGCAATAAAATGGAAACAGTCAGAAGTGAAAAAAAGTACAAATTTTCTGAAAAATTCCATCAATATCATCCAGTATTATAAATCCAAAAACATTACAATTATAATAGAAATAAAAACTTCACCCTTTCATAGTGTCCATGTTAAGTATGAAGCTCACACGTCTCATTTGGAAGTGAAATCCAACAAACAATTTCATTGTCCCTTGGTGACTCGATGTTTTCCAAGAGGTGCGGGCCAGACACATTAATCAAGACCAAAACTCTGAGTTCTGATATTCCATGTTCCTGTCTAGCGGTACTCATCCCAGAATAATGATATAATCCAAAAACATTAACCTCCTTTGTTACCATTTTTCACAAACCGAATCGGGTTGTTAACAAATACCAGCACCAAATCCAGACCATGAGGAGGATCAAAGGGTTTTTCCAATCCCTCGGGCTATCACATTATCCCGTGTATCATTAATATTGTTTTGGGAATGATTTTCCATACTATGAAAGCATAAAACATTAAAAATAATCAATAATAAAAATCTGAAATTTCCAGGCCATACAAGAAATATGAAAAAAAACAAGAACTGAATACAAGTAATTAAGTAGGGTTCAAGATGTCCAAATATAAATAAAAATAGAATAAAGTAAGCCATAATTACTCCACGTGACAAGGGACCATCAATCCAGAGTCGTCTCTACAACACCACACTATAGAAGGGGACTAAAAACACGAAATGCCTTCACAAAAGGCCTTGCATTTACCTAAGTCAAGTTTAATAAAGTAAAAAACAAACAAGGGGTGTAAGTAGGGTGTGATCCTAATTCCAATAAGATTTCATCAAATGATTCCAATGTGCATTCTGTACATGGTGAAAAATAAAGAAATTTTAATATGCAAAGAAAAGAGGTCAAAAATTCCTAGAAATGAAACTTCCAATTGAAAACAGTTTCAAGCTAAAACATTCTAAGGTTTAACACATTTAAATATTAATGTTAAATATAGTAATACATTACCAAGAAAATAGTAATACATGTTTAAATAAAACAAATCCAATGAGCAATGTAATCAGGACCACCATTTGGAACATGATAGTCTCGGGCCCCATGTACCTCATACCTCAGTGTAATGTAACCATAGTAAAATCCATTCCCATGAACGAACCAGTAGTAGGGAACATAAAAATAACCTAGTGGTCCCAAATCAATATCCATACAGTTTAGTTAGAGTTGTTGTTATCCAAATTATACGTGAAACTGTGACAAAACCCATCTGTTCCACTCATTGTAATGGTACATATCTGCCCCACCCAGGTACCCGGGCTTCCCCCTTTGTGCTAAAACAATTTCAGAATTCTACAGAAATCCATTTTCATAAAAAAAAACACCACTATTGGTCATATACAATGAGTATAGTAGATATACACATTTTAATCCAATAAAAACTACTAATAAAACACCATGATTTTTAATAAAATGATTCTTCAAAAATGCAACATTGTTTTTCACTAAAGACTCTATGAAATCCTCACGATTCATACCATGTGCATATTCAAAAGTCACCAAAACATAAATGACAGCCTAAATAAATTTCATCGAATCTAATAAATCAATTTTATTGGAGCCCCATGTGAACCAAAAAAATTTACCATTGTAAAACCTTCATTTTTAACCAAACATGGGACTTAAAGATCAAAATTTCATCAAACACCATTAAAACCCACCATTTCTACAAAAACCAAAGGATTTAAGCATTAAAAAATTATTTGATGCCCTATTACATTTAAATAAAAACAAATAATTATTTATTGGGAAAACAAAATTGAACCATTAAAGTATTTCTAGGAAAACCCCCCAATTTCACATAAAATTTGGAATGAATATTCATTTCCATTTCAAACTCCACTAAAACCAATCTTTTTATAAATAATTAAATGAATTAAAAATGAAACAATCATAAAAACAGCATGCCAAATCAGTGAAATGACATACACATGGAATCACATACAAAATTATGGAAAAGCTATAAATCCATTGTACGAAAATGCCAATCTCACCACGACCACACAAAGAGGGACCTAGATCCATCCTAAAACAAAAATAATAGACCATGAAACCTAGAATTAACCCCTAGGATCTAATTCCAACTTCATGGAAATTAGAAAAATCAAGAAAAATTGGAATTAACCTTATGAAAATGAAATGAAAACACTAAACAAATGGGAGGAAGAATAATGGAGGCCCACATACCTGAGGGATCTTGAAGAAATAGCTCAAAATACACCAGTAAGATTATTTACAAAAATCCGAAATTTAATGTGAGTTTTATAATAAGACTGATAAGGTCATGCGAGAACTGCAATTGCTGAAAAAGAGTAATAATTGAATGATTTATATAGGAAAGAAGTCACCTCTTCATGTCATGACGATTTGAGAACCCTTGTGAGGTCTGCCCTAGGTCATGATGCAAACGATCTCTAAAGAGGGGACTAAGGTGACGAGGATGAAGCTAAGAAAAATAGATTCAAGTGGGAGGTAGAATGTGAAAAACATACTAAATAATGTATAAGTTATTAAATAATCCAAATTCATTTTTTAAATTGGATGTGGGATTCTGGGAAGGCCCAATCCCTTAAATAAAAACCCAAATCCACCATGATTATTGATTCATAAATGGTCCAAATTAATATGGTGGTGTTAATAGTCCAAGGAGGCAATTTAAGAATTATAATGGAGAAAATACGTTGAAAACTGAGGGAGTTATAAAGGAAAAAATATTATTTTTAAATCAGGAATTGGGCTCACAGTTTGCCCCAAATCAGGAAAACTCACCCATTCCTCCAAAAATTGATGAGAACCCCCAAAACCAAAAAATAATCTAAATTAAATTAAAAATTCGTTTAAAATAAGTCATGTATGTGATAATAAGTATCAACATATTTTACACATATTCGAACCTCATGAATAATAATTATATGTTTATTGAATTTTTTTTACAGAACCATAAATATATATATATATATAATACCATATATTACTTCTGACCTTTGTTGTATTTTTTTGAAAACATATTTGTTAATTTTTTTGGGTAACAAATAATTTTTTCTATGTATGTTTTAATGTTTTATTATAGGTAATATTTAAATGATAATGGTTACATAATATAAATGATGTCAAAAAAGATATTTATATTATATATATTAATTATATATTTATTTACTATAAACAATTAAATATAAACATATAAAATGATATATATCATTAATAGAGAAATTAGGTCATATGTACGCGTTAATATCATTTCCATTTTCTGGATATATGAAATAATGGAATGTGAAATAATAAATTATCCTTCAAAAATAGTTTTAATTTCATATATATCACATGTATTCGTTAAATGTACCCTAATTACAACCCATTCAAAGCATTGGTGAAAAATGATTCACATTGCTTCGTGAGGTGGTAGTCCACTGTACACACCAGTGACATTATCATATTGACCAAAGAATTTAAAATAATATTGTATAGGTGATATAAAAATTTCATAACTATAATTTTGTTAAAAATATTATATATTTTTTTAATACATCATTATTATCATCCTCATAAAATATAAATGATCAAAACATCACATTAATTTATAAGGCGGTTGTTCACCATACACATGAGTGAAGTTATTGGCTTCCAAAAGGCTTTGTCAAACGAATGTATATGTTGTATTAAAATTCCATAGTTATAATAAAATCATAAATATATAATATAAACATTAAATTATTTATTATACCCATCTGTGAGCGGTGGTGATTGAAAATGAATTACATCGATTCACAAGGTGGTAGTCCAACATACACACAAATGATGATTTCATATCCAATTTTATATAAATGAAGATGCATGTACTGTAAAGTTATCATAATAAAATTTCCATATATATTATATTTTGTTTTTATTATTTTATTATAGTTTTATAATATTCTAATCAATTATATGAATAAGTAAAAAATATGTTGTTAAAAACATTACATCTTCTTTGAATGCCTATTTATGTTTTACATAAACTCTTAATAGAAAGGATCTATGATCACAATAAGCCATCTTGTATATGAGGAGGTATTTAATGAAGTGTTTTGGGTAGGTCTTGGTGGATCCAATGGGTTTTTTGGTTTTAAATTTAGGGAAGAGGGGGAGTCCCTTTATATGTGAGGTGAGTGGAAGACTGGAATTATTTGAAAATAAAAATTTGTAACCGAATTTTTTACATGAAAAAAGGATCATTATTGGTCATCAAAGAGCCATAGAGGTTATATTTATCAATAAATTCTACAAAATGGGTCCTTTAATGGTTTATCGAACCTATTATACATTAATTTTTAGTATAACCCTAATGTAACCTCGTTTTAACATTAACCACATTAATTAATTGTTCTTGTTTTTATTATTTGTCAGGGTATAAAATAATTTGTAATTATTAGGGAATATGTATTCTTACAATTAAAAATATTGGATATTTTTTTAAAACACATTAAAATATGTGAGAAAACGTCTTTAAAATTAATCCTATAGACACGATTAAAAAGTGGTTTTCCAAATAGAAAATTTTCTAATGATTAAAATGAATTTATATCAATCACTTATATGAAATTAATAAAAATGGCCTAAATTTTATTCATATATATATGTGTATATTTTTCAACTATTTTTATATTTAAAATAATATTTAATTTTATTAATTCATTAAAATCTATAATTTAAGTAAAAATCATAATAAAATTTTTTCAATGTTCATCAAAAAATTATGTTTCTTGAATAATATAAAAAATCCATGATAACAAGGAAATGTAGGTTTAAAAAAATATGTTTAATTTTTAAAATAAATTTTATAAAATGAAAAAATGTAAATATAATATTTGAACCTAAAAATAAACAAAAAATTATATTTAGAAAGGAATAGGATGAAGAATTAAATTAAATTTATTTACTTTTTTTGTCTAGATAACACATTAGATGAATATTAATTAATATATTGAAAATATAATATATAAATTTAATTAAAATAATGCATGAAAATTTATTTATATAATATATTTAAATTTATCATGTTGGTTTACAATAATATTGTTTTCTAAAAAAATATTTCCTTATTTTAATTTTTTTTAATTTTCATTTCTAGTTAATTGTTTCGAAAAGAATTAATCTTATAAGCATGTGTAATAAAATATTTTCATAATATAGTTAATCTTATTCATACATTCCATTCCATTAACTTGGAAATTGTTATCATATTAAATAATAATATTTTAATATTATGTCACAATTTTTTAAAACTCAATGTACCTTTTAACGCATGTTATTAGAGATAATATGTTTTTTATAAATAGTATTATATAAAATCTCAGGATGTTACATTATATACAAATTAAAATGAATTTATCTCTTGATTTTCATCAGTCTAATATAATAAATGAGCACACTTCTACCTCATTATATATTTTGGATCCCACTTAGAATCTTATGATCATTGTTTCAACACAAAACGTTGACCATATAAGTTGTATTTTATATACATTATCAGTATGGTCCAGAATCTTCACCAGTTGTTCCACATAAAAAATAACATTCTCTATTGGTATGAATTCTTAGTTCAGTACATGATAAAGACCAAGTATTATCTTCCTTGTGAGAGAAATATTGAGGCCATTGTAGATTTCAGAAAAGTTTGGTGGACAAGTAAATCAATTACCTACCATCATGTTATGATGAATACTTTAGAATAGGGAAGTATATCAAGGGATCCACATTCATTTACTTCAAAATTATATTTTCCTTCCATTTTTTCTTCAATAAACTTGAACATCATCTCTAACCCTATATAATTTATATGCAATATGATTTTTTTCAGGCATTAATCACTATAATCATTAAGGAGTTCATAATTCATTACATTAGCCTCTGAATATTTACCAAAACAATGTTATAATGTAAATGTTAACTAATTACATCAAAAAATAATGTTAATTAGTTCCATAAATAGAAACCTTTAAGGCTCCGCAAAATATTTCTAAACACAATTTAATCATATTAATTGGAAATATTCTATATCATAAACACCCATGGTCAATGTAGAATTAATATTTATCATTTATAAACACTCATACAATGATTTATTTACATTAATTTCCCCCCAATAGAAAAAATAATACCATATATTTTTTTAAAAAATAAATTTTCATTTATTACCTAAATGAGGTCTTATTATTGTTAAAAAAATATATTGTATATCCATTTTCTTCCATGCATTGATAGAAGATCATAAGTTAATATAGAATATCAAATGTGTTATCCTTATTCTAGAATCAATTTAGAGAGATATAATAACATCAAATTTAACTAAATGATATGAAAAAATAATTTAGTAGAGAACATTCATAAAAAATACTACAAAAATCTCCCACCATAGAGTTCCCAAATTAGCATGATTTAATTAATTTGTGGTGATTACATAAAATTTAACTCTTTAAATTTTATATATAGTTTTTTTCAGATTATAATACTCATTATTCCTTATATTGGGGAATTTATTTTTATAATACCCATAATCTTATCATTTGATACAATGACTATGGGTGGTTCATTTTGTACGATATCTCTCAATTCATATCTTTGACTGAACTCTTCATTACACTTCTACATTCTTTTTCTCAATTTTTTGGATTCACATTCTTAAAACACTTTTTATTTCATTAGATAAATAACCTATGTAATCCTTACCATAGTTTTGATAGGTAGAATTTTGGATAATTTTCTTACCACAAGGTGAAATATCAATGGAATTTCAATAGAAACCCATATTTATTTTATTATCTCCAACACCAAGATGGATTTTATATTACATTCTATATTCTAGTGAAACTTGAAATAATTCCTTATATATTCCAAATTCATTTTTTGGAATTCCATCTAGAGTTTTAGTTTTAATACATAGAAAAATTAGTCTATAATACAATTAATATAATTGGGAAATCTTAAATAGTACCACACATGTTTTGTAAAAGTTTCTCCATTAGTACTGACAGATTCATCAAACATCTTTTTAAGATCCATGAATTACTTCTCTAATTTTTTATGAATAATATACGACAATTATTTTTGAAAAATTATTATCTTAAACTCTTCCAAAATCATGGATTTAGTTTCTTATAATTTACAAATGTTATTATAAAATTAAACCTTTTATCCACCCCATCATCCAAATGGTAGACAATAAAAATGACTTTTTCATGGTCTGAATATTGGGGAATAGAAAATAACTTCGGATGGTACTAATCGATTTCTCAAAACTAGGGTATTAGAAAAACCCATAAAATAACAAGGACATTTCCACATAATCGATGTAGTAGAATGTTGTCTCATACTTTACTAATAATGACTTTCCACATTATCAATATCTTGAGAATATTGTGAAAGAATAGAACAAATATTCTTAATTATATTTCCCAAAATAGTTGCCTAATCATGTGTAAAATCATTTCATTATACTTCTCACTCTATATTAACTTGGTTCCTTGGTACTCCATCCACTGACTAAAACAAAAAAATACAATGAACGAAACAATAATCAGAGTAGGGAATAACATAATCATGAAAATTCACTTACCTAATATCTAATTCATATCACCTCATTTTAACTTAATAAAGTCTTAGTATTATTCTAGGTAATTAGTTGTAGTTATTTAAAACAATAATGTTTGTTTGTAATGATTTTGTGAATTTAAAAATCATATCCACCAAGTGTGTCAACCTGTTGTGATGCAAGAACATATGTCATATACTAGGTGATGATTGAGTCAAATCATTTTTTATGTTATTTACCAGAAGTACCTATGTGCTAGTGAAACATCCACATGTGGTATCTATTCAAGGATGTAATTTATTATAATCCATTTTCTCTATTCTTTTCTATAATTCCATAAGATTTTGCTATTATTTGACACATTATTAGACTTATTAAAATTCATACCCCAAAATATATCCATAGAATATCCCCTAAAGGGATTACTATAGTTTTCCCCCATGTTTCCAATGGTTAACTAAACCATTACTATCATATAAAATATATTGGTCCAAATATATCATATGTAGATATCACATATTAATATATTAGTCTTCATTATACATCACAAATACAAACCCTAGGGTCATAATGGTTTATTTTCTTTGGATACATGTTTTCTATTTTCATATTTAGTGAATGGTCATCAATATATTCCATATTAATCATTCCCTACTATAATCTTTAAAAAAACACCATACATAAAACTATTCATTATAACTTGGGAAAGTAAAAAAATAATGGGTTAGCTCAAAATATTAGTAAGGATAATATTATGGAAAATGAAAAAATAACGTGAGCATTAGGGTATGAGAATATCATTATAATATAAAAAACCATACCCTACATATGATATATAAAATTATGGTGTTGTGTATTAAATATTGAACGTTTATAAGGAATGAATCACAACAGAATCAATGCACATGATTCCTGAGAACATAATAGTCTAATAAAACACTCCCTTGTGGAATACTCAATATTTTATAACATAAAGAACATGTATAAATAGTAATATGAATACATATCAAGGAAATGAAATCAGGACCTCACAAAAAATTCTAGAAAATCCATATAGGTCCACACAAAACCATATGAACATTAAATCCAGGTCCATGTACAAAATTGTTTACAAGGAATTAGGTTCACACATAAAATTTTGAACAGGTCATGTGATTCCATGAATAACATTGTGAACATGCTGTCAGGTTCCCATATATAATAATTTCTCCTGTGTTGCCCATATTTAACAAATTAATTTAAGGGGTACATAGGTCCTACATATTACATAATCCGTGCATATATGTGCCACAAGATCATAAAACATTCGTCATATCATGATCCATGAAAAGGGTCCTGGTTCACAAACATTTCATTAAAATATATACTCTAGAAATACAAGGATTTAATAAAAAAATTAGAATCATAATCATAAACAATTAAAATAAATAATAAATATCTAATCATTGGATAACATCCACATTAACTTTTATGTAACATCAAATAATTACATTTTATATGGAATGTGATTTAAAAAAACCACATAGATATTTTCTGGAATTAAATAGAATTTCCTATATATTTCTATTTAAACATATTATTTTTAAAATAATTTTAATTAAAATAATTCTGGAATCTTATAATGTAATCCTTAAAACATTTAGAGGTTATAATGGTGTAAAATTATGTACAATTTAAAAAAATATTCCTTCCACACTATTAGTAAAATCCAAACATTCCTTATTTTAAAATCGACATGAACATTCATATTAAAAAATTTTAAAAATTCAATAATGGATAAAATTTCATTAATAATACTTCTTTGAATGTTAAAAAAATTATGCTTTTCATGAAAATTTAGATATAGATAAAAGATGATTTTTAACCAAAGAGAGAAATAACATCATTTTTTCCTAAGAATATTATTTTGAACTATAGATTATATAATGAGTGGAAAATGAATTGAAAATTGGAATTATGATGACATAATCGGAAGAGAAAATATTTCCTGATTTTATTTAGAGTAAGATCATATTATATCATCATTAGGAGTATAAACAAAAATAATCAAAATAGATGATGAGACTATATTGTTAAAAATTACCATTTTGGTAACATTTAATCATATTCCCCATGAATGATAGATGAAAAAGGATGTATAAATCCCCATAATTTCAAATAAAATCTTCATAATAGATATTGATGGGTAGTATATACACCACATAAAATAAATTTTTGGTGGATATGGAATGTGTCATCTAGAAGTAAAATGGAATATAGATATCTCCTACATTAATCATCTAATTCCTTCATATATTTTCATACCTCATAAATAAAAAATATAATTTTATTATAAATGTATTTCATAACCATAATTAAATATATTTCATACCTGATATGATTAATATAGTATCTTTTATTACTAATTGATTGACAATTACTTGTGGAAATCACATATCTCGTAATATGTGCATTGTTTTTTTATAATTTAAGGTTGTAATACATAGATAATTTTTATTTAAAATAATTAATTTTAACCGTGATATAAATATCATATATATTCATTATACTTGTATTTTTTGGAATCCGGAACAGTTAAGGATTGAAAATTTAATACATCGTTCCTATAGAGTGTAGGTCATACATATGCATGAATTGTGTTTCCATTTTTATAGTGGATTAAATAATATATTAAAATTAATGAATAATTTTTATTTCATATGTATCACATATATTCATTAAATTAACAATTAATACATTCAATGAACAGTGTTAATGAAAAATGAATCAAATCGCTTTGTGGGTAGGTAATTTGTTGTACACAAGAATGTTGTTATCATACCAACCATTGATTTAAAATTAAGAATATATATTGGATATAATAATTAAATAAATATAGTTATTTTATAATTATATTATATATTATTTTAATCTTCTTTTAATACTCTCTATGTATAATTTTTATGTAAAAATGATCATATCAGTTTATGAGGCTGTAGTCTGTCATACTAACAAACACCATTACTATTTCCAATGTTCTAGGAGGTATGAATATATATGTTTTATTATAAATGAAAATATATAAAAATATAAAAAATATCTCATAGAAACATTAAATATTCCATTATATCTATTATTGAGAGTGGTTGATGTAAAAAACATCAGTTCGTTGGGAGATAGTTTATCATATAGATAAATGATGATTTCTCATCCCATTTGATGGAAGTGGCAATGGATATATGTTATTAAATTAATATAATAAACTATAAGTATGTATTATGTATTAAAAATAATATTTTATCATATTTTAAGAATATTTTATGGATTCATAAGATGAATAAAAAACTTAGAATTAAAAATATTGCATATTCTTCAAACAACCACATTAGGTTTAACATAGAACATTTATATATTTGAATTATTATATATGAAATGATTATATGATGTGGTTAGAGATTTAATTAAGTTATTTGTTTTGGTATTTGATGAATTAATAGTTTTTTTATGTGTAAAAAGGAGAGGATAGAGGGTGGCCTTTTGAAAGTGAGGTGAGTGGCGCACTTGTCATGTTTTAAAATAAAAATGTTTACCAAAATGTATCACATTTTAAAAGGATAAAAAATGCACCATTATCAACCCTTGAGTTTTTAAGGTATACATATGGCCATAAAATGGGGTTTGGAAATGGTTTTAGGCCATTTAATTTGAAATCGTTTTAGTTTTACCACTGGTAAAAAAAATTTAACTGTAACAACAATAATTAATTTTTAATATTGTTAGTATAAAATATAGTAAAAAATAATTCTGAATATACTGGATAATATTAAATATTCTCATTCCAAATATGGAACTATTTTTTCTAATTCTATTCCCATAATTGAAAAAATTTAATTTCAAATTAATCGCATAGATGCGACCAAATAATAGTTATCAAAATAAAAAAAAAATTACAAGTTCGTAAAAGTTCATATATAAATATTCAATATAAAATTTATTATAATGACCTATATCGGAATTGAAGATATAATATTTTACACATTTTACTTTTTAAATTTTTTTAACAACATGAATGTCTTTTAAAGATACAAATGAAACAAATTGTCAATAAAAACGTTTTTTCATAGAAAAATTTATCTTTTTAGAAAATAAACAAAATCTCACTAGAAGATAATTTTTATAGGCAGGCATAAAAAATTATTTTAATTTTTTTACAAAATTAATGTTTCTAAAAGTGTTAATATTTATTTTTAAATTGTGATTTCCATAGGTGAAAAACCATTTTAGGAAAATTTCAATTTTAAGAATTAAATTAGATATATTCTAATATATTGGGTAAAATGAAAATAATATTAATATTAATATTTTTATTGAATATATAATTAATAAATTTAATTAAAATCAATCAACAAAATTAATATATTTAAATTATTTTTATAATACATTTTTATGATTATAAAAATAATTACATAGAAAATATTTACTTTATTTTTCAATGGTTATTTTTAATTTTCAATTCACAATAATTTGTCTCCAAAGTATTCATTTTGTATACAAATTTAAAACAAATATTTTAACAATTTAACTAATCATATTCATACTCTCAATTCCAAAAGTTATTTGATAATTATTAAACTATAAAAAATTATTAATATATCTTGTTTCGTAAAAACTCAATATAGGTTATAATGAAAGATATCATAGATTATTAAATGTATTAGAAAAAAATTTTCACTAAAATAATTGTTTTTTATGGATATTCTGATATAAAATTGGGGTCATGTGTAATGTAAGATATCAAATACTTGTAGTTTATATCAAATGAATTATATATAAAATTATTGCGGTGTAATTCAAAGCTCTTTTAAAATTATTAATTACTCTTTTAACCATGTTCAAATGATTATATTGTGAGGTTTATTAGAATCAACCATATATACACACTGAAAAAAATATACTCTATATGTTTTCAAATAATATATTCTATAAACAATTTGTCAACAAATATTATTTTTAATATGTTTTTTCAGATTTATCATCATATATCTTATCATATGTACAAACTGGTTTTTATTGTAATTTTATGTCCATAATGACCAAATGTTTTATCCAAAACTATATCATATTTTTATTTATTATGAAATACACCATATATTAATTGGAATATTTATTGAATAAAATAGGACATTAGTTAAAAAATATGACTCATGTAAAACATTTATAAAATTTGAATTTAGAAATTATTATAATGTAATTCATTTGGGGATAAAAAATCACATAATAAACATAAATTTAAATAGTTTAACCATATTTTTAATAAATTTTTATAAATACAATTAGATCAATATCAAACATTTCAAAATGACTTCAAAAAATAAACAATGGAAAACTCTCATAAAAATATACTAGATTCTATTCCAATCCATATAGGGATTTAAAATGTTATAAGTCATGGTTATGATTGAATTAATTTTTAAAACCTTAGTGTTGTTTTAAAATTATCATTTTTTGAAATATTGCCCTTCAAAAATTCACATTGAACATTCATTTGGAAAATAATTCATTCCACTTTGGGATAAAATGGAGAAAGTAATTTTTATATATTCTAACAAATTAATATGGGAAAATGATTCTTTAAAATAAATTCCTTATTCTTGATTATAACTTTGAGCCACATTCCATATTTTTATAAAATTATTCGGCCAAAATCAACTAATTATTTTTAATAATAAATATAAATAAATTAATATTTTTATATTTTGGGAGTTTAATTATGTTATATGTTTTATTCCTATCAAACTTATTATATTATTTACATAGTTATATAATCCAAGTTTAATCAAACAATGCTTCATCTATATTTCGAATCGAAAAATAATAAAAATGATAAGAACAAATTTTGTATGGATTTAATGGGATGAAAACCTATAATAAAATAACGAATTACATTTTAAATTGTATTTTATTTTTTAAAATTTAAATTTTTTCCATGAGAGATATGCTCACCCAAAATAGATGCATCAAATTTAGGATCTTGAAATATAATTTTTCTTATATATTTAATTGTGTTTTTAAAAACCATATTTTCTTTCATTTTGATGATTTTGATCAAATTTAACAAGAACAATTTATTAAACTACTATTTTTCTTAAATTATAGGTTCTACGCTACTTTCTAAAATTATAATATTTTAGATAAATAAATTTATGTAATTTTCAATAAATTTTTCTAGGAGATGTTCGATATAAAAAATGTAATCATTAGATTGAAATAATCAAAAATAACTAATTATAGGTTTCCTTAAATTATATATTTTATTTGTTGTATTCATTAAATGTCCAAAAATAATTATATTAGAAACATGTTATAAATATTTAAAAGCTTCTTCCTAGAAATATTTATTGAAAGTGTTTCATTATCATTTTCCTAACCATTTCTTTTAAAGTAGAATACTGATTTTTAACCAAATTATTTCATTTTGGGTTTATAGAAGACGGAAATATTATTATAAAGAAAATTTCAAATAATTTAATGAAATATAACTTTTTAAAAATCACAATATCAATCTCTTATCAATAAAAAAATTAATTTTTTTTTCATTTTTAACAATTAAAAAATATGAAATAAATTAAGATAATTTTAGTTTTTTATGTGCATTAAAAATATCATATTAATATATTATTATAGTTTAAAATATCAAAAATACTGATTATTTATTACTATAGAAATAAATTTAATTTATTAAATTCAATAAAAAAAATAAATGATTTTGTAATCTAGATGTTTTTACCTCTTGGATACAGATAAATGACTCTATTTTATTCTTATCAATTAAGAATGAATTATATACATAAATGGTGTCTAGTTTCAACTTTTGAAGTTCCTAAAACGTTTTACTTTTGTAAATCTTGTCTAATGACCTGAAATTTTCATGTTTCAATCAGCTATGATAAAAAATATTTTAAATTGTACTAAAATTTAAAAACGTGTCATTATATTTAGTCAACTATGAATAAATAATTGAAAAAATATTATCCATCATTTTTTGAAAAAAAAACAATACATATTATTCATTGAAAACAATAAATATTCTCTTTTAAAACTGACAATCATATTGTCTTCCTAAATCTTTGAAATACTTATTAAATTATTTTCTATACCATTTGATGAAAAAACACATAGATATCAACTAAGTTTTAAATATCATCTTTTTTAAAACCAATTAATTTTCGTTTTTATTTATAATAATAAGACACAATATGTCTATCACATTTAATAAAAGATATAAATTTATAAATGTTACTAGTTATATTTTTTGAGCATCCACTATTCATATACAATAATTTCGGGATGAATGTCTTAATTCCTGTACATATTTTGAGAATCAAAATAAATAAATTTATAAATTTTTATAATATTTGAAATCATTTTTATCATTATGTTATCTAATAAATTTTTTTATGTTGACGTTTTGAATTTTCATATATATTCATTCCATATTACATTACCTTCCCCAAAAGAATCGATGTATAGTGTTATATGTTTTAATGGAAGGAGGTTGTATGTAATTAATTGTTACCTTTTTCAAAAAAATCATCATATTTTTTGCATTATGCTAAGAAAAAGATAAAAATATATCTAAAATGAAGAATCTAACAATAGGTATGTTTATCAGTGCGATAGTGTAATAATTACTTTATAATTTAATCTTTAAATAATTATCCTAATGGATTTTTTGACGAATTTTTCTAGAAAAAGTGTTGTAAAACCCTGAACTAAACTCACCGTTAGAATCACTATAATTGTAGATCCATTAGAAGGATTGTAATAAATATTTAATTTTATAACAGAAATAGTAAAATATTGAATCAAAATATTAGAATAATTTAAAATATCATCTTTAAATATATCCATGTTCTTGAGATGAATAAGTATGCATGATTTTAATATTGTAAAATGAGTTATATATTTGAAGGTCACAATAGTATTTTTAAGATATCATAATTTTTTATATTCATTATAAGGGGGTTTAAAGGGTATATAAAGGATAAGTACTAATTTTAAATTCTCTATGTTTTCAATATGTAGTTATTAGTGTTCTGGTCATGTAGATTTATTGATCCAATAGATAGGGAGATCGATCATGTGAGATTAAGGACTTCATGAAGGAATATGGAGTTTATGCCAATTAGGATGATCGAGGGATTCGAAATATTAAAAGAAAGTAATTATAATAGGTTGATAATTAGGGATACCTAAATTTAGGACTAAAAATATATTTATCTATTTGGTTTACTTAGAATTCTTTAGTTAGAGTAGGTAATATAATTTTGTATATATTGTTTTATAAAAAAGTTACCAGTAAATGGATTTATTTGTTTTAGTTTACAATATTTCTTTATACAATTATTACATTCCGATGTGTGTAAATCGATTTTCTTGTGTATTGTTTTTAGTTGCTCAAAATATATATATCAGAAAGAATCATTCTAAAATTTTATAGTATTATTCTTCTATTTTACTTATAAAAGAGGGTGTATTTTTAATAGTTTGAAAACTACAATTCACAAACACCAATTAGTATTTGTCCTATTTATTTTTGGACAAAATATAGCATTATAGAAAGGTCTCTACATGTATATTTTCATTCATTAACCATATAGATAATGAAAATAGTTTTTTCAGGATGGAAATTTTATATATTGGACATTTAGATAATCTAAATCCTAAAAGGCCACCAAACATTAATGGTGCAGATTATGTATATTTGAATGCTCATATAAAAAAAATTACGATTAATATTGGAGTCAATAATTATTTTTCTTGTGTAAAATTATAATAATGTTATTGATTTTGAAGTGAAAATGTTTACCAGAGAAGAGTATAATGAATATTAGTTAAATTATAGTGTTCAAAATACAATTTTTGTTCAATGATAAAGAATATATACAATCAAGATTATTATTGTGAGATATACCATTATATTAGATGAAACATGAAGTATCACATATTGTAGGTTCTGAAGATTGAGAAATAAAAAAATGCATCACGATAATTACAAGGATTTTTATTTCTTACATTGAAATTCTATTAAACAAATGTATTAGAGGTTTATCACTATTGAAAATAAATTAAAATATATTGGAGAGAAGTATATTTTAGGAAAATATATTTCCTCAAAGAATATTTATATTATTATTATAGAGTCAAAATACAAGAGAACTATAATATATATTACTAAATTTCGAACAAAGATAACCCTTAAAGAACTTATTAGACCTATTATCTGGTATAATAATATATTGAATATATATATATATATATATAGAAAATGAAATTACTAACAGTGTGGTAACATTCTATTCTACATCTAGAATAGTTATAGCTATATGGTATATAACAGAAAAAGATGTTTCAAAATCAACAATGTCAATGATGAATGATAATGTAGAATCATACTTATATATCTTAATAATACATGAAAGTGAAATTGCAAAAATTGAAAAAAAAAATTGAAAAAAATGTTTGGTAAGATGTATTATCATTAGAAATACATGGAATACTATAATGAAAAGTGTGATAAGAATTATCCTTCTATGATGTTATTTTATGAGTGAATGAAACAAAAGAATAATAGAAAAAAATATTTGTGGTTGAAAATAAATGATTTAGGATAAAAAAATATTATAAAAGAAAATGGAAGAGATGTTAGAAGTATTTGGACACTAGGAGTGTAATTGGTGGAGAGACAACATCGAATGATTCTATAGATGATAGTAGTGATGGTTAGAATATTTTTAGACTTAATGATGGAATTCTAAATATAAATCAATGATACAGGTATAAGGTAACATTGATATCTCATAGAAGTTTAAATTTTAATTTAAATTAGCACAAAATTTATAATGATGAATTTAGTTCAACTATTATGACAAATAATATATTTCATGTTGGAATATTAGGATAATGTGTGTAAATATAAATCTAGTTCCCATTCCTCTCCATATACCAGATTTATGTCTTGTGTCCTTTATCAAGAATAATTGGATAGTTTTAATGACTTCCCATGCATTTCATCAATATTATACTGAAATGTTCACTCTAAACTATACATTTTTTAATTATTTAATTACTAAATATCATGGATTATGTGATTGATCCAACACATAAGAATATGAGACTTTACTCAACCCTATTATGACCTCCTATATCCCATACATGTCTTCTTAAAGTGGTTTATTCCATGTGGTTGTGGTATCAATTATATGTCTAATTGTTAAAACATGTCATTTTAAATAATATATAATTATATTTACTTTGATTTTTTATTAAAAAATGATTAAATATAACTCATTAGTTCTTATTCTATAAACATCGGTCTCAACATTAGGTTAATTTTTGGAGGGTTACATTAATTTGTTTCCTAACTGACATTAAGACCAATTTCTATTTTATAAATTTTATGAAGCATAAATTTATATATATAACATTGTTTGTCCCTCTGAATGATTGTAAGAAAATGGAAAAATATATTTCTAAATGAATATTATTTGATTTTATTTCTTACATTGATGTACTTTTTTATTTTATTAATGTATGAAAATATATTTCTATGATGTATAGATCCTTTAAATTTTAATATAATCAATTATATTGGACATATTATGAATTCCAAATGCGATCATAGATATTTTGGAGGATTTTTAGAGATTTTTTTGATTAGAAACCTGACTAGTGGATAATAAAATTAGGCTACACAGTTAGTACAAACCATAAAATCCATTCATTTTGGTTTCCCTAATACTATATAGGCATTTCAGGGGCATTGTTAGGTGCCCAAACATTCATATCTTCTCTCCAATGGATACATGACCATGTGGTTGGACTAAAGTTTTTACCTAATTTATATAGTATTATTGGTGTGCTGTTTCTCAAACTGTTCAACCTAACCATATAGGTTCTTCCTAGAGTTAGTGAGGTGAACACATTTCGGACAACACTACATCCATACCATGTGACCCTTCGTTTTAAGAAAAACCAAAATTCCACTATGATATAACTAACTCTACCTTAATCTTATTTTTAATTTCTATTGGTAGTGGATATCCTAATTATCCTAGATGTCTTCCTCCTCAAAACATCATAGGTTTTTTTTTCGATTCATTGTCTAAATTAAAATTTGATATTTATTCATATCACTAGAATCTTCTAGGTAATATCCATAATAATTAGTCTTCATTCATTGTTGTTCTTCCACTTGAGGATTGTATATTGATGCTGGCATGTATGTCCTATTTTTAAGGGGTTTATCTGTTAACTAATTTTCTTCTGATACAGGAATAACTATTATCTAATACTGAAAAATGAGTGTGCTATAGGCTCATGGTTTCTGGTTTAGGACTCATTCATCAATTTTTCGACATTTTGTAAAAAAATTAATCATGTGAAGACTAGAATAACAAGGCATCAGTAATTAAATACTTTGTTCTATGATTATGATCCATGCATTCATATTCACGATTTTATATATTTATTCATCTAATATTTGGATTTTATGACCTCAAATTCAACCACCCCATATAAGGAGTTTCTTTATTTTATTCCTGATTAACCCATGAAGGTATATTTTTATCACTGTTTAGGTGACCTTGGACCTAACTATGATAAGGTAATTGTTGTGAATTAAATTAAGAATTTTGAAATGGAATTTATACTAAGGATAACTATTGGAATTGACTTATAAAAAATGAATTACTTGAATGTCACGACTTTCCATATTATTCATAAAAATAGAAAAGTCAATGAACCTAATAAATTTATATAATTAAATTAAATTTGTTTCATTTTCTTATCTGTCCATGTCACATCTATGAAATTAAAATGATTGAACCTAATACATATTATGTAATTAATGTACTAAATGGCTTCATGTATTATGATCAAATCACCTATTATTAAAGGAAATTGAATGACATTATTTAATTATCAAATTTCATTATTATTACATGATATTAAATGAATAATGATTAATGTGTAAGGTTACAATTTCATATTTACCTATTTATCTTTATTGTAATGGTCAGACATGATCTATCCTTGGATTAATTAGGGGATTTCTAGGGTACTCAGAGAAAAAATTTTCTAATTCAAGGAGCCATTTTCAAATGGAGGTACCCACTATGGAATTTTATCCTTGTCTACGAATGAATTCCCAACATGATACAATCATATCCCGTCACTATCGTCCAGATATTAATGATTCTTTGATGCATTCCAAGGATGATGCTTGATGTATTCCAACACATGGTTCCATGGATTCACCACATTGTGTACAGTTATTCATATAATGTGATAACATTGAATGTGTTCCCTATACTTGGTTAGAATCATTTACATTGCAATTTCATGGGAATTTACACTCGGAATACACTCATACCACCTTCATTTCCATAATTCAAATTATTACTGATTTTGATTGAACCCTGAGGTCAATGATTCCATGGCTACCCCATGGATCCCATTTCATTATTATTGTCATTAAATTATTCCTTCGTTAGTCCATTGATACTCTTACATCACTTTTATCCTATATACCTCATTTTTATCCTATTATAATCTGATCTAAAATGAATAAATTAAATGATACATTTTAATAGAAATTTATAGCTGATGCTAAAGCGGGTATGGGTTATTATTTTGGACATTGATTAATATATATATATATTCACACTGCTCAATTTATATTCAAGTACTGGACTGATATAAAAGCTGATGTTAGTGGCCTACCATGATTTATTTCACTCCATATCTGAGTAGCCAATGTCCCAAGAGAGGATTATATGTGTGCATGTGTTGATAAGGGAAAGAATGTTTTTATGGAAACCAAACTTTATTTCATGATTATGAAGGATCTTGGTTCCATATGACCAATATAGATGTTAGGATTGTAGGACTATTTTTCGATAAATTTTTGATATGACAAGAAATCATAATATTTTTTCTACTGTACAATTCATATTTTGTGTTGAATTTTTTTATTGATGTTTATACTAATCTATCACAACACATTTTTTATAATTATTATTCTTCCACTAATATTATAAATACATTTTATATATCTATATATAGTGTGTTATAATTTTAATTGAAGGCCTTTTCTCCCAATGGACACACCCAAGGCCCTCAATGGTAGTAAAAAATGTTGGTGTTTGAGGATGCATTATTGAGACCATGTGGCCCATCTTATCAGGGCACCATTGAGTTGTACTTGGTCCTGGATGTAACAAAGAGGTTTCATAGGTGTTTTCTTTCCTTTTATCATTTTTTAGGAATTTTGATAGTAGATTAGTAACATATTGTAACTTGGTCATAATTCATTCATGGTAGTATCTAACCCATTTTCAGGGTATATAAAATGTTACATAAGAATTTAAAATTGTTATTTTATATTTTTTCTGTCATAGTTGATATAATTTCATCATTGGGTTAGTCACATGAATTATGCATATTGATAATCATTAGTAGTATTTACCGTTTCGTGAATTAACAAAAATAATTTTTACCAAAAACAATCATAAGCCCCTATAATTCACATGCCATGAATATTCCATGCCATATAAGTTCATTTTAATAATTGAATTTCATTTTTTGTCTATGATTGTTGAGTGAGTCATTGTTGTTATTTTTTGGTTGTGCTGCTAATATCTTTTATAGGTTAGGTGACTATTAATTTAATATTCCAACATAAATAAATATTGTTTTTTCCTATATATTTGTATATATTAATATTAAATAGACAGTTTCTACTCAAGTCAGTTATGTACCTCTAGTTACACGAGTAGTGCATTGGCTGTGAATCACTGACTTCCTATTTTAATCCATGATGTGTGTGGGCTCTCCTGAATAGTAATGTGTAATTATCTGATTCAATCCATCCTATATTAATCATTATATTTTGAGACGTAATTATACATAGGATAATTATTATAAAATGTGTGTCTCATTTAGTATAAAGTGTATTGAAATTTATTAGATGGGAATTGTTGTCCATTTAATCAATCTTTTTTATATTAATAAAATTAAATTCAAACAATTACTATATATATTGTCTTCTAAAATGAAACAGTTTATTGTAAATGAAGATGCATGGTGTAGTTGAACCATCATTTACTAGAACCCTTTTAAATCTCATTTTAACACTTACCAATATCCTAGACTTCTATGAGTGTAGTTTGGGTTTTATACCTTGGTTATTGATCCATATTTCTTATGATATACTTCATATAGTAATATTATATATTTCCAATATGGTTATAATGGAAGTTATTGTAAATTGTCTAGATATTACTCACCTACAACATATAGTTTTTTTACCAGGAAGGTCGTGATGAACTCACTTTGGAGGCATTGGGCCCTGATCCAATAGTGATATATCAAGTATTACAACGTATGGAACCACCTGTTGTCCCTAATCGAAGAACCAATGAAGAGATTCACGATAGTTTTCAATGAATGATTTACATTGTACATGGTCCATTGTTTCTGACACATAATATAGTTGATTTCACTTGTGATTTGTAGAAGAAGAATCAAAACATATTTTCAAGGGATGGTGATCCTTAGGATGTCGAGTATGTGCTAGAGGGCATTATTTATATTTTTTACCATCTACAGACAACATTAAAAAGGAGTATCATTCCTTCCACTTGAATGATTTGTGATTTCATAAAATTCTCGTGGGATGTGATTACTCAGGAAGGTCATCATTAAGGAATGGTCTAGGAGGACTTTTAGATTATCATCTATGGTTATTTATCCTACAAATGATGAGAGAAAATTGAGCCAAATTGTTCATATATTATAAGTATGGTTCTATATCTGTTATGGAATACATTGGTCATTTTACTGTATTGAAATCATTTTCACCACTTCTAGATGTTGATGAGCTATCACGAGTGAGACATTTCATGGATGGGATCAAGTATTCTATCTACCCATAGGAGAGTGTATTTATCCTTCCGACCTTTTATAATATTACTAATCAGGCTTGTATCACTGAGTGAATTTTGGGAGAAGATGATATTACCTGGAACATATTTGTATTAATGAGACATGGTAGTTTTTATTCTGATAGTAGGAAGAAAATCATTGATATTTCTCATCAATGTTTTTGTTTATAGAGTATCCAAAATGTCAGATCTTTTATGTTACATTAGTGTAGATGACAGTGAAATATTAAGTAGTGGTGTAATAGAGACCCTCTTGAGTTCCATGATTGGATCTGTATGGGAAAACATTAGTGATCATACAATGGATTTCAACAGGATATGTGTGGAGGTGGATCCGCACCAACTCCACCATCAAGGGAATGATCTAATGTAATGTGTCAGGTAGGGAGTTGGTGTAGCACTAGATGAACACAACAAGGAGGAGGTCATTGTCGTGGTAGCTAGTCTTTTGGTTATTAGTGATAGTCGAGAAGGCCTTCTCCGGTTTGTCCATGTATAGCATATGGCCATGCATTAACTCAATTGAATTATTTATAGATTATAATGGAGGATCAATGTGCATGATTGAATACTATACAATGTACCTTTTTATTAGCATCTTCTATTGTATATGTGTAACATGATATTGATTCCTCTAACACTATTATATCAATATAGACCATGGAAGGTATCTTTCTATAAATTCAATTTTATTATTTTCTAAAAACCCCTAAACCAAAATTTTGGAGTGTGGTCTATAGAAATATGATAATGAATGTAGTTTCACCTTGAGGTATGCAATTATCCCTTTTTATTGTACCACTTCATACTCAATATGATAGGTTTCAATGTCATTATTTGGATGGAATTTTTGGTACCCTATCACACCCATGTGGAATGCTATCGCCATAGGTTATCATTTACATCACTAGAGGGTGATAAATATATTTACTAGGGAGAGTGGAATTTCAAGTATAGTAGAGACATACTGGAGAATCATGGGATAGGTGGGGTGACTTTCCATATTGGTAATATCTTCATACAAGAGTACAGTATACATTTTATATATTTTCCTTTCATTGTAGATCCTTTTAGGGATTTATATCTAGATTATTTATCTAGATTTCGTACTAAGAAATCAGTATAATTTACTATCAAAATTTTTCTAAGAGAATCACTAGAGTCCATTCCTAAAAATACTATATGTCCTATAGATATTTAGGAGCTCATGATACATTTAAAAGAACTTGGGTCTGAATGTTTTATTTGACCCAATATATGTTCATGGGGTTCAATATTGATTTTCACTAAGGGATATGTGATCATTAGGTTATATATTGTTTACTGATGATTAAACCAAATGATAGTTAATAATTGACATCATATTTTTCATATAGATGATCAAATTGACCTGATCGGAGGAGCTATGATTTTCTATAGGACTGACATAAGACAAGTTTATCATCTGATGTGAGTCAAGGCCTCATATATATCATGTATATAATTCCAAATTCAGTATGGTTTATATTAATATATCATTATTCCATTCATTCAAATGAAAATTCCAAAAATTTCCATGTTATTAATGAATAGGATTTTACTCCCCAATATAGATTTTTCAGGATTATTTGAACAAAATATTTGTGTATTATAATACTCAATGGGATCATTATAAAAATATTGATATAATTTTATTAAAATAATGTATAATTATATTTTGACTATTATTTCTATGTTCCAGTTTTGGATCGACATAGTTCCCTTCATTAGTCATATCATGATGGAATCAGGAGTATCAGTTTACTTAGAGAATGTGAGTGCCTTGATTTACTTGGAACATCCGAGGAACATGTTTGATATAAAGAGTTTCATAGGGATGGATGTATATTATAGGAGTTTAGTACAAGAAATATTTTTACAATCTTCACAACTTAATGATCATAAAAATAAGGTTGTGATGTTTTGATGGTTTGAAGAGTCCGATAAATCCATTCATGAGATTAATAGAAGGGTTACAACGATATCGATTCTAATTCTTCCAGAGCCTAAAAGACTCTATATAACATTTATTGATGCATCAGGCATCATTTTTTGTAGATTTATATTATAGGAGGAAGGATTAATTGCATATTGATCTCTCCATTTAATACCTTATGAATATATTTTCCTGACGCACAACCTTGATCTTGCATCATTCATCCATGTGTTGCATCATGGGAACCACTGTGTGACTAGTGGGAACATTGTGGTGTGTAAATACCGTATGATCCAAAAATATATATTTTGATATAATTATTTTAATACTAGTTAGTGAATATGCTTTAATATCTTTAGTACTTTCACATTCATCATGCACATATGCTTGTAATGTGAAATACAGTAGCTGAATCACTCTACAAGAAGACCAAGGAAAATGCCATAAAGAAATCTAGTGATGAAAGAATATTAATAAATATATTATATGGTATACATATACAGTTTCATGATAGTTACAATTCCTCTTATCTGACTACCATTGAAGTTAGCTCTTCCATTTTGGATAGGGTGAAGAACATCATGTTTTTAGTTCACGATGGATCAGTCCAATTGGATTGAATTTCTGATGAGGACCCACCGATGGAATTATCTTTTGGTGGATACTAATCCTAAGTATGCATGGGTATATATGGGTTACTATAGAAATTAGAGATGATATTATTTAAGGTTCCAGTGCTTCTCATTGGGTAGCTAATCTAGACATCTCCAAGATATATGGATATTTTCAATGACTATATTGGTGGCGTATAATGAAACGTCAAATAGAAGGTTTTTTAAATAGGTGTTCAATCTAATAGCTAGTGAAGTTAGAGATATAGTGACCTAATAGAATTCTTTAAATGTTATAATTCTATAAATTTTAATAGGAAGTAATTTCTATGGATTTTCTTGTCGGATTACCGAGGTAACGTCGAGGTGCGACGAATTTTAAGTTGTCATGGATTAGCTGAATAACGTAGCCGAGTTTCTTCCTATAAAACTGAATTTCTCATTGGATGATATATGAAGACTATATGTCTAGGAGGTCATAAGGATACATGTGTTACCTTGTATTATCATTTTAGATATGGATTCTTGGTCCATGTCGAGGT
Source organism: Viscum album (assembly GCA_963277665.1). NCBI lineage: Eukaryota > Viridiplantae > Streptophyta > Magnoliopsida > Santalales > Viscaceae > Viscum > Viscum album. Next base: position 1,774,377,643 of record OY728152.1, read on the forward strand.
TCATGAAGGGGTTATAGAGAGCTATGGGTATATTGGTGATTCTGAGGACAACCAATCACCCTTAGACCAATGGATAGATATAATGAATGATAATCGTGCTGGAAGACATTCATCGAGAATGTGTCTTTGAATTGGGATGTTCTTGGGAGAATCATACCCCTCTCATCAATTTCACCAATAATAATAGTTATTATGAATTGATTTGGATGGTTATGTATGAGGTCGTGTATAGTGGGCCATGTTGTTCACTATTGTGTTGGTTAGACAGTATGGATGCAATGATATTTTGTCCTCAAGTATTGCAGGAGACACTCCAGAAAATTCATCTTACTAGTAAAAGTATTTCTACGACTCATTCTATATATAATTCTGTTAGTGATCATCATGGACGAACTTGTATGTTTGAGGTTGGGGTCTATGTTTTCTCATGGGTATCAGCTATACTTCTAAAAATACTGATACATATGAAAGTGATGTTATGTCAACATTATATCATGCAATTTGATATTATGGATATAGTTGGTAAATTATCCAATTATTTACATTTACCTCATATATTTCATCCCAAGTATGACATCATCCAAGTTTCGTAGCTTTAACGATATCAAGTCGACATGTCTCTAATTTTTCTTCCATTGGAAGTTTAATTGGATGTTGATGCTTCGTTTGTGGAGTATACATTTAAAATATTTTACCAGAGAATTATGGACCTCCATGTATTGTATTTCTCATTTTTATGGGTGTTTTGGAAGCAAAACCATGTATAAGATGAAACTCATGAGTGGGAAACCAACATATGTTATCAGTGGGTAGAGGAGTTCTCAGACATCATTTCACTGACCATGGATGGTGAACTTAGGGGACACGTGACATTATAGGGGAATGTTTTATGAACTAGGTTTTTGAATAATTTATCAATAATTTTAAATTTATGTCTAATTATTAATAATATACCCATTATGGATGCCTAATGAGGGCATTCATGTTTCAGGGTGTTTTCAGAGATTTATCTTTCTCGAAACACTAGTTGGTGGAGAAAGGAAATTAGGGGAATCAGTGGTACAAACCATGTGATCAAGTCCTCATCATTTCCCCTAACCATGTGTGTAATAACAGAGGTAATAAAATAGAGCACAACAATTAGATCCCATGAGTCTAGGTCCACATGCCTGTGTAGATTTTTTGGATTTACTAGGAGATCCATATAGTGAACATGGTGAATGGTTTCTCAAAAAGTTGATCCCAACCATATGGGTTCTCATTCATGGAAGTGAGGTGTTCTAAATTGGTGCATAGTTTGGAAATTTATAAAAAAAACACGATACCACATAGTTCATATAAAAATGACCAAAATGCTATTAAAATTATAGTTAAACCCCTTCCTCTTTATTTTTATTTACAATGGACAAGGTTGTGCTTCTCCAGGTTGAGCTCCTACTCCCCTCTTCAAAGGATTTGATCCCAATTCTACAATCAAACTCTGATTCAATATTAATTAACCTCATCGGATTCTTATAGGTATTCTCTTTAATCGTTGGTCTCATTTAATCATTTATCATCTTCTTGATCTTAATATTTTGATACAGGATCATATTCCCTTTTTGAGGGAATTGATTCCTTCTTATGTTTTTGTCCATTCCATGCCAATGTATGGAATTCCACTACATGAGTTGAGATAAATATTTTCATGGTATGAGGTTGTAAATCATCCATAAAATCATATCCATTTAATAAATTTCCATCATTATGAGAATGTTGGTATCACTGGTCATTATTTGTCAAATCATTTTTATATGTTTAATACAAATGAATTCTTATTCTATACCACATTATCTTTTTGTTTAGAAAATTGTTTAAGGTTCTAATATCACCACTGACCACCCCTTCTATGGTGTTTCTTTGTTCTATTACTCAATGAACCATGCTGGTCAATCCACCACACCATTTGAATGCCATTGGAGTTTACCTAGATAGGGTATGTGATGTTAATTATTTATTTATTTATTTGTTGGGATGTATTTTAAATATATAAATTGTCCTTGACTGAAATAAACTGGATTGGTATTTTCTCCTGATTTCATTTTCATTCTTAATAAAAGGAAATGTAATGAACCTGCTAGATGTCTATAATTAAATTAAACTGTCCTCGTGTCTATAGAACACATTTTCATGTCTATAGAAGGTAAAGTATTGAACCTGATAAATATTATGTAATTAACAAACTATATGGTTGAATGTTCCATTAGCTTTGTCACCTAGTATGAAGTGAAATGGAATGAACCTATAAAATTATAAAATTTTGTGAGTAATACATGGATTTCAATGAATAATGATTAATGTATAAGGTTTATATTTCATATGCAGCTTTTCACCATTATAGGAATGGTTAAAGATGAACAAACCTTGGTATCCTGATATATTTTTTCAGTTCATACCACTCTAATTCAATAAACCTATTACCAATGGAGATAACCACTTTGGAACATGGTCCTTTTCTACTAATAGATTCCCAAAATGATATATTAGGATCAATTCAATATCTTATAGATATTAGGATGCCTTTTATAAATTCCATGGATAAATTATGATGTCTCCAGACATGTGGCACCCTAGATTGACACCATTGGTCCTAGTCATGATAATCCTGTGTTTACAATGGATGATAACCATATACATTGTTAGAATAATTTACAGTGTAATTCCTCAGTCGTTTCACCTTGGATTACACTCAGACCCCCTTTATTTCTAAAATGAATGTTTTTACTGATCCGGCTTGACCTTGGAGTTCAATTATTCTTTGGTAACACATTCGATCATCTTTCATTATTATAATCATTATTGGATTCCATGGTTACACCATTGTTACCCTTAAATCACCAAATTTATATACAATTCAGTTGGTACATATGATAAAATAAACATAAATTAAATAAATAAATGATATATATTTAGATACATTTCCAACTACGACTAAAGAAGGTAAGAGATATTGTTTTTTGGATTGGTATAAATTCATTAATACATGAAAAATATTGAGTTTATATCCATAGATTGAAATGGAATAAATTACATTGGTGGGGGCCTAATAATATTTATCTCACACTTTATCCAGGCTATAGATGGTACATAGGAAGATTATATGCATGTTGGCTTGGATTTGGGGAATAATCAAGAATTGCACACCTGACATGGTTTTTTTTCATACGTTGGTGGTTTGTATCAAATGATTGAGAAGGAACTCGTGGTGTTTAGAAATAATTTGGATTCTTTGTTATTCTCATGTATATCATGTATTTCATGCTTCTAGTAATACTTTTTTTCAAATTTTTTAGAGACATGCAATTATATAATCATCTTTCATGTACTGTATAATTCATACTTTGAGTTGATTATTAATAATGGATGTTTATACTTATCTACCTTTAGCAATTTTGTTTATTCATTTTTATTCTTTCACTATGTTGATCAATCTATTTTATATATCTATATCTATTGTTATTTATTCTAAAATAAGTATATAGTCTCCCCATTGACACACCCTTGGCCATCATTAGTATTCAGCAACTGCTGGAATATGGGGAGGCATGTTTGATTCCATGTGGGTCACTGACTTAGTTTACCATTGCGTGGAACCTAGGTCGATATGTCAAAATTAACATTCACTAGTTATTTGTATTCTATGGTGTCACCAACCCTTTCTAATTACATACTATTGAAACCCTACAAATGGGTTGCCTTGATACACAATTACCAATATTATGATATTAGGATGATTCCATTGAAAGTAGTGAATTCTAATGGATTTAGGTTTGAAAAACTGGCATAACCAATTGAGCTTTATTTGTACCTCATTTGTACCACCTTTGTAATGTTTCTCTTGAATTTGATCATATTATTCTGAATAACAAGAACATTCATTTTGATACTCAGAATCCATTATGGAAATTTGATTTACCTTGTAAATATCAATTATTTTACATATAATTATTACTAATAAGATTCATTATTCTCATTAAAAAAATGATCATTGAAAAATGTGAATGAGAAACCATTTTCATGGTTTTATCATTCCAATTTGTTATGCATCTTGGGAAATTTTATTTTCCACAAGATCTTATGGATCATTTTCACATAACAACTACATGTTCATATACAACCTTCTCTTAACAAAAGACAATATTGATCTAACTAAATCATATAGAGATGTCCACCATTTGATATAAATATAATAAAATACTTGAATATAACTTTTCTATCATTGGGATTTTATTAATATATTTATAAAACATTAGGATAATTAAATTATATTAAAATTGTTCTTTTATAGATTCATGTTTTTTTATGTCCTTATTAAGAACATTGAATCTAAAATCATGTTCTAATGAAATGGTGGTTTTATATCCTAATATAACTCATATGATAACTATTTATCATTACAGTTGTAATATGGTTATGGGATAATGCCTTTTTTTATGATGCATGTCTTGAAAAATAATGTACGTAACAACAATACATATTCATTTAAATAACAATTTTCCACTTACATACATCATAATACTCATATGTATAAGGAAAATAGAATTAAAAAATTTCTCCATGACACATTTGATAATCATTGGTTACTATTAATGACACAAGAATTTCTGAACAATTAGTCATTTATTTGTCACTAGAAACAACATTCATTCCAAATTGGAATAATGTATACATAGGTCCAATGGACACGTTAGAAAAATGTTTGAGAAAAAATAAAAAAAATTATTAGAATCATTTTGAAAAAAAATTATATTGTGAAGTTCTCTCTACTAACATAGGAATCAACTTTTTTCATCCACATAGAGAATTAAGATTATTTATTATGTCATATCGATATGAATATAGTTACTATATTTAAAAACAAATATGTGACAAATATATTGTATTTAATACAAAAAAAATCCAAACTCAAGAATCACATATAATTGATGATAATATATTATTTAGAATCCATTTATTCTACTACTTCCATTCATTGAATTTATTCTCCCATATATTATTCCCACAACAAGAGAAGAAAATAAACTCATGTATGATGATCTAACAATTTTATTTGATGATTGTTGTGAAGGGGGCCTTGTAATTACAATTTGTATTGTCCTTTAGAACTTTTTTTAAATTAAACCCCCTAACAACTAATGATTAACCATTATTTATATACATATACTACCAGATAACCATAAACAATAGGTAATGAAGAGTTTCTCCATACTGTTTGTGTTTTAATATCAAATGATACTAGAGTAAGTTGTTGATTATGATATTAGAAATGAAGGTATTATATGACCATGATCCATCTTTCAATTTACACATATTCAGTGTAATCATCATCTCATTAAAATAATCATTTACTTTTCAATTATATGATATTCAAATATGAGACAACATGTGAAATGATTCATGTCTCTATTTTTTAACTACAACTCACTAGACAATGATCATATAGTATGGGGAAAGGGGCTTTTATGAGTGTCTCTTTGTGATGGGAAAGATTCATGTTGTAAATAATCCCTCAACAATGACTATTTGGGATGGGAAACGAATCCCATCACAAATAGTACTAAATAAAAAATTATTTTCGATATGATAACATTATCATTTCAAATACCTTTTCCACAACCTATGCACCATACCTCAAGAAATATATTTCCCATGAGAATTTACCCCCGTCACAATACCTTCGATCATTATTATTATCTATGATGGAAATTAATTCCAATCCTAAATAAACTATTATATGAAGTGTATTTTCAATGGGTTCCATCACATATATGTATTTTCCAACAACAAAGTTATTAATGGTGGGTATTAATTATGACAGGACCATTCACATCTAATACATTTTCTGATGGGAAACCCATCACAATTAATCTTGTCACAAATCATATAACCTATATATAACCATTATAATTTTATTCATTCTCTTCTATTCAAAACTCCCTTATCATCTTCAGCTAACCACATATTATAAATAAACATCTAAATGTAATGTATTTTACTAAGAAGATAATTTTTCGCTTTACATTTTCCAAAATATTCAATTTTATGTTATTTATTTAATGTTATTAATTTTTGAGTATTTTAATATATTTTATAAAAATAAAATTTATAATTAATTAAGAGTAATTTGTTTTAATTATAATTTCACCATTTTATTTTTCAGTAATAAGTTTTATTTAATAGAATTTAATTTCAATTAAATTTATATAGTTTTAATAATAAATATATATTTTTAATTAGAAGTATATAGTTTCAATTAGCATTAATTAGTTTTAATTATTACATTGTTGTTTTTATTATCACTATATATTGAAAATTATTTGAAATTAATAGTAATTATTATAAAATAGAGATAATTATTATAAAAAACTATTAATTAGTAAAAATTGGTGGATATAATTGGGAATTATTAAAATTTAAAAAAATAAAAAAATTACTAGAACATAGTAATAATTTATAATTATTAGTAATAATTAATAACGTTTTGAAATATTTTGAATTAATTATAAGTAGTTAGTAATTAAAAATTAGTAGTAATTAATATTTTTTTCTAATAATTAATGATAAATATTAATAATTTTTTAAAAATGGTAATATTAATGATAATATGTAAAAATAATTAGATAATTATTAGAGAAGTATTGTAATTATTAAAAATGAGTTTTAATTATCATAAATGAGTTGTAATTTTTATAAATTAGTGGTAATTTATAGAAATTATCATTAGTTTTTATAAATTACTTGTAATTATTATAAATTCATAGAAAATAAAAAAATTAGCTATTAATAGAAAAAATACTAATAAATAATAATAATCAGTATGAAATAGTTTTAATTTATAAAATTTATCAATAATAAAAGGTAATTATTAAAAATTTGTGGTAATTGTTGAATATTTTCATAATTACTAAAAAAATATTTCTAATTATGTCTAATTTTTAAAAATTATCAATAATTATAAGATCGTCGAAAAAATATAATTAATTAGTGGTTCTTATAAAAAATTAGTTGTAATCACTAAAAAATTAAATGTACTTATAAAATATTAGTGGAATTTAATAAAATTAGTTTTAAGTAATAAAAATTAGAAGTAATTAGAAATTATTATTAAAAATTATCCATTATTTGTGATAATTTTTAAAAAATATAATTAATTAGCAGTGCATACTAAAAATTTGAGTTTACTAGTAAAATATTAGTGGTAATTATCAATAACTTGTGGTAATTATTAATTACCATCAATAATTAAAAAAAAATATTTCATTTTTAAAAATTATTTATATTTTGTAAAGAGTTGTGTTAATTGCATAAAATTAGAGACAATTACTAAAAATAAGTGGTAATTAGTAAATATTTGAAGCACTAAGTAAAAATTTGTTATAATTTGTAAATATATTGGTAATTACTAATTTTTTTTAATAATCTCTAAAAAGTAGCAATAATTAGAAAAAATTAGTAGCACTTACTAAATATAAGTAGAACTTTGTAAAAAATATGAAAAATTTGTGATACAGATTAAAAATATGTGGGACATAGTAAAAAGTAGTCGTAATTAGAAAAACAATTGTAGTAATCAGTTAAAATTAGTAGTAAGTAGTGTTACATAGTATGAATCACCTTAAATTACTAGTATCATGTAAATTTTAGCTATAATTAGTAGTAATTAGTTAAAATTAGTGATTCACAGTAAAAATAAGTTGCTGTTATTTTAAATTAGCATTAATTACAAAAAAATTTAGTGATAATTTTTAATAATTGGTGGTAATAAAAAAGAATTATTGAAAATTAGTAACACATTATCAGTTGAATGGTCAATTGTAGAATATTATTTACCTATGAATATTTAATTTTATTACCCCCTTTATTCCCAATGAGAATATCCTTCAAAACATTACTGAATGGGATGTAATGTGGGAAATGATTAAGATTGCCTAAAGAAATCAATTATCAAATTTTAGTCATTCTCAACATGTATTTGGTAAAGTTTATGAATGATATATTTTTAATGATTAAAATCATATGTTTCATATAGATTTTGTGCTCAAACTTGATGAAATGAAACAATTTGTGCAAAGAGTGCTACAACCAGATATTCCTTAATTATTTTAAAATATAAATTTTTATTTATATATATAAATTATATGGTGATCATATTAAGAAATATTTTCCCTAAATTACAATAGTTTCTATTGATGAATGTCGAAGACATAATTATATGGTGGGTTGAAATACTGTTAAAGTGTATTTTTTATTGTCTAACCAAGGAAGAAAATTTATTTTCGTTATATATATTTGTATTTTTTCATTTTTTTTGAGGTATCACAACATGATGATGAAATTTATAATTGACTTTGTATATTGAGTAACCCACAATCAAAAAAATTTTAGATCGTATAATGCATATGAGGTTATTTGTTTTCAATTTCATAAAAATTCATATTGTGAATAAAAAACAATGAAAATTAGGGTTTTCTTATAAGGATGTCATCATTGTGAAAGTGAATATATCTTTTATATAATGGTGGATGTAAAAAATTGAATTGTTTTACTAGTGAAATATTTTTGTAATGACATTAAAATACTACTGGTTTGATACTGATAAACCAATGTGTTTTCATCCAGGGAATCGAATCATTAACATTAATTGTAAAAGCTTTGTTACTATAAATGAACCAATTTTATTATATCACAAGGAACACGACATATATTTTGAAAATTATTATATAACATTAAGAGAGTTGAATGATTGGTGAAGAAATATAATAATAAGATACTAAGAATATTATAATATGAAATCTGAATGTGGTTATAATGTATTAAAATGAATTGAAATATTTTAATATAAATCTACAAATAAAACATTTCAATGAATAGACATGAATATTGTTGACGACATCCCATAGTTAGAGGTTATTGGTGATTATGATGTTAATGATATAACAAATTAATTTTAATTAACAAGTGATGATGGAGTTGAAACTCATATAGAAATTTATTATACTAATTTGGAAGATGAAGATATTGACACCATCATATATGAATACGAGGATGAAGATAAAGAATGAAAGAATTACTTTTTTGTTATATTAAAGATATATAATATTCATCTTGAACTATTTGATGATAACACTCTTTTCTTTTTTTTACGATGGTTGATAAGATTTATGATGTCTTATTTTTGACATCTAGTTGTTTTTACGACCTTTTGATGATCCTCATGATACATCACCATAACCTAAGTTTGCCGGTAGTGCATCAACAAAAAGGGGTGGTGGTATGGTAATATTGATGATTCTTCACAATATTATTGAGCAATGTCAAAATATATTTTGATCCTTGAATTTGTAGGTATGTTTTGATGGGAAATTTAGTTAGTTTTCATTATCATTTATTTAATGAATTAATTTTATGTAGTATTTGATTAATAATGTTTTTATTTTTTCTACATTTATTTTCATATAGTTGTTCAGTATAGGAGTGCTATTATGAATATTAATTTCTCTAGAGCATGGGTGATGTGGTATCATTATCCAATTGATGTTTATCATAAAATTCAAGATAATTGGATATTATCTAAATATAGTATAGTAATTTTGATATTTATTAAATTTTTAACTTTATTTTATTATTTGTTTTAGGGTTTTTTGGTATCCCATCGATGAAGCATGGGGACCTCTATTTGGAAGTCTGGGGAGATCTTCATACCTGACTAATGTTGAATTTTTTTTCATAATATGAGGAAGATAACAATGAATAAATTCATAGTTATTGTTTTTATGAGTCTTGATGCATACATAAACATGATTTCATATTCTCTTAGGTTTGGGATGGATTGTTATGATATTGGTTGGAAGACAGTATTTAGTGGATATCGTTATTAGGTAAATTGAACTAGGGAGACAGGAGGTCATCCATATAAATATTATTCATACAATTACTTTTCATCGGTGACATCCAAATAATAATTTTATTTAAAAAATTATATTTTAACATTTATAATTTTAATTTTATTTCTCATATTGGGAGTTGAGAAGGATAATATTACATAGTATGATGTGTAAAAGTGGATATACATGGACCATGTCACTTGAGATTTTACTAGTGGTCGAAAGTGAAACATTGTGTCATTATTTTTATTTTCTTTTTTAAAATTAACTTAAAATAATATATTAACTATTTCAATTTCAAATTTCATTTTAAGGAGTAATATAAGGTCATGGATTCCAACACTGATTATGAGAGTCAGATCGATAACATCGGTCATACCACCAATGCAACATGATTTTTTTATTTAAAATGGATGTCAATGAATCAATTTTACATCGAAAAAGACTCAGATCATGGTATTAGCTATAACATGATTTCTATGAGTTATTATGGTACTGTTGAAATGTTATCATCTATCCATAGAGGATCTCATGCGGAGTATTCATCAATGGTTTCCCAGTATGAAGAGAGGCTCTGAGATGAGGATGAGGTTATAGAGACACTTTATATAGAGTTTGATGTTTTTTCAGTATCATGATTAGTAACAGTAGTAGTTATGTCAACTGTATGAGTATGACCAGTATCCAATGATGGTTTAAATGCAGTGTTTGGCATAGGGTATAGGTATAAAGTTCACATCACCACCAAATCCAGAGGACCCTCACCCTACCTTGTGATTTATACATTTTTTGATAGATTTGATATCTTAAACATATGAATGAACATTTTTTTGTAAATATAATAATTTTTTCATAAATTTGTAGTTTTTTATAGAATGTTTTTTGTATGATTATATTGTTTTTATCTATTAATAGTATATTTAATATTATTATGAATTATTTGTTTTTTTATTTTTAAATATGTTTTAATTTTAATTTTACCTTTTTTTTATTTTTCTTATTTTTGTAATTATTGGAAACCAGAAACTAATTCCATTGTAAATAGTTTTTAATTACTCCATTTTAGTAAATTGTGAAAAATTATATACTACTAAATGTAAATCATGAAATTTTGGACAGATGTTTTGTCAAATATTAATCAATATTTTTAACATATTAGTTTTATGTGTTATAGAAAAATATGTTCTTCCCAAATTTGTAATTTTATCATGATTAAATAATTGAAAATACAAATTAATTAAATCATTATCTATATCTATCTTCTTTATCAAATGATTATAGTCCTCACTATTAGGCATATAATTCTAATTAAATAGAGTTTTTAGTGGTAAATAACCCTAAAAACACTCCTCTTAGTCCATGCTATGACAATGGCACTACTTTGAGAGTAAAAAGTTCTGGGTTTGACTAGCCATCCACTATAACTCATGACTCCATGAATTGTTGATATATGATCCATGTTATCTAATTCATAAACATTATTTACTCAATGAATATCCTATAAATATGAAACAATCTAGGAAGGTATAATTATTTGATGATATCATTTGTTAAATCAACCCATCACTATCATAAGAACTCCATATTAGTAGGATGAATCATCATATAGGGGTGAAAAGCATCCCATAAACAATGATTTTTTAAAATTAAAATGAAAAAAGGTTTTAGAACTTAATATTTCTTTGATTATTATAAGTATTATTTCTATATGGTTGAAATACTTTTTATCTCACATTCACAATTTAATGTTATCACAATCTAAAATATAAAATTTAGTTAATAAAAAACATCATAACCTTTTAAATAGTTTTAATAAATTAATTAATAATTTTCTATTTTAAGTGATTTCAAAATCATTGATAATCACAAAAATATAAAACTTGTCATAAATTAATTAAATAGTTTTACTGATCTAGGTTATTTGATATTGCTTGATCTTTTTTATTATAAGTTGATCAATCATAACCTTTGGGGTAAATTAACTATATTGAATCTAAGTCTCATCACTGCTCACCCCCTGAGACAAATTATCATTATATGTTCTTGAATACCACATAATCTCTCCGAGGTTCGCGTCTTATACTATGCACATCATAACACAACTATACTCGCATGAAAGCAATGATGTCTCTAAAATTTGTAATACTCCTGCAATACAACTCTCATGAACCTGAAATCACTTATACAATGTAAATAAATTCAAAATACTAATTCATGAACCATTCATTTTATTTAATCATTAAAAATTTCATTTATTTGAAATAAAAAATTTAATAAATCTATCGAATCATTTATTGGTCGGTTAATTCTCAAGATCAACCAATAAAAAATTTAAAATTGTAATAAAATCTAATGTAATAGTAAATTTATGTTAAGAACATTAGTCGAATTAAAATTATTCTTTTAATTTATATTTAAATAATATTTTAACTATTTGGTACGAAATAAATTTAACCATTTATTCAAAAAAACAGAGTATTTTTTGAAAGTATTTATTAATTTTTTGGGTCTTTGGCACCTTGGAAAACACTTAAGAGGGTTGTTGGCCTTTATAAGGCCCGTAATAGTTTTCTTGGGTCAGGAAGGTCCCAACACATTAGAACAGGTCAGAATAAACTTGTTCTAAATATGGGTCACTAGAAGAAGGTGTGTGGTAGGAAACAAGGTATAACCTATGTGGGTTTGGCCCCCAATAGTGGAGGCCTCATAAGTCCAGGCGGCTTGGAGATCTAGCCTAAGGTGGGTGCTTCTAGTGGTAGGGTTTATTCTTTTTGATAGTGGAGAGGGATTTGACCTATGGAGGGAATGACAGGTATGAGGTACTAAAAAAGAGGTTCACGTCGTGATGGATGATTTAAATGATTAACCCCCCCCCCCACAGACACACAGACACACACACACAGATATCTGTTTTCGTAGATCAAAACAGGATAATGACTAATATCAATAAGATCATAAATAGTGATATGGCTATTATATGGCCAATCATGATCAGAATGAATAACCATATGTGGTGATGTGACCATTGGGATGATCACTACATGAATTTATGGATAATTTAATTTTATATTCTCAAACTATCATCAGATCTCTCTAATAAAAATTAAAAGAACTGGGTGATACAATGGAAGGTAATGGTACCATGATTTAATTTTTTTCAACAATGATAAAATTAAATATGTTGTCATTATTTAATCATTTCCTAGTATGAGTCCTTAAAGATACAATGTGAATTTTTATAAACTAAAATAAATCCAACACATCCAATATCTATCTACATGAACATTCATTAATTATTCTATGCAAGTGAAAATTTATCCATATACCCATATCTAGATCCATATAGACCATCTTTGATTTATTTAAATGTTTGTGGGAGGGTTGGTCATTTAATTATCACTACAAGCATGCATATTCGACAAATCCTTTGACTTACTAATTATCACCGCATCGAAGATACTTAAATCAATGAAGATGAACTTGAATTGGAAAATAAGATCACTTTCTTCTCTATCATGGAAGAAATACTACCAATATAGGAAATCAACCATTGTTTAGTGAGTATTTATATTAATTATAAAATCATTCCTCATTATATATTGAGGTTCTAAAATAATTTAAAAAGGATCCCCACACATGGCTATTTATTAGTCACTAAATAAGCTATAAACAACATTGTATGACTTATTATATGAGTAATAAATATTTTTCAGTTTTTATCACTTACATAAAATATAATAAATATATTACATGATAAAAGTGTGCCATTATCTTTACTCATATTCCATGCAATTATTAAGGGATCCTTGAATATTAATATAATATTTGGTCATATCAGATTTTCATGTAATTATATTAACAGTTTTAGAATCATGTAATAAATAATTTCAATTACATTTATTCTAAACACGAATAATATAAATTTATTCAAATTATTGACATCACATATTATCAAAAAAAAATTCATAAACCCCAATGATGGGCCCCAAAATTTCTTATACACCTATTCATCTGAATTGAATAAGATTTGGAATACATGATATGTGTGACCTTCTAGAACAATATATGGATAGTAGTGAGTATGATTTATAAAATAGGATTGGAGTCTATAAACTCATTAAGGCCTATAAAAAGATTATCATAAGTCATAGAAACAAAAACAAATCCTATGAACTCACTCCATGTAATATAACCTCCTTTTCTGGTGATATGTTATAAAACCAAGGCACACACATTGCGGCATCATTATATCGTGATTTGTTCTTTGATAACATTATTTTAAGGAATTTTCATATTTTACAATAACTAAATATTTATTGAATAAACTTCCATTTTTAACATCTATGAATGAGATATCACTTCATTTAAATTAGTGTTATTCCACCAATGATACAACAAACATAAGATACCTCACTGCAAATTCAATTCCATAGTTGTTTCCTTACATCATGGTACGTGATCAAATAGTATGCACTAATTAAAATATAATTTAAAGTGACAATTTCATCTGTTCAAAGATGTGAAAAACCAATGACATCAATAACATGTGGTGATCTTATTGTTGGGTCCATCTTCATGATATCAGAAACTCAAGATCACTATCTTCAAACAACATCCAAAGAAGCCTCAATTCTTAGATGAACTATCCAATAATAGTCACACAACATCAATGTCCAGTCTGTATAATTTATCTATAACATATTAAATATGTTTATAATTAATATCATAATTTCTGGTGGTTCAATGTATATGTTTATAGCTACTATAAAAATTTCATATGAGAACTAATATATGTAAATTGCCCTATAAATAACAGATGTAGAAATATAAACACTATTATGGTAAGTAAACATCATGTATAGCAAAATATATACATTATATAGCATCCAATATGTATTTTTTAAGTGGGTTCTTGGCCACCATGTTTTATGAAACTACAACTATAACTAGAAACTATCCATGTAATCCCTCAGATTATTAGATCTCAATTCTTTAGAGTTATGGAAGAAGTCTTTGGGATTTCCTCATCTCTTATTCATTGATACTCTTATATTTTCACACCCCCTTGAGCATTATTACACTAGAGGTGATATCCCTAATTGTATTCTGTTTACCCATTTTAAAAAATCACATCATAATTTTACCAATAGTAGAATTATAATTATTTACATTATGATAAAACATTACATAGTTGGTGTGATTATAAGAACTAGAAAACATCGTTTCATATTTCTCACTTCTTATTTGGCTTCATTAGATGTCAGAAAAAACATAGTATTTATTGAAATTACAACCATTTTCTTGAATGAGATTCTATATCTCATAAACATTTCTTGACTATTCTATTAGACCATATATATCAATTATAATACTATTTTTCCCTCTTAATACATGTTTCCCTTCCTCCCCATTTAACATGTACATATTGTTTATACATTTTCATGAATAATTGGACACTTCATACTTCTTTTTATCAATTTCTACTAGGTTATAATGATATTTTCATTCCATATTTTATATATAGGAAATATAAAATTTATTACAAACCATGTCATATCTAATTAATACATCAAATATGTATATGAAATTTTACTCCCAAATTTTATCTCCTCATATGTCCCATAAATTTATTCTTTGATAGAATTTATGACATGTGAATTTGGTTTAAATTTTCACATTAATTGTTTTAACACATGTTTTTTAATACTATGACATTATATGCACTTTTATTTTTTCAAGGAATACAATTATGAATTCTATAGTTGACCTTGTTACCTAAAACATAACTTTCCTTTTTAAATCAATTTCTAGAGAGTTACATTCATTTTTGTATTAACATTTTGTATGACCAATATCTAATTTCTATATGTAATCAAACATATTTTTCTTTGGAAAATAGTAGAACTCCCACCATGATATAGTATAATGGTAGAAAAAAATAATTCTTATTTAATATTCTATGTTATTATTTCTTACATGAAGCCAAAATTGGATTTTATTAACCTGCATACCTTATTGGAATTCAATGGTGTCACCAACCATTTCTGGTTACATCATAAAGACACAATCCTAGACTACTAGTATTGATATCCAGTAAATATTATTATGAACCTATAATGTAACTATCATATATTAAATTTTTTATGGATTTAGACATGATAAATTGGTATAACTAATCGATCATTATTTTAAAAACAATTTTATCACCCATGTAATGTATCTCTTGAATTCCACTACTATTTTTCAAATGATAACCATCTATTTTTTGATACATGGAATCATTTAATGGATTTTAATTTTCACAATAAATATTATCTTTTTATTATTTACTTCTTACTTATATATCTCATTATTCTTAATGACCAATAATCATTGGCCCTGGAGAATGTAAAACCCTTATCATGTCTTTGTCCTTAATATGATGTATTTTTCTCTAGATTATTCTACTCCCACAAACTCATGTTGAATGTTTTTATTATTCCTGTAAATTTTGTATCAGAAACCCTGACTTAACCCAAGTCAATCTTACATCAACTATCGCAAATAGAGATGTAGAACCTTTAAATTAAATATAGTCTATCCAGTGAATATAACATTCCTATCATAGCGATGTCAATTTTTTATTTATAAATTATTAGGATAATTACAATACTTACACACTTAAATATTCTTGATGAATGTTTATTCAAATCCTTAACAATATCTTTCCTTATAAACACATGTTTTTTTCAAGATGTTTTTATACCATAATAGGAATCATATGATATTTATTTTTCATTATAGATAGAATATGGATATGGGATAACATTTTTATTAGGGATTTGTTTCTAAGAAAATAATGGAACTATCATTAATGCATTTTAGTTTCGACATTGTTGCTCCTTTTACATAAATCATAAAACCGATGCAGATAAGGAAATGTGAATTTGGAAATTAATCCATTCTAAATTTTATTGTTCAATATTAGAATGTAATATTCATTATTAATCCCCTATACATACCTTATTACATTAATGTATAAATTAATAACATTCTTTATAAATTACTACATAAAATATTTTAATGATAGATGAATTATTGGTAATTTTTTTGGAACACTACCCCAAAAAACTCATATATTCTAAGGTCTCATATTATATATTCATTCATTCATTCATTAAAAAAATAATGAAATTATATGAAGTATTGGAATTTATATATAGTTTAACCTTTAAATTTTTCAATCCATTTAAATGATTAAATTCCCATATCCTTGTGTCCTAAATCTATTTTTAGAGGTTTCATTTCTAAAACAAAATATGTAAATGTGTCAATAAAAGAAAAGTTATTTAGTTTCAAAGAGTATAAATGCATACTATAAATTTCTCTGATTACTAATTTCAGTTTTCATGTTGACCAATTATCTAGACATAATTGGATATTAGTGTAATTCATTATTATATTCATCAGTTATTGCCAATGAGTCAAGTATTTTAGAACTATTAATTGAGTATTTGAATCCAAAAATGACAATAAAGGTATAATCAAATAATGCCTCTTTATTTCCAGGGGATATATAAGATAAATCGTTTAGTAATATTCAATGATGTTTAAATAGAATCATTATTCTAGACAATTAGAGTCTATGTAATTCTCAATGCTAATTTATTAATGAACCTTTCTCATCCAAATATAAAATTAATGTTAATTCGAGTAGTGTTTCGATAGTTAATTGGTAACTATATTTAAGTACGCATTGGTGACATGAATAATTTATTTAGTATCTAATAAGTAATTCCAAAACATCACTTATAACTTATATAAATATATTAAGTATAATCAATATGTTTATTCTACATAAATTAATTGTATTTATTTATATTTGGTCTTATCACATGACATTCAATGAAAATGACCACATTCATGATTATTTACCTTTCTTTTTTTATTGTGAATATGTCTTCTGGAAAAAATTTTTGTTGTCTTTTTTTCTTTTTCATTAATTTGTTTTACTATAAAAAATAAATATTATAATTTATTTTAGTTCATATTATTATGGAAAACTATAATCCATTAGTAATGAATCCTTTTATCCATACTACTCATTTTATAATTTTTTAAAAAATAAGATAAATTGGGTGATGAATATAATAAAAAGGGATGAATTAAAATTTCATGATCCATAATGAATTTAAAGGTATTATGTATAATCATCATGTCATTCAATCTTTTCTTCACATTCTCCTCTTTGACTGTTAGAATATAAGAAAGTATGTGAAAACATTCATGTGATGATTCTATTCCCAAAACTCAATAGACATTGATGATAAAATAATTGTGTAAATATAAAATTCAACTTACACTTGTATCCAATAATAATTTTTAACACCCTTTATTCCTAAGGTAACATAGTTGTTATTGGGGACTCTAGAACCAAGAAATTTCATTTATCATTGTACTTTATGAATGTTTATGTACAAATATCGGTACCTTATTCCATTTTGGTCCTATTCTTTTTACAATATTAATGACAATGCATCTATTTTATTAATATTTTTGTTATGATGAAAAATATTTTACCATATTAGTATATTTATCTTGATTACCAATTAAACTTCACTAATTAATTAAGTCCATTAATTTATGTCACTATTTAATCAAAACATACTAATCCTCTCTAATATACTAAGAAAAATCATCATATAGATTATTCTAGTGGTAAGGATCCAAAAAACCACCCCTTGTAGTCTATGATATGGCTAAATCACCACTCTGAGACATTCATTGTAGGTGTTTGACTGTCCAACCACAATAATTCAAGACTCCATGAACTTTTGAATGATTTCCCAACTACTATAACTCATAAAATTTATTTACTCAACCATTTAGCTATAAATACATCATAAAAAGGTATTACATCTTATTTTCGATAGTATTTTTTTATTTTGAAACATCACACTTATAATAACTCTTTAGTAGAAGGTGGAACCCACAACATGGGCTAAAAATCACCCCATAAACATAATTTTGTTCAAATTCGCATAATAGAAGGCTTTACGGATTAATATTTATTATTATTATTATTATTATTTCTCATGGAGTGAAATAATATTTCATTTTATACGCTTGTATTATGTGTTCATACTCACAAATGGATACTAAAGTTAATAGAGAACATTCATTATGTCTTAAATAGTTTTAATTTTAACATATATTTTTATTACATAATTTGATTGTATAATCATGAATATTAAAAATAATAATAAACAATAGACATGTGAAATAAATAACAATACTGATCATGAAAATTCTATATTATTTGATATTACTTCTTCACAGTGGATCACCTGTTACCCCCGGGTATGGAACAAAATTCATGCCTAAATCATATCACAACTCACATCCCAGTCAAATGTATCAATATCTATTCTAGAAGAACTCCATTTATTAGTTTTTTATGTTTCTTATAGCATATCTTCCCTAATATATAAATACTAATAAACAAGAATCTATGTCTTGAGAATGCATAATACACATTCAATACACCTCTTATGGACACATGTAACCTTTTATATTTTATTCATAAAAAATTGATGATGAATAGAACATGTATTTTAATTAACTATTACAAACACTATGAATTTTTAATAATTTATATAATCAATTTATTTAGACACACATTATCCGGTCCATGATCAAGATCAATCGACACACAAACGAAATGCATACATAAAAATAAGTTTTCATATAATGTTATATCTAAGGAGATATTTAAATAGAAATAATTTTTTAACATTAAATAAAATAATCATTTTATCACTAACTTCTGATAAAATATATTCATATATTCTATAAAACATTATTTTAAATTTTAAAATTTGTAATTTTTTTGGGTCTGCGGCACCTCAAGAATCCTCTAAATGGACAGAAGGCCTTCACTGTACCTATAATAGTTCCCAATGGATGGGTACTACGCGACCCACCTAGAGTGGGTTAGGCTAACAAAATTCTGTCCACAAACTATTGGATGAATGGGAGTAGGAGGTGGATGAGGAAGATTCATGCGGTGTTTTCCCTCAATAGGGGATGAAACATATGGATGATTGACATGATGGTAAAGCTAATGGATGGTGCTTTCAGTGGGAAGAGTGGATCTATGGGAGGGTGGTGAGTGCTTTTTTTGGTGGTGAAAAGGAGTAGTGAATGGTGAAAGAATGGAATTTCATGTAGTAGTGGCTGAGGTAGGAGGCCTATGGGAAGGGAGGTTGATAATGGGGTAAGGTCATGTAGCCGAGAAGGCCTATAAAAGCAACATAGAGCTATAGAAAAGTACTAGAATAAGCGAAGTGGTGGATGGAACTATGAGGAATCATCAAAGAAACATACAATGGGAGACAGATTGAGAAGAGATGTGGATGATGGGCCATCATGTAGGGTAGAGGTAGCAAGTTGGGAGATAAATGCTTCCCCTAAATTTTTTTCATATTATATAAGAATCAATCGACATAAAAAACTGTTATCTTTTATTTTTAATCTTTTTATCTCATGGAAAACCACCACACCCAACACCTATAAATAAATTTTAATTTTTTATTACGGATAACTTCAACCCCCATTCAATTATACCCTCTATTTTTAAATTTTTTTCCCTATCTTCATTTAGATTTTAATAGTTTTTCTTAAATAAGTGGAAATATTATTGGCCCAAAATTTATATTCTATCAACCATAAAAACTTCCATAGTTTAGGTTTACTGAAATTGAATCCTTCTAATGTCCTCAAATAATAAAAAAATAGAAACACAAACAAATATATAGTGATATATATACATATATATATATATTATTTGATTAAACAACCAAAAAGGATGATATCAATATCATAGAAAATTTTCTAAAAGCCAAAACATGTTAGTTTGATGTCAGAATGAATCTCCATTTGAGGTGGTGTGACCATTTTGTATCCTTCTATCTAAATTTGGGGAAAATTTAAATTATTGTTGTCTTAATACATCATGATATTGCATTGATACTAATTAGAGGTACCTTAGCATAGTATGAATTTTGATGCATAGGGATTTATAAATTTTCACTAGTGACTGAATTAACTACCTAATCACCAATGAAACATAGCCCAATACAAATCCTTGAGTACCAAATTTATTGTTTTTAAGCAGATAATAATAGAATATTACCTCATTCGATCTGAACCCACATTTTTCAATCATTCGTCACTAATGACAATTTCTCAATGGAGCTGATGATGGATCAATATAGATCATTTACAAACACTTGAAAAGTTTTATGAAGAATAAATCATTGAATTACATGTTATAGTGTAGAGAAGCAAGAGGCCTCTCATGTCCTGATGATCACCACAATGATGATTATTTCTCCCATGCAAAAGAAGATAGATCAAAAGCTCTGAACATCTACTTCTATCTCTAGGAAGAAGCAGAGGGGAGAAAGTCCCTAAACCATTATACAGTAAATGGTGATATGAATGTGATCATATTTATGAAATGAGGTTCTAAAATACCCAATGATGGGTCACGATCCCACATTATTTATTACCCACTAAATATGAAATAAATGAAATCATATGAATATTTTAAGGAGGCATAAATATATATTATATTTATATTACTAAATTCTAAATAAATTATTATATTATGCAGTAAATCTGATCCATTAACTCTACTCCTCATTTATAAATATATTAAATGAAACTTGAATTTAAAAATAATAAAAATTTATTTAATATTTTCCAGGTATATAATATAGTTATTTTAAATGAATTTGAAATATAAAATTCCAAAGAATTTTATAATGTTGAAAATTATGATGTTATTTATTTCATGGATATATTATATTTTTGGACAATACCATGACCTCAGTGAGATATTCCAATATGTTATATTCTCTTATTTATCAGAATAGTTCATACTTTTGAATACCCTAAGTCAGTGACTAATGTACATGGATTTCACAAGAATTTTTAACAATTTTCGTAGGTTTTTATAATTATTTGTCACTGCCCTTTAGATTTTAGGTAGTTTGTGATATATTTTAGTATTTTATATATGTTGATAATTTTTAGTTAATTTATGTACTAATATTAGTACTTTACTATTATTATTAATTTATATTTATTTTATTTGTTTTTTAACAATATATTATTTTTTTACTTTGCTAATTTTTTATTTTTTGATTAAGATTTATTAGTTTATATATATATATATATTAGCTCTTTGTGTTAATTCATTTTTTTGTAGTGTTCATTAAAATAGTATCTTTATTGTTAATTTTTTATATTTATTATTTAAATATTTAATATTAGAAGTATTTTTATAGTATTTTTATTTCATCACATGTGTATAAATATATATATATTCTCCAATATAACAATATCAAAATTGAGATTGTTTATATTTATTTATTTTTACAATAATTTATTCAATTCTGAATCTATTATTATTATTATTATTAAAATTAACAATTCAATAAGATTTTTTTTTGAAATCATCAATTATGAATATTAATTTTTGAAATCACCTAGTCCCGCATAGTGTTTTCTTCTTTTTGGGGAGAGATAAAAACACTATAATGGGAGACCCTCCTCATACATATTCAGCAGTGCCGCACCACTTAGTGAGACCACCGGATCCACCTCCACTCTCTCTGACTAAAACCCTAAGAGACCTCTTGTCTGTTGTGCGACAACTGATCTTCCATTCCATCTTCTATTTTCTAGAGAAACTATTTTAACCCTACCATATACTGAAGACACCACCTAGCATCTTCTCCTTCTATTATACATCAAGGAATAACACACCGAGAGGGCCAATCCCACCCCACCCATTCTTACATACCTCTCACACAACCCTACTTCTCCAATAGCATACCCTCTCCACCGATCCTCGTTGTGAAGACTACATGAGAACAACACCCAAAGAGCGCCTCCTATTGTGGAACACAAATAAATGGACACCAATACCCATCCCTATAGTGCACTAAATGAGTATCCACCACCCACCTCCGCTCTTCACGTACATCTCACCATAATCAGCAAGCCTACTTCCACCTTCTATTCTCATGCTAAATAACACCTAAAAGGCCAAAACCTATACCACATAGTCATGCTTCATCTCTTTGCATATAAAACTCCCTCTTGGAGAGAACACCTAGGAAAAGTATTCCCCTAACTACTACACACCACTAAGAGACGTCTTCACATCCATCCCAATAAAAAGAAACCATAAAGAAAACCCCTCCCTTCTTCTTTAAACTAGAGCACCCGAATCCATCCACCACCTCCTACCATCTCCGCGGCTATCTCCTCAACTGCATGACCAGCCATACATAAAATCCTTATTGAGGGGTTGCGTAACCTCCTCCATATAATCTAATTAATCACTTTTTCTCTAGAAGATAAAATGATATTGTTGATGGTTATCTTCTAGTATAGAGATGATCTAGTTGTGAATTCATTTCATGAGAAGGTTTTAATTTTCATTCATTGATTGATTGTGGAAAGTGATTTATATGGTGAGAGTGCATAATGACATGATAATTTATTTGGTAGAACATGTAACATTTTATATAATTATTATTTTATCATTAAATGTATTTTTTTGTTGTAATGTTAGGATAATTTTATCTGTGTCTGGAAATTGAATGAATAATTTTAATTACTACACATTCCATATTGATATTTTATTTTATGATTAATTACTGGATGAATTTATTTTTAACAAGTTATTTTTTTATTTAATTATATTTTCACATACATAATTTATATAATTCAAAATGGTCAATTTATTTTTTACTTGATCTAGTGATATTGATAAAGGTTATAGTTTTGGCCAACTATAGTAAAAATAAGTTATTAATGTTGTTAAAAATCATGTTTTTTATTTCATAGACTTGTTTTCTAATTGAATGAATCTATTTATTTATTTATAATACCAGGAAAATATACCTTAAATGAATTTAGAGATTAAAAACCCTTTAAAAGGGATTTATAATTTTTTGGAAAAGTTGGTAAATGAGCTAGATAAATATTTGATCATAGGAGATAATAGTTATTTATGGATGTGTAATAGTTTGATTACAATTTTATCGTCCCAGAAAAATTTTCTTGATAAATGTATTTCATCATTATTTTAATTTCAATTCCCTTCTATTTTATTCAGTTTCATATTTTCAGTTTCATAAAGATATTTCTTAAAATGAAAAGAAAAATAGATGAATTAAAGAAAATTATTGTCTTTCTAAAAACCATATAAAAACATCATTTTATTAAACTAGATCTCATTATTTTTATGGTTTTACACATCTCTAAACATTGATAGAATATAGTTTCTTATATAAAGTTTAAAATTTTGCCACACTACAACACATGTACCAGTGACCCTCTAGGACCATATCTTGAGAACGTTGAATATTATTCATAGACTAGAAGCATATTCTGGAAAAACGTTAATACCAATAAAAGAATTTGAAAATTTAAGAGTGATGAAAACCATTCCAATGACATGTAAAATATTCACTTTATCTCATGAAATCTCACAAATGAGGATGCACACATTTTTCATAATATATTATTCATTTATCATTCATTTACATTATTGTTCTACTATAATTTTCACATCATGAGACATGTAGTCTTGAATATATTTTAAAAACAAATGCTTCAATTTAATATATAAAAACATAAATGATGAAATATATTCCATTACATATCCAAGGATATTTTCTGGTCTATTTCTAGGAGGATAATGAAAATTACATAAAATATATCACATTTTTTAAAAAAATTTTAAAAAAAATTTTGATTCACTCCCTCTATATCCATAATCAAAATAAAAAACATTTGTTACATATAATGATATTTTGAAAACCATTTTCAAATTAAAGGTGAGGATAACATTATTAATTAAGGGGGTTTAAATCCTGAGGAAAATCATTTTTATAAATTCAATTAAAATCACTTTTAATATTATTTTATTTTATATTCACTATAAATTATATGAAATAAAATATAGTATACAAAAATTATAATATTTTTTTTTAATGAAAAATGCATTGAAAAATATATTTTAAAAATCATTTAAGATATATCATTTTTTGGAAACCCATATAATTTTAATACAAGTATCATTTAAAATAAACAAGGATTTCTATTTTACAATATTTTAATAATAATTAATTTTAATCCCTTAAAATTATAGTTGGAAAACCAGAGTATATACAAGAGTCCACTAGTATTATAACTTTTTGTAAAATGTCTCTATAAGGATATAGATTAACTCCACCTTACACATCTTCTCATTTGATACCCTAGTGACAAACCTTATTGCATGAAAACAATTTAGTACATAAATACCCATTTTTATTATATTTTTAACTTTTAAAAAGTCACATAGATTATTTTAAATTATTAAAATAATTTAGATCAATAAAAATTTATCAAAATATATCTTTCAAAAAATACCTTATGTAATAATTTGAATTCACAATTTCAGAAGTAATTATTGAATGTAATGGATGTCTTCCAAAAAATTAAAATTAAACATAAAACCAATTCTTTTATTAATATTAAATTAATATAAATGAATATTATAGTATATGAAATTTATAAATATTATGAATTCCATTTTTTTGAAATAAATATACAATTTAGACAAAATATGAAAAACAATATCAATTAAAAATCAAACTTTTAATAGAATAGTATCATCCCTATAAAAATTATATTTAAAACTATAAATTTGTATATATAATTGATGATATATTTATAATCACTTAAATTTAGGTTTTAGTGGCCATAATCTCCCTTACAAAAAGAGTTTTCAAAGTAAACCTAGAATATAAATTTAGAAATACAATATTCCCTTATGATAAAAAAAAATAAACCTTTGACTAAATATTTATACCTCATAATTTGAAACCTCAAATAATGAATGTAGTAAATATCAATTTCAATAAAAAAATAGAATTATTAAAAAAATAAATACATAGATTTTTGAAAAACAATCATTTCCTTTAGATATATTTTTTCAAAAAATTATTGTATACATAAAATGAATTTTTTTTATAAAAATGGATAAGTTCATAAAATAATTCACGTACCAAATTCCAAATAAAAAATTAAAGAACACTTCTCCTAATATTTGTGAATAAATATTTATAAATATTTAATAGAGAGAGAGAGTGAAATAGTTCATTGACGATGGGGGTATTTTTAGCGAATAATAATGATATACATTAATAGAAAATGAAAAACTCAACCGACTATTTTAATATTAGTTTCATCCGTCAAACTAATTATTAATGAAATTTAATTATTTAAATTAATATTTTTTTCATGTTTTATAAATCATTTCATAAGTTTATAAATGAGATTAAGATGCATATATTTATTGTTATATATAACCACTTGTAAACTAATATGCCGAATTCAAGGATCTAGATAACCATAAAGAATGCATTCATGGAATATAGGAATGTTTTAAAAAGTATAAAACCATTTTATTATTGATAGAGATTGTAATATATATTTCTAAATTAATAGATGGAATGATTTTCATTAAATAAAATCACTATTGAGAAGATATATATTTATATATGCCTCCTCACTACAATTGGATTAACTTGTGAGAGTAGCAGTGAATATGGGAGATCTCAAGAAAATAATCTATGATATATATTTTCTTAAAACAATTTAGTTTGGTTATATATATATATATTACATATTTCTTGTTGTGAGGAAGATCTTAAGATTATATATTTTATAACTCATTTTAATATATTTAATGAATATGAAAAAACCTACTAAAGTGATCGATATTGAGCTAGCCATGAACGCATGGTCAACGATGTTGCATGCTTTAGATGAGAATAAATTAGTGGTGGGGGTTCTCTTGGTATATATAGTAATGTAGAAGAAGATACAAGGGATGATCAAACAATCAACATGAAATAGATCAAACAACTATATTTTAAATAGAATATTTAAATATGTTTGAACAGTACAAAAATATGTTCATCCCAAAATGATGATTCATTTAGTATGTGAGGGATTAATCAATGATCCCATGTCACTAGATTACCAAGCTTGTCGTGTAGTTTAGAAAATGAAACACTGCACACTGTCACCACAGAGGACGCGCCTCTATGCATTATCCCACAAGCATACCTACCGGCACTATCATACCACATGAGCCTCTAGTGTGGGATCAATACTAGTGCATTGATAGTAATTGTGGGCTCCATGTGTGCACTAACCCACACACAAGCTGCCCATGGCTCATCATTTGACTCCCTCTCATACATGGTTGATGTATAGGGTTCCACAACCGTGGTTGAGGTGGTTCTTGGTTGTTTATGAGGGAGGAACATTTTTTTAATATAAGTAAATCTTGATATAATTTACATAAAATGAATTTTATATAATGGCAGTATACTATTTCATCATAGGTATGTATTTATTTTTTCAACATAATATTTATATTAGGTTCCTTATAAATTTTTTATAACATATTGATTGCAACTATAATTATTTTAATACAAATTCTAATGTTTACACAAATTGTGACATAAATTTTTAATATTAATTATTTTTAATGTTATTATATACATATTTCATATCAATATTTTACAACATATAATGTAAAATTTTTATCTCTATATATTTAATTAAGGATAATAATCACATTATATTTAATGTATTATGTTTTCCAACTTAAAAAAAATATTATAAACAAAATATGTTAAAAAAATTATATTTCTAGTTTAAAATAAATGAAATATTAATAATCACTTGTATTATTATTTTCATAACATAAAAATTATCCTTTAAATATATAAATTTTTTAATAAATATATCTCACCACATATTTCCACATTTTTTAATCTTTACATATATTATATTACTACAATATTATTTTTTTACTTCAATATTATAAGTATTAATAATTTTTTAATAATTTTTTACTGACCATATATATTTATTTTATATTAGAAAAATTTCCTAAAAAATAATATAAATATTTTAGGCATATATTCTAAAATAATAATAATTATTATTATTATAATATAAATAAATTATTATTATTTTTAAAATAATTTAATTAATTAATAAATTTTTACTAAGGATTTATTTTATTTTCATTAAAGTAGACTTTATAATTTTCAATAAAAACATTATAACATGATAATAATACATACTCACTAAAAGGTGACTTTTTATTCCATGAAAAATGGAGGAGGTTGAGGATTTAGGTGGACGAAATTATAGAAGACCAAGTTCTTCACCCCTAATAGTGAAATTAAAATCAAGAGGTAATGTCCCAATGTAGTTGTAAAGAATCATTCTTTTACTATAACCACCATTACTGTATATGTTTTCTACTACAACGTTCCCATCCACCCACATGTGGCTCACTTCTATACCGTGGTTAAGAAACATCATACTATTCTTTCTAAATTAGGACATGTCCCATGAAGTACTTCTGTTGTTACAAAATAGGTTGACCATAATGACAAATTTAGAATCCATTTTGGTGTGGTTAATTCTGAAAAAATACACAATATGTGTCTACTAACTGTAGCCCACGCCTGCTCTCCAATTGAATTTCTCAGTCTATAAAATGTAATTAAACCAAAAATCATCAAGGTATTGTCATCCGAAATAATACAACATCGTCATATCACTCCAACATTTAGGAGAAATAAAAATTCCTCTTCCACACATTAATGGGTGTGTTCCATTTAAAATGTATATTTTTTCCCATTAGACATATCCTCTAAGGGGCATGAAATATTTTAAAGAAATCCCATAAGGGGATTAGATTCTTCTCTATTAATAATAAGTTCTTCAAGGCCTGCCACCAGTGACCATTAATTAACATAAATAATTTTGTGTGAGTAATAAACTCCTTCTGTCACATTGTTACTAGCCTCACATAAATCCAAACACACTGTAGTTAAACCATTCCATGAATTTAAATATTAGATCAATTCTATCATTTTCCTTAAAACCCCAACTCAATGAACATTTGTACAAAGTATACACTCTTCATGATCCCCAATCAACAGATAATGAAGAATAATATTCCATTATCACCCTTCCCTTTGAAAATGAGGATCCAAACTGACTCAGAATATAGGACCTCAACTTATAAGAAATTAGTGGCTGAATAAATAACAAATATGACATCCCATGACCTACAATCCCAGATTAGTTGCTAAAAACATGATGTATTTATTTTTTATAAATATTATTTAAAAATATACAGTCCTTTATATACATGACAATATTTTTTTGTCATGTTTTATGAGGTTTTGGAAAATTCCTTACAATATATAATAATTATTGAAAAATTGAAAATAAAACAAAAATTTGGATTCAGTCATGCTACTTATTAAAACAAATTAAAATTCATATTCGTCTTCTAAAAATACATTCAATAAAATTTTAGAATTTAGGGTATGTATAAAATTTCCTAATAAGGTGTTTTATATCACATGGTAAAATAATATTCTATATGCTAATTAAACTCATTGAAAATCATTTCATTTTATATAATATATAAAAGATTTGATTTTATAAAAAATTTACCAAAATAAAAATGTAGAGCTGTGTTGAAATTTCAATAAGAGTATAATTTTCAAAAACCATTAAGAGATATATAATTTTGAGTATCCATTTAATTTGGAAATAAGTAAATATGGATATGTAATTGAATTCATATTTTATAATATTTTGAAAATAATTAAATTTTATTGCTCAATGTTATTCATGGATAACCATAATAAATATCAGTGTCCACTATATGTATCAATTTTAGGATAATGTCCCCTTGATATCATGGCTCACTCCCAATTCATATTCATATCATTGATAAAAACGTTCCTATGATTATTTTATGAAAACAGTTTTTTGGTATTCAATTTTCATTTTGAATACAATAAAAAAATAATAAAATTGTAGGATTTTGTCATGAATAATATAATTTCATATCTTATAAAACATAGGAAAAAATATCTTTCAAAAAAATAGTAAGGAAAATGACAAATTTATAATTCCAAAATAAATTCAATTATTTATAAGTCGTATTAATAAACACTTTAGAAAATTAACTTAATGAAATTGATTATATCAATATGCAAGTAATTTCAATGATAATTATAGAATTTGTTCATAACTAATATTATAAATGAAATTTTTTTATGTAAAAGAACATTTTACAAAAAAATGATAGACTTTACCAATTTTTAAAATCAAACATGAAATATAAATGACACTTCAATTTAAAAAATTACTCTTCAAATGTAATTTTTAAAATAGATTTGGTGAAATAATCCAACTCCAATACATGGATGTTTTAATAAAATAACATCCCTTAACAATGTGTTTTGAAATAAAATAACGAAATGAAATTTAAAAAAATCAGCCATTATAAAATATTAATTTATAAAAAATAATCCCTTAGTAAATTGAAATCAAATCCTTGATTAAATATAAACACATCATTATTGGAAACGTAGAAAAATAAAAATAATAAATACAACATTCTATTATAAAATTTAATTGAAAAATAAATTGAAAAAATATTGAATGTAATTTTTTCCATTGCATATTTTGTTAAAAAAATAATAATACACTTAAATTTATAACTTTTCTAAAAATAGAAATTTTCATAAAAATAATTTCCATGCATCAAAATGTTGACATAAAAATGAGATAAGGTTGTTCCTAATACATGTACTTATATATTTATAAGAATGGTGAAAAGAAAGAGTGGGAGAGTGTGTGTATAGTTCGACAGTGGTGGTCTTTCCAGTGAGTAATGAAGATATCGTTTTATAGAAAAGAAATACCTTGGTCTAATAATTTAATATTTGTTTTATAAACCCAATTAGTTTTTTGGACATTTAATAAATAAATTTTAATTTTTTTTCTATTTTTAAAAATGGTGGATTATGTATCTAAATAAGATTAAGATGTATATATATATACCTATATACATCACCAAGAAAATTAGAATATAGAATTGAGAGGTCTTGATGACATGAAATCTTGAATTCATGGATTTCTAGGCTAGTTTGTGAATATGGAAATATTATTTTATGATTGATTGAGATTTTAATATATATTTTAATATATATTTAACAAATAATATTAATGGAGGTTTTTTCTCAATGAAATATGTATATATATATAAATCATATACCAAACTGTTGTAACTCGAGAGAGTAACATCAAAATAGAGAGATCTCAAATGAATAACATATTATCTTTTTAAAAACAATTTTAACATTAATTAATACATATATTTAACTATTTAAAATAATTCCCAAAGATAAAAATATTCTATATTTTATAATTTATTCAAGTCAACAAGAAGAACACATCGACAGCCACTAAAGGTCTTAACATCGAGACGACTGTGAACATGTGATCAAATATGAAATTTGAATAATAAGATATGAAATCAACATTGAGGGTTGGATAGCCTATGTGTTTGAGGAAGACGATGATAATAGGGATGAGAGAATGGTCAATGTGGATAAGTCCAAATGGATATTTTCTAAACTGAATATTTTATGGAAGGTGAATATTATATAAACATGCGTCTCCCTTATCCATTTATTTTCTATATGTGATTTCTTAATAAGTGATTTGTGGAAATGAATTATCATCCTGATAATCGTTTTTAACACTCAAAACACTAAACACACTCTCCCCATGGGTTTTCGTCCATGAAATTCCCACTGACATACATGTGGGCACTATGTGGCCACTCGAACACACAATACATGCTCTATGCTAGCCCATGGAAATGGTTTCGGAGGATATATAGGCTGAAACCATCGCACATGCCACCCATGACTAGCCAAGCTCACATTCTTTCATACATGGTTGACCCATATGGTTCATAAAATGTGGTTTATGTGGATAATTGTTAGCTGTGAGTTAAGAAAAATTATTTAATATTGGTAATAATTAAAATTATTTACTTAAAAATTTCTAAATTATGGTATTATACTAACTCAACATAGGAATATATTTATTTTATCCTCATAGTAGTTTTATTAGAATTCCGATATACTATTTATAAAATATTAATTCCAACTATATTATTTTTAATACATATGTACTTGTTTACTAAAATTTTTACAAAAACCTATGAATACTAATTGATTTTTAATATAAATATTCAAATATGTTATATTAAAATTTTACCATTTATAATGTGAACAAAATCTCTAAAATTTTAAAGAAGGCTTATAAATATTTTATATTGAAAATAATAAGTTGTTTATAGGTAATAATTCAGTAAATATACAATTTTGAGAATTCCACATGTTCATATATAATTAAATATAATATTAATATTCACATGAATTATTATATTATTTTTATTAAAATTATGTTTTAAATATCAATAAATAATATTAAATTTAAAAAAAATGTACTTTTTATTAATATTTACTCAAATAATATTACTTCTATAATACTAGTATAAATAATTTAGTAATGATATTTTAGTAACCATATCTTATTACTTTTAATATAATTTTTTAAAAAATTAATTTCCATTTATTACAAAATAATATAAATTAGTTATGAAAAATAATTATTAATAATTGTGAATATATATATATATATAATATTTGTGAAATAGTTTATTAAAATGATTAAAATATATTAATATATTTAATCAATTATCATTAAAATAGGATTTAAAATTTTCAAGAAAAAATTTCTTCCAAAAAATTAATTGAATAGTAATATTTGAATAACATGTCTATTATTTGAATTGAATATATTAAAAATTAACTTAATGTTAAATTATACATTATTTTTTTTTATTATGAAAAAAACTATTAATAAAATATTTGAGTAAAAATTATTTCATAATTTTTACGGTCGTTATAACCTTGGACATGGATTTAAAAGTGGTATTAACATCCTAATTAACACCATTAGAGATATCATTTCTTTTATGAAGAGAAAAATTATTTTGTGATTATTTAATTAAGGTCATACCACCAATTATACACACCACGCAATCTGCCTCTCTACAATATTGTTACTATAGTTTTTTCATTGAATAAAAGTTTGCAATTAATGATTCTGCATTGATAATCATATCATGCTTAGAGACCATTACAAATTTTACATATATGAAAAAACCAATGACTTTTGTAATATATATTTTTTTTATTTTTATGTTAGTATTTTGATCACATCTAATTCATATCCCCATGTTTGAAACATATGAGAATAAGTATCAATGTTCAAGAGCTGCTACACATAATTGTAAAAAATCACATATTTTTAGTTTTTGTGATTTATCTAGAACAGAAACCATACACATAAGATGAATGTTATAGTATCAAAATGTTCTAATTAGAGCCTAGAAACATCAGTATCCTTAGGATAAGATAAATAAACTATTTACATTACCATATAAATAGTGGACACTGAAATATCAACAACATTATAGTATCTATGCATTATTCCCTACACAATGTATGCATGCTATGATAATAAAACATTTATATTCATGTTGGATCTAGGGAACCCACATTAATAACATTTTTTCCTTCATTTGATGAAATGACTAGATGTATAAGTTCATTTAATGATAAAATTTCTAAAAAATGGGAAGAATATCATTATG
The DNA here is from genome assembly GCA_963277665.1 of Viscum album. Classification (NCBI taxonomy): domain Eukaryota; kingdom Viridiplantae; phylum Streptophyta; class Magnoliopsida; order Santalales; family Viscaceae; genus Viscum; species Viscum album. Next base: position 1,774,411,240 of record OY728152.1, read on the forward strand.
ATATGGTAGTTCTCTCTAAATCCAATGGTATAATTTCTTATCATACTATAGAAATGTTAAATAATATATCGGAATTATATTAAAAATCATATTTTAAGTCAACTTATTGATATTATAATTTTGTATAAATACATATTTATTAAATTATATGTCGAAAATCCTTCTATCCATATTTAAATATTGGACTGAAAATTTTGATAATCTTTATAGACAGTTGAGATAATATATATTGAATTATAGAATATGATTTACCTAAAAACTCCCATATTTAAGAAAATTATTTTCCCGATAATTTCCCTTTCTTTACAAAATGTAAAAGAGGGGTACTTTGGAAAAATAAATATTCTATAAATAATTTTCAATACATCTATAATACTTATGGACCCACACATGATAGGGTAGAAATGTTTTTATTATAGAGAGATTTTTTTTTCCAATAACTGAAATATGTTGTTCATCAAAAGTGGATGTTCAAGGCTTTTTATGGGAAAGAATAATTCATTTTGTAAAATACTAATGTTGAAAGATAAAATGTAAAATTTGGTGATAATTATGAATAGAAACATTAGAATAGGAAAAATTTAATTTCTTTTCATGCATTAATTTTTAAAAAAATTATGTTTTGGAAATAATTAAAATATCCTAAGCACATGTCAATTATGTGGTTAAGGTTACTATGTGGACATATGGAATGATTAATGTTGTATTCAATGATAAAAAGGTAAAATAAATATTTCCACTGATAGGGAAGATAAAAGTACACATTAAACATAAATAACCATAAAACCCATGATCTACATTGTTTTTCTATAATCTATTCTAAATATTTGTTGTCTAATAGAAGGATAAGAAACTTCAATGTTTGTAAATTAAGTAAACCTTATATTAAATTTCATATATGATATTTATTAGATCATAGGATTTATTAGTTAATGGTCTATGATTATTGTTAATACGTTATGAAATATATAATGATCATTAAATATGTATGTGAAATATCAAATTTTATAGCTCTACAATTAGTGAAAATAGATTTATTTGGTCATACAAAAACTGTAAGTAATTGAGGAAATCACTATGTGTAGATATTATTAGGAGATAATACTAGATTTATGTTGGTAATTGTTTAATAAAATAAATAATAATATCAATTTTTAAATGTTTCCTAGCCAATATCAACAAATATAAAAACTCATCCTTTGTTCATGATTTTATAAGATCAAGGAAGTTATCTTAAATATATTGATTTTGAATATTTTTGAAGCGAAAATGAAATTACACACAAAATCATAGAACCTGTAATTAAAAAAAATATGTGTAGATAAAAGAATAATTTTAAATCACCCTAATATTAATAGATATATTATGATAAAAACTTAATTTTTTTAAAAAATTATGTTGAAGTAATTCTTAATTCCTGTTATATAGTAAATTGATTTTTACATTATCCCTTTATTGAAAAAACTATTTATGATTTGTGGATTATAATATAGCTAAAAAGTACATTATTCAGAGAATTTGGATGTAATTAACTAACTATAATTAAAAAGAAAATTTAATATAAATTTGACTTAGATAATGATGAATGGATATTTGTCAGATATTCATGAATATTTAAGGAATAATGTACTTTTTTCAAAAAAAACATTTGGTGTTTATGAAATAATAAAAATTAATTTTGATGAATGAAAATAATTTTTTGAACATCCAATTTTTTTTCATTAATATTCTTTCTATAAAACTAATTTTCGACCTATGTAGGTAAAATATATTGATATAAGATCAATGGATGAAATATTTTCATAATTGGTGCCTTTAGAATATGTTCAACAATTTGTTTATGAAAAAAACTAATTATGCATGAAGTTATTCAATCTTAAAGAATCAACCAATTGATAATATCATTGAATATATTTATTAAACAATCAAAATACTTAATTATTTATGAAATGAATGCGAACACTGGACATTAATATACTAGTTTTTACTTAAACTTCCCAATGAAGCATTAGACTTTGAATGTAGGATAAGGGTATTTAAAATGAAATAAATAAATTTTAATGAAATTTAGTTTGTAATTTTATAAAAAACATATATATTATATTTCTATTAGAGTAAAATCTGTTTTCAGAAATAAACATCATGAAATTGGTATTAATGTTTGAAATAAATAAGTTCATGTTTCTATAGTTTATTATATACAAGGAGTATATATCCAATAATATTTTTCATATTTATCGACTCATTAATTTAAATAAATATTTCTATAATTTCCAAAATATATAAATTTTACACTTTATCAAATTTATATAAAGGGTGTATTTCATAACACATATGATTAGGAGGATGTTTTTGTAATAAAATAACCTTGTTCTGAATATAAAACTATTTTGAATCGCGTATTTTTACTAATAAATGATATTATGGACTTAGAATTCGGTAATTTTGGTATGATTGAATTATCAGATATTTACATAAAAAAATTTTATTAGTGAAACTGATCTGACAATTTTTATAATGAACATTATTAAATATACCATAATTTTTAAAATTTATATCAATGAAATTATCCTTATCTCAAAAAAATACCATTCCAATTAATTTTCAAAACATATAAAATCTTATTATGAAATGGGAATGATTGGTAAAATATGTTTTACTATGGCGTTCAAATTTCTCAGAGTAAAAGGAGATATTATAATTCAAAAAATGTATACTAAATATTAACATAAAAGTTTTTTCTTGGAAAATTATATGTTTACAAGTAATTCAATAAAAACATTGAATAATATTGGTCCAGATGAAATTGTGGAAAAACATAATCTAATAAATTATATAAATTATTGGATGATTTTGTTATCACACAAATAGTTGAATATATTTAGTATTTACATTGTTATTGTGTGTGATATTTCAACTGAATCCAAAACAATAAAAATTAATTATATGAATCTATTTTTTAATTATATTTATGAAACTTCATTTCATAGAATAATTTATTCTCTGGAATGTGATATTGATTTTTTTCCAAATGTTGACATTGTAGATTTAAAACATAAAGAAAAAGTATATTTTTGTTTTTGGTTCCACAATTTCTTCTTTCGATTATGCTGCTAATAATGTTCTGGAAAATTTGTGTTGCATTATGGTTGTTTTGTTGGGCTGTGGTATTCTCAGATTTGTGTTGGTCGGAGTGGACACTCAAGAGGGGGGGTGAATTGAGTTCCAGTTAAAAATTTCTATTTAAAAACATTGTCTTAAATTCCCCCAAATAAAACACAGAATTAAACTGTAGTGAATTTATATCAAAATAAAGGTTCTGTTAGGTTCTCAAAGGATTGATTATTTCCCAGTTAATCAAATCAGAAGAATTGATTAACTATTGAAACTAACTTACTGATTTACAATTAATATAAACACTTACGAGTTTAATTATCAAAGTTACTTTAAAATAGTTTTGGTTTTAAAGTAGTTTGCATCGGAAAAAAAATAACTTTAAAAATAAATAAGCACAACAGATTTAACCAATAGGTTCAATCTCAAGCTGAGACTTAGTCCTCTTAAAACTTTATATAAAAGTTATCCACACCCTGGATCAGGGATTACAACAATATACAACTGTCTAGGTCCAAGACCTCTACCACTGTTATCCATGGGAATAAAAACAACAGCACCTGCTGTCCAGGTCATGCACGACCTCTACCACTATCGTAGGGGGAAAAAAGTTGTAAGGGTTTGAGTGAGGATTTACAGATCCTACAGTTAAAGTACAGGAGACAATGTGTGTGTAAAATACAGCAGATGACACACACTACTCAATATGTAAAAATTAAATCACAGAGGATATGATTTAGAGTTTAGAAATGGCTCTAGTGATTGCAGTGTAGCTCTGGACTCCTTTGGATTGATCATAATTGGTTCTAAGTCCTCTTCTGGTTTTTGACTAGAAAATTGAGTGTCGTCTGCTTCCTTGAATTCGAGGATCAGAGATAGAGATAAAATAGTCGATGATGTTCTTGTGTGGATGTTCTTATTCTCATCTCTTCACTGGTATGTAATAATGAAATGAGTTCTTCATGTAAGTTCAGTCATCTCTTTGAATTCACACTCAGTTGTTCTTCCAGCACACCTCGTGGTACCTATGTCTCTGTATCCTTATCTATTCATTCCTTTTTTTAGCAGTAGCACATCCTTATTTCATTTAAAGCACGATATCTGGCAAAAGAAAGGATTTCTTTTCACAGGTACGAGGTATGGTTTCCTAACAGCCAACAAACACCCATTAAATAAATATCAATGCATTAAAATATACCTGATATGACTGTTGGTTAGATTAAATAATGGTAAAGAAATTAAAGTAGTGTCAGGTTCTGTCTCTGGAACAGTAGCTTTGATATCGGTAGGTATATGTCATGGAAGGCTTGCTTGTATCGGTGACTTCTTATGTAACAGTAGACTTGATGTGTAACGGTAGACTTGAAGTGTAACAGTAGCTGTAGACTTGTCTTGTTTCGGTAGCGATAACTTTGTCTTGTATCGGTGACTTCTTGTGTAATGGTAGACTTGATGTGTAACGGTAGACTTGATGTGTAACGGTTTCTGTATACTTGCCTTGTATCGGTAGTGGTAACTCTGTCTTGTATCAGTGGGCTTTCACATATCGGTAGTCTTTTTATAACGGCGACCTTTCTGTATCGTTAGCCTTTTTTTCATCGGTAACCTCTACGTATCGGTAGGCTTGTCTGACGGTAACCTTCTTATATCGGTAAGCTTAGCATATCGGTAACCTTCCGCGTATCGGTAGACTTTCATAGTGGTGACCGTTGCGTATCGGTAGGCTTGCATACCGGTGACCTTTGAGTATTGGTAGACTTGTTCTGTAACAGAGACCTTTCACCTGTTTATGTATTCTATTGGTAGAATGAGTTAAGTTAGAATATATATTAATCCAATAACCGTATTCCTTGAAGATAATATAAATAATATAATAAATTAATATGTGCATGATGTTCATAAATACTGAAATATTGAATTAACCATTAAACAATATAGGAACAACCAAACTATAATTGATCATAATTGTGATTATCAAAATACGATTGAGGATAGTCAATATTATGGAAATATGAGTTCAACTAATTTTCCCAGAGGGTTCAACAATCTCCCCCTTTTTTATATTCACAACTTATGATGAAGTACCGAGAAAATTAAAAATAGTATTAGAGTAAAGAATAAAAATTTCATAGAAAAACAAAAACTTTTAAACAAAGTTCTCATAATAAATTTTTGTGTTGTTTTCAGTTTTCTCCCATATCCCCATAGCATATATTGCATTTTCTCCCCCTTTGTTATACTTCTCATTTTTCTCCCCATATGATTTTCTCTCCCCCTTTCATGAAAAACTTTAAAACAAGAGGCTCATTTTCTCATTTTCTCCCCCTTTGTGATTAACAAAAAGAAGGGTATCAGATAAAAGATAAAGTAGAGAATAATTGAAAAGGCAAACAATAACAAAGGAAAGTAGAGAATACAAGAGAATTTTCATTAAGGTACAGTAGATACACTAAAAAAATTAAAAGTTCAGAAATACAGGTGAATCCTATCAAAAACATCAAGAATCACTTAATCCTCCTCGTGAATAGGTGTCTTTCCCTTAGGATCAGCAGAGGTGTCAAGTGCATCAGCAAAGTGTTTTGGAATAGCTAAAGGCACAACTAGTGGTGCAGGTATAGAAACTGTACCAGATCTGAAATCTGGATTCCTCTGAGTGATCATTGGTGTCAAGCTCCTGATGGCTTGAACTGGAGTCAATTGAGGTCTACTCCCAGAGGCAGAGGCAGGAAGGGCTGGTGGCACAATGACTGGCCTGGCATCCACATGAAGGAAGGGAAACAACAAGTTCCTTAAATCCATAATAATACTCCCTCCTCTCTCCATTGCAGACACAAAATCAAATTTATTCTCAATGAATTTATCCAAGGAATAAGTAAGCTCCCTGATCTTACTAACCTGTTCTCTGAAGGCTTGAGTTACTGGATGTAACTTCAGATTATCAATCAAAAGATTGAAATGGGTTTTCATTTGTTTCTTGGTATAAACCTTCTTGAAATAAGCATCCACCTTATTCTTGATTGCCTCTTGAGAAGCAGTAGCTGCCCGCAGGTGATCACGAACAAAACTACTAACTTCCCTAGTGGTAGTAAGAATCTGAGTATCTGATGCACCACTGGGACTGGCCTTAGCCAATTCTTTTTGAATAATAGTGCGGATCTGGTCAAGGTTCACACTAGATCTAGATGAGGGAAGAGGTTTCATTGAGAAGGCCACTGTCTCCTTAAAGGATTGAGTCAGACAACTAACTACCTTCTGAACAAGTTCACCCTGACTGTTTATATGTTCTTTGACTGACTTCTTAAAGGCCTCAAAAACTTCCACAAATTGCTTGAACACTTCTTTGATATATTTAATTTCAGAGTTTACTTGATTTTGATAGCTATGCATGGTAGTCAGAGAAGTAATCGATTGTCTCAAAGCAACTACAGCTCTTGTCAAACTCTCAATCTGAGTGTGGCACACTTTAAGTTCATCCATCATTTCTTTCACAGGACTGGACACAACACATCCAATGGATAACTCAAGGGATTTCTCTATGCTTTTCATCTCTTAAACCATACTTTTCTTCATATCTACCACTGATTCCATTATTGCTTCTTTCAAATCAGCTTTTAAGGACTCAAGGTCCTCCTTGGTTTCCACATTTTCAGCCACAGTGGGTAGGGTAACTGATTCCTTTTGGGGTTGGTCTTCCTCATCAGAATCTCCATAAGAACGTCCAAGAATCATATATCCTGGATCTGATGTCCAACCTTCAATGTCATATACCACTGATACTGAGCCAAGATTCTCCCCATCACTTGGAACATTCTCCTGAGGTATCTCTTCTAACTGTTCTTCCTGGGATAATTCTGCAATTTCCTCTACAAATATAGCAGATTCAATAGCCATTTTCTCTGATGGCTCAAGAACTTCCTCAACAATAGATGCTACTTCTGATTCTTGATTAGGCACTATTTTGACTGTATTGTCTATAAGAGGGATCAAACTAATATCTTCTTCTTCATTTTCCTCATCAACTACTTCACCATCAGCCTCCTTTTCTCCATTAACATCATGATCTGATTCGGTTGCCTCATCCTCCTCAGAGGTTTCCTTAACAACATACTGGCATGCTTCGTTTCCTTCTTCTGTAGTCTCTGTATCACTGTCCTTCAAGACAGTTTCTCTCTTTGGTAGTTCTTTTGGAGGGATAGCTGCTCCATAAGAAATAACTTGATGCACAGTACTAGGGGGTAAGTCTGGGTCTCCTCCTACCTCAAATGATGTCTCTTCCTCCTCAGTTTCATCATCACTGTAGACCGGTTCTGGATCATCTATTCCAAGACCAGGATATCTCACATTCTTTGGTCTAGAGGCATGGTCCTTTGGTGTAAACTTATCATATATTTTTCCTTCATCATTAACCCAAGACTTCTTCCAAGGGTTCCAAATAACTTTCATGAACTTACAAATAGTTCGGGTGATAAAAAGGTTGTCTTTAAGTAATATCATTTTATCTTGAGGTCCAGATACTTAATTTTCTTTCAACATTATAGAAATCAACTTTGAAAGAAAAATGAATTTGACTTAGACTTCGGTCTAGTCATATACTCAATATGAATTATAATCAGTCTACATAGATTTACCTTAACTCCATGCTTCAGCAGATGTAGAAAATAAATGTCATGTAATCTCAGTGTAGTAAAGTCTCCTCTCCTTGGACTAATTACATGTTGAATAAACTTGAAAATATGTTTATCTTCCCATTCCATCTCTACAGCTATCACTTTTCTAGGGGTCTCATTCCCTGTCAGCTCTAACAAAGCATCTTCATACTTAGACACATCACTGGTTGAGGGAACAGATTTTGATTAGAAAGCACAATCTCCTTCATGGAGAACTCTTATGTTCCCAGCCCATTACATTGAAGTAAAAGAAACTTCTTGTCCATTCACATAAGAAATCATTTGTCTTTCTTCCTTGGACTTTTCAAAACGAGCAAATTCGTAGAACTGTTTCACCAGTCCTGGATAATACGGTCCATTGTTGTTCGCAAAGCACTTAGTCCAACCTTGTTCTTCTAAAACATTAAGAACTAAGGAATTTCTCTCCATGAGCCATTCCTCACACACCTCTTTCTCAATGACAATCTCTTTCTTTGAGAGATGCGGGTTTACTAGATTCCTTCAAGCTATACTTCCACTTCCACTTCCACTGGTACTCGCATTCGTTACTTTCTGTATTTTCGCTTGCGGCTCATCACTCCCATCTGTAACCTGGGGTCTCTTGACGCGGGCCATTACAGATTTGAGGTTTATGGTATAGCATCTTGAGAGGTTTAGGTTGGAGGGATTCAAACAGACGAGTTCGCGGTGAGATTGAGTGAAGTCTAATATCGTGTTTTAATATCATTTAGGATTCACAAATAAAATAAATCTAAAAAAAATTCGAAGACTCGGCCTTAAATACAGACGTTTAAAACATCGCGAGATGCACCAACGCTGAGGTCTCCTAATGGTGAGGTCTCTAACGGTGAGGTCTCCTAACAGTGAGGTATCTAACGGTGAGGTCTCCTAATGGTGAGGTCTCCTAATGGTGTGGTCTCATAACAGTAAGGTATCTAAAGGTGAGTTCTCTTAATGGTAAGGTCTCTAACGGTGAGGTTTCTCTAACGGATTTAAGAATAAGTTATCATTCCTAATTCATGTCTAATGAAACTTAATCTTTCTGAACTTAAAGGTTTAGTGAAAATATCATCTAATTAGAGTTCGGTGCCTATAAATTCAAGTGTTATATCACCTATTTGATAATGATCTCTTAAGAAGTGGTGTCTAACATCAATGTGTTTAGTTCTAGAGTGAGACACAAGGTTCATAGAAATGTTGATCGCACTAGTGTTTTCACAGTTAATTAAAACATGTTTAAAAACAAATCCATAGTCCAATAAAGTGTGTTTCATCCACAATATCTGTGCACAGCAACTACCAGCAGCTATATACTCTGCTTCAGTAGTAGATAATGCAACTGAGTTCTATTTCTTACTACACCATGATGCTAGAGATTTTCCAAGTAAATGACATGTTCCAGATGTGCTCTTTCTATATAAATTGCATCTAGAAAAGTCAGCATCCGAATACCTTATTAAATCAAATGATTGTCCTTTTGGGTAAAACAATCCCAAATTAGCAGAACTTTTATGATATTTGAAAATCTTTTTAACAGCAAGTAAGTGTGACTCTTTAGGGTCAGCTTGAAATCTAGCACACACACATACACTAAACATAATATCAAGTCGACTAGCAGTAAGATAATGTAAACTCCCAATCATACCTCTGTAATTAGTTTGATCCACTGGTTTCCCAGTTTCATCAATATCCAATTTAGAGGTGGTACTCATAGGTGTATCACTTCCCTTAATACTATCCAAACCAAAACGTTTTAATAAATCCTTAGTATAATTACTCTGATTTCAAATAATACCATCTTTAGTTTGAAAAATTTGAAATCCAAGAAAATACTTAAGCTCTCCCATTAAGCTCATTTGAAACTCGTTTTGCATAACCTTTGAAAAATTAGTACATAAAGAATTTTTAGAAGATCCAAAAATAATATCATCAACATAGATTTGTATTATTAAAAAATCTTTTGATATCCTTTTTATAAAGAGAGTGGGATCAGCAATTCCTTTTGTAAATCCTTTTGAAATTAGAAAATTTGTAAGCCTTTCATACCAGGATCTTTGAGCTTATTTTAAACCATAAAAAGCTTTAGAATGTTTAAAAACATGATTTTGAAGGTGAGGATTTGAAAAACCAGGTGGTTGTTCTACAAAAATATCTTCAACAATAAAACCATTTAGAAAAGCACTTTTCACATCGATTTGATATAAATTTAAATTCAGATGTGATGCAAAAGCAAGTAAGATCCTAATAGCCTCCAATCTAGCTATAGGAGAAAAGGTTTTCCCATAGACAATTCCTTATTCTTGATTGTAACCTTGTGCAACTACCTAGCTTTATTTCTAATGATGTTTCCAGATTCATCAACATTGTTTATAAACACCCATTTTGTGCCTATGGCCAAAGTGTCTTTAGGTATTTCTACAAATTTCCAGACTTTGTTTCATTCAAATTGATTTAGTTCTTCTTGAATATCTATTTATCAAAATTGATCACTGATAACATCATTGATATTTTTAGGTTTAACTGTGAAAGAAAAGCTTGATGTTAAACTTGATTTCTTAGAGAAACTCTAGTCTGTGTTCCTCTATCTAAATTACCTACAACAGCATCTAAAGGATGGTTCTTTAGAGTCCTATTTGGTTTAGAAAAGTTAAGACTAGAGATTTCAGGTTCATCTATAGGTTGGGGTTCAACAGAAGCAGGTTCTGGGAAATTTCCAGAACTGGATGTTTTGACTACATGTCCACTATCCTTATCATTAAGGTTCAAAACAGAGAGATCATCGTCAAGATTTACAAGAGAGGTCTTAGGTTCATGTGGATCAGTTTCATCAAATTTGATGTGAACATATTCCTCCACACATTAGGTTCTTTTATAGAAAACTCTATAAGAATTACTAGAAATATAGTATCCTAGGAAAATTCCTTCATGACTCTTTGTTTCAAACATCTCAAGATTATCTTTAGTTTTGAGAATAAAGACTTTGGAACCAAAAACTCTGAAGTAGTTAACCTTAGGTTTCCTATGGTTCCAAAACTCATAAGGGGTCTTTTTAAGAACAGGTCTGATTAAGACTCTATTGATAATATAACAAGCTGTATTGATAGCTTCAGCCCAAAAATAAATAGGTAGGTCATACTCATTGAGCATGGTTCTAGAAATTTCCTGAAGGGTTCTATTCCTCCTTTCCACTACACCATTCTGCTGGGGTGTCCTTGGGGCAGAGAAATTGTGACTATAGCCATTGTTTGAGCAGTAGGATTCAAACTCATGATTTTCAAACTCACGACCATGATCACTTCTCAAGGTTTTGATCTTAATTCCACTAAGGTTCTCTACAGACTAGTAATATTTAACAAATTAAGAACAAGCTTCACTCTTGTGAGCTAGAAAATATACCCAAGTATACCTAGAATAGTCATCTACTAAAACATAGACATAATGCTTCCCATTTAAACTAGACACTCTAGAAGGTCCAAATAAATCCTTGTGAACCAACTCGAGAGGTTGAGAAGTTGACACTTCTTTCTTTGATTTGACAGAAACTTTATGTTGCTTTCCCTTTTGACAGGGATTACAAATTTTGTCTGCTAGAAATTCAAGTTTGGGTTGGTCTCTAACTAAATTCTTCCTATCACGTTTTCTAAGTGAATTCACATTGCAGTTTCCTAATCATTTGTGGAAAAGCCAAGACTCTTTAAGAAAAGCATTTAAGCAAGTAATATTTTTCATTGCTAAAGAATTTAAATCAATAGCATAAACATTTTCATTTCTTAAAGCAGAAAACACTAGAACATTTTAGGATTAAAAACATTTCCAGAATCATTTTCAAATTTAACATTAAAACCATCATCACATAACTGAGAAATACTTAAAAAATTATATTTCATTCCATCAAAAAATAAAACATTGAAAATCAATATTGAGTCAGTGTTACCAATCTGGCCGAAGCTGATGATTTTTCCTTTTGAGTTATCACCAAAAGTGACAAAACCTCCATCAACTCTGACTAAGATTTCAAAGCATGATAATTCTCCTGACATATGTCTTGAACATCCACTATACAAGTACCAGGTCTTTCTACAGGAGCTCTTTAAGCTGGTTCCCTACAAAACAGATTTAGACAGGAAATGATTTTGGTACCCAGATTTTCTTGGGTCCAGACAGGTTAGACAACAAAGCTTTAGGAACCCAAATTTGTCTTATGGGTCTCATAAAATTTGTAGAATCAACATATTTTGAAAGGTAAACCTTATTATATCTTTAACTATGAATATAAATAGTTGAAGCATATAAATTTCTAGAACTAGAACTAGTAGTATTCTGTCCAGATTTAGGAATGAATTTAGTTTTGGTAAACTTTCTCTGTCCTGGTTGGTATCCTATACCAGTAGTGTATCTAGGTGCTATTTTCTTACCTAGCATTTGAGTAAGAGTATTTTTACCATTTGTAAACTTTTCTAAGTCTTTCTTAAGTTTCTCATTAGATGATTTTAGTTCAGTATTATCTTTAATCAACTGAGAATTCTTTTCTATTTCAATATCAAGATCAGACTTATGTTTAAGAGTTAATGCATGCTGTTTATTTAAACCTTTGTATTTGTCTTCCAGCTCATTACAGGTTTCTTCTAACATTTCACAATATTCAAACAAATCATATTTTGACATGTTTTCTAAGTCAGAATCATCTCCAAAATAATATTAATTTAAAGAAGGAGTTTCATATGTTACCTCAGATGTGTTTGTCATGAAACACATATTTTCCTTATTTCTGGATTCAGTCTCAGAAATTTCAGAATCACTGGATCTATCCTCAGAAGTGCTCCAAGTAGCCTTCATAGCCTTTTTTTACTTACTGTCCTTGTAATCATATTTATTCTTGAATTTGAGCTTTGGGCAGTCTTCTTTAACATGTCCTTTTCTTTTTCACTCATAACAGACAAGTTCATCACTTTTATATGGATTTTTCCGATCCTTCTTACAATGTCCCTTATTGTCATAAATTCCTTTTTAATTTGATTTTCTAAAGAATTTCTTATTCCTATAAAATTTCATAAAACTTATAGAAATTTGAGCCATCTCAGCATCACTATTAGAAGCACTTTCACTGTCTTCACAGCTTGAACTCTCATTTATTGCTTGAAGTTTCTCCTTATCATTATTTTCTGAAGTTGAAGATTTGAAAGCAACAGACTTTCTTCTAGGTTATTCTTCTTCTTCTTTTTCACCTTATGTTCTTCTTCATACATCATCAACTTGCCAATTAGTTCTTTGACAGTTAGAGCACCAATGTCACATGACTCTCTTTTTGAAACAGATGTGCCACTCAATCGGTCTGGAAAACATATCAGAATCCTCATAATTTGTTCCTTTACTGGAACAACCATTCCAAGTGAATTTATTATGTTGACTATCTCATTAAACCTGAGATACATATCATAAATGGGTTTATCAGTCTTCATTTTAAAATTATCATATTTAGTATTATAAGTATTTAATCTCATTTCCTTAACATTAGTTGTTCCTTCATGAGAAACAGCTAAGGTATCCCAAATTTCAAAAGCAGTTTTACAAGCAGAAATTCTGTTAAATTCTTCATCTCCTAAAGCACAGTACAGGGCATTCATGGCTTTACAATTATTATTGTAAGAATTCTTTGTAGGTTCATCCCAAGTGGATCTAGTAGTAGTGGGAAGTTTATATTCTTATTCTATGGCAGTCCAAATATCAAAACCAATGTTTTCTAAGTGAATTTTCATTTTAAGTTTCCACTGAGCATAGTTTGTACCATTGAAGAAAGGTGGCCTATTAGTATCATCACCCTCAAGTATATTATCCATGATAACTTGGTTGTAATAGAAATTTTATGGAGATAAAAATTTATAAGTAACATAAATTTTAAGATCTTTAAAATACAACTAAAATCACAGTTGAAAAACAGAGTACTTCATAAAAAACTTTAAACCCTCTGATACAAAATGTTGGTCAGAGTGGAAACTCAAGAGGGGGGGTGAATTGAGTTCCAATTAAGAATTTCTGTTTAAAAACTTTGTCCTAAATTCCCCCAAATAAAACACAGAATTAAACTATAGTGAATTTATATAAAAATAAAGGTTCTGTTAAGATCTAAAAGGATTGATTATTTCCGGTTTAATCAAATCAGAAGAATTGATTAACATTTGAAACTAACTTACAAATTTACAACTAATATAAACACTTGTGAGTTTTATTATCAAAGTGACTTTAAAACAGTTTTGGTTTTAAAGTAGTTTGCAGCGGAATAAAAATAACTTTGAAAATAAATAAGCCCATTAGATTTATCCCAGAGGTTCAGTCTCAAGCTGAGACTTAGTCCTCTCAAAACTTTATATAAAAGTGATCCACACCCGGGATCGGAGATTACAATAGTATACAACTGTCCAGGTCCAACACCTCTACCACTATTATCCGTGGGAATAAAAACAACAGCTCCAGCTGTCTAGGTCACGCACAACCTCTACCACTATCCCAGTGGGAAAAAAAGATGTAAGAGTTTGAGTGAGGATTTAAAGATCCTCCATTTAAAGTACAGGAGACAGTGTGTGTGTAAAATAAATCAGATGACACACACTGCTCAATATGTAAAAAGTAAATCACAGAGGCTAAGATTTAGAGTTTAGAAATGGCTCTAGTGATTGCAGTGCAGCTCTGGACTCCTTTGGATTGATCATAATTGGTTCTGAGTCCTCTTCTGGTTTTTTTCTAGAAAACAGAGTGTCGTCTGCTTCCTTGATTTCGAGGTTCAAAGATAGAGAGAAAGTAGTCGATGAAGTTCTTGTGTGGATGTTCTCGTTCTCAGATCATCACTAGTATGCAGCAATGAAATGAGTTCATCGTGTAAGTTCAGTCTTCTCTTTTCATTCACACTCGATTGTTCTTCCAGCACACCTCATGGTATCTATGTCTCTGTATTTTCGTCTATTCATTACTTTTTTTTGCAGCAGCACATCCTTCTTTCATTTAAAGCACGAGCTCCGGAAAAAGAAATGATTTATTTTCGCAGGTACGAGGTACGGTTTCCTAACAGCCAACAAACACCCATTAAATAAATGTCAGTGTATTGAAATATACCTGAAATGACCGTTGATTAGATTAAATAATGATAAAGAAATTAAAGAAGTGTCAGGTTCTGTCTCTTGAATGGTAGCTTTGATATCGGTAGGTAGATGTCACGGTAGGCTTGCTTGTATCGGTGACTTCTTGTGTAACGGTAGACTTGATGTGTAATGGTAGACTTGATGTGTAACGGTAGCATTAGACTTGTCTTGTATCGGTAGCGCTAACTCTGTCCTGTATCGGTGACTTCTTGTGTAATGGTAGACTTGATGTGTAACGGTAGACTTGATGTGTAACGGTAGCTGTAGACTTGTGTTGTATCGGTAGCGGTAACTCTATCTTGTATCATTGGGCTTTTGCATATCGGTAGGCTTTGCATAACGGTGACCTTTCCGTATCGGTAGCCTTTTCGTATCGGTAACCTCTACGTATCGGTTGGCTTGTCTGACGGTAGCCTTCTTATATCGGTAAGCTTAGTATATCGGTAACCTTCCGCGTATCGGTAGACTTGCATACCGGTGACCTTTGTGTATCTGTAGACTTGTATACCGTTGACCTTTGAGAATCGGTAGACTTGTTCTGTAATGGTGACCTTTCGCCTGTTTAAGTATTCTATTGGCAGAATGAGTTAAGTTAGAATATGTATTCATCCAGTAACAGTATTCCTTGATGATATTATAAATAATATAATAAATGAATATGTGCATTATGTTCATAAATACTGAAATAATTAATCAACCATTAAACAATATAGGAACTACCAAACTATAATTGATCATAATTGGGATTATCAAAATACGATTGAGCATAGTTGATATTATGGAAATATGAGTTCAACTAATTTTCCCAGAGGGTTCAACACTGTGGATGGTGTGGTTGTGAGTCGTTGCTGGTGCTGTATTTGAGGCATGATGATGTGGAGGTTAAAGGTTGTGGTGCTGGTTTGGTTTTGAATCACTATGGCTGTTGGATATTGGTTTTGCTGAGTGGTGCATGATGTTTTCCGTAATTTGGGTGCAATGGATGTGTTTCTGCATGTGCTACTATGTGTGAGTTATTATAAGCATATTAAAATTAAGCTGTTGTTGATGGTTATAGAGTTAATTGATGCTGGTTGTTGTTTGAATGGAATTTATGAGTTTGGATCTTAATCGTTTCTTAGCTGAGAACTGTTGGATCCCGGTTAATGTTGGATGATGCTGATGCTAGCTGTTTGGTTCTTGAGTTCTTTTATTTTCTTTTTTTGGGTACTTTTCATTTTGGGTTGTAAAGTGTTTTCGGTTGTGGGTTATTTGACCCCTCCCCTCCCTTGTCTACTGCGTCTTTTTTCTAATAAATTTTGGGGGGGGGGGGAGGGGGTGGGAATAGCTTTACCCTTACATCTTCCTTGCCCTTATTAGGAGAATATTTATTAAGTAGGTTATACAAGAAACATAATGGGGTAGCATTTTTAACTAAAAACCAGAATATATTATAGCTAGAATTTGTTTCACATGTGTGTTATTTTAATACCCTAAAATTCTGACTTAATAACATTATATTTCCTATAATGTATAATAGGAAACACCAAGTGTACAATAGAATAGAAAATCCCTAAACTTTACAATATAGTAAAAATTTTAAAATAAATTCAATATATTTTATTAATTTCGATGAAAGTGATACCTAATTATCTTGTTTCACACAAAACATATATTTTATTTTATTTCTAGAATTATATATAAGATCATGTTTTACAAAATTTTAATAAAATTATTATTTAATATAATAAGTTATAACCTAGATGATTAATTTTCTGTTTTTAAGAGTATTAAATAACTTATTAAAATAAATTTTTAAATTAATTTGTTATTAATTAAATACAAATGAATATTTGAAACAAATTAATATAATAGAATGATTTTTTTTTAAAAAATATTTATTATGATCAAAAGGATTTTTATCTTAATAAATTAAATTAATTTATACTATTAGATGATCTTAATGAAATTTATATATTTTATATTCAAAAAAATATATTTTTCATTTATCCAATATATTAATATTCATATGATAATAATAAGTCCTATTAAATTTATTAAAAGATATACGTTTTAAAAGACAGTTTTTCCACATTTCAATTGAAACCCTATTTTAAATAAAAATTTTGACCCTTTTATAAAAATTATATTTCAAAATAAACTTCAATTATTAATGATTAATGTCAAAATTATATTAGGGTGATCATTTTTTATTTTTCTAAGTAATTTAATTTTTTGATGAATAGTGAAAAATAATGAATTTTTATTGAAAACTACTTTTTCATTTAAATAATTTATATGGAAAATTTTTATATTGACTATTTAATTATATTTATTAAATTATAGATTATTTAATAAAATTTAGTCCATATGAATTGATTTCACATTAGAATTTGATATATAAACATTTTATAATTTTGGAAGTTTTCACTTTGAAGACCCACTTCGTCATCCTATCTCCAGGATTAATTTTAAAAAATTTTATACCAATTTTTTTATTGGATAAAAAATGGATTACAGATTTGGAATTAGAATATATTATATTTTCAATTAATGAATATTTTGTTTTTTTTACCAATGATATTTTGGACGCAATTAATAAAAATTTAATGGATTAAGGTGATAATGAGTTTAGTTAGTTGTTACACCCTAAATATTAAAGACAAAAGACTTCTAAATTTTAAAAAAACCCATTGGATGGCCATATTTAGACCATATTCTCCATTCTATCTAATTTTTTTCATAATTTTTTTCAAAAATTGAAACTCGATACAACTCAAAAGTGTTTAAATTTTTTATATTCGCAAGAATTCCATCCTCCTCCACTCTAAAAATGCACTCACCCCTATCACTTGTTTTAACCTTAAAAACCTTTTGGATATTTAAAAAAATAGACCTATAAAATCTCCCAGCATCCCCACACTCACTATAGAAGACACACTTTGGGATAAAATAAAACCAGGTATGATTTATGTCATATTCCAAAAGGAGTTACCCGAAAAATAGGTAAGGTTCTTCACAAAGATCATTTTTTTATATTTCATTCCACAAAACATAAATTTTATTTATATCATGATTATACAATAAAATAAGTATCCAAAATAAACTAATAATTTTTTAACATAATTTTATCACCACACTTTCACAAACATACATCAAATGGGATACACAGTCATCATTCATGTGCATAGTGGACTGCCACCTTGCGAACAAATGTTATTCATTCATACAATATCACTATTAAAGGATTAGACGAAAGATTAATTAATAATATATATATGATATATTTTATATTTATAATTTATTTATACTTATTTCATTTTTCAATGACATATATCTTCATCATTTGTATTTTTTTGAAATATGATAATATCATTTGTGGATGTGTGGACTATCACCTCCTCAATGCTATATGATTCATTTATAGTATACACATAATTAATTAAATATGGTTTTTAAAAAAATTAAATATATAAAATAAACATAATAACGTAATTATATTATAAATATATATGATTAACCATTATTTCATTTGATATGATAATAAAATAGAAATAATGTTCATGGATACGTATGACCTACCGTCTCCAAGAACACTGTATTTCATATCATATATCCAAATTTATGGATTATTATAAAACATATATAATCAATATTTATGATATTTTAGTAATTTTTTACATCTTGGAGATGTTGATGTCATGATTAATTTTATAATAACAATGATAAAAATTGAAAATGTATAATAACATAATAATTAAAAACTAAAAAAATGAATATAATGCAAGTATGTTAACAATAAATTAATAAGATATTATAAATAGATTATATATGATGTAATAAATTTTATTCTGGTTATAATATAAGTTAATTACATGAATAAAACTATTATAATATATGTTAAAGGATGTTCATCCAAATAGAAATTCTAGGCAATGGATTTCGTCTCAATTTACATTCCATTGAGACATAGTTGTTATTATGAACCAAATTAATTTAATTTGGTGTATATATTTTTCATTTATATTTTAATATCATGATTCAGACATAAATAATATTTTTTTATGTTTATCTTTAATCTCTTTCATCCGAGGGGTATTCACTTGAATGTTACCATGATGTAATATTTATATATGCAAAAGATTTTTTTTGTGATTATCAACATTATCTTGAAACAACCGCTTCCATAGATAATTTTTATTTTAAATTAAAATTATATTAAATTAAAATATTATCATGAAATGGATATTGTTATTTGATAAATTTTAAACCATTTTTACATATGGTGTTTACTTTAATAGTTATATGATTAGTTGGGAAAAAATTTAGAAATCTGTATCATTTAAGAAATATGAATATTTAATTAAAAATAATGTTTCACATTAAATAATTTGAATATTAAATATATTAGGAACACATTATACATATAATAATTGGGTTGGGGATTGAAAATTGAAATCCCCTCGAAGCATTGGAAGTCACATGAGACTAAATGATTTTTCTAAATTATATTGGTTTCTACCCAGTATGATTTAAATAGTCTGGGGGATAGATCTTGTCAGAAATTGTATGATGTTCCTCAGAAACATGAAATACAAAAAAGAAGAATTTATTTTATTAATAATTATATTATTATTATTATCAATGATATTATTTCTTTTAAAACATTTATGGATGCATTTTGGTCCTCCGTTTATTGATTTAATGGAATGAGTGCTCAATTATTTACCTTTCCATGATGATTAATCTCATTGATTTATTATTATATCCTCTGTAATAAACATTATAGAGAATTTTTGATCACCCTTATTTTATTTCCTTTCACACAAATATGAAGAATAAATATTTTAATGATCTTTCGAGGATGCAGTTCATTTCATTTAATTATGTTTCATGTTTTATTTTCCACATCTCAATGTTATATGTGGTATTATTCATGTTATATGGTTTTAAAAAACTCATGAAATAACAAATTTTTAATGATTTTAGTACTTTTAGTCATTGAAATGTAATAAATCTGTTACCTATTGTCACGACCCATCTTTCGGGGCCCGTGTCGTGACTACCTCATGTCTGCATTCCATATGAAAGGGGTTGGTGACTAGCACTGAAAAGTGATCTTCCTAAAATGAGAAATCATTGAAAAAAACCTGTATGAATAGAGATCTGAAGAAAAAAACAATATGAAACCACGATGTAAAAATGTGGTAGTAAAAGTGTGTACTGAATGTAATGGTTCTAGAATACAAGCCCAACTAAAAAGGTGTAACTAAAAATGAAATCAAAATACGACTCTTGTGATCATCCACCAAGGATCCTAACTGGATGGAGGATACAACTCGTCTCAACTGCTATCCACATAGACCAGTCACCCCTGTGTAACACATGGTATTATATCCTGCAGTCTCATCCAAGCATGTTGTTCAATGCACAAGAAAAATGGAGGTGCGGGCGTAACCCACACAGGAGTGAATATAACAATACTAAGTAGGGGACCTCAGACCCTCAATGATTTCTTAGAATTCTATAGTGGAATAACAAAATCATGATATCAATCACCATGAACAAAGCAATAGTAACAGCTCAATCCAGATATAACCTATGTACAAGAGTACATATGATTATTCTTATCCCATATGGACCGAATGCCTTATTTTTTTATTATGGATAATCCCCCTTTTAAGGGTTTAAGGGGAACCCGTACATGACCCGTAGGCCCAAGGAACAAGGCCCGACAAACTCGTAATACATGACCCGAAGGCCTAGAGGCATACCATGCCCAATAAAAGACCCATAGGACCAGCCCACTTGAACATCCCCTCCCTAGATTTCTGTGTCATTGATCACCTAGATCTCCACCTTTCATTGTTAATCAGCTAGAATTTCCCCCAACAATGTTGCACGGTGCCTGGTCCCAATGGCGGCTGCCATACCCTCTCATTCATCCAATCCGGTTAACTCTGCATCTGGTGGCTTCTACTCCTATTGCTCTGATCCTCTTCTGGGGTCTGTTCTCTGTGAACTGGGCTACTCTATGGTCTACATGACCCGAAGGCCCCGAGGACCAAAGTCCATTGATGACCCGAAGGCCATAGAGACCCGTAAGCACAAACCGGTGGCCCGAAGGCCCAAATCGGGTGAATAGTTCTGGCTGCTATAGTACCGAACTGTAACTGCTACAGTACCCGAAAATTCGCCTCCACCCGGTTTTGAACCCAGGCCTCTTGGATGCCAAGCAGGAGCCCTTACCACTCGGGTATGGGCTCGTTGGCCATATGATTATTCATAAGGTTAGATCATCATACTATGTCAAGAGGCACTGTTGTTATCCCACCTATGATCGATAGATACAAACCCCAACAAGAACCACACAAGATCGCTTTGTACTAACCCCACAAGACCAGCATAGGATCATTAGCTGATGATTCACACAAAATAGCTTGGTGCTGATTCCTATAGTATCACTGGGTACTGATTGACGTAGAATCAAAGGGTACTAATTCACATAGAATCAGTGGGTTCATATTAACACTAAATTATCGTGTGTTGATTCACAATGAATCACAGGTTGTTGATTCAAACAGAATCATAGGGTGATGATTCACATAGAATCATTGGGTGATGATTTACACAGAATCCTTGGGTTTTGATTCACATAGAATAACTGGGTGATGATTCACATAGAATCACCGGGTTCTAATTCACATAGAATTTCTGGGTGCTGGTACCCACATAATCACTAGGTTCTTATTCACACAGAAATTATGTGTGCATATTCACATAGATCAACTCTTCATTCTTCACGTCTCAACCAAACATAGTATTCTCGATCATAGTACCCTTGTTTTGGGTAGAAACTCCTCCTCAAGCATTTAGTCGTAATTCAACTATAACTAAGTCCCATATAGAAGACACCCCATGATCCTTCATGTAATAAGGGCTCCAACACAACATATGGTGCATCAACGAGACGTCTAGTCTGTCTGTTTTTGGCATTTTAGTGTCGAGGGACTGATTACATTCAGTGCCGCTCCAACCCATTCATTCTCCAACATTCTCCAAAAAAACATGTAGATTACATCAAAATTAATGGCTCACTCCATAGATCTCAGTTCAATAGACGGTTTATCAAATAAATATTCAGTTCACATGTTACGGTCACTTAATCATATCTGGGCCCAAGCGAGGTCTGGGCCAGGTCCGACCAGGCTCGGTCGGACCCAAACCAATTTGAGCTGATCCGGTCTCGAGCTGACTCCGCCCAGCTCGTACCAGCCAGGGCTGTCACATGGTGGGCATGGCCCATAGGGTCACGAACCGACCCGACCCGCAGGACAGCGCGACCCGCGCGGGGGTGGTGCATTCCGCCTGCTGAATTTCTCAAATGAGGGGTCTGGTTCAATTAAGTCGTGGTGCCACACGGTACCTCCATGGTGTCCACGAGACCTATAGGGAGAAGATTCCACACCTTCCATCATTTCTTCCACATGAGACACATGACGACACACTGTCTTGGCGTTACTGTGGTCAGTTGTTGTCGGCAGCTTATCTGATCGTCACAGCACCGAGCCACCCCCCCATGCGGCTGGTGAGTGTTGGTTGCCGCCTTCGCCTCCACTAGTGTTTATCACCGGTGCCACACTAGTGGAGCTTCTTCATGCCATTACATGAACAATTATTGTATATTCTTCCTTCTGTATACGCATACAGCCTTCTCGAGTTGTTGTCGTTGTTCCGTGCCTCCCGGTTTCTACTTGACATAGAGTTGAAAAAACATCCCGCAAATAACGCATCAATAAAAGAAGTGGTTGAGGGTCTTTTCAATGTTTATTTGGCCCGATCACTATGCGTTAACAATATAACAAGTGATAGAAAAAAAATTGAATAAAGATAAACATTATTATTAATCCCCCTACCTCGAAGGTCATTGGTGATGTCGCGGTGGTGGATGAAGAATCCATGTCTATCAAAGACACTTATGTTCATCATAGATTTTCCCCAATGACATCCAAAATTCCATTCATCATTGGTGGAAGATGTCACATCACATCCCCAGAGGTTCCTTTCATGATGAAGCCAGGTCAAAACTCCACCCCGAGCATCACTTAAATTCCATAGGAAAAGGTTGTGTAACCCTCTAAGGAATTATTGTTGTTCATTAATTAATGAATTTGTCAATTCATATTAGTACTGTTACAAATAAAATAGAGTTAGGATATTAAATGTCTTGAAAACATGGCAGTCTCTCCAACAATGCTCATTCGTTGGAGAAAAATAAAATAAAAATTATAGGTTATTTTTTTTATTCTTTAAAAAGTCAGGAAATTATCTATCTATCCAAACCTAATGCAGTTGATGTCATGCTTCCCATAAGGTAATATCGGTGCTACAGATTCAACAGTGATTTCAGATTTCAATTATGAGCACTAGTTCAAATGTTAGTAAATTTTTCACGTACGTTTACTAATTGTTCCTTAAAAAATTTAAAAAAATCTTTTTCCACCAGCTTGGGCCTCGGAATCACGTGCTGTCAATTATAAAAAACTTGTAATGATCTCAAATAATTAAAAAAATAACATGCAAGTTTCTATGTTTTTACATTTTCCCCACCATAGGTATTTTTATCCCTAAAATCTATAACAAAACTAGGGGAAATGGTGGTACTGAGCATGTATCTGAGGCTCCCACTCCCATGTTATCTCCTTAAGATTCACGTGCTTCCAACAAAATCGAACTAGAGGAATAGACTGCCCATGAAGGACCAACGTCGGTCCATACTCTATCTCAACCAAGAACTCTATAAATGTATCCCTATTGTCAATGTCCAGCATGCCCCTGTTGATAGTGTGTGATAGCTCATGCAGGTATTTCCTCACCTATGACATGTGGAAAACATTATGCACCTAGTGCATCTATGGGGGAAATAACAAGATGTTATGCCACCTCACATACACTAGTATGGATATGGAATGTTCTAATAAACTACAGAGATAACATGCTACCCCGACCAATCCTATGTAATCCTTTTTGGGGTGAGACCTGTAAGAATATGTGGTCTCCCTCCTCAAACTCCAAGGGTATCCATATCCTATCATCATAGGACATCTGTCAGCTCTATGTAGTCTTTATCCTCTCCTGGATGATCTACACCTTCTCTGTGGTTTCCTGTAGTAACTCTAGACACAAAACTACTGACTCCCCTGGGTCTTTCCAGTAAATATATGATCTGCTAGGTCGCTCGTACAGGGCCTCAAATAGATCTATGCTAATGATGGAGTGACAACATTTGTGGGTTGAAATCTCCACTAGTGACATGTGGTCCTCATAGCTATGGAAATAATCTTGGACACAACCACGAAAGATTTCCTTGAGTGTCTATATGGTCCTCTAAATCTAACCATCTGTATGAGGATGGAATGCAGGGATCAAGCGTTGTTGAGTCCCGAATTCCTCATTCAATCCCTTAAAAAAAATAAAAGTAATACAATTGTCATGATCTGAGGAAATCATCGATGGAACCCCTTAATATCGTACAATCTCCTGAACATAGAGACGTCTCAAGCTCTCTACTGATCCCAACTCATAGATGGGTAGGAAGTGGGACGACGTGGTGCGTCAGTCAAGATTAACCCAGATAGAATTGTATCCCCTGGACGTATGTGGTAGCCCTATCACGATGTCCACGGAGATGTCATCGCACTTCCACTCAGCAACCTCATGTGACTGAGCTAAGACCATAGGTGCCTGGTGTTTGTACATCACTTGTAGGAAAGTGAAGTATCATGAAAATAACATTACCATCATGTTCATCATTCTTGGACACCAGTAATAATGCATGTGGTCCTAGTACATAATCACCACTCTCGGATGTACTGCCAAATGGGATGTGTGGAACTCCCTAAAAACCTTCTCTCTTAGCATCACTAGTACTATAGTGTGTCCTCTGAAGAGTATGACATTCTCCACACCTTCAGAAAATCCATCAGGAACCTATCTTGGGGATATTTGAGCATGCCGAGCATTGCAGTCTACGTCCCCATGTTGTGTCTCCAGATCATGCTGATGAAGTGGGGGAGAGAAATTAATATACTAAATGTAATATTCTCTATCCCTATTGAAAAATGATATCTGCAATGCAGCAAGATTCCATGTCATCTCAATCAGAAACTTTAGACCATACCTCTTATTGAGTGTGTGTGCTACTACATTCCCCTTCACAAGAGTATAGACTATCTCAAAGTCATAGTCCTGTAGGAACTATAGAAACCATCACTATCTTAGGTTCATGTAATTCTGTGAGAAGATATTCCTCATATTATTGTGATCAGAGTAGGAATTAAAATGTTCTCCCATCAAGTAATGCATTCACAAATTCCTTACAATGACCACTGCTGCAAACTCAAATTCATGGGTGGCATTGTTCTACTCGCACTGCCTCAATTTCCATGAGTCCTAGGTGATCAATGCTCCCTCGTACATTAGAACACAATCTATTCTAATCCCTGATGCGCCATAGTAGACTACAAACTGAACACCCTCTTCTAGTATCCTCAAGATGGTGGAACTCGACAGTCTCTGCCACAGCTCTTGAAATCTCTACTATAACTTCTCTATCCACAAGAAAGGCTTCCCCCTTTTTATCAAGGCTTCCACAGGTGCCACAAACCCATGAGATGTTATTTTCAAATCTCTAGTAGTAGCCAACCATTATCTGGAATCCTCACACCTCAGAAACACTTCTGGGTGGCTCTCAAGAATGAACTGTCTCAATCTTTTCCAGATCCACTGCATCTCTAGAATTTGAGATAACATTCCCAGAGAAGAGGACTTCTCGTATCTAAAACTAGAACGTCAAGAGCATTCAAAAAAATAGGTGCTCTCAGAGGGTATCCATAACTTCTTGTAGTTGTGTGGCGTGTTCCACCTCCAATGCCTAGTATATCAAGATGTTGTAAATGAATACCCCCACTAAGTGATCGATGTATGGCTAGAATATCATTTTCATGATCCTCATGAATACTTCTAGAGCATTGGTCATTCCAAAAGGCATCACCACGAACTCATAATGGCTATACCGACATCTGGAGGCTATCTTTGGTATGTCCTCGTCTCATACCCTAAGATGGTGATAACTCGATCTGTGGTCTATCATCAGAAACCAACGAGCTCCATTCAGCGGGTTGATGAGATCATTGATTTTTGTCATAGGATACATGTTCCTCTTGGGGAATTATTTAGGCACCGATAGTCCACAAAAAGCCTTATACTCCCATCTGCCTTCAAGGACAACAAGTTTAGGGATTCCAATGGGGAAACACTAGGTCATAAAAACTCCTTTCTCTGCAATTCCTCCAACTATACCCTCATCTCAAAAAGATTCACATGAGAATTATGATAAGCTGATGTAGATATCAGTGTCATTCCAGGGTACTAGTCGATGTTAATTTCTACCTCTCTACGAGGAGGTAGTCCTGTAACATAATCAGGGAAGATATCAACATACTCTACTACCATTATAGGATAACTCAAACTCCTCACATCAAATACACTAAGGGTGAGGCTATCCAACTGGGGATTAATCGGATGAACCCTCCTCCGAGATAGTCTATCCTATGCTTCCATGGTTTCCTCCTCACTGATGAAGGTACACCTCATCCCACCCTCACCGACTCACTGCACTTTGTGCCTAAAACGGTTGATCTGATCATGGACTATGGAGATCCATCTTATACCCATGATGAAATCGTAATCCCTCGATGTTATAACTAGGATATCCCAACTGAAGCTCTCACCTCCTAGAGAAATATCACACTACCTTCACCGTAGTGTAATCGTCAAATCTTCTCAAGTAATATTCTTTAATCGCAAGCATCGAGCCAACTACTCCATCAAAATATCTGATATCCAAAAAAGTGCTATGGAAATGATATAGTGAATGAAACATGTGTCTATAAGTACTACATATAGGGTGGAACAAAAAAATCGTACCTATAGTCATCTATAGAGTGTTATGGTCAAAGGCCTTTACTTCCAGTAGTTGTGCTCAATGATGTCCACAAGATCCCTCTGGTCGGGCTGGACCACATGGGGTGGTGGTGGTAAAACTTGAACCCATCATCCACCGCATGCTGCACGACTTGCTCCTCTACCACAATCGCGACCCTGCGGGAACCCTCTCTCAATCCTCAGTCGCTGCCTTGGTTGTTCCTCAACAGTCTATTGATCATCAGTACGGTGGGTTGGGCAGTCGCAAGACATGTGGCCCAACCAACCACACATGATGCATAATATTTTTCCCTGATGACCCCCTCTACCTCACGTGCTCTGAACCTCCAACTCAACATCATGAGTTCACCATCTAGAAGCTTTTGTGTGCTTGTTTCTCCATGTCATCTGCCTACTGACTTCTCCAGATAACTAGGATACCTATCTTCCGTTGGTGGCTCTCCATGCAGGTGCTTGCTTAGCTAAAAAGCTCTCCACCAAAAAATGCTCTCCTGATCACTCCAGCCTATATCCAGATACTGAGCAATATCAACAATACATTAATCTACAGTTGATGGCCGAGATCAAAGGTCCATGCCCTGATGAATGGGTCATGCACCATGTCATTGGAGTAGAACAAGAGGTCAGTTAATCTTTCCGAGTATTGGGCCTCTGATAAGATTCCCTGTTTTAAGTGTAGTTGCACCAGAATATGCACAGAGTGTAGTGTCACTGGGATGAAATCTTCCTAAAAGAGGATCTCAATGTTTGTCTAGGTGAGGGTCACCGCATCCTATAACTAGAGAATCCAGATCCCCCATCTTCTTTTCGTTCCAAAGAAATGTCTTACTTCTAGGATCACAATCTGCATTTCTGGTGTCCCAACAAGGTAGAAAACTTGTACCACATCCTCAAGATTGTCCTAAAATTTCTGGGGATCTATCTCACCAGGAAACCTCAAAGGCCTCTTCCACTAGAACATATACAACAAGATTAGTCAACGTGCACCGTCCTCTAGTGGGGTTGGTGGGAACTGCTGCCCCCTGAGTGGTGGAGGTATTGGTACACCACCTGAACGATCCAACATAGTAAGAGATACCTTCACCAAAGCCTCGTCTCTTTGTGGGCCGTTATCTTGTTCGCTCTCATGAATCCTGACTGGATGTCTATATAGTGGCATCTGAAAAATCAATAGGTGCTCCATGATCTTTAAGTTATACCTCGTGAGATGACTCAAAAGAGATCAATGTAAAAACATTTCCAAAACATGCGCTATTAGTGTTTTCATGAACCGAGTCAAAATTAAAAATTCAGGTCTTTGGGTATGGATACATCGGCTGCCACACTAACACTCGAATCCTCGAACTGAAAACCACAATCAAAACACATAACACTAATGCTCCATTTAAAATACTAGAGTCTTAGTTATTTGATAGAACCAACTTCTTTGATACCACATTGTCATGACCCGGCCCTAGGGCCCATGCCATGTCTACCCCATTCCTACCTTCCATAGGCCAGGGGTTGGCGACTTGCTCCGAAAAGTAATATCCCTAAAATTGGATGGAATTTCCTTTATATCTATACAAACAAACATCCCAATGAAACAACAATATGAAACCACAATGTAATACTAAAGAAGTAAGATTGCGTAATGAAAGTAAAGTGGCCAGAATACAATCCCAACTGAAATGGTACATCTATAACCAAAAATAGAAAATAGGATCGATATTTACTAACTAACACAAGATGCAAACATGATCCCTAGGTGCGGATTGACACAGAATCTCTAGGTGATAATTCAAGAAGAATAGTTGGGTTCTCATTCACACAGAATCACAGGGTGATGATTCACACAGAATCTCTAGCTGATGATTCATACAGAATCATTGGGTCATGATTCACATAGAATTGTTGGGTGCTGATTCACACAGAATCATTGGGTGCCAATTCACACAGAATCATTGGATGCAGAGTCAAAAATAATCGATGGGTGCTAATTCACTTTGAATCCCCGGGTGCAGAACAACACAAAATCAATTGGTGCTAATTCACAAAAAATTTCTGGGTGCTGATTCACATAGAATCCATCTTTATTATTCACGTCTCAACCAGAAATAGGATTCTCCATCATAGTACACCTGTTTCTAGGAGAAAACTCTTCTCAACCCATTAGTCATAATTCTACTGTAACAATGTCCCACAATTATGATACCCCATGATCCATCATGTCATAAGGGTTCCAATTTAATAGACACCGCATCAACTGGACACCCAGTTTGTATGTTATGAGCATTTTAGTGCTGATGACCCAGTTAAATTTGGAGTCGATCCAACTCAGACATACTCCATCATTCTCTAAAACACTTGTGGAGTACATCAAAAGGACCATCCCACTCCAAGGATCCCAGATCCATAGATCTTCATCATAGAGGCCTCTGGTTCACATGTTATAGTAACTTAAGTATATCTAGGCCTGAGAGGGTTTTGGGTCTATTCCAACCAAACTTGGGCCCCCCGATAAGATTTTGGCCCGACACGATCTGGTTTGGGTATGACCCATCCCAACCCGAACTTGCATGGTCCATCCTGGTGGGGCTGGGATAAGGACTGGCCCGGCCCGATAGCTGGGCGTGTCCTACGGGGTGGTCTGGCCCGCTAGCTGGCAGGACCTATGTGGGGGTCGCGCGGTCCTCCTTCCAAATGGATCAAAGGAGTCATTCAATTCAATTATGCAGTGAATCCATGTGGCCACACCAAGGTGTCGGTAGGACCCATAGGGAGTGGTTCCCTCGCCATCCACTATGGTGTAGTTGCTGCAGCTTCCACCGGCCTTGCGTGAAGACACACTACCCTGTCATCACCACGCCCAGACGTTGTCGGCCGCCTATCAGTCCATAGTGAAACCATGCATCATTGTTCTCCACCTCTTCCAGCATTGTTCTCCAATGTCTCTGCACTGATTCCACACTAACTGAGCTTCCTCAGGCCCCTGGGTGAGCTCCGATGGTCTATTCATCCATCTATACTTGCCTATGACCCTCCATAGATGTTGATTTCATTGCGTGCCTCCCAGTTTTTGCTTTCTGTCGATTTGAAAAAATTTCCCATGAAGAGCGCATCAAGAAAAGAAATAGAAGAGGGTCTAGGAATTGTTCTTTTATCTCATTCCCTCATAATTATCAATACAACAAGAGTTAGAAAAAATAATTGTACAAAGAAAAAAATTACTATTAAACCCCAAAAATCGATGGTTGTTAGTGATTTCCAAGTGGAGGATGATGAATCCTTGTATGTGGAATCCACCGGCATTCATCTTCGATTTACCCCAATGACGTCAATGATTTTGATCCACCTTGGTGGAATACATCGTGTCACATCACAAGAGGTTACTTTCTTTGGGAAGCCATATCAAAACTCCACATTGAGCCTCACTTAAATAGAGGGGAAAATGATGAGTAACACACTAAGAAATTAATGAGGTTCATTAATTAATGATCCTCTCAATTCCTAAAGGTGAAGATACTAATAAAGGATTTTCAATCCATTAAATGTCTTGACAACATAGTCGTCCCCCATCACAGATCAACCACTGTAGAAAAACAAAATAACAATAACTTGTTATTTTATAATTTTTTTAAAAGTAAAAAAATAACTTTTTAACCCGATCTACGGTGGCCGAAGTGAAACTTCCCTTTGTAAAGCCTAGTACCACATATTCAAATCTGCTCTCATATTTAAATTCTAGTCAACGGTTCAAATTTTATAAAGTAATACATTTATTTTTACTGAATTTACAATAAAAAGTTCAAAAACATTGTCCCAAACACGCTGGGCCTCAAAATCACGTGCCGTCAATTTTCACAGAACCATAATAATCCCAAATAATTAAAAAAAAATCACCTACAATTTTCTAGGTCTTTACATATAAATCCTGGAATAGGGTTCAAATCATTATTGTTAGAATCTAATAATGTTTAATTGAAACCATGGAATATAGTTTTTTTAGAAAACTCAAATTAAGGAGCATAATAATATGATAGACTTTGATGATTATAATAGAATAACATTAGTATCCATTAAAATAATAATAATGGATACCATTATTGGATTATGATATTAAGGATTATAATAATTTCAAATTCATAAACCCCAGTTTTTTGGTTCCATGTAATTGGAGTTTACCATTATTAATGATTATTTGGGATAATTTATGTAAAGGAAAATTTTTTGTGGAATAAGATAATAGTGGAATAATTAAATTAAATTTTATATATTTATTATTAATGGTATTGATAACCATTAGGTTTCATATGATCAGTAATGACATCTTAGTAATTTTCAAATAATATTAATAGAAATTTTTAATAATGGTTGTATTGAATACCATATAAAAATGGTTATTTAATGATTTAATTTAATAGATGTCCATCAAATATTGGAGAACGCAATAGGGGTTACATTAATAATCTTTAGAAAAGGACAATTCACATAGAGCGTGAAAAATTATTGCCTTTAGAGAGTCTATGGGGCTTGAATCCGTGACAGAAGGATAAAAAGGCTTTTGCTCCTACCATTGGAATAGATGATGTACTAGTTAATATGTCATTGATTTCAGTAAAAAAATAATTAATAAATAAAAATAAATAATAAATAATATTATTTTAGAGAATAAGATATTATCTATATTGGTTTTGGAATATTTTTAGATATAGATATAATGACCTGTTTTATGGAACTTGCGATCTATTAAAAAATAATTTTAGTTCTTATCTAATAAAAAAATTATATATTTCATATATTAAATAGTTAAATTTTAAATTGATATAAGAAAAATAAAAATTTAATATTTTTCTTATTAAATTTACATTTATAATGAAATTTTATTTCTTTATAATATTTTCAAGTAAAATAATTAATCAATATCAGAAAAATGTTATCCAAATTCACTAATTTTTTTAAACCGAAGTCTTTAAAATCAACACAGATTTCTGGATTTATGTCTCTCAACATTCCAGAGATCATAAAATTGTTTTTGAATAATTACCTAAATAAATATTTATAATTATTAATATTTTTCCTCCATGTCCATTTTTTTACATTCATATTTTTTTCATTCTAAAAATGAAATTTATTTTTTATTCTAGTTGACCATTGTACTTCTAATTATATATTATAATGAAGATATTTTATAAACTATTTTTTATGTGAGTTTTTCAAATAATTATATCTAAAAATTAATTTTTTTTATTAATATCATGTTTAAATTATAGGAAATAATTTATTTATGTTAAAGATAATTTAACACCCTGGAATTTTGATGTAAGAACATTATATTTGATAGCAGGTATGACTCGAAACACCAATTGTATAAGTGAATATAAAATCCCAAGAATATAAATTTATTAAAAATTTATAATAAATCAAGGTATATTACATCTATAAAATCACAAAATACAGGGTTATCTTTCATAATAAAAACACATAAATTATTCAATAGCATCCTTTATGTGAAAGACTATGTTTTAGAAAATACAATATGTATTTTTTTATAAAATAATATTTCAAATATTAAATATTAAATATGTTTCCATGAATACTATTAATGAAATTATGATAATATATGGTTGAATTAATTGGTAAATAAATACTTAAAAAATGATATGGAAACCAAATTAATAAAACGGGAATGGTTTTATATAAAAATTTATATTTTTTCTCCAAATACATTTTATCGTAATATATTTAAATAATTACTATTAGTGGATTATATTAATTAAATATTTATATATATAATATATGTAATAAAATATTTTTTACATTTTCTTATAGATTTTATAGGCATTTTATAAGAGAAAGTAAAATTTTAATCATAAAAATATATAATTTCTTGTAATGACCTGGAAATTTCAAGGAAGTGTTTTTTCCTAATTTCTTTGGAATTTTATGAGTTCGAAGTTTCTTACAACACCTGATTCTGAGGCCCAGTGTTCCCAGAATCAATTTCTGAAGATTAGCACGGGTACGTTCAGTAGACGAACGAGCGGGTTTTTCTATCTTTTGAACTGGTGCTCAGAATTGAAATCTGAGGTCACCGATGAACTCGCAGTGCTGGTAATTGTTTAGGAGGACCATTGTCATAGTTGCGCTTTTATTGGGTTGAGGTTTAATATTGGGGATTTAGGTTAAAATATATAAAACTTTTTGTGTAGAAATTTTATTTAAGGAAGGTTGTTTTTATCCTACAAGGGGGGGTTATAGGTGGGGCCCACATCCACCTAACCTCCCATGGGAGGGTTTAGTGTGGTGGGGCCCACACGAACCCCTAACTCCTCACCTCCCCATAACTCCCCTTAATTTGTTCAATCTTCCCTTGCATTTAATATTTTGACAACACCTCCCATTAATTATGTGGAGCCTCTCCACCTCCATCTCTTTAGGAATTCCAACACAATTTATTTATTACTTCTTGAATTAATGTGTGGTGTCAACAATTTGTTTGAATTCTTTTTGTTTTGCTTGGAAAGGTTAATATATGGGAGAGTCTTAATTTTATATTGGGGGGATTGATAATTACTTGGTGGTGGAGCCTTTGGCGATTTTGGGAGGAGAGAATCACCCCTCACCAACGAAGAAAAACTCCGATGTTCTCTTCATAAAGAATAGTTATTCTTCTGCCTGATCTCCAACAACCGACACTCGAGCTGAGATCGAAGGCTTGCAGAAGTGACGAGTACCAATGATCGTCGTCACCTTTATATCCTCCCTTGAGACGACATCAATGAGTCGACGTCCACCCACTCGCGATATTTTCATCACCTTTATCTCCTCCCTTACGACGACATCAATGAGCCGACGTCCACCCAATTGTGATATCATCGTTGAACGACGAACCTTACGGTAGGAGTTATTTTTTATTGTTCAATACTTTATCATCGTTCTTTGTTTCTTAAGGAATTGGTCGCATGATATCGTCATAACATGAGGATATCAGATCACACGAACACGGCTGATTCTCTTCCACTCTTCATTGTTGATTATCTTTGAAGTTGGAAGTGGAGGCACACAGTGCTGTTGCACCGTACGGTTATCGGAAGGGAACCATGGCCTTGAAAGGATGTGGGGAAGGCGGCGCAGTGTCGTTGCACCACGCGGGAACAAAGAGAGCAGCGACTAGAGCGGGCCACGACGGTGGTGTGTGGCACTATCGTGACGCACCGGAGGGAACGAGGAAGGCCGCGGCCAGAGCGGGCCACGGCGGGGGTGCACGACGTTGTCATGCCGCGCCAGTGAGATGAGCCACGTCCTAAGTCCATGGAGGACCAGTAGGGGCAGCTGGCCGAGACGGCCGCCGGTGACACCAGAAGGCGGGACCCCATCTGGGTCCCGCGGCGGTTCACAAACCGACCTACCGTAATGGTTGGCCATTACCTGGAAAAATGGGGGCAGGGGTGTAACCCCCCGACTGGTTTCTAGGGCGGACCCCACATGGTTTTCTGTTTCTGCAAACAGGGAGTGGCACCCCCTTTGCGTCCTTCCCGGCAGCGTCGAGCCGCGATCGGCTTTCGAGCCGGGCCGCAGGCCGCACGGGCCGGTCCGACCGCGCCCATCCAGGACGGGCCGCCAGCGCCAGGCTGGGCCACCATCGCATGTCCGGGCCACACCGAATTGGGCCGG
The DNA here is from genome assembly GCA_963277665.1 of Viscum album. Classification (NCBI taxonomy): domain Eukaryota; kingdom Viridiplantae; phylum Streptophyta; class Magnoliopsida; order Santalales; family Viscaceae; genus Viscum; species Viscum album. The sequence continues at coordinate 1,774,445,795 of OY728152.1, forward strand.
ACCCGGACCTGAGTCGGGGTTTCCCGGTTCGGGGCGACCCAAGGGGTATTGGGCCAGGTCAGACCAGGCCCAAACCCCCTATTTTCTGACCATGTTCATTCAAACGCCTATATCTTGGGCTACGGACCTCCGATCGACGCATCGTCAGATTATTAGGCATCCCTGGATCAAGACGGTTGTTTTGGTATATTAAACTCATGGTTTCAGTGGACATTGTGTATGGTTGGATTGGTTCGAACCTGAAACCAACCAGGCCCTCGGAGCGGAAACACTTATAACTTGAGCTACGACCGTCTGATTGACATGTCGTCGACTTTGTTGAATTCCTCTTTTTGAGTCAGCTCTTTTGTAATTAATCACGTGAGGTTTGGATATAGTTGAGATATGGACAGGTTGGATTGTACCCAAAATCCAACCGGGGCCCTAGAACGGAAATGCTAATAACTCACAGACCGGGTGTCCAATTGACGTTTCGTCTATTGTGTTGAGAACCCTAAGACGAGGCGGTCCTTTGAGATACTTCCACGTGAGATTACATGACACATGGAAGTATCGACTAGTAGCTCATGGATCAGACCCTCCTAGAGAGGAGCGTATGGAGTGCTGAGACCTAGTAGCAAGCTAAGACTTGACGACTGCTGATCGATCGACTTATAGTTATTCGGATGGGCCAGTGCGGTGTGCATGGTTGTAGCAACAGACCCATGGCGGAGGAGTGCTTGGTTGTAGAGGCAGACCCACGGTACCCGACAGAAGGAGTACCTTTGTAGGCTCTGAGGGGGTGAGCTTGGTTGTAGCAGCAGACCCATGGTGGGAAGTGCTTGGTTGTAGTAGTAGGCCCACAGTACTCGACAGGTGATGTACTTCAGCAGTCCAATGTTGGTGGGAAGTGATTGGTTGTAGCGGCAGACCCACTGTACTCGAAAGATGAGGATTTCTACAGTAGCAGTGGTTTCGACATCAAAAATAAAATCCTCGTTTGAGCTGAGTCAATGACCTTTGTGTTTACTTCATGATTGAGATGGGTCACTTGATAACTTAGGTATATGTATGGGCATATACCTATGTATTGGTTATCTGTTGATTTCATAACCTTTGTGTTACCTCAGAATTGAGATGGGTTACTTGATAACTTAGGTATAAGAATGAGTTGTACCTAAGAAAGGTTTATCTGTTGAGATCCTTCTTTGTGGTTATCCTTGATGGATTTAGTGAGACATGAGGGTCCCAGGGTCCCTACTAAGTATCGTCATACTCACCCTTGCACGGGCTATGCCCGTACCTCGTTGTGTTGGATGCAGATGACATACAGCGCTGACAGAGACCGAGTGTATGAGTACTGGATGGTACTCAAAGGTGGACCTCACGAAGAGACAGTACCCAAAGGTGGACCTCATGATGAGAGAGTACCCGAAGTTGGACCTCACGAGGAGATAGCACCCGGAGGTGGACTTCACGACACGACGGTACTCGGAGGAGGTTTGTAGGCGAGAGCGTTGAGGATGCTATCTGAACCTACCCTTCAAGTATCATCTGAGGTGGACGACCCACGAGCTGCTTCTATCATCCATCTATTTTTCTTTTCTATTGTACATTTGTTTAGTTGTAGCTATACTTTTCAGTTGGGTTTGTATTCTATCCCATTTACCTTTCAGCACATTCTTTTGTACTTAGTGTATTATTTCCACTTGTACTCTGGTTGGATGTGTTTGTGTTTTATAAAGGCAATGACTTCCCAGTTATCAGGATTTATTCCATTCGTGCTATTCGCCAGCCCCTGGCCTATGGATGGCGGGCTTGGGGTAGTCATGGAACGTGCCCCGAGGACGGGTTGTGACAAATTGGTATCAGAGGAGTAAGTTATACCACATAACTTAGGACTCTGATATTTTTCTTTCTATGAAGCAATAGTGTTAAGGGTAATAAGTTTGATTTTTAGTTCAGGGAGTCTAGTGCTGGTGCGGGCGACTAACATATCCATACACCAGGACCCCTACTTCTGATTTCCGACTCAGTTCACAAAAACACTGATTGCGTGTGTGTTTACTAAAGATTATTTTGAATCAGCTCAAACAAGGTCAGCTCACCAGGTATAGTCTTTTGACCATGTCAATTCTCTTCTTTCAAGATGCCTCCCTGCGGATGAACAGCTAGAGCCCCGAGAGTTATATGTACTGACAGGACTTCGTGCGACGAGGCCTCAGAAAAAGGACCTCATCCAGTTGAGGCACCAGTGGAGGCACCAGCGGTTCTACCACCTGTTGGGAGACCGATTCCACTAGACCAAGAACCAGGCGATGCATGCTGCTTGAGCACACTGCATGAGTTCTGGCGCGAGAGGCCACCCAGGCTCTAGGGAGAGATGGACCCACATGCAGCTGAGGATTGGTTGGAGTCTGTGGTGAGAGTCTTCAGGCTAGTAGGGACGCCATCAAAATTTATGTTGATCCTTACTGCCAGCTTCCTTCATGCAGCAGTAGGGAGATGGTCGAGCCTGATGCTCCAGATGAATGACAAGACGACAATTCTCTTGACAGACATTGGGAGCTAGTTCTGATATTAGTTTAAACCAGTCACCCTTTGAGCGGTGCGTATTCAGGTGCTACTACATCTTCAGTAGAGTATCATGATGGTGTCACAGTACTCAGAGAGGTTCACTAACCTCTCGCGCTACTCTATAGACATGTTACGATACTCGTTCTTCGGGGCACAGACCATCGAGCAGGGTCTCAAGCGAGATATTAGAGCTTCAGTTGTCTCCCACAGCATCCCAAGGCAGACGGAGGTTTTGGAGTGAGCCCTCTTAGTGGAGAGTTTCCTTGTAGAGTACTCTCCAGAAGCGGGACCCACAACTAGCCGGCATGCAGCAAAGTCTTTTGCAGCTGGAAGTACAAAGATGATGCAGAGGTCCTAGAGGACCAGACCCATAGGTGGTCAACTTCATGACTCAGGGTCATGTGTGCGGGGCACCCTGGGTGGTGAATGACTTACCAGGAGCAGACATTGTTACTCCTGTGGCGGGCTTGGTCACATGTCATGTGACTGTTCGACTCTCCAAACAGATGATCTGCAGATTGAATAAAGAACATCCAGGCATAGATAGAGGTTCAATCGAGGCAGACCGCAAGGAGGTGGAGACCGAGGAAGAGGAGCTAGCTGTGCACCTGGAGGTGGAGACGCTTCGAGGTGTTGCCACCACCACCACCAGGAGGTCCACCCCGACCGTAGGGAACGGGTGGACATGGGAGAGATCAACTTTGGGCAGTTGAGGCATATGAAAATGGAGCTTCGGAAGCCATTGGACAGGAGAGAGGCTAGTTCTAGGCATGGAGGACTTTATTCTTGGTGCTTCTAGCTTCCTTTTTGTTGTTGTTGTGGTTGTATGTGTCTTTGTACTTTGAGCTGCAGTAATAAAAGACACATTTCTTTGTGATGTTTACTTTCCTGTCCTTTTTTATGGTCGATACTAGGAGGATCAGTTTAAAATGGTTGACTTGATCCTCACTTTCGAGATACCTACTGGAGGAGACCCAATGACCACACACTGTTGCCGACAGTGTGACTCGACCCTCGGAGGAAAGAGTTACGGTTGGATCTCTTGGTAGTAGCGTCGAGGCCTTACGAAGTTTTCCATGGCATGAAATATTACCATTCATGTTAGGATTGACTGAATTAGGAAAAGCCCATGGTTAATATAGGGGATGAAACTAGATTTCACTTTTCGGGTGGGGAGAAATCCCAACAACACTTGGGTGGAACATAGATGAAAAAGGGTGTAGATGAGTACTTATAATTAGGTAGTCTCACCCATTGTTCGTTGAGTGAATGGTTTACAGTTTTCTCCATCTTAATAATCTCACGTGTTTCTTCTTTAAGAAGGTCATGAACTTGGGATAGCGATGATGGCTGGAATTCTTCCAGGATAATGAATTCAAGATAGTTTAGACTCCTGGAGAGGGGGACGTTGTAGAAGATGCTCTTAGTAAGATATCGGGATATCAACTGTTAGAAGTGGACAGATAGCAGCCCAACGTGTTTCAGATATCCTTTCTGGATAGTGATATAGTTAGATTATGTGGAACCCGAGATGGTTTAGGTTACGACGGAAAAGGGTGAAAATCATCCAAGAGAGGATGGAGATTGTACGGAGCAGACAGAAGTCCTATGCTGATAAGATACAAGACCACTGGAGTTCGAGGGTGATGACCACATCTTTATACGGGTCTCACCTCGACGATGTCTACGGAGATGTGGCTGAGGATACAAGTTATTTCCGAGGTTCATCTGGCCTTTCAACCTCAGATGCACCAGGTGCACGACGTTTTCCACGTATCTCAGCTGAGGAGATGTGTGCACGACCTATCCATCATCATCGACCACAGAGAGCTGGACATCGATGAAGGGGTGAATTTCAAGAGGTTCCAGTAGAGGTTTAGGATCGACAGGAGCGGGTCCAACGGGGACCGTCGATTCCTCCTGTGCGCTTTCGCAGGCAGCACAGGAACCTCTAGGAGAGCACATGGGAGCACAAGGATCAGATTCATACTCGGTACCTCCTTTAGTTTTCCTACTTTTCCTTGTAACCTTTACGAGGATGTAAAGCTCTATGGTGGGAGAAATGTAAAGACCCAGAAATTTCAAGGAATTTTTTTTCTTAATTTCATTGGAATTTTACAAAGCCATAGTTTTTTACGGCACCTGATTCTGAGACCCGGTGTGCCTGGAATCAATTTCTGAAGATTAGGTCAGGTACGTTCAGTAGACGAATGAGCTAGTTTTTCTATCTATTGAACAGGTGATCAAAATTAAAATCCTAGGGCACCGATGAACTCGTAGCACTGGTAATTTCTTAGGGGGACCTTTTTCGTTGTTTTATTTTGAGAAGGTTGAGGTTTAATATTGGGGATTGAGATTAAAATAAATAAAATTTGTTGTGTATAAATTTTATTTAAGGAAGATGGTTTTTATACTAAAAAGGGAGAGTTATAGGTGGGGCCCACACCAACCAAACCTCCCATGGGAGGTTTTAGTGTGGTGGGGACCACAAGAACCCCTAACTCTTCACCTCCCCATAAACCCCTTTAATTTCATTAATCTTCCCTTGCATTTAATATTTTGACAACACCTACGATTTATTATGTGGAGCCTCTCCACCTCCCTCTCTTTAGGAATGCCAACACAATTAATTTATTACATCTTTAATTAATGTGTGGAGTCAACAATACGTTTGAATTGTTTTGTTTTTCTTGGAAAGGTTAATATATGGGAGAGTCTTAATTTTATATTGGGGGGACTGACAATTACTTGGTGGTGGAACCTTTGGGGATTTTGGGAGGAGAGCTTCATCCCTCACCAACGAAGAAAAAATCTGGTGTTCTCTTCATAAAGAATAGTTCTTCTTCCACCAGATCTCCATCTAACGACACTCAAGCCAGGATCAAAGGCATGCGGAAGGGATGAGCGCCAATGATCATCGTCACCTTTATCTCCTCCCTTGCGATGTTGTCAACGAGATGATGTCCACCCATTCGCGATATCGCCGTCACCTCTATCTCCTCCCTTGCGACGACGTCAACGAGCCGACGTCCACCCACTTGTGATATCATCATCGAACGATGAACCTTGAGATAGGGGTTATTTTTTCTTGTTCAAGACATTATCGTCGTTCTTCTTTGCTTAAGGAATTGGCCGCATCATATCATCATAACGGGAGGAGATCGGACCACATGGACATGGCCGATTCTCCTCCCCTATTCTTTGTTGATCTTAGATGAATTTGGAAGTGAAGGTGCACAGTCTCGTTGCACCATATGCTGATTGGCAGGGATCCACGGCCATACAAGGCCACGACGAAGGTGTCGTGGTGCAGTTGCACTGCACGGGAACAAAAAGGAACACGACCAGATCCGGACGCGACGGGGGTGTGCGGAGCTATCGCACCGAGCCTGAGGGGCCGAGGGAGGCCGCGAACGGAGCAGGACACATCAGCGGTGTGCGGCGCTGTCGTTCCATGCTGGTGAGACGAGCCGCGGCCAAAGGCCGCGGTGGACGAGCAGGGGCGGCCGACCGAGCCGGCCGCCAGCGACACCAGGATGTGGGACCCCTTCTGGGTCCCGCGGCAGTTCACAAACCGGCCGACCGTAATGGCCACTTGTTACCCAGAAAACGGTGGGCGTGTAACTCCCTGACCGGTTGCTAGGTCAGACCCCACTGGGTCTGCCATTTCTGTAAGTAGGGGGAGGCGCCCCCTTTGCGTTCGGCTCGGCAGTGCGGAGCCGCGACCGACTTTCGAGCTGGGCCGTAGGCCACAGGGTTTGGGCCGGGCCGCCAACACCAGGCCGGGCCATGCCAGTCGGGCATGGTCACACCCAATCAGGCCGGACCCGAACTTGATTCGGGTCGACCTGGTTCCTGCTGACCCAGGGGGTATTGGGTTGGGTCGGACAGGGCCCAAACCCCCTATTTTCGGACTAGGTTTGTTCAAACGTCTATATCTTGGGCTACGCACCTTCGATTGACGCACCATCAGTTGCGTAGGGATCCTTGGATCGAGACGTTAGTTTTGGTATATTAAACTCATGGTTTCATCGAACTTTTGGAATGACAGAATTGGTTCGAACCCAAAACCAACCGGGCCCTCAGAGAGAAAATGCTTATAACTTGAGCTCCAGACGTCTGATTGACGTGCCGTTGACTTTGTTGGATTCCTCTTGTTGAGACGGTTGTTTTTGGAATTCATCACCTGAGGTTTGGATATAGTTGAGATATGGATGGGTTGGATTGTACCCGAAAACCAACCGGGCCCCTAGAACAGAAATGCTAGTAACTCACAGACCGGGCGTCTGATTGACGCGTCATCTGTTGTGTTGAGACCCCTAAGACGAGGTCGTCCTTTGAGATACATCCATGTTAGATTACATGACACTTGGAATTATTGACTAGTAGCTTGTGGAGTGGACCCTCCCCGAGATGAGCGTACAGAGTGCTAAGACCTAGTAGCTGGATGAGACTTGACGACTGCTGATCGATTGACTCGTAGTGATTCGGATAGCCCAGTGGGGTGTGCTTGGTTGTAGCAGTAGACCCACGATGGAGGAGCACATGGTTGTAGTGGCAGACCTGCGATACTTGATAGAAGGAGTATATCTGTAGGCTATGAGGGGGTGCAATTGGTTGTAGCGGCATACCTAAGGTGGGAAGTGCCTGGTTGTAGTAGCAGGCCCACAGTCCCTGACAGGTAAAGTACTTCAACAGTCCAAGGTTAGTGGGAAGTGCTTTGTTGTAGCAGCAGACCCACGCTACTCAACAGAGGAGGAGTTCTCCAGCTGCTGTGGTTTCGACATCAAGAATAAAAACCTGGTTTGAGCTGAGTCAATGACCTTTGTGTTTACCTCATGATTGAGATGTATCACTTGACAACTTAGGTATATGTATGGTCATATACCTATGTAGTGGTTATTAGTTGATTTGATAACCTTTGTGTTACCTCAGGATTGAGATGGGTTACTTGATAACATAGGTATAAGTATGGGATTATACCTATGTAAGGGTTATCTGTTGAGATCCTTACTTGTGGTTATCCTTATTGGATTTAGTGAGACATGAAGGTCTCAGGGTCCCTCCTAAGTATCATCATACTCACCACTGCACGGGCTATGCCCTCACCTCATTGAGTTGGATGTCGACGATAGACAGCACTGATAGAGACCGAGTGTACGGGGACTGGACGATACCCGGAGGTGGACCTCACAAAGAGACAGTACCCGAAGGTGGACCTCACGATGAGAGAGTACCCAGAGGTGGACCTCAGGACGAGACGGTACCCAGAGGTGGACTTCACGAAGAGATGGGACTCGGAGGAGGTTAGCGGGCGAGAGGGTTGAGGAGGCTCTTCGTACCAACCCTTCAGGTAGGATCCATGGTGGATGACCTAGGAGTTTCTTCTATCATCCAGCTATTTTTCATTTCTGTTGTACTTTTGTTCAGTTGTAGCTGTACTTTTCAGTTGGGTTTTTATTCAGGCCCATTTAACTTTTAGAACTTTCTTTTGTACTTAGTGTATTAATTCCACTTGTACTCTAGTTTGACGTGTTTGTTTTTTTTATAAAGGCAATGCCTTCCTAGTTATCGGGATTCACGCCATTGGTTCTAGTTTTGAGCCCCTATCCTATGAAAGGAGGGCATGGGGTAGTCACAGCACGGGCCCCGAGGACAGGTCGTGACATTTCATAAAGGTTGTTTTCCCATCTTTGAAGGGAGAAAGTATTTTAAATCCAAATATTGAATCTTTTATAACCCACAGTTTTAAAAATAACCTTATTTTTTAATATTAATTTTATAATTATCTTATGGGGAATTTTCCAATTTTTTATGAAATCTCATGTTTTTGATGAATAGTGAAAATGTTGAATAATAATTATGTACTAATTTTTTGTATGAATTATTTATCAGGTAATATAACATTATAATTTGGATTTAAATTTTAATTTTTCAAATTATATATAATTTAATCTAGTTAGTTTATTAGATCTGATTTAACAATGATATCAGATATAAAAACATTATAATATTTTGTACATTTTAACTTTAAACCCCCCCTATCATCTTAATTGTGGGACTAATTATATATTAATATTATCATCTTCTATGATTTTTATATTGTAAAATAGATTCTATATTTGTAAAATGATTAAATTTAAATTTTTATATTTTGTTCTACTTTGTTTTCATAAAAATTTAGAATGAAATTATAATTAATTAAAATGATTAGTGTAAAAATTAGGCTACTTTATTGTGAAACGATAATATTAATTTTCTAATAACCTATAAACAATATCAAAATATATTTTATGGAAATATTTTACCAATATAATCTATTTCATTAAAAATTAAATTCATTATTGGTGTCACATTATGTTAGGGAGACCTCTTAATAGTCTTTACCTTTTTATATTTACAAGAATACCACTCCTCATCCATTGTAAAAAGGCACTCAACCCTCCCACATAATGACTCCTTTACAAACATTATAGTCACCAAAATCATGCCCAAATAATATCCCAAATTACCTTTCCTAATATCATATGCCTCAAATTTTTCAGAATGAAAACCAATGATTACTCTTGGTACCAACAAAAAAGAGTTACTTGAAGAAGAGATTGCATTCTTCAACAAGATCTTTTTTATTTTATTTCTAAAAAAACATCATTTTTTATTTTATATTCAATAAATAATTAAATTTGAATACTAAGTAAAAATAGATGTTATTATATTAAGGTTTTTACTTAATATATCTCACATTTCTTTTAAATGGGATACAAAATCATATTTTTCATGTACATTAGACTACTACCTCATGAAATGATGCTTTTGTTCCACCAATACCACATTTAATGATGGAGAGTAATGATATATATAGTTTATATATGATATATAAGATATTTATACTGTATTTATACTTATTAAATTTATATATAACAAATAGCTCCACACAATCAACTTTCTGGGAATATTATAAAATCGGTTGTGGACGTGTGGACTACTGGCTCTTAAAAGTGATGTTTTTTGTTCACACTATACACAGAGTGTGTAAAGGATGTTTTTAATAAAAATATATTACATATATGAAGTAAACATTATTATTTAATTATAATATACATATATATCATTTAGTTTTCATTCTTTTAGTATGAAAATAAAATGGAAACACTGTTAATGTATACATATGACTTATTGTCTCCATTAAAGGTGTATTTAATTTCCTATCTCCAAATTTTATGGATTATTATAAAACATAAATAACTATTTTATATGATATTTATATTTTTTTTTTGATTAAATCATGATCTAGGTAATAAGAATAATGGTAACAAATCAAAAAATACTTAAAAACATGATAATTGACATCCAAAACTATTAAAATAATGAATGATTAATAACAATGGACTTGTAAGATTTAATTAAAAGATAATATATGATTTTAGAATTATTATTATTCATATTTTTTTAATTTAATAACATGAATAAAATTATTATATTGGAGGCTAAATGAAATTCACCAAAAAAATTCAAGGTAAGGGATTTTGTCTCAATTTACATTCCATTGAGACTTAATTGGTTTTATGCACCAATTTACATTAATTTTTTGTCTATAATACCAATTTTTCATTTAATATCACTATTCACTCATAAATAATGAAATATTAATTTTCACTTTGAACAATCTCATCCAAGGGTATTTGACTTGAAAACTACCATGCTGTAAAAGTTATATTTTCAATATGACTACCTTTTGTGATTGTTTTGCTTATCAAGAAACAATAAAATCCTTAAGATCATTTTATATTGGATTAATATTTTCTAAATATCGATATTCTCATGAAATTTTTATTATTATATCCTAAATATAATATCATTTTTACAAATGGTGATCTCATTGACATTTATTAGGTCAATTGGGAAAATATTGATAAATAGATATCTTTTATGCAAGATAGATATTTGATATTAAGAAATGATGCTAATTAATTAAATTAATTATTTTATATATAATGAATTTTTTGAAGATGTACTATAATGGTTTTTTCCCCATTAATTCATTCACCTAAATGCATCAGTAGTCTCGTGTGACCAAATTAGTTTTCTAAATTAGATGGTTTTTTACCAGTAATGTTTTAAACTATCCTAAGGATATATCGTAATGGAAAAAGAATCATTTTCTTAGGAAACATGATGTCTAATAATTACTCATTATTTTTATTTATATTATAGATATTTTAATTATCAATCATATTTTTTATTTAATATCATTTATGGACTCATTTTCATCCTCTATGTATTAATTTAATTTTTTGTGCGATCCATTATTTACCTTTCCATGATTATTATGCTCAATGATTCATTATTTATTTCATTTTTCCCACACAAAATATGAATTTTATATCACACTTGGATTTCCCTTTCCCTATGATATAAAGTATAAATACTTGAATGAGGTTTCAAGTTGTAGTTAATTTCATTTTACTATTACCATATCTTATTTTTTATTTAACAATGAATTATGGGTATCATGTATGTATTCTTGTTTTCCTAAACTAGTCAACTAATTAATCCTTTAGGATTTGATTTCAAGTAATCATGCCAGTTTTATAATTTAAGGCATCAACTTTGGGCATCTGGGTTCGAGCCAAAAAATCTATGGATACAAAACACAATCACTATAACTATTCTGTGATTAAGTATGAAAAAAATTAATGGGGAAAAGATTAGTTCCATTTCATTATCTATTTTATACTAACTCATCTCTATTATTAAACATATACACGTGATTTATTAAATAAAATCTTTAATTTATATATATATAATATCTATATGTCTAGTGTCCTTAGGTCTTAGGAAAATTACATAACAACTTAGAATATAAAACCAATAATATTTATTGAAATTTTTTTTACATGATCACAACATTATTTCATACTTAGTATTGTATGGGATACCCTGAGGACATTCATAAGAAAAGGGAGAGCAATAATTCCCAGCAAGGGAGTAAACAGGGCATAACATGAAGAATATAGTACAAATTATGAAATATGAATATCGGATGATCATAAGAGTAACACGAACATAAAGGCCTGATATGACATGATTATCATAAAATGGAAATGTAGCAATAAAACTAAACACGGTATTAGCGTGAGCTAAGTCACATTGAACATGGAGCCTAAGTAAACACTCATTGAACTTTAAATATCATTATTAAACTCTCATTTCACGTGACGTATCGTTATAGTAATATTTACTTGATGCATTAGAGCGCTTTCAGGGTGCACCCTTCTTAATAATTTTATTTCATACATAAGTGAGCCAGATGAATCATACAAATAGAATATTTCCAAATCTTCATTTATTCCATGAAAATGGAATTTAGAATAGATACATGAAACTATATAATAAATAAGTAAATGGGAATAAATTTTAATACCCTTTATAGTGAAATGGGCATGGTATTCACTACATAATGACTATGGCTTAGAAAATCGTGGTGCAATTTCAACAACATATCAGCCTTACATAATAATTCATAAAAACAATTGATGAGAGAAAAAAAGATGTCTTATAATATGTAAATGAAATTTATAGAAAGGATTTGTATAGATATAATTCTCATCTTATGTAATTGAATTTATATTCATAATATAAAATAATTGCATGAATGTAAATGAGAGGGGATAAATTAATTACAAAATTTCAGCATAGTAACAGGTGTACATGCAAGGAATTAATGAGATAGAGATGGGTATGTCATCATTAAAACATAATTAGGAAACTATGGGGTGGTAATAAATCATACCCCAACATTTTTATTTTAAAATAAAATGGAATAAAAACATAATGAATCATGGAAAAACAAGAAAGGATGGAAATACCTTACAAACATTTTGTGTGGTAACAGATGTACACGGAAGGAATTATTGAGAGAGAAAGTGGAGCATCATCTTTAAAAAATGTGGAGGGGAATATAAGCAGTGTTTGAAATCAAACCCCAACATTTTTAATTTAATTTAAAAGTGTATTACATCAAAATAAAACTTGGATAAATATAAGAAAAGAAAGAATCACATACAAAATATATTCATGTTAATATATGTAATGGGATTAATTAATGAGAGATAAATGGGTATTTAATCATTCAAAAATAAAGGGAAGTATAAGTGGTGATAAATCATACGCCAACATTTTAATTGAAAATAAAAGGGTATAGAAACATAAATAAACTTGAACAAAAATGAGTGGAAGAAACCCTTACTCTGAAGTGTGATCCCAAAGGCTTGGGAGAAGATTGAGAGAGGCTTCATGGGATCTCAGAGAACCTTTAGTGGATACTAGATTAATGAGGGTAGAGTTTTATCAAACTAAAAATTATTTTGGTGAATATTAATTTAGATCATGGTGGTTTTATATAGAAAGAGAGAGAGAATTTTTTATTATTTTGGTTTTGGATCCATAACATTAAACTAATCAAAACCACAAACTAGCGAATGGGTTTTCCCATGGGATTTTCTAAATCACTTGTAAAAAATTATTTTAAATGTCCAATGGCTGAAATTATTAAAATTTAATGCTTTCTTATGTGGATGTGAGTCACACTCTTAAGGAAATCAATTTGAAAATATAAAATGCTTTATCAGTCTTTGATGGTTCACTAATGATTTTTAAAATAAATCAAACTGACCAAAAATCCCATTATATTAATGGTAAAACTTATATCTTCCAAACATACCTTTTATAATTTTTTATTACATCACTATTGGGTCATGATTATGTCATAAAGCACATTATATATTAAACCTATATTTACGTTTTACCCAAAAAATTTATTATCTTAGAAAATTATAAAAAATTCACCATTGGATAATTTCAATGTCTTGATACCAAAAAAAATATTCATCTTATATAATTTTTTTTATATGTTAATTTCTAGTTTTAAAATAAAAACTGACAATTATAAAAAATACATGGTTTTTGTCAAAAACAGCTTTCAAACCATAATAAAAATTACAATTGTATTCATAAAAATTATATGATTTTTTATATTTCAAAAAATTTATTTTGGTAATAACATATTATTAAAATAATATTTAATTAAAAAAATTATTAATTCATAAAAATCTAATCCCAATGATTCCACCCCCTTTCTGAGTTCCAAAAAATGTGCTTCGTACATCGGAATTCTAATAGACGATTCCATTGATTCATTTGTCTGAGAAAATTAGATTTGATAAAGCCCAATATTTATACTAACCATGAGATCATATCTCAACGACTATATTAGCAATAATAACAATGATTAATAGTAATTTGAAATCCAAAATCACAAAACCAATGATTTTTGTATGTTATATATTTATTTTACATAATCTGACATTATTTTAGATCAAGAGGAATTTTCATTCATAAAATTATAGGCCATTACAATATTCACCCCTTAAGAAATATCTCCCAAAAAATTTCATTTTCTAAAAACTAAAATAGATATGGGTAACTCTGCTTCATCACTTCCTCAAATTACCACATCACTTCTTCAATCTTGGGGTTTCCCCAGAACACCTTAAAAAGGGGAATTTTTTTATTTCAATGAACTTTTTCCCAATGATCTAACATCTTCATCGGATTCTCCCCATATGATAGGTGATTATACAATGGCGCCACCTATTTATAGAGTACATGCGATGGGTTAGGTATGTACTTCCTCAGTAGTGATCAATGGAATAAATCAAGTAATTGATATAGGTTTGGTAGGAGTGCTAGACGATAGGACACTGCTCCAATGTGATCAAAGATCTAAAAGGGTAAATGTACCTAATAATCTGCAATCCCTTCATCCCAAATATCTTGTACCTCTTCCACAGTGATATGAAGAAGAATACCATGTCTCTGACATCAACCTCTAGGTCTCATCGACGATTATCAACATAGCTCTTCTATTTACTTTGAGCAGTTTTAATTTCTTGCAGGATTGTCATAACCTTCTCCACCATTTCATCTACCAATTTTGGCCCAAGGATTTTTCACTCTGTAAAATCATTCCAATATTTCAGTGATCTACACCACATCCCATATAGGGTTTCATAAGGATCCATTTGGAATCTTTTTCGAAAAATATGGTTGTATGAGAAATCAATAAGAAGAATATGTTGATCCCATCCTCCTTTTAATTCCATTAAATATTCTCCTAACATGTCCTAAAGTTTTTGGATAGTCTTCTCAGATTGTCCATCAGTTTGAGGATAATAAGCCATACTGAACTTCAGCTCAATATTTGGAACAAGTTGTATAATCTTCAGATCTTAAAGCTGAATCATTGATCCAGATCAGATTCAATTGATTGTGGTAATCTATGTATCCTTACCACATATTTGATATATATTCATGCATTTTAATCCCATTAAAAACTCCCTCAAATTGTAATGATTTGTGTAGTCATTGTAAGACGATCCACAACAACCCATGTGGCATTGTTTCCTTTGGATTTTTTTAGATGTATGGTGACAAATTCCATGGTGATGTTCTCCCATTTCAATACTAGTATGGATAATGGTTACATCACTACCTTAAACATATTCATATCAACCTTCAGTTGCTAACATTTCAGACACATTTATGTATACTCATCAACCTCAATCTTCATGTTATCCCACCAATAATCCTCTTGGAGAACTCGATACATCATTGTGTCTCCAGGATGAATATGAAAAATTTTATTATGTGAAACATCCAAAAGTTCATTATTTAACTGTAAATTTGATTGAACACATAGTTTTGTCCCAAATATCACAATTCCTTCTTCATTTACATTGATCTCATTCAATTTACCTTTTATGATAGTTTCCTCTTTATTTGGAATTCTCACATCATCCTTTTGAGCATCCAATAATCCTTCCAAAAGAGATGATTGAAAAATCTTTTGTGAAAGGATTGATGATGTTCCCTTATTTATTATTCCCATATCCATCTTCTTCCCATCTATGAAGATGGATCCTTTTCAATTCTCATGAATGATAGAATCGTTGGGTTGATTATTCTTAAAGCATATTCCACCTTGTTCACTTTCCCATGGGGGGGGGGTAATGGATTGAGTAGTCATAGACATTGATCAGCTATAACCAACTTATTCGGTGCAAATTCACCTATTTTTGTTTGAATATATACATAATGAATTTTTGGTCCATATATATTTCACACTTTTCCCCAAAAAGGTAATGTCGCCAAAATTTTAAAGTGAAGATCGTGCCCTCCAACTCCAGATCATGCGATGAACATCATTGGGGAATATGCACTGAATTTTACCTTTTTCCCTCAAATTCCATCAATGGGAGAATTATAAAATTTTCAATGAGAACATTACCACAAACTTCAACATGTGATATAACACTTATAGAAGTTTTCTCCCTAATTATTTAATATCATTTCTAATGGAGTCTCAATTTTCATAGAAAACAGAAATCATATACTAATAAGAAATTTATGTAAATACATTATGATATATAGTACATTGAATTTGTTGTCACATGTAATTCATTCATCATTATCTATCTTTGAATAGGACTTCCGGTTATCCCTAGATCAAAGAGATTGTTGATGCTTATCATGCTTCATAAAACAAGAAATAGAGCATTGTCTAAGATAATTCCTGAATTATCCACATTTATGGCATATAACCATGTATTATTACATAAATGGATCTTTGTTTCCATTAATCACGTTATATATTCTTTCATAGAAATTGGATACATGCTTCCCTTCCTTTCCAAACCTAAAACATATCATATTCCCTTTGTGCCATTTCCCTTGGTGCCTCTTTCCACATTAGTTGCAATAAGAAAATTTGGCCTTCTTTCTAATATCACCATGTTCCGATGGACATTCATGATATTTCATCTTCCAATTTTTTTGATTTCCTTGGGAATTTGAAATTGTACAAATTGTTAATTATGATTTTTGATAGATGATATGTCATAATCACAATATATCATAATAGAGCTCCCATTTGATTGGGAATCTCATTGGAACACACATCACATTTCTCTTGCATCCATTTTTAGCCAAATCCCCCATATTAAAATCCATTGTTTATAATAATAGGAAAATTGGGGAAGATTGTATTAACTATTTTAAAACATAAAGAGGAATACAATGTGAAAAAGTGTTAACTCATAAATTACAATTAGTTCCTTAAATTGTGAATTTATAGGCTTCACTCTATGTTATATATGATCTACATCCCAACATAAATTCTTAGGGACCATTTTTTAATTCCCATAATAATGGTTCATAATAATAATGTGAGTTTTCCAAAGCATATCCCTCAAGAGTGTCATACACAAGAGTGCATCAAGGCCCATTGTCATACACCAGTTTTTATTCAAGTCTTGATCCAAGCGGTGTTTTTGGTTTTTACCCCTAGATACATTTGGGCCAAAGCCACATCTACTTCCTCATATCTAAACAGGGATATATTTTTTTTTGATAAAACACATAAAAATTATAATCAAAATTTAGGGATGTTATAATAATACTTAGTCATATCCCTAACGATTTCACTAGGGATTTATAATCCTAATCCCAAAAATAACTAAAATTATCCTCTGAAACCAACTCTAACAACCCTACTATTTATTACACACATAAATGTGATTTCTTACATTCAATATTTACATGATATATGATAGAATATAGATAGTTATACTGTGTTTAGGGAATTGGAACATTATATAACAACTTATAAAATAAAACACAACATCATTATTGAAAACTTCTTTAACATGACAACAACATTACATCCTACATAGAATTGGAGAAGATAACCTGATTAAATGCATCAGAATGGGGTGAGATATAAAGCCCATTAAGAGAGTAAACAATCCAAAAAATTTATAAAACTATACATGTTAGGAAATATTCATATCAATGGAGGATAATAGAAACAGAAACAAAATTTCATTATATAGAACGATTATCATAACATGGAAATGTGTCAAAAACACTTAACAAGGTATTAGAATAAGCCAAGGCTCATTGAACATGGAGAATAAGTAAACCCACTTTTCACAGGAACTATAAAGATTATACACTCATTCCACATGATGTATCATGATACTAATCATTTCCCAATGATTTAGAGCGCTATCATAGCGAACCATTATTAATCATTTCATTTAATGCATAAATGTGCCACATAGATCATACAAATTGGAATAATTTTACATCATCATTTATTCAATGATATAGGAATTTGGAATATATACATGAAACACTATAATAAATAAGAAAATTTACATAATGGTGAATACCCTTTATAGAGGAATGGTTATGGTATTCACTACACAAGGACATTGTTTTGGAAAATCACGATACAATTTCGGAAGCATAATTGTTTTACATACGAATTCA
This sequence comes from Viscum album, assembly GCA_963277665.1. Taxonomy (NCBI): domain Eukaryota; kingdom Viridiplantae; phylum Streptophyta; class Magnoliopsida; order Santalales; family Viscaceae; genus Viscum; species Viscum album. The sequence goes on from OY728152.1 coordinate 1,774,463,744, forward strand.
TAAAAATGGAAGGTGAGAGAGATAGGGGTGTCTCATAATATTTACATGAAATAGACTGTAATTGGGTCATTTATATACTTTTCCCAACATATATAATGTAATTGAGATTCATAATATAAAATAATTTCATGAATTTAAATAAGAAGAGTGAAATTCCTTACAGAATTTCGGCATGGTTACAGGTGTACGTGGGAGGAATTAATGAGAGAGATATGGGTCTCACATCATTTAATAATATGTACGGTAGTATGGGAGAGGTGAAAAAGTATACCCCAATAATTTTAATTTAAAATAAAATTGAAGAAAAACATAAAAAACATGAACAAAAATGTGAAAGGAAGAAAATCATTTATAAAATCTCGACATGGAAATGGGTATACACGGAAGTCATTAATGCGAGAGAATGTGGTATTTCATCATTAAAAAATATGGAGGGAAATATAAGGGAGGTTATAAATTATACCCCAACATTTATAGTTGAATGTAAAAGGTTATTACAACATATATAACCATGGATAAAAACAATAAAGGACGGAATCTCTGACGGAATTTTGGCATGGTAACAGGTGTACATGGGAGGCATTAATGAGAGAGAAATGGTCTCTAATAATGCCAACATAAGGAGGGACAAAAAATGAACACATTATAAGGGGTTATATTTTATATTATACGGGGTTATAAACCCTTCTAAATACATTAGCGGCAGTTGTGGAGTGGAGCCTCTAATGTGCTCGGCTTATGTTATTAGAGGTGTTTGTGAGAAAGCGCTTCTAAATTCATAGTGAATTTTGCATCTGTTTCATTAGAGGGGGTTTAAAATACCTCTAATGTTGCCCAAAAATTGTTAAATTAGAGGTGGTTATAATAGAAACTACTTCTAATCTAGGGATTAGGGGTAGTTTGAACTACCCCTAATGTTGATAGCATTAGAGACATTAGGGGCGGTTTTCACACAATCGACCCAAATCCCTTGACACAACAAGGGGCACACCAAAATGCCACACTAGTGACAATAGAGACACCAAAATCACCATGCTAAGGACACCCCCCTGACTGTTGAAACCCCCGCGCACCACCTTGTGGACCCCAACCCCGCTGTTGACACCACCCGGACACCCCACACACCCCCCGTGGTTAACACAGCCTATTGACATCAACCAGACACCCCCACGCGCCATAAATACACTTGTGGACACCAAAGTGTTCCACCTTTGGCTACCGCACAGTGTTGAAACCACCTAAAAACCCCACACCCTACTATTGACACCCCCTGTGGAAACCACTGCATGCCACCCTTGTCCTCCAGAGCCCCCACACACCACCCTTGTACGCATGATCCCCCATTAACACAACCGCGACCCATGAAAGAGACCCCTATCCTCGCATTGACACCTATAGACACCACCGCGCTAGCGACCCCTATCCTCCATAGCCTTCACGTGTGCATCTAAGATTGTTCTCCCCACCAATGGCCCAAAATTTCGTATATAGGGTTTCGAACCCTATATCGGTTCGATAGTGGAACAACACTGAACCACTAGCCTAAACACGGTTATATGTATTATATATGCTATACACTATTTAATTATATCCTGGTTTATTATAATATATATAAATATATATATATATATATTATTTAGAAAATATTAGTAATATAATATTTTTGTATATATATAAAATATTTCCCTATAATTTAATATATATTTGAGTATAATATATATATATATGTATAATACAAATTTGGGTAGATTTTATATATATGAATACAAATTTAAACAAATATTAATAAATATATTTATATTCTTGTATTTGTAGATATAATATATTTATAATATAAAGTATACATATATTATATTAAATACATTTATATTATATCACCAACACATATATATAAATAGACAAAAATAAATGCACTCTTATTATTGGAAATAAATAATATAATTAAATGATATATATATATATATATGTGTGTGTACGGAATGAATTTTTAATTAATATGATATAAAAAAATATACAAAAAATAATTATATAAAATGAAGAAATTTTGTTAATGTAAAATATTAATAATATAATATATATTATAAATAAATAATATATTTATATTTATACTTAATTTTTCATAAATTATATAAATTAGTATACATAATCTCATATAAATGTATTTATACATAAGTACACAATACAGATATTATGTATGTGTGTGTGTTACAATATTATTATTTATTATTATATGATATATATATTTATATATATGTACTAAATTAATTTTTAAATAATATTATATATCTAATATAATATACATAAAATAATTATATAATACATATAATTTTATTTACAATAACATATTTATAATATATTATATTATATAAATAAATAATATAATTACAATTATATTTATATTTATATTTAATTTTTTCTAAATTGTGTGAATAAGTATACATAACTAATATAAATGTATTTATACATAAGAATACAATAAAAATGTATTTAGGTATGTGTGTGTGTAATAGTAATATTATTAATAATTATATGATATATATATATGTATGTATGTACTAAATTAATCTATAATTAAAATGGAATGATACAATATAAGTACAATAATTATAAAAAATATATAAATTTATATATAATTAAATATTTAATATATATATATATATTATATAATTATATAAAATATATATCTATATGGAAATTTATATTTAATTTTTTCATATATTATATATATTTTTATAAATAATATAATATAACTATATTTATTCATGAATCTACAATAAAAATATATTTAATATAATATTTGTATAATATATATCATAATATAAATGTATTGTATATATAAATCCATATATAAATTTTATAAATATGAATAAATATATTTATAATTAGATTTATTTTATGTTTTTCAATTTTATATATACATTTTTTTATAAATATAAGAATATATTTAAAAAATTTATATAATGTAATTAAATATATGTGTTATAATGTTTTGAAATACATTTAAAAAATGTGTCTATATAATATAGATACACAAAAATTCCCATACATACATATATATTAAATATTTTTAATTTATATGAGATTTATTTTAGAAAATAAATAAACATTTAGATGGATTTTAAAACCCTCTCTAATGAAAGGTGTTTTCAGTGGTTCATAACCCCATCAAATTTCTTGAATTCGAGGGGGTTGACAACCCCATCTAATGTCATCAATTAGAGGGTGTATTGAACCCCCTCTAATGTCATCAATTATATGGGGTTCAAAACCTCCTCAAATTTCTAAAATTAGAAGTGGTTTAAAACCCTCTCAAATGTCATCAAATAGAGGGGGTTCAGAAGCCCCTCAGATTTTTTAATTAGAAGGGTTAAAAACCCCCCTCTAATGTCATGAATTAGAGGGTGTTAAAACCCCTCTCTAATATCATGAATTATAGGTGGTTAAAAAAATTTATAATTTCATCAATTAGAGGGGTTTCAAAACACCCTTTAATTTCATAAATTAGAAGGGGTTCAAAACCCTCTCTAATCTATGGGATTTCCGGCGTTTCATGAACCTCTTATAATATCTTACATTAAAGGTTGTTGTGAACCCCCACTATTTCCTTACAAAAAAAATATTATATATATATATATATCAAAAAAAATGTTTTAAATATATCTCTTTAAAAAAAATAGAATATATAATGCCACTAATTATTTAATTAGAATAGGTATTGATATAACCAGATCTAAAATCAGACCAAATATTAAAAAAACAATGCTAAAAATATAGATTTTTTATAGACCCCCTCTAAATTTAATGACTATAGGGGGTTTTTCATAATCACTATTTAATGATTATATAAAATAAATATTGAGGGGCTTTATAAACCCCTCTAAATTTGATAATTAGAGGGGGTTGTGCAGAACCCCTGTAATGTTATTGAAAATGAATTTAGAGGGGGTTGTGCACAACCCACTATAAATAACCCCATAAGAAGAATTGTTCTTTTTTAGTGATGTATGTATAGGGTATCTGATAAATCATACCCCAAAATTTTAAATTGAAAATACATGGTTTATTCGTAACATAAATAATCTTGGACAAAAATGAGATACAAAGAAACCCTTACCTTGAAGTGTGATCACAATGGCTTGTGGGAGGCTTGAGAGAGGATTATTGGGAGATTGGGAAATCATTGGAGGATTATAGATATATTATGGGATAGTTTGGTTGAGTTATAAAGTCATTAAGTGTAGAAGAAGTGGGAGTGTGTGTGGGTTTATATCGGAAACAATAAGGAATTATTTATTATTTAGGTTTTCGACAGAACACATTAATTTAATCAATACCACAAACCAAAAAATGGTTGTCCCATTGTTTTTACCATATAATAGTGTAAAGAATTATTTTACAATACCAATGGCCAAAATTCATAAAATATTAGGCTTGCTTATGTGGAGGTGAGTTACACTCTCAAGGAAATCAATTTAAAATTTTAAAATGTTTTATAAGTCTTGGAGGGTCCACTAAAGAAAATTAAAATAAATAAAACAATCCTAAAATGAAATTATTTTAATGTTAAAACATATATTGGCCAAACATACCATCTCTAGTATTTTACAACATCACTATTGGGTCATTATGATGTCATAAGAAACATTATATATTGAACCATTTTTTAATTATTTCCCAAAAATTCAACTATCTTAGAAAATAATAAATAAATAAATGTTAGATAATTTCAACATCCTGATTCAAAAAACAATATTAATTTTATCTAATTAATTTTATAAATATGTTAATTTTTTCTTTTAAACAAAAAACGTGCATTTATAGAAAATTAATGGGTTTTGTCAAAAATAACATTTAAACCTTAATAAAAATTTCAATTGTATTCATAAAATTTATATTATCCTTTATATTTAAGAAAAATTAATTTAGTAATAATTTTTTGTTAATGTTTTATCTAATTGAAAAATCAATTATTTCATCAAAATAGATTTTTAAAAATTCTTTTTGAGCATTAAAAACAATTTTTTGAGTAATAAAAATAAAATGAATATATATTCAGTATTCTATAAAAAATATTCACATAATCATATTTGCTAGAATCTTGTTACATAACCCATTTTAAGACCCCCATATGACCAATGGTTAAGGTGTGTAAGGGTGACATACTCTTGGGGTGGCTCAAATAACATCTCTCGGGTGGTAATCTCTATCAACTTCTGTTTCCCCCATTGGAAGTTATATTCAAGCATAACTTGTTGCAGCTCAGCTAGGGCTTGGTCAAGAGAGAATGCCAATGACGCCACCTCCATTTGGAGTTATAGAAAATGGTTTTCATAAGATCAATTCTACTAGATAATTCCATCTCTTACTTTGTCTTAGTAAATTTGATTTGAAAAAGCCATATATTTATACAAATCATGTAATCACTGCTCAATGACTATAATAGCAACAGTAACAATTCATAATGGTATTTTTAAATCAAAAATCATAAAAACAATGGATTCTAAATGTTATATAACAATTTTAAAAAAAATATGACATTAAATTAGATCAAGAAAATTTTTCATTAATCAATGTTTGGGTCATTACATATGAACATAGAAAATAATCAAAATGATAATAACATGGATATAAGACACTATTTCATTATTAATAACACATATAAATAATATATTATACTTCAAAAAATCATACCTAAAGCCACAATTTATAATATCTATATAATAAATATTCTTTCATAAATATTTTAATATATTAAAAAAATGGATAAAAATAAATCAATCACTAATCTATTTTTTTAACAATCTCTTTGCTGTGAAAAAACACACTGAAAAAGTGGGAAAAAATTATTTTCCTATCATATATTTCTTTTAATGTATTTTAAGATTGTTATATAATATAACATTTTCTAATTTGGAATAAATATTCAGATAATATGTTTGGATGTATTTTCTCAAGAACACACCTTCTTCTAAATATTCATTACATGAAGGTATGGTTTAACTTTCATCAAAACGTGAATATATATATATATATATATATATATTATTATATGGTGTGATTAATTTATTTTTAGAAGGCATGTTTTATAAAAACATTTGGATATAATGTTTTTAATTGTTTTAAAATTATTTTTCTTTATAAATTATATTTTTAATGAAATTTGAATGACCATATATTCTTGAAATACTAGAATAAATTTTGACATCATACTCATATCATGAGATTTAATCTCACCCATTGATCCTATGCAATGTGGAAAAATATTTTCCTAATTAAACATAATGTACTTATAGTGGGACCTTTAATTCTCAATATTGAAAATTTAAAAATATCACATCCCATGGTTTTTAGTTTTTCTTAATTTGATGAAGTTTCTTCCATTTGAGAACACCATCTTGCACGTTTTCTAAAAATATTTATAAAATGGAAATATTAAATGATATGATGATATATATGTATCAGTTTTATAGTTTTGATTCTATGTTAAAGTGAGTTATTTTTTTGTGAAGGTTGGGAACAACTTATTTTATTAAATTAGGATCATGATTTACAATATCTGTATGTTATTATATATTTTCATGAAATAAAGATTTTAATGGATGTTGATGAAGTAGAATGTTTATAAATATCATTGCAAACTCCTGAAGTTATCCTTTAAATGGAATATATATTTTTATGGATTAACTCATGAGGGATGGTCTTTATTTTTGTTTCACAACATACTTAATCTTTAAATATAATTTTATAAGGAAAAATATGAAAAATATATTCTTTTAATTAACAATATAGTTAATATGATGAAACGTTTTCTCTAGAAGTAAAAAGAGTTGCTCATTTTATAGATTCTTTTATTTTAACATTGAAATGGAATTATGATATTGTGTAAATTTTAGACCTGACATTATATTTTTCTTAGGTAATAAGATAATGATGGATCTGGTGTAGTTCATTTGGAGTTGCATAGAGGATATTCACTGAAATGTCACTAAGTTGAAATTTATTCCATAACTATGATTTATTATAAATTTTATCATTGTGTTTCTTAAATTGGATAATATAAAAAAAATATTACCACTTGTAATAGAAGTAAAATTTAATTTTGGAGATGAACCCATATTTACGATGAGAATGGTTTCAGATTTTTATTGTATGTAATTTTTTGAAATGTTAGCGAATATTTTTTTAAATGAATATATGGAAAACTAGAAAAGAAAAAACTAAGAATGTATTAAAGGGTTAGATAAATCTATTAATCTCCCAAGAAAAAAAATAATTACCATTTTTGACCAATATATTCAATAGAATATGAAAAATAAGAAAAATTAGAAGGAATAATACACTTAGTTTGATCTTAAAAAGGATGAATAATTGGAATTTAATTAAAAAACTCATCCAATATTAAAATAGGAAGATAAGAAAAAGTGAAATTCTAATAATGTTGAAAATTTGAAAATTTCTCCCTAATTTATAAATAGAAATAATATCAAAAAATATATTGAACATTATATTATTTTGTAGAAAAGGATTATGAAAATGTAGTACTCATAAAAAGAATGAAATATTTTGTTGAATGGTCTAAATAATTTGATCCTGATAATTATTAACATAATAATATTATAGATTATGTTTCAACAATAGTTCCTTCACCAAATTAATATTCATTATATAAAACATCATCATGAATAAAACCCTCATCATTGAGGAAATAAAAAGAATATTTAAATAGTTCTTTAGAAGGAATGTTTAATTATGTTAATATTAGGAAATGAAACTAATTTGAATAATAAAATGATGTTGAGGTTGATATATTGGAAATTTTACCTTCTAAATTTGAAAAACATGAATATTTTCATGCGGAATGAATTGGAATTTTTTTTATTTATAATGATTTTAACTCATAACCTAATAAACCACATGATTATTTAAAAATAATAGAAATAAAATTCAATTATTTAGTAGGTGTTATCCAATATTTTGATATGATGTTAAATAATTTCACTGATGTTTAAGACAAGTGAAATATCATTAAGTAATAAATTTATCATATATATGATGCTATATAATATCAATGGGTTAATTATTTAGTGTTACAAAAAATTTCCATTGTGAGAACACTTAATGAAAAATAATTATTAAGGAATTAAATTTAAATGTGTTATAATGTTGGTAAATGAATTTGGGGAAAGACATGAAGTTAATTTTTGAAAATAAAAAATGTATAAACAAGGCATAAAAAAGATTTTTCAAGAAAAATAAAAGTGCAATTTAAGATGTAGGTGTAAGATCAATAGAATTTAATGATCTTAAATCACATGTGATGTAATTGGATTAAGGGATTAGAGAAATTATTGTCATGTTAAATGAGACATATGAAAAAAATAAAAAGCAGGAGAAAGAACTGAAGAACCAAAAGCATGTTATAAATGATTTCAATAAAATTGATTAAATTTCTTTGACATTATGTACTTTTAAATCATTATCTTTACATATTCGATAAAATAATATATGTTAATAATTATTTAATAATTTATGATTTTTTTCCTTATGTTTTTTTAACAAAATCTTAAAAAAATCACAAGTATTGTTACTTATATTTCTTATTAACCCTGTGTACTGTTTAAACTCCAAAGGGGAAAATTTTATGAGAGAGAAAGTAAAACACAAAATCTTTTTACAAGTTTTTAGATTTTGGATTGTAATCCATGGTTTATAATGCAATAATGACTGTGTTTTTGTTGGTCTGTTTTTTTTTATTTTCAAAATGGGGATGATTACGGGGTAAAAAAATTTCTATTAATATTTTAAAAAATATCATCATAACCTTTTACTATATTTTTTATCCATTATTAAGATTATTTATTCCTATATCATTATTTACGTTGATATTTTAATGTTTCATAAATAGTTATTCCTATTTTATATTAACTTATGTAGAATAATATAAGGATAGTTTATGTTTGTTTAATAGGAATATCGTCTAAGTATAAAATTTTTAACTACATTTTACACTATTTCATGTTAGTGTTTGACATATCTTAATGGAGATATTCTGAATCACACTAACTAGAATAATTTTTCTATATGGTTTTTAATCCCATGGAAAATTTAAAAATATGTATATAGTTTTATCTTTACATAAAGGACGAGTATGATGTTGTTTTGGTTCATTTTGATTCCTTCTTGAAGAATAATTAGAGTAGTTGAGAACAAATGTGATTCATTGAAGTTGTACAACTGTAGTTCCACTAGAAGGATAGTGGATTCTACTGATACAGTTATATCTAAATTGATAAACACAAAATTCAGATGTTGGGTACATCATAGAATTCATCTACAAATATAACCATGGTCTCTTCGTGAAGAAGTATGTACGACTATAAGGTGATTTAAGTATATATACTTATTAAAAATGTTTACAAACTAGTTGATGAGATTTATTTTTCTTGTTCTTTATTTATATTGATTTCATTAAAGTGTACATGTTAGAGGTTTAACATATAAATACTATGAGATTTAAATTTATAATTTTTTTAAATAAGGTTTAATGTGGTATCCTAGTATTAGGGAGAAATTGGTTTTTGTGATCTATTAATATTGAGGGTTTTGGGAAGGAAGAGATTGTTTTTACCAATAACGTAGATTTTGGGATTCCAATTTTTTAAATGAATAATTTCTAGTATGGTGGTAATCAAGGATATATAAATTGGGGTCGATAGGATTCATTATAACATTAGGTGAAAAAAATACACCAGTTAGTGGACGTGTTGCACGTTTTGTTCTTTTATTTTTAATAATTTTGTAACAGATTTCTTCGTTTTTTTATTTTAAAATATGTCTTTATATATTTTTTTACCCCATTTTTATTAAATAATTGTTTTAATGTATTGTTTTAGTTAATATGAATATATATCAGAATAAATCATTCCAAATGTATAGATTATTGTTATTTTTTGTTGAGTTATATAAGAGAGTAAATTTTTATTAGTTTCTAAAATTATAATACCCTCATATAGTTGTTTTTATTTTATAAATTTCTAGAAATAACACATTTACATTGTGATGATTCTATGAAAATTTTATTATAATGTTTTTTTCTGTGGTCTTTGGTACCTGTAAAATCATGTTTCAAATTGGGATAGATAAAAAATACTTGGTAACTGAAACTAATTTTCATAATAAGTTTACAATAAATCTTGAAGATAATTATTTACGGATAAATTTTATTTTGGGACAAATGGACTCTATAAATCATAATGAATATTTGTTTTTATAATTATCTTTCATGTTTCGACTATATAATGTTATAGCAGAAATAACTCCACTTGATCATTTAACAAATAATGATTTATATAAATTATGAAAATCTTAGCATATCCATGACCCAATTTCTTTTTGAAGTTTTTGTTCAAACTTATCATTTTCCCATAACATTGTATCCCTTCAAAAAATTAAGTCAAATGAAATTTCAATCATTCAATTTAATTTCAAAGAACATCATTTTCTACCAAAATAGAATCCAAAATAATTATTTCAGATTCATCACATTTAGATAGATAATCCATAAGAATAATATTCTCTTGTTAAATTTTTATAGACCAAAAAATAATTTATCATAGGAGGTCAAAGGTGTATTATTTAGTTATTAATTTTTATAAAATAATTTTTATGTTTAATAAATTTTTTTAATAATCCAAAATTGTATTCATATTATGATTGATTCTTTCAATATATTTATAAAACTAATCAATAAGGGTATTCAAATATGGGTTATAATATAGAGAAATCCATTTTTCTTAAACTAGTATGATAAATTCAGTAATAAAAAATTTGATGATTATTTTTCAAAACCATATGCATCTCTAAAATTAAAGTCTGAAGTGTAACATAATTTATATATAATTTAATTCCTTTAATGTTTTTAAAATTTTCTATTTTTTCTTTTATTCCTGAGCTATATTATGTGTGTTTTTATGTTCCCAAGTTCATATTATTCATAAAAAACAACTTTATTATCATCGATAAATTTGTTGTATGGTTTAATTAGTGGAAAATTTATATTTTAGTTTCATTAATAATTTTTTTCTTCTATCGTGGGATACCAATAAAACATAGTACCTTTCAATTCTTGAAAACTTTTAATTAAAAAATTGGTGATAAAATTTATTTTTTATTTAAAATAAATACCAATCAATTTATAATTTTAATTTAATGTTATACTTTTTTATATTATTCATATTTATGTAAAGATACAAAAAGTTCATAAAAATTATTTTCATTTATATTATTACTTTTATATATTTCAATGTTTTAAGTCTGAGATTTTTTTCGTAAGACGCATAAAACTCTTTCGACTGGAATATAGTTATCTAAAATTTCCCCCAAAGTAATCATATCAATTATAAGACTTCAAAATAAGTAAAACATTGGATTAAAAATATCTTGTTCTCTTTTTATGAATTCGTGTTAATTAGATCATTAATTGACCGATGTATTATTTTTTTGTTTATTCATTCATTGAAGAGTAACTAGCAGTATTTTCCAAATTTCATGTTCTATTTTGAAAGGAGAAATGTGACTATAATCATTCTTATCAATTGCGCAATATAGAATAACCATTAAATTGTAATTAACCATATACTTTTCCATATCATTAAAAAATAATGTTTCATGAAAAAAACTATGTTGTTTAAATGGTTTCATTATGATTTTAAAAAAGACAATGCTCATATCATTATGAAAATCCACAATATAAGACTGTTGATAGATGTAGAGAGAATCATTGTAGAGTGGAGGATGTTGAGGAATACAGAAATCAGCAGGTACTGTAGTAGCGATGGGTAATGTAGATCAATGGGTATTGTAGTAGCGGTAGTGCACTGTAGCAGCGGCAGTACTGTGCGGGTACTATAGCAGGCGGGTTACTATTCAAAGAATGGGCACTAGGCCAAATATTTGGGCCTACGGGCTACGTAATGGGCTACAATCCCACTGGACCTTCGGGATATGTAATGGGACTCCCTCTATCTTGTAAAAAAGTGGTCTTTGGTTTTCTTTAATAATCAAAGGAGGCTTCGGCCCTAACCTTTAATGAAAATTTGATTAATTTCTTCCATCCTAAAACAATTATATTCCTTTTACCTATTTATTTAAGGATTTCCATAGAAAAAATAATATAAAAATATGCTAATTTCAGGGAACCCACTCATATACCAACAATTTTATACTGATTAGAATGGTTGAATAGTCATATAGGGGGAGGGGAATTGACCTTTTATTATTTTCATAATTACATATAAATGTTAACCTATGTATTATTGATAAAGATAAATAAAATAATATTAATAGTTATTTATAGTTAAATGGTTTAATATATACTCCTCACCCCTCTCAAATGTAGAGAGAGATACAAGCCACTATCATAGAATCTATTACTTTTGATAGGACATGAAAAACACGAAATCATCCAAATAAATATAAAGAGAAAAAAACCATGATTTAATTTTTACTCATGGGGTAAGAACACATGTATCCAAAAATTTTCAACCAAGATGAAAAACCCAACTATTATGTCCTTTTCAACCTAGATGGTCAACCCAAACAATCATGCATTTGTCAGCATTGAGGAAAAACCAATGCAACTACCTTTTAGAAGTAATAGAAGAACCCATTCCTCTTGTATGGGGAATTATGTCCCATCTCCTACCCGTGATGGGTTTTATAACAAATTTAAATTACATAAATAGGAAATAATAATAATTAAAAACTAATGAAACTATATGACCAAGAATAGACTTGAGTGTAGATGAATCAATGTTAACTCTGACATCTATTGAGCAACCCATTTAATTTATGATAAAATAATTATTTTATTTCCATGTGGTATAGAATTTTGATGTTCTATAATATCATCAGCCACATTACTTCACTAGTTAATAGAACATAACCTTGAGTTTTTTTAGTACACAGTAGATTCAAAATATGGAGCTCTATATATTTAATCATTCCTAATGAATCATGTGACTGATTTATTTAATGATCATGAGAATATATTCCAAAATAGTTCCCATTGATAATATATAATATTTAAATGATCTATTAATTGTATTTTTTAAATAATAAATATAAAAGTAATACTATATTTTGAATATAATTAATATTTATCGAATGTATCCCAAAAATTATGTTATAAAATATATTAAAATTCAAATAAATTTGTATTTGAAAAAAAAATTCTTGAAACTCATGTGAGACATTAAGACATATGTCAAGAATTTAAAACAAAATATAATTTCTCCAAAAAAACCACATTATAAAAATTATTAATAACAATATATGAAATCATTAGATCAATAAAAAAGATATATAAAATATAATTAAAATTAAAATGTATAAAATTTCAAAGGTATGAATTAATAGAGTATCCTAAAAAAATACTACACATCAAGGCATAGTCGATTTCTCATATTAGGTCAATACTTATTATAATTCATATATTTTTATAGATCACTATGTTCTCATATTCATGATTGGTTTCAACATATTTTCAATTTCTCCCAACATGCTACCAATCCAATTTACAATGTACAGTTGAACATGTTTTTGGACATGTGGTCAGTAGAAATTTCAACATGTACTCATTAAATATTTAGACATTTGGATGGTTAAAAATATTCATTGGGTTGATTTATTTTATCATGGTTGGTACACTTCATGCGGTCAATTAATTATGTATATAATTTTTTTACTTCCTCTCCCATGGTCGATCAATTGTCATCATGGAAGTTGTACTCTTTTCATGGCGTCACTTGTCTATTATTTATATAGTTTCATGTATTTCTTTCATACAATCACAATGATTTTTATCATGTAGTCTCTAAATTTTTTTCTGTGTTCTCTTTTGATTTTTTTCTTGTGTTTTCATTAGTTTCCTTCTTATGGCCAATTACGAATTGTGGGAAATTTTAAATAATTTTCTAAAAAATTTAATAAACGACTAACTAAATAACAAATTGGAGGGAATGTGGGAATGAAATAAAATCTAATAGATATTATAACTATCACATATAATATACTGAAATTATCAAAATATAAATTAATTAATAATATCATTGAAACAATTCCACATTATTCATACTAGATTTTTGTAAAAATTCCATTTTTATATAACTTTTAGTATATGTACATAGATACATACCACTTATAATTTATGTCATGATAAATCCAAAGAAATATAGATTAATAAATATATAATGAGTTGATCAAAATATAACTAGACAAGAAAAGTATTCTACTATATCTTATTTCTTCTATATTCTTGTCTGTGATGTTCCAAGATAACCCAAAATAATCTAATCTTCATGTACCTTAAAACTATATTGGATCATGGGATCTTTTTTACCTCTGATACATTATTTATTCTTAACAGATACTCAGATGTAGTCTTTAGTGGTGAAAAAGGGGTAACTTGATAACTTTTGGAAATCACTCACATATTTTTTCTTTTATATTTCTCAAAGTTATATACTTCATTATAACAGCATGACAATCCCTTTGACTATGAACCCAATACATCACATTGGTGAAGAAAATATAGATATATGAAACCAATTCACTAGGGATCACACACAAAAGAAGATATTATTATAATGTTTGTTGAAACATTTAATTAGTTTTATGGGATGTTCAATAAATCAATAACTTATAATATATAATAAATTTTTTAAATTAGGTAGTTGTGAACAATTTCATGTTTATATATCTTTCGATTATTTCATTACCTATATTATATCGTTAATAAATTACTAGAAAAATGGTATGTACATGCCTTGTTTATAAAAATCAAACTAATTTTTCATTACAAAAAATCCATTAATTCCATTAGGATGATTATAGACTATCATGTTTTAATTTTTCATAATTAATCATAAAATACATCATCGTAAATTATTAATATTTAGTCAATTGTATTATTGTCAAATAGACTTAAAAAGGACACTAAATTCTCCATATAATAAAAGAGACTGATTAGAACATTCTCTAGAACCATCTTAATTATAAGAAGATCACATATATATCGATTGGTGGATAACATATCAATGGTTCATTAATAAAACTCTTGTATTTCTATTATTAACTTTATTTAAATTTATAAATCGCTTTTAATAAGTTTAATAATAATATAAATATTTGAAAAATAAGATCTATGCAAGTTACAATAAGATTATATGTTTTACTTAATTTTAAAATAATATTATTTAGATTCGTAGGGTTGCGTATTTATTTTTTTTAGATAATTTATGGTTAAAAGAATTTAAATTATTAAAAAAAATTCTTCTGACACAAACTTGAAGAATAAAAAAGTTTCATTTTATTTCATTTTCAATTATTTATTAATCAATGTTTATTAAATTACATCTTACACAGATAATATTAATCTTGTATTTATAATTCAAAATTAAAAAAGTTAAGAATATTGAGATGATTATGTTTTATTGAAATTTTTGAAGGTAATGTTTTATAATGTTTTTGTTTTCAAATTTCACATAGGAGGTGAATAGTTTCAAAAATGAATATTTTTTAACTGAATGATAGATTTGGATTTTTTAATTTTATGATTTTTTTTAAAATGTTAAGGAGTTTATAAGAAATAATATTTTAAATTTATTCCAAAACAATTTTTCTTTAGTTTTTCTATTATTAACAATTGAATTGATTTTTTAGAAAATGAAAAATTTATTCATGGTTTTGGAAATCACAATAAAATCATTTATATTTCTATTTAACATTATTATTTTTTCGAATTCCAATTTTTTTTGTTATGTTTATCATAACTAATTCCTATAAATTTTCTATAAAAGATTTCATGTGATCTTTTATAATGATATAATGTTGGTTATAAGATATTTTTTATTTCAACTGAAGATATGATGCTTCTTCTATGAATGTTACCACCGTAATTAGTGATCATATAATCCAAACACTGTATTTTTTTACCATTAATATAATAAATTAAAATTACAAGGTTCAATTGGTGAACAATAGAGAATGAATTCAATATTATTTAATGAGAATTTAGTCATTTTGATACTTCCAATCATTATCTAATTAGATTTATTCCATTTTCAATAATTTTTTATCAGTGTTTTTTCTAATATTAACAACAATGAGGGGCTTGTTTTTTAATTTTTACAATATTTTTCTATTGTGCTTCCATGTTTCTAATCCCTCAATATAGATGAGGTTCTGAGCTATATGAGCACTGAATTTATTTATTTTTTCATAGTTTGTTTTCGATCATGGAAGTATTGTATATTATGAGAATTTTTCTCAAATAATTCATATTGTATACATCCCTATGTATCTCAAATAAAAGTGTAAATCATATTATAGTTCAATGGTACCATCTTACATGTTACAAATGACAATATTTTATTGTGGAATCGGTATACTTTCTTGGTGTTTTGAACCACATATAATTCTATTTTAAATTTTAATTGTTCAATTAACAAAATTTAAATAGGTTATGAAATATTTTTTTGGGTATTTAGGCTGTTATCGGATACCCTGTTTGGTTATGTTAATTTACATTGGGTATAAATTGTTTTGTCAAAAAATGTGTATATTACGACTATATATTTTTCTCCCCCTAGTTTATTATCCAAAAATATATATTTAACCAACAAATATATTTTTTTATTATTTACATAGTTTTCTCGTTTTTATCTACAAATATTTTATATGTTACTTCTTTTACATGATAAAATAACATTGATTATAGTAGAATAACATATTCTCATCAATATTTTCACATGAGATAAAAATTATAAATTTATATTAGACTATAATTCTATAAGGACCTGGCCTAAAAACCTTACATAATATTGAATTAAACGAATACTTCACATTGTGGATCTTTTCACGTTTAGAGGTTTAGAGAATTAGGATATAACTATTACATCTAAAAATATTCAAAGGTAGATACATCTACATAGTTTCCAGTTTTTATAAAATAAAAACTCTTGAAAAAAAGAGTCATGTCTAGTTCCATGTTTTAGATAGCATGACTTTTCCTTGATCCCATCCTTGACCCTATTCATCTTTAAATCCTGTGAAAACATTTCAAAACATGGGATGATCATAAAAGCTTAGTAAGGGTTATAAAACAAAGAATGAAAACATTTGTTCATAAGTACATACAAAACATGAAATATTTTACTTACCTCATGAAATGATAAGATTTATCGAAATCATAAATCATAAAGGTAACATGTGGCTTCCATATAATACTTACATTTTAGGTGTGACTGCTACATAGGGAGTTACTTTGGAATAACCATCTCAGTATATTACATAAAATATTTTAGGAGAAACAATTATGCTTACCTCTGTCACAATACCCAATTCAATGGAGAGCTATCTTAGGCTCACCCGCCCTAGGATTTTCATGGAACCACCCGTATACATAAATAATGCCCAATAACCACAACATGATCATAAAAAATAACATAAGCATAAAGGAATAATAAAATTTTTACATTGATATAACAAAATATCATTTCAAGATATTGAAATAAGAAATACATTTCCAAATTTATTTTCAACACCAAAATACTTAAAAAGTGTATATGGTATTTAGTTTTCCAGTTAAAACATTACGGCTTGTTAAGGAAGCAAAAGATCAAATAATACTCATGGCGACAGAAATATCATTGTATCCACTTACGTAAAAAAACATTCCTTTTTTTAATTTAGTAAAACAATTTTTATATTAATATTACCTTTGAATTAAATGAAAATTCAAAGGGGTTTATACACCATATAAAATAAATTCATGTATAAAGCTAAATATGCTATAATGAAAAGAGACTGAGACGAAGTCTCTTAACTCGTGTCTGACTTGACATGATCATTATTTATTCTCTAGAATAATAAAATTACATTAATTTCTACTTGAATAAGAACATTTTTCATGTTTATTATTCCTTTTATATCAATTATTACCATGTTATAAACATTATGAAATCATTTATGTTAATAAGGTCAATTTTGTCGATATTTGGTACTTGAGTCAAAAATGAACACCTTATATTTACAAGTTTTCTATGTGGTCAATAGTTCATTATATCCAGAATGAAATTCATCATTTAGATATCATAAATATCATATATATCAAGTATATACTTTTATTATATAATAGTACATGACATTTAGAGGTAAGAAATGAAATGCAACGTGCTTGGAGATGGTAAGCCGTACGTACGCATGAATGCTACTTCTATTTATATTTCATATTTAATTGAATTAAAACAAAATGATACATTGTAGTATTATAATCCCATCATTGTATCTTATATAATATCCTTAAATATATCCTTTATACGGACCACATATGGTATGAACGAGTCATATCACTTTGAGGGGGTGGTAGTCCGCACTTCCTCTAATGAGATTATCGCATTTACCCACAACGGAAACCATAAAGGCAGGATATAAATGGAAAATAAATAAGCATAAAGAAAACATAAACATAATATATATAATATATAAATACATTTCCATCATAATGGCCACTATGAGAGGTGGTAGGAGATAATCGAAGAATCATCATTTCGTGAGGCGTTGGCATGCCATCCAATGAAACATTATGTTCTTCATCGATTAGATGGAGGTGTCTGTAAGTGTAGTTCGAATACATCTCATAAAACATCCTATTATATTGAGGATAATGGTTTTGTTACAAAATAAGGAATAAAAATATTTTATGGGTTGGATAAGTAAAATAAAAGAAAACCATTTAAGAGAAACTTTCACCTTTAATTTGGGTAACTCCCTTTGGTTTGAACCAAAGGACTTCCTGAAGTTCCTTCTGCCTAATGTAGGGATTATAGGTGTTGGATAGGGGTGTAGTGAGTGTAATTGAGTAGAATTTGGACGATCAACAATGCTTGATATGTGTGTGGAATTGGTTAGAAATGGTCTCCTTTTATAAGGGGGAGTAGGGGCTCTTTAGGAAAGTGTGAAAATATTATTTTATTATATTATGACATTTAGTATCTAATGGTACAAAATTCATTATAGTCAAAGATAAGATGACTCATAGTCGAAATAAAATCATCCAATCTGAATTGGTCAAATTTTGGATAACATTTTAATCATTATAATATTATTTATTTAAATAATTTATTAATGAGGTAAACATTACATCATTATTGTGTTAGAAATAATTTATATTATTGGATGTCTAAAAATTATAAAAAAATACCATGATATAGGAAATAGATTTATCCTTCCAATGAATAATTTTATTTGAAAAGATAATTTATATAACCCCTTTTAGAAATTAATTTTCTATAAGATATTTTCTGTTTTCTTTTTTTCCTTTACATTAATTTAATTAATCTAAATTGTCATTATCACTTCCAAGTGGATAAATGGGGTCCCAAAATAGTCTCAAAGATGTGCATGGTCGTAAATGACTCAACCAATAAGGTTGGGACAATTTTTAAGGTAATTTTGAATTATTATAATATTCTTTTAACCTTGAATTACCCTATTACCTTTAACCACAGTAAATAAAAGTCAAAAGTTACTAATCACCAAAAATTATTTTCATCAAAACGAACCACATTTTACTTACTAATAACAACCATGTATGTCAGATTTTTGAAATTCAATTCACAAAAGTGGTAAAGTTTTCATTTAAATGAAAAAGTAATCTTTTTAACTACTACTAATTGATTTCACTGTTAATAAAAAATTGTTGTTTTTCAGAAAAATTCCAAAAATTCATCCTAAGAAATATTTGATATTCCGAATTCAAAATGATTTCTATTTTTAAAAATTATAAACATAGAAGTGGAATTAATTAATTTTAAAACTAATTCTAGTTATCAAAACAAATAACGTGTTTTGAAGAAATAGTAACTATCAAATGATTGATACTTGTTTATGTCCAATTTCAAAGTGAAATTAATTCCAAAGACCAAAATTGGATTGAATCGTAAAAATATTTTTTATTTTCACTTTAAAACCAATTAAAATCATAATCTAACCATATAAATAAATTACATTAAAAAGATATTTTGAATAAAAATACAATATTTTCCCTATTAAATAAAAAATAAACTTTATCATAAAAAATCAAATGATTTACACAAAGTAAATTTTGATGTCCCCATTCTAAAGAAGGATTTTATTTGGTCATATAGAATGTATTAAAGTGTCCGAAAATATATTTAAATATGGTTCTTCCTTAAAAGGTGTTATGTCGGCCTTTTAATGTAAATTATGCTTAAAATTAGATTCATTCACATTTTAAGCCTCTAGCATTTATTGGATAAATGTAAATACATTTAAAAAACTTTTATAATCATATTTTTGTTAGTTTTTTACATTCCCTTCAACACAATGACTATGAGTTAACTATAATTTAAAATAATTTTATATTATTAGTGTGCAACGTATGATTTAAAAGAAACCAGTTGTTTCGTATCAGGTACGCTATCGAAAATAGAAAACCCTTCTATGAAAAATTAATATTTAATTAAACAAATTTATAAAATATTGAATATGTCGTATTCTTTATTTACCTGCGATGTTACATCCTTCCCCCCTTTTTGGAATTGCATCCTCACAATTTTTTTATCAAAATAAGTGGGGGTATTTATCCCTCATATCAATTTCAAATTCCCACGTTGCCTCTTCAATCATATTTTTTTCCACAAAACCTTTACCTAGAGAATTACCTTATTCCAAAACACTTTCTCTCTACGTTAAATAATTTGGATTGGTAGTTCTTCATAAGAAATATTCTCTTCCAACTAAACTACCTCTGGGCTCAAAACATGATATGGATCTGGAATATACATTCTAAACATCGAAACATGAAAAACATTGTGTACCTGGGATAAACTTGGAGGTAAAGCCACTCTGTATGAAACTGATCCTACTTTCAGCAGGATTTCATAATGTCAAATGAACCTTGGACTCAACATTCCATTCTTTCCAAAACGCATCATAGTTTTCCATGGAGAAATTTTGAGAATGATATTATCACCAACCTCAATAGAAAGATCCATCCCCCGGTTATCTGCACAACTTATTTGTATTCTCTGAGGTGTTCTCATGTGCTTATAAATCAACTGAAAATTATCTTCCATCCATTCTACCAATTCTAGTCCCATCGGCTTCCTTTCACCTACTTCATCCCAAAGAGCTAGATTTCGAAAATGCTTTCCATATAATGCTTCAAATGGAGCCATCTGTATACTGAACTGAAAACTGTTATTATATGAAATTCATCCAAAAAAAGATGTTGGTTTCAATTACCATTGTAATCTAGTAAACAAGCACAAAGCATATCCTCCAAGGTCTGAATTTTTTCTTTCTGACTGCCCATCTGATTGAGGATACAACGATTTACAAAAATTTAATTTAGTACCCAACAACTTCTGAAGGCCTTTCCAAAAGTTTGAAGTAAACCTAGGATCACAATCAGATACAATGGAGAGGGGAACTCTATGTAACCTTACTATCTATTTAACATACAATCAAGAAAGTAGATCTAGAGATAATTTATCCTGAATAGGATGGAAATGAGTAGATTTCGTCAATAAATCAACAATAACTCAGATTTCATTATTACCTCGAGATGTCTTCTGTAATCCCACAACAAAGTCCATTGATATATTTTCCCATTTCCACTCTAGAACTGGTAGAGGATGAAGTATCACATTTGGTAACTGTTTCTCTATATTAACCTGGTGACAAGTCAAACACTTCCTAGTAAAATCAGCAATATCTATTTTCATTCCATCCCACTAGTAATACTACCGAAGATCTCTGTACATCATAGTACTACAAGGATGAACTGAAAATGGAGAACTATGAGCTTCACATAACAACTCATTCTTCAAATGTGAATCACAAGGAACACATAATCTCTTTCCAAACCTCAAAAAAAATCATTATCACTATTATATTCTTGTAACTTACCCTTCTGAACCAACTCTACCTTTTTTATGTAACTCATTGCCTTCTTTCTACGCTTGCTTTATTCTATCTATTAGGGATGATCTCATTGACTCCTGATACAAAACAGAACAATTTATTGCACCAAAAACTTCTATTCTAATGTTCATCAAATCAAAAACCAAAGGATCTTGTTCTAAACATAACATAGTTAATGAATCATTACTTTTGAACTCAAAGAATCAACCGATTTATTTTCTTTTCCCAGATTGTAATGGATTATGAAATCATAATCCTTGATTAGTTGAAAGAATCACCTCTATCTCATGTTCAATTGTTTTTCAGTGAATATATACTTTAAACTTTTTTGGTTATTATATATTTCACATTTTACTACATACAAAGGATGCCTCCATATTTTTAAAGAAAAAACAATAGCAGCTAATTCCAAATCATGTGTAGGGTAATTTAACTCATGTGGTTTCAAATGACGTGATACATAAGCAATTACTTGATCATTATACATTATGACACAACCCAGTCCTTTCACCGAAGCATCATTGTAGATAAAAAACTCACCATTTCTAGATGGCAGTGCCAAAGCATGAGCATTCACCAATCGTTTTTTCAATTCCTTAAAACAATCATCACATTTGTTTTTCCAGATGAACCTAACACCTTTTCGAGTTAACATAGTCCATGGACTAGATAACCATGAAAACTTTTCAACAAACCTCTGGTAATAACCTTCCAAACCAAGGAAACTATGAATCTCCATTATATTTTTCAGTCTTGGTCATTCTTCAACAACTTTTGTTTTAGCTGGATAAACAGTTATGCCATTTTTTGAAACTATGTGACTACAGAATGAAATTTTTTGTAACCAAAACTCACTATTTCTGAATTTCCCACATTGGTTTTTTCTTTTAAGGTTTGCAGGATGACCCATAAATGACATTCATGCTTCTCTATACTTTTTGAATAAACCAAAATATCATCAATGAACACATCCACAAACTTCTCCATGAACTCACAGAAAATTCTATTCATAAGATCCATAAATACAATAGGTGCATTGGTTTAACCAAAAGTCATAACTACAAATTCATAATGGCCATATCTATTACGAAACACGGCCTTCGGAACTTCAGCTTCCTTTACATTCAACTGATTGTACCTTGACCTCAAATCAATCTCCAAAAAATACTGAGCTCTCTGGAGCTGATCAAACAAATCATCGATATGTGGAAAAGGATACTTGTTCTTAACAATGATGTTATTCAATGTTCTATAATCAATGCAAAGTCTCATTGAACCATATTTCTTTTTACCAAACAAGACAGGATCACCCCATGGTGATGTGCTAGGTCGAATGAAACATTTATCTAATAACTCCATCGATTTCTTCTTTAAATCTAAAAGTTCAATTTGAGCGATTTGATAAGGGGGTTTTGAAATTGGCATAGCATCAAGAACTATGTCAACAATAATTTCAACTTCCTGATCAGGTATAATACGATGTAACTCATCAAGAAAAAACCAAGGTACCAATTTACCACTATCACATCATTAAGCTAAACAATTCCATTATTTTCAACAATATGTGAACGGTAACATTCATTTGCATATTTTTAAAGTTTCTCATCTTCCTAATATGTTATCAAAAGAAAGGGTTCATTCTAGTACACAAACTGTAATTCTTTCTAATAAGAAACCTCTTTAGCACTGAAATCAATCTTAGCCTGATAAACGGAAAGACAATCCATTCTCAAAATAACCTCAAACTCTATTAGAGGAAAAATAATAAAGTCTGCAGGTAGATTCTTTATGAACACAAGGATAGGAAGGTTGTTATAATTTATTTTGGTCTCAAAATTTCCTCCAGGTGCTTTTACCGTATGTTCTGTATTCATATCTTGAGATGGAATTCCCAATTTACGAGAAAACATCTTATAAATGAAAGAGTGTGTAGACCCTATATCAAACAACAGATTGGTATAATATAATTAAACAAACAGTGTACCTGATATAACATCATTTGATGGCCCAATATCTACTGAAGTAGTTGCACAGGATTTCACCACCCCTTTCATCTTGTATTCTGGCTTCTTTCCCTCTGTTGAGTTCTTCTCTAGACACTCATTTGCATAATGATCCTTTTCATTTCACTTAAAACATCATACCGATGGCTTTTCATTCCCTTCTTAATCATTTTCCTTACTGTTATGAGCAATATGACCCGAGTTACCACACCAGAAGCACTTTCCAGACTTTGATAAACATTATCTGGGATGCTTTTTACCACACTTCACACAAGATGGATATTTAGTTTTCTTAACTCCAGGCTTCTTTGATGAGTTCTTCCCCTTTTCCTGCCAACTGGACCTCTTATTTTTTTGTTTTTCAAAGAAGACATGATCATTTGAAATCTCCATTTCCACCTTCTCCTCACATCAGACAAGTTTTTCATAACTTTTGAAATCATGAGAGGCTAATGCTCTTCGATATCATGGATTTAGTCCTAAGTAAAATCGATTTATCTTAATATAAAGATCTGAGATGAAATTTCGTGCATACCCAGAAAGAAGAGTGAAATTTGCTTCATAAGCAACCACTGAGTCATCCCCCGGCCTCAATTCTAGTAATTGTTTTCATCCTAAGATGACCCACCATAGGAAAATATTTCTCCTGAAAGATATCTTTGAATTAATCCCAAACAAGAGTATCAATCTCCTCACTATACCTGATATTTTTCACTATCAACCACCACTGATTAGTTTCACCTTCAAAACGGTAAACAACAAGACTAAACTTTTGTTGTTCTGAACAACCCATAACATCGAAAATCTTTTCTTGTGCTTTAATCCACCCTTTTTCTAGAACATGGTTAGATTAACCTTTGAATGATGGGGGATGTTGCCTCAAGAAATTATCCACTAATAACATGTTCCTTTGAAGTTAATTTTGATGATCTTGTGCATGTATGACCCCAAAATTTATAACATTAGTGAATTGTGCCATCACTGCAACAAACTGTTCAGTTCCGATTCCGACCATCTCTGGTTGCTGATTTGGAAGGTTGTCGTCCTCCTTATGTCTTCCCAACATAGCTTCCTGGTTTCCTCTGCAGAAAACCATTCTGAACACAGAAATATCTTAGGCGAAGCAACATGGTAATATATAAATTCTATATCATTACAATATCAACATAAATTACATTATGGATATTAATTTAACAATACCCTAACTCTAAAAGTTTTATAAAGTGACCTCTGATACCAACTCTAAGGACATGGCCTTAGAACATTACGTAATATTGAATTAAACGAATAATTTACATTGAGGATCTTTTCAGGATTAGAGTTTTAGAGAGTTAGGACATAACTATTACATCTCAAACTATTAAAAGGTAGAAACTTCTACACAATTTATATTTTTTAATAAAATAAAAACTCTTGGAAAAAAGTGTCATGTCTAGTTCCATGTTTTTGACATCATGACTTTTCCTAGATCCCATACTTGACCCTATTCATCTTTATGCCCTGTGAAAACATTTCAAAACTTGGGATGAGCATAAAAGATCAGTAAGGGTTATAAAACAAAGAATGAAAACATTTGTTCAAAAGTACAAACAAAACATGAAATCTTTTACTTACCTCATGAAATCATAATATTTATAGGAATCATAAATAATAATGGTAACTTGTGGAATCCATATCATACTTACATTGTAGTTATCACAACTACATAGTGAGTTAATTTGAAATACCCATGATAGTATATTCCCTAAAATATCTTAAGAGAAACATTCATGTTTACCTCCATCACATTACCCAATGCATTGGAGATCTATCATGGGTTCACCAGCCCTAGGTTTATCATGAAACCAACCGTATACATTAATAATGCCCAACAACCATAACATGATCATAACTCATAACATAATCATAATGAAATTATAACATTTCCACATTGTAATAACAAAAGGAAATTTCAAGATATTGAAATAATAAATCCATTCTCAAAATCATTTTCAATACCAAAATACGTAAAAAGAGTATATGGTATTTATTTTTCCAGTTAAAATCATTACATCCTCTTAAGGAATCCAAAGATCAACTAATACTCGTGGCGGAAGAAATGTCGTTGTATCCTCTTATGTAAAAAAATAGTCTTTTCTATCATTTAGTAAAACATATTGTATAAAAGGATTCATTTTTAATGAAATGAAATTTCAAAGGGGTTTATACACTTTAAAAAATAATGTCGTGTATAAAACTAAATATGCCTCAATGAATGGAGATTGAGACGAAGTCCCTTACCTCGTGTCAGACTTGACTCAATGTCTCTTTAATCTCTTGAATAATAAAATAAAGTTAATTTGTACTTTATTAAGAACCATTATCTTATTTATCATTCCTTTTATAAAAATTATTACCATCTTATAAAAATTATGTAATCATTTATTTAATAACATCTATTTTGTCGATATTTGGTACATGAGTCAAAAATGAACACCTTATATTTAAAAGTTGTCCATGTGGTCAATAGTTCATTATATCTAGAATGAAATTGATCATTTAGATATCATATATATCATATATGTCAAATATATAATTTTATTTATAATAGTAAATAACATTTAGAGGTAAGAAATGAAATGCACCGTTCAGGGAGATGATAAGCTGTACGTACGCATGAACGGTACTTCCATTTCTATTTTATATTTAATTTAATTAAAACATAATGATACATAGTAGTATTATAATTCTAGTATTATATAATATATAATATCATCAAATATATCCTTTATACGTGCCACATATGGTATGAACGATTCATATCACTTTGAGGGGGTGGTAGTCCGCACTTCCTCTAATGAGATTATCGTGTTTACCTATAATGGAAACCATAATGGAATTATATAAATGGAAAAATAAAGAAACATAAAGAAAATATAAACATAATATATATCATATATAAATACAGTTCCATCATAATGGCCACCATGAGAGGTGGTAGGAGATAATCGAACAATCATCGTTTCGTGAGGCATTAGTTTGCCATCCATATAAGCATTATGTTCTTCTTCAATTAGATGGAGGTGTATGTAAGTGTAGTTATAATACTTCTCATAAAAACAACCTTTTAAATTGAGGATACTAGTTTTGTTACAAAAAAACTAATAAATAGAGTTTAGGGTTTGGAGAAGTAAAATTATAGAAAACAATTTAAGAGAAACGGTTACCTTTAATTTGGGTAACTCCCTTTGGATTGAAACAAAGGACTTCATGAAGTTCCTTATGCGTAAGGTAAGGCTTCTAGTAGGAGGAGAGGTGTGTAAGGAGAATAATTGGGCAGATTTTGGAAGATCCAAAATGCTTGAGAGGTGCGTGGAATTGGATAGAAATGGTCTCCTTTTATAAGGGGGAGAAGGGTCTCTTTAGGAAAGTGTGATAATATTATTTTATTATACAATTATATTCGGTTTCTAATGCTAAAAAAATCATAATAGTCGAATATAAGAATACTCATGGTCATAAAAAAATCATCCAATAGGAATTGGACAGGTTTTGGATGATATTTTAATCATTATAATGTTTATTATTTAAATGATTTATTAATGAGGTAAACACTAAATCTTTATTGTGTCATAAATAATTTATATTATTTGATGTCTAAAAAATAAAAATAAAATACCATGATATAGGAAATAGTATTATCTTTACAAATAATATTTATAGTCAAAAAGATAATTTATATAACCACTTATAAAAATTAATTTACTAAAAAAAATTTCTTATGTTATTTTTGCCTTTACGAAATTAATTACTTTAAATTTCCATTATCACACCCAAGTGGCTCAATGGGGTCTCATAATAGACCCAAATATTTCCATGTTCGTAAATGACTCAACCAATATGGTTTGGACAAGTGTTAGGGTAATTTTGAATTATTATAATATTCTATTAACCTTGAATTACCCTATTTACCTTTAACCGCGGTAAATAAAAGTCAAAATTAACTATTCACAGACAATTCTTTTCGTCTTAATAAACCAAATTTTACTTACTAATAATGAAAATTTATATCTTATTTTCGAAATTCAATTCACAGAAGGGGTTAAATATAATTTAAAGTAAAAAAGTCAGCTTTTTTACTAGTACTAAGTGATTTCACTATTCATGAGAAATTTATGTTTCTCAGAAAAATACCATAAATTCAGCCTAAGTTATATTTGATATTCTAAATTAAAAAATAGTGTATGTTTTACCAAATTAAAAAAATATAAGTTTCATTAATTATTTTTAAAATTAATTCTCTTTATCAAAACAAATAGCATGTTTTTAAGAAATAATAACTATCAAATGATTGATACTTGTTTATGTACAATTTCAATGTGAAATCAATTCCAATGACCAAAATTAGAGTAAAAGGTAAAAATATATTTTAATTTCACTTTAAAACAAATTAAAAAACTAATCTAACCATATAAATATATTAGATTAAAAGGAACTTTCGAATTAAAATACAATATTTTCACTATTCAATAAATAATGAACTCTATCGGAAAAAATGAAAAAATTTACACAAAGTAAATTTTGATGTCGCCATTATAAATAAGGATTTTATTTGGTCATATATAATGTATTAAAGTGACCAAAACTATATTTAATGGGGGTTCTCCATTAAAAGGTTGTTAATCAGCCAATTAATGTAAATTATTCTTAAAATTAGATTCATTCACATTTTAAGCCTCTATCTTTTATTGGATAAATGTAAATAAATTTAACAAACATATATAATCATATTGTTGTTAGTTTTGTTCATTCCTTACATATCAACATCTATGAGTCAACTACCATATAAAACAATATTCCATTATTAGTGGGCTACGTACGATTTCAAATAATCCTGTTGTTGCGTATCAGGTATGCTATCAAACCAAGAAACCCCTTTAAAGTATAATTAATTTTTAATAAACAAATATTAATAAATATTAAATATTTTTAATTCGTTATTTACCTGGGATGTTACAAATTCACCCCATATTGTAGTTATAAATAATAAACATTTTTTGGAAAATAAAACACAGCATAAAATATGACATTTCAGTTATATCCCATCACAAAATCATATGTAGTTCTAAAATAAGTTTTTAATATACTCCTATTTATTGTATATTACTTATTTGAACCATATATCCCAAGGGTCACTAGAAAAATCATCACATTAATATTTTAATCATTAATTTTAAATTAATTTTCAATATATTTACATTATTTAATTCTATGATACCCATATATAAATATCTATGGATCTATGTTCCCAATAACAATGATTTTTTTATTGATTTTTTCATTGAGGAAATGTTTTATACAATATATGAACAACTTATAGGACTAATAATTGTTTTCAAAATGTTGAAAATATATTTCACATGTAAAACTATAGTGCCATAATTAAGAATATATAGAAACATGAAAATGTAATCATTCCAATATTTGGTGCTAGTTTTTTATATATAAATAACTATTTGTGGAATTTACATTATATTTCCTACTTTTGATATCACATTCATTTCTGTTTATGACTCTGATATAATTTTAATATTTTTTTGGTTTTGAAATTAATGATTAAAATATAATGCACATATTAACATGTTATATAAATTTTAATTGTAATGGATTTCAACACTTTTATTCGTGAAATGGTTTTAATATATCCTATAATAATATAAATCTTATGTGTTCAATAACAACTATTTCATTTAAAAATTAATTTACTATCCCTAAGAAATCCCATAGAATACCCATTTTAAGAATGTTCAAATTCACAATTTTTTATGCTATAAGAATATAGATAGGATTTTGGTACCTCAAATCAAATTTCTGAATTCTTAACATTTTTCATTTATTGACAATTTTCTTGCTAACATATTTTTATATGATAATAGTTTTTCATCATAAATGTATAAAATATCACATATCTGTTGTTTAGAAAATATAATATATTTTTTTTATAATTCATACAGAATATAGATCTCTATAACATCCATTATACACGATCAAATATAAAACAAGTTCGTATGAAAACTAAATGTTCATCTCGAGCATTGAGTTTATCAATGTTAATATTAATCACACTATTTTAAATAGATATGTGAACCCTTGAAATAGAAATATTATTTAACATCACTACAAATTTTTCATCGTAGGTATTTTTTCAATATCCTTATAAACATTTAGTATATTTTCAGAGTTGCTGTTTTAATTAATCATTATGATTTTTTTTAAGTTCATAATTATAAAAAAATATACTAAACAAAAAAATTATTCTATAATGTATTTATTTAATTTTATAAATCATAGGACATCAATATGTCACTACAAATAGAAAATGGTTATGTCTTTCAACAACTATTTGTGAATAATTTCATAGAAAACGGATGATCAAAGACTAGAAAGTCTTATATGACTCATCATAGAAACTCCTTTTACTAGGATCAAGAATTTAAATCTTATAAGAAAATAAGAGTAGTGGAAAAAATCCACTCTATATTTTAATGACGGATGATTCCTTGGTTGAAATATTTATAATCTTTTCATCATATGGAATCATTTATCTTCTTACCAAAGTAATTTTGTAATTCTCCAAACATCCATTAATACTCTTAGTAGATTATCATGATGTATATGAGTTCCACCATACCTTGTACATGAAATAATTTATATATTTATATATATTGTTTTTGTATTTATATAGGTTTTTTATGATTTATTATATTCAATAAAAAATTCATTGGTCATTAGGAGGTATAATAAATAATTTCATATGCCCAAAAAATTTGGGCTCCAATTTTTCTAAATACCCTACTTGGTATAGTATTGACACCATCTATAAGATATAATTATTAAATATTTCTCTAACTATAACATGATATTATATAATTGTTATATTTTATATATTTTATTATCTATTATCAAAATATATTATATATTCATGTATAATTAAACTATTAATCATATATAGTGTAACATAAAAAATATATTTTGAACATTTAATAAGATGCCATAGTTACAATACATGAAAAAAATACAATGATTTTGTCAACACAATGTATATAAAAATAGTATAAAATACAAGAATAAATCTACGATGCTTTTTAGGATGAAATCATATATTGTTAACATAGGAGAAAAAATCTACTCATATATAGATGATTTATTTGACTAATATAAACATTATATTCATACATAGTTTTTTTTATTTGGATAGAAATATGTCTGTTTTGATTATATGTAATAAAAAAATGTAAACAAATATTAAATTTAAATATAAATATACCAAATTTACAATATTTTACTATCTTGTAATTTAATTCATCGAAATTACAATTATAGTAACTAATATATCCACATGAAAATAAAATAACCTCAAATTAAATTCCATCTCATTATGACAGTTCCTTCATCATCATACATTCCATTTTACTTTATTAATTTTATATATTATTTTTGTATATGATAACTCTAATTATTCTTTATTAATGTTCATATCAACATGGAAAAATATACCCAAAAGATTTTGAATCAGTTTCACTATATTATTCTATTTTAATTTTTCAACTAAGATTGAGAAATGGTGTGATAAAGATGAGATAATGATATGTATTGAGAAATCATATTACAACTTGAATCGTAATTATACTTATCCTGAAATTTTCTATATAATAATGAGTACATCCATACCATCATAAATATTATATTTCAATTTTTATGTGATTATGATAATGAAAATATTATTATTTTCCCAACTCACTTTCACCATGATATATTAATATATATGTGACAACATGATATATGAATCCATGTCCTCATGCTTTTATCATAGATTAATGAAAATTAATGAAATCATTATATTTCAGATATCAAAGTAGTCATGTACTATTTTCATATATGCTTCATTTTCAGCATCAATTTATTGATTTTTTGTCTCTTCTTGTGGTGGATAATAATGAAAATTCAATTTCATTTCATATTGTAGAACTCTCTATAAGAATTTTTACAGCCAACAAAAATATTCTTGGTTATAAAATGATCATGGTCTAACATTATACACAGTTAATTCTCCGAATATCTTTCCTTTTTTCATAAAAATTAAAATTTAGTAGATTAATAATTTTATCTAGATTATATATTGGTTAAAAATTATTCATTTATTAATAATAATGGTATTAGGATATTTTATTAAAATCATAGTAGCCATCCGTTAATTGATTTTGAATAATCAATCTCTTGAGTGTTGTAGTGGGAAAGAATCCATGATAATATCTTCATACACGATCTATGGAATCACCTCTAGTCTGAGAGTCTTAGGGTGTATTATGGATATCCAAAAATATACCCTCATTGTTCCTTGAATTTTTGAGTAGTTTCTTAAATAATTGGAATACCAAACATGGATTTTATCCACACTTACCTATAATTTTTCACTAACATATTTATGACTACTTATTTGATGCTAAATTTATTAAATATAACCATAAAATCATATAATAATTCACTTATAGTGGGTGTTCCAATCAACGTTGAATCGGAATAACCCTATATTTTGATTTCAATATATCATGACTAGTGGAATCCATTTATAAATCTAGATACTCTTTATGAGTAATATTGATTATAATTTTTTATATATGGTGAAAATATGATTATATTAAATTAATTTTTTACTATAGTATTGTACAAAAAATATATCAATGTAGAAATGTAAATCATTAATTAGATATGTTCATTTATTTTATCTACATATAATAATTAAATATAATTAGTTTTTTAATGAATGTACTTTTATTCAAATATATTTACAATTCTTGATAGAAAACAAATTATTACTATAATATATTGACCATTTTTCTACAGGTTTTTCGATTAGGTGGATGATTTATTAATTGATACCATAAATGAATTCATTTATTCATGTACTATATTGAATACTAATGCCTAGTATGCTCTTGTTAATTTTCATGTCTTCTTCCGTATTGATTTTAATTTGAAACTATATCTTAAAAAATATTCATTTTTACAATTTATACTCACACCGATTTGTGGGTGAACTCAGGATGCAATTTTACATTTTTATCACTAAAATTATTGAGACCCAAAGCATGATGAACATGGAAATTACATTACTTTTTTTGGAATACTTAATGCATAACAAAAAACCAATGCTCAAGGATCGTAATAGTTTAGTGTCTTTAGAAACTCCGAACATAGTCTTCTAATCATGGTGAATGATCTTCAACATCTCCCATAAAGATCTTCCCCTTTTTTTCTTACCTAAAACCATTCTTTATGTACCTTAGAAAAGAAAACATATAAAGGGTGATCCCTAATGCTTAGTAAGGGTAAGCATGGAGAAAATAAAAAAACCATATACATTTTAACTTAAAGACATGAACATAATGTTTAAACATCAAAATCTTGAGCAATGACATAACACATGGCAGTACCTAAGGCATAGATCAAAATGGAACCTAAATCATGATAAAATAGAATGGGAATAAAACATGTAATTGTGGAAAACCATTAAGCACATGATGTGATTTCCATAGTATCCATGGCATTTTTTCCAATACCATTTTAGTGGACAATGTCCCTTACTGAATCTAGTTCACTCCTCATTCCAGTCATGTATCACTGAACCAGATTAACATGTTGTCCCAGCCATGTATATCTAATGAGATATAAATCTTTACCCAATGCATTGGAGGAAGATATAAGTCCCACCCATATCATAATGAATTAATTCTTACGTGTTTCACAACAAAAACATAAATCATTCATCATAACCCAAAGAATAAAATGGGTTTCATAAACATCATCCCATCATAAAATTATCCATATAAAAAAATGGATATAATTTCATCATAAGAAAATTTAAACCTTGTAAATCATAGAGACATTATACGTGAAAATAAACATATTAAAAAATGTCATCTTAGATGGAAAATAGTTTTGATAAAACACTTGAAATGAATTTTTGAGGAAAATATCCTTTCTTATTCAAAATCATTTTATTTTCACAAAATGCCATTCAATTTTAAGTGAAATGGATTTTGTTGAAAAGTGTCATGAAATCTTGTACATTATGATTTATGAAATTAAGGCGTTATGAAACTAAAAAATCCGTTCATATTGTATAAGTTAAAAAAACATTATCCTCATACTTTGGATGGAAAAGTCAACAAGTGCCTCGTATGGTAAATAAAAGAATGATTCATTCCATATCATGTGGTAAAAGTAAACAAAAGTTAAAATGACATTAAACATACATGTATGAATGGTATTATTTTTATAAAAACATTTTTATAATACATGGAAGTTGATGATAAATATAACGCCAGTAAATAAATATGAATAAACATTCTCAGATAAAAATGAGATTGGAATAATTACACCTTACATTATGACTGATATGATTTATATATATTCAAAACTCCTATATAATTATTTAAATAATTTCATTGAGTTATTAAAAAATCATATTCATTGTTATGATATCATATATGGTTCACTTATGGATTTATATTACCTGTTCTTTTTTAAATTCCATGTTAAAGCAGTGTTTTTGGTAAAATCGTTTTATTTATCGTACGTGTTTCGATTTGTTGTTCTTGATATTATAACTCATATCCGGATTTAGTTAATTCCAGAATGTAAAACATGATATATATATATATATAATATATTCAGTAAATAAATATATATGATAGATCAATAAATGGAATGAAATACACCATTCATGGAGATGGTAGATTGTACGTACGCATGAATGCTATTTTCATTTCCTTATCGAATTGAATGGAATTAAGTAAATGAAAAATATATGTAAATAAATACAGTGTCATTATTATTTAATATCTTTCATTACTATTTATTATATATACTTTATAATCATACTTGAATGGTTAATCATGGAAAATGAATCTCATCGTGTTCGTGGAGACGATATTCCGTACGTATACATGAGTGATGATATAGTTCCCATAATTATTGAATAGAATTGGAGTGGATGATATAATATCTCGGAATCGGTATGATGTTATAATATCAATATATATTTATTCTTTATACCATTATACCCATGCAAGTAATGTGGTGGTGGAGAAACTGATTACACCGCGGTGTGGAGAGGGTATTCTGTACATATGCACGCGCGATGATTTATTTTTCCGTAGGATAGATAGAAGGTGAAATGGGGTTGTTTCATATTTATAATATCATATCAGTATATTAGTGATACATATTGTATTACTTTTCAATGAAACAACTAAATAAGAGGAAGTTTAAGAAGAAGGAAACATGAAAGAATCGGTAGAAGATATTAACTGTTCTTCGACACACCTCCTTTAAACATTCTTTTATGGGACTAGAGTTGGTATTTTGAGAAGACTATAACCTCCAAAATTTTTCTAGGGAATTGGAGATGTGAAATGGGTAGGTTTTGGCCGAGCATGAAGGCTCAACGTGTTGTGAAGAGGAGAGGGATAAGATTCCCTTTTATAAGGGAGGAGAGGAGAACCTTTGGAAACCTCAAAAATATTAATTTATAATAAATCAATCCCAAATTAAAAACCTCCAAAATTGACTCATATTTGAATATTATATGAGATAAAGTTGTAATATCTTCATCCAATAAAATTCTAGACATGGTTTAAATTTATTGTAAACCTTATCTACTTGATTTGTCCTTATTTGATATATTTATTTTTATTTTAGGTAAAAAGATTCTAAATTTTAAATTCTTATAAATAATTACTTATGTGTTATGAATTGTCCATAATTGGATACTTTTTGACATTTTAGATCATATAATTTTTAATTTTTAATTTTTAAATATTTTTGTGATGTTTAAACAATTAATTATTATGTTATTTTTATAAAATAACAATAGAGCCAATTTTGACACTATTCATTTATTTGAATTCAATTAAAATCCACACAGAAGATATGTTCAAAAAAAAATTAATAGATTCATAACATGTCCTATTTATCTATAAAATTAGTAGAGCACATTAAATATTTCATATAATATTTATTTTAATATTTTTAAAACCATATATTTGATATTTCAGTCAATAAACAAATTTCAACATCACTGTTGTCTCACCTTTAAAGATCATTTTTAATCCCAAAAAATTCTAAATAAATTCACATGATGTAGATAATGTTATTATATTTCTGTATAATATTAATTTTCGAAGTTTCATGAAGCTTATCAGTAAATTAAAATTATTATACAAATAATATTTAAGAGAGTGACATGTTGTCACCTTCTTTGGTTTTAATAATAATTAAATAATTTTCATGGTAAAAGTCCATAAAATGAATCTATTCTGACCCTTAGGTGATGTGGGTCTACTTTTAGTCATCTAATAGAATTTTAGAAGGTGTTAGGGTAATTTTTTAATCTTATTTTTACCCTTAATTACCCAATTTACCTTTAACTATAGTAAATAAAAATTACCATAGTTACTATTCATAATATCAAAAATAAAATAAAAGTAACCTATTAACATAATTTGTACTCACTGAGTTCAAATATGGTATCCATTTTTAAAAATTCAAAACATAGAAGTTGCAGTATTTAATTTAAAATTAATCTCGTTGTTAAGAAAATGGTATTTAAAAGTTAAAACATTGCCAAGATTGAAATGTCTTTATCTATGAATTCAATGTAAAATTAATGGTAATGAAATACATTATTTTAAATGGTAAAAATATATTATATTTATAATTTAAAACAATTAAATATTATAATTTAACAATATAAATTATTACAGTGAAAAAAAAAATTTAATTAAAATACAGCGTGTTTTTACTATTCATTAAAATATGAAAGTTATCAGAATAATATGAAAAATTTATCCAAAGTAAATTTTTATATCCTGATTCCAAAGAATAATTTTATTTTTTAAATTTTACCTTATAAAAATGACCAAAACTAGATATATTGTGGGTGTGCCATCAAAAGGAAGTAAAACTACATTTTTTTTAAAATACTCATTTTACCCGGAAAATTTATTTTGTTATCATACCATGTTCTAGAAAATTTGTAAAATGAATAATAATGTTATAAAATTCCAAATTTAGTTAATACTATTCATAACGTCTCGTCCATAATAATATTATAACAATTTATCATTGTTTAGTGAAACCTGGTATTGCGTACTACACACGCTATCGAGAAAGGTCGGGATTGTGTGTTATGCATCCATGTCAGGGATGCATGTAGTGAAATCTCCCTTTGGTGTTGCATATAATATAATAGAAACATATTTCATTTATACATTATACACAATCTATACATATTATTGCGTAGAATAATTTTCACAAAACGCATTCAAAATTGTGTGTAACACAAGCCAAGAATAGTGTTGTGTATACTGTAAGTTAATATGACATTGTGTATAGTACAAGCTAATTTTTGTGTAGCATACAGCACAAGACATCAATAAAATTAAAAAAAATATTTTTCCAAAAATCTCGTGTTGTTACAATTTTTTTTTATTAAGGACTATATATATTTAATAATGGATGAAAAATTCAATGAACTATCATTGTATACTTTTATAAATAACCATTACTTTCTAAAACATAAATATAATAATTGTATTAAATAAATAAATATTGTAATGACCCAATATTTTATTAATGGAAATTCCTCTCGATCTAATTAAATTTTTATTATGTTAAATAGTTATATGACATATGAAATTATTTGGATTTATTATTTTGGATTTTAAAAGACCTTTATGAATTGTGATCATTGTTAATATATTTGTTAAACAGTCTTATCTTGAATAGTATAAATATAGGGCTTTTACAAATCAAATTTACTCAGAAAAAGGATGTGATGGACTCATCCTGTATAATTTCTCCATATGAAGCCCATTTGTTAGAGCTTATAAATGAGGTGGTGTCAATGAGATTTACCCTTGACCAATCCCAAGTTGAGCTTCAACATGTTAAGCTTGAACAAAACCTCCTACAAGAGAAGTGATAGATGATAGAGATTACCACCCGAGCAATGTTATCTGATCCGCCCCAAGAGTCTGTCACCTTCGCACATCTTACCCTTTAGTCCAATGTGGGTGTTATAAGGGTTTTTGTAAGAAGACTATAGCACTATGATTATGTGCATTATTTTTGTATATAATAAATAATATACATTCATTTTAATATTGTTACTTTGTAAATATATTTTACAAACAAATAGTATTTTTAGTTAATATTCAATAATGAAGTCTATTTTGATGAAATAATGTATTTTTTAATTGAATAATATTTTAATAACATATTATTAATAAATTAAATTTTATTAAATATAAATTATTGAATAATTATTACAAAAACATTTGAGATTTTTATTAATGTTTGAAAGCCGTTTTTTGTCAAAAACCATGAATTTTTTACAAATGTCTGTTTTTATTTTAAAATTAAAAGATTCGGATATTTAAAAAAATATTTATATAAAAGGAATATTAATTTTCGAATTAGGGCGTCGAAATTAACCAATGGAGAATATTTCATAATTTTCAGAGACAGTAGAATTTTGGGGTAAAAATTAAATATTTTTTAAATATATAATGTTATTATGACATCATAATGGCCCAATAGTGATGTAATAAAATATTATAAACATTATTTTCGGCCAATATATGTTTTACTATAAAAATAATATCATTTTTGGTTTATTTGATTTATTTTACAAAGCCTTAGTGGACCTTCCTTGACTTATAAAACATTTTATATTTTTAAAATGATTTCCTTGAGAGTGTGACTCATCTCCACATATGTAGGCCTAATATTTTAAGATTTTTTGATATTTTCCTTATAAAATAATTTTTCCCACTCTCCTTTGTCAAAATACATGTAAAAAAACAATGGGTTGGTTTGTGTTTTTGATTAGTTTAAATTGTGGTGTACCAAACCTAAATAATAATGAATTCTCTCTTTTTTCCATGATAAACCCACCCAAGCTCCCACATCCTCTTCACTCCAACCCTTTATAGTTATTCCAACCTCTTCGATACCCTCTCTAAAATCCCCCCAAAGCAGCCAAACGCCCATTATTCATTTTTCCAGACCCTCCCTATCGTTTTCGATCACACATCCAAAAAAGGGATTCCTTTATTTATAATTTTATCCAAGTTTCAGAAATTTTTAACCGCTTTTATTTTCAATTTTACATTTTTGGGTATGATTTTGAACCTTCCCCATATTGTCCCCATTATGTGTTAATGAAGAGATACACCTTTTCTCTCTTAATAATTTCTCCTACATACACCTGTTACCATGCCGATATTCCATAAGGAATTTCTATCTTCTCATTTACATTCTAGCTATTATTTTGTATTAGGAATCACAATTCCATTAATTATTTTGGAACATGTATATATATGACCCCATTACTGTCCATTTAATGTAAATATGATGATACACCCATTTATATTTCATCATCCTTTTTTATGATGTCTTAAGTCAGGACGTTATGTTGTAGAAATTGCACCACCATTTTCTATGCCATAATCATTGTGTAGTGAATACCTTTCCCATTTCTATATCCAAGTTTTCACCTTTATCCACATTTACATATTGATGGTATAGTTTCATGTTTTAATTCCACATTCCCTTACCATGTAATAAATAATTATGTTTAATTAATTTATATTTAATGATCTTGCGGCACACTTATGCATGAAATGAAATGTTTATGAATGGTGTTCCCTAATAGTGCTCCAAGGCATTGGGTAAAGATTAGTATCATGATACATAATGTGAAATGAGGTTTTAATCCTGCTAATTATAGTAAAATGTGGTTTTACCCATGATCCATGTGTAATGAGACTTGAATCATGCTAATAGCACATTAAGTGTTGTTTCCACACTTCCATGTTGTGATAATTATGCTTTATCATGACTTTATGTTCGTGTTTCATTTATAATCTATTTATATTCATATTTCCTAACATGTATTGTAATTTTTTAGTTATTCTTTTTCTACTCCCTTACAAGGAATTACATCTCACCATTATCGTATGCATGTCCTTAGGTTATCCATAACAATTCTAAGCATGAGGGAATATAGTGCTTATGTAAAGGAATTTTTCAACAAAGATTTTGTGTATTATGTTTTAAGTGGTTTTTTAATGTTCCTAATCCCCAATTACACTATACCTCCCTATCATACATGTATTATCAAGTGATTAGTTTATGTAATAAATCATGTTTAATTGTGTAATAATGATCAGAGTTTTTATAATTGGTATCGGTGGATGAGTTTAGTTATTTTTGGGATTAATATTAGGAAAACCTAGTAAAATACATAATTATAAGACTAAGTATAATAAAAACATCTGCAAATTTTTGTGAGTATTGAGTAAGTGGTTTATTATGAAAATACATTCTTATATAGATACGAGCGGGAAGAGGTGGCTCTGAAACAGATGTACCTAGGAATGAAAACTCCGACAAGGAGTTTTGGCCTTAACGGGCTATCTTGGTACATAACAATGGGCATGGCTATACTCTAGGTTATGACACTATCAGATGATATTCTTTGGGATAATCACAAGTTGATTATGAACCATTGTTAAGGGAATAAAAAAATGCCCCTAATAATAAATGTTTGGAAGTAGATCATGAATAACATAGATTGAATCCTGTAGATTCATAAGTTATGTAATGAAATTTAATTGAAAATTTAGTTTTTTTATCATTGGATTACCCTTTATATGTTAACCCTAACATTCCATTATTCCATCCAATGGCCTATAATAGGAGGATTCGGTCTAACAACTGATGTAAAGATAAATGTGATGACTATTCTAATGAGATTCCCAATCCAATGGGAGTAGGAATCATGAAATTTTTCAAGATAATATCATAGTAAACTCAAGATTTTACTGGAAACATGGGTCAAAAGGGATGTTCAACCCCCTTATAAAAGAACATGTCTTAATCAATGTCTTCATGAGACAAATGACTCATACTTTTAATGGATTCTTATGATCCATCAATTTCCAAAAAATTGATCAACACCATTGAAAATATCATCCTCATCCTTCAATGTTACTAACAAGAGAAGGTTCTCTGGGATGCTTATTGTATGGAGGGTCAAGCCGATCAATCGTGGACAGTGGTCAAAATTTTGAATACCAAGGAGGAGATCATGGTATATGAATGGAATGATTTATGGAAGATGTTTTTCAACAAATATTATCCTCGGACCCTCCGTCTTAAGTTGTAAAGGGACTTCCTTTCCCTCAAAAAATGTGTTGAATGCATTAGAGCGTACGAAGAATACATCACAAGGTTTCTATGATATGCCTTTGCCTTTTTTGTTACCCTAGAATGAAAGGTTGACCGCTACTTTGGTGGGCTAAAACCTCGCCTATGGAAAGGACTATTGATCCGTGACTTTGATAAATATGAATAAATTCTCTGATGTTCCCTCAAGTTCAAAATGGTGATTGGAAAATATCATCGGTATCATGGGGATAAGAAGCATAAGGTGGAATTCACTTCTGATGGTCCAATGGTAAAATTAAACGGATCTTAGAAACTCCATCACCCAGTTTCTAATGGTATAGAAATAAGCACCTCATAAATTTCCTCAAAGGGATGAGGAAATGATTTAGCTGTGGAAGAGAATGGATCTTAGTAATTAACTATCAACATGAAAAACCCATGGCTTAAATAGAGGAGAGGAATGCTCTGTTCAACCCTAAACGTATTGTTCATTCCTTAAAATAAAAAGGACAAGGGAACCATGGAAATCAGTTCCCTATTCCATTGGTTTTTAAGGAATCCAACAACCTACAAGGCCGCAAGGGAAAGATTTTTCCATCACTACCGCTGAATTGAACCCCTACAACGAAGTGGTGGCAAGTATGCTAGTTACTAATTCAAGAATAGTGAATGTACTTTTTGATTCATGTTCTAAAAATTCTTTTATATCATGAATGTTTATTAGAACAATCCCAACACCACCACAAATCATGGATGTAATGATGTTGGTGAGCATAGAAAATGGGTCATCATTGAAGTCCCTGAATATAACTCCTCCCATGTCATAATTTTTGGATAGAACATCCCAATGAACCTCATTATACACCCTCTGATGGTATTTGATGCAATTCTTAGCATGGATTGGTATTCCTTATATAGATCCAACATAAATTGTTTTGAGAGGGAAATCAATCTCTATATAAAGAATCATCCACCGATTATATACAAGTGAAATGAGAAAGTTGAATCTTCTTTAGCACCATCATCTAAAACATGGATATTAGATCACTATTAGCACACATATCTATCTCATATGATTTATTCCAAAGAAAAAACCATCCTTGATGACATTCCTATTCTGAGGGAATTCACTGAAGAGTTTCCTGATGAATTAAATTGTCTTCCTCCTAGAAGAGATGTTGAATTCTTAATTGACCTTATACCTGCGGCATTTCCAATATTCAAGAATCTGTATAGAATTGATACTATAGATCTTGAAGTTCTGATTAGACAACTATATGAGAATTTGGATAAAGGTTTTATATGCCCAAGTGATTCACCATGGGATTCACCAGTCCTCTATGTCAAAAACAAGGATACATTATTTCACCTTTTCATTAAATATCGTGTGCACAACAAAATCATGATAATGAACAAGTATAATCTTCCCAAAATTGATGAATTTTTTTATCAGCTATGTGGAGAAAAATACTTCTATATGTTATATATATTCTTGGTATATTAAAATGTATGGTTGATGAAGGAGTATATCTCCAAGATTTCATTTCATACATTGTTCGATAACTATGAATTCATAGTAATGCCTTTCAGACTCATTAATGCTGCAACAATCATCATGGACATGATGAAGGGAGTCATTAGAGATTACCTCGACAAATTTTTGGTAGTATTTATAAATGATAATATAATATACTATAATACCAAGGAGTATCATGAGGAACATCTAAGAATTGAACTAGAGACCTTGCGAAGGAGAAGCTCTATGCTTTGTACATAAAATATGAGTTATGGTTGAAGGAGGTATCATTCGTGGGGTATATCATCCTAAGAAATGGGATATCTATGTATCCCTCAAAGGCAGATACAATTTAGGGTTCTCTGAGGCTATCCTTAATAATAGATATCTATATATTCTTGGGATTTTTTTGGATATTATCGCATATTTGTGAGAAATTTCTCACGATTTTCCAAAACTCTTACCACGTTAAATCAGAAGGGAGTAACGTTTTCATTGAGTGATGAGTGAAAATATATATTGAAGGATTTGAAGAGTATAATCACTAATCTTGTCCTCACATCACCCACATATGGAG
Source organism: Viscum album (assembly GCA_963277665.1). Lineage (NCBI taxonomy): Eukaryota > Viridiplantae > Streptophyta > Magnoliopsida > Santalales > Viscaceae > Viscum > Viscum album. The sequence goes on from OY728152.1 coordinate 1,774,507,125, forward strand.
ATAAGTTTTTTGTATTCTGTGATCCCTTGATGAAGGACTTGTGTAGTGTGTTGATGCAGAATCACAAATACATTGCCTATGCTTCAAGGCATTTGAAAGGGCATGAGAAAAATAACCCAACATGTGATCTAGTGTTGGATATAGTGATATTCTCTTTAGAATTTTGGTAGAATTACCTCTTTGGGTAAGTTTGTTAAATATATATCAAGCCCCAAAGCCTCAAGTATATATTCATAGAAAAAGAGTTTAACATGTGCCAACAACGATGGATAGATCTGATCAAAGACTATGACTGTTCAATCAATTAACACTCTGGAAAGGCGATAAGGTTGAAGATTCTCTAAGTCGAAAGGGCCCAATGATTTTATCATTTATGATAATTGAAAAAGATCTAATCATTTTATAATTGATGAATATGGACATGATAATCAAAAAGAAGGGAACATCATCATTTCGTTCAAAAATTGTTATTCAATAATTTCATTTGGTAAGGTTAAAGGATGATTAAAAGGATTATGTGGTAATTTAGAAGAATATGAAAGCTACTATATAAGAGAAATCCTCAGATTTCAATGTCAATGAAGATGGAATTGTGGGATTTTGGTAATGACTATGTGTTCCATCAAATTCTGAGTTAAAGACGGAACTATTGGATGATGAACGTATTAATATTACTCTATTCACCTAGGAAACACAAATATGTATTGAGATCTTGAAGTGCTATATTTGTGGGATAAAACGAAGAAGGAGATCACTGAGTATACATCAATGTGTCCGGTATGTCAGCAAGTGAAGGCTAAGAGGATGATTTCTAAGGGGATGATGAAACCATTAACCATACCAGCATGGAAATAGGAGAACAACCCCATTGAAATTGTCACCCGATATCCGAATACATCCAATGGAATCAATGATATATGGGTTGTTGTGGGCCATCTTACAAAGACTGCACACTTCATTTCAATTCGGGAGGATTTCTCACTTGATTAACATGCACAGATATAATAAAATTATATGGTATGGCTGCATGGAGTACAACTATCTATCATATCAAATTGAGATAAAAAATTCACATATAAGTTTTGGAAATGTCCTCAATATGATCTGGGTACTAAGTTGAACTTCATTACAGCTTATCATCCCCAAACTGATGTCCTATTAGAGTGGACAATCCAAACACTTGAGGTAATGTTGAGACCATTCTTAATGGTCTTTAAAAAAGGATCGGATCAAAATATTACTCTTATTGAGTTCTCATACAAGATCATTTTCCAATCAAGCATCAAAATGGAACCTTAAGAAGCCACGTATGGGAATAGGTTTAGAAGACTAACATGATGGGAGGATGTTGGGGAGATAAAAATCCTAGGTCAAGAAATGGTCAGAGAAATGGTGGAGATGGTGAAGACAATCCAACAACCCTTTAAATCTAACCAGATTTGAAAAAAGCACTATGATGATAATCATCAACAAGAACTAGTGTTTGGTGTCAGAGACATAGTATTCTTCCGCATATCACCATTGAAGAGATTTATGAGATTTGGGGAGAAGGGAATTCTTAGTCCATGGAACATGAGCAATTTTTAGATCCTTGATCGCATTGGAGTTGTGGCCTATCGAATAAAACTCCCACCAAACCTATCTCATGTACATAATTTATTCTATGTATCAATATCTAGGATGTACATACCTAACCCATCGCATGTACACAATCTAGAGGTGGTACCATTGGAGAATTACTTCTCTTATGAAGAGAAGACAATGAAGAACTTAGATCGTAGAGAAAAAGTTCAATAAAATATGAAAATTCCCCCCATCATGTTGTTGTGATGAAACAAAAATATTGAAGAAGTAATGTAGGAATCAGAGGATGTGATGAAGCAGAGTTACCACATATGTTTTAGTGCAGGATAATAAAATTTTGAGGGCGAAATTTTGTAAAGGGGGAAGATGTTAATGACCAAAACATTGATTTATAGAAATTCTTCTTGATCTAATTAAATGTATTATTATGTAAAATGGTTATATAAAATACTCACTTGTTTGGATTTATGTTTCTGGATTTTAAAATTCAATTATGAATTGTGACCGTAGCTAATATAGCCATTAAACTATGATGGAAAGATTAGTATTAATATAATTCTTTAGCAAATCCAATTTAGTCATACAAATAAAGCGATGGCCTCATCCAGTAGAATTACTCCATACAATGCCCATTTGTCATTTCTTTGAAAGGAGGTGGTGTCATTGGGCTTATATTTTGACGAAGCCTGAGACAAGCTTCAACATGATAACCTCGAATAGAATCGCATACATGAGAAGTGGATGTTGATAGATATTACCACCCGTAGAATGTTATCAGAGCCACCCCAAGAGTCTGCCACTGTCACACACCTTACTCTCCAATCATATGCAGATGTTATAAGGTGTAATGTAACATGACCTCATCACTATTATTATGTGCATTTATTTCTTATATAATAAAGAATATACATTCAATTTATTATTTTTACATTGAAAATAGTTTTTAAAGCACAAAAAATATTGATAGTTAATAATCAATTATGAAAAAATTTTGATGAATTATTGGATTTTTAAATTAAATAATAATTTAATAACATATTAATACAAAATTAATTCTTATTAAATATAAATGATCGTATAATTATTATGAATACAATTGGTATTTTTATTAATGTTTGAAATCTGTTTTTGTCAAAGATCGTGAATTTTCTAAATTTTCCGGTTTTTATTTTAAAATTAAATATTAAATTATTAAAACTATAATTTATATAAAATGAATATTTGTTTTCAAATAAAATAGTTAAAATTATTCTACAGTAAATTTTTCCTAATGTTCTGAGACAATCGAATTCTTGTGTAAAAATTAAATACCGTTGTAATATTTAAGGGGTTTTATGACATCATAATGACACAACAGAGATGTAATAAAATCATATAAACATTATGTTCTTCCAATATATGTTTTAAAACTAAAATAATATGATTATAGATTTTTTTGATTTTTTTTACAAAGCCTTAGTGGACCCTCCTAAATTTATAAATCATTTTATCCTGTTAAATTTTTTTCCTTGAGAGTGTGACTCACCTCTATGAAAAAAGCCTAATATTTTAAAATTTTCACCCATTTTTCTTATAAAATAATTTTTTCCACACCCCTTTGTCAAAAAATATGTGAAAACCCATGGTTTTGTTTGTGTTTTTGATTATTTTAATGTGTGGTGTCCCAAAACCATAAGAATAAAAATTACATCACCATTCCTATATAATCTCGCCCAAGATCCCACTTCCTATTCATTAAAATACTTTGAAGTTCATTCGAACTTATTACCTACTCTCACTATAATCCTCTCAAGGCGCCCCAACCTCTGATGATTCCTTTCTGATGCCCCTCTCAAGCCTTTGGGACCACCTTTCCAAGTAAGGGATTACTTCCATTGTCATTTTATCTATGTTTATTAATATTGTTATGCCCTTTTATTTTCAATTATAAATTTTGGGGTATGACTTTCCACCTGCCCCAAACTTCACTCATTATGTTTTAATGATGAAATAACCCTTCTCTCTCTCATTAATTCATGACATTTACACATGTTTCCATGCCTAAATTCTGTAATGAATTTCTCTCTCCTCATTTACATTCACGAAATTATTTTGTATTGTGAATCGAAATTCCATTACATATGTCGGGACATGAATATATATGACCCCCTTACTTTCAATTTTATGTAAATATGAGGAAACACCATTTTATTTCTCTTAAATCGTTTTATGTAGTCTTATGTCATATTGTTGTGATGCCGAAATTGTACCACCATTTTCCATAACAAAATAATCATGTAGTGAATATGATGCCCATTTATCTATCAAGGTTTTTCAACTATATGAAAAATTAATCATTGATGTAAGAGTTTCATGTATGTATTCAAAATTCTATTACCATGCGATAAATTATGATGTTTAATGAATCTTTTTTGTATGATGTTATGGCACACTTACGTAGGAAATGTATTTTTTAAGAAGGGTGCATCCTGATATCTCTCCAATTCATTATGTAGTTATTAGTATCATGATATTTCATGTGAAATGTGGTTTTAATAATACTAGTTAATGTGAAATGATGGTTTACTCGGGCTCCATGTACAATGATTCTTGGCTCATTTTAATACCATGTTAAGTTTTGTTTCCACATTTCCATGCTGTGATAATAAAGCTTTATGACCCCTTTATGTTAATGTCTATTTTATGCTCCGTTGATATGACTATTTCCTAACATGTATTGTATTATTCATTTCTTGCCTTTTTACTCCCTTATTGGGATATATAACTCACCCTTTTATTATACATGCTCTTGAGTTAACCCATGAAATGCAATCTACGTGGGATTGTAGTGGTCATGTAAAGAATGTTTTTAATAAATATGTTGTGTTTCATGTTTTAAGTAATTATTTAATGTTCTTAACACCCAATGATTCTAAACCTATCAATCTTCCATGTAGTATCATGTTATGATATTATGTAATAAATCATTTTCATGTGTGTTATAAATAATAGGTTGTTATAAACACCAAAAAACATGGGTTTGTTAGAGCTCAAAATATATCAACACGCATTAGTATTTCAAAAAAAACATAAAAAAATAATAAAAATTTTATATTGAACTTACTACATCAATATTTCATTAAATTATTTTTAAAAAATAATCAACTAATCTAAGGGCTCTGATTATTTTAAAATATATTATTGAAATTTTTAGATGTTTTTAAAATTTATATATATTTATCTTTATTGTTTGGCTAAAAAAAATCCTCTAAAACGGGTTTTATACAATAAGGGCACATTAGGGATTGGAGGGTTAGGTCTGACATGACCAAGATAAGGAGTCAATTCATGTGGGAGAGGGTGCTTACATGTGTAAGAACCCAGATCTTTTTTTCATGTATTTTTTCCTTTTCTGGTCGTTTTTTAGAAAAAGATAAATTTTTGGAAATTATTGAAGTACAGACCATGTACTTTTGAGTACACACCGTTTACTTGGTTAATGCGGGTAGCCGGGTGCTGGATGTGTAGGGACCATGCACATGGTTGTTTTCTGTGAACTGGAGACCGCTTAATACGGGGGTTGGTGGAGGCATGTACTCGCAGTGTACTTATAAAGTACACGACATCTACTCGTTGTGTACTTATAAAGTACACGATATGTACTTTTTTTCATTAAATGCTCCAAGGTCACTTTTGACAGACAGAACCAGCTTCTTCTAGGTTTGGTTCATCCAAGAGGGAGAGAATGGTGTCGATCTTTCTCGGAGCCCCCAACCAAGCATATGATCTCTGATTCAACTATCTTCGATTGTGTTTGAATCGCCTTTGTATTCTCTTCCTTCTTCTAGAACATCATTTCATGATTCCTCCTCTTTCTCATGTTATACTCGGTTGAATTTTTTACACATTTTTGTATATATATGGTTTTCATGGGTGATTCAAGGGTTATGTTTCACATATAGATATCTCCCAACACTGAGGTAGGTAGTTTGTTCTTTTTTGCTGAAAGCCATTGAATTATATATGCAAATTGGTCCAATACTCTTGAGCGGGGTATTGCATGTTTACCAGTTTTAGCCTTGATATTTTCCTACTATTATTGAATTCTTTAATAGAGGCTAATTGAATGTGAATAGGGTGAATTTATATGCATTGAAAGTGTTTTCCATGCATGTTTCTTATTTTGACCTTTTCGTCTAGTTTTCCTGTTAGGCTGCTCTTTATTTTCCCATGCATAGTATTGTAGGATGGTGTGATTGTGGTTCTGACATGTTGTTATGCTTTATAATGTTTACCCAAGTAGGCCTTGAGGTTTATATTGGCCGATTTCCACTTCTATGCTTTCTTGACTTACACATGGCTGTGAGAACCTGTTATAGTAGACCATAGGGGGAATGAATGGAATAGCTTCTCCAAAGAATTATTTTTCATAGAATGCGATGGAAAAATGGGATTTGACATATGTTCTTCCTCAGAGTGTTTGTAGTTCCTCGATGCGGGCCACATGGTGATTGTGATTTAAGTGCTTCCCTAGAGCGCCATTAGTTACCGATACGATACTATACGAGGAATTGATAGTGAGTGCTTCCCCAGAGAGTTTATTCTAAAGATGAACTAGAGGGGTTAGAATGAGTGTACATCCTAGAGGGTTGCTTGTGTAGCTATGTAGGACCAGAGGGGATAGGTAGTGAGTTCTTCCCATAGGGTTACATTTTGTGTCTAGTTTCTAGTTTGTGATGCTATGTTGGACCAGAGGGGATATGCTATGAGTAATTTCTAGAGGGTTACCTTTTCTGTTTACTGCTTTCTTGTGTTAATAGGTTGGACTAGAGGGGATAGGATATGAGAACATCCTAGAGGGTCACTTGTTTTTGTTTACCTACATTGGTTATCCATTGCTGATTTATGAACTGTATGCTTGGAAACTCTGGATGGGTTATGACTGAGTATTTCCTTGTTTACTGCATCCAATTATTTATTACCTTCCATGTATTCACAGACTATTATGCATTTATCATGTTGCGGTTGCCTTTTGGGATTTAGTCTCACACTCTTTTTGGGCCATGCTTTTGGTCCCAAACAGATTATGTTGCTTCATGTATCGATTAGGGCAGGCACCCTTCTACTTTAGGTACATGATTATTGAGGAACTTGTGGGCATAGGACCAAGATGAGCCTTGCAATTCTAAGGAGTTTACTTTTTTTTTGTAATCTTTTTTAGTAATGTATTCCAAAATTGGGATGTGTTTGGCTGCTTTCCAAGTCATATATACCATGAATCATTTTTATATATATTCTCCAACTGTTTATTTCTTCAAACTTCTGCTGTTTCTTTCTGTTTGATATTATTATTACTTCTGATATTGTTATTTGTTTCTCCTTGAATGTGTTACTATACAAATTATGGAATTGTTTCCCCACTATCACCCTCATGTCCCTCGCTACTAGTCGGTAGCCTCTAGCGTTAGGGAAATGCGCTTGATGCCATGTGACCAACTGGGTAAGGGGCCCCTCCGGGTGGCATCCAGAACTGGGACGTTTCAATGTGGTATCAGAGGAGTATCTTTTCATTGAACTACTCTTTGGAGACTATAGACTAGGATAGGATGACAAAACATAAATGGTAATAAGTTATGCCTGGAATTAGCTAAAGCGTGTACAGGGAAAAGCTAATTTACCCGTATTGCAATTTTTCGGGTTTTACGATTTTACAGTTGATTTGATTTTCACCATTGGGTGACTCACATGTATTGTGCTATTATTGTTGAGGTTTTTTAGATTATACTTATATTGAAACCTGATGATATGACGGTATGTCATCTCATTCATCATATATGCATCGCAAGGGATGAAATTTCAAGAATTATTACAATTTCATATAGGGTTTATTAGTGATTCCATGTAGTTGGGATATGTGTTGTTCTAGATATGCATGATGTTGTGATAGATTCCTTGATAAAAATACATTTTGACTGGTAGGTTATTGTTTTTGTAATGTTTGGTTTAAATGAATTCCAAACATTGGTTCATGCGGTGTTATGGGCCCTCATGGACCGGAATTTGTTGGATCATTTCCCTATTATCCTTGTTATAACATGTATAATATTCCAATTGTTGATTTGTGGGGAGTATGGGCCCTCACGGAACATAATTTGGATCTTTGGTGGTGGTTTCAGTTTTTTTGTGGGATCTAGATAGTTTCAGAGGCTAATTGTCTGGAAAAATCCAAAATACACACTGCGTAGTTTTGACTAAACGACATGTGTTCATAGATTCTATAAGAAACTGTTTTTCTTATGTACACACCGTGTAACTTATGAAAACATTGTGTAGTCTCTAACCGTGCCATAGGCTATGTGGATTGATACACGAGACATGGAAATTCTTGTGGGAACACGTTGTGTACCATTTGTACACATCGTGTCATGTCCACCTTGTACCCGCCCATGTGACTAATAACATAGATTGAAAAAATCATTGGTTATACATGTCGTGTAAAATTGAAAGACATTGTGTAGTGTAATCTTGGAACCCGACCATGTATCTAACAACACAGGTCAGTGGTATCTTTCCTAGTACATGTCGTTTCTGTATGGAACATGTCGTGTAGTGTCAGCCGAGTATCCAGCTGTGTCACGAACAACACAAGTTGGTGAAGCTCATCTTGTACATGCAGTTTCTGGAACAAACACACTGTTTAATACCATTATAAAGAGAATAGTGTTTCTTATCCATGTAGAAGGACTCAGGAAGGGAAAGGGAATTCATGTACATGCCGTGTGTATGGAAAAATCTCCATGTGTTGGGGGTGTTACACGACCAGTTCTGGATGAAGTACACACCCATGTGAAATGCTTATGGGAACATGTTGTGTAATAATTATACACACCATGCAGTCTTGTTTTGTAAAGCATGAGTGTTTTCATTATCATGTTCCCTTCAATCACTTCCAATTTTTAGTCCGGGATTATCTTGATCTATGTTTTGTCTTTGAACATGCAGAGTCATGCCGTCGAGGCATCCTCTGGTCATATGCAAGTTTCTAGGCAGTGACCAGACATCAGTTATGGCTGATAAGGTACTACCTGTAGATCCTCCAGTTGTTCCAGTCTTGGCCCCAGCCATTATACATGACTTATGTACTGATGCAATGTTTTGGGAAGGCTTTATGAGGTTCATACAGACTTTCCTTGGGGTACCGCATACGGCCTCATCCATGCAAGAGTTGACATGGGTCTTTGAACAGCAGCATCATCCCACTTTCATGGGTGAAGGAGGACCTATGGATCCAGAGTCATGGCTAGAATCCATGTATTCTACCTTAGATCATCTAAATAAACCACTAGAGTGGAGGGTCATGCTCGCTACATACATGCTTCATGATTACGTCAAGAGATGGTGGGTTGTGATCTCCCAGGTGGGACGCCAGCAGGTCTTGGCATGGGATGAGTTCCAACATCCCTTCTATGACTACTTCTACCCAGTGACCTTGAGGGCCGATCGAGCCCGAGAGTTTATGATTTGGGAGAATGGTACTCTATTTTTTACAGAGTAGTCCTCTCGCTTCACCAAGTTGCAGTTCTCCTTGCCTATTCCAGTTGATGATGGTTTATTCTAAGAAAGAAATGTCAAGGATGGTATGATGGAAGATATCCGATTGTAATTGAACTTCTAAAAGATGAATTCTACCACTTATATCATCAACTAGGAGCTGATCATGGCGGTCAATGTAAAGGATTCTAGAGTTGGTATCCCTCCTACTGACAACAGGAAGCACCGTAGAGAGTCTACGCACGAATATCCGACGAGGTGAGTGTTAACTTATGGTATCTAGGTGTGGTGCTACCAGTTTGGGAAGAGAGAGCATACAAGACCACACATTCCCAAGAGACCCAGTGTAGTGCCGATCTTGCGGCATGATTGGTCATATATTAGTCCATATGTGAGCTCTTTTCACCAGCATCTAGGAAAAGGGTTCTTCTATGACTCCTCATTCTGGGGAAGCACCACAAGTTCTTCAACAGTCTGGGACCTGGAGTTCTTCTGGCCGTTTTGGCCACAGTGGAGGTTATGGTCGTGTTAGCCAGTCGCCTGATTTTCAGAAACATCAGGGCAGATCAGTCCAGAGTGGTCAGGCTGGGTCACAGGGTCATGGTATAGGCCAGACTTTTTTAGTGTAGTAGACCCAGATAGAGCAGGATTAGGAACCTTGTACAATTCGAGGTACTATCTTAGTTGCCTCGGCTTTAGCATCTAATCATTTCAATATAGGGTCTTCCTATAGATTTATATTTTTTGTTGTTTTGGAGATCCATGGGCTCTTCATCATTTCTATTATTGTTATCTAGACACTGGAAACTCTGTTGGGGACTAGAACGTCTAGTGTGCATTAGATTAAGGGGTTGCCTCTAGATTTTGGTAGGTGTCACTTCTTTTTGGACCATTATGACATAGAGATGAGAAGATATGATGCCATTCTCTGAATGGACTGGTTGGTTCCCTCTAGGCTATCGTCGATTGCCACTGTTGTAGGGTGAGTTTCACATCACCAGAAGGCAGATCATTTTTTCATAAGGGAAAGTGGGATATCTAGAGGGAAGAGAGGTACCCATGAATCATGGGTTGAGAGGAGTTAAAGCCCAGATTTATAGTCTATATCTGGATGTCCTGGGGACTCAATAGTTAGACTTTCCTCTTGTATTGGATCATTTCAGGGACATCAAACCAAAGAACTTTTCAGTTTTTCCTCTTCAGTGAGATATAGACTTTTCTATTTATCTCATTCAAAGAGTGGAACTGGTGTCCATTCCTCCTTATAGGATGTCTATAGAAGAGTTACAGGAGCTCAAGAAGTAGTTGGAGGAGTTACAGGCAAAGGGTTTAATCTGACACAGTACTTCTCCTTGTGGTTCATCTGTCCGGTTTTTGAAAAAGGAAAATGATACCCTAAGGTTTTTTGTGGATTATCGGAAGTTGAACCAGTTGACTGTCAAAAAATGATATCCCTTGATGAGGATTTATGATCTCTTTGATCATTTTCGAGGATCCCGGGTGTTCTCGAAGACTGACATGACATCCTGTTATAATTAGTTTTTCATTAGACCATCTGATATACCTCTTATGGCCTTCCAGAGTAGGTATGGTCTATAAGAGTATGTGGTTTTTCCATTCGTTCTTATAAATGCACGTTCTATATTCATGGCACTAAATAACTGAGTGTTCCATCCATACAGGGATTCGTTCGTGGTGGTCTTTGTGGATGATATCTTTGTGTACTCTCAGACATGACAGGACCATACTACCCATCTTCAGATCATTTTGAGTACACTGGGAGACCATCAATTATATGATAAGCTCCCATAATTCCACTTTTGGATAGACCAGATTCACTTCTTGTGTCATGTTATCTCATAGAAAGGAGTATCAGTAGACCCAAAGAAAGTGAGATCAGTGGTGTCTTGGTAGTAGATAAATAATCCCTTTGAGGTACAAATTTTTCTAGGGATGGATGGATACTAAACAGGTTTCATATAGTACATTTCATTCTTAGTAGTACCAAAAATGTGTTTGACTAAGAAGGGTGAAAATTTCATTTGGTAAAATTCTTCTGAGTCAGCATTTCTGGAGCTGAAAGGTAGGTTGACTTCAGCACCGATAATAGTTTTTACAAAGCTAGGAAAGAGCTATACAATGTACAATGATTCTTCAGTTATCGGGTATGGAGCTATGCTTATGAAGGGAGAAGGATTTGTCGTGTACGGGTCTCATATGTTGAGGCCACATGAGAGGAATTACCCAACGTACAATCTCGAGTTGGCTGCTATTGTTCATGCCTTATGTTGTTGGAGACATTATCTTATTGGATAGAATTTTGTGGTTTTCATAGACCAAAGTAGTATCAAGTATATCATCACTCAGCATAACTTGAATTTGAGAAAACGAAGGTGGGTTGAGTACCTACAGTCCTTTGAATTTGAGATGGCCTATATTCTTGGGAACAACAACCTAGTGGCTGATGCGTTGAGTTTGAGGACTCAGATACATGCAGTTCAGGAGGCCAGCAATGAGTTGCATCTTATGGCTCTATTCTTTGAGATTCATTTGGAGGTTCACGACAGACAAAGGTAAACATTTCTTTCATTTTTAGCTATTACCTATAATCTTCAAGATCATGTACGAATGAGGTAGCTATCATATTTTGAAGGCCTAGTCGTATAGGAAAGCATTTCAGGAGAGGACCCTATTCCTGGATGGGCCATACTCCAGGATAAGATCATTCATTTCCAGGGGTGCGTATGGGTTACAGAAGACATAAACGAGGAGCTGATGCAAGACATTCATTCCTCAGTTTCGGTAGTTCATCTTGGTGTCACCAAGATGTATTGTGATCTACACCATCAGTATTGGTGGCCAGGTATGAATAGAGATGTTGCTGCTTTCGTCATGTTGTGTTCCACCTGTCAGCATGTGAAGGCAGAGTAATAGTGAACAATAGGGATTTTTAGTAGTTACCCATTCTTTAGTGGAAATGGAATGAAGTCTTGATGGATTTCATGACATTTTTACTGAGGTAGCCACATTAGAAGGATGCATTTTGGGTTGTCATTGACACACTCACAAAGTTTTCTCACCTACTCCAGATCAAGGAGACCTTCAAGGTTGATGAGCTAGGATTGTTGTACATCCATGATATTGTTCGTATGCATGGAGTTCCACACTCCATCATTTCAGAAAGGTTTTCCCATTTTACATCTTGTTTCTAGAAGGGGATTTAGAAGGCTTTGGGTAAACAGCTGCATTTGAGTATAGCTTTCCATCCCCAGACATATGGATAGTCCGAGAAAATGATTCGAGTTATTAAGGACATTCATCTTTCATGAATCTATAATTTTGGAGGTTATTGGGAGAATCACATAACTATTATAGAGTTTTCTTATTATAATATGTTTCAAGAAACTATTTATATGGCACCGTATGAGGCTTTGTGTGGTAGGTCCTGCTGGTCACACTTATGTTTGCTGGAGGTAGGAGAGGCATCTATAATCGGACCTCATCTTGTCCAGGACACTGTAGAAAAGATAGAGTATATTCAGAAGAGTATGGATACTACATAGTTTTGATAGAAGTCTTATGTTGATCAGTAGAGATGACCTGTGGAGTTAGAGGTCAGGGATCAGGTTTTCCTACGTGTCACACAAACGTTGGGACACAGAAGGATTAGGAGATAGGGTAAGATTTCGTTGTGGTATGTCATGTTGTTTGAGGTGTTGGAGAGAGTTTGGATGGTTTCCTATCAGTTACAGTTACCATAGAGGTATCAGGCTCTGCACGACCTCTTCCACATTTCTCAGCATCAACATTACTTCACAGACCCCTCTCATGACATCCAACCTGAGGAGGTTGAGTAGAATGTGGATGCATCTTTTGAGGAGAATCCAATCTAGATTTTCTATCGAAGTATGAAGGTTCTATGTGGCTAGTCTGTTCTTCTGGTGTGAGTTCTATAGAAGAACGGACAAGTAAAAGGCGAGACATGGGAGTGGGAGGCTGATGTTTGATCATAGAGGTCAGAGCTGTTTGGGGGTTCTTCTTCTACGCCACCTTGCTATGGATATTCGGGGAAGAATTTATTTAAGGTAGGTGGTTTGTTAGAACCTTGATCTTATTTTCAAGTATGTTTTCCATTTCTGGTAATTTTTTGAGAAAAAGATAAATTTATTTAAATTTTGTATGTACACGCCATGTACTTTATTAGTAGATGCCTTATCCCCGATTACTACGGGTAGTTAGGTGTTGGCCATGTAGCAGCCATGACCATATCCGTGTGTGGTGACCTTGAGACCTCTTAATTTAGGGGTCGGTGAAGTCACGTACAAACCGTGTACTTTCTTTTTTTTCATTAAACACACTGGGGTCACGTCTGACAGATAGAACGATCTTCTTCTTAGATTGGATAGTCGGAGAGAGAGAGAGAGAGAGAATGAAACCTACCCTCCTCCAAGCCCCCAACCGACCATACGATCTTCAATTTGACTACCATCAATTTCATTGGAATCGCCTCACTATGTACTCCCTTCATCCAGAGCATCATTTCATGATTCCTCCTCTTAATCATGTTTTCCTCAGTTGAATGTTTTATACATTTTTGTAGATCTACTGTGTTCTGGGGCGATTTAAGGTTTGGGGTTCACATATATCAATCTCCCAACATTGAGGTAGGTGTTTTTTGCATTTATGTTGAATTTCATTGAATTATATATGCAAATTGGTCCAATACCCTTGAACGGGGTATTGCATGTTTACCATTTTTAGCCCCGATATTTGTATTCTATGTTTGTATTCTTAAATAGTGTCTAATTGAATGTGAATAGGGTAAATTTCTTTGATTTGAAAGTGTTTTCCATTAATGTTGATGGTTTTGACTATTTGTTCTTATTTTCCTATTAGTCTGTTTTCTTTTTTCTCATGCTTAGTCTTGTAGGATGATGTAACTGTGGGTTTGAGCTTTTGTTATGTTGTATAAGGTTTATCCAAGTAGTTCTTGAGGTTTAATTTGGCCGATACGTGATGTTATGCTTTCTTTACTTACACAGGGTCGTGATAAATTGGTGTAGTAGACCATAGGAAGAATGGACGAAAGGGCTTCTCCAGAGTGTCTGTTTTTTCTTACGATGCGTGACCATAGGGGGAATTGAAGTAAGTGCTTCCGCAAAGTGTCTTTAGATCCTCGACAGGGGCCATAGGGGGAATGTGGCATAAGTTCATCCCCAGATCAGCTTTAGATATTGATATGAGACTAGGAGAAATTGATGGTGAGTGCTTCCTCATAGAGTGTTTTCTAAAGATAAACAAGATCGGTTAGACTGAGTGTACTACCTAGAGGGTTTTTTATGTTGCTATGTATGACCAAAGGGGATAGGCTATGAGTACTTCCTAGAGGGTTAAATTTTGTGTTTAGCTGCATTCTTGTGTTTCTATGTAGGATCAGAGGTGATAGGCTGTGTGTACATTACATAGGGTTACCTTTTGTGTTTAGCTGCTTGATTGTGTTTCTAGGTAGGACCAGAGGGGATAGGCTATGATTACATCCCAATGGGTTACCTATTTTTGTTTACCAACATTGGTTAACTGGTTTTGATTTATGAACTAAAAGATTTGAAACTGTGGATGGGATAATACTGAGTACATCATTGTTTACTCCTTCCGGTTATTTATTACATGCCATATATTCATAGACTATTAGGAAATGATCTTGTAGTGGTTTTCTACTGTGATTTAGTCTCACACCATGTTTGGCCCTTTATTTTGGGCCCAAAAAGATTATATTTCTATAGGTATAGATAAAGGAAAGTGCCCTTATACTTCTGGTAATTGATTGCGGAGACGCTGGAGAGCATGATACCAAGATGAGGCTTATAATGCAGAGGAGTTTACTTGTTTTCTTTTGTACTTTGGATTAGTTATGTATTCCATAATTTTGATGTTTTTAGATGCTTTCTTGGACATATTTATGATGAATAATTTTTATATATATGCTTCAGCTGTATATTTCATTAGACATCTGCCGTTTCTTGTTGTTTGATATTATTACTGCTTCCTCTATTGTTATTTGTTTCTTTTCGACTGTGTTACTCTGCCAATGAGGTCATAGTATATTCACTATCACACCCATGTCCCTCGCAGCTAGTTGGAAGCCTTTATCATTATGGGAAATGTGCTTGAGGCCATCTGACCAACTATGTACGGGGCACCTTTAGGTTTCTTTCGGAACTTGGATGTTACAACATGCATCTTCCTTGTGTCACCATCCACCTTTATAAAAGGAGAAAAATCCATATTTAAAAAATTAATTTTATTTTCAGGGTTTTTACTATTTATATTTCCATAATTTTCATTGACTGTTAAAATCCCCAACCTCTTATGAATTTACCTTTATTATAATAATTATTATTAAAATAAAAATTTATATTGAAACCTAAAAATAATATGATATTTAAATGATAGTAAATGATAAAATTTAACTATAATAAATGTATTTGTAATGAATTTATGACTATTTTGAATCCCAATATATATATATATTCAAGCTAATTCAATATATAATCTAATATAAATAATGTAATTAATTCTCTAATATGACTATAAGAATCATAGGATTGTGTAGAACATTAACAATTTGTATTTTTTAATTTTTTTTATATGGATTCATGTTGTAATAGAAGATGTAGAGTTCCAATACCCGTATTATACCATGGGTCACATAATATTATTTTTTTATGATTAATGAAATATGAAATTGTACATTGGTGGATCACAGTAATTTTGGTTTACTCTATTCATGATTAGGTATTTGTAGCTCTATGGTACCAAATGTGGAGATCTATAAATCATCTACACAAGAACCATAAGCAACTGGTTTGTTTATCAATGATCATTGTGTGATATAATGAAATAATAAAAATATATATGAAGGGATGTTGAATATAGAAAGAATATAGGATCAATTTTTGGAGATATGACCTATCCAATCTTGTTTTCTCATCACTCTCTATCTATAAACATTAAGAGAATCATGGGAAAATCTCAAATTCAAGGAAAATGAGTGATTACCAATTCATGAGTCTAAAAACCCCTTTAATAGTTTGGTTATACATTCCAAAATTGTAATTATTTATTTAGAATATTATGTCCATTATTTTAGACAATTCATGTCAATTTGGAATTAAAAAACATTTCATAATCATTATATATATTTTATTAGTTACTTGTAACAAATATAATTTTTCCCATATTAACTTATGAACCATTAATTCACTTTGTTATATCATATAATTATTTAATGAACCTTGAATAAATAATTTGTTTTTCAGAAAATAATATTTTTATCTTATTCAACATTATAATTAAATATCGTTTAAATTATTCAATTAATAAATTCAATTATTTTTATTCTAAATATTAATTGAATAATGAATTAATTTACATGTGATAATTCAGTAACATTTGAACATGGGGACCACTACTTGCAAAACTCGAATTCATCTTAATTTGGGAAATATGTGGATATATATTGTTAATGAAACATAATGACCTTATCTAAATGGTTCAGAATCATATTACTAAATGAAATAAATATCTAGTAACAAATCGTAGACCCCAAAGAGATAACTATAATTCAAAATTTTAATCAAATCATACCAAATCAATCTAGGTAATATCATATCATTATATTGCATTATAATTTCATGGATCATACTCTATGACATCAACATTTAATAGATTAGTTTTCTCTGTTAACTGTATTAGATAGACTTAACATCACGTATATAACCATGGGTTTTTTTAAGGAACTAAAATCCCAATCATGTTTCAAATAATATACCATTCATTTAAATTGGGGGAAAATACCTTCTATATCATACAATCAATATCAAAAAACAAATGAAGAACCTAATACATGAAACCTCATGAAAAATATAAATTTTATATATTTATTCTCTCATCAATGATGTTGATCATATGATAGACAATGATAACTATCTGAATTTGAGATCCCAATACAAATTATCATAGTTAGGAACATCCATTAACACCCAAAACGTGTACTGTACCTATGTAATGATAAATTAACATGATCTCTATGAATTAAAATATTTAGGGTTGTTTAATATAGATGTAAATTTAATTTCTTGATTCTATATATATGGTCATTTTTATAATGTAGATTAAGATAAAAAATTTTATAGTAGAAACATTTCAAGATGTTTTTTATATTTTCCAATTAATATGAGATGTCCATGGAACTTTGTTGAATGCAGGGAGTTTTTCTCTAGGAAATTAAATTTTTTGAATTGTTTTTTCTCGATGCATCATCATCACCTGGTCGAGAAAATCTATATTGAAAAAAAAGTAAACCATGTGAGTAATTTAAGGTGAGGGGGAATGTGTATGTATTTTATAGTTTTCTATAGAATAATTGGGAAACCATGTTAATGGTTGAAAATTCATAGGGAGAGGAAGTGTTTAAGAATTATTTGGAAAACTATATGACAAAAAAATGTGTGGTGTGGCATTGTTTTAGCTAATGAAACACATTTGGTGCATGGTTATTATAAACCATTTGACCAAACTATTTGAGATAGTGTGTCTTGATATATATTGAGCCACATGGGTGGATGATAAATTTTAAAAAAATTGATAACCTTAAAACTATATAAAATATTTTAATAATATGTGAAGAAAACATTTCCCTAATATTTTTTAAAAACCACCCCCTGATTCCTTCCCACTCATTCTTAAAAACTATGTAGTGCTCAAGGGAGATTCTCTTACTCTTCACTCCTTTGAATTCCCTTGAATGTAGGGGTTTTAATGCAGATCCATTGTAGATTGTAGGAGCTATATTAATTTTCAACCTCCAATCATTCACATCTAATTGTCACCTCTGATTTTATGTGATTTTAGCTTATGAAAAATATACTAATTCCATATAAGCATGGTGGAATAAACAAAATCAAATGAATCTTCCATGTTTCCTAGATATAGGACATCCCGTTTTGATGAATTCACACCGTGTCATAACATTTCATTAAAGGTAAATCACCCTATATATATTCATGGTGTCTTCAATTAAATTAGACAAAATCGATGGATAAATAATTGTTGGATGATATTTATTTTTTGGGGGATTATTTTGGGAGTATTGCATAGTCTTTTCATGGGTAGTTTGTCATGGTAGCGTATTTGGAGATGGTCATGTGAGTTTTTTTGAAATTATAGATTTTTAAATAAAATTTAATAATAAATTATAAAATTTTATAACTATTAAAAATTTATGGTTTGTCTTATTATATGAGATTAGAAGAATATGTGAAGCATAGATGAGGATAAGGGGGACTTTAAAAGTGTGAAAATATCATTTAGGATGTATTGGTCCATAAAAATAAATATAAGTTTATCCATATGATTTAGAATGTGATATGTTATTGTGACAACCGGGTCCCAGTGACAGCACAGCCACCCTGCCTTAACATGGCCGTCGGGTCCTGGCCCACCAGGTACCACCAGTTGCCCCCACAGACACGTGGGGCCCACCCCAGGGTCCACCCACATCCCCGAAATCGAATTTCGAGGGCACTGAGGGAACCACATCGCCGGTAATTGCTTAGGAACTCCGGTTCCGGAGTTGCATTATCATGGGTGTGGACGATAAAAAATGTAGAAGTTAATTTATTATTATTCTACAATTTTTATTCTAAGTGTTTAGTTCTTGATGGAAGTTGGGTAACCACCCAACCTCCCTTGGGAGGTTATGAGGGTGGTGGGGCCCACAAGAACCCCACCCCTTCATATCCTCTAACCCCTCTCAACTCCTATTAAATGTTGATAACTTAAGTTTACTTAACTTATGGAACTAATGTGGTGAGTTAAATTTAAGTTTTTGAAATTCAAACCCTTGAATTTTCAAAAGGCTTGTTGTGTTAATAAAATAATAAAGGAGGTTATTTTATTTTGTTGTTAGAGTTTTGCCATTGAGAGGTTTTGGGAAGAGCATCTTCTTCTTCTACGAAGATCGTGAAGAAAACCTCGGACTCCAACGAAGAACATTGTTCTTCAATGAAGAACATCTCCGCCGAAAAACGGGGAGAACTTCTTCCACGAACGCACCTCGACGACAACAGAATCGACGTTCATTCTCCGCGACATCGACCCGCGACGCGACGTCTCTTTCTGCAACGGTTCTTCCGTGACGCCGTTTCCGCGACGCGACTTCCTCCTTCCAAGTCGCCTCTTTCCACGACGGTTTTACCGCGACGTTTTATCTTCGACGAACCTCCGAACAAGCTCCGCTCTTGAAACCAAGGTAGGGGTTTTTATTTTATTTAATTACTTCCGTTCATCATTCTAGTTTGTCGATCTTTGTGGATCTTCGACTAAATGTTATCGTTTAATGAGAGGGGGCCGGACCGCACAAACACAGCTGACCCTCCTCTTTATCCTTGTTGATACTTTGTGGATTGGACGGAATGGCATGGTGTCGTCGCACCACGCACAAAACTCACGGCAAGTACTTCGCGGCGCCGTCGCGCTGCGCCGTGAAGATTGAATAAGGATGCGACGACGTCGCGCCGCGTCGAAGAAACCCGAAGACGTCGTGGCCGGAGCGGGGCCGCGGCGGAAGGGCGTGGTGCCGTCGCACCGCGCCGGATGACAAGGGCCGCGGCTGGTTCCGGGCCGCGGCTAGTTCCGGGCCGCGGCGGAGCAAGGTGACCGGCGGCCGGACCGGGCCGCCGGCGTCGGAGCTGGAAGGGGACCGGTCGTCGCCGGTCCCGTTGAGTAGGAACCGGCCGGCCAGGTCGGGCCGGCCGGACAGGGAGGATCTGGGGGAAATAATTCCCCCGGCCGGACATCAAAGCGGCCCCAATTAAGGGGCCACAGTTAGAGAAAACCGGGGGGGGGGCACCCCCCCCCCCCCCCCCCCAGAGCCAAAACGGCTCAGCCGTTTTGGCTGAGCACCGTCCAGTGCGTGGGTCGCCGGTCTGGGCCGACCCGGTTCGGGCCGACCGGGGGGTCTCGGGCCGGGTCGGTCCGGGCCCGAAACCCCCGTTTTCGGACCGTTTGGGTTCAATTTCCCATAACTCGGGCTTCGGACCCCCAATCGATGCGTCGTCAGCGGCAACACAATCCCTGGAATGAGACGTTCGTTTTGGTATATCGCACTCAAGGTTTTAGAATACTTTGAGTTCGGTCGGGTTTGTTCGTACACGAAACCAACAGGGCCCTCATAGCGGAAATGCTCATATCTTGAGCTTCGGATGTCCATTTGACGAACCGTCAACTATGTTGGTTATCTCTTAGTGAGACGTGTCTTTTGGCTTACTCCGCCCGAGGTTTGGACACAGGTGGAGTACGGTCGGGTTGGTTTTTCCTTAAAAACCAACCAGGCCCCTGGGACGAAAAAGCCGATAACTCTCAGACCGGGCGTCCGATTAACGCGACGTCTGCGACATTGAGTTCCTGTTGATGATACGAAACTTTTGAATACATCAAATCTGGACTATGTGTCAGTTGATGTATCATCCTCTCGGCTCGTGGAGCGGACCCTCTCGAAGGAGCTTGCTGTGTGCGGGAACCCTAGAGCTGGCTGCGACTGCTACTGTGATGATGACAATTGTAAAGAGATCCTTAGTGGATTCGATATCAACGACTACAACACTCAGCGATCCTTTGCGGGTCAGAGCTACTGATCCTGTGTGGGTCTGATCCTGTGTGGGTCAGCGCTCAGCGGTCCTGTGTGGGCCAGCGCCTACAGGTCATGTGTGGGCCCGATCCTATGTGGGTCTTTGCGAGGGTTAGTTACCTATCGATCCTTTGTGGGTCAGATCCATTGTAGGTCATTGCGGGGGTTAGTATCTATCGATCCTTTGTGGGTTAGACGACATAGATGGATCAGTGATCATCTCTATCGTCATTCGAAGAAGTATACATGTGTGAGATGAAACCCTGTTTGCTTTCCTTTGTGGACAGTGTTGTGCTATCCTGTGTGGATTTACATTTTGCTTTCCTGTGTGGACTGGGTTGTACTTGAGCTCAGATGTTGGAGCCGAGCGTGAATTGATGAATTAGGTATATGTATGGGCATATACCTAAGCAGTGTCAAATGTTACTTCATGATTGTATCTTTCCTTTGTGGTTTATCATTTGTGGATTTTGGGAGACCTTCGGGGGTCTCGGGGTCCCTACTGAGTAGATTATACTCGCCCTTGCACGGGCTATGCCCACACTACGTTGTGTTGGTTGCAGATGACGGACAACGCTAATCATGGTGGAGGCTTGCGGAGCATGATGGTACCTGGAGGTGGACCACTAGGCGGGACGTACTCGGAGCGGTCGGCTGGACCCGAGGAGTAGTGGAGGCTTTCTGTACCCACCCTTCAGGTGGGACATCCAGAGGACGGCTCGACACTACAACTTTACTTTTCAGTTGCTGTTTTTCCACTTTCAGTTGTACTTTATAGTTGGTCTTGTATTTCCGGCCCCCTTTACTTTTCCGCACATACTGTTGTACCAGCTTTTACATAGTGTTTACTTTTTCCGCTTTCTTACTCTGTGGTACTTGTTTACATTACAAAGGCAATGCCTTCCCTGTTTACTGGGATTTATGCCTTGGTTCTTGTCGCCATCCCCTAGCCTATGGATGGCGGGCTTGGGGTAGTCACGGCATGGGCCCCGAGGACGGGTCGTGAAAAATTGGTATCATAGGAGTTCGGTTCTACCGCGAACTCTGATCTTTTCTATGTGAAGAAATAGTGTTTAGCATATTCAGTGTGGTTATCCGTCTAGGGAGTCCAGTGTTGGTGCAGCAGCTGACTTATCCGTAAAACAGGACCCTGAATTCTGATTTCCGACTTAATGAACGAAAACATTGATTGCATGTGTGTTTCAAGTTTTCTTTGTGATTACTTTGTATTAGCTCACTAGGTATATTGTTCTAACCATGTCACACCTATTTCCTTTTCAGGATGGCCCCACGACGGCAGCCATCTAGAGTTCCGTGAGTTGAGCATGACGACATCCCACCGAGCGACGAGCCCTCGGTGTAGGGCCCTTTGTCAGCAGTGGCACCGGTGGTAGCTCTACCCGCCGAGCCACCGATGCTTCTAGCCCCAGCCGCTGACGATGCACGTCGCCTCAGTGCACTACATGAGTTCCAGCGCCAGCGACCGCCCAGGTTCCGTGGGGAGACGGACCCCCATGCAGACGAGGACTGGCTGGAGGCAGTGGTACGAGTTTTCAGGCTAGTGAGGACACCATCAGACCTCATGGTGATCCTCACAGCGAGCCTACTACACGCAGCAGCTGGACGATGGTGGAGCTTGATGCTCAAGGTGCATGATGAGGCATCTCTCCTCTGGACAGACTTTGAGGGCCTCTTCTGCTCAGAGTTCGTCCCGGCCACCCTCCGTGTGGTGTGCATCCCGGAGCATCTTCAGCTGCGGCAGGGCAGCATGACGATCGCCCATTACTCGGCGAGATTTACCGATCTCTCGCGCTACTCGACCAACATGGTACAGGACCCATTATTCCGGGCCCGGACCTTTGAGCAAGGATTGAGACATGAGGTCAGGGCATCACTGATCTCCCTCAGCATTACGACTCAGGTAGGAGAACTAGAGCGAGCTCTTTTGATCGAGAACTTCCTTGGTGAGCCTTCATCAGTAGAGAGACCTACTACAGGGCAGCAGGTAGCAGAGTCTTCCGCAGTAGGCAGCCGACAGATGACTCAGTTGTCCAGGAAGACCAGACCCTCTCGCAGACGGCCTCAGGACACTGGCACAGTAGTGTGGGGCACACAGCGTGGAGCCAGTCTTTCGAGAGGCAGGCAGTGCTACACATGCGGCGGACAAGGTCACATGGCTCGTGACTACCCGACCCATCGTGCCGAGGAGCAGCAGACAGTTGAGGGACCACCCAGGCAGAGGCAGAGGGTCGACCGTGGTGGTCCGAAGGGAGGACGCGGAGGTGGCAGAGGAGCTGGCTGAGCAGCAGGTGGTGTGCGACGCTTTGAGGCTCTACCACCACCACCACCAGGAGGTCCACCCCGGCCACAGGGAGCTGGCGGGCAGAGATAGGCACAGCTCCAGGCAGCAGAGGCCTATGACCACGGCCCGCCCGAGATGATTCAAGGTACTATCTATTTCTATTCCACCCTTACTGTAGTTCTTATAGACACAGGAGCGAGTCACTCATTCATAGCTGCTTCCCTTGTTCGGAGCTCGAAGATTCCGACAGAGCCGTTGGATCGATCCTTACGGGTAGAGACTCCTACGGGAGCAGACTCGACGATTACGCATTGGTTCCGGCAGTGTGAGCTTACTCTAGGAGGCGAGAGCTTCGGCTGGGATCTTCTTGTAGCAGCGTCAAGGCCTTACGACGTCATCTGGAGCATGGATTGGTTATCTACAGTCCATGCACAGATTGATTGTATTAGGCGCAAGGTGCGATGTGTACGCACCGACGAGAGTAGGTTCACCTTCACCGGTGAGAAGGGTGCCTTCGCAGCACAGGATGGACTTCTGCAGAGGAGAGGATAGCCCATCACTCATCAGTTGGCTAGCCTCATCCTAGGAGCAGTTGATGTGCGGAGTCCTGGTTTTCCTGCAGTGGTGGATCAGTATGATGATGTTTTCCCCGACGACGTTCCAGGGCTACCTCCTCGCAGAGAGGTAGACTTTTATATTGACATGTACCCCGGGACAGCCCCGATATCGACTCCAGCATATCGGATGGCCCCCGCCGAGCTTCGAGAGCTGCGGGTACAGTTGGAGGACTTGCAGGGCAAGGGATTCATCTGACCCAGTGTTTCACCCTGGGCTTCCACGATATTATTCGCCAAGAAGGTGGACGGGAGCTTGCGACTTTGTGTCGACTATCGTCACCTGAACCAGGTGACAGTGAGGAAAAAGTATCCGCTACCGAGGATTGATGACCTCTTCGATCAGCTCAAGGGATCACAATGGTTCTCGAAGATATACCTCAGGTCATGCTATCATCAGCTCAGAGTTCGAGACGAGGACGTGCAGAAGACGACCTTCAGATGTCGGTATGGGCACTATGAGTTCTAGGTTATGCCTTTCGGCGTAACCAATGCTCCAGCAGTGTTCATGGCCCTCATGAACAGGATCTTCCAGCCATACCTCGATTGATTTATCATGGTCTTCATCGACGACATTTTGATATACTCGATGACTGAGGAGGAGGATGCCTACCACTTGCGGGTTGTACTAGACACACTACCAGAGCACCAGCTTTATGGTAAGCTCTCTAAGTGCCAGTTCTGGATACGTGAGGTCCACTTCTTGGGACATGTCATTTCTGAGGCGGGAGTTGCAGTGGATCCTGCAACGATCGAGGCAGTGCTAGCTTGGGAGCCACCCAGGAGTGTGACGGAGGTGCGAAGTTTCTTGGGAATAGCGGGATACTACCGAAGATTCGTACCAGACTTCTCCAGAGTTGCGACACCACTCTCAGCTTTGACGAAGAAGGGGAAACCCTTCGTGTGGTCAGACAGATGTCAGCAGAGCTTCCAGGAGCTGAGACAGAGATTGACCAGTGCACCTATCTTGAGGTTTCCTGAGGAGAGAGTAGGGTACGTAGTCTACTGCGATGCATCAGGGACCAGACTCGGTTGTGTCCAGATGAAAGAGCGGGCAGTGATCGCCTATGGATCACATCAGTTGAGGCCGCATGAGCAGATCTACGCTACCCATGACCTGGAGTTAGAAGCAGTGGTCTTCGCTCTGAAGACAAGGCGACACTATCTGATAGGCGAGCGCTTTACAGTGTTTTCTGACCATCAGAGTCTCAGATACATCTTCTCTCAGAAGGATCTAAATCTGAGACAACGGCGGTGGCTCGAGTTCCTCCAGGACTATGACTTTGAGATATTCTATACTCCTGGGATGGGGAACGTGGTAGCCGATGCTCTCAGTAGGAGGAAGGGCATTCAGCTACTTGAGGAGGCGACAGAGCAGCTAGCCTCTTTGCAGATATCCTTCGTGGATAGAGATGGAGCGGCCTTCCTTCAGTCTCGCACAGTCACTCCTCCACTACTGCAGTAGGTCATAGAGGCACAGTGTGGGGTCCCTGACTGTGATACACGGCGTGCACAGATATCCTCAGGACAGGCACCTGATGGCTTCTCCTTTGGAGCAGAGCACGACATCCTTCTCAGAGAACGTACCTTGGTACCAGTTGCTTTACGGGAGGAAGTGCTGAGAGAGTTTCAAACTTCTCCCTTAGAGGTACATCCCGGAGTGGCGAAGATGTACCAGGATCTCAAATGACAGCACTGGTGGCAGGCATGAAGAATGTTGTGGTAGAGTTCGTTTCACAATGCCTCACCTGCCAGCAGGTGAAGGCAGAGCATCAGGTACCAGCAGGTTTGGTATAGCCCTTGGAGGTTCTAGAGTGGAAGTGGGACGGGATATCTATGGACTTCATGACTGTAGTTCCATGAACTTCCAAAGGTAACGACTCCATCTGGGTGATTGTCGACCAACTCACCAAGTCGTCACACTTTTTACCAATAAGAGAGCAGGGCTTAGTGGAGAGATTGGGATGAATTTACGTTCAGGAGATTGTACGGCTTCACGGTGTGCCATCATCTATCGTCTACGATCGAGATGCTCGATTTACTTCTCGGCTATGGAAGGGATTACAGGAGGCATTCAGGACATAGCTACGTCTGAGCACAACCTTTCACCCTCAGACGAATGGTCAGATGGAGAGGACCATTCAGACTCTCGAAGACATGCTCCGCGCATGCATCCTCGACTTTGGTCGCAGCTGGGAGGACCACCTACCCTTGGTAGAGTTCGCGTACAACAACAGATACAACTCCACCATCGGGATGGCACCATACGAGGCATTGTACGACCGACCTTGTAGATCTCCTTTGTGCTGGACAGACCCTGGGGAGTCAGCACTTGTGGGACCGAAGATGGTTCAGGCCACGACAGAGAAGGTCCAGGTCATCCAGGAGAAGATGAGGACAGCACTGAGCCGGCAGAAGTCTTATGCTGACAGGAGGCGGAGGTCACTATAGTTCGAGGATGGAGACCACGTCTTTTTGTGTGTCTCTCCTCGACGTGGATTACAGAGATTTGGACGAGGTGGAAAATTGTCTCCACGCTTCATCGGACCATTCCAGGTCCTCATCAGGATTGGAGAGGTGGCTTATCGCCTGTCTCTACCACCTCAGTTGCACCGGGTGCACGACGTCTTCCACGTATCACAACTGAGGTGATACGTGCATGACCCGACGCACATCATTGACCATGGGGAGAAAGACGGTGATGATGGGGCGACTTTTGCAGAGGTCCCGGTGGAGATCGAGGATCGACAGGAGCGGGTCCTACGTGGAAGGTCGATTCCTCTAGTGCGCATCAGATGGCAGCACGGGAACCTCCAGGAGAGCACTTGGGAGCCAGAGGCTCAAATTCATGCTCAGTACCCTCATTTATTTATTTAGTTATGATGTATCTTTACGTGGATGTAAATCCCTGAGGTGGGAGTAATGTAAAGACCCGTAAAATTCAATGGAAATTTTTTTCTTAATTTTATATAAAATTTTACAAGAACACGGTTTCAGACGGCACTTGATTCTGAGGCCCGGAGTGCCCTGCTTTTCTACCTGAAGATTAGCTCGGGTACATTCAGTGAACAAACGAGCGGGAATTTCTAACTTTTGAACCAATGCCCGGAATCGAATTCCGAGTGCACCAATGGAACCGCTGCGCCGGTAATTGCTTAGGAACTCCTATTCCGGAGTTGCATTATCATGGTTGTGGATGATAAAAATTGTGGAAGTTAATTTATTATTATTCATCAATTTTTATTCTAAGTGTTTAGTTCTTGATGTATGTTGGGTAACCACTCAACCTCCCTTGGGAGGTTATGAGGGTGGTGGGGCCCACATGAACCCCACCCCTTCATATCCTCTAACCCCTCTCGACTCCCATTAAATGTTGATAACATAAGTTTACTTAAATTATGGAATTAATGTGGTGAGTTAAATGTATGTTTTTGAAATTAAAACCCTTGAATTTTCAAAAGGATTGTTGTGTTAATAAAATAAGAAAGGAGATTATTTTATTTTGTTGTTAGAGTTTTGTCGTTGAGAGGTTTTGGGAAGAGCATCTTCTTCTTCGACGAAGATCGTGAAGAACACCTCGGACTCCGACGAAGAACACCATTCTTCAACGAAGAACATCTCCGCCGAAGAACATGGAGAACTTCTTCCACGACTTTCTTCTTCCACGACGTTTCCTCTTCGGATGCACCTCGACGACAACGGAATCGACGTTCGTTCTCCGCGACATCGACCCGCGACGCGACGTCTCTTTCCGCAACGGTTCTTCCGCGACGCCGTTTCCGCAATGCGACTTCCTCCTTCCAAGTTTCCTCTTTCCGCGACGGTCTTATCGCGATGTTTTCTCTTCGACGAACCTCCGAAGAAGCTCCACTCTTGAAACCAAGGTTGGGGTTTTTATTTTATTTAATTACTTCTGTTCATGATTCTAGTTTGTCGATCTTCGTGGATCTTTTACAAAATGTTATCGTTTAACGAGAGGGGGCCAGACCGCACAAACACGGACGACCCTCCTCTTTATCCTTATTGATACTTTGTGTATTGGACGGAATGGTGTGGTGTCGTCGCACCACGCGCAAAACGCATGGCAAGTACTTCGCGGCGCCATCGCGCCGCGCCGTGATGACTGAATAAGGACATGAAGCCGTCGCGCCGTGCCGTGAAGATTGAATAAGGACGCGACACCGTCGCTCCGCGTCGAAGAAAACCAAAGACGTCGCGACCGGAGCGGGGCCGCGGTGGAGGGGTGCGGTGTCGTCGCATCGCTCCGGACGACAAGGGCTGCGACCGGTTCCGGGCCGCGGCGGAGCAAGGTGACCGGCGGCCGGACTGGGCCGCCGGCGTCGAAGCTGGAAGGGGTCCAGCCATCGCCGGTATTGTTGAGCAGGAACCGGCCGGCCAGGTCGGGCTGGCCGGACAGGGAGGAGCCGGGGGAATTCATTCCCCCGGCCGAACATCAAAGCGTCCCCAATTAAGGGGTCGCGGTTACAGAAAACCAGGGGGCAGCCCCCCCCCCCCCCCCCCCCCCCCGCGCGAGCCAAAACGGCTCGACCGTTTTGGCCGAGCACCATCCAGCGCGCCCAGCGCGCGGGTCACCGATCCGGGCCACCGGGCAGGGCCACGCCCAGGCCTGGTCAGGCCGTGCCTGCCGAGCCAGGCCGCGCTGGGCCGACCCGGACCCGGGGTGGGTCGACCCGGTTCGGGTCGGGTCGGTCCGGGCCCAAAACCCTCGTTTTCGGATGGTTTGGGTTAAATTGCCCATAACTCGGGCTTCGGACCTCCGATCGACATTCTGTCAGCGGAAACACGATCCTTGGAAAGAGATGGTCGTTTCGGTATATCACACTCAAGGTTTCGGAATATTTTGAGTTCGGCTGGGTTGGTTCGTACACGAAACCAACCGGGCCCTCGGAGCGGAAACACTCATATCTTGAGCTTCAGATGTCCGTTTGACATACCGTCAAATATGTTGGTTTTCTCTTAGTGAGACGGATCTTTTGGATTACTCCGCCCGAGGTTTGGACGCAGGTGGTGTACGGTCGGGTTGGTTTTTCCTTAAAAACCAACCGTGCCCCTGGGACGAAAAAGCCAATAACTCTCAGACCGGGCGTCCGATTGACGCGCCGTCTGCGACGTTGAGTTCCTATTGACGATACAGAACTTTTGGATACATCAACTTTGGACTATGTGTCAGTTTATGTATCATCCTCTCGGCTCATGGAGTGGACCCTCCTGAACGAGCGTGCTGTGTGCGGGAACCCTAGAGCTGGCTGCAACTGCTACTGTGACGACGACGACTGTACAAAGATCCTCAGTGGATTCGATGGCAACGACTACAGCACTCAGCGATCCTTTGTGGGTCAGTGCTACCGATCATGTGTGGGTCCGATCCTGTGTGGGTCAGTGCTCAGTGGTCCTATGTGGGCCAGTGCCTACAGGTCCTGTGTGGGCCCGATCCTGTGTGGCTCTTTGCGGGGGTTAGTTACCTATCGATCCTTTGTGGGTCAGATCCTTTGTGGGTCATTTCGGGAGTTAGTACCTATCGATCCTTTGTGGGTCCAACGGCTTAGATGGATCAGTGATCATCTCTCTCGTCATTTGATGAAGTATACCTGTGTGAGCTGAATCCTTGTTTGCTTTCCTTTGTGGACTGTGTTGTGCTATCCTGTGTGGATTTACGTTTTGCTTTCCTATGTGGACTGGGTTGTACTTGAGATCGGATGTTGGAGCCGAGCGTGAATTGATGACTTAAGTATATGTATGGGCATATACCTAAGCAGTGTCAGATGTTACATCATGATTGTATATTTACTTTGTGGTTTATCCTTTTTGGATTTTGGGAGACCTTCGGGGGTCTCAGGGTCCCTACTGAGTAGCTTATACTCACCCCTGCACGGGCTATGCCCGCACTACGTTGTGTTGGTTGCAGACGACAGACAGCGCTGATCGTGGTGGAGGCTTGCGGAGCAGGACAGTACCTGGAGGTGGACCACTGGGCGGGACGTACTCGGAGCGGTCGGCTGGACCCGAGGAGCAGTGGGGGCTTTCTGTACCCACCCTTCAGGTGGAACATCCAGAGGACGGCTCGACGCTGCGGCTTTACTTTTTTGTTGCAGTTTTTCCCCTTTCAGTTGTACTTTACAGTTGGGCTTGTATTTCTGGCCCCCTTTACTTTTCCGAACATACTGTTGTACCAACTTTTACTTAGTGTTTACTTTTTCCGCTTGCTTACTCTGTGGTGCTTGTTTACTTTTCAAAGGCAATGCCTTCCCTTTTTACCGAGATTTACGCCTTGGTGCTAGTCGCCAGCCCCTGTCCTATGGAAGGCGGGCTTGGGGTAGTCACAGCACGGGCCCCGAGGACGGGTCGTGATAGTTATGTCTATATATATATTCAATTGAATATTAATTAAATATACTAATTGGTAATGTCTATGGCTATTATAGACATTTCCAGGGCCATATAGCCCCTTTTAGAATATTTGAGGTATCGATTTTGATTGAATTATGGATTGATTTTGAATTCCATTATTGAGAGATGGGGACCATACTGGGGTAAAAAATAAATCAAATTAAAATAGGGATTATAAGGTATAACTTCTTAGTTCCCTTTAGTTGGTGCGAGTGATGAACTATGAGTCGTTATTTGAGTACACCATGATGTATTGAGTGATTTTTTAGATCATTCAATAATGATTTTCAGTGATAGGGGAGTGTTTTTATTAAATATTTTGAAGACATACATGACATAAATAATAAATAAATATAATGATAGAAATAATACATCAAAAAAAATTCAGAACCCATAGTCTAAAAGTAATACTTTCATGGGGAGTAGCTGCATAAATAAAATATTTTACAACACATAAAAACACTTCTCCATAATCATTATCATCCACAACTATTTTATAAATATCACATTATACGACCTCCTTCAAGACCTAGGGATTGTAAGAATAATAAATCAATGAGAAAGAATTCCATTTCTAGTAAAATCCATATCATAATGATTTAGATCATTTTCATGATGGAGAATATGAGGAAAGCATAAATATGATAATAACAGATCTTAAGACCATAGATAAATATCAAGGGATATTTTATAGTAACATAATATTATAAAATCATCCTTCATAAACCATAAAATTTAAAAGGTATCTCAAAACACAATTTAATAATCAAAAACCACGTTACCATGGTATATATGTGAAGAGTAATTTTGAAATAAAGATGGAATAATCATGAAAAAGGGAATTTCATCGAAATAAATTCATACTGAATATATGTAATATCTTGATATATAACCATGTTATGTGTAACAATGATAAGGATTGAAATTCTTGTGGATATTTTATTCAAAATCATTTTCACACAAGAACATGTGAACAATGATGCCTTCCGGTTATCCACATAATATTCTTATAAAAATCGATGAAATATAAAGAAAAATAATTTCATTTATTATTAGTTTTTTTAGATAAATACTATAGTGTTATGTTAATTATAAATTATATAAGATTTTTTTATCAGTCCAATGGAAAAGTATTAATTTCTAACCATATTTTCATATATTATTTGGTTTTATAACGATAAAAAAATTTCAAAATTTTAATTTTAATTAATAGAATAATAATTATATTAATAATTTATATTTAAGTTAATATAATTTTGTTTATTTTCAACAAACATTGTATTTTCAATGAATAATGAAAAATAATAATTTTAATAGATTTTTTTTTAATTTTTTACAACGTGAATATATATATTTGAACCATTTTAAATTTTAATTATTTTTTTCAATTATATTAATTCAATTATATTATTTTAAATGGAAAATATTATTAAATTTAGTTTATAATATTATATACTTAAAAATTTCATTTTATTGAAAACCCTTTTTTCATCGTGTTTTTTTGGTTTTATTTGAAATTAAATTCTTCCACTTATTTTCATTGAATTTCCTAAAATAGACTATATATTTTCTATTATATGTTTTCTATTTAAAAAATATGACCCTTTTATTTTTATTTATAATGAATTTTAACCATAGTAATTTATTCTACCACGATAAAGGGAAAACTGTATAATTATGTGTAAAAATTATAATGATAATTACATGAAAATGGCCTTAAACATTATCCAATATTATTTAAATTTGTATTTTTTTCCATAATAATAAAAAATTCAGATATATGGAATTTTTCACATTTTAATGTATTTTCATCTTTTAAAAAATTTTATTTAATGAAAAGTAATAAACATCACCCTCTTGTTTTTTAAAATATAATAATTTTTAGAATATGATATCTAGTTGATATGATCAATTATAAATTTTATTCTTGAATATAAAGTTTTTACCTTCATCCTAATAATTTATTTATATTTTATAGTGAAAACATAATTACCATAAAATATTACACAATGATGATGCATAAATTATAAAATAAAAGAAAAAAGTAAAATAAGCTATATTAAGAATATTGAAAGAAATATAATCTGAGATAATTAATTTTATACATTAATTTAAATAACTAATATAATAGTTTACAGTTGTAATTTATTATTTTCCATTAATTTTATTTGTTTTCTTAATGTGGTTAAAGTTAATTTAATGAATAATTCTAAAAACTGATATTAACTTTAGTATATAAAAACTTATTTTTCAGTTAGTGATAAAAATGTATAAATTTTTTATTTGGACATCAAATAAGAATCTGTTTGATAATATGAATCATTATGCATTTTTTGTCTATTTTTTCATTTATACTAACCCTCTTGACCCTCAACGTGTAAAATTATTTATTGTCCCGATTAGTGTAAAAGGATTTAATGAGGATTTAAAACAAAAAAACCTATAAAATCATAGTAATGACATTAATAAATTTTTAATTATGTTATTTCAATATATACTCCCCTTTTATTATATATAAATTATTTTCTATCAATTTTAAATTGAAAATTAATTTATATTGACAATATATTTTGAGAAATTCCTAGATTTACTAATAATTTTCTTTTAAAAGGTAAAATTATATTCCATTTATTTGACACATCAAAACCCATTTGGTTTAGAATCTATCATCCCAATAATAATTATAGCGACCAAGCCATGTTCTGGATGACTTATTTTGGGTAGAATCCTAACCATAGAGATCATATGCTATTAATAAAAGAATTTTGTTTGAAGAAGAGGTGTCATTCTTAGCCAAGAATTTCAGTTTTATTTTTTCATCCACATCATTGAAATCTTTGTAAAGTATTATTGTATAATAAAACTATATATTCAATGTAAATATGTGATTTTACTTTAATTAAAATACCTATATCCACATATGCTTCAATAAAATCCAAAAATAAACCATCATTTGTGTGTTTCGTGGACAACCACCTCACAAACCTATTTAATTTGTTTTCTATCATCGTCTCCATTTATGGTTATAATGATATAATTAATATATAAATATAATTCATTAAATTTTTCTCATAGTAATAATTTATTATTTTTTCTAGTTTCTTACATCTCCATTCATAGAAAAATGATAACACAATTCGTGTATACGGGTGGAATACCACCTCAATGAACATATGTCATTCAGTTTTATTCACCGAATCAAATAGATAATATATATATATAATATTATAATTATTAAATAATAATAATTTTAAAAATGTAATGTAATACTTACCGTATTTTAATAATTATCATCTTAATATGGAAAAGTTACGCAATTGTGTGTATGGTCTACCATCCCAATGACTGTAACAAAGTTCATTTTTTACTTAACTTCATCAGTTATTAGTTTTAAAATTATAATTTCTGTTTAAAAATTATTATTATTTTATTATTATTATTCTATATATGAGGTAATAATTAACACTTTGTTCATATACAACCTACCAAATTTATTTTGGACTTGTTAACTGAATATAATCAAAACAATAGACATAAACACAAATAAATAATTATTTTTATATGATATGTTAAAAAATAAAATTAAGGTACTGAAAAACAAGAATCATTTTCTCAAAATAGTAAATAAGTAAAAATTAGTTTATTATTATAGAATATAAAAACTTACAGGATACTTTTGGCTTTATTTAAAAGACACATTAACTAAAAAACCTTGTTGTTAATGTTATAATGATTTTTTTTCAAAATATATATCTTATATATTAATGATTTCAAAATTATTTCTTGAATTTATATATATGCACATTAAATAACTATAAAAAATTTAATGCCTCCTTCTTTAAATGGTTTTCAAAAAAGGAATATTTTTAAAAAATGATATAAATTCCTTACGAAGGAAAAAATGAATGTTATAATTTTACAAATATGGTGACAGAAAAAGATCCCACCAAAAAAACAGTATTTGAAAATTTTATTCCATTAAGATATTTATTTTTCTCTCAAATAAATACCATATTTCAATTTATATATATATTTTTGAATTGAAAATATTCTTCCAAAAAGAATATGGTATTTTTATATCAGAAAGTGTTATTCAAAAAGGATTAAAAGATGTTTTCAATTGTTTTATTCATGATATGATCCTTGAAAATTGTTTATGATGGATAGAGACCCATTATAGCTCATAGGATACCCTAATGTGACTTATATTATGAGTGATGATAGTTATATCTTTAATGAATTAGGTAATGATTATGATCATTAGAGAATTATAATATAAGACATCTATATAGTTATTCATATTTTAGGTTTTTTTGTATGGGTTTTAATATAATGATCTCTTAAGAAACTTATTTGAATTTTCTATTCATGGAAATGATTTTTTATTGAAATTTTATGATATTTAAATGTAATATAATTATATTTACAAAGGATAAATCCTGATATTTTTTGATAAAAAAGAATGTTTTTAGGAAAATTATTTTCATGGGTTTGTATGTTTATTACATGAATAGAATATATCTTTTCATTATGTTCATAAAAAACATTCATGTTCTCATACCATGTTTTAAAATGTTTATGGTTGGTATTATGTATGATTAAGTATAAGGATGTAGGTAAGCTCAAATTTTTTAATATATTTCATTAAAAGAAAACTTGTTTCTTATTAAAATATTTTATGGGAAAAATGGATAATGAGTATATTTGTCCAATAATTAACAGATGGGATTGTTATATAATATTTATGAACTATGCCCCAAAAAATAAAAACATAAATGTAATTTGGCAATAAAAAAATGATAATTCTAATTTATTCTCGTTAGATTATGAATTGTTCCTGGAGTGGTCCTTATAGTTGCTTTTATAGAAATGGTTTAAAAAAATTATGGGCTATTATAATGTTAATAGAACTCCCTTAAATTATTATACCTAATGGTTAAGGTAAAATGATATATCATTTTCATATTACTATTTTTCATCATATAAACAATGTTTTTTCAGGATGGGTTTCCATATAGGAAACAAGGGGCTATTGTAGGAAGGCACGAAGAGGATTAAATCCATACAAATCTCTCACATGGAATGGTTTGAGTTGCAAATGAGTAGTTTTTTTCTCAAATCGATTAGTCGAAAGAATCTATAAATATTATTATATTCCATGATAGGGGGTAGAAATATTTATAATATATGAACATGATTATAGTAAATCATTTTATGACACAACATTATCAAGAATTTAGTGGATCCTCTCACCAAGTGATAGCTAGTGGATAAATAACTTTTACGGAAAAGATATTTGTTCTCAAGGGTATCCAGAACATCAAAATTTTAATGTTTCCACTTAATGTTTTAAATATTATGTTGATAATTATTTTTCTTTTGTTATGAATACCAAATATATAGATCAACATGATTACACGGAATTTTATTAATTTAAGAATATATTCCTTACAAAATAGTTCAATAAGGTTGTTACACTCAGTATGGAGAAACATTCATCGAATTATTGAAACCGAATAAAATTTTTAAAGCACTATAAATTAGAAAATTTTACATTATTGTAAAGGTATAATTTATCTACGATCTTGATAGAATGTTTAATCTAATTTGCTGGAAGTTGAGATAATAATATCAATGGGAATTAGCATTTTTTGAATTCAAATGTTATGAGAAAAATTATTGGTGTGATGTGAATGTTGAATTGGAGTTCTCTGATGATGAAGTATTCCATGAATATAATGATAAAAATGGTTTCGATGGATGAAAATGAGGATTATTCATCAATAAAATCTATAGATAAGAAAATTATATTCTCATCATGTGATATGTTTTGTAAAAATATTCATTTGGAATGATGGAAAAAATTTGGATGCATTTATAGTCATGGTAAATTTGGTCATAGGGCTCGTGACTGCAATGAAGATTGTCTTGAACATTAAATTAATGGAGTAACTAATAGCCATCAATAATTGTGATTTATTAGTTTCAATTATTTGGGTAATTGTGAAAACATGTGTCTAATTTTTTTTAGTCATGAATGAAATCATCAGGATAAAATGTTTAATGGTGTGTCAAAATATTTTTCTACTATTATAATTGATTTGTAGACATATATTAATATTTTGAAATCAATTTTAATGAACTATTTGAATTATTCCAATACACTTTGGATTATGGATCATTATATTAACTCATTTATGATAAATTTCCATGTAAATTCGGAATATTATCTCGTGAATGTACGATAGAACTTTTTGTGAAAGCATTAGGTTGCAATATTAAAGAATATAATCATATTGATTGTAATATATGATATGGTATTTTTTAAAAAATATTATTAAACTACACATGGTGGTATTTTATATTATATTGGGGATGGAATGACCTTTTTATTATCATGCTAATATTGATTGCAGATCCATGAAATATTTTGTCCTTAATTTTATATCTATTTTTACCTATCATGATGCTATGAAATTGATTAGATATGGAAGTGAATGTTACAATGAACATTTATTGTAATGGAATGAAATAATTCAAATTAGGTATTTTGTAGTAGTGATATAATATATTTAATTTTTTTCGCTAGAAACTGAACGATAATGTTATTCACCAGGAGGTTGAGGTCACCTTTGAACTAGTTCGAGATGTTTTCCAATTTCAAAAATCCTCTTATCAAACTGACCTAGTAGAATTTTAAAATTTTAAAAAATCAATTATAAGAGTTTATAGATAATGGAATAATTTACCATATCACTGATCCCCTGGGTGCTCCAATTTTTTATAAGAAAAATTCTTATATGAGACATTTAATTTATTATAGATCAATCAATAAAATCACTATTATAAACAAGTACAATATTCCTTTTATTGATTAATGTTTTGATTAAATCCATAGAGTTCATTATGTTTTGAAGGTTGATATGAGGTTAGGGCACTATATATTTAAGTTTAAGGGGGGATATATTATTGAGTATATGTTTCAAACTAGCAATAGATATGATGGGTATATATTTATTCCTTTATCTAGTGCAGAAGTTATATTTATGGATCTTATGATGAGAGTCATCCATGAATTCATTAATAAGTTCATAGTTGTGGTTTTTATTATATATTTCTATATTTCAAATCCCTGAAGATCATGAGAGAATCCTTGTAAATGATTTAAAAAAAACTTTAAACTAAAATAGTCATCTTATAAAATTTAGTAAGTGTGAATTATGGTTGTCAAATTTTTTTTCTATTGGTCACATTGTTTATAATGATGGTATAAATATTTACAATTATAAACAAATGTTTTAAAAGAGTTGAAAAGATGTAATAGTTCCAAGATATTTATAGTTTTCTAGGTTTAGTAGGTTACTACTAGATATTTTTTGAATCCTTTTCTTGGTTGTCTCACCCACAGACTATGTTAACTCAAAATAGATTTAAATCCATTTAGATAAAATAATTTTATGATTATTTAAAGAAACTAAAATGATGATTTGTTAATTATATATAATTTGAATTTTCTTCTAGAGATTGTAAATATTTCATCAACCTTGACACATTGTTGAAGGTAATTTTTTTCTTTAAAATACAGAATGATTAGGTAATTGATTAAGATTAATAAAAATTAATTCTTCATTAGTAAAATTATCATACTCATGATATTAATTATCTTTTATGTGATTAACCTAAAAAAATCATCCCTAATTTATATATTATACATTTATGAAATATAGAATTATCATAAATTTTTGGGGAATATGGTCACCTAGATATAGTTGAACATCAGATAAGGAAGATGGATTAAAATGATTTAGGATTATGACTGCATGATTCATTATCAAACATAAAAATAAAACAATGTAGCTGATGCATTGAGTTTGGAAAACAATGATATGATAACTATGTTATGTTTAGAACAACTCCATTTGGGTTAATTATTTTATGAATTTTATAATTTATATTTTTTGATGTTGAAACATCCACTATTTTGTTTCAGGTGTCAATAAAATCACGTCTTTATAAAAGAATTAAAAATCTTCAAATAGAAGATTGTCTATCAAAAGAAATGTTGATATTATTCAATAAGGGTGTGTTATTAGTATTTAATATTGATGAATGAGTTTTTATAATTTTAATGTGATTTTGTGTTTCTTATTATTCAATGTTGAACCCATATTTTAGGAAATAAGCTCATAGTTACCCATTTCATATTAATCAATTCATTTCTAAAATATACTTTGACCTTCAAGAGTATTACTAGTAGGATAGTATGAAATGAAATATTGTTGAATTTACATTGAAATGATTTAGTTTATGAGAAGAGGAAGAGGAATGAAAATTATTAAAACATATTCTGCATCCCTTTAAAGAGACAGAGTTGAACTGGAAAAAAGAATCCAGGAATATCATTTTGAGTTTTCAAATAAATGCTCATGGTAATAATGTAATATGGGTTATTATTAACCGATTAACTATAGATACAAATTTTATTTCTATTTTAGATATAATTTAATATGATAAATATTATAAATATTATCTCTAATATATATTTATTTTACATGGATTTACTCCCACGATTGTATCTGATAATGATATAAGATGTAATTAGAATTTTTTAAATGGTTTTCTGATGTGATTTTGGTACTGAATTAAATTTCTATTTGGATTTCATCCTTAATATAAGGAAAAATATAATTCAATATTTAATAAAATAGAATATATGTTTCTTGAATGTATAATGGATTACTATGGAATATGGGTTTAATGTGATTTATTAGTTTATTTTTCTTACAGTAACTGTTTTCATTCCAATATACAGATAGAACCTTTTCAGGTTTCATATAGAAAACCGTGTTAGACAGATTGTTGTTTACATGAAGTATTACAATGAATATTTATTAGACCATATATTTCCAAAAAAAATAGTTTATAAGGGGAATTTGAATTAGTATTATATGTTGATGGCTCAGATTAGAAAGAAATGTTTGGAGGGTAGTCAGAGGAAAGTACTTTTTTTCAAGGTTGGTGACCATATTTTCTGAAATAATCTCAATGGAACAATGTGATTTATTTTTCTGAAAAGGAAAAGAAATGTACAAGTTAAATTGGAATATATGAATTCATAGAGAAATTGGGATCAATTTCATACTGATCTTACTTTCATACGAGTTTATCTTTGGTACACAATGTTTTTCCAGTTTTTAGGTGAAGAAAATATGTCCCAGATTCACCCCTTCTTTTGAACCCTATAATAGTTCATTTGGAAAATTAACTTTATTATTAGGGACAACCCATTTAGATTCTTGATCATATGGAACAAGTTCTATGGAATAAGGAAATTCAATAGGTTAATGTTTTATGGAAAAAAACATATTATTGAACAACCAATATGGGAATCTAAAAATATTATTAAGAAAAGATATACCAATATTTAATAAGTGAATAAAAATGTGATAAAACCACTTCCAAAAGGGGGAATAATGTAACAACCATGGTAATATCCGGTTAAAAAATTTTCATTTTTATAAATAATTACTAGAAATATTTTATACAGTTATATTCACTATCAAAAATGTTACCTAATTGTACAATTAAAATGAATAATATTAACATAAAATATATTTAAATGTATTATATTGTTATATCATAGTTTTTAAATTAACAAAATTTTATTTTAAAAAATGTCTTTTATTTTTTAAAAAAAATTCAACAATATCTTCAGATTAATTTTATGGAAATTTCATGAAAAAATGATTTTATAGTGAGTAGTGAAGAATAATGTTTTTGTAGAAATATTTATTTTCCTTTTTTTTTACATAATAAAATTAAATTCTATTTTTTATGGTTTTATTATTTACTTTTTATTTAAAATTATACAATTATGTTTTTAGGAAGGAAATTTCTTATAATATTTATGAATAATTTTTTATACATAAAAAATAATTTTTATAAAAAACCATTATTGTATATTTTTTGAGTTAAATTTAAATTAAGTTATGTTGTTTTTTTTAATTGAGTTTTAAAAAAAGTTTTACATATTATTAATCATGTGATCTATTTTGTAAATAGGTCCCCTGTATTTTTTTTAAATTATGACTCGTAACCATTTTGGTTTTTTTACCACATAAAAAGGTGAATTAGTTATTTTTGGGTTATAAATAAAAATGCATGGACTATAAAATAACCATAAAATTTTTCAAAAGTTTATCTTATGATTCAATTTTGTCCAAAATTATCCATTATTCCTTTATTGGGTCATTTTTACTGTTTATTAATTGTACCATAGATATTTTTTGATACCATGGTAAAAGTAAATTAAGTAATTAAGTGTTAAAAATTAGATGATAAAGACTAGAAAGTGAGCCTAAAATTTTGATGATGTTTATTTTATAAGTACATTGTTTTTATAATAATCTAATATTTAGTTATATAGCATATTTTTTCCTTTTATATCTGACTATAACAATAATAATATATTATTTATAGACAAATAAAAAATATTACACTTGTTTTTATTAATGATATTATTATAAATATATGGATAACAGTAGAGTATAATCCCTTATAAAAATATAAAAAAACATAGATGATATATTTTTATAGAGATAATGAAATATAAATTTTTATTTAAGAAATAATTACCAAAATGCTTATACAATATTGGTGTCATAATTATTCAATTAACTTAATAATGAAATAAATGTTTTTAAAACTTTTTTTAAAAAATATAATTTGACTCAATTAATGTGAAAAATGATTTTTCAATATGCATATTGTAATTACCTGGACTCCAGTAACTTGTATCTAGTGCTTGATTTATTATATTGGAATAATATACAATGATTCATATGTTTATGAATACAATAATTTAGTAGATTTTCTAAAATAGATGCATACATGATTCTCATAAAAAAAATTTAAAAATATTATACATAATTTTTTTAACAAACATTAATTTTCCCTCAAACATATTCTTCAAAATAAATCAATGTACCCTTCCTAAAATCATTGGGAACGGAAAAATATATTCGTGATCTCAAAAGCTCAATAATGGTTATGTAAAACAAAAGTTTTCATGAATTAATACATATTTATCAATATTGATAGCTTATTAACATAACACAAAATCTATTTAAAAAATTACTTTTCTATCATAATTATATGTGTCATAATCAATATAGAAATGGTAAAAAATTATAAACAAATTCCATTTAATCAATAATATAATAATAAAATTCATCCAGAAAAAATATCATTGTGAAAATATCATTCATAATAATAAAACAATTCTCAATGAAAAAATACATTGTCTTTGGATATCATGATTTTAGTCATCATTATACCACTACAGTCAATACCGTTCACAGGGTAGCATAAAATTATAGATAAATCCACATTTAGTTCTAACTTACTAATTTTTCTTATGAAACTACTGATGCATTTATGGGATATATAATTCCCCCCATAAACGTAGATTGAATTAATTCTTCATATATCAACTAATAAATTAAATTAATGAAGAATGTATCTTATCATCAAGTATCGGTAGTCATTAATGAATAAATATTTAAAGAAACTATTAGATGAAAAATAACATTCAACATAGAACCCATATATGGAAATTATATGTTTTTAAACAATAAACATGTCCATGATAAATATTATTTATATTTATGGGTAATTTAATATCCAATTATCAGAGGAGATTGAATGTTTTTCTGGGAGTGTTAATTCCTACAGAAATGTATCAAGAAAGTGAATTTCAATACATTCCTTGATTAAAATGATCATAAAAAACACATAATGAGTAAGGGTGTTATCAATACAACAAATTTTCAATGGGTAATAGAAATTGAAATGGATTTTTCCATTGTTTAATTAACATACCCATGTAAGTATTTAATAATATTCATGAAGAAAATATCCTTTTACTTTTGAAAATCATCTTTTAATATTAAAATTTAAAAAAATTTAAAATAAAAACTGTATCATATAAATTATTTTTTTAAACATGGTTTGGACTAGATTACCTAAAATTCATTACATTATGTGTATGTCAAAATAAAAATTCTATTTTTTTGGTAAAATAAAAGAATTACATATTATTAAAATAACATTAATAATTCATTCAATTTTAAAAAAAAGTAAAAATGGTTAACTTTTTTTGAAAATAATAGTTAAAATGTGTGAGAAATATTTTTAAAAAAAATATTTAGAACACATGTTTTTGGAAGTAAAAAAATTTCCCATCAAGAAGAAAAATAAAGTCATATTTTTTAAAATAATCATTTTATCAATATGTTTTAGTACAAACCTGTGGTAAAATATACTATTATGTGAAAATATCAAGATTATACTAATTATAAGAAAATTAAATATATTTATTTGGAAATTTTAAAATAATTTCCTCAAACCAAAATTCAAGAATAAATAATCATGTATAGAATGATATTGTGAAATAAACTCTTATAAAGGTCATATTGTTGATGTGACGATTACTCAATGAATATGTTATTTTCAAAAAATGTCACTATAAAAGAAATAAGTGGAAAAAAATATCAAATAATAACAATTTATTTAAAATGTAATCTTATAATATCATATATGATGATAAATTTAGACAACCCAATGAAAATAAATTATGTAATAAAATTATTGACCACTTAGTAACACTTAAGTCAAATCCCCATGGATGAAATAATTAGAATTGAAACATAAAATTAAATTCATTATTAATAAATAAATATATTTCATTTCAAAGGGGTAGTATATAAACAATATAAGAGAAATTAGGTGAATAACTTTTAAATATGCCTAAATAAGGGAAATTGTAACTAAGTCAGTTACATCACTCTTCCTTTTGGGTGAAGGTGATATAGCCACCTGTATAGTTTTTTTAACACATTATAATCTTATCAAACTAGAATATTAAAATTTATAATATCATATATGATAATATTATAAAATCTTATCACCCATTCTTTATTCATCATTCACTATTTTTTTAAGAACTCAGATCTAATTCGTGAGGTATGGGTTTCATATCTTTATTTTTACATAAGTGTTTTGAGAAAACAACAAAAATGTTGGAAAATCAGAAATTTAGGGGTAGATGCTCTATAATTTTGTACAGAAGCCGTTTACTTTGGTTGTGTTGGATGAGAATATTGGGTGTGTAGACTTGTCAGCATTTAAGGGTGTAAAAACTAAATACACGCTGGGTAATTAGTAAATACATGTTTTGTAATTAGTCGGAGGGTGAATAAAAAGGTAGTGAATGTATCAGCCAGAGGACGATAGTTCACGATGTGTATGAAGTAATACACGGCTTGAAATCAAGTTGGTAGATGAACATTGAGGTGGTAGAATGTATCCGCCAATGTAACAGTTATAAATGGATAGTTCACGCCGTTTAATTGATAAGTACACGCCATGTAGTTATTTTTCGTTTAAAGTAGGAAGTGTCATCCTTTTTTGGTAGAGGAGGAAGACGACTCACCAAGAGCTGCAGGATAGGAGGTTGAGACTTAGAGGATCTCTCGTTCCCTCACTGAGACTCCGATTTTTCTGTCGCCGGTCTCGTTTGAACCACGCAGGTATGGTCTTCTATCTCATTGAGTATTTCCTTCCAATTCTTTCCCTATGGTATGTTATTTAGGATTGTATGGGTAATCATTCATCTCATATCTACATCATTCTTGGTCGTTTTGGGAGGTGCCTTTCAAGTATATCGATCAAAGGAGATCAAGGTAGGTAGTCATGTGCTTGATTCCAACTTACGTGTTGATTTTATATATTGTTGCACCACACACCCATGTTTGAAGTGTCGTGTGGCTAATGAATTTACTATTTAGATACATAGAATTTCATATTAATCTATTGAATAAGTACAAAATGTTGTTTGAGGTCATTTCTTTGATCTAGGTCCACCCCAATGGTGTGTTCCCCTTGTTTAGATATTTGGCTAGGTTACCCATGGGTATGCCATGATTATAACACGTTTTGAGTTTTCTTGATATAAAACTTATATAGACATCTTTCTTATGCATTGGTCTCATCCTGATTACTTGTTTTTCCTATGGAGTGCCTGAGGGTAGTGTTTAGTTTAGCCTACGGGAAGTGTTTTTTTAGCCTGAGGGAAGTGTTTCGTTTAACCTTAGGGTAACTTTTCTAATTCCTGTGGGCAGTAGCTCCAATTCTTGAGGGAGATATCTCTTATGCCTGAGGAAAATATTTTTTATGCCTAAGGGTAGCCACTTGAGAGTTTCACTTCTACTTTCCTGAGTGTTAGGATTTTCATGTCTGAGGAAAATGTTTACTTTGAATATTCACTCTGGGTATTTCTTATGTTGTGCTTGTCAAGATAAAGCACATGCCTGTTGTTATTATTATCATTTACTTGTAATATAGCCTGCTTTGGTTTCTCCTATGGCATTGTATATGATATTTTTCGTCGAGGCCATTTCTTGGAAAACTCATAATTCAATTATATTGAATTGTTAAATAATTATTAAAATTGAAATATAACTGGTTGGAATAGTTACATTTGAGTACTTCCTAGTTTACAGCATTTCATTATTGCACACTTCTGTTGC
Organism: Viscum album; assembly: GCA_963277665.1. NCBI lineage: Eukaryota > Viridiplantae > Streptophyta > Magnoliopsida > Santalales > Viscaceae > Viscum > Viscum album. The sequence continues at coordinate 1,774,551,840 of OY728152.1, forward strand.
ACATTTTCACTGTTATTTGGGCATGAGCCTTTGGTGGTTTCCTACTAGGATATATTTCTCACACGCTATTTGGGTCATATCTTGGGCCCAAAAAGATTATATTGTTTTAGGTGTCGATAAGGGAAAGGGTCCCTACAATGTTACATGATTCTTACAGAGGAGTAGGAGAGCATGAGACTGAGCTTAGGCTTGTGATGCTGCTACATTCTTGTTGCACTGCATTGTTTTTTTACTATACTTTGTACATTTTTATGTATTGTATCAGATTGTAGTATATCCTATTTTGGCTTCTTTCTTATAATTAAAGACGTGTTTCATCATCATATATATGACTTTTTTTTATCTTTTACTTTAGTTATGTTATCCATTTCAGGTTTATATATTTACTGCTTCCGCTTTTGTATTTTTACATTTTTTTCCGTAGCACTACACTTTAAAAAATGAGGGAATAGTTTTCCTCTATCAGTCTTAGGTCCTCGTTGCAAGTCGGTAGCCTCTGGTGTTTGGGGAAATGCGCTTGAGGTCATCTGACCAACCAGGTTCAGGGCACCCATTGTGTGAAATCCAGATCTAGGATGTTACAAAGTGGTATCATAGGGTTTTTATTTCTTTTCTCTGGGTTATTTTATTATTTAGAAAAAACAGAAGATATATATTGATATGAAATTTATTAATAAATTGTTCCCAGGAGTAGCTAACCCATTTACAAGTAAAGGCCTGATTGCCTCGAATTAAATTGTGACTTTCTATTTATGATTATTACAGTTGATTTGATTTTTACCATTGGTCGAAAAACTTATGGTGTGCTTTTTATATATTTTTTACATCGATTTCATTTAATTGCAACCTGATGAGATGAGGGTATGTCATCTCACTCATCATTTTGTCCCATGATAGAATCACATTTCATGCATAGTATGCCTGCCATGTAGGAGAATTAGAAATTGCATGTTGTTTTGATAGATATTTTGCTACAAAATTCAGGTTGTTGTGATTGGTAACTTGATAGAGATTCCTACTATTGATTGGGTATTGGTAGATGTTATAGATGAGTTTATGGATGCTAAACATTGGTTCTTAAGAAGTATGGGCTCACTCATACTGGAATTTAACAGATCATGATCCATAATTTTGTTTCATTTTGTACTATAATGTGAAAGGTCTGTTGCTGAACATTGGTTCTCAGGGAGTATGGGCCCCCACGGATCAGAATTTGGCATATAAACAAATGAAATTAATGAAAAACGGGCTCTGGTGTATTTTCTGAGGCTTACTGTCCGTCAAAACCCAGAATACGCACCATGTAGTTTGGAACACATATTGTGTACACTTCTATTTGGGAAGAAATGAAAAATTTATAAGCACACTACGTGTCCTTATATGCACATGTAGTGTAGTATAAGGCTGTGTAACCCACCGTGTGGGAGGGAACACAGGTCTTCCATATTTTAAAAAGGACACGCCGTGTACCTATGGGACATGCCGTGTAGTCTTGACCGGTGAGAGACCGTGTGGACTTGGCTATGTAACTGGTTGAACAAGGTGTTTTACAGGTCTTGTGGGGGTGTAACACACCGTGTTCCTAGGGCAGAAACACAGGATATGGAAACTCTTATGGGAAGACGGCATGTACCGGTTGAACAAGTCGTGTCATCGTGACCCTGTGTCTGCCTGTGTAACTCAGACGATGAAATATTAACCTATACACGCTATGTCAATGATCAAAATGACGTGTAGTGTAATCTTGGGATCCATCATTGTAATAAACAACATGTGTCGATGTTATCATTTCTATTACACACCATGTCCTTCTGGAACACTATGTGTAGTGTGAGCCATGTATCTGGTCATGTCACGAACAACATATGTCAGTGAAGCTCTTCTAGTACACACCGTGTCTGGAATAAACACGCCATGTAGTCTAGTTATAACGAGAATCGTGTAGCTTAGCCATATAGAATGATTCAGCATGGGATGAAAATTCATGTACACACCGTGTGTAAGGACATCATGATGTGTGTTTGGGATGTTACACGACAAGTTCTGGCAGAAGTACACACCCATTTGAAAGACTCAAGGGAATACGCCATGTAGTTATTATACATGCCGTGTAGTCTTATTTTGTAAAACACGAATGTTTTCTTTCCCATGTTCCCTTCTTATGCTTCAAGTTCTTAGTCCTAGATGATCTTAATCTAAGGCGTGTGTTTGACCTTGTAGAGTCATGCCACCGAGACGACCACAAGCTATTCTCCAAGAGAGAGGAAACAATTATAATCTAGAGATGGAAGGCCATGGGCTACCGATGGATCCTCCAGCAGTACCAGATGTGGTGCCAGCCATTACACCAGATGCATGCGCGGATGCTTAGTTCCATGAAGGCTTCATGTGGTTCATGCAGACCATTTAGGGAGAATCTCCGTTCACCACATCCATGGGAGAGCTGACATGTATATTCCAGTAGAATCATCTCACTACGTTTACTAAGGATAGAAGACTATAGGCTGCGGAGTCATTGTTGGATTCTATGCAGATGATCTTTCATCATCTAGAGATATCTCCTGGGAGGAGGTTCAAGCATACTACTTACGTACTGCATGATTCCTCCAAGAGATGGTAGGTTTTTAACCCTAGACTGATCATCACCGATACATGGCATGTGATGATTTATAGGGTATCTTCTATGACATTTTTATTTACAAAGACGCTAAGGGCAGGTCGCGGTAGAGAGTTCATGAATCTGCAGCAGAGCACCATGTCAATGATGGACTATTCTTCCCGCTTCACTGAGCAACAATGTTTTCCACCTATTCTTGTGGGTGAGGAGACGTTGAGGGCTAGATGATTTGAGAATGGCCTTCGATATGACATATGCGTTCTTTTGAATGTTTTCTAGTTTTCTATATTTCATGTTGTTTTGATCCCAATGTTGATTATTGAGAAGAACATGTGGGAAGCTAGTGGTGTGAAAGGGGATGTTCGGCATCGTTATCTGGTAATATTTCTACTAGCAATAGGAAGAGGCTGATGGATTTCTCTCACATTGGCAATACTATCCCGAATAATTCTTTAGGTGGCCAGGTAATGTGCTACCAGGGTGGTAAAGAGGGGCACAAGAGACCTCAGTGTCCATGTGACCCAATGGAGTGCTGATCTTGCAGAGAGATGACTTATCGTTAGTGTTTTTTTCAGGGTGTTTCCACCAGTGACTAGTGAGAGAGGCTCTGTGCAGACTGCGTGTGCAGTAGTAGGGACAACAACTTCTTATCTATCATGGAATTGTAATACGTCAGGACATTTAGGCCGAGGTGGTGTTTGTGGCCATTGTATCAAGACACAGGATCTCAAATACAGCAGGGTGGGTTAGTTCAGGGTTTCGAGGCTTTGTCGAAGGGCCATGGCACTGGGCATGCATATGCAGTGGAATAGACCCAACAGGAGCAGGATCCAAGACCCTCCCCAGTCAGAGGTTCTATTCTAGTTGCTTCTCGTTTATCTTTTATACTCTTTGATACTGGTTCTATTAATAGATTTATATCTATTACCTTAGTGGAGAGCCTTGGGCGTTATGTTTCTTCTTCATCTGATATCATGATGATAGACACTCCGTTGAGAACTAGAACGGTAGGTGTGCGTCAGTGCAAGGAGTTCCCCCTATAGGTTTGTTGGTGTCACTTTCTATGGAACCACTATGTCTTAGAGATGACGGGCTATCATGTCATTCAATAGATGGATGGGTTGGCACAATTTCAAGCCTCTGTAGATTGCTATCTTCATAGGATGAGTTTCACATCACCAGAGGGTGGATAGTATCTATATAAGGGTGAATGGTATGTCCAGATGAGCTGAGCTAGACCTGAGCATTGAAGGCGAGGTGGAGTGATAGCCCAGATTACGAGTTTATATCTGGATGACTGGTGATCTTATTAGAATTATTTCCCTCCGGTGGTTAGTAATTTCAATTATGACTTCCTAGATGACTTTTTAGGTCTACCTCTAGAGCGAGAAGTGTATTTCTCTATTGAGCTTGTGCCAGGAGTTGCACCTTTGTCCAATCCTTCTTATTGGATGGCTACACTAGAATTTCCAGTTCTCAAGAAACAGTTGGAGGAGTTAAAAGAAAAGGGTTTCATCTTACCCAGTACTTCTCCTTGGAGTTTTCCAATCCTATTTTGGAAGAAGGTGGAATGTACCCTCAGACTCTGTATTGATTATCGGAATCTGAACCAGTTGATGTTCAAGAAAGTATTTCCCTTTCCATGGATTGAAGATATTTTTGATGAACTTAGAGGAGCACGAGTGTTCTCAAAGATTGATGTAAGATCCAGATATCATCAGTTGTGCATTACACCATTGTACATACCGCTTACAACCTTTCGAAGTATATATTGTCTATACGAGTACCTGGTCATTCCGTTCAGACACATGAACACACCAATAGTTTTCGTGGCTCTAATGAATCATGTGTTCCACCCATATCTGGATTCTTTTATAGTAGTCTTCGTGGGTGATATAATGGTGTTCTCTCACACTTGACAAGTCCATAATACCCATTTGAGATCGCTTTGAGTATACTAAGAGAGTATCAGTTATATGTTATGCTCTCATAGTGTCACTTTTGGATGGACCAGATTCACTTCTTGGGTCATATTATATCAGAGGAAGGAGTTTAAGTAGACCTAGAGAAAGTGAGATCAGTAGTTTCCTAGGAGAATCCTAAAAACATGTTTAAAATATAGAGTTTTTTGGGGGTTTCTAGTTACTAAATGTGCATTATATTGGATATCTCCTGCTTAGAAGCTCCATTGACGGGTTTTGACTAAGAAGGTTATGAAGTTAGTTTAGACAGAAGATTGTGAGATAGCCTTTCAGGAGCTTAAGGGAAGGTTGACATCAGTACCAGTCCTGATACTTCTAGACCAAGGGATGAGCTGTATAGTTTACTGTGACGCATAATGTATTGGGATGGTAATAGTGTTGACGCAGGGCGATTGAGTAGTTGCATAAGGGTATCTGCAGTTCAGGCCACATGAGAATAATTACACGACACATGATCTCAAGTTGGCTGCAGTTGTTTATACATTACGTTGTGGGAGACATTATCTATTGGGAGAAATTTTTTTGGTGTTTATGGACCACAAATGTCTTAAATACATCTTTACCCATTATGACATAAATTTGAGAAACTGAAGGTGGGTTGAATTCCTTCAGTCCTTCGACTTTGAGCTTTCCTATACACCAGTTAAGGGTAACACAGTAACTGATGCATTGAGTACGAGGACTCTGATATAGGCATTGAAAGAGGCCAATGGTGAGTGGGAGCTTATTTCCTTATTCTCTCATATGCATTTGGTGGTGCAAAGTAGTCTTTAAAAACCCTATATTTTATCCTTAACCGCGACTTCTACCCTCTTGGATTGATTGAGGATGAGAAAACTACTAAATTCATAAGGCCTAGTTCTATGACAGTTGGTTGAATGTGAAGATCCTCCTCTTGGTTGGACGATCGGTGATGATGTGGTACTACGTTTCCATAGGCAAGTGTGTGTTCATGCAGATATATACAAGGAGTTGATGCAGGAATTTCATGCTTCTGCTTGGGAAGTGCATCCTGGAGTTACCAAAATGTACCATGATTTGAGACATCAGTATTGGTGGTAATGTATGAAAACAAAGGTAGCTAGATTTGTTAAGAGATGTTCACCTGTTAGCAGGTGAAGGCAGAGTATTAGAGGCCAGCTGGACTGTTATAACATTTACCCATTCCATTGTGTAAATGGGATGATATAGCAATGGTCTTCGTGACCGGGTTGCCGATGCACCTCGAGGAAATGATGTCGTATAGGTTGTTGTTGACAAATGTACGAAGGTAGCTCACTTTTTGCCGATCTGGGAGCCCTTCTCTGTTGACGATCTCCGGATGTTGTATATCTGAGAGTTACTATGTCTTTATGGGGTGCCTATTTCAATAGTTTCAAATAGGGATGCATGTTTTACATCTTGTTTCTGGCGGTGTTTTCAGAGGATGAGGTGTACATAGGTGCTCTTGAGAACACCGTACCACACTTAGACTGATGGCCAGTCAGTTCGTACAATACAAGTGATAGAGGACATGCTGCATGCACAAGTCCTCCTCTTTAGGGGCTCTTTGGAAAATCACATACCTCTGGCTGAGTTTTCATACAATAATAGTTTTCATGAAACTATTGATATTTCACCTTATGAGGCTTTATATGGTAGGCCATGCCGATCACCCTTGTGCTAGTTAGAGGAATGTGTGGTAGCTTTACTGGGACCATGTCACATCAAGGATACTTCAGAGAAGGTATAGTTGATTCAGAAGCCGATAGCTACTGCTCAGTCTCGTCAGAAATCTTATGTTGATCTTCATAGATGACCCATGGAATTCGTGATCGGGGATTAGGTTTACTTGTGTGTTTCACCGAGGTTGGGACACAGACAGATCAGGAGATAGGGTAAAAAAAATTTGAGGTATGTAGGGACATTTTAGATTCTGAAGAGAGTCTGGTATGTAGCCTCTTGGTTGTAGTTATCACAGAGGTATCTATCCATACCTAACATCTTCAACGTTTCTCAGATAAGCCATTAACACTTAGAATCGTCTCAAATCATTCAGCCTAAGGAGGTTGAACGTCAGGTTGATACATCCTTTGAGGAGCATCTGATTCGTATTGTTCATAGGAGCACAATGGTTCTCGAAGGCCAGTCAGTTCCACTCGTACGGGTGTTATGGCAGCTTGGGTGAGTGTAGGATGAAACCTGGGAGCGGGAGACCAACGTATGTGCTCCATGGCCAGTGTTTTTCACAGCATTATCTTCACCACCCTTGTAAGGGGAATTCAGGTTTGAATTGCATTAAGGGGAGACGTTTTTAAGAATCTAGCTCTTATTCATGAGGTATGAGTTTCTTCCCTTCCTTTTTCCTTAGGTGTTTTGAGAAAACAATGAAAATATTGGAAAGTCCAAAATTTATGGGTTCACACCATGTACTTTTGTACACACTCAATGTACATTGGCTATGTGGGATGATAATATTGGGGGTGTGGGTTTGTCCACGTTTATGGGTGTTAAAACTAACAACACATCGTGTATTTAGTAATAAACTTCGTGTAATCAGTCTGTAGGTGAATAGTATGGTGGTGAATGTGTTCACCAGATGACTATAGTACACATTGTGTACTTAGTAATACACGCCGTTCAATCAACTCGGCAGATGAACAGTTAGGCAGGGGAAAGTATCCGCTAGAGGAAGAGTTAAAAATGGATAGTACATGCCATGTAGTAATGTTTTTTCATTAAAATGATGAACTATCTTCCCCTATGGACAAAAGAGGCAGATGACTCACCTGGATATGTGGGAGAGAAGGCCGAGACTTGGAGGATCTCTCGATCGCTCACTGAGACTCTGATTCATCCATCGTCGATCTCGTTTGAATCGCGTGAGTATGGTCTTCCCTCTCCTTGAGTCTTTACTTCCAAATATTTATCTATGGGATGTTATTTAGGTTTGAATGGGTAATCTTTCATCTCATATCTACATTGTTCTTGGTTGTTCTGGGAGGTGACTTTCATGTATATCGATCAGAGGAGATCAAGGTAGGTGGTCTTGTGTTTGATTCCAACTGTCATGTTGATTTTGTGTACCGTTGCGCCACACTCCCATGTTTGAGGTGTCGTGTAGCTGAGGCCTTGAATGTTTTGATACCTAGAATTGCATATGTAATCTAATGAATAAGTAAAATATTTTGTTTGAGATCATTTCTTTGATTTAGGGCATCCTTGAGGGTGAGTTCCCCTTGTTTAGATGGTTGTCAAGGATACCCATTGGTATGCCGTGTTTATATCATGATATGAGTTTTTCTTGAGAGGAAACATATATAAACTGCTTGTTTATGTGTTGGTATCAGCCTTATTACTTAGTTTTCCTACAGAATTCCTGAGGGATGTGTTTTCTTATCCCGAGGGATGTGTTTTGATTATCCCGAGGGTAGTGTTTCGTTTAACCTAAGGGAAACATTTCCTATTCCTGTGGGCAGTAGCTTCAGTGCCTAAGGGCGATATCTCATATGCCATAGGGAAATATTCGTTATTATTGAGGGTAGCAACCTGAGGGTTTCACTTCTACATGCTTGAGGGTAAGGATTTTCATGTCTGAGGACAATGTTTACTTTGAATATTCGATGCAGTGAATTCTTATGTTGTACCTACTAAGATAAAATACACTCTTTGGATTATTATTATCGATTATTTGTTAGATAGATGGTTTTGGTATCTATTGTGGCATTGTATATGAGATTTTCGGTCGAGGCCGAGTCTCAGAAAACTCATAATTCAATTATATTGAATTTTTAAATAATTATTAAAATGTTATTATAACTAGTATGAATTTTTAATTTTGAGTAATTCCTAGTTTACTAAATTTCCTTATTGCACACTATTGTTGCATATTTTCACTAATAGTTGCGCACGAGCCTTTGGTGGCTACCTATTGGGATATATTTCTCACACCATGTTTTTATCTTATCTTGGGCCCAAATAGAATATATTACATAAGGTGTTGACAAGGTAAATGGTCCCTACACATGTACATGATTTATGTAAAGGATTAGGAGAGCATGTGACCGATATTAGAATTGCGATGATTTTTCATTTTTGTTGCACTGCACTGTTTTGTTTTGTTGTACATTGTACCTTGTGCTTTATTGTATTAGATTGTAGTGTATCCTATTTTGGATGCATTATTAGAATTGGAGACATGTTACATCATCATATATATGACTTTTGGTTATCATTTACTTCAGTTCTACTGTCAATTTCATGTTTATAAATTTACTGATTCTTCTTTTGTATGTTTACTTTTTTTTCCGCTACGCTACACTTTGAAAAATAAGGGCATAGTTTTCACCCTATCAGTCATAGGCCCTTGCTACTAGTCCATATCCTCTAGAGTTTGGGGAAACACGCATGAGGTCATGTGACCAACCAGGTTCGGGGAACCCATTGAGTGGCACCCGGATCTGTAACATCACAGTTTTTATTGTTTAAGGTGTTAATTATATTTATTTTTCATGCAAGTTTTATCATGAAATTTATAGTTTTTGTGCATATAAAAACGTTTCATCATATACAAAATATTAATCATGAAATAATAATAATATTTATATATAAATCATACTTTTAATACCAATCATTAAATATGGTATTGAGAATTTAACTACTCTATGATCATGATGATGGTAGCCCATGTGTAGTCATCTGTAACGTTTCCATTTTTCAATTATCATTATGAAAATGTTGTAAGTAACATTTTACTATTATATTTTTATAATTATATCATAAATAAAATAGTTTTTTTAATTATACTTATATATATCATCCATGTGGTGTGGCAATGAAAAGAGTGTCAAATCGCTTTCTAAATGATGTAGTCAACACACACATGAATGATGCTATCATACTTTTGTGAAATAAATAAAATGATATATTATCTTTTTACCATGACAAATATGTCCCTAATAGAAAAATTATTTCATTTATATTACATATATTCATTAACATTATCCTTTTTACCCTCAATGTAATGTGTTATTGTGAAATGAATCACAACGCTTCGCGAGGTGGTTGTCTATCGTACACATAATCGATGTTATCGAATCCCTGATGAAAAACCAATTAAATATGTATATATATATATATATGATATGATGTATCCATAGGTATAATTATTTTAATAATATCATATATATAGTTTATATCCATAATCATACCCCATCCTGATAGGTGGTAATGGAAATATGATAGAGATCATTTTTCGAGGTGGCAGTCCACCGTATACATGATTAATGATTTGTTAACCAATTTGAAAGAAACAGGGTTTATTAGAATTCATTATGTAAAAAAACATATATTATTTTTTAATATTATTTTTTTCATATAAACATTGTTTAATAATAATTTAAGGATGTGTATAAAGAAAAAAGTTAAAAATGGTTTTTGAAGAATGTTACCTCTTCTTCAGGTAACCTAATTAGAATTTAACCAAATACATCATAGGAAAGATTTATAAAAAAATTATGTATTAAAATATTATATGAGGTTATTTTTTTTTATTAGGATAAATATTTTCTATACCAAAACAGTTGGAATGTGTGATGATAGGAGGAGAGGGGTGACCTTTCACAAGTGAGGTGAGTCGCACACTTATAAATTTTGAAATGATAGAGACATAACCATGTTTTTATCATTCGAAGAGCATAAAAAATTAAATTAAATTTATAATTTTATATTAGTGGTAAAAATAATTTGATAAAATATATATTAGTATAGTTTTTAGGCCATTTCTGTTATTTCCTAATTAGTTTAACTCCGGGTAATACAATTCTTACCTTAATTGCGGTAAATATTTTTTAATGTTTTCAATATCCAATTTGGTTAAAAAGAAACATTTAACATATTAGATAATAAAAATTATTATTATTAAAAATATTTAATAAATTATTAAATATCATTAAAAAACAAGCGGTAACAATTAATTTAAAATAAATCCTGCAAACAAAATGGGAAATAATTTTTTAATGGAAAATTGTTTAAAAGTTTAAAATTTTATATATCAAAAATAAATTATAAAAATTCAAAGAGGAACTAAATATCATTAATATAAATATATATATATATATATTTAATTGAAAAAACTATTCATTAAAATAATCCACATATTATTCTACATTATAAATAATTGAAATGTAATAGAAGTCTTCTTGTTAAAATTCAGAATTTTACATTAGTTTTTAAAAAATGAAATATTTTAGAAAATCCAAATACATCACTATTAGATTATTTTGATATTCCATATAGAAATATTAAGTTAATTTTATAAAATAATATTTTATTTAAATGGTAAAAATTTAATCAAAAATATTTGCGCTATTAGATACTAAGCAGTCATTTAGAAGAATATTGTTTTTAGAAACTCTTTTCCCATTTTAAAGGTTTTTATTTGATTTCAAATCAATTGATAATCATAATTTTTTTATTACTAAATAATTTAATTTTTTTATATGGTATGAAATTTTATCATTTCGTGCTACTCAATTTTGAATGATTAGAAAGCTATTGAAGAAATACAATTTCATGAAAAATATGTCATGTGTTCTTTAAACATTGTGTTCAGTGTGACATTCAAAATAAAAAACAATGTTATTCTTTTTTTAAATCATTGTATTTTAAACATATAATTAGTTATGTATGCAATAAAGTATTTCTTTTTAATTTCATTTTTTTTCTTGAGGTCATTAAAGTCAATGTAAAGAATACTTCGAAAATGATGACATTAATGACATTTTATAATTAATAATGATTTAATAAAAGATAGAATTTTTATTAATAAAAATATTTGAATAATCCATGTGATTAGTATGTATTTGATAATTTCATTCATCTGCCATTTATTTAATTTCATATTATTTATATTAAATATCTAGACCCTCAATGACTATATATCGTTGTTGTCACAATAATCATGAAAGGGGATAACGTGGGGTTAAAACCCAATGATATGGATATAATATTAGTAAAAAATTGGATAATTATTTATGTATGAGATTATTCTGATTCCTCATCCTCATATATTTTATTTAAATATTTTTTTGAGAAAATATGGATGGAAGAATTATTTAGATTAATTTAATATTTTGAAATATTATGAGAGTACTCATCCGATATTTTATAAAATGAAATCTCTTCGTCCCTTCACTTAATAATTAAAAAATTAGGTGCTTTAGCATTAAAATTCAAATATTACTTCCAAAAATCAATTATGATGTTCTAAATCCCTCATTTAGGCATAATAAGTTCCTTAGATATCTTATAGAGTTATGTAAATTAGGTTATCTGATGAAAAGATATGATTGTTTACAAAGAATTTCAATTTTATTTTTTTCTTAAAAATCTTTAAAATATCTCATAAATATGATTATATAATAAAATTTTTATATTTAATATACATATATGATGTTATTTTACTTTCACCTCATATATTAATCTCATCTTCCATAAAATGGTAAATGAAACCATCATTCATGTGTTCAGTAGACTACCACCTCACGAATTAATGTAATTAATTTTACATCACTGTCTATAAGACCTGGTTATATTGATTGAAAAAATTTATATTAGTATGATATTAATGATATATTTATCATTCAAAAAAAATCATTTAATTTCTTACATATTCATTATCCCAATATTTATAACGTTCATGTGTACGTGTGGACTACCTCCTCTATGGAGAGATGTGATTCTTTTTTAATCACCACATCTCATGGATGATATACATAAGTACATATAAGAAAACACACATTATTTATTATATAATTTTCATTATATAATGATTAAATAATTCTAACACTCTTTCCATAATGATCATTTTGAAATTGATACATTCCTCTTTCATATGTACGATATAATGTCTTCATGATTTTAACGTAGTTCATTTTTCTTTACCATTTATTCAGTTTTTTTATAAAATTATAATTTATGTATAAAATTGATATTTATTTAATTATTAATATTCTAGAGATGATGTAATTGTGTGAACTTTGATAATAGTCACCTACTAAAGTTATTTTGGACTCATAAACAAAATAACATCCAAATGCGGGACATTAACATAAATGATTAAGTAATTACCAATGATATGGGAATAAATAAAATATTGGGTATAATAAACAATAAATTTTTTTCATGAAATTAAAAAATTATAATTATTGTATTATTTATGATGATAAATAAAATATAAGACCATTCAGATTCATGGTAAGGAACACTTTAACTTAAATCATCATTTTAAATGTTATAATGATTTATTTTTAAAATATTCATCATCATGTATACGATTTTAATATTAGTTTTTAAATGTAGTTATATGGATACAAAATAAATACAAATGGAATTTTAGGCCTCTTTATTTTAAATGTTTTCAAAATCTAATAATGTTATGTAATTTTTTACTTTTATTAAAAAAGATTAATATTATGTTATATTTCAATATATACAATGATACTAACATTTCCAACTACATAACCATTATTTTTAGTTTTTATTTATATAAAAATATCATTATTTCTTTATTAAATCGACACATTTTCATTTTTATAGGTATTCATGAATTAAATTTTTTTTAAAATAAAGGGTATTTTGATATCTGAAAGTGTTTTTCACATGGGTTTAAAAATTGTTTTAAGGGTTTTATCCATTATATAGTCCATTTATTGTTTTTATAAGGGTTTGAGCCACATTATATTGAATTATTTATCCAAATATAACTTCTATTATGGGTGTATTAAGAATTTTCCTTAATTAATTGGACAATGATTATGTTTATTAGAGAATTATATAGGAAGGGGGATAAATGGTTATTACATTTTTAATATTTTTGTATGTACATTATTATTATGGTGTCCTAAGGATCTAACATAACATTTATATGACATAAAATTAGTCATCATTGAATTAATTATATATTAAAATGAAAGATAATGATATTTTTCTAAGAAAAATTATGAAATTTTATGAAAAATGTATGTTTTAACGAAATGGATTATCACAGGGGTTTATGTTTATCATGTAAAAATGGATTTATTCTATTTATTTCCCTTAATTACGATCTTGTTTTCATAACAAATTATATTTTATTTTTCAACACTTATTAAATATGATTAGGTATAGGGATGATGTGATGATCAAAATTTGGATGATGTTTCTTTAAAAGAAAGCATTCTTCTTAAAAAAACAACTTTTGGCGAAATTTGATAAAAAGTATAGAAGTAATATTTTTAATATGTGGTATTTTTATGTAAGAGTTATGACGTAAATTTATAAAACTCTAAACATATAAGATCATTGGGATTGTGACAAGGTGAAATTTGGTATAAATTCACAATATTATATAATGTTTAAGGTGAGTTATATAAATAACATATAAAAAAATCCTTCTAATATATAATTAATGCGAAATACTTGTAAACCAAAATTCTTATATATCGTACACACACATTTGGTAAACAAAAATTATCACTTATCACTCACATAACTAACTTGGGGATAATGATTATTCTATCTCATTTGTGTAACCTGACATCAACTCAGGAGATATAAAAAATTAACCAATGAATTATAGGGTTATATTAGAACCCACCAAATATGATTGATATATATTATTTCAATAATAATATCAAATATTAATATTCTAAAATTGAACCCCATGAAGAAGAATGGGTTTCTTAAATATTTCACAAAAAAAATGACATAATATAAATTAGGAAAACATAGAAGATCAAAAATCTAATTTTCCAAGACAAATGATATCTTAATAACATATATAGGATTTTGAAAACATCACTTTATGAATGATAAATCTATGATGGAAAAATGAAGTGAAAATTAAAATGGTTTTAAAACCCTTTTAAACATTGATGTTTTAATTAAATTAAAAGTGATTTTTTGCAGAAAAAGAGATTAATATCAAAAACCTTTTTATAATAAATAACCATTAAATATCATTAAAAATATTTTTTAAAAATAGATGATGTGAAATTATATTAAAAACATTACTTTTAGTAGACTTTTTTGTAATAGGGACATGCAATGAAAAAAATTCAAAAAGGGGAAGTCAAAAATACATTGAAAACATTGAAATTTAAATAGAATATTTAATAATAGATTGTTGAAAGTTAAATAGTTTTTTCAAAAATTTAAATAGAATTAATTGTACATATTTTCTATTTAAGATGATTTTTGTAATAAAACCCTAAAAAATGCATAATGATTGAAAAAAGGTAAATGAAAATAATTTTAATATTTTTTACTGTTAAAAAGAATAATTGAACATTGAACATTGAGAAATAACTAATGGTTCAAAACATTAATTTTGAATAATTTTTAAAAAGAAAATAATAAAAATATTCTTTAATAGTGGAACAACAAAAAGTTTAATTTTCATAAATATTGATGTGGGTGATAAACTGAAAAATTTTACTTTTGAAACGAATATTTAATAATAACACCATGGATGACATAAGGTTTTCAAAAATGGAAGTGAAAATACATGAAAAATATTACATTTTAAATTAATATATAATAATATAGAAATTAAGAGTACAAATATATAATATATGAGATATTTAGATGAATAAATCAGTCTCAAATGAAATAATTTCATGAATAAACATTTTAACATAATGAACAGAGTTAATTTAGTAGAAAACATTTTGACCATGGAATAATTAGAATTAAATGATTTTTAATGAATGAAAATGATATATATATATATTCAATAACCATAAATTACATTAGTATTTTATGATTTATTAATTATGTTCTTATCACACCATACCAAATTTTTCATAGTTTAAAATATTAAATATGTCTTTTGAAATTAAATTAGAGACACAAAACTCTTAAAAACATTGTAAATATTGAATCAAAACTATATGGGTGGAAGGATATTAAATAGAAAGTTTATAATCAAGAATCTAATTATATTCAAGATAAAAATATGAAAAATGATCTTTATTTTTACCATTTTAAAGTTATCATGGTGCTTAGCATAAACATGTCTCAATGATAAGAGCTTGAGATCAAATAGTCAGATACACAGTAAAATCCATGATAAAAGAGATATATATCCTAATAAATAATTTTAGAACATTATTAACAACTATATATATTACTAATTTTCATTTTTAATAATTATATATTGGTATATTAGTTATTTTTTACATATTCTCTCAAACTGGGTGTTTATAGGTTTGATAGATTGTATATGTTTTATAGTAGAAGTGTCAATATTCATTATTATGTAAAATTTCATTAATAAAAAATAATTAAATATAATAAAATGGATCAATTATAATTATTTATTGTGTTTAAATTTACAATTATTTTTCTTTTATTCTTTATCCATGAATATTAAATTGACAACATCGAATTTTCGATGATTTTTTAGCTATGATAGGTGTTTTATTTTTTCATGAATTAAATAGTGAATAATAATTCAAAAAGAAAATAAATTTATTATATATAATTACATAATTTTAAATGATTAATTACCTTTTTAACAATCATCAATTATATCATTTTATGGAATTATTCAAGTATGTGGTAAAACTGAACCCAAACCTGAACACACAATTATTATTTATTATTATAGGGTGATTTAGTTTTAAAATAACTACACAGGTAGATTCATAATATCATTTAGTCTTTATTAGTGAGATATACTAGATTTTAAAGTAATTATAATATTATATACTAGATTTGAAAATATTATTTAATTTTAATTAATAACTTTCCTTTCCAGATGCATGCTTTATATAATTTAATTTAAGATAATAGTGTGTTGATAATAACATTAATAAGATAAAAAATATATACTAATAGAACCATTTTGATTTTATAAATTACCTAGTTATAATTTAAAACTATTATCATGACCATTTAAGTAAGGTTGGTGTGAAATTAAAAACTCGAATCAATAGTTCCATGGGGGCAGTGGTCGACATTTACATTAGGTTAATGATTTTTTTATAGAACATTGAAAATGACTAATAGGATTTATAATATTAGAATATAGAATATATTCAATATATAATAATTATACATTGACATCCCAATTAATAAAATATTTTTATAGTGGCGAAGAAATACAAAATACATTTTTTCATGGAGGTGGTAGTCCACACAACACACAACACACAATCCATGTTTTATTATTTTTCTTAATGGAGGGGTTGGTATTAAATGCATGTAATATTGTTAGAATAACGTAAAATATAATTATTATAGTTATTTTACCATTATTATATTGTAGAAAATAATAAAGACGATATTAAATGAACATAATAAAAAAAGGAATTATAGGTTTCAAACTTATTCCACACTTCTTGGATTATTGTCTTTATAAATGGGGTTAAACAAATGATAAGTGTATTTTGAGAATAACATGACCTCCTTAATGTGTATAAAATTGGTTATGAGGGTATTATGTTATTTTGGGCTAATGTAAATGGGGTTCTGAAGGAAGCGATGTGAGGAGATGTGTTCCACTTTTATAACAAAAATTGAGTGTAATTTTGTAAATACCCAAAACATTTCCCCAATAGGAAGTCAGTGATACATATGTTTTCTCCATAGTTGTTAAATAATGTATTAAAGATGAGATACACTCTATAAACACCTAAATAATAAAAATTAGCCTTCTTTTAATCATGTTTGACCACTTCCATATGATGTTAATTTATTTTATTGTTTTTGTTTTTCACTATAGTGACAAGTATTTACATAAATAATATATCAATTATTCCATAAAATAAAATTTTCCTTGTTATATAATTTATAAATAGTGATTCTATATTTCAAATAATTTATATTATTTATTTTTTAAAAATAATAAAAAATTATTTTGAAATAATAAATTTATAATTTATTTAAATTAATATTATAGCAAATATAACTTAAATTATAAAATGAAAATAATGAGTTTTAAATTGAAACAAAAATTTAAAATTATAAATTCACAGAATAAATTATTATATTAATTATCATATATTTTTTAAATGTTTCAAATTAATAATTATATAAAAATTATTTTATAAAATAAATTGTATTAGTAAAAATAGAATATAAAAATATTCACCTATAAATCAAATTTTATTAAAAAATTCTTAAAAATTATCTTAATAATATATTATTATTCCCATTCCAAATTTATTATGTTTTTTTGAAAAAAATTTATAAAATTTATGAAATCAACAATTAACTAAAATCCCAATATATATTGAAAAACATCTCAAATTTGAGGTCTATTTTTTTAAATGGTAACAATTATTCATTCTAATTTTCAATCATTTAGTAATTAATTTATTAATAAAATATTATTCATATTAAAATTTTAATTTCTTATTATTTAATAATAATATACATAGTTTCGTGAACTAAAACTCCAATTTTTGAAAAATATAATTTAAATATAATAATATTTGTACATTAATTTATTCTAATTTAATTGATTTTATTTATTATTAAATGTAGTCTATATGTTGATGATACTTTTATTTAATATTTTAGATAATTTTATTCATACATTCTAATTCACTAGATATGTTTTAATGTTATTATATAATATTTATATTTTCCCAAATATTTTCAGGGTTTTTGTTTAAGTTCATTGTTTCTTGCAGAGAAACTATTGAGTTATATATATATAGAAATAATATATATACTGAAATATAATTTAATTATATTCCTTCCCTAATAGTATGTGATCACCTGAACATGTTTTCCCTAAATAGGACTTATGTGTACATTATGTGTTAGAGGACTGATCTATAATGGATTTGAATGCGAGATGGTAATTATGCACTCGCTCTATTATTATTTCTTTATAATATTTCCTAGAAGAAAATGAGGGAAATGATTTGATTATGGTACTATTGAGTTTTGTTATTAATTTTGATTGATAGGTTTAACCTAGTGTGTTTGGAATGTTATAATTGAGCCTATGATCTATGACAAGATTACATTGAGACCAAGTGCCCTTAATTGGATCCCTAGTGTAATATTTACCCTAGAGTAGAATAATATATAGTGCAAATTGGTTTTGATTTTTGGCGTCCCCTTATAAACTGATAGATTATGGTTATTAATAATATAAACATATTGATTAATATTGATTTTGTTCATTAGTTGCAATTCAATGTTATTTGTGATATATTGGGTGAGTTTTCATCCTATATGCGGATGATTTGTGATTGTGTGAAGATTGATATACTAATTCTTAAGGATGGAATTGTGTGTATGGGTGGTTATGTAGTATATTAATGAATTACACAAGAATTTGATATGTCTTTCCCAATATGGTGAGTCTATACCTAATATTATGATAATATACATGTGTTTCACAGTAGGGATAATGTAACCTTGTGTTATAGAAAATATATACATGTTTCAAATATAAAGAATTTTTTCTTTGTGATTATATTATTTTTATTTGATTCCTGATAGGCAGAGATTTCCCTTAGGTTTTAGATGATCCTATATGCGATTCCTAATAGGGTGATTATGCCCATTATTTTTAGAGGACAATAGTTTATTAGTGGGGATCAACGATTTTCCTAGGTCACATATGATGCTATATAAGTTTCATAGTGGGGAGAGTTTTCACCACCACATTCTAATTAATATTATTTTTTTCAAAAAAACTCAACCACTAGCTAGAGTATGTATGGTAAATCATAGTTTTCCAAATAGAACGTAATGGTATTATTTTATCGATTAATTTATGTTTATAAATCTATTTTCTGAGCGAATAATATGTTCATACAATATAATACTTGTTATATTAGGGACACCGTTGATAATTCCCAACCGTGTTTGAATCACACCCAGATTTGAAGGCCATGATATTTTATTACCAGACCATATATGATTACACATGTCTAGGTAGGGAAGACACCCATCATTAAATAATTCAGTTGGAAATTTTGGATGACATCATGAGATGATTGTGATGAGTTAGAGTGATGATAGTAGAGACTCTTTTATTTTATTTTTGTTTGTTCATATTATTATATGATTGACCCGATGGTCAATCTATTAAGATATATGAAAATATTCTTTTGAATTATATTTTCTATATAATGATAGTCGTTTCATTCCATTTAATAATATGTGTTATTATTGATGATTATTAATAATTTGTATCTATCATTTTACCATTATATGAGGTTATAGTCTCCCCTTAATATCACTTTATACCCTTTATTAAAGTTGAAAACCTCTAATGTTCAAGGAGGTTCAACGATGTTCATATAAGGAATCAGGCCATTTACTATGTAGTGACTCATTTTGGGTTATTTGAACATGGTATTATAGCATATTTGCATTATCTTTCTATCTAGGGTTTGGTATGTGGTAATAAGGATGTTTCAAATATTATTATGGACCTCAGAATAATGAAATTACAATCACCTTTTCCATTGGAAATTATAAACTAATAAGGATATAAGACATCTATTTTTAGTTTTACTGTAAATTTTTAGATATTTATTCTATATAATCTCGATACTAAGATTTTTTTTTATCATGGATTATAAGAAAGGGGGATTTATACATGTATCATATTATTCATGTAGGATTCATATAACAATCATGTTATTTCATTTGTTTGTTATAATTAAAAACATTTGGATTATATATATGATATTTTAATGAAAACCTATAGGATGTTTTATGATACAAATTATTTTTGTAATTTTACTCATCTACACCACCATTTATTTTCTCTAATAAATAGTCATGTAGATATCGCAACAAGTTATTCCATGGTGATTGTAATAGTTTCTCTCATTGGGAAGAATTTATAGTGACTGAAATTGGTCCAAAACATTCATTTTATTACTTTATGGTGTTTGAACCATTTTTAGTGATTATGATATTGGTTTTGGAAAAATATTATTCTGTTAGATACAGTTCAAAAAAATAGATATATGGTGTTCTCCCATATAGATTATTGGTTGTATTCTAATTAACCAAACCATATAACTACGGTTTTTTATATCATGAAAAATCATAAGAATATTTAGTTATTTATTTATATTTAAAAAAATATTTTTCAAATAAATTAGGAGGGAATGATTGAATCTCAAAAAGACTACATGTCATACCATATTCAAAACACATAATAAATTACCACCCTATTCCAAAAATGATTTATAAAATTTTAATTAAAAAAATTATGACTTATGAGATAGAGGTTAAATACGCGTTTGGGTTTTCTTTGGTGAGATCTTCAATGTGGATGGCCAACATCTCGATGGTTTGAAAATATTCTTCCAGATTAATTTTCGTATGTTGATCTCATGTGCCACAATATGATCTTTTTTATTGATCCAATCAACATTCTCAATCATTTAGAGGAATAAGAATTGATCTCTAGTATAATATAACATATTCTTATTTTCAAACCTTAATATCAAAATCTTCCTACAACATATATTCCATAGAATGTTGGAAAAGCTCCATGTTGGAAACCCCTTTCCTTTACTCCTTATAAATACCATTAGATGCCACCAAATCTGGAAACTGGTTAGGATATTCTAACATGTAATTTTTAGGCTCCCCAGCTTTATCACTAGATACATCCACCTCATCACCAGGAGGTGTTTTTGGAAGCTCATGTTATTTAAAATAACACATAATAATGGATTCTAATTTTAATACCATTCCCTGCTGATTGAGTAATCATTGGTTTTAAAAGGTACAAATAATCATTCAAATCCATGGTATTTCTCCTTAATTAACTAGATAATGGCCACCATCAATGATGTTTATATACCATTTCATCATTCCATTTTGGGGTCCAAATTGTGTTTAGCATCCTCATCATACTCTGAAGCTGGTTTAGGAGCCTAATCTATACGTGCCTAAATTTATAGAGATTACTCTATAGGGTATGGACATATCTTCTTGTACTTCTTGTGTCTTATCAAATTCCATAACCTTGTTCATTAGTCTCATAAAATCCACCTTTAAATCTATAAATCATTTTTCATTGACGTATTTGTTTGTTATCCTCATTTTTTAGAGTCACACTATTTATCTTAGACCCTGAATAGTTTTTTCACTAACTCATTGAGGAAAACTAGGTGTCTGATTCAGGGTTTGGGAATCCCAAAGTAGCCCATGTAGTCCCCATCACACCTTTTACTAATGAAAAAAGGGGCAAACCCTGTCATATTTATAAGAACCCAACCTTCTTCTTGAGGATAGAGAAGTTGTAGTATCATAAGACCTCACCATCTCACTATCTAAAAATTCAACATCACAAACCATGATTGGGTATCAATTCCATGGCTGACTAAACAACTTATGTAAAACTATTGGTTGTGAGCCAAAAAATTCCATTAAGATCCAAAATACGTCAAATAATCAAAACATAACACATGTTTTATCTGATATTCATATTTGATATAAATACACAAAGTTATCAAGATGTTTGGAAACAACTATACCAATATATAGGAGAGGAAAAATCAGATGGAAAGGGAAAAATATATATTGTTAAAGAGTAAATATATTCCTTAAATATTTCTAGGAATCAATTTATTTCAGGGGTTTAGAAATGGTAACAGAAGGACCATAATGATTACCAAGATTGGTGTTACATTAATATACCATCTCAAGTGGATGTCTAATGGGAAATAATGAAGAAATAATTGAAAACATTTGATAGATATTCTTCCACCATTCCAAGTGGATATAATGTTATCCTCCAACTCAAAATAATTGAGAATATGGAGGGGTCAGGGATCACTACTAGAACATGATGATGAAGGTCCCACTATTCTGAGATGAATCAGTTGAAGGTTCTAAATTATGGTCAATTAAAAACAAATTGAGCCATAGGAGAGAGCATATGAATGTCTATTACCAATATGAATTCTTATATAAGCATTATATTAATGGGAATTCTCTGACCAAAATACGTACACTAGGGGTGGAGCATTAATATAGGAAGGAGTGTAGAATATATGAGTCTATAAGAGGGGAGAATGAAAAGGGTAATCTGAGACAGCATGACCCCTCTCCCTTCTAGGAGTGGGAGGGATGAAAGTGGTGGACATGGGCATCTATATAGAGACCCAACATATTCTTACATTACTATTAATTAATTTTAAGATAAAAAACATAATATAATTACAAATAGAGGATCCAAAGGTTTAGTGTCTTGGAAAAATTGGGACAATTAATACGTTTTACAACATAAACTATAAGAAATCATTTCATTCCTTCTTCCCTAGCTTATTATTGGCACTTTCCCTCTCCTTAGCACATGTAGTCACCTGATGATATACATCAAAAAATGGGTGAGTTAAATTCCTAGTAAGAGGATAAATAAGATCAATATAGCATTGGGTGATCATAATAATAAAATAAGAAAAAGATCATGAACATGAGAGAAAGCATAAATATAAGACTTGAAATGTGGTAATGCATAAAAAAGAAACATCATGTCTTAGTGGTTAACTACCCCACATACTTGTGAAAAAAACTAGAACTTGTCCCCATAATATCAAATATTCTCATGATATGCATTACTTTACCCAATACATTGGAGCGCTGCATAATTCCAGGCGCACCCGTCACATTCAAACATTCATATTGATATATATAATTCAGGGTGCATCTATCACCTCATTATACTGTCGTTATCATGCATTCCACATAGAACATATATCAATAATGAACATAACTAAACCATGGAACGAAATGGGGTACATCTCATAATAATAAATTCATAAACATTGGGATCCCAAATGAATGAGGGAAAAACATACATGATATAAGAACCATCAACCAAGAATGAGAAGTAATAGATGAGTTCTTAAAAGAAGTGTTCTTTTGGAAGACATTTGGTTTGAAATAAACTTCTGTAGAAAACATGTATATCCCATAAAAGGTAAGATAATGATGAACACATTATTTTTAATAAGTGACTATACCAAATTTGGAGTGAAAGAGGGAGAACCTGAAGAAAGAAAATTAGGTTCGAGATTTTTCCCTTACCTTGTATCTGAACGCTTCCTTCACTTTAATGTCCTATATAATGGAATTATATTCATCAATTATAAATTCAAGAACCATTTATACATTAATAGGTTTCATTCTGTTTTCATTATTTCATTTTTTGTTTTTTTGGATGACTTATAAAGTTTAAAAACATTGTTAGGGTATATTCGTTTTTTTGTTTCTTCTTCGGTGGTTCACTTGTATTCATAAATTGATGTTCAGGAAGAACATGGGTAAACATAAAGAAATGATATTACATGTTATTAATGAAATTCAAGAATTTAAAATCACCTTATAATGAGTTATATTATATACCATGTGGATGAATCATTAGATAAAAATTAAATGATGACTTTTTGGGTTAATTTCGACGGTTTTTCGATCACAAAGAACTTGTTTTAATTTATCACTTAGTAATATGTACATATGTCAGTTCCAGAAATTTTAATATCACATAGTAGATATAAAATATTCTGGGTCAACCATAAAAATAATTTCATGACCAGATCTGATTATAGAAATGAAAAGAAGAAAACATGTCATTCTTTAATGTGATAAATTAACACATCACAAACAACATTCTATTTAATAAAATAAAATGAATAGGATAAAGGGGATTGGATGTTATAATATCCCATTAGTATCATAAAATTCCATTATATGTATGATACAAGATTTACCATAATATTTGGAAAAATATAGGTGGGGAAAGAATAAGAAAATAACTTGAAATTTAAAGGGATTTAAAGGAGAAGAGGGAGAGAAATTGCTTCTTAAATCCTCCACTTTAGATCCTCCTTATGGGTCCAATGCAAGGTCTTTTGATGACACCAGTAGCTCTTGGATGTGGGGAAGGGGCTAGGGAAGATGTTTGTGTAGATTTTAGTCAAGGATTCATGTTTGAGAGGTGTGAAGAAATGAGGGTGTGAAGGGTGCATTTATAGTAGAGGTGAAAGGGGTTTCCTTACTATAAAATTCATTAGTTTATTAATTTCCCCTAAGACAAGGAATAGTGAGTTTTCCATGACAAAGAATAGTAATTTTATAATATAATCCCGAACCAAGTGGGCTTACATCATCAGAACATCACACATGACTCTATAATTAGCTTATTTAGATTATTTTTGTAAATTACGGTATTTCATTATTCATAAAAAAATCATCTATTTCAGAAAAATCCCAAAACATTACCCTAACCATTTTTCAACATATAGAATCCAAAAATGAATTCCAATTTTTAAAAATAAATCTCTATGTATGATTAATTTTATATTTAATTAAAATCATAATTTATTATTAAAAAACAAGTTTTAAAACATTCATTTACTTATTCTAAAATATTAGTACATCATACTTTATTTTGAATATTATTTCTATACTATCAAAGGTAAATTTCCCATTAATTAGTGTATATCACCATTTATAAGGGGTTTTTACTGTTCATAAGGGTATGTTACTATTCACCAAAAAAAATTTTTTACTACACTCCAAATAACATCTTGAACACAATTGTGAATGTCAGATTTTCAAAATTCCCAACAAAGAAGTGACAAACTTTAGTTTAAAGGTCACGTAGCACATAGTAGTTCATTATGTTGAGTTTTCATGTGATTTTATGACATAATCATAAGAATGGAATTTCCATTGAAAACCTTTCGGTCGTCACATTCTTCGTCTGTTATGAAATTTCACCCACGAAATTTCACTTTACACCAACAGGTGAGGGTACTTCTCCTTCATTGCCTCTTCCAATTCCCATGTTTCTTCCTCAAACATATGGTTCCTCCACAAAAATTTTACAAGATGAGTGGTCTTGTTTCATATAACCATATCTCTCCGATCCAGAATATCTATTGGTTTCTCCTCATAAGAGATATCATCCTCCAGTTGTACAACCTCTGAGTTTAGTACACGTGAGGGGTCCGGTATGTACTTCATTAGGAGTGATACGCGACACACATCAAGAACGTGTGCCATATTTGGTGGATGTGCAAGTAGATAGGCCGCAGATCCTATGCATTCAAGGATCTCAATGGGGCTAATGTACCTTGGGCTTAGATTCCCTTTCTTTCCAAACCGCATGACTCTCTTCCACGGTGATTTTCACAGGAAGACATTATCTCCAACATCGAACTCCAAGTACCTTTGACGGTTGTCAGCATATCTCTTATGTTGACATTGAGTAGCATTGATGGGTTTCTGGATGACTTCAACCTTCTCTGTCATATCGTCCACAAGATCGGGTCCAAGTGGCTTTCTTTCTCTAACTTCATCCCAATAGGTTGGAGTTCTACATCACATTACATACAGAGCTTCATATGGAGCCATCTGAATACTCAAGTTCAAGCTATTATTGTATGAGAACTCTACCAATGTGATATGTTGATCTCATCCACCTTTGAATTCTATAGGGCATGCTATTAGAATATCTTAAAGTGTTTAAATAGTCCTTTCAGTCCGAACATTAGTTTGGGGGTGATAGGTCATGCTAAAATTTAATTAAGTACTCAAATCATGTTGGAGGCTCCTCTAGAACATAGATGTGAACCTCAGATCATGGTCAGAGATAATTTATTTAGGAACACCGTGCAGTCTCACCACTTCCTCCACATATATCCTTGCAAGTTGTTCAAGAAAGGGATCTTCTCGAATTGATATAAAATTGGAGTAGTGGTGAGTCTATCAACCACAACCCATATCTCATTACATCCCTTTTATGTCTTCGGGAGACCCGTGACAATGTCCATAGTAACATTTTCGCATTTTTACATGGGTATATGCAATTTCTACATCATCCCCTTGGACTTTTGTCGCTCTTCTTTAACTTGTTGACATACCAAGCACCTTGATATATTTTCCACAATCAACTTCTTCATGTTATCCCACATGAAGTGTTCTCAGAGATCACAGTACATCTTGGTACTCCCTCGATGGATTGGGAAATTTGAGTTATGTGCATCGTCCAATCGCTCCTTCTTTATCCCGAGTGATGAAGGAAAACAATGTCACATTCCAAACTGAATCACACCATCATCATTGATATGGTACTCTTGCAGATTCCCTTATTTTACTACATTCACAATCCTTTGTATATCCACATCATCCCTTTGTGCTTCCTTAATCTTCTCTTGGATGGATGGTTGCACAATCATTTGGGAATGGTATGATGTATCCCTTGCCCTTATGATTCCCAAATCCATCCTTTGAATATCTATGAATATTTGGCCTTTCTCAATCCATAACATGGATTGAGTAGAAGGTTCTTTTCTTCTTAGATCATCAGCTACTTTGTTCACCTTTCCAGGATGGTAGTGAAAAGAGAAATCATAATCATTGATTATCTCTTACCATCTCCTATGATGCATGTTGATCTCCTTTTGTGTGAATATATACTTTTGTCTCTTGTGGTTCGTGAATATGTCAAACTTCTCACCATAAAGATAGTGGCGCCATATTTTCAAGGAAAAAGACACGGCTGCCAGCTCTAGATCATGTGTTGGGTAGTTCTGCTCATGGATCATCATGTGTCGTGAGGCGTAGGCTACCAAATTATCATTTTTCATGAGTACACACACCAATCCTTTCTTTGAAGAATCACTGTATATCACAAATCACTCTCCACATTTCTATAGTGTGAGTACAGGTGCAGTGATCAGCCTTCTCTTTATCTCAATGAAGCTTCCCTAGAATTCTTTCATCTAGGCATACTTTACCCCTTTCCTCGATAACTATGTTATAGGGGATGGCAATCATGAGAGGTTTCTCACAAAACATTGGTTGTACCCACCTTATCCAAGAAAACTACGGATTTTTTTGTCACTAGAGGGCCTGTGCCATTCCTCGTTCGCCTTTTTCTTGGATGTATCAATTGAAATTCCCTCACTTATGATCACATGTCCCAAGAACATGACTTGCTTAATCGAAAATTCACACTTGCTAATCATGGCGTACAACTTCTCTTTTCTGAATGTCGCCAACCCAAGTCTTAGATGTTATTAAGATCATCCTTTCACTTGGAGTAGATGTGAATATCATCAATAAACACTATCACAAACTTGTCGAGGTAATTTATAAAGAATCTATTCATCAAATCGACTAGGATTTCAGGAGAATTAGTAAGTCTGATGGGAATTACCTAAAACACATAGTTCCCAAACCTTTTTCAGAAGGCAATCTTTTGAATATCATCCTTTTTCACCATTACCCGATGATATCTAGAACGAAGATCCACCTTTGAGAGTATTTAGCTCCTCTAAACTAATCGGACAGGTCATCAATCCTTGGGAAATGATACATGTTATTTATGGTGATCTAGTTGAGTACCCGATAATCAATACACAGCCATATTGTTCCATCCTTCTTCTTCACAAAGAGCACTCACTCACCCCAAGGTGATTCACTATGGCCTATGAACCCTTTGCCTAGATTCACTTTTAGCTGCTTCTTTAACTCCTCCAATTTGATAGGAGCCATCCTACAGGGACACTTTGAGATATGAGTATCTCTGGGTATGAGTTCAATTAAGAAATCTACCTGAAAATCCGAGATATTTCCGGGTAACTCTTCAGGAAATACATCTTCATATTCCCTTACGATGGGAATTTCTGCAAGGTTGCAACTATAATTCGACCCAACCATTTGGGAGAGGTATTCTGCTTCGTAGGGAATCAACATCCACTTAAAAGAAGGACTTTTCAAAAGAGATTTAGGATCATCCTTGCATTTGTAGAGGAGCATGGGATGG
The DNA here is from genome assembly GCA_963277665.1 of Viscum album. NCBI lineage: Eukaryota > Viridiplantae > Streptophyta > Magnoliopsida > Santalales > Viscaceae > Viscum > Viscum album. Next base: position 1,774,580,230 of record OY728152.1, read on the forward strand.
TTTGGAATATGAAACGATTTTTTTTCATGGTAGTTGATATGTGCTCTAAAAAATGAGAACCCATCCACTCCCATTATAACGTCTAATTCTACCAAGGGAAGTATTACGAGATTTTTCTGAAGAATCTTCCCACATACACTAATAGGAGAAGAGTCAATCACTTGGGATTAAATGATTGCACCACTTGGTGTTTTTAAATATATCTCTACATCAAAGTTTCGAGGATTTGATTCTATAGTTCTAGAAAACGTATATGAAATAAAGGAATACATAGAACTAGAATAAAAGAAGACTTTTTCGATTCTTACGAAAATAGGAAGTGTACCTTGTATGTCTTAATTATCTTGCTACACTTCTGTAGTAGTGATGGCATAATCCTTCCCGTGTTCCTTAGGGTTTGGTGGAAGCTAACATTGATTACCCTCGAGAAATCTAGGTTTAGTGCACTGGATTTCATAGTTCCCTATCTCCCTACAATTGTAGCATTGAACCATGTGTGGTTATCTCCTTTGATTGGATACATTCTCCATCCTTTTCGTGTCTATTCAACACTCTTGAGCATGATGCCCTTCTTTCCCACACTGGAATAATTTCCCCATCTTTTGAGGAAGTTCTGATGGTGCAACTTCCCACATGTTTGGCATGTGGGTCGTTGAGTTTTTTCCCAACTATATCTTTAAATCCACTAGATTGAAACTCCATCATTTTTTTCTTATCACCATATCCATGGGATCATTCCCCAAATTCCATCTCTACTTTGAATACACATCGAACAACTTCTTCATTACTCCCAAAGTCTCAAATTGCAAGATCCTTTCGAACATGTGGTTTTAATCCACTAAAAAATCTATTAATATTTCTATCATTGTTGATAACAAAACCTAAAGCATACCTTGCATGCCTTGTAAAATTAGCATCATAGGATGTGACAGATTGTCCTTCTTTTGTATTGAGCTTTATGAATTCTCTCTCTAAATTTGGGCGAAGAGTTCTTGGAAAATACTTGTTAAGAAACATTATCTTAATGTCTTCCCATTCCATCTCATCAATTTACTCTATTGGCATGATGTTCTTAATCAAATCCCACCATTGATCAGCTTCTCCATCTAGACGATAAACTGCTAGAGTCACCTTTTCCATCTTATAACAGTGTAGAATAGAAAATATCATCTCAATGGGGTTGACCCATTGTTCCACAACTTGTGGATTAGAAGATCCGCTAAACGTTGGTGGTCGTTGAAGCATAAAACTTTCGATAGCCATTTTCTCCCCCTTTGATGATGGAGGCTGTTCCCCATTATTCTGGTTATTAATCATGAACTGAAATGATTGGGTAAGCAATGCCATGATGTTCTGAAATCCACCTCCCAAATCATTGGGGATGTTGTTCTGGAAATCGTTTCATTGGCCCTCACACAAGTTGTTGGGCTAATTTATCATGGTTCCCACAATTTTCTAAAATATAAAAGTTTACAACAAAACAAAAGTAAATAAGTACTTATTCATTTTCACAATTTATACAAAAATCAGATCACATGGATCCCAATTTAGAAATTCATGTGTGAATATATGTACTTAGTCTCATGTTAGAGTTTTTTCTCTAGGGTTCACTAATCCTAATTCATAAAATAACTAAACCTAGACTTTGCTACCAACTATAGAGACCCAAAAATTTCTTAACATACTATTATATCATTTTAAGATAAACATCATAATAGCCTTAAACATAGAGGATCAAATGGTTTAGTGTCTCTGGAAACTAGTATGACTCATAAATTTTACACCATAAACTATAAACAATCATTTAATTCCTTCTTCACTAGTTTCTTATTAGCACTTTCCCTCTCCTTAGATCATGTAGTCACATAATGATATACATCCAAAAATGGGTGAGCTGAAATACTAGTAAAAGGATAGATAAGAAAAATATAGCATGCGGTGAGCATAATCCTAACATAGAAAAACGATCGTGAACATGAGAGGAAGCATAAATATAAGACTTGAAATGTGGAAATGCATAAAAATGAAACAACATGTCTTAGTGGTTAACTATCACACATACTTGTGAAAAAAGATATAATTTAGTCCACATAATTTCACATTTACTCATGAGATTCATAACTTTACCCATTTCATTGGAGCGTTGTATTTTTCCAGATGCACCCTTCATTTGAAAACATTCATATTGCACTATATAATTCTGGGCGCATCTGTCACCTCATAATATTATCATTATCATTCATTCCACATAGAACATATATTAATATTTAACATTAATATACCATGTAATGTAATGGGTTTCATCTCATAATAATACATTCATAATCATTGGGTTCCCTATAGAAATAGGGAACAACATACTTGATACAAGAACCATAAACCATGAATGAGAGGTAAATGTTGAGTTCTTAAAATAAGAGTTCTTTTAGTAAACATTTTGTTTGACATAATCTTCTATAGAAAACATGTATATCCTATAAAAGGTATCATGATGTTGAAAAATTTAATTATAAGAAGTGACCATATCATATTTGTAGTGAAAGAGGGAGAACCCGAAGAAATAAACTTGGGTTCGAGATTTTCCCCTTACCAGGTATATGAAGCTTCCTTCTCTTTAATATCCTATATAATGATATTATATTCATTGATTATAAATTCCCGAACCATTTATAACTTAATAGAGTTCATTCTGGTTTCATTATGTCATTTTATATTTCTTTGGATGACTTATATAGTTTAAAAACATTGTTTAGGGATGTTCGTTTTTATGGTTTTTCTTTGGTGGTTTAGTTCTATTTATAAATTGAAGTCTGGGTAGAACATGGGTAAACATACAGAACTGATATTACGCGTTATTAATGAAATTACATAATTTAAAATGATATTATAATGAGTTATATTATATACCATGTGGATTAATCATTAAATAAAAATTAAATGATGATTGTTTGGGTTTATTTGTGTGGTATTTCGATAAGAAATAAGTTTTTTTAATTTATCACTTAGTAATATGTACATTTGTTAGTTCTAGAACCGAAATAGGAAATAATACAAATAAAATATTCCGGTTCTACCATAAATGTGGTTTCATTTCCATATTTGATGATATAACTAAAAAAACAAAACATATCGTTCATGAAGGTAATAAATTAACACCTCATGAAAAACGTTCTCTTTAATAAAATAAAAAGAATAGGAGAAAGGGGGTTGAATGATATAATATACCATTAGTATCATAACATTCCATTATATGTATGATACTGGTGTTTCCATACCATTGGGACATAGATAGGTGGTGAGAGAATAAGAAAAGAAAATGAAATTTAAAGGGAATTAAAGGAGATGGGGGAGTGAAATTACCCCTTGAATCATTCTCTTGAGATCATCCTTAAGGGGCCAAATATTTGCCTTTTGATGAGACCAGTAGCTCTTGGACGTGGGGGAGGGGCTATGTAAGATGTTTGGGTAGAGTTTAGAGAAGGCTTAAAGCTTGAGAGGTGTGAGGAAATGAGGGTGTGAAGGGTGGCATTTATAGTGGAGGGGAGAGTGGTTTTGTTAATATAAAATTTATTATTTAATTAATTTCCTCTAAGACAAGGAATATTGAGTCTTCCATGACCAGGAATAGAAAATTTATAATGTAATCCGGAACCAGGTGGCCTTACATCATCTAAACATCACACATGACTTTATAATTAGTTTATTTAGCTTATTTTTGTAAATTACGGTATTTCACTATTCATATAAATTTCAAGTATTTCAGAGAAATCACAAAAATTTACCCCAACCATTTTTTGATGTGTAGAATACAAAATTGATGTCAATTTTTCAAAAATATTTTTCTATATGTTATTAATTTAATAATTAATTAAAATATTATTTTATTATAAAAAAACCAGTTTTAAAACATTCATTTACTTATTCTAAAATATAGGTAAATCATAATTTCACTTGAATATTATTTTTTATACAATCAAAGGTAAGGTTAACATTCATTAGAATATATCACTATTCATAAGGGTATGTTACTATTCATAAGGGTAGGTTACCATTCAACAAAAAATATTTTAGTTTTATTAGACTCCAAAAATCATCTTGAACAAAACCGTGTATGTCAGATTTTGAAAATTCCCAACACAGAAGTGAGAAACTTATGTTTAAAGGTCACTTAGCACTTATTCGTTCATTATTTTGTGCTTTCATGTGATTTTATGACATAATAATAAAAATTGAATTTCCAATGAAAATATTTGTGAAGTTACAATCCACCCATAGAAGAAATAAACATGCTGATAATAACCTATATTTAAATTTTGTTCTACATAAATGGAAGTAAACATTGTCCGTAAATTTGTGGTCTACTTTTTTTTTCTCAGTGAGGAATATTTATTGGAGTGGGCATATGATATGGAATTTGATTCATGGTATGTATATGAGAACTGAGATATTATTTAGTCAAGTTCTATAAATTATTATCATGTTGTTTTCTGGAATCTCTTATGATTTTTATGATATTTGAGGGTAACATGATTAATGGAATATATAGGATATATGAAATCCATTAGAGATAATAATCATGATTATATAATATAGACTATGTAATTGGTACAAAAAATATACTACCATGTATGTTGTATTACCAAATATATTTATTGTGATTTTGTTCGATATATTACATAGATTATTCATGGTATAAAAAATATATTTTTATAGTGGGAAATTTTAGATTACCAACTATATTTATTTTAGGTATGGTCTTCCAATGAGATAGCAGACTGTGATCCTTGATTGATGGACATAAGATCATTATAAAATTGGAAGAATCTTTTAGTTTGGGAATAACCCATGGGCGGTGGTTAATTTTTTGTTATAAATTGTAATGAGTGAGATTTTATGTTTTATGGATGATATAATCTATAATTCTACTAGCTTAATGAGATCTAAATTTCTATGTCAACATTTCAAAATGATAAAAATTATTCATTATAATTTTTAATCATATAATAATTAATTTATTAATTAAATATTATTCATATTAAAATTTTAATTTATTATTATTCAATAATTAGATACATAGTTTCTTGAAATAAAAATCCATTTTTAAAAAAATATAATTTTAAATATAAAAATATTTTTACATTAATTTTATATATTTTAATTAATTTTATTTATTATTAAATGTATTCTATATGTTGATGAAACTTTTATTTAATATTTTAGAAAATTTTATCCATACATTCTAATTCACTAGATTTGCTTTAATGTTCTTATATAATAGTTATATTTTCCCAAATATTTTCAGGGTTTTTGTTTTAGTTCAATGTTTCTTATAGAGAAACTATTGAATTATGTATATATAGAAATAATATATATAATAAAATATAATTTCATTATATTCCTTCCCCAATAGTATGTGAGCACATGAAAATGTATTCCCTAGATAAGACTTATGTGTACATTATGTGTGAGAGGACTGAGTTATAAAGGATTTCAATGTGAGATGGTAATTGTGAACTCACTCTAGTTTGATTCTCGTATAATATTTCCTAGAAAAAAAATGAGATAAATGCATTGATTATGGTACTATTGAGTGTTGTTATTCATTTTAATTGATGGGTTTAACCCAAAGAGTTTGGAATGGTATAATTGAGACTATGATCTATGTTAAGATTACATTGAGACCAGGTGCCCTTAATTGGATCCCTAGTGTTATATTGACCCTAGAGTAGAATAATATATAATGGAAATTGGTTTTGATTTTGGTCGTCCCCTTATAAACTGATAGTTGATGGCTTTTTAATAGTAAAAACATATTTATTAATATTGATTTTGTGCATTAGGGGATATTAAATGTTATTTATGATGGATTGGGAGAGTTTTCATCGCATATGAGGATGATTTATGATTGTGTGAATAATGATATGTGTTTCCCAATATGGTGAGTCTAAAAATAATATTCTAATAATATAAATGTGTTTCGTAGTAGGGAAAATATAACCTTGTATTCTAGAAAATATATACATGTTTCAAATATAAACAGTTTTTTCTTTGTGATTATATTATTTTTATGTGATTCATGATAGGTAGAGTTTTCCCTTAGGTTCTACATGATCCTATATGTGATTCCTAATAGGGTGATTATTCCCATCAGTTTTAGAGGACATTAGTTTATCAGTGGGGATCAACGATTTTCCTTGGTCACATATGATGTTAAATAACATTCATCATGGGGTGATTTTCCACCACCAGATTCTAATGGATGGGTTTATTCCCAAAAAACCTCAACCACTAGCTGGAGTATGTGTGGTTAATCATAGGTTTCCACATAGAACCTAATGGTATTTTTTATTGATTAATTTATGTTTATAAATGTATTTTTTGATAGAATAATATGTTCATATAGTATAATACTTGTTATGTTAGGGACACCGTTGAAAATTCCCAACCGTGTTTTAATCACTCCCTAATTTAGAGGCCATGATATGTTATTACCAGAACATATATTGTTACATATGTCAAGGTAGGTAAGACCCCCATGATTAAATAATTCAGTTGGAAATTTTGGATGACAACATGAGATGATTGTGATGAGGTAGAGGGATGATAGTTGAGACTCATTTATTTTATTTTTGTTAGTTCATATTATTATATGATTGAATTGATGGTAAATATATCAAGATATTGGAAAATATGATTTTGAATTTTATTTTATATATAATGATAGTTGTTTCAATTCATTTAACAAGATGTGTTTTTATTGATGATGTTAAATAATTTTTATCTATCATTTTTCCATGATATGACATTATAGTCTCCCCTTAATATGACATTATACCCTTGATTAAATTTGAAAAACTCTAGTGTACAAGGATGTTCAACGATGTTCATATAGAGTATGAGGCCATATACTATTTAGTGAATCATTTTGGGTTATTTGATTGTTGTATTATAGCATATTTTCTGTATATTTCTATTTAGCGTTTGGTATTTGGTAGAAAGGTTATTCCAAATATTATGATGTACCATAGACTAATGCAATTATAAACACCTTTTTCATTAGAAATTATAAATTAATTGGAATATTGGACATTTAATCTTTGTTTTGCTGTTATTTTTTGTATATTTATTCTATATAATCTTGATACTGAGATTGTTCTTTTTGGTTTGGATCATGGATTATTGGAAAGGGGGATTTATACCTGTATCAAATTGTTCATGTATGATTCATATTATAGTCATGTTATTTAATTTGTTTGATATAATTAAAAACATTGGTATTATATATACGATATTTCAATGAAAACATATCTGCAGTTTTATGATACAAATTATTGTTTTAGTTTTACTCATCTACACCACCATATATTTTCTCAAATAAATAGTCATGTAGATATCTCAAAAAGTTATTCCATGGTGATTGTTATAGATACCCACATTGGGAGGGATTTATAGTGACTCCAATTGGTCCAAATCATTCATTTTATTCCCTTATAATGTTTGAACACTTTTTAGTGATTATGATATTGGTTTTGAAAAAATGTGGTTTCGTTAGATACAGTTCCAAAAAATAGATATATGGTGTTCTCCCATATAGATTATTGGTTGTAAAATGTATTCACATTAATTTTTAATCACTTAATAATTAATTTATTAATAAAATATTACTCATATTAAAATTTTAATTAATTATTATTTAATAATAATATACCTAGTTTCATGAAATAAATCTCCAATTTGTTAAAAATAATATTTTAAATATAAACAAATTTTTACATTAATTTTATTTGTTTTAATATATTTTATTTATTATTAAATGTTTTATATATTTTAATGATACTTTTATTTAATAATTTATAAACTATTATTGATACATTCTAATGAACTAGATATGTTTTAATGTTCTTATATAATATTTATATTTTCCCAAATATTTTCAGGGTTTTTGTTTTAGTTCGATGTTTCATGTAGAGAAATTATTGAATTGTATATATATAGAAATAATATATATACTGAAATATAATGTCATTATATTCCCCCCCAATAGTATGTGAGCACCTGAACATGTATTCCCTAGATAGGACATATGTGTACATTATGTGTGAGGGGACTAATCTATAATGGATTTGAATGTGAGATAGTAATTATCCATTCACTCTAGTATGATTCCAATATAATATTTACTAGAAGAAAAATGAGGGAAATGATTTGATTATGGTCTTGCTAAGTATTGTTATTCATTTTGATAGATTGGTTTAACCTAGAGAGTTTGGAATGGTATAATTGAGCCTATGATCTATGTCAATATTACATTGAGACCAGGTTCCCTTAATTGGATCCCTAGTGTTTTATTGACCCTAGAGTAGAATAATATATAGTGGAAATTGTTTTTGATTTCAGGCGTCCCCTTATAAACTGATAGTTGATGGTTTTTTAAAAGTATAAACAAATTTATTAATATTGATTTTGTGCATTAGTGTCCATTCAATGTTATTTGTGATGGATTGGGTGGGTTTTCATCCCATATGAGTATGATTTATTATTATGTGAAGAATGATATAATAATTCCTATGGTTGGTATTGTGTTTCTAGGTGGTTATATATTACATTAATGAATTACAAAAGTATTTGATATGTGTTTCCAAATATGGTGAGTCTAAACATAATATTTTGATAATATACATGTGTTTCATAGTAGGGATAGTGTAACCTTGTGTTCTAGAAAATCAATATATATTTCCAATATAAGGAGTTTATTCATTGTGATTATATTATTTATTTGTGTTTCATAATAGGAAATGTTTTCCCTTAGGTTCTAGATGATCATATATGTGATTCCTAACAGGTTGATTTTTCCCATCAGTTTTAGAGGACATTATTTTATTAGTGGGGATCAACGATTTTCCTAGGTCACATATGATGTTAAATAAGTTTCATTGTGGGGAGAGTTTTCACCACCAGATTCTAATAGATGTTTTTATTCTCAAAAAAATCTACCACTAGCTGGAGTATGTATGGACAATCATAGGTTTCTTAATAGAACCTAATTTTATTTTTTTATTGATTAATTTATATTTATAAATCTATTTTCTGAGAGAATAATATTCTCATACAATAAAATAATGGTAATGTTAGGGACACCGTTGATAATTCAAAACTGTATTTTACTCACACTCTAATTTAGAGGCCATGATATTTTATTACTAGGCCTTATATGATTAAATATGTCTTGGTAGGGATGACACCCATGATTAAATAATTTAGTTGGAAATTTTGGATGACATCATGTGATGATTGTGATGAGGTATAGGGATGATGGTAGATAATATTTTATTTTATTATTCTTTTTTCATATTATTTTGTGATTGACCCGATGGTCAATCTATTAAGATATATGAAAATATGCTTCTGAATTATATTTTCTATATAATGATAGTTGTTTAATTCCATTTAATAAGATGTGTTATTATTGATGATGTTTAATAATTTTCATCTATCATTTTACTATGATATGAGGTTATAGTCTCCTCTTAATATCACTTTATACACTTTATTAAAGTTGAAAACCTCTAGTTTACAAGGTGGTTCAACGATTTTCATATAGAGAATCAGGCCAATTACAAACACCTTTTCATTGGAAATTATAAATTAATAGGGATATATGACATATATTCTTGGTTTTACTATTAATTTTTAGATATTTATTCTATATAATCATGATATTGAGATTCTTCTTTTTTGTTTTGGATGTTGGATTATTGGAAAGGGGGATTTATACATGTATCATATTATTCATGTAGGATTCATATGATAGTCATCTTATTTCATTTGTTTGATATAATTAAAAACATTCGGATTATATATAAGATATTTTAATGATAAAATATATGTCGTTTTATGATACAAATTATTGTTGTAATTTTACTCATCTACAACAGCATATATTTTCTCAAATAAATAGTCATGTTGACATCACAATAAGTTATTCCATGGTAATTGTTATATATTTTTTCATTGGGTGGGATTTATGGTGACTCCAATTGGTCCAAAAACAGTCATTTTATTCCTTTATTTTGTTTGAACCCTTTTTAGTGATTATGATATTGGTTTTGAAAAATTATGGTTCAGTTAGATACAGTTAAAAAAATAGATATATGGTGTTATCCTATATAGATTATTGGTAATACTCTAATTAAACAAACCATATAACTATGGTTTTATATATCATGAATAATCAAAAGAATATGTAGTTATTTATTTAGATTTAAGAAAATATTACATAAATAAATTATGAGAGAATGTGTGAATCCCAAAAAGATTACATGTCATACCATATTCAAAACACATAATAAATTACCACCCAATTCCAAAATAGATTTAGAAAATTTTAATTAAAAAAATAGGTATGATTTATGTGATAGAGTTTAAATACGTTTTTGGGTTTTCTTTGATGAGATATTAAATGTTGTTGGCCAACATTTCCCAGGTTTGATAACATTCTTCCAGATTAATTTTTGCATGTTGATCCCTTGAGACACAATATGATCTTATTTATTGATCCAATAAACTTTATCATAATTTAGATGAATAAAAATTGATCTCAGGTACGTTTTAACATATTTTTATTTTGAAACATTAGTATCAAAATCTTCCTACAACATATATTCCTTAGAATGTTGGAAAATATTCAGGTTGGAAACCCCTTTACTTTCAACCATATAGAAACCACCACATGACACCAGATCTAGAAACTAGTTAGGATATTCTAATATATAATCTTTAGGATCCCCAACATTATCACTAGATACATCCACCACATCACCAAAATGTGTTGATGGAAGCTCATTAGATTAAAAATAACACATAACAATGTATTCCAATTTTAATAACCTTTCTTGTTGACTCAGTAATTGTTGGTTTTAAAACGTACAAATAATCTTTCAAAGCCTTGGTATTACTCCTTACAAGCACCAGATAATAACCGCCATCAATGTTGGTTAGCTACCATTTCATCGGTCCATTTTTTGGGTCCAAATTGTGTTTAACATCCTCGTCATACTCTGAAGCTTGTTTGGGAGCCAAATCTATATAGGGATAAATTTATACAGATTTCTCCACAGGGTATGGGCATATCTTATTGTACTTCCTATGCCTCACCATTTTCAACCCCTTTGTTCATCATTCTCATCAAATCTATTTTTAAAACTAGAAATCATGTTTTAATGGAATATTCGTTAGTTATCCTCATGTTTTAGAGTCATACTCTTTTTCTTAGACCCTGAATAGTTTTTTCCGAAACTCGTTAAGGGAACCTAAGTGTCTAATTCAGGGATTGGGAAGCCCAAAGTAGCCCATGTAGTCCACATCATACCTACTCCTGATGAAACAAATGGGAAAAACCTATCATCTTTATAATAACCCAACCTTATTCTTGAGGATAGAGAAGTTGTAGTAGCATAAGCCCTCACCATCTCACTATCTATAAATTCAACATCAGAAACAACGATTGGGTATCAAATCCATGGCTGACTAAACTTTGTATTTAGAACTATATGTGGTGAGTTAAAAAATTACATGAAGAGCCGCAATACATAAAATAATCAAAACATAACACATGTTTCAACTGATAATCACACTTGATATAAATACACAATGTCATCAAGATGTTTGGAAACAATTATACCAATATATAGGAGAGGAAAAATCAGATGGAAAGGGAAAAATATATATTGTTAAATTTTAAATATATTCCTAAAATATTTCCAAGCATCAATTGATTTCAAGGGTTTTGAAATGGTAATAGAAGGACCATAATGTTTACAAAGATTTGGGTTACTAGAATATCTCATCTCAAGTTGATGTCTAAAGGGCAATAATGAATAAATAATTGCAAACTTTGGATAGAAATTCTGCCATCATTCCAAGTAGATATAATTTCATAATCCAAATCAAATTAATTGAGAATATGTAGGTGGTCAGGGGTCACTACTAGAACATGATTATGTGGGTCCCACTATACTGAGATGAATCTGTTGAAGGTTTCAAATTACGGTCAATTACAAACAAATTGAGCCATAAGAGAGAGCTTATGAATGTCTATTACAAATATGAATTCTTATACAAGCATTATTTGAATGGGAATTCTCTAACCAAAAGATGTACACTTGGGGTGGAGATTGAATATAGGAAGGAGTGTAGAATATATGAGTCTATAAGAGGGCAGAATGAAGAGGGTATTATGAGACCGCACGACCCCTCTCCCTTCTGGGAGGGGGAGGGATGAAAGTGGTGGACATGGCCATACATATAGCAAACAATCCTATTATTACATTAGTATTACATCATTTTAAGATAAAAAACAAAATATAATTACACATAATGGTTCCAAAGGATTAGTGTCTTGGGAAAACTAGGACCATTCATAACATTTACAACATAAACTATAGACAATCATTTAATTCCTCCTTCACTAGCATATTATTGGAAGTTTCACTCTGATTAGCACATGTAGTCACCTGAGGATATACATAAACAAAGGGGTGAGCTAAATGCCTAGTAAGAGGACAGATATGAAAAATATAGCATGGGGTGAGAATAATTATAACCTAGGAAAAAGATTATGAACATGAGAGGAAGCATAAATATAAGACTTGAAATGTGGTAATGCATAAAAATGAAACATCATGTCTTAGTGGTAAACTACCAAACATACTTGGGAACAAATCTATAATAGTTTCCACACATATCACATTTACTCATGATATTCATCAATTAAATCAATTCATTGGAGTGCCGTAAAATTCCGGGCACACCCGTCACATTAAAACATTCATATTGCGCTATATAATTCTGGGTGCATCCGTCTCCTCATAATATTATCCTTATTGTGAATTCCACATAGAACATATGTCAATAATGAACATAACTAACCCAAGGTAAGTAATGGGGTTCATATCGTAAGAATATATTCATAAACTTTGGGATCCCTAAAGAAAGAGGGAACAACATACATGATACAAGAACCATCAACCAAGAATGAGAGGTAAAAGTTGAGTTCTTAAAACAAGAGTTCTTTTGGAATTCATTTTGTTTAACATAAACTTCTGTAGAAAACACTTATATATTAAAAAATTATTAAAATGATGAAAAATTGATTTTTAAAAAGTGACCATACCAAATTTGGATTGATAGAGGAGGAACCCGAAGAAAGAAAATTGAGTTGGAGATTTTCCCCTTACCTTGTATCTGAACGCTTCCTTCTCTTTAATGTCCTATATAATGGATTTATATTCATTAATTATAAATTCATGAACCTTTTATACATGAATAGCGTTCATTATGTTTTCAATATTTCATTTTATGTTCCTTCGGATGACTTATAGTGTTTAAAAACATTGTTAGGGGATATTAGTTTTTATGGTTTTTCTTGGGTGGTTCACTTGTATTCATAAATTTAGGTTAGGGTAGAACATGGGTAAACATCCAGAACTAATATTACATGTTATTAATGAAATTACCGAATTTGAAATGATATTATTATGATATATATTATATTCCATGTGGATGAATCATTAGATAAAAACTAAATGACGATTGTTTGGGTTAATTTGGACGGTTTTTCTATCACAAAGAACTTTTTTTAATTTATCACTTATTAATATGTACATAAGTTTGTTCCATAACTTTTAATTGGACATAATACATATAAAATATTCTTGTTCAACCATAAAAACGATTTCATGACCATATCTAAATATATAAATGAAAAAAAGAAAACATTTCATTCTTGAATGTGATTAATTAACACATCACGAACAACATTCTCTTTAATAAAATAAAAGTAAGAGGAGAATGGGGATTTGATTATATAATATCCTATTAGTATCATAAAATTCCATTATATGTATTTTACTGGAGTTACCATACTTTTTGGAGAATGATAGGTGGGGAGATAATAAAAAATAACTTGAAATTGAAAGGGAATTAAAGGAGAAGAGGGAGAGAAATTACATCTTGAATCCTCCTCTTGAGATCCTTCTTATGGGGACAATGCGTGGTATTTTGATGAGACCATAAGATCGTGGAGGTGGGGAAGGGGCTAGGGATGATGTTTGGGACAAGTTGATACAAGGATTCCATCTTGAGAGGTGTGAGGAAATTATGGTGTGAAGGGTGCTTTCATAGTAGAGGGGAAGGGGGTTTCCTTAATATAAAATTCATTAGTTTATTAAATTCCTGAAGACAAGGAATATTGATTATTACATAAAAATGAATAGTAATTTTATAATCTAATCCCAAACCATGTGGGCTTACATCAGAAGAACATCACACATGACTCTATAATTAGAATATTTAGCTTATTTTTGTAAATTATGGTATTTCACTATTCATAAAAATTCATGTATTTAAGAAAATTCTCAAAAATTATCCCCAACCATTTTTCGATGTGTAGAATCCAAAAATGAAGTCCATTTTTTAAAAGTAATTTTCTATTTATGATTAATTTTATATTTAATTAAAATCAGCATTTATTATTAAAAAACTAGTTTTGAAACATTCATTTACTTATTCTAAAATATTGGTGCATCATAATTTAAATTGAATACTATTTTTATACTATCAATGGAAAGGTTACCATTCATTAGGGATTGTCACTATTCATAAGGGTAGGTTACTATTCACCAAAAATTATTTTTGTTTTATTACATTCTAAAAATCATCTTTAACATAACTGTGTATGATATATTTTCAAAATTCCCGACACAGATGTGACCAGATTTTTTTATAGGTCACTTAGCACATATTAGATCATTATGTTGTGTTTTCATGTAATTTTATGACAGTATTATAAGAAGGTAATTTTCATTTAAAAACATTGGGTTGTTACATTCATCCCCTCTTATAAAATTTCACCCACATAATTTCACTTTACACTAATAGGTGAGGGTACTTCTCCTTCATTGCCTATTTCAATTCCAAAGATGCTTCCTCAAACATATGGTTCCTCCAAAAAACATTATCAAGATGAGTTGTTTTATTGCATAGAACCATATATCTCCGATCCATAATCTTTATTAGCTACTCCTCATAAGAGATATCATCTTCCAGCTATACCACAGCTGAGTTTAGTACATGTGAGGGGTCTGGTATGTATTTCCTCAGGAGTGATACGTGAAACACCACATGAACTTGATCCATATTCAGTAGAAGTGAAAGACTATAGGACACAGCTCCTATACTGTCAAGGATCTCAAAAGGGAAAATTTTCCTTGGGCATAGCTTCCCTTTCTATCCAAACCACATGACTCTCTTCCATGATGATATTCACTGGAAGACTTTATCTCCAATGTTGAACTCCAAGTCCCTTCGATGGTTGTCAGCATAGCTCTATTGCCGACTTTGACCAGCTTTGATTTTTTTGTTTAACTTTATCCTTTTCATTCATCTCTTCCACAAGATCTAGTCCCATTAGCTTTATTTCTACAACCTCATCCCAATAGGATGGATTTCTACATCACTTTCCATACAAAGCTTCATTTGGATCCATCTATTGTATGAGAACTCTACCAATGGGATATGTTGATCCCAACCACCTTTGAATTCTAGATAGCAGCCTATTAGTATATCTTCATGTGTCTGAATAGTCCTTTCAGGCCGGCCATTAGTTTGGGGGTGATAGGTCGTACAGAAGCTTATTTAAGTACTCAAAACATGTTAAAGGATCCTCCAGAATTTATATGTGAAAATCGATTAATGGTCAGAAACAATTTATAGTGGAACACCGTGCAATCTCACCACTTACTTCTCATATATCCATGCATGTTGTCCAAGCAATAGATCTTCCCGAATTGAGATAAAATGAGCAGTCATGGTGAGTTTATCAACCACAACCCATATCGCATTATTTTCCTTTGACGTCTTTGAGAGACCTGTGACAAAGTCTACAGTAACATTTTCCCATTTCCACACGGGTATATGCAATGGCTGCATCATCCCCTTGGATTTTTCTCACTCTCCTTTAACTTGTTGACATAACAAGCACCTTGATATATATTCCGCTATCTCATTCTTCATGTTATCCCAACATAAGTGTTTTCAGAGATCATAGTACATCTTTGTACTCCTAATATGGATTGAGAAATTTGAGCTATGTGCATCTTCCAATAGCTCATTTTTTATCTCGGGTGATGAAACCAAACAAAGTCGTATTCCAAACCAAATCACACCATCATCGTCGATATGAAACTCTTGAATCTTCCCTTCCATTACTGCATTCACCCTCTTTTGTATATCTGCATCATCCCTTTGTGCTTCCTTAATCTTCTCTTAGATGGATGGTTGCACAATCATTTTGGAAAGTTAGAATGTATCCTCTACCCTTATGATTCAAAAATCCATCCTTTTAATATCTAAGAATATTGGGTCTTTCTCAATCTATAACATGGATAGAGTAGAAGGTTCTTTTATGCTTAGAGCATTAGCTATGTTTTTCACTATTCTAGGATGGTAGTGAATAGAGAAATCATAATCATTGATTATCTCTAACCATCTCCAATGACGCATGTTGGGATCCTTTTGTGTGAAAATATACTTTTGGCTCTTGTGGTCGGTGTATGTGTCACACTTCTCACCCTAAAGTTAGTGCTGTCAATTTCTCAAGACCAATATCACTACAGCCAACTCTAAATCATGTGTTGGGTAGTTCTTCTCATGGATCTTCAACTTTCTTGAGGCGTAGGCTATCAAATTCTCATTTTTCATGAGTACACACCCCAAGCCATTGTTTGAAGCATCACAGTATGTAACAAAACATTCTCCACATTTTATTAGTGTGAATACAGCTGCAGTGATTAGCATTATCTTTAGCTATATGAAGCTTCCATCACATTCTTCCATCTAGACATACTTTAACCCTTTCCTTGTTAACATAGTTAGAGGGATTGACAATCCTAAGAAGTTTCAAACAAAATGTCAGTAGTACCTTGATAATCCAAAAAAAATATGGATTTCTATGACTCTAGAGGGCCTAGCCAATTCCTCAATCACCATTGTCTCAGAAGGATGAATAGAAATTCCATCACTTCGGACCACATGTCCCATGAACATGACTTGCTTCATCCAAAAGTCAAACTTTCTGAACATGGAGTACAAATTCTCCTTTCCTAATGTCACCAACACAAGTCTTAGATATTCTTCAAGTTCATCCTTTCACTTGTAGTAGATGTGAATATCATCAATAAAAACTTCCATAAACTTGTCAAAGTAATGTCTAAAGACTCTATTCATCAAATCCATGATGATTTCAAGGGAATTAGTAAGTCCAAAGGGAATTACCAAAAACTCATAGTTCCCATACCTTGTTCGGAATGAAATATTTTGAATATCTTCCTTCTTCACCTTTACCTGATGCTATCCAAAATAAATATCCCCCTTTGAGAAGTATTCAGCTCCTCTTAACTGATCGAAAAAGTCATCAATCCTTGGGAGATGATACATATTCTTTATGGTGATCTTATTGTGTTCCGAATAATCGATACACAACTACATTGTTCCATCCTTAGTCTTTACAAAGAGAATTCGCGCACCGCAAGGTGATGCACTAGGGAAGATCAACACTTTGTCCAGATGCTCTTGCAACTGCTTCATTAACTCCTCCAGTTCAATAGGATCCATCCAATAGGGACACTTCGAGAGAGGAGTAGCTCTGGGTATTAGTTCAATTGAAAACTGTACCTCATGATCTGGGGGAATTCTAGGTGACTTTTCAGAAAATACACCTTTTTATTCCCTTACAATGGGAATTTATGCATGTTTGGAACTATCCTTCAACCCAACCATTTGGGAGAGGTATGCTTCTTCGTATGGAATCAACATTCACATAGATGAAGGACTTTTCAAAGGAGATTTGGGATCTTATTTGCATTTGAAGAGGATCATGGGATGGTTTGGAATATGAAAATATATTTTTTTCATGAGAATTGATATTTGATCTATATAATGAGATCCCATCCATTCCTATTATAACATACAATTCCACTAAGGGAAGTATTAGGAGATTTTCTGGAAGAATCTTCCCACATAGCCAATAGGAGAAGAGTCAAACACTTGGGTTTCAAGGATTTCACCACTTGATGTTTTTAAAGATATCACTACATCAATGTTTCAGGGATTTTATTCTATAGTTATAGAAAACTTACAAGATATAAAGGAATATGTAGAACTAGAATATAATAAGATTATTTCCATTCTTGAGTGAATTGGAAGTGTACCTTGTACAACATCATTATCATGCTACACTGCCATAGAAGTGATGACATAAGCCTTCCCATGTTCCTTTGGGTTTGGTGGCTGCTAACACTGATTACCCTCGATAAATCGAGGTTTAGTGCAATGGCATGCATAGTTGCACAGCTCCATACAATTGTAGCATTGAACCATTGGTGGTTCTCTCCTTTTATCTGCTACATTCTACATCCTTTTCGTGACTTTTTGACACTCTTGAGAATGATTTCCTTATTTCCCACACTTGATGAATATCCCCATCCCTTTGTGGCAGTTCCCATGGTGCAACATCCCTCATTTTTTGGCATGTGGGTCGTTATGTTTTTTTCCCACCTTTATCCTTCAATCCACTAGATTGAAACTCCATATTTCTTTTCTTATCACCATATCCATGGGACCATTTTTCAAACTTCATCTCTACTTTGAGATCACATCAATAAACTAGTTCATAACTCCCAAATTCCCGAAATGCAATAGCATTTTGAAGGTTTGGTTTTAATCCACTAAATAATATAATAATTTTTCTATCATTGTTGATAACAAAACCTCGAGCGTACCTTGCCTGCCTTGTGAAATTAGTTTCATAGGTTGTGATAGATTCTCCTTCATTTTTCTTGAGCTCTATTAATTCTCTCTCTATCTTCATGCGATGAGTTCTTGGAAAATACTTGTTAAGAAACATTATCTTAAAGTCTTCCCATTCCATCTCTTAAATTTCCTCCCTTGGAATAGTGTTTTTAATCCAAACCCACCATTGATCGGCTTCTCTATCTAGACGATAAATGGATAGAGTCACCTTCTCCATCTCAGAATAGTGGGGAACAAAAAATATCTTCTCCATGGAGTTGAACCATTGTTCCTCAACTAGTGGATCAGAAGATCCACTAAATGTCGGTGGTTTTTGAAGCATAAAACATTCGATTGCCTGTTTCTCTCTCTTTGGTGATAGAGGACGTTCCCCATAATTGTGGTTATTGTTCATGAACTGGTATAATTTGGTAATCAATGCCATGAAGTTCTAAACTCCACCTCCCAAATCATTGGGTATGTTGTTCAGGCAATCGTTGCATTGTCCCTTGCATGAGTTGTTGGCCTGATTTCTCTTGTTTCCCACCATTTTCTAAAATATAAAAGTTTACAACAATATAGAAGTAAACAAATCACGAATAAAAAACATATTAATTTTCACAATTTATAATAAAATCAAAACATATGGGATCCCTATGTAGAAATATTTGTGTGCATATTTGTACTCAGTCTCATACTAGAGGTTTTCTCTAGGGTTCACTAATCCTAATTCCCAATTTAACTAAACCTTACCTATAATAGCAACTGTTCAGACCAAACCTAGTCTTACATTACTATTAAATCATTTTAAGATAAACAACATAGTAGTATTACACATAGTGGATCCAAAGGTTTAGTGTCTCGGGTAAACTGGGACAATTCATATCTTTTACAACATAAACTATAAACAATCATTTAATTCCTTCTTCACCTGCTTCTTATTGGGACTTTCCCACTCCATAGCACGCGTAGTCACCTGAGGATATACATCAAAAGGGGGAGATCTAAAATCCAAGAAAAAGGATATATAAGAAAAATATAGAATGGGGTGAGCATAATCTTAACAAAAGAAAAAGATCATTAACATGAGAGGAAACATAAATTCGAGACATGAAATGTGGCAATGCATAAAAATAAAACAAAATGTCTTAGTGGTTAACTACCACACATACGTGTGAACAAAGATAGCTTCTAGTACACATAATTTCACATTTACTCAATAGATTCATCACTTTACCCAATGCATTGGAGAGATGTATAGTTCCAGGAGCACCCGTCATATTCAAACATTCATATTGCGCTATATAATTCCGGGCACACCCGTCACCTTATAATATTAATATTATCATGCTTTACACATAGAACATATATTAATAATGAACATAAGTAACCCATTTAAAGGAATGGGTTTCATCTTATAATAATACATTCATAATAATTTGGTTCCCAATAGAAAGAGGGAACAAAATACTTGACATAAGAACCACAAACCTTGAATGAGAGGTAAAATTTGAGTTCTTAAAAGAAGAGTTCTATTAGATAACATTTTGTTTGAAAAAAACTTCTGTAGAAAACATTTATATACTAGAAAAGGTATTATGATGTTGAAAAAATTATTTTTAAGAAGTCCCCATACCATATTTGGAGTGAAAGAGGGAGAACCCCAAGAAAGAAAATTGGGTTCGAGATTTTCCCCTTACTATGTATCTGAACGCTTCCTTCTCATTAATTTCCTATATAATAACATTATATTCATTAATTAAAAATTCCAAAACCTTTCATACATGAATATATTTCATTATGGTTTCATTATTTCATTTTATGTTTCTTTTTATGACATATATAGTTTACAATAATTGTTTGGCGATGTTCATTTTTATGAATTTTCTTTGGTGGTTTACCTGTATTCATAAATTGAAGTCCGGGTAGAACATGGGTAAACAACTAGAACTGATATTACATGTTATTAATGACATTTCAGAATATAAAATGATCTTATAATGAGTTATATTATATACCATGTGGATGAATCATTAGATAAAAATTAAATGATGATTGTTTGGGTTAATTTATGCGGTTTTTCGATCACAAAGAAGTTGTTTTAATTTATCACATAGTAATATGTACATAAGTTTGTTCAAGAAATTTAAATAGGACATTATACATATAACATATTATGGTTCTACCATAAAATTAGTTTCATGACCATATTTTAAGATAGAAATTAAAAAAAAAAGAAAACATGTCATTTTTGAAGGTGTTAAATTAACACCTCAAGAACAACGTTCACTTTAATAAAATAAAAAGAATAAGAGAAAGGGGGTTGGATGATATAATATCCCATTAGTATAATATAATTCCCTTATTTGTATGATACTGGAGTTACCATACCATTTGGACAAAGATTTGTGGTGAGAAAATAAGAAAAGAACGTGAAATTGAAAGATAATTAAAGGAGAAGGGGGAGTGAAATTACTTCTCTAATCCTCCACTTGAGATCATCTTTAAGGGGCCAAAGATTTGTCTTTTGATGAGACAAATAGCACTTGGACGTGGGGGATGGGCTATGGATTATATTTGGGCAGATTTTCGGCAAGGCTTAAGGCTTGAGAGGTGTGAGTAAATGAGGGCGGGAAGGGTGGCATTTATTGTGGAGGGGAGAGGGGTTTCCTTAATATAAAATTCATTATTTTATTAATTTCCCCTAAGACAAGGAATAGTGAGTATTCCATGACCAGGAAGAGTAAATTTATAATTTAATCTCGATCCAAGAGAGCTTATATCAGCCGAACTTCACACATGACTCTATAATTAGCTTTTTTAGCTTATTTTTGTAAATTACTGTATTTCACTATTCATAAAAATTCAAGTATTTCAGAAAAATTGTAAAACATTACACAAACCATTTTTCGATGTGTAGAATCCAAAATTGAATTTAAATTTTCAAAAATAATTTTCTATATATGAATAATTTAATATTTAATTAAAATCTTAATTTATTATTAAATAACTAGTTTTAAAACATTCATTTACTTATTCTAAATTATAGGTAAATCATAAATTCACTTGAGTATTATTTTTTAAAATATCAAAGGTAAGGTTATCATTCATTAATGTATATCACTATTCATAATGGTATGTTACTATTCATAAGGGTATGTTACTATTCACCAATTTTTTTTTGTTTTCTTAGACTACAAAAATCATCTTGAACAAAACATTGTATGTTAGATTTTCAAAATTCCCAATACAAAAGTGAAAAAGTTATGTTTAAAGGTCACTTAGCACTTAGTTGTTCATTATTTTGTGTTCTCATGTGATTTTATGAAATAATAATAAGAAGGGAATTTCCATTGAAAATCTTTGGGTCGTTACAATCCAGCCATGGAATAAATAAAAAAAGGATAAGAGCCTAAGTTTAAATGGTGTTATATATAAATGGAAGTGAACATTTTACTTCATTTTGTGGTCGACTTTTTTGTTTCTCAGTGTGGAATATTTCTTATAGTGGGTATATGACATGGAATGTGATTTATTTTATGTATATGAGAACTGAGATATTATTTAGTCAAGTTCTATGAATTATTATTATGTTGTTTTCTGGAATCTCTTATGATTGTTATGATATTTTAGTGTAACATGATTACTGGAATATATAGGATCAACGGAATCACTTAGGGACAATAATCATGGGTATATAATATAGTCTATGTGATTGGTACATAAAATATGCTACCACGTATGTGGTATTAACACTTATATTTATTGTGATTATGATCTATATATAACATATTTTATTCATGGTATAAAAAATATATTTTTATAGAGGGAACTTTTATATTACCAACTATATTTATTTTATTATGGTCTTCCAAAGAGATTGTGGACCATGATCCTTGATGAATGGACATAAGATCATTATAAAATTGATAGAATCCTTTAGTTATGGAATAACTCATGGGTGGTGGTTAATTTTTTGTTATAAATTGTAATGAGTGAAATGTTATATTTTTTGGATGATATAATCTATGATTCTACTAGCTTAACGAGATCTACATTTTGAAAGATAATCGTTCTTTATTTAGATATGTGAGACTTGGAGCAATGGAATGTAACTTAGGGGAGTGTAAGTCGATTTGAGTGAGATATGAACATGTTGCGATTGGTGTGTCAAGTTGTTTTATGAGTTTGAGTGGGATGGGCACATCAACTCATAACATATAAAAACGGATATAGCATGGATCATAGAGGAAAAATCGTTGTTTTGATTAGGCCATGGGTTTGGTCAGACTATATAGTTGATGGTAAATATATAACTAGGATATTGGTGTATAGGTTAATATAAATTTAATTAGTTCGGAAAAAACCACTAGATTTGGATTCTAGTGGGATTTCAGATTGAGTTTGAACGTTAAAATTTTGGTTGTGATAGATATCAGAATGATACGTGGGTGGTTTGGATTAAGGATATGTCTGCACTCATTAGTGGATAATTAAGTTGAATTTTTTTTTTTCAAGGAACTAACCATGGACTTGCACTAAATTTTAGTTTTTGACAATAGTGTGGAAACTTTTACATTTTGGGGATACCTATGGGGATGTATGTCTCTTGATATGAAGATATAATAACACAATAATAGGTACAACTAGGGAATCATGGGAAATTTCAACCAGAGGATTATTGAATGGTTACATTTCAATAAATTTAATACGATGAAATAGATACCACATTAAACATGTTGTTGGACCAGCATGAATGTATTTTTAGTATCTAATTCTGTTGTTATAAACCTCTAAGGACTAAGATCTGGCTCAATGAGATGAGATATATTATGAAGAGAAAAATAATACATTATATGAATGTATAGATAAAAAACCATACAACAGAATGGACGTGTGAATAATGATTGTCTCAATGATTCAATGATAGTAATGAGAGGTATATCAAAATTTTATAAACAAATTTTATTGTGTTTTGATATTCACATTAAAATATCTATTATGTTAGAGTATGGAATATGATGACCCATGCATGATTTTATGATAAATTTGGTTATTAATGATATATGTAGTTCCACCATTACTTCATTGGAATGAAAATTCTTATAGGGTGAGTTTTAATTAAACCACATTATTAATGAGTAGTGTATTTAAAAAGGAATATGAATATTTTATGAGATTATGGGTTATTTTTCGAATTTGGATTCCTAAAAAAATTTTAGAACAGAGAATCTGAAAAAAAAAATTGGATGTTGATTGAGTGAAAAGAGAGGTATCAAGTTCTTGAGTGGAGGTTGAAGAGTTTTAGTCAATGTTAGAATTTTTGGAAGGGTTTTACCTGCTAAATTTTCACAATATGATTGGGGAGAATCATTCATGTCAACACGGTGAATCATGTGAGTTATTATAAACATTGTCTTGGTGTGTGGATATTTAATTATTTCAAAAATCTATGTGTGGAAACATTGTAAAGTGCAAAAAAAATTTATGGGAGTTTCATAGATAAGGAATGAATTTGAAAACAATATAGGGAAAATCATGATAGGATTTTTATTAAACATAGATCAAGACTTATTGTTTATGAGTAGTTTGAAAATCCATGTGCTGTAACTATATGATATAGTGTGTCTCTATATATTTAAAATAAAAATTGTCCTTGCAAGTTCTGTAGAATGTTGTAGTGACAATGTGACTACCTGAATTATCTAAAAAAGTTTGATATAACCCTTCCACCAATTGATTTTTAGACCATAACCCTATTTTCCTTCCCTCTAGAATGGTCTAACTTGGAAGTGATCATTGGAGTTATTCCATTAATTTAATCAATCAATTTCTATTAGTTTTGTGATGCAATCATTTAATTCCATGAAAAAATAAAAGTGTGCCCTTTTTATTCTTCTCTGATTCATCTTTTCCCTTTTTTAGCATTGGTTTGCTGCAATTTATTGTAAACAATTGGTTCATATTCTATGAATTCATTGTCGAATCAATCCAATATGACAGATCTTACACACAACATAGATATATAAAATCCCATGATGATGAACAAAAACTATTTATATATTTTTAATTGGAGATATGATTGCATATATATTTTTCTAGGGTTTTATATAGAATTTTACGGAAATAATAGATGAATCAGTGCTAATTGATAAGGTTATTTCATATGATGATGTTAGGAGTATTCCACATAACAAATAGAAGTTGATTGATGTTGTTTCATTATGAAGATATGGTTGCCTGATTTATTATGTGATTATAAATATTTACTGTAACGCCCTGACCCCAGCTACCCAGAGTCGGTGCATTAATTACATAACATTGGCATGATCACAAGAAGATCAAATCTCGAAAGACCGATTGGTTTAGTAGCCTTGGAAACACTAGATATAATCATAAAGTTTTACATTACATTTCAAAGTGAAAAACTACTACAACAACAAAGTCTTCATATCCACACTATTAACCCCTCATAATATCCCTGCAAGTCATTCATAATTTACTTCTTCACTACCTGGGAAAAATAAAACATAGAAAAGGGGTGAGCTCAAATGCCCAGTAAGGATAACAATATAGCGGAAACTTTCATAAATAAGAATAAACATTTAAGGCAATGCATTACTAAAACAAAAGCCTTTTAAACATGAACTTCAAAATAATATGACAAAAGTAAAATGAGATAATTCCATTCACTTCTTCACATGGATATCCTACTAATCGAATAATCACATGCAATATCAATAACCACTTTCATAATGTTGGAATGCATAATGTCAAACGTTAATTTAATTGTCTAGGCCTCATCCCAAGACCTAGGGGTTACTTCTAACCGGAACCCAACCCGGAGTGCCTCTAATAACCGGACACCAACCCGGAGTGCCTCTAATAACCGGACACCAACCCGGAGTGCCTCTAATAACCGGACACCAACCCGGAGGGCATACTTTTACCAGTCCCTAACCTGGAGGGCTTACTTTAACCAGTCCCCAACCTGGAGGGCTTACTTTTACCAGTCCCCAACCTGGAGGGCTTACTTTTACCGGTCCCCAACCCGGAACATACTTGTTTAGCACATTCATCTAAAGAAAAGTTTGAAATATAACATAAACATTCGGATTAAAACTAGCATACGAAATGTCAATAGTTTCACCATAAACTATGAATGGTATAAAATAGCACATACACAGTCAAACATATCACAAAACCTTCAATACAATACAGAAGTTTTGTATTATAATAAATCAACTTCAAATAAGAGTAAAATCCATTAAAGGATGTTGACATAGATGAAATCAAAACACTTTTTAGAGAATATCTCTTTCTATTTTTGAAATCATTTAAGAGCCATATAAAATAAAACATTTTCTTGAAAATATTCTTGTAAGCTTGTAAGGAAAGCTTTGACGATTTTATAACGGCGGAAAATAACCGCACCCGCCGTATAAGTTAAAAAAAACATTCTTACCTCAATTCTGTCGAAAAGGTTATAAAGGACCTTGTTTTGAAAACGACAGAAAGATTCCTTTATAAACCTCTTATAAAAAGTCAAAAAAGGGTATAAATGACTTTAACCCATTTTCTTGTAAATAGTAAAAATGTTTTGAAATACATTTTTAAGAAACATGGATGTGGATGATAAAGAGATCCCAGTATATTATTACGTATAAACAACCTCGGATAATGAAGAGATTGTGAAATAACCCTTACCAATTTGGTAACTTATGAAACATACAACCCATGAAAGAGGTATCATACAATGAATATGTAAATACACATAAATTAAAGTGTATTACACAAAGAATATAATTATGGGCAGTACATACACCACACAAAAGGTGATGGTGGCAATATGGCATGAATCTCACGGGAATAAGGAGTGAGATGAAAACCCCTTACCTTGTACTTTTCCTTTGTTGGGGTAGGTTAACCTCCTGTATAATGGTGAAATGATTGTTATTAAATTATACAAGAATTATATACATTAATATGATATCATATATGATCTTTTAATATTGCTTTATTAATAATATCTTAGTATTATCGTCGTTTCGGGTGTTAACTTACTCATTTTCTTTTATATGTTTTGTTACATAAGTCATGTTTGTTGTATCTTATTCATATCCAGAATGGTATCAAGTCCTTAAACATCATTTTTAAATCATTAAATGATAATTATACTTGAATGGATACGATGGAGAATGAATCTCATCGCGTTCGTGGAGACGGTAGTCCGTACGTACGCACGAACGCTACTTCCATTTAATTTTTATTTTAAAAGAATCGAATCCAAATGATACATAGGTATATTACTATTCCAGTATAATATAATATTTTATATATGTTACTTAAGTTCATTAACACCATCCTTTATACGTTCCATGTGTGGTATGAACGAGTCATATCATTTTAAGGGGGCGGTAGTCCGCACTTCCTCAAATGAAATTATCGTATGTATATACAACATGAAACGAATAATGGTATGAAATAAAATGTAATTACAGAAGCTTATATATAAAATATATATCATTAATATCATATTTAATTACAGTGCCATCATAATGGCCACCATGAGAGGCGGTAAGATGTATTTGAACAATCATCGTTTCGTGAGGCGTTAGTTTTCCATCCACAGAAACATTATGTTCATCATCCATTAGATGGAGTTGTGTGTATGTGTAGTTTGAATCCTTCTTATAACAACATCCTAGTATATTGAGGATACTGGTGTTGTTACAAAAGAAAGGAAATAAAAAGAGTTTTGGGGTTGGAGAAGCAAAATGAATGAAAATAATTTAAGAGAAATCGTTACCTTTAATTTAGGTAACTCACTTTGGTTGGAACCAAAGGACTTCTTGAAATGATTTCTGCCTAAGTGGAAGCTTCAAGGAGGAGGATAGGGTTGTGGGGAGCTTAGTTGGGCAGAGTTTGGACGAGCCAAGTGGCTTGAGATGTGTGAAGAAATGAGAAGGAGGAGTGCCCTTTTATAAGAGGGGTGAGGGGCACCTTTGGAAAAGCTAGAAATATTAATTTATAATAAATTCATATTCGGTTTCTAATGGCTCCAAAGTTGACTATTAAAAGGTTGAGGTGGGGATGGGTCGAAAACAACTCATCCAATAGAATTTAGACAGGTTTGGGTACTTATATTAACCTTATCTTTATGTATTAACTCTAAGTTAATTAGTTTCACTTTTACAATGTCTCTTTGTATTTTTATATTATATGGTTAATAAACTTACCATATAAATCCAAGAGACCCCCAAGTGGTCCATTAATGATTAACATATCATGATATAAGTCTCTTGGACGAACCTTAGATTTTTAGGAATTTAATATCAATTAATAATATAATATTTGTTTTAAGAACTCTTTTATGTCAATTTTGACACTATTCATTAGTTGATTTTTGTGAAACTCATAACAGATTGATTACTTCGAAAAAAGTCAATTAAATCAATCCTAATATACCATATTATCCTAGAAAATTATTTTAATTCATTAAAAGGTTCATATTATATTTATTTGGGTATTTATAATATCACTTATTTTAATTTTTCACTATTATAGTAATTACTGCATCATCATTGTGTCATAAATAAAATAAATTATTTAATGTCTAAAAATTATAAATAAAATATCATTATGTAGGAAATCTTTTTATCTTTCTAATGATTATTTATAATTGAAATTCCAACATGTATAACCCTATGTAAAAATTGTTCTTCTAAACGATGTAAGCTTATGCAATTTTTATTTTTATTTTAACTTTATTAATATAATGTGTCATTATCACTTACAAGTGGATCCATGGGGTCCCAAAATAGACCCAAAGATTCCCATGGTCGACCATGTATCATAAAATAGGGTTAAGACACGTTTTAGGGTAATTTAGTATTATTATAATATTATTTGTTTAACCCTTATTTACCGGATTTACCCTTAACAATGGTAAATAAAATATTTACCGCAGTAATTATTCAAAATGTCTAAAAATAAAAGTTACCTATTTACACAATTTGAACATCCTGATTTCAAATATGGAATCCATTTTCCTAAATTCAAAACACAGAAGTGGCAGAAATTAATTTAAAATTAATTCCCGCTGTCAAAACAAAAAGCGTGTTTTTAAGAGATAATAACTATCAAAAGATTGACACTTGTTTATGTTCGGTTTAATTGTAAAATTATGTCTAATGACCAAAATTATATTAAATAGTAAAAATATATTCTAAATTTACTTTAAAACCACTCAAATTCATAATTTATCACTATTAATTATTTTGATTAAAAAAGTTGTTTTTAATTAAAATTTAGTAATTTTCACTATTCATCAAAATATGAAAGTTATCCGAAAAGTACCAAAATTTCACCTTAGGCTAAATTTGATATTCCGAATCCAAAAATGAAGTCCATTTTAAAATATAAAATATATATAACTTCAAAAAGTAGGTATTACTATTCATAACAGCTAGTTTGATTGGTTACGGTGTGTTAGAACTCGAAGTTGCGTACAACACACGCTACTGTTTTATTCAAAGGAAAGCGTACCGTGGAAGCTTGGGATGTTTCATTTTAAATTTTTTGATGTCTCCATTTAGTCAAAAAGTTTAAAATATTGTATTTAAAAAGGTTTCACTATCAAAAGTTGATAAAAGTGCAATACTGAAAATGAATATGTTCTTGCATTATGACTAAGAAACTCATAATATGGATTCTAAAATTATAAGGATTATATAAAGTTTAAAATTTAGTTAATACTATTCATGACCTCTTTTAATGGCTTTTTTTTTGGTAAGTCATGGTGCAATTGAACTCAGTGTTGCGTGTAGTGCAAGTTATTGAATTATTTTGAGGAAATAACACACTATGAAATCTTGGGGTGTTACATTCTCCCCTCCTTCAATAAATTGCGTCCTCGCAATTTGAAATTGTTATTCAAAAATAAAAGGTTGAAAGTAGAAAATATATTTGTGGGAAAACCCACATCGAAAATTGGGTTACTAAAATTTAGTCTTAATATGAGGAAAAGAGAAATCAAAGGGTCACCACCAAATTATGATCTCGATTAGGAGAACATTGGTGGAAATTAGAGACATATAATCGGAGGAAAAACGTAAATATTTATATGTAGTGATTGAGGTCATCAATCACAAACAAGTGTATAATTGAGGTCCTTAAACTCATCAATCTATGATGATTTGAAGTACCATCGGTTCAACAAAATATAGGGTATTGGGATAACACATTTTTGACGTTTGAAAATATCTTAGTTGAAATCCCACATCGAAAAATGAATTAATGAGGCCTCTATTTAAAATAAAGAGTCGAAAGTATGAAGATTACCGAAAATAACACATACTAGGGTTCCATGTAGGAAAATATGGATATGGAAGAAAAATCTAACCATCAATTATCTGATGGAGAGTGGTAGAGAACATGGCTATGAAAAGGCCAACAATCCCAAAGCCATAAATTAGTGATGATTTAAGGTACCATCTAGGAAAACATTTTTGTTCTAAGTTGCTTTTCTTAATATTGAGGAATTTATTTATGAGATTGGCTAAGATCATAAGGAGATATACTTACATTATAATTATAGTTTTATCCATTAATAAATTTCTACCACAAACTCATCTTTCACTCTAAAAGATAATAGAATGTAAAAAAAATTCTATTTACACTATTCGTATAGGGTTCCAAAATAAACGAATTTATAATTCATCTACAAGATCTTTTAATAAAAACTACATTATTTAATCCAGGACATCTCGTGGGCCAGTGGTAGGTGATACACCCTTTTCGCCCTTCGGTTGTGGGTTCAAGTCTCGCAGCCTTGCCGGACGCGACGGGTTGCCGCCCGACCTCCGGGTTGTCCTTTTATGGTAATTCAAAATAATCTAAACTAGAACTATCCAAAATACTTCTGTCCAAACTCACAGTCCAACATTTATAAAGAAGGTAAGAATAATATAGATCCTTTTTACCCCATAATAGCATATGAATACCTTCATCTTGTATTCTTTTAATACACTGAAACATCCTGAATTACCATATTCCTTATTGATTACATTCATGCTCCCCTATTCCATATAGAATGATGGATATACTTCATCAATCCAAAAATGTTTTTAACCCCATCAATAATGGAATATACAGATCATTAATCAGTTCCAAGGTAGTCAAGAATATCGAATATAATTTATCCAAATCAATCATGTATTATTCTAAAATCACTAACTCGGTATCAGAACCATATTATGGTTTATCTTTCTCTCAACCATATATTTTCCAAAAATTTATCCTGCTATTGAGTCACTTTTCATTGTTCCACACAATCTCAAGTCCTTAATGAAATAGTACTGCAGTACAATCTTTATATACTCCATAATCATTATAACAAGTACATTTTTGATACAACACTCAATTGACATAATCAACATAAGAACTCTAATCATTCATCTTCATCTGTGGTAGTATCATAACTTGATTATTATCCAATAGCATCATTTGCGGCATAGTCTGATGACTGGGACATAGGTTCGCGTAGTGTCCAAACTCCTTGCAAATGAAGCATTGTACATTTGAATCCATTTTCTTACCCTTGCAGTCACGTACTTTGTGCCCTTTTCCTCCACACTTATAACAAACTCCCATTCCTTTCAGGCAAGTTCCAGGGTGTTTCTTTCCACAGTTACCACATATGGGAAAATTCTTCTTTTCCCTCTTCCCTTTATCCATATTTCTCTCTTCCATCCTCTTCTTCTCTTGCTTCCCTTCAAAGCCATAGGACTCAGTAAACTCTTTACTTATCTTATCAACACATGATATTATTTCTTCATATGATGATAATACATGGGAGACTATTTCTCTTATCAATTCTAGCTTAAGACCATGAAAGATATGATCCTTCCTTCTCTTTGGATCATGTGCATTTCTGGAGTTCTCATTCCTTCTACTGGGCGCCATTTCTAAACAATGGCATAAACTAGATCAGTTTATGAATCAAAATACATAATCTCATACTTATAAAACACTTAACATAAATTGAACTATTTATGGATATAATCCATAATCATAAAAATGTTTTCTTTGAGGAAGTATATACTCATAAACCCTTCATAATGATTTGTAAAGAAAATGAGAGTTATCCTAAGCATATCCCCCGGGAGTGTCGTAACCAAGAGTGCAGCAAGGCCCGTTGTCGTGCACCAGTTCCCGTTCGAGTCTAGCTCAAAGCGGTGTTTTCGGGTTTTACCCGTAGGTACATCTCTTCCAGAGCCGCCTCTACCTGCTCGTATCCAGACAGGGATGTATTGCTCGGAAAACTCACAAAGTC
Organism: Viscum album; assembly: GCA_963277665.1. Lineage (NCBI taxonomy): Eukaryota > Viridiplantae > Streptophyta > Magnoliopsida > Santalales > Viscaceae > Viscum > Viscum album. The sequence continues at coordinate 1,774,612,412 of OY728152.1, forward strand.
TCTACAATACCAAAATTCTAGGAAGTTCTTCTATACTAATCCTCAAAGTTCATCTTAGGTCTACGTGCTCTAATCAGAGTTTATCTAAATCTAGCTTCCAAGGTTTGTACTAAACTTCCTCTGATACCAACTGTAACGCCCCGACCCCAGCTACCCAGAGTCGGTGCATTAATTACATAACATTGGCATGATCACAAGAAGATCAAATCTCGAAAGACCGATTGGTTTAGTAGCCTTGGAAACACTAGATATAATCATAAAGTTTTACATTACATTTCAAAGTGAAAAACTACTACAACAACAAAGTCTTCATATCCACACTATTAACCCCTCATAATATCCCTGCAAGTCATTCATAATTTACTTCTTCACTACCTGGGAAAAATAAAACATAGAAAAGGGGTGAGCTCAAATGCCCAGTAAGGATAACAATATAGCGGAAACTTTCATAAATAAGAATAAACATTTAAGGCAATGCATTACTAAAAAAAATCCTTTTAAACATGAACTTCAAAATAATATGACAAAAGTAAAATGAGATAATTCCATTCACTTCTTCACATGGATATCCTACTAATCGAATAATCACATGCAATATCAATAACCACTTTCATAATGTTGGAATGCATAATGTCAAACGTTAATTTAATTGTCTAGGCCTCATCCCAAGACCTAGGGGTTACTTCTTACCGGAACCCAACCCGGAGTGCCTCTAATAACCGGACACCAACCCGTAGTGCCTCTAATAACCGGACACCAACCCGGAGTGCCTCTAATAACCGGACACCAACCCGGAGGGCATACGTTTACCAGTCCCTAACCTGGAGGGCTTACTTTAACCAGTCCCCAACCTGGAGGGCTTACTTTTACCAGTCCCCAACCTGGAGGGCTTACTTTTACCGGTCCCCAACCCGGAACATACTTGTTTAGCACATTCATCTAAAGAAAAGTTTGAAATATAACATAAACATTCGGATTAAAACTAGCATACGAAATGTCAATAGTTTCACCATAAACTATGAATGGTATAAAATAGCACATACACAGTCAAACATATCACAAAACCTTCAATACAATACAGAAGTTTTGTATTATAATAAATCAACTTCAAATAAGAGTAAAATCCATTAAAGGATGTTGACATAGATGAAATCAAAACACTTTTTAGAGAAATATATCTTTCTATTTTTGAAATCATTTAAGAGCCATATAAAATAAAACATTTTCTTCAAAATATTCTTGTAAGCTTGTAAGGAAAGCTTTGACGATTTTATAACGGCGGAAAATAACCGCACCCGCCGTATAAGTTAAAAAAAACATTCTTACCTCAATTCTGTCGAAAAGGTTAAAAAGGACCTTGTTTTGAAAACGACGGAAAGATTCCTTTATAAAACTCTTATAAAAAGTCAAAAAAGGGTATAAATGACTTTAACCCATTTTCTTGTAAATAGTAAAAATGTTTTGAAATACATTTTTAAGAAACATGGATGTGGATGATAAAGAGATCCCAGTAGATTATTACGTATAAACAACCTCAGATAATGAAGAGATTGTGAAATAACCCTTACCAATTTGGTAACTTATGAAACATACAACCCATGAAAGAGGTATCATACAATGAATATGTAAATACACATAAATTAAATTGTATTACACAAAGAATATAATTATGGGCAGTACATACACCACACAAAAGGTGATGGTGGCAATATGGCATGAATCTCACGGGAATAAGGAGTGAGATGAAAACCCCTTACCTTGTACTTTTCCTTTGTTGGGGTAGGTTAACCTCCTGTATAATGGTGAAATAATTGTTATTAAATTATACAAGAATTATATACATTAATATGATATCATATATGATCTTTTAATATTGCTTTATTAATAATATCTTAGTATTATCGTCGTTTCGGGTGTTAACTTACTCATTTTCTTTTATATGTTTTGTTACATAAGTCATGTTTGTTGTATCTTATTCATATCCAGAATGGTATCAAGTCCTTAAACATCATTTTTAAATCATTAAATGATAATTATACTTGAATGGATACGATGGAGAATGAATCTCATCGCGTTCGTGGAGACGGTAGTCCGTACGTACGCACGAACGCTACTTCCATTTAATTTTTATTTTAAAAGAATCGAATCCAAATGATACATAGGTATATTACTATTCCAGTATAATATAATATTTTATATATGTTACTTAAGTTCATTAACACCATCCTTTATACGTTCCATGTGTGGTATGAACGAGTCATATCATTTTAAGGGGGCGGTAGTCCGCACTTCCTCAAATGAAATTATCGTATGTATATACAACATGAAACGAATAATGGTATGAAATAAAATGTAATTACAGAAGCTTATATATAAAATATATATCATTAATATCATATTTAATTACAGTGCCATCATAATGGCCACCATGAGAGGCGGTAAGATGTATTTGAACAATCATCGTTTCGTGAGGCGTTAGTTTTCCATCCACAGAAACATTATGTTCATCATCCATTAGATGGAGTTGTGTGTATGTGTAGTTTGAATCCTTCTTATAACAACATCCTAGTATATTGAGGATACTGGTGTTGTTACAAAAGAAAGGAAATAAAAAGAGTTTTGGGGTTGGAGAAGCAAAATGAATGAAAATAATTTAAGAGAAATCGTTACCTTTAATTTAGGTAACTCACTTTGGTTGGAACCAAAGGACTTCTTGAAATGATTTCTGCCTAAGTGGAAGCTTCAAGGAGGAGGATAGGGTTGTGGGGAGCTTAGTTGGGCAGAGTTTGGACGAGCCAAGTGGCTTGAGATGTGTGAAGAAATGAGAAGGAGGAGTGCCCTTTTATAAGAGGGGTGAGGGGCACCTTTGGAAAAGCTAGAAATATTAATTTATAATAAATTCATATTCGGTTTCTAATGGCTCCAAAGTTGACTATTAAAAGGTTGAGGTGGGGATGGGTCGAAAACAACTCATCCAATAGAATTTAGACAGGTTTGGGTACTTATATTAACCTTATCTTTATGTATTAACTCTAAGTTAATTAGTTTCACTTTTACAATGTCTCTTTGTATTTTTATATTATATGGTTAATAAACTTACCATATAAATCCAAGAGACCCCCAAGTGGTCCATTAATGATTAACATATCATGATATAAGTCTCTTGGACGAACCTTAGATTTTTAGGAATTTAATATCAATTAATAATATAATATTTGTTTTAAGAACTCTTTTATGTCAATTTTGACACTATTCATTAGTTGATTTTTGTGAAACTCATAACAGATTGATTACTTCGAAAAAAGTCAATTAAATCAATCCTAATATACCATATTATCCTAGAAAATTATTTTAATTCATTAAAAGTTTCATATTATATTTATTTGGGTATTTATAATATCACTTATTTTAATTTTTCACTATTATAGTAATTACTGCATCATCATTGTGTCATAAATAAAATAAATTATTTAATGTCTAAAAATTATAAATAAAATATCATTATGTAGGAAATCTTTTTATCTTTCTAATGATTATTTATAATTGAAATTCCAACATGTATAACCCTATGTAAAAATTGTTCTTCTAAACGATGTAAGCTTATGCAATTTTTATTTTTATTTTAACTTTATTAATATAATGTGTCATTATCACTTACAAGTGGATCCATGGGGTCCCAAAATAGACCCAAAGATTCCCATGGTCGACCATGTATCATAAAATAGGGTTAAGACACGTTTTAGGGTAATTTAGTATTATTATAATATTATTTGTTTAACCCTTATTTACCGGATTTACCCTTAACAATGGTAAATAAAATATTTACCGCAGTAATTATTCAAAATGTCTAAAAATAAAAGTTACCTATTTACACAATTTGAACATCCTGATTTCAAATATGGAATCCATTTTCCTAAATTCAAAACACAGAAGTGGCAGAAATTAATTTAAAATTAATTCCCGCTGTCAAAACAAAAAGCGTGTTTTTAAGAGATAATAACTATCAAAAGATTGACACTTGTTTATGTTCGGTTTAATTGTAAAATTATGTCTAATGACCAAAATTATATTAAATAGTAAAAATATATTCTAAATTTACTTTAAAACCACTCAAATTCATAATTTATCACTATTAATTATTTTGATTAAAAAAGTTGTTTTTAATTAAAATTTAGTAATTTTCACTATTCATCAAAATATGAAAGTTATCCGAAAAGTACCAAAATTTCACCTTAGGCTAAATTTGATATTCCGAATCCAAAAATGAAGTCCATTTTAAAATATAAAATATATATAACTTCAAAAAGTAGGTATTACTATTCATAACAGCTAGTTTGATTGGTTACGGTGTGTTAGAACTCGAAGTTGCGTACAACACACGCTACTGTTTTATTCAAAGGAAAGCGTACCGTGGAAGCTTGGGATGTTTCATTTTAAATTTTTTGATGTCTCCATTTAGTCAAAAAGTTTAAAATATTGTATTTAAAAAGGTTTCACTATCAAAAGTTGATAAAAGTGCAATACTGAAAATGAATATGTTCTTGCATTATGACTAAGAAACTCATAATATGGATTCTAAAATTATAAGGATTATATAAAGTTTAAAATTTAGTTAATACTATTCATGACCTCTTTTAATGGCTTTTTTTTTGGTAAGTCATGGTGCAATTGAACTCAGTGTTGCGTGTAGTGCAAGTTATTGAATTATTTTGAGGAAATAACACACTATGGAATCATGGGGTGTTACATTTACACTAAATTAAATGAGTAATTATAAGTTTTTATAATTTATTTAATCTGATATGGTTGATTGATATTAGTGATTACATGAGTCTTAGACACATATGAGTGGGACTCGGTGTGGGTGATAACTCTGTTGACAAGTTATGAAGTCCCTACACATCTCCACAACATTATGTATTTTATATGGATTGTTATATGTGGTATAATGACATAAGGGACACTAAACTATAATTAACTAAACGAAACGAAAAGATATATTGGATTAAGTGAAGTGTTATGGGATATGATTATCCCTTGAAAACTAGTTGTTTCCTTGATCACTCATGATTTTATTAATTTTTTTGGAATAAGATTCATAAGATACAATGATTGGGTAGTGGTATAAATAAGGTTATTTAAATGTAGTGGTACAATGATAAGATCCCATGGTTACGATGAGTATGGATGAGTGATGGAAATGGGATGATTTGTGAACCATCCCATGATAATATTGACAGATTCATTATAACATTCATTCTACTTGGTTATAGAGTGGGATATAAACTCCCCCTTAACTAGTATGTGTGCACTGAAGTGATAATTACTTGGGTAAGAGTAATGTTATCGTTCTAAATGATATGACTAATCACAGATGATTTGGGAAGTGAGATATGTATTTTACATCTCCCCAATGTGATTCAATAATGATATTAAATATTTTCCCAATGAGGCTATTTTATGATTATGATAGTGATTTTTCATGTTATTCCCTCTAATTTGTTGGTTTGACACTATGATTTTGTAATAAGATAATAAGTACCATCTAGGGTTCTAAGATTATGAGGATTCTTAAGAGACCTCAATAAAGGACCTAGTTTTATGTAAACCATTGATGTGGTTAGTGTAGTGATGTGGGTTTTTATGATTTTCATTTCCACCTATGAACCTGAGACTAAGAAATATGGTCTTGTTATTGTTATAGTGATTAGTATAGGTTTTCACTAGAGGTGCCATCCTGGATTACATATGATAGATTAGGCGATGTAAGAAAGAATTATTATTCTAATATGTGGTAAATGATAAATCTAATACAGGGATTCTAATTTTGGATTATGAGTTGGTATGTACCCATGATACACAATGATGTTATTTTTGTTTCCCAGTAGAGAAAGTCTTCCCCTAGGTTATTAATGTTAGACCTATTTTTCCTATTCACGAGTGTCAATCGCAATGTTTGAAATGATTTGTTGTGTTTTTAGGTGGGGAGAGTCTACCTCTATCTTCCATATGAACATATATGCGTTCATAACTAGGATTGATTGTTATGAGGTTCTATATAATATATTTTTTTGGGAAAAACCCCTCAAGGCATCATTGATGTATTTTGGAAGTGATTGTGTTTGTTGACATTGTGAACATCTGTGTTGTGATTGTTGACAATGAAAACCATGACATAAATTTTTTTTTAAAAGGGGGATTTCATGGTGGAATGTCGAGTTCAAGAGCTGTGGTCAATGATCCATGTTTGATTTAAGAATGTTGACAAAGTAATGGATGATCTGGAGGCGGCATAAAAAGAATAGATACAACATGGTGTCGTTTTCTAGTGATTTCCAAATTTTTGGGCTTGAAAGTTGGCAAATGAAGAAAATTGTTTTTGGAAAAGGGAAATGTGCACCGAGGTCTTGGGGGATAGGAAACATGTGTGCCATATGTTTTTAAAGATCATATTATCAAAGTTTGGAAAAGGGATAAGGGTCACGCAAGTATTGGAGTGGTCCTGCAGGTGACTTGTGCATAGTGAAGAGACTTGCGCGCTGATGCATTGGATGCTTGAGAACTTGAGTGTCTGTACTTTTTCAAAATCAGAAGATCAAAATATGGAAAAAGAAAGTGGGTCTTGCAGGTTTTTGGTTTGTTTGCACAAGTGAATTTCAGGGGAAGAGACTTGCGTGCTGAGACTCGTGCACCAAGGGGAGACATGCGCGTCGTCGTGCAGGGTGTCCAAAATTCCTATAAATACTGGACCACCCCTCCTCATTTTTAATGGATTTCAACACTTTGAAAAATCAGAGCTCCCATCGCGCAGGTGTGGTGGTAGCACAAGTGGTGGTGTGTCGCACAAGTGGGACTTGCACCCTAGATTTGAACAAGTGTGGTTGTTATTAGTTATGCACCAATATTGGTTTGGGTGTAAAGAGAAGTGTGTCGTGCATGTTTGGAGTTGAAGAAGCTTGTGTCACGCAGGTGTCTGAGGTGGACTTGCGTGGTAGTTATGACTTTTACGCCAGGTTTGACTTGCACGCCAAGTAATGTTGATTCCCTGACAATGTTCTCGGGATGCGTGGAAGCTGGAAGTTTGACCAAGACCTTCGGTGCAAGGAGATATTCATCTATGGGTGAAAGTTGGACTTCAATAGAGCATCTACATACAGAGGAAGATCTATTTCTTCATGCAAATTAAGAGACCTACAGGTCTATAAACTATGAGTGGATCCTTTCCAGAGCAGTGAGCAAATGAAGAGGAATAAGGTGATCCTCTCCACCAGTAGTGAGACAGAAAGAGAGAAATATGGAGTGAACCTTATGAAAGCAGTGAGCTGACCCTAAACCTTGTAAAGGCAGTGAGCCTGGGACTGAGTGACTGTGCTCGATCCTTGTAATCCACAGCTAGTGATGTTTAGTGTAAATTGGTACGACCGACAACCTGTCTGTGTATGCTCCTTGGACGAATCCCTTAGCGGTGAACCAAGTAAAAATGGTTATGTCGTGTGCTTTCTTTAGTTTCTGATTATATCATGCAATAGGAAATAATAGATAATAGTTTTTTTCTTAACAGTGAAACAAGATCAAAATAGGCTTTGTTTAAAATTAGCCATCCCTTGATTCACCCCCCTCTTAGGGTATTCACCTTTGTGGTCCTAAAAATTTGTATTAGAGAAAAATGTTGATATTATTTCTTCTCTCAATGGAGCTCACTAATCATAAACAGATTCCGATCTTCGACGGTTGTATTTTTTAGATATAGAAGAATCAAATGCAAAAGTATTTCTGATCATTGGGAATGGATGTGTTTTTAGTAGTTATGCATGTTATCATAGCTGATATTACTAGTGGTGCATTATCAGAAGCTCAGCATAGAGAGTTAGATGCTGATACCAAAGCAATCAATGCCTTAGGGGGAGCCCCTTCCAATCCCATCAATACAAAGGTGAAGTCAGGAAAAACGTCACATGCCCTGTGGGAAAATCTTTTGAATATTTATGAAGGGGATACAAAGGCTAGATAGGAAAAGCTGCAAGTGTTGTGGAACAAGTATAATGATCTGAGAATGAACCCGAATGAGTCTGTTGATGCATGATTTGACAGAATAAATGTTGTGGTAGAAGATATGGGAGGTTTTGGTGAGATTATCGAAGACATTAAAATTGTAAATCGCATCTTGAGAAAACTTCCACCTCGGTTCAATCCGAAAGTTTCTATTTTGGAAGATAAAACCTGAAAGTGATGACATTGGATAACATGCACATCACTCTTGTTGCATATGAAATGAGAAATGATGATAACAATGCTGTGGAAAAGGGAAAATCCAATGAGGTGGAATTTAAGGCCATGAAGAAGCTCACCATTGGAGATTCTTAGGAGGAAGAAGAGATAGATGAGTTGATGTCATTCCTTTCTTCAAATCTACAAAGAAGAAAAGGAAAGTTTAAATGGAAACTTCCACTAGCATGCTTTTGATGTGGAAAGTTTGGTCATATTACGGCAAGGTACCCTAAAAAGTTTCAAGATAATGATAATGATGATGATGAAGTCAAAATTCCCAAGAAGAAGTCTTCAGCATTAGTGAAAGGGAAGAAAAAATTCAAGAAAAATTACTTCAAGAAGAAGAATATTCTTTCTCATGAATTTTAATGTTCAGATGAGTTTGAAGAAGAAGAGGATAGGTAGATTTAAAACTACAAAGATCATGGGGAAAATTCCATTGTAGCGGTAGTCGGTTGTTCTCTGGAAAATGAAGAAACTGACATTGGAGAAGAAGAGGAAGAAGTTGATGTAAAAGTTTATTTGGAAGCTGAATTGGAATCATCTCTTGGGGAGATAGATTTTTGATATCCAAAATGAAGAAAACCAATAATGTGGTTCATGATGCCAAACTCTATATGCAACAACATGTTGAATAAAAGTCTGAGCTGTTAGAAGAAATTGAAAAACTCAAGTTATCAACACCAGAGAACCCAGAATCAGTTAGTGAGTATAAGATCAAGATTGAAGAACAGAAAAGGGAGATCAATGGATTGAATAGAAAAGTGAAAGATCACGTCAAGCGTATCGAAGAGCTTGAAGAAGAAGTTACTGGTCTATAGGGAAAAGTTAAATACCATGAAAACCCCTTGATTCCTAATACATTCTTGGGAAATAAGGTCATTCCAAAGACTGAAAAGATAAAATAGGATCCTAGTAGTTCAGCAGGAATGAAGCAGCAATTGCCCTCAAACGTTAAGGAAGATTCAGGGCATGATTAGAAGTGAATATCGGTGGCAATTGAAGTCAAACCGCAAGCACTCATCCCGAGATTAAAGGTTTATTTGGGCCCAAAGAAGAATCAGATTATTCAGAGATCCCAAGGGGAAATTCGTAGTGCTGAAGTACCATGAAGGAATGCACCATATATTAGTTGTTATTGTTGTGGGAAGATGGGACATTCACAGTATGTGTGTTCCATATCCAAGAGATATCAAAGGGAACAAGAAAACAGGTGGGAGTCAAATAGAGAATGGTTCTCCAGAACATATTTTGAAGGACACTATTTTTGGTGCAGAGGATTTGGGCACATGGCCAGGTACCGCACTTCAACCATACAAAGGAATGTTCCAAAGAAAAATCAAAATGTTCACAAGCAGCAGATCAATAACCCAACAAGTGATTTAAAAGTGAAAAATAGATTTGTAGCATTGCAAGATGATGCTGGTCCATCACACTCTTTAGAAGATCATGTTTTCCAAACCACACCAAGTGTGAAGTCAAATACATGGATCAAACAAAAAATTAAGAGAAGAGAGTAGTTGTGGGAATTTACCTTAAAGCTTCAGATCGTTCAGGAATATGGATCCTTGATAGTGGTTCCACATCTCACATGACAGGTAATAAGGATCTTGTTACAGGCATAAAATATGACAAAGAAGGAGTTTTCAAATTTGGAAATGATGAAGTCCTGAAGATTGTTGGCTCATAAAAAGCCATGTTTGGGGGAAAAGAAATGAGACGTACTGATCTCTTGGTTGTAGAGGGTCTTAGTCATAACTTTCTTAGTGTTTGTCAACAATGTGACTTTGGGCACTCTATTCGATTTACCAAGAAAATGTTTGTTGTGAAAGGAAAAGTTGAAGAAATTATTCTATAGGGAAAAAGGACAAAGGGAAATCTTTACCTTGTAGGTGGGGAAGAAGATACGTGTCTTTTATCCAGAGGAGAAGAAAACCAGTTGTGGCATAAGGGACTTGTTCATCTATGTCAACCATCCATGGAAGATCTGGTAAAGTGTGATGCTTCTAGAGACCTTCCCAAACTATCATGTGATCACACTCATACATGTGGTGCTTTCCAATAAGGGAATATCATCATAAAGACAAACAGTCCAAAGGAACCGAAATCAACTAGAGTACTCAAATTGGTTCATGCTGATGTATGTGGACCTATCTCATGACGAGCTATAAATTGGAAAAGGTACTATATTCTTTTAATTGATGATTATAGCAGAATGGCCTTGGTATTTTTCGTTACCCATAAGATAGAGGTGTTCAGTTGCATAAAGCAACATAGGAGGTAATCAGAAAGGATTCTTGGGCAGAAAATTCTAATGTTTCATACTGATAATGGTACGGAATTCACAAATAGTCAAGTCAAAAACTATCTTGAGAAACACGGGATAAGGCATCAAGTCTCATCAGTGAGAACTCCCCAACATAATGGAGTGGTTGAGAGGAGAAACTGGATCATCAACAACATGGCTAGAATGATGGTTATTGAAAAGGACCTACTAGAGAAATTTTGGAATGAAACAGTTTTGACATCGTTCTATATTTCGAATAGGTCTCTGTTGTGTCCGAATAAAGGGAAGACTCTATATGAAATGTGACACGGAATGAATCCAATAATGAAATACTTTTGAATCTTTGAGATTAAGTGCTTCATTCTCAACAAAGAAAATGACAGGAAGTTTGTGTCATGAATAGATGAGGGGATATTTCTTGGCTACTCATGGAAAAGAAATGAATATAAATGTTTCAACAAGAGGCTGTGCAAAAATTGTTGAAAGCAATGATGTCACTATAGTAAAAAATGAACAAAATACTCAATGTCCCAGTAAATAGTTTCTGGATGAAAGAGAAGATGAGGTAGGAAACATAGGTGGATTAGAAGTGGTAGAGGCTGACTCAGAAGAAGATACTGATGATGAATAAGAAAGTGTCAAGTCTGTGTCTGCAAGGAAGCCAAAGAGTCCAGCTTAAATTGACAGGAAGAATATCATTGGTGATCGGATATCTCCAATTCATAATTGAAGAATGAAATCGTTACAGAAAACATCATTTTTATCTCAGGTGGAGCCAAAATGTTTTTCCTATACATTTGAAGATGAAAACTGGGTTCAGTCTATGAATGAAGAGCTTGATCAGATTGAGAAGAACTAGTCATGGGAGATTTTTTCGAGGCCAGAATACAAGAATGTCATTGAGTCTAAATGTATCTATCACAACAAGATGAATGAAGATGGCACAGTGATTCGGAACAAAGCATGGCTAGTGTGAAAGGGATACTCCCAGATAGAGGGAATAGATGATGATGAGACATTTTCACCGGTTGCAATGATGGAGTCAATCTTATTATTTTTTTCCAAAGAAGTGCTATGAAATTTCAAAGTGTTCCAGATGGATGTCAAATCAGCATTCTTGAATGGAGTTCTGGAAGAGGAGGTGTATATAGAGAATCTAGATAGTTTTTTCATTAATTAGGATGATAACAATGTTTTCAGGGTAAAAAAGGCATTGTATGGGCTGAAACAAGCACCAAGGGCATGGTAGTCAAGGCTTGATCAGTACTTGAAGAAGCATGGTTTCCATCATGGAGGAGTAAATTACAATCTCTATTTCAGCAAAAATAGTAATCAAAGGATGATGGTGTTGTTTTATGTCTATGACATAATATTTGGCATATCAGATAAAGCTCATTACTGAAAATTTTCCAAATTCATGAAAAATGAGTTTGAAATGACAATGAATGGAGAGATAACGTTTTTCCTTAGTCTACATGTGACACAAGGAAGGAATGGAACATTCATTTCTCAATATAAATATGCCAAGGAGGTTTTAAGAAGGGTTGGAATAGAGAATTACAAGTAAATAAAGACTCAGGTTGATACTCGGATGAAATTATCAAAAGATGAGGATGGAAAGGCAGTTAATATCACAGAATAGAGGAAAAACTATTAGAAGTTTGTTGTACTTGACCGCGACAAGGCCTGATATTTTTTTCTCCACATGCCAAGCAGCGAGATATTAAAGTAATCCCAAGGAAATCCACATGATTGAAATAATAAGAATACTTCGGTATATCCAAGACACAATGGAATTTGACTTGACATATACTGAAAAATCATAGATAGAGTTATTGGGATATACTGATGCAGACTGGTCCGGTTCAGCGGATGATAGAAAATCAACGTCAGGTGGTGCATTCTATCTTGGTGGAGTGTGTATTTCGTGGTTAAGCAAGAAGAAATATTGAATTTCATTGAGAAATGCAGATGATGAGTATATTGTGGCCACTCAAGAATACACACATTTATTGTGGATGAAACAAAAGCGTGAAGATATGGGAGTTGAAGTGTAGTCTCTGATCAGAATCTAGTGTGATAACTCAAGTTCTATAAATCACAGCAAAAATCATGTCCATCACTCAAGGAAAAAACACATTGAGATAAAGTATCATTTTATCAAGGAGAAGTTTGACCAGGGAATGGTGAAGTTGGAGAATGTGCCTAAATAGCTATAGGTTGCAGACATTCTGATAAAGGCCTTACCCAAGGGAGCTTTTGAGTGGCATCAATTGGCTCTGGGAGTTCAGTCGACTCCCCGCACTTAAAAGAGTGTGGATGTGGAACAACCCCCATCTCCCCGAGGTATGATGTGTTTTTCCATAATGTGCTTATATGTGTTATCTACTATATTATAGACTTCAAATGAGTGACATTTGGGTTCACTGACAAAGGGGGTGAAAATAGTGAATGTTCAAGGGGGAGACAATGTGGTTCTTTGATAAATCATGAAAGAAACGGGGAGAAGCTGATAGGTAGAGCAGCCAGATAGGGGGAGTTGAATCTAGTTTAACATGCTTAGAAAGAGCTTAGCTTGTAAAACATAGGAAATAGGGCTAAAGGGGTTTGGAAGTTGACAAGAGTTGAAGCGGTGAGCAGAAAGGTGGAGCGTATTAAATCTGACGATTCTAGAATGATCAATCAAAGAATAGATATCACGACAGATAAGGATAGCGATAAAAGCAAAAGATAGATGTTTTAATGTGGTACGAAGATTTCCAACAATTGGTATCTGTTTGGTAAAAATTTGGTATTAGTTTGGTGTCAATAGTGGATGTCAGAGTCGAAGTGATTCATTGATGAACTTTTCATTTACTCTTGTTTCTCACGCTGAGCATTGCTCATGTGGGCTTAGAGTATGTGTTGAGTAAATCCTTTATCGCTATCAGAATCGCAAAAGGCGAATGGTGGATAAAGAATTAATGCTATATCATTTTATAGAAGAGTTTTCAACAAACCCAAAGGGGGATATTATTTGGAAAAAATCCCACAAGGCATCATTGATGTATTTTTTAGGTGATTGTGTTTGTTGAAAAAGTGAACATCTGTGTTGTGATAGTTGACAATGAAAACCATGACATAAAAATTTGTTTACAAATGGGATTTAATGGTGGAATGTCAAGTTCAAGAGCTATGGTCAATGATCCATGTTTGATTCAAGAATGTCGACAAAGGAATGGATGATCTAGAGGTGGAACAAAAAGAACAGACACAAGGTGGCACCGTTTCCAGTGATTGCCAAATTTTTGGGCTTGAAAATCGTCAAATGAGGAAAAGTGATTTTGGAAAAGGTACTTGCGTGTCGAGGTCTTGGAGGATAGGAAACTTGAGAACCATATGTTTTTAAAGATCAGATCATCAAAATATGGAAAAGGGATAAGGGTCACGCAAGTATTGGTGTGGTCGCACAGGTGAGTTGCGCACCATGAAGAGACATGCACACTGATGCGTTGGATGCTTGAGAACTTGTGTGTCTGTTGTTTTCCAGGATGAGAAGATCAAAATATGGCAAAGGAAAGAGGGTCGCATAGTTTTTTGGTTTGGTCGCACAAGTGAATTGCTAGGGAAGAGACTTACGCACCGAGGGGAGACTTGCACACCATCGTGTAAGGTGTCTAAAATGCCTATAAATACTACACCAACCCTCCTCATTTTTAACGGAGTTCGACACTTTGAAAAATCGGAGCTCCCATCGCGTAGGTGTGGTGGTCACGCAAGTGGTGGTGTGTCGGGCAAGTGGGAGTTGCGGAAAATATTTGAATAACTGCGGTTGTTGTTAGTTGAGTGCCAATATTGGTTTGGGCATAAATAGAAGTGTGTCGTGCATGTTTGGAGTTGAAGAAGCTTGTGCCGCGTAAGTGTCTGAGGTGGACTAGTGCACATATTTTGACTTGCACGCCAAGACTTTCACCCCGGGTTTGACTTACACGCCATGTATGGTAGATTCCCCGGTAATATTCTCAGGCTGCGAGGAAGCTAGAAGTTTGCCCGATACCTTCAGTGCAAAGAGAGATTCATTTACGGGTGAAAGTTTGACTTCAATAGATCATCTACATATAGAGGAAGATGCATTTCTTCATGAAAATGAAGAGAGATACAGGTCTATAAACTGTCAGTGGATCCTTTCTAGAGTAGCGAGCAGACGAAGAGGAAGAAGGTGATCCTCTCCACCAGCAGTGAGCCCAAGAGAGAGAAACAGGGAGTGACCTTTGGGAAAGTAGTGAGCTGACCCTAAACCTTGTAAAGGCAGTGAGCCTGGAACAGAGTGACTGTGCCAAAAACTTGTAATCCATAGCTAGTGAAGTTTTGTGGAATTTAGTATGACCGACAACCTGTCAGCGTATGATCCATGGATGTAGCCCTTAGTGGTTAACCAAGTAAAAATTGTTGTGTCATGTTATTGCGTTACATTCTGATTATATCGTGAAACAAGAAAGACGGAGAAGAGTGTTTTTCATAACAGTGAAACAATATCATAACATGATTTGGTTTTAAATTAGTCATTTCATGATTTTCCCCCGCTCTCAGGGTATTCATCCTTGTGGACCTATCAATATTACTTGTTTCCTATATGGGGTATTACTCCCTAGGGTTCCATATGTGGGTACTTATGATAGTTTCTGAGGATAGTATATCCCACATGGTTTTAAAGAATGATATTCATTCTCAGAGACATTACAACATTGGATGAATCAGGTTTGGTCAATGTTTATTGTCACCTTGGAACCTGGGTATTGATGGTATTGACGTATTTATGTTATAATGTTTATTTTATGGGAATATCACATTATCTTACACTACAATAATAGTTATGTTTGGGATTCCATTGGTAGTTCCTTATTGAGTATTATTCACACCCTATATGGGTGACCATGACACTTCTATACCATATAAGACCTCATGGTTTTTAGTTTTTAGTAGGGTATATGTTTAGGATTCCATCATTTGTCTATTTAACATGGATGGAAATAGGGGATTTTATAAATGAATCTATGTAATTGTAATAGAGAATTTTTTTCATATTTCATTTTTAATTATTTATTATCTTGATGAGTTACTAGTTTGGATGTATATCATTATACATCCATATAACATTTGGTATAAAATGGTTATTTTATTATTCTTCATACTCTGATGTTTTATTATTTATGATTTTTGATTATTTTTCTATAGTTTTATTACCCATATATGAGGTTATAGTCATCCCACAGTGACACTAAAACCCTACCCTCTAGTCAAAAACATAATAAGTACGAGGAGGTGCACTTGTGGATATGTAGAGCATAAGGCCTATTATTGTAGAGTGAATCCGGATAAGGAATAACAACCTTATATACAAGATATCAACTAGGTAAAACATCAATATAATATGAAACTATATTTATGATCCTTCTCAACCAGATATCAATAGATAACTTATATATTGTTAGTTATGTATACTATAGAACATATGTTCAATATTAATACCATATTATATCAAGATTCTCATCCCAGATGGGAACTACAAAATCCTTATTATTTTATAAGTAATCTAAATAAATTATTATTTAAAAAGTGTAAAAAATATAATAAAACTATTATGGTAGGAATAATGATGTATAAATTTCTATATATGTGATATAGGAATAAAAAAGTACTACTCAGGTTGGGTATATGTAACCCACTCTTAGAGAATATTATTTCATCCACACCAGGAATGTTTATTGTTATTAAATCTAAAACATATAAAAAATTGATAGATCTATGAAAGTCAATAAATCCAAATTATATAGGTCATTAACTCATCTTGGTTTCATTCTTTATTACTTGATAACTTCAGGTGGCCAAAATTTTATTCTATCCAATATCCACAATGATTATAGATGAGGTATTAAGTTAACCCCTTACGAATACATGGGTATTTTATTTCCTAAAACCTTAATAAATTATTTTAATATACTATTTCCTGGTGGAAGAATAATTTTTAATTTTATCGAACTGAATTAATGTTCATTAAGATATTTTTTCATAAGAAATGAATTTTTAAGAACACAAATTTTTGATTTCTATAATAAATGTTAATCATGGATATGATATTTAATAGAGGTCCTTTATATTAGTATTTACATGGGTATTTCTATCTTTTTATATATTTTACCATAATGATTCAAATATTTTTTAACACCCATATCTCATTAGGTTATTATTATTATGTATATAATTTATTTCTTATTTGGATAACCAAATTATATAAAAAATATTAATAAGAACCATATGGTGATAAAAAATGTGTCTAATGGTCATGGAATAATTTATTTTACTTCCTTTGGAAATCCCAAAATATGTCATTCTTAGTACAAAATTATATATTCAATGAAATATTGATCTTAAACATGAAATAAATATAAAACAGTTGTATAATGTATACAAAATGCACGATGAAAAAAAATCTCCACAGATGATTATATATTTTCTTACACAACAAAAATATTAGGGGTGATTTTCCACTAAATTGATCATACAATAGAAATAATATAATACATACAGTATGTTCTGATCACAATAATAAAGAATTAATTAAAATAGAAAAAGGAAAGTGTTGATCATTTGTACTATATTGGTATTCAAGTTTTTTTATGCCATGAATCACACATTTGAATGATTATCTATACTAAATCAATAGTAGAATCGCTAATTACTCACAAAATATAGTCTAGGATAAGTTAAGGATCATAATAATAGGTTAAGGTGGGGTTAGAGAGGTATTTGAAGTGTGGTTACCTAAGCTGTCAATATTTCATGGTTCAAGAGTATAGTTTGGTAAATAATGCACTAACCACACATTTTGATCAACAACCATTATTTGAGGAATATGATTAGATTACAAAATTTTCGTATTTGTGAGGATGAAATTTTCATGGTGGTTTATTCCACCATTTTGGGATATAATTTCTTTGTAAGGATAGGTTGACCACATAACAGCCTGATCGTTAGAATTATCCCTTCCATTTGCTTCCCAATCCCTTCATGGGTGACCTTGTATGTTTTGATAAAAAATAAATTGATATATAAAGTGGATATGAATCATTAAATTGTGCCTAACATGGTTTGTAGGCTACGATTCATGGTTTTTAATTTTATATAGAATTTTTGGGAAGTCGAAAATAATTAATGAATGTCTTTATTATGCCTCAAGATCTCTTAGTTTATGAAACATTGGCAATTGTTTCCTAGAATATCACTTTCACATCTATAAAATTGTATTTAATTCATAAATTAATGATATCCAAATATATTAGTAATTTTTATTGTAATTTTCATGGTATAATTTTTATATACACATAATTTTATAAAACACCCTAATGCATAATAATTTGTATGTATTAAAATAATTACTAAGGAAATAATTCAAAAGAGTCAACTAGGTCAATGAATTTCAATTACTAAAAAATATATACTGATGGAAATGCAGTGTTGGATCATTCTATGTCACATGTAACTTTTATATCCCCCAACACACATCAGGATGTATAAAAATAAAAAAATGAATAATGGTGTATATAAATTTGATGACTCGATATCTTTATTGTCAATCTATCTTGAAGATTCGATTATCATGGAATATCTAAATGAGCTAATCATAACCTTGATTACATCATTAATTACCACTATAAGACAATTTACTACATATATCTTTTTTTCTTCCAATATACATTGGAGAATAAATGAGATTGAAAATGAGTCCAAACATGTTCTGAAACGAAGATGTGATCTTATAGGTTTTAGATCACTCGAATATGGAGAACAAGAACAACCCCACTAAACAAACCTCTCCTCCAATAAAAAACTTCTAAAAAACTTCAATCATTTTCAATATGTTATATATGCTATATTTTTATGAATATAGATTATATGAACCTTATTTATACAATTATCATAATCTATGATGCCTATAAGAAAAAAAGGATGACACTGAGTCTGGAAAGTGGAATTAGAGTTACAACTATTAGTTTTTTTCATTCCATTGATACAAAATAAATTATAAATAAATAATATTGGTATGATAAATAATCGGATCTAGATCCATTAAATGTTTTCCCTACATTGATATAGTTGATATATAGCTTATTTAGATTGAAATAAATGATTGAATATTAGTGTCTCACATGGATGTGTTCCATAAATTCAACAACAAATATTTCTCTACCATATAAAACTCTAATTACCTAATATCCATATACATTTGAACCCTAAAAACCATCAAATCATTGGTAAGAACCTAATTCAAATCCTAGTACCTATATAATTAATATTATGTGTTGAAAAATATTTCTATCAAACCAACATGAATCTCATTTGTGGATACTATTAAGATACCCAATAAACCAAGAGAGGAACTATTGAATTAAAAAAACAATAAAAGTTTGACATTGAAGTTGCAATATACATGACCTATTGTACTGAACAAACGCATAAAGAATGTTTTATTTTGAAATCCATAATGAACCAAGACTTCTGAGTAATAGTTCATGGATACATGAATCATATTTAACTGTTTAAACAATTTAAACATTTTTGAATCCACTATGTTTTCGTAGATATATGCTCATGGTCAAACCTTATCCCCTCACAAATGATGTCATATATTGGATTCATAAAATACAATTTATACCCATTGGGTTTTAAAATATAGGTATATGTAATTAGAAAATAATAGGACTTAGAAAGATTAGGTGAAAAATACAATTTGATGAACATGAGTTGAATACCCAATTTTTTGTTTCTAGTGAGGATATAATATACATTACACAACTATATCTATCGTGGTATCATTCACATGTTTCCTTTTCTTCCAAATACCATTAATTATTTAAATTCTTTATTAATTGGTTGGTTAGAGTTAATTTTAATAATGATATCCCTTTTGATTATATTGAGACATGGTATAGGTTATAAAAATAAAAAAATTATGGAAAATCTATTTTAGATTGAAGTACAATTTTATGTGGTTTCACCTAATGTAATAGTTTTTTTCCCAAAACAACCCCTATTATTATTTGAATGGGGTTTTATACTCACCATCAATAAAATTGTTCTTATAGATCCATGTTTTGAAAATGAAATGGTTCTCCAAGAAAAGAGGGTGGATCCCATAAAAACAATGTCTCCTATAAAACACTACCAACTGAGATTAATATAATACTCACCTACAGAAGATGAGGTGATCCATTAATATTCTCTATATTTCTATAACCACATATTGATTTCATCCTCATGAAGACTAGATTAAAGGAAACATGGATAATAAACCCAAGTTTGTTGATATAATGACACAATATTATCAATATATTATGGAAGGTCTTGGAGCCTATACCACTATCAAAAATGTCTCTATGAATGTTTAAGACCCATAAATAATATTTGAAAATAATACCCCAAATAAAATACCTCAAATGAAGAGGTATTGGAAGAAATTACTTAATTTAATGTTCTTAATAGGGCGTCAATCCCATTCCAACCCTGATCATAATGATGTTGATATAAGTGATGATACGAATATATTTTACGAATAAATATCTATATATGTGGAAAAACATATCATTTTAATCCTTTGTATTAATGAAGATCAGTGACCCATTTTGATAAGTGTTACCGTGGCCCTATAATAGTTGGATCGACACATTTAATTACTCTAGAAAAACCAGGATGTCTTAATTTGAAATTAAAAGGGAATTATAGTGTTTAAGTTATTGAGATTTCATCAACAACAATTGTCTTATATATATATATATATTATGCTTAAGAAAAGTTATGAGAATATAAAACTCATCCACTTATTCCGTAGTGGTGGATGAGGTTTATCATTTGACAAATTCCCACATTATCTATATGGTTTAGTATTACAAATGGTCGGAATAAAAATTTCACATTAAAATGATTTAAGAAAAAATTATAATCAATATGAACATTTAGTTCATTAATAGACATGATCCAAAAGATCAAATTATAGTCATAATTGTACCATGATGATATTACAGTATGAAACTCTTTATGTTTACTATCTTTGATAGCTTACTAGCTTAAAAATTTATAAAAATATTATTAATTAATTGTTATTGACATCTCATAGATGGTTAAAAATGAAGGAATGAATGATATTAAGTATACAATGTAAATATAAATTTCACTTGTTTATAAAATTTATTCATTTGACACCAATTAATTAAGAAATAGTACCTAATTGAACATAAAGGTTATGTTTTTATTAAAACCATTTTTATGCCCGCAATGAAATTTTTATATGAATAAATTAAATTAATCAATAATTTGTGAATGATATAAATTATGATTAGATAATATATATTAAAAAATATTACATTCATCCAAAATATTTTCAGTGGCATATGATAATAATAAACCCAAATTTATACATAAGAGGCCATATTTTTCTAAATTTACTTTTACATACAATTAATGGTGGAGATGTTATAAATAAATTTTTTTTATTTTTTATAAATTATATTCGAAAAAACGACCATTATTTTTGAAATCAAAATATTAAACGTAACATTAGTTAAAATTTTGGAATTTTTATATTATGTTTCATTTTTTATGAATATTAATGTGGTTGATGGAATAACAACGTGACCATTAGGAATAGTAATATGGAAATTAGAATAATAAAATTACCTATGAATGTATTAATAAATTTTTTCCATCATATAAATTGTAATATGATATAATAATGTCATAGTGTAAGTTAATAAATATTTTAGAAGATATTAATTAAAATTTGATATTATATAGAAAACATATATCCTTATTTACAATATTATAATTCATTGAATGATTTAAGAAATATTATTTTCATTAAATATATTTAAAAAATAAATAATTTTTTTTCTTATTATTGTAATATTATGTTATCACAACATAAATAATTTTTCACAATATTATTAAATCCATTATAATTTTTTATTTTTTATTTTTTAAATAAATGATTAATCTATTTCAAAATTAAAATTTACATTTTTTAAATTTTTTTATAAAAATGTTTCTAGTATTTAAATTATACACATCGAAAAAATGGTTTGAGTGAATTTGTTACGTTTTTATAAAAGAGTTGGATTTTTTCTAGATAATAAAATACAATAATTTAAATTTTTTAAAAATTTAAGTAACTAAATGAAATTTTGAGTAATTATTGATATATGGATCAACTAATAAAAATAATCTCAATATCTATTTAATATTATAATATATTTAGTGATATTTCTAAAACTATTAGTAGCCTCGAGCCAAAATAATAAACAATCGAATAAAATTTTCAAAAAAACACCATTTTCCTCCATTATAAATTTTACCCTCACAACCTCTTCATAAGGTAATGGGTTTCATATCTCACTATTATTTTCATGAGATATACTGTATTCACTACTACATCATGTGTGTGGTTTACATATGCATAACATTGATGTATCATATCATGAATCTCTTATTCATAATGTTATTCATACTTTAATTTTATGATTATTAATGGGGAATACGATTTGATTGACTACAATGTTGTAAGGATTCTCCCCAAACACCCATTTTTCATTTATGTTACACATTCTATCTCTTTACCTCAGGGTAATTTTTCATTAATTTTATATATGTAATTAAAATTCTATGTATATGATAAAAAATCATGTATTCAGACTATTTCATCATTCTTTTTTTGTAATACATGATTTTATATGGTTCCCATATCAATTCATCATGATAAGAAATCCTGATTAAAGGGATCATTCATGTTTTGTACCCTTTTTCATGATAACATGACAATATGTTTTTAATCTAGCATTATTATTCTAATATGAATCATTTTATTATGAAAAATATTATGTGTTAATTTATGTTTTTACACCAAAATTATATGTATGTATATTTTAAATTTACCTTACTATTTTTCACACAAACCGCAATAAAGCGTTGCATTTTTAAAGATTCTAAAATTTCTTTTTTATATAACTCCACATCATGTCAAATTAATATATTCCAGAAATATAATATCATTTTATTTAGTATTTTTTGGGATATACATATTAAAAATTTTATTTTTATGTGAAATACAAATGATTTTCCAGAAACACGTCCTTTCAAAGAAAAAATGTATTCCTATTAATAAATCTCAATTATTTTATTAGAGTACTTCCATATATGATTATGATTCAAATATTTCAAAGTGGTATGGTATTCATTTATTTATATATTATTTTTATTCAATATTTGAGTAATGAATTATTCATTTTATGTGATGGGTGGGAATGATAAAACCACTCGATGCATCAGTATATATAATGAGACAAACTAGACTATGGTTCTACCCATTATGTAAGGTTTATTTGATGAATCCTTGATGGTATGTTTATGATGTAAAATATTACGAATTTATTTAATTATGATATTTATAATTGAAAAATAATGTCATTATTAGACTAATATAATATCCATGGTTATGTTTCATGTTATTATTTATATATAACTGTTTATTCTGTATTTATTATTTCATAATTATGCACAATATTATGATTTATTGGATTTTATTTCAGTTATTTACCTTTACATATTATTTACATTTATCATAGATTCTATTGTATTTTTTACCCATACTAGAAATTTTATCTCACAACTTTATTATGTTTTATTTTTCCCAAGGATGTGACGATATATATTATAAAAGGCTTATATGGATAATCTAAGCATTATGGATGTTTCCAATGGAGTTTTTATAATGTTCTTCCATTATTGAATTAATATAAAGTTCATGTATGTGATCTAGATTTTAAAATTACTAAAATATTATGTCCTTGTCCTTTCAGTTCTTGTATCTATGCCAATGTATTTAATGCAGGGAATAGGCTCCGGGTTACTAGTTCAGAGTTTCTACCATTAAAATCTGGGAAATTTTAGTAAAAAAACCTAGAATCATTGTTTAAGAAAAAATTGATATTAGAATTCAATCCGAATATAAAAATTGTGTATAAACATATAAGTACATTCATGAATTTAGGTAAGGAAGTGATAATTTTATTATTCCCATAAATAAACCCATATCTCGATACATCATGTTGTTATGTTTCTAGAAATGATTTATCTAGGGGTATGAACTTTATCATGGTTCTCTAGGCCTGACTCGGGGTGTCCTGGTAAACGAAAATGGGAATTACATTGAACCTGGTTTGACACTATTAAGGGATATTTTTAGGATAATTCACATTTTCTTTACACACAATTATATTGTATTTAAAAGTAAATATATCCCCAATGAAACCTTGTTTATGATTATGATATTTATCAAACATGATTTTTTTTAATTTATGATAACTATTTCACTAGTTCTAAGATTATAAAATATGTTTCATTTTATATGATATAATCTAGTATTTTTAATCATTTAGATATGATGCTTAGTGGATTTAATGGAAACTATATAATCACACGTATTCTAATTAGGGATTTTCCTCCTATATATGATAATGTTGTTGGTCTAGATATGTAAATGGTATTGAATTATATATAACCATACTAGGTTACCTATATCAGGTTATGACCTATAACCTTACCTGTATGAAGTATCCAATTCTAAAACATGGTGAAAAAATGTAAGACTAATTCCTGAGAAAAAAATATAGTATTCAATGGGACTACAAATCCATTTATAGCTGAGTAATGGAAAAGTTACTTAGAGAAGATATTTCTTTCTCTATTATGTAACAGAAGAGATAAGGTTGTTGTATGAATCTATCATCTCTTTGGATATTTGGATCAATGGTGGTTATTGATTCAAAACAAAAATAAGGAATAATAAATATAAAAAAATGGAATGGAAGAGTTTTTGTAAATTTTCTAGGAAAAAATATTTCCCTTATAAATAGGGAGAAATTATGGTGATAGAATATAAGAGTCTACTTAAAAAGAAGGATGATAATTTTTCTAGGTAAAAAACCCATATTATGTTGTTATAAAGTCTTTTTGTGGATTATATAAGCAATCCAAAGTGTAATATTGATAAATAATTTGATCTATTAAAAGGATTACTTTGAATGGAACTGGTCTCTCAATAGTTTTCCTTATATAAAGATATAGTCTCATGTACTATCAAGATAAATAAATAATTCTCTGGGTTTTATGAATTGACGGAAGATTAATAGAAAATAATTGTAGAACAAGATATGGACAGAGGGGAAATGAGAAAGAAGGGTTTTAAAACATGTGAAATTTGTGGTAGGAAACACCGTGGTACTTTCTAGAAGGGAATGTGAGTTTATTAAAATTGTTGAGATTACAGTGACCAGGATATTGAATGTAAGTGGAAGAGAAAAATTGTAAATATCTAATGTTCCAACTATATGGATATAGGGAATAACGCAAATAAATATCCCAATCAGTAGGGAATCATATAATAGAAAAAATAAAATGGATAATGTTCATGCTTAAGCTATTAATATAGTCAAAGTGGAATAATTAATTTATGGTTTTTTTGACATTGATAATATTTTTATGATATTCTGGTTATAATAATCATGAGATACATATGTATTTAGCTACAGTAATAATTTATTATCAATTTGGAAGCTTCCATGTTTCCATTATGGTATTAAGTTGATAAAAGTAATGATAGATTTGTTATATGGGTTAACGAGATGCATAATTTGGGGAATCTTATGTTATGTTGATATTGTAAATCTAGTTGCCTTCATTATAAATTTTGGGTCTTTGAATGTGTACATGCATATTTTAGATGAGTCTTAAGAGAAACTACTTATTGAATTTCTCATGTTCATATTTTAAAATTGATTTTGATTTATATAATACTCTAAAATTCATTATTTTAGTTGTCATTTAAATGTTGATGAAATGACTTAATTTCCATATGATTTTTCAAAAGTGGTTTAGGAATGAAAAATTCATCTTGATAATTCATTTCATGTTGTAAGAGATTAAGTAAGAATAGTTAAAAGATCACCCAAAGTATAAGATTATTTTTGTGGCATAAAAAGTAATAAAGTATGTTTATTTAAAATTTTCCTATCTATGTATTTATATAATCAATAAACTCTAGAAAAGGTATTTTTGAAGAAAAAATTAATTTATTTTTTCTTTTACATTAGAGAACTCAATGGGATTTTACCACACCCGATGATCTATAGTTTTTTATGGTAGACATTTTACAGACCTTGTTCTCAATAAATTTCAATCCTAAGTTGATATTTAAATTTCACTTCCATGTCCATGCAATCTCTTTCCACTAATTATTAGATTCTCTAAATCCTAGTTTTGTGAAGACCTGTTCATTTTCTGTTCCCTATAATTTTGAGGAAATTTTATTAAAACTTTTACCGATGTGGATTCGCCACATAAGATTTTCATGTATCAACCACTGGTTATTTAGAATGATTTTTCATTATTTGGGCATAATTTATTGATGGTTGGGATCATCTAACACCTTTAGAATTTACAGTATGCCTAATTTTAAATTTAACATCTTAGATAGCTTACCAACATAATAAATAAATTATATATTATTATTTTATTAATATAGTAATATATTAGTTTTTAGGAATGGCGTGAATGAATTAAATTTATAATATTTTGAAAATATTGATTAATTTTTTTTTATAAAAGTAATTCATCGGTTAATAATTAATTATAAATGAAACCATTTGATCTTAAATGATGTTTTTTTATAAAAAGGTATTTTTATTCCCATTATGAAATTTTTATATCAAACAATTAATGTAATAACTAATTAGTGACATATATTAATGAAATATATATATATTATATATTAAATAAAATATTTTCACATTAATCTAAAACCGTTTGAGAGGCATTAGACTAAAATAAATTAAATTGTACAAAGAAGAGTACTATAGTTATCTAAATGTAATTTTACCTATAATGAGGAAATTCATTTAAATATATATTTTTACACTTTTATAATATATATTTTAATAAATAAACACTATTTTTGAAATATTAATATCAATATTTTAATTTCGTTAATTTTTGTTTATATTTTTTTGATAAGATTCATTTTTGACGAATAATGATGTGACTATTGGAATAATAATCTGACTATTAGGACTATTAATATACACATTAGAATAATAGCCTCACCTATGGAATAATATATATTTTTTCATATTAAAAATGGTAATATGATATAATTATAAAATAGAAAAGATATATAAATGGTTTATAAATTATTGATTAAGTGTGGATATTTTATAAAATAGAAATGATTATTTACAATTTTATAAATAATATAATAATTTCAATGAAACTTTATTTTATAAAAAATAGATTCCTAAAATAATATTTTTTATTATCAGATAATTCAATGAGACCATAAAAAAAATTTCAATGATTAATAAAATCAATTATAATTTTAAAATTTTTTATTTTCAAATAGATTATAATTTGTTAAAAAATATAAATTTCACTTATTTTGAAAATTAATTTCATAGAATAATGTTTATTATTTATAACTACATGTTGAAAAATAGTTATTGTTAATTTTTGGGACTTTTCTAAATTAGTTCAATTTTGAGAATAGTGAAATACGTTAATTTACATTATTTAACATTAAAAGTAATTAAATGAAATTTTAAGTAATTGTGGATATATGGATAATTTAATCACTATAATCTATATATCGATAATTATTTCAATATATTTAGTTACAATTCTCAAATATTCATAGTCCTGATCTGAAATAACAAACTAATGAATAAAGTATTCAAAAAACACCCCTCTCTTCCATTATAAAACCCACCCATCCCCACCTCTTATCCTCAAACCATCCAGGATATGATCCTTGTCTAATTTCAACTCAATAATAATCCCATTTTCCCTCCCTCATTTTAATGATCCATTGGTCTCTTCAATATACCAAACCCTTTTGCCTATGATTTTCTCAAGGATGAGAATGTCAAGTGGTAAAAACCTAGTTCGTTTTCATTTAATTTTCATTCAAGTTATTTTCTAATAACATATTCTACTAACCATTAAATCAAAGAGTGAAATTATATATAAAATAAATTTTATATACTACAATTATATAGTCATTAGGGAATAATCCACCATAAATTTTATCCTATCTCATTTTTCCAAAATAAAATAAAATATCATCTATAATGCGTTAATTTATCACATTCCTAGATGAAGAGACTACAATTTACATTAAATCCTTCATGTATGCTCATAAAACCATTTTTATGATTAAAAATTTTTATTATTTAGTCATTAAAATGGATATAATTTTTAATAACAATTTTATATACATGATGTTAACTAATAAAATAAAACATGTTTATAACTATTGAGAAACTGAAAAAATATCTAAACGATTATCCCTAACATATTATATAATAATTCATCAAAACCAAAAATATTCAAATGAAATATATGAACAATTAATATTTAATATTTTTTCAAATTAAATAAAACTTTAATTCTAGATATCTATTCCCATTGTACAGGAACTACCATACTCATATACAAGTAAATTAATATGGAAAACCATGTATACATGCAATTTTGAATTAAAAAATTATATATAATCAAACATAAAAAATAGCATAAATGAACATAATAATTTTATAATAAATAAAACAATGTTATAATAGTTATTAAATCATGAATAAATGGATTTAATTTTATTATACAATACTTTAAGGTCAGGTGAATAACATTTTCAGACCTAATGTACATGTTTTCTAACCTCACGTTTGTTTCTATAAGGTATGCCTTATTTACATATACTTATTATGTTTAGTGTATGTATGATAACCATTGACATTGGATATCATTAATAAATTAATATTCATGTTATTAAAATAATTATTTCATTATTATTAATGGGTTATATGATTCGATTGAATACAATATTTTTTGGATTCTCCCCAAACATCAATTTTTTATTTGGGTTATGCCTACTCTATAGTTACCTCAATATAATTATTTATTATTTTTATATACTTATTATAAATTATTTTTATATGTCTTAATATCATTTATCATGATCCCTTCTTATTTCATTGATGATAATAAATTAATATAGAAAGTTCCTTCTCAATTATTTCCAGTATGCTTGCACGATTAAATAGAACGTTCTAGTTTCATAAGCATTTTTAAGCGCACTACATATTCTGTTTTTATTGAACAACTATTTTTATAATATCAGTAATATTATCAAAAAAAATTATATTTCCCCATTTCTATTTTTATATAAAAATACACCTTATTCTATTTTATAGTCCATTTTGTATTTTTCTCTTAAACCTCACTAAAGCGGCTCATTTCTAAATATTATTAAATATTATTTTTATATCCATTCGCATCATTTTGAAATCATTTAATTCGGAAATATAATTTTATTTTCCTTTCATTATCTGTTCATCTATATTCATCATTACATTAATATTTTTATCTCAAATAAAAATAATTTTTCCCAAATAACATTAGTTTTCATATAAAATAGGTAGTTTGAAGACAAATTTATTAATGATTATTAGAGTAATATCATATAAGATTATGATTAAAATGAATAATTATCATGTGGGGAACATTTGTTTATATATTCTATTTAATTTACATATTTACAATGTATTGGACTTATTATGTGATTGAATGGGCCTGCAATAACCCCTTGATTCATTAGTTGGTCTAATAAGACAAACATTACTCAGTTTTTACCCACTATGTTTTGTGTCTTGGGAAAAGATTTGATGGTGTGTTTATGATGTATCACATGAAAAATTCTATCATTATTATATTAGTAATTGATAAATCATGTGATTGTTCGACTAGTATACCATCCATGGTCATGTATCATGAGATTATTTATATGGAATTGTTTATTCTCATTTTATTCTATCTATACAATTATCAATATTCTATTCTATTGTTAATTGTTTTAGTAATTAACTTTACTATTTTTTCATATGTTTTTTATATCTTCAATTATATTATTTTCACTTACTGAGAATCAGAAATCACTTCTTTCTTAGGTATTATTTTTCTCTAGGATGCATAGATGTTTCTTCTGAATTTCATTGTGGGATAATCTCAGAGTTATGGATGATTCCAAAAGTGTTTATATGTTTTTCTATTTTCATGTTGTAATGTAATTTTAATTTATGTGATCTAGTTTCAAAAACTAATAAACTGATTGATCTATTTTGATTCATGTCTTGTATCAATTCCAATGTATTTTTTTATGGCACTAGCTCCAGGATATTGGGGGATGGATCTCTATAATGATGATAGAATTAATGATCTACCTATAAATGGGTTCAAAATATCTCATACTAATGGATGGATTATAGTTATAATCAAGTATACATTGTATAAAGTAGAAATATATATCTTTTTTAAATTTTCCTAGTTCCTCCAATTTCATTCATAAACTTTTATATACTGTAGAGGGGACGAGTGGGAGATAGATGGTGTTATTTGGGTGGAATGTTGTGTTTTGGATTTATGGGTTCCATAATTATTATGGTGGAAGATGTAGTAGTGTGATTTCAGTAGTGGATCCTCGATAACCTATTATGGGTAATGCCTATTTTAGTTGGATTTTTAGGTTGGGTTTTTTATCTATGTAACATGAAGGGAAATTGAGATAGCTATTTTAACGGTGTGTTAATCAAGGATCATCCTTATTGGAAATAGGGGAGATAAAATCCTATGTGAACAACTATGGTAGTTTTTTAAAAGGATTAGTAAGGATTTCCATGAGTTATGGAAATGGATAAGAATTATTCCCAATTCTTTGGATTTCATGATATTGTTCTAGAAGCTATTAGGGTGAATCAAGAACACAATAGTTGTACATTGAAGGGAACCATGGATTAGGGGACAATATCCATAATTGGTAACAACATTCCCTATTAGCACATTAACAAAACCCAATCTGTTGGTTGTTATGTTTTTTTTCAATATTCCACTTTGGGGTTTTTACCATTATTTTAAAATTTTGATCCAATAAATTTCAACATTATATGGGCTCTACCTATTATTTTTTTAAATCATGATTAGTAGAGGGTGGTGGGTTTTAAATTAGTTTACATCACATTATTTCATTTGTATATTTCATATTTAGCCTTCCCCCTGTTATATTTTTTCGAGTCCTTGTATCTCTATCAATTTATGAAGGTTAATGTTTCATCAATGTAGTTTGGTGTGTTCCTAGATCAATATCCAAAACTGTTATTAATATGGGATCATCTAGAGTAACCAAACTCTATTTCATTTGAGTTCTGAGATATAAAAACCCTCTTCACCCACTCTTCTCATGTTAAATGTGTCACAAAGTCTTTTAATGGAAAAAAAAAGTTTCTAAAATCACAATTTCTTTCTTCTATAATTATGTTTGAATAATTACTCAGTTTACCTATATGAAAATAGTTGAGATTGAACATAACAAACAAATGTTAATGATTGTGGATTAATTTTATGTTTTTCTATGATGGTATGAGAATATCACTATACTTATGATTGTTAGATCATATGATTTCTCACAGAGTGTGATAAGGAATTTCATTTGTAATTGATGTTTCATATAATAGTTTTCTATATTGTAATCAATATAAAAACCTTATTATGGAAATATGAGGATACTTAATACTATGGAAAATGAATTGGTTTATTATTTCATTAAAAAATTTATATTATATTATTTACTATTTCCAAAAACATGTTTATTATTTGATATATCTACTATTCGTTATTTTTTATCTATTTTTAATCATTTAAATATATATATAGAATTAGTTAATTCATGATTTCAATTGAAAATTTTATGGAATAATTATTTTGGGAGGCTTTTTATCCAAACCCTAGTTTCAATAAACATGTATTATTTAGTTGTATATTATTTTCCCTTTAAAATTGTTGTATTGAAAATATAATTTTATTTAATATTTATATATATTAATATGATATGAATAATTTTCTATAATTTTTATGAAACCTTGCTAGTTTGGATTTTATAGTTTTTGGTGGTTTTTTAATTGTTTTAGTGGATTCATACCTATTATAATGGGATGTTTAAGACATCGTGATAATTTGGATTTCATGTGATTCAAAAAAAAATTTGTTGAAGGGAGTAGGTTATGATGTTAGGATGGTTGGATATGGTTGGGAGTTAATATTTATGGCGGTATTTCTTATTGATTTGGCACTGTTACTATTTTCTTCATCAATTAATTTTAATTCTTCATTTTGTTATGTCTACTATTAATGTGGTTTCATTTGAGTTTTATAATACAAATTAATAAGGATTAGCAATGGTATATAATTTAATAAACATGAAATGTGTTTTGTTGATGTTAAAATAATTTCATATGGAATCAATGGATTGGTTAGTTTGATTACCCAAATATAATGAATATGAAATATTATACTTAAGCATTGAATTTGAAAGAAGATTTTCTTTTTTATGATTACGAAATTGTTAGAAAAAAATTAACAATGTGTTATTTTGTATTTTTTTAATTAAACTAAATTAAATCACCAGAAAAAATGATGAATCTAGATTTCTTTATACTGAATGAGTTAGTTTCCTAACTAATAGCAATATAATCTCACATGTCTTATAAGACTATAACAATAGTTTGAGTCGATGGTAAGCATGGTTCCCTTTGGTTGGTTTTGAGATATACTATCATTAACTATTATTATCTATTACACTCCCCACATAAGTTGGAAGGGGTAGATAACACCCATTTTGGACTTGGTTTTTACATGTGTTCCTATTATTTAGGTTTTCATAGATAAAGACTATTCTTACTCCCCAACCTCGTTCTCTGCTCTATATATAGTAAAGTATGTAGTCATACCTAGGATGTGAGGGGTTTTGATTATGGTGATTGTTCTCATATGGGATATAGTGGCTCCTTGTTTGGTAATACATGTATATGTGTGATCTAGCATCTAAAGAATATAGAATATATTTTTTTCACATGTGAATTTAGGCATAGGGTATTTAAGATTACGTTATAGTGAATATTTATTTAGAGCTGCGATGACTCTCTGTTTTACTATGTGATGTGATGGACATGGAGTAGAATGAGATAATGGTGTGTTTTTGATGAGTTTAATAGGGTATAGAATGAGATGATGGTTTTACTATGTTATGTTTTCATTGATTTATAGTATAACTTATACATGGGATGGGATTATCATGATGTCATAAATTTAGGTTTTGGGAAATTGTATTAGTGGGAATAATGTAGCAGGAAACCCATTATACTTAAAGTTTTCATTATATATTATTATTCCCAAGTGATTCTTGGTGAGCTGGTCGTGGTGTACTTATAAAAATAATTTCCCAATTTAGTTGATGTGTTGGTTTCTCTATATATTCACTTGGTCTTAAGTATGCTTTCTTCAATTTTACTTTAGTGGATTCTCAGATGATCCTACTAAGTATACCTATTTGCACTGATATATATATATATGTAAACAATTTATCAAATCATTATAATGGAACCATTGATCAAGATTTACCTTATTAGGTCGTATTAGATTTCTGATAGACTCATGAGTTTGAGGTAACATTAACTAATCTCATTCATCATTTATTTTAATATTCATTCATCTTAATATCATTTATGGAATTAAATTCAAGAATAAGGATGGGTTTTAATTTATTTTATGTAGTTGGTCGTTGGATATTTTATAATTTTATGGGAAATATTGTCTTTAATTCCACTAATATGTATGAATTCTATATACATGGTTCTAGTGTCCTACCCTTGGCCTAATAGAGATTGGGTTTTGAAGTTACTCCCTTCTTCACTTCCAACCCATGTGGAGTATTTATAGGGATGGATCATAACAAAATGGTTTCGAGTATTTTTTTAACAGATATGATGATGCATGAGGATAAATACCAATGATGATTTTATGGGTTGGTAAGAAAATAATACAAGTCAATCATATAATGTGATGTAATTATGGTGGGTTGGTTGGACATAATATTTCATGAAAATATATATTTGAACACATGGATCTTATATGTACAGAGAATTCTTTGTGATGTGATGTTTCAAGTATGGTACTTATCCAACTATACATCATGATTTTTCAATACCACTATTTGAATTCGATAATCAATTTGAATTTGTATGAATCGCAATTAATTAATCTTAAATATTATATAATATAGTGGTAGGAGTCCTTAAGATTTTTAATTTTTAAATATGGATCCTTAACACCATCCTCTATGGGTTCGTGTAGATGATATTTAATATGATGAAAAAGAAAAAAATATATATATTGGAATTCATTGATGAAGAATCGTGGAGGTAGATACATTGATAATTTTAAGGAAAGATACCTTATAAGTGTGGGAAATTTCTTTTATATCAACATTGAGTATTGATTTGTGGACATATAAGTTTATTTTTTTCAATGCACAAAATAATTATTATATTCTATTTTCGATTAACATATTTTATAGGGATACTTAATAATTGTAGTTTTTGTACCTTGGTAATCATTTTGAGCTAACATTATAATTGGATGAGTGCGTCCATCAGTTTCATATAATGTTTCTCTTATATTATAAGGAATAATTGTCCTAAATAAATATTTACTCTTTTACAAGGTATTTATAAGTCATGGGAGTTCATGATTTAGTATAGTAATCCTCTATAATATGAATCATCCATTCATCTAAAAGCGGAGGCGTGGCCCAAACCGTTGAGTAGGATTTAGGTATCATTATCTACTATAATATGACGTCATTCATGATGATGAAATTTATTTTTGAGATAGAAATGAAAGACTTTTTTGGGGGGATACAATGAGGGACTTGATCCATTATATATGGGATTATTATCTAATATAAGATGATGAGTGAAATAGACCGAGGTTCCAAACATCATAGTAGGTAAAAATTTCATTCCACCATGATCTAGTTTCAACATTATAAATCATGTTTAACTAGATCACACTATCCTTGAACCACTTCATGGAGATTATGAATTTTTTAACTATTTATTGAGAACATATACTTATAATTCCAGAGTTACATACCCCCATTTGTGGAAAAGATATGTATGGAGGCCATATTCATGAATATTCATCAAGAAAAACTCCTCAAATTTAGTATCTATAGTAGGGTGCTCCAATATATGAACATTAGTGACAGACATGGAGGGAAGTGAAGAACCCCATGATTCCCCTCATTATTGGGGATATAGAGTATATAAAGGCCATAAATATGGTCTTCATTAGTCCCGATGATGCTATCGAGACATATGTTGTCACATTCATTCATTATATATTCTAAAAACCCGAGATATATATATTTTGTGAGGTATTATCTATTTATATTTAACCTTGTGTGTACTAAGTATGATTCTGGAGCTATATAATCATTTATTTCACCATCCCTATACAATTCTTAGGAGTCTTGTTATAGGGTATTCTTGGGGAAAATGCATTTAATATTATAGTTATCGTTTTAGAAAGTATACATGATGTATTTAAATACTGTGATTCAATTTTAATGAAGGATCGTTATTCAAGATATATCCAATGTTTATGGATAAGGAAATACACAATGATCCTCACGATTTATTAGTTATATTTAGTGGTTGATATTATTGATTTTATTATGAGTCAAGTTACATTATATGATTCATATAATGTTAATTTAGTGTTCATTTATGTGAAATATCCCCATATATGTCTAAGGGATAGAAATACCATATCTATCGTGATATACGATCTAAGGATCAATTCATTGATTGTTCATTGGTTTTTGTTTAATGAGGTATTAAGATAAGACTCGGATGTCTTCCCTAAACAGTTTGTGTTAGTACCCTAATGACATGAGGATGAATTTAGGGTATATATATATTCACGAGTCTTTATAAAATTGATTTCCTCATATAATATAACACCTTATATACTGTGGGAGATGTGGATTTAGGACAAAGATCTATTAGAGAGTTATTTTATTCATCCAAACATGTCACCTTGACATGCATTAGTTTTTTTCATAAGGAAGATAAATGATATTATGTAACATTGAATTAATTGTTGTCTCTTGAATATGGGGAAACTGAAGGACCACCGTCCTATTTTATGGAAAGATGACCTACTCAATATATTTAATGAAACTATCTAGTTCACTACGATATATATAAGGTAATAATATCGTTATATGTATGTAAAAGATGGGAATATATCAATGACTAAATTCCTATATAATTATATAAACTATATGTTTATGGTAGTGACCATCATTTACATTAATGAACCAGTTTTGTTTTTGGGACACATGAACTCCATATTTTTTGACTTCATGAACCAGTTTTTAGGGGGTGTTCATTGTTAACATCTTGGTGTATTTTGATTTCAATAAAGAGATTAGAAATCATTTTCTGGTCACTTTATATGTTCTTTGACATCATTAACTCTTCGGGAAGTAGTCAAAAAATTTATTACGGTTTCGTGTGGTGAATTAATTTTGATATGTTTTCTTTAAATTAGTATTAGATTTGGATCTATGAAATATTGAGGTAGTTATTTCCTTTGTGTATTTTAGAATGTAATGGATATTCAGAGATTTAATTTACATATAGGAACTTATAGGATGTTCATGACTGAAATCTATTACAATGATATATTAATGATTTTACTCCATGAAAGATATCTTTTTTATTATACAAATAAGTGGTATGGAAATCTTATTACCAAAAATAGAAGTTGGTCAATGAAATGTTTCTTAAATTTCAAGAGGATGGAGTTACATTGGAAATTTATTATGATGATTCTTGTAATTTCTTATGATGAATTCTAATATAGTAGATTGATGTTATCTATTATGGGTCTCAGTAGTGATGATACTTTGAATTTAACAATGCTACATTTGATCTTGGGCTTTTTATGGCAGTGTTTCCCAAATTTTGTACTGGAATTATTTCATTAATAACCTTTTTATGGTCCAAAAATTTCCCAATAGCATGATGTATGTTTCATCAAAGCATGTTTTTAACTATTATTAGTGGTGTATTATATAATTCATACATGATTAACAATTCTATATTTCATACATGTTGGCGAATGGGACTGTGGTTTATGATGCATTGGGAAGGAATTTGGGGGTAAATCATGGGATGCTTAAAGAGAGACAAATGACTTTAATTAAATTCACTATAATATGTAGTTAGATTATGGAAGAGGGTGTCTCTATTAGATTTCTTTTTTTTTTGTATTTGGAATAGTGTGTAGTGTAATCCCAACATAGGTACAACGAGTTTGAGGTTTGGAGAGATTTATTTTATGTTGAATTCAAAAAGTTATTATTCAAGGATGATCGGCATTGAGTGTTATTTTTGGGGATGATATGTTGGGATCTAGGACTATATCTATCCTAGCATTTTATGTAAAAAATTACATGAGTTAAAGCACAATAAAACATTATTTTACAATCAATGAATCATGAAATCTAGTATCATGGAAGAATAGGTACATAAAAATAAAACATGGGACTAAATAAAACATTTCATTTTTTAATATTAATAATTAGCTCCAAATATCCATTTTGATCTTAAATATTCATAGGTTAACCTAAGGATAAAATGAAAAAATTAATGAGATAAATACTCAGTAAGAGAAAAATCATTACAATAACGATTTATTACATGGGTTAGAAGTCATGTCAAACTGATATAAAAATGAATGGAGAATGTGAAATAATAATATATAAACATGGGTTCATATAAACATAGAGTGATAATAATGTTTCAAAAAAATAAAATATGGCATTAGCACGATCTGAGCCTCATTTCACATAGTAGATCAAAAGTAAAGGTCCAACCCAATGATTGTTTCACGTGGTTGCATTTTTCATGGATAACCACCAAGACTATTGTAGATAAAATACCATGAGACTCAAATTTATCCAATTAATTAGAGAGATATCTGGGAACACCCATATTAACATGTTCATGAATATGTCTTTAAAATTAAGAGACAAACATAATCAATCATACCGAAACATAAGGGTACCCATGGAAATAAGATGTTATCATAATCTTGTTATAAAGAAAGATGAATGGGCGCATCAGACAAGTGTAAATGAAAAAAAAGTAATTAAACCATAATTTGTAATTCATATGTTAAAATCATCATATATCATGTTATGTGAAGTCAATGAGAATTGATAACAAGAAATAAGAGTATTTAAATAATTTTATCATTAAAATATTTTAGTTCAGTTTTATGGAAAATACCTATGATGATTTAAAATAGAAAAGGGAATAATATTTTATATAAAACCATATGTGATAAAATAAGGTTTTAAAAATAAAAACAATGGTTTTATAAAAAAAAGTGTATTAAAACATATGGTAGTGTTCACTTGAAATTGGGTATTAATTTGAGATGTTCAATTAAAACGGGTTTGCTTATCCGGAAGTATATAAGAAGAAATCACTTAAAAGAATGTATATCGCCAAAAGAGATTGATTATTGGATATTGATATAAGATTATATCCATATAAATTAATATTATAATATGTACATAAATATAATATATGATTCCTTTTGGGTAAAATTAGAGTAAGAATAATCCAAAGTAATATTCGAGGTATGGGTAGAATCACTTACAAAATATCGGTATGGTACTCAGTGTACATAGGAGGTATTAATGGGAGATAATGGAATTTTATTCTATTATAAATCATGAGGGTTGTATGGGGAATGTTTGAAATAATACCCCATCATTCAGAACTATACATAAATGGAAATAATAATGTAGAGATTGATGAATAAATGTGACAATGAGAGGATCCTTTACCTTAAGTATGATGGTTTTATTCACATGATCTTAATGAAATTAAAACTCAAATTTGGTTCATTAATTAAAAATAATAGAACCCATTTTATATTTAATTTATTAATTTAATCCTTTTGTGTTCATTCACATCTTTTTTGATTAGTTATGAGGATCAATTTCATTATTTGGGTCTATTTGTTTCATGATCATTTTACTTATATACATGAAAGGGTAATCATTTAAAATGAGTATGGTTGTATTTGTAACACCCCAATCTTCCACGGTACACTTCTCTTTGAATAATATAGTATCTTGTGTTGTACGCAACTTTAACTTCTAACACACACCACAACCATTCAAACTAGTCGTTATGAATAGTAATACAAACTTTTTTGAAATTTTATAAATTTTATCATTCAAAATGGACTTCATTTTTGAATTCTTAATATCAAAATTACCCTAGGGTGAAATTTTGGTATTTTTCTGAAAACATTCATATTTTGATGAATAGTGAAAATTACTAAATTTTAATTAAAAACAACTTTTTAATCCAAATAATTAATAGTGATAATTTATTAATTTGAGTGGTTTTAAAGAATATTTGGAATATATTTTTACCATTTAATAAAATTTTGTTCATTGGACATAATTTCACAATTAAACAGGTCATAAACAAGTGTCAATCTTTTGATAGTTATTATCTATTAAAAACAAGCTTTTTATTTTAACAACAGGAATAAATTTAAAATAAATTACTTCCATTTACGTGTTTTGAATTTGGAAAAATGGATTCCATATTTTGAATCAGGTTGTTCAAATTGTGTAAACAGGTAACTTTTATTTTTAGTCATTTGAAATAATTACTTCGGTAAATATTTTATTTACAATGGTTAAAGTTTAAATCCGGTCAATAAGGGTAAAAAATAATATTATATTAATAATAAATTACCCTCAAACGGGTCCTATCTTTATTGGTTGATACACGTACGATCATGGGAATATTTGGGTCGATTTTGGGACCCCATGAAGCCACTTGTAGGTGATAAGGACACTTTATATTAATTAAGTTAAAGTAAATACAAAAATTATATAAGCATATATCTTTTAGAAAGACAATTTTTACAAAAGGTTATATATGTTATATTTGAGACTATAAATATTCATTATAAAGCTAAAAATATTTCCAAGATATTGTTATTTTATTTATACTTTTTAGACATTTAATAATTAAATTTATTTATGACACAATAATGATGCAATATTTACGTTATTAATGATAGAATCAAATAATTGTTATTATAAAAGATGAAATAAATATAATAGGAAAGTTTTGATGCCATACAATAATTTTATTGGTTAATATGGCATGTTAGGATTTCATAAATGAATTTTTTTTAATTAATAAAGATGTTAAGACATTAACAAAAATCAATTATTAAATAGTGTCAAAATTGACAT
This sequence comes from Viscum album, assembly GCA_963277665.1. Classification (NCBI taxonomy): domain Eukaryota; kingdom Viridiplantae; phylum Streptophyta; class Magnoliopsida; order Santalales; family Viscaceae; genus Viscum; species Viscum album. The sequence continues at coordinate 1,774,652,293 of OY728152.1, forward strand.
AAAAGAGTTTTTTAAAAAAAATAATATATTACTAATTGATATTCTTTTCCTAAAAATCTATGTTTCTGCCAAAGAACTTATATCATGATAGGTGTATCATTACTGGACCACTTGGTGGGCTCTTGGATGTATATAGTATGTCTATTAACTATATAATATAAAAATACAATGTGACATGGTAAATGTCAAACTAATTGACTAAGAGTTAAAACTAAAAGATATGGTTTATATAGTGACCCAAACCTATATAAAATCTATTGGTTGAAATTATTTCGACCCATACCCACCTTAGACTTTGCATAATCCACATTTTAACCATTATAAACGCAAAATGAATTTATTATAAATTAATACATTAAGTTTTTCCTAAAGAGCCCCTCCTCCCCCTTATAAATGGACACCAATTCTAACCAATTAATCACACCATAAAAGAATTTTGGATTAGGAAACATCTGCCAAAATATCCTCCCAACTTCCCTCACTTAAACCTCAAGGCATTAGTTTGATCAGAAAGCCATCCTAAGAATCCATTCTGATCAAATCAAAAGGAAGAACACGAAGAAGAGGTAATGTTTTCACCACACCATTTCAAGTTCCTTTCTTCTTCAACTTCTTCTTTCCTTGTTATTTCCGTTATATAATAATAACTCCAGTTTCTTATATATACTGTGATGTTATTATAAATATTGTACAACCATATTCAGTATTCTATAAATCTTCTAAATGACATGTCACTATACGTGTGTACGTACGACTTACCGTCTCCACGTCGGGGTGTAATTGTTATTCAAAAACATTATTATTTGGATGGGTATGATAATGATATGTAATTGATGTAAATAATAAATAAAACATGATAATGATTCTTTATATATGATATACCATCCAAATATATATTATTTTAATATCAAAAGAATGATATTGTTGCTCGTGCGTACGTACGGACTACTGCCTCCACAAACGCGATGAGATTCATTCCCCATAGTATCCATGCAATTATAATTCTCATTTGATTATTAAAAATAATGTTTAGGGACTTAATATCATTCTTGATATGAATAAAATTCAACATATCCATAACAGACACAGATTATATATAACAGAAAACGAGTAAGTTAACACCCGAAATGATGATAACACTAAGATATTATTAACAAATCAATGTTAAAAGATCATATATGATATCATATTAATGTATATGATTCATGTATAATTTAATAACAATTATTTCACCAATATATAGGAGGTTAACCTAACCTCAACCAAGGAAAAGTAAAACATAAGGGTTTATTTCACAATCTCTTCATTGTCTGAGGTTGTTTATACTTAATTATCTACTAGGATCTCTTTATCATCCACATCCATGTCTAAAAAAATGTATTTAAAAACATTCTTACTATTTTACAGAAAATGGGTTAAAGTAATTTATACCCTTGTTTGACTTTTTATAAGATTTTTATAATGGAATCTTTCCATCATTTTCCAAACAAGGTCCTTTTTAACCTTTTCGACAAAATTAAGGTAAGAATGACTTTTTTAACTTATATGGTGGGTGCGGCTAATTTCTACCGTTATAAACTCGTAGAAGCTTCCCTTACAAGATTATAAAAAAATTTTCAATGTAAATGATTTATTTTATAATTATGCGACTCTTAAATGATTTCAAAATAGAAAGATATATTTTTCTAAAAATATTTTTGATTTCATCTATGTCAACATCCATGACGGAATTTTAGTTTATTTGGAGTCGATTTATTATGATACATAACTTCCATATTGTATTGAAGTTTTTGTGATATATTTGACTGTGTATTGGCTATTTTTATACCATTCATGATTTCTGGTTAAAGGATTGACATTTCGTATGCTAGTTTTAATACGAATGTTTATGATATGTTCAAAACTTTTCATATGAGGAATGTATTGGACTTAGTAAGTAACGGGTGGAGCCCGCTATAGCTCCTCGATGCATCGGTAGGTCTCATGATACAACTAGGCGTGGAATTGGCTGAGGCCCTTTCCCAATTTTATTTATAGGTTTGGTCGAGGTCTTAATCATTTTTAGACGTCTTGGATGAGGCATCGACAAAACGTTTCAGAATGTTCGACATTACAAATTCCCTCATTATGGAAATAATATTGATGATTCATGGGTTCATTCCACTAGTAGAATACCCATGATTATGTTTTGTTATGGAATTATTTACACATCTCATATTCTTTCCATAAATGTATTCTTGTTTACTATTGGTAAAGGCATGTGGTTTCAACTATTTACCATGATTAATATTTATGTAATTTTCCGATGTATTACTTACCCTTACTGAGCATTTGAGCTCACCCCTTTCTTATGTTTCATTTTCCCAAGTTACGATGAAGTTAGTTACTAGTGACCTGCAGGCATAATCTAGGAGGATTGAATGTTTCTAATGAAATATATTTGTGTTGTATTTCTCTTCAAGTTGTAATGTTGAACTTATATATGAATCTTTTTTTCCAATAATACTAAACTGATCAGCCTTTTGAGATATGATTTCCTTGTGATCATTCCAATGTTATGTTTTAATGCACCGACTCTGGGTAACTAGGGTCGGGGAATTATAGTTGGTATCAGAGGAAGTTTAGTACAATCCATGGAAACTAGATTTAGATATATTCTGGTTAGAGCACATATACCTAAGATGGACTTTGAGGATTAGTATAGAAGAACATCGTAGAATTTTTGTGTTGTAGAGATTTTGTGAGTTTTCCAAGAAATATATCCCTATCTGGATATGAGCAGGTAGAGGTAGCTCTGGCATAGATGTACCTAGGAGTAAATCCAGAAAACATCGCTTTGAGCTGGACTCGAATGGGAACGGGTGCATGACAACAGTCCTTAATGCACTCTTTGTTACGACACTCTTGGGGGATATGCTTTGGATAATTCTCATTTTCTTTACAAACAATTATGAAGGGTTTATCAGTATATACTTCCTCATAGAAATCAATTTTATGATTATGTATTATATCCATAAATAGTTAAATTTATGTTAAGTGTTTTTACAAGTATGGAATTATGTGTTTTGACTCATAAACTGATCTAGTGTATGCCATTGTTTAGAAATGATGCCTAGTGGAAGAAATGGAAACCATATAAATGCACGCACTCCATGTAGGGATTTCCGTCCTGGTCAAGATATTTATAGTGGATTCAGTGATACAACTGGTGATGATCATCTTATCACCATACTGGGACAACTCTCACAGGTTATGAATAATAACCTTACTCGTATGGAGCACCCTGATCCACAATATGGAGAATCAATGTTAGACAGCTTCATAAGGTAACAACCACCAAAATTCACTAGGATTATAAATCCATTAGAAGCTTTGCAATGGATAAATTTCCTAGAAAAAATATTTCAGACTTTAGGGAGTAGTGAAAGTGAAAAAGTTGTCATGGAAGTTTACCGCCTCACTGGAGATGCTGATCATTGGTGGTCATTGATACAAAACAAAAAGGAAGATGGTGAAGGGTCAAATATGGAATGAAGGGAGTTTAAAGAACTTTTCATAGAGAAATACATTCCTCGTGACAATCGAGCAGATATGGAAAGGAAACTTCTTCATCTCAGGAAAAAGGATGATGAGAATGTTGCAAAGTATGAGGCTAACTTTACAAGGTTAGAACGGCATGCAATAGATTATATATGTAACCCAATAAGTAAGATAGATAATTTCTTTGATGAGTTAAATGAATTTCTCCGTCAAGCATTAGGATCTCAATCCTTCTCGTCATACGAAGTTATTGTATCATATGCTATCAAGATAGAGAAGTAATTCTCGAAGTCTTATGACTTTAAATCAAAGAAAGAGAAGAAGAGATCAGATGAACACTCTGGGAAAGGAAATAAGGAAACAGAAAAGAAGGGAATAATTGAATTTCCACCTTGTGATAACTGTGGAATGAAGCACCCCAGTGCCTGTATTAAAGAAAATTGAGTATGTTACAAGTGTGGATAGAAAGGCCATCTAGCTGGTGATTGTAAAGGAAAGAAAGACGCTACCAATTTTCAATGCTACAATTGTAGGGAGATGGGACCTTACGCAAATGAATGTCCTAAGCGTCTAAGAAACATACCTCAGAAAATGAAAAGGGATCATGGCCAAGCATATACTATCACTACTGCTGAGGTAGAAGCTCCAAAAGACGTGGTGGCAGGTAGTTTAATGGTTTCCTCAAGTTTAGCAAATGCTTTATTTGATTTTGGATCATCGCATTGTTTCATATCTTCCCAATTTGCTAAGAAAATTAGATATTTCCAATTTTATTTAACAATGGAGTTTTCAGTCAAAAATCCTAAGGGAAGTATCATTGCTACAATGTTCTATGAATCACTCCCCATTAGAGCATATAAATGTTTTTTATCTATTGATCTCATCGTCATACCCATGAGTGAATTTGATATAATCTTTGTTATGGATTAGAATTCCAACCATGATGCGAGGATTTATTATAAAATGGAGGTTACGATTTTTGATGATGATGATAATGAACACGTTATCTTTAGAGCAGAATCATCACCACCAAATTCTCATCTAGATCCACCCCCAGTAGCTCAACTAAATTCAAATAATATGGAGGAAGTGAATGAAATAACTAAGGGTGAGGAAAAGAATGTTCAAATAGAGGATGTACCTATTGTAGAAGAATATGTAGATGTGTTTCTGGAAGATTTACCTGGACATCCTCCAGAACGAGATGTTGATTTTTCCATTTATTTAATTCCTAGTTCAAGGCCTATATAGAAGACCCCTTATAGAATGTCCACTGTGGAATTAGTTGAACTAAAGAAACAGCTATAGGAATTGATTGATAAGGGATTTATTCACCCTACTGTTTCTCGATGGGGATCCCCTGTTATTTTTTTTAAAACAAAATATGGATCTATGAGATTATGCATTGACTATAGGGAGATCAATGATATAACAATAAAGACCAAGTATCACATACCTCTTATTACTGATTTATTTGACCAACTGCCTAGAGCACAATACTTTTCAAAGATTTAACTTTGATCTAGATACCATCAGTTGTGTGTGAAGAAGGAAGACATTCTGAAGACAACATTTCAAACTAGGTATGGTCATTACGAGTTTACAGTAATACCTTTTGGGCTGACTAATTCACCCTCTGTATTCATGGATCTAATGAACATTGTTTTCAAGGAACATCTCGATGATTTTGTGGTTGTATTTATTGATGATATATTGGTATACTCAAAAGCTATGAAGATCATGAAAATCACTTGCGCATTATATTGAAGACTCTGAGAAGACATGAATTATATGGGAAGTTTAGCAAGTGTGAATTCTTGTTTTTGGAGATTTCATTTCTTGGCCATATTCTCATGAAGGATGGAATCTCAGTTGATCATGCTATGACAAGAGAAATCCAATAATGGACATCCCTGATGAGTATAAGTGAGGTACACAATTTTATTAGTTTATCATTTTATTATCGACATTTCATCCAGAACATTCTGCGATTGGGTAACCCATTAACGAAGCTCACACGTAAAGGGGTTAAATTTTTTTTGGACCAAAGAGTGTGTAGAATATTTTGATGAACTTATGAAAATATTATTCAATGCTCCTATATTGACTCTACCATCGGGGAATGATGGGTTTGTTATTTATAGTGTTGCTTCAAAGAAAGGACTTGGTTGTGTCCTTATGTAGAATGATAGATTTATTGCCTATGCACCACAAAAGATAAAAATTCATGAGAAAAACAATACTACTCCTGATATTTAGTTAGCTGCATTAATATGTGATTTAAAGATATGAATACATTATCTCTATGGTGAAAATGTGAGATTTATACTGATCATGAGAGTTCGAAGTATATTTTCTCACAAAAAGAACTAAACATGAGGCAAAGGAGATGTCTTGAACTACTCAAGGATTTTGATTGCACGATACACTACCACCCAGGGAATGCAAATAAGGTGGAGGATGATTTGAGCAGACAGGATAATGGAGTTTTGAGCATGATGAGAATTGAAAGGGATCTAATTTTCATGGATCTAGTGAAGATGGATATGGGAATCACCATGGAATGTGAAACATCAATACTTTTTTTGAATGGTTGCCAAACCATCTTCACTAAAAAGGATAAAGTGTTCTAAAACCACTGATGAAGAGTTTCAAAAGAAGATTAAAGCTGTGAATGATGGGATATTGAGAGACTTTATGTATGAAGATGGAATTTTAAAATTTGGGAAGAGACTTTGTGTTCCCGATATACCTGTTCTAAAAAGGTAATTGTTGGATGATGCTAATAGTTCCAATTTCTCCATACACCCTGAGAGCACCAAAATGTATTGAGATTTGAAGGAACATTTTTTGTGGGACAAAATGAAGAGGGAGATTGCTGATTTTCTTTCAAGATGTATGGTTTGTCAATAAGTGAAAGCTGGAAGGCAACAACCTAGTGGAATGTTACAACCTCTTCCCATACCTGAGTGGAAATGAGATAATATTATTATGGACTTCGTCATGGGGATACCAAAGACTCCTAGAAGGAATAATGCAATATGGGTCATTTTTTATCATCTTACCAAGTCAGTACATTTTCTTGCTATAAGAGAAAATTTACCACTTGAACGTCAAGAACGACTATATATTAATTATGTTGTGATACTTCATGGAGTACCCCTATCGATTATTTCTGATCGTGATCCCCATTTTACTTCAAGATTCTGGAAGAGTCATCAGAAGGACTTGGATACTGAACTTCGTTTGAGCACTGCCTGCCACCCTCAAATAGATGGTCAATCAGAACAGACTATTCAAACCTTAGAAGACATGTTGAGATCTTGCTCACTTGACTTTCAGGGTATTTGGGATCAATATTTACCACAGGTGGAATTATCATATAACAATAGCTTCCATTAAAGTATTCGGATGGCACCATATGAAGCGTTATACTGAAAGAGATTTCACACACCAACCTGCTAGGATGATATTGGTGAAATAAATCTTGTAGGCCTAGAACTAGTGGAGGAAACGATGGAAAAGGTAAAGGTAATCCAAAAACACATCAAAGCAGCTCAAATTAGGCATAATATCTTTGCAGATAGCCAAAGGAAGGATTTGGAATTTCATGTAGGAGATCATGTTTTCATGAAGGTGTCTCTATGGAATGGAGTTATATGTTTCGATAAGAAAGGTAAATTGAGTCCCAGTTACATCAGACCTCTGTAAATTCTATAACGAATTGCGGTTGTAGATTACCGTTTGGCAATACTACCAAGTCTCTCCAAAGTTCACGATGTTTTTCATGTATCACTTTTGAGAAAATACATGCATGACCCAACACATGTACTCAGTTACGAGAAATTTTAACTGGAACCTGATCTGTCTTATTGTGAATAGCTTGTCTGGATTCTTGATACAAGAGAACAAGTGCTGAGAAACCAGACGACTAGTCTGGTAAAAGTTCTATGGAGAATCCATAAGATGTAAGAGGCAACATGGGAACCCGAGGAACATAGGATGAGGAACCACCAAGTCATTTCATGCAGTAGTATTCTAGAAATTTCGAGGACGAAATTATTTTAATGAGGGGAGAATGTAACACCCCAAGCGTCCATGTCACGCTTTTCTTTGAATAATATAGTAGAGTGTGTTTTATGCAACTTCGAGTTCTAACACACACCACACCCAATCAAGCAAGCCGTTATGAATAGTAATACCCACTTTTTGAAATTTTATAAATTTTACCATTCAAAATGGACTTCATTTTTGTATTTGGAATATCAAAATTATCCTAGGGTGAAATTTTGGTATTGTTCTGAAAACTTTCATATTTTGAATAATAGTGAACATTACTAAATTTTAATTTAAAAAAACCTTTTTATTCATAAAACGTAATAGTGATAAATTATTCATTTAAGTGGTTTTACAGTATATTTGTAATATATTTTTATCATTTAATACAATTTTGGTCATTGGACATAATTTCACAATTAAACCGAACATAAACAAGTGTCAATATTTTGATAGTTATTATCTTTTAAAAACACGCTTTTTGTTTTAACAACAGGAATTAATTATAAATTAATTTCTGCCACATTTGTGTATTGAATTTGGAAAAATGGATTCCACTTTTTGAATCAGGATGTTCAAATTGTGTAAATAGGTAACTTTTATTTTTAGATATTTTGAATAATTACTTCGATAAATATTTTATTTAACATGGTTAAAGGGTAAATCCGATAAATAAGGGTAAAAAATAATATTATAATATTACTAAATTACCCTAAAACGTGTCCTAACCTTATTGGATGATAAATATCCGACCATGGTCATCTTTGGGTAGATTTTGAGACCCCATGGAGCCACTTGTAAGTGATAAGGACACTTTATATTAATTAAGTTAAAGTAAATACAAAAATGATATAAGCATATATCTTTTAGAAAAAAAATTTTTTACATAGGGTTATATATGTCATATTTTCGATTATAAATATTCATTAGAAATATAAAAATATTTCCTATATAATGGTATTTTATTTATAATTTTTATACTTTTAATAATTAAATTAATTTATGACACAATAATGATGGAGTATTTTCCTTATTAATGAATGAATCAAATAATTGGTATTATAAAAGTTAAAATGAATATAATTTGAAAGTTTTGATTCCATACAAAAATTTTATTGTTTAATATGACATGTTTTAATTCCTTAAATGAGTTTGGTTAGAATTAATAAAGATTTTAAGAATTAAACAAAAACCAATTATTAAATAGTGTCAAAATTGACATAAAAGAGTTTTTTAAAAAATATTATATTATTAATTGATATTCTATTCCTAAAAATAAAATGTTTGGCCAAACGACTTATATCATGATAGGTGAATCATTTCTGTACCACTTGGGTGTCTCTTGGATGTATATAGTATGTTTATTAACTATATAATATAAAAATACAAAGTGACATGGTAAATGTCAAACTAATTAACTAAGAGTTAAAACTAAAATATAAGGTTAATATAGTGACCCCAACCAGTCTAAAATCTATTGGTTGAAAGTATTTAAACCAATACCCACCTTAGACTTTTAATAATTCACTTTGGAGCCATTAAATACCGAATATGAATTTATTATAAATTAATACTTTATGTTTTCCTAAAGAGCCCCTCCTCCACCAAATAAAAGGACACCACTTCTAACTAATTCATCACACCTTCAAAGCCTTTTGGTTCGGCCAAACTCTGACCAAATATATTCCCAACATCCCTCACTTAAACCTAGAGGCCTTAGTTTTATCAGAAAAACATCCTATGTATCCCTTTTTATCAAATCAAAAGGAAGAACTCGAAGAAGAGGTAATGTTTTCACCACCCTTTTTCAAGTTCCTTTCATCATCAACTTATTCTTTCATTGCTATTTCCATTGTAAAATAATAACTCCAGTATCTTCTATATACCATGATGTTATTATAAATATTGTACAACCATATTCAGTATTCTATCATCAATTTAATGACATGTCACCATACGTGTGTACGTATGACATATCATCTCCACGTCATGGTGTAATTGTTATTCAAAGACATTATTATTTGGATGAGTATGATAATGATTTGTAATTGATTTAAATAATAAATATAATATTATAATGATTCTTTATATATGATATAACATCCAATTATATATTATTCTAATATCAAAATAATGATATTGTCGCTCGTGCATACGTACAGACTACCATCTCCACAAACGCGATGAGATTCATTCCTCATCATATCCATGCAATTATAATTCTCATTTGGTGGTTAGAAATAATGTTTGAAGACGTAATATCATTTTGTATAGGAATAATATATAACTAGTCCATAATAAACACATATTATATATAACAGAAAATGAGTAAGTTAACACCCGAAACGATGATAGTACTAAGATATTATTAACAAATCAATATTAAAAGATCATATATGTTATCATATTAATGTAAATGATTCTTGTATAATTTAATAAAAAATATTTCACCATTATACAGGATTCTAACCTACCATAAACCATGACAAAGTACAAGGTAAGGGTTTATTTCACAATCACTTCATTATCCAAAGTTGTTTATACATAATTATCTACTGGGACATCTTTGTCATCCACATATATGTTTTTAAAAAAAAGTATTTAAAAACATTCTTACTATTTTACAGAATATGGGTTAAAATCATTTATACCCGTGTTTGAATTTTTATAAGCTGTTTATAAAGTAATCCTTCTGTTGTTTTCCAAACAAGGACCTTTTTAACCTTTTTGACAAAATTAAGGTAAGAATGTCTATTTTAACTTATACAACGGGTGCGGCTATTTTCTGCCATTATAAACTCGTCGAAGCTTCCCTTACAAGCTTATACGAATATTTTCAATGTAAATGTTTTATTTTATAATTATGTGACTCTTAAATGATTTCAAAATAGAAAGAGATATTTCGCTAAATAGGGTTTTGATTTCATCTATGTCAACATCCTTTTATGTATTTTATGTTTATTTGGAGTCGATTTATTATGATACAAAACTTCCATATTGTATTGAAGGTTTTCCGATATGTTTGACTACGGATGTGCTATTTTTATACCATTCATGATTTATGGTTAATGTATTGACATTTCTTATGCAAGTTTTAATATGAATGTTTATGATATGTTTAATTCTTTTCATATGTGGAATGTATAGGACTTAGTAAGTGACTGGTGGAGCCCGCTATAGCTCCTCGATGCATCGGTAGGTCTCATGAGACAACTAGAAGTGGAATTTTCCAAGGCCCTTTCCCAATTTTATTTATGGTTTTGTCCAAGGCCTCAAACATTTTTAGACATCTTGGTCTAGGCCTTGAAAAAAAGTTTTAGAATGTCCGGAATTATACATTCCCTCATTATGGAAATAATATTGATGGTTCATGTGGTCATTTGACTAGTAGAATACACATAATTGTGTTTTATTATGTGATTATTTACTCAGATCATATGCTTGCAATAAAATTATTCTTTTTTACTATTGGTAAAGGCATGTGGTTTCAATTTTTTACCATGCATAATATTTATGTCATTTTTCGCTGTATTACTTTCCCTTACTGAGTGTTTGAGCTCACCCCTTTGTTATGTTTAATTTTCCAAGACTATGAAGAAGTTAGATATGAGTGACCTTCATGCATAATATAGGAGGTATGGATGTTTCTAATGAAATATATTTGTGTTTTATTTCTCTTCAAGCTATAATGTTGAACTTATGTATGAATTTGGTTTCCAATAATAATAAACAGATCGGTCTTTCAAGACATGATTTCCTTGTGATCATGCCAATGTTATGTAATAATGCACCGACTCTGGGTAACTAGGTTCGGGGTGTTACAGTATTTAATTGGAGGAATATTTTATTGTTGGAAATCCATAAATTTACTGGGTTCTAAATTTCATTTGGTTACTTGGAGTGAAGTTGAGTCATTATAAAAAACGTTAGTGATAACCTTTTGGTTTAATTGGCAGTTTTTTATCACCTGAACTCATTTTTTAAATAATTACAACCATGTGTAAAAATATATTCTAGAAAAAAATAGGAGAAGTAATACATATTTTATAGTCTTGTTCAAATATGATAATGGTTTCATGACCAATATTGAAGATGGTATTAAAATGGAGAACCCATCTTCCTTGAAGTTGTTAAATTAAAATGTCTCTGACGGTCATTTTACTAACTGTATATAAAAATGTTAATGGAGAGAAGATAATAATATATTTGATTATCATAAAAAATTATAGTAAATATAAGGTAGCATAAATTTCAAACATTTGCACTTAGATAAGTAAGGATCTAAAAGAAATCAAAGGAATATGAAATAAAAGAAAAAGAATTGAAATGAGGAATTTACATCTTGAATTGATGTTCCTTAAGAGTCTCTTAAGGTAAGTGTATTTTTTCTTTTGAGGAGAACAAGGGATAATAGAAGTGGAATAGGAGATTGGGGAAATATTTGAATAGAATTTTGGCAAGGCACAGGTTGGGATAGGAGAAAAAAGAATAGGGAAGTGTGGGTTGTTTTTATATTAGAGGGGAGGAGGGTTTTCTTAATATTTTAATCATTAGTTTATTACTTCCCCATTAGACATGAAATAGTAATAATTCCATGACAAAAAAAATTAATATGTTCATGTCTATTTTCTAAAATGGTGATTACATCAACATTTATGATAAGAATAGTGCATTTTACTCAAATTTAGATTAAATCATTTCCCTACTCGTAAATATATCTAGTATTTCAGACAAATTTTAAAAATTCACCCTAAACATTTTTTGACAAGTATTATCCATTTCTGAAATCCATTTTTCAAAAATTAATATCTAAATATGTTTATTCAAATTTATAATTAAAATCATATTTTACATGAAAAATAGAGTTTTTCAAATTATAATTTATTTTATAATTCCTTAAATATTTATATGAAGTCATATAAAATTATATTAAAAACCAACGTCATAATATTTTTAATTGATGAATACATTTTAGGAAAATAAATTTTCATTTAAAATAATTAACAAATTCTAATTAATTATTTATGGCTTTTAAAAAATACAAATGCTTTTACTATAGTTATATTATAAAATATAATATGCCTATATTTTATTTATACATTCATGGGTAAGGTAACTATTTTCTTGGATTATTTACTATTCATAAGGATATGTTTTTATTCAACAAAATATATCTTTGTCCCATCTGACCCAAAAATACAACATGAATGCAACCGCGTATGTCACATATTCGATATTAAAGACATAGTAGTGGAATTTTTTTAACAGCCATGTTATAAATATCTCCATAAAACAAACTGTTGTTTTATTGAGACTTATTGTTTTAGGCATTTCATTTAACTTATCTATAAATCCTTCGGGTGTAACATTTTACCCCCTTATGAAACATTCCCATTGAAATATCGTTTTACATATTAAGGAGATAAAATGTGAGGATTTTAAGTAATATATAATAAAAATATATAAATGAGACATTAAATATAAAAGGATAAACTATTAATTGAAAAGTATATCCCTAATTTTGATTCTTTATCTTTCAATTTAGGTTATCCATGAACTGTTTCCCTTTACAGACCCAAAAAATTATTAATGAAAATTCCTCTTGGTCTATTTAAATAGATTCTTATAGTTTTCTAAAATCTCTACACATATTTGGTTCTATATTTTTGATTTTAAAATACCATTAATAATTGTGATCGTTGCTAATATATTTGTTAAACAATGATCACAATATTAGTTTAAATAGAGGGCTTTAATAAATCCAATTTACTCCCGAATGTGAAGTTATGGCTTTATCCAGTAGAATCACCTCATATAAAGCCCATTTTTCAGAGCATAGAAAGGATGTGGAGTCATTGGGATTCACTCTCCACCAATCCCAAGATGATCTTCTTTACATTGAGCTTTAGCGGATCTACCTACGAGAGAAGTGAAAGTTAATAGAGATTACCACTCGAGAAAAGTTATTCGAGACGCCCCAAGAGTCTATCACCATCACAAACCTTACCCTAATGTTTTATGTAGGTTTTTTATAGGTTTATGTAACAAGACCCTAGTACAACGACTATGTACATTATTCTTGTATTGAAAATATACATTGTTTTTATTCTTATCACATTGTAAATAGTTTTTAAAACACAAATAGTATTTTTCATTTATAGTCATCTAAGAAATATATTTTGATGAATTAAAGGATTTTTTATTAAATAATGTCTTAATAATATATTATTATTATTATTAATTTACTTGTTATTAAATATAAGTTATCGTATAATTTTATGAATGCAATTGTAATTTTTATTAAGGTTTGAAATCTTTTTTTTGTCAAAACCCATGAAGATTAGATAAATGTAGGTTTTTATTTTAAATAAAAACTCACATATTTAGATAATTATTTAGATTAAACTAATTTTATTTTTGGAATCAGGTCATTGAAATTATCCAATTATGAATTTTACATAATTTCATGAGACATTTAAATTTTTGGGTTAAAATTAAATTTCGTTTAAATATATAATGGGTTTTATGACATCACAATTATGAAATAGTGATGTAATAAAATAAGATAAACATTATGTTTGGAAAATATATGTTTTAAAATTAAAACAATTTGACCTTGGGTTTGTTTGATTTATTTTACCAAGCATTAGTTGACCCTTAAAAGCTTATATAACATTTTATCATTTTAAATTGATTTCTTTAAGAGTGTGACTGACCTCCACATAAGAAAAACTATTATTTGATGATGTTTTCACATTATACTTATAATATATTATTTTCCAATACCCTTTAGCAAAATACATGGGAAAAAACCATGGGCTGGTTTCTTTTTTTGATTAGTTTAATATGTGGTGTCCCAAACCTAAATAATAATGAATTCCCTCTCCTTTCTTATATAAACACACCAAAGCTCCTAATTCAACTTCACTCAAAGCCTTTGGAGTTCGTACAACCTCATACATACTCACACTATAATCCTCTCTAGTCTCTCCAAGATCCCATGAATCCTCTTTCAATCTTATCCCAAGCTTTGGGTATCACACTTCCAAGTAAGGGATTTCTTCCTTTTTAATTTTTGTCCAATTTTCATTAAGTTGATATTCCCATTTTCTCTCAATCAAAAATGTTGGAGTATGATTTCGAACATCCCCCAAATTTTCCTCTTTATTTTCAGATAATGGGAGACACCTTTATCTCTTATTAATGCTTCCTATGTACACTGGTTACCATGCCAAAATTCTGTGAGGTTTTTCTCTCTCCTCTTTTACATCCATGTAATTATTTTGTATTATCATCAAAATTTCATTAGGTTCGTTGAGACATGTATATATACATGACCTCTTAAATTATATTTCATTTAAATATTATGAGGATACCATTTTTCTCTCATCGTCCATTTTCATGAATCCTTTTGTCCCATCGTTATGCTGCCGAAATTTCACTACATTTTTTCAAGCCAAAAATCATTATGTAGTTAATACCATACCCAAGTCATTATCAAGGGTATTAATATATATGCAAAAAAAATATTGAATTGTGCTTTAATATATATATTCCATAATATTTAATCATGTAATAACTTATTATGTTGATTGATTCCATGTTATATGATCCATGTGGCTCACTTATGGATGAAATGAAATGATTAAGAAGGGTGTGCCCTAATAGTGCTCCAATGAATTGGGTAAAGTATAGTATCATGATACGTCATGGGAAATTAGTGTTGAATCCTGATAATTCATGTTCAATGAGGGTTTTCTTATGATTCTGGTGAAATAAAGGATTATTCACCCTCCATATGCAATGAGCCTTGGCTCATGAAAATTCCATGATAAGTGTTGTTGACACATTTTCATGTTTGATTATCATGATTTATCATGCCTTTATATTCATGTTTCTCTTGTGCTTCATTGATATGCCTATTGTCTAACATGTACTATGTTTCTCATTTAATTCCTTATTTATTCCCATACGGGGATTTATAGCTCACCCTTTATCTTATGAAAGTTCTTAGGTTACCCTATGCAATGCTAAGTACGAGGGAATGTAGGGGTCATGTAAAGGATTTTTTCAATAATATGTTTCATTCTATGAATCAAGTTGTTATGTAATGATCCTAAGACCCATATATACCACACCTATCGATTTTTTATGTTTTATCGAGTGAATTTATTGTGTAATAAATCTTGTTTAAGTGCGTAATAAAGAGAAGAGTTGTTATAGTTTGTATCAGAGGATATGTTTAGTAATTTTTGGGATTTGGATTAGAAAACACTAGTGAAGCCTTAGAGACAAGACTTTGTATATTTAAAACATCCCTAAGTTTTTGTGGTTTTTGATTAAGTGACTAATCAAGAAAATGCATCCCATTCTGGATAAATGTTGGCAGAGAGAGCTCTAGAACAGATATACCTATGGGTGAAAACCCCAAAAATGAGTTTTGGGAATGTCCCAGTCTATCTGGGTATACGAAAAAAAGGCCTTGATTTACTATTGGATACGACACTCCAGAGGGATATTAATTGGTAAATTCACAAGCATCGTATGAACCATTATTTAGGGAGATAAAAATCCTCTATGAATATAATTTGGATAACATAGATTAAAGCCTGTAGATACATATGTTAAGGAAACAAAATCTCTTTTTAATTCATCTATTTTTTTCCGTGGATTACCCTTTATGTGTTAACCCTAACTGTCCATTTAGTCCACCCAATGGATAGTAATAGGAGGACATGGGATAACAACAAAAGTGATGATCAATGTGATGACTGAGATAATGATATTCACAATCTAATGGGAGCATGAATCCTGAACTTTTTCAAGATTATCTCTTAGTTAACTCAATATATGAATAGAAACATGGGTCCAGAGGAACATTCAAACCCTCATAAGATTGAACAAGTTGCTATTGAGAGCTTCATGAGACAAATGCCTTATATTTTTAAGGAATAATTTGATCCCTCAATCACTGAACAATGTATCAACTCCATTGAAAAGATCTTCTCCATCCTTTTATGTTATGAACAAGATATGGTTCTTCTAGATGTTTTTCATATGGAAGGTGAATCTGATCAATGGTGGGCATTCATCAGAAATAAAAATACTAAGGAGGATATCGAGGTGTTTCAATAGAAGGATTTCTAGACGATTTTTTTGATAAATATTTTCCACACACCCTATGGCTTAAGATGGAAATGAACTTCCTTGACTTCCAACAAAAAGATAATGAATCTATCAGAGAGTTTGAGGAGAACTTCACAAGGCTTGCATGATAAGCCTCCATCTTTATCATTACCCCTTATTGAAAGGTTGACCACTTCATTGGTGGGATGAAACCCAGCTTGGAGAAAGCCCCGACGATCCATGACATTGACAGCTATGATGAAATTTTCTGATGTGCCTTCAAGGTTGAAATAGTGATCGGTGAATATCAGGGGTATCAAGGGGATAAGAAGTTTAAGTTGGACTTCAATTCTTGTGGTCCTATGGAAAAATAAAATAGTTCTAATAAAATCTATCACCCCACTATCCCACGGTGTGGAATGAAGCACCCCAGAAATTGTCTATAGGGGATTAGGAAATTCTTTATGTGTGAAAGAGGAGTGCTCCTAGCTGTTAACTACCAACAAGAAAAACCTAAAACTGCGACAGAGGATAGGAATTCTTCATTCAACTCTTAACATGGTGTTCATTGGTTCGACTACAATGAACTAGGTCATCTGGGAAACATGTACCCTAAGCCAAGTGTTTTAATAGGAAACCAGCAACCTCCAAAAAAGCAAGGTTGAGCTTTTTCCATCACTACTACCCTGAATGAACCCCGAACATGATATGGTGATAGGTACGCATGTTATTCATTCAAGAATAGTGAACGTACATTTTGATTTAGGTTCTATGAATTCTTTTATATCCTGAATGTTTAGTAGAACTTTCCCAACACCACCACAAATCATGGATGTAAATATGTGTGTGAGTATGGAAATTGGGAAATAATTGCATCCCAATAATATAACTCCTCCCCTATATTAATATGTGGATTGAACATCCCGAAGAACCACATAATACTCTCTTTGATGGAATATGATGCAATTCTTGGCATGGGTTGACATTCCCTATATAGAGCCAACATAAATTGCCATGAGAGGTAAATCACTCTCCATGTGGAGAATCGATCCCCAATTCTATACAAGTGAACATAAGAAGATGAATCCTATTTATCTCCATCATCTCAATCATGGATATTAATACCATACAGGATTCCGTATCTGGATTAGATGATTGGGTTTAAGGAGGAATCTATCCTTGAAGACATTCCTATTTTGAGGGAATATGCTGAAGTGTTTCCTGAGGAATTTCCTAGTCTTCCTCCTAGAAGAGATGTTTAATTCTCAATTGATTGTATACATGGGGTGCTTCCAAATCCATGAATCTTTATAATGGGATATTTTGAATCTTGAGGAGCTATATAAACAAATACAGGAGAATTTGGATAAAGGGTTTATACACCCAAGTGCTTCACCATGGGGTGCACCAGTCCTCTTCATGAAGAAGAAGGATGGGTCATTATGCCATTGCATCGATTATCGTGAGCTTAAGGAAATCATGATAAAGAACAGGTATCCCCTCCAATGAATTGATGAATTTTTCAATCATCTATATGGAGAACAATACTTCTCCAAGGTAGATTCGTTGTATGGATATCATCAAGTTAAGGTGAAGAAGGAAGATATCCCCAATACTGATTTTCGTACAAGGTATGGGAACTATGAATTTATATTAATGAATTTAGGACTAAATAATTCTCAACAAATCTTCTTGGACATGATGAATTTAGTATTTAGAGGTTACATCGACAAATATTTGGTAGTCTTTATTGATAATATTCAAATATACTCCAAAACCAAGGATGATCATGGGGAGCATCTATGAACTATACTTGACACCTCGTGATCGGAGAAGCTCTATGAAAATTACAACAAGTGTGAGTTATAGTTGAAGGAGGTCACTTTCTGGGGCCATATTATCACAAGCAGGGGGGGTATGTGTGGATCCCTCCAAGACAAATGCAATAGAGGGATGATTGAAGCCTTCATTGGTAATGGGTATCCATAGGCCCTTGGGCTTTGCAAGATATTATCGATGATTAGTGAGAAATTTCTCATGATTTTCCAACCCTCTTACCAAGATAACTCAGAACAAAGTAATGATTGATTAGTGTGATGAATGCATAGAAAATGTGAAGGAGTTGAAAAAGTGGATTATCACTGCACCCATGCTCATTTTACCCACAAGTGGAGAACATTTTTGGTATTTAGTGATGCTTCGAAGAAGGGCCTGGGCTAAGTGTTGATGAAAAATGTCATTGTAATTACATATGATTCATGGTAAATGAAATTTCATGAGCAGAATTCTCCAACACATGATATGGAGTAGGTTACGGTGGTCATCACATTATAAATCTTGAAGAATTATCTCTTTGGGGAGAAGTGTGAAATATACATGGACCACAAAAGCCTCAAGGATTTATTATCACATAATGAGTGGAACATGTGCCAATGAAGTGGTTTATATCTTATAAAAAATTATGATAGCTCAATACATTACCACCCTATGAAATAAAACAATGTGGCATAAGCTGAATGTAAAAAGGACCCATCAATTCTATCATTGATGATAATTAAGAAGGATATAATCTTCTTATATTTGATAAAGATTGTCATGGGAATCATAATAAAGTGAAACTATTCAATCCTTTCACAATTATTTCTCAACCATATCCTTTGGAAAAGAGAAATATTCTCAAAAGTATGGTGTCTGAATTTAGAAAAATGTGGAAGTTATCTAAAAATGGAAATTCTCGTAGATCAATGTTAATAAAGAAGGAATTTTTTGATTTGGGAAAGGACATTGTCTTCCATCATGTCCAGGACATAAGAGGGAAATTTTGGATGATGCACAATGTTCAAAATTATATATTCACCCATGAAAAAAAATTATGTATCGAGATCTCTAAGATAATTATTGGTGGGATAATATGAAGAAGGGGATCACTGAGTATAAATCAAAGGGCCTGGATTGTCAGTATGTGAAGTTAGAGGGGAAAAAGTATATGGGGATGATGCTACCATTTCCAATAACAGCTTGAAAATGGGATAACATAACCATGAAAATTGTCAACATACATTCAAATATATCGAAAGGAAATAATGCTATATGGGTTGTTGTGGATCATCTAAGAATGTATGCACACTTCATTACTATTCGGGAGGATTTCTCATAGAATCAACTGGAACAAATACATATCTGGTAAGTGGTAAAGATTCATGGAGTACCACTATATATTGTATCTGATCAATATCCAATATTCACCTCTATTTTTTGGAATATTCTTCACCATTTTCTAGATACTGAATTGAATTTTAGTATAGCCTATCATCCTCAAACTGATGGCCTATCTGAGGGAACTATTCAAACACTGACAAATATGTTAAGATCATGTTCAACAGACTTTATAGGAAAATGGGATCAACATATTCCTCATGTTTAATTCTCCAATAATAACATCTTCCACTCGAGCATCCAAATGCCACCTTATGAAGCCATAAATGGGAAGAGGTTTTGAACACTGACATGTTGGGATGAAGTCGGTGAGATTAAGTTTCTAGGACATGAAATGGTTGATGAAATGGTGGAGAATGTAAAAACTATTTAGAAACATCTGAATGTAGCCCAAATTTGATATAAGAGTTATGTAGATAACCATAAATGAGACATTCGGTTTGAATTTGGAGACTTGGTATTTCTATGCATATCACCATGGAAGAAGGTCATGAGGATTGGAATGAATGGAATATTCAGTATTAGGTACATCAACTGTAACATCCCAAGTAAGTAATTAATAATAGATATTTTTATCTATGTCTATTAATGAATTATATAGTATTTTAGAGGCTTAAAATGAGAATAAATCCAATCTTAAGCATGTAATACACTAATATTTTTAAAATATTGTTTTACTGCCTTTTGATGGAAACCCATCTTTTAAATCTATCTTTTGACAATTTTATAAGCTCTATTTGTCAAAATAAACTTATTCTTTATGATTGGGACATCAAAATTTACTTTGTGTGAATTTTTTGTATTTTCGGATAAAGATCGTTTTTTAATGAATAGTGAAAAATGTTGTATTTTAATTCAAAACCTCGTTTTAATCTAATTTATTTATATGATTAGATTATATTTTCAATTGGTTTTAAAGTTCAATTAGAATATATTTTTACCATTTAATCCAATAGTGGTCATTGGAATTAATTTCACTTTGAAATTGGACTTAAACTAGTGTCAATGTTTTGATACTTATTGTTTCATAAAAACACGCTATTTGCTCTGACAGCGGGAATTAATAATTAAATTAATTAATTCAACTTATATGTTTTGAATTTTTTAAAATAGACATCTTTTTTGAATTTGTAATATCAAAAATATCTTAGGATGATGTTTTGGTTTTTTTCTGGAAAACTTCAATTTTTGATGAATAGTGAAACCACTAAGTGGTAGTTATAAAAACTGATTTTTCGTTTAAATGAAATTTTACCACCTCTGTGGTTTGAATTTAAAAAATACAACATACATGGTTTTCATTAAGAAGTAAAATGTGGTTCAATGGGATTAAAATAATTTTTGGTGACTAGTAACTTTTAAGTTTTTAATCGCGATTAAAGGTAATTAGTGTAATTTAAGGTAAGAATAAAGTTTTAATAATATGAGATGAGCTTTACATATGTCCTAACCTTATTGGATATGTCATGGCCGACCAAGGAAATCCATGGGTCAACTTGGGGACCCCATGGAGCCACTTATTTAGGAAAATGGCATTAATATCTTTTTATTTAATGTTAAAATAAAAATGACACAAACATGAGTTGTTTTGCTAAAACAATTTTTACATGGGGTTTTACAAGTCATATTTTGGACTATAAATAGTAATTGTAAGTATACAAAGATTTCCTAAATCATAGTATTTTTTTATAATTTTTAGACAATAAATAAATGAAATTATTCATGACACCATGATGATGTAGTGATTACCTCATTATTTAACAATTTAAATAAAATGAAAAGATAATGTAGAATTTATGAACTACACATGTCCAAAACCTATTGGATGGGTGAATTTCGAACCCTTATCACCTTATCCTCGAATTATATCAATGTGGGACCTTTTAAATCCGATACTCATTTTAAAATAAATTAACATTTCTTTACTTTCCAAGAGTGCCCCTCCTCTCCTCTTATAAAAGGCCCCACCTCTACCTCCGTACCCACACTTCAAAAACCCCTGTCTTGGCCAAACCCTGACCATTTGTTCTCTCCACATCCCTCTATAACTCCTAGAAGCCTCACATTGGGCAGAAGTCTTCCCAAGGAAGCCTTTGAGCTCAAATCAAAAAGAGTTACCCGATTTAAAGGTTGTGTCTTCTCTTGTGTTCTTATGTTTTATTTTGCTTCTCCAACCCCCTAAACTCTTTTTATTAATTTCTTTTGTAACAACACCAGTGTCTTCGATATACTAGGATGTTTTTATAAGAATGATTCGAGCTACACTTATACACACATACATCTAATGGTTAATGAACATACTATTTCCGTGGATGGAAAATTTCTGCCTCATGAAACCATGATTGTTCAACACTCATATATCACCTTCAAAGGAGGCCATTAAAATGTCACTATATTTATATATTATATATAATATTTTTATATTTTACTTAAGCTTCTGTATATTTCATTTATGTCATATCATTATGGTTACCTTTATGAGTAAACGCGATATCTTCATTTTAGGAAGTGCGGACTACCGCCCCCTCAATGTGATTTGATTCGTTAATACCATATGTGGTATGTATAAAGGATATATTTAATGATATTATATATGATACCATACTGGAATATAAATACAACTATGTATAATTATGTTTTAATTCCATAAAATGTGAAATAGAAATGAAAGTAGCGTTCATGTGTATGTACGGCTTACTGTCTCCATGAACGGTGAATTTCATTCCTTACCTCTAAATGTTGTGTAATATTATAAATTCATGTATATAACAGATATATATGATATATATGATATATACATCATGAGTATAAATCTAGATATAATGGATACATGAACAAATTGTAATTGTAAAGAGCATATTTTAACTCAAGTACCAATGATCGTTAAAACGGCCGTTATTAACTAAAATAATTACATAGTGTTCATGACATGGTAATAAGTGATATAAAAGGAATAATGAACTTGAAAAAGGTTCTTAAGCAAGTAGAAATTAACTCAAGTTTATTATTCAGGAGATTAAAGAATGATCAAGTCAAGTTGGATATGAGGTATGGGACTTCGTCTCAATCTCCTTTCATTGTGGCATATTTTGTTTTATACACAACCTTATTTTATACAGTGTATAAACCCCTTTGACATTTATGTTTATTCAAAAGGAATATATTTTTTATATGAAGCATTTACCAAATGACAAAAGGGAAAGTTTTTTTTATCGTACGTATGCGGGGACAACGACTTCTCCTCCGCCGTGACCATTATTTAAGTTTTGGCTTCCTCTACAAGCCATACGTTTTTTAAAAAAGAAACATAAATACCATGTTTTACTTTTCTTTTATTTTGGTATTGAAAATGGTTTTCATAATGTTATTATATCAATGTGTTGTATTGATATCGTTTGATTGAAAGGTGGAAATGTTATGTTTCCTTTATGCATGTTTTATGTGATACGATTATGTTGTAGTTCTTGGGCATTATTATGAAGACGGGTGGTTCCATGATGAATGAAGGGCGGGTGAGCCCGATATAGCTCTCCAATTCATTGGGTAACGCGAAGGAGTGAAATGTTAAGGTTTCTCCGAAGAGATTTAGGGAATATAATGTGGTGGGTATTCCAAATGTAACCAAGAGGTTTACTCCCTACCTAAGAATGTTATGGATGCCTCAAGTTACCTTTATGTCTTATGATTTCGATGATTTATTCATGATTTGATGAGGTAGGTTAAGGTGCCTATGTTTTATGGGTAAAGTATGATTTCATTTTTATAACCCTTACTGAGCTTTTTATGCTCATCCCATGTTTTTGAAATGTTTTTCACAGGTCAAGGGAAAGGTACCTGATATGATGATAGTGTCAAGGAAGTGTCAAGAAAGAATCCATGTTTTATTTTAAATATGTTTCCATTGATGGGAAAAATGAATACTATCTTTTATGTAACCACTTTGCTTAAATGTGGAATGTAATACATGTTTTATGATCTAATTCTTTAAAACTCTAAACCTGAAAAGATCCTCAATGTGAATTATTCATTTAATTCAATATTATGTAAGGTTTAAGGTCGGGGACTTATAGTTGGTATCAGAGGTCAGTTTATGTAAATTTAGGAGTTAGAATTCTATTAAATGATTATCCAATTTTTTTTTCTTTATGGTCAAATTGAAATGATAGAGCATTTAAAGATTATAATGTTGCTCCACCTAAGATATTTCTGTGTTAAGAATGGTTTTTCATAGAGGAAATGGAAAAACCTTTCTGGAAAGGCATACAGAGGGAAATAACCCTCTCGAATCTGCATCCTGAGATGGTCAGAATCAGAATTGAACAGTTTGTTGCAGTGATGGCTCAGTTGACTCTGGTGATAAATTGTGGTTGTGTTTACTGACGATATTTTGGTGTTTTCAAAAAGTAAATAGTAGCATGAAAGACATTTAAGGGTTATTTTTCAAACCATAAAAGAAAATAAATTGTATGAGAAATTCAGCAAGTGTGAGTTTTGGTTTCAACAAATTTCTTTCCTTGGTCACATTGTTTCTAAAGATGGGATAACTGTTGATCCTACAAAAACAAAGGTTGTTGAAGAATGGCAAAGACCCACAAATGTAACTGAGATTCGTAGTTTCCTTGGATTGGTAGCCTACTACCGAAGGTTTGTTAGAAATTTTTCACGGTTATCTAGTCCAATAACTAAGATAACTCAGAAGGGTGTTAAGTTTATCTGGACAAAAGAATGCGATGATTGTTTTCAGGAATTGAAAATAATATTGGTGAATGCTCCAGTTTTGGCACTACCTTCCAGGAATGGTGAGTTTTTTATCTACAGTGATGCTTCATTCCACGGACATGGTTGTGTCGTAATGCAGAATGGTCAGGTAATTGCTTATGATTCACGTCAGTTGAAAACTCATGAGGTAAGTTATCCTACACATGATTTGGAATTAGCTGCTGTTGTTTTCACTTTAAAAATTTGAGGCATCATTTTTATAGAGTAAAGTGTGAAATATATACCAATCAAAAAAGATTAAAATATATATTCACTCAGAAATAATTGAACATGATACAGAGGAGATGGCTAGAATTAATCAAGGATTATGATTGTACAATTCATTACCATCTGGGAAAAGAAAATAAAGTGGCTGATGGTTTGAGTCGAAAAAGTAATGCTTCATTAACCATTCTACGTTTGGAACGAGTTCGTTTGGTTTTTGATTTGATAAACTTTGGCATGGAAGTGGTTTGGGCCGGAAGTCCTTCTGTTTTGTTTCAGGTATCAGTGAAATCTTCTCTATCAGACAGAATCAAGCAAGCACAGAAGCAAGACAATGAGTTGTAGAAAAAGGTAGAGCTGGTTCAGAAAGGTAAGTTGCCTAAATTCAACATTGATAATGATTGTGTTTTGAGATTTGGGAAGATATTGTGTGTGCCTTGTGATTCACAGTTAAAGATAGAGTTGTTATGTGAAGCTCATAGTTCTCCGTTTTTAGTTCATCCTGGCAGTACTAAGATATATAGAGATCTTCAGGAGTACTACTGGTGGGACGGAATGAAAAGAGATATTGCTGATTTTACTGTAAAGTTTTTGACTTGTCAACAGGTTAAAGCAAAGCAGGAGTTACCGAAAGGGATGCTTCAGCCATTACCAGTTCCAGAGTGGAATTGGGAGAATATATCCATGGAATTTGTTGTGGGATTACCAAAGACATCTCGAGTTAATAATGCAATCTGGGTTATTTTTGATCTCTTGACCAAATATACTCATTTCATTTCTATACGAGATACTTTTTCCCAAGATCAAATTTCCTGTTTTTATCTTAAAGAGATAGTTAGGTTACATTGAGTTCCTCTCTCCATTGTATCTAACCATGATCCCAGGTTAACTTCTAACTTTTGGAATGGCCTTCAGAAGTCGTTGGGTACTGAATTAAATTTTAGTACATCTTTTCATCCTCAATCAGATGGGCAGTCAGAACGAACGATTCAGACTTTGGAGGATATTCTATGTGCTTGTTCGATGGATTATCAGGGAAGTTGGGACCAACATCTTTCTTTGGTTGAATTTTCTTATAATAATAGTTTTCATTCCAATATACAGATGGCACCATTTCAGGAATTATATGGGAAGCGGTGTCGAACTCCAGCTTTCTAGGATGAAGTGGGTGAAAGGAAGTTGATGGGACCAGAATTGGTTGAAGAGTTGGCAGAAAAAGTTCCGCTTATACAGAAACACATGATAACAGCTCAGAGAAGGCATAAGAGTTATGCGGACAATAGGAGGGAGGATCTCTCTTTTGAGGTAGGTGATCATGTTTTTCTCAAAGTATCACCATGGAAAAGTGTGATGCAATTTGGTAAGAAAGGAAAGCTGAGTCCATGGTCATTGGACCAAATGAAATTCTAGAGAGAGTTAGATCAGTTTCTTACCGAGTGGCTTTACCTTTGAGTTTATCTCAGGTACACAATGTTTTTCATGTTTCGATGTTGAGAAAGTATATGGCAGATCCATCTCTTGTTTTGATCCCAGAGGTAGTTCAGCTGGAAGAGAACTTATCTTATGAGGAACAACCGGTCCAGATTCTTGACCACAGGGAGCAAGTGTTACGGAATAAGGTGATTCATCAGGTATAGGTTTTTTGGAAAAACCACATGTTTAAAGAGGCAACATGGGAATCTCAAAATGAAATGATGGATAAATACCCCCACTTATTCGATAAGTAAATGAATTGTGGGGACACAATTTTCTAAAGGGGGGAAGGATGTAACATCCCATGTAAGTAATGAATAATAGATATTTTTATCTGTGTCTATTAATGAATTATATAGTGTGTTAGAGGCTTAAAATGAGAATAAATCTAATCTTAAGCATGGAATACACCAATATTTTTAAAAGATTGTTTTACTGCCTTATGATAGAAAACCATCATTTAAATCTATATTTTGACAATTTTATAAGCTCTATTTGTCTAAATAAACTTATTCTTTATGATTGGGACGTCAAAATTTACATTGTGTGAATTTTTGGTATTTTTCCGATAAAGTTCATTTTTTAGTGAATAGTGAAAAATGTTGTATTTTAATTCAAAACCTCTTTTTAATTTAATTTATTTATAAGCATAGATTATATTTTGAATTGGTTTTAAAGTTAAATTAGAATATATTTTTACCATTTATTCCAATATTGGTCGTTGTAATTAATTTCACTTTGAAATTGGACTTAAACTAGTGTCAATCATTTGATACTTATTGTTTCATAAAAACACGCTATTTGCTCTGACAGCGGAAATTAATTATTAAATTAATTAATGCAACTTATATGTTTTGAGTTTTGTAAAATAGACATCTTTTTTGAATTCGGAATATCAAATATAGCATAGGGTGAATTTTTGGTTTTTTTCTGGAAAACATTAATTTTTGATGAATAGTGAAACCACTAAGTGGTACTTATAAAAACTGATTTTTCGTTTAAATGAAATTTTACCACCTATGTGGTTTGAATTTCAAAAATACGACATACATGGTTGTAATTAAGAAGTAAAATGTGGTTCAATGAGATTACAATAATTTTTTGGTGAATAGTAACTTTTATGTTTTTAATCACGATTAGAGGTAATTAGTGTAATTTAAGGTAAGTATAATGTTTTAATAATATGAGATGAGCTTGACACATGTCCTAACATTATTTGATGTGTCATGGCCGACTAGGACAATCCATGGGTCAACTTGGGGACCCCATGGAGCCACTTTGGTAGGAAAATGACATTAATATCTTTTTATTTAATGTTAAAATAAAAATTACATAAACATGAGTTATTTTACTAAAACAATATTTACATGGGGTTATACAAGTTAGAGTTTTCACAATAAATAGTCATTGTAAATATAAAAATATTTCCTACATCATAGTATTTTTTTTAATATTTAGACATTAAATAAATTAAATTATTTATGACACCATGATGATGCAGCGATTACCTCATTATTTAACGATTTTAATATAATGAAAAGATAATGTAAAATCTATGACCTACACATGTCCAAAACCTATTGGATGGGTGGATTTATAAACCTTATCACCTTATCCTCTAATTTTATCAATGTGGGACCTTTTAAATCCGAAACTAATTTAAAAATAAAGTAACATTTCTTTACTTTCCAAGAGTGCTCATCCTCTCCTCTTATAAAAGGACCCCACCTCTACCTCCTTACCCACACTTCCAATGACTTTGTCTCAGCCAACCCCTACCCATTTTGTCTCTCGACATCCCTCTCTAACTCCTAGAAGACTCACATTGGGCATAAGTCTTCCCAAGCAAGCCTTTAAGCTCAAATCAAAAATAGTTACTCGATTTAAAGGTAGTGTCCTCTCTTGTGTTCTTATGTTTTATTTTGCTTCTCCAACCCCCTAAACTCTTTTTATTCATTTCTTTTGTAAAAAACAGTATCTTCCATATATTAGGATGTTGTTATAATAAGGATTCGAGCTAAACATACACGCACCTACATCTAATGGTTAAAGAGCATACTGTTTCCGTGGATAGCGAATTTCTGCCTCACGAAACGATGATTGTTCAACACTCATATATCACCTTCAAAGGTGACCATTAAGATGTCACTATATTTATATATTATATATAATATGTTTATGTTTTACTTAAAGTTCTGTATTTTTCATTTATGGCATATCTTTATGGATACCATTATGAGTAAACACGATATCTTCATTTTAGGAAGTGCGGACTACCGCCCCCTCAAAGTGATTTGATTCGTTAATACCATATGTGGTATGTATAAAGGATATATTTAATTATATTATATATTATATCATACTGGAATTAAAATACTATTATGTATCATTATATTTTAATTCAATAAAATACGAAATTGAAATGAAAGTAGCGTTCATGCGTACGTACAGCTTACCGTCTCCATGAACGATGCATTTCATTCCTTTCCTCTAAACGCTGTGTAATATTATAAATCCATGTATATACTGAATATATATGCTATATATGATATATACATCACGATTATACCTCTGGATATAATGGATACATGAACAACTTGTAATTATAAAGATCATATTTTAACTCGACTTCCAATGATCGTTAAAACGACCGTTATTAACTAAAATAATTACATGGTGTTCATGACATGGTAATAAGTGATATAAAAGGAATAATGAACATGAAAAAGGTTCTTAGGAAAGTAGAAATTAACTCAAGTTTATTATTCAGGAGATTAAAGAATGATCAATTCATGTCGGATACGAGGTATGGGACTTCGTCTCAATCTCCTTTCATTGGGGCATATTTTGTTTTCTACACAACCTTCTTTTATGCGGTGTATAAACCCCTTTGACTTTTATGTTTATTCAAAAGGAATCTTTTTTATACGAAGCATTTAATAAACGACAGAATGGAATGTTTTTTATCGTACGTATGCGGCAACAATGACTTCTCCACTGCCATGACCATTATTTGAGTTTTGGCTTCCTCTACAAGCCATACTTTTTTTAAAAAAGAAAAATAAATACCATGTTTTACTTTTCTTTTATTTTGATATTGAAAAAGTTTATCATAATGTTTTTATATCAATGTGTTGTATTGATATCTTGTGATTGAAAGGTGGAAATGTTATGTTTCCTTTATACATGTTTTATGTGATATGTTGTGGTTCTTGGGCATTATTATGAAGACGGGTGGTTCCGTGATAAACTAAGGGCGGGTGAGCCCGATATAGCTCTCCAATGCATTGGGTAACACGAAGGAGTGAAACGTTAAGGTTCTCCGAAGAGATTTAGGGAATATACTGTGATGGGTATTCCAAACGTAACCAAGAGGGTTACTCCCTATGTAAGAATGTTATGGATGCCTCAAGTTACCTTTATGTGTTATGATTTCTAGGATTTATTCATGATTTGATGAGGTAGGTTAAAGTGCCTATGTTTTATAGGTAATGTATGATTTCATTATTATGTATATATTAACTCATGTTTCCTTTCCATATTTTTATAACCCTTACTGAGCTTTTTATACTCATCCCAAGTTTTTGAAATGTTTTCCACAGGTCAAGGGAAAGGTACATGATATGATGATAATGTCAAGGAAGTGTCAAGAAAGAATCCATGTTTTATTTTAAATATGTTTCCATTGATTGGAAAAATGAATACTATCTTTTATGTAACCACTTTTCTTAAATGTGTAATGTAATACATGTTTTATGATCTAATTCTCTAAAACTCAAAACCTGAAAAGACCCTCAATGTGAATTATTCATTTAATTCAATATTAAGTAAGGTTTAAGGTCGCGCCCTTATATAAGCCCCTTTGATATTCTTGATTATGTTGTGGTTTTGTCCTATTGACTAGAACATCCACCTACCATGGACAAAGTACATGATGTCTTTCATGT
The DNA here is from genome assembly GCA_963277665.1 of Viscum album. Lineage (NCBI taxonomy): Eukaryota > Viridiplantae > Streptophyta > Magnoliopsida > Santalales > Viscaceae > Viscum > Viscum album. The sequence goes on from OY728152.1 coordinate 1,774,682,634, forward strand.
ATCCATTTTAAAAAAATTACATACCAGACCCTTCCCTTGTAATATCTTCAGAGGTAGTACTGCTGGAGGATGATCTTTCTTGCGTGGAGTGACAAGTGATGATATTAGTTCTTTGAGAAAAAGTTCTATGAAATAAGAAAATTCCCCATATCAAGGTGTTGTGTATAAACCACAAGTTTTGAGTATCCACATGGGAATCAGTTGAAGAGATGAAGAAGAGTTACCCGAATTTTTTTTATATTGGGAAATGTAAATTTCGAGGGCGATATTTCATAAGGGGGGATGATTGTAATGACCCAATAATTTATTAATGAAAATTATTCTTGGTCTATTTAAATATTTTCTTATGGTTATGTAATACATATGCACTTTTTTGGTTTTATGTTCTGGTTTTTATAATACTATTATGAATTATGACTTTTGTTAATATAGTCATTGAACAATGATCACAAGATTGGTATAAATATAAATTTTTAACAAATATAATTTACTCAGAAAATGGAAGTGATTAACTCATCCAGTATACTCACCCCATACGAAACCCATTTTTCATAGATCTTAAAGGTTGTGGCTTCATTGGAATTTTCTCATGATCAAGCCCAAGCCGAGCATGAATACGTTATGCTCGAGCAAAACCTCCTATGAGAGAAGTGGTAGTATGTTGAGATTACCACTCGAGCAATATTATCCAAGCCACCCCAAGAGTCTATCACCATCATGAACCTTACCATAAGGTCTTATGAATGTGTTTTAAGGGGTTATGTAACAAGACCCTAGTACTAGGATTGTGTACATTATTCTTTTATAGAGAATATACATTCTTTTTATTATTGTAACATTCTAAATAGTATTGAAAACCCAAATATTATTTATAGTAAATATTCAAATATGAAATATAATTTTATTAATTGATGGATTTTATGAATTAAATAATATTTTAACAAAATATTATAAATATTAATAAATTAATTTTTATTAAATATAAATTATCATATAATATTATGAATGCAATTTTAATTTTTATTAAGGATTGAGATTAGTTTTTTTCAAAACCCATGAATTTTCAATAAATGTCACTTATTATTTTAAAAGTAAGAATTCACCTATGAAGAAAAAATTTTATATTAAAGGAATATTATTTATGGAATAAGAATGTCGAAATTATCCAATGGTGAAATATTCAAAATATTCTCAGATAGTCGATTTTTTGGGTAAAACATTAATACCGTTTAAATATATAATGTGTTTTATGGCATCATAATGAACAAATAGTGATGTGACGAAATAATATAAACATTATGTTGGGAAAATATATGTTTTAACATTAATATAATGTGTTTTTAGGTTTGTTTGATTTATTTTACAAAGAATTAGTTTACCCTTCAAGGGTTATAAAACTTTTCATTTTTTTAAAATTGATATCTTTGAGAGTGTGACTCACCCCCCAAAAAGAAACCCTATTATTTTAAGATGTTCAAACATTGTCCTTATAAAATATTGTTTTACACTCCCATTTGGAAAATTACATGGGTAGAAACCATGGCATGGTTTGTGGTACTGATTAGTTTAATGTCTGGTATCCCAAACCTAAATAATAAATAATTCCCTATACTTTCCAATATAAACCCACCCCAGAACCAAATTCATCTTCAATAAAATCCTTTTGAGTTTATTCAAACTCTTTAATATTAACTCTAGAATCCTACCAAGGTTCCCCAAGCTCCCAATAAGCCTCTCTCAAGCATCTCCTATTCTTTTGGGATCACACTTCCAAGTAAAGAATTTCATCCTTTCTCATTTTTTTCCAATTTTCTTTATGTTTTTATACACTTTTTTCAATTAAAAATATTATAGTCTGATTTACCACCTCCCCCAAACTGAACCCTTCTTGTTGGGATGATGGGAAACCCCTTTCTTTGTCATTAATGCCTCCCATGTACACCTGTTAACATGAAGGAATTCAGCGATGGATTTCTCTCTTCTCTTTTACATCCAAGTAATTCTTTTCTATTATACATCTAAATTCCATTATGATAGTTGGAACAAGTATATATATATGAAACCCTTACATTCCATTTCAATAAAATATTATGAGTCTCCCATTTATATCTCATAAACCATTTTCACGAATTCTTATGTTACTCTGTTATGCTCCCAAAATTGCACTGAATTTTTCTAAGCCAAAATCATTATGTTGTGAATACCATACCCATGTATCTAGAAAGGGTATTCACCTTTATGAACATATTAATATTCAATGGTACATTCATTTATTTATTCCACATTAATTAATATTTCTATAAATTATTATGTTTAATGATTCTAGGTTATATGATCCACGAGGCACAATTATGCGAGAAATTAAATGTTTAATAAGGGTGCACCCTGATAGCTCTCCAATGAATTGTTTAAAGTATTGTATCAAGATACATCATGTGTAATGAGTGTTGAATCATTATAATTAATTATAAATAAGGGTTTAGTTGTGCTTCAAGTGATGTTAGGGTTTACACATGCTTCATGTGCAATGATTCTTAGGTCATGCTAATTCCATGTTAAGTGTTGTTTCCACATTTCCATGTTATGATTATCATGCGTTATCATGAAAATATATTCATGTTTTTATTGTGCTGCATTGATATTCCTATTGTATAACATGAAATATATTCCATATGATATTCCTTGTTTATTCCCCTACTAGGCTTTATATCTCACCCTTTTCCTTATGCATGTCCTCATGTTTTCCTATGCAATGCAATGTATGATGGAATGTAGTGGTCATGTAAAGGATGTTTTCAATAAGATGCTTAGTTCTATATTTTAAGTTGATATTGAATTATCTGAAGTCCCAAAAGCACTAGAGATATCAATATTATTTGTCTTATCTTGTTAAGGTTTTATGTAATAAATCATGTTTGAGGGTGTAATAAATACCAGGGTTGTTATATTCCTAATATAAATTCGTATGTGCTTTTTTTGTTCCCATAAAAATTGTTCGTACTATGCGTAAGAATTTGCAAAATTATATAACCTAGAGTTTCAAACAAAGTCTATAGAAATTCCCATTATGGTGCAAAATTTACCTTTTGAGGCTAGATCAAAGTGGTGTTTTTAGGTTTTACATCTAGATACATCTTTTTTAAATCCACCTCTACCAGTTTATGTCCAGAAAAGGATGTATTCGCTTGATAAACCACTTACTCTATACTTACAAAAATATAGGGGTGTTATCTTCTACTTCGTCTAAACATTATGGTTCTTAATAATGTTCTATATTCCAAATATCTAAAAATAACTTGACCGTCCTCTGATTCAAAATATAGAGACCCTATGTTTTAACCCAAAATATTAACTAATTTTTACTATAATATAACATCATATTAGAATCCAAGGATCGTGAATTCTAGTGTCTCAGAGGAATAGGTACATAAAACAGAAAACATGGGACATATTATAACATTTCAATATTTAATCTTCATAATGACATCCTAACATCCATTTTCATCATAAATCTTGAAAGGGTAACCTAGGGGTCACATGAACAAATGGTTGATTTAAAAGCACAGTATAGGAAAAATCAGAGTAATCATGGTTTAGAAAATGGGTTAGAAAATATGAATAAGGATACAAAAATTTATTGAGCATGTAAAATCATAACATATAAAAATGGGGTCATTTAAAAATGGATTCTTAATAATGTGGGAGTAAAATAAAACCTCAATTTATCCTAAATCAAGGCTCGTTGCACATAGGGGATCACAAGTCCAGGTTCACCACCAATACTGTTTCACATGGTAGCATGAGTCAAGGATAACAACCAAGACCATTGCACATAACATCTGATGAGACTAAAATTTAATCAATTCAATGGATCTCTATCTAGGAACACCCATATTATCATGTTCATAAATATGTTTTTCACATTATGATTCATACATATTCAATCATACATAATCGTAAGATTTCCCATGGAAAGAAATTGGTATCATAATAATGTCCTGAATCATAATTAATGGTTGTATCATACATGAGTCGGTTAAAGAAAAGAATTAAACAATATATGGACATTAATAATTGAGGATAATCATATATACTGGTAATTTATTTCAAATATATTTTACTACATTAAAAATGGATATTTAATGAATTTTAGAATTAAAATATTTTAGTTTGGATTTAAAGAAAATACTAACGATCATTTAAAATAGAAAATTGAATAAAATTTTTATAAAACAAGATGTGTTTAAATATGGTTTTCCTAATAATAAATGTTTTTATTAAAACAAATGAGGTTTAAAACATATGTTAGAGTTTACTTGAAATTGGGTAAAAATTCAGGATGATCCCTTAAAACAGGGTTGCGTATCAGGAAGTATTGATGAGGGAATAACATAAAATTATTTATATCCATGAAAGATAATGATTAAAGGATCTTGATACCTCAGTTTCAACATATAAATATAAATTATAATATTTACATAAATATAATATATGACTTTATTTGGGTTATAAGAGATTTATAATAACCCGATATAATATTTTAGTTTCGGGTTGAATCCCTTAAGGAATATCGACATGGTTCTAGGTTCAATTAGGGGAGATTAATGAGGGATAAAGGGATTTATATTATTATTTAATCTATGAAAAATGTGCGTGGGAGGTGAAAAATCATACCCCATAAATAGTAACTATTCATAATAGGACATAACAAAGAGTAGATTCTTGAATAAATATGAGACAGAGATGATTCCTTACCATAAGTTTGATGGTGTTATTTTCCGGATCATAATGACCTGAATGATAAAATAAGTATAATTAGTTTATAATTACTGAATATCCTTTAAATTTAATTTATTTATTAAAACATGTTGACTTCATTCAAAACATTTTTGATTGGTTATGAGGTTTAATTTCATTGTTCGGGTCAGTTTGTTTCATGATCAGTTTAATTATATACATGAATAAATAATCATGTAAAATGACTATGGATCTCTAGAATTTGTGGAATATTTTATTATTGAACATAAAAAGTGTTACATGTTAGTATATTTAATTTGGTTACTTAGATTGACGATGAATAATTATATAAAACATTAGTGAAAACCTTTTGGGTTATTTGGCAGTTTTTGAATAACAAAAAACACATTTTGTTTTATAAATCAAAACTATGGGTAAAAATTGATTTTAGAACCATAAATTAAGAATAATATTTATATTATAGTATTTTTAAACAATAATAATAGTTTAATAACCATAATTGAAGACAGTAATAAAATTTTAATACCCATCATCCTTGAACGTGGTAAATTAAAACATATCGGATGTGTATTATACTACAAGTAAAAAAGAAGTGTAAAGGAGAGAAAATAATATCCTATTCCATTATAATAATAAGATTCTGGAATATATAAGGTACAATAGTTGTCATAACACTTTTATGAGGAGGTGTTTGGATAAAAAAGAATACAATTAAACATGAATGGAAAATAAAATAATAGAAAAGAGCAATTTACCCCTTGAATTGATTTTATTTGATAGCCTCTTGAGGGTAGAGGATTTGGTATTTTGAGGATATCAATTGATTCTAGTAAAAGGGGAGGATGTTGAGTAGAGATTGGAGCAGAATTTATGAAAGGAATAAGGCCTAATAAGAGTGAAAATATAAGGGGGTGTGGGTTATTTTTATAGTGAGGGAGAGGATTTTTTTCTTAATATTATAATCATTGGTTTATTATATGCCTATAAGACAAGAAATAGTGATGATTACTTGAACCAAAATAGTATTATGTTCATTAGTGTTCAAACCAATGGTGCTTACATTATCAAGGACGTTATCAATAGTGTATTTTACTCTAATACATATTACCATTTTCCCTATTCCTAAAAAAATCAAGTATTTCAGAAAAATGTAAAAAAAAGCATAAACATTTTTCACGATTTAGAATCCAAAAATGAAATCCATTTTTAAAAATAATTTTAAATATCTAATTAATAGAATTTATAATTAAAAAAATATTTACATGAAAAATATAGATTTTAAAATTAAAATATATTTTATAATGCTTTGGATATTTAATTAAGGTCTTATAAAATTATCATAACACCATAAGTCATAAAATTGTTAATTTATGAACACATTTTAGGAAAATATATTTTCTTTTATATTAATTAATTAATAGTAATTAAATATTTATGACTTTAAAAAAGACAAATACTTTTACTATGATCATATTATCACTAATAATATGCATAAATATTATTTATACATTCATGGGTGATGTTACTATTCTTTTGGATGATTTAATATCCATAAGTGGCATATTACTATTTTTAAGGGTGGGTTATTATAAATTAGGGTATGTTACTATTAAAAAAATTATGTTTGTCACATCAGAACACAAAAGAAACACCATGAATGCATCAGTGTAAGTCAGTTTTTCAAAATTCAAGACACAAAAGTGGAAAATTTTAATTTAACAGCTTTGTTATAAATATATATATAAAAAATGGTTTGTTTTATAGAGACGTAGTGATTAATTCCATTCAAAACAATTATTTGTAAATTATTTGTGTGTTACATTAACTCCCCCTTATGAAATTTATTCCTATAAATTTCATTTTACATACTAACATAATAGCAATTGAGGATTTTAATAGTCAGCTAATAAGGATATAAAAAATGAAACATTAATAATAAAAGGACAAACTCTTAATGGAAATGTATATCCTAAAATGTGATTCCCTAGCATTAAATTTAGGTTATCCATGATTTGTTTGATAAAATATATTCTTATGGGAATTTTTTTTCCCTTAAGAGTTGTTCGTACTATGCTATGGAATTTACCAAATCATATCCTCTAGGAGTTTCAAAAAAGAGTCCATAAAGGCCCGTTATTATGCAACAGTTCCCAATCATGTCTAACTCAAAGTTGTTTTTCCGGTTTTACCCCAATATAAATCTATTCTAGATCCACCACTACATGTTTTTATCACACAAGTATTTATCTTCTTGGTAAAAAACTTACCCTATACTTACATAAATTTGAGGTTGTTTTCTTCTACATAGTCTCATCATTATGGTTTTTACAAAAGTTCCCCATTCCTAATCTCCAAAATTTCTATACCATAGTTTGATACCAAATATGGAGAACATATCCTTTTAAAAAACATTACATGATATTATTCATAATAAAAAATCATATTACAAGCCAAGGATCATGAAGTCTAGAGTCTTGGATGACTGGGTACATAAAACTGAAAACATTAGTCTAAATAAAATATTTCATTATATATTATAAATAATGAGATCCTAAATTACATTGTTCTTATATAACATTATAGGGTAACATGGGGATAACAAAAACCAATGGATGAACTAAAAGCCCAATAAGGGAAAAGGAATAGTAATAAATCTTTAACACATGGGTTAAAAGGCATGACATAATGATATTAAAAAGTATGGAGAATGTGAAATCATAACATATAATCATGGTGATATATAAACATGGATTCATAATAATGTGGAAGAATAATAAAACATTATTTTTCATGAATCATGAATTTTTTCACATAGAGGAGCACAAATCCAGTTTAAACACCAAGACAGTTGCACATGGTGTCATGTTTCAATGCTAACTACCGAGACTGTTTCATATAAAAACTCACAAAACTCAACATTATCCAATTAATTGGATCGATATCTGGGTGTACCCATCCTAACATGTTTATGAATATGATTTTCGAATTAAGAGTCATACATAATCAATAATAAATAAATATAAGGGTACCCATGGAAAGAAATGGGTATCATAGTCATGTAATAAATCAAAAAGAATTGGAGTATCATAAAAGTGTAAGTGAAGGAACAGAATTAAAACATATATGGAAATTCATAAATTAAAATAAGAATATATCATTATAGGTGATGTAATAAAGAATTTGAAACATGAAATAAGTGTATTTAATGAATTTTATTATTTAAACATTTTTCTGTGGTTTTAATGAATATATAATGATGAGTATTTAAAATAGAAAATGTAATAATCATTTATCAAAAATAAAAAGTGATCCAAGATGGTTTTAATTTTAAAAAAATGATTTTATTAAAACAATGGTGTCTTAAAACATATTGTTGAGGGCATTTATTGTTTTTATGAATTTTGGATGTTCTCTTAAAACGGGATTACATATCGTGAAGTATTTCGGAAGGAATCACATAAAATCATGTATATTCATGAAGGTGAATTATTAATGGATATTTATTCCTAAGATTTTACATATAAATAGAAATTATAATATCTACATAAATATAACATATTATTTCATTTTGGTATGATAAGAGTAAGAATAACCTAATAGAATATAAGAGGTTTGGGTAGAATACCTTATTGAATATCAGCAAGGTACCAGGTGTACATAGGAAAGATTAATGATATAAAAGGGGTTTATATTATTTTATACATCATATAGGAAGTATGGTGGAGATGATAAATCATACCACATCATTTAGAACTACATATAAAGGGAAATAACACAGAGGAGTTTCTTGATAAATGTGAGAAAGAGAGGATCCCTTACCCTATGTCTAATGATGTTATTCTCTTGATATTAGTGGCCTGAATATTCAAATTGGGATCATTAATTAATAATTAAAGAAACTATTTTACATGTAATTGATTTAGTAGAACCCTTTAAGTTCATTCACATCCATTTTTATTGGTTATGCAGTTCGGTTTCATTATTCATGGTCATTTGTTTCAAGATCAGATAACTAATAGACATGAAAGGATAATCATGTTAAATGATGATGGTTTTATAGAAATGAAGATATATTTTATTATTAAACATCTAGAAGGTTACATTTTTTTAAATTTCATTTGTTTACTTGGAGTGAAGATGACTTATTATATAAAAAAAAGTGATAACCTTTTGTGTTAATGGAGAGTTTAATATCACAACGAACACATTTTGTTTTACAAATCAAAACCATTTGTAAAAATTATTACATAGCCATATATGTGAAAAAATACATATATTATAGTCTTTTTTAGCAATAATAATAGTTTCAAGACCATAATTCAATATTTTAATAGGAATTGAAACCCCTTCGTCCTTGAATGTGGTAAATTAAAACATATCAAATGTTCATTTTACTATTACTAAAAAAGAAGGATAAAGTAGAGATCATAATAACATATTACATTATCATATAAACATTATATTATATATATGGTACTGTAGTTGTCACAAATTTTGGATGGGGAGTGGTAATGATAGAAAATAAATCAATCAAACATGAAAGGAAAGACAAAGAGTTGAATAGAAGAGTTTAGTTATTTAATTTATCTGTATTGAGAGCCTCTTAATGGGAGAGTATTTGGACTTTTTAGGAGACCAAGGGCTATTGAACGTGTGGGATGAGGTTTGGGAGAGAGTTGAGAATAATTTAGGGAAGGAACAAGGCTTGATAAGTTTGAAGAGAAGGGTGAGGTGTGGGATGTTTTTATTGGAGAGGGGAGGAGGGTTTTCTTAATATTTTAATCATTAATTTATTATTTTTCCAAAAGACAATAATATTGATTATTACATGAAAAAAATAGTAATATGTTCATGTGATTTGACACCAATTGTTCTTATAATAACAATGATGCTTTGAATTGTGTATTTAACTGTAATGTATATTATTATATTTCTCTATTCATCAAAAAACCATGTATTTTAGAAAAATCCCAATAATTCACCGTAACAATTTTTCAACAAGTAGAATACAAAATTGAAATCCATTTATCTAAAATAATTTTATAAATTTGATTTATTTATTTTTATTACAATCAAAATTGAATTGACAAATACATATTTTAAAATTACAGTTGACTTTATAATGATTTCAATATTTTATTAAGGTATTATTAAATGATCATAAAATGAAAAGACATAAAATTGTTAATTTATGAACAATTTATTTGAAATAATTTTTATTTTAAATTAATTAATTAATTTTAATTAATTAATTATGGCATACAAAAATACCAACACTTTTACTATGGTCATATTATCACTTATAATTTGCCTAAATTTTATTTAAACAAACTTGGATGAAGTTACTATTCTTTTGGATAATTTAATATTCTTAAGTGTCATATTAATATTCATATTGGTAGGTTTCTATTCACCAGAAATTACTTTTATCCCATCAGACCCCAAAAAACACCCTGAACACAACTGTGTAAAACTGATTTTTGAAATTCAAGATAGATATGTGGAAAAATATTATTTTAATAGATATGATACAAATATATTCTTAAAAAATAACAAAGACTTAGTGTTTCATGAATTTTATTAAATGTAATTGTAAATCCTTGGGGTGTTACATGGACACATTCATTTTTTAGAATAAATAATTCTAGAATTTACCTCAAATAAGAAACACATAACATGCGAAACCAGTACACCCATGTCACTAGAAAAATAATGTAACATAACTATAATAAATTTATATATACCATTAAAAAAATCATCCTAGATGAAAAATTATAAACATGAAATTCATAAATAAAAATCATAAAACAAAAAAATGAAAAAGAATAACAGAATTGCTTATATGGTTTTGGATTATTTTATAATAGATGGTTTAATTATTCTTCACATTTAATTTTTAACAAAAATTAAAACTATAATAATCTATATATCAAAATCTCTATATATTTTTATTATTTTTATCATATGTTATCCAAAAATCCTTATAATGTATTTCACGTTTGATACATTCACTTAGCATAACTATACAAAAATAGAAATTAATGTTAACGTCCTCTAAGATCCATAAAAGAGAACTTTATATTGTTGATTTTTTATACTTCCTAATAATTTGAATACATTTGATTATACATATTTATATGATATCATATATGAACAAATATTCATATCATCTTATGAGTAAACATTTGATAAACATATTCTTACCCCAATGGCGTGCATATTCCATTGAATTAATAGTCCAAACTATATTTTTCTATCTTCTTGTATATATCATAAATATGGCTACCAAATATTATCCTTTAGTAGAAAATTCATTCCAAACTATTATTAAAATAGATATCAAACATAAAAAATATACCACTTTATGTTTTAGTCATTATTGTCTTCAATTTATCAACTATTTCCCATATAGTCTCCTAACATTGCTTCTCATAAAAAATATTCATAGATCTGCACTATGAATTCAATATAATTAATCCAATCTTACTAAAGAATAGAACTACCTAAACAGTTATTAGGTCATGATGTTTTTCATCATTTCAGCAACATTCCACACCCATTTTATCTTCTATAGGACTAATAGTCATTCCTCTATCAAAATTCTAATGAAGTGGTACCTCACGTGAATATTATTCATTCAAGAATGAATCATCAATTTAACATCCATATGAATTATTTATTATGAGTGAGAAAATATTCCTCCAAATTATACTGACATTTTTATATACTCTGGTAATCCATTTTACAACCCCAAAACCTTCCATAATCCTTCCTATGTGACAATGTCAACAATTATTTATAAAATTGAGACCAACGGTTCATGTTTAGATATTGAGATAATTTTCGTTATGCTAAATTTAAAGATATATATTATAGTTCACCTGAATGAATATAACTATCCACCAAAGATAGTGTTTGGAAGTCCTTAACAAAGACCATTTGTTCCAATTAAAAGTGAAATGACCTTAAAATACTTAAATTAAAATATATTTCACTTCACATCCTTCTATTTCTCTATTCCATGCTTCAACCAAAATCTTTTAACTACTCCCACAAGCTTTGATATATCTAGACAAGTAAAAACTATAATGTAAATTAAACATCTAAATATTGATGTATAATGAATCTTATCTATTATCACAATATTATAATCTATTTTAGGTGACTTCTCCTTAAATTGATTGAACTTCCTAACAAGGTTCATGGTCACCTATTTTTCAGAAAAAAAATATGAATCATTCTACCACATTCTGAATTTATTTATCTAGAGTCTATTATAATTTACCATAACTTTTATTTTTTACAATCATCTTCCATAAAATCATATTTTATATACATATATAATTCATCCAATATCCTACAAAAAATTCAACCATTATCTTTTAAATACATTTATTCACCAGTGCATTTATTATAATTTTACCAATATAATGTATAAGGATGATGAAACTCCCATCATCAAACTCCTTTAAATAATAAAAATGGTCATAATTACAATTGATGAACTTAAATTAAGTCATGAAATCACTGGACTTATTATTACAACACTATAGTTATTAATTTAAACCCTTGAGGTTATGTTCGAGTCAAAATTAATGTTACTGGTTTCCAAAATATTGGAAACTGTTTAGAATCTCTAGAATGATTTAATCATCAAAATCCCAATAATTAAATTATGTATCCAACTCCATCCTCACTATATAATGATATTTTTATCCAACCATTCTCAACCCTTTCCATATAGTTGTGATTTTTATTATATGACAAATTCTTTCCATGAAATCTACTCCTTCCTTATATTAATATAAATTGAAACTAGAATGATATCTCATCTCCATGTTAAATATTCCTCAATTTTTTCAAAAAATGAAATTGTGTTGAAGAATATTATTTCCAATTTGTCAGTTGATTATCAACCATATTCTTTTAACATTAAAGTAATCAATTTTATCCCCCATTGTAACCTCCCACTATTTTAAATCCTTAGAACTCTATAACTCATCTTGTAACTCAGGATATCCATTTTTTGGTAAAAGTAGATAATTCAATTTACTCCAATATATTTTCACCTGAAACATTTTCAATGATAATCTATATAGTTATTCTTTTTGTTGAGTTCATTTATGTGTATAAAATATAAATTTGTAAGAAAAGAAATTTCTTCCTTCTATAACACTAAATCTCTATGATTATTCAAGAATGAGAATCGAAATCATTTCAGGAGATCCATATTCTAGAAACTCCACCACAAATTCTCTAGTGCTTCTTAATCTATTTTGGTTCCTAATTTTAAAAATGAAGTCTATTTTATTGTCAAATATCCAATTAAACCATATAATTCATTGAAAATTTTCTATCATCAAAATAACCAACAATGTCCTGATCCTTCTACAAGATATCTTCTATGTAGGCCACACATCAGCTTTTAATAACCAAATGAGAGTCATTATCCCAGTGTCCAAAAAAATATTTTTCATCACTATATCTTAAAATTATCATACTCAAAACATATCACATATCTTTTCTAATTGCATGCCATTAATATTTAAATATTTGAGTTCTAAAAATAAATATTTATAGTTGGAATTGTGTTTTATCCGTAACCATTAGGTCTCTATAAATTGACTCTCAATGGATTATGGGGGATTCTGATTGAGTTTGAGAACCCCATAGTTCAGATCCTGTACTAGAAACAATCATGTGAACCAACAACTAATCCCTATAATCCTATAAATTTACACTAATTTTATAATTTTACACTCTATGACGCTACTTTTCACAATTTTATATTTAATGGTATTCCCAAAAATCCGTTTCTACCTAGATAACATCTAGAACTCCAAAATTTTATACTCACCCCAATTGTTTGACCAAAAAATGTAAGAAAATGTATAGCCCCATTTTCATCCATGGTCTTCCACTAGAAAAAATACTTGATAGCCTATGAATTGTTCAAAACTATGTGCATCCAAACATATTAAGTTCAATCATTTCCGAATGACACAAAATAGATTAAACCTAGTTGAGAATACACATGATCATGTACCCACAAATATATCTGATGTAACTCAATCATTGGGTGATATAGGATTTTCCCTTCCATTCTGAAAGACGGTATCTAATACATTATAAGGATTCAAAACACAAATTCATTACTATATGATTTATGAATTGTGTAATCCTTTATTACATATAATTTTAATTCTTTTCTCGTTGAGGTGGACAAGACTGTCTTACTAATTTTTATTGGAAATAGGTTATCTCGTACGCCTTGATACATTTAATAATATTATAAGATAATAATTGTTACATATCACTATATATTATTATACCATGGACACAATTGATGTATTAAATTTTCTAAGAAAATAAATTTTACAAAAACCCATGTCTTCAAGTCATCCCAAAGAAATTTTAATCTTTCATAATCCAGGGATGCATGACAGACTTTTAATATTTAGAAATATTATGTTACTTTTTTGGATGGAGTCATTTGAAAAAACAAAATTTATGATATGATTCCTATACTATAGGTAAAATATATAATTCATTGTATATATATAATCATTCATAAACCTAATCTTTGATATTTAATGGAATGACTCTAAATTCTATCATTGAAGACACCTGTGATCAAGTGCTGAGTATGGGAAAACCATTAATTTCCTATGAAATATTGTTTGTATATCTATAACCTGATGATTAACTTCTACATTTATCTCAATTATAATAATAATCATATTTAAGGTAGAATATATTCATATAATTCCAACACTTGTAATGAAATTTTTTCAATCTAATCTATTTTCCGCACCTCTGACCATTCCCTTTTCTTTGACCTTTTTATTCTCTAGTGCACCCTTTTTATTCATTGTTATAAAAATTACTAGAAGATACATAGATCCAATTCCATAATATTTCATCACTGAATATGAGGTAAAAGATATATATGAAATTAAAATATTATATTCCACTAGAATTACTCACAAATATCATAAATTCATCCCATGTATCCATAAGGGATGCAATTAACAGTATATCCCGAACCGAGTCTCCAAATTTGACCTTTTCTGATTACACATGACCTAAAATTAAAATTAAATAATTAATATTATTTTATATAGATCTTTATAATCATATTTTTTACTGAAACGTTTCTTTAACAAGAACACCTAATTCATAACAAATGGATTGTTATAAATATTATCTTCAATATTCATGAGTTTTAATGCGGTCTTTACTAACCATATTTTGGAAACAATGTTTCCATAATATGACATAATAATTATCCCATGTGCTTTATTTTATATCCTAAAATATTTTTCCTCTTTAAATTACTAAAATTTTAACTATATTCTATGTTTTTTGAGGAATTTCTTCTGAAGAAAAGCATATATCTACATTATACAAATCCCAAAATATGTTTTGATAAACTTCTATTTCTAGAAATCGATCTCATTTGAAAACATTTAATTAGAAATCATAAACTCCCACTAATTTTTTTTTAATTTAAAACAATAGGTCATGAAATTATTATCGATACTATCATATAAGAAAATGCGAATAATGTATATAATATACCATTATTAGATACAATAACATCAAGTCCTCGTCCTCTAAAATCACTCCTATAATAAGATATGATACAACTAATTGGGATGATTGATATGTTCCAATTAAAAAACAATATGAGAATCCAATATAACATCACACATGGAATCATTATCTCTAAAAAAATACCCCAATTATGATGCCAAAACATTAATGATGAGTAAACCAATGTCAGAACACTATAATATTAATCCATTGTAAGAGAAATTTTTTAGACAATCAAATCAAATATCAGGAAAAAAAACTAAAATATTAAGGTAATGTATTATGTTAATCATTTTTTATTCCATAGGGTAATTATGCATCACTATGATTCAAAGAAGTATTTATACAATGATCTTGATCTCAAATTCACTCTGTTTTCACCTTCTTATTGAACAAAGTTGATCCAAAATACCATATATAGTATTTCAAATCTTGTGCTTCCATTTATAGTCATAATACAATAATGGTGGGATGAAGTCCACGTCCTCTTTGATCCATGCAGGACCTCTACAAGGATTTAAATATTTCCACTGATTTAACTTCTCCATAGAGTTATCAATTCTATTTCCAATGATATCACATATATGGATATAAGTAAATATTTAAATGAAAGGAATTATAATTTAATTATTCTTAGTGCACCAACCTACAACTTCTAGATAACTGATATAGTACCATTGTCTCTCAATATTTATATAGTCATCAAAAATTTGGAAACTAAATCTTCTCTATTCAGTGATAATTCATTTTATACTTATATAAAAATTACAATCACGCTACAACATACTCTTAATTACTCAAGAGATATATTAAATAGTTCCCCACAAGTTCCATAGTTTTCCTTTGGAAGTGCATCATAGTGTGAGTAAAATTTACTATTCCCTTATAGTTCATTTTTTGACACGCCAATATCATATATGTTTTTTTATTGAAATAAACATTAAGAATTTGATAGATCTATGTATCCCAACAATAAGTCGAAATAAAAAATGATATAATATACTTTAATAAAATATTAATTAGATTACATGTCTTGATTATTATTAAATAGATTTTGAAATTTTTTGTATATGGTTTTTTATAACACAATTTTATTGAGAAAATCATAATTAAGGTATTAATTTTTTTATTAATTTCATTTAATGTTTCAAAATTTTGTTTTCTTCAAAATATTGTGAAATGATATTTTAAATACAATCATTCCACTATAAAAAATATAATTCTTCTAAAAATTTTATTATTTTTGAAATAATAATTTATATTTGGAATAATTTTAAAATCCTGTATTTTTCTAAATGTATTAATATATCAGTGAATAGTGAAAAATATAGAATTTATAAAAAAAAACTATCTTTACAATTGATGTATTAACAATGTACAGTTTTTCTGAATTGATGTTTTCATTTCATAAATTTTTTATAATAATAATTATCTAATAACCTTCATTATAGTGGACATTATTTCTAATATTTGTGTAAAAATCATATTATACTTATACAGAGTTTTTTTGGAAAACTATTTCTCATAGTGTATTATGGGTTAATTTTTAAAAGTAATTTATACCACTTTTATAAATTTAATTTTATTAAATTTATTACATATTAGAAATAAATGTTTAAAAATTCTTTAATGACTAAACATTCATTTTTTGGTCATTATGAATAGTAAAAATTTTAAAAATGTTATTATGCAATTTAGGATAAATCTATTTTAATTGGGGATATACTAAGAGGTAGGGGTAATATTTCAACATAACCATGTCTAAATCAAATTGAAAATACATATTTATACAGTATATTATATTAAATTATGATACATGTCAATTTTTAATCATTATACATGATGAAGGCATTAATTATATTCAAATACTTTAAGTGAATCTAAGTGTGTCCTTTCAGACAATTATAATATATAACATCATCACCACACTTATTCATGAATTCCATGTCTTTTATATCAGCCCATAACTAACCGAATATCTTAATAAAGTCTATAATATTTATTTGAGATAATATTTTAATCATAAGATCCTATTTTTAGGAATACAGTGTAATCCAAGGGAGGTCTCTCAAAAAAGTGGTATAAATCTCAACCGAGCAATTCCAATTTTATTTTTTGTTAGAATTTATCTAAACCAATTTAATATATAATATTAGGATTATTATACTATGACCAATATAATAGGAAATTATTATTATTATTTCAGAACATTGCTTCTTCGCATTTCAATCAAAATGGATGTCAGAATATCGATCATGTGTACAGTACAAATATTACCTCCACTTAGTGATATGATTTATTTTCCATCACCACAACACATAGATGTATATAATGATGTTAGTTATTCTATAATGTTATATTTATGTTATAATTAGGTGTTTTTCATAAATTTTTTTAGCTATTTTCATTTCATTATTTTTATAAGAAAATGAAAACCACATTCATGGAAGAATAACATTTGATGAGGGGAAATCTGATTCTCAAAGAAGTTACATAGGTATTTATTCCAAGAATAACATTTGATGAATTAATTTGGGCATAGAATTGAAATAATATTTCTAGGTTTTTCATTACACCAAACATTATGAATATATTTTGTTACATGATATTACCCTAATTTTATTATCTTATTGTTCACGTTATTTTATTTATATATGATTCATGTATTATGAACATTCATGATTTATTCCATGACTCATGTTTATGATCATTGTGTTTGTGGTTGGTTTTTCGGCTATTAATCTCATATTATCATACCCTGATACTAATATTATTCTAAAATGATCATAGATATCCTTATTTTCTAACCTTATTTAGTATATTATCTCATTATTTTATTAGGTTTACATTCCCCCATGTTATAAAAAATGTTTCTATGTATGATATTTATAATAAGGGTTATTGTAGTTCAATAATTATGGGTATATAATGTTGATATTTTATGTTCTATTGGATAATTTATCCATTTTTCCAAATACATTGAACCTTTAAACTTCTTAAATAGATCAAAATGTTAATTATTAAATATTTTTTTGATAATATTTATTATTTATTTATAAATTTTTCCTGTTTATATATTTTTTATTTTCAAAAGGTTTGGTTAATTTTGTAAACTTGGATGAGGAAAAATTATAGATAAACTATGGGATAAACCTATGTATAGTTCAACATCAAAAGATATAGTAATAAAAAATTTGATATTTTAATAGAATGTAAATCCTCTTATGAAAACTCTAATGTGAATGTATCTAATTAACATATCTAACTGGGGGTTAAATCTCATAATAGGTTATATTGGGTATCTATCCAATCATCAACAATGTATGATGAGTAGTCATAAGGATACACAACTTGCTAGACTATATTGCGGTTAATGTGTGGGTTTAATCATATTTTCATTATGAAATTTTCTTAACGATTTTAATAAATTATGATCATGGATAAAATTTTTAAATATAATGTTTTATAGAATTAAATGAATGATTCATGATTTTGACAGATCTTGAATTTTGTTTCCTTATTAAAAATTTTATCACTATGATTATTTTTCCTTTCAATATTATTATCCATTATAGTCAATGGATAGAAATCAAAGGAACCACATTTATGAAGAATGATATGATAGTGAAGTGATTATCCTCATGAGGATACTAAATATATTAAAAACTGAATGAAAAATAATTTTTCTATGCATATATAAATTTCTCCAACAATGAATGCTTCTTAGCTTCTTATTGATCAAAGTAGGGACCGCCATTATATAAATTAATTAACAATGAAAAATAAACCTTCTTTTTGTGGTTCTAAAGATACTTTGGAAAAAAAATAAATGCATTAGTACCATTGATAATATATTTGTTTTATTTTAGTGTTTATATATGTGTTTAGTCAATAAGTTTTTCCTTATGACTTTTCCATTCCACCATAATTTGGGGAGATTATTGAGTTAATATGGTCTCCTTATGACATTACCATTCCTTATTGTTTTGAAAATAAAAAACACCATATCTCAATGAAAAATTTCATTTTACCCAATGTTTTACTTATATAAGGAAAATTTCCCCTCCCTAGTTAAATTTAACCTTACCATGTTTTGCATTGTTCATTATATTGTCTAGGTGTAAAATTTGGTGTCATATCTAAATCCTTGGAATCATAAAATACTTAAATAAAGAGAATTCTGTTTTCAAACTCCAAACACTTCTTAGTTATGAATCTGAGTTCTTTGAATTCAGACTTTCAACTCTTCTGAGTTCTGAATCCATGCTCTCAAAATTATGGATCCGAACTCTTATTTGTTAAGACACCGAATTATAATGAATTTTGACACCTAAAATTGTGAGTTATGACTCTAAATTCCAATGATTTCAAACTCTGAACATTTTTAGTTCTGACTCCTAACTCACATGACCTCTGACTCTGAACATTGTAAGTTCAGGATCCAAATTCTTAAAAATACAGATTCCAAATTTTCGTGAAATTCAGAGTCCGGAATTCTATAGATTTCTGGTTCCAAATTCTTTAGAAAAATAATCTAAATTTCCTTGAATTATAGACACCGAATGTTTTTTTAGTCATACTCCAAATTTTTATTTTCTTATATTCCGAATATTTTATTTTGGTTATGTACCCATACTTGTTTTATACAGTTATTTTTGTTATAAAATGAAATCGTGCATTCAGATACTAACTGACCATTTTTTGAGTGACATGTGTACAAGTACCTCAAAAAATCAAGGAATAATATGACTGTTGGAGGAGGGAGCCGACCATTGGAGATGTGCCTATAAATAGGAGCTCATTTGAAAGAGCTCACAAAAAGTTGATAAATCTAGAGATTACATGCTGCTGAAGTGATTTCTAGAGAGAGATGATTTATTTCTTTTTGCATACTGAAGTTTTTGTTCATATTTTATCTGTGTGACTCCGATTTTTTCTATTTACAATTGAGGGCTTCCGGGGATAGGAAGACAGAGGTTCCGACTACCTTGAAGTTGGGGGCTTCGTTGATAAGGAAAAAAAGGTGTGTACATCCTTGAATTTGAGGGCTTGTATGGATATAAAGACTAATTCCAATCTTTTTATCAAGTGCTTACCCTAGTGTGGGTAACACAGACATTCTTGAAAGTATAAATCAAGGGAACATTATCCACGTTTATTGGATACCCTTATCATTGGGTTAAAATATTTACTACTTGTTACTTGTTTTGTTACAAGTTTTCTGCTATTTATTTTTTGAGGAATGTATAACTATCTTATAATTCCTTATAATTGTACTCTAATCTAGTGAGATTCTATACACTTTAAGGTGGAATCATTATCCCTGTAAACATTCATCAATTTTAATTTTCAAGAACCATCTTTTCGGAATCACTTTCTCAGAATCTAGAAAGTGTATAGACCTATAGGTTCTGTGAAGTACCCAGTTTAACCTTGTTAAACCTAACCATCATTAAAAGTTCAAAAGAAAATTTTAAAGTATACAATTCACCCCCATATTGTATATTGAGCATCATTAGATACTTTATTCAGTATCTATATCATTTAGATCCTACATTTGGTATTATAGATTATATCATTCTCACATACCATCTCAACAATTGGTATTAGAGGATGTATCTAAAATAATTATAACCACATATAAGTTTTCATTGCTCATTTTTCATTATTATACCTTTTTCCTTGCTTAGGAATATTTTCCTTCAATCCAAAATTTTTCTATTAACACGTTTTGGTCGAAAGAGATTTCGTTAAGATGGCAGGAATCAACGTTGGTTCCGTTGAAAATTTCAATCAAACAAGACCACCTATTATTTATGGGAATAATTACGAATATTGGAGAGATCGCGATTTTTATTATCAATACTGGAGTAGATAATTTTTTATTCTTACTGGAGGATATAAAATCCCTAACAATGAAGTTACTACCTTCACAAATCAAGAAAATCATGAATATCAACTGAATTATAAGGTAAGCAATTTATTTCATTGTTCCATGACCAGAATATATATAGCCAAATTTTATCTTGTGTTGCAGAAAATTGTATTTGGAAGAAACATGAAGTTACTCACTTTGGAAGTTCCAAATTTATTGAAACTAAAAGATCCATGCTCAAATTTGAATATCATGGATTCTTCTTTCCTTATGGAGAAACCATATGAAAGGTGAAACAAAGATTCCTGCCTATTGTGAATAGTTTACAATCCATGGGTGAGAAATGGTTAGATGATGAAGCTGTTTTTGATAAGATCATAGACATTGAAGTGCCCAGATCAGTGTGAATCACTGAGAGGGGGAGGGGGTGAATCAGTGATCCCTTTTAAAACTTTTTACTAATTGATTCTTATCAATTAAACCTCTATGGCTGGTTAAAGCCTCGATCCACACTTCTTGTATCTCTCACCTTTCCTCGAATGATGCAGTAAATATAAAGGCACAGGACACAAGGATTTACAAGGTTCGGCACCAAAGACCTACATCCTTGCCATGCTCTCCCAGCATGGATTCTCCCATTATAATCTGTTAGTATTACAATGGTCGATACAGCTTCCCACCGTATCTCTCCTGAGTCCCACAGGAGGGTCTTTATACTGCGTCCCACAGTGTTACCAGAGTCCCACTGGCCTGCTCCAGTATCCCACTGAAGACTTCTTCTCCCTGAGTCCCACAGGGTCTTCTCCTGGCTCCTCAAGTCACACGAGTAGATCTTCTTCTCTTTAAGCTTCTTAAAGTATCCTCAGCAGCTTGGGATAAAGGCTGCTGGCCTTGCTCTGTACCTCTGATCATTTGTGATGATCAGGTCTTCTCATCTTGCTCAGGATTTATCTCCTTCTTCTCAGGATGACCTGGCTTCTCTCCAACTACTGAATACTCAGACAAATTATGTCTTTAACTTCAGTCTGGTCCAGTCTCACTTCACATCAACTTCATGCACTGAGTGCATGGCATCTCTGGTTCCTCATGCACTGATGGCATGGCTTCTCAAATCTCTTCAAGAACTCTTGGTCTTGGTCTTCTCAAATGCACACAACCAGATTTGTCTTTGTTCACGTGTGCATGTGCATGCATGTATGCAAGCACTTCCCTCTTTCTCTTCTTGGTGAAATAAACCCACAATGGGTGTAAATACTTTTAGCACACACACATTTTCTTCTTTTCCTTCACACGTTTAATTCCTTTTGATTACACACATAAATGTGTGTTATACGTTGTGTGAGTCCTCTTCTTCTTCTTCTAGGTGAACACACTTTTAGTGCACACACTAGGTTCGGCAACTTTGTTGTTTTGCACACACAACTTGTTCTTTGATTTTCTCACACACAATGAGTGTATATTTGGCCTTCACTCTTTTTCTTGCACACACTTAACCCGTAGGTCCTCTTCTTGTTTTGCACACACAAAAGGTGTGGTCTTCACTTGGTGCACACACAAGGCTATGCCTCGGGTCCTCTTCTCCACTTGGAACACACTTGGCCCGTAGGTGTTCTTGTCCACTTTGCACACACACAAATAGTGTGGTCTTCCTCCTTATGCACACACACTGCCAAGTCTTGGGTTCTCCTTGCACACACACACAAGGTGTGTTATACACTTCACAACCTGAACTCCCTTCTTCTCCTCACAGCCGCACAAGGTGCACTGGCAAGGGCCGCGCAAGATGCAACACCCCACTGCCATCTTCAAATGCACAAGCACAAGGTGCATGGTGCACAGGATCTCGCTGCAAGGGGCAGCCGCAGGTCGCACAAGCACCACTGCCGCATAGGGGGCGTGGTGCACAGAGGGAGCGCGCAAGGTCACGCTGCCCAACCTCTCCTTCCTGTCGCGCAAGGGGTAGCGCGCAGGGGACTTCTCCTCTTCTTCTTTCGCGCAAGGAGTGCGCAAAAGGAACCTTACAGAGAAAGGGGTGCTCCGGGCTTCACTGCCGTGCAGGGTGCTGCGCGGGGCTTCGACTTCTGGAGGCACAAAGTGCTTCTCACAGGACTTCTCTCTTTAGAGGATCAGCAAGCACTCCAAGGCCTCGGGCTCTCCTTTTATAGGCAGAGGAATGCCTCAGCCCATCCGCGTGATACAATATTTGAATCCCCGAAGTTTTCGGGTATTTCAAGATTCTGCAAATCTTGATATCTTCCTCTGTTTCACACGCGGGTACTTTTCCTTTTTATTTTCCTCTCCTCTTCGTGCATGCGACTTAGAACGCATGCAAGACTTCGGTTTAGGCATTCGAGCAACGTGGCATTCCCTCGGCAACTTTGTTTGCCTCGGCCTCGACCGAATTCATCATCTCACTGTATGCATGAATATTTTATTGCATGGTTGTGTTCGGTATGCTCAGATGATCCTAATGGACACTTCGGTTTGATCGGAGGTGGCCGGGAACTCGAATTCTTCTCTCGGGTTGCTCCTGGTTCGACGGAGGCACGCGGGTGGCAGCGGCTGAGCTCGAGGAAGAGGACGGTCTCTTAGCCGTCGGATCAGATGTTAGAAATACATCGGACGGCCGCGATCAGAAGATCTCGCGCGGGATGCGATGAGCGGTCCAGATCTGGCGCACGATCGATCGAGCGGCCAGGATTCGCTCCGCGGAAAAATCCCGCGTCCCACATCGAAACGGATCCCGGTTTTTCTGCGGTTTATCACCCTCGCGCTGCCGGCTTCCCTTCAGTTGCACTTCTCCCCTCCCGGTGCCGCCCCGCACCGGGTTCTCTCTTCGGGCGCGCTTTTCACCCACTCTGCTCCCTGCGGGTGCGCCACTGGCGCCCACTATGCACCCTGATACTCTTGAGGGCGCGCTCCTACGCCCCTGCCGCGCTCCTTCGGGCGTGCCCCAGGCGCCCATGCGGTGTCTTGGGTGCGCCCTGCCGCCCTGGCTCGCCCCACGGGTTCCCCCATGGGCGTGGTGCCCTAGCGCCCATGCCTTGGGGTTGAACCCTCAAGGTGCCTTGGCTGGCCATATTTTTGGAAAAGGGACAGAATGTTACTTTGTCAAAAACAAAGTACTCCATATGAAAAATGCCCATTCTAAATGCCAAGCCATCTTCCTCTAATCCATTCTTCTTCTAAATTTTTCTTCTTCTTCTTAAGAATTCCTCCATTCATCCTCAACATTTATTTATCACTTAGGAATGGAAATTCTTGAAGGTTCTTCATCAACTGAGCTCTTGAATCACAGCAAATCTCCAATGAGCTTCATTGATCAAATCAGAGATCAATTGGATCTTCTTCACATTCACATGCACTAAGTGTTAGTGCATGGACTTCATTAATCCACTTCATCCACTTAGAAGTTGTGGATGGATCCCTTTCATCTCCTCATGCATTGTGAAGACAATGCATGGTCTTCAAATAATGTTTTGACTTTGTATCCAGTTGATACAAGTTATTTGAACTTTAAGAACAGCTTAACAATCGTCTGATATAATAGAGAATGTCTCAACCACAACATCCTATGTCACTTAGTGAATTCTCCTAAGTGACATTCATCTTAGTACCATGGCCATTCTCCTTTCCTCACCAACACCATCACAACCTTTGGCATTCACATCTTGACAATCCTTGACATCCATTCATTCCATGACAACTTCATGCCTCATTGACAACAAATGAAACACAGTGCACTTCAATCTCCCCCTTTGTATTTGTTGGCAATACACTAGAGCACATATGAATGGGTCAATATGTGTGCCAATATTTCTCCCCCTTATTGGCAATCAAATGAAAAGGTGTGGTGTGGTTCTCTTTCAAAAATCACTTCCTCCCTTCAAATAGCATTTTCTTGAAAATCACTAAGAGAGGGATGATGTCACATGTTCTCTTTAGCAAAGAACCTTTAGTAAATCAACTCTAAGTCTACATGGGCTAACCCGGTGTAGAAAGCAAGAGTGATGTAACCAAGGAATTCAAAGCTGTCCATAACTCTCTACACATGTGAGATCATGCTTAGGGGTTTGAAATTTTTCAGATATAACAATGAATTGCTAAATCCTGCACATACTTCACAAGACTCATTAGAAAGTTCAGTGCAAAGATAAAGCTCCCCCTTTCATCCATTTGTCTTCAATCCATACTCACCCTTAATTGACAATATAAACTCAATTAAGAAACACAGAATGAAAGTATGATTGGAATACCTTCACTTTTCTCAAGATGGTATTAATCTCAGAATCCCATCTTCTTCAGATTGGCTCCCCCTCAAGGGGTGCACTCCATTCTGTCCAAACCATCCTCCAGTTGAGAATGATCATCATCTTCAACACCCTGTAATGTTAGCACATGTAAATACAAGTGATTAGGGAATAAGATGGAACCTCCTTGGTTCATCAATGTGAACAAGAAGGTTGAGAAGATTCTCTCAACCGAGATGTCCCATTTTCACCATTCTTCACACTTGCACATTTGATCTTCAATGATGTTGGTGCTGGTGTGGATCTCAATACATCTTCATGTGAAATCTTTTGTTTCCTTTTTGCCTTAGCAATTGCCAGTGCTTCATCTTCAACTCTTTGCAGTTCTCTGGAAAGTTTCAACTGATTTGGCCATATGACTAACAAGTCATTTGGAAGTGAGGCCTCAGTTTTGGAAATCCCACATGGTTCTTTTGATACTGTTAAGCCACCTTTCTTAGGCAACTTATTTTCAACCAATCCCTTCTGCTTCTTATGGATTGATTGTCTGTTTGAGTGCAGTTGGCTTATATTAAATTTCATGGCTTGTTTACAAATATCCATGGTATGGCCATTCTTTCCACATTAAAAGCACTTCTTGGTGGTCCTTCTGGATGCATCACCCTTCTTGGACTCAGACTCCAAGGACTTCTCTTCATTTCTCAAACACTTCTTGGGTGCATTTTCTACTTTCTTCTTGCTTCCCAAGGAATATTTTTGAGCCAGGTTATGTGATCTTTTCTTCTTTTGAGCTCTGGATACAGTTGGAGACTGACATGTATCTTTTTGACCACTTTTGCAATCATCCTAGATGTTGTCAAGTAATCCAAATCTATTTGTAGTAAACAGATGTCTCTGGACCTATGTATGTTTCTTCTTTTCCTCTGGCTTGCTCCCCCTAGGCATGGGCTTCCTCTGTGCTTTGGCATTCAGTGGATTGTACCAACAATCCTTTGCACAATGCCCATACTTGTTACAACACCAACATTGACCCACAAATCTTGAACTTTTGATTCCTTCTGATTGTAGGGTACTTGTCTTGAATTGCTATGTTGTTTCAGGAGAGCATTCTTTCTTCACTGTCCTCATCCATACTTGTTTGGAATTATTTTTCCATCCTGCACTTTTTGTGGAAACACATTTAGAAACATGAGTACAAGATGGGATGGATGGTACCTTCTTTTTAGAAGATGTTTCCCTTTCATTAGAGGATGTCTTTCTTTTAGAATCATCCTTCTCAAAGCATACTTGAGTAGCAACATTTCTCCTTTCAGCTGACTGGGAGGCTTTGGCTTTGGGTGATTGCTGATTGTTCAATATCACCTCCAGTTCTAAGCATTTCATATTGAGGGAGTTCTTCTCATCCTCAATAGTTCTTAGCCTTCCTTCCCATTTCTCTTCCAGCTGCTTTATCTGGTCTTCATGCACCTTATTCATTTCAAGCAATGAGTTGTCAAGCTCCTTCACCCTTTTTACTTTGTCTTCAAGTTGAGCATCTTTAACAACCATTGAAACTCTATGCCTCTTCTCCAGTGCATGGTAAACATCTTTGATTGTTTACTTTAAATAATTCTTTCTCAGAAAGTCTTCTTTGCAATTCTTCAGCAGTGTCTTCATATCATTCATTGCAAAGAGAAACGGTTTCATCTTTAGCCTTCACCAGCTTTCTGAGAGTGTTGGTTATGCCAACCCTTTTAGCCAATTGGACTTCCAGAGAATTGGCTTCATCTTCTAGCTGTAATTTTTCTTTTTGAAGATCAAGGAGGCCTGTAGCTATACACATTGCCACTTCCTTGGGGACTGTCTTCTGAAGATATTTGATTGCATTTAGAAGATCATTGTTCCTTCCATCTTCATCACAGATAGAGCAGGCTTCATCAGAAGAATGATAAAAGGAATTGTCATTTGATTTGACTTTCACATTTCTTTCCATAGAAGGAGTTTCTCTGATTGCAACAACCTTCTTCTTCATCTTCTTTGCCTGTTTCTTCATTCTGTTTTTCAGAGTCTTGGCAGATATCTCCATTTGAGGATGTTCTTTCATTTCCTCAAATCTGCACTCCATATAGACTCTCTTGGATCTTTTAGAGGTAACCTTCCCTCTGATACCAATTGAAGTGCCCAGATCAGTGTGAATCACTGAGAGGGGGAGGGGGTGAATCAGTGATCCATTTTAAAACTTTTTACTAATTGATTCTTATCAATTAAACCTCTATGGATGGTTAAAGCCTCGATCCACTCTTCTTGTATCTCTCACCTTTCCTCAAATGATGCAGTAAATATAAAGGCACAGGACACAAGGATTTACAAGGTTCGGCACCAAAGACCTACATCCTTGCCATGCTCTCCCAGCATGGATTCTACCATTATAATCTGTTAGTATTACAATGGTCGATACAGCTTCCCACCGTATCTCTCCTGAGTCCCACAGGAGGGTCTTTATACTGCGTCCCACAGTGTTACCAGAGTCCCACTGGCCTGCTCCAGTATCCCACTGAAGACTTCTTCTCCCTGAGTCCCACAGGGTCTTCTCCTGGCTCCTCGAGTCACACGAGTAGCTCTTCTTCTCTTTAAGCTTCTTCAAGTATCCTCAGCAGCCTGGGATAAAGGCTGCTGGCCTTGCTCTGTACCTCTGATCACTTGTGATGATCAGGTCTTCTCATCTTGCTCAGGATTTATCTCCTTCTTCTCAGGATGACCTGGCTTCTCTCCAACTACTGAATACTCAGACAAATGATGTCTTTAACTTCAGTCTGATCCAGTCTCACTTCACATCAACTTCATGCACTGATTGCATGGCATCTCTGGTTCCTCATGCACTGATGGCATGGCTTCTCAAATCTCTTCAAGAACTCTTGGTCTTGGTCTTCTCAAATGCACACAACCAGATTTGTCTTTGTTCACGTGTGCATGTGCATGCATGTATGCAAGCACTTCCCTCTTTCTCTTCTTGGTGCAATAAACCCACAATGGGTGTAAATACTTTTAGCACACACACCTTTTTCTTCTTTTCCTTCACACGTTTAATTCCTTTTGATTACACACATAAATGTGTGTTATACGTTGTGTGAGTCCTCTTCTTCTTCTTCTAGGTGAACACACTTTTAGTGCACACACTAGGTTCGGCCACTTTGTTGTTTTGCACACACAACTTGTTCTTTGATTTGCACACACACAATGAGTGTATATTTGGCCTTCACTCTTTTTCTTGCACACACTTAACCCGTAGGTCCTCTTCTTGTTTTGCACACACAAATGGTGTGGTCTTCACTTGGTGCACACACAAGGCTATGCCTCGGGTCCTCTTCTCCACTTGGAACACACTTGGCCCGTAGGTGTTCTTGTCCACTTTGCACACACACAAATAGTGTGGTCTTCCTCCTTATACACACACACTGCCAAGTCTTGGGTTCCCATTGCACACACACACAAGGTGTGTTATACACTTCACAACCCGAACTCCCTTCTTCTCCTCACAGCCGCACAAGGTGCACTGGCAAGGGCCGCGCAAGATGCAACACCCCACTGCCTTCTTCAAACGCACAAGCACAAGGTGCAAGGTGCGCAGGATCTCGCTGCAAGGGGCAGCCGCGGGTCGCACAAGCACCACTGCCGCGCAGGGGGCGTGGTGCATAGAGGGAGCGCGCAAGGTCGCGCTGCCCAACCTCTCCTTCCTGTCGCGCAAGGGGTAGCGCGCAGGGGACTTCTCCTCTTCTTCTTTCGCGCAAGGAGTGCGCAAAAGGAACCTTACGGAGCAAGGGGTGCTCCGGGCTTCACTGTCGCGCAGGGTGCTGCGCGGGGCTTTGACATCGCAAGGCACAAAGTGCTTCTCATGGGACTTCTCTCTTCAGAGGATCAGCAAGCACTCCAAGGCCTCGGGCTCTCCTTTTATAGGCAGAGGAATGCCTCAGCCCATCCGCGTGATACAATATTTGAATCCCCGAAGTTTTCGTGTATTTCAAGATTCTGCAAATCTTGATATCTTCCTCTGTTTCACACGTGGGTACTTTTCCTTTTTATTTTCCTCTCCTCTTCGTGCATGCGACTTAGAACGCATGCAAGCCTTCGGTTTAGGCGTTCGAGCAACGTGGCACGCCCTCGGAAACTTTGTTTGCCTCGGCCTCGACCGAATTCATCATCTCATTGTATGCATGCATATTTTATTGCATGGTTGTGTTCGGTATGCTCAGACGATCCTAATGGACACTTCGGTTTGATCAGAGGTGGCCGGGAACTCGAATTCTTCTCTCGGGTTGCTCCTGGTTCGACGGAGGCACGCGGGTGGCAGTGGCTGAGCTCGAGGAAGAGGACGGTCTCTTAGCCGTCGGATCATATGTTTGAAATACATCGGACAGCCGCGATCAGAAGATCTCGCACGGGATGCGATGAGTGGTCCATATCTGGCGCGCGATCGATCGAGCGGCCAGGATTCGCTCCGCGGAAAAATCCCGCGTCCCACATCGAAACGGATCCCGGTTTTTCTGCGGTTTATCACCCTCGCGATGCCGGCTTCCCTTCAGTTGCACTTCTCCCCTCCCGGTGCCGCCCCGCACCGGGTTCTCTCTGCGGGCGCGCTTTGCACCAACTCTGCTCCCTGCGGGCGCGCCACTGGCGCCCACTATGCACCCTGATACTCTTGAGGGCGCGCTCCTACGCCCCTGCCGCGCTCCTTCGGGCGTGCCCCAGGCGCCCATGCGGTGTCTTGGGTGAGTCCTGCCGCCCTGGCTCGCCCCACGGGTTCCCCCAAGGGCGTGGTGCCCTAGCGCCCATGCCTTGGGGTTGAACCCTCAAGGTGCCTTGGCTGGCCATATTTTTGGCAAAGGGACAGAATGTTACTTTGTCAAAAACAAAGTACTCCATATGAAAAATTCCCATTCTAAATTCCAATCCATCTTCCTCTAAGCCATTCTTCTTCTAAATTTTTCTTCTTCTTCTTAAGAATTCCTCCATTCATCCTCAACATTTATTTATCACTTAGGAATGGAAATTCTTGAAGGTTCTTCATCAACTGAGCTCTTGAATCACAGCAAATCTCCAATGAGCTTCATTGATCAAATCAGAGATCAATTGGATCTTCTTCACATTCACATGCACTAAGTGTTAGTGCATGGACTTCATTAATCCACTTCATCCACTTAGAATTTGTGGATGGATCCCTTTCATTTCCTCATGCATTGTGAAGACAATGCATGGTCTTCAAATAATGTTGTGACTTTGTATCCAGTTGATACAAGTTCTTTGAACTTTAAGAACAGCTTAACAATCGTCTGATATAATAGAGAATGTTTCAACCACAACATCCTATGTCACTTAGTGAATTCTCCTAAGTGACATTCATCTTAGTACCATGGCCATTCTCCTTTCCTCACCAACACCATCACAACCTTTGGCATTCACATCTTGACAATCCTTGACATCCATTCATTCCATGAAAACTTCATGCCTCATTGACAACAAATGCAACACAGTGCACTTCAGACATTATACCCAATGAATTGTAACCCAAGAAGACTATTATTGATGAGAACAGAAAGGTTACTCAGACTTCTCTTGATGAATTTTTTTGAACTCTTCTTCATCATGAGACCAGAATGAAGAGAGATGATGAAAATTTAAAGAAGAAGAATGGGAATGGTGATGTTTCTTTTACTACAAATTAAAATCATATGAAATCCATGACTCCTAACTGAGTTACTAGATAAAAATCTAAAAATATTGTTATTCAATCTGAATCTAGTAGAAGTGAATCTTCATAAAATTAATTAGAAAATCTTTCTCGAAGGATGAACAAGATTGTTGGACAGAAGAACTTTCAATCCTGATATTAGAAGGAGGAAATTAAAGGCAAGAAAGATTAAAAAGTCACTTGTTATGAATGCAAGTGTGCTAGACATATAAGGCCTTATTTTCCTATGCTCTTGAGAAAATAAAGAAAGAAAAATCATTCTGAGAGAAACATAAAGAAATACTACAAGGATAAAGCTAAGAATGTCTTGAAAGCTAATGACACCAAGAGTTCTAGTGGTGGTGACTCTCCAGATGAATCATTAGATTATGAATCTTCTGGACCGAAGAATCATAGTCTAATAGCCAGACTACCAATTGTAAAAAAAAATTGATCGCTAAGGTATACAATTCTGAATCAATAACCTCTGTTTTGTTAAATGAAAATTATAGTAATAGTAAATATTATGAATCTTTGGATGTAGAATATTCTTCTAATGAAGATAATACTTTACCTAACTATGACGATGTTTCTAGGTTTTCTAAGCTCCTTGATATTGAGAATTCAAAACTAATGAAAAAGATTGATAATCCAAATTCTAGGAATACTATTCTTACTAAGAAAATATCATATCTTTTTAAAGATCTTTATATGAAATTTTTTTAATTTAGATGTATTTCAAAAAATCTTGAGGATGTAAATTCTGAGAATAATAAACTTTATAATGATCTATAAAACATAATTGCTAAGAAAAATGTTTTCGAGCATTACTCTAGTTCTAAATAAAATGTTTTAGAAGACAAGAACTAGGTTATCAAACTGAAATAAAAAAATATTTTCCTTGAGGAAGTGTTTTTCATCTTTACCTTAGGTAAGGAAAATTTTGATAAGATGTTTTCTCAAATCTTACCTCTATGGAATAATTATGGTTTTGGATATACTAGTTCTAAACTGATTTTTAGTAACAATTATATTGTTCCTCAAAGTGCTCTATTTAGAGCTATGTGTCAGTGCAGTGGGAATTGGGAAAAAATTGTTTCTTAAAAAAACAATCTTTAGGATTTCATAAAGCATATTTTTTTAAGAAAATGTTGGTGCCAATGATTTTTCTTTAGGAAATTTCTAGATCCAAGAAATTTTTGGTTTTGAAAGTCTAGCACTTTTTTTAGGAAAATAGAGAGAGTACCAACAGAAATACTTGGAACATGGATAGTGGATGTTCCCGAAATATGACTAGTAACAAAAAATACTTTTAATGATTATCAAGATGAAATGATGAAAAGTAACTTTCTGAGATAATGCTCAGGGAGAAATTATTGGTTGAGGTAACATCGTTCTTCTTGGAAAAACATTGATTTAAAATGTTTTATTTGTTGAGGGTCTTAAGCACAAACTCATTATCATAATTTAATTATGTGATGAAGGATACCTTGTGAATTTTAGGAATCTCAAGTTCATAGTACACACTTCTGAGGAAGAGTTATTCTTTCTGTCCATAGGAAAAAGAATGTATACACACTAATCTTAGAAGACATTATGAGACAATATTTAGCTTTTCATAGTGCAATGGAAGATCATTATTTTTTGTGGCATAGAAGGGTAGGTCATTGTAACCTTAAGAACCTATGATAACTTTCTAAGAAAAGATTAGTTAAGGATATACCAAAGCATAAATTTGATTCTTCAAAAGTTTTTGATCCTTGTCGATATAAAAAGAAACATAAATCTAGTTTTATATCAATCAGTGAAGTGTCAACTACTGATACATTACAGTTAGTGCATATGGATCTTTTTGGACCAACAAAAACTGGAAGCATTAGTAGCAAATATTATGTATTTGTCTTAGTTGATGATTACACTAAATTTACATGGGTCTATTTTCTAGAAAAGAAGTCTGAAGTTTTTTCTTATTTCAAAAGTTTTAGAGCCCAAGTTATAAATGAGAAAAACCTTCCATTGAAACTATTCATAGTGATCATGGTGGATAATTTCAAAATTATGAATTTGAATCTTTTTGTAGTAGAAAAATAATTATTCACAATTTCTCAAAACCAAGAACTCCTCAACCGAATGGTGTTTTTGAAAGAAGAATTTTAATTGTTCAAGAGATAATAATAACCATGTTGAGTGAATATTCTTAAGAAAGTAAATTTTGGGATGAAGATGTATGTACTAATTGTTAATCTATAAATCAATTTTTAATTAAACTTTTTCTTAACAAATCACCATATGAGGTATGTAATGGTAGAAAACCTAGACTTTCCTACGTGAGGGTTTTTGGTTTCAAGGTATTCATACTAAATACGAATGATAATCTATATAAATTCGCACCAAAATATGATGAAAGAATTTTTTAAGGCTACTCCAGAACTTCTAAGGCTTATAGAGTTTTCAGTAAAAACACTTGTACTGTTGAAGAGACAGTACATGTCAAATTTGATGAAACCGATCCTTTTGTTTTTAAACAACCCCAACCTAAATCATCAGATGTGTTTTAAAAAACTGATTATCAACTCTTGATAGAAGATCCTTCTGCTAAGGAAAATTTCCAAGAAGATATTTCTGAATCATTTACCCCAGATGATTTCCCACCCTATGTTGCTGAACAAGTTTTACAAAAACCAAATGAGTTGTTTCTAAATAATCATCCTAGTGATAGTATCTTTAGTGATATGAATCAACATGTATAGACTAAAAGTTCCTTAATAAATTAAGTATAACATTTAGCATTTCTATCCCAATTAGAACCAAAAACCACTGATGACACTTTAGGTGATGATGATTGAATAAAAGATCAAGATGAACTAAATGAATTATAAATAAATAAAGTACGGACCTTGGTTGAAAGACCTAAGGAAACTTCTGACATTGGTGTTAAATGGGTCTTTAGAAATAAGTGTGATGAAAATAGAATCATAGATAGAAATAAATCTAGGTTATTTTATAAAGGATATAATCAACAAGAGGGAGTAGACTATGAAGAAACCTATGCTCCAGTATCTAGAATTGAATCTACTCGTATCTTACTTTCCTTTGCAGCATTCTTCAATTTTGAACTATTTCACATTGATGTAAAATGTACTTTCCTTAATGGTTATGTTCAAGAGGATGTTTTTGATGAACAACCTCCTGGTTTTGATGATTCAAAACATCCTCATCATGTTTTTAGACATACCAAAGCTTTGAATGGATTTAAGCAATCCTCTTGAGCCTGTTATGAAAGGCTTACCTGATTTTTGCTTCAAAATTACTATGTTAGGGGAAATGCAGAGCCAACCATTTTTATAAATAATGATAAGAAATTTTTTTTATTGTTTAAATTTATGTTGATGAAATTATATGTGGTTCAAGTCAGCAATCTTTAAATGATTCTTTTGCTAATCTAATGAAATCTGAGTTTCAATAGAGTTTGATGGGTGAATTAAAATTTTCAATGGTTGTAAAATTTCTCAAAAACCAGAAGGAATCTATATATACCAACATAAATAAATTAAATATCTTCTTAAAAATTATGGATATGATAATACTAAGTGTATTAGTACTCCCATTGGTACCTCAAACACACTTGATCTTGATGAAGCTGGGAAACCAGCCGATCAAACATCTTTTAGATATATGATAAGAAGTTTACTTTACATGATATCCAGTCTTCCAGACATAAATGTTTCAGTATGCTTATGTGGAAGATATCAATCCAATACTAAGTAATCTCATTTAAAGGCAGTGAAAATAATTTTTCACTACTTAATTAGAACCATGAATTTAGGACTCTTCTATACTTCTGGAAATTATTTTTTATGAAATTTTTTTCAGATGATGACTTTCGTGGATGTAGAATCGATAGAAAAATTATATCCGAATTTTCCATTTCATAAGATATTCATTAGTTTTTTGGTCATGCAAGAAGAAACAATCAGTAGCATTTTCCACTACTGAAGGAGAATATGTAGTAGTTGGAAGTTGTTGTGCAAAATTGTTGTGGATACAACACACACTCATTGACTATGATAGGAATTTTACCAAAACCCAAATTTTTTGTGATAATACAAGTTTCATTTCCATTAGTAAACAACCTACACATCACTATCATTCATAACAAATATATATTAGACATCACATTCTTAGGGATCACACACACAAAGGATATATCATTCTTCAATTTATCGGAACGCAAGATCACCTTGTTGATATTTTCACAAAATCATTACACTATGATAGATTTGAATACATTAAATAGAAGATAAGAATGATAACCATAAGGTAGTATTCTTTGTTAACTTCTTATCAAAGAAATATCCATATATTAATGAACTCTTTTTCTTATAAAGAGTACATTTGTTTGTTAGTTTTTCAGAAAAAAACATAGTTAGTTTTTCAAAAAAAATCACACTTGAAATTTTTGTATTGATGATTTTCGTACTTGAAATTTTCAAAAGGAAGGTTTTCGTACATGAAATTTTAGTAATTATGATTTTCATTAATGAAATTTATATAATGGTGTTTTTTGTAGGCAATTTATTTTAGAATCTAATGGTTGTTAAGAAGAATATTACCTATTACAAATAATATTCTTGGTAATCTAAAAGGTATGTTTTCTTTCTTATGTTTTCGTAATCATCTTTTACGTGCTGGTATTTTCTTTTGTGTTATAATGTTTTTGGAATATAGTTTCTTTAAATCTAATTTTATTAATTTTTTCTTAAATACCTCAAAAGATTGGATTCAATAAAGATTCTCTTGTGGAAATCATATCAATAGTCAGATCTGATATGAAGTATTTTCAGCCATTGGAAGGAGTTGGAAGATGAATCGTCACTTCTAACACCTCTATAAAAGACCCTCAAAGGTTTTTCCCACATCATATTTCAGGCCTTTGCATGCCGAAGCTCTTCCCCTCTTTGAAAAGACCATTCCAAACCTCTCAAATCTTGCTCAAATATGAATATCTATTGAAGTTCCTTCTCAATAGATGTTAATTATCAAGTCATTTTCGGAGTGGTAGATTTACAGAAAGAGGTTGGTGCATCCCAATTTCATTACCATGTACGAATCCATTATATCCACGAATATCAAGTTGAATGGATCGGAAATCATTTGCATATCAAATCAAGGAGCTCAGGATTTAGTATATTTGGATCTAGTTGTGGAATTTTATGAATCTGTGAGTTTTTTCAAGGAAGAAGAGATGAGTAAATTTTCTTTCAAAAGCTATGGAAAAACATATACCTTTTCAAACACCAAGGCTACTATCTTGGTGGGGTTGTCTTATGAAGGGGAAGATGAATTTTGTTCCCATAAATTGTTGGATGTACAAGGAAGTTTTGTCAAGGTGAAGGATATGGATTATCTTGGAATTTCAGATCTCAAAACTCCAAAAATATCTTATTTGTCAACAAATAATCGGATCCTTTAATTATGGGTTCAAGGTTTTATCATTCCGATAAAATGTGATTAGGAAACCTTGAAGAAGAGAGACATGTACATCCTATATTTTCAGGTGAATATAAGGAAGATAAACTTGATGAAGCATATTATTATTATGATAGATAATATCGAGAATGGATACATGAAGGCTCATATTATAATGTATCCAACCATCCCCTCTAAGCTAATTGTTCGGTGCCTCCAGTCTCTCAAGATTTCATGTAGTTCCAAGACGAGGAATTACAAAGTAATGTTAGTAAGTGATGATTCATTGAAGAGAATGAATATTGGTTTCTATAAAGATTCTGTAAAATTCTATGACTTACCAGAGGAGGAATCTGAAGTTGTTCCGAAGAAGCAAGAATTGTCTAAACCATCAAAAAATGCAAGAAAGATGTGGAAATTGAAGGAAGTAGAAGAAAAAGATAAAACACCTAATTCTAAGGAAGCTCAATCTGCACCTCCAAATACTATGAAACAAAAGGCCTATCTAGATGAGTTTGTAGCTATGTGGAGGGAAGACCAGAAAAATTGGATGTAAGGAGAGACATCATTTTTCATGGACCCTGTAGAGGCTAAGGCTTTGAAATATAATACAACATATGAGCATGATAAGAAAGCTAAAGAAGATAAGATAAAGAATAAGATTTATGTGACTGAGATTGTGCAATCCCTTTTGAGGGTTACTGAAAAAGCATCCAATCAAATTCTGGTACTAGAATCCATCTTGGTATAACCCTTACCTGAGACTACGGGGAAGAAATTCATGACTCTAGAAAAAGCCCAAGAGATGTTTGTTGAAGAGATATAAGATGTCAAATAAGTAGAAGATGAAGATGAAAGCAGTGGTGACAAATAATATCTGATTATGCAAGTGGAGGACTTTCATGAGAAGAAAAGCCCATACGATAAATTATCAATATGAACCTCTCAAGCCAGATCATCAAAGCTTGCTACTCTTGGGTTAGATGGAAATGATGAAGATGAACTGAATAAGCCCTCTGAGGAAGAAAGTTATAATCATTATTTCATTCACCATAAAGATGCTGAGGCAGAAGCTGAGAAGGAGAAGATAGATGAAAATTGAATTTTTAAGCTATGTGATAGTGGACATGAGTCTCTAGATGGGGAAGATGTTTTGAGAACTGATTAGGGGAAACAAGTGATTGGGGATACACCCACAAAAGTTGTTTTAAAGAAAAAGGAATATGGTGTATCTTTGAATAGGATGTTTTCCAAGCTAGAGAAGGATCCCTCACCATGAAAAGTCTCATATTCAGAAGCATCATCCCTAGGTCATGATTTCCTCATTAAATTTCTAAAGAAACTTGTTGAAACCATTCTGATCATTCTAAGGATTGACTTGAGATTTTAGATACTCTGATACAGCTTTAATTAGAAATCAGATTCAGTAACATTGGTCATGGATATTTATGTAAAACTTGAGGCAAATTTAAAGAAATTCTTC
This sequence comes from Viscum album, assembly GCA_963277665.1. Classification (NCBI taxonomy): domain Eukaryota; kingdom Viridiplantae; phylum Streptophyta; class Magnoliopsida; order Santalales; family Viscaceae; genus Viscum; species Viscum album. Next base: position 1,774,720,769 of record OY728152.1, read on the forward strand.
CTTAAATACGATGCCCACATGAAATCTTGTAATAAATTGATTAGCTCATCAAAGAAAATAGTTTAAGATTTGAGATAGTGTGATGAGTTTCATCATAATGTTAACAATGCTTTTGATAATGAAGATAGTAAAATCAAGGATCTCACAACTAGTTTTGAGGAAAATCTAACTCTTGAGCAGAATACTCAGATTCAAGAGGTAAAGGATATGAATGGGAAGCAATATTCTGTTGCCCATTTTTGGAACTGGGAATGGGATCATTGGATCGAGATCGAAGAGAAGCTATTTAAGCAAGATGATTTGTTGAAGGCTCAGGCAGAGGCACTAAAGGCTCAGGAAGATAATATCAAAGCTTTAGACAAGAAATCAGTGGATCAGGGTCCGATCCTAAAGTATGTATAGAAAGATTTCAAGGAACTAAAAAAGTATAAAACCATAGTGAATAAATTGATACCCAAGGAGAAATAAGGAAAATAGATCCAATACGATCTTTTTTTGTATTTTACTTCTTGTAAAAATTCTTCATATCTTAATAAAATTTTGGTCGCTCGTTTTTTTGGATTCTTTGATCTAATATTTTAAGTACTAAAATTTATTTTGCATTCTATTAAATTATTTTTGAAAATAAAAAATGGGGAAAAAGGAAAAATAATACTGAGAAGAGACATCCATAATTAAGGGGGAGTTTATCTATGGGGGGGTTTTAATTATGCAGATTTTCGTAATCAAGATAATGAAATATATCCTTCCAGAAATATAGAATACAATCCTTAGTGTTACAAAGCCTAAGGGGAGTTAGTAATATTCATATTTTCTCATATGATAAGGAAGACATGTTTTATTTTCAAAGTCTAGAAAAATAGTTTCTAATTCATTTTATTCTTTTTCATAAGGAAGTTTGTGCTTTAATAAAAGGAGGAGATTGTTGAGTCAATAAGGTTTTCCTTATGTCTTTTCCATTCCATCATACATGGGGGAGATTGATGAGTCAATAAGGTATCCTTATGACTTTATCATTCCTTCTTGTTTTGAAAATCACAAACACCTTATCTCAATGAAAATTTCATTTTATGCAGTGTTTTACATCAGTAAGGAAAATTTTCCTTCCCCAAGGAAATTTATCCTTACCATGTTTGTCATTTTTCATTATCTAGTATAAGTTTAAAATTCGGTTTCATATCTAAAACCTTAGAATCATATAATATTAAGATGAATAGCATTCTTTTTTCAGACGCCGAACTCTTTGGATTTCTGAATTCGAGTTCCTTGAATTCAGATTTTGAACTCTTCTATGTTCTAAATCAGAGTTTTCTGAAATATGACTCTGAACCCTTATGAGTTCGGACTCCAAATTCTAATGAATTCTGACTCCAAACATTGTGAGTTCTAACTCTGAATTCCAATTAATTCAGGATCTGAACTTTGTAAGTTCTTACGTCAAATTATCATGAACTCTGACTCTGAACATTGTAAGTTCAGCTTCTGAATTCTTGTGAATCCTGATTCCGAATTTCCCAGAAATTCAGACTCCATAATTCCATAGATTTCAGGTTCCCAATTCCTTAGAAAACATAATCTAAATATCCTTTTATTATAGACAACAAATGTGTTTTTGTATATACTCCGAACTTTTATTTTCATACATTCCCAATATTTGATTTTGGTTATGTGACCATATTTTTTATTACACTTGTTATTATTATATAACGATGTCATGCATTCAGTTTATAACAATCCATTGTTTGAGTGACACATGTATAGGTTCCTACAAAATTCAAAGAAAAATATGACTGTTGGTAGAGGGAGCCTACCGTTGGAGTTGTGCCTATAAATAGGAGCTCATTTGAATGAGCACACAAGAAGTTGATCAATCTAGAGATTACATGCTGCTGAAGTGATTTCTAGAGAGATAGAGGCTATATTGATTTGTGCGTACTAAAATTCTTTTTCAGGTTTTCTTTGTGCGACTCTGATTGTTGCTATGTATAATTGAGGGCTTTTGGGGATTGGTATACATAGTTTCCAACTACCAGGAATTTGTGGGCTTTATTGCTGAGGAAGAAAGAGGTGATAACTACATTGAAGTTGAGGGCATGCGGGGATAGCAAGACTGACTCCGATCTTCGTATCGAGGGATTACCCTGGTGTGGGTATGGAAAAATTTCATTAAAGTATAAATTAAGGGATCATTATCCAAGGTTGTTGGATACCGTTCTCTTTGGTTTAGAAGATTTACTACTTGTTACTTGTTTTTTTACATGTTTTCTGCTATTTTTTATTTGTTGAGGAAAGTATAACTATCTTATACTTCCTTATACTTGTACTCTAATCTATTGAGATTATATATACATTAAGGTAGAATATTTTTCATTGTAAACATTCATTAGGATTAATTTTCCAGAACCATATTTTTGGAATCACTTTCTCAGAATCTAGCAAGTGTGTAGAACTAGAGGTTTCATGAATTACCTTGTTTAACCATGTTAAACATAACCATATTTAAATGTTCTAAAGGAATTTTTAAAGTATACAATTCACCCCCTCCTATATGTTGACCATCATTGGATACATTATTCAGTATCTATATCCTTTCGATCCTACATTTTTTATTATATAGTATATCATACACACATTCAATCTCAATAATAAAGATAAATTATTTTTTTTCATATAAAAGGTAAAACAGATCAATGGTGGTCTCTTATCAAGAACATAAGAAAATTGTATGAAATTAACTATATAGAGTGGTATGAGTTTAGAAGGTAGTTTTTTTACAATTTTATTCCCTGTAACCTACATATGAAAGTTGTGAAGGAATTATATGATCTTAATTAAAACGATAATTTAACTAGTAGTTACTATGTGTTAAATTTTACAAGACATGATATGTATAGTTATAGTATTATCATTTAATGAGAATGTAATATTTATTAATTCATTATTTGATTAAAACCACATATCCAAATGGAGTTATCCATATGTAACTTTAGTAACTATGAAGATATAATTTTTTTTGCCACAAAGGTATAAGTGGAGAATTGATTTACCCATCAATATCATTGGTTTGATAAGAAAATGAAGACTAAATTAATATAAAATTACAATAATAATAAAATGAAGGGAAAAATATAACCATTACTTTATGATCAATTAGTGGAAGGAAACATGGGGGAAATTGACTTAATTGGAGTAGTGATTGATTTATATATGTAAAATGATTTCATTAGTAAGTGTTACGTAGATATGATGGGAAGAAGTTATTGAATAATTTCAGTAGAGACAAAAGACCACATATTTCAACCCACACACTCATGTATTTAAAATGTATAATGTATGGGAATTAAGAAAAAAATTTCTAATATAATGTTTATGGATGGAGATCGATGGTATAATCCTATTATATAGAGAGAGAAAGGGAAATATCATGAAGAAATTATTTTTGATGTTTTATATGATAAATAAGTGATGAAAGATACACATACCTTGCACATTAGAACTGATAATTGCATAATTGATTTTAGATGTTCTAAATCATATTTATATAAAAAACATGGTTAGGATATCAAATTATAAAACAATGATTATATGTTTAATTAATAGTGAAGTCACATAATGGTACAATGATCACATCACATGTCAATGAATTTTCCCTTATCAAAGTTCTTAAAAAATTTCTTCCTATAAATGTTTGTATTCTCCTTAATGTTGATTTTTTTGATTTAATGGGAATATATATACGTTCATTACATAAATATTATTCTAATTACAAAGGGTAGTCCAATTTGAAATTATAAATCAAAAATTTACAATAAATTGGTGTGATTATATATTTAAAAATCTAGTGGAAATTACATCCACTGTATAGGAATTGATTCATTTTCAATGTATGTAATTATCAGAGATGTTTGGAATGAAACTCAATAACGAATATATGGATAATGATTGGGAGTCTACTGAAATTTTTCTTCAATAATTTCTTAGTCCTCCTCCAAACCACGAAGATGATTTTTCAACATATCTCATACGTATTGCTTCCCATATTTCATTGAATTCCTATCAATTTACCCCAATTGAGTTATAACAATTGAAAAATAAACACCAGAAGAATCTTAATAAGGGATTGATTCGGAAATGTGTGTCACTATGAGGTACTCTTATTTTTTTTGTTTAGAATACATTTGGATCAACACAACTACGTTTTGATTATTGAGAAATTAATAATATCATAATCATGAATAAGTATCATATACCACAAAAGGCTTATTTGTTAGGTTTTTTAAGAAGATGGAAGTGTGAATTGGAATCCGAACTCACAATGTAATTTTTACATGAGGTGAAATATTAATGCACCAACAATGAAATATAATAAAAGTGAAAATTCCCAAAAAAAGTGAACACGCATCAACAATATAAAATTTTTTTGATCATCATCCCATTGAGAAATAATTCGATTCCAATGTAGTCCATATAATTTCACAATAATTATGAGAAATAATCAAATAATAACATTTAAAAATTGTCAAAACACTTGGGAAAGAAATAAAAGTAGTGCCACCATGACTTAATCATGGAATCAAGATCTCACAACCCAGAAAATGTAATAACATCTATGAATTATTATTTTGAGGACTAAAAAAATAAAAACTCCCAAAATTCATTCCATAAAAGATTCAAAAATCACACATAATAGCTTTCTTCATATGAGAAAAAAAACTAAAATACATACCCCTAAAGTTAAAATTCATATAATACACAAAACAGTGAAGAGACAACCATATTCCACCAATTATTTTCAGATCGTGATGTCATGTGGATAATTAAATCTCTTCATTTAGGTCTTTCATACTAGGTTTTTTTTCATGTCTTGGTTTTGATCAGGAATGTTGGACATCCATATCCTATTATTGGGGTTTGGGGTAGGTGAATGTTGAGTTTTTAACTTAATTAATTTTCTAATCATCCTACCATGGTTTCCACATAGATTATTTGGATTTTTTATGAGAAAAATGTGGTTACTTCAACATTTAGGCCATCTATGATCCCATTTCCTAATTTAAAAAGTTAATTTGTTTCTCTTATAACACGATCATTTTTAAACATTTTTTCCACTCATTAAACATCCCAATTATCATCCCCTGACATATTCAACCAACCATATACTTTTATAAACCCTTATTAATTCAATAATAATGGTTGATTTTGGTTATTTATTTAGGTATATTACTAGCCCATGAGCCCATTTCTAGTTTTAAAAAATTAATTTGTTTCACTTATATCATATACATTTTTTTAATATTTTTTGGTAATTTAATATGCAAATTGAGTCTGACTGCGCAATTAAAACACCCCAAAATTCCATTTTACTACATTTGTGATCATATTACTTATGTAATAAGGCCTAAATTATAATGGTTACTAAAGTAGTTCAGATTTGGTAAGGTATTTTTTATGTTTCATTAATCATGTTATTTTCTCCCCCCTAAATACTCTTTCTCTAGTTCTTACATAACAAAGGTGACACTATATGATGCTAAAAGATATTACCATTCCTTTATAGGTGTATATTTATTATATGATAAAGATTTATCTAGTTTCTAATGGGCTTTCTTTATAGATCTAGAGTGTTGGGAACAACAACCTGTGATATTAGTTGTGCGGTTCCATTATGCTATGGTTTTTAGTGATGAAATCCCTTGAACACTCTTTATCATTTATGTTTTATAATTTTCAGAGTTTTAGAACCTTTTATATATCATTATTATTATTATTTACCTTTGGATAATTTTCATGTTGTTTAAAACGGTTGTTTAGGCCTCGTTTTGTAAAAATTACTGTTCATTTGTTATAAATGAGTACACCGCTTGCTCACATAAAAGTTCAGTTAACAAAAGAACAGAGTTTATCATATTTAAAACATGATTTCGTATCTTTAATAAATTTATATAATGTAATTGGTATTTTATCACCTTTCATTTTCTTTAAATAAGTTGTTTTTTGATAGTGCATTCTATGTGTTTGGTAGATTTATGGGTTGGATTTTAGTGGTTTGTGCAATTTAAAATTATTTTATGTGATTTTTAAATTTATTATAAGCATGAAAAATGGTATTTTTTGGTCCTTTATGGATTTAAAATGTTGTTTTGGATTTATAAACCAATGTGATTTTGGTGGTAAATATGTTTTTGGCCTGACCTTCCAGAATATGACATTTTTGGCATCCTTATAAAAATGGTCGTACATTTAATGTATAACATGAATTTTTAAGGGATTTATGAATGTGATTATACACTTTAAATGGTTTTTATACACAAATTTATTAAAATTAAAATTTTTACCTTTGGAAAATTATAGTTTTGTGAAATTCCTAAAGGCGTGTTTAGCAATTTTTTTGTAAAAAGAGTTTCCTTGTATATTTCATGTTGTATCGTTTGTTTCCATATTGTGGTCAATGAAATTGATATATTAAATGGTGTTGCAGACTTAAAATTTAGTTATATATGTCATTTGTTTATTTTTTCCTTAAAATATCATTTTTGAATGGATTTTATATGGAAGGCCTTGTTATACATCATGAAATCATTTTATAAATATTTATGGTGTTTATTGATCCATGAATGAAATGTGAGGAATATGTGTAAGATGTTAAATGTGTGTATTATTTTCACATAGGATCTTCATGATAAAATAGTATTTTATTTATGTGTAACATATTTGATCAAAAAAGGTAAATCCTTGGTTTCTAGGTGGGTGTACATGTACTAGTATGCGTGCGATCTAGAGGGATTTTGTACCAGTTTTACGTAACAATTTTTATGATGGTAACACTATCTTATATATTATAATGATGTTGTTGGGGAGAAATAAGTTATGGATTAATTTCTTACTAATGTATTGTGTGCATGAGAACAAATATTTTTCATGGATTCTTTTACACCAAGATACAAGGTAACTAGGTCCCATAACAAACATGTTCCTTAGAGAGTTCTTGTGACTTGTCCTCATTGGAAATTTTTACAACTGTCAGCATATGGTGTGCTTAGTTTGTAAATTCATAAACATGTGTAATTTATTTACATGTTTAAATTCTTTAATGATTCACTCTTGAAAAGGCTTTTAATTTAGAAATTTAATGTCTTTGAAATTGGTTTAAGCATTAATTATTTATAAAAACATGAAAGAATATTACTTAATAATTTTTATATCATGGAAACATTTTTAGAAAAAATACATCTATATATTTTAATTCAAATGTGAAATTTATGTTTCTTTTATTTTAAATGAATTACATTGGTAATAGAATAGCAGACTAACCTACTATGTTTTAATACTCACACATATTGTCTTCTTAATTTTTTATCCCTTGTGAAGGATTCATATTGAGTGTGATATCCTAGAGAGACATGTGACCATTATGTTAGAGAGTATCCAATAGGGCCACATGGAGTCAGTTGGATGTTATTTTTGGCCATTAGAGTTGTTTTTTTTATTTATTTTCACTTTAATGACAAATAATTTTTACTTAAATATTTATATGAATTTATATTGGAATGTCTAGTCTTTCTACTGTTTGTACTATTTGTTATATTTGGTATAAAATATTCCCTTATGTACGCTATTGATTCTCCTGACTCTAGTTTCATGTCTTTGGGGATCATGAACTCCCATCTGGCCATGCCACAGATTTCTGTGTCTACCCAATTTGGGGTCGATTGGTTTTGTTCAAGACAAAATGTTATCAGGGGAGGATGGATCCAAACTGACATTTGTTTTTATAGTTACCATTGTTATTTGGAGATGTATATTTAGATTGATACAGATTTTCAAGACATCAGGGGTTGTTTTGGAATGATAATCATGAACTCCTGCTCATTCTGACCTTCGGGTGTCCATGGGACGTCTGATATAATTAGTGCCTTTGGTTCTTATTGAATATTTGGTGTTGGGATACGAAAATGTGAGTCGGAATAATGGTCATTATGATCTTACAAGTCCATACCAGCCATGTTGAGCTAGGGAATTGTCCTAAGAAGGCTCTCCATGTTGGTTTTTTGTTTGACATATGGCTTCCAACCATATAGTCCAGTCACCCAACAACACTAGTTCTATTTTTTGACCTCTTAGTCTTTTCTCGAATTATGAATTACATGTTGAATATCCTTGTATGAAAAATGTTAAAATGGGATTTAATGGAATTATTAGGTGTCTAAAAGGGTAAAATAGGTTTTCAAAATATTATATAATAATTTTATTGTAATATTGTGTTTTGTGAATAACATATTTTGAATAAAGTGAAAATGATTTAACGATATTGGGGTTTCCCTAATCCAAACATGTAGTTTGTTGAAATGAAATGTTTGGAAATCATGGATTATTTTAAAGTGAGTCTGGAATTTGTTTTAAATGGGTTGTTTTGGGATATATGAAATTGTTTCAATATGATGAATTGGTTTTAGAAATTGGTTTTTAGTTGTTAGTGTTTTCTAGAAAGTTTTTTGGCCGTTGTGGTTATCAGATTAAAATAAGAGACCATTCTGAATTTTTTGAAATGGTAAAGGGTTATGGGGAAAATGTTTTTGTTTTAGATGTTATATTAAATTAAATCGATTGGGGTTTTAATAAAATGGTTGTTAGTGAAGTGTGGGATGTTTTATAAAACATAAAAAATGTTTTTCACATGGTGATTAGTGTTCCGTTGGATGAATCATGACATCAACAATGATGTAGTTTTGATTTTTTTACTTTGGTGTTTTTATAGGGTCTTACATGCAAGGTTTTGTATATATATCGATGGATGGAGAAAATTTCATGGTGGTTGGGTGCCCGAGTTTTCATGGAATAGATCATGTGATTGAGACATGATGAATCACCATTGTTGAATGTGAGAATCCAACATGTTACTTTTTTTCCAAAGTCTATTGAGCTAAAAAAATAATGGCATTAGTTTATAAACCAATGTTTATGTGGCTAGTTTTTTCTATGTTTTAAAAGTATTGTTAATTTATTATTATTCCTAGTTATCTAGATGTTATACTCATGTTGTGTCTTGAGATGGGTTCTTATTGTATTGGTCTTTGAGAAATGTTCAGTAGGTTAATAAAGATGTGATGGATGATGTGATGTGGCCACTGATGGTTCTCCATTGGAATGATTTAAAAATGATAAACCTAAGGATTCATTATAGTTTTTAAATACACCTTTTTAAAATATGTCTTAGAATATTTTTAGTAATAGATAGCTATTTGGGATATATTTATTGTGCCTTCCCATTATGGTGTTTATATTTGTTGGGGCAGTTCTAATCAGTGAGGTTGATGTGTTTCTCTATGTTTCTTATCAATTCAGCTCCACATTTAGAGTGAGAGAAAATATTGTTTTGTATAACCAAGTTCATTTTTAGGGTAAAGGTGTATTTTTTAAGTAATATAGTTTCATGGTGACTCTTATTATATTATTTCTTCCTTGGAGTGTTATGTGGAACCATGTTGAACTAAGGGAAGGATTTCATGTTTGGGATTAGTAACTGCTGACTGTGAGGTGGTAGATGCTTCAACCCTTATATTTCCAACCATATGACTTAGAGTGAATCTGTTGTGTAGTTATGAATCATGATGATGTGGGTATCCTAGAAATATTTGACCCTCTACCAATATAGTGAGGCTATTATAGTGTAGTTTTTATTATTTCATGTCACTATGAATTTCTTCTTGTCACAAATAGTGTGGTGGAATTACCCCTCAAATAGTGCATGTGATTATGCCTTCATAGATGTGGGATCTATTTAATTCTATGTATGGACCACCTATGTGAATCTTGTGTGGTAATTGTTATATATTTTCATAGGTTGAGAGTGTTGGGTAGTAATCAGTTGTGGTTTTAGTGGCCCAATGATTAGGTTACATTCCCTCCATGTCCCAAGTGGTAGGGGTTTGGATTAATGGATAGAGTGTTGGACCACTTCTATCCCCCTCTATTTGGGAGTTGTGGTCTAAATATTCGTATTATATTCTTCTTAACATGGTTAGGTAGGTTTTAGTGGGAGAATTTTAGAGGGATTTCGTGGGATAGTCTCATTTATAGTTCATTTTGGATTCCTGTTGGGTCATTGATCATTGGTTCTTAATGGTGGGGCAAACAACCATAGGTCCCTTAGAGTTTCCACCTTATAATTTTTAAAGTGGAAGTTGTTTCTTAATTGTGGGGACTGTATTCTGGAAACCACTAGAATATATGGTTTTTTTGATTTCTAATTAGTATTTATTATCTTTGGGTTTATTTCCATAAGTCCCAACAATTTGGTTATTGGTTTTTTTGTGTAGTTAGTTACTCGATCATTCGATTGATTCTCAGGAAGTGATTGGGATTTTGAATTTTGGTTTAGATAATATAATTAATATCCAATAATTTTGTATGAGGTGTCATTGGATTTAGAGGCTGGATGACAATGATAAGGATTCATTAGGTTTTGATCAATAAGTTGGAATGTGTTTTGGCTTTCTGTGGGTAGAAAGATTTAATGGGGGGGAGAATTTTCACACCCGAGTTTTTTCATTTCAGGGTGTTAATCTAGTTTATTGGAAATGCATATACCTTTCATCAGTTTTGGGTGTGAAAATAATGATTTTTAAACTACCATATTTTCCTAATCATCCTACCATTGGTGCTATTTATCTTGATTAAGAGTTTTAGAATACAATTTTGGTTACATTATGATTTAGGTCAACCATGATCTCATTTGAAAATTAAAATAAATAAAATTCTTATTTTTATAACTCTATCACTTTTCTATGATTTTTCAGTCATTCGACTTCTCAAATATCTTCCAATTACCTATTCAGACAACCATAAACTTTTGGATGCCCTTAGTAATTCATAATAATGGTGGATTTTTGTTATTAATTCATGTATTGGTCTAACACATGAGCACATTTTTAGTTTTTTAAAAATAATTTGTTTTGTTTATATCATATTCAATTTTTATTTTTTTGTGATTCCACCTCTAACATGATCCTTGTAACATATATGCATCCCCAAATTTCCATTATCACTCTTTTGATCTCATAATAATTATATAATAGGGAATAATGTCTCAAGGATTCTTAAATCATCCATATTTTGTATGGTAATTTGTTTCTTGTTATGAATCATGTGTTTTCTCTTTTCCCCACAAATAATAATTCCCTAAATTTTCCAAACCTAAGGATCTTATCCATTATGTAACAATATATTCCCTTTCCTCATAAGTATTAGATCTATGGGATGATGATGTGTTATCTCGTTTACAAGTGACGGTCACAATATATCTAGACTGTTTGGAACCACAATGAGTGATATAGAGTGTGATCTTTTTTTTCACTATGGATTTGATATAGGATATCCATTTAATATTAAATTATCATTTCAGGTTAATCATTTTTTTTTCACCTAATACATAAGTTTACTATTGTTTTTTAGGCATTGGATAATTTTCTTTGGGAGAAACAACTGTAATTTAAGCCATGTTTTCTGAAAAGTAGTTTAGTTTTCTTATAAACATGTACTCCAATTGATTACCTAAATGATGTATTATCTTATTCACATATTTAATGGTATTTTTAACATTTTTAAGTATCTTGAATAAAATTATGTCCTCTAAATGGTATTTCATCAATTTTTATGTGTTTAAAATATGTTGTTTGTTTAAAAGTGCAGGCCATGTTTACCGTTATTTGACCGTTTGGCCTTTATGTGCTTAGTGTGATTTAAAATGATTTTTTTGGATTTATAAATATTTTTTAATAATGAAAATGGTATTTTTGGTTCATTTTAGGCCTTCCAATAGTAGTTTAGGTTTTATAAACGAATTTGGTTTTTTAGGTAAATGTACTTTGGCTCTAGTTCCCTAAAAATGGCCAGCTTGGCATCCTTATAAAAATAGTCATTATTTGGATGTGTAAACTATATGAATTATTGTATTTATGAATGTTTTTTTTCCATAAAACATGTGTATACACAACTGTATTAAAATATAAATTTTTTAACTTGTGAGAATGATTATTTTTATAAATTCTTAATGGCTAATTTGGCATTTTTCTTGTAAAAATTGTTACCTAGTGTATTTCATTTGTATCATTTAGATTCCTATTCTAGTGAATGAAATTTATTTATAAATTCTTTTTGGGGCTTTCAAATACAGTTTGATATGGTATTTGTGTGATTTTGGCCATAAAAGATCCTTTTTAATGGATTTTAGGAGAAATGTATCGTTATAATTAATGAAATTGTTTTATGAATATTTATTTGGTTTATTGATCCGTCAAGGAAATATGAGACATGTGTTGGATTGTTTGATGTGTTTATGATTTTTAAGTGTAATATTTCTGAGAAAATTTAATTTTAAATATGTTTAACCTATTTGTTAACAAAAGGGGAAACCCAAGATATCTAGTGGGAGGATGTTTATTTCTATGCAAGTTATCCAAAGGGTTTTTATCCCTATTTCATGTAGCATGTTTGATGATGAAAACACTAAATAATATATGATGATGGTTTTTTACGAGACCAGTAGGTTAGTTATGATTATCCTACTAGTGGATCATGTACACAAGTATGAGTATATTTTATGGTTACTTTTACATTGAGATATGAGGTACCTGTGGCCCATAATGAACTAGTGTCTAGGGTTGTTCCCATGACTATTTCTAATGGGCTATTTTGTACTCACCATTGTTATATAGTGTGTTTTGTTGGTAAATTCAGAAATGTTTTTATTTTATTTATAATATTACATTATTCAAATTACCCATCTTGAAAACTGTTTTCATTTCGATGTTGTATCTCTATGAAAATGGTTACGAGTATTTCAAATTTATAAAATCATATAAGAATTATACATTAGAATCATTATAGAATGGTATATTTTTTTGTAAAATATACTTTTATATATTTTATTTAAAAAATGAAAACGGTTTTCTTTTTTTAAAGAATTTAATTGGGAAGAGATTATCGGGATAACCAACTGAGTTTTAAAACTCATGCCAATAATCCTCTTCAATTTTGAGCGCTTGTTTAGGTTTCAACTTGTTTTTGATCACCTTAAGTGACATGTGATCATTGTTTTGAAGGGTGAACAGTGGGGTCACATGGATTTTAGGATTGGATGGTTGAATTTTTGGTTTATTTGTTTTTTCATGTTCTTGTACTAATAATGATCAGTTAAATTTTTATATTAATGCATATATGGATGTTTGTTCTTTCTGTTATTTAATATATTTGTTATATTTGAGATAAATAGTTCCCTTGTGTACTCTATTTGTTCCCTTAGCACTACATTCCAGCTATTTGAGATTGGGAACGCCCTTCGGGCCATGGCATTGATTGGTTCAGGTTCCTGTTTTGAGTTTGACTTGGGTCGGTTCATGAAAAGGTCCATACAATGTATCTGGAAAAGGTACCTCAAACTTGGAGAACTGAGAATCATGAGTTCCTCACTATCCATGATAGCAATACATTCATTTCTATCGAAATACTAGCTCATAACCATCAGAGGAAGACAAGATAGAAAGCATGGATAATCTTCAATAAAGAAACATATCCAAAATTCCTACTGAAACCAAAGCACAAAAATTCCAAATAGTCTCAAAGAAAACCTAAGTTCAAAATAGTCATTAAACATGAAAATTCATTTCCATATAAATGCTGCTTCAAATGATCATCTGGAATAATCACATTCATAGAATTGAAAACAAGGAGAAGTCATTACAAAGTTATTGAGTTGAAAAAATGTATGGATTTTTCAAGAAGTCCCCCACTATATTGATGAATATTATTTTTCAATTTTTATGGTAGTTCTCACTAGACATATAACCATTTTTATATTTAGGGAAATCTAATTTATCATGTTCTTTGATCCAATAGTCCAATTCATTCGAGAAGATCAAATTCTCATCAATTTGAAAAGCATCCCTCAATATGGGATCATCATTGTCAATAATATTCCCTGATTTATCATTGGTCATGTTACTATCAATTGAGGGTTAAAATTCAATGAAATACCCTAGAAAACCATCTACATGTTGAATGAGAACTACGATTTTATATTGATTCCATTTGGTTTTAAAAATTACCCTAATATCTTCGTAAATATAATGAATAGATAATTTATATATTTCCTTGATCCATTTTTGGTTTAATTAAAAAATGATATTATTATATATTAAATAACGATTTATGTGAAAATAATATCACATTTTCATTTTTCCATAATTCATATTTATGGGTAAGATATATTAAAAAATTTCCCTATCTAGATTTCGGATACGAAATATTTCAATTTTGGGTTATATAATCTCAATCAAGGATATATCGATGGATCCATTAAAAATTATTTTATTTAATATTTTATTAAACCTAATACGGTGACTAATATCCATATTTTTATTGGTTGGGGTGTTTATTCTCAACATTTTTTAATGAATTTGTCACTGTTATCAAATCAAATCACAACGTTAACTTAAAAGGGTCTCGATTAATTGAATAGATGTATGTGAAGATAAATTAATGGAAATGAAGTGAATATTAGTTAATAAACCTATGCTCACACTACCCTATACTAGATAAGGGTTTTTTATCTATACTTATTCATTAATTAAGGGGCTACGATGTTTCCACATGTAGAATGATATTATGATAGATTAGGATTCATTAAAATTGAAGGTTCACGAGAAACAATACCCAAAACATAACCTGCTGATAAAATTGATAATATTTTCATTAATGATATAGAGGAAATATATTTATAGAGGAATATGAGACATATATACTAATAAAAGTGTTTAATGAATATATTTAATAAAAAATATTTTAATATTCTATTTATAATACAGATAACGTCGATTAAATATTATGATTTCACAATACATTACCATCATAGGAAACAAAACCTTATGTTCGGTTCATTGATTCAACACGATCCTTCTATCTTATCAATGATGAAGATCAAAAAAATGATCAAATATTTGTCAATTTTCAACGACTGTACCATGTTATATTAAAGTAACCGGATAAATATAATGATTCACAAATTAATATTCAACCATATATCCATGTGAATATTGATGAGGTGTTTGATGAGGATGGGTAACTATAAAATAATGTTAAAATTTTTTCATAGTCCAACCATGATTATGATGGAATGACAAGGATAGAGAAACATGTATGAGACCCATCAATACTAGATTTAGAGCAGATTTTAGATGACTCTAACAGTTCATCATTATCTTTTCACGTGAAATGTAAAAACATAAACATTGATATGGAAGATTATTTTTCAAGGGACAACATGAAGAGACATATTTTATAGTATATATCTTAGTTTTTGATAGAGAATAAATTTATGTTTAATTTAATGAATTCAAAGTGTATATTAGAACTATAATCCATAATAGAATGAAAATTGGAAAAAATCTCCTCATATTTTGATATCGGGATCCCCCAAACTTATAAAGGCTATAATGAAATATAAGTTTTTATTGAACAAAATATGAAGTTAGAAATATTTATTTATATATGATGAGATTTATATCTTGTTCAATATTTTTTTAGTGAAGGATCTTTAAATGTTTCATACAGTATCACATTATATTATATATTTGATTATGATTCGTGATTGACCACAAAATTATAGTTAAGAGATCGTCAATTTTTACATACAGAGTTGTTCTTCAGTACTAAATATCATCCACATAAACATGCATAATCTATGGGAACCATTCATTCTCGATAGGATATGTTAAGATCATGTTTAATTTACTTAAATGGTGGTAGGGATCGACACCTTCCTTGTACAGAATATTATCATAAAAACAGATTTCACTCATGCATTCAGTTAGAACCTTATGTAGAACCCTGTTGAAAAAAGTCTACATCTCTAATGTTCTATGATAAATATGATGAAATAAGGATTTTAATATTAGATTGATTAAATTAAATGGATGAATAGGACAAATATATTCACTAGAAAAACAAGGAAACTCAAAGATGAAAGAAAAGTTATTATAAAATACATCAATGTAATTTGGATTCCAAAAATAGAGAGGGGTTATTCCAATATATTTCTCCATGGAAGAAGATTATTAGATTCATAAATAAGGGAAAACTAATCCAAATGTATGTGGGTCCCTTGAATATTTTTTATTCAGTAAAGATGTTAGATTTTTTATTGTGAATCCCCATGAACCTCTCTCAAGTTAATGATGTATTAAATGTATCCCAAATGGGGACCATTAATCCTATTTTATAATATTTACTCAACTCAAAGGATGTTCCAATCGATAATGATTATTCAAATACAAAAAAACAAGAATAAATCTTGTATCAAGGAGATAATGTTTTTCAAAAAAATGTTTCTCAGAAGGTTAACTTTTTATGGATGAATTAAAAATATAGAAAAGATATAAGGGAACGTGAGGATGTGGTAAAATATATAAATAACAATATATTTGTATTTGAGGGGATGAATTTTGAGGGTAAAATTCATATTATGGGTGTATAATGTAACAACATATGATTCCCAATTAAAATAAATAGAATGTATTTGATATTTTTATTTAAACATAACATTGAGTCTAAATAAACATTATTATAATATAACATTATATCCTTGATGATAAATTTGTGGGTTTGAATATAATTAACCACAATATGATACATATTAATAAATATTTTAAATAGAGAAAATTTATTGATTAAGGAATACAAAACATCTACTTGATTTTCAGTAAAGTTATTTTATTCATAAAAAATAGGGGTTCTTAAAAAAATTAAGATTGTATATTTTGGGCATATAAAGTAAAAAATTTATTAAAATTTTTGTCTTTTTATTTATAGAAAATTACTTATTTTTTATATCATAGTCTGAAATTTATCTCAACATGAAATTATGGGAGTTTTTTAAAATGATAAAATTTTATGTAAATAGTAAAGAATTATGACTTTCTAAAAAACCTTATTTATATTAAATTATTTGCAATGAACTGCTTTATTTTTAATTTACATTATTATTTCATTACATCCTTTTGATTAAAAATTAAACACCTAACATCATTCAATTAAATATTATTTTAAATTTTTCTATAAAATTTTTTATCTATAAATGAAATCTTCTAAAAGATTGTTCTTTTTCAGACTTTATATTTTTCTTTTAATGGTAATATCTACGTTACATAAAAATATAATTTTATAAAATGGAATCCATATTTTATTTAATTGTGAATTTTTTTTAATGAGGCATATTTTTTCGGTCCTAGTGAATAATAAAAACAATGTAATTTTGTTTTAACATCTATTATAAAATAGATTTTTCTGGGAGTGGGGTTGTCAAAACAAGAGTTAAGGGTAATTTTTAGACATAAACGTATATAAATCCTATTTAATTGGTCTATAGAAAAAGTTAATTATATTATCATTTAATAAATTATTATTCTAAATGAGTAACATAATGAAGACCACACTTATAGTTTAATATTTTATGTAATTTAATGTGATTTTATTTAATAAATTTAAAAATGTTACCTTCTCTCCATGTTGTTACTATATTTTAGGAATAAATATATGGACCAAACCATAAAACATATCCTAATATTGATTTCATTCAGTAATTCACATTTAGTATCATTTCTGAATTATAGTTTATGATAATTAGTTCATATCTATTATATTACATCTCAAAAATAACCAAGTAGACCCATATATTTTATCCAATTTTTTAACAATAATAAAACTCATTAAATATAACCGAAATTTCTTTCTTTAAATAAATATTCTTTAATTATTCTTTTCTCTAACCCTTCTATATACCCTGTGGAAAACATTACAAAAACATGGGATTAAAATATAAAGCTTAGTAAGGATTATAGAATAAGGAAATAAAACATTAGTCCACCAATCAATACAAATAAATGAACCCATAATTTTCAATGATAAAACATAATCACTTTAACATACTTCATGAAAAAATATTATTTATGAATAAATCACAGATATCATAAACCATAATGGTAACTTTTGGCATCAATAACATTCTTACATTGTTCATTTCAATTCTATATAGGTAGTTGCGTTTGGAATACCCATCATAGTATATTCCCAAAATCTATTATGAGAAACATTAAAATATACCTCCATCATGTTACCCAATGCATTGGAGAGCTATCTTGGGATCACCATCTGTTTGTTTTTTGGAACAACCCATATATGTAAACAATACCCAAGAACCATATCATATTAATAACACACAAAAAACATAAATAAAAGAAAATATTTCTATATTATAATCACAATATATCATTTCTATATATTGAAATAATAAATATTTCAAAAAAAATTAATACCAAAAAATTTAAAAAGTTTATATGGTATTTATTTTCCTTTTAAAAACATTATGACTTCTTAAGGATGCCAAATTTCAAATAAATCTCACAATTATAGAAAGGTTGTTGTCACCATGTACGTTAAAAGGAAACATTCTTTTTTAGTTTAGTAAAACTATTAATTGAAAAAATATTTTTTTTGAATGAAATTAAATTTAAAAGGGTTTTATACACCATATAAAATAATGTCGTGTATAAATCAAAATATTCCTCATTGAAAGGAGATTGAGATAAATTCTAATACATTGAGTCTGACTCATCATATATATTCATTATTCTTAAAAGATAATAAAAATAAGTAAATTTATACTTGAATAAAAACCTTTTTCATGTTTATTATCCATTCTATATCACTTATTACAAAATTATTTATGTTAATATTGGTCGTTTTGTTGATATTCGATACTTGAGTCAAAAAATTAACTTGTTATAATTACAAATTGTCCATGTGGTAAAAAGTCCATTATCTCAATAATTATACTCATGATTTAACACTCATATATATCTAGTATATATATACGTTGATCCATTATATATGTATTTATAATAGTCAATGCAATTTGGAGATATGAAATGAAATGCATCATTCATGTAGACGGTAGGACGTACATACGCAAAAACGATACATTCATTTCTTATTCAAATTTAAAGGAATGAAAAATAAATTATACATAGGTATATTATAATTATAGTACAATTCAATATTTTATATGAATTACATAACTTCATTAATTACATATTTTATATGTTTCATGTATGTCTTGAATGAGTCATATCACTTTGAGGGGGAGGTAGTCCGCACATCCTAAAATGAAATAATCACATTTACACATTATGGAAATCATAAAGGTATGATGTAAATGAAAAATTAATAATAAGAGACAATATGAATAAAATATATATCAAATATAAATATAGTTCCATAATAATGGCCACCATGAAAGGTGGTAGAGGAAAATTGATCAATCATCGCTTCATGAGGCCGTAGCACGTTGTAAATAGAAACTGTATGCTCGTATCCATTAGATGAAGGTGTGTGTAAGTGTAGTAAAAATAAATCTCATTAAAACATAATTATATATTTAAGATACTTTTTTTATAAAATAATGTAACAAATATAGTTTAGGTGGTTGGGGAAGGAAAATAAATGGAAAACCCATGAAAGAATACATTACCTAAAATCAGTTAACTCCTTTTGATTTAAGATAAAAGGACTTCTAGAATTGTTTTATGTCCAAGGTGAGGCTTATAGAAGTAATATGGGGATTTTTTGAGCTTATTTGGGAAGATTTTGGATGATAAAAGGGTCTTGATAGGTGTGAGTAAGGGTTAGAGTTGATGCCCATTTATATGAGGGGGAAGAGGATCTTTAGGATTATATTGAAATATTATTATATAATAAATTATATTTATTTTCAAATGTTCAAAATGTCATTTATTTTGATGATAATATGTTTTGGGTCGAAGAATTCTCATCCAATAGGTTTTACACAGGTATAGGTCACTATGATAACCTTATCATTTAGCATTAACCATTAGTTCACAAATTTAACTCTTACAATGTCGTCTTTTATATTCATACTTTATAGTTAATGTAGTAACTATAAAATTCCCATAGAACAAAAAGTGATTAATTAATGACATTTTAAACATTATCTAATTCATATGGCCAATATATAGATTTTTATGACTATTATATGATTTAATAAAATAGAATTTGTTTTAAAAACGCAATTATGTCTATTTTTTAAACTATACATTTCACAACTTTTTAAAAATATATATAAACATGATTCATTATATAAGCCTCCATTAATTAAAATATAACAATTAATAGTTTTCCCTAAAATTTTAGGATTGCATAAAAAATTTATAAATAAATTTATTTTAATATTTATAATCACATATATTTAAATCATTCATTAATAAGGGACATGTTTATGTTATATTTTTAGTAAAAGGATATGATTATATTATATTTTTCAATAACATATATTAATTCTTATAAATTGTCATTTTCACATTAAAGAGGGTCACTGGGGTCACAAAATTTACCCAAGTATTCCCATGGGAGTAAATTTCTCATAAAATAGTATTAGTACATGTTTTTGGGTAGTATAATATTATTATAAAATTGATATATACCCTTATTTACGTGATTTACCATTTAACCACAATAAATAATATTATTACTGAAGTTATTATTAATAATGTCTAAAAATAAATGGTAGTTTTTTACATAATTTGGACATAATAATTCCAAATACTGAATCCATTTCTCCATATTCAAAATACAATACTTTCACAAATAAATATAAATTTAATTCCTATTGTCAAAACCAAATAGCGTGTTTTTAAGAAGTAAAAACTACCAAAAAGATTGACTTGTGTTTATGTTCAATTTCAAGGTGATATTACATCTATTGAAAAAAATTGGATTAAATTATAAAAATATAATCCAAATACAATTTAAACCAAATTAAATGGACAATTTAACAATATAAATAAATTAAATGAAAAGAAATATTGGACTTCAATTGAAGTTGTTTTCACCGTTCATTAAAAAACAAACTTTATAGGTAAATAGAAAAAATTTACCCAAAGTAATTTTTTATGTCCCACTTACAAAAAAGAAGTTTAATTTTAAAAATAGAACATATAAAATTGAGAAAAAAATTAAAAAGGGTTCTCCAACAAAAAGATGTAAAACTACCAATTAAAAATATTAGAGTATTTATGCATAAAATTAGATTCATTCCCATTTTAAGCTTCTAATTTTTATTGGGTAAATGTAAACCCATTTAACAAACATGTTAAATCATAATATGGTTAGTTATATCAAGTCCTACTAATTCAAAGGCTATGAATTATCTACCATTTAAAATAATAATAATATTATATTATTATTATTATTTTTGTTTGACTCAGACTTGTGTGAAATACGATCTTGGAGAAACCCATTGTTCCATGCCGGGTACGCAATAAAACATAGAATCCTATTTAAATTAAGATTAATATTTTATTCACAAATATTAAAGAATATTAAAATATCATATTCTTTATTTACCCATGGTGTTACATCCCCCCCGTTGGAAATTACATCCTCCCAATAATATTCACTTATCCTATGAGTGGGGGTATTTATCCCTCATATAATTATATGATTCCCATGTTTCCTCTTTAACCATATTATTTTTCAACAAAACATTTACATGTTGAATTAATTTATTCTTCCACACTTACTATATTCGGTCAAGAAACAGGACTGGTTGTTCCTCATAAAAAGATTACCCTCCAATTGAACTACCTCTAGAATCAAAATAGGAAATGGATCAGGTATATATTTTAATAAATATTGAATCATTAAAACAATTGTGTACCTGGGATAAATGTGGAGTTATATCCACTTTTTAGACAAAAGATCCAACATTCTCTAGGATTTTAGAAGTTCCAATGAATCTCAGACTTAATAATCCTTTTTTTACCAAAACACATTTCACATTACCATGGAGAAACTTCGATACAAAGAAGATCACCTACCTCAAATGAAAGATACTTCCTATAGTTATTTGCATAAAATTGTCGCATTCTCAATTCTATTCTCATGTGCTTATGAATCAACTGAAATTATATGGCCATCTCTTCTAACAATTCAGGTCCAATCAACATCTTTTCACTTAATTCTTCCCAAAAACGATGGAGTTCAACACCATGATTCATACAATTCATCAAAAATGGAAACCTATATACAGGAATGAAATCTGTTATTTATAAAAGATCAACCAAATAATGTTTTTAGTCCCAAATTACATATTGTACAATTGAAAAATCATATGGCATATCTTCCAATGTCTGAATTTTTTATTCTGATTTTCCTTCTGATTGAGAATGAAAAACTGTACTAAAATGAAATTTAGCTCTCAATTACTTCTGAAATACATTTAAAAAGACTGATGTGAACCTGGGATCATGATAATATACAATGGAGAGGGGAAATCCATGTAACCTAACTATGAAATTAATATACATTTGAGAAATATGATCTAGAGATAGAGAATATCGAATATGAAAAAAAATGAGCAGACTTAAGAAATCAATCAATAATAACACAAATTGATTCATTAAATAAAGATGTATTTGGTAATCCTACTATGAAATACATGGAATAATTTCTCCATTATTACTTTGTCATTGGAAAAGGATGAAGTATCCCTTTTGGAAACTTCAATTCTTCATTAACTTGTTTAAAAGTTATGCACTTCACAAAAAAGTGAGCAATATCTCTTTTCATTCCATCCCACCAAAAATACTCCCAATAATTACTATACATTTTAGTAGTGACATGATGTACTAAAAACATGGAACTATTATCATCACATAACATATCTTTTTTAAACTATAAATAACATGCAACACATTATCATTTTCCAAACATCAAAAAACAGCCTTTATCAATGTTAATTTTAGGTAACATACCCTCTGGATCAAATTCTACCATTTTTGACAAATAACTACATTATTTTTTTCCTTTCATAATTTTGTCTAATATAGATAATTTCACTACCACTAGAAACAAAATAGTATAATTCCATGCACCAAAATAATCCAATCCAAAATTTCTCAAATTTAAAACCAAGTAATCTCATTCCAAAGATAGAATTTTTAATGTAAATTTACCCTTTCAACTCAAAGCTTCATCCACTTTATTTTCCATTCTCGGATGGTAATGGATCATGAAATTATAATATTTGATTAATTATAGCAATATCCTCTATCTTAGGTTTAATTATTTCTAAGTGAATACATACTTCAAACTCATGTGATCAGTATATATTTCTCACTTAACTCCCTAAAATTGATGCCTCCAATTTTTTATAGAAAAAACAATAGAAGCTGATTACAAACCACGTGTAGGGTAATTTATCTCATGAGGATTCAACTAATAATGAGAATAAGAAATTACTTAATTATTATGCACAAAGTCATAGTAATTTCCTTTAAACAATGAATCACTAAAGAAAACAAATTCACTATTTCTATAAGGAAGTTCCAAAACTAGAGCATTCACTAATATTCTTTTCAATTATTGAAAACACTCATCACGTTATTTTGTTCAGATGTACATAAACCCTTTTCAAGTTATCATAGTCAGTGGGCTATATAACTGTGCAAAATTATCAATAATCCTTCATGAATAATATGCTAATCCAAAAAAACTACAAATCACGGTTATATTTGGGGATCATTGCTATTATTTAGAAAATTTAATTTTAGAAGGATCAATAGTTATTCCATATTTAGAAACAATGTGACCATGGAATGAAATTAGTTGTAACCAAAACACACCACTGATGAATTTTCAATACAATTTCGTTTCTATACTTTTTTTCAAGAAAAACCTTAAATGGCATACCTAATCTGATTTTATTACAGAATATACCAAAATATCATCATCAAACAAAACCAGAATTATATCTAAGAACACATAGTAAATTATATACATATGATCCATGATTATAGAAGGTTCATTAGTTAACCCAAAATGCATAAATATAAATTCATAAAGGCCATATCTAGTATCAAATGATTTATACAAAATGTCTACTTCCTTTACTTTAACCTGATGGTTCAACAACCTCAAGTTAATATTCAAAAAATACAGAGCTACCTAAAGCTAACTATAAAAATCATCGATATGAGGAAAGGGATACTTGTTCTTATTTGTTATATTATTTAGGGCAATATAATAAACTCAATGTCTTATTTAACCATCATTCTTTTTAATATAAAATACAAGAGCACCCATAGTGATGCACTATGTCGAATGAAACCATTATCTAATAACTCTTTCAATTGATATTTTAACTATAAACGTTCAATTATATCCATTAGATAAGGGGTTATAGATATAGTATCAACATCATGAAACATGTCTTATGTACATCTACCTTCCTGATCAGTTATTATTCCAAAAAAACTCATTATAAAAATCATAAACACGCCCATTAACCAATGGTACATCATTAATCTGAAAAGTTTGTTTGTTTTCAACAATATGTGCAAGTTAACATTCATTTCCACCTTTTACAAGTTTATCAGCTTCTTGATTTGTCATCAAAATTAAGGGTTCAATATTTCACACAAACTGAAATTCATTTTGAAAAGAAACTTCTTTAGCTATGCAGTCAATCTTAGCATGATAAACTGAAAGCTAATCCATACCCAAAATAGCATCAAGCTCTAGAAGAAGAAAAATAATGAGGTTTACAGAGAGATTATTTCTATACACAAGGGATGGATTTTTATTATAAATATTTTTTGTCTCAACATATTCTCCATATGATTTTATCAAAATTTAATGATTCATATATTGAGATGGAATTCCAAATTTACTAGAAAATTTCTCAAAAATGAAAGAATGTGATAACCCTGAATCAAAAAACACATTAGCATAATCTAAATAAATAAATTGTCTTACCTTCCACTACTTCAATTTATGGCCCAAAATCTACTAAACTAATAGTAAAGGATTTGACCACCCCTTTATACTTGTATTATGGCTAGTAAAACCCTATGATTTCATAGTATGATATCTCTTTAATGTAATTCAATTGCTTTCTATACATGGAATACCGAGTTTGAGCACACCACAACTTACATAACTAGCAATTTAAAAAGTTGTTATGAATATAATTAACTACATTTTGAATACATCATACAATATTTACACCCATATTATATGTTTCTTAGGTATAATATACGAAAAAATTCAATTTATAAGATAAAAGATTTATTTTTCAAAAAATGAAAATTTACCACCTCTTAATGGAGAACCTTTATAAATTCCATATTTTACCCTTTTATGTATTGAATTTGAAAAATTAAACTCATTATTTTTAATAAGTACATAATAATTTAGTTTTGGTAATTTTTTTTTTTTCTGATCACATTCATATTTTGATGAATAGTGAAATATACTAAATATTAATTGATTTTTTTTTAAAAAAAAATAATTTATAGTATTAAATTATATATTTGAATGGATTTTAAGTATAATTAGAATATATTTTTATCATTTAATTATATCTTTTTCATTTGATGTAATTTCACATTTAAAATGGATACAAACACATATCAATCATTTGATAGTTTTTACTACTTCTAAACCCGGTTTCTGGTTTTGACAATGTGAATAAATTTGAAATTAATTAATTAAAATTATATAATTTCAATTTGGTAAAATAGATATCATTTTTGAATTTGGAATTTAAAAATTAAATTTGGCAGAATTTTTGTTATTTTTCTAAAAACATTCAATTTTTGATGAAAATTGAAAAACACTACATTATATTTTTAAAACCCACTTTTTATTTAAATATTATTTTTTTTAGTTAAATTTATTTTATGAAAAAATATTTACATAATACCTATATTATTCCTATTTAATTTATTGGTCTAATTTTATAAAAACATTGGAAATATAAAATTTTATTAATCTTTTTAATGTCATTTACCCACATTCTATGAAAATTTTCAAATTTGTGTAAAACGTAATTTTACCACAACTATATATTGAATTTAGATAATATAAGAGATACAATTTAAATAATTATGTACATTGTGGTTGAATATGATGAAAATAATTTTTCATGAATAGTAACATTTAATTTTTTGACCACAGTTAAAAGTCAATTGGGAAATTAATGGTGAAAATGATATTATAATATCACTATCAAATGAACTAATTCAATTTGATAGGAGTTTTTCTTCCAAATATAACTTTAGGACAATAATATGATGCTTGAGATCTACTTGGATTATATTTGGACATTTATTGTCTTATATTTAAAGAAGACTTAAAAATGATAAAATCAAATTTGAATAACTAAAACATTTTTAATATAGGGTTATACATAAGATAAATTCATATATAAATATTAATTATAAATAAAAAAATATTTCATACATCATGGTATATTATGTATAATTTTTATACATTAAATAATGAAATTTAATTATGACATATTGATGATGTAGTACTTACCTTATCAATGAAATATTAAAATAATTGATGTTATAAATATGAAAATAAATTTAAATTGAAACTTTTGATAACATACATGAATATTAAAGTTAAATAAGACATGATATGGTTTATTCAATTTATGATTTTTGATGAAATCCTATTTTTTATGACTTTCAAAAAAACCAAATACTAAATTTTGTCAAAATAGACATAAATATTTTTTTACAAATAATACAACTTTATAAAATGATATTATACTTTAAAAATAAAAAATCAGGAAAAAGGGCTTATATAATGTTAAATTTGTCATTGATGAACCTCTTGAGGATATCATGGAAATTTATAGTTATTTTATTAAGCATATAGTGTTAGAATACTAGAATATATAAAAGGGTTTTCTATTTAACAATGGGTTAAATCTAAATGATAAGGTTCACATAGTCACCTAAACTAGTCTAAAACCATTTGGTTGAGAGAATTTAGACTCGTACACACTGTGGCCTCGAAATAAATCCATTTGGATATATTAGAAACCCAAAATTATATTATAATAAAATAATATTTCAATATTATCCTAATGTGCCCCCCACCTCTCTTATAAAATGGTACATCCCCTTATCAAAATTTCACACCACCAGAGCCATTTGGAATGGCTAAAACCTATTCAAATATCCTCCCATCTACCCTCAATTCATCTTATAGAAATTTCATTGATCAGAAAGCCAGCCTAAGGAGCCCTTTTTTCTAATCAAAACGAAGCACCCAAAGAAGAGGTAATTATTTCATCACCTCTATCAATGTTATTTTTTTTTCACTTCCATTTTATTTTTAGTTTCCATTCCAAAATAAAAAAATCCAATTCCTTATATATATTTATATTTTATTATAAATATGGTCGAAATTTATTAATTATTTCATCCATCCTATTAATGAAAAATTCACCATACGTTCGTACATATGGGTTACCGTCTCCATGTCAGGGTGTAGTTTGTTATTCAACACTTTATTATTTGGATTGTATAATAATGAGTATAATTTAAGTTAAAAATAAATATAAGATTTTAATGATTCTGAATAAATAATATACCATGCTGTTATAGAAAATTTCACCAGCAATGGAATGATATCGTCACTCATGTGTACGTATGACTTACCGTCTCCACTACGTGATGAGATTAATTTTCACGTTCACCATTCAACGATGATTATAAAAATATTTATTATTAATATATATTTAATATATGACATAAAAATTCTACCAGATATATATATTTATATGTATGTATATATATACATGTATATATCTCATTCACTTACTTTCGTTCAATACGATATAAAAATGGAAACATCGTTTATGCGTATGTACGGCCTACCATCTCCATGAACAATGTTTGAAATTTCCTATATATATTATACATATTTCTATTCTGAATATATATGATTCAAAAATAATTTTTTATATTCTATAAGCAATTAAATCATGATATAAGTGATAGTATTAATAATAACAAGTTATAACATGTACGATAAAGTAAGTGATTATTACCCGAAATGTTATTTTGACAAGGAAATTATTATCAAATGGGTAGTATAATGTCATATATGATTCATGTATGATATCATAAATATGAATTTTTTTTGGAATAATTTAATAACAAACTATGGTCACTATACATGAGGTTAAATGTACCCTCAACCAAAGGAATGTCCAAGGTAAGGGTGAATTTCTCAATCTCATTATTATCAAAGATTATTTATGTGTAAGTATTTTTGGAAAATATTTATAACCCATATCCATGTATCATAAAAATGTTTTTAAAATGAATCTTTCAAGGTTTTATGGAAGTTTATCTTTAACTAAAATGTTAATTACATTCAGAACATTAAAATTGTCATGGGACACTTTGATTTAAAAATCTTTTTTAAATGATTTCTTTTATATATTGTGTATCTTTTAAATGATTTCAAGAAAAAGGATATTTTTCTAAAAGTGATTTTCTGCTCATTTTCAACTACGTGAACATCCTTCAATGTATATTATTTTTTATTGTGTTTTATTTATAAAAATTTAATATTCTATATTGTATTAATTGAGTTTTGATTTGTTTGAATGTGGATGCGCTATTTTTATATCATTCATAGTTTATGGTCAAGGTATTGATGTTTCATATTTTAGTTTTTATATGCAAGATTATGTTATGATTCACTCTTTTCAAATGAGGAATTCTCTGGAAATAGTAAGTGACGAGTGGTGCTGACTGTATCTCTTCGATGAATTGGTAGGTCCCATGAGACAAATTATTTTCTTGGCATAAGGCCTTGAGAAAAAATTATTTTTGCCTTAGCATGATGCCTTGACTATGTGGTTATGATGTCTGACATTATGCATTCCCTCATCATGAAATTAGTTTTTACATGTGATTATTCAACTAGTATAGTATCCATGTGCATGTTTATATGCAAATTATTAGTTTATTTTTGTATTATTATTTTCATGTTTATTTTTAAAAGAATTTGGTTTTTATTAAACATCATTCCTTAATAGTTTATAGATTCTGATAAATTATTTACCCTTACTGAGCATCTGAGCTCACACCATTCTTATGTATTATGTTCTCAGGATTCCATGAAGTGTATTATGATTGATATGTAGCGTTAATCTAGGGGAATAATGGGGATGTGAATGGATTATTTATGTTTTGTTTTATGTTTGAATGTGTAATGGAATTTTTATGTATGTAAACTATTTTCCATGAGAGAAAAATGGATTTGTCATTCGAGATTGATTCCTAGTAATCAATATAATTTATTAAAATAATTAATCGGTTCTAGGCTTCTGGGGTCTGGTTGTTATAGTTGGTATCATAGGAATATTATAAGTAACCATGGAAATTATATTTATATAAACTATGATTAGGAGAACATTATCCTAGTATATATTATAAGTATTAGTGTAGAAGAACATCAAAAAATAATGGTAATGTAATTATTATGGAGTTTTTCCAAACAATAAATCCCGGTTTTGATACTAAAAGTGGATGTGGTACTGTAACAGATGTACCAAGGAGTGAAAACACCAACAAGGTATTTCGAGCAAGACCCGAGGTATCCTAGTACACGAAAATGGGCCTTACAGTGCACCTGGTATGACACTCCTGGGGGATATGCTTAAGATAATTCACATTTTATTCAAAAACCATTATGAAGGATTTGTGAGTAAATATGTCAGCAAAGAAACCATAATTATGATTATGATACTAGATGCGTGAAAATATTTTATTAATGTTGGGAATTTTTCATGTTTTTTTATTATTAAAAATGATATGATCTATCCAAGTGTATTTCATGAATTAAAAACGACGCCTATTAGAAGGAACGAGAACACCAACAATACACATGTTCCCATGAGTTATAAGGATAATATTTTATGGTCTAAAGACATCATTTATATGGAAAATATTCTCCCATGTATTCTCATCATATGAAGAAATAGTATAATGTGTTAATAATATAAGTAATGAATTGACTGAGTCCTATGAAATTGAAGGTAATAAAGGGAAGAAAATGATGGTAGAAAAAAAATATAGATAAAGGGAAGAGGGTAAATTTGGATTCTCCCACATCTCATAACTATAGAAAAAATCAACAAGGTTAATGCTTGAAGAGTATGAGAGTTTTTTATAAATGAGGAAAAAGTGACACCATGTTTGTGATTGAAATGGGAATAAATAGGATTCAACTGTACAATGCATTATCTACAAGGAGTTGGGATTATACGTGAATCAATGTCCCAATCATCAGAGTATACCCAAAATGATTCTATTAGATAGTAATCATGTTATGATACTACTGGAGTTGAAGAGGAATGATTAGTGATCTTATTTTGTTATTAAAGAATTGTTTCATTTGAGTATTGTATTAATGATATACATGTTATAAGAATTATAGAGTATATAAGGATTGTACTGTAGTAATATTTCCTTATGGATTTGAGATTGTGTGGATCCAAGAAGAGTGGCCCAATAGTAGCTTAAAAGTTTTGGAAAATGTATGGTATATAAGAAGATAAACCTTAAAATAGTCATTAGGCAGAGGTATTGATTTTGGAATAAGAGATAACTGAGTAGGATAATGTATATTGGATATTATTGACTACCATAGAAGTAATTAATGGTTTGTTTATTTCTACATTGTTGGAGATTACAACATTTTGGGATTTAAGGACTATCTCTAGTATTCTATGTTTTACATAAGGAATAATAAAGTACATAAATATTAAAATATGTTTTTCTAGTAATTCAATTTATTAACATGTTTTATGAGAATACATGATTAAGGTCTTTACATGAAAGTAATTTTACCATCTTAATTAATATTGGACGATGTGTTTGGATAGAAGTATTTTGGAGAAGTCCAAAGGTTAGGATATATTAAGATGGAAATTGGATAATATTTTTTAAGGTTAAAAAAATTCTTAATATTATTTTTAATTATTATAGAAAAGACAACCCGGAGGTCGGGCAACAACCCATCGCGTGCGGGAAGGCCGCTAGACTTGAACGTGCAATTGAAGGGCGATAAGGGTACATCGCCTAACAATGGCCTACATGATGTCATAATTTTTATAATGTAGTTTTTTTTGAATTGTCTGACAGATGAATTTTAAATTATTTTTTTGGAACTCTATACAATTAGTTAAAATAGAATATTTTTCTGTTCTATTATATTTTGTAAAGAAATATTATTTTGTTGTAGAAATTATATAATAGATGGAACCCTACATGAAAAGTATTCTATTTTTATTATTTGATGAGTAAAATAATTCCTAAAAAGTTGGGAAAGGATCTCAAAACCAAAAAATTAGGTATACTAATACCTTTTTTGTTGACCTGTTGATATTTTAAATCATCATAGATTTTTTTTCCATTAAAGCCATTAATTATCCATTAATTATTCACTTGTTTGTGATTGATGATGTCAAATACTCCTTATGTGGGTTTTCAAGAAATTTATTTTCTATTTTCAACATTTTAATTTTTAAGAATAATTTTAAATTGAGAGGTAACAATTTATATAAGTAGGGGAGAATGTAACACCCTAATATTTCATAATATGTCATCTCTTTAATGTAATTCAATAGCAAGCGCTATACGCAACACCAAAATCAATCGCACCACAACTTTCCAAAATAGCTATTCAATAAGCGATTATTAATAGTATTAACTACATTTTGAATACTCCATATAATTTTCACATCAATATTATGTGTTTACTAGACATAATATAAAACCAATTTCATTTTTTCAGATAAAATAAGTATTTTTCAAAAAATGAAATTTTACCACTTGTTAATGGAGAACCCTTTTTAAATTCAATAT
Source organism: Viscum album (assembly GCA_963277665.1). Lineage (NCBI taxonomy): Eukaryota > Viridiplantae > Streptophyta > Magnoliopsida > Santalales > Viscaceae > Viscum > Viscum album. The sequence continues at coordinate 1,774,752,577 of OY728152.1, forward strand.
TTTAAAATTTCATATATTCAATTTGAAAAAATAAAGATCTTCCTATGAGTAAGGACATAAAATTTTTTGTGGGTAATTTTTTTGTGTTTTTCTGATAACTTTTATGTTTTGATGAATAATGAAAGATAAAATATTTTAATTGAAAACAACTTTTACAATAGAAATAATTTATAGAATTAAATTATAATTTTGAATGGTTTTGATGTATAATTATATTATATTTTAATCATTTAATCCAATGATCGTTATATGAAAAAATTTCACATTTAAATTTGACATAAACACATATCAATCTTTTGATATGTTTTACTTCTCAAAAAACTGCTTTCTGGTTTAAACAAAGGAAATTAATTTTAAATTAATTAATGAAATTATATGATTTGAATTTGGTAAAATAGAAATCATTTTTTAATTTTAATATAAAAAATATATTTGGGTGTATTTTTGTTATTTTTCTAAAAACATTCATTTTTTTGATGAATAGTAAAAACACTATGTTGTTGTTTAAAAAAAATTATTTAAATAAAAATTATATTTGTTTAAATTTATTTTAAAATAAAAATATATAAAAAATAAATATATTAGTCCAATGTAATTAATTGAAGTAATTTTATAATAAGAGTAGATGTATAAAATTTTATTCAACATTTTAACAACTTTTATCCAACTTCTACGAACATTTGAAAATTTGCATAATAAGTAATTTTACATCTTCTGTGAATTTAATTTTAAAAATAAAAGAGACTCAGTTAACATCAATAATTTTAAAGTGGATATATATGATTATTTTTTGGTTAATAGTAACATTTGATGTTTATTTACCACGATTAAAAGTAAATAGGGTAATTAAAGGTAAAATTGAAATTATAATTACCCTAACACATGTCCTAATTCTATTAGATATGTGTTTTTCAAAAAAACAACATTCGAACAAAAATATGATCTTTTTTGATCCACATGGATTAGATTAGGCCATTTATTATATTTTATTTAAAGAAGAGCTAAATGTTTTAAATTCAAATTTAACGAACTAAAACATTTTAAATAATGGGTTATGAATTAGATAAATTAAAATATAAATATTCATTAGAAAGAAGAAAATATTTCCAACATCATGGTTTCTTATTTTTTAATTTTTTTTACATTAAATAATTTAATTTATTTATGACAAAATGATGATGCAGTAATTACCTTATTAAAGAAAGATTAAAATATTTGATCTAATAAATATTAAAAAAATTTATATTGATACTTTTGATTCCATACAAGAATATTATATTTTAATATGAAATGATAGGGTTGATTCAAGGTATTAGTTTTTGAAGAAATCATGTAGTTATGAATTTACCAAAAACCAAATACTAAATAGTGTCAAAATTGACATAAATATGTTTTAAAAAAAATTCTATGTTATAAATTGAAATAATATTCCTAAAAATATACTATTCAGCCAATTTACTTAAATAATGTATGATATGTCACTAATCCACCACTTTAGTTTCTCGGGGAATTTTTTAATATTTTTAGTATCCATATATTGTAAGTATACATGAAGACCTAGTAAGAGTAAAATTATTTTACAAAGGGTTAAATATAAATGATAAGGTAAATATGTGATCTAAACATATCTAACACCAATGAGTTGACATTATTTCAACCCTTTACTAAATTTTCCTTGATATAAATCAATTTGGAGCCATTATAATCCAATAATTATTTTATAATAAAATATTATTTCAAGCTTTTCCTAATGTGCCTCTCACCTCAATAATAAAACAGTACTTCCCCTTCTATTAATTTCCCACATTATTTTTTTTAAAAGCTAAACCCTGCTTTAATATCCTCCCATATACCATAAATTAAACATAGAGGCCTTACATGGATCATAATTCCAACCTATGGAGCCCTTTTGTTCAAATCAAAAGGAAGCACCTGAAGAAGAGATAATTATTTCATCACCTATTTCAAAGATCTTTTCTTCTTCCACTTATGCTTTTTTGTTGTTTCCATAATAAATTAATAACTATTGTACCTAGTACATACATAGATTTTATTATACATATGTTAAATCTATATTCATTATTCTATCCATCATACGAATTACAAAGTAACCATACAAGCATACGGATGGGTTACCGTCTTCACGTCTTGGTGTAGATTTGTTATTTAGAACTTCATTATTTGGATGCGTTTAACAATTATGTTAATTTTGGTAAACAATAAATATAATATATTAATGATTATATATATATACCATCCAATTACATATAATTTCACCATTAGTAGAATGATTTTTTCACTCGTGCATATGTACGGATTACTGTATCCACTACACGATGAGATTCATTTCCATGTTCACCATTCAATAATAATTATAAAAATATATATTATTAATAGGTATGTAATATACAAAATAATAATGCTACTGGATATATATATATATTACATATATATCTTATTCTTTAAATCCAATTGAATAAAATAATAAAACAAAAACAGCGTTAATGAGTATGTACGACCTATCGTCTCAATAAATAGTCTTTTACATTTCATTTAAATATATAGAATACATATTTATATTCTGAATATATATGATACATAAATAATATTTTATATTCTAGATGAAATTAAATCAATATATATGTGATACGATCAATAATAACAAGTTAAAACACATACGATAAAGAAAGAGATTATTACCCAAAATATTATTTTAACATGGAAATTATAATTAAATGGGTAGTATAAAGTCAAAATTGAATAATTAATGATATCATAATTATGAATGTAGTTCTTGTATAATTTAATAATATACTATGGTTATTATATAATGTTTAAGCATACCCTCGACCAACGTAAAGTGCAAGGTAAGGGTTAATTATTCAATGTCATAATTATCAGAGATTGATTATGTGTATTTATTTATTGAGACATATTTATCATCTGTGTACATGTTTCATAAAAAAAAATAGGAATATTTTAAGGTTTATGGAAAGGTATCTTTTACTAGATCTTCAGTTTAAATGGTTTAAATATTAATTTTTAAAAATATAATTAATTAATTTGTATAAATTCAAATTGATTTTAATGATTTATTTTCATGGGAATGATTGTTTTAAAATGTTAATTACATTAAAAAGATTCCACATTGTATGTAACACTTTGGTTCGAAAATAATTTTTATATGATTTCCATTATATATTGTGTAACTTTTAAATGATTTCATGAAAATGGATATTTATCTCAAAGAGTTTTACTGATAATTTTAAACTATTTCTACATCCTTTATTGTATATTAATCTTGAATTAGGTTGTCTTATTATATTACAATATTCAATAATATATTGATTGTGTTATTATATGTTTTCCTATGGATGTGCTATTTTTATACCATTAATGATTTATGGGTAAGGTATTTATATTTCATAGGAATGTTTTTATGCGAATAATTATTTTATGATTAAACCTTTTCATAAGAGGAAGGCATTGGACTTAGTAAGTGACACGATAGACCCACTATAGCTCCTCAATGCATCGGTAGGTATCATTAGACAAATTTGTGTCTGTGAACAAGGATTTGAATAATATTTAATTTTAGTCTTGGAGTGATTATTTTACAATTTGGGTATAATGTCTGAAATTATGCATTCCCTCATTATGAAATTAGTTATTTCATGTGATAATTTGACAATTAGAATATGCATGTACATATTTATATGGTAATGATTGATTTATTTCTTCCATATTATGTTCATGTTTATTTTTAAAAGGATTTTTTTACAAAAATTTCATTAAATGATTATAGATTCCACAAAATTCTTTATCCTTACTCAGCATCTCATCTCACCCCTTTCTTATGTTTTTTTCAATCATACCAATAAGTGTATTATGATTTAAATACAGGGTTAATATAGGGGAATAATAGCTTTCTAAAAGGTTTATTTATGTTTTGTTTTATGTTTTAATGTATAATGTAACATTCATGTATGTAATCTATTTTCCAAGACTTCTAAACTGATCGGTTATTTAGGACGTGATTTCTTGTAATCATGCCAACATTTTAAAATAATGCACCAGCTTCGGGCTTATATAGTCATGGTGATACACAACTGATTTCCTTCATATGAGTTCTTAGTTGGGTACTCATTTTCATAATGACCCATTTCATTACACTTATAACATTTTACTATCTGTAAATCATATTTTTTCTTAAGATTACATTAATCTTTTTTAGTGCAATTACGAGCCTTATGTATCATTTTACAACATTAGATTCACATACCAAAATTAAAAATGAATTCCCTATTTTTATTTTTACAATAATATTCAAAAACTCTAAGGTTATGTTTCTTACCATCAGACTATATTAAAGAGTTCATCCCTTTCTTATACCACCTTGACCTATTATTTTGTTGTTTTTCAAATAACACATGATCATTGGAAAACTCCATTTCCACCTTCTCCTCACATCAAACACGTTTTTTATAACTTTTTAAGTCACAAGAAGCTAAATCACTTCAATACTTTGGATTTAATCCAGAGTAAAAACATTATATTTCACTATCATGAACCTGAATGAAATTTGTGGAAAACCTATCCAATCTAGTGAATTTTTCATCCTAACCATCCACTAGGTCATCCTCCTACTTCAATTTTAGTAATTGTTTTTCAATCTTATGTTGAACCCCCCTTAGGAAAATATTTCTCAAGAAACATAACATTGAATTAGTCCCAATCAAGATCATCAATCTCCTCATTATACCTAATATTATTTACCATAAACCACCACTGATAATCTTTACATTCCAAACAGTAAACAACCAGATTAACATTTTGATGTTCTGAAGACACCATGACAACGAAAATATTTTATAGCGCTTTAATCTACCGTTCAACTAGAAGATGGATAGGTGATCCTCTGAATGCTGGGGGATGTTTCCATATGAAATGTTCAACTAATGAAATGTTCCTCTATGGTTAATCTAACTAAACTCATACATGGATCCCACCACCATTTATATCCTGATTTAACTATGCCATCACCGCAACAAATTTTTTAGTTCTAATTCCGACCATATCAGGTTGCTGATTTGGATACTTGTTTTCCTCTTGATGTCATCCCATCATAGATTCCCAGTTTCCTATGCAGAAAACCATTCTGAACATCGATATTTCATAGTAAATCAACATGGTAATCTTACAAATATATATTATTTCAATCTTACTATAAATTAATTTATGAATTTTAATTTAAAAATATCCTAACTCCTAAAGTTATCTAAACATACCTTTGAAACTAACTATAAATCCCATGCATTAAATATTACATAATATTGAGTTAGGAAAATAAATAAAATTAACGATATTTTTATGTTTATATATTTAGATAATTAGGTGATAACTATTATATTACAGCTCAGTAATTACAAATTAGACACTTCAACTCTATCCAGCTTTTTTCATTATAATAAAAATAATTAAATAAAACAATAATTATTTTTTAATATAAATATTTCTGAAATATTCCTTTTTACTACCCTTCCACAGACCCTGTAAAAATATTTCAAAAACATTGGATGATAATAAAATTCTGTATAAAGGATATAAATAAGGAATGAAGCATTAGTCAATTAAAACATAAAAATAAATAAACTCAAACTTTTAAATCATAACACATATTCACTTTAATATACATCATGAAATAATATGATTTATGAATAACACATGGAAATCATTAATTATAAACATAACTTGTGTCATCCATAAAATTCTTACATTGTAGCTTTCACAGCTACTTGGTCAGTAGCATTTAGAATACATGTCCAACTATATTCCATAAATCTCCTAGGAGAAACATTAACGTTTACCACTTTCATGTACCACAATTCATTGGAGAGAGATATTGAGCTCACCCATCCAATGGTTAGTCAAAGAAAAACACATATGTGTAAACAATACTAAATAACCATAACATATTTATAACACATAAATCTAGATTAATCGAAAGATTATATTACCTCATTGAAATCACAATATATCATTTCAAGATATTTACATAATAAATGTTTTATCAAAATTATTTTCTATACCAAAATATTTAAAATGGGTATATGGTAGTTATTTTCTATTTAAAATCATTATGTATTGTTATGGAAACATAATATCAAAAAATACTCATTGTGGGGAAAAGGTTATATTCAACGTGTAAGTTAAAAAGAAACATTATTTTTGTTAACTAGTCAGATTAATTATTGAAAAAATAGTCCCCTTGAATGAAATTATATTTAAAAGGGGTTTATACATCATATAAAATTATTCCATGTATAAATCAAAATAAGCCTCAATGAAAAGAGATTGAGATGAAGTCCCTTACATTAAGCACGAATCGTCGCGTACGTTATATGTTGTTTGGAATAATAAACATAATTTAACTTATCCTTTCTTAATAACATTTTTATTATTTATTATTCCTTTTATATAACTTATTACATAATTATTTAAGTTAATATTGTTCATTTTGTCGATATTGGATACTTGAGTCAGAAATGAACATTTTATAATTAAAAAATGACCACATTGTCGAAAGTCCATTGTCTATAGAATGGTATTCATGATTTAAGCCTCTTATATGTACTGTATATATGTTTTTATGTCCCTTATATATATACATATATTTATAATAGTCTATATCTTTTGGAGAAAGAAATTAAACTCAACGTTCATGGTGATGGTAATCCATACGTACATGTGAACAATACTTTCATTTATTTTTCATATTTAATGTAATGAAAACTAAATGACACTTAGATATATTATAATTCAAGTTTAATATGATATTTTATATATGTTACATATATTCATTAATTATATCATTAATATGTTCCCTTTATGGCATGATCAGGTTATATAACTTAGAGGGGGTGGTAGTCCGTATTTCCTAAATGAAATTATCGTATATACACATTATGTAATTAAAAAAGGTATGTTGTTAATGGAAAATAAAGAGGCATAGAGAAAATATTAATATAATAAATATCTCATATAAATATAGTTCAATAATAATTTCCACTATGATAGGTGGTAGGGGAAAATTGAACAATCATTGTTTTGTGATGTATTAGTTCACCTTACAGAGAAACAGTAAGTTCAAATCCATTAGATTGAGGTGTGTGTAACTATAATTATAATAAATATCATAAAAAATCCTACTATATTTATTATACATGTTATATTATAAAATAATGGCATAAAGGGAGTATAGGGGTTTGGAGAAGAAATATAATGGAAAACCCTTTAGAGGATACATTACCTCAAATCATGTAACTTCTTTTGATTTAAGATAAAAGGATAACATTAATTTTTTCATGCCAGGGTGATTATTCTAGAGGTATTTGAGGTATTTTTGGAGAATACTTATGATGTTTTTGGATGTTAAAAGGGTATTGAGTGGTTTGATTAAGGGTTTGAGGTGATTCTATTTTATAAGAGGGAGAAGGGTCACTTTAAGAAAGTAATAGATTATTATTTTAATAAAAAATTATTTTATATTTAAAATATTCCCAAGGATATTTATATCAAATATAAAATGTTTTTGGGCTGAAAACCACTCAAAAAATATGTTTTAGACAAGTTTTGGTCACAAATTTATCTTTATCATTTAGCTTTCAACCTTAGTTAACTAATTTTACTCTAACCATCTCTTCTATTATATTCATACTATATGGTTAATATGTTTACTATAAAATGAAAATCAAACCAAAAGAGGTTCATTAGATAAATATTCAACATCATATAAATCATTTGGTTGAATCGTAGATTTTTAGAACTATTATATCATTTAATAAAATAATATTTGTTTTAAAAACACATTTATGTCAATTTTTACACTATTCATATCAGGAATTATTACAAATACACCAATACATGATTATTTTAAAAAAACATCATTAATTCAAATATAACATGTCCTAATCATACCTAAATTCTTTATGGCATAAAAAGATTCATAATAAATTTATTTTATCATTTTAAATCACATTTATTTAAATCATTCGTTAATAAAGAAATCACTACATCATCATTGTGTCATTAATAAAACTATTTATGTGATGTATAAAAATTATAAATAAAACACCATGATTTAGGAAATATGTTTATCTTTAAAATAACTATTTATTGTTGATGATATGATCTATATTACCCAATATAAAAAAAATTAGTAAAAGACATGTTTGTGTAATATTTTAATTTACTTTAAATTACTTTCTCTAAAATGTCATTTTCAACTCAAAGTGGTTTCATCGGGTCCCAAAATCAATCCAAGGATATCCATCGTCATTAAAATCTCATACAATAGTTTTTGGACTTGTATTTTTGTAATTAAATATAATTTTAATAATTTTTGACCCCTTATTTACCAGATTTAACCTTTAACCATGGTAAATAAAATAATTACTTATGTAACAGTTAATACTTTATAAAAATAAAATGTACGTATTTACACAATTTTAACCAAATAATTCTAAATTAGGAATCCATTTTTCCAAATTCAAAACCCATAAGTTGCAGAAATTAATTTAATATTAATTCCCTTTATAAAACCCAAAAATCGTGTTTTTAAGGAAAAAAACTACCAAATGATTGACTTGTGTTTATATTCGATTTTGAAATGAAATTATTTCCAATGGACACTATTGGATTAAATGAACAAAATATAACCCAAATACACTTTAAAACCAGTTAAAAGTAAAATATATTGATATATATAAATTAGATGAAAACGAAAGTTTTGACTTATAAAGTAGTATGTATCACTATTCATTAAAAAAATGAACATTATGAGAAAAACACAAAAAATAAACCTAAAGTAAATATTTATGTCGTAATTCTAAATAAGATGTTTTTTTCATTGGAAAATATAAAAGTGACCAAAAAAGATTTAAAAAGTGTTATCAATCATAAGGTGGTAAAACTACCTTTTAAAAATATTAGAGTATTTATTCTAAATATTGTATTCATTATCAATTTAAGCCTCTAAATATTATTTGATAAATGTAAAAACATTTAAAAAACATGTTTATTTATAATATGGTTAGTTCTGTTCATTACCACCATTAAAATTTTTAGGTTTCAACTACCATTTAAAATAATAATAATAATATATTACTATTATTTTCTGAATGAGTCAACCTTGTTTGGAACATAAGATTTTAGATAAACTAATTATTGCATGATAGGTATGCCATAGAACATTGAATCCCCTTAATAGTAAAATTAATATTTAATCAAGAAATATTAATATATATGAAAATGTAAAATTCTTTATTTACTTGGGATTCTACATTATATCTCATCCAATAACTACACTAGTACCATACTAATACACCTTCCCACATCTTAGATGTATTGGGTTGATAATAATAACTCCATTTCAAGGAATTATTTTCTAGGAAAAGGATATCCCTCCATGAAGAGGTATAAATCTTAAAACATCTCATTCAATATTATTTCTTATTCCATATTCTCTAATCATATAATATCCAACATAACATGGTTAATTGAAAATAATAAATATTATTGTATTTTATGATGGTGACATCATTATCTTACTCTATCATTTTCCATAAAATGTGAAATGAGTGTATTTACCTTCTGTATGTATAGACTACTTCCTCCATGTAGCGATATCATTCCAATTCCATCACTTCTTAAAATTAATGACTATTATGATGAAAATTTTCTTTATATCTGATAATTATAAAATAACTAAGGTTTTGTAATGATAAAATATTATTTATCTAGCTTTCATAATTTTTAGTAGAAAATGAAAATGAAATTATTTATTATATACAAGCTACCGACTCCATGGATGTTGTAATTAATTTGTCTTTCTCTATTAATTATGGAAAATTATAAATATTTAAATAGTGAAATTTTATGATATTTATATAATTATTTAAAAAATAATACTATGTGTCAATTATCTATGTAAATGTAATAGAACATCCAAACCAAAACATTTGTGAAGAACGAAATATTATACACTGGGAAATATTGATTTCAATAATGAAATAATAATAAATCTGAAATTTAGTGATATAAGTGGAAAATATATGATACTATATGATTGTAATTAGTTTTTTTATAGAAATTAATAATATTGATTTAATTTTATAGGATCTTAGATATTTTACAAAGAACATCATAAAAGTTATATATGATTTCTATTACAATCACATTTTTCAATGATTTATTATGATTGGATTTTAAATAATGAAATCATTACATATATTTATAAAAACCTTATTTAATTTATAATACTATCTTTATTTCAATATAATACGTTGTTCTATTCATTTTTCTCTCATTAAGCACTTAAGAGACCGAGAGAATTTTATTAATGAAAAATGACATTATTTCAATATTTGGTTATAAATACTTCTTCTTTTATGTATATTATTTTATTAAAATGTTTTTATTTTTTATTATTATCCTGGTAATTTTTGAAATAATTTTTATCCATTTTTAAATTTTCATATTATTTAATAAAAATCATCTTACCTTTTTTAATTATGGTACTGTTGACATTTTATTGAATATATATAAAGTATTTTTTTATATGAATGATAAGAAAAAAAAATTCATATTTAATAAAAAATTCAATTCATTGAAGATTAAATTATAATTATGAAATTTTAATTTCAATGAAAATGTATTCCATAATATTTTGAATGTTTTTTATATAAGTGATTTGAAAATAATAAATACATTTTTTTATGAAATGATCCATTATTATTTTAAATGAAATTTTGAAATATGATTACATACAATGATTTCACATATTATTCACTAGGGATATTATACCATGATTCTACCACATTCATTCAATTTATTTGTAATATCTATTCTGATCAAATATCATTAAAATTGGTTAACTTTTCCACAGGTTATGATATGATGATGTGATACATATTTCTTGATCTTGTGACATACATATGAATGGATTCTGAATATGTAATGGTTGGGAATAAAATTATATATAAATATAATTAATTGGGTGAATATTAATGAGTTTGAGTTGATAGGTATATGTTAGGTCATCCTAACCCAGAATGATGGTATATAGGAGGTTATATGGAGGGAAAAATTTAGTATATGAGAAGTTATTCAACACCTCAATGAGGTAATGTAGTAGGTTATCTCAATAATGAAGTTGATGCATGATGAGTTATTTGAATACTAACAAGTTATTAAACTATATGGGTGTATAGATAACATAATATTTCATTGATTATTGCTATTTCACACTAATTTCCATACATTTTTGATAAGATCATTGGCTAATGTAATTCTATCCAGTATCTTGTTTTTTTCTTTTTTTCATGATTTATTTTTTATAAACATACATGACTTATTTTATCAATCATGATTATGATATATGAATTATAATACTTTGTTATCAAGGGTAAATAAAATATTCTAATTCCATCGATCTTATTTTATACTTAAATAATCATTTATATCTATATTGTTTACCCTTACATACAGTCTTTACTCACCCTTTTATTATATTTATTTTTTCATATGACATGAAGAACAGTTTTATTTTTGATACATCTAATTATAGGTTTGGTTTTGTATAAGTTAATGGTAAATTGTGTTATGTTGTACTTGTTTATATATCCTTGTTTAAAATTAAATTCAACCATTATGATTCATACATTGATTATAATGTTATATATTGAATATTAATCTGATAAAATATAATATTTATGTAGGACTGGTTTGGGTTACTATTTGTTTGGTGGTGTAGTATGAATATGTTGGTTTTAGAGTATGTATATCAGGGTTTTCCACTATAAGGAGAAGTCTGGTAATTGTATTCTATGTAGATAGCTTCACCCTTAGGATAATCACCTATGTATGTGATAGGACATCTCGATGGATTTTATCAAAAGAGTTCCACAATCCCATAGTGTATATGATGGTATATAGGTTATTATAGATCATTGGATGATTTAATTTCACTTATTAGTGATTAAGGAGTCAAATATTGATGTTTTTTATGAAGGAAATATTTAGAGTAAATCAAAATGAAATTTAGGATTTTGAAGGTGTACATTTATGATCATGATCCTCATTTACCCTACTGATTTTGGAGAAATCTACAGGATTATTTTTGGTATCATTAATTCCCCAATACATATTTTCATCCACATTCTAATAGTCCAATAGTGTAAAATATCTAGATCATAAATGACATGTTGTATAGATTTTGTCTTAATTTTTGTGATCTATGGGTGAATAACTCATCCATTTTAAATTTTTCATATAAAAATAATTATCATTTTACAATAAATATATATGCATTTAAATAAATATATGGACGACCTAATAGATCTAATTTTTTGGATATAAGTTAATAGTTTATCTATTATCATAGTAGATTTCTTGTAGAGCAGTACAGATATGGTATAGGTAATTCATGGGTTATTGAAGATAGCATATGATCATTACATGTCCTATCTTAAAGTGTGTTTGAGGAAGAAGATGATTTTAAATTCTAGGAATGTGCTACTAAGATTAAAAAAATTCGGAATAAGGTGTTCAGTATGAGTTTGATTCCATTGTTTATGTCACATGGAATCCTCATTCCCTGTATAGGATTACCTATTGATGTGGTTCATAGATGAGTGCTAAATATCCTATGTTTTTTACAATTAATGTCTAATTTTCTTATATTATAAAATATATTTATTATGATATTATTGGTCTGTTTTGTCATTATACACTATACTTTATTGATTATAAGGAGAATACAATCAAAATAACATAGTAACCAACATATAAAATTATATATTTAGGTGATATAGACTTATTAATGTAAATCACTAATGATAAATAAATAAATAATACCACCATCTATCTCTAGGTATAATGTCCCAGATTGAACATGCCTTCTTCATCATGTGTTGCGGTTTCATTGAGAACATCACAATGATCATGCCAAACCACTAGAATATGGGCACAAAATCCATGGAATCCTTAACTATAGCCTCAAATACATAGGTACCCATCCTATTTTAGTCCAAACATATAGGCTCCAAATCAATGTAAACCAAAACACATATCACCAAGTCTATGACAACTCCAATATTTATCCCCAGGATGTATAGGACCCATATCATAGTCATATAATCATCCAAGATCCAAATCCATGGAATATAAAATCACCATGTTCCATTTCCATGGAAACTCTAATCTGTATAATGATGAATCTAGGGATTTTCTCAATCCAGTCCAATCATAATTTCTCTAAATACGTGGAGGATCCAATCACTGAACTCCATGTCCATGAATCACTCATTAAATAAGATCGTGGTATTAATATCTCCAATCCGTATCTTCACACCTCTAGGGACTGGTCCCATATATGCCTATATATATTATCTCTAAATCCATGGAAGATCTAACAACTACTCTACATGTCAATGGAAGAAAACTTCTACATGTCATGATATAAAACCATGGTATACTTAAAAGTATATTAGGACATATATCATGATATTGCATCTATATAACATCATCCCATTAAAGATGGACCAAAATTTTCCATAACTATGTACATGGAATATTACATATCACATCCATAAGTACTTTACATGGATTGCTCAGTCTTATATTTTCTTCTTAGGTCAATACCCATCACTCAGAGACACCATGTCTTCATGAAGATGTATAATTTCTCTAATAACATAAATCCAAAAAAATTTGTTCCATGATATAATAGTCTTATGTGATGATCCATGACACAAAAATATTGGTATGGTATTATTTGGATAGTCCCATAAATCCACAAACCAAATCCATTAATGGTCTAACGACAAAGGCATCATCACACTTGAAAAAAGGGTCACTCATAACATAGATGTCACAAAAAAACAATATATAAATCATACACAATGTCCCTTATAATGAAAACTTAGTTTAAGTATTTTTAGACCATACTCAACTATATCTTGGAGGATTTTTAATCACCTCTATGTTGAATATGGGTTGGAACATGTTTTTTTGTTTCTATCAAGACATTAAAAATCATTAATGTTTTACAAATATCCAAACAACTGTATTTGTGTTTTTACTTTATTTAAAAAAACTATACCCTCAAAAAGAAATCACGGGATAATACACTAGGTATTTTATGTCTCCTCTATCCCGACCACTCCCTTGATGAGTTTGAAAAAAAAGTAATCATTACAATATATTACTCAACTGTGATGACCTCAACCCCAGAAGCCCGGAGTTTGAGCCTAAAACATGGTGCGTAATTGTTTTTTTAAAAAAACATGGAGACAAAAATTTACAATTTCATTTTATCATAGAAAATATTTTTATTTTAGGTTTTGGAAAACCAAATACCAATAATACATTTCCTCAAAAACATGATAAAATTAATCTTCACATTGCTTTCATCACATAAATGTACTCAAATAATTAGAAATATACTACCCCAGTAAAAACATTCAAATCATAGGGTGAGCATAAGATGCCCGGTAAGGGGTTTTAAAACAATTTAATGAAATTCATTTTTTAAAACAACAACATTTTAAATAGTTGCAAAAATAATTTCCTAAGAGGAGAACAACCTTTCTTGAATAATACCATCAAAAAAATTAAGATGTTACTTTTATACATTTTATAGAAAATCTTTTACAAAATAATTATATGAATTTACTTAAATGTTATAGTTATACCATATAACAGAGTGCACATACATTAAAAACATCAATGAATGATGCATAATCCATAAAATGGTCAAACCAATTTAAAGGTGACATACAATGATGGAAGTATATATTATAACATAAATTAACACTTGAATACAATTAAATAATCAACAATATAATTTTTCACTAGAAACATAAAAATGAAATCATGGATTTATTGAAATAAAATAAGCTTCAGTTATCCAAATTCTGCCAATAGATACAACACATCCCTTATAAAACATGCCAAATACATAGTTTAATATGCCAATGGGATTCATCACCATTATCATAAGAAATGATTTTTAGTGAAATAATAACATGGTTGGTTATATAATATTACATAAACAGGGAATGTAAAATGCTTGACTTTGCCAAGGCCTTACGCCAGGACTATACATAATCATACTTTCCAAGCCTCATTCTAAGAACATACCGGTAAAACCCCAACATAATTAATCTCATGAGAAATAATTTAACCAATAAAATTGTGTGTTGCATGATTCTAGGAGTACCTATCACATCATAACATTCATATTGTGCTATACAATTGTAGGTGTACCTGTCACATATTATAAGTCCAATACAATCCATACTTGTCTTACTATGGCCTTATATTCATAGTGTCCCATACTAAAATGGATACAAACATTTTAAATCCATGAGATATAATTTCATTCTCACATACATATTCATAAATGAAATTAATTATGTAATAAATGTAAAAATGACAAGATTTGTTTGTTTTAGGTTTTGGCTGCATCAGATTTAATAGTGTCATTCATGGAATAAATCAATATGATATTTCACATGCGATAGAACTAGTAAACATAAAATAATGGGTTATCAAATAAAATAATAACTCTTTCATCGAAGCCCTTTCACATTAATGTGATCTATTTCATAGCACAATTTACATGTTTTTAACTTAGAGATTCCTATTATTCTTCTTTAAACGATGCACTATTAATTGAAATATCAAATTGATTAAATCATAAACTATAAAAAATAATGTCATTCCTTGTGGAAAGTTGTAATTCAATGAATGGATGTAATACCATTATTTAATGTGAATTATTCATAATTAATAAAATTTTCTTATGCATGTATATATATTTATGCTTAAACATGAAGATAATTATACAACTTACTAATATATCTTATACCATTTAAAACATAATTATACATTATTTATATACATATATGATTATATGTGGATTTGAAAATTATATTAAACCATATATAATTGCAATGTGTTTTCTTGGAATTTTCATAACCCAAAAAAATGATTTAATAAATCCTTAAAAAAATTCACATTTCAAAAACATTATTTGGTCAATAAAATAGGTTTTTTGATGAATGAATTGAGATTATAATTAAAAACTATATGTAAATATACATATAACTGTATATACCAATATATGTTTATATAGTCTTATTAAATTAAACAATGTTAAATA
This sequence comes from Viscum album, assembly GCA_963277665.1. Classification (NCBI taxonomy): domain Eukaryota; kingdom Viridiplantae; phylum Streptophyta; class Magnoliopsida; order Santalales; family Viscaceae; genus Viscum; species Viscum album. Next base: position 1,774,768,802 of record OY728152.1, read on the forward strand.
ATTAATTGATTTATATGAAATCAAATACATCATTCAAGTACATATATTCAGCATTAAAAAACCATAAAAACTGAATAGGTTTATATATACATTACAGTTTATATACGTTGTAAAAATTATTGGCATATGGAAAACAACCCAAAAAATAACCTTTAAATCATTATGTGCATCAAAACACTAATTAATTCATGAAAAAAACCATTTAAAATATCTGAATTAGATTGGGGTGAGAATTTATGTAATGTTGTATGCATATATAATAAAAATTTTATATAAGGGTTTTCAGGAAGAAATCATAGCAAAATAACCACTTAGATGTTCAACATGCATTAAGAAATATATAAAAAATCAAAAGATCCCCATTCTATAATCATAAAAACAAATTGGTTTGTTAGATAAAAAATCATATATACGTATATAAGTTTATATATATATGGTTTAAACAAACACAAAACAAGATTAACACTTACATGTGTTGTACACTTCAATACATCAGTTTAACAATTATCATAATATTTAGAAAACCCAAAACGAGAGAAGATTGGATGATATATAAAATTTTATACATTTAAATATGTATATATATATATATATATAACTGTGAACCAAGAAACTTGATAAAATTGGTTTCATATTGAAATTGAAGCATAATAATCCTCTAATTGGCTTCAAGAGGGCGATAGAGTCTGGTAGTGGACGTTGGGGAGTTGAGGAGAAGAAACTGGGTAGAGTTATATCTGTAATAGGGTCTATATAATCTCTATATGTATATATATTATTCTAAATGATTCATATATTAAATATGAACAAATACCAATGAAAATAGTCTTAAACAAATTTTTTCTGACACCATACATAAATTAAACCTAAAACCAATCAGTGATAAATAAATATATATATATATATATAATATTTGTGGAAACTTAAATAGAAAACCAAAGAAAATAAAATAAATAATAAAAATAATAATGACTATTAAAGGGCACACTGGTTGAGACCACATCCTAGATGCGAGGAGAGTGACGGAGTATCTCAGTAGATGAAACATGAAAGGAAGAGATTAAAATAGTGGGTCGACAAAAATGTTTAGTGCAGGGATGTTAAAGAAGTGGGGAGAAAACATTGAATTTATCAGATGATATAAATCAAATGTGGCCAACTAGACAACTATGATGAGTTACATAGTTTTAAAAAATGAACGGAGAGGTTAAATTAAATCCCAGATTGATTGGATGTTTTTTTATAATTCTCCAGTTATAAAAAAGGAGGGATGGATGCGATCAACCACGTAATTGTATTAGATAGTTGTGGATTGATCCTATGTTTTTAAATAGAAGGGCCACTAAGACCAATTGAGTCCACGATCAAACGGCTAAAGAAAATATAGAGGAAAGGGTTGTGATAATAGGATTCAATCTGAAGACCATATCGTGAGGTCCAGATATCACATGGGGAGATCGAATGGTTGATATTTTATCTTTACTAAAAAACTCATAGAACATAGAAATAGAGGAGATTTTGTGGCGGCCTTATAAGACACTAGATCCCATCCATCGATCAACTGGATCTCTTCCCCATCTCCAGTATCGCCTCATACCTGTTAAACCCTACAGGCGCAATCCTGTTCCCACTCTCTACCGTCGTTCCCCACCACATGGTGGTGCCACATTTCTTGTCCCATGTGTCCCTATGGGAATTATCTCCGAAATTGTAGGCTTGTCTTGGCTGAGGGGCTAAGGACAGAATTCTTACATCTTAAGGAGTGGTTTGAGATTCCTTCTCTGGGTATCGAGATAGATGGCCAAAGGGAAGCATAGTTGTTTATATAACAATTGATTAAAATAGTTCAAAAACAAAATATACTATATAACAAAATTTTAAACCAATGTTATCAAAAATAAAGTATTCAAAATTAATTTCCCTTAACTCAAAAAATTTCATTAATTTTATTAGTTTAAAACATGATTTCAACTTCATTTTAATCATTGATACATTAAAATAATAAATACATCATATAAATTATACAATGTATAATATTTAATTATCAAGAGCATTTTAAAACATGAAATCAAATATAAATAATTATTTTGGTATAAAAATAAATATGTATCCACCTCTTCAAATTTATTGTATTAAATAGTTCGTACAATTCCTTTTATTTTCATTAAAACACAAAAGCCATGATTTCAAATTCATTTTAGGTTTTAAAACATCATACAATCAAAATCATAAAAATATTTCAATTTTAAAAAATGATCAAGGATTTAAATTTAAATAATTTTAAAACATTCAAATTTCTAATATACATAAAGAATTATAATTCAAAAAATAATACAAATATATATAATACCCAGCAGTTATATGATTTTTTGGTCGTTACAAAAACCAATGTTCATAAAAGGACCAAAACAACTATTAATAGTAACATAGGCCTTATAAATAGGTTCTTTGGTATTTTATAAAATAGAAACAACATGGTGATGATGGTTCTCCTTATTCCCTTGATGATCAGTGTAGTATTTGTTGTTCTTTGCCTTCTATTTTTCATCCTGACAGACCCGAAAGACTTATACTATTTTCTCCGTCTGTTTGTGGTGTTTAGGATTATTTATTTTATTATGATAGGTCTCTTAGTAGGCATTATAGATTATTGAGGTTCTATTGTCCTTATGAAAATGTAAGGATTTTAGTATTATTATTGATAAAAACATTACTTATGTTTTATTTTGAATGTATTTTATTTTAGAAGAACCATAGATAAAAAAACATAATAATAATGAAAATATTGTTATTACAAATTAAATTCATTTAGAGTTTTACAATATCACCCCCTTAAAAAAATTGCGTCAACAAAATTCTATTTGTACCCATAAAAATTGGCCTTCTTCCATCCACTGTGTTGTTTCTTCAAAAGTACCACTAGTATCAGCAATATCCATAGTTTTTTATTATACAAATTCCTAGTACAGTTTCAAAACTCTTGATTTCTCAGGTTCATATGAAACATGAGTATCTTGGGTCATACTCATGTAGAAATCTATAGTGTCTCATAAGTGAGGCCTTTGTGGTGGGAAGTAGGGAGAAATCATCAAGGACTTCATGTCTTTAGAAAGAACGAAAGTACTCGACCTAATCAAATTTAATGTCTCGTTTATATGACTGTAGTAAAAGATATGACACATATATGTTGTGTGTAGGTCATCCACTCTTGTATATTAATGGAAATATCATAGGGATAAAATCCTTCAGCAAGGGTAAAAGTTTTAAAGAGACCATCAATGTACATCCCCCAACGTGTATAGGATGGAAATTGTGCATGCATCATGAATAAATAATCAAAGAATGATCCTTGATAAATATTATATATATAAGGATAATTAGATATGCGGTATATATGTTTTCATTTAAAAATAATATTTTCAAAGGACTCATATTCTTCTAGGAACGACTTTGGAATTATGGTCTCTAAAACTTTCGTGGGAAGATACAAAATGGTTTCTAGTGATCCTTTACCTACCATATGAAAATTTTAAGAAATAATTACTCTTAACAATGAATAAATAAATATTTAGTTTCATTATATATTTATAAATTTCTCTATACCAATCCATAGATACCAACTGTGAGGACCCCAACCATAAAATCTTGGTTTTAGTGCCTCAAATATTGTGTTTAATTTTTTTATAAAAACATTTAGATAATAGTTACACATCCCATTTTTTTAGAGAGTATCTTTTCAGTTTAGGTTCTGGAAAACTAGATAAAATGGATAAATTTCATCGAAAACATGACAAAGGTATTCTTCATATTGATTCCATCGCATAGAAGTACTCAAATCATGATAAATCAACTAACCATGTATGAAATTTAAAAAAGTAGGGTGAGTATAAGAATCACCAATAAGGGGTATTAAAATAATTTATAAAAATTCTATATAAAACAAATACCTTTGAAATAGTTAAAAAACATTTTCTTAATAGTAAAATTGTAACAACCCACATATTAATATAATATTAAATTTTCAAATATATTAATATTTATAAATAAGATATTAATTTTATGTTAAGGAGTACACTTTTTATTAAAGAATACTCAACAAGAAACTATGTGTTTCATTGAAATCTTACGTTACACGCATCTTTGAGTTATACCTATAAAATAATAAAATTATATCATTATTTTAAATGGTAGTTGACCCATAGACATTTTATTGGTAGGAATGATTAGAACTAACTTCAATATGATTATTAAATTTTATTACATTTATTATATAAATCTTAGAGGCTTAAAATAAGAATTAATCTAATTTTAAGCATTACATATTCTAATATTTTTAAAGGCTCGACTGACCGCCTTTTGTTGTAAAATATTTATAAAAATAGATATTAATTATTTTATATATTAAATTTAGAAAAATAAAATTCTTATATAGAAGTGGAACATCAAAATTTTCATTTGATGAAATTTTGTTATTTTTCAGATAAATATGATTTTTAATAAATAATGAAAAATAATGCCATTTAATTCAAAACGACATTTTCATCTAATTTATTTATATAGTTATATTTTATTATTAATTGGTTTTAATGTATAATCATATTATATTTTTATCATTTAATCCAATGATGGTCATTATATGTAATCTAACATTTAAATGGGAAATAAACACATGTCAATATTATGATTGTTATTATTTTATTAAAACCAACTTTTAGTCTGGACCACAAGAATTAATCTTAAATTAATTAGTCTAAAATTTGTGTTTTGAATTTAGAGAAATGGATTCCATATTAGAAATCAGGTGGTCCTAATTTTTTAAATAGGTTCATTTTATTTTTTGGAAATTATGAATTGTAACTTCCATTATTATTATTGTTACCATGGTTAAAGGGTATATTAGATAAATAAGGATTAAAAAATAATATTATAATATTAAAAAACTACCCCAAAACCTATCCTAATCCTATTGGATGATATATTTCTGACCATGGGAATACATTGGTCGATTTTGGGACCCCTTGGAGCCATATTGATGTGAAAATGACTTCTTATAAGAATAAAGTTAATGTAATGAAAAATATAACATAAATATCTATAATTTGCTAAAACCATTATATGGGGATATATAAATGAAATATTGTACTATAAATAGTCAGTATAGAGGTAAAAACATTTCTTAAATCATGGTGTTTTCTTTATAATTTTTAGAAATCAAATAAATAATTTTATTTATGACACAGTAATGATGTAGTGATTCCATTATTAATGAATGATTTAAATAAATTCAATTATAAATATTAGAATAAATTTGTTTTGAATAATTTAATGAAATGAAAGAATTTTATTGTTTATTTTGAGTTGTTATATTTTTATTAATTATGTTTTTTTAGAATGAACAAAGTTGTTATGGATTTTTAAAAAGTCGTGGTATGAATAGTATAAAAATCGGCATAAAATAGTTTTTTAAAACAAATATTATTTTATTAAATGATATAATAGTCCTAAAAACCTAATACAAAACAAAATGACATAAAAAATGATTACAATATTGTTAATTAATCACTTGATATTCTATTTTTGATTTAATGTACCTATATTAACCATATAGTATAAATATACAAGAAGAGATGGTAGGAGTTAAATTAGTTACCTAAGGATTAAATCTAAAATATATAGTTAAATTTCTGACATAGAATTTTCTGAAACCTATTTGTTGATTGGATTTAAACCTAACAGAATTTTATATTTGAAATAAATTAATTTGGGTCTTTTGGAAATAGAAAATCCTTTTATAATAAAACAATACTTCCTCCCTCCTATAAAAGGGCATCAGCCCTACCCATTTAATAACACAAACCAAGCCCCTTGGCTTATCCAAACTCGACCCAAAAATTTATCATTCCCCTCTCCCTCCTATAAGCCGTACATTAGGAATAAGGAAATTCATGAGTGCCTTTTTTCTCAAATCAATTGGAGTTACATGTTTTAAGAGGTAGCATATTCCTTAATGGTTTATTCAATTATTTTACTCCATCAATACATATTATATAATTATATTGTGATTAAGAAAAATAATGTATCCTGAATATAATTTGATGTCGTTATGAGATGTATTCTAACTACACTTACATACAACTCTATCTAATGGATATGGACACATGTTTTATGTGAAATGCGAACTACTGCCTCACGATATGATGATTGTTCAATTTTACCCTACCACCTCTCATTGTGGAAATTAGGATGGAAATATATTTATATATGAAATATATTATATTTATATTGTATCTATAATTCTATTTTTTTATTTAAATCATACATTTATGATTTTCAAAATGTGTAGATACGATTATTTTCATTTGAGGAAGAGCGGACTACCGCCCCATCCATGTGATATGACTCATTCATGCCATAAATGGAACATATAAAGAATGATGTTAATTATATTCTTTAACAATTATAAAATATTTAATTATACTCTAACTATAATTTACATCTGTATCATTTTGTTTTAATTCCTTTAAATAAGAAAAACAAATGAAAGTAGCGTTCATGTGTATATACGGCTTACCATCTCCATGAACTGTGAATTTTATTTATTATCTAAAATTTTATGGAATATTATAAATAAATATATATACTAGATATATATGATATTTAAATCTTGAATACTATTCTGTAGATAATGTATATTTGACATCATGGTCCATTTGTAATTATATCATGTTCATTTTGACTCTAGTACCGAATATCAATAAAATAGTGTATATGTATTTAAATAATTATACAATTATTATAACAATATGATAAGTAATATAAAATCAATAATAAAATTGAAAATGGTTCCTAATTAATTAGAAATTATCCATTGTTTATTATTTAGGAATAAAAATAATGAATGAGACTTGTCGAACTCATTATAAGAGAACCTTTCACCCACCTGTTTTAGTCAAAGATATATTTTATGTGATTTCTTTAAATTTCCATTTTCTTATGTTGGGATATATTTTTCTATATCCTTATTGTTGTACATTTTATGTTTATGCGATGAGATACACTTTTCTCTCTCATCAAATCATTTTTTGAATTTCTATGTGATGCTGTTAGGCTGACAAATTTTTGTAAGGGTCTTTCCATCAATATCCATTCATTGAGCCATATTGTGGTTTATAAATGACATTCTTTTATATAGTTCATAATTATATTCTATTTATTTTAATATCATTCAATTTTTTTCAAGAGGAATATTTTGTATTAAGAAGCGTTATACTAAAGGAAAAAATGGAATGTTTCTTTTTAATATACGTGCCGACAATGATATTTCTATTTCCATTTGCATTATTTGATATTTGGAATCCTTAATAGTTCTAAATTATTTTAAAATGAAAATAAATAAAATATAAATTTTCTAAATATTTTTATATAGAAAATGGTTTTAATAATTCCTTGATTATGTCAATATCTTGAAATGATATATTGAGATTCTAATGTGGGCATGTTATCATTAATTTATACTTGTTTTATTTGTTATGAATATGTTATGGTTCTTGGTAATTATTTACATATACGGGTGGTTCCATGATAAACTAAGGGTGGGTGAGCCTGGGATTTCTCTCTAATGCATTGGGTAATGTGATTGAGGAAGACGTTAGTGTTTCTTATAAAAGAATTAAGGAGTATATCGTGATAGGTATTCCAAAAGTAACTCCCTATGTAGATGTGAAAGCTACAATGTATATATGTTATGGATTCAAGATTTCACCATATGGATTTATGATTTTCTATGTGTCATTCATAAATCTTATTATTTTCTAAAGTAAGATTAAGGACATATGTTTTATTATTGAAAAGTATACTTTCATGACTTGTATGTATTGATGGACTATTGTTTTCATTATTTATTTAATATCATTTAGTGATATTGTTGTGATCATACCATGTTTTTAAAATGTTTTTCATATTGTATAATGGTATCAGTAAAGAAGAATTCATGAAGATTTTTATCAAGATAATAATTTTTTTTAATGTATTTTATTGTTGTCAAAACAATTGGGTAGAATAGAAGTGACAACATTTTAATATTTGAGATGCAATGTAATAGATATGGCCTAATTTTCTAAAACACAAATCCTAAACTAATTTTCAATGTGAAATATTGAATAACTCAAGATTATATAATGATTAAGGAAGGGGAAATATAAAAACAACAGTTCAGGAATCATGTAATCTACATTTATCAAAGATAACAGGAAGAAATTTTTAAGAAAATATCTTACACAAGAATTATAGTTATTTACTTATATGTTATAGTTAAAACATATATCATAGTGCACATAAATGTAAAAAAATACATTGAATGATTCATAATACATAAAATGATAAAACCAATTTAAAGTTGGAATCCAAGGATTCAAGTACAAATTAAAACATAAATTAACACTTTTTCAGAATTTCATAAGCAACCATATCATGATATACTTCACACATAAAAATTAAATTCATGGAATTAAAAATATAATATCAAATACAGTTCTCAAAATTATGATAATAGGTTCTAAACTTTCCTTAAAAAACATACAATGTACATACTTCATTATGCCATATGCATTCATCAACATAATCATAAGAAATGATTCTTAGTCAAATAATCTCTTTGTTGGTCATATACTAATACATAATGAGGTTATGTATAATACTAGACATTTTCAAGGCCTTATGACATGATAGTACATAATTTTACTACCAAGGCCTCGTGCCAAGATCATACGAATAAAAACGCAACATAATTCATTTCACGAGACTTACCATCACCCAATCAAAGGGGGCCCTATATAATTTCAGGCACACCCATCCCCTCATGACATTCATATTGAGCTATATAATTCTAGGTTCACTCGTCACATCTTATAAGTCCATTATGCCCCTCATATTTCTTTTTATGGTCATATATTCATAGTGTCTCACACTATAATGGATACTTACATTATTAATGAATGAGAGATAATATCAGTCTTTCATACATATTCATAAATGAATTGAATGAGGAAATTGATGTAAAAATGACTAGATTTGTTAGTTTTAGGTTATGTCTATGTATGATTTAATAGTGACAATCATGGACTAATATGGCATGATTTTGAACATGTGATAATAACTAGTGCACATAAAATTATGGGTTGTCACATTAACTAATAACTATTGAATTAAAGCCCTTTCACATGAATTTGATCCTTTTCATACCACTATTTACATTTTTTGACTATGAGATAAATTTTATTCATTTTTAGATCATGTAACATTAATTGAAATATGAAATTGATTAATACACAAACACAAATAATTACAGTCATTCCTTGTGGAAAATTTAAATTCAAATAATGGATGTAAAACCATTATTCCATGTGAAGTATTCCTAATTAATCATATGTTATTATGAATTTACATATGTTTATACATAAACCTTAAGGAAATTATGCAAATCACTAATATAGATAATTCCATTTAAAAAACATAAGGAGTCATGATTGCAATACATATATGAATATATGTGGGTTTTAAAATTATATAAAACCATATATATACGCAAAGCGTATGCTTGAGATTTTCACAACAAAAATCAATGTTTAAAAATTACTTATAAATATATTAAACTTCAGAAACATTAGTTTATCAATAATATACTTTTTATAAAAACCTAATTAGTATTATAATTAAAACCTATTTGTATATATATACATATATCTGTATATTCAAATATATCATTTTACGGTCCAATTAAACAAACAATGTTGAATACTTACATGATTTATATGAAATCAAGGAAATCATTTATCAAAATATATTTAGATGTTGGAAACCATAAATATGAATAGGTTTATACATACCTAAATCGAATATACAGAAGTTGTAAACATGGTTTTCATATGGAAAACAAACCAAAATAATCCCCTTTTATGCATTGTGTGAATAAAAAATGTAATTAAACCTTCAATAACACCAATTGGAAAATATAAAATAGATTTGTTTTGGATAATATGTAAAGTTGTATAAATATATATAAAAAATTATAAATAAGGTTTCTCATAATGAAATCATAGAAAAATAACCCCTAACTTGTTTAACACACTTTAAGAACTCTGTAAATAAAAACTATGATATGTAGTCGGTAATGATAAAAACTGAATTGGATTGTCATATATATAATATTATATATACATGGTTTATACAAAAAAACAATATTAACCCTTACATGTGTTATAGACTGTAAAACATCAGTTTATCACTCATAATCATAATTAAAAATCCCAAAATGAGTTAGGAAGGGATGATATATAATATTATATACATATATATATAACCATGAAACAAAAAAGTATATAAAGGGGTATGAATATTGAAATTGATGTATAATAATCCTTTATGTGACTTCAAGTGAGAGACAGAGTCCTACAGTCGACATAGGTGAGTTGAGGAGAAAAAATCAAGTAGATTTATCTGTTAAATTAGGGTTTATATAAGTTCCATATGTGTATATTTTATACATAATGATTCATACATAAAATATAATCAATGTTCTAAATAAATGGACAGAAATAGATTAATTTCCACACCCTAGTTAAAATTAAACCGAAAAAATAAGTGATTTTAATATTTATACATATATATATAAATATAGATATTGTTATAATATAAATGCAATGCCACATAAAATAAAATAAATAATAAAAATAAATAAGACCAGAGGAGGGATTATGCATATAAACTATGGGATGTACCCATGGAGAGTTGTGGGGGATCTCAAGAGAAGAAACAAGAAAGTAACAGAAGAAAACTGTGGTTCAATCCACTGGTTGGGCATGATAAAAAAATAGATACGAGGTGAAAACATGGAAAAGATTGGATTGTCGAGATCAAAAGAGGCCAATGAGATGGTTGTAGAGACTTCTGCTAATTAAAAAAATGAATAGAGGATTGTGATTAAATCAGAGATTAATCAGAAAGATTAGGATATTTCTGTGGTAAGAAAAAAAGTATTGATGAATGATATACACCCCAGTATTGGATTAGATGGTCTTGGATTGATCTGAAATTTTTAAACAGATGGGAGACCATGATCAGTTGAATCATCGATTGAATGGATGAAGAAAACTCAGATGAATGTTTTGTGACGGTATAATTCAAACCAGAGATCGAATCGTGCAGTCTAGATCTCACACGATGAGATCGAATGGTTGAGATTTGATCTCTATTAAAAAACCCTTCCCAAATAGAAAAAAGATGATATTTTTAGCCAAACTTATAAGACTCGATCTCCCAGCCATCGATCAATTGGCTCTCTTCCCCCTCCCTAGTACTACCCCTTATAGGTTCTTCCCTACAAGTTGTCTTATTCCCACTCTCTGCCGCTGGGCTTCCCCACACGATGGAACCACCATGTTACCCCTAAGCATCCCTATGGGTGGACTCCCCTTCATGGCTAGTTTCTTCGAGTTGATTGGCCAATGCTTGACAAAAATCTTATTAAGGAGTGGCGCGAGCAGCCTCTCGTGGTTGGATAAGAGGCTGGATTAAGGGTATCATAATTTTTTATATAACTCTTGATTAAAATTATTCAAAAACAAAATAAACCATATAACATCATTTTAAACCAAATTAAGAAAAAAATGAATTTTTTAAATATTTATTTCCATTAAAAAATATTTTAATTAATTTTATTATTCTAAAACATGGTTTGAACTTCTATTTAGACATTTAAAAATTAAAATACACCACACAAAATATAAATTTTACCATGTATATCTTTTAATTATCACATGTATTGTGAAACATGATCTAAAATTTAAATACGTATTTTTGAATCGAAATAAATTTGTATAGTTATATTCAAATTTATTGAAGTAAAAATTATGTAATTTTATTTCAATTTTCATTAATACACATTAGTCATGATTTCAAATTCAATTTATGTCATAATACATTATACCTTCAAAAATTTTAGATAAGTTCAATAATAAAAGCACGTTAAAATAAGTAAATTTAAATCATTTTAAATCATTCAGAGATATTAATAGACTTAAATACATAGAATTCACAAAATAATTAAAATACATATAATACCCAATGAGTATAAACTTTTATTATCGTTATAAAAACTAACAGACACCAAAGGACCACACAGGCTATTAACGATCACAATGTCCTTATAAATAGGTCCATTGGAATTCCATACATTAGAAACTACTCTTTGAAGATGGTATTCTATATACTCTTGATTCTCAGTACGGTTTCCACAGCTCATTCCATATGTTATTTTATCATTATAGGCCTGAAGGTCTTCCATAATTTTCTCGGTCTTTTGTGGTGTTTGGGTGTCTCCCGGTGATTCTGGTAGGTCTCTTAGTAGGAATTATAGGTTTGTTATGATCTTTTTGCCTTAAATAATTTTAAGGTTATCATCATTATTATTGAATAAAACGTAACTTTATCTTTATTCTGTATGTTTTTTAGATACACCATAGTAAAACAAACCCCACATAATAATAATGATAATATTATTATTACAAATATAATTTTTTGAGCATTACATCAACCATTGAAAACTAAATATTCAATATATTTCACTAGGACCAATGTGGATAAGAATATTTTGCCTAATCATCTATGAAATTATCTATCTCGAGGAATTTCTTTTTAAACTAAACATTAAATAATCTATAAATTTATTATAAAATATTCCATAAAATTTTAAAAGGATTCACCAAAGGTGTAAATACCATACAATGCATGATAGAAAAGTAACATAAAAGGTATTAAGAAATTATGTGAGACTACCTATCTAAAATTTCTATTTTCAATTTATTTCCAGGGTTCAATAACTTTTTGATGTATATCCGAGGTCTATTCCACATCTTCTAAACTCACCCATCCACTTTTAATACACCCAAGCCCCTATTTCAAACCCATACATCACAAATTAATTAATTATATCGAATTAAGTTAATTCAATTATTAATTTAAATATGAATAAATGCCTAATATATCCTGGGGTTATCATGTCATTCTTGAACCGTAGAAATAATGTTGCAATCCACAATCGAAAAACACCTGACACTTCTTGATGAAAAATCCATAATTAATATTTCCTATTCAAAATCCAAATAATTTAATTTATATGGAATCCCTCTAAAAAATTAATAGACAAAAGGACTTTTCATAAATTTCAATGGATGGTCTACATAATACATCTGAGGACCTCCTCTATATAGGATGAGAAAACGACCACTAAAAAGTGAATTATTCCACCATGATATCAAGAAATGAGAATAAGAAACCTAAATGAAAACACATAGAATCAATTGTAAACCATATAAGAATGAACATATGTATATGGGAGGAATTTATTATATGGAATCAATATCTTATTTAACCCAAAATCACCCTATATTGTGGGGTATTGAGGGGGGGAGGGCATATGTCTATAAACTATACAGTGTGTTTTCATTGACTAAGAAAAAATGGGGATAGCCCCATTTTTGAAGTGACGAAATATCCTTATGTTGAATAAATAATGGTTTTATGTCATGAATCACCATATTGGGGGTATCACCCCCATAACCATTATATTCATCGCATTACCATTTGGTCACACATTAAATGGTTTTATGATGAAATATTATAGTTTCCAAACCGTAACAACCCGTGTTTTTATGAAATATTTTTTGGAATAAATAATGATTTATATGATATATTTCATTTCACTCTCCCCAAATATAATATTACGATATACCCAACTACAAGTTATTCATCCACTATATGAAGCATAGGCTTGAAATTCAATATACGTTCTACTAAATTTAATCAATACCAAAGTATATTAAATTTATTTACATCTGAAAATTTAAATTTATCAATTAAATAATGTAGTATAAATATTAATAAATATTTTTTAAAATATAATGTTTTTTTATATTGAAAAAAAATTATTAATAAAATATATAATTTTTCGTATAATCATTATATGTTTTAAAAATACATTATTCTCTAAAAATGAATTTTTTTATGTGAACAAAAATAAAATAAACTTTTGAGAAATTTAGAAAAATGATTCAAAATAATAAAAATCATTTTGGAATTAATAATTTCAATATCATATTTGGTAGAATTATCATTATTTTATTGAAATGTTTCATTTTCTGATGAATATTGACAAATATTTTATTTTAATTGAATTCAACATTTTTAGTTTATTTATTTATATATTTAACTTATATTTTAGTTTTTTTAAAACATATTTATTATTTTATACATATATAAATAAATTTTAGTTCATTTTAATCTATTTCATATTGAAATTAAATAAAAAAATAGTGTAGACATTTGATCATTTTAAATTTAAATAATTTATTTGAAGATATGTTTTCAGGATTAATTTAAAAATAAAATTCTCCACGTAGGTCAATTGAATTTGAAAGAATATATTCCATATTTAGAACTAGAATATTTTATAATTTTTTATAAGGATGGTATGATTTTTTTAATGTTATTAATAGATGAAATTTAAATTAATTACATTCATTTATGTATGAAAATCACATAATTTGTTAAATATAAGAAATAAGGTATAAAAATGACAATAAATCTATCCATAAACTATTATTTTGACATATTTCGTCATTAAAAATTCACAGATCAATATTTTACATTTATTTTATCTACATAAATGAAAACAGACATCATTGTAATTCTCTCTTTTAAAAATTTAAAATTTTTCTACTCACCTCCATTAATGAAGGACACCCCCTCTTCACCTCTCTTCACACCATCAAACCCAATTGGTTTAGAAATTGAATTAAAAAATCACTTCTTGAATTCCATCATCTCCTCATTGAATCCATAATTATTCCAAAATTAAACAAAATAATACTTATGGTGAAAACTATATGGATAAACACAATAAATATGTAACTTTCATCAATAGAAATTTTTATTTTACTTTTATCATAAAACCCCATAAATTATTTTTATATGAATAGTATATAACAAAATAATTATGTTACAAAAAAATAAAATTTTTTATTATGAGTGTATAAACTCTAACCACACACATATCAATCAATTGGGTTATAAGAACATCATTTGGGTGTACGTTGGGCTTGCACCTGGTGAACTAAGGTCGTTCATTTACCTATTATAACATTTTTAGGTTTAAAATAATGATGGATCACTGTATAAATATATTTTTTCGATATTTATTATTTTATTATTATTCATGAAATATTATGTCATGCATACCTTCATGATTTCATTTTTCATGGAATAAAATAATGTCACTGAAGAGTACTGCATACTGTCACCTAACGAAGTGTTGTTATTCATTCATTATTTACATTGAATGTGTTAATGATGAGTTTAGAAACATATTTGATATATAAAATTAAAAAATTCTTTGAATTTAATATATCTAATACCTATCTCTATTTAAATTCATTTATAAAATGGAAATAATATTCAGGCGTACGTACGATCCACCATCTCATGTAATGGTGTACTTTATTTCATATTTCCATATTTCATAGATTATAATAAATACATATATAATTAATATATATCATATAATATAATATTTATAATATTTTATATTTCAAAATCATAATTAAATTAATATATAAAAACATATAACAAAACACAGCTTTTATAGAAAACAAAGCCGGTTTTACTCAAAAATGTATCTTTATCATATAATCATTAATAAACATGTAATAAAATGTCATAATAATATAATATATGGTATTAAATATCTGAATATTATTGTGACATAGATTTTCAATAAAAATAAATTATGATAAAGTTGGTTTTTACATTAATTAAGAATATCAAGACAAAAGGTAGGGAGATTTCTTGTCTCATTATTATTTCTGTAAAACATATTCCATATTCAGAAATCGTTTTATTTCTGTGATGTAAATAAAAAAATATTACATGTTATATCATAAAGATAATTTTTTTAATGATATTAATGTTTTGAATTTTCTTTATTCATTAAAGGTTCTCATGATTAAAATGATCCACAAGTAGTAATGGGGTTATGTCTAATTTATCAGCTTCATGATATACCTTTTATATCCACCTCCTCTTTCATTTATGTAATTTATATAAATCCATTGAATGTTACTTTTGATTTATATACATAATTTTTTTTATATTTATACTTCCATTTTTGTGTCACTATTTCAATCATGTTTTCATTTCTAATGTTTCCAAAATAGAATGATATTCTTTTCTAAATTTTCTATCTTTGATAGAAATTTTTTTTATGAAGATATTCTATTTAATGATTTTGTATACAATTCCCCTTTTATATGTATTATAATGAAATTTTTCATCCTCATGATATTTTATTTTCCATTTTGTTACTTTTTAATGCTAATATTTATTCAATTTTACCAAATACGTAAATAATTTTTGTTACAATCTCTTCATTTATCGGGATTGTTTACGATTAAGTATATGATATTGAAATATCATGACCATCCACTAAATGATTATCATGAATTTTATTCAACGCAGGTTATTCATGATATATTAATGTAATGGTGCATTTTTTACACTCATTAGAACATTAGTTAATTATTAAAATGTTATGAAGATTATATTTCAATATTTCTTTCTCAGATCGAAAATGTATTTTATTTCAAAACCATAATTTATAAATATGATTTAAAAATTATTTTAAATTTTTTTATTACTATATTATGGTATTTAAAATTATTTATTACAATTTTTTTCTTTTTCACAAATATGTTTCAGAAGGAAAATTCATATCATTTTCAATAATAATACCTATATGTATTTTTAAGAAAACTTTTAATGGAACCTTTGTCTTTATGTGTACAATATGAATAGAATATTATAAAGTTATAGAGGATCAAAACATTGAAGAATCCATTGTATATTTCCTGTTATTTTTTTTAAATAAATAGGTTTTCAAAATGTTTTTTGGTTTAAAAATAATTTTTAATGAGGAATGTATATTTTCCTTAAAAAATGTTTTAATCAATCCCTTAATAACTATTTTCCATTATAGATGAAACCCATTATAGTTATTGATCTATTACTGGGGGTATTATTCTAGGGTAATGTTAATATTTGTTCTCTATATGGTTTTTGTATATATGTAATGATGTTTATGAAAACCATTTCTCTTCTATATGTTATATTCATATAGAACCCCCCACTTCTCATGGGATATCATGTAAAGAATTGATTATGGAACCTGCCTCTTTTCCAATGGTAATTATATGATGAAATGTTAATGATACCAATTTTTATCATGATTAATGATATAATTATTTTTTATGGTCATATAGAATACATAAATATGGTATTCATAATGATATATATAGGACCAATATATCCATCCAATGAATTAGGTAAAAATTCATATATCTCATGAGATTGAAGTGGATGTAACAGGTAGTGAACACATTTAAATAATATTCTACTAGAAAAAGAATTTAACTATGTAAAAATATACATGGTTGGAATAAGTATTGAACTTAGTAATTTAATGGACTTTGTCCGCTAATATATCTATAGTAGTGAGTCTCAACTAGTAAATAAATGATTTTCTATTATTATGTGTATACCATATATTTATTTAATATGAAAATTTTATACTCTCATGGATCATTTTATTTGATTCTATCATTATTCATGTCTTATAAACCACAAATATGTATTTTATAACCCATGATAATGTCCATCCATATTTAGGGTATTGTTTTTAATTGTTAATCTTGTGTTCTCATTAACTTATGTTTATGTTATGCTTATAAGTATCCCTTGTTATCCCTTTTTGAGCATCTGAGATCATCAATAATTAGGGTTTATTTCCTCAGTTTCTGAAGATACATATTTTTCATGATATTTTTATGATGGGTTCCTGTTATGAATATTAATAAGTTATCTTTCGTAGCTCACGTATGGACGAGATTTTATAATTCCATGTTTCCAAAGGAGTGTGTTTGTGTAATATAATAAATAAAATTTTGTAATTACTATTTCCCTTATTCATGGGTAAATATAGTTTTTATCACCATATTGGTTTAGTTAACCATTGAATTATTGGTTGATATAACCATAGTGATATTCCTAAGGACATGTCTAAGGATAATTACTTAGAATAGTCTTAAAGTGTTGGCAAATGGCCTGTAAATTTTTTAATATAAGAGTTAGTAGATTCTATAAAATCACATCCCTAAATGAATTTTACAAGTGGATGTGTCTCTAGGACTAATTTACATTGAGATATAAAATCCTAAAAACTATATTGAGTTTGACACTATCGATAATTGGTGCACAACAATGGACCTTTCTGCCCACATGGCTTGAAACTCATAGGGGTTTTTTTAGGAAATTCACGACCGTTATACAAACCATCATGAAGGATTTAAATAAAATTTAACCATAAATGACCTATGATAAACCAATGTTGTCATAGATCAAATAATAAGGTTTCCCAATTTAGTAATCTTACAAGTAGATTTCATTATTATGTTACTCAACATTCTGGTAACTGTTTCATACAATAAGATATTTGATTTTATTAAATGGATGGACCTTGAAGGAACCATGTTAATGAATAGTGTGATGGAAAAAGAAATGGTTTTCATCCCCAAGAATCCAACCATTATAATAGATTGAATTAAAAATCATGTCTCAATGTTCACACATTTTTTTAAAGATGGGAACTATACTAAACATCATAATGTGAACATAAGGCCCCAACATTTTATTGAATCTGTCATGATGAAATTTCATCGTTCCTTTATTATAAAATCTTATCCAAATGTTTTTAAATAATATATTATTACCACTAGAAATATTTTTTCCATTATATAGTGTTCAAAAAATGAAAATTTAATTTGGGTTGCCTATCTTTTGGAAGTTGAAGAAGATAAATGGTAAAATATTATCACGAATATGTGGGAAATTATGAAATTAATCTCATAGATTATGATGAGTTTATGAACTTTGTATTGCAATTGTAAATTTCCTTGTGTTATTCATATGAAGATGGATATTTAGTTCCTTGATATAATGAAATATGATGATGAGTCCATTGGTACCTACTTGTGAAATTTCACATGACTCACAAGGCACACCTTTGGTATTATCATCCAACCTAAAACCAAAGTTTATCGATTCATTGGTTTCATAAAACCATTTCTCTGATGTAATTTATGCATAATAGAATTCAATATCTTTGAATATATTGTGAAATGAGATATCAAGGATTAAATAGATGTTGGAGTTATGTACCAATTTCATGGTATTGACAAGAAAAGATGATGTTGTTCAAATACAAATATAAAAATAATATATATAAAGATGATATTTTCATTATGCCCAATGTGTTAAAATAATCATAGAGGTAATTGTACTAAGTGGACAAATAAATGTTTAATGTATTGAAGATTTGGAAATCTAGAAATGGATTTCCCATGTGATGGGAGGAAGGTATCTCAAAATGAGAATAAATAAATAGCTTCCCAAAAAGTACATCCCCCACTTTATTGCTTCAATTGTAAGGATAATGAGAATTATAATAACCCATTCCCAAAACCTAATTGGTAATGATTATGATAGATTATAACATTCTTTTATTGTGATGGACAATGAGAATTCTCATGTGATCATTATTTCTGATGAGGGGTGTGATAAAGACATGGTGAAAGGATCACTTAACAATTAATCTTGTCATTGTTCTAATAGTTTAATTCCATTTCATCTTAGTAATGGATTGGATTTATAAATATAAATCCCATATCATTTTTCATTGAAGGAATTTCATGATTGATATTTCAATCTAACCCATTATCCTCTAACAATGTGATTATAAGTTTGAGCTTCTGGTGGAGATCACATCCATTTTATGGGTATTAAATACAATTAATAAGGGGTGGTTGTCTGAAATTGTTGTGGAGAAACTCAAAATAAATTATATGCCTATTTTTGATGATTTTTTTGCCTTTCTAGAATAATTTCTTAACCTTACAACCAAAAATCATGATATTTTCTTAACAGAAATAAAATATGAGTCTACAACAATTTTGAGGAATCCCTATTGAATAGCACCAAATGAGTTGCAAGAATTGAAGAAGAGACACCAATAAATCCTTGATAAATGATCCATTTTTTCATTTTTGTCACTTGTGATAGAGGTTAATTTTCACAAAAAAAATTAAGATGGATCAATGGAACTCTATATTGATTATTGGGAGATGAAAAAGATCCCAATGTAGAAAAAGTATCATCTTCACCGTATTGATGATTTGTTTGATAAATTACCTCTAACTCAAAATATTTTCATGATTGGACACCATTTTGGGATATCATCAATTGAGGGTTAATAAAGGGGATATACCCAATAAGGAATATTTTAAAAGGTATGGAAAATATGAATATATTATGATAACTTTAAATATAACTAATTCCCCTACTATCATCATAGATTTATTGAATGGGTTCTTTAAGGAATACCTTGATCTGTTTCTGGTAATCATTATATATGATATTATTATTAACTAAATGAGAATTTAAGAGCATGAATATCAATTGTGAATTGTACTAATTAACTAAAGGGTTACAAACATTATGAAAAATTAACATCTTGAATTTTTTTTCTCTAAAAGATTTCAATTTTTTTATATAACCTCCAGAGATGGTATATTAGTAGATCCATCAATTATGTATTCTATGAAATATTTTCCCAGACCAAACATAATGACTAAGATCCATATTTTTCAAGGTTTTGTAGGATATTTTTATGGTTTTTATATAATTTATCACAACTATCTAATCCAATCACTAAGTTAACATAGAAGGATTCCAAGCTCTTTTTGGACAAATGAATATGAGGGAAATATCAAAAAATTTAAGGGAAGAATGTCATTGAATCTATGATTATATTACCATGTAGTAGAGAAGGGTCTTAAATGAATAGTGTTTCTCCAAAGAAGGTATTGGGATGTTTCCTTATTAAAAATTTCATGGTTATATCATATGACTCATGATAATTTGTGATTGTTGAGAACAATTCCCCAAATCATGATTTGGGATTAATTGCTCTAATTTTTTCATTAATGATATAGAGGAAATATATTTATAGAGATAATTTGGACATATAAACAGATAATATTTTTTCAATGTATATATATTCTCATAGAAGTAATTAAACATGCACTAGATAATATTGATATAGATGATATAATATTATGATTTATTAATACATTATAACCCAGGGAAGGTGAAAAAGGTAGTTGATTCTTTGAGTTTAAAGGATCATGCTAGCTTATCCATGACAGGGATCACCAAAGATCCATCATTTTAAGATTTTCTATATAAGGATATGGACATCCTAAATAATGGGGAAAAATATTATCTTTCGTTTCTAAATGTTCAACCAACTATCAAAGTGATTAATAAAGAGGATAATAGGAATGATATAAAGATGTAATTTTTTTTGAAATGTTCTAGAGTTTAACCTCAATCATGGTAAAATGATATTGTTTAGGAACTATATATGAGTTCCATCTATAACATTATTGAATAAGGGGATGTTAAAGTAACATCATAGTTATTAATTTTCTATTAATTCAGCATGTACAAATTTTTAAATTGATATGAATGAATAATTTTTGTGGGATAGAATGAATTTTGATAATAAAGAGTTTGTATCTTAGGGATTAGAATATAAACTTGTAAGGAAAAAAGAAAAAATTATATGGTGATCTTTTTTCCATTACCCATATAAGATTGATATGGTAAAACATCCCCATTTATTTTATCATTGGATTCCCCAAAACAACATAATGAATTACGATTTTTTAGGTTGTAATCCATCACTATACTAAGTCAGTACACTTCCTCGATATTAGATAAATATTCTCCATAAATTAGATTTTTGGGATATACCTTAGAGAATTGTTAATGTATCATGTAGTATGACATCCCATTTTATTTTATTAGGATCTAAAGTTTACCTAAACGTTATGGAATATTATTTAGTAATCCCTTCATAAATAATTGAGTTTCTACAATTAATATCATCCTCTAATTGATTGTCAGTCATAAAGAGAAATTCAAACCCCAGTTGAAATAGTGAGATCTTAGCCATTGGATTTCAATGGTGTTTGGGTTCAACAACAAACACTGGTTGTGTTTTCTGAAAATAACTTATTAAAATAAATAATTACTCTATCTCTTTATGAATCCCCCAATGGAAAGAAATATAGGGCTACATAATATTAGAATTTGTTTTAATAATGAAAACTATTGGGATATGGGATAGTTGAGGAAATGGAAAATAAGGTTAAGTCAAATAAATAGAACATCTCGGAAGCTCATAGTTAGAAAATTTTTATTTTTATAATAAACTATGTGATTTATAATTTAATGTAGGTGATATGATTTTTAATAAATTTTATTATAGATGATGTTTATAAGATTCAATATTAAAATAAAATTTATCCATATGTGTATTGGAGGGTTTAAAATTCTTGATCATATCAGGATGGTATCCAATCAATTTGAAATTCATCAAAACCTATATAAATTCCATGATGTTTTCAATGTACCTCTAATGGGGATGTAAATACCTGAAACAAAACATGTAAAAATCTAAGAGGATATAATATTCGTTTGAAATGATTCTTATGGGGAACAACTATTGGTGATTCTGGATCATACTGAGGAGATCGAAAAAAATGACTAGTCATGTGGTCAATGTTTTGTAAAAACTCCACTAGTTATTGGGATGTTTCCTTATTAAAAATTTCATGGTTATATCATATGACTCATGATAATTTGTGATTGTTGAGAACAATTCCCCAAATCATGATTTGGGATTAATTGCTCTAATTTTTTCATTAATGATATAGAGGAAATATATTTATAGAGATAATTTGGACATATAAACAGATAATATTTTTTCAATGTATATATATTCTCATAGAAGTAATTAAACATGCACTAGATAATATTGATATAGATGATATAATATTATGATTTATTAATACATTATAACCCAGGGAAGGTGAAAAAGGTAGTTGATTCTTTGAGTTTAAAGGATCATGCTAGCTTATCCATGACAGGGATCACCAAAGATCCATCATTTTAAGATTTTCTATATAAGGATATGGACATCCTAAATAATGGGGAAAAATATTATCTTTCGTTTCTAAATGTTCAACCAACTATCAAAGTGATTAATAAAGAGGATAATAGGAATGATATAAAGATGTAATTTTTTTTGAAATGTTCTAGAGTTTAACCTCAATCATGGTAAAATGATATTGTTTAGGAACTATATATGAGTTCCATCTATAACATTATTGAATAAGGGGATGTTAAAGTAACATCATAGTTATTAATTTTCTATTAATTCAGCATGTACAAATTTTTAAATTGATATGAATGAATAATTTTTGTGGGATAGAATGAATTTTGATAATAAAGAGTTTGTATCTTAGGGATTAGAATATAAACTTGTAAGGAAAAAAGAAAAAATTATATGGTGATCTTTTTTCCATTACCCATATAAGATTGATATGGTAAAACATCCCCATTTATTTTATCATTGGATTCCCCAAAACAACATAATGAATTAGGATTTTTTAGGTTGTAATCCATCACTATACTAAGTCAGTACACTTCCTCGATATTAGATAAATATTCTCCATAAATTAGATTTTTGGGATATACCTTAGAGAATTGTTAATGTATCATGTAGTATGACATCCCATTTTATTTTATTAGGATCTAAAGTTTACCTAAACGTTATGGAATATTATTTAGTAATCCCTTCATAAATAATTGAGTTTCTACAATTAATATCATCCTCTAATTGATTGTCAGTCATAAAGAGAAATTCAAACCCCAGTTGAAATAGTGAGATCTTAGCCATTGGATTTCAATGGTGTTTGGGTTCAACAACAAACACTGGTTGTGTTTTCTGAAAATAACTTATTAAAATAAATAATTACTCTATCTCTTTATGAATCCCCCAATGGAAAGAAATATAGGGCTACATAATATTAGAATTTGTTTTAATAATGAAAACTATTGGGATATGGGATAGTTGAGGAAATGGAAAATAAGGTTAAGTCAAATAAATAGAACATCTCGGAAGCTCATAGTTAGAAAATTTTTATTTTTATAATAAACTATGTGATTTATAATTTAATGTAGGTGATATGATTTTTAATAAATTTTATTATAGATGATGTTTATAAGATTCAATATTAAAATAAAATTTATCCATATGTGTATTGGAGGGTTTAAAATTCTTGATCATATCAGGATGGTATCCAATCAATTTGAAATTCATCAAAACCTATATAAATTCCATGATGTTTTCAATGTATCTCTAATGGGGATGTAAATACCTGAAACAAAACATGTAAAAATCTAAGAGGATATAATATTCGTTTGAAATGATTCTTATGAGGAACAACTATTGGTGATTCTGGATCATACTGAGGAGATCGAAAAAAATGACTAGTCATGTGGTCAATGTTTTGTAAAAACTCCACTAGTTTTAGGAATATATGTGGGATCATGTGTATATGATGAGTTAGGAGTACCCTCATTTGTATATATATGTGGAAAATATTTCACATGGAAATATTATTTTAAGTGGGGTAGAATGTGTCATCTCCTGTTTTCATGATATATAATTTTGAAAAAATTAAATTTACATTAATTGACACAGTTTCTAGCTACAACATGATAATTATGTGTTTTAAAAAACACCATGTTAATCATTAATTACATGCAACAACATATTTTCTAGTGTTACCCATGAGAAATAGTTTTAACAAAATAATAATATATTATAGTTATTTAAACCATACTTTTATAACATAGATGTCAATTGTAGTAATATGAGTACTAAAAACTGATTTTAAAATATAATGGATTTCTATATTTTTAAAATATTTTAAATAAAATACATAATTTTTTGTAAAGTATTTATTTGTTCTCAAAATATGATATTCTAAAAAGATTAATTTTATTTCTTCTGGTGAAAAATAATAAAATTAATTTTTTATTGATTTAAAAAATTAATTTGATAAAATAGAATCATTCAATAAAAAATTTAAAAATTAGCTTAGGCTGAATTATCGAGATTTTTTTGAAAGGTTTCGCTTTTATATGAACATCAAAAAATGTATTCTTTTAATTGGAAACTCACTTTTTGTTTAATATATTTGTTTAGTTAAAATATATTATAATATTGTTTTAAATTTTACATTTTTCAATAGAACATAGATTAATCGAATTTATTCCATCTAAATAAATTCTATATTTAAATTATATATATATAATTAATATACTTTTGATCATTGTCGCTTTAAAAACCCACTTTCACAAAACATCTACCAGATTAATTTAAAATTAATTTATGCCACAGATGTGAATTTATTTTTTAAAAATAAATTCCTTATCTAGAATGTAGTGAATTGTCCCTAGTTACCTAGAGTAGGTTCATTATTACATAAAATTCGCATGATACATAGAATTATATACTAAAAGACTGACCAATTTAGTAACCTTGGAAGTACTACATACATTCATATGTTTTACGTTACATCGTGAAATAAAAAACAATAGTGTGTATTCTTTAAACACATTCATCTTCCTTAGACAATCCGTGCAGGTCAGCCATAATATACTTTTTCACATCATTGGAAAAATAAAATAGAGAAAAGGGTGAGCTCAGGTTCTCAGTAAGGATAACCATATAGCCGAAACATTCATAAATAATCATATCATTTAAAGAAATGTTTAAGACTAAAACAAAAGACTTTTAACCTAAAACATCAACATAATATGACAAAGATAAATCAAATAATTCCATTTACATAATCACTCAGATATTCTACTAGTTGAATAATCACCTTTAATATCAATAGCCAAATTCATAATGAGGAAATGCATAATATAAGGCCCCAGACTTAAACCTTAATTAATATTGAGTTATTACAAGATTACACATTGAGGATCTTTTCAGGTTTAGAGTTTTAGAGAATTAGATCATGAAACTTGCATTACATTCCATATTTAGACAAAGTGGTTACATAAAAGACAGTATTCATTCTTCCCATCAACGGGAACATATTTAAAATATAACACGGATTCTTTCTTGACACATCCTTGACACTATCATCACATCATGTACCTTTCCCTTGACCTGTGAAAAACATTTCAAAAACTTGGGATGAGCATAAAAAGCTCAGTAATAGTTATAAAAATATGGAAAGGAAACATGAGTTCATATATACATAATAATGAAATCATACTTTACCCATAAAACAAAGGCACTTTAACATACCTCATCAATCCATGAATAAATCATAGAAATCATAAGACATAAAGGTAACTTGAGGAATTCATAACATTCTTACGTAGGGAGTAACCCTCTTGGTTACGTTTGGAATACCCATCACAGTATATTCCCTAAATCTCTTCAGAGAAACCTTAACGTTTCACTCCTTCGCGTTACCCAATGCATTGGAGAGCTATAACGGGCTCACCCGCCCTTAGTTTATCACGGAACCACCCGTCTTCATAATAATGCCCAAGGACCATAACATAATCGTATCACATAAAACATGCATAAAGGAAACATAGCATTTCCACATTTCAATCACAATATAACATTTTAGTATATTGAAATAATGAATCCATTCAAAAAGAAACCATTTCCAAAACCATTTAAAAAATTTAATAAAGAGATTTTTGAATCAAAGTGTCCCATACCACCTTGAAGCTTAAAACATTAAACCATTAATATCCATATAAATAAATCCTTAAAACCATTTTGAAAACATGGATATTAATAAGAACAAATAATTAAAACATTTAAAACAATATTTTGGTTAAGGTGGTTTTACCAAAATTAGAGACACTTGAATACAACAATTGAGGAATAACATTTAGTCAGAACTTAATAATATCATGAGAATAAATGTATTCATGATATAATACTCCAAAGGACAGTATATACACCATATAAGAGTGAATTGGTGCATAACAACAATGAACCCTCAATAGAAATGTCAAATGTGATGAAATCCCTTATAAAGAAGGTATCCTTAAATTAAGGACAAATCAATCTCAAAAATATGTGTGAAAAATATAAATACACCCAATATAAGTGTATATTAAGTGTAAAATAATAAAATGTCATTCACACATATTCAATGGATGACATATTCAATGACTACATGTTGAACCCAAAGAAATCGAAATTGGGTTAAAAAGTTCCCTTGACAGCCTAACGGCATCACATCAAAATGAGTTGATGAGAGATAAAAAGTGTATCTCATCACTTGGACATAAAATTTACATCAATAAGGATATATGATAACATATCCCAACATAACAATATGTAAATTAAAAGACCCAACAAAAGAAGTCTTTTAAAAAAAGAGGAGGGTGAAAGGTTCCCTTACTGACTTGGGTATCTTTCCAAACATACACCTCATGAAAGAAGGACAATAGATCATTGATGTAAATACGCATAAACGAAGGTATATTACACAAATAGTAGAATAGTGGGAAGTACATACACCACTCAATGGAATTTGTGGAAAATGTAGCATAAATCTCACGGGAATAAAAGTGAGATGAAAAATCCCTTACGAAAACTCAGCAGCCTAACGGCGCCACATAAAACTTCCAAAATGGATTGATGAGATCAAATAGAGTATCCCATCATATTACAATAGAATTTACAGAAAGAGGAATATAAAATAAAATCCCCCAACATAACAAATAGGAGCTTATAAGAAGTGACACAATGGAGAGTACTTAAAAAGAAAGAGAGAGGTTAGATCTCTTACGAAAGTTCGGCAGCCTAACGGCGCCACTCAAAACTCACAAAATGGATTGATGAGAGAGAATAGGGTCTCTCATCACATGAACATAAAAATTACAGTAAATGTAATATAAAACATCATCCCAATAACAAGAAAGATGAGCTTTAAAAGGAATGACATAAAAGTTTGTACTTAAAAAGAAAGAGAGGAGTAGGATCCCTTACCTCGGGTCCGACTTGACTCGATCGTTCTTTGATCTCCTAAATAATAAACTTGAGTTAATTTATAATTCCTTAAGAACCTTTTTCAAGTTCATTATTACTTTTATACAACTTATTACCATGTCATAAACATTATGTAATCATTTAAGTTAATAATATTTGTTTTGCCGATATTTGGTTCTTAAGTCGAAAGTGGACTTCTTACAATTACATGTTGTTCGTGTGGCCAAATGTTTATTATATCCATAATTGTATTCATCTTTTAGATATCATATATGTCATATATATCCAGTACATTCATGCATTTATAACATTACATAATCATTTAGAGGTAAG
The DNA here is from genome assembly GCA_963277665.1 of Viscum album. Taxonomy (NCBI): domain Eukaryota; kingdom Viridiplantae; phylum Streptophyta; class Magnoliopsida; order Santalales; family Viscaceae; genus Viscum; species Viscum album. The sequence goes on from OY728152.1 coordinate 1,774,797,243, forward strand.
AAATGAAATGCACCGTTCATGGAGACGGTAATCCGTACGTACGCATGAACGCTACTTTCATTTCTATTTCGTATTTTATAGAATGTAATCATAATGATATAAAGGTATATTATAATTCCAGTATAATATCATATATAATAACATTAAATCCATCCTTTATACGTCCCACATATGGCATTAACGAATCACATCACTTTGAGGGGGCGGTAGTCCGCACTTCCTAAAATGAAGATATCGTGTATACCCATAATGGAAGCCATAAAGGTAAGACACAAATGAAAAATAAATAAGCATAAGTAAAAATTAAACATATCATATATCATATATAAAAATAGTGACATCATAATGGCCACCTTTGAAGGTGTTAAATGAGTATTGAACAATCATCGTTTTGGGAGGCACAATTTCGCCATCCACGGAAACCGTATGTTATTTAACCATTTGATGTAGTTGTGTGAGAGTGTAGCTCTAATAAATCTTATAACAAAATCCTAGTATGTTGAAGATACTGGTTTTGTTACAAAATAAATAAATAAAAAGAGTTTATGGGGTTGGAGAAGCAAAATAAAACAAATGAACATGAGAGAATGAATTACCTTTAAAAGTGTAACTCCTTTTGATTTGAGCCTAAAGGCTTCCTTTGAAAGGATTCTGCCAAAAGGGAATACTCTAGGATGAGGATAGGGATATGGAGAGAGTAAATGGGCAGGGGATGGCCGAGCCAAAGGCTTGAGGAGTGTGTGAAATGAGGTAGAGGTGGGGGCCTTTTATAAGAGGAGAGGAGGGGCACTTTTGAAAAGTAAAGAAATATTACTTTATTTGAAAATGTGTTTCGGTTTCAAAAGGTCCCACATTGATATAATTCGTGGCTAAGTTGATAAGGCTTCGAAATCCACTCATCCAATAAGTTTTGGATATGTGTAGTTCATAGATTTTACATTATCTTTCCATTTTATTTAAATCGTCAAATAATGATGTCATCGCTGCATCATTATTATGTCATAAATAATTTAATTTATTTAATGTCTAAAAATTATAAAACAAATGCTATGATGTATTAAATCTTTTTAGCTTTCCAATTACTATTTATAATCAAAAATATGACTTGTATGACCCCAGTTAAAAATTGTTTTAGTAAAACATATCATGTTTGTGACATTTTTACTTTTACATTAAATAAAAAGTTATTTATGTCATTTTCCAACCAAAGTGTCTCCATGGGGTCCCCAAGTTGGCCCATGGCTTGTCTTGGTCGGCCATGACTCACCCAATAGGTGTAGGACAAGTGTCAAGGTGTTTTCACATTCTTATAATATCATTTTTACATTAAATTACACTAATTACCTCTAATCGCGATTAAGAACTTAATAAGTTACTATTCACCAAAAAATTATTTTTATCCCATTGAACCACATTTTACTTCTTAATGACAACCATGTATGTAGGATTTTTGAAATTCAAAACACAAAGATGACAAAATTACATTTAAACGGAAAAATCAGTTTTTATAAGTACCACTTAGTGGTTTCACTATTCATCAAAAATTGAAGTTTTTTAGAAAAATCCCAAAAATTCACCCTAAGCTATATTTGATATTCTGAATTCAAAAATGAAGCCCTTTTTACAAAATTCAAAACATATAAGTCACATTAATTAATTTAATAATTAATTCCCGATGTCATGACAAATAGCGTGTTTTATGAAACAATAAGTATCAAATGATTGACACTAGTTTAAGTCTGCTTTCAAAGTGAAATTGACTCCAACGACCACTATTGGATTTAATGGTAAAAATATTTTCTAATTTCACTTTAAAACAAATTAAAAATATAATCTAATCATATAAATAAATTAGATTAAAAAGTGGTTTTGAATTAAAATACAATATTTTACACTATTCATTAAAAAAATGAACTTTATCGGAAAGATACCAAAAATTTACACAAAGTAAATTTTGATGTCCCGATTCTTAAGAAGAGTTTTATTTGGTCCAATAGAATGTATAAGAGTGAACAAAACTATATTTAATTATGGTTCACCATCAAAAGGCGATAAGTGAACCTTTAGTGAAAACTAGGGCATATATGCCTAAAATTGAATTCTTTCCGTATTTTAAGCCTCTATCCTTTATTGGATAAATGTAAAAACATTAAAAAAACATATATAATCATATTTTATTTATTTCTATCCATTCCCACCAATAAAACGGCTACATGCTAACTACCATTTGAAATAATATTATTTTATTATTAGAGTGCAACGTAAGATTCCCAAGAAACTCGTTGTTGCGTGTTGGGTACGCCATCGAGCATAGAGTCCCCTTTAAAGTCATATCAATATTTTATTCACAAATATGGATAAATATGAAAATGTCATATTCTTTATTTACCTGGGGTGTTACACATAATGCCATACATCATAACAACATAGTCAAGGTATCGTGAAAATAATACCAATATAATTTTAAAAAGCCTGGTTCCAGGACAATAGTTCATCTAATGGGACCTCCCGATACATTGAGGAGCAGAAGCGGGCTCCACCCTTCACTTACTAAGTCTAATGCATTCATCATATGAAATGGTTGAAATCTAACATAAACATTTTTATTAAAACTAAATATGAAATGTCAATACTTTATCCATAAAATGTTAATGGTATAAAAATAACTCATCAATAGTCATAAAAATCACAAAAACATCAATACAATATGAAAAATTGTATCATTATAAATCAACTTCAATCAAATGTAAAATCCACCAAAGATTTCCGGCATAGATGAAATCTAAACTATTTGAGAGAAATATCTCTTTCTATATTGAAATAATTAAAAATAAACATAATTATAAAAGAAAAAAATTATTTTTCAAAATATCTTATAAACTTGTAAGGGAATTTTTTAAGGAATTATAATAGAAGAAAATTTCTCCACTCTCAGTATAATATAGAAAAACATTCTTTCATTAATTTTGTCCAAAAAATTGTAAAGGACCTTGTGTGGAAAAAGAAGAAAATATTCTTTTATAAACATCAAATAAAAAGTCAAAAAAGGGTATAAATGACCTTAAACCATTTTCTAGGAAATATTATAAATGTTTTGAAATACATTTTTAAGAATCACAGATGTGGATAGTAAAGAGGTCCTAGTAAAAACTCACATATAGACAATCTCAAATAATAAAGAGATTGTAGAATTAACCCCTACCTATTAATTTTCATTGATAGAGGGTAAATTAAGATATTTTATAATAGTTAAATCATTTTTATTAAATTATACATGAACTTCATACATAAATATGATGTCATATATGATCCCCTAATATTCCATTGTTTATAGTATTCAGTAGTATCATCATTTCAGGTGTTAACTTATTCAATTTCCTTTATATGAATGGTTATATTAGGCATTTTTGTCATGGATAGCATTTATTTGATTAATATCTAGAATGATATTATGTTCTTAAAAATTATTTTAAATCAGAAAATGATAATTATTCATTAATGGTTATGATGTAGAGTGAATTTAATCGCATTCGTGGAGACGGTAATCCATAGGTACACATGAGCAACAATATCATTATATTGAAGGTGAAATAGTTTTTAATTGGATGATATATCAAATATATAGAATAAATAATATTTTATATTTATTATTTAACTCATTTATATTCATTATTATACCCATCCAAATAATGAAGTGTTTGAATAAAATACTACACCACGACTTGTAGACAGTAAACCGAACGTACACACGTATGGTGAGTTTTCATTTTTACGATAGATAGAATAATGATTACAGTTGTACAATATTTATAATAACATCATTATATTTATAAGGTAATGGAGTTATTATTTTGATATTGAAATAACAATGAAGTTGGAATTGGATGAAGAAAATAACTTTCAATGTGGTGGTGAAATTAGTACCTCTTTATCAAGTGGTTTCTTTTGAGTTGATCAAAAGGGCTCCTTAGGATTGATTTATAATCAATTTAAGGCCTCAAGGTCTATTTTAGGGTAGTTGGGATGATATTTGAGTACGTTTTGGATGAGTCAAATTGATATGCGGGTGTTATTTTTAGTGAAGGGTAAGTACACTTTTATAATAGAGGTGAGGATCACATTAGGAAAATCATAAAAAATTATTTTATTATAATATCATATTCAATTCATAATTTCTCTAACATGAATTATTTTGATTCTATTGTAGGTATGGATCAAAAACCTCTCAACCAATTTGTTTTAGACATGATTTGATTAACTTATTAACCTCATTTTTTATATTTAACTTTTAGTTAAATAGTTTAACTTTGACCATGTATTCTGGTATTATTTAAATAAATGGATAATAAAATTACTATAAAAACCAATAAAACCCTAAGTGGTTCATTATTTATATATTTATCCTTATATATGTACTTTGTCTAAAACATATATTTTTAAAAATATTATATCAATTAATAATAGTGTATTTGTTTAAAAAATTCATTTTTGTCAATTTTGACACTATTTCGTATTTTTTTTGTGAAAGTCATAACAACTTCATAACTTCGAAAAAAAATTATTTAATAAACTATAGAATGTTATATTAACCTATAAAATTATTGTAATTCATCAAAAGTCTCAATTTACTTTTATTGGATATTTATAATATCAATTATCTTAATCATTCATTAATAAGGTAATTACTACATCATCATTATGTAATTAATAAATTTAATTATTTAATGCTAAAAATTACCAATAAAATAACAAAATGTAGAAAATAATTTTAGATTTCAAATGAATATTTATATTTTAATTTATCTTGTGTATATCTCTATATTAAAAATGGATTAGTAATTAAACCTTAAATATAACACTTTTAACTCTTCTTTAAGTAAAATAATAATAAATGTCTTAATATAATACAATGGGACCAAAAAGATCATATTTTATTCCAAAGGATTATTTTGGTAAAAATAAACTTATCAAATAGAATTAGAACATGTGTTAGAATAATTATAATATCTTTTTTTACCATTAATTACCCAATTTTCTTTTAACCACGGTAAATAAAAGTCAAAAGTTTCTATCCACCAAAAATTATTTTCACCTAATTCAACCAAATTTTACATACTGATGTCAACCATGTCTCTTGGATTTGTGAAATTCAATTCCAAGAAGCAGTAAAATTATGATTTATGAAAATTTAAAAATTCTTCTAGAAGGAGGGAAAAATTATATAAAAAGTTCAATAAAATATTATATATCTAATATTATTGTAAAATGACTCCAATTAATTAAATTGAACATATATGGGTATTGTGTATCTATTTTTACCATATATGAATTTAAATACAAAATTTATTTATTTAAATAAAAAATCATTTTTAAACAATATCGCCATGTTTTTCATTATTATTTAAAAATATAATGCATTCAGAAAAATTGAAAAAACATACCCTTAGATAATGTTGATATTCAGAATCCAAAAATAAATTCCATTTTGAAAATTAGAATTTATAAAATTTCAAAGAGTGTGTATTTCTATTCATAATGACTAGTTTGATTGGTCGTGGGGAGTGAGTACTCGAAGTTGTGTATAATAGAAGATATTGTATTATTCAAAGAGAAGATAATTGTGGAAGTTTGGGTGTAAAATTATTCTCTGTTACAAATAATATTGTTCTTAAAATTTTTAGAATATAACTGCATAATGTGATTTGGGTGGTTCTTCATCATATGTTCCCCAAGTTCCCTCGTATCCCCTTCCATCATATGGGTTCTCTATAGAAAATTCACCTGAAGAGGTGATCGGTTTCTCAGCACTAGTTTTATGGTATCAAGAATCTTGATAGGCTCATCACAATAATAAAGATCAGGTTCTAGTTCTATTTCATCATAGTTGAGTACATGCTTTGGGTTCGACATGTATTTTATTAATATTGATATGTGGAACACATCATGACCATTATAGTGACTTGCCATCATTGCCAAATGATAATCTAAAACTTCAATTCATTCTAGAATTTCAAAATTTCTTATCCACATGGGACATAATATTATTTTCTTAATGAATCGTATAACACCCTTCCATGCTGATACCTTTAAGAAAACATTACCTCCTACTTGAAATTACAAATATATCTTTTGGTTACCGGAATAGATATTTTTCTTAATTTTGAGCTGCTTTGATGTGGGTTGGGATAACATTTACCTTTTCTATTGTTTCCTCAACAAGTTCTAGGCCTACGAGTTTTTTTTCTCCAACATCATCCCAATGGGTTGGTGTGTGACATCTCTTCCCATATAACGCTTCTTATGGTGCCATCTGAATAGTTTAATAGAAGATAATTTTATAATAAAATTCTATGAGAGGTAAATATTGATCCCACATACCTTGAAAGTCAACTGAGGAAGATCTCAATATCTCTTCTAATGTTTGAATAGCTCATTATTTTTATCTATCGGTTTGAGGGTGGTAGGTAGTGCTCAAACAAAGAACAGTATCCAAGGACTAATGAAGAAATTTCCATAATCCTGATGTAAAACAGAGATCATGATTAGAAACAATAAATTGGGGTTCTCCAGGATTACTTACAACATCATTAATATATAGTCATGATAAACGTTCAAGTGGAAAATCTTTGGTTATAGCAAGAAAGTGTACAAACATGTTAAGACAATCAACAATGACCCATATTGCATCATTCCTTATAGGAGTATTTGGTAGCCCCATGAAAAATCCCATCGTGATATCATCCCATTTGCACTCAGGTATGGGAACTGGTTGCATGACTCCTCTAGAATGTTGTCTTCTGGCATTAACATATTGACAAACCATACATCTTGACACATAATCAACAATTCCCCCTTCAATGTTGTTCCACAAAAAATGATCCTTCAAATCTATATACATCTTAGGGATACTACGGTGTATGTTTAAATTGGATCTATGTGTATTATCCAACAATTCCCTTTTTTGAGCAGGTATATCAGGCACACAATGTCTCTTCCCAAATTTTAAAACTTTCATCTTCTAATAAAAAGTCAATAAATCTCCCATCATTCACATCTGTAATGTTCATTTGAAACGCCTCATCATCAGAATGAGAAATTTTTATCCATTCATGTAATGTTTTATTGGAAGCCATTTGAAAAAGTATTGATGTTTCACCTTCCATAATTATTCCCATATTCATCTTTACTAGATCCATGAACATTTGATCCCTTTCAACTCTCATCTTGTCCAAAACACCATGGTCCATTCTACTTGAAGAATCTTCCACCATATTTTCCTTCCATTGGTGGTAGTTTATAGTGCAATCATAATCATTGTGTTGTTCAAGACGTCATCTTTCTCTCAAGTTGAGTACTTTTTGGGAGAAAATATACATCAATCTATTCTGATCGGTATATATCTCACATTTTTCAGCATAGAGATTGTGTCTCTATATCATCAATGCAAATATTATTATTTCTAAATCTAGATCAGAAGTAGGATTGTTTTGATCATGAACTTTTAGTAGCCATGATGCATATGAAATAACTCTTTCATTGTGCATAAGTAAACAACCAAGTCTATTCATTGAAGCTTGACTATAAATAAAAAACCCACCATTCCCTGATGGTAAAGGCATGATAAGAGCATTGAATAATCTTCTCTGTAGTTCATCAAAACATTTGTCATAATTGTTTTGAAGAAAATTTACCCCTTTACACATGATCATGGTTAATGGGTTTTCCTTTTAGGAAAAATCTTGGACAAAATGTAGATAATAACCTGCAAACCCAACAAAAACTTCATACCTCACTTATACTCATCGGTACAGTCCATTCATGTATTTCTCTTGTCTTAGAAGGATCGAAAAAGATTCCATCTATAGAGTCAATATTGCCAATGAAATAAATCTCCTGAATCCAGAATTCACACTTTCTAAACATCCCATATAATTCATCTCTTATAAGAGTCTTTAGAATAGTGTACAAGTGATTTTCATGATCTTCATAGATTTTGGATTAAACCGAGATATAATCAATAAATAACACAACAAAGTCATCATGATATTCCTTGAAAACTAAGTTCATTTATCAATAAAAATAGAGGGTGCATTAGTCAGTCCAGAAGGAATTACTGTAAACTCATAATTCCCATACCTGGTACAATATGAAATCCTCGGAATGTCTTTCTTATTCACACAAAACTGATGATATCCGTATCAATGGTTAATATATGAAAAATATTTTTATCCATGAAGTTGACAGAATAAATCATCCATGTGAGGTAGGAGATACTTGTTCTTTGTTGATATATCATTGATCTCCCTTTAGTCAATGCACAACCATATAGATCCTTCTTTTTTCTTAAAAAAAGTAAAGTTTCTCTCCATGGAGAAACAATTGGGTGAATAAATCCTTTATTACACAATTCCATTAGTTTTTTCTTTAGTAATAATAATTCCATCATTACCATTCTATAATAGATCATCGATATGGACCTTGAACTAGGAATTAATTACATGGAAAACTCAATTTCTTATTTTGGAGGATGTCCAGGTAAATACTCTAGAAACACATCAACATGTTCATGAACAATAGGTACATCGTCTATTTGAAAAATTTGTTCCTCATCTATAGTTATTTTATTCTCTTCCTCCCTAATAATTTAATTTAGTTGAGCTACTGAGGGTAGATCTTTATAATAATCTGATGGTGACATTTGTGCTCTAATTATAAGATATTCCTTATCATCATCAAAAATGGTAACTTCATTATAAAATTAAATTTTCACATCATTGTGTAAAATCCAATCCATATTGATGATTATATCAAATTAAATCCTGGGTATGGTGATTAGATCACAATATAAGAATATTTATATACCCTAATGGAAACTGATTCACAAAACATAGTTGCAATGATAATTCCCTTAGGAGTTTTGATTTACAAGTACCTTGTAAAATTAAATTATAAAAATCTAATTTTCCTAGAAAACTGGGAATATATGAAATAATGTTATGATCCATAATCAAATAAAGAATTTTCTAAACTTGAGAAAACCATTAAATTACCTGCAAAAATCACTTTCAGAGCTTCATCCTCAATATTAGTGATCTCATATGCTTGGCCTTTTTCCCATGGACTTTTATGAGGTAATTTCCCATGTCTCTTTGGAAATTTATTATCATAATTCCCCATTTCTATACAATGTCATCATTCAACATTGATATCCTATTTCATTCCCTTCCAATCACTAGTTTTGTGGGATTTTTCAGCACTATTATAATAGAATGACATTCCCTTTAGGCATTTATCGGGGTGTTTCTTCACAAATTTACATAAGATGGAAATTAAACTTTTCCCTTCATCCCCTTATTTCTATTTCCATAGTATTCAGTAGATCTCTTCTTCTCTTTCTTTTCTTTAATGTCATAAGACATGTAGAATTCCTTTTCTATCTTGATAGCACAAGAGACAATATCATTATATGATGAGAAGGATTGGGAGAGTAATGCTCAAAATAAAAACGGTTTTAACCCATCAGTGAATTGATCAATATTACACCATGGGTTACATATATAATATGTTACATTCCATGATATACCTATAATTTTAGGATTATACATTAAGTCATTCTCATCCTCATTTTTCCTTAGACTCAGAAATTGTCCTTCCATATCCGCTCAATAGTCATGAGGAAAGTATTTTTCTATGAAAATTTCCTTAAACTCCATCCATTAAATATTTGATACTTCTTCATCCTAATTTGTGTTTGGAATTAATGACAACCATTGATCTGCATCTCTCGTAAAGCGATAAACTACCTTGACAACATTTTCCATTTCACTAATACCCAATGTATGAAATATTTTCTATAAGGAACTTATCTATTGGCCAACTAAAAATGGATTTGTAGTCCCATTGAATTTTAGTGGTAGATACCAAATTAATCAGTCAAACATTGATCCTACACGTTGTGGATTAGGGTGCTCTATACAGGTAATGATATTATTCATAACCTGACTGAGTTTTCATCGTGTGATGATAAATTAATCCACACCAGTGGAATCACCAGCTCCACTATAATTATTTTGTGTAGGAGAGAAATCTATACAAGGATTACATGCATTGATACAGTTTCCATTCCATTCACTGGGCACCATTTCTAAACAATGGCATTCACTTGATTAGTTTATGAATCACAATACAAAATTCCAAAATTTTAAAATACTTAACATAAATTAAAAAATATTTTGGATATAATCCATAACCATAAAAAAACACTTTTAGTTGGTATATATTCATAAATCCTTAAAAAGGGTTTGTAAAAAAATGTGGATTATCCTAAGCATATCCTTCTGGATTGTCATTTCCAAGAGTGCAGCAAGGCCCATTGTCATGTACCAGGATGCCCCGGGTCAAGCTCAAAACTCTCTATTAGTGTTTTCCCTCCTAGTAACATATATGCTAGAGAAACCTCTACCAGCTCATGTCTAGACATGCATGTATGGATTAGAAAATACACAAAATCTTTGTATTACCAAATATTCTTGGAAGTACTTCTATTCTAATCCTCAATTTCTATCTTAAGGTAATGTTATCTTATAAGATATTTTCTTAATCTAGTTTCCCAACTGTGTACTAAACATCGTCATATACAAATTGTATTTCCCCGAACCTAGTTACCTAGAGCCGGTTCCTTATTACATAACATTGGAATGATACTAAGATTCATGTCTTGAAAGGATAATCAGTTTCGTAGCATTGGATGTTCTAAATACATACATAAGTTTTACATTACATCATGAAATTAAGAAATAAACATTATTTCAACTTTTAACACATTCATCTCCTTTATACTATTCCTGTAGTTCAATCATAATATATCTCTTTGCATCCTGTAAAAAATATTACATTGAAAGGGGTGAGATCAAGTTCTCAGTAAGGATAATAATATAGAAAAAACATTTATAAATAAGAATAAACATTTAAAGAAATTTATAATAATAAAACACATGAATTTTAATAATAAACATAACTATAATATGGAAAAGATAAATCAAATAATTCCATTTAAGTATTCACATGGATATTCTTCTAGTCAAATAATCAAATGTAATATCAATATAAAATTTCGTAATGATGGATTAAATAATATCAGACATCATAACCACATAGATAAGGTCTCGTTCCATGAATACCAATAATATTTTTTCAAGGCCTTATTCCAGTACACTAGTTTGTCTCATGAGACCTACTAATGCATCGAGAGGCTGTGAAGAACTCCACCCATCACTTACTATATACAATGATTTTCTCATATGAAAAGGTTGAAAAATAACATAAACATTCATATCAAAAATATCATAAGAAATGTCAATATTCTATACAAAAACCATGAAGGGTATAAAAATGACACATCCACTGTAAATCATATGAAAACCCATCTATACAATATGAATGATTGTATCATAATAAATTAATTTCAAATAATTATAAAATCCATCAAAGGATGAAGACTTAGATGAAATCAAAATTATTTTAGAGAAATATATCTTTCTATTTTGAAACCATTTTAATGTCACATAATTATAAAAGAAAATATTTATTTTGAAAATATTATTATAAGATTATAAGGGAATATTATAAGGTGTAATAATGGTTGGAAATATATTCCCTCGCCATATAAGTTAAAAAACAATCTTTCATTAAATTTGTCAAAAAGGTTTTAAATGAACATATTTGGAAAATGAAGAAAATATTCCATTATACAAATCTTTAAAAAATACTGAAATTGTATAAATGACATTAACCCATATTCTAGTAAATAGTACAAATGTTTTGAAATTCATTTTTATGAAACACGAATGTGAGTGATATAGTGGTCATAGTTGATACTCACGTATAAACAATCTCATAAAATAAATAGATTGTAGAATTAACCCATACCTTGTACTTTTACTTGATCGAGGGTATGTTAACCTCCTTTATAATTTTTAATTAATTGTTATTAAATTATAAAAGAACAACTTACACAAATATTATATCATTTAATATCCTCTAATATTTCATTGTTAATAATATTTCAATAGTATCATCATTTTAGGTGTTAACTAATTCGTTTTCATTTATATTATCTGTTATGTATGCCTTGTTTGTTATGGATAGGATATAAATGATTCATATATAGATTGATATTATTTTTTTAAACATTATTATTAATCTTAAAATGATAATTATTCATGAATGGTTATGATTGGGAATGAATTTTGTCGCGTTGGTGGAGACGATAATCTGTATGTACGAACCAGAGACAATATCATTCCACTAATGGTGAAATTGTATGAAATGATATGATATATCATACATGAAGAATATTTAACATGGTTTATTTTTTATTTACATTAGTGATACTCATTATTGTACCCATCCAAATAATGATGTTTTTGAATAACAAACTACATCTCAACGTGGAGACGGCAAGTCGTAGTACCCATGTATGGTGAGTTGTCATTCATATGATGGATAGAATAATGAATATGGTCATACCGTATTTATAATAACATCACATTATGTATAAGTTACTAGGGTTATTATTTTGGTATGGAAATAACAAATAAAGAAGATGTGGATGAAGAAAAGAACATTGAAAGAGGTGTTGAAATTATTATCTCTTCTTCAGGTGTTTTCTTTTTAGTTTATCAAAATGGCTCCTTATGTAAGATTTATGAACAATGTATGGCCTCTAGGTCTAAGTGAGGGTAGTTGGAAGGATTCATGGGAAGGGTTTGGTCGGGCCAAATGTCTTTGGAAGTGTGATTTTTGAGTGAAGGGGATGTTCCCTTTTAGTAGAGAGGTGAGTTTATCTTTAGGAAAAGATTGAAATATTATTTTATTATAAAATTCTATTTGGTTTATAGTGGCTCCAAAATGATGTATTTCGAGTCTAAGTAGGGGATGGGTGGAGAAACTCTTAACCAATAGGATTTAAAGAGGTTTATATTACCTTATTAACCATATCATTTAGATTTAACTCCTAGTTAAATAGTTTAACTTTTACCGTGTATTTTTTTATTATTTTAATAAATTATTAATAAAAAATATAAAACTACAAGAGAACCCCAAGTGGTGAAATATTGATATATATAACATTTTCTATTTCCTTTGGAGTAACCTTATATTTTTATGAATATTATATAAATTAATAATATAGTATTTGTTTTAAAAACTCAGTTCTGTTAATTTTTAAACAATTTTGTTTTTTGTTTTTGTGAAAGTCGGAAAAACATTATCACATTGGAACACAAATTATTTATTAAGACCTATCATGTCATATTAACCTAGAAATTTAGTGTAATTCATCATAATTCTTAATTTACATTTATTTTTATATTATTGATATCAATTATTTTAATCATTCATGAATAAGGTAATTACTCTATCATCATTGTGTCACAAATAAATTTAATTATTTTATGTCAAAAAATTACACATAAAATACCATTAAATATTAAATCATTTTAAATATATAGTGAATATTTGTATTCTAATTTATCTTATGTATAACCCTATATTAGGAATGGATTATTTATTAAACATTGAATTTTACATTTTTAACACTTCTTAAAATAAAATTATTATAAATTTTATAATCTCATAAATGTATAAAAAAGGATCATATTTTATTACTGAGGTTTATTATGTTCAAAATACACTTCTCCAATATAATTATGATATGTTTTAGGGTAATTATAACATCTTTTTACCTTTAATTACCGTATTTACTTATAACCGTGGTAATTAAAAGTCAACAGTTACTACTCACTAATAATTATTTTCATCTTATTGAAAAAAAATTACATACTAATGACAACCATGTCTCCAAATTTTTTATATTAAAATCAGAGAAGCGGTAAAAATACATTTTATGCAAATTCGCAAATACGCATAGAAGGTGGGTAAAAGATGAAAAAAATTCAATAAATATATATATATATAATATTATTATAAAATGACTCCAATGAATTAAATTGAACATATATATGTATTATGTATCTATTTTTAACTAATATAAATATAATTAATATATCTAATAATTGAAATAAAAATTCAGGTTTATACAATAACGCTGTGTTTTTCATTATTCAAATAAATTGAATGTTTTTAGAAAATACCAAAAATTTTCCCAAGAATTACTTTTATATTCCAAATCAAAAAATGAAATCCATTTTGAAAAAAAAATACAAAATTTCAAAATGTTGGAATTACTATTCATAACGTCTAGTTTGATTGGTCGTTGTGTGTTAAAACTCGAAGTTGCGTACAATGAATGCTATTATATTATTCAATGACAAGAATACCATGGGAGAATTGGATGTTACATAGAATAAAAATAGTTTTTAATTTATAATAATTCCAAAATAATATTTGGACAATGTAATTTGTGAAATCCAATAAATTTAATTATAGTGATTAAGGGAAAAAATTATCACATGGTGGTTAAACATTAAAAATAACGTGTAAAGATTACCATAAAATTTTCCAAATAATATTTTATTTCAATATTTAACCTAATATATTATATGATCTATCCATTTCCATTATTTGATACAATTTACATGGGAATAAAGTGGGAATAAATCTCTCTGTCAAAACATTACATGCTTTCCACTCACCTCTCTTGTAAAAGGCCACCCCATATTCACATCACTTCACACTATAAAAACATATTAGTTCATACAATTACTTCCCAAATATCATATAAAAACCATAATCTCATATTAGAGGCCTTAACATGGTAATAAATACAAACTAGTACGTCAGTTGGTTAAAAACGAAAAAGATATACCCAAAGAGGAGGCAACATTCATCAATGATCATGTTTTTATTTTTTCCTAAATGAACATAAATTTATTTTATATCATAATTATAAAATAACATAAGTTTATTAGATATTATTATTTGTTTTAATTTTATTTTTACTTCATAAAAATACACAAACTTACATCAAATGGGTTATGAAATCATCTATCATGTGTATGACGCGATATCACCTTACGAACTGATATCATTCATTTTTCCATTACCACCATTCTAGGTTGGTAACAATGATTGAAACTATGTTATTATATTATTTTTAAATATAATTTATATTTTCTTATTATTCTTTATTTATTATATCACACATACCTTCATTCATTACATTTTGGGGGAGTACGATAACTTTGTTCGTGTGTATGGATGACTAACAACTCGTGAAGTGATGTGATTCATTCACTCATCACATGGAATGTAAAAAGGATGGTTTTAATAAAAATATTTTATATATATTAAAAAAATATTTTTCTAATATAATATATTATATACATTTATTTATTTCAATCCAATATGAAAATGGAAATAACATTCATGGGTACATGCAAGCTACCATCTCCAGGAACATTGTATTTCATTTCATATTAATATATTATATAAATTATTATACATTTCTTTATAATTAGTAAATATGATATTAATATAATTTTTATCTTATATAGATGAGTAAATCATAATTAAATTATGATAATAATAACTATAACCAATCATAACATTTATGAATAACAAACAGTTTATTAACCAAAAAACAGAACTATTTCGTGGAGTTGTTAATAAATGGGTAATAAAAGGTCATAAAAAATAATATGTGTTATGATATATATTGATATTATTATTTATAATATTTATAATGTTTTTATATTTTTTATACAAGTGGCTTGAACATGTAAGATGAAATTAAAGATGTAAGGAAAGGGGATTTCTAGTATCACTTTAATTTAATTGAGACTTATTCCATATTCCCCACTAGTTTTTTTTGTTGTTTATATACTTAACTTTGATATGTTATATCATAAATATAATTTATTTAATGATATTAAGGTTTGTAATTTTATATTTCTTCATTTATGTCATGATTCAAATGTCACTCAAGTTGTTATGGATTTCCATCTCACTTTTTACTTTAATGAGACAAATGCCATATAAAGAACATTTTCCATATATGTTATATATATACTTTTCATGAATGTAATATATGACTTGTATAATTGAATTTTTTGGTATTTAACTATCTATTTCATTATACTAATGTATCATAATAGTAATTTATTTAGACTAATATTCTAGAACCATATACACAATTATAAAATCATAAACTATTATCTTAAAATGTCTTAATTTTTTTTAATATTATATTATTATTATCATAATTTTTTGTGTTAGAAACATCTTTTTTAATCAATATTTGGATTCTTCTATTATAAAAATTGTATCATAAATGTGGTTTTATAATATAAATAATTTTAATAATGATTTGAATTTCAAAAATATAAATTATATAAATATTTATAATATTCATTGAATATATGGAATGAAAGATTAATCACTTCACATCCTATATGTGGAAGACTACACAAAATCATGAAGGATGTATTAAATTTCAAATGTATATGTGTATAAATATATAAAAAATATTTTTATTCATTTTATAAATAAAATTATGTCATTAATTTCATGTTATTTTCTTAAATTCAAAAATATATATGAAAAATGTGGGGAGGAGATGGCTATCAAATTATATTGATCCACGATGCCGTAGTATTTCGTACACAAGAGGGATGATTTCATTTCCCATTTGTAGAATAAGTTTATAGATAAATATTTTTCAATCCTGGAGACAAAATATATTCCTACGGAATATATTTGGACATTTCTATAGGAATGTATATGACATAATTTATGATAATAAAAGATGAAAAAATTGAAAGTGTTTGGTGAAGGGGATTACCTTCTCATTGAATTATTTCCATTATATCTCTTCTTAAGGACAATAGGGTTAGTATTTTGAGAAGTTAACAAAATATATAACATGAATAAGGTTTTTTGTGAGATATTTTTAGGTTTTTTTATTCTAACTGTCTCAATAGGTGTGATAAAATGAAGGTAAGAGGTTCCATTTATACATGAGGAGGGTGGAAAAATAGCAATTTTTCAAAAAAAAAATTATTTATCCACTTTCATGACAAAGTGGATCAAAATTGGGTAAATATAAAAGGTGAAATAATATATAATATAGATAAATTCATATAATAGTATTTTGATATGTTTTGTGGCCATTTGACCCTTATCATTTTACATGAACCCCTTGGTAAAAATTCATTAATAATAACAATAGAGAACAAATTTTAATATGATTAAAATATTTAATGACTTTAAGACCCCAACCAGGGGTCCACATAAACTTATTTCCAATTTTGTGGGTCACATGTCCTCAACCGCTCCTCCATGTATACCAGAGGCTACTGGAAAGCGATGAGGTTGTGAAGGTGGTATTGTTGGGAGACGATAGCCTCAAATTAGAATGGCATAATAGATACAAAAAATAGTAAAAAAATAGTGGAAAAATATTTAAATAGATATAATAAAATAAAATTTAAAACATTGATATAAAACTAAATAATAAAAAAATGAACCCCTCATATTAATATCCAAATCCTCTAAGGTAGTGTATTTTAGATTGATGCATGGAATTCTATAATACAAAAAGTGGAATAGGGGAATGAGCATACGATCATTCAATATAAAAAGAACAAATATAACAAAAGCTTCTCCCCCATCTTCTTGTAAAAATTCCCATTCAACAACGTATATTTTCCATCTATAATCAACACATACGAACAACCTATAGAAGGACCCTATCCTTTATTAGTAGCTATAGATAAATAATCTTCTTGGGTGCCCAATATATCCTGAGAATGGTTGAACGTTAAAATATTTGTAGGCCACCACCAATGGTGTAACATGTAATCCTAGATGTTGTCATAAAAAAATAGTGTGTAGGAAAATGTAATTAATAAACAATAATGAATAAATAAATAAATTCTTGAAGATGTTTCTAATGGAAACCTGAAAATCTTACCAAATTCAGCGCATATCCCAGAGGGGAGTTTGAATAGTGCTATAGATATATAATTGTATCATATATTTAGTATAATTTTAGATATTTAATTCACCTATATGAATCTTGTATATGCGGACATAAGACGCCATATACAAATAATAATAGTACCACCTAGACCGATCAGAACTTAGACATCCAGTACCAGTCTAACAACCCTATAAGATCATGCCAAGGGTACATTTCGTACATCCCATGAAAATAATGAGACATCATGTAAAAATGATGAGGATGGTGAGAGGGCTAACCAGTTAACACTCTAATCATGGAACATGTCGTGTAACACCCAACACCCATATTGTGTCAATAATGCGAGATTACATACTCAACTCCCAATGTAAGGTGGTGTGATTATCCACCATGCTCAAAACCCTTTACCATCAAGATCATATCCGGCATAAAGAAATATTCATAATTATAAAATCAATGAATCATAACCACCCATTATACATTTTAATTCATCCGATATACATATACATGATACATAATCATATTTATAACATATTAAATGAGGGAAAAATACTATTTTATTCAAGTTCCATGTTATCTTATAATTAATGAATATTCATTCTAAAAGGACTTTTAAAATCGAACCTATGTAGGTGTGGTATCACCAAACATTACATATCATTATATTAGACCCATTCATTTATTAATGGAAAAAAACCAACCAAGAATATGTCAAATCATTTGATCTCTTTAATTTTAACAATTTCTAATTCTTGTAAGGAGAGTGATACCATTATTTCTAGGCAATCCTCTATACTCAAAACCATCCCATAAAATATAATGAATAATTTTTGTTTAATGATTCTTGAAAATTCAATTCATATGCCTCAAGGGTTCAATTGGAGGTGTCGTGGTAAAAGGAGGCAATGTCCTACTTTGGTAATTTCAATATAGGTTGGGATAAAAACAAAAGAGGTTCCTTGGATTTTATAATACATTAATATTATAAGTGGGCTAAAATTATAAGATATTAAAAAATTATTTAGGTATCCTATGAAATTGATTCAGTTATCCATAATTATTTTCAATGGAAAAATTCACTTTGTATAGCCATGGTGAGACTATATTAGAGGTTTTCATCTTCTAGATTACCACAAAAAGATCATTATATATTTATAAAGGTTAAATGGTCAATTAGAAAATAATAGCTGAATATAATTGGGATTCTTGAGAAAATCCAGCTTTTGGAACAACAAAATATCTACAAACCATTAAAACATATTCATATAAAAAAATTACCACCTACCATAATCCCATAGATGACTTCTCACTCGATATCACCTTCATATATTAGGTACCTTTTGAGAAATATGAGTAACATTCAAACTCCTTGAAAATAGGCAAAATGATATTTCACCTAAATAATGTCATGGATTCGAAGGAATACATGAAAATGATGTAAGAGTGAAGATGTCCTTACCTTAAAGTGTTCAATTCTTCCTTTGGGTCATGATTTTGTTTTTTAACAATGAAGTTATAGTAGATCATACGATGAGGGAGTTTTTTATTTTATAGGATAAAATAATACCTTCTATCACAGGGTGAGTGTAGAGAAAAATGAATGTGGGTTTAAAAATAAATCAGGGGTAAACATGTAATTTTACACAAACAATAAATGGTTACATGGTTTCGCTGCACGGTTTGGCCAAATTGTTCCCAAACCATGATGAATACATATTTATAAGATATTCTACACATAGTTATGGGACACAAATTCCCAAACCATTCCCCAACCATGAAAAATCCCATCGTCCCAAAACACTACAATTTTGCACAACTATGTGCCTAGTATCGCATGGTTTTAGACAAACCATGTAGCCTATAGGTTCATTTATCTACAATCACATTTTGTATCATAAAAATGTGACTTAGAATATAGACTATTGTTTCTAAACTACGATATCCTAAAAAATGCAAGATACTCCTCGGACCATCCTTAGGTTGTAGATAACATTTACCATGCTTTAGAAAATGACTAAAATTGAAAAATGATTTATTCCTTCATTAGATGGTTAGGTATTTAGAAAATAACCTCCTTAAAGAATTTCATATATGAGTTGTTATTCTCATGGTAAAGAGGTATAATCCAAAAAGTGTTCCTTCCATTGAGATCATATATCATCTTCCCACTCCTAGGTCACATCATATACCATGTCGTGCTATCATGTCACTTATAGCAGTGGAAAAGACCTACCTTGAAGTATCTCTACATTCTGATCAAGAATATGAAAAAGACACTCCTTTAATGAATCATGTAAATCCAGTTCAACCACATTATGATAAAAGAAATGATAATGGACTATATAGTTTCATGTAGATTAGATAAAAGAAAATGTGAGGCAATAATCAGTATCTCTGTGGAAGTTCCAACTAGTATGTTTCTAGTCTAATCCATTTCACAACGTCAAATTGTCCAAAAAAACTTGATAAGAGTTTAACCTACTTATGAATACATCTATGTCTCAACCAGGGTGAGGATCGGATGAAAATCTAGTCTCTGACCTCAAACTCAACATTTTTCTAGCATCTATTAGCATATAGTTACTATTTTTGAAAAAGATGTCATAATATTCATTATTATGTGATGTATGTACCCCATAGTCACCTGAAAAGATTTGTTCCATGAATAGATACCTCCCATGCCACTATAAATAGTAGTTGTCTGCAAAAATTCCCATTATATATGGCTTCATGTGGAGCCTTATCTAAGGTGTCCTGAAATCTATTTTTATTAGTGTACTTAATGAGGGGAATATAGTTCCCCCAAGAACCCCCCCAATCAAAGACACTTGCAATGAGTTTTTTCTTCAAATATAAATTTTATCCACTATTAGGCCATTATTGGGTGGGTGAAAGGATGTAATTAGAAGTACCTACTTATCCATGTCCTTCTACTCTCCCTCACAGAACCAATATGTGAAACGATAATCACTATTATGAATGATAAAAAATGTGTATCCATGAATAAGTACAACCTATTCTACATATAGACTTCTTGGATCATCTATCAATGATGTCTTTTACAAAGGTAATAAGATTGAAACCTTCATCAAATGATCAATATCAACCCACACTATAGCATTGCCTAAGGGTGATCTAGGGAGACCAGTCAACAAATCATTCAAACCGTCATCCAATTTTCACATGAAAATGGAAAATGGATGTAAAATATTTTCTAGAAATTGATTCTCTAAATTCACCTGCTTACATGTGGAACACCTTGTGATGAGGCTGACAATCTCACATTTCCACCAGGCCTCCAATACTAGTGTCAAATACCTCTATACATTTTGGTGACAACTCAGTGAACCATCCATGTAGATTCTTGAAATTCTTTCATAAAATTCTATCTAATATCTATTGGGACCCATACATATCCATTAAAAAATAATGTATCATCCCCATATGATTCCCAACCTAACAATTTATCATTATATGAATCACTTTCTCAAAGGACTAGGGCTTCAATATTAGATAACTGCAACATTCATACCGATTCTAGGAGAGAAGATGTCACTTATAAAGTTGGATGGATAGTCTGACCATGGTCCTCATGTACCACAATATGAATCTCTAAGAATAAGGCCCTAAATAAATATTATTCATTATATTTATGAATTGCATGTGTCTTAGACATTTTGATTAGATAATTGGCTACTAAATTCATCTTTCAAGGAATTTTGGCAGGATCTAAATCAATCAAATATAAGTACTCAACCCATATGTGATGTCTAAGATTCATATTTCAATATGTATATTTTCTCATTAATCTTTCGGTGTTAGTGAATTCCAAAAAATTCTATCCATGTGGATAGTATCTACATCATCGGAAGACATTAATATTAGATACATGATTTATATCATGTGTTTGTTAATTCTTCTTAGGTGGAATCAACTAATGAGACTCATACTTGAAAAATCATTCATCCTGCATTAGAATTACTCCATGACCAATACCTGATGCGTCATAGTAAATAGTGCATCTCATTTCCAGCTCCTACAGAATTAGTATCAACGTATAATTCAATCATCCCTTAAACTCTTGAAAGGTTTCTTCACAAACATCTGGACATATGAATTTCACAAACATGTTTTTTAACTTCCATATGTGGCACTACAAGGCGTTATAAATCATGGAAAACATCTATAATATCTATCTATCCACAATAAAATCTAAATTTAAAATAAGTTATTCGGTTTCTCCTTGGAAACATGAGCTCTAATATTATATAGGTCTACAAAAACTCATTACTCCTAGAAGATGTTAAACATTAAGTGAAATTTTTCCATCCAAAATTGTCATTTACTAATCTTAGTTTATAGATAATTCTCTCTCAATGTACATAAAATGATAACAACATGGTTGGAATTTTTTTCTATTGATCATGAATAATCCATGATAACTTCCAAAAATCTACAATGAATGAATCCTAATATGTTTGAAATACCCAATTCATAACATCCAACAAGATAGAATATGCATTAATGAGTCTAAACATAATAAACATATACATATAGGGACCATAACTTTTACTGAATTCCATGAAAGGTATTTTTGAAGTCCTGACCCACAACTAATGATATCTCATCCACATATCTATAATTGAAAATTCATTCTATTATTGTATCTATTTGTAAAAGTCATTTATTATAGGTAGTTGGTACAGATTTTTAATTGTTAGCAAATTTAAATGATGTTAATATTCATAGATCACGAGGGTACCATCTTCCTTCTTATAGAAATAGATCAGTGAACCCTAAAGAGATGTGATGGGGTATATGAAACCATTAGCCTGTAGATCCAGTAATTACTTCTTGATCTCCAAAATCTCTTTAGGATTCATATAATATAGAGGAACAATCACTTTATTACTCTTGGGTGGAGGTCAATATAGAACTATAGCTCTAAATATAGACATAGACCATATATGTTTTCAAAAAATATGTCTTTTGAATGATCCAATATAAGAGGATAAAAGGTGGCTCATCACCCTGGGGCATCATGGAAAAGACCGGAAAACTGTATAGTGAAATTTCCAACCTATGTTGCTTGGGTCCATCTCTATTGGCACTGACATACCAATCACCCATATACACATGATTAAAACCATCTAGTGATGTTAAAGTCACCCTCCAAAGAATTCAGACAATATAGTCTCTATAAAAAACTATCCAGTATTTCTCTATAAATACGTCATATCCTTTCATGTCGAGGATGAAGTGATTCTATATAAAAGAGTCGTCACCTATCGGAAAGGTACAATTCATAAAATGGAAAACAACCTATAAATATATGTCAACCATGATTTCAAGCATCAAAAAACAATAAATGTTTTCAATTTTAATGCCCATAATATTAGTTATTGACTTATAAATACATGAGTGAGACACACCCGTGTTAAATAATGAAGGAAATAATATTGAGGCTACTATAATAGTAACTCATACAGTAAAATGTCTAACACTCAATTCCTCAATCACAATATGGACCACATGTAATTTTACACTACTGTAACCATGTGTCTCTGTTTGGATACTTCGAGTAATCCCACCCGGCTAGTGATTAGAATCATAAGTATGACTACAACTACATTGATCATGACTATGACCTTGTTGGTCGGTGGCATTCGAGCTACCTGTCTATCATGATCCTACTAAACATCCTCCTGAATATGGAATAGCTGTGGATCCTAAATCATTACTCACTAATGGAAAATCCTTACAAAATCCCCATATATGGAATATACATCCACTAGCTCTTCACTCTACTAAATCTCACAGGATATATTGTTTTCTTTTCTTCAACTTCCCACACTATTTATAGATCAGAAAACTACCAACACCAGGGGTATGTCTGATACCACTACCACAAGTAGCCGAAATGTATCTCATTCTTCTAAAAGAAAACCCACTAGTAGATTACGGTATTTATTAATCCAGACTCACACCTGAAGACTCCATCATGATCCACTGTATAATAACCAATTGGTTGACAATCTAATAAAAAGTGTTACAATAGAAAACAATTATCTACCACCTGGTGGTGTGTACTAGCCAAACCATAAATCTCTGTGGGGTCATTATATCATCTCCAACATACATAAGAGAGAACCAAAATAGAATAGTGAAACAGGTAGAGTAGTACATAAATTACATACTCCCTCGATATAGGTTCATAAATTCTCTATCTCTAATATCCCTCAGAGTACTGGGAAAGAACTAGTCATAGAAGATGGTATGAAAATCTTCTCAGACCATATTATAATACAGATCTACCTGGGTGATAAAACAAAACCACAACATGTCCAATTTGTGTAGCATATATAGATCTAGTTAGACCCTCTTCTGTGAAGATAGCTTCAGATGCTAGAATATAGATCAAATAGCTTCTGGATAAAACATCAAAACAATAGGTCCTCTATCCCATGTATTGTTGGTGGATGTTGTTGTTGAAACGACCTAGTCAACAATTCCATGCTTGGGACTAGATGAACATTACCTTGTATATAATTTATCTTATATAAAAATCAATCTCAGAATTTCTTGTCAGTTCACATATCATGAAATAGAAAAGGTTTCACATGTAGCACAACAGCAGGATCTAGTAGCAGCACACAGCCTGCCACATCAAGATCATGCTCACCACTTCCTTCATGGCATGAAAACAGAGGAGAACATAGAAGCATTAATATAAAATTCAAAACACCTATGACTATATAGATTCAAGACACTATAATCTTTACATTTCTGAGATAAGGTCAAATATAATGCCTCCATATAAAAAAGACCATGCCTCGTTGCCTACCGCAAAATCATTGACTGGGAAAGAGAAGAAGACCAATAATTCCAGTAAGAACGTAAGAGATACCCCAACACTTACTACTAAAGATTGGAACAATTCCATGCCTATATTTTTATTATATATAAATACATATATATATATATATTATGTTTTTCCATACATTATAGGTCATAATCATATGAATGTGTGCTTGTTCAATGCATTTAAACCACTTTAAAATTGTTGAATCAGACGATTTCCTATTTTATTCGTTTAAAAGGGAATATAAATTATATGAAAGCAAATTAAATCCAATTATCCAAAAACACAACATTTCCCAACTAATGTGATTGATTGTCCATAGATCAACATCCCATAGTCGACTACTTAAGGTGTTTTCTTTAACATATTCAGGAAAACAAGACCAGGTTAAGGCCTACAATTTTAGTATCAATTATGTATACCAGTGCATAAACAAGTTGAAAAAGAATTAAATATATATTCAATGATAAAAAAATATTCAATAAATGAATTCATCCTAAAAATTAAAAATGGAAAGTAAAAATTTAGGACCAAGTAATCAAGTTGTGGTTATAATGATTCATAGTATAATGAAAAGACATCATTTAATTAGGCCATAATAATGAAATATTAATCATAATTATACAAATATAAATTAAAAAAAATGAAATTTGTGTCATAAATTGGTGAATTCATATAAAAATAAAAAATAACAACCAATAAATGCCATTACTAGTAGAAGAAATTTTGGGTTTCCCCATAAATGGGTGAGCTGTATCCAAAAATAGGATCAGTTCCAAATCTATTTAAATCGTATACTTCTATATGATTCCCATATTATAAATGTGTATAAAATTAAATGCAAAAATAAAAAAAATTTACATCCTTACCTAGGGTATACAAAAATCATGTATCAAGTAGGTGGGTCACATGGCCTCAAGAACAACTGTATGTGCGTGATAGGTTGTGAAATAGTTACGAGGGTGTAAAGGTGACACGGGGGGGGGGAGATTATACTATAAAATTATAACGGTAAAATATGTAAAAAAATAAACAATAATATTATCATATGTAAATATAATTAATCAAATAATTATAAAAATTTAAATAGATAACTAAGAAGGTAATAAGGAGAAGATATAGAAAACCAAACAACTGAAAATAATTTAAAAAGCCTATAAGTAAGTTTCTTATACATGGATTCATGGAATTCTATAATAAAAAAATGGGAACATTGGAACATGAATATGATAATTCTATACAAAAAGTTAAAAAAATTCACTTAACAAAAATCTCAAATGAATTATCATTTATTTTCTCCTAAGTTAAATCTATACTCCACGTATATCAACAACATGTTGAAGGGAACCTTACCTTATGAGGACAAGAAGACATATAATATACTTGGGTTTCAGGAAAATCCTTAATTGGGTGTGAGAAATATAACATTAATCCACCACCAATGGTTTCTACATGTAATCCAATTAATTCTCATAACATGACATTGGGTTGGAAAATTTAATTAATTAATATGGCCACATAAATAAATAAACACCCACTTAGGTTGTTAAAAGACACATGGAAGTTCTACAAGCTTCGGCTCACGGCCCATAGTAGACTCTGAATAGTCAGTATATATATAATAGTAATATATATATTGTATAAATATATAAATTTTTTCCATTTTTATAAACCATGTAATGAGAACTTAAGTGGCCATATACCTAGAATACTAGTGTTTTCTAGATCGAGCATAACTCATGGGAAAATGACCAATATAATTGACTATAAAATCAAACCAAAGGGTACATCACTACATCCCAAGAAGGGCATGAGACTTCATGTAACAAAATAGGGGATTGTGAGTAATACGACATTTCATCACTGGAATCATGGAACATGGTGAATAAAACCAATAACTCATATACTATCAATGTAGTGATATTTTCATACTTGACACCAGATGTAGGGTGGTGTGATTATCAACCATTTTCTGCACCCCTTACTTTTATATCACATTCCAAATAAATTCATTTTAATAATTATAAAATGCATGAGTCATAACAACCCATGATAGTTTTTCATTCTACTAATATACATATACATGTGGAATACTCATATTTATAGAAAAAGACAAGAGTCAAAATAAAAAGGATAAATCAAGGGTCAAGTTAGTTTATAATTAAAAAATTTTCATTCCCAAATGACACATAAAATAGATCAAGGGAAGGTGTAGTGTATCCACTATTTTAATATAATAATGTAAGATCTAGTCATTTATTTAAGGAAAAAACCCACTATAAAGATGTCAATCCATTTAATCATGTTCATTTATACCATTTAAAATTAATTTATGGATAAGTAAATCATTATTTCTAGGGAAACCAATATACTAATAACCTAACAAAACAACTTAATCAATCAATTAAGTTAAATGAGGCAGGATAAAGCAATTCATATAACTGATGGTGTTAATAGGAGTTCCCATTTTCATATGAATCAATTTCATACTTGGGAAATTCTAATATAGTTTGTAAAAAATACCTAAGGGTTCACTAGATTCAATAATAAATTCATATTACAAAAGGAATTCAATTTAGATGATAATATGAAACCATTTAGGTGTCCTATGAATTTGATTCATTTATCCATAATTAGAAATATTTTCCTAATTTAGTTGGCACAACCATGTGGTGATCATATAAGTGGTATTCAACAACAAGATTACAAAATAATCATTAATATATATATATATAAAGGTGAAAGGGTTAATTAGACTTGTTGAAATCAATATAATTGGATTTCTATGAAGAATATGACATGAGACACAATGTATTAGCTATAATTCATCAAGTCATATGGGAAAGAAAATTTTACCACCTAAATTATGGTAGTAGAAGACACCACACTTTGTATAAACCTCAAATTTTACGAGGATGGGAGAAATATGAGAAATGGCCTAACACCCTATAGATTGATCAATTAATCTTATAGAAAAATATCATGATATATTATATGTAAAACATGAAAATATTTTATGTTTTTGGTTAGCCTCACCTTAAGGAGACCAATGTTTCTTTCAGATAATTAATCTTTTGTCGGATGATGAAGTTAGAGGAGATCCTAGATTGAGAAAATTTTGTGTGATATAGAAGTGTAGAAGGTCCAAACTTGTTAGAGGAAAATTAGAGAAAATGAAATATTGTTTAAAAACAAATGAGAGTTAAACTTTTAATTTCACCCCAAAAAATGGGGGGACACAGTTTTGCCTAACTATGATCAACCCATGAAAAAGACAACCTTTTAGGATAATCCACTATTGTTTAAGGGAAATAGATTCCCATATAGTGCACCAATAATGTGAAATCCCCCTATCCCAAAACATGAAATATCCACACAACGTCTTACCTTGGATCACATGGTTTTAAACAAACCATGCGGCATACTTGTAGTTCCATCTACAACAACGTGTTTTTAGATAAACTGTGTGGGTAGGGTGGTACAGTTTCTCCAAAAAATTCAACCCTTTTCATAGCCAATATTCATATAAATTAGAGCTTTTAACAAGTCATAAAAAATATTGGTAAATCCATTAGTCCACAATACTAGTTTACTAGTTTTATCCAAATGATTGAAATTGAAAAAAAAACAATATGTTCCTTCATGAAGGGATGGGTTGTTACAACGAAAAAAGTTATAGGTGGACTAATTTAAAAATAACAATTTTATGATTTTAAATACAGAACCCATTTTCTCAAATTATATTCCACATTTTAGTGTAAATCAATTTGAAAATAAAATAATAAAATGTAAAGAAATACTATTTCATAAAAATGCATTTTTAGGCATTATATGTTCTTACAATAACTATATGACTGATAATTATCATTATATTAATTTAAATTCATATATTTTGATATAAAATATATAAATTTCAGTAGAAAAATTCATTACCATGGATTATTTTATTTTATTTAAAATGGAAAAAAATTATACTCATAAAAATACTATTTTAAAGAATATCTTATTTTAACTCTAAATGATCATTTCATTATTTATACAAAAATGAATATCAATAAATCTATAATCATAAAAATTTAATAAAATAATTATAAATTAATGTGGTATTAGTTAAGTAATACATTTTTAATTTATAAAAAAATCATTCTAGCCTAATTTTTACATAGAATGATTAAAATTGATATTCAACATATCATATTATAATTTTTCTGACATAACATATTAAATGGAACATTATTATATATTTAACTGATAATATAATGTTAAAACACTATAATTGAAATGTTTTTGTTACATTATTCCCTCCATCAAAAATTTCATCCATGAGAAATTGATAGATATTAAATTATTAACAAATAATAGTGTTTATTATTTATAGAGTCCCCTTTTCCTAAACAACATCCTATATTTTATGGTTTCTACAATGTACCATTAAGAGTTGATTCATCCAATTCCAATTTTTCTTATATTTCTTAATGAATATATATATTCACATATAAATAATATTCTTCACATTTTAATTTTATTTCATTAAAGGTGATAACATGTGTTAGGTGTGATTTATATATTTATAACAATATGATATGGAACACATCATGTATTTAGAGGGCATGTGTAATTTCAAATGATCAATTTCATAGATCCATATAATTCCAAAATTTGAAAAAAAAAATGATTTACATTTGTCTTAGTTATCCATTCTTAATAACCCATATAAGACCCTTCCTTGAATAATATTTTTTTTAAAATGATATCCCCCATGAAATTCCAAATTTTCCATCGACCATAGCTCATTTATGAATGATTAGAATATTTAATATAGATAGGAATAGTATTTAACATTTATTTTTATACTAAAAATGTTATAGGAAAACATTATTCTTTTCACCTAATTCATCCAAATATATAGTAGAGTGACTGGTATTTATATAACATCATTGTTATTATTCCATTTAACTTTTTGAATGAAATATAATGTTATAAGAAAACTCCACTATATGAAAATATTAATCCAGCATATATTTAAAGTAAATTCATATAAAAATCCCAATTACATATAATATTTTATAAATACCTTTATACTATAAAATAGTTTTAGGATGATATAAGGTGCTCAAATGAGTCTTGGTATCAACATAATTTAAAATACTTTCAATGAATTTTTATGTATATCAAAGATCACAATATGAAAAAATTTATCACGGGAAACAATGATGTCCTTAAACATAATTATCATAGATTCTTGTAAGGATCTCAAGAGGTAAATATTATCTTATAGTGATGAAATATCTGTATATGGTAAGGCGATTAACAACAACACAAAATGTAACGATTATTTCTAGAAGTATTTAGTAATTTTATGATAGAGTTCATAATAATTTCTTCCCGTTTCAACATTGGAATATGTATAGGATACATGATTCCAATATGATTTTTCTACTAGCTATCAATTACTTATAAAAATAATATTTATTTATAATATAATACTACATGATTCATATTATCAAACAAAAAATATTCCTTCAAATGTGTATACATAATTTTTCTACAAAGCTGTAGAGTAGAATTTCAGCTATGGGAAATATTTAATAATTCTCTTATTAGGATAAGTTCCTAGGGAACACATAAACTTATTCCAATGTTCATAAAACCATATTTATTGATAAAGTATCCAATTTTAAATCATTCACAAATTTTAATTTATTTTGAAAATCCTCATCTTGTAGATAATGTCATAAATAATTTCTAATAAAAATTGTTGGAAAATATTTTGAAAAGGATTGATATTTTCCATTCACTATTAATTAAAATATCCATCATCACAAAATAATTTAACATATAATCCTTGTCAATCACCATTTTTCCAGGACTCCATTATCTTTCATAAGAGTATGGTGTACCTTATTTTCATACCCTAGGTGAGAGTGTATTCTGAAATCAAAGCCCTTATATAGAATTTTTTTTTTAATTTTCTTATTAATTAGTTATTTAAATGAATTGATTTTATATTATATATTTATGAGACATTTTTATATCCCATATTTCATTATAGTGATAATGACTACATATGTTCAACATGATGATTATAACTTCCAACTAATATATAGGTTTTGATAATTCTGTTCATTAGTATTTAAATACCATTATAGAAGGTAATAATTTTATCATTCTATATAAGTACACAACCATTTTCCATATTTAAATAATCACTATGTGTCACAAATAATCATTTCCAGGTAGAAATTAAATCTCGGATCATTAAATAATATTCTATTCAATTCATAAAAACACTTCTCACATTTCAATTTCCATATGAAAATAAAACATTTATGAGTAATCATATTTAATTTTTATCCATGAAGGAATTGTTTTAATCATGTTGTCAATGTTATCATTAAATACTAAGGAAACTATATACCTTGGTAATTCATATCAGAATTTTCCATTATTTGAATACATTTTTTACATAAGATTCTCTAGTATTCAATCCTTATAAAAAATATATCTGTGAAAACACAATATTGTAATTAAGAATTCCAAATTTATAAAATTCACATAGAACTATTTCTTTCTAGGAGTCTCAATAATTATTTTCATGTGATTCTCGTAGTTAGTATATCTTCTCGAAAAAAGAATCAAATCATATATAAAAAAATTAAAATTAATAAAGATATTTTATGGATTACTAGTTCATCAGATATAGAAATATAGAAGGTGTATTACAAAAACTAGACTTATTACAAACATATAATTTACATACCTCAAAAAATGTTTTTATTGGAATATATTCCTTATTTATTCCAAATTTATGATAACCAGGTTGAATGAACAAGTCAAAAATTGGAGTAAGATAAAAAAATATTTATATTAATATCTTTTAACTACCCATGATAGATGACTGACATGATATATACAGTATTTTCTTGATTAAGAGAATAGGGCCTCTCCATGGTGAAACAATAGAGAGTATTAATATAAAATCCAAAAACACATATTGTTGATTATTTTTTAACACTAATTTCACTATGTCCATTATATATGTTTTATTGGATATAGGGCACTCATCCCTGACTAAATCAATTGAAAACATAACATCACACTCTTAGGGGAATCTAGGCAATTATATTGAAAATATATCAATGCATAAGTTTACAATAATAACATAGTCAAATTGATGATTTACTTTCCCATCTGTAGAATGTGTCAAATATTATTTGCTAAGAATCTCAATTATAAGATTTTCTTTAGGAGGATTTTGAAATTATCGAGATAATGATGTATTCCAAATAAAAACAAGTAATTTCACAATATAATCAGGATTCCAAATTTCATTCTATTAGAAATAAATTTTGAATTATATTTTTGAATTCTATTTATCGAAAGGGATATATAATTTTTATCCATATATATAATAATAAAATTTAGAAATATAGTATTTATATGATCTATAAAGTAAAATTAGATACACATTGTAGTTGTATTGATATTTCCGCTCGAAGTCTTGACGGAAAATTCGTAAGGTTATTAAAAATATCCTATATTACGAAAAAATGGATAATATAAAAGAGGAAAAATAATAAAAATTAATTAAATTATTATCTAAATTTTGATTGATGACTATTATACCTTCCACCACATTTTTTAGAATATAAAACATAGATTTAGTGATTGTTTATAAATGGCCTTCCCCCATTCGCCTTTTCCTTTTTAAGATTATTTGGACCATGGGAAATTGGTTTGAATAATTTCTCTATTTATTAATAGTTGATGAATTAGAAAAATAATGGAGACATTATTTAACATTTATTAGTTATCCAAATAAAACCTATCTACACACATATAAGAAACATCCATTCATATCATGCATTCTACCTAATGTTTTGTTCAACTATTTTTTCACTATAGTTATTGGTTCATTATATTTTTCTTCATTGACAAAATCAAATTTTCATGTTTCTATACTAACTTATTATCATTTTTATTCCTCGTAAACATTAAGGGTATAAAAATTAGTTCATATATTTTGATGGAAAATAATAATTTTTCATCTTATGATTAAGTATTTTGTTAAACTTATTCCATTTAGAGTCACCGTTATTTCAATTAAAATAAATGGTTTATATTACATATAGAATACATATAAAATCTTAATTATACTGAGAAAATATTTTAATGGTAGACTCATGATCTAAAACACCATCCAATATCTTTTTCTATAAGATGAGTAATAATTTTTTCATTTGAGTTCAATGTTAATAAAAGAAATATTTATCAAATTAGTTTACATTAAAATCAATTTTATTACATTTTTTATATTCATTAATCTCCCTAGTAAATTGGATTAGATAATACCATTGATCTAAATCACCATTATGATAATATACTATCACTATAAACCTTCTATCATTCATTTCATCCCAATGGAATAAATATCATTTAAAGGTACTTTTTCCACTTCTCTCGTACAACTAGACTAGTAATTTAATTATTTTATAGAGTCTTATAGCAAATTAAATGATCTAATAATGATGTTTTATGTCATTGAACATAATTTTTATCTCAATATTTAATTATACGAGACAAAATATTGATCATCATCTTTAATATAGACATGATATACCCAACTCTTACAAGAGTTATATTGGATTTCCCTACTAAGATTTCTTTTCAATGTCCTAGAGTATTAATAAAATACATTTATAAGTGATGTTTTAATAAAAAATATAATATATATGATTTAATTACTACATTATGATTTTAACTTATATATATACAAATTTTATTAATTTTTAACATAATCTGTAAATTCATTCATAAATAATCTCAAAATCAAAAACATGGATTCAGTGGAAATATCTTCAAATGAAAAACATAATTTTAATCATTTCATGATGGTTCAAATAGGTCATATGAATTAAACATATATTATTACTTGGGAGTGACCATTCTAGTGTATTATAAGGGCTCATTCATCATTCTCTTAAATGATGATTAAGATGAACTAGACCATATCTTTTGGCTGTTATTACCCCTAGATGCATTGGTTCCATTGCTATGTCAAAATTCTAGAAAGAGATGTATTTAATATTAAATGAACACAATATCTAATTTACCACAAAAATTTGTGATTATATCTTATAAGAAGACATATCCTATGATTCTGGCAAAGGGTTATGTTACTTAATCAATATTCTTCCCAATCAGGTTATAAGGGTTCTACTAAATATTATATGCTACCAATTTTAAAATATTAAATTCATTAACCTAGAGTAGGCGTCTTATTCATCACAATAGAGTAAGATACAATAGATTTTATCATCATGGTCTTTTTTTATTACTAGTATTAAAAAACTATATACATACGATATTTCTATTTTATTTTGGGAATAAAATATAAGACACGTAAAAGAAAATGTTATACATAATTCCAATCCATTTAATGATCATATCATTGGTATGGGAAAATAGGTTTGAGTATAAATACCCTCAAACAGTTGGGTATGATAGAATCTATCATGACTAAGTAATGAATAATCAATATGACAAGGTAAATAAATGAAACAAAATTCGAATTAATAAATAACATGAGTATGAAATGCATCCTTGGAGAATATCAATGTATTAATATCTTGGATAATGATAATTGAATTTTCAAAAAAGGAAATTCTTAATGTTAAATGGCATTATCATGGACTTATGACACAATATTTTTCAAATATAGTTTGGTATACACTAAAACCCCATCTAATCAAGATATCCAATTTGTTTGTCTCATGTGACATGTCAATGCATCTATAACCGGTCCCCACCCACGAATGATTTTTCCTTTCATTTTTCATATATTTAATGATCAATTTAGATCATAAACGACATTCATTGTCACTGAGTATCCATATTGAGTAAATATTAATAAATACAATGATATCCATATTCAATATAATAACATTCATTGTCAAATACCTTATCTTGATATGGTATACAATTTATGTATTAAGATTACCAATTGTAGAAGGAATATTAACAAGGATGTGAAATGTAATGTATAATAAATGATGATAAATGAATCTGAATTCATCATAATAAATTTAATGAAAATGTAATTAATAAAATATAAAAGATGGATGTTAATTCATTAGAAATATACATATTCAAATTATTTTAAATAATTTATTAAATATATGAAAGTGAAAAAAAAAATTAATATAAATTTAAATGAAATATTTTTATTGAAAAACATGATAAACTCATAGAATAAGATTAATATCATAAAAAATTATAATGGTTGGAAATTTTGTTTATTTTATATAAATTATAATGAAATATCCCTTTAGACTTTATGTAAAGAAATTCCTAAGTGAAACATTCTAAAAATATAGAAAATATTCTTTTAAAACCATGTAAAATGTCATATATAATGTATCATGTCCTTGATAAATCGTATGAATAACTAAAAAGGAATTTTTTTAAGAAAATCCTAAAATATAGACATGGAAGAAAAATATATACAATAAAAAAGATTAAAAATATCTATTTTGACATTTATTTACAATATTTAATTTAAAATGATTCGAAATGTTGTAAGGGAACATAGAATATCAATAATTATCAATATTATAATAATTTTAGGGATTTTATGTAAGATAGATTATAATATTCCTTTAACAAAGATATAAGTAATCCTAACAAATGGGATTGTAAAATATTGTCATACATCTCTGGTAACTAAAAAATTATAACCCCTTGAAAGAGTAAATATCATTTCATACATTAATTACCATTAATAAATAGAAATTATTGTTATATAAATAAAATATAAAATATATAAAACACCTAAATGAATATAGTTTATGTGATACCAAACATGACTTGATGGATTGAGAATAGAGATGAAATCCATCACCTCACGCTTCTACTTAGACAAATGTGATTTAAAATCATATATGATAATTTTATATTTATTATACATACATACCAAAACTATATGCATATCTATAATATCATATATCATCCAATTATATAAACTTTTTACTTATTTTTTCAATAATATTTCATTAATTTCATTTTTTAAGGTATTAGCTATGGAATTTTTCATGAATCTTATGATTCAAAAGATATTGTAATTGTATTCAGATCATGGTTATAAAATTTAATAAATTATAATAATTAGTTAAAAAACATGAAAATTTATTATTTATATTTCATTAAAAACATTCGTCAAATGAGGGCATGAAAAATTGAATCAAATCAATTCATGAAGGTGGTAGCCCACACATCTGCATGGTTGACATTATCATTTAAAAATGTATTGTGGGAAAAGAGGTATCTAATATTCTATCATTTATGAATTAATGTTATATATTATGAAAAATTTTATCTATTTATATCCGAATATATATACCATCTTTTTGTGGCACATATGGAAAAAATATATCATTTTATGAGGTGGTTGTTCACTGAACAGAAGATTGATTGTTTCAGTTACCATTTTTTTTATAAGGACATTAAAAGATATTATTTTATATATAATTAATGGGATTTTAATATATATGATATAATTATGTTTTTATATTGTAATGGGAATCTGTGAGCATCATAAAATTGTTTTAAATCAATTTTATGCACAACCAATGATATATTTATTTAGTCAGAATATAAATGTCGTGTTTGAGTTGAAATGTGTATTTATGTCAGAAAAATAATGACATTTCAATTACACGTAATGCTAGAATTATCACACCCAATGTTATGGAGATTACATAGAAACATTTCCTTCTCTGATGGAATGAGAGTGAAAAACTCCGTATGAGAGTATTATGTGGATTTTTTTAATTGTTAAAAAATTATTTTCACACCATAAAACCTATTTTTATGGTCTCTTAAGTGAATAGTTTTAATAATAAAACAACATTATATGTGGTATATAGTGACCCTTATTTTTCATTCATATCTTTTTACATAAATATAAAAAATCATAAATAATGACACAAAAACTATTAAAAGGGTTAGATTCAAGGGGAAAATAAAGACCATACATAAAATTTATGAAACAAAAAATTAATATTTATTTAAATCATTCTTCTATATCTTATTATTGGCCCATGAATTGTTCTTATAACATGTAATAAGCAATTTATATACATCAAAAAGGGATGTGATAAAATCCCTATAGAAGGATATTTAAGAACATGAAATTATATAACATGGGGTGATAAAAAATTCATAATCAATATATTGGAATATTTTTATAATAATGAGATTATGCATTAAGAAAAAGGCATGGAATGTGGAAATGCGTAAATATGAATCATTGTTTCATAATTGTAAACTACCAAACATTTTTGTGATAAAATATTCCATCATTTCTGTACGTATTTCTCATTTAACATTTGATTCATCACACCACTGAATGAGTTGGAAAACTATATATTGCAAGTTCACCAGTCACATCATAAAAACTACATTGCGCAATACAATTCCATGTGCACAAACACATTATAATTTTTACATTATCATGAATGATACATAGAAAATATATTAATAATTAATATAAAACATCACAAGTAATGGAATGAATTTGATTTCATAATCACACATTCATTAAACATCTGTTCCCACATAAATGGTTTAATAACTTACTCAAATCATCAACATTGAGTAAAGAAGAAACGATATCAAGAAGTAAATATAGTATTTTTCAAATAAGAGTTCATTTGGAAAACATTTTTTTAATAAACATAATTAGAAAACATTTTTATCCCATAAAAAGAAATATAATGATAAATAAATCATATTTTTCGAATAATCATATTTAAAATGGTTTAAAATGGGGAAAACCCAAATTAAGGGAGTTGTGATGAAGAATTTCCCTTACCTTGTGTATGAATTATTTTATCACTATAATGTTATATATAATAACATCATATCAATTAATTAAAAGTTAAAAAAAATACATGGATTTTATTCATTATGATTTTATTTTTTTTATGGGGCTTTGAATGAGTAATAGAGTTTAACATTATCATTCTAGAGTGTTTGTTTTCATATATTTCATTATCTGTTCAAATATATATATGAATAGTTGTTCGTGTAAAATAAGGATAAATATCTGATATAATTATATCATATTTTCTCTTATAATATGACCAAATTTATTTATACATTAATTGGAGATATTACTATTTATTTTTTCAACTTACTATTCATAAGGCTAATATTACAATTCTGAAGGAAAAGTTACTATTTATCAGTATTAGTTTCCTTACATTAAGAAATACTTATTATTTAATAAATTATTATTTCATAAAGTCATTATTATGTTATATAAGTTAATTTAAGTGATTTATACTATATCAAATTACTATTGTAGTGGACAAATTCTATTGATAAATGTTTAGTTCATTACATTCTTCCCCCATCCCCTTGAAATTTCACTGTCAAAATTTCATGTTACAAAAATAGGTGTTGTAACTTCTCCATCATCACCTCCTCCAGTTCACAAGATGCTCCTTCATTCTTATGGTTCCTCCACAACACCTTGAAAAAGTATAGATTTATTGTTCTGTATAACCTTATATCTCGAATACAGAATCATTACTAGATGCACCTCTTAAGAGATATCATCATCCAACTATACCACTTAGGATTTCATCACATGTGGGGGATCTAATATGTACATCCTCAGGGGTTGTATGTTGAAAATTCCATGAACTAGAGCCATATTCGGTTAAAGGTAATAACAATTGGATACAACTCTTATGCACCCAAGATCATAATGGGTCTAATATAACTTGGAAATAACTTCAATTTCTTTCCATAACACATTACTCTTTACATGGTGATATTCAATAGAAGACATTTTCAATAGTGTCGAACTCCATGTCCCTTCGACAGTTTTCAGCAAATCTATTTTTTTTACTATGATCATTTTGAATGTTCATGGATGAATTGAAGCATCTCTATCATCTCTTGCACAAGACCAGGTCAACGTAGCTTTCATTCACTAACACAATCCAAACATGACAAAGTTCTACATCTATTTTTATATAGAGAATCATATGGATACATCTAGATACTCGATTCGATGATATTTTTTTTATGAGAACTCAACCAATGATATATGGGTATCCCATCAATATTAAAATTCTAATTTGTAGCCTCTTATCATATCATTGAGCGAATGAATAGTCCTTTTAGACTAGCCATCATCTTGGGGGGGAGATAAGCTGTGTGGAAATTTAATTCAACACTGAATGAATTTTGAATAATCCATCATAATATAGATGTGAAACTCAGGTCATGATTAGAGGAAATCAAGAGTGGAACCGCATTTAGTCTCACAACATCCATCACATATACCTTTTTATGTTTTTCAAGAATGAGTTATTCCTAAATAAAGATAAATAGGGTTGTCTTGGTGATTCTATTCACTACAAACCATATCACATTATTTCCATTGTATTTATTTAGGAGACCCATGATAGGACCCATAGTGAAATTAACCCATTTCTACATGGGAATAGGTAGTGGTTGAATCATCCCTTTGAATTATGTCAATTGAAATTATCTTTATGAAATTTGAAGAATAATGATATATACTCTTCAATTTCATTATTAATGTTGTCCAAAAATAAATTTTCTCTATGATCATTGTATTTTATGGTACTCTCAATATGGATGTACAAAAATAATCTATGTTCATTTTCAAATAGCTCTATCTTTATCCTGGGTGATGAAGGCATAAATATCGAATTTTCAAACAGAATCTAAACCATCATCATCGATATGGATCTTTTGTTGTTTCCCTTAATTTACTATATTAATCTTATTTTATAACTCCATAATAACCATTTTTTCCTCTTTAATCATCTCTTGGATTGTTTTTTGGGTGTCATTTCGAAATGTTATGATGTATTCCCTGGTGTTATGATTTCAAAATCCTACCTTTTCATGTCTATGATGATAAGGTCTCTCTCAATCCGTGACATGGACAAAGTAGTAGGTAATTTACATCTCAGAGCATCAGCTACCTTTTATTCCGTTCTAGGATGACACTAAATAGATAATTCATAGTCTTTGATTATCCCCAAACCATTTCATTTTCTCATGTTGATCTCCTTTTGTGAGAATATATACATTAGAATATTTCTATTGCTATATATGTCACACATATTTCTACAGAGATAGAGACACTATATTTACATTTAAAAAATAATAGATGTTTTCTTAAGATCATGTGAATGGTGGTTTAATCATATATCATTAGCTATCGTGAGGCATAAGAAATCACATAATAAATTTACTGGAGTATAAAATCCAAACCGATTCATTGAAGAATAATTTTATATCAAATAACAATACCCACTTATCGATAATGTGATTACATGTGCATTGATCAGCATCCTCTTTAACCCCATGATGTTTTCCTCACATTCTAATGTCCATACATACTTTATCCTTTTCCTTGTTAACATATTTAGTAGGATTTAAAAATAATGATAAATTTCTCACAAAACATATATAGTACCCTTATATTCTATAATTTTTTTATTTCTATAAAATAAGTGGATCAGGGCCATTCCTCAACCACCATTGGTTTTGGAGGATCCATAGAACATCCCTCACTTGTGATCACATGTACCATCTGGATGACTTACTGCATCCAAAATTCAGACTTTCTAAATTTTTTTTACAATTTACACATCATTAATGTCTCAAATAAATGCCTTATATGTTTGACATATTCTTCATTTCTCTTTAATTGATGAAAATATCATCCCTGAACACTAACACTAATTTTATGATGTTATGTCCAATGACTTTATTTATCAAATCTATTAATATTATAGGGGAATTAGAAAGTATGAAGGGCGTGGGAATAAACTCATAGTGCCCATAATTTGTATGGATAGAAATATTCCGAATATCATCCTTTATCACTTTAGTGGATGATATCCAAATGAAGATCCACCTTTGAGAAGTTCCAATCTCTTTGTTTAAGATCTAACAAGTGATAAATAATTGGAAGAGGATACTTGTTAATTATGGTGATCATGTTGATTTCTTCATAATCCATACACACCAGCACATATCTATCCTTCTTTATGAGTATGTGAAATGGCGCACCGCATGGTGATTCACTAGGACATATGAACACTTTTTCCAAATTGTCATGGAGCTACTTATTTAACTCCTCCAATTCGATAGGGTTCATCCTATAGGGATTCTATGAGATATGAGTTTCTCTATGTATGATTCCTATGGAGAACACTACCTCATAGTCCATGGTAATTCCACGTAACTTTTCAAGAAATACCTAACTATATTCCCTTATAATGGGAATTTCCCCCAGGTTTCTAACTTCCATTGAATCAACCATTTATGAAAGGAATGATTGTTCATAGAGAATCAACACCCACAAAGTTGAAGTATTTTAAAAGGGATATTCTTGATAGACACATACTTTTTTTAGGAGGATGCACTGACTAGAAATATGAATAGATATTTTTTGGATATTTGATATATGTATTTTATAAGGATTGTCAATTTAACCCCAATAAAGTATCTAGTTTAACCATGGGAAGTATTATGTGATTCCTTGGAAGAATCATCCAACATACGTGAAAATTAGAATATCCCAACAATTAGGTTGCAATAATTTAATACCTTGGTTTTTGTGTGGATATATCTACTTTATGGTTTTCGAGATTTGGTTGAATTGTTCTATAAATCATTCATGATATAAAAGAATGCATAAAACTAGAATCAAATAAGGATTCTTCCATTATTAATTTAATAACATTTATACCTTATATGAATTTATTATCTTGATCCAATTTTTCAGTAGTTATGGAAGAATTATTCCCTTGATTCTGTGTATTTTTTGGATGATGACATTAATTACCCTCACGAAATTAAGGTTTAGTGCACTAGTTTCAATAGTTCCCTATCTCCATAATGTTTTAGAATTGGACCATGGGTAATTCTCTTCTCTCTTACACCACATTTTCATACATCCTCATATCATTCTTATGTTCATGTCCTCAAAGGAACTCTCTCAAAATGTTGATGCATTTTACCATCACCTTGAGGTAGTTTTCATTAGATTCTTTCAAAAAAAAATTACTTTTGGGTGGTTCTGTTTTCCTTTTAGCTTTCACATTAGATCCTCCACATTGAAACTCCAGTGTTCGTTCCATATCACCATATTAATTTGACCATTCCACATTTTATACCTCCAGTTTGAAATCACATAAAAAATCATCTTCATAACTCCCAAAGTATCAATATTCTAGATCCATTCAAAGGATTGTTTTAAAACAAAAAGTAATCAATAAATTTTGTTATCATTATTGATAATAAAACCTGAAGTGTACATTTAAATCCTTTAGAATTTTTATATTTAGGTTATGGGAGACTATAATTCCATTTTATTCAGCTATATGAATTCAATATACATCATTGTATGAATAGTTATATGGAAATACTTGTTAATAGACTCTATATTAAATTATTCCATCCCCATCACATTAATTTCATCCCTCATCTTTGTGTTCGTAATCAAATCAGAACTTTGACCGACCCCGCCATCTAGACTATAAAAAGAGAGATTCACCTTATCCATCTCATAATAATGAAATCTATAAAATATCTTCAACATCATGTTTACCCATTGTTCAAAAAATATGGGAACAGAAGATCCACTATTCATTGGGTGTCATTTTCACATAATTCACCAGATAGCTAGTTTCTCCCACTTAGGTGAAGGTGGAAATTCCACATTATTCAAGTTATTTTTCATAACCTAAGATAGTTGGGTATGAATTTCCATGAAATTTTGAACTCCACCTTATAAAGCATTAGGGATGTCCTTCAAGACATTGATTCATTTTCCATATCATGGGTTGTTGGTTTGATTTCTCTGAGTTCCCACAATTTTTTAAAACATAAGTGGTTGAAAAAAAAAAGAAGTCAATAATTAATGAATAAATAATATATTTCATTTTACATTTATGTATAAAGGAACATATTTTGGGATCCCTATGATTATAATTTTCTAAAAAAAATTGTCTTTTTTGATCACTTATACATAGTCTCATTAAACGGGATTCCACTACGATTCTCTAGCTCTAATACAAAAATTATCAAAATTGTCTTATGATAACAACTATTGTGACCCTACATTTTCTTACATATCTTATTATATAATGTTATATAAAAATGAAATAAATTGTTACAATATGATGATCAAAAGCATTAGTGTCTCTGAAAAATTTGGACCATACATAAAATTTACAAAATAAAACTTAACCATTTATTTAATTCATTCTTCTATAGATTCTCATTGTCTATTGAATTCTCCATAGTATATATAATCACCTGAAGATATACATAAAAAGGGTTGTTCTAAAATCCTTATAAGAGTATACATAATAACATTATACAATATAATATCAGATGAGAATAATATGTATCGTCATTACAGAGGCATAGGATCATAATCATAAAAGTATCTATTAATAAAAGGCCTGAAATGTGGCAATGCATAAAAATGAAACATTATGTCATAGTGGTCAACTACCACACATATTTGTGAACATTTCTAGAACCATGTTGATAACTATTTCACATTTATCATGAAATTTATCACATTACCCAATTCATTGGATCTCTATATAATTCACAGTGCAACCATTAAATCATGACATTTTTATTGTGTTATAAAATTCTAGGCACACTCATCACATCATAACATTTAAATTATCATCCATTTCACATAGAACCTATATAAATATTTAACATAAAACAAAAAATGTAAAGGAATATTATTAATTTGATAATAATACATTAAAATCATTGGGTTCTCAAATGAAATAGGTAATGACCTACTTGAATGATCACCTTTGTGTGAGGAATATTCAATCTCAATCAGTAAAAGGTGTTTTTGAAGAAGAGTTCCCTTGGAAAACATTGTGTTTGTCTTTAAATCAGGTAGAAAAACATTTATTCCCCATAAGAGAAAACAAAATTATAATGAAATTATATTTAATGAATGTCCATACATAAAATGGGGTGAAAGAGGGAAATCCCAATGAAATGGAGTTCGGTTTAAGAATTCCCCATACCTTGTGTCTGAATGATTTATTCACATTAATTTCA
Organism: Viscum album; assembly: GCA_963277665.1. Lineage (NCBI taxonomy): Eukaryota > Viridiplantae > Streptophyta > Magnoliopsida > Santalales > Viscaceae > Viscum > Viscum album. The sequence continues at coordinate 1,774,841,201 of OY728152.1, forward strand.
TGAATTACCATATTAGATTCATTAATAAATAATTACAGAACCTTTTATACAGAAATATGATTCATTATGATTTTATTAGGTTTTTCATGGTCCTTTAGATGAGTCTTAGAGTATAATTTCATCTTTCAAGAGTGTTTGTTTTAATAGTTTTCATGATCGGCTCATTTGTATACATGAATGGATGATCATGTAAATTGATTATAAATATAAAGAATTGTTATTATATTTTATTAATGTAGTTCCAGAAGTTGAAATTATCTTATAATGAATTATTTATTATACCGTGATGATGAATATATTGATAAAAGATAATGATAACCATTTTAGGTTAAATTTGGAGGTTTTTAGATCACAAAAAAACTAATTTTGTTTTATGATATAATACAATATATAAATGTTAGTTCAAGAAGATAAATATGGTTGTATCATAAAAATTAAAATATTTTAAAAAATGTTGGTTTTATCAACATCCTTGTTAGTTTTTATGAAAAATTAATGGTAATCCCCGTTGATGAAGGTAAATTGACACATCACTGGAGATGATTTTATTTTTATAATACAAGTTTTAGAAGAAGGAGTTAAATGATGAATAATGACTCAGCACTGTATAATTCCATTATATAAAACACAATGGAGTTAACATGTCATATGGATAAGATAAGGTGAGGGTAATTGATGAAAAAAATGAAAATGCAAGGAAATTAAATGGAAGAGAGAGGGGATTTACCTCTTGAATTCTCCACTTCATATCTTTATAACCCACATATTGTAGGAATTTTGATGATAAGAATATATATATGACATGCTGAGGGGGATAGAAAAGAGTATTTGTATTAATTCATGTAAATCATAATTCTTGATAAGTGTGATGTGAAGAGAGGGTGATGGGTGGTATTTATATTTAAAGATAGGGGCGTTTTCTCGTTATTATATTCAATAGATTATTATTTTTTATCAGAAATATGAATAGTTTGATAATTATCTCTATATATATTAATATAATGAATGATATTTAGAGATTTGAGGCTTAAATCATCCTTAAAGCATCAGTGACACTGTAATTCATGTATATAGCTTTTATTATAAATTAGCATATTTTACTATTAATAAAAAATTCATGTATTTTAGAATAATACCGATAATTCACCCAACAATTTTTTGACATGTATAATTAAAAAATGAAATCCATTTTATGAATACAATTTTATAAATATGAGAAATTTAATTTTTAATTAAAATCCTCATTTACATGGAAAATACATATTTTAAAATTATAACTGATTTTCTAACACTAGAAAAATTACATAACGTATCATCAAATAATCTTAAAATCATAAGACATATATATATATATATATTAATTTATGAATAAATTTTATTAAAATAAATTTTATTTCAGATTATTGATTTAATTACTAATGACTTATAAATATTCCAACACTTAATTAATAATTTTTAAAAGATTAATTTATGAAGACTATTGTATATTTATATCATATCTTCACTTATAAGATGTCTAAATTTTATTTAAACATTAATGGTTGAGGTTACGATTCACTTGGTCTATTTAATATTCATATGGGTCATATTACTATTATTATGGTTATGTTTCTATTTCATTGGTATTCTTTCTTTAACACTTATAAATACATCTTATTTCGTTAATTATTTGATTATAATGTCCTTATTATGACCAATAAGTATTTTTATTTGATTTATACTATATTAAATTTCTATTAAAATGGATATATAAATTTGATAAATGTCTGGGTTATTACAGTATACACAGTATCAAGGGGCTTAGTTCACATCCTATCCTTCAATTTGACTACTTCTTGACCATAAATGGAATTACAATTTAGATGTTATGGATGTATGATGTTTCATATTTATTATAAAGACAATATATATTTTAGGTACATCAAATTTCCCCATCATATGAGTCATGCTTCTCCACCATAGATTACTCATTGAATCTGCACATTTGGTCTTAGAGTAATGTATTTTCAACCTGTGCGGCCCAACAAGTATAGCCAACAACTTTCACAAGCCTAACATGTGTGAGTGACTTGCGCAAAAAACATATAGAAACAAAAATTTTCATCCGTGGTCTTTAAAAAACTATAAATATGATCTTTGGGATACCTATTGTAATTGAATTGATGATGAATTGAAATCATGAATCATTTCACACACATACCACATTACCAAGACCTCCAACACCTTTCATAGTGCATTAAGCCAACAAAAGATCTAGAAATTAGAAATGGTCAATGGATTGTGGTCCATCGTGGTATAAAATACCATGAAACAAGGGAAGAAGAACCCCTATTCAAAATTACATTGGTGAATGACCCATCAATATCTCTAAACATGATATTTATTTATCCATGGACAACAAAGGGGACCATAGGATGATAGAACAAAGAATCTACCAATCGATGAATTCCAAGATTTCAATTCCACAAAGTCATATCTAGATCAACCATGTCTACCATTTTAGAAGAAATATCATTCCACCCAGGGCCACCCTATACAATGAACCTTCATCTCACCCAGTTTCACCATGTATAAGACCTTATAGATCACATAGGTGCACCATGTGTGAGAGAGTCTTCAGCTCACTCAATAATCTCTCGGGAAACCACCCTTTGTGCCCCCTTGTATTACACCAATGATAGGGAACCACATTCCATGGATACCACTTGTGATGGGGAATTATCCAATTCATTCCCTAAGGACTCTAGATATTTATGTTCAGAGAAAAAAGTCACAGTTTATTGTCTTATCAATTATATGTTCCTACGATAATGGAATTGCACACATTCTACCTACCTAATTGAATGAATCATCAGAGTGTTCCCAGATATAAATTATCATTTTAATGAGGATCCAAACCTTACGGATAATTATTATACACCATGATTCAGAATTAAGAGAGGATATGGGAACATCTAAGCACTATCTTTCTTCATAATATCTCCAACAAGACATCATTTTAATGTACTGGAAAGCCTGGAGAAAATTTCATCTTATGGAATCCATCCTAGTGTAATACCCCAATCATTCTTGTGAGGAAGTTTCCAACATCTATATTCATAAACTCTTGGGCCAATGGATGTAGAATATAATTAAAATCAAATGACCTTTTTTCATCTTATTTCCCACATCGATCATGACTGATGTTGGATTAAAGGATAGTGATTATCCTATCATCAGCATGATAAATTGTAAATTTTTTCCTCCTACTAGGGATAATCGACAATACAATGTTACAATATTCTTAAAGGTATAAATTCATTACAAGGAAAACATTCAATGGGACATATTCCTAATGAATAAACCTTAGGTCTCCTCTATAGGTGTAACCCCAGACCTTTTGAATTATTTGGGCATTGATTCCTATCTATACATAATTCATAGGAATCAAAATAAAGGTCTAAGACCAATAATATCAAACCATCATCACCTAGAATAGGTTAAATCCCTAGTATGATCTGTGGCCCAACTTCAAATCCCACATTTATTCTATGTCCATTTATTTTCATCCTTACCATCCCAAATACCTTATGTAGTTTACCTTGATAGGGGTCCATATTCCATACCATAATAAAATGTTGGTTCATTTCAGCATAATTACCCATAACCCTTCTTATAGTGACCTCTAGATAGATGTCCCTACAACACAGTGTTAAACTACATGTTCTGCTCCATGTTAGATGACCGAAAAATTAATGATGTGTCTTGTTAAGTGACATCAGACTATGTATTTTTTAACTCCATTCCCAATGATGAATTAAAATCCCATCTCATGGGCCTAATCCTCCTTTAAAAGAAACACCTACCATCCTTGATGATGGAACATTTTAGAGCACCGCACTACACTGCTTAAAAATATTATCATGGAAATGAACAATATATGAATCTCTAATTCATACACAAAGTGTACCATTATTTCAGATCCTCTTATACATACATTAGTATCATATGATGATGAACCTCAGATACATATATGTGATTATAAATCAAATACTTTCTAAAAAATGTATAGTTAATATAATTTTTACTTGATCTATATTTTTTATTTAATAAAGGATTCACAAACATGTCTTAAAACTATAAAAGAGTAAAAAAGAATACAATTATTCCCACCCAAAAATGTGAGATGAGACCATCATACCATTCTTTCCACCAATATGATACCTTAGGTTTCATTATTATCGTTTTCCAATCCCCACCTTCCATTGGAATCTAGGGTCATGAGACATCAATAATAAGGGAATTATTGGTTTTTTTTCTTCCACAAATAAACTTACTGGAAAAATTTTTATATGGAAGAATAAATATAATGTATGTGTTTGACATGAATGTTTATTCCAACCCACAACCAAAGAAAACTATCCAAATCCCTTTTGATTTTATGATTGGAATATATAATTTTCCCAATTAAATAAAAATGAATAAGATTACGTGTATCCTTGTCCAAAAGAACATTGTGAAATCATATTAACCCCCTTTCAATATCATAGAAAATAAAAGCAGTCCCAACGTGGATATAAAACAACCTATTAAACATGTTTTGGATTATTAAGATGTTTTTTTGATAGGGTTTTCTAGTTCCATTTTTTCATATATACTTATTAAGATTCAATAAGAAATACCTTCAATCAAATGGTTTATTTTCACCTAACCAAATCATATACACTATCTACTACAAATGTTTAGATCTTTTCTAACTCAAGGATTCCATCACCAAACAATATTCTTTAAACGCAGGGTTTGAATATTCACGATCAGTAGTAAAATATGAATGGTACCATCCCAACCATGGATTCTTATCATCATGCCCTCCAACACAAGATTCCTTACCAACCATTTACTCAGGGAGGGATGGCGTCCAAAAGTCAAATGATCCTCATTTCCATTCAAAACCTTACAAGGGAAATTCCCTAGAATATTACTACATGTTCCTCCCATAATATAGAGAAGTAGGCCAATTTGAAATATGTGTCCTACTATAAAATACAAACGTGTCTCTAAAAATGGATCCTCATAATTACCAACACATAATATCATGTACTTTTCATGTGGAGAATTTCACCCTATAGGCTTGAGCTCAGGTCATAGAGACCCAAGAATCAAGGATAACCCATAGTTGGTGGAAATAAAACTACAAAATAAAGGATCACATTCATGTTCCTTCAAGAGGATCAAGCCCACAATACATAGTGAGAGAATATGATTAGGACCATTTAACATCTCTTTCACGTCAAATATGTTAATAAAATTTGGCATCAATTGGTGAAACCATCCATGATACCCTAAAAATAAATATGCGGAATAGCAATATATATTCCCCATGATAGACGATTATCATTATATCCTAGAAATAAGTAGAAGAAATGAGAAGCAGGACATCACTACTATAATAACAGAATGGATATATAATCCCATTTCAAACATAGTGGTCACCAAAAATTTCCTATAAATGATTGAAGGATATGATTCTATCCCAACTCAAATTATAAATATTTTACAAAGTATAATTACATTAGTAGCTATGGATTAGAGTCTTGTAGTCACCCCACATCTACAAGTGGAGTGTTCATTCATCACAATGAGAAGGTCACATAGGATTAGACACATATTAATCCACCCATCTAGGATAGTATCATGAAAAATTTTAGGATCAAAATATAATCGGGTTAGGAACATATCTTCATTCCATCATTTGTTCCCAAGTTTATTCTTTTGTCCAGTCCAATAAAGGAATATAAACCTATCAAAACCACGGAATCCATTCGGAAATCATCAAAAAAACATTTTATGAAATCATACCCACTCCTATACATGAATATCATTTTCCTCAAAATAGAATTCTTGCTTCGCGAGGGAGATAATCAATGAATAAATCCTCCTAGAGAAGAATAAAATTTCTAAGTACTCTCAAAACCCTACTCTTAAATGGGTAGTGTTCATGAGGCCAAAAATTCCTATAAATCCTAGATAAAAGTACTATTAATCCATAAATATATTAACGAGGTATTAGATTTGGTTGTGATGGTCCTTCCCACAATGTTATTACCAATATCTCTAGAGGTCCTTAATAGAATATTTACCATGAAGGATCTTTCTAGGGCCATAAGGTGGTTGATCATGAGAGATCATATCTTTGTTAAAGAAATAAAACCCACCATTGTGGACATAAAATAAAATATTAAATAGATATTAAACGTTATATCATCCACCCTCGAGGACCTATCCATGGTATATATTACTAATACATTCATTATAGTTGGACATCAATCTGTGATGGTTTTCATCCCCATAATGTAATTTTCTGAAAAGGTCCTCCAAGAAGTAATGTTCCATTAATACAATGAGATAATCCCCTAGTAAAATCAATAATAAATAATATCTCATGTTCTATGGTTCATGTGGAGATAGTTTTAGTTGTGTGTGATTCACTGTCATTGAAAAGAGGCATGAATTCTCTACAAGAGTATTGTCTATGAAAATGTTCATCCTTTGAACCACCTCTATATCATTTTCATTGAAAAAATATAAATAATAATCCTTATTAACCACTATATTTAAAACATGCCATTATTAAATTAATACTATCTGAAGATTCTGTTGATTAATCTCTTCCATAAAAAGAATATAATAATTTCATATTATAAGGGAAAAAGATATTGATAACATTAATATTACGTTTTGGAGCTCAACCACTTCTCAATTTTATATTCAATAGGTACTTTCATAAAAATCATACATGACATCTTTATGAACCTCTGGATAACTCTATATCACCTAAAAGTTATATTATTTATTTATGAGGGATATGTGAGCCATGTGATGTTAATAGAAGAAATTCTCACCCAATTGGGATTGGTATCCCTTATAGAAATATGACACCCAAAATTGTAAAAACAATAGATGTATAATCAATAGTCATGGATCATTTCATTTAATGAATTATGCCAGCGTTTTCTGAATAACTTACCTGTTGAAAATATAATTGGGTGTTTTTTTTATTATATGGGTTCATTGTACCTCACTATTTTATAAAAAATGCAACAGAAGTGGTATCGAGTAATTTTTTTCCTCTTAGATAGCTATTGGAAGAGATACCTGCTGAAAAACAATTATTCTCCCAACAATAATCGGACCTAAACTAGTATCAATTGGGTTGTGCATGATGAGAGAAATCTCTTGAAATACTCATTAACCAATAATCTAGGAACATTTATAATGCTTCTCTATTCGGGGAATTCAATCATCAAATACCACTGGTGCCTTATGATGTAAGATCCCCATTGCAAACCATATATTACATCTATCCCATGCTTGAAAAAATACATAATATGAAGAGTTAATCTATGGAGGTATAATCAATTTTGATATAGTGGAATCCCCAGCCAGCCGAGATGGATTCTTTTTTACACAATCTATTACTAAAAGGTTAATAAATTTGGATAGTAGAAGAAAAATAATAGAGTATGAGAACCTATAAAAATAGGGATGGATGATTTTCTAAAAATATCTCCTCTAAAAAGATATTCAGGGTTTTCCCATTCAGGGGTAGCACCAAAAAAATGAATCCTCATTATTCAACGAGTCTCATGATCTAGTTCAATCATCCAGAGATCGAATGATGAAATGATTTGTTTGTTACATTCTTATCATCCTTTTCCATGAATCTCTATGGGAATCACAAAAATCTGGGAAGGAACCTTGTTATGATTACAAAAAAATGAGTTTTATTAGGGGTACAAATTTTCATGATGTCCCCAACGCATTCGGTAAATTCATTGGGAAAATGTACCCTCTTCTCATTATAATACAAATAAAAAACCTATGACACAATATGAATGAGTTAATGTTATCGACACAACTATGGATGATGCCAAAAAAGATTGATTTAACATAGAGGATATGGATGAATATGATTCAAATTGAAACCAATCCCAAACAAAAATAAATTTTAATGGTGTTCATACTAAGAATCAAATTCTCAAGAAAATATTTGGAGTTTCAATTAATATTCCACCATAACCTCCTCAATGATATCTCACTATAGAAAAGGTTATGGTAATAACTACATCCCATCATCTTTAGAAAAGAATAAAATCACCCATGATAGAATTGAGGTTCACACAATATGATATGGAAAAGAATGAGTTATTGAAGGTAAATATAAATGAGCTCTGAGTCAATATTCCCTATAGAAATGTCCATAAATAAGAGCAAGATCTCACATTACTAGCTGATACAAAAAAAATAATATGATCTCTCTCGATCATCTAAAGAATATATAGAGAACTTTCTCTACCATTGGGCTATAGAGAATGTTTATTTAAACCAAAACATGGTATGGTATCCAAAATTTCATAAATTAGTGAAAAAACATATAAGTGAACCTGGAAAATAGTGAGAGGATAGTCCATGTCGGTTGTAATCCACATGTCTTTACTAAGTCTATGCATTAGGAAATACTTTTATCTACTCCCATTCAAGCTCATATTCAGAAAAACATCCCCCCAATAATGGGGAATATAAATACTACAGAGTTTCTAGAAACACAATTAGATGATATGTAATAACTACACACATAAGTACACCGGGAAAGTAAGCCTTCCTTATAATGGTTTGATAAAAAAATTCCCCCTCTCATCATTTGGAGAAATGAGTTTCCATTATTTAATTTATTTTGGTACTTGGACTAGCACCTGTTTCATTTTCTATCTCCTTGCCTTCCCCTGATGGGAACCCCTATGGAACATGATGCAGTGGAAATAATTTATTCATAAATAAATTTCAAGGAACTTACTTTTTATATAATATTATTTTACTTGATCGGTTGGTCATAATATAGAATGATATCTATAAATAATTTTTACTTCAATTTTTTTAACACTACAAAAGGAAAAAATCCTTGAACTATCAATCTATAAATATTGATAGAATGAGAGGGTCTTGGATTTAATTTAATGGTGAAAGGCATAGTCTTACTACCTAAACCCAATTATCCTCAAAAAATGTTTTATGTCCTTATTTACAGAAAATCTTCTGAACATATTGGTAGAGCTGCTCATCCCTTTGGAATAAACATGCATGTTTTGGGAACATTCAATAGTGGCTCTACAATTGGAAGATCCCATCATTAAAAGCATGGAAAATTTATTACTAAGTCCACCAGATCATGGGAAGAGAACAAAGAAGGTATATTCTTCCACAATCACACGTAAATTATCCCTTATAATAGCTCCATCTACAAATCTTGCACCATATCATGGGGTACTGTCTTCGATGTGTTAGAGAAAATGAACTCGTTTTCATGATTTCTCTAAGGATAAGAGGAAAAAAATTAGTTCGAGGAAAGGAAGAATAAATTTTATTCATGTTGATGTGAGAAATTTCCTTTCATCATCATATAGGTTTTCGAGAAAAACATATTCAACATGTAAAAGGCCATGAGGCCTCATTAGTTTAGCTTTGAAAATCTCCCAAAGAAATTATCCTTCAACCACTCATTGGGGAAAAACTTCTAGAAATGATTTATTTTCATGGAAACCCTACAGAAATGGTTGATTATGGGCATGTAAAGATAGGAAAACCATCAGAAAAAGTGGAACATGTTTCCATTCCTGCATCATTGAAGAATGTGGTTCGTAACTATTTTCTAGGAATGGTTTCAAGAATTATAATGTATTTATGTCTGGAAAGACAATCAATCAATCTTGTGGTATCCTTTATGAATATTTGAATCAACCAATGATGACAATATATTGTACTTCTATGGAATGAACATACTCATTTTTACAACAATTCTCCATGAACCAATCCTCGAGGAAGTGGAAAATTAGAGAATAAAAATCCAGGAAAACAAATATTACACAATATTGATTCCAAAAACATCCATGGTTATCATCGAATTAATGACTCTAATGCACATGGTAGAAGAAATGTCCCACTAAATGGTAATATAAGAGTTAACATACAATATTGAGTCCTCATTAGATGTGGAATTAGTCTTCAAATCTATTAAATAAATTCACTTAATGGATCACTTATCTGGTGACAATTATGTCTAGGAACTCATGTTTCCTCTAACCACTTGAGGAACCTGAGAAAGAGTATGTTGAAGATGAGGGTATAGGGGAAGTTATTGTCACAATAGAAATCAATATTCTGACCACTCCCATGGCAAGATTATTATTGCTAGTCAAACTCATCAGAGAGATATGTAGTGGGTCAAACAATACTGTAAAATTGACCATTAATAGAGATGGCCTTTATCAGTGCTAGATAAAATACATGGTAATTGTCACCATTATCAGATCTAAAAAGAGTTGCTGATAAAGGGTGTCATTTATCAGTTATTTTATGTAGCCCTAATAGAAGGTACCCTTTATCAGTGCATTGTTTTTATCCCAAAAGGGTAGAATATTTTAGTGATCTTTTAGTATTGATAATGTTCTATAATAAAATAAAAAACATTAAAAAATTATAATTAAAATATTATAACAATTTTATTAATTTTATAATTATTGATGAAATGAATAAATTAAATATACATATATATTTTATAAAAATAAATAAATACTATATATTAAATATGTAGATATGTAAAATGAATTAAATGAATTAATCAAATTAAAATTCAAGGTAGTAAATTAAGAAAAATATTAAATGTTATTTTAATTAAATATGTATTTATAAAAATATATAAATTTAATATAAAAATATATAGATTATGACTACTGATAAATAGAATATATTATATATAGTATATAATATGTATAAAATTTAACATTTAAATAATATTTAAGAATAAATAAATTGTATTAATTAAACAAAAAAATGAATAAATATAAAATTTATTTAAAACACTTTTAATGAAATAAATATTTAAAAAATGAATAAGTATAATATATTAATATATTAATTATAAATTGAATTAAATAATATATATTAAATAAATAAGTATATAAACTGAATAAAATATAATAATTTAAAACTTATTAATATCATATATATTTTTAATGGTGTTTATATTTTCAATTTAATATATATCAAACATGTGTTTCATGGATTTCAAATTCATATAGATAATTAATGCATATTTAAATTCAATGGAAACAAACAAATATTTATGTGATTAACAAAATCTTATATAGAAGCACATATACCTAATATTTATTAAATTATTAAAATTTTAAATTATTTAAATGTAGAATTATTACAAGATACTTATAATATATATATTTCTTAGTTTGTAAATTTATTTATTTCTTTTCAATATTTTTACAGTTAGGGATTATTTATTTAATTTTAATATTTTTTAACTTTTTTAATTTTATTTGTGAATCTAATCATATTTATATTATTTATTTATATATATTTATTTACTATGTTTTAGTATTTTCAATATTTATACAAGTTTACATTAATATATATATATATATATTCTTATTTAATAATTTATATTTATTTAATAAAAGTATCTATTTGTTGAATATTTTAAAAGCGTATTCATTTTTTATTATTCAATTTAACTCATTATTAAAAATAATGTATCTAATATTATTTATTCATTAATAATGTAAAAATTATTTTTCTAAACAAATATCTAAATATAAATATATTTATAAATTTATCTATTATACTATAAAATTTAAATATTTATAATTATTATAAATGAAGTACTATTATTATTTTGAAAATGTACATATTTAATTATAATTAAATAATTATATATTTAAATTATTAAATGGTTATTATACATTTATTTAGATTATGACTACAGTATATATATAATTTAAGTTTAAATCCTCAGTTTAAATTGGGAAGGAGGCTAAATTATAAAAGTATATGCAACATTCAATGTAGGGATGTACTCGGTGAGACTCAACCTTGAGACCTCATTGAGACCCACAGGGGAAAATACCACTAAGCTACATCCTTAGGGATATATGAATATATATAGATAAATATATATATATATATATATATTTAAATTTACCATTCAAATATATATAAATATAAAATTACTTATTTAAAAAATTAAAAAATTATAATATATATATTTAAATAATGAATATATTTTCCATATACATAATAAAAAAACTAGGAAGGTTAATGATCCAAGCACGATCTGTCATAAAATTTTATTAAGTAAAATAAAAGTGAACAGAAACATATAATACAAGTTGCGTAAAAACCACCACCAAATAATCACCCAAAAGATAGACCAAAATCTCTATGTATTAGATAAGGTATGAAACCCACAAAACCCACAAGCTACCATCAAGGCTCTGTTATCACCACGTTGTTAAGGCGTATCTTGAGGTCATCCAAAAGGTCTCCCTTGGGATTTTCTCAAATATTCTCTACCAAATAATGATCACTGAAACTTACCTCTCATCCCTAGATAGACATGCCTTCTTCATCCTCCAGATTCACCCCATAAAGACATGCAACCTGACAACCTCAGGTCCACCGCTTTACTTTTACGACTATATGATTCTACCGCTCAGGCGTGCCCATATGTTTACCTATAGATCATAACCATCTTATAACTAGTCTATTACCCCATCAAATATTGTCGTCATCTTCTGAAATCCTCAGACTATGAGCGCCATCAACTGCCTTCAAGGCTACCATATCATTTTCATCCTATTTGGCCTGAATTTTCATGTGCCACAATCACCCGAACGTATCCCTATAAGGCATCATACAACCCCAATGATCCCAAATCTTCACCAACCTTCTCCTTTCACCTCTATCAACATGATATTCCGGAAGAATTTTGATTCCTCTTGATTCTGTATCTTCATGAAAAATTAAAATTTATACGCATGGACCTATATTGGATCTCGAAATTCACTTAAATCAGCACCCTGATAAAATATATCTTGATGATACCACACTCTTAACCATCTTCTTATTCTTATCACCAAATTCCCTAGTGACCTGGTCTCCATGAGGACTTCTCATGAAGTAATATTTCCTCATAGCTTGCATTATCTCACCGGGCATATAACCCATATTTGCTGCAAGATCCAACATGACACACCCTATATCATCAGTAACTAGAAAAATCATCAAATCGGAACTTGGTAAATCGCCATAAGTATCCTTATGAACCCTATTTGATTTATCTTCATGGTGTTTGACACCACAAGCTTCAAACATCTCGAAATATTATACAATTTTTAGTTTACAATTACTAGGTAAATCACTATGAGAGAGGCACTCTCCATCATAGGGAGATGATATCTTCATAATATCACTATATATTTAATATATATAATTATATAAATATATATAGTGAAATATATATTAATTATTAAAAATAAATATTGTTTAAAAAAATTATTAATATATTTTCACTATCGTAATAAAATAATATATTTTTAATTTTAAATAATAATGAATTTAAAAAATGTTTGAATTTAGTTGTATGTAAATAATTATATGTTTAAATAATAATTAAATTATAATAAAAAATATATATTTCTATAAAATTATTTCTACAAATTTCGTTACTTATAATTATAATTATAAATCATTTGTTCGAGATAATGTTCAGCAATGATAATGGTTTATCTTATAAGCACTTTTATACACCTGGTAAAGATTGTGATTTTTCAATACTATAAAATAACTAATAAAATAAATCCTTATCAGTGATAATACATTAGCGCTCATAATGATGGATTTTATTAGATCATTTTTTGTGCTGTAAAAGTTTGATCTTTATCGGTGCTTATCAATTTAGAGCTAATAAAATGGCTCCCTATCATCATTTTTTTAAAAGTGTGGATAAATTTTTCCTCAACATATATAAAAGATCCCTAAATAGAGAAAATTTATTCATGATTCTAATGATCTCTAGGAACTATAATAATGCTGATGGTACCCCTCTATGTTCTCTCAAACTAATCAAGTTTATAATCCAATGTCTGTTATTTTATCATTTCCCTTTCTCATTATTTGATTTTATAGGTTCTATTTTTTACTTGGTTGTGATATTGTTATCCTAGGAGAACCCAATATTTAATCTCTCTATCTTTCACTTACATATACCTAAACATAACCACCCCTTCTTTGTAAACTAATAATAGCTTCATATGAAACAACTATAGACTTTATCTCTATTTTATTTCAATAGATGGTTATTTCTATGATTTTTCCATTATAAGGTTTATTGTTGCCATTTATATAGTATGGATTTTCATTTTATAAATATTTTTTCCATAGTATGGATTGCACCTGAAGATGAATAATATTTTGTGAAAATAATAAGAATTATGGATAAAGGCGTATATATTGAGAAAATCAACTTCATAAAATTTCATAGAATGATATGTTCATATATTCACTTAATTAATATTAGACGATTAGTTTTTCATAAGTGATTTAATAGAATGAATAAATGATGTTTTTTCCAATGTCATAAAATGAATGAATTTTATGGTGTTTGTGGTAAATTTTCTTTATTTTGATTATTTTTTCATTTTTTATACAAAATTTGAATATAAATATGAATACAGTTAGACATTATTAATATATTATTGAATAATGACATAATATAATGCATGTTATAATTAAAAAATCTAATAAATTAATATTTTGTAAACTATTTGAAACATTAGTGATTCTTATCTCAATTATATTATATTTATGATTATGGTAGTTTTTCCAATAAATGAGTTGATAAATACAATTCAGTTAAATTGAGAAGTGTTTTTGGGGATTACATTGTGTTTGGTGGTATGTTGGGATAGAATGTGAATTATATTTTTGATGGAGGACATTCAAATATTGAAACATGAGTAAAAATGATGTGTTCTTTGAATTTTTTAATTGATTATGATTATGTACTATGAATTCATAATCATTTTTATTTCTACAAAGGGGAAAGGGTTTCCCAAATAAGGTTCTATAAAAAATTATTGATTTTGGTAATATAGACATACAATACAGTAATCACCATGCATAAAATTCGACATTTTCATGATTCATTCTTGAAAATTATTGTTGTATAGAATAAAGATATAATACTTCAATACTCCAGTATTACAAAGCTTCATTGCCTTTATTTAATCCATCTATATATGGTTGATTTCCATCCATATCATCATTATGGACTGGAATCACTCTTTCAAACTAGAAATCCTCTCATATTTATGTTTCCAATGCTCCTTGATGAAATAACCCATACCTAGATTGTATTAATTAATCTCCATAATATATGTTGGAACAACATTGATTACCATATCTCCCAATACATTCTTTGTCTTTTTTAAGGGATTCATGACTTTTAATGTCACGTTTTACACCTCAATTGACAACTCTAATGCCTATTTTCTACCGAGTTGTGTTTCTTGTAGAATTATTCTATAATGAAGAAAAATTTTACCCTCTAGAAAAAATTTAATGATATATATTTTGATCAAATCAATTAAAAAAATTTACACTTGAACAAAAAAATATCATCTATACTTTTTATCTTCTTCTATTTTTAATACATTTTCATCATTTTTCTTTTGGTCCAAAGATTACAATTTAATGTGAGGCATTTCATAAAACATTATGAAAAGTTAACACAATTGTTTTAAAGACCCTACATTTGAATGAAATAAAAGCCCTCTAAAATAGTTTAAACATGTTATAACTCTTGACTATGATGGAAATTACTGAAAAAAAAACTTCTTAGAAGAAGTGAATTATAATGAATGGTTGTGAGTGTAATTTAATGACTATGAGTGGAAATCATGTAGACATATAGTCAGATGAACCTGGTTTCTATAGAGGATAATAAAATCTATAATTTTTTATATT
Source organism: Viscum album (assembly GCA_963277665.1). Taxonomy (NCBI): domain Eukaryota; kingdom Viridiplantae; phylum Streptophyta; class Magnoliopsida; order Santalales; family Viscaceae; genus Viscum; species Viscum album. Next base: position 1,774,857,053 of record OY728152.1, read on the forward strand.
TTTCGGGTGAAAAAAAGGTGTTTTGAAAAATGAATGGATTAGGGTGATAAATAATTTTCCTCCTACTATAAATCAAATGAGAACCTCATATTAGTGAAATTATTTGAATGTCGGGGAACAACTATGGTATAATCTATATGCATGATTAGAAAAATTCACTAGCATGAAATGAAGTAGGTACATTTGATTATCATGGTGTTTTGTTTATTAAAAAATGAATTGACTAACATGTGTATTTTTACTGGTTTTACATTAGACATGTACTCATATTTATGAATTGAAAATTTTAGGGTTGATGTTAAAATTTACTTTTTTTTATTATAACCCCACCGTACACATGAATATGAGTTGATATAATGATCTTATATTTGGGATACATGTGAGGTAAAAATATTAGTAACATAGATTAGAGTCATTGTAACTCAGTTGGGAAGATTTTAGTTTATCATGGTAGTTTCAGGTACCTTTTAGAATTTTGAGACGATATATGATAATTTAAAATAAGAATTTTTGAATTAAATATTTTTGAGGAGACAAATGGAATCTACACCAACATAATCTATTAAAAAATTATTATTAAATTTGGTTACATGTAAGTGATCCCACATGAATTTATGTTGTTTCAACTACTTTGGGTATTAATCACTTAAAATTATACCTAGTACTTGATATGGGATGACGTGTGGTTAGTGAAGTTTAATGAACATAGGTGGATGTACAAAAGAGATTAGGTACGTTTAAACCAAAAAAACAATAATAGTTATATGGGTTATGATGCTGCTGATGATTAAAATTCCTTATAACTTTCAACATTAGATGTGTTTAGAGGATAACACCAACCAATGTGTGGTAATTTTTTTAAAAAATTCAATTAAAAAATTTATTTAAAATGGATTTACAAAAATTGATTGAAAAAGAGAATGAATATGAAGTTAAATTGTTCATAATTATTACAATAGAGTAAGAATGTAACCCTTATCAAATAGTTCCTTAGTGTTTATGTTCTTATTATTAATGAAAAATTAAAATTTTCACTTCTCATTCAGACAACATCTTCTACACATGATGATTTTACCAATCCCATGAAATAATAGACTGTTGATGTTGAAACTAAAAAATTATTAAGGGATCAACAACATGTTGTTGAAGAATGAAGTTATATGATGAAACATCATAATGTTGAATAAAATTATAAAGGAAAAAATTCCTATTATAAAATATGATGTTTTTTGGAATCAACACAGGAAACCTAGTGTCTCTAATATGTCAATGTTCATTAGTTTTATTAGGATCAAATCATGTACGAATGTGGCGATTGATATTGTTTTAAATCCATTCAAAAATCATGGAAATACTTTGGAATGATATAATGGTAATTTTACTACATTATTCTCAATTTGAAAATAAAATTACATATTGAAACATTGATTTAATTTTCATTATTCCTTACAGAGTTTTTTAATTTTAGAATATTTCCTTATAAATTTTTTTATAACGGCCACTAGAAAATCCCATAGGGTCATCCAATAACATATTATGATGTTATATGTTAGGGATATTGATGGGAATGCAAATCCCCATCCAATAGTTAGTTATTAACACAATATAAAATAGGATACATGGACATCATTCATCAATATTAGCAATGCGAAATCATTTCATGTACATTGCGTTCAATATAATATTATTTGAAATTGTTTATTTCATTAAAAATGATTATTAAAAATTAGTTTATGATATATCAGAATATTTATAAAAATAAATATCCTATATCAAAACTAATGTACTCCAATCTCAATGAAAGAATTAGGTAAGCAACATTAGTCAAGAAATTTATATGTATTTTAAATATAAATTAATTAATTTTTTATTTTTTATGAAAAATACAATGTTACACTATTTATAAGAGGATTGATAAATAAAAATCTTTTACCACTTTCATCTTATGTCATTTTCTATAGAAGGAGGCCCATCTAAATATAATGGGTAATCTAGTTGATGAAAACTACAAAAATTGTGTGGTAAAATCATTATGTGTGAAATAATTGTAATTTGTTATGATTTATAACATTATTAAATGAAAATATCTATTGATGTCAATATTTTATATGTTTAATACAAAAGAATAGAAACTGACTGTATTGGAAGAAAATCTACCATTATTTTCTTTGAATTTTCATTAACAATACGGTCTCATTAGAGGATTAGGTTTTTTTCTCTCCTCGAAAATATATCAAGATAATAAAAACACACAAAGATAATTATTATACAATGAGATGATTTACGATAAAAATAGATTCATTGTAAGATATTGTAGTCTGGTTAAGTTAGTTAAACCAATATATTAAAAATGATCAAAGAAAATTGATGGTGGAACAATTTCCAACACATAAACCAAATAAACCCACATGCTTTGAGGCTATTCATTCCTCCAACCCCATAACATACCAGAGATAATAAATTTTCACATAAATAACTATAAAAAATTTTAATCAAACAAATTTTATTAACATTATATTATTAAAATTATGAAGCTTAAAATTATATGTCAATTGTATCTATCAACCCCCTTTAATCTTTGCGTTGTGATGGGTACAATTTATAATGTTCTAAGAGATAAGATATAAAATAAATAACTTCGAAAATATCACAAGATTGTGGGGATTAAGGTACCTTATGATCCAATTGGTTAGTTTCATATTCAAAATGATGATCTAGAAGATACAATGGTTAATGATGCAATTAATGGGTTCAGAACACAACCATATAATATTATAAAGATACATGAGGTGTGACTTTAACCGATTTAGTCATTTGAAAAACATGAAACAGTAGTTGATAAATGTTCTAAAACAATGTATGATATTATAAATGGATAAAATAGTAGGTAAACTTATGGATGGATCCCCAAAATATAGTGAATGAACCAAGAAATCAAAACGAACTTTCAAGGGTACCTTCTCCCTACGGGTAGCAGAGAAACAATTATTCTTATTAGAACATCATGAAATGAACATAAATAATATGTAAAAACAATATAAAAATTCATATGAAAATAAATATATTGATCTTTCATAAAAGATGTAATTGGTCCCAAGACTATAAATTATATTCTCAAGCATGATTAGATGAGCATCATTGTTGTGAATACATACATAAGATACATTAAATTAATAAGTCTGCAAAAATAGTGAGATAATATGTTTATTAATGTTTATAAATAATCTTATTATCTACATGAATTTATATTACTACTATATAATGGGAATATCATGATAAACATTATTTATATTCATTAATCCCTTGATAATATCTATGGAAAAACTAATACTGGACAATAAATTAATTGGGAATAAAATAGATGCAATAATCAAAGAATTTGATCAAATAACATTATAAAATAGACACTTTTTTTTTATTTTAACATCATATAAGTAAATATATACACTCGAATAACATAAAATATATTCTTTATTTTTGAATTAATTATTTTTAAATGTTTTATGGAATCACTAGATATTGATTATAGTCAATCTAGACAACCTAATTTTTTAATTTTTATAGCCAATGAAGTGATATCAAACCCACCAACATTGTAATATGGGAATATTGAATTATTAATACAATTTAATAATCATTTTAAGAATAAAAATATAATTTTATATTTCAATCTATTTTAAAATATTTCTAATTTTTTGGTTTCAATAGAAAGAATAAATCAAGGCACGACTTCCATTACTAAAGAGATAAATCACATGGATTATTAAAAACGGAAAAATAGGGTTATATATAAAATATGGTAATAATTATATCAGTTAAAAAAATTGATTTTTTTCAATGTATCTATAGTGTATGAAGAAAGATAATTCCAATGATTTATGATATTATTTTTTAAAATATATTTTTGGGATCATAAACAATAAAATGACCAAAATACACTAATATGTAATTTCAAAATGTAATTAATATTTCATTATATATATTTTATTGTAATTATTATATCTATTTTTTGTCAGTGTTATCATGATTTCGAAAAACATTCATACTCAAAATCAGAAATAATTTTTTTAGTGATTTGTGGGAAGCGTACATGTTATCAAAATGTATGCCGGAAAAAAAATTAGGTGATTACATACTATGTTTGTGATCTAGTATGATATATAACCTTAAAAATATATTTAGGGTGTTGAAAATTATTTCTAAAATTCAAATATATTATTTTTTATTTTTTTCTAATAGAGATGTATAATTGAGAATATCAATATTATTAGAGACATTGAACTGAAATTAATAAAATTATTGGGAAATAGTGGATGTGGTTGTAAATGTAGAAGAAGAGGTGAATTCGATGTCAGAGATCGAGATAGAGGAGGGGTGAGAGACCGAGATCGAGTCGGAGATCAAGTCATAGTAGAAGATAAACCTTTAGTGTAAAAACAATAATTTTTTTCTTCATAAATGAAATAGAATAAAGAACATTCCATGAGTATGATCGAGAAAAATTCCTAAAATTTTCACACAAAAATTTCCAAATAAGATAAGGTCCATTGTGAAATTGTTTTATGTGGTGTATTATAATATTATTTCTCACCATTGTTTATGTGATTTTATATGAGAATTAATGTGGATGAAATTTTTTAGAAATAAAAAAACACCACATATTTGCTCAAAAATTATTTTTATAGGCAATACATTCTATTATCACATTCCATGTACAATAAAATAATATAAATGTTGGAATGATACATCTCATCATGGAAAAAATGATCAATAAAAACAAAACAGAAGTTGTTTCTTTCCGACGAATTGAATACAATGCAATGAAAGGGTCTTACTATTGGATAAAATACTCACTTAACAGTTATAAAATGCCAATCTATTCATAAAAACGTTATATAAGCATACTAATTTTTTTTATAAATATATGTATAGTCATCCCGAAAAACTAATAGGATTATGAGACAACTATTGGATAAAATATTGTATTGAAAGATCATAGACATTGAGGATGGACAGTGTAAAAATAAACATAAAATTAAATGAAACGAAACCAACAAATAAAAAAACAACTAAAACTAAAAAACACAAATCAAATGAATTCATGAATTAAAAAAATCCAAAAAAACTCCTTCTGAATTTTAGTAATTATCCTGATCAAAAAACTATAACAAAATAAATAAATTCAAATTTTCATTGATAAAATCGTGAGTTTTTAGAAAATAACAACACAATGGTTTCACTTTGGTTGGTGGTGGAATTATTTTATTTATTCAATTTTTTTATACTTAAATACTTATTTTTATTATGATTTTTATATTTCATATTTATAATAAATATAATTTAATTTTCTATTACTCCGATATTTATATTTAACTTATAAAAGTAAAAAAAATGACTTGGGGTGGATTTTTCAAAGATAGTATTTCTATTGTGAGATTATACATTGGTCCAAAAACAATGATAATGAAGACTTGGAAATTAGTCATTAATGCATATAACGATCAAGAAAAGATTATTTCCTACTAATTCATATAATTGTATTTTAAAATTTTTATCTACTATTTGTAAGTTAATTTATTTATCATTTTTACCTCATACTTATTTAGTTTTTTTCACAGATCATTTATGAATTCATATTTTACTTTGAACTATCTGAAATAATCAAAAAGATAGATAGAATAATTCTTTTTGCTGATGTTTCAATGCATTCAATTTCAAATCATTATCGAACTGCAACAATTCCTTTGGATTCTATATTCCATGATGAAAATGGATTTTTTTGGATAATAACATTATGTCTGTAGGCAATTTTGGTAGTTCAATAATGATATATAATTGAATGCATGAAATAGTGACAATATATAGTGTTTTGATACATTGGGACATGTAGGAATCATCTAAACCTCAATCTGACTCATGGTGTGACCAATATGAATCAAATATATTCTTTTTATTTAAAATTCAAAATAGTTTATTAATACAAAAACATATATAATAAAAACTAAGAAAACATATTCATACTATTTTATTACACAATGAAAGTAATCCATGACTAATTTGTGATGTGGATGAATCATTAAAACCACAATCTGATACACATTTAAGAATATATGAATCAAATCACCCATTATATTTTTAAAATAAATATTTTAATAAAAAATGTGTCACTCATCGAAAAATGAGAGAATGTTCTCATATTATATCATGTAAAAAAATACAATATATGACTAGTATGAGTCAAAGCGTGAGTTTCTAGTTTAAAATAAAATTTCTGTTATAAAGACAAGTGACTTATTCAAAACTGGGAACAAAAATTCTAATTGTTTTGATGCATTACAAAAACAATTCTCATGTCATTTGTGATGTGTATGAATCAACCTCAGTATAATCATATAAACTATGAGATTGGTATAACTCAAAGTGTCTATTATAGGTTTAAAATAAATATTTTAGTTCCAAAAATTTAATTCACTTCAGATCAATAAAACAACAACATATTTTTTTGATAATTTTGGATAAAAATTCATAATTAATTTTGGACCCAAAGGAATTAGTCTCACGTCCATCTGATAAATTATGTGACTTCTATGAATCAAAGTGACTGTTTCAAGTTTAAAATGAAAATTTTAGGAAAGAGTATATGTTATATACTCAAAACCATGAAACAATATTCATATTATTTTGATACAAGAGGATAATAATCCTTATGTAATTTTGGATGTGTAATAATCATCCACACCTTAATCCGATCAATGGTGTGAACTGAAATACAACTTGTTTGTTTTTTTATTTAAAATTAACAGTATTTTTAGTAGAAGAGAAATATTTTATACTCACAACCAAGAATATTTAATCAAATTATATTATTATACTTTAGGAAAATGATCTATAATTCATTTGATATGTTTATTAATCATCCCTACCACAGTCTGATGTGTTATGTGATCAATATAATCCAATGTGTGTCTTTTTTTAAAATTGAAATAACAATTTTTAAAAAAATAAATCTTACTGACTAAAAATATATAAAAATATTTTATATTATTTTGATACTATAGGAAAATAATCTATATGTCATTTGGGACTTGTATGAATCAAACAGTCCTCATTTTGATACATGATGTTCTAAGAATGAATCAGTGTCTCTGTTTTCAGATTAAAATATAAAACACTCTTGAAAAAAATTCAGTCACTAAAAAAAATTAATCATGCTCATATTTTCTTCATAATTTCATAAAATGATTTATAAATATTTTTTTGACGTGTAGGAATTGGTCTCACATAGAACTGATAGAAGATGTGATCAGTACGAGTATAAGTGCATTATTTTTGTCTTACAATGGTGGTTTGTTTGGAATGAGCATTAGTCGGGGTCTGGATCAAAATACAATTTAACATTTATATTTTAAAATATATGAAATAATTATTACATATAAAAAAATCCTTATATGTCTATGATAATGTCTTTTATCATGTACTTTTTTTGTGAATAACATTTTATTTAAATTTTTTGATGATATATGATTTTTCGGTATATGGTGGTGTTTAATTTGTTGCAGTTTACAATTATAACACACTAAAATAGTTCTATAATGTTCATTTATAAGACACAATAGTCCCCCCATTATCCATGATTTTTAAATTGTGGATAATGGTACCCACTACCAGTGTTTGTAAAATCATTGATGAAGGTTTCCTTTATCTGTGCTTTTTCTATAGTGATAAAATCATAGGGCCATTAATAATGATTCTGTAGTTTGCACATCTCTATAACTTGTAAGATAAGTTTTTAGTGATTTTTAAGGCCTATATCATTGTAGTGAAACGATATTTGTGAAGTTCACCCCCATATACTAGGGGTTTCCAGGACTCGATCATCCTCAATGATTATTTTTTGGTGGTTTAATTATCCGATAAACCTCGGCAGACTTTCATATATATTTATCCTAATAGATGTAGCACATGAACACCAACAACATACCTTGTAAGGGATAATATACCAACATTGTGTACGTAATTCCCAAATTCACTTATGAAATAGAAGCCTTATGTTGGGAATCATAGACCATTATCCCATAATTTTGAACGTATAAGAAATTAGCATGTCTTCCATTTGGTTGACAATCATAGATGATCTATGATTATCGAAAGTCCTCCAAAAATTATTCATATAAACAATTTTGAGCCCTCGAAATTTTTAATATGAGGTTTCTTATAAGTATGTATACTATGCAATTATTTATCATGCATAATTCTGCATGAATATATTTTTCACAATGCAATGTAAATTTTTCATTATACAAGGACACATTAACCCCCTTTTTATTTCTATAAGGATAGATGATGTTGATATACGATTGATTTAATTTATAAGGGATCATATGTCAACCTCATTATAGTCTTAACATTTCTTCAAAAAATTAAAAATGAGGCCAACATATCCCCTTATATATTAAATATAAATGGGTTATGAAAAAAAGTGACCTATTACCCTCCATAGAATCTGGATCAGAGCTCAGTTTGTGGCGGTATATCAGATAAGGTAAAAACAAATGGTGTAGAGGGGTCGAATAGACAATAATAATATAATATAATCAAATAGTTTGATTAATTAAAATTCTTGTTAATGTTCATTTTTTTGTTAATTAGATGGATAAAGAAAAAAATAACACATGAATTTTTAAACTGATTCTGTCAAAATTTTACTTAGTGCAATCATATATCTCTCTACTCATAAAGAGATGCCTATTCACTATGTAGTTTTACAAAGGGAACCATAACCTATTAAAAATCCCTTTCTAGTAGAGGTATAACAATGAAATTGGCTTTTTTATAATGAATCACAACCCTTATAACTCTGAATTCAGATATTGGGAGTCACTGCCATCAGATTCCGACAATAGAATACAGGAACAACATCTGGAGGAAGAGAAGAAGAAATTATTTAGAATGTAAAGGTATACACAGAAGAAAAAAGTTTATTTTTGAGATAATAAATAGCGTTACAGACTTAGAAAACAAATGATGGAGAAGATAAATAATGAATGAACTCATAAAAGTTCTTGAGAAATTGATTAACATGTCTTTTTATAGTAGTAGATATCAGGGAAGATGTAATCCCATAGCTGGGAGAACATCCTGATGATGAAATAGGGTACTGTAGAAATTTGGTAAATGTATAGTGGGTTGAAAAGATCACATCTACTTCTAAATGGAAAATAGTGTTTCAAATATGTTAACTCATTGTCTTCCTTGATATATTTTTGGCCTTTTAAATTGGACCTGTGAATCAATAAAATAAATATATTGGTATCAAAATTGAAATTCAAAAATTATTTAATTATTATGGAAAGATAAAATTTTCCTCTAAAATAATATTTACAAAATTCTTTTGAATTTATAATATATAGTCCAATTAAAAAAAAATTAATAACTAGATAAATTATAAAATCCATTCAAATCAATCACATAAAATCATATCAATTTTAGTAATACTTATTAAGTAAAATTTAATTTATGGTAGTGTGTAAAAACAAAAATTATTTAAATAAAATGAAATATGTTTGAATATATTTAATGTCATTAAATAATATATTTGAAAATAATTGGAAAATGAAATTACCTTAAAATAAAAAACCATATGCATTTGATAAATATTTTATAACTGTACTGATGAATAATATGAAAATTAATATAAATTATAAATTATTTTAAAAAATATATAAAAAACTTTCCTTTTCATAAATATAATATATGTTTACTTTATAAATCAATAAACCACATAATAAATTATAATATTCATAATGTTCAACATATTATTAAAATTTATACCAAATAGATAATGAAGAATTAATCAATGAAAGAATCCAAAATTCCAAGGAATGAAAATAATGGCTTGTTGTTGAGTGAAAAATGAGCCACCATTAAAAATAAAATGAGGCATAGCTGAGTGGAAAATGAGTCATCATTAGTAATAAAATACCCTCTATTTGATATAATTTTACTCATGGATCAAATTAATTTTTCGTATATTGGGAATAAACTATATATTACCCACTATTAAGTATAATTTAACCACCATTGGAAACCAAGAAAGACTATCCATTTGGTATATTTTTTTAATATTATCATGATTAAAATAACAAACTATTGGATTTAAAATTATACCAATGGTTTTCATAGAATAATAAAGCCACCATTGGTAAAAGAAAATTTGAATCCACTATTTGTGAAAGAAATAATGAATCCATTGTTTGCAAAGGATGAAGAAGACCCACCATTAGATATAAATAAATGAGCATATTTTCCTATAAAAAAGAAACCCCACATATGAAAAGACAAAAATATAAAATTTAAGACTAGTTGACCTCATCTATAGGTGGGAACCCATCCAGGAATGGAAAACATACAAGTTAATGGGGGAGAAAACATGGTGGTATCCCACTGGGAGAATAGTATTTGTTGATATAGAACACGAACTAGCCATCATTGAATTAAGTAAATTGAACTGATGGATTATTAATATGAATAGAAAAATTGGTAAGCTTGGAGGAGTTTCTCAATGTAATAAAGGATGTTATACATGATGAATAAAAATCATTAGGAGATTTAATAGAGGGAAGATACATGAGGAAGATGATGATGAATAGTATTTCATCACGTCATGTTCAAACATTGACACAAAAAAATTTAAAAAAAATTACTCTCTATAATGGATAAAATATATGGTTTGTATAGAAAAATAATTTAGGTATAATTTTTTCCAAATAAAAATGATTCTTGTAATTCAAATGATTATTTAATGATTTATGATCTATAAAATGCGAAAAAATGTTTTGATTACAGAAAAATTGATTGTAGTAAATTGGTCATTTTTAAAGGTATTTAAATGAAAATATTACTATTTCTTGTAGTTTAATGAAATGGAAAAAATCTTGTTATATTACAAACATAACAAACTATCTTCTATTCTATTTATAAATGAATGATATATCAATGGGTCAAAAAATGTTTTCAGTTACTAAAAAATAAGAAGAAGAGATATATTGCATGATCTTCGAACATATGGTGCACTCAATAAACAATAAAATCACATGATCATTTATTATAAATAAATTACTAAAAATGAGTTGGATATCATATGGGAATAGTTTTAAAATAATCTGATAATTATATTTTTTATTTTAATTTAATAAAATATTTAATGATATTTATATTAAAAAATTAATTGAAAAAAAGTGATGAATCATGATCTAGATTACATTAAAGCATGGTAGAGTTATAACTAAGAAATATTTTAGTTCCAAAAATGTTTTATAAACATGTTATATTTGATTTTAAATAGTAGTTACAAAATTATAATTAATACAACACAAGTTATAATTATAATATAAAGTAGTTTTAATAATAATTTTTAATATAAAATTAAAAAATTATTTTGGATATTTAAAAAAATAAAATTACATTAAATTAACAAAATCATGTATATACACATAAAAATAAAAAATAATAGCCTCCCTTTTCTTTTATTACAATACCAAGACATTAATTATAATTTTACGTCCATTTTGTAAAATAATCAAAAATAGAAAATAAAAATTCCACCTAAAAAAATGAAATAAAAAAATAATTAAATTTATAACACTCGAAGATCAAATTTAATTTTCTTAAAACTAAGGAGAGTATAATGTATTAAAAAATATGTCTTATATATGATTTTCAGTAGGGATAAATTCTAATACAATATCACACTTGTTTACATGATATCCTATAATATGAAATATAAAATCAATATGCATTTTTCTAGAATGTAATAAGGGGTTTTTAGGAATAGAAATTTTAGACATGTTTTAAAAAAATTGAAAATATATCATGATGAATTCCAAACGAAAATAATGTTTAAATATTCCTAAATCTTTAATGTAATATACTAAAAACATTGATATAATTAGATTGTATAGTAGATAATGAAACTAATAAATATTTCTTAGAAGACCATGAAATGTATATTTTTTTCAAATATTGAAACATACATGATGTAATTTTTCATTCAATATGAAATCCTCAAAATTAGATTTTTAATCAGATTTTAAATCAAAAGAGTTATATTTAGGATAAAATAAACATGAATAAATAGTTCCTTTAACATATTTAATAATTATTTTTACAGATTTAATATGCCTTTCTTTAGGATCTTCTCGATATCTAACACACAAACAAATACTAAACATTATATTAGTTCTATATGTAGTTACACATAGAAAGATACATATCATCCTTCCAAAAACATTAGTATTAATATATTTATCAGATTCCTAAACATCAAATTTATAATTATAAACCAGAAGATTTTTCATAGATTCAAAAGAATTAAGACCAAATCATTTATCTAACTCATTTTTATATGTAGATTTATTAATTAAAATTGAATATTTACAACACTATCGTTTGAATTATGATACAAATTACTCCATTTTTTTAAAAACTCAAAACATTACACAAAAAACCCCAAAGACAGTATTATTTTACTATATTTTGAAATATGGAATCGTAAACGTTTGTACATTATTGAGCTACATTACCTCACACTAGGTTCTCCATAATTTTCTCCTATATTAGATTAATGAAACATAATATATACCCTAATAATCTAGTGATGGAATAATAAAATGTGGTAACTTTAGAGGCTCAGTAAGGTTAAAAAAGGGATATATAAAAGCATAAACATGATCATAATGGTCAGAAAATGTGATAATAACATTATAAGATCATACCCTATATATCATTAACATTAACCATAGAATAACGGTTAGTAGTTCATATGTCATGAATCATGAGGAAATCAAGATCATAATCCATGAAGGCATATCATTGGAATAATAAATGGAATGTTAGCATCAACATAAGCATAATAAAATATTATGTTAAGGCTACTTACGAAGACCTTCATAACATGTTAGGCTGGGGATTATCACCCAAGGACATTCGTCAAGGTTTGGCTAAAAACCCATTATAACTCCCCGACTCCAGTTACCCAGAGGCAGTGCATTATTACATAACATTAGCATGATCACAAGAAAGATCAAATCTCGAAAGACCGAGTAGTTTAGTAGCCTTGGAAACACTAGATATATACATAAAGTTTTCCATTACATCATAAAAAATGAAAACTACAACAACATAGTCTCCATAGTAAACACTCTTATCCCCTTATACTATCCCTACAGTTCATTCATAATTTACGTCTTCACAACCTGGGAAAAATAAAACATAGAAAAGGGGTGAGCTCAAATGCCCAGTAAGGATAACAATATAGCGGGAACTTTCATAAATAATAATAAACATTTAAGGCAATGCATAACTGAAAAAAAAGCCTTTTAAACTTGAACTTAAACATAGAATGGAAAACATAAAATGAAATAATTCCATTTACTTATTCACATGGATATTCTACTAATGGAATAATCACATGCAATGACAATAACCACTTTCATAATGATGGAATGCATAATGTCATACTATCATAACCACATAGCCAATGCCTCGTGCCAAGACTAAAAATAATATTTTTCCAAGGCCTTGTTCCAAGACACTAGTTTGTCTCATGAGACCTACCGATGCATTGAGGAGCTATAGTGGTCTCCACCCATCACATATTATGTCCAATACATTCCCCTATGAAAAGGTTTAAACATAACATAAACATTCGTATTAAAACTAGCATACGAAATGTAAATACTTCATCCATAAACCATGAATGGTATAAAAATAACACATCCACAGTCAAACATATCACAAAACCTTCAATACAATTTATAAGTTTTGTATCATAATAAATCAACCTCAAATAAGCGTAAAATCCATCAAAGGATGTTGACATAGATGAAATCAAAACTCTTTTTAGAGAAATATCTTTTTTTATTTTGAAATAATTTAAGAGTCATATATTTATAAAAAAACATTTTCTTTGAAAATATTCTTATAAGCTTGTGAGGTAAGCTTTGACGATTTTATAATGGCGGAAAATAGCCCCACCCGCCATATAAGTTACAAAAACATTGTTACCTTAATTCTGTCAAAAAAGTTAAAAATGACCTGGTTTGGAAAATGATGGAAAGATTTCTTTATAAACCACTTATAAAAGTCAACAAGGTTATAAATGAATTTAACCCATATTCTAGTAAATATTATAAATGTTTTGAAATACATTTTTTAAGAAACATGGATGTGGATGATAATGAAATCCCAGTAGATTATTACGTATAAACAACCTCAGATAATGAAGAGATTGTGAAATAAACCCTTACCGTGCACTTTTCCATGGTTGGGTGTAGGTTAAACTCTTTTATAATGGTATAATAATGGTTATTAAATTATTAAATAATCATATACATTAATATGATATCATATATGATCTTTTAACATTGATTTGTAAATAATATCTTAGTATTATCGTTGTTTCAGGTGTTAACTTACTTGTTTTTTTATATGATTTGTCACGTAATCCATTTTTTTCACGGATAGGTTGTATCTTAATCCTATCCATAATGATATCATGTCCTTAAACATTATTTTTAATCATCAAATGATAATTATACTTGAATGGATATGATAGAGAATGAATCTCATCGCGTTCATGGAGACAGTAGTCCGTACGTACGCACGAGCGACAATATCATTCTTTTCATATTAAAATAATATATAATTGGATTGTATATCATATATACAGAATCATTATCATGTTAAATTTATTATTTACATGAATTAAACATCATTATTATATCCATCCAAATAATAATGTTTTGAATAACAATTACACCACGATGTGGAGACGGTAAGTCATACCTATGCACGTATGGTGACATGTCATTCAAAGGATGTATAGAATACTGAAATATGGTTGTACCATGTTTATAATAACATCAAGGTATATATTATATACTGGAGTTATTATTTTATAATGGTAATAACAATGATAGAAGAGCTGGAAGAAGAAAGGAACTTAAAAAGGGCTGGTGAAATCGTTACCTCTTCTTCGGGTTCATCATTTTGATTTGAAAAAAAGGGCTCCTTAGGTTGGATTTCTGACTTCATGAAGGCCTCTAGGATGAAGTGACGGAATTTGAGAGTGTATTTGGGCAGATTATGGCCGATCCAAATGGCTTTGAAGGTGTGAAGTAATGAGAAAGGGGAGTGCCCTTTTATAAGAGGGGCGAGGGGAACCTTTAGAAAAGCTAGAAATATTATTTTATAATAAATTCATATTCAGTTTCTAATGGCTCCAAAGTTTATAATTTAAAGTTTAATGTTGGGATATGTTAAAAACCACTCAAATAATAGAATTTATACTGGTTTGGGTCATTATATGAACCTTATGATTAAGTATTAACTCTTAGTTAATTAGTTTCACTTTTACAATGCCTCTTTGTATTTTTATATTATATGGTGAATAAAGATACTATATACATCCAAGAGAACCCCAAGTGGTCCATTAATGATACACCTATCATGATATAAGTCTCTTTGATGAACCTTATATTTTTAAAAATTTAATATCAATTCATAATATAATATTTTTAAAAAAAAACTCTTTTATGTCAATTTTGACACTATTCAATAATTGATTTTTGTGAAAATCATAACAGAAATATTACCTTGAAAAAAGATAATTAAGTAAATCCTAACATGTCATATTAAAATATAAATTATTTTAATTCATAAAAAGTCTCAAATTATATTTATTTGGGTATTTATAATATTAATTATTTTAATATTTCACTATTATGGTAATTACTACAGCATCATTGTGTCATAAATAAATTAAATTATTTATTATCTAAAAATTATAAATAAAATATCATTATGTAAGAAATATTTTAATATTTCTAATGAATATTTATAATCGAAAATCCTACATATATAACCATATGTAAAAAAATCTAAAAGATATATGCTTATGTAATTTTTGTATTTATTTTAACTTAATTAATATAAAGTGTCATTATTACTTACAAGTGGCTCTATGGGGTCCAACAATCTACCCAAAGATGCCCATGGTTGGACAGGTATCAACCAATAAGCTTAGGACATGTTTTAGGGAAATTTTTTATTATTATAATATTATTTTTTAACCCTTATTTACCGGATTTACCCTTTAACCGTGGTAAATAAAATATTTACCGAAATAATTATTCCAAATGTCTAAAAATAAAAGTTACCTATTTACACAATTTGAACATCCTGATTCCAAATATGGAATCCATTTTTCCAAATTCAAAACACAGAAGTGGTAGAAATTAATTTAAAATTAATTCCCGTTGTTAAAACAAAAAGCGTGTTTTTAAGAGATAATAACTATCAAACGATTGACACTTGTTTATGTCCCGTTTAATTGTAAAATTATGTACAATGACCAACATTGTATTAAATGGTAAAAATGTGTTCTAAATATACTTTAAAACCACTCAAATTCATAATTTATCAATATAAATGATTTCGATTAAAAAAGTTGTTTTTAATTAAAATTTAGTAATTTTCACTATTCATCAAAATATAAATGTTATCCGAAAAGTTCCAAAATTTCACCCTATGCTAAATTAGATATTCTGAATCCAAAAATGAAGTCCATTTTTAGTGTTAAAATTTATAAAATTTCAAAAAGTAGGTATTACTTTTCATAACGGCTAGTTTGATTGGTTGTGGTGTGTTAGAACTCGATGTTGCGTACAACACACGCTATCACATTATTCAAAAAGAAGTGTACCGTAGAAGCTTTGGGTGTTACATTCTCTCCTCCTTCAAATAATTTATTCCTATAAATTTATAGAATACTACCGCATGAAAAAACTCGGGTGGTTCTTCATCATAAGTTCCTCAGGTTCCCACGTTGCATCTTCCATCTTATGGTTTCTCCACAAGACTGTTACCAGACGAGTCGTCCAGTTTCTCTGTACTTGTTCTCTCGTATCAAGAATCCTGATGGGCACTTCTCAATAAGAAAGATAGTTTTCAAGTTCTAATTCCTCATAGGTGAGTACATGCGTTGGTTAAGGCATGTATTTCCTCAACAGAGATATGTGGAACACAGCATGAACTTTGGAGAGACTTGGCAGCATTGCCAATCGGTAAGCTACAACTCCAATTTGTTCTCGAATTTCGAAAGGTCCGATGTACCTGGGACTCAATTTACCTTTCTTACCAAAACGTATGACTCCCTTCCACGAAGATACCTTCAGGAAAACATGATCACTGACTTGAAATTCCAAATCCTTTCTTCGATTATCGGCATAGCTCTTCTGCCTACTTTGAGCTGCTTTGATATGGTTTTGGATAACCTTCACATTTTCCATCATTTCCTCCACCAGTTTTGTGCCTACATGTTTTCTTTCACCAACGTCATCCCAACAGGTTGGTGTGTGACATATCTTTCTGTATAGCGCTTCATGTGGTGCCATCTGAATACTCAAATGGAAGCTATTGTTATAGGAAAATTCTACCAGAGGTAAATATTGATCCCACATACCGTGAAAGTCAAGTGAGAAGGATATCAATATGTCTTCTTAGGTTTGAATAGTTCATTCGGATTGTCCATCTATTTGAGGGTTGTAGGCAGTGCTCAAATGTAGTTCAGTTTCCAAGGCTTTCTAAATAATTTTACAAAATCATGAAGTAAAACGGGGATCATGATCAGAAACAATCGATAGGGGTACTCTATTAAGTCTCACGACTTCATCAATATATAGTCTTTTTAAAATTTCCAGTGGTAGATCTTCTCTTATAGTAAGAAAATGTGATGACATGGTAAGACGATCAACAATAACCCATATTGAATCGTTCCTTCTAGGAGTCTTTGGTAGTCCCATAAAAAATTCCATCATAATATTGTCCAATTTCCACTCCGGTATGGGAAGAGGTTGCAATACTCCACCAGGCTATTGCCTTCCAGCTTTCACTTGTTGAAAAACCATACATCTTGACACAAAATTGGCAATCTCTCTCGTCATGTTGTCCCACCAAAAATGTTCCTTCAAATATCTTTACATTTTGGTGCTCCCTGGGTGTATAGGGAAATTGGAACTATGAGCATCATCCAGTAATTCCATTTTTAGATCAGGTATATCGGGAACACAAAGCCTCTTCCCGAATTTCAAATTTTTTCTTCATACACAAAGTCTCTCAATCTCCCATCATTCACAACTTTAATCTTCTTTTGAAATTCTTCATCATCGGTCTGAGAACTCTTAATCCTTTCTAGTAAAGATGGTTTGGCAACCATTTGAAAAAGCATTGATGTTTCGCCTTCCCTGGTTATTCCCATGTCCATCTTCACTAGATCCATGAAAATTGGATCCCTTTCAATTCTCATATTGTTCAAAACTCCATGGTCTTTTCTACTCAAAGCATCTGCCACTTTGTTTGCCTTCCCCGGGTGGTAGTGTATTGTAAAATCATAATCCTTTAGTAATTCAAGCCATATCCTTTGCATCATGTTGAGTTATTTTTGTCACAAAATATACTTCAAACTCTTGTAATCAGTATAAATATCACATTTTTCACCATAGAGGTAGTGCCTCCATATCTTCAAAGCAAAGATCACAGCTCCTAACTCGAGATCATGAGTAGGATATTTTTGTTCATGAATTCTCCATTATCGTGATGCATAGGCAATAACCTTATCATTCTGCATAAGGACACAACCATGTCCTTTCTTCGATGCATCATTATAAATAACGAACCCATCATTCCCCGATGGTAGAGTCAATATAGGAGCATCAACTAATCTTCTCTTCATTTCTTCGAAACATTCTTTACACTCTTTTGTCGAAACAAATTTAACCCCTTTACATGTGAGCTTTGTTAATGGGTTAGCCAACCGGGAAAATTTTTGGATGAAATGTCTATAATAACCTGATAAAACAATAAAACTACGTACCTTAGTTATACTCGTCGGTACAGGCCATTCTTGGATTTCCTTGGTCTTAGAAGGATCAACGGAAATTCCATCCTTAGAGACAATATGGCCATGAAAAGAAATCTATCGAAGCCAGAATTCACACTTGCTAAACTTCCCATATAATTCATATCTTCTCAAAGTCTTCAATATAATGCGCAAGTTATTTTCATGATCTTTTTAGATTTTGGATTATACCAAGATATCATCAATAAATACCACTACAAAGTCATCAAGATATTCCTTGAAAACTATGTTCATTAGATCCATAAAAACAGAGGGTGCATTAGTCAATCCAAAAGGCATTACTCTAAACTCATAATGCTCGTACCTTTTTCGAAATGCTGTCTTCAGAATGTATTCCTTCTTCACATATAACTGATGGTATCCAAATCGAATGTCAATCTTTGAAAAGTAGTGAGCTCCATGCAGTTGGTCAAATAAATAATCAATGTGAGGTAGGGGATACTTCTTCTTTATTGTTATAGCATTGATCTCCCTGTAGTCGATACATAACCTCATAGATCCATCCTTCTTTTTAAAAAAAGAATAGGGGATCCCCATGGAGAAACACTAGGGAGAATAAATCCCTTATTACTCAATTCCTCTAGTTGTTTCATTGGTTCAACTAATTATACAGTGGCCATTCTATAAGGGGTCTTCAATATAGGCCTTGATCCAGGAATTAAATCAATGGAAAACTCAACTTCTCATTCTAGAGGATGTCCAGGTAAATCTTCCGGAGACACATCTACATATTCTTTCACAATAGGTACATCCTCTATTTGAACATTCCATTTCTCACCCATAGTCATTTCATTATCTTCCTCCCCAATAATTGAATTTAGTTGAGCTATTGGGGGTGGATCTAGAAATGAATTAGCTGTTGACGATTCTGCTCTAAAGATAAGGTGTTCCTTATCATCATCATCAAAAATTGTAACCTCCTTCTTCTTACAATAAATCTTTGCATC
Source organism: Viscum album (assembly GCA_963277665.1). NCBI lineage: Eukaryota > Viridiplantae > Streptophyta > Magnoliopsida > Santalales > Viscaceae > Viscum > Viscum album. Next base: position 1,774,876,976 of record OY728152.1, read on the forward strand.
ATGGTCTGAAAGACAATCCATACCGAGGATTATATCAAAATCAATCGTAGGTATGACGATAAGATCAGTGGATAAAGAACATTTATGTGCTCTAATGGGGATTGATTCACAAAACATTGTTGCAATGATACTTCCCTTAAATGATTTAACTGTCAAATCCCTTGTTAAAGAAAATCGGAAATATCTAATTTTCTTAGAAAACTGGGAAGATATGAAATAATGTGATGATCCAGAATCAAATAATGCATTTTCTAAACTTGAGGAAACCATTAAATTACCTGCCACCACGTCTTTCGGAGCCTCTACCTCAGCTTTAGTGATATCATAAGCTTGGCCTTGATCCCTTGGCCTTTTCTGAGGTATGTTCCCCTGACGCTTAGGACATTCATTTGCATAATGTCCCATCTCCCTGCAATTTTAGTATTGGACATCGGTAGCTTCCTTCTTCCCCTTGCAATCACGAGCTTCGTGGCCTTTTTCACCACACTTTTAACAGACTCCCGTTCCTTTTAAGCAAGTCCTGGGGTGTTTCTTCCCACATTTACTGCAGGATGGATATTCAACTTTTCCCTTCTTCCCTTTATTTCCATTCCCAGATTGATCAGAAGATCTCTTCTTCTCTTGCTTTTCTTTAAAGTCATATGACTTAGAGAATTCTTTCTCTATCTTGATAGCACATGAGATAATGTCTTCGTACGACAAGAAGGATTGTGAGACTAATGCTCGATGGAGAAATGGTTTTAACCCATAAAAGAAATGATCAATCTTACTTCTTGGGTTACGTATATAATCTGCAGCATACCTTGCTAAACTTGTAATGATAGCCTCATACTTTGCGACATTCTCATCTTCCTTTTGTCTCAAACTCAGAAATTGCCTTTCCATATCTGCTTGATGGTCATGAGGAAATTATTTTTCTAAAAACAGATCTTTGAACTCCCTCCATTCCATATTTAAAACTTCATCATCTTCTTTCGGGTTTTGAATCAATGACCACCATTGATCAGCATCTCCAGTGAGGTGGTAAACTGCCATGATAACTTTTTCCCTTTCACTACTTCCCAAAGCCTGAAATATTTTCTCTAGGGAACTTATCCATTGCTCAGCTACTAATGGATTTGTACTCCCATTGAATGTTGGTGGATGCTTCCTCATGAAGCGATCTAACATTGATCCTCCACGCTGCAGATCAGGGTGCTCCATACGGGTAATGTTATTATTCATAACCTGAGTGAGTTGTCCCAGTATGGTGATTAGTTTATCAGCACCAGTTGCATCACTAGCTGCACTATAATTATCTTGAGCAGGAGGGAAATCCCTACATAGAGTGTGTGCATTGATACGGTTTTCATTTCTTCCACTAGACACCATTTCTAAACATTAGCATAAACTATATCAGTTTATGAATCAAAATACATAATTCCATACTTATAAAACACTTAACATAAATTGAACTATTTATGGATATAATCCATAATCATAAAAATGTTTTCATTGAGGAAGTATATACTCATAGACCCTTCATAATTATTTATAAATAAAATGAGAGTTATCCTAAGCATATCCCCCAGGAGTGTCGTAACCAAGAGTGTAACAAGGACCGTTGTCGTGCACCCGTTCCCGTTCAAGTCTAGCTCAAAGAGGTGTTTTCGGGTCTTACCCCTAGGTACATCTGTGCTAGATCCACCTCTACCTGCTCGTATCCAGATAGGGATGTATTGCTCGGAAAACTCACAAAATCACTACAATACCAAAATTCTAGAAAGTTCTTCTATACTAATCCTCAAAGTCGATCTTATATCTATGTGCTCTAATCAGAGTTTATCTAAATCTAGCTTCCAAGGTTTGTACTAAACATCCTCTGATACCAACTATAATGCCCCAAACCTAGTTACCCAGAGTCGGTGCATTATTACATATCATTGGCATGATCACAAGAAAGATCAAATCAGGAAAGACCGATTAGTTTAGTAGCATTGGAAACACTAGATATATTCATAAATTTTACATTACATCATAAAAATGAAAACTACAACAACATAGTCTCTATAGTCCACACTCTTATCCCCTCATACTATCCCTACAGGTCATTCATAATTTACTTCTTCACATCCTAGGAAAAATAAAACTTAGAAATGGGGTGAGCTCAAATTCCCATTAAGGATAACAATATAGCGGAAATTTTCATAAATAAGAATAAACATTTAAGGCAATGTATAACTAAAACAAAAGAATTTTAAACTTGAACTTCAATATAGTATGGAAAAAATAAAATGAAATAATGCGATTTACTTATTCACATGGATATTATACTAATCGAATAATCACATGCAATGTCAATAACCACTTTTATAATGATGGAATGCATAATTCCAATCTATCATAACCACATAGCCAAGGCCTCGTGCCAAGAATCCAAATAAGATTTTGCCAAGGCCTTGTTCCAAGACACTAGTTTGCCTCATGAGACCTACCGATGCATCGAGGATCTATAGCGGGCTCCACCCGTCACATACTAAGTCCAATGCATTCCCATATGAAAAGGTTTAAACATAACATAAACATTCGTATTAAAAATAGCATACGAAATGTAAATACTTCATCCATAAACCATGAATGGTATAAAAATAACACATCCACAGTCAAACATATCACAAAACTATCAATACAATATATAAGTTTTGTATCATAATAAATCAACTTCAAATAAGCATAAAATCCATCAAAGGATGTTGACATAGATGAAATCAAAAATCTTTTTAGATAAATATCTCCTCTTATTTTGAAATCATTTAAGAGTCATATATTTATGAAATAAAACATTTTCTCTGAAAATATTCTTATAATCTTGTAAGGGAAGCTTCGATGACTTTATAATGGAGGAAAATAGCTGCACCCTCTATATAAGTTAGCAAAACATTCTTACCTTAATTCTGTCGAAAATGTTAAAAAGGACCTTGTTTGGAAAACAACGGAAAGATTACTTTATAATCCACTTATAAAATTCAACAAGGGTATAAATTACTTTAACCCATATTCTAGTAAATAGTTAAAATGTTTTTAAATACATTTTTAAAAAACATGGATGTGGATGATAAAGAAATCCCAGTAGATTGTTACGTATAAACAACCTCGGATAATGAAGAGATTGCGAAATAAACCCTTATCGTGTACTTTTTCTTGGTTGGGGGTAGGTTAACCTCCTGTATAATGGTTAAATAATTTTTATTAAATTATACACGAATCATTTACATTAATATGATATCATATATGATCTTTTAACATTGATTTGTTAATAATATCATAGTATTATCGTTGTTTCGGGTTTTAACATACTCATTTTCTTTTATATGTTTTGTTACGTAAGTCATGTTTTCATGGATAGGTTGTATATTATTCCAATCCATAATGATATCCTTAAACATTATTTTTAATCATCAAATGATAATTATACTTGAATGGATACGATGGAGAATTAATCTCATCGCGTTCGTGGAGACGGTAGTCCGTTTGTACGCACGAGCGACAATATCATTACTTTCATATTAAAATAACATATAATTGGATGGTATATCATATATAAAGAATCATTATCATGTTATATTTATTATTTACATGAATTACACATCATTATTATAACCATCCAAATAATAATGTTTTGGATAATAATTACACCACGACGTGGAGACGGTAAGCCATACGTACGCACGTATGATGACATTTCATTCAAAAGATGGATAGAATACGGAAATATGGTTGTACCATGTTTATAATAACATCAAAGTATATATAATATACTGGAGTTGTTATTTTATAATGTTAATAACAAAGATATAAGAGGTCTAAGAAGAAAGGAACTTAAAAAGGGGTTGTGAAATCATTACATCTTCTTCGGGTTCTTCCTTTTGATTTGATCAAAAGGGCTCTTTAGGATGGCATTATGACTAAAGTTATGCCTCTAGGGTGAAGTGAGGGAAGTTGAGAGAGTATTTTGGTAGGGTTTGGTAGAGCCAAATGGCTTTTAAGGTGTGAATTAATGAGAAGGGGGAGTGCGCTTTTATAAGAGGGGGAGGGGCACCTTTGGAAAAGCTAGAAATAATATTTTATAATAAATTCATATTCGGTTCATAATGGCTCCAAAGTGTATTATTTAAAATTTAAGGTGGGGATAGGTCGAAAACCACTCATCCAATATAATTTATACAGGTTTGGGTCATTATATTAACCTTATCATTATGTATTAACTCTTACAAAATTAGTTTCACTTTTAAAATGTCTTTTTGTATTTTTATATTATATGGTTAATAAACATACTATATACATCCAAGAGACCCCCAAGTGGTAAATTAATGATACACCTATAATGATATAAGACTCTTTCCAGAAAATTAGATTTTTAGGAATTGAATATCAATTAATAATAAAATATTGTTTTAAAAACTCATTTATGTCAATTTTGACTCTATTCAATAATTGATTTTTCTAATAATTATAACAGAATTATTACTTCGAAAAAAGTTAATTAATTCAATACTAACATGTCATATTAACTTATAAAATTATTTTACTTCATAAAAAGTCTCATATTTATATTTATTTGGGTATTTATAATATCAATTATTTTAATTTTTCACTATTATGGTAATTACTACATCATCATTGTGTCATAAATAAATTAGATTATTTATTGTCTAAAAATTATAAATAAAATATCATTATGTTTGAAATCGTGTTATCTTCGAAATGAATATTTATAATCGGAACTCCAACATATATAACCCTATGTAAAAAAAGTTTTTCTAAAAGATATATGCTTATGTCATTTTTGAATTTATTTTAACTTAATTAATATAAAGTGACATTATTACTTACAAGTGGCTCCATGGGGTTCAAAAATCGACCCAAAGTTGCCCATGGTTGGAAATGTATCAACCGATAAAGTTAGGACACGTTTTAGGGTAATTGTTTATTATTATATAATTATTCTGTAACCCTTATTTACTGGATTTACCCTTTAACAATGGTAAATAAAATATTTACCGAAGTAATTATTCAAAATTTCTAAAAATAAAAGTTACCTATTTACACAATTTAGACATCCTGATTCCAAATATGGAATCCATTTTTTCAAATTCAAAACACAGAAGTGGCAGAAATTAATTTAAAATTAATTCACGTTTTTAAAACAAAACGCGTTTTTTAAGAGATAATAACTCTCAAAAGATTGACACATGTTTATGTCCAGTTTAATTGTAAAATTATGTACAATGACAAACATTGTATTAAATGGTAAAAATATATTCCAAATATACTTTAAAACCACTCAAATTCATAATTTATCAATATAAATTATTTTGATTAAAAATGTTGTTTTTAATTAAAATTTAGTAATTTTCACTATTCATCAAAATATAAATGTTATCCAAAAAGTTCCAAAATTTCTCCCTAGGCTAAATTCGATATTCCAAATCAAAAAATGAAGTCCATTTTGAGAGATAAAATTTATGAAATTTCAAAGAGTATGTATTACTATTCATAACGGCTGGTTTGATTGGTTGTGGTGTGTTAGAACTCGATGTTGCGTACAACACACGCTATCACATTATTCAAAGAGAAGCGTATCGTAGAAGCTTGGGGTGTGACACTCATGGACCCTATTATTTGTTATATTGGGAAAAAACTCTTGTACCCACTTACATTAAGTCTTGGGACACAATCCGTCTACCAACATTTTTCAATCTTGGGCTATAACCTATGTGCCTTCATGTTTTTGAGATTGTGTTGCAACCCATGTACCTTTTTTAGGGTTTGGGTTACAACCTATCAACCCTTTGAGCTCAAATACCATTTATAATTACCCAATGCATTATAGGGATATATAGGTCCCACCCATTATATAATAAAATCAATCATACAAGTTCCACATGATAATAAAACACAAATAATATCATAACCCATAAAATGAGAAGACATTCATAAACATTATATAATTAAAAAATAAAATGATATCAGTATCATAAACATTTGATAATATCATATCCAATGAAAAAATATTTGTTTCATAATCATTTATCATGGTGTTACCTGTTGAAGATAAATTGGTTTTATAAACATCAATCCATAAAAATATAGACAATTATGAGAAATAATTTTAATGGTATCCTTAGATAATATCCCTAGTAAGTCATAAACAATTACTAAGGATATAATCTTAGATGGAGAAGGATTTTGAATGATAATATGGAACATAAATTTTCATTTTAAATTACTTTTAAAAACACAAAACATTTTCAAAAATATTTTCCTGGAGAACACTTTAAAAATTGTGTAACTGAATCATAAAAAATCATAAAAAATATTTAATGAAGAAAATATCATTATTTCAGGGAAAAATTATTATTAGAACATAAAAATGTTTGAAAAAAACTAATTTTAGAATAATATTGAAAAATTATGAAGAATGATTGAAATCTTTTTCAAGAAAATTTCATTAAAACACTTTAAAAACATATAAAAAAGCATGAAAACATTTTAAAAACAATTTCATTGAAAGAACAGAGATTACATATATTCCATATATTGAAAACCATAAAACATTTATAAATTTATTTTTCATGAAAATATTCATAAAATATCATATTCTAAAAACATTTTTTAAAACTTGTTTTTTGAAATTCATTTCATGTGTCTCGAAGAATGAAAATTTAGTCAAAACAAACTTATATATTTGGTGTGTTGTTAAGCACAAATCCAATGAAGGGAGATCATAAAATGTATATGTAAATAACAATAGATTTAAAGATAATAATAATATAATATATTCATGGGTTATATATACACAACATAAAATATACTAGTGGTGAATAAGGCATACATATTTTAGAAATAAATGTGATACTAAAAGCCCCAAAACAATAATATTAACATTAAAATCATTATTACAGTGAAAAAATAACATCATATAATTATTTTAATATCATTAAATAAATTAATATAATGATATAACATGTGGTAGGGTAGTATTTACACCACACAAAACAAGATAGTGGTGAATATGGAATGTATCTCATGGAAATAAAAAGTGATATGAAATTCTCTTACATTATGTATTGAATTTCCTAATAATTGTTAAAACATCGTATATAATTAATATATGTTCACTATAAATATCTGTTCGGTCAACCAATCAATATTTATTCCGCCTCCTTAAACCTCACCTGCCCCTCTATCTCTATGATTTCCACTGATGTTGAATTTACCATAAGATTACATCTAAAAATCGGGATAATTTATTAATACAGAAGGTTGTCCTTGAGAATGTCCTAAAATTCTGCAAAAAATGCTCACATATTTGTCATTCTATAAAATAGTGTAAGAACCAATTTTATGATCCTCAGACTCCCCCCATATTCAAATACATTTAGGTGGAAAAACAAGTCTCCAAAATCCCCCATATGTCTCAGATAGAACACACTACTAACTGAAATAACATGTTGCAATCCTCTGGACCCTCTATTACTCTACCCACTAACCTTTGTCTTGAGTACCTGCAGGCACTCAATCACTCTGAAATAGAATAAAAAGATATATACAATATGCATCCACACTTGAGGACATAAAATCATTAGAAAGAGATATTAAAGCTCTGAAATATGACAAGGAAGAGACCTTGAAAGTTGACCTTCACAAACCATGCCAATATAAATAAGAGTTCATTAAATAATGAACTAAAAAAGGGAAGTATGAAATAATTGAATCTAACAGCTTCATTACTACAATTAATAGGGACACCTGGAAGTGAAGGGATAATATCAATAAAAAAATAACATCTGCTACATGTCATATAGCTGTAAGAATGAATGAAAAAAACACAATTCCCCAACAACCATCCCCCACTGAGAATGTGTATGCCCACTCAGCAGATTCTGTGAAATCCTATGATTATACGGGCTATGAAGTGTAATATAGTGAGGATGATGAAATTGATCTAGAATATAGGGATGCCTATGTAATTCCAAAAAAATGGAATTTCCAAATGACCTAGACTCATGGATGGAAGAGAATGATAGAAATGAATTTAGGCAGTATAAAAATGGGGAGATGATAGCAGATGCCTATATTGATCTTATAATGAGAATGTTTATCAAGATAGTTAAGGAATTTAATAAATATACAAGATTAAAATTAAATGAAATCGATTTCAAATAAATCTTTAGGATTATTTTGGGTCTCTTTAGGTTCTTGTACTCCTCACCACCCTTTGTATGTTTTGGATTCTATTGTTTATGAAGCCCCCTGCTTACTTTATAGAGACTGTTTTCTCCCAGAAGTAGACCTGGTGATAGGGATGCCAATGTTGATTGGTTTTTTCCCTAGATTGGGGTATTATGTTCTTCATAAGTGTGGAGATAAGAACTCAGACTATTCTCCCAGAAGCTGGTTTATCACGACCTTCTTTTTTCATGGTGTGGAGATGAAGCAGCAAACAACTTTTTCTTCTGGTATGTATAGGCATGAGTCTCCATCAGTTCGGCATCACCCCTTCATTTGGGTGTCCCCCTTGGTGGAATTTATGATGCTCTTACAGTAGTCAAGTCTATCATTTTTTTCAATAATTATGCTCTCTTTATGAGTGTTATTCTACATTTAGTATAAGACATTCATCCTTGGTATTTGTTACTTCTTGATCAGTAAATGCAGTTCGCTAAGAATTTGTGATGATTTATTCCTCCACTTTGTGATCCTTGAATCAGATATAGGGGGATTCAATGACTCATTCTATAAATATTTCTTCTATATCGAAAGATACATTCTGGATTCTTGGACCCCTCCATGCAAATTATTTTGGAGTTTATGGAGTCGATGATGACAGGTCTTCACAATCATTTTGCAACTTGATCTTCTTGGTTTTCTGGATAAGTATTCTCATAATTCTATGCTAATGGATGATCTTTTAACCACATGTTTATACTGTTATTTGGGTTTTTCTAATATATTTTTTTGGGTCATGAATTGGGTGACCAATTCATCTCACCACTTTTATAAAAAAAATATAATTTTCACGGATATGGTAGGTCGTACGTATGAATGAATGTTGTTTACGTTTTCGTGTCGTATTGAAAGAAAGAATCTTAATTACACAAATATATATATATATGTAATAATTAAAGTTGAATTATTATTTCATAAATATCAGATTACCTCACAAAACACAACCATAATACATTTCATGTAAGGTATAAAATGAATCACATCACATTGAAAAGACTATAGTCCACACTTAACCAAAAAAATAGTTTCAATTATAAAAAAATGGAAATCTTGTACATATGTGTTATAAAATTATTAAATAAGAATAAATACATAATAAATTTCATAAATAATGTATAAAAGTATATTTTACACCATAATTACCATCCATGAGAGGTGGTAAAGGAAAAAAACAATATCGTGTCGTGAGGTTGTAGTTTGTTGCACACAAGAACGATAAAATAATTACCCATTAGATGCATGTGGGTAAATGTGTAGATTGAGACATTATAACAACAATATATAAATATTTTTAGATAACTTATGATATTATAAGATAAAAATTTGAGAATAATTATGGTGGTGTAGAATGAAAATGAATCATTAGAGACTGAAGAATGATATTACCTATTCTTTGGGTAACACCTATTGGTTTGCGCAAAAGAGATTCCTTAGATGGATTTTTGTGAAAATGTAGTCGTAAAAAAGAAACTGAGGGATTTTTGGATGTGATTTTTTATGTTCAAGGTTGAAATAATGTTGTTTTAAAGGTGTAATTAAGGGGAAAGGATGTGACCTTTTTTAAGAGATGAAGGGGACACCCATTAACTTTTTGAAAACAAGTTTGTTGTAACCAATGTTTTACCTAAATAAAGAAATAAAAACAAACAAAAACTAAATAATATAGGGTTTATGGTGGAAATTTGTCTTTAAAATGGGTTTTAGACAAGATTATTGGTAATTTTATCTCTTATGTTTATAGATTATACCTGTGTAATGTTTAATTTTACCTTAATCCTTGTAATTAATTTTAATCTACTTTGCTGATCTTTTTGGTCAAATATGTAACACCCCAAGATATTAATATACCTTTTAATTTCAAAATAAATTTAAATTTTCAAGGAATTATTATATAAATAACTATATTATTATTACTATATGAAAAACTTAATGTTAGTTTGTGTTACATGAAAACCCACATTTCACAGCCTTTTAATGGACCACTTACTTAAAAATAAATATTGACAATTTTATAATTCATTTTTTTAGAATAAAAATTTGTTTATAAATTTTTATGTCAAAATTAATTTCAGGTGAATTTTTTATTTATTTTTTTGAGATGTTCCATTTTCGGATTAATAGTGTAAAACACCACAATATTATTATAAATGAAAATTTTCTAAATAAATATTAATGTTAAAATATATTTTAAATTTAATTTATTAAATATAAAATATATCCATTATATATATTATTCAAATTCAGGTTATTTGAATTATTTTTATATTAAAATTTTATATACAACACTTTTTTACTTTTAGACATTATTACTTTGAAACCCCACATTCTCACAACGTCCATAGGATTATCGTTAATATTAATTTTCCTATTTATGTGATTTAAATTTTAAAAAATGTACATAAACTTTTGTATTAAGTACAATATTTATTGTTTAATAATGTCAACATAATGTTGTACTAAATATATTTGTGAATGTAATTATAATTATTTACAGTGTTTAATATAAGATTAAGCTTAATGAGGCACTAAATATTTATCATAAGGACCAAAATGATTTGGAAAATTTCCCAACCACCATTGGATGATAATAATTTTACCATATCCCTAAATGGTTTAAATATTTTTGGGTTATTGGGATATTATTAAATAGAATTTCCCTATATAAAAGTTATAGTAAGTTAAAAGAAAAAGGGAACTATACTTACCTATAACATTTATATAATAATGAGATATGAATAATGTTATATTTTTTGTTATAGATATTATTTTTAAATATAAATGGTTTAATTTTATCATAATAATTTATCATCAATGTTTAAATATGATTTAGTTTCTGAAAATGAATTAGATATTCCAATGTAGTGATTACTTAGTTAAAAATTAACTAAAAATTAATACTACAAATATTAAAAGTGGACCATATTTTTTTAATTAATACCTTCAATTTTTTTTTAGAGAAATATTTTATGTTAAAAAATTTTAAAATTAATATATATTAATTATAATATTATTATATTTTTTTAAAATTTAAATTAATTAAACAATATCATGCATTACAAAATTGTTATTTTACAATAAATGAAATTTTATTAAATGATATAATATTAATTGAAAGACTATATTTTTTCATTTTATTTTTAACTATTAATAAAAAATAAATAAGATATATTAACGGAAAAATTTATCTTTGAAAACTAACATATTTAACCATATATTGTAAATACATTATTAACATGCTCTCAGTTCATGTTTTTTTATACCACATCATATGCGCTTGTTTTTAAATTATTTTTTTAAAAATATGGGATATTATAAAATAAATTAGATAGAGTATAAATAAATCAATGGATCTCTATTTCATAATAATTCTACCTTGATTTTAGTCATAGTGGTATAATTGATTAAGATATACTATTATATATTTGAATAAAAACCAAAATGATAAAATTGGGTAATCATAGAAGGTAAGAAACCAAATTATTAAAAATGACATATTTTGTGTGGTCGAAGTTCTAATAGACCATGATTTATATTTAATAAATTATATTACATTTTTTAGACAAATTAGGTTGGTTAGACCTCCCATTAAAGAATAAACTTTGGTATTTACTAGAGTGACAATCCCCCACCACTATTAAAAGGAAAAAACCCCTCCTCATCCTCAGACCTATCATGAAACTATGGATCAACAAACATCCACCCAAATAGTCTACCATTATCCCTAACCTCAACCTAGAAGCCTCTATTTTGGCACAAATCCACATAGGAAATACCTTGGGTAGAAACCAAAACAAGTTACCTGATTAAGAGGTAACATCTTTCCTTAATTTATTTAGTTTTATTTCTATTATATAACCCTATAATATTATGTTTAACAGATTATATAATAAAACCATAAACCTAAATAAACTATGATTTTTTAATGTAAATTGTTCTACCTACACTTAGAAACACCTCCATCAAATGGTTATCAAACATATTGTTTATGTGAATGCTGAACTACCGCCTTAAAAAATTATGATTGTTCATTCTTCCTTTACTACCTGTCACGATAAAAATTATGAATAGAACACTATTTATTTATTTCATATATTATAATTATTATTCATTTATTTTAATTAAAATATTTCATAACCCATATGTAGTGACCGGACCTCAGAAGGTCGAGAGCCGATATCTGATACTATTACATTGGCTTTATTCCATGTAATCAAATCATAATGGAATGGTATTTTAGTAGTCTTGGTAAACAATATAAATAAAGGAGTATTTAATATAAAAAAATACACTAATTACAACATATATGTTTTCTTCTATGTATATATCTTCAAGGATAACTCTAATCTGTCATGTAAATCCATGTATATCATTTATAGTATGAATCATAGATATATGGGGAGAAAAACAAAATATGGGTGAGGTCTAATGATCAGTAAGTAAAATATATAGTGTAATCAATATTGTATAAATAAAAAACTCAATAAATGAATGTAAATCATTGAAAAAACATAAACATTAATAATCAAATGAATGGATGTGTATAAACAATAGAAAAAGGTAATTAATGAAAACACATTCTATTCAAATAACTAGATAAGGAAAAACAAATACGGTAATGTAATAAACTGAAACACTTACCATATAAATATCTTAAAATAAAATCTATCCATAGATATATCAACAAAAAATAAAATGGATGAATAATAAATGAATCTAAATTGAGGGAAATTATTTCTTAATGAATGTTATGTCTATGGATCATTAAAATCATTATATTCATGAACTTTCACAAGATGGTTGAAATCTACGGATAGAACCCCATTCAATATTAGTAACTAATTTTTCTTATGTCAACCTACTAATGCATTGAGGAGAAATATTATGTATGTGATCCTATGATTTTACAAGTCCAAATAATTCCTTATATATAATAATCAAAATAAATAATGTCCCTTATCAAATATCCATATTGATAAAAGAATACGAAATTATAATTATATTATAAAATAATTAAATATATGTCAAAGTAATCAATCTGTCTTAAATAGAATAAAATTTAGTAAATAGTATATCCATGATAAATGACAATGATAATTAAGGGTAATTTAATTTTTTTTGATCATGAACCATGGAATATTTATTATGAAATTAAAGAAGATTAAAGTAAGGGATTATAAATAATATTCTTGGGAAAATAAATAATAAAAAATTGAGAGAATGTATTAGAATGGTACCAATACAAAAAAAATAAAAAGTGGAGTACAAAAAGGCTTGTTGTTTTTTATTAATGAAAGTATTTTAAAAACCCATAAAATAATTATACAAAAAAATACACTTTTTGAAAAATGTTTTGAAAAATATTTTATTTGAAAATAACATTTTAAAACATTTTCATTAAAAATTAAGCTTTTATATATGAAAATTATGATTTAATGAAAATACGATGAGAAAATCCTCAAATTTCATATGAGGTAAAAATATTTCTTTCCATCGTAATTTTTTTTGAAAATAGATTTTTTGAAAATAGATAAAATGATTTTTTTTAAAAAAACTTGTACCTCGCCCGTGCATACACACGATGCTATAATTAAAATATAATTTTCAAAAATGTATTAATATTTTGAGTAGTTAAATATTAAAATTAGTTAAAATATGTAAAAATTACAACTTTATTGATATATAATAATGAAAATAAATGAAAAATAAGAACATGTATCCAATAATATATATGAAAAGGAATTAAAAGGAGATAACATGTTGTAAAATGATACAAAAAAATATGATGTATCATTAAGCATATATCAAAGGGAATGAGACATTATTTTCACATGGAGAAATCAGAATACATGATGTATGAGAAATTTGAAATAATAAATAGTAAAAATCAACAATGAATCATTAAAAATGGAATTGTGGTAGATACTTATTACAAATTGTTTTGAAACCAATGACAAATATGAACTTGTGTATAGATAATTATTTCTTTGTAATAACATGTGTGACAACATAAAAAATGGGAAATAGTTTTAGATTATGTGTCCATTGGTGAAAAATATGCAGCTCTGTTAAATGTTTTTTCGTCCTAACTGCCAATTCTGAAATCATTGTTATTGTCAATGTTTGGATCCTTGTAGAGAGGCAAGAATTATTATCGTTCCCTTCCTATTTCTAACCTAATCCAGGTTTGGTACTGCAACCTGATATAAAATTCCATAAGGGGAATTAGGATACCTAAAAATTAGTCAAAAATAATTGAATGAAAACTCTTAGTAAATACAATTAAGAGTCAGTATGTAGTCAGAAAAAATATTTTTACATACTGTTTGAAATTTCAGTGCTGGACAAGCCTTCAAGGATAGTTTGTATCTCAAAATTCGACTTCTAGTTATCTATGTAACCATATATGAAGGATAGAAACCATGCTTGGATATTATATATACCAAATATTTTCAAAATAGATTTGTCTCAATCATACTGTTGCAATTAAAATATGCAATTAATTAGTATTCAACATTAGTTTAAAAATATCAAATTTGAAAATATATAAAAAATTTAGATGTAAGAATTAATGTAAGAAAAGGTACATGTTTATAGAATCATATAATATGATGAAAATGACAGTGAATACATATAGAGACCAGAATAAATAATTCATTTAAAAACAGATATATTCCCCAAATAAAAAATCAATTTCTATTCATCAATGGGACATCAATAGTAATGTCTTCCTTGACCTGGATCTGGGAGTTGATGAAGTTGATGGTTTTGGAACACTCCACTTGGAACAGAATATATATTCCCAAAGCAGTTATCATAAAAATTACAATTTCACCCTTCACTGGATGAAGCATGTGGAGTATGGAGTCCTTTTGTATGTTGCAATCTGCCAAGGTATGCCCATCCTCAAGCAGGTAGGGGACAAAAACCTACTTCTAATCATATGTAGGAATTTCCTCACTGCACTGGATTGTGGCCTTCATGCTATGGATGGTGTGGGAACTCTACACCTAGAGAGAATCCTCTTTCCTAGTAGAGGTGTTTGCAAATATCTGCATTCCTTTCTTCTAGCAGATAGTGGGCTTCTTTTGTATGTCCCTCTCTTCTGGCGGATGTTAGGATTCCTGCAAGTAAATGTTTTCAGATACCTGCATCAACTACATCACTAAAACAATACATCACAACCCCAACGATGGACCTACAGATTATAGAAACAACATCCATCACCATTAATAACTTCACTACCCAATGGTTGCAAATAAAACATGAAACTTTGCTATATTACATATGTGAAAACTGTAAAGAGAAAGGAACTTATTGCAAACTGGAAAGAGAATGAATTTTATTGCAAACTGTAAGCAAATACAAGTTCGACGTAATTTATCAATTTTTCTATCGTTCGATGCTTTTAAAAACTATGAAACTAACTCTAAATCTGTGAGAACTATAAGAAAATACATGTTGGAATTAATTAATCATTTTTTCTATCTTTCATGTAACGCCCCGACCCCACCTGCCCAGAGTCGGTGCATTACTTCGTAACATTGTCATGATCACAAAAGATCAATTCTCGAAAGACCGATTAGTTTAGTAGGCTTGGAAACACTAGATACTTTCATAAATGTTACATTACATCATAAAGTGAAAAAATACAATAACAAAGTCTCCATAGTCCACACTCATATCCTCTTCTGACTATCCCTGCCGGTCATTTATAAAATACTTCTTCACATCCTGTAAAATATTAAAACATTGAAAGGGGTGAGCTCAGATGCTCAGTAAGGATAAAAATATTATGGAAGCTTTCGTAAATAAACATTAACATTTAAGGCAATGTATAACTAAAACAAAAGCCTTTTTAAACTTTAACTTTAGCATAATATGGAAAAAATAAAATTAAATAATTCCATTTATTTACTCACATGGATATTCTACTAGTTGAATAATCACATGAAATATCAATAACCACTTTCATAATGATGGAATGAATAATGCCAGACTATCATAACCACATATCCAAGGCCTCGTGCCAAGACCACAAATAAGATTTTGTCATGGCCTCGTGCCAAGACACTATTTTGTCTCATGAGACCTACCGATGCATCGAGGAGCTGTAGCAGGCTCTACCCGTCACTTATTATGTCCAATTCATTCCTCATATGAATAGGTTTAAACATATCATAAACCATAACATGATCGTATCACATACAAAATGCATAAAGGAAACATAAAATTTCCACATATCAATCACAAGATATCAATACAACACATTTATATAATAAAAATACAATCAAAAACATTTTCAATACCAAAATAAAAAAAAGTTAAAACTTTGTATTTATTTTTCATTAAAAAAAGTTATGGCTTGTAGAGGAAGATGAAACTCAAATAATGGCCACGGTGGATGACAATTCGTTGTCGCCGCATATGTACGGCAAGAAAAACATTCCCATTTTGTCGTTTAGTAAAACGCTTCGTATAAAAAAGATTCCTTTTGAATAAACGTAAAATTCAAAGGGGTTTATACACCGTATAAAAGAAAGTTGCGTATAATACAAAATATGCCTCAATGAAAGGAGATTGAGACGAAGACCCTTACAAAGATCATCATTTTAAATAAAGTAGATCAATTATGTGTATTCACTGCAATTACACATAAATAAATTACAAATACAAGATAGGACATAATAATATCATGACATAATTTTAAAGTAGGAGATTAACCCAAAGAATGGAAATCGGGTTAAGAAGTTCCCTTACCTCGTGTCCGACTTGACTCGATCGTTCTTTAACCTCCTGAATAATAAACTAGAGTTAATTTATATTTACTTAAGAACATTTTTCATGTCCATTATTCCTTTTATATCACTTATTACCATGTTATGAACATTATGTAATTATTTAAGTTAATAACGATCATTTTGTCAATCTTTGGTACTTGAATCAAAAATAAACTTCTCATAATTACAAGTTGTTCATGTGGTAAAATATCCAATATATCCATAATAATATTCATGATTTAGATATCATATATATCATATACATCCAGTATATACATTCATTTATAATATTACATAACATTTAGAGGTAAGAAATGAAATGCATTGTTCATGGAGACGGTAAGTCGTATGTACGCATGAACGCTACTTTCATTTCTATTTCTTATTTAATAGAATGAAATCATAATAGTATAAAGGTGTATTATAATTCCAGTATAATATCATATATAACATCATTTACTCCATCCTTTATACATCCCACATATGGCATTAACGATTCAAATCACTTTGAGGGGGCGGTAGTCTGCACTTCCTAAAATGAAAATATCGCATTTACCCATAATGGAAACCATAAAGGTATGCCATAAATGAAAAATACATAAGCTTAAGTAAAACATAAACATATTATATATCATATATAAATATAGTTACATCTTAATGGCTACCTTTTATGGTGTTATATGAGTGTTGAACAATCATCGTTTCGTGAGGCAGAAATTCCCCATCCACAGAAACAGTATGTTCTTTAACCATTAGATATAGGTGTGTGTATGTGTAGCTTGAATACTCATTATAACAACATCCTAGTATATTGAGGATACTGGTTTTGTTACAAAATAAATTAATAAAAATATTTTAAGGGGTTGGAGAAGCAAAATAAAACAAAAGAACACAAGAGAAAACACTACCTTTAAAACGGTTAACTCTTTTTGATTTGAGCCAAAGGCTTCCTTGGGAAGAATTCTTCCCAAAGTAAGGATTCTAGGAGTAAGAGAGGAAATTTGGGAGAGTATTTGGGAAGATTTTGGCCGAGACAAATGGTTTGAAGATGTGAATGAGGTGGTAGAGGTTGGAGCCTTTTATAAGAGGAGAGGAGGGGCACTCTTGGAAAGATTGAAATGTTACATTATTATGAAATGATTTTAGGATTATAATGGTCCAAAAATGATATATTTCAAGGCTATGGTGCTAAGGGTTCTAAATATTCTCATCCAATAGGTTTTTGACATGTGTAGGGCTTAGATTTTAAATTATATGTTCATTTTATTTAAATCATTAATTAATGAGGTAATTGATGCATCATTATTGTGTCATTAATAATTTAATTTATATAATGTCTAAAAATTATGAAAAAATTATCATCATGTAGGAAATAGTTTTATCTTTCTAATTAATATTTATAGTCAAAAATATGACTTTTATTACCCCATTTAAAAATTGTTTTGGTAAAACAACTCATGTTTGTGACATTTTTATTTTAACATTAAATAAAATGTTTTTAATGTCATTTTCCTAACAAAGTGGCTCCATGGGGTCCCCAAGTTGACCCATGGATTGTATTGGTCGGCCATGACTCATCCAATAGGTGTAGGAAAAGTTTAAAGGTCATTTAATATTATTATAACATTATCTTTACCTCAAATTTCACTAATTACCTTTAATCGCGATTAATTAGACTTAAAAGTTACTATTCACCAAAAAAAATTATTTTAATCCCACTAAACCACATTTTACTTCCTAATTACAACCATTTATGTCGGATTTTTGAAAATAAAATCACAGAAGTGGTAATGTTTCATTTAAACGAAAATCAGTTTTTTAACTACCACTTAGTGGTTTCACTATTCATCAAAAATTGAAGTTTTACATAACAATGCCAAAATTTCACCCTAAGATATAATTGATATTCCGAATTCAAAAATGATGTCTATTTTACAAAATTCCAAACATATAAGTTGAATTAATTAATTTTAAAATTAATTCACGCTGTCACAACAAATAGCGTGTTTTTAAGAAACAATATATATCAAAAGATTGACAATTGTTTATGTCCAATTTCAAAGTGAAATTAATTCTAATGACCACCATTGGATAAAATAGTAAAAATATATTCTAATTATACTTTAAAACCACTCAATAGTATAATTTATCACTATAAAATATTTTTATTAAAAAAGATGTTTTTAAGTATTTTTCACTATTCATAAAAAATTGGAAGATCTCAGAAAATTACAAAAAATTCAACTTTGGATAATTTAGATATTCCGAATACAAAATTGAAGTCCATTTGGCATGATAAAATTTAGAAAATTTAAAAAACTATGTATTACTATTCATAACGGCTACTTTGATTGGTCGCGGTGTGTTAGAATCTCGAACTTGCGTACAATGCAAGCTATTGCATTATTGAAAGAGAACTATATCGTGAAAGCATGGGGTGTTGCATTCTCCCCTCCTTCAATAAATTGTGTCCTCACAATTTGAAAATGTTCTTCGAAAATAAAAGGATGAAAATAGAAAATACCTTTGTGGAAAACCCACATCGGAAATAGGGTTAATAAGAATATAACATTAAAAGAAAGAAAGAGAAGTACAAAGGTCACCCGAGATAGCCCATACTAGGATTTTATGAAAATATGGATATGGAAGAAAAAAACCAGCAAGGTCTGATGGAGATTTGTAGAAAACCGGATTAGGAGAATGTTAACAATAAGAAAATCACAAACTTGTGATTGGTTAAATGGTCATTGAATCCCCAGTTGGAAAAGTTAACCGACAACGTTTTTGTTTTAAGTTACCTTTTATAATGTTGAGGAATTTATTTAAGAGATTTTCTAAGAATGTGAGGAAATATACTTACTTGTCGTGTAGACTTTCATTATTTAATAAATTTTTACCACGAACCCATCTTTCAGTCCAAATGGTAACAGAACACAAAAATATTCTATTTATCCTAATTGTATAAGGTTCCAAATATTACCACATACCATTTGGAGTAGGAAAACTATTTTGTAATAACCAGGGACTTCCTGTAGGCTAGTGGTAGGTAATAAAGGCATGTCACACTATGGTTGTGGGTTCGATTCCTGCAGCTTTGTCCGACGCGACGGGTTATGCCTCACCCTGAAGGTTGTCATTTTCCTAAAACTATACTATTATAATATTCCAAAAATAATCTTCAGAAATGTTTTAACCTTAAAAAATACTATCTAAGGTTCAACTTAATCCATTCCAACCTTTATAGTTATCCAAAATACCTCCATCCAGACTTTCTCTAAAGGGTCCTTAAATTCCAAAATCAATTGTAACATTAGATTCCCTAAACAAAGTAAAGTTTCTCTAATTGTCACATACTAAAAATATGATTTCTTTCATCATATTAAAACATTAATGATAACAACAAGTATTGTAGTACAATCCTTATATATCACATTATTCTTATAACCAATACATCATTGATACAACACTCAAATAACATGATTCTTTAATAACAACATAATAACTTTAATCATTCCCCATCATCTGTGGTATTATCATAACTTGATTATTATCCAATAGCATCATTTAGGGCATACTCCGATGATTTGGACATTGGTTTGCGTTGTGTCCCTACTCCTTGCAGATGAATCATTGTACATTTGAAACCTTTTTTCTTACCCTTGCAGTCACGCACTTGGTGTCCTTTTTCTCCACACTTAAAACAAACTCACATTCCCTTCAAGCAAGTTCCAAGGTGTTTCTTCCCACAGTTATCACATATAGGAAAATTATTCTTTTCCCTCTTCCGTTTATCCATCTTTCTCTCTTCCGTACTTTTCTTCTCTTGCTTACCTTCAAATACATAAGACTCAGAAAATTCTTTACTTATCTTATTAACACATGATACTATTTCTTCATATATTGAGAACACATGGGAGACTATTTCCCTTCTAAATGTCTGCTTAATACCATGAAAGATATGATCCTTCTTACTATTTGGATCATACAAATTGATGGAGTTCACATTCCTTCTACTGGGCTCCATTTATATACAATGGAATAAACTAGGTCAGTTTATGAATTGCAATGAATAATTCCAAACTTGTAAAATACTTAACATAAATTGAATAGTTTATTGTTACAATCCAGAATAATAAAATTTTTTTCTTTGAGAAAGTATATACTCATAAACCCTTCATAATGGTTTGTAAAAATGATAATTATCCTACGCATATCCCCCGGGAGTGTCGTAACCAAGAGTGCAGCAAGGCCCGTTGTCGTGCACCAGTTACCGTTCGAGTCTAGCTCAAAGCGGTGTTTTCGGGTTTTACCCCTAGGTACATCTATTCCAGAGCCACCTCTACCTACTCATATCCACACAGGGATGTATTGCTCGGAAGACTCACAAAATCTCTATAATACCAAAATTCTTGTAAGTTCTTCTATACTAATCCTCAAAGTCTATCATCGGACTATGTGCTCTAATCAGAGTTTATCTAAATCTAGCTTCCAAGGTTAGTACTAAACTGACTCTGATACCAACTTTAACGCCCCGACCCCAGCTGCCCAGAGTCGGTTCATTACTTCGTAACATTGGCATGATCCCAAAAGATCAAGTCTCGAAAGACCGATTTGTTTAGTAGCCTTGGAAACACTAGATACTTTCATAAATGTTACATTACATCATAAAGTGAAAAACTACAATAACAAAGTCTCCATAGTCCACACTCATATCCTCTTCTTACTATCCTGCCGGTCATTCATAAAATACTTCTTCACATCCTAGAAAATATTAAAATATTGAAAGGGGTGAGCTCAGATGATCAGTAAGGTTAACAAAATTATGGAAGCTTTCGTAAAAAAACATTAACATTTAAGGCAATGTATAACTAAAACAAAAGCCTTTTTAAACTTTAACTTCAGCATAATATGGCAAAAATAAAATTAAATAAAGCCATTTATTTACTCACATGGATATTCTACTAGTCGAATAATCACATGAAATATCAATAACCACTTTCATAATGATGGAATGCATAATGCTAGACTATCATAACCACGTAGCCAAGGCCTCGTTCCAAGACCACAAATAAGATTTTGTCAATGCCTCATTCCAAGACACTAGTTTGTCTCATGAGACCTACCGATGCATTGAGGAGCTGTAGTGGGCTCCACCCATCACTTATTATATCCAATGCATTCCTCATATGAATAGGTTTAAACATATCATAAACCATAACATAATTGTATTACATAAAACATGCATAAAGGAAACATAAAATTTTCACATTTCCATCACAAGATATCAATACAACACATTGATATAATAAAAACACTTTCAAAACCATTTTCAATACCAAAATAAAAGAATGTTAAAACTTTGTATTTATTTTTCATTAAAAAAAGTTATGGCTTGTAGAGGAAGCCGAAACTCAAATAATGGTCCCGGCGGCGGATAAGTCGTTGTCGCCACATATGTACGACAAGAAAAGCATTCCCATTTTGTCATTTAGTAAAATTCTTCGTATAAAAAAGATTCCATTTGAATAAACGTAAAAGTCAAAGGGGTTTATACACCGTATAAAAGAAAGTTGTGTATAATACAAAATATGCCTCAATGAAAGGAGATTGATACGAAGACCCTTACAAAGATCATTTTTTTAAATAAAGTAGATTTATTATGTGTATTCACTGTAAGTACACATAAATAAAGTACAAATACATGATAGGACATAATAATATCATGACATAATTTGAAAGTATAAGATTAACCAAAAGAATGGAAATCGGGTTAAGAAGTTCCCTTACCTCGTGTCCGACTTGAATCGATCATTCTTTAACCTCCTGAATAATAAACTAGAGTTAATTTCTATTTACTTAAGAACCTTTTTCGTGTTCATTATTCCTTTTATATCACTTATTACCATGTTATGAACATTATGTAATTATTTATGTTAATAATGGTCATTTTGTCGATCTTTGGTACTTGAGTCAAAAAAAACTTATTTTAAATACAAGTTGTTCATGTGGTGAAATATCCATTATATCTAGAATTATATTCATGATGTAGATATCATATATATCATATATATCTAGGATATACATTCATTTATAGTATTACATAACATTTAGAGGTAAGAAATGAAATGCAATGTTCATGGAGACGGTAAGCCGTACATACGCATGAACGCTACTTTCATTTCTATTTCGTATTTAATGGAATGAAATAATAATAGTATAAAGGTGTATTATAATTCCAGTATAATATCATATATTATATCATTTACTCAATCCTTTATACATCCCACGTATGGAATTAACGATTCAAATCACTTTGAGGGGGCGGTAGTCCGCACTTCCTAAAATGAAAATATCGCATTTACCCATAATGGAAACCATAAAGGTATGCCAAAAATGAAAAATACAGAATATTAATTAAAACATAATCATATTATATATAATATATAAATATATTGACATCTTAATGGCCACCTTTGAAGGTGTTATATGAGTGTTGAACAATCATCATTTCTTGAGGCAGAAATTCGCCATCCACAGAAAAAGTATGTTCTTTAACCATTAGATGTAGGTGTGTGTAAGTGTAGCTCGAATACTAATTATAACAACATCCTAGTATATTGAGGATACTGGTGTTGTTACAAAATAAATGAATAAAAATATTTTAAGGGGTTGGAGAAGCAAAATAAAACAAAAGAACACAAGAGAAAACACTATCTTTAAAATGGGTAACTCTTTTTGATTTGAGGCAAAGGCTTCCTTGGGATGCATTCTTCCGAAAGTGAGGCTTCTAGGAGTAATAGAGGAAATTTGGGAGAGTATTTGGGAAGATTTTGGCCGAGAAAAATGGTTTGAAGGTGTGAATGAGGTGGTAGAGGTGGGGGCCTTTTATAAGAGGAGAGGAGGGGAACTCTTGGAAAGATTGAAATGTTACATTATTATGAAATGATTTTCGGATTCTAAAGGTCCCAAAATGATATATTTCGAGGCTATGGTGATAAGG
The DNA here is from genome assembly GCA_963277665.1 of Viscum album. Lineage (NCBI taxonomy): Eukaryota > Viridiplantae > Streptophyta > Magnoliopsida > Santalales > Viscaceae > Viscum > Viscum album. The sequence continues at coordinate 1,774,901,024 of OY728152.1, forward strand.
GTTCGAAATAGGCTCATCCAATAGTTTTTTGACATGATTAGGGCTTAGATTTTACATTATCTTTTCATTTTATTTAAATCATTAATTAATGAGGTAATTGCCGCATCATCATTGTGTCATTAATAATTTACTTTATTTAAGGTCTAAAAATTATAAAAAAACTATCATCAGGTAGGAAATAGTTTTATCTTTCTAATGAATATTTATAGTCAAAAATATGACTTGTATAACCCCATTTAAAAATTGTTTAATGTCATTTTCCTAACAAAGTGGCTCCATGGGGTCCCCAAGTTGACCAATGGATTTTCATGTCCGGGCATGAATCATACAATAGGTGTAGGACATGTTTCAAGGTCATTTCATATTATTATAACATAATCTTTACCTTAAATTTCACTAATTACATTTAATCGCGATTAAATAATCTTAAAAGTTACTATTCCCCAGGAAATTATTTTAATCCCATTAAAACACATTTTACTTCCTAATGACAACCATGTATGTCAGATTTTTGAAAATCAAATCACAGAAGTGGTAATGTTTCATTTAAACGAAAATTAGTTTTTTAACTACCACTTAGTGGTTTCACTATTCATCAAAAATTGAAGTTTTCCATAACAATGCAAAAATTTCACCCTAATCTATAATTGATATTACGAATTAAAAAATGATGTCTATTTTACTAAATTCCAAACATATAAGTTGCATTAATTAATTTTATAATTAATTCCTGATGTCACAACAAATAGCGTGTTTTTAAGAAACAATATATATCAAAAGATTGACAATTGTTTATGTCCAATTTCAAAGTGAAATTAATTCTAATGACCACCATTGGATAAAATAGTAAAAATATATTCTAATTATACTTTAAAACCTCTCAATAGTATAATTTATAAATATATAATATTTTGATTAAAAAATTTGTTTTTAAGTATTTTTCCCTATTCATATAAAAAATAAACGTTCTCAGAAAATTAAAAAAAAAATCAACTTTGGATAATTTAAATATTCCAAATACAAAAATTAAGTCCATTTGGCAAGATAAAATTTATAAAATTTAAAAAATTATGTATTACTATTCATAACGGCTACTTTGATTGGTCGCGGTGTGTTAGAATCTCAAACTTGCATACAATGCAAGCTATTGCATTATTGAAAGAGAAGTGTATCGTGAAAGCTTGGAGTGTTACATTTCAACACTTTTAAAAACAATGAAAGTAACTCTAAATATGTGAGAACAAAAGAAAATTCAGATTACTAACCACTTCACATAGACATAGATTAAATAAATCAAACAGTTGAATAAATACAATTGTCAACAATGGTTATGGAAAATTTTATTTCAATGTCCAATATGGATATTTGTCTAATATAAAACATAATTTAAACATAATTTTTTCAACTATTGAAAACAATATGATTTTATTCAAACAAAATAAGAGAGAAGAATCATCCAACATCCATTTGTAAGTAGTAGAATCTAGTTTGAGGTGTATCATAATTATGAAATTCTCAAAGTAGTTGAACCTGGAAAAAGAAACTAATGATATAGTAATTAGATGAATTATAATATGGTTAGTTATTTCATGATGTACAATCAAGAGAATCTCACTCAAATGTAATTATGCACCTTTGATATTAAGATATCATACCATGAATCTCCACTCAAAACAACGAATCAAGGAATTGAGAATGCAGTGATTACATAATCCCAAAAAAACATCTTGAAGTAAGAAAACTCTTCCCTTGGCACTTCTAAAAGAGACCAATGGTCTTATATTTGTGGCCAATTGTCTTCGTATGCTTTTAAACTAAAGTAGACAATGGAGTTATATTCACATTATTAAAAGGGAGCAACACATAAAAATTAAAATAAAATTTAATAATATCAAAGGGACATACTTAAACAAACCAGGAACTGGAAATTCTGATAATAATATATTGTCTGAAATTTTTATGTTAATGTCAACATTGGAAATTGGACTTATATCATCGTTACTTCGTAATTGGTCTATGGTGCTTGAACTGGAAGAAATAGATGAACCTCTAGTATAGGATATATTATAAATGAGTATAATGAAAACAATATGGTAAAATTTAAATTATAATAAATGTAATGACATGAGAAATAAAGTTACCCAAAACCTCCAAAGTTGTGGAATATTTTTGTAGTTAACTTCCACCATATCCCATATTCCTTTTTGTAGTTATTTTGAATTCTAGAAATTTGTCACATCTTTTACATGGTATAAGAAGTATGTATAGAGATATCATTAAAAATAGTTATGGTTTTTAGGCATTAGGAAGGAAATTAGAGAAGATGTAATTTGAATATTTTAGATGACATGAAAAGAAACAATGACCTAATAAATGAAGTAAAGGAAAATTGTTGATGATCTTTCCTAAAAAATTGGATTTATGATCCACATTCAATGGCATATGCTCATTTTTGAAGTGTAGAGAAATATCAGAAATAAAAACCTAAAATTATCAAACAATAATCTTTATACAATTTTTTTACAGAGAAAACATTATTTATGTGTTAATAAATAAACAGATGCAGTAATTAGAGGATTTAAATTTTACTCCAAGAAGATATATTTGAATCTATAATAATATAGTAACTATTAGCAGTTCAGTAATGGAAGGGAAGTAACCTAAGTAGGCCAAAAAGAGTAAAAAATTTCATAATGTAATGATGTTAGGGAATTTTGAATCAATTTAGGAAATTGAATACACTATAAGGTATTGATTGTATAGATCTATCTGAAAATTAAGGGTCATAGGAATAGTATTACATCCTACGATGCTTTCCATAGTGGGATGAACATTTTCTAGAATACATATAAATGAAATGAAAACATGGAAACTATAGTAAATATTGTTTAAAAAAGTGCATAGCACATATAAATCAATTATAAATTGATGTGAATAAAAATTAAGGGACTCTGAAGCAGAAAAATTGTTAGTACCTTATCAAAGATGGGAAACTCGGCATTAGAGCAGGTGCAGATATATGTTACTGCATATATAATTTTTAATAGTAGTGCATAAGAATTAAGGGACTCTAAAGCAGAAAAGGTATTAGTACCTTTTCAAATATGGGAAACTCGACATTAGAGCAGGTGTAGATATATGTTTCTGCATATATAGTTGAGTTTCATTTCCTTGTTTGAATATATTCATTAAATAATTCACCGGTTTCAACTGTTTAGTTTCCTTGTATGTGGATATATATGATGTTGATCATGCCATTTTAGGGATTATTATTTACAGAATAATACTCCTTTAGAGGCTACATGTTTACAAAGTCATCAAAATTCAAGGAAATGTATAATTCATACCTCAAATAATGTGCACCATGACCTGAATATTTAATCTCTTTATGTACATCGTCATATGGTTCCAGAAGAGTGTACCGTGATTTTGGAATATCCCACCTAGACCTAGTGGAGTGATTGACCTAAAACATTACCCAGATATACCTCATATGGTCTAAAAACTACAATGATCTCTTTCTAATAGGGAAATGAGTGAGAATTAGTCATGATAAGATTATTACATGTTTGAATTTCTTCTCAAGATTTCATATTCCATGTGAAAACCCATTTATACGTTGATCATTGCTCTGATGAGGGATCCTTATTCTTGTCTAGTAGACTTTGTTAAGTCTATTTCTCAGTTAAATTATATATTAGTGGGATCAAATTGTACTGATGTTAAGATAACAAAAAAACGCAGTATTCCTGCTTAGAAAGCTTGACCTGTTCCCTTTTGCAATGATACCTCCAGCTCTAAAAATAGCACGTTTCAATCATGACATGATCAAAATGATTAATAGGCTTAGACATTTAAATAATAAAATCAAAAACCGGTGAATTAAACACTTTAAATTTTCTTCTAATATGTTCAATGACATGAGGAAAATGGGTAGGAGTTCATTTATAACACATAAAATTTCATATTAAATTATTTCTATTTATAAATAAAAACAATTCCAAATTTAATTCTTAAAAAGAACCAAATTTATAGTGGAGTAGTAAGGACAAAGATCAAGCATGTTCATTAATTAACGGATGAAATTTCAAAAAAATAATCACAATATCTCCTATTTGAAATCTATGAAATATCAAAATGAAATAAGAATAAATCGGAGAGGGCTAAATCCAGTGTTAGGAAAACAACACCTCTCTGTTGAATTCCATATATTGCAGCCCTCGTGAATATGTTAATATCAAAATGAAATAAGAATAAATCAGAGGGGGATAAATCCATTGTTATGAAAGCAATACCTCTCTGCTGAATTCCATATATTCACATACAGAGAAGAAAAAATAGATATGATTCAAATAAGTCTGGAAATATTAACATATGAATATAATGTATATTTTTTCATGAAATGAAGATGGAACACCTTTTGTGCAGATGGTGTCACTGAATATATGAACACAATTTGTCAATATATTTGCGGGTAGAGGTTCAGTGTTTGTAGTTCCAAACATAATGCTAGATGCACCTGAACATTTTCCAGAACATGTCGCAACTAATATTGTGGCAGTGTCAATGAATACATACACTGGAAGACTTTAATTGAAATAAAAATTTTACAGTGACAATATTATAAAAAAAACCTTATTTATTTCGTTCCTTTATTAGCAGTGTATATTGTACCCTTGAATCTATATAGTCTGATGGGAAATAGATATTTGTATTTGACCAAGCAGAAAACTGTTCAGGAATTGCAATAAAAGTACTGTCGTTTGACAGATGTTGGTTAGTTTGAAATGCATTCAGATATATACTAAATATGCTACTGGTTCCAATATCTTCTAGTACATGTCGCCACTAATATTTTGGCAATGTCAATGAATACAGACACTGGAAGACATTAATTGGCATGAAAAATTTATAGTGACAATATTAGAAAACAAACCATTTTTATGTCATTCCTTCAATAGAAGGCTAAAAACAGAATTGTATAAAAGCATTTTAATCATCTGTTTCATATGTTTTTATTCCACAGAAATCAATATAAAGTGGAGTCAATAGTGAAAACATATCACCTGCATTCATATGTTGGATGAAAGGGAGGTTAAATCCATGATTTTATGACCAATAACCTACATTCATATAGTGTGAAAATGAAAATGAAAAATAATGCAGTGTAGGGAGGTTAATTCCACAATTTTAGGAGAACATACCAGTTGTAGAGATCTTGCACTTATTAGTGAAGGATTCCCTTGATCTCTTCATGTACAGAGTGGGTCACCTGCAATATATAAATAAAAATAATCAATATTCATCTTAAAAGATGAAGTGCGTAATTAAATCATTTTGAGATGAATATCCCATAATGGAGGCAAAACATGTTGAATCACAACATAAGCATACTTAAATACTACCATGTCAATAGAAATTGAAGTAAATAGTGAAAAAATATTTTTTTCGTTCACAAAAATCATTATACAGTGGAGTGAATAGTGAAAACAAATTATCTGCATTCATATGTTGGATGAAGGAGAGTTTAACTCCATGATTTTACGACCAATAACCTGCATTCTCATAGTGTGTACCTCCAAATAAAAAATGATGCATGGTAGTAAGTAGTAACAGTAATCACTCATTGTGAGGTATGTATTGATAATTAGATATATAAAACACATAACCACAAATAATAGGTTTAACTAATGTATAGACACATTATCCTACAACCTTAAATTCAACCCCATCTAAATAACACATACATTCAAATCATGATGACATGAGATAAAAATATCAAACATACTAATTATGAGGCGTGCACCAATGATCCAAAAAAAAACTAAAAATACTATAAACAATATGTTATAAAATGAAAATTGTAATATAATGACAGGATTCCGAAACTTGATTACTGATATTTCCTTCAAAAGCAACATGTTTTACATGTCTTCATGATAGTAATGTAAGATCTCCAGAATCATTCATGTAAAATTAATAATTAAAAGATTCATTTTGACAAAAAAAATTCATAAAAGAGAGGTTAACTCAATGATTTTACAACCAATAACCTGCATTCACATTGTGTGTACCTCCGACTAAAAAATGATGCATGGTAGTAAGAAGTAACAATAATCAAGTGGTTCAGCTGATCTATTACAAACATCTGGGCACTAAAAGAAGACCAAATAAGTAAAAAATAAATTCCCATGTTGAACCAGTTGACCATCATACTATAGCCAGATACAAATCTAGAATGAGAGTCAATGAACACAAAAAATGGATAAATAATGGAAGAATTATGCTAATATAACCTCTGTTTGATGGCCTAGTACCACAACCTGCATATGTTCCACCTCTGTGTAGACTCACATGCTTCAGCTGATCTACTACTAACATCTAGGCACTGAAAAAACACTAAATCAGTCAAAAATATTCTCCCATGGTGAACCTGTTGACTATCATACTAGAGAGAGGAAATATATATTGTGGAAGAAAATAATGGAGGTACCGTAGATGGTGAAGATAATCTGTAAACTATAGAGGGCCAAGTGGAATGGTAGTGGGAATTCAGTTGTGGAGTTAAAGAAGATGACTAGAGATTCCAAAGAAAATCGATGGTGAAGAAAATGTTTATTGGGTTACGCGATGTTGAAAATAGATAACAAAAAATGTAGTGGAAACCCTAGAAAAGTAGATGGAAATTGCAGGCGGGAGATGAGGGGTATCTCCAGCATTAACCCATGGATTAGAGGAGCGGAATCATGAGGACGGCGGTACTGGTTTCCATGAACCATTGATTAGAGGGGAAGGATATCGTAACAGGGTGAGGGTGGTAGTGTTGAGAGGGGGTGAGGACGGATTCGAGGATCAGATTTGAGGATTGGAGGTGGCGAGGGAGGCGGTGTCGAGAGGGTAGTCGGCGTTAGAGGGTTTCGTTGGAAACATTTCACGAAAAATACAGGGAACCCTAAGTGAGAGGGAACAGGTGAAGAAGAGCGACATCATTTGTAGTATGTTCGAGGGAAGCCCATAATTGGAAGCAGGTAAAGATGCATTTAGGTGACGTGGTAATGTATGGAAGTGACATGTAAGCTGGAAGAAGCCAGTTATAGTATAGATAATAGATTGGTAAATAAAAAAAGCGTAAAAATGTTTTAACCAAATCATATTGAAACATATTTTGAAAACATATTAACAAAACATGGTTTTTATAACAATAAAATTACTCCAACTAAAGAGATAAATAATTTCATGTTTTTTTTAAAAAATATAAAAATTTCTAGTACCAAAGAGTGGGAAAATGGTTCCAATATTTAATGATTTTCATAAATAACTATAGGAGAGGTAAATGAGTTGTTTTATTGAAAAATGGTCATATTATTCCCTTGATTGGAAATACCATTGAATTATATGTCATGTTATTATTGTGTAAAATAATATTTAAACATTCCAATGTGCCCCATAACACATTGAAACACTTTTAATAATAAACCTTATGAAGAAATAATATTAAATATAAGATTTAAATGACATGAAGATGAAATAATTAATTATATAATAATTAAATATTGGATTTATATACACCACATAAAAGATGTAAAATTTGAACTCTACATTTGCCTCACAAAAAATAAAGAGACTGATGACTATCCCATACCTTGCATTTCATTTTGGGTTAAAATACCTTAATGTTATGTGTAATAAAATTAAGATAAATTTATAATTTATTAAGAACCATTTTAATATTTATCATTGATTTTATTTCACATATAATTGTTTTATATAAAACTATGTAATCAATTACAATAACGTTAGATGTTTTGAAAAGATTCAATTTCATTGTCAAAAACAACTATGGTAGGTCAACTATCAGAAATTGGGTAATTAATTTACATATCCAAAATATTAATCATGACATAGTTTTCATATTTATTATTCAATTAAACTTTTATAATTAGTTATTAAACATTTTTATGAAAAATTAATCGATTTAATGATCATGAACACCGTAGGTCGTACGTACAGATGAGTAACATTCTCATTTTCCACTGATCGTTAAGGAAGAAAGGTATATAGAATTTTATCCTTAAATAATGATAACTATATAATAAATACAGTATTATTTAACCATACATACTTATATATATAATTTATGGGATTAAAAATAAATAAAATAATTTCAGGGAGGTTGTAGTCCACACTTCCACCTATGACGTTATGACTTTTTTAAGTATGGGAATGGGTAACAATGAAAATTATATATATATATATATATATATATTCAGAAAGTATATTATGTTATGATTATTATATATTTTATTTTTATGACACAAATGTTTAATTTTAATTATATTTTAAAAAATCCATGTACCATTTTAACGAATGACATAACTTTGAGGGGGTGGTAGGCCACAATTCCTCAAATGATGTTACCGCATTAATGAAAAATAGAAATTATAATCTATATGAATTTTAAAAGTATTAAATAATTATGAAGACATAATTAATATCATATATATCTTATATTAATAGATTTTCTATCATAATGGTTTCCATGATAGGTGAAAATTTTTAAATGAGAAATCATCATTTCGTTATGCAGTAGTTCCCAGTACATAGAAACAATATGTTCAATACACAATATATGGAGTTATGTGAATTTTTCAGTTGAAATATTTTAAAAAAACAACATATTATATTGTGGATTCTATATTAATATATAATTTGTGAATACAAATATTTTTGGGGGTGAATAATGAAAATGAATCTAGTGTGCTGGATAGGAGATGTTACCTCTAAATCGGGTAATTTCCTTTGTTTTTTTACCAAAATGATTCCTTGGAAGAATTTATTACCATAGAGAGTGTAAAAGTTATAGGGGAATTATTTTTGAAATATATATTAGATAATCATGGCCAAAACTATTTGTTTTGAGATGATTGAGGAATTGGGAAAATGCAGTGACCGTGTATAAGGGAGGAAAAGGACTCACTCAGAATTTTTTAAATGAAGTTTGGTGTACAATCGTTTTTACAAAAAAAAGTCTAAAACCCCAAAAATGAATAAATAATTGACTGTTCACGGAATAATTCTGTATATAAAATGAGTTCTGTATGAATGTATTGGTCATTTAGTCTCCTAAATAAATTGTTTAGTCCTCTATTATGCTAATTTTTCATTAAAAAATTTAAATAATTTTAATTATTCCAATAAAATATGTTTGGTAAATAACAATGTTGATATTGATAGAAATTATAAATTATCTTTATTCAATAAATGTATTTCATTTTTATAAATTCAAATTATTTAATTTCTAATACTTAATTTAAATTTAATCTAATAGGAGGGGCTACAATAAGGGTTTTTAAAGTAAACAATTTGTGAATGGTTTCTATGTTTTTATAATCTATTTCAAAGTGAAATTTATTAAAATTAAATAAATTTTATTAATTGATAACAATATTATATAATAAAATATTACAACAAAATAAAAATATTGTTTATACTTATAAATAAATTATAAGGAAAATGAGTTTTGTATTAGAACTCATTATTTATATTATTCATTAAAAATGATATGTTTCATAAAAAATAACAATAACATAACCTAACCCAATTATTAAGTTTCACTTTATACTATTAATTTTTTTACTTGTTTATTCAATTAATGAGTCTATATTAATATTTAAAATGGGTTCACCATTAATAGGGGTTAAAATTATCTTTCTAAAAATATAGTTTTTTATGTGAATAAAAGAGTTTGTTATTATCTTATGCCAAAAAAAACTAGTGGATAAATATAAAAAATATTGTATTGAATATATAAAATATATATTATCTTAAAAAAATATGAATTGTAATTAATTATTTTTATTATGAAAAAAAATCTTTTAGAAGAATAAATATAATAATATATCTGTTTTATATCCAATTGTTTGTAACTTTCATTTCACATTAATTCGTAACCAATGTATTCTTTTTATATTTATATAAGCCATAAATTTTAATATTATTTTTATCACTATTTTATCATATAAATTAATTTCTATGTTATATCATATTATATTAAATTATAATATTCTGATAATATATTTTTCTTCTGTTATAAATCAGTATTTTTTGTAACGTAAACCATCAAAGAAGCACGTTGTTGGGTGTGTCATGAACTAACTCAGTGTCATGTGCATTGAAATATATAAAATACATTGAATTAGTTTTAAATAGTTAATATATTATAAATTCCTGATATATTATTTTCCCTTACGAACTTTGTGAATCGTGTAATTCATACTACCTAATATATAGTGGTTAATTTAGAATTTCTAAGAATTAAATTCTCTCCACATTATTTAAATTTATCCCATTAAATATAAGCTCTTTCATGGTGATATAACATTTGATATATTATTTTTTTAATCCCACATCGTGAGAAGGGTTTGAAAAACGGAATCTACAAATGAAAAAAAATGAGAAGTACATGGGTCACATGGAATAACATATTACTATGCCTCAAAATAGATGAATATTAGTGGAATTTAGAGAAACCTACATATAAGAAAAGTATAAATATTTTTAGGGAGTGACTGAGGTCATCATTCAAAAACAAGATAATGATCAATTGAATTTAAATGGACTTAAATTCATAAAATATTGATGATTTAGATGTTCATAGGACCAACAAAAAATAAGGTATTAGCAGAGCATTTTTGTTTAATGATACCTCTCCTATTTTTGAGAAATTATATTACATACAATGTATAATTACACGATAAATTTCTAAAAAAATAATTTCAAAATATGTTTTTGATCAATATATTTTCAAATTCATTAAAATATAAATACACATTAATAATTCACACAAATTCAATTTAAATGATATTAAGGCCCATAAAAGAAGGTCAGGTCTGATTTTTGTCTTTAACTATCTTCATCTACAAATATGGTTTATTGATTAATAAATAATATTAAAAATTCATACTAATGGTTTATCATTATAATTTACTCATCAAATATTTTTAACTAAATGCGTTTTAAAATTAAACAAGATATTGCGTAGGTCATTGGCTAATGTAAAGACCTTATCATCTATCAGTCAGGGGTTCAAGACCCTTGGTCATTCCGGATTTTATTTTTTGTAACCTAACATACAAGTTGTACATTTAAAAAAGAAGAAATATAATTTCCAAAATTAATATGATGGTCATCTATGAAATAAGGGTTATCACTATGAAGCCATTAAAATATAGTTTTCAATAAAACCTAAACATAAAAATACATCAACCACTTATTTCCACATAGATCCTTCCATAGTATATATTTTTTCATATATATGAGGGAAATAACATGGGTAATGTCTAGGTTCCCCACACTTAAGAAAATTAAATATAAAGTATTTTCTAGGATAATATTCATTTCTTTCTATCATACATTCCATTTTCCCTCAACAATTCTTTATTTTTTGACAATATTTCACACACATAAAGAATTTATTAATTATATTGAGTCACTTTAAAATGTGTCTACTCACACACACATTAGTTTTTGGAAATCAAGAATTCTTTTCTTTATAGTCTACACCATTCACACTCTTAGGATCCTCCTTCAATCTCTATTTTAGTACATTCAAAAGTTGGTAAACCTATATATTGATAATCATATTTCAGGAAAACTAATTAGGAATAAACCTGATATCCCTCGCTCCTATAAAATCCTCATTTTTGTAGTCTTCACTAATATTTCCTTTATTTATTAAATAAAGATGAATCATTTTTGTTCCATCCATTAATTAACACATTAAACAACAAATTGAGAAACATTAGTCATATTGATATAACTGTATAATTACCTACAAGATATCTAAATCAGGATACATTATTTTTAAATCTAAAACACTTTAGAATTATCCATGATTATTCATTGTCATTATCAATTAAAACTCTTCATATTAGGATGTAATGAGACATGTAATATCCTAAAAAATACATCATGATTGTCATCCTATTTGAACTATAAGGACATTTGTCAGGCACCATGTTAGCCCAAGCTATGCTTGGAACACCTTTCCAGAGTTATAACTCCTATGTTCATCTTTTCTAGAACCATACAAACTTTTGGTATCTAGACATGGATGGATTCATATGAAGACCCTCCTTATATATTTCTTAAAATATTCTCAGATTTTAGTTTTTTACATATTGACTTATTCCACCTTAGGTTTACGTTCTATAAAATATGTTTTCATAAGTCTAGTTCCCAAGGTATTTACTTATCTTCTTCTAACACCAACTGTATTTTCCCGACCCTAGAAGGCTCATACATGGGGTCAGCTACTAGTTCATTAGCATGATTACAAGGAATATAATCTCTATGGAATGACAGTTTATTAGTCTTGGTATGCTCGATTCAAATATGATTAATTTACTAAAAAATAATACACTAAGTGTACCATATTATTTTATCCTAAATAAATTACATAAATGTGAACTCAAATCTATCTTTTAAATCACTATATATATTTTATAAGACTCTTTCTAAACTCTTGTGGAATGAAACATAATAAGAGTGGGCTAAAAATCTTAGTAAAGGAATCATATAGTAAAAAAATATTGGATCAATATGAATAACCCAAACAGAAATGTAAATAAATGAACACACTTTCCATGTAATAAATAAATGGATTGGAAGTGTGTAAACAATATGGAAATGTAAAATGTAAAAACAAATTCCATTCTAATAACAGGATAAAGAAAAATAAACTTGGAAGGTTATGTAACTGAAACACATGCCGACCAAATAATTGAAAGAGAAATATATCCATAGATATGTGGATGAGTAATCTAATGAATGAATAATAAGAAAAACTAATGTTAGGGAAATTATTTATTAATGTATGATAAGAATAAGGCACACAAAAACATATACCGTTGAGGCCATTCAAAAGACGGCTCAAAACTAAGTATAAAATCCCATTTAATTTACGAAAATTAATTATCTCATGCGAACATATAGATGAATCATAGAGATATATAAGGTCCATGATCCACATGTCCTACCCATTCAATGCATTCCTAATATTGAATTATCAAAATAAAAAATATGCCTTGTAAAATATCCATATTTAATAAGGAATGCATAAATGTAAATACGTCCACAAATAATAAAATAATTTTCAAAGTAGACACTATATGAAAAATTTTATATGGTTTATAAAATATTAATATAAGAGATAAATAAAATAGATTATTAGGGGAAATTCAATGTGCATTGATCATATGTGATTGGATATTTCAAAGAAAATAAAAATGATTCAAGTAATAGAATCTGAATAATATCTTTAAAAAATGAATAATAAACCATAAAGATGGACAATTAGGATTGTATCAATACATCAAATACCATGTCTAGTAAAATAAAGGATTATTTTTTTAATGAATTTATTCATTATAAAATGATATAAAAACATTCATGATGAAAATATCCATTTTTATTGAAAAACCATTTGAAAATAATATAAATTCAAAATAAAATATGAAAAATATTTCTTTCAAAATTATGCTTTCAAGAATTAAAAGGATGATTCAATGTAATAATAGTGATTATATATATATATTTTTTAGATAAGAAATGAAAAGTTTCATTTTTATGGTAAAACGTTTTGAAAAAATTCCATGCCAAGAATGAGAAAATAATATTACAATGAAAACATTAGTTAAATAAAAAAGGTTAAAAATTTCATTACTATATAATTTATAAAGTACATTTGAAATTATATTAATAAAACATGGGTTTTAGATGAAAATGGTTCTCTGACTAAAGCGTGAAATAACCTTTGGTTTTCATAGAAACATTTTCTATAAATTTTTATAACCAAAAAGTGAAAAATAGTAACAATAATTGAAAATGGTTCCGATAATTTTTTGATTATATCAATGTGTTGTATTGATATGTTGTGATTGAAATGTGGAAATTTTACGTTTCCTTTATGCATGGATTATTTGATATGATAATATTATGTTTCATAGGAATTGTTTATGAAGTCGGGTGGTTACGTGAAAAACTAAGGGCGGGTGAACCAGAGATATCTCTCCAATGTATTAGGTAATGTGAAGGAGTTAAATGCTATGGTTTCCTCGAAGTTATTTAGAGAATATATTGTGATGGGTATTCCAAACGTAACCATGAGGATTACTCCCTACGTAAAAATGTTATGAATGCATCAAGTTACATTTATATCTTATTATTTCTATGAGTTATTCAAAAATATTATGATTTCATGACGTTTGTTAAAGTGTTTATGTTTTATGAGTAATGTATGATTTCATTTATTCTCATGTATACATAGACTAATGTTTTCTTTCCATATTTTTTATATCCCTTACTAGGATTTTTAGGCTTATCCCATGTTTTTGAAATATTTCCCACAATACTTAAAGATGAATAGGGTTAAGGATGGGATCAATGAATGACACGCTGTCTAAAACAAGGAACTACTCATGTTTATTTTTTAAGATTTTTTATTTTATGAAAAAATGTAAACTGAGTAGAAGTGTATAATTTATAATCTTTTGAGATGTAATAGTTATGTCCTAATTCACTAAACTCTAAACCTGAAAAGATCCTCAATGTTCATTATTCATTTAATTCAATATTATGTAATGTTTTAAGGTCGGATCATTATAGCAACTATACTTTTATAATCATTCATTAAATATAGTTATGATGAATGAATCAATGTTAGGATCATGAAGATGGAAGGCTCTACATACACATCAGTAAAATTCTCATTATTCAATGATCATTATGAAAAAACGGTAAGTATAATTATATAATTATTAAATGATCATAATATCATAAATAAATATTATTTAATCATACATTATTATATATAATTTGTGATATTTAAAAGGAATCACATCATTTTTAGGAGTCGTTAGTCCACACGTCCACAAACGATGTTATCACGTTTTTAGGTGTATGAAAGGATAGTAATGAAAATGATATCTATATATATCCTAAATTTTAGTTTCTTAATAAATATTATATATATGTTTTTTTATCTATCATATGTCTAATTTTAATCATATTTTATACATTCCAAGTATCATTTGAATAAATCACATCGCTTTGAGTGGTGTGTAGTCCACACTTCTTCAGACGATGTGATCATATTAATAGAAAATAGTATGTATTAAATATAATTTTTAGAAAATGATTTTACAAATATAAATACATAATAAATATCATATATTTGATATTTATATATAAATATATAAAATATCATATATAAATAGAGATACCGTCATAATGTCTAATATGATTGCTGGTAAAGGAAAAATGATAATTCGTCATTTTGTGAGGAAGTAGTTTTCCATACACAGAACAAGTATGTTTGTTACCCATGAGATAATGGTATTTGTAGTATTATGATTCCACATTACATAAATAATAATATTATATTAAGGATACTTTTGTTGTTATATAAACATGTTATAATAATATTTTTGTGGTGGATAATGGAAATGAAAGTATAGTACTATAGAGAAGACGTTACTAATTAATTGGGTAACATCTTTTAGTTTATACGAAAATGTTTTATTAGAAGGATTTCTATGAAAAAGGAGATTCTATGTAAATAGGGGGTATTTTGGGAATCTATATTGGTTTTTCTTCTCTAAACCAATGTGTTTTGAGATGTGTGAGGAATATGGAGATGTGGTGGCCTTTTATAAGGGAGGAAAACGACTCAGATGTAATTTTTGAAATGAAGTAAGGTGTACCCACATTATTTCATAAAAAAATCTTGAAAAAACTCAAGAATAGAAGTTTCAATGAATAATTATAGCTATACAATGGTTTTTGGACAAGTGGATAGGTCATTTTGTACCCTAAGTTATTATTTTAGTGATTTATTACGATTAATTTTTTACTTGAAAATTGTAATAAATTTTAGTTACTTTCAAGAAAAAAAAATTTGGTCAAAAACAAATGTGTCCTCATTAGAAATAATAATTTTTTTGGATTCCAAAAATGGAATCCATTTTTCCAAATTAAATTCATTTAATTTTTAGAAATTGATTCTAAATTTAATCTCATAGGCAGAGCAACAATTTAAGATTTTAGAGTAATAAAATAAAACAAAATTCTATGTTTTTATAATAAATATAAAATTGAAATTAATTAAAATGACATACATTTTATAAATTGATAAAAATATAATATAATTCACCTTTGAGAAAAATTAAAAATATAATTTATCCTTATAAATAAATTTGATGGAAGTTCTATTTTGAACTAAAATTATTTATTTTAACTATTCGTTAAAAACATAAATGTTTCATAAAAATTTCCAAAATTCACTGTAAAAATATTATTTTGTTTCTATTTAAAATATGATGTTAATTTTTTCATATTAATAAACTATACAATAAAAATATTTATTTTAAATTATTTCTTAATTAAAAGGTGGTAAAATTTCTATTATGTAAATATTGGTATTTATGTGTCCAAAAGAGTTTGTTCTTACCATATACATATAAAAAATTAGGAAATAATTTCAGAAATAATATATATAATATATATTTCATTAAAATAATTAACATATTGTTAATGTTTATTTTTACTATGACAATACAACTTTCGAGGAATAAATAAATTTTTTTCTTTTTTAATCTAATTTCCTCTTATTTTCGTTTCATATTTATTGGTAACAAATGTATTGATTTTATATTTATATAATACATAAAATTTTATATGCTATTTAATAATATTCATTACCACTAAAAAAACAACTATGTTATATCATATTATGTTAAAGAATAATATATTAATAATATACTCTTTTTCAGTGTACACTTTGTCTTGAGTGTAATGCAAGCCATCAAATAAACTCATTTTTTCATGATTTATACCTTTACATAGAGTCTTCTGAATTTAAAGTAACAAAATATATTGACTTCAATTAAAATAGTAAATATTTTATTAATTTTGGGGATATTGTATTCCCTTACATGCATAGTGCCACGGGTCATACATGATATTGAATACAATTTTATTACATTAGAATTTAGAGGTGTTACAATGTACCCTTATACATTCAATTTTTTGTAAATATAATAACATCATTGGTGGAACTGTGGACTTATACCTTCTTAAAGCAATTAGATTCATTCACACTCTAAATGGATTGTATAAAAGATAATTTTAATTAAAAATATATGGCATAATAATCTTGTAAATTATATTCATAACATAATTAATTTTACAAAAGCTATAACATTTAATTTTATTATCTTATTCACCAAAAAAATGTGATAACATCAATCATAAACGTGTGGACTACCATATCATTGACACGATATGATACCTTTTAAATCACCAAATTTTATATATTTGTATATATCTTTAATAAAATGTTATTTATGATATAATGATATTTATTTAAAGATATAATGTTTCCTACATTCATTCCATAACGATCATTGAATAATGGGAACGTTACTCATGAAAACGTTTGGCCAACAGTCTCCATGATTATTTAAATTGATTTTTTTCATAACAATATTTAATAATTGAATTTATAAATATAATTATTGTATAAGAATTATAATTATGTCATTATGTTTTTGGGTATGTGTTTATATTAAATCCACAGTTACTATAGGTTACCTACCAAAGTTTTTTTGTCAGAATAAGTGAATTTCGTCCTAAAACTGAATGTATAAATATTTTTTTTATTTAGTTGTATATAATATTCTAACAAGTGAGATAAAAGTAATTATAAAAAATAAAATAGTATATAATAAAGTAAATAATTAACATTGGTATATGATTTAGGAATATAAATAAACACTTGGTATATTAGACTTAAGGTATTGCAATTTCATATCAATTTACAATCCTTTGAGAGTTTGTTTTTATTATGCACAAATTCACTTTTATTTTGTGTATATACTGATGTTTTGATTTTATATCAGTAATCTACTTACTCCCATGATATTATATATTTCTTTTAATGTTATTCCTTCTTAGGGATTATGATTTATATTTTTCAATGTGGTATGGGACAATATGGTTTGTTTATGTTCTATTCTCAAAAACAACATTCATAACTATTAAGCTTGAAATATCACTTCATATTGTGATTATTTAATTTCACTTTAAACAATCATTTTTTATTCATTTTTAGATGTAAATTTACATGAATATCTGTATTTTCATATGATAGATATTAGTATTTTAAAAACAATATAACCTTTTATATTTGGTGTTTACTTTGATAGTTATCTGATTAACTGAGGAATTATAGATAAATTAATGATCATTTCTTATTAATAAAATTGATGATAATGAATATTTATTATTATTAAAATTGATTTTTCGATGGTGGGGAATTATTTTGACTAGATGACATTGGTGGGTCCTGATTATAAAAACCCCATATATGCATAGGTAGTCTCATGAGATGAATTAGTTGGAAAATTCATAATATATTAAACTGTATTGAAAATAGATCATTAGTGTATAATGGTTCATGTTCTAGATTCATGACTTCAAATATTAAATCATTTATGTAATATTAGTTATTATTTTAATCATTGAGAGTGTGAATTGAAGTATCTATGGATAAATTTAATATCTAGTTCATTGATTAAATTGTATGTGATTTTAGTTTCATACATTTCCATTTTTATTTTTTTGATATATAGTTATTTGAAGGACATGTGTTATCAGTTATTTAGTATTCCACTTATTATCATTGATATATTATTTCATATTTCTTACATAACCTTATAATGAATTTTAGCTCACCCGTACTATGTTTTATTCCCCAAGGATACAATGATGAAATCATTGAAAAATAATTCAAGGATTCACTTTATTTCACTTTACTATGTATCATGTTTTTATTTTATGTTTCCCAATTTATTATGGGTATCTTATATGAAATACTAATTTTAAAGACCTCTCAACTAAAAAAACCGCCATGATTTTATTCCTTGTAATGTTTATAATGTAATATAATAATGCAATAGTACCAGGATTCTAGGGTCGAGGTGTTACATTTGGTATCAAAGGAAGTTTAACAGTAACTTTGGAACTAGTTTTAGACAATATATATTTGGAAAAATTACACTAAGGTATAATTTGAGGATATTTATGGAAGAAAATCCTTGAATTTTGGTAAGTTATATATTATGTGGGTGTTGCAATAAATATTTCCTTATCATGATACTATATATGGATGAGGTTCTCACAATAATATACTAAAGAGTAACAAGTCTAACAAGGTGTGTCATGACTTAGTGTAACCTGGTACATGAAAATATTCCTTATTATACACCGGGTATAATATTCCAATAAGATACTCTTAGTATAATTCAAATTTTCATTTAATACCATTATAATGGATTTGAAAGTAATGATTTCTCTAATAAAACTAGGTTTATGATTATGAGGCCGACTATAGATAAATTTAAAATTTTATGTAAATTACATTATCATTATGAGATTATAATGTATGATATGATCTTACCCAGTTTATGTCTTCATTTTGAAATGGAACATAGTAGAATAAATGTTAACCTCAATGATGCACATGATGAAAAGTGTAAGAACAATCATATGGTTCATGGTCTTTATCAAATATTTCATTGGGAAATAGTACCCCAAACATCCACATCACATGATGACTTAATGCATAAAAATTATTAGATATGTAATGAATTTTATATGTCCTATGACATTGAAGGAAACTAATACATAAAAATGCCTTTTAAGAACCGTGAAAATAGGAATGATTCAATAATGATGAAAGGAAAAAATAAGTTTCTAAAATGTGATTGTTATATCAAGATACGCCCTGGTACTTTCTGAAAAATAATTTGAGTTTGAAAAATGGGTGGATTGAAAGTAAACCATACTAATAATTTAAGGGGTAAAAAAGGATTCCATCCTATAATGATTCAACTGCAAGGATTCAAGAGACCATGAAAATATATGTAACATGATATAATGGAATATATCCTAAATGTTTATATTGGATAATGGTCAAGTTATTATACAACCACAAATGATGTGGAATGATTTATATTCCAATTCTACAATTTTCCATATTAATTTTTTATCAGCGATGTACTAGTTATAAGGATTATGGAATATATAAGGATTATATTGTAGTAACTTTTTTTGTTATGGATTTGAGATCATATGTCTAATGGGGACAATAAATATAAGGACCCGACATTAAACAATACATAATCTTGAATTAAATAAATAATTCACATTGATTATCATTATAGGTTTAGAGTATTATATAATTAGGCATAATAATTACATTACATCTGAAAAATTACAAAGTAGAAACTTCTACTAAGTTTCCGTTTTTTATTAAACAAAACTCATAATAAATGAGACATGTCTAGTTCCATGTTTTAAACAAAATGTGTTTTCAATGACCCATCCTTGACCCTATTCAAATTTATTTCCTGTGAAAAACATTTCAAAAACTTGGGAAAAGAAAAAAAAGCTCAATAAGGGACAAATAAAAAGGAAAACTGGTAGTTTTTCAAAACAGTAAGTAAACAATGAATACATTATCATAAGTAATAATTTTCACCATTATGATGTAGTAAATACTCTTCACTGAATAAAAGATCATTTCTTACCCTTTTGTGACTAACATATTACTATAAAACCCATATAAAGAATACTTAACATTTAAAGATAACTTGGGACATAAACATTCTTGAGTGTAACAACCATACAGTCGACTTCCACACATATCACTAAATGGAATAGCCATATGGTTGACTTCCATACCCAATACGTTGGAGGTTATAACGTAACCACATGTTCTTGTTTATGAGGACACCACCCATTATTTTATTATCATATAACCACCTATAAAATGTCCAAGTATCATTTTAAAATCATAACACATAAAATTTTTCAAATATGTACATTTCATAAATAACATTTAATTTTCAACCACAAGAAATAAATTCATGATATTGAAATAATAAATCCAATTAAATATCCATTTTCAATAACAAAACATCCAAAAAGAGAATAAGGTATTTCTTTTTCATTTTAGAAAACATTAAGGCTTATAGAGGAAGCCAAATAACGATTATTGTGGTGGAGAGGTCATGTTAATCACAAACGTTAAAAACAATCTGTTTTTGGTTTAGTAAACTGCTTTGTAGAAAAAATATTCCCTTTGAATGAAAGTAGATGTCAATGGGTTATATTATACACCATGTAAAATAATAAGGTATATATTATCGAAATATGCCTCAATAAAAGGAGATTGAGATGAAGCCCCTTACAAAGATCATTTTGTAAATAAAATAGATCAATTATGTGTATTCAATATAATCACACACAAAAAATTATAAATACATAAAAAGATAAAAATTCATTTCTCATGTATTCAAAGAATGACATAAACAAGAAAGAGGAGATCAACCCTATGAACAGAAATTGGGATAAGAAGTTCCCTTACAAAAATTCGACCACCTAACGGCGTTTCATTAAAATTCAGAAAATGAGTTGATGAGATAAAAAGGGTATCTCATCACATGGACAAAAATTTATATCAATAAGGATATACAATAACATATCCCAGCATAATAAGATGTAAATTAAAAGACATAACAAAATGTTTTCATTTAAAAAGATGAGAGTGAAAGGTTCCCTTATAGATTTGGTAACATACAAAACATACAACCAATGAAAGAAAGATCATAAATTAAATATGTAAATACCTATTAATTTAAGTATATTACACAATTAATAGAATCAAGGGCAATACATAAACAAAAAAATAGTGTAAAATATAACATGAATCTCACGGGAATAGAAAGTGAGATGAAAATCCCTTACCACGTTGTAATCAATCGAGTCGTTTGACCAAAATTTCATAATCACCAAAATATTCACAGGAAAACATGAATATAAATAGTATCATGATAATATATATATAATTGCAGAACAAAATACACCACATTCAATAAAATCGTGGTGAATAATGGAAATCTCATAGAATTAAAAGTGAGATATGAAATCTCCTTACCTCATTGTCTGACTTGACTTGTTCGTTCTTTAATCTCATGAATAAAAAAATAAGGTTAATTTATAATTGAATTAGGACCATTTTATATTTTTTAATCATTTTATATCAATTATTAACATGTTATAAACATTATTTAATCATTTAAGTTAATAATGGTCGTTTTGTTGATATTTGGTACTTGAGTCAAAAATGAACTCCTTATATTTACAAGTTGTACATGTGGTCAATAGTCTTTTATATATAGAATGATATTCAATATTTAGATATCATATAAATCATATATATCCAGTATATATATATATATTTATTTATTTATTTATAATAGTACATATAATTTGGAGGTAATAAATTAAATGCACTGTTCATGGAGACGGTAAGCCGTACATACGCATGAATGCTACTTTAATTTATATTTATTCTTTTAATAGAATTAAAACATAATGATACATAGGTATATTATAATTCCAGAATAATATCATATATAATATCATTAAATCCATCCTTTTTATGTCTCACATATGTCATTAATGAGTTATATCACTTTGAGGGGGTGGTAGCCCTCACATCCTCAAATACAATTATTGTGTTTACCCATAATCGAAACCATAAATGTATGATATAAAAGTAAAATTCAGAATAATAAAGAATATATAAACATAATATATATCATATATAAATATATTTTCATCTTAATTTCCACCATGAGAAGCATAAGAAGATAATCAGACAATCATCGTTTCATGAGGTGTTAGTTCGCCATCCACAGAATTAGTAAGTTCTTCACCCCTTAGATGGAGGTGATTGTAAGTGTTGTTAAAATAATTCTAATAACAAAATACTATTATATTCAGGATACTGGTTTTGTTATAAAAGATAGGAATACAATGATTTTAGGGTTTTGATATATAAAATAAAAGAAAAGAAGTTAAGAGGAATCATTGACTTTAATTTGGGTAACTCTCATTTGTTTGAACCAAAAGGACTTCATGAAGTTCATTATAACTAAGGTAAGGATTACAGGAGGAGGAGAGGGATCATTATAGAATATTTGGTCAGATTTTGTATGACCTAAGGGGATTGAGAGGCGTGATTATTTAGTTCGAAGTGAGGGATTCTTATAAGGGGAAGAAGGGCTCTTTAGAAAAGTGTGAAAATGTTATTTTAATATATAATTATATTTGGGTTTTAAAGCTCCAAAATTAGTCAATTTAGAATATAAAATGACACATGGTCGAAATAAAATCATCCAATAAAAATTGGATATGTTTTGGGTATTTTTCTAATATTTATATTATTATTTATTTAAATATTTTATTAATGAGTTGAATACCACAACTTTATTGTGTCACAAAGAATTTAATTTATTTTATGTCTAAATATTATATAAAAATATCTGTGATGTTTGAAATAATAATGTATTACCAATGAATATTTATAGTCTAAATGATAATATATATAAGCCCTTGTAAAAATTAATTTACTAAAAGTTATTGGTTTATGTCATTTTTGCCTTTACTTTAAGTTAATTAATCTAAAGTGTCATTATCACTCCCAAGTGGATATATGGGGTCAAAAAAATGAATCATAGATGAACATGGTAGTAAATTAATCATAAAATATGGTTAAGACAAGTGTTATGATAATTTGGTATTATTATAATATTCTATTTACCTTGAATTACCATATTTACCTTTAACCGCGGTAAATAAAAGTCAAAAGTTAATATTAAAAAAAATCATCTTATTAAACTAAATATTATTTACTAATAATAACCATGGATGTATAATTTTTGAAATTTAATCCACAGAAGTATAAAAGTTCATTTAAATTAAAATTTCAGCTTTCAACTACTACTTGGTGGTTTAACTATTCATAAAAAATTGATGTTTTCCTAAAATCCACAAAAATTCAGCCTAAGCTATATTTGATTTTCCTAATTCAAAAATTATGTCTATTTTACCAAATTAAAAACATATAAATTGGATTAGTTAATTTTAAATTAATTTCCATTGTCAAAACAAATAACGTGTTTTTAAAAAAATAATAACTACCAAAAGATCGACACTTGTTTTATCCAATTTCAAAGTGAAATTAATTATAATGAGAAAAATTGGATTAATTGGTAAAAATATAATAAAATTAAACTTTAAAATCAATAAAATAGATAATATAACCATAAAAAAATTAGATAAAAGGCACCTTTGAATAATAATAATGTATTTTTCACTATTCATAAAAAATGATCATTACTAGAAGAATTCCAAAAAATTACCCAAAGTAAATTGTGGTGTCCCAAATATAAAGATGAATTTTATTTAGTCAGATAGAACATATAAAAGTGTCCACAATTATATTTATAGAGGTTTCACAATTAAAATGAGGTAAATCAACCTTTTAATGAATATTATATTATTCGTGCTTAAAAATCAATTCATTCACAACTTAAGCCACTAAATTTTATTGAAAAAATGTAAATAAAATTTCAAACATATATAATAATATTTTAGTTTTTTCTATCCATTATTTCCAATACAGTGGTTATGCGTTAACAACCATTTAAAATATTAATATTCTATTATTACTGTGCAACATAAGATTTCAAATAAACCTGTTGTTGCATATTAGGTAAGCCATCAAACAAAGAAACACCATTAAATTAAAATTAATATTTTATCCAAAAAAATATTAGTAAATATGAAAATATCATATTCTATATTTACCTAGGATGTTAGAAGAAAATTTATTCTGTAGAAATTTAAACATTTCATAAAATATGTGTTTGAGTGATGAATAACCTTAATTTTTCCCAGAAATTTATATAATGATGAATAAATTATTTATTTGGACAAAGATAATACTACATTTGAACTGATTAATGAATTGTAAACAAGTTTCCTATACTATCCTTGATGGAATTTAAAACACTTTTGTTGTTAATTAATATGTCTAATATCTTTTTTCATATTTAAGGAATGAGGTGGAATGTAAGTTTCAAATATCGTTCTCTAGTGATTTGAGTTACTACCATATTTCCATGGGATACAATATTATATAATTCACATATTTGGAATATGAAAATTTAGTGCTAATTCATGTTTATTTAAGGATAATGATAAGTTCTATTTTATCATTTAGTGAACTTCTTTAGAATTCATTGGATACTAAACTTTTGGAAAAGTTACCCACTATTAAAATGACTTGAGATAATCATATTTTTAGGTGTTATAGATAATGTATTAATTCACCATATGGTTAATCATAGGGTAAGAGATAATGTAGAAATAGTTCATGGCATTATCATAGGAAAAGATTATGTTTATAGAAATATTTATTTTATTATATTCTCATATTTTCAATGAATTAGTAAACTCTATGAATATAGTTTTGAATCAAAATTTTATTCCTATAATTATATTTTTTAATGATATCAATGACATTTATTTAGACTACTAGTGTATTTTTTTGGGGTATATAACATTCTTCTTAATATTTCCTCAATCACACTCTATCCTAACTTGGATGTTCAATTCCAATTAAAATTAAACATTATCACTATTTTTTTATATTTTAAAGACATGTTTTTGTTAAATTTTTCTATAAATTTTCCATCGTATAAATAAGATGTGTTATTGAGCGCATTTGTAATGTTGGTCTTTTTAAAATAGTATTTTCAAATATGAATCCATTGACTATAGAGATCATGTTTAAATTGTAAAGACACAATTTAATCATGATGGGGAGAATGTAACACATCAATAAATTACCATAGTATTTAATTTTAATATTAATTAAAAATTTATGTTATAATTTTTATATACAACACCAATATAATATTGATCCACCATAACTCAATGTTAGATTGAATTACATGTAAAACTATGTTTTACAGCCATTAATTGACACACCTAAGTTAAAATAATTTAATTGAATTTTAAAAATATGTTTTTTAAATAAAAATTAATTTTAAATTAATAATGCATAAATTATCTTTTTTTGAATTTTTCCTATTTTTCTTAGAAGTTTTTATTTTTTATGAGCAGTAGAAAATACTGCATTTTAATTAAATATACAGTTTTCATTTAAATAAGTATTTGTGTAAAATTAAATTTCAAATTTTTGGTTTAAATTTGAAAATATCAATTGTACATATATTAATACATTATTGTTGACATGAATAATTTAATATAAAAATTAATTATAAAAACTTATTTATCTTTGTAATGTTTTTACATTAAATCCCAACATTCTCACCGTGTCTATATGATTATAATTAATCATAAATTTTCCACTATATCATTTGAATTTAGAAAAATAGACATACAATGATTTAACAAGTACAATATTTGTTATCTAATAATATGAACATAAATTTTTGCAAAAAATATTAATGAATGTGCTTCAAATTAATTACAGTTAGTAAAGTAAAATTAAGCAAAAAAATCGATAAAATGATAATCTTATGGAAAAAATGAAATGAAAATTTGTCCAAAATACAAGGTAGTAATAAATTTACCATATCCTTACTTGTTCTAAATATTAATGGTTAATGAGATATTATTAAGTGGGAGTTCCCAAGATAAAATATTATGTATGTAAATATATAAAAAAGTAACTCACCTTACCATTAACAATTTTAAAACATTGAGATATGTAAAAAACAACATATTTTCAGTTCTAGATATCATTTTGAAATATAAATTTTTTAGGGATTTCCTTACAATTTATCAATAATTTTAAATGATTATTTCGTTACATAAAATGCTGAAGAAAAACCAACATAGTGATTATATAGTAAATAATTACTAAACTAAATGATAATATAAATATTAAAAGTGATAAATATTGATTTAATTATTCAAATTAATTATTTATGTATATGAATATATCATGTTACTCCTCTATAATGTAATACATTTGAATAGAAAAATTGTTCTGATATTTTAAAAATTATATTTAAATGTTATTAGACCGCAAATGATAATTTCTGAAGTAATTTAAAATTAACAAATATCCAATACAATTATTATTGAATTATTTTTTCAATTAAAATTGTATAAAGTCTATTAATTTACCAATTGATCTCTTATAATTGACATATATAACTATACAATATAGAAACATTTTTAACCTGATTCTTCTTTAAGTAGTGTTTTAGCACGTCAGATACGATTGTGTAAGAATTATTTTCAAAAAAACAATGATTTTTAATAAAACAATTATATATGTTAATATAAATTAATTGGATCTCTATTTTATTAAAAATTTCATTTTTTCTTAGTCATAATGGATAAATTAATTAGTTTAGAAAACAATTTTCTTTAATAAAAACAGAAATGATAAAATTAGGGAACCATAGAAGTAATGAATCAAATTCCTTCAAATGCTATTATAATGGGTGGTGGAAGTTAGATTAAACTATTCATACCCATAAATATATTATTATTTTCATTTTGGAGTCACATTATCTATGATATACCTCCCATTAACGAATAACTTTTGTTATTTGCAAGAGTGTCATTCCCACTCAACTAAAAAAGCCAAGCACTCTACCCCTTCCCCATACCCTACAATACGAGTTGGATCCTCAAAATACAAGAAAATATAGTCTCCCAATATCCCTATACATAACCTAGATTCCTATATTTTTTAATAAGTATAGATATTTAATCCCATTGTTACAAACCAAAAGGATTTACCCAATTAAGAGGTAACATATTTCATTAATATAATTAGTTTTATTTCTATTATACTCTTACAAAAATATTATTATTACAAGCTTATATAACAAAAAATTATTGAAAACATAATGTAATGTATATATGTAAATGGTTTTTCTTTAAATTAAACACACCAACATCAAAAGGGTAAAAAACCTATTGATTATGTAAACGGAGAACTACAACCTCATGAAAGGATGATTATTAGTTCTTCCATTACTACCTCTCATGGTGGAAATTATAATGGAATCCCTTTTTATAAATGATATTTATTATATTTATTATATATTTATTATTCTACAATTATCTTATAAAAGATACCCATATACATTCTTTTATGGGTAAATATGATAACATCATTTCTGGAAATGTGTAATACCTCCTCCTCAAAGAGATTTGATTCATTCACACTATAAATAGAATGTATAAAGGGTATTTATAATTAATATTATGTGATATATAAATAATATTTATTATATTCATTTCATAATTACCTTTCTAGAATATATAATATATAATTATATTTATTACCCTGTTCACACACACAAAATGATAATATTGATTGTGGATGTCTGGGCTGCAACCTTAATGACACAATGTGATTCCTCTAACATCACAATAATTATATATATAAGTATATATTATTTATTAAAGTTTTATTTATGATATATTTATTATTTTGGAATTATATACTGTTTATTACCTTCTATATATAATGATCACTAAGAAATTGGAAAGTCAATCATGCATACATATGACCTACTTTCATTATGATTGTAACATTGATTTATTTATCATTAAAATATTTAATTAATTATTTTAAAAGTATAAATTATATATAAATATGGAAATTTTTTCCTTATTATTGTTATAGATATTTATATAAATATATCTACAAACCATAGTCAACCTACTAAAGCCATCTTGGTTATAAGAACCGAATTTTTTCCAAGGACTTGATGTAAAGATAATTTTATAAGTAGATTTTAAAAATGGTAATAAGGGAAATATAAGTAATGATAAAAATTAAAAGTCTTATGATTAATTTAGATAAATAATTTTTTTATCATTCATGAATAAAAGGTGACACGAGGAACGTCAGACTCATTATCAGTGAATGTTGCCTCAATTTATATTACATTGAGGATTATTTTTTATTTTTCATAAATTACCATTTATTTAGTGTATATAATACCATTTGATATGTTTTGTCATTAATAAATAAACCTCATATGACTTTTTATGTTTCATATAATATTATTTCATCATTGGGATAATGATTTAAATTTTTCAAAGTGGAATGGGACACATTGGAATGTTTAATGAATCCTATCCTAAAGAATGTTCATTAATGATTATTGTTTCAATCACACATTATTCAGTGATTTTTTAATTTATCTTTTAAAAATAACTTTATTTTAATAATTTTTTATTTTAGTGGTAATTTAACATCCATATTTTCTCATGATCTATATTATTATTTTCTAAATAATATATCATTTTTCATATGGTGTTTATTTTGACGGTTATTTGAATAATTGAGGAGTTATTAATAAATATATAAACTTTATTAAATTTAAATAATTGTTGATAATCCAAATTAATTATTAATTAGATAAATTATTCTATATATTTTTAATTCTTTAGACTAACAGAAACTGTTGGGGCTCAATTATAGATATCACCTCGACGTATCTGTAGTCTCACGAGATAAATCAGTTGGGAAAATCAAAATAGTTACAGCTCTATTGTGAATATATCATGATTAAATAGTGGTTACTATTCAAAATACTTGATTTCCAATATTAAATCATTTTATTAATTTTATTTATCATTTTATCAATTAGATTCTCCATCGACATTACTATTGATGAATTTCATTTTTTACTTTATTGATTAAATTGCACTTGTTTTCTATTTATTACCTTTCCATATTGACTTTTACTTAACTACTTATTTGAATGACATCTTATATTACTAATTTAACATTCAAATTAATTTAATTTATTAATTGTTGCTTCTTTTTTACTTAACCTTTTTGATCATTTTATCTCACCCTTACTATGTTTCATTTCCATGGGTTATCATGAACAAATCATTTATTAATCATTCAAGGATTCAATTTATTTCATTTTATTGTGTATCTTGTTTTGATTATATATTTCATAATATATAATGGTTAACATGATTGAAATATGGATTTACAATAATTAAAAACTAAATAGTTCTTCAGGACGCGATCCCTTGTTGTCATACCAATGTAATAAAATAAGGCATCGGCTCTGGGCTTTTAGGGTCGGGGAATTATAAAGAATTAATTTATTATTATTATACATTAAATATTATATTAATAAAAACCATGTATACCCTTTTTTAAAAATTCATTTCAAAAAATATTAAAACATATGTTTAATGTTAATCCCACAAATATGGTTAGATAAAAGGTTTTTATAGTGATAATGTTCAAAATTTATACAAACTTTTTGTATTTAAATTAAATATAATAATGATTCATAAACATAAATTGAATTAAATGATGTATAGTTGATCTATTTTTTAAATTTAAATCAAAATAAAATATAATTTTAAAATATAAAAAATTAAAATAACAGTTTGGAATTAAAATTTTGTATTTTTCTGTTTTCATCAAAAATTGATGTATCTTTGCAAAATCCCAAAAATTAGCTACAGGATAATATTTGACATTATAAATTCAATAATAAACATTACAATATCAATATATATTTCTAAAAATGTCTGAAATTAATTTTATTATTGTTCATAGGAGGACATAAATAAGGTTCTTTTAAAAAATAGAATTTTCATACATATTTAGTCTTTACTAAAAAATTTAGGTATCATTATCAATATGATTTATCTATATTATAAAATAATATAAAATATTTAAAAATTATTTATTAATATCCATATTAATATGTTTCACTACTATGTTACAACAAACCGGTTAATATAATTATAATAATAATAAAAAATTAGTAAAAATATAGTGTTGCGTGAATCAATAGAAAATTCTGGTGTTGTGTGTTCTTTAAGATTACAATGGAATAACATTTAAATAACTAATTACATACTATAGAATGAAGCAAATGAAATGAAATAAAAATAATTTATTCAAAAAAACAGTTCAAAAAAGCTCAAGGTGGTACACTCTACCCCATTAAATTGAACTTCTCCCTCGAAATTCATTTCAGTTATACCATTATCAATAAATGAAAGTTCATTCCATAAGAAACCCACATCATCGAAAATAAAACATAAAATTCATTTAAAATTGGAATTTTGGAAGCATAATGGTTACGAAAATTTACATATATCTATGATTCCACAAAAGATAATATATATGGAATGCAAAAACATGGTCTTATAAGATAAATCTTACCATCATGTTCTAATGGAGGGTGATAGAGAATAAGGATAAGAGAATGTTGATAATCACAATGTCTTAAATTGGAAGTGATTTAAGGGTCCATTTGATTCATCAAAATGTTGGTACAAGGGTTAAAATTTTGACGTCAAGATGGTTTCACTATATTTGATGAATTTTCATGAGAACATATACATACTTGATTTAGAAAACTCTCATTTTTGTGTTCCGTTATAACTCCCATGTCAACTATTTTTCCAAAAAGGAATTCATTTTTTTCATTCCTAAGGCACTAACAGATCATGTGATCAAAGATAGTCCATTCCATATGTCATCAATTATGGTCAACGCACAGTTTTTAGAATATTCTGTCCAATTTAAAAAAAATTCTAATGTGGTGAGATTATACATTAATCTCACAGACATCATAAAAAATTTTACTAAAATTTTAAAAAATTATTAAAATTATAACACATCCAAAAGTGGAAAATACAAATCTTTTTAATTAAGGTCATGAAACCAGATTAACATCGATCACCCATATATAAAAAAGTACCTCTTGGTTATTACATTAAAACCATCTGAATACAATCATCATTTATTCTACTTAAACATGGTAATAACCTAAATTTATAGAAATTATTTTCATAAAAATGTTTTCTTACTTATTCCAAAATTTAATGGCCCGGACCTCTCTGGTCCATTACTTTGTGAAAATGTGGTGTTGGAGGTGTTCTGGGAGGTCAATGTGACTTATCTCCAACACTTTGCCAAATTTCCAGTTCTGTGAACAGTGTTTCCAGAACGGTAACCTTCTAATAGTGACCATATAATGGTAGACTTGAACAGTGTTTCCAGAACGGTAACCTTCTAACGGTGACCTTATAACGGTAGAATTGAACAGTGTTTCCAGAATGGTGACATTCTAATGGTAACCTTATAACGGTAGACTTGAACAGTGTTTCCAGAATGGTAACCTTCTAACGGTGACTTTATAACGGTACACTTGAACTGTGTTTCCAGAATGGTAACCTTCTAACAGTGACCTTATAATGGTAGACTTGAACAGTGTTTCCAGAATAGTAACCTTCTAACAGTGACCATCTAACAGTAGACTGGAATAGTGTTTCCAGAACGGTGAGCTCTAACAGTGACCTTTTCATTCCTTTGACAAATTTTGAGTATGTGAACAGTGTTTCCAGCTTCCTACAATTTCACCCCTTTGACATTTCCTTTGACATAAAATACATTTAATGCCTTATTTTAAGGACTCTTAAGGCTGATTCAAATGCCATAAATCTTATATTAATTATTCCTATGGCTCAGGGTTTTTTACTTTGTCAAACCGCATGGGTTAATGCGATCCTTTTTTAATGGATAATTAACCGGATCTTAAACCGTCAACTCGTTAAATCTTCAAAAAGGAACCAAATATTATTCTCGCTTGTTCTTCCCCTATGTTCTTAGCTAAGAGACACTATAACCTTTCAATCATTCCCGTAGGAGTTTCAAAATCAAACCCTAATCCTCTGATTGGTTCCGCTCTATTTTGGATGCAACTGAGCTGTGTCAGTCAATCTTTATAATAAAGTATGTTTTATCATTGTTCCTTTTGGGATCATCTTCTCTTGTTTCTCCCTTCCATATTATACCATGTAATTTCCAAGATTCTAATGGGTTTTCTTGGGGTTGTTTGGTACTGTCGTACTGTGGCATCCTCGGGTGGATGCATTTGTCGTGAGAGGAGAATTATGACCCGTTGTGTGGATAAAGGACATCAATAACTCTTTGAGGTAGGGTATTTGTGGTTTCTCTAATTGTATATGTGAAATCGTATAATTAGCATGATCTAGCCCTTTATATCACAATGAAATTGACCCAATTAAGTACTTGAACATGATTAAAAGAATTGGTTGATCACATGTTGTTTCTTTGTACCATGATAACAGTTTGCCTCATATTTTTCTAGATAGAGTGATATCTATGATTTCTTTTATTAGTTGTTTGTTGTTGATGGTAATTGATAATGAACATAAATCTGGAATTAATTTTTAATTAATTGGCTAAAGATAAAGAGGCATGTTAATGAATCCGGTTGATTCCATGATTGTAGTTGTTCTAATTTGATGTTAATAAAGTTAGGGAAGTAAGAATGGTTGTCTAATTGTGATAGATTTATGATTAGGTCTCCCATAATTGGAACCTACGAATAACAAATCTGCTAATTCAATATGGATTAAAGAACAGATTGTGTGAGAATTTCTTAAAGGGTTCTCAGTTACCCTCTTGATTGTTAAATGGTCAAGAGCCCATTGATGTGATGTTGTGTTTTCTTGCTGCTTGTGCTTTGATGTGAGCCTGGATAGCTATTGTGATATGTGGAGGCATGTGGACTTATGGTTGTGGCAGTGGATGATGCCTAGGGTGGCGAGATGCATCATCTTATGCATGTGGGTGATGGGGATGACACCAAGGATGATGTTATGGGATGGAGGTGATGGCTGGATGTTGGTGGTTTTGTTTGGTTTTTTATCTACTTTAATTTTCCCCACTACTCAAGGCAGTTGGTTTAGCTTACCCTCCTTCCGAAGGAGGCGAAGACACGTGGGGTATGCCACGTTCTTTCCGTGTTTAGCCTCTCGAGGGAGAATGGATCTATGCTCTTGCTATAGGCGGCAAAGACTTGACGGGTAGTAAATCTACTCACCGTGTTGATCCCCCTTTGTGTTTAGTATCATAGGATGCCTTTCTAGAATGCCTGGGAATATGGGAATGTGATTATGTAATGAACTTTTGATTAAATGGTGATAATCCATGGGGACGGAGATATTGGAATTTGAAGGTGATGTGAATCTTAAAAGGAGCAGTTGATTTTGAATGTGATGCCAATTAAGTTTAATGTGGAATTGGTCATGGTTAATTAATGTTTAAAGAATTAATTAACATATAGTGGAACTGATAAAATGAGAATGAAGTAATCTAATAAAGCTCTTCAAATGTTTGTGTTCTTATAGGATACCTAGTCTTAGAAGTAGCAGCCTGGATTCTGAGAGACGTTAGTTGTAGTTGTATCTAAGATTAGGTAATGCCCATAGTGTGGATGTGAGTTATATATATATTATGTGATTTTTGTGTTTCTATACGCTACTCTACCCTGTCGGTAAGGGAAACTGACACCCCAGGGATTCTGAGCCCTGGGGGTGTTTTCCCCAACATTCTGATGGGAGTTCGAATGGCTGACTACCCCCTTTGGCCCCGCTCTTTTCTCTTGGTAGATACATGTGCCAACAGGCACAATAGTTAGTTTCCCCATATATGTGTGTAGAGGGTTTTAATGGCTTGTGGTTATTTCACACACATATATTCTGGATATAGTATCCTATGGACTACTATAGGTGTATCGTGTATAGGTTGTGATGGCATGAGGATCTCTACTCGGTGTATGGTCTATAATGGATTGAGGTATAATACTCGATGTATGATACACGTTATGTAGGCTGTGGTGGCTCCCGGAACTTACCTGGTTACTTTTGGTTGTATGTATGGTGTGGTTCTTCACCCAGGTGTCTATGGGTAAGCCTTTGTGGTGCACGAGGTGCAAATTTTGGAGCTTAGCCCAGGTGTTTGTGGGCAAGCCTTTGGAGAGAGACGCACAGGACGTATGACGTTGGGGCAAATCAAAAAACCAATGGGGAAGTAGTAGCGGGATACCCATGATATTTTTCATTATATTCTCTATTCTTGTATGAGTTACATGGAGAGAGTGGCCATGGTGAGGTTGGGAACTTAGTATACCTGTTTAGGTGACGAGTTAGTTTCACTTGTTGTTCACTGGGCTTTCGCATGCTTTCTTTACTTTTGCATGAGAGGCTTGGGGAGGATCCTATTGAGTATACTGTTATACTCACCCTATATATATATAAACTTTTTTTCAGTTCACTTGGAGAAGGTTGGAGATCAAGCTGGTTACTACTAGATTGTGGTTGGGGGAGCTGTTCGGGCTTGTCGTCGCTGCCGTTTTACTTTCTTTTGGGTACTTTTGGTTTTCCCTTTCAGTTGTAGTACTTTTGCATTACATTTCATATATGTACTTGAGTTTCTTTTATATTTCATTTCTGAGTTGGAGTTGATTGGTGTCTATCTTATCTCTCTCTTATGCATGTGTTCTCTTAGAGGGTAATGCCTCCCATTTGTGTGTTTATTATACCCTCGGTGCTAGTCGCCAACCCAGGGCCTACTGGAGGCGGGACACGGGGGTCATTATCTTCCTTCCCACATTGTCGGCCTAGGAGGGGTACACTTTGTGGGGAGGGGGTCGTGACAGAGTGGTATCAGAGCTCTGGTTGAGGGATAGGATGGAGTTTGGAGTTAGGCACAGGCGAGGTTGCATGGGATGGTAGGGCAATGGAGTCATTCATGTTTAGCAAGTGGGGTAAACATTGGAGACCGGAAAAGACATAGGAATTTAGGGCCCCCTATGATCTGTTTCATGGACCTTTAAGTTTACGATGGCTACTATAAAAAGTGATACTAGTTGCTGGGTAGAGACCTAGGAAAGGATCATTCATCATTATTCCTTGCGCATGTGTTTGAATGGGTAGACCTTGGGATAGGTTAACCTAAAATTAATATAAGAAAACAATTAATTTATTAATGTTGAGTCTTCCATATTCCAGGCGTAGAAGATCTAAAAGTTGTTATTTTATAGGTATGGCTCCAGTTCGACGTCCTCGTCATGTTCGCGTAGAAGATGTCCAGCAGGCTGCTCCAGCAGATCGCCGCCGGGTAGAGGTTGACGATGATGACACTTGGAGGAAGACACTCCGAGAGTTTCAGTGCTAGAGTATACAGAAGTATGAGGGCTTCATTTCAAATGTAGTCACAGAAGACTGGATGGAGGAGGTCGAGATAGGCTTCAGTTCTATTCATGCTCATAAGGAACACTGGGTGTCCTTGGTTGTGACGATGATGCGTGGAGCAGTGAGGCAGTGGTGGTTCTTGTTCCTCAGGGATCGTGAGGAGTCAGAGATCTCATGGGAGGAGTTACAAGACATGTTTAGAGTCGAGTTTCATTCTTCGACTGCAAAGGCGTCTAGTCCCCAGGAGCTTCTTACCCTTCAACATGGGAGCTCCAGTGTTCGAGATTTTGGAATTTGTTTCAGGAACCTTCTATGATATGCTTCAGACCTGTTACCAGATGATGAGGCCAGGGTGAGGCATTTCGAGGAGGCTTTGCATCCAGATATCCAGCGCCAGGTCACCCCATTTATGCTAAAGACATATCTTGAGGTTCTGGCGAGGGCAGAGGTTGTTGAGAGGACATTGGCTGGGATCGGATCGTCATAAGAGGGGAATCGTCATGACTCCTCACGAAGAAAGGATGTGGTCTGGGGATCTCAGTTTTCAGGGCAGAAGAGTTTCTGTTCACCTGGTGGTAGGTCCCAGCCCTTCCCCTCTCATTTCTCCGGAGGCAGCAACTATCAGGCCTATGCCAAGGGATCAGGCGCTTGTTTTTCTTGTGGTGGTCATGGTCATCAGCAGCAGGAGTGCCCGACTTTTCAGAGTAGTCATCGTGCACCGGGCGCTCTGCTCCAGGTTCCTCCGTTGAGGCAGTTCCATCCAAGGCAGCAGCATCAGGTTTCACCAGCTTTAGATCACCAGAGGGTAGATGGAGTAGGCATAGGACAACACCATGACGCTCCCCGTCCTCAGAGGGCAGAGCGTGGCCGTGGTGGTGGTAATCATCAGGGTCAGAGAGGCAGTGGAGGAGGTCGTGGTCAGCTCCATGCTCTAGCGTTGCCAGCCCCAGGCAAGCCAGATGTCGTTCAAGGTACCCTTTTCTTTTTTTCTACCTTGGTGTATGCCTTGTTTGATTCAGGAGAAACACACTCCTTCATATCATCTACCCTTTTCCATGCATTGGGACTTGAGTTAGAGAGGATTCTAGTTCCCTTGGCGTTGACTACACCCGTTGGAGGTCGAGTCGACTTGTTTGAAGTATGTAGAGATTGTGAGCTACTGTTGGGGCAACACAGCTCTTGGGGTGATTTCCTATTATTACGAATACAACCATATGATGTCATACTCGGCATGGATCGGTTGTATTCGGTGTAGGCTATTGTGGATTTCTACAGGAAAAAGGTTATTTTCTTTTATGCAGATGGAGAAAAAGTTGTGTTTGTTGGTGAACGAGATCCTCGGATGGGTCATAGACGA
Organism: Viscum album; assembly: GCA_963277665.1. NCBI lineage: Eukaryota > Viridiplantae > Streptophyta > Magnoliopsida > Santalales > Viscaceae > Viscum > Viscum album. The sequence continues at coordinate 1,774,938,399 of OY728152.1, forward strand.
GTTCCATCCTTATTATCCATGATGGCTGAGATGGTGTTGAGTTCTTCAGAGGTTAAGAAGTTGGTGTTTCCTTGGGTCCTAGAGGAGTACCCTGACGTCTTTCCAGAAGAGGTTGTAGCCTTACCCCCTCGACGAGAGATCGATTTTGGGATTGAGCTACAGCTAGGAGCGTCTCATATCTCTATGTCTCCATATAGGATGGCCCCTTATGAGTTACGAGAGCTATGTATTCAGCATGATGGTCTGTTGTAGTGCAGTTTTGTTTGGCCAAGTGTGTCACCATGGGGTGCGCCAGTTTTTTTTGTGAAAAAGTATGACGGCAGTTTGCGTTTTTGTGTCGATTATCGTCGATTAAACAAAGTGAAAATAAATAACTTCTATCCTCTCCCACTGATTGATGACTTATTCAATCAACTAAAGGGTTCAAGTTGGTTCTTAAAGATCGACTTGCGGTCAGTATATCATCAGATTCGTGTAAAGGATGAGGATTTCACGAAGACTGCTTTCCGTTGTCTTCATGGGCATTATGAGTTTGTTGTAATGCCATTCGGCGTGAGGAATGATCCAGCTGTTTTCATGGGGTTGGTGAATGCTGTGTTCTGTGAATTCGTAGAAAATATTGTTGCGGTTTTCATCGATGACATCCTTATGTACTCCACATCTGAAGAGGAGAATTCAGAGCATCTACGAGCCGTTTGTGGAGTTCTTCGCCAACATTAGTTGTTTGGGAAGTTGTCGAAGTGTGAGTTTTGGGATCGAGAAGTTCGTTTCTTGGGGAATGTTGTGTCCCAACAGGGAGTAGCTGTGGATCCGTCGAAGATAGAAGCAGTGGTGTCTTGGGCAGCCCCCAAGACCGTGTCAGAGGTGCGATGTTTCCTTTGTCTTGTGGGCTATTATAGGAGGTTTGTATCCAATTTCTCTCGAGTTGAGACTCCTCTAACAACTTTGACCAGGAAGGATCAAGCGTGCATATGGACTGATTAGTGTTAGGAAGAATTCGAGTATCTAAAGGAGAAGTTGGTAAGTGCTCCGGTCCTTTTTGTGTTTCTATACGCTACTCCACCCTGTCAGTAAGGGAAACTGACACCCCAGGGATTTTGAGCCCTAGGGGTGTTTTCCCCAACATTCTAATGGGAGGTCCAATGGCTGATTACCCCCTTTGGCCCCGCTCTCTTCTCTTGGTAGATACATGTGCCAACAGGCACAACAGTTAGTTTCCCCATATATGTGTGTAGAGGGCTGTAATGGCTTGTGGTTATTTCACACACATATATTCTGGATATAGTATCTTATGGACTACTATAGGTGTAACGTGTATAGTTTGTGATGTCTTGAGGATCCATACTCGGTGTATGGGCTATATTGGCTTGAGGTATAATACACGATGTATGATACACATTATCTAGGTTGTGGTGGATCCTGGAACTTACCTACTTTATTTTGGTTGTGAGGGTGGTGTGGTGTTTCGCCCAGGTGTCTAAGGGAAAGCCTTTGTGGTGCACGAGGTTCAGATTTTGGAGCTTAGCCCAGGTGTGTGTGAGCAAGCCTTTGGAGAGAGATGCATAGGACCTATGTCGTTGGGGCAAAGCGGCAAACCAGTGGGGAAGTAATAGCGGGGTACCCATGATATTTTTCATTATATGCTATATTCTTGTATGTGTTACTTGGAGAGAGTGTCCATGGTGAGGTTGGGAACTTAGTATACATGTTTAGGTGACGGGTTGGTTTCACTTGTTGTTCACTAGGCTTTAGCATGCTTTCTTTACTTTTGCACGAGAGGCTTGGGGAGGATCCTACTGGGTATATTGTTATACTCACCCTATGTATATATAAACTATTTTTCAGGTCCCTTGGAGCAGGTTGGAGATCAAACTGGTTACTGCTAGCTTGTGGTTAGAGGAGCTGTCCGGGCTTGTAGTCGCTTCTGTTTTACTTTCTTTTGGGTTATTTTGGTTTTCCCTTTCAGTTGTAGTACTTTTGCATGACATTTCATATATATACTCGGGTTTCTTTTATATTTAAGTTCTAAGTTGGATTTGATTGGTGTCTATCTTATCTCTCTATTCCGCATGTGTTCTCTTAGAGGGTAATGCCTCCCATTTCTGTGTTTACTATACCCTCGGTGCTAGTCGCCAACTCCAGGCCTACTGGAGATGGGACTCGAGGGTCATTATCTTCCTTCTCACATTTCCGGCCTAGGAGGGGTACACTTTGTGGGGAGGGGGTCGTGACACAAACAACATTGTATATATTATTTAAATCCCCAATGTTTAAAACATAATCCTTGATAAAATATTGCACTTTTTAAACAAATACTTTATCTTTTCTGATTCCATAAATAGTATCCAATTTTCATTATATATATAATCACCTATCTATAAATATAAAATATCATTTTATCACCCTTGAGATCATGTTATGGGTTACCTTCCTATAGTGGAACCTTTCCATTAAATAAATATTGTAGGTCATCAGGATCATTTAACACATTCATGAAAATAAATAAAGAAAATTTTCTTTAAAAATCATTATATACATGATTATTATTATAATATAATCATTTAATTAAATAATATATACACTTAAATCGTCAAAATTTATTCTCAAATCATTTTGCAGGCTTCATCAGTATATTCATTAAAACTTATTTCTAAAAATTGAAATATTAATCATGTAATACGGTTTATCAACCTTAATATAATCATGATTCTTGAATTTAATGTAATCAATAATTGAAGAACATTCTATCACATTAACATATTGTTTTTGGTCTCCTTTTCTTTAGAAGTATATCTAATACATGTACCACATAATTGGTTCTATTCATGAGGTTTTCACTTAGGACATAAGTTTTTATAATGTACATACATTATATATCTAAAAATTTTGATCTTTAATTAGTTCCTCATAGTTATTACTAATTACTAACTCAAGAATACATATAGTGAGAAGAAATTATCATAACAAAAACCTATATTATCATAGAAAATTACATATAGAAAATCTAAATAATTACATATATTTCTTTAATCATGAAAATATAAGGTTTATACATTATAACTACAAGTTATTTTTTATTTAAAACATCATGATGATTTGAAAAGTTTTTTTGAATCCCCATATAATATCCACTTGGAGTGTCAAATTAGCTTCACAGTATGGATCGTCATCTTATATAAGTTTAATCACTAGTTAGTCCGGATGCACCTTTTTTAATTTGATACACATAGGTACATATAAACTATAACCACAACCACTTTTAGCATCTAAACATTGTTATTTTTATAGGAAACTACTCTCTCTATACTTTACATAAGTTCCACGATTTTTTCCTAAACATTAACACAACCATAGACTTATCCTTATATAATCCCCCAGTCATATGTATATAAATTTACCTAGGGATCTCGCTAATAATTTCTCATGATAGTTTCTAATGTTTGACTAATCCTTCTCGATAATACCATTTATAATAACTCAGTCTTAATGTAAATAATCATAAGAACATTTTTTTGCGGAATAGATAAAAAATTAAAAAAAGTGAAAAACATACACCGTATTAATTTAGTGCATTAAAAGAATGGAACATAAATAACAATTCATTATTAAGATACATTATCTCCCCCTATGTTCTTCGAGTCTAAATACCTTCTTGTCCATTTCACAAAAAAAAATCATCCAAACCTGGGGATATACATTTAAAAAGGGTGAGCTTAGATACTTAATAAGGGAAATAAAGAAGATATAAAATCATAAACATGAGAATTAAGGTATTTAAATGTGATCATAACATTTAAAGATCATACCCCAGCAATAACAAAATTGAATCATTGAACAATGTATAATAATTCATATGTCATGAATCATGAGAAATGAAGGGAAAATATATGAAATCATAACATTGGAAAATGTAATAAATTTTTTGAATGCACATAAGTATACAAAAACATATGTTAAGGTTATCTAAGAAAACATTCGTAATATGTTAGAATTAGGAAAACCACCCTAAGAAATGATTTGATATTGGGAAAAAATGTATACCTTTTAATTGTTGTGATTCAGCTACAACTTGTGTTACCTATTACTTTTAGTCTTGGGATAACACCAGTGTACCAGCTTTTTTTAGTAATGGTCTACAACCAGTGTACCTTCTGGTTTTTATTCTTTTGATACAACCTGTATACATTGTTGTATTTGAGCATGGGATACAACTCATCTACCCTTTATGATCATATAAATTTTATCAGTACAAAAATAATTCATGGGAGATAATGGTACCACCCATCACATAATAAAATCATCTATACATTTTCAACAGTATAATAAAACATACATCATATAATGACGTCATAAATATGTTGGTTTTAAAAACATTATATCATATCCTATGAAATAAAGTGAAAATAATAAAAATTTATGGATACCAAAACCTTTGGATGGTATATAGGATTCAAAATAATTTCATCTTATAATAATAGTTTGAAAGAACCAGGTTTCAATAGAATTTATCATTTAATAACCCATGCATGAGAGACAATAATCTTAATAAATAATCATTGTATAACCCTTTTGATGTGAATTGGGTTTCAATAAAAGTTAATCCATCAATAAATAGATCATCTACTGAAATAATATGAATTGTATCCTTGGATCATATCGCTTGTAATTGATAATCATAAACAAGGATTTCATTATTTGTAGAGAATGTTTTTTGAATATATCATGTAAAAGATATTTTCATTGAAAATGAATTTTTAATTAAATAAAACATTGAAAAAATCCATATACTTTAAAAAAAATTAAAATAAGTACTGGAATAAGGAAAAATTGTTAAAACATTTATAGAGGAATGTATCCCTTCATCATTGAAAAATGTTTTTACAACATTAATCCAATTTAAAATGATTTTATTTGAAAACAAACATTAATAATTATAAATAAATCCCGAATTTTCTTCAAAAACCATTTATTTAAATAAAATTTAAAACATAATCCAATAATGAAATGAGAACCATTCCTTTGAAAACACTTTGAAAAAATATTATGGATTTTCTGAAATCCATAAAACATTTTTAAAATAATTTTTTTTCAAATGTATTTTAAAAAATTATCGTTATAAAAATTGTTTAATTTATTTTAAAAAAATCATTTTCTGAATTTCATGGCATTAGTATCATCGAAGGAGAACTAAGACAATACTACTTTACTGATTTGGTAACATGTGAAAAATTAATAAAACGAAATAGATATCCCCAAATTTATATTTTATTACACATGTATATATGTAAAATAATTATATAATTTATTTATGGGTGGTATATTCACCACATATTTGAAAAGAGTGGTGAATAAGGTAGACATATCAAAGAAAAAGTGAGACTACAATTCCCTTACTACGTGAGAAATAATATAATCATGATCACCATGAGATAAAATAATAAATCAAAGTTTATAATATCATTAAATAATGAATATTTATTATATATGATTTTTAGGTTAGTATATACACCACTGAAAATAAGTGAGTACTGAATATTTCTAGTATCTCAATGAAATAAAATGTGGTTTGAATTTCCATTAACTTAAGTATTTAATTTCATTGTACACATTAAAACCACCTTTATAATAAATATAGGTTTTTTATAAGAAAATAATTAACCATGTTATTTTCCCTTATTCACTTGGTGACTCATGTAATTCAAGATAACAAATATATGGTTATTAAAATAGAATTTCAGGGAATTAAATTATCCCAACATTAATTACATTAATCCCTCTAAATTAGAGCTCTGTCAAGGTGATATTCCATTTTTTTAATCCCACATTATGATAAGGGTTAGATAAACATCATCTATAATTGAAAAAATTGAGAAGTACATGGGTCACATGGAATAACATACTAATAGGTCTCTATGTAAAAGAACATTCATGGAATGTAGAGATACTGAAATATATGAAAACTTTAAATATTTATACGGAGTGATTGAGGTCATCAATAAAAACATGTGAATGATAAATTGAATGTCAATGGACTCAAAACCATAAATTATCTATGATTTAGAAGTTCTTAGGATCAAAAATAAAAATAGTATTAGGTGATCACTATTTTAGTGATACTTTTCATAATTTTTAGGAATTATTTTACATACAATGTATACATACACGATAAATGTCTAAAAACATAATTTCAAAAAAAAAAATTATCAATATATATTCCAATTCCTTAAAAAAAATATTGATTCATAATTCACAAAAATACAATTTATATGATATTAAGACACATAAAAGAGGGACAAGTCTGATTTTTGACTTTAACTATCTTCAACACAAAATATGGATTATTGACTAATACATATTCCTCAAAATTCATACTAATGGGTTTTCATTATAATTTATTCATCAAAATTAATTTATCTAAAAATAAGGTAAAAAAATAAACATGACATTTCATAGGTCATTTTCTAGTGTGAGGACATTATCATTCATCAATCATGGGTTCAAGACCCTTGGCCTTTCTGGATTTAATGGGTTGTAACCTCACATATATTTTTTCCTTTTATAAATTTATAAATATAATTTCCCAAATAAATATTATGTTCATCTATTAAATAAGTTTAATCACTATAAATATATTCAACTGCAGTTTTCATTAAATCCTAAACACCTAAATACTTAATGAAATTATTTCCACATAGACCCTTCCTTAGTATATATTTTTTTGTATATAAGAGGGAAATAACATGGGTAATTTATAGGTTCCCCACCCCAATGAAAAAAATATAACGGATTCCTTAGGATGACATTCATTTCCTTCTGTTATACTTCCCATTTTCCCTCAACAATCATTTATTTTATGTCATTGTTTACCACACATAATGAATTTTCTTTATTCTATTGAGACACTTTACAACATGTATCCTGACACACGTATCACAAGTATAAAATAAATAATTATTTTTTTATGGTCTCCACCAATCACAGTCTTAGTAAACTCTTACATTCTATTTTTTAGTACATTTAGAAGTTTGTAATCCTATATAATTTTAATCATTTTTCAGGAAAACTGATTAGGAAAACGGATTATATCCTTCACTCTTATAAAAACCTCATTTTTTAAGTCTTCACCTACATTTCCATTGTGTTTGAAATGAACACGAATCCTTTGGGTTCCAGCCATTAACTAACACAATAAAAAATAGTTTGAAAAACATTATTCATAGTGATAAAAGTGTATAATTATCTACAAGATATCAAAATACTAACACCATTGTATGAAATCTAAAACACTTTATTATTATCCATGATTGTTCATTTTCATTATCCATTCAAATTATTCATATTGAGTTATAATTAAAACATGGAATATCCTAAAAAAGAAATCTGGATTGTCATTCTAGGTGAACTGTAATGACTATTGTTAGGTACCCCGCTAACCTGAGCTAGGCTTGGAACACCTACCTGGATTTATAACTCATTGGTATTTCATTTCCAGAACTACACCCACTTTTTGTATCCATACATGGATGTATTCATATGAAGGCCCTCCTAATATCATCCTAAAAATATTGTATGATTTTCTATTATACATATCAAATTATTCTACAGTAGGGTTATGTTCTCTAACATATGTTTTCCTATGTCTAGTTCCCAAGGTTATTACTAATCTTCTGCCAACACCAACTATAGTAATCGAACCCTAGAAGGCTTATAGATGGTGTTAGCTATGAGTTCATTAGAATGATTATAAGGAATATAATCTCTATGGAATTAGAGTTTAGTATCCTTGGAATGTTGGATACAAATATTATTGTTTTATAAAAAAATAATACACTATGTGTAACATATATTTTTCTCCTAAATATATAAATTAAATGAAAACTATAATTCAGCTTGAAAATAATTATATATTTTTTATTGGACTCTTTTTGAACTCCTATGTAATGAAAAACAATAAAAGTTCACTAAAATTATCATTAAAGAAATCATATAGTAGAAACATTAATGGATCGGTGGGAATAACCAATATATAAATGTAAATAACTGAACACACATTCCATGTTATCAATAAATGAAATGGAATTGTGTAAAAAATTTGGAAAGGTAAAAACTAAAAACACATTCCATTCCAAAAAAAATAATTTATAATAAACTTGGAATGGTAAGTAACTAAAACACATGCCGACTAAATAATTAAAAGTTAAATTAATCAATATATTTGTGGATGAGTAATAAAAAGGATGAATAATAAGAAAAAAATATAAGGGAGATGATTTATTAATGGACGACATGAATAAGGCAGAGAAAAAAATATATCATCAAGGCCATTCAACAGACTGCTTAAAACTAGGTATAAAAACCCATTTAATTCATGAATATTAATTGTCTCCAGGGAACATATAAATTCATCAAGAAGATATATAAGGTCCAGGATCTGCACATCATTACCCCACCAAATCATTCCTAATATTGAATTATTAAAAAAAATATGCCTTATCAAATATCTATATTGAATAAAGAACGTATAAATGTATATATGTCGACAAATAGTCAAATAACATTCAAAGTAGACAATATATTTAAAATTTTATATGGTGTAGGAAATATTAATATGACTGATTAGTGAAATGAATAATTAGGGTAAATTTGATGTTCATTGGTCATATGTGAATGGATATTTCAAGTGGAATAAAATTTGATTCAACTAAAAGAATCTAAATAATTACATTAGGAAAATCAAAAATAAACCATAAAGATGGGGAATTAGGATGGTATCGATACATAAAATTTAAATTCTAGTAAAATAAAGGATTATTGTTATTAATGAATTTAAATATTATAAAAACATATAAACACATTCATGATTAAAATATTTTTTTCTTTTGTGAAACCTTTTGGAAAAATATTCACTGAAAATAATATATGAAAATTATTAATATGAAAATTATTCTTTTAGAAATTCTACGGATGATTCCAAGTAATAATAGAGATTAAATATATAATTATTAAATAATAAAAGGAAAATTTCGTTTTGATTGTAAAACATTTTGAAAAATGATTTTCTAATAAATAGACAAGAAAATTACATTGAAAACTTTTGGAAAAGAAAAAAGGGTTAAAATTTCATTACTAAATAATTTTAAAAGGAAATTTGAAAGTATTTTAATAAAACAAGGGTTTTAAATAAAAAAGGATCTCTGACTAAAGTCAGAAATAATGTTAGGTTTTCGTAGAAAAAATTTCTAAAGAAATTTGTTTACCAAAAAGTAGAAAATAGTAAAAATAATTGAAACAGTTCCTAAATAAAAAATGGATATAAAAATGAAATATTTTATGAAATATTGGTCATATAATTACCTTAAATCGAAATATAATTTAATTCTATTTAATGTAATTGTTGTTGAAAATAATCCTCTACATTCTAAAGTGTCCCATACATCATTGAAACAGTTTAAATATTAAAAGTCATAGATGAATAAAATTAAATGGATTATTAATATGCCATTAAAAAATGAATTCATTATATAATATAGAACAATGGGAAGTAGGAAAACCATATTAAATAATTAAGTGGTGAACTATACATTTATCTCATAGGAGTAAAATGTGAGATGAAAATTCCATAAATTATGTTTCATATATGATCAACATCCGTTGACATAATTATAATAAACTTATATTAATTATATAAATTATTTAGAAAACTTTTAATTTTTATTATTTCTTTTATTTCTCTTAATACCATTTCTTATACCACTATGTTATCAATTACTTTTATGTCGGTTGTTTTGATAAAATTCAGTTTATGCATAAAAACATATTTGGATGGTAAACTATTTTCAAACATGTAATTATATATCATATCCTAGATAATAATAAAAAAATAATTAAAATATTTATAGTTCAAATATAATTTTATAATCATTCATTAAATATGATTAAGATGAATGAATCAATGTTAGGATCATGAAGATGGTAGGATGCCCATACAGCTGAGTAACGTTTTCATTTTTCAATGATCATCATGGAAGGGAGGTAAGTAGAATTATATATTTATTAAATGATCATAATATCATTAATGGAATATTATTTAATAATACATTTCGTATTTATTATTTGTGATATGTAAATGTAATCACATCTTGTCGAGGTGTCGTTAGTCCAAAAATGATGTTATCACTTTTTTTTGTCTATGAAAGGAAAATAATGAAAATGATATATGTATATATATATCAAAAAAATTAATTATTTATTTAATATTATATATATGTTGTGAATCTATCATTTTTATAATTATTATCATATTTTATATATTCCATGTATCTTGTGAACGAATCACATCGCTTTGAGTGGGCTGTAGTCCACACATCCTCAAAGGATGTTATCATGTTAATGAAAAATAGTATGTATTAAAGGTATTTTTCATAAATGGTTTAAACATATATAAATACATAATAGATATTCTAGATTTCATATATATAATAAATATAATATATATATATAGTTACTATTAAAATAATCAATTTTATTAGTGTTAAAGGAAAAATTAAAATTCATCATGTTGTGAGGATATAGTTTTCCATACACAGAAACAGTATGTTTGTTACCCATTAGATAATGGTATGTATTGGTTTATGCTGCAACATTACATAAATAAATAATATTATATTAAGGATACTGGTTTCCTAATATAATAATTTCATAAATATATTTTTGGGGTGGGGAATGGAAATGAAAGTAGAGAGCTATAGAGAATGCAATACCAATTAATTTTTTAGCATCTTTTAGTTCATACCAAAATGAATTATTAGAAGTATTTCTACAAAAAGGGGCGATTCTAGGTAAAGAGGAGGTATTTTTGGAGTATATATTTGTTTATCTTGTTTGAACCTAGGTGTTTTGAGAGGCGTGAGGAATAAGGAGAGCTGGTGGCCTATTATACGGGATGGAAATGACAAACATTTCATTTTTGAAAATAGTAAGGTGTACACACATTATTATTGAAAAAAATCATAAAAAACCCAAAAAACTCAAGAATAATAATTTCAATTAATAATTATAGCTATAAAATGGTTTTTTGACAAGTGGATAGAAAATTTTGTCCCCTTTTTTAATAGTTTAGTCCTTCATTATGATTAATTTTTCCATGAAAATTGTAATAAATATTAACTACTTTCAATAAAAAAACAAATCTGTCAAAAACTAATTTTTCCCTATTATAATTTATAAATAATTTTTATTCCTAAAATGGAATCTATTTTTCCAAATTACAATCATTTAATTTTTAGAAATTTATTCTAAATTTAATCTCATTGGAGGGGAAACAATGCATGTTTTTAGAGTAAAACATATGAATGTTTTCTATTTTTTTTAATAAATTTGAAATAGAAATTAGATAAAATAAATTAAATTGTGTTAATTGATTAAAATATTATCTAATTAAACTTTGAGAAAAATTAAAAATATAATTTACCCTTACAAATAAATTTGATTGAAATTCACTTTTGAACTAAAATTCAGTGTTTTATAAATTTGTTAAAAAAATAAATTTTTCAAAAATATATAAAAAATCACCATAAATAAATTATTATATTTATATTAAAAAATGAAGCTAATTATTAGATAATAATAAAATAATGTGTAAAAATTTACCTTTAAAATTTTTTCTCCATTAAAAGGTGGTAAAATTTTCATTAAATATATATTAGTATTTATGTGTCCCAAATAGTTTGTTCTTACCTTATTCTTATAGAACATTAAGAATGAATTACAAAAATAATTTATTTAATATATTAGATATATATTTCATTTAAATCATTAACATATTGTTATTATTTATTTTTATTATGAAAATACACTTTTAAAAGAATAAAAACAATAATATTTCTATTTTAATCTAATTGGGTCTTATTTTCATTTCTCATTAATAGGTAACCAATGTATTGATTTTTTAATTATATAAACCATAAAGAATTTATGCTAGTTAATAATATTCATTACCACTTAAAAAATGCTATGTTATATCATATTATATTAAATAATAATATTTTAATAATATATTATTTTATGGTTAACACTTCGGTTTGTATGTAATGTAAAAAATCAATGAAACTCATTTTTTCATGAGTTATACCATAAAATAGTTTCTTGTGAATTTAAAGCTATAAAATATTTTGACATCAATAAAAATAGTAAATATATTATGAATTTTGGGGATATTATATTCCCTTACATGCTTAGTGCCACGTGTCATACACGATATTGAATACAATGTTATTACATCATAATTTTGAGGTGTCACAATGCACCCTTAAACGTTCCATTTTCTAAAATATGATAACAACATTTGTGGAAGTGTGAACTTCTACCCTCTTAAACCAATTATATTCATTCACACAATAGATGGATTGCATAAAGGGTAATTTTAATTAAAAATATGTGGCATAAACATCTTGTATATGATACTCATAACCTAAATAATTTTATAGAAGTTATAACTTATAATTTTATTATTAACCTTTTCACCAACAAAAAAGTGATAACATTGATCATAGACGTGTGGACTACCATCTCATTGACATGATGTGATACCTTTTAAATCACCAAATTCTATATATTTTTATATATTTATAATGAATTTTTATTTATGATATAATGATAATTATGGAAATAAATAATGTTTCCTACATTCCTATAACGATCATTGAATAATGGGAACGTTACTCATGCGTACGTACTACCTACAGTCTCCATGATTTTTTACATTGATTCCTTTTTCATAATAATATTTAATAATTGATTTTAAAATTATAATTTTTGTGTAAAAATGATAATTATGTCATGATTATTTTTGGCTGTATGTTTATATAAAGTCTCCCTTTACCATAGGTTACCTACCGAAGTCTTTTATGTCACATGAACTGATTTTTTTCAAAACACCGAATGTATACGTAATTTATTTCAGTTGTATTTAATATTCTAACAAGTGAGATAAAATTCATTATAATCATGAAAATAGGCTATTATCAGGTAAATAATTAACATGGATTTATGTTTCAGGAATATAAGGACAAACTATGAATGTTAGACTCAAGGTATAGTAATTTCATCACAATTTACATAACTTTGAGTGTTTGTTGTTATTATGAACAAATTCACTTTTATTCAGTGTATGTACTGATTTTTTGAAATTTATATCAGGATTATACCTAGTTTCATGATATTATTTGTTTCTGTTAATATTATTCTTTCATAGGGATTATGATGTAAATTTTTCAAAGTGATATGGGACAATATGTAATGTTTAATTATTATTCTCATAAACATAATTCTTAACGATTAACCATGAAATATCACTTCGTTTTGTGATTTTTTTAATTTCACTTTAAGAAATAAGTTTTTTAATAATTTTTAGTGTTAAATTTTAGTGAATGTCAGTATTTTCATATGATTTATATTATTATTTTCAAAACCATAAAACATTTCAAATTTTGTGTTTACTTTAATAGTTATTTAAATAACTGGGGAATTATTAACAAATTAATTTCCTTCATTCAATACGTATATTTGATGATAATTCATATTTCTTATTAATTAAATTTATTATTTTATTGGTGGGGAATTATTTGGACTGGAAGACATGGGTGGGGCCTGGTTATAAAAAACTCACTCGATGCATAGGTAGACTCATGATATGAATTATTTGAAAAGATAATAATATATTAAAATGTATTGAGAATAGATCATTAATGTATAAGGGTTAATATTCTAGATACATGACATGAAATATTAAATAATTTCTATCATTTTTTATATTATTTTAATCTTTGAGAGTTTTCACCATATCTATGGATGAATTTCATATTTAGTTCCTTGATTAAAATGTATGTGATTTTAGTTTCTTACCTTTCCATGTTGATTTTTTGATATCTAGTTATTTGAATTACATGTGCTATCAGTTATTCAGTAAACCACTTATTTCCATTGGTATATTATTTCTTCTGTTTTACTTAACTTTATAGGGAATTTGAGATCACCCTTAACATGTTTCTTTTCCAATGGATAAAAAGATGAAATAATTTAAAAACCTTTAAAGGATTCACTTTATTTCACTTTATTATTTATCATTTTTTTATTTTCTATTTCCCAATTTATAATGGGTATATTATATGTGATACTGATATCAAAGACCTCTAAACCAACCAAACCATCATGATTTTTTCCTTGTAATGTTTACATTGTAATATTATAATGCACTGGTACCAGGATTTTGGCGTTGAGGTGTTACAGTTGGTATCAAAGGAACATTCATAGAAACATTGGAATAGTATTAGAACACATAGATTTGGAAACATGACATTAAAAAAATAATTTGAGGATATGTTTTGAATAAAATCCAAAATTTTGGTAAGGTATATATTATGTGGGTATTTTAAAAATACTTCCCTATCATGATACTATATAAAGACGCGGTTCTCACACAGATGTACATAAGAGTAAAAATTCTAACAAGGTGTGTCAATTCCGACTTAGTGTATCCTGGTACACGACAACATTCATTATTGTACATTTGGTTTAACATTGCAATTAGATACTCTTAGTACAATTAAAATTTTCTTTTACTACCATTAAAATGGATTTGAAAGTAATGATTCCCCCAAAGAATCTCAGATAATGATTATGAGGTCGACTACAGATAAATTTAAAAACTTATGTAAATTATTTTGTCATTATGATATTATACTGACTGATATGATCTAAACCAGTGTATGCATTCATTTAGAAATGGAACATAGTATAAGGAATGTGAAACTCACCAATTCACGTGATCAAAGAGTAAGAATGATCATATCATTCATAGTTCTAATCAGATATTTTCAATGGTAAATAGTAACCCAAACATTCACATCACATGAGGACCTAATGTATTAAAATAATTAGAAGTGTAAATAACTAAATAATTCTTATTTCAATGATGGAAACTAATATATAAAGAGGCCTTTTTAGAACCATGAAAATAGGAATGATTCAATAATGATGAAGGGATAGAATAAATTTCCAACATGTGATTATAATGTAAAGAAACACCCCAATACTTTCTAAAAAATAATTTGAGTTTGCAAAAAGTGTGAATAGAAAGGAAACAATACTTATAATTGAAGGGGTAATAATAATAATTCCAAACTATAATGATTCAACTTTAAGGATATAGGAAAGAATCCAAATAAATGAAACTATCGATAAAGAAATATATCCCAAATTATTCAATAAGATAATTGTCAATTTAATCTACGACCACAAATAATGTGGAATGATTAATATTCCAATACAAGAATTTTTTCATTGTAATATTTTATCAGTGATGTACTAGTTATAAGGATTATGGAATATATAAGGATTGTATTATAGTAAATATTTCATTTAGGATTTGAGATCATACGTCGAATGGTTCCATGAAAATTTATCCTGTGGAAAGTTAAACTTTTTTAGAAAATAGAAGTTTGAGTAAAAAATAAAATTATTATGTTACCCAAATTTATATAAATAAGAATAAATGATTGATTATAACAAAGATAAGGCTACATTGATACTGATTAATTACTCGTAAACAAGTGTCTTAAACTATCATTAATGGAATTTAAAACGCATTTTTGTTAATGAATATATCCAATAACTTTTTTCTTATTTAATGAATGAGGTTGAATATAAATTTAAAAAATGGTTCTCTAGTGGTTTTAGTTATTACCATATTTCCATGGGATACAATATTATATAATTCAAATTTTTGGAATATGAAAATTTAGTGCCTCTTCATGTTTATTGAATTCTAATGAAATGATCTTTTTTAAAATTCAGTGACATTCATTACAATTCATTGGATAATAACATTTTAGAAAATTTATCACCCTATTAAAATGACTTAAGATAATCTTTTTGTGATGTTTTATATGTTAATGTATTAATTCACCATATGATTCATCATTGGATAAGAAATAATTTATAAATAGTTCATGGCGTAGTCATTGGAAAAGATTATGTTTACAGAAATATATATTTTATTATATTCTAATTGTGTCAATGAATTTCTTAACTCTATGAAAATTGTTTTGAATCAAAATTGTATTCCTATCATTATCATTTTTTATGATAACAGTGGCCTTTATTCAGACCTTTAGTTTATGGTTTTGAGGTGTACACCATTTATCTGAATATGTCCCCTTTCACTCTCTATCTAAACTCGACTGTTAGATTTCAATTAAAAGTCAATATTATCACTATTTTTTCCTATTTTGAAAGACATGTTTTTGGTAATTTTTTCAATAAATTTTCTCTCTTATAAAGAGGACGTGTTATTCATCAAATTTATAATGTTGGTTTTTTAACAATGTTATTTTCAAATAAAAATCCATTGACTACTGAGATCATGTTTAAATTGTGAAGAAATAATTTAATCATGATGGGGAGAATGTAAAACCTCAACAAATTAAAATATTAATTAATTTTAATATTAATTATTTATTTATGTTGTAATTTTTATATACAACACCAAGATAATATTAATCTATTTTAACTCTATGTTAGATTGTATTACATGTAAAACTATGTTTTAATTCCTTTTAATGACACACCTAGGTTAAAATAAATTTAGACACATTTTTAAATATTAATTTTTAAAACAAAAATCATTTCTAAAATATAAATTCGAAAATTATCTTTTGGTGATTTTTGGATATTTTTTTGAGAAGTTTCAATTTATTATGAATAGTGAAAAATACTGCATTTTAATTAAAAAGACTTCTTTCATTTAAATATGTATTCATGTTAAATTATATTTCAAATTATGGTTTTAAATTAAAAAAATTAAATTATTCATATATGAATACATTTTAGTTGACTGGAATAATTTTTATATAAAAATTAATTATAAAAACTTATTTATGTTTGGAACGTTTTTACTTTAAATCACAACATTCACACCACATCTATAAGATGATAATGAATCTCAATTTTCCCATATTGATTTGAATTTATAAAAACATACATACACTAATGTAACATGTACAATATTTGTAAAATTAAGCACAAACAAGGGATGAAATGATAATCTTAAGGAAACAATGACTTGAAAATTTTACCAAAACACATTGTTAGTAATAAATTTCCCATATACTCACTTGTTCTAAATTTTAATGGTTAATTTGATATTATTAAGTTGGAGTTCCCTATATAAAATATTATGTAGGTAAAAATTCAAAAAAGATACTTTCCTTACCATTAACAATTTTAAAACATTGAGATGTGTAAAAAAACACATATTTTTAGTTCAAGATATCATTTTGAAATATAATTTTTTTATTGTTTTCGTAATAATTTATCATTAAGTTTAAATGATGATTTATTTACTTAAAATTATAAAAAACCAACATAGTGATTATTGAGTAAATAATTACTAAAATAAATGATAGTATAAATATTAAATGTGAGGAATATTGATTGAATTATTTCATTTCATTATTTTTGTATGTGAATATATCATGTTACGCAACTACAATGTAATAAATTTGAATAGAAATATTGTTATGATATTTTAAAAATTAAAATAATTTTTTATTTGACAACAAATGATATTTTATGAAATGATTTAAAATTTACAAAAAACCAATACTATTACAATTTATTTTGTGTGTCAATAAAAATTATATAATATCTATTAATTTACCAATTTATATCTTATTACTTACATATTTAACCATAAAATGTTGAAACATTTTAAACATGATTCTGCTTTATGAAGTGGTTTAGAGCGTCACATGTGATTGTTTAAGAATTTATTTCCAAAACACAATAGATTTTTATTTTGTAAATTAATATAATCTTACAAATAAATTTGATCTCTATTTTATTATAAATTTAAATTTAGATTAGTCTTAATATATAATGTTATTAGTTTATAAAACAAATTTCTTTAATTATATCTTAAATGATAAAGTTAGGGAATCATATAAGTAATGAATAAAAATATTTAAAATGCTCAAATTTTGTGAGGTGGAAGTTAGATTCAACTATTCATACCCCTAAATATTTTTTTGGAGACACATTACGTATGGTAGACCTCCCATTAAAGAATACCTTTTGGTATTTGCAAGAGTGCCATTCCTCCTCCACGAAAAAAGGCCAACACTCTACGCCTTTCTCATACCCCACAATACACATTGGATCGTCAAAACACTAGAAATAAATTCACCCAATATCCCTCTACTCAACCGATAATCCTCTCTTTGGTAAGAAATACAACTAATGATTCCCATTATTTCATACCAAAAGGAGTTACCCAATTAAGAGATAAAATGTTTCCTTAATCTCATGAAATTTATTTTTATTATCCTCTTTATTAAATATTATTATTCCAAGATTATATAAAAAAAAGTATTGAAAATATAAATTAATTTATATATGTTTAGTTTTTTACCATAAATTACCCACACCCACATAAAATGGTAAACGAACATATTCATTATGTGAACGGAGAACTACAACCTCATGAAATGATGATTATTTCTTATTGCTTTACTACCTCTCATGGTGGACATTATAAGGGAATCCATATTTATTAATGATATATAAGTTATTTATTATTATTTAATTATCTTATAACAGATACCCTTATACATTTCATTTTGTGAAAATATGATAACATCGTTTGGGGAAATATGCACAACCTCCTCCTCAAAGCAATTTGATTCATTAACACTATAAATGGAATGTATAAAAGATATTTTTAGTTAAAAAATATGACTTATAAATAATATTTATTATATTCATTTTAAAATTAACTTTCTAGAATATATGATATATAATTATATTCATTTCTCTTTTCACACACAAAAAAATGTTAATGTCAGTTGAAGATGTGTGGGATACAGCCTCAATACCACAATGTGATTCATCTTATATCACAATAATTCTATATATAAGTATATATTATTTATTAAATTTTTATTTATGATATATTTATCATTATAGAATTATATAATGTATCTTACCTTCTATCCATAATGATCACTTAAAAATTGGAATGTTAATCGTGCATACATATGACCTACTTTCTCTATTATTGTAACATTGGTGCATTTTTCATATCCATATTTAATAAATTATTTTAAAAATAAAATTTAATTATAATCACTGTAAATATTTCTTTATTATTATTCTCTAGATGTATATATATACCCACTGACCATAGTCAACCTACAAAAGGTGTGTTTGTTATATGAACCAAATATTGTCAAAGAACATGAGGTAAAGATAATTATATAAGTAGCTGTAAAAAAGGTAATAAGGAAGATATAAGTAATGATAAACATGAAAAGGCTTATGAGGTATTTAAATAACTTACATTTTTTTATTATTCATTAATATAGGGTCACATGAGGAATGTCGGACTCAAAGTAAGGGAATTTCACCTCTATTTACAATATATTGAGACATATTTTTTTATTATTCACCAATTACATTTTATTTGGTGTATATACTACCATTTGACATGTTATATCGAGAATAATCATCCTCATATACATTTTATGTTTCATATAATTTTTTTCATTGGGATTATGATTTAAATTTTTCATAGTGGTATGGGACACTATGGAATGTTTAGTGATTTTTCTCCTATGGAATGTTCTTTTTGATTATCATTTCAATCACACATAATTAGATGATTTTAAACATTATCTTTCAAAAATTACTTTAATTTAATAGTTTTTTATTTTATTGACAGTTTAACATCCATATTTTCTCATATTGTATATTATTATTTTCTAAATCATATATCATTTTTAATATGGTATTTATTTTGATAGTTATTTGAATAATTGAGGAATTATTGATAAATCTATATCCATTATTAAATTGAAATAATTGATGATAATATTAATTAATAATTAATTAAATAATTTTTTTATATATGTGTAATTATTTAGACCAATAGAAACTATTGGGGCTCGATTATAGTTATCACTGTGATGTATCAATAGTCTCACGTGACAAATCAGTTGGGAAAATCAGAATAATTAAAACTCTCTTGTAAATATATATTTATTGTATAGTGGTTCCAATTCAAAATAGATGATTTTTGATATTAAATCATTTACTTAATTTTATTTATCATTTTATCCATTAGATTCTCCAATGACATATCTATGGATGCATTTCATTTTTTACATTATTAATTAAATTTCATGTGTTATCAGTTTCATAACATTCAATATTTATTTTTAAATAACTGGTTATTTTAAAGACATGTTATATTACTAATTCAACATTCCATTTATTGGGTTATCAAGAAAAAAAGATTTATTAATAATTCAAGGATTGAATTTATTTCATTTTATTATGTTTCTTGATTTTATCATATATTTCATAATATATTACAGGTATCTTGATTGAAATATGGATTTAATATAATTCAAAACTTAATGGTTATTTTTGAATGTGATTCTTTATTATCATACACATGTAATTAAATAAGCCATCACCTCCAGACTTCTCTGGTCGGGTCATTATAAAAATGTAATTTATTATTATTATACTAAAAATATTATATTAATTAAAACCATGTATTCCCACTTTTCAAAATTCAATTAAATAAATAAGAAAACATATAATTAATTCTAATCCCATAAATATGGTTAGATAAAAGGTTTTATAGTGATGATGATCAAAATTTCTCCAAAATTTTTGTATTTAAATTAAATATAAAAATAATTCCAAGATATAAATTGAATTAACTGATGTAAAGTAGATCAATTTTTTTATTTTAAATCAAAATAAAATATAATTTAAAAATATAAAAAAAGTTTAAATAACTGTTTTGAATTAAAATTTACTATTTTTCATTTTTCATTAAAAATGATGTTTCTTTGAAGAATCCCAAAAATAAGCTATAAGATAATATTTGACATTCTATGTTTAAAAATTAACTTTATTATAAAAAATTAGAATTCAAAAAATGTCTGAAATTAATTTTATTATTGTTCATAGGAGGACATAATTATTGTTCTTTTAAAAAATTGAATTTTCATACATTTGTAGTCTTTTCAGAAAATTATATGTATAATTATCAATTTGATTTATCTATTTTAAAACATAATACATAATATTTAAAAATTAGTTATTACTATTCATATTAAAATGGCTATATATTCTGTTCCAACTATCATGTTAAAATAATGATAAAAAATTATTTTTTAGAAAAAATATTGGTTTAAATGAAACTAAAGAAATGTTGGTGTTGTGTGTAGTACAATATTAAAATGGAATAATATTTAATAAACTATTAATATTATGAAGAATGAAATAAATGAAATGAAATAAAAATATTTTCTTCAAAAAAAGGGTTAAAAAAATATCAAGGTGTAACACTCCACCCCATTAAATTGAACTTCTCCCTTGAAATTCATTTGGTTTATCCAATTATCAATAAATTAATCGTTATTTCATAAGAAACCCACATCGTTAAAAATAAAACTAAAACCTCCTTTAAAATTAAAATTTTGGAAAGAAGAAGGTTTCCTAAATTTACACATATCTACTTTTCGATGTGACAGAATATATATGGAATGTGAAAACATAGACTTATAAGAGAAATCTAACCATCATGTTTTGATGGAGGGTGATAGAGAACAAGGATAATAGAATTTTTATAATCACAATGTTCTAAATTTGAAGTGATTTAAGGGTCCATTTGATTAATAAAAAAGTGGGTAATAGGGTTACCATTTTTTTCATGATGGTTTCACTATATTTGATGAATTTTGATGAGAACATATAAATACATGATTTAGAAAAATATCATTATTTTATTCCTTAATCAACTCCCAGTTCAATTCTTTTTTGAAAAAAGAATTTTTTTTATCATTCCTAAGGCACTAACAGATCATGTGATCAGAGATAGTCCATTCCATCTATCATCAGTTATGTTCAAAACATCGTTTTTAGAATAAGTTATCTAATACGAAAAAATACTAATGTGGTGATATTATACTGTAATCTCAAAGGCATTAACAAATTAAAACAAAAAATATCATAAATGGTTAACTTTATAACACTTATAAAAGAGGAAAATAAAATTATTTAGAATTAAGGTCATGAAATCAGATTAACATTGATCCCTCATATATATAAATATAACTCTTGGTTATTACTTTCAAAACATCTAAATACCATCATCTTTTTTCAAATAAAACAATGTAATAACCAAAATTTCCATAAATTGTTTTCAGAAAAATGTGTGTTTACTTATTCCAAACAATACTATATAAATTATTTAAATCCCCAAAGTTTAAAACAAAATCTATGATAACATATTTCACTTTTTTAAAAAATCAATTATCATTTCTGATGCCATAAATACTATCCATGATAAATTATCTATATCATCACCTATTTATAAATATAAAATATCATTTTATCACCATTAAGATCATGTTATGGGTTACCTTCCCATAAAGTCTCCTATCCATCAAATCAATTTTTAGGTTATCTTGATCATTTAACACATTCATGAAAATACATAAAGAAAATCTTCTACAAAAAATCATAATATATTTGATTATTCATGTAATATAACACTGAATTCAATAACATATACACTACTATCATCAAACATTATTCTCAAATAATTTCTTAGCCCTCATCAGTATATTCATTAATATTTATTTCTAAAATTTGAAATATTAATCATGTAAAATAATTTATCAACCTTAATCAAATCATGATTCAAGAATTTAATGTAATAAATAATGGAAGAACATTCTATAATATTTGAATGTCTTTTTTGGACTCCTTTTCTTCAGATAAATATCCAATACATGTACCACCTTATTGATTATATTGATGAGGATTTCACATAGAAAATAAATTTTTATAATGTACATACATTATACATCTAAAACATTTTGTGTTAAATCAGTTCCTCAAAGTTCTTACTGATGACTAACACTAGAATACATACTGTGATAAGCATTTCTCATAATGCAAACCTATATTATCATGGAAAATTACTTATAGGAAGTCTAAATAATTACATATACTTCTTTAATCAAGAAATCCTATGGTTTATACTAGGTTACTAATTGAAATTTTTTATTTGAATAATTCATTATGGTTTTAAAAGTGTTTTTGAATCCCCATAGAATATCCCCTAGGAGGGTCAAATTAGTTGCAGAGTATAGATCATTGTCTTGTATCAGGTTATGCCGAATTTAATCCTAATGAACCTTTTTTAAGTTTCAAAACATAGGTACATATAAACTAGAACCACATCCACATTTAGCATTTATACAATGTTATTTTTATAGGAAACTACACTCTCTATACTTTACCAGAATTCCAGAACATTTTCATAAATGTTAATAACCCTTATAATTATCCTTAGATATGCCCCAGACATATCCATATAAATTTACCTAGGTATATCGCTAAAATTTTATCATTATTGTTTCCAATGGTTGACTTAACATTCTCTATAACACAAACTAAAAGAACTCAGTCTTAATGTACATAGACATTAGATCATTTTTTTACAGAATACATTAAATATTAAAAAAAAGTGAAACACATATATCATATTAATTTAGTGAATTGAAAAAATGAAAAAATAAACAATGTTTCATTATTTGGCTACATTTTCACCGGCTCTGTACTTCAAGAATAAAAACCTTATTGTACATTTCATATAAAAATTACATCATAACCTAGGTATGTAACATTAAAAACGGTGATCTCAGATGATAAATAAGGGTAAAAGGGATATATATTATCATAAACATGAGCATAAGGGTATGTAAATGTGATCATAACATTAAATTATCATATGATTAAAATAATAAACATGAATCATGGAAGAAATTACAATAATTTATATGCCATGAATCATGAGGAAATCAAGATATTAATCCATGAAATCATATCATTGGACAATGTAATGAAATTTTTTAATACAAATAGGTATAAAAAATTATATGTCCAGGCTATCTACCAAAACATTCATACATGTTAGGATTAGGAGATCCACCAATGGAAGTGATTTGATATTGGGAAAAAACATGTGTATCTTTTAATTATTGGGATTGGGCTACAACTTGTGTACCCTATTACATTCTATATTGGGATAAAAATAGTGTATCGACTTATTTTCCATAATAGTATACAACTATTATACCTATTTGTTTTTAGTCTTGTCCTACAACCAGTATACATTGTTGTTTTTGAGCATGGGATACTATTCATCTACCATTTATGGTCATATACAATTTATCAGTACAAAAATAATTGTAGGGAGATAATGGTACCTCACATCACATAATAAAATCATCCATACATGTTCCCCAGTATAACAAAACTTACATCATATCACGACCTCTGAATTAAGTTGGTTTTATAAACATTATATCATATCCCATGAAATAAAGTGGAAATAATAATATTTTAAGGATACAAAAACCATAGAAAAATATAATGGATTCATAATCATTTCATCTCATAATTATATGTTAATTGAACCTGGTTTCGTCAGTATTTATCACAAAATATCCCCTTGAAGAGAAAAATACTCTTAATAATTAATCATTGTATAACCCCTTGATGTGAATTGGGTTTCAATAAACATGAATCCATCAATAAATAGATCATCTAGAGAAATAATATGAATTGTATCCTTGGACCATATCACTTGTAATTGATAATCTATAAATAATGATTTCATCATTTGTAGAGAATAATTTTTTAATATATCATGGAACATAAATTTTCATTGAAAATGACTTTAAAAAACACATTTTCATAATACTTATACTTTAAAAACACTTTGAAAATAAATTCTGGAATAAAGAAAAATTGTTAAAACATTTATCGAGAAAAGTATCCTTTTATCTTTGAAAAAACATTTAAAACACTAATCCATATTAAAATGATTATATTTGAAAATAAAAATGAATAATTATAAATAAATCATCAATTTTCTTTTGAAAACCAATAATTTTAAAAAAAAATTAAAACATATAAAAAATAATGAAATGAGAACCATTCCTTTATAAACACATGGAAAAATATTATAGATTTTCTTAAATCCATAAACCATTTTTAAAATAATTTTCAATCAAAAATATTTCAAAAAATTATCCTTATAAATATTGTTGAATTTATTTTAAAAAAATAGTTTTATGAAATTCCTGACATTTGTATCAAATAAGGAAAAATGAGACAATACTACTTTATTGATTTAGTAATATATGAAACATAAATAAAATGAAATAGTTATCATCAAATGGATATGTAAATACACATATATTTATGTATAATAATCATATAATATTTTTATGAGTAGTATAATCACCACATATTTGAAAAGACTGGGGAATAAGGCAGACATATCAAAGAAAAAGTGAGACTATAAATCCACTTACTACATGAGTAATAATTTAATCATGATCATCGTGAGATAAAAAACATAATTTAAATCTCATAATATCATTATGTAATGAAAAGTATTTATATAATATGTTTTATGGTAGTATATACACCACAATAAATAAGTGAGCAGTGAATATTTCTAGTATCTTAAATAAATAAAATGTGGGTGGAAATTCCCTTACCTTATGTATTGAATTTCATTATACAGATTCAAATATACATTATGATAAATATTGGATTATTATAAAAAAATTACCATATTATTATATCTAATAAATTTTATTATTACTTTATGTCTTTATATTATATGTTTATTAGAAACTCCAATTTAATGTTATGTTACATGTATTATCAGATTTATATTTCGTATATGTTATAATTTCTTATTCATTATCCGGTTACATAGATAATTATTTAATTTTAATTATATTGTAAAAAAGGCATAAATATTATATATCCTCAATAAAGCTGAATTTTAAATAATATATATATGTTAGAAGTCTGAAAAGGTATACACCATTCATGGAGTCGATATTCTGTACATACTAATTAATGTTGTTTCCATTTTATTTTTTATATTGAAAGTAATAATTTATGTGATATATATATATATATATATATTATAATTCCATTAGAATTATTATTTCACATATATCTTATTTTTACACTAAATTCATCCTTAATACATTCCACATCAGGTGTCAGTCACTCTCCATGCCTTGAGGAGACAATAGACCACGCTTCTAAAAATTAAATTATCATACTTACTAAAAATTTTATGCACATTTGTTTTTGTAATATAATAATTATAAAATCATAGAAACATCATTTATATCATATATAATAAATAAATATAAATTTTCCATCAATATTTAGAACCATGTATGGTGGTAATGAGAAAACAAATAACATTTTTCCGTGAGAAGGCAGTTTTCCACAAGCAAGTGATGGAGTTTGTTCTCTAGATACAATATATGTATACATTATGATAAAAGATATAAGTATTTTTTGGAATATTAATAAACCTATTACCACATCATGATTTATCTTATACATAACATTGTATGTTATAATTTTTGAAGAGTATCTATCACACAAAATGGTCATAGGAGTTCCCTACTATGATGAGAACTTATAAGTTCTACTATGTAATCCATAATATATGTTATTTATCTGAATGATATCATTTCAAGGACATAATTGAAACATGATATTACTGGTGGGTACTCATTTAACTTTGTTGTAATTTCTCATTGTTTATGCCCTTGGTAATATCTGGTAGGACATTACAATAACGAGACACTACAATAAGATATTAAAACTTATATATTTCATTGGATATTACTATATATAGACATATGTATTAGTACATGTATATTAAAATCATTATTATTGAGTATTATGAGTCATTTACTATTATGTATTGATAATAATTGTTATCAAATATGTGTGAAAAGAAGTAGGATATATTGGATGTGTCATGATTAATAGTGCCTTAATGAATAATGTCAGAAAAGTTGTTTCCCTTGTGTTCTTTAA
Organism: Viscum album; assembly: GCA_963277665.1. Taxonomy (NCBI): domain Eukaryota; kingdom Viridiplantae; phylum Streptophyta; class Magnoliopsida; order Santalales; family Viscaceae; genus Viscum; species Viscum album. The sequence goes on from OY728152.1 coordinate 1,774,965,405, forward strand.
GGGAAGTTAACATCACATTCCTTTTTATGAAAATTATATGGCTTAAATAAATCAATTTCCATGGTTTTCTATGGGAATGTTCAATTTCTAAGATTTCAATGATATAGACATCGAGAAAATAATGTTGATGGCACTAGCATGAATCCTTCATGATTTGAGATATCTTGATGAAGGGATTATATTACCAAGTAATAATCTATATGTGGTGACATGTCATTGTGGAATTAAATTATTTTTCTATTGGTTATTTTATATGTTTCAATATGCTAACCATGGACTTTAGGATTCTTCACCTAATTCTACTCTGAATGTGGCCAACAGGGTCAGAGACAATGTATATCAAAATTCATTGTTAACAAATATATTATTATTTATTATTTAAAAATTGGAATAAATATTATTCTCGGTTTTGGTCTAATAATTATTTATATAAGATTGATCTCGTATAAATATTTATTTTCTATTTTGTGTGTATAATATTTTTTATTTATAGAATACTAATTTTGTGATATTTGTTTAATAAATAAATAGTCATTATTCGAGGCTTGATAAATATGGATAAAAAAGTGTTTAGGTTTGGCGAGAAATAGTAAATATTTAATATTATATAATTATATAATATTCAAAATAATTTTCAACATAATTTAATCTTGAGAAATAATAAGATGAATATTATTTTTTCGAAATGGGTTATATATTAATTAAATAAACAATGAAGGGATATTGTGATATTATTTCATTTTTACCATAGAAATATATAGACCTATTTTTATTATTTTCAAAATATAGACAATTAACTTTTTCTTGGTAGTTCACTGAAAAATTGGATAATTATATCGTAACCTAGTGAGATACCTAATCCTTGAACACTCCCATGAATGGAGACCAATATTCCTCTACTAGATTAATGAGAATAATTTGGATGTGGTTCTCAAAGTGATCAAAGGTGGATAATGAAAAAATAAGGATATTCCATGAATGCATACAGAGAATCCTTTCAAGATTTTGGAAGATTCTTCAAACAAATTTGGATCACTTCTATAGGGAATATCCACTTCATTCCTATAACTCATGAATTTTTTACCACAAATCTATCACCAAATCCATCAAATAAGAAATAATTAATCAACTAAAATTTTTAATTAATTTAATTCATTATAAATAAAATTTGATGATCTATATTTTTTAAGATGGGATTTCCCTTATCTATATATTTGGATTCAATTCCTTTGATCATGACATATATTTATTTTCCTAATCTCGTATTGATCATCAATCATGGACAAAAATGTTGGGAACTTTCACTCCAACACTTTCACTATGTCCGGATTCTATAGGTTGTATCCAAGCGTTCACATACATTATTACGATTTTTTAAATATATAATGTGGTATAAAAATTTTAGTTGAGTATTTCAATTCATATGTATTAATTATTTTAATCTGATTTGAGAGAGATTATTCTTCCTCATTCCTTTCACAAATATCTATTCTTGAAGATTAATTATATTAATAAAATAAAATATATGAACTCTTCTATAGATTTCGGGAATTCTGAATGGTTAACACACCAGTACATGCCATGTAATCGTAGTAACACAACACGTAGTTGTGTTCAATGCATCAGTAATTAATTTGAAAATTAATTTAGAGATTGTGAATTGATGACATCTGATGTAGTTAATTCACAAACAATATGTTAACAAGACTTTGGTGGTTCATGGTAAAATTGAGTTCACTATGTATAGACCAAGTACAAAAAAATTTAGTCCCTTTGAATCAAAGATGGGCAGAGTTTGTCAATACAAGGCCTAGCTAACTGGTTTACATTAAATTTAGAGATCATGTGGCATGTAACCCATTAGAAATGACATGTACACTAGTTTATGAGGTAATTTTTACACAATGAGATACTAGACATGTACCTCATATAGACAATGAAATATGTACAATTCATGTAGCTCAGATGCACACAGTACATACATATATCATATTATGAAAAATTAAATTTTATTTATTGTATTTTGTAAAGCTTGAGACATGTAATTTCATGTGGTCATAATGAAAAGACATGCCATGTGATAGGAATTAATATATATATATATATATAAATTAATTTTTAATTAATATTTTCAAAACGTTCAGATCTTCATATCAGGTATGAGTCATATTACAGTTATTTACTCAACGTGCATTGTTGAATAACAGTTATCCCAAAAATAATGTAATTTAAGTAATGATACATGATGTACACTTCGTGAAAGTACTTTATAAGTCATTTTCCCCATATAACACAATATTAAAATATTATATTAGTATAATACATGCTATGTTTATTCAGATAGGTATTGAACATATTTACTCCAATTTAAATTTATGTACACAGTTAATTTTAAATAAAATTTTAATAATATAATGGAAATTATAATGGATGGTAATCACAAATAAATTTGGATATGAATTCTGAAAAACAAATAGATTAATTAAATATGATAATTAATTTATTTGATGTTGATTTATCCTAAAAAAGAATCATTAATAATTGAAATATATTTTCATTAAATGAAATATTCATTTATTTTATGTGTATGATCATGAGTTCAACCAGACCTTTGTATAAGACTCATTTCATTTTATTTATTATTAAATTAAATTGTTGGCATGTGTACCTTCTATATTTTTATAATATAGGGCACATGTCCCGAGGGATTATTTTATGTAAACCCTATTCCCATCAAATGAATAGGATTAAAAGCATATGTAATAGATGGAACTCCCAAGATAGTGGAGGTGGTTCACATTTGGATGTGAGTAAAAAATTCCAAGATAGATACATGGGAATGAAGATGGAAAATCGTAGCATGAAACTTAATTGGTTCAAGGTTTTCTCCTTTGGGCATGCAGTTAAATTACTAATATATAAGTAAAATAACTAGTAGTGTAAAAACATGACCATACAACTTTATTATTTTATTTCAGTCAACTGGCCTAGTTATTTAATTATGATTTTTTCATGAAAATATAATTTAATGAAATTAAAAATAACTCAAAATATAACTAAAATAAATTGGGATATTTGTATATATTTATCGTAGTCTTGGTTAATCACATAATTAAATCAACATAATATTCACAAAAATGTGTTAAAGATATTAATTTTCAATTTATACATAAAAAGATAAAATTCCTCAATTATATATATTAAGTGGTTATAGACTTCCGCTACATCAGTTAATATAAAACCTTAAATCCAAGTAATTGACCATCAAAAAATGGGGTACATTAAATTAGTTGAGAAATTGTTACATTAATAAATTCATGGAAATAACATTTTTCACATCAATGGTTGACTAAAAAAGAATATTAGGGTATATTTGAAAGTAAAAGGTTTAGGAAATCAATTTTAATGATACTATTACTAGGAGTCCACATTGAAGATCAAGGTAATGTGAGACCATGATCTTGGAAATTATAATTCATACTTAAAACCTTTCATGTGGCATCAAAAACAAATTTTGGGTTAATAATAAGGTGAATAATGATAATTTAGACTTTGAATTATAAGAAACATGATATTTCAAAGACAATGGTCGATGATAGTGGGGTTCCATAAATTAGTGGGATACATATAAAAATATTAATTATTTGGTTAAATTTAATCAGATAAAGTAAAAAAATTATTCTTATATTATTTTATTGAAATTATAAAAAATTTATTTTACACATATCAGTTATATAATCATATTATATGGAAACCCTTATCACGGTCTTAATTTACAAACAGTTAAAAAGGATCATACGTGATATCCTTCACCATGAATGGAATTTTTTTTATGAACCTTTTACAGTTGTGCATGTTAATGAATCAAGTGGTGATGGGATATACCTCTATGAAAAATATCTAAATGAAACTACATATGACAAATACTTCATGATATCATCCATGTTCAATAATATTTTTATTAAACGTGAGAACATGGATTCATATAACATGTGGTCTCATCATTGGGATCTATATCATGATAAGGTGAAACACGAGATGAATGATATCTTCAATGTTATGTTTACAGCAATTCTTGGATTGTCTATTCTGGCTAGGCAGCATGTATTTAAGATTATTGGTAACATTTATCACTTATAAATAATAGGGATTAAATTCTAGGATTATTTTCAAATAGATCTCATACAATTATCATTGTAGAAGACAATCTCCGGTTTTATTATTAATTACAATATGAGCACTAATGGGAATATTATTTTATAAATTCTTACTTTGATTATAAATGTGGGTAAGGACATGGTCTATGATAAAATAATCGTCATTATGGTGATTAATAAATGTAAAAACAAGGAAAACGGTCCAATGACTTATAAAAATTCTAAAGCTATCGGGAACCATCCTTCCAATAAGTGTAAGATCCTAAGGTAGGGAAAGGAAAAGGATTATGTGTGCTTAAAATATGGTAATATAGGAAAGAAAAAGTGGAACTACACACCAATGATTATGGTTTAGTCATTATCAAGTGAAATCATTAAATTTCTACACATTAAGTATTAGTTGCATCTTGTGGATCTCACATATGTTTCCAAAAGTCGGAAACAATTAGATTCGGAATGACTACAATAGGGTTGGATGATCTTATACTAATGGTTAAAAGATGGCTACTCTATCAAATGGTGAATACCATCTTTCATTTCCAATGGGAATGGTATTGGATTTAAAATATTTATATAATGTACCAATTGTAATCAAGAACATAATTTATGTTTCATGTCTAAAGAATGATGTGTTCATTTTCATGTAAGGAAATAGAAGTTGTTTCTTCTATAACGAAAACATAAATCATGATATTTAATTATTAAATTATTGTATTTATGTATTAAATTACATAAACAAATTGTTGGAAATTAACAATAAATCATGTTCACATGACTCATATAACACCCAGTTATGGAATCACCGTCTTCATCATGAAAATGAGTTTTTTTTACAATTCCTAATCAATATGGTTATTGAAAATCTTATAAGACAATAACACTTGAAAAATTTAGTACATTTTTTATTTTTAAAATTGAAAAATCCAACAATCAGTACATAGGGTGAAAGGACACTAAGGTTCAAGGATGGGTATATACTAATGTGTGTGGACCATTTTTAATAGATGATAGAGGTGCATATTTTTACATCACAAAATTCACTCATAACATTAGTAGATATTTTTATTTCTAATTGATGATGTTTAATTCCAAGTCCTTTGAGAAATTCTATGAATTCAAGAATGAATTAATCAATAAAATTGTTTAGAATATAAAGAAGGTTCAATCAGATCATAGTGCTGAATATATTAACCAATAGTTTATCAAAATATTATGGGGGTTAGAGATTCTATCTCAAATAACTCCTACATACACACCATTGTGTAATGTTGTTTGTGAAATGATGAACATTAACATGTTATCCACCTTAATGTCGATAATATTTCGTGGTGAGATTTTATTATGATTTTTGTGATTTCCACCACAGACTGCAACATACTCATTAAATCGAGTACCAAATAAAGTGGAAAATATATTTACCTTTGAGTTATAGAGTATAAAGAAACAAGGTTTATCGTGTACAAATGTACGGGGATGCAATGTGTTTTTTTGGCCTTATCACGCACCAGAAAAGAAATCATGTGCAAAATGTGTATCTATAAAGGGAAATCCAAGGAAATTTATGAATACTTCCTATAAAAAAACTATAAAAAAGTTATTGTTTCCATACAAGAAATATTTATAGAGAGTGAGAATAACCTTAGAAGGATAGTGGGAGAATGATTCACCTCGATGAAGTTGATGCTCATGATTCACAATAGTTGGTATAAGAATAGGTTCCAAAGGTCCCTATAGAAGAAGTAGTTCCTAAAGCATAATAATTGTGAAGGATTATAAGGTAGGTAAGGGAACTAGAGAGATATGGTTTTCTAGTCACCGAGGATGGTGACTCATTATTGGTTGAAAATGATTCACATCACACCTGTAGGAGGAAGTAGGGAGCTCAGAAGATAATATATGACATGAATTCATGAATTCTGAAATGGATTCCAAGTATTAGAACCACTTTTGGGTTCTAGTCAATGTGATAGTTGATATGAAGCATTTTTAATGAAAATGGGTATTCGAGAGGAAAATGGAAATTTATGGTAAATTAAATACATATAAAACAAGGATAATGGATAAATGGTATAAACATCATCAAGGAATTTACTAAGATGAAACCTTTTCACCAGTTTTAATATTTAAATCTGTCAACATTCAACATTTTATTAAAGGTTACCATGATTATCATATTTAGAATACAGATGTGAAAAATGCATTCCATATTGGTAGAATTCTAAAATATGTCTATACAACACAACCTTGAGGGTCTTTCACTCAATGCGAAGGAAAAAGTATTTACATATTACATAGATCTATTTATGGATTGAATCAAGAATCTAGGTCATTGAAAATTCAATTTAATGAATCTATCAATGAATTTGGTTTCATAAAGACATAATATGACCTATGTGTTTACAAGAGGATTAATTGGAATTCATTCATTATCCTAGTAGTATAATTAATGAAATATTTCTTATTGTAAATAACATTCTAGACTTATAGTATGTTAAGAACTAGTTAGAAAAATGTTTCTCCAAAAAAGAATTAGGTTAAGTGGACTTTATACTAGGGATCATGATCATTGATGATAAATTCAAGAGTCTTCTTGGATAAATTCAATGTACATTTTTTGACTACATACTAAGAGGATTTTGTATGCCATAATCCAAGAGGGTATTGGTTCCAGTGTTACATGGCTTACAAATTTCTAAAAAAATGTGTCCAGAGACATAATATCAGAAATAGAGAATGAGTAAGATCTCATATTCTTCAATGATAGGATCAATCATGTATGACATGTTATTTACTAGAAATTATGTTTCGTCTTCATTGAGAATGGTTAGTAGATACCCAAAATGATCCATGATAACAAAATTGGTCTTCTATTAGGGCTATCCATAAGTATTTGTGAATAATTAAGGATACAATCCTTCTGTGCAGAGGAGATGAGGAACTGGTAATCATATTTTATACTGATTATAGTTTTCAAACTTATGAGAATGATCTAAAATCACAATCAATATATGTTTTCTATCCCAACGGAGGAGCTATAAGATGATAGCCTTCAAAGAATCTTGTTTAACTAATTATTCAATGGAGTTTGAGTATATATTAGCATTAGATTCATCCAAGAAAGCCATTTGGATATAGAGGTTTTTATAGGATCATGATTTGGTACCTATAATTAATACCCCATCACATTATATTGTTATAATAAGGCATCCATGGTTCACTAAATATATCAAAGGTCACACCAAAAAATAAATAATGTACTCTAGAAGTACCACCTCTTGAAAAATTTACATGAAATGGGTGGTATTGCAGTGTGTAGTGTACACATAGAATTGAACATGGAAGAATGGTTGACTAATGTTCCATCGCAATAGAAGCATTAATAATATTTGAGATCTATTCAATTGATGGTTATCAGTATTTCAGTCTAGTGAAAGTGGAATTCTGTTGGAGTTGTTTCCCTAGAAAAAAAATTTTATGTATCGTATGATAAATGGTATTCATTATTATTCAATATTAGTAAACATTGTGTCACATAATTATTTTTCTTTTGTGTATCATTGTATGTGATAATGTCCCAAGAGTATAGGTCACACTAAAAGGTCATAGTAGTTACTCGTTAGGATTAGAAATCTGAGGTTCAATGAAAATATTAATAATATATATCATATAGCCATATGATATCATTTAAGGGAAACAAATGAAACATGATATCAGGGGTGAAGAATCATATAAAATTGAGTCACCTTCTCATGGTTTACAACCTCATTAATAACCTGTAGGATATTATGAAAATGATACCTTCCATTTGGAAGTACATATTTAGAGGTGCCATTGGATGATTTTATCGGCTTGTATGTGTATTGGACCATAGATTTTAATAATATTATTAATTAGTATTTTGATTACTATACTTATATATATTGATAAAAACTATGATGATATGTGTTTGTGAAGAAATAGGATACATTGGGTGTGTAAAAAATAATATTACAATAATGAATAATACAATGAAGTATTTTTCCAATATATTGGTTGACGAATGTTGATATCTCCGAACCATTTCTAGAAATGATATAACCTAAATCTCCCCATGGACATTTTTTGCTACAATCAAGTTCAATTTCAATGAATTCATTGAAAAAAAAACTCCAATCACATGGGTTGATGGAACTAGCATGAAACATTCTTTATTTGAGACATCATGATATAATGATTATATTACATAGAATGAATCCACGTGAGGTGACATATCATTGTGGAATTAACTACATTTTTTATAGGTTCATTGTTATGCTTAATGATTTTAACATTGGATATTAGAATTAATTTTCTAATTCCACTAATAAAGATTCATATAGGGTCAAAAACTCTGTTTATACATATTATTTGTTAAACAATATATTATTATTTATGATTTTAATTGTTGAATTATTAAAATTATTGGATGTATATGAATAATTATTCATGCATGATTAGTCACATATAAATACATATTTTCTATTTACTGAATATAATATTTATTTAATTTATTATGAATAATGTAGATATATTTATGGAATTAATAAATAGTTATTATTCATGCCTTAAAATTATAGTGGAATGGAAGACATTATTTGTAGGTTCGGTTTGAAATTATATGTATTGAGTATTATTTAATTTAGTAATATTTAATATAACATTCAAGTCATGTTCATGTCAAGAAATAATAATATTATTATTATTATTTGACCTTAAGCACTATGGGGACAAAATAAATACTAAAATCAACATGTTATATTATTATTTGTTACCCCTATTATTATATAAAATCATATATATAATTTTAAAAATAGAGAAAATTAATTTTTTTCTTGGTTATTCACAATTTATTTGGAGAATTATATGATTCCCTTGAGAGATCACTTCCCCAATAATGCACCCTTGAATTAAGAGCAATCTTCCACCACTAGATCAATGAGAACTATTTGGAAGAAGTTCTCAAAGAGCCAGTAGGAGGAAGATTCTAGACTAAGGATCTTCAATGATAAAACCTGGATATTCCATTAGTGACATCTAAAGATTCATAGAACAAATTTAGATCACCATTGTATGGATTCACAGCTTCATTCCCAAAACACCATGATGGTTCATCACAGATCTATTACAATACACATCAACAAAGAAATAATTCCTTCTAGGTAATTCTCAATTAATTAAATTAATTATAAATAATATGTGATGATCTCTATTATTTACAGAATTATTTCCCTTGTTTATATTATATAATTAAATTCTATAGATCATGGATTTTAATAATTGTTTAATTTCTATATTTATCATCAATCAATGGAAAAATAACGTTAGGCACTGCCTATCGATTGCTTCTTCCACACCTGGAACCTACAACAATAAATTGTATGTTTAGTAAGAATTTGATGGATATGTGAGTGTGTGTAGGTAGAAACCATATAATAAAAACAAAAATGTATATTATGGATACCAATTTTATTATAAAATCATGGAAGAAGAAGAATTGAGGTGGTATTTAATTAAAATAAAACAATTGTGCTTGATGAAGGATGTTACCTCTTCATTTGGTAACTCCTTTTGTTTTTCATCAATGGGATTCCATATATGGACTTGTGACCAACATGATAATTCGTGTAAAAAGGTAGTTATGTTGGGAATGAATTGGGAAGATATTTTTTGAACCATTATGGTTTTTGGGAAGTGTAGAAGGGGGAGATGTGGAGCCCATTTATAAGGGAGAGAGGGGACACCCATGACATTTTTCAGATATAGTTAGGTGCACCCATGTTTTTACCTAATAAATTTAATAAAAAAAATTAAGTTTTATGGCCTAAATATGTATATAAAATAGATTTTGGACAAGTGAATAGTCCATTTTGACCCTTAAGATTAAAGTACTATACCTGGTTAAGCTTAATTGTACCTTAATCAGAGTTTGTAATATTAATCACGTTCGATAATATATTTGGAAAAATAATTAGTTTAGAATATAAATATTATATTGATTGCAATTGTGTATGTTCATTTGTTTAAATTAAAATCATATAAGTAGAATAATTATAGTTAATAATAATCCTAGTGACATGTGGAGAATTTTTGTTTTTAAAGTGAGAATGTTCAGAAGTTCATCATGATTTTATATATAAATTCAAAAAAAATTTATACCAATGACCTAAATGGGTATGCAGATGTATCATTGAACTATTTTGAATGCGAAATAACATAATATGTAATTTATCTATTTAACAAAATTATACGAAAATTATTAATTGAATTAAATTTTTTTATTTTTTACTATTCATCCAAAAATGATGTTCCTCAGAAAAATCCCAAAAAATCCCAATAATATAATTTTTACATTATGAATTAAAAAATTAGATTTATTTTATCAAATAAAATCTCTAAAATATTCTCAATAAAATATATAATTTTTCATAGCATGACATAAACAACAAGTTCTTTTTAGATATTAGTATTTTCAAACATATAAAGACATTACTAAAAATTACATGTCTTATTATCAAAATTATTTTTCTATATAAAGACATCATAAATAATATTTACAAAATTAGTAATTAATATTCATGTTTCAATTTTTAATAAATATGTTATTAATATCCCCTTTTAGATAATTATAATAATAAAATGTATTTTCATATAAATTCATTCTTGCATAAAACATAATAAAAGTTTATGATTAGTGTAGTGAAAGATTACATTTTTATAAAGTAAAAAAATTGAATTAGATTATTTTGTAATTAAATACATCAAAAAATTTATTTTAATTGAAAAAAATGGTCACAAAAACTCGGGGTGTTATAGTCTTTTCCTTTATAAATTTTAATTCTACGAATGAACATTATTTCTCCAATTAAACTCTTTTGAAACATAGAATACATAAATGTAGAAAAATAAATAGAAATAATCTCTCTAGATGAACAAACAATATATCATCTACATTTATTTTTATATTTAAAATATCACTAGATTTTTTTTTAATAAAAATTATTGGGTGAACATTTCCATTCATAAAATATTTTTTTATAAATACATAGAAACCCGTTCATAACAAGAATGAGGTTATGGTTTCCGACCATGAAAATCATTATATAATTTAAAAACTAGACGGGGACATTTCTATCATTCAGGCCTAGGGGGTTGTGAAACATAAATTTTTTTAGTGAAAAAAACATTTGTGAAAGCACTTTTTACATGAATTTTTTATAATTTAAAACCATGAAAATAAGAAAAATATAACATGATTCTAATAGACTATATTCTAGAAATAAGTTAAAATGAATAGTTAATGTACATACCTTTTTATGTATAGTATCCTTGAGTAAGATGCTTGGATCTGTTTTTAACATTATATCATGATTCTTCTAGCTTGTTTCAAAATATCCACTCGGTTCCCATTACTTTCTTGTCCTCACAAAATTATACTAACGTCAAGAAATTATAACTATCAAATTTATTAAGCTTTAAATCCCTAGAAACATTCCAGTTATAATAATAATAAACATCATTAAAATTTTTATGAACTCAATAATAAATTAAAGTATAATTGAAATAAAATTTTAAAATAGAAATTCACATTTTAACACCAGAATCAATAATTCCAATAAAATTTTCAACATGATGATCTTTATGACTGTTCCATGATCTAAGAACAGGTTTAGAAGTATCACACTCCTTATAAATTTATTCCTCCTTATCATATGGGTTTTCTTCACCATAAATTAAATCTCTTATCTCATCATCAAAAAAATTATAATAAGGATTTAATATTACATTATTTTATCTAAAAATAACATAAATAGATAGATAAATAACTATAGTTATTTTATTATAAACTCAATAAGATTTTATAATATTATAATATCCAAGTAAAAAACCTTCATTTATTTTGGAATTAAATTTATATAAATATTCCATTGAATTTAAAATATCATTAAAACCTAAAATTCTAAGGTAACCAAATTTATGTTTTTTATTTTTAAATAATTTATTAGAAAATTACCTTAAAATTTATAAAAATACTTATAATAGATATATAACAAGTAGAAAAAATATCCCTACCCCAAAAATATCTAGAGAAATTATATTCACACAACATAGTTCTATCCATTTCAATAAGAGTACTATTTTTATAATCTACAACCCCATTTTGTTGTGTTGTTCTAGGAGAAGAAACTGTACTTAAGTATAAATTATTTTCAAAGGAAATTTAAAATTTTAAATTATTAATTTCCAACACTTTATCATTAAGAACATATAAATTCATAAAAGCATTTTGATTTTGAACTAAATTAAAAAAAAAACCTAAAATATAGATAATGTATCATTTTTATGAGAAAAAAAGTATACACGTGTAAATATACTATAGACGACAATAATAAATAATTTTTTTTATATAATGAAAAGAAATTATTGGGACCAAATAAATAAATATGTACTAACTATAAAAGTATATTATTAATTACCTGATTGATAGTTCAAAAGGAAAATTTTCATTATTTACCTTTCCTGATATCTCTACAAATATGATGATGTCCATTCCTCATGTAATGAAGTTGTAACACATTTTCATGTATTGAGTTGTTATATAACATTATGAAATTAACATGACCTATGAGTTGAGACCAAAGATGAATTCAATTTGTACCTCATTCATCCATTTAAAATATTAAAGAGATAGTTTAGAAAAATCAAGAGTATAATTATTTTCATTTCAATTATCACAAAATAATAAAGAATCATCTTAAAAAACTAAACACATAACATTTTCAAATTTAACATCCATTTTATAATCACATAATGGTGAAATAATAACTACTTTTTTTTAACTCATCAATATATAACACATTTGAAAAATAAGTTGAATTTGAAATACCAACATTAAAAAACCTTTTACTCTTCAATTGAAATTATATCCAAAAGTAACAATTCCTCTACCACAAGATTTTCAAGTGAGAAATGTTAATGGGTTTCTGATATTAATCCTACACCATAAACTCTCTATGTAATATATTTCGTTTATGATACATACATGTGAATTTGGTAAAAAAAATCAATTAATTGAATTTTTTTTACCGAGGATACTATGGGTCCAATGAAATTAGTAATATAGTTTTTATGTATCAAAAAACGATTTAAACAAGTAATGTCTGGTACTCATGATAATAATGATTTATAATTATTAGTTTCTGTAAATCCGATTATTTTTTTGAATTAATGAGAAAATTTTATTTCATAATGACCATTCATGACACTATTAAAACAAGTAACAATATAAGTACACCCATTTTTTACTTTTTAAAAAATGGGTTTTAAATATATGAGTGAATCTTGTATCACAACCAATCCCATAATAATTAATATATGTTTTATTTAGTAGTATATTATTATGATATTTATAACAAGATTGAATATATAATGATAATATGTATTTGATAATTTCAAATTCAGTTATTAATTTCTAATTTAAATCATGATCAATTTTTATATTTTTATATACTATATAATTAAATGTATATTTTTTGTTTCCCAAAATTTAGTTTTATTTTAAAATTAATTTATTTTTAGAAATAAGTTTCTCATTATTTTAATTAATATTATTATATAAATCATAGGCATCGAAAATATCATTTCATAATAAAACAGTTTCTTTTTTTAATTAAAACAATGAGGTTTGATGAATCAAATTCAGAATCAAGACATCTAGAATAAAATCCAGAATCACTTGTCTTATCCATTGATTCGATAAAGCACAAGTTAGCATTATAATTTTGATTTTCAAATTTTTACCTAGAAACAAAAAACGTTTATAAATCTACAACTAGTAGTTAATGACTTTTTATCCTTTTTATTTCCATTTATTATTTATTTTAGGACTGTCAAGATTGATATGTCCTTTATTCCTACAATCATAACAACTAACATATGAAGCATTGTATTTTTTACCAACTTCCTTATCTACCTTGTGTGTTTCTTTTTGAGAATCTCTTATAAACTGATTTTTGAATCATTTCCTTGTCATTATTTTGAAAACCATAGTCATAATACGATCAATAACTTATTTTTCACTATCCTTTACATTATAATTTGAATATTTGGAAGAAAGAATATTCAATGACTTAAAAAACCCTTTTTGTCATATCATTCTCATCTCTTTCATTTAGGAAATGTTTATACTGAAGTAGTAAACCAATCAATTCATGCATGGTATACTTTATGATTATCATGCTTTAGTTAATGGAAAATTTATTTTCATTCCGTTTCCTTGTTAATTCCCATATGTATAGTTCAATATGTATTGGGTTTTACATAGTTTCTCGATGTGAGTTCATTGTATATATAATTCTTTTAAATCGATGGATCATTTTGTTTAAAGTTTAACATTAAACAATATTCATGTATTGGTACACATCCTAAAGAATTCAAATCTTGGTTGAAAACTATTTTTCAGAGCTAAGGAGAGTGACTCGTTGAATCATTCAAAATTCATGAGTTGTAATTCAAAAATTAATATGAATAAAAAACATCTATCTATATCACAAAATAAAATATTAACAACGTTTTTATTTGAAACATATCTTGTATCGTGATTTCCAATAAGTGTTTCCATGTTAGAATTTAGTACATTTGACAATTGTGACATGATATATCATTATTTAATATTGAATAGTTTGAGTTATTTCACCTTTCAGGATCTAAATTATTCAAAATCATTCACATCAATGTTTGTTGAATTATATAGATTCCAAGAAACATTTCGGTTTAATCCTTTATTATTAATGCTCTTTTCCTTAGACAACTAGGTCTATGAATAAGACATAATATTAAAATAAATGATTACTTTTTAGAGGGATTGGTTTATTCCAAAAGTAATAACATATGAAACTAATGATTTTTATTGAGGAAGATAAAGAAAAAGATAAACTATTCTTTATTAGGTAATCCTTTGATACCAATTGTTAAGTCAAATAGGGTAAAGAAATATGGTGAAGTGGGGTGGGGTGAATAGAATATATAAAAAAATTAATCAAAAAAATTGATTAATTAAATTTGTTACTGATCTAAATTATTATAGTTAATCTCAATGAAAATAAATTAATGAAAACACGAATGTTTATATGCATTTTGACTACATTTTATCACATCCTATATTATAATTCTCAAATCGATCAGAGGTATCAGTGAACTTTCATATTTATTATGGGGAAACATAACTCATTAAAAATCATTTTCTTATTGATTGATGACCATGAAAATGACTTTCATATGGGGAGTCACAACCCATACAACACTAATTTAGATATTGTGATTCACAACCTTCAGATCCAGACATTATAATCTATGAGTCACTACCCAATGAAGATATGAACAAATGATTTTTAATGTAAAAGGACAAATAGAAAAAAGTATTCATGTGAAAGAGGAGATAGTTTTACAGACTCATAAAATAGCTGAAATAGAATATAAATAATTAATGTACAGGTACAAGTTCTTTAAAATTAGATTGTAACATCTCATTATGGATATAGAAGTTGAAGTAGTTATAATCCAGCAGAAGAAAGAATGTCCATGTGAAAAAAAAGGGTATCACAAGAATTTTCAAATGTATAATAGGTTGAAATGTTCATAGATGTATTTCGAGGAAATCCAAAAAATAAACTATATTTTACTATGGTTTTTCATAAATATTACTTGGTCCTTTAAATTAGACCTGTAATATTAACGGTATAATCTCCATGTAATGAAATTCAAAATAAAAAATTATTTTATTATTCTAGAGAAATAAAATTATCTTCTCTAATAATGGTTATAATTTTTTTAATTTAAAATATGTAGACCAATTCAAAAAAATTCAAAAACACTATAAATGATTATTAAAATTTAATTCAATACCATAAAAATGAAATTACATTTTAAGAAAAATATTTAATACACTATAATTTACTGCAACATTTGAAAGAAATTATTATTTTATTAAAAAAAATATGTTTTTGAATATGTTAAATTTCATTAAAAAATAATTTATAAAATAATTAGGCAATGAGATATACATAAAATATAAAAACATAATTATTTCATAAATACACATCAAATATACAGATTAACAAAATGTAAATAATAATTTTTTTAAAACATTTTAAAATAGTATTTAAAAAAATTACATAGATTAAATATAATATATATTAATATTAAAAATTAATAAAATATAATTAAAAGAATTACAATATGCATTCATTTCATCAAAAAATATAAAGGGTTGATAATAGAGATTGGAGAAATAATCATTGGTGGTATAAAAAATATCTAATTGTGTAAAAACTTGAGTCACCATTGACTGAAAAATTAGTCACCATTGGTAATAAAATTACTCTATGTTGAGTGAATAATGAATCACTATTAGTTTTAAAATACACACGATTGGAATTAAATTTACCCACCATTAAAATTTATTTTAACCAATATCTGAAATAATTAAATTTTACCAACTATTATTTATAACATACCCATTGTAGAAATAGATAAATACTCATTGTTGGTTGTATTTTACACTCTATTTACATTAATAAAATAACCAATTGTTTGTAGTTAAATTTTACACACAGTTAGCATAAGAGAATGAATCTATCATTGGAAATGGAAAAATTGAAGCCAAATTTGGATAAAAAATTAATCCCCAATGGAAAATTAAAATGAATCCAATATTTTAAATAGAGAAAATAAAACCACCATTGGAAAAAGAAAGTTGGAGCCACCATTGTTAAATGAAAAATAAATCTAAAATTGGGAAAAGAAGAAAAGAACGGGCAGTTGGTTATAAATAAATTGTTGAAATCTCTGTGCGATAGTTATTTTAATAATCACAAATCATTGTTTTATATATTTAAATTTATTTATTTATTCAATTTATCCTAAATGTGTTTATATATTTTTAATCATGTCTACATATGATTGTGTATGAATGTTTATGGTCTACTATTGACATAAAAGTATTCTAGTTTATAAAGACACTCTGTGCGAATTTTATATTTTTGACTCACCGTTAGTTATATTTTTGACTCACTGTTAGTTATATTTTTGACTCACAGTTAGTTATTTTCTTGAGTCACTGATAGTTAAAGTAATGGTCGCACCGATGACAATAGTCACACTGATGAGAACGGTCGCACCGATGGGAACAGTCGCACCGATGACAACATTCGCACCGATGAGAATGGTCACACCGATGAAAATGGTCACACCGATGACAATGGTCGCACCGATGAGAATGGTCACACTGATGACAATGGTTGCACCGATGAAAACAGTCGCACTGATGAGAACTGTCACACCGATGAGAACAGTTGCACCGATGAAAACGTTTGCACCAATGACAAAAGTCGCACTGATGAGAATGGTCACACCGATGAGAACGGTCTATCCAATGACAATGGTCGCAGCGATGAGAACGGTCGCACTGATGCTGATCAAATGATCTTCCGAAGCTGATGATGATCACATGAACTATAGATACCGATGCAAATTCAAATGACGTACCGATACTGATGCAAATGCAAATGACCAACCGATCTCATGACTCACTGACAATCATGAAAACTGTTTGAATTTTTATTAAATCTTATTTAATTCCAATGGTAGTATTTTCATAAATTAATGCACCTACTATTAATTAATGTTGGTTTTTGGATTTCAGGGAACCGTACCTAGTACTTGTTAAAAAGCAATCATTCTTTTTTCCTTATTTCAAGGAATAAAAAGGAAGATCTATTTGTAGTAAAAATAATGAGGACGACATGACACAAAAAATAGACACAGACAAAAACACACAAGAAGGTGATGACACACATGTGTATGAATAACCACAAAAATAACTAATAACTCAATGAAAACCTATGAAAACAAGAGATCTTCAAGAAGATCATTCTCCTGGAACAAACAAAAAAGGCCAAGTTGTTGTTCCTACTGAATATCATATGCATAAGGCTGAATTATTGTTGCTAAGAAGAACAATGACACTGTGTTTTGTGTCATCCTCACCAGAACAGACTCAAATAACATCCACAACATCGAAATGAGTCCAAAGCACATCTGTAATAACTTAGATCATTCTACACTCATTGTCCATTTATTTTCTCTGTAGTGAAATTTTGTTTAACTTTTGAGCAGTGTGTGTGCATCTGTCTATTTAGACACACACTGACTCCTGGACTGAATTGGAGGATAAAAAATCCTCACATCAAACTTTTTTACACCTTATTGTATCACATCTGTGAATTGAGGAAGAGGTCATGTGTGACCTGTACAGCATGTGTGCTATTGTTTAGTTTTCCCATGTAGAATGGTGGTAGAGGTCTGAGGACCTAAACAGTCTGCGTACTATTGTAAAACCCTCGATCCACAGTTTGGATCATAGTTTATACAATCTTTTTGAGAGGACTAAGTCTCATCTTGATACTAAACCCCTTGTTTTAAACTGCTATTCTTTTTTATCTTTGTTAAAACTACATTGAATATTCCACTTCTACGTAATTTAAATAAAAATCTATTTTAATGTAACTATGATAGTTAAACGAGCAATTTATTGTATTTATAGTAAACCAGTAGGTTAGTTTCAAAAGCTAATCTAATATTCAGATTAGATTAACTGAGAACTAAACAATCTCTTGAGAACCTAAGTGACCCTTTCTTGTATTAAAAAACCACAACAGCTTATCTTGTTATATAAATTGGGGGATTTTAATATAAATCTTTTTAAAATAAATTTTTAATTGAACTCAATTCACCACCCTCTTGAGTATCCTATCATTCTAAAATTTGGTATCAGATGTTGTTATTAATAAAGGATTTACAAACTCTCAGTTTTTCAACATTGATTTTAGATGTATCTTAATGATCTTAAATTTCCATTATTATAAATTTTATCTCTTTAAATATATTTGATAATATCTGATTATGGATAACATATTTTAAGGTGCTTCTACCAAAATTCCACCTTTCTTTAATGGTGTTAAATAACCCCAATGGAAACTGAAAATGAATATTTATTTAGAATGTATGGGATTTGATATCTACACTTCCATAGAGACTCAATATAATATTACATAAACTAAAAGAACTACTTGGGATGAACCTATGAGAACTACTTACACTAATAATTTTAAAGTAATGAATGCCTTGTATTTTGCTTTAGGAGATGAATAATTTAATCGAATATCTACTTGTAAAAATTCTTATGAAATTTTGGATACTTTGTGTGTTTCTCATGAGGGAAAAACCAATGTTAAAGAAATGAGACTAAAAAAAATACACCATTAAATATGACAACTTTAAAATGAAACCTGATGAACCTATTTTTGACATGTATCTCAAGTTCAATGACATAGTTAATAAAATGAGCTCACATGGAAAGGCTATTACAGCAATGGATAAGATTATGATAATACATAGATGTCTACCAAACAGATGATGAGGCACATCAATTTCAATTTGTGAATCTTGTGACATTGGTTCTATGCCAATGAAAAAACTTATTGGTAAGCTAATGATGAATGAGGAAGAAATGAAAGTAAACAATTAAGAAGATGGTGAGCCAAGAAAGAAGTCTGTAGCTTTCAAGACTTATACATCAAAACTTAAGGACAAAGGGAAACATCAAATTTGAAGTGATAGATAAAGATGTGAGGAAAGTGCCTCAGACAGCAATGCTGAGATGGATAAAATAGCCAGATGATTTAAGAAGTTTTATTGGAAGATTAATTTTTCAGAAAATCAAACTATAATGGAATGTATGACAACAGGGGTCATTATAAGAAAGATTGGAAAAGAACTGATAAAAGTGATGATATAGTCTACTACGAATTCAGGAGGAAAGGACATGTGAAATTTGACTACCCGAAGTTAAAGATCATGAGGAAATAGGAATATAAGGATAGAACATACAAGAAAGATATGAAAGAAACCTGGAGTGCTTCAAAAGACAGTTTAGGTGATTCAGATTCCACTCAGGATGAAAAATCCCAAGAATCTAATACGTGTTTCATGACAAACACATCTGAGGTAACATTGGATACTCCGGTTTCAAACTCTTATTATTCTAGAGATGATTATGATTCTAAAAACATTACTAGTGAAGAATTATTTGAATATTGTAACATGCTATAGGATACCCGCAATGAGATGAAAGATAAGTATAAAACTTTAATGAAATAGTAATCCTTGATTAGTACTGTTAAATTTGATCTTAGTATAGAAAAGGAAAAGAATTCTCAACTGCTAATGGAAAATACAAAACTCAAATAGTTTAATGAGAAACTCAAGAAGGATCTAGAAAAATTAACTAATATAAAGAATAATATTACACAAATTCTAGGAAAACAAGTAGCACCATAATATATTACTGGTTTAGGATATCAGCCTGGACAGAGACAGATTAGAAAGAATAGATTTATTACTAAATCTGGACGACATACTACTAATTCTAGTTTTGGAAACTCTTATGTCTCAATGATCTTTTCACATAAATATATCTCAAAAAAATTTTATCATTCAAAATCTCTTGAATCTATTGATTATATGAAAACCTTTAGACAAATCTGGGTACCAAATGTTTTTCTTGCTAACCTGTCTGGACCCATGAAAATATGGGTACCAAAATCATATTCTGTATATAACTATATTTTAGGAAACATGCTTAAAAGGTTCATGTAGGAAAACATGGTACTTGGATAGTGGATGTTCAAGACATATGACATGAGACATTTCATGTTTTAAGAACTTAGTAAATGTTGATGGAAGAAATGTAACCTTTGGTGATAATTAAAAAGGAAAAATCATTGGCTTGGGGCACATTGGTAACACTGATTCAATTTTAAATTCTATAGTTTTATTTTTTATGGATTAAAATACAAATTTTTAATTATTTCTCTGTTGTGTGATGATGGTTTCAATATTAAAATTGAAAATGATTCTTGCAATGTTTTTTATTCTAAAAATGCATTTGTATTTACTTCGTTGAGAAATGAAAATGAATATGTTGTAGATTTTAACTCATTAGCTAAGCAGAATATTATTTGTTTAAGTTCTATTCATAAAGAGTCTTGTCTTTGGCACAAAAGATTAGAACACTGCAATATACAATCTCTTAGAAAACTGACTAGGAAGAACATAGTTAGATACCTACCTAAACATGAATTCCTAGTTGATAAAGTTTGTAATCCTTCTAAAAAGGGAAAGAAACATAAAGTTTCTTTTATACCAAATAAAGAAGTTTAAACTTCTCAACCTCTAGATTTTGTTCACATTAACTTGTTTGGACCCTCTAGAGTTTTGAGTTTAAATGGGAAGCACTATGTTTAGGTTCTAGTAGATGAGTTTTCCATATACACTTGGGTATATTTTTTCTCACAAAAGTGAAACTTACTCTTACTTTATTAAATACTCCAAGTCTATAGAAAACCATAGTGGGCGTAAGATTAAGACCATGAGAAGTGATCTGGGTTGTGAGTTTGAAAATAATGAATTTGAATCCTACTGCTCACACAATGGATATAATAACAATTTATCTACCACTACAACACCTCAACATAATGGTGTAGATGAAAGGATGAATAGAACCCTTCAAGAAATTTCAAGATCTATTATAAATCAATATGACCTACCTATTTATTTTTGGGCTGAAGCTGTTAATAAATCTTGTTATATTATAAATAGATTCTTGATCAGACCTGTTCCTAAGAAGACCCCTTATGAACTATGGGATAATAGAAATCCTAAACGTATTTTCATCAAAGTAATTGGTTGAAAAGTCTATATTATGAAAACTAAATATAATCTAGATAAATTTTCATCCAAGAGTGATTAAGGAATAATTTTAGGATATTAAATTATTAGCAAATCATATAGAGTTTTTAATAAGAGAACCAAATGTGTGGAAGAATCAGTTCACATCAAATTTTATGAAACTGGTCCACATGAACCTAAGACCCCTCTTGAAAATATTGAAGAAGTTTTGTCAATTCCAAATCATAATGACAAAAATAGAGACCCTGTTTTCAAAACAACCAGTTCTTGAAATATTCCAGAATCTGCTTCTGGTGAACCAGAACCAAGAGATAAACCTGAAATTTCTATTCATACCTTTACTAGATCAACTAAGATTCTAAATAATAATACCTTAGATGTTGTTGTAAGTAATCTTGATAGAGGGACACATACTAGAGCTTCTCTATGAAATCAGGTTGAACATCAATCATATCTTTATCATCTAGAACCTAAAAATATCAATGATGCAATCAATGATGAATGATGGGTAATAGCTATGCTATAAGAGATAAATCATTTTGAAAGAAAAAATGTATGGGAATTAGTATAAATACCTAAGGACTCCATGACCGTAGGTACTAAATGGGTATTCAGAGACAAATTTGATGAATCTGGTAACATCATTAGAAACAAAGCTAGATTAGCTGCACAAGGTTACAATCAACAAGAAGGAATAGAAAATGAAAATCCTTTTCACCTATAGCTAGATAAGAAGCTATTAGGATATTACGTGCTTATTCATATCATCTAAATTTCAAGTTATATCAAACGGAAGTCAAAAGTGCATTTGTAAATGGATTTATAATTGAATATGTTTTTGTTGAACAACCACCTAGATTAACAAACCACCATTTTAAATTCCTTTTTTTAAATTTTCTAAAGCTTTATAAGGATTAATGTATTCTCCAAGAGAAATGTATGATAGACTAAAAAATTTTCTTATCTGTAATGGTTTTATAAAAGGAATTGCAGATCTAACTATTTTTATTAATATAATTTCTATAGATATTTTGAGTGTACAAATCTATGTTAATGATATTATCTTCGGATCTTCTAAAAATTCTTCATGTATTGATTTTTAAAAGATTATGCAAAATTAATTTGAAATGAGTTTAATGGGAGAACTCAAGTATTTTCTTGGTTTTCAAATTTTTCAAATGAAATATTGTATTATATTAAATCAAAGAAAATATACAAAGGATCTTTTAAAATGTTTTGGTTTGGATAGTAATAAGGGAAGTGACACACCTATGAGTACCACTTATAAGTTGGATGAGGATGAAACTGTGAAACCATTTCATCAAACAAATTATTGAGGTATGATTGGAAGCATACTTTACCTCACTACTAGTCGACCAGATATCATGTTTAGTGTATGCATTAGTGTAAGATTTCAAGATAATCCTAAAGAATCTCCTTTACATGTTGTTAAAAGGATTCTCAAATATCAGAAAGATACTACCAATTTAGGTTTGTTGTATCTAAAAGGACAATCCTTTGACATAATGAGTTATTTAGATGCTGACTTTACTGGTTCCATGTTAGATAGGAAGAGCACATCTAGAACATGTCATCTTTTGGGAATGTCCCTGGTATCTTAGTGTGGTAAGAAACATAACTCTGTTACATTGTCTACTACCAAAGTAGAATACATTTCTACTGGTAGTTTTTGTGCATAGATTTTGTGGATGAAACACACTTTGTTGGACTTTGGATATCAATTTAAGCAAGTGTCTACAAATTGTGATAACACTAGTGCAATTAACAAATCCAAGAATCTTGTGTCTCAGTCTAAGACTAAGATCATTGATGTCATACATCACTTTTTGAGATATCATTATCAAAAAGGTGATATTACTCTAGAAATTATTGACTCTGAACATCAATTAGCTGATATTTTCACCAAAACCTTAAGCTTAGAAAGCTTAGATTTCGTTAAACTAGAGTTATGTATAATCGATAAGTGAAACTGAAATGTGAAACCGATCTACTAAACCAATCTATGAAACCGATCAGTAAAACCGATGTGAAACCGATCTATGAAACCAATCTATCAAACCGATTTGTAAAACCATCAGTGAAAGCTATCTGTGAAACCAATCTCTGAAACTAATTTGTGAAACCGATATGTGAAACCGATCAGTGAAACTAATCATTGATACCATTTGAGTTATATAGTATACGAAATCATTAGTGTTTGTCAAAATGATGTTTTTTTACTTAAATTTTATTTTTGTTTATTATTGAAACCCTAAATGAAAAAATTTATGACCCGCATCTATTTCTCTTTATAAAAACTGTTGATCTTCCATCTCCCGCCGAACTATACTTTTTCTGAAAACCGAACCTTTTGAAACCTTCCAACCTCTCAAACCTCTCGAATCTCCATATGGAAAAGAAAAAAGTGACAAAAAATGAATATGAAGGTTCCTCTTCTATGAGACACACTCTTGGAGAATCAAGAATCATGACTCAATGGTCTACGAACCCGAAGTTGGAAACATGGGTGGTCACTGCAGAAAAGAACGTGAGTTCTGAATTGGTGTTTTCCAGTAAGTAAGCACTTTTATAAGTGTTGGAGATGCAAGGATGGAAAGACTGGTTTGGTGATAATAACTATGTCCACTACCCAAAGCAAGTGCATGAGTTTTATCTGAACATAAAAATTTTATTAGATGGAGCAGAAGTTGTAAGATTATCTTCAGTGGTCAAAGGGAAGAAGATAAATTTTTCATCGATGCAATTGGCTGAATGTTTGGGGGTACCACATAATGGTAGATATAAGGATTACACTGGTAACATTCCTCCTACCACTGAATAATTTTCCTATGAACTTGCTCTGGAGATGTTGACTGGCATGTTTGAATCTAAAATATTAACAGCTGTTGAGTTAGATGGAGAAAGTAAAATCTTGTTTAGGTTTATTCAGCACTAAATCTATCCCAGATAAGGTGATTTTGCTACTGTGAAGTATCAAGTTGTTTTCTTGTTATTTTTACTAATGAATGGCGAGAAGATCCAATTGTGTAGATACATTACTGTTCATGTTGTTGAGATGGTAAATACATCCAAGAAGGCTACAAACTTGTTCTATTCTAAGAAAATATATGTCGTGCTAATGTTTTTGGGCTCTGTTGGAGATGGAGATGAGTGTATCTAATAGAGTAGTAGCTTCAGTATTAACAAGTATACCTGCAAAAGAATGACAATCAAATGGAATACATGGAATAAGTCATGGGTTGATGATGAAGATAGGCTGTATGACTCCTTTAATCCTTCTAACCATTCAAAGAGACCAAAGGGGACGAGAGATCTTGGTTTAAAACCTTTTTAGGAAGTTGATTATTCTGATGAGGAAGAAGAGACAAAATCTTCCAAGGACACTGAAGAATCCAGCAATAATGAAACAGGGGAAGAAGAAGTTGATGATGATGTCGATACTGAAAAGAAACCTGAGTCCTCTTCGGATGACATAAGTGAACCTGATACAGTAAGTCCTACGAAAAGAAAAATGGAATTTGGACCATCTAGTACACCTCTTAAGTTACCTTAGTTAGAACCCCTTCTAGGTGATGAAGAAGAAGTTGACACTGAAGTATCAAATTCTGAGCAGTATGAATCTAGTAGCAAAGACAATACCTATGAAACATTAGTAAAAAACAATGGATGTGGAAATAGTTATTATGGTGATGATGGTGATGATGGTGATGATGGTGATAATGGTGATGATAGTGATGATGATGATGGTTAATGTTCTCGAGCAGTGGATGGTCACAATGTAATCACAGCTGATCCACAAACTCAATTAGATGAGAAAAAAACTATTCTTGAGGCTGAAAGGACAATGCAGACAGTGATTGATGTAAGTGGGGAAGACTCAAATAAAAATTCTGGAAAAGCAGATTATGTAAAGCCTCAATATACCTCTTGTAAAGCTGTATTGGAGGAACACCCAGGTTTTGTGGTTCTAGGTTTGGATTATTTAGAGGTAAAGGAAGAATAAGTGAATTTTGCAAGGGTAATCCATCCAGTTAATGCTGGACCAATTGCTGAGAATGTGCATGTGACAGCAGAAAGACCTGGTCCTTCAGTTTCATGATTTTATTTTGACATATTTAAATATGAGTTTCTCCATGTAGTTAGAGAGACAATGAAAGTGGAATTATCTGATGCTCTTTCTCCTTCTCCTGTGAATCTATCTGAGGCTATTATGGATGATTTAACTCAAAGAGTGGTAAGTATTATTATGCTATACATGTGCAATACTGGTGAGATGACTTCCAGGAATATTACCTCTCTGAATCATGTACTCATGGATTTGAGCAGTGGATTAGTTTATCTATCAGGTGAATTTAGATCAACCATCACTAGTATGATAGATGTTTTGAGAAATTTGATAGAACACCTAAATAAATATGATTTGAGAAAATTGAAAGCTGAGATAACTCAGATTGTTTCTCACGAAAGCTCCTCCAAAGTGACCAAGATCACTGGTCATGAGATTAATGCCTTAAAATATGTTATAAAAGAATAATTGGATGTTTTGGACAGAATATGGACTTTGAATCTTTTAAAAAGATAAAAGAAAATAGTGATCATAATCACAAGATGGTGAAGATGTATTTGGATGATGCTACTAAGGCTCAGAAAGAGATCAATGAAAAAGTGGATCATTAGTTTTCTAAAATTTATACCAAGCATGAGTTGAGCCATCATTTTAAATTCTTGGCTTAAAATTTGTGGCTTCCATCAGTCACATAGGATATTAAGGCTAAATTCCCAAATTTTAAGTATTTTACTCCCACTATGGAGAGATTCATGCAAAACATAGATGAGTTTAAGATGTCCATGAAATTTGGTGGTGAAGTAGTTCAGGATTTTCTCAGTCTGCTCAAACCATAACTTTATGTCCAAGAAATGGAAATTATTATTCCTACTGCTGAGCCTCTCAGTCAATCTAGTGTTTCTCTTGGCCATATATCAGTCTCTCAAATATCAATCCAATATTCAGTTAGTCATTCAGTAGTCACCTTCTGGATGATCTTCTACTCAATAATAAGTGACCTTAGCACCCACTATGCTACCAGCCTGAGCTGTGCTACCTCCTCTCTCCATCCGGCCAGATCATACTTCCACCAAACCACCATTTGTTCCATACATTCCTCCCTCTGATAAAGTGAATGCTCCTTTACACCCCAAGAAAAATAAGTGTCTGTTCTTTTTTGATAGGGTGCCTTTTCATTTCTTCTTTTTCTTGTATCTGTTTCTTGTACCTTTTTCAGATGTTATTTTACTGGAATATTTTTCTTTTTCATCCTCTGCTTTCTCCTTTTCTTTTTTATGATCCCAAAGGTGGAGACACGTATAAGTATATATCTAACGGGGAGAATAATGTATATATGAGCAAGGGGTGAACATTATATAAGATCTAAATATGCTTGAAGATATATAAGCTCTAAATAAGCTTTAATATCTCTTTTCATGATATCATCTATATATTCTATTTACATAGGGGGAGCATATTGAATGTTATATCATCTTTCCTCTTCTTTTATGCCATAGATTTGTGATTATCAAGAAGGGGGATATTGTTGAACTCTATGTGCGATAGTTATGTTAATAATCACAAATCGTTGTGTTATATATGTCAATTTAGTCATTTATTCATTTTGTTCTATATGTGTTTATATATGTATAATCATGTCTACATATGATTATCTATGAATGTTTATTGACTACTATTGACCGGGAGGTATTTGGGTTTATATAGACACTCTGTGAGAGTTTTATATTTTTGACTCACCATTAGTTATATTTTTGACTCACCGTTATTTATATTTTTGACTCACCGTTATTTATTTTCTTGAGTCACCAATAGTTAATGGAACGGTCGTACTGAAGACAATAGTAGCACCGATGAGAATGATCACACCAATGAGAATGGTCACACCGATGAGAACGGTCTCACTCATGAGAACGGTCGCACTGATGACAACGGTCGCACCGATGATAATGGTTGCACCGATGACAACGGTCGCACCTATGACAATGGCCGCACCGATCAGAACAGTCGCACCAATGACAACGGTCACACCGATGACAACAGGCAAACCGATGAGAACGGTCGCATCGATGAGAACGGTCGCAGCGATAATGATGGTCGTACCGATGATAAAAGTCGCATCGATGAGAACAGTCTCACTGATGAGAACGGTCTCACCAATGACAATGGTCGCATCGATGAGACAGGTCGCACTGATGCTCATCAAATAATCTACCAAAGCCGATGTTGATCATATGACCTACTGATACCGATCCAAATTCAAATGACCTACCGATACCGATGAAAATTCAAATGACCTGCCGATCTCATAACCCAGCGACAGTCATGAAATTTGTTTGAATTTTTATTAACTCTTATTTAATTCCAATGGTCATATTTTCTTAATTTAATGCACCAAATATTAATTAATGTTGGTTGTTAGATGTCAGGGAACTGTACCTAGTACCTATCAAAAAGAAATCATTATTTTTTCCAGATCTCAAGGAATAAAAAGGAAGATCTATCTACAGTAAAATGAATGACAATGACACGACACAAAAAATATACACAGGGAGAATCACATAAAAAGATGAGGGCATACATGTGTATGAATAAACAAAAAACAAAATAAGAACTTTAAGAACACCTGTGAAAACCAATGAACTTAAAGAAGATCATTCTCCTGGAACAATAAAAAAGTCCAAGTTATTGTGCCTACTGAATATCATATGCACAAAGCTGAATTACTGTAGCAGAGAAGAAAAAAGATGTTATTTTTTATGTCATCCTCACCAGAACGGACTCAAATAACATCCATAACATCCAAACATGTCCAGATCACCACTAAAATCACTCAGAGCATTTTAACTCATTGTCCATTTATTTTCTCTATATTGAATTTTGTTTAACTTTTGAGCAGTGTGTTTGCATCTGTCTATTTATACACACACTGATTCCTGGACTTAACTGAAGGATACTAAATCCTCATATGAATCATTTTTACACTTAATTGTATCCCAATGTGAATTGTGGAAGAGTTCAAGTGTGACCTAGATAGCCTGTGTGCTATTGTTTAGTTTTCCCATGTAGAATTTTAGTAGAGGTCTACGGACCTGAACAGTCTGCATACTTTTGAAAAACCCTCAATCCTGGGTGTGGATCATAGTTTATAAAAACTGTTTGAGAGGTCTAAGTCTCAGCTTGAGACTGAACCACTTGTTTTAAACTATTGTGCTTTTTATCTTGGTTAAAACAACGTTGAATATTCCGCTGCTACGTACTTTAAATACAAATCTATTTGAAAGAAACTATGATAGTTAAACTAGAAAGTGTTTGTATTTATAGTAAACCAGTAGGTTAGTTTCAAAAGCTAATCTAATCTTCAGATTAGATTAATTGAGAAGTAATCAATATCTTGAGAACCTAACGGACCCTTTACTGTATTACAAATTATCTATAGTTTTTCATATTATTTAAATTAAGAGCTTTTAATAGAAATCTTCTTAATAGAAATTTATTGTTGGAACTCAATTCTCCCCCTCTTGAGAATCCACTCCGACCAACATAAAGTTTCCTCCATTTTTGTACAAAAACATCCACCATAGAAGGAAAGAAAGGAAGCCACCATTGAATATTGGAATAACTTATCTAATTTTGAGAAACTATCGAGGCATGGAAAAAATTAAAGGCAAAAAGGGAGAAAAGATAAAGGTGTTACACTAAGAGTATAACATAAGTCGATGGATAATAAGAACAACCCAACATTGATGGATTTAAGTGCCACTGATGGATTATAATCATGAAGATAAATCATTGAGTATCTTTTAGGAGATACTGGAAGGAAGCATGGATTAAATGCCTGAGGACGAAAAATAATTAATCAATTACATAGAAGAAAAGGAATTTTTGAAGAAGATGATGAATAATATTTTTTCATTTTATTTTTCAAAATTGATATATAAACTTCATAGAATATTTAATACTTATAAAAAACTAATTTATAAGTGGGTCCGTTATAATTAATTCGAGAGAATTATGTGATCCATACTATGAAATAAAAATCTATTACTTCTAATATGTATTGGATGAGATATGACTAAAATAATGTGAAAAATGTATTAATTAATTAAAGATATATTACATTACACAGACCATTTTTAGGTATGTAAATTACATTTTTAGAGTTTCATGTTGTCTAATTAAATAATGAAATAATTTTTATATTTCTAACCAAATTATAATCAATGGAATTTTTTTTGAAATTAATTTTATATGATGAAAATAAATAAGATTTACTATTATGGATATTTAGAATATTAAATCTATTGAAAGAACATTGGAAATATAGCACATGTGTTAAAAAATAAATCAAAACATCATTTATTATAATGAAAATAAGATAAATGAGATTTCATTTAAAATGGAAAATTTTGGAATGAATCTAGTATGTATAGTGTCTGTTATATATTTAAAAGTGATGAAAACATCAGACTCATTTATAGCAAAAAAATAATTTGAGATGAAAATTTTCAATCATGTAAGAGATTAAGTGAGAATATTCTAGATAAGGAGTTAGATTACATTTTATTCTAATAAAATAGAGATAAATTTTTTATATTTCATGTAAAAAAATTATAAAATTATGATAACTATAACACATGATATAATTAAAATACATAGAGGTATGGAACTAAAATAAATAATAATAAAAAGATTTTTTATATTGAATAACATAAATTAATTAGTAATCAAAAAAATACATACATTTACATGAATAAAAATTAGGACATCCTATCCACTACAAAATTTATGGATTCTCAAAACGTCATGGCCCTAAATGTTTTAGTAAGAAGGTCATAGTTTTTTCATCATGTGAAAATCCCCTCATCATGGAACCAATTCCTAAAGTACTTTATTATTGGAAAATTTGGGATTTTTCATGGTGATAATGAAAATTTTGAATCTTATTATTCATAATATATATAACAAATATTCCACTAAAGTGGAGGGAAATGGACCATTACTAACAATTTCTCTTAGGACACTTTAACGAATATTATACAATTTACCCCAACTAATCCCTTTAAATAGATAAGTGAAGAATTTGTGATTCAAATCAATCTTATCAAATATATGGTTCCCAATTTTGGTACATATAAAAAAATATCAGGATATCAATCATGACAACAGATCATGAAAGAGTTGAAATGGTTATAAATCTTTAGAAAAAGGTAAAATCTTGACCGATAATTCCTTCATTAGATCCCCTATGCTTCATCATATCCCATCCTCATTAGATAAATCATAATAAAATTTCATGTCACCAGGAGATATTGAAGATTTTTCTTTTCTTTCCCTCATCTCACCTTCAGATAATGAATGAAACTGCACATTGTTTGTTGGGTAAGAGTTAATAACATCTTCTTCAAGATGTCAAAATGTCAGCTCCTCGCAAAACTCTTAAAAAATACTTATCACCTACATACCAAAATGAGGGATGATAAAGATGAAGATGAATAAAAATAGGAATATGATAATAAAGATGAAAGAGGATGTTGAATACGAGGAGGAAATTAATGATTATCCTCCAACATTTTGTGAGGGTGTCTCTAACATAATTAAATAACATAAGAAAAAAAATCTAGTTAGAGAGGTGATCCCATATACCACATTGTATAGCTCAATTATGTATTCTGTGAAATAATAGGTATACAACTCATTGATAAAGATTTATATAGACATGTTTTCCATGAATTAAAACAATTTTAGGGCCTCGATATCTAGGGGCCACGCACACCGTTACTTTTTTAGAAAACAAAAAATGTTAAAAACATGAATCCAAAAGGACATGTCTGACACACATCGCCAAAACAAGGGATAATGTTGAAATGATCACTAGGTAAATCATTATTTTGGAATCCTTGTACCTATTGTGGTTTCCCAAAATAGTATTGATCAAGGAGAATAATTGTAATATTTGAGTTTCTTATGAGACATAAAGAGACATTATATTAAAGAAGACCATTTGGTTCTGTTCACAGAACTATTGATTGATCTGATTGATAGATAAGAATACATTTCCATCCTGGATGGATATTTAGGATATAAAGAAATTCATATGGTCCATGATGTTGAGTAATCCACCAATTACGTATTTCTCAATGGGTTTTATTTTTTATAATGTATTTACCTTTATTTTGAAGAACTCTTGCACAATATTCCAATTTGTTATGTATCTAATATTCAACCCCTTTTAGGGGAGGTCAATTGTTTTATAATTCAATGATATGGTGGTTAAAAATTGTGAATATTTTTAATGTATTGACAATCATAAGACCATCAAAAATAATCTGTGATAATGTAGCTTTAAAATGAAACTAGAGAAATTTAATTCTCGAGTTACCTCAGAAAGGATTTTGGACTAATGAGTATGCCATCAGTGCAATGATGTTGGTCTTGATAATTAAAAGGTTATCCTTGATTCATCACCTACAAGAATAACGAAACATTTTATGGGATTATATGGACTCTATGCCAAAATTTTATTCTTAATGCAAAACATCACTGGAATGTTTTTTACATTCACCAGGTATATATAAAATAGGGTCTCATATTGATTTAATGATGACTATGAGGAAGAAATTGATAGTCACATGAAATATCGTTTAAGTCCACCAGTGATGATAATACATGTTTAGAGGATACCACTCATTATGTAAGTGACATCCTTCAAACATTCATTTGGTTATTTCCTCACTCAAATTAATGACATCCTAAATTAAATTGGCATCTATTATCTATGTCTAATCATGATCGATTAAATGAATCATAATTCAGATATCAGAGGGAGTTGTACGAAATTAATCATTGTGGTTCATATACATAGGAACTACTTATATCAACTTGAAGCATGTTTCCTCTCATAATATCCCACTCAAATACTTTCTCATTTAGCATAAATTGAAATTATTATTGGCATAATGGGAAGTCAACTAGAAGATGTTTCATATCTAGTTCATGCCTTAACAAATATTAAAGGGATAATAATCAGTAAAATTCTTTATAGAACATCCCTCCACAAAAACAATATTGTTCAATACTAAATTATTGGTTTTAGTGATATTCTCTATTCCAGAGGGCCCCTCAATAAAGTAAATTCATTTTTATGGATCATCATGAATCCCAACATGGAATAGACTAGAAGATCCCATTCTCATGAAAGATATGTTCAGTGTCATGCTCATGTCCATAGGAATGGAATTATTACATTACTCTTTCATATTGTCAATGGTATACAAAAACAATGGGGCAGATATCAGGGCCCCATCATATGTATAGAACTATAATTTCACCCAACAATGGAACACTCTAATAAGAATGTTGATATGGAATTTATCATCATGAATATCAATAGTGATTATGCAATTATAAAGGAAGAGTTAGTCCCCAACTTCAATATTTTATAGAAATAATTGATGAATTATACCAGATCAATTATTGACCCAACTCCCATTATGATTAAGGAAGATATATTATATAACAAGGATATAAATATTTTGGATCCATATAAGGATGAAATATTCATCATCAAATATTAACACCGAATGGTTTCACCTTTTCATCATGTTGACATGGTAAGAGAGGTCAATTCCACCCCAAAACCAAATTTTCCTACCACTGGTTAGATGATTCCCAACGTGTAAATCCTACACAAAAGAATAATCTAATCATAAAAAGATATAAAATTGAACATATTGAAATTTAAAATTAACTTTACCTATTTTGATAGCCCAAATCACCAAAAAAAACCGTCTATATATAGGGCTTTGATATAATACTCATCATGAGAATTGACGGAGAATAAACTACTGTTTTCATGAAATAAGTACATATAGGGGCATGTTGTTCTAATAA
The DNA here is from genome assembly GCA_963277665.1 of Viscum album. Lineage (NCBI taxonomy): Eukaryota > Viridiplantae > Streptophyta > Magnoliopsida > Santalales > Viscaceae > Viscum > Viscum album. Next base: position 1,774,999,362 of record OY728152.1, read on the forward strand.
TTCATGGTTATATAATTCCCATTAAATCATCTGGATAGAACTACCCATCCTTTTAATGATAAATAATTCCAAAAAAATATCCACAAAGTGTCAATCCTCTCATGTGCAGACAAACATCACCCATCAACCCCCATAGTTGTAACACACTTCCAAATACTCATAGACATTTTCCTTATAGGGAATTGACGTTTTAAGGCCATATCCTCTAGTTATTTCTGTGTAATCCAAATAGATCCTCATTTCAACCTAATTCGTCTCCAAATAGACTAAATAAAAAACCTTACATGAATTTTTGAAAACAAATATTATCATCATTTTTTATTCGAATATCAACAATAGATATGGTGTCCCTCATAAAATACTGTTAGAAAATGATCCAATTAATATTTGGATGATCTTGAATTTTTTTCATGTGTATAAAATACAATCTAAGGATACATATTTCTATTAAGCAGTGGTTAATAGTTATATATAGGCCTTCAACAAGACATTACAAAAATTAAAAAAAAATATAGTAGTTAAAGATATAAAATTATTGGCATAAAAATATCTTGTATTCCTTGTGGTCTTACCGGATTATATCATACACTTCCATATATGAGACCACATGAACAGTAGTCTATAGGATAGAAGTTTTCCTACCCATTGAGGCCCAATTTCCCTCACTTCTCATTTCCCTCATTGATCAGTTATCCACATAAGTGAAATTCGAAAAAAAAATATACGATGAATTGTATTGAAATCATGAAAAAATAATTCATACTTTGCATCACATGGATTTCCAAAAAAAATTAATAACATTAGATTTTAATATGAATTAATTCCTCTATGGAGATCTAGATAATGAATTTAATAAACTGATGATACCCTGTAAGAAAATGCCAATGATTAAGGAAACGCATTATGGACCATATTTTGTATACAAGTTCCACACTAACAGAGCTTAGTCATTGATCTTGATGGATGGAGTCCTTGTTAAGGACAGTACCAATGAAAAAGGTCTCAAGAAATACTTCATGTAATCATGGCATGCAGTCTTCATCGCATGACCATAAATGGAATGAATTGTGATTTTAGTCATATGACATAAAACTACATAACACTATTATCTGATATATAATACATTAAATTTCATATCCTATTATCCTAGTCACATAGATATTAATTTTTATCAAAATTTCATTTATACATGAAATAAAACATAATAATTCACGTCCTTATTGCATAATTTAAAACTACATAACATTTAATTTCTTACATTAGTGGATCATAATCTTTGGTACTGGTATGTCGCCACCCCTCTGTTCTATAACTATATATGGATTGATTCGCTTCACAATGGGATACATAATGATTCCCAGTCCATATGTATTATGACCAAGGACAATGTAAGGAAAATTATCCCTATATTTCATAAAACATTATCTATATAAGGACGACAAAATTGTAACATTAAATTTTGGTACAATCTTTTGAAAAACACTATTTCTAAATTTGTATATCAATCATATATAGATAATCATATTAAAAACTATGTGTCTATTGGTTTATGTCCACACATGATACATCAGGATTATTAGGTCCCCTAACCTGTATTCCTCCTTAGTAAAAAAAGGAATGGATCATATGTCATTTTCATTTGGTATTCAACCAATGTACATATAGAAGATCGTTATTTTGGCTCCCTCATTAATGATCCTATCATGGAATCAAAATATTACCCTGCCCTATATGTGATCGAGATCTAGGGATTGGGTTTCTAATCCACAACTAATACACATCCAAATGATTCTTTTGGGTTCAAAAAAATCCCATCCACACATCCCAATCCATGTCTTGTGAAGCACAAATCATTCCAAACCACCTGGATACTAGGAATAAGGGCTCCCAAATTCATAGGAAAGAATTGTTTTTACAAATCATCATATGTATCCTATTATGTTTTCAAAATGAGTTCCATCAATTTCCTGTCAACCAAAGGCTCATTATTCCTAAAAAAATAGACCTATTTTTTCAAATTCTATGATGGTATAGTCATAGAATACACATTTCAATCACTACTTCTGTACCCTCCCATATCACATTTCATAATATTAGCACCCCAAATATCACATTAAAAAGTTTCATTAATCAAAACGGATGTGTGTCATGTAATCCTTGGCTCGATAATACATATTTCTATAATCATTCCCAGGTATTAATGTCCATTTCATATGTACTAAAACTATAATTAACTATTGAAACGTACCAAATGATGCTAAAATCTATAGAGAGGTCCTTATCACATCATCCTAAATGGAATGACACATATCACACAATTCAAAAAGGCAAAAAACTATATGAAATCATTTTTAGTATATGAATATATCATGTATTACTACATAATGAATGATGAAAATGATTCCTTAGACAACTAGTTCAAGAAGCCTCAGGTTACAATCATATGAGTCCCCTCATGAGATGAGTACCTAAAATATGGACTTATTATATGTGACAGCATCCCATATTTTCTACATGGTTAACCATCATCCTTATCAAATTAAAATAAATTGTATGGTCAACGTACCTTTCATTCAATGATGAGATACTCCAAGATCTAAAAACATCTTGATTATGACCTCTATGAGATAAGAAGAGAATCACTGATCAAAAATTCTGGTATATCATACAGACCATAAAAACTCCCACATCATTTGTTTTAATCTCATATATGAGGTTAAAGAAACATTTTCATCTTTGTGTATCTCACACATAGAATAGCCCACAAGGTCTTTGAAATTTTGGTATAGGATTACCCCCATGATCTAAATGTATCAGTTCACATTAGGTTTAACCTTTTCCAAGATTAAATATATTAAATGTAACACTAAAATTCATTACATCATAACATTAAACTACCTGGTTGAAGTTTCTTATATAGAGAAAAACAATTCATTTCTTTGGCCTTCTACTATGTAGACCACTATCCTCAGTTGTATCTCCCACCACACATCCATTTATGATCTATGTGTTTCATTATTCTCAGAATTATGATATAATTACAGACACCAATATCCATTTTATTAGAACCAACTACAATATCTATAAAAAACCACACTATTGTTATGTCGGATAAACCCATGAAGGGAATTTTCATTATGAGCACAATGTGTTTACTAAACATAACATTAATAAGATAATTCGTGGAACACATATCATTTATTATTTGTATTTCCACAATATTTTAAAAATATATTATCTCCACACACAATAATTGGACCAGTTTGGGAAATATTTCTCAGAACTATGTGTGTCCTAATTTTAACATTGATGAGATACACAATGACACCTAGATCCTACATCCTAAAAAATTGTAAATTAATAATAAAATTTCCACATCCTTATAAATGGGTATAACCTACACCATGAATATTTTCTCCTTTCTAGGTTGATTTCATCATAAAATTCTTCTTCTATACTCATTCACATCATTATGAAAATCAGTCTCTATGTTTGTGGAATTTGAAAACTACATATGCTATCCCTGATCATCGATAATCACATTTATGATTCTGAAGGTGATTTATCTCTCTTCATAATAAAAACTAGTATTTCTTTCAATAAGTCTCCCCCAACATGGCATATTAACCAGAGTAACATGCAGTCACCAGGTAAATATATTCTATCATGATATGCCCATAAATAATCATGTTGTAATCATGTTTTAAAACATTATATGTGATAATTACCAAAATACTTTTCCCAAAACACATTTCATTTCTAAAATACCCCATATTATAGCTTACATGTTTCATTCAGGATGCGTTAAAAATAATGGAACATTTTTGGGAAGATCACCATGAAATATCAAATCTCTAATCCTTCAATAAAATATAATTAATCTTAAATTAAAACCGTCAATATATTGTAAATTAAATGTAAAATATCATAGTTCCTGTCTGGGTTTCATTATATTTAATGAAAAGATGATTCAACCATTTTCAAGGAGGTTCCTTTCCTTATAGTTTCGATCATCTACCACATCACCCAGAAGATCTACATATGAATTGATTTATGATCAGTAGTGAATTCACAATCCCTCAGTCTAGTTCTAGACATATATAAAGTAAAATTTCTATCTATATATTAGAGTTTTATCAATATATAATCATGGTCAAAAAAACATTATATGGATTTATTTTCATCTAAATGTTATATTTACCAATGCCTAGATCATCCATTATAGGCCATACTGCTACAACAACCAAAACATGTTTCTTCCTCCATTCATAGAAAGTACCCCAATCTCTGTGAGATGTTATAAACATCATCTAAGAACTCTCCTTTATATATCCATGTTTGAAATAGAATTCCACCTTTCTCCTAAATAAATAAAACTTGATAATGTGGTTTATAATCCATGGATATTGCTAACCCATATGATTACTTAATTGTTTGACGCATTCCCTTCAGAACCCACCCTTCATGATCTAATGAAATCATAACCCCAAAATACTCCTTATAAATAAATAATAGATGTTCTAAATTACAAAGGAAAACATTATTCTTACTATGCATAATAATTTTTTGTATGGATTTTAATGAATCCTTTCCTATATGGCATATCAACTAGAGGAACCCTTGTCTTTAATAAAGGGCCATTTAATATCCATAAACACACAAAATTCAAGGTTGGAATCAAATTTTCAATTAAGAACCTTGGTCATTAGGTACAAACACATCCATTATCATTTATTTGTATCAAAAAATTTCATGAATGTTACTTAAAACCTCACATTTGATACATAATGTATGTCAAAATATTCTATGTAGAAAAATACGATGTAGATTCATGACTCCAATAACACAAAGTCAATGTTGTTTTACATTAATCACTTGTTTCATTACACCTACCAGAAATACAAAAATATACCATTTAAAATACCAAAATACTCTATATGATGAAATAATTATAATTTCAACCCTTGGAAAATGTGGATTTTTATCTATCTAGAAATTCACCATTTATGCTCTTGGAAAAAAAAATTAAATGACATAAAACTCATTTGGTCAAAAAAATAAAATGGAGGCCTAATGAAAATATAAGTATTTCATGATTAGTATTTTTTATAATGAAAAGAGAAATAAAAATAGATCAACTAAATAGAATACACAAAAAAATATAGAGTATGTTATGTTACTAAAGAAATAGTCCAGATGATCCCTCTATGAGATATGGTCATGGAAAGAATTAGGATATCCTCTCACATGAGATTCAATTCCTATTCCCAAAACATTATCCTAGAATACGTTAATGTTCCCTATGTATACAATAAAATTAGATTATTTTAATTTCAAATGAATATATTTCTAAGGGGTTAATTTTCAATGGAATTTTAAAATTCATGCCACAAACTTTTCCACACGACTAATGATATTATCCTCACTTGTACACAAAATTTTGAGTTTGTGTAGAAATTTTTCTTAATGTTGAAAAGAGTGTTATATTGATTTTTCAAGTTCAGTAGGAGGTATTACACACTGTGGGATGGATATTCCATAGAAACATTTCCCAATATGATGAAACAATAGTGACAACCTCCATCCAAGAGTAGACCATGGATTATGGAAATTACTGAAAAGGTGTTATCAAATTAAAACCCATTTTATAATCTATTTTGAGAACCTATTTTTATTAATAAAAAAATTTTATAAGATTAATGAACTATATATTTTTTTATTTCATTTTAGAAGCTTTTATTTGAAAAATATTGTATCCCAAAACATCATTCGGTTCAAAAGTAATGGTTTCCCAAATTTGAAAATTTATTATAAAAGAAGTCAATATATAGAAAAATTAGCATCCTTACCCACTATGAAAGACACAAATATCATTCATATCTCATTAACTCAAGCCCCACCTGTGTTCATAGAATCCCAAGGTACAAAACTATACAGATAAAAAATAGTTAAAGTTTCACATGTCTGAGTGATTTTGGAAATCCTCTTGAGAGAACCCCCTTATTCACCCTGGTTCCCAAGAATGACTATAAAAGGACCATTGGGATTCATATTTTTCATTTCATGGAGAAATAGCGACCACATGAATATCTTCCCACTCAATTTTCTAAACCATGTTCTCCAAACCCACATGTAGTTCCTTTAACATAATAAATGAAGGATAATAAGCAATGTTAAATGGATTTAGGTCACATTTGGTCTAGAATATCATGACCCATTATAAGAATTACACTCCCTTGTAAAACATATAATTGGGATGAACCCTTCCATATCTTGAAAAATGATAACTAATCATCGAATCCCACTTGAGGAGATCATTGGATCCTAGAAATATTCCTCACTAAAGTCATGTTGCAAAGGTTATACATCACCCAATGTGATCTCCAGATCACCATGTCTTCAATGTTCGACGATCTCTATGTCCACCAAGGTCCACCCTATGTGAAGAACCTTTTTATCAGTCTATTTTACAATGTGTGAGGCCTTCTAGCTCACGCTTGTCCTCATTTTTTATGATCCAATTTAGTTCACACAAGCCTCACATGGGTGATCCAACCTTTGAACCCTCTTTCATACCAACAATTTTAGTAACCCTTTTTCATTGTATCCCTAATATAAAGATAACCAAGCCAATAAATCCCCCAAATCTCTCAGATATATATGATGAGAGAAAAGTAAACACCATCATGTGCAATCAATTATAAATTTATGTGGTAATGGATGTCCCACATTTATTTTACCTAATAGGTGAGATCCTTATAGTTTTCTTCATTATAAATTCATATGGTTATTTGGATTACAAACATATGGAAAATGACAGGGTCTGGATGTTCATAATAAAATAGGGGATGGGAAAATCAAATCCATGTCTATCCTATAGACTCCCCACTAGGACATCAACATTATATAGTAGTAGACGAGTAGTAACTTTAACACTATGGAGTCCCTCTGGGTTTTATCCCCTATTCAATTTAATGGGGAATTCCAAAACCTTCTATATCCCCTTCCTTTTTCACTAGTGGATGCAGAAGTTCCTTTGAATTTCTAGATCATCCACCTTCTTCTATTTTTCACTGTGAGCATGACTCATGTGTTCTTGGTGGTTATTGGTGAACATGCCATTGGTATGAATAATTTGAATCTTCCACCCTACATTGTTTATTCTCAAAAATGATTCTACAATACAATAAAAGTGTCATATTAAATAAGATAAAAACAATAAAAGGACCACATTATAAAAGAATCATCATTTGGCCTCTTTTATATGTGTAAATACCAACCTACAAAACTATGTGGGATTGGATTCCTATCCAAAAATATTATATTGGAATCTTGACTTAGCTATAAACCCATATTCTCAATAAAAATATCACTTATAGGAAAATATCGCTCTAATGATCAAACCCATAACTCAGATGACCACATTCTTACATGATCCTCCTTATTTAAGGTTTATCGACCCAAATTCTTGATGTAGATTATCTCAGAATTGGGCCATATTCCCAACTAGATTTACCAGTAGGGTCATTTTTTCACACATCCAACACCACCCTATTTTTTGAACCTTCTTTCTTGGCATAACTACAATTTGATGTATAACAGCATGGTATGTTTCTCCTCATATGGACTTAAAGGGTATGACATGTCACCTTAACCAGCACCAAACTAAGGGTGTTATTATTCCATTCATTAGGATATATAAAAAATATCTCTCATATGACTGATAACCACAATAAAATAAATCATGACTTCATGGATGATGATAAATTTTATAGATCTCAATTACATGGAATAAAAATACTATAATAAAAAAAACACCATAAGAATCTAAAATCTATAAATAAAATTATATCATTGATAGAAAACCTTAAATTCATACAAATACACCCATCAATAATGACCTTATGATATATATAGATATTTTTAAATTTAATAAATCATAACTAATATATTGCTAATAATAGTGATATCCATTCTATATTTGGGATATAATAATGAATCCAAGAATATGTGTAAAATCTATAACAGAGTCCCAAAGTAAGAAATTATTCTCCTGAAAATGTTCATTGATTCGAAAATTCCTTCATATCAACCAATATTATTACCTATGTTTTTTTTAAAAAATAATAATCACTATCATCACCTAAAATTAATGTCTTTTAGACAACACACACATGGGAATCAATTGACCTTTATGATGCCACCGATAAGCATCATTAGAAACCACTTAGAATAGAAAAAAGAAATGAAAAAGGTGTATTTAACGTGAAGGGTAAATCCACCACAACCATAAAAAATGGCCATTAAAAATCCATTATAATTTCTGAATGAAAGAAATACATTTTCATATGAAATAATTAAACAAAATTAAATATTGTAAAATATGAAGAAAAATGAAAGTTTTTGACTAAGACGATTACCTCCTAAAGGAAAATATTTCCATTAAATATCTACTTAAGGACCTAAGGGATGGTTTTTTATGTTTCCAAAAACATTTATATGATAAAGAATGATTTTGGATAGAAATATTCTTATTTTTTCATGCAACATGGTTCCATAAGTGTGAATAAGTGTGGGGGGAGAGGCTCTTTTATAAGTGAGATGAGAAAACAAAATATTTAAATATTCAATGTTTAAAACATTATTTTGAAAATTTATTATTAATGTATATACAAAATAAATATATATTAATTTATTGATGTTATATATTGGAAATAAATTGTATTTATACATGTTTTTAGGATATTTGAATAAGTATATATTTGTATTATCTCATGTTAAACCCATTGTCAATTTTGTGGTGGTAACTAATTCTTTTATAACTAATACTGAATAAAAATTAATGTAAACATATTTTAAAAAGATTATATTATCATTATAAATATGAAAACAAATATTACAAAATTCCATTATACATATTTGATGAAATTAATTTAAATATTAACCCCCTAAATGTGACGAAAAACATATTTTTCAAGATGTTTCCTTTTTATTGAATAACATGATCATATATTAATTATTTTAACATGAATAAAAATTATAGGAATTTAAACTAATATATTTATATATTTACACTAAAAACTTACCTGAAATCAACCATTATTTGAAATTATTTATATTAAATAAAATTGAATAACATTTTGCTCTTAAAATTTGTTTCTTTTATCGTGCATTTTTACAAAAAAAATGATATTGTATTCATATCAAGGGGAATGAAAATAGACACATAGTGAATTATAAATATTATATAATGTTATTATAAATAAAATTAATATTATTTAATTTATATAAACACATAATTATCATAGATAGATACCACATCATTTTAGATTAATATTCAGTACATTATAAAATTTAAAAAGTAGTGGTAAATAATAGTTTAGTTGCTTTGGAAACATGATGACATAATATTCTAAATTATTGAAGGATTTTTATCATATACCTAAAATAACATCAACTTTTGTTAAATATAAAATTATACCATACTATAAACAATATTTCATAACTTATTTAACTAAAAAATAATAAAGTGTGAGTTATGATGCTCAGTAAGGGTAAAAAAGGATGCAAAAGAATAAAATGAACATAAGGGTATGAGGATATGAGGTTAACCATTGAAAATCATATCCTATATATCAATGTTAATAAACTACAATCATGGAATAAATATTATTAGTTCATAAAAAATCAATCATAATGTAATAAAAAATATAATCTATGAGATCATAACATTTCCATAAAACATAGATTTGTGGAATACATATAATAAAAAATCATTGGTCAATGATACCCACAACGAAATATAAAATGTTATGATTGGGATAGAGTCTTTTTTTAGTTTTCTCAATATTGGGATATCCACTTTTGAACCCTACTATTCGGTCTTGGGATGAACACCCATGTACCTTATGAGTTCATATAGTATTTATATTTTTACACATAGTTGGATGAAGATATTCCTACTACATATCTCATAATGAAAATAATATGTATTTTTTCGAAAATATGTAAAAAATATCATATCCCATGAAATAAAATTTATTTAAAAAACATTTAATCATATAAAAAGCTTTTTAAAGGAGACAAGTTTCCTAATAATTTAAAAATTTCATCATAGCATGACCCATGAAAAGAAATGGGGTTCATTAGCATATTATCGTGGAATAATGTGTGCAAGTGAAATAATTTTCATAGTTTATTTAAATAATGATCCATCTTAATAATATTTAAAAATGTTTTCTTTGGATCATAACCCAAATATATCTTCATTTATATTAAATGATGTCATTTTATATGGAAAATAATTTGGAATTTAAAAATGGGAAATCATGTTATGGGAATTGATATTTTTTGAAAATTAACATAGTTTTTTAAAATATATATATATAATTTATTAACCTTAAAAGAACTAAAAGAAAATGTAAAAGACATAATAATTATTTCATGAAGAAATTATCATTTTGGAATTAGAAAAAACTTTTTTCAACATAAAATAAATTCAAAATTAAGTTCACATTAAAATTATTTCTTAAATATATAAAAATTGAACAATTAAAAAGGAAAAAATTTTCTATGAAAATAAATTTAAAAACATGTAATGGAATCATGAAAATAATAAAACTTCCATGTTATTATGATGTAATATTAATCCTATGAATATTTAGAAATTAGGAATGTTTTCATTTTTCGTAAATTCTAAAGGTGTATTATTTAGAAAATGTCATAAATATGAAATTAAAACATTCACTGAAAATGTAAAACATGGAAATATTTTATTTAAAAAACAATATTATATTAATAAAATCATTTCAAATCATTTTTAGAAAAAATTTATTTTGGTGAAAAAAAGTATCTGGCCGAATAGAGAAATAATGTTGGATTCTCATAAAACATTTATTTGTTATATTAACTAATAAAGAGGGGAAAATTGATATTATTACATGAAAATATAATGAATAATAATAGTATAATAAAACTCATGGTATATATTTGTATTTGGATCACAATATTTTATCATTGAAAACATGATCATAAAAAATCCCAATAAATGATGAGATTATATAATATAATTATTATCATGTCAGTAACCATGAATAACAGTACCCATAAAAGAATAAAATAAAATAGAACATAAATTATCACATGGATGAATAAATTTAATATATAATATTTTAAATTTTTTATATTTAAACCTATCAAAATAATATAGTTTCATAATATAACGAGTGTCTCAAAGAATGCAAATTTTGTCGAAATTCTCTTACTGATTTTTTATCTTTTGAACCTTAATCCCTATGAAATATATGTAAAAAATGAATTATTAAATTAAAATAATATTTTTTATAATTACGGTAAAATAAATTAATTGTTCTTATATACACCACATAAATAAAATAGGTGGTTACATGGCATGTGTCTCACATTTGGATAAAGTGTGATAGGAATATATTACAATATGTGATGAATCTAATTGTATATGTTCAAAAATATTGTATAATAAATATAATTTTGATATAAATATATTAAATATCCATATTAAAATATAACATACTGTATATGAGAATCATATCACTTGTTATTAGCCTTTTTCAATAATTCAATGTAAAAGTTACACGTAGGGAAATAAGTCTTTTTTCATATACATATATAATGACATGTAATTTTTGTACTCATAATTAATCCATGGATTAATTATTTATATAATTTTAAAAATAAAATTTGAATATAATATAATTATATTATATGTTAAATTATATTAATCCTTGGAATATAGTGATGGAAAATGAAATACACCATCTTTGGAGTCACTAGGTCCTAATTATGCATTAACAATGTTTCAATTTTCTTACCGGATATAAGTAAATAAGGGTAAATTATATATTAAAATTATTGAATAATTTTTATGTAATATGTTTATATATATATATATATCATATTTTTACTGAAACCAACCATCATGCATTCCATATAAATATGAACAAATCACATTTCTTTGTTAGGTGGTAATTCGTCGTACACACGTTAGATGTTATTATATTTCCAAAATATATAAATCATTAATGTATTTGTGACATATTAATTATATTATGATAATATATTAATAAAATTTACATATATAAAATTTAAAAAAATTAATCCATATTTATTAATATCCTTGATATGTGGTAACGGAAAAACGAAAGAATCAATGCACAAAGTAATTGCCCAATTTACACATGAATGATTATTTTGAAACCGATTTGATGGAAGTGGTGAGGTTTGTAGGTCATTAACATAACATAAAAACATAAAAACATATCATTATATTTAACATACATATTTTATTAAATAATCATGATATACAAATAATTCATGGGATTAATAATGAAATAATACAAAGAACAATCTTTTGATGAACATTGCCTATTGTTCATGTATCCTACTAAGGATTACACTGAAATCCTTACTAAATAGATTTATTCCAAAAATAAAGATACTGTTATTTTTTGAGGGATTATACGATATCATTTGAGTATTTAATTATTATAAACAATAAAATATTAATTTGTTAGAAAGAGATAATTGGTAGTGGCCTTTTATAAGTGGGGGAGAGAACACACTTCATATTTTTGAAATTAATTTAGTGCTCTATGTTTTTATATGTAAAAAGAGTCCCAAATTGTTCAAATTCACACCTTATTAATAATACGGTCTAAATATTTTTATATAGTATTTTTTAGAATTTTTTAGGTTTTTTATAGTTATATTTTTAGTTTAAACCCTAATAAACCCTTTTTTAATCTAATAGAAGTAATTATTTTTTAATGAAATCAATATATAATTTGGATAAAAATAAATTTTAACTTGTAAAAAATTATAAATTATCCTAATTCCAAATATTGAATATTTTTTCCAAATTCAATTTACCTAGGTGGATAATTTACTTTACAATTAATAGCACTCGTGTGATGAGGACGCGAGGTTTTAGTGAGAAAATTTTCCAAATATTACAATTTCTTAATAAAAAAATTCTACAATAAATTTTTTCAATTAACCAAAAATAGATTAATAGATTTATTATTTAAATATTTATACATTATATATAATTTAAAATTTAATTTCTCTTTATAAATAAATTAAATTAAAAAGAGGTTTCAATTAAAATTTAGTATTTTACAATATTTATCATAATATAAGACTGATCATATATATCCAAAAATTTAAATTTATCTAAATTTTTATAGTATTAATAATATAATAAATTCTTTTTATCAAACTTAATATGTAAATGTGTCAAAAATTATTTTTTTTATTTCTCAAAAAAATATATAAAAAGTGGGTTTTTTTGAGAAATAGTTTTTATAAAACATATAATGGCTTTATAAAAAATATATATTTTGTCATAAATATTTATACTTATATAAATCCAATATTCATATTATTTGAAATTTAGATATCATTATTCATACTTTTATATTTAACATCTAGGATATAAAAATCATATTTAAATAACTATATAAATAATATATCATGGTTTTGTTAAAACTCAGTGTTGCGTGTAGCATATGATAATCCATTATTATCTTGAGTGAATGATTAACACAGTATTGCAAGTAATGAATTATTTACATGTTATTTCATGTAATGAAACATATCAGGGGAATTTCAATTATTCAAATTAATAATAATTCATAAAAACTCATAATGTTGAATTCTACCCAACTTAAAATTATTTTATCCCTCAAAATTATTCCCTCTTATACAAAAAATGAGGATACTTATACCTCATAATATAATCAAGACCCCCTGTAGATTCCTTAAGTTATATTTTTCATCGAAAATCATTGACTAAGTGATTGTTATTGTTTCGTATTATTTTATCTATTTGATCCATCATCTACACTATTAATTACTCAAAATAAACATGCTTGTCTAACGGTATGAACTCTGGGTTTGGTACATGTAATAGATCAATTATGTTCTTACCTAGGATTGATAAATAGAACACATCATGTTATTTTGATAGGTTTTGTAGAACAACAATGTTATTGGTTACAATTTTAATATGATAAAAAAAATTCAAGGAGACCAATATTCTGAAGGATTAGTTTTCACATATAGCTTCTATAATGAAATTTATGGAAATACCTTGTCACTAACATCCAATTCTATATAACATTAACAATTATCAACACAAAATATCTATCGACATTCAGTAGTACTTATATATTTTTGAATGTCTCTAAACTACACTACCATCTCATCAGCTTTTTCATGTCCCAATATCATTTTTTCTTCAGATTCATTCTAGTATGTATAAAAAAATTAATAAGGGTGAATCTAAATGCATGATTGAATGATATTGTTGTAAGGAAACATAAATAAATGATCGTGTGATCCAAACAACATTTGAAATCCAAGAGACATGATCTTATAAAATCATATAGTGTTTGAATTTTATACATTCTGATAAAACACTACTATATATCAAAATCATTATGAATAATTCATCAACAAATTGATGTAAACATTGGATCCGAATAAAACAAAATTTAATGTGGAACAATGCGCAATATTACTACATACTAAATTTATATTTTGGTGAGTGAATCAATAGTGAAATATTTTCTGATAGCAATGAATTATGATGACTTCATTAGTTTATTGACTTCAACAAATAATTATCTCTACAAAAAAATTAAGAAGATCCAAAAATGATTCATGTAACATTCATTAAATGTACTCAAATTTTAAACGAATTCCTCATCAAATAACATTTTCACTTAAACATATACAAAACCAAATGGTTTTATTGTCATAAATGACTCCCAAAATATACATAATAACTATAAACACCAATCACATAAAACATTTAGAAGTATATTTAAGACTTTTAGATCATTATCAAACAAAAAATTATAAACCCATGATTGAAAATAAATATCTGAAGATAATCATACATGAAGACATATACACATAAAACTTTTAGCTCACCATTTATGAATTATATGCACTTATCTTATATAAGAAAAATTTTATTGGATCATACGGTTCATAATTATACTGATAGAATATGTGATTTAATTATTCAAAAATCCTTTTAGATAATCACATGAATTTTCACTAAATAATGATCAATAGGATTTTCATAGGTCTCATTCATACAAAATCAAACAAGAAATTCCCAACTAAAGAGGGGAGTATATATATTCCCTAATTATCATGGTTCACTTCATCAATTGTAATATAATATGATTTCCCTTTTCTATTCATCATTAATGGATGTTGTTTCTTATCATCTACATTATCGCATGGATTGGTCACATATTATCATAATTACCAAACTATTTTAGTTGAAATACTAATTTTAGGGAGTTGAATTATGTGGGACTATATAATTATTCATGTCATTTGCTAACTTTTTACCGTAACATCTAATTTAATCAACACGATGAACATCCCTTACATTTGTAAAACATTTTATAGCCCCATTATGACAATTACCTATATGTTTCCTCCCACAATACGATCTTATATTAATGTGCATCTTCTAATATACATGGTTCCAAGAGTTTCCTTTCAACTTCATTTTTATATTATTATACAATACAATGATATTGATATGTAACTAAATAATCCATTTACACAATGACAACATATTGAAAAAATATTATAATATATATTTAAAAATCTCAGGGATGAAACCCTTTAGATACATATTTTAAATCCAATGAAGTATCAATCAAAATTAATATTAGGTTTGATGATAATACGAGAAGAATAAATAACAATTATAGAATTATTATTGTGTATGTATCAAAAAAATAACCATTATTTTGCTTTAAATATATGAAATACTTCTCCATACTTGTATGAATAATATGTAGACATTACTTATTGAAAAAATGTTATTAAACTTATCTCAATACATAGAATAAATTTCATCATGATTATTCATATCTATAAAAAGAATCCTCCATTGATTTGCTTCACACATTAAAGGGAAGAAATCCTAAAGGACATCTTCATGTTATCAACATTGGATAAATTAAAAAATCAATTCAGAACTACTAGTCAATTTCATAGTAATGTTATTATCATTTTATCCACTGAAGGATGATGGAAGTTTTCTCATGAATAACTCAAAATAATATTGTTCCCTCTTTTTTAGTAGATAACCATGATTCCTATCATGAGAAAATTTAATGATCTTAGAAACAAGAATTTATTTGAAGATCACATAATATTCCGATTCTCATGAGGAAAATAATATCAACATCCATGAACCTCATCATTAATAAGGTTCCATTGGGTTCCAACAGTTAACATGGAAAAAAATCATAGTATAAGAAATAGTAATCACAGTGGGGAACCACATATTTAAAAAAACACTTATAGGATGTCTAAATCATAAATATTTATTTAATCTATTTCACCATAGGTTTATCTTAGGTCATTCTTTGTCGTGTTTTTTTAAATATTTCATGATGGTTCATGGGGAGTTTTTGAATTTCGAAATCATATACCCATGGAGTGTCACACCTGGTGTGTAGTGAGGCCTATTTTTGTAATCTAGTCCCCAGTAATGTTTACCTAAATAATTTGATTTTGATGGTGTTACCCATAGGTACATAAATTCTAGAGACACATCCACATCTAGTATCTTGATAAGGATATAATTCCCTAGACACAACACACTCTTTACATTTCCAATATTATAGGAAATTTTTTTAATAGATTACTAATTCATAGAATTATCCTTAGAGACATACCTAGACATATCATTAAATAATCTTTAGAGATCTCACTAAAGTATACTTATCCAAGTTTCCAAATTCCAACACAAACTTTCATTTGATTCAAACAATATAGACTCATAATTTTCATATATTCTTATTAATTATATTTAAATGAATTTTTAATGAATTTCATAATTAGATACCCAAGGACTATAATAGTATAGTGCCTTTGGAAAATTGGATATATATTATTCAATTTTGTGAATATTATTCAACATATCGCTTAATGATCATCTAATTTTCTACTCTAATAAAACATACCATATATAAAAATATCCTTTATAACCAAGGGAATGCAAATAAATATATTTTGATATCAAATTGATAATAAGGGTAAATAAGGTAGGTACATATGAATCACATGCATATAAGGGTCTGAGGATATGAGAAATTTTTTGAAAACCACACCCTATATATCAAAGATCAAAAAAGTGATTCATTTCATAAATATTGATAGCTCCAAATACATAAATCGGAAAATAATCACAAACATGATCCATGTGAACATAACATTACCATAATACATTTATTTCCAAAATATACATAACCATATAAAATGATATGTTAAGGCTACCCATTAAGACATTCACAAAATGTTAGGATTGGGAAAACCACTATTGTGCTTAATTAGGGCTTAGTATAACCACCCATGTACAATCATTTTGCTCTTGGGATGACCACCCATGCACCATCCTTTTTGGGATACAATAGATCACCCATGTACCCTCTAAAATCATCGATAATTTATTTTTACCCAATGCATTAGAGGGATAATGTCACGACCCACCCTCGGGGTTCGTGCCGTGACTACCCCAAGCCCGCCTTCCATAGGCCAGGGGCTGGCGACTAGCACCAAGGCGTAAATCCCGGTAAAAAGGGAAGGCATTGCCTTTATAAAGTAAACAAACACCACAGAGTAAGCAAGTGGAAAGTAAACACTAAGCAAAAGCAGAGTACAACTGAAAGTGTGGAAAAGTAAATGGGCCAGTATACAAACCCAAACTGAAATTAAAGTACAACTCGAAAGGAAAAACAGCAACTGAAAAGTAAAAGCCGCTACACCGAGCTGTCCACTGGAAATCCCACCTGAAGGGTGGGTACAGATAGCTCCACTGCTCCACGGGTTCCACCGTCCGCTCCGAGCACGTTCCGCCCTGTGGTCCACCTCCAGGTACCGTCCTGCTCTGCAAGCCTCAGCTAAGATCAACGTTGTCCATCGTCTCCAACCAACACAACGTAGTGCGGGAAAAGCCCATGCAGGGGTGAGTATAAGCTACTCAGTAGGGACCCCGAGACCCCTGAAGGTCTCTCAAATCCACAAAGGATAAACCACGAAGAAAGGTACAATCACGAAGTAACAACCGACACTGCTTAGGTATATGCCCATACATATCCATAAGTCATCAAATTCAAATACGCTCCAACCTCCGAGCCCAAGTACAACTCAGTCCACACAGGAAAGTAAACGTATTCCACACAGGAAAGCAAAATGTAATCCACACAGGATAGCACAACACAATCCACACAGGAAAGCAACAAGATTCAGCTCACACAGGTATACTTCTTCGAAAGACGATAAAGATGATCTCTGATCCATCTAAGTCGTCGGACCCACGAAGGATCGATAGGTAACTTACCCCCGCAAAAGACCCACACAGGATCGGGCCCACATAGGACCTGTAGGCGCTGGTTCACACAGGACCACTGAGCGCAAAGACCCACACAGGATCGGACCCACACAGGATCGGGCCCACACAGGACTTGTAGCACTGATCCACGTAGGATCGCTGAGTGCTGTAGTCGTCATCGTCGAATCCACACAGGATCTCTGTACTGTCGTCGTCGCAGTCACATTAGCTGTAGCAGTAGCAGTAGCAGTCATAGTAGCAGTAGTAGTAGCAGTCACAAAAGGGTAAGTAATGATCTTTTATTCAGTGAAGAGTTTTTACTACTTCATAAAGGTGAAAAGTATTACTTTGATAATGTATACATGGTTTACTTGTTGTTTTGATAAACTAATAGTTTTCCTTCTTTGTGTATCCCTTACTGATATTTTTATGCACATCCCAAGTTTTTCTGAAATGTTTTTCACAAAACATGGGAAAGGTACATGATATGATGATAGTGTCAAGGAAGTGTCAAGAAAGAATCCATGTTTTATTTTAAATATGTTTCCGTTGATGGGAAAAATTAATACTATCTTTTATGTAGCCACATTGCTTAAATGTGGAATGTAATACATGTTTTATGATCTAATTCTATAAAACTCTAAACCTGAAAAGATCTTCAAGGTGTATTCTTGAAATATCTCAAGATTAAGTAATGTTTAAGGTCGGGGCCTTATAGTTGGTATCAAAGGTCGGTTTAGATAACTTTAGGAGTTAGAATTATATTAAATGATTATCCAAAGATATATATTTTTTGAAATGATATAGCATTTGAAGATTACCATGTTGCTTCATCTAAGACATGTTTGTTCATAATGGTTTTCTGCAGAGGAAACAGGTAAGCAGTGTTAGGAAGGCATACAAAAGGAAATAACCTTCCGAATCAGCATCCTGAGATGGTCGGAATTGGAACTGAACAGTTTGTTGCAGTAATGGCGCATTTGACTCAAGCGATAAATGGTGGTGGTATCCATGCACGAGATCACCCAGATCAACCGCAAAGGAACATGGTAGTGGTGGAACATTTCATGAGGCAACATCCCCCATCATTCAGAGGATCATCTGACCCTGTGTTAGCTAAAGGGTGGATTAAAGCACTGGAGAAGATTTTCGATGTCATGGGGTGTTCAGAAAATCAAAAGGTTAGTCTTGCTATTTACCGTTTGGAGGGTGAGGCAGATCAGTGGTGGTCGATGGTTAAAAATATCAGGGACGCTGATGATATTGATGCTCTTGACTGGGATGAATTCAAAGGTATTTTTATTGAGAAATATTTTCCTAAGGCTGTTCGACTTAGGATGGAAAAAAAATTCTTGGAATTGAGGCAAGAGGAAGACTCAATGGCTACCTATGAAGAGAGGTTCACTTGATTGGCAAGGTATGCTCCAAATTTTATCCGAGACCTTGATAGTAAAATCAATCATTTTTACTTAGGATTGAAACCAAAATATCGAAGGGAATTACCTTCTCGTGAGTTTAAAAGTTATTAAACGATTGTCCGATGTGCTGAGAAGGTGGAAATGGAGTTTTCCGATGATCAAGTATTCTATAACAACCAGCAGAAGAAGAGACTGAGGTGGCAGGATAAAGGGAAGAATTCTTCAAAAAATTCTGATGGAAAGAGAACTAAGTTTCCAGTTTGTGATAAATGTGGTAAAAGGCATGCTGGGGAATGTCTTCTGAATTCTGGAAAGTGCTACCGATGTGGTAAGATGGGACATAAGGCTCGTGATTACACTGAAAAAGATCAAGTTGATGGTAAGTCCAAATTTGATTTACAGTTAGTGAAATGTTTTAAGTGCAATGAGATGGGTCACTATGTAAACGAGTGTCCGACAAAGAGCTTGAGTGATGGGAAGCAGTTATACTACAAGCAGAAAGGGGTGGTGAAATCCTTTGCAACTACTTCAGCAGATGTCGGGCCATCAAAGGAAGTTGTATCACATCCTTTGTTTGTTTTTTTTTCAGAATATGCCAGTGTGTTGTTTGATTCAGGGTCTACACATTCTTTCATCTCTGAAAAATTTTCTAGTAAAATGGGAATACCATCTCAATAAATGACTCCTGAACTTGTGGTAAAAACACCTGGGGGAAATGTTGAGGAAAAAAGAATTTATAAGAATCTTCCTATCCTTATCTGTGGAAAGAACCAACTTGCAAACCTTATTGTTCTACCTCTAGTAGAGTTTGATGTTATCCTGGGTATGGATTGGCTTTCTATTTACCATGCTAAGATTGACTGTAGAGCTAAAGAAGTTTCCTTTAAGAAAGACTTTTAGTTTGTGTACAAGAATGAACCCTTACTGTTGATAACATATCAAGAGGCCGAGAAACATGTAAAAGATGGAAATGTATGTTACCTTTCACACATCGTTGAAAATAAAGGAACTGTTCAGATTAATGATGTGCAAGTGGTAAATGAGTATCCTGATGTTTTTTCTGATGAGTTTCCTTGAATAATACTAGATCGGGAAGTTGAGTTTACTGTCAACTTAGTTCCTGATGCTAAGACAATTTCAAAACCCCCTTATCGAATGGCTCAAATTGAACTTTTAGAGTTGAAGGAACAATTGCAAGATTTATTAGAGAAAGGTTTCATTCTACCTAGCACATCACCATGGGGTGCTCCTGTTTTATTTGTTAAAAATAAAAATTGTTCTATGAGACTTTTCATTGATTATAGAGCCTTGAATAACATCACTGTTAAGAACAAATATCTTTTGCCTCATATCGATGATTTGTTTGATCAGATCCAGGGAGCTCCATTTTTTTTAAAGATTGACCTGAGATCGGGGTACCATCAGCTGAAGGTAAAGGAAGCAGATGTTCCGAAGACTGCGTTTCATACAAGATATGGCCATTATGAATTTGTAGTAATGACTTTTGGGATAACCAATGCACCTAATATATTCATGGAATTAATGAATAGAAGTTTCCATGAGTCCTTGGATAAGTTTGTGGTGGTTTTCATTAATGATATTTTGATGTTTTCTAAAAGTAAAGAGGAGCATGAAAGACATTTAAGAGTTATTTTGAAAACCATAAAAGAAAATAAATTGTATGGGAAATTCAGCAAGTGTGAGTTTTGGTTGCAACAGATTTCTTTCCTTGGTCACATTGTTTCTAAAGATGGGATAACCGTTGATCCTGCAAAAACAATGGTTATTGAAGAATGGCCAAGACCCACAAATGTAACAGAGATTCGTAGTTTCCTTGGTTTGGCAGGCTATTACCGAAGGTTTGTTAGAAATTTTCCCGGTTATCTATTCCAATGACTAAGCTAACTTGGAAGGGTGTTAAGTTTATCTGGACAAAAGAATGTGATGATTGTTTTCAGGAGTTGAAAAGAAGAATGGTGAATGCGCCAGTTTTGGCACTACCTTCCAGGAATGGTGAGTTTGTTATCTACAGTGATGCTTCATTGAAAGGACTTGGTTTTTTCCTAATTCAGAATGATCAGGTAATTACTTATGCTTCATGAAAGTTGAAAACTCATGAGTTAAATTACCCTACACATGATTTGGAATTAGCTGTTGTTGTTTTCGCTTTAAAAAGATGGAGGCATCATTTGTATGGAGTAAAGTGTAAAATATATACCGATCACAAAAGTTTAAAGTATATATCCACTCAGAAATAATTGAACAAGAGAAAGAGGAGATGGCTAAAATTAATAAAGTATTATGATTGTACAATTTATTACCATCCGGGAAAAGAAAATAAAGTGGAGGATGCATTGAGTCGAAAAAGTAATGCTTCATTAGCAATGTTGCGTTTGGAACATGATCCTTTGGTTAAGGATTTGATGAAATTTGGCATAGAAGTTGTTGGGGCAGGATGTTCTTCTATTTTGTTTCAGGTATCAGTTAAATATTCTCTATCAGATAGAATCAAGCAAGCATAGAAGCAAGACAGTGAGTTGCAGAAAAAGGTAGAGCTAGTTCAGAAAGGTAAGTTGCCTGAATTCAACATTGATAATGATTGCGTTTTGAGATTTGGGAAGAGATTGTGTGTTCCTTGTGATTCACAGTTGAAGGGAGAGTTGTTATGTGAAGCTCATAGATCTCCATTTTCAGTTCATCCTGGCATTACTAAGATGTACAGAGATCTGCGGGAGTATTACTGGTGGGATGGAATGAAAAGAGATATTGTTGATTTTACTGTGAAGTGTTTGACATGTCAACAGGTTAAAGCAGAGTGGCAGTTATCGAAAGGGATGCTTCATCCTTTACCAGTGCCAGAGTGGAAATGGGAGAATATATCCATGTACTTCATTGTGGGATTGTCGAAGACCCCTCGAGGTAATAATGCAATCTGGGTTATTGTTGATCGCTTGACTAAATCTGCTCATTTCCTTGTTATACGAGATACTTTTTCCCTAGATCAACTTTCCCTTTTGTATCATAAATAGATAGTCAGGTTACATAGAGTTCCTCTCTCCATTGTGTCTGATCGTGATCCCGGTTTACTTTTAACTTTTGGAAAGGCCTTCAGAAGTTGTTGGGTACTGAATTAAATTTTAGTACAACTTTTTATCCGCAATCAGATGGGCAGTCAGAACGAACAGTTCAGACCTTGGAGGATATGCTACGAGCTTGTTCAATGGATTATCAGGGAAGTTGGGACCAACATCTTTCTTTTGTTGAGTTTTCATATAATAACAGTTTTCATTCTAGTATACAGATGGCACCATTTGAGGCATTATATGGGAAGCGGTGTCGAACTCCAGCATTTTGGGATGAAGTGGGTGAAAGGAAGTTGATGGGACCAGAATTGATAGAAGAGTTGGCAGAAAAAGTTTAGTTGATTCAGAAACACATGAAAACAGCTCAGAGTAGGCAGAAGAGTTATGCGGATAACCGGAGGAAGGATCTATCTTTCGATGTAGGTGATCATGTTTTTCTCAAAGTTTCACCGTGGAAAAATGTGATGTGATTTGGTAAGAAAGGAAATCTGAGTCCAAGGCTCATTAGACCATATGAAATTTTGGAGAAAGTTTGATCAGTTTCTTTCCGAGTGGCTTTACCTCCGAGTTTATCTCAGGTACACAATGTTTTTCATGTTTCGATGTTGAGGAAGTATATGCGAGATCCATCTCATGTTTTGAGCCCAGAGGTAGTTCAGTTGGAAGATAATCTCTCTTATGAAGAACAACCAGTCCAGATTCTTGATCGAAGAGAGAAAGTGTTGCTAAATATGGTAATCCACCAGGTAAAGGTTTTGTGGAAAAACCATATGGTTGAAGAGGCAACATGGGAATCGGAAAATGCAATGAGAGATAAGTACCCCCATTTATTTGATAAGTAAATAAATTGCGGGGACGCAATTTTCTAAAGGGGGGAAGGATGTAACATACCAAGTAATTAATTAATAATAGATATTTTTATCTATGTCTATTAGTGAATTAGATAGTGTTTTAGAGGCTTAAAATAAGAATAAATCCAATCTTAAGCATGGAATACATTAATATTTTTAAAAGATTGTTTTACTGCCTTTTGATGGAAAACCATTTTTAAATCTATCTTTTGACAATTTTATAAGCTATGTTTGTAAAAATGAACATATTATTTATTATTGGGACATCAAAATTTACTTTGTGTAAATTTTTGGTATTTTTCTGATAAAGTTCATTTTTTTAATGAATAGTGTAAAATTTTGTATTTTAATTCAAAACCTCTTTTTAATCTAATTTATTTATATGATTAGATTATCTTTTGAATTGGTTTTAAAGTGAAATTAGAAAATATTATTACCATTAAATCCAATAGTGGTCATTGGAATTTATTTCACTTTGAAATCGGACATAAACTAGTGTCAATCATTTGATACTTATTGTTTCAAAAAAACACGCTATTCGCTCTGACAGTGGAAATTAATTATTAAATTAATTTTTGCAACTTATATGTTTTGAATTTTGTAAAATGGACTTCATTTTTGAATTCGGAATATCAAATATAGCTTTGGGTGATGTTTTGGTATATTTATGAAAAACTTCAATTTTTGATGAATAGTGAAACCACTAAGTTGTACTTAAAAAACTAATTTTTCGTTTAAATGAAATTTTACCACCTCTGTGTTTTGAATTTCAAAAATCCGACATAAATGGTTGTCATTAAGAAGTAAAATTTGGTTCAATGGGATTAAAATAATTTTTTGGTGAATAGTAACTTATTATGTTTTTAATCGCGATTAGAGATAATTAGTGTAATTTAAGGTGAAAAAAATGTTGTAATAATATGAAATGAACTTAACATATGTCCTAACATCATTGGGTGTGTCATGGATGACCAAGACAATCCATGGGTCAACTTGGGGACCCCATGGAGCCACTTTAGTTGGAAAATGACATTAATATCATTTTATTTAATGTTAAAATAAAAATGTCACAAACATGAGTTGTTTTACTAAAACAATTTTTACATGGGGTTATAAAATCCAGATTTTTTACTATAAATATTCATTGGAAATCTAAAAATATTTCCTATATCATGATATTTTTTTAATAATTTTTAGACATTAAATAAGTTAAAGTATTTATGACACCATGATGATGCAGTGATTACCTCATTATTTAACGATTTAAATAAAATGGAAAGATAATCTAAAATACAAGATCTACACATGTCCAAAACCTATTGGATGGGTTTATTTCGTACCCTTATCACCTTATCCTCTAAAAACATCAATTTGGGACCATTAAAACCCGAATCTCATTCTATAATAAAGTAATATTTCCTTACATTCCAAGAGTGCCCCTCCTCTCCTCTTATAAAAGGACCCCACCTCTACCACCTTACCCACACTTCCAAATCCTTTGGCTCGGCCAACCTCTACCCATTTTGTCTCTCCACATCCCTCTCTAACTCTTATAAGCCTCACTTTGGGCAGAAGTCTTCCCAAGGAATCCTTTGAGCTCAAACCAAAGGGAGTTACCCGATTTTAAGGTAATGTCTTCACTTGAGTCCTTTTGTTTTATTTTGCTTCTCTAACCCCCTAAACTCTTTTTATTCATTTCGTTTGTAACAACTACAGTATCTTCAATATACTATGATGTTTTTATGAGAATCATTGGAGCTAAACTTACACACATCTACATCTTATGGTTAAAGATCATATTGTTTCTGTGGTTGGTGAATTTCTACCTCATGAAACGATGATTGTTCAATCTTCTTTTAAACCCATTTAATGGTGGCCATTAAGATGTAACTATATTTATATATGATATATATTATTTTTATGTTTTCCTTATGCTTCTGTATTTTTCATTTGTGGTATACCTTTATGGTTTCCATTGTGGGTAAACACGATAATTTCATTTTAGGAAGTGCGGACTACTGCCCCCTCAAAGTGATTTGATTCGTTAATGCCACATGTGGGACATATAAAGGATGTATTTAAAGTTATTAAATATGATGTTATACTAGAATTATAATATACCTTTTTATCATTATTATTTAATTCCATTAAAGTATAAGATAGAAATTAAAGTAGTGTTCATGCATACGTACGTCTTACCGTCTCCATGAACGGTGCATTTCATTTCTTATCCCCAAATGTAATGTACTATTATAAGTACATATATATAATGGATATATATGATGTATGTTACATATAAATGATTATTTTAATTCTGTAATTAAAATATACATACCTCTCATTTAGTTTTAATTCCATTAATATGACATAGAAATGAAAGTAGCGTTCATGCGTACGTACGGCTTACCGTCTCCATGAACGGTGCATTTCATTTCATAACTCTAAATGATTATGTGATATTATAAATACCTGTATATTCTAGATATATATGATATATATGATATCCAAATCAGGAATTTCATTCTGGATATAAAGAACCTTTGACCACATGAACAACATGTAATTGTAAGAAGTCCACTTTCAACTTAAGAACCAAATATCGATAAAACAAACATTATTAACTTAAATGATTACATAATGTTTATAACATGGAAATAAGTGATATAAAAGGTATAATGAACTTGAAAAATTTTCTTAAGCAAGTAGAAATTAACTCAAGTTTATTATTCAGGACGTTAAAGAACGATCGAGTCAAGTCGGACCCGAGGTAGGGGACTTCGTCTCAATATCCGTTCATTGAGGAATATTTCGTTTTATACACAACAATATTTTATATAGTGTATAAACCCCTTTGAATTTTACTTTTATACAAAAGGAATATTTTTCTACGAATCCTTTTACTAAATGAAAAAAAGGAATGTTTCTTTTAACATACGCGGTGACAACGACCTTTTCCGCCGCCGCGAGTATTTTTTGGTCTTTGGCTTCCTAAAAAAGTCATGATGTTTTTAAAATGAAATAAATACCATATACTCTTTTATGTATTTTGGTATTGAAAATGGTTTTTATAATGGATTTGTTATGTCAATATATTTGAGTGATATATTGTGATCAAAGTGTGGAAATGTTTTCTTTCCATTATGTTTGTTTTATGTCTTATGATTTTATAATGGTACTTGGACATTTGACAGGTGGTTACATGATAAACCATATGACGGGTGGTGACATGAATACTAGGACGGGTGGCTACATTATAACCTCCAATGCATTGGGTATGGAAGTCGGCCGTATGGC
Source organism: Viscum album (assembly GCA_963277665.1). Lineage (NCBI taxonomy): Eukaryota > Viridiplantae > Streptophyta > Magnoliopsida > Santalales > Viscaceae > Viscum > Viscum album. The sequence continues at coordinate 1,775,026,414 of OY728152.1, forward strand.
TTTTCCATTAAGTATGTGTGGAAGTCGGCCGTAAGTTTATTCCATTTAAGTATGTTTATGTCCCAAGTTACCTTTATATGTTATGTGTTCTTTATATGGGTTTTATGGTAATATTTTGGTTACAAAAGGGTAAGTAATGATCTCTTATTCAGTAAAGAGTTGTTACTACTTCATAAAGGTGAAAAGTATTACTTTGATAAAGTATACATGGTTTACTTGTTGTTTTGATAAACTAATAGTTTTCCTTCTTTGTGTATCCCTTACTGAGCTTTCTATGCTCATCCTAAGTTTTTTTTAAATGTTTTTCACAGGACAAGGGAAAGGTACATGATATCATGATAGTTTCAAGAAAAAATCCATGTTTTATTTTAAATATGTTTCCGTTGATGGGAAAAATTAATACTATCTTTTATGTAACCACCTTGCTTGAATGTGGAATGTAATACATGTTTTATGATCTAATTATCTAAAACTATAAACCAGAAAAGATCCTCAAGGTGTATTCTTGAAATATCTCAGGATTAAGTAATGTTTAAGGTCGGGTCCTTATAGGATTAATTATTTTACATTTTGCGGACGAAAGATTATCTGTTTATGAAATTTATGTTTAATATTGTATTTTATTTTAATTTTTTTAGTTAGGATAAATGCATTATTAAATTTATTGAATGTGTGGTTTATCATAGATATAACCAAGTTATGAAAAATATACTCAGAAAATATGCCATTATATTTAATTTTAATAGGTTCACTATATTATGAAATTTAATTAATTTCGGTGAATGGAAATATTTTTATCTTAGAAGTTATTTTTTTAAAGAATGAAGGTAGATTTGTATTTTTGAAGAATGGAGGATTTATTTTGGATTTATGGTGATTTAGGATATATACGGAAAAAATAGAAAATTTTAGAATCTATATGATTATGTATATCAAGTTCTGGTAGATGAAATTTTAGGTAATTAATGTTATTTGGATATAAATTGTTAATATTTCTGGGAAGAACATCTGATAATATCTTTTGAATTTTTTAGTTTTCAACTTAGTTAGAAGTACTTTTCAAGAGTATTATGTTTTGTAAAAAAATGGATTTATTTAATTTTAAAATTGAGTGTTAATTTTGAATTTTCTTATATTATTGTATTACATCCTCATATTAATGACTACTAATAATTGTTTTTATTTTATAATGTGCTAACCATTTTAGTTTTAGATGGTGGAATAACATTTCATCATTTTATGGATCTCATTGTATACAATTTCATATAATTTTGTTAGGAATAAAAAAAATTTAGATCATGAGCATTAACAACTAGTAATAAAATTTTGTATATATGATGGGATGAAAATTTGTATGAAATTAATTTCATATCATCCATCGCAATGGTAAAGGAATTTTGGAATGTCAAAAAAACTAAAGACATATCTATTGTGTAACATGTGGAATGTAACACAAACATACAAATTTAAGCTTTTAAAAAACACATATTCAAGAACAATTATTAAAGAGAAAAATTTACAGTAGTATTCTTTATCAAAACCTAGAAGTTTATGTTAATGAGAAAATTAAAATATGATTATAATACAATGTTATAATATGTTTAGAATAGAATAAATTAAATTAAGAGGACATGATTTTCTTATATAGGGGATAATATAAAAAAAATTAATTGATAAAATAATTTAAAAATAACACAACATTTGATTTTGTGTAGAACACGAAACACTGAGCATAAACAAACCCCGCAATCATATTTTTCAAATATGACCGTTATTACCAATAAATTGAATTTATGGTTACGAATAATAGACAAAAATTATGAAATATATATATATAATGTTCATAAAAATTAAAATTTCTTTTTCTTTTCCTACATAATAATTAAATGTATTTTAGTATGTTCTATTTATGCTTCAAATATATGTTTTCTTCAAAACATGTTTCTAATTACCTTTGTAATGTCCTTCACCCATGTAGCCTATATATGATTCCATAGATTAATAAATTCGTATATTTAAAAGAAATTAATCCCAAAAAACAAAAACGTTTCATGGATTTGTACCTCCAGAAACATAGATAATATTTATAATATAACTTGAAATGAAATACGTCATAGTTACTCCTATTAAAACAATCATAATATCCTTGATTAACCCTAAAAGTCATTCAAAATATAAATTGTAGAATCCTAGGGATGAATAAATCATACGAAAGGGGTTATCTGAGATTCATAGTAAGGGTAATCAATACATTAGAATCTATCATACACATAAAAAATAAGATAAATTGAATAATAAAAACACATTCCAATGAAACGTTATCTTGATTATAATATAGTCAGAATAAAATATAAATAAATTATCCAACATAAATAATCATATAAAACATAATAATGAATATTAAAATATTTGATGAAAAAAATTATTTATTAATTATTTATATCATTATGAGGGAATGAAAAATGGTATACATCTGAAATAGACCATTGAGGCCTCAACCATGACATCTAAAAATAAATGGGTAAGGCATCATCAAAACACATATCTACTTTCTATCATTATACCAAGATAGAAATCGAGGAAATATATTTATACCATCCTATCATTTAATATGTCCAATGAATTTTTCATATGAATGTGGTGAAACATAAACACTATATACATATGATATGTAAATATCTATCGCAATCAGAAAACATAATCAATAACAATTGTATTCAACATGGTGAATGTTATCAAGGATACACACACATAGTAAAACTGATTATAAAACATTTTATAAAATATTATAGATTATATCCCAGAATATTAGAAATAATTAAGCATAATATTCAACAACTGGTGTGAAAACACATAAAAATCGTTAATAAATTCTGTACTAAAAGACCCTTTTTAATTTTCAAAGAAGAGTTAATTTTATAAATAACATGAATTTTAATAAAATTAAAATTTTAATATGTATATCCTATTAAATAAAAGGAAATTAAAAGTAAATTCTGTTTTTAGAACATATAATGTGAAACTAGGGTGAAAAGAAGCAATAATAATTTTAACCAAAAATTAGAAATGTGAAACTTCTGTGTGGTTTAAGTGAAAATATATCATTCTTTATTATAGAAATAAAGCTTAATTATTTAAATGAAACTAGAAATAATATTCATTATATATTCAGGATAAAATGATTAACTTTAGAAAAAACATATTATAGACGGAATTTGAAAATTGGTATGAAATTAAGAATATCCCTTAAACTGGGAATGCTTATCATGATGAATTGAGGAGGGAATATTATATAATGTGTATTATTTAATAAAAAAAATATGATATGATATGGATATTTGATATTGGAAAATATAAATATAAATTATAATATTTATAAAAAATAATGTTGAATTATAGGTGTGGAAAATTGAGAGATAACACCACCTGAATGAGATTAGATGTTCAAGGGGAATCCCTTGGCTTTTTTATGAATGCCTTATCCAAATTTACATAACAGATTGGTTAATGAAATTAATTCAACTAATTAATTAATTTAGAACCATGTATACATTTATTTAATTTTACATAAATTTATTAGTTTCATTTATGAATTTTTAATGGGTTATAGGATTGAATTGTGTCATTTGGAAGTGATTGTTTCCTTGTTGTTCATGATAGGTTCACTTCTATACATGTCCAATAGATCATGTGAGATGGGATAGATAACAATATTTTAAGTTATACATTATTAATGAAAATAAATAATTCTTTATAGTGTTATATTTATTTCTCACAATATATGAGGACGATTTATTAGAGAGAACATTAATAATAATTGTTTAGATTATTTTGTTTTTTTTCAGTCATCACAAAATAGTTTTGTATTATTATTTAATATCATGTATATATAATCATTCTATAAAATTAAATAAATAATAATATGTATAATAAAATAATTCTTCAACATTCTTAGGTTTTTATAAATCAACTAGAATTATTTAATGGAAAATGAAGTTGGATCATTTATGATGGAGGAAAATCAAAACATCATGGATGATGTTTGCATTCATAGTGTCGAAGTGGGGAGGAGAAAGAGTTTGATGATGGATCATGCAATAAAATAATAAATTACAAGTATATAGATGTTATAGAGGTTATATTGTATGTTGATATTGAATATGTTAACATTGAATAAGCTTAAATGAAAAAAATTGAACGAAAACAGATTCACATCTTGAATTATTCTACTTGAGAACCTCCATAAATAAAACTCTAACACTATTTTGGAGAGACCAAAATGACCAGAACGTTGAGAATATGTTTGGTTGATGAAATGAATGAATATAAGAAATATTAAATTCAAATTAAGTGTTAGGATAAGAGCTGATGAGGGGTGTTGATTATAGTGGAGTCAAATGGTTTTTTTGGAATATTTTATTCATATATCTATTATTTGGGGTCAAGATTATTAACAGATGCAGATTTAGTACTAAATATTTCAAAATAATGAATTATTGGTATATATTATGGCCTTACATCAGTAATATATAATCCATTTCTCAATAATTCATGTATTTATCTAATATTGTAAATTACCATATTTTATTATTCACCAAAAAATCATCTTTTTCAAAAAAAACAAAAAAAATCATGGATAACATTTTTTTGACATGGAAAATTCAAAAATTATATGCATTTTATTAATGTAAATTTTTAATTATGATAACTATAATTTTTAAATAAAATTTCCATTTAATAAAAAAATCCCAACTTTAATATTATAACTATTCTTTTGACAGTTCTAAAACATTATTAAGGTCTTAAAAAGTTTCCATATATTCATGTGAAAAAAAAATTATTTATGAATCTATTTTATTAAAATAATATATCTTTTAAAAAATTAATTAATTAAAAAATTTTAAATAAAAATTTATGTTTTTCAAAAATACTAACTGTTAAATTTACATATTAATATCATTTAATTAATTATACTATGATAAAATTATATTATAATTTTAATAATAAGACTCCAAAATTTTATTTATACATTCAAATAAATGTTAACTGTCAATAAGATGCATAATGTCATCCAATTTCCATGTAGTAATAGGCCGAGGATTCATGACTCCTCTATGATGTTGTGTTGTAGTATTAACCTGTTGACAAACCAAACATCTTGATACAAAATCATCAATTTCATGCATCCTTTTTCCCACTAGAAATGTACCATAAAATCTCCAAACATCATAGTGCTACGATGGTGTATCAAAAAATTAAAGATATTGGCATCATCTAATAACTCCTTATTTTCTCATGTATAGATAGAACACAAAGTCTCTTCAAAAAAATTAAAATTACATCCTCATACACAACATTTTTAAATGTATCAACACTCATATATTTAATTTTCCTTTGAAATTATTCATCATGATACTGATAAATTTTAATACATCCAAATAAATATGGATGAGAAACCAATTAAAAAATTAATGATGTTTCTCCTCCCTTGATAATAACAATACACATCTTTTCTATAACCATGAACACCAAATCCTTGTTAATACCCATGTTTTTATATGACTATGATCTTTCCTTCTCAATACATCTTCAACCTTATTCGACTTCCTTAGGTGGTAGTGTAATGAAAAATCATAGTACATTTGTAGCTCAATCCATCTCCTTTTCCTCATGTTGAGTTATTTTTGTGGGATAATATATATTATGTTCTTTTGATCTTTATATATCTCACATATTTCCCCATAGAGATATGGTATCCATATTTTTAGGGAAATTATTCAGTCTAATAAATCGTGATCATGAGTTGGGTGGTTCTATTCATGAGTTTTTATCTTCCTTAATGTATATGAAAAAACTCTATCTTCTATATAATAAAACAATTAAATCATTTTTTGATGTATAAATATAAAGTAATAAATAATTTCATAATGGTAGATTCAATAGTAATGAATTAAATAATCATATCTCTAATTCATAAAAAAGTTATTCACATTTTATATACATATAAATGAATCCCCATTCAAGTAATCTTGGGTAACTAGTTAGCTAATCTAGAAATATTATCAATTAAAAACTAATAGTGACATGTTATGCAAATGAAACTATATATATTAGTTATGTTTGTTGGTTTTGGCCCTTTTGGAATAGCCATTGTCATCACAAGATCTAATATGATTCCTTCCTTAGAGAAAATGAGGCCATGAAAAGAAAATTTGTGAAGCCATAACTCAGAAATTATAAACATCCTATATAACTATATTATATTAAGAGCCACCACAATAATCTACAAGTGGTTTCCATAGTCCTCATTTATTTTGGAGTATATCAAGATATCATAAATAAATACCAAAATAAAAGAATCATGATATTCTGTGAACACTTAGTTCATTAGATCCATAAAATTTAAGGCTGCATTAGTCAGACCAAATAGATATATGGTAAACCCGTAATGACCATACCTACTTCGGAATGAGATATTTTGAATATATTAATTACTCATATACAATTAATGATATCCATAAAAATGCCAATCATCAAAAAAAATTATCTATGTGAATTTAATAAAATAATGATTTATTATGAAGAAGTTGATACCTATTAATTATAAAAATATGATTTATTTTCAGTAGTTAATGCACAACCTCATTGATCTACAATTCTTCTTAATAAAGAAAACATGGGATCCTAATCAAAATATAATATGGAGAATAAACCAATTACTACTCAACTCCTCTAGTTGTTTATTCATCTCTAGTAATTCCTCATAGTCAATTTTTCATTGAGTCTTTGATATTGTCCTTGAAATATGGATTAAGTTAGTAGAAAACTCTACAACACATATGGTGGTTGTCCAGGTATATCCTTCCGAATATACATCATTGTATTCTTGTAAAATAGATACATCCTCAATTTGAAAAATTCTTCTCCCACCCATATAAAATTTTTTCTCTTACTAACTAATAATTAATTTTAGTATAGTTATTAGGGTTGGACATAGATATGAATTAGATGTTGAGGGTTACAGTATGATGAAATGGGATTTTACTTCTTCAAGATCGAATATAATTATCATTTTATTTACATATGTTTTCACCTCCTATATTTAATGAAATGTTATCAAAAAGATTATAGAAATTCAATCATATATATGGTGACCTGGTCATAAAACTAAAAGAATTATATGTGTCATAATAGGGAATGGTTGAACCATATATGTTACAGTTAGACTTCCCTTTGTAGTTTTGAATGAAAACTCCATTAATAAATCAAATGGGAAATGAATACCATTCATTAAAAACATATAAGATATAAAATAATGAGAAGATACAAAATCAGATAAATTAGTGGATATGTTTGAGGAAATGATTAACGTACCTATACGTATATGGTTAGGAACTTCAAACTCATTATTTTTGATCACATAAGCATTACTATGCTCCTATTTCCTTTTTTGAGGCAAGTTTCGTTAACGCTTTGGGAAATAATTGACAAAGTGTCCCATCTTTGAACCACTATAACATTATACATTGGTAGATTCTTTCTATTAGTTTCATCCATGATCATGTTGGCCTTTATCACCACGCCTATAAAAAACTAATTTCAATTTTTAGTAGGCTCCATGTTATTTTATTCCATAAGTATCACTAATTTGAAAATTCATATTTTTATTCTTCTATTTATCTATTATTTTTATCTTACACCGTCTAATTGTCATTATTTCCTTAAATGTTATAATAACTATAGAATTAATTTATTTTTTGGTGGCACATGGGAATGTATCTTTATGTGATGATTAATTTTTCTTTGTAATGCATATGAAATTTACAACATGACTTGCTGACCTTGTAATGTAGGATTCACACAAAGAGGTTTTCTCATCCTCTTTTGTCTCAGATTTAAGAATTGTCTCTCCATATCCACCCAATGTTCATATGGAAAATAGTTTTCCATAAAATTCCATTAAATCCATTCATTCCAAAAAAAAATTCTTCTTCCTACTTCGTGTTTTGAATCAATGACTATAATTGATCTGCATCTCCAATGATATGGTAAATTTCATTTATAACAATCCCCATTTTATTACATCTAAAAGAAAGAAATATATTCTCCAAGGAACATATCAAATTTTCAACTATATATGGGTTTACTGTCCCATTAAATGATGGAGGATGATGTAAAATATAAATGTATAATATTTTTACACCACAATGTACATCATGATTCTCTACACACGTAAGGATATTTTTCATAACCTAAACAATTGTCTTAATATAGTTATATGTTTCTCATCTCAATATCAAACAAAATTATCTTGGATAGGATATAAATCCCAACATGTAAAATGTATGTGGATATGGTTTCCATTAGATCCACTATGAACCATTTCTAATAAAGTGAATATGAAAAATTATGTTATGAATCATAATGCATAATTTTGATCATGAGACACACATAACATAAATTTAAAAATTAGGCATAGAAAATCTCATAATCTCCAAAATATTATCCTTAGGGGAAATATTTACTTTTAAATCCTTCATAATGGTTTGTATTGAAAATATGAATTACCCAAAGAATATCTCTTTAGAGTGTCAATCCAAGTGTGTAATTGGGACCGTTGTCTTGAAGTAGGATACACAGAGTTCAGCCCGACACACCTTGTTGAAGTTGTTAAGCAATGGTATATATGATCCAGAACCACATCCACCTAAACTATTTAGATAGGGATATATTTCTAAGAATGCCCACATAATATTAACCCTAACAACATTCAAGGATGTTCTTTTATTCTTTTCCTCATAACTAATCACAGGTTTGTGATCCCCTAAAATATGATTTTAAAATCTATCAACTAATTATTCTACTAATCTTTCTCTGATACCAACTTTATTGTTTCCAACCACAATATCCCATTTATGATGAATTACATTAATAAATGGTTATATATAAAATATTTGAAACCCTAATGGTCCAAATATTTTAGTATATTTGGAAAACCAGATAAATACATTATTTTTACATTACAACTTCAACTGATATAAAATATAATAACCACAATTTAGTCCCTCATAATATAATATATTATCATCTTAATTCATTCATAATATACATCTTCGAATCTTGAAGAAATATAAAAAATAAGAAAGGGGTGTTATTAGATGATAAGTAGTGGTCATCAATATAGTGGAAGATAGTCGAATGATAAAAAACAAGGTAATGTGAATGACCAAAAGACATGCCAATTAACCATAATCACCAGTATAAAATGGAAGGAATAAAATAATATTAATTAATGATATATAAATAATAAAATTAAAATGATCTATTTATATTAAACTAGTAATATAACCACATGGTTTAACTATTACTAATATCATAATTGGATGATGTATAATGTGAAACATCTAAAATATACGGTCCTTGCCTAACCCATTTCATTTCAAAATAAATAGTTAAGGCCTCATCCAAAACCATATCTATTTTGTCTCATTAGAACTACAGATACATATAGAGGCTATAGAGATCCCCTCCCAAGCTTTACTAAATTCAATTGCGTTCGTATATCTATGGGGTGAAAATTAAACAACATACACATAGTTTATTTAAATAACATACACCAATCAGTTGACATAATCACTAATAATTCTAAGTAATATTGTGAATAGTATCAAGATATCACATCCAAGGTAAAATTGATCATAAAACATGTAATAAATATATGGTATAGGATTTCATAAAATACCAATTCCAATTAAGCATATGATTCAACAAATGGTGTGGAATAGATTGAAATCATTGATATATTCTTAAGAGAAATAACATTTTTTACTTTAGAAAGAAAACTTATTTTGGAAAAATCATTTGAATTTATCATAAAATCATATTTTAAATATGTATATACAGTAAAATAAAATATTATTACAATGAAAATATTTTATAGCAAAAATGACTATCAAATTATGTGAAAACAAGTTAATAGAGTGTTGGAGAAACATTAGAAGTGTGCCACTTCCATGTAGTTTAAGAGAAAATATAAGAGTCTTTAAAGTAGAAAAAGAATATTTTTTACCTAAAATAAAAAATATATAATTTTAATGTTTAAAATTATTTATTTTAGAAGAGAATATTATAGAGTAAACAAGAAAATTAGTATGAGACTAGGATGTTCACTTTAATAGAGCTTGCTTATCGGGATGAATTGTAAAGGGAACCTTATAAAATGTGTACTATCCCAAAAAATAATGATGAGATAATATGAATATATGAGTTTAGAAATTATAAAGAATGAATAATATTTACATAAAAATAATAAATAATTACATTTGGGTAAAGAGGGATACAACATAACCCGAATAGAAAATTGAGGTTCTGGATTAAACTGTTACCTTATATTCAAATGCGAGATGCACTTTCACATAATATCCTGGATAAAAAATTAAAATCATTTATTAGTTAATTCCTAGAAATTTATAAATTTATTTGATTTGAATTAATTTTATTATGTTAACATGTATGATCCCATGTAAATGAATAATAAGACATATTTCATATTTATTAATATTTGTGAATTAAATATTAATTTTACTTTAAATGGGTTTCTATGTTCGATAACGTACTCGATACGCAACAATGAGTTTCTTTGAAATATTATGTTGCACACTAATAATATAATATTATTATTTTAAATGTTATTTAACACCTTGTGATTTTATTGGAGGGAATGAAATAAAATAACTACAAAATTTTTATACAAGTTTGTTAAATGTATTTACATTTATCCAATAAAAATTTAAAGGCTTAAAATACGAATGAATCTAATTTTAAGCATAATTTACATTAAAAGGACGATTTACCACCTTTTAATGGAGAAACCTCTTTATATATAGTTTTTATCACTTTAATACATTATAATTTGCCAAAAATATTCCTTCTTGAGAATTGGGACATCAAATTTTACTTTGGGTAATTTTTTTGTATTTTTCTGATAAAGTTCATTTTTTAATTAAGAATGAAAATATTGTACTGCAATTCAAAATTTCCTTTTAATCTAATTTATTTATATGGATAGATTATCTTATTAATTTGTTTTAAAGTGTAATTAGAATATATTTTTACCATTTAATCCAATGTTGGTCATTGGAATTAATTTCACTTTGAAATTGGATATAAACAAGTGTCAATCTTTTGATAGTTATTGTTTCTTAAAAACACACTAATTGTTTTAACAATGGTATTTAATTTTAAATTAATTAATGACCCTTTTATGATTATAATTTTTTAGAATAGACATTATCATTTAATTCGGAAAATCAAATATTGATTGGGCTGATTTTTTGGTATTTTTCATAAAAACGTCAATTTTTTATGAATAGTGAAACCACTTAGTAGTAGTAAAAAAATGACATTTTCATTTAAATGAAAATTTACCACTTGTGTGAATTAAATTTCAAAAATCCGACATACATGGTTGTTATCAAGAAGTAAAATTTGGTTCCTTAAGATGAAAATAATTTTTGGTGAATAGTAACTTTTGACTTTTATTTGTCGCGGTTAAAGGTAAATAGGGTAATTCAAGGTTAAAAAAATATTATATTAATTCAAAATTGTCTTAACACTTGTCCTAACCTTATTGTTTAAGTACTGTCCGACCATGGGCATCTTTGGGTCTATTTTGGGACCCCATGGAGCCACTTATGAAAGATAATGACACTTTAGATTAATTAATTTAATGTAAAGACAAAATTTCCAATTACAAAATTCTTTTAGTAAAATAATTTTTATATGTTGTTATATAAGTCATATTTTCGACTATAAATATTCATTGGAATTATAAAAATATTTCCTACATTAGTTTATTTTTTTAATAATTTTTAGACATCTAATAAATTAAATTATTTATGACACAATAATGATGTAGTATTTACCTCATTAATAAATGATTTAAATAAATAAGATTATAATGATTAAAATATTATCCAAAACATGTCCAATTCTGATTGTATAGTTTTCGTTCGACCATGAATCATCTTATATTCGACTATAATGATTTTTTTACCTTTAGAAACCGAATATCATTATATAATAAAATAATGTTGTCATGCTTTCCTAAAGAGCCCCTCCTTTCTGTTATAAAAGGATACCACTTCTAACCAATTACTCACACCTCCCAAGCCATTTTCCTCGTCCAAAATCTTCTTAATTAAGCTCCCTACATCCCTATCCTCCTCTTAGAATCCATAACTTAGGCAGAAGGAACTTCAAGAAGACCTTTGATTCAAACCAATGAGAGTTACCCAAATTTAAGGTAACAGTTTATCTTAAATTGTTTTCTTTTATTTTACTTCTCCAACCCCTAAGTAATTTTTATTCCTTTCTTCTGTAACAACACCAGTATCCTCAATATAATATTATGTTTTTATAATAATAATTCGAACAACAGTTACATTCACCTCCATCTAATGGATGAAGAACATAATGTTTCTGTGGAAGGCAAACTAAGGCCTCACGAAACGATGATTGTTCAATTAAATATCACCGCCTCTCATTATGGCCATTATGATGGAACAATATTTATATATGATATATATTATGATTATGATTTCCTTATTCTTATGTACTTAAAATTTATAGTAGGCCTTTATGGTTTCCATAGTGGGTAAATATGATAATCTCATTTGAGGAAGTGCGGACTACCTCCCCCTCAAAGTGATTTGATTCATTAATGACTTATGTGGGATGTATAAAGGATAAAGTTAATGATATTATATATGATATTATACTGGAATTATAATATACCTATATATCATTATGTTTTATTTCCATTAAAATAAGAAATAGAAATGAAAGTAGCATTCATGCATACGTACGGCTTACCATCTCCATGAACGGTGCATTTAATTTATTATCACTAAATGTTATGTACTATTATAAAAACATTTATATACTGGAAATATATAATATATATGATATAAAAATAATGAATATTATTCTGGATATAATGAACCTTTGACCACATGGACAACTTGTAAATATAAGGTGTAATTTTTACTCAAGTACCAAATATCAGCAAAATGAACTTTATTAACTTAAATGATTTCATAATATTTATAACATGGTAATAAATGATATAAAATGAATAATAAACATGAAAATGGTTCTTAAGAAAGTATAAATTATCTTTAGTTTATTATTCATGATATTAAAAAACAATCGATTCATGTCGGACGCGAGGTAAGGGAATTCGTCTCAATCTCCTTTCATTGAGACATTTTTAGTTTTATATAAGACTTTATTTAATATGGTGTATAAACCCCTTTAAATTTTTATTTTATTCAAAGGGAATCATTTTATATAAATCATTTTACTAAATGACAAAAAGGAATGTTTTTTAACAAAAGCGGTGACAACGACCTTTCCGCCGCTAAGAGTATTATTCCATCTTTGGCTTCCTTAACAAGACGGAATGTTGTTAAAAGGAAAAATAAATACCATAGATCATTTTATGTATTTTGGAATTGAAAATTATTTTGACAATGGATTTATTATTTCAATATCTTGAAATGATATTTTCTTATTACAATGTGGAAATGTTATCCTTCCTTTATGCTTCTGTTATGTGTTATGATCATGTTATGGTTCTTGGGCATTATTTACATATACGGGAGGTTCCGTGATAAACCCAGGGTGGGTGAGCCTAAGATAGCTCTCCAATGCATTGGGTAATGTGACGTATGTAAACTTGAATGCTTCTCCAAAGATATTTAAGGAATATACTGTGATGGGTATTCCAAAGTGACTCCCTATGTAGCTGTCATAGCTACAATGTAATTATGATATAGATTCCACAAGTTAACTTTATGATTAATGATTTCTATGTGTCTTTCATAAATCATATGATTTCATGATGTAAGTAAAAGAGTTCATGTTTTGTATGTATTTATGAACAAATTTTTTCATTATTTGTTTTATAACCTTTATTGAACTTTTTATTCTCATACCATGATTTGAAATGTTTTGACAGGACATAAAATGAATAAGGTCAAGGATGGGATCAAGGAAAAGTCATGCTGTCTAAAACATGGAACTAGACATGACTCTTTTTTCAATAGTTTTTATTTTATGAAAAAAATGGAAACTATGTAGATATGTATACCTTGTATTCTTTTCAAATGTAATAGTTATGCCCTAATTCTCTAAAACTCTAAATCTGAAAAGATCCTCAATGTGAATTATTCATTTAATTCAATATTATGTAATATTTAAGGCTGGTTCTTTAAAGTTGGTATTAGAGGAAAATTCACGCTTTCTAAAACATGGAACTTGACATGACTCTTTTTTCAAGAGTTTTTATTTTATAAAAAATTGGAAATTATGTAGATATATTTGCCTTTTAATATTTTGAGATGTAATAGTAATGTTCTAATTCTCTAAAACTCTAAACCTGAAAAGATCCTCATTTTGAATTATTCATTTAATTCAATATTATGTAATGTTTAAGGCTGGGTCCTTATAGTTAAGAAACTATTTTGGAAATTCATAAAGTGTGGGTTTTGGTTACAACAAATTTTTTTCCTTGGTCACATTGTTTCAAAAAATGTCATAACTATTGATCCTGCTAAAATGAAAGTTGTTGAAGAATGGACAAGACCCACAAATATAACTGAGATTGGTAGTTCTCTTGGTTTGGCTGGTTATTACCAGAGGTTTGTTGAAAATTGTTCATGGTTATCTAGTCCAATGACTAAGTTAACTCAAAAACATGTTAAGTTCTTATGGACAAAAGAATGTGATGACAGTTTTCAGGAATTGAAAAGAAGATTGGTGAATGCTCCAGTTTTGGCACTTCCTTACAGAAATAGTGATTTTTTTATCTACAGTGATGCTTCGTTGAAAGGATTGGGTTATGTCCTAATGCCAAATGACTAGGTAATTGCTTAGGCTTTACATCAGTTGAAACCACATGAGTTAAATTACCCTACACATGATTTTGAATTATATGATGTTGTTTTTGCATTAAAAATTTACAGGAATCATTTTTATGGAGTGAAGTGTGAAATATATACTAATCACAAAAGTTTGAAGTATATATTCACTCAGAAAGAATTGAACATGAGACAGAGGAGATGGTTGGAATTAATCAAAGATTATGATTGCACGATCCTTTATCATCCGGGGAAAGAAAATAAAGTTGCGGATGCTTTGAGTCGAAAAACTAATACTTCATTAACCATGATATGTTTGGAACGAGATCCTTTGGTTTTTTATTTGAGGAACTTTGGCATAGAAGTTGTTGATGCGAGAAATTATTCTGTTTTTTTAGTGTCAGTGTAATCATCTCTATCAGACAGAATTAAGCAAACAAAGAAGGAAGATAGTGAGTTACAGAAAAATGTTGTGTTGGTTCAGAAGGGTATGTTTCCTGATTCTAATGTTGATAATGATTCTATTTTTATATTTGTAAAGAGATTATGTGTTCCTTGTGATTCATAGTTGAAGAATGAGTTGTTATGTGAAGCTCGTAGTTCTCATTTTTCAGTTCATCCTGGTAGTACTAAGATGTATAGAGATCTTCAGGAGTATTACTGGTGGGATGGAATTAAAAGATATATTACTGATTTTACTGTGAATTGTGTGACTTGTCAGCAAGTTAAAGAAGAGTTACAGTTATTGAAAGGAATTATTCAGCCTTTACCGGTGCCATAGTGGAAATGGGAAAATATATCCATGGACTTTGTTGTGGGATTACCAAATAAATCTCGAGGTAATAATGAAATCTGGGTTATAGTTAACCGATTGACTAAATCTATTCATTTACTTCTTATTAGAGATAATTTCTCTCTAGGTCAACTTTCTCAGTTGTATATTAAAGAGATAGTTTGGTTTCATGGAGTTCCCCTCTCCATTTTATCTGATCGTGATCCCATGATCACTTCTAACTTTTGGAAAGGCCTTCAGAATTCATTGGGTACTGAATAAAATTTTAGTACAGCTTTTCATCCCCAATCAGATGGGCAGCTAGAACGAACAATTCAGACCTTGGAGGATATGTTACGTGCTTTCTCGATGGATTACCTGGGAAGTTGGGACCAAAATCTTTCTTTGGTTGAATATTTATATAATAACAGCTGGCATTCCAGTATACAGATGGCTCAATTTGAGGCATTATATGGAAAGCATTGTCGGACTCCAGCATTCTGGGATGAGGTAGGTGAATGGAAGGTGATGGGACCAGAATTGGTAGAAGAGATAGAAGAGAAAGTTCAGTTGATTCAGAAGCATATGAGGACAGCTCAGAGCAGATAGAAAAGTTATGCAGATAACTGGAGGAAGGATCTTTCCTTTGAGTTAGGTTATCATGTATTTCTCAAAGTTTCTCTATGGAAAAGGGTGATGCATTTTGGTAATAAGGGAAAGTTGAGTATGAGGTTCATTGTACCTTATGAAATTCTAGAGAAAGTTGGATCAATTGCATATAGAGTGGATTTACCTCCAAGTTTATCCCATGTACACAATGTTTTTCTTGTTTCGATGTTGAGAAAGTATATACCAGACCCCTCTCATGTATTGAGCCCAGAGGTAGTTTAGTTGGAAGAGAATCTCTCTTATGAAGAACAACTAGTCCGGATTCTTGACCGTAGAGAGCAAGTGTTGTAGAATAATGTAATTCACTGGGTAATGTTTTTTGTGGAAAAACTATATGGTAGAAGAGCCAACGTGGGAATCTGAAAATTCTATGAGGGATAAATACCCCCACTTATTTTGATAAGTGAATAAAAAATTGTGAGGACACAATTCCCAAAAGGGGGGAAAGATGTAACATCCCAAGTAAATTTAGAATAAGACATATTTCATATTTATTAATATTTGTGAATTAAATATTAATTTTTCTTTAATGTGTTTGATATGTTCGATATCGTACCCGATACGCAACAATGGGTTTCTTTGAAATCTTACGTTGCACACTAATAATATAATATTATTATTTTAAATTGTAGTTAAATCCTAGCCATTGTATTGGAGGGAATGAACAAAACTAACTACAAAATTATTATACATGTTTGTTAAATGTATTTACATTTATCCAAAAAAAATTAAAGGCTTAAAATATGAATGAATCTAATTTTAATCATAATTTACATTAAAAGGCCGATTTACCGCCCTTTAATGGAGAACCCTCTTTAAATATAGTTTTGGTCACATTAATACATTCTAATTGACCAAATATAATCCTTATTTAGAATGGGGACATAAAATTTTACTTTGGGTAATTTTTTTATTTTTCTGATAAAGTTCATTTTTTAATGAATAGTGAAAATATTGTTCTTTAATTCAAAAGTTCCTTTTAATATAATTTATTTATATGGTTTTATTATCTTTTTCATTGGGTTTAATGTATAATTAGAATATATTTTTAACATTTAATCCAATGTTGGTCATTGGAATTAATTTCACATTGAAATTGGACATAAACAAGTGTCAATCTTTTGATAGTTATTTTTTCTTAAAAACATGCTATTTGTTTTAACAACCGGATTTAATTTTAAATTAATTAACGCCAATTTTATGATTATAATTTTGTATAATAGACATCATTTTTGAATTCGGAATATCAAATATATCATAGGCTGAATATTTTGAATTTTTCTGAAAAACTAAAAAAATTTATGAATAGTGAAACCACTTAGTGGTAGTTAAAAAAATTTACTTTTTCATTTAAATAAAATTTTACCACTTTTGTGAATTGAATTTAAAAATTACAACATACATGGTTGTTATTAAGAAGTAAAATTTGGTTCATTAAGATGAAAATAATTTTTGGTGAATAGAAACTTTTGACTTTTATTTGCCATGGTTAAAGGTAAATAGGGTAATTCAAGGATAAATGAATATTATAATAATTCAAAATTGTATTAAAACTATTTTTAACCTTATTGGTTTAGTAGTTTCATTCCATGAGCATCATTGGGTCTATTTTGGGACCCCATGGAGCCAATAATAAATGATAATGACACTTTAGATTAATTAATTTAATGTAAAGACAAAATAGAAAATAACAAAAATCCTTTAGTAAATTAATTTTTATATGGTACTATTTTTATTCCTTATTTTGTAACAACACCAGTATCCTCATTATACTATTATGTTTTTATAAGAATAATAATAACTACACTTACACACACCACCATCTAATTGATGAAGAACATAATGTTTCTGTGGATGGAAAACTATGGCCTCACGAAACGATGATTGTTCAATTAAATCTCACCGCATCTCATGGTGGAATTATGATGGTACTGTATTTATATATGATATATATTATGTTAATGATTTCATTATGCTTCTATACTTCCCATTTATAGCATGCCTTTATGGTGTCCATAGTGGATAAATATGATAATCTCATTTGAGGAAGTGTGGACTACCGCCCTCTCAAAGTTATTTTATTCATTAATGTCTTATGTGGGATGTATAAAGGATAGATATAATGATATTATATATGATATTATACTGTAATTATAATATACCTATGTATCATTATGTTTTACTTCCATTAAAATAATAAATAGAAATGAATGTAACGTTCATGCGTATGTACGGCTTACCGTATCCATGAACATCGCATTTCATTTCATACCTCTAAATGTTATGTACAATTATAAAATCATGTATATAATAGATATATATGATATATATGATATCCAAATCATGAATATCATTCTGGATATAATGAACCTTTGACCACATGGAAAACATGTAAATATAAGGTGTTCTTTTTTACTCAAGTACCTAATATCGACAAAATTAAAGTTATTAACTTAAATGATTGAATAATGTTTTTAACTTTGTAATAAGTCATATAAAAGGAATAATAAATTTTAAAAAGGTTCTTAATAAAGTAGAAATTAACTTTAGTTTATTATTCAAAAGATAAAAGAACAATCGAGTCATGTCGGATGCGATGTAAGGGACTTCGTCTCAATCTCATTTCATTAAGGAATTTTTTGTTTTATATATGACTTTATTTTATACGGTGTATAAACCCCTTTGAATTTTCATTTTATTTAAAGGGAATATTTTTATACGAAGGGTTTTACTAAACAACAAAAAGGAATGTTTTTTTAACGTAAGTGGTGACAACGACCTTTCCACCGACGTGAGTATTATTTGATCTTTGGATTCCTTAACAAGCCGAGATGTTTTTAAAAGGAAAAATAAATACCATATAATATTTTTATATATTTTGGTATAGAAAATGATTTTGAAAATGGATTTATTGTTTCAATATCTTGAAATTATATTTTATTTTTGCAATGTGGAAATGTTATCTTTCCTTTATGTTTATGTTATGTGTTATGATCATGTTATGGTACTTGGGAATTATTTATGTATATGGGGTGTTCTGTGATAATCCTAGGGAGGGTGAGGGCGAGATAGCTCTCCAATGCATTGGGTAACATGACAGAGGTAAAAGTGAGTGTTTCTCCTAAGATATTTAGGAAATATTCTGTGATGGGTATTCCAAAGTAACTCCATATGTATCTGTGATAGCTACAATGTAAGTATGATATGGATGCCACAAGTTAACTTTATGATTAATTAATTCTATGTGTCTTTCATAAATCATATGATTTCATGATGTAAGTACAGGATTTCATGTTTTGTATATATTTATGAAAAAATGTTTTCATTCTTTGTTTTATAACACTTACTGAGCTTTTTATGCTCATCCCAAGTTTTGAAATGTTTTCACATGACTTAAAGATGAATAAGGTCAAGGAAGGGGTCAAGGAAAAATCATGTTGTCTAAACATGGAACTTGACATGAATCTTTTTTTCAAGAGTTTTTATTTTATAAAAAAAATGGAAACTATGTAGATATGACTACCTTGTAATCTTTTGAGATGTAATTGTTATGTCCTAATTCTCTAAAACTCTAAACCCGAAAAGAACCTCAATGTGAGTTATTCATTTAATTCAATATTATGTAATGTTTAAGGTCGGGTCCTTATATAACTTATGGCATTTTAATGAGTTATAGTATTTAATTTTGATTTTATGAAGTGTTCATGTCATTGATTTTCAGTATTGGTTCACTATTGTACACGTAGGAAAGATCATGTTAAATGGAAATAGATATCTAGAATTGATGCCATATTTTATTAATGAAAATCCTAGGAATTGAATCGTACTGTATATTTTTTTCCCTGATATGAGTATGATTCAATAAATATTACATTAATGAAAATCACTTCAATAATTTAGGCGGTTTTCGATTGTCATGAACATGTTTTGTCATATTAATTAATTTCATGTATATACACCTTTTCCAGAAAACTCAACTACATATAATTTGTATAATAAAATAAATTATAATCTTAATTATGATTGTATAACATCATGGATGATGTCTTCTTTTTTAAAATAAGGGGGCGATGAGGGGTATGATGATGGATATTCAATTTAAATAATTAAATACAAGTATATATAGTATTTTAGATTTCTCATGAATGTTTTTATTGAATATGTAATTATATAATAATACTAAAATAAAATAAAATAAATTTACAGGGAATGAAAAAGGATTTACCTCATGAATACTTCTCCTTGAGGACATCCATAAGGAACATTGAAAGAGTCATTTGGTGAGACAAGTAATGAAATTATGTAATGGAGGGGTTTGGGTGAGGAAATGGGATGAATATCTGCAATATTCAAGGATTTGGATGTTTGAGGAGAATAGGTGGTGTTGTGTGGTATATATAGTGAAGGGGAGGGGTGTTTTTTGAAGATATAATTCATTTATTTATTATTATTTTTAAAGACAAGGAATTGTTTGGTAATTATAATAGAAAATATTAAAATAATTAAGGATAGTTCAATATTTTGGGATTTAATATTCCATATATCATCTATGACTCAATAACTCATTTATTTATCTCATATCGTAAATTACAATTTTTCACTATTCACATAAATCAATTAAATTTGAAAAATACCAAAAATTAAAAATAACCATTTATTGAACTATAGAATTAAACAGTGAACTCCATTTTATAAAATTTATTGTCTAATAATAAAAATACAAATTTTTTAAAAACAAATTTCATTTAGACTAAAAATACAGATTATAATATTATAATTGTTTTTATAACACATAAAAAAATATTAATGTCTCATAAAATTTTCATATAATCATGAAAAAATATATTAATTTACTGATATATATTATTAAAGTATTTTTCCATTTCAAAAAATATATTAATTATAAAATTTTAAATAAACAATTACGTTTTAAATAGATACAAACACTAAATTTATCATTTTACAACATTAAATAACTAATACTATAATATTATTATATCCCATTTTTATTTATAAGATTCATAATTTTTATATATACATCTTTAAGATAATATAATACTCTATTGGTCATATTTATTTTTCTAATGGTCACATAGCTATTACAATGTTTATGTTATTCATCACTCCATATAGGTTCCATAAATAATAGAAATACTTCTTATTTTATTCATTCTTAATTTATCTGCCTTGTATTATGTTTTCTATGCAGTACAGTGTGACATATAATTTATAACATATTTATATGATGTAGAACATAAATGTTAATATTTTGGGTCATTACACTCTTATTTGATAACATTGAAATTAATTTATGAATCATTTAAGAATTTTATTTTATAAAATTTATATTATTTTTGAAATCACCATCTAAAAATTATCTTAGGGTAATAATTTGGGATTTTAAAGGGATTTATTTTTCATTTAATAATGAAAAATACAAATTTTATACAAAACAAACATTTGATTTAATGTGTTTAAAAAATAATAATTTGTTTTGAATTGATTTTAAAATATAATTATTATGTATTTGTTAATAATAAGATAATTAATTTTTTCAAAATAATCATTGTGATTAATATTTGTTTAAAAAAATTCTATATATAAAATGAATTTTTCTAGAAAACCATTATTGCCTAATTATTTTTGTTTAAATAAATTTCAATTTAGTCTAATTATTGGAATTTTAACTCTAAAATGGATTCCATATTCTTATTCAATATAAAAAAATTAGGTAAATAGTACACCCATGTTTTTTATCATATAGAATACTAACCTGGGTAAAAATGTTGTCCCCATGGTAAGGGTAAAGGAGTTATAACAAGGTTAAAAATATGGAATATTTATTCATAATCATTAGTACACTTTTATAAATATAAATATATATATAAATATATCATGGGATGATTATAATTTCACTAAACCATTTAAATATTTTTAAAATTGAATTATAGAGATACTTTTTTTTCAAAGACACCATTACGTTATTTTTAATAAAGGAAAATTCATAAAAATCATTTTTCGTATTTTTAATATCTATAATATTTTGTGATTGGAATTAAAATAATTTTCAGCATATTATAAAATTTTATTATGAATATTAATAATATTGTTATACTATAAAGTTAATTTAATTTTTTAGTGATTTTATAATTAATGTAAAATCTTATACAATGCTAACATAGTTATTTTGAGAGATGTATAATGATCATTTAAAAAATATTATGTAATATTTTAAGTTATTTATGTATTCATAATAACTTTTTTATAAAAATATAATATATTAGTTATATTTTAAAACATTATATATGAACTCTCTTACTGTTAATATATTTTTTTTAATTCATTTATAAGAATATTCCTGAAAAATACGTTAATGGTATTTTAGGTTAAATAATGTTAATTAAATGATTTAAATTCCATAAAATATTATAATTGGAAACATTTAATGGTATATGATCTACATAATCATCCATATTTTAATTATGGGTCACTTATCCTTTTATAGTAACATTCCGGACCCCAAAATATTAAAAATCATTGATAAGATGATAATCATAAAAAGAGTTAACATGGGGGTTAAAACTATAAGATAAGGGTAAAAAAATAACCTAACTGTATATAAATTCAATTTTTTGATATTATTAATGGTTATATTTTACTAATATTCTAAATATATTATTTTTTTTCTAATTGATCAGAAAATGTATTTTAAAAATATAGAATAAATTATTAAATTACAGGGGTTTCCCAATCAACTCTTATATAGGGACCCCAGAAGTCCCCTATTTATCACACATAACCAAACATGTTATAACCAATAAATATCAAAATACTTCACCCATTTTCCTTATAATAAATTAGATTATTTGATCACATCAAACTGTATTCGGATAATGCTCAATGTTTAATCTAATAGTGTTTTTTTAAAGATGAGGTATACCATGTAAAAAGTGTATCATTTATTATATCCTCTTACACCTATTTAAAATATTATATAACCAGGATGATATTTTAATATAATACTTTTAGATATTATTAAATTTTATTACAAGGGAGCAGTAACCATTATTCAGCTTTTTTCAATCATTTAAAAAATAATAATATCGCCCATGTGTGTTTATGTCCTACAGTCTATACATAACTGTGTAATTAGTTTGTCATCACCAAAATATATGGGTGTTTATTTGGATATAATTAAAATATATATATATATAGTATCTATGAAATAATTAATATTATATAAATATATGATAACATCTACCTTCTAAGAATTCAATCAGTTGGAAAATGATAACATCAACTGTGCATGTGTGTTGACTAACAACCCTAAAATTTGATGTGATTTTTTTCTCAAATACATCATTAATAAATGATTATAAAATTAATTATAATGTATAAAAATTATAATTATTTTATTATGAATATTATCCATATAATGAAATCATGAACAATATGAAAAGAATGGAACTACGGAAATGAAACATATATGAAAAAACAATTAACATCTAGAATAATGATATTAATAAATATTTGTTTTGAAATTGCTTATATAATATTATATAATAATCATATATTGTATGTGTCAAAAAATATTGTTCTTTTATTTATTTATAAAAAATAAATATTTATTATATAGGAGTTTTTGAGAGTATATGAGGATTATTATAGTTAAAGTAATGGATCCTAGTTCAAATAAAATTTTATTTATCTATTTCTTATAATTAAATTTCATTTTTAAAAATTATATGATATATATAACTTAACTATTTATGTTTTTAGTCCTCTAGATTTTATTTTGAATTTAAATATTTATTTTCTATTTCTTCTTTAGTGATATCAAAAATCAATGTGAAGTTATATGTAATGGGATTTCTGTTAATAATATTCGTTTAATGTTTTCATTAATCCATTATTCTTCCATGTACATATTTTATTTATTTAGATCTGAATAATATATAATTTAAAACTCCAGTATTTTAATACAGAAAAATAGTAAAAAATCTATTGTATTTCTATAATTAGACAATATTATTTTTAATTATTGATTAAAATCAATTTTATATTCTATTTTTATGATCGAAATGTGGGTACAACTTCTTATTCTAAAAAATTACAAGTGTGATACTCACCTAACTTATAAAAGGACACCCCCACTCCTCCTATTTTCTAACAATTTAACTCATTTTATTCATAAATAAAATTACAAAATCACTTTAGAAAATTCCACATATAATCATATAATACTAATGTTTTTCATTAATTTATCCTATGAAGGCTTTTGGTGAAAATATATGGAAGGTACACAATGAAGACCAACCGTTTTTCAACGATGATTTTTATATTATTTCTTCCTTCAATGCCATAATTTTTTTAAATGTGGATGAAAAATATTAACATTATTTACCGTATATTTAAATGTTTTCATGCTATTTTTATAAAATAAATCTATATCCTATTCAATGAAATGGGGTTTGAAATCATTATTCTTTTGTATAGAGGACTACGATATCATGAACCGATGTCCTACAATTTTTTATTACCATCTCTCATTGATATTATTGAGGATATTTATAAAATAATTATACCCATGGAGTAATTATATCATATATAACATTTAAATTACATTACCTATGTGATATGATAAGTACATTCATGTGTATGGCAGACTACCCCCTCAGAAAGATATGTGATTCGTTTTCACTAACACTTTACAAGGAAGACAATAAATATATTGTTCATGATATATATGAAATTATTATTATAGTAATAAAATATTTACCATCCTGAAAATTTAATATATCAATTTCATTCATACATTTTCACTCTCTGAAAAATAATATTGTCATTTGTGTATTTGTTGACTACCGCTTTCGTGAGGCGTTGTGAACCTATACTCATTACCCAATAAAATGGATGATATGTATATATATATAAATAAATAATATTTTAGTTATTATATTATAATTATTTTGGATAAATCATATATTATTTATCTATATTCAATAATCATCTTAGAAAATAAGAGAACGATGCTTAGGTGTATGAATGGCATACAACATACATGATTGTAACACACTTCATTTCACCAAACCATATTTCATGACTACTTTAAAAGGTACTATTTATTTATAAACATGATAATTAACTCATGATTATTATTCTAGATAATATGGAACCAAGATAAATGTAAGATAACTGAATGTCACAACTCGAAACATAAATGAAAAACAATGATGTTATTATTTGAAACATGATTTTAAAATGGAATTACTAATAAAATGGTAATAAATTTTCATAATTAAATAATATATGATATTATAAAGAAAAATATAGTTATATAATTTATTTATACTAAACTTATTTTTACAAAATAGGATATTTGAAGGGGTGTGAAAGTAGTTAATACTTAATAAATGTGATTTCTTGTCTCCCTTATTTTTTAATGAGGCATATGAAAATTCCAAAATAATTTATTTTTTGTTATTTATGTTCTTATTAATTAAAATTTTATATTAGAATTAATATTATTTCCATTATTTTTAATTTTTTTGTTTTTAATTCTTTATTGGGGATTACAATTCAAAAGATTAGTGATGGGTTAATGGATTGTTTTTTAATTTTACTTCGTTCGAACTTATGTCATTTTTAAAACCTGTAATTTTTTATGATGTGTATATATAACTCCTTTGACAAGTAATATCATGAATATATTTTTTCTCATCATATTTTATGTTTCATTAAATTTTATTATTTCATATATATTATAACTCAATGTTACCGAAGTGTTACAATTTTTTTGATGCAGTCTTATCTTTTATCAAGATTGATTATAAATAAGATTCAAATATTTAAATTTAATTCTCATTATATTCCTTATCCTATTTCTATTCATGGTAATTTTATGTAATAATTACATTCATGAACTCATTGTTACATAAATTAATTGATAAAATGATTTAATGAAAATTCAATTGTTTTTATCATTTTGGTCGAAAACACTTCCCCTCCCAAATATATGTTTTCTAAAATCTTTTAAAATCTTATTATAAAATTACTGATATGATTTATTAAATGGATTTTATAAATTTTTTATTTTTTAAAAATTATTAAAAAAGGAATGAGATTTTTTTCAAATCAATTACCATATATATTTTATTGAAGATGGGAAAGCAATATCTATCTAAACGTTTACATCAGGAACATAATTTCCTACCATCATGATCATTTCATTCTTTGAATCTTCCTTTATATTCTCAATAAAATATATTTTTAATAGAATTTATGAATTATTTGTATTAAAATGTGATTTTAAATGATTTATTTTTCATTAGGAAATGTTCCTTATGATCTTTCAAAATAATTCTCAATCTAAGACAAAATTATTTGATGTAACTTCTGATTTGATGGGGACAATAACAAAAAAACCCATTAAAATATATCTCAAAATGGTTTATCCTGAAAATGTTTTTGAAAACACAATTTCATTTCCATGGTTTAAACATGTTATTAATGAAATAATTATTGTTTTTATGAGTGTTATGATTATGTGTACTATATTTTTTTTAATTAAAATTCATGGAAATAATTATATTATGGGTGTTATAATGTAGTGTAGAGTGATCCTATTTTATATTATATGATGGGTTATATCAGATATCTCTAGGTGAGGCCACTATAATATATATTATGGGTGCACGAAGATAACACTGGTGTTCCCATTATAGCTTATATGATGGGTGAACCTAGATAATGCTGTAATGAATTGGATAATGATTATACTAGCCAAAAAATAATATTTCTTGTCCAATATTTGGTTATCCTAATTATATGGTTTATTATTTATTTATATGAAGGAAATTCTATAAGATTCAAATATGTTTCTATTAATTATCTATGATTTGATAATGATTCTTATGATAAATATTGATATTACATGGATTGTGACAACTGATTCTAATAAATCTTTCCATTGTTAAATATTAATTCTATGTTTTCATTTTTGATGTTCTATGTATTTATGGGAATTCATATTCATATTTTATTCTCATTCCCTTTGGTTATGTTAACATACCATTATTCTCTACTTATACTCATTAAATTACATTTAATTATTCATTCTTTTGTTTAAAATTACTTTGAATTTAATCTCTTCATCATAATGATTACATTCCAAAGGTTATGAAGAACTGATTTTAGTAGGATTTGAAAATGGTAATATCCATTTGGGTTACAATTATGATATTTCATAAAATAAAAATTTTATTTTCCAGGTATCAAATGAAAATAAACTATTACTATCCTTAGGCATGTGTTTTTTGTAAAATAATGTATAATCATTTAAAATGATTTTATATCGATGTATGAGATTTCGGGGTCAATATAGTTTTTATCATGGAAAATGATTGTTAAATAATGGAATATAGGTTGTAAAAACATTAATTAGAACCCTAGGGGTATTTTAAAGGATATTTCTAGGGAAAAATCTAATGAAAAATTCTATGTATGAGTCCATGGGAAGGGAAATTCCCAGGAATTTTATTAAAGGGAATAGAATTAGGATTAAATGAAATAAAATTTCATTTTGGATATAAAAAATTTATGTGACTCTGGAAATGAGATAACTAGGGTTAGTAAATATGAAATGGTTATATTAAGAAGGATTTGGTCTTCACCTGGTGCATCAAAACACACCTTATTCCAAAAATATTTTGACACTCTGGTCAATTATGTGTTAGAAGTTAATAATCTCTTCCTCAATCATCATGAATAATTTAAATAGATAATGACTATGAATGAAATATATTAAACATAATGTTTCATAGATTAAAATGATGGTTTCATGATCTTCACACATTATTTTTAATTTCAAATTATTTGGTTTAAAAATATGATTTGAATTGTCCACACTATGATTTTGAGTATAGAGAATGGTGGAAACTAGAAAGAAGTAGGTTAACACTGGATGTGATAGACAAATTTCCTATGAGCGTCCACATTGGAAGATGACTAGAGTTAAGGATATTATGAATTTTATGATATAGTTATCACTGAAAATTGTTGAAAACATGTTACATAACCATGTATCGGACTAAAAAATTAATATAATGATAGGGTAATTTAAGAGTTCATGTAGTGGATACCATTGAGGATAAATGATTTAGTTTTATATATGTCGATCATGTACAAATAAGAACTCATGGGAATGTCATAAATATAATATGAGATGTTTTGGGTGTGATAATGAAGGAATCAAATGATGGTAACTTCAAAAGAAAAAAGTAAAATATTCATTAACCTCATGGATAGGAATATTGGTCACCCTAAAGTATTATCAATGGAAAAATGATTTAAATATGGAAGGTAAAAGAATTTTAAAAATACATGTACTATAGGAGAATGATCATAAAGATAATTCGTATAGTGGAATGAGAAATGGTTATAATAATGATGATCAAAAGAATATAAATATGATATAAAATAAAATTTGTATTATGACATAAATTGATGAATACTAGTTAATTAATTAAGTATTCTGTGTGATAATCAAAGTGTTTATGCATGGGAATTCCATAATTATGTTATATGGATATATATAATGATTTTCTGTAGAAGTTTTGAGTTTATAAATTTTGAATTGTATGGATAATGATTCTAAGGATCTAAAACATTGATTTAATATAAATTTGATACACTATAGAAAAAACATGATTAAAGAAAGGTAACCCTTAATATGTTCGAGATGATGAAAATAATGGTATATATTGTGGTTGAAGAGATTATTGATAATGAAAATTTGAATTGGTTAGTACAAATTACATTGGAAGAGATTAATTATTTAGTGACAAAGTTGTTTTATTCTATCAATGATGGATTTTAAAACACATTTGTATTTAATTAATATATTCGATAATATATTTATAATGTATAAAATAAGGAAGGATGTATGTTTTCAATGTGGATTAAGGATGAAGGTATTAAAATATTTCAATGGAATACAGTTTCATGGTATTTACAAATTTTGAATCTGACCATTTAGAGATTCTTAAGGAAATTTCGAGGATTGCTGGTTATTTTTTGAAATTTATTGGCCTTCATGGTAAAATTTAAATTTTGGATGGGTTATATTCATAAAAATTTATGGAATGGTTTATGTTTAATTTTTGATGATGTTCTAGTGGTTAATGTATTGCAAAACCATATGAATATTTATTCATATTGGATAGATAGTGTTTACTTTATTCAAAAAGATATAGGTTGAACTACGTATCAGTAATTTATGGATTTTATTTAAATGAATAATAATGAAAAAAATAATCTCTAAATGTATGATATAAAGTTGAAACCTATCATGTAATGACCAATAGATGAAATTGTTCCAATGTTATAAAATTACATCATGTAAATAAATTATCATATGTTCTCAGTCTATATGAAAAATGATTTCCCAGTCATTGAAAATTTATATCTAAAAAAATGCTTGATCTCATCAGTTTTTATGACATCAATGTATGTTTTCATTCCCCTTAGATTATGGATTTATACTAATTAATCATCTCTCAATAACAAAATTTCTTATGATCAATGATCTCTATCACACTATATTATTATTTATTATTTTATTCCATGTATATGTTTTATCATCCAATATATATAATAATATTTAGAAACCACATAAGTTTTATTCGAAAATACCGTCTCCATCCCTTTCCCTTCTTAAAGAGGATGTTAATTAACACTTTTTTCAAATGTTGATTCTATGAATGAATTATAAAATGTTAAACCATTGATAAAGGAGATAAATTTTGAGGGATAAAATTATTTTCAATTGGGTTTGATGTGACACCCTGATATTTCAAAATGGAACACTATGTTTGATAGGCTATTTGACACACAGCATTGAGTTTAGATGAAACAAAACAAACTATTAAAATGATATTATATAAAATGATATTTATCTACTAGAAAATAAAATTTATTTTATAAATATTATTAACTAGATTTGGAATATATATTATATACAAAAACATATAAAATACCTTATTTGGAGACACTTTATTTGAAATTCAAATGATGATCTTTTTTAAAATAAGATAAATCATTTTTGGGAAAACTATTTTTATGAAAAAAAACATGTTTACCTAAATAAATTTGGGTTCTTACAATTTTTTATTGATATGTAAATATTATATATTACATAAACGTTTTCACATTAATATAATTTGTTTTCTAGACAACATATAAGAATAAATCAAATTTCATGCTTAAAAATTGTATTTTTTTTATGGATGTTCTCTCAGCATTTCTATGGAGCTATTTTAAATATATTTGTTTAAAACAATACAAAATTTATTGGATAAAATAAAATTAATATTATATAACATAATATAAAAATTATCTTTGGGTGAATTGTTTATAATTTCCATAAAAATTTAATATTATGATTAATATTGAAAAATACATAATTTTAATTTAAAACTACATTTTTGTTTTAAATATTTGTTAATGTTATATAATAAGGATAATAAATGTTACATTTTATTTTTTAAAATATATATTTATATTAATGTAATTTATTTTATTATAATCATTTTTATATTTATTTATTATATAAACTTTTTTAAATCATTTGTACCTTTTTTACATAAAAACCCACTATCTCATAAAATTTTTGGGATTATTTTTAAATTAATAATTTCCACTTTTTAATTGGGTATTTTAAAAAAATGGTTAAATATTTTGAGTCATAAAAATTTATATTA
The DNA here is from genome assembly GCA_963277665.1 of Viscum album. Classification (NCBI taxonomy): domain Eukaryota; kingdom Viridiplantae; phylum Streptophyta; class Magnoliopsida; order Santalales; family Viscaceae; genus Viscum; species Viscum album. Next base: position 1,775,057,535 of record OY728152.1, read on the forward strand.
TCTATAAATTTCATCTTAAATTTTTAACATAGTGATTTATAAAAATCATAACCTTTATTTAATATAGTTAAGATACAAATGGTTCTACTGGGGGTTAAAAAAAGATAAATTTAAAAATGAAAAAATATAATTTTTAAAGTATATTTTCCATATATATTTATACCATATAATGAATAAGTAAAGTTATTATTCTATTTTTATTCCTTTTGGAATGATAAAATCATGGGTACACCTTTTTATTCTATAAACATTTATGCTTGTCAGACCCTTCAGTTATAAAAAGATACCCTCTCTCCACCCCTAATCACACATTAATTCCCTTTTTTATCATCCTATACCTACCAAAATTAATTCTCAAAATAAATACTCTAATTATTAAGGCCTTAATTTTTTCATAAATTTAACCATGAACGTATTTTGTTACAAACCTAAGAGGTAATGTTATTCAATAATCACTTTTATTTTATTTATTCATTCACCTCCTTGAATTATTATTAAACATTGATGATTTAATAACATTATTTGCATAAATATACTAATTTGTTTTTATATGAAGGTAATTAGCTACAACCATCTCTACATTTATCAAATTAATTATGAATTTGTCGTTCTTTTGAACAGAGAACTACCACCTTGCGAACCAATGTCATTATTTTTATCATTAACACCTCTCTCAATTGGGTATATATGAACTTTATAACATAATTAAACATATTTAATTATATCATATATAACTTTTTTTTATTCTTTAGGGAAAAATATTTTTTTTTTTGTGAGTACAATAGACTACCACCCAAGAAGTGATGTGATTCATTTCCAATAACATTTAACATAAAAGATAAAAAGAATAATTTTAATGAATATATATTTAAAAAATGAAATAATTATGATTTATTTAAATTTTTATCATTATAAAAATTTAATATATCAATTTATATCCTTCCATATCACTCACTAAATGATTATAGAATCGTGCGTGTACATGTGGACTACCGCCTTCAACAATCACTACAACTATTTTTTATTTAACACACGAAATGGATTATATGTATATGTATATTTAAACAAATAATATGGATACTATGATATTATGACTATAATGGAAAAATAATATTTTACATACATCATTTCCAAAATAATGATTGAAAAATCGAAATGCCAGTCATGCGTTCGTACAACCTACCATCTAATAATCGTAACATAAAGAATTTCAAAAAACTATAATGAAGATTCATTTTAAAAGTATAATTTATTTATTATCAATATATTATTTTATTGATAATTATTCATGAAGTAATTTAACAATGGTCAAATATTGATAAAATAAAATAAAAAATACAAAAATATACAAAAATCAATGTTGTTACTACCAAAAACATGATTTTAACAAGGAATTGGTAATAAACAAGTAATAGAAGTTCATAAGTAAATAATGTATGATTATATATATATATTTTACTAAAATATATTTATATTAAAATTTTATTTATTATATAGTTGATTCGAGTATATATGATGGATGATGATACTGAAGGTAAGATATTTTTAATCTCTCTTTTATTGTGGGGAGACTTATTTAAATTCAACATGAATATAATTTTTTTTGGTCTATATACAAACCCTTTTACATGATATATCAGGAATAATATTATTTTCATGATATTTAATATTTCAATTTATGTTATTATGTATTTTCGATTTTGATTCAAAATATTACTATAGTGGTATTGGATTTTTGTCTCAGTTTTTCTTAAATCTGACTTATTTCATCTTTTGGACATGTATTATTTTATGAGATGTTTATAAAGATACATTAACATGTAAAATAATATTTTTTTATCATGATATTTTATGTTTAATTAAATGTTATTCTTTCATGGGTATTACAATTAAATGTTTCAAAAGATTAAATGTTAATCTCCCCATTTTTAGTCGTATCATATTATTCATTATATTTTATTTTAAGAGAACCAATTTTCTGTTAATTGTTACTTAAAATAAATGTCAAATAATTTTTAAGAAAAAGTTATCATTATTTATCTCTTCAATCAAAAAACCTATTTTCATCCAAAACCATGAATATTAAGTATATTCTATTTTATTAATTGTTAATAATAGATAATAAAAAAATTAACCATGTTTTATTTTTTAAAAAAATCTTAATAATAGAATATTTATTTCATTTTCCAAATATTATTATTTGGATTTTTCCAAAAATTTGTATAGAATAATTATTTTATAATTTCAAACATGAACTTAATATTATGCCACTAAGACAATTATTTTCATTTACAAATACATTATATGCTTTAAAGGATTTTTCCAATGAATAATATTTTCCCAAATGTTTTATGATATTTTTTATTTTTGAAAAGTGATTTTAAATATATAGTTATTTTCCTCATGAAATGTTCTTATTTATCTTTAAATATAATAAAAAATATAAGATGACATTTTTTATGTAATATATGATTTTATAGGGATAATAACCTATGATAAATGCATATGAAACACATTTCATTTCGACATTTTAATCCAATTATGAATAGAATAATGTTTTTTTATTATTATTATGATTTAGTGTATGATATATATATTTAATATATGGTTCATATTCATTTTTTTCAATAGGTGTTCCATGATATCTGTTGGTGATCCTCCTAACATATACAATCAGTGTTCTAATATAGTGATAATTATTCCCATTATATCATATACAATGGGTTTTCCTAGATAGCACTATGTGGGCCCTTTATAGCTTATATGATGGGTGTGCCCATATAGTGGTCCAATAAATTAGGAAATTAATATGTTCTCTAGTTTCCCATACAAAATGATAGATGTATTATTATTCCAATGTTAAGGGTTCTATAATGACAATGATAAAAGATAACAACATGTTTCTATTATGTTTCTATGGGAATATAATGCTTTTTATAAAAAGGATTTATATCATTTGGGCCATGACTATTGACGATGACGAAACTCTCATTTTATAAATCCCTAAGTATTGTTTATATGTTTTTTGATCCAATTAATAATGGGTATAAATATTAATATTTTTTTCTCATTCTCTTCGATTTGGTTATCAGACCCTTATTCTCTTATAATACGCTATGATGACATTAAGTTGTGCATGATTATATCTCCCCTTACTGATCATTTGAGATGAATCTTATTAATTTTCTATAGAAATTCTATAAAAATTGGTTTTTTACTATGATTACTAAATAATAATATCATTATAGGATACATTGAATATATTTCATGCATTACGAATTATGGGTTCTATGTTTTCAGGGGAAATAAAAAATTATGATCCTTAGACATGTGTTTGTATATTGTAATGAATATTTATCTAAAAATACATAATATCCATTTATTGGATTCCTATCTAAATTTATATTTACTATTATATGTAGATTTATTAAATTTAATTTTACCCATGTTTAAATTTATATTAATTTTTTAAAAAATAAATCCTCAAATTACTTTTAGAAATAGGTTATATTTATTATAGGTGTGAAAATAATTATTGTTATAACATATTCTATATAAAAAACATTTCCTACCATCATGTCATATATTTTAATTTAATATTTTTTATATTTTCAATCAAAATATGTTTTATAATTTTATATAATTTATCAATTTTTGTTAAGTGGTTTTAAAAAAGATATTGTTTTCCCTGATGAAATTTTCAAGTGAACTTTTTATACGTTATGATATTTAATAATCATAACTGTTAATGATATAGTGTATCTTATCCCATGAAACATTATTTATTATTTATCTAAATGGATTACGATTATATGGATAAAATATTGATGTTTCGTATTCATGATTAATTTTTTATAATTTAATAGTTATAACTAATTTTTTGAATTAATTTTATTGATCATAAAAAATATATGTAATAAATAGGATGCACTAGTAACAGGTGGGAGAAAATTATAAATATCCCCTTTATTCATTTAATTATCTCATGACTCAAAAAATAGGATTACAATATGAGATGGGTATATATTTTGCACTGAACCATTTGTTAAGAATGAAGACTTTGTTGAGAGGCCCTGAAAATAATATTCATGAAAACTTGGTTAAGTGTCCTTGATAAAGAATTTAAATAATTATGAATATTCATTCTAGATAATCCACATTCAATTTTCCATTTTATTTATATGTTTATATTATCCATGGGTAGTCATTAAACTCAAACGTTTTATTAAATGGAAGGTGTTTTTATTATCAACTGTGTCAAAATATTTATGCTTTATTTACTTAAGATTGCTTTAATTTTATGTATCCCTTGTTTATAATATAAGGGTAATTTTCCCTCATCCATAGAATATGATATATAATATTATAAATCATTTCAAGGATGGATGAATGGTTCTTATTCTAGGTTTTATTATTTTTCCAACAAAATATGAGACTCATGTATATATTTATTTATCAACGATTGCTTAATTGATTGATCTTGGGTGGCATGTTTGCTTGTATATAGTAATAATACAATATGTGACCACGAGATATAGGTTATCCCATTTGGGGTGTTACTTTAATTATTTCATTATATATCATATATTTTTTAAGATAAATTCGGTAAGATACATTGTGTAATTTGAAAAAAAAAACGTTGCTCATTTGGTTTCTTCATTTAATCAATATATATTTATTACGATTCATCCTTATATTTATGATATTTTTGAAATATGAACCTACTATGTATACATTTATACACAATCATATATATATTATTTTTCTCTAGTTCATAGGAGGTAATTATTGATTGAGTTTGGTGTTACATGCATTTAAGGGACATTCGAGTGTTTATGGAACTTAATGTCAAAACCATATGAGTGGTTTTTGGTTCTTTTTTATTTTTCTACAATTTTTCCTTGTATAAAACTACATTCATATATATTGATATATTATTTATTTATTATACATAGTTGATTGGTATATGATTTATCATTTCCAATGATATATTGAGGGAAATTCCTCCCATATGTATGAATTCAATACCCAAAGTATTGGTTATTATCCCATTTATTATTAGATATGGGATTCGGGGGTCACACCCATAATAATTGTCATCCAAGGAGGGGTATTAGTGGTATTGGTTCATTAAAAATTTTATGATCAATTTATAAAAGGTTATACATGAAGGAATTTTTATTTTGATATGCAACCTCCACTTTTTTAATATTTTCCTGATATATTCCGTCCTATTAATATGTATCAAATAGTCTACATGTAGTAATTTCAAAAGGGTTAAAATTATATCTATTTGTTCAGAAGGGTTAAAATTGTTAGAAAAGACATAAATATTAGTGTGATGTCTCAACCAAGGTACCACACATTAGTTACCCGAGCTGGTTAGTCACAAGACCTCAAGCATTCCACCCAATATGCCAGACTCTACCAACTAGCAGATAGGGTCATAAATAAATCATGGGGAGACAATACTCTCTTTAATAGTGAAATACACAATAAGATGAATCAAACAATAACCAGGTGATACTACCATAATTATAATATTACTAGTATCACATGATGGATAAATAGTAAATTGAATACAAAAAATGTATAGTATATATGTCATTCTAATACAATTCATGTTCAAATGTCAATAAACATAAATAAATAAAAACACAAACACCTACAACGAGGGTTTAAATAACATATTGTTCCATCTACCATGAACCATTCCATTTCTATCATCTAACATAGGGCACATTACCTTAACCTTTCCTACAATTATGAAATATATTCATGTATCAATCAGGCAGTCCATGTTTCTTGTCTGTACATATTAGTAGGTCCCCATCAATGAAATCTAAATCAAAAACCAACAAATAAAAATATGTTTAGTTGTATAAATATAAAATTAAAATTCATAATTAAACAATTAACCCATTTTAGAATTCTTTATTTTTACCACATATACCCTTGGGATCCAGAGGACACCCAACATTCGATGCCTACTTCGGCTAGTACCAAAGTATGAACCATTTTACATATTAAATTCACATTTCATTTTAACAGATGATCTTTCATTATCCATGTCATCTCAATTCATCACCATTCCCATTTTGAACCATATTCCAAATTCTGAAAATTTGGTTATAGGTCACCATTCCTAGGACACCTTTTTCTTTTGACGCAACATACCATGCCCTAGTCAAAAATATCAATAAATCACTGTGGGATTTTGATTAATAAGGCCTTGTACTACACAAAAATATATATGAAACACAATGGTATTTTGATTCAATAATATGTGTCCCACACATGAATATCACATAAACACATATATCACCATATCACATAAATCTAGGGTAATCCTAATTAACCCACTCATATTATTTTAAAAAATCCACATCAATTAATTATTTCAACTATTAATTAACCCATTTTAATTAATTACATTATCAATATAAATAATATTAATTAATAAGATACTATTTTAAAAAATAACCAATCTCAAAATCAAATATTTAATTAAAAATTTAATTATTCATATTCCTCAAATTTCAATCATCCAATAATTAAGACCATAATTAATTATTCCAAATTTCCCAATCACAATATCCTATTAGTTAAATCAATTATTAATTATCCCAACATCACAGTCCCAATAATATATTAATTAATTTAATAATTAATTAATTAAATTTCAACAATGATAATTTCCGAATAATTAATTCAAAAGTTGATTATTACAAATTCACATCCCCTTAATTCTATTAATTAATTCAATAATTAATTAATCTAATTCACATAAAATTAATATATTAATTCCTCAAATTAATTAATAAATTTTCGAAAATTCAGTTTCTAATCAATCTCTAGAAATTATATAATTACATAAACGTATTTGAAATAAATTATTTTGGGATTTGAATACTACCTACCATGAAATCAGTGTTGAATAATCACTACTTTAAATCAACAATTTGTGTAGAATAAGCCTCATCATAACGAAGAATGATATCTTCATTCAATTAATATGTCCAATATATTTATGCATTAGATCTAATATAATGTAGATCGTGATGTTCCAGGAAAGAATAAAAAATTCCATCACTTATGGGAGAATAACCAAAATGAGATGAGAAACCAATTATGGTGAGATTAAATTACCAAGGAGGGTGTAGATATTCAATTCTGGATTCAAATTGCATGGAATAGAGGTTGATAGACTAAAGAATTCATTCAGGATACTCATAAAATAGGAGAATTTTTTATTTTTTTATTTTTTGTCGATATTGGTTTAATATGGTGTTTTAGGTTTTTTGACATCTAATGTTTAAGTAAAACAAAAAACCCATACACAGTTTCATGGGAAGAGGATAACAGTTTTTGAATTATTGTTTCTAAACATTTGACATTGTATATGGATGGGGGTAAATTATTACTCTTTAGTGGGTGCATGGTTTTAAAAACCATGCTCCAGCTATGAAATCTCTCAGTCTTTGGGGTTGCACTGTCTCCGGGGTGAGGGTGCACATTTTGGAAAAAATGTGTTCCAACCTTACAATTCCCTTAATCCATACAATTTACTAAAATTTTCATCCAAACTCAAGAATGATAAAAACCAAAAAAAATGTACTCAATATATGGATAATGTGTACCTATAAAATCCCAAGACTTCTCTATAAAATTTTAGGATCATACAATCTTTCAACCATATAACACCTCATCCTCAAGTTATATTCCCATGAATCCCTATGATTATGAGTAAAAAAGATTGTGACACTAATCTCATAAATTCTCTTACCATTCCCATGTATTCTTATTAAAACTACCATTTTGTCATCATACACGAAATATTGGTAGGTTATTTCACCCAAAACAATCACAATGTTATCCAAAAAAAATATCAATTGTTCCTTAAATGATTAATCTATCTCAATCCCTACATCATCCGCATCAAACACATGATAAGGGGTAGGGTGACACTGTAATGTTGTGACACATGAAAAATTAAATGCATATAATTGTATCTCTATTTAATATTCAATTGGTATGACACTATATATACTTTTTCCACATCCTAAAATGGTCTAACAAAAATGGTAACCAACATCCCATGTCTCCATATCATGCTTTATGAAAATCAAGGTGACACCTAAAGGAATTCATTACTGTGATCAGAAAATTATATGGGTATTAATATATCAACATACAACTAATGCTTGTTATGATCTATAACTATATGCTTTTGAATCTACCAAAACTGCACCATCGTATCCTGAATGAGACTTGCTCGGAACAAATTCGACTCCCCCTCCTCCATCTAGAGTAGAGGGGATATGTATATCTTATAAAAAAGATCCTCATATGGATATATATAAATATATTATAGATAAATGTCGTTATATGAGAACTAAACCATATCTATGTTCTTCTCCCAAGAACCACCAATGTTTATGAAACATACCATCATCATATCCTTCAGTACATGTATAGTATGCTCCGAATTCCCATCTGTATATGGGTGGAATGCCAATATCAAGAAAAAATGTGTACCAAGGGTCTTGTATAGGTCTTGATAGAGGTGGAAATTAATGTGTGACACATAGTATGAAACTATATTCCCTGAAAACCCTATCTAGAGAGAATATCTACCGAACATATATATCCCCAAACTAGTCAATTGATAAAGACTCTCATACCGATAAGAAATGTTCTAAATGTGTCAAATTGCCTCAAATCAACCAAATAGTATTATTAATCTCAGTCTTCCTTGGGATGCCCACAAAAAATACATAGTGAAATCTATAATCATCCATTTTGAAATGGGAAAGTACTCTAGTTATCCACTAGGTTATTTTTTCTCTGCAATCACATGGTCATAGGTGTATCATCGGGTCACAAACCATACAATATATTTTTTCTTGTATGACAACAAAATGTTTTGACATAGGTCATGGTACATTTTTTTTACACTGAGAATCACCAACTAATTTGAGGCATGAAATTCACACATTAACTTTACTCGAATACTCGTAGTCATAACCCCATGATGCTAATGAAATTGATCTCATCCTCATATGTGGTCCAATAAGATGGTGTATCCCCTCCTTCAAGTACATCCCTATATGTAAAAAATTATGGATCCTCATACATATTGTCTCTGATCCATCATAAAATTGTAAACAATACTAAAAATGATATGAGATTCATCTACTCTTAGATCTCCTTAACCACATCATGCATCTCAGACAATAATGTCATCAACATGAACTCCGAACTAGACTCTTCAACTACCTAAGTCTGAGTTTTCCATATTAACTCATTAGTAACATTTTTTCCATTAAATGTTGCATATGCTAGCTCAAAATCCAATGAAAACAATTAATAAACCAATATTTTCTTCGATATATTAAAATTTCATGGAAAAAAGATATTACTTAAGATATTGTGAGCGGTATATATAGATATCTTTTCATCCAAAAGATATTGATTCCAATAGATCAATGAATAATCCAATACATCCAACATGATTTATTGAATAGATTAATTCCATTCATGTGGCCTCAATTACCAAGACCCATATGCCACTACTCAATCTCCTAGCATCAACCCTTCTCCAAGACCTATCCCACTTGGGTCACAATACATGATATACTCTTCACCTAAATTGGGATGGATCAATATATGATTCAATTTCAAGATCATATTCATCTACATGAAGTTATTCTCACATTCATTTAACCATTTGAACATTACTTTGTTTTTTCAAGCCCAAAAGTGGTTCATAAAAATTGGAAAAATTATGAATAAACCTCTGATAATATCTTGATAACCCCAGAAAGCTCCATATATCAACAAAATTTGTAGGTTTCACCCAAGAAACCAATGCCTAATATTTTTATAGGTACCCTAGCACACCTTCTTCCAAGATTTTGTTACCTAAGAACATTAATTCATCAATCCAAATTTTTCACATAGATATATTGAAATATAGCTGATTCCCTCCATATGCACTCGAGATGTTTAGGTTTTGGGAATGATTATCATGATTCATGGAGTACACCATAATTTAATCCATAAATAATACAAAAAATGGATCTAGAAAATTAAATATTCTATTCAAACAATGCATAAATAATACTGATTCACTATTCAACAGAAATGGAATTAATATGAACTAATATGGGTCATACCTGCTTCTCATATAATTCCTTGGAATATATGATGGTAAAACTATTAATTGATGATTTCCAAATCTCATTTATATTTTTGAGAAAAAAATATCTCCTAGATTATTCAATTAAATCATCAATATGTTGAAGTGGATACATGTACTTTATATTCATCTATTTCCACTTCTGTTAGTCAACAGACAACCCTGATGTCCTATAATCCTTCGTAGAAAACAAAACTGGATAAACCCAATCTGAAAGAAACGGATAGATAAACACCTTATCCATCAATTATTATAGTAAGTGAAAAACTCAGGATGATCCGTTGGTTCCATTCTATATAGTGGAATAGATACTAGATCATCCCTCGGTAAGAGCTCAATACTAAATTCACCTATATCTATGATGATTGAAAAATGATGTCTTTAGGAAACATGTACTGAAACTAACTCATTATGGGTGAAAAAACTATCAGCTTTCACCCCCCCCCCCCATCATCCCAAAATAGTCTTGAAACATGGGCGGTAAGTTCCCCCAGTTGATAATGACAAGAAACAACATGACCTACATAGAAATACCACTCTCCTTGATGAATGTAATTGTCGCCCTTATGAGATGTAAATGTCACTCTCCTTCATAAAAATCAGTGTGGCCCATCATGTATGATACTAAACAGTCCACACAGATAATTTGGTTGAATTACAACATGTCATGGATGTAAATATCCCATAGAAAATGGTACCCCCCAACCTATAGAGAAAACCCCTTGCACATATAAGTGTATATCGATCATACCTCCAACGATGCATCAATATTAATAAACCATATAAATAACTCCACCATCAAGCTCAGAAAAATCGCATTCTTTAATATAAAAATGATGAAGTGGTATAATTATCCAATAAGGCACTATATCATGTATACTATACATTTATATAACCAATTCTTATCAATAGTCTAGCCTTACTATCCATCTGTGTTAGGTTTAACTTCATGTAACTATTCTAACCATCTTCCATGTGATGTATTCAAATATCTCAAAGATTCCCCACTATGCTTATATGGGTTCTCATTCTATGAAGAACGTCCCCAACTATCTCTACCAATAGACAAGTAGAAACATAACTACTAATATTTTATAGTGTATAACACCACATTATCGTACTCTAGTAATTTTTAGATGCACCATCATGTCCCATATTCCATAGGTTCTTACAGAGCCAATGTATATGGACCATCTTTCTGCATTGTTGGAACTCCTACGATGGTTGGGATCTTTCTCTAAAAGTGTCTTGACGAACCAAACTAGTGACTAATCACTCGAATGAGGTCCTATGTAATGGACCCCTATGTATGGACACTTTTCATTCCTATACTATTGATAGAATTATCATAATGACACTTCCTCATCTCAAAAGTCATACCTCAGAATTGTCTAAGAGAAACAACTTTTCCACAACTAAAATCCTCTTTTAGGTTCCGTGCAGATAAGAGAGCTAGATTTACCACATCAGAAAACATATCTACCCTGATGATATACAAAAATGAAATGATTTATATTTTATATTCATACAAAAATCAATTCATGGTGGTTTCCTCATATCATTTAAAATATATAGATAAGAACTAGAAATTTGTAAAGCATCTGACATAGTCCATTATATATATTTTCCCAAGATTCAGCCTCATGTACTCAGAATCTCTCTCTTTCAATAGAATATCAAGGTAATAGTTCACCAAAAACTTGTATTAATGTTCCTTACACTCCATATTCATCAACTATTCATCCCCAATTAGTATTTCAACCCAATGCATCACTTAACACTGTAACATTTAAACATCCAATTTGACGATCATTTCTAGAGGACTCTTCATGTGGTAAAATATAGTTTAGATATTTTCAATCCAAAACACAGATACTATAGGTCCACCCAATTGAGTAAACACCATAGGTTGAAAATACTAATGATATATTGTCAAATTAGAAATGACTTTCACAACCTACACTATGTTTCATTCTAGAAACATAATAACATGAGAAATGTTCTCATGGAGCTTCTTTCTTCATTCCTCACCCCCAACTATTAGTGCATTTGGTTCCTAGTGGGTCCACCATACCCATATACCCCTATATTCTTCTAAATTAGCATCATTGTGGATATATAACACCATAATTAGAAATAGGGACCATATGAAAAATAATACATCTGTTACATATTTATGGGAAATGATAATAACACATAACATTTAATTTCCACAAACCTCACCACACTATCAATATAAAAGAACTATCAATAGACATATACATTATAAATCAAGGTTATGGTTAATAGATGGTAAACTTAATCACATTTTCAAGTTTCATTAGACAGTAATTTTTTTCAAATATTGCACCATTTTTCAATTTTGTAATTTCACATTATGTAATTTGTTTAACTCTAATCTACAAGAAATGAAAAAAAATCAGGTTAAACAACATTCCCAAAAACCTATTTTCCAGTGTGTAACTGTAGAGATGCATGTCACTAAAATCACTGAGTAAATAGTATGATGTATGAATACTAAACCCTTATTCATATTAGGCTATGAGTCAATCTGTAACAAATCATTGAATCAACAACCACATTACTAAAAAATTATGTCACCCTTGGTGAAATATCATTAAATTGTAACATCAAATAATTATAAAAAATCCCAACATGGGTACATGGGTTCTCCTTGGATCATTGGTCAGATAAACCCTTGTTCGAGTCCATAAAGATGGATCAAATTTTACTAATCAATTATATAATATTCCTAAATAGTAAGATAAATGAAAATAAAGGAATAATGGGCTCTAAAACCCCATTCTTTTATATAGACATAGGTTCCTCACACTTGAGCCCTAATCCAGTCGAACTTATGACCTCAACCATGAATCACTATATAATAGGGACTAATGACTATTAGTGAGAGTGTATTATAAATCATGGGGATATTATACCTTCAATATCAATTTAATACACCATTAAACCATATATATGTCATGCCAATATGTGTCAAGTGGAAACAAGAATGACCAAAAATAAATAAAGAAAATCACAACTCCAATGCTATTTGAAAATCATTTTTGGTTTCCTCAACCATGCTCTATCCCATATCATCCATCTAACATAGCTACCATTCTCTTAACATCTTATTTAATCATGAAATCTACACTGGTATCGATCATGAAAACCTATTAGGGCATGGGTAAAGCATAGTAGGCCACCACCAATGACCTCTAAAACTATATCTAATAAATAATAGTGAATTAATTTCTATAAATAATATATTGGAATTCATAATTAAATAGTTAACATGTTTCATTATGCACTAATTTAAACACATATTCCCCATGGGTTCTCGAGTACAACCAACTCCAAATAGCTACTTAGACTCGTTCTGATGTCTGAACCATTTCAAATTTTCAATTCAAATTTCAATATTACACTAGGAATTTCATTATCCATGCCATCTCAATTCATCAACATGGCCATTATCTACAATGGTCCATTTAAAACATTTTAGTACTTGGACAACATTCCTAGGACCGCATGGGAATTTGATACATTATACCATATCTCATTCAAGAATATTAAATTTTCACTGTGGTATTTTTATGAAAAATGAATTATCCAAGACAAGAGAATCAATTTTATTACTTTGGTATTTTGACAATGTAGGATTTTTTCCACACATGAATATCATATAGAGACATATATCACAATATCACATTGATTAAGGTTAATAAAAACCCCTCTCTTCATATTTAATAATCAACACATCAATTAATTAAATCTAAAATTAATTAACACTTTTTAATCAATACCATATTCTAAAAAATCCAAGTTTTTAACTAAAAAAATAAAAAAAATATTCAATCTTAATAATCCAAAAATTAAATAAAAATGTAATTATCAATAATCTGACAATTTCATTCTTCCAAAAATTAACTGAATAATTGTTTTTTACAATTTTCAAAATCACAAAATAATAATAATTAATTCAATAATTAATTATTCCAAATTTTAATTCCTAATAATCCTATTAAGAATTCAACAATTAATTAATATAGTTTTCATATTCACAATATCACAATAATTAGTTCACCAATTAATTATACCAATTTCATAATAAAAATACTCCATTAATTAATTAAATAACTAATTAATCTAATTCACATTCCCTTAATTAATTAATTAACTAAATTAATTAATTCAATTAATGATATTTAATTTATAAAAAATAACTAGAAATTGTACTATTATATACATGTAATTGAAATCAAGTCATTGAAATTTGAATAATAGACCACTTACCTTGATATTGTTGATGAATTGTCACAAAAAAATGCCCAGTTTGAGATGAATAACCTTAATCATGAAAGAGAAGGAGATCATGATTCAATTCCAAGATCCAAAATAAAAATAATATACATATATATATATATAATAAAATCAATATCAAAATTCAACACAGATAAAGGAATAATTCTTTTCATGGATGGGAGATGAACCAGAACGAGATGGGAAACCATTCAGAATCAGATTTATTTACTTGGATATGATAATATCATTGATATAGGAATAAAATAATAAAAAATATAGGTCAATAGCCCTAAGAATTTGATAAAGATCCTAAAAATGATAGTAAAACGTTATGTCTAATTTGGGGTTAACTTTTCGTTAATCTAGGGTTTCATGTATTTTAAAATAAAATTTTCAGGTATAATAAAATCCCATACACATTTTTTCAAATCATGGGCCTAAACTGTGTGCTTTATCATGGGTGGTATGGGTGGGGTGCATGATTATGTATAAGATGATAAAAGATTGAAAAATTACACACCAACCATAATTCATCTCATTGAGGTTTTTCAGAGTTTCTTGGGCCCGAGTGGGATTTTTTGGGAAAGATGGGCACTAATGGAGGACTACCATTTTTCATTACAATTTTCTCAAATTTTTACCCAAACACACCCATAAAAAAACCGAATCCAAAATCACTCAATTTAATGGAAAACTATAAAATAAAATAATCCCAATACATCTCCAAAAAGGTTGGAATCGTACTATTACCAACAACATTTTAATAATAAATTTTCAATGGTCATGGTGAATATGTCATGTTATTCATTCAATCAAATAATTTGAGATAAGAAAATGATTATTCGATCTTAATTGGATTCATATATAAAAAATAAATTCAATTTGGGCACCAACTTATTCAGTGGAACCAAATACAAAGTGAGTTACATCCAAATTCTCCAATCATAAATTTATTTTAGAAATCCTTTTATATTTTTTTGGAAATTACATTAGTTGAATAGGTTGTGGAGAGAAAATCATATTAATTTTTAGTAATGTTAGTTCTAAAGAATGCATCAGGTCTTTTTATTTTAACATCATCATTAAATTTGATTACAGAAGCTCATTTCTCGACTCGCTTTTAAGTGTGCATTTATATATAGTTTTATGTAATAGTTGTGGTGGGGGAGGGGAGTTGTGGGAATTATAATAAATTTTTTATAACTTTTCAAAATATAAATGGTTGGTTAGAATATATGCACCAACAAGAAAGATATATGGAATTTTCCCCCATATTGGTATACAAGGTATACCATTCATGTTTCTAGATAAATTAGGAATTATTTTAAATAGTTTTTATGTACATATTGATGAAATTAATAGTTCATTAAATAAAATAGCGCATCCATGGGTAGAAAAACAAAATAATAGATATATAAATTCTTACTATTTAAATAATGAAATATCACTATATATTTTGGAACTAAAAAATACCACTTGGATAGAGAAGCCCCCTTATGAACAATGTATTTCCCAAACCCAAGATTTCTTTACTATGAATGTTGGATAAAAGGGTCGTGTTAAATCCCATAAAAAATAATGAGGATGAAAAATGCATGTCATCAAATTTATCCAACCAATTCACATAATGATGTTTTGATATATCATTTTAAAATTATGATGATAAATTTTCATTGATGGCAAATCACTATTAAGATCACTATAATTCGAAAGAAAGATTATATAGAGTTCAGGTTATGAGATTCTCAAAGCCCACAACTTTTTTAAGAGTATTCATGACACTAATTATACCCACTAGATTCAAAAAAAAATTAAAAATAGTACCCTATGATTCATAAATGGGATATTACATGTTATTATACCAAGATTATTCTAATAATTAAATATATTAATCAAAAATTAATTATTGAATTATCATATAATAATTAGATAGAAAATCAAAATAACCAATTTCACATCCTATCTCTTCTATTGTGGAGAGAAACTGCTAAATGATTAATTTATTCCGTGGTTAGACATTGTATGTAATGGGAATAATATAAATAAATTTAGATTTTCTAAGAATATATCCTTTTTTGTATGTATGATTTCTGATATGTGTATTTTCATGACTGTTCCACCATGATTAGTAAACCAAAAATCCCTTAATGAAGGATTTAAATACCCACTGTGGATCACAAAGCCCCCCTTTGAGGGATTATAATGAATTTTATTAATAAATTAACCCAATAAATAATGCTTACAAGATTATTCATTCTTCAAGACAATCATATATGATCATGCATATATCAATAAAAACATTATCAGTCTCAAATCCTTCAATGCTTACTACTGTAACCACTCATCAATTTATACGAATTTTAAGGACCATTAACTGGAAGTGTCAACTTCCAAAGTGCCATATCTGATATAGTATATATCTATGATCATGCAACATACCATGGGTATATTCCCAATTTGAAATCCCCATATCAAAATACATGATTTCTTAATCTCAACAGACCACATACCTAGGTAAGTATAACACAATATATGTGCATCTTAATTATATGCTATTTTCTAGTGAGTAGTACAAAAAATACCTAAATTACTATTTTGATTTTATACACCCTTCGTAAATTATTTCCAATCACCAAGAATGTTTCAGTACGTTTAATTTATTTTCTAGAAATTTGATATATAATTTTAGTCATTTTTACCCCTATAATAATAAAGATCATACGTCTTGAGTGTCCATGTTATGAATTGTTTGTAAATATCATAGAATAGTTATTTTGGTACCCATGTACATTATTTAGTCATTTTCATAGTGTAAAAACTTCACCTATCTTCATTTTCTAATTTTCAAGTAGAACATTCCCTTTTCATAGTTGGATGCCTGATATTATCATCCTATAAGGTGTTATTACCCCTCCCATCTAGGCCATGGAACAAGAATAATACCAGAAATCCCCAACTTCTTCACATCTAAAATATGTTTTGTTATCCATATTATAATATATTCTCCAATTGGTTTGGGATGAACTATTGATAAACTGATATTCTAGACAAATAACTCCATACCATTTATGACTTCCTTAAAGAACTTAGAAACATTAGACCAATGATTTTGTGTAATGGGAATATATTCACATTACCCATTTGTTTGCATAAACCTAAAAATAATATCACTTTATCAATCTGAAACCAACCATTACTATGTAAATTTAACTTAATTTTCCACTACACATTAGGTCAAACTTCGATGAAATGTTTATTGATATGTAACCTAATACTACAAGACATAATGGAATATGTTGTTTAACCTTAATAGATGGGACATTGGCCATGGATGTAGGAAATTAAAATAAATCACATTAGACATTTTCACTTTATCATAAATATATTATTTTCAATAGTATATTACACAAAACTATATGATTTTTGATTCCCCTATTAGTGATATATATGATTCTCATTCCACAAGTTCTTTCCCATCCTCTTCATGCCTTCATTCTTCCTCCAAAACTATAATTCCTCAAAAAATTTATTTAAACTCTTTCATTATCTTATTTCTACTTATAATAGTGTACCTCCCTTTATATCCCTTAAACAACCTTGAATTAAAAAATACTCTAATCTAACCATTTCTCCTCCTGAGAGACCATAAATCCATTTATAACACTTACAATTTATACACTATATTAAACTCCAACACATCATCAAGTATTCTTATAGGATATTAAATCATAACAAATACATAAATCATTCCTAGAAGGCATGAAACACTAATACAACACCAATACCAAAGGAGATTCCTTAAATATTTGTAAAACCATTATCTTATCAAAGACAACATGAAACTCCCTCATATCCCTAAAAACTCCATTGGAAAATTTATTCACTATGTAATCTAATATGACATAAAACCACATCATAATCATTACTCCTTTCAGGGGACGATTAATACTATATAAACATCATTCAATCATTAATGTTTTAAAATTATGTCACACATTAGGTCATCATAGGAGATCGTAAATATCCTTGTGACATTTTAATATTCCTTACAGGATAAAATTTATTACATGACCAGAAGTATTTTTTGGTGAACATAAACCCATAAATACCATTCTACTATTACTAGATGAATAAAAACACAAGAAAAAAATTATTCTCTTCCTAAGAGAAATAAAATCCAACCATAACCCATAATAATTTCTAATTAAAAAATAAATACATTGTAACACTTTATATGGGATTATATATTCCCTAGTATTATTTTTATGCCTTGTGAAATGAAATTTAGAATCAATTTTTCATCCTATATGAATTTAATATTGACAGTGTCATGACCCATCCCCCAGGGCTCGTATCGTGACTACCCCAATCCCACCTTCCATAAGCCAGGGGCTAGAGACTAGCAACAAAGGTGTAAATCCTTATACTGGGAAGGCATTTCCTTTATAACTGTAAAAAACACAATAGATTACGCTACTGAAAGTAAAACACTATGTAAAACTATATACAATAGAGGGTGCTGAAAGTAAAGGTGGTCGGAAATACAATCTCAATAGTAAAGTACATTACAACTGAAAAGATAGAACAACTAAATAAAATAAGTAAAAGAGCTACATGGTCGTCCTCTGGGGTTCCCACCTGAAGGGTAGCTACATATGGTCTCCTCGTCACCCCAAGTCCATCTGTCTGCTCTGTATACGTCTCTCCAAGTGGAAGGCCTCCGGGTACCATCTTATTCTGCCACTCTATGCCCCGATCAGTGTTGTTCGTTCTCTGCAACCAACACAATGAGGTGTGGGCATATCCCATGTAGGGTTGAGTATAATGATACTTAGTAGGGACCCCGAGACCCTCAAGGTCTCCCAAAATCCAACAAGGATACCACAAAGTATGAAATCAACAGATAAACCTTACATAGGTATATTCCCATACATATACCTAAGTTATTTAGTAACCCATCTCAATCATGAGGAAAACATGAAAGTCATTGACTCATCTCAAACGAGGATATTCATTATCGAAACCACGGCTGCTGGAGAAATCCTCTTGTCGTGAAGTGCTACGAAGAAGTATAGAATTATAGATGATTAGTCACAAAGCTAGAGAATATTATTTTGTTAAGAGGCATTACTTCTGACCATATGGAGTATCACCCACAAAGGATCGATTGGTACTAACCCACGCAATGACCCACATAGTATCTGACCCACACGGGATCGGTATGGGATGACGCACATAGGATCTATGAGCACAGACCCACACAGGATCTGACCCACATAGGATCCATATGCACTGACCCAGACTGGATCGCTGAGCGTTGACCTCCGTATGATCTGTCTCCAACCTCTGCCTCACTATCCGCCACTGGATTCCTCGCACTCGGTGTGGTTGAGTTCTGTAGAATCTATCCTCAAGATATCAGTCGTACCTCGACCACCACTAAACTCTACAAAGTAGTAACCCAATGTACTGCCATGTTGTAAGGGTTCTAATGCGATAGACAGTGCGTCAATCGGAGGCCCGGTTGTGAGTTATTGGCATTTCTGTTCCATGGTCCCGGTTGGTTTTTAGGTTCATACTAACCCGACCGTATTCCAATTGTCTCTAAAAATAAAGAGGGGTATTCCAATAGAACTGTATCACTCTGAGATTTCTGTCCCCGCCAACGGTTCGTCGATCGGACACCCATAGCCCAGGATATGGGCGAAAAGGTGTAAACTAGCCATAGCAGGTATGGTCCGGTCCAACCCCATTGGACTGACTCGGACAGATCTGGGTCTGAACCAGGATCCGACCAGGTCCATAGGTCTGACCTGGTCTAAGGAAGTATCCCGGACCGAGGGGGTGGCCCAGCCCGAGGGCGACCTGGTTCGACGGGCGGCCAGGTCCGAGGGCAGCCCGGCCGAAGGTGGCCCGACCCGTGGGCGGCCCGACGGCTCGTGGTGTCTACCTATGCTGTGGCCAGGGGGAACACCCACACCCCTTGGCTACTCGAACAACTTTGATGTTTGGGTGTGAGCCGTAACGGGCACCAGGTGGCGACGGTCCAGCACATGTGGGACTCGATGGGGTCTCGCTCCTCTCGGCTCGCCCAAGCGGCCAGCCGCTCCTGATCCACAGCGGCCAGCCTGGCCGGCCGCCACTACACCTCCACCATGGTTCAATTGCACCGCAGTTCCTCTACCCTCCATGCGGCGGGACGGCGGTGCGCCTCTTCCACTGTGGCCCGGCCGGGCCACGACCTACTACTTTACTCGTGCGGTGCAATGGCGCCACACCATCACCACCGTGGCCCGGTCTGGCTGCAGCCTCCAACACCAACGTGTGGCACGATGGCGTCACTCCTCCTCTGCCGCAGCCCATCCCAGCCCTGGGCCTCCATCCGCATGGAACGGTGGTTTCGTGCCCTCTTGGAGACCCGGTATCCCATGCGCCGCCGAATTTCTACGCGACTGGTTTTCATTGTGGTCGGCCCGATGCTGACCGCCATTACACCGCCTCCATCATCAACAAAATATTCCAACAAAGGTTGAGGGTCGTCCGTTTTTGTGCGGTCTGAGCCCTCTTCATTGTGATTTTATCAATCAAAAACAAATTTCTCATCAAATGACGATGAACGTAGGGTAAAATTCATACATAAAACAACCTCTACATCATCTATCGATCGTAGAAGAAGTTGTGGGAAAAAGGTGGGCATCGATTTTTCATTCGCCGCATTTTTCACACACTTAAAATTCTCAAGCTCGTGCGTCGGAAAGTGTTCGGATGTGATGAAGTCGAAGATGGATTTCATCGCATTCTTCATTGGAGTGTTCTCCTTCTTCTCCCCATGCTTCACTAAATGATTATGCGAACAAAAAATAATAAAATAAGACATCTTATTAATTCATTGGAATTAATAATTCAAATGGGTAATTAATTAATGGGGGCTCCAATTAATTAATTCTTGTTTGCAGGCACAATTTAATTAAGGAAGATCAAAGGTTTTCATGGGCGGTGGCTCCATAAATGGGAAGTCCAAGGGTCTCCACACATAAATGGGGTGTCAAAGAGGTTATATGCTCAGGTGGTCCCCAAATTAAATATCCTCCCAAGGTAGGTTATTCTCGGGTGGGCCCCAACACCATATCCTCCCATGGGATGTTAGGGTGTGGTGGCCCCCACCCCCAACCTCCACTTGGAGGTTTTAAACACCACAAAAAAAATAAGTTATCAACTAAATTTTATTTAATTAAAAACCCCAATATCTAACTTCTATTATCTTTAGAATGCAACTGTGGTGAAGGTCTCATTAATCAACCACAGACGTTGTGTGCTCAAAATTGCCCTTGGATTTCAATTCTGAGCACCAGTTCAAATGTTTTAAAAATCTCGCCCGTACGTTTAATGAACGTACCCGAACAGAACTTTAAAATTTTATTCCAGGAACATCGGGCATCGGAATCAAGCACCATAAATTTTCACTGACACATAAAAATCACATGAATTTTTGGAAAAAAAATTCCATGGAATTTCTGGGTCTTTACATTCTCCTCAACTCAAGGCATTACGTCCCCGTAAGATACAACTCATACTAAGGGAACAAATGGGGTTATTGAGCAAACATAAGATCCTTCCACTCTTACGTGCTCTCATGGAGGTTCTTGTGATGCCAGTCAACATGCACTGGAGGTATTGACCATCCACGCAGGAACCACTCCTATCAATACTCAATCTCCACTAGAACATCAATGAAAGTTACATCGTCATCGATGTCCAGCTCCCCGTGATCGATAATGTGGGAAAGGTCGTGCACGTATCTCATCAACTGAGATACGTGGAGGACGGCGTGCACCCAGTACAACTGAGGTGGAAGAGCTAAGTGGTTATCCACCTCGCCTACTCAGCTATGATCCTGGAAAGGTTTGATGAACCATGGAGTTAACATGATTCCTCTTCCAAATCATTATAGACCTCGTCGAGGTAAGACCAATTGAAAGATGTGTTTGCCATCTTCAAACTCTAGAGGCCTCTGTCTCCTGTCGGCATATGACTTCTGACTACTCTATGCAGTGTTAATCCACTCCTGGATGATCTGCACCTTCTCCGTGGTAGCTCATACCATCTCTGGTCCCACTAGTGTTGTCTCCCCTAGGTCTGTCCAGCATAGTGGTGATCTACAAGGTCAACCATACAAGGCCTCAAAAGGTGCCATACCGATGGTGGAGTGATAACTGTTGTTGTATGAAAACTCCACCAAAGGTAAGTGGTCTTCCCAACTACAACCTAAGTCGATGACGCATGCACAGATAATGTCCTCGAGGGTTAGAATGGTCTGCTCAGTCTGACCATCTGTCTGAGGATGGAAGGTGGTGCTCAAAATAATTTGTGTCCTGAAAGCCTCCCGCAACCTCTTCCATAGTCAGGGAGTAAACCACATGTCATGTTAGGAGACAATAGAAGAATTTAATCAATGTAAACCCACAATCTCCTGCACATAGTGTTTTCCTAAGCACTCCACTGTTCCCTGCTCTCTGATCGGTAGGAAGTGGGCCGACATGGTGAGTCGGTCAATGATCACCCAAATCGAGTCATGGACTCTAGATGTACGGTGAAGACCCATCATGAATTCCATGGATATCCCATATCACTTGAACTCTGGGACCTTTAAGGGTTGCACCAGGCCTGGTGGTACCTAGTGCTCCCCCTTCACTTGCAGACAAGTGAGGCATCATGAGACAAACTCAGCTACTGCCTTCTTCATACCTGGACACCAGTGCTATCGTCAAAGGTCCTGATACATCCTCACCATCCCAAGATGTACCGCTAGAGGGGAGGTGTGGAACTCCATCAAAAATTCCTCCTGAAGTTCAACTGGTACAATCGTACATCCTCTGAAAAAGTTAATGTGCTCCCCACCTTCATAAAATCCATTAGCTGCCTACCCTGTTGATATCTGAGCACATCGTGCCTCATAGTCAGCATCCCCACACTTCTCCACCCTGACTCGCTGAATATGTGGAGGAGTGGTTGTAAGAGTATTTAGATGGGTTTCTCCATCCCTATCTATGATGGATTTCAATAAGGCAGCCAGCTACTCTGTCGCCTCTCCTATCAGCTGAATGCTTGATCTCTTGCTGAGAGAATCTACTACAACATTCCCCATCCAAGAAGTATAGACTATATTAAATTCATAGTCCAAGAGGAACTCAAGACAACGCCACTGTCTTAGGTTCAGGTCCTTCTACGAGAAGATATACCTGAGACTCGTGTGATAAAATAAGACTGTGAAACACTCACCCATCAGATAGTGCCCCCACATTTTCAAGGCGAAGACCAATGCTGCTAACTCCAGGTCACGGGTAGCATAGTTCTGCTTATGATGTCTCAACTGCCGAGAACCTTATGCGATCACTGCTCGCTCCTGCATCAGGACACACCAATGTCCGGTCCCTGATTCTTCGCAGTAAACTATGTACCCTAGTCCCTCCAATGGAAGCCTCAAGATGGGGGCACTAGTTAGCTTATTCCTCATCTCCTGAAAGCTCTAATGAAATCTTTGAGACCACACGATGGGTTTCCCCTTCTTCGTCAAGGCTGATAGTGTTTATGCAACTCTAGAGAAGTATGGAATGAATCTCCGGTAGTATCTATCCAAGCCCAGGAAACTTCGCACCTCTTTCACACTACTGGGTTGCTCCCAAGCAAGTACTGCCTCAATATTCACTGGATCCACTACATCTCCAACCTCTGAGATGACATGTACCAAGAAGTTAACCTCTCAAATCCAAAGCTGGCACTTCGAGAGCTTACCACAAATTTTGTGCTCTCGGAATGTGTCCAGTACTACCTATAAATGGTAGGAATTCTCCACCTCAGTAGTTGGGTAAATCAGAATGTCATCGATGAAGACAACAACAAAAAGATCAATGTAAGGCTGGATGATCTGGTTAATGAGACACATGAACACTACTAGAGTGTTGGTTATGATTAAGGGAATAACTAAGAACTCATAGTGGTCGTACCAACATTTGAAGGTCGTTTTCATCACATCCTTGTCTTGAACTCAGAGCTGTTGTTAGCCTGATCTAAGGTCTATCTTTGAGAACCATCGTGCTCCCTTGAGCTGATCAAAGAGGTTATCAATCCTCGGGAGAGGGTAATTATTCTTCACATTCACATGTTTTAGGTGACAATAGTCAACACAGAGCCTCAAGCTCCCATACGCCTTCTTAGTGAATAGAATCATGGATGCCCTAGGAGAAACACTAGGCCGGATGAATCCCTACCCCTGCAAGTCCTCCACTTATACCTGCACCTCATGAAGCTCAGCGGGAGCCATCCGTTATGCTAGATTAGATATCGTTGTTGTCCCGGTGTACAATTCTATATATAATTACACCTATCTGTGAGGAGTTAGTCCTAGAACATCGTCAAAGAAAACATCTGCATACTGAACCACCACTACATGATAACTCGGACTCTCTATGTCAACTGATCCGAGGGTAAGGCAGCCCAACTGATTAGTGATCGGTTACACCCTCCATCGAGTATGTTCGTCTTGTGCTGCAAAGGTTCCCTTCTTGCCGGTTAAGGTAAAAATGGTCCCATCTGTGCGGACACACCGTAATTTGTTCCTAATACATATATTCTCAGCATGGATTGTAGACAACCAGTCCATACCCAAGAAGAAGCAGTAATACCTCGATGCCATTAGGAGGAGATCCCAGCCAAATCTCTCACCTCCTAGAGTAAGCTCGTACTACCGGCACTAGTGCGTAATCATAAAGTCTTCTCCCGTAGGAGTCTCTAGCCATAAGGATTAATCCAAAGACTCTTTCAGAATCTTTGAGCTCCGAATGAGGGTAGTGTCTATGAAAGAATGACTTTCACATCTATCTATAAGAACTGAAGCTAAGGTGGAGTTGAAACAAATGGTACCTCGAATCATCTCCGGTGCATCATGGTCGTATGCCTCAGTTTCCTTAAGCTGAGATCTCCCCTATCCACTTTCTCCCTATGGTCGCGGTGGACCTCCTAGTGGTGGTGGTGGTAGCATCTCGAAACGCCGTCCACCACCATATGCTCAACTAGCTCCTCTACCACGTCTGCCAGCACCATATGGAATACCTCAGTAGAACCTCTGCCTCTGCCTAGGAGGGCCCTCAACTATTTTCTGATCATCTGAATAGTGGTTCGGATAGTCACGAGCTATGTAACCCCTACCCACCGCATGAGTAGCACTGCCTGCTCCTGGTAGGTAAGTCTCTGCCCCGAGTTCCCCCCACAACATATCCTGAGTCATGCGGTCATCCACCCATGGGTCTGGTCCTCTTGGACCTCTGTATCAACTTTCTAGTGCCAGCTGCAGAAGACTCTACTGCATGTCGACTAGTAGTGGGTCTCGCTGCCGGAGATTGCTCTGCAAGGAAAATCTCCTCTATGAGGGCTCTCTCTAAAACCCCCGCCTGTGTTAGGATGCTGAGGGAGATCATAGAGGCTCTGATCTCTCACCTGAGCCCCTGCTCGACGGTCCGGGCCCTAAAATAATGGGTCCCGCACCATATCAATGGAGTAGTGCGAGAGGTCGGTGAACCTCACTGAGTACTGTGCCACCGTCCTGCTACCCTATCATAGATGTAGTAGCTCCTGTATCTACACTGCTCAAAGCGTGGATGGGACAAACTCCACCCTGAAAAGGCTCCCAAAGTCTTCCCAAAGAAGTTTCACCCCGTCGTGGACTTGAAGAATCAGGCTCTACCATCTGCATTCTGCTGCCTGAAGGAGACTCGCAATAAGAATCACCATGAGGTATACTCGTGTCCCTACCACCCTGAATACTCTCACGACATCCTCTAGCCAATCCTCAACCTCCTTTGGGTCCATGTCTCCCTGAATCTTGGGTGGCCTTTGGTGCTGGAACTCATGAAATGCGCTCAAGCGGCATGCATTGTCTGCAGCTGTGGCTGGTGGAATCGGTGGCCCAATGGAAAGTGGTATCGCTGGTGCCTCCACTGGTAATGGGCCCTACAATTTGGCATTGTCGCTCGGTGGGCTGTCAGAGAGTACGACTCTCGGGGCTCTTACTGGTCGTCCGTAGGGAGGTATCCTTAATGAAATAGTTGTGACACGGTCAAAAGTTTATACCTGGTGAGCTGACCTGGCTGAGCTGATTTAAAGATTAACTTTTGAAGACACGCACAGAATTAGTGTTTTCATGCACTAAGTCGGAAATCAGTAGTCGGGGTCTTGTTGTATCGATACGTCGGCTGCCACACCAACACTGGACACCGTGAACTGAGAACCACACTCAGTACCCATAACACTATTTCTTCACAAAAAAAATATTGATCAGATTCCTATATTCTGCGGTAGAACCGACACCTATAATACCTAATTGGCATGAGCCATCCCCCAGGGCCCATATCGTGACTACCCCAAGCCCACCTTCCATAGGCCAGGGACTGGTGACTATAACCAAAGGCTTAAATCCCTATACTGGGAAGGAACATAATTTATAACATTAAACAAACACAACAGAATACACAACTATAAGTAAAACACTGTTTAAAACTGTATACAAAAAAGGGTGTTGAAAGTAAAGGGGGCCTGAAATACAAGTCCAATAGTAAAGTACAATAGAACTGAAAGGCTAGAACAACTAAAGAAAAGAAGTAAAGCATCTATAGGGTCATCCTCCAGGGTTCCCACTTGAAGGGTTAGTAAAGATGGCCTTCTCGGCACACGATGACCACCCGTCTGTTCCGTGTACATCTCGCTGAATGTCCCACCTCCGAGTACCGTCCTGTTATGCCACTCTCTTCCCCGATCAACATTTTCCATCATCTGTAACCAACACAATGAGTTTCAGGAATATCCCGTGTAGGGAAGAGTATAACGATACTCAGTAGAGACCCTGAGACCCTCATGGTCTCACAAAATCCAACAAGGATACACCAAAGTATGAAATAAATGGATAACCCTTTCTTAGTTATATGTCCAAACATATACCTAAGTTATTTAGTAACCCATATCAATCATGAGGAAAACACGAAATTCATTGACTCATCTCAAACCAAGATTTTCATTATCGAAACCAGGGCTGCTGGAGAACTCCTCCTGTCGTGAAAGTGCTACGAATAAGTATAGAAGTACATATGATTAGTCGTGAAGCTAGATAATCTTATTTTGTCAAGAGACACTGCTTTTAACCATATGGAGTCTGACCCACACAGGATTAATAAGTATTAACCCCCACAATGACCCACACAGGATCGATATGTGCTGACCCACACAGGATTGCTGAACATTGACCCACACAGGATCTGACTAACATAGGATCACTGAGTGCTAACCTCCGTACGATCTATGTCCAACCATCGCTTCACTATCAGCCATTGGATTCCTCACACCCGGTGCGATCAAGTTTTGTAGAATCTATCCTCAAGATATCGTTCGTACCTTGACCTCCACTAAACTCCACAAAGGAGTAACCCAAAGGACTGTTATGTCATAAGGGTTCAAACGTGACAAACGGTGTGTCAATCGGACGCTTGTTCTGTGAGTTATTGGCATTTTCATTCTATGTGCCCTCTTGGTTTTTAGGTTCAAACCAACTCTACCATACTCAAACTATTTCCAAACCTCAAGTGGGGTATTCCAATACAGCTGCTTCACTCTGATCTTTCCGTTTCCATAAATGTTTTGTTGATCGGACACCCATAGCCCAGGATATGGGCAAAAAGGTGTAAACTGGCCATAGTGGGTCTGGTCCGGTCCAACCCAGTTGGACTGACCCGGCCCCATCCGAGTCTGAATCTGGGTCCGACCTGGCTCGCAGGGTTGACCTAGTCTAAGGAATTATACAGGACCAAAGGGTGGCCCAGCCGATGCAGGCCGAGTCCGGCAGCCCGACGGCTCGCGGGGTTTGCCTAATCTGTGGCCAAGGGGGATGTCGTGTTCCCCTGGTAAACCGAACAGCTTTTCCGTTTGGTTGTGAGTTGTTACCGGTTCCAGGTGGTGTCGGTCCAGCACATGTGGGACCCGAAGGGGTCCAGCTCCTCCCAGATGGCCCAAGCGGCCAGCCGCTCCCGCTACATGGTGTTCGGCCCAGCCGGCCGCCACTAAACCTCCACCGCGGCACGACGACGCCATGATTCTGTTACCCTCTGCTCAGTGCAAGGGCACCACACCTCTTCTGTCATGGCTCGGCCTAGCCGCGGCCTGTTTATTTCCCCATGCAGTGTGATGGCACAACACCATCACCTCCGCAGCCCGGTCTAGCCATGGCCTCCCGCTACTCCATGAGGCGCGACAGCGCCGCGCCGCCTCTACCACGGCCTGGCCTAGCTGCAGCCCTCCTTTAGTGTGGCACAGTGGTGCCACGCCCTCTTGGAAACTCGGTGGACCTTGAGCCACCGGTTTTATTCGCAATTGGTTTTTTTTGTAGTCAGCCCGACGTCGGCCGCCGTTGCACAACCTCCGTCATCAACAAAATATAACAACAAAGGGGGAGAGTCTGTCGTGTCCGTGCGGTCCAAGCCCTCCTCATTGTGATGATAACAATCAGCAACAATGTGCTCAACAAAGGATGAATAATTGAGGGTAAAAGTCATACATAAAACAACCCCTACCTCAGTTGTCGATCGTAGATGAAGTCGCAAGAAAAAGGTAGGTGTCGATTCGTTGTTCGCCGCGTTCGTCACGAACTCCCAATTCTCATGCAGATGATTCAGAAAGTGTTCTGAGGTAACGAAGTAGAAGATGGTGTTCTTCACGTTCTTCATTAGAGTTTTCTCCTTCTTCTCCTCAAGCTCCACCAAAATATTATTCCAACAACAAAATAATAAAATAAGACATCTTATTTATTCTTTGGCATAAATAATTAAAATGGGGAATTAATTAAGGGGGGCTCCACTTAATTAATTCTTGTGTATAGGCACAATTTAATTAATGGATTTCAAATGTTTTAATGGGTAGTGGCTCCATAAATGGGAAGTCCAAGGGTATCCACACATAAATGGGGTGTTAAAGGGGTTATATGCTTGGGTGGTCCCCACCTTAAAAATTCTCCCAAGGGAGGTTATGCTCGGGAGAGCCCCACCACTATAACCTCCCATCGAAGGTTAGGGTGTGGTGGCCCCCACCCCCAAATGTCACTTGGAGGTTTTAACCACCATAATAAAAATAAGTGATCAACTTATTTATATTTAATTAAAAACCCCAATATCTAACTTCCATTCTCGTCAGAAAGAAACTGTGGTGAAGGTCTCATTAAGCAATCATCGACGTTGTGAGCTCAACGTTGCCCTAAGAATTAAATTCCAAGCACCGATTCAAAAGTTAGAGAATCTCACTCGTACAATTAGTGAACATACCCAAACAAAACATCATAAATTGATTCTAGACACACCGGGACTCTAAATCAAGGGTCGTAAATTTTTGCAAAATTTGTAAAAATCCCATGAATTTAAGAAAAAAAATTCCACGGAATTTCCGTGTCTTTACAGAGAGTCTCCACCAAACCTTGTGAACATGGAATTATAATACCCATTTTTTGAATGTGATATCATTTGAAAACATGTAGTATCCTTTATTATTCATAACAATTAGACATCCATGTTTTAATTACGAATCTCCCCAATAATGTAAAAATTGTTATGAAATAATACATTACTAGTACGTGGATAAACTAAAAAGAATGGGTTTCTGAACTATGTGTGATCCCTATATTAGATAATTAACTCCCTTAATATATGATTCGACCTTCCATCCAATTTTTTTCTATGTACACATCTTTTGAAAATAAAAATTATACTAGAGGGATAGAAATTCAAGAAAACATACAATACAAAGAATAGTTGTCAATATATGGTTTCAAACAATGGAACTAAAACCACAATAAATAAATATATTCATTGGCCCTGTAAGGATTAGTTCCTGAAGTAGAATGATACATTATATAATTATATTAATAACTATAAATATTTCCAAAAAATTATTTCCCTTTATATACAAGTGTTTTGTGAAATTATGTCATTTTCATGTTAAATTAGATAAATGGGATACTAGGATCTAATTAAAATGAAGTAGTATTTTAATGATGTCACAGACCAAATCTTGCCTTCATCATTACCAGAACTAATCCCGGCCCATGGAAGGGACCATAGGTCATTTACTATCCCCATAGGATGGTAAAAGTGACTTGGTATCATGTATTATGGTTTGGGAATGATTTACCCATATTTAGAATCATTTGACTACATAAAACATAAAATAAATCAAATTAGAATCTTTATGCAAAAAATTCCTAAAATAAGATCTATAACTAATATATTAAGTTTAAACATGACCCATGAGGTCCAAATATTCCTAAAGTATCATAAAACATCCCAAGGGACTCTACACATCTAGGGGTTTTCACCCCCAAGTCATCTTTGCAACACCACGCCATGAGAAGAAACTAGCAACTCGAACTGTTATCAACTAAATCCCAACCTTTACCAACATCAAACATGATCAGATATACTTAAAACAACAGGGTGTATTTAACACCCCATGATTTAACTGAATATTCTTTTCTCTAATGTAATTCAATAGTTTGTGCCACATGCAAAGCTGATTTCGAACGCACCATAACATACCAAACTATCTGTTCAAAAATTTGATATGAATTGTATTAAAAAATTTTTGAATTATATATACTCCATATAATTTTAACATCCATATAATTTGTTTCTTATACAAAATATAATAAAAAATTCAATTTTTCAGATAAAAAAAATATTTTTCATAAAATGCAATTTTGCAGTCTTTTAATGGGGAAAAAATTTTTAATCCAATATTGGACACTTTTATATATTAAATTTGACAAAATTAACTTCTTATTTAGATTTTGGACACAAAAATCTAACTTGGATAAAATTTCAGTGCATTTCTGATACTTTTTATATTTTGATGAATAGTGAAAATTACTAAAATTTAATTCAAAAAAACTTTTTTAATAAAAATAATTTATAGTTCTAAATTATAAATTTTAATGGTTTAAAAGTATAATTAGATTATATTTTTATCATTTAATCCATTTGTGGTCATTTTATGTAATTATACATTTAAATTGGACATAAACACATCTCAATATTTTGATAGTTTTTACTTCTAAAAAACTCGCTTCCTAAATTTGACAATGGTAATATTTTTTTAATAAATTAATACAACTTATATGTTTTTAATTTAGTAAAATATAAATAAATTTTGACTTTTGAATATCTAAATTATCTTAGGGTGAATTTTTGGTATTTTTCTGAAAACGTTTAATTTATGTTGAATAGTGAAAAACACTAGGTTATTATTTTAAACCTACTTTTTATTTTAGTAATAATTTATATTATTTGAATTTATTTTAGGTTAAAATAGTAATATAATACTTATATATTTTCCCTGTAATTCGTTAGATTCATTTTATAATAAAATAAGATGAATAAAATTTTATGGAACATTTTAACGCCTTTTACCCACCTTCTAGACACATTTATAGATTTTTATAAAACCTACTATTACCACTTCTATGAATTGAATTCCAAAAATATGAGAGACGCGATTGACATAATTACGTAAAATGTGATTCAATGGGAAGATAATATTTTTTGATCAATATAAACTTTTTAATTTTATTTACCACGATTAAAAATTAATAGGGTAATTAAATGTAAAAATTATATTATAATTACCCTATCACATATCCTAATTCTGTTGGATGAGTGATTTTAGACAAAACTATTTCTTAGGAATAAAATATGATTTTATTGATCATCTTGGATTAGATTACGACATTTATTCTAATTTTATTTAAAGAACAGTTAAAAGTGTTAAATTCAAATTTTCATAATTATACAGTTTTTAATATAGGGTTATATGTAAGATAAATTCCACTATAACTATTCATTAGAAAGATAAAAAAATTTCCCACTTAATGGTATTTTATTTAAAAAATTTATACCTTAAATAATTAAATTTATTTATGACACTAAATGATGTAGTAATTATATTATTGATGAATGAGTAAAATAATTGATATTATAAAAATTAAAATAAATATAAATTGAGACTTTTGATGAATTTCAATAATTTTATAGGTCAATATGAAACATCAAGATTGATTTAATTTTTTTGTTTTTAAGTAATCATGTTTTTTTGACTTTCAAAAATACCAAATACTAAATATTGTCAAAATTGACATAAATGAGTTTTTAAAATGAATACTATATTATTAAATGATTTATTATTCTCAAAAATATAAGGATCAGCCAAAAAACTCTTATAATGATAGATATTTTATTAAATAACCACTTGGGGTTCTCTTGTATTTTTATAGTATGTTTATTAACCATTTATTATAATAATACAAAGATACATAGTAAAAGATAAACTATTTATCAAATAGTTAAATCTAAATGAATAGGTTAATATGGTGACCTAAACTTGTCTAAAACATATTAGTTGAGATTTTTTCAACCCATCCCCACCTTATCCTCGAAATAAATTCTTTTGGAGGCATTATAAATAGAATTTGATTATATAATAAAATAATATTTCAAGTTTTTCCACAAATGACCCTCAACTCTCTTATAAAATGGTACTTCCCCTTCTCTCAATACCACATATACAATGCAATTTGAATCATCCAAAACCTGCTCGAATAATCTCCCAAATACCATCACATTAACCTAGAGTCTATAAATTTAACATAAATCCATCCTATAGATCCCTTTTAATCAAATAAAAAAGAAGCAACTAAAAAAGAGGTAATAATTTCATCACCTTTTTCAAAGTTCATTTCTTCTTCCACTTCCTCTTTATTTTTTTCCATAAAAAATAATAAATCCAGTACCAAATACATACTGTGATGTTATTATAAATATGGCACTACCATATTCAATTATCTATCCATCCAATTAATGGAAAAGTTACCATACATGCATATGTATGGATTACCGTCTCTACATCGTTGTTTAGTTTTTTATTCAAAACATCATTATTTAGATGGGTATAATAATGAGTATAAATGATGTAAATAATAAATATAATATGTTAATTATTCTACATATATAATATTACCATCCAATTACATACAACTTCATCCTCAATTGTTTAGCCTTGTCGCTTGTGCATACGTACAGATTATCGTCTCCACAAACGTGATAAGATTCATTCCCCCATCGCAACCATTCAAGATTTATTCTTATTTTATCATCAAAAATAATTTCTAATAACATAATATCATTCTATAAATTAAAAAAATGCATCCTATCTATCACAAAAATGACTTACGTAATAATACATATAATGTAAAACGAATCACTTGACACAAAAAAAAAATGAAACTACTGAAATATCATTAACAAAGCAATATTAGAAGAACATATATTATATCATATTTATTTATGTGGTCAATTTATAGTTTAATAAAAGTTATTTCACCATTATATTTTATGTTTACTTACCCTCACGTATGGAAAAGTTCAAGGTATGAGGTTTCCATTTCAATTATTTTTCTCATGAGATTCATGTTATACTACCACTATTTTCTTTTGTTTAATGTTTGTACTACCCATGATTATATTACTTGTGTAAAACACATTAATTAATGGGTATTTACATATTTATTGTATGATCCTTATTTCATGTGGTGTATGTTCTGTATGTTACCAAATCTATAAGGGAATTTCGAATTTCGATTTCCACTCATTGGGTTTTACACAAACTTCATTTATTATTTTACACCAAGATTTGTGAGTCAATATTTATTTATTTATGTAGTAATTTAGACTCCTCGTTGTGGGGATATACTTTTGATACACATAATCACTCCATTCGTAAATTCTTACGTCATATATATGAACATGATAAGATTAATCCTAACTCAATTCCATTCATTGAGTTAAACATCCAAGTCATTGGTGTTATTGTTACCAGAATATGTGTGAATGCCCTCTGATTTATTTAAACTGAATATCCAATCAGATTGAGTGTATTTATATTTGTCACACATAATTATGTCATTGATTTATCATTAACCTAATGTAACAGTCTATATATGATATTTCTTCTCAATTTACATTCTATTGAGACATCTTTTTTATTTTGCACCAATTCAATTTTATATGGTTTATATACTGTCCTTTGACATAGTATATAACGAATCCATTTATTATTGTGATATTATAATGTTTTTATTAATTTTATTACTCAATTATTTGTATTCAAGAGTCTCTAATTTGATTAGGAACTCTTTAACTAAAACATCATATTAAATGTTATAAATATTTATTCTTCTAAATCATTCACATTAATGCCTATAATTTAAAAATGATTTTGAGGATTTATATATATGGACATGAATTTTTTAAAATTAAAATTCCTTTCAAAATTTTCAAAGTGGTATGGGACACATTGATTCAAAAATCAATTTTCAACAGCTTCTTGAAAAATATTTGGACATTTAAATGTTTTGAAGAAAAAATTGATATTTCTCTCAAATAGTTATACTGATTATTTTCATCTATGTATATATCATTTAATATTATTTATTGAGGTTGAATTTTTATAATAAAATATTCCATAATGAATTGAATTAGTTATTTTATACTATGTATGTGCAATTTTTATACCCTTCATGGTTTGTGGTTAAAATATTTAAATTTCTTATACAAGTTTTAATACGAATTTTTTAGATTATGTTTCAACCATTTCATATGAAAAATTCATTGGACATTGTATGTGATTGGTGGGTCCCTCAATAGCTCCTCAATTCATCAGTAGGTCTAATGAGACAAACTGGTGTGTTGGCATAAGGCCTTAACAAAATCTTATTTATTCTTGGCACGATGGCTTGACTATGGGGTTATGATGTCCAACATTATGCATTCCATCATTATAAAATTATCTATTTATAATACATGTGGTTATTCAACTAGTATAATATCCATGTGAATATGTAAATTGCATTATTTGATTTTTCTTTTCCAAATTATAAAGATGTTTATGGTTAATAGGCTTGTGTTTTAGTCTTGTATGTTGCCTTAATTGTTTATGTTTTATTAGGATAGTTTCCTATATATTGTTATCCATTCTGATCATCTGAGCTCACCCCTTTCTTATCTTTTATAATTAATAGGATGTGAATAAGTATATTATGATAGACCTACAGGAATAAGCTAAGGGGGTATGAGTGTGTTAAAAAGAGACAAAATGTTGTAGTTTTTCCATTTTATAGTATAATGTAAAATGTATGTTTGTATCCAATACCTCCAAGGCTACTGAACTAATCGATCTTTAGAGACATGGTCTCTTGTGATGATGCCAATTGTGTTTAATAATGCATCGACTCTGGGTAACTATGGTTGGGGCATTAAGGTTGGTATCAGAGAAAGTTTAGTAAAAATCATGGAATCTATATTTAGGAAAACATTGATTAAATAACACTTCCCAAAGATAGAATTTGAGGATTCATATAGAAGAACATCCAAAAAATTTGGTACTGTAAATATTATGTGGGTTTTCCAAGAAATACATCCCTGTATGGATACGAGTAGGTAGAGGTAGCTCTGACATAGATGTACCTAGGTCTAAAACCTAAAAACACTACTTTGAACTAGACTTGAATAGGAACTGTGCATGACAATGGGCCTTGATGCACTCATCGAAACGACACTCTTGAGGTATATTCTTAGGATAATTAACATTTTCTTTAAAAAATGCTTTGAAGGATTTTAATATATGATGAGAATTAATAACCTTGGTTAATCCTATAGATTTTTAGATTGAAAATTTGGTGTCTTGATATTCTCTAAATGATTTTATGACTATTTATACTCACATTATGATTTCTATTTTTAGTCAATGGCTAGATTCCAAGGAAATTATTGTAACATTGAACACGATGTACAAGGTGGTAATGATGGTAAAAATGAGAAACTAAATGGAATGTTGATAGTCATAAAAGATATTATGTTCATGACGGTACAAGTTTCAAAAAATATGATCAACAATATATACGTTAAGCAACACACAAACTCAAAAAAGAAGATAATGGTGGAGAATGATAAGATCTCCAGCAGTGGAGACTGTGGAAAAAGAATGCTCAATATCCATCATTATAAAAATGTGGAAGGAGACACCAAAGAAATTGACTCAATGGAGCAAAGAAATGATTTTTTTGTGGGAAAGAAAAAAATTAAGTAAATATTTGCTGAGTAAAAAATGAAGAGTACTATGGAAGAAAATAAAACTGATCCTAAAAAACCATTTACAGTCATTTCCCATAAATGTATGGAACATTTGCATTACCTGAGTCAATGCCCAGTTATATAGGATATACACTAGGTAAAAGGAAGAACCTATGTGAAAATAAATTGATTGATAAATGATAAAAAGTATTAATTCTCTTTGTTGATGGATTACTTTGGAATACCTTTCTATGGTAAGTATAACCATACATTTTGTTATGTTAAAATTCTAATTGATGAAGAGTTGTCTTTTATTTTTGTGAATATAGTTATAAAGAACCATTTGGGTTTATACGATCAATTAATTTGAGGCAATTACATGTTATTAATTTTTGTGAATAAAATACTAGGTATGAGATAATAATTGTGGTAAAATTATATTATGATTATTTTTAAGAATTTATCTAATTTCAAATAGGTTATAATATATAGTTTTTGAAAAAGTAAAACTCGTAGACCGTGTGACAACCCGTCTCATCATATAAAGTTGTGGGAATAAATCCCACCACCTAAGTGCGATGGGGATTTAATGCATGTCACTAGATTACGTGAAGTCCCAGGTTTGTGTGAATAATTCTTTTTAATTAAATGATATAATTGATAAATAACAAGTTTATTTGGGACCCTATATTTTATCTAATGGATATCCTTAGTACAAGAATATTATTTGTTGATTATGTGATAAATGTTATCTTAGAAGACATTCGCTCTGTTGGGAACACTATATGAATATAAAAAATAGAATACTGTGGGATTTCATTTGAGGATTAATGGTTGATTTTTTTATTTTGGAAGAATATGTGTTTTTTATAGAGATTCAAATAATTAATTGAAATGATTAACATATCATAGAGAATATGTGATTAGGTTAATTACACTTCTTAATGAGACTTTACGAGTAGTTAATTTAATTTGGAGATAAATGTTATTGAATGGTATTTATTGAACTTTGGGTATTGTTTGTTTAATTTTGTAAATTAGTATTAGTATTTCGTTCTATAATGGATTATCCATTTTGGGGATCATCTGATCTTGTACTAACCATTTCTTTTTTATCTCTAATGAAAAAGGAAATATATAGTTTATCCTTTATGGATTATGTGATTCATTAGAACATGATTATAGTGCTTCAATACTCTCCAAGTCATCTTGAATACACATTATTTTGAGAAAATATGAGTTAGTGGTAGAAATTTATTCAAGGATGAAAATATATTAAAAAAAATTAATATATCTCTTCATGTTCTTATTCAATCTCATAAATATAAATTTCAAATTTATGAAATGGAACTTAAAAAAAATGTTATTCGTTTACTATTCATACTAGGAAATTGATGATCATTTAACACATCACATGTTTTTTGGATTTGTTGTGGTTAAAATTCTCTGGATCATGTTTTCATTCACTCTCAACCAAAACATTACACTTATTTTATATTTAATATCCATGTTTTTTAAATGTAATCCTAGTATAGGATATCTCGGGTGACCTTTGCACTTCCTATTATTTCTTTTAAGGTGATAGTTTTATTAAATCTTTTTTGATGTGGGATATTCAATGATGTTCATTAGACTAATTTTAAAATTGATAGTATGAAATTTCCATAATGGGGGAAGAATGAAACACCCCATGATTTCATAGTAAGTTATTTTCTCTAATGTAATTCAATAGTCTGCGCTACATGCAAGACCGAGATCGAGCACACCATGACTTACCAATCCAACCATTCAAAAAATAGTTATGAATAGTATTAATTTAATAATGAATTATAAAAACTCAATATAATTTTAACATCCTTATTATGAGTTTCTTATAAATAATATAAGAACAAATTCAATTTTTCAGATAAAAAAAATATTTTTCAAATAATTCAATTTTACTGCCTTCTAATCAGAAACCTTTTCTTAAATCTAATATTTGACACATTTATATAATATATCTGACAAAATAAACTTCTTCTATAGAATTAGTATATTCAAAATTAGTTTTGGATAAATATTTGGTGCTTTTCTGATTACATTCATATTTTTATGAATAATAAAAAATACTAAATTTTAATTGAAAACAAAATTTTAATTCAAAATAATTTATAGTTTTAAATTATACATTTGAATGGTTTTGATGTATAATTATATTATATTTTTATCATTTAATACAATAGCAGACATTGGATGTAATTTTACATTTAAATAAGACATAAAAACATATCAATCTTTGGATATTTTTTAATTCTCAAAATAATGCTATCTGGTTTTTAAAATGGAAATATATTTTAAATTAATTAATAAAAATTATATGTTTATAATTTGGTAAAAAGGAAAAAAATTTTATTTTTAAAAACCAAAATTATCTTACGGTGAATTTTTTGTATATTTTTTAAAAAATTCAATTTTTGATGAATAATGGAAACCAATGTGTTATTGTTTTAAAAATACTTTTTAGGTAAATAATTATTATTTTAATTATATTTTTGGTCAAAATAGATAAATAATACCTTTATAAGTAAAATTTAATTAATTGGAGTCATTTTATAATAAAATTAGATGTATAAATTTTTTTGAACATTTTAACATCTTTTACCCACCTTCTAGGCAGATTTAAAAATTTGCCTAAAAAGTAATTTTATTGCTTCTGTGAATTGAATTTCAAAATACCATGAGACACGGTTGACATCAGTAAGTAAAATTTCTTTCAATAGGATAAAAATAATTTTTTTTTTAATTCCAAATTTTAAATTTAATTTACCTTGGTTAAATGCAAATATGGTAATTACTAGTAAAAACGATATTATAATTAGTATAAAATATTTCTTAATTCTATTTGATTAGTCTTTTTTAGACCAAAATCAACCTTAGGAATAAAAATGATCCTCTTTTATCCACATGGATTAGATTAGGACATTTATTATTATTTTATTTAATGTATCGTTAAAAGTGTTAAATTCAATTTTTCATAACTAAATTTTTTTTTATTATTAGGTTATACATCAGATAAATTCAACTATGAATATTCATTAGAAAGATAAAATATTCCTATATACTTTTAGTTGATTTAGAATTATTATACATTAAATTATTAAATTTTTTTATGACACAATGATGATGCAGTAATTATCTTATTAATGAATGATTAAAATAATTGATATGATAAATATCCAAATAAATGTAAAACACTGATTTAATAGGTTAATATGAAATTCTAGTATTGATTAAATTTATTTGGTTCGAACTAATCATGTTTTTTTGACTTTTAGAAAAACCAAATACTAAATAATGTCAAAATTCACATAAATGAGTTTTTTAAAACAAATACGACATTATAAAATGATATAATATTGATAAAAATCTATGGTTTTCCAAAAGTACTCATATATGGATATATGTTTAATTAATAAACCATTTTGGGTTATATTGTATTTTTATAGTATGTTTATTAATAATTTATTATAGTAATACAAGAATAAATTATAAAAGTTAAACTATTTAACTAATAGTTAAATCTAAAAGATAAGGTTAATATGGTTACCTGAACCTATCTAAAAACTATTGATTGAATGTTTTTAGACCCATCCCCATCTTATACTCGAAATAAATTCTTTTGGATGCATTATAAACAAAATATTCTTGTATAATAAATTAATATTTTAAGATTTTTCTAAAGTGACCCTCGCCTCTCTTATAAAAAGCTACTTCGCTTTCTCTCAAAATCACACCACCAAATCCATTTTTCTCAGCCAAAACCCACTCCAATATCCTCAAAACTACAATCAATTCAACCTAGGGGACTTACTTTTATCAAAATCCTTATTAACGATACCTTTTGATCAAATCAAATGGAAGAACCCAAAAAAGAGGTAATAATTTCATCACCTATTTCAATGGTCATTTCTGCTTCCACATCCTATTTATTTGATGTTTCCATACCAAAATAATAAATCTATTACCTTATACACATTGATATGTTATTATAATTATGGTATGACCATATTCATTATTCTATTCATCCTAGGAATGACAATTTCACCATACGTTCGAATGTACAGCTTACCGTCTCCATGTCGTGGTTTAGTCAGTTATTCAACACTTCATTATTTGGATGGGTATAATAATGAGAATAAATTATATAAATAATAAATAGAACATGTTAATTATTCTCTATATATAATATAACAATCCAATAATATACAATTTCACCATCAGTAGTATGGTATTGTCATTAGTGTCTACGTGTGGATTACCATCTCCACCAACACGATGACATTCATTCCCCATCATAACCATTCAAGAATTATTTTCACTTTATGATAAAAAAAATAATGTTTAAGAAATTAATATCATTCTGGATATGAATAAAATAAATCATATCGAAGACAATCATGACTTATGTAACAAAACATATAATGTAAAATGAATCAGTTAACAACCAAAACAATGGTACAACTGAAATATCATTAACAAAGTAATATTAGAAGATCATATATGATATCATATTTATGTATGTGGATATTTTATAATTTAATAACTATTATTTCAAAATTATATAGGAGGATAATTTACCATCAACTACGGAAAATTATAAGGTATGGTATTTTTATCTAACTTCTTATTCCCATTAGATTAATGCTATATTTCCACTATTTCCATTTGTGTAGTGTATGTATTGGGAAATGATTTTATTTATTGTGTAATATAAATTAATTTATTTTTATTTAAATATTCCTTGTATGATCTTTCTTTCATTGGGTGTATGTTTTGTATGTCACCAAATCGGTAACAGAATTACTAATTTCTATTTCCACTCATTGGGTTTTACACAAACATCGCTGATTATTTTACTTAATGGTAATGTCTGAATTCACTATTTATTTTTTTATGTAGTAATTTAGTCTCCCTTTTTTGTGGATATACTTTTTATACACATAATCACTCTACTGAAAAATTTCAATTCATCGATATGAACATGATAATAGTAATGTTAACTCAATTTCCATTCCTTGAGTTCAACATCCAAGTTATTGGTGTTGTTGTTACCAGATTATGTGTTAATGTCCACTGATTGATTTACACTGAATATCTAATAATATTGAGTGTATTTATATTTTTGAAACATAATTATGTCATGGATTTATCATTAACATAAGGTTATGGTATTTATAAGGTATTTCCTCTCAAATTACATTCTATTGAGACATCTTTGTTTTTATGCACAAATTCAATTTTATATGGTGTATATAATATCCATTGAAAAATTATATCTCAAATACCTTTATTATCATGATATTATAATGTTTTGATTAATTTTATTCCACAATTATTTTTATTTCATCATCTCTCATTTTATGAGGAACTTATAAACTGAAACATCATTTTAAATGTTTTAATGATTTATTATTCTATATCTTTCTCATTAATGTCCATAATTTAAAAATGGTTTTGAGTATTTTTATATATAGACATGAATGTTTTAAAATTAAAATTCCTTTCAAAATTCTCAAAGTGATATGGGACACTTGGATTCAAAAATATATTTTCAACAACTTCTTGAAAAATAGTTAGACTTTTAAAAGTTTTTAATAAAAAAGGGATATTTTTCTCAAATAGTTTTACTGATTGTTTTCATCTATGTAAATATATTATAATAATCTTTATTGTGGTTGATTTATTATAATAAAATCTTCTATATTGCATTAAATGTGTTTTGTTTTCCTGTGGATGGGCTATTATTATACTATTTGTGGTTAGTGGGTAAAATATTTAAATTTTGTATTCATGTTTTATATGGATATTATATCTTATGATTCATCCTTTTCATATGATCAATGATTTGGACATAGTAAGTGATTGGTTGATCCCATTATTTCACCTCGATGCATCGGTAGGTCTCTTGATACAAAATAGTGTCTTGGCATAAGGCCTTGACAAAATTTTATTTGTAGTCTTGGCACGAGGCCTTGACTATCTGGTAATGATGTCCAACATTATGCATTCCATAATTATGAAATTAGATATTAATATTAAATGTGATTATTCGACTAGTAGAATATCCATGTGTAAAAGTTAATGCATTATTTGATTTATCATTTTCATATTATGCTGATGTTAGTGTTTAAAAGGTTAATGTTTTAGTCTTATGCATTGCCTTAAATCTTTATTCTTTCTTATGATAGTTTCCACTAAATTATTATCCTTACTGAGCATCTACGGTCACCCCTTTATTATGTTTTATTTATCCCAGGATTTGATGAATTATATTATGATTGACATATAGGAATAGGCTAAGGGATATGAGTGTGTTCAATGGAGACACAATGTTTTAGTTTTTCCATTTCGTAATGTAATGCAAAACTTATGTATGTATCTTGTACCTCCAGGGCTACTGAACTAATCAGTATTAGGGACTTGATCTCTTGTGATCATTACATTGTTCTGTAATAATGAACTGACTCTAGGTAGCCATGTTTGGGGAATTACAATAGGTATCAAGGAATGTTTAGTGCAATTATTGGAAGCAATATTTAGGAAAACTCTGATTAGGAAACAAAACCCTAAGATAGACTTTTAGGATTATTATAAAATTACATCCAAATAATATGGTAATGTAAATATTGTTTGGGTTTTCCAAAAAATACATCCTGGTCTAGAAATGACCTTGTAGAGGCAGCTCTGATGCTGATGTTCCTAGGGTTAAAACTAGAAAATACTGCATTGAGCTATGCTCAAACGAGAACTGCTGCATGACAATGGGCCCTGCTGCATTCGTAGTTATGACACTCCCGAGGGATATCCTTAAGATAATTAACATTTTCCCTACAAACGGATTTGAATTATTTTAATATAATATGATAATAAATAACCATAGTTAATCTTAAGGTGTTTTAGATTTAAAACAAGGTGTCATGATATTCACTAAATGATTTTATGAAAATTTATACTCAGATTAAGCATTCTAGTTTTATTCAATATATTGGTTACAAAAATATAATTGTATCATTGAACATGATGTACCATGTGGGAATGATGGTGGAAATGAGAAACTAAATGCAATGTTGATAGGAATAAAATATATTGTGTTCTTGCTGAAGACGGATTCAAAAAATATGAAAAACCATTTATATATTAACCAACTCCCAAACTCATCAATGAAGAGAGAGGTGAAGAATGATAAGATCTCTAGTAATGGAGGTTGTGGAGAAAAGAAATATCAATTTCCATCATGTCGGAACGATTGAAGAAGACACCTAGGAAAGTGTCTCAATGGAACAATGAAATGATTAATGTGTGGGAATATTGGACATAAAATAATGAATTGGAGAGGAAAAATGAAGAGTATTGTGGAAGAAACTAAAAATGTTCTGAAGAATCCATTTACATTCATTTGCCGTAAATGTAGGGGACATGGGCTTTACCTGATTCAATGTCATATTATATATGATAATCACTTAGTCAAAAAAGTTCCTATGTGGAAATAAATGTATTTAAAAATGATTAAAAGTATTAATTCTCTTTGTTGATGGGATTACATTGTAAGACATTCCAATTGATTGTATAACCATAAAATTTTCCATGTGGAAATGAAAATCGAAGAAAAAAATTATATTTTCTTTTACGGATATTGTTGTAAATAACCATTTGGGATTATATTATACATTAATTTGAGGAAATTATATGTTATTACTTTTGGGGATGAAATTATAAGGTATGAGATAACAATTGCGTTTAAAATATTTAATGGTTATTTTGAGGAATTTATCTAATTTTTGAATGGTTATAAAATATATTTTTATAAATGGACAACATGTAGACCATTTGGCATCCCGTCACATTAGAAAAAGCTACAAGAATCAAACTCACGACTAATGTGTGACATAGATTTATCACCTACCACTGGACTACATGAATTCCCTCATTATTGTGAATAACCCTTTTTAGTTAAATGATTTTATTGATACATAATAAATTGATTTAGGACCATTTATTTTATCAAA
The DNA here is from genome assembly GCA_963277665.1 of Viscum album. Classification (NCBI taxonomy): domain Eukaryota; kingdom Viridiplantae; phylum Streptophyta; class Magnoliopsida; order Santalales; family Viscaceae; genus Viscum; species Viscum album. Next base: position 1,775,102,291 of record OY728152.1, read on the forward strand.
TGGACAAAATTAGTATAGGGATATTATTTGGTTATTAAGTGATAAATATTATTTTGGATGATGTTCTCTTTGTTGGGAACAGTATATTACAAAGAAAAATAGAATACTATGGGATTTCATTTGAGGAGTAGTGGTGGATTTTTTTTGGAAAAATATATGTTTTTTATAGAGACTCAAGTTATTAATGGAAATGACCAACATATTATAGAGAATATGTGATTTGGTTAATTACACATCTTAATGAGACATTAAGAGTAGTTGATGTTATTTGTGGATAAATGTTATGGTTTACTATGAATGACTATATGATTAAATTCATCTGGGTTTGGGATTTCAATCTTAGATTGGATTATATGTAACCAATTTAAGGACAATTTTTTATTAAATCGACATTATTGAAATTTGGGTATTGTTTGTTTAATTTTAGAAATTAAGATTAATTTTTCTTTTTATAAAGGATTATACATTTTGGGGATCATCTGATCATGTACTAACCATTTGGTTTTGGTTGATCTTTAAAGAAAAGTGAAATATTAGTTCATCCTTTGTTGATTATGTGATTATCTAGATGTTGATTCTAGCGCTACACGAGTGTCCAAGTCACCATGAATACTAATAATTTAGAGAAAAGAGGAGTTAGTGGTAGAAATTTATTAAAGGATGAAACACTACCTAAAAATTAAATATATCTCTTTATGTTCATATTAAATATCCTATATATATTCCTCAACTTTATGAAATGGAACTTAAAAAAATGTTGTCCGTTTAATTTTATTATTGAGAAAATAATGACTGTTTAATTTAACACGAGTTTTTGGTTTTCTTGTGGTTAACATTCTTCTGATATAGTTTCTATCACTCTCCATCTGAACATTACACATCATTTATCTTCCATAACCATGTTTTTTACATGTAATCATAGTATGGGTTATCTCGGGTTCCCTTTGTACTTCTTTTTCTTTCTTTTAAAGTGATAGTTTTATTGACTCTTTTCTGATGTGGGAAATTCAATGATGTTCCCAATCCAAATTTTAAAAGTTCTAGGATTCAATATCCAAATGTGGGGAAGAATGTAACACCCCATGATTTCATAGTAAGTTATTTTCTCTAAAGTAATTCAATAGCTTGTTTTACACACAAGACAAATTTCAAGTACACCACGACTTAACAAACTATACATTCAACAAACATTTATGAATAGTATTAATTTAATTTTTAATTTTATATACTCCATATAATTTTAAAATCCACATTATTTTTTTCTTAGACATAATACAAAAACAAATTAAAAAATTTAGATAATAGATGTATGTTAAAAAAATGCAATTTCACTGCCTTTTTCTAGTGAACCTTTTTTTAAATCCAATATTTGAAACTTTTATATATTATTTTTTCCAAAATAAAATTCTTATTTAGAATAAAGATGTAAAAATATTTTTTGGATAAATTTTTTGTTCTTTTCTGATAACATTCATATTTGATTAATAGAGAAAAATAGTAAATTTTAATTGAAACAAAAGTTTTTAATAAAAATAATTTATAATGTAAAATTATATATTTTAATGGTTTTTAAGTATTATTAGATTATATTATCTTAATTTAATCCTATTTTGGGTTTAGAAGAAATTTTACATTTAAATTTGACATAAACACATATCAATCTTTTGATAGTTTTTACATCTCAAAAACCCTATTTCTGGTTTTGACAATGGGAATATTTTTTTAAAATTAATTAATAAAAATTATATGTTTTTAATTTGGTAAAATTGAATTCATTTTTTTATTTGGAATATCAAAATTATATTTGGGTGAATAATTGGTATTTTTTAAAAAATATTCTTTTTTTGATGAATAGTGAAAAACATTGTGTTATTCTTTAGATCCAACATTTTATTTTAAATAATTACTTATTTTTTTAAATTTATTTTACTTCAAAATAGATTTAAAATTACTATATATGTTCAATTTAATTTATTCGAGTCATTTTATAATAAAATTAGATGTATAAAATTTTATTGATCATTTTAAGGTATTTTACCCATCTTCTATGCTAATTTGAAAATATGCATAAAATTTAATTTTATCAGACTTGTGTATTTAATTTCAAAAATACAAGAGACATGGTTGACATCAGTAAGTAAAATATGGATTAATAGGATGAAAATATTTTTTAGTGATTTGAAACTTTTGAATTTTATTTAACACGGTTAAAGGTAAATTGGGCCCTTAAATGGAAAAATGATATTATAATTACACTACCACATGTCCAAATAATTTTGGATGAGTGTTTTTAGACAAAATTCAATCATTGGAAAAAATATTATCCTCTTTGATCCACTTGGATTAGATAAGGACATTTATTATAATTTTATTTAAAAAATAGTTAAAAGTGTTAAATTAAACTTTTCATTACTAAAAATTATAAATATCATGTTATAAATAATATATATTTGACTATGATTACTCATTAGAAAGATAAAAAGGTTTCCTACATAATTGTATTTTATTTTTAATTTTTATACATTAAGTAATTAAATTAATTTATGACACAATGTTGATGAAGTAATTACACTATTATTGAATGATAATATTAATTGATATTATAAATATCCAAATAAATGTAAATTTACACTTTTTATCCATTAAAATAATTTTACCTGTTAATATGAAATTTTAAGATTGATTTAATTTATTTGGTTCAATGTAATCATGTTTTTTTAGTATTAAAAAAACCAAAAACTAAATAGTGTCAATATTTACATAAATGGGTTTTTAAGACAAATACTATATTATTAAATGATTTAATATTCCTAATAATAATATGTTCAAAAAATGAAATCAAACAATTATATATATGTAATTAATTAACCACTTGGGGTTATTTTGTATTTTTATAAAGTTTTTATCAATAATTTATTATAATAATACATGAATACATGGTTAAAGTTAAACTATATATCTAAAAGTTAAATCTAAAACGTAAGGTTATTAAGGTGACCTAAACATTCCTAAAACCAATTGGATGAGTGTTTTTCAACCCAGACCCACCTTAAAATCAAAATAAATTATTTTGTAGGCATTATATACTGAAAATGATTTTATAATAAATTAATATTTCAATCATTTCCCAAAGTGACCCTCACCTCTCTTATAACATGGTACTATCATTCTCTCAAAATCACACCTCCAAAACTATTTTTCACTCCCAACCCTAGCTCAAATATCCTCACAACTACCATAATACTATCCTAGAGGATTTTCCTTGATTAGAAAATTTACCTAAAGATCCCTTTTGATCAAATCGAAAGGAAACACCTAAAGATGAGGCATTATTTTTATCACCTCTTTCATTGTTATTTTCTTCTTCTACTTCCTCTTTAATTGTTATTTCCATTCCAAAATAATAACTCTATAACCTTATACATACTATGATGTTATTATAAATATGGTACAATCATATTTATTATTCATTCCATCCTATGAATAAAAAATTCACCATACGTTCGTACATATTGCTTACCGTCTCCATCTCTTGGTGTAGTTTGTTATTCAACACTTCATTAAATGGATGGGTATAATAATGAGCATAAATTATTTAAATAATAAATATTACATGATAATGATTCTAATTATATAATATGACCATCCAATTACATACGTTTTCACCATTAATAGAATGGTATTGTTGCTCGTGCGTACGTACAGATTACATTCTCCACGAACATGATGAGATTAATTCCCCATTGTAACCATTTAAGAATAATTTTAATTTTATGATTAAAAATAATGCTTAAGAACATAAATTAATTTTTGAAATGAATAAAATACATCTTATCCATAACATACATGACATAGAGAAATAATATATAATGTAAAATGGATAAGTTAACACCAAAAACAATTACACTTCTGAAATATCATTAAAAAAGAAATATTTGAAGATCATATACGATATCATATTTATTTATGTGGTTATTGAATAATTTAATAAAACTTATTTAACTATTATATAGGAGTTTAACATACCCTAGATTAGGAAAAGTACAAGGCAATGTGTTTAAATCTAACTTTTTAATCTCATGAGATTCATTCTATATTGACACTATTTCCTTTTCTGTGGTGTATGTACATCCCATGATTGTATTCCTTGTGTAATATAATTTAATTTATGGGTATTTAAATCTTCATTGTATGATCCTTCTTTCATTGGTTGCATGTTTTGTAAGTTAAAAAATCTGTAATGGAATTTCTAATTTCGATTTCTACTCAATGGGTTTTAAACAAACTTCATTGATTATTTTCCCCCAAGATTATGTGTCAAATAAATATTTATTTATTTATGTTGTAATTTCCACTCCACTTTGTTTTTATATACGTTTTATACACATAATAACTCCATTGATTAATTCTCAAGTCATTGATATAAACTTGATAAGTGTAATCTTTACACAATTTCCTTTCATTGAGTTAAACATCCAAGTCATTGGTGTTGTTGTTACAATAATATGTGTGAAAGTACCCTGATTGATTTGAACTTAATATGTAATAATATTGAGTGTATTTATATTTTTCACACATAATTTTTTCATTTATTTATCCTTATCCTATGGTTATGGTCTTTATAATGGATTTCATCTCAATTTACATTCTATTGTGACTTCTTTGTTATTATACTCCAATTAAATTTTATATGGTGTATATACTTTCCATTGAAATATATACCATGAATACCTTTATTATCATGATATTATAATGTTTTATTAATATTATTTTTCAATTAGGTGTATTTTAGTGACTCTCATTTGATTGGTAACTCTTTAACTAAAACATCATTTTTATAAGTTTTAAAGATTTATTATTCTAAATCATTCTCATTAATTTCAATTATTTAAAAATGGTTTTTAGGATTTATTTATATAGACATGAATTTTTTAAAATTAAAATTCATTTAAAAAGTTTCAAATGGGTATGGGAAACATTGAATCAAAAATCTCTTTTTAATAGCTTCTAAAAAAATAGTAAGACTTTTAAATGTTTTCATGAAAAAATGGATATTTCTCTCAAACAGTTTTGTTGATTATATCCATCAATGTAAATGTCTTTCAATATTATTGATTGAGGTTGATATATTATAATTAAGTCTTCCATATTCTAGTTATTTCGTTATGTTTGACTGTGAATTTGATATTATTATACCATTCATGGTTTGTGGTTAAAATATTTACATTTTGTATTCTAGTTTTAATACAAATCGTTTGATTATTCTTCAACCATTGCAAATAAGGAATTCATTGAACATTGTATGTGATGGGTGGAGCCTGCTATAGCTCCTTGATGCATCAGTAGGTCTCATGATACACGCTAGTGTCTTGGTACAAGGCCTTGGAAGAATCTAATTTGTAGTCTGGGCATGAGGCCATGACTATGTGGTTATGATGTCTGGAATTATGCATTCCATCATTAATAAATTAGTTATTGATATTACATGTGATTATTTGAATAATATAATATACATGTGAATAAGTGAATAGAATAATTTGATTTGTCTTTTTCATATTATGCTGAAGTTTATGTTTAAAAGGTATCTGTTTTAGTCTTATACAATGCCTTAAATTTTTATGTTTTCATCTGATAGTTTCTGATATATTGTTATCATTACTGAGCATCTGAGCTCATCTAATTATTACGATTAATTTTTTTCCAGAATGTGAATATGTATTTTATCATTGACTGGTAGGAATAGGCTATGTTATATGAGTCTGTACAAAAGAGACACAATGTTGTAGTTTTTCCATTTCATAATATAATGTAAAACATGTGTATGTATTTAGTACATCCAGGCTACTAAACTAATTGTTCTTTAGAGACATGATATTTTATAATTATACTAATGTTATATAATAATGCACCAACAATTGGTAAATATGTTTAGGGAATTAAATTATAAGTAGGGTGTTACCCTAAGATGATTAGGATACCACCTAGAGTGTTCCATATAGTATGAAATACATGATTAATAGAATTCATGTTTTTTATAAATATTAAATGGTGGTAATAAATTATAAAGAATGAATCCTTTAAAGATTAAAAATCATCAAAGGTAATTTTCAAAGAGTGAAAAAATTTAATTAAAACATTTAATCTACTACTTTTTTCAGGAAAACACACCCATATTCAATGATAAATATAAAATATTGAATAAAACTAATCTCGGGAACACCCCTAGGAACTAGTTATTTTCCATCCCCATGTACCTCATATCTCGATGTAATGTAACCATAGTAAGATCTCTTCTAGTGCGTGATCCACTATTAGAAGCAATACCCATAACCTAGTGGTCCCCAAGCATCATAAATATTTTTTTTTAGTGTTGTTAATGTCTAAATTTCTAAGTGAAATAAGGAGAAAACAACTCCAAATCACTAGCATACTACTTCACATCAACCAACCTAGATATCTGAGTTTAATCCATTGTTCTCAAATTAAATCCATATGTTTCCAAAATCTAATTGTACATAAAATAATTATATCTGGTCACCCACATTCAAAATAGTATCCACACATGCTTGAAACACATATATCACTCAATAAACCATTTATAATTCCCATAAAAAATGACAAAATATAACAATGTGTTGCACATGAATCCACTAAAAACCCCACTTTGAACACCATGGGAAAACAAATATTTCAACAAAATAGAATTGAAAGAACTAATTTTTTAATATAAAACCATATCATCATATAGAAAAAAAACCCAAATTATCCTACATGGGATATCCCTGAAAAACTCTTGTTTTCACAAAAAAATCCATTTTAGCACCATTTTTGTAAAAATGATTCAAAAAATAGTTCTCACACTAATGGAAAAGAAATAATAACATGAAATTAATATAAATATATAAATACTTAATTATCCATGAGTGCTTATAAATGGAGTCACCTACCACAAGTGTCAAAACACCAAATACTTGTGAAAAAGTTTGACAGCACAACTGATTCAAGATAATAGTGTTAGATTCATCCTAAAACCAAAATATTAGACAAAGAAGCCAATGATAAATCCCTAGGTTATAATCCATATTTTTGGACAATAGTAACTTCAAGAAGAATTCGAAGAAAGCCTATGAGAATGGATGTAGGAAGGAAGAAAACCCACTCACTTGAGAGATCATGAAGAAATCACCCAAAATACACCAAAGGTAGAATATCCAAGAAACAAAAACTAATAGGGAGGATCATACGAGGCTAAAGAGGTCATGTGTGGACTAAAATTGGGGAAAAGGACTGAAAATTGAATGATTTATGTGTGAAACAATTTACCTTATCAAATTTAGATGATTTAAGAAACCCTAAGAAATTTATCACTAATCTGTGATGACAATGAACTAAAAAGAGGAATAATATATAATGGGGGTAATACTAGGGTATTTTGGAATTTAGTCGGGAGTTTAATCACCTAAAAATATTAATCAAATAATGACATATTAAAGAGTTGTTTTTTTAATGCAATAAATGGGTTGATGGGTTTTCTCAATGCCTAAATAAATCACCCAAATAAAAAATGATAAAGAGATCCTTTGGGGTAAAAAAAGACATCGTGGTTTGAATAAGACAGTGTAGGCCAAGTGGGATGTGGAATGGGTGAAATTTTTTGAAAATTGATGGAGTTATAATAGATTAAAAAATTTTAAATCTAAAAATACACTCACGATTTTCCCCAAATCATGATGAAACCCCCCTTTCTAGAAACATTCATGGGAAAACCCCACAAAAAAGAATGTATATACATGAAATGAAAAATACCTTTAAATAAAGTCATTTCTATGAGAACTCACTCCACCATAAATATATTCTGCAATCATAAATTTATTTTAAAGCCTAATTATATAAGAGAAACGTAAACTGCTCTTCAACCCAACACCTCCGCTCCCATGTCTCATTGTCATCAGTCACTTGATTCTCAAAGAATAGAACAAGAGGAATGGTATACCATATAGGTAATTCTTCATGGGAGTCCTAAATTCGCACCAGCATCTCAAACACTAATAAATAGGTATTTATCTCATGTTCTTCCCAATTCAGTAATTGGGATTGAAATGTTGGACATTTTATACAAGGATACGTGGAAGATGTCTTTAATGGAAGAAAATTGAGAATGAAGGCAAAACGTGGTTGCCACCATGCCAATATTCCCAGTGATATCAAAAGGACTAACATACCATTGTGTCATCTTCCCTAGCATTACCAACAATTTATGGCTTAGATGAGGGGATAAATTAATGAATACCATGTCACCCACAATATAATCTAGGTCTCAACACCTCTAGTTGGAAAAGTATTTATGAAGAATATGAGATTCTAACAAGAGTTTCCTGATCAACTTGACCTTCTTAGAGGTCTCATACATAATGCATGGCCCCAATAATGAAGTCTCACCTATCTCATCCCAACATTGTGGATCGACAAGGTTAACCATAGAGTGTCTCAAAAAGATGAATTCGAATCGATGATTGGTAATTATTATAATAATAAAATTAAACAAAACCCATATGGCTAACTCGTGATCCTCTAAAGTACAAAACACAGGCATGGAACATGTCCTTGAGGATCTGATTCATCCGCTCTATCTGACCATCTATCTGATTATGGTATGTCAGGCTCATCTTAATATATGAACCCAAGACCATAATAATTCCTTCCCAAGACTGAGAAGTGAAACCTTGGTATCTATCCAAGAAATCTACTGATAGAACACCATTAAGCCTTACCACCTCTTGGAGATACAAACGGCCCACTCATCCACTTTATCAGTATCATGGATCGAAATGTAGTGGGCTGATTTGGTCATAAGATCAATCACCAATCAAATTTAATTTTCACCCCAAGGGGTAAGATGTAAGACAAAAATGATGTCCAAGGATAACATGTCACACTTTTGAGTAGGAATGAGTAATGGCTCAAGCAATCCGGAGGACCTTTGGTGCTCCGCATTCACCTGCTGACATGTGTAGCATCTCAAAATGATGTTAGTTATGTCTCATCTCATACCTCATCACCAAAACTAACGTCTCACATAATAATACATTTTTCTGTCACCTGGATAGACTTACCATTATGACTGGTGGCTATCTTGTGCCATAACCTTCCATAAAGATGACAGAATAGATGAACAACTATTGATGCTCAAGATACCATTGGGAGATGATGACCAATCATAATACATCTCCCTATATTGAAGAAATGGCCTCTATCACTAAAAAATATAAACAGTAGGTTGTTCTCGCTGAATCAACTCCAAGAGAGAAGGATTCAACTAAATCATCTCCAAGAACACACCTCAATCGTGCACCATGTTATCCACCTATATATGAGAAAGGAGGATTATTATATTCCACTCATCCCTGGACTTCTTCAAATATTTTATTGTTACTTTTCTTCTCAAATCATCAGCCACCTCATTACTTTTTCCCGGTTTATAAACCATGTCAATATTGAACCCATGCAAGTACTCTATCCAATGTTGCTGCCACAAAATGAGGTCCTTTTATGATAAGATGTAGGCCAATATTTTGTGATCAGAAAAAACAATAATCTTCTCCCTAATGAGTTAGTGATAAAAATAATTTAACTCAAGCATCTGAGCTGCTAAATCGAAATTGTGGATTAGATAATTCTTTTCAAGTGGTTGGAGTTAGCGAGAATGATATGCCACCAAATGATCACCCTTTATAAGTTCATAACCATGACCCATACCTGAATCATCAAAATACACCACATATCCCTTTCTAGCTTTTGTAAAAATCAGAACAGGAGGTGGTACTCAACTACTACTTCATTTCCTCAATTGATTCTGGACAATTTGGGCCCCAAACAAACTCCATCTATTACATGGAATGCACAGTCATCGGTGATGTAAGCTGATAGAAATCCCAAACAAACCACTTTTAGTAACCAACTAGGATGTGGAAAGTCTAGATCTCCAACACATTCTTCATATGCACCCATGACACAACTGCATTGATCTTATTAGGGTCCACCAAAACCCCCTTATCTGAGATCACATGCCTCAGATACATCACATTCCTAACCCATAATGTCCACATAGTCATCTTTAAATATAGGAGGTGATTACCTAATGTTCCCAAGATGATTTGAAGATGATTCTTTTGTTCCTCCTAGTATACAGAGTAATGAAGGATGTCATCCATGAACACCATGACGAAGGAATCGAGATACCAGTGGAACACCCTGTTCATGAGTTCCATAATGACCACTAGAGAATTGGTCAATCTGAAGGGAATGACCACAAACTCAAAGTGGTCATACCTACTTATAAATGTTGTCTTTGGGATATCTTCCTCTTTCACCTTGAGTTGAGGGTATCCTGAACACAAGTCTATTTCCAAGAACCACATTTCCCCCATCAACTAGTGAGAAAAATAAAATATTCATGGAAAATGATACTTGTTCTTGATGGTTACTTTATTCAACTTCCGATAGTCTATACACAATGGGAGGGACCAGTCAACCTTCTTCACAAACAGAATAGGAACATCCTAAGGAGACACACTCGAGAGAATGAATCCTTTGGATGGTCATCCTCCTGATTTTTTATTCACGTAATTCGGTGTGGGGAATATGATATAATGGCAGATAATTAGTTGAGTTCTGGACAGTAAATTAATAAGGAAATCCACATCCCACTCAAGAGGAAATCCAAAAAAATACTTTAGGTATAACTCTAAAAAGACATCCACTACATGAGGTAGTCCACATTCAAGAGAACGACCATTATACTTAAGCGCAAATGATGATAACTGGAGGATAATATTATCCAACACTTGGAATGGAGGTCCTACATGACCCAAAAATGGATTCAATTCCCCAATAAAAACATAATGATTCCCATAAGGTGATGTGAAACTCGCCCTACACCTATATAAATTGATGTGCGCTTGAAAGTGTATAGCCAATCCATGCCACATACCATATCAAAAAGATCCATATCTAAGACTAGGATCTCCCACTCCATCCTAACCCGTGACATGGAAAGTGTACATGATGAGCACATGAATCCATAATCCTTCATTTATTCCATCTTCATCACCAACTCCATCACAATGGTCGATTTTGGTGGGAAAATTTAGCAAGTTCATAGTATGGGTTTATTTTAATGTAACAAAATCATCAACAAAAAAAATAACTACAAGTATAGAAGAGGCAATGTGAATGGTACCTCGTACAGTCGATAGTCCCACCTCTGATCCTGCTTTATAACACCCCAAACTTCTATGGTACGCTTCTCTTTCAATAATGTGATAGCGTGTGTTGTACGCAACATCGAGTTCTAACACACCACAACCAATCAAACTAGCTGTTATGAATAGTAATACCTACTTTTTGAAATTATATATATTTTATATTTAATAATGGACTTCATTTTTGGATTCGGAATATCGAAATTATCCTAAGTTAAATTTTTGGTATTTTACTGAGAACTCCCAATTTTTATGAATAGTGAAAAATACTTAAAAACAACTTTTTTAATCAAAATAATATATAGTGATAAATTATAATATTGAGTGGTTTTAAAGTATAATTAGAATATATTTTTAAAATTTTATCCAATGGTGTTCAATAGAATTAATTTCACTTTGAAATTGGACATAAACAATTGGCAATCTTTTGAAATATATTGTTTCTTAAAAACACGCTATTTGTTGTGACAGCGGGAAATAATTATAAAATTAATTAATGAAACTAATTTTTTTTGGAATTTTGTAAAATATACATCATTTTTGAATTCAGAATATCCATTATAGCTTAGGGTGAAATTTTGGCATTGTTCTGAAAAACTTCAATTTTTGATGAATAGTGGAACCACTAAGTGGTAGATAAAAAACTGAATTTTTCATAAAACTTAATTTTACCACTTCTGTGAGTGGAATTTCAAAAATCCGTGAGACACGGTTAATATCAAGTAGTAAAATGTGGTTCAATGAGATGAAAATAATTTTTGGTGAATAGTAACTTTTTACTTTTATTTACCACGGTTAAAAGTAAATAGGGTATCTAAGGGTAAAAATGATATTAATATTACCCTAAAACATGTCCTAATTCTATTGTACAAGTTTATCTTGACCAAAAACAACCTTAGGAATAAAATATTATCATTTAGGTCTACTTGGATTAGGTTAGGACATTTATTATTATTTAATTCAAAGAAGAGTTAAAATCAAAGTTTATTTATAAAACATTTTTAATATAGGGTTATACATAAGATAAATTCTATTTTAAATATTCATTAGAAAGATAAAAAGATTTCCTACATAATTTTATTTTATTTATAATTTTTAGACATTATATAATTTAATTTATTCATGACACAATGATGATGCAGTAATTACCCTAATAGTGAAAAATTAAACTCATTAATATTATAAATACCCAAATAAATATAATTTTAGACTTTTTATGAATTAAACTAATTTATAGGTTAATATGACGTGCTATAATTGTCTTAATTAACTTTTTTCGAAGTAATCATTCTGTTATGAGTTTCACAAAAATCAATTATTGAATAGTATCAAATTTGACATAAAAGAGTTTTTAAAACAAATATTATATTATTAATTGATATTAAATTCTTAAATATATACGGTTCGTCCAAGAGACTTATATCATGATAGTTGTATCATTAATGGACCACTTGGGGGTCTCTTGGATATATATAGTATGTTTATTAACCATATAATATAAAAATAAAAAGAGACATTGTAAAAGTGAAACTAATTAAGTAAGAGTTAATACTTAAAGATAAGGTTAATATAATGACCCAAACCTATCTAAATTATATTTCTTGTGTGGTTTTCGACCTATACCCACCTTAACCTTTAAATAATCCACTTTTGAGCCATTATAAACCGAATATGAATTTATTATAAAATAATATTTCTAGATTTTCCAAAGGTTCCCCTCACCCCTCTTATAAAAGGGCACTCCTCCTTCTCATTAATTCACACCTTCAAATCCTTTTGGTTCGGCCAACCCCAACAAAAATACACTCTAAACTTCTCTCAATACAACCTAGAGGCATTATTTTGATCTGAAAGCCAACCTATGGATCCCTTTTGATCAAATCAAAAGGAAGAACCCGAAGAAGAGGTAATGTTTTCACCACCCTTTTTCAAATTCATTTCTTCTTCAACATCTTCTTTCTTTGTTATTCCCATTATAAAATAATGAATCCCATATCTCCTATATAATTTAATTTTATTATAAATATGGTACAACCATATTCAGTATTCTATCCATCCTTTGAATGACATTTCACCATATGTGCGTACGTACGGCTTACCGTCTCCACATCGTGGTGTAATTGTTATTCAATATATTATTATTTGGATGGGTATAATAATGATTTTTAATTCATGTAAATAATAAATATAACATGATAATGATTCTGTATATGTGATATACCATCCAATTATATATTATTTTAATATCAATAGAATGATATTGTCTCTTGTGCGTACGTACGGACTACCGTCTCCACGAACGCGATGAGATTCATTCTCCATCGTATCCATTCAAGTAAAATTATCATTTGATGATTTAAAAATAATATTTAAGGACTTGATATCATTATGGATATGAATAAGATACAACCTATCCATGACAAACATGGCTTACGTAACAAAACATATAAAATAAAATGAGTAAGTTAACACCCGAAACAACGATAATTCTAAGATATTATTAACAAAGAAATGTTAAAAGATCATATATGATATCATATGAATGTATATAATTCTTGTATAATTTAATAAAAAATATTTCACCATTATACAGGAGGTTAACCTACCCCCAACCAAGAAAAAGTATAAGGTAAGGGGTTATTTCGCAATCTCTTCATTATCCGAGGTTGTTTATACGTAATAATCTATTGGGATTTCTTTATCATCCCCATCAATGTTTCTTAAAAATGTATTTCAAAAAATATTTTTACTATTTATTAGAATATGGGTTAAAGTCATTTATACCCTTGTTTACTTTTATAAGTGGTTTATAATTGAATCTTTCCGTCGTTCTCCAAACAAGGTCCTTTTTAACCTTTTCGACAGAATTAAGGTAAGAATGTTTTTTCAACTTTTACGGTGGGTGCGGCTATTTTCTGCCGTTATAAAATTGTCGAAGCTTCCCTTACAAGCTTATAAGAATATTTTCAAAGAAAATTGTTTATTTTATAAATATATGACTCTTAAATGATTTCAAAATAGAAAGAGATATTTCTCTAAAAACAGTTTTGATTTCATCTATGTCAACATCCTTTGATGGATTTTACACTTATTTGATGTTGATTTATTATGATACAAAACTCCTATATTTTATTGAAGGTTTTTTGATATGTTTGACTGTGGATGTTTTATTTTTATACCATTCATGGTTTATGGACAAAGTATTTACATTTTTTATGCTAGTTTTAATACGAATGTTTATGTTATGTTTAAACCTTTTCATATGGGAATGTATTGGACTTAATAAGTGACGGTTGGAGCCCGCTATAGCTCCTCGATGCATCAGTAGGTCTCATGAGACAAACTAGTATCTTGGAACAAGGCCTTGGAAAAATCTTATTTGTAGTATTGGCATGAGGACTTGACTATGTGGTTATGATAGTCTGGCATTATGCATTCCATCATTATGAAAGAGGTTATTGATATTGCATGTGATTATTCGATTAGTACAATATCCAAGTGAATAAGTAAATGGAATTATTTCATTTTATTTTTTCCATACTATGTTGAAGTTCATGTTTAAAAGGATTTTGTTTTAGATATACATTGCCTTTAATGTTTATTTTTATTTATGAATGTTTCTGCTATATTGGTATCTTTACTGGGCATTTGAGCTCACCCCTTTCAATGTTTTCTTTTTCCTAGGATGTGAAGAAGTAATTTATGAATGACCTGCAGGGATGGTATGTGGGGATATGAGTGTGGACTATGAAGAAAATATGTTGTTGTAGTTTTAATTTTTATGATGTAATGTAACACTTATGAATATATCTAGTGTTTCCAAGGCTACTAAACTAATCGGTCATTCGAGATTTGATCTTTCTTGTGATCATGCCAATGTTATGTAATAATGCACCGACTCTGGGTAACTGGGGTCATGGTGTTACAGTTGGTATTAGAGGAAGTTTAGTACAAACCTTGGAAACTAGATTTAGATAAACTCTGATTAGAGCACATAGACCTAAGATGGACTTTGAGGATTAGTATAGAAGAACTTCCTAAAATTTTGGTATTGTAGAGATTTTGTGAGTTTTCCGATCAATACATCCATGTCTAGATACGAGAAGGTAGAGGCGGCTCTGGCACAGATGTACCTAGGGGTAAAACTTGAAAACACCACTTTGAGCTAGACTCAAACGGGAACTGGTGCATGACAATGGGCCTTGTTGCACTCTTGGTTACGACACTCCTGAGGGATATGCTTAGGATAACTCTCATTTTATTTAAAAATCATTATGAAGGGTTTATAAGTATATACTTCCTCAAAGAAATCATTTTTATGATTATGGATTATATCCATAAATAGTTCAATTTATGTTAAGTGTTTTATAATTATGGAATTATGTATTTTGATTGATAAACTGATCTAGTTTATGCCATTGTTTTGAAATGGCGCCTAGTGGAAGAAATGGAAACTGTATCAATGCACGCACTCCATGTAGGTATTTCCCTCCTACTCAAGATAATTATAGCGGAGTTGGTGATGCAACTGGTGTCGATCAGCTAATCACCATACTGGGACAACTCACTCAAGTTATGAATAATAACCTTACCCGAATGGAGCACCCTGATCTGCAGCGTGTAGGATCAATGTTAGATCGCTTCATGAGGCAACAACCACTAACATTCAATGGGAGTACAAATCCCTTAGTAGCTGAGCAATGGATAAATTCCCTAGAGAAAATATTTTAGGCTTTAGGGAGTAGTGAAAGGGAAAAAGTTATCATTGCAGTTTACCGCCTCACTGGAGATGATGATCAATGGTGGTCATTGATTCAAAACGCGAAGGGAGATGAGGAAGTATCAAATATGTAATGGAGGGAGTTCAAAGATCTGTTTTTAGAAAAATACTTTCCTCGTGACCGTCGAGCAGATATGGAAAGGCAATTTCTGAGTCTAAGACAAAAGGAGGATGAGAATGTCGCAAAGTATGAGGATAACTTTACAAGGTTATCAAGGTATGCTGGAGATTATATATGTAACCCCAGAAGTAAGATTGATCGTTTCTTTGATGGGTTAAAACCATTTCTCCATCGAGCATTAGTCTCACAATCCTTCTCGTCGTACGAAGACATTGTCTCATGTGCTATCAAGACCGAAAAGGAATTCTCTAAGTCTTATGACTTTAAAGAAAAGCAAGAGAATAAGAGATCTGCTGATCAATCTAGGAATGGAAATAAGGGGAAGAATGGAATGGATTGATATACAGTCTGTGGTAAATGTGGGAAGAAACACCCCGGTATTTTCTTAAAGGGAATGGGTGTCGGATACAAGTGTGGTGAAAAAGGCCACCAAGATCGTGATTGCAAAGGGAATAAGGAAGCTACCAATGTTCAGTGCTACAATTGCAGGGTGATGGGACATTATGCAAATGAATTTCCTAATCATCAAGGGAACTTACCTCAGAAATGGCCAAGGGATCAAGGCCAAGATTATGCTATCACTACTGCTGAGGTAGAAGCTCCGAAAGACGTGGTGACAGGTAATTTAATGGTTTCCTCAAGTTTAGAAAATGCATTATTTGATTCTGTATCATCACATTGTTTCATATCTTCTTAGATTGCTAAGAAAATTAGATATTTCCAATTTGATTTAACAAGGGATTTGTCAGTTAAAACTCCTAAGGGAAGTATCATTGCAACAAAGTTTTGTGAATCAGTCCCCATTAGAGCACGTAAATATTCTTTATCTGCTGATCTCATCGTCATACCTATTATTGAGTTTGATATAATCCTTGGTATGAATTATCTTTCGTACTATGATGCGAAGATTTATTGTAAGAAGAAGGAGGTTATGATTTTTTATGATGATGACAAGGAACACCTTATCTTTAGAGAAAAATAATCACCACCTAATTCTTTTCTAGATCCACCCCCAGTAGCTAAACTAAATTCAATTATTGGGGAGGAAGAGAATGAAATGATTCTGGGTGAGGAAAGAAATGTTCAAATAGAGGATGTAACTTTTGTAAAAGAATATGTAGATGTATTTTCGGATGATTTACCTAGACATCCTCCAGAATGAGAAGTTGATTTTTCCATTGATTTAATTCCTGGATCAAGGCCTATATCGAAGACCCCTTATAGAATGGTCAATGTAGAATTAGTTGAACTAAATAAGAAACTAAAGGAATTGAGTAATAAGTGATTTCTTCACCCTAGTGTTTCTCCATGGGGAGCCCCTGTTCTTTTTATTAAAAAGAAAGATGGATCTATGAGGTTATGTATCGACTACACGGAGATCAACGCTATAACAATAAAGAACAAGTATCCCCTACCTTGCATTGATGATTTATTTGGCCAACTTCCTGGAGCTCAATACTTTTCAAAGATTGACCTTCGATCTAGATACCATCAGTTGTGTGTAAAGAAGGAAGAAATTCTGAAGACAACATTTCGAACCAGGTATGGGCCTTACGAGTTTACAGTAATGCCTTTTGGATTGACTAATGCACCCTCTGTATTCATGGATCTGATGAATAGAGTTTTCAAGGAATATCTCGATGAATTTGTGGTGGTATTTATTGATGATATCTTGGTATACTCCAAAATCTACGAAGATCATGAAAATCACTTGCACATTATCCTAAAGACTCCGAGAAGACATGAATTATATGGGAAGTTTAGCAAGTGTGAATTCTAGCTTCAAGAGATTTCTTTTCTTGGCCATATTGTCTCTAAAGATGGAATCTCTGTTGATCCTTCTAAGACCAAGGCAATCCAAGAATGGCCAGCACCTACGACTATAACTGAGGTACGTAGTTTTACTGGTTTAGCAGGTTATTATCGATGTTTCATCCAGAATTTTTCCTGATTAGATAACCCATTAATGAAGCTCACACGTAAAGGGGTTAAATTTTTTTGGACAAAAGAGTGTGAAGAATGTTTCTAAGAACTGAAGAGAAGATTAGTCAATGTTCTTATATTGACTCTACCATCGGGTAATGATGGGTTCGTTATTTATAGTGATGCATTGAAGAAAGGACTTGTTTGTGTCCTTATGCATAATGATAGGGTTATTTCCTATGCATAAAGACAGTTGAAAATTCATGAACAAAACTATCCTACTCATGATCTCGAGTTAGCAGCTGTGATATTTGCTTTGAAGATATGGAGGCACTACCTCTGTGGTGAAAAATGTGAGATTTATACTGATCACAAGAGTTTGAAGTATGTTTTCTCACAAAAAGAACTCAACATGAGGCAAAGGAGAATACTTGAATTACTCAAGGATTATGATTGTATGATACACTACCACCCGGGGAAAGCAAACAAGGTGGCAGATGCTTTGAGTAGAAAAGATCATGAAGTTTTGAACAATATGAGAATTGGAAGGGATCCAGTTTTCCTAGATCTAGTGAAGATGGACATGGGAATAACCATGGAAGGTGAAACATCAATTCATTTTCAAATGGTTGCCAAACCATCTTTACCAGAAAGGATTAAGAGTTCTCAGACCAATGATGAAGAATTTCAAAAGAAGATTAAAGCTGTGAATGATGGGAGATTGAGAGACTTTGTGTATGAAGATGGAATTTTGAAATTCGGGAAGAGGATTTGTGTTCCCAATATACCTGATCTAAAAAGGGAATTGCTGGATGATGCTCATAGTTCCAATTTCTCTATACACCCTGGGAGCACCAAAATGTATAGATATTTGAAGGATCATTTTTGGTGGGACAACATGAAGAGAGATATTGCTGATTTTGTGTCAAGATGTATGGTTTGTCAACAAGTGAAAGCTGGAAGTCAACAGCCTGGAGGAGTCATGCAACCTCTTCCCATACCGGAGTGGAAATGGGAAAATATTACAATGGAATTTGTCATAGGGCTACCAAAGACTCTTAGAAGGAATGATGCAATATGGGTCATTGTTGATCGTCTTACCAAGTCAACAAATTTTCTTGCTATAAGAGAAGATCTACCACTGGAACGTCTAGCAAGACTATATATTGATGAAGTTGTGAGACTTCCTGAAGTACCCCTATCGATTGTTTCTGATCGTGATCCCCATTTTACTTCAAGATTCTGGAAAAGTCTTCAGAAATCCTTGGATACTGAACTTCATTTGAGCACTGCCTACCACCCTCAAACAGATGGACAATCAGAACGAACTATTCAAACCTTAGAAGACATGTTGAGATCCTTCTCACTTGACTTTTAGCGTATGTGGGATCAATATTTACCTCTGGTAGAATTTTCCTATAACAATAGCTTCTATTCAAGTATTCAGATGGCACCATATGAAGCGTTATATGGAAAGAGAGGTCATACACCAACCTGTTGGGATGACGTTGGTGAAACAAAACTTGTAGGCCCTGAACTAGTGGAGGAAACGATGGAAAAGGTGAAGGTAATCCAAAACCATATCAAAGCAGCTCAAAGTAGGCAGAAGAGCTATGCCGATAATCAAAGGAAGGATTTGGAATTTCAAGTCAGTGATCATGTTTTCCTGAAGGTATCTCCATGGAAGGGAGTCATACATTTTGGTAAGAAAGGTAAATTGAGTCCCAGGTACATCGGACCTTTTGAAATTCTAGAACGAATTGGGGCTGTAGCTTACTGATTGGCAAGGCCGCCAAGTCTCTCCAAAGTTCACGATGTGTTCCACGTATCTCTGTTGAGGAAATACATGCCTGAACCAACGCATGTACTCACCTATTAGGAATTAGAACTGGAACCCGATCTGTCTTATTGTGAAGAGCCTGTCAGGATTCTTGATATGAGAGAACAAGTACTGATAAACCGGACGACGTGTCTGGTAAAAGTTTTGTGGTGAAACCATAAGATGGAAGAGGAAACATGGGAACCTGAGGAACTTATGATGAAGAACCACCCGAGTCTTTTCATGCAGTATTATTCTATAAATTTCGAGGATGAAAGTATTTGAAGGAGGGGATAATATAACACCACAAGCTTCTACGGTACGCTTCTCTTTGAATAATGTGATAGCGTGTGTTGTACGCAACATCAAGTTCTAACACACCACAACCAATCAAACTAGCCTTTATGAACAGTAATACCTACTTTTTGAAATTATATATTTTTTATATTCCAAATGGACTTCATTTTTGGATTTGGAATATCGAAATTATCCTAAGTTGAATTTTTGGTATTTTTCTGAGAACTTCCAATTTTTATGAATAGTGAAAAATACTTAAAAACTACTTTTTTAATCCAAATAATTTATAGTGATAAATTATACTATTTAGTGGTTTTAAAGTATAATTAGAATATATTTTTACCATTTTATCCAATGGTGTTCATTAGAATTAATTTCACTTTGAAATTGGACATAAATAATTGCCAATCTTTTGATATATATTGTTTCTTAAAAATATGCTATTTGATGTGACAGTGGGAATTAATTATAAAATTAATTAATGCAACTTATATTTTTGTAATTTTGTAAAATAGACATCATTTTTGAATTTGGAATATCAATTATAGCTTAGGGTGAAATTTTGGCATTGTTCTGAAAAACTTCAATTTTTGATGAATAGTGAAACCACTAAGTGGTAGTTAAAAACTGAATTTTTCCTAAAACTTAATTTTACCACTTCTGTGAGTGGAATTTCAAAAATCCGAGAGACACGGTTAATATCAAGTAGTAAAATGTGGTTCAATGAGATGAAAATAATTTTTGGTGAATAGTAACTTTTTAATTTTATTTACCAGGGTTAAAAGTAAATTGGGTAATTAAGGGTAACAATGATATTAATATTACCCTAACACATGTCCTAATTCTATTTTACAAGTGTATCTCGACCAAAAACAACCTTAGGAATAAAATATTTTCATTTAGGTCCACTTGGATTAGGTTAGTTCATTTATTATTATTTAATTCAAAGAAGAGTTAAAAGAGTTAAAATCAAATTTTATTTACTAAGACATTTTTAATATAGGGTTATACATAAGATACATTCAATTTAAAATATTCATTACAAAGTTAAAAATATTTCCTACATAATGATATTTTATTTGTAATTTTTAGACAATGAATAATTTAATTTATTCATGACATAATGATGATGCAGTAATTACCGTAATAGTGAAGAATTAAAATAATTGATATGATAAATACCCAAATAAATATAATTTTAGACTTTCTATGAATTACACTAATTTTCTAGATTAATATGACATGCTAGAATTGAATTAATTAAATTTTTTCGAAGTAATCATTCTGTTATGAGTTTCACAAAAATCAATTATTGAATAGTGTCAAAATTGACATATATGAGTTTTTAAAAAATATTATATTATTAATTGATATCAAATTCCTAAAAATCTAAGGTTTGGCCAAGAGACTTAGATCATGATATTTTTATCATTAATGGACCACTTGGGGGGTCTCTTGGATGTATATAGAATGTTTATTAACCATATAATATAAAAATAAAAAGAGACATTGTAAAAGTGAAACTAATTAACTAAGAGTTAATACTTAAAGATAAGGTTCATATAATGACTCAAACCTGTCTAAATTCTATTGGTTAAGGGTTTTTCGACCTATCCCCGCCTTAAACTTTAAATAATCCACTTTGGATCCATTAGAAACCAAATATGAATTTATTATAAAATAATATTTCTAACTTTTCCAAAGGTGCCCCTCACCCCTCTTATAAAAGGTCACTCCTCCTTCTCATTAATTCACACCATCAAAGCCTTTTGGTTCGGCCAACCCCTGCCCAAATACTCTCTCAAAGTCCCTCACTACAACCTAGAGGACTTAGTTTGATCAGAAAGCCATCCTAAGGAGCACTTTTGATCAAATCAAATGGAAGAACCCGAAGAAGAGGTAATGTTTTCACCACCCTTTTTCAAATTAATTTCTTCTTCAACTTCTTCTTTCGTTGTTATTACCATTATAAAATAATTAATCCAATATCTCCTATATTCTTTAATGTTATTATAAATATGTTACAACCATATTCAGTATTCTATCCATCCTTTGAATGACATGTCATCATACGTGCGTACGTAAGGCTTACCGTCTCCACGTCGTGGTGTAATTGTTATTCAATATATTATTATTTGGATGGGTATAATAATGATTTGTAATTCATTTAAATAATAAATATAACATGATAAGTATTCTGTATATTTGATATACCATCCAATTATATATTATTTTAATATCAAAAGAATGATATTGTCGCTCGTGCGTACGTACGGACTACCGTCTCCACGAATGCGATGAGATTCATTCTCCATCGTATCCATTCAAGTATAATTATAATTTTATGATTTAAAAATAATGTTTAAGGACTTGATATCATTCTGGATATGAATAATATACAACCTATCCATGACAAACATGTCTTACGTAACAAAACATACAAAAGAAAATGAGTAAGTTAACACCCGAAACAATGATAATTCTAAGATATTATTAACAAAGCAATGTTAAAAGATCATATATGATATCATATGAATGTATATAATTCTTGTATAATTTAATAACAATTATTTCACCATTATACAGGAGGTTAACCTACCCCCAACCAAAAAAAAGTACAAGGTAATGGTTTATTTCGCAATCTCTTCATTATCTGATGTTGTTTATATGTAATAATCTACTCGGATTTCTTTATCATCCACATCCATGTTTCTTAAAAATGTATTTCATTTTTTTTTTACTATTTACTAGAATATGGTTTAAAGTCATTTATACCCTTGTTGACTTTTATAAGTGGTTTATAATAGAATCTTTCCATCCTTTTCCAAACAAGGTCCTTTTTAACCTTTTCGACAAAATTAAGGTAAGAATGTTTTTTTAACTTATACGGTGGGAGCGGATATTTTCCTCCTTTATAAAATCATTGAAGCTTCCCATACAAGATTATAGGAATATTTTCAAATAAAATGTTTTATTTTATAAATATATGACTCTTAAATGATTTCAAAATAGAAAGAGATATTTCTCTAAAAAGAGTTTTGATTTTATCTATATCAACATCCTTTGATGGATTTTACGCTTATTTGAAGTTGATTTATTATGATACAAAACTTATATATTGTATTGAAGGTTTTGTGAAATGTTTGACTTTGGATGTGTTATTTTTATACCATTAATGGTTTATGGGTGAAGTATTTACATTTCGTATACTAGTTTTAATACGAATGTTTATGTTATGTTTAAACCTTTTCATATGGAAATGCATTGGACTTAATATGTGACGGGTGGAGCCCACTATAGCTCCTCGATGCATTGGTAGGTCTCATGAGACAAACTAGTGTCTTGGAATAAGGCCTTGGAAAAATCTTCTTTCTAGTCTTGGCACGAGGCCTTGGCTATGTGGTTATGATAGTCTGGCATTATGCATTCCATCATTATGAAAGCGGTTATTGATATTGCATGTGATTATTAGATTAGTAGAATATACATGTGAATAAGTAAATGGAATTATTTCATTTTATTTTTTCCATACTATGTTGAATTTCATGTTTAAAAGGCTTTTGTTTTAGATATGCATTGCCTTAAATGTTTATTCTTATTTATGAAAGTTTCCGCTATATTGTTATCCTTACTGGGCATTTGAGCTCACCCCTTTCAATGTTTTATTTTTTCCAGGATGTGAAGAAGTAATTTATGAATGACCTGCAGGGATAGTATGTGGGGATATGATTGTGGACTATGAAGAAAATATGTTGTTGTAGTTTTTATTTTTATGATGTAATGTAAGACTTATGAATATATCTAGTGTTTTCAAGGCTACTAAACTAGTCAGTCTTTCGAGATTTGATCTTTCCTGTGATCATGCCAATGTTATGTAATAATGCACTGACTCTGGCTAACTGGGGTCGGGGTGTTACATACTTGGTCCGGATATACCACATCTGGGTGCCTAGTCTCTTCCGAAGAATGGATGCTCTCTTTTGGCTCTGCCCTAAACTGGATCTGGCTACAAGATTATCCGGCCCTACCACCAGAACTACCCAACCGAGATCCCCCTGTCCTTGGTAGCTCTGACTGAGATATCAGTCCACCGGAATCCATTGGTCCTTCCCCACAATAAATATGATGTTCTATCCATAAATATTGTTTCATGTGTCCCATACCACAACAATAAATACACCGATTCTGAGGAAATGTGCAAGATAGTTGGATGTGCCCTTGCCTCCCACATAGGTGGCATATGATAGAACTCGCATTAGGAGTCATAGATAAAAACATCCTGGATGGTTGGACTGAGCTTCCACCACCCCCCCCCCTCATTTTCCCTACTCCTACCGGTTATTTTTAGTATTGGAAGAGATACCACATCAAAAACTTGTTATCATCCAAGAAAAACTATATCTTTCCTTGCAATTGATCTAAACCATATATTCCAAGTCATCCACCTCTTCACATGATTTCAGCTCGAACGGGAAGATCTAGGAATATATCTATGACCATAGACACCTCTCTAACTTCTGGGTCTTCATCTGCTCATTGGAGACCATTTCCAAAGCATTCTAGACAATCTCAAAAAATAGTTGAAATACTCCATCATAGAAATATCCCCATTTAAAATCTCGATAACCTCTCTAGATCGGGAATATGTCAAAACATCATGGTATTACCAGTGATTGAAGATAACCTTGAAGTGCATCCAACTATTTTGACCATGCTTCCTAGCTTGAATCACTGATTACCACCACATTCAGCAGGGTCCATCTAACAGGAAAGAGTAACACATCTCCCTGACCATTCCAGGTATGTCCAGGACCTCAACCATGCACTCAATCTTTTAGATCCACTCCTCCACTTCATGGGATTATTTGTTACCTTAGTAATTAGGAAGGATTTTGTATTCAAAAACTAATTGGATTTGTCCTTTCTAGGACTAGTATCATCTTCAATAACCATATATGTAACAGTATATGGTCCCTTTCCTAGATCTTGGACATCAGGAACCATGACCTCTCCTAGCATCTGATCATGCATTGAGTTATTACTCTCTCGGGCATCTTTTGGTGGGTGCATGAGAGCTTTCTGGGGTGGCTTGTTGCTAAAGAAGACAATAATAACAAGAAAAAATATCAGTACAAAAATTCAGAAAAATTCATCAATAACATTAAATATAAATAATCTAAACACATTACAATAATAAAATAAACATCTTCTCCAACCCCCCCCCATGTCCACGGGTAGTCTCCATCCCACATGTCTCGCCTCAATGTGATGTTAAATAAAAAATTCAAATTTCCCATGATGACAAGTCGTTTTCTCAGAGAGTTGTGGACCTGGAATCCTACTCATGACCAATAATCCAAGCCTCGACATTCCTATCTCCAATATAGACTGATTCATCCATAAATAATAGTATAGCCCAAAAACATTGGTCTTCTCTAATACCATTTTTTCACAAAACGATTATGGTCTTCATAACCGCCTACACAAAAACCTTCCCATGGTAAGGCCCAATGGACACTCCCTATCCTCATGTGTGTGTACTAGTTTTCGAGTATCTTGTAGTATGGTTTATAAATTATTTACCATAATTTAGAATAATTTAACAATAATAAAAAATCAATAATCCAAATCATAAAATTTATGCCAGACATGCCTTAATGAAAATCTAGAACTAAACACATACAAATAAAAATGAAATAATAGGTCAAATAATACATTAATGTATTATAAAAACAGCCCAAGGGACTCCACACTGCAAGGTTTTATAACCCAGAAGTTGTCTCCAAAACACTACACCAATGAAAGAAACTAGCAACATGAACCGCCATCCCCCAAGGCATTGCATGTACCTATGTCAAACATGATGTAGTCTACAAACACCCAAGGTGTGTATGTTGGGTGTGAGAATAATCACAATATAATATCACCCAAATCAGTCTATAATAATAAATAAATTATGAAAATAATGCTTTTTTTTTGATAAACAAGAAATGGGTGAAATAAATTATAAACAATGAACCTTATAAAGGTTAAAAATATTCAAAAGGAAAATTCAAATATTGAAAACCTTTAATAAGAAAATTTATTTTAATGAATTGTTCCATGAAAATAAACCCTAAGACATTGATATATACAAAATAGACAATCAACACTAATCTTGGGAACACTCCTAGGCACTTGTTAGTTTCGGGCACCATGTACCTTGTATATCGGTGAAAAGTAACCATTATAATATTCTTTCTCATGCACGATCCTCTGGTAGGGAACATTACAATAACCTAGTTGTCCTCAAACTATATCAATATAGTTTTTTTGTGTTTCCAATGTCCAAATAGAAATTTGAATGATGGAAAAAACCTATATGGATCACTAACGTACTAGTACACATCTTCCCACCAAGATACTCGGGTTTCCCCCACTGTGATTAGACTAATTACACATGTTTACAAAATTCAATTGCACATAAAATCCTAATTTCTGGCCACCCACATTCAAAATTGTAGATACACTTGTTTTTTACGACATATATAACTCAATAAAACATTTAAAATTTATATAAAACAATATCAAAAAATATAACAATATTTTTCACATAAAATCCATTGAAAACTATAAGAACTAGGATATTTATTTAAGGAAAGGATTTTTATTTCGTTTTGTTTGGAGGAAAAAATATGTTTTGGAAATTTTCTATGTTCATTCCATGTACTTTTGTGTACACGATGTATACCCGGTTGTTGCATGAAGCCATGTAACTTCTGAGTACATGGCCGCGTGGGTGACCTCGAAGACTACCTACAGCTAGGGCCAGTTAGGGATAGTACATGATGTGTAGATTATAAAAACATTCAATATACTTTTTTTTTAATTTATATATCAGAGTGGGGCTGCATCTCATTTATAAATAATTATTCTTTTTCCAAATTCTTGTATATGAGAGTGACATATGACCGAAGATATTCAACCTACTCTCGTTCCTTCGTTCGAGCTCTGATTGAGAGGCTTCTTGGTGCATTGGATTCCTACCAATGATTTTTCTCTTCCTCTACAGACTCTCATATCGTTTTTTCCTCTTTCATGAGTAATTCAACGTTGAATAATTTTGAAATTTTTTAGATATATGATATTATAGGATGATTCAATGGCTGAAGTTCAAGAGAGTTCTTCATAAAATGTCGAGGAAGGTTGTTTTTACCTTTTATTGAATGTCTTTGGATTATATATGTTTATAGTGCGCAATACCCATGCTCGGGGTATGCATGTTATTGATTATTAACCCTGTTTAGCACCTTTTATGGTGTGCTGATTGATAAAGTGTTATTTTGATTATTCATAAGGTTTTATTACATTGACTTTGGATATGTTTACCATGTTTGATTGATTATGGTCATGGGGTCTTGGAATCATGTTAGGATTTCTTTGTTTCCAAGACTCATGTTGTTAGGATGAAGTTTATACTTATTTTAGATGCATGTGCTTCACATTGTGAAAGCATTACCAAGGGTAATTGACAATGATAGCTTCCCGAGGTAGGGTCATTTATGTATTTTTTTTGTTATAATAACCAAGAGGTATTGACCATGAGAGCATGTAGGGGGGGTCATAGACCATAGGGGTTAGACAGTGAGAGATACCTAGATGGTCATTATTAAATGAATATTTGACCATTGGGCACTGACTGTGATAGCTACTAAGGGTTCATTATATTTTATTGCTGCTATACATACCAATGTGTATTGGCCATGAGATCATCAAAATATGTCTATTGTAATTGATTAGTGATATGTGGGACCAAAGTGGTTATAATATGTGAGGTTTCTTAGAGATTAATTATTTGTTATTGAATTGATAATACTTTGAACTAAAGGGGTTAGACATTGAGAACATTCCCATATGGTTTCTAATGAATATTAGAACTACTGTGATGAGTATTCCAAGACAAATCGCTAGATTGGACTCAGTCTTACATATTGGTTTAGATGGTCTTTTGAGACGTTAATTTTTTATATTATAAAGGGGGTACAAAGAATAGGCTATATTAGGAGTATACATTAGTAAATGGATTGAATAATTGTAAAATGTAAATTAATTTAATGTAAAATTGTAGGATTGTTTGATTTTGATTGCTTCCTAGCTTATTGCCTAATTTATACATATTACCTACTATATATATTCACTGACATTTAGGAAAAGATCCTTCGGTGTATGCTTACTAGGATTTGTATAACACCCTTTTTGGTTCATGATTTGTTATCCAAATGGATTATATGGATGTAGGTATAGATAATTCCAAGAACCCTTTTCATCAGGTACATGACTGTTGTTGGAGCTGGAGAGCATGGGACCAAGCTGAGGCTTGCGATGCTGTTGGAGTTTACTATTTTCTATACTATGGTTTTATTATGGTTTTTTCAGCATTGTGACTTTTTTGGATACTTTCTTATAAATTTGTTACATGCATAATTATATATATATATATAGGCACACACACACACACACTCAAGTTTCTTATTGGCTATCAGTCATCCGAGGTTTACATCTGTTGTATGGTATTGCCTCTTCTGTTATTGTTTACTCTTTTGATATAAAACTATGTATAGTCTATCAATGAAGGAATTTTTTCCCTATTATCATACGTTGTCCCTCACTTATAGTCGAAAGCCACTATAATTTGAGAAAATGGCTTTGAGGTTATGTGATCGACCAGGTTTGGTGATCCTTTGGACAGTACATGGAACCATGTCATTGAAAAGTATTTTCAGAGAAGTATCTTTTCTTCTTTGTCATAATTCATGGAGAATACAGATAGAGGTAGAAAATAATATGTAGTTTGTAATATGGTTTACCCAGGATTAGCTAACCCCTATAAAGGAGAAACCCAATTTACCATGATGATTGAAATTTTATTAGGTTTGAAATTGTTATAGTTGATTTGACTTCACCATGGGTGACACACTTATATTTTTTGTTACTATTGATATAATTGTGGTTCTATTTCTATTGAAACCTGATGAGATGAGGGTATTCCATCTCATGCATCATATAGGCACTATCTAAAGATCACATGTCATTTAGAATTGTCATTACATTTAGGGTGCATTATTGATTTCATGTTGTTGTGATAGTTTTGGTTCTAGATATGTATAATGTTGTGATAGATTCCATGATATAACAATTTCTATTTATGATTGGGTATTGAAAAATGTAAAGTTTCATTTGGATGGATGCAAAACTCAGGTTTCTCAGGTGTTATGGGCCCTCTTGGATCAGAATTTGGTAGATCATGTATGGAGGTTAGATTGAATTTTTTCTAGTTATGATATGAATAAGGATTCCAAACAATGAATTGTGAGATAATGGGATAAAAAATGTTTAAATTTTTCATTCCTCAAAGAAAATATATGTGTTTTAAAGTGATCTAGAAGAGTTTTAGAGGTCTATTGTCAAAAAACTCAAACGACATATCATGGGGGGTTATGAACATACACCTTGTGTTATTTTATTCTGGATGAAATAAATTTTTTTAAGTAAACTATAGCTACCATATGTACATTCCATGTAGTATTTATGTGTGTGATTAACTATGAGAGTAGAGACACTAGGAAGGGAAAAAAATTTATGAAAATTCCATGTTGTAAATAACTATGTATCTAGTCGTGGGACCAACGTCACTGATCAATGAAACATAAGTTGGACACATAGTGTCCCTTTTATGCACTCCATGTTGGGTTGACCATGTATACGATCATGTGCAAACAACACGGGTAGTTAGTAAATAACTAGAACATGGAATGCCTAGGGTAAAGACGCCATATAGTGTTACCCATGAGAGAACTGTGTAGTTTTATCCGTGTCGAGGAACCTGGGAAAGAGTAAAAAATCATGTACACATCATGTCTTAGGAGGGGAACACCATGTGTAAGGGTGTTACATGACCACTTTTGGAAGAGGTACAAAACATGTAAAAATATTGAGGGTACATTACATATAGGTTTTATACATGTTGTGTTAACTTGTTTTTTAAAACTGGAATGTTTATTAAAATGATCCTTTCTTGTGCTTCTATATTTTTGTCCATGAAAATCCTGTATTGAGGTGTGCGCATGACATTTCAGTGTCATACCACCAAAATTTCCTCCTGCTATATGCCAGATACATGGCAGTTATATGACACAAGAAATGGTTGATTTCCAAGTATAATAGATCCTCCTATCAAGACGATCTTGAAACAACTGTTATATCGGACGAAGGTGAGGATACATAGTTATATGAAGGATTTTTGAGGATGATATAGACTTTTTAGGGAGCACTACATCCTACCCCGTCTATGGCAGAGTTGAAAATAGTGTTCCAGTAATAGTATCCTCCCACATTTTCAAGGGATGGAGGACCACAAGTTACAAAGTATTGGTTGGAGTACATGCTTACTATATTCGAGAATCTAGAGACTCCTTCTGAGAGTAGGTTGAAGTTCACATTGTACATGATACATGAATCTTCCAAGAGATGGTTGGATGTTATCTCACTAGAAAGGCATCATTAGGTTGTTTTGTGGGAAGAGTTTCAGAGGAGATTCTATGGTTATATCTACCCCATTACTTTGAGGTTCGGTCAAGCCTAGGAGTTCATGCATTTGTAGCAGGGCCCAATTCCAATTATGGATTACTCATCTCATTTTAAGGAAAATTTGTGCATCAAATCTATTCTGGTTGGTGATGAGTAGTCTTTGGCTAGGAGGATTTGAGGTTAGTCTGAGGTATGACATCTGATAGTAGGGGAATGTTTTTTGGATGATTTAGGTGATGGATATATTAAATTAGGACCTGATTACTAAGTGAAATCTAAGGGAATTTGGAGTTGTGATCTAGGTATGTTCAGCATAAAAGGCTGGTACACCTTCGAAAGATGGCAGGATGTGTTGCAGGGTGCTTTCACTTGATGTTTCTTCCGAAAGCTAGGTGGTGTGCTACCAGTGTGGGATAAGTTGGAATATGAGACCTCATTTCCAGAAGGACCCAGATGAGTCCCAGTCTTCGAGAACTATGGCTCACCAACATAATTATTTTCAGGTATTTTCACCCATAGCGAGTGATAGGGGTCCTGTAATGACTCCATGTTTAGGAGCAGGACCACCAGTTTTTCATCAATTAGGGAACAAGATTTCATCCAGTCATTCAGGTCTAATATGTGGTCAGAGACATGGTATCCATGCAACTTGCTTTCATTTATTGAATGGTGGATCGACTCAAGGTACTCAGGCAGAGGCATAAGGATGTATCACAGATCATACTTTTACAGTGGAGCAGACCCCATAAAAGAATGACCCTAAACCCTCTAAGTTAAGATGTATGATTATAGTTGCCTTGGTTTTATCTTATATACATTTTTGAATATTTTATTCTCAAAGTTTTATATTTTTTTCTTTTTTCATGAGACTTGGGATCTGAATCCTTAATTTATAGGATGTTATGATGTTATACACTCTATTGGTTATTACTATGGCTAGTGTATGTTAGTTCCCAGAGTCCCTCTTGAGGTTGGTCAGTGTCACTTCATATGGGACATCTATGTCTAGAGATTATATTATTTTATGTCACTCTCAGAATGGACTAGTTAGTCAACTTTCAGTCCTTTCTTGACTACTATCGTTGCAGGGTGAGTTTCATGACACCATAGGGTTGGTTGTTTCAACACAAGGGATAGTGGGATGTCCAGGTGGGATAAGCTTAAACCTGAGCATCATAGGTTGGTATGTATTACATCCGATATTTCTAGTTTATATCTTTATGACTAGGGGACTTCACATATTGACTTTCCTCCAATAGTTGATCATTTTATATATGACATTCTAGATGAATTTCCAGGTTGACCTCTGGATGGAGAGGTAGATTTCACTATTGAGCATGTTCCTGGAGTGGCACCAGTGTCTTGTACACTGTATAGGATGGCTACACTAGAGTGGCACAAATAAAAAGTTAGAGGAGTTACAGTCAAATGGTTTCATCTAACATAATACTTCACCTTGGGGTTTGTTAGTCCATTTTGGGAATAAGGTAGATGGTACCCTCAGAATTTTTTTGGATTATCGTATGCTAAACTAATTGATAATCAAAAACTGATATCTCTTGACTAGGATTAATGATTTCTATTAACATATTATTGGATCTCAAATGTTCTCAAAGATTTACTTCAGATTAGGTTATCATCTGCTGAATGTTATTCTATCAAATATACATCTTAATGCCTTTCATAGAAGGTATGATCTATACCAGTATTTGGTGTTTCCGTTCAGTATCATGAACGTGCTAGTAGATTTTATGGCACTAATGAAACGAGTGTTTCATCCATACATTGATTCTGTTGTGGTTGTTTTTGTGGAAGAAATCTCTGTGTATGCTCACACTCGACCTGGCCATGCCATCCATCTTGATATCATTTTGAGTACATTGATAGAGCATCATTTATATGCTAAGATTTCAAAATGCCACTTTCGGATGGACCAGATTCACTTCTTGGGTCATGCTATATCAGATATTGGAGGATCAGTAGACCTATAGAAAGTCAAATAAGTAGTTTCATGGGACAATCTGATGAACATATCATAGGTATAGAGTTTTCTGGGGTAGGCTGGTCACTTCATGTGCGTTATATATGACTTTTCACACATAGTTGTGCCATCGAAGGGCATGGCTAAGAAGGGTGAAAATTACTTGTAGAATTATTCCAATGATTCAAAATTTCATGAGATTAATTAGATATTGTCATAAGCACCAATACATATTTTTCATAAGATGGGAAAGAGATAAACTCTTTATTGTAATGCATATGGTATCGGTCTAAGAGAAGTGATTATACTGAGGGAAAGAGTTGTTTCATACCGGTTTCGATAGTTGAGACCACATGAGAGAAATAACCTGACACAAATCATGAGTTAGCTATAGTTTTGATTGATTTACATAGTTGGTGACATTTTCAATTTGGGATAGCATTATTTTGTATACACTGACCACAAAAAGTATCAATTAAATCATTACTCAGTGTGATCTAAATTTGAGGCAGTAAAGATCGGATGTGTACCTTCGGTATTTTGGAATTTTACTAGCATACATGCATGAGAAAAACAGAAGATGTTGCTAATGAGTTGTGCAGGTGTATTTGATGAGGTCTATCATTTTCATGAATGCTTATGGGTGTTGATAGTCATACGTAAGGATTTTTTTTTGAGATTTTCATTCCTTAGTCTATTGAGTTCATCTCGGTGTCCCCAAGATGAATTGAGATCTACATCATTAGTATTGGTGGCCTGGTATGGAGAGAGATGTAGCTGGTTTTGGTTTGAGATCCTCCACCTATATACAGGTGAAGGTGGAGCATCAACTACCAACATTGATTTTAAAACAGTTACCCATTCCCATGTGTAATTGGAATGATGTCGCAATGAAATTTTTGACAGGTTTTACAAGGTTACCTCAAGGGAATAAAGTGGTTTGGTTTTTGGTAGAATGACTCATGAAGGCTAAAAATTTATTTCAAATCAAGGATACCTTCCGTATAAATGACTGTTGATGGTTGTACATTTGATAGATTTTATTTTTTCATGGGGTTCCTTACACTATTGTTTCAGATAGTGATTCTTGTTTTAATTATCATGTCTGTTAGGACTATAGAGGGATTTGGGTGCACAGGTACCACTGAGTACAACCTACCATCCCTAGATAAATGGATATTTAGAGCAAATGATATAGGTGTTTGTGGACATCCATCAATCATGTGACCATGATTTTGGGGGTTCATGGGAGAGAAATATACCCCCAGTGAATATTTCCTACAATAAAACTTTTCATGAAGCGATTTAGATGACACATTATGCTGCTTTTTATGGTAGGCCATTTCGGTCACCACAATGTTGGATAGAGGCAGTAAAGGCTATAATGTTGGGACCTCGTCTTCCCCAAGAGACCACTATGTAGGTGGAGTTGATTCGGAATAGGATGGCTACTTCACAATCTCAACAGAAATCTTATGCTGATCGTCAGAGATGATCTCTAGAGTTTCAGGTAGAAGATCTGGTTTTCTTACATGTCACAACGAGGTTGGGACACATGAGAATTATGAGACATGGGAAGCATTAACTTAGATATTTCGGGCTATTTGAGGTATTAGAGGGAGTTGGGCTGGTTTATTATCCATTGTAGTTACCTCTGAGGTATCGTGTGATGCATGATGCATTCCATGTTTCTCTCCTACACCATTAATTTTGGGACCCATCTATCATTTTTCAACCAGAGGAGGATGAGTTGGAGTTAGATGCCTCCATTGAGGTGCACGCTATAAAAATTGTGGATCACTGTAATAATTTTCTTCATGGATGGTCTGTTTCTCTGATATAGGTGCTATGACAACACAGGCGAGTATAGGACCAGACATTGGAGTTGGAGGTTGATGTATGATACTAGTGGCCAGAGTTGTTTGATGTTTCTTCTTCACCACCATTGGAAGGAAAGTTCAAGGAATAATTTATTTATGGAGAGAAGTTATAAATAACTCAGATCTTTATTTTAGGTATGGGTATTCTTTTTTCATTTGTTTTATAGGAAAAAGGAAGATTTGTGAAATTTCAGATGTACACATCATGTACTTTTGAGTCCACACTGTGTACTTGATTGTCGTATGTAGCTGTGTACTGGTTGTGTAATAGCCGAGTAAATGGTCATGTTGGTGAACTAGACGATCTCCTAAAGTGGGGTCTGGTTGAGGCTACTACATGACTTGTACATTAAAGAAACACATAATGTACTTGTATTTATAATTGATATATCGGATTTTTTGCGTGTCTCATTTATAGATAATTCTACTTCTTCTTGTGTCTCATATAAGAATAAGAGAGTGATGTATGGAAAAATATCTTCGACCTCCTCCTGTTCCCTTGTTCTATTTATGATTGAGACACTGCTAGTTGTGTTGGATTCCCACAGGTGATTTATCTCTTCTCCTAGATCCTCTCTTCCTAAATTCTCCTCTCTAATGAGTTATTCAAGGTTTAACAATTTTGGACTTTTTGTAAATCAATGATGTTATAGGCCGATTCATGGCCAGAAGTTCAAGAGTGTTCTTCATACAATGTCGAGGTATGTGTTTTGATCTTTCCTTTGATTGTCTTTCGATTATATATTCTTTGGGTGATGAAAACCCATGTTTGGGGTATTGTGTGTTATGGATTATTAACCCTATTTAAGACCTGTTATGGTGTGTTGATTGAGAAAGGGTTAATTTGAATATGAATATAGTTTTATTAAATTTATTATTGATATGATTTCCATGATTTATTGATGGTATTCTTTGGATCTAGGAAGCATGTTATGATTTCATTTTATCCATGCCTCGTGTTGTTTGGATAGAGTTTCATTTTATTTTAGATGAATGTCTTTTTCATTATAAAAGAATGAAAAATGGATATTGGTAGTGACAGATTCTAGAGGAATGTTCACTTATGTATATTTTTTCATTATATTGACCTATATGTATTGATTGTGAGAGTAGATAGGTGGTCACATACTAGAGGGGGTAGGCCCTGATAGATACCCCTGTGGTCATTATTAAATTAATACTTGACCATTGGACATTGATTGTGAGAGCTACTAGGGGGTTATTATATTTTATTGATTGTATGTAGACCCAGGGTCATTGACCGTGAGAGCTAACTAGGTTGTTGTTTTAAATTGATTAGATTTATGTGGAACCGGAGGAGATAGACTATGTGAGCTTACCCAGAAGGTCATTATTTCTTATTGAATTGATAATATGTTGAAATAGAGGGGTTATACTGTGCAAACATTCCCACAAGGTTGCTTTTTAATATATGAATTATATTGATTAGTCTTTGAAGCCAAGAAAAATCTTGGACTCGATATTACAACTTTGGTTAAATGGTCATATGATAAATTTGTTTGTTATATAATGCAGGGGATGCAGACCATTGGATAGATATAGAAGATACTTTATTTAATGGATTGAATAATTATTAAAGGAAAATAAATTTAATTGAAAAATGTAAAATTGTTTATATTTGAGAACTTTTTAGATTATTTTTTCATTTATACATATTACCTACTATGTATATTCACTGAAAATTATGCATAAATCTTTTAGTGGTTTCCTACTAGGATTCATCTCACACCCTATTTGGGTCATGATTTTCCACCCAAATAGAATATATGGTTGCATGTATAGATTATGGAAAGTGACCTTCTTCACCTGGTACTTGATTTCTGTTGGAGCTGTAGATTATGGGACCAAGAAAAGGCTTGAGGTGAAATTGGAGTTTACTATTTTATGTAATTATATTTTATTATTGTATTTCAGGAATTTTGACTTGTTTGGTCACATTCCTAGATACTTGTAACATGTATCATTTCATATATAATCTAGTTTCTTCTTCATTATCAGTCTTTACTGGTTTACATCTATTGTATGGTATTACTTCTTCTATTACTATTTAAAATTTTTTATTCACAAGTGTATACTCTAAAAATATGGAATAGTTTCCATATTATCAAACCTTGGTCCTCAATACTAGTCGTAAGCCTCTAGAATTTGGGGAAATTCACTTGGGGTTATGTGACTGACCATGTTCGGGGAACCTTTAGTTGGCACCTGGAACTAGGATGTTACAAAAACCTCATTTAGAAAACCAATTTATTACACATATTTCACAAAAACCTAATTTATAGAACTAAAACATTTTAATAAAACAGTTGTGTTAATAAAAAAACAACCCCAAATGATCAAATATAAGATATCCAGGAAAAGCACCAATTTTCACAAAAAATGCCATTTTTTCACCATTCGCTTAACAATCACCACAAAAAATTGTATAATCACCAATGAAAAATGTATATAAACATGAAAAAATTATAAATTTTGCAATTCTAAATCATTAAAGAGTTCTTAAACTAGGAATCACTTACCACAAGTGTCAAAACGTGAAATTATTATGCGAGAGATCACCTGCACCATCGTCACACCACAAGGGAGTTCAATAAAACCAAGAACCACAATATTAGAGCCAAAAATCCAATATCAAACCCTGTTTTTGGATCTCTAAATTCTAAAAAATAGGAACAACAAAACTAAATGGAAGAAACACTAATAAAATGGGAGGAGGAAAGAAGAAAACACACATACTTTAAAAACTCATAAAGAAATTGCATAAAATCCACAAAAATATGAAAATCTAAGAAACTAAAAATGATAGGGAGGCTATAATGAGGATGAAGAGGACATGTGGGAACTAAAATGGGGGAAAACAATTAAAACTAAATGATTTATGGATGAAAAAAATTATGTTCTCAAATCTGGACGATTTGAGAAACCCCTAGAAACTATTCCCTAATCTGTGATTCAAAAGATATCCAAAGAGTAATAATAGTTAATGGGGGTGATACTAGGGTTTTTGGATTCTAGGGGGTGGTGAAATATTTAAAAAACACTAAAAAATCAATGATATTTTAAATATTTAATTTTTTAAAAGCAGGAAATGGGCTCATGGGTAATCCAAATTATTAAATAAATTACCCAAATACAAAATGATAATGAGGTCCCAAGGGGACCAAATAGACCTGGTGGTTTGAATATTTTAGGGGAGGAAAACTGGGAAGTGGAATGGGTGAAAATTATTGAAAAATGAATGATTTATAAAAGAAACATTTTTTATTTTAAAATCTGGAAATGGACTCACATTTTGGCCCAAATCATAATGAAGCCCCCTTTCACTAGAAATACAAAAGAAACCCCCACAAACGAAGCATGAATAAAAATAAAATGAAAAATATATTCAAAAGAAGTCATGGATGGTATAAATAATGTTCTGAAAAATATTTCCTTCATAATTAAACCATATGAATATAGAAGATTATCATTCTATTAATTTTTCTATATATTCTTTGAAAATTACAATAAAATAATATTGTAGAATTATACATGATAATATATTTTATTTGAATTCTCTATTACCTCTAACATGATATCAAAATATTATTTTATTAATAAATTGTTTATAAGAAATATACTATTATTAATTAAGTATTACATTGTCGTCTTAGCAAGTCAAGTATTTTCTGAAATGTTTTTAGAGAAAAATACTACAAAATTGGTCTTAATATCACAAAAGTAATAAGCCATCAGATTAGTCTATTTTTAAAATTAAATAAAACTATTGGATCTATTATTAAGAACATGTTACCAAGAAATATGTATAGAGTTTAATAATATGATTTAAATATAATATGCTTCATTCTTGTGTTGAATGTACGTCCTTGGATATGGAATGTTTGTTAATTGACCATGATAATTGAAAAACCACACAAATAAAATTGATTGAACATTCCATTCTATGTAACCACACAAGGAAACATCAACTGGACACATGATCAATTTTATAAGAGTCATAAGATAATTTTCTCATTATTATTAACCAACCATATGAATATTTTTATCCAACAATGATGAACTAATTTTCTATAATTAAAAAAAAGGATTGATTTCATGTTAAAAAAATTATTAATAACATTTGTAACAATAATCAACCATATATTATAACAATTATCAAACAATAATTATTAAACTAATCTAATATATGTTTAATTGAATACGAAATAGGGCGTACTATAATGAACAACCTTCTATGTTAAATCGGCATTACATAATGGAACTATTTTCTAAGTTGATTTATTTTTCAAAATTTTTATGTTTTATACATTGTGATTTTTTAGAATATTATTTTATGTGTTTTGGTTTAAAAATAATATATGAAAAATTATATTATTTATAATCTAATAAATTTTATTTTAAATAATTATATGTACTTTTAAATTTTCATTATATTTGTTGAAGACTCGGGATAATTTCTTAATAAAATATTAGTTTCAAAAGTAAACTTTTTGGAATTTGAACACATTGGCTCACATGATATAGGTTAATGTTTCAAATAATAGTTATTATGTTTGCCATGGATTCTTGATAATATATTCATTTCTCCAACCAATTAATAAAATACAACATATTTTATTTTTACATATTATCAATGTGAACCATGTGAAATAAATTTATATGAATATCAATGGAAAATTCACATTTTCATTGGGATGGAAGACATATAAAAAAATATCATAATTTTTGAAATTTATGGAAATAAACTCTATATTATTAGTATGACATATCCAGATAAAATTGATGGTGTCATTTATATTAATGAAGTATATTTTGTGAAAAAACATTGTGATGAATTGAAACTCTCAACTAATCATCAACCATCAAATCCATTTCATTTGAGGAGAACATTGATGCCCTAATACTCTAATCATTTATAAAATGTTTGGTTTGTAGAGTTCTAAATTATTTCTTATATTTTTTCTTAATCATGCCTCAGTTATATTTCCCATAAAATTTTGTTTCCAATTTATACTACCCTATTAAAAAAGCATTTCATAGGGTGCATAGGGAGTTTCACAAAAGGTATGTTGATAGGGTTGCGAGTCTAGGTCAGACAAATCCAATATTGTGTTGAAAATCTATGTGAGGAAACGTCATATTTGGTTTTTCCCTCTAGGTTTTAATAATCACTTTAAATGTTTTGTGACTCAAAAATAAATTTTGGAAATTTCATAACTAGTTGGCTGCATTTATCTCTGTGTTTGCAGTGGGTGAAGAATTCTTTTGGGTTATTTTGATGTGAACTATTAAAAAAATTCATTTATCCTTTACTTTTTAGGAAATTTGTATTAACATTTCTAATAATTAAATAAATATTTTAAAAAGGGTAAAATTTTCTCAACAATATATTTTTAGAAATATTACATTGGGACATAAAAATTGATATCATATCTTGAAATATGACAGTAAATTTTAAAAATTATTTATGATAACAAAATACATACCTAACAATCATGTGGAATAAATTAATTTTATTGCGATAAAACTAATTTTTATGATGGTTATACACCTCAAATACCTCCACTATATAAAGATTTTTTATCACTATCAATAGTCTCATATAGAGGTTATATGTATGACCCTCATCGGTAATAATTAGACAATCATGATGAAACTATAAAAACAACCTAAAGTGGATCGTGATCCATTATATTGTAATGATGCATTAAATTATTTGAAAAAAACATTTGGACCTTTATTATTGATTAATTTAAAAGAATGTGTATAGTCATATTACGTTATTCATAAAAACACAAAAAAAATATTGACAATAGAGAATGTTACTCATCTTGAAAATGAAATATTGATATAAACTAAAGTAGCATGGTTAAGAATAGAGTATTATGAATTAAAATTATTATATGAAAATAAATTTATTAAAAAATTATATATTTAAAATTATTTTAATTGTAATGGGTTATTTGGGAGAATTTTAGGATAAATCTATTCTCATTGAATGTGTTTTAAGTGAATTTCTAATTAGATTGATTGTTAAACATAAAGAAATTTTTTATTTTAATAATTTCAAATATAACACATTAGATGATCATGTTAGATAAACATTATAATATAAATTATTATTTTAAATAAATCTCAATAATTGATTTTATTGATTATTTGGTTTTATTTTAATTCAATAATTCATGCTAACACGTATTATTCAAATTAAAAATTGAAAATTAGTTAATCAAAACATTTTTTATGGGTTTCCTAAGGTATAAAAATGAATAATTATTAAAAAAGTAAAAAAAGTAATTACTGTTGATATTAATGATGAAAAAGGGTAATGTAGATGATGAAGATATCCATTATGAATGTATAAATAAGAGGTTAAACAAAAAAATATTTCCTAGGACTCAATAATGATAAGAAAATGAGAGAATAATATATATAATAATGGAAAAAATAAATTTGTGTTTGATATTTACTTTTGATTTAGATACAAGTAATGACATATTTATTGAGAAAGAGTAAAAAACCAATGTTTTAGTGAATTATTAAAATAGGTAAGAGAATGTGATTATAAATAATATTTTTAATATGATTCAACTCCCTTGAAAATGAGTTTTATTAATAAATTCATAGAATGAATCCTTACGTTGAAAATATTTCTAGATTATTTAAAAAATCATATAAGTTATAATAATGGGGTTCTTCATCACATTAAAAAAATTGGAAAATAGTCCCTCAAGATCAATTGGGAAATTAAGTGCTGACATAGAATGTTATAAAAAAATATATATTAGACTAAAATATTACCAATATAAATGTAAAAATTCTTGATGAATTTTATTTTATTATGAATTCATAAAAAATTAAATCCATAAAATTAAATTGATATATTGAAATTATATCATTCAGTTATGTTCTGGTGTAATAGATTTATGAAAAAATTATGGGATTAAATATTGTGATCCAAGTGAAAAATGTTGTTGGTTAAGTTAACATTTTATTAAAAATGTAACAATTATTTTCTGTACATGTTTTATATAGTAGAGAATATATTTTATACTTTTTAAAAATGTAAAATGAATGTCCATTAAAAAATGATTACTATTTCATATTTCCCCTGAGCAATGGGATCACAAATATTTTTTTCTAATAAAAAATTTCTTTCATATTTTCTATTAATAAATGTTTTAAAAATATTTGGGTTCTTAATAATCTATATAAAAATTTTATAAGACCCATGATTTTATAGTTTCCAAAACATTATTGAATCTATTTTTTTTGTTGGTGGTGTTCTTGTAATAATAAAAATGATGTTTCTAATATCGATAATAGTCTTCCATGAAATATTAATGTGAACAACAATAATTTTTCATATTTTCATAAATTTTTTACTGGTATTATTAAATTTAGTGATAACAAGCATGGGAAAGTGTATAAGGTTTTTAAGAGGTGTGGGTATCAAATTTAGTTCTTATTCAAAATTAATTATTTTCTAAAGGATTGCAACATAATATATTTTTTATTACTCTGATTTGTGAGGATAATATGAATGAAAATTATGAAAATAAAAAATATGATTTTAACAAAATAATTTGACCTATTAATGTACAAAGAAAATAAAATATTTAACTAATTAGATTCATTATTTTTATTGAAATGAATTTCACAATTCTAAAATCAAAGAAAGATTGCAATTTTTTTGGATATAGAATATTTCCCTATAGAAATTTCAGTATTTTAGATAAAATTATAATGCATAAAAGAAATTGGATCATCCCATGTTGAAAATGGGAAACAACTATATATGTGATTCATTCTTAAATGTTTAACA
Organism: Viscum album; assembly: GCA_963277665.1. Taxonomy (NCBI): domain Eukaryota; kingdom Viridiplantae; phylum Streptophyta; class Magnoliopsida; order Santalales; family Viscaceae; genus Viscum; species Viscum album. The sequence continues at coordinate 1,775,144,765 of OY728152.1, forward strand.
TGATAAAAAACCATTTTAATTTATTCATGTGGAATGAACCTCCAGACTCCTTTATCTATTAAATTTAGATTTCCTAGTACCCTTGAAAATTTTTAGTCTTTGAGGATAAATACATTTGTATATTATTGTTGATCACTATAATACTTTTATATCGATTTATTTCCTTGAATATACATCAGAGTTTGACAATTAATTTATTATATACTATAAATTGGAAAACTATAATAACGGTCATTTAATTTTATAAATTTTAAGTAAATGAGGAGGTGATTTTTTATCTAAAATATGATAAATTTTATGAACTCTTTGTGTATAATAATAATTTTTTGGCTCCTAACACACTATAAATAATGGGTTCGTAAAGAGGAAAAATAAAGTATTAAAATATATACCTAATAAAATACTAAATGATAATTATTTACCATAATATTTCTAGGTCCAATATGATTACAAAAATTTTGATGTGTAAATTACAAATTTTTTTATAGATATACAAAAGTAAAATACCTTTTGAAATATGGAATGGAAGGTAGTCTACAATTTGTTATTTCATAGTATTTGGTTATTAAGATTACATTATTAATAAAAATTATCTACTATAAAAAATTTATTTGGAATATAGCTAAGGTAAATATCTAGGTAAATATCTTTCTATTAATATATATATAGTTTTTAAGAAATGACCTTTAGTTTTTCAAGAGACTATCCATTTTAAAATTTAATAAAAAACAATTAAAGGACATAAAATATCATTTAGATAACGTTGTGGAAGACCATTTATATTTAAAAATTATTCAACCTACAAATAAAAAATTTGATGCATTTATTAAGGTGGTGATTCCATCTAACGAAAAAAATTAAATTTTTACAAACACCTTCCAAATGGTAATGTAATTCTTGATATAATTGATGGTGTAAAAACAAAAAAAACTATAAGAAATCATTATGTATATGAATATTTAATTTATGATTTTTGAGCTAGAATGTCACGACCCGTCCTCCAGGGCCCGTGTCGTGACTACCCAAAGCCTTCCGTCCATAGGCCAGGGGCTGGCGACTAGCACCAAAGGCGTAATTCCCTATGTTGGGAAGGCATTGTCTTTATAAATTGTAAACAAAAACAAATATATTACAAAATGAAATCAAACACTAAGTAAAAATTGTATACAAAAAGGTGTGATGAAATGTAAAGGGGGCCGCAAATAAAATCCCAACTGTAAATTACAAGGAAACTGAAAACAAGTACAACTAAAGAAAGGTAAACAGATGTCGGATCTTCCATCGGGAAGTCCTACATGATGGGTAGGTACAAAATTCCTCCACATCACTCCACATCTATCCGTCTCCTCCGTGTACCGTCACTCTATGTGGTTCACCTCTGGGTACCATCCAGTCCTGTCCACTCAGCCTCAGTCAGCGTTGTCCGTCGTCTGCAACCCACATAATGAGGAGCGGGCAAAGCCCGTGCGGGTGTCAGTATTACAATACCCAGTAGGGACCCCGATACCCTTATGGTCTCACAAATACAACATGGATAAATCATAGATAATTAAATCAACATATAACCCCACTTAGGTATGTGCCCATACATATACATAAGTTATCAAGTAATCCATCTCAATCATGAGGTAAACACAAAAGTTACTGACACAACTCAACCCGGATTTTTATTTTTGGGGTAGTAATCTTTCGAACCCTCAGCTACTGGAGAAATCCTCCTCTATCGAGTACAGTGGTCCTGCCACCACAACCTGGTGCTTCCTACTAACCATGTACTATTGAGGCACTCCTCCTGTCAGGTATCGTGGGTCTGCTGCGTCACACAGCGGCCCTCCCCGCCATAGGTATGCCACCACAACCAGGCACTCCCCCTCATAGCATGCAGGGGTACTCCTTCTATTGAGTACCGTAGGTATTTCACCACAACCAGGCGCTCCTCGTCCATGGGTCTGTCACCACAACTAGGCACTCCCCATTGGGCCATTCGAGTTACTCTGAGTCGCTCGATCAGTAGTTTTCAAGTCTCAGCCAGCTACTAGGTTCCCTCACAAATGCCTACTCATCTCAAGAAGATCTTCCCCACAAGCTACTGTTTGATACTCCAACTATAACGAAGTCCCACGTAGAAGTATCTCAAAGTTCTTCCTCATCACAAGGGTCTCAAAGCAACAGACAACGTGCAATCGGACTCACGGTCTATGAGTTATAAGCTTTTTAGTCTTGGGGGCTTGGTTAGATTCGTGTACAATCCAACCAGACTGTATCTCAACATTACCCCGAACTCCAATAGGGTATACTCAATAGGACCATAGTTCTCCTAGAAAATTAGTGTCACTGAAGGTTCGTCAAATGGTCGATTGGTGCCAAAGATATGGACAAAAGAATGTAAAGGTTGGTAGTGGGCCCTGGTCCGGTCTGACCTGGTCGGACTGACTCAGACCGTCTTAGTCTTGGTCGACCTAGTCTCGGTCGACCCGGTTAGACCTATTGAATATGGCCCGACACATTGGTCGGGCTAGCCTGTTAGGTTCAGCCTGGTCCGCTGGGCTCGGCCCAGCAGAGTGAGAGGACGGTTTGGCCCGAAGGTCGCCGCATAGGCGGATCAGTCCAGAGGTCTGGCCAGGTTCATCCAACACCACATTGGGTGCAGCTTGGACGGCTCGGCCCGGGAGTGCCATGTGGCATCCTGGGTAGGCCGGAGGGGCACCGGATAAGCCGAGGGCAGGGCGCACGGAGCACGGGTAGTCTGGCAGGGTTCCAGGCAGGCCGCAGGCAGGGCGTGCTAGGTGCGGGTAGGTCGGGGGCAGGCTGCGCGTGGCACGGGCAAGCAGGCAGGGCACGGGGCAGGCTGAGGGCAAGGTGCACTGGAGCACATGGGCAGGCGGGCCGATGGCCAGGGGTGGTCGGGTAGCCCGGTTCAGTTGGGCGGGCCGGCGCGGGTTGACAGTTTTAGGCCGGGAGCACCGGAGTGCCATGGGGCGGTGCGATTCGCAGAGGCCATGGGTAGCACAGCCATTTTCATTGTCACATTCGTCACCTAGTTGCCACTTCATCGCTAAATGTTCAACATAAACATGATCAGTGGAGGATTCGGGCCATGTTGTATTGGTCCACACCCTACGCATTTAGATTGGTATCAATTGGTTCATCAAGTAGTATGATGAACACCAATTCTTTTACAAAATCTTTATGGAATTATTTATATTCGAAGAAGAGAAAGAGAAAAGGGATAAAACACAAAAGTAAATCCCCAACCATTGATTTTCGGGCATCGTTCGTTGATGGAGTCATGGAAAGTAGATGACGTGAACATTCGTTCATCACATCTGCCACACGCTTCCAAATCCAAGCTGCGTCGGCTTGTGGAAGACGCTCCACTTTGGAAGGCATCTGGGAAAGAATTCGAAGAAAGATCATCGATGGTGTTTATTGTTGACAAGATTTTTTCGTTGGGGCCCTCTCCCAAAGCACTGAAGGTTTCCACCATAATGTACAATTCCAACACAAAAATAATAATAGTTCTATTATTTTAGGTGTTGGCACAAAATTCAAAAAAATGAGAATTAATTACATGGCTCTCCTTAATTAATTCACGTGTGTTGGCATGAATTAATAAAAAGGGAGTTGGATCCGTTTATTTAATAGAAAGTTGGAGAGTCTCTCCATCATTAATGAGGGAGAGTTGAGAGGTTGTATTGGCCTCCATCAATTGGGGTGTTTAGCCCCATGTGGTCCCCACGACGTCACCTCTCGCGGGATGTAATGTTCGGGTGGTCCGCACGTCGTAACCTCTCGCGGGAGGTTATGTCCAGGTGGGCCACACCAGCATAACCTATAATGGGAGGTTAACATGTGGTGGTACCACCTCCAACTTCCGTAAGGAGGTTTCAACTACCATTCACCCACATGGAGGCTCGAATAACATAATGTGTAGCACACTTTATTTTATTATTATTTATTTTATGAAAACCCAAAGACAAAATTTTATTCTCGACCAACTACTATCGAGGTGAAAGTCTTATTAAGAGAATATTGGCACTGTGAGTTCAATAGTGCCCTCAGATTTTAGTTTCGAGCACCGGTTAAAAAGTTATAAAAAAACTCGCTCATACGTTTACTGAACAAACCTGAACAAAACGTCATAAATTGATTACGGGCAAACCGGGCCTCCGAATCATGCGCTGTAAATTTTCGCAGACTCGTAAAATTCCCATGTGTTTAAAAAAAATCCAACCGGATTTCCGGGTCTTAAAATTCTCTCCTCCTCAGGGATTCACATCCTTATAAGCTACAACTCGAACTATTGGAACAAAAGAGGGTACTAAGCACGCATCTGAGCCTCCCGCTCCCAGGTTCTATTCTGGAGGTTCCTGTGCTACCAGCGTACATGCACTAGAGGTATAGACCATCTGTATAGGACTTGATCCTATTGATCCTCGATCTCCACTGGAACCTCTATGAATGTCTCCCCATCATCGACACCCAGCTCTCCATGGTCGATAATGTGATAATGGTCATGCACGTATCTTCTCGGGTGAGATACGTGGAAGACTTCGTGAACCCAGTGTAACTGAGGTGGAAGAGCCTGGCAGTAAGCCACCTCTCCTACTCTTCTAAGGACCTTGAATGGTCCGATAGATCTCGGAGATAACTTCCCACCTTGGACAAATCTCCATAGACCACATCAAGGTGAGACCTGTAGAAAGATGTGGTCGCTATCCTCGAACTCTAGAGGTCTCCATCTCCTATCAGCTAATGACTTATGCCTGCTCTATGCAGTCTTCATCCGCTCATGGATGATCTGCACCATCTTTATTGGGGCCTGTACCATCTTTGGTCCCACTAGTGCTGACTCCCCTGGGTCTGTCTAGCACAAGCGTGAGCTATAAGGTCTCCCGTACAACACCTCGAAAGGTGTCATCCCTGTGGTGGAGTGGTAGCTGTTGTTGTAGGAAAACTCTGCCAATGGTAAGTGATCCTCCTAATATCAACCAAAGTCGAGGACACATACACGGACCATGTCTAAGAGAGTCTGAATGGTCCGCTCAGTCTGACGATCTGTCTGAGGATGGAAGGCGATTCTAAGATGAAGCTACATCTCGAAAGCCTCTTGCAACCTGTTCCATAGAAAGGAAGTAAACAGTGCATCACAATTGGAGACAATAGAAGAAGGTAATCCATGTAACCACTCAATCTCATGCACATAGAGGCATCCCAAGCTCTCAACTGAGCCCTACTCTCTGATTGGTAGGAAGCAGGCCGACTTGGTGAGTCAGTCAACGATCACCCAAATCGAGTCATGTCCCCTAGATGTATGCATAAGACCTATCACGAAGTACATGGATATCCCATCCCACATCCACATTGGGAACTCTAAAGGATATACCACTCCTGATAGTACCTGGTGCTCTACCTTCACTTGCTGAAAAGTGAGGCATCGAGAGAGAAACTCTGTTACCTCCTTCTTCATACCTCGCCACCTGTGTTGTCATCTGATGTCCTGATTCATCTTCACAACTCCTGGATGTACTACTAAAGGGGATGTGTGTAACTCCCACAACACTTCCTCCAGAAGTGACACTGGTACCATTGTACATCCTCTGAATAGGATTACGAGATCTGCACCTTTAGAAAATTAATCAGGTGCCTGCCCTATGGATATCTGGGCACGTCATGTCTCTCAGTCAGCATCTTGATGTTGTGCCTCCCTGAATCATTGAAGAAGTGAGGGAGTGACCATAAGAGACTGAAGAAACATTGATCCATCTCTATCCATAAAGGATATTTTTAAGGAAGAAAGTTGCTCTGTCGCCTCCCCAAAAAACTGTATACCTGATCTCTTGCTAAGTGCATCTACTACAACATTCTCCTTTCCAGGAGTATAGAATTTCTGGAAGTCATATTCCTGGAGGAACTCAAACCATCACTGTTGTTTCAGGTTCAGGTCATTCTGAGAGAAGATATACCTGAGACTCTTATGATCAGAGTACATGGTAAAATGTTCTCCCATAAGATAATGTCGCCACATCTTCAAGGTGTAAACCAGTTATGCTAACTCGAAGTCATGGGTAGTGTAGTTCTGCTCATGTTGTCTCAGCTACCGAGAACCATACGTGATCACTGCTCACTGCTACATCAGGACACACCCGAGTCTAACCCTGATGTGTAACAGTAAAATATATACCCTACACCTTCCTCTGGAAGCCTTGAGATGGGGAAATAGTCAGCAACTGCGTCAACTCCTAAAAGCTCTGTTGGCTTCTCTCCGACCACGAGAAGGGTTTCCCCTTCTTTGTCAGGGATGATAGTGGTACGGAAACTCCAGAGAAGTCTGGTACAAACCTCTAGTAGTAACCATCCAAACCCAAGAAACTCTGTACATCTGTCACACTCATTGTAGGCTCCCAAGCAAGTACCACCTCAATCATCGCTAGATCCACTGCAACTGCAGCCCCCGAGATGACATAACCCAAAAATTGAACCTCTCGGATCCAAAACTGGCACTTCAAGAGCCTACCATAAAGATGGTGCTCTTGGAGTGTGTCCAGTACAACCTGTATATGGTAGGCATGCTCCTCCTTGGTAGTTGAGTAGTTCAGAATGTCGTTGATAAGACTACGACAAAGTGATCGAGGTATGGCTAGAAGATCCTATTCATGAGTCCCATGAACACTAATAGAGCGTTGGTTATTCCCAAAGTCATAACCAAGAACTCATAGTAGTCGTACTGACACCTGAAGGCCATCTTTCGCACATCCACATATCGAACTCTGAGTTGGTGATAGCCTGATCTGAGATCTATCTTCGAGAACCTTTGTGCTCCCTTCAGCTGATCAAAGAGGTCATCGATCCTCGGGAGTGGGTAATTATTCTTCATTTTCACCTGATTCAGGCAACGGTTGTTGACACAAAGCCTCCAGCTCCCATCTTCCTTCTTGGAAAACAGAATCAAGGCTGCCAAGGGAGAAACACTAGGCCGGCTGAATCCCTTCCCCTGTAAGTCCTATAGCTATACCTGCATCTCACGAAGCCCAACAGGAGCAATCTGATATGCTGGTGTAGATATCGGTGTCGTCCTGGGGTACATGTCAATGTAGAATTCCACCTCTCTAGGAGAAGATAGTCCTAGAACATCGTCAGGGAAAACATCCGCATACTGGTCCACCACAACAGGATAGCTCGGACTCTCCACATCTACTGCTCTGAGGGTAAGGCATGCCAACAGATGAGTAATCGGCTGCACCCTCCTCTGAGTAAGTCTTTCATGTGCTGCAAAGGCTCCCTTCTAGGAAGTTATAACGACCCATACTTTACATACATGGTTATTACTTCAAAATTAAATCATAATTATTACAACATATAACAAAACCATGAAAGGACCATATAGGTATAGTGTCTTTAGAAATTGGGAAACATAAACAACTGGTTCATAAATCATCTATGTTACCTCCAATTTATTTCATCAAATCTAGAGTCCCTTTTTGGCATATCCTACTTAATATCCTTCTTCCTGACCTGGGAAAAAGAAAAAATACAAAATGGTGAGCTCAAATTCTCAGTAAGGATAAACAAAATAAATATCAATCACATCATATTCATAAGAACATATCATTTTTGAAATCTTAACCTGCAAAAGATATCATAATTTCATAACATTGAATAAATCATAGTAGTGAAATGTAATCCCAATAATCATAACGTAAAACATGAAACTTTGTGGCATACACACATAATCATAGAAAATCATTTCTTAGTAGTCAAGACTCATTTCCAAGACTATCTTAGTGGACAAAATCCTTTTCTGAACCGAGTTCACTCCTCATTTCAGTCCTGTTTCACTGAACCGGTTTAACCTGCCATTCCATCCATTTCTATCTCATGAGATAGAAATCTTTACCCAATGCATTGGAGGGAGATATAGGTCCCACCCATATCATAATGATACCATTCTTATGTGTGCCACAAAATCATAAACCATACATCATATCATAACCCATGTAATAAAATTGGGAATCCTAAACATCGTGACATCATAAAAAAATTCATATAAGATAAAGGAATTCAGAAAAATATTTCCATCACAACATAATCAAATAAATGTAATAATAGGGATAGAAACAGAACCCTGTATTGTCTTAGATAGAAAATAATTTTGATAAAACACTTGAACTCCATTCTTGAGGAAAATATCATTTCTAATTCAAAAACATTTTTCCTTTCTTAACATGTCATACAATTTTAAACTAAAATAAGTTGATTAAAAATAAACATGAAAACATGTAAAGGAAGATTCTTGGAAATAATGTTTTAAAAATCCATTCATGCAGTATAAGTTAAAAAACATTATTCTCGAACTTTTTTCAGAAAATTCAAAAACTACCTCGTATGAAAAAAGGACAAAAGATTCCTTTCATATCTTTTACTAAAAACGCACCGAAGGGTAAAATTTGATTTAAAAAATTTTAGGAGGATATAAATAATATTAAATATTGAGGAAACATGTATGTGGATGATAAATATTCCCCAGTAAATTCTGAAGCATAAACAATCTCGGATAAAAATTGAGATTGCGAGATTGTCCCTTACCTTACGTCCAATTTGATTTGTAAGTGTCTGAACCTCCTGTATAATGATTTAAATAATGTTATTTACTTATTCCAGAATCATACTTATTTTTATGATATCATATATGGTTATATTCTTAGCTTCTTATTAGTAATATTTCATTACTACTTGTTATTCGGATGTTTATTACTTTTTGTTATTATGCGTGTTTTGTCGAATAAATTCATATTCTTCTCTTTAGGTTATAGATACCTCATTTACAGAACGGTATTAGTGTACTATATATCATATTTATTCATTAAATTCATTTATATAATCATTATTCAATTAAGATCATGTAGAACGAGTCGCATCACATCGTGGAGACGGTATTCCGTACGTACGCACGAGCGATGATATCGTTTCCATGATCGTGGAATTGTATTGGAGTGTATGTATACTATTTCAGAATCAATACCACTTTACAATAATCATATATAGTAATTTATTTTCACCATTATACCCATCCAAGTATGGTGGTGGTTGAAAATAGATTACACCACAGCGTGGAGACGATATTCCATACGTACGCACGCGCGGTGATTTCATTTTCCGTAGGATGGATAGATGGGGAAATATGGTTGTTTCATACTTATAATAACATATCAGTATATTATTGATACTGATTTTATTAATTCATAATGAAACAACTAATTAAGAAGAAATGGAAGAAGAAATAATGTTGAAAGAATCGGTAACGGACATTACCTCTTCTTTGAAGCGCCTCTTTGAGACCTCCTTTTAGGGCACTGAAATTGGTCTTTGAAGAATAAAAGGATCTCTAGGATGTTTCTAGGGTAGTGTAGAAGAGAATTTTCCAGGTTTTGGCCGATCATGAAGGCTCAAAGTGGTGTGAGGAAGAGAGGGAGGAGGTTCCCTTTTATAAGGGAGGAGAGGGGCACCTTAGAAAAAACTAAAAATATTATTTTTTTATAAATTCATATTCGGTTTTTAATAGCTCCAAATTGATTTATTTAGAATTTAAGGTGGGTATGGGACGAAATAATCTCATCCAATATAATTTAGATAAGTTTAGGGTTCTATTTTAACCTTATAATTTAGATTTAACTTTATGTTAGATAATTTAACTTTTACCGTGTCTTCTTGTTTTCTTACACTATAAGGTTAATAAACTTACCATAAGAAGCCAAAAGAATCCCAAGTTGTTTATTATTAATATATATAACCTTATATAAGTCATTTTGCTGATCCTTAGATTTTTTGGAATAAAATAATAATTAAAAATATAATATTTGTTTTAAAAACTATTTTATGTAAATTTTGACACTATTTGGTAATTGATTTTTGTGAAAATCATAACAGAAATATTAGTTCTAAAAAGGTTAAATAAATCAATAATAACATGACATATTAACCTATGAAATTATTGGAATTCATAAAAAGTTTAAAATTACATTTATTTGGTTATTTATAACATCAATTATGTCAATATTTCATTAATAATATAATTACTCCATCATCATTGTGACATAAATAAATTACAATATTTAAAGTCTAAAATTTACAAATAAAATACCATTATGTAGGAAATATTTTTATCTTTCTAATGAATATTTATAGTCGAATTGATCTTATGTATAACCCTATATTAAAAATGATTATCTTATTAAACATTGATTTTAACTATTTTAACCCTTCTTTAAATAAATTAATATTAAATGTCCAAATCTAATCCAAGTGGGCCTAAATGGTCATATTTTATTCCTAAGGTTGTTTTTTGTCGAATTACACTTTTCCAATAGAATTAAGACATGTGTTAGGGTAATAATAATATCATTTTTAACCTTAATTACCCTATTTACTTTTAACTGTGGTAAATAAAAGTAAAAAGTTACTATTCACCAAAAATTATTTTCATCACATTGAATCACATTTTACTTACTGACATCAATTGTGTCTCTTGGATTTTTTCAATCCCATTCACAAAAGCGGTAAAATTATATTTTATGTAAATTTTCAAATTCTCCTAGGAGATGGGTAAAAGACGGTCAAAAGTTCAATAAAATTTTTATATATCTAAAATTATTATAAAATGACTCCAATGAATTACATTGAACATATATAGTTATTATGTATCAATTTTGACCTAAAATAAATTTAAATAAAATAAATAATTATTTAAATAAAAAGTCGGTTTTTAAAAAGTAACCCAGTGTTTTCATTATTCATCAGCAATTGAAAGTTTTTAGAAAAATACCAAAATTTCACCCTAGGATAATTTTTATATTACAAATCCAAAAATGAAGTCCATTTTGAATGATTAATTTTAACAAATTCCAAAAATTGGTTATTACTATTCAAAACGGCTAGTTTTAATAATATTTTAATAGCATATCGTTGTTTAGTGAAACTTGGTATTGCGTACGACGCAAGCTATCGAGGAAGGTCATGATTGCATGTAAAGAAAGCCAAGCTAGTGTTGTGTGTAGTGAATGATCCCTTTGATGATTTATATAACATAAAAACAAAATGTTTCTCATAAAATTCTCGGGTGTTACATTCTACCCCCCTTAAAATGAATTTCACCCTCGAAATTCATCACTTTGTAACAAACGGATGAGGATACCTCTCCCTCATCATATCCTCAAGCTCCCATGTAGCTTCTTCTAATTGGTGGGTCCTCCATAAAACTTTCACCAAGCAAGTGGTCTTGTTCCGTAGTACTTTTTCTCTACGATCTAGAATTTGTATCCACTGTTCTTCATAAGAAAGATCTTACTCTAGCGGAACAACTTCTGAGTTGAGTACATGTGAAGGATCAGGTATGTACTTTCTCAGGAGAGATACATAGAACACATCGTGAACTTGAGAGAGATTCGGTGGAAGTGCCAATCGGTAAGCTACCATCCCAACACGATCCAGTATTTCGAAAGGACCGATATATCTAGGGCTCAGCTTTCCCTTCTTCCCAAATCTCATTACTCTCTTCGAAGGAGATATTAGTAAGAACACTTTATCACCCACTTCAAACACTAAGTCTTTTATTCGGTTGTCGGCATAACTTTTTTGTCGACTCTGAGCTGCTCTTATGTGTTGTTGAATAGATCGGATCTTTTCTGCCATCTCATCAACAAGATCAGGTCCCAATAGCTTTCTTTCCACAACTTCATCCCAGAAAGTTGGAGTCCTGCATTTCTTTCCATAGAGAGATTCATAAGGATCCATCTGAATACTTGAGTGAAAGCTATTATTATAATAAAATTACACCAAAGGTAGGTGTTGATCCCAACCACCTTTGAAATCCATAGAGCAAGCTCTCAACATATCTTCTAGAGTTGAATTGTCCTCTCAGACTGACCATCTGTCTGAGGATGATAAGCAGTGGTGAAACTAAACTCTGTATCCAGAGTATGCTGAATACTTTTCCAGAACTTTGAGGTAAACCTCGGATCCCGATCAGATATAATAGAAATTGTTACTCCATGCAATCTTACCACTTCCTTTACATATATCCTGGAAAGCTGATCTAGAGAGAAATCCTCTCTAATAGCAATGATGTGTGCAGACTTTGTAAGATGATCAACTATGACCCAGATATCATTATTTCCTTTGGATGTTTTAGGAAGTCCAGTGACAAAGTCCATAGTGATGTTTTCCTATTTCCATTCAAGTATGGGTAATGGTGGTAACATCCCCTTGGACTCCTGTCTCTCAGCTTTAACTTACTGACAAACCAAGAATCAAGAGACATATTCAGCAACATCTCTTTTCATGACATCCCACCAGAAGTACTCTTTCAGGTCCATATACATCTTCGTGCTTCCAGGATGAATAGAGAATGAAGAACTATGAGCCTCATCCAGCATCTCCTTCTTTAATTCTGGGATGGGTGGAACACAAACCCGATTTCTGAACTTTATTATTCCATCACAATCAAGGTTCAATTCAGGAACATTTCTCACCTTCTTTTGTTACTCTACATCTTCTTTATGTGACTCTTTAATCATCACATGTATAGATGGATGAACATTCATTTGAGAAAGATACGATTTTTCCCCTTTCATTATAATTCCAAGATCCATCCTTTATAAATCCATAAATATTGGATCTTTTCTGATCCTCATCATGGATAAGCTAGAATGGTCTTGTCGACTTAATGCATCTGCCACCTTGTTTGCTTTCCCAGGGTGGTAATGAATTGATCAGTCGTAATTCTTAATCAGCTCCAACCATCTTCTTTGGCACATATTTTTCTCATTTTGTGTGAAAATATACTTTAAACTTTTATGATCAGTATAAATATCACACATTTCTCCATAAAGATAATGCCTCCAGATCTTTATTGCAAAGATTACCGCAACTAACTCAAAATCAGTAGTTGGGTAATTTTGCTCATGGATTTTCAACTGTCGTGAGGCATAAGCTATCACAATATCATTTTTCATGAGAACCCCCCCCCCAATACCTTCTTGGATGCATCACTTTAGATCACAAACCTTTCTCCACTACAAGGAAGTGTGAGCACATGTGCACTAGATAACCTTCTTTTCAACTCCTTGAAATTCTCTTCACATTCCTCCGTCCACACGAACGTAACTTTTTTTCGAGTAAACCTAGTGAGTGGATAAGATAATCGTGAAAAATATTTCACAAAACGTCGATAATATCCATCCAAACCAAGAAAACTTCGGATCTCGGTTACTGTTGTGGGTCTCGACCATCTTTCAATAACCTCTGTTTTTACTGGATCCACAGATATCCCCTCTATTGAGATTATGTGACCCAAAAATGCAACTTTTTTAAGCCAAAATTCACACTTGGTAAATTTGGCCTAAAGATTCTCCTTTCTCAGGGTCTTTAATATAATTCTGAAGTGATCTTCATGGTATTCCTTGATCATTTAATAGACAAGAATATCATCTATAAATACCACCACAAACTGATCAAGATAGTCTTTAAAGACTCTATTCATCAGATCCATGAAGATAACAGGAGAATTAGTAAGAACAAATGGCATCACTATAAATTCATAGTGTCTATACCTCGTACGAAAAGCCATCTTTGGTATATCCTCCCTTTTGACCCTTAATTGATGATACCCAGAATGAAGATCAATCTTGGAAAAGTATTGAGCTCCGCGTAGTTGGTCAAATAAGTCATCAATGCGTGGGAGAGGATATTTGTTCTTGATAGTGATCTTGTTAAGTTCTCAATAATCAATGCAGAGTCTCATTGATCCATCTTTCTTCTTAACAAACAGAACAGGTGCTCCCCAAGGTGACGCACTAGGGCGTATGAATCCCTTATCAAGATTCTCTTGGAGTTGATTCTTCAATTCCTGCAACTCAATTGGGACCATTCTATAAGGTGTCTTTGAAATATGCAAAGCACCTAGTATGAGTTCTATTGAAAACTCTACTTCATGATTTGGTGGAAGACCCGAAAATTCCTTCGGAAATACATTATCAAACTCCCGTACAATGGGAATATTCTTAATCGTGATTTTCTCTCCAACCATTTGAGATAAATAACCCTCATTTAGTGGAATGAATACCCATAAGATGGTTGAAATTTCCACTGGAATGTTAAGTTCATCCTTGCATCGATAGACGATCATAGATTGATCTGGAATATGACATGTGACTTCCCTTCTTTGGAAATTGATATGAGATTCATATAGAGAAATCCAATCCATGCCAAGAATCACATAAAATTACACTATAGGATGGATCACCAGATTTGCAGGAAGCACTTTCCCACAAACTTCAATCGAAGAAGAATTATAAACTTTTGATGTGACTGTTGTGCCATTAGGGGTTGTCACAGCTAACTCAACATCTAATTATTGAGGTAATACGGCGATACCCTTAGAAAATTATTCAGAAATAAAAGAGTGGGTGGATCCAGAATCAAATAAAACATTTGCTACTTTAGATTGGATGGTAAGTGTACCTTTCACCACTTCGTTATCATACTCCACATCGCTGATAGAAATTACATGTGACTTTCCTTTTCCTTTATCCTTAAGAGTTTGTTGGAGTCGATCATCATCAACAACCCATGGATTAGGGCATTGATTAGCATAATTCCCCATTTCCTTGAACTTGTAACATTGAAGTGTAGGAGGTTCACTATGTGTATCCTTTTCTTTGTTCGCATCACTAGACATCTTCTTCCCATCATTGCGGCATTCAAATGCCCGAAGACCTTACTTTCCACATTTGAAACATTTACTTTTCCCTTTAAGACAACTCCCTCCATGTTTCTTTCCACACTTTGAGCATAAGGGAAAACTAATCTTCTTTTCAGTGTGCTCTTTAGATTTTCCTTTGAATTCCATTTTCCTCTTCTTATTAAACCCATATGACTGATGGGTTACTCCAATCTCCATCTCAACTTTGAGAGCACATAGAATGATTTCCTCATAGCTATTGAAGTACCTTATGGATAATTCCCTTAAAAGACTTGGTTTTAAGCCACTAAAGAATCGATTGATCTTACTCTCAGGTTGGATAATAATACCAGAAGCGTACCTTGAAATTCTTGTGAAATTTTCTTCATAGGTACCAAAAGATTCATCATCCTTTTTCTTCAGTTCAAGAAACTCCTTCTCCATCATTGTTCGAAGAATACGAGGCAAGTACTTATTGAAAAATAAGTTCTTGAACTTGTCCCATTCCATAGACTCAATTTCATCCCTTTTCCTCATATTCATAATAAGATTCCACCATTGATCAGCATCACCTTCCAAACGATATACTGCTAAGATGACTTTATCATGTTCAGAACATTGAAGAACTGAAAATATCTTTTCTGTTGTACTGATCCATTGTTCAGCCACTAATGGATCAGTAGACCCACTGAATGAAGGTGGACGCTACCTCATGTAGGATTCAACAGAATGTTGCTCCTTCCTTTGCTCGTTTGGAAGTCATGCATGATTCATAGCTTGAGAAAATTGTGTGAGCATGGATACATGATTTTTCATTCTATCTCCCATAACATTTGGTTGCTCAGGGGGACAATCATTGCATTGCCCGTCACATTCCTCATTAACACGGTTCCTTCGAGTTCCATCCATTGACTAAAACCAAGAAGAATAGTGTGAGAAACACTAATTATAATAGGAAAAACACATAATCAAGAATAAAATTTCACACTTAAGGTCTAATAATAGGTTTTTCATGGCCATTTCTAAAACACTATGATTGTGTTCTATGCTTAGACTTATCCTTAGGATTTTTACTGAGGCTTTCACTTCCTATCTTCCAAAGGTTGACTATACCTTTCCTCTACTACCAACTATAATGACCCATACTTTACATACATGGTTATTGCTTCAAAATTAAAGCATAATTATTAAAACATATAACAAAACCATGAAAGGACCGTATAGGTATAGTGTCTTTAGAAACTGGGAAACATAAACAACTGGTTCATAAATCACCTACGTTGCCTCCAATTTATTTCATCAAATCTAGAGTCCCTTTTTGGAATATCCTACTTAATATCCTTCTTCTTGACCTGGGAAAAAGAAAACATACAAAAGGGTGAGCTCAAATGCTCAGTAAGGGTAAACAAAAGAAATATCAATCACATCATATTCATAAGAACATATCATTTTGGAAATCATAACATGTAAAAGAGATCATAATTTCATAACATGGGATAAATAATAGTAGTGAAATTTAATCCCAATAATCATAACATAAAACATGAAACTTTGTGTCATACACACATAATCATAGAAAATCATTTCTTAGTAGTCAATACTCATTTCCAAGACTATCTTAGCGGACAATGTCCTTTTCTGAACCGAGTTCACTCCTCGTTTCAGTCCTGTTTCACTGAACTGGTTTAACCTTCCATTCCAGCCATTTCTATCTCATGAGATATAAATCTTTACCCAATGCATTGGAGGGAGATATAGGTCCCACCCATCTCATAATGATACCATTCTTATTTGTGTCACAAAATCCTAAACCATACATCATAGCATAACCCATGTAATAAAAATGGGAATCATAAACATCATGACATCATAAAACAATTCATATAAGATAAAGGAAGTCATAAAAATATTTCCATCACAACATAATCAAATAAATGTAACAATAGGGATTGAAACAAAACCCTATATTATCTTAGATGGAAAATAATTTTGATAAAACACTTGAACTCCATTCTTGAGGAAAATATAATTTCTACTTCAAAAACATTTTTCCTTTATTAACATGTCATACAATTTTAAACTAAAATAAGTTGATTAAAAATAAAATTGGAAACTTGTAAAGGAAGATTCTTGGAAATAATGTTTTAGAAATCCATTCATGTCGTATAAGTTAAAAAAACATTCTTCTCGTACTTTTGTCAGAAAAGTCAAAAAGTACCTCATACGAAAAACGACAAAAAATTCCTTTCATATCTTTTACTAAAAACTCACCGAAGGGTAAAATTGGATTTAAACAATTTTAGGAGGATATAAATAATACTACATATTTAGAAAACATGGATGTGGATGATAAATATTCCCCAGTAAATTCTGAAGTATAAACAATCTCAGATAAAAACTGAGATTGCGAGATTGTCTCTTACCTTAGGTCCGATTTGCTTTGTAAGTGTGTGAACCTCCTGTATAATGATTTAAATAATGTTATTGACTTATTCTATAATCATACTTATTTTTATGATATCATATATGGTTATATTTGTAGCTTTTTATTAGTAATATTTCATTTCTACTTGTTATTCGGGTGTTTATTACTTTTTGTTCTTATGCATGTTTTGTTGAATAAATTCTTATTCTCCTCTTTAGGTTACACATACCTCATTTCCAAAATGGTATTAGTGTACAATATATAATATTTATTCATTAAATTCATTTATATAATCATTATTCAATGAAGATCATGTAGAATGAGTCGCATCACATCGTGGAGACGGTATTCCGTACGTACGCACAAGTGATGATATCGTTCCAATGATCGTGGAATTGTATTGGAGTGTATGTATACTATTTCAGAATCAATACCACTTGACAATAATCATATATAGTTATTTATCTTCACCTTTATACCCATCCAAGTAAGGTGGTGGTGTAAAATAGATTACACCAAGGTGTGGAGATGGTATTTCGTACGTACGCATGCGCGGTGATTTCGTTTTCCGTAGGATAGATAGATGGTGAAATAGGATTGTTTCATACATATAATAAAATATCAGTATATGAGTGATACTGATGTTATTACTTCATAATTAAACAACTAAATAAGAAGAAGTGGAAGAAGAAATAATGTTGAAAGAATCGGTAACGGACATTACCTTTTCTTTGAAGCGCCTCTTTGAGACCTCCTTTTAGGGCACTGAAATTGGTTTTTGAAGAATACCAGGACCTCTAGGATGTTTCTAGGGAAGTGGATAAGAGAATTTTGTAGGGTTTGTCTGAGCGTGAAGGCTCAAATTGGTGTGAGGAAGAGAGGGGGGAGGTGCCCTTTTATAAGGGAGGAGAGGGTCACCTTAGGAAAAACTAAAAATATTGTTTTATTATAAAGTCATATTCAGTTTTTAATAGATAAAAATTGATTTATTTAAAATCTAAGGTGTGGATGGGTCGAAATACTCTCATAAAATATAATTTATACAAGTTTTGGGTTCTATTTTAACCTTATCATTTAGATTTAACTTTAAGTTAGATAATTTAACTTTTACCGTGTCTTCTTGTTTCCTTACACTATAAGGTTAATAAACTTACCATAACGAGCCAAATGAACCCCAAGTTGTTTATTATTAATATATATAACCTTATCTAAGTAATTTGGCCGAACCTTAGATTTTTAGGAATAAAATAACAATTAATAATATAATATTTGTTTTAAAAACTATTTTATGTCAATTTTGACACTATTTGGTAATTGATTTTTGTGAAACTAATAACAGAAATATTAGTTCGAAAAAAGTTACTTAAATCAATAATAACATGTCATGTTAATCTATAAAATTATTGTAATTCATAAAAAGTTTCAAATTACATTTATTTGGGTATTTATAACATCAATTATGTAAATATTTCATTAATAATATAATTATTGCATCATCATCGTGTCATAAATAAATTAAAAATATTTAAAGTCTAAAAATTACAAATAAAATACCATTATGTAGTAAATCGTTTTATCTTTCTAATGAATATTTATAGTCGAATTTATCTTACGTATAATCCTATATTAGAAATTATTTACTTATTAAACTTTGATTTTAACTATTTTAACCCTTCTTTAAATAAATTAATATTAAATGTCCTAATCTAATCCAAGTGGGCCTAAATGGTCATATTATATTCCTAATGTTGTTTTTGGTCGAATTACACTTTTCCAAGACAATTAAGAAATGTGTTAGGGTAATAATAATATCATTTTTACCCTTAATTACCCTATTTACTTTTAACTGTGGTAAATAAAAGTAAAAAAGTTACTATTCACCAAAAATTATTTTCATCTCATTGAACCAAATTTTACTTACTGACATCAACCGTGTATCTCATATTTTTTAAATCCCATTCAAAAAAGCGGTAAAATTATGTTTTATGTAAATTTGCAAATTCTCCTAGGAGGTGGGTAAAAGACGGTCAAAAGTTCAATAAAATTTTTATATATCTAAAATTATTATAAAATGACTCCAATGAATTTCATTGAACTTATATAGGTATAATGTATCAATTTTTACCTAAAATAAATTTAAATAAAATAAATATTTATTTAAATAAAAAGCCGGTTTTTAAATAGTAACCCAGTGTTTTCACTATTAATCAGTAATTGAACGTTTTCAGAAAAATACAAAAATTTCACCCTAGGCTAATTTCGATATTACGAATCCAAAAATTAAGTCCATTTTGAAATTTGAAATTTACAAAATTCCAAAAATTGGTTACTACTATTCATAACGGCTAGTTTTAAAGATATTTTAATAGCATATTGTTGTTTAGTGAAACTTGGTATTGTGTACGATGCAAGCTATCAAGGAAGGTCGTGATTGCATGTAACGCAAGTTAAGATAGTGTTGTGTGTAGTGAATGATCCCTTTGATGATTTATATAACATAAAAACAAAATATTTCTCGTAAAAGACTTGGGTGTTACAGCAATGAAGCTAAACCTTGTCTCATCTCTACAGACACACCGCAATTTTCACCTAATATAGTTAATCTAAGCATGGACTGTAGATAACCAGTCCATACCCAAGATGAAATTGAAAGGCCTCGACGCCGCTATGAGGAGATCCTAGCAGAATCTCTCGCCTCCTGGGTTATGATCACACTACCGGCACTAGTGCGTAATCATCGAGTCTGCTCCCGTAGGAGTCTCTAGCTGTAAGGATCGAGCCAACGACTCTGTCGGAATCTCTGAGCTCCGAATAAGGGAAGTGGCAATGAAAGAGTGACTAGAACCAGTGTCTATAAGAACTGCAGCTATGGTGGAGTAGGCCAAGATCATACCGTGAATCATCTCCGGAGCGTCGTGATTGTAAGCATCAGCTACCTAGAACTGAGCTCTTGATTTTCCACATGCTCCCTACTATTGGGGTGTACCACCTGGTGGTGGTGGTGCTAACACCTCGTAACATCGTCCACCGCCAGCTGTACGACCAGCTCCTCTTCCACATATGCCTCCTCCCGGAGGACCGTCTCTATTGAGCCTATGCCTCTGCCTGGGAGGTCCCTCAACTGTATGTTGATCATCTGTATGATGGGTCGGACAGTCACGAACCATGTGACCATGCCCACCGCATGAGTAACACTGCATGCTCCTAGAAGGTATGTCTCAACTTTGAGTGCCCCACACAACCGATCCTGAGTCGTTTGTTCATCCACCTGTAGGTCTGGTCCTCTTGGACCTCTATGTCATCTGTCTACTACCAACTGAAGAAGACTCTGATGCATGTCCACTAGTGGTGGGTCTCACTACTGGAGGATGCTCAGTAAGGAAACTATCTACTAAGAGGGCTCATTCCAACACCCCTTCCTACATCGAGATACTAAGCGAGATCATCAAAGCTTTGATCTCTCGCATGAGCCCCAACTTGAAGGTCTTGGCCTTGAAGAATGGGTCTCGTACCATATCTGTGGAGTAGCGCAAGAGGTC
This sequence comes from Viscum album, assembly GCA_963277665.1. NCBI lineage: Eukaryota > Viridiplantae > Streptophyta > Magnoliopsida > Santalales > Viscaceae > Viscum > Viscum album. The sequence continues at coordinate 1,775,165,466 of OY728152.1, forward strand.
TAAAACCTTGCTGAGTGTTGTGCCACCATCGTGCAAATCTAGTGTAGATGTTGTAGCTCCTATATCCACCCAGCGTGTTGGGTGGATGGGACAAAATCTTCCCAAAATAGGCTCTCAAAGTCTTCCTAGAGTAGCATCATCTTGTTGGGCACCTGGTGCATCAGGCTCCACCATCTTCCCATTGCTGCCTGTAGAAGGCTTGCAACAATAATCACCATGATGTCAGCTGGTGTCCCTACCAGTCTGAAGACTCTCACCACATCCTCCATCCAATCCTTAGCTACTTGTGGGTCCATCTCTCGGTTGAACCAGGGTGGCCTCTGGCATTGGAACTCATTCAACACACTCAAGCAACGTGCATCATCTTCTGCTGGGGTTGGTGGCATCGGTGGCCCAACGGGAAGAGTTACCACTGGTGCCTCTGCTGGAAACAGGCCCTGCACTGAGGCCTTGTCCCTCTGTGGGATATCTATGCGAATGACTCTTGGGGCTCTAACTAGTCGTCCACGAGTAGGAATCCTGAAAGAAACAAATGTGACATGGTCAAAATATTATAACTGGTGAGCTGACCTGGTTGAGCTGACCTAAATAAAAACTCTTGAAAACACACATGCAATCAGTATTTTGATTCACTAAGTCAAAAATTTGAAGCAAGGGTCCTGGTGTATGGATACGTCAACTTCCGCACCAACATTGGACTCCATGAACTAAAAACCACACTTAGTACCCTTAACACTATTTCTTCACAGAAAATAAAGATCAAAGTCCAAGGTTCTGCGGTAGAACCGACCCCTCTAATACCAATTTTTCACGACTCCTCCCTCAGGGCTCGTGTCGTGACTACCCCAAGTCTGCCTTCCACAGGCCAGGGGCTGGCAACTAGTACCAAAGGCATAAATCTTTATACTGGGAAAGCATTTCAGTTATTAATTGTAAACACATACAAACAGAGTAAAAACTAGAAGTAAACACTAAGTAAAAAGTGTATAAAAAAAGAGTGCATAAAAGTAAAGGGGGCTGGAAATACAAGCCCAACTATAAAGTACAAGGAAACTGAAAACAAGTACAACTGAAGAAATGTAAACAACTTCCAGATCGTCCATCGGAAAGTCCTGCCTTAAGGGTAGGAACATAAATCCTCCAAAAGACTCTAAATCTGTCCATCTCTTCTGTGTACCATCACTCCATGCGGTCCACCTCCGGGTACCATCCAGTCCTGTCCACTCTGCCTCTTTTAGCGTTGTTCGTCATCTACAACCAACACAATGAGGTACGGGAAAATCCCATGCATGGGTGTGTATAACAATACTTAGTGGGGACCCCGAGACCCCCAAGGTCTCACAATTCCAAAAAAGGATAAATCACAATGAATGAAATCAAAAGATAACCTCACATAGGTATATGCCCATATATATACCTAAGTTATAAAGTAATCCATCATAATCATGAGGTTAAAAAAAAGTTACTGACTCAGCTCAACCAGTATTTTTATTATAGGGGTGGTATACTTTCGAACCTTCGGCTGCTGGAGAACTCCTCCCCTATCGAGTACAGTTGGCATGCCGCCACAACCAGGCACTTCCCATTATCCTTGGACTGCTGAGGTACTCCTACTATCGAGTACCATGTGTCTGCTGCCTCCCACAGAGGTGCTCCCCACCATAGGTTTTCCTCCAAAACACAAAATTAAATCCCCTACCTTTGATTATCGGGCGTCGTTTGTTGAAGAAGTCACAAAAAGTAGACGAATAGAATCTTCGTTCATCGCATCTGTCGCACGCTTCCAAATCCGAGCTGCGTCGACTCGTGGAAGATGCTCCATATTTGTAGGCCTCGACAAAAGATGTCGAAGAACGATTGTTGATGGCATTCTTCATTGGCGAGAGCTCTTCGTTGAGGCCTTCTCCCAAAGCAACCTAGGTTTCCACCATAATGAACAATGCCAACCAAAAAATAATATTAGTACTATAAATTTAGGTGTTGGCACAAAATTCAAAAAAAATGAAAATTAATTACATTGCTCCGCCTAATTAATTCGCGTGCATTGGTAAGAATTAATAAAAAGGGAGTTGGCTCAATTTAATTAAAGGAATGGTGGAAAGGATCTCTCATTAATGGGGGAGCGTTGAGAGGTTTTACTCTCTTCCATCAATAGGGGATTTATCCACGTGTGGTCCCCATGACATACCCTTTTGCGGGAGGTCCCCACGTCGTAACCTCTCGAGGGAGGTTATGTTCATGTGGGCCCCAACACCATAACCTCTCATTGGAGGTTAAGGTGTGGCAGTCCCACCTTCAACTTCTAAGAGGAGGTCTCAACTACCAGTCAACCACATGGCTGCTCATATTAAATAAAGAGTAGCTCACTTTATTTTATTTTTTTAATTTTTTTATGAAAATCCAAAAACTAAATTTTATTCTCGACCAACTGTCGTCGATGTGAAAATATTCTTAAGTGAATATATGCGCTACAAGTTAAACGATGCCCTCAAATTTCTGTTCCGAGCACCGGTTCCAAAGTCATAAAAACCTGCTTGTATGTTTACTGAAAGTACCTGAAAAAAAACATCAGAAATTGATTCTGGGCACACCGGGCCTCAGAATCATGCACTGTATATTTTTTCGGACTCGTAAAATTTCCATTTATTGAAAAAAAATTCCACAGAATTTCAAAGTATTTACATCAAATATTTTGATAAGGATTTATATAATTAAAATATTATTATGGATGTAATATCCCAACTGATTACATGGAAATAAAGATGTTCCATAACATACAAGATATGAATCATCAACCATAAACAAAAAACAAAATATTATTATTTAAATATTATCATTATAAAATAGTAATTAAATATGAGGGAATGAAGAATATTAACTAATTAATATATATATATATATAATTATTCTAATCTATAAAATCTTATATATTAATTAGTATAATAAATCACACCGTTTTTAACATTTCCATTTTGTTGTTCAAAATTATTTTTTCTTAAAAAATGGTTGTTTTTACTTTTTAGGGATGAATAATATAATTAATTATCACAATATTTATAGAAATAAAATGATAAAATAACTAAAATTCTTAAATAAATATATAATTAATATCAAAGGATGAAATTTTTTAAATTTTTCTAAAAAGTTTGATTTTCATTGAATATTGAAAATACTGATTTTAACTAAAAAAATTTTTTTTATATACAATATTTATAATGTAAAATTTCATATTATATAATTTTTACAATTTAATTAGTTTATTTTTCATTAATTTATCCAATAATATTTTTTGAAATGAATTTTATAATGGTATTTAAAAAACAAAATAGTTATAATTAAAGGGAATTTTTCAAAAAATAATACTTCATCTCATTTTACCTATTTAAGTTTAAATTTTATTATTCCACTTCCTTATGCTCAATTGTAAATAATTATTCCATATTTGGATTAATTGGGTCCATAATTTTTAAATAGTAAAGTTTATGTTTTGGACATTATGAATTTTAACATTAGTAATTTGAATTTTCGCGGTATGGGAAAATCATTAGTTAACCGTTAAAATTAATATGATAAAAACTAGAATATGACTGTAGAATTTTAATTAGTATAAATTTAAGAGTAAAATTATTCTATACTCACAAAATATTATTATATATGAGCATTTTTTTCATTTTTTTATATTATAACCTTTATAATATTTTATATAAATAAAAGTAAAAAATTTCATACTTCTGTTATTTAGAAACAATAATATTTTTAAAATGGGGATAATAATAAGATGTGTTCATTTTCATATATTTTTTTCAAATTATAAATTGATTATAATAATCATAGTATTTTTTTATTTTTTAGATATGAAATAATTAACTAAAATTCTTACATAATGTTGATGCTATAATTATTTCATTAAGGTAAAAAAGAAAAATAAATTACATTAAAAATATTATAATTATTATAATTTGAGATAAATAATAAGATAATATAATTTAATAGATAAATAACCTTATTTATATTTACTATATTATTTTGATTCAATTATTTTTTCTTTATTAATGTTATTATATATAAATTAACAAATATTTTTAAAAATTGACCGCAATTATATTTTAAAAAAAGTAATAATTTATTAAATGATTTATAATTTATAAAAATTAAAAAGTACCCAATGTCAATTAGATATTGGTGAAAATATAAACTAAATTATATTTATGTTCCATTTTTTCATTTATCATAATTATCATGACCCCCAAAGAGTAATAAACTATATTATCATTATATGATCACAAATCGTTAATGAGGGGATAAAAACAAATGATAATTGTAAAATAATTTTCAAAACGAATTTAAATTTAATATTTTTGGTGTATTTTATCCCATCCCAATCCATTATTAAAAATATCTTATTTAACATCCATCTATAATTTGAAATTAATTTATATTAATAAAATATCTTATTAAATTCTAAGAGTGTCCCTTCCCACCCATATTAAAGGGAACTTCTTCATCCCATTACATCGCATTTAAATAACCTTTTAGTTCATCCATTCTATGCCAACGTCCAATATTAACATCCCTCCCAAAATACTATTGGTATTAATTTGGGAAAATATCAATGTTATAGGTTTTTATGTTCAATGAAATTGTGTTTTTTATATAAAGATGTATAGTTCTTCGCAAAACAGTTTTTTAATATTTATTCTTCTCCCACAATGAAATATTCCTTAAACATGATTATATTATTAAATTATTATCTTAAATATACTATTACATTATTATTTTTAATAACCCCTATTCATATCAATCGTATATCAAATGGGAAAGGAATTAACTTTTTATGTGTGTGACGGACTATCGCCTCACAGACAGATGTAAGAATTATCAACTAACTCCTCTCTTGGATTTTTATAATGAAGTAATTAATTTTTATATATTATATTCATGATATATTTATTGTTATTGATATGTAATATATCATTAATTTTCATAATATTTCATATAGTGATAAGCGATAACGTCATTCGTGTGTACTTGTGCACTACAACCTCCACAAATCAATGAGATTTTTTTCATCACCACATATAATAGATAATATATATATATATATGAATATTAAATTAAAAAAATTATATATAGTTTTATTATCAATATGGAATAATATAATATTACAATCCTTATTTCAAAAATGTTAATAGAAAAATAGAAGCACTACCCATGCATACACATGACCTGCCTTCTCCATGATTGTAACATAAATCATTTTTATAACCATACTACATGAATTGTTTTGAAAGTATAATTTATTTATAAAATTAAAATTATGTAATACATTTTATTCTGTATATAATGGTACAATGACCCCTTTGACCATGATCAACATGTTGAATGTTCTTTGAAATTAGAGAATAAACATTCTCATAATACGAGATGTGGATTTAACTTATTATGTAATAAAACAAACCATCAAAAAAAATAAATGGATTAATGTTATGTTATTTTACCTGGAAAATGTTGTCATGAAATAAAATAATTTATATGAGTTTAATATATTGGATTTAATGTTCACACATGGAATGTATGGACTCAACTTTGAAGAAATTATTTAAAAAATATTCAATTATTTTTTACATTAAAACCCAATTTTAATTCAATGTAAAAAATATTTGTCACATTATTTTATTGATGTTTTTTATGGTCAGAAAATATTTATATTAGACACATTATTTCTCTTGTTTCCATTATTTAAAAGGTATTATAAATGAATCATTTAATTGAATGTTTTGACATTCTATACAAAAGTTAAAATTAATTTTCTATTTAAAGGTATTTAGAGTTTATGAACATTATACACATCATTACAATTTTTTTATGTTTCTAATCCACTGCTATATATAATATATTATTCAAATAAAAACACACTATTTTGAGAATTTTGATATTATTCTTTAAGAGAATAGACTATTTTTAAATGTGTAAGTCTTATCTACATATGTTTAAAAGTGTTATTCATGGATTATATTGATGATATTGTTGTTGGTTGATGTTTATGAAAGTTTATGCTCTATTATATCACAAAATTGAGCCTAATATATATTATAAAATGGTTTATCCCCATTACATATCATAGGTGAGCTTGATATGAATTATTTGTTATGTGAACATATAATGGAAAGTAATGTAGAGGTAAATGATAATTTTTTAGGGAAATCATATTTGAATTCGACCGTATGTCTATTCTATTTTAATGGTTATGTGAGGGTTACATGATAATTATTTCACAAGATACCAACTCATTTTATTTTTGTTAATGTGTTTTTTATGATTCCTTTAATCAATTTTTATATAACATGGCTCAAAATTATTAATTCTTGTGACTGTTGACATTGTAAATGTTTTATGTAATACCACTTGTTTATTAATTATTAAGGTATTAAAGGGTGTGTAGTCACATATGACATGTTCATGAACATTGATTATGTCATATTTTGTTTAATAATCATCTTACTCTAGCCCATGATATTAAATTTTTAATGCTTATGTATAACCCTAATGAGAATGTGTTATAACCCTTATTATGTTTCATTTCCACCATGTTATAAATAATAGTGAAAAATTTTATATGTCAAGAAATATATCATAAATGTTGATATTTTTTGGATATTTTTAATACGTAATTTATAATATGAAAAGATGTGTATAGTGTACAAAATACATTAATGACGTCATAAGTGTTGGTTTGTTATGATTTTTCTTATTCTCTAGAACTGAAATAATTAAAGTTCCTTGGGAATGAATGTGATTATATATTCCCTTTTAAAATACTTATATTTAATTGGAAATAATTGGGTCACTTTTAGTACAATCAAATATATAAAATGTAATTTTTATGTTTTTATCACTTGATCACAAAGTGCAGTATTTGGAATGTTAATGTTTGTTTTAGCATATGTTTTAGATAATTTATTAGGACCAATATCATTTCACATGAGTTTAACAAAATAATTATAGACACCATCATGGTTTTATAAGTTGAGGTAGATCATATGATCAATTCCCTAGTCACCACCTTTTGAGGTTTTATGTAATGGAATTTTAAAGTGATTAATGATTTTTTTGGGGGCTATTTTTTTAGGTATATGTTACCCATTTTTTAGTGTGATTTATTATTTAAATATGAATGTATTTACATTTTATGGACATAACAATAAAGTTATTTGTACTGTTTATGTTTTATATAATATTTGATGATTAATGTTATTTTAAATGATTTTATTCATATTTATGAGAACATTATATGAATTGCATTGTTTTATTAAAAGGAAAAACGATAGGATTGGTGATATCACATCTCATCCAGTATGGTCGCGGTACATGAAACCACAATCTAAGAGAGGCATTGGTGCATGACATACCATTACATTACGTGAGGTCTGGGTTAGTGTGAACTTATTTTTCATTATTTAATTGATCTAATAGATAAATGTTGAGATCATTTTGGGAAAATATGTTTTATTGTATACATAACCTTGATATTTTAATGTTATTTAGTGGTTATGTGATTATGTTAATTTCTTAATAAGTTCCATATTTTAAAAAACATGTATATTTAAGATAAAATGAATATTATTTAATTTTTTTAAGGAATAAATGTTAAATTTTATTTTAACAGAATATTTGATTTTATGTTTTATTTATTTTAATTTAGGAATATTTTGAAATAATTATCACATGTTTTAGATTACATCAATATGTCATATAATTTTTTTATGAATCTTTAAGAGTAATTGACGTGATTTATAGATAAATATTGTACTTATCATTCAATAATATGGAACCAAATCACTCCAATATTTGGTTTTACAATTATTTAATTAATATTTTGAAAAATTTTATTGACAATTATATAATAAATGGTTTATTATGAATTACGGTTATTACTATAAAATTTTATAGATTAATGTAATATTTCTTCATTTGAATGTTTATTCATTTTTTGATCTATTTTAGTTGTTTCTAACAGTTTTTAAAATAATGTATAAAGAAACAAGGAATATATTTTAATCATAATGTTATATATCTATATGGTAATGTATTTCCTCAACTTTAAAAAAATGTTCTTGAATCAAAAATATTATCAGTTTAATTTTATTAATGATAAATCAATCGTCTTCTATCCTTTCAAAAATTTATTTTTTTGCTAGTAAGATTGAGAATAGTCATGTTCATTATTACAATATATTTTTCCTTGGGATTTATTTATGTCTCCCTTCCCAATTTCTTAATTTCCCAATTATTTTTTCTTTTTTAGAATCCTTACATGGATTATGTTAGTGACCTCAGTTCTTCAATTTCACTATTTTGAATTAGATTTTTTTGAACATTTTATAGGATGTCAGATTTAAATAAATGCAAGCATAATGTTTAACCATTGATGAATAATATCGATATAAAATTATGAGGTTGAAATTTTTTAATGTTTGGGGGGGACGTAATGTAATATAATGATAACTTAAATTGTATGAAAATATTCAATAACCTATAAGATATATAACTCCAATATTGAACAAAAAATTAAATGTTACTATTTAAATGGGGTTATTGTTGTAATACCACGACCATAGTTACCTAAAGTTACTACATTATTACATCAAATTGGAATGACCACTAGAGATCATGTCTCAAATTACCGATTAGTTTAGTAGCTATGGAGTTACTAGATAAATACATATGTTTTACATTACATTATGAACTGGAAAAACGACTACATTGTGGCTCCTTGGAACACACTCATATCCCTTATCCTATTCATGTTGGTCAATAATAATATACTTCTTCAAATCATGGGAAAAATAAAACATAATAAATGGGTGAGCTCAGATCCTGAGTAAGAATAAAAATATAGTACAAACTATCATAAAAAAATAATATTAATGTCAATGTATAAGACTAAAACACAATCATTTTTATCATAAACATCATTATAATATGGAAAAGATAAATCAAATAATTCCATTTACTTATTGAAATGAATATACTACTTGTCAATATTCACAAGTAATATTGATATCTAATTTCATAATGATGGAATGCATAATGTCGAACATCATAACCACATAGTCAAGGCCATGTGCCAATACTACAAATAAGATTTTTTCAAGGCCATCTGCCAAGACACTATTTTGTCTCATGAGACCTACCAATTCATCGAGGAGCTATATTAGTCTCTACCCATCACATACTTAGTCCAATGCATTCCTCATATGAAAAGTTCGAATCATAATTTAAACATTCATATTAAAACTATAATACAAAATGTAAATATTTTAACCACAATCCATGAATGGTATAACAATAGCGCTTTCACAGTCGTACATAAATCATTAAATAAAATATTAAATATTTAATTATAATAAATCAAACAAAATCATGATTATTGAATGAAATTTACATTGATAGTAAAACTAATTAAGAGAAATATCAATTTTTTCTTGAAAACATTTAAAAATCAAACTATTTTTCAAGAATCTATTAAAAAAATATTTTTGATTCAATGTGTCCCATACCAATTTTAAGATTTTAAAAGTAATTTAAATTTTAATACTTTCATTTCCATATAAATATATCCTCAAAACCATTTATAAATTATGAACATCAATGATAATGATTTAAAAGAATAAATATTTAAAAAGGTTAAAATGATGTTTTAGTTAAAGTTTTTCTAATAAAATAAGAGACACTTGAATACAAATAATTGAGGAATAACATTAATCAAGCCTTTATAATATCATGAGAATAAATGGATAGATGTTATAATATGTCAAAGGATAGTATATACACCATATAAAATTGAATTGGCACATAACAATAATGAAGTATCAATAGAATGTAAATTGTGATGATATAACTTAAAAAACCATAACTATAGGTTAAAGATAAGTAAATAACATAATTATTTGTGAAAAATGTAAATACACTCAATAATATTGGATATTGAGTGTAAATAAATCAGAATACATTCACATATATTCTTATAATTTGTATGTACACAATAGAAAAAATACCATTCTTTTAACAGTGAAATCGTATGTAATTGGATGGTAATATTATATGTAAATAATCATTAACATGTTATATTTATTATTTAAAAAATTTATACTCATTATTATACCCATCCAAATAGTGATGTGTTGAGTGACAAACAACACCACAGCCTGGAGACGGTAAGCTGTACGTACACACGTATGATGACATTTCCATTCAAAAGATGGATAGAATAATGAATATGATTGTACCATATTTATAATAACATCTGATTATTTATAAGGTACTATAGTTATTATTTTGGTATGGAAACATCAAAGAATGAGGAACTTGAAAAAGAGAAGAACTTTGAAAGTGGTGATGAAATTATAACCTCTTCTTAGGGTGCTTCCTTCTAATTCAATCAAAAAGGATCTTTAGGATGGCTTTCTTATAAATATATGGCCTCAAGGTTTAAATGAGGGTAGTTGGGAGGATATTAGATCTGGGGTTGGTAGACCCAAATGGAAATGGAGGAGTGATTTTGAGATAATGGGATGTACCATTTTATAATAGAGGTGAGGGTCACTTTCAGAAAAGCATGAAATATTAATTTATTATACAATCCTATTCAGTTTATAATGACTCCAAAAGGATTTATTTATATTATAAGGTGGTTTTGGGTCGAAAAAATCTCTAAAAATAGGTTTTATATTGGTTTTGGTTACCATATTAACCTTATCTTTTTGATATAAGACTTAGTTAAATAGATTACCTTTTACCATGTATTCTGTTATTATTATAATAAATGGCTATTTGAAATACTATAAAAATTCAAAATGCCTCCATGTGGTTCATTAATGACATAGAAATCATTATATGATTATTTTTTCCAATACATATATTGTTTGGAATATTTTTTCATTTAATAATATAGTATTTATTTTGAAAACTAATTTATGTCAATTTTGACACTATTTATTATTTGGTTTTTGTGAAATTAAACAAAACATGATTACTTATTTCCAAATGAATTAAATCAAAAATAAAATATCATATTAACCTATAAAATTATTTTAATGCATCAAAAGTCTCAATTTACATTTAATTGGATTTTTAAAATGTCAATTATTTTAATCATTCATTAATAAGGCCATTACTGCATCATCATTGTGTCATAATGAAATTTAATTATTTAATGTCTAAAATTTATAATTAAAATTCCATTATATATTCAATATTAATTATCTTTCAAAATAATATTTATAGTTTGATTTATCATATGTATAACCGTATATAAGCTTTTTTTAAATTATGAAATTTTGAATTTAACACTTTTAACTCTTCATTAAATAAAATAATAATAAATGTCCAAATCTAATCAATGTGTATCCAAGAGGATTGTATTTTATTCATATAGTTTATTTTGCTCAAAAATCACTCATCCAATGGGATCAGGACTTGTGTTAGGGTAATTATAAAATCATTTTTACCTTTAATTACTCTATTTACTTTTAATCTTGGTAAATAAAATTCAAAAGTTACTATTCACCAAAAATTATTTTCATCCAATTTAAACAATATTACATACTGAAGGAAATTTTGAATCTTGGATTTTTTAAATTCATTTCACAGAAGTGGTAAAATTTTGTTTTATGCAAATTTGCGTATGTGCCTAGAAGGTGTGTAAAAGATGCTAACATGGTCAATAAAAACATATAAATAAAATATTATTATAAAATTACTCCAATGAATTACATTGAACTTATATAGGTATTATTTATATATTTTGACCTAAAATAAATTTAAAAAAATAAATAAAAATTTAAATAAAAAAGTACATTTTAAACAATAATGCTTTGTTTTTCAGTATTCATCGACAATTGAACGTTTTCAAAAAAATGACAAAAATTCACCCCAAGATAATATTGATATTAGTAATTAAAAAATGATGTCTATTTTACCAAATAATAAACATTTATTTTTTATTAATTAATTTTAATAAATATTCATGTTGTCAAGACCAGAAAGTGGGTTTTTGAGAAGTTAAAACTATGAAAAGATTGATTTGTGATTACGTCCAATTTAAATGTAAAATTACTTCCAATGAAAAATATTGGACTAAATGATAAAAATATAATATAATGATTCTTCAACAAAATTCCAATATATATTTTAACACTCTAAATTATTTTTATTAAAAAAAATTCAATTAAAATTCAGTATTTTCACTATTCATTAAAATATGAATGTTATCAGAAAATCATGAAAAATTTATCCAAACTATATTTTTATGTTTCTATTCTAAAGAAGAAGTTTTCTTTTTCAAATTCAATATATAAATGTGTCATAAAAAAGATTTAAAAAATTTCCACCATTAAAAGGTGATAAAATTGAATTTTTTGAAAAATAATTATATTATCAGAAAACATGTATATGTTTTATATTATTTCTAAGAAACACATAATATGGATTCTAAAATAATATTGAGTATATATAATTAAAAATTCAATTAATACTATTCATAACCATTTTTACTGATAGTTTGGTAAGTCGTGGTGCGCTCAAAATTGGTCATGCCCATACTACAAACTATTGAATTATTTTAGAGAAAATAACTTAATATGAAATCATATACTAATCAATACAATTGTTTTCAATAATTCCTTGGAAATATAAATTGAAATTTTTGTAAAGAAATTTTTATTTTCAAAGTAATGTTTTCTTTAAAAAAATTATGTTAAATTTTGTGAGAATAATATAATTAATTTTGGAAAATTATTGAAATTTTATTTGATAACATAATTATCAATTTTTAAATCAGTTTATAAAAAATTGCCTATTGTGATATTTGGAAATTTTTATGATAAGATTAATTTTTCATTGAGTAGTGAAGATACTGATTCTTATTGAGAATTATATTTTCATTTAATCTATATAAAATGTAACAAACAATATGGGACTAGTTTAGAATTTTTATAAGTTCATTTATATTTAAAAAATCTATCTTTGGTATTTGAAATGAATTTTATACATGGATTTAGAATAAAAATATTAACACATAACTATAATTTCATTGAAAAACGGAGTCTTCATCAAATTATAATAATTAATTTTAAACTGAATTCTACTTCAATGTTTTGAATTTTAAAAAAAATTGATTCCATATTTTTATTATGTAGGTCTAAATTTATTGAATCTATCGATTTTGTGTTATTTTAGATAGTAAAGTTATTAATTTTTTTTAGCATTATAATGGAAAATATAGTAATTAATGGTTATAAATAAGAATATAGGGACTAGGAAATGAATCTAAAATTTTACTTATTTTTGGGTAATTTTCATCCATAAGAACCAAATATTTGGCTATATATTCTTTTTTTAATTTTTATGTGATTATAACCTTTATATTTTTATATTCAAAGAAAGGAAAATGATGTTACACTATAATTTTGAAAACTATCATATTTTTAACATGGTTATAATAATATGGGGTGTTAAATTATAATTATTATGTCATATATATATATATATATATATATATATTATCTTCATTGTTGTAATTTATTTTTAATAATTATATAAAATATGACTTACATAAATATTTAGAAATCAAAAATGTATTAATTTTTCAATTAATGGAAAAATAAAATTAATTATGTTAATAAATTTAAAGGTAATATAATTTGAGATATTTAATGGGATGCATGATTTTTTTATGTGAAAATAAATATTTTTGGATGTATTAAAATTTTATGCGGGAATATTATTTTTTAATGATATTACTAATATCGAAATAATGAATAGTTCTAATATTAAAATTAAAAATATTTTTAAATGAATATTTTTAAATGATGTAATATTTGTAAAAAACCTATATATGGCCAATTTTGTTGGGATATAATTTTAGATATCATCCATAATCTATTTATGGGTTTTATTTTTATTTGTAGTAACTATCATGAAACTTAATGAGTAATAAACAATAGTATCACAGAAATTTATAAAATTTTTAATGAGGGTTTAAAAGAAAACAATAAGGGTGTGAATATAGTAAAAATATATGAATATTCAATTAGATGATTTTTTAAGCTTTATTCATTATATATTCAAATAAATCATTAGTATTTATTTAGAAATGTGAACTAATTTAATTTAATTTAATATTTTATGAAATTTCCTGACTAACCCTCCACACTCTTATAAAAGCAAACCTCTTCTCCTAGTTACATAAAAATTATAGAACAATTTATTTAACCTTAGATCAAACCATATTTTTTTAATTCTATCCCCAAATTCTATAAGTTATATTTTTTGCATAATATCTACTATAGAGGTCTAAATATTTAAAGACCAAGTTTTTCTGAAGAATATGTGTAGTTCTCAATAATGAAATTTTTTATTTCATCTTCCACTTCCATCAAATATTCCATTACAATGACAATATTATTAAATTAATTTCTAACATTTAATAGGATTTTTTTACATTGTTTCAAATCTATAACTATATCCAACCTCTATCAAATAGGAAAAGTGTCATGACTCGTCCCCTAGGTCATGTGCTATGACTACCCCAAGACCTCCTTATATATTTTCTAGGGGTTGGCAACAAGCAATAAAAGGCAAATCCCTGCAAAAACAGGTAGGCATTGCCTTCAAACCTCCAAACACACAGTCTAAGAAAACGACGAGCACAAACCATGTAGTAAAACTGTAGTAGTAAAAATATATGTACTGAAAGTAAAAAAGTGTGATTACTATAAGTAAAATGGGCTGGAATATAAGCCCAACTAAAATTATAACATCACAGAAAGATAGCTCCCAGAATTGCCTGCCAAGGTTTCTACCTGAAGGGTTGGTACATCTAATAGTTGGTCGTCACTGCAGCACATCACATATAATGGTCCACCTCCAAGCAATGTCCAGTTCTGGATCCCAAGCCTCATTCAATGTTGTCCTTCATGATCACAAGACACAACAAGGTGTGGGAGAACCCGAGTAGTGGTTAGTATAACCAATAATAAGTAGGGACCCTGAAACCCCTCATGGTCTCCGAGAGTTCCATAAAGGAAAACCCACTAGAAAGACTAAAATCAAAAATCGCAAAGCAATAGTCATCTCATACCAGGTACACAATATATAGATCATAAATATAGATGATTAGACTTAATCTAGATCATATTATTCAATTTAGAAGTTCCACAACTAATTGAAAAATATGTTGTTTTATTATTGATCCCCTCTTGTTCGTAAGTCTCTATTCCATGACATTCCATTGTAAGGCGGGTCCCCATTGGTAAATTATACTGATAATCCACACAAGGACATAAAAATGATGATCCACACAGGGTCACTATAATGTTGATACACACAGGTTCACTAGAACGCGGATCCACAGTGGGTCACTGGAAAGCTAATCCACATGGGGTCTCTAGAATGCTGATCCACACAGGGCTGCTGGAATGCTGATCCACACATGGTTGCTCGATGATAATTCACATAAGGTCTCTAGTTGATGATCATCAAGGGGATACTCTAAAACTGGTAATCATTGGTTAGCTATGATGTTGATCAATAAAGGGACGCAATGATGTTGATCCACATAGGATCTCTCCTCCAACGACAGCCAGTCACAAGATTACCACTCATAGGACACTAGATTCTCGGAGATCTTCTCCTCAATCCATCGGTAATATTTAAATAAGTATTATGTCTCTCAGTAATCACACCCAAGGGACCACCCTGACATAGGGGTCATAATGTGATAAACAGTGCATCGATTGAACGCCCGGTCAGTGAGATATGTGTACTATTGTTAAAATTTCCCAGTTGGATTCAAGTCTGATCCATCCCATGTTGCATGAAAAACTCTGTCAAAACACACTTAATGTATCTCCAATGGACCTTATTTTCACAAGGGTCCTTATTCCATAGCTGGCGCATCGATCGGACGTTGATTCTGTAACTTACATCCATTTCCGTGAATTTGGGGGATCTCACCTTGGTTCGACCTGGATCATTTAGTCCTGCCAGAATATGCCAAATGTGTCCACTTCATAAAAGGGGTCCAACACCACTTATAACGGGTCAAAAAGACACCTGGTTCAACATTTACAGTTGTTTATTTATTTGAGGGTCAGTTGGGTATGGCCTCAGTCCAACTCGGTCTGACCATCCCGATGAAATGGGTACCAGGGTCTACCAAACCCTGCCCACGTTTGGCCCATTAAGGGTCAGACCAGTTCATTAGGTTCAGCCTTTGGGGGTCGGTGAATTATTTTGTTTCCCCAGGCTGCAGTTGGCCCGACACACAGGGTGAGGCTCACCCCACCCGTATCAGCCCACTGGGTCGCGGGTCCGGTACATTGGGTGGGTCCGACCCGACGAGTTGGGCGGGTCTGGCCAGCTTGACCGGTCCACGTCTAGCTTGGTCCACCAGAAGTCAGACCATTTTCTCACACTGGCCCCATGATTGCAGGGTCGTTTTGTCCAGCCAATGGGGCGCTGCCCCACCGTGTTTAATGTTTGGCCATTTGGCCGACCAACATCTGCCAATGTGGCCCGGCGCGGTGCCTGTAGGCACCGCCCTTGTCTCGTGTGGCCAGGTCGGGCTGACCACCGTGATGCATGATGGCACACCACTCTCCACCCCCCGTGGATGGTTTCTGAGTGTATCCTCTGGCTACTGATGGCTTTCTCCGACATGGAACACCAGCGGTTTCATATACAAGCCACCGAGAGTTCTTCGGTAATCTTTTTTTGATGTCGTCAATGCCTCTAAGGCTCTTGGGTCACTGTCGCAGTTGTGTGTTCTCCAATTTCAACCTACTGCTCATTTTAGAAAACTATTCCAGAATAATGAGGCAAATACTGTAGAAGTAGAGGGTTTGGGCCATGTTTTTTTTGCAGAACCCTCCACATGAACCTCCATAAATTTTGCCCCATCATCAATGTCGAGATCACCCTAGTAAATAATGTGAGATAGGTCATGCATGTACTTTCTTAGCTATGACACGTTGAAAACTTCCTCCACCCAATGCATCTGTGGTGGATGTGCAAGGTGATACAGCACCTCGCCATCACTACTAAGAACATGAAAGTGTCTGATTAACCTTATGGATATCTTGCCACTCTGTACTAATCATCACAATCCTAGTATAGTGAGACCCATATAAAGACATTATCTCCCTTCTCTAACTCCAATGGTATTAGTATCCTATACTAATAAGACTTCTATATGGTATGTACACTCTTTATCCACTCCTGGATGATTTGCACCTTCTCTGTGGTAGCCTGTACCAACTCTGGACCCATATGTGGTGTCTCCATCATGTATGTCCAACATAGATGTGATATGCGTGGTCGAATGTACATGGCCTCAAACTATTCCATACTGATGGTGGAGTAATAGTTTTTATTGTATGTTGACTCTTCCAAGGAAATGTAATCCTCAAAACTATACCAAAAATATAGAACGCAAGTACAAATCTTGTCCTTCACTATCTGAATAGTCTGCTCTGTCTAAGCATCCGTCTGTGGATGAAAGGAGGTTCTCAAATGTAGTTGATTCCTAAATTCCTCATGTAATCCCTTCCACAACCGGGATGTAAAACATTTGTCTTGGTCAGATACGATCATCGATGGTACCCCATGAAGTCATACAATCTCTTGTACATAAAGGCGTCAAAATATCTCTACTTATCCATGCTCTCTAATGGGTAAGAAGTGGGCCGACTTGGAGAGTCATTCAATAATCACCCTGATGGAATCGTGTACCCTAGACATATGTGGTACCCCTGTCATGAAATACATGGAAATACTATCCCACTTCTACTCTAGATCCTCTAATAGCTGCATGAATCCTATTGGATCCAGATGCTCATCATTCACTTGCTGACAAGTGAGGCATCATGAAACAAACTCTTCCATGGATTTCATCATCCCTGGCCACCGGTGCTAATGTCGGTTCTCCTGGTACATCTTCTCCACACCAGGACGTACTGCCAGAGGGGACGTATAGAACTCCTTAAACACCTCCTCCTGTAGTGACACTAGTACCGTGGTGCATCCTCTTAAGATGATGATGTGCTCACCACCTTCATAATGTCCATCCGGATCCTATCCCAATTATATCTGAGAATGTCGAGCCTTCGAGTCAATGTCCCCAAGCAGTGCCTCCCAAACACGCTAAAAAAGTATGGGAGTGATAGTCATGGATTTGAGGTAAGCTACTCCATCTCTATCCACAAAGGATATCTGGAATGTGGCTAGATACTTTGTCACCTAACTAAGAAACTATAGACCAATCCTTCTACTGAGTTCTTCTGCTACTACATTCCCCTTCCCAGAAGTGTAGAGTTTCTTAAAGTCATAGTCCTAGAGGAATTATAGCCAACATCGATGTATCAGGTTCAGGTTCATCTGTGTGAAGATATATATGAGACTCTAGTGACCATAGTAGACTATGAAATGTTCTCCCATCAAGTAGTTTCGTCACATTTTCATGAATAAAACCACTTTTTCTAACTCCAGGTCATGGGTAGTAGAGTTTTTCTCATGTTGTCTCAGCTGACGTGAACCATAAGCAATCACAGCTCACTCTTACATCAAGACACATCCAATTTTTTCCTTGGTGTACCACATTATACTACATACACAACTCCATTTTCTGATAGCCTCAAGAAGGGGGCACTCATCAATATCTTCCTCAGCCCCTAAATACTCTTATCGCATATCTCCATCCATAGGAAGGGTTGTCCCTTCTTCTTCAATGATGGAACGGGAGTCTCAACTCTATAAAATCCAGGAATGAATCTCCTGTAGTTCCCATCCAACCATATGAAACACTACACCTTAGTCACACTTTTGGGTGGTTCCCAAGAAATCATATCTTCTATCATTACCAGATCTACTACAACTCTAGCATCTGAGATAACGTGTCACATAATGTGCACATCCCATATCCAAAACTGGCACTTCAAGACCATTCCATAATGCTGGTGATCTCTTTCTGTATCGAGAACTATCTACAGATGATAGGCATGCTCCTCCTCCAATGCCGAGTATATCAATATGTCTTCGATGAAAAACACCACAAAGAGATCGAGGTATGGCTGAAATATCTTGTTTATGAGTCCCATGAAAACTGTAGGGTTATTGGTCTTACTGAATGGAATAACCAAGAAATTATAGTGCCCATACCGACATATAAAGGCCATCTTCTGCAAATCCTCATCTCTTACCCTGAGTTGATGATAGCATGATCTGATTTCTATCTTTGAAATCCCACGATTTCCCTTTAGCTGTTCTAAGAGATCATCAATCCTTGTAAGTGGATACTTGTTCTTTAGGGTCACCTAGTTTAGGAACCGATAATACACACAGAGCCTGATACTTTCATCTACCATCAGGCTAAAGGAAATTGGGGCTTCCCATGGTGAAACATTGGGCCTTAGGAACCCCATCCCCTATAATTCCTCTAGATGTAATCATAACTCATGAATCTCTAAAGTATAAATATGATATGATGGTTTAGATATCGTTTCCATCCTAGGGTACAGGTCTATGTAGAATTCCATATCTCTGGGAAAAGTTAGTCCCATAACATAATCAGGGAATACATAGGCATACTGGTCATCCACTAAAAGATAGCTCAGACTCTCAACATCAACTACTCTGAAGGAATGGCTAGCCTACTAATGTTTGTTCATCTTCAACCCTATTCTGAGTAAGTCCATACCATGATGCAAAGGTTCCCATCTCACCTGAGAATGAAAACATTGTCCCATCCTCACAGACAGTCAATCTTAGCATGGACTATGAATAACTAGTCCATACCCAAGATGATTTCGTAAGGCCTTAATGTCGCTACTAGAAGATCCCAACTAAATCTCTCGCCTACTAGAGTATTCCCACACAGTCGACACCATTGTGTAATTATCAAATCATCTCTCA
Organism: Viscum album; assembly: GCA_963277665.1. NCBI lineage: Eukaryota > Viridiplantae > Streptophyta > Magnoliopsida > Santalales > Viscaceae > Viscum > Viscum album. The sequence continues at coordinate 1,775,185,437 of OY728152.1, forward strand.
TAGGAGTCTCTAATCACATGAATCAAGCCATCAACTCCACCGGAATCTCTAAATTCTAAACCAGTGTTGTGGAAATGAAAGATTCATTGGAACCTATGTCTATAAATAATGAATTTTTAGTGGAATATGATAATATCATACCATGAATCACATTGTAGCATCATGGTCGTAGGCCTCAGCTACCTGGAATAGAGCTCATCCATGTCCACATGCTTCCTAGGGTCGAGGTGGACCACCTGGTGTTGGTGGCGGTATAACCTCAAATCACCTCACTCCGCCTACTGCATGACCTGCTACTCTTCCATGTAATCCTCTCTTTAGACCTCCAAACTTGAATCTCTCCCTCTCCCTCGGTGTTCCCTTGAACATCTATTCATGGTTAGTATGGTGGGTTGGGAAATCGTGAGCCACGTGGCCATACCTGTTGCACATGAAACACATTCTTCTCCTATCTTGGAAAGGTCTACCTCGTGAGCCCTATACCTATATCCCTACATCTTGGGGTCATCCACCAGAAGGTTTATTACGCTTGGTCATATGGTCAACTACCTACTACCATCCATAGATGACTCTACTATGTGTCACTCAGTGGTGGGTCTCGATGTCGGTGTCTACTATGAAAGGAAACTCTTCACCAAAAGTGGTCTATATAGCACTCATGTATGCATCAGGATGTTGAGAGATACAATCGATGCTCTGGCCTCTTATAGGAAACCCTTTTCGAAGGATTATGCCCTAATGAAAGGTCCATACACCATGTCATTAGAGTAGCATGATAGGTCAGTGAATCTTTTCGAGTACTTGGCCACGGTCATGTTTCACTACTTTATGTGTAATAGCTACTGTATACACATAGAGAATAGATTCCCTAAAATGAACTCTTCCCTGAAGAGGCCCTTAAAATATTCCCAAGTGAGGGTTGCTTCATCATGTGTCTGGAGCATCATGCTCCACCATCTCCCTATTTCTATTTGGAAAAAAAATGAGATTAAGCATCACCATCTAGTCAGCTGGTATCCCAAATAGGTGAAAATATCTAGAAATATCCTCTATCCTATCCTCTAAATATTTCTAATCCATCTGGCAACAGAACCCAAGAGGCATCTTCAACTGAAACCTGTGCAATGCACTCATACGGCTTGCACCATCTACTGCCTAGGCTAGTGGCAACGGCTGCCAAAGGGGTAGTGGTGATGCTGGTACACCACCAGATGGTACTATCATTGTAAGAGGGACTTGTACCTATGCCTCTTTGGTCGTTGGGACGTCATCATGTACTTTCACAGGAATTTCAGATTTCTATTTACATGGTGTCATTTATAAATAAAGCAGGTGATCTATGTTCATTATGTTATACATGGTGAGCTGACTCCAAAAAGGTCAAGTAAAAACATTTGAAAAACACATGCAATCATTGTTTTCGTGTAATGAGTCAAAAATTAGAATTCAAGGTCCTGGTGTATGGATACTATGGACGCCACACCAACACTAGACTCCTTGAGCTGAAAACCACACTCAAAACACTTAACACTATAGTTCCATTAAATGATCAGAGTACTAGTTCTTTTGTAGAATTGACTCCTCTGATACCACTTTTTCAAGACCCCTCCCCTGGGGTCCATGTCGTGACAACCCCATTCCCACCTTCCATAGGCTAGGGGTTGGCGACTAGCACCTAAAGGCATATCCCTGCATAAAAGGAAGGCATTTCTTTTAAACCTTCAAACACACTGTCCAAGAATACAACGAGCACAACCCTTTTAGAAAAAATGCAGCTGTTAAAATATATGTACTGAAAGTTAAATGGGTGAGTACTTTAAGTAAAAGATTCAGGAATACAATACCAAGTGAAAGTACAAAAACACTTAAAAATAGATCCCAGAATCGTCTGCCAAGGTTATTACCTGAAGGGTAGGTACAGCTGACAGACGGTCGCCATTGTGGCACGTCATGTCTAAAGGTCTACCTATGAACTTTAGAGGTCCATTTAATGTTCTTACCTAAAGGTTAGGTACAGGTCACCCTTGTTGATCACCTCTTTGCTGGGAAGTTGTGGAGAAATAATATTTTGTGGTACTATGTATTGTTGATGATAAATCAGTGATGATTCAAGAAATTTATTGGTTTCTTATTAAAAAATTCATTTGATAAAAATATTATGAATATCAATGAAATGGACCTCTAGAGTTTTCCATTGGTGAATAGGTTTTACTGATAGTTTCTCCTATTTTAGGTCACTACTAGATTAAAAAATTTAGAGACATCACATTGAGATATGTTGGACAGATTAAGGTCACTAATATTCTTGGACTGGTGGCATATCAGTTGGAATTTCTAGCACAGCTGACAAGAATTCGCATAATTTTCCACATATCATAACTTGGTAAATATTTTTTATGATTCCTATAATGTTCTATGATTGGAAGATATTGAGTTAGATCCACACGTTTCTTTTGAGGAATATCATTTATAAATTATTGTAATTGAAGTGTAAGTCTTACATGTGAATGAAATTATGTAGATTAGAGTGTTCTGGTGATATGAATTTGATTATCATTATACTTTGGAGATATATTTTTTAATATCAGAGTAGTATCCATGAATATTTAATAGAATCTATTCTACCAAATGAATTAACAAGGAAACAATTTATTATGGTGTGATTTTGTAACATCATAATACCGACATTATGATAATTCTCTTATATTTTATTATTTCCCACTTCAATTGGGTGTTTCTATAGAATCTTAGGAGTGCTCAACAATATCTAAGAAAATTGAAATAATATTATTGATTTATATTTTGTTTTAATTAAGAATGTTTAGGTATAAATATGTAGATGTATTTTTAGCGTTATCCCTATGTTTGTAAAATGGGCTAGTTTTCATGAGATTTTTATAGGGAATGTACATTTTTTGTATATGGAAGGAGAAATGCATTCCATGTAATTGGAATTCACAATGTGTATGTTATGCAGGGATGGTTATATGAATTTTTTACACAGAGTGAAGGTTGTAAATTCCATGTAATGGTTACACGTTTTGTATCACTAAATGGTTGGTTTTTCATAAAAAGGGGATGAATTTTTTAGCTTATATGAGTCCCAATAATTACATGACATAGAGTATTAAATGTTATTTAAATATCATACATAGATATTTTAGGGTGCTACACCAATTTATAATTATTTCATTCTCTTATAACACTCCTTAATCCGGACCTCGGTATCTTCCCCTCCAATTTTGGGAGCCCCCATTTGATCTCAATTGATTCGTTCGATACTAGATCATTAGGGAATTTATATTCCATTTATTTGGGTAATATATCCTTTTTTATTATTCATTTCCATTTTTCATTGTAGTGTTGTTGCATTGTGCTATAATTTTTTATATATTTGGGGATGTTTCTTATTTTTTTCTTTCTAGACATGTTGTAAGATCTTATTCTAGGGGTAAATTCATATTGGTTATCGTGTGATAGTTTTGTCCTAATGTATTTTTTTTCCTCTTCTCTTCCGATACTTTTTTTAAAATTGAACATTTCTAGGATTTATAGATTTACTTGATGCCCTATGTTCTTTTATTTGAATCCTTTATTTTTGTGGGTGTTTTTGCAAGTGTGTGTGACTTGAGTTTTGAGGTATGTGGTTCCATATCTAGCCTATGTTTAATAAATAAATTACTCTTGTTTTTTTTAATTATTTAATTAAATGAAATATCAGGATATGGATAATTTTTTTTGTGTGTGGAAATAGGTTGTTATAAAATTTGGTTTTCCCCAGGTTTTGGTAAATGGAAAAGGATTTCTGTCTAATTTTATAGTGGTTTTTTTAAATGGTGTTCAAATCATGGTATGGTGGGAATGGTTTGATGAACTTTGATAGAATATATAGCATAAGGGAAGCCTTGGGTACATATGTAGAAGGTATTGGAATAATCATTTTCCACTATTGGGTTGTTTTCTAATGGGGAATTCCACTTCTTCCTTAGCATGTTGTTCTAAGGAATTTTTTGTTCTATTGTGTGGTTCCTTAGATAGGGTGTTCCACTTCCCTCTAGACTCAAATAATATGTCTAGTGTATAAATGTGTACATGGATTTCAATGTTATGTATGAGTGTACTATCTCTCCGAATGTAGTGTGATTCTTGGTGAGATATTAATTTTTTTTATGATTTTGAAATTTAATGTTTTTTTAGTTCTATTGATTTGATTGGATATATGATTCATTAATTGGGTTTTTAACATGATATGTTTAGTGAGATATATCTATTTGAAATGATTTCAAACTAATTCTACTTATTTATTTAGAAATATAAAAAATGGTGAAATATTGATTTTTTCCATGATATTGATATAAAAACTATTTAAATTATTTAAATTATTTTTCTAATTAATGATGAGAAATATTGGATTAGTATTCATATAATTATTAAGTAAAAGATAGTTGACACCCTACCAATCTTGTAAGCATACACCGGCATACTGCTTCAGTAGTGTGAAGACCTGGTTATTTATTTCGATGTAGAGAAAGGAAATGCACCTAAGTGATGAGGTGATGCATCCTATCAATTGATTTTAGTACTTGCTTCTATAATGGTGGGATTATGGGCATGATATCAAATGAATTATCTTGTTTTACTATTTTGGTTGTCCATTGTGTTTGAAATTTTACATGGCTATTGTTACTACTATTAACGTGTTGGTTTCCACTGTTTTATTAGTTATGTCATATATTAATATTTTCCCTTATTGACTATAATGTATATATGTTCCATGTTGTTTCTTCTAGTTGGGTGAATTCATTTTCGATGATTTTTGTTTATTTTCAGGTGCTATACACGAGCCATTGGGGATCAATAACACTCTATGGTGATGTGATGGATTAGGTCAAGTTATAGGTAGAGAAGGTATTCGAGTCAGTATGTTAGAGATATTGAGTGGATCACATCAGTCTATAATGTTATTTTTTATCAAAATAGGGAGTATTTTTAATAAGAATATTGAAAAAATAACGTTTTTATTTAGATAAGACTATAATAATTTTAATTTATTTTATGTAATTACGAAAAAAATCGTAATGAATATTTTATAATGGTTGAGATATTTTTAAAAATAATTTTTTTTCAATGATACTTCTATCTTTGATACTGAACTAGATGAATATTTATTATCATGAAATGATATTGAATTTGTCAATAATAGAGATAGGGAATAATGTATTTCTGTTGATGACATTATAAAAGTAAATTTTTTAGGAAAATTATAGAAGATTTGGGACCCAAAGGGTATACTAAAACCAATTAATTACATATCCTCCAATATTACAACAAATTTCAATATAATCAAATAATTATATTAATTTTTTTGAGAAATAACATATAGATTATTATTATTTTAGTAGATCTTTATAGGGAATTATGATTGATGATATCAGAGTTTCTAAATAAATACAAAACTAATTTGGAATGTTCTATACTTATTATCATTGGAATATATACTAAATTATTCTTCTGATACATTTGATATCGATTTTCTTGGGAATTTTATTATTCATTATATATATTTTGTATCATCAGTGTTAATGGTAAAATATATATTTTTGAATAAATTATTAAAATATGTGGTTAAGTTAATTCAATAATTTAATACATGGTTGGAGAATGATTTCAATAACCATCTATACAGAAAATGAACTTATATAAAATTTTAAATAAAATTATTATTATTATAATGTTTTTTAAAATGAGGTCTCTTTTTATGCCCCACTTGTTTTAAAATAAAACATTTCCCCTTTTCTATTTACCCCCTTGGATTAACTCTATCATTATGTTTTTAATTAAAAATTCTCCATTAATGTGAATTTATTCTTTCATGTATGTTTTAGTGATCAAATTTTTCATCTCATTTCTACTCTTATTCTCCCATAATCATATCATCACATAGTTGTATTGGGAATTTCTTTCAAATCACATGAATTTCTATTTAGGGTTTCAAATTTCATGGCTAGTATTCACCACTAAAATATTTTTTCTTATCGCTATTAGTGTGTGAACATCATTTTTTTGTATTAATCAACTATCAGTTAGAGACTCTATAAATTTTTCTTATTTATATAACCATGAGTGGTCGATTATATTAATCCATATTTTGTATCATATAAAACAAATATATGATATCTATGAAGATATTGTAATAATTTTATGATTGTTTTTCTTATGTAAACCGTCATATTTATTTTTTTTCAAAATGAGATAAATTCAATATTCATATAATTGATTCGCACCAAGTTATTATAAAAAATCGATGTTTTATTTTGATGTTTCGTAATAAATTATTCTAAAAAAATTATTAAGAATTATAAACAAGATATTTTTTTGATTTTTTTATCTAAATATCATTGAGTGTTTCTCATATTTAAACTCGATTTACTATATTACTGACTCATGATGTTACTTCCCTTTTAATATTTATAAAATCCTTATTTTTGAAATTTTATTATTAATGCAAAATGTCCTTTTATGAAGGTGAATTTTTATAAAATGAGTTTTGTGGGTGATCTTCAAGATTATTTAACATATATTATATAAGTAATTTGATAAAACTTTCTATATAAATTTAAATATGAATAATATGGGTACATAAGAAAACATTATGTGAAAAGAAAACATATAGGTCATGACGAAACTCTTCCAATCCATTACCTATTCTATTATGATTCCATTTCAGATAGGATAAACTACATTGTAATTTTACTCCTGTTAGATTAGTGATCGGTTTTATTACTCTAACAATGGATAGTTCTAAATATTAAAATATCCATCTATATATATTGAATTATTTATAGGTTTAAATGGATATTAAATTTTATGAAGATCATATTATTATTTTATTAAGTATGTTTGGTTGTGTTTGATGATTCTTTAACATGGTCATTGATATATAATTGTTTCCACTTATGCTATAATTTATGTAAATTCTTATTAATGAAACAACTTAGAAAACTCATTCTATTCTAGAATTATCATCTAAATTCATATTCTAGGTTATTTTTTTTCATAATGATAGAAATGATAATTTATTTATTTTTTATTTCAACATCGAAAAACAAGTTTTATTTTCATTGTTTTATATATAGATAATGTGTTGGAATAATTTTTGGTATCATCACCCACAACCTACACATATTGTTATAAACTGTTACCTATGCTCTTAGATATGATGTCAATATTAAAAAACATTATATAAAATCATTGATACCAAACTCAAATGACCCATAAATAATAATTATATTTACAAAATAACTGATCATTAATAATACACAACATTCTTAAGACCTTATTTTGATCATGGAAATATTAAATTATGAAAACATTTTAAAAAATAAACCCATACATTTTCATTGCAAATGAATTTGATCAATATTCAAATCTCTCCAATTAATACACAAGATCCACATAGTTTCAGAATACAAAATCTGTATAATCATTCATACTCAACCCTATGGTTTTAATAATCTTGACAAAACCTTTTTTTGATCACACATATAATTTTAAATGTATTTAAAATATATGGGATATTTTTTCCCTTGTAAAATTTTATTTTAAAAAATATAAATAAATTACTATATATGAAATATCTTTAATAAAAACATTTTTAAAACATTAAATAACCGAATCACTATAAAATGGTTTAGAATAATTATTTTTAACTAATATAAAGGTAGAATATTGTTTTTGGAATATTAGATGACATGAATTGATTGAATTAAAACTATATTTTTTATAATAATAAACCATGTTATTTTTAATAATTAATTTTATTAAGAAACATATATCTTATTAATTAATAAATTAAAACGGTCATTTATTTAAATAAATCATTTCATATAATTCATATATTCCTTCTCAAACATATTTACAAGAATTAAAAAAATTATTGTATTTTTGGGAAGATAAATTATAATATCCTATAATGGAATCACCAAGAATATAATTACAAAATTTTTTATGGGGAGTATATATCATTTAACATATAAACATAATAAGAGTAATTAACTCTATTAATTTATATGAGGAATTAACACTATTAATTCATATGGAAAATTTATGTCACCACTTTATTGTAGTATCTTAAAACTAGTTAACTATGTCAAACATAACTAATGAAGTATAGGGATTTGACTGACCAATCCATCCCATGATAGTTATAGTGCCTTAGGTTATTGGTTTCACTACACAATCCCTATATTCATAAATAATTACAATGTATCATTCAATAAAATCAATAAAAGTATCATATTTATCTTTTTATTTATATCATAAAATCTAATCATTTAGTATCTTATAATTTTCTTAATAAATAATATAAAATCAACTATAATGTGTTCAATTTCATGGGTAATAAAAGAATTAAATGTTTTCAATGATTTTTATGGCTTGTGATCACATATTCATGGTGACATGTGCTTTTATCCCCATTTTTTCAATTTTTAATGATGGTGGGATTCTTCACTTATTCATCTTAGTATGTTCAATGATCAAAATGGAATGATGGGATGTTGGTCCCTCCTTCAATGGATTCATCATTAGAATTCATCGTATAGTCTAGGTATCCATCATAGATTAAGAAATTGTTTGTGAAACTAATTTATAGTGTCAAATCATTATGGAAATATATTAATTACATTTTATTTGTATGGAATTTTTTTGTGGAATCTAGATGGAATAAATCTTTGGTCTGAGTAGATGGTATCATCAGGCATTTCCGGGAATCTGTAGTTGTTGGAACATTAGAGATTGTCTATTTTTCCTCATAATAGAGATTCACATGTGTTTATAAATATGAGGATTCCCACATCGTTCATGAGGTATATTATGCCATAAGATTCTCTATTGAGGATTCCCTCATGCAAACCATGTTTACATGGGTTATACCATTTTTTTAATTTCTAGAAGAGATGAAATATTTAAGGGAGTTTATTCTGATATTTTACTCAGGCATTCCTTGTTTAAGAAAGAGTATACCATAGGTTTAAAATCTTGCAGATTAGGAATGAGAGTGATTAGAACACCACATAGAGATGAATAAGAGAGTTGGATGCCAAGTGGGAGGCACGTGGATGGTTTAATATATGGGTGGATCAGAACACCCTAGGAAGGCTGACTCCAGGTGGTGTGTCTCGTGAAGATAAGGCATTACACTACGAAAGGTAATATGGACACCAATAATGTTGGATAAGAAAAAGTGCATCCCATAAATTTGGATGAAAAGGTTTACTGTTTTATGGGATTGGACATTATGAAGACTTCTTATGTACCATGTGTATAATGAAGGGATCAAATCACAAGTAGTTTTAACGAGTGGATTGTTTTTTACACGAGGTTAACAACCCTTAATAGTAGTATCACCCTTGGTATAAGTAATATTAATTGTGTTGGGACTATGTATTGTTAGCTTCTTAAGTGATTCTAGAAGCAGTGAAGAAGTGAATGCAATGATTTCACTAGAATGTGGTGGCCAGGTAAGAATCTGGATGGGTATGGATGAAGAGATTATAAAATGGATAATGTGTGTGGAGCTATGGGATTGAACCTCATGGAGGATTCTTATGTATCATAGTGACATGTTATCAAAGTCCATGTAGTTTAGGAATGAGGCATAGAATTATTGAATATAAATGGAAAGTGACCCAGATACATGATAGAGGATTTATGGGTGGTTAGGAAACCATTGAAAGAGGTGAAATATTTGTTGGAGGAGTATGGTTATTTGTCGGGCTTATGCATGGATTACTACCTGATTGGATGAGAACACCTCAGGGTTGTGTATCTAGGAGATGTGTCCCCTTAAGGGAACAATTCACATAAGGTTGGTGCATCCCTATAAGGGAGAACCATAGTTTATAATTGGTTAGAGTTGAACCTCAAAATGGATTTCTATGTACTCGAATGGAATCCAAACCTTTGTAGTTCTATGCATAGGAGAAAAGGATAAAGGTGTTCACATAGAAAATGTCCTCGAATCCTTATTGGTCCTATGAATGGTTAGAGACCAAAAGATGTGTTGGGGCTTAGGCATGATTAGAGGCACAACTAGATGGTGGTGGTTACAGTGATCTTACCAGGACATGGGTGAAATGATAAATGAAGTGAGGATGTATGGATCAGAACAACATAGTTAGGTGGATCTTGGAGGTGTGTCCCATATAGGGAAGATGTGACACCATGGGGGTGTGTTGTTAATAGAGAGCACCTAGGATTACCAGTGGATGGATCAGAATTCCCAATGAAAGAGGATCTAAGAGGTGTGTTTTATAATAGGAGGATTTCATACAATGGTGGCTAGTATTGACATAGATGGAGGTCAATCGGTGAGTGTTCATCCCGTGGTGGGGTGAAACAAGGCTTACCACTTGTGGGAATTTAACCTCAAGGAGGCATCTTATGTATCCCATATATAAGACAATGATTAAATCCCTTGTAGTTCTGAATGGACTGGGTCATACACCTAGAACAGACCCATGTTTCACTAAGGATCAACACATGTGGATGAGTCTTATGAATGGAATTTTCTTGGGTTCCACTAAGGATAGAAAATAGTAAATGATGATTATGTGTGATAATTGTCTAGGAGCAGCTAAGGAGTGGAAATAATGAATGGGGCTTAGACATGGTTGTTTCCTTGGTGGTTATATGGAGTGCCAATACTGAATGGGTATTATGTGTGGATGATCCTTGGCTGCCTTTGAGGAGAGGAAATAGTGAATGAGTATTACACATGATATATACCTGATTACTACTAAGGAGAGACAATAATTAATGAGGCTTGTGCATGGAAGCTACTTGAGTGCCACTAAGGAGCGACAACAATGAATGGGGATTACACATGGAAGCTTCCCAAGTGCTATTATTGAGTGGAAAATGTTAATGGGGCTTTCTGTTAGAAGTATCTCGAGTTTCTCTATGGAGGAAAAATAGTTAATGTGGATTATGCATGGATGCTACCCGGGAACCCCATTGTAACAGAAACTATTAATGGGGCATACACATGGAATATTACCAGTTTTAGATAAGTAAAACAATAGTAAATGGGTATTATAAGTTGAAGCTACCTAGGAACCAGTAAGGATTGAAAGAATTGATTGAGGTTTATGTGTGGAAGTTTCACGGGTGCCGCTAAGGAGCAGAAACAGATAATAGGGCTTATGCATGGAAGCTGACATAGTGCCACTAAGGAGAAACAATAGTTAATGGGGATTATGTAAGGAATCTACACAGGTTCTGCTAAGGTGCGACAAAAGGGAATGGGGGATTACATGTTGAATCATACTAGGTGCTGCTTAATTAATAAAATTGGGAATCTAGATTACATGTGGAAGCCGCCTGGGTGCCTCTATAGAGTAGAAACAATTTATGGGGATTATGCATAGATTCTACCCATGTGTTACTAAATAACATAAATTGTGAATGGGGAATATAATGGAAGATACCCAGGTGCTGATAAGGAGAAGAAATGTTGAATGCATCTTACATATTAAAGATTCTTGTGTGCCAGTAAGGATCGACAATAGTTTATGGGGATTACATGTGGAAGCTACCTAGGTTCCTCTTTGTAGTGGAATAGTTTTATTGGGATTATGCATGGAATTTTCCCGAGTGTCTCTATAGAGTGGCTACAGTGGATGGGTCTTACATGTGGAAGCTTCCTATGTTCCTCTATGGAGTGGATTTAGTTGACGTGGCATTCACATGGAAGCATTCCCTTATGCCTTTCATTATTTCAGGTTATGAGCTCATCTCAACATGATGATTTGATGAGGTACAATGGCATGGGGATTTAACCTTATGAGGAGGCCCATAGGGGTTTTTTCTATTAATCTCTTGATAGGGAATATTATGCTTGATTCATAAGTCACCATATCCTTTATTAATAGGGTATGCTAAATTTTAATGTCATATAGTGAGGAATTTTGACATATTTGGCTTTATTGATAATGAATCTCTTATTTAGAACAAGTGAAATCCTATTTTTATCATACAGGGTTTATTTTAGTTTAAAATCATGTATTGAAACTATTAGACATAAGATTCAAAGAAACTGTAGTTGTGCGATTACACAAGTGTGTCCCTTTCTGTTTGAACCCAACATTGGACCTTAGTGAAAGGGTTTGATATGTTTCTTGAGGAATGGCTTGACTCAATATACTTAGGGAATTTAAGATAATTATTTCTAGGAATCCAAAATGGGGATATCAATTCACGAGATGTGAAATGGACCAGGAGAAGTAGGTCGACTCAAGGTGTTTCATGGAGTGTGGAGGAGAATATAAAATCATGGTATTTTGGGAAAGGATGTTTGATAAATATAATGGATAAAGTTAAAATGTTAGAGAACAAATCCAAAATGTTTATTGGGAGACATTGAATTTCTCATGGGGGTCAGCAATGATAGAGAAGTGACAGACCCAGAACATCGAAACCATAGGTTGTCACGGATCTTGAGTGAGGGTGTTGGGGTGTGTCCACCAAGGTTTGGAATGGTGGGTGTCATGCTAGGAGCATCATGAAGGATATGGATTCACAAAGAACGTTGGTTTGTAGAGCTCAGTGTCTTGTGAATGATGAGAATTCATAGAGCTCAGGGTATCATGAAGGATAGGGATTTGTAGAGCTCAGGGGGTCATAGAGAATGGGACCCCTTCTTTAACATAGAGTTTACCGGAAGAGTACTCCATGAAGTCTTAATTATTCTCAGATCCTCAAGAAACCGAAAGTGGATCCATTATTCAAGAATGGGGTATGCCTTATTGAAGAAATCCATACCATAAGTAAGTGCAGTCCATTTTCTCATTGGATCGCAGAGCATAGGAGCACTCTAAAATTAGAGATCTGATGCCTAATGGGCAGCGTAGCCATACATTTGATGAGGGGGATCTTCATATTTATAGGTGATGTGGATCTTAATTTTCATGGGTACACCGTGAATGAAATGGATGGTGATAATCAAAGACATTTGTGCATCCTTGTAAGGAGAAAGGGCGCTACAAATCCAAGACGATCGTGGGTCCATGGAGGGAGCTCCAAAAATCATGATGCCCATAAGTGCTCTATGAAGAATATCGGGCACTATGAAAAAATACATTTGGACAATCGTGGATGGAGAAAGGGGGAAATTTTTTATCATTGTGATTTTTTAATTTTTTTTATAAAAAATCTGTAAAGTTACAAATATTTTTAGAAATGGGTCTCAAGATGTGTGAACCTCGTTCACGTATCTTTGGCATAGTGTGATGCTTGAATAGGGTTCACGCATCTTGCGCAGTTGTGATAAATTATATGTGAACCTCTTTCACGCATCTCCCCTCAACAGAAAGCATGAATGGGGTTCACACATCCTTTGAAAAATTTATAATGGATGTGTGAACCCTGTTTAGGCATCCTAGAGAAAGTTTTAAATTTTTATTTTATTTTTTTTATTTTTATTTTTATTTTTTTTGTATAAATATATATATATATATATATATATATGTTTCAGAAGAATTTATCTACTCTTAAATATCTAGTAGTAAATCCATTACAACATTATGAATTCTGAAACAGACCCTCACCTAGGGATCTTTTTTAAAATATGGTTTGCACTACAAATCATTCTGCATTTTCAATGTGGGATTCTGTTTCTCCCCTTCGTATGCATAATATTATGAATTTCTGATGTGGGATTCTATTTCAAGTATGTGACATTGAAAGACTATAAAATACAAAATATAAGACAAATATAACTGAAACAAAAAAACATGGATTAAACATATAAGAATTTTTTTAAAATAAAAATAATATGGTAAAAAATGTTGATGAATAATAATTTATAGGCTTTCAAAACGAGTAAAATTAAAATAAAAATTGTGTCAAGTACGTGTCTTTGAATCACTATAAAATAAATACTATAAGACCAATATGAATGATACATAAAACATGGCTTAAACATATAAGAAATAGTTAAAAATAAAAAAAGTTGTAAAAAATGTTTATGAAATTTTTTTATAAGCATTCAAAACCACCAACATGAAACATAAAAATGTTTCAAGTACATGGCTTTGAAAGTTTATTAAATAAAAAACATAAGACATATATAAATTAAAATTAAAATAAGGATTAAACATACAAAAATAGTTAATAAATAATTAGTTAATTAGCAATATAATTTTTAATTAGTGAATATTAAATATAATTATTAATTGGTAATTGTTAATTATTAATTACTAAGATACAATAATTAATTAGTTAATTAGTACTATAATTAATAATTATATAATAATCAATTACTTATTTTGTAATATAATTATTAATTATAATTACTAATATTATTATTAATTGCATATATTAATTATTAATGATATAATAATTAATTATTTAATTAGTAATATAATTATTAATTATAATTATTAATTACTAATATAAAATAATTAATTAGTTTATTATTAATATAAGTATTAATAATTATTTATTAATAATTAATAAAAAATAATTGTAATGAATAATTATAATTTTTTATTATATTTCTAATTTACTTTTTAACAAATGAATTATTATATAATAAATAATTATATTACTAACTAAATATTTAATTTTATTATAATTAATAATGATATTACTAATTAACTAATTAATTATTATATAATTAATAATTATATCACAAATTAACTAATTAATTATTATATAATTAATAATTATATTAATAATTATTTATTATATAATTAATAATTATATTACTGATTAATTAATATATAATTAATAATGATATTACTAATTACCTAATAATTATATAATTAATAATTATAGTACTAATTATCAAATTAATTATTATATAATTAATAATTATATTATTATTAATTATTAAATAATTAATTATTATATTTCTAATTAATTATTATATAATTAATAATTATATTACTAATTTACTAATAATAATTTAATTAATAATTATATTTCTAATTAAAAAATTAATTATTAACTATTTCTCATATGTTTATTCCATGTTATAATTTTCATTTATATTGGTCTTATTGTTTTTATTGTATAGGCTTTCAAATCCATGTACTTGAAACATTTTTATATATCAAGCTGGTGGTTCTGAATGCTTATAAATTATTTTTCATCAACATTTGTTATGGAATTATTTTTTATTTTTGTAACAACCCGAATCCGGAGCCACTCAACTGGTTCCCCGTACCCGGTTAGCCACAAGACCTCAAGCACATTTCCCCAAATGCCAGAGGCTGCCGACTAGCAGCGAGGGCCTTGGTGAGTCATTAGGGAAACTATGCCCTCATTTGTAAAGTATACAAAGGAAGAGAAATAACAGTAAATAGCAGAAGCAGTAAACAACATACAATAACTGAAACTAAATAGTGGAAGAAATGAATATATAGTAATGATGATAATGATGTAGCAGGTACAGGTATATAAGAAAAGTAGAAAACAAAACAATGTGCTGAAATAAAATTGAGAAAAAAGTACTAACAGTAAACAACAACTCTAGCAGCATCGCAAGCCTATGCTCGGTCCTATGCTCTCCAGCTCCAACTAGTAATCTTGTACCTGAAGTAGAAGGGGAACAATCCCTAACCACACCTGCAACCATATAACCTGTTTGGGATGAAAAGAAGAACCCAAACAGGGCATGAAACTAATCCCAATAGGCAATCACTACAAGATCTGTGCCCTATTGTCAGTGATCTATATAGAAAAAGTAATTTAAATAAATGCAAAAGAGAAACAAGAGTACACTAATGTAAACAATCCTACAAATAAAAATTCACATTTATTTAACAATTAATTAATTCATTTAATTATTAACCAAAGAATGTAACAAAGAGCTCTATATTCCCATGGCATAATAAGTAACACAATAGGTATCTCAGTAGACTACCTAAACAACAAGCAGTACAAAACCCAAGCTTGTAATTTGGATTGGTGGACTCATCACAACCAACCAAACAATATTCACAATGACTCCCTGGGTGGCTCATACTAGTAGACCCCTCTAGTTAAGTAATCATATAAAGGCTCAAATACTCTGGGATGCTCTCACTGTCAATTCCCTCACGGTCTTACAATGATAGCTTTAGACTCTATGAGGATACACTTATGTCAAATTCCCCATGTAGTCTCGATACGTAACTTAGGACACTTTGAGGAAGCACAAAGTCCAATTCCTATAGGTCATGCAAATGATATTAATATAAGAGACTCTATTGGGAAGCCCTTAATCGTACATTCCTTCTTTAGTCTTCCGCACCAGGTTCTCACAGCCCTTAGCAGTCCAGTCATGCATAATCGACTATCAGCAGCCCTATGTAAGTTCAAAAACTACATGGAGAATATCTACAATGCATCAAAAGAATATAAACAGTCGTAAATACATGCAATCAATTATATCAATGTGGACAACCAATTCAACAAGGTCTACCTCACCGGAAACCTAGGCCAAATGGTGATAAACAACCAAAACAAGGGAAACACACATGGGGTGATCCTCAAACATGCAAACAAGCAATCATTATTCATCTAATAACCTCAAGCACAAAAGAAATCTAAGTCAGATAATAATACAGGATCAAAACCCTAACCAGAGATACCTGATACATGGGTATCCGAAACTTGTGCACAAAAACTCAAATACATTCAACGTAAGGCATAAAACCACATACCTGGATCCTAGGAGATCTATATACATGAACCTCAGCCCATGAATCAGCATAGACCAGAGTAGATCTATAAAAAATTATAAAATGTTCAACTTATGATAACTCTCATAAGAGAAGGAATCAGCCAACGTGTACAAAGATGAACCAAGAACTCACCAATGTGATTCTATTGAAACTGAAGGTGTTTGATTCGGATAACCGGTGACAGATCGGCAGCTCGGAGAAGATTCAGCCTCCCTAGACGCTCTGGATGGAAAGAGGCAAAGAAGAAAACAGATATAAGGATTAGACGCAACCCCAGTCCGCTAAATGAATAAAAGAAAGTACACAGCATGTACTTTTGGAGTACATAGCGTGTACTAACCTTTTCCGTACTCCACTTAAGGTGGCCTCCATGTAACCCATACAAGGACGTGTGTGTGGACATGACACAAACAGCACACGGCCTCGAGTGGAATCATCGTACATGACGTGTAATTATAAACTACACAGCTTGTTCTTAGAAAATATCAAGATTGTACTCTTTTTCCCAAAAATGACCAGAAAAAAGAAAAACATACCTGAAAAAAAGCTCTGGGTGCTTAAAAACTTCCCCCCTTAAAAAAATTTGGTCCCTGAATTTCCCTAACAAGGCGGTGAAGAAGAAACATTGAACAACTCTGGCCACTGTGATCGCATATCGGCCTCCCTCTCCCAAGTCTCGTCCTATACACGGTCGTGCTGCCATAGCACCTGTACTAGAGGAACAGACTGACCACGGGGTACCTTTGCACTATGATCAACAATCCTGATAGGATGCTCCTAGAATGATGCATCCTTCTCCAGCTCAACCTCTTCGAGTTGAAAAACACGATACATGTCTAAGAAATAGTGTCGAAGCTAAGAAACCTGGAAGACATCGCGCATAGCTTGGTACCTATGAGGTAGCTGCAACCTATAAGAAACCAACCCAACACTCTCCAGAACCTCAAACAGCCCGGCGTATCTTGGTGAAAGCATACCCTATCTTCTAATCCTCTTGTGTCTGAACATCAGGGTAACACGTAGGAAAACCTGATCTCTGACCTTGAACTCCAAAGGTCATCTCAACTGATCAGCATAAGATTTCTGCCGAGCATGTGTAAGAGCCTACATTTTCCGAATCAAAACAATATGTTTTGTGGTCTCCTGAATAAGATGAGGTCCCAACATAGCTGCCTCTTCTGTCTCCATCCAATACAAGGGTGATCGACACGGCCTACCATACAAGGCCTCATAAGGCACCATCTGAATAGTCTCTTGAAAACTATTGATGTAGTAAAACTCCACTAGAGATATATGTCTCTCCCAAGAACCTCCAAAATCAAGGATGAATGCTCATAGCATGTCCTCCTCTAGCACCTGATCGTGCGCTCTGACTGGGAATCGGTTTTGGGATGGTAAGCTGTACTCAGAAGTACCTATGTACCCAAATCCCTCTATTTCCCTTCCCAGAAATGCGGTGTGAAGCGGGCGTCCCTAACTGAAATGATAGTACTCAGAACCCCATGCAAATGTACAATCTCATGGATCTACAACCATCCAAGCTCATCAACACCGAAGGTCGCCATAATCAGCAAGAAGTGAGCAACCTTCGAGAGACTGTCAATGACAACCCATACCGTGGCATTCCCTCGAGGAGATCTCGATAACCATATCACGAAGTCCATCACGAGATCATTACATTTACACTTGAGAATGGGTAGCTGCTTTGAAAGCCCTGTTGGTCGCTGGTTCTCCACCTTCACCTGCTGATAGGTGGAACACCTCATGATAAAACCAGCAACATCTCTATTCATACCTGTCCACCAAAAAAGGCGTTGTAGATCCTGATACATCTTGATGATGTCAGGATGAACTTCCCAAACTGAGGAATGAAAGTCTCGCATCAGCTCCACGTGTATATCTGTTGGCACCCAGATGCGTCCCGGGAAACGCAAGATCTCACCCTCACCTACAGTCCATCTGGGAAGAGGTTCCTCTCCTGACATGCATTCCCGTTGGACTAGGCCCTCAGAATCTAATAGATGCCTCATTCAAACTTGGTCAAGAAGGTTATAGGTAATATCTATAGAAGAAATAAAAGTCTGACCCTTTCTGTCATTCACCTCTAAATGCATTTCAGAGAACAGAGTAATAAGCTGCCACTGGTTGCTGGCCTCCTGAATTGCCTGTGTATGTGTCCTCCCTACTCATGGTGTCTACCACAGCATTGCCTTTCCCAGGTATATAATCATGCTTGAAATTAAAAGAATGTAGTTACTCAAATCACCTCCACTGTCTCAAATTCAAGTCTCATTGTGCGAAGATATACATGAGGCTCTTGTGGTCAGTATATACCACAAAATTCTCTCCTAGAAGGTAATGTCTCCAACAACGCAAAGCATGAACAACTGAAGCCAACTCCAGGTCATGCATAGCATAGTTTCTCTCATTTGGACTCAACTACCGAGATCCATATACAAAAACATGAACCTCCTTCATAAGCACTGCACTATGGCCGATTCTAGATGCATCACAGAAAACTGTATAACTCATTCGTGGCTTCGGCAAAACTAGAATCGATGCTGAATTCAATCTCCCCTTCAGCTCCAGAAATGCTGAATCACAGGCTTCTGACTAAAAATATTTCACCCCCTTCTTATTGATTCCCATCAATGGCGTTGAAAAGCATGATAAGTCCCGTATAAACTACCTGTAGTAACCAGCCCACCCTAAGAAACTTCGTACCTCGAATACATTCTTCGGCTACTCCCAGGTAACTACTGCTCTCACCTTCTCTAGGTCTACTGATACTCCTATCCCTGAGATGAAATGACCTAGGATGTGAATCTCATCCATACAAAAGTGTCACTTTGAGACCTTAGAATATAATGGATTCTCCCTCAGTGTACTCAAAATGATCACCAGATGGTTAGATTGGTCATGTCGAGTGTGAGAGTACACCAAGATATCATCCACGAAAACCACCACGAAAGAATCCAAGTAAAGATTGAAAAACTCTTTTCATCAGCACCATGAAAACTGATGGTGCATTCGTGAGACGAAACGACATAAAAAAATACTCATATAGACCATACATACTCTAGAAGGCTGTAAAAGGTATATCAGATGGTATGACATGCAACTGATGATATCCGGATCTCAAGTCAATCATCAAGAACACTCTGGCTCCTCAAATATGATCAAAGATATCATCTATCCATGGAAATAGATATCGAGTATTGACAGTAAACTGGTTTATCTTCTGATAATCCACACAAAGTTGTAAAGTTCCATCCTACATTTTTGCAAAAAGAACATTGGAACCCCAAAGAGAAGTATTATGTCTGATAAAACCATTTACCTGTAACTCCTCCAACAGCTTCTTGAGCTTATGTATCTCAGGTGTAGCCTTCCTATATGGAGGTATGGATACTGGTCCTACTCCTAGAACAAGCTCATTTGAGAAGTCTACCTCTTGCTCCGGAGGCAAGCCTGAAATACCTTCTGAAAAGACATCTGGAAAGCGATCAACCACTGGAGGAAAATCTATCTGAGAAGTCCCCTGGTCATATAGATATAAGCTAGCAATCTGGGCCGTAACACTTCCCATCCAATGATGCTTTGGTCCAGCTCTGCAATCCTAGAGATCCCATTTGACCTTCTGAAGAAAAGATCTTCCCTCTAGTGATGTGAAACTCACCCTACAAAGATAGCAATCGACAAAGGCCTGGAAGGGAACTAACCAGTCCATTTGGAGAATGACATCATAGCCTGTCATCTCTAAAACATAGAGTCTCCAAGAAAAAAAACACCCACTACCCTCAAGGGGGTAGTATAAGCACTGAAACACTATAGTAGTTCTAATTCCCAAGGGAGTGTCTAGTTTCATTATATCCATATAAGTATAAATATAAATTCAAAGGCTTTCCACAGTATGCACAGAAATAATGCTATGAGAATCTACTGTATAAAAAAGTGTAGTGGATAAAACTAAGGTTACTAGAATCCTACCTCTAACTATAGAAGGTCCAGGATCCTGCTCCTGATGAATCTTCTCTACCGCAATAGTTTGGCCTGCACCGCGGCCCAGTGTAGTAGCTTGATATGCCTAAGCAAACCTTCCCTGAGCCTAACCACTGCGTCCATGGCCTCTAACCTGGCCTGAATGACCTGAAGTACTCTAGCCCCCAGTATTCTATGGAATTGGTAATCTTTCTTCTGTATGTAGTGTCGAAACTGATCCACCATTACTAGCTGCTTGAAAGAAAACCCTGCAGAAATGATGCAGATGACCCATCTTGCCGCCAGATTGGCACTCCACTAGGTCTCTCGAGCAATGAAGTTTATTTTTCCCACTTATTCCACACTGATAGCACACCACTTGGTTTCCATAAGGAATATCCCATCTACCAAAAGGAATACCTCGCTTCCTCGGGTCACCTCTTTTAGACTCGCGGTGGTGCTTTCTGCTATCTTTCTTAAATGAATCAGCCCTGGATGTTGAACCACCCTGGTCCATAGATCCAGTATCCCTAAAATTTCTCTCAGTGATAAGCACCTGGTTGACTATTAGATTAATAGATGTCAACTTAAATACATTCACTTGTGATCTGATCTCCAATCTGAGGCATTCCTCAAACTACCTTGCTAAAAACAGCTCTTCATTCCCCAGAACGGGAGTGAAAACTTGTAACTCTGTGAAGCGAGAAGAATAATCCATAACTATGAGAGTACCCTACTGCAGGTTCATAAACTATCTGGCTCTATCATCCCTCACTATTTCCAGGTAAAAGTAATCGTAGAATGTATGCTGAAACTAGTTCCAAGCCATAACATGTTGGCACCCTACCTGTGAAACCACATCCCACCATCTCTGGGCGGAATCTCACAGCATATAAGTTGCAAGATTCACTCTCCTATCTGGAGGCATCTCCAGGTGCTTGAAGATGGATAGCATAGTCTCTAGCCATGACTTTGCAGCCTGTGGTCCTCCATCCACTGTGAATGTGGCAGGATTCTACTACTGAAAACCCCGCTTCAGCTCTACCATAGACTGGGTGGGATGCAGAGCTCCCTGGAAGGTCTGCATTAATCTCATGAAACCCTCTCTGAACTGATTTCCGGCACCAGTGTTTGTAATCACTCTAGGTTCCATGTCCGGAATGATAGGCAAAACTACTGGAAGTCCCTAATCATCTGTATCAGGCGTACTGCCACTACCTTGCAACTGACAGACAACTGGAGGACGTCTTGGTGCCATATCTCTAAAAGGTCAAAATCAAACCTTATATTTAAGATTAACAAAGACATAAAAACCAAAGGCACAAGAAATAACAGAAAAAAGAAGGCGTTCATGTTATGAAAAACATGAATACATGACATGTTCTTTCCCTACATGGTGTGTTCCCTTAGGTCATTCACATGGGCATGTATTTCTACCTGAACTAGTCGTGTAACACCCCAAATACAGGGTGTTTTGTACTAACACATGGCGTGACCTTGAATCCTATTCCTTGGCCGATTACTTCTATATTGTTAAGCCACACGACTCCTATAAGACAAAACTACATGGTGTGTTCAAGGAAGACACGATGTGTACTAGAAATGCCTTAAATGGCCCGTGTTGTTAACGATATGGCCTGACACAAGGCCGACAATACAAGGAATGTTCTAGATGGACATGGTGTGTACGATGAAGGGTAACACCGACCCGTTTTGTTCGTGACATGGCCAGGTAACTAGATCAAACTACATGGCCCATATGATTCAGACATGACGTGTATGTGAAAAGATAACATGACCCGTGTTGTTCGTGACACGTCTGGGGTACCTATTTCATATTACATGATGTTCTAAACTAGTACACAAAATGTTCCTCCAAGATTTTTCAGAATCTTGTGTTTCCGTTCACAAAGTAAGTGACATGATTTACAAACTACATGGCATGTATTAATAAAATACACGTCGTGTATTCTGGGTTTTTTCCGGGAAGTAGCTCAGAAACTGCTCTGACACCCATAAAACACAGAAAAAAAGAGTTATGGTGACAAATTACAATCTGTTTGGGCCCATACTCCCCGTGAATCATAGCTTGGCATCATAACAAGGTATATTACAAGTGAACGGTATAATAAATTCACGATCCACCAAATTCCGATCCTCGAGGGTCCATAACACCTATATGAAAAAAGTGTGGGGTCCATGATAAAGATGATCAAAACAAATGATACCCAATCATCCTAGCAGGTATTTTATCGCAATAGCTATCACAACATCATGCACAGTCTATCACAAATTCTATCACAATATCATGGAATTTATAATGAAATTTATATGGAATGACAATATGCATGACATGTGATTTTCTAAAAAATTCCTATATGATGCATGAGATGGCATACCCTCATCTCATCGGGTTGCAACAAAATAGAACCATAATCATATAAACAGTAACAACACAACACAAATGCACCACCCGATGGTGAAATAAATTAAATTGTAACATTTTCAAAACTCGAAAATTGCAATTTTCAAGGACACCTGGCTTTTTCCCTGTACACGGGTTCTAGAACACCCGGGCATAGCTATTTACCATTTACCTATTCTGTCATATCCCTATCTAATGGCGCTAAATAGTATGTCAATATAAAATAAAAGAAACCTCCCTCTGATACCACTATGTAACGACCCGAATCTAGAGCCACTCAACTGGTGCCCCATACCCGGCTCGCCACATGACCTCAAGAGCATTTCCCAAATGCCAGAGGCTGCCAACTATCAGCAAGGCCCTTGGTGAGTCATTAAGAAAACTATGCCCTCATTTGGTAAAGTATTCATGGGAAGAGAAATAACAGCCAATAGTGGAAGTAGTAAATAGCATACAATAACTGAAACTAAATAGCGGAAGCAATGAATATATAGTAATGATGATAATGATGCATCATGTAAAAGTATCTAAGGAATGTAGCAAACACAACAACATACTAAAATACAACTGAGAAAAAAGTACTAAAAGTAAACAACAACTCTAGTAGCCTCGCAAGCCTATGATCATTCTTATTCTCTCTATCTCCAAACAACAATCATGTACCTGAAGTAGAAGGTCCACAATCCCTATCCACACCTGCAACCATATAACCTGTTTGGGCCGAAAAGTATGACCCAAACAGGGCGTGAGACTAATCCCAGTAGGAAATCACTAAAAGATATGTGCCCTACTGTCAGTGAGAAATATAGAAAAACTAATGGAAATAAATGCAACAAAGAAACATGAGTAAAGTAATGTAAAAAATCCTACAAATCTCCATTCATATTTATTTAACAATTAATTCATTCATTAAATTATCAAATAAGGAATCTAACAAAAAACTCTATATTCCCATGGAATAACAATTAACACAATAGGTATCTCAACCAACTACCTAAAAAAAGTAGTACAAAACCGAAGCTTGTTCTTTGGCATGGTGGACTCGTCATAACCAACCAAAAAATATTCACACTGACTCCCTGGGTGGATCATACTAGCAGACCCCTCTAGTCAAGTAATCATGAAAAGGCCCAGACACTCTGGGATGCTCTCACCGTCAATTCCCCTATAGTTTTACAACGATATCTATAGACTCTCGGAGGAAGCACTTACGTCTAATTCACCCTATAGTCTCGATACGTAACAAAGGACACTCTATGAAAGCACAAAGTACAATTCATATAGGTTCTACGAACGATATTAATATAACAGACTCTCTAGGGAAGCATTTAATCATTCATTCCCTCTTTAGTCTTCCGCAGTAGGTTCTCATAGCCCTGAGCAGTCCAGTCATGCATAATCGACTATCATCAGTCCTAAGTAAGTTCGAAAAGTACATGGAGAATAGATAAAATGCATACAAATAATTTAAACAGTAGGCAATACATGAAATCAATTATATCAAGGCAGACAATCAATGCAACAAGGTCTCCCTCATAGGCAACCTAAGCCAAATGGAGATAAACAACCAAAACAAGGGAAAAACCCTTGGGGTGATCCTAAAACATGCTAACAAGAAATCATTATTCATCTAACAACCTCAAGGACACAAGAAATCTATGGCAGATAATTATACATGATCAAAACCCTAACACGAGATACTTGATACATGGGTATTCATCACTTTTTCACAAAAACATAAAGACATTAAACATAATCAATCAAACCACCTACCTTGGACCTAGTAGATCGATATACTTGATCCTCAACCCGTGAATTGGCCTATAACAGAGTAGATCTGCAAAACGTCTAAAAAATCAACCTATGATAAATCTCATAAGAGAAGGAATTAAGTGTTGTTCAATAACCCCTCTTTTTTGAACGATGTTTTGGGTTTGTGTTTCATTGATAAGATGGAATGAAGTGTTGGTCAGTGGTCTCATTTGAGGAAAAGTTTGGGGGTCCAATGTGGTGGCTCCCCTCATGTGTTCGGTTCAGTTTTGTGGTCTGTTGTGACCAAATGACCAGATTGGTTGGGTCCTTGGGTTTTCCTGTAGGCTAGGTTACGCCCCCATAAAGTGTTAATGTATTATTCATGTTTGGACTATGGTGATTCACCATTGGATGATCCTCCAGTTTATCAACATAAAGACTTTATTCTTGAGGTTTGGAGATTGAGTTTACCCATCTTCTTTTTCAATTATGTGGATCCCCCTATAGTGGGAGAGTGTTTGTTGGAGGTTGAAATAGACCTTGGTTTCTTATGTTTCCTATGTTGTCGAAGGTTAATGATGTTCAGGGATGTCAATATAGAATGATGTCTTAAAAGGACTATGGGTCTTTCGTTAGTCTCATTGAAGCAAGAGATCATGTTAGGCCACCAGTGTGCAAGATCTGGACATGAGAGGTTATTATGGAAACTTGATGGAATCATGTGATGTTTGGGACTTAGTAAAAGGTCCCTCTCATTGTTTTTTATTTTATCCAAAATGGTCATGTTCGGTGACACCATTTGATGTCATGTGTTCATTTGACTATAAGGGTGAAGATTGTGTAATCTTATGAGAGTAACTATTTTGTTGGATGTGTGTCTCCCTATAGGAAATTCTAAATCCTATGTTCTAGAGTAATTTCTTTCTATATTTCCTTTCATTCTGTTGTTTAGCATCCGAAGAAAAAAAGGGGTGATGTGTGTGCATCCTCTAAGTTCTTGTTTTGGTAAAATGATGGGTTGGGGAAAAGTGGGTTTGATGTGTGTCATGTCTCAATGAGACCATCTGAGATTACAGTATATTTTTTTTTGGCATTGGAAGAAGACGTTTAGTTTAAGGGTTTCCAAATCCTAACTACGAGGTCGTTGATGCTTTAATCCATTGAGCTCCATCCATAGGCCCTGTAGAGAAGATGGCGCGTAGTTAGGAGAAATCCTAGAGTCGTTCACGCTTTTGGTCAAGGTCATATCCACAATATGAAAGATAAGAATAGTTTAAACCTCTAGTGTCGTCGTCTTCTTCAAATTTCTCATATTTGGTGGAAAGAGGTGTGAGTACCTTCTTCCCATGTCATACCCTGAGTTTATTTTTTCCCCTTTGGGTTCCCTTGTGTTTTTGGAGAAAAGTTTAAAATTTGGGTTAAGCAGGTAGAAGTGCCTAGTTTGTGCACGGTTAGCAGTAACCATGTTCCAACCCATGGGACAGTGTGATAAGATACAGTATCTACCGCGTGGTCTCCACACGTCCATGATCATTGGCCAAGGAAACTATGTGAAGTTTCCTCTTTGGATAGAATGATCCGCACAGTTAACTCATGGTTTCCCAAACCGTGTGAACCAACCATGCGGCCATGCAAGCTCCTTAAAATTATGTTGTTTTTTTGTTGTTATCCCATAATAGTTAGTTAATATGGTTGGGTTTTGTTTTGGGAATACCCACAATGGGTCTCAGGTATGTTTCATTGGATGAATTCTGATATTAATCTACCCCTAATGCGGGGAAGTCCGTTCGAGGCCCCCTGTTAGTGTCTTGATTTTGTCTTAAGGAAAGTTGTGTTCGTTATTATGGTGGGTAGACCCATCAAAGGTATCGTGTATGTTCTCTTGGAAAATAAATAGTGTTATTTTAACCCTTATTTTGGTGATATCATTCGTTCCTTCCCCAATTTTTATCCTTATTCTGTCTTAGAAATTGTGTTGTCCCTAGTGGTGGGATGTCCAGATTGGGTCACCCCGTACTAGTGACTCAGTTTTCTCCTTGGTGTATTCTAGGTAGGAGGTAGTATCATTCAAGTATATCTATCCACAAATTTGTTACTTGGGTAAATTTGGGGTTGGATAACACCCAATGGTTTTTTTTACGTAATGTTGTGGTAGCGTTATTCGAGTTCGTTGTTCGTTTCAATTGGATTGCTTGAGCGTCGTCTTATAGTGTTTAAGGTGTTTTGTTTTGGTATGTGTTTTGAATGTGTTTTATAATTTTATGTAAGTGGGGTTATTTTTGGTTTGTGAGAGTATTATCTTAATTTGTTTGATCAAATGGAGATGTTCATCCTTTTTGAAGCGGGTGAAAACGTGGCAAGGAAGTCTTTCTTGGTCTATCGTTTGGGCTTTTCTTTTGCATCTAGTCTCGTTGTGGAATTCCGGGGGAGGAATGCTTTATTTTGGGGATAATTTTCACATAAAATACATATATTAAATGTATTTTTCAATAAAATTACATCTTTTCTTTGTTTTGGGGGTTTCCCTAGGTTTTAGGTAGGAATATATGAGTATTCATGAATTGGGCCAAACCGTGAGCCCAATTCCAGATTAAAAAATAAATTTTGTATCTTTTATAACCATTTTATTTTTCAACATTTTTCATCCATTAAAATTCCTACTTGTCCTCCCCAAACATATTAACACCACCAAGGTAATTTGGAGCTTTTAGAAATCCATAACCAGGGTTTATTTGGGTTTTTATCTAAGTGGTTGGGTCTTCCCGAAATCCCAATTCCTGTTTTAAAAATAAATTTTGATTATGTTATAACATATTGAATTTTTGGGTTTTAGGTGATTACAAGTCTCAACCAAGACCAATTAACCCAGCCACGTGTCTGAACTCTCTCCCCCCTCTTTGGAGCTCTGGTTAATCGGGATTTGGTGCCGATCTTCATAGGCTTCCTCAAATTTCCCAGATTTGAAGAGGTAAACTCTTTCTTTCATAACTCTCTCAATTCTCAAGATGTTTCCTCCATTCCAATTCCTAATTGACATAATATATCTTTTTTGAATGAAACCTAAGTTTTGGCTCTTTTAAATTTCGGCTACCAGTGTTTTGGAGTGATTACTTAGAGATACTTCAAGTAAATGATCCCTTTTCTTTCCTCTTCCAGACTACTTTGGATTTCATTCATTATTCTTAGGGTTTATTTGGTTATAATTGAGTTTCATAATGTCCAGAAACTAGGTTTTTGAACCTAGGGTTTAACATTGGGCCTTTCTTGGCCAATTTTTGTGGTTTTAGGTTTGATCTAGGTCTCTCTTGGTGCGGCGGGGGTGCGATTTGATTTTCGCATGGAGATTCAAGGGTTTTTGTTACTTTGGTAGGTGATTCCATTGTGTGTGAAATTTTTTTGAATTAGCATGTTGTGTTCATGGTACCATAATTTCTATTTCACTTGAATGTTTCTCTAAAAATTTGTTTTAGTTTCATTTATAATGCAAATGAATTTTAAGTTCCAATTTTTGGTGAAATTGGGGGTTTTGCATTCAAATAATTTATTGGTTCATTTTGGGCTGACAGATAATTACTTAGTTGATTTAATTGAACTTTATTAAGACTAAAAATCATTTTTTGAATGTTTATTCTTTTTTTTGTTGCTGTGAAAGTCTGTTTAAATGGTGTTTGGGAAGCAAATGGGCTTTAAGTTCCATGTTTGTGTGAAAATGGCGGTTTTTAAAAGATATAACTTCTTGGTTCAAATTGGGTTGTCCCATAACTGAATTGTTGGTTTCATTAAAGGTTATTGAACTGAAATTTTGTTTTAATGACTTTAAATTGTTCAAATAGTGTGCAAAGTGGATATCTTAAAGAGCTTTGGTTGCAAAACAATGTGATGTTTTGAGAGGTTGTTTTATTGAAAATAAAATTATTTTATTGTGTGTTTTAAATGGTATAAAATGTTTGTAGATACTGTACGATTTTTTTGTGACTAGTAGTGATATTTTATATTCAAAAGGATGTGTGTTGTTTGCTGAAATTGTTTGAGCACAAAATGGGAAGCCCGGGTACCTAGGTGGGGCGGATTTGTACTAGTACGGCTAGTGGATCGGATGTGTTTTTTCCCTGTTCCACTTAGAATTTGGATAACGACAACTCTAACTAAACTATGTGGTTGATGATTGGGGACCACTAGGTTATGGGTATGTTCCCTACTTGTGGATCGTTCATGGGAATGGATTCTATGGTTACTCTACACTGAGGTACGAGGTACATAGGGCCCAAGACAACCTAGTGCTTAGGGGTGTTCCTGATTTTGATGCTCATTGGATTTGTGGTTTTTACCCTTGTTTTGGGGTGTTTTTGGCAGTACATTACAGTATCTCACATGTATATTTAATGTACTGTAATTCTGAAATTCTCATATTGAAAACTATTTTCATTTGAAAGTTGCATTTCTTTGAATTTTAACACTATTTCACGTTGTGTATTAAAATTCCTTGTTTTGTTCACATTGTATTGCATGATCTTTGTAATAATCTGGTGGTATACTATTGGGATTAGGCTCACACCCTACTTACAACCCTTGGGTTTAAGTAGACCTGCTTATGCTTGACTCAGGTAAAGGGAAGGCTAAGGGTGATGGCGGTTCAGGGTGTTAGTCACCATCATTGGGGCGGAGTTGCGGAGAAGGCTTGTAGGTGATGACCCCCTTGTCGTGTGGAGTCCATGGGAATGATTATGAGTACTAGAGAGATTTAATGAAGACGTTTTTGATCAATACTGGTGTAGATAATTTTATAATGCTTACTGGTGGTTACAAAATCCTGACAAAGAAGTCAATACTTTTACTAATCAAGAGAAGCAAGAATATCAACTGAATTACAAGGTACGCAATACTTTATTATGTTCTATGACGAAGAATATATACAGCCAGATATCTTCTTGTGAAGTAGCCAACTATATTTGGAAGAAATTAGAATTCATACATTTTGGTACATCCAAGGTTATAGAAACAAGAAGAGTGATGCTTCGTGCTAAGTATCATGGTTTTGTTTTTCCTTATGGAGAGCCTGTATGTAATGTGCAACAAAGATTTATGTCAATAATCAACAGTATACAGTCTATGGGAGAGAAAAGTCTTGACGATGAAGCACTTGTAGACAAGATCATTGATATAATTCCAAATGAATGGGAATCGAATAGGACAACTATTGATGAAAACAAAAAAGTTTCCCAGATTACTCTTGATGAGCTTTTTGGAACTCTTTTACAGCATGAGACAAGAATGAAAAGAGATGATGACAACATGAAAAAGAACAATGGTAATGGTAGTGTAGCCTTTGCATCTAAAGGTAAAACTCCTGAGAGAGTTACCAGATCCAAATCTGAGAAGGTTATTATCCAATCAGAATCCAATGAGAGTGAAGTCTCAGAAAGTGAGTTTGCTAATCTTGCTCGTAGGATGAACAAGATAGCTGGAAAAAGAAATTTCCAATACATGTATAAGAAGAAGGAAAGGAATGATTCAGAAGTTACAAGCTATGAATGAAATAGAGTTGGACACATCAGATCAAATTGTCCTTTGCTCAAAAAGAAAGAAATAAAAGAGAGGCATTCTGAAAGGAACACAAAGAAGTATTACAAGTCCAAAGCTAAGAATGTTCTAAAAGCCAATGACACCTGAAGTTCCAGTGGTGGTGACTCTTCAGATGAATCTTCTGATTATGAATCTTTTGGACAGAAGCATATTGGTCTTATAGCTAGATTACCTATTGACAATAATTTCTTTATGGATAAGGTACAGAACGCTGAATCATTGACCAATGTTTCTTTAAATTCTAATAATAGTAAATATTATAACTCTTCCGATGAAGAATCCTATTCTGATGAAGAAAATACTTTACCAACCTATGAGGAAGTTTCTAGGTTTGCTTAACTTCTTGGGATTGAGAATTAAAAACTCAACAAAAATATTGATAAGGAAAATTCTAGGAATACTATTCTTATGAAGGAGATATCAGATCTTTCTAAAGATCTTGATAAGAAAAAATGCTGATTTTATAAGTATTTCAAAAATTCTTGAGGAAGTAAATTATGAGAAAGAAAAACTTTCTAAAGATCTAGAAAAATTAATTGTTAGGAAAAGTGTTTTTGAGCCTAGATCTCGTTTCAAATATAATGATTTTGAAGATAAAAACTTGGTTATAAAACTCAAGTCTGAAATATTTTCCTTAAAGAAGTGTTTGTCAAACATTACCCTAGGTAAAGAAAATTTTTATAAGATGTATTCGCAAATACGACCTTTAAGAAAAAATCTGGATTTGGTTATACCCATGCAAAACCTATTTTTAATAACAATTATTTTGTTCCTCAAAGTGCCCCATTTTTTACCAAGTGTCAATGTGGTGGTCACTGGGCAAAGAATTGTTATTTAAAAAAAACCCAATCTCTAGGATTTCATAATGCCTATTTTACTAAGAAGATGTGGGTACCAAAAGCTTTGTTGTCTAACAATCTCGAATCCAAGAAATTTTGGATTCCGAAAGTCAAATTGTTTTCTTGTTTTCAGGAAAATAGAAAAAGTGCCAACAGCAATTTATGGTACATGGATAGTGGATGTTCCCGGCACATGACTGGTAACAAAAGCTATTTTGAAAATATTATCAAAAGAAAAGGAGATATTATTCTTCAGTTTATCGGAACGCAAGATCAACTTGCTGATATTTTCACAAAATCTTTACCTTCTGATAGATTTGGATACATTAAACAGGTGTTAGGAATGATAACTGTAATGTAATATTTCATTATTAACTTTATGTTGAAAAAAAATTCTTTACAGTAATAAACTCTTTTTCATAGGGGGAGTACATATGTTTGTTATTTTCTTTTTTTTATGAGTTTATACAAAAAAAAATCGTACTGAAATGTTTGGAATAAGGATTTCGTACTGAGACTTTCGTAATGCGATGTCCGTATTGAGACATTCGTAATGACATTCTCGTATTGAAATTCTTGTAATGATATTTTCATACTTAAATTCTTATAATGAATTTTCATTTTTTTTATTATTTTCGTACTGGGTTTTCCATACTGATTTTGATTTTCATAGTGAGTTTTGCGAACTATGTCTTTTCATAGTAAAGATTTTCCATAGTTAATTTTTCTTCAAGAATAATATTACCCATTATGAATAATCCTCCTAATCCAATCCGAAAGGTATGATTTCCTTACTCAAGTTTTCGTAATCATACTTTACTAGCTGTTGTTTTCTTATATTTTGTTTTCGGATTCTAGTTTCCTTAAATCTTTGCTTCAATAAAAACCTCAAAAGATCGGATTCAATTTTTCTTGAGAATTGGTTTTCAACCGTCAGATCTGATCTCAGTATTTTACAACTGTTCGATCAACCGAGGAAGATGAATCTTCATATCGTTTCCTATTTAAAGGGGACCCCAAATGGTCGTCCCACATCCGTTTTTCAAGCTCTAGCATCCCGAAGCTCTTCCTCTTCGTTTTAAGGTCGTTCCGATTTTTAGCAATCTCCATTCCGATCCTCTCAGAATTCTTCAAATCTGAATGTTTGTGTAGGTATCCTCTTAAGACATGTCAACCTCTAAGCCAATTTCCAAGTGGTTAGTATATAGAGAAAGGTTGGTTCACCCTAATTTCTTCAACGATTACGATTCCCTTATCTCCAAGAACATAAAGCTCAACGGATGGGAATATGTTGTTGTGTCTAAACAAGGAAATCACGATGAAGTATATTCGGAGCTTCTTTTTGATTTCTATGAGACGGTTTCCTTCTTTAAGGAAGATAATAGGGAGAAATTTTCGTTTAAGTCTTATTGCAAGACTTATAATCTTTCTAATGCCAAGACAGCCAGTTTGGTGAGGCTGACCAATGAAGGAGAAGCAGAGTTCATCACTCATGTTTTTCTGGATTCAAAGGGAAGCTTCAACAAGGAAAAGGCATTGGAGACTCTCAGACTGTCAGATGACAATGCTCCGAAGATTTCTAGTATGTCTATGAATTTTCAGATTATAGATTTATGGGTATAAGGCTTTATCGTACCGAGAAAGGGTGACAAAGACAGTTTGAAGAAGAGAGAGATCTTTATCCTAGATTTTCTGATAAATCTATGGATGTTTAATCTGATGAGTCACATTCTTATTACCATTGAGAATGTTAAGAAAGGGAATCTGAGAGCTCAGATCGTAATGTATCCAGCAATCAGTTCGAAGTTAATAGTTTGGTGCCTTGAATCTTTCAAGGAGTCTTGCAAGTCTAAGACAAGAGCTTAAAAAATTATGTTGGTGAGTGATGATACCCTTAAAAGGATGAACGTTTCTTTCTACAAGAAGAACGGTGAGTTCTTTGATATTCCAGTTCAAGAAGAAGAGGTTCTGAAAGTTGCTGAACCTGAATCTTCTAAGCCAGTGAAGAAGAGAAAGTTGAAGGAAGATGATGTTGAAGTAGAGAATCTTAAATCTAAGGAAGTTCATTCTGCACCTCCAAAACTGAAGAAGAATAAATCTTACCCTAATGAGGTAGTTGCTAAGTGGAGGGAAGTCAAAGAGAAGAGAGTTCAAGGGGAGCCTCATTTTGGCTTGGACCCTGCGGAGGCTAAGGCCTTGAAGTAAAAAACAGTGGATGAACTAGAAAAACATGTGAAATAAAATAAGATTAAGAAGAAGATGTCTGAAGCTGAGGTTGTTCAGACGTTGTTGAAGTTTACTGAGATGGCCTCTGAAAATAGTCAAGTCCTGAGATCTTTCTCTATGGAATATCTACCTGAGACTCCAGGAAGAAACTATGTCACTCCAGAGAAGGTAAAATCTAAGCATGTCGTGGAAGTTGAGCAGATTGAGCAAATGGAAGAGGAAGAATTTGTTGCTGAAGGTAGTGGTGAGACCGGAGATCTAATTAAGCAAGTATAAGATTATAAGGATACACCTTCGGAACATTTGTCGCTCTGAACTTCGGAAGCTGAGTCCTCTAAGTTAATCACTCCAGGGAAGGATGAGGAGAAATGAGAACAAGAAGTAGCTTATCATGCAGAGGAAGAACATCTTCTACATGATATTTCTAAAATGGAGAACGTAGAGGATGGTGCTCAAAAAGATGATGATGATGAATACAATGTTGTTCAAGTATGTGATAGTGAACAGAAAACTCCGAAATAGGAATCTAATCCGAAAGTGGAAAAGGGAAAGCAAGTAGTTGTCGATACCCCGAGCTCAGTGGCTGTAAAGAGAAGAGAAGTTGGTGGTTCTTCTAAGAGAAAAGTTGAGAAAATTAAAGAAGAAAATTTTACAAGAAAAGTCTCGGATTCAGAGTCATCTTCATTGGGGCATGACGTTGTTGTTCAATCATTAAAGAAGTTGGTGGGTTCTATTCCGACCTTCTCAAGTATTGAATCAAGATGCCAGATGCTCCAACATACTTTGAATCAGAAAACAGACTCCGTATCAATGGTTATGGATGAATGTGTAGATATGGAGGCTCAGTTCAAATCTTTTATTTTCGGCTATGAATCCCACAAAAGGTCTTGTAATAAAATGACTAGTTGGTCGAAGAAAACCGTAGATGAGATGAGGGTCTTGGATGAATTCCAAGTATATGTTAAAGATGCATTTCAGACAGAATACAGGAAGCTAAATGGTCTTACATCCTCCTTTGAAGAAAAGTTGAAAGATGAGAAGAATTCCAGGATTCAAGAAGACAAAGATCTGAATGGGAAGCTTAATTCTATTGCTCAAAACTGGAGGAATGAAAGGGATCGTCAGATTGAGGTTGAAGAGAAGTTGTTAAATCAAGAACAAATTTTGAAACCCCGGGAAGAAAAGTTTGAAGCTCGGAAAGAAAATCTTGAAGCTCAAAGTGCAAGAATAGTCATTTTAGAGAAGCAATATGAAGAAGACCATAAAGTCCTAAATAAGATAAAGACTATTCTCAAGGGTCTCATGTTGAACGAAAAATATCCAAAATAGACAAATCTAATCTTTTGTTGAATATTAGCCTCCTTGTTTTTGATCTTTCAAACTTAATGAAAATATTGCTTGCTCGTCTCTTTTGTTGTTGTTACTAATTTTTCAGGTACTTTGTTATATTTTCCATTCCCTTGAATTCTTTTTGAAAATCACAAAGGGGGAGAAGGAAAAAGAACCTTAACAAAGGGTGAGAAAGAAAAAGAACTCTAATAGAGTTTATCTAAGGGGGAGTATTCATAAATAATACATTCTTATTCATAATGAAATACCATTTCGTAAATCTATAATATGATCCTTAGAGTTCCAAAGCCTAAGGGGGAGTTAGTCATATTCATCAGCATCCATAAGCAAAGGGAGATAAACCTTAATGTTTTCGTTTTTTTTCTTAGTCTTTCTTTTTTGTAAGGATGATTGTGCTTTCCAAAAAGGGGGAGATTGTTGAGTCAATAAGGTTTTCCTTATGACTTTTCCATTCCTTCTTGTTTTGAAAATCACAAACACCTTATCTTTAAGGAAAATATTTTTTACCCCTACTTTCTTTTTATAAGGAAAACTGATTTTATAAGGAAAGTTTCTTTTATAAGGAAAATTGCTTTTATAAAGAAAACTGCTTTTATAAGGAAAAGTTATTTTATAAGAAAAACTTCTTTTATAAGGAAAAGTGATTTTATAAAGAAAAGTGGTTTTATAAGGAAAATTGCTTTTATAAGTAAAATTGCTTTTATAAGGAAAATTACTTTTATAAGGAAAATTTCTTTTATAAGGAAAATTGCTTTTATAAGGAAAATTTCTTTTATAAGGAAAATTGCTTTTATAAGGAAAATTGCTTTTAGAAGGAAAACTGCTTTTATAAGGAAAATTTTTTTTATAAGGAAAATTTCTTTTATAAGGAAAATTGATTTTATAAGGAAAATTGATTTTATAAGGAAAATTTATTTTCTAAGGAAAATTAACCTTATCATATTTTCATTATCTATATCCATATTTTTCTTAAGTATAAGAATCAGATTCATTTCTATATTCTCAGAATCGTTTAAAACTTTGATATGAAGAATTCTATTTTAGGCTCCGAATTCTGGAAGAGAACTGTAATGAAGTTCCACTCTGAATTTTGGAAGAGAACTGTAATGAAGTTCCACTCTGAATTCTGGAACAGAACTGTAATGAAGTTCCACTCTGAATTCTGGAAACGAACTTTGATAAAGTTACACTCTAAATTCTGTATACAAACTCTAATAAAGTTCCACTCCAAATTCTGGATACGAACTCTCATGAAGTTCGACACCGAATTCTGATGAAGAATTCTGATTACGAATTCTCATTTCGAATTCTAATGAAGAATTCTGATTACAAATTCCCATTATGAATTCTGATGAAGAATTATGATTATGAATTCTCATTCTGAATTCTTCTATTAAACAGAATCTGATTATCTTTTCTTTATACTCTCTGAATGTATTTAGTCTCCGAATATTATTTTTGGTTAGAATCTGAACTTTTATTTTACAAACACTTTTATAATTTGTCTACTCTTTAATATTTTTTCTTACACTCCAAACCTTCACTCTGAACATTTGAGTAAGACTTAAAATGATGTCATACATTCTTTTACACTTGTTTTGTTATAAAATGATGTCGTCTATTCTGTTATAAACTAACCGTTGGCTAAGTGACACGTGTACAGGTCCCTCCGATTTTTAAGGAAGATATGATCGTTGGAAGAGGGAGCTGACCTTGCCTATAAATAGGAGCTCATTTGAAAGAGCTCAGTACAACAGGAAGAACTACTTCTTCAACATTTTTCATACATGTTGTTGAAGTGATTTCTAGAGAGAGAGGCTCTTATTAACTCTTAGCTTCATGCAGAAAGTTTGAACTACTTGTTCAAACTTTTCCTTATGCATATTTTCTTTGTGCGACTCCGATTGTTGGTGATCACAATCGAGGTCTTCCGGGGATAGGAAGACAGAGGTTTCCAACACCTTGAAGTTGAGGGCTTCCTTCCTAAGGAAGAAAGATATTTCAAACTACCTTGAAGTTGAGGGCTTGCGGGGATAGCAAGACAGAGACTCTGAGCTTTGTATCGAGGGCTTACCTAGGTGTGGGTAAGACATAATTTCTTGAAACTATAAATCAAGGGACCTTTATCCAAGGTTGCTGGATACCCTTCTCTTTGGGTTAAAAGATTTATATCTTGTTATTGTTTATTTCAAAAGTTTGTTTCCGCTTTGTTTTGTATATTACGGAAAGTATAACCATATTGTACTTCCTTACTTTTGTACTCTGTTAAAGTTAGATTCTATACGCTTTAAGGTACAATCTCTTTTTGTAATATTTTTTTATGATTCGAGGTGTTGTGAATTTGCTTAATTTTACCATTGTTAAACTTAGCTCTTTCCTTTGTTTAAGGAAATCCTTGTTATTTGTAATCAACTTTAAAGGTTCCAAAGGAACTTTTTAAATTATAAAATTCACCCCCCCCCCACCCCCCTCTTGTATTGTATGCATATTCGATCCTATATTTGATATAGTTGAGTATATCATACTCACATATCATCTCACAATTGGTATCAGATGGATTGGTTCAATCTGAATTAATCTCACGATTAGATTCAGAAGGAAATTTTCCGGAGTCAGTTTCTCGGAATATATTTTTTGGATTCTTAGTTTCTCGGATTCAATTTTGCTTACATCATCTTAACTGTTATATTTTTGTTGCTTATATTTTTTAGAGTCACATTTTTCAGAATCACATATTTTTTTGTTTCATTAGGAACTTTTGTTACTAACAAGCTTGAACCTTAAGGATATCTTAAGGATGGAAGGTATGAATATTGGGTCAATTGACAACCTAAACCCTTCTAGACATCCTATCTTTGATGGGAATTATTATGAGTACTGGAGAGATCGAATGAAGACATTTTTGATCAATACTATTTTAGACAATTTTATAATTCTCACTGTTGGTTACAAAATTCCTGACAAAGAAGTAAATACTTTTACTAATCAAGAGAAGCAAGAATATAAACTGAATTACAAGGTACGCAATACTTTATTATGTTCTATGACCAGGAATATATACAGCCAGATATCTTCTTGTGAAGCAGCCAACTGTATTTGGATGAAATTAGAAGTCACACATTTTGGTACATCCAAGGTTATAGAAATAAGAAGAGTGATGCTTCATGCTGAGTATCATGGTTTTGTTTTTCCTTATGGAGAGCCTGTATATAAAGTGAAACAAATATTTATGACAATCTTCAATAGTCTACAATCTATGGGAGAGAAAGGTCTTGACGATGAAGCGCTTGTAGACAAAATCATTGATATAATTCCAAATGAATGGGAATCGAATAGGACAGCTATTGATGAAAACAGAAAAGTTTCTCAGATTACTCTTGATGAGCTTTTTGGAACCCTTTTACAACATGAGACAAGAATGAAAAGAGATGCTGACAACATCAAAAAAGAAGAATGGTAATGGTAGTGTAGCCTTTGCATCTAAAGATAAAACTCCTGAGAGAGTTACCGGATCCAAATCTAAGAAGGTTATTATCCAATCAGAATCCAGTGAGAGTGAAGTCTCAGAACATGAGTTTGATAATCTTTCTCATAGGATGAAAAAGATAGCTGGACAAAGAAATTTACAATCCAAGTATAAGAAGAAGGAAAGGAAAGATTTAGAAGTTACATGCTATGAATTCAAGAGAGCAGGACACATCAGACCGGATTGTCCTTTGCTCAAAAATAAATAATGAAAAGAGAAGAATTATGAAAGGAACAGAAAGAAGTATTACGATTCCAAAGCTAAGAATGTTTTAAAAGCCAATGACACCTGGAGTGCCAGTGGTGGTGACTCTTCAGATGAATCTTCTGATTATGAATCTTATGGACAGAAGCATCTTGGTCTTATAGTCAGATTACCTATTGACAATCAT
The DNA here is from genome assembly GCA_963277665.1 of Viscum album. Taxonomy (NCBI): domain Eukaryota; kingdom Viridiplantae; phylum Streptophyta; class Magnoliopsida; order Santalales; family Viscaceae; genus Viscum; species Viscum album. The sequence continues at coordinate 1,775,224,240 of OY728152.1, forward strand.
TTCTTTATGTCTAAGGTACACAATGCTGAATCATTGAACAATGTTTCTTTAAATGCTAATGATAGTAAATATTATAACTCTTTAGATGAATAATCCTCTTCTGATGAAGAAAATACTTTACCAACCTATGAGAAAGTTTCTAGGTTTGCTGGACTTCTTGGGATTGAGAATTCAAAACCCAACAAAATGATTGATAAGGAATATTCAAGAAATACTATTCTTACGAAAGAGATATCAGATCTTTCTAAAGATCTTGATAAGAAAAATTCTTATTTTATAAGTATTTCAAAAATTCTTTAGGAAGTAAATTCTGAGAAGGATAAACTTTCTAAAGATCTAGAAAATGTAATTTCCAAGAAAAGTTTTTTTGATCCTAGCTCTAGTTTCAAATCTAATGATTTTGAAGATAAAAACTTGGTTATAAAACTCAAGTCCGAAATATTTTCCTTAAATAAGTGTTTGTCGAACTTTACCCTAGGTAAAGAAAATTTTGATAAGATGTATTCGCAAATAAGACCTTTAAGAAACAAATCCATATTTGGTTATACCCATGCAAAACCTATTTTTAATAACAATTATTTTGTTCCTCAAAGTGCCCCATTTTGTACCAAGTGTCAATGTGGTGGCCACTGGGCAAAGAATTGTTCTTTAAACAAAACCCAATCTCTAGGATTTCATAAGGCCTATTTTACTAAGAAGATGTGGGTACCAAAATCTTTGTTGTCTAACAATCTCGGATCCAAGCAAGTTTGGATTCCGTAAGTCTAATTGTTTTCTTGTTTTCAGGAAAATAGAAAAAGTGCCAACAGTAATTTATGGTACATGGATAGTGGATGTTCCCTGCACATGACTAGTAATAAAAGCTATTTTGAAAATATTATCAAAAGGAAAGGTGATATTATTCTTCATTTTATTGGAATGCAAGATCAAATTGCTGGTATTTTCACAAAATCCTTGCCTTCTGATAGATTTGAATACATTAAACAGAAGTTAGGAATGATAACTGTAATGTAATATTTCTTTATTAACTTTCTGTTGAAAAAAACCTCCTTACAATAATAAACTCCTTTTCATAGGGGGGGTACATATGTTTGTTATTTTCTTTTTTTATGTGTTTATACAAAAAAAATCGTACTGAAATGTTCAGAATAAGGCTTTCGTACTGAGACTTTCGTAATAAGATGTCCATATTGAGACATTCATAATGACATTCTTGTACTAAAATTCTTGTAATGAAATTTTCGTACTGAAATTCTTATAATGAATTTTCATTTTTTTTATTATTCTTTTCGTACTGGGTTTCCCGTACTGAGTTTGTTTTTCATAGTGAGTTTTGTGAACTATGTCTTTTCATTGTAATGATTTTTCCTAGTTAATTTTTCTTCAAGAATAATATTACCCATTAAAAATAATCATTCTAAGCCAATCCGAAAGGTATGATTTCCTTACTCAAGTTTTTGTAATCATACTTTACTAGCTGTTGTTTTTTTATATTTTTTTCGGATTCTAGTTTCCTTAAATATTTGTTTTAATAAAAACCTCAAAAGATCGGATTCAAGTTTTACTGAGAATTTGTTTTTAACCGTCATATCTGATCTCAGTATTTTACAACCGTTCGATCAACTGAGGAAGATGAACCTTCATATCATTGCCTATTTAAAAGGGACCCCAAATGGTCATCCCACATCGGTTTTTCAAGCTCTAGCATCTCGAAGCTCTGGCTCTCCGTTTTAAGGCCATTTCGATTTTCAGCAATATCCATTCCGAACTTCTCAGAAGTATTCAGATCCTAATGTCTGTGGAAGTAGCCTCTCAAGACATGTCAACCTCTAAGCTGATTTCCAAGTGATTAGTATATAGAGAAAGGTTGGTTCACCCTGATTTCTTCAAAGATTACGATTCCCTTATCTCCAAGAACATAAATCTCAACGGATGTAAAGATGTTGCTGTGTCTAAACTAGGAAATCAATATGATGTATATTCGGAGATTCTTTTTGAGTTCTATGAGACGGTTTCCTTATTTAAGGAAGATAATACGGAGAAATTTTCGTTTATGTCTTATGGAAATACTTATAAGATTTATTATGCCAAGGCAGCCAGCTTGGTGGGGCTGACCTATGAAGGAGAAGTCGAGTTCATCACTCATGTTTTCCCAGATTCAAAGGGAAGCTTCAACATGAAATAGGAATTAGAGACTCTCAAAATATCATATGACAAGGCTCTGAAGATTGCTAGTTTGTCTACGAATTTTTGGATTCTAGAATTATGGGTACGAGGCTTTATCGTACCGAGAAAGGGTGACAAAGACAGTTTTAAGAAGATCGAGATATTTATCCTAGATTTTCTGATAAATCTAAGGAATTTTAATCTGATGAGGCACTTTCTTATTACCATTGAGAATGTTAAGAAAGGGAATATGAGAGCTCAGATCATAATGTATCCATCAATCATCTCAAAGTTAATAGTTCGGTGCCTTGAGTCTTTCAAGGAGGCTTTCAATTCTAAGCCAAGAGCTTGAAAAATTATGTTGGTGAGTAATGATTCCCTTAAAAGGATGAACGTTGCTTTTGAAAAGAAGACCAGTGAGTTCTTTGATATGCCAGTTTAAGAAGAAGAGGTTCTAAAAGTTACTGAACCTGAATCTTATAATCCAGTGAAGAAGAGAAAGTGGAAGGAATTTGAAGTTGAAGCATATAATCTTAAATCTAAGGAAGTTCATTCCACACCTCCAAAACTGAAGAAGAAGAAATTTTACCCGGATGAGGATGTTTCTAAGTGGAAGGAATTCAAAGAGAAGAGAGTTCAAGGGGAGCCTCAATTGGGCTTGGACCCTGCGGAGGCTAAGTCCTTGATGGAAAAAACATCGGATGAACTAGAAAAACAAGTGAAATAAAATAAGATTAAGAATAAGATTTCTGAAGCTGAGGTTGTTCAGATGTTGTTGAAGTTTAATGAGATGGCCTCCAGAAACATTTCAGTCCCGAGATATTTCTCTGTAGAATCTATACCTGAGACTCCAGGAAGAAACTATGTCACTCCGGAGAAGGTAAAAGCTAATCATGTAGAAGAATTTGAGAATATTGAGCAAATGGAAGAGGAAGAAGTTGTTGCTGAAGTTAGTGGTGAGACTGGAGATCTAAATAAGCAAGTGGAAGATTATAAGGAGACACCTTCAGAGCATTTGTCGCTCTGAACTTCCGAAGCTGAGTCCTCTAAGTTAGTCACTCCATGGAAGGATGAGGATAAAGGAGAACAAGAAGTAGCTTATCATGCAGAGGAAGAACATCTTCTACATTATATTTCTCAAATGGAGAACGTAGAGGATGGTGCTCAAAAAGATGTTGATGATGAAGACAATGTTGTTCAAGTATCTGATAGTGAATAGAAAACTCCGGAATAGGAATCTAATCTGAAAGTGGACAAGGGAAAGCAAGTAGTTGTCGATACCTCGAGCTCAGTGGCTGTAAAGAGAAGATAAGTTGGTGGTTCTTCTTAGATAAAGGTTTAGCAAATTGAAGAAGACAATTCTCCAAGCAAAGTCTCAGATTCGGAGTCATCTTCATTGGGGCATGACTTTTTTGTTCAGTCATTAAAGAAGTTGGTGGGTTCTATTCCGACCTTCTCAAGTATTGATATAAGATTTCAGATGCTCCAACATACTTTGAATCAGAAAACAGACTTTGTATCCATGGTTATGGATAAATGTGTAGAGATGGAGGCTCAGTTCAAATCTTTTATTGTCGGTTATGAATCCCACAAAAGGTCTTGTATGAAAATGAATAGTTGGTCAAAGAAAACCGTAGATGAGATGAGGCTCTTGGATGAATTCCAAGAAAATGTTAAAGATGCATTTGAGACAGAAGACAGGAAGCTAAATGATCTTACCTCCTCCTTTGAAGAAAAGTTGATAGCTGGGAAGAATTCCCAGATTCAAGAAGACAGAGATCTGAATGGGAAGCTGAATTCTGTTGCTCAAAATTGGAGGAATGAAAGGGATCACCGGATTGAGGTTGAAGAGAAGTTGTTAAAGCAAGAACAAATTTTGAAAGCTCAGGAATAAAATCTTGAAGCTCAAGAAGAAAAGCTTGATGCTCAAAGTGCATGAATATTTGTTTTAGAGAAGAAAGCCTAAGAAGACCATAAAGAGTTAAAGAAGATAAAGACTATTTTCAAGGGTCTCATGTTGAAGGAAAAAAGATCCAAAATAGACAAATTCGATCTTTTGTTGAATCTTAGCCTCCTTGTTTTTGATCTTTCAAACTTAATGAAAATATTGCTTGCTCGTCTCTTTTTTTGTTGTTACTAATTTTTCATGTACTTTTTTATATTTTCCATTCCCTCGAATTCTTTTTGAAAATCAAAAAGGGGGAGAAGTAAAAAGAACCTTAACAAAGGGTGAGAAAGAAAGATAACTCTAATAGAGTTTATCTAAGGGGAGTATTCATTAAAGAATACATTCTTATTCTTAATGAAATACCATTCCATAAATCTAGAATATGATCCTTATAGTTTCAAATCCTAAGGGGGAGTTAGTCGTATTCATCAGCATCCATAAGCAAAGGGAGATAAGCCAAAATGTTTTCATTTTTTTACTTAGTCTTTCTTTTTCGTAAGGATGTTTGTGCTTTCCAAAAAGGGGTAGATTGTTGAGTCAATAAGGTTTTCCTTATGAATTTTCCATTCCTTCTTGTTTTGAAAATCACAAACACCTTATCTTTAAGGAAAATATTTTTTACCCCTACTTTTACTTTATAAGGAAAACTGCCTTTATAAGGAAAATTGATTTTATAAGGAAAATTGCTTTTATAAGGAAAACTGCTTTTATAAGGAAAATTGCTTTTATAAGGAAAACTGCTTTTATAAAGAAAATTGATTTTATAAGGAAAATTTCTTTTATAAGGAAAATCGCTTTTATAAGGAAAATTTATTTTATAAGGAAAATTTCTTTTATAAGGAAAATTGCTTTTATAAGGAAAATTGCTTTTATAAGGAATATTGGTTTTATAAGGAACATTGCTTTGATAAGGAAAACTGCTTTTATAAGGAAATTGCTTTTATAAGGAAAATTTCTTTTATATGGAAAATTCCTTTTATAAGGAAAATTGCTTTTATAAGGAAAATTTATTTTCTAAGGAAAATTAACCTTATCATATTTTCATTATATATATCCATATATTTCTTAAGTATAAGAATCGGATTCATTTCTATATTCTCGGAATCGTTTAAAACTTTGATATGAAGCATTCTGTTTTAGGCTCCGAATTCTGGAAGAGAACTGTAATGAAGTTCCACTCCGAATTCTGGATACGAACACTAATAAATTTCCACTCCGAATTCTGGATATGAACTCTAATAAAGTTCCACTCCGAATTCTGGATACGATCTATCTTGTAGTTCGACACCGAATTCTGATGGCGAATTCTGATTACGAATTCTCATTACGAATTCTAATGACGAATTCTGATTACGAATTCCCATTACGAATTCTGATGATGAATTCTGATTACGAATTCTCATTCCGAATTCTCCTATTAAATAGAATCTTATTATCTTTGCTTTATACACTCTGAATTTATTTAGACTTCGAATATTATTTTTGGTTAGACTTTGAACATTTATTTTTCTTACACTTTTATAATTTTTCTACTCTTTAATATTTTTACATACACTCCGAACCTTCACTCCAAACTTTTGAGTTAGACTTAAAACGATGTCTTAAATTCTATTACACTTGTTTTTTTATAAAAGGATGTTATCTATTCCGTTATTAACTAACCGATGGCTAAGTGACATGTGTACAGGTCCCTCCGATTTTTAAGGAAGATATGACCGTTGGAGGAGGGAGCCGACCTTGCCTATAAATAGGAGCTCATTTGAAAGAGATCAGTACAACAGGAAGAAATAATTCTTCAACATTCTTCACACATGTTGTTGAAGTGATTTCTAGAGATATAGGATCTTATTAACTCTCAGCTTCGTGCAGAAAGTTTGAACTACTTGTTCAAACATTGCCTTGTGCATATTTTCTTCGTGTGACTCTGATTGTTAGTGATCACAATCGAGGGCTTCAGGGGATAGGAAGGCAGAGGTTTCCAATAGCTTGAAGTTTAGGGCTTCCGTGCTAAGGAAGACAGAGGTTTCCGACTACCTTGAAGTTGAGGGCTTGCGGGGATAGCAAGACAGAGACTCCGATCTTTGTATCGAGGGATTACCTAGGTGTGGGTAAGACAAAAATTCTTGAAAGTATAAATCAAGGGAACTTTATCCAAGGTTGTTGGATACCCTTATCTTTGGGTTAAAATATTTATATCTTGTTACTGTTTTTGTCACAAGTTTGTTTCCACTGTGTTTTGTATATTAAGGAAAGTATAACCATATTGTACTTCCTTACTTTTGTACTCTGTTAAAGTTAGATTCTGTACGCTTTAAGATAGAATATCTTTTTGTAATCTTTTGTTAATATTAGAGGTGTTGTGAATTTTCTTAAGTTTAACTTTGATAAACTTAGCTCTTTCCATTATTTAAGGAAATCCTTGTTATTTGTAATCAACTTTAAAGGTTCTAAAGGAATTTTTTAAATTATACAATTCACCCCCCCCCCCCCTCTTGTATTGTATGAATATTTGATCCTACATTTGATATAGTTGAGTATATCATACTCACATATCATCTCACATATGATTCATTCATATTGGTCTTATAATATTTATTTTATAGTCTTTCAAATACACATACTTGAATAATTTTTAAATTTCTAGTTGGTGGTTTTGAATGATTATAAATTATTATTCATCAACATTTTTTACGAAATTTATTTTATTTTAAAAAATTTCTTATATGTTTAATCCATGTTTTATGTTTCATTTATATTGGTCTTATAGATTGTATTTTATAGTCTATCAAAGTCACGTACATGAAACAAAATCTCACATCGGAAATTTAAATTGTTCTGCGAAGGAAACGGAGAACATGAATCCCACATCGGAAATGCAGAACAATTTCAATGGCAATACCTCGTATAAAATAGTACCCTGGGTGAGGGTCTGTGTCAGAATATGGACTGCTGTAATGGAATTTATCCTGGATATTTAATAGTTGATAAATTTTTTGGAAATATCTTGTTATATATATATATATATATAAACAATAAAAATATAATAAAAATACCAAATTTAAAAAAACCGTTCAATGAAAATTAAAAATTAAATGTTTCTGTAAGATGCATGAAACCCATTCACTAATCATTAATCAAATTCGTGAAGGATTCTTTAATGGGGTTCATGCATCATTTAGTGTGCCTAATAAGAATAATCCTCATTCACACATCATCCTGAAATCAGGGATGCATGACCGGGGTTTAAGCATCTCGGGACCCATTTTTAAAAATACTACTAAACATATACTGTTTTGCAATTTTATTTTTCCAAAATTCATTTTAAAAAAATAATAAAGCTAGGGAACCATGAATAAATGGAGTTTACATGGCTTCATAGGAAGAAAGGTCAACATTATGAAATGAATTTCACATGGAAGTGAGAGGAGCTTCGAGAACTATAATGATCAGAAGCACTAGGAGATGTTTGAATGGGTTCCATGAAGAAAATATGTTTGTGTAGTTGTAGTGGGATACCCATGAACCATTTTTCATTCCTTACATCAAATTACAAAAACATCTAACATGTAACTTGATTCAGACCCTATGACAAGTCAAAAAAGACCCAAAGAAGGACATATTCTCCTTAATCACGTATGAAATCATTCATTTCATCAATGGGATCTGTTTTATAGTTCAGAAAATATATAAATAAAGGATCATTCACTATACGTTATATGTAAAAAAACTTAATGCGAACTGATATAAAATTAACTTTCAAATAACAAAAAACATCTAAATTTTAATATAATCATTAAAAAAAATATAATTTTTTAGGGGGATGGCTATTCATGGAACATTGTTTAAATGGGTCATGTTTTTCTTTTCAAGGAATCCTTCATCAATATTTAACAATATTTTCCTTAAATTTTATATATTATTTATAATATATCAATATATATATATAAACAAAATCCTATAAAACTATGAGAAATATGTGTAGAAAGATGATCAATGACAACATCACATGAAAAGAAACATTCATGAGTCCTTTTATAATTGATTAAATTATAATAAGTTAAGTGTATCCCCCATTAAGTGTTTATTTGAGATCATTTTATTTTATATGATGATGCATCACAAGACACTCAATAAATCACATAAGGATCTAATTCTATCCTCTTTCCACCCATACATACATGCATAATGAGACTTTAAACAACCTATTACTCCATCATAGTGATATGAATACATATAAAATATACAATATAGATCGACCATTTATATAAAATATACCACAGAATAGTACACATGACACCTTTATTAACCTTTATGCATGCCTCTTTATCTAATCTGAATGTCTTGATCAAACTACCCTAATGCGATATAAAACAATAGTCATGCGATCTAGGATTTTCCATTACATTTCATGGTAACCCTTCTATGAATTTTAAATTTCATGCACATGAGACTGAACATTAATTGATGTCGAGAAGATGTTTTTCATTATAGATCCCATTTACAAAAGAGTTACCAGAATGTGAGTTTCGACTAAACATGATATAATGACTTCACCAGACCTTACGGTAGCAAAATAGTTCACCTATCTATAGAAACAGTACACTTACTTGAGTATACCACCTACAATTACACATTTATAACTAAATATTACCAACACACGATATGGAAGTTACCATTATGTAAATATCACATCTACAATGAATATAATTTTCACAATTTTAATTTATAAATTTAATCATATAAATAATAATTCAAATATTTTAAAATATTAATACTCATAATCACTTGAAATCATTTTTATAATTTTTTCTCTAATATATCAGTTTTCAAATATATCATAAGTAAAATTCATAATTTATTATAATTATCAAAGTAATAATTAAATTATTCATAAAATTTATTGTTAGGATTTTATTTCTTCATATATAAACACAATATGAGTAAATATTTAATTTTTTAAAACCTCAATGGTATAATATCATTCAAAAATATATAACAAAAATTTTAAGTGTAAATTCAATATTGGGGACATTGATAACATAATATTGAATAAATATATATATTCAACTTATGTTATTTATATTATATAAAATACAATTATAGTTAATTTAATAACATTATAGATAAGATGATTATAATAAATATATATGAACATTTATTTTTATATAATTACTTCAAAATGTTAAAACCCAAAAATAAAAACATCATACCAAAATACATTTCCTTTGAAATGATTCAAAATCAATTATAATTTATTTAAACAGATATTATATTTTATCAAATTACATGATGAAAGAACATTATTTAATTTTGTTGACATTTATATGGAAATATTAAAAAAAATATCCAAACATACATATTTTACTATATAAATATTTATCAAAATTATTTTAATTAATATTATATTTTTTTTAAATTTTAATATTGATCCATATTTTAAAAACAAAATCCAATAATAATATATGAATTATTACAAATCAGGTTTGGGATATATATTTTTATTTCTAATAAACTATGTATGTATAATAAATAAAAAATTTAAGCTTCTATTATGTATGGAATGGAAAAATATTATATATTTTTTAATATAATTATATCTTTAATAAAAATGACTTCAAAAAGTGAATATTAATAAAACAAAAAAAACTTATATGTTATTGAAAATGCCTAGGTTCTAACATTTTCATAATAAAATGTTTTTTGATTATTTAAATCTAGTAAAAATTTTCAATATAGAATTAATAAAAATAGAATTGTATGAAATAAATATTAAGATGTTACATTCTCCCATATAAATAAAATATTTTCTCATAATATTTAATTTTTTCATACAATAATGAACTTATTGAAGACATAGTTATAATCATAGGTAATGATAATTATTTTCTACATTATTACTTGATGAATTTTTATGTATTAAATTAACATTTCTAATATCACGTATGTTCCATTAAAATACTCACATATATGGAAGTGTTTCTTAAATAATTCCTGATGAGATGAGAAATATGTGAAGTATATTGAGTGATATATTTTTCCTCCACATACTCATTGTTATAAAACAATTTATCCAAAAGTTAGAGAATATGAAAAAACAAAGTTACTTGATTTCATTCCATCTATAAGATGTGTTTTGATTGTGTTTTCTCCATGGATTTTTCTTATATTCTAAATAATTAATAATCAAGATAAATTTTTAATTGTAAAATAAAAAATCTATAATTAATTGATCATAAGATCCACAATATAATAAAAACTTATATCTCTTTTTTATGTCCATTCAATAATGCCACAATTATTTTTTAGTATCTAAAATTATAAAAAACAATATTTTGAATAGAATAAAGGATATTATTTTCATAACTACTTCACATACAATTTAGCTATTTGGATTTAGTGAAAAAATAACAATAATTCTCTTTGACCAGTTAACTTTTATTGTTATAAGGACTTATAACATAATATTCCATCTAATAATATTGACACATAAAATTTTATGAATATTTAAAATTATGATCATATAATAACATTTTGACCACAAATTTCATCTTTAACCTTGATCAGATACGATCTATGGAATCTCGATACCCATATATAGTGTTAAAATAAAAATCATTATATACTGACTTTCACCCTAAAATTAATTGACTAAAACATAACCATAACATATACAATATAACTAATCCTTGCCTATTCAAACTATACCCAATACCATTTTAGTTTTATATATTTATTGAATTAGTACATGTGATGTACATCTAGGCCCATAATTTTATTCCCCATAATAATGTTCACAATAATAGAATCTATCAAATTGATGCACCCGTAATACACATTAGTAGACCTAGAAATCAAGATAATATATATTACTCATCACCAGGCATTTGAAACAATTAAAACATGGGGTGAAAAAAAATTATATTAAGGGTGTTTTAGAGTATGTTGGATCTATTCATAATTCTAAAAAAAATTAAAACTTTTGAAATCATTTTATGCAATTGTTTTCATCAAACATATAATAAATTAATCATTCATAAAACCCATCTTTAAACATCAAATTACTATATCACCCAAAATGTTTCCTAATACAGTTTTATTAACCATTATAAATGAATAATCACTAATTTGAATCATTATTAGAGAAGACATGAAACTATTTTATTAAACACTTATTTTATAAAAAATTCAGCCAATGAATTTCTAATAACATCATGTATTTTTCCTAACAATTATCTTTTAGGTATAAAAAATAAATACTACAATGTTTTAAAAAATTATCCAATTTTTCATAAAATCAATACATTTTCTATAAAACATTCAAATAAAAAATATTAAATTATATTTTAATATAAATATATCAGCATTAGTAATGGAATCACCAAACTAGATAAATAGGGAAACCGATTCAGAGTAATATATATTTGTTCATTCTACAACATTATATGATTAATTAAATATATCACTTTATAATAGTAATTATCAATTACACGTCATTATTGTATAGTAAAAAATATTAACATCATCTACATTACAAAATTAATTGTAGGGATTTAATTAACCGACCCATCATATATTGTATAGATTCCCTTAATTGTTTGGGTTCAGCCCCCAAATCACTACATTATTTAATAATACCCATATATCATGACTTGATATCAAAAAATATATTATCCTAAACTTGTCCTTTATATATTAAAATCAAAAAAAAATCTAAAGAGATTCTATTTACACCATAAATATCATAAAATAATCCATAAAAATTGATTTTTAAAATCAATCCATAAAATGAAATTATAACTATAAATTATTATTACATTAGTTTGAATTTTTCTAAAATCATTTTTAATATTCATTGAAAGAATCATTATAAACATTCCAAATGTGTAGAATTACTTTAGCATTGACCTGAAATTATGATGAATTTTTTCCCAAAAAAAATAATTGTTCAATGAAAGACTAGTTTGGGCTAGAAATAAAAATCCCATTCAAAACAATAATTTAAAAATATCCCATAGGGAGGTATTTTCAAAACAAAATAATATTTTAAAAAATATTATTTAGAAAGTGAATCATATAAATAAACAATAATTTTTTAAATAGATAAAAATATCTTTTCTAATGATATGATGAATTTAAAATCCATGAAATTATGAAAAAATTATCAATTGGAATTATTATTTTAAAAAATATATAACCCATAATGAACTTTTATTTATAGAATATTTTTAGAAGAAGTAATGAAATTATTGAATATTTAAAAACAAATTATTTTAAAAAAAACCTTAATAATATTAATTAATATTATTATATGTTAATTTTAAACATAATTATTACATTTGAAAAAAATAAAGTACTCCATATAATGATTAGGATCAAATGGTTTAGACGATGAAAGATGAAAAACGTGTGAAAATGGAAAGTGGGTGCCACTCAATCATCACTTCAAAACCACTATTAGACTCCCCAAATGGAATACACTATATTTTTCTTTATATAATAAATTTTTAAGTGATATAGATATAATAATATCACTCTCATAGTAATCCCTAAAAAAATATGTCTTTCGTTGACATATGTGATTTTCATTTCAATATATTGAAGTAGTGGAAACATGTAATTAAATTATAAAAATACTAAACTATCTAATGTTGTTAATAACATAGGACATACTAGGATCATTTCCAACTCTATCTCTATGAGTTTCTATTTCATGCAAAATGATTCTATTTTGTTGTTAATACATATGTTTGGAACAACACTATAAAATTTATTCTGATAAACATTTGTCCAAAGATATCATTTACGAAAGCCACAACTAAAAAAATGGAATGTGATATTACGATATGGAATACAATGAGACCCCATAAAACATATATGTACAAATAAAACGACATAAAAATTTACTTGAGATCATGATTAGACAATAAATTCATAGTTCTATACATTTAATTATCCATTAACATTCAAATGTGAGGTTTTTAGGGAAGAAGAACTCACACTGGCATAGGGAGTAAGCTGTAAGCTATTAAATGGAATGCATACTTGTAAATACATATCAACATTGTTTCTCCCCTTACCTGATCCCCATGAGAAAAATATATATAATTATCAATGGTATATTATTTTCTAATATTGTGTATATATATATATATATTATTATAAATCATAATTTATAAAATTATAAAAAATATAGAGAAATGTGATGATGGTTGACCTATTTTTAAAAATGGAGACATTTTTATATTCTGGGCATAATTCATCAAAAAATATCTCACATTTCATTTTATGGGATCTTTGATGTAATATATAATTATATATATATATAATCTCATCATAAAATGTATGAAATATAGGGAGGAAGGAGATTGATGGTTGTGTAGTTTTAAATAGAACTCACAAGTGTGTTAATAAAATAGTATAAATAAGTGATGATTTAGGAATATCCCACATTGAATTTCATTATACATTGTCATACTTTTTTTATGATTCTGTGGAATAAAACACATTAAAAGGCTATAAGGATTATGTTTCCTCCTTTGGTTTCCCATACTAATTTTCTCTGTGAGAGGAAAAACATAGTCACCTACTTCATTCCAAATCACATGCTTCATTCATAACAAATATAAAACCTATATTTATGAAATACCTAACTATGAAACATACATATTCCACTTAGAATAAAACTAACACATCCCTATTTAACTGATCTTTACTTGATAACTAGTATGTCATTACATGAGTGAACAACACCATCATGTGATCTAGTATTTTCTTTTACATAGTTATGATACCTTTACATGATGTTCAAATAACGCTCATAATATATTTAAATTACCATTATATAGGTTAGTAGATTACCCTTAGGTAGTCTATTCAGTTTGTAGTTACACTATCTTGAGTTTTGAATAACCCTGAAAAAACATCATCATCAAACCATGGAAAAACTACTCACTGCACCTATTTATATAAAATTTATAATATTCTGTGTCTTCTTACTACCTTAACACTGAAATATTATAATCACATCTATAGGAAACATGGATATTATAATTATATAACATTACAAAAATGTTAAAGAAAATTATAACTATTAATTTTTAAAAATTTAAATCTTTTACAAATTAATTCAAATTTTATAAAATGTTTAGACTAATTATATATTAGAAAATTTATAATATAGTTCAATATTATTATATATTTATTAATATATTCCAAAACATTATATCTAAAAATTATATTAATTAATTATAATTTTGAAAATAAATATTAAATTACTATTAAAACATATATTTTGAATTATAATTATCTAGGGAAGCCTCTATTTAATATACATGAACACACCTATAATGTGAGGTATTCTAATTTTACAATTAATGAATAAATGGACTTTTTGGATTCCCTAACCTGGTTATGTTAGAACACCAGGTTTTAATTAGGTTTTTCTAGGAATGGTTGAAAAGCCAACTTGGGAATCCCCCATATATGGAATGCTTAACTCAAAACTATATTTCTTGAATAAAACACATGGTGGGATAGATGGATTGAATATTTGAGTAGAAAATGGATTTCTCTACCTATATTTACTCTATTATGGACTTTATCATATTCTTTTAACCCTGTTGACTCTATCCTTAAAAAATATGGTCTTTCACTCTATTCTAGATGTTTTTTATCATTAGTACCAATGAGATGTGGACCATCTGTTTTTATGAATTCAAATAGCATTGACTGTATAGAAGAAAATTTATTAATATTTGACATTCTTCTTCTTAATGTTAACTCAATTATTGATCATCTTATGGAATGATTCAATATGTAGATGTCTCAATATACTATGAATCCACTCAAGGTGACCATATTTGAGCACTTTTTATGGTGTCTATAATGGTTGGATCATAATGTTTCATCAATATGTGTCTTTTAGATCTTCCATAGCCATAAATTAAATCATAGTGGTTGTTCAGAATACCAACTCCCATTAGCTAGGGCATTGCAACAACATAGTACAAGAGTTTTTAGTGTTGAATTTCTAGAAGGTTTCATATAAAATCCCCTTATCCATTGGGTACCATTGAAGTTATTTGGATCTCTCTATTTCTTATTGGACTTTAATAGAATACTGATGGAGTCTATTGAGTTAATAATTTTTCATATAGCATTAGATAAATATATAGAGTGAATCGTTGAGATATCATGTATTACCTTCATGTCCCATTTTTTTAACCTATTCTTTTGATGATAAAATGCTTAATTTTATAAATGATATTGATAATGTAAGTCAGTGTGGTTGGAATAATTTATTGTATGAGTGTGAATACACCATGGTTGTGTGTTCTATTCCAAATTGAAACACTCACATTTCATTGAAGAGGGGGGATATATGAATCAAATTTCTAAACATGATCTCCTTAATGAATTACATCATCACAAATGTTTTTTACTAATCTAATTATAATTTTTATAGTCTAATAAAAATGGGATGTCATGTGGTGATAAAAACGTATTTAACACCCTCACTACAGATATGATGCATCTATTTTGTTGGGATAAATTTATAACACCCCCATTTAAATATATTTATTTTTATTTTTTAGGTAGGGGACCTGTAAAAGGTATCATTTTTTATATAAAAATTGATATTAAAATTTACATATATCAATATTTATCAACATATATAAAATAAATTTAATATTTTTAAATAATTTTATATATACTCCTTATATAATATCCCTCCAAAATGAAATGAAATGTATTTAACTGGTAAATTTTTAAATATTTTCCAATATAACTTCATATTTAATAACCATATATCTCTATATTATTTCATAGATAATTATAAAAACATGAACATAGAAAAATTACAAGTTGATTGATATAATTGATTAGAATCAAAACATACAGATTTTTATATTAATATAATTCCTTTAAAATTTCAAAACATAAAAATATAATGTTAAAACCTATGTAAAAATAATTTTAAGTGATTAAAAATCCAATATAAAGTAGTTAATGTTTTATTAATATTTAGTAAAATTTTTTTGAATGCTCATAATATAGCATTATTAAAATTCATATATAACTATCATATACATCGTACATTATTTGATAAACTATATAAATATTGAATAAAAATAAAATAATTAATATTATATTTTTAAAAATACTTATAAATATAAATATAGATTTATAGATTTATCTTTTATATATATATATATATATCCATTTATAAAATATAAAATAATACATATCATGTTATAATATTATATTTTACATTTAAATGAAATAATTTACTGTCATAATGTAAACATGTTAATTTCTATTATTTGGGGCATGATTTAAGAAAACATACAATTTTAAGACAAGTGTTAATTTAATAAAAAAAATATGTATTAATACATCATAAAATAGATATATTATTTATATTATCTGGGATATCACATTTTATTAATAAAAATATTCTAAAAATATTTTATTTCTTTATCTATTCATAACATAGTATGATTTTAAATAATATACATATATATATATTAATTCTTAGGGTGTTACAAACACTGTATGTTTCTGTAGAAATTATCTCCATTGATGTAGTAATATCAATAAAACCACATAAGATAGTGGTTGTTCAATATATTTTGTATGGTATGGAGGAGGAGAAAAGCCTATGATTTATTTTTTTTCACATGTATATGAGTTGTTAATTTTGGTAAAACATTTGGATGAAATTTTGTTTGAAATATAATTTACATGGAATCTTATAAAAAAAATCCCTATATTAAATATGTCAGGACTTTAGTTTATTTTTTATATAAATTTTGGATCAACATAACATTTAGGATCCAGAGTTCTATTCGTGATTATTGTTATTTTCTTTTTATTATTTTTTGTGTATATTATGTTTTTTTGTTTTAAATTATATCAAATGTGTTTAATCAATGTGAATGATTCCTCTAATATACAGAGATTTCATAAAGAGTTCATGATATTAAAATATAATTTAGTTTTATATTTATTTACTTGAAATAATATAAAACCAAAGAGATGAAAACATTAACCATATTTTACATCCCATGTTGATTTGGAATTTGATTTGGGATATATCACTAGCTGACTCCGAAATTTGGACTAGGTATCAGAAGATGGAATATTACAAAATACAACTAGATCTATTATTTATTTATATTATTTTTGAAGGGAGGTAAAAAATAGGTATGATCATAAAAGATCTATTGATATAATACATGTAACAATCCAATACATTTTGGGACATGAATTGAGTTTCAAAGGGATGCAGTGAATATAAATATTTTGGTTTTGTTACTAATTTAAAATTTAATTTTGGATAATTAACATGAAAGTTTAAATTTAATGAATGTTATATGGATAAATATGTATGGTGAATTGGATACAATGTATCACCATAACATTATACGATATCATAGGGGATGTTGAAAAAACCACATATTCGATGCATATTTTACAAAATCATGTTGTACTAAATATTTTTTTCATCAGTAATATGATACATTTTGAGATCTTTACTATATTTATTAATTATTTTCTTTTACAATTAAGTTTATATTAAACAGTTTCAATTGGATTTCATTATCTTTGATGAATTATTTTTAATTTATGGAATTTCTAAATAGATGATATATACACAAATAAGTCACAATGAATTATTCTAAAGGATAATATTATAATTTTCCACTCCAAAATCATCATGTTGAAAAAAATTATCATAAAATATTTCCAATAAAATAATATCCATTGAGTGTGATGTATTTTTTGAACCATCCCATTCTAGATATCGAACTCAGGTTTTCTAATGTAAAAATCATCATGTGTCCTGACAATGAAAAAATCTTTATAAAATTGTTATTATATTTATAATATTAAAAGGATTCATGTATTCCTCAAGACTCGTGATTCCTAAAAATAAAAATATTCCATTATTACAATTTTGGGTCCAAATTTTTTTTTCTGAGAATACCCATTTTAGGAAAAATTGTTATCTAATTATCCATTTTAGGATTTTAAAACAACATCCTTTCATTGGTTATACCCTAATAGGTTTAATATTTTTATGGAATAATACTTATAATGTTTTTATTAATTAAATTTTATACTTATGGAATATAAAAATTGTTTCACAAAGATAATGAATTTTTCAATGAAAATCTAACTATTGACACATTGAAATATATAAAATTTGTGCTAGGTATACACCTTAAAAACAAATAAAAGGTATTATTATTATCAATAACATCTTTTACTGATGAGTTGGATAAAATATTATTGTAGAAAAGAATGAAACTATCTTTTTTATGGATGGAGAATTGTATTGCTATAATGGAGGTGATTATAAAATTTTATAGATAAAAAGTTTTTTTGGTGAGTTTATATTGGGAAGAGGTTACTTTTTAGTATTTCATTATCAATATTAATTATCCCTACAGATGGTGATTTTACCTCTCATATTTCACCAATGTATAAAGAAGAGGAATTATAGGAAATTATATTAGGAGTCTAATAATGATTGTATTTTTTTCTTAAGAATCATATGAAAATGTTCTAATATATAAAATCTATAAAAAGTAAGGGTGTGGATGCATTCATTCCAAAGAGATATAATATAAAGTCTAATTCCTCTATGGATGTATTTTAACATATTTTGATTCATATAAGTAGAAATGACTCTTATCATTTGTAATTTCAATTAAAGATTTCTCTATAGTATAGTAGGAGATCACTATTTATTCTTAAATATGGAATTTTATCTACTAAAGAAAACCACATGGAATTTTATTCTAGACCTTCAGTGTATAAAGTAATTGTAGTAGTTATATTATATATTAATATTTTGTCATTTTATACATGTTACTATCACTAATTTATCTCTAATAAAATTATGTATCTATTAAATAAATAGTCTGAGCTGATGTTGTAAGCGATGGATTTATGAAATTGCACAGTGAATAATAATTCAAGTGCTTTCCTATCCCATCATTGATGATATCAAACTTTAATATTGAGCTAGCATGATATTTTCTTATACTCCACATTTAACTCTTTAACAACATCAATATAATGGATAAATTTATTAATTTTAATTCCCATGTTGAATTATATCACCAATGGGTGGTCTTCATATCCTTTAATTATAATAATCATTTATCTTAGGGTTAATTGGATCCTAAATCAAGTATGTATGGACCTATTCTTACAGAAAACATAGAGTTATTATACTAGTTATCTTCATTTCTTGCGGAAGATAATTATGGTAACATATAAAATTAAAATCCACCTATAGTGAGTAATTTTTATAATGATATAAATTTTATTTCTGTAGATTTACTCCAACATTGGGTAAAAAGTTTCTATTTTTAGTTTCAATGAGATGTTACCTATATCAATATATTTATTTCTTATGTTTCATGTTTTGTGAAAATTATTTTATGATATATCATTATGATTTGGATATTAAAGGTTTTATTCAAAATATTGTTTTATTGAGTGAATCCCAATTATTATTTTTAGTGAATATAAAGGGCCAATATTCTATAATGCTGAATATAGAAGACAACTATAGTGACCATGGAAACTAAATGCATAGTATATCATATTGATGATATAGTTGTACTATTTAAATATGATATATGTTTTCTTTTTCTTTATCTAATGCCTAGGTATCATCATCCTCATGTAAAGGATTATAGTATAAAAAATTTCAATTTCTAAAGTAGTTATGGTAACTATGACTATATTTTGATTAAATTTTTTCAATAAATTTTCTTTATATTGTTTATGGATATTTATATTGATATATTTCACCAATAAATTGAATAATTTATTAATGTTTATTTTAAACAAATATATGATTACATAAAGTCATAAAAATAAAAATTTCTTATAGTTAAGTCTAGAAATTATTTATTATTACACCAAATTGTAATTATTTTCAATGTACCACAACTAAATTTAAGAAAATATAATATTTGGACATGTTTTTTTTAATATTTCAAGTTCAATATTCCAATAATGTTAAAAACATTATTTCATTGGAGGTTATAAAAAGTATCATTATGATAAAGTTGTTATTTGGATTAGCGGGATCAATGGTTTTTAAAGGACCATTCAAAGAAAAAATCAACTTTGAAGACTCTCACATTCAACTGAGTTATGTTTATATAGGTCCATAAATTCTAAACAACAGCTACATAATAAACATGAATGTTGAATTTAGAACTATTTTTAATTTTTTCAGTCATCTGTATCGATATGAGTTTTTTGTGCTATTTTTATCTTCGTTTTTGTGTGTATTCTCAAAAACAATTTTTTTGATGAAATACACTTTTAGTGCATATAATTATTAAATTGTTGGTATTTATGCTACAAATAATATTTTATAATAATGTAAATTTATTTAATATTATTATAATTATAATGGGATAAATTTTACCTTCTGTTAAGCTATCTTTTTAGTGGTTTAATTATATTCCATGATGCACTAAATAAATGTAAAAAAAATATGACTATGAGATTCAACAATATTCATGAAAATATTGAATGTTAAACTTATGGAATCTCAATAAATTACAAAAAAATCATTAAATAATGAGTGAATTTATGAAATATTGTTAGTGAGTAGAATATCTAATAATCAAAAATGATATACTCTATTAAATTTTAGAAATATTACGAGTTCTCATATATTGTATAAGATTCACTATAGTGAAGCCTATGAAAAATGAAAATGTCACGAGCTGAATCTGATCGCCGCCAAAACCAGCACCAAACCTAGCCCGTGACATGACCCGAAGGGTGTTCCCTATCCCCACTGGCTGGCACAAGTGCCCGGGTATCAAACAAATCTGGTTTGGGAATGATTTACCTAAGTATGAAATCATAAATCATAAAAAAACAATCAATTATTAGAATCTGAAATCTTCATGCTAAACAATTCTTAACAAAACCAGATCTGAATACATGTGTTTAAATACAATACAAGTGGTCTAAAAACAAATAATGAAAACATAAAGACATCTCCATGGACTCCACACGACAAGGGGGTCATCACCCACAAGCCTTCTCCGCAACTCCGCCCCGACGATGGGGACTAACACCCTGAATCGCCATCACCCTTAGCCTTCCCTTTACCTGAGTCAAGCATAAGCCAGTATACTTAAAACCAAGGGTTTCAAGTAGGGTGTGAGACTAAACCCAATAGTATACCACCAGATGATTCCAAAGAGCATGCAATACAATGTGAACAAAACAAGCAATTTTAATACACAACGTAAAACAGTGTTAAAATTCAAAGAAATGCAACTTTCAAATGAAAAAAGTTTTCAATCCGAGAATTTCAGAATGATATAACATTAAATATACATGTGAGAAACTTTAATTTACTTCCTAAAACACCCCACAACAAGGGTAAATACCACAAATCCAATGATCATCAAAATCGGGAACACCCCTAAGCACTAGGTTGTCTCGGGCCCTATGTACCTCGTACCTCAGTGTATAGTAACCATAGAAAAATATGTTCTCATGCACGAGCCACAAGTAAGGAAATACTCATAACCTATTGGTACCCAATCATCATCCACAAAGTTTATCTAGATTTTTCGTTATGAAAATGCTAAGTGGAACAGGGATAAAACACATCTGATCGACTAGTCGTACTAGTACAAATCCGCCCCACCTAGGTACCTGGGATTCCCCTTTTGTGCTCAAACAATTTCAGCAAACAACACACATACTTTTGCATATAAAATATCACTACTGGTCACAAACAAATATTACAGTAGCTACAAACATTTTATACCATTTAAAACACATAATACAATAATTTTATTTTCAATAAAACAACCTCTCAAAACATCACATTGTTTTCACCCAAAGCTCTTTAAGATATCCACTTTGCACACTATGTGAACACTTAAAAGTCATTAAAAAAAATTTCAGTTCAATACCCTTTAATGAAACCAACAATTCAGTTATGGGACAGGCCAATGTGAACCAAGAAGTTATATCTTTTAAAAACCACCATTTTCACACAAACATGGCACTTAAAGCCCATTTTCTTCCCAAAACACCATTTAAACAAACTTTCACAGCAAAAAAAAATAAACATTCCAAACATGATTTTTAGTCCTAATAAAGTTCAATAAAATCAACAAAGTAATTATAGGTCAGCCCAAAATGATCCAATAAAATATTTGAATGAAAACCCCCCAATTTCACCAAAAATTGGAACTTAAAATTCATTTTCATTATAAATGGAACTAAAACCAATTTTTACAAAAACTTTAAAGTGAAATAAACATTAAGGTATGATGAACAAAGCAAGATAATTCACAAAAACTTCACACACAATGGAATCACCTACCCAAGTAACAAAAACCCTTGAATCTCCATGTGAAAATCAAATCGCACCCCCGCCGCACCAAGAGAGACCTAGATCAAACCTAAAACCACAAAAATTGGCCAAGAAAGCCCAATTTTAAACCCTAGGTTCGAAAACCTAGTTTCTGGACATTATGAAACTCAATGATAACCAAATAAACCCACGAACAATGAATGAATCCCAAAGTAGTTTGGAAGTGGAAAGAAAAGGGATCATTTACTTGAAGTATCTTTAAGTAATCACTCCAAAACAACAGTAGATGAAATTTAAAATATCCAAAATTTAGGTTTTGTTCGAACAAGATATATTAGGTAAATTAGGAACTAGAATGGAGGAAAAATCTTGAGAATTGAGAGATTTATGAAGGAAATACTTTACCTCTTAAAATCTGGGCGATTTGAGGAAGCCTATGAAGATCGGAACCAAATCCCGATTAACCAGAGCTCCAAAGAGGGGGGGAGTGTTCAGACGCACGGATGGGTTAATTGGGCTTGGGTGAGACTTTTAATCACCAAAAAACCCAAAAATTGAATATGTTATAACATAATCAAAATTTATTTTTAAAACAGGAATTGGGCTTTCGGGCAGACCCAACCACTTAGATAAAAACCCAAATAAACCCTGGTTATGGATTTCTAAAATCTCCAAATTACCTTGGTAGTGTTAATTGGTTAGGGGAGTTCAAGTATTAATTTCAATGGATGAAACATGTTGAAAAATGAAAAATTTATAAAAGATACAAAATTTATTTTTTAATCTGGAATTAGGCTCACGGTTTGGCCCAATTCATAAATACTCATCTATTCCTCCCTAAAACCTAGGGAAACCCCCAAAACAAAGCAAGGATGTAAATTAAATAAAAAATGCCATTAAAATATGTCTTGTATGTGACAATTCTCCCCACCATAAATAATTCCGCCCCCGTAATGCAACAACAAGACCAGATGTAAAAGCAAAGCCCAAACGATAGACCAAGACAGACTTCCTTGCCACGTTTTCACCCGCTTCAAAAAGGACGAACATCTCCAGGTGATCAAACAAAGGAAGATAATACTCTCACCAACCAAAAATAACCCCACTTACTTAAAATTATGAAACACATTCAAAACACATCACAAAACAAAACACCTCAAACACTACAAGACGACGCTCAAGCAATCCAATTGAAACGAACAACAAACTTGAATAACGATACCACAACATTACGTAAACAAAACCATTGGGTGTTCTCCAACCCCAAATTTAACAAAGTAACAAATTTTTGGATAGATAGACTTGAACGATACTACCTATTACCTAGAATACACCAAGGAGAAAACTGAGTCACTAGTACCGGGTGACCCAATCTGGATATCCCACCACTAGGGACAACACAATTTCTAAGACAGAATAAGGATAACAATTGGGGAAGGAACGAATGATCTCCCCAACATAAGGGTTAAACTAACACTATTCCTTTTCCAAGAGAACATACATGATACCCATGATGGGTATCCCCACCATAATAATGAACACAACTTTCCTTAAAACAAAATCAAGACACTAACAGGGGGCCTCAAACGGACTTCCCCGCATTAGGGGTAGATTAATATCAGAATTCATCCAATGAAACATACCTGAGACCCATTGTGGGTATACCCAAAACAAAACCCAAACATATTAACTAACTATTATGTGATAACAACAACAAAACAATAGAATTTTAAGGATCTTGTGTGGCTGCATGGTTGGTGCACATGGTTTGGGAAACCGTGAGTTAACTATACAGATCATTCTGTCCAAAGAGGAAACTTCACACAGTTTCCCTGGCCAATGATCATGGACATGTGGAGACCATGCGGTAGCTACTGTCTCTTATCACACTGTCCCATGGGTTGGCACATGGTTACTTCTAACTGTGCACAAACTAGGCACTTCAACCTGCTTAACCCAAATTTTAAACTTTTCTCCAAAAACACAGGGTAACCCAAAGGGGAAAAAAATCAACTCAGTGTATGACATGGGAAGAAGGTACTCACACCTCTTTCCACCAAATGTGAGAAATTGGAACAAGATGATGACACTAGAGGTTTAAACTATTATTATCTTTCATATTGAGGATATGACCTTGACCAAAAGTGTGAACGACTCTAGGATTTCCCCTAACTACGCACCAGCTTCTCTTCGGGGCCTATGGATGGAGCTCAATGGATTAAAGCATCATAGGCCTCACAGTTAGGATTTGGAAACCCCTAAACTGAACATCTTCTTCCAGTGCCAAAAAAATTATACTGTAATCTCATATGGTCTCATTGAGACATGAAACACTTCAAACCAACTTTTCCCAAACCCATCATTTTACCAAAACAAGAACTTAGAGGATGTACACACATCGCCCGTTTTTTTATTCGTATGCAAAACAACGGAATGAAAGGACATATAGAAACACATTCCTCTAGAACATAGGATTTAGAATTTCTTATAGGGAGACACACATCCAACAAAATATTTACTCTTTTAAGATTGCACAATCTTCACCCTTATAGTCAAATGAACACATGACATCGAATGGCGTCACCGAACATGACCATTGTGGATAAAATAAAACACAAGGAGAGGGACCTTTTACTAAGTCCCAAACATCACATGATTCCATCAAGTTTCCATAATAGCCACTAATGTCCAGATCTTGCACACTGGTGGCCTAACATGATCTCTTGCTTCAATGAGACTAACGAAAGACCCAGAGGCCCTTTAAGACATCATTCTATATTGACAACCCTGAAATTCTTTAACCTTCGAAAACATAGGAAACATAAGAAACTAAGGTCTATTTCAACCTCCAACAAACACTCTCCCACTATAGGGGGATCCACATAATTGAAAAAGAAGAGGAGTAAAATCAATCTCCAAACCTCAAGAATAATGTCTTTATGTTGATCAACTGGAGGATCATCCAACGGTGAATCACCATAGTCCAAACATGAATCATATATTAACACTTTTTGGGGGCATACCCTAGCCTATAGGAAAACCCAAGGACCCAACCAATATGGTCATTTGGTCACAACAGACCACAAACCTGAACCGAACACATGAGGGGAGTCACCACATTGGCCTCCCAAACTTTTCCTCAAAAGAGACCACTGACCAACACTTCATTCCAACTTATCAATGAAACACAAACCCAAAACATCGTTCAAACAAGGGGGGTTATTGAACTCGAAACATCCCAAAATAATAATCCCGAAAACACATAATCCATACTTCCCAACCATACATTATCAAAACACAATAGTTTCCTTTAAAAACATTATTAAAAAAACAGTGTTGGTAGGTTGTGCATTTACCGATGGTATCGCATGAGCCTCACACATGCATGTTTACATGCCACACTGAGAACCCACCTTATATCCATCCATATTCCCAAATAAACCTATGCATGTGGTCACCCTTGAGAATACCAAATACCAAAAATCAAACCTTTACTCTTTTTAAAATCAAACTTTTAACCACAATTTTCCTTTCTCAAAAACACTAACCATAATATCAAAACCCAATTTTTCATCTCACAAACCAATTTAGAAAAGAATGCATAATTCAATAAAAGAACATATTCATGCCTTTCAAAATTGTTTCAAAACATTTCAACCCATTTCAAAACACTTCTAATTTCAGGAAAAACACCATTTCATAAATCTCCATTTAATTAAGAACTCAACTCTTCTCCTTTCAAGACAAGGTTCTAAAAGTTCATAATTTTTTTTTCAAATGTTCAGTAGTCACCATACCAAAAATCCATATTCAACCCCCGCACAAAAATTCTAGAACACTTAATTCAATCCAAAACACTTTTCCACGGTAAAAAAAATTCCACTAGAAACATATTTTCAAAACCCCAATTAACATAGTTCATACTTTCAAAAGAGGTGTAAACATATAATTAACCCTTTTGAAATAATTTTGAAATTTCATTTATAGACTTTAAAAAAACCATTTTCACTTTACTAGAAAATAACATCACAAAAATTCACACTCCTTAAAGTGAAGTCATTTTTTTCTTAAAAAAAACCATGTTTCCATGATTCCAAAACAAAGAGACACAAGACAATGTGAGAGAAAACTAGTTTTGGTGGGTGACTTGGACATATGGTTTGCAGCCATATTCCAATCACTTCACCATCACAGAGAGTATTCTTGGGAAATATCCACGGCTCCCCATGGCTTTCCAGGCCCTGCGAGCCCACTGAGATTATTCTCCCAACTCTTTTTTCATTTCCCATAGCCATCATTAAACCAAGAAAACCAAAGGACTCAGATAAATCCATACTTCCCATGGTGACTTGAATCCCGTCATGAGGAGTGCTGGCCAGGCACACTACCCATGACTGAAATTTCATGTCCCGAAAATCCTAGCTCCAGACTATGCTGACTCTTCCACAAATAACATGACCCAAGGAGCCAACCTCCTTTAATACCATTTTGTCACGAACCGAATCTGGTCGCCGCCAAAACCGGCACCAAACCCAGCCTGTTACATGACCCAAAGGGTGTTACATATCCCCACGTGCTGGCACATGTGCCCGAGTATCAAACAAATCTGGTTTGGGAATGATTTACCTGAGTATGAAATCATAAATCATAAAAAAAACAATCAATTATTAGAATCTGAAATTTTCATACTAAACAATTCTTAACATAACCAGAAATTAATAAATATGTTTAAAGACACTAAAAGTGGTCTAAAAACAAATAATTACATCCTAAATACATCCCCATGGACTCCACACGATAAGGGGGTCATCACTCACAAGCCTTCTCCGCAACTCTGCCCCAACGATGGGGACTAACACCCTGAACCACCATCACCCTTAGCCTTCCCTTTACCTGAGTCAACCATAAGTAGGTCTACTTACACCAAAGGGGTTTAATTAGGGTGTGAGCCTAATCCCAGTAGGATAACACCATATGATTCCAAAGAGCATGCAATACAATGTGAACAAAACAAGCAATTTTAATACACAACGTGAAACAGTGTTAAAATTCAAAGAAATGCAACTTTCAAATGAAAACAGTTTTCAATCCGAGAATTTCAGAATGTTATCACATTAAATATACATGTGAGATACTGTAATGTACTTCCAAAAACACCCCACAACAAGGGTAAATACCACAAATCCAATGAGCATCAAAATCGGGAACACCCCTAAGCACTAGGTTGTCTCGGGCCCTATGTACCTCGTACCTCAGTGTAGAGTAACCATAGAAAAATCTGTTCTCATGCACAAGCCACTAGTAGAGAACATACCCATAACCTAGTGGTCCCCATTCATCATCCACATAGTTTAGTTAGAGTTATCGTTATCCAAATGCTAAGTGGAACAGGGACAAAACCCATCTGATCCACTAGTCGTACTAGTACAAATCTGCCCCACCGAGGTACCCAGGCTTCCCCTTTTGTGCTCAAACAATTTCAGAAAACAAAACACATCCATTTTCATATAAAATATCACTACTGTTCACAAACAAATAGTACAGTAGCTACACACATTTTATACCATTTAAAACACACAATAAAATAATTTTATTTTCAACAAAACAACCTCTCAAAAAGTCACATTGTTTTGCACCCAAAGCTCTTTAAGATATCCACATTGCACACTATGTGAACACTTGTAAGTCATTAAAACAAAATTTCAGTTCAATACCCTTTAATGAAATCAAAAATTCAGTTATGGGGCAGCCCAATGTGAACCAAGAAGTTATATCTTATAAAAACCACCATTTTCACACAAACAAGGCACTTAAAGCCCATTTTCTTCCCAAACGCCATTTAAACAAACTTTAACAACAACAAAAAGAATAAAAATTCAAAACATAATTATTAGTTCTAATAAAGTTCAATAAAATCAACTAAGTAATTATAGGTTAGCCCAAAATGAACCAATAAAATATTTGAATGAAAAAACCCCAATTTCACCAAAAATTGGAACTTAAAATTTATTTGCATTATAAATGCAACTAAAACCAATTTTTACAGAAACATTCAAGTGAAATAAACATTAAGGTACCATGAAAACATCAAGCTAATTCACAAAAATTTCACACACAATGGAATCACCTACCAAAGTAACAAAAACCCTTGAATCTCCATGCGAAAATAAAATCGCACCCCCACCGCACCAAGACGTAGATCAAACCAAAAACCACAAAAATTTGCCAAAAATCCCAATGATAAACCCTAGGTTTGAAAACCTAGTTTCTGGACATTATTAAACTCCATGATAACCAAATAAATCCTAAGAACAATGAATGAAACCTAAAGTAGTTTGGAAGTGGAAAGAAAAGGGCTCATTTACTTGAAGTATCTTGAAGTAATCACTCCAAAACACTAGTAGATGAAATTTAAAAGAGCCCAAATTTAGGGTTCATTCGAAAAAGATATATTAGGTGAATTAGGAACTGTAAAGGAGGAAAAATATTGAGAATTGATAGTGTTATGAAAGAAATACTTTACCTCTTTAAATATGGGTGATTTGAGGAAGCCAATGAATAACGGCACCGAATCGTGATTAACCAGAACTCCAAAGTGTGGGGAGAGAGTTCCGACGCGCGTCATGGTTAATTGGGCTTGGGTGAGACTTGGAATCACCGAAAAAGACAAAAAATTGAATATGTTAACATAATCAAAATTTATTTTTAAAATAGGAATTGGGCTTTCGGGCAGGCCCAACCCCTTAGATAAAAACCCAAATAAACCATGGTTATGGATTTCTAAAAGCTCTAAATTTTATTTGTGGTGTTAATAGGTTAGGGAAGTTCAAGTATGAATTTGAATGGATGAAAAATGTAGAAAAATGAAAAAATTTATAAAAGATACAATATTTATTTCTTAATCTGGAATTGGGCTCACGGTTTGGCCCAATTCATGAATACTCATCTATTCCTCCCTAAAACCTAGGGAAACAACCAAAACAAAGCAAGGATGTAAATTAAATGAAAAATACCTTTAAAATATGTCTTTTATGTGACAGAAAATGTTTAGAAACATAATGTATGTGTATGAGTAACAAGGGTATACTAGTATTGAAATAAGGATTTGTATTTAATAGAAGCAGTAAAATATACAATTCATTTTTTGGAACTGATGAGAAATTTAGCTATGTCCACATGTCTATTAATGTAGATAATTTTGGTTCAAATGTTTCAATCATGTAACACCATTATAATAATAAGTTTCGGCTTTCCCATGTGTAATGGTCATCATCTAGAGGATGGAATAGTCGGTTTATAAGTAACATCATGTTCCCTAGAAATGACTTATACATAATATAGGAACTCTTATAAGTAAACGTAAAACCCCAAAACACAAGGGTAATATATTTTTTAAATCATTTGTACCCATGATTTCTCAATATCATAAGAGTATATGTATTTAGAACATATATATTCAGATAGATAGGGAAATAATAATTCTAGAACATGTTTTTAGGCTTTATATAATATCAAATCTCATTTATTGGGTTTGGAAAAGTAAAAAAATAGTACTCCAACCATTCACTATAGAATCCATCCTATTACAAAATAAAAGTTCATTGGAAGAAAATTAAGTTGACAAGACTTATAATATTTGTTATTTTATGAAATTAAAAACCTCATCCACGACACATTAAGATGATATTTAGTGTGGGTTCTTAGTAAATACTGCTAAGAGGAGGAAAAATATTGCTCCATGAGTTTTGTAAATAATATTTCTCATCTCCAATTGTATCCATTTAAACAATTACATTTATTCTACGGATTAATTATTTTTTCTTCTGTAATAAATTTTAGTTATTAATGTTAATGTGGTGTTTTATTCATTAAATTCAAAATCATCCTATATTACCTAATTTCAATTATAACTCAATCCCTAAGATGTACTGATGATCACACACATTATGATGGTGAAGTAATGAAACATTGTGGGTCATATAACAGGAATCTAAGGGTTGATCTTGAATCTATGAATATTAATTCTCAGAATATATACATGATTCTATTAGGGATGAAAATGTATATTTAAGAGGTGATGACCTTCAGTACATTTTACATCATCAATGATCAATTGTTCCTTTACATGAAATTAAATGACTTCCACCAATTTAATTTCCCTTCATAATAGTTTATGTGAGGTTTTATGAGGATTAATAGTGAATGATTTCTTCTGGGTTCTTGATTTAGTACATATCTATAGTTTAAGAGAGTTTATTCCCATATAACATGGAGATAAAACGTGTTACTATAATGATTTAGGGTCCTTTAGAATATTAGTATTCTTATACATATGAAAATATTGGTGGATAGGTAGATGAACTTTAACGAGAATTATAAATAAGTTAATTGTTTCTAAAATTTATAAAAATAATAATAGAGCTAACTAAAATTCACCCTAGAATAAAAAATCATAATGAAAATATTTTTTTGGGTTTTTTCATTCATTTTGTTAAATTCCTTAAAATATATAAATAATAAATACATTTCATTAATATTTTACATTTTAAAAATAAATAAAAAATCATTAGAGTTAGAGTGTATTATGATTTTAACTCAACCCCTCAAGAGATAATACATTTCTTAGTTATAGTGGACTATGTCCTAGGTTACAACAGTTCATTGGTAATTATATCATGAAAACCTCACATTGATTTGACACTATTTCTTGGGGGCTGTGTTGAAAACTTATTATTTAAAAAAATATATTTTAATTATTATTATTTTTTATTTATTCATTTATTTTCATCCAGCATTGATAAAAAAAATTCAATATTATATTAATAATATAATGTATTATTTTTATAATTAAAATTTTAAATAATATTATAAGATTTAATAAAACAATTCAAAAATTATTTAAAAAATTATTTATATAATAATTATTCTATTTAAATGTAATTGGGGAAAAATATATCACCAAGAGTGAGATGATAGAGATAATGGATGGGTTGGATGTGAACAAAAAATCCCACCAAGATTAGATTAGAGAAAAAATATGATGTTGGAATGAAATCAAATGATTTTTGATGAAGTATAAATAAATGTAAATAATGAAAAATGGGAAAACACTGCATGGAATATAACATTTGAAATACAATATGAGAAACAAGAAACTAACCATTCCATCATTAAGGTCATTTATAGAGTACAATAAATCATTGATAAATTCATAGATTAAATATTTCAAGAAGAAATGAAATGACTCCTCATTATTTAAACATTAAAAACATTCTAAATTTTTTGAATATAATGAAGCACATAGAGGATATTATATTTGTGGTGATTTTATTTGAATGAAAACTAGATCACCCACTGCTAACCTCATCATGTGTGTTTCTATCAGTAATGCATAGATAAAATAAATAACAATTATTTAATGGAATGAGATTACAATATTATGAAATAATATTCTACAATTATCGATGTTTATTAAAATTTGATATATATTGCATTCAAATTTCACATTCAATGAAATTGATACTAGAAATAGATGAAGAAGATAAACCAAAAAATTATTCATTTCATTTTGATGAAATAATTGACGATCCCCATCATACATGGTTTATTTAATGATTTTCACATATCATTACATGATCACCAAGTGTTTCAAAAACAAACATATGAATGATCTGATCAAACCATTAAATAATTTCCTTTTCTATATATATATATTACATATTAATCATCATAGTTTTAAAATGATAGAATAGTTATAATTAATTTTTACTATGATAGAAGATAAAGAGGATGTGGAAGATGGTACTATGAATTATGTAGTGAAATAAGAAGAGATTCTACTTCCAAACAATTAAAATAGTGTTGTAGACACTCTATCAGAATTTGTACAAAAATAATAAATTGACGTATATTGGTAGAAATTAGATGTACTCTGAAAACATCTCATTTTTTAGCCCATTCTTAAATACTCTAAAGAATAAATAGAGTGTAACTAATGTTGAAAGTAGCAGAACCATAAATAATTTATATTACTCCAATATATTTTATACATTTTAATAACTGAATATTAGTTGTGGATATAAAGAAACATATATAAAACATGTTTATTTCATTGGTTTTGGAAAAAAATACTCTATAGACAGCACTTATATACACAATTTTGAATTTACTATAGCTATTAGTTTTGGGGCCAAGTCAGTAGTGATTAATTTATTAAACCATGGTTACAGGCATGGGCTATATAAATTTTTTATTAAATTTATGGCTATATGCCTCCCATGAATTAATAAGTATATATATTTCACAATATAATTTTGAAAAAAGACCTACAACCATGGTTTTCTTAAACAATGGATATGGTATCCTTGTGAAACAAAGTGAGTAATGTTTCCCCTGACATAATGATCGTGAAAACTTATAAAAATGGTTTTTCTAACTATTAAAGAAGATTATTTATATATATTTATTTATTTATTTATTTATATTAAAAATATACATATTAGTACACAATAGGTTTTGTAGTCTAGTGGTCAAGTATTTTGTGTGTGAAAGTGGAGGTACATGGATTAAATCTAGTGGGACACAGTTTGGCTATGGAAAAAGATAAAAACCATAGAAAAAACATATAAGAATTATTTTACAATGTGGAATGATACTTATTACCACTTTGTAAAATCGTGGCCATAACCCTTTAAACCATGGATATATCTCTCTCTATATTTCCCCACCAATAGGATCCATAACAAGATGGAATATGGTTATAGCTTATAGACACTGTTTTTTTTCTATTATAACAATGGGTTTTGACCATGGATATATGTCAACTTTCTTATTGTGTGAAGTGAATTATAAATGGGGACCACTATATTGAATTAAAGACTATTAAAAATATAAAAAATGAGAATTTTTAAGTTTTATAAATAAGATATTTCCACCATCAATTCAAGGATGACTACAAGGCTATCCGGAAACATATAGTAGTTATAAACCCCATTTTAAGAGGTATAACCAAAGGCCATTTCATTTAATCTAATTTGTATTTTTGAAAAACTCTAATTTTTTTAATAAAATAATCAAAACATTTATTGTTGGATTCTATATTGGTAATGTGATTAAAATTTCACAATATATTTCTTGGGATAATTTTTTTTTTAAAATATACAAGGAATATTACCCTTGTCATTTGTTTTAGACATATATTTTTATATGTCGTAATTTCATTGAAATTAGCATTTTTGCAATAATTGGGTGTATTTTTGTCAAAATATATGTATAGATAACCTATTTGTATAGGTTTTATATATATGTGTGTTTTTATTAAATTTTTCATTTTTGTTTCCCCCTTTACTAAATTAAATAAAACTATGTTTTTACTCTCCTCGCTATAAAATAAATAATACTCACTAGATACATAAAACTCTTATTCATGAAATATTAATAAAAAATTTAATATAATAGAATTTAATATTATCAGACTTTAGATATTTGGTAATTTAAAATTTTAACTTAATTCATGTTAACACTGAAGTAGTGAAAGAAAAATACTCTAGCAAGAAAGTCAAAAACGTTGATATAATTCATTGAAATAGGCATAAAACGTGTTATTAGAAATGGATATAATATTCAAATAAAATTTTCCACCATTCCTATTAATAATAAAGAAATTTATTTATAAATTGAATAAATTATAATTACATATATTCATATTAAAAAACTAATGAAATACTATATTTCTTAATTCCCATAAAATTAATAGTTTAAATGAGTGGAATATTGTACCAATATAAAAAAGGGGAAAATTAAATTTCATGAATTTCATTTAGGTAGAATAATGGATGTGGAAAATGGATAAGTGTTGTAAGGCTTCTAGGAATAATTGTTAAATGTAGTTGTTAATTTTTTTTAATGCATGACCACATACTTTGTTTAGAATACACTTTAAATAAAATTAAATTGAAGTTACAAAGTTGTAATGTTATGAGTTTCACAATGATCGACTTGAAACTAAGTATATAAATGAGTTCAAAATTCTTCTTCTTGTTTGATATCACATGATATCACAACCCAATTTCAAAGGACATCTTCTAGATAATTGACGAACTAATATAAATGAGTGATTATAATGTCATTGAATGAAGGAATATATACACATATGATCTTTCATAATGTCAGCTATAATGAATGGTACAATGATACATATTTAATGGTCCAAATAATTATGTTAGAATAATATTCCAAAAAAACAATATGTCCATATTATTTGATAAGAATTCTCGACCACATTAATGACACAAATAATCACAGCTTCGAAGGATGAGTCACCACCACAATGACTATAAAGGAAACCTATAAAATCATCAACATGACATCTATAAACATCCCCAAAACCTAAAAGTCCCATGATCCATATCAATAAACCATTGATATTAATTTTATTACATATTTAAGTGGGATAATTTTAGAAAAAATAAAAAAATAGGAGTTGTTAGAGGCATACCTTCAACACCAAGATGCTTCAAGATAGAAATGTCATGAAATCAGTTTCTACGGTTCCCTCCTTCTATAGTTTTATCTTCTATATTATATGGAAACATTAGGTAACGTGTAGCATATATATTTAGAATATCCTAATAATGGATCATACCATTAAAAACATGATTAATTATAAAATTCACATTAATACCAATAATAAAATTTATATTATGGAGTTGGGTATATAGTGGAAGAATAGTAATTTTTTGAGGATCTATTGAGTTGTAGTAGCTTAAGTATTCTATGATTAAAACAATTTGAATAGATATTTCTTCATGATTATGGCAGGGAAGAAGATAAAAAATAAATTATTGATGTTTTCCCTATACTGATGTAAATGAAAAAATATAGAGCCTATAGAAATACCAAGAGAATTCAATAAGAAGTCAATATTGAAATTCCCATGTGCCAAACTCAATACAGTATGAACATAATTGGATTGGTCAATTCATTATGATAATATAATTTCTAAATTAAATGAGTAGTGGGGAAGAATGTGATGTTGTGAACGAAGATAATTTTGATCAACCTATTATTCTATAATAAACACAAGACCAAAATAACATAATTCAATTACATACCACATTATTGAACTCGTTTGCTAAATTTATAAGAGGAACCTTTAACTAATTCCCTATTTATATATTCAAATTCATTTTTGAAACTACATATTAAATATATTATTCCATAATATTATCTATCTAATATTGAATCAATATGTTCAGGGATAAATCTAAATAATAAATCCATCTACACTATGAAGATATGTAGGAAAAGGGGGGCTTAAATGCTAGAAAAATAATTTTTTAAATGGGGAAAATATAAAATAGAATATTTCATTATAATTTTTATTAATGGAATCCAATATCCCCATATTTATCATTACTGATTCCCCACTTGAAAATTTATTTCACTTATTCATTAATGTTGCGAAAAGTTTTTATTCCTAGACCCAAAAAATAAGGATCTTATATATGTTTATACACAATATCATAATTAACTTAATTTTAAATATGATTCCACTCCATAAATTGTTATATTGGATTATATTTTTTTCTTAATAAATGTATAAGCCTATATATAAACCATTAAAGAAAAAATAATTTTGGGATGATTACATATTTAACCAAAAAAAACTTATCACTGAAGATTGGGATTTACCTCCCCATGAGTCAGGTTATTTTCAGATTTTGAAAAAAAATATTTATGAATATATATTCTTGATACCTTCCAAAAAACTTGGGGACACCAAGAAAAGTTAGGGGAAGGAATATTTCATTAATTCACAACACCTTGATAATATATATTTTCCTAGCTGTAAAAATATTCCTTCAACAATAGAGAAAAAATATATTATTTTAATTAAACTTATAACCTGAAAAACATTAATAATGCATGAGAGTATATTTATTACATATGATATTAAATTTATATCCTTTAAAATTTAATAATTACATTTGTATATAGAAGGTGATATGATAATGAAAGCCCTTTGGAATCCCTAACAGCTATTAGTTTTCCATTAAAAAAAGAAACTGAAACTCCTACTAACTTAATACTCAATAATCAAGAAGATAAAAATAGAGATATGATCATCATGCCTGGTAACCCTTAGGAACTAAAAATAAAATTCCAGACAAACATAAATGGGCACTAGGATATATGTTGAGGTTATAAAAATATTCACCCAGTTTATAGAATGTTTCTTTAAATGAAAATTTAGTCATGAAATTACCAAGGGTGGTCATATTAATCATGGAAAACTAATTTTAAAAATAATATTTTGCAGAAATTGTTCTTACTATTGTTCCCTTTCTATTTTGATTAATACAGTCATAGGATGTGACAAGGAATTACTGAATAGATCAATGATTAATGAAACTAAATGGTTTCAGAGAAGAATCATTGTAAAAATAGTTGTCAACCTATTTGTCAGGATTTTTCCAATAACCTAGTAATTATTATTAAATAGAGAAAAGGATTATGAATATGAATTTGTTCATAATTATAAAACATTTAAATAATTGAAATGTTTTGAGAATTAATTCTTAGGGTAATGGGGCCATAACAAATGAAACTAAGAAAAATCATACAAGCATATTTATGAATAATTTTCCATCAACTTTGGAAAATAAATTTATTGAAACCATACAGGGTAGATGTACATCATGAATTAAGTCAAAAAACTACCTCATAAATCTCTGAATCAAGAGGAATAGAAATAATCATATCATTATAATATTAAATAACATGCATGGGAGTAATTTCTTTAATAATATTTTCTTTATTCTTGGTATATTAAAGAAATTATTATAATTTGGAATGACATTATTTGTAAGAGCCTTTTTGTTTTCCAATTTCTATTCACCTAGGAATAAGTGACACCATATTCCCAGTATAGATATGTTATTAATCTTTTGTGAGGGATTTTTATACTCATTTTACATTTAATATTAGTAAAATCTTTATTCTAATTTTTTTGATAATATTGTAAGTTAATTTTTTTATTTTATTTATTGAATAATTATACAATTATCATCTTTCCAAAATAATGATTTTTTTCTAGTTTTAGTTATATTATTTGATTTAATGATTATGTTAGAAATGTTTTTCTAGATAATAATTTTCATTTTCATTTGATAAGACTATGTGTTAAATTTACAGAATATATGACGATGTGTGGACGAATATAAATGATGTAGGAATGAATTTATTGAATATTTACTAATATGATAACAATTGATATCGTGTAATATTTTAATGTTTAAATTTTGAAAAGGATCGGGTGCCCCTATAGTGTTAATGGGAAACCAATAGGAAGAATCCATAAAATGGGTTAGTGTTGAAACCTCCTTGTATAAGTAAGGGTGAATATATTAGATTACTATTAAAATATGGAAAAGTGCTAAATCCAAATAGAAGAATATGAGATTGAGTTTGCTAAATTATTGAAAAAATTGGATAAATAATCAAATTCATAATATTATGAAATATTGTTTTGTATTAGTTATTACCATGAAACCCTAAGATGATTAACATTCAATATGAAAACCCATAATGGTCATCAATCCCAGTGTGTATGATTCAATATCTATGTAATTGTTAATATGATAGTGATGATATTTACATGATAAATGAAATATAATATGTAAATGAAAAATACTAGAATGTAAGTGACCATTTTTTTAAAAAATTGATTTACCCATTGATTTGTAGTAATGTAAGAATAACATTGGTTATGACATTCATAAAAATGTAGTACCCAAAATTATAACTTCTCAAAATGTATTTATGTCGTAAATTAAAATCATATTGTAGTAATCCTGACTAGAAGATTGGTAATCACAACTCCAACTACTCCATACATCACCCATATAGTAGTTGATAATGATTGTGATCATTTAAACAAAACTGATTTTGGTAGATTCAAGGGTAAGATCACATAAATAATTTCTTCCATTTCGAGTGGAAATGTAAATATGATCTCGAGAGAGGGATATTGCTGATATGTACTTAGAAGAGGAGGGAGAAGTTTTCCTTATACTTATAAATGCATTTAACCACTCCAAATTTTATGTATCGAAACCCTTGGACGTCAGTCATGGTTATATTAAATTAGTTACGTTGAATATATTTTTTTGATTCAATGTTAATTTAGTGCTATGTATTACACATTTTCAATAGTTATCATGTTACCTAATTTCATATGTTACATAACCTATTTAATATAACTATAAAATAATAAATAATGATTCTATTGTACAAAACTGTTTTGCGTTGTCTCAGGGGAATAATATTTGTGATCCTGAGTATCATCATTTTAATTCCTACACTATCTCCATGATTCGGGTGAGATAGGGAAGGTATATGGTGGTGGAAGGGATCATCACCCCATTTTCCATTAAAACATTTGTATTTTTGTCCTAGTTGAACCCTAATGTCTCCTTATATTTAAAAAAAAGACAACATAATAGTGTAGCTGTGTGATTTAATATGATGAATAGTTTATGAATAATTCTAAATGATTGAGTAGTTTAACTTTCTCAATTTTGGAAATTTCTTTTCCACATACAAAGGATAATCGTAATCATATTATAGAAATAAAGGGTTCCATTAATTATAATAGTATTATATGACATGGGATAATTTAATGGATTGTCTTGAATATTCTTATCAAGTTACGTGATTTATATCTTTATAAAATATTGAAAGAACTAATTAAAATTCACCATAGGAAAATATTCTTTTCTTGATACCATTTTCTGTGTTTTTATTATTACATTAATTTAAATATATATTATCAATAGAATTCAATATATATCCATTTATTCACAATTAAACATCATATAATTATAATTAATATTTATATATGTATGAAAGAATTAATGTTTTCGCAACGATCCTCAATAGAGATGGAATTAGTTAGTCCCACTAGACTTCATTCTTAGTTAAAATATTTTTTTGACTAAAAACCCACCTTAACAATGAATCAATGATAATGTGTGGAAATATGATTCTTATTATTACGGTCACATTAGAATAACTACCCAAATAATGGTCTTGAAATTGAAGATTATATGAAATCCTTAATGTGATGGTGATATTATCTTGTTCATGTTAATATTATGATCTATACTAGCCAAAGAAAACTGAGTAAGAATTTCTAATAGAATAATTTTAAAAACATAAAAAGGAGATGATTGTAGAATCTGCAAACTAGTGAATTTTCACCTATCAATAATAAATATAATGGGGAACGTAATCATAAATTTTAATTTTAGGATTATTCTTCTATAATAATAATAAAACCATTCCTGTACCTAAATAGAATGAATAATTTTTATATAATTCTATTTTATGTTAAAGAGGAGAAGTAAGTGATATAATTATGTATTCTAAATATCCAATTAAACCATATTTAGTGTACCTATATTTATTATCCATCTATTTATGACTGATAATGCAAAATTGGATGTTTAATAGGTTGGGATACAACCAGTGAATTGTTTATCTAATTTTATTGTATCAATTGTTTTTAAAACAACTTTATAGTCCCTCATTTCTTACAAAAGGTGGTTGTGAAGAACGATCATAGTTCCCAAAGGGTAGTTAATTTCATTATTTTATTCCATTATTTGAATTATTATATTTATTTAATTATGGTCACAATATCCCAAATTAACACATTTCATTCTAGTCTTGGTAAAAAATGTTAATGATTGGGTAATGTTTTATGTGAGTTGAATTTTGAATTTATATTGGAAAATATTTTTGATTTAATATGGTAGTGATATTTATATGACGTCCAAATTTTAGAAGGGTATTTAAGCGGATCTAATATCATAAGTTAATCTTATCAAGGAAATTACAGAAAAACTAATTAAAATGTAAATATGGTGTATGGATTATATATTCTAATTTCCAATAATAATAGATGTTAGAGGGATGAATATGATTTGGTTACATTTATTCTTTCAACGCACAACCAATATAATTATTAATCAATAATACTCTTCCCGGAAAAGTTATTAAATAATTAAATTTATGAAATATCATATTTTTTAATGACTTTCACCTTTAATATCGATGAGTAAATCCTTGTCATTTTTTAGTTGTAATCCTAATTTCGCAAAAGTTCTAATTTTATTGTCATGTTGATTATATTAGTATGGGAATGTGGTTGAACTCACTATAGTGATTGAACTATGCAGTTAAGTAAATTTTTCACTTTTCACTTATTATAATATATGAGATATTCATCATGTAAGATAATTAGTGATACACGAGGGAAAATATAGATAAAATGAATATTACCTTTATCATCATTTAGTGTAAAAATATCTCTGTGGGTTTTCTTCTTCTCACTCTCTTCCCAAAAGAGTAATGCCACTTTTTTCAAATAACATGAATTTCTTATTCACCCTTTTATATTCCAAATGATAGTATATATTATAAGAATAATATTATAAAATAAAGAAATTGTAACCGTCTTCAAATTTCACTATGTTATATTTGTATTAAAACTACACCTTTTTTGTAGATAGAGATTATCTTTACAAATCTCACAACATTGATTGTTAGAGATTTGAAACAGATCTTCTTATTCCAGGATCCTCTAATATCAATCAATAATCTCAATGATCATATAATTTAAATTCTATTAAAGACTTTTATTCTTGTTTTCTTTTAGATTAAAAATTTTATTGTATTATTTTCCTGCTACTCATACATAAATAGAATAATGTTATTGTGAAAATATTCATGTGATAAAGAAAAATTCTTCTTTAATTATCCACACCAATATCAAAATAATATTTGGTTTAATCAATAATGAATAACTATATTGATATATTACTGAGTACTAAAACATCTTCACATTTTATATTATATTTTCCCTAGGAAGTACCATTTAATCTTATGTATCAAATCGAGGGATTTTATATACTGATTAGAATCCTTGGGTTACACTAATTAATCATTAGAGTTATTCTTACAAGAATCAAATTTTATTTATATATAATCTAGAACATCTGAATTATGCATACATATCATCAATATTATCCTTTTGTGTATCATGTGTTAATATTATGTAACTTAGTGAAGACTCTATGATACTATTACAAATGTTTTGAGTGATATTATGTATCACTAAATAGATTTTATTTATCATTATATACATAATTTTTTGGTAGATTTACTCTTACACAACTTATTGTAAAAAATCTTGGTATTCTTCCAATTTTTAATCTACGAGATATTACACATTACATTTTATATTTTCATCCTAACAACATGATATTATATAACGAAGAATATAGTAGAGATATTCATATGTATGATCTATAACATTAAATTCATAACTTAGAATTAATTCAAAATATATTTCAACATATATTTACTCATATCGAAACATCTTTTGAAAAATAATAAACCATATGAAATGTATAGAAATAGAAGCACAACTTTTTAAAATAAATTAAACATCATCATTTTTGTTATCGGTAATCCCCCAAAATTAATTTTTCCCTATACATGTAATTTCTATTCCATGACATCAACATATGAAATATTATCTTCCCCCCA
The DNA here is from genome assembly GCA_963277665.1 of Viscum album. Lineage (NCBI taxonomy): Eukaryota > Viridiplantae > Streptophyta > Magnoliopsida > Santalales > Viscaceae > Viscum > Viscum album. The sequence goes on from OY728152.1 coordinate 1,775,266,350, forward strand.
CACCCTCTATCCTCGAAATTAATATTGGGCCACTTATCTCTAACTATCAATAATAAAAAGTACATCTTTTGAAATAGGTTATATCATTATCCCAAAAGAAGTGATTGGTGGATAACTCAACCTTACATCTATATGAGGATGTTTAGGGCATAAAAATATTTTTTAACTTTGAAATAAATTTTCCATAAAATTCATTTAAAATATTTATATTAATTATAAAATAAATCTTATAATCATTCTATGTATATTTCCATGTTATCTCCAACAATATTATGTTTAATTTACTTCGAAACATTCACATCCAATAAATTTTCTCAAAATTAGGTTATAATTAAATATTTTAATCAATTAAAACGTGATTTCAAAAAATTGAATATAAATAAAAAAACTATGTTGTTGGGTATATGATTAAACACAATGGGAGTCTCATATTTGCAAAATTATTATTTTGGAGTTATTAAATTAGAGATCTACTAATATACTCCATGGATGAAATAAATTCCATTTTTTTAATGTATTAGACCTCTTACACATTCAATAATAAATATTTAATATCTACAAGCATTGTTCTTAATGTATTTAGTGTATTATTATGTGAATTTATTAGTCATTAATTGTCACATCTATTTTCGAGTAGGTACATAAAAACATGCATATCATCAAGTTGGGATTTTTCATGATTATTTGTGTAAGTGATCGGTATGAATCAACATAATATTATTAAAATGACATAACATGCATTATTATTGATTCCTATAATTCTAGAATACACATAAACTAATAATTTATATTCATATCTAGATTTGGAATTTCCATCTTCTATATGAATAAAACATTTAACGTCATTAAATCACTATAATTCCATCTCCATATTCTTCTAACAAAATATATTTTGTATATACTATTAATATTTCATACAAATATCTTTGATTTAATAAATTGTGACATTTTTTGTTTACAATGATATATAAATCAAACATTGTTATAAAAGAAAATTATTATCATAATGGAAATAAAATAAAATCGTCTTAGAATAAAACAATTGAATTATTTTTTAGTTATATCTAGAACATCTTCATCCTTTATAAATTTCATTTATGGATGAATTATTTTATAAAATCATCAATATTATTCCATGATTTTATTCTATAATGATTACTTGTTATAATATTCATATAGGATGAAAAATTTATTATATGTTGGGTAATTAAGAATCATAAAAATAAATTCATTTCCGTAAAAAGGGAAAAATTAAATTTATTCTTTGACTGGGCGGAATAGTATAAAAATTATATCATCCACAAATATATTCAAAACAAGTGATGTGCCTTTTTTCATTAAATAAATGTTTCTAAAAACCAATCCTTTTTAAAATATCATTCATTTAAAATATTAGTTAATATTGAATATCATCATCATGGATATTTTTTCAACATATATATATATATATATATTATGTTTTCATACACTTTTCCAACATTATCAATAATTATGGATATAGTTTTCTCCCTATAAACATATTTGATCCACTAACCATTCATGGATATTGATTTTTCATGTATTTTATCATCATAATAGTCACCATATTCCATGATTGATATGAAGATCAAAATTTTCTCAAAATTTTATTTAATGGCAGATATTTATCATTATCAATTTCTTCAATTTATGAGTACCCCTTTCAAAAAAATATAGATTCATTCATTATAAAAATCAAATTTATCATTAAAATTAATTATAAAAATAATTCTTATATGAATTTTGATTAACTATTTAGGACTAGGATTTCGATCCCAAACCTTATTCACTACGATTTTAATTATTTATTAATTCATTACATAAATAGATTTCTTGTACATAAAATTCTCAATTTTTTCATAACTCTCAAACCCTGAATATAAATAGGTAAAACTAAATACTAATATTTATATTATGGTTTGTATACCATGATTATGATCATAAATGAAATTATATATATCATTGTTTTTTTTATTCATGTATTATTATATGTGGTTCAAAAATCCAAATATTTATCGCATGATTATGAAGAATATGAATTATTGTAAGGGAATTCTAAATTTTTATCATACTATCCAACTAGATTAGATGTTAAAACACCATCCTCATCATTATTCATGACCATATTTCTGATCTAATTTTTATTTTAAATGACCCTAACATGATCATAGTTATTTATACATTTAAACAGGTTGTTTTAAAATAATTGTAATCGTCAATTTAGTGTATATAAATAAAATATTCCTTCTCCTGCATTGTCAAAAAATCTAATTATATTTTTTCATTTCTTTTTTTAACAAATCTATCTAAATTGTTGTAAAAATTATTTTATTTGGATTGTTTTTAAAAAAAATATTTCATAAATATTTTTTTTTCGGAATTTATCTTTAATAATCACAAATGTTGAATAATTAATGTAGATTAAATTACAGACATCTAAAATAATATGATGTATCTAGAATAGTTAGCATATTTCTATTATTGAGAAATAGGAAACAATTCTTGGGTTCAAAAATTCATATTATTTTGGAGAGTATGGTCTGATAAACTCATGCCTTATGAAATATTTTTCTAGATATGTGGAAAATTTTATTTTTCATTAATCGCTATTATTATTATATATCAACCGCATTGGAGTAAAAGTAGTTCTATTGTTTGAAAGTCTACAAATTATTTTAAAAAAATCAATGATTAGAATTTTTGGAAAATAAAAATTAGTAATGTCATTCTAGTGAATTATCTATTTAAATTGATGAAATAGTTATCCCAAAAATTTTATTTTTTATTTAGTTTCTATAAAAATAAGATTAATTTTTCCTGCACTATATAAAAATAATTAACCCAATATTTACAACCCTATATTTATTTATGATCTATCATTAAATTTTTAACATTGTAGACAATCCTTTAGAAAACAACTATATTTCCATTCCTAAAATATTTTTATATATGTAATGGATTATGTTTCATCCCATCAAAAGAAAAAAAATATTTGAGATCATAAAATTGTAAAAAATATTTTTAACTCTTAATACATTGAGTCTTTATTATGATTAATTTCTTAATATAATAACAACACCATTATATTTTTTAGTGTTTTTGTGTTTATTCAAATCTAATTTCACATATGATGAACACTGAAAATCCATATTCCATTGTTTCTAAAATTTTCATGATGTAAAGGAAAATAAAATTATTTGGGTTGATTCATTCATTTAACATTCTATTATATAAAATTGTTATTTAATTAAGATATATGTATACTATGATAATAATATTAAGTGTGTATTTATTTACACCTTCTTCCATCATCCTTTGAAATCAAAAAATAGTTTTGACCTCAGCATTCTTATCAATTTTTTCAAAATTATGAATTTTTTAATTAATTATTAATCAATATTGGTTATTGGTTTCAATTTTTTTTATATAACGACGTGTTATTCCATAATAATTTTTTCTGACAAAATAACTCAAGAAAAAAATATCCTAAAAATATTTTTCTTCTATAAAAAATGAATGCATCATGGGTTTTTGTAAAAGTTAACTTTCATAACTCCAATGAGATTACTTCACCAATACCATTAGTATAATTATTATATGGATATATTGGGATTTATTTAAAACTATTTTAAATATATTATGCTTCAATAAAATTGTATAGATCTTACTATATGTATATAAATATCATCAATTTTTGAATACTAATGTTTTTTATATTCTATAAAAAACATGATATTAATTTTAGGTTTTGCATCAAATTAACATAAATTTAATGAATTTCCATTTTAATAAGTATGTTTAATGATTATTGTTTACTTTTACACTCAGTAAAATTATTTATATATTTTATTTTATTATTATATTTACTCATAATTTCACAACCTTAAATAATAAATCAATTATTATTCTTTTGGAATTTATCACTTTTTCTTTCAAAATTAACAATGTTCATATTATATATTTGAAAATCCTCATCCCTATAAATATTATTGAATTCCATATAATCTATTCTCTTCATTTATTAAAACTTATATGTTTATAATTCTCTATTTTAATGGATTGATTTTTTATTCAATATACAATTAATTTCCTTCATCATGTTTTCTTTTGACATATGATTTTCAATATCTCAACATTACAATTCATATTTTTTAGATCATGATATCAAATATTCTGTTGTATTATTTTTTTATCCTTTTATAATATAATAATCATAATAATTATTTTTTTCATTACTATGATTTACTCTTTTCATATTATTGAGCCATGTGTACTTCTTATAATTATTATTTTTTTATTATCCTCATCGCCACAACTTTATTAATTGTTAGAATTAATTAAAGGCTCTTGGAGTAGTAGAATTTCATCACGTGAATAATAAACTAGAGTTTATTTTCACAATCACTGAATAATATGAGATTTATATGATAATTGAAATCTTGGCTAATGAAATTAATTTAATGTTTAATTTAAATGAAAAAAATGGAACCCATAAAGATATAAAATCATATATAATTTTTAAATTGTTTTACAATTAACATATATTATATATATATATATTTCATTTTATTTAATTTGGTTGACTTCAATCATTATAATGTCACTAATTCATAGGATCCAATAGTGGAATCCCTCTCATGGTGATCTAAACATGCTCTATAAACAAATATAGTCTTTTTGAATCACTAAGCGATAGGCCATTCAATTATAATTTCATATATCATTCATCACTTATCATATAATGTATATAATACTAATTAAATTCTTCCAAAAATTATATTGATGGTATGAGAGAGAATAAGAGTACTAAAAATCTATTTACGGAGTTTAATATTCAATGTATTCCCTATTTGGCTCGAAAAAATTCTCCCATGGGGTTGTCATTCATAATATGTGTTTAGACATCAAAACCGATCTAATAGGTTATTATTGAACTGGGATTGGGTTATTAATTACACATATTCTTTTAGTTGATTCAATATTTCTTAGGGAAATTTATTTATAATACATGGCTGGTCTAATGGTTAGGTTATAAAGGAAGTAAACCGGAAAACCTTGAGGATCCAAACTAGGACAACCAAAACTCACCACCATGGGTACAAAAAGGTTCTGAACACTGAAATATGCCCCATGGAGAAATTAAAATAATGTACAATAATAATAATAATAAATATTATTACATTGTTTATGGGTATAATACCTATTATTAAATAAATAACATTTGATACATAATTATATTTATATTTATTTCAATGATATTAAATATATAATTCCATTATAGACTAGTAAAATTTATCATTGTGTATTCCTATACGTTTTCCAATATTTTCATAATGTATATTTATTTAATAATTAAATATTACAGAATTTATCACAAATTAAATTTTGACTCAAAATTTTGGATAGGGTCATAAACGGACACAATTAAGGATTCTAAAGGCATTTTGAGAATAGACAGATAATTCCTTGATTCTAGAGGTAGTTGTGCACAATAATTAAGTGGTTCTTGTAAGATTCAATTATGTGTAAAAACCCTTGTGCGCCCAATGCGATGTCAAAGGATGGTTTTCAAGTTTATTATATGAAAACCTACCAAGGCACTACTGTGAAGGAAGAAGGATGTGCACACAAGTTTCCATCTAGCGCAGAAACCCATTCACGCCTAATGCGGCATCAAAGGGAGCCTTTCGTGGTGACATCCTCAAAAACCAGCCATGTAACTTTCACGATGGAACATAGTCCTACGCACAAGAATCCATGAGGAATGCAAAGCCTTTCCATGAACAATGTGTCATCAAATGGTCTCTTGCTCATAGCTCATCTTTTACACCACCGCTGAAGTTTTCAGCTATAAAAATAAGTGTAACCCTCACCCGTAGGAGATGATTACGAAATATGAACAAATGATATGATGCACTAAAGATACCACATTTACTACCACTATAAAAACACTATGGCCTCAAGGTATTGGATCTTTTTCAATAGGTCTCCCAGGGGTTCCCCTTTGGGTGTGCCCATGTGGCCTTGGTCATCATCCATTTCCTTTTACTCTAAGGAATTTTCACACAAAATATCCCTCTTGTGAGCATGTTTCTCCCTATATAAGAATATTTTACCACACATGTATTTGTTTTGCGTGCAACTTTCAAAACTTGTGTGCATCCTCTTCTCTTTTTTGGTCCCTCCTCATTTTCTCATGTGTCGTTCTCACCCTAAGGCACCATGTTCGAGCCCCTCTTATGCGCAACACCACGTTCCTAACCATTCATCTCTTGTATGACCCTCCAGTTTTGTAAGAAATTGATATCAAGGTCCCTTTGGTTGTGCTTCATATTGAATTGCTTATATTCATGATTATTCTCATATGAACACTACTAGATATTTCTTCTTCATCTAGAAATTCTAACATGCACCCTTCAATGGATCAAAAACTATCCCCATATCTACAAGGAATTTCTGATTCTTTCTTATCCTATTGTGTGGGTGGGTATCAGTTATGTATTTCATAGGAGTGAGGAGTGAATCCCCATCATCCGAGTTGTAGGATGTTAAACTTCCAAACACCAGTGTCCTCAGTAAATGAATTTAAACTGTATTCTCACCCTGTGAAATATACACGGGGTGCCCCATCTCGGACACTTTCCTCAGCCACTAATCTCTATGGGGGTGATATCATCATCAATATGGAATGAGATCCTATATGTTGGAGTGGAATCTATCCGTGGGGAAAGGAAACAATCTTGGTGTAAGCCTCAAGCCATTCACGTGGGAGGCAGCATCATTGTTCCTAATTTCATCTTTGGTGAAAATAGAATAGTTGTGATATGTTAACATGGACCTTCATTACCCAATACCTCTCCCAATATGATTTATCACCATTAGGCCTCCACCCTTGAGTATGTCCCAATTTCCATCTCCCTGAGCCACTAACCAAGCGTAATCCCCAATTTCCTCTTTGGGTCGCCAACCACTAGTTAGACCCTCTTCATTCCTCATGTAGACACCATTTTTTATGTGGTCATTATATCATTACTACCTCATGTTTTTCACACCGAGTGTTACTCACATGGGCTTAGAATATGCATCAAACATGGCATCCTCTCAAGTCCACCATAGTGTTTAGCCCCCAACACCCCTTATGAGCTATGTGGAATTTGATCCTTTCCCCCTCCATGCAAGTTACGTAGCAAGCCTTCCATAGGTTCAATCCCAAAACTCGTCGGTCCTGACCACTACACGTTAGTTCACCCCCATACTTAATGATGTTAAACATTATGCCCCTTTCATATCGGATGATGATAATCTATTTGTATTCGAAATATCCCTGTTTTGATCCCTGTCTCTTAGACATGGTATATAAGAAGCCTCCCTGAGGTTTATTCCCAATCTAAAATAATTGATTGTATTCCCTTTTAGTGGGTTCTAACTCTCTGTTCCCCCTTGAGTATTGTATTAATCATGGGCTGAAAACCATGCGTAATCCCTGACATCATATTTAGGTCGCTTCCCTCTAATCACACCTTGATCCTATGCATCCTCATCGAACTACGTGGGTTTGGATCCCAATATTTTATATAGGTTATATAATAATCATCCCTAAGTTTAAACCACAAACACTGGTAAACCTCAGTGTCCCCTTTGTTGGGACCCAAATCCTTGGTATGTTCTTGTGACGTCAGACTAAATCTCGGGCAACTATCCAAGCGTAATCCCCCATATGTCATTGGGTATTTTTCTTTTATGTACATCCCGATTCAATGACTCAATCATGAACTATGAATACATTGATTATATACCACTATGATACGTAGGAATCATCCCTAAGGATCAAGCCCATCACTCATATCACATTATGGTCTTTCTCTTGAGCCTTCACGTCTCAGGATGGTCAGGCCCCAACCTGGATGTTATACATCCTATTGGTGCCATCAATGAATCCATTTTCATTATATGCCTCCTCATGTGTCCCACCTCCCCACTGAACTACGTGGACTTTGATTCCCATCCACATGGATATGTAATAATCCTCTCTGGTGTTCAATCCAAACATCAGTTTCATCTTTAGGTCGGTTCTATCTCACTCCCCATACACTTCGTTCAACCATCCATCACCCATCATGATTCTTACCCAGGCCACCACATCAATGTGGGATCATGCCATTCTCTCAGGAATCCGACCATTCATAAGCCCCATACAATCCATAACCATCCAACCATGAGTGTCTCTCTTATGATGGACCCATATCCATGCGTAAGTCCCAACATCAGCTTCGGGAATCTATCCTTTGAACACACCCTAATTCCATGTATCTCCCTCCTAACAATGGTGTTTTTAATCCTTGTCTCCTAGGACAGGGTACATGGGATGCCTTCCAATGGATCTATCCCACCCAATGGTAATCTTTGAATCTTCTTCATTGGGACACAAGTATCCTCAGATCCTTCTTAATTGGATGTTTTGATCCAACCATCTAGTAAACCCCTTAGGTGTAACATCCAAGGTAAATAAAGAATATTAAATTTTCATATTTATTAAAAATTTTGAATAAAATATTAATATTAATTTGAATTGGATGTTATGTTCGATAGCGTACCCTATATGCAACAATAATTTTTTTTGAAATCTTACATTGCACACTAATAATATAATAATATTATTTTAAATGTTAGTTAACACCTAGATGTTGTAATGATGGGAATGAACAGAACTAACTACACAATGATTATATATGTTTTTGAAATATTTTAATAATTACCCAAAAAATTATTGAGGCTAAAAATGTGAATGAATCCAATTTTAAGCATAAATATTCTAATATTCTTTAAAAGGTATATTAAACACATTTTAATGATGAACCCTTTTTAAAAATAAATTTTTTCAGTTTTATATTATATATTTGAAAAAAAATCCTTCTTTATAATAGGGTCATCAAAATTTACTTTGTGTAAATTTTTTTATTTTTCTGATAAATTTCCTTTTTTAATGAATAGTGAAAATGCTGTATTTTAATTCAACGCCTCCTTTTAATCTAATTTATTTATATGGTTAGATTATATTTTTAATTATTTTTAAATAGAAATTAGAATATATTTTTACCATTTAATTCAATGGTGATCATTGGAATTAATTTCACTTTTAAATTGGACATAAACAAGTGTCAATCTTTTGATAGATATTGTTTCTTAAAAACACCCTATTTGTTTTGACAGCAGGAATTAATTATAAAATTAATTAATTCAAATTATATGATTTGAATTTGGTAAAATGGTTATCATTTTTGAAATTGTAATATCATATTTAATTTGGATAAATTATTAGTATTTTTATGACAAATGTTCATTTTTAATTAATAGTGAAAAATACTGCATTTTACTTCAAAACTGTTTTTCATCTAATTTAATTTTATAGTTATATTGTCCTTGTAATTGGTATTAAATTTTAATTGAATTTTGTTTTTATCACTTAATACAATTTTTTTCATTTTAATAAATTTCACTTTTCAATTTGATGTAAAAACAAGTCAATCTTTTTATAAATTTTACTTCTTAAAAACTTGTCTTTGGTTTTGACAACGGGAATTATTTTTAAATTAATTACTGAAATTTCTATGTTTTGAATTTGGTAAAATTTATTCTTTATTTTTAATAATAAGGTCTAAATTATGTCATTAGTACTCTTTTATTTTTTGACATTATGAATAGTAATGACGATAATTATCTTTAATTATCATGATTAATTAGTTTTCGGGTAGTTAAGGGTAACAAAATAATGTCATAATAACTTAAAATGACCCCAAAATGTGTCAAACTTTTCTTTTTTGAGTCATGTACGACCATTGAAATCTTTTTACCAAACTTGAGGGCCCATGGAGTCACATGGGTGGGATAGATACATTTATGACTTTATTTTTAAAAAAGAAGAGAAATATACCAATGGTTTGTATATCCTAAGTAAAACAATTTTAATTTTGTTTTCATAAAGGATATATTAGACTATAAATATTCATTGGAAAGATAAAATTATTTCATAAATCATTATATTTTTTTATAATTTTTAGACATTATATAAATCAATTTATTTATGACACCGTGATGATTCATTGATTACCACATTAATGGACGATTTAAATAAAATGAAAAGATAAGGTAAAATCTAGGACATAAACTTGTATAAAACCTATTGGATGGGTGTATTTAGAAACCTTATCACCATATCCTCAAAATATATCATTTTGGGACCTTTAAAATCATAAAATCATTTTATAATAAAGTAACATTTCAAAACATTCCAAAAGTGACCCTCCTTCCTCTTATAAAAGGCCCCCAGATATACCCCCTTACCGACACCCCTAATGACCTTGGTTCGTCCAAAATCTGCTCATATTATCTCTCCACATCCCTATATTACTCCTAGAAGCTAATAATTGGGTATAAGTCTTTCCAAATAATCATTTGGCTCAAATCAAAAAGAGTTACCCGATTTAGAGGTAATTTCTTCTCTTATGTTCTTTTGTTTTATTTTGCTTCTCCAACCCCTTAAACTTTTTTTATTACTTTATTCTGTAAAAAAAGTATCATAAATATACAAGGATGTTGGTATGATAAGGATTAGATCTAAACTTACACACACCTTCATCTAATGGGTGAAGAACATACTGTTTATGTGGAGAGCGAATTACTACGTTAAGAAACGAGGATTGTTCAATCTTCTTTTAACACCTTTCATGGTGGCCATTATAATGTCAGTGTATTTATATATGAAATATATTGTATTTAGTTTTTCTATATGCTTCTGAATTTTATTTTTAAATCACATCGTTATGCTTTTCTTGTTGTGGAACTGCGATAATTTCATATGAGGAAGTGTGGACTACCGCCCCCTCAAGTGATGTGACTCGTTCATGCCAAACATGGAATTTATAAAGAATGTAATTAATGAACTTATGTTACCTATATAGAATATATATTATACTGTAATTATAATATATCTATGTCTCATTTAGTTTTAATGTCCATTAATAAGACAAAAAATGAAAGTAGCATTCATGAGTACGTACGGCCTACCGTCTCCATGAATGGTACATTTCCTTTCTTATCTCCAAACATTATGGAATATTATTAAATACATATATACTGGATATATATGATATTTAAATCATTAACACCATTCCATAGATTATGTACTTATAAATACATGGACAATTATCTTCAAGAAAGTTCATTTTTGACTCATGTACCGAACATCGACAAAACGTATGATATGAACTCACATAATCAACTAATTATTATAACATGATAATATGTTATATGAATTTAATAGTAAAATTTATTGAAATTACTTATGAAATTATAAATTGACCAATGTTTATTATTCCAGAATATAAAGAAATAAACAAGACAAGCCGGAATTGAGGTAAGTGGATTTCTAATCTCACGTTTAGTTCCATGAGATTTCCATTGTTTGCCACTTATTTGTTAAACGTGGGGTATTTTTTTCTTCCATTTCATTTATATTATCATGATTCTATTAATATTCATGGTATTATGTGATTAATTTTGTGTATATTATCTTTTGGTCATATGACTCGATTTATTAAAACGAGGTAAGGTTTTTGTTACCTCACTATTTATTCCCATGAGGTTCATGATATATTTGTCACTATCACCTTTTAGTGGTGTATGTACATCCCATTATTATATTCTTTGTGTAATATAATTTCATTTATGAGTATTTACATCAACATTGTATATTCCTTCTTTCATGGGGTGTATGTTTCGAAAATTACCCAAATCGGTAAGGGAACCTTTCACCCTCCTCTTTTTAAAAGATTTCTTTTTGTTAGGTATTTTAATTTACATCTTCTAGTGTTGGGATATGTTCTTATATATCCTTATTTCTGTAAATTTTATGTCCAAGTGATTATATACCCTTTTTATCCCTCATCAACTCATTTTTTGAATTTTAAAGTGACATTGTTAGGCTGTGGAATTTCTGTAAGGGAACTTCTTAACCCAATTTTGTTTCTTTGGGTTAAACCTCCACTTCTTGATTATGTCATGCTATGAATATGTATGGATGAACTCTGACTATTTTATAGTTAATATCCACTTATATTGAGTGTATTTATATTTTTCAGACATAATTATGTAATTTATTTATCCTTAATCTAAGGATATTGTCTTTGTACGGGACATCATCTCATTCTCCTTTCATTGAGGTATTTTTTGACTTCTACACAACTTTATTTTATACTGTGTATAAAACCATTTTGACTTATAATTTCATTCAAAATGAATCTTTTTGCACGAAGCATTTTACTAAATGACAAAAGGAATTTTTTGGTCTTAAGTATGTGGTGACAACGACTTCTCTGCCACCGTGACCATTATTTGAGTTTCTGCTTCCTCTACAAGCTATAACTTTTTTTAAATGGAAAATAAATACCATTATTGCATTTATTTTATTTTCGTATTGAAAATGGTTTTGAAAATGGTTTTATTATATCAATATGTTGTATTGATATCATGTGAATGAAATGTTGAAATGTTATGTTTTTTGGCATGTTTAATGCGATACGATTATGTTATGGTTCTTGGGCATTGTTTATGAAGTCGGGTGGTTCCATGATAAACTAAGGGAGGGTGAGACCGAGATATCTCTCCAATGAATTGAGTAACCTGAAGGAGTTAAACACTAAGGTGTCTTCAAATATATTTAGGGAATATACTGTGATGGGTATTCTAAACATAACCATGAGGGTTACTCCCTATGTAAAAATGTTATAAATGCCTCAAGTTACCTTTATGTATTATGATTTCTATGAGTTATTCATAAATATTATGATTTCATGTGGTATGTTAATGAGCTTATGTTTTATGATTAAAGTATGATTACATTGATTCTTATGCATACATGGACTAATGTTTTCTTTCAATATTTTTATATCCCATACTAAGCTTTTTATGCTCATCCCAAGTTTTTGAAATGTTTTCCATAGAACTTAAAGATGAATAGGGTCTAGGATGGGATCAAGGAAAGACATGTCATCTAAAACATGGAAGTAGTAATGTTTCTTTTTTAAGAGATTTTATTTTATGAAAAATTGGAAACTGAGTTGATGTGTTTACTTTATAATCATTTGAGATGTAATAGTTATGTCTTAATTCTCTAAACCTCTAAACCTGAAAAGATCCTTAATTTGAATTATTCATTTAATTGAATATTATGTAATGTTTTATGTTTGGGGCCTTATAGTTGTTCTTAAAGGTTGTTTTAGATAACTTTATAGGTTAGGGTATTCTTAAAGCTTAAGTTACATTACCATAATGGTAAGGATTTTAGAAAGATTCATAGTTATTTTTATAATGTGAATGAGTTTAAGATAACAACAATAAGTATATCTTAGTATTTACCCTCTTCATTAGATATTATATGATATTTTACTGATATACTCACACTGACCTTTTTGGTATTAGTAGATGGCTGGATCTAGCAGGCACCAATGTAACAGTGGATGTGAAGAAAACTGTGATGGTTTTTTAAACAAGAAACTGAATGATATGGGAGCTGCAATGAAAACACTTGTGGTTATTCTCAACCAACTATTTGATGTCATGATTGACCACCTGAACCTTAGTGATTTTTATAAGGCATCGTATATGTGAGAAAAAAAATCCCTACATATGTTCTGGTAATTATCATAAAGGTAAGTTTGTTCAAAAACCTATGTGTCAATGATGTGTATAGAAACACATAGGAAAATGTTTCAAATGGACAGAAAGATGCTATAGATGTGGAAATTAAGGTCATAAATCAAGAACCTACCATTGAAAAAGGAACCATATAGTTGACTCTAGGAAAGGGAATGAAGTTATTTCTGAAGGATCTGTTGAATGTTTTAAATGTGGTGTTCATGGTCATTATGAAAACACATGTCCTACGAAGATGTATCGGGAATGGGATCACCATGATTGTAAAATATTTGTTTACCAATACCTAATGTCATTCCAATTGAGGATGAAGAAACTGAAAATGACCAATGATATTTATGGATTATTTCATAACATATGTTTTCCTATTATTGAATCTTATGATATGATTCATGATTTTTTTTAAGAAAGAATTATTTTAGAATAAGTTGGAAAGGAATGGTTAATGGATCCTGAATAATGTTGAATGAGTATGAAGTCAACATATAAGGGATTTAGGAGTTATGGTAGATTTTAGGAATATGAAATGCTTAAAAGTATTAAGGCTCTTTTGATGATGAGATTACATTAGAATACATTTTATAGTATGTGTAACCCTGATGTTCGATAAATGAAAATTTTATTCAAGGAATAATTATATTTTCTTTTGCGTATATATTTATAAAGAACCATTTTGGTTTATATAATCCTTAATTTGAGGTAATTACAAGTTAATACATTTTGGGATGCAAAATGAAATTTATTAGATAACCATTGTGGTTAAAATATGTTATGGTTATTTTTGATGAATTTATCTCTTTTTGGGAAAGTTATAAAATTAGGTAGTTTTTGAAAAGGGACAACATGCAAACCGTGTGACAACTAGTCGTGTCAGATGAAGCTACGGGAATCGAACCCACAAAAAAAGTGCGACTGGTATTTATCGCTTACCACTGGGCTATGTGAAGTCCCTAGTTATTATGACTTATTCTATTTAGATAGATGATTTTATGAATCAATAATAAGTTGATTTTGGGTTATCTATGGAAATGATTTACCTATCATGGAGGATATGTGATTAGGTTAATTAATTTTCAATATGAGACCTTAAGAGTAACTGATGTTATTTAGAGATAAATGTTAAGATTTATCTTGGAAGACTATGTGATTAAATCCTTCGGAGATTTGGGTTTAAATCGTAGTTTGGATTACTTTGAAGAATTATATGGATATTTTTTTATTGAATGGTTTTTTTATCTTTGGGTATTTTTTGACAAATTTTTGAGATTAAGAGTAGTTTTTCTTTTTGTAAATGATTATATTTTTTTGGGATTATATGATCTTGTACTAACCATTTTTTTGGTTAATACATGGGAAATATATAGTTCAACTTTTTTGGTTTATGTTATTCTCTATAAGTTGATTTTAGCACTCTTAATGCGAACAAGTCATCCTGATTACTCATCGTTTAGAGGAAATATGATTTTGTGTTAGAAATCTAGTAATAGATGAAAGTCTACATGACAAGTAAGTATGTTTCATTATGATTTAGTTAAACTCATAAATAAATTCCTTAATGAAAAGTATCTTAAAACAAAATCTTTTTCTGTAAACTTTTCCTACTGGGGAATCAAATACCGTTTAACCCGTCACAAGTTTGTGATTTTCTGGTGGATAACTTTCTCCTAGACATATTTTCTATCACTCTCCATCAAAACATGATGGTTTTTTTTCTCCTCCATATCCATGTTTTAATGGAATCCTAGTATCTAGTGTATTGGGTGACCTTTGTACTTTTCATTATTTCTTTCAAAGTGACAGTTTAATTGACTCCTTTTCTGATTTTGGGCTTTTAATAATGTTTTTGAGCATAATTTAAAAATTACGAGGATGCAATTACCAAAAGGGGGAATGATGTAACATCCCAGGTAAATAAGAAATATGAAATTTTCATATTTATTAAAATTAGTGAATAAAATATTAATATTACTTTAAAGGGGATGTTATGTTTGATGGCGTACCCAATACGCAACAACGAGTTTCTTTGAAATCTTATGTCGCACACTAATAATATAATAATATTATTTTAAATGGTAGTTAATGCCTAGCTGTTGTAATAGTGGGAATGAACAGTACTAACTACAAAATGATTATATATTTTTGTTAACTATTTTAACTATTAACCAATAAATTATAGAGACATAAAATGCGAATGAATCCAATTTTAAGCATAAATATTATAATATTCTTTAAAAGGTAGATTAACCGCCTTTTGATGACGAAACCTTTTTAAAACTAATTTTTTTCAATTTTATATGTCATATTTTAAAAAATAAAATCCTTCTTTAGAATCGGGACATCAAAATTTACTTTGTGTAATTTTTTGTTATTTTTCCGATAAAGTTCATTTTTTAATGAATAGTGAAAATGATGTATTTTAATTCAAAACCTCCTTTTAATATAATTTATATATATGGTATGATTATATTTTTAATTGTTTTTAAAGTGTAATTAGAATATATTTTTACCATTTAATTCATTGGTGGTCATTTGAATTAATTTCACTTTGAAATTTGACATAAATAAGTGTCAATCTTTTGATATATATTGTTTCTTAAAAACACGCTATTTTTTTTTACTGAGGGAATTAATTGTAAAATTAATTAATAAAACTTCTATGTTTTTAATTTGGATAAATGGACATCATTTTTGAATTTGGAATATAAAATTTACTTTAGGTAAAATTTTGGTATTTTTCTGACAAATTTTCATTTTTAATGAATAGTGAAAAATAATGCCTTTTACTTCAAAACTGCCTTTTCATCTAATTTAATTATATAGATAGATTTTAATTTTAATTGGGTTTAAAGTGTAATATAATTATGTTTTTATCACTTAATAAAATTTTGTTCATTGGATGTAATTTCACTTTTCAATTGGATGTAAAAACATGTCAATCTTTTGAAAAAATTTACTTCTTAAAGACCTGTCTTTGGTTTTGAAAACATGATTTGTTTTTAAATTAATTACTTCAATTTCTCTATTTGGAATTTGGTAAAATTTATTCCATATTTGTAATCATAAGGTCCAAATTATGTAATTATGACTCTTTAGTTTTTGGATATTATGAATAGTGACGATAGTAATTATCTTTAATTATTAGGATTAATTAGTCATCGGGTAGTTAAGGGTAATAAAATAATATCATAATAATATAAAATGACCCCAACATTTGTCCAAATCCTCTTGTTTCAGTCATGTTAGATCTATTTGAATCATTTTACCAAACTTGAGGGCACATGGAGACACATCGGTGTGATAGTGACATTTATGACATTATTTTTAAAAAAAAAGAGAAATATAACAAAGGATTGTATATCCTAAGTAAAATAATTTTAATTTTGTTTAAATAAATTATAACTTTAACTATAAATATTAATTGGAAGGATAAAAAGATTTCCTACATCATGATATTTTTTTTATAATTTTTAGTCATTATATAAATAAATTTATTTATGACACCATGATCATGCAGTGATTACCTCATTAATGAACTATTTAAATAAAATGGAAAGATAAGGTAAAATATAAGACATAAACTTGTATAAAACCTATTGTATGGATGTATTTATAAACCCTATCACCTTATCCCCAAAATATATCATTGTGGGACCTTTAAAATCCGTAAATCATTTTATAATAAAGTAACATTTCAAGACTTTCCAAAAGTAACCCTCCTCCCTCTTATAAAAGGCCCCCAACTATAACCCCTTACCCACACCTCTCAATCCCTTGTATCGTCCAAACTCTACTCATGATATCTCTCTGCATACCTATATTTCTCCTAGAAGCCTCACTTTGGGCAGAGGTCTTTCCATGGAATCGTTTGGCTCAAATCAAAAAGAGTTACCCGATTTAGAGATAATGTCTTCTCTTATATACATTTGTTTTATTTTTCTTCTCCAACCCCTTAAACTCTTTTAAATCCATTATTTTGTAACATAACCAGTATCTTCAAAATACTATGATGTCATTATGATAATTATTAGAGCTACACATACACACACATCCATCTAATGGGTGGAGAACATTCTGTTTCTATGGACGGCGAATTACTGCCTCACGAAATGATAATTGTTCAATATTCTTTTAACACCTTTCATGGTGGCCACTATGATGTCACTATATTTATATATGATATATATGGTATTTATTTTTTCTATATAATTCTGAATTTTATTTTTAAATCACATCATTCTGCTTTTCATGTTGTGGAACTCCGATAATTTCATCTGAGGAAGTGTGGACTACTGCCCCCTCAAGTGATGTGACTCGTTCATGCCAAACATGGAATTTATAAATAATGTAATTAATGAAATTTATTTAACTATATAACATATATATTATACTGTAATTATAATATATCTATGTCTAATTTAGTTTTAAAGTCCATTAATATGACAAAAAAATGAAAGTAGTGTTCATGCGTACGTACGACCTACCGTCTCCAGGAATGGTACATTTCATTTATTTTCTCCTAACATTATGTAATATTATTAAATACATATATACTTGATATATATGATATTTAAATCATGAAAACCATTCCATATATTTTGTACTTATAACTACATGGAAAATTATCTTAAAGCACGTTCATTGTTGACTCATGTACCAAACATTGAGAAAACGTATCATATGAACTCACATAATTAACTAATTATAATGACATGATAATATGTTATATGAATTGAATAATAAGAATTTAATTATGTCCTTAAGAAATTATAAATTGACCAATGTTTATTATTAATGAATATAAATAAACGAACAAGACAATTCGGACTTGAGGTAAAGGGATTTCTCATCTCACTTTTAATTCTGTGAGATTTCCATTGGTCGCTACTTATTTGATTCATGTGGTGTATTGTGTACTTCCATTTCAAATATATTATCATGATTCTATTTATATTCATTTTATTATGTGATTCATTTGGGGTTTATTATCTTTTGGTCATACGACTCGATTTATTACAATGAGGTAAGGTTTTTTTACCTCACTATTTATTCCCGTGAGATTCATGATATATTTGTCACTATTTACCTTGAGTGGTGTATGTACAGCCTATTATTCTACTCTTTGTGTAATATAATTTTGTTTATGAGTATTTACATCAACATTTTATAGTCTTTCTTTCATGGGGTGTACGTTTCGAAAGTTACCCAAATCGGTAAGGGAACCTTTTACCCTCCTCTTTTTAAAAGACTTCTTTTTGTTAGGTCTTTTAATTTACATATTCTTATGTTGTTATATGTTATTATATATCCTTACTACTGTAAATTTTATTTCCAACTGATGAGATAACCCTTTTATCTCACATAAACTCATTTTCTGAATTTTAAAGTTACATCATTAGGCTGTCGAATTTTTGTAAGGGAACTTCTTAACCCAATTTAAATTCATTGGGTTAAACCTATACTTATTGATTAGTTCATGATATTAATATGTGAGGATGATCTCTGATTTTTTTACACTTAATATCCACTTATAAAGAGTGTATTTATATTTTTTACACATAATTATGTAATTGATTTATCCTTAATCTAAAGATATCGTCTCTGTACGGGACTTCATCTCAATATCCTTTCCTTGAGGTATCTTTTGATTTATACATGAATATATTTTACACGGTTTATAAAACCCTTTTGACTTTTAATTTCATTTAAAAGGAATCTTTTTACATGAAGATTTTTACTAAACGACAAAAGGAATGTTTTTGTCTTACGTATGCGGCGACAACGACTTCTCCACCACCGTGAACATTATTTAAGTTTCAGATTCCTCTAGAAGCCATAACTTTTTTTAATGAAAAATAAATACCATGTTTTACTTTTATTTTATTTTGGTATTGAAAATGGTTTTGATAATTTTATTTATATAAATGTGTTTTATTGATATCTTGTTATTGAAATGTGGATATTTTATGTTTCCTTTATGCATGTTTTATGTGATACAATTATGTTATGGTTATTAGGAATTGTTTATAAAGATGGGTGGTTCTGTGATAAAATATGTGTGGGTGAGCCCAAAATATCTCTCCAATGCATTGGGTAATGCAAAGGAGTTAAACTCTGAGATTTATCTGAAGATATTTAGGGAATATACTGTGATGGGTATTCCAAATGTATCCATGAGGGTTACTCCCTATGTAAGAATGTTATGAATGCCTAAAGTTATCTTTATGTCTTATGATTTCTATGAGTTATTCATAAATCATATGATTTCATGAGGTATGTTAAAGTGCTTATGTTTTATGAGTAAAGTATGATTCCATTGATTCTTATGTATATATGGACTAATGTTTTATTTCCATATTTTTATATCCCTTACAAAGATTTTTATGCTCATCCCATGTTTTTGAAATGTTTTCCACATGTCATAAAGACTATAGGGTCAAGGATGGGATCAAAGAAAGACATGCTATCTAAAACATGGAACTAGTCATGTTTCTTTTTTAAGAGAATTTATTTTATGAAAAAATGGAAATTGAGTAGAAGTGTCTACTTTTAATCTTTTGAGATGTAATAGTTATGTCCTAATTTTATAAAACTCTAAACCTAAAATGATCCTCAATGTGAATTATTCATTTTATTCAATATTATGTAATATTTTAAGGTCGGTTCCTTATATTAGGTACTCCCTACTAGGGATTCACACATCTGATCCACTATAATCAGTGTTCTAATAAGTCTAATATGTCTCTGATGGTCATTAAACTCATGGAATACCCATTTTCAATCATGGGAATATGAGGAAAACCTCAGACACTTGCCTATGTAATATTATTCTATGCACTCGATATGGGATTCCTTGGTCTTCCACACCCTCAAGATGCCCTATCACAAGGGGAATAAACTAAAACACAACATTGTTTCAACATCTAGACACACTAGTGATGTCCAATGTGACTACTCCCTAGATCGAAGGTTTCTACCCTATCATGTCCCCTTGGAATGTTCTAACTAAATTAATGTAATTAACCATTGCCACAAAGATATGGAAATATGAATTGTTTATCAAACAACATCTTAATCAATAAGTTAGACTCAAATTAGGTAATGAGTTTGGAGGACAAATCCATGGAAGGGAGAACTGATATTTTATCACCCTATTTTGATCAATGAGAAAATATCCCTGAATAAGAGATGGATTCCACCAGCCTTTTTAAAGAGTTTATGTATGACAAAATAGTGTAGATCTTCCTCAAAAATTGGGTGCACACCTCATGAAATTGTCGAAAACATTAATGGTGAACCAAACATGAATTTATTCTCCTAAATTTGGATATTATTAGCATCTGAGACATCAGTGGATAAACATGTCACCGGATCTAGTTAATTCGGGGCTAGGTCCAGTAAAAAAATTGTAGGCTTGGTGTAAAACTCACCATAGATTTTGATAGTTGAATGTTTGGCATCCCTATCAATGATATCATTAGCATGGATCCATCTTACCAATCATGTAATATGGAACAACGATGTGGCACTTGACGCCATATTCATGTTTTCAGCACTAATAGTTAAATCTCCCTGATTTGTAGGACCCAATCAATGATGACCAAAATCCGATCACCGCCCATCCACCAACATAGGGGATAAAGAAATACCACTGCTATAATCCCACGTGGTCGCATCACGTCTGTGACAACCTCCATATACACGGATTCTCGGCACCCATGCCCCATCTCACCATTTGATCATCTTCAGAGGAGGGTGATTAATGACCTCATCCGAAGATATGAAGAAGATGGGATTTCCAAAACATGGGATACGTCCTAACAGGACATCGAGGATTTTGCAACTCTACATCACAGCCACCCCCAAGGGCCACATATGGAACCACTACCCCCCACTCTCACCAAAAATTGCTTCAGAATCCTTTCCCCAGAGTGCTTTGACGACTCCCTCCACTATGCTAATGAGGTGGGGGTGTCTGGGCTAGCCCAAATGTGATCCCATCCCAAGGGTTGCCAAAGAGGGATCCCACCAGGTTGCGTCAGTGCCACCACCCAACACCACAGCTTTAAGAGTAGGTGAATTAATCACATACACTACTAGTCCCAGTTTAGTTAACATGATCTGAATGTTGGGTGCAAGATGAGTTGGGAGCCCTCTAGGGAGAATCATCATCAATGGCTATAGTGGCACGGTCCACCGCTGACATGTACCATCATGTCCCAATTTATACTAAATTGGGGAGCTTATAGGCCCAACCTCGATCGATGCCCCAACCAACCCATAGGTAGGTTAGGATGACTCTCTTGGTCGCTGACATGGGTAGCACCTATTGCGGGTTGACCCACAACAATGGTATTCATCATGGAGGTCCTCACCATCCCATTACCATGAGAGTTGAGGTTTTCCCCACTTTAGTGTTTGGTGTAAAGGTCCTCCTCATTCCACCATCAGTCCGAGTGAAGACCCTCCCCACCACACTAACATCCATCACTGGGGATTATTCCATACCCAGTATCTCAATTATGGATTTGTTCCTCCTTTCGTTGATCATCGATGCAATGATCTTCCTCCTCTATTTAACCTTTAATGTGAGGGTCATCCACATGTTCCTACTATATCCAATGATGATCTTCCTTTTACCGACAATCAAAGAAACAGTGGTCTTACCTGTGTTCAGTTTGACCCATATGAAGGTCCTCCTTGTACTATAACTGCTAAGGGAAACAAGAATGAATGCATTTCCCATCCTCCCACAAGCTCCAATGGTGGACCTATTTTCTCAAACAGTTTCGGTAGGGATTCTCTCTACGTGCTAGCCAACGGACGTAGAGGCCCTTCCATGGTTCCTTTTGGAATTTGTCTGGGTGCTCCTCACACCCTATCTCAGCCTAGAAGATATCCCCTCTTCCCCAACACCAATTCCAAAAAAATTCCTCCTCATACCAAAATCCCACTATTTCCTGAAGATCTATCCCAAGGTAATAGAATTGGTCGATGGTGCCAAAGGAGAAATAGCAAGAAGCTTTAGACCGCTATTAAACCTATCCACCTTTTAGATTTGAAGGTGAAATATGATTCGATAATGGAACCCTCACTCTAATCCACTATGTTGGAGATGGGTAGGAATAATGGGTATAAGCCTTATCCTTCCAGAATGTGAGGTCCACCAGATTCCTATCACCCTCCTAAGATATATTCAAGAAGAGGAATATTTGGACTCTTTATAAGGACTAACTGTGAAATCCTATATATTGTCATGATCATTATCTACTTAAATCTAAGATCACAGAGAGTTATTCTATGGACCAATAGAGGAAAAAGGATCATGAACCACATTTAGTAACTGCATCCCCTTCATGGGAAACTGTGGTTGATATCCTGTCTTATTGGTATGGGGTGGCTCGGTTATTGCATTCTTTAGATAACATCCCGAGATGCACCATCTTGTTAGCTCACTAGCCATATTCTCCATCAACTAGTATATCATTTCAATGGTCCTAATGAGTTCGATTACCAGTCCCAAAGCCTCCCCCAATTGATGAATTGGGAATCCAAGGAATGGATGCCTGGTCTGATCCAAGAAGATTTTGGGACATCCTTGTTGTAGAACATTACCCAGAGATGTTCTATCTAGTTGAAAAAAAATATATGTTCATTAGAATCTCTTAACCATGAAGAATTCATGTGATTTTTTCATGAAATTTGGGTGAAGGACATCCGCCTCCATTATTAGTTGGTGGCTTACGCCAAGATTCATCCACACATTCAATATATTATCCAACAATTCCATGTGGTCAACTTGGATGTGATCTCTAAGGCCGAGCTCCCTAAGTCTTCGATGGCCATCAGACCCTCCAAAAATGATGTGTTCAGAGTTTTAAAGTGACCAGGATATATCAAGGAGTTCCCCCCCCCAATCAGATATGTGGTTGGGGGAATTATGCGACACATCATTTCAATTCTAGTCAGCACCAACTCAACATTCCAGGTGATATTGAGGATATTTGTTTCTATAGCTATCACGGTTAATATTTCTGACCTTTTAGAGGAATAAAATGATTTAAAAATACTTGAATATAGATTACCCCATGAGGGAGTTACAAACATATTAGATCCATTAGTAAGGACCACTCTCCTATAATGAAACATACGGGGACTTCTCGTACCTAATGAGTCATTAGCCCTCATTCAGAATTCCAATAATGGAAAAGAGCATCTTTGGGCTGTTAAATACTCTAACCCATCTGGGTCTATGTAGAATTCATAGGATGTTATTGAAAAGGATTTTTTGTGTCAATAGCTCAAGGATAATAAAAATATGGTCAACTAACTTCTCGCTAAATATGTTTCAGAGAGGTGACTAGACTATGGTAACCCTAGATCAGGGCAGTAGGGGTAGGTACACCCTCCCCCTGGTGAGTTTCCTCCTGGGGACATTGACCATCCAGCCCACATAAATAGGATAGATTCTTGTGTTTTTGGAAATTTGTCATGATAATCCTTGACAAATCCACCCGAATTGCATGATAACCATCATTGGGACCCATATTAGGTTCCCCTAGCTGCTCCCCAGGTCATCCCTCATGCCGCTTGATTATATTTAGGGGATATTTATCATGATGAAGAACCTAAAAACTCATTGGTGGTTAGGGATCCTCACCAAGATATGAATCCCCACCCAGATAATCTAATGGCATCACTCATTTCCCTCCTTGAGGATTTGGAAACTGGATAGGGTGAAATCCCGCCTGATGGAAATACATACCCAATGTGGTGGATGATATGCCAATACCCCTTGTTTCAGAAATCCTACATGTACCCCCTACAATGAGACAGGAAATCTATTGCATAATTTATCCCACTTCATCTCAATGTAAAGACCAATGATGGGAACTCCAACATAGCATGAGGCCCCACTAAACTCTAGTGTTTCAAACAAAAAATGGAAGCTCACACGTTTTCTCATACAACCATCTACCCAGTGGGTTTATAATTGACTGGGAGGATCTTCGTAGGTAGTTTGAATAACATTATAGTTCTTCCAGATGAAATATGAGTATTACATACCTCATAATGTGTATTCTGAGGCATGAAGAGTGCGTCACATTCATTATCACCTAGGGGAAGGTCCTCACCAACTCCCTTGATATGCCGCTGACTCAGGAACAAATACTGACAATGTGTGTGGGAAATGTCAAAACGGAAATGGTCCCTTACCTCATTATGAATAACTACCCCGGGGGATTTCATTATTTCATTGATAATGCCCGGAGTCCAGAGGAAGCATTGCAGCACGACAGGCATGCACGCCTCTTGACTCCTGCAGTTCCGATGAGAAGAGATGTAAAGGCTGATCACACTATGGTGTCACATATATAGGTAACCAAGAATCTAGATTTAATACCAGAGGAGCCACCTTTATAGCCTTTCAAAGGCCCGCTACCTCAGAAGAAGCCTCTGGCCCTATGATAACCGTCTGAGAAGAGGCATGTTTCCTCGTATAACGCACATTCATCTCCTATGTAAGATAACATGGTTCCACCTCCTTGATAGTATCCTCATTCCCCTAATTTGGGACAAGATCCAAGATCCCCATTCCTAGATAGAATGAACTGGACCTAACCATTCAATGTTTTTCAGGTCTATTTTTACTTCAAAAGTGCTTTAAAATATGGAATTCTATGTCTGTCCTAATGTAGGAGGCCCGAAGAGATGTATCTCACTAACCTCCCTAATAACCTCCCATATCACCATATCCTGGGAACACCTTCAAGTAGTTATATGTGGTTAATGACTAGATCTATGATCAGGATGATAACAACATAGTCAGGTTAGGTCCGGCCCTGACACATGTGTCATGTGTATTCATACAACCTGACATCAATAGTGATAGTAAAGGTGAGTGACTGCAGGTTCCTAACCAAAGTTCTCAAAAATATGAAAATTGGATGGCTCATAAGGAATTATTCCTTTCACATGGTATTATCCATGCACTTGTGAATCGATCTAAGCCTTCAGATGCCACCACGTCAACCGTATCCACTACTTCTGCATCAATGTCTCAACCTTCCTCCTCCCAAAAGGGAAAGCATCAATGAAGCAAGGGAAAAAAAGTCACCCACTGATTCCATCATCATCCCTTAATATCAGTGACTTCATGCACCTAGTGTGGGATAATGCACCCTAAATCTTCCCAGTGATGGAGAGTTTTTCAAGTGATGACCAAGGGTATGCTTTGGTTACCATCGTTGAGATGGTAAACCCCTACATGAATACCAATGATGAAGAGTGATTTGTGGATCTTACCAACATCCCCTAATGACACCAGCGTAAACGAAGTCATGGTTACAAGAGTCTCTAGGATGAATTAGTTGATGTCTCCATCAATGCATTACATGCCACTAAAACCAAACAATAGGCCCATTACAGATCTCAGTATGCACATCCATCTCATATAGTTTCATCATGACCTCTTTCACCATTTTTTATTACTTAATTAGTTAGGGAAACTATGGTCGTGCTAAAATCAGCCACATCCCATTACAGATCAGCCTTAGTCATCTAGAGATCATCCAATAGTCGCTCCATGCATTTCGACTAGTGAGCAGTGATACATTACCAAACACCAGTCGGGCACTAGTTCTACAAGAAGTTTCTGTCATAACTCATACCAAAAAATGTTCTCATGTAAGAATATGTTCATGCTTGACATGGAAATATGATATCCATAAGAATATTTCCATCATGACTACAATCCTCTATATCCTCGAAGATTTTCTCTAGTTAGCGAATATGGGTGAATCCATTTCTGAGGCTTTAAGAAGCTCCCTTCAGTAAGAGAGAGTGGTAAAAGCTCTAGAAGCCTTCCATGCTGAGGAAGTCAAGAATCCTGAATGTTAGGCCATTATCTCTTTCTAGGGATAAGATTATGGTTCTCCCATTCATGGGAATATTTTCTTACTATACATCACATGTAATTTCAATTTCATGGAAGGTCACCGTAGTCTTGTAGACACTGGTTCAGGGATCAACCTCATCCTGATCGGACACTTCGAAACATGGGGCTATATGGGGATGATACATATCCTATTGTCAGGAAATTTCATGGTTATGAAAGGAAGAAATAGACACTTATTGGAAAGATCCTCCTAAATTCCAAGTTAGGTGGCCTGGTATCCATCACCAATTTCATGGTTGACTCATAGGACACCGCCTACAATGCGTTGATGGGAAGGCCATGGATCCACCTATATGCGGTAGTTCCTTTTTCATATCACCAATTCCTTAAGTACTCCCTTAATTTTCGAGTAGGTGTACTCCAAGTTGATTTTCTTCATTTCTCTATTGTGATGCCCGCTACTTGGATGTTGACTACAACAAGATAATGGAAATGAAGATTCAGGATAATGAGGTAGAAAAAACTATTGTTACAACTGATTTGTGGATAGAAGTGGATGAGGCCTACAGTTTCCCAATCCACCGACTGGAAACCACATCTATAGATTTGGGAAAATACATTTTTGTTTCTGGAATAAGGGGAATAAAATTTCTAAGTCTATGGGATACGGGAAGATCACCTCATATTCATATACATATCAGGATTAGGTGACACTAGAACCCCTTATGCCCATAATTAATTGGGATGTCTGCCCCATGGAAATGGAAATGCAACATACTTTTTTGTTTCTCTATGTTGGCATAAACCAAACAATTCGATGTGCCAATATTAATTTGATATCATCACGTGTGGCTGCTTGGGAAGATGGTCATATGGTAGTGGGTTTATAGCTTTTACCACCATTGTGTTGACAGAAGAGGATCTCCCTGAATTGATGTCCACTCCCTCTCAAGATGGCACAGATATACCATAAGGATTTGTTGACTCAGAATATTCTCCTCTCACCATGGATCCCATCTCTATGAGTGACGAGGATGATTTGGATGATTCACCACCTTTAGTTGAAGAGGGTTTCTCCACCACAATCTTGCAATGGGTATAGGTGAAACTCAGTAATGAGACCGATCTAAAGCCAACCTTGATCAATAAAACTATGCCTGTCAAATAGTAGAAGTGGTATGTAGAATCCCTAAAGTAGCATCATGATATGATTTCCTAGAGTTATGAGAAAATTATATGACTAGATCCTTGGATCTCAATCCACTGCCGAAGTCTTCTAGTAATTCATCACGGGTTCATATAACCTCCCAAAAAGATGAACCCTTCTCATGGTGCCATAGACGAGGACGAGGTTGATATGCTCATCTGAGCCAAAATTATCAAGGAGGTCCAGTACATTGATGGTTAGAAAAAATTGTGCATTTTAGGAAGAAGAACGTACAAATAAAATTATGCATCGAATTCCTGGATCACAACATTCACTATCTAAATGATGATTATATCCTTCTAACAACTGAACTATTGATTGACTCTACCACTATATTATATTCTATCTTTTTCATGGATAAGTATTTCAGGTATAAAAAATCCAATGCCCATTTATTATAAACATTATACAGCTTCTAGGGAACCACATGGTTCTTTTTTCTACCAGGTAACTCCCTTCGGTCTAAATAATGTGTGTTTCACCTATCAGTATTCCATGCATTTCATATTTAAGATGATCCTTGGGACCAGGGTGCAATGCTATGTGGATGATCTGGTGGTTAACTCTCTATAGCGTCAGGAACTTCTCTAAGATCTAGACAAGGTTTTTGTATTCCTATGATCCCTCCATAAAAAAATTAACACCTTGAATTTCACTATTTTGGTTACATTCATATAGTTTCTCAGCTTCATTGTTAGATATAGTGGCATATAGATCGATACAGAGAATATCAAGGCCATTAGTCTAATGTCTTCACCAAGTAACATTGGGGAGATTCAGGGTTTTCATGTCCACTTATCCTATATACATCGATTCATCTCAAATCTGGATATAAAGTTTAAACCATTTTCCCAAATCATGAAGAAAGGTGTCAATTGTTAGGGGGGTGAAGAGTGTCATACTTATCTCAGGGAAATCAAGTAGTACCTATTAAAACCTTCAATTCTAATTCCACCTATTCTTGGAAATCCAGCCATCCTTTATGTTACTATTGTGGAATGATCTCTATGCACTCTTCTTGACCAAAAGAAAAATGAGGGAATAGGGAACAATTTATACTATCTATGTTGCATGATCCATGATATAAAGACTAGATATTATTATATAATGACGAATTTCCTTTTGCTGGTATTCACAATGTTGAAATTGCAACATTACCAACAGCACCATGAGATATATCTAGTGTCATGAGTGGATCTTCTGAAGTTCGTTTTTAACCATCCCATGGTGACAGGTCATCTTGATCGGTAGGAAGTGATCCTATAGTAGTTTCACATCAATTTCATCCCCCATAAGGAAATCATGGTGTATACATTGTCATAATTTCATACTGCCCATCTAGATCCCATAGACCAGTCTCTGGATCTTGACACTCCATATGAGGAAATCCTTTTAGTATAACAAGATGTTCCTTATTGGAAAATTCACTTTGATGGTTCTTCCTGAAGCCGTACTAGAGGGGGACTCTTGGATCCCTGACTCATCATTATGGGAATTTGTGTCACCTAAATCACATAAACAAAATCTATTATTCCATACTAATTACTATTGTTGGAAGATTGTACAAAAAATGAGGAAGAGTGCCGGGATATCATTACTATTCTTGATATGGACCTTGAGATTTATGTTCCCCACTTTCATGTAAAAAGGGACTCCAAACTAGTCAACAAACAGATCAATGGTGACTACTTCTTCAAGATGTCGGAGATCGTACCACTGTTAAAATGTACCGTCCACCTGATGGCCAAGTTCTCATATCATCCATAGGTTTCTCATGTCCCTTGGTCATAGAATTATTGATCTGACACCTTGTCTATCTTGTCCACATCTCTTGTATAGAATTATCATGATTATTTTATTATCCATGTGGTGTATCAGAGAGTCATCACTCCCATTACTCCATACAATGATGATAACTTGTATGTAAGACACCTTACAGTAGATGCCTCCACATTAGGACTGCCAGGTCCCCATACCACTATGTTGGAAGTGACTCCTGACTAGAGGACCACCTTCTTCTAGTATCTCTACCATGGAAATCTCCCACCAGATTGAGCTGAGAATGAGAGAATCCAATTAATTTAATTGAACTTTACCATATAGAGTGGTCCTAGTCTTGAGAAGATCCTATATAGAAGCGATATTGATGGGGTTATCCTCCATTGCATTAAATAATGTGAGATTTCTAAGGTCATACGGGATGTTCATTCCAATTTCTATAGGGATCATCAGATAAGGCTAAAAATCTCTCAACAGATCTAGAGATTGGGGTATTTTTGGCTATCTGTGATCCATGACTTCATTGAGTTTTAAAAGAGGTTATATGCATTAAAAACCATGATAATTTAGTTCATTAGCCACTGGAGCCTCTCTACACTACCAAGTACTCTTGGCCCAATGTGGTTTGGGGTCTTGATGTTGTGGGTCTTTATCCCCCTGTAACAGCTCGCTAGTGCAGGTTCATCCTAATAGCTACAGATTTATATTCTAAGTGGGTAGAGGAAGTTCTGCTCAAGGAGTTCAAGGCTATGGCTATCATTGAATTTATGATCTCTAATATTATATACAGATTCAGACTCCCTCACTCCATCCTCACCGATAAAAACACCATCTTATGGGTATCTGAACAAAATAAGCGGAAAACCAAGTACAACATTTGTTCTAACCATACCTCCCACTATCATGCACAATAAAATGGGAAAATTTAGGTGTTGAAAAAAACCCTCTCTAACATTATATTTTAGATGGTAGGTCAGAACAAAAGGAGTTGGTTGATAAAACTCCCTAATTCCCTCTAGGCCTATCTGATGATGAATCAAAAATACACTCAGGTTACCCCATATTCACTGGTGTATGGAACAAAGGAAGTCCTGAGCATCGAGTTTTAGTTTCCCACATTGTGTGAAACTATCTACAATTAGCAGACTCCATCTATGGTAGTCGAGATCCATCTGGTTGAACTAGAATTACTCGACAAGAACATGTTTCCTTCCCTACACAATCTAGAGAGTCATCGAAACATGATATCCAGAGCATTCATCAAGAATGTTCGCCTCCTCTCTTTCTGGAAAGGTGACGTGGATTTAGACCTGAGAAAATTTATCATACCCATTATGAAGCCACCAATGTTGGATCCCAAATGGGAAGGGCCTTATTTCATTCCCATGTTTTACCCTAATGTCGCATACTCCCTAGTTACCATGGATGATGAGTGTACCACTCCCCCCACTAATTCCAAATTTCTCAAGTAGTAATTCACTTCAGTAATCCCCAATCATAAATGACATTAAAATGATCCTTCTTCACAGAACGATGTTAAAATATTTGATCCATCCAAGCTGATGGACGTAGAACTACACCACACCCATTCTACAAGATGTTAAACATTGATTAGGATATATACCAGAATGGTCTATGCTCTATGAACATAAAATTAGATCTATATCATTTTGATCTTATATAGTCATTAACGAACTTAAAATATTTCTTATTCCCTACATGACATTAGAATGCATGACCCATCAAGGATGAAGGGTTTAAAACAACCTAGAAAACATCTCTCATGACAATAACAGTGGAATGGTCTGTGATCAATTTCCTTAAACTATGATCTCCTCATGTCCTCGATGCATGACGTCAAACTACACAACATATCATGAAATATGTATGGATTGATTCCTATAAACATGTGATTCTTATGAATGCATGGGCATTTAATCTATATGAACATCACCAAACATCTAGATCTCCTCTTGGTTCCATTCCCTTGGCCCGAATGCTTCTCAAAACACATGGTGTGGTGAAGGATTTCCATGCCCCCATATACATCGAGTTTATCATGGCCTCAACTTGTATCCCCCTCTTTGGATATCTCCATTTCTTTAATCCTTACCTCATGATGTTATAATGCATGGGAAGATTCACAGTTCACGCATCCTCTTTATTTTGATCTCCTTCAACATTCACATCCGAAAAGACCCTTGAATGGTATAGATGCAAGGTACTAGGGCTGTCCTACCATTCTAGTCCAATGAACTAGAGGATCTTGAAAGATAATTTAATAAATGTAACACTTTTCAACTATAGTCAGTTGTCAACGGTGTTTTTTTGTTCCCATTTCAGGCCACATGGTAAGGATTCCAGGATTCGAACATAGTCAACAGTCATCCTCCATCATTATCTCCACACTTACATGTCCCAGATATTAGGGGAAATGATTTATTTTTTCTAAATATCCCTTCAAACTTCATTATGCCTCAAGTAAGTGTGTTTTTCAGGTTGGGATTGACCCCGCCTAATCTTTGTCCCTCATTTCTGTACCCTTATATACTGGTGAGAGCTTCATCCCATTCCTTTTTTCCACAATGAGCATTGCTAATGTGGGATTAGGAAATTTGGTAAGGCAATACCCACATAAATGGTCAAGTAATTTAGGTCCGTGCTTTATGAAATAAAACTAAGATCACCGCAGTCCTCACCACTTGATGTTAAACTGTGTGATCTATCAGAGCTAAAAGTACTCAGCACTCATCCATCATGATGATAAACTACAAACATTTTGGGATTTCACATTCATGGCCTAGCCTCAGGTCCCTCTACCTTTTTTGGAAACCTGGACCAAGTTCTTGTTTTGTATTTTCTAGTGTTGTAGGGAATTCATGTCCTCGCTCACATCGGGCTATTTGTGTTATGCCACACACATCCCCTTGAGACACACCTCCATCCATCATCCTTTTCGCAAGACATTAAAATTTACGGGTACCACCCCGAAGTACGCATCCCATCATTTCAGTTTCTATCATCATTATCATCTGAAAGGACCCTCAAATAGTATATATGATATTCCCTTTGGTTTATCCTACCATTTCATTCCATCTACCAACAGGGTCTTGAACGACACATTAATACAAGTCCCCCATTTCAACTATAGTAAGTGGTCGATGCTCATTTGTTGTTCCCATTCCTGGTCACATTATACGGATACTGTGTTGCGAATAGGGTCACCAGTCATATTCAATCATTATTTTCATCCCAATGTCTACCAAATGATTGGTATGGCGATTCACCCTTTCTGCCCACTATCCCATGCACATGACATTAAACTACACATCTATGGTCCGAGCTCTATTACAATAATATATGATCTGCCACATCCATTCCGTATGATGTGAATCTCAAGAACTATGTATAGCTTGATTCCCATCATCATAGGATACATAATAAAACCTAGAATATTGATTTTCGGGTCCAACATTAGTTTATATATCCATTCTTTCAGCCTATTGGACCATGTTCACTCTAGGAATTATGAATTTTGTGGATTATATGGGATTATATCCTCTTTAGAGTTGGTTTTTAAATAGGCACACCATGGACCTCCATATTGGGATCTCTTCACCCCTTATCATCCACTAATCATCTCGATTCATCTACTCTCAAATTGGGTCCCTCGACCCTCTTTTCGTATTCACCAATGTGCCAAGGAGAACTCTAGTTTCAGACATGTAGTGTTGGAGTCTACATTGACAATTTTTCTCACATTATCATTATTTGTGTTCCTCATTATTTGGGATTTCATCCCCTTTCACATTGAAAGGACCCCATAATGGCATGGATTCTAGGAAAATCACTCTCGTACCTTCTCAGGCCAACATCCCAGTGGGTATTGCGTGATAATTTTACAAAATTTCCACATAGAAAATATGACAAGCGTTTGACGGTATTTTTTTTCTCCCATTCTAGGTCACACAATATGTATTTTTTGTTTCGATCATGGTCAACATTTATCCTCCATCATTACTCCACCCCAATTAAGCATTGAATATTTGTCTCATGATTCACATCCTTTTCCACAACATTTTTTCCATGTATAATTTTGAAACTCTTGGTGCTACCCCTTAGAGAATGTTTGCAAGTTAAGAGGACAATGACAGAGTGAGGTTTCATTCAAGGATCCTCACTATTTCCCCTTTCTTTTTATTCCACATGTTGTAAAAAATTTATCCGTCCTTTTTCCCCACATCGAGCATGGATTATGTGGGTTTAGAGATTGGGTAAAGGTTTACACCTATTTGGAAGAGTCGCACATCCTACTGTATGAGCACTACAACCTAAAACTAAGATGCCCCCACTTCCTTATAATATGACATTAAACTACATGGTAATTTTATAACTACGCATGTCTTGATTTCCAACTTTATGGGATACATAGGAACACCTGAAAAATTCATCTTCGGGTCCAGATTAGTATCCAATAATTATCTTTTATATTCAGAAACTTGGACATGGATTTTATACGATTTTGTAGTGTGGTGCATGTGGGATTATTTCATCATTCACAATGGTTTTCAATAGATGCACAATGTAATCCCCCTTTTAGGAGCTATTCTTTCTGGCCTCTCATCCCACATGATGTTAAACTACACTTTTAGAAATAAGTTTGGCTTTATTTCCATCCTCATGGGATACATACAAACACCCAAGTATTTTGTATTCAGTTCCTTCCCCGTATCCTCTGATCTGTTCTTTCCCCTTAGCATGAGGTTTCTCCTCTAGAGTTTCGCATGGCATGGGCTAGGGCGTTATCACACCTTGAAAATTCCATATTAAACCATGTTATTTTGTATGAATCTAAGATAAATGTCCGTAAAATACACTATCAGAACTATGTTTGGATTTATTTCCATCCTCATGGGATATGCAATAACACCCAAGTGTTTTGTATTTGGTTCCTTCCTCATATCCTCTTATCTATTCTTTCCCCTTAGCATGAGGTTTCTCCTACAGTGTTTTGCAAGGTGTGGGATAGTTTGTTATGACAAATTGTAAATTCCATATAGAACCATGTTATTTTGTATACATCCAAGATATATGTCCATGAACTATGCTACTTGGTCCCACATGACATTAAATTATTGCATTTGTTTGCACGATGTTGAAAATCATTGGTTTTTTCTATCATATGTCCCTAAACTATGACAATATCTTCATGGTCACAAGACTAAAAATGACACCACATTGTTTTATCCTCACTCAATGGGACAAAATGTTTTGTATTGGTTTTCCACCAAGACATTTTTCAATTCGAACATATGGATTGATTATTGTAGAGATGCTCAGATTCACCAACCATTGACTGTTGCTGCACAAAAAAAACATAAGTCCAACCAATAGAAGAAACCAGATCGATCCACCAAAAGCCGCTTCTATTTGGTGCATGGGCCAGACTTGCATGACAGTACTATCCCTGGCATCAGTACCCTACCATTACCTCTTCAATAACTTCATATATATTGATTCCAATAATTATAGGATATATAGGAATGCCCAGGAAATTAGCCTCGTGCCCAGCAAAACTTTCTTTTTTGGAACCTCATCTTAAAATCTCCCCTAGGAGAACATGGTGTGATGCAGACTCCTACTGTCATCATTCACATTCGTTTTTTCAATAGCTACACCATATGTCTCACTTTCTCCTTTCCATTACTGTCTGAGCTCTAAGACCATAAAACTATGATCTAACCATCCTTGTTGTGTGACATTAAACTACACGAAACATCTAGAACTATGTATGGCTTGATTCCTATCCTAATGTGGTATGTAGTAAGGACTGAACATTTATCGTAAGTCCAACTCTATGAATAAAAAACCATGCCCACTTTTTCTGGCCCCTTGGACCAAACATTGTCTGAAGCATGTGTCTCCATTGTCTCTTCCAAACATGGTCCAAGTTATATGACTATAAACTATGATCTTCTTATAAGAACCACGCCTTAGGTTTGGCTACCCTACCACCTTGTGAACAACTCATTAAACAAATTTCCCAATTAATGGTCCACTCTATGACCATAAACATGTTGTTTGTATCCCCATGACAATTTTCCTGTAAATAGGATTCGACTCTCTCTATCTGACAACTCTCATTGGCATAATATAATTTTTCATGGAAAAGAAACCCAAATGTGGAATTTCACATGGGAATTCCCTCATTTTATGTCCATGTTTCATGATACCATTTGTTGGATCCCCATCCTCTTCCATGACTGAAGGGACACCGTTAATGTCCTAGTCCCATTCCTCATTGGCTCACATACCGTCTTCGGCCAATGTGCTATAAGTCCTCAGATGACATTTTGAGACATGTCCTATGTTTCGAAGATGGTCAACATTCGACCCTCATTTTTATGTCCCCATTCTTGGATAATGCTAAATGGAAGATATGTTTTGAACATGATCAACATTTTTCCTTTATCATCATGCCACCATCAATGCAGTCTAGATCTCAGGGACCTTGATTCACATCATTCCACTCCCTTATGTCCAAGTGGAATTCCATCATACTCGGTTTTACCCCTCCGCTCATCTATGTGCATTATGTAGGTGGTTCAGTAATATTGGGATGTCATTATCCTGGCATTCTAATTCCCCTAATGTGTGCCTCCCTTTACCAAGGAAGTCCCATCGCTACACCTTTTTTCCAAATCGAGCAGGACTCATGTGGGGTTAGTTGTTTTGGAAGGATGTGTATTGGTCTGTTGAATGACACTTTCCTTTCATCCTACATGACTATAAACTACAATTTCAGAACTATGTATGGATTGATTCCCATCCAAATGTGTACATAATAATGAATGGACATTTTGTCTCAGGACCAGACCATATTTCTTCATCTTCTATCTCTCGACCCAGGACATCCATAGGATTACAAGGCATGGTACAGACTCTATGCCCACATTCACATTGGGTCTATAACGGCAGCATCGCGTACTTCCCCTTTGTTATCCCCCTTTTATTAAACATCCTATTGTAAGATGTCATGCTTTGTGACCATCATCATCATTGGAATAATGTAAAACCACATTCCACTCTAGGATCTCACATGTCATATGGAAAAATAAAATTGGGTACAGGGGGGTTCAACATATTTATTAGGTCAGATAGAAACATTCTCACAAGCTGAGGTGGTTTGCATACCAAAACATAATTTTTGTGTGCACTGATAGTGAACTCCAATAATTTTTGGTGTGACCCTCAGAATAGGACCTTAAAGCCCCCCTTAAGCTCTTATTCTATGGTGTGCATTTGGTGATGCCAAATTTTGGATAAGGCTATGAAAGGGAACTATTAAGTAAAAAATGGATTTTGAGAACCCACAAACAATTTTGCGATGCCAGAGGGAGTTTCACGCAAGAATTATGGGGTTCATGAAAGATTCCCTAAGGTATTAATACCATTGCGAACCCAATGCGATGTCAAAGGAAGGTTACCACAATGATGATCCAAAAACAAGCCAAATCACTAGCGTGAAGGAAGAAGGGTGTGGGTGAAAGATTCCCTCAAGCGCGAAAATGCATGTGTGCCCAATGTGATGTCAAAGGGATCATTTTGTTGGGACATCCTCAAAAACCATGCATGGAACTAGCGTGATGGAATGGAGTCATGTGAGCAAGAATCCATGCGGCACACAAACCCTTTCCATGCCCAATGCATCTTCAAATGGCAAGTTTTATGCTGCTCCTCTTGCGCGCCACCACTAATGTTTTTATCTATAAATTGAAGTGTAACACTTCCCTTAAAGGACTATTATAGAAGATGAACTGATGCTCTATCATGAGAATGAAACATATTCCGCAACCTCACAAAAAACACCATGACTTCAAGGTATTGGATCTTACTCGACAGGTCTCACATGGGTCCTCATTCAGGTGGGACCACATGGGCATGATCCCCATCCATTTTCTTTTAATATAATGGATTTTAATGCAAAAGATCCCTCTTTTTGCAAGTTTCTCTGAACATAATAATTGTTTTGTGCACATCTATTCATTTTGTGGGAAACAGACCAATCTTGATTCCAGCCTCTCATCTTGAACACTCCCCTCCTCATGTGGTCCATGTGTCTTCTGCACCATAAGGCATCAGGTCCGACCTCCTCTTATGTGCGACCCCCATGTCATGCACATGATTCTCTCGTACATCCCTTCAGGTTGTATGAAGTGATTTAAAGGTCCCTTGGGAGGTGCATGCTATTTCATTGCTTAGCCTCATGATTCTTTGCGTAGGCTCTCTAACAGATATTTATGTTTCTCAATGTCATGATAATGTGATCCCCTTTATGGATCACTCCTTAAAACCTATCTCTACATTGCATTTTTTGGCCTTCCCTTTACAATGTTTGGGCGGGAATTAGTTTTATATGTCCTATGGGTGAGGATTTCATCCTTATCCTCTGAGCTGTAGGACGTTAAACATCCAAGAACCATTTTCCTATGCACATGGCATTATTCTAGAGCCTCTCCCACTGAAATATACACATGATTCCCTATCATTGACATTTTTCAAGTGCACTAGTCTCCTCCAGAGTGAGATATTCCTCATATTGAATATGATCCTATTTTCTGGAGTCGCATCTATATGTAGGGAAGGGAAACAATCTTTCTATAATATATTGGCCTTTCTTTTGGGAGGAAAATTCCTTGATCCCTCTTTCATGTTATTTTTACAATGACTGGAGGAGAGATGGGCACATGGACCTTCGTTACCCTATCCCACTCTCTTTAAGAATTATCTCCATCAGGGATATATCCTAGAGTTTGTTTCAATATCCTTCTCCCTTGGATGATAACCAATCGTATGCCATGATTTCCTCTTTGGGATACCAACCTCGCATAAGACCAGCTTCATTCCTTGCGTAGACACCTTTCACGACGTGGTTTCCAGGTCCTTGATACCTCTTTTTTTTCACACCGAGCATGAATCATGTGGTCTTAGAGTATGCATCGAACAAGGAATACTCACTAGGACACCTAATTGTGTAGGTATAAACACCCCCCCTCATGAACTACATTGAATTTGATCCATACCATGTCCAGGATTGATACATAGGAAGCCTCTCTGAGGTTCAATCCCAACACCCATCTATCCCGACCAATTCACGTCGGTTCACCCCAATCCTGCATGATGTTACACAATATTCCCCATTCATCCCACATGATGCTAAACTATATGTATTCTAACTATGAATTTATTAATCCCTTTCTTCTTTATAGTGCACATAAGATGCCTCCCTGAGGATCAATCTCAATATGAGATAGTCAGTCGTATTCCCATTTGTTGGGATCTATCTCTCGGGTACACCCCCAGGAGTAAGATAAATCTCAGGCTTATAATAGTGTGTATACCCTGACTACATCATCTGGTTTTTGACCCCCATGCACACCCAGATCCTATACCTCCTCAATGAACTTCATGGTATTTGATCCCTATATCTTAGAGAGGGTTGGTAAGTAGACTCCTAGTGGTTCAACTGAAAATACTAGTAAAATTTGATGTCCAATTTTTGGGACCCACATCCTTGGTATGTCCAAGTGACATCAGACCAACTCTTAGGCCACTAACCACATGTAAGCCTCTGCATGTTGTCATGTTGTTGTCATTTGTGTACAAGTCGATTCCATGACCCAATCATGAACTACATGGACATTGATTCCCAACCAATAGGATAAGTATAAAGCATCTATAACGTTCAATCACATCACTCATATCCCATCATAGTCTCCCTCATGATCCATTATGTCTTAGGAATGTCAAGACCCAACCAGGAGGTTCTATGTCATCCGGGTCACATCTATGCGTCCATTTCCACGAGTCACCTCTTCATGTGTCCCACAAAACCAGAGAACTATGTGGAAATTGATTAAAATCCACATTGATACATAATAAGACTCACTAAGGTTGAATCCCAACATCACTCCCATCTCTACATCAGTTTCATATCATGCCCATCCATATAGTTCAACCATCCATCACCCATACAGATTTTTACATGGGCAGCCACACCCTGGCGAGATCCAGACATTATCGCGTGATGATAACCATGAATAAGCCTCACAAAATCCATAAACATCCAACCAAGAATGTCCCTCTTGAGATGGACCTCTATCCACACATAAGTCCCAACTTCGTATTCGGGTCGATGCCCTCTGCGCATCCCTAAATTCCACGTCTTGCAATCTAAACTACATGGGTTTTGATCACTCTTTCCTAGGAAAGGGTTCTTATAAATCCTTCATAATGTTCAATCACATACAATGGTAAACTCTAGAATCATTTTTGTAGGTACCCAAGAATCCTCATATCTTTCTTCATTGGATGTTTTGATCCACCCATCCTGTAATCCCTTTAGGTGCTCTCTCCTTGGGATGCACCCATCTGATCCACTCGAATCCATGTTCTAATGAGTCTGATACATCTTTTTTAGGTGTTGAACTCTAACATTCCCTGTTTTATACATATAATGCTGAAGAAACACTGAAATACATGACTATGGCATATATTTCACCATAGTCAACCTTAGATGCCATGGGCATCTGTGCCCTTGAAAAGACCTATCATCAGGGGAGGAAACCCTGAAACATAAGTGTTTTTTAATCCATACAAGCCAATGATGTCTATCATGACTACTCCACCAATAGAATGTTGATTCCCTAACATGACAGATTGGAATGTCTTGATAGAAGCAGTGTAATTAACCATTGTGCACAAATATATGTCCCTGAGAAGAGTTTCACAATCAAAATCGTAATATTTAACGATGTCATGTATTAGGTGATGAGTTATCAAGAGGAATCCATGGAATGAGTAATTGACATCCCATCATCCCATTTCGGTCAAAGAGCAAACATCCCTGATTAAACCAAGAATGATTCCTACCATTGGATGGTGGGAATGATAAGAAACACAGCGTAAAACGTCATCCATGGATGGATGTGCACCCCAACAAAAGAATCAGAAACATTAATATAATAAATATTATAATAAATAATTAACTAAAGTAAATATTTTTTATTATTTAACTCACATATTTATGAACTTTAATAGATTATGATAAAATATTATTATTCAATCAACATAAATAATAGTAAAATCATAATGGTATATTTTAAATTTATTGTAACATGTTAAATTAAAATTTTAATTTCATTAATATTATGTATTCTCATATTTTGTTTCACTTTACACCCATTTCTCTGGGAAATTATGATTAAAATACTATCATATATATTTAGAATATTGTAACATATTGAGGAACCAATAGTAAAAATATAATGATTTAATGATATAAAACCACATAGGGATTCTCAGAGTGTAATGTAATTCAACTATCATTATATATTAAAAAAAGGTTTTACGATGGTGTTATCAACCGTTGTACTTGATATCATTTAATTTCCAAAAATGAACCTAGGAAAAAAAACCTCCATTGAGAAAGATTTAATTTTTATATTACTTTCTTATAAAAGGGACTAAGACATCATATTATGTTAATAAACAATAGGTTTAAATCATTTCTCACATTATTAATCAATGCAATATAACTCATGACACACCCAATATATCCTACTTCACAAAAAAATATTTTATAATATTTTTTCCAATACATCAATGAATGAAAATCATGATATGAATTAAATATTATATAAAAATATAATGATAAATAAACAAGTTCATAAATATGAATATCTAAGGAAACATATATATGTGTGAATTTTCTATAGGTTGTCTATGTTCTTATAATCGTGTCCTCTGAAAATTACAATCGGAAAACACCATCAGAAAGTGTATAAAAGTTCTAAATGTATCTATTGATGTCATAAAATACCATTTTATATCATAAAATGACATTACCGGGACTTAGAACATATATTTATCAATAATATCATGTCAAATATTTGTTCTTCTCAAAACATGTTACTACTTTGACCATTTAGTGACGTAGTTACTTTTTTAACATTATAACTTACTATATCACCACAAAGAAAATAATTATTAAGTGATAAGAACATTTTTAATTTTTTAAACTATAAATTCATGTAATTAATACGAACATGGATGTATATGCTATGAATCCAACTTCACTAGGCTCTATCTTTCAATTGGGATAACTGATGAAAACCAACAATATTCTACCTCTCACATGATATTTATTCTTCTAATGAGATTAATATTTAGTCAATGTGTCTACCACAATTTATTCTGTTGTATCTATCATGAGTAAGATTTTAACTCTTCATTAGGAATCCCTCAAGAGGTGATATTTTTTGAATTTGTTCTTTTACCATGATATGAACTTGGTTTATTTTTTGAGAGCCGTCATTGTAGAATTATCAAAATACAATATGATAGGGTTATATAGGCTAAGAACCTCTATATTAGCTTGAAATAATTTGATATTCAAAACACTTTTTTGGAAGTATAAGATGAATATATATACACAATATCCACTATTTTTAAAAAAACTAGCTTCATTGAACACTTAGCTCAAAACTCCTTTATTGAGTATAATAAAATTTCCTAACAATTTCCTCAAATCATCTAGATAAGTATGAATGAATGAATAAATATAAAAAATGATATTTATCTCATTTTTAGCTCTATATTCCTAGATCATATCAATAGTTCACCTTATATACTTATAGTCAGCCATTACATCATTCCAATGTTTTTCTCTTGGATCACCATGATAAATTTCTTGAATTCTCAGAGTATAATAAATAGTCTTCCATGTAACAAACATGAAATATATGATTAATACTATCATATAAGTTTCTGTGTGTTACTTATTCTCTCTCTCTCTCACCCACTCACTCACACACACACACTCTCTCTCTCTCTCATTTTTTGTCGAAGGTCACCTTTTTTAGAGGGATTCATTTATATTGAAATTTACAGTAATACACTCTTGTATTGTTCGACAGTAAATATAATTGGTATATATATTCAATGTATTTACCTGGAATAATCACATATATCCTCTAGGAGCTATGATAATTTTTTATGATCCAAATGATGTAATCCTTTTCCCATAATACTATTATGTAGAAAAACATATTCAATAAGTCCATAAATTATTGTATGATTGGTTTGTCATTTACAAAATGAAATATTTCATCAACATATATTACTAGAATAATGAATAAAATTATATTAAAACAATTCTAGAAACATAGATAACATTCATTCAGAATGAAACCAAATTCTTTTTTAGCATCATTAATCCAAATTTTCCATGACCTAGATGATTTATTTAATCCATATATAGATCTATACTATAATATCACATCTCAGAATCCCTAATCTTGTGCCTTGAGATGGAAATCCACAAAAACATAGATGCATCTCCATTATTCTAGAGGATGTCGACTAGAAGTCATGGTCTCGTAAGTCAGTAATAGATAGAGCATATACACTTTTATTAGGGTAAACACTAGAAATAATAAATAAACAATAAAAAAATTATAGTAAAAAATAACAAATTATAAATACAATCCTAGAAGGAAATTCAATATTCAATTTAAGAATAAAGCTTTCCATGATGATGTTTGTCTCAATTGTCAAAAATGAAAACTGAAAATAAAGACTCCAAATACTCCCATGTAGTCTAAAAACCACATCTGGTTCCCTCAACCATGCTCCATCTAACTTATCCATCTTACAAATGGAATTTTCGTTTATTATTTCCTTCAACCATGCAATATATTTCGGTTCCAGTCAGGCATCATGAGTGGGGTGTGAGTAAGACATAGTAGGCCACAACCAATAGTGACTAAAAATCATGGAAAATAAACTATTTACATTTGTATAATGATTAAATAAAGAAATATTGTTAACAATCTACATTTACTCAATTACTCTTTATTTAACCACATGTTCTACTGGGATAAAAGGAACAGCCAATCAACAATACTATCTCTAGCCGGTGCTGGAGTCCAGACAATCCCTTTAGGATATCACTAATCTAAATGTCCATCATACCATTAATTATAATAATTCATATCGAATTTATAAAATACATAAATCTTGTAATTTAATTAGGAATGGTTAATATGCACTATGCACTCTAACATCATTGGTATAAAGTGAGTAATATGAAATGAATCAGAATAGTTTCCTTGGAAAAATTAATAATCTCAAACAGCCTTTTACCTAGATGGTTCACTTGGTCCTCCAACAAAAAATATTAAAATCTCTCATAGTCTTCTTCCCTTAAGGCTCACATAGTCCTTATTTGAACAATATTAGAAGCTCTCTACATATTCCCCTTTAATATCATTCTCAAACAACATTTAACCCAAGTCTTATTCCATGAAAACATTATCACAATCAATTTCCACATAAAAAATCATTACATTAATTAATTCAAAATTAGTTAATCATATAAAACCTTTCAATTAATTCAATAATTAACTTCTAATTCCTAAATCTAAAATTTACTCAAGAATTAATTATAACTAACTCCCATAAATTAACCAAAAACATTAATAATAACTTTAATTTACCAATTAAATACATGATAATTAATTAATTCCACAATAAATTGTTTACATCAATTTTATAATATCAACCATCACATTACTTAATTAAAAATTAGTTAATAACATCACAACCACTAATTACTCCCACAGTTAATTAAAAAAATCCTTTATTGTAAAATAATAATAATGAATTCATAAATAAATAATTTAAACTAACCAATTACATTACCAATTTTACAATCCTTAGTTTAATTAAATTACCAAATTAAAAAATTCAATAGATAAAAACTCAATTTTAAATCTTACCCAAACCTTTATACAATTTCATGAACATAAACTAAATAGAGATTATAGGAGTGAAAT
Source organism: Viscum album (assembly GCA_963277665.1). Lineage (NCBI taxonomy): Eukaryota > Viridiplantae > Streptophyta > Magnoliopsida > Santalales > Viscaceae > Viscum > Viscum album. Next base: position 1,775,310,856 of record OY728152.1, read on the forward strand.
TCAGACCATATACCTCATGATCGGTGATCAAGAATGCTCGCAAATGGATATCCCAAAATTGAGCATAATTAGTCAAGAACTTGTCGATAAATTGGATTTAGATCCAACTGCTTAAAAATGGATGAATCCAAAAGAAAAAACCAATGTGTTCAATATAAATAATTTTTTGGATTACTCCCAACATGAACCAGACAATCCATTAGATATAGATCTTGAATCATATTAATAACATTAAGGAATACCTTAAAAATAAAGGTCCTGATATCCAAGATTCGGTGAGAGATAACTTCTAGACCAATGTGGACTCTTGAAAATTAGAAAAAGAAGACCCCTAATAAGGAGGGAGGTAAATGATAGGCATCGTTTGATTGTTACAATGTGTAGTGGAGTTTCAGTCCAAGGTAGATGTGTGTGAAATCGTTTCAGTCTAATATTGTGGTGAGTAGAGATTTTTCTATAAATAAAGTTTTATATAGAGGTTCACATGATGATGGAAGCTCATTTATAATTTATGGACATCAAAATTACCTGACATGAATTCCCATTCCACATTGTGTAAGAATCATCATTAATTTCCCACTTTTCGAGAGTGAAATCTAATCAATTTTTTTTAAAAAAAAATTAATAAATATGACACATGGTGTAATACAATTTCATGAACTATCGGCATGTGGTGAAAGATAATTACAAGTGGTGTAATCTACATTCGTGAGATGCCTTTATGTGGGGAAAACAACTAAAATGGGGTGTAATTTTATGAGGATGTGAATTAATTTTGGTAGTGATTTAAATTCAAAACAAACCATCTTGACAAAAAAAATATTGTGTCAGACCTGAAAAAATATTAGTTCTTACATCTACAACTTGAATAGGGTTAGGCATTAATTGGAGTAATAAACACTTCTGGTACTATCATGTTGACATCTTCTTAAAGATTATAATTACGGAATTAATTTTGACATTCATCTGCCACATCACATATTCATGTTACAAATCTATAGGATAATGAATTTATAAGAATATAAATATAGATACATGAATAAAAGATTTATCATTGTGTATTTGTTGATATAGTAAAAACCCATTCTCCACCAAATGTGATTTATAGGTATTGGAATTACCCTTTTTTCATGTTATATCATGAATATAAATTATTACACAACGTGATTTATATTAGAAAGATGATAAATAATAAATAATTTTTTTTCACATACATGTAATCCATTCTATATTTCATGGTACACTTATACAATGTGACATTTTTCACTCTACTACTTCCTTATCATAATGATGGTCATTATTTTCATCCAATCATTATTCACTTTCCATGGATACTGGAAATCCATACATTTATAGCTCTCTAAAATAATTATATGTTGTAAATGTGTTCTATCAACTACATATTCAATAGGGACCATTGGAAATTTATCATATACCAACTATTCAACCTCATGATTATCAAATTTACCGATGTAACGATTTATCCCTATAGCGTTATTGAGGATGTGCTCCCTATCAACAATTTTTTATGTATTTTTATAATCACAATCATTACCATGGGATTGTATATATTGTAACACATTGTCTTATTATTATACCATATATGGATACACTGCATGCCTCATCATGATCATTTTTTTCCTAATACATAATTAATAGAAGACTCACAAACCCTTGCAAGAATATGCGACAAACCGATGTTATTTTCACTCAATTACTCAAAGTGAATAACATTTACTGATTTATTGGTAACTAAATTTAGTGTGAATGATTTATTATTTAATTTATATACCCAAAAGGTGATTACATCAATTTCAAGACTCATTATCAACATTATTAAATCATGTTAGGTATATTTCATCCACTCTATAACACAATTCAATTTAGGTGTATAAGATGGAATTATTTTAGATAGAATCATGTATTCTCATAGAATTAGAATAATTATTTCATTTATATATTATCCAAATCTATCAATTCATTTTTTAAATTCACACAATTTTTATTATCAACATTATTATTTAACTCATTGAATTTCTTAAAGGACCCAGGCTCATACCTCATCAAGAAAAAATGACCATATCTACTAATTTAATAATTAAATTTAAAAATTATGAATATACATGCACAAGTAATACTAAAAATGATCAACACGCATCATTATATACAAATGATAAAATCTACTCTTATTTTTAAACATACCCCTAAATCGTTTTTTATATTTCATTGTAAATATTCATGACATATTTCATGTACTTTTAGCTTAAGAGTGACTAAATATTATTCATGGTAGGTCTTTTTAAATTGCTTCTCATATACATGACCTAGAAAGGGATTCCATAACTGGGTTTTAACAAATTCATGTTATCATGATTCATCATTAATTTCAAATAAACAATTTTTATAATTCAATAATAAAATTATTTTATTTAAATGGTAATTTCCTAAACATATTCTATCATTGAATAAGAATATAGTCCTATATTAAATCATTAATGTAAAAGAATGTTTACCCTTGAAGGACACCAAAATTATATTCTATGTAAATTTTTTTACATAATAAAAAAAATTGAGAAAAAAATTCATCGATTTATATAGAAGGAGGAGGAATTATATAACCAATAAAACATGTTGTTCTCTATATGCAGCTAAAAAATACTCCTCTATTCAATCAAATTTCCGAATATATTTTTATCATCTAAATTTATATATCAATATGAGAACTCAGATATATATATAATACCCAATGTGTATATATAAAATGATTTAACTCGATAGTAAACACAGCTGGTGCTTCCCCGACATCTTCCACAAGTGGAATTATTATTTTAGTGTCCCATCATTCCACATGAAATACTTAGAACATTTTTTCCCATGAAATTTTATCTTATTATACTAGGATGGATTGTTCTATGGACACCTATACTTGTAAGAAGATAATAGTCCTTTTCCTTACAAATATTTTTTTTATCCACCACAACAACTATAGAATTTTAATGTACCATATCATTATCATCATTTAAAATTATTATAATATTTAATGAAATATTATTCTCACTATTTATCAAAATAAAGTTCACAATGATTATATATATGCACATCGGTAAGGATGATAAAATGAGATCATTAGGAAGATAATCAATTATTTTGATGAAAAATATGGGAAAGTAATTTATGCTTCCGAACATAATGATACATGTGGACCAGCCAGGGTTGAATATCCATGCTTCTATTTTAATAGAGGATTTTAAATCACAATTATCTCTTTTCAAACCATATATTGTTAATGAGTAAGATGGTGATAAATTATTATATATTTATATAGAAAATCATGTTTATTTATATGATCACTTTACAACAACAATAACATGATTAGTTAGATATTTATGGAATCATCTATGAGTTTTATATAGATAGATGCATCTTTATCACCATCATATTTTATAATAAATTCATGAACTTGGTTTCCCATAAAATATAATTTCCATTAATTTTGTAACATTATGAATAGGTATATATTCCATTCTAAGAAATTAGAGAAGGTTAAAAGGCCATACTTCTATAGTATGGATTGTATTGTTATAGTAAAACATTTGTGGATTTCCATTTCATCAATTTAATAATTTAATAAATTAGTACATTATTTTTATTTGATGATTAGATAAAAAAAAATTATAATTTTTAATCATAAAATGGTTTGAAAAAACTAAATGGACCTCAATATTTGTTTTATAATATCATATGGAGTGGATATTATACTTTCAATGATCCATATTAACCGTATAGTGACTAATTATTGGGTTTAACATGTTATTTAATGTCTTTTATGTAGGAAGAACATTCCAGCTTCAGTAACTTGTAACTACATGATCTTTTGAATGGAATCTCAAAACATGAAAATGTGGTGAATCTTGTACAATATGTGTTTAATGTAATCAATTATAATAACTGAAATATAATATTACATAATAAACTAATAATTATGAGAATTAATAGGGTAACTATCATTAGAGACTAAATATATATGTAACTAATTTTATAACAATTGTTAACATTTCCCCATAATTTCATCATAATTGTTATTCTACTAAACATATCCCAAGATAAAATTGTCTTCACTCCCATGGTAATAGAATATTTTTAATGGGATGAGATCAAACTCATATTATAGAAACAATACACAAATGCATGTCATAAAGAGTGTTATCACATGTATGTTAGAAAACAAAATCAACAGATAAATATTAGACTAAAAGAAAATAGAAAAATAAATATATAATAAATAGAAATAGAAATATATAATATATAGAAATATAATAAAAAACATTGTACCAATTGTTATTAAAAACCATGGTTTAATGGTTCCAAAATCATGAGAGTTATAAAATGGTCCATGGAACATTGGATAGTCGCATATCCAATAAGTGTGACACCATCATAAGTATAGAAACTCATCATTTTGGATTAATAATCACTACTTGTTTCTCATAGTGGGTGGGTAATAATAACATGTTTCCCATTATGAATCAATAATCAAAACCTATTTACCATTTTCAAATGAGTGTCACTAATCATTCACCATTATCTCATGAGATGTAATGATTTACCAAATTTAATGTATTGAAATAAATGGGCCACTAGTAAATTAATTATTAGCCATGTCTATAGAGTTGACAATAAAAAATCTAATAATGACATCATTAACAACCAATAATATGAATGGGTTTCACTAAAAAAATCAAATGGTATCACATAAATAACTGAATAAACCATCTTAGTAGATAAAAAATTAAATTATCCAAAACAATAACTATATAAAATCATTTATAGTTGGTTTTAAAAAAAATTACATCATTGAAAATAAATCCTTATAGAGATAATGAGTTACACAAATTATAAATCATAAAAGATTTTCAAAAACTCTTATATTATAATCTTTCTAAGGAAAGTCCATAGATCACATGATTTGATAAATATATTGATTTCAGAAAATGAAATGACAACATTTTCAGTATATTAAAACATGGACATATATATATATACATATATAAAAATTAAAAATAAATATGAGGACATTAATCAATAAAAACATATTATAATTATAAAGTAAGGAATGTCATTCATGGAATATTATTTTAATTAGGAAGACATTTTACATAGAGAGAAATATTTTGGGCATCATCTATAAATGGTGATTATTTAATATATAGAACATTAAAGTTATTACTAATAGAAAGGAAATAACTCATTGAAATAGATTATATTCACAAGTGTATCTAACATATCGAATAATATATGGATCAATATAATATAAGAGGTATTTTTATAAATTATCTATAAAATCTCATGAAACATATGATGACTATCCCACATTATTGTAAAATTGTAGTCAATAAAAAATTAAAAATAAACACAGTTCTTCACTAAGATGAATGTGTTAGGGGAGTGAATGATTAGATAAGTAACCCTACCATTTATTATAACATTTATAGATATTTTCTTAAATCCTATATATAAAAACTTACTATCCAAATAAATTATTTCAAAACCATATTTATAACTAACACTATTTTGAATATTTATCTATAATCATTATAAATAAGAATATTACTATTAATTTTCAATTTTCACACATAAATAATATATCTTTTCAACCATTTAAAATAGTTTTATAAGAGTGGTTTCAATATCCATTATACTTCCAATGTTCATATTTATAATATCATTATATTTTCTCTAATAGATGAATTTTTGTTTTTTATTATGTTTCAATTTCCTTTAATGAGTGTTTAATTTTATATACATGAGGATTAATTGATAACAGTTATATATTTTAGATTTATTTAAGAACATAATGATTTTTCTTAAATATTTTATAACATTATAAGAATTTAAAAGGAATCACTATTTTCGATAGAGAACATGATACAACACAAAAAGATTAAAAAAGTAACTAAATATTATTATAAAAATATTATTATTATAACCGAGCTATAATAATTATGGATATTAATATTATTAACTGAATTATGAAAATATGTTTTATAAATGTATATATAATTAATTATATAGTGACTAAATAATTTTAAATGAATATAGAACACTTTTTAAAATTAAAGAAAAGGTTTTTATATAAAAATATTTAAATTTGTGAAAATGTGTTTTTTAAAATTAAATAATAAAATAAATGTTGTGGGATTATATTAATGAAATATATATATATATATATATATATTTATAATATTAAATTTAATATTTATCATTTATCTTATGTTTTTTTAATTCATGATATAAGAACAAATCCAACATCAAATATAAATGACCTACTTTCCAAAGAAAAGAAATTATACCTCATTTTGATGGAAAAATGTTTTTAAGCTATTTTTTATACTTTTAAAATTTCTATTTGAAAAAATAAACTGCTTATTTTAAATAAGACTATCAAAATTTTCATTTATTGAATTTCTGATAATTGTTTTTATAAGATACATTTTTCGATGAATAATGATAAAGTACGGCATTTTAATTGAAAACATATTTTTTATGATTTAATTATAATGTTATATAATATTTATAATTTTTTAAATTTAATAATTAGATCAATATATTTTAAATTAATCAAATTAATTTCATTAGAATCAATTTGACATTAAATTTGGATATAAAAACATTTCAATATTTTGAAGGTTGTAACATTAAAAATATGTTTTCCCATTCAATCAAGAAGATTAATTTTAAACTAATTTTAGCCAATTTTGTGTTTTTAATTTTGAAAATTCGATTCAATATTTTATTTCGTAAATAAAAATTTATTAAATTGACCCCTTTTATTTTTTGAATAATATGTATAGTAACATTGGTGATTTTTATTTTCATGGTAAAGAGTTAATCATGAGGGTAAAAATAGTATTATAAAATAATTCAAAACATGTAATAATATTATAGGATGAATATTTTTCATCTCTAAGATTTAATGGATCTTAAATGTGAACAATTATGGCACCTGGGAAGAGAATATACCCTTTATAATTTTATATTCAACAGAATGTCATGTTAGACAGACTTTTGATTTAACAAGAAAAATATTGTTAATATGGAGTTTTTTAAGGGGTACGATCGAATATAATTATTATTTAGAAAGATAAAATTTTTATCTACATCATGGAATTTTACTTATAATTTTTCGTGATAAAATAGTTACCTTTAATGGTGACACAATGATGATGAATTAATTAATTAAATAATTGAAGAATGAAATAAATGAAACTAAAAAATTATATTAAATATAATTTTACATAAATAATGTCATCCGATATTTTTTTGCATGAAATTGACATGTTATTAATTATTTAAAATAGTTTTTTTAAGATATCATGTTATTATGATAATTAAAAAAGTCATGTGCTGAATTGTGTAAAAATAGACATTAATGATACTTAAAAATGAATAATATTTTATAAAATGATTCTAAATAAAAATATATATAATTCATTCATCTGATTATATTTTTTTAATGAATCATTTATTGATATTTATAAATTTTATATTAATTATGTTAACCCTGAATGGTTAAATTATATCACATCATGTTAAGAATTAAAAAGGATAAATAACGGTTAAAACAAAATAAAAAGTATTAAAAAATTCAAAACATGTATAAATTTAACATTAGGCTATTATTAATACCCCAAATCACTATATCCTAGAAATTCATTCATTTTGATACTTTTTAATAATAAAATTAATTTGTATTAATTTAATATTTTTATGACTTCCAAGATTACCCATCCCTAGTACTATAAAAGTGAACCCGTTATTCTAATTTCAATACACATTAAAATCCGTTTTTTTGGATCGTCCAATATCTACCAAAAATTATTCCTAAAATACCTCGCTACATTCTATAGGATTTATTTTAGCCATAAAACCCACATTATAGGTGTTAAGGTGTTTATCAATGGAGATTATCTGAAGAAGATGTATTATTTTCAATCATGTATATCTATTTTATTTATTTATACACATCAATCAAAACATATTAAACAAATAAGATATAATAAATCAATATAATAAATATAATTTTATGTTATTATTTTAATATCATAAACTAAATCCATATTCACTTCCACTAAATGGAACAATAATTATCATTCATGTGTGAGACAAATTACAACCTCACGAACAAATAAAATTCTATTTCAATAAATATATATTTCCACTAGTTATAATGATGAAATTATTGTCTATATATCATTTTCATGAAATTTTTATCATTATAAAAGGATAATATATCATTTTTTTCTTAAAATTCCATTCACATAAAATCATAAGATCATTAGTGGTACATGTGAACTATTACCTCAATGAAGTGATGTGATTTGTTTTTCATCACCACAACACATGGATGATATATATTTACATATATATATATATATATATATATTTAAATGGATAATATAATATTAGTGATATTATGATCATTATGGAAAATAACATAATACATACATTCTTTCTGAAATGATCATTTAAAAAATGGAAACGTTACACATGCATACATACGACTTACCATCTCAATGATTATGTCATATTTAATTTTTCATATCCATATTTAATTGATAGATTTAATAGAATCAGGGATTTTTAAAAGTAAATATTATTCCATAATTATTATTCTGGATTTGATGGAATAATGGAAATTTTTTACTATAGACATCATATGAATTTATATTTTGGACTGATGAACCGAATTTTAAAAATTACCTAATGTTAACTTAAATAATTAAGTAATTTTTATAACATTTTAATAATTAATATAAAAGGAATAATAAAATTGAAAAATTTTTTAAATCAAGTAAATAATTACACTATTATAAATATTCTAGAATATAATGGTGGTATGTGATGAGTTAGACTCATGCTAATGGACTTCATCTCAGTCTTTTATCATTGAGGCATATTTTGATGTTATACACCCACATTCAACAATGAGGTGTATATACATCCCCAATGACAAATAATATAAAGAATTTTATATTATAATATTATTTATTATTTGGTTAAATTTTACTCTTTTATTGGGAATATGATTACATTTATTAATGTTGTGTGGGACAATTTGAATATTTAAATAACATATTATGAAATCCTTTTCTCTATGTAAATATTCCTTATATTAACTTAAATATTTATTTTTAATGATATAAAAAGATTATAATGGACATTTTTTGAATTTTTTTAATTTTATTCAAATGTTTACAGCAGGAATATTTTTATTTGATTTATAAGGAACATTTAGATAAATGAAAAAAGAAATGTTTTATTTCTAATGTACAAAGTGAGAATTAATTATCCACTGTAGTGACAATTATTAAATTTCTAGTTACCCATAATAGATTAAATTATTTCTTAATTTTAAATACCTATTTTTCTGTATTTATTTTTGTAATTGAAAATTGTATTTTAAAATAAAATGGTATTTTTATACAAAACTATTTATATATGAGTCTAAAAGTGTATTTCAAACTGATTTGTGATGGCAGTGTTTTATTAATGAGGTAATACCTGTTAATTATAGGAAATGGTCAATACCTATATATATTATACATCATTTAGCCCATATTGTTCTGGGTATGTCAATTGTAAATTTACATGTGGTGTCCCAAATAGTGATGTGAATGTCTGTTAGTGATTAACATAGGGTGTCCCAAATAGCGCTAGGTAAGCACATTATAACTTACCATGGGGTGGCCCAAATAGATCTGATCAATCTAATAATGTATTAATTATATATAAAACTTCTGATTATTCCAATTGAATGTTTTTTAAAGGGGTTTATGTATATAAATCTCTACATCACCTGAGTTTTATTTTCTTTCTAAGGGTTTTAATGATTCAATATGAGGGAAATGGGTGTTTTTTTCTCATGTGAAAATGTTTTATTTCATATTTTCAATTAAAATTTATCATAGTGGAAAATTTATATAAGATTTAATTTTTTTATGAAAATAATATATTATTTTATTTTTAGGTCCCTTACTAAGATTTTGTGCCCATCCCATGTTTTTAACATGTCCTTCACAGGTTTTCATGGAAAATATAGTATGAGAAAAAGGAGATAAATGTGATGTTTTTTATATTAATAAATACTTTTTTAATTGAAATAGTCATATATAGTGACAACTTCAATACTAATTATATATTTCCACATGTAATGTAAGGGTTTAATTTGTATGATTTTTTCCCAACTCTATAAATCAATAACAGTAAAATATTATTTGGAAAAGACTGTGATTTATAGTTTTAAAATATCATTAATAAGTAATGTTTAATGTTGTGTCCTTACAGTTGACATTAAAGAAGGGTTTAGACAACATCGTATATTATGATGTTTTTTTAATAGTTTGAAGTCTCATCATGATTTTATATTTTTTTTGTTTAACATGTGTTTAATGAATCAATAAAAATTTCGATATTTTAGGTTGACTAATATAATTTTTAGAGGTAACATTGAGGTAATTTTGATTTATTACTTTTTTGGATAAAAAATGAAATGTATGAGATAAAAATTTAGGTTAAAATTTTTTTGGTATTTTTTGATAACTTTATAATATATTAGGAATTTTATAATAATTATATATTTTTTGAATAATGAAATCCCATCAGATGGTAGATTTCCTATCACAACTAGCAAGGTCTAAAAAGTCAAACCCACAACCAAATGGAAAAAAGGGTTCATTTCTTACCACTGATCCACATGATTCCCTTGTTAGTTTGAATTTTTATTTTTAGTTAAACATGTTTATAGATTATGAATAATTTTACTTCGAAAGATATGATTTTTTTGAATAGATAACAAATGGATTGGTAAATGATTTTTTCATTATGTGATTATTGTTGATAAATTGGGATTTTATTTTAGAAGTAATAGTTTAATTATATTTTGGAAGAATCTATGATTTTTGTGTCAACTTATATTGATTTAGGTTATTTCTGGAAATTATTAAACCATTTTTTATAATATGTTATTAGTGTAATTACTATTTGGTATGAAACATTAAGTGTGTTTTATGTTATTTAAGGATAATATTTAAATTTTGTCTTCGAATATTATATAAGAAAATATTTTCAATCATTGGGTTTTAATATTAGTATATAATATTTTTTTGAATAATTTCATCATATTTTAATTATAAATGGTGAAAATTGAGAACCATTATTGAATTTTGAAGACTGATGTTGGTTTTCCTCATAGATTGGTTCAATTTTTAGAGAATTAAATTATCTTTTCCTAATTGTTTTTATTGGTTTATGTTTCATTATTGGATATATATATATAGTTAACAATTTTTGGATAATGTTATTATATACTAGTTGATTATACTTATTTTGGAGTGAATATTTCATCCTGATTACTCATCATTTGAAGAAAAAGATGACTTTGTGGTGAAAATTGATTAAAGGATGAAACAATTATTTCCATGTATGTTTCTATATAATCATAGTCTAATATATAAATGAATTCCTAAAATCATTGAAAATAATATTGAAACAAAAACTTTATCTATTTTATTTTATAAATTTTATGTTGACCCATCACATATTTATGACATTACGATGGTTTATGTTAATATTTTTATGTTAATTATCACCCTTTAATAGTCATTGACTATTATTTTTATCTCCCATGTCTGAGTTTTCATACATGGAAACCATGCATGTGTGATATCATGTGACCTTTGTTCTCCCTTTGTATCTTTTAAAGTGGAAGTTTCATTAATCCTTAATTCGATGAGGTTTTAAAAAAGGTATTTGTAATTTTTAAACCTTATCAACCATGAATGATTTAAAATTGTGAGGAAAAAATTTATTAATTGGTGAGAATGTAATATCATGATATTTCAAAAGGAACCAATATGATTGATATTTTACATGATATACTACATCGAGCAGAAATGAACACATAATTATTATTATTTAAATGTTACCCTTGTAAGATAACCATCTGAATAGAGGGTATAAACATCATTAAGTAAATTATTAAAATATAGTTTACACATATATAAATTATTAATTCTATTGCTTCTAATTAATTATAAATTATTAAAAAATCCTATTAAAATTAAAATTACTTTTTTTGGAAAACAATATAAATGTGAACATGTTTCTTTTTACCGACACATAATAAAATCACTTTTTTATTATAAAAAATGAATTATATATATATATATAATATTAAATATATTAATTAACATCCATATTATCTATTTACAAGTCATGATATAATAACAATTATAATTTTAAATATAAATTAAGTATTTTTTTCTAATTTTATCACCATTTTATGGAACACTTATATTAAATAATGTTTTTGAAACATTCAAATATTATATTTTAGAAAATAAACGTATTCATTGAAAAAATATAATCATAATTCACATTGGTAGAATTTTTTGTAATTTTTTAAGATTCTTTTGTTTGATTAATTGTGATAACATATATTATTTTAATGTAAAACTAATTTATCATCTGATTAATTTATATTAATATATTATATTTCATAATATTTTTAAATTTTAATTATAAAATGTTTTTTCACTTAACATATAGTATTTGGATTTAAAAACATTTATCAATTTTGAAGGTTTTTACTTTAATAACTTTTTTCTCATTCTATCAACATTGTTAATTTTAAATTAATTTTTTCCAATACTTTGATAGAAATTATGAAAAAAGGATTCCATATTTGGAAAAATATGTTTAATATATATTAAATATGTACCACTTATTTTTGTACAATATATGAATAGTTACGTTGGTAATTTTTAATATAGTCATTAAGGGTAAATCAGGTAATTAAATTTCCAACTAAATTTTTAAATTTTATTACATTACCATATTAGTTATCCTAAATTTATATTATGCGTATTTTTAATACATAATAATTAATGGATCGTTTATGAGACCATTTATTCCATTTTCTATGATAATATATCGTTTATAATATTATTGTCAAATGAAAGTCAATATTTGCATACCTTTGTTTTTGATTGGATAAATATTTTTAATATGAGTTATATAGGGGATACATTATACTATAAATAGTATATAAAAATATGAAATGTTAATTTAATTCATGGTAATATATTTATAATATTTAGAGATAAGATAATTTCTGTTAATAGTGACATAATGATGATTCATTAATTGATTAAGTAACTAAGAATTAAATAATTGATATATAAAATATTAAGATATATATAATTCTAAATTATTAAAGTCATAAAATAATTTAATATATATTTAAAAGTTTTTTTTATATAACATGTTGTTATGATATTTATAAAAAATTGAAGTTATGAGTACTACAAAAATGACATTAATGAAATTTCAAAACATATTATATTTTATTAAATGATATAAATCATATAGAAATATAAAATTCATCCAACTAGTTAAGAAAATTATTTCAATTTTATCAATGGCTCATTTATTGTCCATTTTTCATTTTCATATAAATATATTAACCCCCAAATTTAAAATTAAATGATATTAGTGTAAAAAATAAAAATTGTTAAATAAGGGTTAAAAAATAGATAATGGAAAAAAAATAAAACATTTTTTATTTTTAATTTCATGATGTATTTATCCCCCCAATTATCATATATTATATATTAAAATCTTGTTATCCTTTTGGATTATAAAGTTTTTTTATTAATTTAATACATTGATGATTTTAAGAGTTCCCCTCCCCCCTCCAATAAAAGGGCTCCAATTATTCTAATTCCAATACACATAGGATCCATTTTTTTGTAAAATTAATGTCCATATACATTACTATAATACCATTACACATTATATAGACATTAGTTTATGTATAAAATTCTCCATATATGTGTTAATCGAAGGAGGTCATTTGAGGAAGATATATAATTTTAAGTCATGTATTTACCTTTTATTTCTTGTTCCACATCCTTACAATATTTTTCCACCTAGATGAAATAATATATCAAGTATCATAAATATACTCACATTTTATTATTTTAATATCAGAAGCTAAATCTATTTCAACATCCATCAAATGGTAAAAGTATTATACTTCATGTATACGACGGACTACCACATTGTGAATGGAGAAAAATAATTTTCCAGCATCCTCTGTGAATATTGGTCATAATGATGGAATTAATATATAGATATCATGTTAATTAAATAATTGTCAGAATTATATGATAATATATAATTTTTTAATTATCTTTCAATGCAAAAAATGATAGAGTTTTTGGTTAGAACATGAGAACTACCACCTCCATTAAGCATTGTGATTCATTATTCATCATAATAATACATTGATGATATATATATATATATGTATATGTAAATATATATTATGATATTAGTGATATTATGATAATTCTGAAAAGATACAATAATACTAACATTATTTACAAATTTATCATTGAAAAATTGAAACGTTACTCATTCATACGTACAACTTTCCAACACCAAGATTGTATTGTAGCTCTTTTTTCATATTTATATTTAATGGATTAATTTAAAATTTAATTATTTTTTAGAATTGATTTTTTTTCATGAATATTATTCAATAAATTATTGATCAATGACTAATTTTGACTATTTACAACTAATCAAATTCATTTTGAAATTATGTACCGAATAACATAAAAAAGTCTGACATGAAGATTGACAAATAAGTGATTGTTATAAAACAGTAATATGTGAATAAAAGATGTCTAATTAATATAAATAGGGATATCAGGAATCAAATTAATTGACCTAATTTTAAAATTTAGATATATAAATATTTAATGTGAAGAGTTGGACTTAAGGTAAGGTACATCATCTCAATCTCCTTTTATTGAGGAATATTTTGATGTAACACACCTAACTTATTTTATAAGTTGTATATACATCCCCATTGAAATAAAATATAATTAATTTTTTTCAGATAAAATTTAATGTTTTCTTAATGAATATTATTTCATGGGGATTATGATTTAACTGTTCTGTGTGGTATGTGACACTTTGAATGTTTTTAGATTTATTAACAAATTTTTATCATCATGTAAATATTATTGATATTATTTTAATTATTTTATAATAATGAAATAAAAGGAATAAAAATGATATTTTATTTTTATTTTAAATTTCATTAAATTATTTTCAAAAGTAATATTTTTACAGGTGTTATTGAAAACTTTTAGACAAACAACAAAAAGGACAGTTCTATTCATTATTTATATAACGATAATATTATTTCAACCATCATGAATATTATTTTATTTATAGAATTATTTTGTAGTAAAATATGACTTATTAAATGAAAAAGGTGTTTTTGTTACTTTGGGATAGAAAATTGGGTTTTAAATAAAAATGATAATTTTTAAGAATTTTTTTCATATGATATTAAAGGAGTAATGTAAAGGGTTTTACGATGAAAGTGTTTTATTAATGATATTATAGTTGAGAATTATACGAAACGGGTAATCGAGATATAGATTACATAAGGGGTTTCCTAGATAGTATTTGGTAAGTTCTATAGAGCATAACATGGGGTGGCCCAAATAATGTCAGGAAAGATCGTTACTATTTAACATCAGGTGGCAAAGATAAAACAAGGTAATACCATTATAGAATAACATGGGGTGTCCCAAGTAGCATTTGGTAATCCTGTAATAGCTTAATTAGAATTTAAAAACAGGGTCATTTCAGTTCAATGGGGTTTTAAATTGTTTTATTTATAACATTCTCTAATTCACCTAGAGGATTTATAATTTATTTCTATGGGTTTAAATAATTTTTCTTAAGAAAAATGTATTATTTCTTGTGAAAATGTTTTATTCCATATATTAAAATTACATAAAAGATAAAGGTAAATGTTATAATATTATTAATCTATTTTGGATCAACTAATGGTTTCCTTTCAATACATGTCCCTTATTGAGAATTTTTTCAAATCAAAATTATTTTAAATGTTACTCATATGGTTTAATGGGAATATAGAAAAGGATTATAAAACTGGGAAAATATTGAATATTTTTCATAATGACAAATCTTGTTTTATTTTTATGAGTATTATATGGTAGAAAACATGATAATGATTTTAAGTATCCACTTTTATTTTATGGGTTTATTATATTAGAGTTACTCCAAATTATATAAAAATATAGACAGAAAAGATCATTTGGAAAAGAATTTGATTTATCGTATTAAAATAAATATTATAAGTAATTATTATGGCCTAGACCTTACATATTGTGTGAAATACTGATTTATCTTTTCCATAACCCTAAACAAATCATTATTTAATTTTTAGATCACATTATAAAATTAATTTAGTTCTCATAGTCATTCCTGATATATATTCATAGAATTTTCATTATATATTTTCAAATAGATTGAAACGTGATGATACAATGATTAATGGACTATTTTGATGATATTAAATTGAAATATAAAAATAAAATGTGAATAATGATATCATTTAGATCCCTATAGTGTGAGATATTTGCATTATAATGATCTTATTAAAGAACATATGGATTAAAAACATTTACATTGTATCAAAAATTTATTTTTCCTTCTCAGTTCACTTATAGATGATGAAAAAATTTATAACTATTTTTTTTAATTAGTATTATCAATATGTGTTAAATTTTTTATTTTGGTATCATTATTTATATAATAAAAAAACATATAACCTTTTAAACTATATATAGAACTGTCCATGAAATGTGGAAATTAAAAATGGAATACATCTATCGACAAAGATTGTAGTGCACACTCATTCATTGAGATTGATATTGTTTAAATAGAACTGGAACTGTGAGTATTATGGGTTATCATTATATAATTACACGGATTCATTCTTTCAAAAATAAAAATTACATCCTACTTGAAGAATATTTAGTAGATTATATAAAATCATGATCCATGAAAATATATGTTTAGTGTCTTTGGTGACTAGTTACATAATATTCTTATTTGATGATGTTTATTAAATATCTACCATAAATATCTCCCATTTTAGTAATTTTCATAGAAAACCCATACATTAAAAGTTTCATAATAACCTAGGTAAACTAAATGTAATAAATGATGAGATCGGATTAATTGTAAAGGTCAACATGTGATATATAAAATTATGATCATGTACAATCATAAGATAATCATGAGGTTAAAATATCATTACAATAACATAAAATATTCATACCAAATATATAAATGAACATAAACATGAGTTATTGCGAAATAAATTAATATTTCAAAGATAAGAATCATAATAATGATAATTCATCATAACTTAATAATGGACCATAATTTCATGTAATAAAATTTGTATGGATTCATCATAAGTATATATATCATTATACATGACATGGTTAACTACCAAATCCATCTGATCAAGAAACAAACCAAACATCCCATAAGGGATTATGACCATAAACATATTTCCCACCATGGATCAAGCACATTGACTAGTTTACCATATCAAATAAATAAATTTTACTTGTTTCCTATAATAGATCAATAACTTCTTATTATTTCCTAAAACTATACCATGAGATATATTACATTACCCAATTCATTGGAGGGTGATAATGGTCCCACCCATTTTGGTTATAACCTATCCAATACCCATGGTTATAATGTAACTAATTTATCATAATTAAAATATTACATATTTGTACTATAATGATATAATACTTTCATCAAATCAGGACACATGAAAATAAATTGGTTTCATAAACATTTTATAATAGCATAATCAAAATTAATGAAATGGTTTTTTAAAAAATTTCATATTTTAATTAAAAAAAATAATCCAAAAAAGGAAAAAATGGTATCATTGGATCATATCCTCAGAAATTATTTTGTATTGTCAATGGATTTCAATGTATATGGAAAATTATTTTCAAAGATCGCCTGGAATAACTATTGAGGAAAATAACTTTTATATTTTAATATTAATTCTACTATTAAAAGGAATTGCACTTATAAATGAAAAAAATTAATTTGAAAATAAACATGTAAATTTGTAAAGGATGATTAATATTATTTTTGTGACATGATAGATTAAAAATCCATAAATATCATAAAAGTTAGTAAAACATTTCTTCCATATTTTTTTACAAATGTCACAAAGAACCTCATTTGTAAAATAACAAAAATATTATATTAAAATCATTTTTTGAAATAATAAATATGTGTAAAAGTGATATTAAACAATTTAAGGAAAATAATAAAATTATTTTTGAAATATTTATTTATTAAATTTGATAATGGAATAGAATTATTAAATAGCTACAATTTAAACATTTCCTATCCCAAATAATGATGAAATTATAAATTAAAACCTCACCTAAATTCATTCATTTCTTTGTTCAAATTCAATCTCCATGTATAGTAAATGTTTATTTATAATAAATTTATCACACAAACACATATCTATCATACCATTTATTTTTTATTAATAATATATTATCCCAAATTTTTAATAATATGTTATTAAAATCAATAGTCTTGGTTATAATTTATTTGTTTCATATGAATGTTTTGGTAATGTGGTCCTGGACCATATACAATGATCATAGAACAATTATTTCCTAAAAAAATAATGGTATAAAAATAATATGTACTGATTATGGAAATATTTAAAATCATTTATAAAAATTAGTGATATAAAAATAAATTAATCCATTCATGGCGATGGTAGGTTGTACATTCACGTGGACATTATAAACATTTTTATAACGATAGAATGAATGAAATATAAATGATAATTAAAATTTAAAAATAATTATTATCTTGTATATATTATGAAAATTAATAATTTTTACCCTACATGTGTCATATATGTTAAAAACGAATGAAATCACTTCATGGAGATGGAAGTACATATATACGCTTGAGCAACACAATCATTTTACAAAATAATAGATAATATAAAATTAGAAATTATATAATCATTCTACAAGTAAAATTATGTAATAATAATCATATTTTATCATTTAAACCATAATAAATACATTACATAAAATTTTATGATGAAAAATAAATGGTATTGATATATCGAGATAGTAAGCAGTACGTACACATGAAAAATAATTCCGTTCTTATATAATTAAAAAAAGGGTCTATTATAGTGTTTAAATAATAATTATAATATTTAAGCATTTATTTTATATGGAAGATATTATTTTATGATAAATATCATATATTTATAGGTGGTAAATAACAAATGATAAATAATGTGATCAGTTAGAAAGACAGCCTCTTTAATGAAACATCTCCTTTAAACCTCCTCTAAAGGACTCAATGTTTGGTATTTTTTAAGAAACAACCACTAGAATGATTATTGATATTTTAATTAGGGAAATTATTATTTTATGGTGAATATTTAATGTTAAATGTTTTTCAAATAAGTGAGGGGGGAGGTTCCCTTCTGTAATTGATGTAAGGGGTGCTTTTGAAATTTCATAAAAAAATATAGTTTGATAATTTTATAGAGAAATACTTCATAATGTGAATGAATTCTGACATAGGGTTATATATTATTGAAATTTAATAAGTTAACAAAATTTTTAATGGTTTATGATCAATGTTGATCTTTATCACTTTCTTTCACCCATTAATTTGTCAATTTTAATAGTAATAGTGAAAATAAAATTTTCATTTTGAAAAGGTTATAATTTTGCACATATGGTAATTATTTACTAATAAATAGATGAAGGATGAAATAAATAACAACATATTATGTCATTTTTACTTATTTATTATTTTTTCAATTTCGAATAAATTAATAAAATATTATTTTCCTAAATAACATTTTTTTGGATTTTTAAATTATTTATTACTTTAACTTTAATAAAATCAAGAAAACAATTATAAAAATAAAAAAAATTTAAAACATCCAAAAATTTTCATTATTATATATTAAATTTTGGGATTCCAACAATTATGTAATATTATAAAATATTTAATTTTTTATTTCATTTATAATATTTTTCCATTAAATGAAAAATTCCTCCATAAACATTATGTAAGTATTTAATGTAATTATTTATTTTGAAAAAAAAATATAAATAAAATAGTAGAATAAATATAGCTTCATAATTGAAAAAATTATGAATAAATATTTTTTCATAACTAATTATATCCAAACGCGAACACATAAATCATATTCAAAATTATAAGAGTGACATTTTTTCACTTCATTTTGATTAAACAATACATGAGTCAATTTTATAAAAATATATCTATCAAATAAATCATGTTCTGTAATAACACAATAATGGCCTAAATTAATTCATAAAATAAAAATTATGTTTAATAATTTTATCATTATCACTTAATTTTAACCAATATTAACTTGATTTACCCTTTACATAGGTGATTTGTTTTACCATAAGTACAATTCATTTAGATAAAAAATAATAGGGTATTATTTACCAAAAATCAAAATCATGATTATTACAATGGAATAATTTTTAAAGATTAAATATTTATATTTATAAGAAATTACATTTAATATAAATGCATAAAACATAATGAAAAATACTATTTAGAAAAAAAAATATTTTTAGACAAAAAAATGTATATATACCATAATCATATATAATAGTTATTCAAATTATGTTAATTATATTATATTGAATTAATTAATTCTTAAATTTATTTGAGATCAAATTAAAATCATTATGATACTTTATATTAAAATCATATGACAACTTTATAAAAATATATATATTTCACTGGTCATTGAAAATCAATCTTTTCAGAAAAATACAAAAATTCTACCCAATTCTCATTTTGATATTTTGATTTAATAATTATGTTTATTTAATAAAATTAATTATTATATTGTCTCACTAAAAAATTTAATCAATTTAAGATGAAAATATATTTTTTAAGAATAAAATTATTGTTGCTACAAATTGGGATATCCTTTATGATGTATTTATATTAAGTTAGGATTTTTTCAATTAATAATGAATTTAATTATACTCCTAACATTTGGTTTAATATATAGGAGAAAATGTTTAATAATAATATTTTAAATATTATATAATTGTCCACATTAACACAGGGTTTAGTGTAACAAAAGCTATTGATGAAGTTAAATATATTTGAATGAAAAATTTCATAAAAAAAATCATGGTGTTATATTCTACCCCATTTAATGAATAGGATCCTCCCATTTTTTATTAATAATAAAATGTTTCTCATTTGAATTTTTTTTATAAACACACATTGTAACAATGGTTAATATAATTTCATCTTAATATTTTTTTTACGTGAAGTAGGAAGGTGATATGGGATTATACATATTTGGTTTTAAAAAATGATAAAATTATTTGGATGTTATTATATGGAAATGGATGAAAATTAATGTCCACGTGTTAATGATCATAAAAAAATTAATTATTATGAGAATTTTAACAACCACAATACTATATGTAACACCCCAAGATTCCATGGTACATTTCCCTTTGAATAATGCAATAGATAGAATTTTATGCAACATTGAGATTCTAACACACCGCGACCAATCAAACTAGCCATTATGAATAGTAATACCCAGTTTTTCAAATTTTATAAATTTTAATTTTCAAAATGGAATTCATTTTTGAATTCGGAATATCGTAATTAGATTAGGGTGAATTTTGGTTATTTTTTTAATACTTTCAATTTTTATGAATAGTGAAAAATATTGTGTTATTGTTTAAAATCGACCTTTTATTTAAATAATTAATTATTTTATTTAAATTCATTTTAGGTCAAAATATATAAATAATACATATATATGTTCAATGTAATTCATTAGAGTCTTTTTGTAATAATAATATATATATAAATTTTTATTGAACTTTTCACCATATTTTACCCACCTTCTAGGACAATTTGCAAATTCACATAAAACATAATTTTACAGCTTTTGTGAGTGGAGTTTCAAAAATCTGAGAGACACAATTGATATCAGTAAGAAAAATGAGGTTTAATAAGATGAAAATATTTTTTGTGGAATAACAACTTTTTACTTTTATTAACAATGGTTAAAAGTAAATAGTGTTGCTAAGGGTAAAAATGATATTATTCTTACCCTAACACATTTCCTAATTCTATTGGATAAGTTTAATTAGAACAGAAACAACCTTAGGAATAAAATATTATTATTTTGGTCCACTTGTATTAGATTAGGAAATTTATTATTATTTAATTTAAAGAAGAGTTAAAAGTGTTTAATTCAATGTTTAAAAACTAAACTATTTATAATATAGGGTTATACATAAGACAAATTCGACTATAAATATTCATTAAAAAGATAAAATATTTCCAAAATAATGAAATTTTATTTATAAATTTTAGACACTAAATAATTTTATTTATTTATGACACAATGATGATGCAGTAATTACCTTAATAATGCAATATTAAATTAAATGATATTATAAATATCTAAATAAATGTAAGTTGAGACTTTTAAGGATTTCCACTAATTTTCTAAGTCCATATGTCATGTTATTATTGAACATAAGAATTTAGTTCAAAGTAATAATGTATTTAGGACTCTAACAGAAATCATTTAATAAATAATGTCAAAATTAACAAAATAGAGTTTTTAAAACAAATATGATATTATTAATTGATATAGAATCCCTAAAAATCTATGTTTTGTAAAAATGACTTAGATAAGGGTATATATTAACAATGAACCACTTGGGGTTCTCTGGGATTATTATAGTATGTTTATTAACCATATAATATAAAAATTAAAAGAGACATGGTAAATGTCAAACTATTTAATTAAGAGTTAAATCTAAAAGATAATGATAAAATTGAAAACTAATATTGTCTAAAACCTGTTGGTTGAGAGTATTTAGACCCATAAACACCTTATCTTATAAATAAATCAATTTGGATCCATAAGAAATCTAAAATGATTTTATTATAATATAATATTTCAATCTTTCTCTAAGGTTCCCCTCACCCATCATATAAAAGAGCTCTTACACTTCTCTCCAATTCACAGATCCAAAGTCATTTTTCTCGACCAACCCATACCCAAATATCTTCCCAACTATCATCCCTTAATCATATAAGCCTTAGTTTTATCATAACTCCTACCTATGAAGCCCTTTTGATCAAATCAAAAGGAAGAACCTGAAGAAGAGGTAAATATCTCACCACTTCTTTCATGTTATTTTCTTCTTCCACTTCCTTTTTCATTGTTGTTTCCATTATAAAATAAAAACTCCAATATATTCAATATAATATGATGTTATTATAAAATTGGTACAACCATTTTCATAATTTTATCCATCCTATGAATAACATGTCACCATACGTGTGTATATACAACTTACTGTCTCCTAGTCGTGGTGTAGTTTTTATTCAATAAATTATTATTTTAATGGGTATTATAATGATGTATAATTGATGTAAATAATAGATATAACATGTTAATTATTATGTAGATATGATATACCATCCATTTACTTAGGATTTTAATTACAAAAGAATGATATTTTCACTCAAATGTACGTATGGATTACCGTCTCCACGAACGCAATGAGATTCACTCCCCATCATAATAATTCAAGAATAATTTTCATGTGATGATTAAAAATAATATTTAGAGAACATAATATCATTATATATCTGAATCAAATACATCCTATGCATAACAATAATGGCTTATTTAACTAAGCATATAAAGGAAAATGAATCAGTTAACACCTGAAACAATTATACTACTAAAATATCATTAAAAAATAAAGATTAAAATTTCATATATGATATCATATTAATGTATATGGTTCTTTTATAATTTAATAACAATTATTTCACCATTATATTGGATTTTAACCTATCCTCAACCCAGGATGTGTACAAGGTAGGGGTTAATTTCACAATCTCTTTATTTTTGAGGTTGTTTTTACATAAGTATCTACTAGGAATTCTTTATAATCCACATCCATGTTTTATAAAAATGTATTCCAAAACATTTTTTCTATTTACTAGAATATGTTTTAATGTAATTTATACCCTTTTTTGACTTTTTATAAAATGGGTTGAATGAAATATTTCCATTGTTTCCCAAACAAGGTACCTTATGACATTTTTAAGGTAAGAATTTTTTTTTTAACTTCTCAGGCGGGTGCGGCTATTTTCCTCCATTATAACATCGTCGAAGCTTCCCTTACAAGATTATTAGAATATTTTAAAATTAAATGTTTTATTTTATAATTATATTACTTTTAAATGATTTCAAAATATAAAGAGACCTTTCTTTAAAAAAGTTTTTTATTTCATCTATGTCAACATCAATTGATGGATTTTAAGTTTATCTAAAGTTGATTTATTATGATAAAAAACATCCATATGGTATTGAAGGTTTTTTGATATGTTTTACTATGGATGTGTTATTTTTATACCATTCATGGTTTATAGAAAAAGTATTGACATTTTATATGCTATTTTTAATACGAATATTTATGATATGTTTAAACCTTTTTATATAAGGAATGCATTGAACATAGTAAGTGATGGGTGGTGATCGATATTGTTTCTTAATGCATTGATAGGTCTGATGAGGCAAAATAGTGTCTTGGAAGAAGTCCATGAAAAAATCTTATTTTTATTCTTGGAACAAGGTCTTGACTATGTGGTATTGAAGTCTAGCATTATGCATTCCATCATTATAAAAGTGGCTATTAATATTGCATGTGATTATTCGACTACTAGAATATCCATATGAATAAATAAATGGTATTATTTGATTTTATAATGGCCATATTATTCTGAAGTTCATGTTTAAAAGTATTTTGTTTTAGTCATATTCATTTCCTTAAATGATTATGATTATTTATGAAAGTTTCTCCAATATTGGTATCCTTACTGAGAATCTGAGCTCACCCCTTTCTATATATTTTTTTTCCCAGGATGCGAAGTAGTATATTATGACTGACCTACAGGGAAAGTCTAAGGGATATGAGTGTGGCCTATGTATACTATGTAATTTTAGTTTTCATTTTATAATGTAATGTAAAACTTATGAATGTATCTAGTATTTTCAAGGCTAATAAATTTATTAGTCTTTCGGGATATGATTCCTTGTATAATGACAATGTTTTGTAATAATGCACCGACTCAGGGTAACTAGGTTAGGGGCGTTATAGTTGGTATCAAAGAGGTTTAGTACTAACCTTGGAAACCAAATTTAGAAAAACTATGATGAGAGAACATTTCCCTCAGATTATCTTTGAGGATTAGTGTTGAAGATCATCCTAAAATTTTGGTAATGTATAGATTTTGTGTATTTTATGAGAAATAAATCCATGTCTATATATGTGCAAGTAGAGGCGACTATGGAAAAGATGTACCTAGAAGAGAAAACCTCGACAAAGAGTTTCGGGCTTGACCCGGGGTATCCTGGTACACAACAACAGGCCTTGCTGCACTCTTGGTTACGACACTCCAGGGGGACATGCTTAGGATAATCCACAAAATCTTTACAATCCATTATGAAGGATTTATGAGTATATACCTCCTCAATGAAATGTTTTTTATGATTATTGATTATATCCATAAACTTTTAAATTTATGATAAACTATTTGACAAGTTTGGAATTACGCATTGCGATTCATAAATTAATCTAGTGTATGCCATTATTTTGAAATGTCACCTAGTTGAAGGAATGGAGACCATATCAACACACGTAATCCATGTAGGGATTTCCCTCCTACTAAAGATAATTACAGTGGAGTTGATGAAACAACTGGTGCTGATCAGCTTATCACCATACTAGGAAAACTCACTTAGGTTGTGAATAATAACCTTACCCTTATAGAGCACCATAATCCCCAATGTGGAGGATCAATATTAGATCACTTCATGGAGCAACAACCACCAACATTCAATGGGAATACAAATCCATTAATAGATGAGAAATGGATAAATTCCTTATAGATAATATTTCATGCTTTGGGGAGTAGCGAAAGGGAAAAAAAATTCATGGTACTTTATCGCCACATGGGATATACAGATCAACGGTGGTCATTGATTCAAAACACAAAGGAAGATGATTTAGTACCAAATATGGAATGGAGGGAGTTTAAAGAGATTTTAACAGAAAAATACTTTCCTTAGGACCATCAAGAGGATATGGAAAGGCAATTTCTGAGTCTAAGGCAAAAAAAGGATGATAATTTCCAAAGCTTGAATCTAACATTACTAGGATAGAAAGGCATGTAGTAGATTATATACATAACCCAAGGAGTAAGATTGATTGATTTTTTGATAAGTTAAAACCATTTCTCCGGCGAGCATTAGTCTCATAATCATTCTTGTCATATGATGATATTTTCTCATTTTCATTCAAGACATAAAAGGAATTCTCTAATCCTTATGACTTTAAACAAAATTAATAGATGAAGAAATATACTGGACAATCTGGAAATGGAAATAATGGGAATAAGGGGAAAGTTGAATATCCATCCTATAATAAATTTTGGAAGAAACACCCTAGTACTTGCTTGAAGGAAATGGGAGTCTGTAATAAGTGTGGTAAAAAATGTCACCATGCTCATGATTGTAAGGGGAAGAAAGAGGCTTTCAATGTTGAATTCCACAATTATAGAGAAAGGGGAATTATGCAAATAAATGTTATAAGAGCCAAGGGAACATACCTCAGAAAATGCCAAGGGATCAAGGCCAAGCTTATGTTATCACTACTGCTGAGTTTAATGCTTCTAAATACGTGGTGGTAGGTAATTTAATGGTTTCCTCAAGTTTAGAAAATTATTTATTTGATTCTAGATCATTGGATTATTTCATATATTCCCATTTTTCTAAGAAATTAAGATATTTTCAATTTGACTTTACAAGGGATTTTTCAATAAAAACTCCTAAGGGAAATATCATTTCAACAATGTTTTGTGAATCGGTTCCCATTAGGGAATATAAATGTTCTTTATATGATGATCTCATCATCATACCCATGATTGAATTTGATATAATCCTCGACATGGATTGGATTTCAGACCTTGATGCAAAAAATTATTGTAAGAAGAAAGAAGTTATGATTTTTGATGATGATGATAAAGAAAACATTATCATTAGAACAGAAATGTCACCACCTCATTCTTATCTATATCCACCCTCAATAGCTCAACTAAATTAAATTATTGGGGAGGAAGAGAGTGAAATAACTGTCAGTGAAGAAAAATAATGTTCAAATAGAGGATGTACCTATTGTGAAATAATTTATTGATGTGTTTCCATAAGATTTACCTGGACATCCTCTTGAATGGGAAATTGAGTTTTCTAATGATTTAATTACTGGTTCAAGGCCCATATCTAAGAACCCCTATAGAATGGACAATGTGGAATTATTGGAACTAAAGACACAACTAGAGGAATTGAGTAATAAGGTATTTATTCTCCCAAGTGCATACCATGGGGAACCCCTGTCCTTTTTGTTGAGAAAGAAAGATGGATCTGTGAGGTTGTGCATTGACAACAAGGAGATCAATGCTATAATGATAAAGAACAAGTATCCCATACCTCTAATTGTTGATTTATTTTACCAACTTCATGGAGCTCAAAATTTTTCAATGATTGAACTTTGATCTGGATACCATAAGTTGTGTGTGAAGAAGAAAGACATTCCAAAAATATCATTTCAAACCTGGTACAGGAATTACGAGTTTACAGATGTGCCTTTTGGGATAACTAATGCACCCTCTATCTTCATGGATCTAATTAATAACGTTTTCAATGAATATCTAGATGACATTGTTGTGGTATTTATTGATGATATCATGGTATACTTCAAAATCTACGATTATCATGAAAATCACATATGAATTATTATAAATTCTCTTAGATGAAATAAATTATTTGGGAAATTTAGCGACTATGAATTATGGATTCATGAGATATCTTTTCTTTTACATATTGTCTCTAAGGATGAAATCTCTATTAATCTTTCAAAGACCAATGAAATCCATGAATGGCCAGCATCGACGAGTATAATTGAGGTACATAGTTTTATTGGTTTAGTAGGTTATTATAGACCTTTCCTCCATAATTTTTCCTAGTTGGATAACCCATTAACAAATCTCATACATAAAGGGGTAATTGTTTTTGGAAAAAATAGTGTGTACAATGTTTTGATGAACTGAAGAGATGATTATTCAATCATCCTATCTTGACTCTACCATCAGGAAATGTTGGGATTATTATTTATTGTGATGCTTCAATGAAAGTACATGGTTGTGTCCTTTTACAGAATGATAGAGTTATTGCATATGCATCACAACAGCTAAATATTCATGTACAAAACTATCCTAATCGCGATCTTGAGTTTGCAGCTGTAATCATTTCTTTGAAGATATGGAGAAATTATCTCTATAGTAAAAAATGTGAGATTTATTCTGATCACAAGAGTTCGAAGTATATTTTCTCACAAAAAACAACTCAACATGTGGCAAAGGTGACGGCTTGAACTACTGATTAATTATGATTGCACAATACACTATCATTGGGGAAGGAAAATAAGGCGGCATATGCTTTGTGTAGAAAGGATCATGGAGTTTTGAACAAGATCAGAGTTGAAAAGGATCCTATATACATGGATCTAGTAAATATGGACATGGGAATAACCATGGAAGATGAAACATCAATTATTTTTCAAATGGATTCTAAACCATCTTTATTATAAAGGATAAAGCGTTAACAGACCAATGATGAGGTGTTTCAAAATAAGATTAATGTTGTTAATGATGGGATATTGAGTTAATTCATATATAAAGATGGGATTTTGAAATTTGGGAAGAGGCTTTGTTTTCCCGATATACATGATCTGAAAAGGGAATTGATTGATGTTTCTCATAGCTCCATTTTCTCTATACACCCTGGTAGCACTAAGATGTATAAAGAGTTGATGAAACATTTTTAGTGGGACAGCATGAAGAGAGGGATTTATAATTTTGTGTCAAGATGTATAGTTTGTCAATAAGTGAATGTTGGAAAGAAACAACCTGGAGGATTCTTGCAACCTCTTCCCATACCTAATTGGAAATGGGATAATATTATGATTCACTGTGTCATGGGACTACCAAAGACTCCTAGAATGAATGATACAATATGGGTCATTCTTGATTTTCTTACCAATTCACCACATTTTCTTGCTATAAGAGAAGATTTACCACATTAACATCTAGTAAGACTATATATTAATGAAGTTGTAAGACGTCATGGAGTACCCATATCAATTTTTTCTGATCATGTTCCCCGTATAACATCATGATTCTGGAAAAGTATTCTGAAATCCCTGGATACTGAACTTCATTTAAGCACTGCTTACCACCCTCAAACTGATGGAAAATCAGAACAGACTATTGAAACATTAGAAGACATGTTGATATCCTGCTCACTTGACTTTCTAGGTGTGTGGGATCAATATTTAACTCCTGTACAATTTTCTTATTACAAAATATTCCATTCAAGTATTCATATGGAACCATATTAAGCGTTATATGGAAATAGATGCCACACACCAACCTGTTGGGATGATGTTGGTGAAAGAAAACTCATAGGCCAAGAACTTGTTGAGTAAATGATGAAATAGGTAATGTTAATCCAAACCCACATCAAAGCAGCTCAAAGTAGGCAGAAGAGTTATGCTAACAACTGAAGGAAGGATTTAGATTTTCAGGTAGTAGATCATGTTTTCTTGAAGGTATCTCCATGGAAGGTAATTATACGATTTGGTAAGAAGGGTAAATTGATTCCAAAGTATATTGGACCATTCTAAATTCTAGAATGAATTAGGTTTGTACTTTACAATTTGGTAATTCCTCCAAGTCTATCAGAAGTTCATGATGTGTTCCATGTATCACTGTTGAGAAAATACATGCATGACTCAAAGCATGTACTCAACTGTGATGAATTAGAACTTGAACCAGATCTATCTTATTGTGAAGAGACATTCAAGATTCTTGATACCACATAACAAGTGATGAGAAACTGGATGAATTATTTGGTAAATGTTCTATGGATAAACCATAAGATGGAAGAGGCAATGTGGTAATGTGAGGAACTTATGATGAAGAACCACCTAAATCTTTTAATTAAGTAATATTCTAGAAATTTTGAGGGCGAAATTATTTGAAGGAGGGGATAATGTAACACCCCAAGATTCCATGATATGTTTCCCTTTAAATAATGCAATAGCTTGCATTGTACGCATATTTGAGATTCTAACACATCACGACAAATCAAACTAAATGTTATGAATAATAATATCCACTTTTTGAAATTATATAAATTTTATTTTCCAAAATGGATTTCATTTTTGAATTCTGAATATCGAAATTAGTTTAGAGTGAGTTTTTGGAATTTTTCAGAAAACATTCAATTTTTGATGAATAGTGAAAAACACTGCGTTATTGTTTAAATGTGACATTTTATTTTAATAAATAATTATATTGTTTAAATTTATTTTAGGTAAAAATAAATACATAATATATATATGTGTGTGTTCAATGTAATTCATTTGAGTCATTTTGTAATAATATTAGATATATAATGTTTTATTGAATTTTCACCGTCTTTTACCCACCTCCTAGGAGAATTTTTAAATTCGCATAAAACCTAATTTTACCGCTTATGTGAGTAGAATTTCAAAAATATGAGAGACACAATTTATATCTGTAAGAAAATTTTGGTTCAATAAGTTGAGTATAATTTTTGGTTAATTGTAACCTTTTACTTTTATTTACCACGGTTAAAAGTAAATAGGGTAATTATGGGTAAAAATGATATTATTATTACCCTAACACATGTATTAATTATATTAGATAAGTTTGATTTGACCAAGAAAACCTTGGGAATAAAATATTGTCCTTTAGGTCTACATGGATTAGATTAGGACATTTATTATTATTTAATTCAAAGAATAATTACAAGTGTTAAATTCAATGTTTATTAACTAGTCCATTTATAATATCGAGTTATACATAAGATAAATTTGACTATAAATATTCATTAAAAATATAAAAATAATTCCTACATAATGAAATTTTATTTATTATTTTTATACATTAAATAATTTTATTTATTTACGACACAATAATGATGTAGTAATTACCTTAATAATGAAATATTAACATAATTGATATTATAAATATCTAAATAAATGTAATTTTAGTATTTTGTTGAATTACACTAATTTTAGATGTTAATAAGACATGTTATTATTAAACACATGAATTTATTTTGAAGTAATAAAGTTTTTATAACTTTATCAAAAATAATTATTTAATAATGTCAAAATTGACCTAAAGGAGTTTTTAAAACAAATATTATATTATTAATTGATATATTTTCCCAAAATATCTAAGAATCATACAAATGAATTATATTTGGTTATATATATTATTAATTAACCACTTGGGGTTATCTTGTATTTTTATAGTAAGATTATTAACCATATAAAATAAAAAAGACAAAGCAGCATGGTAAATGTCAAACTATTTAACTAAGAGTTAAATAAAAAATATAAGTTTAAAAAGTTAACTTAAACATGTCTAAAACTTATTGGATGAGGATATTTCGACCCATCCCCAAATTATCTTCGAAATAAATCAATTTGTATCCATTAGAAACTGAAATTGATTATATTATAAAAAAATATCTCAATCTTTCCCTAAGATTCCCCTCACCCATCTTATAAAAGGTAACTTCTAGTTCTCCAAATTCACACCTCCAAAGTCATTTTGCTCAGCCAAACCCAGCCCAAATATCCTCCCAACTATACTCCCTTTATCCTAGAGTCCCTATTTTGATTAAAAACCAAACTTATGGAGCCCTTTTGATCCAGTCAAAAGGAAGAACCTGAAGAAGAGGTAAATATTTCACAACCTCTTTCACGTTATTTTCTTCTTCCACTTACTCTTTCTTTGTTGTTTCCATTATAAAATAATAACTCCATTATATTCTATATATTGTGATGTTATTATAAAAATTGTATAACCATATTCATTATGTTATCCATCCAATGAATAACATGTCACCATTCGTTCTTGCGTATGATATATTGTCTCCACACTTTGGTGTAGTTGTTATTCAATACATTATTATGTTTATGGGTATAATAATGATCTATAATTGATATAAATAATATATACAAAATGTTAATGTTTCTATATATATGATATACCATACATTTACTTATGATTTTAATTACAAAAGAATGATATTTTCGCTCGTGCGTACGTACAGATTATCATCTCCAAGAACGCGATGAGATTCATTCCCCATCATAATCATTCAAGAATAATTTTCATGCGATGATTAAAAATAATATTTAAAGAACATAATATCATTATCTATATGAATAAAATACATCCTATCCATAACAATAATGGCTTACATAACTAATAATATAAAGTAAAACGAATCAGTTAACACCCGAAACGATGATACTACTAAAATATCATTAATAATTAAATATTATAAGATCATATATGATATCATATTAATGTATATGGTTCTTGTATAATTTAATTACAATTATTTCCCCATTATACTGGAGGTTAATCTACCTTTGACCAAATAAATGTACTAGGTAAGGGATAATTTCACAATCTCTTTATTATTCGTGGTTGCTTTAACTTAAGTATCTACTATGTCTTCTTTATCATCCACACCCATGTTTCTTAAAAATATATTCAAAAACAATTTTACTATTTACAACACTATGGGATAAAGTCATTTATACCATTTTTTTACTTTTTATAAAATGGGTTGAAAGGAATCTTTCCGTTGTTTTCCAAAAAAGGTGCGTTATAACCTTCTTAAGGTAAGAAGGTTTTTTTTAATTATACGGAAAGTGTGGCTATTTTCTGCCATTTTAACATCGGCGATGCTTCCCTTACAAGATTATAAGAATATTTTTAAAATAAATGTTTTCGTTTATATTTATATGACTTTTAAATGATTTCAAAATTGAAATAGTTATTTCTCTAAAAATTGTTTTGATTTCAACTATGTCCACATCCATTGATGGATTTTATGTTTTTTTTTAAGTTGATTTGTTATGATACAAAACGTACTTATTATATTGAAGGTTTTGTGATATGTTTGACTATAGATGTTATGTTTTTGTACCATTCATGGTTTATGGATAAATTATTGAAATTTAAT
The DNA here is from genome assembly GCA_963277665.1 of Viscum album. Lineage (NCBI taxonomy): Eukaryota > Viridiplantae > Streptophyta > Magnoliopsida > Santalales > Viscaceae > Viscum > Viscum album. The sequence goes on from OY728152.1 coordinate 1,775,344,088, forward strand.
ATGTTAGTTTTAATACGAATGTTTATGTTATGTTTAAACCTTTTCATGTGAGGAATGCATTGGACTTAGTAAGTGATGGGTGGAGCCCGCTATAGATCCTCGATGCATCGGTAGGTCTCACGAGACAAACTAGTGTCTTGGAATAAGGCCTTGACAAAATATTATTTTTAGTCTTGGCACAAGGTCTTGACTATGTGGTTATGATGTCTGGCATTATACATTCCATCATTATGAAAGTGGCTATTGATATTGAAAGTGATTATTCGACAAGTAGAATATCCATGTGAATAAATAAATGGAATTATTTGATTATATCATTTGAAAATTATTCTGAAGTTAATGTTTAAAAGTAATTTTTTTAGTCATATACATTTCCTTAAATGTTTACGCTTATTTATGAAAGCTTCCTCAATATTGTTAACCTTACTGAGCATTTGAGCTCACCCCTTTCAATGTTTTATTTTTTCCAGGATGCAGAGAAGTATATTATTACTGACCTGAAGTGATAGTCTATGGGATATGAGTGTGGCCTATGGAGACTATGTTGTTTTAGTTTTAATTTAATAATGTAATATAAAACAAATGAATGTATCTAGTGTTTTCAAGGCTACTAAAATGATCGGTCTTTCGGGACATGATTCCTTGTATCAGTCCAATGTTATGTGATAATCCACTAACTCTGGGTAATTGGGGTCGAGGAATTACACTATAAAAAATTTATGTGGAAACGATAATCAATTCAACATAATTAACGGTTTTTTCATACAATATTTTGATCATACGATACTTTTTATTGATTTTAGGGATTTATTTACCATATTGAATAATAAAATTAGATAATATCATTATATGATAAGTGGATTTGCATCCTAAAAAAATTTCATAAAAACACATACTTTTCTACAAACGATGTATATTGAAGATGAATTTTTCATGCCTCCAGAATTAAGATCATTTCATAATGTATCAGATAATTAATAGAAGTATGATATGATTACAATAATATCTATAGATATCATCCAAAATAATAATAGTTAGCATAAGTTATCCAATATGGATAAATACATTAATTTATAACTCAATAAATGTAATTCCCAAGGTTAAACATTATCCAATTGATTAGATAATCAAAAAAACTTCTAAATATATAAGAAAAAAAATTAAGACCCTAATATTTATAAATAAGGTCAATTAGAATACAAAATAAACATTAAATTTATCTATAAATGTTGTTCTTAATGTCACATACATAATACGGGAACACGTTAGTCATATATTATCTCAAAACATGGTAATAACCTAAATTACCATAATACCATAATTATATAAAAGAATTCTAACAAAAATACCATTAATAAACATTATCAATGATGACTTAAATAACATTTTCATATAATCACTAAAAAATTTCATGGTTAACATTACATATCATCAGTGGATATTTTCTCTTTGTTCCTAATAAACATTATTATCTCTACATTTAACTTAGTTGTATGGTTATCTTTCTAAAAATCATGTTATTTACAAAACAATCTTGTGGAACATAATTTAATTTTATAGCTTATTAGTTTTATTCAACATATAATATCAATGAAATAATGTAAAATGATTGAGGAAAAATCTATAAATTTTTAACAATTCATATAATCCAACATATAATTCATAAAACACTTTTAAATCGTAATTCTAAAATCCCAATTAAAATGAAATTCTATCATTCAACATCATACATAATCCATTGAACATTATTATTCATTTTTTTCCTTAACACTTCATTCCATTTATTTTTCATTCATAATGTCTTCATCATCCAAAGTAAAACAATTACCCATTCAACATTGACAATCCTTTTCTCGTGATTTCTCCCAAAAACATCTATTTTCATAATGCCTTTAATTTTTTCATTTAAAACTTTCAACTGTCAATGAAACCGTATTGAACCCATTATTCCCATCCCTTTTGATAACAGATCTATCCACCTTTTATCAGAAATTACTTTCACTATATACTTCTTTCCAAACACAAAAAATCATCATATTCCTTTTATAAATTCTCTTCTACGGTTATTCCCGCATTCTTGTCATGATGAAAAGGGAAGATTATTTCCTATATGTTCATCATAAATATTCTTTTTCCACTTTTAAGGTGTTTTAGTAAACTAAAAAATATTGATATTCTTAATGATATTACCAGATTTCTAATTTTTTAAAATAACAAGGTTTGTCATTCTAGATATCATTTAATTTGGTTTAACCAGAAGAAAATAATTCTATTATACATCACATTCATTATTAACCTAAATCTTCATGGTTTGATACGTTATCTAAAACCAAAAGCATAGTGTCAAAAACCATAATTCATGTCAAAAAATACAAAGTAAATTATAGAATATATAAATCATGGAACTATATTTTCAATCAATAACACTTTTGGTATAACCTATATCATCCATGATTATCACCTATTAAATTCCTTCATATTGGTCTATAATGAAAATATGGGTTAAGAAAAATCATATCCCTCAGTAGTGTCAAACATGTTCTGAACCAAGGACAGTTGTTGGGTAGTAGGTAATGATTGAGTCTATCTCAATACACCCTTATGAGTCTATTCTCCGTAGGAAAAAAACTTTCCAGAGCCAAAGAAGCATGTAGTATTTAAATGTGAATGTAATTTCATTGGAAATAATGTAATCTCTTCATTAAAAACCTATGGTATTTTTTCCTATACAAATACATATCCATAGGGTTTTCACAAAAAAAATTAACACTAGTATCAAAATGTTATATTATACATTCTTTAGTAAGTATAATTTGGAATAATTATTTTCTTAAATAAATATTTCATGTTAATAGATAAATATTAAATACATTTGATGAAAAACTTCCATGGATCGAATATAATTAGTTTATTTATATACTATATACACAATCATCATATTTCATGATGGATATTCCATTTATACCATAATTATCTACCCATTTAGTATTCATTGTAGACATGCCCTACAAAAATTTTCCTCAAAACATGGGGAAAGGAAACATAATAAAGGATAAGATAAAATTTTCAGAAATTGAAACCCTTAGAAATATCAATCTATGATCATATAATAGTATAGTATAATAATAAGGGTATGATATTATTTCAATAACTTACAATATTTATACCTATTATGAAAATTATCATAGACATTTTTTATGGAATAAAATAGAAACAGTTAAAAATATATGAATCATAATAATTAGAATTCATTTTAACTTAATCCTAAACCACAATTTCATATAAAAATATATGGGTAATCATCATTATAATAGATTAAATTTCATATGTCAATGTTAACATCCAATACCATCAGATCAAGTATCAACATCTATTTCTTATAACAGATCTATCACATTAACTTGATTACCATAACTGATCACACACATTAACATGTTTCCCAAATATATAAATATGTTCAACATATTTCCCATAAAAAATTAAGCACTTTGTATTGTTTTTTATATCTATATCATGATATATAATACTTTATTCAATACATTGGTGGGATATATAGGTCCCATCAATTTTTTTTATAACATTACCACCATCCATGGTTATAAAATTACCATCACCCATGATTTTATAAATACCCGCCAAAAATAATGAAAAAAAATAAACATGTGTGTATGAATATTATAAAACATTCATTAAATCTAATCCCTTGATTATAAATGGGTTTCAAAAACATACCATTATATTATATATTGTGGAAAAGAAATAGGTTTAAAAAATTATCTTTTCACCATAACAATAAAACATCCAAAAAAATAACAAGGATGGTTTCAATTGATAATATCCTAAGTAGATATTATTAATCATCAAATTATATAACCATATATAGATAATTATTTTGAAATATCACACTAAATAATTTTTTAGGAGAATAAATATTCTAATTTTAAATCACTTAATTTTATATAAATCATTTAACTAATCAATGAAATTGCATTATTTGAAAATAAACATGTAAATATTTAAAGTAATATTCAAATTATTCTTTGATATTATGTTGGGAAAATCAAATCATGTCATGTATGTAAAATTAATATTTATTCCATATTTTTTTCTGAAATATCATAGTCCTCCTCGAGAAAATGATATTAATATTCCATTCAAGCCATTTTATGAAAAGTAAAACATGTGGAAAAATTAATTTAATTTTTTTTTGTTATGTTTATAAACCTTTATGATTTTTTTTTAATATTACATGAACATATAAGTTATATTTTCTCCACTAGAGACTTAAACATAAACAATCCTGAATAATGATAACATTATGAAATAAAAGATTACCTTATGTCTCACCAATCATTGTTCATGTTCAATACTCCAATTTCATAAATATTGTCGTATTATAATTTATTACATAAATATATTTCTTTAATACCTTATAAGAATCATTAATTGCATCTTATAACCCATTTAATAACAACTTGTTCTTAAAATCACTATTTTTGGAGACAAATTCTTCTTTTTCAAAACATATTGTGCTTCCACACTCCCATTTCTTATACTATGATAATATCCTTATATGTTAAAACATTAAAATTGTCATACAATAATAATATATATTCTTAATATAAATATTTATACTCAATTTTAATAATTAGAGTTATAAAAATGAACAATGTCTTTTGTAGAGACAATATGACATATGTACGCATGAATGTTGTTCCCATTTTTGAACTATTGTATTAAAATAAAGGTAATTAATGATCCACCATTATAAAATTTCCATTATCTCGTATATTCTATATATATTCATCACATTCAGCCATAATACCTTTCATGTCAAATATAATGGAAAAATGAATCATATCACATTGTGGATATAGTAGTCCATGCATTTGAAGGAGAAACGTTATCATCTACAAGATAATTAGATAATAATAATGTGAAAATGATATTATCATTAAATAATATTAATTATATAATAAATATCATATATAATATTTAAACTCATCATAATATTCATGCATAAAATATATAGATAAATAATTAATTTTTTTGCACTGTGCAGATGATAATCCTTTCATATGAACAACATATAATTTCACTTGTAATCTCATTTGATATATGGTGTATAATTTTGTTTTAATAATATTAATTAAATTTCAAAATATTAATTATATTAAATATAGTTTTTTTTATTAAAAATGTCATATATTTGGATGAGGTAATTATGATTAGAAAAAGAAAGTGATTAGTAAGAGAGATTACATATTCTTTGAAATGACACATTTATATATCAGTCAAAAGGATTCATGGGTTCTTGATTTGGAATTCCATAAACACTAGAATGTATATAGTGAATTTTATAAGTGAAATTGGTTGTGTATGGTCGAGATTTAAGGGTACAATTTGTGTAAATATACAAGGGAAGATATTTGATTTTATTATTGAGGTGAGGGGAAATTTTGGAATTTTATAAATGAAATAAAATAAAATTAGACTATTCAATAGCTGAATGCATCCAAATGGTCATGATTTTGAATATATGGTATGATATGATGGCAATATAATCAACCACGTTTTTATGGAGATGTTAGAGTGTGATTTTTATTCTTCTAATTTGGATTAACCCCACATTTAAAACCACATTTTAGACAACATCTTATCCAATTTTTTCTTATTTATTATTTTTAAATTATTTTATAATATTATATTTTATTATAATATCAATATATTAAATTTTAATACTGTTAATTAATTTAAAATTACTATCATTATATAAAACTTTACAATTAAAAAAATTAATTTTTCACTTCCCCAAAATGTCATGTTCATCTATATAATTCTGTGATCACATGAATTATCTAAAATTATAATATATTTATTGATTTTAATATAATTTATTTTATTTTTTCTATTATTTAAATAATTATTAAATCATCATAGTGATTTATTTTTTGAATTTTATTTAATTCCTAAAAATTATAAATAAATAATATACATTAATATAATTACATCAAAGGAAAAAAATATTATGATTCATTCATAATAATTTTTTACCTCGATGTGAACACAAAAATGATATTTAAACTAGGAGAGTGGGATTTTATCACATCATTTAGTATAGATAATACATTAGTCCTTATCAATGGAAATTTACCTTTAAAAGTAAAATTAAATATTTACATTATAGTGGGATAATTTAATTCATCTAGTAATAATTAAGACGAATAATTATTGCCTTATCACTTAGTTTTTACCCCATATTTACTATATTTACCCTTCATTGAGATGATACATTTTATCTCTATTAGTATTGATTTAGAATCAAAAATAAATGGTAAAATTTAACAATTTTTTTCCTTCTAATTCTTATTATAGAATAGTTTTTTTTCTGATTATGTATCTATATGGGTTAGAATTTACTATTAATATAAATATGTAAAACACTACGAAATGTTTTCTTAGAAAATTATGTTTTATGCCAAAAATGTACTTATAATAAATCATGTATATGGATGAATAAAATTATATTATTTAGATAATATATGATTAAATAATACATATTTTACATTGTGATTAAATTCAAATGATAATGATCCCTTAAATTAAATTAAATAGAATGTTTTATAATAATCGGTATTTTTTAATATTTAGTGGATAATATATTAGTTGAAAAAAATTCATAATTATCACCAAATGATAATATTTATATTTTTAATTTAATAATTAATTTTATTATATATATATATATATATATATATTTTAAATGTTCAAAATATGTAATATAATATTTAAAAAAATTAATAAATATTCAATTTTGAAAATTCATATTTTTGAAGAATAAAATGGCCTCACAAAAAATGGATTGATTAATTATTAAATATATATTTCAAGTGATAATATTTTATATAATTCATAAATTATTTAATATTTTACAAAAAATTATATTTAATATATAGGCGATAACATTGATTTAAAATACCTTAAAGAGTATATAGTTGTTCACTTAATCCTGTAGAAGCGTGTAACATAAGATTTTCAATAATTATAATATTTATTAATAAAAATATTCACAAAATATCATTGTCTTAAAAGGATATTAATTAAGACCTAAATATAATTCTTATCAATTAAATTCAATTTTTAACAAGCCATTATATGTAGTTAATGGAATTGAACACATCACCTCCTAGACATATTAATCATCACATACATATGATAGACAATTTAATTAGTATTTATGAAAAGGAAAAAAGTTTTAAATTAATATAAAAAAATTATAATAACATGTAAATATTTCATATTATATCAAATATATCATTTTATGTTAGTGAAATGTAATATTATGTATAATAATTTTACATAAAAAATAAATGATAAAGTAGGGGATATAAATTTACACCCCACTACATGCATTATATATATTAAAAATGTGGTAAAAAATTATAGGGATACTTTTTTTCTAAAAAAAAACTTTTTGGGTGGTATAATGTTTTTGGATATGTTTGGCTATAGTTTTCGATCAGTTTAGTCGATATTTTTTTATGGGATGTGAGGAGAGGAGATCCCCTTCTATAAGGTAAAAAGAATAGCATTTTTAAATAACCAAAATAATTTAATTATGTGAATTCAATCTCAAGGAAAGAATCTTTGAATTTTATAAATAAGGGATATAAAAAATTATAATTTTAAGAACATTCGAATACACATTTCTACAAATGTGTCATACATGTTTGTAGAAATTTACCCTTAGTTTTTTTTTATTTTACCATTTTATATTATTCTAAAGTAACTAGTTTTTACATAAGTAACATATCCATTATGCTCAAAAAATAGCATATGACTTATTATATAATTTTTACCTAATGATTAAAATTTCTAAATCCATTTAATTTAATTCATGTTCAAGAAATCATTAACATTACATTTAAAATAATAATTAGATAACATATGAAAGAACTTTTAATAAGGAAGATATTACATAAGGTCTAAGAATTAAATATAATTTTTATAAATGAATCAGTATCATTACATTATAATATGACTAAAAAATTAGATATTTTTTAAAACATGATTTTTATACATTTTTAATTACTATTAAAACATAATAATTACATATAATGCGTGATATTTATAAAAACAATTATTTATCTGTAGACATAAAAAGGAATTTTTTTATAAAATCGAAAAATATCATCATTAGATATATTTACATGAAAAATCCCAAAATGACATTAGTTTTTTCCAATTTATCTTCAAAAATTTCTAATTATTAACTTTAATTAATAAAATATTATATAATATTTTCAGGGGAAACTAATTTTTGTTATTTTATATCCTTTTTCATTTATATTTATAATTAATCATGTTATAAACTATTACTAAAAAATTAACGTAAATTATTATATAATCATAATAAACTGATTTCCTTGAAAAAAAAATAGATTTCTAAAAAAAATTATGAAAATAATTATTTCAGAAAAATGACCTATCAGAAAGTATCAAAATACCAAATACATCAATAGGTAACAATATTTTATGAAATTTTCATAAAATTTAATTTTTAACTTACATAACCCCTAAGGATATCTTCCAAGGACCTAAACACCATATAATCAATGTTTCTGGTTTCAGGTGCTGGTTTACATAGAATGGATATTGTGAAATCCCCAATGGTTTGAGATTCTCCCATATAAAATATTAATAAATAAATAATTGGACAAGATCATCTTGGGATTAGAATAAAAGATACATAGTAAATATACCTCTATTCCATGCTTCTAAAAATGTCTTTCATAAAAGAAAATTTATTATTATGATATCCAATTATTATTACTTATGTTATTGTCTTTGTAATTTGGATACATCAAAATAAAATTAATTATTTAATTAATATATGTTAATGATCAAGTTTAATTTTTAAAATATATAAAAAAAAATTCATTTTAGTTATATATAGATTATAAAACATTATGTTAAATATATTATTTATTTAAGGGGAATATATAGAGAAATATCGATTTGAAAAATTCTACCCCTTAAATAAAATGTATCCCCACAATTCTAATTTTTATTACTAATGCGGTTAGGGAATGGTATATATATAAAGAATCAGGATTTAATTTTCTATTTAGGCATTGATAACATCAATTAACATATAATATGAATAATCATAATATTTTTTTCTTCTTATCAATTTTAATTTAATACGTCTCATGATTTGGTCTAAAGAGTAATGTTTTTTCGTAACATTAAAGTAATACATGTAGTGATATATATTCAAAAAAATTATGGTAATGAAATATTATTTCATATTTTCACAAAACATAAAATTCAAACACCTTTGTGTCATCCCCACATGCATAATCAACATGGTGGTGCCGCTGTAATGATGTGGTCAAATGATGAAGTAAAAGAGAATTATTATCTCCACCAAAAGGATAACTAGGATAAAAATATAAGAACCTCCCATTCATTTACAAAGTATCCTCCATCACCACACTGACTTATTCCCCCTATATTATCCCCTCAACTATATCACTAGCTTTAGCAGATAACCACCCACCACCTCATATGTTTATCATGATAGTGAATATGTTTCATACTCCATGAAGGCCCTAATAATGGATGTATGGGGATTAATTACACATTATGTTCACTCTGGGATGTACATATGGTGTCTGAAAAAAATCCCACCTATATCCAAATGTTTTCCCACACACATGGAATGGGCTGGTTTTATCTGTGGAATTGAACATCATTCCAAAAAAGATCCAATACCTAAGGTGACTAAGAATCCTTTCCTTATTATCATAACCACTATGATATTTTTTCATAGTGGTAATGATGTAAGGATATATTATATATCTGATATTAACCTAATTCTTTAAAATTATCTCAAAACATCAGTGTCAACATGAGGTGGAAGTACAGTATTGTATGATGACTAACACTATCCTCATAAGAAATCTCCATAGTGGATTCCTGTTTTTTTTCTCCTCCCCCATCAATGTTTTCCAATAATTTAGTTGATGTGGGTTATATAATCCTGATCATTAAATATGGTTTCTATGATGAAAAAGTTACTCTATTATATGAATCAATTAAATTTCATTTAAAGTACAGATACTTTGATTTATATTCTAATAAACTTAAATTTTAAAATTTATCTAAAATAAAATAATGATTTTAAATAATAAAAAATAATATCGATGGTACAATTGGGAAATAGTCTATAAGACTTATAATAACTAATATAAGGATCCCATATTCACAATATTGATGTGGATGAATTATTTATCACATTCACTATCATCGAGAGTCATCAAATATGATCTACCTTTTTTCCCTTTGTGGTTTAGGTTTTCAAATCTTGTCATCCTTATAATCATTTTATTACAACCTTGACTTTGAAAATGTCTATTTTTTATTCACATAATTCATTAGATCATTTATGTTACTTTAGGATTCACATTTTTCTCCCCCATCTTTTGAAATATACCATTTGTTTTCAATTTATGTATTGACTCTCAAAAACCCCATCTTTTAAGGGTAATGAATCATAAATTCCCATTTAATAATCAAATTTAGGTTTTCTTCCCAATTTTTTGACATATATGTGGGTTGATATTCCACTATTCATAATAATTATTTCTTAATTTTTCAGGTTTCTCTATTTAGAATTACATTTCATAAATAATTACTTAAACTATTGTGAATTTTTTTCATATTTTATGATAGTTTGGTTTTCACCATTGTAGTATTTGTCAATCCATTTTCCATTTATAATGATTACCATGAGATAACCATAAATTTATACTCACTCGTAATTTTAAATATTTTCAATTTTTTTATAGCCATATCTAAAACTAAAATAATTATCATGATAGTTGAAACATTAACAATATTATAGAATTATAATAATCATAAATGTAATTAATCCTTAAAACACAATATTCTTTTTAAATATCATGTTGGACTTTAATTATTATTTTTTCATCCAATATTATTCATTATTTAACCCTAGATATAGTATTTTGTTTTTTCTTGTTATTCATAACATTATCCCATGAGGTAATAAATAAATTAATTTGTTATAGTTTCTTGTAAAGATTATATTATCAACAAATGATAATAATCTAGTAGTGTTTAACAAATCATGTATTATTAGGTGCACACATTTTCAAATAGGGAGATGATCAATTCAATTCTCGACAAATAAATTTTAGGGTGAACACCCCTAGGGGCATCTGTTCCATAACCACATCCTTTGATCAGTATCCAATAATGAATGTATTTATAAGGAATAAACTTACTAAAGACTCTAGAAACATATTATTATAACATTATATACTTACTATAATTTCTAGATGTTGTACTAGGTTTCAATAATGATAACAAAAAATAATTAAATGATCAATATGAAACTAGTAGAGGTTACCCAATATAAACATGACATTATAATACAATATTACCATAATTAAATCATTAAGTTAATTATTAATTTCAATATCCCAATAATCTAGAGGTTTAGTGTATTTAGAGGGTAACTATATTGGAAAATTATTTTACTATTAATAATAGAATATTTCCATTATGTTTTTATACTGGATCTTATTCTGAACTTATATAATGTTACACTCCACCTAATGCCAAGGGAAATGAATACATAAGAAATGGGAGAGCTTAATATTCCATAAATAGAATAATAATCACATGAAAAATTTACCTATGGTTAAATCATATGTATACAAAAAACATAGTCATGAGAGAAATTTTGTAATTAGGGATCATTGAATCATAATATCAATTCATATGGAATTACTAGAGAATAAATTGTGCCCTATGATAAAAAACAACAAGTAATGGACTATAGGGTGAAATGATAATTAAATATTGTTCTAGGGATTATTGAATTTATATATATCATAGGTGTGTGTTACCAACATAAATAAAGAAATAGAATATTATATATTAGTCATCACAATATGGTTACTATAGTGTATTAGGAACCATAACCTAATACTTATGGTCAAACTAGTATAAAAATGGTTACACATTTCAGATTTTTAGTATCCACAAATTTCACTATTATCCCATGAGATGTAAATCATTACCCAAGGAACCTATGTGTTATATACTACTGGGAAACAATTTAAACATTTTCCATAAACATTTTTTCAAAAAGGAAAAAACTATTCAGGAAAACATTAAACACAAGAATAAGAGTGGGTTTATCATTAAATTTTATAATGTATCACATACATAAAAATATATCTGGATCATTCCATAACAAATTCACTATCCCCAAACAAGAACGTAATAAAATATTTTTTACTATGATTTATCAAGTATAACATAATGGGTAATAGATCCCATTTGTAATAAAAAGAGAATACAATCCAAATCTTGAGAGAGTGTAATAATTTTTATCATTAAAAGTTCAAAAGAAAAATATAATGATAACATGAATTGATACATATTTGGATATACAAATTAAATTTATTTATATTACTTTTATGTTAAAAATATACATGAATGGAATATCCATTTCAGATAATTTAATAGTTAAGAGGATTGTTATTATTCAAAACATATTATAATTTGATGGGAAATAAAATCATTCAAGTAGAGGGATTTAAATTACTTACTAAATTTCCCCAGATAGAAAAATCTTCCAATCATATATAAAATGAGATAACCCCGACGAATTTCGAGGGAGAAATTCATTTTAAGGGGGGTAGAATGTAACAACCCGATATTTTATGATAAGTATTATTTTTAATTTATTTGATGTCATGTGTTTTATACTACAACAAGATTATCGTGTGCTTTACGCAACACCCTATTAGTGTGTAGTGTATGCAACACTATTCTTAGATTGTGTTATACACAATTTCAAGTTCGTTTGATAATAGTCATTCTATGCAACATTGAGTATATATATATATATATTCAATGTATAAATAAAAAATGGTTGGATTCTGTTATAACGAAACAAAAAAGGATTCCTGAACAACATGCAACCCTGACTTGGCTTGCATTACACGCAATCACGACCTTCCTCGATAGCGTGTGTTGTACGCAATACCGGGTTTTACTAAACAACGATATATTATTAAAACATTATTAGAACTACCCGTTATAAATAGTAATAACCACTTTTTGAAATTTTATAAATTTTATCTTTCAAAATGGACTTCATTTTTGGATTCGGAAAATCGAAATTAGCCTAGGGTGAAAATTTGTTATTTTTCTGAAAACTTTCAATTTTTGATGAATAGTGAAAACACTGGGTTACTATTTAAAAACCGACTTTTTATTTAAATAATTATTTATTTTATTTAAATTTATTTTAGGTCAACATTGATACATAATACCTATATAAGTTCAATTTAAATCATTGGAGTCATTTTATAAAAATTTTAGATATATAAAAATTTTATTGAACTTTTGACCGTCTTTTACCCACATCCTAGGAGAATTTGCAAATTTACATAAAACTTAATTTTACCACTTTTGTGAATGGAATTTCAAAAATCCGAGAGACACGGTTGATGTCAGTAAGTAAAATGTGGTTCAATGAGATGAAAATAATTTTTGGTGAATAGTAACTTTTCACTTTTTTTTACCATGGTTAAAAGTAAATAGGGTAATTAAGGGTAAAAATGATATTATTATTACCCTAACACATGTCCTAATTCTAATGGATAAGTGTAATTCGACCAAAAACAACCTTAGGAATAAAATATGACCATTTAAGCCCACATGGATTAGATTAGGACATTTAATATTAATTTATTTAAAGAAGGGTTAAAATAGGTAAAATCAAAGTTTAATAAGTAAATCATTTTTAATATAGGGTTATACATAAGATAAATTCGACTATAAATATTCATTAGAAATCTCAAAAGATTTTTTATATAATGGTATTTTATTTATAATTTTTAGACATTAAATAATTTAATTTATTTATGACACAAATATGATGCAGTAATTATCTTATTAATGAAATATTGACATTATTGATGTTATAAATACCCAAATAAATGTAATTTTAGACTTTTTATGAATTACAATAATTTTATAGGTTAATATGACATGTTATTATTGATTTAAGTAACTTTTTTCGAACTAATATTTCTGTTATGATTTTCACAAAAATCAATTACCAAATAGTGTCAAAATTGACATAAAATATTTTTTAAAACAAATATTATATTATTAATTGTTATTTTATTCCTAAAAATCTAAGGTTAGGACAAATGACTTATATAAGGTTAAATATATTAATAATAAACAACATGGGGATCGTTTGGCTTGTTATAGTATGTTTATTAACCTTATAGTGTAAGAACACAAAAAGACACGGTAAAAGTAAAATTATCTAACTTAAAGTTAAATCTAAATGATAAGGTTAAAATAGTAACCTAAACTTGTCCAAATTCTATTGGATGAGAGGATTTCGACCCATCCCTACATTATCTTTGAAATAAATCAATTATGATCTATTTAAAACCAAATATGACTTTATAATTAAATAATATTTTTAGTTTTTTCAAAGGTGCCCCTCTCCTCCCTTATAAAAGGGCACCTCCTCCCTCTCTTCCTCACACCACTTTGAGCCTTCATACTCGGCCAACCCCTGCTAAATTCTCTTCTCCACTTCTCTAGAAACATCCTAGATGTCCTGGTATTCTTCAAAGACCAATTTTAGTTCCCTAAGTGGAGGTCTCAAAGAGGATCTTCAAAGAAGAGGAGGTTCGGATACATACGAAGCATATCGGACATAAGGTAAGGGATAATTTTGAAAATATCATTTTTATCCGAGATTGATTATTCGTAAGTATTTACTAGGGTTATTTCTATCATCCATGTACATGTTTTATAAAATTGTTTTCATGTATTTTTAAAGTCCTTTTTACCCATTTTTGACTTTTACTACATGGTATGTAAGGAATCTTTCTTTTGTTTACGTTACGAGGTACTTTTTTTACTTTTCCAGAAAAAGTACGAGAAGAATGTTTTTTTTAACTTATACAGAACGAACAGATTTTTACAGTTTTATAAAACCTTATTTTCATGAAGCTTCCTCCAAAATATTTCATGACTATTTTCAACAAAATCCTTTTCTTTTAAAATTTCATGATGTTTTGTGAAAATAAATTGATTTTGAAGAAGAAAGGATATTTTCCTCAAGAATTCATTTCAAGTGTTTTATCAAAACCATTTTCCATCTAATATGAATCTATTCCATATGTGTATGTTTCAAGTATAATGTCTCTATGATTTACATGGTTTCACTTTTCTTATAATGATATATCCATTTGTTTTATATGGATTATGTGATGATGGGATGATGTTTATGAAACCCATTTTATTCTTTGGGTTATGATGAATGTTTCAAGTTTATTTTGTGGAACAAGTAAGAATGATTTCATTATGAGATGGGTGGGACCTATATCTCCCTCCAATTCAATGGGTAAAGATTTATATCTTATGAGATAGACATGGCTGGAATGGTAAGTTAATCTTGTTCAGTGTTACAGGACTGAAATGAGGAGTGAACTCGATTCAGAAAGGAACTTTGTCCACTAAGATGGTCTTGACAGCAATTCCTTGGCTACTATGGAAATCATGACATATGCTGAATGGTTTCCACAATTACATGTTTTATTCCCATTATATTTTATCATGGTTGATGTTCCATTATGATATATGCCTTACGTACTTCCACGATTTATGTCTTTGCTCAAGATTTTGATGTTTAAACTTCATGTTCAAGTTTTTTCTTCCAAATGTTTATGGATTGTTTTATGTTATCTATGTTTTCCCTTACTAAGCATTTGAGATCACCCTTTTTATGTTTTATTTTCCCCAGGATATAAAGAAATTTTTTAGGTAAGAAAACAAAAGGGGAAGATCTTTATGGGAGATGTTGAAGATCTTCCACAACGATTAGAAGATTTTGTTCCGAGTTTCCAAAGACACTAAACTATTACAGTCCTTGTGTGTCTATTTTTGTTATGTATTAAGTATTCCAAAAAAGTAATGTAATGTCCATGTACATCAAGCTTCAGGTCTCTACACCATGTATGCTCCTTAATATGTCCATGCTGCATCTTGACACATATCTATGAAACATCCTTTCCAATAAGAGACTTTCAAATAAGATCAATTAGTTGAAATTTTTTTATACAATGGGTGTATCAGCCAAGATTCCAATATCCTCAGTATCTATAACATTGGAAAGAATATGATAATATAACTGAAGATGAACTACATGAAATGCATTGTAAATAAATATAAAATGCAATGGTAGATCAAACCAATATGGCACTAAACTTATACTTTCCCCTACATCAAAATTCACCAAAATCCATTTAATGAATTATTCATTCTATAAGCACTATAGTATTTCAATAATGGTAAAAATCTTATGTACCGCTAAACACCCCCCCCCCCCTCATACATAAGAGGCTAGGATAATTGGTATTCATAGGGTCTCATCATTATTTGTGAATTATCAATCTTCTTCAATTATAATTAAATATGCTCTGATGACTCCTATGTGATACTCAACATGATAATCACCGATTCACCAGCTAATAACAAATATAGAGGAAAAAAATTTTAGGTGCAATAAATCCTCATAGATCTCCATTTATATTGTCTTATGTTAACTATTGTTATTTTAAAACACTACTAAATCCTAGTGATTCATCCATGAACCATCAATATCTATGATGTATTCTCTCATTATGTATTATTTAATCTGAATAGTCCACTTCAACTATTTATTGGTCTAAATGTGATAGAATGTGCATAGATTCACCTACTTACTTGTTTTTATATAAAACCCACACTACAATAATGATGAAAAATATGTGTCTCTATATAAAATAGTAGTATGAGGATTCCAATATAAGTGAACTACCACCCAATTATTGATCTTTCACAATACATCCACTAAAAATGGCTCTGATATCAGAATAAATTTATCCACCATTGATAGTTGATCTACTATCAATGAAATTATGTAATGTGCTCAAAAAATCCAGGTTGATCACTTAAAAAAATACATATTAACATCATAATATTTCCACGTGATAATGGGAAATGACTGTAAAAGTCCAGGAGAAACCTGGTTGTTAGTCATCACCTACTGATAGGTGTATCACCAATTAGAAAAACATGTAATATCTTTCTTCATCCATGACCACCAATGCTGAAAACTAATCTCATAATACATCTTAGAAATACTAATTTGTGACAAAAGCCTTGAGTTCTGTGAATCTCACATAGTATTCTCCTATGTTATGATGTTATAAAAAACATTACATTGAATATACAGAATCTTATTATCCTGAATGACCTAATTTGGTGGCATCACCCTAGCTTATATATATATATTACCTGATTATTTCAATCACTCTAGATCAAATAACAACGTCAACTTCATAATTTTGATATGTGAATTCCCAATATAATGTAATATAATTTTATCTCAAACCATGTACTCAAAAACATCTAAATTCATCATTGTACATAGAGACATCAACTGTTAATATTTAAAATATTCACGTATCATCTATGTTTGTGTCATATATCTCATGCAATCTGTAACCCTATCCCCAATTTCGAGGTTGTATACCCATGTGAAAATAATGGACTAATGATACCCAACCCAAATATTTTTCTATTGGTTTAGATCCCAATGGGATAATATATATTTGGGATTCAAAAAAAATTCTCATGTATGTAATATACATATCATTACATTGAATACACTACTAATTATATATTTATGTCATGTTTCAAATAGTGCTAATCATTTTTTCTCAATTTACAAGACCCTTACATGACTACATAAATACCATGTATCTAGGTAATTCCCATATCGACCCATAATGAATCACAATTCCTTATTGACTCTATATGTTGATTGGGTATGGTTTGAATTTTTGTGGAAGTCATCCATCAATTCAATATTTGAAGGTCTCTTTTACAAGAGTCAGACTATAAAAAATTCACTTCATCATATTTCATACCCATCATAACTGATTCCAAATGGTATAATTCTAAAAATAATCTATCTTAATAACTCACAATTCCTATAAATATATATATATATATAATGTTCATTTTTTTGGGTTTTACAAGACACCACTTCCTTGATCATATTATGTTATATAGATACACTAATCTATGAAATGAAATTACTGAAAAATAATACCACATCAATCAAACAGTTTCACTATGAGAGCTTAGTATACTGATGATGCCCCCTATGTGTGTCAACATAACCACCAGGTAATACATATGATACTCCCATGACATGTAGTAAAAAAATCATATCACTAAAAAGAACCAAAATGGTGTCTAAAAGTAGGTGGAAAACAGATACATCTATTCCAGGAAAATTGGTAGTGCTTTAGTTTGTTCGAGCATTATAGAAGGATACTCATATAGACCATGTATTTTGATAAAATCACTATGTGGTATGTATTGTACCCTCACACAATGATTAAGATAACCGGACCTCAGTTCAATCATATAAAATACTTAAGTGATTCTATGATTGTTAAATAGTTTGTTAATATATTGATCAATTTACTATTTTTTTACTATCACTCAAGTCATATTCTATTTGATGAAGCACATTCTCCAGAAAAATGACTTAATTCTTAGATATGTAAAAGAACCCCATGGAGAGTTACTGAATTAAATTCATACCTTGATCTCTAGGTCCTCAAACAGATCCATAATCTCCCATAAAGCATCAGAAGACATTCTATTTTGTGGAATTGAATTAGAATCTACCCCTGGAAAAATATTATTAGTATACTCATTCACCCTCATTGATCATACCATGCATTAATAGTGATGATTCACATCTTAGAACCGATCACCCCTTATGAAAAATAAATCTACTAAACCTACCCCTCATCCAACATAAGACTATTCACATAGGATGTAATCCCAACAAGATTTTCATTGTATGGTCATGCATAACCTTCATGTATATCCCATTCTCTAGATTCTATCAAAGAGGTATTTATCAACAATTCTAAACACACGTGTCATAATATAAAAAATTCTTGATATCAGAGTTTAGAGGAAATGATAATACTCATTCCACCCTATTACTCTCATGATCATTTTTCATAGTAACATTATAGTTTAACCACTATATCAAATACCTATATATCCATATTCAAGGAACATGTTATATACACTATTTTTGCATTATATAAATATATTATTAACAATAACACACGTTATTAAATTTAAATTTTTTAGTATAATCATTAATAAGAATTATTTATATAAAATTTAAATTACAATATGTAGTAAAAATAAATTATTATTTTTAAAGGGAATTATATAAAATCATACAATATATAAAAAAATGACATATAATGTTATAAAATTTTACACAATTGAATGCTTAATTATAAATTATTCGAAAAAATATATATAGTAAGACACCATATAAATCTATATAGAAAATTTAAATAACTAACTATTTACGTAATCAATTTAATAAATCACTAGAAATAAATAAAATGAAATTTGTGTCCCACATTCATGACATGATTCAAATATATGTACCCTCTTAGAATTTAGACAAAAAGATAAAGTCCTATATTTCATAAAACCTCTAAACCATGTGCATAAATAATTGTGAAATAAGTAAACTATTAATGAAAAAATAAGATCATCAATCCATTCCATGGAAACTAATAATTTTATTCATATGTGCATTTGTTACTCCAAATCATGAGTTGAATACTAAGTCCCAACAATGGATTAGCACATGTGTACCTCATCCAAATTTTTTAATAAATTAAAAATCACTTTGACACAAATTTTTAATCCTAGAAATTGGTTCCCTCAAATTTTTAAATTGAATTTATATCCATTATGAGATTTATTGTTCCTCCTCATATTTTAAAGGTAAAAAAATATATCAAGGAGGAATGGTCATATGGTGGGGATAGTATATAACCTATTTCAATGTAATAAAAGTGATAAAAATAATACTATCAAATGTTATCATGATAAAGATGTAAAATAGGATCCCATGAATGTTTTGATAGGTAATGAAACCCCACTCTATTTCAAAATAAATTTTATAAATGTCAAATACAATCCTACATTAGTAAAAAATATATAAAAATAATTCAACACCTCATATTTTAAGAAATTGGTTATTCTTCTCAAATAATTTAATTTTTTTTTCATAGATTTTATTAAACAAAATATTGATCCTAAATTAACAATGAAATATTATTATTAAAATATTAATTGTCTAACATAGCATTTAAAATTGTGGGTATAAATTGGATTAAATAAATTATGAAATATATATAAATTTCTAGCTTAATGTAAATATTTAGGTAAATTCATTATAAATATTCACTTAATTTTTTGTAAATTCGTTTTGTTATTCAAATAATATTTTCTTCAAATAAAGTTTTTTATTTATTTTAGTGGGAAATTATTATGATTAGATCATGAAATTTTTGAGAAATAATTTTATAAAAAGATAATCATTTGTTAAATTAGAATATTAAAATTAAATTATTTCTAATTTTTTAAAATATTTGAAAAAGATAAAAATTTTATTGAAAATGGATTTTTTTTAATGAAAACAGAGTTTTTGTTTCTAGCATGTACAATGTTACATTTTGTTTTAAAAAAACTTTTAGTGATAAATTTGTGATTTTATTTTTATATAATTATAATTCTCTTTATTGGGATATCTTCCATGTCTGAATCTAGTGTAAACACATTTTTATATATAAAAATTCAATTTTCTAAAAACTAATTTTTTTTTTTGAAATGTTCTTTTATGTTAATAAATTAAACTGACCACTACTATGTGATGATTTAAATTAAATTTAATTATAAAAAATTCAATAAAAGTTTTTTATCATTCAACCAATTTTTTATATACATGGGATAAGAATTAATCCATTTTTATGTTTAATATTTATTTTTCTAAAAAATAGTTTTCATTATATTTTCACACTTATTTAAAAAAAATCTTCCACTTATAGATAAGTAATTTAAAAAAATGATTTTATATTTTGAATAAAGATATTAAAATTTTGAATATAGTTCATCATTACTTTTTATCAATAGAAAAAGTAAACTTAGTGATATTTATCACCATGATAAAGGATAATTCAGATTTATATATGATAAATCTATGTGATAAAGCCATAATCTTTTATCCTAATTCTTATTTTTGAAGATAATTAGACCCCTAACACCATAGGCTCTGAATGTCATCGTTTAGGGGACACGTGTCCATGAAAATGACATATATATTATTTAAATTAATGAAAGATACATAATGTCACTCTATTACTTTTAAATATCACAAATATGTCCACATTGGAGAAAAAGAAAGATATGTATGTAACTAATTGTCTATTTTGATCTTAATGAACATTTTATTAATTAGATAATCACCCAAAATTCATATGAATCAAAGATATAGTATTTCTCCAATTAAAAAAATACATTAAATGATTTAAAATATATATATGGTAATATAATTTGAGTGAGTTAATGTGTGCCAAATATTTTGATGAATATGATATATTATAGTTATGTTAAATAATTATGTTTGAATTCAACATTTTTATTAAGGTTTTTAATTTCAAAATTAAGTGACTAATTTTAAAAATTACATTAATGATATTTTATAATAATAAAAAATTATTAACAGGTATAATATTTATAAAAATAACTTATTCACATAAATGAATGGTATATTGTCGTAAGAATAATATATAGGTCATTTACGAGTCTATTTTGTTTTGAAAAAACTATGAACCGTTAATGGGTAAAAAACATTAATATTATGGTAGTTCTCAAAATGGTTAATGAATGGTTAAAACCAAAAAATCATAAAATGTGACCAACCTTGTACAAAAAATATTTATGTGAGCATTTAGAGTTACCAATCTCATAGATACAAATAATATCAATTTGGATCCAATTTGTAGAAAAATGAAGTTATATTAATTTAATAATTTAAAAAATTCTAGTGGTTCCCCTCCCCTAAATTTTAATAAGGCACCAAACCATTTTCTTCTTCATACACCATTGAGACTTATATATCAACCAAGGTCTAAGAATATATCCTCTTCACTACCTATACACAATCTATATGATTTTTTTCCAACAAAACCATACATATATCCCTCATGTTTTGATATACATATGTTATTTCAAAGAAATTTTATTCACCTTAACCGATGAATTTATTTTGAATTATTTTATTACCTCCTCTAAATAATTTAAATTCATAATTAAATAATAACATAATAATGATAAAAATAATAAAATTTTATTACGATTATTAATCCACATTTATTCACCCTATTTTTATCATATTGAATGGGATAATATCGCTCCAATGATTGTTCATCTTACTGTCTCCAAGTATAGATACAATTAATTTCATATAACCATATATATTTGGGTTTTATGATGGGTAAAAAAATTTATATATGAAACCTTTTAAATAATTATAATTATTTAATGATGATATATTATCCACCTTATTACCTTATAAATTATTGGAAAACAATAATACTGACTATGTGTACATGTGGAATCCCACCTCCACAAAGTGATGTGATTCATTTTTCAATTCTATTTAATGATAATGGTATTATGTATGGATTTTGTTAATACATGACATATAAATGATATGATAAGAATTTATAAATGTGATTTATTATTTTCCATTAATTTATTCCATCCATCAATATAAATGAATACATTAATCATGTGTATGTACGACCTAACTTCTCCATAAATGTTATAATTGATTTTTATATATCTTCTTTTTTGAATGACTATAACCATGTAAACAATGAAGAAATGTGATATTTATATCATTATTAATATTATATATATTATTTAACTATGATAAAAAAAATTACCAAATCTACAGAACCAAATCATACTTGATAAGCAAATAATATATCACCTAGAATTATGATTTTAATAAAGTATTGTTAACGAAAGGGTGATAAAAGGTTATAAGTAAATAATATATGCTATTATATATCTAAATATTTTTTATATATTAATAATAAATTTATATTCATTATAAATGAGGTTTCATGTTATTTTAAGGAAGTAATACCTAAGGTTTGGGATTTCAAGTGTCACTTTTATTTTTTGGGAGCAATATACCAAATTCAAAACCTATTGTTTTCTAATGTATTTATCACCACATTCATTTTATATCATTAAAATACAATATTTATTTATAATTAATATTTTAATTGATTTTATTATTTAATGGGATTTATAATTCAAATAATACCAAATCGATATGATACTTTTGTTTTACTTTTTTCAGTAGGAAACATTACTTATACACTGATAATTTTTTGTATGTTTTATATATTTCCAATGAATAATTTTTATTATTATTATAATTAATATTATGGTATGTAAATATCCAAATAATGTTGTTATTTCATGGAGATTATTATTGAAAAGTTACCAATATGGTAAGGGTTTTATATTGAAAACTAATTATAGATCAGGATTGTTTATGATTATTTTTCTGATTATGAGATCATATGATCTACCTATCAAGAAATAATTGTTTTCCTTATCCACTAAATAATTTTTAAAATTACTTGTTTTATATTTTTTATCCTTACCTTGTGTACTCATGATAAAATATATATTTTTTATGGAAACAGCACTTTATTTCTCTCTATGATCAAAAAACTATTTTATCTATATACATGTTTTTATAAAATATTTTAATTATGTTTCATAAAAATATCCTATCATTGATTAAATTATTTTTTTTCATTTTTTTAATTTAATAAATTAGTTTCAAATTAATCTTGTTTTTTTTAAATGAAGTTATTTTTTTCTTTTTGATTGAAAATGTGAATAGAATGATTTCTTTTATAATATACAACATGAACAAAATTTTCTAACATTATGACCACTAATGGTTCAAAAAAAATTACTTATTTTCATTTTTCATTTAAAAGATTATTTTTTCAAAAAAAATGGAAATACTTTTTAAATTTTTTAATGTGATTTTAGAAATGGAAATGTTTTTTTCTTCATGAAATATTACTACAATACATTATAAGAATTTTCAAATATGATCATACAATTTGATGATAATTATTATTTATTGAGTATAATATAAATTTATTGTTTTAATAATTCTTATTTAGTTGGTTAAATTGAAATTTTGTGACATGCTTATGAAACCCATATATTTTCTTTGTATTATGTTTTAGTGAATTGGTGAAATGTTAATAAAACTGATTTTCAATAAAAGGTTTATGATGTGATTATATAACGAATATTTTGTTATCTTTTGGAACACATATGTATGGTTTAAATTATATGATGGTGGTTAAATTATAAAAAATTAATGTGGTTATATTGTATCTATGGACAGTGGTTACATTATAACTCAGGATGGTAGTAACATTATGACCTAGGATTGTGGTAACATTATATCTAAGGGTGGTGGGTTCTTTATATGTAATGATGATTGTGATATTATAACTAATGATGGTGGTGACATCATACCCACGGATGGTGGTCACGTTATAAGGAAGGAATGGTGGGATAAATATATTGGGTAAAAATTGACATCTATAGAGATAAACTAGACTATAATGGGAAGTGAACCCAGATCACTAATTGATCTTAAACATTGTGATTGTATTTGTAGTGAATTCTGACAACTATGATGGTTTTTTGGAGCCAATACATTCTACTATGATAGTCTTGGAAAATAATCATTCACTACTGCATAAATGAATTTCTATACATAGTTTTATAGGTCAAAGATATTTATTTTTCCAATGATAGGATCTTATGGCTCATATAGTTTTATTACATTGTGATTCGTGTCCCATGGATTTCATTGTTTTATTTCAAGAATCAATATTATGACCTATAAAATTTGGGGATTGATTTTCAAATGTTATGCTCATGTTCTCATACAATTATGTTTGATTCTGTATGATTAGAAAATTTATATTTATGTTATATACCCTAATAAAACACAATTTGGTTGAATATTTTATTGATAATAAATGACATAATATCTTTATATTAAGCTAAATATGTTAATTTATGAAATATTTGGGATTAGATCATTCATTTTAAAATTTGATGAAAATTCCAGTTTTACCCTTTTAAAATGCATTGTGGTATTTCACACATAAATATTTAATTTTTAATTATTGGAAGATAAATTATTTAGACAATATTCTTCAAAAAAAATTCTATAACTTTTGTTCAGGACACTAGAGCTAAAGAGTGAATTTGGATGGAGTAAATGAGAAATTAAGTCAATGGCTGGCTAGACACGTGAGATTGGACCTCACTTAATGTTTGGACCATATCCTCTACATCCGTTTATGGATTGAGCCCCAATTTTTAGAGGGGTTAAAACCTAAATTTATCTCATATTATCCTTCTGTAAAAACAGCTAATTCACGTGTTTTAGTGGTCAAGAAGGTGTTGAAAGTGGGATTAAAATATTTGGTAGAATCTTCTTATTCACACTTGAAACCACATTGAACCTAGCCTCCCCACCACTCAATAAATTTGTGTTTTTCTCATTTGGTGGTGTTAGGATGTTCATTAGAATATTTAAGGGAAAGGATAATTACTTTCACCCAAATTCTACAACAATGGTAAGAGTGGTATAATTGAAGAAAGGATCCCCTTCTCGAAGCCTTCTTCTCTTCTTCATGTTGTAATGTTTTCATTTGTGTAATAAACATCTTTGTTCTTCTTTTATTTCTTCTATTTTCATCTGTTTTTTTCAATTATCTTCTTCTTTACTAATCCTATTTGGGTTGGAATCATGAGGGGAGACAATATTGGGTTATACCCTTTCAATCCTTTACTCATTAAAAACATCTCCATGATGACCACACAACCCATGAAAGAGTAGTTTTCTTAGTGATCTATCTATCTTCTACCATATTTATTTAAATATTTTGAATCATTGAGCTACATTAATTCACATAATAATATCCATGAATTTAGTTTTTAAATTATTAGAAACTATGCAAGTAATTGAACAATTAACACAAAAACATGTGAGGTCGAGTATTGTGTAAATTTTGAGAGCACAAGCTTAATTGGTTAAACAAGACCACATGGGATAAATTTGTAGAGCTCAAATATAATCCCTAAACATAGTTAATCCACATTCTCCAGAATGGACATGTGCCTTAATTTACCAATGACCATGAGCTATTGATTAGTCACTGAAATTGGATCATATTCATTGTTAATATCTTTATATTTATTGTTCCAAAGTCCATAAACATTGTTTTTAGTGCATTACATAAATAAAACTTCATTTCTCATCTAAAATGAAATTCTTGTTTAAAATGAAAATTTGGGCCCAATCATTCATTTGTTTGTGTACAACATTATATTCATTTTCTGAATTTGAAATTTTGGTATATGATTGATCACTTTGTTTGGAACATTTTATCTTTTAGGTCCGATGGATGAATCCTAAGGTAAGATGGAGAATTTTGTGCCCGAATGCAGAAATTTGCTGGAGAAAGCATAATGGGCCTAAGGCCCATCAAACAAATGTGGGGCTCAAAAAACAAGCCCAATGAAGCTCAAATTTATACAGTAGAAATATAAAAATATTATGATCATTTTATTCAACTGTGTCCCGAGTTAATTCTGAATTCTTCATGATGATAAAAGGATCTGAAGCTAAGATTTAAATGGTGGACCCGACTTAATGCACATAAATTCGTCACACCATTTCGACCATAACTTCCAAACGGCTGAGCCAAATATCCTGAAAGTTTTACATCGGATATATGACACATGGAAGAAGATATTTTTATTCTACTACCCCTCAATATTCGTCCTTCATCAATTAAATATTCGAATGTAAAAATGGTGGACGAATCTGGACAGTTTTTCGAGTCAACTTCGAAATGTCAATTTCTTTTTTATTATTCACCCTCGTTTTGACTCTATTAATTGTTGGGGGGTGAATTGATTGTATGGGGTATACCTAAGGATCCTAATATGACTATATAAGGAGATGGTGGTTAAGGGAATTATCATCTAACATTTTCCTTTGAATCCAAGTTTTCCTTTCAATTGTAATTTCCCACTTTCGTTTTGTAATGGCATCGTCGATTTCTCTAATGTAAGTTTTTCATTCACGTTTAGTATTTTAATAAAATTTATTCTTATTCACTTTTTATTTTCCTTTTCTTCACAAGTTTATACCGTTTAATCGTATTGTGAATTTATTCACACCCGCACTTGTGAATTCATCACACAACGGTGGAGTGTTCATTTTGATTAATGTTTTTTTTTCTTCTTCAATCCCGCTTCTTTATATCAATTACCCGCTTCCATTGATAGAATAGCATCAATGGAGGTCTAACCTTTTATGGTTTGATCCTAGGGAGTTTCATGAGTTGGATTGAATGTTATTTGATGTTCTTAAATTCTTAAATTTGTTCTTTATTTTAAGAGTTCCTTTCTTTGACTTATCTTCTTCTTTGTCTTCACCGACTTTAACGATGACACATTTTGAGTGCTAGTACGATACAATTCCTTGGAGTGCTCATTTAATTGATCCTCTAAGTGAATTGGTGATTAGCCTTGAAATTGTGTATGGATTAAATCGGAGAATGATTTTGAGGGATTATTTCATTTAATGGATACCTCTTGAACCGATGAACAGAAAATAAAATGAAAAACAAATACATACAATAAAGCCCAAGAGACAACCTAGGATCAACTCACCTTAATTAGTTGTTTTAATTCAATTAATTTTATTTGTTTTTTTTAAATTAAATTGATATTTCTTCAAATCAATCAACACCATAGTTGGCCACTTCATAGCCAATCCCGCATCTAATCAAAGTGTCTCAAGATTTCTTCTTCTGTCCCTGTGGATTCGACCCCTACCTATACTACCACGACCGCATACCTGTAGGGTAAATTTGGGTGAAACCAAATTTTGGCGCCGTTTCCGGGGACCCAAGTAATTTTTCTTAGACACCCACCTTCTATTCACACCTAACTTCTCTTTTCTCACCTATATTTCTCTTTTCTTTTCCCCTTTCTGTTTTCGTGTGTCCAAAAAAAAATCCAAATCCAAATTTCATTCAACTCCAATGGAGTATCATCAACAATTTCCTTTCATAAACTCGGGCTGGAATCAAATAGAAAATCAACAATGGGAATCCCTTCAGATATAAAATTACTTTGATCAACACTTGAATGATTACCCCACACCCGATAACATGAACAATCAATGGGATGATGAATGTTTAAAAGATCAATTTCCATACCTATCAAGAATGATTGAAAATATAAATAATGAGGAAGTCCATGATGTACAAACATCTATCAACTCTATTCCTAAAAAAATCTTGAACGATTGTGTAATCAAATGGAGATAATGAATTCTGAGGTTTCATCTTTGAGGTTTGAACTACAAAACTTTAAAACATGTAAAGAAATCACTTTAGAATTTGGGAATTCAGAGTTAGATAATGAATTGAATTGGTCAGGAAATGTTGAAAGTCAAGCTGAAGAGTGTTTAAATCAGGAGGAAATTGATTTTTTGAATTCAAAAGATAATAACTTTATATCATGGATTGAGTTTCCTAAACATGGCTCCATTAGTAAATTTTTAGGACCACCAATCACTGAAAAATTAGGAGAAATACCAAACATTGATCCCATACACACTTCTGATATTCAACTGGAATATTTTGGGGATGAATCATCTTTTCAAAAGGAACCAATTCTTTCAAAAAAAATTAAATAAGAAACAATTTTTGATTCAAATTATCATTATTCTTTAGGAAAATTCAATCAAACTGAAATCAATATTTTAATACTTCCTTACCTACTCAATAATCCCTCTATTTATGATAAACAAGACCATTCAATTATCATCAATTTTCATCAAGAATCTCACCAAGTAGGAATGAACCTTGAAATCTTAGGAAATACTCCATATAAAACACGATCAACCATTTTAGATATTCCTTGGATTTTACCAATCATTGTAAAAAATAGGATTTCATACAATACAAATTTCAAAAAAACAATCAATATCAATCTTGTTGAAGTGGAGAAATATGGGTTAATTAAAATTTTGAAAGTTGTAATTGGATAAGTTAGGGGGTTAAAGTCAAGCTAACGACATTAAACAAAAGCGCTGCATGGGAGGCAACCCATGGTTTTCATGTTTTCTAATTATTTTGAATCATTTTTTTCATATAATAAATTATCATAGACTGTTGACTTGTTCTTCTTTTATGAGTAAGGATGGGTATGAAAGGGGAGTTCCATATTCATCCGTATCACGTGGCGTGATCTCTGAGTAATACCTTACCCAGAAATCTAAAAATAAGACAATGTATCATCATTTTATTTTGTTTTGTTTATTTTTATGTATTTATAGGTTAAAAAAATAAAATTATATGTCATAAGTCATAAGGAAAATCCATTCACCACCATCCAAGCCACTGAGACTCAAATCTAGGATTTAAAGGAGACTATGGCATGCGCTATCATCATCAACCACCAGGTGACTTCATTCCATGATTATAATTTTAAATTTCTTCTTTGAACTCCTCTCCTACCCCCCTTCTAACTTTTATTTTCTTTAAACACTGGGGATAGTGTTATTCTATGTTGGGAGGAGGTGAAATAAAAAATGATTTTTTTTCAATAAGAACATGCATGGAAAGAAAAAATTCCATTAACCTTTAACATGATAACACACATTGCAAACTCTGAAATTGGAAATCGAAAAATTTGGATGTTTTGATTCTGATTTTAATGCAAGTTTAAGTTCATGAGCATAGTTTTTGGAAAGTGAGGTTGTCTAATGTGATTTTTCAAAGTTTACATTTTCATCCTCTTAATAAAAATGCCACAATGCACGTCTACTGGATCGTGGGTGTAAATTTGAATTCTTGGGTCCCTTTTATTATAGCATAGGGTTCTAGGGTCACTTTTAGTTTAATTTGAGTATTCAAAAAAAACAAAAAAAAATAAAAAAAAATAATGACCACATAGAGAAATGTTTTGTCCAAATGTGTGGCGTTCGGTACTTGGGTATCGTGACTCTATAGTTGTCTTGCCCAGAGTTAGGATTTATATCTCTATTGTAGAGAATGGAATTGACAATATGTGTGGCGTCCGGCACTTGGGGATCGCGACTCCATAGTTGTATTGCCCAGAGTTAGTCTTTTCATATCTATTGTGGATAAAAAAAATCATCAAAAAAATGGATACTCATATTAAGTTTTAATGTGATTCCCACCTAGCACTTCCATTTTTTCTCCTTGAACAATAAAATGGGCCCCATATCTTTTGTTATGCACAACACTTTATCATGCTTAATTGAAATTGGATGAAATGTGGCGATGAATTTGAAAAAAGGAATGGGCTTGGGCTTGGGATATGCTTATGGATCTAGCTTGTTTTAAATGATTTTTATGGGTTCCATAATTTTTTTTGGTATGAGATATTTGGGTGAGCAATGTGTATTAAAATTTTTTTGGAAAAGGGGATTTGAATTTCATATTTGTAATTTATTTTGCTCGGGACTAGAAAAACTCAAGTTGGGGGGTGTGATTAGTCATTGAAAGAGGCTAATATTCATTGTTAATATCTTTATATTCATTGTTATAAAGTCCATAAACATTGTTTTTAGTGCATTACATAAATAAAACTTCATTTCTCATCTAAAATGCAATTCTTGTTTAAAATGCAAATTTGGGCCCAATCATTAATTTGTTTGTGTACAACATTATATTCATTTTATTAATTTTAAATTTTGTTATATGATTGATCACTTTGTTTGGAACATTTTATCTTTTAGGTCCGATGGATGAATCTCAAGGGAAGATGGAGAATTTTGCGCACGAATGCAGAACTTTGCTGGAGAAAGCATAATGGGCCTAAGGCCCATCAAACAAATGTGGGGCTCACAAAATAAACCCAATGAAGCTCAAATTTATACAGTAGAAAGATAAAAATATTATTATCATTTTATTCAACTTTGGACCGAGGTAATTCTTAAGTTTTCATGATGATAAATGGATCTGAAGCTGAGATTTAAATGGTGGACCCGACATTAATGCACATAAAGTCGTCCCACCATTTCGATAATAACTTCCAAATGGATGATCCAAATGTCCTGAAAGTTTTACATCAGATAGAGGACACATGGACTAAGATATTTGTCTTCTACTACCCCTCAATATTCTGGCTCCATCAATTAAAGATTCGAATGTCAAAATGGTGGACGAATCTGGACAGTTTTCCGAGTCAACTTCGAAACGTCAATTTCCTTTTGATTATTCACCCTCATTTTGACTCTATTAATTGTTGGGGGGTGAATTGATTTTGGGGGGTGGACCTAAGGCTACTAATATGACTATATAAGGAGATGGTGGTGAAGTGAATTATCATCTAACATTTTCCTTTGAATCCAAGTTTTTCTTTCAATTGTAATTTCCCGCTTTCATTTTGTAATGGCATCGTCAATTTCTCTAATGTAAGTTTTTCATTCACGTTTAGTATTTTAATAAAATTTATTCTTATTCACTTTTTATTTTCCTTTTCTTCACACGTTGATACCGTTGAATCGTAGTGTGAATTTATTCACACCTGTACTTGTGAATTCATCACACAACGGTGGAGTGTTCATTTTGATTAATGTTTTTTTTTCTTCTTCAATCCCGCTTATTTAAGTCAATTACCCGATTCCATTGATAGAATAGCATCAATTGAGGGATAAACTTTTATGGGTTGATCCTATGGATTTGAATGAGTTGGATTTAATGTTATTTGTTGTTCTTAAATTCTTAAATTTGTTCTTTATTTTAAGAGTTCCTTTCTTTGATTTATCTTCTTCTTTGTCTTCACTGACTTTAACGATGACACATTTTGAGTGCTAGTACGATCCAATTCCTTGGACTGCTCATTTAATTGATCCTCTAATTGAATTGGTGATTAGCCTTGAAAGTGTGTATGGATTAAATCGGAGAATGATATTGAGGGATTATTTCATTTAATGGATACCTCTTGAACCGATGAACAGAAAATCAAATGAAAAACAAATATATCCAATAAATCCCAAGAGACAACCTAGGATCAACTAACCTTAATTAGTTGTTTTAATTCAAGTAATTTTATTTGTTTTTTTAAAATTAAATCAATATTTCTTCAAATCAATCAACACCATAGTTGGCCACTTCATAGTCAATCCCGCATCTCATCAAAGTGTCTCAAGGTTTCTTCTTCTGTCCCTGTGGATTCGACCCCTACCTATACTACCACGACCGCATACCTGTAGGGTAAATTTGGGTGCAACCAGCTATCCTTATAACTTTAATCAAATCAGGGTGTTGCGATTGAATGTTCCGATGATAGCTTATAGTTTGATTCTCATCATATTAGTGGTAAAGTTAAATATATTAGGGTTAGGGGGTTAAAAAATTAGGGGATAAAAATTATGTGGATTTTAATTTAAATTATAATTATTAATAAGTAAATTAATAGGTATATTTAGATCAATTAAATCATAAAATATTGTCTAAAAAACATCTTCTTGTAGTGTGTTTTTAATCTAACTTCATTTCAAAAAATTAAAAAAATATTAAACTATCTTTTTCCAGAAAACATATTCTAGTTTCATGAATAGTAAAAAAAACCCACATACATTTCATGTAGTGTTATTATTCCATTTTATGTTATTTTTAAAATACCTTTAATAATTTTTCAAATTTACTTCCTCCTTTGAGAGTCGACCATGGTCAGCCACTCTGCTGCACCCATGTACCCCCAAAAACCATTAATCATTTCAGGGTGCCCAAGACAGCGCCTATATATTTAGCACCATTTCCAGGGAGGCAAGGAATTTATTCATCCAATTAGAAGTATTAATTTTGTTTTTTATTTAATTATTTTCTTCTACACTTTCTTTATTCTTTCCCCTTTCTGATGTTTTTTCTCTTCTCTTACTCTCTTCTTTTATTTTTATCAGACCAACTCAAACAACTTTTCTTTTTATTATGGTCCACTAATATTAATTTCTTTTCTATATTTAATTGATTTATGACACAAACTAATCTTGAATATATATTGGATCTTGATCCGGAGATTGAACGTAGTCATCAGGCTCGAATCATACATTCTAAGTCTATAGGAAGATTCAACATTCATCATGTTGGAGAATTCCTCCAATCTGAGAACATTGAAATTGGAAACACTTCTAAATCCAAAATAAAAAAAATAACCAATGGCTGTAAATAATGTAAATTAACTTAATATAACCATTCTAGAATTGGTTTCACCTGATATTAATTGTCAACCAAATAGCATTGAATACCCAAATATTAAATAAGACATTTAACTGAAATATGGGTTAATTAACCTACTTTAAAAATTTCATCGCCCCTCTAGTGAGGATCCCAATAAACACCTTAAATAATTTATTGTGGCTTGATCAACCCTAAAACCATGAAATGTATCTGAAGACAAAATAAAACTAAGAGAATTTACATTCTCCCGTGATGGAGCTGCAAAAGATTTGATGTATTATTTAAAACCTAATGATTTAACTTGTTGGAACGATTTGAAAAGACTTTTCATTCAATGATTTTTTTCTAGCATCAAATACCACTTCCATTCATAAGAAGATATTAGAGATCAAGCAAGACCGAGGGGAGTCAATTTATAAGTACTGGGAGAGATTCAATATGGTTTGTGCAAGCGGCCCACATCACCAAATCAGTGAGGAACTCCTCATCCAGTACTTCTATGAAGGACTCACACAAATGGTTAGGAGCATGGTGGATGTTGTGGCTGGGGGAGAATTGGTGGAAAAGACACCAGTGGTTTCACGTACATAAATTTACAAGATGTCCCAAAACACCCAACATTTTGGTTATCGAGGTACACCACATATTAGTGGATTACATCAGGTAAGTCCATATTCTCTTGAGAGTCATTTAATTGATACCAAGTTAGAATAATTGACCACTATGGTGTGGCATATTTATTTGGATAAAAAGACATATCAACCCACTCCTTCATGTCCTTGTTGCATTTGTACTGATTCAAGACACCCAACTGATTGTTTCCCCCAGCTACATGAAATAGAAGATTGTGCATTAGTGTTTCTTGGGAGACCATATCCGCAGTAACAACAACTATATCCCAAAAAGAATCTTGATTCTTTTTCTTAAACATACAAACAAGCGTGGAAGGATCAATCAGACCTGAGGTATGCATATGTACAACAAAAAAGACCCCCCTTTCAATAAAACTTTCAACAGCCTCCCACTTACCAACTGGGTTTCCAACTACCCCAAAAGAGATTTGAAGCTCAAGCATAAACAAGTCAACAACAAGGGAATACCCAAACCAAGGTAGATTCTAACACTGATGATCTTTTGAAAAAAACAATTTTAACCAACTGAATGAGATGAAGAGTCAAATTTCAGAGCTGAGGGAGTTGAAGACTCAAATGAGCTAGATTTATACTACACTCCATGAATTGGTATGTAATAATTCTGTAAATCTATCTTCCTAAACTACTCCAAATCCCAAGGGTAATGTATGTTAAATCAAATTGATAAGTGGTAAGTAAATAACTGAGGTGTATTAACCATTTAGATTCTAAATGAGAGTGAATATTATTGTCCACAATCAATGTGTGGAACATCTATGAGGTGTATTAACCCTTTAGATTATAAATGTTGTTTTTTATGTGTAGAATATATTTTCCAATCCCCCTAAATTGGTCTATGAAAATTAATATATCATGGTAACATGTATGATTTGAATGTTATATCATAATAAAGACATGAGTCATTTTATTTCTAGAAAAATATTCCATCAGGATCATGACTGAGTATGATGTAACTTTTGATCTCATTATAAATAAGCATATTGTTTATTTACATACTGCCTCACATTAAAGGTCCACCAATAATTGAAGTTAATTAGTAACATTAAAAACTACTTCAGGTGGTGATAACTCGTTAGAGTATTGCACCAAGGGGTCCTCTAATTCCAAATAGCATGGAAAATCTATATGTTATATTGACACTACCCCAGATTATTGGTGTATGTATTCCAAAACCCATCCCCTTAATAAGTATTTTCATTCAATCATGTATAGAGTGTGACTCTCGGTTTAATACCACATTTACTTAAGAGATCTAGAAAGCATGAGGATGGAATAAAATTATACTAATAAGGTTTATCTACATGAACACACCATCTTGCATCTCTTATGGGGATATTATAGAAGTAGTGGATGTTTACCTTGGGATGATAGATGTTCTTATCCACTCAGTCATGGGATGAATCATTAATAAAGAGAGTGTGATCAAATAAATTAATCTAAATTTAACAATAAGGAGGATAGTTTTCAAGCATCCTCCTTGAGGTAGGTAATAAATATTCTAACTTAAATTTATCTTTTTTTAATGGAACCATTAATATTTTTTCATTAAATTCCAAGGATTCAAGAGTGGATCAATAACTTACCATATATCTAAAGAAATATTTTTGGAGGGATCGATAGTTTTTTAGGAGTTAATTTCCAAACCTAGGATAATAAATAATTTTCTATGGATCAAATTGTGAAAACCCAATTTGTTTTATATGAAACTATTTGAGATGTTTTCATGTGAAAAATAGTTGTTACTCTAAAAAAGCCTCCATTAATATAAAAATATATTTTTGAGTAGGAGTGGGGATTGAAAATGAATTATCACCATGGATCAATAAGTAATAATTATATATTTAAATTTCTAGGGATATTTTTCTTTATAATATCACACTGATCAATTTATTTTCATAGAACATGAGAAATACATTATAGACTCAAGGGTGTGGAATGTTTTTGAGGACATATCTCTTGAACATATAGATGATACACCAACTATAGTGGGTACTGGAGAAGTATTTAATGATAATTATTTCCTTTTCAGTTTTTTTCATAGAAGACTCATGTAGACTAAATTTAAGTCGTGCCTACAGAAACCACCATATTTCCAACTCAGCGATGGTCTTGGATTTCCAATCCGAGTCACTATTCCTGAGTTATAAGGATTTTAAGATTAAATAATTTTATTTAATTATTTTATTTACGGTCACATCCTTTGGGATTTTTTATCAAATGACATGTGCCAACCAAAGTTAGGTCACGTATATGGAAAAGACGATATTTTGAGCTCAAAGGTTCCCCCATATATTTGATCCGAGAAACCATTTAAATGATAATACACTTTTAAAGGGAATTCATGCGTGTGTGTTATTACAAACTCAAAAAAAAATCAATGAATTGTTTTGGGAACACTCGGCCCCGTAATCACACTTATTCTTAGTGCCTATTCTCAGCATTTTCCAAAATAATAGCAATAAAATTAATTAGGAAAATTTGATTCATTACGTAATCACATTGGGGATTTATGTCCCTGAAATACAAAATTAGGGATACTCAAACAAATAATGGTATTGAGCATGAATATGAGCCTCCTGCTCCTATATTCTATCCTATAGATTCCCATGATCCCATTAGACACACACCAAAAGAATTGATCACTGATGAAAGATCATCTTTAGTCGATCCTTGATCACTATCGGGTACTCCGAAAAAGTTTCCTCTTACTTGATTTTCATCTCTGCCTATTCAATGTCATGGTATGGGTCATGTATGTGCCTCCTTAACTTCAACAAGTGTAACGCATCATGTAACTGTTCTAATTGTGGTTGTATATCAAAGAGTTATTGCACCTCTCCAATTCTACATTGTATCTTGAAAGGGCCAATGAACCTCATATAAATCTTTCTACCCCAAAAAAATATCCATAATCTATATTAAGGGGAGAATTATGGAACACATGGTATCTTTCCTCAAAACCTAATGGCCTTTTCCACCTTTTAGCATAATAATTATAATGTCTTTGTGATGTATTTATCCTCTCCAAGATGACCTTCACCCTCTCAGTAATAGCTCACACCAACTCTAGGCCCATAAGTGATAACTCTCCGAGGTTAGTCCAGCAAAGTGGTGTTCTACAAGTTCAAATATATAGGGCCTCAAATTATTCCATACCAATGGAGGAATGGTGGTTATTGTTCCACTAAAAATCCACCAGTGGTAGGTGATCCTCCCAACAACGGCCAAATACTTACATACACAGCCGAATTAGGGCCTATAGAACCAGTATAGTCTTCTCAATCTCATCATCCTTATGTGGGTGGAACATTATTATCACAAATAACTATGTCCTACACACCTCCTAAAATCCCTTATATATCGAGGAAAAAAATCAAGTATCACGATCAGAAACAATCGTCGAGGGGACTCCATAGAGTCAAACTATATCCTGTAAAGAGGTATGTCCCAAGAGCTCTACTGAACTCTTCTCTCAGATAACTATAAATTGGGATGACGTGGTGAGTTGTTCAACGACCACCCAGATGAAATTTTGTCCCTTGGATGAACATGGTAATCCAATCAATAATTCTATTGATATCTCACCTAAAATATGTTCTAGAAACTCAAGGGATTGGGCTAAACCTGCATGACCCCGATTCTCATCCTTCACTTACAGATAATTAGGGCATCCAGAGATGAACAATGCAACTCCCTTAATTACCTATTGCCACCAAAAATGATGTGGGAGGCACATGTACATCATTTACACACCTGGATGTAAAACCAATGGGAAGGTTGAAATCCCTTAGAACCTCCTCCTACACTGTCAGTAGTTCCACAATGCACCCTCTGAAAATAATGATGTGCTTCCCACCTTTCAAATATCCATCAGAAGAATTTCATGTGGAAAACTAAGCAAGTAGGGTCTCATAGTCAGTATCCCCAATGTACACCATCCAAACTCATTATAAGATTAGAGGGTTGAAAACCATTAAATGGAGGTAAGCTAATCCATCACCATCCAAAACAAATATCTACAACATGGCCAAATTATCTAATGCCTCATTCAAGAATTGTAGGCTATATCTCTTTCTAAGAGAATCTACCACCTTTTTCCCATTCCTAGGATATAGAAAATATCAATGTCATGGTCCTAGAGGATCACTAGCCATCAATACTATCTCATGTTTAGATCCTACTTAGAGAATTAAACTTGATACGCTTATGATCATATTAGAAGATAAATATATCTCCCATTAGGTAGTGTTTTCACATAATCAATGTGAAGACTACTACTAATAGATCAAGATAATGGGTCACGTAGTTATACTCAAGTGGTATGAAATGTAATGAACCATATGCAATCCATAATATCCCTACATCAAGGAAAAACCAAGCAAAATTCCTGATGCGTCTAAGAGAACCACGTAATTAAAGACCTATTCTAGAAACCTCAAAATGGGAGTTCTCATCATTATCTATATTAATAGCTCAAAACTCTTTGGGAACTTTTCCATCCACAAGAATAGTTATACCTTTCCTTTCAAAGATGTCAAGGATGCTACCACTCTGGAGAAGTTGGGCACAATCCTCTTATAATACCTTTTCTATCCAAGTAATATTTATACCTCAATAATACTCTTGGGTGACTCCCTTGTAAGCACTGCCTCAACCTTCATTGGACGCAATACAAATCCAACCTTTGAGATGATGTGTTCTTTAAAATGGACCTCTCAAATCAAGAATTGACACTTCGTGATCATCTCATAGAGGGTTTTCTTTAAAAACATGTCCAGGACCACCATAAAGTGTCTCATGTGCTCCTCCTTGGTTGAGGAGTTCACTATGATGTCATCATTGAAGACCACCATGAACTGGTCCAGGTAAGTATGAATGATCATGTTCATAAGTCCCATGAACACTATTGGGGTGTTTGTCACACCAAACGGCATCCCCAAGTACTCTTAGTGACTGTAACATAATCTGAAATTCGTCTTCGGTATGTCCACATCATGTACTCGCAATAGGTGATAGCCCCACCAGAGGTTAGTCTTCAAGAAACAACATTCCCCTATCAACTGAAATAAGGGGTCTTAAAATCTTGATAGTCGATAACTGTTATTCACATTAACCTTGTTTTAGGTGATGGAATCCACAAATAACCTCAATATCCCATCAGCCTTCTTGGAAAACAAAGCAAGGGATATACAAGGTGAAACAGAAGGTCCCATAGAGCCCTTATTCATTAGCCCCACCAACTACCCCCTATGATCATGATTCTCTGTCAGATTCATCAGATATGCAGGTGTAGATATCAGAGTCATCAACAGGTGTGCATCAATGAAAAATTCCATCTCCCTATGGGGAGGTTAACTTGGAACATCTTCAGGAAATACATCTTCATACTCCTCCACCACTGTAGGATACTAAGAACTCATATCATCCACTACAATGAGGTTGAGTATATCTTACTGATGGGTAATAGGTTTCAACCTCCTATGTGTGAGTCCATTAAGAGTTTCATGTGTTTCCTATTCACCAATAATGGAAAACTGGGTCCCATCATTGTATACACACTATAATATACATAAAAAACATTCAATCTAACCATGAATTATGGAAAACCAGTGCATACCATAAATGACGTCTTAATCCCCTGACACCGCTACCCAAATATCCTAACTGGAACATAAGCCTCTATGAGCCATGTCACACTATTTTCACTAGTTTGTGATTATCAAATCTTCTCCCATTGGAGTCTCTTAGTGTAAGGGTATTGTCAATGGTTCAACTAGAATCTCAGAGTCCTTAATATGTTTTTTGGAAAGAAAGGAAGGAATAGAACAAATGTATATAAAAACTATAGCTGAGGTGGAAAAACACATATTATACCATGAATCATCCCTAGATCACCTGGCTCATAAGCCTCCATCACCAGTAGCTAGCTTTATTCATGTCCACCAGCTCCCTGAGCCCAGTGTAGAGAACCTAGGGGTTTTGGTGGTAATAAGTTGAACCTATTAAGACCTCATTATACCCTACATGATACTCTACAACGTATACCACCCTATAGACCATGATGATTCTATCTCTGTCTCAACCTTGGTGGTCCATTCACCATCCAATGATCAGTTGTACGAAGAGTCATACAATCTCATTCCAGAAGACCCTGACTGTTGCATGTGTAACACCTTCTATCTATGGGTTGGCTCGAGCCACCATGTGAGACTTACACCACATACCCCGCATCATGGGACCATCCCTTGATGTTCCTGATTATATTAAATACCTATTTATCCAGACACGCTAATCACCGTATGGTCCTGGTCCACCTAGGACTATGTCAAATAGTCGATCATCTGCACAATACATGACAGATGTAGGACAATCCTGTGTAGGGGTGAGTAAAATAATACTCAGTAAAAAACCCAGAAACCAAAAATAAAATACCACAGGGAAAATACCACAAAGGAAATATTGAAAAGTAAATACCATGTATAAAAAACCATAAAGGAAATTCACGTCATCTCCCAAATGGTATATATGAATAGAACACATAACAATAATATCCAGATATACTCATGAGAACCCCATGCCATCAGGTGGTCTTATACCACAGTCCTCCATAGGATTCTACTCAAATAAAGCTCATTCTAAGAGAACCCAATCCTCAATCAATGATATCATTGAAGACATTCACCAAGAGTTCTAGCTAATTTGGGAACTTCCAAAATTATATTGTGTTGGTCAAAAATTATAATCATACCACAATGAGAGGATTGACCCCATATACACTGGGGGGATACCACAAATCGTGCCCAGACATACTATGGGACAACATGTACTCGTTTGGATCAATTTTCAAAGTAGGGGATCACATATATATACCTTTGGGGATACAATAGATTTTACCCAAACACTATGGGTGACACCACTTACCCTACTGATTTAACCTCTAGATGGTGGACCAATGCCCTACTCTCATAGGTTACACTGATTCTACAAAACTCTACTAGTGGTGATAGAGGATCGTACTCAAGTCCTGATGAGAGATTCCTGACTCTTTATGGGACTCGACCTCTAGAGGGGATTACAATCTAATGATGTGGATTTTATAATGTAATGAACCCTCATGTAAAGAAAAAAATTGATGATCTCAACCTCTACTAGTCTAAGATAAAAACTCACCACATCATCTCAAAAGGAATGTCTCAATGTTAGGGCCCCAATGCCATAGGTAGATCATAAAATGGACATATTTTTTTAATGTTCTAATTTTTTGATGTTTCAGAAGTGGGTCACTATTCATGTGGACCTACTCATGTATGTTCTACCGACTTCCGTGGTCAACTATGGTGGTCGACCGCCCCTTAATACGATGGTTGAATGTCGAGATCGACTGCCATGGGAAACTACAATCGTCCACAATTGTTAACTATCGCCAGATGTCATGGCCGCATAGTGGCTCGTGCTATCACAGCTCATGGTCGACCACTTCAATTAACAATGGACTATCTCTATACTGGTTCCCTTGTGTCTAACTCAAACCACTAGGTCTGACCCAAATTGTTGGGCCTGACCCATTTGTTCTACCTAGCTTGCTATTCCTGGGCCAGACTGCTCCACCAGGCTTGGCCTAGTCCACACCGCTCCAACCTGGCCTTCTCCCCTAGTCATCTTGATCAAACCCAACCATCTCCACTCTAGCACGACCCGCTGCCTCTCCACCTCAAACTGCCTATGTGTCCTCAGCCATGCTGCATCCTCATGCCACTTTGCATGGTCACCTGTAGCAATCCACACCCACTGGACCCGTCAGCTACCATATGGCCGGTTGTCGCGTTTCACCTCCTCTGTATTCCTCTCCATCTGCCACATCATCCTCCAAGCCATCCCCCTAGACTAGTGATGCTACTCTCCTCGGCCGATTAGAGCTGAAACCCTGGTCATTGTATGTACCACTATGCACCACCTTTTTCACCAAAGGTGTCATTCCATCTCTCTCACACCTTCGTTGTGTCCTTTCAAATTCAGATCCATGGATTCAGATCATTTTCCCAAGAATCGAGGGTGCGATGATCGATTGTTCACATAGGGTTTTTAAAGAACAAGGATGAGATTAAGAACATACCAATAATACATGAAATTGGGGAAGAAAAGCACAAGAACATCCCTGGAATGAATATTGGAATTTTTTCATGTCAGACTATATCTTCTCTTGAAAGAACGAATAATGAAGATGAAAATCTTGGAAACTCTAAAAAATAATCATGAAAATATAATCCATCTTGGAAAGACCGAACCATGGACTTATATGTTTTTATATTAGTTAAATTTCATTGTAGAATTTAGAATGTGTAAAACAACTAAAATTATCACACCTAACATAGAGTTTGGATCTATTGTTGTTGAAGAATTGTTGTGTTTCCTTCATTGACGAGATACTTCATATCCATAGGTGCAATGATCCATGATCTGAACATCGATTTGATGTTGTTTTCCAAAAAATCACTCTAATGGTTTTCTAATTTTTTAGGGTTTTAGCTTCCATCCTTGAAGAAATTATATAAATGTATACTTGAAAGAGAAATACTCATTGCATATATAAAATAATTTTTCTTCAAATTTATTAATAACGATGACGTATTTTTTTGTTTTTCAACAGAAGACCCGTGCCAACTAATGTTAAGTCGCGTCTACAGAAAAAACCACCTTAAAAACTCAATAGAGGTCTCATATTTCAAATCAGAGTCACCATTCATGATTTATTAGTATTTTAAAATAAAATAAAATAAAAATTAACTATTTTATTTATGGTCATGTTCTTGGTGTATTTTTCTTCAGATTACATGCACCGATAAATGTTATGTCACGCCTATGGTAGAGATATCATTATGAGATCAAAAGATCCCTTGTATATCTATTTCGGTTACCTGTTTAAAATATATTCCACATTTTAAGGTATGTAATGTTTGTGTGCAATTGAAAACATAAAATTTTTCAATGAATTGTTTTGGGAACACTGGTTCCTTGAATCACAAACTATATCAGTGTCTGTTATTTGAATTTTCCCAAATAAATTCTAAAAATAAAATCGATAAAATTTGATTCATTACAATTTAATTACAGATTCTTGACCTAAATATGTGATACATCAAAATAAAACACATAATTTGGCCTCACAATATGTATAGGTGGTATTTAATTTCAAAAATGAAATCATGTAATAATTTTACAAATGGGTAAAACATTTTTATGATATGGAAAGCTTTGATAAAGTCACATGGGTCTAAAAATAATTAATTTAGGATTCTAAAATAGTGGTTATAGATTCTATTTCCAATGTATAGGGGTTTTGTCTTATGATATAAGTGGAAGCTATGTTGTTGGATAAGATGTGTTAAGTCATAAATGATATAGATAAATCATTGAACCAAGTTGGATAGTGTATTTATCCCACATTTTAAATTTTTTCCAAATAATTATTTTTTTATATAAACTAGAGGGGATCAATAGTATTAAGGTTACTCTACATGTTTCTTTAATGAAAAAAATAATATGGTTTCAAATTAATATGAATTTCTCACCCATATTTCTTAATTTACTATTAGTCTAGGATAATATATTATATTTATAATGTTTAATACATAGAAAATTTAATTCACATGAAAATTATATAGAAATGGATATTGAAAAGCATATCTTAAAAAATAAGTAGTCAAATATTACATATAAAAATAAGTACATTATTTTCTAAACATGACCCTCTGACGGATATAGGGAGTCTAGATATGGAGTCATAAATACAATCCTTGTAGTATTAGAGAAGTCTATAGAACAAAATAACAAAAGACTCACCTTGGATGTGAAATCTTATATGAATATACGTAGGAAAAATATTTCAGCACATGTACAAATTTTTTATGGTATGGTTGGTCCATTTAGTCAATATTATTATGTGTTTAGTCTCTCAAATAGATATAGGGTATACAAATGTGGTTTCACATATTCAAACACTATAATGATAATTTTTTTCATTTTAGATTTGACTGAATTATATGACCCATCATCATAAAAATATTGAAGGAGTGATTCATAATTTGGGATTGTATTTATCAAAAAAGATTCAATAGATTGAAATTAAACTATTTTTAATTTATCTCAAGTCATCTAAACTAATATATTTGAAATATAGGAATTGTTATAATTTTTCAAAGATCAAGGGACCTAGTGGGAATAATTTCAATTTTTCTATTGAAATTTAATGTTCCATAAAATAATTATGGTTTTTCATTTCATCAATATATTTTTTATAATTTATATATAGAGATGGGATATCTTGTTTGATGTATACCTTTTCTAGGATTCCACTATCAATTTTTCAACTAAATGATATTTTCTCTTTCATATTATTTTTTCAAATGATAATTTCTTTCTTAAGATACAAAGGTTGAAAAACTTTTTATCAGAGACTTTACTTTAATAATTATTTCCTTTATATATTAAAATTTATGAAGTTACCATTACTATTAATTTAATTATTTTAATTTTATAGACTTTTTACCATTGAATGATGATGATTAATGTCATCCAACAATGAAAAAATTGATGCTATAGTGTATTTTCATATAG
This sequence comes from Viscum album, assembly GCA_963277665.1. Lineage (NCBI taxonomy): Eukaryota > Viridiplantae > Streptophyta > Magnoliopsida > Santalales > Viscaceae > Viscum > Viscum album. The sequence goes on from OY728152.1 coordinate 1,775,388,729, forward strand.
GATTTGAAAACAATTGATGATTTTTATCATGTGTCAAGGGAATGGTTATTTATATCGGAATGTAATATCAATATCACAAATGTAGTGTACCTAAATAAGTGGCGAATATATTTTATGTTTATAAATATTATACATAAATTTTATATGGTTTAATAGTATCCCAATATTATTGTAAGAAGTGAGATCATATATATTATGGTGGAATGGTAAAATATGATGTTAGAAGATAGAAAAACACTAATATAGGTAACCTAAAGGATGGGATCCAAAATTTAAATGTTTTAGTGATTTGAAAAAAAAAGTGATATTTTTTCATACCCTAAAATTATCCTTGAGATATGAGTGTTCTAGATTAATTATACAAATTAAATTAGATAAGCTTAATCATATACCAATAAATTTTAATATGTAAATGGTTGTATGGAAAAAAATTATCTTGATTACTACTAATCATATTATAAAATTGGTTACTAGGAAAATATAGTTATGTGTGCATGGGATTAGTTGAACATCCCTCTAGATGAAAACATACCACCTATTAGTAGTGTTTATTATAACTGGATAAAAATAATTTACATGAATATGTTCCCTTTTAGAGTTTATGTAACACCCCAAGATTTCATAGTGTGTTATTTCTTCAAAATAATTCAATAACTTGCACTACACGCAACACCGAGTTCAATTGCACCATGACTTACAAAAAAAAAGCCATTAAAAGAGGTCATGAATAGCATTAACTAAATTTTAAACTTTATATAATCCTTATAATTTTAGAATCCATATTATGAGTTTCTTAGTCATAATGCAAGAACAGATTCATTTTCAGTATTGCACTTTTATCAACTTTTGATAGTGAAACCTTTTTAAATACAATATTTTAAACTTTTTGACTAAATGGAGACATCAAAAAAATTTAAAATGAAACATCCCAAGCTTCCACGGTACGCTTTCCTTTGAATAAAACAGTAGCGTGTGTTGTACGCAACGTCGAGTTTTAACACACACCACAACCGATCAAACTAGCCGTTATGAATAGTAATACCTAAATTTTGAAATTATATATATTTTATATTTTGAAATGGACTTCATTTTTGGATTTGTAATATCAAATTTATCCTAAGGTGAAATTTTGGTACTTTTCGGATAACTTTCATATTTTGATGAATAGTGAAAATTACTAAATTTTAATTAAAAACAACTTTTTTAATCAAAATAATTAATAGTGATAAATTATGAATTTGAGTGGTTTTAAAGTATATTTAGAATATATTTTTACAATTTAATATAATTTTGGTCATTAGACATAATTTAACAATTAAACCAAACATAAACAAGTGTCAATCTTTTGATAGTTATTATCTCTTAAAAACACGCTTTTTGTTTTGACAGCGGGAATTAATTTTAAATTAATTTCTGCCACTTCTGTGTTTTGAATTTAGAAAAATGGATTCCATATTTGGAATCAGGATGTTCAAATTGTGTAAATAGGTAACTTTTATTTTTAGACATTTTGAATAATTACTGCGGTAAATATTTTATTTACCATGGTTAAGGGTAAATCCGGTAAATAAGGGTTAAAATATAATATTATAATAATACAAAATTACCCTAAAACGTGTCCTAACCTTATTGGTGGACACATACCCGACCATGAGCATCCTTGGGTCAATTTGGGGACCCCTTGGAGCCACTTGTATGTGGTAGGGACACATTATATTAATAAAGCTAAAATAAAAATAAAAATGGCATAAGCTTATATCTTTTAGAAGAACAATTTTTACATAGGGTTATACATGTTGGATTTTCGATTATAAATATTCATTAGAAACCTAAAAAGATTTCCTACATAATGATATTTTATTTATAATTTTTAAACATTAAATAATTTATTTTATTTATGACACAATGATGATGCAGTAATTACTATAATAGTGAAAAATTAAAATAATTGATATTATAAATACCCAAATAAATATAATATGAAACTTTTAATGAATTAAACTAATTTTCTAGGATAATATGATATATTAGTATTGATTTAATGGACTTTGTTCGAAGTAATCAATCTTTTGTGAGTTTCACAAAAATCAACTATTGAATAGTGTCAAAATTGACATAAAAGAGTTCTTAAAACAAATATTATATTATTAATTGATATTAAATTCCTAAAAATCTAAGGTTCGGCCAAGAGACTTATATTATGATAGTTTAATCATTAATGGACCACTTGGGGGTCGCTTGGATGTATATAGTAAGTTTATTAACCATATTATATAAAAATACAAAGAGACATTGTAAAAGTGAAACTAATTAACTTAGAGTTAATACTTAAAGATAAGGTTAATATAAGTACCCAAACCTGTCTAAATTCTATTGGTTGAGTGGTTTGCGACCTATCCCCACCTTAACCTTTGAATATTCAACTTTGGAGCCATTAGAAACCGAATATGAATTTATTATAAATTAATATTTCTAGCTTTTCCAAAGGTGCCCCTCACCCCTCTTATAAAAGGGCACTCCTCCTTCTCTTTTCCTCACACCTCTCAAGCCACTTGGCTCGTCCAAACTCTGCCCAACTAAGCTCCCCACATCCCTCTCCTCCTCCTTGAAGCTTCCCCTTAGGCAGAAAGCATTTCAAGAAGTCCTTTGGTTCTAACCAAAGTGAGTTACCTAAATTAAAGGTAACGATTTCTCTTAAATTATTTTCATTTATTTTGCTTCTCCAACCCCCAAACTCTTTTTATTTCCCTTCTTTTGTAACAACACCAGTATCCTCAATATACTAGGATGTTGTTATAAGAATTATTCAAACTACACATACACACAACTCCATCTAATGGATGATGAACATAATGTTTCTGTGGATGGCAAATTAACGCCTCACGAAACGATGATTGTTCAAATACATCTTACCGCCTCTCATGGTGGCCATTAGGATGGAACTGTAATTAAATATGATATTAATGATATATATCTCATATATAAGCTTCTGTAATTCCATTTTATTTCATACCATTATTCGTTTCATGTTGTATATACATACGATAATTTCATTTGAGGAAGTGCGGACTACCACCCCCTTAAAATGATATGACTCGTTCATACCACACATGGAACGTATAAAGGATGGTGTTAATGAACTTAAGTAACATATATAAAATATTATATTATACTGGAATAGTAATATACCTATGTATCATTTGGATTCGATTCTTTTAAAATAAAAATTAAATGGAAGTAGCGTTCGTGCATACGTACGGACTACCGTCTCCACGAACGCGATGAGATTCATTCTCCATCATATCCATTCAAGTATAATTATCATTTAATGATTTAAAAATGATGTTTAAGGACTTTATATCATTCTGGATATGAATAAGATACAACAAACATGACTTATGTAACAAAACATATAAAAGAAAATGAGTAAGTTAACACCCGAAACGACGATAATTCTAAGATATTATTAACAAATCAATGTTAAAAGATCATATATGATATCATATTAATATATATGATTCTTGTATAATTTAATAACAATTATTTCACCATTATACAGGATGTTAACCTACCCCAACAAAGGAAAAGTACAAGGTAAGGGTTATTTCACAATCTCTTCATTATCTGAGGTTGTATATACGTAATAATCTACTGGGATCTCTTTATCATCCACATCCATGTTTTCTTAAAAATGTATTTCAAAACATTTTTACTATTTACAAGAATATGGGTTAAAGTCATTTATACCCTTGTTTGACTTTTTATAAGAGGTTTATAAAGGAATCTTTCCGTCGTTTTCAAAACAATGTCCTTTTTAATCTTTTCGACAGAATTGAGGTAAGAATGTTTTTTTTTAACTTATACGGCGGGTGCGGTTATTTTCCGCCGTTATAAAATCGTCAAAGCTTTCCTTACAAGCTTACAAGAATATTTTCAAGAAAATGTTTTATTTTATATGGCTCTTAAATGATTTCAAAAATAGAAAGAGATATTTCTCTAAAAAGTGTTTTGATTTCATCTATGTCAACATCCTTTAATGGATTTTACTCTTATTTGAAGTTGATTTATTATAATACAAAACTTCTGTATTGTATTGAAGGTTTTGTGATATGTTTGACTGTGTATGTGCTATTTTATACCATTCATAGTTTATGGTGAAACTATTGACATTTCGTATTCTAGTTTTAATCCGAATGTTTATGTTATATTTCAAACTTTTCTTTAGATGAATGTGCTAAACAAGTATGTTCCGGGTTGGGGACCGGTAAAAGTAAGCCCTCCAGGTTGGGGACTGGTAAAAGTAAGCCCTCCAGGTTGGGGAATGGTTAAAGTAAGCCCTCCAGGTTAGGGACTGGTAAAAGTATGCCCTCCGGGTTGGTGTCCGGTTATTAGAGGCACTCCGGGTTGGTGTCCGGTTATTAGAGGCACTCCGGGTTGGTGTCCGGTTATTAGAGGCACTCCGGGTTGGGTTCCGGTTAGAAGTAACCCCTAGGTCTTGGGATGAGGCCTAGACAATTAAATTAACGTTTGACATTATGCATTCCAACATTATGAAAGTGGTTATTGATTTTGCATGTGATTATTCGATTAGTAGAATATCCATGTGAATAAGTAAATGGCATTATTTCATTTTACTTTTGCCATACTATGTTGAATTTCATGTTTAAAAGGCTTTTGTTTTAGTAATTCATTGCCTTAAATGTTTATGCTTATTTTGAATGTTCCACTATATTGTTATCCTTACTGGGCATTTGAGCTCACCCCTTTTCTATGTTTTATTTTTCCCAGGTAGTGAAGAAGTAAATTATGATTGACTTGTAGGGATATTATGAGGGGTTAATAGTGTGGATATGAAGACTTTGTTGTTGTAGTAGTTTTTCACTTTGAAATGTAATGTAAAACTTTATGAATATATCTAGTGTTTCCAAGGCTACTAAACCAATCGGTCTTTCGAGATTTGATCTTCTTGTGATCATGCCAATGTTATGTAATTAATGCACCGACTCTGGGTAGCTGGGGTCGGGGCGTTACAGTTGGTATCAGAGGAAGTTTAGTACAAACCTTGGAAGCTAGATTTAGATAAAATCTGATTAGAGCACGTAGACCTAAGATTAACTTTGAGGATTAGTATAGAAGAACTTCCTAGAATTTTGGTATTGTAGAGATTTTGTGAGTTTTCCGAGCAATACATCCCTGTCTGGATACGAGCAGGTAGAGGCGGCTCTGGCACAGATGTACCTAGGGGTAAAACCCGAAAACACCGCTTTGAGCTAGACTCGAACGGGAACTGGTGCACGACAACGGGCCTTGCTGCACTCTTGGTTACGACACTCTCGGGGGATATGCTTAGGATAACTCTCACTTTCTTTACAAATCATTATGAAAGGTTTATGAGTATATACTTCCTCAAGGAAAAAAATATTTATGATTATGGATTATATCCATAGATAGTTCAATTTATGTTAAGTGTTCTATAAGTATGGGATTATGTATTTTGATTCATAAACTGATCTAGTGTATGCCATTGTTTAGAAATGGCGCCCAGTAGAAGGAATGAGAACTCCAGCAATGCACATGATCCAAAGAGAAATAAGGATCATATCTTTCATGGTCTTAAGCCAGAATTTATAAGAGAAATAGTCTCCCATGTATTATCATTATATGAAGAAATAATATCATGTGTTGATAATATAAGTAAAGATTTTACTGAGTCCTATGGATTTGAAGGGAAGCAAGAGAAGAAAAGGATGGAAGAGAGAAAGATGGATAAAAGGAAGAGGGAAAAGAAGAATTTTCCCATATGTGGTAACTGTGGAAAGAAACACCCTGGAACTTGCCTGAAAGGAATGGGAGTTTGTTATAAGTGTGGAGAAAAAGGGCACAAAGTACGTGACTGCAAGGGTAAGAAAATGGTTTCAAATGTACAATGCTTCATTTGCAAGGAGTTTGGACACTACGCGAACCTATGTCCCAGTCATCAGACTATGCCGCAAATGATGCTATTGGATAATAATCAAGTTATGATACTACCACAGATGAAGAGGAATGATTAGAGTTCTTATGTTGATTATGTCAATTGAGTGTTGTATCAACAATGTACTTGTTATAATAATTATGGAGTATATAAGGATTGTACTGCAGTACTATTTCATTAAGGACTTGAGATTGTGTGGAACAAAGAAAAGTGACTCAATAGAAGGTTAAATTTTTGGAAAATATATGGTTGAGAGAAAGATAAACCATAATATGGTTCTGATACCGAAGTAGTGATTTTAGAATAATACATGATTGATTTGGATAAATTATATTGGATATTCTTGACTACCTTGAAGCTGATTAATGATTTGTATATTCTATCATTGTGGGGTTTAAAACATTTTTGGATTGATGAAGTATATCCATCATTCTATATGGAATAAGGGAGCATGAATGTAATCAATAAGGATTATGGTAAATCAGGATGTTTCAGTGTTTTAAAAGAATACATGATGAAGGAATTAATATTCTATTACAGGGTAAAAAGGATCTACATTATGTTTACCTTCCTTATAAATGTTGGACTGTGAGTTTGGACAGAAGTATTTTGGATAAATTCTAAGTTTGATATTAATTTTGGACTGCCATAAAAGGACAACCCGGAGGTCGGGCGGCAACCCGTCGCGTCCGGCTAAGCTGCGAGACTTGAACCCGCAACCGAAGGGCGACAAGGGTGTATCACCTACCACTGTCCCATGAGATGTCCTGGATTAAATAATGTAGTTTTTATTAAAATATCATGTAGATGAATTATAAATTCGTTTATTTTGGAACCCTATACGAATAGTGTAAATAGAATTTTTTTTACATTATATTATCTTTTAGAGTGAAAGATGAGTTTGTGGTAGAAATTTATTAATGGATAAAACTCTTATTATAAAGTAAGTATATCTCCTTATGATCTTAGCCAATCTCATAAATAAATTCCTCAATATTAAGAAAAGAAACTTAGAACAAAAATGTTTTCCTAGATGGTACCTTAAATCATCACTAATTTATGGCTTTGGGACTGTTGGCCTTTTCATATCCATGTTCTCTACCACTATCCATCAGATAATTGATGGTTAGATTTTTCTTCCATATCCATATTTTCCTACATGGAACCCTATTATGTGTTATTTTCAGTAATCTTCATACTTTCGACTCTTTATTTTAAATAGAGGCCTCGTTAATTCATTTTTCGATGTGGGATTTCAACTAAGATATTTTGAAACGTCAAAAATGTGTTATCCCAATACCCTATATTTAGTTGAACCGATGGTACTTCAAATCATCATATATTGATGAGTTTAAGGACCCCAATTATACACTTGTTTGTGATTGATGACCTCAATCACTACCTAAAAATATTTACGTTCTTCCTCCGATTATATGTCTCTAATTGCCACCAATGTTCTCCTAATCAAGATCATAATTTGGTGGTGACCCTTTCATTTCTCTTTTCCTCATATTAAGACTAAATTTTAGTAACCCAATTTCCGATGTGGGTTTTCCCACAAATATATTATCTATTTTCAACCATTTATTTTCGAAGAACAATTTCAAATTGCGAGGACGCAATTTATTTAAGGAGGGGAGAATGTAACACCCCAAGATTTCATAGTGTGTTATTTCTTCAAAATAATTCAATAACTTGCACTACACGCAACACCGAGTTCAATTGCACCATGACTTACAAAAAAAAAATCCATTAAAAGAGGTCATGAATAGCATTAAATAAATTTTAAACTTTATATAATCCTTATAATTTTAGAATCCATATTATGAGTTTCTTAGTCATAATGCAAGAACAGATTCATTTTCAGTATTGCACTTTTATCAACTTTTGATAGTGAAACCTTTTTAAATACAATATTTTAAACTTTTTGACTAAATGGAGACATCAAAAAAATTTAAAATGAAACATCCCAAGCTTCCACGGTACGCTTTCCTTTGAATAAAACAGTAGCGTGTGTTGTACGCAACGTCGAGTTTTAACACACACCACAACCGATCAAACTAGCCGTTATGAATAGTAATACCTAAATTTTGAAATTATATATATTTTATATTTTGAAATGGACTTCATTTTTGGATTTGGAATATCAAATTTATCCTAAGGTGAAATTTTGGTACTTTTCGGATAACTTTCATATTTTGATGAATAGTGAAAATTACTAAATTTTAATTAAAAACAACTTTTTTAATCAAAATAATTAATAGTGATAAATTATGAATTTGAGTGGTTTTAAAGTATATTTAGAATATATTTTTACAATTTAATATAATTTTGGTCATTAGACATAATTTTACAATTAAACCAAACATAAACAAGTGTCAATCTTTTGATAGTTATTATCTCTTAAAAACACGCTTTTTGTTTTGACAGCGGGAATTAATTTTAAATTAATTTCTGCCACTTATGTGTTTTGAATTTAGAAAAATGGATTCCATATTTGGAATCAGGATGTTCAAATTGTGTAAATAGGTAACTTTTATTTTTAGACATTTTGAATAATTACTGCGGTAAATATTTTATTTACCATGGTTAAGGGTAAATCCGGTAAATAAGGGTTAAAATATAATATTATAATAATACAAAATTACCCTAAAACGTGTCCTAACCTTATTGGTGGACACATACCCGACCATGAGCATCCTTGGCTCAATTTGGGGACCCCTTGGAGCCACTTGTATGTGGTAGGGACACATTATATTAATAAAGCTAAAATAAAAATAAAAATGGCATAAGCTTACATCTTTTAGAAGAACAATTTTTACATAGGTTTATACATGTTGGATTTTCGATTATAAATATTAATTAGAAAGCTAAAAGGATTTACTACATAATGATATTTTATTTATAATTTTTATACATTAAATAATTTATTTTATTTATGACACAATGATGATGCAGTAATTACTATAATAGTGAAAAATTAAAATAATTGATATTATAAATACCCAAATAAATATAATATGAAACTTTTAATGAATTAAACTAATTTTCTAGGATAATATGATATATTAGGATTGATTTAATGGACTTTTTTCGAAGTAATCAATCTGTTATGAGTTTCACAAAAATCAACTATTGAATAGTGTCAAAATTGACATAAAAGAGTTCTTAAAACAAATATTATATTATTAATTGATATTAAATTCCTAAAAATCTAAGTTTCGGCCAAGAGACTTATATTATGATATGTTAATCATTAATGGACCACTTGGGGGTCGCTTGGATGTATATAGTAAGTTTATTAACCATATTATATAAAAATACAAAGAGACATTGTAAAAGTGAAACTAATTAACTTAGAGTTAATACTTAAAGATAAGGTTAATATAAGTACCCAAACCTGTCTAAATTCTATTGGTTGAGTGGTTTTCGACCTATCCCCACCTTAACCTTTGAATATTCAACTTTGGAGCCATTAGAAACCGAATATGAATTTATTATAAATTAATATTTCTAGCTTTTCCAAAGGTGCCCCTCACCCCTCTTATAAAAGGGCACTCCTCCTTCTCTTTTCCTCACACCTCTCAAGCCACTTGGCTCGTCCAAACTCTGCCCAACTAAGATCCCCACATCCCTCTCCTCCTCCTTGAAGCTTCCCCTTAGGCAGAAAGCATTTCAAGAAGTCCTTTGGTTCTAACCAAAGTGAGTTACCTAAATTAAAGGTAACGATTTCTCTTAAATTATTTTCATTTATTTTGCTTCTCCAACCCCCAAACTCTTTTTATTTCCCTTCTTTTGTAACAACACCAGTATCCTCAATATACTAGGATGTTGTTATAAGAAGTATTCAAACTACACATACACACAAATCCATCTAATGGATGATGAACATAATGTTTCTGTGGATGGCAAATTAACGCCTCACGAAACGATGATTGTTCAAATACATCTTACCGCCTCTCATGGTGGCCATTAGGATGGAACTGTAATTAAATATGATATTAATGATATATATCTTATATATAAGCTTCTGTAATTCCATTTTATTTCATACCATTATTCGTTTCATGTTGTATATACATACGATAATTTCATTTGAGGAAGTGCGGACTACCGCCCCCTTAAAATGATATGACTCGTTCATACCACACATGGAACGTATAAAGGATGGTGTTAATGAACTTAAGTAACATATATAAAATATTATATTATACTGGAATAGTAATATACCTATGTATCATTTGGATTCGATTCTTTTAAAATAAAAATTAAATGGAAGTAGCGTTCGTGCATACGTACGGACTACCGTCTCCACGAACGCGATGAGATTCATTCTCCATCATATCCATTCAAGTATAATTATCATTTAATGATTTAAAAATGATGTTTAAGGACTTTATATCATTCTGGATATGAATAAGATACAACAAACATGACTTATGTAACAAAACATATAAAAGAAAATGAGTAAGTTAACACCCGAAACGACGATAATTCTAAGATATTATTAACAAATCAATGTTAAAAGATCATATATGATATCATATTAATATATATGATTCTTGTATAATTTAATAACAATTATTTCACCATTATACAGGATGTTAACCTACCCCAACAAAGGAAAAGTACAAGGTAAGGGTTATTTCACAATCTCTTCATTATCTGAGGTTGTATATACGTAATAATCTACTGGGATCTCTTTATCATCCACATCCATGTTTTCTTAAAAATGTATTTCAAAACATTTTTACTATTTACAAGAATATGGGTTAAAGTCATTTATACCCTTGTTTGACTTTTTATAAGAGGTTTATAAAGGAATCTTTCCGTCGTTTTCAAAACAATGTCCTTTTTAATCTTTTCGACAGAATTGAGGTAAGAATGTTTTTTTTTAACTTATACGGCGGGTGCGGTTATTTTCCGCCATTATAAAATCGTCAAAGCTTTCCTTACAAGCTTACAAGAATATTTTCAAGAAAATGTTTTATTTTATATGGCTCTTAAATGATTTCAAAAATAGAAAGAGATATTTCTCTAAAAAGTGTTTTGATTTCATCTATGTCAACATCCTTTAATGGATTTTACTCTTATTTGAAGTTGATTTATTATAATACAAAACTTCTGTATTGTATTGAAGGTTTTGTGATATGTTTGACTGTGTATGTGCTATTTTATACCATTCATAGTTTATGGTGAAACTATTGACATTTCGTATGCTAGTTTTAATCCGAATGTTTATGTTATATTTCAAACTTTTCTTTAGATGAATGTGCTAAACAAGTATGTTCCGGGTTGGGGACCGGTAAAAGTAAGCCCTCCAGGTTGGGGACTGGTAAAAGTAAGCCCTCCAGGTTGGGGACTGGTTAAAGTAAGCCCTCCAGGTTAGGGACTAGTAAAAGTATGCCCTCCGGGTTGGTGTCCGGTTATTAGAGGCACTCCGGGTTGGTGTCCGGTTATTAGAGGCACTCCGGGTTGGTGTCCGGTTATTAGAGGCACTCCGGGTTGGGTTCCGATTAGAAGTAACCCCTAGGTCTTGGGATGAGGCCTAGACAATTAAATTAACGTTTGACATTATGCATTCCAACATTATGAAAGTGGTTATTGATTTTGCATGTGATTATTCGATTAGTAGAATATCCATGTGAATAAGTAAATGGCATTATTTCATTTTACTTTTGCCATACTATGTTGAATTTCATGTTTAAAAGGCTTTTGTTTTAGTAATTCATTGCCTTAAATGTTTATGCTTATTTTGAATGTTCCACTATATTGTTATCCTTACTGGGCATTTGAGCTCACCCCTTTTCTATGTTTTATTTTTCCCAGGTAGTGAAGAAGTAAATTATGATTGACTTGCAGGGATATTATGAGGGGTTAATAGTGTGGATATGAAGACTTTGTTGTTGTAGTAGTTTTTCACTTTGAAATGTAATGTAAAACTTTATGAATATATCTAGTGTTTCCAAGGCTACTAAACCAATCGGTCTTTCGAGATTTGATCTTCTTGTGATCATGCCAATGTTATGTAATTAATGCACCGACTCTGGGTAGCTGGGGTCGGGGCGTTACAGTTTAGTGGACTCATAAAAGTATCAATGTAATGTTAACAATGATTGAAACACTTTGGTAATTAATTGGGTTATATTATAATAGGGTCTCAAAAATTGATCATAACACTCATGTCTAATGATTAATTTTTTCATTAGAGAAAATTGAAAAGGTGGAGACGAAGATGATAATTTTTTGATATGTCTAAAATATATTATTAAATTAACATTATAAATTCTAAAATTTCAATAATCACGACACATATAATTCAAATAATATATTAATACCCAAAAATAGATTCTTAGATGGATTCAGCTGATGTTAAAAAAGAATATACACTTGGGGTTGAAATATATGGAATATGCAGCACAGAACATTATATTTGATAGAAATATGACTACTTGTCATGTGATAACATGAATCTATCAACATTGAGTTCTTGTAAGGTATCTTTATAGATCAATATTATATGGAATGGATTATAGGTGGATTCATTCCAATGAATTCCCAATATAACAAACCTAGTAGACATATATATGATCCTTGGTAATAAGAGTGCATCAAGAGGGATTTATAGAAGAGCCTAAAATTGGGATTCTGAACATTAATACATATCTATACAAGAAAATAATAAACCCACAAGTATTTTATTTATGGTTCCCAATACATATCATTCTGATGTGTAGGGCATATAGTGGGGAATATATGGGATCTATGGTGAGAAAAGAAAATATAACACATTGTGAATTGTGGTGATACAAACACTATGAATTCTTTTTGAAACATGGTATTAATACCAAAAATGGGATTATAAATCCATGCTTCAATATACTCTTATAGATATTTGGTTCACATTTTTGGAAATTAGTCTGTAATTTTTATTCCTCTGAATGTATTTTAAGATCCACTCGGATAGAATATACATCATGATGTTTAATATCAAGTGAAATAGACCCTAAATTCATTATTTTTAAAGACTTATTAAAGGATATTTAAATAATGGTATTTATACGAATTTAGATTATGTGAAAAAATGAAGTGCCTTTATCTAACTTCCCTATTAGTGAATAGATTTTGGAGTGATTGATGGGATATTATACGGCATGTATAAGTAGAATTTAATTAGGACAAAATCTATGATGGTTTCCGAGATATGTGATCTATATATCTCTAAGTATCATATCTATATAGAAATGAGGACACATATAATTATGAAAACAATTGTTCTTATTTTATCTATGTACTGATTACTATATGGAGAAATCCATGTAATTGATATTATTATATTGATTGAAATCTTGAGTAATGAGTAATTATCTCACAAACCATCATAATAAATAGATTTAAAGGTTGTGTATAGTGGAACATAGTTTTTTTATCTTAACATCATCTAGCTTGGACATAGATTCTCTCTAGTGTAAGGTAAAAATTATAATAAAGATTCCTGATTTCAAAGAGTCACACCCCAAATAAATTGGTTATGTTGTATAGTGTCTTTAATTAAAGAAAAATATGATCTCAATGTGATTTAATTAGAATTGTTTTTTGAGAAACATTACAATAATGGTTCATGTATCAATATCACTATACATTGTGAATGATTACTAGTCTCTATTACAATGAAACTTATGTATAGAATAATTATCCTCCAATTTTAGCTAAACCATTAGAGTCTTTTTCCTAGGTATCAACATACTTTCAAGGGAAAATTCATATTCATATTAAATGAATTATTTGTGAATATGTATTATTGATCAATCATATGACATGATTATGGTGTATTCCAAGGTTGTGTGGAATTTATAACAATTTCACATCATTTCACAGTAACTCATCTTACTAGATATGGGACTGATAATCTTAAATCAAACAATTTTTTATTGTAATGTGAATTGAGGATTTTTTATCCTCTATGGGAAGAAATTCCTATACATAATACAAGATAAAATATGTTGTCACTAGTATATTAGTACCTTCTATTGTGAGGTAATCCTTAAGATCATATAATATATTTTACTACTATGTCATCATATTTTTACACCAAAAATTAATGGAAGTTTTAAATATATTTATTAAAGGGCTCTACAAATTAATTTAATGATATAAGAAAGTGGGATGGATGGTTGGACTAGATATTTTATTCTTGATATAGTCTTTTTGATTTGAATGTATATAAATTATTGTTTTCATCATTCAATATTGGTTTATAGATACTATATCTAATGGTGCTAATGGATTTCATGAAATTGATGAACCAATTTTTTATTTTAACAATAAAGAATGTAGAAATTGACCACATGGATAAGAAGATAGTTTATGTAAAAATATACTTCAATAACATATGTTTAGTAGAGTGATATGTACCCATGACATCAATTCCCCCTATGATTAACATTCAACATTATTCGGAGATGTTCAACAATTCCATAGGCTGATGAATGGTATTTGAATGTATTTACATTCATGTATAATGTTTTTTAATACATTAGATCCCTCAATCCATGATGGAAAAATAAAACCATGTCATCCAATTTTTTGTAATATCATTGTCTTAGACTTGTAGGAACTGTAGGCACCCACATGAACATCATTAGTAATAATGAATGTCTCTCCAATTTTAATGAATGTAGTGGATAAATCCAATAAAAATATCCAATATTTTACACTATGAGAATTAATTCAATGGATAATGATAAGTTATTATTTCAAATTAAAGGATTTATAAAATAATATCTAGATCTTGTGGAAGGATCCAATTTTTTTGTTAGTCTTTAATGGGACACATCCACCAAGTCATGGAATTGGTCAATGATGGTAAAGGTTCACCATAATATATAGTGGTTTTAACATATTTAATATCATCTATATCAATATATTTTAATATAATTTTCACTATGTTATGGGTAGTAAGAAATTCAATCTCATCCCATACCATATCTGCAATGGATGTAGATATATTCACCAATGTATGTTTTTTTTCATTCTATTAATGAGGTATGTGATACAGTTCTAAATGTGATTAGTATTCATACATTCACCATCATGTATTATAAAATATTTGTACTAGATTTTTCTTTTTAATATATATTCACAATTTATTTTCTTAATTTATGGATCAAATAAAAAATTATATTTAGTAGGTTAGTGGTTATATATGAGGCCCGATCTAAACATATAATGGGGGACTAATTTTCTACCACATTGTTTATACATATTTTTAATAGAATGAGTGAATAAAGGTATGACATAATTTTCAAGGGATACTGAGACTATCTCCAGGATAAATCTATATAGTTTCATGTTTCATATCCATCTCCCCATTCGGATCTTGTATGTTCTATCAAATAGTATCACCCATTATTGTGAGTTTTCATTGATAGAGAATAATTAATAATCTGGGATAACAATGATAAGAAATTAATTCTCAATTATTATTTGTTTTATGATTAACTCTACTAACACATTCTCTTTAATAGACTTCTAAAAAAATAGGATAAAAATTACTACAGAATGAAAACCCTCATTACCAAACACTATGTTAACATCAAGTGACTATGGATATATTTCAGATAGTCAATATGTTTAACATATTGTATTATATAATGTCATACATAATGTCTCGTCATTTTCACTATGAAAATAAATTCAATTTTTTCATTTTGATATCTAAGTATTGGATCTTATTATTAATTGTTGCATTTTAGAGATTATAATGTATTTTTTCATTTCACATATCAATTAATTGAGAATTAAGGGTTTTAAAGGTTATCTCTAATGTTTCTATACAATGAATGTGTGGCTACCATTATATTATTAACATTAAGATACATTTATAGAAAAAATAATACATCATATTATTGATGGATGCTGAAAAATCATTATCCATTTAGTTTGTAACCCCATTTTTCGTCATAATTACGATAGAAAATATTTTTCAGAATTAATTAAAATGTAAAAATTTTATTTTAAATAATATATGATTTTACTATCCCTTAATTATATTTTATAGTGGATGGATTATCATGAATCATACTAGACCAACAAGTCCAGCCATAAACAATGCTTCTAAAAAATTATTAATAAAGGAAAAGAGAATAGATGAGATAGGTGGGGTCAAACAATGAGAATTTCCCTGATCTTTCAAAGCATAAAATTAAAGATCATATTAAGACATATCATTCCCATAATTAGAGTCATCATCATCCTAAATTATATGAGAAATATCATAGAGAACATCGATGTAGTGATGAAGTAATATAAAGCCATGTAATTCCTCAATTTTTCTCTCAATGGGCGATTCAAGGGGTCTATCATAATTTAATATTTCTATAGACTATTTATATATTTTACCAAATAAAATATAATTTAATAAATATTTTGATACATAACCACCAGGTTATATTCATATCACACACTGGTTTCCCTATAAAGTGATCAAAATTATTGTTCTTGGCACATTGGAATGTACCACTTAAATTATTTAAGATGAAGTGAATTTTGTGGAAATAGTATATTATAAGGGGTATTCTCGTTGTAGTTCCTTTTATGTATTTATTATATATTAGGATTTTGTTATTCCTATAATTCCAATACATTAATGATTGGGATTAGAATATTGTAATTGTAACTTATAGATAAATTATAATCCTAAATGGGAAAGATAATTCTAATAGTTCTTGTTTATATACATAATGTTAATTGAATATTGGATATTCCCATAATTTTTCATTATATAAATAATATTTTCAATCCTATTTTTCTTTTATACCTCATAAATTTTGTAATACTACATGAACATATCAACTTCTTTTTCTATCTAGGTATTATATTTGTAATTAATATTCATTCAAATGTAATTATCTCTTTGGTTATCATATAGTGTGAAAAAATAATGGGTATTCACTTGGGAATCCCACCATGAAATATTTTTAGAGATCATTGCAATAAAATATTTCTGTTTCACTGGGAATGTAACTTATTTATTTTATTCATGATAAATGAAGGAGAAACTGATTGATATAGGTTGAAGTTCCTCCTCTATGCCCATATTTATACATATGAGATTGTTTATGGTTACTGTAACACCTTATTTGAATGATAATGGTGTATCCCTAATATATTTCTCTTCTTATTTATGAATATTTGGGAAGATGATTAGTTGACATATTGAGAGGATTATGAAGATATTGGAGCATTATTATTTATATTGGAATGAAATTTATCATCTATTTTTATTGGTTGGTATGAATTAATAAAAACCATGAGAATAAGAGAGAATATGAATAAACCCTATTATTTTTTTCATCTATTAGAAGTAATGTTTACTATATCAATGATCCATGACTCAGATAATATAATATCATCAACGGATTATTTATTTTAAAGTCCCCAAAGGGAAAAATTGATCATCTTGAGCCACATAGAGGGATTATTCCCTTCTCGATGTTCGATGCTCAAAGAAAATATCTAATAGAGCATCATTACACTGAAATATGATTGGATATTTTAAATTATTTAGCATTGATACCCATGTTACTAGAGGAATTCATGAATCAGATACTACTTCCATAATTCGATTTATGGTAATCACAATGTTCTTATATTTTTTTCCACATGTACTGACAAAAGTAGCGATTATACCATTGGGGGAAGAAATTTTCATGGATTCCTCTGCCATCAATTTTTCTCCACAATTTTGTTGAAAAATATGTATATATAAGGGCATGCATGGGACCTAAAAGGGAATTTGTTAATATATAGTAATTAAACATGACCTTTATCATAGTTGTCTAGGAATTTATGACATGATAATTTAATTAATACACCCTATAAATCTATATACATCCATGAATTATAATGAAATATACGTATTAATTAAGAACTAAAAATTTTGAGTTATAAATAAGATCCAAAATTGGTCCATGGAATTGATTCTTATGGGTAGTCTCTTAAAACTCTACTATTGCACCTAACTTATCATGTTTGATGGGAAAACTTATCTTTTATATAAACCAAGATCATGAACATTTTATAATGGATGAGATTCAACCTAAAACCTGTATTAATTATGTCCCTTTAAAAATCAATATCATCAGGAATTTCAAATAGATATAAGTGTTTGATGGGTCCCTATATAAAAGCTTACAAATATCTATCTATTAATGAAATGAACATGTGTCAATTAGAGATGCAGACCACTATACAATAAATCTCACCTATAGTGTGTTATACATTGAAATAATTTGTGTCTAAAAGATCCTTATTAAGTTATTACCAATATTCCACCAATTGGTGTAAGAAATATAAAAGAGAGTACCGATCTCTGAATATAATGGGATACTTTAGAATGTTATTTTTAGAAAAAGGTTTAATGATTTTTGGTTATATGATACTCTCCAACTTTTGGTGTTGAGGTTCATGAAATCTATTCCAGTTGTTCCTTCCCTGGGTATAATTTAGTGGGATATATTTTTGGTCTACAGGTAGGACTAAGTCAACTATATCACTCTTTGACATTTACCTGGATACTGGATGTCCACTTGTTATTCTTATAACCTGATTGAGTCCAAATATGCTAAAAATTACAATGTCTCCTTCCCATGGTTGAAATATTCACATTTTTTATTTTCACACAATCTATGTTGAATGGTTTATATACACTTTTATTAACATGAACATCCATTTCATCATCTGAAATAATTTTATAAATAATTGAAACAATGATATATAGAATCCTAAGTTGAAACATTGTACAACTGAGGTCCACCTTCTCATGTGCCTCACGCTTACAATTATATGAGTAAGTTATAATAAGTTCGAGTGAAATACATGTCATTTTAATTTATGAAAAATCTCACCATGATAAATGATACAAATATTCACCTAATCCATCCATATTTATACATTTTTTGAAAACAACACCCTATATATAAAAGGAATAATTCAATATTTTCATAGATAGTGTGCATTAGAAAAAAAAACATACACTCACTATTTATTCATAAGGATAATTACAATTATTCCCCATGTTAAACACAAGTTAAAAATAGAAGATAACATTTAAACATAATAAGATATTTATATATAAAATGATTTTTTGTTTTCTCCCACATCATCATTGAAAAAATTATGCAACAATTAAATATATTATGATAGTGTGGATAATATGAAAAAATTTGATAAAATAAAAATTTGAACATAATCAAAATAGAGACCAAATACTATATATTGAACTATAAAAAACTAAATTCCAATATAAAACTCATATACCCAAGATTTATTACTCATATATAAATTTATCATAAGGACTTCCATTAACATTTGAAACGATACCACATGCATGGGTTAATTGAGGGAATATTATCTATGTAACATTCCATAGTTATCCTAAAATCCACAAAATGAGTGAAATAAAAGTGGATGCAACTGTACTAAATATAATGAGTTTCTAAGAACATTTCCCACCATCTAGGAAGATTATGTAATTTGAATAAAAAATGATTATGTTAAATTGAGTTTTTGATTAACTATGTTAAATGGATGCTAATTATATTAATTTTTTAGAAATAAGATAAAGACCTATGTGTTTAAAATTGGATGACTAATATGTTTTCAATGAATAAAGAATACATAGAATAATTTTATGTGGTGATGGATGTGTTAATTCAATATTAATTCCTTTGTGAAAAAATATATATTTATATCAAACCATTATTTTTTATAATTGTTTACTAAAATTGGATGTTAAATTATCATGAAATAAAATTATTCACTATCTAACAGTTTAATGGTAAATGAAGTATTTGATTTATATAGTCAAAAAAATAATTTAATTGTAATGACTTTAGAATTCATGGGATATTGTTTATGAAGAATTTTAAAATTTTATCATGGGGAACATTGTTTAATGAAAATTTAAGTTTGGATAGTGATTTTAAGAATTATAATACCATGAAATGGCATTTTTGGATATTTTTTGAGCTATAGAGGTATCTTAGATGCTCATGTGAATGTTGGAATAGAGTTTGGGTGGCCCCACTTTGATGTATTTTCTGATGTAGGGTTGTATTATTTTGAATTGTTGGAAACAACATCTTAGAAGCATTGGTTATGTTTTAATAAATATTTGAGTTCCTAATACATTTTATATCAAATTTAATTATTTTTAGTGTTCTAATATATATTATTGTTGTTAGGGATGTTTTGGAAATGATTTTAAGTAGATGATATTAATTTTAATTATGTGGATAATCCATGAGATTTGATATATATATTTTTTGTTGCATAGTTTTGGGTGTTGACCGGTATATATCAAAAGTTATGACTGGTCAGGGGATTTATAAATTTCAATATTTGAAATTATTGTAGCTATAACAAATTAAAATCATAGTCATGAAGAATAATAATCTTGATAGATATCTTAATTTATAACACAAAACCTTATGTGAATGGTGATGTACTATAAAAATGTTATTGATAATATATAACTATTTTAACCTATGTGTTTGATAAAAATACATGAATATTATTAGACCTATTAAGAAAAATATGTATAAATGTTTAATATTTTTAAAATTTATTGATTAATATGTAAAAATTTAATATCTAGTTTTTATAAATGTAAATTTATGCATCAAAAATATAAATCCATCCAAAATGTGTTTTTATGAATTTTTATTGCTGATATTATTTTCAATTTGAACCACTTATAGAAAAAAAATATTTTCAAAAAAGGATCTAAACTATATAATCGTCACACTAAAATTTACTTAATGATAAAATTTTGGATTTTTCTAAAAAAAATTGTATATGAATAGTGAAAAGATAATGAGTTTTTCTAAAACCATATTTTCCATTCATGTTTATAGAAATTCATAATTTGTTTTGAAACTATTTCAAAATTTCAATAGTTTCATTTGATTAAATATAATAAAATAAATTTTATGTAAATCATGATAACTCAATGTTTTAATAAAAACATTTAATACATAAAAACACAGAATTTTAGAAAACTATTTTGTCATTTTTTATAGGTTTCCTCTAATTTAATTAAATTCTTATTATATGTATTTAATTTAATAATAATTATTCCATATTTTTAATCTTTATATATAAATCTAGTAAATAGTTGAACTTTATTTTTTTTATAATGAATAGTAAATATCATGAAATGTTGTCTCCATCATAAGGGTAAATGGTGTAGATAATGGTTAAAATGATGAAATAAGGATTCTAAATCATTCATAAAAATTAAAAAAAATTATTGGTTGAGTATAATTAAATAAATCTGTAATTTGTTTCTAAATAATGAATTTATTTACCATTAGTCTTTGAAAAAGACTTATGTTGTTTTTAGAGTACAAAAATTCCATGATATCTCTTTCTCAAATTTATTAAATATAATATTTTATATTTGGAAAAAAATTATATTATAGAAATTTATAAAATCGAATTTTTAAAATAAATAGTATTTTTTCATTATATTAAATAAATAAATAAAATTAGTGATTAATTAAATTCATTAAATTCTTATGCAATGTTGACACGGTGCTCGGGGAAGCGATAGAAATATAAAATATATAATTTTAAAAGATAAACAGTAAAAAAATATAGAGGAATTATTGTGTTATAAGAATATGTTTATTTAAATTTAGAAAAAAAATTATGTGTTAATTTTTTTGATTAAAATTCAATTTCAACATTGTTTTTATCAATGATTAATTATTTGTTTAGATAAGAAAAATAATTTAGTAGTATTTATGGTTATAGAATATTTTGTTGATAAAATTAAACAAATTTTAAAAAAAATCATACATGTCAATTTTATATGGTTAAACATATCAACCATTTTACACTTATGGTTTACCTATTCTAATATTGAAACAATCTAGACCCCTAACTAGTAGGGAAATTGTGTGTAACGGTAACAATCCAAAGGGTTATTAAGAGGTTAAAACTAAGGGAAAAGTGATAAAATATTACCTAAAATTCTATAATTTTTATTGTATGTGATTATTTGGATTTATATTCATCTTATATATTAAATATATCATTTTTTACAAAATGAAAAGGGAAATTAGTTTATACTAATTTAAAATTTTCAGTAATTCCATGGGTTCCCTTATCCTCCGTGATAAAATAACACCACCTTTCCTCTCTTCATCATACATCTTGAAAAATATTCCTAGAAAAAACCCTAATCATATCTTTTTAATATTAAAAGATACAATTTAATGGTGTTTTTATTCATAATATATCGCCCATTTAGTCTTTAATGAGAGATTAAAGTAAGGTTCTTCAACAAGGAGGAATCGTCTTGAGGAAGCATTTTCATTTTATTTATTCTTCTATATCCTTCAATTATAGTATAATAAAATCGTTGTCTCCCATTTACTGAGATAATATTATTTTTAATTTCAGAACCTAGTTCTTCTCCGTTTTCAATCAAATCTGAAATGAATGTATCACCCATTTGTACATGTGGATAATAACCTCCAAGAAGTTTGAAAATTAAATTTTCATCATATATTGATATGGATATTTATAATGATAGATTTTATAAATATATATAATATTTATGATAGTATTATAATTTTATTAAGGATAATTATTATTTACCTTTCATTCTGTTCATGTATCCAAAAGTTGAAACAAAACCCTTTCGTAAGTATGTGTCGTTGTCTCTATGGATTTATGTCATTTATTTTTCATCACTGCATTATATAAAATATTATTTTATTAAATATACTTATTGAATATTTTACATATGACCTGATTAATATTTTTTACATGATATAACCATGATCAATGTGGAAAGACTATAAATTTAAATCAGAAATATTCATGAAAAAAGAAACATTCACCCATAATATTCCTTGATTTTAATATTTAAATATTATTTAATTGGTCTTAAAATACAATGAAGGGAATAATGTATGATATTAGAAGTATAAATATTGTTCTGGTATAAAATTATAATAATTTTAAATCTAAAAAAGGATGATATATTTTAAAAAAACTTAAACTTGAGGTAAGGGTTTGTTGTATCACATTTATTTTTGTGCGACATGTTATATATTCAACAGATTTTTCAAGTGTATATTTTATATTATTATCATTAATAATTTTATGGTAATTTTCATTAAAATTATATATACTATAAAATCTATAGATATTTCTCTCATTAATTAGGTTTTGATTTATAATTATAAAATAGTTTTAACGGTTTATAATCTCAAATTGTTTTCATTTGGGCATATGTTATGATATGATACTAAATTATTTTATAAGGTGTATATAAATCCCCTATAAAAAATTATATTATGAATATATTCATTTTTATGATATTTAATATTTATTTTGGTGTCATTGTTTCTTGTTTCTTATGATTCAAATGATCCCAAATTGTTAAGGGTACTACATTACAATCTCATTTTATGGGATTATTAATGCTTAAATATCTGAAGATGAAATTGTGTTGTTCTTCAATAAATAAATTATATTGTTTTTATTTAATGAAATTTTATTATTTATAATCTAATGGATAATTATTTAGATTATAATTTTTCATTTAAGGATAAATTATGTAATAACTCAAAATACTAATGGAATAGTTTTTAGGATAACCGACATTATTATTCTATTTTTTAGGAATATTTTTCTCTCATGTGAAAATATTAATTAATCGATTTTATGGAATATTTTTAATAATACATAGGGATTTATTAATTTCAATTATAACCTTATTTAAATTTTATATAAAAAGTAAAAATAAAATTCTTTTCATTTATAAAATGTTTTATTTATTTCAAATTCATGAAAAAAATATTTTTTTAACATACATGATATGAAAAAATATCCCCCCATCAAGACCCCTAAATTAAATAGTCCCCCAATTTCAAATCTCCGTGGAACATTTCAAAAGAAAAATTTCCCTTAATATTTTTAAATATTAAAATTTTAAATAAGTTATTTCAAATTAAAATATTACTTCTCTCAATAAAGGTTCCAGTGATCATTAAAAGGCATTTTTAATATATGATAAGATCCATTAATTATAATTAAGATTCACTATTGATATTATTATATAATATTATCATTCTAATTTATCTATATTCTTTATGATTATGGTGATGTTATATCAAATAAGTTTCATTTCATTTCTAAACAGTCTATCATGAGGAAATGGTAACATTTTTCTTGATAAATCATAATATATATGAATTAATAATAAATTTATAATAGTTGTGGTAGTTATTTCCCTATAATAATTTGACTATAGATTATTTTTTTAATATTCTCAAAGGTTACATGGGAGGTTATCCATAACCCAAAATAGGGTACATATTAGGTTATCCCTTATATTTTGGATAGTTCATCAAAGATTTTTCCATATATGAAATACGGTATATAAGAAGTAATTCAATGATCAAAAGAGGTTGAAAAAGAGGTTATCTGAGTACTAAAGTTGGTAAATAGGTGATTATCACAATAATAACATGTGATTAATGTATTATTTGTTATAATTGAAATATTATTTATATTATTATTATTATACTACAATTTTATGACCTGACCTTATGAAAATTGTATTCTCTCCTACATCATGTTATTTTATTACATTATGATTTTCACATTATAATCCACTAAATTTATTCCCTAAATCATTCTTATTATCATTGAATTACTAGATATGTTTTTCAAAAGTAAATAAAATTTATTAATATAATTTTGGTAATCATATGATTAAATTAAAATTTATATATCCTTTGTTCAGCATTGTTAATAATTTCATCCCAACCATTTTTCTATTTTCTTTTCCCCATGATATAAATAATATTTTTATGTATTAATTTTCTAATAATGGTGTTGTTCTGATGTATTTATTAAGAGATGATATATATCATTTATGTGCCTATTTTTTATGTAAAAAATCTTCCAAGACAGCAATCCTTTTTGTGTTTGACAAGGATCATAATGTTATGTAATGAAAATTCCTTTAAAAAATATGTATCATATATATGTATATGTATTTCATGGGTCTCTATAGATATTATAAGATAATGGTATTGTTTATTCATGGATGGAAACCTTTGTGATAACCCATTAGGTGAGACTATGTATGATAGAACAAGCTATATTTTGTTAATGAATTGAGTTTTATTTTCCTATAAAAAACATCCATTCATGTATACTAGAAAGTGGATATAGATATGGAATTGATGAACTAAAGGGTAAAAACTATGATTAGGGATGTTTGGGAATTATCTTGATCATCACAAATGCACAATTTATGGTCTTAATACCATGAACCTATGTAGATACTCTTTAGAGATTTTAATGGGTTAATAATCATTTTCATTTTTAACCAAGATGATGGATATTATTTGATCATTACCATGGATGGCCTATTTAAATACTAAAATTTCATATGTTAAAAATAAGGAGTAAAGATTTAGATATCAAATAAATTGTTTTTTAGGATTATATGGTTTATCATTATGACTACATTTGGCCACACTACAATTTTTTAATTAAAAAATTCTAAACCAAAAGGAACCACGTTAATACTGAATTTTATTACAAATTAATTTATTTTCCTCCTTAGTAATCAAATAAAATCAGAGTTGTAATATGAAACCATATTATTATAGAAAACTAGTTATCTCATTATATTATTTGAAACAAAAAAATGTGTGTGTTTAGAAACACATCTATCAAAATAAAAATGGATTTTCATGGGATATGAATTGATGAAGTACATTTAAGGAAGAAGACACAGCTTCCAACATGGAAATAATTATATAATGAAACCCCCAATAAATGACTCAAATGTATTAGAATAAGTTTTATGTGTTGAAAAAGGGCATAAGTCGAGTAATTATTAAGGAAAAATAAATATTTCAAAATAAGAAAATTATTTTCTTCTTCAGTTTCAGGTTATATTTTAAATTCATCTTTGGGGGAACTTGGGAAATATCAATTTCCCTATCCTAATCGATGAGATAACTACCATACCATTGGATGACCTATACTATTCCAATCATTGAAGTTGATTTATAGAAGTTTATAATTATAGGGATTTTAGAATTATGTTATGGAAGTGTTTATCACTAAAAATTTCAAGTTATAAGAGTCATGAAACATCTAAGGATTGTTATATACTATATTTTATTTAATCATTTGTAGGTATATATTGAAAGGTACTGATAACCTAGGTATGTGATTTTTGAATTGGGTGATGTCTTTTAAAACACATGATTTATAGTAATAAAACCCTTAATATTTAACTAATATAGATATTATAATGTTAATTTTGGATAAAGATATGATTGATATTTATAAATTAAATTGGATAGTATTGTTGACCATAGAAATGAATAATATTTAAATAAAATAATTATTTATATTATAATTGGTAAAGTATAAATAATTCCTAGTTTACAAAATATGTCCTAAAATAAATGATTTTATTTAATTAATATGGATATAGTGGATATTTTGACGTGGCTATGTTTTTTGTGGTTTTTTGGTGATTCGTGTTATTTTGGAAAATTATAAGCATGTTTTTAGAGAATATATGATCATCGTATTCACACGTTTGGCATGTGACATCATACACTACTTTATATTTTTTGGATCATTTTATTCAAATGTTTATCATGTTTCATCAGAAGATACATTATATTTTTTGTCCATTAATGATATGTTGATTTTGAAATACTAGTATCATTTATTATTAATTTTTTTGTTTTTAATTTTTTCAGGCATGCTATGGGGTATTCAAATGGATAACTATAAATGGAATGGAAGATGTTTAACATTGAGGGTTATTGTAAATGTTTTAGATATTAACTCAATATATTTATCCAGATAATACAAAATAATCTAAACATTTTTATTGGGTATAATAATTAGAGAAAGATGGAATAAATTTTTATTCTTATGTAGATACAATGATTTGTTAGATGTTAAAATTAATACTGTTGAGATGAAAAAATCATCTTGAATATACATTTATTTGTGTAATATAGAAAATACCAATTTATAAAAGCCTAACCAATGGAAGATGTTTCCATTATGAAATTGAAACAAATAAATTAAGTATATTTTCTTACTTTCTTTATCGGGTATGTAAAAAAATCCTTTATCATTAGGAAAAGGATTTTGAAATAAAAAAATATATTCTTTTACCATGATTTTTGTTGAATTGGTAGTATTTTTATCCAATAAATAATTTCTATTTTTATGGTTCATACCTTTATCATTATCATATTTCATGACCCGTCCACTGGGGCTCGTGTCGTCACTACCCCAAGCCCGCCTGCCATAAGCCTAGGGATGGTGAAAAACACCGAAAAGGTATATCCCTATAATGGGAAGGAATATCCATTAAACATGTAAAAACACACAAACCAAGAGCACAACAAGAAGTAATTTCAATTTCAACTACTGTAGTAAATAGTGTACTGAATGTAAAGTGAACAGAATACAAGAAAAACTGAAAAGTACAAGTAGAACTGAAAAAATAAAAATAACTCCTAGATCATCACTGAGGATCCTACCTGATGGGTAGGTACAACTCATGATCAGTAGTCACTATATCATGTCACGTCAAAAGTCCACCTCCAAGCACCATCCAGTCCTGGCTCCCTTATCCTCGCTCAATGTTGTCCATCAGCTGCACAAGATACAACATGGTGCGGGCATAGCCCATGCAGGGGTGAGTATAACGATACTCAGTAGGGACCCTGAGACCCACGAAGGTCACCCAGAGTTCCACAATAGAAAACCCGCAAAGAAAGACCTTAAAAATAAAGCGCAAAGCAGACAATAACTCTACATATATATATGCCCAAATATATACCTATGTTATCTAGATATACTTGTCTCGTATATGAGGGAAGAATACCACAATGGTAACACCATGAATGTAAAAGTACCACAAAAGGTTACACCATGAAGGTAACAATACCACACAGGTAACACCCCGAAGGTAACACCATGAAGTTAAATTTAACACACAGTTAATGCCATGAAAATAACACTATGAAGGTAAAATAATCAACTCAAACCAGGTATATAAGTAAAGCACGGAATTACATATGATTATTAGAGAATCTAGATCATCTAATTTTTTCGAGAGGCAATGCTACTGATTATATGGTGTTTGGCCCATATAGTATCAATAGGTATTAACCCCTATAATGACCCACACAGGATTTGACCCACACATGATCGGTATGTACTGACCTACACAACATCATTGAGTGCTGACCCACACTAGATCTGACCCACATAGGATCTATATGTTCTGACCCACACATGATCATTGAGCATTGACCCACACAAGATATGACCCATATATGATCAGTAAGTTCTGACCCACCCATGATCGCTCGGTACTAACCTTCGTATGATCTGTCTTGAACATCCTCCTCACTGCTAGAAACATAATTCCCACTCATTTCACACTTTATTCCAGGAGGATCCTCTCTTAAATCCATTGTTTGTACCTCAATTTACATGAATCTCCAATAATAATTATCCCAAAGTACCATCATGTCGTAAGGGTTCCAATGTGACAGATGGCGATTCCATCGGATGCTATGTACGTGACTTATAATAGTTTTGGTTTGGAGGGCCCTGTTGGATTCGATTTCGATCCAACCCAGCTGCACTTCAGAATTCTCCAAATCTCATGTAGAGTATACCAAAAGGACTTCCTCATCCTTAGGATTCTGGCACCATCGACGGTTCGTCAAATGCACGCTCAGTCTGTTATTTAAACCTCTTTCCGTGAAATGAGGGTGATCACACTTGGGGCTGACCTAGCTTGTTCGGGCCAGCTGAGATATGCCAAAGGTACCGCTTCCCAAAACTGATACCAACGCCACTAACGGTGTGTCGAATGGACACTCAGTTTGTCAGTTACGGGTGTTTCATTATTCGAGGATAGGTTAAGTCTAGGCCATGTCCAACATGGTCAGTTCGGCCCGACGCAACGAGTCATGGGGTCTACCTGACGCCACTCGGGTCCATCCCATCGGGGTCGATCGAGTTCATTTTGCAGTCTTGGGCCATGGTTGGCCTGGCCGGATGGGCGAGTTCAGTCTGATAGGCAGGTATGACCTGCTCGGCCAGCCTGCGTCTGGCCCGATTCACCAGAAGGGGGACTGGTCTTCCCTGCTAGCCCCGCAGGTGTGAGGCTGTTTCAGCCAGCTAGTGGGGAAATTCCCCACCACGTAATGTTCATCCATTTTAGCCGATTGGGGGGGTCTGCCAACTAGGCGAGGGCAGGGCCATGCTAATCTCCACCTTTCGTGGCCCGTCGGTTGCGCTTGTGGGTGCCGCCCCTTGTCCTGTGTAGCCGTCTCGGGCTGGCCATCTCTGGCCTTTTCGGTGCACCATCACGCGCCACCCTCCTCCACCCACGGCTGGTTGACACTGGTCTCCTCTAGCCCCCACCGACCTCCATTGACTTGGTGTGCGGTTAGTTCGGCAGTTTCTTCCTAGGTGTCATCTTCCTCTTGTTTCCATCACCCAGAAGAAAACATCCCAGAAGAACGTAACATAAACAGAGCGGTAGGGGTCCATGCCTAGTTTGATTTGCCTTCACCCTATGCATTAATATGATAATGAATGGAAGCAAGGAAAATATCAAATAAGAACTTTAAACAAACCCCTTACCTCAAGATCATTGTAGAATGCCTGCGATTGGGGAATATTTGGTGTTCATCATCCCCGCAACAAGCCACCACCATTTCCACCCAATCAATGTCTTTCAGTCCGTGATTCAGTGTTGCTCATCACTGCTCGCTGGAACCAGCTTCGTCCTCTAAGTAATTGGCGTCGCAGAACATTACCAGATCATTTTCGCTTGGTGAAGTTTTTCCAATACCACTACCCAAGATCCATATAAATAGGATAGGGGGAGGGTGTGTAACGCCGGTTGAATTAATGGGGGTTTATTTCATAGGAACCTTCCTAATTCCAACAGTGTTATTATAAAGTTTTGAGGAGCCATTCCATTTAATGGCTTGAAACTTCATTGGTGTCACCACTTCCACTTGTCCGTTGGAGGAAAAAAAGAATGAAATAAAATAAAAAAGTTATTTTTATTATACATTTAAAAATTCCTAAATCTAACATTTTCACCAGACATACTATGGTCTAAGTGAAGCCTCTATTAAGAGAATATTGGTGCTGAAAATTCAATGGTTCCCTCTAATTTTTACTCTCATCACCAGTTCAAATGATAGAAAATTCCACCCGTGTGTTTAATGAATGTACCTTAAAAAAAATTCAAAAATTCATTCCAGGAACAATGGGCCTAGGAATCACATGCCTTCAATTTTTTAAGACTATTAATAATTCCATAAGATTAAAAAAATACATGAAGAATTCAGGTCTTTACATTCTCACCACCTTATGGGTTTTCATCCATGAAAGCTACAACATAGACTAAGGAAACAAATGGGGGTACTGAACACGAATCTGGGCCTCACGCTCCCGTGTGCTCTTCTGGAGGTTTACGTGTTTGCAGTGAACGTGAACCAAAGGTATCGATCATCTTTGAAGGACCCACACCTATCGATCCTCAATCTCTAGAGAAACCTCCGTAAATGTTGCCCCATCATCTAATTCCAGATCTCCATGGTCTATGACAAGAGATGGGTCAAGAATGTATCAACTTGGATGAGATACATGGAATACATAGTGATCCCTCTCCAACTGTAGTGGTTGTTCCAAGAGGTATGCTACCTTTCCAATCCTTTAACGTATCATAAAATTTCTGATAAACCTCGGTGAGAGTTTTCCACCGCAACCAAATCTCTGTAAACCTTGTTAAGGTGAGACCCTTAGAAACATGTGGTCTCCCTCTTCAAACTCCAATGGCCTCTGTCTTCTGTCATCATAAGACATATGTCTTCTCTATATAGTCTTCATCCACTCCTCGATGATCTTCCCCTTCTTAGTGGTAGCCTGTACCAACTCTGGATTAATAAGTGCTGACTCCCCTGGGTCTTTCCAGCATAGATTTGATCTAAAAGGTCAACTGTATAAGGCCTCAAATTGTTCCCTACTGATGGTGGAGTGATAGAAATTTCTGTATGCGAACTTTACCATGGGAATGTGATCCTCCCAACTGTGGCCAAAATCTACAACACAAGAAAGTATCATGTCCTCCAGTGTCTGAATGGTCTACTCCATCAAACCATCTATCTGTGGATAAAATACAGTGATCAAATGTATCTGAGTCCCAAACGCCTCCTATAATATCTTCCACAACTAGGATGTGAAACTATGTCACTATCGGAGACTATCATCGATGTAACCCCAGGAAGTTGTGCAATATCTTGTATATAGAGATGTCCAAATCCCTCTACTAATCCCTACACTAGGATGGGTAAAAAGTGGTCCGACTTTGTGTGTTGATCGACAATCACCCAAATAGAATCATGTCCCTTGGATGTACATGGAATCCCTTTAACAAAGTCCATGGAGATACCTTCCCACTTTTACTTTGGCTCCTCTAGTGGCTGTGCTAAGCCTGCTGGAACCTAATACTTGGTGTTCACTTACTGACAAGTGAGGCATCGTGAAATAAACTCTTCCATTACCTTCTCCATCCCTGGGAACCAGTGCTGACGCCGGATGTCCTAGTACATCTTTTCCACCCCAGGATATACCGCCATAGGAGACGTATGGAACTCCATCAACACCTAATCCCGTAGCGCCCCTGGTACCATGGTTTGTCCTCTAAAGATGATAATGTTCTCCCCACCTTCAGAAAATTCATTAGGTGTCTATCATGTGCACATCTGATCATGTCATGCCTCAATGTCAAATTCCTTAAGTTTTGCCTCCAGAAATCACTGGAGAAGTGGAGGAGAGACATTCATAGAATAGAGGTAAGTTTCTCTATCTATATCCACAAAGGATATCTACAACACAGCTAGATGCTCTATCGCCTCACTTTGAAACTGTAGAGCAAATATCCTACTTATTTCATCTGCCAATACATTCCCCTTCCCTAGAGTATAGACTATCTCAATGTCATAGTCATGGAGGAACTATATCCATCATCACTATCTCTGGTTCACGTTCTTCTATGAGAAGATATACCTAAGTCTCTAGTGATGAGAGTAGACTGTAGAACATTATCCCACCAAGTAATGTCGTCACATCATCATGTAGAAGACCACTTCTTATAACTTCATGTCATGGGTGGCGTAGTTCTGATTATGACGTCTTAGTTATCGGGAACCATAGGCGATCACTACTTGCTCCTACATCAGGACACATCCAACTCTGTTCCCTGATGTTTCAAAATAAAATACATACCCAACACCCTCTTCTAGTAGCCTCAATATGGGGGCACTCATTATCCTCTACCTTAGCTATAAAAAACTCTACTAGCATCCCTCCATCCACACTAAGGGTTGTCACATCATTTTCAACACTGACAAGGGTTCCGAAACTCTGGAAAAGTTAGGTACAAATCTCTGGTAGTACCCAGCCTACCCCAAGAAACCATTCAACTCGGTCACACTTCTGGGTGCCTCCCAAGCTAGTAAAAACTCTATCTTTTCTGGATCCACTACAACTCCAGCCTCCAATATAATGTGTCCTTGAAAGTGGACCTCTGGTATCCAAAGCTGGATCTTTGAGAGAATACCATAAAGCTAGTGCTCTCAGAGTGTATCTAGAACTATCTACAGATGATATGAATTCTCCTCCTCTGTCTCTGAATACAGCAAGATTTCATCAATGAAGAACACCAAAAAGCGATCGAGGTATAGATGAAAGATCCATTTCATGAGTACCATGAAAACTTTAGGGGCTTTGGTCCCATGAAAAGGAATAACCAAGAACTCATAGTGTCTATACCAACATATAATGGTCATCCTCTTCACATCCTCATCTCATACCCTGAGTTTTTGATAGCCTGATCTGAGGTATATCTTCGAAAACCATCAAGATCCCTTCAACTGATCAAAGATATCATCAATACTCGGAAGTGGATACTTGTTCTTCATGGTCACCTGGTTCATGCACCAATAATCTAAATAGAGTCTCAAACTCACATTTTCCCTCTTGGAAAACAAAATCAAGGTTTCATATGGAGAAACGCAGGGCCTTATAAACCCTTTCCTCTGTAAGTCCTCCAGATATACCCGTAACTCACAAAAATCCAAGGGAGACATCCGATATACTGGTGTAGATATTGGTGTTATCTTGGATTATAGGTGGATGTAAAATTCAACCTCTCTGTGTGGAGAAAGTCCCAGAACATCATCATGAAACACATCGGCATACTGCTCCACCACCACTGGATAGCTCGGACTCTCAACATCAACTGCTTTGAGGGTAAGGATAGCTAACTGATGTTTGATCGGTTGCACTCTCCTCTGGGTAAGTCCATCCTATACTACAAATGTTCCCTTCTCTCTATTGAACCAAAACCTCATCCCATCCTCACAGACACACCACACATTGTGCCTAATATAGTCAATCTGAGCATGGACTGTGGATAACCAATCCATACCCAAGATGACATTGTAAGGCCTCAATGCCTATACTAGAATATCCCAGTTGAAGCTCTCACCTCATAGAGTAAGATCACAATGTTGGAACTACTCTGTAATCGTCTAATATTATCCCATAGGAGTATCTAGTCATAAAGATCCAGCCAATGGCTCCGTAAAAATCTCCTAGCTCCAAACTAGGCCTATGGAAATAAACGAGTGACTGGAACATGTGTTTATAAGTACAGTTACTAGGGTTTAATAGACACAGATCATACCTATAATATTCTATAGAGTGTCATGTTCAAAGGCCTCTACTTCCTGTAAATAAACTCGTCCTTATCCAACTGCTCCATGTGGTCGGGGTGGACCACCTGGAGGTGGTGGTAGTAGAACCTCAAACCATCATCCACCACCTACCGCATGGCCAGATCCTATTCCATGTCTTCTGCCCTACAGACCTCAACACTCAAACATCTTCCTCTACCTTAGTGGCCCCTCGACCTATAGTTGATCACCCATACAATAGGATGGGCAGTCGTGAGCCATGTGACCTTGGTCGCCACACGAGTAGAACATCATGATCCTCAACTATCCTCCTCTATCACGTGAGCCCCTCACCACTAACCTTGTATCCTGAGTTCATCCACCAAAAATTTTGTCCCACTTGATCCACTATGTCATTTGTCTACTTCCTGATGTGGATGACTCCACTACCTGACGGTCGGTGGTGGATCTCATTGTCGGTGCCTGCTCAGTTAGGAATCTCTCCATCAAAAGCGCTCTCTCTAGAACCCCAACCTATGTCGGAATGCTGAGTAATATCACCGATGCTCTGATCTCTCAGTTAATACCCTACTCAATTGTTCAGTCCCTAAAGAAAGGGTCTCGTATCATGTTGGTGGGGTAGCGGGAACGATCTGCGAACCTCGCTAAGTACTGGCCCACGGTCATTCTCCCCTGATGTAAGTGTGGTAGCTCATGTATACACACTGAGCATAGATTCTCTAGGATAAACTCTTCTTTGAAAAGGCCCTTGAATTCCGACCAGGTGAGGTTCAACTCATCATGTAACTATAGTGTCAGACTCCACCATCTCCCAGCTACTCCCTAGAAGATATTGGTAGCTATAATTTCCATCAGATCATTTGGTGTCCAAACTAAGAAAAAAACTCTGGCCACATCCTTTAGCCAGTCCTCAACCACATGTGGATCTATCCCACATTGTAACCTTAGAGCTATATACCTCTGAAACTCTTGAAACATGCTCAGTCGCCATTCCCCCTCTATTGGTGGGGTTGGTGGCATATTCTTCCCAACAGTTGGTGGTGTTACTGTTGCACCACTCGATGGTATTATCACCATAAGATGACCATGCACCGAAGCCTCATCGCTCAGTGGGACGACATCGTGTACTCTCTCGAGAATCCTGGCTGGCTCTCTATTTGGTGGGATTCTGAAAGAAAATAGGTGCACCATGGTTAATAAGTAATACCTAGTGAGCTGACTCAATGGAAAACATATAAAAGCATTTCAAAACACACACAAATAGTGTTTTCATGCACTGAGCCTGAAATCAAAATTCAAGGTCCTGGTTTATGGATATGTCGACCACCACACAAACACTGGATTCCCTGAACTAAAAACCAAACTCATAACACTTAACATTATATCCATATTTAATAGATCAAAGTCCTAGTTCGTCAGTAGAACAGACTCCTCTGATACCATATTGTCACGGCCCATCCCATGGGGCCCATGACGTGACTACCTTATGTCCGCCATCCATAGGCCAGGGGATGACGACTAGAAATGAAAAAGAATATCCCTATAATGGGTAGGAGTTTCCTTTAATCCATTATAAACACAAAAACCTAGAACACAACAATAAGCAACCGCAAGGTAAACAGTTGTAGTAAAAAGTGTACTAGATATAAAGGGGCCAGAATACAAACCCGACTAAAAAGTAAATGTACAACTAAAAAGTGAAAAACAGCTCCTAGATCATCCACTGAGGATCCTACCTAAAGGGTAGGTACATCTCATGATCAGTATTAATTGTAGCACGTCGCATTATAGGTCCTTGTCCAAGTATTGTCCAGTCCTGGCTCACTCAGCCGCGATCAACGTTGTTCATCATCTAAATAAGACACTACAAAGAGCAGGCATAGCCCGTGTAGGGGTGAGTATAACAATACTCATTAGGGACCCCAAGACCCCCGAAGGCCTCCCAGAGTTCCACAAAGGAAAAACCACAAAGAAATACCTCAACCACAAAGCATGGAGCTGTCAAAAACTCTACTTAGGTATATGCGCATACATATACGTATGTTATCAAGATATACTCATCTCATACATGAGGTAAGAATACCAAAGAGATAACACCACGAAGGTAAATGTACCAAAAAGGTAACACCATGAAGGTAACACATTGAAGGTAATAGTACTATACAGGTAACACCACAAAGGTAACACCACAAATGTAAAAGTACCACACAGGTAACACCACAAAGGTAAAAGACTCATCTCACACCAGGTATATAAGTAAATCACAGAAGTACAAATGATTATTCGATAAGCTAGATCATCTTATTTTTCGAGAGGCATTGCTGCTAATTATATGGGGTGTGTCTCACACAAGATCGATAGGTACTAACCCCCATAATGACCCCCACATAATTTGACCCACACATGATCAGTATGCACTGATGCACACAAGATCACTGAGCGATAACCCACATAGGATCTGACCCACACAGGATCGGTATACACTGACCCACACAATATCGTTGAGCTCAGACCCACACATGATCAGTATCTTATGACCCATACATGATCGCTCGATACTATCCTCTGTATGATCTGTCTCCAACCTCTGATTCACTGTCAGCCACTGAATTCCCACCCATTGTATGGTTGATTCTGAGAGGATCAACTCCTAAAGCAATTAGTCATACCTAAACCTCCATGAAGCTCCATAAATATGTATACCAAAGTATCATCATGTTGTAAGGGTTCCAACGTGATAGATGGCACGTCAATCAGACGCATGGTTAGTGACTTATAAAAATTTTAGTTCTGAGGGCCCAGTTTCATTCAGGTTTGATCCATCCCATCCGCACTCTGACATTCTCCAAAATATAAGTGGAGTATACCAAAAGGACTACATAATCCTAAGGGTTCTGACGTTGTAGACAGTTCATCAAACGAACGCCTGGTTTGTTAGTTACAACCCTTTCTGTGAAATGGGGGTGATCCCGTCTTGGTCTGACATATGTAGTGTCGAACAGACACCCTGTTCATCAGTTTTGGGTGTTTTTTTATTTGGGGACCGATTGGGTCTGGTCCCGGTCTGACTCGGTTAGTCCGGGCCGATGCAACAGGTCCTGGGGTCTCCTTAACCCCGCTCAAGTCTGGCCCACTATGTGTCGGCTCGGTTTACTAGGATCGGCCCATCGGGGTTGGCCCGGTTTGGTTCGTGGGCCCATACCACTTTTATCTCAGCACATCTGGTGGGGTACGGCCCACCTGCATTGGCCCACTGGATCGTGGGTTCGGCCCAGCCCTCTTGGTGGGTCTGGTCCGCGGGGCGGTTCCAGCCTGCTCGATCGGCCCGCGTTTAGCCCGGTCCTCCAGAAGGTGGAACGGTCTTTCCAGCTATCCTCTTAGGTGCAGGGCCATTTCGTCCAACCGGTGGGGTGCTTCCCCACCATGTAATAGTTGGTTATTTTGGATAACCAGGGGTCAGGAAACTTGGCGCAGCGTAGGGTCGTTTCGATCTCCACCTGCCACAGCCTGCTGGCCACGGCTGTCGATGCCAGCAACGCCTACAGGCGCCGGCCCTTGTCCCATGTAGCCAGCTCCTGTTGGCCACCTTTTTCCTCTACAGTGCGCCATTTCACACTGTCTTCCTCCACACATGTCTGTTTGTCACGGTTCCCCTCTGTCCACTGCTATCTTGGTGGGCCGTTGGTTCGGTGGTTTCTTCCACACTACTGCCATCCTCTCGCTTCTGTCACCCTAAGGAAAATTTCCTCGAAGAATGAAACTTAAACAGTGCAGCAAGGGTCTGAACCTTGTTCATTTGTCCTACACCCTTTGTGTTAATATGATAACAAATGAAAGTAAGGAAAATATCAAATATTTACATTAAACTAACTGTCTACCTCAATATCATTGGAGAACGCCCGCAATTGAAGAAGATTTGGTGTTCTTCATCCCCCAAATAAGCTGCAAACTTTTCCACTCAAATGTTGTCCTTTGGTTTATAATTTGGTGTCGCTCATCACCACCCGCTTGAATCGGCATTATCCTCCAAGTGATTGGAATCGTAGAACTTTATTAGAAATTCATCGCTTGGTGAAGTTGTGCCATTACCACTTCCCCAATCTCCATATTAATAGGAGAGAGGGAGGGTGAGTAATGCCTATGTAATTGTTGGGGGATCAGTTAATAGCAACCTTCATAATTACAATAGAGTTGTTAGAAAGGATTTGAGGATTCAATCAATATAATGGACTGAAATTTCATTGGTACCACCACTGCCACTTGTCTGTTGGAGGAAAAGAAAAAAATAAAAAATAAAAAAGTTATATTTATTATTCTTTTAAAAAGACAAAATTCTAACTTTTTCTCAAGTCTTATTGTGTCGTAGTGAAGTATCCCTTAAGAGAATCTTGGCGTTGCAGATTCAACAGTGCCCTCATATTTTTAATCCAAGCAT
Organism: Viscum album; assembly: GCA_963277665.1. NCBI lineage: Eukaryota > Viridiplantae > Streptophyta > Magnoliopsida > Santalales > Viscaceae > Viscum > Viscum album. Next base: position 1,775,427,007 of record OY728152.1, read on the forward strand.
AGGATCAAAAGATAGAAAATGTCACATGCACATTTACTAAACGTACCATAAAAAAGATTAGAAATTCATTATGGGAACACCGGGCCTCAAAATCATGCACCCTCAATTTTCATAGATTTTTAATAATTTAATATAATAATAAAATTAAATGAAAAATATGGGTCTTTACATCATATTCTCTCAAACATTTTATTGGTGATTAGACATTATTATTTCTCCACCATATCTTTTTTTTATCTTCCATCCAATGTTCTATTTATCAAAGAACTGAATTATGTGTTATTTCATGTAACATATATATTTTACAACTACTTTCATCAATTTTTCATTATTAAATTTTAAGATTTGTGCTTTAAAAAAACTGATTTACAAATATTAAACATTTTATTACCAAGATTAAAACATTGAGGATTAAATATATATATCCAGAGGAGAGAATGTTACATCAAATAAATTTATTGTAAATGTATTATAAATTTGATATCATTCATAACAAGCAACATCAATCTTTTATGTGAATTGTGATATTCTATAAAAATATTATTATGTAAATATGATAATTATAACCAAGTTGTTGGATTCTTGGTTATTAATTGGATTTAAAAAATGAAAAATGTCTATAACAGTTTGATATAATTAAATTTTATTGACAAATGTATAAAAAGAACTAATTTTTCAATAAATTTATTTATTGATGATAATTATATTTTCATCAAAATCTCTTTTTGATTTAATTTGGGTGAAGATATTAATTAATATCTACCACTATTTGAAATGTGATTTTTTTTAAAATGGTTATATGTTTTTAAATAAATGTATTTAAATTATCTTAAGGTTAAATCCTTTTTTGGAAAAGGTTAATTTTCTAAATAATAATGAAAACATTTCAGTTTTATAGAAAATTGCATTTTCTTATAAACTATTTACAAATTCTCATATTATATTCAATTGATATAAAAAAATCATTATTTTTTTAATATACATAATAAAATTAATGATATTTTAATTTCTATTTAGGTTAAATTTAGTAATAATAACATTTTTAAACTTAAAAACATATTTTTTTCCAGAAAAATATCTTATTTAGGTTTTGTATCATTATTTTATATGTAAAATATTCCAATTATTGTAATTTTATTTCATAAAAATTATTTCAGATTATGAATCCTCAAGTACAAATCTGGTAAATAGTCAAACATTATTTTTTGTCATAATAAATAGTAACCTTTGGGAATATGGTGTCACCACAATAAGGATAAAAAATGTAGAATAAAGATAAAAATATTATATAATTCTTTTCAAAATGAAAATATAGTTTTTAATACTTCATTGAATGAGTATATACAAACCAAGCATTCACTTATTAAAAATATTCCATTTTGGTGACATTAATAAAAAATGATATTTTTTATATTTTATGTAAAGGAAAATTAAAAAATGTAACTTTCTCTCTTTTAATTATTAAAATATTTTCTCTTGTGATAAAATAATGTTATGTATGTTTTTATAAATAATTTCCAATGCAATAAAAAAATTTAATGTAAATTTATTTTTAATTTTCTATGATGAAATAATTTTCTTAAATTCATATGCTGCATCGACAAAATGATAATGAAAACAATAAAAATATCCAATTTCGAAAATTAAAAATATAAAAATTAATAAAATCTAAATGTATTAATATATTCCATGAATTATATATATATATTACATTTTAGTGATTTTTTAATGTTTTTCATTTGAATTAAATTTCATTATTTTTTTTATTTACTATGAAACACTGTAAATTGTAACAAAAATTACATTAATTATATTTTTTTTAAATAGTATTTTATAAAGATAAATGAAATTTATAATAATATTTTAATATGAAAAATAAATGACATATGATCAATTATATAAACTTTTACCCACTAATGGTTTATATGTAATTTTATATTAATATGTGTGAACCCAAAAGGATAAAATGCAATAATATCACAATAAACACAAAAAGGGTTAACATGGGATTAAGGCTATGCTATAAGGATTAAAACATTACCTACACTAGTCTAAATTTAATTTTATGATATTATTAATACTTATATTCATAATATATAAACAAATATTCAAATTTGTGCCAAATTATTCTGTAAATTAATTTAAATTAATTTAATACTTTTTATAAATAAAATGGTCCCCTTATCATATCTTATATAAGGACACATCCTATATTATATTCCTCATACTTAATTGGCCACATATCTCCACCAAACCCTTAATGAAATATTCTTAAATTCCATAAATACATACTTTTTTCAATTCCTCTTAAAAGAATATCACTAGAGTCCTTAAAGAGTAATTGAAATGGAATTCTTCAAATAGGAGACAATCATCGTAGAATAGTGTTTTCATTTTACATATTATTATTCCCCCATCATTTCTAACAAAATAAAATAAATTTTTCTGATTTATAGTGATTTTCTTCTATTAATGTGATCACCTTATTCATATCCTTTTCAACCAAATGGAAATTTATAGTATACTTTTCTTTATATGTGTATACAACCACATCCAAGGAGTTGTGTGATTCATTTTCCATCACCACCTCACAATCATATTTATAATTATGGATTAAATAAATATATAAGATATTTAGTAATATTTTTGTTTATTTAATGGTAATTTTTTTCTATTCATTAATTTCATCCATCAAAAAGTGGAGGCCTCTTTCTTTCTTACATATAGACTATAGTCTCCATGATGTGATGTAATTATTTTTTTATCGCTACTTTTTTTGAATGATTATAAAAGTGTATATCAATATTTAAAATGGTATATATTTAATGATTCATTTTATGAAGATTATGTAACCCTAACCCATGTTCAATGATAGTAATATTTGAAGTGAAAATTTAGTTAAAAAATCATATAGTCAACACCTAGAAATGACAATTTTAATGAATAATGATTAATAAATACGTGTTAAATTTTTATATAAATATCATATATTATATAGTAAGTACAAATATGGTTCTATAATAAAATTATATTATATTTAATATGATATTATTGAGATTACATATCAATTCCAACATGAGGTAAGGGTTTATTGTATGACTATTATTTTCTATGATATATACCATATTCACCACATTTTTCATTTTTATAATGTATACACTACCCATTAATTTATTTTATGATTTTTTTCTTGAAAATAATTTTTATTTAAAAATACTTATAAACTTTCCCTATTAATGATGTTTTTATTTAGAATGTTACCAAAGTAGAAAGGGTTTATCATCTCAAATTAAGATCATTTATAAATATATTATGTTATGTACATATATTTCTTATTAGGTGTATATAAAAAACATTTTAAAATATATATAATTAATAATTTTATGTTCATGATATTTAATGTTTCGTTTTATATTATTCTTTCATGGGGATTTGATTTAAAAAATTACAAAATGCGTAAAGTTTTCATGTATAAATTTCATTTTTATCAAGATTTATTTTTATTATATTTACAAAGATTTAACTATGTGAAATTTGTATCCACAATAACATTTATTTTCATATAATATGGTAATTTATATATGTTACATGTTTTATAATCATTTTCATCTCTATAATAACTACTGATAAGAAAATTTTGTTTTAATGGAAAAAAACATTATTTTTCAATCTGGTCGATAGTATTTTTAATTGATGTAAATATTTTCATTAAAAGGTTATAAATGATTTTTTTTAGTAATATCAAATGATTTTTTGATGTTATTTTTACCCTTGTTTTAATTTTTAAATAATGGTTTAAAATGAATACACTTATCATTTTTAGAACGATATACACTTTACTGAATTTGTGAATAAAATCTTAGTTTTAATATACAATAATTGAACAAACTATTTCACCTTCATGAAAATTATATGAATTAATACTCCCATTTAGGGTTTTTGTGATTGATTTTTAAAAACATATTTTTATTAATATATTTCTTAATTATTGTTTTTAATTTAGTGGTATCAAAATTAAAATGGTATTTAACTCAAGAAATATTGCAACAATCTTTGAAGTGCACAATACATCTATTATGACATCCTTTTATGTAACATATAATTCATAGGGCGATAATATTCTATGATACAATCTACATTCTTTATTAGGAAGGTTTTCTTATTATGATGATGAAATATTAATGAAATTAGTTTTCTTTTATGCATTTTATATTATGCTGAAATTTTTATTGCTTCCATGATCTAGGGGCATACGTATTATCGGATTATGTTAATGTAATGATTGGGTTTATTGTTTCTTTCTGGAATATTTAGTACAAAATAATTCTTTCTAATTTGAATTGTATTAATGAGGTTGTTTCAATCCTGAAATAGGTTTTAAGTGACATTATCTAAATATCTAAAAAGGGTACATAGAAGTTAATGCCAAGTCCAAAATTGGGTACACCAGAGGTAATCCAAAGCTCAAAAAAGGGTTTAGGATGGGTTAACTAATTTCTTAAGTAGATAGATTTTCAGATAACCCAATACTAACATGTAATTAATGTATTAGTGGTTTTCTATGATATAATATTTCAATGCTTATGATTATTGTAAACATTATTCCCTCCTTTTATGAAATGATCATAAGCCAATGTTACTCTATCATAGATCTGGTTCTTTGATTCATTTTTTATTCTTTTCATATGAACAACCAAGCGTAATTGCATGTGTCTTGTTTTGTATCGAAAAATTTTTGTTATGGTTTTGAAAATTTAACCTCATTTTATATTACTTTAATTATCAGGTATTTTTAAATGATAAATTATATATCCTTTGTTTTCCTTAACTGGGTGTTTAGGCTCAACTGTTATTATGTTTTATTTTCACTAGGGTGGGAAAAATTTTGTGAAGTATTTTGTGTCTACTAAGTATCCTATTAGAGATTTATTATTTTGTAAGTATATAAATCATTTTAGTACCAGATTTTTTTTATCCACGGAATAAAACCTCTATAGTTATGGTTCATATTGTAATGATATGTAATTAAAATCAAAAAATTGAGATATAATATTTATATATGAAATTCTAGGGTCACCACAACATATCCCCTTACAATAGGGTCACTATAAATATAGGTTTACACATAAATATAAGTTGATCCATATGTAAACTTCACAATGTTTAAGACCTTTCTCATATATATACACCCACATACATAACATTCATCCCCCTACATAGAAATTGACCAAGTATTTTAGTTTTTAGGGTTTACTCTTATGTATGCATATTGTCATACTAAATGATATCCATGTGTAAGGGATAACTATTTCATATGGGGGCAATATTTTTAAGGTTCCCACTCTTCTTTGGATTTCTACTTATTATTTTATGTGTAAGGTTTACACTTATATTGGGTACCCTCAAATGTAATGGTAATCTGGTGTAAGTGTTAACTATTACATATGGGTATACCAATAGGTAAGGTTCCACATATTTATTTTACAACTATAATGTATGGGTTATAAAAGTCTAGTCTCTCAAAATAAAAATGATTCTTATACGTGATGTTAAAAAATTGATAAGTCGAAATGAAAAAAAATTACTCACATATTTGGGTAACCAAACACTTATTTTCTTCATCTATCCAGAAAACATGTAATGTGTCAAGTGTTAGGATATATCCAAATTCATGGGTACTATTATATGTGATGATATCCATTAGTAATAGATTACAATTACTTATTATTATCTCCTTTTATATGGGTAACCTGATACATAAGTGTTCCAGAAAATGAAAATATATATAGATGATGGGTAAAGGATGATGTATCAGAGTTTCCATATCGAAGGAAGGATAAATAATGAAAATTAAACTGATAAAAAAATTATAATATAATGGGGAAGACATGAAATGATCTAGTTGACCATGTTAGTTTATAAAATTTTATATTTAAATGGTGATTCTTGCCATGAATATTGGGTCACATCATGACATTTTTTCCAGTTAATTAAAAATAATGGAAATATCCTTAACAGAAATATAAATGAGGAGTTTTCAATTTCATCTAGAAATATATTTATCGTATCAAAGTCGCTATACAAAGACTTGTAGGCACAGCACTAAAAACACACATGATTACAACTTTAATTGATGTAAGATCCAAAATTTTATTAAGTTATGTTTTTTATGTTTCCATTTGTGTCTTTTATTTTTGGAAAAATAAAATTTCCCATGTTTTTTAGGTGTCTTGGGGTGTTTTGGGGGTTTTATGATATAAAAATAAGGAAAATCGGTCAAACCAGTGCAATGTGCATGGTTTTGTAAGCTATACAGGGTGGGAGGAAAAGTTGTGCAACATGTATAGAGGAATTTCATGCAATTGGCACACAGTTTTCAATCTATTAGGATCTTCGCAAGTAACCATGTACCCATTTCCCCCTTTTATAATGGACTAGGAAAAAATTTTCAAATGGTTTGGAAAACCGTACAGAAAAACTGCACAACATAATAAAAGATGGAAATTTTATAGTTTCACAATTAAGGGATTTTTGGGTCTCCACCAAATTTCTTCCTCATTTCTACCACTATCAACCCAAATGAGGAACCAAGTCTACTGAATCTTCCTAAGAGTGGTTCTTTTTTTATTATTTTCCTTTTAGAGAACCTTTGGTTATGGATAAAAACTATGGGGAATCCTAATACATCCCTTGTTTCACTTTTTCAGAGTATAGTTTGTAGTTTCTCCCATCTTAATTCAATGAACTAAACCCATATTTTTCTATTATAATCTAGGATGGTGAATTAAAGTGTGTTTGAGTCCTAACTTATGGAAACGATTAAGGGTTCCCTAATCATTGTAATTGGAGGTATGTGGTATGTATGTTAAATCCCAATGCTTTGTAATAGATTTGTTCATGTGCATTAACATCTTTATTATCTATTGTTGTTAATTTGATACCTATAGTATGATTTAATAAAATGGTTGGCTAATCAATGATTTAGTCTCCATTATCCACATGGTATGTGTTGTTAGAATGATTTGGGACAACCTATAGGGTTCACAAGCATTATCGAACCTAGATGTTGGTAAATTTAAGTGTATAGTAGACTTGTGATAACATATATACCATATGTTACATGTTGAATATCATTTGTGGAGTTGAATATAGAATATTTATAGTTTAACCATGGTTTTGATAATGGATTAATAAGTTTTTTGGTGTGGCTTGAAAAGGGTTAATCGGGTTAGTTGAGATTGTGTTGAATTACTTTTGAATTATATTTAAATGACTAAATGGTTTAGTATATATGAAATTTTAAACATGTTAAATTGGAAATGGATTGAAAATTGGTGAATATATAAATTGTGTTTCATAAGGGAATTGACGAATATGAGAAATGGGTTGATATAAGGGAATTAATGAATATCCTTAGTGGGATAAGAATGAGAATGGGAGTTTGGATTCATGGGTTATGTAATGTAATTGACAATATGTTAATGGGCTATAGAGTAATATTAATTCCATTGTTGATTGTTATGGATTATGATATCTATATGTATTTGTTGTGTCTGGTTGGGTTATAGTTTGTGAGTGGTGAATAGATAAATAATCATGTTCATGTGCCTTGGGGTGTAAGATAAAGGACTTATGCTCCTCCCACAAGTAGATATATACTGATTCCATAAACTCCATCAACAATGGAAGGTTTAGAGAAGTGGATGCCTAATAGGTGATTTTTTTCTCACACCCTACATTTTCCTTTGGATGTTTTTAGATTATGTTATTCCTAGTACAGGAAAAGGGAATGGGCCACTTGTAGGTGGTAGGTGAACTTTATTTATGTGGACTCTATAGTGATGTTGGTAACTGGTGGAGATATGGTCCACTTATTACACGGGGTTCTGTAAGACTCCATCTTCATAGATGTGGGGTCATTTAATTTTGGATGATGCTATGTTTTGGTTTTTCTATCTTCTTGTGGTAATTTTATCTTTGATGAGTGTTTGGTATACCAATTGTGTATTGGTTCATCTCACACTATTCTTTGTTGATGGTTTTTTCCAATGGAAAAAAATTCCCTTTGTCTTTTTATTTGATGACAGGTTCTAGTCACCAACTCGTGGGGATTGGGAATGCCCTCCGTACTACATCAGGGCCATCTCAAGTATCAATATACCAAGGTGTACTAGTTGGTTCATGAAAAAATGGTATCATAGGTGAGGTTATGTATCTTTAATTCATGTTGGTATGTTATCTATGATTTCTTGGTAGATAAGAGGAATGATTTTAGAGACTTAATGGGTAGTTGCGAGAAATTTCTTGGATATATATCATCATAGAAACCCTTAAGTCACCATGGGTCTTTGGGAAAAGTGTCCTTAAGGAATAAATTGATATGATTCTAGTATTTTCCCAATTTTATCTAAGTATTTTGAAATCCCAAAAAGTTTAATTATGTTTGATGGAATTGATATTCTTATATTTATTTATTGATTTTATGACCTAAGTAGCCTTGATGGTGTTTTTTTATTGTATGTTGATGGTTTCTAGTACCATTACCCCACTAATAGAAACTTAGACTTTACCAATGGTTTCAAATTGTTGGTAAAGGCCACACAACCGTTGGTATAAACTATAAAAATGGTGGTCCAAACAGTTGGTATAAACTATACCAATGGTTGTCAAAACTGTTGGTTGTGGAGCCATGGGGATAGACATATCCCAATGGTTCTATGAGAATCATTGGTATATGGCAGCAGAATGGATTATATACCAATGGTTTCTTGTAACCATTGGCATAAATGTTTACCAATGGTTTAAAACCAATGGAAATATCAAAATTCATGTCTATAACAATGGTTTCCAAACTGTTGGTATAGACTTTTACCAATGGTTCCTCACAAACTATTGGGAAAATTCAAGTAAAGGATCTATACCAATAGTTTGTAAACCGTTGGTATATAATTTTACCAATGGTTTACATGAAAACGTTGGTATATGTTTTCTTTTCACACATATGACAATGGTTGTAAACTGTTGGCAGAGGCTTTATGCACCTACAGCAACAAGCTCGCCTGCCCCCTGTGCACCTATAGCAAACCAAATACACATATAGAATTCATATAGAATTCTACCTGTTATCCTATAAAAACCAAACACACATACAAAATTCACACAGAATTATAAATACCTGCAAAATACATGTAGAATTATATATGAATTCATACAGAATTCATACACATACAGCAATTACCTTCAAGTATTTCCCCATGACACTTAGAGTCACTCTGCATTTTTCACATAAATAGTTCTTTTATAGGGTAAAGAATAGCCATTTTAGGTTCAGACTCCCCCATTTTTCATATAGGATTGGAATAAAGAGGGTGTCCAAGGAGGGGGGTTTTCCATGGGGGTGGGGGTGTCCAGGGGGTGGAGGTGTTCAGGGGGGGTGGGGTCTGTCCAAGGGGTGGGGAGGATATCCATGGGGGTGGGGGTGTCCAAGGGGTGGGGGTGTCCAGGTGGTGGGGTGGTGTCCAGGGGGTGGGGGATGTCCAGGGGTGGGGGTTGTACAAGGAGGTAGGGGTGTCCAGGGGGTGGGGGTTATCTAGGGGGTGGGGGTTATCCATGGGGATGGGGGTGTCCAAGGGTGGGGGTGTCCAAGGGTGGGGGTGTCCAGGGGTGGGAGATTTATAGGGGGTTGGGGGGTCCAAGGGGTAAGGGGTGTTCAGGGGGGCTTTCCAAAGGGGTAGGGGGTGTCCAGGGGGTGGGGCGTTGTCTAGGGGTGGGGGGTTGTCCATGGGGGTGGGGTGTCAAGGGGGTGGGGGCTATCCAGGGGGTTGGGGGTTGTCCAAGGGGGTGGGGGTGTCCAAGGGGTGGGGGTGTCTAGGGGGTGGGGGTGTCCAGGGGGTGGGGGTGTCCAGGGGGTGGGGTGTCCAGGGGGTGGGGGTTTTCCAGGAGCTGGGAGGTTGTCCAGGGGGTAGGGGTTATCCAAGGGGGTAGGGGGTGTCCAGGGGGTGGGGGTTTTCCATGGGGGTGGGGGTGTCCAGGGTGTGGGGGTGTCCAAGGGGTTGGGGGATATCCTTGGGGGTGTGGGATGTTCAGGGGTTTTGGGGATGTCCAAAGGGGGTGTGGGTTTTCCAGGGGGTTGGGGTTGTGTAGGGGGGTGGGTCTATCCAGGGGGTTGGGGGTTGTCGAGGGGGGTGGGGTGTCCAGGGGGTGGGGGTGTCCAGGGGGTTGGGGGTTTTCCAAGGGGGTTGGGGTGTCCAAGGGGGGTGGGGGTGTCTAAGGGGTTGGGGGGCTGTCTAGGGGGTGGGGTTGTCCAGGGGGTTGGGGGTGTCCAAGGGGGTGGGGGTGTCTAGGGGGCTAGGGGTTTCCAGGGTTGGGGTGGTGTCTAGGGGGTGGGGGGATGTCCATGGGGTGGGGGTGTACAGGGGGTGGGGGTGTCCAGGGGAATGGTGGTGTCCAAGGGGTGGGGTAGTGTCTAGGGGTGGGGATGTCTAGAGGTTGGGGGCTGTCCAAGGGGGTATGGGTGTCCAGGGGGTGGGGGTGTCCAGGGGTGGGTGGTGTCCAGGGGGTGGGGCTGTCTAGGGGGATGGGGGTGTACAGGGGGTGGGGTGGTGTCTAGGGGGTGGGGGGCTATCCAGGGGGTTGGGGTATTTCCAAGGGGGTAGGGGTGTCCAGGGGGTGGGGGTTTCCAGGGGTGAGGGGCTATCTAGGGGGTGTGGGGATGTTCAAGGAGGTGGTGGTGTTCAGTGGGGTGGGGTGTTAAGGGGTGGGGGCTGTCCAAGGGGTGGGGGTGTCCAGGGGGTGGGGGTGTCCAGGGGGTGGGGGTGTCCAGGGGAGTGTTGAATCAGTCACATCAAATCATGAAGTCAAGTTTTATTATTTATAGATAAAGAAATAAAGATAATGTTACATACCTAATCACACATATATTTAAGTACAACAAATCATTAAACACCAAATTTCAGTAATATCAGTCAAAAATGTAACAGATCAATTTGTCCCTCATCACCATCACTATCTTCACCATCATCAGCCTCACCCCCATCCTCATCATCATTCCCATCATCTTCCTCACCCTCATCAATTCCCTCCTCCTCACCTTCGTACTCCACCTCGGCCTCCTCCTCACCCTCCTCCTCCGCCTCAGCCTCCTCCTTGCCCTCCTCCTCCGCCTCAGCCACCTCCTCACCCTCCTCCTCCTCCACCTCGACATCCTCCTCACCATCATCTCAACCACCACTATAAATGACACTTGGTGCACCATTTATAGAATTAATCTATGACATATTTTCATCACAAGCTATGTTGGCCTCTGGTTGAAGTGTTGGACATAAAACTTCGATCAGTTTCATAAATGCAGTGTTTGCCCTAGAAGAATGTTCTACCGTCTCTGTGGCCCTTTTTTCAGCCTTTTTTTCTTGTGTCTTAACCTTCCGAAACTCATTGGATCTAAAACTCTTACCTGAGGAGGGCCAATACCTCTTTGGTACTATACTCTTCCCAGTTCAGTAGTGTACTCTTACAGGGTTCTCATCTCCCAACACCTAATGTAAGTGATCGTTTGGCCCAAAATTGTCAGGTTCCTGGGCATCAAGAGCCTCTAAAGAAGCATGTTACAAATATAAATAGATTATTAAGTTACAAAATTTATATTAAAATTTTAAATCAACAAATTAAAACTTACAATCTACTTCTGAGTCAGTTCATTAACCGCACTTCCATCTTTCTTCCTTCGACTCGAGCAAAATAGTTTTACTCGAGGCACACATCCTTCAATATTCAATATTTTCCTCTACAATGACATTGAATGTAGGAAACCATAATTAAAAATAGGTTACCAAAAAATAATTTCATAACTAAAATTATATAATAACTTTAGAAATTGAATAAATTATGGAGGAAACAATAGAAAGTGTGAGTCGTAAAGAAAAATTATAAACAACTATCATACCTACTTCCTAATATGATCTGGCATCGTAGTACATCCCAATGTGTGGAGGTATTTTTTAGAATAAATGTTTTTTTATTTCTTCTAGATGATTCCTAAATAAAATTAAATAATACAAAATATATTATTAACACAAAACATGAAATTTTTCATCTAAATGCCTCAAATGTGATTAATACCTTAAAATGGATAGTCGTCCAATGAGTAATCATCTACTGATACTATTCTATAGGACAATCATCCACGACAGGGAATTCCTCTAACTCTATTCCAACTCTATCATGTCATCCAATATACAACTCATGCTTATAGGCTCTCCAAATCTCACTTAAATCCTTTAGATGTGCTGGTCGTGCACCCTCACCATTGGGGAAATTAAACCGAAGCTGACACCAAAATATTAACTCATATAAATAAAAAAAATAATATATTGCATTAAATACAACAGATTTTTTTACCCATATCTCTGCCCAAGAATTATCCTAGAATTCATTTGAACACTGTCTCTATGAGAGCAGGCTGACAGGAATGATTTCAGAGTATTTGGAAAGCATCGCCAAAAAACTTCAATATTGCTACCCTGTTTTTTCAATCATTTGATTGTCTTCATTGTAGTCCACCATCAACTATGTGCAGAGGTTCCACATCGAACGCATGCGTGTATGCCCCCACCCTCACCTTCTATCAATATATGTACCTGTTATGAAAGAAAAACAAATGTTTTACCAATAAAAGTTATAATGAAAATAAATAATGGTATAAAAATTTGTTAGGGTTCTATAAATATACCTGTGGTAGTCTGATCAATGGGAGTTTCTGGATCTGCATAAACTGAAAGAACACCCTGTATAGGTGGAGTGGGTCCCAATGTATGCTTCGTAGGGATAGACTCTGGCGAAGCAAAAGTTGAAGAAGATGGAATATAGAATCTTGGAGAGAAGGAAGTATAAGTAAAATAAAATGACACGAATGGATGGCTGAATAGTGGATGGGGAGTGGGAATCATCATTGGATATAGTAAAGACGGGTTAGGAGAATCAGATGTAATGGGTGGTGAAAACATGGGAGGCATAACTATATCATGTGTCCCTAATGACACATCGGCCTCAGAATGTGGGATAGGTGGTATATATGTGGGAGGGGAAGGGTCTAATCGGGTATGCCGACCAGATCACCTTGCTCTCATACCCCCCCCCCCCCTTGTATGAACACCATGAGTACTTAGACCACTACTAGGCTACTCATCAAATAATTCTCACCTAAGAGGTGGATCCTGCAAAAAAATTTAAAACAAAATTAATCACATGACATTATATATTATTTAAATATATATATATTTGAAATAAAATACTCACTACAAGCACTAGTGGTGGAACGCCCATCTCATTCATGTGAAGATTGTTGTCCATCATCTTTTTCCATCACCTCTCTTCAATTGGTTTCATTTCCTATATTTGAAATCAAATATAGAAGTAATTAAAAAAGGATAGCTAATGTGTAACCCAAAAAACAAAATAAATGAGAGGGAATAGGGGAATTCATGGATAATTTAATTATCCATTGTTTTAGGTGAGCTTGAATAGATATATAATAAATTCAATAAATCATACAAGATATAATAAAGAAATTTAATTTTTAGTAGGATGGTTATTTAATAAGTGTCATCAGTCTATTAAAATCATGGAACATTGATTCTGCAGCTTTATTTCACTCAACAACAAAGAGAGAGAGCATACTGAATTACATCTCTAGAAAATTCAGCAAGGTATATATTATGAATGATTAAATCCTTAAGATTGTTTGAAATGATGATATAAACATATGAACAAGGAGCAGATATCTACCAGATTCATAAGGGGTAAATCACTTGTAAAAATTAAGAAAAAAATTAATTTCATTAGCCCAGGTAGATAACGCAGGTTTCTGTACATGTTTTACATAAGAATACAAACCATCATGCTCGTTATCTGGTGAAATTTTAAAGGGAGTTCTTAGAGTTATACTAATTTTATACATAGTCAATAAAGCATTGAAATGTTCGTCAAGATAGAAATGTTGGTTTCATAGGTTTGAATACAGTTCAATTCCAAATTAGAAAATGCAATTCAAATATAATTGCAACCAATAAACATTGAAAATTCACATAATGGTCAAGTTGGATACAACATATTTGTAATCAATATTAAATAAATTTTAATAGTACCAACCTTAACAACCCAAGTTGATCTAAACCAAAAGAATTGAGAACATAGATGGATGAATTTATATATTTCCCACCACAACTTTAGGTTCGCATTCAACTCTGAAAATCGAGCTATTGAAGACATCAAAAGTAATAAATGGATCATTTCCGATGGTAGTAGGGATAGTGTCAATTCCATAATCACCATCATCAAAAATATGTCTTGGAATTACTTCAATAATGACACCAAATTCAGGTCGAAGATGGTCTTTGACATAAAAAAAAAATTTCACCATTGATGCTAATACATATGGTTCATCGGTAGTAAGAGTGTGAGTCATATCAATTACTTGAAATCCAAAATCATTAATAAATGTTTCTTGCCTCATCATCTAATCAAACCATTTAAATTTCATCATCGTGACTGATCCGTGAGAATAATAATCAATTATTATTATTTTTTCAATGACTCCACAATAACCTACATTTTCAAATCACGGTCTATTATCTGATGCACCGGAATAACAATCTGTTGTGGTAGTAACCATAACACCATCATGTTGTGTTCTCATGTTATTTTCTCTTTCAGTGATAATAAATCTTTACCCATTGATAACAATTGATTTATAGTCACGAACCACAATATTAGGACCAAAAGCCAAAGCTCATATTTCCTCAGAGACAGAGTCAGCAGGAAAACTCAATACCTGAAATATAAATGAATATTAAACTTAATTAAATATTGATTTAATTATTTTAAAAATTAATATTTTTACCTTGAATTTTAACCAAGAAAAAAACTATTTTCTATGAAAAGTATCCCTCCTTATCAAAGATAAAGAATGATGCTTTCTATTTATCATTACTTTATGTTCCCTATAGATAAAAATAGGAATAGTTTAACAGATATATGTAAGATATACATATATTCAATTTACTTACCGGATTTATTCATCGAACAAATCATAGTTGAACAAAACTATGTGATGTGCCATCTCCCGCTCTTCAAGGCTTAATATCATCAATGTATACTCATGAGAGTGAAAGGTTTTTTCATACACAACCATGGGGGAAGGTTATAAATGTGTATAAAAACTGGTCATGTGTTGTGCGAAGTAAGCATCTTCCCAAACTGATTAAAACCATCACATGAAAGACCCAGACTCACATTACGAATGTCAGCTACAAAATCAGAATATCGAGCATCAAATCTCTACCATGAAAATCCATCTATAGGGTGAACCAACTCATAATTAGTCTTCTTTCTCTCGATATCATTTCATCACATTTTTATTGATATTTTATTAGACATAGAAAGATTCTAGAGTATGGGGATCAATGGAAAGTTCCACATTACTTTCTGTGGCACACGGGATGGTGTTCCATCATCTTTTGGCTTCCAGTGGGATGTGCCACATTTTATACAATCATTTTTTTCAGCAGTTTTCTCCCAGAATAAATTGAAATCTTTTGGGAAAGCATGAATTTTGTTTCTTGAAAATCCAACTTCCTCAACTAACTTTCATTCCATATAGTGGTTTGAGGGAATATCTACATCATCTAGAAGTAAGTCCTTCAAGAAGGTACGAATGTAATCGATGTAAGTATTATAAATCACATACATAGTTTTCCCATGAAACAATTGGATTAAAAATTCCATCTTTTTCATTTTACCGCATTGTCGATATACTGGAATCGTGGCAGCATCATTCAATTTTTTCACCCTGACAACGTCATCATTTTCATTAGACACATCATGTGTGATCATATAAAAGTCTTCATGGGTCGGAATACTTTATTTTTCATGATGAAGAGTAAATGGAAACCGGTCATATAACAAATTCTCTAACCCAGTCCTCTCATTTGGATTATCAACAATTTGAGATTTCATTTTCTCCCCATTGTGATAACACACATAGTAGTTTGCTTGAAAACCATATTTGGTTATGTGGTATCTGACTTCTTCATGGCTCAACCAAGGTCTTAAAACACAATTGTAACATGGGTAGTGTATGCAACCACTATCTGAAGCATTAAGAAATGAAAAATCTAAAAAACTATCCAAATTGTTTTGAAAATCGCCTGAGATTCGATTATTTTCATACATTCTATAAAAAACATTATAAGTCATTTTATCAAAATAAATTCAATAAGATTGTAGTTTCATCAAAAATATATTTAAGTAAATAAGAATTGTTCACTTTATATGAAACCATAACTGACACAATACTCTATATGAGAATCTTAATATAAAAGACAAAAAATACTATATTTATAACAAAATATCTTTTAAGAACTATACATGAGTGTACAAGATCATGTACACTTGTGGGGGAGAATTATTCATGAGTTGAGTAAATTTTAGATCGAATAAATTTTATATTTTAGTAGATTATTTGAGTGATCACATACAATGCCTAAGGGGATGGGGTGTCCAAGGGGTGGGGGGGATGTCCAGGGTGGGGGTGTCCAGGGGGGTGGGGGCTATCCAGGGGGGTGGGGGATGTCCAAGGTGGTGGTGCTGTCTAGGGGGTGGGGTGTCCAGGGGGTGGGGTGGTGTCCAGGGGGGCTTTCTAGGGGGTGGGGCTGTCCAGTGGGGGTGGGGGTGTCCAGGGGGTGGGGGATGTCCAAGGGGGTGGGGGATGTCCTTGGGGGTGAGGGGTGTCCAGGGGGTGGGGGTGTCCAAGGGGTTGGGTGTATAGTGGGTGGGGTGGGGTGGGGGGTTGTCCAAGGGGGTGGGGTGTCCACCCCCAAACTAGGGTCATATAATCCAATCTCTATCCAATTGTAGCATGAATTCAAGCCTATTATAGCTAACCTAGAAGACTATTGGTGTAAACCATGAATATTATACATATAAATCAAAACACACCTAATTGTAAACACACCTCCAAATATCATAGGTGGATCGGATTTTATCTTCCAATATAAATATCATACATGAATTCTAAAAAATCAAACCTAATTTTAAACACAACTCTGAATTTTTAACTAGGTATGTGGCTTATTGATGCCTTGAAAGGATAGATGAGATCTAATCTTATGTTGTGATACATGGTGTAAATATAGTATTTTCTATGTTTACAAAATTTTGTGTGTGTGTCAAATATGATCCTGTGTATGTTGTCTAGTCATATGAGCTAAGTTTTGATGGGACACTACTCATGGGAGTATGAGCCTTGTTATATCATTAGGTGATATGGAGGTGTATGAATGTTAAAATTGTATGGGATCAATATGGATAGTGGATAAGAACCTGACTGGGATTTCTTTGCAGAGATCTCTTCTTCTTGGAAGGGCAAGAGTGAGTGTTGGTATGGAACTTCAAAAAAATATTAATGTGTGAAAGAAACTGTACATTGGTTATATGTGATTCCTATTTTTTTTGTAGAGTATTGTAGTGGACAGCCCACCCCCTCCCTGGACAGCCCACACCCCCAACCCTACAGCCCCCCTGGACATCCCACCCCCACCCCCCATCTGGACACCCCCCCCCTCCATGAACAACCCACACCCCCTCCCCCACCTGGACACCCCACCCCCTACCCCACCCCCCTTGGATATCCCACCCCCTAGGCAACCCACACCCCCTCCCCAACTAGATAGCCCCCCCACCACAGCCCCTGGATAGCCCACCCCCTCCCTGGACAGCCCACACCCCCCCCCCCTCCCCATCACCCCTACAGCCCACCCCCCACCTGGACACCCCCCACTTGGATAGTGCCCCCCCCCCCACCCCCCACCCCCACCTGGGCAGCCCACCCCCCTCCCTGGATAGCCCACACCCCCTTCCCCCACCTAGACAACCCACCCCCACCCCCACCCCCTGGAAATCCCACACCCCCCTTCCCCACCTGTACAACCCACCCCCACCCACTGGATATCCCACCCCCCTTGGACAGCCCACACCCCCTCCCCCACCTAGACATCCCACCCTGACCCCCTGGATAGCCCACACCCCTCCTTGGACAGCCCACACCCCCTCCCCCACACCCCTTTAGCCCCCCCTACAGCCCCCCTACCCTCCCTGGACAACCCACCCCCCACCCCCCCCCCCCACATGGATAGCCCCCCCCCCCCCCCACCCACCTAGGCATCCCCCCTACCCCCTACATCCCCACTTAGGGTAATTTTATTTAAAACCATTTTATTAATTAAGAAAGTAAAACCATCATTAATTGGCCATTTCATTCAAAACATCCCATTCAATTTATCAAAACATGAAAAATTCAATTTTTAAGGCTCTATAGGTCACTTAGGAAATTTCATTGGGGAAAGGGGAAATCACCTACATGGTTAATTCCAATTTAAAAATTGGGCCAAGCACTTAGGGGGTGGGGTGGTGTCCAGGAGGTGGGGTGGTGTCTAGGGGGGTTGTCCAAGGGGGTGGGGGTTGTCCAAGGGGTGGCGGGTGTCCAGGGGGTGGGAGTGTCCAAGGGGATGGGGGTGTCCAAGGGGGTGGGGGTTGTCCAGGGGGTGGGGGTGTCCATGGGGTGCGGGTATCCAGGGGGTGGGGAAGGGGGCTATCCATGGGGGTGAGGGGTGTCCAGGGGGATGGGGATGTCCAGGGGGTGGGGTTTGTCCAAGGGGGTGGGGGTGTGCAGGGGGGGTTGTCCAATGGGGGGTCCAGGGGGTGTGGGTGGGGGTGTTTAGGGGAGGAAATACCCATATAATACCTTGAAAATTACCTATACTCGATCCAACCAATATCAAAATTCCAATTCATCACCCAAACAACATCCAATTCATCCTCAATATCACTACCCTTACCATTATTCCTTGAACAAAAACTATAAATAAAAAATCAAAATCCAATTTTGAAATAAACTAATGTCCATAGAAACTACTATATCACCCCACTAAAAATGGAAAACCACCTACACCACTACCCCAATTTTCCCCAATCCCTTCACATGGACCATCCTTATATCCATTACCCACCTCGATACCATATGAATAAACAAACACTTTACCATATTTTAGTGAGGATACATCTCACCAGCACCCATTAGTTCATATGGTTCACGAACTCTACACAGAAGGAATAGCTATGAAGACTTCAAATAAAATTGATTCACACAATCATGACACTTTAAGTGTAGAACAAAAACAAAAAAAACAAATCAAATTGTTCAGTATACCATGCCACAAACGAAACAGAACTCTGGTTTAGGAAAAATCAAAACAAAAAACAAAAACAAATAGATGCAGAACATTAAAACTAAGGTACAACTTACTAATTTCAAGTGTAGAAATAAAAAAATTCTTGATTGAAGATGGATCTATTGGGTGGAAGGAGTTCTGCAGCCTAAGGTAAAGAGAGATCTTTGAGAGAGCTTTGGATTAGGGATGAAATCACATGGACAAGGGAGTTGGATCTGTTGTGTATTTGGGGGAAACCTTACCTAATGGTTTTTAAAAACTGTTGGGAAATATATTCTTTACCAATGATTTTAAAAAACCATTCGTATAAATTATAGAAATCAAATATTTCCCAATGGTTTGAGTAAACCGTTGGTAAATATTCATTCTAAAATTAGAATACCAACGGTTTCAACAAATCATTGGTAAAGGTTTCTCTAAAACCAGTATGCCAACAGTTTGTTCAAACCATTGGGAAAACCTCCATTTCCACTAGTTCCCTGAGAATATTTTTGAACAACCCTCCAGATGGAGATTTCAGTGAACCATGGAAAGAAAACCCACCAGTTGATCATAACCTCATTGAGATAGTGGTGTGTGTTTTCCATGATTTGAGATAGGTACCTACACCCATTCTAATATAGGATCTGGTAGTGTAACCTCTAATAGGTGAATCTAGAGGTCATACCCTAGAGTTTCTTCACTAAAATCCACCATATTTCCAAGTATCAAATGATCCTAAAGTGGTTCTTTTTAGTTTTTGTAAATTCTCGATTTGATAAATGTGAAGTGTTCTTCCTTCAATCTTGAAGGACCTAGAAGATGGTGGTGGGATTCAATGGTTATAGTAAAGAAACATTAGGGATTGGAGTGGAAATACTCCATAGCTCTTTTTACACAACAATTCTATCCATAGTTGATGGTTTTGGAAAATTCTATGGAGTTCCTCAACCTTCAACAAGGTGATAGGACCATGACTCGTTATGAAAACCACTTTGTTGAACTTGTTCAGTTTTCTCCCAAGTTAGTAGTGAATGAGAAATTGAAGTCATGGAAATTTGAGATGGTTCTTTGATCTAATATCCAATCACATTATTTTAAGTTAAATATAATTTCTTATATATATTTTTTGGATAGAACCTTCATGGATGATCTTGGCATGGATGGTAAGTTGGGGCTGATGGGAGTTCCTCTTACCCCCAGTGGCAATTTTGTTGGTCCCTCTAAAGGGAAGAGAAATTTTGATGAGTCTCATGGTGAATCTCGACAACAGACATCATCCAAAAATTATGTGGTGTTTAGAATAGTCCCATTTACTTACTTCTATCATGGCAAGGTTATTCATTCGAAACAAGATTATACTGAGGCACCAAAGTTATGTAGTTCGTGTTGTCGCTCAGATCACTTGAAAAAGTTATGTCATGTCTTTTTAGCTCTGTATAGTGTCATGGGATCATTAGCACCTATTAGTACTACATTATAATCACATGCTTTAATAGCTAATGGGTTCAAGATGCATGCACCTGAAACAAAGCATCATCACATAGTGGAACATTATCTAGAGAAATATGATGTGGGTCCAATGATAGTGAGTGGTACCATCACAATAGTTTCATCTTTAGTGACTTCTTTATTTGATATTTTTGTATATAATTTGTTCATATAGAATCATGTTTTTGATTTGATGAACCTTATTATGGGGTTTCTATCTTGTATGGTGGATATTTTTACACCCCTTGGAATAAATAAAAACTAGGGTCTCTGATGCCCTTCTTATTCCTTCTCTTTATCAGAGATCGTGCTCACATGAAATTTTCTAGTTCTTAACATTAAACCTTTTTATGGAATTCTTGAGATGGATTAACTAATTTTCCATAAATCCTAGATTTATTTTTTTCTTTAGGGTGGTATCCTTTATTGTGCCTAATGGTGTGTTTCATGTTTTCCAAGGAGAATGGGACCCAGGATTAAGCAAATTCGAACCTCCTCTTCCAAAGTTGTTCAAGGTGATATCTATGTTTACTTTTGACTTGGATTAGGAATCGTTGAGTCATGATCTTCCTTCAGTGGTTATCAATTTTCTTTATGAGTTTTTATATAACTTTTCTGGTTTAATATCAGTAAGGGAAGTATAGTTATTCATTAACTTGGTACCAAGTACCTAGCCTATCTCTATTCCTTATTACCATACAGCACTATCTGGACTAAAATAGTTGAATACTTAGTTGGATGACTTATTGGATAATGGATTTATAGGACTGAGTGTGTCACCTTGGGTGGCGCCTATTCTTTTTTCAAAGAAAGATGATATTAAAACTCTTATTTGTGTTGATTATTGAAAACTAAATTGAGTTAGGGTAAATAAAAAGTATCCATTTCCAAAGATTGATGATCTTTTTGGCCATTTGAAAGGGATGAAGTGGTTCTCAGAGATTGAACTTTAGTCTGGTTACCGCCAGTTGAGAATTAAAGAATATGATATCTTGAATATCACCTTCAGGAGTAGGTATGTCCATTTCGAGTACCTTGTGATGTGTTTTCTTCTAACCAATTATCCTATAGTTTTTATGGAATTGATGAATATAATAGTCCATGATATCCTCGACTCATTCATGACAGTCATTTTGGATGACATACTTGTCTGCTCTAAGACCAAGGAAGACCATATGTTTCATTTAAGAGCGGTTCTGGAAATTTTAAGAGATATCTAGATTTATATCAAGCTATCGAAATATTGTTTCTAGATTCAAGAAGTAATGTTATTGGGATATGTGGTCCTAGAACATGGTATTTCATTTGATCCTGAGAAGGTGATGACTGTTATGACATGGGAACAACTATGAAATTTTTTCAAAATTCAAAGATTCTTGGCCTTAGTAGGATATTGATGTCGGTTTTTCAAAGATGTCTTGAAGTTGGATTCTCTGATGATCTCTCTCACTCATAAGGGAGTGAATTTCCTATAGGATTCAAAATTTTAGAATTATTTCGGTAAGTTGAAATGTCTTTTGGATTATATGTAATTTTTTACTCTTATAATGTCTAGGTAGATCTATATGGTCTTTTCTGTCACATTAAGTTCAAATTTGGGTTGTGTTCTCATGCAGGGTGATCGTGTGGTGGCCTATGGTTCCCAACAGTAAAGGCCACATGAGAAGAAATATCCTACTCATGACCTCAAACTCATATCCATGATGCATGTGCTTATGAGATAGTAGTATTACCTTTTTTGATAAATTTTTACCATCTATTATGATCAAAAAAGACTGATTTATATATTCTTACAAAAATATTTGAATCTCTATCAAAGGTGAAGTGTGGATTACCTGAAATCCTTTAATTTCAAAATTTCCTAAAACCCTAGGAAGGGAAATGGTGTGGATAATGCTTTGAATAGGAAACTCCCGACCTATTCCATGAAGGAATAATCAGGAGAGTGGAATAAGATGGATCTCTTAACTCATATGCATTTGGGTGTCCTGGAAAATGAGGATGTGGTTGTTTTGGAATGTGTGTAGTTCACCTCCTCTCTTCTCGAGATGATTCTTCAGGAGCAACAACTTGATGATGAGTTTTGTAACATTAGGTACTCTCTTTATAGTGGGGATACCATCGGTGAGTGTTCATTCTATTCTAATGTAAATTCAATGTTTTCAAAACTAGTACATCGTGAGTTATCCTATGAGAAAATATGTGGTGGGGGATTTCTATAATTCACAGTGGGTGGTACACCCTAACACCGTGATAATGTTCTATGATATATGATAATGATTCTGGTGGCCAAGTATGAGATAGAACATCGATGATTTTGTTTCTTATTTTTATACTTTCCAACAAATAAATTTCAAGCACCAGAAACCTTTGGGGTTTCCTTTTCCCCTTCTTATGCTGACTTGGAAGTGGGACAAGATTTCTATGGATTTCATGGCGGGGTTTCCTCATACCCCATAAGGGAAGAATGAAATATGGGTAGTGATCAATCAGTGGATCAAATCAGTTCACTTTATACCCATTCATGATATGAATAATGTTGATGACTTGGGAAACCTATATATGAAAGATATTATTAGATTTCATGGAGTTCTATCTTCCATAGTTTTAGATAGGTATCTCAGGTTCACTTCTTATTTTTTGAGAGGCCTCCAAGAGGCATTGGGATCCCAAGTGAGGATGATCATGGCTCATTATCCAAATACAGATATCCATAGAGAACAAAATATATGGATCTTATAAGAAATTCTTTGAGCTTGTGTTTTTGACTTTGGTGGAGCTTGGGATAGCCACTTGGGACTAGTTGAGTTTTCCTATAATAAGAATTACCAATCATCCATCTGTATGGAACCCTTTAAGGAATTTTATGGACACTGATGTGAATATTTATTGTTTTGTTCATAGATTGGTAAATCTTCCTTGGTGGGAACTAGTTTTTTCCAGGAGATGACGGAAAATATTCAGTTGATTCATCAGAGAATAATGGCAGTGTAGAGCTGGTATAAATCTTATGTTGATCTTTAAAGATGATAATTAGAAGCAGATTGTAAAGATGTCTTACCACTTGGATTTTTCACCTAAGTTGATATTGATTTATAACGTGTTTCTTGTTTGATGTCTCATAAATTATCTCTCAATACCATATCATATTTTGAGCTAGTAAGACCTTGATGTGAAACTTGATTTGTCTGTGACTGAGTAATTAGTTTGGATTGTTGATCTTGAGACAAAGTTTCTTTATGGAAAGTCCATACCATTGGTTCATGTTTTATGGAATCATATTTCTGATTCACATGAGACATGGGGGTGTGTGGTAGTAATAAGAGAGTAGTGGCCTCATCTATTTGACATGGAGTCTTATTAACAGGATTTATGGAGGAAGAAAGAGTTTATAGAGGGGAGGTTATAACATTTCATTGTTGATTTTAGGTACTACTTACCCCTTATCTTTAATCACCTATTGTTTAGGTGCGGTTCTGAGTCTTTGAGGAGTTTTTTATTTTTCTTTGGTTTTTAATAGGGATTTGTATCATAGTGAGAGGGACTTCAGTGTAAAGAGGTTGGTTGTGGTGTAGACTATCCAACTCCAGTATATCTAGTTTTGATGGATCATCCTTTTTAGGCACATCTATGGTGTGGGGATCCATCTGCGACGTGGAGGCTCAAGTGACCAAGTTGGGGTTCCACTTCTATATTCAGCACAGTTGCGGTGTGGGCATGGTGGTTGTGGTGTAGAGGATCATGTGCATATTTTGATGCCACTGCCTTTTGGGGGTGGCTAAGATGTGGGGTGTGGTCTACACCGTAGCCTTGTAGCATCTAAATAGGATATGGGTGAGGTATGTGTTGTGGATTCAGGGGCCAGTTGGACTAGGGGTGGTTTTAGTGTGGTCTCCTCCATTGTAACAAGGTTTAACCCTTTTTAGCACTTCTTCACCATAGTCATGGTGGGATACGGCATGGTCTTGTATTTTTTTAGAATGTAAAATCATGGACCTACATTTATTATACCAACTTCATCTCATTCAACTCTCACTTGACCCTTTGGATTTTAGAGGCTCTAAAAATAGGATTTTTATCCCTTCAACCCCTTTTCTTCTCAGATTTAAGTTTTTATGGATGCGATTGATCTCCCTACGGTAAGTGTGTCTCTCCTTGTTTTGGAATCTTTCTTTCTTCTCATCTCTCCTTCCTTGATAGTGATGAATTCTCATGTTTTTAATGGATTGAATCCTTATTTTGAAGGATTTTGATTCTAGGGATTCCTCTCTGATCTTCCTTTCCTTTAGATCTACATCATTGTTTCACATTTTAGTTGATTGATTATTTGATCATGTGATTAAAGGTGGGAAGTTCCATATAGATTTCCCCTAAAATTGAAACTTTTATTTCTTTCTTGAATTGAAACATATTTCTAATTGTTCATAAATAATTAATTTTGATGATTTTGTGATTGATTTCAAAGTTATGGGATTTTTAAAGATAAAACTTATTTTCAAGGGCTTCAAAATTATGTTATGATTTTGAGAAAATATGTCTTGAAATGACTTGATGTTAATTCTTAGGGAAAATGTATTTAAATGAAAAAATATTTTGAAAGGAATGAATTTTATGAAAACCTTTATTTTGGTTTTGTAAATTGAAAAGGAATATTGAATTTGAATTTGGTCATTTGAACTATGAATAATGAATTGATTTGAAATGAATGAATTTCTCAAGATTGATTTATTTATTGTAGAACATGAGATCCTAAGTAGTTGGTGGGTGATTTGGAAAATCACGCTAGTACTTTGACTCCTTATAAATGTATTGATGATGCAACTATAACTAAACCAAGTTTAGCATGACTTCCCCCATATGGGGTATTGACTAATTTTATCCCAGTGGCATAAGCCTTAGGGAAGTATGAACACACTTCATCCATGTTAATTGACTAAGTAATGTGGGGATACTTGAGTGAGGAACTAACTAACCTCGGATCTTATGACCATGGTGCTTTTCTTTGTTTGATTTTATTATTACATGTTATGTGTTTATTCAATTTATTTATCATGTCCTTCCTATTTTTATGAAAAAATTTCATTTAAGACTATTTTAATATATCTTCCATCTACTTGATTTGAAATCATGTTTGAATGAAATATGAAATAGATTTTTCATGTCTTATCTTTAATTAAATTGAAGCATAAATGGTTTAATTTTTTAGTTAATTTCTTATGTTACATTTAGGGAAATCCTACTGGTCTATTTTTTTCTCACACCCTACTTTTTTCTTTGGGTGTTTATAGATTATGTTATTCCAAGTCCAGTAAAAGGGAAAGCACAACTTGGAGGTGTAAGATGCACTTGATTAATGGGACTCTGGAGTGTTTTTGGTGACCGATAGAGCTATGGTCCACTTGTTGCATGGGGTTTTATGAGACTTTGTCTTGATGTATGTGGTGTTGTTTTCTTTTGGATAATGCTTTGTTTTCTTTTGGATGATGCTTTGTTTTGGGTTTTCTAGCTTCCTGTGGTACTTTTCCCTTGAGGAGTATTTGGAATACTGATTTTTTGTTCATTCATCTTCTTCTATTATTTTTTATGGTTTTTTCTTGTGTAAAAAATGTTCCCTTTGTTTTTGTATTTGATTCTAGGTGTTAGTCTCCAACCTGTGGGGATCGGGAATTCCCTTAAGGATATGTTAGGGCCAGATCAGGTATCAGTATACTAGGGTATCCAAACTAATTTAGGAAAAATTTGTATCATAGGTGAGGTTATTCATCTTTACTTAATGATAAGATGTTGTCTAGGATGTCCTAGTAGATAGAAGGCAGTATTTTCGGGACTTAAGGGGTAGTTACAAGTGAGTGAGTGGCCAGCTCTCATTATAGAGAGCCTTAAGTCAACATGGGTGTTTGGGAAAAGTGTATTTAAGGAATAACTTGATCTGATTCTAGTCATTTCCCAATTTGATTTGAGTATTTTGAAATCCCAAAAATTTGAATTCTATTTGATGGAATTTATATTCTTGTATATATTGATTGATTGATGATCTAAGCATCATTTCTAATATTTTTATGTTATCTATTGATTTTGTGTAGT
Organism: Viscum album; assembly: GCA_963277665.1. NCBI lineage: Eukaryota > Viridiplantae > Streptophyta > Magnoliopsida > Santalales > Viscaceae > Viscum > Viscum album. The sequence continues at coordinate 1,775,453,844 of OY728152.1, forward strand.
ACTATTCCCCTGAGAAGATGTTTAAACAAACCTCATGAGGTAGATATCGATGAACCATAGCAAGTGAAGCCTCCAGTTGATCAGAACCTTGTTGAGATAGTGGTGTGTGCTATCCAAGCTCTAGGATAGGTACCTATAGCCATTCTCATTCAGGATCCATTAGTGGAACCATAAAGGGATGAATCTAGATATTGTGATCATGATTTTACTTAAAAGAAGTCACCATTTTGTCAAGGCTATAATGATCCTCAATCGGCGGAGGATTGGTTGAAAATTATTGAGATACTTTTGGTGTTTTTTGAAATTCCCAATTCGATAAAATTGAATTATGTTACCTTCAAGCTTGAAGAACCTGGAAGGGGGAGGTGGGATTTGATGGTTACAGTGAATAAACCTAAAGGATTGGAGTGGAAATACATTATCACTCTTTTCAAAAAACATTTCTATCCAGGGTTGATGATGTTGGAAAATTCTATGGAGTTACTTAACCTTTAGAAATGTGATAGGACCATAACTCAGTATACAAACCACTTTACTAAACTTGTTTAGTTTTCACCTAAGGTAGTGATGAATATGAAACTAAAGGCACAAATATTTGAGATTGGTCTTTGATCTGATATATGATCACATGTTTTCATGCTCAATCTCACTTATTATATAGATTTTCTAGATAGATCCTTCATGTCTAAGCTTAACCTGGCAGGTAAGTCTGGGTTGATGGGAGTTCCTCTTACTCCTAGTGGAAATTTTGTTGGTCCCTATAAAGGTAAGAGAAATTGTGATGATTCTTGTGGTGGATATTTATAGAAAGTGTCATCCATATATTCTTCATTATCTAGAAGAGTCCCATTTACTTGATTCCAATGTGCCAAGGTCGGTTATTTGAAATGAGTTTATACTGAGGCACCAAAGGTCTGTAGTTTTTGTTGTCACGCAGGTCACCAGTAAAAGTTATGTCATGTATTTTATGATTATTTTAGTGGCATGGGATCATAATAACCTAAAATTACTATGTTTTAATAAGATACTTCATAAACTAAGGGGTTATAGCCATAGGAATCCATAAAGAAGCTTCTTCAGGAAGTGGAAGACTCTCTAGAGGAAGTTGATGCAGGTCTAGAGACATTGAGAGGTACCATCACTAGATATTAATCTTTAGTAAATGATTTATTGTATATTGGAACATCTCATTCATTCATATAAACTTTTTTTTATTTTATGAACCTTCCTATATAGATTATGTCTTATGTTATAGATATTTCTATGCCCCGTGGAATGAAAAAAGAGAAGGGTATCCAATTCCCTTCTGATGCCTTCTCTTTGTAAGAGATTGAGATCACCAATAATTTTCTAGTTCTTAATGTAAAACCCTTACATTTCATTATCTATATGGATTGTATGATTTCCCATAAAGCCTTGATTAACTTTTATCTTTAGTGGGTCTCCTTAATTGTGCATGATGGGGTGTGTTTTATTTTCAAGGGAGAATGTGACCTAAGATTGAGTATAGATGGACCTCCTCTTTTGAAGTTGGTCAAGGAGATATCTATGGTTTCTTTGGACCAAGAGAAATAATCTTTGAGAGGTAATCTTCCTTTAGTGGTCATTGAGATTCCCGATGTTTTTTCATTGGAATTTTATGGTTTACCACCGGTAAGGGAAGTAGAGTTTATCATTGACTTGGTAGTAGGAACCCAACATATCTCTAATCCTTCTTACCGTATAGAACCAGCTGAACTGAAAGAGTTTAAGACTCAGTTAGATGACTTGTTTCATGATGGATTTATATTCCTAAGTGTGTCACCTTGGGTGGTGCTTGTTCTATGTTCAAAGAAATCTAATGGGACACTTCACATTTGTGTTGATTTCTAAAAACTCAACTGAGTTATGGTAAAGAATAAGTATCCATTTCCATAGATTGATGATATTTTTTACTAGTTAAAAGTGTAAAAGTGGTTCTCAATGATTGATCTTCAGTCTAGTTACCACAAGTTGAGAATTAAAGAATCTGATATCCCAAAGACTACCTTCAGAAGTAAGTATTTCCATTTTGAGTACCTTGTGATGCCTTCTGGTCTAACTAATGCTCCTCTATTTTTTATGTAGTTATTAAATAGAATATTCCCATAGTACCTCAACTCATTCGTGGTATTATTTTTAGATAACACCTTATTCTACTCTAGGACTGAGAAAGACCATGTGCGTCATATAAGAGTGGTTCTAAAAATTTTGAGAGATCACTGACATTATGTCAAGCAATCAAAATGTATTTTATATATTTTGGAATTAAATTACTTGGAACATGTGGTCTCATAACATTCTATTCCATCTGATCCTAAGAAGGTGAATATCTCCATGACCTAGGAACAACCATGAAATTTTTTTGAGATTCGGAGCTTCTTGGTCTTAGTGGGGTATTACCATTAGATTTTCAAATATTTCTCAAAGTTGGATTCTCTGATGACTGCTCTCACTTAAAAGGGAGTGAAGTACCTATGTGAACTAAAATTTTAGAATTATTTTGATTATTTGAAATTTATTTTGGATTTTTTGCTGGTGTTGACTCTTCTGGAGGCTGGGCGGTCTATGTGGTCTTTTTTTATGCATCAGGCTCGGGTTTGGGATGCATTCTCATACAGGGTGATCATGTGGTGGCCTATGGTTCAGGATTGCTTAGGAAACATGAGAAGACCTATCCAGATCACGACCTATAAATCACAACCATGATTCGTGTTCTTAAGAGTTAGTGGTATTACCTTTTCATATAAAGTTTTACCATCTATTCTGATCATAAAAGCTTAAGTTATATCTTCATGGAAAAATATTCTCATCTCCATCAGAGGAGATGTGTGGAGTGCCTTTATTCCTTTGATTTCTACATTTCCTACACCCATGGGAAGGGGAATGTTGTGGCTGATAATTTGAGTAGGAAAATTTTGACCCAAGTTATGAAAGAATCATTAGAAGAGTGAAATTTGATGGCTCTCTTTGCTCGTATGCATTTTGGGGTTCCTAGAAAATGAGGCTAAGGTTATTTTGGAAAGTGTGCAGCTAAACTCCTCTCTTATTGAGATGATTCTTCAAGAGTATCAGCTTGATGATGAGTTTTGTAACATTAGATACTCTCTTTATGGTGGGGATATTATTAGTGAGTGTTTGTTCTCATTTAAGGGAATCCTATGTTTTTGAATATAGTATGTCACACCTTCTCTTGTAAGAAAATATGTGGTGGGGGATTTTCATAATTCCCAGTGGGTGGTATACCCTGGCACTACAAAAATTCTCTATAATATGTGTTGATGATTCTGGTGTGCATGTGTGAGATGGGACATCACTGATTTTGTTTCTCATTGTTAATCCTTCCAACAGGTTAAGGTCAAGCACCAAAAACCATTGGTTTTCTTTAGTCCCTTCCTATGCTGACTTGGAAGTGGGGTGACATTTCTATGGATTTCATGGTTGGGTTGCCTCTCACCCTATGGGGAATAATTCAATATGGGTAGTGATCAATCGGTTAACTAGATAATATCACTTTATACCCATTCATGATATGAGAAAAGTTGGTGAATTGGAAAACCTATACGTATAAGATATTATTATATTACATGGAGTTCCATTTTTCATAGTTTATGGAAGGGATCCCCAATTCACTTCTCATTTTTTGCGAGGCCTCCAGGAGTCATTGTGGTCCTAGGTTAGGTTGATCATAGCTTATCATCCATATGAATATAGATAGACAAAATGAACTTTACAGATCTAGGAAGACAAGCTTCATGCTTTCATTCTCAACTTTGGTGGAGCTTAGGATAGTCACTTGGGATAAGTTGAGTTTTCCTATAAAAAAATGTTATCATTCATCCATCCGTATCGAACCCTTTGAGGCCTTGTATGGTATCTTTTGTAAATATCCGTTATGTTGGCCAAATATTGGTGAATATTTCTTGGTGGGACCCATTTTGGTCCAAGAGATGACGATGAAGATTCAGTTGATTCGTCAAAGATTGGTGACAGTGCAGATATAGTATAAATCAAATGTTTTTCATCATAGATTCCCATTAGAGTTCTTAGTTGGGGACTGTGTTTTTTTTAGATTTTCACCTCGGTTGGGTTACTGATGGCTTAGAAAATAGGGAATGCTTACACTGAGATATTTGGGATCATTTTATCTTGTTGAGAAAATTTTCAAGGAGTCTTACCACTTGTATTTCCCACCAAAATTGACATTGATTAATTACGTGTTTCACATGTCATTTATCAGAAAGTATCTCTCTGGACCATCTCATGTTTTGAGCTAAGAGGACCGTGATGTGAAACCTGATTTTTCTACGACTAAGCAACCAATTTGGATTGTTGATTTTGAGATGAAGGTTCTTCATGGAAAGTCCATACCTTTAGTTTTGGTATTATGGTAGCACGGTTCTGATTCGCATGAGACATGGGAGTGTGATGCACTGATGAAAGAGAATTGGACTCATCTTTTTTACATGGATTCTTCTTGAAAGGATTTTTTATGGCATAAAGAGTTTGTGGTGGGGAGGATAAAACATCATGTTATCACTTTTAGGTACTACTTACCCCTTTTCTTTTATCACCTATTGTTTGGGTACGGTTCTGAGTATTTATGGGGTTTTTGGATTTTTTTTATGGGTTTTCTACTATGAATTTCTCCATAGTGAGAGGGGTTGTAAAGTGGAGATGGTGATTGTGGCATGGACTATCCAGTTGTGGCATAGCTAGTTTTGATGGATTTTCATTTTTAGGAACAGTTTCATCATGGAGATCCAACTTCAATGTGGAGGCTTGAGTGACCAAGTTGGGGTGCTTCTTCCATATTTGGAATAGCTATGGCATGGGTAAGGTGGTTTTGAAGTAGAGTCTCAGGGTGTGTTTTTTATGCCTCTTCCTTTTTTAGGGTAGCTGGGGTGTGTTGTGTGGGATATGTCGTAGCCTTGCACAGAGTAAATAGGATCTAAGAAAGGCCTATGTTGTGGATTCAAGAGCTAGTTGGACCGGGGGTGGTTGTGGCATAGTATACTCCATTGCACTATGGTCTAACCATTTTTAGCACTTTTAATCCATGGTCATGGGGGGATACAGTGTGGTCTTGTATTTTTCAAGACTATAAAATCCTGAAACCCCATTTATTAATCCAACTTCCTACCATTCAACTCACACTCATCCATTTGTATTTTATAGGATCTCAAGAGAGTATTTTTACCCCTTCAACCCCTTTTCCTCTTAGATTGAAGTGTTGGTGGATTCTATTGATCTCCCTCTAATAAGTGTATCTCTCCTTGTTTTTGAATCCTTCTTTATTTTCCTCTATCCTTCCTTTATATTGATGAATCCTCATGTTTTTTATGGATTGAATCCTTGTTTTGATGGAATGTGATTCTAGGGATTCCTCTTTGATCTTACTCACCATAAGATCTTCATTGGCGCTTCCCATTTTGGGATATTGATCGCTTGATCATGTGATTAAAGTTAGGTGGTTATGTCAAGCTTTTCCCTATAATTGAACCCTTAATTTCTTGCTTGAATTGAAATATATTTTCAATTATTCTTAAACCTTGAATTTTGATGATTTGATGATTGATTTCAAAGTCATGGGATTTGTGAATATAAAACCTATTTTCAAGGGATTTGAAAATATGTTATGATTTTGATAAAATATGGCTCAAAATGATTTGATGTTAATTCTTGGGGAAATTTATTTAAATTAAAGATGATTTTTAAAGGAATGAATTTTACAGAACCCACTTTTGGGGTTTTAGAAACTGATATGGCATGTTGAATTTGAAATTGGGCATTTGAACTGTGAATGAAGAATTAATTTGAAATGAATGATTTTTTCCATGTTTGATTGATTTATTGAAGCACATGAGAGCCTGAGTAGTTAGTGGGTGATTAAGACAAGAACACTAGGACTTTGACTCCCTAGAATTGGATTGAAGATGATAGATCTAACTAAACCAAGTTTGGCATGATTTTCCCCTGATGGGGTGTTGATTGATTTTATCCCAATGGCATGATCCATAGGGATGAGTGCACACACTTGATCCATGTTGATTGAATTTGTGTGAGGATCCTATATCTAGGAACTAACTAACCTCAGATCTTATTATCATGGTGTTTTTATTTGTGTGATTTGATTATTACATGTCAAGTGTTTATTGAACTACTTTATCATGTCCTTTCAGTTTTTATGAAAAATGTTCATTTATGCCTTTTTTGATATATCTATCATATACTTGATTTGAAATTATGTTTGACTAAAATGTAAAACTAATTTTCCATGTCTTACATTTATTTAAATTAAAGCATAAGTGGTTTAATTGTTATAAAATTTCTTATGGAACATTTTTTGAAATCCTACTGGGATATTTTTTTATGCCCTACCATTGTATTCGGGTGTTTATAGATTATGTTATGTTAGGTCCAAGAAAACAGAAAGCGCCAATTAGTGGTGGTAGGTGCACTTGATTTGTGGGACTCTAGAGTGATGGAGGTGACTGGCAGTGCTATGGTCCACTTGTTTCATGGGGTTATGTGAGACTTCTTCTTAATGGATGTGGGGTCATTTTCTTTTGGATGATGCTCAGTTTTGAGTTTTCTATCTTCTTGTGATACTATTCTACTTGAGGAGTGTTTAGAATACCTATTGTGTATTGATTCATCTTTCACTATTCTTTGTTGATGGTTTTTTCTTGTGGAAAAATTATTCCCTTTGTGTTTTATTTGATGTCAGGTGCTAGTCATCAATCCGTGGGGATTGGGAAAACCCTTTGGGTTATGTTAGGGTCATCTCAGTATCAATGCACCAAGGTATCCAAGCTGATTCATGAAAAAAGCGGTGTAAGGTATTATATTTATCAATATGGTTCATATTATGTTACTATACTTAGATGTGTTGTTTGGTGAACATGTCTTGGTAAGGATAGGTTTTTTTAGTTGACTCACTTAGGTGTTTTTGGTTTTTCTATTTTCTCATGAGTGAATTAGTATGCTCTTTTCAAATGTGCACAAGAGACTTTGGGTATGATCCTACTGAGTATGCATGTTATGCTCACCCCATAGATATAAAAACTAATTTTTAGGTTTTAAAGAGGACTATATAGACCAAGATAGACATTCCTAGCCCAAACTTTGGAATTTTTTCCAATTTGTTACCTTATGATTTCATTGCGTATTTATTTAGAGACTTTTTATTTTTTTACTTTTCACATGCATTGTGGGATGGTTTGTTTTCCTTTCATTTATATTATTATCATGGATTTTCTTGGAGGTTCATATCCTATCTCCATACCCTATATTATTATAGAGGGTGATGCCTTCTATATGTGATATTTTTATACCTCGGGTGCTAGTCACTAACTAGGGGCTTATTGAAGGTGGGACTCCGACTCATTATCTCTCTTCATTTTCAGCCAGAGAGGGGTACCTTTGGAGGGAGAGGTTGTGAAAAAGTGGTATCAGAGGTTTGGTTGGGAGATAGGATGGGTTTTGGAGTTAGGCATGGTGTGGATTGCATGGGTTGGTAGGGAAATGATTCCAAATGACCTTGGTGCATGAGTTAGGCTGGGAATACCAGCTAGGACATGGGATTTTAGGGTCCCTCATGATCTGATGTAAGGACTCTAGGCCTACCAAATGACCAAGTGAGGTGGTTCTACTTACAAGGTAGAGACCTAGGAAAGGTACATGCATCATGATTGTTTGTGTTCTTATCTGAATCGGGTGGCCTTAGGGAGTTAAAAAGAATTAATTTAATAAACCTTAATAAAAATTACATACTATCAGGCTTGGGAAGTCTTTTTTTCCTTTTAGCTATGGATCCTGTATGTTTTACATGTGTGGTTTAGGTTAGTGAGTTTTAGTATGCTAATTGAGTTGACCATCAGAGAGTCAACTCGGTTGAGTAGAATGATCAGTGATAGAAGATGTTGTGTACCTTTTAGTGGAAAGCTTTGTTAAAGTGTGAGGGAAGCGTCTCTGATCTAGAGATAGAGTTCTAGTTGGAGGAGATCGAGTTTTCTTTTGGTTTTATTTTGTCCCAGATAGAGTACTGGATCCCACTAGCAGTCAGTTGAATGAGGGATGCATCATGTCAATGGTGGAAGTCATGCATTGGGGAGCGAAAGAAGGTAGATGTTTCATTGGTAGAATGACTTAAGGATTTATGACCAAGGTTCCTATCATTGACCATGAAGGTAGTAGAGAGGCGGTAACTGCTCTCTCTTCAGTAGGGAAGTATGAATTTGTAAGACCTTTGGATCAAGTTCAAGGATCTTTTATGTTTTTTCCCTAACCTCTTTCCTAATGAGGAGTCATATGAATGGAATCTTAAGAAGGAAATATTACCTTATATCTAGTATGTAGTTACCCATTTTATGTTGCTAACGTACTTGGAGGTTCAGAAGAAGGTAGAGCTGATAGAGTGTATGCACTCACAAGGAGGGTTACCATGAGAGGTGAACCAGTAGGGTTCCTCGAGGAGTTGATTTTCTAGTGGAAGATCACAGGAGTCGGTTCCTTTGAGGTTCCAACCAGTGAGGATTCAACCTTAACAACTTTCTTTCCAGCCTTCAAGGGTTAGTGGCTTCTGTGATTTTCTTGGGGGCCTTGGTCGAGTATTCTTTGTCATTGGGGGTCATGGTGATCACTAACAACAGTGCCAAGTGGTTCTTAAAACTCAGTGGAGTGGTGGTGGTCGGGTTCAGTGTTAGCCTCAACAGTAACCATCAGTGAGTCCATTTTAGTAGCAATGGAAGTTAGCCTATACTATATCGATAAGAGATGGAATGGGCAAGGGATGACCTCAAAATGTTCCCCATCTTCAAGGACCTCAACCTAACCATATCTATAAAGGTGTTCATCAACAGTGAGGTAAGGGATTCAGGCATAGGCGGTCTCATTCCATGGAGGTGTCAGTGTCATAGGGGCCATAAATCATCATAGGTACGATCATCTTGACATATAATCTTGGTTTTAATTTTTTATTTAGGAGCTCCATACTCCTTTATTGCACCCACATTAGTCCATGCTTTGGTATTGGACATAAAGAGGCTTCACGTTCCCCTGGTGTTGACTAAACAAGCTAAAATACATACTAGCTTGTTTGATGTGTTCCAAGGGTGTAGACTGATGATGAGGTAGTATCAATCATGTGGGTATCTTTTCTTACAATAGATATAGTCATATTATGTCATCCTCAACATCGATTGGTTGTATTCCATGCATGGGGATATCGATTTATTCTAGAGGAACTTTTTATTATCAGATGTGGATTGGCAAAATACAATTTTCATCAGAGAGTGGGGTTTTCAGTTGGATAGTAGAAATATGGAGCCCCTTATTTCCTTGATGGATGATTTTCCATTGGAATTAGTACGTGTTAAGATAGTGGAGGCCCTCAGATTCATTGATGAATTTTTTATTTTTTTCCCTGATGAGGTTGTGACTCTACCCCCTTCACGTGATATTGAGTTTAGGATAGATTTACAGCCATGTGCTTCTTTGATTACGATGGATCCTTATCAGATGGTACCCTATGAGTTGGTTTAATAGTACATTTAGATAGATGATCTAATGTAAAAGGGCTTCATCTAGCCTGGTTGTCATCGTGGGGTGCTTCAGTATTATTCACTAAGAAGGCGGATGGTATTCTAGGGTTGTATATAGAATACTGGAGGTTGAATCAAGTTATGATCAAGAATCACTACCCTCTTCCAAATATCAACAATCTTTTTTACCAGTTGAGAGGAGATAGTTGGTTCTCTAAGATCAATATATGGTTTAGATATCACCAGTCAAGGGTGAAGGAGGAAGATATCCTAAATACTGGCTTCCGGTGTAGGTATGGACACTTTGAGTTTATGGTCATGTCATTCTATGTCACAAACGCACTAGTTATGTTCATGGGACTTATGAACTCTATGCTTCATGAGTTCCTATACCAGTTTATGTCCGTGTTCATTAATGAAATATTAATCTAATCAAGTTCATAAGAGTATCATTTCAATTATTTTGGGGCTATCTTGCAGGTCCTTCGATACCACCAGCTCTATGGAAAGTTGTTCAAGTGCATGTTTTAGACTCGAGAGGTGTATTTCCATGGGAATGTGGTGTCCCGTCAAGGTGTGGTTGTGGACCCGTCAAAGGTCTAGGTAGTTTTTTCTTGATCATAACCCAAGAATGTGGTATAGGTTCACAATTTCCTCGATCTTGTGGGCTATTATTGGAGGTTTATTCCCAGTTTTTCATGGATTGAGCCCCCATTGATAGCTTTGACCAGGAAGGACCAGGCTTTCACCTGGACTGATCAATGTTAGGAAATGTTTGACTACCTAAAGGAGAGATTGATCAGTGCACTAGTGCTCTAGTTTCCATAGGAAGGGGTGATGTTTGGGGTTTTTATGTGAAAATTCCCGTCTAGGCTTGGGATGCATCAAGTTATAGCAGAATGTGGTGATCTCTTATGGGTATGAGAAGTTATGTCCCCATGAGTGTAATTATTCTGCCCATGATATTGAGCTAGATATGGTTGTGTTTGTGATGAACATATGGTGACATTACCTCATCAGAGAATTCTTTTAGTATTTACCAATTACATGAGTTTGAGGTATATCTTCTCTCAGTGTGACCTAAATCTATGACTAAAAAATTGGATAGAGTTTCTCTAGGACTATGAATTTGAAATCACATACACCTCAAGAAAAGGTAATGTCATGGCTAATGCACTAAGCTAGAAACCATGAAAGGTTGAAGTTCAAGAATCTGGAGATGCTTCAAGGGAGATGGAGGAGTTGGCAGCCCTACACCTGGATGTAAGGGTGGTTGATGGTGGAGGTTGTTTCATATGAAAATTTAGTCTTCTCTAATGCAATAGGTGGAATAATCTCAGTGGAAAAACACAGTGGTGGAGGAGATATTTGATTGTGTTGTCCGTGGTGATTCCCTAAAGGGATGGTCAAAGGATTTTTTGAACATGATGTTATTTTATGTGAGGTTTTTCATTCTAGCGGTGTTTTGGCCTTTAAGGGATTCCATGGCTTGTGAAACAGCTTGGCAATCCATTTTAGAGGGAATTTTGGCTTGGGTATGCTCCTTTGTGAAATGGGGTGAGGGGTCACGCCCTAAGAAAGGTGTGGTGTTGGGTGTGTTGGCCTAGTGGTCTTCTTGTGTGCCAATGGAAGACTTGAAACTCCTAATGAGGGCATGGCACTAGGTGTGGTGCTTTGTAGGAGCCCCGGTCCAAAACAGGCAGAAGAGGACTCGTCGTGCGGTAGTCTTGGATGTGGTGAGGGTAAAACAGCTAGCTTTTTAGCACTAGGGTGTGTCATTTGACTGTTCTAGAAGAATAAATAACCACCATGGCTTTAACCACATCTTTTTCAAGGTTGTGGTGGAAATCAAATATCATTTTTTAAGAGATAAGAAAAATAAGATCTCATGTGAGGGCTTCAAATCACACATTGACCAGGCCCATCAGGGCATTTTGATTGTTCACAACATTGTGATAGAGTCCAGTGGACCTTATTTATAATTAATAGTTTTAATATCCCCTTTACTTTGAGTTTCAAAACTTGGCTCGACACTTGGTTGACCCCTGCTCACCCTTCCTTTCTCCAGTCTCCTCTTTTGGTGCCTTGAACCCCTTGGTTTTTTTGAATTATTCAAATTTTTTCCTTTGAATTGAGGTCCCCCCCCCCTCATTATTCTATCCTCCCTTTCTATTCTTTCCAGATATCATTGTGGTGAAATTTCTCCTCTATTTTGGCATCTTTTGATGATGGCTTATTGTGCATAGGGATCCGATGGTGTTTCCTTTGAGATTGGTGGTGATCAATCCTTGGTTTGTGTGCGTTTCTCTAAAAAGCTTCAATCGAGGCAGGGGTCCTTTATCTTTCCTCCTTTGGTTGTACATGTGGGAGGATCATACTTTTGGTTTCGTTTGGGGAGATGGTATACACCATCTTAATGAAGATAATTAATTGGTTTAATTGAAATTGAAGGGGAAAGGAGAAATCATATGAGGTTTACTTTCTCTTATGTTTCCACCAATATGGTTGAGCATGATAGTTATCATTTTTCCAACTTTTTCCTATGTGATAGTTTGTTATGTTTTTGTGCCTTTTGAAATTGATGAAATTTTTTGTGGCTCTTGATTTCGATTCACCACACATGAAAACATCTAAGAATATATATACGGATAAAAAATGGATGCCCATGGAATCTCAAATTTTTTGAGAATTTCCTTGAAAATATTGATTTAATTTAATGAAATCCTCTTGGTTAATCTGAAATAAGATATATGAAAACTGGTTTTTATGTGCGGTGGTTGTGTTGTGAGGTGTTTGTGTGATGTTTGTGTTGTGAGGAGGTTGTGATGGTATATAGTTGTGGTGTGCGGTTTCATGTGATGTTATTGTGATGAGATGTGGTGGTTGAGACATGGGGATTGTTTATATAAGGAAGGTGGGATTTTTATTCTTGTGTTGTGTAGTGTTGTGCTACTTGACCAATAGTGATGGAATGTTAGTGAAACAATTGAAATGGTATGGGTTTGATGGATAATGAACTCTTGAATTAAAATGGGAAGTATGGATAAATGATTTTTTTTCTAATATAAAATTAATGGGATTGATAAATAATGGTGGTTGGTAATTGGAAAATATGGAAACAGGTTCACTTAAAAGGGAAAGAAAGAATGTTGTTTGTGGTTCATGGATTTATTGTGTGGTGTGATGCATTCATAGGTGGTGGTGGTAGTAGCATAGGTTGTGCGGCCTTGGGATGATGTCATGAGTTGGTATGTTACTCTTGTTATAAACCCATAGTTTGAGCTTGTATGTGTCACTATTATATGTTGTATTTTGATTTTTATTTTTATACACACCCCACTCACAATGAGCACTATGTGTTGACACCCTTTTTTTGGGGGGGGGGGGTTCTTTCCCAACATTCAAGATAGCGAGGACAGATGGATGGCTTCCCCCTCTTCCCAACTCTCTCTTCGAGTTGTGGTTCTTATACACAAGCTATGATGGAAAAGATTCAAAAGTGCACTAAAGGTATTGATTGATGAGATTGATGAGGTGGTTCTTGGTGGGGGACATGCATGGTGGGAGGAGGGCACGGGGTTGATTTCTTTCATGTTCATGATACCCTGATAACTCAGTTATAGAAGTGCTTATGAGAGAGGGTGGATGAGATGACCAGTTGCACACAATATGCTTGGTATGATGTGGTTTATCTAGTGTCTTCAGGTGGGATGTGATGGTCAGTTGCACGTGGGGTTCTTGGCATGATGCAGTTTCCCAGGTGTCTTCGGGAAGGATTCTTCAGAAGGTATGGGAGCTCTTTATATATGATGTTGGGGAATGAGAGTATAAAATCAGTGGGAAAGCAGTGTAGGGTACCTTTTCTTGATATGCATCGTATTATGTTACTATACTTGGATGCATTATTTGGTGAGTGTGTCTTTGTAAGGATGGGTTTGGTTAGTTAACTTGCTTAGGTGTTGTTGGTTCTGATGTTTTCTCATGTGTGCATTAGTATGTTTTTTTCACATGTTCATGATAGAGTTTGGGTATGATCCTACTGAGAATAAGGGTTATGCTCACCCCATGTATATACAAATTGTTTTTTAGGTTTCTAAGAGGACTATGGGGACAGAGCTATACATTACTAGCCCAGACATTGGAGTTATTGTTGAGTCTTTTCCTTAGGATTTCTTTTGGGTATTTATTTAGAGAATCTTTGTATTTGTTTAATTTACACATACATTGTGGGATGGTTTGGTTTCCGTTCTTTTATATTATTATCATGGATTTTCTTGGTGTTTAATATCCTATATTATTATGGAGGGTAATGTATTCTATACATGATATTTTTATAATCTTGGTGATAGTCACTAACCCGGGACCTACTAAAGGTGGGACATGTGGTTCATTATCTATCTTCCTTCATTATTAGCCCAGGAGGGGTACCTTCAAAGGGAGGGGGTCATGACATCAATTTCATCTTAATTCTAACACCGGATATGTATAAACTATAATCAGCCTTTAAATTGAATCTCACAAACTAATATAAGTAAAATTCAAGGTATAATAAAACTAAATCAATTATCATACCTAGAATGTAACTCCTTAAATGCATGTCTAACAATTTATAAAAGCAGTTTAACACTTTAAAAAAAAGCATACATTATGATAAATCATGTTTTTATTAAATATTTTGTTAATAATAATTGATATAATTTCCTCACGTTGAGATTTATTTGAAGATTTAATATAAATTTTTAATCTGAGCTTGAATTTTTGAATTTCATGAAAATTTTGTTTTTACCCTTTTAAGTTCACACTAGTGTTTTTATCATAACTTTTTATGTGGGATGAATTGTTACTTGGAAATTTTTAGAAGTATTCTAAACTAATTAGACTGCATTTTTCATTTAGACCATTCTAGATGGATCTCAAGTTTAATGTGAGAAAATTTTCTATGAATTCAAAGCTGAGTTGGATTTGATAGATTATAACTTACCTCAATATTTCAGTCATAACTCTTTCATCCATAATTATATTGGGATGAAATTTTGACAATTGTTAAATGACTCAATTTCATGCTTTTCTTTCAACTGGTGTAACAATTTTTTCATGTCGAATCTATATCAAAAACACCACTCAAGGTGGATTAAATTTTAGAGATAGAAATACACATATACCCTTGTTGAAAATTTCAAACCCTAGCACTTACCTACTCTATTTATTTGATTTTTTGACACTTGGTAGGGTTATTAATGGATTTAGAAGGGGTTTTCAGAAGAAATTGGTTCATTTCTACCTCTCTAACCATTTGGAATAAGGCATATAGAAAAGATTTATTCTAAGAAGGCTTACATCCTCTACTTCTACTTTTTGTTTCTTTTCTTTTGTTTTTTTAATCTCTCTTTCTCTTTAATTAAATTTCATTGTTTTTCTCCCAACCTCATTTTATTTTGATTCATGGTGTTGGAATCTAAGAGTTGAGATGAGATTGGGTTATACCCTTTCAAACCTTTTCTTATACAAATCACCTCCATGATGACAATTCCACTCATGGAAGACTAGTTCCCATTTATAGTCGATCTAAGTTTTAATTTCTAAGGAACTTAATCGATTAACACTTTGACTGTGTGGTCGGGCTCCTTTGAATCATGAGAATGAAAATTTAATCGTCAAATATAATCAACTTGGGATAGAATTATAGGGTTCAAATCAAAACACTAGAATCAAATAATTTTCATTTTTAGGGTGAGGATGCATCCTTAATTGGCCACTAACCATAAGTTGGATTTTGGGCCATAATCAAGGTAGGGTTCTGCAATTGGAAGTCCCAAAGTTAACCTAGGGTTCATTTCTTCCAATCTTTGTGTTTGTGTTAATTTTCATATGGTTCAGGGGTCCACAAGATTAAGGGATCGCAATTAAATGGATCTAAACATAATGGAAAATGATGAATGAATAATTAAGGGGTAGATTATATTGATTACGTCTTGTCATTTTGGTGTTTTTTTATGACATTATTTTCTTATTTCCTTTTATTACAAAATCACCCATTAAAACCCCTCATTTCCAATTTATTTTCATAAAATATAAAATACTAATTATATAATATATTAAATTGTAATATTGAGTGCGTAACGTCCTGTTTCTAGGTGCCACCCAGAGGCACCCCATACCCGATTGGTCACATGGCCTCAAGCGCATTTCCCCAAATGCCAGAGGATTCCAACTAGTAGTGAGGGTATTGGTTGTGATATTGGGGAAACTATACCCTCACTGGAAAAGTAACACAGCGGAAGTAAAACAGATAAAAATAGAAAAAGCAGTAATAATACCATACAAAAGTAAACAGCAGGAGACTGGAATAAATAAATTGGAGCACATATATATATGATGCATGATACATATGTCTAGGAAAGCAGCCAAACAAGTCACAATTATGGAATACATTAATAAACCAAAGTACAAGAAAAAAAGTAAACTCCCCAGTATCGCAAGCCTTAGCTTGGTCCCACGCTCTCAAACTCCACAACAATCAAGTACCTGAAGTAGAAGGGAGCTTTCCCTTATCTAGACTCGCAATAATATAATCTGTTTGGGCCCAAAAGCATGACCCAAACAGGGTGTGAGACGAATCCCAGAATCCAACCACCCAAAGATTTGTGCCTAACAGTTAGTTAATATATATATGACAAACAATAAACAAAAGTAGTAGTAAACAAGAAAGTACTCAAAAGTAAACAATCATACAGTTTCAATTGCATTCATTTTCACATATCAAGTAAGGAGCTAAACACAATAGGTAACCCTCTGGGAATTACTCACAGCCTAACCCCTCTGGTTCAACCAAAACAAACACAAGAAACCCTCTGGGAAGTACTCACAATCTAACCCCTTCTGGTTCAGCTTTAGCAAAGACTCTTTAAGGAAGCACACACCGTCAATTCCCCATGTGGTCTCATATCGGTAACTATAGATACTCTGGGGAAGCAATCAACATCCAATTACCCTTGCGGTCTCATAAGAAGGAACTACAGAAATTCTGAGGGAGCACTCACGCCCATCCCCCCTATGGTCTCTCAACGTGAAAAGTAAGTAGACACTCTGGAGAAGCCCTCAACGTCCATTCTCCCTATGGTCTACTACACCAGGTTCCCACAGCCCTGTGTAAGTCAATCATGCACAAATGATATATGGTAGCCAAATTAAACCTCAAGAACTACTTGTCTAAATAGTCTATAGCATATTATATAAAATCACTTCATCCTACAATACTAGGAATGGAAAGTAAAGCAGTAGCCTAACAGGCAAAGCTAGACCAAACGGTCAAAACAAGCAAACATGGGAAAAACATCCATAGCTTGGCAAAGATAACCCTATTCACAAACAATTAACCTCTATCCAAACAAAAAAGGAATAGCAGGTAATAAAAGGGCTAAAAACCATAAACACGTAATACCCTGAATAAGGGTATTGGGAACTTTTGCACATATAACTCAAGGACTAACTACAGAAAGGCACAAACCACCTGCTTCGATGTTGTATGGACGATATTCATGAACCTCAGGCCTTGAATTTCCCTAGAACGTTGTAGATCTACAAAAATGTTAAAAACATTCAACCGATGATATCTCACGAAAGAGGAGAAATCAGGAAACGAGGATCTAGAAGAAGGAAGAGCTTACCGTGGAAATTCCAACGCAATCGACGGTAGTCGATTCATAGAACGGACATCGAGTCAAGGGATCGAAGAAGATACGCGGTCGTACGGACGCTCCTGGACGAGATAGTTCGAGAAGAAGATGGTTATGTCCATTAGACGTGATCCCGGTCCGTTTAATGAAATAAAAAGAAAGTACACGGTGTGTTCTTCAAGGGTATGTGGCATGTACTTGCTTTAACCGGCCTCCACTTTAGGAGGTCTCCAGGTCACCCCACATGGTCATGTGCTCTGCCATTACATGGCCAGCACATGGCTACCCGCAGCAACTGAGTACATGGCATGTACTCATAAGTACACGGCGTATACTCCTGAAATTTCCAGAACTCCTCTTTTTCTCAACCAGAAATGAAATACATACTTGAAAAGAAGATCCGGGTTCTTACAAACTTCCCCCCTTAAAGAAATTTGTCCCCAAATTTCCCTAGCAAGGCGGCATAGAAGAAGAATCCTCAAACAGCTCTGGTCACTGTGATTGTACATCGGCTTCCCTCTCTTAGGTCTTGTCCTACACTCGCTCGTGCTACCATAGCACTCGTACTAGAGGAACAGACCAGCCATGGAGAACCCTCGTACTTCGATCAACAATCTGAATAGGATGCTCCTCGAATTAGGCGTCCACCTCCAACTCAACCTCCTTGGGTTGGAAAACATGAGATGGGTCTGAGAAGTAACGTCGGAGCTGAGAAACGTGGAAGACATCATGCATAGCCTGGTACCTCTGAGGTAATTGCAACTGATAGGCAACCGGCTCAACTCTCTCCAACACCTCAAACAGCCCGACGTACCTCGGTGAAAGCTTACCCTATCTCTTAATACTCTTGTGTCCCAACCTTGGTGTGACACGTAGGAAAAACTGATCTCCGACCTTGAAATCCAGAGGTCGTCTCTGTCGATCAGCATAAGAATTCTGTCTTAACTGTGCAGTAGTAATCCTCTTTTGAATCAACTCTATCTACTTTGTGGTCTATTGGAAAAGACATGGTCATAGCATAGCTGCCTCTCCTACCTCCAGCCAGCATAAAGGTGATAGGCATGACCTACCGTACAAGGCCTCATAAGGTGTCATATGAATTGTTGCTTGAAAATAATTATTGTAGGAAAACTCCACAAGAGGTGTGTATTTCTCCCAAGAACCTCCAAAATTGAGGACGCATGCTCTCAGCATGTCCTCCAGCACCTGAATCGTATGCTCGGACTGGCCATCTGTCTAGGGATGGTAAGCTGTACTCAAAAGTACATGTGTACCCAAAGCCTTATGTAAACCCTACCAGACCTGAGAAGTAAAACGTGCATCCTTGATGGTCGCTGATGCTCCGCCTTCACCTACTGATAGGTGGAACACCTCTTAACAAAACCACCAATAGCTCCATTCATACCTGACCACTAATACTGACAGTGCAGATCTCGATACATCTTGGTGACAACTGGATGAACTGCCCAAACTGAGGAATGAAATTCCCACATCAGTTCCTCGTGCATGTCTGCTGACACCCATACACGCCCCTGGAAATGCAAGATCTCATCCATGCCTACGGTCCATCCTAGAATAGGGTCCTCTCTTGTCATACTCTCCTGTAGGACTAGGCCTTCAGAATCTGATAGCTACCTCATTCAGACTCAATCAAGTAGATTAGAGGTAATGGCTACAAAAAAAAGGAAAGTCTACCCCTATCTGTCGTGCACCTCCAAATGCATCTCAGATAACAGATCTATAAGCTTCCACTCACTGCTGGACTCCTAAACTGCATGTATCTAAGTCATCCTACTCAACGCATCAGCCATAGTGATGCCTTTCCCAAGTGTATACGCAACCTCAAAGTCAAAAGACCGAAGGTACTCAACCCACCTTCTCTGTCTCAAATTCAGGTCACACTGAGTGAAGATATACTTGAGACTTTTTTGGTCGGTGAAAACCACAAAATGATCTCATAAAATATAGTGTCTCCAACAGCATAAATCATGGACAACCGCAGCCAACTCGAGATTGTTCATCGGGTAATTTCTCTCATGTGGCCTCAACTACTGAGACCCATACGCAATGAATCCTTCCCCCTACATAAGCAAAACCCCCAGCCCAATACCTGAAGCATCACAATAAATAGTATAGATCTTGCCCAGCTCTAGCAATACTAGTATTGGTGCTGAAGTCAACCTCCCTTTCAGCTCCTGAAAGGCTGACTCACAAGAATCTAACCACAAGTACTTCACACCCTTCTTAGTCAGGCTCGTCAGTGACACTGCTAAGCGTGAAAAGTCCTGTATGAAATTTTTGTAGTATCCATCCAGCCCTAGAAAACTCTGCACCTCAAAGATGCTCTTCGTATTCTCCTAGGAAACTACTACTCTCACTTTCTCTAGGTCTACTGATACTCCTGTCTCTGAGATAACATGACCCAATAAGTGAATTTGGTCCATCCAAAAGTGGCATTTTGAGAGCTTAACATATAATTGATGCTCTCTCAGTGTACTCATAATGATCTCAAGATGTGTGGCATAGTCATGTCGAGTGTGAGAGTACACCAATATATCGTCCACGAATACTACCATGAAAAAAATCCAAGTATGGATGGAACACTCGGTTCATCAGTGCCATGAAGGCTGCAGGTGCGTTCGTGAGACCGAACGACATAACCACATACTCGTATAGAACATACCTGCTCCGAAAGGTTGTAAGAGGTATATTAGATGGTCTAATGCGCAACTGATGGTAACCGGATCTCAAGTTAATCTTCGAGAACACTCAGGCCCCTCGAAGATGATCAAAGAGATCATCAATCCTCGACAAGGGATATCAGTTCTTGACCATCAACTGGTTCAACTTCCAAAAATCCACACAAAGTTTGAGGGTATTGTCCGCCTTCTTCACAAACAGGACAGGTGAACCCCAAGGAGAAGTACTGGGTCAGATGAACCTCTTTGCCTGTAACTCCTCCAACTACTTCTTGAGCTCTTGTAACTCTAGTGTAGCCATCCTATAAGGGGGAATGGACACCAGTGCCGCTCCTGGAACAAGCTCAATAGAAAAGTTCACCTCTCGCTCCAGAGGAAAACTAGAAAAGTCCTTTGGAAAGACATCCCTGAAACAATCCACCACTGGAGAAAAGTCCATCTATGAAGCCCCTCGGTCATCTAGATATAGACTAGAAATCTGGGTTGTAACTCCTCTCAACCCATGATGCATGCGTCCTGCTCTACTCGCTTGGACATCTCACTCACCCTTATGAAGAAACAATTCGCCCTCTGGTGATGTGAAACTCGCCCTACGGTGATAGCAATCGACAAATGCTTGGAAGGGAACTAACCAGTACATTCCGAGAATAATGTCATAACCTGTCATCTCTAAGATGTAGAGGTCCCATAAGAAGTGACACCCACCAACCTCAAGTGGTCACTCCTTGCACTGACGTACACTATCTGTTCTTGTCCCCAACGGAGTGTCTAACATCAAGATATCAGTAGAAGAAAAGATACAGAGCTCAAGGCTCTCCACAATAGCAACCGATATGAAACTATGGGAATCCCCTGTATCGAAAAGAGCAGAAGATAAAACTGAGGCAACTAGGATCGTACCTTGAACTGTAGAGGGTCTGAGATCCTGCTCCTGTTGGGTTTGCTCCACTGCAAAAGTCTGACCTGTACCGCGGCCCTACAGCCCTACCTAACCACCCTGAGCTGATCCACCCTGCTGTCGCTGAAAGTCTGGTGACTGGATACCATGGTCGTGACCTCCACCTCGGCCCGAACGGCTGGAAGAACTCCAGTTCCCAGACTGGTGAGATACTAGTGGTGTTGTTCCTGAACGCAAATTCATAGAAGAACTCGAATCACCAGCTGCTAGAGAGAAGAACTGACAGAAGCACTGAAGATGCCACATCTTGCCACAAGATCGGCACTCCATTAGGTCTCTCAGGAAATGTGTCCTTGTATGCCCACTCTTCCCGCACTGGTATCACATCATCTGGCCACCAGAAGAAGTATCTCACCTACTACGATCTCCACGTGTATACTCCCTACGGCACTTCCTTCTGTCAGCAAGAGGGGTACCAACTCCGAATGTCGAACCACCCTGGTTTTCAGCTCCAGAATCTCTCAGATTGTGCTCCATGATCAGCGCCTGGTTGACTATAGAAGTAATGGAAGTCAACCTAAAGATGTTCACATGAGATCAGATGTCGTGTCTGAGACCATCCTCAAACTTCCTCGCCAGAAATAACTCATCACCTCCTGAGATGGGTGTGAAGCGCTGCAGCTCAGTGAAGCGAGAAGAATACTCCATAACTGAAAGAGTACCCTGCTCCAGACTCATGAACCCTCGGGCTCGATCGGCCCTCAAAGTCTCCGAGTAAAAGAAGTCGTAGAAGGTACGCTGGAACTCATCCCAAGCCATAACTTGCTGGCGGCCCGCCTGTGAGATCACATCCCACCGTCTCTTGGCGGAGTCCCATAGGATGTATGTAGCGAGCTTCACCCTCCTCTCTGGAGGCATCTCCAGATGCTCGAAGATAGAAAGCATGGCTTCTATCCATGACTCTACATCCTGAGGTCCTCCTTCCCTTGTGAAAGTGGGAGGATGTTTTTGCTGAAAGACTCACGTCAATTCTTCCATCAACGGAGTAGGAGGCGGTACTCCTCAGAAGTTTTGCATGAACCTCATAAAGCCCTCTCAGAACTGTGCATCAGCACCCATGTCCGGAATAACAGTTAGTTCCAAGACTGGCATAATTAGAGGTTATGTTGTTGGTCCCTGATCAGCCATATCTGGTGTCTGATCACTGCCCTGAATCTGGCATACAACCAGAGGATGTCTCAGTGGCATGACTTTGCAAGGTCAAGAACACACCTTAGGTCAAGATTATCAAGGACTTAAAACTGGAAGTGTAAGAAGGGAACCAGAGGAAGAAAACATTCAAGTTTTTTTTTCAAAACATGGATACATGGCGTGTATAATGCCTACATGACGTGTTACCTTAAGCCTTCACATGGGCCTGTACTTTTGCCAACCCAAGTCATGTAACACCCCATACACACAGCGTGTTGTCATAACACATGGCGTGTACTTGAATCCTCTTCCTATGCCTGAGTTCTTCTATACGTCTAAGCCACACAGTTTCCCTAGAACAAGACTACACGACATGTTTGTTCCAGACATAGTGTGTACTAGAATAACTTCACCGACCTGTGTTGTTAGTCCCACGGCCAGCTACACAGCTCACTCTACATGATGTGTTCCGAATGGACACGGCATGTACTTCCTGATTTCCATCCACCCATGTCGCCAGTCGCACTTCCGGATACATAGTCTAAACAACACAGCAAGTACGTCTGGTACACAGCGTGTTCCACCAAAGCTTTCTCAACCTCGTGTCTCTGACTGCACAGCCAGTGACATGGTTAGAGACTACATGGTGTGTACCTAAATTACACAGCATTTACTTGAGAAAAACAGTTCCTTCCCGAACAGAAGGACACATGGTATGTATTCATCACTACACGCCATGTATTCTGGGTTTTTCCAGACAGTAGCCTCAGAAACTACTCCGGAACCCTAGAAAAACACTGAAACAACGTTAAAGTTCCAAATTCCGATCTGTGAGGGGACATACTCCCCGCAAATCAAAGATTGACATCTTATACATGTCATATACAAGGAAAAACAATGAAATGATCCACCAAATTTTGATCTATGAGGGCCCATAACACCTTAAGAACCAAAGTTTGGCGTTCATTCAAACAAATCCTTAAAAAAATCAATACCATATCAAAAGCAGGTATTCTATCAAGGCATCTATCACAACAGCATGCATATCTAGCACCACATCTATCACAACAACAAGAAATCACTAATGCACCCTAAATTTCATGGTAGGAATGCATGAAATGTGATTTCTAACAAGTGATTATATGATGCATGAGATGGCATACCCTCATCTCATCAGGTTGCAACAGAAATAGAACCTCAATTTTATCAACGATAACATCACAATGCATGTGAATCACCCAACGATGAAATCAAATAAACTGTAAAATTGCAAAACCAAAAAAATTGCAATAACCGAGGTAAATTGGATTTTTCCTGTACACGGGTTAGCTACTCTCGGGCACAGTTTATTACCAACTACTTATTCCTTCCTATCCCTGGCTATAGGCTCCAAACAGTAAGTCAAGAAGAAAAGAATTCCTCTGATATCACTTTGTAACATCCCGGTTTCGGGTTCCACCCAGAGGTACCTCGTACCCAGTTGGTCACGTGGCCTCAAGCGCATTTCCCCGAACGCCAAAGGCTGCCGACTATCAGTGAGGACCTTGGTTGTGATATTGGGGAAACTATGCTCTCATTGGCAGAGTAACACAGCAGAAGTAAAATAGATAACAATAGCAAAAGCAGTAATAATACCATACAAAAGTAAACAGCAGGAGACTGGAAGAAATAAACTAGAGCACATATATATATGATGCATGATACATATGTCTAGGAAAGCATCCAAACAAGTCACAATACTAGAATACAGTACTAAACCAAAGTACAAGAAAAACAAGTAAAAAGATCCTCGGCATCGCAAGCCTTAGCTTGGTCTCATGCTCTCCAGCTCCACAGCAATCAAGTACCTGAGGTAGAAGGGCACTTGCCCTTATCTAGACCTGCAACAATATAATCTGTTTGGGCCCAAAAGCATGAACCAAACAGGGTGTGAGACGAATATCAATAGGAAACCACCTAAAGATCTGTGCCTAACAGTCAGTTAATATATATATGGCAGGCAATAAACAAAATTAGCAGTAAACAAGGAAGTACTCAAAAGTAAACAATCCTACAGTTTCAATTGCATTCATTTTCACATATCAAGTAAGTAGCTAAACACAAAAGGTAACCCTCTGGGAAGTACTCATAGCCTAACCCCTATGGTTCAACCAAAACAAACACAAGCAACCATCTGAGAAGTACTCACAGTCTAACCCCTCTGGTTCAGCTTTAGCAAAGACTCTCTGAGGAAGCACTCACTGTCAATTCCTCTTGTGGTCTCGTATCGGTAACTATAGACACTCTGGGGAAACACTCAACATCCAATTCCCTATGTGGTCTCGTAACGAGAAACTACAGACACTCTGAGGGAGCACTCATATCCATCCCCCCTATGGTCTCTCAACGTGAAAAGTAAACAAACACTCTAAAGAAGCCTTCAACGTCCATTCTCTCTATGGTCTACTGCACCAGGTTCCCACAGCCTTGTGTAAGTCAATTGTGTACAAATGATATGTGGCAGCCAAAGTAAACCTCAAGAACTACTTGGCTAAACAGTCTACAGCATATTAGATAAATTCACTTTATCCTACAATACAAGGCATGGAAAGTAAAGCAGCAGCCTAATAGGAAAAGCTAGACCAAATGGTCAAAATAAGAAAACATGGGAAAAACATCCATAGATTGGCAAAGATAACCATATTCACAAGCAATTAACCTCTATCCAAAAAAACAAGGCATAGTAGGCAATAAAAGGGCTAAAAACCATAAACACGCAATACCCTGAACAAGGGTATTGGGCACTTTTTCACATATAACTCAAGGAATAACTACGGAAAGGCACAAACCACCTACCTCGGCATTTTACAGACGATATTCGTGAACCTCGGGCCTTGAATTGCCCTAGAATGTCGTAGATCTACA
Source organism: Viscum album (assembly GCA_963277665.1). Classification (NCBI taxonomy): domain Eukaryota; kingdom Viridiplantae; phylum Streptophyta; class Magnoliopsida; order Santalales; family Viscaceae; genus Viscum; species Viscum album. Next base: position 1,775,478,775 of record OY728152.1, read on the forward strand.
AAAACGTTAAAAACGTTCAACCAATGATATCTTACGCATGAGGAGAAATCAATAAATGAGGCTCTAAAAGAAGGAAGATCTTATCATGGTGATTCCAATGCAATCGACGACAGTCGATTCGGAGAACGGACGGCGAGTCGGGGGCTTGGAGAAGATTCACATTCGTACGGATGCTCCTGGACGAGATAGGTCGAGAAGAAGATGGTTATGTCCATTAGATGCGACCCCGGTCCATTTAATGAAATAAAAAAGAAAGTACATGACGTGTTCTTCAAGGGTACACGGTGTGTACTTACTTTAACCGGCCTCCGCTTTAGGCGGTCTCCAGGTCACCCCACACGGCCATGTGCTCGGCCGTTACACGGCCAGCACACGGCTACTCGCGGCAACCGAGTACACGGTGTGTACTCATAAGTACACGGCATGTACTCCTGAAATTTCCAGAACTCCTCTTTTTCTCAAAAACAACCAAAAATGAAAGACATGCCTGAAAAGAAGATCTGGATTTTTACAGAGTGATCAACACTAAGGTTTCTCAAGAGAGATGACCTATGCTAACCATTATGTTGCACTTCATAAAATTCACAAATATTTTGAGAGCATGCACAATAGTGTTCATCAAACTAGAATCATTATAGGGGATCCAATTCAATCGCTCATTATTTCTTTCCACTTTGTAAATATTTTATTTATTTAAAATTTAAAAAAAAACTTCAAAAAAATGGAATCAACATTTAATTCACACCTACTATTAGTGAAATTGTGCAGTTATTTTCAAGGAAGATTCAAAGGGTGTGGCAATCCAATTGTGGTGAGGGGGCATTCAAGGAGTGAATCAAAGACCTTATGGGAGACTTTAAGCAACCAATTTTAGAATCCTTAACCAAGGAGCTCGAAAAAATCTTGCACTACTTTCCAGAGTTCCATCAAGAGGTGTCCAAGGCACAAAAAGAGCTTATCCTTCCTACTTTTGAATAAGATGTCATGGATGTGGAAACTTAATTGTACAACCCTTCTCTCCCACAAAATTTTGAAATCCTCCCAAAGGGCCTTGCAAGTATAACTAACACATGAAGATGATCGGTTGAAAGGAGTTGACTTAACAATAGATTCTTTTATTCCTTATTTTACAATGTTATCAAAGTCAATTCACTACCCTTCTTTGTCTTTTGTATAACCAGTACTCAATCTTTCCTTAGAGAGTGATGATGACGAGGATGAAGTGACCACCATCGAGGAGAAGATGGTGGTGGAACTCAAAGATGATGAAGTTCCAGGGGTTGTTTAGGTTATCCTAAAAGCTGATTACAATCAGGGGGATCATGCATATTTGAATTCATTGTTTTTTAATCCTTACCAAATGTATTTTTTAAATGCTTTCCCTCATTTTTTTATACAGAATCACACTTTTTAAACCAGCCCTGAATGTTATCGAAGGAACCACCAAAGAGGTTGCAATTCGAGAAGAATATCTCTTGTAGTGATTAAACTACCTCCTAAACAACAACATGCACATCAATTAGAGGAGGAATCCATAATGGAATACAAGGATCACCCCTTCATACTTTACCCTCCCCCTTATATCTCTTTTCTTCACTTATTATAGGGGATGTGGCACTTTTTTTTGGGGATCTCTATTCTCAGTGTCAACTCCTGGACACCAGGAAAAGTCACATGTGGTGGTTTGTATCATATAAACTTCATCAATATTGGAGTAAACATACTAGTATTGCCTAGTCGTAGGCAGTATAAACACAACACATGGGGAATGACCCACGAATCTTTTTTATCCCACTTTCTTGTATTCATTTTACTCTTCTTTGAATAAATTCTCATGTTTGTTTTTATTTTTGTATGTTACGGAAGGTGGAAAATAGGATCTTAACTTAAAGTCACCAGATACAAAATAAACCAGGTTGTATTTCTCCTTATTTGATTCATTCCCTACCTCTGCTGCTTGTGCTTTAATTCAAATGGGTAGTTCCATTTAAGTGTGGGGGAGTGTCAACCTCTTTAGGGGTTTCATTTGTTTCATCTTTATAGGAACATTGAGCTTCAATAAATATTCATTATCATTCTCCCTTTCGAATTGATTTTGAGAGAGTTTACCGAAGTTTTTAAAGAATATATTTTTAAATGATTGATGATGTGGAAACTTTTCTTAGAATTTGATTTTCAAACATTTTTATGGGTTTGACTGATTTTTGAAATCTTTGTCCATAAAACACTGATCCAAAATATTTGTCTCATCCTGTGAGATATTCTAAACCATTTTTTATATATTCTTATTAATACTCTCACTTTCTTGAGAGAAACTCGGATTTTGTGTGCAAACTAGAAATTGTGATTATTTCTCTTTCAAAGCTTTGGAATTCATAAAATGTTTTTGAAATGATTGAGGGACTAATTTGGCTAGCCACATTTTTAACTTGAGACATACCTTTTGCACCTACCCTTGTTTGGCCTTTAGAATCCACGAATTGCTTTAGAGGTTTAAGCCACATTAAAAAGATGGTTTTTCATTACCTACCTTCACTCTTGATACTTTTATATGGATATTTCAAGTTTGAGTGTGGGGGGAGGGTCTTTCATGTGTATTCTTTGGGAAGCAGCTCGTTGATGATTGTGTGAGGTGTGTGTCATTCTTCTAGGCAGTTGTGAGAGGAATGGGCATGAGTTGATTTTATCCATATTGTACTTCATTTATTCTCATCTCATCCTCTTAAAAAAATAAAAGAAGAAAAGAATAAGATGAGATTGAATTATTCATTATGCTTGCCTGTTTGACTCATGACCTTCTCAAAAATAAAGGGGCATGGAGTTTCTTTCATTCACTGCACTCCTTTGTCATCTCATCTTCCTTGAGAGAGAGAAAACAAAAGTAGATTTCTTTCAACTTGAATAGCCAAAAGCCCAGATCCTAGAAACTGGAACTTGACCACTCTGATGTATGGGACCATCCACAGTTCGATCTCATGGAGGATCCCTTTCATCACATTCATCGATATGCTATAAGGAATGGGTGTATTTCCTTAAGCATGATACATGCATTTTCAGTGCTTTTGTACAGTGGAAAGTTATGGCTAAAAGAGAGAGTGTCTAAATGTTGAAGTGTCTCAGGTCAAACAATGACGGTGAATACAGCAGAAGTAACTTCTAAAATTTTTGTTAGAAGAAAGGAAATAGTCTTGAGAGGAAAGTATTTGGGGCACCATATAAAAATGGTGTGGTAGAGAGAATGGACCTAACTTTAGATGAGAAGGCAAGATTCATGTGTGTGCACTCTAGAATGCCTAAGGCCATTTGGGCGAAAGCAATTAACACAACAAAATATTTAGCCAACAGAAGCCCTTTGGCGACTATGAAACAAAGTCTTCCAAAAGTGTTATGGTCTGGTAAGTTACTGGAAGTTGGACACCTCAAGGTCTTCGAAACCCTAGCTTATTTTTTCATCGATGTAAAGGACAAAGATAAGTTGGAGGAAAAGTCCAAAGCCTATTTTCTAATAGGCTGTGGGAATGATGATTTTGGTTTCAGGCTACAGGATGATGACAAGTGTCAAGTCATCAAAAGTCGAAATGTTCATTTCAATGAGAATATCTTATAGAAGGATCGAAACTTGGTTGAATCATAAGTTGGGGGGAAGAAGCCAACTACTAGAGTTCAAGATGGTCTGAATGAACGCATCAGAAGTTCACAAGTTCTGGTGACTCGAGATGTTAGCGCAAATTCACTAGAAATTCAACCAATGGAAGACGTGCCAGAATGCTCAAGGTCTGTTCAAGATCGAGGGAAAGCTGTACAGGTTGAGTAGTCAACAGTCAGGTCATTGGAAATTGGAGCACCGGAAAGTTTAGAGTCTCAAGCAGAGTTGAGAAAATATTCTAGAGTCAGATAAACAATCTAGAGGTATTGAGTTAATCTGAATTTATTACTTCCAATGGATGTTGGGGGTGCCTGGAAAAGGTAGCACCACTCAATGACTCGAAGTAGTGGGAGTCATCCATGGAGGAAGAAATTGACTCCTTAAAGTTCAATGGAACTTGAGATATGGATGAGCTACTAAAAGGAAAGAAAGAACTGAAGAACAAATGGGTTTTCCATTTAAAGGAAGAAGATGACAAAAGCAGTAGATACAAGGCACAATTAGTGGTGAAAGGATTCCAATAGAAGGAAGAAATCTATTTCTCAAAAATATTATCACTGGTAGCTAAGCATACTACCATCTAGATGGTGCTTTAGTATAGTTGCTTTCAATGATCTATACTTGGAGAAAATGGATTTCAAGACTGCCTTTCTTCGTGACAATTTGAAGGGGTCTATATGAAGCAACCCAAGGGTTTTAAAGACCATTGAAATGAGGGGCTAGTTTGTAAGTTGAAGTGAAGTCTCTACGACTTGAAACAAGCACCTCGCCAGTGGAACTGGAAGTTTAACAATTTCATGACTGAGGAAGGTTTCACATGATGTGACTCTGATCATTGTTGTTATCGAAAGTTGTGGAATAATGGGGGACTTATATCATACACCTACTCTATGTGGATGACATATTGTTGGTGAGTCTAGAGAGTTCACAGATTCAAGAGTGAAAGAGTAAGTTGTCTGGAATATTTGAAATGAAGGATCTTTTCCAGGCCAAGAAACTCTTGGGGGTGAGGATAGAGGGTGATCGAAAATTTGGTACTCTGGTGTTATCCTAGAAAGAATACATTAGGAAGATGATCAAGAAGTTTGGGTTGATCGAATGTAAATCTGTTTCGACCCCCATTGTCGAACACTTCAAGTTATCCAAGGCACGAACACTAGGATCAAAAGATGAGACTTGAAGCATGGTGAAAGTGTTGTATGCATCAGCTGATGAAAGCTTGATGTATGCAATGATATGTACGCGACCAACCATTGCCTTTGCAGTGGAAGTGGTAAGTCGGTTTATGTCAAACTCCAAAAGGAAGCATTGAGAAGTTGTGAAATGAATCATCTAATACTTGAAGGGGTCATGGCACTCTATTTTGGTGAAGATAATCCTTTGCAAGGATTCGTAGATGCAAATTTTGCGAGGATTTAGATACCCGAAAGAGCACGACAGGTTTCGTGTTTACGTTTGGTGAAACAATGGTCAGCTGGATGTCTTGGTTGCAGCATGTAGTTACTTTATCTACAGTGAAAATAGAATACGTTGCAACAACGAAAGCCGGAAAAGAGTTAATCTGGTTAATGCGCTTGTCAGAGAAGCTTGGAAAGTCACTAGAAGGAGTGTAATTCTATGATAATCAGAGTGTGATTCGCCTTGCCTTGAATCCAATTTTTCATGCAAGAACGAAACACATTGACTTGAAATTCCATTTCATTCGGAATCTATTGGAAGATAAATTGTTAGAGCTGCAGAAGATAATAGGGAAGCAAAGCTCAGCGGACATGTTCATGAAGGTTTTAGTCCTTGAAAGTCTGAGACGGCATTGTATCTTACTAGGACTCTGGTGAATGGAGGAAGATAGAGAACACTGCATGTGAGTGGAAAGGGGATGGGTTTTTTTTTTTTGCCCAAGTATTGGAGGATTTCAAGGAAATTATTGAAGCAATATTCAAGATGGAGATTGTTGGGATTGTGAAGTTTCTTCAACTTACCGAAAGAAGGAACTCCAGAAGTCCATCTCAGCCATGTCAAGGTAGCATCAACAGCGGCTTCAACACACAGGTTTCTTTTACCGAAAGATGGTGTTCTTCTAAAGGGCTTTGCAAGCTGGGTCTGTTCACGAGACGAGGGTTGTGAACAGTCTGTCGGCTACGACGGTTAAGTCGATGTTTGCTTCAGAAGAATGGTGAAGCCCACATATGGTTGTCTGCAAATGTCTGATGGCAGTGCCATCTGTTCAACCGGCTATAAACCTTTACAAAACTGTGGTGGGACTAGTTGTTTGTATCTCGAATCAAAGTGAAACACTAACTACTTACCTACAATATTTGCAACCATTTGTACTTCAAGTAATATAAAAGTTTGCAGTGTTCTCCTATGGACATAGGACGAAAATCCAAACCACATAATCATATGTGTCCACTTTACCTTTTCTTATCATTTCCTTTGCTTAAATGATTGTGAGTGAGTTTGTCAAAAAAGTGTGCGAGCAATGTGACGTAGTGCAGTGAGTAAGGTGCATAGTCTTCCTATCATCTGGTACACTAAGCTCGGGGGAAATTTCTGATGGTTTGGCTTCCACAATGCAAAACCTTCTAATGGTGTAATCTTCTAGTGGATTAACAGTCCATCTTCCGATAGTTGAACAGTTTGGTTCTTCCCCAACACCCACATGTCCAAGGAATATCCTTGAAACCACTAAATGGATCACTAATGGAAAAGCATGGAACTCTTGGGAACCTCCTCCTGCAAAACCTAGAAGGGAATTTGGTGCTCTCCTAGCATTTCACATAGAAATCCAATTACACCATGCCACGTGATCCACATCTCCAAGGTGGCCCTCCAATACTTGAAGAGTTGTGGATGTGTCATTATCATTTCACACAAATATATTTGACCACCATCTTATGTTTTTAACATCAGGTGCCCCTAGATCATCTATTAAAGGTCTCAACTAACACACTACGTTTACTTAGGATATATGCAATCTCAAAATTATAATCCTAGAGAAATTTAACTCCTCTCATTTGTCTCAAATTCAAGTGGTCCATATAAAGTATCTAGACTCATATGCAATAAACACTATTGCATTAAAAAATAGTGGCTCCGGAAGTTTCGCAACAAATCAAATACTTCCTTCACCCCAATATTCCCATGGACCCGAGACATCAATAAATTTAGCATCACCCAAGACAAACTACCCATGGAAGTACACCTATGAGAAAAAGAACATTCAAGATTCCAATTCTATTTTTCATAAACACAGCCATTTGAAGCAGGAAGGATCATTCTTTACGAGTACACAACAATCACCCTCCAAGTGAAAATGAACAAACGCAGTTCCTCATTGGGTGAGAAGCTTAGAATCACAGGCCACGATCTTCACCCGACTAACTGCCTCCTGAGTGTCTTCCCCCTTGAAGCTTGCATTCTGCAAAATGAATGTCCACACATTGTCGCAGAAGCGATAAGTGTGTAGATGCCCCTGTCCAGAAAACAAAGCAGGGGTGCAATGAAGTTTGCTGGTAAGAAATCGCCCACCACAGAACAATGTTTTTAGGGATACAATGCGTTCCAAAAGAAGAAACTTTATTGGGGAAGAGAACAAAGCAAGAACCAAAGAATTGTTTCACTCTCCAGTCATAAACTTGCTTTATTTGTCTACTTTCTGGCAACAAATGATTTAACACAACAACAACAACAACAAATTTGGAGTGAGAGAAAGAAAAAGCCACCTCAAGAATAATATAAAAGATTCACAGACACGCAGAGAAACACGGTTGGAGGAATCATGTTATTTTTCCTATACAAGAATGTTGCTTCAGAGAAATCATGCACACCCAAACACCGATAAAACCCTCTGGTTGTTATTTGGACCTTAACCAGAAACAGGCCATGTGTCATTTCATTCTCAATGCGATGACATGACAAATGGGTGTAATGAATGAAGAACAAAGAATGCAGTGCATGCTCCTGAAAGGAGATTTTGAGAAATAGAAATAACTAATAATTCGTTTTTAGACTAAGGGTGTGTTTGAAAGTCACTAAGAACGAAATTAACAATTTAAATGAGCAGGCCATGGTTTAGGAATGAGAATGAAATGGAATGAACAAATTAAAACATATGAATCAATGGTCGGAATAGTTTTTTTTATGATGAAAGTGGGTGACCATAAATGACCTCTAGCCATTTAAATTCTAAAATTTTTTACACTCCAAAAGAGAGGTGGTCAAGGATGGAATGAAATGAACTCAATTTCATTAATGATAGTTTCATTTTATCCCACCCAAAAATTTCAAACATAGCCTACGGCAATCTTTTTTAGATCAAAACAGTAATGAAGTTTCGCGCAAAGATACTGAATCTACACACCTCCAGCAAAGATGGCAAGTTATAAAAATATGTAACGGATAGAAAAGGGGAGAAATATGATGCAGGTGATGCAAAAATGGCAATCGACAGTAAAAAGTTTCTAGTGCCTTAAAATCCACTCGCAACCCGTCCATTTTGTGGATGTGGCGGCAAAGTAATGATACAAACGAAAAAAGAAACAATTTCCATGAAATAAACATACCTTTATTGTCACTTTACCCTTAACCTGGGTTTCCAATGCTTCTGTCATCGACTGAAATCATCCAGACAAATTATAACCACAATCAGGCGTTCGGGTAAAAAAGAAAACAAGTGCAAGAAAGATTTTAAACCAACCTTGTCGAACTGAATGAGAACTTGAATCGCGAGCTGAGGACTGAGAGTGCCGCTCTGGACCATCTCATCCAACGTTTCGGTTAAACACATCCCGATCGTCGACCTCCTGTACAACTCGAACGTCGCCATTCCTCCTCCACCGCAAATCTGCGAAGAAAGCCAACGCCCACGAAATCAGCAGCAATGGGTGGGACGGAAGTAGTAGTCTGTCGCATGAATGAAATCAACGCTCAAAAGTCAGAGTAGAATCACAAATAATCAGGAAGCAGTTGAAGAGCAAGATTTCCCGATGCTTTGAGAAGAGTGGGGAGCAACAAAGGGGCGAGGAGGGAGAAATGGAAATCAAAGAACCGAAATTACAGGTGAATATTAAGGCGAAGGAGGGGAAGCAGATACGATTTGGCTGGCAGAGTGGTCGGGCGTATCTGAGATTGTTCGATAGGGATGCGGATGAAATGGGGACCCTTTTATACCCTAGTTTTCGTAAGGGGAAGATATATATACAGACGCGACGCGATTGCCGGTTTATGAAAAGACGAACGTACCCCCGGACCATCTCTTCGTTTTATTGGGAATTATCGTGTTAGGGTTGAGTTTTCTGTTATGTGTTTTTTTAATAATTTTTTTTTTCAAATAAGGCTAGGTTGTAATTTTTTTGAATTCCAGAGGAAAAGTGGCGGTGGTCTGCCATCTTCCTTATTAATTAAAAGGTGGCACTAGAGGTGTCACATTTGACACTCATCGACGTGGATTTATGACATGGCAAAAGTGGCACAGGCGCGGTCATCTTTCGCCTCAAGTAAAGCTAAAGGTAGCACGGGCACGTCTGTCTTTCGCCTAACGTAAATGTGAAAGGCGGCAGGGGGCTATCGTTTTTCCCTGAAGTGTTTATAAAAGGGCAGCCCCCCTCATCCTGACTTCAAAATCCCTTCATCTCTCTAAATTCCACTCTCTCTAAAATAAGCTTGTTTCGTGCGTGGTGGTTCTGGTATCCTAAAAGGAGTGTCGATTTTTTGCAAAGTATCATTCCAAGGTATTTTTTCTTATTTATTTTAAAGTTATTTATTTATTTTTTTGATTTGTTTTTAGTTGGTTCTAAATATTTTAGTTATTTAGTAGTTTAATTAGATATATATAGTTTAGAAAACATATATTATTATTAGTAATGATTAGGTATATATTAACTAATGTATAACTTTTAATTAAAGAATGATTACATATAATGATTAGCTAATAATAATTAAATAATGAATACCATATGATTAATTAATTATTAAGTCATAATTAATTAAGGATTAAATAATGTTTAACTAATTATTAGCTAATGAATAAAGAATGATTAACAAATGATTAACTAATGATTAAAAAATTATTAACTAATTATTAAAGAATGATTAAGTAATGATTATAGAATGATTAATTAATGATTAACTAATGATTAGAGAATGATTAAGTAGTGATCAACTAATGATAAACTAATGATTAACTAAAGATTGAGTAGTGATTAAATTATGATAACTAATGATTGAGTAATGATTAACTAATGATTAAAGATTGAACAACTTATGATTAAATAATGATTAAAGAATGATTTTAGGAATGATTAAATGATGATTAAAGAATGATTAACTAATGATTAACTAATGACTAACTAAGGATTAACTAATAATTAACTAATGATTAGATATTAATTAACTAATTATTAATGATTAATTAACTAACGATTAAAGATTGATTAACTAATGATTAAGTAATGATTAAATAATGATTATCTAATTATTAACTGATGTTTAAGTAATGATTAACTAATGATTAAGTAATTATTAAATAATGATTAACTAATTATTAACTACGGATTAACTAATAATTAACTAATGATTAACTAATGATTAAAGAAAGATCAAAGAATGATTAACCAAAGATTAATTAATTATGAAGTAATGATTAAATTATGATTAAGTAATGAATAAGTAATGATTAATGAATGATTAAGTAATGATTGACTAATGATTAACTAATTATTAACTAATTATTAAAGAACGGATAACTAGTGATTAAAGATAGATTAACTAATGATTAAAGATTGATTAAGTAATGATTAAAGAATAATTAATGAATGATTAACTAATGATTAAAGAATGATTAAGGAATGATTAAGTAATGATTAAAGAATGATTAACTAATGGTTAACCAATGATTAACTAATAATTAACCAATGATTAACCAATAATTAACTAATGATTAAAGATTGATTAAATACTGATTAAGTAATGATTAAAAAATGATTAATAAATGATTAATTAATGAATAACTAATGATTAAATATTGATTAAATAATGATTAAGTATTGATTAAAAAATGATTAAGGAATGATTAAAGAGTGATTAAAGAATGATTAAGTATTGATTAAAGAATGATTAACTAATGATTAACCAATGATTAACTAATGATTAACCAATGATTAATTAATGATTAAAGATTGATTAACTAATGATTGATGAATGATTAACTAATAGCCAATGTTTAATGATTGATTCACTAATGCTTAAAGAATGATTAACTAATGATTAAAGAATGATTAACTTAATGATCAATTAATGATTATATATTGGTTAACTTTGGATTAACATAGAATAAACATAGGATGAAAGATGAAAAACATGATGACAAATAGGCTTAACTGCACACATGATTTGTTACTCCCATGATTTAGACGATTCATCCCTTATTGCATGCCTGGTTTGTTAATGTTGATGGATATGTTATAGATGAATCATATTTTCTTTATAAACCATTGAACATACCTTTAGGAATGTTAAAAATTATACTACAAAACATTAGTGTCATCTTTTAGGATATAAGAAAACATTAAAAAAAATTATGTCATAAAGATTATGTGGTTATCTAAGCAGTCGAATCTCTGTCTGGATACTACAAGTGGACGTGGCTCTAACATAAATGTACCTATGGGTAAAACTCGAAAACACCGCATTGAGCTAGAACCCATCAGGAATTGGTGCACGACAACGGGTCTCACTGCACACCTAGTTTGACACTCATGGAGGATATGCTTTAGCTGATTCAAATTTCCCATATAAACAAATAAACTACTAAAACTATGCATCATATGTCATCAAGAAGGTCATAATAGGAAACAATGCCTTAACATTGTTGGATCGAGTTCACACTCTAAGCTACAATGATATATTATCTCCAATGTCATCTTTTCATTATTAATTACATGGTGTTAAAATAAAATCCTTCATTTTCTAGAATTTTAGGAAATTTCTGAATACTTTTACTATCAGAAATATAAGATCAGCTAAGAAATCATACATAAATTACAAATCACAACATTGGAGATATAACTTATTAGTTAAAGTTAAACTATGGTTGTGTTGAGGTATAAAAAACATTTTTTCTTCGTTATCTAAAATTTTATTAGAAAATAAGTCATATAATGTTTTGGAAAATGAGGTAAAAAGAATAAAAAAATCAAATCAATTTATTTATCCATGATAGAATGAAAATTATGATCATATAAAGTGAAATACATAAGAACAAACCCATAAAATAACACAAGAATTCTTTAGAAAAGACATGAAATACCTTGACATTTTTCAACAGAATAGAGTTTGGATGAGATGAGCCTAACTTCAGAAGTGAAGTAAAATCCAACTTCTTTTCAAGTGGTATCTTAATAAAATTTTCCAAAGGGATGCACTTAACTTTTTAATTTTTAAAAGCTTTCACCTTCTAATGACAAGCCTCCCCATATACTGATTATTTCATTAGAAGTCTGAAAGCTTTTGAAAATTAAAAAGTTAAGTACATCCCTTTAGAAGATGACCATCACCCTTGAGGATGTGGTAGTCTTGCTCGATCTTCCTATCTATGGGGATGCAGTTATATGACCCACCTATATATATTATCCTGAGCTTGTATAGATATTTCTAGGCATTGATATTTTTGATGATGATGATGTTACTGATGGCGGGTCAATACCAATGAGGTGGATTGAGGTGCACTTTGCACAGTTACTCGATGACACTAACGAGAAGACTGTCATGCATCATGCTTGTGTATATATCTTATGGATCATTGTAGGGACATTGTGTGTTGATTACTTAGGTATGCATATACACATGATGTATTTAGGCCTATTGGAGGATTTTGACCAGGTAGAGAGATACAGTTGGGAATCGACATGCTTGGCATACACATATAGAGCCTTATCCACAACATGTCGCTTTGATCGCACTGATATCGAGGGACGCATCATCATTCTTCAGATGTGGGTATGGGAGCACATCCCTCCCATCTCCCCTATCGTTGATGGTTTGTAGATGCATATAGATGTGTTTTGTGACGCTCTTCATGGACGCTGGTATGATCACTGGTCACGACCCGTCCCCCCAGGGCTCGTGCCGTGACTACCTGGTCTCACCCAAATTTACCCAAGTTTTTAGGGTTAAGCGGTCATTTATAGTTTAGCTTGGGTTTTTGAATCCTCAGAGACCTAAGAAATAACCTACAGACACGTACATTCTATGGATTGTTTTTGGCTTTGAAGTGTCCAACTTGGGTTGATTTTAGATGAGTTTAAGTGAATGCTAAAAGACTTAAGTGAATTCAATTTAAAAGAATGAGTCGATACTAGGTTATCACTTGGGGTGGATTAGATGCATTACTTTTTCAACTATTTCAATTTATTATATTTGAGATGAGTACGATTAAGAAGATCAAACAACATCGACACTTACTGAGGGAGGAATTGGAGAAGTAAAAAAAAAGACAATGAAATAACGATCACTCCACCATTGTGTGATAATTTCACAAGGTTTGGTGTGAATAAATTCACAACTTAAACCAACGGTATCAATGTGATATTAATAAGAACAAAATAAGAGTATAATAAGAAATTGTATTAAGAAACTATGGTGAATTGAACAACTTACATGAGAAAGAAAAACTTAAGCCAACAAATTCACACCATAACATTACAATTAAACAAAGCACCAAATATGATAAACTCCTCCACCACCACTGCCTTAAATAGGAATTTAAAGAGTCTTGGTTAGATCTCCCAACAGTACAAAGGATCCCACTTGAGTATGGTAGGCCTAGGGTGGTGGAAAGTAAGGGAGAGTGGACTTCTTTATCCTTGACCTGAAGTGGAATCCATATTTCATCCACTGAATAGAGGTGTCTAAATTACCTTCTAGATGGATGAATTAGAGTAGTCCGTAGATAAAGAAAATGTAGCTACAGATGTCTCCTAACCGCATGTAAAATTTCACCCCAAATGGATTTTTTTTTGCGAAATATTATCGAAATGGTGGGATGTTTTTCTGGGCCGTAGAATCTGGCCCAGAATTTTATCTCCAACTTGGGCCACATGTAACTCTATTCAAACATCATAATTAGATTTGGACACTATTTAATTAAATGTTCCTCATGATTTCCTATATCTTTGGTTCAATTTTCAGAATTATTGGGCTAGGATATTGGCCTCTACAGTAGTTTTATTGGGATGTTTTCCAGTTTACTTCACCTAGAATATTGTTTGTTCAATGCCAACTTTGATGGTCTTCCAATATGAATCTTCAAGTAATCAAAAAGTATAAATTGTTACCAATGTAATGAGAAACCTGAAAATTAAATATGAAAATAAAATCAAGATCATTGGGTACTTTAAATGATGTTAAAAAATGTACCATGTAATAGTGCATTTTAAGAAGGAATTACAATTATAATATGAAATAATGTTCAAAGTGTAAAATGAACTAAAATGGTGTTTATGAATAATACATCACTTGAATATTATATATATTAACAATGAATATTATCCTCATTCAGTGGTTTATAACACCCCCAACTTGAGTTTTGCTAGCCCTGAGCAAAATATATCTCAAAAATGTGAAATTTGAATTCCCTTTTCCAAAAACATTTTAATAAACAATGATCACCAAAAACCCTTATATCAAACAACTATGAAACCCATAAAAATATTTTAATACAATATAGTTTCATAATAAGATCCCAATACCAAACCCATTCCTTTGTTCAAATTCATCACCATATTTCATCTAATATCAATTAAGTATGAGGATGTGTTGTGTATCATAATAGACATGGGGGTTCATCTTTATTCAAGGGGGAAATGACGGAAGCACTATGTGGAATCACATTTAAAAATTAAGATGAGTATTTTTTTGCAATACTTTCATGGTAATAGAAATTTCACTCAAAAGAGTCAACCCATATAGAGAGACTTTGCCGATGACTCTTAGGCTCAAAGACCCTAGGGAACCAAGTAAATCCCACATACCCGGGCATTATCTTGAGTTAAGTCAGTCAAAAGCAAAGTCAAATTAACAAAAATAGATATAAAATTACTAACTATGAGCCAGAAAACTATGAAGCCACTATCCCCATGTGTCGAAAGCCACACATTAGGTCATTTCATTGCTTTACACACAAATTTATTGTTTTTTAATACTCATATTAAAACTAAAATGATCACCAAACTTATGCTATTTATTTGGGGGACCCCATAAACTCAAACTAATACCCCACTATCCAAATAACGTGCATTGTGATCTCTTTTTTTATTTGGATGAAAATATAAATGATGAAATTTCACATTAGACATCCACACTTTCCAAAATCTATACTCATAAAATTATACATGGATTAAAATTAGAATTAGGGAATGTTAAATTATTTGATATTCAGTTTCAAAGTGTGTCATGTGTATTATCATTTTCAAGGTTAATGAAATTTTTCCTTCCACTCATTTTTTATACACACAAAATTAATATTTGTTTTCATTCTTTTCACCCCCAACTTAGAATAACATTTTCCCTGGTGTTTAAAGAAAATAAAATTTATAAGGGGGTAGAGGTATATGAGAGGAGTTCTAAAAGGAATTTGAAACATGAGGATCATGAAATGATGTCACCTGGTGGTTGAAGTTGAAGTTCTTGTTGCTCCAATTTAGTCCTTTGATATCCATGTCACTTATAGAGTTCCCTAGTGGAAAAAGGAAAAAACAAACAAACAAACAAAATAAAACAATATATATATATATATTCATATAATAAAAAAAGTAAAATATAAGTATATATACAAAAATTATAGAATAAGGAAGCACTATAAGTTGTAGGTCAGTGTTAAGCGCATTCCCCAGTCTCCCTTCAGTCCCGGGTTTGAGTCCTCATGGCTTCGTCGGTTGTGATGGGGTTTGCCCAATGACCTATGACTTGTCCTTTTAATTTTTTTTAACCTAAAAACACATAAAAATAAAATGAACTGATGATACATTGTATTCTTTTTAAATTTATGGGTAAGGTATTACTCAAGGATCACACCATGTGACACAGATAAATATGGTTCTCCCCTTTCATACCCATCTATACTCATAATATAAGAATAGGTCAACAATCTAATTATTATTTTTTAATATCAAAATGATTCATTAATCCTATTTGAAAAATAAATATGATTCAAAAATATTAAAAACATGAAAACCACGGGTTTCCTCCCATGCAACACTTTTTTAACATCGCTACCTCAATATAGACCCCTAATTGTTTAAGTATTTTCCTCATATAAGGTTGGTTCACACAAGTCTTCATCTACTTCATGTTTTTGGAATGGTTCAATGAATGGTTTGACTCTATGACCATTAACTTTAAAGGTTTGAACATTGGTGGGATCTTGAATTTCTACAGCCCCATGAGGGTACACCTTAGGCACTATGTACCGACCCGACCATCTGGACCTCAACTTTCCCGGGTGTAAATGAAGTTTAGATCTATAAAAAAGAATAGGTTTACCCGGTATAATGTGTTTGGTTTTAATATTTTGAGATTGGTAGGCTTGAAATCTAGCTTTATTTATCCTTGAATTTTTATAAGCCTCCATCATAAGTTCCTCAAGTTCATTGAGATCTAATTTCCTTTTTGTTCTAGCTAATGAGAGGTCATAATTCATTTTCTTAATTGCCCAAAAATCCTTATGTTCAATTTCAACTAGTAAATGGAATGCTTTTACATAAACCAACCTATATGGGGACATTCCTAAAATGGTTTTATATGCGGTTCTATATGCCCAAAGATCATTTAAGAGTTCTCTTGGCCAATCTTTCCTAGATGAGTTAACCGATTTCTCAAGAATTTGTTTGATTTCTCGATTTTCTAACTCATCTTGACCATTGTTCTATGGGTGGTAAGCAGTGAACACTTTGTGAGAAATTCCATACTTTTCCATGAGTGCTGAGAATGGATGATTTCAAAAATGAGTTCCACGATCACTAATGATATCCCTAGGAATTCCAAATCTAGAGAGGATGTTTTCCTTGAGAAATCTAATCATAGTTTGATGATCATTGGGTTTTTTAGGAATGGTCTCAACCCATTTAGATACATAATCGACAGCTAAAGTTATGTACAGATATCCACTAGATTTTGTGAAGGGACCCATGAAATCGATTCCCCAAAATTCAAAGATTTCAATCACTAAGATGTGAGTGAGTGGCATTTGATTCCTTTTTGTGATGGACTCTACTTGTTGACACCTAGGATAGCTTTGACAAAATTTTTAGGAGTCCCTTGAGAGGGTGTTTCAGAAGAGACCACACTGAAGAACCTTTTCAGATGTTTTCTTAGAGGAAAAGTGACCTCCACATGCCTCACTATGATAGAATTTAAGGATGGAATCTTGTTCAGATTTTGGGACACACCTCCTAATTACTTGTTCAGGGTAGAACTTATAGAGGTATGGATCATCAAACACATATTTCCTAACATCATAAAGGAATTTCCTTCGATCTTGAGTCCCTAAGAATTTTGGAATGACTCTTGTAACTAAGAAGTTGGCCATGCCAGCATACCATGGGCAGTCACCCATAGAGTATAGGTGTTCATTAGGGAATGAATCATACACATAAAGGTGAGATAATTTTTCATTAAATTCTATCCTAGAGAGATGAAAATCTACAAAATTTTCAGCACCCCTTTTTTCCTTGATTGTGAAGTCAAATTCTTGTAAGAGAAGGACCCACCTAATCAATCTAGCCTTAACATCTTGTTTCTGGAAGAGGTATTTTAGTGCAGAATGGTCAGTGAACATAGTTATGGGGGATCCTAAGAGGTTGGACCTAAACTTTTATAAGGAAAATAAAATAGAAAGTAACTCCTTCTCAGTGATTTTGTAGTTGATTTGTGCATCATTTAAAGATTTTCTTGCATAAGCAATGACACATGAGTTTTCTCACACCGTTGTCCTAATACTTCTCCTACAGCGAAGTCACTAGCATCACACATGAGTTCAAAAGGAAGATTCCAATTTGGATATTTCATGATAGATGGAGAGACAAGAGATGACTTGAGTGCAGATAATGATTCCTCACATCTTTCTATCCATAAAAATGGAGCATCTTTCACCAATAGATCACAAAGTGGTCGAGAAATATAGCGGGAATTCCTAATGAACCTTCTATAGAAACCAGCATGTCCTAAAAAAGGCCTCACTTTTTTAACAGTTTTAGTAGAGGGAAGGTTAAGAATGATGTAGAACTTAGATTTATCAACTTTTATCCCTCTACAATATACTATATGTCCTATAACAAGTCCTTCCTTTACCATGAAATGACATTTTTTCCAATTTAGGATGAGATTATTATCCTCGCATCTTGACAAAACCCTTTCAACATTTATAAGGAATCCCTAGAAAGTATCCCCAAATATGGATAATTCATCCATGAATACCTCTAAACAATCCCCCACCATGTCTGAGAATATTCCCATCATGCACCGTTGGAAGGTACCAGAGGCATTACATAACCCAAAGGGCATGCGCTTGAAGGCAAAATTGCCGAATGGACTAGTGAAGGTTGTTTTTACTTGATCCTCTAGGGAGACCTCGATTTGATTATACCTTGAGAATCCATCTAGGAAGCAATATAATTGATGACCCGCCACTCACTCGAGGACTTGATCAATAAAGGGAAATGGGAAATGGTCTTTCTTGGTACAAGAGTTGAGCTTCCTATAGTCAATACAGACTCTCCATCCACTACTGACCCTTGTGGGGAGAATGTCACCATCCTCATCGGTGATCATAGTAATTCCAGATTTCTTTGGGACAACTTGAATTGGGATTACCCACTCACTCTTAACAATGGGGTAGATGATACCCGCTTTCAATAACTTAAGAAGTTCTTTCCTTACAATATTCATAAGATTTGGATTGAGTCTCCGCTGAGGTTGACGACATGGTTCAGATTCAGATTCAAGAATAATTATACGAGTTCTAATGAGTGCGATAATCCTAGGGATATTAGAAAGCGTCCATCCAATTTATTTATTATGCTTTCTTAGGACATCTAGAAGCATCATCTCTTGATTGGCTTCAAGAGAGGAGGAAATGACAATAGGAAAGGCTCGATTGTCCCCTAAGAACGCATACTTGAGTGATGAAGGTACGACCTTAAATTCTAGATCTTATTGGTTATCACTTTCCAAGGAAGGATGGGACTTTGTATTGAACTCAGTTTCTTTGTTCATATTTCTTGACAGAATTGGTTCCTTGTGAACACAATTTTCATCCACTAAATTATCCAGATTAGTGTCATGAATGGGTATGGACTCAATTTTATTGATTTCACCAATGGTATCATTGATTGGCGATATGATAAAATCATGAATAGAGATATCTGAAAGATATTCATGCCAAGGAGACAAATTTCCCTCATGTGAACAAATAAAATCAATCTCTTCTTAACTTAAACATCCTTAAGTAATTCCTTGATGGTCTTAAAGTTCACTATCACCACTACCAATACAATTGACCTCATGGATATCTTCATCATACCAATTTGAGAGTTTTCATTATAGATGTTCAAGTCTAGACACATGTTTCCAAAGGTGATGGTCATGTTCCCATTTCGGACTCAGATAACAGAGTTGATTGTTGCAAGGAAGGGACAACCAAGGATGATTGGGGTTTATTACCTATTTCCTAATTTTTTATTTTTTTCAAGGACAATAAAGTCAGCATGGTAGATGAATTATTCTACTTTTACCAGAACATCCTTTAAGATTCCCTTTGGAACCCTAATGCTATTATCAACAAGTTAAAGTGTGACAAATGTGGGTTGGAGCTCTTCTAGTCCTAACTGGAAGTACACAACATAGGGAATGAGATTCACACTGGCACCTAGGTCACACAAGGCTTTGACAATTTTGTTCTCTCCTAGTTCAACATTGATGTAAGGGAATCCTGGGTCTTTCAACTTTGGTGGAAGGGTTCCTTGGATTATTGTGCTAACATGTGCTGCCAGAAGGACTTGGTTTGTATGTGATAATTTCCTTCTAAATGTGAAGAGGTCCTTAAGTTATTTTGAGTATGTCAAAATAGTTTGAATGGAATTGAGGAGTGAAATGTTCAAATTGACTTGTGAGAGTATTTCCCTCAATGTTTCACTCAATTTAGGATTGATTTTTCCCCTCATGCGTTGAGAAAATGGTGCAGGTTGTGGGATTGTTTTTTGAAGAGTTGTTTCTTTCACATTGTTATCAGTTTTTTCAGTTAGATAAAGTGGTTCATTTGAATTTTTATTAGAGTTTGAATCTTTATATGGTTTTTGAATTATTTTTTCAGGTTTCTCAATTGATTTTCCACTTCTTAAAACTGTCACAACCTTTAGTTGTTCATGAGTTATTTGATTGCAACTTGACTCTCCCCATAAAGTTGAGGATGGTACTGACTGAGTAGGCATGGGTACCTTCCCATTTTTTATGGCTTGTAGTTCATGTTTAAGGGATGATACTTATGAGTTCATTTTCTTTGTTTGTTTACACAACTGTTCAAGGATTGGTAAAGAGACAGACTGGGTAGGGGCTTCTGCTGGTTGTTTTATCCCAAGAGGATACTTTGGTTGCTGGTTCACCTGTTGGTATTGGATAGGAGGATGTTGGTATTGTACTGGTTGTGGTTTTGGAAATTTTTTGTAGGGTGGGGGGTTTGATCCTTTTGGTTGGCTAGGTTGTTGGTTATCTTTCCAGTGGAATCTTGGGTGGTCATTATACCTTAGGTTGAATGTGTTTTGGTATTGGGGATTTTTAATGTTAAAAGCTTCGACCTCCGTTGGTGGTCCTCCTAGAAGAACATATTTAATGGAAGAGATGGTTGGGCGGTTGTCAGTCTTGTGGTCATGTTTGTCACAAATTGTGAAAACAAGGTCAACAATTTGAATTTCATGGACCTTCCTAAGACTGATCTCCTTAACCTTCCTAGTGAGTGTAGCAAGTTTAGCCCTGAGGATTTCCTCTTCTCTAAGTGTATTCATTCCAGTAGTTATTTGTGGCTTTTCAAGATAAGGTGATGTTCCCCATGTTTGGTTTTGTTCAGTAAGGCTTTCTAGATACTTGTAATCATCATTTGGGGCATTGTTTTTAAAGGTCCCATTACACACCATGTCAATGAATTGTTTGTTCCCCGGTCCCAAACCTTCATAGAAAATTCTCACTTATTTAGGAATAGAAAAACCATGGTGTGGAACCATGTTTAGGGTGTCTTTGAACCTCTCCCATGTTTCATATAATTACTCTACCTCTTTTTCAAAAAAGTTTTGGATGCTCTTTTTAAGTGAAATTGTTTTGTAGTGGGGAAAGTAGTTTTTGTAGAATTCTCTTTGTAATTGGTCCCAAGAGTTGATGGATGACGGTCTCAAAATTTTAGCCAATTTTTAGCTCAATATTTTAAAGAAAAAGGAAATATCCTCATATTAGTTGATTCAAGTTGATGTGGGGGACACATGGTTTCTACAATGTCATTGAACTCCTTGACGTGAATGTAGGGCATCTCAGACTCCATTCCATGGAATGTGGGAAGGTGGTTTAGGACATGGGGATTAAATATGTAGTTGTAATCTACTAGGTAATTGTGTCTAATTCATGAGGGTTCATTGGTCTAGGCAGGTGTGAGGTAGTCATTCATGGTTTGATCGACTCTATTCCCCAAGTTTGGGGCTGCCTCATTTGGATTTCCATTTTGGTTCCCACCCGGGTTTATGAGTTGGTTTATTTGAAGACCATCCATTTAAATGGGATCAATTTATGACTAAGGTGTATTAAAAAGATTAGTATATAATTTAAAGAGTTCCCTTGGTGTACATGACTCCCCAACCGCAAGACTATCCACCCTAACTAGATGGTTTGATTAGTTACGAGTGTAGGTGGACATGCGCCAAAAGAAAAAAAAACGAGAAAGAGAAAAGATAAGATAATTTGGATGATAATAGAAGAAATGGGGGAGAATAGAATGGGTGTTTAGATTACTTACTTGGTTCCTCAGCAACGACACCAAAATTTGGTCTTTCCCAAATTTACCCAAGTTTTTAGGGTTAAGCCATCGCTTGTAGTTTAGCTTAGGTTTTTGAATCCTTAGAGACCTAAGAAGTAACCTACATACACGTAAATTCTATAGATTGTATTTGGATATTAATTGGACAACTTGGGTTGATTTCATATGGGTTTAAGTGAAATCTAAGAGACTTAAGTTAATTCAATTTAGAATAATGAGTTGATCCAAGGTTATCACTTGGGGTGGATTAGATGCATTCCTTTTTCAAATATTTCAATTTCTTATATTTGAGATGGGTTCATTTAATAAGATCAAACAACTTCATCACTTACTAGTTTAATAACTACACACTTTAATACTAATCACCTATGCACTTGAAGGATCAAAGTTTTTAGCACTTCAAGGTAAAGGTTTGTATTAGCACTTGAAGTGTGTGGCCTTAAATTCAACAAGAACGAAGGAGTTTGAAGATCTTCAAACAAAATTCTTAATAAAAAGAAGTGATTAGAAATTAATGGATTGATAAATAACATCCAATCCAGACCCTTGATACTCCCTTGGATCAACCCATAAGTGGTTTATCCCTCCATTGATTCTATGGTTTCAATGGAAGTGGAAAGTAGACTCATGAAGGAGGAATTGAAGAAGTAAAAAAAGATAATGAAATAATGATCACTCCACCGTTATGTGATAATTTCACAAGGTTTGGTGTAAATAAATTCACACCTTGAACCAAAGGTATAAATTTTATATAAAGAATAATAAAATAAGAGTGGAAGAATAATTTTTATTAAGAAACTAAGGTGAATTGAACAACTTACATGAGAAAGACAAACTTAAGGCAACAAATTCGCAACATAACATTACAATTAAACAAAGAACCAAAGATGATAAAATCCTACAGCACTACTATCATAAATAGAAATTTAAAGAGGATTGTGTCGATCTCCCAACTATACAAAGGATCCCACCTGAGTATGGTAGGCCTAGGGTGGTGGAAAGTAAGGGAGAGTGGACTTCTTTATCCTTGAACCGAAGTGGAATCCATCTTTCATCCACCGAACAGAGGTTTATAAATGACCTTCTATATGGACGAATTATAGTGGTCCATAGAAGAATAAAATGAACCTACAGATGTCTCTTAACCTAATGTAAAATTTCAGCCTAAATGGATTTTTGGTTTGCGAGATATTATTAGAATGGTGGGCTGTTTTTCGGGGCCACAGAATCTAGCCCAGAATTTTATCTCCAACTTGGGCCACCTGGAAATCCATTCAAACATAATAATTAGATTTGTCCACTATTGAATCAAAATGTTCCAAATAATTTCCTATATCTTCAATTCAATTATCTGAATTATTGGGCTTTTATATTTTCCACTATAGTAGTTTTATTGGGATGCTATCCAGTTTACTTCACCCAGAATGTTGTTTGTTCAAGGCCAACTTTGTTGGTTTTCCAATATGAATCTCCAAGTACTCAAAAAGTATGAATTTTTACCAATGTAATGATAAACCTGAAAAGTAAATATGAAAAAAAAATCAAGATCATTGGGTACTTTAAATAATGTTAAAAAATGTACTATGTAATAGTGCATTTTAAGAAGGAATTAAAATTATAATATGAAATAATGTTCAAAGTGTAAAATGCATTAAAATGGTGTTTATGAATAATAAATCACATGAATATTATATATATTAACAATTAATATTATCCTAATTTAGTGGATAATCACTGCCCCAATCCTGCCTTCCATAGGTCAGGGGTTAGCGACTAGCACCAAAAAGGCATATCCCTATAATGGGAAGACATTGCCTTTAAACCTATACAAACACACAATCCAAGAACACAAAAAGAAGAAAACACGAAGTAAAATACTGTAGTAAAAAGTGTATTGAAAGTAAAGGGGGCTGAAATACAAGCCCAACTGAAAAATACAAGTACAATTGAAAAGAGAAAACAGCTCCTGGATCGTCCACTGAGGATCCTACCTGAAAGGTAGGTACAAATCATCTTCACAACACACCATGTTAGCCTGTCTCCTCCGTGTACCACTTGGTCCTGGATCCCTCAAGTCTCAGCTCAACTTCTCTTCATTTTCACAAGACACAACAAGGTGTGGGAAAAGCCCATGCAGGGGTGAGTATAACAATACCCAGTAGGGACCCTGAGACCCCGAAGGTCTCCATGAGTCAAACAAAGGAAATACCACAAAGCAAGACCTCAGTCACAAAGCACGAAGCATTCATCAACTCTACTTAGGTATATGACCATACATATACCTAAGTTATCAAAATATACTTATCTCATTCCTGAGGAAACATAAGGCTCCAACTTTTAATCCATTTGCACAACTGATCCACGAGGGAAGAATACCACAAAGGTAACACCACGAAGCTAAAAGTACCACAAAGGTAACACCACAAAGGTAAAAGTACTACAAAGGTAACACCATGAAGGTAACACCATGAAGGTAAAAGTACCACAAAGGTAACACCACGAAGGTTAAATTACCACAAAGGTAAAGACTCATCTCACACCAGGTATAACTTAAGTACAAAAGTACAGATTATTAGATGTAAGTTAGATCATATTATTATATTAAGAGGAACTACTACTGATCCACACAGGATCGATAGGTAATAACCCCCACTGACCCACATAGGATATGACCCACACAGGATTGGTATGCACTGACCCACACATGATATGACCCACACAGGATCGGTATGCGCTTACCCACACATGATCTGACCCACACAGGATCTGACCCAAAAAATATTGGTATGCACTGACCCACATAGGATCGCTGAGTTCTGACCCACACAGGATCTGATAGATGCTGACCCACATAGGATCTATGTTCTTTTTTCATGTTACAGTCATCCACTGGATTCCTGCTCATAACACACTTGATTCTAGGAGTACCGCTCCTCAATCCATCAGTCGTATTTCAATCAATATGAAGTCCTGCAAAAATTATACCCAAGGGACCACCCCATCATAGGGGGCCCAACGTGATAGACGATGCGTCGATCAGACGCCCGGTCTGTGAGATATGGGCACTTTTGTAAAAAGGGCCCAGTTGGATTCAATCTTGATCCAACTCTGGTCACACATAAAACTCTGTCAAAACTCACTAAGAGTATCTCCAAAGGACCGCTTTGTCATAAGGGTCCTTATGCCACATATGATGTGTCGATTGGACACTCGGTCTGTTAGTTACACCCCTTTCCGTGAAACGGGGGTGGTCGCACCTTGGTCCGGCCCGGCTCAGTCAGGCCCACCGAAATATGACAAAAGGACTGCTTCCCAAAAGGGGTCCCAACGCCACTAACGACGCGTCGATCAGATGCCCGGTTCTTCAGTTATGGGCATTTCTTTATTTGGGTATCGGTTGGGTCTGGGCCCGGTCCAACTCGGTCAGACCGACCCGACGCAACGGGTCCCAAGGTCTACCTAACTCCGCTCAGGTTTGTCCCACTGGGAGTCACCCTGATTCACTAGCTCCGACCCATTGGAGTTGGCCCAGATTGTTTGCGGGCCCGGGTCGTGGTTGGATAGGCCCGTTGGGTGGGGTTCGGCCCACCGGCACTAGCCCGCTGGGCCGAGGGTCCGGCCGAACCCACTGGGCGATTTCAGCCCGCTGCCGGCTTGGTCCACCAGAAGGCAGACCACCTCCCTCGCTGGCCCTGCGCTTGTGGGGCCATTCACCAGCCAGTGGGGCACTGCCCCACCGCATTTAATAGGTCGGCCGTTTGGCCGACCAGATTCCACCAACACGGTGCAGTGCGGGCCGCGGCGTACCCTCCTGCTGCAGCCGCTTCTGCTGGTAGTGCCTGCGGGTGACTCCATTGTCCCACGCGGTTGGCTCAGGCTGACCGACCTTGACTGATGCAGTGCACCTCTCTCCACCACCCGTGGCCGGTCGATGTGGGTCTCCTCCGGCCACCGCCGACCGCCGCCGACATGGCGCACCAGCGGTTTCTTCCGCGGGCCACTAGATGCACTCCAGGTGTCTGTTTTTGATGCCATCAATGCCTACAAGGATCTCGGGTCACCTTCACCATTGTGTGACCCGCTATTTTGCGTTGTCGTCGAGTTGGAAAATTATCCCCCGAAGTTCACATCAAGAACGAAGCGGCGAAGGGTTCGAGCCTTGTTCGTTTGGCCCGCACCCTCCACATTACATGCTAACAAGTGGGAGAGAAAATAATTAATCAAAGACGAGTTCAAAATAAACCCCCTACCTGTATTAGACGTCCGATAACGACGATCGATAGAACCCCCCTTCGTTGTTGTCGTCGGTTCGGGATTCGATGGCACTCTTCACTACTCGTTGAAGCCGTCCTCATCCTCCAAGTGGTTAGCGTCGTGGTACATTCCCAGAGCTTCGTCGCTTGGTGAATTCGTGCCCACACCCCTCCCCAAGCTCCATATAAATAGGAAGGGGGAAGAGGTGGGTAACGCCATTGGGAATTTATGAGGTTTATTTAATTAATGGACCACCTAAATTCTCAATGGTGCAGTTAAAAGAATGGAGAGTCAATCCATTTAATGGCTTGACATGTCGTCAGTCCCACCAACACCACTCATCCATTGGAGAAAAGTAAGATAAAATAACAATAAAATTGTTATTTTATTATTCTTTAAAAAGACAAAAAACTATATTTTTCTACCGACCAAATTCGGTCGAAGTGAAGCTTCCCTTAAGTGAATCCCAACACTGCGGATTCAACGGTGCTCTCAGATTTCAATTCCGATCACCAGTTCAAAAGATAGAAAATTCCACTCGTACGTTTCCTGAACGTACCTTAAAAAAAGTTTAATAAATTATTAACATTCACACTCGACCCATGTCGATCAAGGTTAGGATCCGCGTAAGTATAACACGCCCCAACTAACACAACGGTACTCTCGAATTTTCAATCCGAGTTACCGTTTAAAAGTTATTAATTTTAACAATAAAATAATTTTTATTTAATTATTTTATTTATGGCCAAAAACTAACTTCCATAGTTGGCCCATGCCGGCCAATGTTAGGGTCTGCCTAAAGAAAGCATACCCTCATGAGTTTGGCAGTGGTCTCAGATTTTCAATATGAGTCACCTTTCATGAGATATAAGAATTTAAAAAATAAAATAACTTTATTTAATTATTTTATTTACGGTTATGCCATTTTCGTGTTTTCTCACCGGAGGCCTGCGTCGACTAAACTTAAGTCATGCATAGGGTAAAACCTCTATCCTAAACACAATGGTACCCTCAGATTTCTAATCCTAGAACCTGTTTAAGAGTTATTAAACTTTTTTCAAGAAAACCACTCACACGCACTATTTTAAACTTAACCAATTTTCGACGGATCATTCCGGGCACTCTGGGCCTCGGAATCATGCGCCGTCAGATTTTGTGGTCTCAAAATAATTCCATATAATTAAAAAAATTATACAGAAATTATAGGACATTAAATTCTACCTTCCTTAGGTCTTTACATCCCCGAAAGGTAAAACAAAGGAAAATAAAACAAATGAGGGTACTGAACATGAATCTGAGCCTCCCACTCCCATGTGCTCCCCTGGAGGTTCCCATGATGCCACCAAACTCACACTAGAGGGATCAACCATCCACGAAGGACTCGATCCCATCGATCCTCTATCTCCACTGGAAACTCTGTAAAAGTCGCCCCATCTTTAAAGTCCATCTCGCCCTAGTCGATAACATGCGATGGATCATGCACACATCTCTTCAGCTGCGACACATAGAAAACATTATGCATTCAGTGCATCTGTGGGGGAAGAGATAGATGGTATGCCGCCTCTCCCACTCTGCTGAAAATTTAGAAAGGTCTGATGATCCTCGAAGATAGCTTTCCACCCCGACCAAACCTCCACAATCCTTATTGGGGTGTGACCCATAAGAAGACATGGTCTCCCTCCTCATACCTCAAGGGTCTCTGTCTCCTGTTGGGATAAGACTTCTACCAGTTTAGTGCAGTTTTCACTTGATGAAAAATGAGGCATCGAGATACAAAATCTACCACTACTTCCTTCATCCCTGGCCACCAGTACTGACATCGGAGGTTATGGTACATCTTCACTACTCTAGGATGTACCGTTAATGGGTATGTATGGAAATCCCTCAACACCTACTTCCGAATCATCACTGGTACCATGGTGTGTTATTTAAAGAGAACGATGTGCTTTCCACCTTCAGGAAATCCATCAGGAGACCGTCCTGAGGATATCTGAGCATGTCGAGTATCACAGTCAACATCCCCAAGGTGTGCCTCTGTAACTCAATAAATAATTGGGGGAGTGGAAGTCATAGACTGGAGGTAAGATGCTCCATCTCCATCGATAAAGGATATTTACAACGCGGCTAGATACTCTGTCGCCTCACTCAGCAACTGCAGACCAAACCTCCTACTGAGTGCATCTTCTACCACGTTCCCCTTCCCAAGAGTATAGACTATCTTAAAGTCATAGTCCCGGAGGAACTCTAGCCATCACTGATGTCTCAGGTTTAGGTCCTTATGTGGGAAGTTATACCTGAGACTCTTGTGATCAGAGTAAATAGTAAATCATTCACCCACCAAGTAGTGCCTCCACATCTTTAGGGAAAAGACCATTACTGCTAACTCCAGGTCATTGGTAGCGTAGTTATGCTCATCATTCTCTGTCTCAGATCCTGAAAGCTCTGATGACACTTCTCCATTCACAAGAAATGCTCCCCCTTCTTCTTCAAAGCTGAAATGGGTACCGCTACCCTGGAGAAGTCAGGTAAAAATCTCCGGTAGTACCCAGCCAAAGTAGAAGTCCCTCTCCCTTCAGGGAGCTAATCCTGGAAGCATCTTTTAAAAAAATTCCCCCACACTCTGCCACTCCTGTTAGGAACTAAAAACTAAATACTTCTATTTCCACGAGGGTAAGGCTGACCAACTCAAGAGTGATTAGTTACACCCTCTTTTGAATGAGTTTATCCTGTGCTTCCTGGGTTTCCTTTTTTTTCCACTGACCAAGGAAAACCCCATTCCAAATTTGTAGATAAACCACAACCTTTTTGAAAAATACAGTTAATCTAAGTATGAACTGTGGATGTCCAGTCCATACCCAAACTAACGTCATAAGGCCTCAACACTATCACTAAGAGGTTCCAACTGAAACTCTCGCCTCAAGGGTCAGATTACACTGTCAGCATAAGTGTGATTATCGAGTCTCCTCCCAAAGTTATCTTCATACACAAGGGTCAAGTCAACGGTTTAACTGGAAACTCTAGGTCTTGGACAACATTCATGGAAAGAAGAAATTATTAGTTATTATATCTATTAATATGGTAGCTAGTATACCATAAATATAATCATTCCTGGAGTCCTTGGGTCACACTCCTTGACCATATAAAGCTACTCCCTTCCCCTTTCCTCCAGCTTCCTAAGCCTGGTGGGGACCACATTGATGTGGTGGTTGTAACATGTCTAAATTTATGCCACCACATGCTGCTCTCCTAGCTCCACTTCCACGACTGCTGCCCTGTAGATTCATCTATCCCTATCACTTCCTCTTCCCGAAACATTTTACAAGCCTAAGTCTCTTAGACTGGCGTCAGTCTCTTGCTTTCCCACTGTTAACATTCATTGGCTGCATCCGCTCATTCAAAGAATATTGAACCACAAAGGTTCTATCTAGCACCCTAAAATAAGTAGAAATTCATAGAGGAATAGTTTTGACTCAGATGTCCCTAAACACACCTCTCTTGGAGGTTTGAGCCCTGAAGTACTGACAGTACTGTAATCATTGAGTACCTAGGATGGTCGGTATACATCGATGAATACTCAGCTACCGACATGTCGTCATGCTGAATCTATAGAAGCTCTTGGGAACACTCATCCCTTAACTCTTTATGGAAAGAGACCCCCTTCTATGAGGAAGGTTCTCAAGCTTGTCCATAGAAAAAGTCACCTCTTGGAAAGATCAGGGTAATCTAAACCTTGTCATCATCCTGCTGAGCCACGTAGAAGGCTCTCTACTAGGACCTCCATTTGATCGAATGGTGCCCTGGCAAGATGGAAACTCGACCACCTCCTCAAGCCAGTCCTTTACCTCATGTGATTCAGGATCAACTTGAAACCTGAGGGGTATTTGATGCTAAAACACATGTAATGCACTAAGCTTACATGTGTCCTCTACTGGTACCACCGGTTGTAACTGTTGACCAATGGGCAGTGGTATAGCTGGTACACCACCCGAAGGTGCTAAAACTATAAGAGGGCCCTCCACCGAGGCCTCATTGCTTAGTGGGCCATCATCGCGTACTCTCTCGAGAATCCTAGCTGGATGTCTATGCAAAAACATCTTGATAAGAAACAGGTGCACCACAGTCATTATGTTATACCTAGTGAGCTGACTCCAAAGAAACCAAGGAAAAACACTTCAAAAAACACACACAATTAGTGTTTCTATGCACAGAGTCAGAAATCAAAATTCAGGGTCCTGGTGTATGGATATTTCGACCACCTCATCAACACTGGATTCCCCAAACCAAAAACCACACTCATAACACTTAACACTAAAGCCACATAGAAAAGATCAAAGTCCTAGTTCTTCAGTAGAACCGACTCCTATGATACCACTTTGTCACGACTTGTCCCCCTGGGGCCCATATCGTGACTACCCCAATCCCACCTTCCATAGGTCAGGGGTTAACAACTAGCACAAAAAAGGCGTATCCCTATAATGAGAAGTCATTGCCTTTAAACTTGTACAAACACACAATCCAAGAACACAACAAGAAACAACCACGAAGTATAATACTGTAGTAAAAAGTGTACTAAAAGTAAAGGGGGATGAAATACAAGCCCAATTGAAAAGTAAAAGTACAACTAAAAATAGAAAACATATCCTAGATCATCCATCGAGGATCCTACCTGAAAGGTAGGTACAGATCGTCTCCACAACACTCTACGTCATCCTGTCTCCTCTATGTACCGCATGGTCCTAGCTCCCTCAAGTCTCAGCCCAACTGTTCGTCATCTGCACAAGACACAACAAGGTGCGGGTGAAGGCTGTGTAGGGGTGAGTATAACAATACTCAGTAGGGAACCTGAGACCTCGAAGGTCTCCCATAGTTTCACAAAGAAAATACCACAAAGAAAGACCTCAGTCATAAAGTATGAAGTAGTCATAAACTCTACTTAGGTATATTCCCATACATATACCTAAGTTATCAAAATATACTCATCTCATTCACTAGGAAACATAAGGCTCTAAATAATCCATTTTCACAACTGATCCATGAGGGAAGAATACCACAAAGTTAACACCACAAATGTAACACCACAAAGGTAAAAGTACCACAAAGGTAACACCACGAAGGTAACACTATGAAGGTAAAAGTACCACAAAGGTAACACCACGAAGGTAACACCATGAAGGTAAAATTACCACAAAGGTAAAGACTCATCTCACACTAGGTATAACTTAAGTATATAAGTACAAATTATTAGACATAATAAAGATCATATTATTTTGTTAAGAGGCACTGCTACTGACCCACACATGATTGATAGGTAATAACCCCCTCTAACCCACACTGGATCTGACCCACACAGGATCAGTATGTGCTGACCCACATAGGATCACTGAGAACTAACCCACACAGGATTTGATAGATGCTTACCCACATTGGATCTATGTTCTTTCTTCACGTTACAGTCTGCCACTAGATTCCCACTCAAAGCACACTTGATTCTGGGAGTACCGATCCTCAAGCCATCAGTCATATTTCAACCGGTACGAATTCCTACAAAAATTATACCCAAGGGACTGCCCCATCATAGAGGTCCCAACGTGATAGACGACGTGTCGATCAGACGTCTGGTCTGTGAGATATGTGCACTTTTGTAAAAAGGGCCTGATTGGATTAAATCTTAATCCAACACAGGTCATGCGTCAAACTCTGTCAAAACTCACTTAGAGTATCTCCAAAGGACCACTTTGTCTCAAGGGTCCTTATGCCATAGATGGCGCATTGATCAGACACCTGGTCTGTTAGTTACACTCATTTCCATGAAACGGGGGTGGTCGTACCTCGGTCCAGCCCGGCTCGGTCGGGCCCACCGGAATATGAAAAAGGGACTTCTTCCCAAAAGGGGTCCCAACGCCACTGACGACGCATCAATAAAATGCCCAGTTCGTCAGTTACGAGTGTTTCTTTATTCGGGTACCGGTTGGGTCTGGGCCCGGTCCGACTTGGTTTGACCGGCCCGATGCAACGGGTCCCAGGGTCTACCTGACCCTGATCGGGTCCGACCCACTGAGAGTCGGCCCAGTTCACAGGGTCTGGCCCATCAGGGGTGGCAAGGCTTATTTGCTGGCCTGGGCCGTGGTTGGTCCAGCCCACCAGCACTGGCCCGCTGGTCTGAGGGTCCAGCCTGGCCCCTGGGGGTTCGGTCCACTAGGCCGTGGGTTCGGCCCGACCCGATGGTGGGTCTGGCCCGCTGGGCCGCGAGTCCTCCCCGACCCACTGGGCGAGTTTGGCCCACTCGGTTGGCCCGCTTTCGGTTCGTTCCACCAGAAGGCATACCACCTCCCTCACTGGCCCCGCACTTGTGGGGTCGTTCTCCAACCGGTGGGGTGCTGCCCCGTTGAATTTAATCGGTCAGCCATTTGGCTGACCGGATTCTACCAACGTGGCGCAGCGCGAGCCACAACACACTCTCTTGTCGCAGTCGCTTCTGCCAGCCGCGCCTACGGGGGCTGCTCTCCACCACCCGTAGTCAGTCGCTACGGGTCTCCTCTAGCCACCACCGACCACCGTCGATATAGCGCGCTGATGGTTTCTTCAACGGGCCACCAGACGCACTCCGGTGGTCCATTTTTGATGCCATCAACACTTATGAGGCTCTCGGTTCATCGTCGCTGCTGTGTGACCCGCTATTTCACATTTTTTTCGAGTTGTAAAATTGTCCCCCGAAGTTCAAATCATGAACGAAGTAGCGGAGGGTCCGGGCCTTGTTCTCTTGGCTCGCGCCCTCTGTGTTACATGCTAAAAAGTGAAGAAAATAATTCATCAAAGAAAACTTCAAAATAAACCCCCTACCTAGATTAGATGTCTGCTGACGATGGTCGACAGAACCCCCCTTCATCGTTTTCATCAGTTTGGGATTCGGTGGCGCTCATCAATGCTCGCTGGAGTCGTCCTCATCCTCCAAGTGGATAGCATCACAGTACTTTCATAGAGCTTCGTCGCTTGGTGAATTCATTCCCACACCCCTCCCCAAACTCCATATAAATAGGAGGGGGAAGTGGTGGGTAATTCCATTGGCAATTTATGAGGTTCATTTAATTAATCGAGCACCTAAATTTTCAATGGTACAGTTACAAGAATGAAGAGTTAATCTATTTAATGGCTTGACATGTCGTCAGTCCCTCCAAAACCGCTCATCCGTTGGAGAAAATAAAGATAAAATAACAATAAAATTGTTATTTTATTATTCTTTAAAAAGTACAATAACTATCTTTTTCTCCTGACCAACTACGGTCGAAGTGAAATTTCTCTTAAGAGAATCCCAGCGTTGCGGATTCAATGGTGCTCTGAGATTCCAATTCCGATCACCAGTTCAAAAGATAGAAAACACCGCCCGTACGTTAACTAAATGTACCTTAAAAAAAGTTTAATAAATTATTAACATTCACACTTGAACCGTGCCAGTCAAGGCTAGTCTTTGACTAATGAGAACATTCCCCAACAAACTCAACATTACTCTTGGATTTTCAATCTGAGTTACCATTTAGAAGTTATGGATTTTAACAATAAAATAATTGTTACTTAATTAGTTTATTTACGGCCAAAAACTAACTTCCATAGTTGGCCCACATAGGACAATGTTAGGGTTTGCCTAAGGAAAGAATACCCTCATGAGTTCAGCGGTGGTCTCAGATTTTCAATCCAAGTCACCTTTCGTGATTTATAAGCATTTGAAAAATAAAATAACTTTATTTAATTATTTTATTTACAGTTATTCCATTTTCTGGTTTTCTCACCAGAGGCCTGCACTGACTAAACTTAAGTCACACCTAGGGTAAAATCACTATACTGAATGCAACGGTTCCCTCATATTTCTAATCTAGGAACCCGTTTAAGAGTTATTCCACTTTTTTAGGAAAACCACTCATGCACGCTATTTTAAACTTAACAAATTTTCGACGAATCATTCCGGGCACTCCGGGTCTCGGAATCACGCGCCGTCAGATTTCGCGATCTCGAAATAATTCCATATAATTAAAAAAAATATACAAAAATTATGGGGAATTACATAACTCATCTCTATTAGTTTATGTTTCTAGAAGGAGTTATTGAATTTAATTTCTTATTATTTATCACTTTCATTGTTGTATTTTATAAGTGGAGTCTAGAACACTACTTCATCAGCTCTCTGAGACACAATTTGGGTGCATACCATCTCATGTTGGACAGTATGATACCCACCAATGTGAGTATATACAATCTTTTATTGACTAACCAATTTCATAATATCATCATTTTTGGTTTTTAGTAATAATTTTTTTGACAAATCTCACATGTCATTTCAGATTACATGGATTCCATACTGGGATTTATTACACTAGTTTCCCACATAATTCACTTCTAGACTTCAGGATACACTGATTATAGCACCTCTCATTCACTTTTATATTATTGAGTGGCACCAGTCTAGATTCATGTGCCAGTTTTGTTGTGTTCAGTGTATCCCATTTCCACCAAGACAGTCACTAGTGCTTCCTTCTGTGAAATTGACAGGGAGGCAGGATGTCGACTGGCACTGATGACATGTCGAGTATCTCAAACTTTGGGATAGTCAAGAATAATTTCATATTGAGGGTGTGTGTATGATGTTATTCCATTTATCAGACCCACTCGAGTATGATCCATGGTATAGACTAAAGTCAATACTATATCTTACTCCACATGAAAGAGGAATTCAGGATCTAGTAATTCAATAAATTTATATTATTTTGTTTATTGTACCTTTTTATAATTCATTTTGAATATATTTATAGGACACTCAACTACAATGGATTATCTACATGTCTAATCCAGAGTAGGAGGAGGTTTCTAGGATAATAGCGATCCATGCTGCAACACAGAGGATAATGCCAACTTATCGCGTGGTTCACAATAGTCTCTTTGATTTTCCACCCTAGGGAGATGACATTCCCACCTAGGGATTGGAGGTTCCTACTCAAGAACCTCCTCCAGCAACTGCTGATGCCGAGGAGCCATGCTGATGATTATTTTAAGAACCCGGTTCTTACTTTAAGGTATGAGTTTCTTTTTTTTGTTCTATTTTTGAGCTGTTTTTAGAAAACTAAAAAAATGGGTAGTTATGAAAATTTTAGGGTTACACGTCGTGTACTCCTAAGTACACATCCTGTACCCTTGTCCATTTGTAGATACCATACATGGCGTGTGGGCTTTTTGGCTGGGTAGAAATGTTATACCAAGTACACATCACGCACTCCTTATACACGTCATGTAGTCTAGCCGCATATGAGGGATATACATGGAGTGTGGGGAAGTTGGCGAGGAAGAGATGAACATCTAAGTACACGCTGTGTACTGCCTAGTACATGCTGTGTAATAATCTTAGAAAGGTTTGGCAAGTAATTAGGTGGAAAGTGGCCACCAAATGAATAGTTAAAGAAGACACACAACATGTATATCTAAGTACACACTGTGTATTTTCTTTTTTTTCACTTAAAATGGGTAGTAACATCATTTCTTAGGTTCTGGACAGAACCCTCGAGAAACAGGCAGCCAAGAATTCAAATCGATCATAATCCTTCGTCCGAAGTCGGATTTAAACACCGTTTGATCCATTGGAACCCCCTCAGTAAGGCCTTGATTCATCTTGATCCGTTCATCTTGATTTTTTTTCTAAACCAAGTTATGTGGTTTTGAGAATTTTTGATTCTTTTGTAGAACTACCTCGATTTAGACCAAATTGGAGGTTTTTACCAAAGGAGGATCATCATATGATTATGAGTTAGGTGGTTCATAACTCTTTTTGTATTTTTGTAGTCATTTGGGTGGTGTGACCTTCGGTGCGTCTTTAGGTATTTTGAGCGAAACCCTATTTTAATTGATGTTTCATATTAAATTGCTTTTTAGACTCATGGGATGCCGTTAGGCATGCCCTATACCTGAATTTCTTAAGCAAGGCTGGGTGAGAGGCCATTTCTCATTTGAGGCATTTTGGTTGGGGGTTCCAAAATAGTTTATAATGGATTTTTTTATTAAACTGCTGAGTTTAATTTGTTAAAGCATGATACGAATTGTTAGAGGCATTCAAGACCTCAATGCTGGTATGGGACAACACCTGACTAGTATAATTCAACTATTTAATTTATTTTCTTATTTAAAGTATTTCTATTGCTTATATATATGTGATGCGTGATATTGTATATGCTGGAACCTTCAGGTTGTGTTGGACGTGGCCCGATTGTTTCTCGAGTGATGTTGATCATAGGTTGGGCTTGACCTGGATTACTTTGGGTGGTTTTGACCACGAGATTGGGTGTCATGGATGTTGGGATTGAGGCAATGAGACTGTCAAGTTGGTCATGGACCAGGTTAATTGTATGGAAAGGCCATTGTATATTGAGCGACATGGTCATAGGGGAAATAGGTGCTAGATATGTTGTGGCTTGGGTACTATTTTGGTGATTACCACTCACCCATGATTTGATTAGTGTTCACACACAGAGACTCCATAATGAGGTGGTTTTGACCACTCATGTGGGTAGAGGCCCCAATAGTTGTGGTTTAGGTACTATTGGTTTGAGGGTGCTTGTCGTAGGAAGCCACATGGAAGGCGAGGAGACTTCGAGAGATAGTGATGAGGCTATCAGGTTGGGGCCGATGGCTTGTTGTGATTGAGGCCATGGGTCATGACACTTTATTTGAGGGCAGATATAGCTGTCCCTCCATGTACTTTATTTTAGGGCAGACATCGATGTCCCTCTGATTACTTTATTTGAGGGAAGATATCACCGACCCTCCGGTTACTTATTTGAGGACAAACATCACTGTTCCTCTGAGTTACTTTTGTTTGGGCATGCCTTCGGGATGTTGGTACCTTGAGACACTAGGTTTCAGGAGCCTCATGGTGCCATGTTATGTGATTTAGGGGAACCGGAGGGTTCACCTAGGATTTGTAATGATAGGGGTACTTGGGCCATGGGACAAGAACTCTATTTACATCAAATATTCTTGCATTGGCCAAAGCAGGTGACACTCCATGGTGGCTACTGAGCACCAGCAGATGTTGTGTTTATTTATTGCATTACACTGCTTACTTTACATAGAGATGCATGCCTACTTAAACACTTATACTAGGTATGCACTATCTGGGTGGTATCCTACTGAGATTTTTCTCACACCCTACATGGTCCCTTTTGGATGCGTGTAGACTTCATGGATTTACGTGCAGGTAAAGGATCAGCCCCATGAGATGGATCATATTATTGTTTGGCATGGAGACTAGTATGGACCTTGAGGTTATACCTAGATGGAGTTTACTTTTGTTTTATCTCTCTTTATGTATCAGTGTGCTTACTTTATTATTGTAGCTACTGTTGGTTAGCCATTGGAACCCTTTTAATATTGACATGTCTGACCTGCTATGGATGCACGCATCATTTGTTCAGTAGTTACAAGTGGTGTTCAACATGCTATTCTATTTACTTTTTACTGTACTTGTTTATATATTGCTTTCGCTGTTTATTGATATTGGATATGATTCTTATATCTGGGTCTAGTTCAAGTTTGCTGAGTCCTTATTACCACTGCATGTTTTTTTTATTATGCTCAGACTAGTACCATTATTATCCTCTAAGAGGGTATAGCCTCCCCACTATACCTATTCAGAACCTCGCTGCTAGTCGGCAGCCTTTGGAATTTGGGGAGGTGCACCTAAGGTAGTAACACCCGACCTGATAGCACTGTTAGAGTGTCTCTTCGGGTTTGGGATGTTACAAAGTGGTATAAGGGGGGTTTTTTCTTGACAGAGATTTAGTAGCAGCTTCTGACTGACTTCTAATGAGATTGAGACTTATATTTTTTATTTCTGATGGTTTACTATTTAGGATATGGTATACTGGAGATAAGTTGTAATTGGAACTAGGTTTCTAGATTGTTCTTGGTTTCCTGCATCCCCAGGTACGAGGGATGGACCAAGTTACCTTGGGTGGGAATTGCTGTTTTTCTTTTTCTCAGATTACAGTTTATATGATTTCCACTTTGGTGGCTCACTTTTTGTGTGATGTTATTTATTATGATATGTGAACCTTGACCCGATGCGGTAAGGGAAAATTTGACCATGGATTGGTATGAAAATTTGTGATTGTTTGGATTTTTATAGGCATATTTTTAAGGTATTTAAATTTCATAACTGCATGTATGATTTGTGATGTTATAATACCATGTGAATAATATCAATTTACATGATATTGATTCTTTTTCAATGTGAAGGGTGAAAATCCTGATATAATTTCTTGTTGATTGAAATGTAATATTCCATGATTTATATATATTGTAGAATTGCATGTGGCAGGGTATTTGGGTCTGGATCTTATATCAGCAGGCATGTACCATGGTTGAGGTGATTTTGATCATCAAGATTGGGTGACTTGGTCGTCGGTTTGAGGCAACATTGGTTGTCAGGATGGGCATGGCCTAAGGTACTTCTGATACTTGGATCTATTGAGGGAGGGTAAGGAGTCCATGAGGCCAGGATGCTGTGGGCATGGGTTGTGATAAGGGAGAGTAAGGTTAGTTTTTATATGCTTCCTCTTTACTTATTTCTTTATCTTCATTTAATATATTGTGTATATATATATATATGGGATGTCTATCCATTTATGGTATTCAGTGGGTTCCTTCTGGATGATTCAGATGGAGCATCAGGTGGGAGATGGTATAGTGCCACATGATCAGGATCAGGTTCAGGATTTGGTGCAGGCAGAGCATGAGCTATAGGTATAGACTCAAGGACATGATCAGGTTCAGGATCCAATGCAGGCAGGACAACAACTGGGTTTGGCAGTGTTTGGGTCGTGGCTCGATGAGAAGCTA
Organism: Viscum album; assembly: GCA_963277665.1. Classification (NCBI taxonomy): domain Eukaryota; kingdom Viridiplantae; phylum Streptophyta; class Magnoliopsida; order Santalales; family Viscaceae; genus Viscum; species Viscum album. The sequence continues at coordinate 1,775,517,618 of OY728152.1, forward strand.
TGAACTAGCCTAGTACATGTCTAATAGGGGATCAATGAGAGAACTAGATAGAGAGCATGCAGAAGATATTCAAGCAGCTTGAGACACCTCCTAGGAAGAGGGTCAAGCTAGCGACATACATGATGATAGGATAGGTGAAGCGTTGGTGGGGTGTGCAGGTTCATGATTATAGACACGAAGGACTGAAATAGAAGGACTTCGAGGACAAGTTCTTTGAGAAATTATACCCAAAGACATTGAGGGTAGAAAGAGGTCAGGAGTTCTTGAGCCATCAGCAGGGAGGCATGTCCGCCATGGAATATGCACCAACTTTCACTAAGATGTCATGCTTTTCACCTGGTATAGTAAGTGACGACTCAACAAGGGTGAGTCAATATGAAGATGGATTACGACACGCCATTCAGATCTAGGTAAATATCTTTAGACTGGGTTTTTTCTCAGAGGTGGTGAATCAGGCACTCATAGTGGAGGGCAACAATAAAGAGAGGTATCACTTAGGCTAGACAACAGATTCAAGTGATGGTTGAGATAGAAGTAAATGAGGTCGGGATGAGTTCTAGTAGGTCAGGTAGGCCATGGACTTATTTAGGCCACCTCGTGGTAGTTCAATAGTGGTTTGATTTTAGTGTGGGCAGCTGGGGCATGTATGGACTTAGTGAGACAAGCCTCCAAAGGATATTCGGGCATGTGGAAAGGTCAAAAATCTTGAGAAGTTTTGTAGGAAGCCTTATCAGACAAACAGTAGGCAGGGAATAGGGCAGACAATTGCGTATGTGGCCGGATCAGGTTTGGTACCAGGTGACAGTAGCTAAGGTTCAGCTGCACACAGATGAAGTGGCTGAGACAGTGGGACCCATCTGAGGGGTTAGTGGTCAGTGAATGGTGAAACACCGTAGGGAGGACATACATTAGAAAACTGTGTGTCAGGTCAGGTGCATGCCATGGAGCTTCTAGGGGCTGAACAGGCTAGTGATCCGATGATGGTTAAAGGTACACTACGAGTGTGGCCATGACTTCCTTGTTTTCTTTTTGGCATGACCTGTTGAGCCATGTCTGTTTTGAGTGCACGAGGTGCACATGATATATTTAGATTGACTAGATGTTGTTCAGTGGGATTGGAACCATTTCAGGTGCATGATATATTTATATATATGTATGAGATGTGTGACATCAGGGGCATAGAGGATGCAGGTTACTTGAGGTGACTTGGGAATCAAGTCATTGAGGATGCATGTTACTTGAGGTGCCATGGGCATCGGGGCATCGAGGATGTAGGTTACTTGAGGTGCTAGGAACCTGGTTCTTTTTAAGCATCCATGGGATGAAGGACCTCATAGAGGCGGACACTGATGTAGTGTGGGATACGTTTGGGTGTTGGGAACGACATGGGAGCACTTTATGAGGTTTATGGGTGACGATGTGTCACAGGAGGACCATGGTTCTATGAAATAGGCCGTTGGACCTTTTTTTGATTTGAGCTTTTGGTCTAGAGTCTCTAGATCATTCTTTTCCACCCTTGGAAGGTAAATTTAAGGATGCATTTATTTAAGAGGGGAAGTTTTTAAGAACCCAGTTCTTACTTTAAGGTATGAGTTTCTTTTTTTCATTATGTTTTTGAGATGTTTTTGAGAAAATTGGAAAAAATGGGCAGTTCTGGAAATTTTAGGGATACACGTTTTGTAATCCTAAGTACACGTCGTGTACCCTTGGCTGTGTGTGGATTCCATACATGTCATGTGAGCGTGTTGCCCGGGTAGAAATGTTAAACCAAGTACACACCATGTACTTCTTGTACATGCCGTGTATTCTAGCTGTGTATGAGGGATATACATGGCGTGTGGGGAAGTTGGTGAAGAAGATATGAAAAACCAAGTACACGCCATGTAATCATGTCGGCAAGGTTTGGAAAGTAAGTCAGTGTAAAGTGTCTACCAAATGAATAGTTAAAGAAGCCACATGGTGTGTATATCTAAGTACACGCCATATATTTTCTTTTTTTTTCACTTAAAATGGGCAGTAGACTTGTTTCTCAAGTTCTAGATTGAACCCTCGAGAAACAGGCAGTTGGGATTTCAAATTTATCTCATTCCTTCATCTAAAGTCAGATTCAAACACTGTTTGATCCATTGCAACCCCCTCGGTAAGGCCTTGATTCCTCTTGAGCCATTCATCTTGATTTTTTTCTAAACCAAGTTATGTGGGTTTGATATTTTTTGATTCTTTTTTACATCTACCTTGATTTAGACCGAATTGGAGGATGTTACTGGAGGAGGATCATCATATGAGGATGAGGTAGGTGGTGCATACCTCTTTTTTGTGTTTTTGTGGTCATTTGGGTGACACATAATTTGGTACATATTCGGGTAGTTTGAGCGAGACAACATTTTAATTGTTGTTGCATATTAAATTGCTTGTTAGACCCGTCGAATGCCGTTGGGCATGCCCTATACCTGAATTTCTTGAGCAAGGTCGGGTGAGAGGTTGTTGCTCATTTGGGGCATTTTGGACGAGGGTTCCAAAATGGTTTAAAATGATTTTTTTATTAAACTAATGAGTTTAATTTGTTAAAACATGATATTAATTGTTAGAGGCATTCAAGACCTCAGTGCTGGTATGGAAAAACACCTGTCCAGTGCAATTCAACTGTTTAATTGATTTTCCTATTTATTGTGTTTCTGTTTATTATATATATGTGATGTGTGATATTGCATATGATGGAACCTTCGGGTTGTGTTGGACATGGCCTGAATATTTATTAAGTGATTTTGATAATAGTTTGGGCTTGGCCCAGATTACTTCGGGTGGTTTTGACCATGGAATAGGGTGTCATGGATGTCGGGATTGAGGCAGTGAGACTGTTAGGTTGGGCATGTCCCAGGTTACTTGGATGTAAAGTCCATCAGATACTGAGCGAAATGGTCGTAGGGGAATAAGGTACCAGAGATGTTGTGGCTTGGGTACCATTTTGGTGATTACCGCTCACATGTGATTTGAGTAGTGTACAGACAGAGAGACTCCATGATTAGGTTGTTTTGACAACTTGTGTGGGTAGAGTCCCCCAATAGTTTCGATTTAGGTACTATTGGTTTGGGAGTGCATGAAATAGGAAGACATGTGGAAGGAGAGGAGCCTTTGGGAGATAGCAATGAGGCTATCAGGTTGGGGGATAAAGCTTGTTGTGATTGAGGTCGTGGGTCGAGACACTTTATTTTAGGGAAGATATATCTGTTACTTCAAGTACTTTATTTGTGGGTAGACACCACTGTCCCTTCGGTTAATTTATTTGAGGTCAGACATTGCTAACCCTCTGGTTACTTATTTAAGGATAGACACCACTATTCCTCTGAGTTACTTTTGTTTGGGCGTGCCTTCGGGAAGTCAGTACCTTGAGACACAAGGTGTCAGGAGGCACATGGTGATGGGTTACGTGATTGAGGGGAACTAGAGGGTTCACCTGGGATTTGTGATGACATGGGTACTTGGTCCATGGTCTAAGCACTCTATTTACTTCAGATATTCTGGTATTGGCCGAAGCAGATGACACTCCATGGTGGATACTAAGCACCAGTGGATGTTGTGTTTATTTATTGCATTTCACTACTTACTTTACATAGATATGAATGTCTTCTTAAACACTTATACTAGGTACACACCATCTGGGTGGTATCCTACTGAGATTTATCTCACACCCTACACGGGCCCTTCAGGATGCGTATAGAATTAATGGATTTACGTGCAGGTAAAGGATCAGCCTCAGGAACTGGATCATAGTACTGTTTGTAATAGAGGCAAATATGGACCTTGAGGTCATACCTAGATGGAGTTTACTTTTGTTTTATCTCTCTTTATATATTAACATGCTTACTTTATCATTGTATCTACTGTTGGTTATCCATTGACTCCCTTGTAATATTGACATGTCTGACCTGTTATGGATACATGCTTGGTTTTTTCAGTAGTTACAAGTGGTGTTCAACATACTATTCTGTTTACTTTCTGCTGCACTTGTTTACATATTGCTTCTGCTATTTATTGATATTGGATAGGATTCTACTATGTGGGTCTGGTTCGAGTCTGCTGAGTCCTTATTACCACTACATGTTTTATTATTACGCTTGGACCAGTACCATTATTATCCTTTGAGAGGGTATAGCCTCCCCACTATACCTATTCAGATCCTCACTTCTAGTTGGCAGCCTTTGGTGTTTGGGGAGGTGCGCCTAAGGTAGTAACACGTAACCCGATAGCACTGTTTGGGTGGCTCTTCGGGTCTGGGATGTTACAATGATATAGACCATGTTATGATGTACGTGATGCCTCACCTATTCCATAGGTAGAGGTTGGCACTCTAGCAGTCTAGCCTCATCTGATTGGAGATGTGCATCGGGAGGCATGGAATCCATTTGTGTTTTTAGGATATCCATAGTTTTCTCTGGATACAACTCATCTGATCTTCTATCAGGGTTCATTTCCCTTGCCTCCACCATTTGTATTCGAGCCTTCATAGGCTATATGGTTCCCCCAGAATATGATGATAGATCCTTCTACTCAACTAATGGAAGAAGGATTGGGTGCATAGAATGACATACAGTTGAAACCTACTCCCATTAAGACATAGGCAAAGCATCCGACAGTCAAGGTTCTAGCACCCAAGTATCTACCCTCTCTAGGTCATCACACACTACCCCAATGCAGAGGCCGATAATCTCGATACAGGCATCCCATTTGTACACCATCACATGGGACATGAACTTGCCATAGAGAGTGATTTTACTTGTTCATGTATATGTTTTTATTGATTTAAAGGATTTAAAACAAAAATGTATTATATCCTCTATATTAATGGATTTTTATTAAAATTATGATTTTTTTACTATCAACCATTTTTACATGTTTAGCCACCATTTTAATTTTCATTTATATTTTAGTTACAGTTTATATTTTCTAATCATTCAAAGTTGAGTACTTGAAACATAAGAAAACTTATTAAATTTCAAGTAGGTAATTTTAAAAGATTATAAAATATAAACTAAAAAAATCTAAATAAAACATAAAGCATAGCCTAAGAATCTAAAAAGTTAATAAAAATAAAAATAATTTCATAAAAATAGTAAATAATTAAAAATGAAATGAATGTAAAAAAGTTTATAAATACAATTGCAATGGTTTAAAACAAAAATATATTGTGCCACTAAAATTACTTTTGATTAATTTTTTTATAAATGTTTTTTATTTGGAATTAATTTTTATATGTTCAGTAAGTGTGTCAAATTTCATTTAGATTGTAGTTCTAATTTATTATTTATAGACTTTCAAAGCCACCAACTTCAAAACTTATTATGTTTCATATAGGTGACTTTGAAAGAATTTAACTTATAAAATATAAATATAATCTAAAGGGTATTTGAAAAAGTGACTCAACATATAAAACATAATTGAAAATAAACAAAATGAAAAATATAATAAGTAAAAGCTAATTTACATGTATCAAAATTTATTGCTTAAAAACATAAAATTTTCACTCTCAAATATTAATGGAAATAATTCTAAACAAAATAAAACAAATATAATATATATATCAAAATATAAAACATATATATTTTTAAATATAAAAACATGTATATTTAAAATATTTTTTTGCTGAAAGGAATCATCCATGATGCCTCCTTTCCACATCTTTTTTCAAAAAAATTACAACCTAGACTTATTTAAAAAAATTATTAAAAAAACTATCTTGAGTTACCATGAAAAAATGGACTATTCCAGTTTTCAGGTCAAAATTCAAATTGAAAAAAGTGGAATAGTGCAAGTTACAATGGAACTTAGTTTGAAAAACTAGACTGTATAGTCTAGTTTTTCAGGGTAACTAGAGACAATGTGGATCCTCATTTAATGAGTACTGGTATATTTCACGAGACCCAGTTTCTAATAAAACAAAATAATTAATTATAAATATATATTTAAAAAAATAATAATAATATGAATTTTTGAGGAAATTAGATGCTAAATTTAAATTTATACGGTTATAATAATTAAAAAATTGTAGATTAATAAAACATTAAATAGACGTGAAAAAATATTAATGTTGTAGAATAAATAAGGAAATTATTATAACTCATTATATATATATATATTCATGTATATATATTAAAAACACACACACACATATATAATGATAATATATATGTATTTATGTATTCCGAATATATATGTGTGTGGTTTCAGAATATATTCAAAATATGTGTGTGTGTGTGCATTTTGAATATTAAAATTATTCAGAATGTATGTGTGTGTGTTATATTTATAAAAACCTACAAGGGAACCCAAGAAAATCAGTTGTGTTCTTATCTTCCCAAAATGATTCTCCTAAACTTGAATTATAATTTTTAGGAACTTCCAAGTCTCACTTCCAGTCTCAATCTTGTCAACTAAATAATGAAAAATAAGAGCATAGATGGGTAAGGTTTTATTTGATGAACCTTCATTTTACCTAAATATATATTTAGAATATATATGTATGTGAATGTGTGTGTCTGTGTTCAATACATATAAATCTTCAATTATAGCTTTTAGGAACTTCCATGTCCCACTTTCAGTCAAAATCCTGTCAACTAAACAATGAAAAATGAGAACACGTACGAGTAAGGTTTTGTTTGGTGAAACTACATTTATATTCACAAAAGGAAATTGCATGAAAATTGAAAATAATTTTCAATTTTATTAATTTTTACCAAATACAATGTAAGAGATGAGGTATTTCATGTGTAATTTTTTAATCCATTTATTGATTTATATTTATTGTAATGATATATTGATGGTTAATGCAGTTAGAAGATTATAAATTTTCATTTTTTTGTATTAAAATATTTGTATGTTTCATTTACTGACATATTAGTTTTTATTTATATAAATGAAATGGGTTAATATTACATAAAAATTATGAATTTATTTCATGGTTGATTTCAATTGTTGAAATTTATCATATTCAATTATATGTATACAAAAGTGGTTGCATAAAAATAGTTCACAATCTATGAGGTAATATATAGTTTCCACAAATGAGGTATAAAAAAGAGGTAATGTTATGGAAAATAATATTGAATAATAGACTTTATATTTATAGCTTAGTGAACATGTTGTTCAAAAAAATTAGATGTGAATGGAATAAATTCTAAGTGTGGTTGTGTACCGTAGTGGATGTGGTTGGGATAACTATAGTCGTCAAATCAGTAAGACCACTGTTGCAACTTGATGTTCCAGTAAATGCTTGAGCTTAATAATAATAAAAAGTTTGGATTAAAATAAAGAGCATGGTTAGATTTATATTAATCATTTTTTGTAATTGAAAACATATATATGGATCAATGATACCCGAATATAGTCAAAACTTTTCATTAGAGATAATTTTCATGTTGTAGATGATATCGATCTTGTATCATTGGAGTTAGTTTGGGGAACATTACATGTTTTCCTTATTATAATTTCTTTTATAGTTACACTAAATCCATACATAAATTCTTATGATAATGATAGATTAGGAAGGATTAGATATGTAGGTCTAAGGTAGTGATACATAGTAAGAGATTTATATGGATAATATTTAATTGATCGTGTTCTTAATTTGATATATTTATATAGTGTATTTTCCTAAGATAAACCTATATTGTACATGGATTTTTTTTAGTGATCTGAATTTCCATAATGTTTTTAAAATGACTATAAAAATTTAAATAATGACATTATTTTATGAACAAGGAATCAAGATCAAAGGAAATTCATTATCATACATGTGGTGCAATGTTGGAAAACTGAGTAAATGAATTAAATGATTGTTAAGGGAAAGATATAGAAAATTTTTAGTCATTTTTATAGTTGCTCGATCAAGATGCTATTATTATGGGATCATAGGTATAAAATTATAGATATGTAGTTATTTTTATGTTTTTCTATATCATATATGATTGTAACACCCTGAGTTTCTATAAACATTTTTTTTCAAATAAATTATTTTTTTTGATTTATTGTTTTATATGCTACACCAAGTTAAGCTTTATCTACACACAAAACTATCTTAGCTTTATTTACATGCAATACCGAGTTTCTATGAAACATCATTTTATTATTATACTTATTTAAACAAGACAATTATAACATGACCATTAAAATGGAACGTATGAACATGATTAACTGACTTATTAAATTATTTTTTACACATAATTATTTGATAAATTAAATTATAAATGAATATAAAACCTTTTTTAAAATAAAAGGAAATGGTTTTATGAAAAAATATTTAAATGTGCACAAGTTTGTTTTATACGAATAAATAAAAAAATAAATATTGTTGAATTATATTAATGAAAAACACACACACACACACAAATATATAATATATTCAATCTAATTTTTAACATTAATTTTATGTGTTTTTCTATATATGATATAAGAACAAATCCAATTTTACGTATAATAGTAGTATTTTTCTAAAAAGGTAGTTTTTCCATATTTTGATGGTGCACTTATTCTAAATATAGTTTTTGATACTTTTATAAATTATATTTTAAAAAATAAACTTCTTCCTTTAAATATTAATATCAAAATTTACATTGATTGAATTTTTGGTATTTTTCTGATAAGTTTCATGTTTTGATGAATAGTAAAATATACATAATTTTAATTGAATTATTTTTTCATCAAAATAATTTATAATGTTAAATTATATATTTGATTAGTTTTAAAGTATAATTAGATATTTTTTTTATTTAATCCAATATAGTTAATTGGAATTAATTTCACATTGAAATTCGATATAAAATCATTTCAAACTTTTGGACATTTTCACTTTAAAAACATGTCGTCTCATCCCGACTGTAGGATTAATTTTAAATTAATTTATGAAACTTATATGTTTAAAATTTTAAAAATTATATTCCATATTTGGAATAATAAGATATAAATTTATTAAATAGGTCCATTTTTTTTGACAATATGAATAGTAATTTTAGTAATTTTTATTACCACATTTAAGGGTAAATTGAGTAATTAAGGATAAAAAAAATATTATAAATATTATAAAACTACCCTAAATTATTAAAAAATGTTATTAAATGCATTTAATTATACTCTTAACACATAAGGTTAGAAATTTGATAATTTAATAAACACTCTTCCAGGAAAATGGCTTAAATATTATTAAAATCAAAGAGAGTGACAAAATATCACACTCTTACTTTTAATAAGTATAATATTTTTATTATGGGGTAAAATAGAATATATGATAAACTATATATAATATTATGAAATATAAAATTTTTATGTACATAATAGTATTTTATAATTAATTTTTAGTGAATAAATAATTATCCTAAATAATTATAAAACAATGATGCAATAACTATTCAATTAATGAAGCAATTAATTAAATTATATTATAAATATTAAAAGAAATATATATTTTCTTAATTAAAGTAATAAAATAATTTTTTAGGTGAATATTATATTTTAGGGGTGTATTAAATGATTTTTTTGAAGTTATCTTGCTGTATGGATTTTCTTAAAGTCAATGTTACGAATAATGTCAAAATTGACACTTATGATATTTTATGAAAATAAGGTATTATTAAATTATTTAAAAATCATAAAAATATTAAATAAATAAAAGGGGATTATATATGGTTGAATGTATCTTAAATTGAAAATTTATGGTCTAATTGACACTTTATATATAAAAATTACAGCCTCTTAATATTGAAAAATTTGTTACTATAGTTAAAATTAAAATGGCTTGCCTAAGGGTTTATCAAAATGATAAGGTTTAAAATAACACCAAAACATGTATAACATATATTGGTTTATGATATTAAAAACTTATAATATATTATATTTGAATAAATGTACTTTTTTAGGTATTTGGATTGAGATTAAATTTATAATAAATTAATATTTTGAAAAATTCCAAAAGTGCCCCTTCCCTCACTTATAAAAGGGAATCTCTTATTATCTTTTATTAAAACATAAAAACCTATTTTTTCAGAAAAAATATGACCAAATATAACTCCTAAATTCCCTCTAGTAATTCTAGAATCATAACTTTGGGCATAAATAAAATCAAAGAAGTCCTTTTGTGTAAATCTAAAGAAGATACCCATAGAAGAGGTAATTGTCATCAACAAACTTTTTTATTTTATTTCTTCCTTAAACCCATTAAATTATTTTTATTTCACTTTTTTATAATATCCCAAATATCCTCAATATATTTATATTTTTTTATATTAAGTGTTCCACCTACACTGACACACACTTCCATCTAATGGGTAATGAACTTATAGTTCATGTGTACGGCGGACGACTGCCTCATGAAATGATGATTGTTCCTTTTTCTTTTACCACATATCATGGTGGGAATTATAATTTATATACTATTTTTTATATTATATATATTATATTTATGATATATTTATCCTTATTTAATTATTATACAACACATACCTTCATGTTTTCCATTTTTTGTAAATACGAGAACTTCATTTATGGATGTGTGGACTACCGCCTCCTCAAAGTGATATGTTTCATTAACAATTTAAATGGAATGTATTAAGGATGGTTTTAGTAAAATTATATGATATAAATTTCATAGGTATTCTACTGTAATGATATTATATATATTTCATTTTCCTTATTTCTTTTAGTAGAAGAAAATAGAAACAATGTTCATGTGTGTGTACGACCTATCGTCTCCATGAACGGGGTATTTAATTTTCTAATTATATATTTTATATATTATTTGTAAAGACCAAGAAATTTCAAGGAATTTTTTTCTTAAATTCTTTGAAATTTTACGAGTCTATGGCTTCTGACGACACTTGATTCTGAGGCCCGATGTGCCCAGAATCAATTTCCAAAGTTTAGCTCGGGTACGTTCAGTAAAAAAACGAGCGGGATTTTTCTATATTTTGAACCGGTGCGTGGAATTGAAAACTAAGGGCACTGGTGAACTCGCAGCATTAGAAATTTCTTAAGAGGACCTTTACTGAAGATGTGTTTGCACGGGAGAAGAAGTTAATTTTTGTGGATTAATTGAGAGGTGGATAAAATTGTGAAATAATTTTATTTTTATATCTTAAGTGGTTATAACCAACATGGGGAAGTTAGGGTGGGAACCACTAACATCCTAACTACCCATGTGAGGATAAATGTGAGGTGGGGCCCACACGAGCCCCAACCCTTCACATTTCCATAACTCTCATAAACTCCCCCTTTAAAACTTGTTAACTCACTTTAATTAAGTAACTCTCCCTCTCTTCCTCTTCATTGCATGCCAAAACACACATTAATTAATTAATTGAATCTCTTCATTAATTAATTAAGTGTTTGAATTTTGTAATTTTGAATGCATGGCATGATTTAATAAAATAAGGGAAGCCTTATTTTATTTTTGGGGCTGGCATGTTGTGTTGAGATTTTGGGGAGAGAGCTCTAGTTTTATTTGAAGAACTTCATCCTCAACGAAGAACGTCAACTCTTCGATGAAGAACATCGACTCGGCGACCCTGGTTTCTCCATCCTCTTCTTCCTCCGCGACAAGGGAGGAGACACCGACGCGGGAACTCACCAACGATGTCATGCCTTTTAATATTCTCTCCGTGACAAAAAGGGGAGACGCCACTTCCACCTCGGACGCTCTCTGTTGACGTCTACGAACCCTCACCCCGTGACGCCAATGCTCATCACCTTTTGTTGAGGTAGGGTGTGTTGATTCAATTTTATTGAGAATAAAATTGTTCGTTGTGTTTCGTGAACCTTGTGCATTCTTGGCCACGTGATACCGTCTAACTCGGAGGGTGCGGGCCGAACGAACACGACCCGACAACCCTCCGCTGGAACTTTATTCCTTTGGAAATTGGTAACTGGAGGCTAAGGAAAAACACGGCGCCGTCGCGCCATGCTGGGATCGTGACGAAGGGAACCGGCGTCGTTGCGCCGGTTGTGCGGAACAAACCGCGGTCTAAAACGCGGGCCGCTTCGGTGGAAGAACCAGCCGGCCTGTCGGCCGGCCGGGAAAAGTGGAGCCGCGATGCCAGGAGGGAACCGCGTTAGAGGATCGGCCGGCCAGGCGGAGCCAGACCGCGGTGCTAGGAGGACGCCGCGCTGGAGAACGGCGGCCCGCCCATGCGGGCCGTGTGCGCTGAAGAACGACCGGTCTAGCCAGCCGGTCTAGCCGACCGGTTCAGGGAAGGGTAGCGCCGCCTGGCGCCGCTAGTGCAGAAGATCGGGGGGGGGGGGGGGGGGTCGCCCCCCCCCCCTTGGAGCCCACTCGGCTAGCTGGACGAGCCAGCCGAGCCGCGCCAGGCCGGGCCGAGCCGGGCCGCGCCTGGCCGAGCCGTGCCGCACCGGGTCGGGCCGCGCCCCACCGGGCCGGACCGCGCCACTTCGGGCTGGGCCGCGCCACTTCGAGCCGGTTTGCATCCATTCGGGTCAAGGTATGTTTTTCTTCGGACCGGTCCGACACCCCTACTGGGTCGGACCCGACAAACTGGGTCAACCCGACCCGTCGGCCCACTAGGTAAACGGGCCAGACCCGTTATTCACTTAAAGGTAAATAACTTAAGGACCGCACGTCCGATCGACGCGTCGTCTGCGGCAATAGGACTCTTTAGACGAGATGGGCCTTTTGAGATACTATAAGTGAGTTTAGGATGATTTTGGATATTGGCCGGGTTAGAAACGAGCATATTTCTAACCAGGCCCCTAAGACGGAAAAGTCTATATCTCTCAGACCGGGCGTCCGATTGATGCGTCGTCTATTGCATTGAGTTCCTTTTGACGAGAAGGAACTTCGGGATACATCAACTCTAGAATTTGTGACAGTTTATGTATCGAACCTCTTGGATCATGGAGCGGACCCTCCCAGAATCGAGCGTGCTGTGTGCGGGAACCCTAGAGCTGGCTGCGACTATGACGACGATGACGACTGTATTTGGACCCTACGTGGGTTCGGCAGTAAGGATGACTATACTTGAATCCTCCGTGGGTTCGGCAGTGATGATGACTATACATGGATCCTACATGGGTTCGACAGCGATGGTTACTGTACTAGGATCCTACGTGGGTTCGGCAGCGATGACTTCTGTACTTGGATCCTATGTGGGTTCGGCAGGGAAGACGATTCAGAGGCTACATCTATCATCTCCACCCCTCTTCGTGAGTAGTATACTTGTGTGAGCTGATTCTTGACTTTCAATCAATATCATTGATATGATTGACTTTCTTTCCTGTGTGGATTAGGATGTGCTTTCCTATGTGGACTGGGTTGTACTTGGGCTCGTGAGTTGGAACCGAACTGGAATTGATGACTTAGGTATATGTATGGGAATATACCTAAGTAGATTTGGTTGATACTTTGTTTTTGTATCTTTACTTTGTGGTTTATCCTTTGTGGATTCCAGGAGACCTTCGGGGGTCTCGGGGTCCCTACTAAGTATTGTATACTCACCCCTGCACGGGCTATGCCTGCACTACGTGGTTTTGGTTGCAGACGACAGACAACGTTGATCGTGGTTGAGGCTTGAGGAGCAGGACGGTATCCAGAGGTGGAATTTCAGGCAGGACGTACACAGAGCGGACAACTGGACCCGAGGAGCTGAGAGACCATCTGTACTCACCCTTTAGGTGGGATAGCCAGAGGACGACTCTGTGGTTGCTGATTTACTTTACTGCTACTGTACTTTCTTTTCAGCTGTACTGTACTTTTAGTTGGGTTTGTATTCTGTCCCATTTAATTTTCAGCACTTAATTTTGTACTCATTTTACTTAGTGTTTACTTCAGCTGGCATTCTATGTTGTGTTTGTTTACTTATATAAAGGCAATGCCTTCCCTTTTATCTGGATTTACGCCTTTGGTGCAAGTCGCCAGCCCCTAGCCTATGGGATGCGGGCTTGGGGTAGTCACGGCACGGGCCCCGAGGATGGGTCGTGAAAAATTGGTATCAGAGGTAGGTTCAGATGCGTGAACAATACCCTCATTTGTTTCCATAGTTTTTGTTGTAGCTTTACAGGGACGTAAAGCCCTGCGGTGGGAGTAATGTAAAGACCTTGAAATTTCAAGGAATTTTTTTCTTAAATTCTTTGTAATTTTATGAGTCTATGGATTCTGATGGAACTTGATTTCGAGGCCCGATGTGCCCGGAATCAATTTTCGAAGTTTAGCTCGGGTACATTCAGTAAAAGAATTAGCGATATTTTTCTATCTTTTGAACTGGTGCTCGGAATTGAAATCTGAGGGCACCGGTGAACTCGTAGGGCTGGTAATTACTTAAGAGGACCTTTACCGAAGATGCGTTTGCACATGAGAAGAAGTTAATTTTTGTGGATTAATTGAGAGGTGGATAAAATTGTGGAACAATTTTATTTTTATATCTTAAGTGGTTATAACCTACATGGGGAAGTTAGGGTGGGACCCACTAACATCCTAACTACCCATGTGAGGATAAATGTGATGTGGGGCCCACACGATCCCCAACCCTTCACATTTCCATAACTCTCATAAACTCCCCCTTTAAAACTTGTTAACTCCCTTTAATTAAGTAACTCTCCCTCTCTCCCTCTTGATTGCATGCCAACACACACATTAATTAATTAATTGAATCTCTTCATTAATTAATTAAGTGTTTGAATTTTGTAATTTTGAATGCATAGAATGATTTAATAAAATAAGGGAAGCCTTGTTTTATTTTTGGGGTTGGCATGTTGTGTTGAGATTTTGGGGAGAGAGCTCTAGTTTTATTTGAAGAACTTCATCCTCAACGAAGAACGTCAACTCTTCGACGAAGAACATCGACTCGGTGACCCTGATTTCTCCATCCGCTTCTTCCTCCGCGACAAGGGAGGAGACACCGATGCGGGAACTCTCCAACGATGTTACGCCTTTCAATATTCTCTTCGTGACAAAAAGGGGAGATGCCACTTCCACCTCGGATGCTCTCCTTCGACTTATACGAACCCTCACCCCGTGACGCCAACGCTCGTAAGCTTTTGTTGAGGTAGGGTGTGTTGATTCAATTTTATTGAGAATAAAATTGTTCATTGTGTTTCTTGAACCTTGTGAATTCTTGTCCATATGATACCGTCTAATGTGGAGGGCGCGGGCCGAACGAACACGGCTCGAAAACCCTCCGTATGAACTTTATTCCTTTGGAAATTGGAAACCAGAGGTAGGGGAAAAACACGGCGCCATTGCGCCATGCCGGGATCGTGACGAAGGGAACTGGTGCCGTCACGCCGGTTGTGCAGAATGAACCGAGGCCCGCAATGGGGGCCGCTTCAATGGAATAATCGGCCGACCCATCGGCCGGCCTGGCTAAGTGGAGTCGTGACACCAAGAGGGAGCCGCGTTAGAGGACCGGCCGACCCACCCATGCGGGCCATGTGTACTGAAGACCAGCCGATCTAGCTGGACGGTTCGGGGAAGGGCGGTGACGCCTGTCTCTACCGGTGCAGAAGACCGGGGGGGCCTCACCCCCCCCCCCCACCCTGGAGCCCGCTCGGCTTCGACCGAGTCGCCCGACCAGCCGGCCGAGCCAGCCGCGCCCCGCCGGGCCGAGCCGGACCACGCCACTTTGGGCCGGGACGCGTCCCTTCGTGTCGAGTTATGTTTTTCTTCAGATCAGTCTAAAACCCCTGATGAGTTGGACCCGACAAACTGGGTCAACCCGACCCGTCGTCCCACTAGTCTAAACGGGTTGGGCCCATTATTCACTTAAACGTGAATAACTTAAGGAACGTGCGTCTGATCGACGCGCCGTCTGCGGCACTAGGAATCTTTCGACAAGACGGTCCTTTTGCGATACTCTAAGTTATTAATGGATGATTTTTGATATCGGTCGGGTTAGAGATGAGCATATTTCTAACCGGGCCCCTGGGACAGAAAAACCTATATCTCTCAGACCGGGCGTCCGATTGACGTGTCGTATGTTGCGTTGAGTTCCTTTTTACGAGACTGAACTTCAGGATACATCAACTCTAGACTTTGTGACATTTTATGTATCGACCCTCTTGGGTCGTGGAGCGGACCCTCCCAGAATCGAGCGTGCTGTGTGCAGGAACCCTAGAGCTGGCTGCGACTGCGACGACGATGACGACTGTACTTGGATCCTACGTGGGTTCAGCAGCAAGGAAGAATGTACTTGGATCCTCTGTGGGTTCGGCAGCGATGACAACTGTACTTGGATCCTACGTGGGTTCGACAGTGATGGTTACTGTACTAGGATCCTACATGGGTTCGGTAGCGACGACTTCTGTACTTGGATCCTACGTGGGTTCGGTAGGGAAGATGATTCAGAGGATACATCTATCATCTCCACCCCTCTTCGTGAGTAGTATACCTGTGTGAGATGAGTCTTGACTTTCAATCAATATCATCGATATGATTGACTTGATTTTCTGTGTGGATTGGGATGTGCTTTCCTGTGTAGATTGGGTTGTACTTGGGCTCATGAGTTGGAGCCTAACTGGAATTGATGACTTAGGTATATGTATGGGCATATACCTAAGTAGAGTTGGTTGATACTTCGTGTTTGTATATTTCCTTTGTGGTTTATCCTTTGTGGATTCTGGGAGACCTTCGGGGGTCTTGGGGTCCCTACTGAGTATTGTATACTCACCCCTGCATGGGCTATGCCTGCACTATGTGGTGTTGGTTGCAGACGACGGACAACGCTGATCGTGGTTGAGGCTTGAGGAGCGGGACGGTATTTGGAGGTGGACTATCAGGCGAGACATACACGGAGCGGACGGCCGGACCCGAGGAACTGAGGAGACCATCTGTACCCACCCTTTAGGTGGGATAGCCGGAGGACGACTCGGTGGTTGTTGATTTACTTTACTGCTGTTATACTTTCTTTTCAGTTGTACTGTTCTTTCAGTTGGGTTTGTATTTTGGCCCATTTACTTTTCAGCACTTACTTTTGTACTCAGTTTACTTAGTGTTTACTTCATCTTTCATTCTCTATTGTTTTTGTTTACTTATATAAAGGCAATTCATTCCCTTTTATCAGGATTTACGCCTTTGGTGCT
Organism: Viscum album; assembly: GCA_963277665.1. NCBI lineage: Eukaryota > Viridiplantae > Streptophyta > Magnoliopsida > Santalales > Viscaceae > Viscum > Viscum album. The sequence goes on from OY728152.1 coordinate 1,775,534,688, forward strand.
AGTCGCCAGCCCCTGGCCTATGGGAGGTGGGCTTGGGGTAGTCATGACACGGACCCCAAGGACAGGTCGTGACATTATTATAAATACATATATAATGAATATATATGATATTTATATCATGTTTATCATTTTTGAGATAATTAAATAATTATATATTTAATAGGATAAAAAATATAACAAATCAAAACACATGTGAAAAAAGAAGATATTACCCGAAGCGTAACATTAACAAGAAATTGTTAACAAATAGCTAATATAAATTCTTAATAAAATAATATATAGTATTAGATATAATAATATGGTTATTTAATATATGTATAATAAACTTATATTTATTATATATTAAGTTTGTATGAGTGCGATGAGAGTCAATACATAGGGTAAGGGATCTTTGTCTCACTTTTATTTCTATGGGACACATGCCTTATACACTACTTGTTTCTTTTGTGTGGTGTATATATCATCCATTAATATATTTTATGGGTCTTATTCTGAATATTATGGTATTTTCTTATAAATATAATTTTATTTTTTTCATGGGGCATAAAATTCTACTGATTATAAAGTTTTATGAGTTTATTTCACAATCTCATCAACATTCGAGATTGTTTCATTTTAAATATTTATTAGGAAATATTTATCTTCTACAAACATGTTTTCTAAAAATATTTTCAAAAAGGTTTTTATTATTCTTCTAAGAATATTTAAAGTTATTTTTACCAATTTTATAATTTTTATGATACATTTTGAAAAGAATATTTTTTTCATTTTCCAAACAAGGATCTTTATTACTTTTTTAACAAAAATATGAAAGGAATGTTTTTTTATCTTATAAGACATTAGTGGATTTTATCGCCATCATAGAGACTCAATTACTTGAAGCTTCCATTACAATATTACAAGGTCACTTTTAAAGAAATTTTTTTCTTTTAAAATTCTTTGACATTTTAAAAAAGAAAACTTTTTCAAAGAAGAAATGATATTTTACTAAAAAATGTTTTAAAAAGATATTTCAAAATTATTTTACATATAACATGACATCTGTTGGTGTTACTCATTCCTTAATGAGGATATGATCCAAGTATACTATTCATATTTTTTTCACTGAATGTTTTATGATTTTATGGAATTATTTATTTAAATCCCATTAATTTTCAAAGAGATATGCTATGATGAAATGCTTATGAAAACCATTTCTTTTCATGATTTTTGACATGATGAATGATTTAAAATCTTGTGGCACATATATTTATGATTTAATTATATGAAGGGTGGTACCTATATCTCCCCCCAATTTACTTGGTAATGATAAATGTTCTATGATCTCATAGGGTACACATGAGGTCATCCTAAGACTGTAAAAAGAGTGTATACAGGAGGTCATCTTAAGCCCACAATAAGAGGGTACATGGGAGGTCATACTAAGCCCAAAAATAGAAGGTACACATGATTTCATCCCAATCTTGAATTAGGTACATGGTTGATTATCCCATGCATAAAAATACTATGAATGTCTTAGTAGGTTTCATTGATATAAGATGTTCTAAGATTATGTGTATGTCACAAATTCCATGTCTTGTGACATTGTTATACTCTCATGTATCATGTACTTTGATTATTCTATGATTCATGTCTTAATAACTGCCAATATTTATTCCATGACTCATTTGTATGATCTTTTATATTTAGGTACGATCTTCAAATGATATGCTCTTGTTTTCTTACCTTTATGATCATGTTATGCTTACATATCTTCCATATTTACCCTTACTGAGCATCTAATCTCACCCTTTATTATGTTTCAATTCCTTAGGTTATAAAGAAAAGTTTTAAGTAAGAGTACTAAATGGGAAGATATTTATGGAAAATTTTGAAGATCTTTCACTAAATTAGAATAACGTTCTCCTAGCTTCCAAATTAACTAAACTATTACATTCCCCAGTCATGTGTTTGTGTAACATAATGAATATTCATCTAAAAAGATAAAATATCCATGTTTGAAAATCTTGGTTTGTTATAGTTGGTATCAGAGGAAAAGGTTTAGTCAACCTTTGGAAACTAGGATGAGAAAACTTTAGTGATATCCCTAGGGATATTTATAAGGATATGTATAGGGATATCTCTAACTATAATATTAAGGTTTCATAGATTTAAAAATAGGTGTTTTGATTTAGTAATCCTATAAGTAATTGTTCATGATTATCTATTTTTCTTTTTATGATAAGTGTTTCTCGCACTATGATTTCTAATCATAGTCAATAGCTAGAACTAGAAGGAACATGGTTAACATCGAATTTTTTAGATGTGGAAAGTATGATAATTATGCATATTGACGTCTTAAGTAGAAATATCATGAAGATAATTAGAAAGATGTTACAAGTATTGGTTATACTAATAAGTAAAAGAGACCAAAAATGAATTGTGAAAGGTATGGGATGTTCTATCAGTATTTTTTATATAAAACATAATAACCCAGATTATATTGAGGTTGAGGAACCTTAATACATGATTCATATTTCATATTTGAGGAAAGATTAAGATGACGAAGCCAGAGTAATGGTTTAAGAATAATATTGCATGATTGTACTGTATATGTTTTGGAATTCACATATTATGAGATATATAAGTATTTTTAGTATAATTTTTTCATTAAGGATTGAAAAGGATATGATGAATGGTGATAAAGACTTATAAAAGTGATTTAATGGGAAGGTGATATTCATGGGAAACACAATATTAAGGTAAATATAACCCTTAATATGTTCCTAATGTTGAGATAATGATGTTTTGATAAAGATATATTGGATATTAATAAGTAAATTGGATGGTACTGATTACCTTGGAACTGATTAAGGATTTGTTGAAAAAGTGGTTTATACTATCATAGATGGAGTTTATGTCATTTTTGGACTTAAGGAATATATCCAATAATCTTTTGAATGAGAAATAATGAATATTTTCAATAATTATTTATGGTAATTACTATGTTTCAAGAGAATACATGATGAAGGTATTAACATGTTTGGTATGTGAAAAAAATGAACTATTTTATGATATATGGGAAATCAATGATACACTATTTTTGAGAAATTTATTGACCTTATTTATAAATTTTTGGACTTTAATATTTAATAAGGATTATAAGTTTAACCATTTAGGAAAAGGTTTATGTTTAACTTTGGTTGAGGTTTTATAGATTAATGTATTACCAAACCATATGAAGATTTATGCCAATTGGATAACATGTGCTAACCATTTTTTTGTAATTATAACTAGAGATAGAAGTAATGAATTTTCATAATATTATGGATCTTATGATCAATTAGTTCTTAAAGAATTATAATTTCAACCTCATTTTTTGGAGTAAGAGATGAAGAGGAAATTGATCAAGGTGCAACCAATGGATGAGTTTATGCTTAAAAAATGGAATGAAATCAAGTAAGCATTTATTATCAATTGATTTTGAAATAAAATGTTATTCTATTATCATCATTTATGATGATATGAATGACCTTTTTTAGAGCTATTTGTTCCAAAATTTTTTGGTCATTAAATGAAAATATTCTCTATTATTCTCCATCAAAACTTGATAGTTAAAATTATCTCCATTGTACATGTTTTCACTTTCTGATAATTTCCTCCTAATTCAAATATTAGTTATGTAGTGATATTCACCTTTTACTTTCTCACTTTCTAAGAGGATGTTTTATTGACCCTTTTTATGATTTGGGTTTCTCGAAAAGAAATTCTCAAACATCCACCTTTGATTTTCAAAGTGAAATTTGAAATTACATAGATGATTTTTTTTAAATTCTTGATTATAAAGGAATGGTATCCTATCCACTGGAACTTACACCAATTATCTTTCATGTTCATGATGTATTCCATGTATTTCTTTTCAGTAAGTATATACCTAATCCATCACATGTACTAAACTCAGAGGTCGTATCACTGGAGTAAGATCATTCTTATGAAGAGAAACCATTAGAAATTTTGGATCATAGAGATAAATTTATACAAAACAAGACCACTCACTTGGTTAATGTTTTTTTTGACAGAACCACCGGTTTGAAGAAGCCGTGTGGTAACATGAGGATACGATGAGGTATAAGTATCCTCATTTTTTTAAATTAGAATGAAGAATTTAGAGGGAGAAATATATTTTAAGGGGGTTAGAATGTAACACAACAAGTTTTTATGAAACTTTTGTTTTGAATAAATTAAATTTATTTGATGTCTTGTGTCATACACTACAAAAAGTTAAGATTTTTCCACATGCAACACCAACTTAGCTTCCTTCACATGAAACACTGAGTTTCTAAGAAACATCATTTTATTATAATAATAATTTAAACAAGATAATTATAACCTATACATTAGAATGATAGGTATTAATAGGATTAAATTAATTATGAAATTATGGTTTGCATATAATACTTTGATCAATTAAATTATAAATGAATGTAAAACCTTTTTAAAATAAAAGGAAATGTTTTTCTGAAAAATTATTTAAATGTACACTAGTGTGTTTTATACCAATAAATAAAAAAATAAATCTTGTTGAATTATATTAATGAAATAGATATATATATATAAAATATTAAATATAATGTTTAAAATTCATATTATTATTTTTCTTGAAATTATATAAGAACAAATCCAATTTTATACATAAAATAAGTATTTTTCTAAAAAAGTTGTTTTGTCGCATTTTGATGGTTCACTTGTTTTAAATCTAGTTTTTGAAAATATTATAAATTATATTTTAAAAAATAAATTTTTTATTTGAAATAGTAATATAAAAATTTACTTTTGTTTATTTTTTAGTATTTTTATGATAAGTTTCGTGTTTTGATAAATAATGAAAAATACTAAATTTTAATTGAAAACAGCTTTTTCATCAAAATAATTTATAGTGTTAAATTATATATTTGATTGGTTTTAAAGTATAATAGATAAATTTTTTATCATTTAATAAAATTTAAGTCATTTTAATCAATTTCACATTGAAATTGGATATAAAAACATTTCGAGCTTTTTGACCTTTTCATTTTAAAACCCCGTCGTCTCATCTCGTTTGTGGGATAAATTTTAAATCATTTTGCGCCACTTATATATTTAGAATTTCTAAAAATGAATTAAATATTTAGAATATGAAGGTATAAATTTATTAAATAGTTACATTTTATTTTTGGATAATATGAATAATAACTTCAGTAATTTTTATTACTACAATTAAGGGTAAATTGAGCAATTAAGGGTACAAATAATATTATAAATATTAGAAAACTACTCTAACACTTGAACAAATGTTATTGGAAGAATTTTATTCAACCATAAACATATAAGGTTATAAATTTAATAATTTAATGGACAATTATCCATTAAAATTACTTGGATATTATTAAAATCAAATAAAGTGATAGAATGTCACGCTCTAACTTTTAATAAGTATAATACTTTTATTATGGGATAAAATAGAATATATTCTCACCTATATATATTATTATGAAATATAAATGTTTTATGTACATCATGTTATTTTATTTTTACTTTTTAGTGAATAAATAATTATCATAAATAATCACAAAACGGTGATGTAGTAATTATTCAATTAATGAAACAATCAATTAAATGATATTAGAAATATTAAAAGAAATATAATTTGACTTAATTAAGATAATAAATGAATTTTTAAGGTTAATATGACATATTAGGGGTGTATTAAATTATTTTTTTGAATTTATCATTCTTTATGAATTTTTTTAAAGTTGATGTGATGAATAGTGTCAAAATTGACACTTATGATATTTTAGGAAAATAAAATTTTACTAAATTATTTAAAAATCATAAAAATATAAAATAAGGACAATGGGATGATATATGGTCTAAATTATCTTAAATTTTCCATTTATTGTCTAATTTAAACTTTATATCTAAAAATTACATCCTATTAGTATTGAAAAATTTGTTACCATAGTTAAAATTAAAATTTTTTAACTAAGGGTTGATCAAAATGATAAGATTTAAAATAATACCAAAACATGTATAAAATATATTGTTTTATGATATTAAAAACTTATCGTATCTTATATGAAAATAAATATAATTTTTTAGGTATTTGGATTGATATTGAATTTATTATAAATTATTATTTTAAGAAATTCCAAAAGTGACACTTCCCTCTCTTATAAAAGGGAACCTCTTATTATCTTTTATTCACTCTTCAGAACCTATTTGGATAATCCAAAATCTATCAAAATCTCCTCCCAAATTCCCTACCTTAATTCTAGAATCCATAATTTGGGTATAAATCCAACCAAAGAAGTCCTTTTGTGCAAATCAAAAGAAGATACCCAAAGAAGAGGTAACGCTCATCAACAAATGTTTTTGTTTTATTTATTCCTTAAACCCATTAAATTATTTTTATTTCATGTTTATATAATAACATAATTATACTAAATATACTGATATTTTTATATTAAGGGTTTTACCTACACTTACATACACTTCCATATAATGGGTAATGAACTTATAGTTTGTATGTATGGAGGACTATGACCTCACGAAACGATAATTGTTCATTTTTATTTTACCACATATAATGAAACGAATTATGATGAAAATAATATTTTTTGAATTTTAAATATAATATTTATGATTTATTTATGCCTTTTTAATTATTATATAACATAAAACTCCATGCTTTCAATTTTTTGTAAATATGATAACTTCGTTTGTGGGCGCGTGGACTACCGTCTCCTCAAAGCGATGTGATTCATTAAAACTTTAAATGGAATGTATCAAGGATGATTTTAGTGAAAATATATGATATATATTTCATAGTAATTATAATGAAATAATATTATAAATATTACATTTAACTTCTTACTTTTAATATGACAACAAAATTAAAACAACATTTATGCGTACGTATGACCTATTGTCTCCATGAATGGTGTATTTCATTTTCTAATTCTATCTTTTATAGATTATTATAAATACATATATACTGAATATATATGATATTTATATCATTTTTATAATTATTCATATAATGAAATCATAATATAAGCAATAAGTCCAAAAATATAATAAATCAAAAACACATGTGAAAAACATAGTAGATATTACCCGAAGCTTAACATTAACATGGAATTGTTAATAAATGGTTAATATAAAGTATTAATAAAAATCATATATGGTTTTATATATAATAATATGGTTCTATAATAGATTTATAATAAACTTATATTTATTATACAAGAATTTTGTATGAGTAAGATGAGATTCAAGACATACAGTAAGAGATCTTTGTCTCACTTTTATTTATGTGGGACATATGCCTTATACACTAATTATTTATTTTGTGTGGTGTATATACCACCCATTAATGTATTTTATGAGTATTATTATGTATATTATGATATTTTCATATCCATATAATTTTATTTCTTTCATTTGGAATATCATTCTTTTAATTATAAAGTTATAAGGGTTTATTTCACAATCTCACCAACATTCAGGATTGTTTCGTTTTAAATATCCATTGGGGAATATTTATCTTCCACATACATGTTTTATAAAAATATTTTCAAAAAGGGTTTTAATATTCCATTTTTAATATTTAAAGTTATTTTTACATATGTTTGACTTTTTATGAAATGTTTTAAAAAGAATATTTTTGTCATTTTCAAAACAAGGCTCTTTATGCTTTTTTTGATAAAAATACGGAAGGAATAATTTTTTAACTTATACGACATGAGCATATTTTCCTTCCATCTTAAAGTCTTAATGAATTGAAGATTACCTTAAAATATTATAAGTTTATTTTCAAATAAAATGTTTTCTTTTAAAATTGATCGGCATATTATGAAAAGAAAATGTTTTCAAAGAAGAAATGATATTTTCCTCAAGAAAATGTTTTTAAAATATATTTAATCCAAATTATTTTCTATATAAGATGAAATATGTTAGTGTTACTCAAGAATTAATGGGGATATTATCCAAGGATACCATTCATATTTTTTCAATGAATGTTTTATGTTTTTATGGAATTATTTATATGAATCCCATTACTTTTCAATGAGATATGCTATGATGAAATGTTTAGGAAAACCATTTCTTTTCATTATTTATGACATGATGAATGATTTAAAATATTATGGAACATATATGTATGATTTAATTATGATATGGGTGGGATATATATCTCCCTCCAATGCATTGGGTAATGATAAATGTTCTATGATCTTAAAGGTTACATGGGAGGTCATCCTAAACCTGTAACAAGAGGGTACATAGAAGGTCATCCCAAGCCCACAACAAGAGGGTACATTAAAGGTCGTCCTAAGTCTGAAACATGAAGGTATATGGGAGGTCATACAAAGCATAAAGTAGGTACACAAGTGATTATCCCAAGCCTAAAAATACTATTAATGTCTTGGTATGTATCATTGACATAAAATGTTCTAAACTTAAGTGTATTCCACAAATTCCATGTCTTATTCCATTTTTATACTCTCACAGATCATGCTATTTGATTATCCTATAATTAATGTCTTATAAACTACCAATAGTTATTCCATGAGTCATTTATATGATCCTTGATATGTAGGGTATGATCTAGAAACGACATTCTCATGTTTTCACACCCTTATACTCATGTTATGCTTATGTAAATTCCATGTTTACCCTCAATGAGAATTTGAGCCCACCCTTTATTATGTTTCCATTCCATAGGTTATAAAGAAAGGTTTTAAGTAGGAGTACTAAATGGGATGATGTTTATGGGAGATGTTTAAGATCTTTCACCAAATTAGAATAATGTGTTCCAAGTTTCCAAATTCACTAAACTATTACAGTCCTCAAGCATGTGTTTGTGTAATGTAATGAATATTCAAATAAAAAGATGCAATATACATGTTTGAAATGTTTGGGTTGTTATAATGATATTATATGGCTTGAATAGTATGTTTTTAGTGCAGTGTAATGACCCATATTTTTAATATATATTTATATGTATATTTTAATTGGCATCATTCAATAAATAATATAAATGTTATATTTAAAACTATATTTCTTGTATTAAAAAGTGTTATTTTAATAATATTAGTATTTATTATATGAGAAACTACATAGATAATTTTCAATGAACTTATCGGTACTATATTAATTAAATTAACTATTGGTGATTTACAAATTTTTTGTTGATAAATGATATTATATAAATTCCAATAGTAATACAACACTTGACATGGAATATAAATAATTAATTTGAATTGAATATATTTATAGAATATGAAATAAATATATAGGTTTCAAAGATAATTTGAGAAATATAAATGCTATGATATATAAAGTATTATTTTTATAATAAATAATATAATATTTACATCAATTTATTTATAAGTAGATTATATAAATTGGAAATGAATATATTAATAGGTAAATTATATTAATTTGAAAAGAATATATCTAATTATAATTATTAATTCTAGTATTAGTATAATATTTATAGCGACAATTAAAAATTTTAGTGGAATATATTAAATGTTAATATAATATTTAAAAAATATAAAATGTTTTAATGGTAAATAATAGATTATAAGAAATTTAATTGAATGAAAATATATTTCAATGACAATATAAAAATTATAATGACACATAAAATATCAATAATTATTTTAAAAATTATTTAGAAAATGTAGATATTATAACATATAATGTATTAGTTTAAGATAGTTAAAATGGAAGTATATTTTATGATAATTATGAATTTTGATAGTTATAATTATGGTGGAATAAAAAGAATGGGTATAATGATAATTATAACTATTTATGTTTAAATATGAATATTATAGTATATTAATTTGAAATAATTTCATATAAGATGATAATTTTTTTATAAATTTAAATTTATTAAAAGTAGATATGTTTGAGGATAATTATAAATTCCAATAATAATAAAATATTTTTTATGATATGAAAATTTGAGTTGGGATATAGGTATAAAGTTTAAAAAATGGGGTTATAAAATGACATTTAATTAATATGAATATGTGTGCAGTATATATATATATATAAGTAAATTCATTGATATAGGAAAAAAAATGAAAAAAGGCATGTCTTTATCATCTTCCTCAATGCAACCGTGCAATCACACCAACCGTTATCTTATCCCTTCATCAGCCAATGCTATCACACCATACCCGAGCCTTGTTTATGACCCAAAACTATCATGTTGCAATACCTACATCCCAATGATAAGTGGCATCACAACTTGTAGGAAGTCCTACCACTTAATATGAGGTGGTTAAATGTGTCGATGGTCGACCAACTTCATTGAACTAGTTCTACTAGCATCTCGATAAATTGTTCGATTGGATTGGAAGTCATAAAAAGGATAGAGGGATAGATGAGATAGATAAAGTGACTAAACCATGAAGGATGAGCGGCGTCATTGCACCTATTAGAGGGTAGTGTGGGCACTGTACTGCATATATGGGACTAGTGGGAGAACTTGAAAATTGTTGGTCTCTTTCATGGACAAGAAAAACTAAATTCCAATGGAAATATGTATCATAGGATATATAAAAATGTTTAGAAAATAATAATAAGATAGGTAATAGTAGGTAATATATAATTCACTCTTCATAGAGGGAAAGTAATGGGTGTGAAAAAACACTTCCCTATTTGAGATTCTCTACAATGAGGTTGAGTGAGAGTCTTTGCAATGATGCTTCCCTATTTGAGAGTCTTGGGTATTATGAAAGATATTTTAGAGGATAAAGATAATATATGTTCTATCAATGAAACTATTATTATCCTAATTACCAAGATTAAAAAATCTTATTTGGTCTTAAACTTTAGTCCCATTAGTTTATGTAATGTTACTTATCAAATATTCTAAAAGATCTTGGTCAACCGCTTGCATATTTGGATACCTTTTATTATTATTTTTGAATAAAATTTATTTTATTCCCAAGAGGCTCATTGTTGATAATGAAATTATCTCTCATAATTTTTTTTATTCTATGAAAACTTTCTCTATTTATAAAATTGGTGTTATGGCAAGGAAACTTGATATGACAAAAGCCTATGACATAGTGTAATGGTTTTTCCTTTAGTATGTTATTTGTAAATTGGTATTTTGTTCTAAATGGATCAAGGTTGTTATGAAAATCATCACTTTAGATATTTCCCCCCTCCAGGGTCTCCGTTAGGGTGATACCCCCTCCTAATTCCTCTTTATTCTCGTGGTTTACATTTTCTCCAACCTTATTTAAATGGTAGCTAAAGAAAATATTATTCATGGTGAGAAGGTTTCTCATTGAGGTATGTTGGAACCCTTGTTTTAATGATAAAAAAATCATGTTTCTTATGATATTAATGATTTTTATGTGTTATGATAGAATTTTATAATATAAGACAGATCGGAGAACATCTAGCTACGTATGGGAAAGACCCACCATCAAACTCTACTCACCATTGAAAATGAGTCACCACCAGGGTAGACTCACCATCGGAATGAAATTTTGACAAAGTGTTGGAAACACTCACTGCCATACATGAATCACCATTGAGGATGATACATTTTTTTAAATGTTGAAAACACCCACCGTCAGTAACAAGTCACCGTCTGAATGAGAGTTTGGAAAAGTATGGAAAAGACTCACCACCTGAACATAGTCACCTCCAAATCAGTCAGTGTAAAAAATACTTACTTCCAGACCTAACTCACCATAAAATGATCGACCATTAGACTTTACCCATCATTAGGATGAAATTTTGGAAAAGTGTTTGAATAAAAGACCATCCACCTTACTCACCATTGGCCTAACTCACTGCTAGCTCAAGTCACTACCAAAGTTGTACCACTATTCATAAGATTCACCGTCACTATTTTTTATTTATTTTTTATTAACAATTTCTAATGGTTATATTATCAAATTTAATGTTGAGAGTTATTTTAATTATTTTTATTAAACTATTGTAGGATTTACTTAAAGTTTGTGTTAGTTGATCAGTATAAAGAGAAGATGATCCTAATGATTCTTATTTTATGCTACTGAAATATTAGGAAGAATACTCCCTCATGTACACAAGAAGGCTAGTGAGATTGAACCATATTTATAGAATGAGAAGAGTGATAAAAGTGTGAATCTTCCTAGAGAGCTTACACACTACATCTTACCTACATCCAACAATGAATGAGTGGATCTTATAGAACATCTAGTTCCTTTATTGTGGAATAAAAAAGAGATTTTATGATACTCTGTTTTACTACCATTTTCAAAAACATAACTTGAGATCTCATTCAATCTATTTTCAAGGAGACTAAAGTTTTAGATAACATCAGATAGAGCAACAAAAATTTCTCTACATCCTTACTCTCTCTTTATGTTTATTTTATTTACATTTTAAGAAGTGTGTGATTTACTTTGTATATTAAACACGCACACTGTCTCCTATAATTTAACTAGAAGATACTCTGTATCTTTTCAACTCTCTTTACCTTTGTTTACCCATGTGTTTTGGAATAAGTCCTTGTGTGTACTGTGTTTTTTTATTCCCATGGTTATTGTGGAAGAGGTCCCTATGTGGCTTGGACATATGGTTAGCTATTTTTGTATACCCAATATAGGTTGTGGATCAAGATTATTTTATATAACCTTCTTGGTAGTAAGTAATTTATAAGTGGATAAGATTAAGTATTGGCTTGATACTAAACCTCTTGTGTTTATTACATTATGTGTTTTGTTTTGTTTTATTTAAATTTTATAAACTGAATCTGTTTTAAACTATAAACCCCCCTACTTTGATAGTTAGTCTTAATCAGTGTTTATATAAGGTTTTGATTAAGTAAATTTATTTCAAAACTTAAATTAATTTTCATATATTGTTTTAACTAATACTTAATAAATCTTTAAGAAATATTTCAAAAGATCAGAACTTATATCGATCTACTATTTTGATTAACTTGGATGGTTTAATTATTTAGAGTACTTTATTTAAACCTATTTTAACAAAAAAATTGTGTACTCAATTCACCTCCCTCTTGAGATAATCACTCTGACCAACATGTCATATTAGAGGATTTTTAAAATATGTTTTCAACTATGATTTTAGTTGTGTTTTAAAGATATTAAATTTATGTTAGTTCTAAATTTAGTTCTTTAAATGGATAATAAATAAGAAGATTCTGTTACCAACATACCCCCTTTCTTTAATGGAAACAAATATGCTAAATAGAAAATAAAGATGACAATTCTTATTAAAACCATGAGTTTTGAAATATGGTCTACTGTTGAGGATAAATACGAGTTACCTAATTCTTCTATGAATACCCGAGATAATTCTACTAAACCCTCTTATAATAAAAATTAAAAATACATGAATGATCTTTACTATTCCTTAAGAAATGAATAATTTAATAGGATATCTTCTAGTAATAATTCTTATGAAATATGTGATACATTAGTTATTTCTCATGAATGAATTACTAATGTGAAAGAAATGAGATTGAAAAATTATACAATTAAATATGATATATTTAAAATGAAACCTGATGAGATGATTTATGATATGTATATCAGGTTTAATGAGATAGTGAACACAATGAGCTCCTTAGGGAATCCAGTGCCAGACAAAGATTAGATTATGATACTGCTTATATGTCTTATAGAGAAATGGAGTGGTACATTAGTTTTAATAAGAGAATCATGTGACATCAATGAGCTACCTATCAAGGAATTTATTGGTATGTTAATTATGTATAAGGAAGAGCTTAAGGTTAATCGATAAGAGGATGATGAACCTAATAGGAAATATTTTTCCTTTAATACTAATGCTTCAAAACAAAATGAAAATTATAAAGTTAAATCTGAAATCTCTAGTAACGAGGAATCATTAGCTGGTAGTGATAAGGAAATGGCCCATCTATATAGAAGGTTTAATAAATTATATAATAAGAATAAATTATTCCGGAAACTAAGATATAAGGTAAATTATGACAATAGAGGTAACTGGAAAATGGACTAGAAAAGAGATAACAATTCAAATGATATTTCTTGTTGTGAGTGTAAGAGAAAAGGGCATGTTAAGGATGACTGTCTAAAGTTTAAGTACAAAAACGCGTATGTGGAAAATGATAGAAAGTATAATAAATCCATAAAATCCACATGGAGTGACCCTAAGGTCATATCCATCAACTCATACTCAACTCATGAAGAAAATCCTGATAGAGAAGATATGCACTTCATGACAAATATATATGTGGTACCTACTGTCTCTCCTGTACTTAATTCTAATCATTCTAGAGATGAAAATAATGATGATATGTCAAAAGATGAAATTTTTTATTATTTCAATATTCTTGAAGATAATTTTAATGAGATTAAAGATAAATACAAAATATTGAAGAAACAACATGTTTTATCTACTAGTGTTAAAATAGATCTTATAGTAGAAAAAGAGAAAAAGGCTTAGTTGTTGAAAGAAAATACTGAAATAAAATTTTAAAATGAGAAACTAAAGAAATACTTGGGGAGATTTAAAAATGGAAGAGAAAAAATCACTTAAATACTAGGTAAAAAAATTGATCCTAAATATATTACTAGTCTAGGTTACCAACCTAGAAAAATAAGAGTTTTCAAGAGCACTTTTGTTCCTAAATCCACTTTTGGAAATCCTAATGAAATTTTTTATTCTAGTGTAACTAATAAAGATTTTATTTCAAAAAGTTTAGAATATGCTTATAAGAAACCTATCAAGAAAATATGGGTTCTAAATCCCTAATTACTAACATATCGAGACCTAATAAAATTTGGGTACCAAAATCATTCTTGGTATAGACTTTGTTATATAGGAAAACTAATTGAAAAGTTCCTATATAAATCTATGGTACATGGATAACATATTTTTAGGAATATGACCTGAGATTACTTGATCTTAAAGATCCCAATAAAGGTTTATGGTGGTCATTTCACCTTTGGTGACAATGCTAAAGGAAATATCATCGACCTTGTCCAAATTGGTAACACCAACTCAGTTTTAATTTCGAAAGTAATTTTTGTTGATGGTTTAAATTACAAACTACTTAGAATATCACAACTATATGATGATGGTTTTCAAGTGAAATATGAAAACAATTATTGTAATGTTTTTAATTCTAAAAATTATTTAGTATTTACTGCTTTGATAAATGAGAATGTGTATTTTGTCAATATTGATTCTTTAATTTCATAAAATGTTTCTTGTTTAAGTGTCTTACATATAGAATCTTGTATTTAGTATAGGAGACTAGGACAATATAATATTCACTCACTTAGAAAGCTTACTAGGAAAGGGTTAGTCAAGGATCTACCCAAACTTGAATTCCTAAATAACTAAGTCTGCAACCCTTATCAAAAAGGGAAATAACACAAGATATATTTAAAATTAAAAAAGGAAGTTTCAACTTCTCAACCTCTTGAGTTGGTTCACATTGACTTGTTTGGACCATCCAAAGTTTCTATTTCAAATGGGAAGAACTATGTCTATGTACTTGTAGATTACTTTTCTAGGTATACTTGGGTATTATTTTTAGTTCATAAAAGTAAATCTTGTTCTTATTTTACTAATTATGTTAAATATCTATAAAACCTAAGTGTAATTAGAATTAAGACCTTAATAAGTGAACATGTCCATGTGTTAGAAAATAAATACTTTTAATATTTTTTCTCAAAAATGGCTATAACCATAACTTCTATACTTTTAGGACCCCTCAGCAGAATGTAGTTGTAGAAATAAGAAATATAATACTTCAAGAGATATCCTAAACAATGATTAATGTATATGACTTACCTATCTACTTTTGGGAAGAGGTTGTGAATACAAAATACTATATAATTAATAGAGTTTTAATTAGACCTATCTTGAACAAAACCCCTTATGATATTTTTAATAATAGGAAGTCTAAGGTTAATTACTTTATATTTTTTGGTTGAAAATTATTTGTTATTAACACTAAGGATAATCTTGACAAGTTTCCCTCAAAAAGTGATGAAGGAATTTTCTTTGTCTATTCAACTTTGAGTAAATACTATAGAGTTTTTAATAAAAGAACCATTAACATGGAAATGCATGTCCATATAAAGTTTGATGTGATATATTCACAAGAACCTAAAACTCATTTAGAAAACGTTGATAATGATTTATCCACTTTTAACATAAATTCCAAACCTTGTGATTCTGTAGTAAAACATGCAAAATAATCATCCAGTTATGAGGAACTTCCAAATTCTGAACCTATAGAGGACACTAAGGTGACCAAACCTTTTTTTCTAGAGCTTTTATGACTCTTAAATACAATACTTTAGATTTTTTGGGGACTTAGATAGTGGTACACAAACTATATCTTCTCTAAGAAACCAATTTGGAAAACATGCTTCCTTATCATAACTTTAATCTAAAAACATCAATGATACAATTAATGATTAATTTTGGGTAATGGATATGCAATAAGAACTTAGTCAATTTGAAAGAAATAAAGTTTGGGAACTTATTGATAGAACCAAATAAACCTTAACTATAGGCACTAAATGTGTGTTTAGAAACAAGGTTGATGAATCTAACACAATAATAAGGAATAAGTATAGAAAAGTTGCACAAGGGTATAGTCAAGAAGAGGGTATAAACTATAAAGATACCTTTGAACCTATATCCAGAATTGAAGCCATTATAATACTTCTAGCCAATGCTGCACATCTATATTTAAAACTCTATCAAATGGATATCAAAAATGAATTCTTTAATGGGTATATAGTTGATGATGTTTTTGTTTTAAACCCCCCTATATTTCAAAATCCCTATTTTCCAAATCGCATTTTCAAGTTAAAAAAACTTTATATAGTTTAAAACAAGCTCCTACAACTTGGTATGATAGGATTAACTCTTTTATTATTTCAAAATTATTTTCAAAAGGTATAAATTATCCTAACCTATTTATAAATAGAATTTAAAAAGATGTTTTAGTTTTTCAAATTTATGTAGATGATATTATTTTTGGATCTTCTAAAAAATATTTATCTACTGACTTTTAAAAAAATGATGTAAAATGAATTTGAAACAAATTTAATGAGTTAACTAAAATTCTTTCTTGGTTTTCATATATTTAAAAATAAATAATGAATTATTCTAAGTCAAATTAAATATAGTAAATAAATTTTATTTTTTTAGTTTGGATAACATTAAGAGTAGCGACACTCCTATGAGCACCACCTATAAATTGGATCTTGATGAAGATGGGAAATTAGTGGATCAAACCAATTATAGATGTATGATTGGAAGTCTTCTCTACTTAACTGCTAGTCATCCTAACATTATTTTTAGTTTGTGTATGTGTGCTCATTTTAAATAAATCCCAAAATAATCACACTTCCTTATTGTAAAAATTATTTCAAATACCTTAAGTATACAACCAATTTTGGATTCTTATACCCTAGATGATAAGAATTTTATCTAGTTAGTTATTTAGATTCCAATTTTGGTGGTTTCAAGTTAGATAGAAAAAGTACCTCTAGAACATGTCACCTTTAGGGAAAGTCTTGAGTATCTTGGTGTAGAAAGAAAAAAAATTCTATAGCACTGTTTACTACTGAAAATGAATACATAGTTGCAGGTAGCTTATGTTCTCAAATTATGTGGATGAAACACACATTTATAGACTATGTGTGTCAATTCCGACATGCACCTATAAATTGTGACACTATAAGTGCTATAAACATCTCTAAAACCCCTATATCTCACTCTAGAACAAAACACATTGATGTAGTAAATCACTTTTTGAGAGATAATTTTCAAAAGGTAAATATAAATCTTGAATACATTGGTACTAAACATAAAATTATAGATATTTTCACTAAGTCCTTGAATTCAGAGAGAAATATCTACATCAAACATGAATTGGGAATGATTAATTTTGGTTAAACTTAATTTTTTAGGACCCACCATTAGAGTTTTACCCACCGTTGGAGTTTACCCACGATTGGAGTTTTACCCACCCTTAATGTTTACCCACCATTGGAGTTTTACCCACCATTTAAGTTTACCAAAAATTGGAGTTTTACTCACTGTTGGAGTTTTACCCACTGTTGGAGTTTTACCCACCATTGTGTTTACCCACCATTGGTTTTGGATCCACCATTGCTAATTTATTTTTATGATTTTGTTATTTAATTTTTCTTTAATTTGATTCAACTTTTATTTCAATTATCGTTTTAAAAATCTTTAAATCCATATATGATATAAATTAGACATTTTTCTAATTTTAATGATCACTCCCTTGTACCTTACTCCAAAGTCTTGTTGTGACCCTTTCACTCCTAATCGTCAGCCTTCCATAGGCTTCATCGAAACCTTTATAGTCAACTACCATGATTAGAGTAAATAAAGCCACTATATCTTATTTGAACGATTCGTGTCCTTCAAAGAAATTGAAAGGAGAATTGAGACAACAAAAAGTTGTTGATCTAGTGAACTCGGAGCTCTAAAAGCATACAATGGTTCCCAAAAAAGAAGTACATGCTGAATCGTTGATGTTGAGAAAGTCATTAGTTATTAAAGTTATCCAAGAACAGGGATGAGTATAATGGTTTTCTTCTAACGAGATACCCTTCTATCATAGTTTAGTGCACCTGTTTTATAAGTACGTCAAGTTCAATTTTGAGGAATATGAAGACTAGTTAAGAAGCATAATAAATGCCCACAAAGTTGTCTCCTATTCAAGAAAATGGGAAATATTTCTTAAAGTATCCCATAAAGGTTATTCAAATGACTATCAGGGAACTATTTCAAGTGATAGTGATACCTTTTTATGAGGATACAATGGCAGAGTTAACTGGAGATGATATAGTAAGAAGGATAGCTGCTACTGAGCTTGATGGTGAATGTCACTTGATTTTCAAGTTTATCCAACATATGATATGCCTAAGGAAATTTGATTTTAACATAACAGGATATCATTATTTTTATCTTTTATGTCTTATAAAAAGAGGATAAAAGATTAATCTATATATATACCTAATGGTTCATATGATGGAGATGTGCAAGCCATATTCCAGATCAAAATTCTCAATTTATCCCAAGTTTATTCTGACCATATTGGATGCCAAGGGATTAGTTAATGAAGGAGAATAAACCTTAGTAAAATTTTGAGGGTTTTCTATTACAATGGTCATTTAAAAAAGAATTAAGATTAGTTGGAACCCTTGGATAAAATAATAGATTGATTATGCTGATAGATTATATGAGAATTTCAATATGGTTTTTCACCATTCTAGACTGAATAATCTTGTGGATCATATCTCAGAGCTAGATGAGGTGGTTGATTATGAAGATGAGGAATAGGAGGAGGTTTCTTTCTCTGGTGATGAGGAGAAGGAGTTTTCAGTAGACGAAGGTAGTTACCCAGAATTTCCTCAGAGTTCTCCTGCTATTACTTATGGTGCTCCTAGCTCACCTAGATCTCTCCCTATCCTAGAATCTCTCTTAAAAGAAGGAAGTGAGGAAGAATAAATATAATTATCTAGTGAAAGATAGTTTAAAAGTACTTCTAAATCCTCCAAAGAAAATAAAAGTGAAGATAATGGTGAAAATGAAGAAGAAGAAGAGGTAAAAGATAAAGAAGCAAATGGAAATGGAAATGATGAAGGAAATAAAGATGGAGATGAAAAAATGATGAGTTTAGTGATGGAGATGACAGTGATGGAGGTTCTAACCATGAATGTTCTCATGGAAACATTGGTTCTGAGGATGTTGAGATTCATTAGGAACTTGTCTTTTCTCTAATAATGTCATATATATTTATATCTTAAGAGAGACCCATATTAGTGACAATTATGGATAGAGCAGATACAAATGATAAGGAAGAATTTGTTGAGGGGGAGGAATCCCTAAGCCTGGACAATCACCATGTTGTTGATGATCATATTGTGCTTATATTTGATGTGTAAACGGTTGCTGAGATGAAAACTGATGTGCAGAGATTTGTTGAGCAGTTGAGTGTTGTACTTACTATTTTTGAGCCTATAATTGATGAATCTTATAGTGTTAAGTCTCATGGTATGATTTTTATCAGATTTATGGAACCCATTCTTTTGGAATGAGATAAGTTTCTAGGGTATGTCAGACTTAGTCTAGACTACTCATATTCAGAAGAGGATGGCAGTCCACCAAAACATAGTGGACCTACTATTCGATATAAGATGGATCCTAATGGATCTTTAGTAGATATTATATATGATGCTGGATAGTTATAAAGATATACTTCAGATGTACCTATCATATCTTTTCATACAAAGGTTGTTAACATTGAGATAGTTTCTATATCCTTACCTGCACCTGTTATTTCTTAAGTACCAGTTGATGTTGTCACCAAAGCTGACTTAGAAATCTTCAGTGAAGAAATTATTTCTAATCTTGATAGAATTTTTAAGAATCAACCTCCCTTGGTCGCTAATCATAGTGAAAATATTCAATACATCTGTTAAGGTCTATGATTCATCACATCCATCCCAAAATTATGATTCACATTCATGAAGTGGAGGATAAAAAAAAGAGGTTAACAAATGAGATGGAGTCTTTGAGATCTAAAGTGGATGAGATGAGATATTCTTTTGCAGATTCTATATATGCCTTATTAGAGAGGGTGGAGAAAATTTCTTCCATAAATTCTACATCAAGTTCTCCACCTCCTCCTCTTGATGTTGTGTTAATCTGGTCAGTGGTTAGAGAATATCTTCATGGTGTTTCAGATGATGTATCTGATATCCCTCAGGGAAGTTTGAAGCAAATATAGCATAACAATGATCATGTACATATGATAGTTAGAAAACATATGAAGGATATGTAATATGATATAGAAATAGTTACAAAATATATAAAGTATTCTCTATATTAGATTTATACTAAACATGAACTTAAATCTCATTTAAAATTCCTTACCAAGAACCTAAGGATGCCTCCAATCACTCAAGCCTTTAAAGAACAAGTTAACCAGTTGACGGTGATGAATCCAGTGCTCAATATGTTTATGAAAGTGAAAAATGAATTCTTTAGTGCTATGGAAAAGGTTGGAAATGTTATTATAAATTTCAAAAAATTTATGAAACCTTTTATTCATGTTTTTGAAACCATAGTGGTGGATTAGGATGCCATTCCAGTTACTAGTCATCTTACCCCTCCAGCTTCTCATCCAGAGTTTTCAGACCCAGTGTAACCCAAGATCCAAATTCTCCCTTACTTTCTCATTTCCACCCCGTTAGTCTAACTCCTAGAGAAGAAAACAAATATCTCAAGACTATAATTATCATATAGACTTCTTATCCACCTACTGTTCCTATATAAATACCTATAGTTACCTTGGGATCTACTCTTGAACCTTCTGCTTTCGAAAAGGGAAAGGGAAAATAATGTTGTTCCCAAGTAGGATCAAGACCACTGGGGGTGAATTAGTGGTTCCTTTATCATTTATAATAAATTTTCTTAACTCATTAAACAAAAACATCATTAAACTCTAAAATTTGTTAGAGTTATGTTCCAATCAAATATAAATCACATCATCACCTTTTTTATGAAACAAATATAAAGAAAAGGCGACACACAATATTTACAAGGTTTGGTACAAAGACATACTCCTTTCCATGTTGGATAGTCCCACCAACATTGATTATTTTACTATCTTCTTTATATGATACAAAGGCACAAGAAAATAACAATTATACAATCTTAGTAGCAGCATTACTACTATAGTTGGTTATACACCCCAACTATCCTTTCCAGTATCTACTTTCTGCAAACAAGCCTTTTCAGCAACTGGTAAGTATCCAAAGTTACAAGATTCACTTTTATTATTATTTTCTGATCCACTTAAAAAAGTATTCACTTCCTCCACAAGTAAGATGAATCAAACTTTACTTTTATACAAACTTCAAGAACTTCAACAATTATCTAAGGAACTTGTTGGTATTAAAACTTTTTACAGAACCTCAGTCTGAAAATCTTCCTCCGCAAGGTCAGTCCAATATCATTAGTACAATAACCCCAATAACATGGTATCCATCTGATGGTCAGTCCAATATGAGTTTCCATTTGTGCTTCCTTCTTCAAATGAGTATAAAATCAATCAGAATCTCAAAATTTGCATACGACTAAAATCAGTCCAATGAACCTGGATACAATCAATGTGTCTCTAATGGACTCACTCCAGCTCAGCTTCAACCTAAAACACAAAGTTTGGTTGGAAACTCAATACATATTCCACAAATTCTAGATCTTTGTCACTTGAACAGTTTTGAAGTAACATTTACAAATGAACTCAGCTCTCCTTTTATAGGGACCTCAAAAATAGTTTAGGTGCAGTTTTGAAATCCTTTCCTACCTAATGAAATTTCACGAATCTTCAGTTCTCATTAAATATCTGATCTATATTTGACTCATTCAATTCCTTTTAAAATCTTAAAATATCCTTTATTTTTAGATATTCCTTTGACTCATTCAATTCCTTTTTGAATCTTCAAATATCTTTGATTTTCTATTATGATTTCCCAGTATGATTTTTTCATTAAGAAATACCAGTATGATTTTCCATTAAAAAATCCCAGTATGATTTTTTCATTAAAAAATATCAGTATGATTTTTTCATTAATAAATACTAGTATATTTTTTTAATTAAGAAATATTAGTATAATTTTATCCTTAAGAAATTCAAGTATGATTTTTTCAGTATGATTTCTTCAATACAAATTCTTTTGTATGCTTTCTTCAGTACAATTTCTTTAGTACGATTTCATCAGTACAAATTATTTAGTATGATTTCCTTAGTATGATTTCTTTAGTATAAATTCTTTAGTATGTTCCTTAGTAAAAATTCTTCAGTATGATTTCTTAAGTGAAAATTATTCAGTATGAATTCTTCAGTTCGAATTCTTCAGTATGATCTTTTTATTTATTTGGATCAGCAATATCTTTTTCTTCCTGAGACTCATCAACATATTTTCCTTCCTGAGACTCATCTACATCTTTTCCTTCTTGATCTTCATCAACATTTTTTCCTTCATGAGCCTCATAAACATCTTTTTATTACTCATATTTATTTAAAACTTTTCCTTCCTGAGCCTCATCAGCATCTTTTCCTTCCTGAGTCCTGGAATTATCTTTTTCTTCATGAGCCTTGGAAATATATTTTCCTTCCTAAGTCTTGGCATCATATTTTTCTTCTTAAGCCTTGGAAAAATATTTTCCTTCCCGACCCTCATCAACATATTTTACTTCCTAACCTTTTTCTTCATAAAACTTTTATCATACTTTTCACAACTTACTTATGATTTTTGGGAAATACAAAACACCAAAGCATCATTAGTTTAAACATCGGGGTCAAGCAGACTCTGATCAAGTTTTAATTATGATAAAAACTTTCATTTCAGACTCAATATGATTTCCATTAGCTTTTTGTAGAAATCCCAATACGATAAATCATATTTAATGACTCCTACCGATGGGATGTGTCTGATTCCTCAATATGATTTCCTGGGTTTGGAAACCATAAACTTCTCCTGTTCGTAACTTCAAACATATATCAACTATTGACAAAAAATACAACAAAAAAAGCACTGGTTCCAACAATCTCCCCCATTTTGTTATTTATCAATACCCACTATATCAATATTCACTTTAAAATAATAAGTGGTATTATTTTCTTTTCTCACTTTTTATTTTCCATGTATTATTTTCTTGATCCCCATATTCCTTATATCTCCCTGGTTTCTTTTCTCCCCCCTTAATATATTCTCTCCCCCTTATTGACAATCAAATTCAAATGGGTAATCATGAAAATATTCTTTCCTTATTGAAAAATTGTCTCTTTTCAAAAGATTGGAACATTTCATCTCCAAAAACTTTAAACTCTTATTTAGGAGAACATATATATCACATGAGTGTCATAAAAAAGGGCCTTTAACTAAAAAAATATAAGTATAAGTGGGTGAACCTAAAGTAGAAAACAAGAGTGTATAATAAAGGTTATAAATGTTTTTCATTACTCAACTTTCATGTAATACCTTTTCATGTTTCCTTTGACATTCTCGTTTCTAGGGAAATCTTAAAAAGAATTTATTTAAGATAAAAATAACATGCACCCATCTCAAAAAACCTATCAAAAAGTTCAGGTGTATAAAAAAACTTTTAAAATAACATTTTCATAACCTCATTACTTTTTTTGAAAGAATAATAAGAGAATCATCACCAGCTTCCTTACTTAAACTCCTTCAATTCCTATAAAGTTAGTACAAATAGAAAAATGATTTAGGAATAAGGTAGAACCTCATAGATTCTCAAACAAAAATTTTGGAATGAGATTATTCCCACATTCTTGACCTTTTCTTCTTCTTCTTGGAATTTTCATTTTATGTATTTTCTTTCTTCTATTCATCCTTATTGTATTTTGTAATAAGTTTCTCTTCATCTGTGGAATCTTCTGATAAGGATGCCAAATTATTTTCCCCTCTTGGAACCCTTTTTTCTATAGTGATTTTGTTACAAACTTTTCATACCTTCCTCTTGTTCTGGTAGGATAGTCAAATAGAATTTAGTAACATGTGCTTCTTACTCACATCTCTTGAATCTTTTCTGAATTTTCAAACCACAATATATTGATATTGTTTTATCAACTTTTATCATATCTTTAGAAAAAAAATTTCCCTTTTCTTCAGATACTTTTTGTGATTATTCTAACTTCCTAGACTTATAAATTTGTTCTGTCCAAATAACTAATAACTTCTTCTTTTAAAACTTAGCATGAATAATTTTCTCAACTTTCTTAATATGCTAATATTTATTAACATACTTTATTTCTTCATATTATTATTTTTTAAGGAACATTTGATCTTATTTTCTCATCATATCTCTCCCTTGATTCATAATTGTTTTCTAGTAGAGACATGTTATACCAGCACAAATAGGATCTATGTTGGAAAACTCCACAACACCAACAATGACTTCTAAATCTTAATTTTTCAAACTAATTGTAAAATTGTTTAGAACTTTGTTGCTGTTGTTTTTTCTTTACAAATCGTGGACCAATTTCTTTAGGAGGATACTTTCTTGAATAATTACTATAATTCTTGGGTGAAATATTTTTTCTCATAAGCCTACTTTTATAAACCTTTATTTTCACCTTCTTTAGAAGTTTTACCTTTAATATCAACAGCCTTGGTGAAGTTTTATCTCATCTTTCTTATCTCACTTTATGTTGTAAGAAGCATGGATTTTGTTTCCTTCCAATATTATTATTTATCAGCAAAATTACCTTTTAGAACATCTATTATTTTTTTGGATTCAGCTATATTGAACTTTTCCCAAATACCTTTGGTAGTTCCAACTCCCTTTACTCTAAGAAACTCACTTTTAGTAAGTGATAAGAGTAAATAATTTTTTTCTCTTCCATCTTTATCAAGATTTCTCTTACCAGCAGTAGTAAGAGGATTATTATTCATATGAGGAGGAAATCCTTCTGTAGTAACTTCCAAAAAATCATACCCAATGGAAATAAGATATGGAAGCATATTATCTTTCCAGATATGATATTTCTTTCCATTAAAAACTGAAATCCCCTTATAATTTAAGGAATTGAAATTCTCTATTCCCGAGATGGATATTTTAGAGGCAACCTTCCCTCTGATACCAATTGTAGTTCCCAAGTAGGACCAAGGCCACTGGGGGAGGGGGGTGAATCAGTGGTTCCTTTTTCTTTTATAAGAAATGTTCTTAACTCCTTAACAAAAAAATCCCTAACCTATGAAACTTGTTAGAGTTCTATACACTCAAATATTACTCAAAACCTCACCTTTCTTATGAAACAAATATAAAGAGAAGGTAGAACATGATATTTAAAAGGTTTGGTGAAAAGAACTACTTCTTTCCATGTTGGATAGTCCCACCAACATGGATTCTTTTACTATATTAAATCTAGAATACAAAGGAATAAGAAAAGAATAATTCTACAATATCAGTATAAACTTTCCTACTATTATTGGTTATACCCCAACCATCCTTTCCAATATACAATTCCTACAAACAATCTTTCTCAAAAACTAGTAATTATCCATAGTTACAAGATTTACTTTTCTTCTTAATTTCTGATCCAATTCATAAATTCGTTACTTCCTTCACAAGTAAGATGAATCAAAATCTACCTACGTACTAGCTTCAAGAACTTCAACAATTATATAAGAAAATTATTGGAATTGAAGTTTCTTACAAAACCTCATTTTGGAAACCATCCTTCACAAGGTCAGTCTGATATTATTATTCTGATAACCCCAATATGATGGTCTCTGTCCAATAGTTAGTCCAGTCTAATTTTTATTTTTCACTTCCTTCTTCAATTGAGTAGAAACTCAGTCAGTAGCTTAAAATTTTGCGTCTGATGAAACTCATTATGATGAACCTAGATATGATTGATGTTGCTCCAATGGCCACACTCTGACTCAAATTCAACCTAAAACACAATTTTTGGTTGGAAAATCAATACATATTCTACAAATTTAGAATCTTGAGAACATGGACAGTTTTGGAGTAACATTTACAAATGAACTCAACTCTCCTTTTATAGGGACCTCAAAAAATGGTTTTGGAGGGGTTCTGCAAATCTTTCCCACTTAATGAAATTTCTCAAATCTTGAATTATCCTTAAATCTCATATTTATCTTTGACCCATTCAATTACTTTTCTAATATTCAAATCTCCATGATTTTCATATCTCCCTTTGACTCATTTGATTCCTTTTAGAATATTTAAATCTCCTTGATTTTTCATTATTATTTCCTAGTATGATTTTTTCATTAAGAAACCCCAATATAATTTTTCATTAATAAATCCCACTATAATTTTTTCATTAAAAAATTTCAGTATGATTTTTTCATTAAGAAATCCCAGTATGATTTTTTCATTAAGAAATCGAAGTACTGTTTTTTCGTTAAGAAATCCCAGTATGATATTTTTAGTACGATTTATTCATTACAAATTATTCCATACAGTTTCTTCAATATGAATTCTTTAGTATTATTTAATCAATACAAATTCTTCCATATGAATTCTTCAGTACAATTTACTCAGTATGATTTCTTTATTACAAATTATTTAGTATGAATTCTTCAGTATGAATTATTTAGTACCATTTCCTCAGTATGAATTATTCAGTACAAATTATTTAGTATGAATTCTTCAGTACAAATTCTTTAGTATGATCATTTTATTCCTCAGGATCAGCAACATATTTTTCTTCCCGAGCCTCATCAACATCTTTTACTTCCCGAGCCACATCAACATATTTTCATTCCTAAGCCTCATAAAAATCATTTCCTTCCTGAGCCTCATAAAAATATTTTCCTTCATGATCCTCAGAAACATCTTTTTATTACTCATATTTATTCAAAACATTTCCTTCTCGAGCCTCATCAACATATTTTCCCTTCTTGATACTTGGAAATATATTTTTTTTCCTAATCCTTGGAAATATCTTTTCCTTCCCAAGCCTCATCAACATCTTTTCCTTCCCGACCATTTTATTAATGAAGCTTGTATTATAAGTTTCATAACTTACTTATGTTTTTTGAGAAATAAAAAAGACCAAAGAATCATTATATTTAACATTAGGGTTAGTAAAATTCCAATCAGGTTTTCATTAGGATCAATAATTTCATTCCAGGCTCAATATAATTTCCAGAAGCTATTAAAAAAAATCCCAATATGATAAATCATATTAAATGATTCATTAAAATGAGATGATTCTAATTCCTCAATGAGATTTCATAGGTTCAAAAGCTATAAAATTCACCTTTTCATAAATTCAAACATATTTCAACTATTGAAAACAAATAAAACTGAAAAAAAACCTTGGGTCCAACAATCTCTCCCTTTGTGTTTGTTGTCAATACCCACTATGTAAATAGTCAATTTAAAGCAATAATTGATAATATTTCCTTTTCTCACTTTTTCTTCTCCATGTATTCTTTTCTTGACATCCCTATTCCTTGTCTCTCCCTGGTTTCTTTTCTCCCCCATTAATATATTATCTCCCCCTTATTGAAAATCAAATTCAAAGGGTCATCATGACCACTTTCTTTCCTTATTGAAAAATTGTCTCTTTTCAAAATATTGGAGCATTTTATCTCTAAAAACTTGAAACTCTTATTTAGGAGAACATACATATCACAAGATTTTCTTAACAAAGGTCCTTTAACTAAAAAACACTAATCCTACGTGGGTGAACCTGGTGTAGAAAACAAGAGTGTATAATCAAGGTTATCAATGTTTTCCATTATTCAAATTTATGTAATACCTTTTCATGTTTCCTTAAATATTCTAATTTCTAGGGAAATCTTGAAAAGAATTTATTTAAGATACAAAAAAACCTACGCTCGTCTCAAAAAACATATCAGAAAGTTCAGTTGTATAAACATAACTTTCAAAACAATTTTTTTGTAATCTCATTACTTTATTTTTCAATAATAGTAAGAGACTCATCATCAACTTCCTTAATTCAACTCCTTCAATTCCCTAAAAGTTAGTACAAATACACAAATTTTTTAGGAATAAGGAGGAACTTCATATCTTCTCAAAAAAAAGTTTGGACAGAGAGTCTTTTATCAGTCTTGACCTTTTCTTCTTCTTTTTGGATTTTTCATTGGATTTATTTTTTTCTTCTGTTCATCCTTATCGGATTTTGTAACAAATTTCCCTTCATCCATAGACTCTTCTGATAAGGATGTAAAATTCTTTTCCCCTTTTGGAACCTTTTTATTATAGTGAGTTTGTAACAACTCTTTCATGCCTTCCTCTTGTTCCACAAGGATAGTTAAATAACTTTTAGTAACATGACCTTCTTTGTCACATCTCTTACATCTTTTTGGAATTTTCTAACCACAATCTGTTGATATATTTTTATCTAATATTATCATACTTTCAGAAAAATTTTTATTTCCCCTTTCTTTAGATGATTTTTATGCTTCTTCTAAATTACTTGCCTTTTAAATTTTTTATATCCAAATAAATAGTCACTTTTTATTTTTGGATTTCGCATGAATACTTTTCTCAACTTTCTTAACATACTCATCTTTCTTAACAAACTCATCTTTCTTCATCTTCTAAAAATTTTGAGGAACATTTGATCTTATTTGATCTTCATAGCCCCCCTTGATTCATACTTGTTTCCTATTAGAGACATGTTATACTATCATGAATAAGATCTATGTTAAAAAACTCTACAACACTAATAGTGACCTCTGAATCTTGATTTTTCAGATTGATAGTAAAATTATCCATAACTTTTTGTTGTTTTTATTTCTTCACAAATCGTGGAACAATTTCTTCAGGAGGATACTTTCTTAATGAACTCCTATCTTTCTTGGTGAAAGATATTTTCTCACAAACCTGCTTTTTTAAACCTTTATTTTTACCTTCTTTAGAAGTTTCACCTTTAACATCAACAACCTTGGTGAATTTTTCTCTCATCTTTCTTATCTCACTTTATGTTGTAAGAATCATTGATTTTGGTTATAATAGCTCTTATTATTTTTCATCCAACTTAATTTTCAGAAAATATATGATTTTTTTTGGATTCAACTACCTTAAAATTTTCCCAAATACCTTTGGAAGTTCCAAATCCCTTTACTCTAAGAAACACACTTTCATTAAGTGATGAGAGTAAATCATTTTTCACTCTTCCATAATTCTCAATATTTCTCTTATCATCATTGGTAAGAAAATAATTCTCAATATGAGGAGAAAATACTTCTGTAGTAACTTCCAAAACATCATAACTAAGGTATACAAGAGATGTAAGCATTCTATATATCCAGATATGATAGTTATTTCCATTGAAAACCTGAATCCCCTTATAGTTCAAATAATTGAAATTGTCCATTACCAATATGGATCTTTTAGAGGAAACCTTTCTTCTGATACTAATTGATGTTCCTAAGTATGATCAAGACCACTAGTGGGGGGGGGTGAATCAGTGGTTTATTTTTCTTTTATAAGAAAGTTTTTTAACTCCTTAATAGAAACCTATGTAAACTCTAAAACTTGTTATAGTTATGATCCACTCAAATATAACTCACAACCTCACCTTTCATATGAAATAGATATAAAGAGAAGACAACACATGATATTTACAAGGTTCAGTACAAAGATATACTCCTTTTCATATTGGATAGTCTCACCAACATGGATTCATTTACTATCTTCTTTTTTGAATACATAGGCATAAGAAAAGAAAAACACTACATTATCGGTAGAAATTTTCCTAATATAGTTGGTCATACCCCCCCAACTATCCTTTCTAGTATCCAATTCCCACAAACAAGAATTTTTAGTAACTAGTAAGTTTCCACAGTTACATGATTTACTTTTATTCTTATTTTCTGATCCACTTCAGAATGTATTCCCTTCCTCTAAAAGTAAGATGAATCAAACTTTAAATGTGTACAACCTTCAAGAACTTTAAAAATTATCTAATTAACTTGTTGGTCTTGAAACTTCTTCCAGAACCTCTGTCTGGAAATATTCCTTAGCAAGGTCGGTATGATATTCCTAGTCCAATAACCTCAATATGACAGTATTTATCTGTTGGTCAGTCCAATATGATTTTCCTTTTGCAGTTACTTCTTCAATTGAGTAGAAACTCAATCAGTAGCTCACAATACTGTGTTAAATGAAACTTGGTCCCATGAACATAGATACGATGGATGTCGCTCCAATGGCCTCTCTCTGACTTAACTTCAACCTAAAACACAAATTTTGGCTGGAAACTAAATACCTATTCCACAAATTTTGGATCTTGAGCACTTGAAGAGTTATGGAGTAACATTTTCAAATGAACTCAGCTCTCCTTTTATAGAGACCTAAAAAATGGTTTAGGTAGGGTTCTGAAAACCATTCTCGCTTAATAAAATTTCAAAAAATATTCAATTATCCTTAAACCTAGGATATGTATTTGACTCATTCAATTCCATTTCAAATATTCAAATCTCTTTGTTTTTTGGATCTCCCTTTGACTCATTCAATTCCTTTTCGAATATTTAAATCTCATTGATTTTCCATTATGATTTCCCAGTAGGATTTTTTCATTAAGAAATACCAATAGTATTTTTCATTAAGAAATACCAGTATGATTTTTTTAGTAAAACATCTCAGTATGATTTTTTATTAAGAAATCCTGGTATTATTTTTTCATTAATAAATCCAAGTACAAATTTTTCTTTAAGAAATCCCAATATGATTTTTTTCAGTATGATTTCTTTAGTATGATTTCATCATTATGAATTCCTCTGTAGGATTTATTTAGTATGAATTCTTCAGTATGATCTCATTGGTTTGAATTATTTAGTATGAATTATTTATTTTGATTTCCTTATTATTATTTCTTCTGTATGAATTCTTCTGTAAAAATTCTTCGATATGAGTTCTTCGGTATGATTTCTTCAGTACGAATTCTTTAGTACGAATTCTTAAGTATAATATTTTTCTTCCTCAAGATCAGCAACATCTTTTTGTTCCTCAACATCATCAACATATTTTCCTTACTGATCTTCATCAACATATTTTTCTTCTTGATCCTCGTCAATATATTTTCCTTCCTAAGACTCATCAACATCTTTTATTTCTTGATATTCATCAACATATTTTTATTACTCATATTTCTTCAAAACTTTCCCTTCCTGAGCCTCATCAACATCTTTTCCTTCCTGAGACTTGGAAACATCTTTTTCTTCCTAATCCTTGAAAATATCTTTTCCTTCCCAAGCCTCATAAACATATTTTCCTTCCTAACATTTTTATTTATAAAGCTTGTATCATAAGTTTCACAACTTACTTATGATTTATGAGAAATAAAAAACACCAAAGTATCGTTAGATTTAACATTAGGGTCAGGCAGACTCTGATCAGGTTTTTATTATGATCGACACTTTCATTCTGGACTCAAAATAATTTCCATCATCTTTCATCAGAAATTCCAATACAATAAATCATATTCAATGACTCATGTTGATGGGATGAGTCTGATCCTTGAATGCAATTTCTTGGGTCAGGAAACTAGAAACTTCTCTTATTCATAACTTCAAACATATATAAACTATTGAAAAAAATACAACCAAAAAAACCTTGGGTCCAAAAAAAACCTCTTATTCATACTACCCATCCTAAAAGGCTTTGATATTTGAATTTCAGTATTTGATGGAAATTTTTTTATGACATTTTTCTGTATCTTTTTGGTTTTCCTTCACTTTCTTTTCTCAATCTAAGTTTTCTTATTATTCATATTCTATTCATTTTTCATTTATTTTTTTTAATTTGTGATAATCCAACAAGGGGGATAATGACTCTATGGTATTTATTTATTTATTCTTTCATTTCTTCATTAATGTTCTTCCTTTGATGATCTCCTATCTAACTAACATTGATATTATATAAATTTACTATGTTAAATACACAATTTATTATATACATAGTGTATATAATTCCATGATTTGTGATCATCAAAAGGTATATATTGTTGGAACCCTTGTTTAAATCATAAAAAAATCATGTTTCTTATGATAATAATGAGTTTTATGTGTTATGGTAGTATTTTATAAAATAAGAAAGATTGGTGAAAATTTGGCTAAGTATGGGAAAGATCCACGATCAGACTCTACTCACCGTTGAAAATTTGTTACTGCCAGGGCAGACTCACCATCATAATAGAATTTTGAAAAGGTGTTGGAAACACTCTATAACAACCCTTATCTTTATTTCACATTAATACTTGATTTATTACACAAGAATACACTTAATACAAACCAAAAGTTTGATAAGTATAGTGTATTTGGGAATTAGGTACATTATATAACGACTTAAAACATGAAATACATTGTCTTTATTGAAAACCTCCTTAACATGTTCAAAATATTCCCTCGTACTTAAAACTACATGGGATAACCTGGGGACAAACATAAGAAGGGGGTTAGCTATAAATACTAGTAAGGGAATAAACATGGATTAACCAGAAGATGATAATACATGTTAAACAATAGGCATATCAATGAGGTATAAAAAAGAGTAGGAATCATAAACATGAACAAAGATACATGATATAGCATGATAATCATAACATGGGAAATATGATAATAACTTAAAACACCGCATCATAAACATATGCTAAGAATAAACCCTCCAAGATATCATAGTGGAAAAAGTCCCATAAATTTATCAGGTTCACTCACTATCCCAACATGACGTATCATGATACTAAAAATTACCAAATGAATTGGAGCACTATCTAGGCACACCCATCATATTCATTTCATAATCATGTTTAAGTGTGCCACATAGATCATAAAACATGAATTAATTCATTATCATAATTTATTCCATGATTAAGGAGTGTGAAATAAATATATGCAAGTCCCAAATAAAAAATTATTTGTTCATAAATGTGAATACCATTGATAGTAAATGCATATGGTATTCACTACATGATAGTTTTTGGCATATAAAATTGCGGTGACATTTCAGCAGCATAACTGCATCACATAAAAATTCATAAAATGTTTTGATGAGAGTGAAAGGGGTATATAACCATTTATACATGAAATTAAAAGTAATAATAACATTTAAATACATGTCCCAACCTAATGAATTGAAAATATAATGCATATGATATTGAAGACACTTTAATAAATAGGATAAAGAATGAACCCTTACAAAATTTCAGCATGGTAACGAGTGTACATAAGGGTTATTAGGAGGGGAAAATGAGAGTGAAAAGGGATATAATCATTTATAAATAAAATGGTAAGTAAGGGTGACATATAAGAAAATATCCCAACATATGAAAATTAAAATTAAAATACATAATATAAAAAGAGTGCTTGATAAAAGAGGAGAGTGGAAGATACCTTACTAAAATTTGGCATGGTAATGGTTGTACATAAAGAATCATGGGAGGATTAATGAGAGTGAAAATAGAATTTAATAATTTATAAATCAAATGGAAATTAATGGGAATATATAATATCATATCCCATCATAAGAAAATGAAAAGTAAAAGACATAACATAAAAGGAGTGCTTGATAAAAGAGGAGAGTGGATGATCCCTTACAAAATTTTGGCATAACAACAAATTAGATAAAGGTAAAAATGAGAGAGTATAAATAATATCTCATTAAAATAACATCAATTCGAATGTAATGAGATGTTTATAAATAATTGAAATCATAAAAAATTGCAATTAAGAATACAAATTCAATGAAGGTGCTTGAATTGAAAGGAGGAGAAGAAGGCGAGGATCCCTTACTCGAGTGTGTGACACCAAAGGCTTGGTAGGGGCATCTTAAGAGATTTTTGGAAACTTAGGAGGACTATAAGGAGTTTATAGAAGATTTTAGTCATGATAAAAGGATTTTTAGTGAATATAAATGGGATATTGGGTGGTTTTATATAAGAAAAGAGGAGGATTTCTTTATTATTAAGGTTTTGGACTCTACACAATAAAATATCCAAAACCACAAACCATCCAATGAATTTTGATCATGGATTGGACCAAATGGAAGTATTTTTTATTATTTTATAATTACATGGGTCAAAATTATTAAAATTATGCCCTTTATTATGTGGATGTGAGTCACACTCTTAAAGAGATGATTTTAAAACCTTATAATATATTATAGGTTTTGGAGGATTCATAATGGATTTAAAAAATAAATAAAATAAGCTTAAAATAAAATTATTTTAAAAAGAAACATTTATTTGGTTGTGAATACCAATTATAGTAATTATTATATCACTTTTGGGTTATTATGATGTCATAAAACACAATGTATATTTATACAATATTTAATTTTTACCTGAAAATCTGACTATCTCAGATTATTATGAAAAATTTACCATTGGATAAATTCGATATTATAATTAAAAAAATAATATTAATTTTATCTAAATAATTTTCTAAATATTTTAATTTTCACTTTTAAAATAATTATTGATATTTATTGAAAATGACAGGTTTTTTACAACAACATTTTTCGAAATCTAATAAAAATTATATTTAAATTCATAAAAATTATATGATCTTTTATATTTGATAAAAATTATTTAATAATAATATGTCATTAAAATATTATTTATTTAAAAAAATCCATTAATTCATAAATTCATTATTTGAGTTTGAATATTAACCAAAAATACAATTTGTGATTTATTGTATCAAAATAAAAAAATTTAAAACATAAAAATAATAGGATGAAAATATATTCATCATTAAATAAAAAAAAGTACATATTCATATTTTTTAGGGTCTTGATACATATTCATAATTTTTTAGGGTCTTGAAACATATTCAATGAGATTAACAACGCTTTTCTAGTGCTGTTAAAAGTAGGGGCTCCAATTTAAATATTTTATTTTATTTTTTTTTTGACTTTTATCAACACATTTTTTAGTGCTGATAAAAGGGGCCTTTATCAACACTTTTTTGGGCGATGATAAAATGGAACCCCCCTTTATCTTCATTGATATTAACAATGCTTTTATAACACTATTAAAAAAGGTTTCTAGTGCTTTTAAAAATACTATATGTAGTAGTGTCATTTACCAAATAATATATAAGTTATATTTAAAATAATATTTCTGTATTACAAATTCTTATTTTAATAATATTAGTATTTATTGTATGATAAAATTCTTAGTAATTTTTCAATGAACTTATTAGTACCATATTAATTAAATTAATCATTATTTATTTAGAATTTTTTTGTGTGACAAATATTGATAGTATATAAATTCCAATAGTAATATAACACTTGGATAGGAGTATACAGAATTAGTTTGAATTGAGAATATTTATGAAATATAAAATAAATATATAGATTTCAAAGATATTTTGAGAAATATAAATGTAATGATATATAAAGTATTATTGTAAAGACCTGTAAAATTCAAGGAAATTTTTTTCTTAATTTTCTTTGGAATTTTACAAGAACGCAGTTTCTGACGGCACCTGATTCCGAGACCCGGTGTGCCCGGAATCATTTTCCAAAGTTTAGCTCGGGTACGTTCAGTGAACGAACAAGTGAGTTTTTCTAACTTTTGAACCGGTGTTCGGAATCGAATTCCGAGGACACCGATGGAATTGCAGCGCCGATATTTTCTTAGAAACACCTTTTCCGGAGTTTCGTTTGCTCGGGTGTGGTTTTTAGTTTTTGGGATTAAGTTAAGAAATAAAATAAAAGTGGTGCGACACTTAATTTTATTTCACTTAAAGCCACTTAAGCTAAGTTAAGCGGATAAGGTGGAACCCACAATATCCTACCCACTTGGTAGGATATTTGTGAGGTGGGGCCCGCATGAGCCCCACCGTTTCTTCCCTCCTAAGTAACGCACCCGCAAACCCCCATCTTTAATGAAAGTCAACAGTGCGTTTTTCTGGTTAAGAAACACCCCATTAAATTGGGCAGTTAAATTGTTACAATTAATTCTTTGAATTAATTGTTCGTTTCTTATATTTTGAATTTCAAAAGCTTAGGTTGATAATAAAATAAGTGTTGGACTTATTTTATTATGGTTGGGGTTGTGTTGTGATAAACCTTTGGGAGAAAAAGAGAAGATTCTTCGTTCTTCGACGAAGAACGCGAAGAACGCACCGCCGCCGACGAAGAACGTGGAGAACGCACCACCGCCGACGAAGAACGCCAATCTCGGATGGCGGACGGCGGCGAGTGACGCCTTCCTCAGAGATCACCTAACGCCAACGACGATTCTCTTCTTCCGTGGCGTTCTTCTTCTTCCACGGCAATCCTCTTCTTCCGCGACGGTTAATTCCACGACGAATGCTCGTTCGACGACAGCGTTGAGGTAGAGATTTATTTTTATTTTTTAGTTCTTGAAATATTCCATCACTTCTCCTTTTCATTGAACCGCCTGTTATCGTGATAACAGGAGGAGGTCGGACCGCATGAACACGGCCGACACTCCTCCCATTTTTTGGTTGTTGGTATTATCGCGGCGAGCACGGCAACGCGGTGCCGAAGCACCATGCAGAATTTTGATAAGGAAAGGGGGAGAAGCGCAGCGCCGTCGCGCCGCACCGTTGAATACGAACCAAGACGCGACACCATCGCGTCGCGCCGTTGAAAATGAACCAAAGATACGGCGCCGTCGCGCCGCACTGGAGAACCACTAAAGCACCGCGGCAGGAGCGGGGTCGCGGCGCCGTCGCGCCGCGCCGGACGAACCAAGGCCATGGCCAGTTCCGGGCTGTGGCGAAACAATGGAACCGGCAGCCGGGACCGGGCCGCCGGCGTCAGAGCACGGGGACCGGCCTTGCCGGTCCCGTGGCGGTAGAAGCCGGCTGACCGGAGGGGGCTGACCGGACCATGGAGGAACCGGGGGTTCGAAACCCCCAACTGGCCGGACTAAGCGGCCCCATTAAGGGGCCGTGGTTTACTTCACGTGGGGGTAGCACCCTCCGCCCCGAATGGTTCGGCCATTCGGCCGAACCCCAGGCCAGCGCGCCCAGCGCGCCGCGCGCCGGGCCGGTTGCCTGGCCGGTCCGCCAGACTGGGCCGCGCCCAGGCCGGGCCGGGCCGTGCCAGCCAGGCTGGGCCGCACCGACCAGGCCAGGCCGCACCCAAGCGGGCTGGACCCGGACTCGGGACGGGTCGACCAGGTTCGGGCCGACCCTGGGGGTATCGGGCCGGGTCGGACCGGGCCCGAACCCCCTAATACCAAACCTTATTCGGTCTATTGCCCATAACTTGAGCTACGGGCCTCCGATCGACGCACTGTCAGTTGCGGTGCGATCCTTGGATTGAGACTGTCGTTTCGGTATATTGCACTCAAGGTTTAGGAATACTTTGGGTTCGGCCGGGTTGGTTCGTACACGAAACCAACCGGGCCCTCGGAGCGGAAACACATATAACTTGAGCTCCGGACGTCCGATTGATGAGCCGTCGACTTTAATGGATTCCTCTAAGTGAGACGGATCTTTTGGCTTACTCCGCCCGAGGTTTGGACGCAGGTGGAGTACGGTCGGGTTGGTTTTGACTTAAAAACCAACCGGGCCCCTGGGGCGAAAAAGCCAATAACTCTCAGACCGGGCGTCCGATTGACGCGCCGTATGTGGCGTTGAGTTCCTGTTGACGATACGGAACTTTTGGATACATCAACTCTGGACTATGTTTCAGTTGATGTATCAGCCTCTCGTCTCGTGGTGTGGACCCTCCCGAACGAGCTTGCTGTGTGCGGGAACCCTAGAGCTGGCTGCGACGATGACGACGACGACGACTGTACAGAGATCCTCAGTGGATTTGATGACGACGACTACAACACTCAGCGATCCTTCATGGATCAGTGCTACAGATCCTGTGTGGGTCCGATCCTATGTGGGTCAGCGCTTAGCAGTCCTGTCTGGGCCAGCGCCTACAGGTCCTGTGTGGGTCTGATCTTGTGTGGGTCATTGCAGGGGTTAGTTTCCTACAGATCCTGTGTGGGTCATTGCGGGGGTTAGTTACCTATCGATCATGTGTGGGTCAGATCCTTTGTGGGTCATTGCGGGGGTTAGTACCTATCGATCCTTTGTGGGTCTGACGACATAGATGAATCAGTGAATATATCTGATCATCTCTATCGTCATACGAAGAAGTATACCTGTGTGAGCTGAATCCTATTTTGCTTTCCTTTGTGGATGGTGTTGTGCTATCTTGTGTGGATTTACGTTTTTCTTTCTTGTGTGGACTAGGTTGTACTTGAGATCAGATGTTGGAGCGTACTGCAATTGATGACTTAGGTATATGTATGGGCATATACCTAATCAGTGTCGGATGTTACTTCGTGATTGTATCTTTCCTTTGTGGATTATCCTTTGTAGATTCTGGGAAACCTTCGGGGGTCTCGGGGTCCCTACTGAATAGCTTATACTCACCCCTGCATGGGCTATGCCCGCACTACGTTGTGTTGGTTACAGACGATGGACAACGCTGATCGTGGTTGAGGCTTGCGGAGCAGAACGATACTTGGAGGTGGACCACTGGGTGGGACGTACTCGGAGCGAACGGTTGGACCCGAGGAGCTGTGGAGGCTATCTGTACTCACCCTTTAGGTGGGACTTCCAGTGGGCGGCTCAACATTGTGGCCTTACTTTCAGTTGTTGTTTTCCCTTTCGAGTTCTACTTTACTTTCAGTTTGGGTTTGTATTCTGGCCCACTTACTTTTCCACACTTACTATTGTACCCATTTTTTACTTAGTGTTTACTTCTACTGCTTGCTTTCTCTGTGGTGTTTGTTTACTTTACAAAGGCTATGCCTTCCCTTTTTACCGGGAATTACGCCTTGGTGCTAGTCTCCAGCCCCTGGCCTATGGAAGGCGGGCTTGGGGTAGTCACGGCACGGGCCCCGAGGACGGGTCGTGACAAATTGGTATCAAAGGAGTTCGGTTCTGCCGCAGAACTTTGGACTCTGATCTTTCTTATATGCGAAGCAATAGTGTTAAGCGTATTGGGTGTGGTTATCAGTCCAGGGAGTCCAGTGTTGGTGCGGCGGTCGACGTATCCGTACACCAGGACCCCGACTACTGATTTCTGACTTAATGCACGAAAACATTGATTGCATGTGTGTTTTAAGTTTTCTTTGTGATTACTTTGTGTCAGCTCACCAGGTATACTGTTTGACCAAGGCACACCTATTTCTTTTCAGGATGGCGTCACGATGGCAGCCAGATAGGGTTCCGAGAGTTGTGCGTGACGATAGCCCACCGAGCGATGAGGCCTCGGTATAGGGCCCTTTGACAGCAGAGGCACCGTCAGTACCTTTACCCGTCGATCCACCGATGCTTCCAGCCCCAGCCGCTGATGATGCACGTCGCCTTAGTGCACTTCACGAGTTTCAGCGCTAGCGACCGCACAAGTTCCACGGGGAGACGGACCCCCAGGCAGCCGAGGATTGGCTGGAGGCAGTGGTACGGGTTTGTAGGTTAGTGAGGACACCAGCAAACCTCATGGTGATCCTCGCAGCGAGCCTACTGCATGCGGTAGCGAACCGATGGTGGAGCTTGATGCTCCAGGTGCACAATGAGGAATTTCTCATCTGGACAGACT
The DNA here is from genome assembly GCA_963277665.1 of Viscum album. Lineage (NCBI taxonomy): Eukaryota > Viridiplantae > Streptophyta > Magnoliopsida > Santalales > Viscaceae > Viscum > Viscum album. Next base: position 1,775,574,858 of record OY728152.1, read on the forward strand.
TTGAGAGCCTCTTCCGCTTGGAGTTCGTCCCAGCCACCCTCCGTGCGGTGCGCATCTAGGAGCTACTTCAGCTACGGCAGGGCAGCTTGACGGTCGCCCAGTACTCGGCGAGATTTACCGTTCTCTCGCGCTACTCGACAGACATGGTACAAGACCCATTCTTCTGGGCCCGAACCTTTGAGCAGGTATTGAGGCATGAGATCAGGGAATCACTGATCTCCCTCAGCATTCTGACTCAGTCAGGAGTATTGGAGCGAGCTCTTCTCATCGAGAGGTTTCTTGCTGAGTCTACACCAGCGGCGAGACCTACCGCAGGGTGACACGTGGCGGAGTCTTCTACAGCCGGCAGTAGACAGATGTCACAGAGGTCCAAGCGGGCCAGGCCATCGGGCGGACGACCATAGGATATTGGCTCAGAGGTGCGGGGCACACGCATTAGAACCGGTCCTACGACTGGAAGACAGTGCTATGCATGCGGCGGGCATGGCCACATGGCTCGTGACTGCCCGACCCGCCATGCGGAGGAGCAGCAGACGGTTGAGGAATTACCTAGGCATAGGTAGAGGTTCGACCGTGGCAGTCCGCAGGTAGCAGGCGGACGAGGCAGAGGAGCTGTCCGAGCAGCAGGTGGTGGGCGACGCTTTGAGGCTCTACCACCACCACCACCAGGAGGTCCACCCCGACCTCAGGGGAGAGCACAACTTTAGGTAGCTGAAGCTTATGATCATGGAGCTCCGGAAGCAGGTGGACAAGTGAGGGTCTAGATCCAGGCATAGAGGCCTTTGCCCATTATGCCTCTATTTCGTTGTTTGTGTTGCCTTGAGTCATTGTACTTTGAGTTGAAGTAATAAAAGACGCTTTCTTTAGTAACGTTTGCTTTCTTGTCTTTTGTTTGTTTATACTAAGAGGTGCCGGTTAAAAACTGTTGACTTGAACCTCACTTGCGATATTATTACTGGAGGAGACCCAGTGACCACACACTGATGCCGACAGTGTGACTCAACCCTTGGAGGCAAGAGTAATGGTTGGATCTCTTGGTAGCAGCGTCGAGGCCTTACGACGTTATCCATGCCATGAATTAACTAATCATGACGGGATTGACTGTATTAGGCAAGGAACATGGTTCATCCAGGGGATGAGACCAGATTTCACTTTTCGGCAAAGGAGAAGTCTTTGCATCTTTGAAGAACATTAAGGAGGAAGAGTCAACCCTTCGTGTGGTCAGACAGATGTCAGCAGAGCTTCTAGGAGCTGAGACAGAGATTGAACAGCACACCTATCTTGAGGTTGCCGGAGGAGGGAGTAGAGTACGTAGTCTACTGCGATGCATCAGGAATCGGACTCGGATGTGTCCTGATGTAAGAGTGGGCAGTGATCGCCTATGGATCATGTCAGTTGAGACTGCATGAGAAGAACTACGCTACCCATGACCTAGAGTTAGTAGTAGTGGTCTTCGCTATGAAGATGTGGCGACACTATCTGATGGGCGAGCGCTTTACAGTCTATTTTGACAATCAGAGTCTCAGGTACATCTTCTCACAGAAGGACCTGAACCTGAGATAGTGGCGATGGCTCGAGGTACTCTAGGACTATGAATTTGAGATAGTCTATACTCTTGGAAAGGGGAACGTGGTAGCCGATGCTCTTAGCAGGAGGATGGGCATTCCGCTACTTGAGGAGGCGACAGAGCAGCTAGCCGCTTTGCAGATATCCTTTGTGGATAGGGATGGAGCATCCTTCCTTTAGTCACTCACAGTCACTCCTCCACTACTGTAGCGGGTCAGAGAGGCACAGTGTGGGGACACCGACTGTAAGACGCGTCATGCGCAGATATCCTCAGGACAGACACCTGATGGATTCTCTGTAGGAGGAGAGCACAACCTCATTTTTAGAGGACGTACCTTGGTACTAGTTGCTTTACGGGAGGAGGTGCTAAGATATTTTCACACTTCTCCCTTAGAGGTACATCATGGAGTGGAAAAGATGTACCAGGATCTTAGACGATAGCACTGGTGGTCAGGTATGAAGAAGGCTGTGGCAGAGTTCGTTTCTCGATGCCTCACCTGCCAGCAGGTGAAGGCAGAGCACCATGTACCAGCAGTCTTGGTACAACCCTTGGAGGTCCCAGAGTGGAAGTGGTATGGGATATATATGGACTTTGTGACTGGACTTCCACGCACTTTCAGAGGTCACGACTCCATTTGGGTGATTGTCGACCGAATCACCAAGTCGGCACACTTCTTACACATCAGAGATCAGGGCTCAGTGGAGAGCTTGGGACGTCTCTATGTTCAGGAGATTGTGCAGCTTCATGGTGTGCCATCATCTATCGTCTCTGATCGTGATACTCGCTTTACTTCCTGGCTTTGGAAGGGGTTCCAGGAGGCGTTCGTTACGCAGCTACGTCTGAGCACCGCCTTTCACCCTCAGACGGATGGTCAGACGGAGAGGACCATTCAGACCCTCGAGGACATGCTCCGCACATGTGTCCTCGACTTTGGTCGCAGCTGGTAGGACCACCTACCCTTGGTGGAGTTCGCTTACAAAAACAGTGAAAGAGCGCTGTCGTGGGCACCCTCAAATGATTAATGTGATTTGGGGTACTTAGGTGCAGCAGAGTGGCTGACCAAGGTCGTCTCTCAAAGGAGGAAGTGAATTAAAACAATTTTTAGAGGTATTCTATAAGTAAAATAAAAGAGAATAAAAACACTACTTGAAAGGATGGGGGTGTTTGTTTATAGTTTATGAATCTAGAAGAAGTTTTCTGGAAGAAGATTGTATTTTTTTTTTGTTTTTAGTTTTGAAATGAAGTTTGATTAAAATGACACAACAAAAAGATGTTTGTTTAGACAATATTTAAAAGACGTAATCGATCTAACTCTACCTATTCAATCATTTATTAATCATTATCATTTAAATTAATATTCACTTAATTATGATCCCTTAATTTGTTAAATCCCGAACCCTACGAGAATTAACTTTACCACGAAGATTGAAGTGAATTTTTAACCTTAGGCTAACTTCGGAACATGCAATCGCAACACCCTGATTTGATTGATGTTCTAAAATTAGCTTATGGTCAGTGGTAAATTAAGGCACATAACCACTCTGTAAATGAGGATTAATTGAGTTTAGGGATTATATTTGAACTCTACAAATTGATCCCATGTGGTTTTTGAATTACCGGTTAAGGTTGCGCTCTCACAGTTCACACAATTCCCGACCTCACGTGTTTTGTGTTAACTATTCAATTGCTTGCTTAGTTTCATTTAAATTAAAAACTCAATTAATAGATCATAATATGTGAATTACAGTAGCTCATTGATTCAAAATAAATGAATGAATAAGTATATAGGTCGATCGATTACTAAAAAGAACTACTCTTCCATGGGTGGTGTAGTCATCGTGGAGACGTTTTGCATAAGCAACGGATTGAAAGGGTATAACCCAATCTTGTATCCACTCTTGATTCCAACCCAATTAAGAAGATTAAGATAAGAAGAAGAGGGATGAACATAGAATATTATTTGAAGAAAAATTCAAGAAACAAACATGAAAGAAAAGAAATACAAAGAAGAGGTGAGAGAGGAGAGCCTTTTTGGAAGAGAGGTTTGCACAAAGGCTTACTTCCTCCAAGAGTTGTGAGGGGATAACAAGAGACACCCTTTCGGCCACACCTTCCCAAAGCCTCGACCAGCCCTCTCAAAGAGTTAAAACCCCCTTTAAATAGAGTTTGTGAGGGCTAGGGATACATAACTTTTTAAGTGTGAAATGAAAATCTCGGCTAAATATTTTATTCCAACTTTCACCGCCGATTTGACCTCCAAAACGCGTGAATTGACCGGCCTTCCAGAAGGATTATTTGTGCCACATCATGTCCCCGAGCTTTCCTCAAAATGTGGGCTCAATCCAAGCCCGTATGTAGAGGATATGGCCCAAATACAGAACCTTCTCCATTCTGGCGAGCCCAGCCCAACTTTGACTTCATGGCCCAATTTCAACAATCAAATGAACTCTTTAGCTTTAGTGTCCTGAATAAGAGTTGTATATAATTAAGTTATTAACACTTTTACAAAATTTCAAATTCAAATAATAAATATAAAAATATTTATCTCCGAAATACTACAGTGCACTATTAAGGGTAAAACTGGAATTTTCACCAAATTTTCAAATGAATGATCAAATCCCAAATATTTTATAAATAAACATATTTAACACAATGTGAGGAAATTATATCATTTATTATAAATAAAGTATTCAATAAAATAGTGTTTTATCAACTCCCCCACACTTACCCTTTTGCACACCTGGGCAAAACCTCATATCAAGTAAACATCAATATCAAATCAAAACCAATTTTAAAACACATATCTTTAAGATCAATCAATTTCACACCAAGAATAAAAAAGATATCATGCATCATAAAAAACCTTATTTCAAGTTCTCCATTTATATCATTCAATATATTTCCACTTCATTTATCCTCCCATGCACAAAACACTTACCTCGCTTGAATTTTCTCTCATCACTCAAATATCAATTGTTTTTGCAATGTCTTTCTCATCCAAACTCATACAAGGGTCACCATAGGCTTGATAGATTCCTACATCGCTACCCGATGTGAGTCAAGTACATATGTTTATCATGAGGAATTTTCAGGGTTGTTTTGTGGCTTTCGGTTGGTAGGATTAAGATGTGAAAAACTCTGAGGCTGAATGAGGAGGCTTGACTCTTTTGAAGCAAAATTGCATTAATCTAATTTTCACTTAAATATGGTCTTCTCTTCAATCCCCATAGTATCAATTCAGATCCATCATCATGAAAAGTCATGAAAGCTTTACACCATTCATCATTTCAGCATAAAAAATGTCAATCTTCTCAAACATGATTTTCTTGAAAGCTCCAGATGGGCACAGCTTTCCATCTCAATTAGAAGCTCCAGAAAAGGCACAGCTTCACTTGTCATGAAAGCTCCAGAAAAGGCACAGCTTTCAATATAATGAATTTCTTTAGCAGCAAACACATCTCTTCAGAATTTAATTTTCCACCCAAAGTATCACAGAATGTGGTGGCACAACACAAGACAACTTCCCCCACACTTAAGCTCAACTAGATTATGCAATTTCACTTCAAGAGTTGGTTGGATAGGGAAAATTGGCTTGTAATGTGGCTTAACCTAATAGGCTGTGCATGGCTTCTAAGGGCTACAAGGATTAAATATTCAAGGTAGGCCATTATAAAAAAGGATTCTTTGAAATAGGGGCTTTAATACCAAAAAAATGCCTCAATCATTTAAACACAAGTACCTCAAACCCTCAAGTTTTGACAGGAATAGATCAAATTCTGGTTAAATCAAGTATGGTTTGGTTCTCTCAAGAAGTGAGGTGAATGTAAAGAATATGAAAATAATGGTTCAGAAGCCTCACAGGAAAGTGATTTCAAATTTAAAGACAGTGAGATGTGGCATGGGATTCAAAATTCGGTGTACTTTCCATGAAATTACTAAATATTTGAACTTGAAACAAAGTCATTTCAGCATTCATTTAAGCTTAGTTTCAAGGGGTAAATTGTTTCACTTATTGATATGGATTTAAAAATGGTGATGAGAATCATTTCAGCTCAAAAGTTTCAAAAACACACAGAAAATTGTAAAATAAACACACAAAATTTGAAAAACACACAATTTTTTTTTGGGTTTTTTTTAAACAGGAAAACAATTGAAATTACTAAACTAAAAGGTTCCCTCCCCCACACTTAAAATATTGCATTGTCCTCAATGTGAACCCGTGAGATGATATATACACATGAAATTCAGAATTTTTAAATAGGACAAATAATATAAAAGTGAAAGGGTTAGGAACAGCCTGATGTGATCAAGTGATGATGGGGTCATGCAGTGTGATAAAATCCACTGCATCAGTAGGATGTCCCTCAATGTATCTCTTCAAACGTTGCCCATTGACTGTAAAGCTCCTTCCAGTGTCCTCTTGTGTGATCTCCACTGCACCATAAGGAAAAACATTAGACACAATATAAGGACCTAACCATCTGGAACGCAACTTACCAGGCATCAACTTCAGTCGTGAACTATAGAGAAGTACTTTCTCTCCAACATGAAACTCCCTTTGTTGGATCATTTTGTCATGAGCTGCTTTTGATCTTTCCTTGTAGAGCCTTGAGTTCTCATATGATGATAGTCGAATCTCCTCAAGCTCTTGAATTTGCAACTTCCTTTGAATTCCAGCTTGGGCCAAATCCATGTTACATTTCTTTATAGCCCAATATGCCCGATGTTCGACTTCCACGGGGAGATGACATGCTTTCCCAAAAACAATCCGAAATGGGGACATACCAATGGGGGTCTTGTATGCTGTCCTATAAGCCCACAATGCATCATCCAAGCGCTTTCTCCAATCCTTCCTATTTGGCTGCACGGTTTTCTCCAAGATTTGTTTCAACTCACGATTTGAAACCTCAGCCTGGCCATTTGTTTGGGGGTGGTATGGTGTTGATGTTTTGTGTGTCACCCCATACTTTCGAAGGAGAGAAGAAAAATTCCTATTGCAAAAGTGTGTCCCTTGGTCACTGATGATGGCCTTTGGTACTCCAAACCTGCAGAAAATTTGAGCCTTGACAAAATCCACTACAACATGAGAATCGTCAGTCTTGGTGGCCTTGGCCTCCACCCATTTACTCACATAATCAACAGAAACCAAAATATACAAAAATCCAAATGAACTAGGAAAAGGACCCATAAAATCAATGCCCCACACATCAAAAATCTCACAGAATAGTATGGGTTGTTGGGGCATCTCATGTCTCCTAGAAATATTCCCAGTGTGTTGGCAACGAGAGCATGAATTACAAAACACATGGGCATCATGGAATAAACTAGGCCAATATAATCCAGAGTCTAAAACCTTCCTAGCTGTCCGTTGGGGTCCAAAGTGTCCACCACAAGCAAGTGTATGACAGAAATGCAAAACAGACTCAAACTCATGATCAGGAATACACCTCCTAATGACTTGGTCACTACACATGCGCCAGAGGTACGGATCATCCCACACATAATACCTAGACTCACTTTTTAATTTTTGGACTTGATGCTTCTTCAAATTTACTGGGATTTCAGAGCCAACAATGTAATTAACTAAATCAGCATACCAAGGATGCTTACCTAAGATGGTATAGAGATGCTCATCGGGGAAAGTGTCCCGAAGTGGTACCTGATCCAAGGTTTCATCCTCTAGTGTGCGAGTAAGCCTACTCATGTGTTCCGCCACCAAATTATCTGATCCCTTCTTGTCCTTTATCTCAATATCAAATTCTTGAAGAAGGAGCATCCAACAGATAAGTCGTGGCTTTGCATCTGGCTTCTTTAGGAGGTACCTCAAAGCTGCATGGTCAGAAAAAACAACTACTTTAGAGCCCAATAAATATGAACGGAATTTATCTAAAGAAAATATGACAGCAAGAAACTCCTTTTCTGTGGTAGTTTAGTTTGATTGGGCTGAATCTAGCGTCCTCGATGCATAGGCGATCACATGTGAACGTCCCTCCACCCTCTGAGATAAGACAGCTCCAACCGCGAAGTTGGAGGCGTCACACATAAGCTCAAATGGAAGGTCCCACCGTGGGGGCTGTATGATTGGTGGAGTGGTCAGACACTTCTTCAGCTCATCAAATGATACCCTGCATGAATCATCAAAATTGAAGTCAATATCTTTTTGAAGCAATCGAGATAAGGGTAGAGCGATCTTACTAAAATCTCTGATGAAGCGTCGATAAAATCCAGCATGCCCAAGGAATGATCGAACATCACACACACATGTAGGATATGGGAGGGATGAAATAATGTCTACCTTAGATTTATCAACTTCAATTCCATGTTGTGAGACTATATGACCTAAGACAATTCCCTTTTCGACCATGAAATGACATTTTTCAAAATTTAAGACCAGATTCTTCTCAATACAACGATGCAACACATCACCCAAACTAGAGAGACATTCATCAAATGAGGACCCATAAACTGTAAAATCATCCATAAATACCTCCATACAGGTCTCAATGAAATCTGAGAAAATACTCACCATGCATCTCTGGAAGGTACCTGGGGCGTTGTAAAGTCCAAATGGCATCCTCCGGTAAGCAAAGGTACCGAATGGGCAGGTGAATGTTGTCTTCTCCTGGTCCTCTGCTGCAATGGGAACCTGAAAATAGCCAGAAAATCCATCCAAGAAACAATAGTGTGTCTTCCCAGCTAGTCTCTCAAGCATCTGGTCAATGAATGGAAGTGGGAAATGGTCCTTACGAGTGGATTGATTTAGTTTCCTATAATCGATACACACTCGCCAACTGTTTTGTACTCTCACAGGAACTAACTCATCATTTTCATTTTTCATAACAGTGAAACCAGTTTTCTTTGGTACAACCTGAACAGGGCTAACCCATTGTGAGTCAGAAATAGGGTAAATGATACCCACCTCAAGTAATTTTTCAACTTCTTTCTTAACAACTTCTAGGAGTGTGGGATTAAGTCTCCTTTGTGGCTGTCTCACCGGTTTAGCCCCATCCTCCAAGAGAATCCTATGCATACAAATGGAGGGGCTAATACCTGATATTTCTGCCAATGTCCAACCAATTGCCCTAATGTTATCTCTCAAAAGATTCAAAAGTTTTTCTTCATGTTCAAAAGAGATATTGTTAGCAATTATGACAGGTAATCTATCACCACTGAGCAAGTATGCATATTTGAGATTTGGGGGAAATGGCTTGAGTTCCAATGTAGGTGGGTGATGTATGGATGGAGAAATTGATGCAACAGACATATCTGCACAATGAACATCAGTATCAGAATAAAAATAATCACAATCAGAGAATAAAGCACCAAATCCATCAGCATACTCAATAGCCATGTCATAATCAGAGTTCACATGATCAAAATCAGAATATGATTCCATTTCAAAATCAAATCTTAGAGAGTCATGTTCCTTAAAAATGGGTGTAGAAGTATTCTTAGACATCAAACTAGAACCAATACTCATAATCTCCCTAAGCATAGGACAATCCAATTCCATGATGTTTTTACTTGGTGGTTAAAAATGGGAGATAACAAATGCAGAATGGTCCTCTGAGGGGTACTTCATGGAATCCATAACATTAAATATCACAACTTCATCTCCAAACTCCATGGAAAGTGTACCCTCATTGACATTTATGATAGTTTTTGCAGTTTTGAGGAAGGGCCTACCTAAGATAATGGGGGCATGAGAACTTACTTGATCATCCTCCATGTTAAGCACATAGAAGTCTTCTGGAAAGATCATGTCTCTTACCCGAACAAGTACATCCTCAAGAACTCCTGCTGGATATGCCGTAGCTCTATTCGCCAATTGCACCACTACTCTTGTTGGCTTCAACTCACCAACCTGTAAGGAAGAGAATACAGAGTGAGGCATCACATTTATTGAAGCTCCTAAATCACAAAGAGCATCAGAGAAGTGCAACTCCCCTATGGTACATGGGATGGTGAATGTCCCAGGATCCTTGCACTTTGTTGGCATTTCTAGAGTTGGTGTAATGAGTGCCGAGACATTCCTTCCAAGGTTGATCCTCTGATTCCCCTTGATCCCTCTTCGATTGGTACAAAGTTCTTTTAAGAATTTCGCATACCTTGGAATTTGCTTAATGGCTTCAAGTAGAGGAATGTTGATCTCCACACGCTTGAATGTGTCCAAAACCTCCTTTTTCATTGCTTCTTCAGCCATCTTCTTGGTTTGAACAACCCTGTTTGGAAAAGGAAGGGGTTTAGGAGGAACATCATCAATCTTTTTCTTACCTTTATCTTTCTCCTTGGATTTCTCATCAGTTGGCATGGAATGCGGCTTCTCTGAAGTTGAGGTGAATCCTGGTGGAATGGTAAGTGCAGATGTATCGTTCATTTTCTTCCCACTTCTCAATGTGATGGCACTAACATTCCCCTTTGGATTTGGAGTGGGTTAGGAAGGTAGATTTCCAGAATTCTTACTCACAAGTTCATGGAGGGCGGTGGCAATCTGACTCATTTGAGTCTTCAACTCTCTCAGCTCCGAACCTTGACTCTTCAGCTCATTTTGTTGATTAAGAACAATTTGTTTCAAAAGATCATCAGTGTTAGAGTCTACCTTGTGTTGGATATTCCCTTGTTGCTGACTCGTTGATGTTTGAGCTTTGAATCTCCTTTGGGGTTGTTGGAAACCCTGTTTGTAAGGTGGAGGCTGCTGGAAGTTTGGTTGAAAAGGGGGCCTTTGTTGTTGTCCAGAGCCATACCTCATGTCCACTAGATCTTTCCACCCTTGGTTTTATGTTGGATCAAACTTCTTTTGGGGATATGGTTGTTGTTGTTGCTGCTGAAATGGTCACCCAGGGAACACTGCTGCACAATCTTCTGTCTCTTGTAGTTGTGGGCAACAGTCAGTTGGGTGGCTTGTCTCAGTGCAAATGCCACATGGCCTTGAAGGAGGGGGTAGAGATGTCTTTTGTGCCAATGCAATCTGCCTCACCATAGTGGTCAATTCTTCCAACTTAGTATCAATCAAATGACTTTCAAGAGAAGAAGGACTTACCTGATGTACTCCCCTGACATGTGGTGTACCTCTATCACCAAATTGTTGGGAGTTTTGGGCCATCTTGTCAATCAACGCACGTGCAGCTACTGGTGTCTTGTCCACCAATGCTCCTCCAGCTGCAGCATCCACCATGCTCCTCTCCATGGGTGTGAGTCCTTTGTAGAAATATTGGATGAGGAGTTGCTCACTGATTTGGTGATGTGGGCAGCTTGCACACAACTTCTTGAATCGCTCCCAGTACTCATACATTGACTCCCCTTGGGCTTGCTTGATCCCCGATATCTCCTTTCGAATGGATGTGGTCCTTGATGCTAGAAAAAATCTCTGCAAGAAAAGACGTTTCAAATCGTTCCAACAAGTTACATCTTCGGGTTGTAAATAATACATCCAATCTTTCGCAGCTCCATCAAGTGAGAATGGGAATGCTCTTAGATTGATTTGATCTTCAGATACATTTCTAGGTTTTAGGGTTGAGCAAACCACATTAAATTCTTTCAAATGTTTATTTGGATCCTCACCAGAGAGGCCATGAAACTTTGGAAGTAAGTGAATTAACCCATATTTTAGTTCAAAGTCCGATTCGAGATTTGGGTATGCAATACAATTTGGTTGATAGTTAATATCAGGTGCAGCCAATTCTCGAATGGTTCTATTAAGTTCATTTCCATTGTTTCTAGCCATTGGTTCTTGTTTTATGGTTGAATTTTAATTGCTTCCAATTTCAATGTTCTGATATTGGAGTAATTCTCCAACTGGTTGAATGTTGAAACTTCCCGTAGATTGAGAATGTCTGATTCATGCCCTAAGGCTACGTTCAATCTCATGGTCAAGATCTAAGAGATCTTTGGGATTAGTTCGTGTCATAGATCAAATAAAAATGAAAAGAAAGAAAGTGGACCATAGTAAAATAAAAATGAAAAGTTTGAGTTGATGGTCCAAAAAGAAGTAGAAGAAAATAAAAGAAGAAGAAGAAAATTCAGATTGGGTAAAGAAGAAAGAAAGAAGAGAGGAAGAGAATAAAATTTAAAATAAAATAAATACCTCTAATTGGTTGAAATAATTACTTGCCTCCCCGGCAACAGCGCCAATTTGAAAGAGCGCTGTCGTGGGCGCCCTCAAATGATTAATGTGATTTGGGGTACTTAGGTGCAGCAGAGTGGCTGACCAAGGTCGTCTCTCAAAAGAGGAAGTGAATTAAAACAATTTTTAGAGGTATTATATAAGTAAAATAAAAGAGAATAAAAACACTACTTGAAAGGATAGAGGTGTTTGTTTATAGTTTATGAATCTAGAAGAAGTTTGCTGGAAGAAGATTGTATTTTTTTTTGTTTTTAGTTTTGAAATGAAGTTTGATTAAAATGACACAACAAAAAGATGTTTGTTTAGACAATATTTAAAAGACGTAATCGATCTAACTCTACCTCTTCAATCATTTATTAATCATTATCATTTAAATTAATATTCACTTAATTATGATCCCTTAATTTGTTAAATCCCGAACCCTACGAGAATTAACTTTACCACGAAGATTGAAGTGAATTTTTAACCTTAGGCTAACTTCGGAACATGCAATCGCAACACCCTGCTTTGATTGATGTTCTAAAATTAGATTATGGTCAGTGGTAAATTAAGGCACATAACCACTCTGTAAATGAGGATTAATTGAGTTTAGGGATTATATTTGAACTCTACAAATTGATCCCATGTGGTTTTTGAATTACCGGTTAAGGTTGCGCTCTCACAGTTCACACAATTCCCGACCTCGCGTGTTTTGTGTTAACTATTCAATTGCTTGCTTAGTTTCATTTAAATTAAAAACTCAATTAATAGATCATAATATGTAAATTACAGTAGCTCATTGATTCAAAATAAATGAATGAATAAGGATAGAGGTCGATCGATTACTAAAAAGAACTACTCTTCCATGGGTGGTGTAGTCATCGTGGAGACGTTTTGCATAAGCAACGGATTGAAAGGGTAGAACCCAATCTTGTCTCCACTCTTGATTCCAACCCAATTAAGAAGATTAAGATAAGAAGAAGAGGGATGAACACAGAATATTATTTGAAGAAAAAATTCAAGAAACAAACATGAAAGAAAAGAAATACAAAGAAGAGGTGAGAGAGGAGAGCCTTTTTGGAAGAGAGGTTTGCACAAAGGCTTACTTCCTCCAAGAGTTGTTAGGGGCTCCCAAGAGACACCCTTTCGGACACACCTTCCCAAAGCCTCGAACAGACATCTCAAATAGTTAAAACCCCCTTTAAATAGAGTTTGTGAGGGGTAGGGATACATAACTTTTTAAGTGTGAAATGAAAATCTCGGCTAAATATTTTATTCCAACTTTCACCGCCGATTTGACCTCCAAAACGCGTGAATTGATCGGCCTTCCAGAAGGATGATTTGTGCCACATCATGTCCCCGAGCGTTCCTCAAAATTTGGGCTCAATCCAAGCCCGTATGTAGAGGATATATCCCAAATACAGAACCTTCTTTATTCTGGCGAGCCCAGCCCAACTTTGACTTCATGGACCAATTTCAACAACCAAATGAACTCTTTAGCTTTAGTGTCATGAATAAGAGTTGTAGATAATTAAGTTATTAACACTTTTACAAAATTTCAAATTCAAATAATAAATATAAAAATATTTATCTTCGAAATACTACAATGCACTATTAAGGGTAAAACTGGAATTTTCACCAAATTTTCAAATGAATGATCAAATCCCAAATATTTTATAAATAAACATATTTAACATAATGTGAGGAAATTATATCATTTATTATCAATAAAGTATTCAATAAAATAGTGTTTTATCAAACAGATACCACTCCACCATTGGGATGGCACCATACGAGGCATTGTACGACCGACCTTGCAGGTCTCCTCTGTGCTAGACAGATCCTAGAGAGCCAGCACTTGTGGGACCGGAGATGGTCCAGGCCACGACAGAGAAGGTACAGTTCATACAGGAGCGGATGAGGACAGCTCAGAGCCGGCAGAAGTCTTATGCTGATAGGAGGCGGAGGCCACTAGAGTTCGAGGATGACGACCACGTCTTCTAGCGGGTCTCACCTCGACGTGGATTACGGAGATTTGGCCGAGGTGGAAAGTTGTCTCCATGCTTCATCGGACCATTCCAGATCCTCAGCAGGATTGGCGAGGTGGCTTATCGCATGACTCTACCACCTCAGTTGCACCGGGTGCACGACGTTTTCCACGTATCTCAGCATAGGAGATACGTGCACGACCCGGTGCATATCATTGACCATGGGGAGCTGGATGTTGATGATGGGGCGACTTTTGCGGAGGTCCCAGTGGAGATCGAGGATCGACAGGAGTGGATACTATGTGGAAAGTCGATTCTTCTAGTGCGCATTAGATGGCAGCATGGGAACCTCAATGAGAGCACTTGGGAGCGGGAGGCTCAGATGCGTGCTCAGTACCCACATTTGTTTCCCTAGTTTATGATGTATCTTTACGGGGACGTAAAGCCCTGAGGTGGGAGTGATGTAAAGACCCGTAAACTTCAAGGAAATTTTTTTCTTAATTTTATTTGGAATTTTACAAGAACTTAGTTTCTGACGGCACCTGATTCCGAGGCCCGGTGTGCCCGGAATCATTTTCCAAAGTTTAGCTCGGGTACGTTCAGTGAACGAACAAGTGGGTTTTTCTAACTTTTGAACCGGTGCTCGGAATCGAATTCCGAGGACACCGATGGAATCGCAACACCGGTATTTGCTTTGAAACGCCTTTTTCGGAGTTGCGTTTGCTCGGGTGTGGTTTTTAGTTTTTGGGATTAAGTTAAGAAATAAAATAAAAGTGGTGCGACACTTTATTTTATATCACTTAATGCCAATTAATCTAAGTTAAGCGGATAAGGTGGAACCCACAATATCCTACCCACTTGGTAGGATATTTTTGATGTGGGCCCCACACGAGCCCCACCATTTCTTCCCTCCTAAGTAAGGAACCCGCAAACCCCCCTCTTTAATGAAAGTCAACCGTGCGTTTTTCTGGTTAAGAAACACCCCATTAAATTGGGCAGTTAAATTGTTACAATTAATTTTTCGAATTAATTGTTCGTTTCTTATCTTTTGAATTTCAAAAGCTTTGGTTGATAATAAAATAAGTGTTGGACTTATTTTATTATGGTTGGGGTTGTGTTGTGATAAACCTTTGGGAGAAAAAGATAAGATTCTTCGTTCTTCGACGAAGAATGCGAAGAACACACCACCGCCGACGAAGAACGCGAAGAACGCACCACCGCCGATGAAGAACGCCAATCTCTGACGACAAACGATGGCGAGTGACGCCTTCCTCAGATATCACCTAATGCCAACGGCGATTCTCTTCTTCCGCGACGATCTTCTTGTTCCGCGACAATCCTCTTCTTCCGCGACGGTTAATTTCGCGACGAACGCTCGTTCGACGACAGCGTTGAGGTAGGGATTTATTTTTATTTTTTAGTTCATGAAATTTTCCATCGCTTCTCCTTTTCTTTGAACCGCCTGTTACCGTGATAACGGGAGGAGTTCGGACCGCACGAACACAACCGACACTCCTCCCCTTTTTTGGTTGTTGGTATTATCGCGGTGAGCATGGCAACGCGGTGCTGAATCACCACACAGAAATTTGATAAGGAAAGGGGGAGAAGCGTGGCGCCGTCGCGCCGTGCCGTTGAAGACGAACCAAGACGCGGCGCCGTCGCGCCGTGCCGTTGAAAACGAACCAAAGATGCGGCGCCGTCGCGCCGCAACGGAGAACCACTAAAGCACCGCGGCCGGAGCGGGGCCACGGCAGAGGGGCGCGGCGGAACAGCGGAACCAGCTGCCAGTACCGGGCCGCCGGCGTCGGAGCAAGGGGACCGGCCTTGCTGGTCCCGTGGCGGCAGAAGCCGGCCGGCCGGCCGGACCATGGAGGAACCGGGGGTTCAAAACCCCCGGTTGGCCGGAAGAAGCGGCCCCATTAAGGGGTCGTGGTTTAATTCACGCGGGGGCAGCACCGCCCGCCCCGAACGGTTCAGTCGTTCTGCCGAACCCCTGGATAGCGCGCCCAGCGCGCCGCGTGCCGGGCCGGTCCACCAGACTGGGTCGTGCCTGGCCGGGCCGGTCCGGGCCGCGCTGACCAGGCCAGGCCGCGCCCAAGCGGGCCGGACCCAGACCCGGTATAGTTCGACCAGGTTCGGGCCGACCCTGGGGGTATCGGGCCGGGTCGGACCGGGCCCGAACCCCCTAATACCGAACCTTATTCGGTCTGTTGCCCATAACTTGAGCTACGGGCCTCCGATCGATGCACCGTGAGTTGATATGCGATCTTTGGATCGAGACGGTCATTTTGGTATATCGCAATCAAGGTTTCAGAATACTTTGGGTTCGGCCAGGTTGGTTCGTACACGAAACCAACCGGGCCCTCGGAGCGGAAACACTTATAACTTGAGCTCCGGACGTCCGATTGACGAGCCGTCTACTTTGATGGATTCCTCTAAGTGAGACGGATCTTTTGGCTTACTCCGCCTGAGGTTTGGACACAGGTGGAGTATGGTCGGGTTGGTTTTGACTTAAAAAGAAACTGGGCCCCTGGGACGAAAAAGCCAATAACTCTCAGATTGGGCGTTCGATTGACGCGCCGTCTGTGGCGTAGAGTTCCTATTGACGATTCGAAACTTTTGGATACATCAACTCTAGACTATGTGTCAGTTGATGTATCAGCCTCTCGGCTCGTGGAGCGGACCCTCCCGAACGAGCTTGCTGTGTGCGGGAATCCTAGAGCTGGCTGCGACGATGACGACGACGACGACTGTACAGAGATCCTCTGTGGATTCGACGACGATGACTACAAAACTCAATGATCCTCCGTGGATCAGTGCTAAAGATCCTGTGTGGGTCCGATCCTGTGTGGGTCAGCGCTCAGCGGTCCTGTGTGGGCCAGCGCCTACAGATCCTATGTGGGTCCGATCCTGTGTGGGTCATTGCGGGGGTTAGTTACCTTCAGATCCTGTGCGGGTCCGATCCTGTGTGGGTCATTGCGGGGGTTAGTTACCTATCGATCCTGTGTGGGTCAAATCCTTTGTGGGTCATTGCGGGGGTTAGTACCTATCGATCCTTTGTGGGTCCGACGACATAGATGAATCAGTGGATATATCTGATCATCTCTATCGTCATACGAAGAAGTATACCTGTGTGAGCTGAATCCTGTTTTGCTTTCCTTTGTGGATGGTGTTGTGCTATCCTGTGTGGATTTACATTTTTCTTTCCTGTGTAGAGTAGGTTGTACTTGGGCTCGGATTTTGGAGTGTACTGGAATTGATGACTTAGGTATATGTATGGTCATATACCTAAGCAGTGTCGGATGTTACTTCGTGATTGTATCTTTCCTTTGTGGATTATCCTTTGTGGATTCTGGGAGACCTTCGGGGGTCTCGGGGTCCCTACTGAGTAGCTTATACTCACCCATGCACGGGCTATACCCACACTACGTTGTGTTGGTTGTAGACGATGGAAAGCGCTGATCGTGGTTGAGGCTTACGGAGCAGGACAATACCTGGAGGTGGACCACTGGGCGGGACGTACTCGAAGCGGACGGTTGGACCCGAGGAGCTGTGGAGTCTATCTGTACTCACCCTTCAGGTGGGACTTCCAGTGGGCGGATCGACGTTGCGGCCTTACTTTCATTTGCTATTTTCCCTTTCGAGTTGTACTTTACTTTCAGTTTGGGTTTGTATTCTGGCCCACTTACTTTTCCACACTTACTGTTGTACCCAATTTTTAGTTAGTGTTTACTTCTACTGATTTCTTACTTTGTGGTGTTTGTTTACTTTACAAAGACAATGAATTCCCTTTTTACCGGGAATTATGCCTTGGTGCTTTTCGCTAGCCCCTGGCCTATGGAAGGCGGGCTTGGGGTAGTCACAACACGGGCCCCGAGGACAGGTCGTGACAATTATTTTTATATTTAATAACGCAATATTTACATCAATGTAGTTATAAACAAATTATATTAATTAGAAATGAATATAATAAGTGGTAAATCATATTAATTTTAAATGAATATATATAATTATAATTATTAATTCTAGTGTTAATATGATATTTATAGTGAAAATTAAATAAATTATTGGAATATATAGAATGTTAATATAATATTTAAAATTTAGAAAATGTGTTAATGGTAAATAATAAATTATATGAATCATAATAGAATGAAAATTATATTTCAATGATAATATAACAAGCATTTTTTTAAAGGTTGGGGTTGAAGCCTCAATTTTATTTTTAAAGAAAAGACCTTTTTTATGATTGGGTAGAGGGGGACCCATTACATAGCCCGAAGGCCCAGGGGAATAAAAGCCCAATTACAAGGCCTAAAAGCCCATTTTTGGCCCAAAGGGCCCTTCAATTAATAGTAATACTAAAGTACCCATGCTGATATAGTACCTGCTATAGTATTATCGCTGCTATAGTTCCTATTACAGTCCCTCCACCACTACAGTTTCACCGCTTCTACAGTTCCACCGCTGCTATAGTGCCCTACTATAGTTCTACTACAGTGCCCGAAAAAATTCGTTCCTACCCGCATTCGATCTTGGGTCTTTTGGATGCCAAGAATGAGTCTTTACCAACTAGTGTCCTCTCCCTCCATTGACTGATGACCTCACACCACATCTAAGCCTCATTAACAACCCATAAAACACCATGCTGCATTTACTTTATTCCACTAAGCAGAGGCATCATAGCCTGTAGAAGGTAATTCCATGTAATGTGAGGTGGTTAAATGCGTTGATGGTAGGCCATCTTCATATATCTGGTTTGACTAGGTTTTGGATAGCTCATCCAATAGGATTGGTAGTCTGAACAAGGATGATGGGATGATCGGGATGGAGAAATCAATCCACCCTTGAAGGATGAGTAGTGTCATTGCTCCTATTAGGGAGACTCATGGGCACTGTACTGCATTGATGTGATGAAAAGGAGAACTTAGGAATTTGTGGCCCTTTTTTGGATTAAATAAACTACATTACAAAGGACATCTGCATCATGGGAGCCACATGAATGTTTGGAAAAATATAATAATAAAGGTAATAGTATGAAGTAGGGAAGGGAATTCACTCTCCTTGGAGGGAATGTAATGAGTGTGGACACACACTTCCCTATTTGATAGTATCGGTAACTAGGATGTTAAGTAATTTAATATATATATATATATATAATATCAAAAATTCATTCTATTGCACTTATAAATAGGGGTTTCCCTCTTCTGGGGATTATCTAGTAATGATATGTGTGGGTGCCTTTGATACAATTAATGTGAGTTGCAGATTAAATTTTAGGTTCTATCAATGGGTATTTGGTAAGGATAAACTTCTTTTCAAATTATAATTTAATTTATAAAAAATTTTCTTTTTAAAATATTTATATTATAGCAGGAAATTTTTTACAAAATTCTTATTCTAAAATTTCAAAAGCCCTCTTTTGGAGGGGAAATTATTTAAAAAAATTATACTTTAAATTTTCAAATAGTAGGGAGAAAAATATTTTTAATTTCAGTTTTAAAATTTTTCAAAACCCTCATTATAAGGGGATAATAATTTCAAAATTATCATTTCATACGAAGAGATTATTTTTAAAAAAGTTGATGTTTAAACAATAAAACTCCCTCTTAAGGTAATATTGTTTCAAAAATTATTATTTTTAAAGATAGATTTAAGTGGATGAAAAACTATTATTTCATGTGTAAGGAAAAAATTTCCTAATTTGCTATTTTTAGTTTCTCCAAAACCCACTTGGTAAAGGATCAATGTCTTAAAAAATCATATGTTTAAAATTATAATATTTGATTTTTAAAATTTTTAAATCATGTTCAAGATGTTTTATTTTAAAATCACAAGTTCATATTTTTAATTTTTTAATTTCAATAATTTGTTTATGTTTTATCTAATCCTTTATTTATATTTAAATAATTTTTTTCCATGGATGTATTTGGTTTTTAAATTATTGTACAACCATGTATTAATTTATTTTTATTGACATTCCATGTATGTTTTGAAGTGGACATATCAATATAAAAATTTATTATCATGAATTTTATTTTATAATTCTTTGATAAAAATATCTATATAAATACACACACACACACACACACATATATATTCATGTGTATATATATATATATACATTAACATTTTAAAAAAATGGAAAACCCTAGTGAAAAAGGGCAATCTATATAATGTTTTTGATAAAATTGACACTTGGAAATTGTAAAAAAATGAAGAGTGGGGAGTGGACCCAATCCTTAATGGAAATTATACACCATGTGATAGGTAAGCCCTATACGGCCTTCAAAGTTCCAATTTTCCGCGTAGTTTTTTTTTCCAATTTTTTGAAGTGTTTTATGAAACTAAATGGATTTATTTTGAGATATTTTTTCAAAAGTAGTAGATTGTATTTACAAAAAATGGATTTCCATAGTTTTAATACTTTCAAAGGCATTGATTTAAAGGATATTTTTAGTATTATAAAGTAATTTCAATGAACATTATTGATATTTATTTTTTGAAAACCTATTATGAATATTAAAGGGAAATGTAAATTTTATGTTTTTACAAATGTTTTATTAAAACAAAAGTTTATGGTTTTTAAAGAAAATAGTTTAAAATAATTCCTATGATTTTAAAAGAAATATATATCTCAATTTTTCAGACCCACTAATAAGAATTTTGATCACCAAAAGTATTAATTTTTTTTCATAGGATCTACTAATGAGTAGAAGAAAGTATGAAGTCAGGTCTCAATCATGTGTTTTAATCAGAATAGAGTCGGAGCTGTCATAGATATATTTAGATTCAGAAGAAAATGTATATTTTATTGAGATAGTATGCATTTTAATTTCTCTAATCCTTTAAATATCTATACCTAAAAGACCCTCAGAAATGAAAGTCTGTATATTTGTCAGTGATGTCAAATATCTTATTTAGAAAAAATATACAATGTTTTTTAGTACTAGATCCAAGAGCATGGGTTTGGGACACTTCATTCAACCAACATTTTTTTTCATAAAATAAAATCTAAACTATTTCTATTTATAATTAACTACTCTAAATGTATTTGAATAGTTTTTTCATTAAATCAATATGAGTTTGTGAATATTTCATATCTTATAATTTATAATTTTTATAACATATATCCAAAATTAGATTTAAGCATATTATAAAAAGGATTGAGAAATATAATTAGCATAAAAAACATTTAAGGAAAGTAAGATATTGTTTAAAAAATAAGCAAGAACAAAAAATACTAATAATCATTGGTTAATGGAATCAAAAATATCATTTAAATTTTAAAAAACTATAGGACAACATAAGAAGACATACTCATAGGAACAAGTTATAAAGTGATGCATGCTTGAAAAAGACACTACCATAAATAGTGATTTGAAAAGTGCTAGAAACCGATTTAAAAGCACTAGAAAAGCATTTTTAATTGTAGCTAAGATAAAGGGGGTCCTTTTTCCATGCTAAAAAAAGTGATGATAAAGGCCCCCTTTATCAGCACTATTTTAGCATGGATAATGGAGACCCTTTATGAGCGTTATTTTTAGCACTAACAAAGGGAGACTTTATCAGTGCTAAAAATAACGCTGAAAAGGGGGACTTTATCAGTGCTTGAAATATAATTGATAAAGGACTAGCTACCTATGATGTGCTATTTATATAACAACACACCACCAGCACCTGCACAACACACACACAACACCTTCAGAAAACATCACCTACACAACACACATAAGAACAAAGTAGCGCACACAACAACACACGCAATAAAAAAGTGGCACACAAAAGGGTTTGTAGAACAATAATATATACATTTAAAACAATGTTTTATATAATTACATTTACAATTATCCAACAAATAGTTAAAAACATTAATGTTTCATCCTTTGACAATTGTGATCCCCTCTCAAAAATGTCCACCCATGGTACTAGTTGGCGAACAAATTATCACAAATCAAGAAAAATGTTCCACCTATATATGAAAACAAATATTATATTAGTAATACTATAAAGATATAAAGTAAACACTAATATGAAAAATACATTAATAAAATGTCAATTTTTAATAAAAAATGAATATTTGGAGTTATATAGGTCACACTGTGCATCTTATTAAGGTGGGGTTAATTGATACATGTCAATAATGAGTTATGGATCATTGTTCTAAAATATTAAAACAATAAGAATGAGTTTTCTTGGTTTTGAGTATGTCCCTTATTATTTTACTAAAATTAATATCAAATTTAAATGACACGTTTGGATTTATACTGGTCACATCATTCATCAGATTGAGTTTTGGTTGATTCTTACACATCAAAAATGACTCATGATTGTTTTTATAATGTATCAAAATAATCCGAACAAATTTTCTTGGTTTTTATTTTTTTTACTAAAATATCATTTCAAACTAGAAACACGCATATTGAGTCATACCAGTCGTATCATACGTCATTTTGAGGTAAGACTGCTTCATAAACATCACAAAGGACTTAAAAATCACTCTCTTAAATTATAAAGACAATTGGAGGGTGTTTTCTTGGTTTTCAATGAGTGAAACTTTTTAAGATAAAATGTCAATTTTAAACTTATAATGGATATTTTTATTCATACTGGTCACACCATGTGTCGGATTGAGGTGCGGTTTATTCCTACACACCAGAAAATGACTCATGAATCATTGTATTAAAGTATCAAAACAATGAAAATTTATTTTCTAGTTTTTTAGTATGTCACTTGTTATTTTTACTTAAATTGATGTCAATTTCAAATAAAAACATATTTGGATTTACACCGATCAGATAGTTCATCTAATTGAGGTGTGTTTGATTCTTACACATCAAAAATTACTCATGGATTTTTGTTCTAAAGTATCAAAAAAATCCAAATATTTTTTATCAGTTTTCAGTATGTCAGTAGTGTTTTTTTACTTAAATATCATTTCAAACTGGAAACATGATTTTTGAGTAATACTAGTCTAATAGTGCATCAATTTGATGTGATACTACATCATATAGATCACAGAGGACTTACAAATCACTGTCCTAAATTATGAAGACAATCAGAAAGTGTTTTCTTGGTTTTCAGCGAGTGACACGTTTTGAGTTAAAATGTAAATTTTAAACTGATAACATACACTTTTAGTCATACCGGTCACACCGTGAGTTGGATTGAGGTGATGTTGATTCCTACATGTCAAAAATGACTCATGCATAGTTTTCCTAAAGTATCAAAATAATCTAAATGTGTTTTCTTGGTTTTCAGTATGTCACTTGCTCTTTTTTACTTAAATTAATGTCAATTTAAAATAAAAAGAAACATTTGGATTTATACCTATCACATCATGCCTTTTATTGAGGTGGGGTTGATTCCTACATGTCAAAAATGACTCATAGATCGTTTTCCTAAATTATCAAAATAATCTGAATTCATTTTCTTGGTTTTTAGTATTCTTCTTGTGTTTTTTTACTAAAATTAATATCAATTTTAAATAAAAAGAGACAATTTAAGTCATACCGGTTGCACCGTGCATCATATTGAGGTTCAGTTGATTCAAACACGTCAAAAATGACTTATATATCATTTTCCTAAAGTATCAAAACAATATGAATTCATTTTCTTAGATTTTAGTATGTCAGTTGTGTTTTTTACTAAAATATAATTTAAAACTGGAAACACAAACTTTGTGTCATACCGGTCACATCATGATTCAGTTTTACACGAGACTAATTTATACACATAGAAAAGAACTTATGAATAATTTTACTAAGTTATGAAGACAATCAGAGTAATTTTTCTTGATTCTTAGTGAGTGACACATTTTGAACTAAAATATCGAATTTAAACTGATAACAGACATTTTTAGTTAAATCAGTCACATCATTTTTCAGATTGAGGTGTGGTTGATTCTTACATGTCACAAATGACTGATGTATCATTTTTCTAAAGTATAAAAACAATCTGAATGTTTTTTCTCAGTTTTCAGTATGTCACTTGTTCTTTTTGCTAAATTTATTGTTAATTTAATATAAAAATACACACTTAAAGTCATAACATTCATACTGTGCATCATATTTAGGTGTGGTTGATTCCTACACTTCAAAAATGACTTACGAATCATTTTACTAAAGTATCAAATGAATCCTAATGCATTTTACCAGTTTTCAGTATTTCACTTGTTTTTTTACTAAAAATACTCTCAATTTTAAATAAAAATATACACTTTGAGTCATACCATCCACATTTTCATACTATTTTGTATACATTATTCCATCAGGTATATTTCCAATTTATTTCTAAATAAATTTATATTGTCTTGTGAATATGAGTCTTTTCAACAATCATGGTAGTATTGAAAAAATATAAATAATCTAAGAATAAATAAATATTTTAAATGAAATAGTAATTATTTTTTAAAATACCTCTTCAGGGATGTTGGTTTGTTCATATAATATGATCTCTTTCATAAATTTACAAACATAATAACCTCATTATTTTCAGTTTGTTTGTTTTGGACACTACATAAACATTGAGAAAAATAAGTTATTTTTTTATATGCGTTTTAATAGTGAAATATTATTATATATAACCTGATTTTTATCTAGTTGTGGTACTTGTGATGTTTCTTTTCCTTTTCCCCTAGCCTCATTCCATGATGTAGATGATATTCACTCACCACCCTATTATAATATAATCCTTATTAAAAGATAATATAAATTATATAACTATATGATTAGTTCTAAAATGATAGATATAGTGTATTAAAAATTGACAAACTCCATCATGTGTGGTTGGTTTGTTGGATATACATGCATTAAATCTAGAAAATAAATATTTGGAGTATCTATATTGACTATAATGATCATATAATGCTACCTAAGAACAAAAAAAAGAATAATTAATGAAATAAATTAAAATATAAATTATATGATTAAATTTTAGAGTTTTACCCCCACATCGTTGGTATTAAGAAGAGTCTGAAATCTGTAATTTTTCTATTAAATGATTTGAGCAGGCCTGCCACTATTTCACCCTCTTTATTAAATTCAATTTTTTTGTTCTCTAGAGGTGATGTGAGGACTAACGAGTCCAAATTCTTGTTCATGGGGAAATCCCTTCAATTGTTTTTCATATATATGCTTGTGAAAAATATGAAATGTATTTAATCATAATTATCACAATATATCAGTTTTTAGAAAATCAAATCATGAAAACATACCTCATGTATACATTTACAACTTAGACGCCTAGAAAATCATACTCCAGGATTTCATTTACATTGTCAACACTAATGAAATATGGATCTTCCCCACTGTACATATTTTCATCAAAAACAATTGTGTGAGTACCACCATCTTTAAACTTTGTATTCACATGATCCTACAATGATAATAAATGCGGATATAGAATAGACGGGTTTAAGGTGATTTTGGTAGTTCATTTCGATCGATTGGTTGATCCTTAAGATGGTTTTGATCTATTCTTTCTTTTCACCCCTTCCCTATGTCCGTCTGTAATAACATTCATTGGTTCAGACCTTTTTTCATTAAATGTTAAATTTTTATCTCTAAAAATAAATTGGAAATGAATATCACCTTATCGAAATGTTTTTATAGAAGCTGTGAAGGCCATGCGATGAATGTTCCAAGATCTTATCCGACCTTATGAATATCTTCATCATCAATTGGAATATGTAGCTCATTGTTCAGATCATGGGATATGTTAATCAAAACTTTGAAATGAACTATTGTAAGCAGTCTATTATGTAGCATGATGTTCTGGATATTAAACACTATAACCCTCTCTACAAGGCGGTGGGTGGGTTTTGATAGATATAAATCACAGTCATTTTCAACCTATAGAATATCAGTATAGGAAAGATATCAGTATCTATCTGATTCACAATTCATAGAAACAATTATTAGAACATTGATTACCTCAGCTAAGACAGATTTTTGAGGGGAATGGCTTACCACAAAGCTGGTGGGGGTGGGGCAGGATCTTCATGCACTGGTTGTTCTTGAGTTTCTTCTTCTCTTTTCCCCCACCATAAATTTTTTTATGATCTCTATCTTCCAATGAATTTTTTCTTCAAGGATAGATACTATTTCTCTCATAATTTTCATTTCTTAACTTTAATCCTCTTTTTTTCAAATTTTTTTTGGGGTTTCACCCCAAAACCCTCACCTCTGATGCGGCCATACTTTTCTGGATGCTTTAAGGCCACCAAAAGTATGTCTGTATCTAGTTTGGATGTTGCTGATTCCTATGGATATGTCATATAGAAAATATAGAAAAATAAGTAATCATTGTTATATAATATTGATTTAAAGAAAAACAATATTTATTATGTCATACTTACACATGTCTCCACACTTTTTGTGTGTTTTCATCTATTAGTATACCATCTTTATTTACACATGTCTCCTTCCATGGAACATGGAATGAGATGAAATTGAATTTGGATTTGGATTAATGAATCTTCATATAAATAGAGGAACATACTTATGGAGTTGTTTTATGTAACATAAAAGTATTATAGTAGATTTAAAATACGTATAATTTTTTTAAGTGAAACAAACCCCATCCTTACTTTATGGTAGGGGTACACTGGTTTTGATAATCATTCCTTATTTTTATAACTTAGTTTCTATTTCATAAATAAAAAACTATCAATCAAAGTGATGAATACACATATCACCAAATAACATATTACCAAACACAATGTACCTAAAAATAATACTCTGCACGATGTCTAGTAAATGCATCCCACATTCCTTGGGTTATTAGGTGTTCATAAAGTAGAGGTGGGTGAGGGTTTATTTTTCATTAAACATATTTAAGATAATATCTCATTAAAATTACGATAAATCCTCTCTAAATCCTTCTAGAAACAATTAATACATAGTCCTTGTGTGACTCATCTACTATAAATGCACTCTACAAAGGATTATAAAGAGTAATTCAATGTTTTATTATTTTATTTTTTAGTAAATTAAAGGAATGATATCATAATGTTACCATAATATCTCCACACATCAGTGTCTTAATCTCGTTGAAAACATGGTTCCATGATAATAAATCAATCGGTATGTGTTGCCGAGTGATGATTCTAATGTAACTACTGAACATGGCCTTATTGGGGTTAACATGCTGGCCCTGCTTATTCTGTCCGACCTCATATTTGATGCCTTTAATTTTTTTCCTTAAGGATTTTTTCTGACACCATAAAAATATAGTGCTCCTATTTTTTTCTGTTCCTCTAGTGTTTCATTACCAACCATTTCCTTGGTTTCAACATCATCAATATATTCCTATGGAGTGCTAGCATCGACATGTGCAGATGGTGGTTGTACCTATGCACAGAGAGCAGTAGCATCAAGTTGAAAAACTTGTTAGTCCTCTACACTATGAGCAAGAGTAGGTTGAGAGACCTGTTGTTCCTCTGCACTACGAGCAGTAGCAGGTTAAGAGAGTTATTGTTCCTCTGCACTATGAGTAGTAGTAGGTTGAGAGACCTATTGTGTCTTGGGATTGAGAGAATCATCATGTGAAAAAGTCATTATCTATATAATTGGTTTAAAATTTAATTTATATTACATAAAAGCAGCAACTAAAAAATAATAACATAAGGTAAAATGATGTATATTAAAAAAATATATAACCTGATTATTGAAATCTCTTTTTTTAAAGGCTGAAGGGATTTTAACCCTCTATAGACTATCCAAATCCCTTTATTGTGGTCTCCTATGACATATAAAATGCCGTCTACATTGGGATCACTGCGAAATTATTGAAACGTACCAATGAAAGGTTCATCTGCCATTGAATTTTCATTTGAACCTTTAGTGGTTTTGATCTATAACAAAATAATTTACCAGTTTGGGTTTGCAGGATCTAGAACATAAAATACATGTACTACCTGTGATACCATTATAAAAGGTTCATCTTTGTACCCTTCCTTATTAAAATCAAATTTTATGAATCCCAAATCATCCACTTTAACAACACCCCTATTATCAACCCACTTGAATTGAAAAATCGGCACTTGGAATTTTGTATAATCCAACTACCATATTTCTTGATGATGCCAAAGTATGAAATATTCTCATAAATTGGATTTCTATCCTTAGCACCAGAAACATACATCACTTCAGCCATAAGTGTAAATCCACTATTCTACATGGTACTTTCTTCATCATGTTCATTATTATATAATCTATAACCATTAATTACATAATAATTATAAGATAATACATACACACTTGGTACTCTAGCTAGCCATCAAAGTTGTTCTGAAATTGAGTCTGGATTTTCATTTGAATCCTTAAATATATGGTCCTAAAACAATCCTATAAACTATCTATTATGTATATTTTATATCCATTTTTCATCCCTTGATGGATTCAAATGCCTACAAATTTCTTTTTGGGTTTTGACATATAGGTCAACCTTCAAACTGTTATACAAAACCTAAAGGTGGGCCTGCTCTCAATCTGTAATATTGATTGTGAAAACCTCTATTCTAGAAATTCCTTCACCTATAAGACACCCAGTGTGATAAGATTTTGGTAGAACAATGATTTCCACACCAGATAAGTATTCAGTAAATAATTCAACATCTTCCTCAACAATATATTGTTATTCAATACAACTCTCTGGCCAAATTCAATTTTTGAAATACCCTTTCAAAATCTTCTTATACCGTTCAATGGGGTACATCAATCTATAGTTTACATGACCACATAGTTGAATCTCCCTCACTAAGTGAACCCTCAAATGAACCATCATATCAAATAATGTCGGCGGGAAGAACATTTCCAATTCACATAATATGATAGGAATTTCTCTTTCCATACTCAAAAATTTTGCTGGGTCTATAACTTTGATTCATATAGATTTAAAGAAGAAATAGAGCTTTCTTAATGTATAATGGAAATTCATGGAAAAAATAAAACATAAAGCTATTAGAATTATATCTTGCATCAAAATGTGATAGTCATGTGATTTCAGAACCTTTAACTTTAATTCGGTTATTGGAATGATGTTCTTGATATTTGATGAATACCCCTATGGAACCTTTACATAATTAAATAAGTTGAAAAACTGATATCTCTCATTCATGGAATGAGTGTAAGAAGCTGGAAGAATAAAAGTTCACTTTTCACCCTTAAATAGTGACAAATATTCTCGTATTCTCATGTAAACCATGTCTAACCTAGCCTTAATTCCATCCATTGTTTTTCTGGGTGCATTTATAAATGTGCCGATGAAGCTATCACATATATTTTTTTTCAACATGAATAACATCAAGAAAGTGTCTGACGTACAGAAAATTCCAATATAGTAATTCAAAAAAAAAAACTGATCTCTTCTTCCAACTAGTTTTTGTATGGTTTTGTTTAAAACGGTTTACCAAAATCAGTGTCCACATATTTCACCTTTTCAAATAGTTGATCACCTGTTAGTGGACACATTTCTCTATGTTCTTTTGAACTTCCATAGAATGATGTCCTCAAAGATTGGTACTTATGTCATTGGGGTAGAAATCCGCGATGTCTTGAAACATGGTTTTCGATAAATGTTTCAACCTAATTTACTATGTACCTTTTTTGCAGATGGGACACCCATTAGTTCCTTTAATGATATATCTTGAAAAATTTCCACATGCAGGAAAGTCATTTATCATCCTGTAAAACATGGATCTAAATGTAAAATCTTCATTTTTGTAATCATCATACAATGTAACACCTTAATCCCATAATAATTTTAAATCCTCGATCAATAGATCCAAATAAACATCGATATCATTACATGGTTGTTTCGGTCTTGATATAAGAATAGATAACATGATGTGTTTTCATTTCATGCATAACCATAGTGGAAAGTTATAATTTTCCAACATAACCAGACATGTACTGTGAGTGCTTCTTTGAAAATCAAAAGGATTCACTCCATTTATAGATAACATAATAAAATTTTTTCTCGGCTCATTTCCAAAATTAGGATACTCATGATTGATTATCTTCCACCGAGGAGAGTCTGTGGGGTGATGTAGATTCCCATATTTATTTCTTATGTTTGTATGCTACGTCAATTGCCCTATAGTCTCCTAACTTCCATATAGGCACCTAAACCTTGGAATGATTAGAATGTACCATAAAAATTTCATAGGATCAGATTCTTCTTTATTGTATCGAGAAGAACCAAAATTTGGGAATTTTATAAGTGATTTTTGGTCCTTGTGAAATAGTATATAGTCATTCAGGAAGGTGTGTATTCTTTAGAGATCATACCCATCGAACACAACATTATTTTGGCGTCATATGTTCGGTTAAAGAGATCATTATCTTCTGGGAGAATTTCATTCAAGAGAGCAAGTAATTATATAAAACCAAAATCACTCAATCTGTTTCCTACTATAAAATTATATAGCTTCAGTACGACTGAAAATGCTGTATATTTAGTGTAAGCACCATACAAAGGCGTCGTTGCACAACTCATTAACTACTCAAACAATTTTGGAAAATAAAAAAGTTCATCTTCAACTGTCCTTATCATTTTCTCAATAAAATCTTAATCATCATTCACACCTGTAATCACATCCTTGATACGGTCTTCCTGATTGTATACACTTGTAATCATATCAGATGATCCATAAAATACACTATTATCCCATCCACTAACTACATTCTCTTTTTTCCCATGTTTATTCCAACATATAGAACTTTGATCTATTCCATGACTGATCAAGTGTTCTTCTAACTCCTCTGGAATAACTTTTCTTGAATAACAATAGCGTAAACATGGACAAAGGATTTGAGAAGGGTCATATGAATGATCTTTTGCAAACTTTATGAACTCTTTCACTCCATCTCTATTATCTTTTTTCAAATAATTAGAATACATCCATTATTTATTCATATCCATCATATTTTATTTTATGATATTAGTATTTAAAAAAATAAATGCAAAAATATTGATATAATGTAATGGTTTTCCTAATTCTATAAAAATATAAATTTAAAATATTATGGAAAAACTATAGTTCAAATTTCTTTTGAAAACTATTTTAAAAATCACACTTGAAATCACATTAAAAAAACCAAACATTTACACAGATTCTTATTTAAAATAACACTCCCTTTTTAAAATAAATCAATCAATTCCGAACACTATTTTAAAAAACCACAATTCCATTTTTTTAAAACATTCAAGGAAACTTCATGAACCAACAATATTAATCATTTAAAATGAGAAACAACCCTATAAGAAACATTTAAAAATACTTAAATAATTTTAAAAGGCATACTTAGGAATTTTCACAAAGGAATTGATCCCAAGAGAGACACTTTATAAAAGATACATAGAAAAAACCTCAATTCATCACCAATCAATCAGTGTTGTATGATTCCATCACATTATTCCAAAGGTTGGTTTAATAATAATAATTTCCATAAGAATTTGATATTGTGCTCCCCAACATTGAATATTCCTTATCTATGCTTCCATTATCTAGTTATATCAATTATCCTTCACCAGAACACCAAAGTCCCAACGAATATGTTCCATAGTTAATGAACACACTCAAAACCATGAAACACTCATGTTCCAATTTACTAAAAACAATAGATTATCCCAATTATCATTGGCTCACACAAAATCAATTGGTTTTAAACCCCAAGAACAATGTATATGTCTCTTAAATGAAGTACTATTGGTTTATTCCTTTATAAACACACCTAATAAAATATATAATCATGAACCCAAAAACTTGATCGAGAGAACTCCAAACACACTACTTCTCAAGTCCAATTCATCCACATGACTACCCATAGAGGTTTATTTTTATATAATTATCTCTTGGTGATAGAAAACCCCTACATGTCTAATGAATTAGAAGATAAAATACACCCATCCAAACCCCTGACAAATAGTAGTCCCCCCAGCTACCACTATAAGACCTGATAGATAATACTTGGTAGGAATTTCCCCTTCTCCCCTATGGGTGTTTAGAACACCTTCTCCGAAACTTTAATCTTGAATAGTTTCAGAAAAACCTAATATAGTGCTGAAAATTGGGAACGATATTAGAAGATATAATATCAAAGGACTATAAAGTAGGCTAAGGAATCATTTGATAAAGAAAGGTAATAAGATCAATGAAGAATGGAAAAGAAATAGAATATGAGTGGTTGGTTAGTGAGGAATAACCACTAAAATATCAACCACTACTACCCTTTAAAGGGATTTAAAAGACATGAGAGTAGAATATAAAATGAGAGAAATTTTTATAGTTGATTAAGAAATAATAAATTAACATAGAATTTGTTGAGGTTATAGTGAACATGTCTACCTATACAAAATTTATGAATAAAATGGTTTATGAAAAGATAAAGCCAATGGAATTGAGTACCATAAAATTGATGGGGTATTGTTCTATTATTTTATGAAGAATCCTATTGAAGATGTAATATTATCTTGTTTACTTTTCTATTCTAATTAATATTGGGTCTAATGAGTTTGGTCAGGATTTGAGTGGATTATGAGTTAGAATGAATGTAATTTATTACTTTATATTTAAAATCTAGGGATTGAGAGAGATTAATCCAACTCAAGTTATGATTTAACTTTTAAATACTACATTCTGGCATCAACTAGGGTTTCTTGTGGATTTCATTTTCAAGGTGGACATGTTCAAATTCCAAGTGGAATTTATTTTGATAGACATTGAAAAGGATAAGGTTCTTAAAATCTTGTGAGGACCATACCCATAAATGAAAGGTAATTTGTCACGACCCGTCCTCGGGCCCGTGCCATGACTACCCCAAGCCTGCCTTCCATAGGCCAGGGGCTGGCGACTAGCACCAAGGCATAAATCCCAGAAAAAGGGAAGGCATTGCCTTTGAAAATTAAACCAAAAACACTATAGAGCAAGCAGACAGAAGTAAACACTAAGTAAAAACTGGTACAACAGTAAGTGCGGAAAGTAAGTGGGCCAGAATATAAACCCAAACAGAAAGTAAAGTACAACTCGAAAGGGAAAACATCAACTGAAAAGTAAAGCCGCAACGTCGAGCCGTCCACTGGAAGTCCCACCTGAAGGGTGGGTACAGATAGCCTCCACTGCTCCTCGGGTCCAGCCGACCGCTCCGAGTACGTCCCACCCAGTGGTCCACCTCCAGGTACCGTCCTGCTCTGCAAGCCTCAACCACGATTAGCGTTGTCCATCGTCTGCAACCAACACAACGTAGTGCGGGCATAGCCCGTGCAGGGGTGAGTATAAGCTACTCAGTAGGGACCCCGAGACCCCTGAAGGTCTCCCAGAATCCACAAAGGACAACCACAAGGAAAGATACAATCACGAAGTAACATCCGACACGACTTAGGTATACACCCATACATATACCTAAGTCATCAATTCTCGTTCACCTCCAACATCCGAGCCCAAGTACAACCCAGTCCACACAGGAAAGCAAAACGTAAATCCACACAGGATAACAAAACAAAATCCACAAAGGAAAGAAAAAAAGTATTCATCTCACACAGGTATACTTCTTCATATGACGATAAAGATGACCAGATATTGCCACTGATTCATCTAAGCCGTCGGACCCAAAAAGGATCGATAGGTACTAACCCCTGCAATGACCCACAAATGATCTGACCCACAAAGGATCGATAGGTAACTAACCCCCGCAATGACCCGCAAAGGATCTGACCCACACAAGATCGATAGGTAACTAACCTCCGCAAAGACCAACACAGGATCGGACCCACACAGGATCTATAGGCGCTGGCCCACACAGGACCGCTGAGCGCTGACCCACATAGGATCAGACCCACACAGGATCGGTAGCACTGACCCACTAAGGATCGCTGAGTGCTATAGTCGTCACCGTCGAATCCACTGAGGATCTCTGCACAGTCGTCGTCGTCACAGTAGCAGTCGCAGCCAACTCTAGGGTTCCCGCACACAGCAAGCTCGTTCGGGAGGGTCTGCTCCACGAGCCGAGAGGCTGATACATAAACTGACACATAGTCCATATTTGATTATCCAAAAGTTCTGTATCATCAACAGGAACTCAACGTCTCAGATGACACGTCAATCGGACGCCCGGTCTGAGAGTTATTGGCTTTTTCGTCCCAGGGGCTCGGTTGGTTTTTAAGGAAAAACCAACCCGACCGTACTCCACCTGCATCCAAACCTCGGGTGGAGTAAGCCAAAATATCCGTCTCACTTAGAGAAAATAAAAAAAGTCGACGACACGTCAATCGGACGTCCGAAGCTCAAGATATGAGCGTTTCCGCTCCGAGGGCCCGGTTGGTTTCGTGTACGAACCAACCCGGCCGAACCCAAAGTATTCCGAAACCTTGAGTGTGATATACTGAAACGACCGTCTTGATCCAAGGATCACATCTCCACTGATGGCGTGTCGTTCGGAGGCCCGTAGATCAAGTTATGAGCAAAAGACCGAAAAGGGTCCGGAAACGGGGGGTCTGGGCCCAGACCGACCCGGCCCGACCCCCCTCGGGTCGACCCGACCCGGGTCCGGATCCGACCCGGTTTGGCGCGACCCGGACCGGCGGGTCGGCTCGGCTCGGCTCGGCCAGGCGGCCGAGCGAGGGAAACCGCGGGTAGGGGCGCGCTGCCCCCGCGTGAAGGATCCGCGGCCCCGGTTGGGGCCGGCTCTCGCCAACGGACGCGGCAGCCGGCCACGTCCCTGCCTTCGGTTCCGCACAGCCGCGGAACCGCACCCCGCCTCCGCGGCTTCATCTGCGGTGGCTCCATCCGGCGGCGCGTCGGGGCGCCGCCGCCTCCAGCCTCCGGCGCCACCGGTGGAGTCCGCGGGCCACCAGAGTTTCTCTGGTGGTCCGATTTCATTTCCGTCTACGCCGTAGCTCATCCCGGGTCCCGTTCTTCACTGTAGAATCAACAAATCGTCTCTACGGCCCGTTTTGTCGTTTTCCTCCATTCCGTACACCAAGAACAAAAGGGCAGTGGGTTCAGACTTGTTCGTTGGTCCGCACCCACCGCGTTAGCTGTTTGAAACAATACCATAATTCCCAACAATTGATAAACCTAGACCCGCAATAATAATCTGCGGACCAACTTGTTAATTGGTTGGTCTGCGTTCTTGCCTTGGAGGAAAACAAACATGGGTATTATCATTTTCAAAACGACCCTTACTTCAACGTCGTCGTCGGACGCGAGTTTGTCGCGGAATTGACCGTCGTGGAAGAAAAGGATCGTCGCGTCGCGGAAGGGCGTCGCTGTCGCGTGGTACTTGGCATTGCATAGACAAACTCCGAGGATCAAGAACATACAGATTTAATTATAACAATTAAATCCATGTTGATGTTATAATCCACAAAGAATTAAAAGGACCGCAATCCCCTACCCTCAAGATGCCGATCGAAGATTGTCGCGGGGAGGAGAAACGTCGCAGAAGGACATCGGGGAAGGAGAATCGTTGGCATCGCGTCGCGTCGATCTCCGGGGGTCTGACATTCTTCGTCGCCCTTCGTGTTCTTCGTGTTCTTCACGTTCTTCGTGAAGGTGGGTGAAGGACTTAAAGTTTCTGTCAAATTCTCTCAACGAACAATCCTCAAGAAGACATGTGTTGGTCTTATTTCATTATATGCCAACAAACGAAAATTAAAGATAAGTAACGAAAAAATTAATTCATAGAATTAATTTCAACGAGCTAACCGCCCAATTAATTGGAGAATTTAAGAGTTTTAGAAAACGCCCAAGTTGACTTTCATTAATGAGGAGTTTTCGCGGGTGCATTACTTAGAGGAAAAGAAACGGTGGGGCTCGTGCGGGCCCCACCTCACAAATATCCTAACAAGAGGGTAGGATGTTTTGAATTGAACTCTATTCGCTTCAACTTAGCTCAAGTGGATTTATGTGGCTTTAATTGAAATAAAATAAAGTTGTCGCACCACTTTAATTTATTTTCTTCACTTAACTCCCAAAATTTAAAAACCACACCCGAGAAAACGAAACTCCAGAAGAGGCGTTTCTAAGAAATTACCGGTGCTGCGATTCCATCGGTGCCCTCAGAATTTGATTCCGAGCACTGGTTCAAAAGTTAGAAAAACCCACTCATTCGTTCACTGAACGTACCCGAGCCAAACTTCGGAAAATGATTCCGGGAACACCGGGCCTCGGAATCAGGTGCCGTCAGAAACTGAGCTCTTGTAAAATTCCCAAGAAAATTAAGAAAAAAATTTCCTTGAATTTTACGGGTCTTTACATCACTCCCACCAAAGGGCTTTATGTCCCCGTAAAGATACATCATAAACTAGAGAAAAAAATGTGGGTACTGAGCACGCATCTGAGCCTCTCGCTCCCAAGTGCTCTGCTGGAGGTTCCCATGCTTCCATATGATGCGCACTAGAGGAATCGACTATCCACATAGGACCCACTCCTTTCGATCCTCGATCTCCACTGGAACCTCCGCAAAAGTCGCCCCATCATCAACATCCAGCTCCCCATGGTCAATGATATGCGTCGGGTCGTGCACGTATCTCCTCAGCTGAGATACGTGGAAGACGTCGTGCACCCGGTGCAACTGAGGTGGTTGAGCCAGGCGATAAGCCACCTCGCCAATCCTGCTGAGGACCTGGAATGGTCCGATGAAGCGTGGAGACAACTTGCCGCCTTGGCCAAATCTCCGTAATCCACGTCGAGGTGAGACACGCAAGAAGACATGGTCGCCATCCTCGAACTCTAGTGGCCTCCGCCTCCTGTCAGCATAAGACTTCTTCCGGCTCTGAGCTGTGCTCATCCACTCCTGGATGACTTGGACCTTCTCTGTCGTGGCCCGAACCATCTCTGGTCCCACAAGTGCTGACTCCCCAGGGTCTGTCCAGCACAATGGAGATCTGCAAGGTCTGTCGTACAACGCCTCGTACGGTGCCATACCGATGGTGGAGTGGTAGATGTTGTTGTACGCAAACTCCACCAAGGGTAGGTGGTCCTCCCAGCTACGACCAAAGTTGAGGACACATGCGCAGAGCATGTCCTCGAGAGTCTGAATGGTCCTCTCCATCTGACCATCCATCTGAGGGTAAAAGGCGGTGCTCAGACGTAGCTGCGTCCCGAAAACCTCCTGCAATCCCTTCCAAAGCCAGGAAGTAAAGTGAGAATCTCGATCGGAGACGATAGATGATGGTACACCGTGAATCCGTACAATCTCCTGAACGTAGAGACGTCCCAAGCTCTCCACTGAGCCCTGCTCTCTGATGGGTAAGAAGTGAGACGACTTGGTGAGTCGGTCGACAATCACCCAGATGGAGTCGTGACCTCTGGAAGTGCGTGGAAGTCCAGTCACGAAGTCCATAGATATCCCGTCCCACTTCCACTCCGGGACCTCTAAGGGATGTACCAAGCCTGTAGGTACCTGCTGCTCTGCCTTCACCTGCTGGCAGGTGAGGCATCGAGAAACGAACTCTTCCACAGCCTTCTTCATGCCCGGACACCAGTGCTATCATCTGAGATCCTGGTACATCTTCGCCACTCCAGGATGTACTGCTAAGGAAGAAGTGTGAAACTCTCTCAACACTTCCTCCCGTAAATCAACTGGTACCAAGGTACGTCCTCTGAAAAGGATGCCGTGCTCTGCCCCAAAGGAGAAACCATCAGGTGCCTGTCCTGAGGATAACTGCGCACGCCGCGTCTCACAGTCGGCGTCCCCACGCTGTGCCTCTCTGACCCACTGCAGTAGTGGAGGGGTGACTGTGATAGAATGAAGGAAGGCTGCTCCATCCCTCTCCATGAAGGATATCTGCAAAGCGGCTAGCTGCTCTGTCGCCTCCTCAAGTAGCTGAATGCCCGTCCTCCTACTTAGGGCATCGGCTACCACATTCCCCTTCCCAAGCGTATAGACTATCTCAAAGTCATAGTCCTGTAGGAACTCAAGCCATCGCTGCTATCTCAGGTTTAGGTCCTTCTGAGAGAAGATGTACCTGAGACTCTGATGGTCAGAAAAGACTGTAAAGCGCTCGCCCATCAGATAGTGTCGCCATGTCTTTAGAGCGAAGACTAATGCTGCTAACTCCAGGTCGTGGGTAGCGTAGTTCTGCTCATGCGGCCTCAAATGACGTGATCCATAGGCAATCACGACCTTCTTCTGCATCAGAAAACATCCGAGTCCGGTCCCTGATGCATTGCAGTAGACTACGTACCCAACTCCCTCCTCAGGCAACCTCAAGATAGGTGCACTGGTCAATCTCTGTCTCAGCTCCTGGAAGCTTTGCTGACATCTATCTGACCACACAAAGGGTTTCCCCTTCTTCATCAAAGCTGATAGTGGTTCCGCAACTCTAGAGAAGTTTGGAACAAATCTCCGATAGTATCCAGCTAGTCCCAAGAAACTCCGCACCTCCGTCACGCTCTTGGGTGGTTCCAAGCTAGCACTGCCTCGATCTTCGCAGGATCCACTGCAACTCCTGCCTTAGAGATGACGTGTCCCAAGAAGTAGACCTCACGCATCCAGAACTGACACTTCGAGAGATTACCATAAATCTGGTGCTCTCGGAGTGTGTCTAGCACAACCCGCAAGTGGCATGCGTGCTCCTCCTCAGTCGTTGAGTATATCAAAATGTCGTCGATGAAGACCACGACAAATAGATCGAGGTATGGCTGAAAGATCCTATTCATGAGGCCCATGAACACTGCTGGAGCATTGGTTATGCCGAATGGCATAACCAAGAACTCATAGTGGCCATACCGACATCTGAAGGTCGTCTTCTGCACATCCTCGTCCCGAAATCTGAGCTGATGATAGCCTGACCTGAGGTCTATCTTCGAGAACCACCGTGATCCCTTGATCTGATCGAAGAGGTCATCAATCCTCGGTAGAAGATACTTGTTCCTCACCGTCACCTGGTTCAGGCGACGATAGTCGACACAATTTCGCAAGCTCCCGCCCTCCTTCTTGGAGAACAAAATCGGGGAAGCCCAGGGTGAAACACTGGGTCGGATGAACCCCTTGCCCTGCAAGTCCTACAACTGTACTCGTAGCTCTCGAAGCTCAGAGGGGGCCATCCAATACGCTGGAGTCGTTATCGGGGATGTCCCGGGGTACAGGTAAATATAAAAGTCTACCTCTCTGTGAGGAGGTAGTCCTAGAACGTCATCGGGAAAGACGTCCATATACTGATCCACCACTGCAGGAAAACTAGGACTCTGCACGTCAACTGCTCCTAGAATGAGGCTAGCCAACTGATGAGTGATGGGATGTCCACTCCTCTACGGAAGTCCATCCTGTGCTGCGAAGGCTCCCTTCTCGCCGGTGAAGGTGAACCTGCTCCCGTCGGTGCATACACATCGCACCTTGCGCCTAATATAGCCAATCTTTGCATGGATTGTAGATAACCAATCCATGCCCAAGATGACGTCGTAAGGCCTCGACACCGCTACAAGAAGATCCCAGCCGAAGCTCTCACCTCCTAGAGTAAGCTCACACTGCCGGCACCAGTGCGTAATTGTCGAGTCTGCTCCCGTAGGAGTCTCTGGACGTAAGGATCGAGCCAACGGCTCTGTCGTAATCTCCGAGCTCCGAAAAAGGGCAGTGTCTATGAAAGAGTGACTCACTCCTATGTCTATAAGAACTGCAGCAAGGGTGGAATAGACACAAATAGTACCTCGAATCATCTCAGGTGCTCCGTGGTCGTAGGTCTCCGCTGCCTGGAGCTGTGCCTGTCTCTGCCCGCCAGCTCCCTGTGGTCCGGGTGGACCTCCTGGTGGTGGTGGTGGTAGAGCCTCAAAGCGTCGCCCACCACCTGCTGCTCGACCAGCTCCTCTGCCTCGTCTGCCTCCTCCTTGAGGACCGCCACGGTTGACCCTCTGCCTCTGCCTGGGTGGCCCCTCAACCGTCTACTGCTCCTCGGCACGGTGGGTTGGGCAGTAACGAGCCATGTGGCCCTGCCCGCCGCATGTGTAGCACTGCCTGCCTCTCTAAAGATTGGCTCCACGTTGTGTGCCCTGCACTGCTGAGCCAGTGTCCTGAGGTCGTCTGCATGAGGGTCTGGTCTGCCTGGACCCCTGAGTCATCCATCGACTGCCTGCCGCAGAAGACTCTGCTACGTTCCACCCCGCAGTAGGTCTTTCTACTGATGAAGGCTCAGCAAGGAAGCTCTCAATCAAAAGGGCTCGGTCCACTACTCCTGCCTGAGTCGGAATGCTGAGGGAGATCAGAGATTCCCTGATCTCGTGTCTCAATCCCTGCTCAAAGGTCCGGGACCGAAAGAATGGGTCCCGTACCATGTCTGTCGAGTAGCGAGAGAGATCGGTAAATCTCGCCGAGTACTGGGCGACCGTCAAGCTGCCCTGCCGCAGCTGAAGAAGCTCCTGGATGCGCACATCATGGAGGGTGGCCGGGACGAACTCTGAGCGGAAGATGTTCTCAAATTCCATCTAGAGAAGAGATGCCTTATCATGCACCTGGAGCATCAAGCTCCACCATCGGCCCGCTGCTGCCTGCAGTAGGCTCGCTGCGAGGATCACCATGAGGTCTGTTGGTGTCCTCACTAACCGGAAAACTCGCACCACTGCCTCCAGCCAGTCCTCGGCTGCCTGGGGGTCTGTCTCCCCGCAGAACCTGGGCGGTCTCTGGCGCTAGAACTCATGCAGTGCACTAAGGCGACGTTCATCGTCAGCGGCTGGGGCTGGAAGCATCGGTGGATCGGTGGGTAAAGGTACCGTCGGTGCCTCAACTGTCAAAGGGCCCTGTACCGAGGACTCGTCGCTCGGTGGGCTGTCGTCACGTACAACTCTCAGAACCCTAGTTGGCTGCCATCGTGGGGCCATCCTGAAAAGAAACAGGTGCGCCATGGTCAGAACAGTATACCTGGTGAGCTGACACAAAGCTATCACAAAGAAAACTTGAAACACACACGCAATAAATGTTTTTGTGCATTAAGTCGGAAATCAGAAGTCAGGGTCTTGGTGTACGGATATGTCGGCCACCACACCAACACTGGACTCCCTGAACTGATAACCACACCCAATACACTAAACACTATTTTTTCACTTAGAAAAAGATCAGAGTCCCAAGTTCTGTGGTAGAACCGAACTCCTCTGATACCAATTTGTCACGACCCGTCCTCGGGCCCATTCCGTGACTACCCCAAGCCCGCCTTCCATAGGCCAGGGGCTGGCGACTAGCACCAAGGCGTAAATCCCAGAAAAAGGGAAGGCATTGCCTTTGAAAATTAAACCACAAACACCACAGAGCAAGCAGGAAGAAGTAAACACTAAGTAAAAACTGGTACAACAGTAAGTGCGAAAAGTAAGTGGGCCAGAATACAAACCCAAACTAAAAGTAAAGTACAACTTGAAAGGGAAAACAACAACTGAAAAGTAAAGCCGCAACGTCGAGCCGTCCACTGGAAGTCCCACCTGAAGGGTGGGTACAGATAGCCTCCACTGCTCCTCGGGTCCAGCCGACCGCTCCGAGTACGTCCCACCCAGTGGTCCACCTCCAGGTACCGTCCTGCTCCGCAAGCCTCATCCACGATCAGCGCTGTCCATCGTCTGCAACCAACAAAATGTAGTGCGGGCATAGCCCGTGCAGGGGTGGGTATAAGCAACTCAGTAGGGACCCCGAGACCCCCGAAGGTCTCCCAGAATCCACAAAGGACAACCACAAGGAAAGATACAATCACGAAGTAACATCCGACACGGCTTAGGTATACGCCCATACATATACCTAAGTCATCAATTCTCGTTCGGCTCCAACATCCGAGCCCAAGTACAATCCAGTCCACACAGGAAAGAAAAATGTAAATCCACACAGGATAGTACAACACAATCCACAAAGGAAAGAAAAACAAGATTCATCTCACACAGGTATACTTCTTCATATGACGATAAAGATGACCAGATATTTCCACTGATTCATCTAAGCCATTGGACCCACAAAGGATCGATAGGTACTAACCCCCGCAATGACCCACAAAGGATCTGACCCACAAAGGATCGATAGGTAACTAACCCCCGCAATGACCCACAAAGGATCTGACCCACACAGGATCGATAGGTAACTAACCCCCGCAAAGACCCACACAGGATCGGACCCACACATGATCTGTAGGCGCTGGCCCACACAGGACCGCTGAGCGCTGACCCACACAGGATCGGACCCACACAGGATCGGTAGCACTGACCCACAAAGGATCGCTGAGTGCTATAGTCATCGCCGTCGAATCCACTGAGGATCTCTGCACAGTCGTCGTCGTCACAGTAGCAGTCGCAGCCAGCTCTAGGGTTCCCGCACACAGCAAGCTCGTTCGGGAGGGTCTGCTCCACGAGCCGAGAGGCTGATACATAAACTGACACATAGTCCAGATTTGATTATCCAAAGGTTCTGTATCGTCAACAGGAACTCAACGTCTCAGATGGCACGTCAATCGGACGCCCGGTCTGAGAGTTATTGGATTTTTCGTCCTAGGGGCCTGGTTGATTTTTAAGGAAAAACCAACCCGACCGTACTCCACCTGTGTCCAAACCTCGGGTGGAGTAATCCAAAAGATCCGTCTCACTTATAGGAAATCAAAAAATTCGATGGCACGTCAATCGGACGTCCGAAGCTCAAGATATGAGCGTTTCCGCTCCGAGGGCCCGGTTGGTTTCGTGTACGAACCAACCCGGCCAAACCCAAAGTATTCCGAAACCTTGAGTGTGATATACCGAAACGACCATCTCGATCCAAGGATCGCATCGCCACTGAAGGCGCGTCGTTCGGAGGCCTGTAGCTCATGTTATGAGCAAAAGACCGAAAAGGGTCCGGAAATGGGGGGTCTGGGCCCGGACCGACCCCCCTGGGTCGGCCCGAACTGGGTCGACCCGACCCGAGTCCGGATCCGACCCGGTTGGGCGCGACCCGGCCCGGCCAGGGCAGCCCGACCAGCCTGGGCGCGACCCGGCCCGGCGGGTCGGCTCGGCTCAGCTCGACTGAGAGAGGGAAACCGCGGGCGAGGGCGCGCGTCCCCCGCGTGAAGGATCCGCGGCCCCGGTTGGGGCCGCCTCTCGCCAACAGATGCGGTAGCCGGCCGCGTCCCTGGCTTCGGTTCCGCGCGGCCGCGGAACCGCACCCCACTGCCGTGGC
This sequence comes from Viscum album, assembly GCA_963277665.1. Lineage (NCBI taxonomy): Eukaryota > Viridiplantae > Streptophyta > Magnoliopsida > Santalales > Viscaceae > Viscum > Viscum album. The sequence goes on from OY728152.1 coordinate 1,775,617,632, forward strand.
AGCTCCGTCTGGCGGCACGCCGGGGCACCGCCGGCGACCCGCGCTGCCGGTGGAGTCCTCGGGCCACCGGAGTTTCTCCGGTGGTCCGATTTCATTTCCGTCTCCACCGTAGCTCATCCCGGGTCCCGTTCTTCACTGCGGAATCAACAAATCTTCTCTGCGGCCCGTTTTGTCATCGTCCGCCGTTCCTCACACCAAGAACAAAAGGGCGGTGGGTTCAGACTTGTTCGTTGGTCCGCACCCACCACGTTAGCGGTTTGAAACAACACCATAATTCCCAGCAATTGATAAACCTCGACCCGCAATAATAATCCGCGGACCAACTTGTTAATTGGTTGGTCCGCGTTCTTGCCTTAGAGGAAAACAAACATGGGTATTATCATTTTCAAAACGACCCCTACTTCAACGTCGTCGTCGGACGTGAGTTCGTCACGGAATTGACCGTCGCGGAAGAAAAGGATCGTCGCGTCGCGGAAGGGCGTCGCTGTCGCATGGTACTCGGCGTTGCGTAGACAAACTCCGAGGATCAAGAACATACAGATTTAATTATAACAATTAAATCCATGTGGATGTTATAATCCACAAAGAATTAAAAGGACCGCAATCCCCTACCTCAAGATGCCGATCGAAGATTGTCGCGGGGAGGAGAAACGTCGCAAAAGGACGTCGGGGAAGGAGAATCGTTGGCGTCGCGTCGTGTTGATCTCCGCGGGTCTGGCTTTCTTCATCGCCCTTCGTGTTCTTCGTGTTCTTCGCGTTCTTTGCGTTTTTCGCGAAGGAGGATGAAGGACTTAAAGTTTCTGTCAAATCCTCTCAATGAACAGTCCTCAAGAAGACATGTGTTGGTCTTATTTCATTACATGACAACAAACGAAAATTAAAGATAAGTAACGAACAAATTAATTCATAGAATTAATTGCAACGAGCTAACCGCCCAATTAATAGGAGCGTTTAAGAGTTTTAAAAAATGCCCCAGTTGACTTTCATTAATGAGGAGTTTTCGCGGGTGCGTTACTTAGAGGAAAAGAAACGGTGGGGATCGTGCGGGCCCCACCTCACAAATATCCTACCAAGAGGGTAGGATATTTTGAATTGCAACCTATCCGCTTCAACTTAGCTCAAGTGGCTTTAAGTGGCTTTAAGTGAAATAAAATAAAGTTGTCGCACCACTTTATTTTATTTTCTTCACTTAACTCCCAAAATTTAAAAACCACACCCGAGCAAACGCAACTCCGGAAGAGGCATTTCTAAGCAATTACCGGCACTGCGATTCCATCGGTGCCCTCAGAATTCGATTCCGAGAACCGGTTCAAAAGTTAGAAAAACCCGCTTGTTCGTTCACTGAACGTACCCGAGCCAAACTTCGGAAAATGATTCTGGGCACACCGGGCCTCGGAATCAGGTGTCGTCAGAAACTGCGCTCTTGTAAAATTACCAAGAAAATTAAGAAAAAAATTTCCTTGAATTTTACGGGTCTTTACATAATTGATATAAGTTCAAAGTGTATAGTTATTCTTTAGAGTTAATGGAGTAAAAGTGACATTAAATATCCAAAGGATAATGAAAAATCTGGATAAGAAAGTAGATGAGTAGGGAGAATATAGATTACAAGTAATTGAGGATAATACTGTCCTTGGAAAATTATTTTATGTAGAAACATTAGTTAATAAATAAGTGGGTGAAAAAGAAGTATGGAGCTAAAAAAGGTTTTTGTAGATACTTCATGAAACTAAACCTTCATTTTATATGAAATCACACATAGAAAATCATATGTCATGTTAATATTGCATGCCTATAATGATACAAGGGCATGGGACTCTTACCAATAATCCAAGATCCAAAAACCTTAAATCATAATATTCAAACTCAAGTATATCGCCCAAAGTAAAATCATACAACAGTAAAAATGTAAACAAAGAGAAACAATCCCATCACCCTGGTAGCCTGGACTTCCCTTATAAAAAGTTTTTCATGACACACTAGTATGAGGCATGTCATATGTTTTGACACATACCTAATCATTTTAACTAAGAACTCCCCAAATCATAAAAAATATAGACATTAATACAATTTTTCATGAACTAGAATGGGTTTACCTGGCCTATCACCCGATCTATCATGAGACAAAACCTCTAGAAACCCTCCTCATATGCCAGAGGCTACAAACTAGTCATGAGGGTATAAAAAGAATATGTTTGAGATAATATTTCATTAGATCAGAGTGTAGTAACAGTGGAAACAAGGAAAACAAACATGCCATTCATTTAGTGCGAAAACAAGGACCACCAACGACCACAATTTTTAGTGGGGTGTTTAGCTTGTATGATTCACAACATCACCATTAATATCAAACTCTAATAACATGAAAAACAAATGAAAAAGAAGAGAAAACTCATCATGGAGGTGTGGTTCTGTGCATGGTGGAGGTGCGTTCGCGACGGAGGAGAGGCATGCAGTGGAAGAGTCCTCCGGTGGAGGAGATTTGAACGACGAAGGAGAGGTGAACGACGGAGGAGATGCATGTAGGGAAGTTGGGTTCGTGGTAGAGGGAATCATAGAGGTGGAGGAGTTAGTGGTGGAGGAGAGGCGCGCGATAGAGGAGTCCTCTGGTGGAGGAGAGGAGCACGATATAGGAGAGTCATGTGACGGAGGAGAGCCGCACGACGGAGGAGAGGCACACTATAGAGGAGAAGCGTGCGGGGAAGGTGGGTTTGTGGTGGAGGAGTTGGTGGGAGAGTAGGAGGAGTAGGAGAAGGAGGAGGAGTTGGTGACGATAATGATCGACTTCTGCGAGAGCTTGAGGGGTTCGAGGAAGGAGGAGAAAGTTAGGGTTTCTTTATAAAACCCGGTGAACCTTTTATCAATGCTAGATGAAAAATGCTGATAAACGTATGTTTTATCAGTACTAAAATAGAAAGTGTTGAGAAAACATACCTTTATCAGCACTTTTTTAGCACCGATAAAGATAGACATTTATCAGTGCTAAAAAAGCGCTGATAAAAGGTGTCTTTATTAGCGCTATATTTTTTGCGCTGATAAAGGTATAATGTTAATAATTTATTTATATTATTATATATATTTATAAAATTATATATATGATATATATATATTTTTATAATTATAACTATAAATAAATAAATATATTTATATTTATAAAATTATAAGAAATATACTTATTGTATTTATAATCATAAATATATATATATTATATATATTTATAAGATTATAGATATATATATAATATTTATTCTAATTTTATAATTATTAATTTGAATATATATTTATTAATAATTATAATTATAAATGAATATATATAAATTTATTTAAATAATTTTAAAATTATAAAAAATTTAAAATTCGAATATTTATAATTTTATTAATATATTTATTATAATTTTATAATTATTTAAATATATCTATATTTATTTATAATTATTAATATAAATATTTGTATTTATTTATCAATAATTTTATATATTTATAAATATATTTATTTAATTATATATGACATTATATATGAAAAAAATAAATATATTTTTTATAAATTAATAATTATTTAAATGAATATATATTAATATATATTTATAACTAATAAATAAATAAATATTTATTTTTAATTAAAAATTATAATTAATAATATTTATTTATAGTTTTAATTATAAATATAAATGTATATATATATTTAAATAATTTTAAAATTATATCAAATGTATTTATAATTTTTTAAATATATATAATTAATATATTAATTATATTTTTTAATTATTTAAATATATATTCATTTATTTAGAATTATATTTATAACTATTTTTATTTATTTATATATATTTGTATATAAATTTATATAATTAATATATTTTTTATATTTTTTAATTATTTAAATATATCTATATTTATAAGAAGTATAATTATAAATATTTGTATATATTTATAAATATATTTATTTAATTATATATTTATAACTGTATAAGTAGAATGATAAATATATTTATTATAACTTCATAATTATTTACACATATATATAGTTATAATTATAATTATAACTATAAATAAATATATTTATAAATATTTGTATATAATTATAAATATATTTATATACATATATATTTTTATAGAATTAGTATATATGTATTTATAGTAATTTTATAATTATTTAAATATATATATATATATATAGTTATAATTATAATTACAAATAAATATATTTAAAAAGTATTTATATGTAATTAAAATTTAATAATTATAATTATAATAAATTTATTTATTATTTAAATATATTTAATATAATTTTATAAGGATTTTTGAGAACCTAGTAGTATATATGGGTAACATGAATTAATCATATGCCTAGTCAAATATACATAATAAAAAACGACCCACTAATGGAAAACAAGAATAATAAGAAGGGTGTAATGTATAAATGAACATTAATAATGATACATAACATATATGCATTCATGATCAATATATTTATTGACCAAATTCATTGGAAACACGTATATTTTTAATAATTATGATATAAATATATATATTTAAAAAGCATTTATATATGTTAATTATAAATAAAATTAATATAGTAACTATATTAAATATAACAAATATAACAAATATAATAAATATATTAAATCTAATAAATCTAATAAATCTAATAAATCTAATTAATTAATCTAATAAATCTAAAAAATATAAATATAATAAATCTATAATAAATCTAATAAATCTAATAAATCTAATAAATCTAGTAAATCTAATAAATCTAATAAATCTAATAAATATATTTATTATATAATGGATTTTTTTTATAATATTATAATTATATATATATATATATAATTATAATCTCAGAAATACTTTTTTAAAAACATTATATACATATTTTTGAATTATTAAAAAAATATATTAATTATAAACATGCATTTTTTATTTAATGTATACAAATAAACATTATTTTTGAACATAAATATAATAATTTTAAATAAGTTATTATTAAAAAAATTATCAATGATTTTCTTAACGCTGATAAAGGGGACATTTATCAGCACCTTATGCTAACACTGATAAAGCCCCCTATCAGTGCATTCTGCTTAACACTAATAAAACAAGGCACTTCCCTTTCCCAGTTTTGTGGTAGTGAGAGTATGAATAATAGAAGTCAAACCCTTCCTGAGATCAGTTTTGGTTTTGGTAATTTCTTTGATGAAGTCAATTAACATATGTGTGCAATGTTAATGAAGGAATTGGGGATAGGAATTGGACACCTGAAAATTTTACAATTCTAAATTTATGCATTTTTATTGTTTTCCATTCAATTAAAATAGAACAAATAATCATTTAATCAAATCATATTTAAAAAATTAAAATTAAAATATGAAATTTTAATAAAACCATTTAAACCTTGATCCATGGATACTAAATGAATGTGCTATAAAAATATTTCTAGAAACATTTTGAACATTTATTCCATTAAACTTGTTGAACAAATATCATTCAATAGGTAAAAAATTTTAGGAGATAACTATCATTGGAATCATATGAAAACTAAGAATACATTTATTGTTGATGAACACATCCTTCATAGGTATTATGGTGCGTAAGCATATATAAATAGTGGAAATATCAATATATATATATATATATATAATCATGGATTATGATTGATGAAATAAAAGAAAGAAGCGTGAATTTTGATAAATAAAATAAAGAAATAAGGAAAATAGAAATATTATGTTGCATAATATCGAAAGTGGTATAAAAAGTGAAGTTGTGAGAAGATAAATTCGACATCATTTATCAAAATTGGAATATACATATCTAAAATAATTGAACCTTGAAACCAAAAAATAGTGATAGTCACCATTTCATAAGTAATTACTATGAATCTAACATGAAATGGCTGAATAAACCTAAGAATGGGTATAAAATGTTAGGATACAACTATCACCAGATTCAGAAGATAATTGAGAATACATCGATTTTGAATGAACATGTCATTTATAGGTCTTAAAACATCTAAGTATGTATAAAAAATAGAAATATAATTATATATATAATCATGAATTATGATTAATAAAATAAAATATATCATTATGAATTAGGATAAATAAAATAAATAAATTAGGAAAAATGAGATATAATGTTGCATAATATTAACAGAAGAATGAAAAGGGAAATTGAGAGTATATAAATGAAATGATTTTTTTTTGATTTTTTACAAAAATAAAAGAAATCTATATACATTAAAAAAATGAAATACCATGTTTTATAAAAACTAATATGCAATAAGATTTATAAAATGTAAAAGGAATGATCCTATAAATCTAAATATTTAGTATGCACCTATAAAATGTAAAATGAATGCACCTATAAACTGAAATATTAAATTTTAAGTTCACCTAGTTTACAAATAATAATGATTTATTAATAAATTTCTAAATTTTAACTTTATTAAGGCATACAATGGTTATAACATAATAGGGGCCCATAATAATGGTGTTTAATATTATAATATTAAAACTTTAGGAATGCCATGGAAACAAAACACACACACAAAAAGCATTTTAATAATTAACCCTTTTTGTGTTCCAGACCAAGGATTCATAGTTCAAAAGACAAGTATAGTACAAGATTAATAACTACAATTAATGGAACAATAATGTATGTTCAAAATGTAAAAGGCCTGATTTTTATGTTAAAAGACTGGCTTAAATTCATTTCATTTAATAAATAATCGAACATCTATCAAATAGCTTAGAAATATAGATTTTGGTCCTTCATCAAAACAATTATATCAATTAATAACTTCAAAATTAACAATTTACTTTATGTAATGAAAAAAAAATTCACATGATAAAAAAATTGGCAACATGAAATGAGCAAGTAGGTTAAAATCCATTAGCAGGGTAAATATCAAGTTGTGGGGAATTATATGGTAGTAAAAACCCAAATAATTTATAACAATAAATCCCAATACTATGAAGTGAAATATAATTTTAAAGAAGTTATTTTGGTTATGTTTCTAGAGTTCATAGGAATTAGGGTTATGCTGAGTTTTAGGGAACATTGATAGAGATCATAAGGATATTTGAGGTTGTTGGGATCTTTTTTCTAGAGGGAGGATGACCTAAGACAATGCTGGTAGTCAGAGAGAACCTCTGAGAGGTACAAAATGTTAGGTTCCTACTGTCCTAGATAACCTTCTTCCACCTTTTACATATCCCCCACTTTTCCAACCTAAACCAGTAGATGAAGAATAAAAATAAATAGCTGATCAATAATCGGGTCACTGAATCCATGAATTCAACATATGTTCTCATAATTTGAATAAACATATCTAAAATAATCAAACCTGGTAATCAAAAAATGATGATAATCTTTATTATAGGAGGGACTTCTATGAATCATACATGTAATGGATGAATAAACCTAAAAATAATTAGTAGAACTGATGACTGATGATGAAGTAAAGAATTATGGGAATTAGAGGAGGGAAGATAAAGGAAAAAATTAGGGATCTTGGGAGATGAAAGAAGTTGGGAGACAAGGAGGTAGAGGTAGGGGAGGTAGATACGGAGGTGAATAAAAATGTAAAGTTTGGGAGACAATGACCGTAGTGTAAATAATGACTCGAAAAGAAATGATATGATAGGATGAAAACAAAAGAACATAGGGTTTAGAGAGAAAATTTGAAATCTGAATGAGAAAATCGAATAGAGGGAGAGTGAGGTAGTGAGGAGGGGATATAGAGAGGGGGAGTTGGAGAGGAGAAAGTGGGGAGGCATATATATTCTTGATGGAAGAATGGATAGAATGGGAGTGGGGGAGTAGAAAGTGGGGAGGTAGGGAGAAGCGAGAAAAAGGGGAGTATAGAAATGGGAAAGGGGAGTAGAGGTGGGGATCACATAAATGATGACATAAGTACATAAAGCCAGAAAATGGAGACATATGTACAAGGAGGGTCATATAATTGTATAATTATATAATATATATTTCTATAAATGGATAATGATCAAATGAAATTATCAATTATAATTGATTGGACATAGGGAAAATTGATATATCCTATCAGAATCCGATTCATAAATTGAAAAATTAAATTGAATCTAAACTTTAATAATGTTAAAAATAAATACTTGAATACAATCCTACACAACCAATTTAATATAAATTAACCATTAAACTATTTTATTTTTATATATTTTATTTTATTAATATTTTTAGATAAAATCGTGTAATGAAATTCATAAAATAGTCCAAACATTCAATAGTTTTTTGAAATCATTTTAACTTTAACACATCATGGGGGTTGGGGGTTCTGGGTATTAAAAAAAATGGAAAAATAGGCTAGGGTTGAAATTATTTTACATTATGGGTCCCATTGAATGTGAACTATGTTCATGCTTCCACTTCGACCAGGAAGCGTGAATGAATTTCATGCTTCAGTCATCATCCGAACAAAATGTGTAAAATCCATTCACGCTTCTTCCCAATGTTTATTTTTTTTAAAATTTTTTACTTTTTACTTTTGTTATGTTTTATTGTGTGTGTATATATATATTAGTTAATAATATAATTAATATAATAAATAATTAGTAATGATACATATTTAATACATTAAAATAATTAAAATTAATAATATCTTAAAATTAAAATGATCAATTAATAACATGATTTAAATAATTAATAATTAATAAATGATAATATAAAAAAATAATCGAGTTAGTAATATAATTTTCAACTAATAAAATAATTAACATAATTAAAAATTATTAATGACATAGTTATTAATAATAATTAATAATATAATAAACTTAATTAAATAATAAAAATTTATAATATTAGTAATTATTTAAAAAATCATAAGAATTAATAATTAAAACAACACATAATAATTTTTTATGATTAAAAATTATCAAATTAATTAATTAATTTTGTATAATTACTTATATTTTTTATTATATTATTTACTATAATCAATAATTTTAATAATAATTATATGATAAATTATAATTATCAAATATTAAATATGTCGGAAATTGTTATTATTTAGTATTAATCATTATTGATAGTTATTAATTATTTTAATTAATTAATAATTGTAGAAATTTCTTTATTAATTGTTAATAAATGTAATATATTAGTTCTAATTCCATATTTTTTATTTTCCGATAAGACCTATTCTAATTAGGTTTAGAGGAAACCCTTATATTACCTAGAGGCTAAGAGGCACAAAGGCTGAAATTACATGGCTTGGAGGCCTAAAGGAAAAAAACATTTACATATTTATTTGACCCAACTATACCATAACAACCCCATCTAATCACATCTTCAAGTATGCATCTAGATCCCCATACGACGTTTCTAATAGCTTATAGTGCTACGAGTATTGCTACATGGGTCGATGGTGTGTCTGCTACATCCATCCTTCAATATTGGGTTCGTTTTGCTTCACCTGGTGATTGAAACTGGTCCAATTCATCATCTTAGAGTTATTATAATAAGGAAGACCTGATCTGATCCATGGTCCAGAGGCCTTGTGTCCCAAATTCCCTTGATGGATCTCAAGTCCCTATGGCCCGTATGCCCAATTTTGTGGCTTGAAATCCCAATTCAAGTGAATAGTTTTTCTATTATAGTACAACTACAATACCTTCTATACTACTACTACGATATCACTACAATAAATTCAGAAATAACCCCCACCTAGATTTGAACTCGGGTCTCTGGTGTAGGATGACATATTGGTTACCCCCTAGGCACCGCCCCAAATGAAATAAATGTAATATATTATTAGTTATTAATTATCTTAATTAATCACTCAATAAATTATTAATTAAATAATTAATTATAAATTTAAATAATTAATTAATTATTAATAATATTGAAAATTATTATTTATTAACTATAGTTTATTATATAATTTATAAGTGAAAATGCAAAACCTTATAATATAGGTTTCCGTTCAAAATTTAGAAACAGTGAAAAAAGTATCAATCATGTCTGTATTTTTTTCATAGATGTTCTTCCAAACAAAAACCTGATATATAGATAATGTGTTCACCCTATGTTTGTTGATGTCTATGCTCAATAATATTTTCCTCTTATATAGCATTTTCTGTAGCTGTAACATCCAAGACTGGTTTAGGTATGAATATACCTAAATTTTTGACAAAAATCTAAATCGATTATTTTTTTGGTTAGATCTAAAATTTTCAGTTAAAAACTATATTTTAAATATTTTGGGGATGATGTATATGGATGGGTGTCTAAGGATGGTGATTTGGATTGAGTATTGGTCCATCTTAGTGTATTATGACCTAATAGAGGTGTTAGAAGTGATAGAATATGCCAAGAATTGATTTTTGGAAGGTAGTCAGGTTTAGGGATATTCTTGATGAAATTTTTTGTAGATAGGATATTTATAGAGGAACTTTGAGTCCAAAAATAAAATGGGGTGAGTTTCGAGTTTTTTTGTTATTTTTTGAGGTTATTGATGGTTTTCAAAAAATTTCTAAGCATGAAACCTTGTGCATATATTTTTCCTTAAGTGTTAAGAATTATGTATCCCATGGAGAGAAAATAAATATATTATATATGAATTAAAAAATATTACATATTGAAAATTTATATTATATAAGGTTATTTACAAATGGAAAAATCTTACATATGAAATAAAATTTTACATAGGGTTTTCCAACTAAGGGAAAACCAATACGTAAGGTAATAATATATTAAATATGATAAACCTATTACGTATGAAAATTCAAAAAAGCAAAATATATTATGTATTGATAAAAATATATTATGTATCAATTTTTTTTAAGTGAAATATATTACGTATGAAGTAATATTTTATGCATAAAAAATTTCTTAAGGAAAAAACATTACATATTGTAGAATTATATTACACATGGGTAAAATTATATCATGCATGGTATAAAATATTACATATCATGTTTTTCTTAAGGAAAAAAACCTTACTTGTGACCTATATATATTATATATGGAGAGAGGAGTTTATAAAATTAGTAAAGTCCAATGATATGTTGGTTGTTATATGTGATATGTAATATATATATATAATATGTAATATTATATATATATTATGTATCAACATGTAATATATATATGTTTAGGGTTTCCAGAGTTTTCCAAAATTTAAAAAATGACCGATTTTTCCAGAATTTAAAAAATATTAGTAAAATGTTCAAAAAATTATACTAAAGATAAATTAGGGCTTTTATAACCTCTATACACTGAACATGTTCAGAATAGGTCTCGTCCCTCACTCATCTCCAAGTGATATATCTCTTAATTATCAATTTATTCAATCACTATTTGATCCAAGTGATAAAAAAGGTAAATATATCACTCTATATCCATCCTTTCTCAATTTTTCATTTTTTTTCATAGTCTTAGGTTGGTTTCAAATATTTATGCCCTATTTTAGGGGTTTTTCTTAGATGAATCAAATATGTACTCTTATATGTAGTGATAAAAACATATTATTTATATACTAACATTTATACCAACTTAAATGATTTAAACTTAACTGTCCATAACTCTATTATCAATAATAAATTTTAATTCACTTACATATGAAAGACCTTTTATGTTTATAGTTTTATAGAATTAAGAAAAACCATTAACTAAGAAAACCCATATATTTTCCATCAAATGGACATTTCTCCCACTAAACTTAGAATTTATTATTTTACAATAAGCCTTCATAATTTACCACAAATATTATTCTTCTGTGATACCATTTTAGAAAAATTATACATAATACCCTTCTTTATAACATGGGGAAAGAAAACATAAGATAAAGGAAAGCTTAAGGATATGAATAAGAGATATAAATCGAAGATCATAAGTGATAATAATATGAGAATGTTGGGATGAGAACATAATCAAGGCACATAACAATAGAGAATCATACCCAAGAAAGAATATATCACAAATCATGAATCATGACATATAACTTCTAGCACAACATAAGACACGTGATACAAACATAAACATTAGAGACCATGTCATTTTGAATGTAACTACCCCTAATTTAATTGTTATTTAATTTTCAAGACAATCCCTATTTTTATCTAGGTTGAGAGGGAACCCTTACATGACCTAAAAGCCCCAGATATATGACCCAAAGTCCCAGATACATGAAGAACTAAACTGTAATAACTCCTTTTTTTACTTCCTATCACTCACCCATTTCATCCCACTCCCTAATGACACATCTATATCCTCTCATCACTGTCCCATACAGAAGTGTATTTGGCCTTTGTCCGTGTGATCTTAAAGTTGATAATTATTGCCAGTGACCCATCACCATTGATGATTATCCAGCATCCAACTATATAGAAGTAAATGACCCTCTAATTTTCTTACATTCCACTAGTCATAAGTTTTTCCAGACAAGCATAGAGGCCCAACATTTGATGGATGGAGGCCTAGTGGGCTGAAGGCCCAATTTTATAGCTTGAAATACTATTTGTGATGAATAGTATTGTGGTGACCAAGATATGCATTCCCAGGTCTGGTGATAAAAACACATACCTTGCACATTGGATTTAATACCAAGTGAGATGACCTAAGATAAATATATATTTATTTTACATCATTTTTAGAAGTTAAACATTTCATTTCAAAATAATCACACAATCTCAAGAACCAAAGGCTTAGTGTCTTTGAGGACTAACTATATAATAAACTTATTTTAAAATGACATTAATTTTTTTTCCATAATCAAAACCCATTAGAACCCCCTCTATAATCCTTATAAGTTATACCCATCTTCATAACCTGGGGAAAATAATCATAAGAAATGGATGAGATCAAATGCTCAGTAAGGTAAATCTTATCAAAATGTCATCAAGGGTTAGATTATATGAATTTGAGAAAACATGGGCATTAGAGAAATATATTATTAAAAATAACATGAAAAAAATAATAGTTTTCCACAATCCCTGATAATAATATGTGTAATGTCAAACGAACAAACATATACCATGAATTAAAAGTATATAAACATGATATAATAAACATAATTCTTGGAGAATAATCATAGGCCTAAAGATATTAAATTTCATGGAAATATAACATAATAATAAACTATGAAACAATTATAATCATAAGTAATAATTATATGGTGTCTTATGCATCACAAGCCTATGGACCATTAGAGACTTAGGTTTCATAAACCTATGACCCATTAATGAATTTGTAACAAACCGACCAAGGGTTCTATATAACCTGACTCCCTAAATGGTCCGCCACATGGCTTCAAGGGTGTTCTTGATCCCCATAGGCTGAAAAATAGTGCCCGAGCATCACATAACGAACCTCAAGAATAATTTCACCCTCATTCCATAAAACAAATTAGTACTAGATATTAAGGCAATAAGAATGAAACTTGAGATAAATATAACTCAACATCCAAATAGGATACATGTACTGCATAGATAAAATAAAATAATGAAAATAGATACACATAAGCCAAAGCATAATTATAATGGTCTAAATGGCCTAAAAAATAAACTAAAAGGAAATACCTAGACCATCTCCAACGATCCACCACACAACCCACGGTCACCATCCAACCACACATCCCACCTGAAGGATCCAAAAGAGGATAATTAGACTGGAACAAACCTAAACATGTAAAATATAGGCATGAGCTAAATGACCAGTAGGTCACCAAAACCTACCAAATATAATCGGTCACTTTCATATTAAATCCTAAAAATGAAATCTAAAATACAATAGAAAAATAAACATTTTCTATAATGTTTTACCAAACAATATACTACGCATTAAAAGTGTGTCATAACTTTTTTTCTAGGATTTTTATTAAATGAAGACAATCACTTGGAAAATATTTTCCCTCTGACAATGCCTTTTGAAAAATTCACCATATTAAATTCCCAATTTAAAACCATTTCATAAACACCCCTTTTTTGAAATACCAAATTCCAACTTAAAGAGAATCTAAATTTCACATGGTTTTCCAAAACATGTTTGAAAACCAACCATTTCCATAAATCTAAGAACAATATCCTAAAACCCCATTTTCCAAACTCACACAAACTTAGATTTCCAAGAACAAAAAAAAATCCACTTGTCCATTTAAAATACTCTAAAACACTTTGGAAATTAAATTTTTACATTTTAAAGAACACCTTTCAAAACCATCAATAAGAATAGTTTGAAATCACTTTAAAATCACAATATATTTTCCTCTTCTTTTAAAACCTTTAACAATTTCTTTTCAAACATTTTAAAAGTAAGGAACATAAAAAAATGGAAAGTAGTACATAGTCATGAACCACTATGTCAAGTCATACAACAAGGAAAAATAAATGAAAAGTATATATGTGCTAAAAAATAAAATGAAAAATAGTATATACAATTGATACACAAAGATAATACCATAAAATGATCCAAATGATCCTAGTTTCATGGGAATCATCCTATATATATAGTAATAAAGGATTTAAAATAGTGAAAAGTAACCTAGGATGACACTACTAAACCTATCAACATCCCTAGAAGCCTCATCAAACTATCTGAATATAATTTCCCTAGAACACCTTTATCCACAAGATCAAGAAAAATTTTGTCCCTAGAACACCTTTATTCATGGGATCAAAGAAAATAATGTCCTTTAGACACTTTAATCCATGATATCATATAAAAAGATACTACTGTCATATAGGCCTACTACTCCTTCCATTCTAACCATCTCGAAGTATCTAGGAAATGCTCCCCAGAAACCCTATTATCTCTACAAGGGGTTTCCCTCATATAGGTCACCTACTATATCCCTAGGACTCTCATGATGAGTCAAGATGGAGGTTATTACAAGCAAACATTCCTTTACTCGAGGATAAAACATTTGAAAATAACTCATGAATCACCTCCCACCCTCATAATAACTATCCCCATATACATCATAAGTAAACAACATATATGAATGCATCAAATATAAACATACCCTCATGGGATCACAAGCCACATGGGCATACAAGGGTTAAAAGGGGATTAATAGGGTCTCACATCATTTATGAAAACTCATTTTTACTAAAAATCAAAATGGGACATCTCTTTAAAATAAAACATGATCGGGATGCTAAACCATTTCATCATTTACAAAAGTTGTCTCAATCCAATCTTTATAATAATTCTATCAAAACACTTTTGAAACCCAATAGGAAATCACTATTCCATTTTTAAATCATTTTTGAAAACATTCAAATCCACAATAACTTTCAAAATATAATCCATATGGGATAACAATCCTTTTTGAAATCAACTAAATAAATTTTAAATCTCAAAATATTTGAACACATCAAGCCTTTGATATAAAAATATACCAAGGTTATAAAAAGGTTTCAAATTTTACACAAGGGTTAACACACCCCTTTAAAAACCAAAAAACCCATTTCAATGTTTTTAAACTCTTCTAAACATAGAAAAAATGGATTTAAATCCACTTTAATTTAAGAAAATTTTTAAAACATCAATCCAATACTCACCATTGATTTTAAAATAGAAAATATTTTTAAAATCCATGAAGGAATTTTCACAAACACTTGGAATGAAATCCATTTCCATGCCAAGGGATAAAATAATTTGGGAAAATAATATTTTTCCCTCACAAACACTCACATCAAAATAAAATAAAAAGAAAACAATTCTAAAACAACATCCATATAATGACATGTAATATAAAGTGAAAACAAATAAACATGTACCTAGGTTCAATGATGAACATGATGGATGTTTTAATCTATGATGGAGAACACACCCCAAGCCAAGATATACCGTCTAAAACCCCTACATAAGAAAATCACTAGGATTAAAACCAATTCCCACCCTAAAACAGGTCAAAAAAGAAGATAAGATTCACAGGAGGGAAGAAAATCAATGGATAAAGAGATAATAAAGGAGAGTAAGGGGTTCAAAAGGACTTTCCATGGAAAAACCACTTTAATACAATGTATAAATCACCAAATATAATGTAAATAAAGAGGGGACACCCAAAGGGGGTGCACCTAATCTATTCAAGTGATATGTGGAGAAAATATGGGGTTAGATACATAAAAATAAAGAGGGGGAAAGTGGTAATTCACTTTTTAATGAATCTGGGTAGGCCATATGGTTTGGCCACACTGTTTTAAAAACAATGCACCAACAATGCACAAGGAAATTCCTAGAAAAACACCAACATACATGGTTTCCATTTGGTGCCATAAGGTGGGACAAACCATTCCCTAACCATGATAAATGAAACTAAAAAAATAGTACAGGGAGTTCAAAACCTTCTCTATCTGGTTTTCCAACCCTTGCGCAAGCCATGTGCTTCAACCTAGACCCTCCCAAGGTCCAACATAGTTTCTCATAGGATCCCCAATGTTTGAAATTATCCTTTAACCACCCATGGTGAAAAACCATGTGAATAAAAAATGAACTATAAAACCATATGAGAAAGGTTAGACACATGGTTTCCCCTAAATAGTGTCTATAAATTGTTTATAGGTAGAAAAACATTAAATTTCCAAGTCTTAGGGTGAAACTCCATAGAAACTTAAAACAAAACATTGAGCTCATAAAATCACATGAAATGAGATCTATAGAGACATGGGGATGTCATAATTCTCCCCACCATGGAACTAACTGCCCATAGAAATTCTTAGGTCCAAGTAGAGGTCAAAATGGAATGAACTCTAAACAAATATTAAGAATAATGAGAAATACTAAAATAACTAAGTGAATACTCAAGAAAAAATGTTCAACAATAGATCCAAGAGAAACTAAAAAGAGATGAAGATTGATTATCACTCTCCTCAGCATTTATAATTATGATAAAATAGTGGAACAACCAAAAACATATTTCCCCAAAACAAGAGAACATCATTGAATAACCAAGTTCCTGAAATATCCAAAGGAAATTTACCAAACTCCAATAATCAATGACAAACACAATCAATCAGTTCAAAACCAATAAGAGATCAATATTCCAAGAACCTCCCAAAATAATAGAAAAACCAAATCACTAATTCATGATATCCAAAAAAGGAACTCAATAATGGAAGACATTCCTTATTAAGAAATGACACAACTCTAACATATAGTTCCTATCTAGAACACGAGGTTGTTTAGATTCAAATTAATTCTAATACTGTCCCATAGTGATTTTGATGAAAATACAACAAACCTGGTGGTATCCACGGTCCAACCATAAATAAAACTACACCCCCAAGTACACATGTATGCACTATGGGGTCTCTAGATGTACAAAATGAAAAACCCACCCATGGCCAAAAACATACAAGGGAAGCAACGCAAATCAATTAACAAGGAATGTATTATTCCTAAAGATACACTTCTCCCAATGGTAAACCAAATAGAACCCAAGAAAAGACTGAGACAAGGCTTCCTTATACCAAAATTACTCTAAACTCAATTAGAATAAAACCCAAAATGATTTTTCATCTAAAAGAGACATAACAAAACACCATAAGTTTTTACTAAACGATAACCACTTATCCATCAGACCTAAATGTCTACAAGACTTTCCAAGGAAATAAACATCCCAAAATAATGATCACAGAAGAGACACTAAGAGAAAATGAAACTCACTAGCCAACCGTCATACTAAATCTCATTGTTTTAAACCACTAGACTAAAAAATATCTCAAGGAGTCATGAGAGGAATGCTTCCCATAAGAAATTCAAGGTATACTACTTAGAAGGAAGACAACACATCCACTCCAATTGGAGCTTGAGAAGTGTTAAATGGATGGAGGAATATCCTCTAAGAAAAACACTTTACTTTCACACTAAACCTTTCTAGGAGGATAACATCAAACCAAATGATACAAATACCCTCACATGATAATATCCCTAAAATTACACCAAGATATTCCAAAAAACACAAGGAACAAAAAAAACACATCCTTATTTAAAAAATCAAGGCTTTCCCAAAACCCCCTTTTGAAAACCAAGACACCATTAAAATTGGTCCTTCTTTCATTCCAAACAATACAAAAACCATTTTAAAATTTCAACCCCAAGTCTTAACTCAACATGTTTAGTTTAAAACATTTCCAAAATCAAATCTAAAACAAAAACCATATGGGTTTTATAATAAAACAAAAACATTTCATTTGAAATTGTTTTCAAACCACTTACCCTTTTGAAATAAACTCACTAAGAGAAAAATACCAATTTCAAAATCATCAGGTTCAATTTAAATAGGAAACCCATATTTTAAAACATAATGTGCACTTTATTAGAAAAATCAATCACATTTAAAACATTTTCTAGGATTCAAAATTAAATTAACCAATTAAAAAAATTAAGAAACCAATCTCACTTTATAAATAATACCTAAGGCCTTATTTTAAATCAAAAATATTATTATTATTAAATCCATTTTTGACACACACAAATGAATTTCACATCACATGAAAACTTCATAAACATAGGCATAACACAAGCCTAAAACAATACTAAATCCAAAGATGCCAACATATCACAAGACCAACCTTGAATCTTTTCCCATTTCCTTAACACTCTTAGAAATAGAAGGGTCAATAGGTCTAAGTAGAAAAATCACCCAGGATATGGAACCATGCTTGACTTGGACACATGGTTGATTGACACATGCCAATCATTAAATGGTTCCTGGAGCATGTCCAAAATCAAGAATTTGGTTGTCATGTGGTTTGTCAATTCTTATGAACCAACTTCGCATCTTGAATCCCTTCTTCATCACTATCCCAAAATATCACATATGACCACCATAGAAAATCAACACATACTGATGAGGATCAAAACACAACTTCCATAAGCATCAAACTATAACCCTTCCATCAAATAAAAAACCAAAATCAAAGAAAAAATCCCAACTGCCCATGGAAACTCGAGTCTCAGTATGATAAATTGCACTTGACACACTCCCCACACCTACCTATTAAGTCTCAATAACCTTATCTACAAAATACTAACACCCCAAATAACAAGAGTGTATTCTAAAACCTAGGTCCTATTGAGAACCTTGGATATAATAACACTTGATAACAAACTGGCCCAGGGTACCATCTAATCTAGATCACAAACCAGTCCTCCACATAGCCCGAATGTAATTCCCTATCCCTATGAGCTGGAAACTAGTGCCTGTGCATCACATGATGAACCTTTTCAATAGTTCCACTCTCATTCCATAAAATAAATAAGCATCATAAATAAAAGCAATAAACATGAAACTGGAGAAAACATTACTCTATACTGAAATAGGATACACCTACTATATAAATAAAAGAGAACAATTAAAATAGATACAAATAAGATAAATCATAAATAAAACGACCCAAATGACCTAAACAACTCAATTGAATTAAAATCCCTAGAATAGCTCTATCAATCCACCACGTGACATATGGTCACCATCCAACCACACATCCCACCCAGAAGGCCCAAAATAGGTGAATCAAACAAGAATGAACCTAAAATAATAAAATATAGGCATGAGAAAAATACTAGTAGTTCACCACAATACAATAAATACAATAAGTCACTTTAATATTACATCCTAAAAATTCTAGTTTTAATTATAATATAAAACCAAACATTTTATATAAAGTTTTACTAAATAAGTAACAACACATAAAAAGTGTGTTAAAACTATTTTTCTAGGATTTTCATTAAATAAAAACAATCACCTGGAAAATGTTTTCCCCAAACAATAACTATTGTCCAAATCACTATTTTACATTACCACTTTAAAACCATTTCATAAACACTATTTTTTTTAATACTAAATTCCAACTCAAAGTGTTTCCAAATTTTCACACGGTTTTATAAAACATGTTTGAAAATAAACCATTTTTATAAAGCTAGGAACAAAGTCCTAGAACCCCATTTTCAAAACTCACATGCTCAAAGTTCAAAAAATAAACCAAATAAACTTTTTTAACAGGTTGGGGCCGAAGCCTCAATTTATTATTTAAAGAAAATACCTCTTTAGTGTGGGTATAGGGAGACCCATTACATAGCCCGAAGGCCCAAGGCCAAGTGGCCTGAAACAAGGCTTGAAAGCCTATTTTGGCCTAAAGGACCCCTCGGTGAACAGTACTACTATAGTACCTGCGCTACTACAGTACCACCGCTACTTCAGTGCCTCCACCATTATAGTGCTACCACTGCTATAGTTCTGCCACTGCTACAGTACTGCTATAGTCCCCTGGAATAATGTCCCTACCCGGATTTGATCCCGGGTCATTTATATGCAAAGAAGAAGCCTGTACCACTTGGGTACAAGCTCATTGGCATAAACTAAATAAACTTGTTTAGTTAAAACACTTCAAAAACACTTTGGAAATTAACTTTTCACATTTTAAATAACACCTTTGAAAACCATCACAAAAAACAGTTTAAAATAACTTTAAAATAACACATTCTTTCCCCCTTACTTGAAAACCTTTAATAATTATTTTTCAATCATTTGAAAATCAAAGAACATAAAGAATAAGGAAAGCACAAAGTCTAGAACCACTGTGTGTAGAAATATAATAAGGAGAAATAAATAACACGTACATATGTTCTAAACAATAAAATGAACTGCAGGGGATACAATTGATACACAATAATAATCCCCTAAAAGGATCTAAAAGATCTTAGTGTCATGAGAATCATCCTAAAAATCTAGTAATGAAGGACTTGAACTGGCGATAAGGAACCTAGGCCAAGAATCACTACGGAAAAAAAGGCATTTAGCGGTGGTTTAAACCGCCGCTAAATCGTGCGTCGGGAAACTATTCGCGGCGGTTTTCAAAACCGTCGCAGAATGTTTCGCGGCGGTTTTTTTATTTTTTTATTTTTTTTATTTTTATATATTTATTTATATATTTATATATATATTTATTCTTCGTATTTATTTATATATTTATTTCGTATTTATTTTATTTATTTATTTTTCGTATTTATTTATTTTATTTATTTATTTTTCGTATTTATTTATTTATTTATTTATTTTTCGTATTTATTTATTTATTTATTTATTTTTCGTATTTATTTATTTTATTTATTTTATTTCGTATTTATTTTATTTATTTAATTTCGTATTTATTATTATTTTTATTTCATATTTATTTTTTATTTATTTTATTTCGTATTTATTTATTTACTTTATTTATCCATGCATGCACATCCCATGCACATGCACATGCACATGCATGCCCATGCAATATAAAGAAATTTTGCGTTTCGTGAGATTTGAACCCCTAACCTCTTGCATATTTTCCAAAGACTTTACCACTCCAGCAAGCTCGCCATGTGGTTAATAAACAGAATTTAATATACTTATATATATTAATTGAAAAAACAAATAATACATAAATAATAGATATAAACTCGATAATAATAAATAATAAATAATAAATAATAAATAATAAATAATAAATAATAAATAATAAATAATAAATAATAAATAAGGAATAATAAATAATAAATAATAAATAATAAATAATAAATAATAAATAAATATAAATAAAAAATAAAAATTAAATATAAATAAATAATAAATAATAAATAATAAATAAGAAATAAGAAATAAGAAATAAGAAATAATAAATAAGAAATAAGAAATAAGAAATAAGAAATAAGAAATAAGAAATAAGAAATAAGAAATAAGAAATAAGAAATAATAAATAAGAAATAATAAATAATAAATAATAAATAATAAATAATAAATAATAAATACATAATAGATATAAATAATAAATAATAAATAATAAATAATAAATAATAAATATAAATAATAAATTATAAATAATAAATAAATATAAATAATAAATAATAAATAATAAATAATAAATAATAAATAATAAATAATAAATAATAAATAATAAAAATAAATAATAAATAATAAATAATAAATAATAAATAATAAATAATAAATACATAATAGATATAAATAATAAATAATAAATAATAAATAATAAATAATAAATAATAAATAATAAATAATAAATAATAAATAATCAATAATCAATAATCAATAATCAATAATCAATAATCAATAATGAATAATAAATATTAAATAATAAATAATAAATAATAAATAATAAATAATAAATATTAAATAAATAAATATAATATAAATAAAAAATAAAAAATAAAAAATAAAAAATAAAAATAAAAATAAATAATAAAGAATAACGAATAAATATTAAATAAATATAAATAATAAATAATAAATAAATATAAATAATAAATAATAAATAAATATAAATAATAAATAATAAATAAATATAAATAATAAATAATAAATAATAAATAATAAATAAATCTAAATAATAAATAAATAAAAATAATAAATAATAAATAATAAATAATAACTAATAAATAAATATAAATAATAAATAATAAATAAAAAATAAAAAATAAAAAATAAATATAAATAATAAATAATAAATAATAAATAATAAATAATAAATAATAAATAATAAATAATAAATAATAAATAATAAATAATAAATAATAAATACATAATAGATATAAATAATAAATAATAAATAATAAATAATAGATATAAATAATAAATAATAAATAATAAATAATAAATAATAAATAATAAATAATAAATAATAAATAATAAATAATGAATAATAAATATTAAATATTAAATAATAAATAATAAATAATAAATAATAAATAAATAAATATAAATAATAAATAATAAATAATAAATAATAAATAATAAATAATAAATAATAAATAATAAATAATAAATAATAAATAAATAATAAATAAATATAAATAATAAATAATAAATAAATATAAATAATAAATAAATATAAATAATAAATAATAAATAATAAATAATAAATAATAACTAATAAATAATAACTAATAAATAAATATAAATAATAAATAAAAAATAAAAAATAAAAAATAAAAAATAGATATAAATAATAAATAATAAATAATAAATAATAAATAATAAATAATAAATAATAAATAAATATAAATAATAAATAATAAATAAATATAAATAATAAATAATAAATAAATATAAATAATAAATAATAAATAAATATAAATAATAAATAATAAATAAATAATAAATAATAAATAATAAATAATAAATAATAAATAATAGATATAAATAATAAATAATAAATAATAAATAATCAATAATGAATAATAAATATTAAATAATAAATAATAAATAATAAATAATAAATAATAAATAATAAATAATAAATAAATAAATATAAATAATAAATAATAAATAAAAAATTAAAAATAATAAATAAATATAAATAATAAATAATAAATAATAGATAATAAATAAATATAAATAATAAATAAATATAAATAATAAATAATAAATAAATATAAATAATAAATAATAAATAAATATAAATAATAAATAATAAATAATAAATAATAAATAAATATAAATAATAAATAATAAATAAATAAATATAAATAATAAATAATAAATAATAAATAATAAATAATAAATAAATATAAATAATAAATAATAAATAAATATAAATAATAAATAAAAAATAAAAAATAAAAAATAAAAATAAATAATAAATAAATATAAATAATAAATAATAAATAATAAGTAATAAATAATAACTAACAAATAAATATAAATAATAAATAATAAATAACAAATAAACATAAATAATTAATAAATATAAATAATAAATAATAAATAATAAATAATAAATAATAAATAATAAATAATAAATAATAAATAATAAATAATAAATAACCAGTTACAAATAATAGATAATAGATAAATTAAAGTATATTATAAATAATAAATAATAAATAATAAAGGAAACACATGAAAAAGTATGAAAAGACATGATAAGGGATTAAAAATCATGAAAACGCATGAAAAAGTATGAAAAAGCATATGAAGAATGAGGCATTAGAAAGAATGAGAACACATGAAAACTCGTGACAACTCTGGAAAACTTCTTAATAATTCAACATAATCATCATAATAACCCACAAAAAACCATTGATAAAGATAACAAGTCATGGAAACCCAAATAAACAGTAATAAATGGAGCAACCGTTAAAACCCGTCAAAACGGTCATAAAGAGACAAAAACATTGGACTCACATTAACGGAGATAACTTATGATCCGAGAGTCCGTTTTAGATCCGCGACCTATCAAATCAAATATACTGAAACGATCTTCGACCTGAAAGGTGAAAGAGTCTGAATGGACAGGCGGATCGGAAGTTACGACCATTTAAAAAAAAGCTGACAGGGAACGGGTGCTAGAAACGAGGCATTGAAAAACATAACAAACCTGATACCCACTAAAAAGACCATAACATATGATCTAGGAGTGCATGTGGGCGCTGCGACCAGTCAAACTGAAGCTCATGGAACGAGCTATGATCTGGAAGGTGGAGGAGGCCGAACTGACACGCGGATCGAAAGTTAGGTCCGTTTGAAGACAAGTTCGACAGGACACCAGTGACGGAAACAGGGTTTTGGAGGCCTTCAGAGGGGGTTTTGGGGTTGAAAAACACGATATAAGCTTGCTTGTGTCAATTTGGTGCGTAGCTCTCTTCGCTGGCTTCAATTCAATATGTGGTAGAGCCCAAACGGACACCCGGAGCGAAAGTTATGGCCGTTTGAAGTTGGAGAACTTTTTTCAACTTTCTTATAACTCTAATATCTTCCACAACTTAGACCGTCTCATGGTTTTGATTATATGTGCCTCTATATCTCTTCATGAGCTTCCATTTGACTGGTCGTGGTGCTTCAACGGACGCCCGGATCAAAAGTTATGGTCGTTTTAGTGATTTCGGGGTTTCTCATGTTTTTTTTTATTTTTTCATTTCATTTCGCGGCGGTTTTTTAAAAAACTTCCACTAATCCTCGAATAAAATAAAAAAAATAAAAAAAAATAATTCTTTTTTTCCGTTTAGCGGCGGTTTTTAAAACCGCCGCGAAATGGCGGCCTGAAACGCGTTTTGCTGCGGTTTTAAAAACCACCGCGAAAAAACCGCCGCTAAACAGCAGTTTTCTTGTAGTGAATACTAAACCTGTCTAAATCCTTATCGAACTACCCAAAGATAATGTACCTGGAATGCCGCCGTCCATGGGATTAAGGATGGTGTTGTCCCTAGAATGCCTTCACCCATAATATCAATACTTGTTTTGTAATTGGAATGCCTTTTTACATGGTATCAATGAGGATAATTTCTCTAGGACACCTTTTCCCACAAGATAATATAAAAAGAAAATACTAGCATATGGGCCAACCACACCTTCCAATCTAACCATCTCAAAGTAGTTAGGAAACATTCACTAGTAAACCCACTATCTCTATTGGGGTTTTCCCTCACATAGTTTACCTACTACATCTCTAATACTCCCATGATGATTCAAAATGGAGGTGAGTAGAATTAAATATTCCATAACTCAAGGATAAAACATTTGAAAATAACTCATGAATCACCTCCCACCCTCAGAATAAGATTCCCCATATACATCAAATGTAAAAAACATATAAGAATGAATCAAAAATAAATATCCCCTTAGGGGATCACAAACCACATGGAAATATTTAGTTCAAAATGGGGCTTAATAAGGCCTCACATCATTTATAAAAAAATCATTTTTCATAAAACTCCAAACATACCATCTCTTTAAAACAAAACATGCTTGGGATGCCAATACATTTAATCATTTACAAAATACATATCAATATTCTCTTTAGTCTAATTATATCAAAAAACTTTTGAAACTCAATAGGAGATCACTCTTCTCTTTTTAAATTACTTTTGAAAATATTCAAATCCATATAGAGTTTCATAATATAATACACATGGGATAACAAAACCTTTTGAAATCAACCAACTCATTTGAAAATATCAAAAACATTAAACACCTAAAACCTTTGATATAAAAATATAACAAGGTTATAAAAAGGTTTGAAATATAAAATAATGGTTAAAACACCCTTTTTAAATACCAAACATCCCATGTCAATGTTTTTAAACACTTTCAAAAGACCCAAAAAATTGGTTTGAAAACCATTTTAATTCAAGAACTCTTTTTAAAACATCAAGATGGTGTTGTCCAACACTTTTAAATACAAAATAATTCTTAAAATCCATTAACGATTTTTTATAAACACTTAGCATAAAATCCCATTCCATGACAAGGTATAAAATCATATAGGAAAATGATATTTCCCTTCATGGAAACTCATATAGGCACAAAATTAATAAGGAAAAAATTATAAAACCAAAATCATATAAAGGAATGTAATATAAAATTACAATAAATAAACACCCACATTAGTTCAGTAGTGATTATAACAGAAGTTTTCAACTATGATGGAGAATACACCCCCAAGCCAAGATGTTCCCTCTACAACTATTAAATGAGAAAATCCCAATGATTTTAACCAATTACCACCCTAAAATTTTCCCATAAAGAAAATAGGTTTTATATGATGGAAAGAAATCAATGGAGAAAGAGAGAATAAAGGGGAGTAAGGGGTTTAAAAGGACTTACCCTAGATATAACAACTTTATTATAAGGTAGAAACCACCAAAAATTAAGTTAAGGAGTAGACACCCAAAGGGGGTGTGCCTGGTCTGTTTGAGTGAGAGGGAGAGGGAATAGTGGGTTGGAGGCTTAAAAACAAAGATGGGGTAAAATGGAAATTCAAATTTTAATGAATATGTGTATGTTGTGTGGTTTGGCCATATGGTTTTAGAAACTATGCACCAATCATTCTTAGAGAACTCCCTATCTGAACCCCATCCTGCACGGTTTTTCCTGGGCGCCATTTGATTGGAAAAACCATGCTCCAACTGGGCCAAATAACACTAAAAACTATAGAGATAATTATCATGCTTTACCGAATAGTTTTCCAAACTGTATGAAAGTAGTGCGCTTCAACATAGAATCACCCTAGGCCTCACAAAATTTTTCTATAGATCCATATGGTTTAGAATTAATCGTGTTCAACCCATGCTAAAAAACCATGCAAAAAATAAAATGAATTGGAAAACTAACTGAGAAGGGGTAGGCACACCGTTTCCCCTAAACAGTGTGTATAGTCTGTGTACAACCAGAAAAACACAAAATTTACAAGTTTTGGGTCAAAAGCTAAGGAAACTTAAAATGACCCTAATCTCATAAAGCCACACAAAATGACATCTACAATGACACTGTGGGTGTTTCAAACTTAGGTTTCCCTAACTTAAGACCCATTAGTGAATGAGTTTTCACAAACCTATAACCAATAAGTGAATCGGGTTTCACAAACCTATGACTCATTAGTATTTTATGAGATATATAATCTTAACTAATTAATTAGAGAGTGATATAGGACCCCACCCATTATCATCCATACATTTGTGTTCCATATGTGTAGTGAAAGAGGAACGTATGAGGAGAAATCCATTCAATAACTCGATGAACACAATGATTACATCATACATTGACTAGACTCATATCAAACCACTAAATATATTTCCTTCCAATAATCTTAGCCTATTTAGTGGAAAGATGAAAACACCACCGAACAGACACTAGTGGAACCACCAAACAAAGGTTCGTCTGATAATCACCTTCTCTCAAGTCTATGCATTGGAACTTGTATGATATCCCACCTCATCAACTCAAAAACTTGATGAACATAAATCACATAAATAACATAAAAGAAACAAAAAATAGGATTAAATGGTTTATAAAAGTGTCTTACATTTATTGGATAACACTACAAACATTTTCATTAAGGAGATACAAGTGAATATAAAACTCATCAGTCACTTCCTCTACACTTTACAAAGTATCTAAAAAATAAATTCAGGAACTTTTATCAATTCAAAAGGAAAATAGAAACACACCAACTAGGCTACCATCTCTATTTGAAGTGATATTTTTCTGGTAAACCATCGCACCACCTTCTAAGAAATATCGTCAACCTACTATTGACCAAGGGAAACTACTGATACATTGTTAAACCTTTCGATGAATTTTATAAAGTTATTATCCATACTTAGCCCAATTATTGAGTTTCCACCATGGTGGGAACCATCTATAGTAACTCCATATGATGGACTCTATCCATCTAAAGGCTCTCAACTACCTAGTGGGATTCCTCCATTCAGTAATTTGTGTCTGATTATATCCACCTGATTTTTTTTATGATGGAACTGAAGAATATTCAAAAAACTAAAAAATATACCACTTGAAGATTAATTCATAATTTAATACTTATTTTTTACATCCACCTGATTTATTCCCTTGTTTTATGCATTCAATTTTATCTTCTCCATCTGCTCAAACAAGTTCAACTAAGGCACAATTTTACCTAAAACTTTCATAGAAAATCACCCTTGTAAACATATTAGCATGATTATTATTTACAATAATATTCTAAAACTCAAGAAATTTATGTTCTATCAAAAAATAAATAAATTGATATTTTTAAATCAATGTGTTTCATTCTTGCATAAAATACTGGATTATAGGAAAGATTGATGACACTCTAATTATCACATAATAACTTTCCTCTATATGATCCTTCTACAATTTCCTTCAACAAGTGCATTGACCATAGAAACTCTTTCCCTGATTTAGTATTAACAATTTACTTTGATTCCATTATCGATAAATTATAAACTAGATATAGCCAAGACATCTAGATGAATTCTGTTTTACCAAAAGTAAATAAAAACTAGTTGTATTTATCCAAGAATCCATGTCTCTAGAAAAATATACATCTAAAAATCCATTCAACTGATCATCATCTTTGAAACATAAAGCACCATATTTTAATTATTTTAAGCATCAAATGATCTATTTCATATCCTCATATTTTTTATTTTTGGGATTTTACATGAATCATATAACAAATCCTACTACAAAATCAATGTCTGGTTATGTGCATACCAATGCATACATCAAACTTCCTACAACTTAAAAAAAAATTACCTTTCCCATGTTATAAACCTCTCTATTCATTGTTGGTAAATGTGATTTATAATTTTTAAATAGTCTGAAAAGGTGGGTTGAGAAAGGTTTACAACCAATCATTCTTTATTTCTTAATGAACTTCCTGATGTATTCCTTTAGGGATAAAACCATAGATCTTGTTTTTCTATCCCTCTCGATTCTCACCCCTAATATTTTCTCAGATTTTCCAAGGTTATTCATCTCAAAACTCTTGGAAAACTTCCTCTTTAATTACAAAATATAATGAAACTTTGAACATACAATCAAAATATCATAAATATACAACAATAGTGTGATATATGTTCTATCAATACACTACTTCTAGTAATAAAAATGATTCGATTAACATATACTAAAACTTTCATCAAGCATAAATTTTTTGAACATCTAATTCCACTGTTGTGGATAGTTCATCAGGCCATAAAGGATTCATTTCAATATAGAAACAATATTATATTTCTAATGAACTTTCACTACTACTAAACCGGAATTTAACAGCACTGGTATTTATCATTGCTAGAAAAAGGTACTGATAAATGGAATCTTTATCAGCTCTAAAGAAAGCACTGATAAATTTAACCCTTTATCAATGCTTTTTAGCACTGATAAAGGGTTCCTTTTATTAGTGCTAAAAAACCATAGATAAAAGTGTCCTGATCTAATTAAAAAAAACCTAACCTATTAATAAGCCATCGTGATATCAAAATCTTTCCACAAAACCCACCCATTATTGGTACTCCTCCCCGGTGAATCAAAAATTAAATCACACAAACCCACTGCCTCCAGTTTCTTGAACATTTTCCAATATTTGGTGTTCGGTTTTAGTTAGGGATTCCAAAAAAACATCAAGATTTGGATCTGAGGGTCTCATATTTTCTTCAACCAAGCGAGGTAGTCATGTGTTTTCATTTATAGGTTTTGATTTTCTTTCTATATTTGTGCTTTAGTTGTTGTATATTGTTTTAATTTTGTTTACGATCAATTATTTTCTTGACTACTATTTTGGATATCCTGTTTTAGTCTTTTTAAATTGTTGTTTTGAATCAATTTGTTTCACTGTCTACATATATACCCTATCTTTCTCCACAAGCTTAATTTTTTTTTTCTATTTTGAAATCTTAGAGAATCACCTCTGGTCCGTAGATAAACCAATTAAATAAATATTTATTCCACTATATAAATAGTGGTTATTTTTGATATAAAAGCCACAAACTAATGAGAAAATTGATTTTGAAAACCAATTCTAAGTCTGATGATGGTGAGAGGTAGAAACAAAAGTTGATTTTATGCAATTCGTGTAAGGAAATTTATTTATTTAAATTCTATTTTAATATTCTCGTGTAAGGTATTTTCCCTAAAATTTATTTCCTCATAATTTTGTTGTTTTATTTTAGGTTAAATCTTTGTAAGGATGATACCATATTTATATATTTCCAATTTATCTTTATTTTCAAAATTAGTATTGGGCTGTATTTATTTTACTATGTTGTGATATTATGTTGTAATGGTTACATATATTGCTCATAATTGTGTTTATTTATTTATTTATGACAACTTATTTATGGACCTTCCTAAAATCTCAAGGATGGGTTAATGCATATTAGATGGCCTCCCTAGAATCCTTAGGGTTCTACATCATTTGTTCTAAAAAATAGAATAGAAGTTATCAAATTATATATATTAAAAATCATTTTTTGGTATTAATCATTTTAGATATATATATATATATATATATATATATTAGGTATATATATAAATTTAATTAATAGTAATATAATTTATACTTAAATAACCAATAACATATTGTAAACTCATGTTACTTTCAAAATAATAAAATTAGGTAACTATATATACATTTTTTTGAAATAATAAAACTTTACCAAATTTAAATAATTATATTTTATAAAAAATTACCAAGAATAATAAATTTTTACATTTAATATAATTTAAAAATTATTAATAAAATTATTTTTTTAGTTTCATTAGAAAAAATAGTATTATATATATATCGAATAATATATTGTAAATTTAAATAAATTAAAATATGATAAATAATATACATATATATATATATATAATTATATTCAAATAAAGTTACTAATATAATACACACACACACACACACACATATATATATAACATATATATATAATATTTATGTAGATTCACTTTTTTTATCTATGTATTCAATGAGAAGTGACTTCCATTTTATAGTTTTTGATGATGGAAGGCGTATACCTCATTTAGGTTTATTGCCTATCGAGATAAGTGTGAATAAAGTACACACCTCCATAGACATTTTTCCAATCATATAAAACCCTATCATTTTTAATAAAATAAAATTTATTAAAAAATCCAGGTTTTATTGAAAAAAAATTATAAAAAAATCCTCAACCAATTATTTTATTAAAGTTTAATTCCGATCCTTATGGATAAATTTGAGGATAAAAATGAAAATAATTAATCATTAACTCTACCTCCACATAAAATCAAATAAATTAATTTCAATAACATATAATCATCAGTTGAAATTACACTATAGAAACCAAAGACCCTTGGGCCGCATAGCACTACAGTTGAGTATTCTGATTCTTCCATCCCCACCCTCTTCATTTCATTCATTCCCTTCACTATATCGTTTTTAGGTTTGTATGAAGATTTTCTCTAGAATTATTTGGTGATAATGGAAGCATCGAGTTAATTACCAGTTCCAATGGTCTAATTATAAAAAATGGGAGGCATTTCCCCTTTTAGAGAACACAATGAAGTACAATTGTCATCCTCATCAGCTGCATCTCCCGAATAGTTATTGTTGCATTTTGTTTCCTTGAGACTCTTCCCCCATCTCTTTTATGTTGCTTATAATATTCTGAGCATTAGTAATCCCATGGATGACTACTACTTAGATTATTTCAAGAAACATAGGTTCATGTCCACAAGAGATGGAGGATGTGTGTCAAACTAAAAAATGAAATGATAAATGTTTGGGAGATGAGCTTGTGAGGATGATAGTTGTCTATAACTTTAAACTTTTAATGAATTCAGAGGATAACACTGACCATAGTAGAGAAATTTTCCGCATCCTCATCACTCATTTATTAATTTTTTGGTGAGATCTATTTGCATTTTTATCACCATTCTTGCTTTACCATCAACATATCCCTGTGGTCAACAATTTTTTCACAATAAAATATTTATCCATAGAATTAATGTATAGTTTTATATTTATGTTTAATTTATTTCTTTTCAGTATTACTCATATAATAATTGTTTTCTTATACAAATGGATTCTTTTGTTCGAGTCTGCAACTAAGATAATGACAATAAGGTAATGCATCAAGAATGCATACAACCATCAGGAAAAGATTAATTCCTACTAGTTATTTAATTAATTTTGACACAATTTTATCCACTATTTTTATGTTAATTTCATTATAGTTTTTATCTTATACTTGTTTAGTTTTTTTCATAGATCTTTTGAGAAGTCTTATTTTTCTTTCAACTATCTATAACAAGCCACAAAAGAGATAAAATGGTTCGTTCTACCAATGTTTCCATGATTTCAATTTTCATCATTTTTTTTCAAACTTCCAAAATTTCATATTCATTTGATGTTCTTAGCTAAAATATCTTTTTCATTGTTAAAAGCCTCTTCTCTTTTGACTTTTAACAACAAGAAAGTTTTTTCCACTAAGAACATCGAGTCAATATGTAGTATTGGAAGTATGAAATAGAAAGATAATGGAAGAATGGTAACATTTAAAATTAGGATTTTTTGAGATTTTGGGACATGTAGGAATCAACCACACATCAATACAACACACGGTGTGACTGGTATGACTCTAAGTGCTTATTTTTATTTAAAATTGACATTAATTTTAGTAAAAAGTATAACTGACATAATCAAAACTAAAAAAACATATTATTATTGTTTTTATACTTTAGGTAAATTATCCATAAGTAACTTTAGATGTATAGGAATCAACCTCACCTTAATTAGATGCATGGTGTTACCGCTATGACTCAATGTGCCTGTTATCATTTTAAAATTGACTGTTTAGTTAAAAAAATGTCACTCATTGAAAAAAAATTAAAAATGCTTGGATTTTATTGATAATTTATTAAATAGATTCATAAGTCCTTCGTGACATGTAAGAATTAGTCTCAAGTCAAAATTATACCTAATGTGATCAGTATAGGTCAAAGTGCATGTTTCTAGTTTAAAATGACATTTTAGTAAAAAAAATGACATACTCAAAACCAAGAAAACACATTCAGATTGTTTTGATAATTTAGTTAAATGATTAATAAGTCATTTGATATGTATAGGAATCAACAATACCTAAATCCGATCCACGGTGTGACGGGTATGAATCCAAGTTCATCTTTATTTAAAAATGAAATCAATTTTAATAAAAAGGACAACTGACCTTATAAAAACTGAGAAAAAAAATTTATATTGTTTTTATATTTTACGTAAATGATCCATAAATAATTTTTGATGTGCAGGAATCAGGTTCACCTCAATATATTACATGATGTTCCTGGTATGACTCAATGAGTCCGTTATCAGTTTAAAATCAACATTTTAGTTCAAAAAATGTCACTCACTAAAAATCGAGCAAACATGCTAGGATTTTATTGATTGTTAAGAAAATTTATTCATAAGTCATTTATGATATGTATAAATTAGTATCATATAAAACTGATACATTATGTGATTGGTATGAGTCAGAGTGCATGTTTCTAGTTTAAAATGTCATTTTTGTAAAAAAGACAAGTGACACACTCAAAACTGAGTAAATGCGTTCAGATTGTTTTGATAATTTATGAAAACAATACATAAGACATTTGAGATGTGGAATAATTAGACTCACCTCAATCCAATGCATGGTGTGACCGATAGAACTCAAAGTATGTCTTTTTATTTAAAATTGACATCAAATTTATTAAAAAGGACAACTCACCTACTCAAAACCGATGAAACACATTCAGATTATTTTGATACTTTAGGAAAATGATCCATAAGTAATTTGTGAACTTTTAGAATCATCCTAACCTCAATATGATACATGATGTGTCCATTATGACTCAATGTGTCTGTTATCAGTTTAAAATCAAAATTTTATTTTTAAAAGTGTCACTCACTGAAAACCAAGCAAACATGCTCTGATTGTTTTTATAATTTAGGAAAATGATTCATAAGTAATTCGTGACATGTGGGAATTGGTATCACATTAAACCGAAACACTACATGATTGGTATGATTCAAAGTGCATGTTTTTATTTTAAAATGATATTTTAGTAAAACATACAATGACATACTCAAAACTAAGTAAACACATTTGGATTGTTTTGATACTTTATGAAAAATATCCATAAGTCATTTGAGATATGTAAGAATCAGATGCACCTAAATTTGACACATGGTGTGACCAGTATGACTCCAAGTGGGTTTTTTCAATATATGAGAATCATTTTAGTTTAAAACACACATCCCATCATCAAAACTAAGAAAATGATCCTAGATTGTTTTCTATTAATTTAAATTATTTATTCATAATTTATTTTTCTGATTTTTTGGTGTTTTTGGTGTTTTGGTGTGCTGTTACAGCACACTGCACTGGTGGGGCGGTTTTCTATAGCAACACACTATAGTATGCCCCTTTATCAATGCTTTTAAAAGAACTGATAAAGGAATCATTTTTTAGCGCTTATAGAAGCACTGATAAAAATCTCATCTCACTTAAGTTGTCAGTGATTATCTAGTATTGATAAAGACCATTTTTAAAGATGTTAAAAGCCTATTTTTTGTAACATTCATAACCACTGTGTTGTGTTATATAAATTTCTTCCTTAAAATCCCCATGTAGAAAATATATCTTTACATGTATCTAATCCAAGAGTATATCATCATATGAAATGATACTAAAAAATGTTCGAATGCCCATGTGCTTCAACACTAGTGAGAAAATTTCAAAAAATCCAATCTCTTATTTTTACTAAAAAATCTTCATCATTAGTGTTTCTTTATATCACTTACTTTATTCATCTTTCTATTTAAAATGAAAAAACCATTTCTTTTCTAAAGATCATTTTACTTCCAATAGTCTAGAAAACTCCTACAAATTGATGAGATTTAAGGAATTCATTTCCTCCTAAATAGATGAATCCCATTGTTTCAATTCTATGGGATTGGATGGTTCTTCCAACAATTTTGGTTATACCATGTCTACTAGAATTAGAATGTTCATATCTTCCACAAACCTATGAATCAGTTTTCTGATATGAGTGGATATTCTTAGCATAACCTTTGGTTCATCTTATGGAACCTTTTAATCCGATAATCATCAATCTAAACATTATCCATCAAGTACATGTCTATATGAACATTATTGATCTGATAAATTTTCAATTGTAGCATCAAATTCTAAAGTTTCCCATGAAGCTTTCAAATGTGGATTCCGCCTGATAATATCCATCTGATTATCTTGAACCATAACTTTTTTTTCAAGTTTAAATTTTTCCACATAAGTTCTCCATTGAACACAA
Organism: Viscum album; assembly: GCA_963277665.1. Taxonomy (NCBI): domain Eukaryota; kingdom Viridiplantae; phylum Streptophyta; class Magnoliopsida; order Santalales; family Viscaceae; genus Viscum; species Viscum album. Next base: position 1,775,653,213 of record OY728152.1, read on the forward strand.
TATCTCTTCTTTAGATGATTTTTTTTCTTTTTATAATCCCACATATGATATCCAAAGTTCTCATCACTATATTAGATGATAAAGCACACCATAGATTTTATCTCTAACTTATCTCTATCTTTATCATCTATATGAACATACACGATACTTCCAAAAACATTGATATGCTTTACCTCTTGTATCATACCAGTATAATGTTATTCTAGAAGTTCTTATTGCATAGTAGAAGCCAAACTCCCATTCAAAAAATATTATTTTGTATTTATAGCTTCTTCCCAAATCCCCTTAGGAATTATAGAGTGAAGCCTCATACTCTGAGATTTATATTGTAAATTATGATTCATACATTCAATTACTCTTTTCTTTGTGGAGTTCCTAGGACATTATTCTTATGTATGATACCCTTCCTCTGGAAAAAGTTATGAATTTTTTTAGTGTACACACCACTATTTTTTTCCAAATACACTTCAAATTTTGTTCACACTCCATTTTATCCAAAAAATTCCACTAAATAAATGCCTAAAAACATCAGATTTATTCATCAAAAAGTAAACCTAAACTTTCTAAGTGTAATTTTCTATGAAGGTCACAAAGTATAGTGATACTCCTTTGGAGTGAATAGGGTCAGGTCCCCAAACATCAAAATTAACAAGTACCATTTTCATATTCCATAGCTTTCTACTATCCATGTTAAAGGAAACTCTCTTCTTATTCTCCATCATATAACTCTCAAAACATCCAATGTCCGTGTGATTGAGTTTAAGTATTCCATTTTCCGCTATAAATTTAAAATTATTTTCACTGAGTGGACTAAACCTATAGTTCCAAACTTATGGACCAGTCGATGGAGTGATTCCAATTTTTTATACTTCATCCTTGCATTTGGTCAAGTACAAGGTTCCATTATTCACTCCATGAGAAATCACCATGGACTCTATGGTTATTTTCAAAAATCCATCTAAAAAATTCATTCCAAAACCTACACTATAATGTTTCCTCATTGATATGAGGTTATTCTTGAGACTTAGAATTTGTCTAACATCTTTCAATCTCAAGATAGTTCCATTTTTAATTCTAATGTTAACAAATCCCTTACCAACTATTTCCAAATCTTCATCATTTTCTAGATGTAATTTTTAAAAAATTCTTAGTATATAATTTTCTATCCACTCTTTCTTATAATTTGAATGAAAATATTCACTCAAGTCAATAACCTAGGATTCTTTAAGAGTGTTCACACTTAGTAAAAAATAGGTGCCTCTTCCTCTTACACTAATAGAGTTATTCTTTTATGAAATTGAATCCCCCATATGATTCCTACAAAATTTATTGATATGTCCCTTATCCACATAGATAAAAATTTAGGAACCATACCATCCAATTTACCTAGACTTCTTCTCTAGGACTTATCATCTAAAGACTTTGTATTATTAATATCTTTCCGTTGAGGTGACCATATTTGTTTGGTAGTAGTAAGAGAACTTTCTAATGAATCTTGGACTTTAGTCCACCTCAAACCCTCATTCGAGATCTTTTTTGAATTTAATCAAACATAATATCTATCTTAGAGTTGGTCACTACTATCACTATGAAATACCTGATTTCTAGAAGTGAATATAAAATAACTAAAGATCATACTTCATCGGTTAAAGTTACCATTAGTGATTCGATCTTCCCTCAGATTGTATTGAAATCATTCACATGATTTACTACATGTCTTTCGATAATAACCTCAATATGAATAATCATTGTATCATGAAAACTTTATTGGGATTAATTTTCTTCTCATACATGTCATCCAACACTTTCATAACATTTGAAGTAGCTTTATTATCTTGAATGTTGAAAGAAACATTCCAATCAAGTGAAATACTTATCAAGGAAAAGGCCTTCCTATATGACCTATCCCATTACTTATTGTCTCTTTTTTAAGATACTCATAAGGAAAAGGAGAATATATATATTTTTGTATCTAAAGATAATATAGTTGAATAATGCAAAAGGAAATATTCATTCCATTGAACTTTTTGATATAGACCTTCCCTTCCTTTAAAGTCATTCTTCTGATAATATTAAAAACAACTGAAATAAACATTATTACTAGCTAAGGAGAGTAGAAACCTTAATTTTATGAGTGAAGTAGAATAATCCCTTTGATACCACTTGAAGGGAAAAAGACACATATGTGGAGCCTCCGTCCGATCACTAGATGAACAGAGCAAGCTCTGTCCACCAGATAGACTATTGTCAAACCACTGAATAGACATCCTTCCGATCATCTTATCCTATACTGAGGAAATATCCAGATACCAAAAAATAAGTATTAGTGGAATCACCAGAAAAAGGTTAATATGATAACTTCCTTCTCTTGAGTATGTGAATTGGAACTAGGATAAGAGACTACTTAATCACAACACAAACTTGATGGACATACTTCACACAAACAATATAAAATAAATAGAAAAATGGATTATATTGTTTGAAAAAATGTCATAAATCCATGGGATAACACTAGAATAATTTTCATTAAGTATTCATAATAAAATAAAAAACTTATCGCTCATGTACTCTCCAATTTAAAAAGTCTTAGAAAATAAAGTAAAAAACTCTCATCAAAATAAAAGGAAATCTATAAACACCCCAAATGGGCCACCACCTATATTTAAAGAGGTATTTTTTTGGTGATCCTATCAAAATACATTTTGAGAAACACAACCAACCTCCCATTGAACAAGGTAAACCTTTGATACAGTATTGAAACTTTCAATGGAACTAAAAATAACTAGTATCCATGATTTCAAACCAATCATTGAGTTTCTAACCCAGTGGGTTCTATCAATTATAACTCTAACTAATTGAAATTTTCTACCTGAAATCTATGAACCACTCAACAAGAATCCTCCATCTGGTAATATCTGTCCAATTATCTCCATCCAGAAAAACCTATCTGATGGAACTATATAATCATCACAAAACTCAATAATAATAACTCAATCATTCATCATAACATAAATAAATCATGGATACAAAATGGGTATAATAACATTTACAAATGGTATCACATAAAATTAATGTAAGAGTTATATCAATTGATACAAAAAAATTAAATCTCACAAAAAAAGTATTTCATAAGGGCATTTATAAAGTGATTCCAAAAAAATAACTTCATAGGAGTTAAATATTTTTAAATGGAAAAACTGAAAGTGAAACATATAAGAGTATTTATAAAACATTTCTTAATATTATCATAAAAAGAAAAAGTTATGAGTCACTTTTGAAAGTATCATTATTAAGAAATTGAAATGATGTTTTTTTTCAAACATTACATAGAAATAAATTTATATAATAGATTCATGAAATGAAATAATGTTAATCTAGTGGAAATGTGGAGTGGAAGATAAAATAAATAGTCATGAATGGAAAAACCATTTCATCGTTTTAAAAATACCTTTATTGAAACCCACATCATAAAGAGAGTGATAAATATTTCATTTGAAAAGTGGTAAGTATAAATTTTAACATCACCTAAGATAAAACATATTTTTTTTTTCAAAATTATAAATGAGAACATTGGAAAGAATAATGAACATAGATATGTAAAAGAAAGAGATCATTTGGATAGAATGAGAATTATTCTAAACATTGAAAAATTTTATAAAGAAAGAAATCCTTCAATGAAATTACCCAAAAACTAAGAAGAGGAATTAAAATATTATCATATAAAATAAGAATAACTTCTTGTAAAATCATATTCAAATAGGAATAATTTTTACTTAAGAAAAGAAGTTGAGTCAAGAAAACCCCTTACCATTTAATCCCAACTTCTACAAAATCTATATAAAATCCAATATAATAAAAAAATATTGTAATAACCTACTTTGATCCTTATTCATATATATTACCTGATATAATATTCATTTATAATAATTTATTATAAATTTATTAGTTATTTAAAGTTAATTTTAATCCCACGATGTTACCAATTTTGATTGTTTCTCACATGCCTTAAAATGTCGATGTTGGTATTTATTATTTGATACCAAGTTCATAATTACTATATTATTTAAGGAATTAGAAAATGTATTCCATAATTATTTGTAACTCTCTAATTTCATTCCATGGAAAATTTATTCTTAATTCATAAAGACGGAAGTAATGATGAGCTTGTTTTAGTAATTTTTGATGAAAAAATGAGGTATGTTAATAACACATTAAATATTAATATAAAAATTGATGAAACTTAAAATTTTCATAAAATTAATTTTAATTTATTATATAAATTAATAGTATTATCTAATTAGGATGGTTATAAATAAGAAATATGTATTTCTATAGAGGCGATAGTCTACACGTACACATGAACAACCTTTTTGTTTTCAATAGAACTAGAGAAAAATGAAAAATTGTTTAATTTTTTGAATCAATTTTTTTATAAATTTAATATTTATTAATTAAATATCCTCTTAGAACCATCCATCTATGTTCTTTATGAAAAATGAAATATGTTACTTTGTGAAAGTGGTATTCCACATGTACGCACAAATGACATTATCACTTTCAAAGGGGGAAGGGTAGATAATAGCTATAAAATTAACTTAATAACATTTAAATATATTAATAATACTAATTTAATAATATTATAATGGGTATATAATATATTTAGAGGAGAAATATAGAGAAGTAAAAAGGTTAAGAAGTGCTTAATACTCCCATTTAGAGTTTGAACCTTATCTTGGAGGACCTATTAGAAAAAGAGGATTTATGGATTTTACTTTGATCAAAGGGATGAAAAATATAGGATAAATATATTGGCAATGTTAAAAGGGATTTTTTTCATGAGTAATTTGAATTTTAGAGTGTATGAAAAAGGGTGGTGGAAGTCTCATTTTAAAAGTGAGGAGAGTGACATTTTTGTAATAATATAAAAGGATAAATCACTATTCAAGGAAAGTGGCTCCAAGAGTGGAAAATAATGGAGAGGGTATGAGTATGGGTATATCATTAGATCAACCAATCATTTTGGAGATATATTTTGAGAGATTTTATGCATTTTCTCTTTAGTTTTAACTTTCGACCAAAATTAACTCCTACCATTATAACTTTTTTAACCTAGGTAATTAGTTTCAATGACCAAAAATAAAGTTTCCCCTATTAACTAATTTGTATATTATTATTCCATGTATGAAAATAATTTTATAATATTTTATTTTTAAAGTGTTAAAAAATAATTTTAAAATAATAAATGTATAACTTATATAAATAGTTTTAATGAAAAAATATAGCCTATGTTTTAAAATGTTAAATATAGGTTTTTAAGTTAAAATAAAAAATTTTAAAGGTATAATTTTAATCATAAAATAAATATTTCTTCATGAAAAAGGCTTCAATAATTTTAATTTATGATTATATCCTAATTATTCCATAATATTCATAGTATTTGTAAAAGCAATGTTTTTCACAATTCATTTAAAAATTAATATTTTCAGAAAAATATTTAAAATACATCCTAAGATAATATTATCATACTAAATCAAAAAATTAAGTTCATTTTTTCATATTAAAATTCTAAAATTTAATAATTTAATTGTTTCATGGAAATATAAAATATAACAAAAAACACTTTTTTACAAGAAAATTAATTTTAAAATACTAACAGATCTTATTATTATATCCTACAAATTATTGTTTTAAAATATATTTTATCATCATATAAATATAATATAACTAGTTTCTTTAAATAAAAAAAATACAAATTTCACAAAAATAAATTTTTTGAAAAAATACATTTTTAGCATAAAATGATCTTATTAGTTGTTCAATGATACTAATTGAATATCATCAATGCATTAGTTTTAAAATGAACTTTGTTCTTTTACATATATTTAATAATATGGTTACCTGTATTTTTATTTTTCAATTAAATTTATAATTTATAATGGTTATATTTACTTAATAAAATGTATCATGGTTCATTTTAGTTCTGTGTTGCATGTTAAAAAAGCCATGTAACACATTTTTATTTTAAGAAGAAGATTAATACTAAAAATTCAAGGTGTTACATTCTACCCACTTAAAATAATGTTTCCCTAAAATTTTTATTACTAATATGAAAACAAATGGGGATATTTAAATCTTAGTACATCCTCAAGTTCCCACATATATTCCTCAAGCTATTGATTTTCCCATAGATATTTGGACAAATGAGAGGTCTTATTTCATAGTAGTATATATCTTTAATCTACAATCTCCAAAGGTTATTCCTCATATGATAAGTCATGTTCTAGTTTCATCACTTCTTAGTTTAGTATATGTAAAGGTCCTGGTATGTACTTCCTAAAAAGTGATACATGGAACACATCATGTTATTGAGAGAGGTCTTGAGGGTGTTTTGAGCGATAATCTATAGCCCTGACCTGATCCAAGATCTCAAAGGGACAGATTTACATAGGTCTCAACTTCCATTTCATCCCAAATATCATAACCCTCTTCCAAGGTGATATTTAGAGGAAAAACTTTTCACTAAATCCAAACTCTAGACCTCATCAGTAGTAATATACAGAACTCTCATATCAACTTTGTCCTTCTTTCTTATGCTGCTAATTGGTTTGAACCATCTCTATCATTTCATATACAAGGCTTGACCCTATCAACTTCATCTCTAAAATTTCTTACCATATTGTTGGATTTATACACATCTTCACATATAGAGCATTATATGGTTCCATCTAAATGATATAATGGAAAATATTGTTATTTGGCAACTCTACTAGGGGAGGTTTTTATCCCAAAATCCATGTAAATCCATTAAAAATGATCTTACCATAACCTAAAGAGTTTTAATTATCCTTCCAAACCGACCATCTATTTGAGGCTGATAATAAGTGATGAAGCCCAAATATTTTCCAAATGATCACTTAAGAATTCTCTAGAACCTTGAGGTAAAACTTGAATCTCATTAAGATACAATGGAGAGTGGTACTTGATATATACTTACCCATTACCTTTTTCATATCTTAGCGAGTTGGTCAAGTGATAAATCTTATTTGATGGAAATAAAATGAGCTGAACTTATAAGGTGATCTACTATAACCCAAATGAAATTATGGAATTTAGATGTATTGGGGAGTCCTATGATAAAATACATGGTGATTTCCCCATTTCCATATTAGTATGGGTAATTATTTAATTAAACCCTTATAATTCCATGGTTTATCCTTAACTTACTGGCATACCAAGCATCAAGATACATATTATGAAGTCTCTCTCTTCATGTTTTACCACTAGAAGTTTTTCTCTTTATATCTTTACATAATATTTCTTCTTATATGAATAGAGAAGAATGAGCTATGTGCATCATCAAAAATCCCTCTTTAGTTTTGATTTTTATGGAACACAAATCCAATTTCTATAACTTATAACTGTATATTTAACAAAGTTGAAATCAAAAATATTCAATACCTTTTTCTATAGATCCCCATCATCCTTTTGTTTTTTGTTTATATTTATACAGATGTATAGTTCAATATAAATTTGGGAAATATATTATTTATCTCCTTCCCTTTTGACTTCAAGATTGATCCTATTTAAATCTGTGAGTATGGGGACTTTTTGAACCCTGATTATGGATAAAGTAGCATGATATTTATTACTCAGAGCATCAACCACATTTTTTTACTTCCTTGGGTGGTAATGTATTGAGAAATAATAGTCTTTGATCAATTCTAATAATCTCATTTGGTTCATGTTTAACTCATTTTGTGTGAATATATATTTCAAGCTCTTTTGGTCATTATAAATATCAAACTTCTCACCATAGAGATAATGCTGCAAAATATTTAATACAAATATCATTATCGCTAGCTCCAAATCATGCATTGGGTAATTTTTCTCATGAGTTTTTAATTAATGTGGGAGTAATTAATTACCTTATCATTATACTTAATGGAACATCCCAAACCCTTTAATAAAGCATCACTATATATTAAAAACCATTCCCCATTGCAGGGTAATTTAAGTGTAGATGAAGTGACCAATCTCTTCTCCAGCTCCATTAATCTTTCCTCAAATTATGAGGTCCAAAGTAACTTCACTCCCTTTGGTGTTTAATTTATTATAGGATTGTAAAATCAAGATACATTTCTCAAAACAACATCGAAAATATTCTCCCAATCCCGGAAAACATTGTATCTCTATCACATAGGTTGGACTTGGTTATGATTCAATTATATATTTCTTCGACAAGTCCGTAGATATATCCTCTATGGTGATAACATGACATAATAAGGATTCCTTATGTAGACAAAAATCACACTTTCTAAACTCGATATATAATTTCCCATTTTGTAGGGTAGTTAACACAATTCTCAAATCATCTTAATGTTCATTTTTTCTCTCTTAGAATATATGATAATATCATAAATAAAGACTAACAAAAATTTATTGAGGTAATATCTAAAGACTATATTAATACAATATATAAAGGTTGTAGGAGAATACTAAGTTTTAATGGAATATCTATAAATTCACAGTATCCATATCTTATGTGGAAAGATATATTGGGTATATTTTCTCTCCTTACCCTTTATTAATGATATTATGATCAAAGGAAAACATTAAAGAAATAGAGATCTCCTCATAGTTGATAAAAAAGATCATAAATATGGAGTTAGAGGATACATGTTCTTGATCTAGTTCTTGTTAAGTTCATGATAGTCAATATAGATACATTGATCATCCATTCTTCTTTGTAAATAAAACTAGTTCACCCCATGGCGAAGCACTTGGGTTTTCAAATCCCTTATCAAAATTTTCCTAAATTTTATTCTTTAAGTCCAATAATTAAACTAGAGCTATTATATGTGCACTCTTTAATATAGTCATGGATTCATGTATGAATTTAATGAAAAAATCAACCTCACACTCTGGGGGAAGACTGGGTAGTTCATCTAAATACGTATCAATATATTACTATATAATAAGAATGTCACCAATGTTGACTTACCAATAATTTGAGATATAATTCCCTCATTGATGGGAATTAGGACCTATATTATCCAAATGGAGATCATGATGATCCTTACCTCACTATTTGATAACATTTTGATTCAAGATATGAAATGATATTTCCTTATCTCGATAATTTATATGTGCTCTATATAGGGAAAGTAAATATATACCCTATAAAATGTAAAATTAATTTAGGTTAATAAGAACTAGACCTGTAGGAGGAATCTTCAAACACACCTTTATTAAAGAAAAGATATATATTTTAGATACAATCATTATGCCACCAAGTGTTTTCATAGATAGTTTTATATCCAGTGTTTGAGGTGGAAAATCGAAATTATTATCAAACATGTATGATAAAAAAATAATCAAAGAACCATAATCAAATAAGGAATTTACCGATCTAGAATTGAGAATAAGTGTACCTTACATCACTTCATTATCATGATCTACCTCAGTTTTCGTGATAGAATACACTATTCCTTTTTTTCTTGACCGAAAAGGTTGTTGTGGTCTATTTTCCTCATTAGACCTTGGATTCGGGAATTTATTTACATAATTACCAAACTCCTTATATTTGAATCATTTAAGAGTGGGAGGTGAATTATAAGAGACCTTCTTTTCTTGAATTTCATTAACCAAAATCTTTTCCCCTGATTATGAATTATGTGCTTGATTTACCACTTTTACAAAAGTAAAACATATTACCAATTATTTGAGGAAAAAACCAGGTGTTTCTTCCCACACTTTGGGCATGCATGGGATTGTTCTCTCTTCCCTCCATGAGATTTTTTATTTAAGTTTCCTAGAAACTCCACCTTCCTTTTCTTATCTCCAGAATAATTAGAGTCCCCAATGTCCATTTTCACCTTAAGTACACATTGAAAAATCTATTCATAGATACCAAAGATTCTTATGTCTAATTACTCTAAAAGGATTGGTTTTAGGACAAAAATAAATCATTTGATCTTACTTTTAGGGACAATAATAAAACTAGACACATACCTCATGAGTCTCATGAAGTTGGAATAAATAGTGCTAATGGATTCATTCTCCTTTTGTTTCACCTCTATAATTTTTATCAAATTTTATATCAAGAGTTTAAAGGAAATATTTGGTGAAGAATATTTTCTTAAACTCCTACCATCCCATAGTGTCAAATTATTCCTTTTTTATATTTTTAATGAAGTTACAACATTGTACATCTTCATCTTCTAGATGATAGATAACTATGAAATTTTTTTAACGGTCTTAACACTAGAGAACTTAAAATATATTCTGTAAAGAACTAATCAATTTCTTAGTAATTAGTGAGTTAGAAGACCCACTAATGGTGGGTGAAAATTTTCATATAAGGGGCTTAATAAAAATTTGATCCTTCCTTAATGTGTTTAGGATCCCAACATGGTTTTAGTTATTACTCATAGCCTGAGATAATTGAGTGATAATCACCATAATATTTTATACTCATAATATTATACCATTTGATTTATCATTTGGATAATCATATTATTTATATAGAACTATGTTTTTATAGATTTTGAATTTGATCAAAAATTTAAATTTTTACTTTCATGTGCTCTTGAGGGAAAAAATATTCATTTTACCCTAGAATATGATATCAAATAATATTTTTAACCACTATATTGGTAATTGAAAAGGGAGTTTACCCCAGGATAGGATTTTGCTGCAATTATGAGCTATTCGAGTTCGGGCATAATATTTAATATTTAATTAATTAAATATTAAATTATTCATGTATGTTCAACTGGCGATGCCTTTTGAATAGAGTGTTAGAATGATATTCTAAATATGTGGCTGAGTTAGGAATGAGTAGTTTTTTCTAAGTAGATGTATAAACCTCCTTCGGGTTCTGGGACTCAAGATAGGTGTTTTTAAAAAGGCATTTAATTAATTAATTAAAAGACTCACCCCGCTTTGGATTCCTATGAATTAAAGGAATGGGTTATAGGGATTTTCCCTTGTGTGTGGCATTCAAACCAAGATTCAAGGGGGAATGAGGTGTTGCTGTACTTTGTACATGGTGGATATTGAGACCGTATTGTGGTGAAATGACTTTTGAGATTTGATTTGGACTCTAAGATTCAGTGTTTTTGTTAGGAGGTTGGTGGTATTTTTGAGTTTTATGGTCTTGTTCATATAGATGTGTTGGTTTCAAGTACTAAATCCCTATCATGACTACTAAAGACCCCCTATGGATCAATATGTGACTAATTTGGTTAAAATTGGGGTTTCAGGATATTTGAAGGGGTTTCCCATTTTGAAACCTTGATCACACAACATGTATTTCAAGAACACATATTGTGTGTTCTTCCAATTTGGGGAAGATAGAATTTTGTAACTACAAATTTTATAATTGGAGTACACTTCATGTAGTGGTGTATGGGCATGTGTCCAAGTACTTGGGTAGATGTAAATTTTGGGACTACATGCCATGTAGTTAAAGTAAACAACATGTAGTGGGACATGGCTATGTGTCTAGGTACTTGGGTAGACACCCCATGTTAGAGGGACATGTCTATGTGAAAGTATACGCCTAGATCCTAGGTATGAAATTTCCATGTAGTAGTACACAAATAGACCCAACGTATGTTGTGGCCATGTAGTAGTACATGACTAGACCCTATGTATACCTAGGTCATATGGAAGTACATTTCCAAGTGTAAGATTTAAGTATACATACTATGTACTTAGTGTAAATGTTTTTTACTACCCCTTTTTAACCCTTTGAAGGGTTTTGGGTGATTTTGAACCCTAGAATTAGAACGAGACACAAGGGGATTCTATTTCAAGTGTTTTCCACATAGAATGTGATGGTGGAGCCCTTGAGGTGTTTTGAGGGCTTATAAGAGGTGTTTTGAGGTGAGTAAGTTATAAAAGACACGTTTTACTCTAGAAAGTGAGTTCGACTATCTCCTAAGGTTGAGACATGGGATGAGACCTGGGTGAGGGCTATAAGAGTGATTGGAGGACTTATAATGAGTTTGTTTGATATATCAGTTGGTGTGGGTATGAGATTGTCCTTGTTCATTGAGTCTGAGCTGTGATGTGAGGTGTTAGATAGGTTGGGTTTATAGGCCTACCTAGTGTGACATAGATTATTTTTGGTCTTTAGGCTATATCCCTTATGAGTATTTACTACCTTTGAGGCATGTAAGTCTGGTAGATGATAGCGACTGAGTTGCGGGATGTGTGACCTTTAAAATATGGGAATCAGAGTGAGATTTTGGTTATTCTCAAGTAATATAATAGGTATGGATTTGTTTATGTGTTGACCTATAGGTCTAAGTGTCTTCTTGATTGATAGGGAGACCCTGATATGGTTCCTATGTTTGGGTAATAATGGTTAAAAGTGTTCCCTTAAGACACTAACTGATGTATGATCCATTTGGGGGTGATATGCTGATGAGAGACATGGGCATTCGACATCCCCTTATTATGTTTCTCTATTTTCTGAGGCTGTGAATGGGTTTAAGTTGGTGGGGCTATTGGGATATGGTTGGGATGCCACATTTTGAATCCTAGATTAATGATATGGGTAGCCATTGTTGAGAGATTTGACCTTTATGATCCACAAATATGGTTTTGAATGTCTAACAAGACTCTCTAAATCCAAGGTTGGTAGAGTTGGACATGATTTTTCCCATGCATGGTTTTGGATGTTTGAAATGATGCTTCACATTCAAGTTTGGATAGGTTGGACATAAAGATCCACACCCGTATGATATTTTTGTGGAAATAGAGTTCCACATATATGATGATATTAGTGGAAATGGAATCATATAGATATTATGAGATTCCAGACTGAGGTTATGGAAATATTCAATAATGGAATACTATTTGGAATTGGATGTAGGATCAATGATCCTCATCTTTAGGCTGATGCTAGACCGACGCTTTGAGAATCAATGATGTTGATTTATAGTTAAGAGCTAGAGCAATTCTCTAGGAACTATTGTTTATGGTATGTGGGTTAAATATTGGACTTATTTTCTGGGTTTTGGATGTACTTTATCATGGAATGAGTACCAGAGACTAATTCCTCTAGGTACTGAGTAAGAGATAGTGAGTAAAGTCACGAGGGTTGGTTAGGGTGTCCATTATTATGGCACCCACATGTTATTTGTGACACATAGTATTAGATACATTCTTAGATACACCAAGGTGCTAGCTAAAGAATGTATGGTCAATCATAGTCACATACCCAAGGATTAATGATGGTTTTATATATATTTATTTTAGTTGCGTATCATCTAGGCAGAGAATATTTCATGAACATGCACTTATGGTAACCAATTATAGGTTCAGAATTGGGGTTAACCTACTGATATTTATTTCTAATCCCCTTTATGTGAACCTCTATGTGTGTATAAAATTTATGTATGCTTTAAAGTTGATTATAGATGAATGATGAATAGAGAGAAGACCCATGATTTTAGGATTAAGTGGGTTACCCATGTGGGGTCTGATGATCAAGATGAAGCATCCCAATAGGGTACTAGATACCGAGTATGTGACATGGATTGAAGTTTGTTGTAGAGCCTAAAATATTTTTTAGTTGTTTATCTTATACATGATCAATCCAGTGGGTGATAAATGTTTTATGTAAAATAGGTAAATTTGGGCCTTTTCTATATTTCCTTTTATTACAACATGTTTATGTTTCAACTTATTTATTCATTCCATGTACTTTGATGTGTATGATGTTTAGTTATAAACTTCTGGTTGTGCACTCTGATATGGGGTAATAGTATCCTCACAGTTCCACCTTCAACCCCACTACTATTTGGGATCCTCTGGTGTATGAGGAGGTGAACTTTAGGTCATGTGGAGAACCAGACTAGGGCACCCATTTAGTGGCATTTGGGTTTGGACATTACAAAGTGGTATTAGATATATTTACCTTCATATTACTTAGTATTTGGGATTTAGTAGACTTGATATATAATAATAGGTCATAGCCTTTTATGGATATCAGATTGGTTAGTCAAAAATAATCATTTAATTAAGAAGCATATGTTACTAGGAGCAAGGATTGATGTTCTTGGTGTGTGATTTTATGGTTGTATATGATTTTTTCTTTATCGGATGCACATTTTCTTCGGTATGTTTTGATTTATGATGGATTTCAGGATCTTGGACCATTGGAAATAGGTAAGTGATTTTTATTTTTACTCTTGGCCTATATAGGCAGTAATCATCTCATAAAACATGTTGGATACATAGCATCCACATGATATAGGCCTACCATTATGTGATTTTGATGAAGAAAGAGGTTCAATTATTTAAACAATCAATAAATACTCATACGGTGTTTTCTTGTATAAGTAATTGGTGGAATCATACTTATATGAGATGAATTATATATGAATATCTTTTTAATAAAAGTTTATGTGGATCTATAGTGAGATCCTCAAGGATTATGATGCTGATAGTGTCCTTACGCATAGTAGGTATAATGATCATGGTGGGCCAACATGGTATAGTTATATGAATATTGGACCCCTTTAGGTTGGTTATTGTTCGGATTTAGGAATATTTATGTTTTCCGATGTATATGGATGGGTCCTACAAGGAGTGGTCTGATGTACAAATACTCAGAGAATATGGGTTCCCTAATTGTGGGTTATTGGTTTGGCGTGTGATGTATTTAGAATGTGAGAACCTAGAGATGACTGTTTTGACATGTTTATGTCCTGTGATTTTTGGAAGAGAACATTTTGATTCCCCATGATATATGTCCTTTTGTGATTTGTCCTATACCTAGGTGGTTTAACCAAGTGTTTGACATGTGACTTGATCAATAAGGCTAGGTGGGAGAGGCTATTGACCTTCTTGACACAACTATAGTTTAGGGAGTTAGTGCTATTTGATTTGGAGGCTAATCCGTGAGAGGGGTTGAATTATTTGTGTGTTTCTTTGGGTGTGAAAGGCATATATATATGTTTTGGGAATTTTGAAAATAGTGCATGATGGTTGTAGCCTAGTATGGGGTTCAAGTATACTGTATGCCTTTTTCTTTTTAGAGGGATAAATTATGTTCTAGTGCTTCTTAATTTTGTTTGGTTTCAAGAGGGGAAGGTTCGTTTAGGTGCTTAACTAAGGAAATGGTTGTGTGGGAAGGTTTTTTTTGATGGTTATAAACTAGATTGGGATCATAATAGGTGCTGAAGGGTTTATTGTTTGGGCTTGTGAGATGAGTTTTCATGTGGCGCGACTCACTAGAATTAGAATAGGGTTTTTATTTAGGTTATTTAAGATCATGTAACATTTAAGCATTAAAGGAATATTGGATACATGAGTGTTGGTGATGCACTATTTCATTTTTCCTTAGAATCAAATGTTATAGGAGCATACTCCTAAGGATCTTGAGTTGAGAATGAAGCTATGAGTAGGATGAGAAATGATGTGGGTGTGATGATAGGATTTTGGGCATGATGACTTGAGTCCCTTATGATAGAACTATGATGTTCAAAGAATATATGGATTTTGGTGGTATTTATTGAAAATATCATAGTGTACTCCTAGTCTAGAGATGTTCAAGCCTAATATCTTTTCATATTCATGATTACACTAAGAGATAATTAGATACATGAAAATCTATACAGATTTCACTTCTAGTTTGATAAAGGGACTTCTAGGAGGTTGCAATCATGGGACAGTGTATGTGAAGTTGTATAGTGTGAGTGCACCATCAAACATCTGTTAGTGAGGTCCTTATAATGAACTAGATATTAGTGAATGCCGTGGGTGCTGTTCGTGGAAGCCAGGAATGAGAAATAGTCTATTTTTTTGTCACTCTATTGAGAGTAAGATGACTATGTCCATTTCTAAGGTTTGGTAGTGATTGGGGTAGGGGTCGTGGAGTTGGTGTTCAATAACGAGGTGAAAATAAGGATACTTCTATATAGGGGAGTATTAGAACAGTCATGGTGATGTGACCCTTGTGTGGGTAGGTTCCAGGATGTAATGAGAACCACATCGAGTGGGTTGGTGGACCACTATGGATGTGTTTTGATAGACAAATCTGATGGTGGGAAGTGTCGTTGATTAGAATAAGCCATTATAGGTTGAGTTTTATGGTTTAAAGAACCATGAGACTTATTATGAGTTGGGGATGGTGTTGTTATGTCTCGAGATGGATGAGTGTGGTCAGGAACCATCTTGCTAGTTTTCTGATGGTGGAAATTTAAGGCTTAACATTGGATCTATTATATTCCTTATCTTTGGAGTTTTTAGAGGATTTTTATTGTTTTCCTAGAGTAGTTGATCATGTTTTGATGACCGAGGTGGGTCATGATATGTGGTTCAAAGACCACTGAGGATTCTCAAGGATGATAAGTTTTATGGTGAGGAGGTTGTAAGAACTTGGTTTTTCCAAATTTTGAATTTGAGAAAAAAATTTAATTTTTTCTTTTGGGTGATCACAAAGAAAAAAAATGGTCATTTTACCCTAGAATATGATATCATATAATTTTTTGACCACTCCATTAGTCTTAGAGTAGGATTTTTACCCTAGGATATGAGTTTGGTGGAATTCTGAGCTATTCAAATTTTGGAATAATATTTAATATCTAATTAATTAAATATTAAGTTATTAATATGGGTTTGGGTGATGATAAATTTTTAATGGGGTGTCATATTGAGATTATTATTCTGAGGTTTATTCCAAAATGGGGAGTTTTTCTTAGGTGAGGTATAAAACCACTTCGATTTTTGGGACTCAGGACATGTGTTTTAAACATGAATTTAATCAATTAATTAAATTAATTCATTAAAAGAACCCCCACTTTGGCTTCTTATGCATGGTATGAAGGGTGGAGAGGGATTATCCCTTGAAAGTGACAACCAAATGGAGTGGGAAGGGGAAGGGGGTGCCACTATATTTCATCCATGGTGGAGATCAAGACAAGATGAAGGTGCAGTGGGTTCTGGGAGAAGATTTAGACCTTAAGCTCTGGTGTTTCCTCTATGAGGTTGGTCATTTTTTTGATTTTTATTCCCTGATCACCATATATGTATTTATTTTCAGTTTTTAATCCCTTTTATGAGTGATAAGGACCACATGAGGGTCAATCTGTGCCAAATAGAGGGAAAATGGGGGTTTCAGGAGGTTCGCAAGGGTTTCCCTTCCAAAAATCCCGATCAAAAGACATGTAGTTTAGGAACACATGGCGTGTGTTATTACTATTTGGGGTTTATAAACTTTTAGAATTACATGTTGTTTACTTGGAGTACATATTGTGTCATGGTTCATGTCCATGTGATCGAGTACTTAGATAGAAATTCTAGGATTACACACCATGTAGTTGAAGTACATGACATGTAAAGGGAGATGGCCATGTGACCAGGTACATGGACAGACACTCCATGTAAGAAGGATATGGAAATGTGGAAGTACACGGTTAGACACTAGGTATGACATGAACCTATAGTAGTACATGATAATATCCCATGTATACTATGGTTGTGTAGTAGTACATGTCCGGACCCCGTGTGTACCCAGGCCATGTGGAAGTACATGGCCAATTGGAATATTACAGATTACACACCGTGTACTCTGTGTATATGTTGTGTACTACCCCTTTATTACCATTTGGAGGGTTTTGGGTGATTTTTTACCCTGGAGTTAGAATAAGACATAAGGGGAGTACATTTCAAATTCTTTTCTAGATAGAAAATGACGGTGGATCCCTTGGGGTGTTTTAAGAACTTCTAAGAGGTGATTTTAGGTGAGTAAGTTATGAAAAAGATGTTTTCATCTAGAAAGTGACATTAGCTATCTCCTAAGGGAGAGACATGGGATGATACCTAAGATAGGGTCATGAAAATTATTGGAGGATGTAGAATGAGTTCATTGGAGAGATATATTAGTGATGGGATGAGATTTTACCTGGTTAGCAGGACTGAGTTGTGACATGACACTATAAGAAAATCACCGCATAGCGGTGGTTTAAATTACTGCCATATACTTATACAAAGGTTTCATAAAACTAATACTAAATCGAGTGTCGGAATCCAACATGTGGTGGTTTCTTCAATTTAGTGTAAATTTCTAGAAATTTTTGTAGTAAACATATTTAATAGCAGTTTCATGTGAAAAATTTTAATGTATTTAGTGGTGGTTTTAACCGCTGCTATTTTTTTCCATTAAAACCACTGATAAAACCACCAAAACCACCCCTAAATAAAAATTTGCATTTATTTAGTGACGGTTTTAACCGCCAACAATAAGAAAATATAAACCAATAGCGGTGGTTTAAACCACCGCTAAATATGGTCCATTTCATTAGTGGCTGTTTAAACAAACACTAAATGTAGATTTCAAAATAAAAGAGTGCTGCAGATTCTGCAGCCCCAGTACTAGTACCTTGAAAAAAAACCATGTGTAGAGAACATATAACATAATAATTTAAACCATCTAACAATTTTTAGTAGTAAACCATCTAAAAATGTTTCATAAAAAAACCATGTATAGAGAACCTATAACAGAATAATCGAAACCATATCATATCAACCATCTAACAATGTTTCATAGATCTAAATCTTAGACTTTAAACTGTATAGAACCAAATTCTGAGTTGTAAAACCTAAAACTACATAAAACAAAATTATGATCTATAAGAATTTAAACCACCTATCCTAACATTGACCATCTTGGACCAGTATGTAATGAGAATGATATTCTATCACTTTCCTAACAGAACTTTCTATTCTAATGATGGTCATCTACCACACTGATTTTCAAAAGTACATATGGATGGATTCTATGTTTCATGGGATACAAAGAGATGCCAAAATGTCATATCTTAGTCCCATCCCAAAAAATGACTAGCTTCAGGGCCTTACCCTTGATAATGGGGTTGAATCTATCTTATATATAGGCTCACTCAATGTGATCCAGCACAAAATGGTGTATCTCCCAAAGCATTGAAATATTCCAAAAAATCATCTAATGTTCACCTACACACTTTAGGTCTCCCTCAATCTAGATCCCCATTATCTTAAAAGTATTATTCTCCCCTATAATGATGGAACATGGCTAAAATAGGATATCCTACCATCTAGAGCACACACCTCAAATGATCTCTTTTGAGAAGTGATCATTCCCATGTTTCGAATGTGGTCAATGCTTGACCCAACACTTGTGGGGACCATCATTGAATGACAAGGATGTGGGGCTTGTTTCTCCAATATGAATAAAGTGAATCAAATAAACAACATAATAGTTAGTCCAAAATACAAATATACACATCCTAACACAACTCAAATGAAAATATTAAATATCTCCATATTCTATATGGAACATATATTACTTTATACTCCACCAATTATAGACTCACCACCTTACTAAATCATCAATCCATATCAAATTCCAATTCCATTATCAAACATGGAAAATCATGAAAATTTTAGGTCATGAAAATGTTAGGTGACTACTCTGTTACACACATGATATATGAACAAACCCTATGTTTCCATATTTTCCAACATATCAACAAGACCACTAATCACTATCTGATGATGAATAATTCTTGTCACCCTCTGCACCTCCTACTCTAATTCCTTCTACCAAAACCTCTAGGAAAATTATCTTTAAAATTAAATAATGTTGTATATTTATATTTAAACTTACAACCAATAAATGTTTGAAAGCTAAATGATTTTGAAGTTGTTTGATTTAACTACTCACCACCCGTCATTAATGAAATATCACCAGGGACAGATCCGATCATCTTATAATATAAATCAACCAATGATTTCTAGAAAGTGGATATCTGAGCCCCCTGTTCTTGAATTGTGTTTTGATATAAAAAAAATCTCTCTGAGCATCTCGAATATAACTAGTAGTATATGAAGCTTCAATCCCCGATGTCTTGCTAAATACCTCATATGGTAAGGGTCCTAAACCCATCCCGCACACTCAACCAGGATGCTCCTTCCCAATAACTTTACCAACAGGGTCATCCTGGGAGACTAGGTAGGACTACGTGGGATTGGCATCCCACAGTTCATTAATTTTTACATATAAATAGAATATCAGTAATATTTGAAGCAATATATATTAACATAGTGAAAACTGATAATAAATGATTATAATGAAAAATTAATTCATACCCCAACTTATTTGGAAGACTCATTAACAAAACCCCCATTAGATTGTTTTATGAACATCCAACTACACTTCTGTTTGGGATGCTTGGTTTCATAAACTATGTCACTATAATAAACAAATATAAATAAAAAAATTAATATATTAAATAGATAATATTGTCTTATAAATATTTAAACTAATGAAAATATTACCAGTGTCGATTGGCTTCTAGAAAAACTCTTTGACCCCATAGTGTGAGGGATGATTTTCTTAGCCCGACTCAATACATTATTCATTGAAAGATCCTAAAATAAATAAAATAAAATTTAATAGTAATTTATGCAATGTCATATCCTTTTCATATACATGTATAAATGTAAAATGAGATTAATATAATAATATATATTTAAATACCATGTGTTTCTCATCATGATGTATGTTAATAAAAACTTTCCATTGCTCTCTAGGTACCCCATTGGGTACCTTATTTGTTGGGTGCTCAATGAAGTATTGTTGACATCGCTCCATAATCTCCATTAAAAGTCTTTCCATTTCTTTCCCAGATTCTTCAATGTATGATTTCGTGCTAGCACATAAACAACAGTAAAGTGGAAAAACATCTGTACACAAAAATTAATTTTGAAATTATTAGAACTAAATAACATAATGACATTCAATTACACCATAATGTGTTAAAATTACCTTTATTTTTTAATAAAAAACTTCATTTTTCCAAGATGAAGGCATATGCCTCTAATCACCATATGTAATTAGAAGGGAAACTATCTCCACAACCAGCTATCATAGAATATGGCCAAGTAATACTGTGACGTCATCCATAGGGACCCCATAGGAATCAAATGGGACAACTATCTTTAGTCTAGTTAGATTCCATACATATGAAGTTTTCATATTTTTCTCCATAGTTTCATTGTTTCCATCTTTTATGAACAATTAGTTATCATAAAAAAGTGAAATAAATTTCTTAAAATTAAATTTTGTACCTATAATAGTAACCCTCCAATATCCCCACAAAGAACTAGGAGTGTCACCCTTCTCCCTCACTGATGAGGCTGATGAATGGGAAGAAGTCGTCTGAGATGCTAATGGGATGCTCATGGAGGGTGTGAGAGATAGTGAAGGGAGGTAAGTAGATGGTGTCCTAGATGATGTAGGGATAGATACAAATCAATCTTCATATATCGGTGTGGTCGATGGAATAGTATAACGCTTCTTCCTTGGAAATTCTATCATTTAATTAAATAAAATTAAATTCAGAACATATATTTTAAAAAATTTATGCAGAAAAAAATTAGAAAAGATAATAGTTTCACAATACTAAAAAAATATACATAACAATGATAAATAATTAATCATTTTAAATAATTTTTTCTATTGCCTTCTTACTTCAACTAGTTGTATAGACATCACTTGAGGATTCCATCCAAATATTTTTTATATTTATAAAATATCCACAAATGACATAAATTTTTTTCTAGGTATAATTCGAATCACCAAATAATTTTGTGTTCACAATGTTGATATATAGGTGAAAAATACTAAAAAAAGACATGACACCCATGGAAAATGATGAAATGGTTGATAGGTAGAGTATCATATAAAAATGGTCAAATCCAAAGGGACTATGCCCATAGTGTGAGGAACTTTGAAGGCCCAATAGTCAGCTAAGATATATATTGTATATGTAGTGATAGGTAGTTTTGTAGGTTATATAGAAATAGAACTGGGTTTCACCATGAGACAACAATGAATACAAGATTTCATACTCCATATTTTTATGTGGTTGGAGTAATATGTGAAATAAATAAATGAATTCCATATATAAGGGGATGTATTGAAACCATATTTTCCACATTTAATGATGGATGAAAAACTATATAGGATTGTACTATTGCCATTAGTGTAAATATAAATTTAGGTATCTCTATGTCATAATGAAAGTTTTGTGTTTTCAGAGGATGTACCGAGTTTTAGTGGTTTTAGAAAACTATACGTGTCGATGCCCAAGTAATAGAGTAAGATTTTTTATGAGTAAATGTTTACTAGTCATACAAGTAATCATTCCCAAGTAACAGAGTAATATTTTTTATGAGTAAATTTTCCCCACTTTTTTTTCCACCATCATTAGCACATTAATTCATAGGTTCATAAAGTCTTAATTTCATTTTATTTATCCCATAACCCTATATTCTTTTGATTTGTGTAGGTACTCCTAGGAAGATCATTTCTATTGGTTTTAAACCTTCCAGTGTCATAAAAACCACTCTTTGGGGGATCAAATTTGGTCTAGGAATTATGACCATAAACTGTTTTAAGCACCATAGTCCATGGTTTATGACATTACACTAGGATTCATATTTCGAGCATTATGATCTTAGACTACATGCAACCCTATGGTCCAAGTATTGTGACCCTAAACTATTTAAAACTTCATAGTTCGACCATTATGACCATAAAATATGAAAGGAATATGAAAAAAACGTATGTGAGGTTGAAAAATCATAATGGAGACCTGCGATAGAGTCAGAATCCTCGGGTCAGGTCACTCCCATTACTTAGGAAAGAATAAAGTGATATAAGAAAGAGGTACAAATCCAATAGGGACCCACTAGGGACCTCTATAAAATATTGTGTATTTTATTACATAATTTTTATAAGACATAGAGAATAAGGGAATCATAAATGAATAAATAAAAATAATAAAATCCATTCCCCATGTATAGTATAAATGGTAAAAAAACTATGATCATATGGACAGACATCCAAAAATGATATATAAGTAGTATATGAGAAGATTAATATGTATACATTGTTAAATATATTACATTAGGTTAATCATATATATAAATGGGATACAAAAAAATATTAAATAAAAATATACCATAACCATCAAAATAATACTTAGCGTCAACTATGATTTTTCTCTTCACATTCTTCTTCTAAACATTCTTCAACATACACTATTCATAATTTGAAAATTTCCTTTATATGAATCATGGTATATAAGGTTTATATAAAGAATTAAATTTCACATGTTTGGTGTGGGTATAAAATACTCAAATGATTTCCACTTATCTCTCCTTAACATCTTTAGTGGTACAATAATATATGCATTTGTAAGCATCGTGAAGTGTTTCATAACCTTCCTAATTTGTAATGATAGAAAAACACAATGAATTTTATACATGGTGATGCAAAAATTATTTTTAAAACCACTATAATGCATCAATGTTCTTACTAGGTTCCATATAACTTATACTTACATGCATCAGGTCACTCCTAGGTTAATCATATGGACCAAATAGAATTTTATAAGGTAACCTTTTCTCAAAGCCCACCAAGGAGGGAAAATAACAAAACCATTAAATTAAAGAAACATACTTTCATATTTAGGAAAGAAGAGTAATGTAAATATAATATAATACTAGGGTACCCTCCTTCCATAACCATGATATTAGGGTAAAGTACCTTATATTCTAAATAAGTGTAACTTCCTTTCAAAATCATTGCATAATGGTAGATAATTAACGTGTATTTTTCCGTTTAAATAGAGGTAAACATAGAATCATAAAACAAAGAATCATATCAGGCCATATAAACATAGAATCATGTAAATGTAACATTTCTCTTTTATATTAGGCCATAAAACACAAAATCATATTGTAAATTCAAGCATACTAAAGATGGGAAGTGACAGGAAGTGAGGCGAGGGACTACGAGGGAAGGCACAATGATGGTTAGTGATGAATAGTGAGGCAAGGAACGGTGAGTGATGGTGAGTGGTGGTGATGGGAGGCGACAAGATGTGATGGGAGGCGATGAGCGACGATGAGGCTAGGGATTCGGGGAGTTGGTGGGGTGGGGGGGGGGTCGGGGGTGTCGGGGGGGGGGGGGGGGGTCGGGGGTGTCGGGGGGGGGGGGGGGGGTCAGGGGTGTCAGGGAAGGGGGAAAGTGTCGTGTTTGTAAAAATGTTTAACTATTTAGTGGCGGTTTATAAAGAACTTCCGTGAAATTATTTTTTCAAAAATAGTAGTGGTTTAGTAAACCGCCACTAAGAACCAACCGCTAAACAATCAGTTTGGTGTAGTGAGGCGGTGGATAGGTTAGGTGTATGAGTCAACCTAGGGTGACCTGAAAAGGGTTTGGTCTTGAGGACATTTCCTTATGAGGATTTAATTCTTTTAAGGCCTATGAGATCGTTTTATTCTAGAGATTGGTTTTTGGGATGTCTGACCTCTAAAATATGGGTGTTAGTCTAAGAGTTGGGTTGTTATTAAGGTTTGGAAGAGGGATGCCTCTATTTATGTATTGGATTAGAGGTCTAAGTGCGTTCCCAATTGATAATAAAACCCCATGTGGGTTCTTATTTTTGGGTAGTAATGGTTATGTGTATTCCATAGAGACCCAAGATGGTGTATGATCCATTTTGTGATGTGATGTTAAAGATGGGAATGGGTGTTCGACCCACCCTTGTAATGTTTCTCTATTTTTCGAGGTTGATACTAGGTTTATGCTGGCGGGGATGATGTCACATGGTTGGGTTTCCATGTTTTGGATCCTATTTTACTGATATGGGCTTCCATTGTTGAGAGAGTTATACTTGATGATCCATATATATGGATCTTGATGTCTAACATGATTCTCCACATCTGAGATTAATAGAGTTGTAAATGGAATTCCCCATGCATGGTTCTAGATGTCTAACATGAAAATCCACATACAAGGTTGGCTAGTTTGGACATGAAACTCCGCACCCGTATGATATATTAGTGGGAATGGAATTCCAGAGATATAATGAGTTTGGTGGAAAAAGCGTTTCAAAGATATGTTGAGATGTTGAACCGAGGTTATGGGTATAGGAAATGATGGAATACCATATAGAATAAGATGTATGACTTATGATCCTCATCTTTGGGTTGGTTCCAGACCAACACTCTAGGAACCACTGGTGTTGATGTATAGTTTGGTGCTGGACTGATGCTATAGGCACTATTATTTATAGTATGTAGGTCAGATGTTGGACTGATGTTCTAGGTTTTGGTAGTACTTTAGTGTGGAATGAGTTCCTGAGACTGATTCATATGGTTATTGAGTAATAAATAGTGAGTAAAGTCATAAGGTTTGGTTGGGTCAACCATGGTTGTGGTGCCTACATGATATTTTGGATGAACAACCTTAGAGATGTACTTAGAGACACTTTATAAATGGACAAAGAAGGTATGATTGATCAGAGTGACATACTAAATGATTAATGATGGTTTAATTTGTATTTATTTTAGTTGTGTATATGCTAGGATAAGTATATTTCATGAGAATACACTTATGGAAGTATGTTATAGGTTCAATATTGGGGGTGGACAACTTATATTTATTTCTCACCCCCTGTATGTAAATGTAGGTGTCCATAAAAACCTTATGTTTTATTTCAAGTTGATCACGGATGAACGATGAATTGGGTAAAGACTTATGATTTCATGATTTAGTGATTTTCTTATGTGGAGTGTGATGACCAGGATGGAGTATCCCAATAGGGTACTAGAGACTAGTTATGTGACATGACTCAAAGTTAGCAGTAGAACCTGGTGTATTTTTTATAGTTTTTTTATTTTATATATGTGATCGATCTAGTCTGTGATCGATGTTGTATGTATGGCATGGATGTTCATGACTTTATTATTTTTAATTTTTATTACAACATGTTTTTGTTTCATATTATTTATTATTTCTATGTACTCTAATGTGTATGATATTTGGTTATTTACTTATGGTTTCACACTCTAATATGAGGGTATAGTCTCCTCAAAGTTCTACCTTAGACCCCTGCTACTAGTCAGAAGCCTCTAGCATATGATGAGGCATTCATGAGGTCTTGTGGTGAACTGACACTAGTGTAGAAAACGTTATTTATGTCAGTTATTTTTTCATTTTTTACGTCGGTTTTTAGCCGACGTTAATACGGACGACGTTATAAAAAACGTTTTTTATGTCGGTTATTTAAAAACCGACGTAACAAACATAAAATCGCGGTATTTATCACGTCGGTTAATTAATAACTGATGTGAAAAAACCCAGGGGGGGGGTTATAACGTCTGTTATATAATAACCGACGTTATAAACACGTGCGGGGGAGTTTATCACGTCGGTTAACATCGGTTATATAATAACCGAAGTGCTAAACTAGTCTGGGGGGGGGGGGGTTATCAAGTCGGTTAATCAATAACCGACGTGATAAAAGGCCTGGGAAATGGTTTATCATGTCGGTTATTTAATAACTGATGTGATAAACCATTTCCCAGGCCTTTTATCATGTCAGTTATGGATTAACCGAGGTGATAAATCATTTCCCAGGTCCTTTATCACGTTGGTTATTAAATAACCGACATGATAAACCATGAAACATGTGTTTATCACGTCAGTTATGAAAAAAACCGATGTGATAAACCCTTCTCGATTTCTTTATCACGTCGGTTATAAAATAACCGACGTGGAAGACAATTTTTTTTTAAAAATCGACTGCAGTCCTCTGCTCTCCCCCATAATCAACCAGAAACCAAATCAATAATTCGTACCGCAAAAATAGAAGGAGATCAAAACATGAACTAAAGCAAATTTAAGCTTTTATATTGATAACATATAAAACTTACCCCACTTGATAGCCCCACCCTCATGTATACCCCCTGGACAGCCCTCCCCCACCCCATTGGAGCCCCCACCACACCCCTAGACTACCCCCCTGACCCCCTGGACAACCCCAAACACCCCTCGACAACCCCCACCCTCCGGAACAGCACCCCCTCACCCCCTCACCACACTTGACAGCCCCCACCACACCCCTGGACTGCCCCTCGACCCCCTGGACAACCCTAAACACCCCTTAACAACCCCCACCCTCCTGAACAGCACCCCCTCACCCCACTTGACAGCCCCCACCTCACCCCTGGACTGCCCCCTGACCCCCTGGACAGCTCCAAACACCCTGGGACAACCCCCCACCCACATGTATACCCCCCAAACCCTGGGAAGCCCTCCCCCACCCCATTGGAGCCCCCCACCACACCCCTGGACTGCCCCCACCCTCCTGAACAGCACCCCTCACCCCCTCACCCCCTCACCCCACTTGATAGCCCCCACCCCATTGGAGCCCCCACCACACCCTTGGACTGCCCCTCGACCCCCTGGACAGCCTCAAACACCCCTCTACAACCCCCACCCTCCTGAACAACACCCCCTCACCCCCTCACCCCCTCACCCCACTTGACAGCCCCCACCACACCCCTAAACTACCCCCCTGACCCCTTGGACAGCTCCAAACACCCCGGGACAACCCCCCACTCCCATGTATACCCCCCACACCCTGGACAGCTCTCCACCACCCCATTGGATCCCCCACCACACTCCTAGACTTCCCTTGACCCCCTGGATAGCCCCAAACAGCCCTTGACAACCCCCCCACCCTCATGTATACCCCCACCCCCTGGACAGCCCTCCCACACCCCTGGACAACCCTCCCACCCCCCTAGACTGCCCCCACCCCACCGGATAGCCCTCCCAGACCCCTGGACACCCCCAACCCCACTGAACACCCCCTACACCCTTGGAACCCCTCCCCCAGACCGGAATCCATACCAGAAAAACCATCATAAGTAGACCAAAACAAGTAGTAGAGCAAAATTAAACATTCACATATATAACATTCAAAACTTACACTGTCAAATTAAAAAAAACTAAATCCAACCTAAACGACTACCAAATACACAATTACAACGACAATATTCAAAATTACATTTTACATTACAAACAACTAAAATTTAATCAAACCTGTAAAATAATTTGACCACTCCACTTGTAAGTGTTTGATTTCTTCAGCAGTATAGGGTTGAGGGTCATCAAAAAGATACAAATGAAAAGGATAGTAGTTAACGTGTATAATGAATAAATAAAATTGAAATATTATGGAAAATTTTAAGAGGAAATCTTACCAGGTCAAAATTCACAACTGTTCCAGTTGTTATTATTTCATACATTAATCTTAACATATAATATCCACATTCGATGACGCCTTGTTGTTCATGACAATTCTGCTTGAATGAGTGTAAATTCAATATATTATTTTTATGTAATAAATCAAAAAGTACAAATTATAAATGGATATTTACCTTCACATTTACATATTTGATCTTTTTATTCCTTTTCTTTGTGTTTTTTCGAAAGTATGCCCATGACCTGTTAGAAAATAATACGAATGGGGTAAATTTAAAATTCATTATAATATATAAAACTATTGAGAAATTGAAACTTACTTTTCCAATATATTCTTAAAACTTTCCCGCACATCATCATGGACAGAGCATATCCAATAAGTGCTTTCTCCCTTGGGAAAAAACCCCTAACATCCAATGATCACTGATAAAAGGAAATTTAACGTTAGTGGTTTTTTATGTTAAAAGATAATTAACTATTTGATAGATATGTGTTTCATACCTCTCACAAAAAGGCATCATCCAACATTATATGACTATATTCTTTTCAATTATTTCAGCAATATAAAGCATTCTTTATTCCTCATCCAATACACATGCTTTAGGGGAAATCAATTGCGGGTCCATGAATCCATATACATCTGTCAGCTCATTCCTCTCACAAATTTTATAAAGATACATAATACAAAACATACATAAGTATACATTTTTAATAAATATAACACAGGGAAAAGGTGTCAAGACTTACATGGAAACAATTTGCACCACGTTGATGCCCAAATTATCTCCAGTAACAAGCTCCAAGATATCAGTTTTCATAATCCCCACATTTATTTCACGTCCAAAAACGTGAGCTTCCATTGGAAACTCATAATGACCTGCCAAAAAATTTGAATATCTTGACAATCTGTCAAGACTACTAGAATTTGTATCTGATGTCATAGGCATTTGTCTTTGTTGTTGTCTATACAGTATTTCTTTACCATTAAAGTATTCCTGTAAAAATAAATTGAAAAATATATTAGTTTTCAAATGATAAAACAACTTTAATAAAAAAATAAAAATAAACGATATAACATTCATACCTCTATGGTAATGAGTCTAAGAAGTCTGGATGGCCAAATTAAAAAATGGCCGATACTATGTCCAACTGTCGCCACATCATCTGTAGGTAATGGTACCCAAGATGATCTATCTATAATATCCTGTACAGTGACCCTCTGATTCTCTACCTCTAATTGTTGATGATGAACTGTATATTCTATACAATATACCAACCCATATGCTACTATATGAGGTTGAGAATCATCAACATACAAATCGAAATAAGTAGGAAGCTGCGGCAGAGGAGTAGGATAAAAAATGGGGTCCGCAGGCTGAGGTGGGGGAGTGGGAGCTACTGGCGGAGGTGGAGGATAAATAATGGGGTCTGTAGGGGGAGGTGGAGGAGTGGGATCTACAGTCTGAAATTGTCTTTGCATATATGCAAACATAGACTGCACCGACGCTCTAATCTTTTCCTCCATCGTCGCATTAATATTATGAACTTCAGCCTCCAATGATTCTATTTTTTTTATAAAGCCCCTCAACATTAGAAGTTGAAGAACGTGGAAACACTTTTCTTACCGATACACCTGCCGGATATCCTCTTACATGACCAGGATATTTGGGCCTTCCCAATGCTACAAATAAAATATCTTCCCTCCCAGTAGCTGTAAATGTCCCCTGTGAGCTCTTCTCCTCAAGAGAGTCCTGTATTAATTAATTGAATATTTCTGTAATGATTGAAATTATATGAAGAAAATGGTTAACTTAAATAAATAAAATAGATATCTTACAATCCTATCAGCTATGATTCTCGATTCTTCTGAAAGATATTGCCCTTTTTTTCCCTTCCGATCTCTCTTCCATTTTTCATGTCTAGATGGAGGGGATGGAGGGGCCACCTCTCCAGAGCTTGAAGACTCAGCTCTTAGTTGTTGAAATTTTTCCGCCATCATTTGTTCTTCCAAAAATGCATACCCTCCCTGAGATAAACTATAAGGGTATACATTTTTATATTGGATATCCTGATGAGATTTACCTATATTCTATAAATTAAGAATAAGAAATCATTAACAAAACGTTAATAAGATCATTTATATAAGAAATCTTATAAAAGTTTACACTACCCTTACCAAAAATGACTCTTTTCTTCTACTTTCAAAAAACTGTCTCCGCGTGTCTTCATCTATAAAAGGATATATACGACATGGATTGTCATGACTCCTATGACCATAAATGAAATTAGATGAGAGGGTTGATTTGAAATCCCTCCATCTCCTGGCAGCCAATGATAAGCATTTCTTCCTGACTCCTCCAGTGTCAGGAATATCAAATGTCATCTGATAAATAAGAGGTTAAACATATTATATATACTAGAAAAATTTAAAGAATAGTCAAACAATAGAAAAAGATCTTACCAAAATCATCTCCCACAACTGAGAGATTATCTCTTTATCCACACTTCTCTAGTCATCATACAGAATGATTACTTTGCTCTTAGCCTGAGTTGCTACAAAACTCTTAAAATATTTTGCATTTGGACCTCTAGGAATATCATCATCATCAAACTCAATGACTATCCTCTGATCCTGCGTACGAGCAAGTGATAATTTTGGTAAACATGTGCACCCACGTTTACCAACCTTTGAACTCTTTGTCATAATAGGAGCATGTGAATGTTCCTCCCTAGAGGTATGACCAATATGATCATCTCCAGAATCATGTGGTTGATCAACTGAATGATCTTTCATTATCCTTCAAATCAAAAAAACAAACGTTAGTTCAAAAATATACAAATTAAAATATTTTAATACTACTGTAATCAGAAAATAGAAAAGTGTACTAAGTTACGTAATAGTAAAAATTGGTAATATGGTAAGCATATTAAATAATGGTAAAGATGGTAAATATGGTCAAGATGGTAAACAGGGTAAACATGGTAGACCTGGTAACAATGGTAAAGTAATTGTCACTGAAAAAAAATAGATATATAATTCATGTAATGGTAAACATGATAAATTAAACTAAACAAACTTAAAACAAACAAAAACTTATACTTATTTTGTTTTAAAACATGTTTTAATAAATAAAAAACTTATGATATATAACATTTATGAAAAAAATAAATGTAAACAAGAAATAAACATATGTTACCTGTAATTTTAGGAATGTACAAATAGATTATTTTCCCAAATTCCGTCGTCGTGATCGTTCCTTATGGCACAAACCATGTCTTCAACATGCTCGTCATTATGTTCTGTCAATCTTTCCATGGAAGTAGGGATCTCACATAAATCAGAATCTTCATCAACTTCATCCTCATCAACATATTGTTTTTTCCCTTGTAAGACAACATCCCACTGCATATCTGATTGATCTACTACATATAAATTTTTTTTTTCATGTGTTTCCATTATAAAAGAATCAGCTATGTCTTCCAATCTATTCAGATTAACAAGTGTCATTCCAAATTCATCGTGTCTGACACTGTTGTTACCGATAAACCATTTACAGTTAAAAACATGAAATTTAATTTTAAAGTAATCAACCTCCCATATGTCTTCAATCACTCCATAATATGAACTTGATGCAGAAATTGGGTTTTTGTCCTTAGCACTCGAAAAATGCATTGCTTCTGTAAACACCAATACACCACTATTCTGAACTGCACTTCTATTGTCCTGAGATTTCTTATGAAGTGTATATCCATTAATGTCATAACCGGACCATGTTATCACATTTAAACATGATCTACCAAGCAAAGTATTTTTAATGCATGAAAAAAAAGTTTTATTGTGCTCATTCAAAATCCACATTTCTTTCTTCTTTTGATGACATTGTTTCAACTCATTAATATGCAATGTGATATATGGTTGAGCATCAGCTATGTTATTCAAGATGTATGATTCTAACTTCTTCATCTGTTCAGCTGACAATGATTTTACTTTCAATCCACGAATACTCTTTCCCTCATTATTAACTCGTTCATGGCGAGATGGAGGCAAACCTATGTGTTGCGCCGTATCCAAGTAGCTCGTACAAAACTCTGCTACCTCCTCAGAAATATACTTTTCAATAATGGAGGCTTCAGGTCGATATGGATTTTTAACATACCCCTTTAATATTTTCATATACCTTTCAAAAGGATACATCCAACGAATATATACAGGTCCACCAAGCTTTATTTCTTGAACCAAATGAATCATTAAATAAACCATTATATAAAAAAAATTTGGAGGAAAATACATTTCCATTTGACAAAGTATAAAAAATGCATCCTTTTCCAAAATGTTCAAAGCATTCACATCAATCGCCTTGTTACAAATTGAATTGAAAAAATAACACAACCTCATCATAGTCTTTCTGACATGAATGGGAAATATTCCATGCAATGAAACTGGTAGAATTTGTTGCATCATGACGTGACAATCATGTGATTTTATACCTATCAACTTCAAGTCCTTAAATGAGACAAAAATTTTTACATTTGAATAATAACCTTGAGGAACTTTGATATCATGAAGAAACTGACAAAAGCTAATTTTCTTCCTCTTCGATAATGTATGACAAGCCAGGGGAAGAAATGTTCGTCTTCCTTTAGGAGTGGGAGCTAACTTCAAACGTATTCCCATTGATAGTAAGTCTAATATTGCATTTAACCCATCTTTAGTCTTTCCTTTAATATCTAAAAATATTCCAATCAAAAAATCACATATATTCTTCTCCACGTGCATGACATCAATATTATGTTTAACTTCATGATACCTCCAATATGGTAGCTCAAAAAATATTGACCTTTTCTTCCAAATATGTCTATCATTACCAGATTTCTATGTCTTTCCCAATGTCACATCAAGGATTTTCACCCTCTCAAAATACAGATCCAGGGATAAAGGTTTTGGAGCAGTATCAAATTCTTGTGAGCCATTTAATTCCTTTTTTAGTCTTCTATAAGGGTGATCCATAGGCAAAAACTTTTGATGACCCATGTACACTGTTTTCCTCCCATGATGCAATTGAAAATATGATGTCTGTTGTTAGCAAATTAGACATGATTTATTCCCTTTAACACTGTATCCAGAAAAATTTCCAAATGCTGGGAAGTCATTTATAGTAAACAGAAGCACTGCATGCAGTTGAAAATATTCCATTTTATAAGAATCATACACCCTAATACCATCATCCCATAACAGTTTCAAATCACAAATCAATGGTGACAAGTAAACATCAATATCATTGTCGGGTTGCTTTGGACCAGAGATCATTATACTGAACATGAAATATTTGTGCTTCATACAAACTTTAGGAGAGAGGTTGTAAATTACCAATAAAACAGGCCATGAACTATGTGTGCTACTGAGGGTTCAATATGGATTCATTCCATCTATGCACAACCCTAGTCTGAGATTTCTAATTTCATTTCCAAATGTAGAATACTGCGCATCAATTTTCTTCCATTGTGGACAATCAGCTGGATGAAGTGTTTTTCCATCACATACCCACTCATCAGTATGCCATCTTAACCTTTTTGAATCATTTGAATTAGAAAATAAACGTTTTAAATGATGAATTATAGGAAGATACCAAAATACCTTTGAAGGGAGCTTTGTAATCTCTACATCAGCCTGTGATTTTTCTTTCACCTTATACCGTGATGTCCCACATTTAGGACACTTTGACAGAAATTCATATTCCTTCCTATATATAATGCAGTGATTTGGACATGCATGTATTTTCTTGTATCCCATTCCCATCGGGCATAATATTTTCTTGGCCTTTTAATGTGAATCCGGAAGATTGTTATCTTTTGGAAGAATGTCTTTCATCAATTGTAGAAGCTCTGTAAAACTTCTGTCACTCCATCCATGTTTCGCCTTCAGGTTAATCAATCTTAACACCCACGAAAAAACCGTAAAATCTGTACACCTAGGATATAATGGTTTTTAGCATCACCATATAGACACGCAACTGTCGGTTCTATATCAATTTGTTCTTCTACAATATCGCGAATCATTTATTCAATTCCATCGGAGTTACCATCTTATGAATCATCATCATCAGTGACATTTCATCCAGTTTCACCATTCCAAATCCAAGGGCTGTAACTCGGATTAAAACCATGACAAATCAGATGATCTTTTATCGCTTTACTTTTCAACTTATTCATATTCAAACATTTCAGGCATGGACAGAAAAAATGTCACTACTTGGAACATTTCGTTTAGCAAATTCCAAAAAGGCATCAACACCTTCCTCATATTCATTTCTCATTCGATGTGCCGTAATCAAACTTCAACTCATTATTACCTATAACAAATATCAAAAATATATATATTTTCAGGATAAGACAAATATAAGTTTATATGAAAAAAATCATAATTTGAATGTAAAACAATTTTGAAATATAAAAAAAACCTATGCGTATTTAAAAAAATATGCTTGAATATTATTATTAACACAAAAGATAGTTAGATATAACAGTTTTAAATTACATTGAATAAAAGAAAACCATGGCATCTACATGGTTGATAGAAAATTGGAGAAAATGGAGTAAACCTGAGAATCAAATCATATTTAAAATAAAAATTCAGATGGAGAAAATAACAATGTAAAGCCAATCATCATGGAACAATCATCATGTCATAATATCAGAAACCACGATGCATTAGTCAATCCCCCTAGACACCCCCAACCCTCTGGACAACCCCCCACCCCCGGACAACCCCCAAAACCCTCTGGACAGGCCCCCACCCCCGTGGACAGCCACCCACACCCACCCACCCCCTTGGACACCCCCCCCCGAACACCCCCCAACCCTCTGGACAACCCCCCACCACCAGAACATCCCCCACCCCTCCTGGACACCACCCCCACCCCTTACCCCCTTGGACACCCCCCTAGACACCCCTAACCCTCTAGACAACCCCCACCCCTGGACAACCCCCCAAACCTTCTGGACAGCCCCCCACCTCCTTGGACAACCCCCCTACACACACCCACCCCCTTGGATACCCCCCTGGACACCCCCAACCCTCTAGATAGCCCCCACCGCCCAGCCAACCTCCAAAACCCTCTGGACAGACCCCCACCCCCTTGGACAACCCCCCACACCCACCCACCCCCTTGGACACCCCCCTGGACACCCCCAACCCTCTGGATAACCCCCACCCCCTGGACATCCCCCACCCCTCTAGACAGCACCCCCACCCCTCTTGGACACCACCCCCTCCCCCTACCCCCTTGGACACCCCGCATGACACCCCCAACCCTTTGGACAACCCCCACCCCTTGGACATCACCCCACCCATCCAGACAGCACCCCCACCCCTCATGGACACCACCCCCCACCGCGATCCCCTTGGACACCCCCCTGGACACTCCCTAACCCTCTGGACATCCCCCACCCCCGGAAAACCCCCCAAACCCTCTGGACAGGCCTCCACCCCCTTGGACAGCCCCCACACCCACCCACCCCCTTGGACACCCCCCTGGACACCCCCAACCCTCTGGACAGCCCCCCACCTCCCCGGACAACCCACCAAACAATGGCTTACATATAAAAACTAGGCATGCTGAATAACTAAAAACACATGAATTTAATATATACTTCAGCATGAAATAGATGGAATTAAATATTATTAAATATGGATACTTAAATGAACCTATGATAATTAAAAATAACCACTGATATTCAATTAGTCAAATGATCACAAGTTTTCTTGATAACTAATATCATAATGAGGTAATGGATAATTCTAGAAATCTTAAACATATTGTCAAGGCCTTGGCCAAGGCCTCAAAAAATATTAGGGTAAACCCTCAGCAGAACCCATTTTTATTTGGAATCATGAGACATAGAGATGCATCGAAGGGCCATAGAGGTCAACAACCATTACATTATATGTCTAATAGATTCTCATATAAAATAGGATAAACATAAGTAGCAACAACACATGAAATATCATTTCCAAATTCTTACATTTAATCAATAACCATTCTATGCAGTAATATAGGTGAATGAGATCATTAGTTTTCAATGACAACAAAAATTACCATCAATGTCGGGCATTCACGAAAAAAAACAAACTAAATAGAAGTAGTTGAGGCTTACGTGAATATTGCGAGTTGATCTAATAGATACAGGGATGATAAATAAGATGATGATGAAAAAAAGAGGTAAGAGGGTTTGAAATCAAAGAATCTTACCTAGTTTAAACACTAAAATCGCAAAACATAAATAAAGACTATCCGGGAAAAGAAACGAACGAAATAAATTTGTGGAAGGCTTACTTGAGTGATGCGAGTTGAGATGATAGATCCGAGGAGAGTAAATATGATAAACGATGAAGGCAAAACGAGTTTAACGCAGTGAGGTCGACGAGTTGATTAGGGTTTACTGTGTGAGAGAGACGAGCCGCCAGACTGTCGATCGAAAAATCGTAAATGACAATCCACGAGGCTTGTTAAATTTTTAAATTTTTTATAACATCGGTTATTTAATAACCGACATTATAAACTATTTTTTACATTAATAATGTCGGTTATTATAATAACTGACATTATAAATGTATCAGATACGGAATTTTTTACATCAGTTATTTTATAACCGATGTAAAAAAATCCGCGTGTTGGTTTTTTATGTCGGTTATTCTATAACCGACACAAAAAACTTCTGGGGGTTGTTTTGTTACGTTAGTTATAAAATAACCGACGTCAAAAAGGCCTCAAAAGCCGCCTTTTTTACGTCGGTTATTTTATAACCAACGTAAAAAACTCGTAGATATCTCGTTTTTTTTACGTCGGTTATCAAATAACCGACCTAAAAAACCCACGCGCTTTTTTTTTATGTCATTTAATTTATAACCAACGTAAAAAACGAACGCGCATGATTTGTAACGTCGGTTATTTTAATAACCAATGTTCAAAATCTACTCACCACATTTTTTACGTCGGTTATAAAATAACCGACATAAAAAACCACGTTTCACAGATTATCACGTCAGTTATATATAACCGACATAAAAAATGGTGACATAAATAACGTTTTCTGAACTAGTGTGACATGGGGCATTGGTTCCAAGCTAACTGGGGTGGGATGTTTTTTAATTTCCCATCACACCCATTATTAACACATTTTCTCCTTGATCTAACCATTTATTTAAATATGGAATTTTGAATATGATAATTCTATAAAAAGGAAAACTATTAACTTAAAAATAATAAATCATAAATGACATATGTATTGTAAAATATGAATTTATTTGTTTCAATCTAGGTAATTCATTGTCTAAATCCTGTTAAGATCTCAAAACATACCATAAAAATGTATTCAAATCCTTCATAATGTGTTTTAAATAAGATTTGATATAACCAAAGAATACAACTTAGGAGTGTCAAAATAGGTGTGCAGTTATGCCTATTTTTCATTCACTACGTGAATATCAGGTTAATATCCAACCAGCCTTTTCAGGGTTATTACCCCAGGGGGCATCTGTGCCCGAGATTTTATCCATTTATTTATATATATACAAGGATTTAATTGATAGAAAACCACAAACTCTATAATTTAACAAAATTTTAGGATGTTATTCTATACTTAGACTTATACCTAGGGTTTTCACTATATTTCTCTCATAATAATCACAAAAAATAACTAAACTAATCACTAAAATAAATAAAATCTACTTTGATACAAATTGAGGCACCCCAAACCCACACTCCTAGGTCCAATCTTAAAAAAATACTTTGTAAATAATATTTAATACCAAGTGAGATGACCCATGTTAAACATATCTTTATTTTACATCATTTCCATAAGTTAAACATTACATCTCACTATAAATCCATAATCCTAATAATATAAGGTTTATTTCCTTTTAGAACTAGCTATATAAGAAGCTTATTTTACAATACTTGTGAAAATTTATATATAATATAACCATATTAGATCCCCTTATAGAATAATAATAGGTAATACTCATCATTATAACCTTGGGAAATGAAACATAAGAAATGAGTGAGCTCAAATTCCTGGTAAAGGAAAACTTTTCAACATGTCATCAAAGGTTAGATCATAATCAATTAAGAAAACATGATAGTGAGATAGATATATTATTAAAAAGAATATAGAATAATAAGATATGTCTATAATCCGTTATATAAAGGCATGTAATATAAAAATAGAAAACATATACCATGGTATGAGAGTACAAAAACATGATACAATAAAAATGAGCCATGGATCCTAATCATAGGCATAAAAATATACACATTATGAAAAATATATCATAACAATAAACTATGGCACAACTAAAATCATAGGGAATCATTACATGGTGTATTACACATCACATACCTATAACACCTTAGTGACTTAGGTTTTTCAAACCTTCGACCCATTAGTGACTTCGGTTTCACAAACCTAGGACCCATTAGTGACATAGGTTTTTGAAACCTATAACCCATTAACTACTTATATTTCACAAACGTATGGCCCATTAGCATCTAATCATATTTGGAATGTTAACCAATTCATTTAATGCTGATATATGACCTCATCCATAATCATCCATACATATGTGTGCTATATGAAATCAATCATTCATTATATTATAAATAAACCATTGAAATAAATTGGGTTTAATTACACTTCTAAATGGCATCACATAAAATTAATTCATGAATTAGATTGATTGATACTAAAAAAATTTCATTCATGAAAAATAAATATTTTATAAATGAATTTATAAGGTGATTCAAAAAATATAACTCTATAGGAGTTAGATTTTTTAAAGAGGAAAATGGAAGTGAAACATAAGAGTCTTTATAATTTTTTTTAACATTAGGATAAAAATAATAATTTTTGAGTCACTTTTGGAAAATATATTTTTTGGGAAATTGAAACTAATTATTTTTTAAAAATTAATTAGAATAAAATTTTAATAATGTATCCATTAAAAGACATAATGATCATCCATAGGAAATGTGGAGTGGAAGATAAAATGTATATTTAGAAAAGTAAAAACCTTTTCAACATTTTATAAACACATTTATTGAAACCCAAATCATAAAGAGATTAATAAATATTTCATTTGAAAAGTGTTAAAGAGAAATTTGAAATTCATTATACATAAAACATATTTTTATTTCAAAATTTCATCGGAGAACATTAGCTTGAATATTGAACATGGACATGGAGAGAGAGAGAGAGAGAGCTCATTTGGAGAAAATGAGAATTATTCTTCTCATTATAAAATTTTATGAATAAAGAAATCCATAAATGAATTACATAGAAAAGAAGTAGTAAATTAATTATAATATCATCATATAATATAATAAAAACATCTTGTAAATCCATATTCAAAGAGTAATAATCACGACTCAAGAAAAGAAGTTGATTCATGAAAAACCCTTACCTTTTACTTCCGACTTCCATAGAAGCTATTTAACCTCATGTATAATAAACATAAACATATTATTAATCTATTTCAGATACTTATTTATATCTATTACCCTATATACTCTTCATTTATAATCATTTATTTTATATTTATTAGTTATTTATATTTTATTTTCATCATCAGATGTTATCAATTTTGATCATTTCACACATGATTTTAACTGTTAAAGTTGATCCTAATTATCTTATACCAATTTAATCATTATTAGATTATTTAATATACTATAAAATATTTTCCATAATTATTTATAAATATATAATTTCATTATATGAGAATTTTAGTCATGATTCAGGAAGATAAAATCAACGATGTGCTTATTTCAGTAATTTTTAATGAACAAAAGTTGGTATGTTAATAACACATTAAATATTAATATAACACTTACTAAACCATAACAATTTAATAAAAATAATTTTAATTTATTATGTAAATTCTTATAATCATCAAATTTGGGTGGTGACGAAAAAGAAATATGCTATTCCATGGATGTGGTAGTCCCACATACACACAAATGGAATTTCCATTTTCTATATAACCAGAGAAAATTTAAAAGTGATTTATCTTTTTATAATTACAATAATGTTATAAATTTATTATTTATTCATTAAATACCCTCTTATAACCATCCATATATTGTGATTATGAGAAATGAAATATGTTTCTTTATGGAGGCAATATTCCCCACATACACATGAATGTCATTCTCATTTTTCCAAGGAAGGGGGAAGGGTAGATGATAGATATACCACTAAAATATTAACATTTTTTATATTAAAAAAAATTATTTCATTATATTATAATGAAAAAAATATATTTATAGGAAAAATATAAAGAATAAAAAGTTTAGGAAGTGATTAATACTCAAGTTGAGAATTTGAACCTTCTCTTAGAGGACCTCTTAAAAAAATAGGATTTAAGGATTTTAATTAGATCAAGAGGCTAAACAATATGGGATAGAACTCTAGGTAAAGTATAAAGGTCATAATTTCAAGAGGAAATCTAATTTTAGAGTGTATGAAAAAGGGTGGTGGAAGTCTCCTTTTATAAGTGAGAAGAGTGATTTTTTTAATAATATAAAAGGACAATTTAGTATTCAAGTGGTTCCAAGAGTGGATAATAATGGATATAGGATTAGTATGTGTTTATAATCCTCTCAAACACTCATTTGAAGAAAGTGTTTGATTTATTTTAATATTTTTATCCTTAGTTTTAACTTTTTACCAAAATTAACTTTTACCATGATAACAGTTTTTTTAAACCTTAGAAATTAGTTTTAATTATGAAAAATAAAATTTCAATTGTTATATAATTTTTTATATTATTATTAAAAATATGAAAATCATTTTATAATATAAAATTTCCAAAAATTTATAAAAATAAATTTTAAAACAATAAGTGTTTAATACATAAAAATAGTTTTAGTGAACAAATATAACTACTATATTAAAATTTAAAATATAGGTATAGAAATTAAAATTAATATTTTTAAATATATAAATTTAATTATAAAATATATATTTTTTCCATAAAAAGTTTTCCTTAATTTTAAGTTATGATTATATCCTATTAATGTCATAAAAGTCTCAATATTTGTAAAAACAACATTTTACACTATTCACCAAAAAAAGATTTCAAAAAAATTGAAAAATCATCCTAAGATAATATTATCCCACTAAACCAAAAATTTAAGTTAATTTTTTTGAAATTTAAATTCTAAAATTTAAGAATTTAAATTTTAAATGGAAATATAAAATATAATGAATAACTCTTTATAGGAAAATAAAATTTTAAATATTAACTATTCTTATTCTAATTTCCTATCAGTTACTTATAAAAAATATATTTTATCATTATATGACCATAATATAATTATATTTTAGAGATAAAAATGCACAAGTTAGATAAATACAATTTCAGAAAAAATAAACCGTTAGTATAAAATGATTTTATTAGTTTTTAGTTATACTAATTGAATTGCTTCAGTGAATTAGTATTAAAAGTGACTTTTATATTTATTTCTACATATATTTTATAATTTAGTTTCCTTTATTTATACCCTTCAATTCAATGAATACTTTATAGTGGTTATATTTTTTTAAATTACGCTGTAATTTATTTTAGTTCGGTGTTGTGTGTGAAACATGCTATGTAACACACATTTATTTTAAGAAGGAAATCAATAATAAAGTTTTATGGAATTATAAGTACTACTACTATAGAACCCCAATATAGTATCTACAACAACACCTACACCACTACAATTCTATAATACTGCTGCAGTCCCTTGAAAATCACTTCCACCTATATTTAAACCCGGGTATGATGTAGGATTATGAGGTGACTTACCACTCAGGTAAGCCTACAACTATATTATAAACATAAATAACTTTAATAAAGTTTAATAATAAAGATATGTATATAACAACACTACCTAAATATTAAGTTGTTAAAATAAGAACAATGTCCTCACATGAGTTTTGAACATAATAGCAATGTCCAAACATAGAGTTGTGAGCATAAAAATAATATCCACACCCGATATTTTAGCATAAAAATAATTTCCATGCATGAGTTATGTGAATAAAAATAATTTCCCTTAATGATTTATGATCATAAATAGAAACAATAAACATTTTTGTTACAAGAACATGAAAACAATCATAATTCCATTATATACTAATTAACACATGGTAAAGAAATGAGTTTCATGATATCTTCCATATATCTTGATCATAATACATCATAGAAAGATGGTGGATGATATCATTAGACAATATCCCAAGTGAAGCATGATTCACATAGAAATTATTATTATTTTTGTTAATTTTTAACATAGTTTCAATTAATTTATTTAACCAATTTTAGCATTTTTAGGTCTTTTATAGTTTTGTATCATTTTAGTTATTTTGTAGTTGGGTGATTACCTGAGTGGTAAAGACACTTTATAATTTTTAATCAGATCAGAGTTTAAATCTTGGGATCCTCTTTAGGGGATATTATGTTGTCCATTTATGAGATTTAAATGCAGAACCACACTATGGTAATAGAAAATGTATCTATAAAATAATAGGTAGAAGGGTATCATAGGTGTAACTAAGCATAAAATGTGGTGCAATAGGTAGGCAGTGCAGTGTGAAAACACAAACGCATCGCCGGGTGGGCAGCTTAAAAGGGTGATGGGTGCATTGGAGCCTACCATTCAACTCTACACACAATTAGATTTTCTATGTGTTATTGAAGGGTTACTTTACTCATGAATATATATATAGTGAGAGTAGTGCTATGAAATAAAATTACTAGGTATAAAATGTAGTGGGGTTCCACTCAATCATCACTAGGTGGGTGGGTTGAATGAGCGATGGGTGGGTTAGAACCAAGCATCTGACTATATTCCCACATGGGTTTCCGATGTAGGACAAAAGGGTGTCCTTTCATGACATGATGGAGGGATGCACAATGAAAAGTTTTTGGTTGGGGTGGTGTGAAATTTAGACTGGTGTTATGATGTAGTGATTATTAGCAGGGGTGACATGACATTATTCTGGTGACATGAAATGATATAGGCTACTCATTTGGGTCTTGAGGTCATCTCCTTTAAAGGATTTCGGGCCACTCTTTTCTTGGACTTAGAACCATCTAGAAATTTGTCCTTAAGGCCACTGTTTGTAATAAAATAGGTTGTGTGGGTTCTTTCTGTAGTGACTCATATTTTCCATGTATTATTTTTGGATATTTTATGGATTATTTTTCAAATCACGCACTGAGACAATGTGTGATTTCAAGGCTCGATGTGTTTGGAATAAATGTTTGAAATATATTAAATAGAAAACACCCACAATTTTCTAAAAAAGTGGAATAACTTTTAAATGGGGGTATGGATCAGAAATATGAGGTCACCATTGAGTTCAAAAAGTAGGGTTTACCCTAGGCACGACATAACTTTGGTCAGCATGAGGAATTTTTAGAAAAGTCATAGTGGGCGTAAAATTAAAAAAATAATTTATTTAATTACATTATTTTATCTTGTAGAGTCAATGAACTAGCCTATTTTATAAATAAATAGTTATGGGGAATTTATAGGTGTATCTATTAAAACCTAGAGATTCATAGGACCATTAGAGAGCATCAAATGAGATTCCATTTGTGGATGGAGACCATATCAAGGATGGATGACCGCTATGATATAGAATTGAAGGATATCACCATATATCATGGAGAAAACTCCATTATTCATTAGAGATCAATCCAAATTGAGGTAGGATTTTATTTGATTTGGTTTTTCCCCATTTTAGTTTCTACAAAAAACAC
Organism: Viscum album; assembly: GCA_963277665.1. Classification (NCBI taxonomy): domain Eukaryota; kingdom Viridiplantae; phylum Streptophyta; class Magnoliopsida; order Santalales; family Viscaceae; genus Viscum; species Viscum album. Next base: position 1,775,697,147 of record OY728152.1, read on the forward strand.
GAATCAATCAACCAATAGATTGTTCTACGTATCATGCATATTGCGGGATGCGTTTTTTTGTGGGAATTTATTGGGAGACTATATTCATGACTATTTATTCTTCAATTTTCATTCTAACAACAACAAATAATGGTCGACAAAGAAATTAACTGTGGTCTGTTCCTCTTTATTATTCTTATGCTTTTCTACCCTGATTCTTCATTCATCATGGGTGTTATTCATTTGAACCATGGTTTGACACATCTCGATGAATCAATCATTTAACACCCATTTCTTGGTGAAAAATACTACATTTTAGATCTGGGATCGACTTGACATGATGGTGGTGCGATGACGTGAACATTAGTGGATCAAATGATGTTGGTACTCGATTTTCATGTTCTTCAATGTGAAACAAAGAACACCAATTGAAGGATTTTTATTAATGAATCAAAGAGACAAATGATTTTTTTCATTGATAGAAAGGATCAACTGACTTAGTTCATCATTTTTCTAGGAGAGGCATGTCCATAATGGTGGCTGGAGCACTGGATAAGATGCACACAAACTAGATCTGGGAATCTGGAAATTTCTGTACTACATGGTATGTAACATATATCCACACACCATACGGGAACATCTCTATAGATTCTAGGGTTTTCAAAGGAATATAATTATCAAATGTCATGTGACCTTATCACACGGCGGGTGGTCCCCTTTGGTGAGATCGATGTGTACCTCAATGGGTACACATACACGGATTGGAGTACATGGGAATGGGCACGTCATGTACTCCCACACAGACACAACCTGGGAAAATGTACATGGGGTAAGCCATGTACTGGTACACAAGTAGATTATATGGGTAAATTGCACTCTGTGTACTATTACAAGGACATGGGACATGTTACATGGGCCCTTTACGTGGTCAGGACTTGGGGTCGAAGGGACACAACGTTTAACCCTAATATATGTCATGTACTGCTAAAAAGTTTTCTTGAATATCTTATCCTATATATCTTGGAAAAGTTATATTAGGGTTAGTTCCCCATATCCATTTCTTAAGGTTTAGTATTGAATCACCTCTTACTCCTAGGACAATGATCCCTTCAGTAGGACTTCTTGGATAGAGTTGTTGGAATCCTTCCATGAGTCCCAGAGTGAGATCCTCTATTCATCTTCATTCCCTAGGTGGAGTTCTTAGTATCATTGTGACCAAAACTATGTGGGTTTCGATCCTCTACTTAACAGGTTAATATAGACTAATTTTTTGGTATACCCCATGGAATTGGGTGTGATACTCATATATGTATCATATCTCTTAAAACTTTTAGAGTGTGATTCCTATGATGAGACCTGATGAGTATTCACTCTTAGTATGATGTCATCAGTTTTATCAAACTCAACAATATGTTCTATCAGATGAGTGCTATATGGAACCTTTGATATAGAATCATAAGTTGGTATTATAGTTGTGACTTTGCCTCTAGAATGTGTGTCTTTGTTGAGTATATATGGATATTATTATTATATGTATTTTAGACATATACCTGTGTAGAGATGACTGTACTTATTTTTTTTTGTATTATTTGTGGTTTTAGGGTGTTCTATTGGGTATTTTTATACTCACCCCTTCACATGATTTTCCTTCATGTTTCATTTTTTTGTGAAGATGGTCGACATTTTAATAGAGTCCTAGATGGATCAGGACTAGACATGGATTATAGATACTGAATAGATTGAGGTGTTTTCCAACAGTATCATTATAATAGTCCCCAATATTTCTTTCAGGGTCAAATGGTTTTCAAAATCTTTATGGTAGGCTTGTACTTGGTCCTATTTACTTTCCTTTACATCCTATCATACTATGGTTGTGGTATTTAGATGTATGCATGCATGGTTGTTCAGTTGTTTTTAGATTTCATTATTGTATAGGCTTGGAGATGTGTGAATGTGTATAGGTACTTAGGCTGAGGCCTCCCATATTAGTGGTATTCCTACTTGGTGCTAGTTTCTAGCCTCTGTCCTATTGGATTCAAGCATGGGGATTCATGGAATAGGCCCCATTAGGATGGGTCGTGATAGAGTGGTATTAAAGGAGTCTGTTCTACCTTTAGAACCAGAGTCTATGGGATTGGTTTGGGGAAACCGTTTTTAGTGTTTTAAGTTTGGATTTCAGTACCGAGACTCCAGTGTTGGTACGGTGGCTGACGTATTCATACAACATGACTCTAATCACCATCATTTTGACTCGGTACATGAGAAAATTAGTTATAGGGAAAAAATGGTACATGCATCATATATTAATGGGTTGTGGTTTCCATGTCCTTCTTGAGTCAACTCTCCAGATATACTCATTGACTGTGGTACATCTTGTTTACTTTCAGGATGCCTCTCTAATGTATGACAACTAGGTTTCAGGATTAGGTTCATGATGATGATACCCTCAGGGATGAGGTGTCAATATAGAGACCAGTTATAGATATGTTATCTCTAGGTGGTGAACCAACTATACCACCACCTGTGTAGTAGCATGTGGTACCCAAAGCACCATTGGATGAGGTGTGTAGGCTGAGTACACTTCATGAGTTTCAGCAACAGAGACCCCTAATGTTTCGAGGTGAGCCTAAACCATTGTTGGATGATGATTGGATTGAGGTAGTGACCTGATTTTTCTATCTACTCAGAACACCAGTATATCATATGGTGGTACTAGTAGCGATCCTTTTTTATGGATCGACAAGATGATAGTGGGGGTTAGTGACCTCATCTTACGATGATGCTACTCTATCATTTTTAGAGTTTTAAAACATTTTTATAGAGGATTTATCTCTTGGTAAGTTGAGACATATACATATCCAAGAGTTTCTACAACACCAAAAGGGCAGCACGATAGTAGCTGAGTATTCATCAAGGTTTAACAACCTCTCCAGGTACTCAATGGATATGGTTTGTAACCTATTCTTTAGGGATCAGACCTTTGAGTGAGGGACGAGTAGATACATTCGATCTAGTTTCATCCCTCTATGAATCTATACCTTTGATGGGGAGATACAACGATCTTTTGTGGTTGATAATTTCTTGGATGATCAGAGACAACAAGTAGTTGTTGATAACTGGCATACAAGAGTACATAACTCGATAGCATGGATCCGACATCATCCTCAAGGACTTGATCATGTGATTCATTTCAGGATGAGGTCCCAAGATAAAGGATATATGGTTCAAATACCCCAAGATGGGTCCAATCATCCTAGGGAGAGGTGGTGCTACTCATGTGAAAGAATTAGACATCTTGCACAAGATTTTATGACCTACCATATGGCGAATAGAGAGATCATAGATGGGACACTGAGGCAGAGGTAGTGAAATGAACTGATAGGTCTGTAGGATGGAGGACAGAGCCGGGGAGATAGAAGAGTAACATGAGGTGGTAGAAACTTTTAATTATCACCATCAATACCCCCAGGTGGTCCATTCTAGGCTTAGGGAGCTGGAGGATAGGGGATGGGACAACTGTAGGTGGTCAAAGCTTATAAACCAAAGGCTCCATGAATGATATGAGGTACTATCTGTGTCTTCTATACCTTAGTTTTAGTACTGATAGACATAGGTTATATTCATTCCTTTCTTTCCACCTATCCTGTTCGAGACTTAGAAAATCCGGTTGAGCCCTTGGCTTGATCCTTGCGCTTGGAGACTCCTACTAGAGATGGCTCAAAAATCACACAATTACGCTAACCATATGGCTTGAGTCTTAGAGGTGGTAGTTTCTATTGTGATCTATTTTTAGTATCAACAAGTATTTACAACATTATCTTATGTATGGACTGGTTATCTACAATTTGTGCCCAGATTGACCATTTTAGAAGGAGGATGCAGTGTGTCCACAATGATGGAGCTAGGTTCTCATTTTTCAATGAAAAGGAAACCTTAGCAGTGCATGATGGACTCATTAATATGTGGGTATAGATGATTGCTAATCAATTAGCTATAATGGCCCTTAGTGTGGTGTATATTATGAGTTTTTAATTCCCTAAAGTGGTGGTAGAGTATGAGGATGTATTCTATGAGGATGTTCTAGCCTTACCTCCCTAATGAGATATAGAATTATGCATTTATATACACCCTAGGATGACATCGATAGCTATTCCACCATATAATATGGCTCCCAAAGAGATTCTCAAGATGAGGGTGTAGTTGGAATACTTATAGAAGAAGGGATTTGTTAAATCTAGTGTTTCACCCTAGGCAGCCCTAGTTTTGTTCACCAAGGAGGAGGATGGGAGATTGAGGTTATGTGTGGAGTACTAGCACTTAAACCAGGTGGCCATGAAGAATAAGTATCCACTACCAAGGATCAATGGACTCTTTGATCAGTTTAGAGGGCCACAATGGTTCTTGAAGGCTAACCTTAGGTCTGGTGATCACCATTTGTGAGTACGGTATGAGGATATTCCAAAGATGACATTCAGATGTCTCTATGGTCATTATAAGTACTTGGTGATTCCCTTTGGTGTGAAGAATTACCCAGCAGTGTTTATGGGACTCATGAACTATATCCTTCAGCCTTTCTTAGACTGATTCATGGTAGTCTTCATCAATGATATCCTTTTATACTCAATATCTGAGGAGGAGCATGCGGGACACTTGGGGATGGTTCTAAATAAACTCTGAGAGCACCATATTTATGGGAATCTCTCAATGTTCTAGTTATATATTTAGGTGTTACACTTTTTGGGACATTTTATCTTAGTAGATGGAGTGGTAGTGGACCTGATCAAGGTTTAGGATGTGTTACCTTGTGAGCCACCCATGAGCATGATGGAGGTGTGATGATTTCTTGGGTTTCAAGGTTATTACCAGAGAATCATACCTAATTTATATAGGATATAAACTCCCATGAAATATTTAACCTGAATGGGGAATCCTTTCATGTGGATGGAGAGGTTATAGTAGGATTTTCAGCATTTGAGATAGAGATTGATGAGTTCTCCCATCTTGAGACTACCAGAGGAGGGTGTTGAGTAAGTAGTGTTTTGCGATGCATTAAGAACTAGGCTTGGTTTTGTTACAATGAACAAAAAATTTGTGATTGCCTATGGTTCATGTTAGTTGAGACCATATGAGAAGAACTACATGAATTGCAATTTTGAGTAAGCTATAGTAGTCTTTTCTTTAAATATGTGACCACACTACCTGATGGCTGAGCAATTTATCATCTATTCTAATCACAAAAGTATCAAGTACATATTACCTCGGAAGAATATTAACTTGATATAGAATATATGTATATATTTCCTCTAAGATTATGAATTTAATATTATTTAAACTCCTTGGAAAGGGAACATGGTAATAGATTCTCTTAGTAAGAGATATTGTTCGTAGTTGCTAAAAGAGGAGTCAGAGTAGTTGGCCTCACTATAGTTTTACTTTGTGGATGGAGATGGATCAGCTTACCTCCAGTCAATAGTTGTTACCCCTCAACTTTTACAATGAGTTAGGGAGGAAAAACTTGGGTCTGTTGACCATGAGACTCTATATACTCATATATCCAATGGACATGTACTTGTTTGAATTTATTAAGGTTAGGAGCATGCCATTCTTTTCAAATGATTCATGATGGTACCAGTGAATTTTCTAGAGGAGGTTCTGAGGGAGTTTCATATATCTCATTTATTGGTATATCTGAGCATGGAAAATATTTACCAGGAACTCTAATGTCAATTTTAGCGGCCAAGGATAAATAAAGAATTTACAATTTTTTCTCTCGATTCCTTACTTGTAAGTAAGTGAAGGCTAACACCAATTTTTAGTGGGTTTAGCTTTACCCCTTGAAGTTCCATAATGGAAGTGGGATGGGATATCTATGTAATTCATGAAGGGATTACCATGTAAGTCCAAGGGATATGATTCCATCTGGGTGATTGTAGTTTGAATCACAAAGCTAGACCACTTATTAGCTATTAGGGATAAGAGTTTAGTAGAGAGCATGCGATGCCTCTACATACAAGAGATTATCCGACTCCATGGAGTTCCACTGATGATCGTTTTTGACTGTGATTATTTCTTCACATCCTGATTGTAGAAGGTATTGTAGGTGGAATTTGAGACTCAGTTATGCTTGATCATACTATTTCAACCTAAAACTGATGGCCAGACAGAGTGGACCATTGAGGTTCTAGAGGACTTTCTATGATCTTACATGTTAGACTTTGTCCATAGTTAGGTGGATCACCTAGCACTGGTAAAGTTTTCATACAAGAAAAAATACCATTCCACCATTGGTATGAAACCATTTGAGGCCATGTACAGGTGACCCTACAGGTCACCAATTTTCTATAATGACCTAGTAGAGTCGGCACTTGTGGGACCAGATTTGGTACGATCAACTATCTAAAAGGTGAAGATCATCCAAGAGTGGATGAAGACTACACAGATACATTTGAAGTCTTATGTAGACAGACAATTGAGGCCTTTGGAGTTCGAGGAGGGAGACCATGTATTCTTATAGGGTCCACCTCGACAAAGAATATGGATATTTGGTCGGGGAGGAAATCTATATTTGAGATTTATTGGCCCTTTCTATATTGCACGTAGAGTTGGTGAGGTGGAATACCGCTTATCTCTACCTCCGTAATTAGACTAGGTATATGAACTCTTCCATGTTTCACATCTGAGGAGGTACGTGAATGACCCATCACATGTTGTCAACTAGGGTGAGATAGAAATATAGGATAGAGATACCTTTTCTAAGTACCTAGTGGAGATTGAGGATTGGAAGGAGAGGATCCTTCATCGGTGATCCATTCCTTTAGTGCATGTCCTGTGGCAGAATGAGAGTCTTCAGAAGATAAAATGGGATTGGGAGGCTAATATTGATGCTCAATACCCACATATCTTTGTGTAGCCCTTGTTTTGGATTTTTGGGACATAAATCCCCAAGGTGGGGATAATGTAGTGATTCATATTCTCCATGTATTATTTTTGGATATTTTTTGTACTATTTTCAATACCCAGCACTAAGATGACATGTGATTCCAAGGCCTGGTGTGCCCATAATAAATTTTTGAAACATATTAAATATATTAAATAATTTCATGCACATTTTTATTGAAAAATTGGAATAAATTTTAAATGGGGTTACATATCAGAAATATGAGGGAACCATAGAGTTCATAATGCAGGTTTGACCCTAGGTGTGTATTAACCTTGTTTTTCATGGGGAATTTGTAGAAAAGGCATCACAAGTATAAACTGAAGAAAATAAATAATTGAATTATTTTATTTTATTTCATTGAATTAAATACCTAGCCTATTTTATAAATAAAAATTTATAAGGAATTCCTAGGTTTGGCTGCTAAAAACTAGAGATCTAGAGGATCACTGGAGAGTGTTGAATGAGATTCTATTAGAGGATGACGACTAGATCTAGGATCGATAACAAGTAAGAGGTGAAATCAAAGGATATCACCAAATATCATAGAGAAGTTATGTTCTTCATCAATGACCAATACAAATTAAGGTAGGATGTTTTTTGATTTGGTTTTATTTTCCTATTTTGGTTTCTACAATGAAAATAGACTGATCAACCAATAAATTTATCCATGGATCATGTATATTGCGGGATGGGTTTATTGTAGGGATTTATTAGGATATTCTCTTTGTGATTATTGATTCTTATCTTTTCATTTTAATTATAATGAATCGAGGTCAACACAAACATCGAATGAGGTCTATTCCTCTTGATTGATATTGTGCCTTTCTCCCTTGATTCTTTGTTCATCATTGGAATACTTTGTTTGGACCATGGTTCAACACATCTCGATGAATCAATCATTTCACACCATTTTCATATTGAAATGATATGATATTGTAGATATGAGATTGGAAAAACATAGTGGATGTGTGACAATGGAAATGGTAGGGGATCGAATAATGTAGGTACCCGATTTTCATGTTATTTGGTACAAAAGGAAGAACACCATTAAAAGGTGTTTTTTGAATGAATAAAAGTTATGAATGATGTTGTTCGTAAATGGAAAGGATTTTATGTATTAGTTACTTGGTTTTCTGGGCATAGAGAGGCCAGAATGGTGACTGGAGCACTGGAGAAGACGCATGGAAACCAGATTATGGAATTTGTAAATTTCCACACTACACGACGTGTAATGAATAGCCACATGATGTGTGGGACCTTCTTAGTGGAGGATTGATTTTTTTGGAGGAAGTAATGTATCACACGGTGTGTAACCTTGTCACATGACATGTGGGACCATTTTTTTTAACTTAGTGTGAACCTTGGAGGGTACACATAGACCAGATGGAGTACATGGGCACAGGTCTGTTGTGTACTCCCACACAAAAATGGACTAGTAAAATATACAAGGGCTAAGACATGTACTCGTACACAGGTAGAGTACATGGACGAACTATATTCCATGTACTATTACATGGTCATGATACACATGATATGAGATGTTTACATGAGTAGGACCCAGGGTCGAAGGGACATGTTGTTTAACCATACTACATTCCATATACTTCTAAAAAGTGGACTTAAAGACCTTATCCTCTATATCTTGGACAAGTTCTGTTAGAGTGTATTCCCTCTATCCATTTCCTAAGGGTTAATATTAAATTACCTCCTACTCCTATAAAATTGATCCATTCAATAGGAAATCTTATATAGAGTTGTTGGAATCCTTATGTGATCCCCTGAGTAAGAACCTATATTCATATTTGTTCCCTAGGTGGAGCTCTTGGTATCATCATAAGTATGAAAACATTGATGGTGTTCATCACTGTGTACTAACTATGATGAGACCCATTACCTCTCTGATGAACACCATCAGTGTTATCATACTTATGAGTGTGTTCTCCCAAATGAGTGCTATTTGGAACCTTCGATATGGAATCCTGGGCTGGTATTATGGTTGTGAATTTACCTCCAGACTGTGTGTATTTTTTGAGTATATCTAAATGTTCTTGTTATATGTGTTGTAGGCATATAGCAACGTAGAGATGATTATACTTATTTTTTTGTATGATTTCTGGTTTCAGGGTGTCCTACTAGGTACTTTTATACTCACCCCTACATGAGGTTTTCCCACACATGTCATTTCTTGTGCAGATGATCAACCTTCCAACAAAAGTCCTTTATGGACCAAGACAAGATAGTGCTGAGTGATACAGGATAGACCGAGGTGTGTTCTTGTGGTATCATGATTATAATATCTAGTATTACTTTTAGGCTGGACTAGTTTTCAATCTCTTTGTGGTGGGATTTTATTTGGCGATGTCTACTTTCATTTACTTCCTATCATACTCTGGTTATGGGATTTAGATGTGTGTATGTACGATTATTCAGTTGTCTTTACATTTTAGCATTATATAGGCCTGGAGATGTGTGAATGTGTATAATTAATTAGGATAAAGCCTCTCATTTTAGTGATATTACTACTCGATAATATTATCTATCCCCTAACCTATTGGAGGTAGGCTTGGGGAGTCATGACACAACCCCCATTGGGACGGGTTATGGCACTTTCTATTCATTATTGGAAGGGATGAGGTTTGACTCACTAGGGTTTTTGAGTACATGTGTCCTTGTAGTTTTTAATCCCATCTACATAATATAGATCATTATCTATAATCTATTATTATTATTATTAACAACTTTATTTTTTATAATTTTGAATTTTGAATTTTTTATGTTTTTATGTAGTCCTGCATGTCCCCAGTTAGTCCTCTCGAGTTTTCACCTTCTCCTTTGGACCAACCAAGATATGTGAAGGGGTATTCATAAACCATTCCTTAGGTCAAAATCCTAGCCACCATAGAATCTATACAACCCAATAAATAATATACAACAATCCTTATTTATAGAACTTAGGGTAAACCTGACAACATAGTAGAACCCCTCCATCTCCTATATGATGCCCAGAATCACACACCCCTTATTTCACACCTAATGCACCATACCATCATCAATATACCCTACAAAAACCATCTACCATAAACCCAATAAACTAATCCAAACCCTCCATTCATCAGTACACGATGTCACATGCATCCCCGCATCTACTGTGCATATAACCAGTCCTCATTCGGTGTCCCTATTTTCATACATAGTTGCATACATGTTCTGTGATAGACTGGGAGTGAAAATTTTATGGTGACATATTATTGCATATTTTTTTTGTGTCATGTTCTCATTTAGCAGTTTTTAATGAACATTTACAATGCACATGGTGGTTCACATTTACATTAGAGTGATTCAGTGATTGATGGTGTGATATTTATTATGTGGAGATATTTCAATGGTATTCATATAAATAGCAAGATAATTTCAATTATTCATTTTTCATATCATGTTTTCATAATGGATGGATAATTTCATTGGGAAAAAATTGTGATGAATGTTATGGTTTTTTCATGCTATTATTTTTGGACTATGTTTGACAGACAATTAGATTATTTTTAGTTGAATTTTTATTTATCAAATCACATACATGTTTTCTTTAATTAATATAGAAACTGTTCACATGAATTGGTGTCCGTTCATGTGATAGCTAAAATGTGATCACAGATGGGAGAAAATTATAGAATTTATTTATTCATAATTTGACCATATGTGTGAGAGAATCATAAGTCACACATGTGAAATTTCAAAATAAATAAATATATTAATTGAAAAAATAATATTATGTGTTACTTATCTACATAATCAAGTGATGCCGAATAATTAATCTTATGAGAGGAATCCTGTCCGAAATAAATATCCTAGATTTATGAGAAATGGATCTTGAAATTTCACCAAGTGATTAAACATAGAAATAGTTCACTAAATTTTCATAACACTGAAGAATTAGACATTGAATAATTAGTCAGGATATTTAAACTACTATCTAACATCAATGAATAAGAATTAATAGCATTTTAATTAATTTGTTAATCAATGATAATTAAATGAATGTATATTAATATGTGTAATTAAATTATTGAAATCACATGAACTTGAAATGGAATCACAACTATGAAAATATCATTCTCACCTATTTCACTTTATATAGTTTTTTTCATTTAATGTATTCTGTTTGTTTTTTAGAATTTTTAGTTATTAATCACATTAAAAAGTCATCAACCAGAACATTCTTTGAAGATAATAGTACTAGTTTCTATGCACAGTATCTTGGTGTTATCGACTCTATTGACACTGATAAGTAGTTAGTATGTTTTATAATTTTATAAATTTGTCACACCATGATAGAAAAAAAAAATTTCTATTTCGAATAATATTTTTTATTCATTATTTTTTAACCAAATTAGTTTTTTAAAATTTCTATTTGTATAATATCAATTCATTTTAATGATTATTCTTAATAGAAATCCTAAAATTAATTTTTATTTATATCCCAATATCATTTTTTTATTTATTTTCTCTCTAATTTATACTATAATCTCTATGGCCAGTTCTATGGATGAGTGGTGCTCAGTCACTGAACTCAACATCCAAGATGTATTAGTTTCAAGACTTGATGGTCGCATGAACTATTATAGTACAAAGCAGGCGATGATGTAGATGATGATGTAGGTAGGCAGTGATGTAGGCATGATTCATGATGCAAGCATGATGCATGCCTGGTGATATATGAAGAATGATGCAGGAATGATGCTACACTGGGACTTTGGGCTAGTATGATGGTCTTTTGGTCCATGTAATGGGATTCATTCCCATTGGGATTTTGGGCAAACATATTTTTGTAATAAAGTGTCTATTAGGGTAATTTATCCATTAGGGGGGGGAATGAATTGTCTTTCTAGCTTGTGTATGGTGTGTGTGTACTTGAATATAATTGTACCCCCAAGAACCTAATATATATGTATACACTATAATCTCATCTATTCATGTAAAGTTCTATATTATCCCTGATTCTTTACTTTTTCATTATTGGGTGTTTCAGTGGGTCGATAGAATTTTTATAAATTTAAAGTGTTATTTTAAAATGGTTTTACAAATTATGAAATCAATTTTAATGTTTTATTTTTTTTTGGAAATTATGGAATTAATCTAGGAGTTTTAAAGTGATTTGAATATTTTTTTCAAAATTAATTTTGGAATTTTGGAATAATAATAAATATATTTCTTTATTATTTATAATTTAATTTTATTGAAATTTAAATAATTTTAAATTTAATATTATCCTTACATAGAACCCATTTATTTTGTATAGGTAAGTGTATTTTTCCATCGGTGGTGTAAGGGCCAACCTTGATTTGTCCGAGTTATGTAAATGCATCTTTTTATGAATGTAAAGGTAAGGTTAAAATTTGTTTCCATGCAAGAGGGTAGTGGAGTGCCTCACATATGAGTATTTTATCAAGTAACATTTATTACCTTCCTGAATTTCTTTCTTAAAGGTAGATTTTAATGTGGTGTAAGGGTATATTATTTTAATGAATGTATGAAGGAAGTTTCATAAGGGTAACTTGATTATTTTAAAGCCTGTGTAAATGTATTCTTGAAACTACATAAGGGTAAACTACCCTTATGAAACATCTTTTTCGAGAGATGTGTAAGGGTAAGAAAGTTTACCCTTATGAAGAAACCCCATTTTTCATAGGGGTATAGTTTTTTCCCAATAATAATATCCTTCTTCCATTAACATTATGTAATCGATTTTAAGGTGGAAAATGGGAATTTTGGGTTTAAAATCTATCGAATTCCTCCAAGTATCTTTTTTTTCATTTTCAAATAAAACCAATTTGAGGCTGAGTGGTAACCAGTTACAAGCATACCAATTCAAGGATCACAAACCATTAGCCAAACCTCCAAACCATCAAACAGAAACCAAAACCACCCGTAAAAACAAAAACATCAAAATTCAAACTTACAGTATCCTCCACTATGCAATAAGACACTAAAACAAATTTTACAGATTCAAAATTCAAAATCAAACAACGGAAACGATGAACTGTTTAACCTCCCATCACACCTTGAGCCGCGAAAACCACCGTACACCAAGAAACCAAACCCTCCATCGCTTTCATCTTCACCAGTAACACCGGCGAGAGCAGCCCGCCGGAACCAGTACGATGATGAGACACACCACCCGCCGGAAATCCTCGTTGACGTTGAAACAAAATGATGATAGAATATGAAAAGAACCCACCAGTTGAAGCGGCTCCACAAAACAACCAAGAACATGCTCAGCAGAGACCCGAAGACAGAGAAGAAGACATTGTGAAGAACACCTCTGGGAATGTCGTCGAATGCTCAAACTACACATCCCAAAACACCGTGGAAACTATCGCTCATGTCCGACTGGGAGAAGAGTTTTGGGATCCTGGTTCCAGAGTAGAGGAAAAGCACCGATATCGAGCCAAAAACGTCGTGGTGACCAGTATCCTCTGCCATCAGAACCACCATCAATCACAGAAGGCCCAGAAACTATTGTTTTCCGTTGGAAGAAACACCGAAAGCCATCCACACAGACAATATGGAAAACCGATAACCCCAGAACAGAATTAAAATAGAAAAACCACAACGAAGGGACCCACAAGCAGCGAAGAGAGGGTGACAAAGAAGAAAACCAAAGAGGTAATTTCAAGTGCTTATGAGAAAAGAAAGTAGAGGAATTGACTCACCTGATGCCACTACCAAATACAAGTCGCCGAAGATCCATCGAGTTCAACCAAGTGGGGTTTATTCACGATGGGTTCAGCAGCAAGGGTAATAGCCACATCGGTTGAGGACCAAGAAGCAGAGGAGACAAAAAAACCTCCGAGGAGGGGGAAACCCAGGGGGAAGACAAGGAGAGGAAAATGGGAGAAGTAGAACCGCAATGGAGGAAACCAATCACGGTGAGGGGGGAGCGGCGGCGCTGAGATGGAACCCTAGTGCGAATTAATATATCATAACTTGGAAAATATATATAATTATAGAGAATTGAGAATTTTGAATTAATATCAAAAAATTAAATTGAAGTAAAAAATTTTCATTCTCTATAACAGAAAATGATAGTTTATTATTTGGAAAGTGAAAATATGGTGTTTGGAGAGACTTAGAGTTTGAATGATCTTAATTATATTCAAAATATATCCTTTATATCTCCTATAGTATTCTCATACTTCCCCTTTGAGTAGGTGAGACCAATGTTTCCTCTTTGAAGTTATTGGTCATGTTTGATTGATTTCCAGCCCTCATCTCTATTGTGGATCATCTAAAATAGATCTAAGTCATATTCCCTTACGAGTCTTTGAAATTGTAGACATATCCCTCTCTTATTGTACCTATTTAGAATTACTTATATGTTTCTTGAAAACAATATATCCCTCCTCTACTACAATTATATTTCAGGTAATAGATTTGTATTATCTATTATATTTTGTGAAAGTGTATATCTATCATGATTTATTATCCTCTAGGTAAATAGATGGATATAAACATAAGAAGATAAATAACATGAGAATTAAAAGAGGAATATGTATCATGCTTAGATGATATTAAAAGATGTAGATTATTATCAAATAAAAATAATTTTTAATTAACTAAAATGGGGAATAATAATGAATGCAATATTATTTTTTAATAATATGGAAATTATCAAAGGAAAAAAGAAAATAATTATCATTAATATGATTTTAAGAAATCCTATATATTTAATGAAGTTTGTCATTATTTTATAACATAGAAAGTAAGTATTTTTAATAAGTGAATATGACATACTATAGTTATAAATAATTCATGAAATTATCATATTCATTATATTAATTACAAATAACATGTAGTGGTTTATTAATAAAATGTGAAATTTGTATATCACATGTAGTAATATTATCCTTTCATGAATTGAAATGGAAGTTTAGTATATGATTTCTTACCATTATTCTTTGAAGAATTATCACATGCATTAGATAATAATAATTTATTAAATTAAAATTAAATAATTTTAATATAATACATATCTTCACATATGAATAAATACTATTATTTTATGAAATGAAATATGATGACCCATATCTTTAATCCACATTAATTCAAGATTTATTACATAAGAATACACTTAGTACAACCTGGAAGATTGATAATCCTAGTGTATTTGTGAAATTAGGTACATTAAATAATAACTTAAAACAAGGGGTACATCGGTATTATTTAAAACATCCTTAACATGTTCATAATATTCCTTCATTCTAAAAACTACATGGGATATCCTGGGGACATACATAAGAAAGGGGCTAGATATAACACTTTTTAAGGGAATAAACATATAATAACATGAATAAATTACTACATGTTAGACAATAGGAATTTAAATGGGACATAAAACGAGTGAGAACCATAAACATGAACAATAAGGCATGATATAACATGATAACATAAAGGCAATATGGGAAAGGTACAACAAATTTATACATGACATAAGAAGCATAAGTTAAGGTTAACCAACTTGAAAAAACTAAGATAATGTGCTTAGGATAACCTCTATTACACTATATAATTCATCCAATAAGACTAAAACATTACCTAATTCATTGGAGCACTATCATGATTCACCCATCATAATCATAACATGTACATGCATAAATGTTCCATACATATCATGTAAAATAAGAACATATTTCATCATATTTAATCCCATGATTAATGATTTTGGGTTATTTACATATAATCCACCAATAAAATAAATATAGGATTTTCTATGTGCATACCCTTGAGTGAAAATAAAGACAATATTCACAATAAAAATATTTGGCATGAAAAAATCGCAGAGAAATTTTAGCAGTATAACGACGATACATAATGGTGCATAAAATAGTTTAATGAGAGATAAAAGAGTCTATAATAATTTTTAAATAAAATGGTAAGTAATAGGGATGCGTATAAAAATATCTAATCATTTTTAATGGGAAATAAAAGGTCATAAAATGAAGAAGATTCTTGAATAAAGAGGATAATGAGAGGATTTCAGCATAGTAACGACTTAGGTAAATTTTATAATGAGAGGGAATAAATGATATATAATCATTAGAAAATAAACTGGAAAGTAGATTTATATTTATAAGGTCATGAAAAAATATCAAATCGATATTAAAATTCTAAATATAATGAGTTTTCTTTAATTAAAAATAAGAGGGAGAGGTCCCTCACGTTTGGTATGGAAAATAGCATAATAATTTTAGTAACATAAAAGTTGTACACTAAGGTTCATGGGAGGAAATAATGAGAGTTAAAGGGGTATCTAATCACATTGAAATAAAAATGGAATTATTATGGATATATAAAAACACACCTAAACAAGAAAAAAATTAAATTAAGAGGCATAACAAAAAAGAGGTGCTTGGATAAAAAGAAGAGAGGGAGACCTCTTACCTTGAGAGGGTGATTCCAAAAGAATGGGAGGAGCTTATTGAGAGCTTGGGGGAACCTTATGAGTAATATTGATAGGGTATGTAAGAATAATAATTTTATCCTAGGTTTTTAGTGAATAGTAATGAGGGATTTGGCAGGTTTATATAGGAAAAGAGAAGAGAGTTCTTTATTATCTTCCAAACATAGGTTTTGGACTCTATACAATAAAATAATACAAACCACATAAATTACCATGGTTTTTCCCATGGTTTCTACCCTAAAAGAGTTTTTTTAATTATTTTATAAGTACAATGGTATAAATCATTAAAATATTACCCGTGGCGATGTGGAAGTGGGTCATGTTCATAAAGAAATGATTTTAAAACCTTAAAATATAATATAGGTTTTAGATGATCCATAAAGGCTTTATAAAATTAATAAAATAACCAAAAAATAAATTTATTTTAAAGAGTAAACATATATTTCGTGTTTTATACTATTTATAGAATTTTTTACATCACTTTTCAGTCATTATGATGTCATAATATACATCGTATATTTATACCATATTTAATTTTTTCCTGAAAATTTGACTGTCTAATAAAATTATGAAAAATTTAAAATTGGATAATTTCCATGTGGTTATTCCAAAAATAATATTTATTTTATAAAAATAATTCTATAAATATTTTAATTTTAAAATTAAAAAAAACAACATTTTTAACAAAATGTTGTTTTTTGAAAATAATTTTTTGGACCCTTATAATAATTACATTTGAATTTATAAAAATTTATATTATCCTTTATAATTAATAAAAATAAATTAATAATATTATTTTATTAAAATATAATTTATTTTTATAATTAATTAATTCCTAAAAAAAGAATATCTTAATTGAAATTGATTATTACACACAAATACAATTTGTGTTTTTCGTATCAAATTTTAATTTATTTCAAAACCACTTCTTAATTATTTATAAATAAACAACCTAAAATATAATAATTATTATATTTAAATAAAAATTTACATATTTATACTATTAGAGTTACTTTGTTTCAATCCCTTGTTCAATTATTTTTACCCACAATTAATCTATTTTCCTTTTACCATGGTAATAAATATTTACTACAGTTACAATTCATATTTTCAAAAAAATAAATTGTACTTATTTCCTATTATATATTATTATGATTAAAAATATGTAATAATTTTTTAAAAAATCAATTCATATAGGTTGATTAATTTTCATTTAATATAACATTTTCAAGTGTGATGGAAAGTGGTTTTTGAAAAAAATGATTTTTTCAAGGAGAGTTGATTTTACATTAACTTTATAACAAGTAATAATCATTATATGAATTAAAATTTATAAATATAGATATATAATCTAAAAATTTACATTAAATTATTCTTCATTTTTTTAAATAATTATAATAGATAAACATTATGCATTTTAAAAGAGTTTTAAGAAAAATGTGTTTTAAGCCTAAAAATAAACTTATTATAATATCTAGTATAAAAATGATTTAAAAGTAATTAATTGGTTTAAATATAAATAAATAATTATTATGTTAGTTTTAAATAAAATTAAAATAATAATGAAAATTTTAAATTACTTAATTTATCAATAGAAATTACAGTTTTACAAAAAAATGGCTATTTTTCGCTATTCACCGAAAAATCAATATTTCTTGAAAAATACCAAAATTTAACCCAAATGTAATTTTAATAATATGATATAAAAAATTATATTAGTTTTATAAAATATTTTTTCTAAATTATATATAAAGTAATTATAATATTGTTTTCATAAAAAGAAATAAAAATCATTTATAAACAAAACATATTTTCAAGACATTAACAGACATTGAGTGATTATTTACTAATAATTTATCAATAAATTTATGTTTAGTATGATATATATATATAGGATATTCAAAAATGGTTATATTTAAAAAACCATAATTTTTTGGTTTTGATGTTGCGTATCACATATGCTATTGAATTCTCTTTTAAAAACTCAAGGAATTGTATTATTCCCCTCTTTATTAAACCGTGTCCTCAAAATTTGAACTTGATCTTAGTATAAAATTTTTTGACACATTAAAATATATTTATTTAAAACTCAAATTTTAATAAGGGTTAATAAAAAATACACTTGAAAAGAGAGAAAGAGAAGAATAAAGGTCACCACATAACTAGTTTTCTAAGTAGGATAACATTAGTGGGAAACAAAAATATAGACATGGAAGAAAAAAACTAACACCCAAGAAATAACATAGAGTTATAGAGAAAATGGTTAGTATAAAGTCAGTGACCAAAAAACCATAAATATGTGATGGGTGGAAAGACCATCAATTCATAATAAATGATTATAATATGACAACATTTTTGTTTTAATATTCTTTTCCTAGAGTTAAGGAATTCCTTTACTATCTATACTAGAAACATAAGAAGATTTAATTTATTGAAAAGTATAATTTCATACTTTAATAAATTTCCACTATAATCTCATATTTTTCTCCCAATGATGGGTACTCAAGATGATTTTTATGGCAAAATTACCAGAATGATCATCTAACAAATCACATGATCCACTATAGAATTAAAATCTTTTCCTCCTGTCTTTACTAAATACAAAATGTATAACATAAAGTAATATAATATAAAAAATTAATAAAAATTAATACATTAATCTACAAAATCGAACAAAAAATCCCAAATAATTAACATAAACCATTCCTTAAATAAATACCCCTATATCCCAAATAATGTTAATAACCCCAATATTAGAGAATGTTTTATACTCAAATTTTGTCTCATACCCTTCAACTTTCACCTCCAAAAACATAATATAATTATTCGTAAATAATCCTTTATATTAAACCTAATTGGTATATATAACTCAACCTAATAAAAAATCTACTGAAACATCATTAATAACCTCAAAATAATAAAAGGATTTGTTCTGGTAATATATTTCCAAAAATATACTTAATCATGTTTAACTTCCATCAAAAAAATATCCAAAAGTGGTATCAATGATTTTAAACATATTATTATAATTATAAATATCATCCCAATAATATTTACATTTATATTAACATAAAACACATATTAATTGTTATCAATCCTTCAATCATGAGTTTTCAAAAATATCACCTTATCACTAACTCGCTTTTATAGGTTATCAGTGCCATTAAAAATTTGTTTCAAATCCGTAAAGAAAACTTCTATAGAACAATACTTATATGTTTTATGATTCTTATATCTATAATTTCACTGATAAATTTCTTTTACAACATAATTATCAAATACTAATTCATAAACACTTCAATCCTTACACTTCAGTTATTTCCATATCATAGGCCCTTCATTAGTCTAGGATTTAACCCTTTGATTTTGGAATTGACTCGGATAATTCCCACATTCTCCAGACATAATAAATTAGACAAAAAATGGTTCCATAGGATGTAATGTATTCCATTCCATCATACTCTTCATTTTTCAAAGCAACTAGATACTTTATGACCTATTTTTCTATACTTAAAACACCTTTGAGTTCCTTTGTGGAATTTCCATTGGTTCCTCTTTCCACATTTTTAACACCCATGAATTTGAATCTACTTTCTTTTATCACCTTTATCAGATGAAATTCAACGAGATGTTACCCTATTCTTATTTTATGTCTCTAGATATTCAACTATATTTTAGTTTTTAATTATGATTTTGATAAATAGTTTTTCATAATCATAATATGTATTACTTGTGATCCCTTCATGTTAGGCATTTAACTTGGGAAGCTATCACATTTCCCATCACATTGGTTACTGACTTAGTTATTCCTATTTCCAGCCATTGAATAGAATAAAGGGAAAATTAAGGATGATTAATTTTAAACTATTAAACATATAACTGGGAAGAAAATAACATTAAATGGATAACTTATAAATGACTTGTATTTATTTAACTTATGAAATTCAAGGAATTAATCTAAGTTATCCATGATCTATTTCCTAACATAGACTCTTATGATCATATTTTTTCCCTTAATAATGGTTCATAATGAGATTTTGAATTTACCAAAGTATATACCCTATTAGTTTCAAACTAGGTGTGTAGAGATTCCTATTATCATGCACTAGTTCTCAATCGAGTCTAGATCAATATGGTGTTTTCTGGGTTCCCAAACCTAATCACATCTATACTAGATCCAAATCCACTTATAGTATCTATATATAGAATTTTTTTCTTGTAAAACACTTAACTAAAAATTTACAAATACATAGGGATGTTTTTTATGTCCTTAGTGTTATACCTAAATCATTCGCTAAAGTTCTATAATCCTAATACCAAAAATAACTAGACCATATTTTAATACAAACTATGATGAAATGTATCTTTAATACAAATTAATTCATGATTTATTACATATGAATACACTTAATAAAACCTAGAATATTGAGAATACTAGATTATTTTTGAAATTAAATGCATTATATAACAACTTAAAACAAGGGGTACATCAATATTATTGAAAAATTCCTTAACATGCTCATAATATTACATCATTCTAAAAAATGCATGAGATAACCTAGGGACATAAATAATAAAAAGGTGAGCTATAAAGCCCAGTAAGGTAAAACAAATAATTACATGAATAAATTATTACAGGTTATACAATAGGAATTTCAATGGGACATAATAGGGTTGATAACCATAAACATGAATAATAAGGCATGATATAATATGATAACATAAAGGCAACATGGTAAAGTGGAAATAACTTTAAACATGAAATCATAAGTATAAGTCAAGGTTAACCAACAAAATAAAATAAAATATTATGCTTAGGATAACCTAAATTTCACTATACATGAAATATCATGAGACTAAAACATTACCCAATGTATTAGAGTGCTATCTGGGAACACTCATCATAATCATATCATGTACATGAATAAGTGTGCTACATTAATCATAAAAAAATAAGAACATATTTCATCACATTTAATCCCATGATTATGGTTTTTTGGTTAAATAAATGGAATTAACCAATAAAATAAGTATATTTATTCATATTTTAACACCCTTTTGTGGTAATAGTGATGGTATTCACAACAAAAAGTTTTGGCATGAAAAAATTACAGTGGAATTCTGACAACATAATGATAATACATAAAGGTACATAAAATGGTTTAATGAGAGTGAAATGAGTCTATAATAATTTTAAAATAAAATGTAAAATAATAGAGATGTGGATATACATATAAAAATATTATTAATGGAAAATAAAAGGGCATAAAATGAATAATATGCTTGATTAAAGTGGAGAAGGAGAGGATTTTGGTATAGTAACATCTTAGGTAAATGCTATATTGAGAGGGGATAAATGATATCTAATCATTAGTAAATAAATTTTGCAGCATATATATATATTTATAAATTCATGAAAAAATATCAAATTGAGATTAAAAGTCTACATATAATTAAGGTTCTTGAATTTAAAAGAAGAGGGAGAAGTCCTTCACTTTTGGTAAGAAAAATCACAAAACAATTTTGGAAGCATAACAGATGTACTTAATGGTTCATAAAAGGAATTAATGAGAGTTTAAATGGTCTATAATATCATATAAATATAAATTTAGGTAATATTTATGTATATAAACATAAAAAAACAGGAAAAAATTAAAATGAAAAGGCATAACATAAAAGAAGTTCTTGAATAAAAAGAAGAGTGAGAGATCCCTTACCTTGAGAGAGTGATTCCAAAAGCATAGGAGGAGATTATTAAGAGCTTGGGGGAATCTTGTGTGGGATATAGTGAAGGGAGGGAATATTAAGGATATTATCCAAGGTTTTTTAGTGAATAGTAATTGGAGATTTTGTGGGATTATATAGGAAAAGATAAGAGAGTTCTTTATTATTTCCCAAACTTTTTTTTGGACTCTATACATTTAAATAATCAAAACCACAAAACTTCCCATGATTTTTTTACATATAGTTACTAAAAAATATAAGTGGTATTAATTATTTTATAAGTTCATATTTCTAAATAATTAAAATATTATCCTTGGTGATGTGGAAGTGAGTCATGTTCATAAAGAAATGATTTTAAAACCTTAAAATATAATATAGGTTTTGGAGGATCAATATAGGATTTATTAAAATTAATAAAATAACCTCAATATCAAATTATTTTAAATTTTAAACAGATATTTGAAAGTGGATACCATTTATATAATTTATTACATCACTTTTGGGTCATTATGATGTCATAGTATACATCATATATTTATACAGTATTTAATTTTTACTTAAAAATTCAATTATCTCTGAAAATTATGAAAAATTCAGAATTCAATAATTTTGACATGATGATTCCAAAAATAATATTTATTTTATCAAAATTATTCTATAAAAATTTTCATTTACCCTTTTAAATAAAAAATCGACATTTATTGAGGAATGGTGGTTTTTTGATAATATGTTTTTGAACCCCTATAACAATTACCTTTGACTTAAATTTTTATTATTATAATTTATTATTAATAAAAATTATTTAATAGTAATATTTTATTAAAATATAATTTAACTTTTTTATTCATTAATTATTTAAAAAGGAATATCTTAATGAAATTGATTATTACACAAAAATAAAATTTGTGTTTTATCGTATCAAAATCCAATTTTTATCAAAATAATTTCTTAATTATTTATAAAGAGACAAAAAAATATTATAATTATTATATTAAAATTAAAATATAAATATTTATACTATTAGGGTTACTTTATTTCTATACCTTGTTATATTATTTTTACCCATAATTAATCTATTTTCCTTTTACCATGGTAATAAATATTTATGAAAGTTACTGTTCATATTTTCCAAGAATTATGTTGAACTTATTACCAAATATTAATTATTATGATTCCAAATATGGATTCAATTTTATAAAAATCATTTAATAGAGGTGAAATAATTTTAATTTAATATAAAAATCACAAGTGTGATGAAATTCAGTTTTCTGAAAAATGATTTCTTAATGAAAGATGATTTTACTTGAACTATATAACTAATAAAAATCATTGCGTTAATTTAAATTATTTCTATATATAATATAAAAATTTCATTCAAATAATTCCTAATTAGGATTTTTATTTAATTATAATATATAACCATTATTCATTTTAATTTTTTTTTTCTAAAAAATCTTTTTTAAGCCTAAAAATAAACTTATTCTAAAATATGACATAAAGATGATTTAAATGAAATTAATTTGATTAAATATAACTTAAGAGTTATTATTTTACTTTTAAATAAAACTAAAATAAAAATTATACTTTTAAATTACTTATCAAAACAGATTATAAATATATATAAAATGGGTATTTTTCACTATTCACTGAAAAATCAATATTTTCCAAAAAATACGAAAATTTAACCATAAGTTAATTTTAATGTGTTGATATAAAAAATAAATTTAATTTTATAAAATAAATTTTCTAATTTTTTTATAAATTAATTATAATATTTGGTTCATTAAAAAAAATAAAAAACATTCTTTAAGAAAATGTATTTTGAAGACATTACCAGAAGTTGAGTGATTATTTACTAAGAATTTATCAATACATCTTTTGTTGAGTAGGATATATATATATATATATATATATATATTGGATAAGTTATAATGGTCATATTTAAATAACCATCATTTGTTTGGGTTTGGTGTTGCATATCGCATACGTTATTGAACATAATTTTCTATTTAAAAAACTCTGGTATTTACATGAAATAATTGTATGGAGATGAGATTGTAATATAGTAGGTTATGTATCCTCATAGAAACATATAAAATGATAATCAAAGATTTCATTTATTGATTATTATTCAATTATGGTGGATTTAATTTTTGTGATCACATGTGTATTTTAATATTTTTGATGTTTCCTCTTAATTTATGAGTAGTGTCCTATCTATTTAATGTTTTGTTATTATTAGGTAAAATATAAATATTATTGGAAAATTGATAAATAAAATTAATCCAAAATAAGGAAATTATAAAATAGATGATACATGAATAATTTTTTTCTATTATTGTTGAATACTTATAAAATATAAAATGTTTTTAAAGCATGTTACCGAATGATGTTAGCTATTGATAGTTGATTTTATTAGGTTTATATTAAATAATATACATTTCATAAAGAAACATATAATTATAGATTAGAATAAAATGACTATTTCCTAAAGATATTTTTGGGACTTAGGTTTCTATGACTTCATGTGTGGGAATTAGTTTCCACTTTAACTCACATGCTGTAAATTCATGTTTCATTGATGCTATGTATTAATGTTCTAGGTAATTAGAACCTTGGTGTGATAAATTTATAACATGATATGATTGGTTTTTGGTGAGTAATGGGATGGATTTCATGGGGATATGATGATGATTGATGTTGGTGATGGTTAGATGGATTACATTATGTGAAATAGTGGAGGGAATGACACTGAGATATGGATGTGTTAAGATATGGGATTTATAATAAATATATGCTTAATAATATTGTAATGGATGAATTTCCAGAAAGATTCTTTGATAAAATTTTCCACTACCTGCTACAGTAGGTTTATGCACAACAAGTGAATCTCTATTTATGGTAGCTTATGATGATTCCTAGAGTACCTGGTATTTATGAAATGAAAGTTTACTTAATTAAGAACGGGGTTGGTTATTTTTCATTATAGATTATGAAGAAATAATTGATAATAAATTAGAAATAATTTTACTAGAGGCACATGGATTTTAATATTAAAGTATTAATATAGTAAATGATTATAGAGTAATATCAATTAATTTATGGATTATAAATAATTGATATTTGATTTTGATGCTTGTATGCATTTTTGAGAAATAAACCTTAACAATGGGATCCTAGTGTCTTATGTGATGATAAATACAGATGAGTCTAAGCATAGGTAGTTTCCCTTAGTGTGATGTGTGCAATATATTTATATTTTTGAATTTTATTATAATCTACCGACCGAGTTAGTTGGGGAAGCTGACACCCATATTAGCTATGGGTTTTGGGTGTTTTCTAACATCTAGGTTGTTAAGGAAACATATGAACTACTACTACCCTACACCTCTCTCTACTTTAGGAAGACTATATATATAGACAAACCTAGGTAGTAGTGGCTTACTATTATAAGGTATGTGTACATATTGACTATGATGACATGTAGTTACCATATACTTGTATATGTCATATGTGGCGGATTGAGGATATAAATTGAACTTTTAAATCAACTTTAATGGTTGGGATTATTACAAGAATACTCATGCATGAGATATAACGAAGTTTGGTGTAGTGTTGTTCATGCGAGTTATGGTGTATTCTATTCTTACTATTTGGGTATTAAATGTAATGATGATGTGGATGTGATGATTATTTGGATGTGATTTCTATATATGGTTCATGGTGTGATGTAGATATGATTAGATTCATGGGTATTAGTATGTGGTGGAAATGATGTGATGTCCTAGATGGGTTGGATGACTTAGGAGGATATGGGAGCATCAAAACGCGAGATATTAGGGTATAGGGTGACTAGTTTAGTGGGGAAGTGGAAACATGGATCCTTCATTATATATACATGTTTTCATATAGATTAGTTTACTTTTATGAGTTACTTGGTGAGTGAGACTTTTTGAAGATGGGAAATTAGTTTACCTGATTAGTTTATAAGTTTACTTCATTTTTTACCCACAAAGATTTCGTATGTTTATTTCATATTTTTATGAGAGGTTTCAAGTAGGATCCTACCAATTATACATGTTATGATCACTCTACATATGTACACACCATTTTCTAATTCTGTAAGTTCTTGCTGGAGATCAATTCTGACATCACTTGTTCAAGGAGTTATTCAGGAGCTTTTGGGGATAGTTGAAGATTTATTTTAGTATTTTATTTTATGTAGTTGTATGAGTATTGTATTTCATTTAATTCATGTATTAGTTTTATCATGTATGGTACAAATATTTTTTATTTATTATATGGAGTTCTCTTATTGTATTTTTATATTATCTCTTATCGCTAAATTTATATTAAGAGAAATTCCTCCCATAAACGCACGCTTATACCCTTTGTGATAATTTTAATCTCATGGCCTATCAGAGGTTGGTTTTAGGGGATCAATTCCTATCATCACTATTGTTTTAGGATGGGTACTGATGGGGGTGGGTCCTAAAAAAGTTATATCAACTATAGGTTGATAGATAAGGAGCTTGGAGTTAGGAACTAGTGATGATTACACGAGTTGGTAGGGTAAAGGTTTCAACTAGACTTAGTATGTGATTTACGTTAGGGATACTGACTAAGTAACATGTATTTAGTCCCCCCTATTATCTAATATAAGTACCTTCATGTTTATTTAACTTGTTAGGAAAAGTCACGATTCTTGTTGGATGGAGATATCCTTTTCATTTGATATGTTTAAAATATTTATTTTAGTATTTTGTAAAAGAAGAAAAAGACCATAGAAAATGACCTTAAGAAATAATTTAAGTATAAAAAATAACATCCATAAGAAAATATAAAGAATATAGATCTGGGGGAAAAAGTCGAGATAAACACTTAAAGACATTTAAAGTTAAGGTTTAAAATAAAAACCACTTATGGATTTTGAAACATTTGTATCAGTATCCATTGAAAGATAACATTTTATGAAGTTTAAAACCTATTTAATTTCATGGAATTTCTAATAAAAATACATGCATGGGTCGTAAATACACTACGAAAAATAAATAAGGTTGCAAATATAGAATATATCTCAATGAAATAAACTTGAGATAACAAAATCCTTATGGACATCATAATTTATGAAGTAAGAAACATTTGAGAAGGATTTTATGTGAAATAAATGTAAATACCCAAAAAAAAGTGGAAATAAAACATGATAAAATCATTGGGTTGAATTAAATTAACTTATAAGAATAGTGTCCCAAAATAAACGTTATACCTCAATGATATGAAATTGAGATAAGAAAAACCCTTAAAACTTTTATAACCTTTTATAACTCCAAATAAACCAGTTCAATAACCTAGGGGTGAATCATGTGTTTCTAAATTATTTTATCAAATACCAAATATTATTTTTCACTTTTATCCCCTGTTGGTTTTGAACCCCTTTTATCTATTAGGATATAAATAGATCACTTTATGTTTTTACCAACATGCCAAAACCACTTGCAATACAGAAAATACAAAAGAGATCGACATACAATATTTTTATAGGGTTTGTCTCAATGATGGAAAAACTAATCATTATCTTGTTCAAATCTTTTTTAGACATGGATTCTCAAATAATAATCTATCTATTAATTATAGTGGGTTATATAAGTATTATCATAATACCTGGTTCACCATATTTCATAGGATAGGTTATCATATACTATTTGTGAAAACTGCTATATGCCACAACACCACTTGAAGATGGTATCACAATAGATGGTATTGTTTTCTTTTATCCTACTTTGAATTATATCACCAAGTACTATCTAGGGATATCTCAACACCCAAAAACTGATATCTTTCTTAAACACATATAGTAAAATTTAATGCCTTAATTTATTTAAACACTGCTCATGAAACTCAGCCTCTGCATCTCTACAAACAACTTCCTAGTAAATGTCAAAGCTAATTTATGGATATATAAAACTTAAATGTCTTTACAATAAAAACTTGATCACACAATATTTCTAGTTCCCAATAACATCTCAGATTTAGACTCAACTTCCTCTCTTCTTCTTCCTTGACTTTATTTGACCAGCTAAATAGGTTGTTTTTTTATTCTTATTATTTTTTAAACCCAAATTAATTTCTTATTGATACATAGGGTTAAAAACTCCTCTTTTATTCTTCAAGAGAGATATTTTCTGTTGGAACCTTCTTCTGATTATACATTTCATAGTTCTTAACTCAAATCACTCACATAGAGTAATCAAATCATTTTACTATTTTTAGAAACTCTAATATTTTTATCCCAATGACTATCAATTTTGTTGGAGTAATTTTTAATTCCATAATAGAAACATATAACATATATCATGCAAGAAAAGTACATATATATCCACACCTACCATGATATCATATCCCGATTTTCTCTTTGTTAAATTAGTTATACCTTTTTGAATGACATTTTTCCCTTTCATTTATTTTATTTATCATGATAAATAAATAATAACTTTTCTTTAATAAGATCAAGTTACTCTTATTCTCAAAAATAAAATCACAATAGTAACACTTAAATCTTCTTCTCTATTGTATATTTTATCATGGGTCTCTCTCTTACAATATGAGAGATTCCTTGAATGATCTATAAAAATTTAGTTTGAACCTATACAATCAGATATTAAATGAACACTCTTTAATTTTTATAATTATTGAATAAAAAAAGATTTATTATTGTTTAAATCATTTAATGAATATTACAAGTATCTTCATAATTTGAAATTTCATTTATAGACTTAGTGAAATATGGAAGACCCTTATTTTAGGATTAAGTAAATTACCAGTGCTCCATCTTTGCTCAATCACCTTTATCTTAGTCATGGAGATCAAAATATCTTTTATTCAAATATCTTATATCAAAATGATTTAAACTTTCATGTATAAATCAATAATTGAATAAATTTTACCTACATTATTCATGAATACCCATGATGTTTCTTCTTCTTGTTTCTTTGATCTTATTCTCTATTCTTAAAGATCATATTTTGAAAATTTTATTTCTTGAATTAAAATCCATTTTAGGTGTTTTTGATGATTATAAATTTTATGAACAACTCTTGTATTATCTAAATTTTTTTTTCTTCAGATTTCAAATCTAAAAACTTAGGTATTTAGTTAAAAAAATCCAAATATTTCTCTATGGAATGATGCTTACACAGATATAGATCATCCATAAGAAGAAGGAGAATCATTCTTACACACCCAATTGGTGTTTATATAGAAGTATATTATCATTACACATGATAAAATCATCTTTAAAGAGATAGATATGATTCTTATGGAGATAAGGAATGATTCTTATTTAATTCCTATATAATATTTATACAACTCTTCCTTTTAATTTTCTCACTAAACTATGCTTGATGATCATTATGTAAATAAGGGGATTATCCTTAAAAAGTACTAATGATGATACTTACATAGTAGGAGATTATACTTATATAGATTTATATTTTGTTCAATCTTCAATATATGTAAATTCCATAATTATTCAAATCAATTCAAATCCACTTTAATGATTTTTGACCATCTCCACTCTTCTCAAAACTTCACCTGAGTAATATTAAATTCAATTCCCACCAACCTTTTAGTGTTATATTCCTTGGATGGTTTATTATAGATTCTTATCACTTGATCTATCATTTTTTCCTAGAATAAGTAAATCTTCAATCACCCCACTAGCTATATTATTTCATGTATATACCAATGTGTTGTATAAAGTACTTATAACCTCATTACTTTTCTTAGATACCAGGATCTACTAAAAAATCATTAGATGTATTTGGGATTCCTATTGAATTTTTCCATCCTGGTATTCAATGGTATTAATTTTATTACCCAACACTGTATGGGAAATTTCTTCACTTACTTTGGGTGGATACTCAATCCATCACCCAAGGAATCACCCTTTCTGGATTAAATTTATGATGAAAAAACTAATTAATGAAAAATATAACTTCAACCTACATGAATTTCAATCCCCCCCTTTGGATTTGTTGTGAGTTATAAATTTACTCTAAATTTTCAATGTCATTATTCTCCCCCTAATTGATAATTAATGAAAAGTGTAAGCGACTTATCCCATTCATTAATACCATGGGTGTAGAGAAGGTCCTACAAGTGAATATTCTTCCCATACTTTCTCATGAAACATCTTATCCTCATTTATTTCTTCATCTATCCATGTTATTACCCTTTATTAAGAGATCCTTTCAATTTCCTTGAGATAATTATGGCACAAAAGTTTCCCTAGTTATGTTCCTTCAAATTATAAAATCTAGGTATATATGAGATAACCCTTTGTAGAAAATATGACTGATAATATTATACAATAAACATATCCATATTCTAATAACAATTAAATACTATAACTCAAAATCCTTTTCTAGGGGTTGTACTAACTTATTTTCAAGATTTTTTCAAGAACCTACACTCACTTGAACACACACATCAAAAACACCCAAGTTAAAGGTATTTATTCCCCATTTTGTTAAATAATCACTCACAATTGATAATAATAATGTATGTAAGTGAGAAAATGGTGGGATAATGAAGATCATACATCATCCTTATATTTTTAGGGGATTTATAAGTTTCAAAATTTAATGAGAAATTATAAATATTTTTCAACTTCACCTCTTTTTAAATATTACTCTAAAGGGATTCTCTCCACAATTCATCACCTTCAATTCCATAATTTGGAACACAAAAAAGTAGACTTGAAAAAAAGGCATATCCTACATTAACTCATCAATGTGATTCATAGGCTAAGACAAATTTCCCAACCCAGATACTCCTTTATTTGAATGTAAAAATAATATAGACCTCTTTATTATTTATCCATTCTTAATTTCACAAACCTGTTCATATTTGGGAAGTATAGGTTTCATTCCATTTTCAGATTTATGCTTAACTAAATTAGCCTTAATCACTATTGAAAGCAGATTACTTTCCTTAATTTATTATCTCCCAATATCATTGTAATTTTATAACTAATTTGGACAAATTATTATATAATTTTTGGTACATGGTTAGACTTTTTCATAAGCATGGATTATTTTCTAGCATCAATAATTTTAACACTAGAGATAGTTGGTGGTTTTACTTTGTTTCTAATTTATTTAGGATGGACATTCATATATCTAATAGCCATGTGTATTTAATTATTTCTCAACATACAAACCTATTTATCTTCCTTAGAGTCACCCTTCTTGGGTAAGCCATCATCTTACTCACTAGGAGTGTCAACCACCAAGCCAATTCTACAACCCCTTTCTTGAATTGACTCTCTTCTTATTTCTATCTAACTAATTATAGATTTGATATTTATGTAGATATTCCAATGGACCATAATGTTTCTTATCTTAGCATAATAGAATCACATTCTCTTTTCTGACATCCTCCTTAACCTTATTAACTATTTTTTTGGTATAATCTATTCAACAACTTCCACCTTTCAATTATGTCCCAAGGTAGACTTCATATTTTCCTTCACTTGCTTTCTTCTCTATTATGGATTTCTAGTTTGATCAGTATAAAAGTTAGAATAAGTAGGAATATACAAACACTCTACATAAAATTTGATAAATTTATTTCAAAACTCCCTTAAATTTTCAATGTATTTAAATACGCTCCTCAAGGTTAGATTCCTTATATTCTGTGATATCCTTTTTGAACCAATAGGTTTTCTCTTAGCTTCATATCTTCTACCCCTTAATTTAGGGGTTCTTAAACTTTTACACACTAATATGTTATTCCAAAAATAAATATTCCCATACCCAAACTTCCAAAAACACTAGTATATGGTAATAAATATATTTCTTTTCAAATTAGGTGCATTCATTCTTGATTTTATAGATTGCATGCATTGCTATTTTTGGGCTGTAATCTAAAAATTTTATCTAGGTTTTGGGGGAACCTTTTACTAGATATTCCTATATTCAATATTTATATTATAGTGAATTTATTATATTTTTTACTCATTTTGTATTGTTTTTTATTTTAAATATACATAAAAATTAGAAATATATTTAGTACACATAGATTCAATTTGGTTATGGGATTCCTTTTCCATGAGATTGAGATGGATTCTTCTCCAGTGTATCTCAATCTATATTTACCACTAACATAAGTCTTATATAATATGTGATTACTTTCTAGGGTATCATTGGAACCAATTCTATTCTCATCCTTTTGGGAAGTTATAGGTTTGGATTCTTCCATATTTTTTAGTTTGATTTCCATCTCAAGACTTTTCATGTTGATAACACTTTTCTCATCTTCAGCTGATCTTATCCTTCTTTCACTTTTCAACTTTACTTCTTGATCCTCATGTATTTTATTAGTCTCTTGAAAATTGAAATCCATATCCTTTTCCTTTTTTTTTTCATTTACTTACAACTATGTATCATTAACATTCATGGAGACTTTATGATGTTTTTAAAATACATGGAACAACTCTTTAACACCCTTATCAAACAATTATTTATCACATTTATCCATTCTCAATTCTTAAAAAATCATTACAATTATTTAATTATAAATATAGATAATTTATCCTTTGACTTTCAATAGCTTTGTGAGAGTTCTTTAAGACTCATCTTCTTTTAAAATGATTCTTCCATAATATTAGTTTCTTATTCTAGTTGTGAAATTTAATCATGAATTCCTTTGATGAATCTGAATACATAAGTTACTATTTAAATGGGGACATTATTCAAATAATACCAAAAATCATGGTAAAATAATTTAGAATATTCAATGAAAAATTAATCATAGAATAAAAAATATTAATTAAGTCAATAATAATAAACAGATTCATGATAGTAGTGACCAATATAACCAAATTTCTCTAGTATTTATTCTTCATTGCTCTTTGACACTTTTTTTTGAATTTTGGACTTCTTTTTATTTCTATTATTCAATTTACAAGATAAAATATCTAAATATATTTTTATAGGGATGGAATCTAAATTTTCTATATAGGACACTTAAAACTCTAATCCACACTTCATGCAATCTTGTAAAAGAAACATGATCTTTAATATTGATCTAAATCATAGATAACCTAGCATTTAATACAAATTATAAGTCCTAGTGGATTAGTGTATACACTTGGGGGGGATAAATCAGGTGTTTCTAATTAATTTCACTAAATAAAAAATCTTATTTTATAATTACACTACATTTGGTTTTGAACACCTATTATATGTTAGGATATGAATGGATCACTTTATCTTGTTCACGACAAGAGAAATCCACATGAAACAAACAATATAAAAAATATATCATCACATAACTTTTTTCATAAGGTTTGGACCCAAAATGGGAAGCCTAATACATACTATATTCAACTCCCATTGAGACATAGATTATACAATAATAATATTATTTTCAATTACAATGGGTTTTATAGGGATTATCTCGAAAATAGGTCCACTATATTACACAAGTGAGATCACTATATCACACACATGAAAAATTATACATCAAAAAACACTTGTTAAATCTATAATTTCACCATTTGTATTCTTATATTATATCATATTTTTAATTAGATCTCCAAGTACTCTCCATAGATTTATATACAAACAAAACTGGTATCCTTTATCAATAAATAGAGTGACTTCAATTGTCTTACTTTCTTTAAGAACTTCTCATGAAACTCTTCCTCTAAATCTCAATGAAAAAATACTGATTTCCAATTTAAACTAGTTGATAAATTTATCAAAATTAAAATTCACCACACTGAAAACTCGATCACACAATATTTCTAGTTCCCAAGATCATCTTGACTTCATAATCAACTTATTCTCTTATTCTTCCTCATGTGTATCTAATTATAAGAACATGTTGACCTATTTTAATTCTTATTTGAAACCCAAATGTTTTTCACTGTGCAACATAGGCTAAAAAACTTCTATTTTATTCCTTAAGAGATATATTTTCTCTCGATACCTTATTCTTATTCTACCCTAGAATTTATTTTTAGCTAACTCGAAACCCTCACATAGAATACTTAGCTATTTTTTTGTTTCTAAAAAATCTAATATTTTGGCACATGACTATCAATTTTTATTAGAGTAATTTTAATTTCAATAAATGGAAATCTCCAGTATATTTCATGCCATAAAATCACATTATTAACCACACCAACCAATATATCATACCCAATTTTCCTTTTACTAAATAGGTTGTCCCTTGTTGAATAATATATTTTTCATTTTTTATTTTATTTCTTATGGATAAATAGATAATCAGTTTTATTAAACGTGCTCAAGTTCCTACTCTTACCAATATAAAATCGCAATATCCACACTTAAATCTTCTTCACAACTATATATTTCAGCATGACTCTATCACTTGAAATATGATAACTTCCAATGATAGCCAGTATATATTTATTTTGAACCTATACAATCAGATAGAAACTCATCACTCTTTAATTCCTACTTTTATTGAATATAAAAGTTTTTTATGATGTTTAAAATATTTAATAAAAAACACAAGCATCATCATATTTTTTTCATTTAAATATTCAATGAACTCTTAAAGTACTTTATTTCAGGATTTGGTATTTTCTTATACCTCCATCTTAGCTTGATCATATTTATCTCATTAATGAAGATCAGTTTTACCCTTGTTTAAACATCAGAAATTTCATTATTTTAAACCTTGATGTACAACTATAACATAAAATTAACTCCATCTTCATTATTTTTTAAAACCCCTTAAGTTTATTATTTTTCTCAATTTGATGTTCTTATCCAAGTTTTCGGTTTAGCATCTATTTTTTTTCTTGATTAAAAAACCCTTATAGGGTTTTATGATGTTTAGAAAATTTATAAAAAACTCTTTAATCATCCCAAATTATTTTATTCTTCATATTTTAAATATGGAATTTTAAGTTTCCATTCGAAGGGAATTCAAAAATTTCTCTAAGGAATTATTCTTATATCAATATAGTAATCCATATGATACTGTAAAATAATGATTATATACCCCATTAATGTTTAAGTATAATTATATGATTCTTACACAGAACAAAATAATCCTTATTTAGATTTCTAATATGACTACATATATAAATAATTATTCTTACATAATTACTATATGATGTTTATGCATTCCTTCCTTTTCTATTTTTCACTAAATTACACTGGATGATCCAAAAAAATCATAGGATCATACTTAAAAAGTGACAAAGATAATCCTTATATATTATGATATAATTCTTTGGCAGATCTAGACATATTCAAATCTCTAAGACATATAAATTTTAGAAATATTCAAATGAATTCAAAGCCACTTCAATGTCTTCATACCATCTCCACTCTTATCAAAACTTCATCCAAGAGATATTCAACTCAATATTCACCAACTTTATATATAATATTTCTCAGGGTGGTATCTCATAGATTATAATAACTTTAGCTATAAATTATTCCTTGAAAAATTATATCTTCAATATCCCCAATAGTTATATTTTTTCAAGCTGATACCAAAGTGTTATAGATAGTACTTACAACATCAGTTCTTTTCTTGGACATTCGGATCAGTTCAAAAATCATAAAATGCATATGGTATACCCATTGAATATATTTATCCTAGTATTAATGGGAAAATAGTTCATTACCCAACACTCTTTGGGTATCTTATTCAGTTACATTGGGTACATACTCTATCCATCACCCAAGACATATTTCATGACCCGTCCCCTGGGGCTCATGCCATGACATCCCAAAGCCCGCCTCCCAAAGACCAGGGGTTGGTGAATAGTGCCGAAGGCATCAACCTGTAAGTGGGAGGCATTTTCTTGAGTAAATGTATGCACCTAGATACAAAAATACATCCCAAAGATGTAAAAGTAAAACAAGCATGCCACTATATATAACCACTGAGTAAAAGTACAAATGAAAGTCAAATGGGCCAGAATACAAACCCAATAAAAGACTAACTAAAAAATATGAAAGTATAAAAGAATCTATGGATAACAATATATTAAAAACTCCACATGATTGGTAAGTACAAAATTGCTACTGGAAGCTGTAGAAGTACACCCCACCTGCCTGGTCTCAATAGGCACCACCAGGTCCTAGGCCACCAAGTCCTCTGTTATGGCGGCGATTGTCTATACCAGACACAACACATACGAGTGAAGCATATGCAAGGGTGAGTAACAATATATTCAGTAGAGACTCCAAAACAAAAATAAAATACCACAAATAAATCAAAAAAAAAAACCAGAAATCATGACCACCAAGCATGATCATGAAGCAAGACAGATCACACCAAGTATATTCTAGACTAGGAAAGTAAGACCATCAGTCATAACGTCAAACACCATGGGCTGCTATAGAAATCCTACTCAATGAGAAAAATGGACCTGCTGGGTCACACATAAGCCCATTCCCACTAACGAAGGACTGCTTTGGTACTCATCCCTGATGAGTACCATGGGTATGCTGGGTCACACAGATGCCTCTCCCCACCATGGGCATGCCGAGTCACATAGAAGTCACTTCCCACCTATGGATATACTGAGGTACTCCTACTGTAGAGTACCATGGGTCTGTCGGGTCACTGAGAAGTCTCTCCCCACCATGGTCCTACCCGGTAACATAGAATCCACTTCCCACTAAGCTATAATATATGATCCACATAGAGTCTCTTTTCAGTAGTCTTTAGGTCTCAACAAACCAAAAGGCTTCCGTACGTTGCACGCTTGATCTCGAAAGAACCACTCCCCAAGACATTATTCAAATTTAAACTTCTATGAAATCCTCCATAGAGTATTCTAAAAGTTCCACCTCGTCGTGAGGGTTGCAACTCCACAAATGGATCGTCAATCGGACACTGAGTTTGAAAGATATTGGAATTTTTACAAAAAGGTGCCACTTGGGTCCAGGTCCAGTCTGACTCAGCCGGATCGACCCGGCCTAACCCAGCCTGGGGTCCAATGACCCGACTTGGGTCTGCCGAAATGACCCAACCCCAGCTTGGCCTGGGTCCAGTCTGTTGTGCTGTGGGTCCGGCCTGCGCCCTACGTGGTCTGCCTAGCCGAGACGCGGCTGGAAGCCACGTCCATCTCCCCTCATCCTACAGGTCATCCTCGGGGCTGTCGCCTCTAGCCGTGGATTGTCTCCACGTGTCCGACCAATCCATCTGGCCAGAATCCCTAAATAAGTAAATATACTGTGTGATCCTGAGATGCATGGTTCACAGCTGCAGGTCACTCTATCGACACGACTGAGGGGCTGAGTCATTTCCTCTAGCCATCGGCCTAGCCAGTGGCTCTTCCTGTTTCATGACCTGAGCTAACAGCAAAAGAAGACTCTAGCACGCCGCCACCTGCCTGCGACCGCTGCCACGAGCCACTACCGGCAACGAAGCCCCAACGGGTCATTCCGCGGGCCACTGGGTCCACACCGGTGGTCCGTTATTCTTACCAGCTACGCCTCTAGCCTCTGTGGGGTGTCTCTATCCCTACGAAGGCCCCAAATTTGGTGTGCTTCCATTTAAAATGTTTGTCCACCAAGAACACACAAGATAGAGGGGGTTGGATCCTTGTTCATGTCGGCCTGCACCCTCCACGTTAGAAGTTTAAAAGAAAAGGGGAGACTCGGGATCACAGTTCCATAATCAATAATTTAATCATGCTATAGAAAACCCAAGACGAACACATTCTCGCACAAATGAACAATCTGCGGATCAACCTGTTCATGGGTCTATCTGCATTCGATGTTTTAGAATAAGAATGGGGAAAATGTAAAACAAATAAACCCCGACCTTTATTGACATTCATCGTTGAATTGCTTCACCCTTGGGGATTCAAGATTCATTGGTATTCGTTGCTTTCTGGTCCTGTTATTCATAAGTGTAGACGTTACTAGTGATACTGCCAGCATTTTTCATTCGTCGTTGGAGAGATTTCTTAGCATAAGTTCATCAGGGAATTTCTACGGTTTAATTATCATTCCCCCAACACATTAACTTATGAAAATAAAACATGTCACAATGTTTCTGTTATGCCCCACAAAAATGAGCCATTATGGATCTTCATTTAATGCACATCATCACTGTACCGCAGTGTCGTCGTCCAACGCTCAATGGTGAAAAAGAAAAGAAAATAACTTTATAAGTTATTTTATTATTTTCCAAAAATTCCAAAAATTAAATTTTCCATCTAACCCTTTATAGTGAAAGTTAAGCCATTTCTAGGTGAATCATGGAATTTTGAGTTCAACGGTGCCCTAATATTTTTGATCCGAGCACTAGTTTAAAATTTAGAAAAACCCTCTTTCACATTTTCTTATACAAACTTAATTTTTTTTTGAAAATTCCGTTCTGGGCTCACTGGGCCTCAGAATCACGTGCCGTCAAAGTGTGTGGTCTTGAAATAATTCCATACAATTTTTTTTAAAAAAAATTTACAAAAATTATGGGACATTAAATTATCCCCACCTTAGGAATTTACATATCCAAAAATTAAAACTAAGACTAAATGAAAAAATGGGGGTACTGAGCATGAATCTGGGTCCCCACTACCATGTGATCTCCTGGAGATTCTCATGTTGCCACGAAAATTTCACTAGAGGAATCAACCATCCACAAAAGAACCTCTAATTTTTATCATATATCTTCATTGGGAACTCCACAAACATTTCACCATCATCAATGTCTAGCTCACCCCAGTAAATGACGTGTGTTGGATCATGCACATACCTCCTTAGCTGTGAAATGTTAAAAACATCATGCCCTGGGTGCATATGTGGGGGAATAGGTAGGTGGTACAACACCTCTCCAACTCTGCTGAGAATATGGAAAGGTCTGATGAACCTCAGAGATAGCTTGTCACCCCGATCAAATTTCCGCAATCCCTATCGAGGTGAGACACGATAGAAAACATGGTCTCCCTCATGGAACCCCAAGGGTATCTGTCTCTTGTCAGCATATAATATTTTCCTACTCTGTGTATTCCTCATCCACTCTTGGATGATCTATAACTTCTTAGTGGTAGCCCGTACCAACTCTAGACCTATGAGTGCTGACTCCCCTGGGTCTATCCAGCATAGAGGTGATCTGTATGGATACCCATAAAAGGCCTTAAATGGTGCCACACCAATGGTGGAGTGATAGCTGTTGTTGTATGAAAACTCCACCAGTGGTAGGTGGTCCTCCCAACTATGACCAAAATCAAGGATGAAAGAATAAATCATGTCCTCCAAGGTCTATATGGTCCACTCTATCTGACCATCTGTCTGAGGGTGGAAATATGTGCTCAAGAATAGCTGAGTCCTGAATTCCTCCTGCAATCCCTTCCACAAATGGGATGTAAAACATGCATCACGTTGTGAGACAATCGTTGAAGGAAACCTGTGAAGCCCTAGTATCTCCTAGACATAGAGGCGTCCCAATCACTCTATTGATCCCTACTTCCGGATGAGTAGGAAGTGAGCCAACTTGGTGAGTTGGTAAATGATCACCGAAATATAATCATGGCTCCTAGACATGTGTTGTAACCCTATCACTAATTCCATGTAGATACCATCTTACTTCCATTCTGGTACCTCAAGTGGTTGTGCCAAGCCTGCTGGGACCTGATGCGCAACCTTCACTTACTGACAAGTGATGCATCGCAAAACAAACTTTGCCACTACTTTCTTCATCCCTAGCCACCAATACAGATGTTGGAGGTCCTGGTACATCTTCGCGACACCAGGATGTACTTCCAAAGGGGATGTATGGAACTTCCTCAACACCTCCTCCCGCAACATCAATGGTACTACAATGCATCCTATGAAAAGTATGGAATGCTTCCCAACTATCAAAAATCCATTAGGAGCCTGTCTTAAGGATATCTATGTACGTCAGGCCTCACAGTCAACATCCACAGGTTGTTCCTCCCTAACTCACTATACGAATTGGGGAGTGACAATAATTGACTAAAGGTAAGCTGCTCCATCATAATCCTCAAAGGATATCTTCATCACAGCTAGCTACTCCGTCACCTCACTCAACAACTATAAACTAGACCTCCTGCTGAGTGCATATTTCACCACATTCCCCTTCCCAGGAGTATAGGCTATCTCAAAGTCATAGTCTTGGAGGAAATATATCCATCACCGTTGTATCAAGTTCATTCCCTTCTGTGATAATATATACTTGAGACTCTTATGGTCGAAGTAGATGGTAAACCATTCACCTATAAAGTAGTGTTGCCACATCTTCAAGGAGAAGACTATTACTACTAACTCCAGATCATGGGTTGCATAGTTCTTCTCATGATGCCTTAACTGCTATGAGATATAGGTGATCACTGCTCGCTCCTACATCAGGATAGAACCCATTATGGTCCCTGATGCGTCGCAAGAAACTACATACCCAATTCCCTCTTTCCGTAGTCTCAAGATGGAGCACTCGTCAGTCTCCACCTTAGCTCCTGGAAACTCTGCTGGCACTTCTCCTTCCACAAAAACGGATGTCCCTTCTATGTTAAGGATTATAAAGGTGATATGACTGGAAAAGTTAGGAAAAAATCTACAGTAATATCCATCTAACCCTAAT
This sequence comes from Viscum album, assembly GCA_963277665.1. NCBI lineage: Eukaryota > Viridiplantae > Streptophyta > Magnoliopsida > Santalales > Viscaceae > Viscum > Viscum album. The sequence goes on from OY728152.1 coordinate 1,775,737,850, forward strand.
AAACTTCTCACCTTAGTCACGCTCCTGGGTGGATCTCAAGTAAGAATTGACTCTATCTTCACCGGATCCACTGCAAATCAAGCCTCCAAGATGATGTTTCCTAGAAAGTGGACCTCTAGAATCCATAACTAGCACTTTGAGAGTTTACCATAAATATAGTTCTCTCAGAGTGTATCCATGACTTTCTATAAGTGTGTAGTGTGCTCCTCCTCTAATGCTGAGTACCCCAAGATGTCATTAATGAATAATACCACGAAACGATCGAGGTAAGGTAGGAATATCCTATTCATGAGTCCCATCAACACTATTGGGGCATTGGTCATGTCGAAAGGCATCACCAAAGACTCATAGTAGCCATACCATCATCTAAAGGTTTCCTTCAGTACATCCTCATCCCATACCCAAAGCTGATGATAGCCTGATCTGAGGTCTATCTTTGAGAACCAACTCGCTCCCTTCTGCTGGTCGAAGAGGTCATCAATCCTTAGTAGTGGATAATTTTTCTTCACGGTCACCTGGTTCAGGTGCCGGAAGTCTACACATAGCCTCAAACTCTCATATTCCTTCTTGGAAAACAATACTAGTGTTGTCCATAGTGAATTCCTGGGTCTCACAAATCTCTTCTCTTGAAAGTCCTTTAGTTTCACCCTCAATTAATTAAGCTTTGTGGGAGGCATCCGATATGCAGGTGTGGATATTGGTGTCGTCTTTGGGTATAGATCGATGCAGAAGTCTACCGCTTTACAAGAAGGCAGTCCAAGAATATCCTCAGGAAAGACATTATCATAATAATCTACCACTACATGAAATATTGGACTCCTCTCATCTACCGCACCGAGGGAGAGGTTAGACAACTAATGAGTGATCAGTTGTACCCTTCTTTTATAAATTCCATCCTATTCTACAAAAGTTCCATTATTTCTAGTGAAGGAAAAAACTCGTCCCATCCTCACAGACATACCGAACTTTGTGCCTAAAATAGTTGATCTGAGAATGGACTATAGATAACCAGTTAATACCCAAAATGACGTCCCAAGGCCTCGACGCATCTACAAGGAGATCTGATCCAAAGATATCACCTCCTAGAGTGAGTTCACACTACCAACACCAGTGTGTAATTATAAAATCCATTCCTGTAAGAGTATCTAATCATAAGGATCGAGCCAACATATCCACCGAAATCTCAGAGCCCCGAATGAGGTCTGTGGTTAGAAAAAAGTGACTAGAACCTATGTCTATAAGAACTACAGATAAGGTATAGAAGACACATATCATACCTCTAATTATATTTGGAGTTCCATAGTCATAGCCCTTCATCGACTAAAGATGGCCTCTCCCCTATCCACCGGCTCCTTAATCCTGGGGTGGACCATATGGGGGTGGTGGTGGTAGTACGTAGAACCATCATCCACCGCCTGCCACTCGGCCTGCTCCCCTGCCACATCCGCCACCCTACATAACTCTTAATTTGAACCTCTTATTCTACCTTGGAGGTCCCTCAAATGTTTTCTGATCATCTATGCGGTGGGTCGAGAAAGTCACGAGCCATGTGTCCCTACTCGCCGCACGTGAAGCATAACCTGGTTCTCTATGGACTCCCTATGCTCTGGGAGCCCCGTACTACCGAACCCAAGTCCTAGGGTTATCCCCCGAAAGACTTGGCCTGCTTGGGCCCCTATGTCTACTATCTTCTGCTCACCACTAAAGACTCTACTGCCTGATGTCTGCTGGTGGCTCTGGCTTTTGGCACCTACTCCGCCAAGAAGCTCTCAACAAAAAGAGTTCTCTCCAGCAATCCAGCCTAAGTGGGGATACTGAGAGACACCATGGATTCCCTGATCTCCCATATTATTCCCTTCTCAAAGTTTCGGGCCCTAAAGAAAGGGTCCCATAAAATGTATATGGAGTAGCGATAGAGGCTTGTAAACCTCAAAAAATACCCAGTCACTAACAAGTGGCCCTGCTACAGGTGAAGCAGCTCTTGTATGCGCACAAAGCGCAAAGTTGTGGGAAAAACTCCTCTTGAAAAATATAATTGAATTCTATCAAGGTGAGGGTTACGTCATCATGCGTATGGATGGTAAAGATCCACCATATCCCTGTCGAGCCCTGTAGAAGGCTTGCGGCCAAGATTTCCATCTGGTCAAGAGGTGTCCTCACTAAGAGAAAGACCCATGTTACCGCCTCGAGCTAGTCCTTAGTGACTCAAGGATCTGTCTCTCCCCTGAACATGGGAGGTCTCTATATATGAAACTAGAGCAAGGAACTGAGTCTCTATACCTCCTATACTAATAATTCTAGCAGTAAATATTGATCAACGGGTGGTGGAAACACCGATGCACCCCCCGGTGGGGCTATCTCTAGCACTGGTCCCTGAACCGATTCCTCATTGCTAGGAGGACTGTCCAGATGATCACATATTTAAAGCCTAGATGACTGTCTATGTGGAGGCATCCTAAAATTGATCAAGATGTACCACATTCATAAGATTATACATGGTGTGCTGAATCTTATTCAATAAGATCATAAGAATACACTTATGCAACCGGTGTTTTTATGTATAGAGATGAAAATCAGAATTTAGGGTCATGGTGTATGGATACATCGACTGCTACACCAACACTGGACTCCCAGAATCTGAAAGTAAAACTTGAAACATTCAACACTATTTTTAAAAAAAATAGCAGACTTTCAGTCTTCAAGGTAGAAACGACCACTTCTGATACCACTTTTTTCATGAATCATCCCTTGGGGCCCATGCTGTGACATACCCCAAGCCCACCTCCCGAAGGACAGGGGTTGGCGACTAGCACCGAAGGTGTGAAACTACAAGTGGGAGGAATTTTCCTGAGTACCTGTATGCACACACATACAAAACCACATCCCATACTTGGAAAAGTAAAACAAGTAGGCCAATATAGATAATCATAGAGTACAAGTACAACCGATAGTTAAATGGGCCAGAATACTAACCCAACAAAATACTAAATAGGAAGTATGAAAGTTCAAAAGAAAATCGAGATATCCATCCGCTGAAAACCCCAAATGATAGGTAAGTACAGAGTAGCTACTGGAAGCCATAGAAGTATGCCCTACCTGCTTAGTCTCACTAGGAACCACCGCGTCCTGGGCTAACAAGTCCTTCATCAAGGTGGCGATCGTCTACACCAGACAAAACATGTGCAGGCAAATCCCTTGCAAGGTTGAGTAACGATATAATCAGTAGGGACCCCAAAACAGAAAAGAAAGACTAGAAAGCAATCCACAAACAAACCAAGAAGCATGATCACTAGGAATGATCATGAAACAAGATGGCTCTCACCAGTTATATTCTAGTGTAGGAAAGTAAGACCATCAGTCATAACATTGAACACCATGGGATGCCATAGAACTCATCCTCTATGAGTACATTGGGTCTATCGGGTCACACAAAAGCTACTTCCCACTAGCCTAGTACTATTTTGGTGCTCATCCCTGATGAGTACTGTGGGTATGCTGTGTCACACAGAAGCCTCTCCCCACCATGGGCATGTCAGGTCTTAGAGAAGTTGCTTCCAACCTATAGCCATACTGAGGTACTCCTTCTGTCGAGTACCATGGGTCTTCCGGGTCACACAGAAGCCGCTCCCCACCGTGGGCCTACTTGGTCACACAAAATCTCCTTCCCACTGGTCCATAGTATCTGATCCACATAGGGTCTCTTTTCAGTAGTCTTTAGGTCTCATCCAATCGTAGGGTTTCTGCACGTAGCATGATTGATCTTGGTATAACTACTCCCTAAGCCATTCATTTAAATTAAACTTCCATTAAATCATCTATAGAGTATTAAAAAAGATCAGACTTGTAGCGAGGGTTCCAACACCACAAACGTCTCGTCAATAGGGCACCTAGTTTGAAAGATATTGACCTTTTTCCAAAAAGGCACCGGTTGGGTATGAGTCTGGTTCGACCCAACCTTGGTCCGCCGACCCGACTCGGACCTGTACCGGCCTGGGTCCGATCTATTGGGCCACGGGTCCAGCCCACGCCCTACCAATTCTGCTTGGCCGAGACATAGCTGGAAGTCACGTCTAGCCCCCCTCGCCCTCTGGGTAATCCGTGGGGCCGACGCCTTCTGCAGTGGTCTGTTGACCGCGACCTACCGCTACCTGGCTAGATAATCTGGCCATTCGGAATCCCCTCATGTGGTCAATCAACTGTGTGCTCTAGAGATGTGCAGCCTGTGGATTCAGACCACTCTATTGATGCGGCTGAGGTGCCACGTCTCTACCGCCAGTCGCTGGCCCAGCCTGCCGCTCTTCCTGTTGTGCTATGGTCCGAGCCGACCATGATAGATGACTCCAGTGTGCCATTGTGGAGAACTGAAACTCGCTCGTGACATATGCTTGGGGCCACTGCTGGCAGTTTCCAACACGCTGATGAGTCTTTCCATGGGCCACCGGGTCCGAACCAGTGGTATGTTCATCGTATTGACTGCACCTCCGGTCTCTGTGGAGTGTCGCCTTCCCTACGAAGGCCCTGGATTTTCTTTTCCACCATTTCAAATTTTCATCCACCAAGAACGCACAAGGCAGAGGGGGGGTCGGGCCTTATTCATATCAGCTTGTTTCTTCCACGTTAGAAGTTTAAAATAAAAGGGGAGGCTCGAGATCATAGTTCCATCATCAATAATTTAATCTCACTGTAGAAAACCTAAGAAGAACACCCTCCCACATGAACAAAGAATCCGCAGATCAACCTATTTGTGGGTTGATCTGCTTTCTTCATTTATGTATAGGAATGGGGAAACATAAAACAAATAAACCCCTACCTCGATCGATGTTCGTCGTTCAAGTGCTTCTCCCACAAGGATTCAAGATCCATTGGAATTCCTCATTTTCTGATCTTGTTATTCCTAAAGAATTGATTTTTCTAGCGATCCTTTAGGTATTCATCATTCATTAATAGAGATATTTCTTTGTGTAAGTTTTTAAGAGAATTTCTGTGGTTTAATTCTTGTTCCCCCAACACATTATCTTATTAAAAGAAAACACATCGCATCGTTTTTGTTACGCTGCGACGTCGCTTCATTACATTGTTTCATTTATGAAACAAGATTTATACTATGTTGCACAAAAAAGATCCATTAAGGAGATTAATTTAATGTGCCTCATCACCGCACTATAGCTCCATCGCCTGCCGCTCAATGGTGAGAAAAGAAAAGAAAATTACTTTTTTAGTTATTTCCTTATTTTCCGAAAAGTCCGAAAATTAATTATTCTATCCGACCCTTGATGATCTAAGATAAGTATTTTCTAGGAGAATCCTGGCGTTTCGAGTTCAATGGTGCCCTCAGGTGTTTTATCCAAGCACCGGTTTAAAATTTATAAAAACCCTCTTGCACGTTTACTTATATGAACTTAAAAAAAGTTCAAAATTCCATTCTGGGATCACCGGGCCTCAGAATCATGTGCCTTCGATGCGTGTGGTCTAGAAAAAATTCCATAAAATTGTTAAAAAATATTATATAAAAATTCCAAGACATTACAACATCACCTCTACATGATTACATTGACAATGACAATAATGCTAATTGACAACAAATACAACTTTAACTCAAGTGAACTTAACATTTGATTCAAAATCACATTAAAAATAGAATGTGAAATGAAAATTAAAACACCATTAATAAAGTATAATCATGATATAATATTTCAAACATGTATTATACACACCATAAATGAAAATAGGTGCATAATATAAAACATGTCTTAAAGAAGGACATTTGAAATGATAAAACCCTTACCTCAAACTTATGCTTGGTCTAACTAATCACAACTCCCTATATAATAAATTTGGGTTTATTATTAATATATATATGAACCTTATTAATATTATTTTTATTAATACCAATTATTTATAATTCTTTTTTACCCATTTGATAATTATTTGTAGTTAAAATTAATATTCACAGGTCTACTGTTCTATTTTCCACACATGATTTGGTTCATAGGTTCTGATAATTGATCCTTTTTCATGGGTTAATAAAAAATATAATGTTAATAAAGATTTATTACATGTGTTTGATATTTTTACAGAGTCCCATGGTTATTTCATGTAACTTATGGTGATTGTTTTCATGGAACATTTAAAAATATTTTTTTTTCATGAATTTTGATTTAATAAAAGGAATTGAGTTTATTAATGAATATAATCATTCATATTAGAATTATAGAATTATTAAAACATCTTAAATACGAAATTTTTACACCCTATTACCAATATTTATGTTTTAATTTTAATCCAGGAGGTAAATGTTATATTTTTGTTCATGTAGGTGGTAAAATCAACGAAAACAAGATCACATTATAACTACTCAATTAGTAAGAACATTTTATTATATAGTAAAATTATCACTTTTATAGATGATTAATGATTTTAGAAACATTTTATTATGGTGATAAATAATATTTTAGAATAGGTATAGGATGAAGGGTGATGAAGAATAAGGATAAGATATCATAAATATATAGAAGAAATTCTATCTTCTCTTAGAAACATTCATAGTTTGGAAGGGTTTGGGGATCCTCTAGATACCAGGGGATAAAAAAAGTGTAAGATAATTATTTGGGAGTAACATATATCAAATTATATATAGATATTTAAAATTTAGGTTTGGCTTAGAAAGGGCGGTATAGGGGTCAGTTTATAAGTCAGATAGCTGGCATTTTTTGTAAATACTTATTTGTTAATATAAAACGAATGTCATATTCAGGGTAAGTGGATCCAAAATCAATAATTAATGAAGATTATATGAGTTTAGGTGGAGAAATAACTCATATACATAATTATAGAATTTTATGAAATTTTATGATATTATCCCTTATTTAAACTCTTCTACATCATTTTAGAATTTACCATAGTGACTAACTTTTACCTAGTTAACTTATTTTTATGAAAAAATTGAAATTGAACTTATTACCAAATTTGGATGTGATTATTCCAAATATGATTTGTTTCACTGGATTAAATTTTGAAATGTTTAAAAAATTAATTTTAATACAAGTATGCATAATGTAACAAAATATTTTTTTAGAAAAAAAATTTTTAAGAAAAAAATGAACTTATAGTTATTTAGGATAAATATTATGAATGGTATTGATTATAATGAAATTTATTAGTTTATAATTAGAAAAATTAGGGTAATTTTACTTTCAAACCTTTCCAAAATCAAATGGAATTTTTTGAATAATTAATTTAATAAAAAATACCAAAAATACTTTTTATTATAATATAACTTGGATTCCTAAATGTCAAGTATATGTTTCTAAATTCAAAATATTATTTTTAAATGAATTATTTTACTACTTATATAATTTTTTGTTCAATAAAATGGTTGAATAAATTTTTTTGGGATGTTTATATCATAATGATTTCATAAACGTTACAGTATTTGTGAAAATTGTATTTTTACCATTCACCAAAAAATAAATATTTTTAGAGAAATATAAAAAATTCACCCTAAGATAATTTTGACATGATATAATAAAAAATAAAATTCATTTTATTAAATTATAGTTCTACAATTTATAATTTTAACTTTTAAATAAAAATCATATTATACATAATAAATACATTTTTTTAAAAATAAAACATATTTCTTTTGTTGTGAATCATTATGTTTTTATTTTTTATAATTAATTTATTGTTTCTAAGATGTTTTCTAATAATATTAATAATAATTAGTTGTATATATGAAGCAATTTTATTGAAATCATTATTTAAAAGTACTAAATTCGAAAAAAGTGAATATTTCACATATTTTTTTATTAGAATAAAAATCATTTTGTCAAATAAATTAGTATTATTTATTTTATTTTAAATAAATTATTTATAATTAATGTATATATATTTAGGTTCTAAATAAAATTTATTTATATAAATTGTATACTGAAAATTTTGAATCCATAATATTATACTCAATGGATTAATACCCTTTTAATTAAATTCATATCTTTTATTATTTATTTCCTTCTCAAGATAAAATATGTTAATATAAAATATTAATAATTGAAGGACATATGGTTTATCAAATGAAAATGTTTCCTAAAACCTAGGGTGTTACAATTATAAAATCTTTGATTTCTTCTATTTAGGATTGGACTAGATTTCCATATTCGATGAGTATCCACATTCAAGTATAAGGTAGGTTCTCCATAGTCTATACTTGATGTCTCTCTTATTTTACATGTGCATATGATGTGTTGTTATGGTAAACTAATGTGTACTTGACCTAAATCTTCAATAAATTATTTATATTTTTTTCATAAGAATAACCCCTCCTTCTGGCCATGAGTAGACCATTATTGTATGTAATTATAGACCTTTGGCCATCAAGGATTGTGAGCCTTATTTTGGAGAAAAAAGGAAATTTGAGAGGAAACTTGAGGGCGTCCCTAATTAAAGTGTGTTTTTCCTAGAAAAATATTAAGGTGTTAAGATCATAAAACTAATTTTACATGTTCTATAAATAAATAGTGAAATGTATGTGATTTTTTAAATGTTTAATAGTGAAAGTAATATGACCGTTGTATGATGAAGTTCCCCCTGGGTGGTACTCTCATGGTTGCAGGGAAGGATGTAGTTCCCCTAGGTAATTTTTTCACGGTTACAAGAAGGAATTAGTTACCCTTGAGTGATATTTTTATGGTTCTAGTGTAGGAAATACTTCAATCTGGGTGATATTCTCATGGTTCCAATGGAGGACATGGTTCCACTTGGGTGATACTATCATGGTTTCAGGGCATGGTATGGTTCAACCTGGGTGATATTATCAGGGTTCTAGGGTTGGTTATGTTTCCCCTTGAGTGGTTATGTAATTAGTTCATGGATATCAAATACTATAAAAAATTGGTATGGTCGATCTTGGGTGTCACCTTAGAACCCAAGGATTGATAGTTATTAATTTATTATAGAACATAAACATGCACTTTATTCATATTGAATATACATAGAGACACCATTTGTGGTGTCTTATGGAGTTATACTCACACCATTATTAGGTCATTGTGGGTACCTGAGTAGACTTTATGGATATAGGAAAGGATAAGGGAAAAGGATATGTGATCGATGGTTAATCCAACTTTCTAGAATAGAGATTGGGAGATGGGATCGAGCCAGGTCTCAGGACTAGTTTTACATCTTTACCATTTTTTGATTTTGATGTATATGATCTTACACATGGGTTTTTATGTGGGTCTCTATGAATTTTATGACTTAAAAAAAATTAATTTTGATAAATCTTGGGTTGAATATGTTGTTATTTGGTTCTTTATAGGGATGTTTCTACCTTTACTCATATGGTTATATATTATTGTTGTTATTTTCATTATTATTACTTACTTTAATATGAGGGTATAGTCTCTCCATGGTATTAACATAGAAACTCACTACTAGTTAGAAATATCTGGTGTATAGGGAGGTAAACCTAAGGTAATGTAATACTCCGGTGTAGTTATTATGGATTGATCTAGGCTAGGAATATTACAAAGTAATATCATAACCCTATTTTATTTTATTTGGTCTTATTATTTGGAAAAGGTAGAAAAGAAATAGGATGTTATTAGAACGTGGTAAAAATATTATTCCCAAGAGTAACTTACCCACTTATTAAGGAATTCCATGTTACAAGTTATGGGAATGTTATTCTTGGTTATCACTTTTATAGTTAATATACTTTACCTATTATGGAAAAATTTAATTTTGGATTTATGATTTATGGGGTTTTTACTCTTGTCCTAGAATGGAAAGGGGGTGTGATTTCATGATTCATTTTAGGAATTTAGTATTCATATTTCATATATGTGCTTTCATGTGATTAGTTATCATGGTTTTAATATCATTTTATATTATTTAAAGTTTGAAAAATAACTTATATGTTGTTTTACCATATAAACTGACTACAAAATCTTATCCATTCCATATTTTTATGGTTTATTATTTTTACTAGTGATTTAATGAACTGTTTAGAGATGATATCAATTTAATAAAATGGTCATAACAATGTATAAAGTATATTAATCTATAAATTTTCACTAAAATTTCAATTAATTGAACCACAAATGTGACATCTTTGATAAAATAAATGAAGATAATAAATAAAAATTCATGATGTGAATCCTATGAATATATGATAATGACTCTATCTATGGACAGAGGAGGTAAAATAGAGTTCCCAGTTTGTGAGTCCTAATTCAATAATGTGTATAAGGTAGTGGGATGTTGTTCCTATTAGGTATTTATATAAATTGTGTGATTAATATTTGTTATAGAAATTCATTTTAAGGAGTTTTTTTATCGGTATAGGGAGATACTTCCATGAAGACCTTTAGTAGAGTTCTATTAGGGTGGGAATGAGCATGCCCCACTAACAGTTGGGACAAATCTCATATTTCTCTATTAATGATGATGTATGATTAACTCCATGTGATCTTACTATGAGTTGTGAATCCCATAGATAGGGATACCCCATGGGATGAAGCTTCTATTTTAGAGATGACCCAAGAGTTCTAGATTTTCACCCACCATTGTTCACCTAGGAGGGTGGACCCTAGATAGATGAAGTCTATATGGGTTCTTTATCAATGATTTTCAACCACCTTAATACACCCAATTAGAGGAGGGTAAAGTTGGTGGTTTAACTAAAGGTATTGTTAGATATTTTTGTTTAGGAAGACAATAATGTGTGGTTTTCTTGGAAGGAATTCCATGACCAGTTCTTCGATCACTTCTTCCCTGAGACGTTGAGGGTGGAAATATCCCAAGAGTTCATGCATCTAAAACAACAAGGTATAAAAATAATTTATTATGAAACAAAATTTACTAAGATGCATTTCTTTTCCTCAATGATATATATGCATCAAATTGATAGAGTGAGACATTATGAGGATGGGATGAGATATGAGATTCATGTTTTTTCCTACCATTATTTTCACATATCATTAATTATAGCCTCATAAAAAGTGTAACTTTAATGGGGAGAGATTATAATATAGATATAATCTACTAGAGTGGCTAATAATAGATTTCTAGGAAATAGGAAGTGTTGTTTTGATGGTTCATGACATAGTGGTGATGGAAAGAGATTCATGGGTAGTGGGTCATCTCTTACTTCACAAGGAGGTAGTTCTATAGAGTTATATTAGTTGTATATTAATGGAATATTCATCCTTAGTATACCCAAACACCATTTAAGCACCAATATTATAGGAAGATGGGGGGAAATTATAGTGATATTATAGGGGTGGTAAGTGTGTAGCTTGTGGATGGGGATCAGATCAGGATCAAGGTTTAGGAGATGGACCAGGTATACCATAACAGGCTGATAATTGGAGTTTCATTATCCATTTAGGTAGGGTTGGTGGGTTTGGTGCATAGAGGAATTGGAAACTAAGATAGTAGGGAAGTGCAACCTAGGGGAGTTAGGCGGGAGCATAAGGCCTAGGTTTTAGCTAGTCTTATGTCATTAAGATGACTTATAGAGATTGGGATGTTGGACTATATACCATCAAATGTATGATTTTAGTAGCTTCTATTGTTTTAGAATCCAATGAGAATTGGTGCTTCCATGTACTGAATTCATTAAAAACCTTGACATAGTGAGTTAGAATATGTTGGATTTTTTGTTTACCATGTGAATATTTATATGAATCATTAGATTTTTACATGAATTGAATGAGTAAAACCAATATTAGAATTGGTACTACTATATTGATGGATTGAAAATTCGTGATTTCATGAAAATTCTAGAATTGGAAGCCTGATATGTCTATCATGACCATTCAATGTTGAAGTGTGTCTGAACCGGTCAGATAAGGCTTTGGGGAGTTTCTAAAGTATGTGTTAGAATGTGGCGTGATAGAAGACTTATCTATGATAAATGTCAAGCCACTAAAATAATAAGTATACTATCCAAAGATCAATGAGTATTATGATAGAACTGTATCATAAAAAGTCCATGATGAAGTTTCATGACTGTGAATACATTGATAAATTCATAAAGGAATGATTAAGGAACCATTTGAGTGCTTTTGGGATGTTTTCATAATAAAATAGATAAAATGAAGCATTCTCATGAAAATGAATAATGGAACTCTCACTAGTATGCAGTTCCATAAGTTTGTGAAGTTTTATCATAAAATTGAAGATAAGGAAGGATTATTGAGAAAATTTATACATGAACTTTTGAAAGTACAAATTTTCATGATTTAATAAAGTCTTCATAGAATTAGAGTTATGGAATAATTATTGTATAAAGGTTGAGTTTTATGTTAATAAAAAAAATAAGGCATAGCATGAAGGTGGAGTTGTGCGCAAGAGATTTATTCAAATTAATAATGGTTTTGTGATTTAAAAAATGTGAAATTTCATGAATGGTAAGAATTTTTTATGTGATATGGGTTGTTATTTTCTTATAAATACCTGATCCCTAGAAGAATAAATTCAGATAATTGGTAGAGGATGATTCTTTAGAGAGAAATTTTTTTGGTTTCACCAAATTAATGTTGTGAAAAATGCTTTACATGAACCACTATGTTATATAAATTATATTTGTCTACTAATGTCTTTAGAGAAAAAACTATTTTTGTGAACCTTTGGCATGCTTGATGTACATTCTTACATGAATGAACTAACATGAAAAGGTTCTTGCATAGGGACTTACAAAGCTATGAATACACGAACAGAAAGTTATGAGAAAGAAATAATTGGGTATTAAAAAATAATTAATATTATAGAAAATGAGTTGGAACTAATTAATTCTATTTCTAAATAAATAATATATTCCTTGAATTATACATGTATATTTTTATGGAATTGAATCTATGACTATGAATAATTTCATAGAAAGTCTATGAAAGAGTAGGTTGGAGATCAATGATCACCTACCCATTCAGTGAAAAAATAATAGATAAAGAGGTATCATATTGACCTATGTTCCACATATATTTTTATACTAGAGTAGTGGGAAAAAGGAGAGGAAAAAGGGAGTGACCCTTGGGTAAGGAGTGAACAAACCTATAACCGTTGTAAAAGGGAATGACCCTTGGAAGGCATTGAGTCATCCCAGAATCTTATAAGGGGAGTGACCCAAGTTAATGGACTGACCTATCATAAACCCACTAATAAAAAGGTACATTATTAGATTTTGGAATATCTATAAGATCTATTGTATTCTATTTGTATTATCCTATTATGGGTAAACCAAGTAAAATTATCATGTCTTGTGTGCATGATATACTTACTTTCTATAAGACAATAATCAATGTACATGGGTTAAAAGATCAACGATCTAATATGATTATGGATAAGATAAAAAAATCATCAATCATATCATCATTGAAGGAATAACACCAGAGTTAATGTACTAATAATGAGGTAAATATCTGTAGGATATTGAGAGTTTGTGGTTTAAGTGGGGAAATAAGAATGAGTTTCATACCCTTATTCACCCCCTGTCAAGAAACATCAATTATTTCCATCAAAGGGTGCCCTTTAAATATTACAAGGGTGATAATTATGTATATATCATAGATTATGATACAAAGGAATTTCATTAAAGATCTTAGAAGCAAAAGTTAGGTGGTCACACCATAGGTTTCTAGCCAAGTTTTCGATGACATGGATACACATTAAGCAGTGTTTTCTCTTATCATTGATCAATTCTAGAATTTATTTAATGAGTAATTTTTGGGGGTTCCACTCAAGAGATTGGTTGATTTTATGATTGATCTCATGCCAAGTGTACTACATATATTTATTCCTCTTTATAGTATGACTCTTATAGAGACTCAATATCTAATGGCTCAGATGGAAGACATGGAGGCAAAGGGGTTCATATGCTTGAGTACATCCCCTTGTGTTGATCCAGTCTTGTTCAAAAAATAAAGATGAATATTTGAGATTATGTGTGGATTATTGGAGGAAAATCCATGTGACAATTAAGAACCAATATTGACTATCATATATTGATTATTTATTTGATTGGCTTAGAGGATCTTAAGTATTCTCTAATATTGACTTGATATTATGCTATAATTAACCAAGGGTGAGGCCTTACGATATAAATCACACTAAATATAAGAGTATGCATAATATATATGAATATCTAGTTATTCTATTTACTTTAATTAATTCCCCAACAATATTTATAGCCATAATAAATCATGTCTTAGATCCTTCCCAAGATTATTTTTAGTCATATTTTTCAAATATATCTTAATATAATTCCAAATAAGGGAGTGGAACACCTGATATTTTCATACCATTTTAAGCACACATAGGGACTATAAATTGTATAAAAATATATCAATGTGTTAGTTTTGGATCAATTAAGTATGCTTATTAGTGTATGTGATATTAGTGGATAGAATATCTATTTCCCCTAAGAAGGTTGAGGGTTTTGTTTCTTAGGAGATTAACAAGGTTGTTTTTGAGATCTATAACTTTTTGGGTTTTTTCTATTTATTATATAAGATTCATTTAGGGATTATATAACTTGGAAACATCGATGATAGGTCTATCTAAGAATGGTATTAAGTGTTTTATCAGATTATTGTGATAGAAAATTTTCAGAGATAAAATAAAGGTTGATGAAAACACTTATCTTGTACTTACCTGATCTAGGTAAAAAGTTTCCCTTATAATGAAACACATGAGGAGTTGATCTAGGATAAGTTCTGATACATGGAAATTAGGTGGTATCTTATAGGTCCATGAAATTTAGTATTCCTGAACAAAACTATCTCACACTTTATATATATATTAGTGATGGTTCATGCCATGATATATTAGAAACATTTCCTTATGGGTGAGTGGTTTTTGGTGTACACTAACCACAGGAGCCTAAAGAACATTTTATCATAGTGGGACTTGAACCATAAACAATAATGGTGGAATGAGTATTTTTACTCCTTTGATATTGATATGGGATAAAACACCAGAAAGGTTAATGTTATTACTGATTCACTGATTAGGAAAACTCAAACTTAGGTAGTACATGATTCAAACTCTGAGTGGTAGATGATGGCCCTATTTGATAAGTTAAATATTTATGTCTAAGATTTACTAGGTAAGTGACCATTATTCCCTTATATATTACCTCCTCACTCCTTAATTGTGTAAATAGGAGTCAACTATAAGATTTAGACTATCTAATTATGAAGGACATCATATATATTGGAGATCTACCACTAGATTAGTCTCTTAACACTGATGAGATCCTCTATGTTTGAGTTCAAGTTGTAGTCCCTACAAGCATGCATGAATAGTTGATGAGAGACTCAAATACATAAAAGTGACTTTTACATTTGAGTATAACCAAAACATACCATTATATCTATAATAAGTATTGTTTCCCTGAGATGAAGAGGGATATAGCAGGTTTTATCATATAGTGCTCCACCTATCAACAAGTGAAGGCTGAGCACCAATGGACCACTAGTCTTCTTCAGCCACTACTCATTCCTGAGTGGAAATGGGTTGTGTGATTATGGATTTTATAATGGAGTTTCCAAGGACACCCCATGATAGTTATGCAGTGTGGGTTATAATAGATTAGTTGAATATGTTCTCTTATTTCTTCACAATTTGGGATACTTTCTCTATTGATGAGATGAGGAAGCTATATGTTTTGAGAGATAGTACATTTTCATAGAGTACCTGAAAGAATTGTCTCAGATAGGGATTCCCATTTTACTTCACACTTATAAATAGTATTAAAAAAGGAACATGATATATATGTGCATCTAAGCACTAATTACCACCCACAGACAGATGGATAGTCTAAGAAAACCACTCACACACTTGAGGACATAGTTTGAAAATGTGTTCTAGATTTTTGAGGTTTATGGGGGAACTATTTGGCAATGGTGGAGTTTTTCTACATCAATATTTATTAGAAATAAATTCAAATGAATCCTTTTGAAGCATTACATGTAATTCCATGTTGATCTCCATTGTGTTGAATGTAATATGGGGATTCAGTGGTTATCTAGTCAAGAATCATGTTGGAGACATTAAAGAATATCCAATTGACCAGGAAATGGTTGGAGAGAACATAGAGTAGTCAGAGGCCATGTGTAGATGAATGATTTCATACTTTTAATTTTGAGGTTGATGATAAAGTAGTATTATTAGAATCATCCAGATTGGGACATTAGTGTATATATAGGAAGTGGAATATGGAAACCATGTGTTATAGGGTTGTTTGAGATTGTAGATATAATTGGTATTGTGGTATACCATTCTCTCTTCCACAAAATTTCAGTGTTATGCATAACTTATTTCATGTGTTTTAGCTTCAAATATATTATCCCAATACTTATAATTTGATTTATACTATTGAAATTTATCACAAGTATGATAAATCCTTTAATGTGCATCCAATTTGTATAATGGATTAGTGTGAAAAGACCTTGTGTGGAAAGATGATTCATCAGTGTCACAAACCAACCCATATAACTCGCTAATATAGTACTGATTCTATCCCTCACATAGCCTGAAGGGATTTACTAATCCCCACATTCTGGTTACTAGTGCCTAGGCATCAAGAAAAGATAAAGGGGAATGATTTCATAACAAGAATTTCCAAAAAGCACAAGTCATTGGAAATAATCTATAATAAGTTGGTATTCCAAAATAGTCAAAAATAGAAAAGTACCATAAGATAGTCAAGTACAAAACTCAATTCATCACAAACCAATACATTAAATAAAATAACAACAATAATCTCTAAAATATCCTTACAATAGTTGGATAACATACCCCGCCTGTTACTACCAAATACCAAAGTCCCACTATCAAGAATACCCATCATCTCTAAACTATTCTTTCCCTTTTCTAGAACCTGGTAAAAGAATGTATACATACACCTGAATAAATATATTAGGCATGGGAAATAATAGACCAGTAGGATCCCACCCATATATTTAATATGTTTTTCATATAAAATAAAATGAATATGCTAAATTTTTATATAAAACATAGTACAATATTCTATTTAACAATTTAAAACAAAAAATGAACTTAAAAACATTTCAATAGAAAATATAAAATAGTCATGGATGAAAATTTCCATAAAACATGCATGAGTAAATCATTCCATAAAAATTGGAATGCATCATTAATTTCTGATCATAGTACCATGGTTACAAACCTTGATGTTATTTAGATCAATCCTCAAGGATTCTCACACATTTAGGTGAAATATAGCTCAAAGTGTTCAAAATTACCTAGATCTCAAGCGTAGGGGTAATATGAGTACACCCAAATTAATATACTCCCAATCCTCACCAATGTTTACTTATAATTTTCATCATTAATCAATTTCTATTTAGATATATTACATACCTAGTGTGATTATTCTATACTACCCACCTAACTACCTAGGATACTATTTGATTCAAGTTAATAAATAAAAGGGAAGATCATTCCCCTCAAATTAGTTTCATAAATCATTATTCATGAAACCCCAAATCACATTTTCAATATTTGATTTCTTTCAAAAAACCAACATCAATAAGTTTTAATAAAAACTCATTTATTTCATAACAATTCATTCATTTAAAATTTTAAAAAATTACATTCCTTTATTTTTCAAGAGTAATATACACCATATTCATTATTTAAATAATTCATTTCAATTCAAAACCATTTTATAGAAATAAAAAAATTATTTTAAAATCTATATAAAAATGGATTTATTCAAAAAAATTCAATTTGAAAAAATTTATCAAGAATATGAAATCATTGTTTTTAAATAAATTTGAAATAGATTTAAAATAAAACAAGAAACAATAGTTTTAAATGATTGTAATTGTATTTTAAAAATACCTACCTCAATTCATGGTATCATTAATCACCTAAAAAGGTATTCACATTCAGTTATAGAATACTATACAAAATATTATCAAATAAGAATACCCAATTCATCATTTCTTAAACAAAGGGAGAGGGAGATAAAAAACTTAACTCAATGATTTCCAAAGAACACACAATGACTAATTTTGGTCAAGATAAAAAATTACAACTCTATAAAAAATCTATAATAAACCCAATTCAATCATTAAGAAATCCTTACATCTAGTATAAATAGCCTTGATCCAAGGTTCTATTGAAGATGAAAAGAGAATATTCAGAATAAAATTTAAGACAGAAAATAAATGAGAACATACATTTGAAAAAGTGGATTTAACACTTAATGATCTATATAAAAAAAATCACAAGTAGGCAAGGAATCTCTAAAATATCTAAGAGGAGTCTCCTTGGTTGATAGATTATTCCACCAGGAGAAGAATGATGTGAATCATATGAGTTTTGGGTCTTTAAAAAGAAATTCAAATTAATTCATTCATATCACATGGTTTGCCCACATAGTTTTCCAAACTATTCACCAATTGTATGCCCCTTTATAGGATATTAGATAATCTGCATGGTTTAAAAAACCATGTGAAAAATATTTTCTATTCCTTTGTTTGGAGTCACATAATTTTAGGGAAAGTCCAAAAAGTTTGGAGTTACCAAATTCTAAGCAATGCACTAGCCTCTGGGACTCCAACTCACAGTGTACTATTTCCTGGGAAGTCTAGCATGATTTTCTCTTACCATGTTCCAACTGTGTATAGGCCCAGAAAACTCTATAAACCAAAAACATATTCCCAAAATGTGTTGAGAAAACCCCCAAATGAAATATTGTCAAAACAAAGTGTTTTAAGTACCTGAAATCAATACCAAAGTGTCATAATTCTCCCAACATATTTATTTATTCCACCATAATGTTTTGTTGAAGAAGGTTGTCCCCCAACTAGATGATTCCACTAATCTATCATTAAAGACTGTCACTCCCATGTATCTAAAGAATCAAAACCATAATTCCAAAAAACATGAACCAAAGGTATAGAATTACCCCATAGAACCTCCACTTGATAATCAATAATCTAAACTAACATCTCATTCATGGTAAAATTAGGCTCCACATCAAGCAATTCCCAATTCAAAACATGAGACATATCAGAAAGACATTTCTTGAGATGAAACATATGAAACATGTTATGGTTCAAAGTCATATGATGTGGAAAATCCAAACATTAATCCATCATTATAATATACTCAACAACCTAGAAAGGCTCCACATATCTTGATGACAACTTAGATGAGGTTAAACTCTCAATAACCCTAACCATAAATTGGTAACTGCAAAGGTTAGCGATAATTACCTGTATAAGATAAATACTAACTTATAGTTATCACCAACCTCTAAAAAATCATCTTAACATTATTTTTCATCTATTGGACCAAGCTAGGTCTCACTATGGAAGTTTCACCAACTTCCGACCAATTAATAAAATATTTACAAATTCTAACATACAAGGACTCAAATGGTTCCATTTTAATGGATAAATAGTATATATTATTATAGTAAAACTCAAACAGTACCAAATTTAAATCCTGCACTCCTCTAAAGTTAAGGGCACAAGATCAACTCACGTCTTCATGAATTTGTATAGCCTATTCTATTTGTCAATATTTCTGAGGATGATACAATTTGTTCAACTTGAATTGGGATATTTTTACCTCCCTAAGGTCTCTATAAAACTGAGATGTAAATTTGGGATCCTAATTATAAATAATATCATATGGAACTTTGTACAACCTAAAAATGCATTCCACATAAAGATTCCCCAAATCATTAATTTTGGTGATATCAATAATGGGTATAAAGTGATAATATTCAATAAATATTTCAATTAACACCCAAATCACATTCTTTCATTGAGTATATGGAAACCCAACAAAAAATTCCATCGATATCTCATCCCACTTTTAAGTCAGTACATGAAGTGGTAGAAGTAGACCATACGACTTTTGATACATATCCTTGATCTACTAACATGTATAATAAAGGGAAAGAAAATCAGTAATATCCCATTTTATACATAGAAACCAAAATCGATGCATCATGTAATAAAAAATCTCGGTCATTCCTAGATGAACATCCCACTATGAATGATTTAAATCCCACATCACAACCTTTATCATAGGTGATAGAACGATATAATAGTTCAAAATTAATGAATACCCTCTAGAGATAGATACTATTTGTTGACAAAATCCCCACCATATAAAGGTCCTTGATACTTTAGAAATAATCACCAAGAGATTGATCCTAGAGAATCATCTCAATAAGAGAGGGTATCTGTTGAGAAAAAATACCTTAAAGAAACTTTGTAGTGTTTTGGGGTTATATGTGCTTTTAGACAAAGCTGGTTGACAACATTCTAGCATGGTTGTTTAAAAAAAGTGTTTTTTAGGTGGAATAGTATCCCAATGTTTTCCATATTTTTGGGACACATAATTAGGATTTTATTAATATAAATGCAAGGATTTTTGTATAGCATAATTAGTGAACCACATATCACATAAAGAGTTTAGAGTAGCTGGACCACATAGGTGTTTCGCTATGCAAAATACATTGTGATTCTAGTTCATGGTTACGTATTGTATGTGGAAGATGGAGATTAATTAAAGGCCTCCACAATTGGATTGTTTTATAGGTGAAGGTGGTGATTTAATGGGAACTATAAAGGGTGTTTTAGTTTTTGAGTGAAGTTGAAGTTTTAGAGGCCGACGTAAAGGAATAATGTTCTATGAAAAATGTATTGCGAGTGTAGTATGTGATGATGAGTGGCCCACCAAGGAGTTTTAGGTAATTGTGATTATTACGTTTATCAGATTTATTTTCCTATATAAAGGACCTATAAATACATCATTAGTCAGAGAATTTATTTCATTGAGGGGATTATCATTGGAATAATTCAGCTAAGTTCGAATGTGGTTGGTAGAGGAGGCATTCCATGAAGTAGGAGGTTATCAAAGGAGGTAGTATGTAAAGACTCAATTTTCAATTTAGGTTTTGTTTTATGGGATTTGTAGATATCAAATAAATGGTACTCATGTGGAATTATCCATCCATGGAGGAAAATATTGTTTGCAAACGACTCACTACTCAATGGAAGGAATTTTCCGAAGGGATTAAGGATGTTCATGAAGAATCAAAGATAGTTCAAAAAAGGGATCTCTGTGAAGAAAAATCTATATGGTGATGTGTGTTTCATCTACTGGGTAAAAAAAGGGAATTATATAACACTCATATATGTGTGAAACAATTCTGAGGTGATTTAGAACAACAGAATATTCCTCTGAAGAAGTAGTGTGTACACTTTAATGGAGATATTAATGATCTTTCAAGTTGTAATTGACTGTAAAATAGGAGTGATAGTGATTTCTCTCCAAAACTTGTAACAAAATATGATTTACTTTATTTTTTACATCATCATATTGACTTTATCTGCTCCTTTGATATATCCCAGTGCAGGTGAACCCAGTAACTTTTTTTGACTATGATTTTTTAATTCTCATTTATATTGTGCTACAGGAAGGAGAGATAAGAGTGTTTTGTTTAATAATTAAACAAGATCCAAAGAGAAAACTATTTTAATCTATCATACCCAAATTCAACCCCCCTATCAGGGTGTTTAACCTAGTTGGGATAATAATTGGTATTAAAGGAAATGATTCAAAGTTAGTGTTTCTATCTCAATTGAAGATATGAAAGCAGTTAATCACAAAGGGATTTTGGTCATCAATGGAAACAATTTTCATATATGGAAGAATCATATGAAACAAATCTTTCAACCATTATTTATGGATATATTTACAACTATAATGAATGATATTTCTTCTAGTATAGAAGGTGGTGTTTTTTTAGAATAAGAACATAGATAATTTGATGCTAATTATAAATGAATCAATTCCTTAGAGGGAGCTTTATCCAATAAAATATACACAAAGGTGATATCATTTAAGTTATCACATGGTATGTGGGAAAATATTCTAAAAATCTATAAAGGTCATTAAAAATTATTTGAAGCTAAGTTGAATGTTTTTTGGAACAAATATGAGGGATTAAAAATTCACCCCAATGAGTCTTTAGATGCATTCTTTTATCGTGTGAATGTTATTATGGAATACTTACATGATCTTGGAGAAATCATAGAAGATGTTAAGATCGTTAACAATATATAGAGAAGATATAAACCCTAGTTCAATATGAAATTATCTATATTGGAGGATATACATATAAAGAAGATGAATTTGAATAGCCTACATAGTGCTCTTATCACATATGAGATGAGAAATGGTGATAATGATTTTTTGGAAAAAGGAAAGTCCAAAGAGGTGGAATTCAAGGCAATGAAGAATATCACTACTGAAGATAGTCAGTAAGAAGGAAATATGGATTAGTTAATATCATTCCTTTCCTCAAATATAAAAAAATAAAAACTAGAGTACAAAGGTTAATATCAACTCATATGATTTTTATGTGTTAAGGTTGGAAAAATTGTATCAAAGTGGTATAAAAATATTAAAGATGATGATGAGGATGACAATGAAATTCATGTTAATAATTCTTCAGCCAATGTGAAAGGTAGAAAAAATACCAAGATAAATTTCTTCAAAAATATGAATCTTGTTTCAAAATAAGATGACAGTTTATAAGAATCTAAGATAAAATAAATGGAGGAATACCAGGATCTTAAAGTAGATGCTACATTGGAATTTCTCAAAAATTACCAAATAATGGAAGAAAGTGAAAATGAATAAGGATAATTCTAAGGAAGATTTGACCTTCGGATAAAATTATAATTTTCACTTCAAGTGATAGAATTTTGGATATCCAAGGTAAAGAAATCTAAAAAGGTGATTTATCATTCCAAACTATATATGAAACAGAAGAATGAAGTGAAGTCTGAACTGTAGGCTAAGATTGAAAATATTAAATAAAAAAATCCAGAAAACTAAAAGAATGTCATTGAGTATATGATTAAAGTTGAATAACATACCATGATTGTTGATAGTCTAACCAACACAGTAAGAGATTGATCCAAACACATCAAAGAGGTCAAGGAGGATCTTTTCAGCCTATAAACCAAGGTAAAAGATCAAGAGAAACTCTGGACATGGGTAAAGTAGGTCACAAAGGAAATATAAAAAGGAAAATAAGAATCAAGAGTTAAAATTAAATAGTCAAAGGAATGTTAGGTGAAGAAAATGATAAATCATATAAATACAGCTAGTATAGGTCTTGATTGCAAATAAAAAGAAGTGACGGTTGAAGTCAGTCCATAAAAACCCACTCCGAGGTTAAAGATTGATTTGGGTATGAATAATAACTAGAATATTAATCAAACCCAAGGGAGAAAAATTAGTGCAGTAGTAACACACAGGAATGCACCCCTCATTAGGCATTATTTCTGTGGAAATATGGGACGCTCACAAATTTTATATTTCATATCCAAGAGGTACTGAAGGGAACAATATTAATAGAGATATCCAAACAGAGCTCAATATTCTAGGAATTTATTTGATGGCTATTATATATGGTGTAGAGGATTTAGAGACATGGACATATATTTTACATCAACTATACTAAGGAATGTTCCAAAATAGACTCAAATTGGTCTTAAGAAACAACTCAAGGAATCATCAAATTAGTTGAACACACAAAATTGATTTGAAAAATTGCAAGATGAAAGTGGTCCATCAGATTTTCTGGAAGTACAAGAATATAAATTATAGAAATGTATTTAAAAGAAAGATATGATAAAGAAGTGGTTGCAGAGATTACTCTCAAATATCATATCACATTGGAATATAGATCACTAACAATGGATGAACCTATCATATGATAGGTGTGACATCCTGACCCGAGTTCCACACATAAGTTCCTCGAGCTAGACCACAAAATGACCTTAAACATGCCTCCCAATATTCTAGATGCTACCAAATAGCAGCGAGGGTCTAATAGAGATCATGTGGAGACTATACCCACTTTATCAAAATAATACCATAGTAAAAATAAAACAAAAAAATAAATAAAGACACTAAAAACTCCCAAGAGGGCCCCGAATCCAAGTATGGTTCCCCCATCCAAGATCTATCCCATATCATCTATCTAACATAGGGCCCATGACATTAACCTATCATATAACCATGAAATATATTTGTGTACCAATCAGGAATCCCAAGAAGGGTGTGAGTAAAAATAAGTAGGCCACCACCAACGACATCTAAAACAAATCCAGTCAATAATAGTGTACACAAATGTATAAAGAATTAAATAAAAGCAATAAAGAAGACAATTTATATTTATTCATTCATATGTTATTTAACCATAAAAACCATCAAGCTCCTAAGGAAACCCAAACCATAATAACTTCTTCGACCCATGCTAGAGTCCAAATCATATCACATATTTAATTCACAAAACATTACAACAAATGATATTTCATTATCCACTTCATTTCAATTTATATTACAACTAATTGGAACTATAATCCAATGACAACATTTTGGTTATAAATATTCATGTCTATAACCCCATGAGTATTTAGAGAATTTGCCCCTATCTCACACCTCATGGGTATTTGGAGAATCAATCCATGTCCCATACAATTATATTTTCATGCTTTCCTTAGGTCCTAGAATGTAATGGATAGGACCCTGTGGGTATTTGGAGCGTCCCTTCGTGTCCTACACTCATTTCTCAGTCAATCACATATGGATATTTGGATCATTATCCTATGTCCCACACTCGTATATCAACCAATAACATATATCTCATGTACCACAATATCACATAATTAATTAAAAAATTAATTAATCCAATTTAATAACTACATATTCACATAATTTCATTAATTAATTCAAAAATAAATTAATCAAATTCTACAATACCTATATCCCCATAATCAATTCAACAATTAATTATTTCATTTTAATTAGTTCCCATGTTCCATTAATTAATCCACTGATAAACTAATCAAATAATTAATTCAACAATTATCTATTTCAATTAAACAATCTCAATCCCATTAATTAATTCAAAAATTATTAAATTTAATTCAACAATTGTGAAATTTTACAAACTCAATAATTTACCAATTCCATAAACAATAAAATAATTAATTCACCAATTTAATTAATTTTATTTAAGAAATCCAATTTCTAAATGTTCAATAAAATTTTTAGAATTACATACATGTAATTGCTATGAATATAATGGGATTTAAAATTTAAACTACATACCTCTAGATTTATGTTAAATGCTCACCAATGGAAATCCTCAATTTGAGTAGAATAAAAATGAAGAACGAGATCTAGAATGGGAACCGAAATCCAAAATCAAAAGAATAAAGATCCAAAAATCCTATATCAAGATCCAACAATAATAGATATAGATATTTCAAAATAATATCTATATTCAACTAAATAGATGATAAATCCCCTAAAAAAAGAGGAAGACATGAGAGATAAAAAAAGAAACCACTCCAGATTAGGATCTCTTACTAAGAGGGGTGAAGATTTTTAATCCTCACTTTGAATCATGAAGAAAAGTTGTTGAGAGACCTATGAATTCTTTTAGGAGCCTAAAAAATAATAGATATTTATTAGATCTGAGTTAGGGTCAATTATAGAATAAAATGGGGAGTTTGGGAATTTATAACTAATTTTCGTGGAAATCAAAAACCCACTCAAGGTTTTATAGGCAGGGGCCCACAGTTTTCCAAACCATAAAACATAACCAATTCCTCTTCTATGGGGGGGGGGGGGTGCACAGTTTAAGGGTGCATGGTTTGAAAAACCATGCACCATTTGTGCAATCCCTTTTTGTCCAGGGTAGCATGGTTTGCTGGGACATGGCACACAGTTTGGGAAAACCATGTGCCAACAATGCACTTGCCATATTCTTTCCAAAAATTTCAGCATTCACTCAAAAAAACCCCAAGTTGCAAACAAAACAAAGTACTAAAAACTAGGTAAAATATTGTCTATAACAATCCTGATACATCACTAGAAAATTTCATTATCTTATAATCTCTCGACCTTATTATAGATTATCCTCGTGCTATCCTCCCAAGAGCCTATATGATTCCAACTCAAAAATATCGATCCAATGAGACCATTTATCTGATACTCTCTCTTATGTTTCCTACTTAACATTACCACATTGCCACAATACAAGAACTATCACCATGATCTTTCCCTACAACACTTTCTCACTGTGATCCAACACACTTATCAGATACTCATAAAAGGATGCATCTATCTCAATCTCAAAATCATTCACATAGATCACATGAAAAGGGTTTTCCACCCAAATTTACCCTACAGGTAGAAGTAGTCGTTGAAGTATAAGTAGGGATCGAATCCACCAGGGTCGAAGAAGAATCCTAGAGACACTTAGATTTGGGGAAGGATTGGCTATGAAGTTTCCGACTATGATGTGTTTGTAATTATGAAACTAAAATTCTAATGTTCATAAGATACTGGTTTAAAATTTATTAATGAAACAACTAAGTATTTGAATGGAAATAATTAAAAGATATGGGTTGATCTGGGGTTGTTGTTAGGGATAAAATGGATGTAATTGTTTTTCTTTGGATTTTCCATTCACTAGTTCAAGAGGTATCAAATCAATGAGATAAATCCCCAATATCATTCTACAATTTAATCAATAAAAAATTTCAAGTATAATCACCAATGAATGTATAGGATCAATTTTTCGATCACTCTAAGGAATTGGATCGTAATAGCACTCAAAATGTGTCTTCGTTAAAGTTAGTGAAGACAAAGAATAAAATAAGACAAAGAATGGAAATCTCAAACCATATAAATAATTTAAGTATTTAAGAACATTAAATTACATAAAATATATTCCCAATAAAATCCATATAATAAAACCACAAAAGTTTTATCCTTCTATTGATTGAAGTATCTTAATGGAATGTGGAAGTCGACATATAAAGGCGGGATTAAAGAAATGAAAAATAAAGAAAAGAATAACACTCCACCATTGTGTGAGGAATTTCAACTTTTTTTGTGTGAAAAATTCACACCTTGATTAGACAGTATCAAAATTTCATGAAAAATAAAATAATAAATAAAAAATAAGAATAACAAGAACTTATATTAATAAATAAAGGTGAATGAAAAACTTACAAGAGAATAATTGAATGTGCGATTACAAAATGAAAGTGTGGAGTTACAATTGAAAGAATAAAACAAGCATCCCATAATACCTTCAACAGAAGCTCCTTAAATAAGAAATATTGGAGACTTAGTGATACCCCAAAATAATCAATTCCTTGCAATTTAATTAGGATAGTAAAAGGTGGGAGAGAAATCAAAGGAAATTAGACTTTTCAACTTTGACCACAAAAAATAGGACAAGATTGATCCCCCTTTTGGACATCCAAATTTTCCATTGTAGATTATAAAATATTGAGGGGTTATAGAATAGAAATATTATCTTCCATGTGTCATATAATATCTTTCAAATTCTCATTCCAATTGGATCAAGCATTAAGATGTTATGCTTGAAATGGTGAGATGATTTTATGGGCCCAAGAATTTGGACCAAAAATTAAATGTCAAGTTGGGCTACCTGGATCTCCCTGAAAACTTCATAATTAGATCAAGAAATAGTTTAATGAAATGATTCCCATAATTTTCTATTTATATTTTTAAAATTTTAGCTTCATTTATATTGATTTATGAGCTCTACATTTACTTGTTGGGCCTTAGGCCCATTATACTTTGTGCATAAATTTATGTATTCATTTCTAAAAAACTCTATCTTACCTTGAGATTCATCCATTGATCCTAAAATATTAAATGTTGCAAAAAAATTTGTAAATCATATTAAAAAATATAAAATTTATATAATCAAAATAATTAATTCCACAAGAAGATGATTAATTAGTCCCAAATCGACACTTTATACTTGAACCACACAATGATGTAAAATGAAGTTTAATTTATGAAATGAACTAAAATTTGTGTTTATAAACATTAATAAAAATAAATATTAAGATATAAAAAATTAATATTAGTATCTTTAAGTAGCTTATCACACCCCAACTTATGTTTTTCAAGTCTCGAGTAAAAATTATCTCAAAAAAGGCAATTGAATTGCCTTTTTTCAAAAAATATTTTAAAATACAAAGCTCACCAAAATAAATAATGGAAAAAAATAATGAAACCCATAAAAATCATTTCTCAAAATCTATGTTTGGATGCATATCCCAAGCCCAATACCATTCTTTTTTTTAAAATTCATCACCACATTTTATCTTATTTCAATTAAGCATGATGATGTGTTGTGTATCTCAAAAGACATGAGGCCCATTTTCTTTTTCAAGGGGAACCAAATGGAATATCTATGTGGGAATCACATTAAACCTTAATACGAGTATCCAATTTTATTAGTTTTTCCCTTTTTTATGTTTTTATGTTTTTTTTATTTTTTTTTGTTTTTTAACCACAGTAGAGATGAAAAGACTAACTATTGTAAATAAAACTATAGAGTCACGATCACCAAGTGTCGAATGCCAAACATTTTTTAAATTAAATTCTCTAAAATTGAGATATAAATCCTAAGTTTGGGCAATACAAATATGGAGTCATGATCCCCAAGTGTCGAACGCCACACATTTGAAAAAACAATTCCTTACACTGTCATTATTTTCATTTTTTGTTGGATAGTCAAATTAAAATAAAAGTGGCCCTGAAATCCATGATATAATAAAAGGGACCCAATAACTCATTATTACACCCAAAATATAATAGACTTTCATTTTAGAATTTTGATTAAAAGGATAAAAATTTTAGTAGTGAAAAATCACATCAAACAACTTCATTTTCCGAAAACTATTCTCATGAACTTAAATATGAATTAAAATCATATTCATGGAATTCAAAATAATTTTAAAATTAGTTTTCATGATTTCCAAAGTAAATTAATGCATGAAAGAATAATTAATTGAATTTTTTCATTGATTTTAATTTTTATTATAAAGGACAATTTGTTTTTCAAAATCCCATATTTTTACTCCCACCAATATAGAATGAAACTTCCCTTAGTTTTGAAAGATAAGAGAAGAGAGAGATTATATTTGATAAGAAAGAGGTAGAGATGTTATTTTAAATGAAATCATAGAACAAAATCACCTGGTGTGAAATTGATTACCCATCAAAAAGAAATTAAGCACTTTGGCCTCATGTCACATGTAGACTCGTTGTGGGTGATTGAAGGCTATATTTGAACTGTATAAGGGATATGTTTCATTTTAAAATACTGAACTACTTAAAATATTAAATCTCACACACAAGAAGAATTAAATTACATTAGAAACCCCATGGGTTTTCCATTGACAAAAAAAACACACAAATAAATAAATAAAAATAATGCAGAAGCCGGGTTAGCTCCTGGGAAGCACTTAATTTAACGTTGTTAGCTCTACTTGGACCCCCCAACTTACCCAATACCAAATTTCAACATTTTAAAGACTACATTTTCCCCACTTATAAAATATTTATATTGATACATTGTTTAGAATCTATTTTAAGTACAAACATATGTGAACCAATTAGTGGTAAAATTCAATGAATATCATAAATGATGGATCTAGTTGATTCTTTAGTCTTTCATAATACATCAATGACCATTCCTATTTTATTTTTTTTCAAGAGAAGAATGAATTACAACTGAAAGTTCATTTTTATACCCAATGAATGGACACTTGAGAGGGAAAGGAAGGACAATTATTTTGATCTCAGTTTGGATAATATATTCAGACATAGGTTAGGACTTTGAACCAAAATCAACTTCATCATCCTAATTTATCAATATAATTGGTTCCTTTTGAAAAAAATATAGAAGAAACAAATTGTAAAGATCAGTTTCATAAAATGGTATAGACTCTATGTTTGTAATTTCTTCCAATGGTTTAGTGATTGGTGTTTCTAAAAAATCATCAATAGATTTATATTCTGAAGACTCAATAAATGATGTAAAATTCTCCTATTTTGAATCTAAAAAACCAACATCCTCCGGATTTAAAGACCCTTAAAACTTTCCTTGATCTTCTTCAACTATCCCAAATCTAAAGGTTTTTTCTTTAGTAAATTCGATAGATGTTTTTCAGAGAAAAGTTTCTTCTATTAGTGGTGAGGAAGGGACAACATGAGTGGGAATGAGTTCCATAAACATTTCATTCTGTGTACTTTTAATCCAAATGATGAAACTTTTGAATTATGTTTATCTATTTTTTCACACAATTTTCAAGAATTTCTTGGTGATTGGATTAGATAGAAGTTTGGACATCAAAAAATTCATTATGTTTTATCTATTAAACCATCCTTGAGAGGATGAAAACTTATCCATTAAGTATTTATCATCCCATTGATTTTACATTTCACCATGTGTAGGGTAATCATTCATGGATTGATCTGAGAAATTCTCTATGTCAGGGTCATCCAAATATTGGTTCCTCATTTGATTCCAAATTTAGTTTAAGTTGGGGTATTTATTAATATTCTCCATTGGATTAGACCAAAATTTGGGTTTGGTACTTTTAGGACACACACAAATAGAAAGGGGAAGAGATATGAGAAATGGGGGTGAAAAATAGAATTTATGGTGAGAAAAGGATGATAGTGTCTAAGATAACTTACTTGAGTCCTCGGTAATGATGAAAAAATTTGGTTACACCCAAATTTACCCTATAGTTAGAAGTGTTCATTCTAGTATAATTAGGTATCTAATCCATAGGGACTGAAGAAGAAACCTAGAGACACTTATATTTGATGGAGGATTGGGTGTGAAGTTACTAACTATGATGTTGTTTGTAATTGTGAAACTAAAATACTAATTTTTATGAGATAACAGTTTTAAATTTATGAATAAAACACATAATTATTTTAATGGAAATAATTATTGGATATGGGTTGATATTAGATTGTTGTTAGGGATAGAATGGATGTAATTGTTTTTCTTTGGATTTTCCATTCACTAGTTCAAGAGGTATCATATCAATGAGATAAATCCCCAATATAATTATCCAATTGAATCCATAAAAAATGTCAAGGATAATCACCAATGAACTTATAGGATCAATTTTATAATCAATCCAAGGAATTGGATCATACAAGTAATCAAAATGTGTCATTGTTAAAGTCAGTGATGACAAAGAATAAAATATGTTAAAGAATGGGACTCTCAAACCATAAAACTAATTTACGAATTTAATAACATAAAATAAAATCCAATACAGTCCCAAGAATCTCCCTATAATCAAAACACAAAAGGTATATCCTTTTATTTATGCAATTCTCTCAATGGAAGGTTCAAGTCAACTTATAAAGGAGGGATTGAAGAAATGAAAAAAAACTCCATCATTGTTTAAGGAATTTCACAATTGCTGGTGTGGATAAATTCACACTTTGATTAAATAATATCAAAATGGAATGAAAAAGGAAATAATAAATTAATAATAATAATAATAATAATAATAAATTTTATTAATAAATTATGGTGAATTAAAAACTTACAAGAGAATAATTGAAGATGCGATTATAAAATGAAAGCATGAAATTAAAATTGAATGAATAAAACATGAATCCCATAATCACTTCACCACCATCTACTTAAATAGTAAATATTTGTGCCTTAGTTTGACCATGCAATAATTAATTCCCTCCCATTTAATTACGATAGTAAAATGTGGGAGATAAATCAAAGGTAAGTGGACTTTTCAACTTTGACCACAAAAATAGGACCAGATTCATCCCCCTTTTAGATGTTAAAAATTGAAATTGTAGATTTATGAATTTGGAGGGGTCTTAGAAGAGAAATATTATACTACACGTGTCTTATAATATATTTCATAATTTCATTACAATTTTATTATCCATTTGAATTTTATGCTCGAAATGGTGGGATGATTTTAAGGTCCCTCGAATCTAGCCCATAAATTAAATGTCAACTTGGCCTCCCTGGATATCCTTGAAAACTTCATAATCAACTCTGGACATAGTTTAATGAAATTATATACATAATTTTATGTTTCTATAGATCAAATTTTATTTTAATTGAGCTTGATTTATGGGCTCCACATTTAATTGATGAACCTTAGGCCCATTATGTGTGCCGAAATTTATGTATTATTTTCCAAAAATATCCATCTTAACTTTTGATTCATCTATTCACCCAACAAGATAAAATGTTCCAAAAAAATGGTAAATAATATTAAAAAAATATCAAATTTAGGTAATAAAAATAATGATTTCCACATACAAATTATTAATTAGGTGAAAATTTACACTTTAAACATGAAATGCACAATGATGCGAAATGAAGTTTAATTTATGAAATGCACAAAATTGGTGGTTATGGACATTAAAAAAAGATATAAACAATTAATATTATCCTATTTATGTGTCTAATAAATGGGACATAGTGATACCATAAAATTTATAACATATGGAAAACGTCATTCATAACACTGTATCTCTATGGAAGCGCTAATCAGTATGCCACTAGACTGATTCTCTCTATAAGCTCAAACTATTCAATAAACCTAGGAACCATCTTACCTTGTATTATTATCCTATGGTTAACCAATCTAAGCACAACTTGAAGAAATACATGATCAACCTCTACAAACTCTAGGAGTGATCTGCGTCTATTAACATATGACTTCTGTCTACTATGAGCCATAACCATACGCTTTCAAATCAGCTACACTTGATCTGATGTCTCCTACACAAGACTTGGTACCAATAACTATGAGTCACTAACCTCCATCCAACATAGATATTATCTACATTTCCTTCCATAAAGTGCCTCATATGAAGACATCCATATAGTTTCTTGATAACTGTTGTTATTGGTGGACTCCACCAAATCTAGGTTCTTCTCCCAAGACCCACCAAAGTATAGTACAAATGCGTGCAGAATATCCTCAAGAAACATTATATTATGCTCTAACTTCCCATCGTAATGTGGGTGGGAATCTATACTCAATAAAACCTATGTACCAAGTTCCTACTACAAGCCTTACCAGAAGCGCAAAGTAAAACACAAGTCATGGTCCGAAACAGTACTCCTTGTCACTCCATGAAGACATGCTATCTCTCGAATGTACATGTATCCTAACTAATATATTGAGAAAGTCTCCCACACTAGTAATAAATTCTTTACCTTTGTCCAATGGTCCACAATAACCCAAATAACACCATTCCTCCAAGGGGTTCTTGGGAGACCCACCACAAGGTCCATAGTAACATCATCCCATTTTCATTCCAGAATGGGAAAGGGCTAAAACAAACCACTAGGTCATTGATGCTCAGCCTTCACCTGTTGGTAGGTGTAACATCATGTAACTAACCCTACTATCTCTTTTTTCATGCCTGACCATCAAAACTATCATCATAGGTTAGGCACATTTTGGTCACACCTGTACGCACCACCAAATTCGAGGCATGAAACTCACGCATCAACTCCTACCACATAATCATAGGTACAATAACCTGATTCATGACATAGATGATATCTTCCTTATATATGGTCCAATTGGAAGGTGACTTTCCACCTTCAAGGCTCTCCCTCAAGGATAAACATTCTGGATCATCATACTACCTGTCTATAATCTGGATTATAAGTGTAGACTCTACTAAAACTGATATGAGATTCATCTTATCCTAACTCTCTTAAACCAAAACATTTATCTCAACTAGTAAATTCATTATCTTCCACTCAACACTAGACTCTTGAATTGCCTGAGTCTGAGTGTTCCTGTATAATGTGTCATAACACTGTTTCCTTTCTCAAGTGTATATGCTATCTCAAAATCAAATGAATGCATATACTCAACTCATATATAATACTAGAGATTCAATTCTCACTACAAGAAGATATAATTTATGCTATTTTGGTACATATACATAGTAAAAAAAATTACCAAAAGATAATGCCACCAAAAATTTAAATAATAAACAACTATATCTTACTAGAGGTCATGCGTAGGGTAGTTCTATTCATATGCCATCAACTTCTGAGACCCATACACCACAACTTGATCTCCCTGCATCAACACTGCTCTAATTCCAATCCCAGGAGCATATAAAAACCTCGTATACTCCTCACATGGATCAGGTAGGATCAATATTATTGCTGATTCCAAATGCTTCTTCACATCCTAGAAGGAATTCTCACATGATTCCATCAACTAAAATTTTATCCCCATATTAATCAATCCCAAAAGTAGTGCTTCTAAATGGGAATTTTTTTAGATTAACCATAGATAATGTCTATCTAATCCTAGAAAGCTACGAATATCTAAAACAACTTTGGGATGATCTCAAGAAACCAATCCCCACGCCTTTTCTGTGTCCACATGAATACCTTCCTCCAAGATGATATGACCCAAGAAGTGTAGCTTATCAATCAAAAAGTAACACTTAGATAGCTTGGTGTATAGATGATATTGTATTACTATACTTAAGATTATTTCAAGATGTTGGGCATGATTTTTATGAGTTTTAGAGTACACCAATATTTCATCCTTAAAACAACAACAAACTAATCCAAGTATGTATGAAAAATTCTATTCATCAAGGCCATAAAAACTACTGGTGTATTATTCAACCCAAAATACATTATGATGAACTCATATAATTCGTAAGTTCTTCTGAAAGTTGTCCTTGGTATATCAGAAGGTTAAACTCTCAACTGATGATACCCTAATCGTAATTCAATCATAGAGAAAACACAAGCTCCTCTTTATTGGTCAAAAAGATTTTTGATATGTGGAAGAAGATACCATTTCTTCATAGTCTTCTGGTTTAACTTATAGTAATAAAAACATAAGTGAAGAGTCCCTTCATCCTTCGTAGAAAAAAAAACTAGATAACCCCAAGCTAATGCACTCAGATGGATAAACCCTTTATCTATAAACTATTTTAGCCGATTATTAAGCTATTGAAGCTCTTTTGGTGCCATTATATTTGGTGGAATAGATACTAGCTCAGATCCATAAATGATTTCAATCATAAATTTCACATATCTCTTAGGTGGAAGCCTTAAAAAATATTTAGGGAAAACATCATGAAACCTTTCTAATATGGGTGGAATGACATCCCACTTAGCACCTCTATCATCCAACAACAAACAAGAAACTTGGATGGTGAGATCCTCAAGTTGCAGATGATTTGGCCCTACACAACCCTCCATGATATCACATTATCCCTGGTGTAAATAATTGTCACCCTCAAGAGACTTAAAATTAACTCTCCTATGGTAATAATCAATGTGGACTTGGTATGCTAATAAATAGTCCATACCCAAAAATTAGGTCAAAGCCTGAAATTTCAAGAATATAAATATCCCATAGAAAATGATACTCCCCAAACTCGAGAGAACAACATTTACACAAAAATATGTCTCTCAAATGTACTCCTAAAGTTGTATCTATTTTCAACACCCTGCTCAAGAACTCCATCTATAGAATAAAACCACTCACAAGTTTTACAAAAATAAAGGGATGAGAGGCACCCGTATCAAATAAGTCACTATATAGCATAGAATCTATAAGAATTTTACCTCTTATTGTTGGATTTCCAGCCTCACTATCCACAAGAGTAGGCTGAATGACATGTAACTGTCCCACTCCCTTTCCTGTGATGTAGTTTGAGTCCCTTGAGTTTCACTAATCTGCTGATACAAGCACTCTTTCCTAGAACTACCACATCAACTTCCTCTAACTCCCTGACTAGTAGAACTCAAGCTGATTGACTGATAAGGGGAAGAATATCCCATTCCCGTACTATGGTTCTACCTAGCTGCATCATCACCACTCATTTTTCATGGGTTCCTGCAGAACCTCCATAGATGACCCATCATGTAATAGGTTCTAAACTCTACTGGTGGTTGGAGATAATGTTTATGAAAGTGGCCCGACCTACCACACTGGTGATAGATAATCTGAGTTAGAACCTAAGTAATTGAACCATTTATCTAGGTAATATGTTTCCCACTTCTTTAGAAAAAGTTGTCACAATGACGCTTCATGATCTCTGAAGTCATACCTCCTAACCATCTAGATGAAACCACCTGTCCTCC
This sequence comes from Viscum album, assembly GCA_963277665.1. Lineage (NCBI taxonomy): Eukaryota > Viridiplantae > Streptophyta > Magnoliopsida > Santalales > Viscaceae > Viscum > Viscum album. The sequence continues at coordinate 1,775,773,908 of OY728152.1, forward strand.
ACTGGAACCCTCCCTTAAGTTTTCCTCTGATATGAGCGTCAAATTCACCACTTATAAAAACTTCTTTATCCAAAATATATCCACATGGGACTTAATTTTACATTTTATCCCATCCTAAAACCACTTTTCTACAGTATACTCACCCCCACCAATGCTGGAACAAAGCATTGAAAATCTATAAAGCATCTAGCATAGTCCATCATGGACATGCTCCCCTAATTCAGTATCAGAAAATCAGTTTCTATCTCTTTCCTAAGTGTAACAGGATAAAGGTACTCCAAGAACATCTCTTGAATGTAATTATATTCCATATAATCCTACTATCCATCTCGAGTCTGGATGTCCCACCAATGGTTTTCTTGAACACGTAACATATAAGCACCAATTTGGCTCTTTTATTAGTAGGAGTCTCCAAATGGTCAAGTATAGTCTGGACAGACTCAATCTAGAACTCATCTACCTCAGGTCCACCCTCTCTGGTGAAAGTCAGAGAGTTATGCAACTGGAATTCCCTTTCCATTTTAGACATGATTTTGACAACACACCCCGGGTCTCTTTCCATGAATTTCATAAACCAAGAAAAGTTCTCTCAGAACAACTTCTTGACTTCCTCACCTGGCATTATTAGTGCCTCAAGTTCCACTAAAAGAGGATCATCTCTAACCATGGATCCTGTTATCCTATCAATAAGCATCATCGTAGAGGCATATCTATACAATTCCAAAAAAAATTCTTATGACACATAACACCACTTTAACACATTTACTTAAAAATTAAAATCACAAAAATACACAAAAAGTCTTTTCCCCAAAGCCCAATATATGGTCAAAACCCAGTTGATATCACTACCCTTAACTATCCTATATATAGGTCATGGTTAACAATGAGTAAACTCATTATCATTATTCAATTTTATCATTAGACACCCATTTATTCATATTTTTCATCAATTATTTTTTTAAGTTCATTTTAGGCACCATTTTAATTTAGAACTCATAAGAAAGGAAAAAAATTTCAAGTTCAACAATGTACCCAAATCCCATTTCCCATGCATGCCTAAAATTATGCATGTCAAAAAATAATCCTGAGTACATAGAATGATGCATTCATACTAAAATCTCATGCTATAATGGTCCATGATTAAAATATCATAAAAAAAAATAACATCATATAATAAGCACGTCACCCAAGGCGAAATAACATTCAACTATAACAATAAATACTAAAAACAATCATCCCACCCTAGGTACTTGGGTTTTACCTTGTATATGGGTTATCTAATCCCATGCACGAGCTCATAACCAAGTCCCAACTCTTCCAAGTATCCTATATACCATCCTCGAATAGTAAAATAAAAGAAAATAAAAGAAAATCGAGATCTAATACCACTTTGTGATATACCGACCTGGATAACACACATCAGTTCCCTGAGCTAGATCGCTACATGACCTCAACCGTGCCTCCCCATACTCCAAAGGCTATTGAATTGCAGCGAGGGTATAATATCAATCATGGGGGAGACTATAACCTCTTTATCAAAGTAACACCATATTATAAATAAAACAGAAAAATAACCAAAATAATATAATCCAAAACCAAACCCAACTAGTATCACATGATGACCAAAGTGGGAAATACAATACCAAAACTAAAACAATAGATATGAAATTCCAAGTACGAGTCACATGTTAATATGAAAAACCACAAAATAAATAAATACACTGAAAACTACCAAGGGGGTCCAAAATTCAGGTCTGGTTCCCTCATCCAAGCTCCATTCAATATTAGCTATCTAATATAGGGCATTTTACCTTAACTTGTCCTAAAACCATGAAGTCTATTTGGGTACCGATCAAACATCCCAAGTAGGGTATGATTATAACTCAGTAGTCCACCACCAATGATTTATAAAACACATCTAGTTAATAATAGTGTATGAATTTGTATAAATAATAAAATGAAAGTAATAAAGTAGGCATTTTACATTTTTTATTTATCCTTTATTCAACCACATAAACCAAGAGGTTTCTGAGGACACCCAAACCATAATACGTACTTTGAACCATGAAATATTCTGAACCATATCACATATTTAATTCAAAATTATTCATAATAATTGGGCTTTCATTATCTATTTCATTTCAATTTATATTACTACTAATTAGAATTTTAATACAATGCTAACATTTGGGTCATAGATCATCATGTCTAGCACCCCATGAGTATTTGGAGCATCAGTCCTGATCTCACACCTCAAGGGTATTTGAGGCATTGGTCCCTATCCCATACAATTATATTTTCATTCATGCCTTAGGTCCTCTAACATCATGGATATGACACCGTGGGTATTTGGAGTGTTAGTCCGTGTCCCACAGTCATTTGTCTGTAAATCAAATATGGGTATTTGGAGCATCATTCTCTATCACACACTCATATATCAATCAATCACATATATCACAAGTACCACGATATCACATTAACTAATAAAATAATTAATTAATCCAATTTATGAATTACATATTCACATAATTCCATAAATTAATTCAACAATTAATTAATCACGCCAATCCCTTCAATTAATGAACTAATTAATTGGTCACATAAATTCCATTAATCAATTCAAAAATAAATTAATCAAATTCTACAACCCCTATATCCCCATAATTAATTCAATTATTAATCATTCAAATTCAATCAATTCATATATTCCATTAATTAATTCATGGATTAATTAATCCAATAAACAAATTAAAAATTAATTATTTCAATTAAATTTTTTTAATACCCTTAATTAATTAAAAAATTAATTAATCTAATTAAATAATTGTGAAATTTCAAAAACCCAATAATTTTCCAATTCCATAAACCCTAAATTAATTAATTCACTAATTTAATTAATTAAATTTAAGAAATTCAATTTCTAAATTCTCAATATAAATTCTAAAATTACATACACATAATTAAAATAAAGACTATGGGATTTTAAATTTAAACCACCTACCTCAAGATTGAATATAAATGCTTGACAAAAGAAATCCCTAATTTGAGTAGAGAAATGACGAAGAATGAGATCTAGAACGGGAACCTAAATCCAAAATCAAAAGAATCAAGATATAATAGTCTTATATCTAGATCCAACAATCCAATATCTAGATTGAAAAAAATAGTGGATAAATCCCCTTAAAAGATGAGAAATAGATGAGAGATAAAAAGGAAACCACACGATGTTAGGATCTCTTACCAGGACGGTGGCAAATCTTCAATCCAAACATTGAATCATAAATAATAGATACTAGGATCCCTATTAATTCATTCAAGAGCCTATAAAAATAATAGAAATTGATTAGGGATGATTTTGGGATGATTATGGGTTAAAATGGGGGTTTGGGAATTTTAAAACTAATTTTTAGGATAATTAATAACCCATGCACATTTTCTTAGGTCGGGGCACAATGTTTTCTAAACCATGTGCCTCTTCTAGGGGGTTCATGGTTTCTCCTAAAAGGGAACATGATTTAAAAAACATTATTGCAGCTATAAAATCCCTCTCTATCTATGATTGCATGGTTTTCTGGGCCTGGACTCATGGTTTGGAAAAACATGTGCCAACCGTGCACTTTCCCTCTTCCTTCAAAAATTCTCAATTTTCAGCCTAGCACACCCCAAGGTAAAACACAAACAAAATTTCTCAAAACTAGGAAAAATTGTACCTGTAACAAGTCTGATACATATCAGGAAATGTATAAATATTAAAAATAGAAATTAGGATCTAGTGATAGGAATCATGTATGATAAAAAAGGGGTCATAATATTTGGTAATGGTGAAGGCCTAAAGATTATTGGATTTAGAAAAACCTTTTTTGGGGAAAATACATGATACATGTAGATTTATTGGTTATTAATGGTCTCGATCACAACTTTATAAGTGTTAATAAATTGTGTGACTCAAGATATTGCATAATATTTTCAATAAATTATGTATCATCAATGAAATAGATGGTGCATTTGTTTTGTAGGGAAAGTGCATGAAGGGGAATCTTTACCTTGTGAGTAGAGGAAAATATATGTTATTTCAATAAAAGAAAGAATAAAATATGTTACAACATAAATGTATTGTTTATTTGAGCCAAACATCCTTCAAAGATCTAGTGAAATGTGATGCCTCTTGAGATCTCCCTAGGTTATCATGTGATCATACTCATACATGTGATTCTTTCCAATAAGGGAACATCACTCGAAAGGAATATAAGGAAAAAGATAAAAGGTCAAAAAAGTTCTTGAATTGGTGAATAATGATTTGTGAGACCAATTTCACCAAGAGTTATTAATGGGAGGAGATATTATGTTCTCTTAATTAATTATTTTAGCAGAGTGTCATGGGTTTAAATCATCACCCACAAATCCGAGGTGTTCTTTTTCATAAAAAATTATCGAAGGTAAGTTGAAAATATTCTAGGTGAACAAAATTATAAGTTTAAAAAAAATAATAGAATAGAGTCAAAAAATATCCATATGGAGTATTATCTTGAGAAATATGGTCTAATTTCCCATGTTTTAACATTAATAAATCCACAAAAAATGGAGTAGTTGAGGAAAGAAATCAGATTATCAAAAAATGTCCAAAACGACACACATTAAGAAAGTACTTCCAAATTAGTTTTGGAAAGAAGCTATGATGACATCATTATATATATATATAATATTATTATTATGTACAAAGGAAGAGATAAATCCATATGATCTTTGGTATGGATGTAATACCACATTGAATTACTTTCGAGTCTTAAAGGGTAAGTGTTTCATTCTTAATATGGATAAACAAAATTTTTTTGAATGTCGTTGAGATGAAGGGATATTTCTTGGATACTAAAGAAAAATAAAATCATATATATGTTTTAATATGTGGCTGGTAATAGTTTTAGAAATTAGTGATATTGTTCTGATAAAAAATGATAAGAATATTTAGAAAATACATGAACAATATCAGGATGATAGCGATGAAGAGATGAACAGATCATGGGGAGTTCTAATATATGAGGTAGGTTTAGAAAAATATCCAGATGATGAAAAGGATGAACTTAAACCTATATCTATACAAAAACCAAATAGACAAGCTAGAATTAAAAGTCAAATCATAATTTATGATTAGATAGTTTTAATGTAGAAAAGGAATATGAAAACTCTATAGAAAGCATATTTATTATCCCAGGTAGAGCCAAAGTATTTTGAAGAAGCTTCAAGAGATGAGATTTGGGTTCAAGAAATGAAATTTAAACTTGATCAAATAGAAACTAATTATATACTGAATATTATTTCAAGACAAATAGATAAGAATGTCATCAAGACCAAATCGGTCATTCAAAATAACCTGAATGAATATGAAATAGTGATTTTTAATAAAGAATGACTTTTTTGAAAAGTGCACTCCCTAATAGAGGGTATAAATTTTGATGAACCATTTTCAAATGTTTTGATTCTTGAGAATATTAGAATATTAGTTTCCATAGTATTGAAAAGAAAGTTAAAAGTTTTGCAGATGGACATCAAGCCAACGTTTCTAAATGGGGTTTTAGAATAACATGTTTATGTTGAACAACCAAATGGTTTTCTCATCCATGATGATGAGAAAAATGTTTTTCATTTAATGAAGTCACTGTATGGGATGAAGTAGGCACCAAGAACATGGTATTCATGTCTTGATTAGTATTTGAAGAAACTAGGTTTCCAACATGGTGAAGTTTATTACAATCTCTATGTCAACAAAAAGAGTAATCAAAGGATGATGGTACTGGTGTATGTTGATGACAAAATATCTATTGGATCTAATGAAGCGTAGTGATAATAGTTTATGGAATTCATGAAATGTGAGTTTGGAATGTAAATAATGGTTGAGATAACCTTTTTACTTGGTTTAAATGTGGAATAAAGAAGTAATGGAAAATTTATATCTCAATCAAAATATGCTAAAGAGGTTCTCATAGTATTTGGAATGGATAATTTGATGGAGATGGAAACTCAGATGGCTAACTGGATGAAACTATCAAGAGATAATGAAGTAAAAGTGGTTAATATCATAGATACAGGGAGATAATTAGCATTCTATTCTAATTTATGGTGACACATCCTGATATTATATTTTTCATATTCTAGGATACATAGTATCAAATTGATCCCAAATAATGAAACTTATATTTTGTAAAAGAATAATTTGGTATATCAAAATTGGATTTCAGTTTACTATATAATGAAAAATGTCAACAAGATTTATCAGGCTTTAGAGATAAATATTGGGATAATTTAGTATATCATGGAAAGTCAACATCAGATGGTGCATTCTATCTTGGAGAGATATGTACTTCTTGAATATTCAAGAAATAATATTGAATTTTATTGAGTACTGTAGAATTTTAATATATTGTGGCTAATCAAGATTACATTTGGTTATTGTGGATAAAATATAAACTTTAAGATAGGGGAGTTGATTTGATGTCTCTAATCAGAATACATTTCAATAATTCAATTGCTATAAATCAAAGAAAAAAATCTAATCCATCACTCATAGATGAAGAAAATTAAAATCACGTATCATTTTATCAAGGAGAAGGTGGAGTATGGGATTGTGAAGTTGGATCATGTGCCTACATAACTCATAGTTTCAGAAATCCTAATGAATTACTTACCCAAAGAAGCACTTGAGTGGCATCAACTGGCTCTTGGAATTCAGTTGACTTCCCACAGTAGAAAAATGATTGAAGTGGACCCTCTATCTTGGAGGTGTGGTGTGTTTTTACCTTATGTATTGATATGTGTTTGTCAAAATGGAGTGAAATTTGGGTTCATTGACAAAGGGGGAGAAAATTTATTGAAAAATATAGCGGGAGAGGATGATAAATAGGGGGAAAAGCTGATAGGGGAGCAATGGAGTTGGGGGCCTTTTAAATATGAAAATTCTAAAGATGATCAATCAAAGGCTATTAATAATGATAGTTTGGGTTGTTGATTTATGCAGTTGAACATTTTGTGAATTAAGTTATTCATTGATGAACTTTTCATGCTACTCTTGTTTATCATGCTGAGCATGGTTCATGTGGGATTATAGTAAGTGTTGAGTAAATATTTGATCGCTATCTGGAATTATAAGAAGCAAATTTTGGTAGATGATAGAAGCGCACAATGTGTTGTCAACACATTACAAACAAAATATTGAAATAGATATAAAAGGTTTAAGAGTTTTCAATAAACCCAAAATGGGTATTATGGGAAAAAACAGCTCAAGAAAAAATTTCAGTGTTTTTAGGTTGTTTTTATTTATTGAAAAATCCAGTTGACAAAATTCTAGCATGGTTATTGCCGAAGTAAGGTGTTTTTGAAGGTGGTGCAGTTTCCAAGTGTATTGAAATTTTTTCTACCTCAAAATAAATATTTTATTTATAGAAAAGGAACTATTTATAAATATAATAATTGGTGGACTATATATCACCTAAATAGTTTGAGGTGGTCTGGAATGCATTTTTGTTTCACAATGCGAACAATATAACGAATCCAGTTCATAGGATCCCATTGTTTGTGGAAGAAGGAGATGAGTTAAATCCGCTGTAAAGGTATTGTTTTTTGGGGGTGAAGGTGGTGATTTTAATGACACCACAATGTGTATTTTAGTTTACGAGTGAAGGAAAAGTTTTAAAGGCTTCCACAAAGGAATAATTTGCTATGGGAACCGCATAGGGAGTGTAATACGCAGTGATAGTCGATCTGAAAATGAGTTATTGATAATTGTGATTAGTTGGTTTTGAATATTTATTTATCAATATAAAGGAACCTTAATCACTTAATTATTCATTGGTAAAATTTCATTTAGATTATTATCACTAGAAGAAGTCGGTTAAGTTTGAAAGTGGTTCTCAAAAGAAGAATTCCGAGAAGGAGGAGGTTTACGAAAGAGGTAGTCCATAGAGGATCAGTTCATAAAGGAGGTTTTGTTTTTGGGAAACTACAGGTCACAAATGAATTGTACTCATGTGGCATCATCTATCCACAATGTAAAATAATTTCCATGAAGCACTCAATATGTGTTGCAAGTAATTTCATGAAGAGGTTAAGTCAGTTCGTGATGAATCAAAAATAGTTTGTGAAAGGACTCTTCATAAAGAAAGTGCTATTAAGTGAGGTGTATTTCATATACCAAGTAAAAATAGGGATTCATGGCAGACTCATATATGTGTGAAACAATTCTAAGGTGATTCAGAATAACAAACTATTTCTTTAAAGAAGTAGTGATCACATTTCAGTGGAGAGAGTAGTGATATTTCAAATTTTAATTGATTATAAACCTGTAGGGATAGTGTGTATGATCTGAACCTTGTTACAAAAGTGTGATTTAGTATATTTGGAACAACAGATGATTTACTTTGTATTCTCCTTTGTTGAAGGCCAGTGAGGGTGAACCAAGTAAAATTGCTATGTCCAGTTCATATTTGAATTCTCATTTATTTTATGCAATGGGAAGGGGGGGGGGGAGAGGAGTTATTTGTTTAATGACAAAAAAATATCCATAGAGACATTTATTTTAATTTTTCATACCCATATTTACCCACCTCTGAGGATATTTAACCTAGTTGGGCTAAAAATATCAAATAGATGATAACTAGAATAACCCCAATTTCATCCTTCCATGACATGAAAACTTTCACCTTTTTAGGACCAACTGAAATACCATCATCTAAGACCATGTTCCCTAAGAACATGACCTATATAATCTATAATTATCTCTTTGAAAACATGGAATAAAGTTGTTTATTCTTCAATATACAAAAAAACTAATCTCAAATGAAGCGTATGGTTCTCTTTGATTTTAAAATAAACCAAGATTTCATCAATGAATACCATAAAAAAAGAGTCTAGATACTAGTTAAAAATCATATTTATCAACACTATAAACACAATAAGAGAATTGGTTAAGATGGAAGTCCTGAAAACATACTCATAGTGGACATACCCACTTCTGAAAGTAGTTTTTTGAATATCAGACCCCTTGATCCTAAGATGGTGGTAGCCAGATGGAAGATAAATCTTAGAGAACAACTTTACCCATTTTATATAATAAAAAATTTCGAATAAGGGTCAAAAAATACTTATTCTTGACCATAAAATTATTTATATTTCAATGATAAACATAAAATATAATGCTTCCACAATCCTTATTTTTGAAAAGCACTAGTGTTGCCCGAGGAAACACATTGGGTTGAAAACAAATTTTGGAAATCAAGTCCTAAAACATGTTCTTTATTTATTTTAGTTTAGTTGGTTCAATATGGTAGGAGGAAATATATATAGGCTGAGTACCTTGTATCAAGTTGACAGAGAACTCCAACTCCTACTCTGGTGGTAGAACCAAAGAGTATGATGAAAACACTTATAGAAATTTTGTTTCCACTAGTGGAAGATCACTATAAGAGGCTTCCCACTCCAGTTCAAAAACATACCTGGATATTATCATACCTAAATCTAAGAGAGGAGGTACGACTCAGCTAGCCATCAGGACCCATTCTCCTTGAAAAAAATGAAATTCCCTATCAGTGGTAGTAAAGGACGCCTATTCATGATAACCATCAATTTGATATTTATGAGCCACCAACATGTCCATCCCAAGAATAACATCTAGAGATTTCATTTCAAGAACCAAAAATTCCCAGATGAGCTCAATATTTGATAAATAGAAAGCACAAGATAGGAATTTGAGACCCCTCTCTCTCTCATTATCTCAAAAATGTTTTGTAATCTTCATCAAAAAATGCATAAAATCTATAAAGAGATTCAATAAAATCATAGTGGGGTTTGATAGGAAAGAATGAGAGGCACCAATATCAAATAAAATAATCAATAAATATGAATAAATAAAAGTGTTAGTTCTTACCATCGCAATACCTATATCAGTTCCCACTAGAGACTCATCCATTAAATGAAGTTTCATCGTTCCTGATGTCTTTGGTTGAAACACTATTGTTCTTAAAGCATCTGATTAGACTATAGAGGCTCTCAGTACTGATTATCCTCAACCACTATGCAGGGTATTAAAAACATGGAAAAAACTCTATAGGTGGCCTGAATGTCTACTTGAGCTGAAAATATTTGGTTCCTTTATGAAAGAATGCCTTGAGTTTTTGATTTTCCAACATTGAAACAAGTCAGTGGGACCTTACCATACATTGAAGATGATTTATAGGAAGTTCTATATCGAGGAATACCACCACTTTTTTGACCATGAGTCTCATTATACATTCTATTCCCTTTAATGGAACCTCTAAAGTTTTCACTATGAGTAGGAGGACCTCTAGTCAACCCCGACTAACTATCCGAGTAAATTTCTACCATTAGAGCTTTGTTAAGAACATCAAAATATGATGTAAGATTCTATAAAATGATTTGAGACCAGATATATATTTTAAGACCTATATGAAACCTATGGGAATTAAGTTTCTCATTCAAAACCTCCTTAAGTAAAAAATGAGAAAGTTTAGAAAAAATATTGGCCCACCGTATCACTATCAAATCACTTTGGTGAAGGTTAATAAAATCCATGGACTTAGATAATGCCATAGACTATAGATAAAAATACTTCATAAAAATAGTCTTGAAATATTTCCACTCTATGTCCTCATTCCTTTATTCAAAAACAAAATCATCCCACCATATCTTTCAAGGCCCTTTAGGATTGAAGACTTCACACTTAATCTAAATGGAATCCAATGTCTTCATGGACTCAAAGATTCATTAAATATTACCTAACCATTCCTTTCCTCCTAAGGATCATTAATTACCTAAATGGATTGTAGTTTATATTGAAGAAACGACTAGGATAGATCTCAACTATCATCCCTATGAGGTTCCAACATTGTGGCCTAAATGGGGGCTGGGGCAGATCCTTGGACTAGAGCTTAGAGTTCATGTACTAATGCCTCTATGTGGTTCTATTCAACTAGAGGGTTCACATTATATGGTCTATTAGAATCACTATACCGAAGCTTATTTGGACATCATCTTGGGGAATGGTATTACAAAAAATAAATAGACAATAAGGAAAAATCATTCAAGAGACCCAAGATCATAAAATATATTAGTCATAACTCAACTTGGTAGAAAAAAATTCTCAAATAAAAAGTCTAGAAAAGTCTAGGTTTAGATAAAAAAATTCTTTAAATTCACTTTGTTCAAAAACCCACAGTAACTTCACGCTCATTACAACGAGAAATGACCAAAAAATTTCTCATAAACAACTCATTAAGTCCAAAAAATGCCACATCCTCTATATAAATACTTTCCAAACTACATACCAACATCTGATAAGTGACATAAATTAAACATGATAAAAATTTTTGATGAACTTATAACCCACTTGAGCCTAACCTGACATGTCATAAAGGGTGTTATCGATCCCCATGGGCAGATGACTAGTGCTTGAGAATCAAGAAAATATCAACGAAAATGATTTCACTATAGTAGTAACAAAATTACTCAAGTCAATATAAAGGATCCATAATAATCTTGTATACCAAAATAGTTTCCAAGAGTAAAGTACCACAAGATAGTGTAGTAAGAAACCTAAGTCTTACCAAACTAATACATTAAATAAATCAATGACAACATCATCTCTAAGGAATCCTCATAACTGATGGATCAGATACCCTACCTATCACCACCAAATCCCAAAGACTTGCTATCAATAATACCCATAGTCTCTAAGTAGTGCTTACCCTTTTCCAAGACCTAGAAAAAGAAAGTTTACATAGGCCCAAATTCATATATAGGGTGTGATAAACATTATCACAGTAAGATTCGAACATGATGTTTTATAAGTTGTTCATATCAAATAAACCTAATATGATATTTTTTAAAAAGATGGAATGGTATTATATGTTATAATTTATAATAAAACATTATTTTCAAAACATTTCAATGTAAAATATAAAATAATCATGAATAAGAATTTCCATCAAATAGGCATGAATAAATCATTTCATAAATATTAGCATGCATAATTAAATTTTTATCATAGAACCATAGTTAAAATCCCCTAGGCTAGTTTGGTCAAGGATCATAGATCCTAACATATCACAGTGAAATATGACGCCATGTTTTAACACTTACCTAGATCTTTGGTCTAGGGGGAATTAGAGTACACCCTAATTAATGGAATCTATAACCTAATCAATGTTTAGTTAGAATTTTTATAATCAATACATATATAGGTAGTACTAATAAATTTTTAGAATTATATTCTAGGACTAAACACCGAACTACCTTGGCTCTTATTTTCTTTAAGGAAATAAATCAAGGGGAAATTCATTCACCTCAAATCAGTTTCATCAATCATTGTTCAAGTAGCCCTAAATAATTTTTTTGACATTTCATTTCATTTTAATAACCAACATAAATTAGTTAACATAAAAAATAATTCCTTTTAAAAGAAATAATTTCATTCAAAATTTATAAAACATTTTATGCCTTAATTTTTAAAGAATTTTCAACATTATAGTCATTATTTAAATCATTCATTTCAATTTAAAACCATTTTCTAGAAATAATTTTTTTTTTCAAAATACACATCCAAAAAGATTTCTTCACAAACCATCCCATTTGAAAAAATTTATCATAAATCTTAAATCATTATTTGGAAATATATTAGAAATCCATTTCAAATAAAATAAGAAACAACCGTTTTAATTGATAGGAATTGAATAATGAAACCACCTACCCTAATTCACGATATCATCCGTTACTCAACAAGGGATATAAAATTAGACAGGGGATCCAATAAAATTAATTGTTGAATAATAATATCTAATTAATATTTTCTATAGTAATGGGAGAGAGAGAAAAAAAATTCTCGATGATTCCCAAAGATCACACAACAACCACTGAAGATCTAGACAATAAATCCCAATTCCATGATAGAACTATAAGAAATTAAATTAGATCATGAAAAAAATCATAGATCTAGAAAAAATAACCCTTATCAAAGGTTCCATTTAAGAATATAAGGTCAGATCTATAAGAATAATGATAATGATAAGAAAAAGTCACAAACCTTTGAAAAATTATATTCAACACCTAAGGATCCATTGAAAATGATCACTGGGAGGCAATAAATATCCAAAATATCTAAGAGGAGTCTCCTTGCTCAAGAGCCTATTACACCATGATAATAATGTGGAAAATAAAATGAGTTTAATGTGTTGAAAAAGAAATTTGTATTAATTTATTCCCATCATATGGTTTGGCTGCATGGTTTTCCAAAGTGTGTGGAAACTATGTGCCAATTTTTGGGCTACTGGAGAAGCCACATGGGTTGGTCACACGGTTTGAACAACCATGCACAAAACATGAAAAAATAATCCATCCTAAGTCACGTTTTTTTGGGTAATTCTATATAGTTTATATTAATTATGAACCTAACTATGTGAGAATTTCTGTGACCCCAACTCAAGGTGCACAGTTTCCTATGAAGACCTGCATGGTTTTCTCTAACTATGTTCCAACCATGTAAAAGATTAGAAAGATATAAAAACCTATAAAAGACACAAAAAAACATGCAATAAAAACCCCAAATGAAATATAGTCAAAATAAATTTTTGTAAGTACTTGAAAACAACACTGGGGTGTGACATCTGGTATGAGTGTAGTGATGGGTTTTGTATGATCATCCTATGAGCCCTATCAGCAAAAGTGAAAAACATTCTAATCTATCTCCAAGATATTAAATTACTAAAATTATCATAAAACATAGTAACTATATTGAGTATTCAGTATCCTCTATTATATTACTGATCTATTGAATATGATTGATGATGATTATAATAGAAGAAAACAAAATTTTCTTACCTCTGAGGGAATACACCGATCGTTGGATCCCCTATCTATCTAAAGACACCCAAAACACTCTAAGGGGTCCTAGAACCTTCTTGGGAGTGATGAAAAATACTTTTAGAAGAAGGATATTATAAGAATATTTACATGAAACTGATTATCAACAGTATCTTTATATGAACGTGATTACGACACACACAATGAGGAGAACCTATTAACATTTTATAGGTGATATCTGATTATTTTCATAAATGAAGAACGTGTCTATTATATTTAGTTATTATAAAATCATACCCATGATGTTTGCCTCATTTATAGTAACCCTAATTTTTATTACATGACTATTACATCATTTTTAAGATCAACAACATAATAGTTATACATTCAAGGATAAAAAGTTTTAGTATCTTGGAAAAATTAGGATCACACATCACTTATACATAATAAAGAAAAAAATTATCAAAATATTTCTTATTTATCCACTTAAAAGATTTCACGTTATTCTTAATACATATAGTCACATGAGGATATACATTCAATAAAGGAGTGAGCTAAATACCTAGTAAGGGGAAGAATATGAGACATGGACCAATACAACATGGGTGATCATAATCATAAAAATAATATAATAATCATAATCATTAGGGAAACATTTGATAGAGGTATGGAATGTAGATATTCATAAAAATAAAACATAATGTCATATTTATCAAATACCACACATAGTTGTGAATAAAGATAGCATCATGGTCACGCATAACATATGTTCATAAATTACACTATAATCATTTTGAACAAAGATAACATCATGTTCATTCATAATACACATAATATCAGGAGATACATCACATTACCCAATTTATTGGATGGCTATATAATTCAATTCCCACCCTTCACATTATAATATTTACATGATCATGCATGGAACATAGAACATATAACAACCATATTTGTAAAATAACCCATGGAAAGGACTAGGTTTCATAAGAATTTCATCAAGAATAATTTCATGAATAATCTTGGGGTTTTAAGATGAATAAGGGAAAAAATATTTTTCATATAAATCATCATTATAGAGTGAAGAGGAAACAACTCAAGAGGAGTAAACGATGTGTTTTGGAAAGAAAGGACTTTTTTGAAAAATCTTTGTACTTGGATTATAAATCAAGGTAGTAACATGTATATACTAAAAAGAAAATGGAATAACAGTGAAAGGATATTTAAGAGACATTACAATAATATCCATACTGAAATTGATATGAAATAGGGATAACCCAAAGAAAGGGAGTTGGGTTCAACAATCCCCTTACCTTAAATTCTACTTTATTTCATTGATTTTCCACCTCCTGAATAATAATATTAAATTTATTAATAAATTGATAAATAAGGGAATTATTTTAATTTTTACCACTATTTAACAATTATAATAAATTTATTACATTTCTTAATTTCATTGGTTAAAGGGAAGTCATTTTGAAATCACGTTTTCCTTAATAAGATCCCATTTTTCTTTGATTTTGCTATTTTTTTCACTGTATTTTATACATTAGCTGAATTAGTTAAAGAATATTTAAAACATATATTTATACATTTATATATTATAAATAATTTATTATTACCATACATTATTTTTGTAATAAGAAATAATTCTGAAACATTCTTATTGGCGGTTAGCCGACTGTTAACGGGAATATTGTCCAAATATGAAGAAAAAGAGGTATAAATTATAAATACATAAAAAATATAATTTTTAAAGTAGCTTAACATCATTAATATAATTTTAAAACTCTTCCTAATTAAATCTTTGAAGATTTTATTTTGAATGTAATCGGAAAAAGAGAGATAAAGATAAGAAAACGAGGGAAGAGTTTGAAAAAAGCTTACTATTTCCTTAGTGTGGATTCTCTTATATGGCACTATACTTCCTTGATGAATGTAGTTGGTTTAATATCCTTAAGGTTTATAAGGGATTAAGAGATATTATTTAGGAATAAATTTTTATTTTTCATGTTATGGAGGACTGGTTTTCCAAGGGGAGGTTGAGGGGTTATTTGTACTTGAGGAGAGGAGTATTTATAGAATAAAATATTAAATAAAATATTGTATAAAATGAAAAACTTGTAATAGTGAATTTTTGAAAATATACATCACATATAAATATAATAGAGTTGTTTTAGGACTTTAAAACACTTTATAATTTAAATTAACTTAGTTTATTAAAAAGGAAAGTGGAAAAAAGAAAATGATTTATTTTAATGAATCACTTTTGACTTTAGGTTTTGGAAAATGATTTTTAGTTTTGGAAATTAAGTTTATTTTATTTTAAAGATTAATTTGTGAAATTAAATATGTTTTGACTGAAAATAAATTTATATAAATTATTACGTCATTATTACATCATGAATGATGTAATTTAAGATACACCAGTTATGTAAAAAACTATATTTTTACTATTCAACTAAAAATTTAAGTATTTTGTAAAATTATCAAAAAAATCACCCTTGGAAAATTTCGAGATTATAATTTCAAAAAATGGTATTCATTTTATAAAAAATAAATTTTTATCATAGTTAATTTTTTTTTTAATATTAAAATTATAATTTTTATAAAATAATTTAAAATACAATCTATTAAAAAGGTGCTCATGTTTTCTTTCAGTTTTTAATCATGGTATTTATTTTTCAGAATTATAATATTTATATTTACTTATATCACTCATGATAAATATTATTTATATCATAATTTATTATTCTCATATTAAATTACTATTCCAAAAATCATGTTACTGTTACCAATGGTTAGGTTACTATTCCCAATGGTTAGGTTACTATTTAAATGGTCACATTACTATTACAAATTTCACATTACAAAATATAAATAACACTGCATTATTTTACTCAATATTCACTAAAATTCATCCCAAGGATATATATTTTCATTTTATAATATATTTTTTGGTTTACTAATTATTTGTTTCATTTATATAGTGTTGGATGTGGGGAAGATGATTCTTGAAGATTGGGGTGATCCATATTTTCCCATTTTAGATTTTCTATTTTATATTTTTTATCCAATTTTATTGTTTTTAATTTTCATTAGTTTCATAGTTGACTAATTTAATGGTATTTATTAATGAATTAAAGTTTTTTTGGTTTTTCTATGTGATTTATATGTATAATACTTATATAATATACTATAACACATATTTATTTATGAAACAGTTATCATCTAAAAATTCATGGTCATTACATTCTTTCCCCCTTTAGAAATTTCATCCTTAAAATTTCAACACATATTCTCAGTTGAGAATAGATTATGTTACTTCTATTTCATTGTTTCCTCTGATTCCCATGTCACATATTCATACTTATGGTTTTTCCAAATAACTTGGACAAGGTGAGTTGTCTTGTTGCATAAAATTTTATCTATATGATCCAATATCTTCTCTATTTTTTCTTCATACAAGAGGTCATTATATAGTTGTACCACCTCCAGATTCAGTACTGGTTGGGGGTTGAGTATTTACTTCCTTAGGATAGATACATGGAACAAATCAAGAAATTGAGACAAATTTGGTGGATGTGAAAGCCAATAGGCCACTACTCCTATGAAATCAAGGATATTAAAGGGGCTAATGTACCTTGGGATATGATTCACCTTCTTTCCAAACCACATGAATTCAATGACTCCCTCCCCATAAAGTGTACCCATATTGGGATGGAAATTGGGGGAGTTAGATAGTGACACCCGAATCCAACCTCCAGTAGGCCCTAGGTTTGTGACTAGCACTGAGGGTATACTTAACACATAGATAGGAGGCATTACCCTATAAGAGAACAAGTGCAGAAGAGAGAGATAATACATACACCAATCAAATCCATCTCAGAATCCAATATAAAAGGAAATCTAAATCCACATATGTAATGACATACAATAAATACTACAACTGAAGGGAAAAAAAGTACCAAAAGAAAGGTAAAGACGATAATGACCATGAAGCCCAAACAACACATACAAAACCCACAAGCTAGTAGAAATCAGCCCAATATCCAAACTGCTTCAACTGACATGAAAAATAGTTTATATATATATGTAGGGTGAGTATAACAGTATAATCAGTAGGATCCTTCCCAGAGCCTCTCATGAAAAAGGAAAATAAAACATGCTAAAGCACACTGAACAATAAGTGAAACTAACTTATCATCTAAACAACTATACTAATTTCCCAACCTCACCAAGACTACTCTCACAAAGTATTGAATAAAAGATCATATAATTTAATAAGAATATTAAGGGTACCCTTCTACCTCTTCACAAATAGTTTTCTTCTCTTCCCTAATGTCACACATCCTGAGCATCTTTCTCTAAAAAGGCTAGCCCACAGACATCTGGGAGAAGCTCCAAAACATAAACCTCATGCATCACACCACCACATCCATTCAACCAAAAGTAATCATAAAGTTTTCGGAAGCTACCACATCCCATATAATGTGTATCAAACATAATGTATTATACCTCAAGCCATCACATCCCATACACTGAGTAAGGAACCTAAAGACATCATAGTCTATACATGTTATACCTATAGTAGTCCTTATGAAACTATATCTAAAATACATGTCTATGAAATAAACACATGCCATTATAACCCTACACACACATATATGTGGAATACTTATCATTGTGCATACCAATACAAGTAACTACACAGAGAAGACAGTGGGGCCAAAGGGGGTAGTCAGCCATCCATCCCCCCACTAGAATGTTGGGGAAAACACCCCTAGGGCTTAGAATCCCTAGCATGTTATTTTCCCTAACCGATAGGGAGGAGTGTCATATGAAAAAAAATGTACATGATATAATATAGCTCACAACCACACTATTGGCATAAACTGGTCTCATACTCAACTACAGCTAGTGTCTCTCAGACTCTTGACTACTGCTTTTAAGAATGGATATCCTATAAGCACAGAACTATTTAAATAGATATATTAAATTATGTTATTCCTTTTCATTTGTTATAATTTACATTAATTAATTATTTAACCATTAATTTACCATTAACATTTTCCACATTAAATTTCATTACCATTACAAAAAAGATACACGCCCTCTAGGTATAAGAAAATTTAGTCCACGACTTCTCATAATTATGTCCAAAACATTGCATCCAAGTAGACTCGAACACCAAGGGTTAAACATTTATTAATTTATTAAAAACCTTGCTTTCTATATTACTAGGTACTTTAGGAAAACATCCTAAGCTACTAAGAAAGGTGTACAACCAAGCACATCCATCTATCTCAAGTAGTGGGGAAAGGAAAATAGATAAACAAACAACCTAGCAATTATCCAAACAATAGATTCAAACAAGAATATAGATTTAATATCAATGGTTTAGCCCAAATTCAACCTGTTCCTTTATCCCCAGTGTCCTACCCGACACCCACATATAGATCTTGATGCATATCACCATCACAAGTATCAAATGTGACCACAAAAACCAGGCCTCCCCACCCAATATACCACAACGTACCTCTAAGATCAGCCATCACAGGCTCACATCACATTTGGAACTCCCTCCCCATATACCCTAACAACCATCCAGGCTCAACCATCCCAGTCTCACATCACATCACAAGCATCAGGAAACAGACATAGAATCCAAGGTCTTGGCCCTAAAGCAAGGAATAAAACCTTCACACATAATGATCCCCCATGGCTCCAAAGCATAAGGCACTCAACCTTTAAAAGTAAAAAAGAAAACTCAGCCCCTACAAGTCATTATATTTTATCAAACATTCAGCTATCATTCCATATTTAATTAACCAATTCATTATTCCAAGGTTCCAACTACAAGAAACCTACGGAACAAGATATTAGAAGTTTTCAAAAATAAGTTAAACAATTAATTTAACCTGAATTTAATTATTTTATTAAAAATAATCAATATGCTACATATATTTATTTAATTCCATGCACACATGGAAGATAAAATTAATTAAAATGCTCGCAACATTAAAAATAAAGCACACCAAATTCATTAAACATGCATCTATAATCTTATAGCTAATTAATTAATAATTAATTATGGATTTATGTTATTTACCAATTAAACATGATAATATGAGCATAACAATAACATCAAAGATACCACACTATCTAGAAAAATAGGAGGTAAACTGTTATCATGACACAAAACAACTACATCTCCATGCGATCAATCCAAATTCTTTAATTAGGTTCAAGTAATTATTAGGTTAATTTCATTACAATCCAAGGGGATAAATCATGGTATCTCTACGATTTCATGTAAATTAATAGAGAAGAAACAAATCCCCTACCTCAAAAGGGTTTCAATGTTATTTTCACGAGAATAAACCAACACTGCGGATCCTGATTGCCACTCCCATGAGAACTTGGATCGAAGATGGATCTTTATAGATCAAAGGAGGGAATCTAGAGATCAATCCTTGAAAAAGGGACCCCCAAAAAATCGAAAAGGGGGATTTTGGGTGACCTAGAATCAGGAGAGAGGTGCTACATCCATAACATTTGACAAACCTGAGATGCTGAAAGCGTTTAACACATACAACCTTAGGTATTTACATGAATGTTAATCCCCTTTCATATAGTGTAATCCTCAGGGTTTGGTTTCCACCGAAAAATATGTCACCTTTTAATTATTTATTTTTAAACCCAAAATTATTACATGATGTGAAACCTAATTTCACTTCATGTAAAATGATTACACAGCATGAAATCTCCCTTCTTCTATCTTTTAGCAGCCAAAATCCTCCAGACTTCCTCCAAGACTCCTCAAAGAACATTTATCTTTAGAAATGCACAATGTTTTGATATTTGTGGATCTATTACCCTACATTAGATACCTCTTAAAAAATTATCATCCATGAGAATCCAAATCAAACCTAGAGAGGAAACAAAAAAGGGTCGTCCGAACAGCCACCCTACGAGATACCTCTCAAGGATATCACCACTATAGGAGATCACCCATATCACCAAAGAAATAACGTGAAACCTTAAAATAGGAAAAAATAAATCCTAACCATTCTCCTTGGAGAGATACATCTTAAATAGATAAGTCCGTAACAAGAAAAAAGATAAATCCATCTCATAAACCAGAGAAGGTCTACAACCACAAAATGAACAACATTACAACACAAGAGATAATAATCAAACAACTTGGGGTACTAAGCATTTATCTACAAATCACACTTCTAGGTACTCTCCTCCATGCCACTATGCCACTACAAGACATGGACCATGTGGATAAAACTCCCACACAACTCCTTTTATTGGTGGTCCTGGATCTCTAAAGACCACTACTTGAAGGTCACATCATATTCAAAATCGCTCACACCCCAGTATATGATTTGAGAGTTATAATGAAGATAAAAATGGAGTATCTACACATGAAAAACATTGTGTATCCTGATCATCTATGGGAGAAGCGCTATCCGATATTCCATGACTCCAACAAAAGCTAATATCTCAAAAGGACCAAAAAACCGGAGAGAAATTTTACTCCCATGACCAAAACTTCACTTCCCATGATGGGGATTCACCTTAAAAAACACATGATCCCCGACATCAAACTCCATAGGTATCCGCCTAATATTGAAATAGGATTTTTTATGATCAAGTGCTACTATAATTCTATCACGAATCACCTGAACCATATCTATTGTATTCTGTACCAGTTTCAGAAAAAGAATTAATGACACTCTGACCCCAATCTAGCACAAGAGAGAATGGAAAGTTCATCTATACAAGGCTTTAAAAGACACCATAATGATGATGGATTGAAAAAAATTATTGTAAGAAAACTCTACTAAGGGAAGATTTTTCATCCATGAACCTCCAAAATCCCGGACACAAGAGCACAAGATGTCTTCATGATTTTGGATGGTCCGCTCTTTGAAAATATATATATGTATAAAAAGCAGTGCTAAAGAATAGCTGAGAAACAAAAGAATTTTGGATACATCTCCACATCCTAGAGGTAAAACGAGGATCTCAATTGGAAATAATCATCCTTGGGACTCGGTGGAGTCTCACCACCTCCTCCAGATACTTCCACGACAAAATCTCTACTATGATTGACTCCTTGATTACTATAAAGTGGGATAATTTCATCAAACAATCCACTACCACCCATATAGTGTCATAACCTCCATGATCTTGAGGTAAACTGACAAAAAAGTACATTGATATGTCCTCTCACTTTTACTAAGAAATATCTAATGGCTGTAGAAAATCATCAGGAACACGGTGCTCTACCTTCATCTTATGAAAGACCAAACATCGAGACACAATCTCTGAAACTGCATGCTTCAAACCTAGCCACTAAAACTAACCCCTCAAAGTTCGATACATCATTGACACACCAGGGTGTACTACCAAAGGCAAACTATAGAACTCATTGAGAACCATCTCATGTATCTCCAAATAACTAAAATCCTTCACTAGAACAACTCTTAGTGCTTTTCATCTCCATACCTCCACCTCAACATCCCCTAACTAGGGTTCCTTTAACTACTACACCAAAGATTACTTCACCTTCCTCTAAAAAAGACAACCTCTACCCCCGACTTCTCCCATATCTAGATGTAATGCTAAAAGTTCTTCCATTACTCTCTAGGAATTTCCTAATTCATGAACTGCATCACTATGGTACTTCCTACTCAGTGAATCGACCACAACATTCCCCTTTCTAGGTGTATAAAAAATATCTAAATCATAATCCTATAAGACCACCATCCACTGATGTTGGTTCAAGTTCAAGTCATGTTGGGAGAAAATATACCTCAGGATCTTATGATCCGTGAAGACCGCAAAACAATCACTGATGAGATAATCTCTCCACAACATCAAGAAAAATACCACTAGTGCTAACTCTCATGGGTGGCATAGTTATGTACATGGGGACATAACTATCATGAACCATGAGAAATGACTGATCTTTTCTGCATTAGAATAAAACACAAACAAAGACTTAAAGAATCACAAAAAATCTCAAACTAGACTCCTTCTACTGGTAGATAGAGAACTATCCAAATTCTCATTTATATACTAAAAAATTATCTAAAAATGATCAGTCCACAAGAACACTTGTTCCTATCTCGTCGATAATTCCATAGTAGTCAAAAATTGAGATAAATCAGCTATAACCGTCCTATAATAGCCTGTATGACCAAGAGAACATTGTACCTCTACCACTATTTTGGGGGATTCCAAAGAAAATGATTCTATATTTGATGGATCCACATATAATCCCTACTAGGATACAAAATTACCCAAGAAAGAGACTTCTCAAGCCCAAAAATCACACTTATGAAAGTTTCAAAAAAACTGTTCACAATAAAGAACTCTCAAAACGACACACAGATGCTCTGTATGCTCTGCCTTAGACATGGAGTACATAAGTATTTCATCAACAAAAAACACTATGGACTTATCTAGAAACTAATGAAACATAGTGTTCATTAAAACCATGAACCCAACTGGAGCATTCATTACATCTAACGACATCACAACAAACTCGTATTGTCCATGAATAAAATAGAAAGTAGTATTTGAGATATCCTCATCCTTCATAGACATATGATGATATCCTAACCACAAATAGATCTTCGAGAACCATTTTTCACCCTTTAGTTGATCAAATAAATCATCAATCTATATAAGAGGATAGCAGTTCTCCACTATAACTTGGTTTAAGCGGTGATAATCGATACACAACCACAAAATCACATCAAACATATTTAAGAAAAAAATGGTTCACCCTATGGTGACACACTCAGCTGAACAAAACCACACTAAAAAATACCATCGATATGTATAGGAAGCTCTCACAACTCAAGAGGTTCTATCCTATATGAAGAAATAAATATATGAGACTTTCCAGGTTTTAGATTGATCTTAAACATGATATCTCATTGAGGGGGTAATGCTACAACTTCCTCTATAATGAAATCGTTGTACTCTTCTATGACCTTGGGAAAACACCAAATATTGAACCTCTCATGAACTCAGAATCATCTCAGCGATCAAGGATGATAAGGAAAAAACACACCTCTTACCCATCTGTGGGTCTTTCTCACCAATAAAATCTACTGGCTCTCCATCAACATCAAATAACACAAACTACCTCATGAATAAATACATTATATCCTATAATGAATACAACCAATCTATTCTAAGGATGATGTGATATGGTTGTATCGATAAACATAGGAAATATCCCAAAGAGCGGTGCTGCCCCAACACCAGCTTACAGTCTCTACACACATCAAACAATTCATATCAACCTACAAGTAGCAAATTCAACGCCAAGGGAACTAGAAGTATCTCTACATCAAGTACAAACGCATGAAAAAGGGAAGTTTATATGAATGTGTGTGTCACTCTCAGATGATGTCTATATCACCTGGAACTGGAAATGCTAAACCATGAAGCTGACCATGACCTTCTCCATGACCTCTATGACCATGATAAAGACCACCTCCATGGACGTACTTTTCTCTATGAGGATAGATCAAATGATGTCTATCTCAAATGATGTCTATCACACCTGGAATTGGAAATGCTAAAGCATGAAGCTGACCATGACCTCTATGACCATGCTAAAGACCACCTCCATGGACGTACTTTGCTCTATGAGGATAGAGAGTGTCCCAAGGCTATCCTCTTATTTACCAATGTACAATCTAATGATCAAAAACTAGAGAAACCTACTGATTCCGCGTCATCTGAAATTTCCTCAATAGAGGAGCCTAAAGTGGAACAATCGGTGAAAACTGACTACTCAGAAAGGATGGATACTCTCTCCACTGATGAAGTCATCCTTCACAATAAAAACATGCATCTGGTCCCTTAGAATAGTCCTGAGAGGCATTGACTCCAGTGAAATGAGACAATGAGGGCTGAGACCTACTCCCAAATGATCGAAATATCTTCTATCCTGACAACTGGGAACCCCGAACCATAGTTCAAATTCATAAGGAATCCTGAAGAATCCCATCTAAAGAAAATCTGGTTTTAGATAACGTCCTCTCGATGAATGATACTCTTTCCAACATCTTGAGATTCAAATTCCTCATAAACAGGGTGACCTGACACTAGATATATGGATTCAAAGCCTCCTCTAAATACATCACATTGAAATCATCATTTGGAGACAGGTCTGAAGAATATTGAAGAATGTTCCTAAAATGGATCCTGAACTCTCACACATTGGAGCTCCAATACCAAAGGGTAAGAAGCTCTAGGTGACTAACCACCATATTGGTCGGAGAAAGAAACTTGGCTCTGAACTGGTCTAGTAACTCCTCCCATGATACTGCTGACTCATCACAATCTATATGGAATAAGAACCATCATTTTCTCACTACCCCATGCAGCATCGTCACAACCAATGATACCCATTTCTCCTTCCAATCATGGATCCAACTTTAGGCTATCTCAAACTCCTCCAACCAGTCTTCTATGACTATATCTGAAACAGATCCCTCATACCTCTATAGAATTTGGCACTGAAACTCTCAGAGTATCCTCATCCAAGTGTCGTCGTTGTCAACCTCTACCCTATAGTGATATTCTGGTTCAACCTGCTAAACATATTCTGCATGAAACTGATGAGGATGTTACCCTAGACCCATTATTGCCAAAAAAATAGTTAGATATCCTAACCTAGAATTTGGAAGAATTTATCATTAATTAATTGTTTTCTTTTATTCATTTGAGGTTAAACTATCCCATGGTCTACCCATTAAAACATAGGTGAAAAGAATAATGATTCCTGATCCTTTCCTATATCTCCACTCTAAAACCAGTATCACCTCATTTAGTATCCATTTTATACTTAAATTTCCATGAATCAGATAATAGGGGGCCCTAAATACCTTTTTCTAAGTCAGTATCCAATGTTTACAACACTTTCTAAACATAGCTGACACTCTTTTCTTACTAGACCACACAACTTCACCTAAGCTTAACAAAAACATCATCATATCCCTCAAATAGAGCTCTAATACCACTCTATCACGACCCCCTCCCAACAAATTCTACCCCTCCTGAGCCTAAAATGGGGGAAGAGAGATAGTGACACTTGAGTTTTTCCCCTAGTAGGACCCAGTTTGTCAACTAGCACCAAGGGTATAATAAATACACAAATGGGAGGAATTACCCTCTAAGAGAACACATGCAAAATATAGAAACAAGGAACCCAACAATAAACTTATACTTAGATGCCAATATAAAATGAAACCCAAATGAAAATGTGTAATGATATACAAGAACTACTACATCTAAAAGGAAAAACTATAAGTACCAAAAGAAAGGTAAAGATGATGGAAACCACAAATCTGAAACAGCTCCTACAAAACCCACAAGAATGTAGTAAACATCCTAATCTCCAACATGCTCCAACTAACCTAAAAACAGTTTATATATACATAGTGTGAGTATAATAGTATACTCAGTAGGATCCTAGCCAGAGACTATTGTCTAAAATGTAAATAAATCATTCTAAAGTACAGTGAACAAAAATTAAAACTAACTCTTACCTAAATAGGTATACTATGTTACCAGCCTCACCAAGGCTACTCTCATCATGTTTCGCATTAAAGATCATATAATATAATAATAATATCAAGGGTAACCCACTATTTCTTCTTTAAAGGTTTGCTGGTGTGCCCCAACGTCACACATCCTGAGCATCTCTCTCAAAAAAGGCTATCCCATAGACAGTTGGTAGAAGCTCCACAACATGTACCTCATGCATCACACCACCATGTCCACACAACCAAAAGTAACTATGTAGTTTTTTAGAGCCACTATATTCTATATAACGTGTATCATAAATTGGTTATTATACATCAAGACATCATAGCCCATACACCATATATGGAACCTCAAGTAATCACAACCTATACACATTATACCTATAGTAGTCCTTAGGAAACTATATCAAAAATACATGTCTGTGAAATAAAAACAAGCCATTACATCCATCTACACACATAAATGGGGAAAAATAACCACCGTTCATACAAACACAAGTGACTACCATGAAAAGAGAGTGGGGACAAAGGGGTTAGTAATCCATCTATCCTCCCACCAGAATGTTGGGGAAAACACCCCTAGGGCTCATAATCCTCAGGGTGTAAGTTTACCTAACTGATAGGGTGGAGTAGCATATGGAAATACAAATGTACATGATATAATATTTATCACAACCATACTATGGGAATAACCTAGTATTAGACTCAACTGCAGCTAATGTCTCTTAGACACCCATCTGCCATTTTTAAGACCATATATCCTATTAGCACACAAACATTTAAATAGATATATTAAATTATTTTATTATTTTTCATTAGTTTCATTTTACATTAATTAATTCTTTAACCAATAATTAACCATTAAAATTTTCCACATTACATTTCATTACCATTACAACAAAGTTCCATGCCCTCCAGGCATAAGAAAACTGAGTCCACAACTTCTCAGAATTATAACCTCGACATTGAATTCTAGAAAGATCCAACCACATGGGTTAAAAATTTACTTATTTATTAACACCCTTACTTTCCATATTACAAGGTACTCTAGAAAAACATCCTAAGATACCAAATAAGGTATACAACCAAGAACATCCATCTACCTCAAGTAGTGGAGGAAGGAAATTAGATACAAAGACAACCCAGTCATTAGCCAGAAAATATATTTAAATAGGTATCCAATTTTCATATCAATGTGTAATCACAAATACAACCTGTTCCGTCATCCCTGGTGTCCTCCCCGACACACACATGCACATCCCGATGCATCCTTACATCATAAGAGTCAACTGCTACCACAACAACTGGGCCTCCCAACCCTATATACCACAACAACAATCCAGGCTCAGCCATCCTTGGCTCACATCTTATCTGAGCCTCCCCACTCTATATACCCCAACAACCCTCTATGCTTAGCTATCCCAGGCTCACATCACATCATAAAAAGTAGGAAACAAACTTAGAAAATAGGCTCTTGACCCAAAAACAAGGAATCCAACCTTCACACATAATGATTCCTCACAACCCAGAGCACAAGGCAATCAACCTTTATACGAAAGTGGTAAACTCAGGCCCTATAAGGCATTATATTTTATCAGACAATCAGTTCTTATACCATATTTAATTAACCAATTCATTATTCATAGGTTCCAACTACAGTCAACCTAAGTATCAAGCTATCACAAGCTATCAGAAATTAATTAAAAAATTAATTTAACATGTATTTAATTATTTTTACAACAAGAATAAACATGCTACCTATCTATATTCAATTCCATTAACACATGGAAGATCAAATTAATTAACATGCTCGCAACATTAAAAATACAACACATCAGATTCAATAAACATGACTCTTTAATCTTTTATCCAATTAATTAACAATTAATTTTGATTTATTTTATTTTCAAAATTCCAAATGATAATAAAATAATAAAAGCACAACATAGATACCACACTATCTAGAAAAATAAGAGGCAAAACATTATCACAAAACAAAACCACAACATCTCTATGTGATGGATACAAATTCTTTAATCTAGTTCAAGTAATTATTAGGTAAATTTTATTGCAATCCAAGGGGATAAATAATTCGATCTATATAATTTCATGTAAATAAATATAGAAGAAACAAATCCCCTACCTTAAAATGGATAACAACATTCTTTGTAGGAGAACAAACCAATGTTATGGATCCAGATCACCTCTACCATGGGAAATTTGAATGAAGAAGGATTAATACAGATCAAAGGAGGGATGCTAGAGATCAATCCTTGAAAAAGGAACCCCAAAAAATGTCAAATAGGGGGTTTTTGAGTTTCATGTAATCATGATAGAGGTGTTTTAGTTGTAGGGTTTGACAAACCTAAGAAGTTGAAAACATTTAAATCATACAACATAAATAATCTACACAATGTGTAATCCCCTTTCACGTCATGCAATCCTCGGGATTTGGTTTCCAATTAAAAATGAATCACTTTTGTTATGTTTATTTATTTTTAAACCTCAATTTATTACACATCATGAAACCTACATTCACATTCAGTAAAATGTTTACATAGCATTAAATATTCCTTCTTCTAGATTTTAGTAGCTTAACTCCTCTAGAATTAATCAGAGCCTCCTCCGAGCACCTCGATCTTTAGAAACATGAAAAGGGTTGGTCCTTATGGATCCAAGACATTAAAATGAATATCTTAGATGGTGATATTAGAAGGAAAACTTTTCCTCCAACATCAAACTCCAAGCCCCTTAAATGGATGTCAGCATAATCATTTTTCTGACTTTGAGTAGCTTTTATATATTTTTGGATGGATTAAACCATATCTGTCTCATCTTATAAAAGATCAGGTCTAATTAGATTTCATTCAACAACTTCATACTAACCAATTGAAGTTCTACATCACTTCCCATATAGAGATTCATATGAATCCATTTGAATATTTGAGTAGAATCTATTATTGTATGAAAACTCAAGTAATGGGAGATACTGATCCCATACACCTTTGAATGAGATTGAGTAGTCTCTCAGCATTTCCTTGAGTAATTGAATAGTCTATCTAGATTAGCCCTCAGTTTGGTGGTTATCGACTGTATTAAAATTTAGTTCAGTACTTACAGAATGCTGGATATTTCTCTAGAATTTATATATGAATTTTGGATCATTATCAGAAAATATCGAAATTGGTACCCGATAAAGTATCAACAATTCCTTCACATATATCTTGGAAAGTTGTTCAAGAGTGAAATATTCTCAAATAGTGATGAAATGGGAAGTATTGGTAAGTCATTCTACCACAGTCCATCTTACATTGTTTTCTTAGGATGTATTCATAAGACTAGTGTGAAATTCCATAGTGAAATTCTTCCATTTCCACATGGGTATATGCAATGGTTTCCTAATTCCCTTTAACTTATGTTGATCTGATTTAACTTTATGATATACTAAGCACCTTGATCTAAACTCCATAATATCATTATTCATGTTTTCCCAAAAAAAGTGAAATCAAATATCACAATACATCTTGGTACTTCTAGGATGGATAGACAAATATGAGCTATGTGAATTATCTAATAACTTCTTATTTATCTTAGGTGATACGGGAACACAAAGTCTTATTCCCAACCAAATCACACCATCCTCATCGTTGTGGAACTCATGTAGCTTACATTAATTTATTGCTTTCTCCTTCTTTTAAAGATCAATATCACCCCTTTGTGCCTCCTTGATCTTCTATTGGATAGATAATTGGAAAATCATTTGGGAAAGTTAGTATTTATTCCCAAACATTATTATTTCAAGGTACATCCCTTATATATCCATGAAGATAGGGTCTTTCTTAATCCACATTATAGATAAAGTATCAGGTTATTTTCTACTAAGATCATTAGTTACCTTGTTTTCCTTTCCCAAATGATAGTGAATAGATCAATTGTAGTCCTTGATTAGATTTAACCATATATTTGGACAGAAGCTGAGTTCATTTTCTGTGAATATATACTTTAGACTATTATGATCGGTATATATGTCAGACTTCTCAGTATAGAGATAGTGCCACCAAATCATGAATATGAAGATCACAATTTGTAACTATAGATCATGCATCATGTAGTTTTTCTCATGGATATTTAATTATCATGAGGCATAGGATATCAATTTATCATTATGAGTAACTACACAACCCACGCATTAATTTAAATCATCCTTGTATATCAAAAGAACTTCTCCACTTGTTGGTAGTGTGAGTACTAAAATAGTGATTATCCTCTTCCCAAGCTCCTCAAATATTTCCTCACATTCTTTTTTCCATAAATACTTTAACCCTTTCCATGTTAACATAGTTATGGGGCTTGTTAATCATGATAAATTTCTCAAAAAATGTTGGTAGTACTCTGCTAATCCAAGAAAACTACAAATTTCTACTACACTAGTGGGTACGGTTCATTCCTAAATTGCCTTCTTCTTTAAAGGGTCCATAGAAATTACCACACTTTTGATCACATTCCCTAAGAATGAGACTTCCTTCAAGAAAAAAGTCATACTTACTGAACTTAGCATAAAATTTCTCCTTCCTTAGTGTATCTAGTATAATCCTAATATTATCTTCATGTTCCTCCTTAATATTGGAGTAAATGAGAATACCATCAATAAATGATACCAAAAATTTGTCAAGGTAGTCACTAAATACCCAATTCATCAAATCCAAGAATATTTCAGGGGTATTAGTAAGTACAAAGGGCATCATTGTGAACTCATAGTGCCCATACCTTGTATAGATGGATGTCTTATGAATTTTAACCTTCTTCACATTCAGATGATGATATCTAGAATAAAGATCCACCTTTGAAAATTACTAAGCTTTTCATAGTTGATCAAACTAATCATCCATCCTTGGTAGAGGATACTTGTTCTTTATGGTGACCTTATTAAGCTCAAGGTAATTGATAGACAACCACACCAATCTATCCTTTTTCTTTACAATAATCATTATCACACCCCAAGGTTATGAACTAGGGAATATAAACCCTTTACCTGTGCTCTTTCAACAGCTTCTTTAACTCCTCTAGTTTGATTGGGGCCATTATTTAAGGGAATTTTGAGACAGGAGTGGATCTAAGTATAATTTTTATTGAGAATTATACCTCATGATCTAAGGGAAGTCTAAGAAACTATTTTGGAATTATATCAATTTATTCCCTAAAATGGGAATTTCTTTAAGGATGATACTTTACATTGACTAAACCATTCCATAAACGTATTCTTCTTCATAGGGTATCAACACCCACACCGTTGAGTGATTTTTCAAAGGATATTGATGAACTTACTTGAATTTATAGAGGAGAATGGGATGGTTTAGAATATAAAAAGATATTTCCTTTTCCCAATAGTTAATGTGTGTTCTATATAATTAGATCCAATCCATGCCAAGTATAACATTGAATTACAATAGAGTAAGGATTATAAAATTAACTGGAAGAATCTTCCCATAGAAGCTTACAA
This sequence comes from Viscum album, assembly GCA_963277665.1. Classification (NCBI taxonomy): domain Eukaryota; kingdom Viridiplantae; phylum Streptophyta; class Magnoliopsida; order Santalales; family Viscaceae; genus Viscum; species Viscum album. The sequence continues at coordinate 1,775,805,855 of OY728152.1, forward strand.
GAGAAGAGTCCAATATTTGGGTTGTGATGATTGCAAAACTAGTTGTTTTTCAAATATCTACACTTCAATGATTCATGGATTCGATTCAACCATTTTAGAAATATTTTATGATATAAAGGATTGCGTAGAACCAAAATCAATCAATTTTTATTTTCATTATTGATTGAATAGGAATTGTACCTTTTATGAAATTGTTTCCATGATCCAATTAAGTAGTTGTGATGCAATAAAATTTTCCTTTATTCTTTAGATTTTGTGGCTATTGAAGTTGAATACCCAAAAGGACATGTGGTTTAGTGCACTAGCTTTCATTTTTCCCTTACTCCCTATAGTTGAATAATTGAACTATGGGTTGTGTATTTGGAGGTTCCTTTCTTTACTCCATAATGTTGGATTACTTATTCATATCTCTCCAATATTTATGATATTTAAATACTTCTCTCCCACACATGAATCATTTTCCTATCCCTTTAAGGCAATTACCATTATGCTTCCTCCCACATTTTTTACACCTGGGTGGTTGGATCCTCCTTCCTCCTTAGTAATTTGACCCCCAGCTTGAAAATCCATTATTCTCTTCTTATCCCCATGTAAAAAGGTCTAATATCAAAAATCCATCTCTATATTTAGATCATATAAAACCACTTCTTCAAAACTCCCAAAGTCTCAAATTGCTAGATCCTTCTGAAGGTGTGGTTTTAAACATCTAAAGCATCTATCTATTTTGCTATCATTATTAATAGAAAAACCCAAGGTGCAACTTCAAATCCTTGTGAATTTTTCCTTATAATCATTAAAATATTCAAATTTATTTTAATTTATATCTATGAAATATCTCCCCATGTTTTTTCAAAGAGTTTGATGGAAATAATTGTTATAAAATATTTTTTTAAAGTCTTACCACCACATATCTTACATTTCATCCTTCAGCTTGGTTTTATTTATCAATACTCACCATTAATAAGCTTCTCAATCTAAAAAATAGACATCAAGAGTAAACTTATCCTTCTAATAATAGTGGATCATAGAAAATAACTTCTCCATTGAGTTAACCCACTATTCTGCGATAAGTGGATTGGAATATCCACTAAATGTTGGCAGTCATTACCACATAAAAGTCTCAATAGACATTTTAACCTTATTAGGTAAAGAAGGATGTTACACATGGTTTATGTTATTTTTCATAACTTGTGCTAACTAGGTAACCATTACCAAAAAGTTTTTAACTGCACCTCCCATGGAATTGGGGAATCCGTTCAGATAATCAGTTCATATCCCTTATATGGGTTTTTTTGGGCTAGTGTATCATAGTTCCCGAAATTTTTTAAAATATAAAAGTTTGAACAAAATTTAATCCAACAAAGAATAAATAAATATATTATTATTTTATGAAATTAAGATTAAAGTAATATATTATGGGATCCTTATGTTTATCCTTTTTCAAAAAATGAATATTCTTAGATGTTTACATACACTTAGAATTATCCTAGGGGGTGTCACAAAATTTTTTCTAACCCTAACTCCCAAATTAACTAAACTATCCTTTTATTTCAACTATAGTGCCCTATTTTTTAGTACATGAATATTAAATCATTTTTAAGATCAACATCATAATAGTTTTACATTCACGTATTGAAAGGTTTAGTGTATTTTGAAGATTAAGACCATACATCAATTATACATAATAAATGATAAAAATTATCAAAATCATTCTTCTTTATCCACTTAAAATATTTCACATTATTCTTAGTACATGTATTCACATGAGGATATACATAAAGAAATGGGTGAGATAAAATCCTAATAAGGGGAATAATATGAGACATGAACCAATATAACATGGGTGAGCATAATCATAATCATTATATCATAAGCATAGGATCAACATAATAATAATGAGGGAAATATTTTATAAATATATGGAATGTGGAAATGCATAAAAATGAAAAATCATGTCATAGTGGTCAAATACCTCACAGAGTTGTGAACAAAGCTAGAATCTTGTTCAAACATAACATATGTGCATAAATCATACCATCACCATTGTGAAAAAACATATCATAATGTTGATGCATAATACACATAATATCATTATATACATTACATTAACAAATACCTTGGAGGGATATATAATTTGTTTCCCACCAATTACAACATAATATTTACATAATCTTGCATTCTACATAGAACATATAACAATAATAGTCATAAAATAAACCATGTAAAGAAATGAGTTTCATAAGAATATAATCTAGAATAGATTCATGAGTAAAAATGGGGTTTATAAATGAATAAGGGAAAAAATAATTAGCATAGAAATCATCATTATTGAGTGAAGAAGAAACAACACAATAGGAGTAAAAGATGTGTTTTGGAAAGAAAATCCCTTTTTTGAAAAATATTTTTATTTAGATTATATATCAAGGAAGTACCATGTATATAAAAAAATGAAAAAATGAAAATAGTGAAATTATATTTAAGAATAATTATATGAATATCAATACTAAAATTTATTTGAAAGAGGGATAACCTAAAGATAGGGAGTTGGGTTCGAGAATCCCCTTACCTTAAATCCTTCTTCAGTTCATATCTTTTCCACCTCCTGAATAATAAATTTTTTTTCATTAAAACATTGATATATAAGTTAATTATTTTAATTTATAAAACATTTTTTCAATTATAATAATTTTATTACATTTATTAAATCCCTTGGTTAAAGGGCAGTCATTTTGATATCATTTTTTCCTTAAAAATTTCCCATTTTTCTTCGATTTTTTCTATTTTGTTCATGGTATTTCATACATTAGTAGAATTAATTATAGAATATTAAAAATAGTATTTATAAATTTATATATTATAAATATTTTTTTTATTACCATCCATTAGGTTGGTGATAATAAATAAGTTTAAAACGTTCTCATTTGCGATTAACCAAATGTTAACATGAATGTTGTCCAAATATAAAGAAACAGATGTATAAATTATAAATACATCAAAAATATAATTTTTACAGTAGTTTAAAATAATTAATATATTGTTAAATTTTTGAAATTAAATATTATAAAATTTTATTTTTAAATCAATTAAGAAAATAGAGATAAGAAGAATAAAATGAGGGAAGAGTTTGAAAAAAACATACCCTTTCCTTAGTGTGGCTTCTCTTGTACGACACCAGACATCATTAATTAATGGAGTTGGTTTACTCCCAAACATACCTAAGGTTTATAAAGTATTAATATATAGTAATTTAGAATAAGTATTTCTTTTTCAAGTGAGGGAGGAGTGGTTTTACAAGGATAGGTAGAAGGGTTATTTATACTTTAGGAAGGGGGTGTTTTTATATTAAAATGGTAAATAAAATATTATATCAAATTTAAAACTTGTAATAGTAATTTTTTGAAATATAAATCATATATAAATATAATAGAATGGTTTTAGTAATTTAAAACCCTTTATAATTATAATTCACTTAGTTTATTTAAAAATAATGTGGAAAAAATAAAAATTGTTATTTTAAGGGATCACTTTTGACGTTATGTTTTGGAAGATTATTTGTAGGTTTTGAAATTAATTTTATTGAATTTTAATTACACATTTATGAAATTAAATAAAAATTTTCAGAATATCATGTTCTATAAATTATTAGGTCATTATTACATCAGGAATGATGTAATTTAAGATACATCGATTACTTGAAAAATTATATTTTTACTATTTACCTAAAAATTAAAGTATTTAATAAAATTACCAAAACATCACCCATGTAAAATTTATATGGGATTATTTAAAAAATGATATTATTTTTATAAAAATAAATTTTTATCATAGTAATTTGAAATTTTAATATAAAAATTGTGATTTTTATTAAATACTTAAAATATAATTTATTAAAAATGTTCTTATATTTTTTTGAGATTTTTAAGAATGGTATTTATTTTTCAGAATTATAATATTTATATTTACTTATATTACTCATGAAAATATTATTTATACTAAATATTTTTATTTTGAGGTTAAATTACTATTCCAATTGTCAGGTTTTTATTCCTAATGGTTATGTTACTATTTCCAATGGTTAGGTTACTATTCTGATGGTCACATTACCATTCCAAAGGTCAAATTACCTTCTATAAATACCACTTTATTATTTTAATCAATATTTACTACAATTACTCCCAAGTTTATATATTTTTATTTTAATATGTTTATTTATTTACTAATATTTTTTTTTCATTTTTATAATGTTGGATGTGGGGGGATTATTCTAGCAGATTAGGGCGATCCATATTTTTTCAATTTTAGTTTTTCAATTTTAATTTTTTGGACTAATTATAATGTTGGAAACTTTAATTAGTTTTTATGTGACTAATTTAATGATCTTTATTAATTAATTAAAGTGTTTTTGGTCTATCTATGTACTCTATGTGTGTAATACTTATATAATATAATGTAACACACATTCATTATGAAACAATTACCATTTAAAAATCCAGGGTGAGTACATAATTGATGAATGAGTTAAATGATAACAATAAAAGGGATTAAATCCATTCAAAATGAATTAATATCCAATGGGAACAACCTGGGGAGGGAGATTAAAAACACATGCATCACATGCATGTAAAACTGAGTGTGGATACTGAAGTTGACTTCTATAATGACCACCAATGTAGAATGATGCCTGATTTCTTTATGCCTACAACAATATACCACCTAAACTAAAACATAATAATTATTAATTAAAAACATCACAAATCATTGTGAATCTATCCAAAAACTTTTGGATTTAGTTTCATCAAGATCTCTTCATTTGGGAAGAAACGCTATTTCCAAAACTTTACCTTTATCCAAGGTCCTAACCATATGGACCTATGACCTAAGAAACATTGAAAATAAATATGATATCACTATTTCATATATTTAAGTAAAGTGTGGTTCTAAAAAATCATAAATGATACTCAAGCTTCTTGGAGCTTTGTTGTGATCTCCATTAGACATACTCATATCTATATATGAACATGTTTACCATAATATGTATCATATACATCATATATATACCTATATAATCCATTTTTACATGACATAAAGTGACCAATAGACATGGAACATGTAAATATAGTATAGTATAACTCATTTTCTTAATTCAATGAAATTGAATTACAAGGTAGACAAATAAATTTCATTTCATTCATCTAACAGATGAGCACATTACATGTCCCTCATCTAAGTTGTTAAACAAATCACATGCGACTGAACCAAGAATGGCCATAAATTTACATAGTTTAATTCAATTAAGGTCTATATGAATTAAATTTTCATACAATTGGATAAATCCCATCTTGGTTTTACTTTAACCAATGAAATGATCAACAATATAACCAACCACCCCTGATTATCTAAGATCATATTTTGATATATAGAAATAGGTAATCAAAGTATAAAGGTTCTCATTATAGGTATATATCTAACCTCAGTTAATAAGTATTTATAATAATAATACACCCATAAGTATATCAATGGTTGTATGAAATTCCCTAAGATATAATTTTGTGAGTAAATCCAAGTAACAAGTATCCACTTATTACTTCATGAGTATATTATTCATTTATCTTATACAACCCTTTGTAATTCATATAAGAATATATTTAATACAACCTTTATATATCATTATATCCCATTATACTCCATGACGATCATTGTTTAGGGATAACTCAACATTTTATATTTTGAGGGGATTTATCATTCCACTATTCATGTTAAATATATTGAAGCACACATGAATTCATGATAAATTGAGATTTAATTTATTATTAATACGTGATAAATTTATATACATTACACCAATATCTCAAGTATCAAATACCTCTAGACCTAATATGACCCTCATGTTGTTGTTGTGCTAATGGATTTGTTTAATATCAACAATATTAACCTATATATCCACCCAGAAGATCCTTACATGAGCCCTATATATGATCTTCCATAAGGGATGGGATTTTCAAAGGATGTGTTTGGTCCTTTGGTGAGACTAGGGTTTCTTTTACTGAGATATGGATCCATTATTGTCACAGTAAATTTTGATCACTCCCTTAATACTAGGAACCACCTCATGTTTGGAGATGAACTTCTTTATCAAAAAAAATTCAGTCATAGAATCTACTACATTGATGTACTCTATCTAAATTATTGAGTCCAATAAGGTTGCTTATTTAAAACTCGTCCATGTAACTAGTCCTCCATTTTAGAAAAACATTAATCTGTATTGATATTTGAAATCTTATTTGTTAGATTAAAATATACCATTTGTATAATCTATTACACAATGCTCATTTTCTCCTCCATAGACCCAAAAAATATCCTTAGTCCTTCTCAAGTACAAAAATATATCCTTTACAAAAATCCAATGCCTTTCAATAGGATTATACTTGAATCTACTTGTAATTATTAGATCAAAGGTATCTTTAGGTTGAGTAAATTATATGGAATACATGAAAGATAATATGGTTGGTGCATAAAGTAATATATCCATCCTATATAACTCTTTATAAGGATCATTAATCTTCATAAGATCCATGTCATGTAATGTGTAATGTTCAAGGTTTTTGAGTGGGTTAAATTCTCCCAAATTTTTTAATTTTTTATGTTTTGTGGATGAGATAACCTTTATTTTGAGATTAAAAATCTAATTCTAGAAGTTTTAATGCTCTGATACATTTTTTCAAAACACGATTTAAGTCATGTCAAGTTCCTTGAGAGTTTGAATGGGGTTCAGATGCATTGGGCTCCAGAAAACCAATTTTGGAAAAATTATATTAAGGTGTATGTTAAGAGAACGGTCTATCTAACTTTGCAGCCCAAAATGTGAAGTATATTTTCAAAGAAGCATGATTTTTTTTAACCATGTGGTCCCTTTCAGTTAACCATGTGGGTGTCTACAACTCTTCATAATGGGTGTGCATGGTTGGTGCACTATCTGGCCAAACTGTGGGGCCAAATCGTGCAACCTATTTTAAAGGGGAGACCCTTTATATAGTGAGAACTTCATGGTTGGCCATAATTTTACAAACCATATGGTAACCATGTATATTTTTAAATAGTTTTATCTTACCGTTTTTCCCTTCTTCCTTTAAGAGTATTTTTTCCTCTTCCTTATCCTCACTCTCTTGTACAACAGTGGAGCTCTCCATTTTTCTTCCTCCTCTAGGTTCCTTTAGAAGTCTTCCATATGAGCTCTGATTTGAGATTCATCTATATAATTTCTAGTGTAGATTTAATTCCTTGAATACATTTGATTCATTCTCTTATTTATCTCACCATATAGAATTATAAATATGTGTGACCTCTTTTTCTTTATTTTTTGGGATTTTTTCTAAAATTCATATTTCTCTCATTTCAACTTGAGTTAACGGTCAATATGATATGAAAAATAACCTATGATTATAAGGCATGTGGTTCCTAGATATCTCCTTAATTTATTTGTGTTAAAGGTTTAGTTCTTATACACACACATTGGGTTGATTGGGTGATACCCTAAATAAATTAACAATTTTTTTTCTAATTGTTTAATTGAATGTATGAGATGCCGATGGGCATGATCTTGCTTTGTTATAAATGTACATAGCCAAGAAAGGGGATTTTTACAAATTGGGAAGGTTTGGATGGTAAAAGTATTTAAATTAATTAAATGTTATATGATTAAATTAGTTCAATGGGAGCATGACTGGCATGGCCCAAGTCTTAAGGTGATGTTGAACATCGATACTAAGGAAACACTATTTCTTAGGTTGGACTTGGACCGACATATATGACGTTATTATGGTCACCAAGTTGAGGAAACATGGTTTGTAAGGATTGAGGAAATGAGGTCATCAGGATGAGGGAATGGATTGAGTGACTTGAGATGGTGTTGACCATCAGGATTTGGGTCATGTGGTCGTAGGGGAACGAGGTTCTAGATGAAAAGGATTTAAAAATATTAGTGATTTTCACTCACTGTTTTTTACTAATGAACCGTTGGAGACATGTTAACATAGATAGGTCTCATTTGAGGTGGTGTTGACCACTAATTGTTGTTGTAATCCTCCATAGATATTATGGCTTATGGGATGGTGTTGACCATCAGTTGTGGAGGGGGTGATCACTGTAGGAAGCCACATTTGATGGAGATGGACAATAGAGAGATGTTGTAGAGAACATAAATTGGGGGATGAGGCTCACCAATACATTTGAGGCTAATGTGCCAGGATTATTGGAGGACTCATATTGTTGTGCCTTGGGACATCATGCTGTTGAGATGATGATGATGTATTATATATTAGAGGATGGACATCACCATTCCTCATGACATCAGGTTGTCGACGATGAATTTTTTTCATGAACCCTCTCTCCAAAGAAACCCATACTAGGATATAAATGAAGAAAGGGTGATAATGACCCCCGGGTCCCACCTCCAGTAGGTCTCAGATTGGAGGCTAGAACCAATGGTGTGCAAATATCACTATATAGGAGGCATTACACTTTATAAGAAACAAGATCGAGAGATAGAATGAATAAATTACCAAAACTCTAAGAAATTATATAAAATAGAAACCCAAACCATCACACATGAATGTATAAATATAAATAATACAAATAAAAGTCTCCAAAGTAAGTACTCAAAACAAAACTAGAGCAGTAACACAACAACTGTCCTAAGATTCGAGCTAGTAACATTAATCATTGTCGACATAATCTTCACAAAAACTAGAAAATAGTTTTATATACCTAGGGTGTGAATAAAACTATACTCAGTAGAAAAAAGAGTCACTCATGCACAAGTGGAAGGAGAATACTAATGCACCCATGATAAATCAATAGAACCAAATAGAACCTAACAGATAGAATAACCATAAACCCAACCTCACTAAGGCAATCTCACCAAATAACACAAGCCAATAAAAATAACATAATATAAAGAACATTGATCATAGGTTATGCCACACTACTTTCTCACTGATTATCCACTCTCACATCCTAACAGAAGATGTCCTAGGGATCCCAACTCTTTAGAATATACCACATCACATCCCACCCACACACACTTTGGTGTCCAAATACATCCCACCCGCACACACCTGGTCCTCACAACACATCCTTACCGCACAAACCTAGGCTTCACAATACATCACATCTCATACTGAAGACACATGGGACATCACATCACAACTCATCCTGAAGAAAACTGGGACATCACATCATAACTCATCTTGAAAAAACCTAGGACACCACATCAAAACTCATCCCAGAGACACCTGGGATACCACATAAAAACTCATCCTGAAGACAATTGGGATACCACATCTCATCACAACCTACCCAAATAATATTGGGCTATCATAACCTAGATGAGGGAATAGGGAAGGGTGGGTGGCCATCCATCCATCCTCCCACTGATATGTTGGGAAATACACCCCCGTGTGACAATTAGATTGTTCGGAAAATAGTTCTCATCATGGGTGGGGTGCATATAGAAATCACAAGAATATTCAATTTACATACACACACACACACACACACACATAGATATATATATATATATAGAGAGAGAGAGAGAGATAAAATCACAAAATACCAACCTATGGGTTTACAAACAAATCACTAACCAACCCATGACTTCCCCACTTTGCTACTACCTCTAAATGCATTTATCAGTATTTGTAACAGTCATTTCAGAATGTGAACAACACTAATAATCTAATGTGGCTTTAAACTATTAAATATTTAACACCCATTCATTTTATTATTTTTCATCAACCACATTTTATCACACAACCCATCATTTAACATTTCATTAACCACTTTCATATAATCAATGAAACAAACCCATTTCAATTCAAAATTGTTTAAACATTCATTTATTCCATCACTACTTAGAAATCTAGTATAAAGAAACCACACATCATAAGAAACATTTCATCCTTAACAACCTCACCTCAATGCGCTAAAAACAACCAAAGAAACCACATATTCCCTACACCCCATTGTAACCACACACCATCGTCCCACAAGCAAAACCATACATCAGAACACATCTAGATCACCTTATAGATTTACAAAGGGGGTTTCATCACATTCCACTTTATTTTAGGGGTGTTATAAAATAAACCAAAATCATGGGTAAACTATTTACTTATCCAAGTATAAGTAATTAAACAATTTCTATTCAGTATGATATCACTAAAATCACAACCAAACATAAAACACAAAAAACATATATAGTGAAAGAAAATCCCCCAACAACCATGATTTTTCATTGGGTATCAAGCTCGTACAATCCAAAATATCACAAATAGTATCAAATATGTAAAATAATGAGAATCATTCCCCATTTCCCCTTTAAAATCTAGTTCAACCAATTATTTATTTTAAATTAATCTAGAACAACCATAATCTATAGGTAAACAAAAGAAAACCCTTCCCGCATGATACAAAATAAAGAGAAATGAGGGAATACCTACCTCAAAGAAGTTTTTAAACTCTCTGGGAACCTTAGGGTGAAGAAGAACGCCTGCAAACCACAAATGCACCACAAGAAACCACAATCAACCAATCCCACACCAAAAGACCATCAAAATGAAACCTGACACACACCCCAAACCAGAAAAACATCATTGTAGTGAATCCTCAAGATAATAATGAAAGAAAATGGATGAGAACGAGAGGGGAACTCACCACAGATCAAATATGGAAGCCCACCGATTGATCCCCATCGAAAGGAATATCCAAAATCTTGAGGAAGGTGTCAACGGATCTTCCAGAATGAGAGGGGGAGGCACTGCTGTAGGGTTTTCAAAATAAAATGAGTGGAAAAAGCAATTAAAAATGTACAACATCAGAGAATTAAATGATGTGTAATCCCCTTTCATGTCATGTAATCCTAGTATTTTAGGTTCTGTTGAAAAACTCGTCAGATTTTAAATATTTAACCCCAAAATCACACATTGTGAATCAAGCCTAGACAATTCGTGAACCCAACTTTCACATCATGTAATACACTTAAAAAACATGTATTTTCTACATCAGTTCTGCTACACCTTTAGATTCCATCAAAAGCACCCAAAACCTCCCCCGAAAACCTGTGACACCCAGAGAATACAATGTAATGGATTGGGAGGGAAAAAAATTACACTAGATTCCTCTCAAATTATTCTCACCCTAAAAAATCTAAAACCAATCCCAGGAGAAAAGGGGTTCAAATAACCACCCTATGAGATACTTCTCAAGGATCTCAACATGCCTCAAACACTACTACTATCCAAACACATCAAACTAAGAACACTTCCACACAAACACAACTCAAACATCTCAACCTCTGCACAGATCAAACCAAAAAACACTAAAACCGATGAATCAAACCATCCCAAACACATTAATTAAGGAATTCCATCCTCCATGTCAAGATTCTATCTGCTCTTGGAGACACTGACTTTCCTACACAGATTTAATAGCATCGTAGTTTATGCATCTCAATTAGGAATCTGGTACTCCCCTTTTCATATGTCATGATTTTATCACACATCACACCAGAAACATCATAAATGAAGAAAAACTACTCATTTCATAAATTAAGGATCAATCGTTACATTATAAAGAAATACCGAAAAAAGAAAAACTTAAGACAACTCTAGGTACATGGCACAAACATGCGCCTCTCGCTCCCAAGTACTCTCCTCCAGGATACCATGCCTCCACAACACATGAACCAAAGGAATGGTAAGTCCATGTACTGACTTATCTTAATGATCCTGAATCTCTATTGGCCGTTACACAAATGTCGTGTCATCCTCAATATCCAAATCTCCCCAGTCAATGACATGAGATTCATCTTGAAGATACCAATGAAAATAAGAGACATGGAAGACATCATGGACATGGTCTAGTCAAGGTAGAAGTGACAACTAGTAAGATACCTCACCAACTTTCCCCAAAACCTCAAAGGGTCAAACAAACCTGGGGGAAATCTAACTCCCTCTTCCAAACCTCTACCGTCCACATTGAGGGGAAACATTCATGAAAACATGGTCCCCAACCTCAAACTCCAAGGTCCTCCTTCTACAATCAAAATAATACTTATTCTGATCCTGAACTACTCTCATCCTCTCATGAGTAAGCTAAAATTTCTTTTTCATTCTCTACACCACATTGGGACCATGAACGACTATCTCCCCAACCTCAGTCCAAGACAATGGAGAATGACATGATCTTTCATACAAATATTAAAATGGGGCCATGCCAATAGAAGAGTGATAGATATTATTATACGAAAACTCAAACAAGGGAATGTGTTGTTCCTAAGATCCACCAAATTCCGTAATGCATTATCCCAACATATACTCTAATTTATGGAGAGTCCATTCCATCTACCCATCTATTTGAGGGTGGAAGTAGTGTTGAGGAATAACTGATTTCCAAAAGCATGCTAAAATTTCCTCCAGACTCAAGAAGTAAAATGTGTGTCATGATCTAAAATAATGGACCTCATAACTCCATGAAACCGCACCAACCCATCCACTTACCTCTTAGCCAAATCATACACTGCGTCTGACTCCTTGATCGCTAAGAAGTGGGATGACTTCGTCAACCAATCTATGATCACCCAGATAGAATCACAAACTCCCTGAGCCCTAGGTAACCCTATGTTGAAATCCATTAATATTTCATTATATTTCCACTCAGGAACATCCAAGTGAAGAAACAAACCTCCTACAACATGATGCTAAACCTTCACTTACTAGAAAACTAGACACTGATCCACAAACTCTGCACTCCCCCTTTCATCTAGGGCCACAAAAACTATGTACTTAAGCCACAGTACATATTGAAACTGCTGGGTGTACTGCAAAAGGTGATCTATGAAACTTGAGAATAAATCCATCATGCATTGCTACCATAATTAACAACTTTCCATAAAACAACATTCAGTTCCGACCATCCTCTGAACATCCATCCGGAGCATCACCATGGACAATGTAATCGGGTAACACCTCTTCTTATGAGTCTCCCCTCTAAGACTCGTCCACCTAATGAATCATAGAAGAATGTAACATTGTCTAAAAAAATATCCTTTACCACCATCCACCCTTGCATCTAAGTGAAGGGCTTCTAACTCATCCATCACTCTCCAAGAATCTGCAGATTCCCAAACAACATCCTTCTATGGGTTTTTGCTCAAAGCACCGACCATGACATTCCCATTTTCTGAGGTGTAAGAAATTTTGAAATCATAGTCCTGAAGGAAATTCATCCAAATCTACTATTGAATATTCATTTCATACTGGTAAAAGATATACCTTAAAACCTTGAGATTCATGAAGACCACAAATCTCTCCCCAATGAGGTAATTCCGCCCCAACTTTAGTGAAAACACAACCGCTACTAGCTTTAGATCATGAGTGGAATAGTTATATTCATGGGGATGTAACTGACTAGAAACATAAGAGATACCCAGCCAATATTGCATCAACATGCATCCCAATATTATATGATAATCATCACAAAAATCCTCAAACATTACTCCTTCCTCCAGCAATTGAAGCACTAGATCACTAACAAAATTCCCATTTAAGTAACCGAATGCTACCCGAAACTGATCACTTCACACAAAATCTTGGTATTTCTTAGTCAAATCTATTAATGGGGATGAAAATACAGAGAAATTGGGTAAAAAACTATGATAGTATCCTATATGACCAAAGATATTGTGTACCTATGCCATGTTCTTGGGTGATGACAAAGAAAAAAAATGATCCAACCTTCGGCGAGTATATTTACACACCCTAATGAAACATGAAATGCCTGAGAAAATGAACCTATCAGGTATAGAACATACACTTGAAAAACATTCTATAGATTTAGTGGCAAAGAAGAACATGAAAGACACTTCTAAGATTCTCAGTGGGATCCTCCTCTAACTTTGATTAGATTAAGATATCATTGATGAATATGAAAACAAACTGATCCAAGATCTCACATAACATGGAGTTCATAAGTACCATGAACAAAAATGGTGCATTCATAACACAAGATGGCATAAATAATAACTCAAAGTTCCCATACCTTCAACTGAAGGCAATCTTCAGGAGATAGCCTTCATTCACCCTCAACTGATAATATCTAGAACGCATATCAATCTTAAAAAAATTACTAACCCCTTTCACCTAGTTGAAAAGATCTTATATCCTTAGAATTTGGTAGTGGTTCTTGATCATACCCTGATTCAACCTCCATTAGACTATGCACAACCTCAGACTACCATCCTTCTTTTTAGAGAACAACACTAGAGCACCCAACAGGGACAGATTGGTCTAGATAAAACCCTTCTACACCAGATCATCTAGCTGAATTCTCTACTACTACAACTCAGAAGGTTCCATCTGATAAGGATTCATCGAAATCAGAGAATCACCAAGAAACAAGTCTATCCCGAACTCAACATAATGTTGAAAGGGTGGTGTCACAACCACCTCAAAAAAAACATCCCAGAAATACCCAATGACCATAGGAACCTATATCATCTCACCATTCACTGATTCCACTGACAACTCAATCAATAAGGAAATAAGGGGATCCAAATGCAAACTACCCACTTAACAATTCCACTTGCCAAAAAAAACCACATGTTTTCCATCCACATCTAAAAACACAAATCTCCTTTAGAAGCAGTCGATAACTTCATGTATGGAATAAAAATAGTTGATGTCAAGGATGAAATCATATGGCATCATCTATAGCAAGAAAATTTACCCATGAGACTAATGCCAACCCATCATCCGTCTACACCCCTGGCACACATCATACAATATGGTCAAGCCTCCGACTATAATAGTCAACACTAGGGGTACAAGAATCATCTCTACATCTATTTCTAGATCATGGGATAGAGCAGGTGGAATAAAGGAGTGTGAAGCTTTTAAATATAACAAGGCACAAACATGGGTACTAAACAAAATGATCGTACCTCTGACGATATCTGGCCCCTATGGAACTGCTGCCTCCACTGTGTGAAACTGATAACACCCAACTCCTCTACCTCTCTGTTGGTGACCACCTCCACAACCACACTCAGGACGAGGTCCCTAAGCTCAATGGACATACTGAGGTATGTCTCTACCAAGTCTATCAACACTAGATGGACCATTATCTTGCTTCCCCTATTGCTAGAATGACTTCATTGGTAACTGCTGTTGAGGCTGATGCCGAACCTATTCGCCTCAGCCGAACTATGCTCGAGCAGCCATTGGAAACTAGTTCTAACGATGTCTATAAACTCCACAAAAAAACACATTGTCCCAAATCACATACAGAAGGAAAAGAGTCCATAAGGCCGAAAGGGAAGCCTCTGAGGTCGACTCCTTGGAGGTCAACACCTAAAAGTCCCTAGAACCCAAGGATTTCTACTGACAACTCTGATCCTTATGGGATCTTTTTGGTTCCCATATCATGGAAAACGCCCTCTTTTGTGAATTTTATCAATAACATATTTCTTTTTTTGAACCTTGAGGTATGTTGGAAACATAAAAGGTGTAACCACATACTGGATCGATGGATGGAGTGCCTCCTCAAGATGCCTCATTCGAGACTCTTCATCTGGAAAAATATCTGGGAAAAAATGAATATGGTCCTTGAACTTGATTCATATATCCTTCACTAACATACTCCCCTACTGAAGGGAGAGTATCTTCTACCTCTTCTCATCATTCATTGTTGGTGAAAGGAACTCTCCCCAAAACACTTTTTAGAAGTCGACCCATGAAACATACACCTCGTTTCACTCCCCATGATACCATGTTCACCAATAATGCATAACTACTCACATATGAATAACCTCTAGAGGGACCCAATACCCCATAGGTCCCCAGATCAAACTAAAAGAGATCTTTTGCTCCTCTAGCCTACTCTCTATCTCCACATATGAAACACTTCCCTCATACTTCCCCAAAGACTATAAATAGAAAGTGTGCAATTTCCTCTACCACTGATCATATTCCTCAACCAGATCAACCTTATGATGATCAACCAGGTCCGCTTACTAAAGCTCTACTTTCTGAGCCACACACGTCTAATGAATAGGAGCCACATATGAAAGGAACATCATGATTTTTGAAGACTGAGTAGCATGTAATTTCATTAAGTTTCATTTTAACTCATTTAATTCATTTTTACCCATTTCAATCTTCCCAAAACAATTCAATTCAAATTAGAACATAATTCATTATGATGCATGTAACTTTCCAAGGTCAATACCATGAAATCAGTTCCATCTCACTTGTTCGTTCAATAAGCTCAGAGTTTGTGCACTTGATCACAAGGGGGTGATCCCGAGTCCTATCCGGTGTACCTGGCCTATGTCACCCACCAAGTTCAACTATCACCATTTCCATACCAACCCATGAATTCCACATTGTGCATAACTCTAAACTCCATCCTATCTCTCAACCATCAACCTTTGATACCACTAAGTTAGGACCCCCTCCATCCAAAGATACCCCTCTTGGGATGTTAATGAAGAAAATGAGATAATTAATCCCGAGTCTCACATCTAGTAGGACCTGTGTGGGTGAATAGAACCAAGGGTGTACAAATCTCACAATTTGGGACGAATTAACCAATATAAGAAACAAGAACATATGATAGAATGAATCATCCAAAAACAACTCCAAGATATAATATAAAAATGGAAACAAAAAACCATCCCATATTATTTTATAAATATAATTGAATCAGATAAAAGTCTCCAAAGTAAGCACCCAAAACAAAACTAGAAAATAAACACAACAACTGTCATAAGATCTGAGATATTTGTAGGACCCCGGGACACCCTGAGAGGGGAGGGATGAATCAGGGTGGAAAATTTTTCTTCTTTTAGTTGTGGATCTTGTTCCCACGTTGGTAGTAACTACTTAAACCTGTATGATGGATATGATCAACAATTAAACATTCACATGTAGAGAGTTGACACAACTATTTTTACTTGGTTCACCACTAAGGGCTACGTCCAAGGAGCATACGCCGACAGGTTGTCGGTCGTACCTAAATCCACTATGCTTCACTAGCTGTAGATTACAAAGGTTCAGGTACAGTCACTCTGTCCCAGGTTCACTGCCTTTACAATTATTCAGAGATAGCTCATTGCGTCCCTTGGGTCACTCCCGTTGACTCCCCCTGGCTCACTGCCGTTGGTGAAGTCCCACTCAGTTTATAGACGTGAATGCTTCTTCAATAAATGTGCATTGATGTTCTTTGTCTCCTGTTCAGCATGAGACTTTTCTTGCATCAGGGTTCAAAGTTGATGCTCGTTATAGTTCAATCTTTCTTCTTTAGTGCAATGACTGAATGCACTAGATCCCCTTGTCTTCGTTTGCCTAAATCACAATCACTTATGTGATTTCTCAATAAATGATGTTCAGCTTACTCGGCATTCGTCAGAATCAATTCACCATGTATGCATGAGATCATGCATGTATCATTTAGATTTCTTCTTCAATCTCGCTTTTCACCGAAAGTATCAGTCAATCTTTAGCTCTTGTGCAGCTCCAGAAAGGCGGGCATGCTTCAACAATATTTGGATATCCTTTTCAAGCCCGGCGTGCAAGTCTCCATCTGGCGCGCAAGTCTTAGGCGCGCAAGTATAACCTGGCATGCAAGTGTCTCCAAAGCACCTGCGCGACTCTGCCTTCTTGAACTTCAAACCTACGCGAATCACTTCCTTCCTTGCCCAAATCACCTGGGGCACTCAACCATCAGTCGGCGCGCAACCTCTACTTGCGCGACCCAACTACCACTTGCACGGTTCAACCACCTGCGCAACAAGAGCTCGAACAATCACAAAGTCTTGAGCTCCATAGTAAATGAGGAGGGGTGGTCCAGTATTTATAGGCAAACTGGACCCCCTGCGCGGCGGCGTGCAAGTCTCGGCCCCTGCTAGGAACTTGCGCGATCAACATCCAAACATGCGCGAACATCTTGCCTTTGCCAAATTTGGATCTTCTGATCTCGAAAAACCATAGGCGCGCAAGTTATAATGCATTCAAGATGTCGGCGCGCAAGTGTCTTCCCAGCACATAATTCACCTGCGCGACCTCACCAAAACTTGCGCGACCCTTATCCCTTTGCCATATTTTGATGCTCTGATCTTCAAAAACATATGGCGTGCAAGTTTCCTATCCTCCAAGAGTATGGCGCGCAAGTACCTTTTCCAAAATCACTCTTCTTCATTTGTTGATTTTGAGGCCCTGAAATTTGGAAAACACTGGAAAACGACGCCACCTTGTATCTTCTCTTTTTGTACCACCTCCAGATCATCCATTCCTCTGTCGATGTTCTTGAATCAAACATAGATCGTTGAACACAACTCTTGAACTAAACATGTCACCATGGAATCTCCTTTGCCAACAAATTTGTATGTCATTTTTTTTCTTTTTCGACAAACACGATCACCTCAACAATACTTCTTCTTGGTGATCTGTATCCTTCAGCAACTCTTTTGCTTTTATCACAAACTCCACTATTGTGATATGTATTCTTTGAAGGAACACCATTAGTACCATCATCTTCTATGACAATGTGATGTGCATGGCCATTTAATAAGTCAACTCATTGGAACATTTCCTCCTTCATCAACTGTCATGATCAACTTCATGCAAACCATGTGATTCAATCCGTCAAGAGGTCTCTAGCATGGTTCTCACGCAATCATGAGTAATTGCATGGTCTTCATCCAAAAACACCATCCTGCTTTAATCATCCTTGGATGGATTACTCCTCACATTCTTCATTTTTGTAAACAATGTATCACCTTTGAAACATGTTTTTTTGAACTTACGATCAGCACAACAATCGTCTGAATCACTACTCCTCTACTTCATCTGAGTACTTCATGATCTCCTTCATTGTGAGCTTCCATTCCTCCATTTTATTGGAGTACTTCTTGATCTCTTTCATTTTGATATTCCATTGACAACTATTGACAACAAATACAAACCTATAAACAAAGTGGTTCCAACAATCTCCCCCTTTGTATTTTGTTGTCAATACCTTATACATATTCTGAAATGAATTTGTCAATGTCAAAATGAGAATCTTCTATTCAATCAACTTTTCTTTTCAAACGTTCATTTCACTTTCTCTCCCACTTATTGACAAGAAATACAAAGCACATGGTAGGGAGTGTATCAATCCACACATAAGCAATGTTTCATTAATCATTTCACTCTAAGTCTACTCGAGCAATGCTCGATGTAGAAAACAAGAGGATTTGATTAAGTCAACAAGGCTGTCCATTATCCACAGATCATGACACCAACATGAGATGATAACTCATGTATCTTGTCTTCAAGGGTTTACCACTTTAATTCCAGGTAGAAGAAGATAAACTATGATAGAGAATAATCAACCTGAAACTCCTACACTCACATCATCAAATAGATCAAAAACATTCAAGTTCAATCGGATGGATAAGTGACCTTGGGGCACTTCCATTCTCTTTATGTCACTGATCAATTCAGTTACTCCCCCTTTGTAGAATAATCTTTGAATTTTAATTGAAAAATATACTAAGGATGGAAACTTCTTCAGCTTGGCTATCAAGAGATGACAACATTCCCTACTTCTCAGGTTCTCCCCTTGAGAGCATGCTTCACCTTCAATTCCCTGCATTATTAGCACAAATACAATACAAAAATTATTACGGGAATAAGGTGGTTCCTTATTTCTTCATCAAGAAGACTTGCTTGGTTGAGGTTCTTTTCTCAACCAAGTTCCTCTGTTCACTCCAGTCTTCATGCCTGCACATTTGAACATATGTTCTGACATCTGTCGGTGTGGCATGGCTCTGTTCACATTCTCTTCTACTTTGTGTGGAGAATTGTTCTACTTAGCAGCCATCATGAATGATACATTCTTACTACTCTTAAGGACTGCTTCTTTCTCTGGTATTATGGTTAGGAAACCTTTTGCAATGTGAACATATTTATTGCATCTCTCACACATAACTTCTTTGACACGTGTGTTTCTCTTTGTTTGCAATCTCTCCTGCACTGTGTCTTCATCATGTGAAAGTTTTCCTTTTCCTTTGTCACCAGCCTTGGCCTTCTCATCTTAAAGTTTCCTTATTATTTTCAAATCTTCTGGCCAGATGACCAATATGTCATTTGGAACTTTTTCAGCTGGTTTAGGTCTTCCACATAAGTTCATCCGAGATTCATCCCACTTAGTGTTTCTTTTGGATAAATGACCCTTCAATTTCATGGATCTAAAATCTTGGGTCTTCTCAGCTTCCCTACTTGAGATCTTCTTGGGGAAATGTGTGTTCACAACATTCTTCTGATTTCTCCCCAAGGTAGTTACTTCATTGTTTGACGGTATCAGAGGTATTCTTTTCTTTTCAACAGTGAAAGCATGTTGACATGGACATGTGCCTGCATTGTGACCGCTGCCGTTGCATACATCACAGATGTTATCAAGAATTCCAAATCTGTTTGCAGTAAACAGATGCTTCTGGACCTACTGATGTTGCTTCTTTTTCTCTGGATTCCTTTTCTTTGATATAGGCATTCTCTGTGCTTTTCCATGTAAGGGATTATAAAGACAATCCAGTGCACAGTTCCCAAATCTGTTGCAGCACCAACATTGACCCAAAAATATTTTCTTTTTTGTGTCTTCTGTATTAAGTTGTTGGGCCATCTGCTTAATCTTTTGTGCTCTAGTTGAGGAACCCACTTCCTCCTTTTTCTTCCCATCCACCCTAGCCATGGTGGTAGGTTTCTTCTTCTCACCTTTCCTTATCCATACTTGTTTAGAACTTTTCTTCCCACCTGCACTGATTGTAGGAGTGTATTTAGAAATATGAGTACATGATGGTTTGGATGGTACCTCCACTTTCTCAATTTCTTGTGATAGATCAAAGAGTGAAGTCATGATCTTATTATCACATGTTGGAGGTCTTTTGACAATAGAATCCTCCAGTGAGCATTGAGTACTAGAAGCAACTGATTCTTGATGTGGATAATCAAGAGTTGTCATAATCTTCTTATCACATGTTGGAGGCAATTTAGCTTTAGACTCCTCCAACGAACATTGAGTGAAAGAATCATTCATTTCATTATTTTATGAAGTCTCAATATTTGTGTTCTCAATCTTGGCCAACTAAGCTTCCAATTTTTGACCCACAATATTGAGGATGATCTTCTGATCTTCAATCGTGATCATATTCTCTTCACAAGTCTTCTTCAACCTTTCAACCTCATCTTCATGCATCTTAAATTTGTTTTGTAACAAAGATTCAAGTTACCTGAATTTAATGGAAGTTTCTTCCAAACAAAAATTCTTGACTTCATTGCTCTTCTTCAGCTCATCTTCAAGTGCATGGATCCTTTCTTTTAGAGTCTTATTGACTGTCTCGTTTTCTTCAAAGACTTTAACCTATTTGGTGAGCTTCATACTTTCCAGAACTTTTCTTTCCAGCCCCTTTTCCATATTGTCTGATTCCCTTTCAAGTCGCATGATCTCAACCTGCATAGAATGAAATAGGCTAAAAATAATAGCAGCCCTTTATTCAGGAATATCATGCAGATATGTTTTGAGTTTTTCCTGAAAGCTTGAATAGGGGGTGTCATCCTTTCCTCTGGAATAATCCTGAGCCACCTGCTCGATACTTTCCAAGCCTGATGTTTCTTCATTATTGGAATGACATGGAGAAAAAGACACTGTATATTCTTTGGATATGAGGGACTTATTCAACTGCTTCTTCTCTTTCTTTTTCCTGTTCGTCATGGTCTTGATAGATGTAGAATTCTGCTCAAAAATGACTGCGTCATTATCAAGACTGCTCTTCATTGTTGACTTTAGGAAAGAAACTCAAATCCTCTTCTCTATAGAATTACTGGATAATATCCAACATACGTTAACCTTTCGCTCTGATACCACTTGTAGGACCCCGGGACACCCTCAGAGGGGAGGGGTGAATCAGGGTGGAAATTTTTTCTTCTTTTAGTTGTGGATCTTGTTCCCACGTTGGTAGGAACTACTTAAAACTGTATGATGGATATGATCAGAAATTAAACATTCACATGTAGAGATATGACACAACTTTTTTTACTTGGTTCACCACTAAGGGCTACGTCCAAGGATCATACGCCTACATGTTTTCGGTCGTACCTAAATCCACTATGCTTCACTAGCTATAGATTACAAAGGTTTGGGTACATTCACTCTGTCCCAGGATCACTGCCTTTACAATTGTTCAGGGATAGCTCACTGCGTCCCTCGGGTCACTCCCATTGACTCCCCCTGGCTCATTGCCGTTGGTGAAGTCCCACTCAGTTTATAGACGTGAAGTTCTATTCAATAAATGTGCATTGATGTTCTTTGTCTCCTGTTCAGCATGAGACTTTGCTTGCATCAGGGTTCAGAGTTGATGCTCTTTATAGTTCAATATTTCTTCTTTAGTGCAACGACTTAATGCACTAGATCCCCTTGTCTTCATTTTCCTGAATCACAATCACTTATGTGATTGCTCAATAAATGATGTTCAGCTTACTCGGCATTCGTCAGAATCAATTCACCATGTATGCATGAGATCATGCATGTATCATTTAGATTTATTCTTCAATCTATCTTTGCACCGAAAGTATCAGGAAATCTTTAGCTCTTGTGCAACTCCAGAAAGGTGGGCGTGCTTCAACAATATTTGGCTCTCCCTTTCAAGCCCGGCGCGCAAGTCTCCATCTGGCGCACAAGTCTTAGGTGCGCAAGTATAACCTGGCGCGCAAGTGTCTCCAAAGCACCTGCGTGACTCTGCCTTCTTGAACTTCAAACCTTCGCGACTCACTTCCTTCCTTGCCCAAATCACCTGGGGAACTCAACCATCAGTCGACGCGTAACCTCTACTTGCGCGACCCAACTACCACTTGAGTGGTTCAACCACCTGAGCGATGAGAGCTTGAACAATCTCAAAGTCTTGAGCTCCATAGGAAATGAGGAGGGGTGGACCAGTATTTATAGGCAAACTGGACCCCCTGCGAGGCGGCGCGCAAGTCTCGGCCCCTGCTAGGAACTTGCGCGATCAACATCCAAACATGCACGAACATCTTGCCTTTTCCAAATTTGGATCTTCTGATCTCGAAAAACCATAGGCGCACAAGTTATAATGCATTCAAGATGTCGGTGCGCAAGTCTCTTCCCGACACATAATTCACCTGCACGACCTCACCAAAACTTGCACGACCCTTATCCCTTTTCCATATTTTGATGCTCTGATCTTCAAAAACATATGGCGCGCAAGTTTCCTATCCTCCAAGAGTATGGCGCGCAAGTCCCTTTTCCAAAATCACTCTTCTTCATTTGTTGATTTTGAGGCCTTGAAATTTTGCAAACACTGGAAAACGGCGCCACCTTGTATCTGCTCTTTTTGTACCGCCTCCAGATCATCCATTCCTCTGTCGATGTTCTTGAATCAAACATAGATCATTGACCACAACTCTTGAACTCGACATGTCACCATGGAATCTCCTTTGTCAACAAATTTTTATGTCATTTGTTTGCTTTGTTGACAAACACGATCACCTCAACAACACTTCTTCTTGGTGATCTGTATCCTTCAGCAACTCTTTTGCTTTTATCACAAACTCCACTATTGTGATATGTATTCTTTGAAGGAACACCTTTAGTACCATCATCTTCTATGACAATGTGATGTGCATGGCCATTTCATAAGTCAAGTCATTGGCACATTGCCTCCTTCATCAACCGTCATGATCAACTTCATGCAAACCATGTGATTCAATCCGTCAAGAGGTCTCTAGCATGGTTCTCACGCAATCATGAGTAATTGCATGGTCTTCATCCAAAAACACCATCCTGCTTTAATCATCCTTGGATGGATTACTCCTCACATTCTTCATTGTTGTAAACAATGTATAACCTTTGACACATGTTTTTTTGAACTTACGATCAGCACAACAATCGTCTGAATCACTACTCCTCTACTTCATCGGAGTACTTCATGATCTCCTTCATTGTGAGCTTCCATTCCTCCATTTTATTGGAGTACTTCTTAATCTCTTTCATTTTGATATTCCATTGACAACTATTGAAAACAAATACAAACCTATAAACAAAGTGGTTCCAACAATAGTAACTTCCATTATGGTTCACATAATCCACCTATATTCCTAAAATTTTTTTTATATATTTATAGAGAGAATACATGTTTACTAAGTAGGAAAACCAAAGTCTCTCATGCAAAAGTGGAAGGAGAATTCTAGTGCACCCGTGAGAAAATGATAGAACCAAACATCACCTAATAGTAGACGAACCATAACCCCAACCAAACCATCACACAATAACCAAATAATGAAAATCATGTAATATAACATAATAAAATTAAATCAATGATAGGGTACCCCGCACCACTTTCCCATTGATTAGCTGATCTCACACCCAAATGGTAGACGTCCTAACACTCCCAACTCTTCTGAATATACCACATCACATCCCGTCTGCACACACCTGGGCCTCACAATACATCCCTCAAACATACACATGAGCTTCACAACACATCACATCTTATCTTGAAGACACCTGGAATACCACATCAAAACTCCACCCAAAGAAACCTAGGATATTAAAACATAACTCATCCCGAATACATCCAGGACACCGAATTACAACTCATCCCAAAGAAACTTGGGATACCACATCACAACTCACACCGAAGACACCTGGGATACCACATCTCACCACGTTTATCTAGAATAATCTTGTTCCATCATCGCTTGGAAGAGGGAGTAGGGAAGAGCGTGTGGCCAACCATCTATCCTCCCACCAGGGTGTTGGGAAAGACACCCCCCATGTGATGATGTGGGTGTTCGACACATAGTTCTCAATGTGAGTGGGATGCATATAGAAATCACAAGAATATACAGTGTATGCATATATATATAGATAAAATCAATCTAGCCTAACCTATGGGTTTACAAATAAATCACTAACCAACCAATGGATTCCGCATTTTTTTTCTACCTCTAAATTCATTTATTATTATATGAAATAGTCATTTTAGAAGGTGAAGAGCCTTGATAATCTAATATGACTCCAAATTTTCTCTACATTTAGCACCCATTAACTTTATTATTTTTCATCAACCACATTTTATCATACAACCCATCATGAAATATTTAATTAACCACTTTCATTTCATTAAATAAACTAACCCATGCCATTTAAAACATTTTTAAACATTAATTTATTCCATCATTACTCGGGCATCTAGCAGAAAGCAACCACATATCCAAGGCAACCTTTCATCTCCAACAGCCCCACCTCACCTCCGTAAAACATGAAAAAACAAATCACATATCTCCCCACACCACATTGCAACCACACACCTCTGTCCCACAAGAACGATCATGCACCACAACACATCAATTTTACTTTAAAGAGTTACAAAGGGGCTTTAATCACATTATAATTTATTTTAGGGGTGTTATCACATAAACAAAAAATACAGGGCAACCATTTCATTAGAAAAATTGAAGTAATTAAACAATTTCCATTTAGGGTTATATCACAAAAATAACAACCAAAACAGAAAAAACAACACATATATACAGTGCAAGAAAATCCCCCAACAACCATGATTTTTAGTGGGGAATCAAGACCGTACAATCCAAAATATCAAAAATAATATTAAATCTATAAAAGCATGAAAATAAAATTCCATTCCCCCCTTCAAATTAATTTTAACCAATTATTTATCTTTAATTAATCTATCAAAGCCACAATACATAGTTAAATAAAAGAAAACTCCTACATCACGATACACAATAAAGTGAAATAATGGAATTCCTACCTCAAAGAAGCTTCTTTAACTCACTGTGAACTGTGGGGAGAAGAAGAACATCTGCAAACCACAATTTCACCATAATAAAGTATAATAAACCTTTAACAAACAAAAATACCATCAAAATGAAACCCAAAACACACCACAAACCAAAAAAACATTTCCACAGTGAATAATAAGGTGAATAATTGAAGAAAACATATGATAATGAGAGGATAAATTACCATGGATCGAAGAAGGAAGATGAAGGATCGATCCTCATCGAAAGGAATCTCCAAAAAATTAAGGAAGGTGTCACTTGATCATCCAAAATGAGAGATGGAGGCACTACCGTAGGGTTTGATAAATAACCTGAGTGGATGAAACCTTTAAAACTGTGCAACATTGGGGAATTACATGACGTGTAATCCCATTTCATGTTATTCAATCCTTAGATTTCATGTTCCACCAAAAAATGCATCGTCTTTTTAATATTTAACAGGAAAATTTAGATGATGTTAACAAGTCTTAGACAATTCATGAACCCAATCTTCACGTCATGTAATACACTTACACAACATTTATTTCTTGTAGTAGTTCTGCTACACCTCCAACTTCCACAAAAACCTCCTAAAACCTCCACCAAACAACTCCAACACCTAAAGAAGACAAAGTAACTAACCAAGAGGGAACATTCCATTACACTATTTTATTGGAGGCCCAAGGTACTTAGTATTTTTTTATTAGAATACAGATAAGATTATTGTACATTCTCAATATGTGATATAGATGGTATCAGATGACATGAGGTTCTAGGTGACATGTTTATGGGTTGAACCCGAGGGTTCACCTGGTATGATATTCTTTAGGGGATTCCTGGGAATTAATCCATTGATATTAACCACTACAAATATATATTTTAAAAAATGTATTTTATTCAAAATATGTATTTTGGGGAACATGTTCAGATATATTCATACATTGGATGATGAAGGTAAACACGTCCTTGTGGATGTTGAGAATAAGGGAAACAAATCAATTATTAAACATGTGTATGTTGAATTTTTATTTACATTTTCATACAATGTATAATTATAGATTTAAGACAATAACATATTGGTGGTGGTATGTTGAGTTCATACTCACACCTTACATAGGCCCCTGAGGACGCATGTAGAATTTATATTATTGAGATTAGGTATGACATTAAGCTCAGGATATGGACCTTAGTGAGTATTGATGATGGATTCAGTTTTTGAATTTAACAGAATATGCCTCATGTGCCTCTACATTCCCATAGATTTTTAACCGTTATGGAAGTCTTGACATCCTCATAGGTTCCTGTGATGATTAAGCATCCTCAAGGCATAAACCCAAAGCCCTATATACCACTGGATAAAGGAGGTTCACCATGTATGAGAGTGTCCCATTGTGGCTGTGTGGATCAAGATCCTTGGATTACCACTCCCATTTCAAAACCAATGTTTTTTGGTGAATATTGGGAACTTATTTGTTGAATTTCATTGCTTGGATGTTTTCACCCTACACTTTGAATATGTAGCATCAGCCCAGATTTGCATAGCCTTGGACCACTTCTCCTTGCCTCTGTCCCAAATGGTTCTCTGAGTTGATGACTACATGGAATGGCTGTAATATATCTCTTACTCAATGATTCCTTACTTCTTCTCAAGCTATTAAATCCACAGACTTTCACTGTTCAATTGCAGTAAAAGTTCCTATGTCTGATCTGCAAAGAATCAGTGGGATAATAATTTCAGATGTAATTCTTCTCACTTGGGATTCAATCCAGATCGAGAAACCATGCATGTGCCTCCATTTGACAATGTGGTGTCCGATTATTCCATGATTCTAGCTATACTAACTCCCCCACTCTCTTCAACCCTGCTTCAACAACCATGACTCATCCCTACCTCCCCATGCATGGCCCTCATCCCTCTCTTCCCACTGCCTCCTCCTCCCCCCTTGGAATCCAACTCTCCAATCTCCTCAAAATGTGTGATCAAGGAGTATAAAGGGAAGGATGTTCTCTAAGCTGGTCCTCATGTGGACTCCCTACCATGGGACCCTAGCTCCTAGGCTTCCCTATTTCCTTTATCCAACAGTTACAGTGCATTAGTGAATGTACCAGTTATCCCCCTCCCCCTCCTTCAACCCTATCCAAGAAATTTGTCTAGTTTAGGGGCCAACTCTTAGTGGAAGAGTTTCTCCCCCTACTTCACCTTCATCATATTCATATGAGGTACATACAATATCTCAAAATAGATGTTTCTATTATTATTCTAGTGCATGATACAAGGGGCTTCTCTCATGTAGGGAAAGTTACAGGAAGCCCCTCTTCCAATGATCTCGATCATCGTATGGAACACCCATGTACTAGGAGACCAGGTCAAAATAGACATATTCTCCAACAAAGCATCCAATCACAGCATTTCAATAATAGTCATACTAGATCCAAAATAATTCTCCTCTTGGATGAGGGAGTTCACCAGAAAAATAGGCATGCATCATTTTATGCATAGAGAACTGGTGAACTAGCACATACAGATCTTTTGGAAATATCATGTTTCAATGGATAAGTTGGAAGCTTCAGACTAGCATGTCTCAGTCAAAGTGGTCGAGAGGGTGATGATGCATGTTTCTTCTCATTCTTTTATTCCAAATGTGATGCAAGGAAACATAAACTCTTATGGAATGATCTAAAATATTTCATTCCCAGGGATGCGTCTAGGGTGGTGGGATGTGATTTAGACTATAATATGGATACCTTAGAGAAAAAAGGTTGGGTTTTCTCCTCTCATATAGATTGCCTTTAATTCTCATCCTTCACAACCCAGTAAGGGTTTTTGGACCTGGGTTTATCAGGTGATAGATTAACTTAGTGTAATAACTATAGAGTCTATAAGATAACATGGTGTATATTGAACCACTTCTTTGAAAATATCTAGGCCATATCCTCTTTCTCCAACCTAGAGGTCACTCATTTGATTCATTTTCTTTTAGAACACTCCCTGCTTATCATCCATCTTAAGTCTGGTCATATATAAGGGGGACACGTCTTCTTCTCTACCCAATGGAAACATCATAAAATCTTCCTTGAAATGGTTTATGAATCTTGGAAGAAACCAATTTAAAGATGTTTCTGGATTAGATTTCACAATAATATGTGCCTCTTAAAAATACCTCACAGTTTGGGCCAACTCTCTTCCCTCTGCCCACTCTAATATGGACATAATCCAAAGATAAAGTGAACAAGAAAAAATGATACTGGAAGAGGACTGAGATAATGACTAGTTCATCTCTATATACATCAATAAATAACATCTCAATGAAATTCATATAGGTAAGTAAAGATACCTTCTTGAAATATCTTGTGCCAATTGGATCAAATAAGGAGACCAGAATACTTGTTTCATCCATGCTTATTTGAAAAAAAATGACATGATATGACACCAAAAACATGTATGAAGGATAAAAAATTTACTAGGGATCTTTATGTGATTATAGGTTTGATTAATTCTCATTTTAATTCTTTATTATGTGATCCAAAACCTTTCATGATGAAAAATTTCTTAGTTGTTCAAGAGGAAATCTTTAGTTCGATCTCATGCATGATTACCTCCCCTACCAACGACCTCTTTGAGAGATATCCAAAAGAGGAGGAAATATGGGCCTCAATCAAATCTCTCAAACAGGATAGCATTCTATTTCTAGACGAGTTCCTGTGGTCCTTTTATACTAGCTCCTTGGCTATTATTATACAATACCATATTGAAGTAATCCAGGATTTCTTCCATGGTGGTCCTCTCCCCATGTTGTTTGAATCACCTCTTTCATTCTCATCTTTAAGGAAAAAGACCCTTCCTCAATCTCCCAATTTATACCCATTATCCTATTTAAAATTTCTTAACAGGTATTTGCAACCATCATCAATAATAGTATCTCTCATTTCATACACTATTGGGTATCTGAGGAACAACATGCTTTCATACAAGGCTGATCATTTTAGGGAGACATGGCCATAGATAATAATATTTTTTAAGGAATTAACCAGAAGGTGGTGGGATAAAACATAGATATTAATATAAAAATGGATAATTCATATGATCTCCTTGAGTGGAACTTCATCATTCAGGTTATGAGATTCCTAGGTTTCTCATAATGTGCTATCGACCTCATCATCTGATGATATAGTTCACCTTGGTACAAAATTATATTCTTGGGAAGGAAATGTGGCTTCTTGAAACTGAGTAGGGGACTAAGAAAAGGTGACCCCTATCTCTCATCGTCTTACTCATGGAATATGAATACCTTACAAAACATTTTTTCTCTAATATTCATCATGAAAAAATCAATCCCTACCTCTGCGGATCTCACTTCCCTAGGGTGTCACATCTCTTCTTTGCGGACAACATGATATTCTTTATCAATGACTGAAAAAATCAAATCAGATGCTCTAAGGATACCATGTAAACCTATAAAAAATGGAGTAGTAAATTCATGATAAAAAAAGACAAGTGTTCTTACCAATATCATGTTTAGATATAAGGATGAGTAACATTGAATTAATGTCGGGTATCTATAAGAAGGCATTCCCTACGGAGTATTTCGGTGCACCTATTGCTTTAGAAAGAATTTAAATTAGGTAAATTGATGTCTTGATTAGTAATATCACAAAAATAATCAGAATTTGGAAAACATATCCTCTCTTTTGGTAGCAGAATCACCCTCATTAACTCAGTACTGACCTATATTTTCCATTTATTCCATTTTCACTCAAATCAAAACATGATTTCTGATAAGTGAATATTCTATAAACAACGGTAGGTTTTATTCGATCTATTAATTAGGGTTTCACCATTTTAGTGGTATGTTTTGTGTATTTCATCATGCTGGTTTACCATGAATTTGAAAAACAACATAAAAAATAATTGGTTTATTCCTTTATATTATCCTACATCCCTTTATAGACCATGAACTGGACCTTGATAAATTTAAATTGGAACCTTTTCCACCCTTTAGGATGGTCTTATTTTTGTATTGTTTTTTATATCAAAGATGCATTTAAGGAGTTTCCTTGAATTGATAATAGGTTATGGGTCTGACCATATTAATTAAAAATAAAATGGAATGTTTGTAATGGAAAGTAATGGATAATTTTATTGATTCTTCCATGGAACTACATGCATTAAAATAGAATATATAGTTACGTTTTTCCTAACTAAACAAATGGGAATTCTAGTAAGAGATCCTTGGATTCCAATTGATACATGATTCTAAATAAATGGGAATGTTGAGATGATATTGTTGGATTATAATTGATATATATATATATATATATGATGTTAAATGAATGGGAATGAAAAGATGATATCCTTGGATTCCAACTGGCATATGATGCAACATAAGTAGGAATGTATGGATGAGATCATTAGATTCTATTTGATACATGAGTTAGGAATGCTTGGATGGGATTCGTGGATTCCACATGACACCAGATGATTGGGTATGGTGGGATGATAAAATATATTGTAAATGATATATGATATTTTTAATTTTATGATGAGAAAAAGGATTCCATGTGGTGGTGATGGTTAACATGATCATCGAGACATGATTAGAGAAATATGACTCTGGATGATGTAGGTAGGTTTGAAAGGACTGTAATTATCAAACCCGTGGATCGAGGTTGTTTTATTATATTTATTTAATTTATTTATCTAACATTTTTATGACATACATATGAATGAAATACTTTGGATCAAACTGGATATTATTTTAGAAACCATTGGTGGTTGGCTACTAAGTCATACTTACACCATGTATGGGAAACAAATTGGTACACATGAAGACATTATGAATGCATGATTTGATAATGGAAATAGTCCTATGGAAGATACTTCATCTATGATGAGAAGGAGCATGGAGATAGGGAGCAAGCTAGTTCTTGGAAATCATAGGTGTTTTAGTAGTTTTATCCCTTTTGATATTTGGTTATTTTGGGACTTGTATATATGGACCTAACATGCATGAATATTCAATGGGCATAAACCACATTTTATTATAGCATGAATTATTATTTTTATCTGCTGCACACTTTATGCCATTCTCTGTTGAATTATATCTAGAAAGATGTTATCTCCTTTATCTTCTTTCATGTTTTACACTCAGATTTTGGGGGCATAATCTCTACAGTGTAACTTCATGGTCTGCTAGTTGGTATCCTTGTCCATATAAGTAATTATTCTTGAGATCATGTTGAACACCATCCTAGAGCACTTGTTTAGTGGCTTCTGAGGTGGGATGTTACAAAGTGGTATATGAGATTTTTCATTACCTTATGGTTTGAGGATGGTAGACATGAGAATAGAATATGTTAGGGCTTGTTAATTATCTTGTTCTTGATAGTGGTTAACCCACTTATGGGAAAAAATCAATGTCTCTTATAGATGGGATTTATGTTCTTGTATTTTACTTTTACAATTCACTAATTTATACCTCGAGTAGTACACATTCCTATGATAGTATTGGTTTATCAAGTTTTCACTCTTGGAAAGGTATGGTAAGAGATGTATGTTTATGAATCATTCAATATCATAAGGATTCATGGTATTAACATTCTTTCTTCACATTATCTATATTATAACTAGGGATGTCCATTTAATGTGCTGACATTGATTTATATGGGTTTTTCATATAAATTAACGATGTCATTATATTTAGACAAACCATTAAATGGGAAAACATTTTAATTTGAGTAATTAAACTTTTTAAATAATTCATGGTGATAGTTAAATTGGGTTCCAATCACAAATTATAAAGTGTCTTCCTTTGTAACTTATGATCAAAACTCTATATAACTATGCCTTTGGTGGAAAACCTTTGAAACCATTAAAGTAAAATTAAAATTAGAAAAATAATAAAATTGGTAAATGAAATGAAACCTACTCCTTATGAATAGACCATAATGTTGGTAGATAGGGATAGGGTAAGTGTCGGGTTAATTTTCTTTTTCATGGTGTGTGGAATTAAAGGGTATTTTACATATCACTGCTTTCCATATATTGAAATACCTACAACTATTATAATGTGTTAAACTAAGATATATATTTTTGGAATTTTAGTGGGATTCCTCAATATTATCCACCGATTGAGAACCATAAGGATATGGATGAGCATTCCCTCAAGGGTTCTAGGAAAAGTACTCTTATAAGACTAGGTGTAGAGGCCGAAAATTGGATTCGAAAAATTATACTATGAGTAGTACATGTGATGTAGATAGAGTATTCTCACACTATTCATTCTATATTAGAGAAAAATAGGGAGTTATTTCTCTAGTATTTTATAGTGTTTATGGGAAAGGGTTTCTCCTGGGAAGATGGCTTTAGGACCGTGTCCATTTAGACTATATTTGAGAACCTTGAGATCCCTTGGGATATGATAATGAAGTCAGAATTTCAAATTATGTGAGGATTAGAGAGATGATGGTAGGAAATCTCAGTCAGAGATGAATAGTATATGGTTATGTCCTATAAGGACTTTGATACCTTCTTCTTAAACCATTTATTCATAGAGACCATGAGGGATGATAGGGCCCAAGAGTTATTATGCCTAAAGTAGAGAAGCAAGTATTTTAGAGAGTATGATAACCACTTTATATACTTACAATTCTTCACCCCTATGATAACAGAGGATTAGGTAACTTGAGAGAGGAAGTTCAAGGATGGGTTGATATATGATATCCATGTGTAGGTGAGTGTATTTGGGCTTACCACCCTTTCTACAGTAGTGAAATAGGTTCATATCTACAAGAGGAACCCGAGTGAGGGAAATAGTCTAGAGAAGAAACCATATATAGGGAAAAATAATGAGTTGTTTGGCAGTTGAAATCACTATTACGAGGGTATTCACTAGTTCAATAATGGGTAGGTTAGACAGGGTGTAGTTCCCCATGGTTTCACTTTAGTGGTATGTGAGGACACATTTATCCTTAATGTGGCCACACACCCATGAAGTGTCGATTGTATAGAAATATGGGTTACCATTAAAGGTTCTTCATTAATATTCACCAATTACTAAATGATAGAGGATTTAGACCATTGTAGGGTCTAAGATTAAGTTCCACTATGCCATTAAAGGTGGGTAGTTGGAGTTCTTCAAGCGGTTCAAGGTGAGGTGGAGCCTATGGAGCATCGGGTCAAGAGACGCAGTGATTACATGGAAATTATGGGTTGGAAAATCAGACTGGATCTTATTGTTTTGGTTTGGGATAGTTAGATGTAGTGCAACCTACTCTAATGGATTAGGATGTCATGCCGTCTATAGTCTGAGTTATAATATTTGTAGCTTCCACTCTTTCTTGTGCTTTGTTTTATATATGGGGCTCTCACTCCTTTATATAATATTAGCTTATAGAAATCCTATATTTTTCTATGGAGTACTTGTTTTGAGTTATGTCCATCAACACTCCATTGGGAGCACGTTAAAAGGGTATCCTTTTTTTCAGGAGTGTGCCTTGGAAATCCAGGCATACCATTTCCTATGGGATCTATTAATTTTAAATATGATAGTATTTTTAATGATTCATGGTATATAATGGATGGTTCCATATCAATATTTTATTGAAATCTATTGAATGGGGTAGAATTCATGTATCCTGATGGTCATTAGAATATAAATGTTTGAGAATGGTACATAAATGAAAGTCATATGAGATTGGATTTCCATAAGTTTCTCAAGGTGACTGATCATGTCACCAATATGGTGTTTGATAAAGGGAGGATTCAGTAGAATGTCTTCCTTCCTATTTTGGATTAGTTCCAGGATTTTTTTGAGGATTCTAGTGGACTACCACCTGATAGGGTAATCAAGTTAACTATTGATTTCATGCTGGATGTGGAGCATGTTTCTATTCCACTTTATAAGATATATTTGGATGATATGCAAGAACACAAGGTCTAAATAGGGGATTGGAATCTATGAGGTTTAACAAGTTGAGTAACTCCCCTTAGGGATCTCTAGTATTTTTTTCCAAAAGGATGATGGTTCTCTTCGTAATGTATTTATTATAGGAAATTGAATCGAATAATGGTAAATAAATGATACATGCTTCCAAGGACTAATGAATTGTTTGATAGGCTAAGAGGATCCCAAGAGTATTATGAGGTTGATCTAATGTTTTGATATCAACAGGTCTAGGTGAGACCCTCAAACATACCTCATACAATTTCTAGAATTATATATGGTTCATATGAATACCTGGTTATGTAGTTCATCCTAATGAACCCACCATCCATTTTTGTAGCCTTAATGAATCAGATCCTTCACCTGTATCTATATTTTTTCTTGGTTTTCATCATTAATGATATGATTATATAAACCAAGTCAAGTGAGTAACAAACTTAGTATTTTATGGTGGTGCTAGGAATTTTTAGGGTGCATCATATTTTTTACAACCTCTCAAAGTGTTGATTCTTGATTGACTAGGTTCACTTTTTGGGGAATATTATCTTCGGAGATAGTATATCTATTTTCCTAGAATAGGGAATAACATTTGTATATTGGGAGAAAGAAAAGAACCTGTTTAATAGATGTAGATCCCTAGGCTTGGTAGGATACTACAAAATATTTATTTAGGACTTCACCCATATAGAAGTTACTTTAAAAAACATGACTTGTGAGGAGGAAAATTATATATGGTCTAACTCATGAAAGGATTAATTAAAAGTTTTAAAGAATAGGCTAACGATGACACCAATCCTGAGCCTACCTGATTCTGATTGAAATTGTACAATATATTATAATTCGTTAGTAATTGGGATTTTAGGAGTAATGATTTAGGGTGGTTGTGTTGTGTTTTATGAGTCCCAATAGTTAAGGCCACATGAATGAAACTATCTAACACATGAATTTGATTTAGTATTAGCTGTTCATGCAATGAGATTATGAAGACATTACTTTCTATGTTAGAGTTTTAGAGTTTATATGAACCATAAAATCCTGAAATATATTTTCTTATAGTGGTATTTGAAACTTTTTAAATGGAGGTGGGTTGAATATTTCTAATATATTGAATTTGAGTAGGACCATACCCCTAGAAATGAAAAAATAGTTGATTATGATTTATGTAGGAAGACATAGACTTAGGTTTTCTTGGATTCTAGCTATGAGTGGTGGTTCATGGCTCTCTTCGTTGAGATTTTATATGGGGTGAATGGGTACTATGGAAAATTATCCCTCACATTCTTATATATAGTTCCTTAACTTCTGAATTAGATTAAGCGGAAAAAATTATGTGATTCAAATTTCTTGGATTTGAGGGATATCATTTAATGTGGGGAGAATCCACCCAAATGGTTCTTCAATGAGGATGAGATCATTCACATTCACAAGAATTTCTTGTTTTTTATGGATATAAAAAATATATAATGAGGGATTCTCATGATTCTTAGAGGAAATTGCACTCTAGGATGACCAAAATCTATCTATATCTATGATAATAGTATTAGTGGATAGGAATTAGGAAGAAGATAATGAGTTTCATCACTAGGTGCTCCACATGTTAGTAGGTGAAGGATAAACAATAATGTCCCACTGGTCTCCTGTAGTCATTTCCCAGCACCATGTAGAAGTGGGAAGATGTTAAAATGGATTTCATGACTTGTCTTATGAGTGTGCAGTTATATATTGATTCACCAATGTCAATTATTTATCATATATTTGGGATAAATTATAGGTTGATGATATCAGTAACTTTATATCTATGAGGTTGTGTGGGTTCATGGTGTTCCTTATACGATAATATCATATATAGATTCCCATTTCAAATCTCACTTTTGGAAGATATTAGAGAAATCACTAGGTATATTGGTGCTTCTGATCACTTCTTATAATCCCCAAATCGATAGGTAGACAAAGCATAAAATATATATCCTAGAGGGAATGTTGAGATCATGTTTAATTGATTTTATTGGCTCTTGGGTTATGAAATTTTCCTTTGTAGATTTTTCTTATAATATTAGATACTAGGAGACCATTTATACAGATCCGTATAAGGATTTATGTAGAATATTTTGTTGTTTACCCCTGTGCTAAATACTGACATGTGAGGTAGAAATGGTTGGAACAAGCCTCATATGATAGATGAGAGAGTGTGTTTAGTATATTTATAAGTAAATGAAGATGAATTAGAAAAGAAATAAATATTATGGGGATCAACATTGATGAACTCTTGAGTTCAAGGTAGGAGAATGGGTGTTCTTTCACGTGTCTCCTAGATTAGTATGTCATCGCCTATGGAGTTAGGAAAAACTAAAACTCATATACTTGGGGTTATTCAAAGTTGTTGAAAGGGTCATCCCAATGGCTTACTAACTAACCCTTCTAAATAAATTTAGTTCCATGCATGATTTGTTTAATGTATCTTAGATATGATGAAACATTAATAATCCACATCATTCTCTTCATATTGATGATATCAATCTCAAGGATGATGTATCCTTTGAGGAGAATCTGATTTATATAGAGGATCATAGTGCGAAAAATATTCATGGAAATTATATTCCTCTAGTTTATGTATTGTGGACAAAAGATCCTATTCAAGAATAAACATGGGAGTAAGAATTTAACATGTGGGCTCAATGTAAGCAACTTTTCACTAATGAGACTGAAGGTGTGTGATGTTGCAGCTCGAGGATGAGTTTTCTTATAGTGACAAGATTGTAAGACCCCACCCCTTTGTAAGTTATGTAATACATTTAATTTTATGGAAATTCCATTAATTTTACCTTAGTTTAATGTTCAAGGGAGTGTGGTAGATCTTTTGAGTGTCATGGGGGTTTGGATCTTAAAGTTTCATGTTTTTGGGGAAGTAGACTAGGGTGAATAGTTAGCCCATAATTTGCAGTAACCATTTACCCAAACCACGTGGGTTGTAAAAGGGGAGTATGTCTTGGTAAACCATGTGATGGGGGCCAAGAAAACATGAAAAAAGAATATAGTTTAATGTAGATTCATTTTTCATAGTTTGTCTAAATGTGCGCTTAACCATGTATGGTGTGGATATTCTGAAAAGTTCTATTAACATGATTGGTGCACAGTTTGGCCAACTGTGTGACCAAACCGCATGATCCAGTAAAAAGGTAAAATTTACCAGAATCCCCTTATTATCCTAACCCTTATTTTATCTAATTTGTAACACTTTAAATAAATTTTAGAGCTATTTGAATCACTCACATCCTTCTCTTTAAATCTTGATAGATATCATTGGTTTCTCCTATGATTTGAGCTCGGTTTAAGGTTATTAAACTCCCAGGGGGAGATTGTTGGGACCACTTTGTGTTTGAAGATTGTATTTGTTGTCAACAGTTTTCAATGCTGGTCAAAGTGAAGAAGGATATGAATAAGAACTCCAAAGTTAATGGAGATCGGCTGAAGTGAGGTTTCCTGGAGAATTGTTATGGAATCATAGCATTGTATGTCATACTTGAGAAATTCTCTAATAAGATCAATTCAGATGATTGTTGAACTAATCCTAAGTTCAAAGAACTTTTGTCAAAGGTGAAACATTGTTTACAACAATGAAGAGTGGTGAAGTATCATCTATCTAAGGATGGTTGAAGAATAATGAAAATTTGAAAAAGACAATGCAATGATTCCTGATTGCGTGTGAACCATGCCAGAGCTTACTTGAAGAATAGAATCATATGATTTTCAGAATGATGTTTATGAAGAAGAGAAAATGTGGAAGGGCTTGACATTCTGAGGTATCCCGGCATTTCACATTGTATCCAAACCAGACGATGCTTTGCTGATATGTATTTATCAAATATCATAAGTCGGCAGATCTTGTGATGAAATCCTTATGATGGAAAGGGGGAGAAATGATGATGCCAATAATTTATAGTTTTGATTGGAAGGAATGATGTTTTGGGAAGATGGGATGTTTCAGTACTTCCCATTGCAACTCTGACGATGCTAGATATGGTCTTTCAAAAGATAAATATCACGATAGTGGAACTCGTGATAAAAGCAGAAGAATGGTTATGGGAAGCAGTGAAGAGATAAAATGACAAAGCAATTGAAAATCTGGGGGCGGCAGAAAAGCACAGTTTAAGGTGGCGCCATTTTCCAGTGTTTGACAAATTTTAGGGCCTGAAAATTGGGAGATGAAGAAATGTGCTTGGAAATGGATGTTGCGCGCAAGATTGAAGATGGTTTATATTTTCACGTGAAAGGAATTATTCAAGGTCAGAACATTGAAAAATGAAAAAGGCATGGATTGCGCAGAAACCTTGGCGAGTTTCGCGAAAAAATAAAGCGGTGCGCGAAATATTAGTGGGATGCGCGAAATATCAGCGGGATGCGCAAAATATCAACGAGATGCGTGAAAAAGAAAATTGTGTGCATAATATCAGTGGTCTGCGCAAAAAATGAAGGTTGCATAAAATATTGGCGTGGTGCGTGAAATAGAGGAATGCTGTTTTCACGCAAAAGGTGTTTTGAGATCAGAAGCTCGAAAATTGGCAAAGGCATGAAATGCGCGAAAGATTGGAGCAGTGTGCGAAATATGATGTCGCAGGAAAGATTAGGTTTGCACGCAATATGGAACGTGGTGTGGAATTTTGCACGCAATTGGTGCATTGTGATTAGAAATTCAAAAAATGACAAAGGTAAGAGGTGCACGAAAAATTGGATATGTTTGCGCTAGGTGCGCGGAACATTAGACTTGTGCACGGGAAAATTAGTTGTGCACAAAATTTTGGTGTAATGTTTTACGTGCAAGAGTGTATTCATGATTAGAATGATGAAAAATGGAAAATTCATGAGGTGCGCGAAAAATCCAGGAAGGTGCGCGTAATCTGAAGAAGTGAGAGACAGTTTTACGCGCAGGAAGGGGTTTTACGCGCAAGGTCAAAAATGCCTATAAATATGAGGTGAACCCATCTCATTAGAAGATACTTGACACATAGACAAATCTCGAGCTCTGACGCATAGAAAAATTGAAGTATAGAGTATTGCGCGAAAAGAAGAAGTGTTGCGCGAAAGAGAAAGCGTTGCGAAAAAAAGGGAAGTTCTGCGCGAAAAAGAAGGGTTGCACGAAAAGGGTTTTTCGCGCCAAAAGGTGTTTTTACGCACAAGGCTTGAATTTTACGCACAAGCCACCTAAAAGGTTGCGCGAAAAATTTGAGGGTACCATGGGCCTTCGATAGGTGCATAGCTCTCTCGAAGCAGTTTTGCGATGAAGAAAGAACTGTGAACCATTCGGTTTCACAAAGAGAAGTTGAACCGCATTGACACGACAGGGGTTTATCACCCTCGTTTTACATTGCGAAGTAAAGAAGAACTAGTCATGCAATCAAACTCACATCTTCACAAACGAAGAAGGTAGTATACTGACACACTTACATGTTGGTATTGAGAACTGAAGAAAGAGATTAAGACACTGCAGTGCCATTCCATATTATACTGTGTCAAAGAAAAGGAAGAGAAGAAGAAGAATAACAGAGTATTCCCAATTGAATGCTGACAATTTTTCAGGGCAGTTAAATTCAGATGATGCTTTGTGAGAGGATCCTCAATGATTGAATAATCACATTGGTGTATGTGATTCTTTCTAAGGAAAGAAAAAGTTTTAGTGCAGTTGGTTGTTACACTAAGAAGAAGAAAGAAGAAGTCTAGTGCAGTTAGTGTTGCATTAGAGAAGAAGAGAAAGAAAGAAGGAAGAATTGCTTGCCTACTGCTCTTCAAGTAATCAAGTGAAGATCACTAAAGAAGACCACGAGCAAAACCTACCTAATTAAGAAGGAAGAAGACTATCTCCATAGGCAGTATAAATAACCAGCTAGAAGCTGCAAGTTGGACTAGGCCATCACCAGTCCAGGGAAGAGGATTGTTTCCCACCCCCCTCCAAAGTGCAGGGACTCACACTGGCAAGAGGATTGTTTTCCTAGCCACTCCACTGTAATTGAATATCACATCATAGTGGAGAATCCATGCATTGGTCATATCCATGCATGGAAAGGACATATCTACTCTTATTGAGTGGTGAACCTTGTAAAAATATCGCGTGCATATTTTTACTGCTTTCTATTATTGCATGTGATAGGGAAAAGAGAATAAGAGAATCAAGATCCTAACAAGTCAAGAGGTACAAGGATAAAAGTTAGAATTGGTTTAAAAATTCCCCAACATTGATTCACCCCCCTCTCAGTGTTAGGTATATCCCAAACTGGTCCTCTCACATTTAAGAGTCTTCCTTATTCATTTTTACTTTAAATACACTTTTGGTTATGTTTTTTAAATCTATTATGATCTATTTTTAGTGTTTTTTATTGTTTCTCCATTTTTTATATTTTTGATTGAATCAAAGCCCAATTTTTGATGAGTGAAACCTATTTAACCAAAGGTAGGTTATATTCAACCTACACTTTATGGTTTCTCCCTTTTTAGTACGTTTTTTTATTTTATCATGTAATTTTACCTTGAATTTGAACTACAACATAAAAATTTATTTCATTATTCCCTAAGACGACCCTCGAACCCTTTATATATGATGAATTCTCTCATGATAAATTTAAATTGTGACCTTGTTCACCCTATTAATTGATCTTGGTTGTTTATTGGTTTTTTTATATGAAAGAGGAATCCAAGGGGTGTCTAGAAATTGATAATAGTTTATGGGTGCAACCTTATTAACTAAAAATCAAATAGAATGTTTGTAATTTAATGTAAAGGGTAATTTTCTAGAAAGTGGCCATGGTACTACATGAATTAAAATGGAATACATGGTTATTCTTGGACTAAGTAAATGAATGGGATTACTAGGATGAGAAACTTAGATTTTAATTGATACTTGATTCTAAATAAATGGGAATGTTGGGATGAGATACTTGGATTCCAATCAATATATATATATATAT
Organism: Viscum album; assembly: GCA_963277665.1. Classification (NCBI taxonomy): domain Eukaryota; kingdom Viridiplantae; phylum Streptophyta; class Magnoliopsida; order Santalales; family Viscaceae; genus Viscum; species Viscum album. Next base: position 1,775,847,648 of record OY728152.1, read on the forward strand.
ATGATGATAAATGAATGGGAATGTCATATGTGATCCTTAGATTACAACTGATATACGATGCTACATAAGTGAGAATATTAGGATGAAATCCTTGGATTTAATTTAGTACCTGAGTTAAGAATTTTAGGATGAGTTCTATGGATGCCACATGTCACTAGATGATTGGGTAGGATGAGATGAGAAAATTTATTATACATGATATATGATATTTGGAATACTGGGATGAGCACATAGATTCTTTGTGTTAGTGATGATTTTCATGATCATTGAGATTTTATTAGTGATATCCAACACTAGTTAAAGTAGGTAGGTTTAATCTAGGTGTCATCATGGAACCGATGTATTGAGGTTGTTTTATTTTATTTATTTAATTTCTTTATCTACATTTTTAAATAATATACAACTACAAGAAGTATATTTTCATAATATAGATATGCTTTTATACACCATTAGTGGTGGCCTAAAAATTAATACTCACACCCTTCTTAGGTCACTGGTCAGTACCCAATTTGACTTCATGGATATATGATTGGATAATGGCAAGAATCCTATGTAAATTTCTTTATCTTGGCTGGTATTGAGTTTCGATATGGGGATTGAGCTAGTACTCCAACCTCTTAGGTATTTTGGAAGTTTTTTCTTTTTTAATATTTTGGTTAATTTAGGACTTTTATATATGTACATGATGTCACATAAATTACATATTTTGAAGTTAAATTTCATTTATTTTCCTTTAATTCTTTGTTTTGGATGGTTTCCAAAGGTTTTATGGAGAAATAGATGAGTTTTAATGAATTGGGCCAAACCGTGAGCCCAATTCCAGATTTAAAAATAAATATTGTTTCCTTTATAACTTTTTAATTTTTTAATGTTTTTCCCTCATTCCAATTCCCAAATGGTCTCCTCTTACCTATTAACACCAAAATATAAATTTATAGCCTTTATAAATCCATAATCTTGGTGGATATGGGTTTTTATTTAAGATATTGTGCCTGCCCGAAGTCCCATTTCCTAAATTAAAAATATTTTTTAATTGTTTTATATATCCTTCAATATTTGCGTTTTTTTTGTTATTCCACCTCCCCATAGACCCTAAGAAAACCATGCACGCTCCCATTTCCTTTCCCCCCTCCTTGGAGCTCTTTGAAATCGCTAATTAGGGATGATCTTCATAGGGTGTCTCAAATCGGCCAGAATTGAAGAGGTAACTTCATCCCTTATTAACTCTCTCAATTCTTACTATTTTCCCTCCATTCCAGTTCCTAAATTACCTCCTAAATCGTTTTCGAACAATACCTTAATTTTGGAAGTTTTAAATTTCAGAAACTATTGTTTTTGGAGTGATTAATTCAGGATACTTCAAGTAGGTGAGTCTATTTCATTCCTCTTTCAAATTGCTTAGGGTTGTTCCCTAATTCTTGAATTATAAAAATTCCAGAAGTTAGGGTTCGTGACTGGGTTCTAAATTACTGTATTTTGGGTGAAATATTGAGGTTTTAGGTTTCTTTTAACTTCCTTGAGGTGCGGCGGTCGTGCAGTTGATGTTTCGCCCCAATATTTGAGGGTTTCGACACATTCGGTAGGTGATTCCATGTGTAACCATTTTGTGATGAGTTAGATTGCTTTGTTTATTAATTAAGTATATTTATAATCTGTTTTTTTGTGGTTTGAAAACTGTTTTTGATGGATTTGGTTAAACAATTAATTTTTAGTTGCATTTTAGCTTGAAATTGGGTACTTTTCATGTGTGACTATTGGGGTAATGTTTGGGTTTAGTTTATAACATATGAAAATGATTTATTAGTTTTTAAAGGGGCTGAAAATTATAGTTTGTTAATTAATTATTTTCATGTTGGCCTTGAAAAGAGGTTTTTTAATGAGTTTAAGGTGTAAAACCGTGTTGTACTTCTTGAAGGTGATTTATGAAAACGTGTGTTTTTCATGTGTATATTTGTGGTATTATTTGATGTATTTGTATAACACTTGGGGGTGGTTTAATAATTGTTTTAGGTCTGAATGTTCTGTTTTTTATTGGTATTGTTATGATTTGGGTTTTTAATAAGTGTTTTGAAATGGGTTTAGTGTGCAAACAATGGTTATACCTCTTGGGTTTGTTTTATAAAAATTGCAAATGTTTTTTTTGGTTAAAAAAAGTTGGGAAAGGGTGTATATGTACTGTTTGGGTGATTTTGTTCACCTAATGTGGGTTTTTGAATGGTAAATTGGTGATTTGATATGTAAAAAAAATTTAGAATGTTTTATAAATTGCCGAAATGTTTTACTAAATTGTGTTTTGTGTGTGAAACATGGGTGTGGGATGTTTCGTGTGAGTTTATTGATAAAATGAATTGTGAAGGTGAGAAGGGTATTATGTGACATGTGTGTGGGCTGTTATGTGATATGAATATATTATAATGGTTTTATAAAATTGTTTAAAGTATTTGTGGAAGTGTTAAAGAAATGGGAAAATTGTTGTAGGCAATTTTGGTGTAAGTTGGATTTCAAAATGCATTTGAATAAAAAGTGGGATTTGTGACTTGTGTGATGTACAAGGGGATGTTTTGTTAATGTGTTATGTGGAAGTGATATTTTCATGTGAAAACTATATTTCTTTGATTGTTGAACTTGTTTGAGCACAATGGGAAAACACGGGTATCTAGGTGGGTGGACGTGTACTAGTATGCTAGTGAATCCGTGGGGTTTGGCCTCAGTTTCACTTAGCAAGATTGACGCTTACAACTATAACTAAATTATGATGATGATGATTGGGGACCACTAGGTTATGGGTATGATCCCTACTAGTGGCTCGTGCACGAGAACAAATATTTTTTTTGTGGTTATTCTCACCGAGATACGAGGTACCTGAGACCCACAACTAGCTAGTGCCTAGGGGTTATTTCCTCTTACTTGTGCTCATTAGATCCTTTGTAATTACCGTAGGTATACGGTATTGTTGGATGGAAAATTCAGTATCTTTGTTATTTATTTTAAAATTGTTGGTCCTTTAAAATTAGACCACATGAAAACTGTTTTCATTTATTATTGCATCCTTTAGAAAATTGTAACAAGCATTTCTTATTTACAAAACTTGCAATGATTTTTGTCATGAAATGTTTATCACATGGAATCTCTTAGTGGTGGTATCCTAATGGGCTTTTTCTCCCACCCTACTTACACCTTTGGGTGTAAGTAGACTTGCTTATTTTATGTCACAGGTTTAGGTACATGTTTTATGCCTTTCGTTCGAGTTTTTAGCGGTCCATCGCGATGCAGTGTCATGGAAATGGCTTGAGGGTGGTGCCTCTTTCCATGTGGAGGTTATTGGTCTGTCTTTTATTGGGTTTTTACCTTTGTAATGGTGTTCAAAAATTGTTTAAAATTGTGTAATTCTTCTCTGAATTTTAGTAAAAGAAGTTTTGGTTTGAAAAATCCAGATTTTATTTCTTGGATTCATTTGTTGTTTTAAGTATAAAAACTCGGGTAAATCGTTCCCAATTTTCATTTTTTGATGCCCGGGAACTTGTGACAGCCCATGGGGATTGGGAACGCCCTTCGGGACTTGCCACAAGTTGGGTCAGGTGCCGGTTTTGGTGGCGACCAGATTCGGTTCGTGACAAAATGGTATCAGAGGAGGTTCGCTCTATTTGAGTCATGTTATTTGGGAAATAGTCAGGATAGTCTAGAGTTAAAATTTTCAGGACATAAAATTACGATTATGGGTAGTGTTCTTGATCACCACACCTCATGTCGGGATTCAAGTCGCCAAGGGAAGTTGTGATTTATCTATGTCTTTTGGTTTTCTTGGTCTGATGATGATTAGAGGAAATGAAAAGAGAGTTGGGTTAATGGTCTCAGTGAGCTCGCAGGGTCTGGCAAGCCATGTGGAGCTGGGGATATTCCCTAGAACACTCTCTATGATGGTGAAGTGAATGGAATATGGCTTCCAACCATATGTCCAAGTCACCCACTAAAACTAGTTTCCTCTTACATTGTTTTGTGCTTTAGTTTTGAAATCATGGAACTTTGGTTTTAAAGTGACTTGGTTTTAGGAAGCGTAATGTTTTTGTGAAATGATTTTCAAATAAAGAGGGAATTGTTTGATTTATTAAATGGTGGAACTGAATTTTTCGAATTATTTTGAAATGGAAAATAGTGTGCTTACACCACTTTTGAAATCAGGAACCATATTGAAGTTGGTTTTCAAAAGTGTTTCCAATATAGTTTTCTAAACAATTAAAGGGTGTTTTAATGGGATGATATGTTTTCAAATTGATATGAATAACTTGAAATTGAGTTCTTTTCTAAATAGTTGTGTCCTTATGAATAGTTTTGTAATATGTGAATTGAGATTTTGATCTCATTTTTAGACGTTTTGAGAAAAATGATGGGTTGGTTGACCGTTTTTTTTGAAAAGTGGAAAGAATTTTCATTTTAACCATTGGAATTTACATGAGAGACCACATGCATTGGGTTATATGGGATGGTGGATGGTTGATGGAATTACTGGATGAGTGTTGAGATGAATATGAGGAGGGTTCCTAGTGTGGCACAGAAACATGCATGTGTGAGGACCATGGGGTACGATTGGTGGATACGCTAACTGCTAAACCATTGGTTTTCAAAGAAATGTTTTTAAAGAAAAACATGATGTCTTGATCAATTGTTTGGGATGGTGTATATTATGTGTTTTTGGAAAATTTTGATGTTGTGGGATGTTTTGAGTCCAAGAACCCCTCCTATTCGAACTGTGTTTTGGGTTTGTGTTTGGTCGGTAAGCTGGGTAGAAGGTCCAGTTAGTAGTCTCCTATGATATATGTTTTGGGACACCTTTAAGGTGGTTCCATTAATGAGTTTGGATCTGTTTTGTGGCATGTTTTTACCAATGGACCAGCTTGGTTGGGTCCTTGGGTTCTCTCGTTGGATAAGGTATGCCCCCATTAAGGTTTAGTGCACAACTAAAGTGTGACCAGGATATTTTTTTTGCCATTGGAAAATCCTCTAGTTGATCAATGTAAGGAATATTTTCTTGAGCTTTGTATAATGAGTCTACACCATTTACTTTATTGGTTTTTTTGGATCCTCTTGTTTCAGAAGAGTTCTCATGGATAGTTGAAAGAGAACTTAGTTTCTTAAGCTACATGATTCATCGAAGGTGAAAGTTGTCTAGGGTTGTCAGTATGGATAGTGTTTAACAGGGCCTCTAAGTCATTCGCACTCTCTTCGAAGAAGGGGTTTATGTTAAACCACCAGTGTGGTAAATCTGGCCACGAGAGGCTCTTATGGCCACTTTCTGGAATGTTGTGATGTTTGGGGGTGTTGTGTAAGGCCCCCTCCTTGTATTATTTCTATCATCCGCTTTGGTCATGTTCGGTGATGTGATGTGATGTCGCGTGCTTGTTTGATTGTAAAGGTGAAGTTGTACAGTATTTTGTGAGTCTATTTTTTTTTTCAGAAGTGTTTCTCCTTTTGGGAGATCTCAACATCCTCAATTTTAGTGGAAGGTGTTTATATGTGTCCTTTACTTCTATTGTTTCTCACCCGAAAAAAACAAGGTGTGATGTTTGTGCATCTTATAATCCCTTGTTTTAGTGAAATATCGAGTTAGGGTAAAGTGAGTTATGGAGTGTGTTATGTCCTGGTGAACCCATCGGGGATTGCGGTGTAGTTGTTGTTTGCAAAGAAAGAAGAATTATCATTCATGTGGTTTCCATATCCTAACTGCGATGCCGAAGATGCTTCAATATTTTGAGCTACAGCCATAGGTCCCGAAGAGAAGCTGGCGCATAGTCAGGGGAAACCCCAGTGTCATTTAAACCCTTGTGCAAAGTCCTATCCTCAATATGAAAGATAAGAAGAGTTTAAACCTATGGTGTCATCATATTTCTTCTACTGTTCATGTTCGGTGGAAATAGGTGGAGGGCCTTGTACCCATGTCATCGCCCAATGTTATTCCCTCCCCCTTTGGTTTCCATTGAGTCATTAGAGAAAGGTATAAAGTTTGGCTAGACAGGTTGACCACACGGTTTGCACTTGGTTAGTAGTGACCGTGCCCAAACAAAAAACCATGTAGATAGAATAATCTCCACTGTTATTTCATGGTTTCCCAATCCGTACAGACTAACCATGTGGCCGTCCCAACACTTTATATTTTGGGGTCTTTCTGTACCGGCCCATGCTGGTCGATTAAGATTGTTGGTTCTTATGGTGGGGAGCCTATTTTTTTCCCCGTACCAATAACTTAGACTTATCCATGGTCAAGTATTGGTGGTAGTTAGTCTCATTCGGATCTATAAATCTACCTAAATCTTCCTTGGTTAACCATTGAGATTGGAGAGTGCCCAATGGTTTAGTTATAACAAGGTATGTGTAACCATGTTCGATGTTGTTGTTCATTTGAGTGAATTGCTTGAGTCTTGTTCGGATAGTGTTTGAGGAGTTTTCCTTTGGGATAAATCCTGAATGTGATTGATTGTTTCAGGAAAGTGGTGTATGATTTTGTTGTGAAGTATTCCTTCCTTAATTGATCAATGGAGGTGTTTTGGCCTTTGGGGGCAAAACCTGGAAAGGGAGTACATCTTGGTTTATCAGTTCGGTTTGGATTTTGTATCTGGCCTTTCTGTAGATTTCCGGGGAAGGAAAGTTTTCATGGTGGGGAGAATTGTCACATACATGACTTATTTTGAAGTTAAATTTCATTTATTTTCCTTTCATTATTTGTTTTGGATGGTTTTCAAAGGTTTTATGGAGAAATAGATGAGTTTTAATGAATTGGGCCAAACTGTGAGCCCAATTCCAGATTTAAAAATAAATTTTGTTTCCTTTATAACTTTTTAATTTTTTAATATTTTCCCTCATTCCAATTCCTAAATGGTCTCCTATTACCTATTAACGAAAAAATATAAATTTGGAGCCTTTATAAATCCATAATCTTGGTGGATATGGGTTTTTATTTAAGATATTGGGCCTGCCTGAAGGCCCATTTCCTGCATTAATAATACTTTTTAATTGTTCTATATCTCCTTCACTGTTTTCGTTTTTTTGGTTATTCCACCTCCCCCTCGACCCTATGAAACCCAGGCGCGCTCCCATTTCCTTTCCCCCCTCCTTGGAGCTCATTGAAATCGTGAATTAGGTCTGATCTTCATAGGGTGTCTAAAATCGTCCAGAATTGAAGAGGTAACTTCATCCCTTCATAACTCTCTCAATTCTTACTCTTTTCCCTACATTATAGTTCCTAATTTACCTCCTAAATCTTGTTCGAACAATCCCTGAATTTTGGATGTTTTGAACTTCAGAAACTATCAGGATACTTCAAGTAGGTGAGTCTATTTCTTTCCTCTTTCAAATTTCTTAGGGTTTCTTCCCTAATTCTTGAATTATAAAAATTCCATAAGTTAGGGTTCGTGCCTAGGTTCTAAATTAATGTATTGTGGGTGAAAGATTGAGGTTTTAGGTTTCTTTTAACTTCCTTTAGGTGCGGCGGTCATGCGGTTGATGTTTCGCCCCAATATTTGAGGGTTTCAACACATTCGGTAGGTGATTCCATGTGTAACCATTTTGTGATGAGTTAGATTGCTTGGTTTATTAATTAAGTATGTTTATAATCTGTTTTTTTGTGGTTTGAAAACTCTTTTTGATGGATTTGGTTAAAAAATTAATTTTTAGTTGTATTTTAGCTTGAAATTGGGTACTTTTCATGTGTGACTATTGTGGTAATATTTGGGTTTAGTTTATAACATATGAAAATGATTTATTAGTTTTGAAAGGGGCTGACAATTCTAGTTTGTTAATTAATTATTTTCATGTTGGCCTTGAAAAGAGGTTTTTGAATGAGTTTAAGGTGTAAAACCATGTTGTACTTCTTGAAGGTGATTTATGAAAACATGTGTTTTTCATGTGTATATTTGTGGTATTATTTGATGTATTTGTATAACACTTGGGGGTGGTTTAATAATTGTTTTAGGTCTAAACGTTCTGTTTTTGATTGGTATTGGTATTATTTTGGATTTTAATGAGGGTTTTGAAATGGTTTTAGTGTGAAAACAACGGTTATACCTCTTGGATTTGTTTTATAAAAATTGAAAATGTTTTATTTGTTTAAACAAAGTTGGGAAAGGGTGTATATGTACTATTTGGGTGATTGTGTTCACCTAATGTGGGTTTTTGAATGGTAAAGTGGTGATTTGAGATGTCAAACATCTTTATAATGTTTTATAAATTGACGAAATGTTTTACTAAATTGTGTTTTGTGTGCGAAACATGGGTGTGGGATGTTTCATGTGACTTTATTGATAACATGAATTATGAAGGTGAGAAGGGTATTATGTGACATGTGTGTGGGATGTTATGTGATATGAATATCTTATAATTGTTTTATAAAATTGTTTAAAGTATTTGTGGAAGTGTTAAAGAAATGGGAAAATTATTGTAGGCAATTTTGGTGTAAGTTGGATTTCAAAATGCATTTGAATGAAAAGTGGGATTTGTGACTTGTGTGATGTACAGGGGGCTGTTTAGTTAATGTGTGATGTGGAAGTGATATTTTCATGTGAAAACTATATTTCTTTGATTGTTGAACTTGTTTGAGCACAAAGGGAAAACCCGGGTATCTAGGTGGGTGGACGTGTACTAGTATGCTAGTGAATCCGTGGGGTTTGGCCTCAGTTTCACTTAGCAAGATTGACGCTTACAACTCTAACTAAATTATGATGATGATTATTGGGGACCACTAGGTTATGGGTATGATCCCTACTAGTGGCTCGGGCATGAGAACATATATTTTTTTTGTGGTTACTCTCACCGAGATATGAGGTACCTGAGACCCACAACTAGCTAGTGCCTAGGGGTTATTTCCTCTTACTTGTGCTCATTAGATCCTTTGTACTTACCATCAGTATACGGTATTGTTGGCTGGAAAATTCAGTAGATTTCTTATTTATTTTAAAATTGTTGGTCCTTTAAAATTAGACCACATGAAAACTGTTTTCATTTATTATTGCATCCTTTAGAAAATTGTAACAAGCATTTCTTATTTACAAAACTTGCAATGCTTTTTGTCATGAAATGTTTATCACATGGAATCTCTTAGTGGTGGTATCCTACTGGAATTTTGATCACACCCTAATTACACCTTTGGGTGTAAGTAGACTTGCTTATTTTATGTCACAGGTTTGGGTACAAGTTTTATGCCTTTGGTTCGGGTTTTTAGCGGTCCATCGTGATGCAGTGTCGTGGAAATGGCTTGAGGATGGTGCCTCTTTCCATGTGGAGGTTCTTGGGCTGTCTTTTCTTGGGTTTGTACCTTTGTAATGGTGTTCAAACATTGTTTAAAATTGTGTAATTCTGTTATGAATTTTAGTAAAAGATATTTTGGTTTGAAAAATCCAGATTTTATTTCTTGGATTCATTTGTTGTTTTAAGTATAAAAACTCGGGTAAATCGTTCCCAATTTTCAGTTTTTGATGCCCGGGCACTTGTGCCAGCCCGTGGGGATCTGGAACTCCCTTCGGGACTTGCCACTGGTCAGGTCAGGTTCTGGTTTTGGTGGCGACCATATTTGGTTCGTGACACATGAAATGTATGACTTGCCTATGGGTGTTCAAAAAAATTTATTATAGCATGGGTTATTAGTTTATCTACTACATTATTTATGAGCTGCTTTGTTAAAAAAAATCTGACTAGATGTTATCTCATTTATTCACTTCAATGTTACAAACTATAATAATGAGGTCATATTCTCCCAACATTAACCTCATGGGACCTCACCACTAATCCAAAGCCTCTTTTTTATAGGGATTAATTCTTGAGGTCATGCAGTGCACTAGCCCAAAGCACCAGTTTAGTGGATTTAGGGGAAAGGCATTAAAGCCCTAGTGAAAATAGTGGAGAAAAAGAAACAACTAAAATATTTGTGTGATAAGGGGTTAATTCTCCATAGTGTTTCAATATGATGACCCCCTATTATTTATATTAATAAAAATATGGTTATATTATGTTATACATTGATTATAGGGAGATCAATCCCATTTCCATAAGGAATAAGTATCCTCTGCCTCACATTGATGACTTGTTTGATAAAATTCTAGGAGATATGTATTTTTTAAAGATCAATATTTGTTCTGGATACCTTCAATTATGACTAAAGAAGTATTATATAGAAAATAATACATTTAATATGATGTATGGACATTATTAGTTTATAGTAATTCCCTTTGGTTTGATTAATGTACCCTTTGTGTTTATAGATTTTATGAACATAGTTTTAAAGGAATATCAAGATAATTTTATTATGGTATTTATTGATTATATATTGGTTTAATATAAAATAAATGAGGATAAAAAAGATCATTTACATATCATTATTAATATTACAAGAGAAAATAATTTATCTATGGAATTTTCAAAGTGTGAAATTTTTATCTAGGAAGTTTCTTTTCTTAAACATATTGTCTCTATGGATGGGATATCTATTAGTCCTTATAAGAAAAAGGTATTCAAATAATTTACCATACCAATGAATATAACTAAGATACATCATTTTAATAGACTAACTGGATACTATTAGTGATTTTTTCAAAAGTTTTCTCGATTAACTAAGTTATTAACCTGATTCAAACATAAAGGGGTTAAGTTCATATCTTCAAAGAAATGTGAGGAATTTTTTGAGAATTTAAATAAGATATTAGTCAATTCATAAATATTGATGTTTGTTGAAACTCACTAAATTAGCATCGACAAATCTAGAATGAAGGAAATACCAAGAGAATGGGTATTATTTTCTCCTAAATATAAAGAGAAGGAGGCTGACTTATGTGGATCATGTAACCTTTAAAAGGCCACATGATCACTTAAAATTCATAGGGTAATGAGAATGGGTAATGTGTAGCATAAGATCCTATATTAGTATATAGATCCCATTTTACTAGCCTCCCTTTTCTTATGAAGGCATCCTGACATGCATTGATAACTGTGAGAGGGATGCCAAACAAGCTCCTCTACATCATGCAACTTGTTAATCGGTGGACTCATGACAATCATCCAGAAACCCCATTATAAAATAAATGTTGAGAAATCCAAAAGAATCATGTGAAATGGAGTTATGTTGATCTTCATGAGATGTGATAATGTGATCTACATAACCTAATGAATCCCTTGGAGACATTCCTACCTTGTTACAGAAAAGTATGTGGGTGTGTCACCATCAGAATGTGAAGGGCCTTGGACACATGCATCCCAACATATGATGCCTATACGGATCGAAAAACAAGAAGAGGGGTTGTACATGGAAATTATCAGACGTCACCACGAGATACATCATTGATCACATGGAACACCATAGAAAACGAGAATGGTTGATGTAACACCCCGACCCCAGTTACCTAAAGTCGGTGCATTATTACATAATATTGGCATGATCACAAAAGATCAAGTCTTGAAATACTGATTAGTTTAGTAGCCTTGGAAACACTAGATACATTAAAAAGTCTTACATTACATCATAAAGTGAAAAAATACAACAACATAGTCTCCATAGTACACATTCATATCCCCTCAGACTATCCCTACAGGCCAGTCATAAAATACTTCTTCACATCCTTGGAAAAATAAAACATAGAAAAGGGTGAGCTCAGATGCTCAGTAAGGATAACAATATAGAAGAAACTTTCATAAATAAGAAAAAACATTTAAGGCAATGTGTAACTAAAACAAAAGCCTTTTAAACTTGAACTTCAGCATAATATGGGAAAAATAAAATGAAATAATTCCATTTACTTATTCACATGGATATTATACTAGTTGAATGATCACATTCAATATCAATAACCACTTTCATAATGATGGAATACATAATGCCAGACTATCATAACCACATAGTCAAGGCCTTATGACAAGAATACAAATAAGGTTTTTCAAAGGCCTTGTACCAAGACACTAGTTTGTCTCATGTGACCTACCGATGCATCGAGGAGCTATAGTGGGCTCCACACATCACTTATTAAGTCCAATTCATTCCTCATATGAACATGTTTAAACATAACATAAACATTCGAATTAAAACTAGCATACAAAATGTCAATACATTCTCCATAAACCATGAATGATATAAAAATAACACATCCATAGTCAAATGTATCACAAAACCTTCAACACAATATGGAAGTTTTGTATCATAATAAATCAACCTCAAATAAGCTTAAAATCCATAAAAGGATGTTGACATAGATGAAATCAAAACTATTTGAGAGAAACATCTCTTTTTTTGAAATAATTTAAAAGTCACATAATTATAAAAGAAAACATTTTAATAGAAAATATTCTTATAAGCTTTTAAGGGAAGCTTCAATGATTTTATAATGGAGGAAAATAGCCGCACCTGCTGTATAAGTTAAAAAAGACATTCTTACCTTAATTTTGTCAAAAAGGTTAAAAAGAACCATCTTTAGAAAATGATGGAAAGAATACTTTATAAAAATCATATAAAAAGTCAAACAAGGGTATTAATGACTTTTACCCATAGTCTATAAAATAGTAATAATGTTTTGAAATACATTTTTAAGAAACATGGATGTGGATGATAAAGAGGTCCCAGTAGATAATTACATATAAACGACCTCGAATAATGAAGAGACTGTAAAATAAACCCTTACCTTCTAATTTTCCTTGGTCGAGGGTAGGTTAACCTCATATATAATGGTGAAATAATTTTTTTTGAATTATACAAGAATCATATACATTAATATGATGTAATATATGATCTTTCAACATTGTTTTGTTAATAATATCTTAGTATTATCGTCGTTTAGGGTGTTAACTTACTCATTTTCTTTTATATGTTTTCTTATATAAGACATGTTTATTATGGATAGGTTTTATCTTTTTCATATCCAGAATGATATCAAGTCCTTAAACATTATTTTTAATCATCAAATGAGAATTATTCTTGAATGGATATGATGAGGAAAGAATCTCATCACGTTCGTGGAGACGGTAGTCCGTACGTACGCACGAGCGACAATATCATTATTTTGATATTAAAATAGTATATAATTTTATGGTATATAATATATACAGAATCATTATAATTTTATATTTATTATTTACTTAAATTACACATCATTATCATACCCATCCAAATAATAATGTTTTGAAAAACAATTACACCACAACTTGGAGACGGTAAGCCGTATGTACGCATGTATGGTGACATTTCATTCAAAGGATGGATAGAATAATGAATATGGTTGTACCATATTTAAAATAACATCACAGTATATAGAAGATAATGGAGTTATTATTTTAGAATGGAAATTACAAAGAAAGAAGAAGTTGAAGAAGAAAAGAACTTGAAAGAGGGTGGTGAAATCATTACCATTTATTCGAGTTCTTACTTTTGATTTGATCAAAAGGGATCTTTAGGATGGATTTATGACTAAATTAAGGACTATAGGATTAAGGGAGGGTATTTTATAGGGTATTTGGGCAGAGTTTATCCGAGCCAAATGGATTTTAAGGTTTGAATTAGTGAGAAATGGGAGTTCCCTTTTATAAGAGGGGTGAGGGGAACTTAGGAAAAAATTAAAATATTATTTTATAATAAATTCATTTTCGGTTTCTAATGGATCATAACTGATTTATTTCTAGGATAAGGTGGATATTGGTCTAAAATAACTCAACACTACTGGAAATGCATGTTTTCCCAACGGTTTACAACCGTTGGGAAAAGGCGTACAACCGTTGGGAAATTTTATCCCAACGGTTACAAGAACCGTTGGTATGCGGGGCGTAGGGAAAGCTTTATACCAACGGTTCACTATGAACCGTTGGGAAAATCCTCCTCATATTTCAATGTGCCTACGGTTCTCATGAACCGTAGGCATAAATGGGAATTATGTTTTACCAACGGTTCAGATGAACCGTTGGTATAAAGTAGGCCAGAAATAATATATAGGGTTATACCAACGGTTTAAAACCGTTGGCATATACCCTCCATCACAAAAAAAAACTGCAACCTGCAGTAAAAAATGCATACTGCAATTGAAAAAAAAATTAGAATGGAATCACAAAAATGCAGACTGCAACATGTATTTTTCACGAACAGAAAACACAATACAATAACAAAAAAAACTACAGACTTTATCCTATGTTTTTCATGGATAGAAAACAAACTAAAGTAAAACAGAGGCTGTAATCAAAAATTCATACTGCAATCGCAAAAAATGTAGACTGCAATCACAAAAAATGCATACTACAACCTGTATTTTTCATGGACAGAAAACACAATGCAATCACAAAAAAACTACAGACTTTATCCTATGTTTTTCACGAACATAAAACAAACTACAATTACAAAAAAAACACAAAACCACCATGCAATCACAAAAGACACTCATTTTGTGTGTTATCGGGACACTGCAACCTGCAATCACACCAAAACACACTACAAACACACTACAAACACATAAAAACACACTCGTTTTGTTTGTTTACCAAACCCTGCAACATACAATCTCACAAAAACACACTCATTCTGTGTGTTTCGAGGACACTGCAACCTGCAATAAAATAAAAATGCACTACAAACATAGAAAACACACTATAGTAGGGGTCATCCTTACACCACTCTTTGATATTTTGGGTTGTAGAACAATCTCAGCTTCAAAATTCTTTGGCGATTGATATACTAGTATGGTGTCCCTCTTAGCATGTTCCTCTTTTTGAGATACTAATGAAAAAAGTGGAACAAAAAAATCATACATCATCCAATGAATACCGAAGTAATGTTGAGGTATTATAAGTACCCCCACATATGTTGGATAGCTTTTTTCTTCAGTTGTGTAATCATATGCCGATAGAGCACCCTAGATTTATTCTCCAGTAGGTGGTTACTCACTATTCATGGTAGGTACCTTAAATATTCTCATTTTCATGTCATCTATCATTTCTAGGATTTCATCACATCTTATTTAAACTTGATTGGTCATTAGATCCTAACCCCCTTCCATGAAAACCACCTATTCAATTTTTTGAGCATGTGTGTTCAAGCAAGGTTGTCCTTTATGGAAATGATTGTGGACCACTTTGGGTGGGTTGGAAGGGTCCACCCTGTCCAGTTATTGGGTTATCAATTTCTCTATGAAAAGATGTGAGATATTTATAATCTATCATCAAAGAATCATCCTAGCTATATTTTCTGTAGATAGAGTCTTATGAGCTATAAGGACAAAGTTGTCATGTCATGTGGAGAGATGATCCGACAAGTATAAGCGATGATGAATTACAGTCTTTAGGCTTCTTGCTAAGTTACTGAAATTCATCTACAAATGTATGAATGTCCATAGCCAATATGAGATATTCCACCATGTGTTCTGTTTCAAAAATCATGTTGTTACTATCATGATATAGAGAATTAGTCGGATGATGTAAAATGTATCCATCACACTCAGTGGTTATCCATGATCCATTAAACACTTAATCTTCCACTCCTACATGGAATCACTAATTGTTCTATTTTTTATGAAATATTTATATATTCTATGATGTTGGAATGATAATCTAGAAAAATTTAAAACATATTCAATATAAATTGAGAAAATCACCTTTTCTCAAAGTGTTTAAAGTGACTCTTTTAGATGCATGAGGTCTGATTTCATGGGAACATGGATTTCCAACCTATAATCTCAGTACATCTAAGGAAGATACAGTTATGTATTTGTACGGATTAGGGAATGTGTCTGAAAGAAAATGTTTCCTTGGGATTTATGAATAATACATGAGGTCCATTCAGGACTTTCTTGCCAAGAAGTATCCAGTACTATTCACATATAGAAGGTAGATAAATTTGAATGGATGGAATAATGATTATAGGACTTCTTATACTTGATGAAGTATATGTTTTCAGCTTAGATTTTACATAATAGTATAAACCGTTCATTGAAATAAATCGAGAAGAATCTCCATTAACATGTACTGATTCATTGAAGACTTTATTGTATTTTTTAAACCTATGTTTGATTACAAAACATATGTATGGTGTTTATGTTATATCATATTCTTTTATCTTTAAATCATATTTCATGCCTCTTAAACACATGGCCTTAATTTAATATTCCCTATAATATATAAACACCTCTAATCACTGTAATTCCTCAAATATTTCAACATTTTAATACCAAATTGGTTCTTGAAATATCACCAAAAATGGTATCTTAATACAAAGTACATTGCAGTGAAATAGAACCAAAAAAATCAAAAATAAATGAAGGCATAAGAAACAATTTAAAGTGGTAGAACAAAAATTACTTGAATCAAAGATAGATGGGTAGTTTTAATGTAGAGTTAGCACCTTCAACAACAGGTTGGGAAGTAGGGTTCGAACCATATCCTAAAATGATATATTCATTGTGGGGTATCATAATAAAAACTAAATTGCGGCGAAATAGAAAGAAAAAATCTAAATTAAATGGAGACAACCATACTGATTTATAGTGGACGATAAAATCGATCGGAAACCAAACCTGTTGTACTGGGAAGTAGGGTTCGTGTTGAGATCCGGTTGGGATGTAGGGTTCGCGTCGAGCTTTCGGCAGAAATCTTCGAGATGGGGCGTCGAGATGTTGTTTATGGAAAAATCCGATGGATTCTGGAGGCTCGAAGATGGGTTCTAGAGGCCTGTGTGTCGAGCTCTCATTTAGGGAAAACTTCTCGAGACAGTTTATAGAGGGTTGGAGGGTCGAAATGGGTGGTGAAGGTCAGCCCCGATGTTTTTTTGGGGATTTTGTAAAACAATATCTCAACGGTTTATTAAACCGTTGGGAAAAATAAAAATTTACAACTTATACCAACGGTTTATTAAAACCGTTGGTATATTAGACTATTCCCAACGGTTTTCTTAAACCGTTGGGAACATTGTGTTGGTATAGCGTTGGTTTCCAGTAGTGCAACCAATAGGTTTTATAAAGGTTTGGGTCACTATATTAACTTTATCTTTTTGATTTAACTCTTAGTTAAATAGTTTGACATTTACCATGTCACTTTGTATTTTTATATTATATAGTTAATAAACTTACTATATACTTCCAAGAGACCACCGAGTGGTCCATTAATAATACCCCTATCATTATATAAGTCCTTTTTCCAAACCTTAAATTTTTTGGAATATTATATCAATTTATAATATAATATTTGTTTTAAAAACCTTTTTATGTCAATTTTGACACTATTTAATAAGTGATTTTTTTAAGGTCTTAAAAAATTTATTAACTCAAAAAAAACTCATTTAAGAAATAATAACATGTCATATTAACCTATAAATTCTTTTATGGCATAAAAGATTTCAAATTATATTTATTTTATCATTTATAATACCCATTATTTGATTCTTTCATTAATAAGGAAAATACTGCATCATTATTGTGTCACAAATAAATTTAATTATTCAATGTATAAAAATTATAAATAAAATACCATTATGTATGAAATTGTTTTATATTTCTAATGAATATTTATAGTCTCAAATATAACATACATAACCCTATGTAATTTTTTTTTCTAAAAGATATATGCTTATGTCATTTTTGTATTTACTTTAACTTAATTAATATAAAGTGTCATTATCACATAAACGTGGCTCCATGGGGTCCCAAAATCGACCCAAAGATGCCCATGGTCAGAAATTTATCAACCAATAGGTCTAGGACATGTTTTATGGTAAATTAATATTATTATAATAATATTTTTTACCCTTATTTACTGGATTTACCCTTTAACCATGGTAAATAAAATATTTACCGAAGTAATTATTCAAAATTTCTAAAAATAAAAGTTACCTATTTACAAAATTTGGACCTCCGGATTGTAAATATGGAATCCATTTTTCTAAATTCAAAACACAGAAGTGAAAGAAATTAATTTAAAATTAATTCATGTTGTCAAAACAAAAACGTCTTTTTAAGTAATAATAACTATCAAAAGATTGACACTTTCTTATATCCAGTTTAAATGTGAAATTATTTCCAATGACCAAAATTGTATTAAATGGTAAAAATATAATATAATTATACTTTAAAATCACTAAAATTCATAATTTATCACTATTAATTATTTCGATTAAAAAAGTTGTTTTTAATTAAAATTTAGTAATTTTCAATATTCATAAAAAATTGAACGTTTTCAGAAAAAATCCAACAAATTCACCCTAAGATAATTTTGATATTCCAAATCCAAAAATTAAGCCCATTTTGTAAGATAAAATTTATAAAATTTCAAAAAGTGGGTATCACTATTCATAACGGCTGGTTTGATTGGTTGAGGTGTGTGTTAGAACTCGAAGTTGCGTACAACACACGCTATTGTATTATTCAAAGAGAAGCGCACCATGGAAGATTGGGGTGTTAAATTTGCCCTTGAAAAAACTCTCATGACTTCAAAAGATCTCATTTCCTTATTGAATACAAAAGGAAATAAAAATTGAAAATGAGGAAGCCTCTTGTGAGGAGAAGGTATGCTAACCTTCATGTGGAAGGGTTCATATGACTTGGGAGATCACCACTGATCACGTGAGGCCCCCCTCGACAAACCAACATAATATTTCAAGGTCATTTAGAAATTTCAACATGATCCCTCAAAGTCCCCCTTGACAAGTGACCATTTTCTGATGTAACTTCCTAGAAAAGTCATCTTTAATTACATGAAATCCTTTCAATGGTTTCCCTAATCTCGTGAAGACTCTTATACATGTTTTCCTATCCTTGTGTATACTCTCTTACATATCCACATGGTTAGAAAAAAAACCCATAGGTCATTTGGGGTCCACTAAACATGGCATTGGAAGAACATTCTCTTGGTCACTGTCATTATGCGATTCCATGGATGAACCATTGCAGGATCATGCAAAGAAAATGACACCAAAATATCTTCACCAACTTCAGATCACATTTTTTAGATAATCGATGCACAAGGTGGCATATAACTGAGGTGTAAAGGAATATAAATACCTCTATCTCTGTATAAAAAACACATAACATATGTACCTTGAGTGAATTATATATTGGAACGTATGAGAAGAATTATTAGTGAAACCGATCACATGATTGTAAAGGTCTTATGCTAGTTAAAAACCATGGAATTTTCTGAGGTATCACACATCATGAATATGTTCTTAACATTCTCACTTGATAGATCACATGAAAGAATTTTGGTGTGTTTACTAGGTTATGCGAAGGAGGTACCACAAGTCAACTGGGTCATGTGAAATCTAAATTAAGCAAAAATGGACAAAACAAGAGGCCAGTCTGGGATAAATACTAAATAAGATGCACGACTTATGTGAATATGAATATTCCATTCTTATTTCACTTCTCATAACCAACCTAGATCATGAGACAACCCAAGGACATGTCTCCCAAGTCATGAAACACTCTATAGACTTGTCACTTGGATCAAGAGATGTCCCATTAACATGTAAATCAAATCATGTGACATCATTTGGGCATGCCAACCAAGTCTTAAGAATCTCTCCAAGATTTCCAGTCATGTCTTACAATGTCCTTTGGTATTGCCAGCCAAATCCTTTGATAACCTCCAGATATATCACCCAAGTTATGCGGCGACCCCAAGGCATGTCATCCGGGACTCACGATGTCCTTTGGGCAAGTCATCCAGGTTGTATGATATCCTCCAGAAAAGTCATCTAAATCATGTGATATCCTCTAGACATGTCATCCAAGTCATGCAACACCCTTTAGACATGTTATCCTTGATCATGCGATGTCATACCAACATTCCATTAATATTATACAATGTACTTTGGAAAAATAAATATGGTAATGTGATTATCTTTACATGTGTCTATTAAGAAACTAGGATAAGTCCAGACATCCTCAGTCATGCCATACAGACAAACAATACATGTTGTGCAAGAAATCCAGAAATATTGGGTAAACAATCAGGATATGTCATGAAAGAAATCAGGACACGTCAAGTAGGTATCCCAGTACATGATAACCTTGTCCAGTAGATATATTTGGTCATACACCCCACTAAACTATGATAACTCTAATTATTACCATAACTAGGATATGTAGGACACCTTTATAAGGCCCGATCTCCAATGGGAATATACCTCGGTGTAAGTCTCTCCATGTCTCTAACATTATAACCATTTCCCATGATCTTTTCATTCCTCATCACCCATCACTAGATTGAGAATCCAACAAAACTATGATGACTCTGATTCCTTCCATAAACAAGGTATATAGGATTACTTCCTTGGGCTGGAGCTACATATCAAAAATTCCATAGGGTATCCTAATCCCCACATCCACATGCAATGAGACAGATCACTTTCTAAACATTATTTCTCACAAAGAGTGTGGATCACACATGCTTAAGGATTTAAAATGATCATCTCACTCACATCATGAATCTCCCCAATAAGGGAAACCTCTGTGTGTAAGACCCATTTAGCTACTTGATATGAAAACCCTATACAAGGGTATCCACCTCGGGGTAATCCCTGAGGGTGTGATCTAATTACTATGACTCTAATTCCTATTATAAATAGGATATGTAAGACACCTACATAAGGCTCAATATCAACAATCAGTGCCTAAGTTACCTCATATATTTCCTTTCCTCAAGAATTTAAACTGTAAGAGTTCAATGAACTACATGGGTTTTGATTCCTGTTATATATAGGATATACATGATGCCTCATAAAGGTTCAATCCCATACTCTTGATATTAATCACCTCCCGTGATGATATTAAACTCCAAAGAACCTAGTAATATGGATTAAAAGTACAAGAAGCTACCCATTAAAGGTAAATGTATGGAGAAATGTAGATACATACAGATGGAATCATTAATAGACCCCATTGTAAAATAGATGGGTTAAAAACTTGATCAACTTGTTATGGTAAATGGTCTCCTGTCTAGATTAAGAAGAGACCCACAAACATATCTTAAATCAATAAGAGAGTCCCATTGTAGGAAATAGTTTCCTCCAAAAAGGGTGTGATGAGACTGACCTCACATTGTAACATCTTGTGTTTTAGTACATATAATATTCAATTTTAAATAAATGTTTTTGAGTATAATTATTTCATTTATTTTAGTTTAATAATAAGTGAAATAATATATATACATCCATAATATTGTTTGTAAAATAATATCCTTGTGTGTATATATATTTAAATAATATCATGTTGAAAAAAATTATTGAATTAAAATAAATAAATAAACATTTAGTTAATATATATATTTTATATTCTATTCATGTTTTGAATCAAGGATATATGTTAAATTCTTTCCCAATTCACACAAATAATAACAATTATATATATATATTAACATTTTTTTTATTTTTAATGATTATTTAAGTTAAATATAAAAAACTATAATATTTATAAGAGTAAATAATGTTTCAAATTTATATTTTTTTTGAATGTGATAGTGTTCTAGTAACTAATTTTTTTTATAATAGTTTATTTTTTTAAAAACAAATGTTTTTAAAGAAATTATTATTTCAAATAATTAAACTTTTCATTGTTAATGATACATTTTTATTTGGAAATAAAAATTTACATATAATTTTATAGAAATCATAAGTTGTGATAAATATAATTATATTTATTTTGAAATAAATATGTTATATATATAAATATAATATATGTAATAGAATTAATAATAATAATAATATTACTAATAATAAGATACAATAATGATAAAAAATATAACATATAAATATATATGTGATAAGATATATATATATGACACTGAGATATAATACATGAGATGTAAATATAATATATGTATATATATATATGGGGATAATAATAATAATATATAATAAAAGGATATGATATTAATAGTAATAACATGACAAAAAAGGATAATAAGGTGTAATAATATGTTACAATTATAATTTTAGTATCATGGCACAAAATTAAAAAGAGGAAAACAGAAAAGGGGAATTAGTAAAAAATATAATTAATAATGATAAATAATAAAAATAATAACTATACTAATAATATATAATAATTATAATTATAACATGATATAAAGTAAAAGTGCAACCTATTTTTGAATTAAAAAAATGATGTACCCATGCCTTCATCTTCCTCACAACACCCTCTATAGTTTGTTCTGAAACTCATAGACCACACTGATTAGTTTTCTGTGAATATAAAATAAGAAACTAGAATGGTTTTCGTCTTGATAGGCTCATTCAGTTTCCATCCTAGGAAGTAGATAAATTGGATTTGTTTATCATAGGGTGTTATTTTAAGAGAAATTGGGGATTTTGTGTCGGGTTGGGGTTTTTTTAGTTCACAATGTATTTCGATGATATTTAGAATTATGGGTATATATATAACCCTATGGCATTGAAATATGTCTAGATGGGTGTTCCTTCCATTATAATCCCTTTGCTCTAGGTGGGTTTAGTTTTCCCAGCTTTGGCGATCTGTTATTATGCTGTTTATTTTCCATTGCGAGGGTTTGGTATTGAGACCCATCTTTGTAGAAGTAGTCTTCAACAGTGATTTAAAGTTAAGGGGTTTTTTATTACACTTCTTAAATGTTTCAGGATTTTTATTTGTTTGAAAACTTGTTTGTAAAATTATTATACAGGATTAGCATTATTTTTATTATTTAATTTTTTTAATTATTTCTTCAAGATGGTATGGGGTTCATTTTATTTAAAAACAAATGTTCTAACTCACTGATTCATGTGGGTTATGAATTTAAAATATTATACATAAGACTGATTTATCCCATGATATTTATTTTCATGAAAGTGTTTTGATTTTATAGAAATTGTAATTAAATCCTTATGAAGGTAAGGGGTTGTTTTCTTTCAAATACCCTTTTTAAATGTTTCATCTGGTTTTTTCTTTAAAATATTATGTCACAAAAATCATTCTTCCCATGATGTTTCTTTTATAAAAATAGTGTAAATGTTTAATCAATTTTAATTTGACTCATATGAATGTAGGAGAGGTTATCAAAATTTCAAATTATAAATTAAGGTGAAAATGTATAATTTTCAAATATATATGTATATTTAAACATATATATATATATAATCATGAAAAATTATTTGATCCTATATTATTAATTTTTGAAAATTTTATTTAGATTTTTTAAATAATTGTAATTATGCCTTATGGAAGTAAGTAAGCTTTTAAAATTTTTAAAATTATTTTTTGATAAAAATGTTGCATTTACAAATATATGTATGTATGTGTATGAATATATTCATTGTTTCGTGTTATAAATCATTTATTCCTATGTATTTCTTTTTATAAAATTATTTTTAATATTTAAAGAAGATTAATTAGGCTTCCATAAAGTCAAGGGATGTTATTAAATTTTAAAAATTATTTTTTTAATAAAAATGTTGTATTTAAAAATATATGTATATACATATACGTTGTTTCATGTTAAAAATAATTTCCTCCTATGTATTTATTTTTATAAAACTATTTTGAATGTTTAAAGAATATTAATTAGGCTTTTATAAATTCAAGGGATGTTATTGAATTCTAAAATTAATGTTTAAGTTAAAATTGTTTTATTTTCAAACAAGTATATGTATATATATACATATATGAATATATCATTTCATATGAAACACTTTTATTCAAACATGTATATATATATATGTTTGTATATATATGTATCATTTTAGGTAAAACTAATTTTTAAAATGATATCAACAGATACATGTATATAAATGTATGTATTTATGTATCAATTTATCTAAAATTGTTTTATTTATGATATATATGCGTGTGTGTATATATGTGTGTGTGTCATTTTATGAAAATGTATTTTTTATTTTGGATATCCATTCATATTTATAAGAATATGTAATAATGTTTTATTTCCAATATCAATATATATGTAAATAAATGTATAGATATATATGTATATATATCTTTTTATTTAAAAATTATATATATATATATGTATATAAATGTATATATACATATATCATCTCATGAGAAACTAATTTTTTCATGATAATATAAATACACATATATATAAAACTAAGTAATACCTTTCTATGAAATGGATACCAATGCTATTGGTTTTAAAGAATATTAATGGTTTTTATGATGTCGAATACAAGTTACCATGTTTTTAATTACAAAGACTTACACTTGGATATTGTATGAATGAAAGCATGGGATGGGGAGTAAACCCAAAATCTTATGGGAATTTTTTCAACTATGTAATGGGTGCACCCAGAAAGTGACGGGTGGTCCCATTATAGCTTACACAATGGGAGCACCAAAATAGTGATCTAATTCATTGGGTAATGTTTTAAATCTCATAAGATTCTATATATGGTGCACAGGAGGTTATCCTAAGAACAATATAGGATAAGGGAGTAAACCTAATCCATCAAGGGACTATGTCCGCCATGTTATGATATCTTAGTGGTAAACCGTGACCTTATTCTTGATCAAAGTTGTATTTGATAATTATTTATGAATTCTTATAAGTTTTTAAGAGAAAACATTGTCATTTTATGAATGAATGAAATGTATTTTCCAAAATTTCTACATGATGAAATATATTTAGAAAAAGTGATTATTTTCCAATGTACTCACGATTTTTATGGTCCGTGTTATCAAACTTTAAAACAAGTTTTACATTTATATTTAATTGCATACCCTATTGGGTCTACACATGTTTCGAAACCCCTTATTGAGCTTTTTTTATCACCCTATGTTTTCAAAACATATTTTCAAAGGGAATAATAACATGTAGAAGTGAGTGAGTCTTAGAGGTCCCTCTATGGTGTTAAAATCTTGTAAAACATAAGAATATTATGCAAGTCTTTTCTTTTATAGGAATTGAAATTAGAATTCTCTAATGTATCTTGACATTCTAAAACTCCAAACCTTTATGATCTGGGGTTGTTTTATATGAAACCATGGTTTCTAAATATGAAAATAAAATAAAAATTGGAATATGATTTGGGTCATAATAGTTGGTATTAGAGCATAGGCTTAAACAACCATACAGGTAATGATATGGAGAAACCCTATAGTCCTTAGAGACATTCCTTAATTTTTTTCTAGGATTATACATTAAGTAGAGACCTTTCGATCCTAGTTTTTATAATTCAGAAAATTGAAATTTAGATTCTCTATAAGTATGAATATGGAATTACAAGGATGAAATTATATTAAGGGGGTATAATATAACATCCTGAATTTTAGAAAATATGATCTTTCAAATATTAAATAAATGTTTTTGAGTATAATTATTTATTTATTTTAGTTCAACAATAAGTTAAATAATATATATATATATAGACACATATATACATAAATTTATACATAACTATGGTTTATAACATAATATCCTTTTGTGTGTAAAAATAAAAAATATCATATAGAAAACATTTACTAAATTAAAATAAATCGATAAACATTTAATTAATATATCATTTTTACATTTTATTCATGTTTTGAATATGTAATACATGTTTATTTAGTGCCCAATTAACCTAAATAAGAAAAATGATATATTTAAATATATATATAAACTACCATTATTTTATTATTAATGAATATTTAATTTAAATCTAAAGAACTATATTAAAATTTATAGAGTAAATAGTGATTCAAAGTTAATCTTTTTTCAAATATGATATTATTCTGGTCACTCAAAATGTATTTTTATAATAGTTTATTTTTTAAATCATAAATTTTTTAAAGTGATTATTATTTCAAATACAAAAACCTTTCATTATAAATGATACATTTTTATATGGAAATAAAAATGTACATATAAGTTTATAGAATGAATAAGTTGTGTTAAGCTTAATAGTATTTATTTTGTATCAAAAAATTTATATATTTATAAATATAATACATGTATATGAATTAATAATAATAATAATGATGATAATAAGATACAATAATGATAATAAAATATATGATATAAATATATATGTGATGATATATAAATATATGAAAATAAGACATAATACACAAGATCTAAATATAATATATATAGGAATAATAATAATAATAAGATATAATAATAGTATATAGTAATAATAGTAATAACATGAAAAAAAGGGATAATAATCTATAATAATAGGTTATAATGATAATTGTAGTAACATGACAAAAAAGAAGCAGAAAAGGTAAAAAATTGGAATTAGTTCAATATATTTATGAGTAATAATGATAAATTATTATTATAATAAGATATACTAATAATTATAATTTTATATAAAGTAAAAGGGGAATCTATTTTTGGATTTGAAAAAAAAGTAACGCACGCTTTCCTTCATATTCCTCGAAACACCCTCCATAGTTTGGTCTGCAACTCATTTCCCACTCAGATAATTTTTTAGTGAACATAAAATGAGAAAATAGACCGGTTTTTTTCTTCGTAGGCTCCCATGGTTCCCAAAATATATAGGGTATTATTTTAAGTAAAAGTGATAATTTTGTGTTGGGTTTGAGATTTTACAGTACACACTTTATTCTAGTGATATTTAGGAATACAAGTGTATATATATATAACCCTACAACATTGAAATAAATATAGATGGGTTTGGATTCTTATAGAATTCCTCGAATATAGGTGGGTTTAGATTTCATAGCTTTAAAGATATGTTTTTGTGTAGTTTATTCACTATTGCAGGGGACTAGTCGTGAGACCTGTCTTGGTAGGAGCTGTCTGTGGAAGTGATTTAAATTTAATGGACATTTTTTTACACTCCTTAAACGTTTCAAGAAATTTTTATATTTAAAAAATTGACTGAAAAATTAGTATAGATGATTATCATTATTTGTGTTGTTCAAATAATTTTAATTATTTCCTTAATATGGAAAGGGATGATCTTTTTAAAAAAGTTCATCCTCAATGTCTCATGTAGGTTATGAATTTAAAATATTATACATAAAATTAATTTAACCCATGAGATTTATTTTCATGAAAGTATATTTATTTTATAAAAATTTTAATTACATCATTATGACGGTAAGGGGTTGTTTTTTTCAAAGACCGAACTTAAATTCTTCATTAGGTTCTTGATTGAAAATTTTATGATGCAAAAAATCATTATGCTCATGAGTATTCTTTGATAAAACAGTCTAAATGTTTAAGTAATTTTAATTTGGATTATATGAAGGTAGTATAGGTTATTGAATTTTAAAATTATAAATTAATGAGAGAATGTATAATTTTCAAATAATTATATATGTATAAACACACACACACACACATGTATATCAATTCAAGAAAAACTATACTATCCTATCAGATTTATTTTTGAAACATTTATTTTGAATTTTAAAATAATTGTAATTATGTATTATAAATGTAAGTATGTGTTTAATTTTTTTTAAAATTATTGTTTTAATAAAAACATTTCATTTAAAAAAATATTTATATATGTATATATATGCATCATTTCATGTTAAAAATCATTTATGCCTCTAGATTTATATTTATAAAATTATTTTGAATGTTTAAAGAATCTTAATTAGGCTTCTATAAATTCAAGAGATATTATTAAAATTTCAAAATTATTGTTTTAATAAAAATGATGCATTTACAAATATATGTATATATGTATATATATGTGCATCGTTTCATGTTAAAAATAAATTCTTCTGATGGATTTATTTTAATAAAATTGTTTTGAATGTATGAAGAATCTTAATTAGGATTCTATAAATGTAAGGGATGTTATTGAATTTTCAAAATTAATATTTAAGTTAAAACTGTTTTATTTTCAAAAAAGTATACACACACACACACACACATGTAAATATATCATTTCATATGAAACAATTATATTCAAAAACACATATATCTATATATATATATGTGTATTATTTTAGGTAAAACTGACTTTTAATCTGATATCAATAGATACAAGTATATAAATATATGTATATATGTATCAATTTATGTTAATATATTTTAGCTTATATATATATATTTGAATAAATGTATATATATATATATGTGCATCATTTTATGAAAATAGTTTTTTTGATATCCATACATATGTATAAGAATATGTAATCACATTTTATTTCTAATATCAATATATAAGTAAATAAATGAATATATATATATATATACATACATATATGTATCTTTTTATGTAAAACTATTTTTTATATACATGTATGTAAATCTATATATAAATATATCATCTCATGAGAAACTATTTTTATCATGACACACACACACACAGATATATATATATATATATATATATATATATATCCAATTAATACATTTTTATGAAATAGATACAAATTCTCATGGTTTTAAATAATCTTAATGGTATTTATGATGTAAAATACAAGTTACCTTGTTTTTAATTCAAAATAATTTCACTTGGATATTGTATGAATTAAGGAAGGGGATGGGGAGTAAACCAAAAACCATATGGAACTTTTTCCAACTATGTGATGGGCCCAGATAGCGCCAAGTGAACTTATTATAGATTATACGATGGGTGCGCACAGATAGCACTCCAATGCATTGTGCAATGTTATAAATCTCATGAGGTTCCATTTATGGTTCATATGAGTTTATCCTAGGCACACTAGGTAATTAGAGAGTGAACCTAATACATCAGGGGACTATGTCCTCCATTTTATGATGTCTTGATAGTAAAGCATGATCTTATGTTATGATCCCAACTTCCTTTGAAAATTATTTATGAATGATTATATCTTTTTAAGATAAATATTAATTATTTTATGAATGATTGAAATATATTTTCCAAAACTTAAATATGAAGAAATGTATTTAGAGAAAGTGTTTATTTTTAAATGTAATAATTATTTCTAAGGTCTACATTATCTAAATTTCAAACATTTTTTATATTTATATTGAATTACATACCCTATTTGGTCTTCATAAGTTTTAAAACCCCTTACTATGTTTTTTTCACTCACCCTATGTTTTCAAACCTCTTTTCAAAGGGAAAAATGATTTTTAGAAGTGAGTGAGTGTTCAAAGGTACCTCTAAGGTGTTCAACTCTTAAAAAGATTAAGAATACTATTTAGGTACTTTCATTTATAGGTTTTGTTATTATAATTCTTTGATATATCCTGACTCTCTAAAACTCTAAACCTTTATTATCCTAGGTTGTTTTGTATAAAAAATGAATTATAAATATAATAAATAAATAAATAAAAGGAACAATATTTGGATCATCATACCCATCCTATCAAAAAATGTGATTTCCTAAGAGTCATTGGGTCTGAAACTCCAATTGACCACTTAACTTTGGAAATAAGGTCTTTACATAGTTTTGTATGTGGGAATTGTTGGGAGTTTCTGTGAAAGGAAAACAAGGTGAATCTGACATGAAAAATTATTGATCACATTCAACCCCCCCACAATAAATCAAGAAATTTTCTCCAAAATCCCATTTTCCCTTGAAAAAATGGTGAACTCAAAGTGAATCTATCAAATAATAAAAATGATCGACTGAAAAAATTTAACTAGTGTTCTCATGAAATAAGTCTATCCTACCAGTGAAACACCCACATGAGAAAAAATTATTGGATTGGGAATAAAGAAAGATAGTTTTAATTACCTGTGAATATTTGATTGAGCATGTATCATGCCTATAATAATACATTGATCAATTACCATGTTATCTATTTTCATCATGACTGAAGACACTACTCTTATA
Organism: Viscum album; assembly: GCA_963277665.1. Classification (NCBI taxonomy): domain Eukaryota; kingdom Viridiplantae; phylum Streptophyta; class Magnoliopsida; order Santalales; family Viscaceae; genus Viscum; species Viscum album. The sequence continues at coordinate 1,775,877,347 of OY728152.1, forward strand.
AACAACACCCTAACCCAGGATCATGTATTCATTTAGGAACCATTTTTGGAAAAACAGCAACAACTACAACCCCTGCGATTCACATACCAAACCCACCTGAACAACACCATCAGTGTCGGGTGAAAAAATTGAATGGTCTGGGAATACCACCGACATGGTATAACATTGACCCTTGAGGTAGTATGGAAGGATATCTAGATGCTAAAATCTATGGGTCTTCATCATCCAAAGAAAGATGGATTGAAACCCAGGGAGCTTGTTTCCACCTCTAATCACTTCAGAAGCTTATCCACATATCACAACAATGAAAATATTTAGTATTTGATGAAAGTGGATCAAATATTCCACCAAAACTCCATTTTGGTTATGGAGCCTCCAAGGAGGGATTATGTCAACTACCTTCACCAGCTCCATCACATCGATGCCCCTCACTTTCCTAATAAGAGAACCAACCGACACATTTCCACCTCTGATGCTCATACACAGGCACCAAGGAAGAAAAATTAGGTGTGGAATGATTTGGAAAACTAGGAGTGGTCTCATAACCCCACTTTTGTTTATGAAGACCACCGACATATTTTGGTGGTATCCAGTGAGAATGATCATATTCCTGCTCACTCAGAGAAAGGTTGTGGACATATTCCTACCAAAATAACGGGGGAGGTGCATTTCTATACCCCCATGCATGAATCCCATGGTCATATTTTGATGAAACAAGTAGGATATAAGTGAGATCATGTCCCAACATCCATTGAATATATATTACATTATATATTGGAGATAGAAAATTTGATGGATTACATTCCTATGAAAACTTTGATAAAGTGTCACTACATTCTGAAAATAACTGAGGAAATACACTAACATATTCTCGAATTGGTATATATAATGGGAAAAGTGAATATTCATATACCTACACCCAGGGTAGCACAACACTCTCATCAGTATGAACAAGTGGTTGCTTCAGAGTGAGCAATAATTCTTGCTCTAGTCTAGGAGGATTATAAGAATATTAATGTAAAGGACAAGGCACTATACCAGGATTGCATTCTCATTCCAACTAGGGATCACCAAGTGAGAGAGGCACATTACCCAAGAGATTCATATATTCCTATCTAAAAATACATATGACATATTTCAATGGCACTGGACTAGGCTCATATCCCCACTCTAACTAGGGATCACCAAGTGATAGAGGCACATTCCTTGAGACCGGCTCATATTCCTATACAAAAAGAACACAAACATATTCCAAAGGAACAAGATCAGGATTATGTTTCCCTTATAATTGAGGCCCACTAGGTGAGAGCATCACATGCCTCAGAATAGAATAATATTTCTGTCAGTGAATCTACTTAGCTAATTCCAAAAGCTCACAGAATCCTGGATCATATCCCTACTTCTACCAATGAATGACTACACCAGAAACCTTCAGAGGCTATGAAGGAGGAGGCTCATATCCCTTCTCAAATTCTAGATATATGTTGGCATATTCCAACGAGGAATGCATATTTGTATCAGGCTCATATCCCTACTTCAGCTAGGGTTGACTGACATATTCCCACAACGACCCACATACAGGATCATATTCACATTGAAAATGAAGAAACTCTTTAGAATACTATAAAATAATCTTATTAGTAGGTTTATATCCCCGTGACACTAAGTGATTATAAATATATGGAATCCATCATACATCAGACTAATATGCTAGTACATACGCAAAAGGTAGGTCATTATATTCCTTCCAAGATCTAGAATGAGGCTCATACGCCTGACCAGATCAATACCAGTTCCCTTGAGTCCATTCAAGACACATTCTAAAAACCTATAAGTTTTTTCAACTCTTAAACTTAACTAGAAGGCGATCATAACCATGATAGTCCTTCTCATGGTAGTTTGAGGATGGATAATAGAGACTCTACTACAGAATTATACCATGGTTCAAGCTACCCATAGTGATATCTCCCTCAGACAATAAAATTATCCCCATTCTCAGAAATCTCTATATAGAGAGTTGTTCAAAAATCAAATTCCTTCATCGTAACATCCCATTACCCACTTTTAGGTAACTCCCTTCTCCTTACGTACTTTTCCTTCTTATTGGGTGTGTTTTGGAACTCCTGAGGATGGATAGAATTTGTTGGAGAAAATTACTTAATGTTTTGGAATGGATGTTTCTATGAATTAATGAATTCTGGGTATAAATGTTTTAATTTCTTTGTGGAGTCATCCCCAAGTTCATAGGATTATTTATTTGGATGTGGAGTTTTCTACTATATATAGAAAAATTACATGAAGTGTAATGGGGTTACACGACGTGTACTGTGGTCACCATACAAAATTCAAGAAATATGTTTACAATGTGAAGGTATTACACACTAAGTAATAGTTAAATGACATGTAATGATGAAATAATGATATTAATTAAAATATAGATATGTTTTTCAGCATACGTGATCATCATTTATTACACAATACGTAAAGAAGTTACACATCATGTAACTTTAAAAAGGTCAACTTTTAGGGTGCCTCTCAACTAAAATAGTATTTCATTCCTCCATATCTCTCTTGGATATCAACATATATGACCTTTCAAATTAATTTTGGAGTGTCCACTAAATTATAATTTATCCATTTGGAATTGGATCACTATAGGATTTGTTTCTCATCTCTCTAGGTGAGTATGCCTTTCCACTTATTCATTATGTTGATTATGGTAATTATGTGGCATTACGTTATCAATTTCATTTACCTTTAGTGATGTTTCTTCTTGAATTCATCTATATTCATGGGGTAATATTGTTCTAGAGGTTTTTTACTTTATTTCTTGTGGTTCGTAGGGTGTGCATTTTTGAGGTATGTGCCATTTCCTTTTCTCTGCCAAAGCTTTTGTTAAATTGGATCAATTATAAGATGTGTAGATTTATTCTTGTTCCACTGTTGTTGTTTTTGATTTCTATTATTGGTGGATCCTTTGTGGGCATGTGAGACCCTGAGTTTTGAGGTAGGGGATTCCATATTTAGCCTGTGTTGATGAACTGTATTGCTCTTATTTTTATAAACTGATTTATAAATGAACTTTTCATGGTTGTTTTGTGTGTGTAAATTATTTTTGGATAAAATATGGTTTTCCAAGTTTTTTGGTAAATGGAAAAAGTTTATTTTTAAATCATTGAAATGATTTATAAAATTAAGCACATGGGAATCCTTAGGTTTGTAGGTGTAAGGTTTATCTTAGGTCCATCGTCCATGTTACATTCAGGGGGTTTTTTCATGGAGATTTTCTCTGCTCCCTAGTGATATTGTTCTAGTGACATTTTTTTGACATTGTGGGGTGGTTCACTCATGTGTCATTTATCTTCTCTTTAAGCCTGTGTTTTAGGGACATGTTGTGTATTAGTTATTTCTTATGGTTTGAGTAGTATCCTAGCTTGACCTGTTGAGTGACTTGGTGAGATTTACCTATTCTTGGATTTATAATATTTTGGATTTGATATGAATTTTTTGGATTTTGATAAATTATAATGGAAAATATGCTTAAAATTGATATACCAACCATTGATTTGGAATTTTTGGAAAAAGGGAAATATTTACCATGTGTTTGATAAAACCAATTTACTACTTATCATAACTTATTTTATATGAAATGAGCATACATGGAGTATTGTACAGATAATTTTTTTGGAAGACCTTGGTGGGATCCTACTGACCCTGTTAGATCACACCCTCTGCACTTATTCGGTAATACATAGACCTTTTCAAGTCTTTCGATGCTAAGAAAGACAAGGATCCATATTTAGGTGATGAGGTTTTCTGTTAGTTAGGTTTGGGTAGCTAGATGGTGAGATGATGTGGTTTTTCTTATGCTATCACTAAGAGAATATTGGTTTAGCTAGTTTGGTTTTGGTTTTGTTGTCCTTTTCTGTTGGACTTGTCTCTTGGAGATTTTTTTCTACCTTTTATTTGTATCTCTTCTATTGTTCTCTTTCAATTTTGGAATATATCTCTATCATTCACTATTTATTTCAATTATGTGAATATATTCTAGGTTTTTGTTGCTTCAAGTTGGGTGAAATCATTCTCTTAGGTTATTGTTCAATACTTGGGTTCTATTCACCATCCCATGGGGTTGGGAACACCCCTCATGTATGTGATGCGTCAGGATGGGTACTACTTTGAGAGGGAATTTGGGTCATTTTATTACATTTTAGTATCAGAGGTGGTATGTCCACAAGAGTTCTTGTCTTGGGATGTTTGGTAGACTGAAGATAATATTGCCGGAACTTAAGAGGTAGATTAAGGGATGTAACTATCCAACACTTTCCGTGATGAGACTCATGTTACCATGGGATGTTGGGATGCGTGTATCTTATTTTGGGTTATTAGTGTTAGTATTGATTTTACTTATGGATTTTCTAGTTTTAAATAAGGTTTATCTATTTTTAGATCATTTATTTTGTTTTAGTGTGCAGTAATATGCGTTTGAGATGTGTTCTGTGAGTTCCCCAGGAGGGTAAAACTGATGATCCCAAAGGAAATCCTATGATGGATCATAAATTTATAGATTCTATCATGCATACAGTCTGTGATATCTACTAAAATGTTCCACAATCTCATAACACAGTTATTATGCTACATCCAAGAGCTAGAGGAGAAAGTGATCGATCATAAGAGTTTTTACATGAGATGCCACCAAACTTTAAAGGTATGAATGAACCTAAAGAGGTGGTGAAATATCATGAAAAGATTGATCAGATATTTGACTACCTAGAAACACCTAATAATATCATGGTGATGTGTTCAATGATCAGACTTGAGGGTCCCATTAAGTGTTGTTTGGGTTCCATGGTACATGATGATAAGCATGTGAGCTTTGACTAGAAGGGTTTCAAGACTCTCTTTTTCTAACAGTTTTGTACAGAGTCATTGATGATGAAAAAATCAATGAAGTTACCCTCTTTGATGTAAGGGGAGTGTGTGGTGTCAGCATACAATAATCAGTTCATAGGGATGGTTCATTTTTCACCAGAAGTTGTTAATAATGACTAGTTAGAGGCTTAGAAGTACCTGTCGGGGTTGTGATAGAATATTATATTGTAGGTATTTATGATTATTCTTTTAACCTAAATGAAGACACTATACATGTATATTTTGATAGAGTTGTATATGAAATTTAAGGTTGGGTTTATTCCCCTTCTCTTTCACATAGTGGTAGCCTCAGTGGCACACTAGGGAAAAAGGGGAAGTTGATGGATCATCGAAGGAGCAGTGGAAGGGGTTCTTGGAAGTAGGACACTTCAAAACCTCCAATTTCTTCTAGTGGTGTGCATATAATTTTCTATCAGTCTAGAAAGGTCAGACACACAGGGTGTTCTTGTCTTCCACCAGTAAATACGTGTAACAGTTGTGGGTGTTTTGGTCATCTGCAACATTTCGGTTAGGCTATTTCTACACCTCGATTTAGTCAGGGACCATTGGATCCAAAGAAAACTATGGAACAATCAGATGATTTAAAGATTATAGGGATATATCCATAGGCTTTAAAAGTGAATAAACATCATGATTAAAATGAGTTTCCAATGGAGGTATAAGTGGGTCTAACAATAGTGAAAGGTACCATCTTTATTGCGTCCTCTATAACAATTTCTTTATTTGATACTGGTTCTTAACACTCGTTTATATCTGTCCATTTTGTTGATATGATTAACATTAAAATAGAACTCATGTCCATTTTTATGGATATAGAAACACCTATTAGGAATAGGAAAGAGAAGGGGGTTTTATGTCTTTCTTCTGCACTACTGATAACTGATATAGAGCTAGTCTGGGATTTTCACGTTTTTGTTCTAGATCTGTTTGACATCGTCATCAGGATGGATTGGATTATTTCTAATTGAGATTTGGTTGATTTTTATCATCATTGTGTCTCTTTTTTTCACCTGATGGGAGCTCATAGGTGTTTTAGGGTTAGTGGGACTCGATGTTTGGCCATGAAAAACCATTTTTCTTAGAGTTCATGAGTTTGTTGTTTTCTATTGTAGTTGATCCCAATGAGGTTTCTTCTATTTTTTATCTTACATCTATTGTTCAAGGTTTTCCTTAAATGTTACCAAAATGTTTTTATGAGATTACTCTAGAGAGGGAGATAGAGTTTATAATTGACCTGGTTCTAGGTATGAATATGATATCAAAAACTTCCTATCATATTACACTAGTAGAGCTGAAAGAGTTCAATATTTAGTTGTATGACCTGGTGGAAAATGGATTTATTCACTCTAGTGTTTCTCTTAGGGAAGTCCTAGTGCTCATTACTAAGAAGGTAGAAATTTCACTCTGGTTGTGTATGGACTATAGAATGCTGAACCAAGTAATAGTTTAGAACAAGTATCCCTTTCCTCATGTTGATGATATGTTTAATCAGTAAAAATAAGAAAACTAGTTTTCAAATATTTATCTTCAGTCAGGTTATCATATGCTCAGAGTTCAGAAGTTTGATATACCCAAGACAGATTTCAGGAGTAGGTATATCTTTTTATTCTGTTTGGTTTGACTAAATATCTTTTAGTATTTATGGAGTTGATGAATCAAAAATTTCATAAGTATCTTGACACTCTTGTGGTAGTGTTCATAGATGAAATTTTGGTTTTCTCATGATCATAGCATGAGCATGAGAAATATCTGAGTTTTGTTTTATAAATCTTGAGAAGTCACCATTTGTATGGAAATATTTCAAAATAAAACTTCTAGATTCAAGTAGTGAAATTATTGTGGCACGTGACCCCTGAGCATGGAACATTAGTTGATCTTGATAAGTTAAAGACTATTTTCTTAGGGTAATATCCATGAAATTTCATTGAAATTCGGATCTTCCTTGGTTTTGTCCGATACTATCGACATATTTTCGATTATTTCTCAACGTTTTCATAACTATTGAATAATATTACTAGGAACGAGGTTTAATTCATATGGGATAAAAAATTTCAGTCTTCTTTTAATGAGTTGAAACAAAGTCTTACATCAGCAAGTATTTTGATTTGACTTGATCCCAATAAAGGATATGTGGTTTTCTATGATGATTTTGGAAATGGTTTGTGTTGTGTTCTCATGAAAGATGATCATGTGGTGTATTACATTTCTCATCAACTTATATCACATGAGAATAATTACCCCACTCATGATTTAGAGCTTACCACAGTTATGCTTGTATTTAAGTGTTCAAGACATTATCTTTTTGGTGAAAGGTTCACAGTTTTTTATAACCATAAGAGTTTGAGTTATATATTTTCTTAAAAATTATTGAATATTAGATAGATGCAGTGGGTGGAATATCTTTAGATGTTTGACTTCAATATCACCTACACCCCTGGGAAGTGGAATGTTATTTTAGATGCTCTTACCAGGAAAGTTACATCGTATACTATTCTGGAATCAAAGTAAGGGTGGAAACTTATGGGGATTTGTGCTCAGTTTCATCTAGATTATTAGTATAATGTTTTAGGTATGGTTATAACCAGTGTTTAGTTATCATCATCTCTCCTTGATTCTATTCTATAGAATCAGTAGAAAGATGTTGAGTACAGAGGAATTTTAGGAACCCTTTATGGTTCAAAGACTATTTTAGACTAGTCTCTCTATTTATATGGTATTTATAGTCTTGGGGATCAATTTTTTTATCCCAGCATTAGTGAGGTGCCCAATTTTGTTTTATTTTCATATTTATTCACGAGTCATTCATCTAGGCACTACAAGGAAGTAATATGACATGAGATGGTGATTCTAATGGCCAAGTACGAAGCGTTACATATCTAGTTATGGGTCTTACTATTACACATATAACCAGATAAAGGTAGAGAACTTAAAACCTTTTGGTTTTCTTCAACCTCTTTCAATACCTGTTTGAAAATGGTATAGGGTATCCATGGATTTTGTTATTTCATTTCCATGGACTCCCTGGGGGGAAAATTCTATCTAGGTGAAAATTTATTGGTTGAAAAATCCATCTCTTTATATTATGATCAATGAATCTACAAAATTTAGATATTTGGGTAAGCTGTATGTGCATGAAGCAATGAGGTTACATGGGGTTCCTTCAACTGTTGTTTCAGACATGTATTCTAGGTTTACTTTATGGATCTTAATATTTCTCCAAGAGTCTATTGGGACTTCGTTCATAGTGAGTACATGTTATCATCTATAGATAGATGGTCATAAGGAGCATGTTATTCATATTCTAGAGGATATGATTTATACCTTTGTCTAGGACTTTAGTGGATCTTGGGATAGCCATTTGATACTGGTAAAGTTTTCCTATAATAATAGAAATCATTCTTCAATTAGAATGGATCCATTTTAGGCATTGTATGATTGCCTATGTAGGTCACCTCTTTGTTTGGAAGAGGTGGGAGAAGCTTATTTGGTGGGACCGAGCTTGGTTTATGAGATATCCATGAGGATTAAGGGTATATATCGACATTTGGTTATAATGAAAAATTAGCAGAAATATTATGTGGATCAATGGGGTCATCCTTTGGAGTTTTCCACAGCGGATCAGGTTTTCATGAAAATTTCACCTCAATTGGTTCACATTTGGCTTGGAAAATAGGGAAAGTTGGATCTGAGATATGTGGGACCATTTAAGGTTGTTGAGTGTCTTTTGGAAGTTTATTTTTTTTTACATTTCCAGATCAGTTAATAGGAATTCATGATATCTTATATGTATCACAGCTCATGAAATATCATCTGGATCCCTCTTACACTATGTGTTGGGAAGAGATTTAGTTAGATCCATTTGTTTGTATTATAGAGTAGATAGTAGAGAGTATAGACTCTCAGATGAAATTATAGTGTGGTAATTCTATTCCATTTATCAGAATGTTATGGAGGAACAGATCATATTCTCGTGAGAATTAGGAGCATTAATCGTTGATGATGGAGTAGTGTCTTTACCTCTTTACGAGTCATCATTCTTCCACATGACTTCCCATAGAAAAAATTATTATCGTGGGGAGTTTGTAACATTCCATTACCCACTTTTAGGTAATTCCCTTATTTTTAATTGTTTTTCCTCATTAATTGTGTGCATCTTGGAACTCTTGAGGATGGAGATATATTTTTTTGGATAAAATGATTTAATGTTCAAGAATGGATGTTTTGTTTTCATTAATGGATTTTAGGTATAAATTTTTTGTTGTATTTATGGGGTTCTCCCTGAGTTCATAAGATGCTTCAGTTGGTTTTGTAGTTTTTTGCTATACGTAGGGTGATTACACAATGTGTACTAGGTCTCCAGAAAAAATTCATGAAATGTGAACACAAAGTGAAAGTATGACATATCATGTAATGGTTACATGACATATAATGATAAAAAGATATATTTTAATTAAAAAGGTGATGGGGTTTTCAATGTACATGATCATTGGGGATTACATGACCTGTAAAGGAGTTATACATCATGTAACCTTCGGGATGTCAGATTGTAGGGTGCTGCTCAAATGAAATATTATTTCATTCTCTCACAACTCTCTTGGATCTCAACCTAAAAGGATTTTCCAGTGATTTTTGGAGTCTTTTTTCGGTCTAGATTGATCCAATTGGTGTTGGATCACCATAGAAGTTAGTTCTCATCCCTCTGGGTGGTAAGCCATTATTCTTCTATTTTATGTTTATTTTGGCAATGACATAAAATTGAGTTATTGTATTCATTGATCTGTAGTGATGGTTGTTCTTAATTTCTTATATATTCATGGTGAAATCCTATTCTAAGGCCATTTCCATTATTGAATGTGGTTCGAATGGTATTCTTTTTTGAGGTATGTGTTTTTTACTCTTCTCTACCAACCCTTTTGTTAAATTGGTTCAATTCTAAGAAGTTTATATTTATTCTAATGCCTCCTTTTTCCTTATTTAATTATCTTATTGGGGATCCTTTACGGGCTTGTGCAACCTCGAGTTTTGTGGTAGGTGGTTTTATCTCTAGTTTGTGCTGATGAACAATACTACTCCTATTTTTATAAATTGATTTATAAACGAGTTTGATGTGTTTTTTATGTGAGTTTAAATGGTTTTTTGATAAAATATGGGGTTTCCCTATTTTTTGGTAAATAAAAATGGGGTATTTTAAAATTATTGAAATGATTTATGAAATATAGCACATGGGAATCCTTGGGTATGTAGGTGGAAATTTTAGCTTAGGGACATCATCCATCTTACCATTAGGAGATTTGTGCATGGGTATTTTATATTCTCCCTGGGAATATTTTCCTAGGGACATGTTTTTACATCATTGGGAGGTTCACTCATTGGTTGTTTATTTACTCATAGGACCTATGTTATAGGGGATTCCTGTGCACTAGTCATTTGTTGTAGTATGAGTAATCTTCTAGTATGATCTATTGTGTTCAATGGCATGATTTACCTGTTCTTGGATTTATACTATTTTGGATTTGATATCCATGCTTTGTATTTTTGATAGATGATAATGAAAAATATTCTTGAAATCGATATACCTACCTTTGATTTAGAATTTTTGGAAAAAGGGAAATATTTACCATGATATTGATAAAATTCATTTACTTCTTATCATGCAATGTTTTTTTTTAAATTATCATTTTTGGATTATTATACATTGACTTATTTTGGAAAACCATGGTGTGATCCTAGTGATCTTTTTATCTCACACCCGACAAACTTCTTCAGTGGTGTGTAGAACTTTGTATGTATTTTGATGCAGGGATAGGAAATGAGCCACAGTGAGGCCATGAAGTTTACTTTTAGCTAGTTTTGGGTAGCTTTATGGTGGGATGGTGAGTTTTTTTCCATGATACTATTGTGATATTATTATATAGATGGTTTGGTTTTGGTTTTGTTGTCCTTTACTGTTGTACTTGTATCTTAGAGATTATTTTGATAGATTTTATTTTCATCACTTCCATTGTTATGTTTCTATTTTTGAATATATCTTTATCTTCCATTGTTTATTTGGGTTATGTTTATATATTATAGGGTTTTTCACTTTAGTTTGGGAAAAATCATTCCCTATGATTTTTTTCATTGCTTGGGTTCTTGTTGTTGGCCCATAGGGGTCAAGAAGGCCCTTCGGGTATGTGATGTGTTGGTTCATGAACCATCATGAGAGGGAATTGAAGTTGGTTCATTACATTAATATAGAGAGGATCTTGAAACACTATGGTCAAGAATATATAGTTCCCCACCATCTACTTGAAACCCATCACCAGTACCAGTAGGCGCCCCCAAGAAGAAACTTTTTTGGTCTGACCAAGTGGAGGATTGTAATTATGATGGAGAGGAATTCAACAATTACATATGAAGATAGTTATCCTGAAAAAAACTCCCAACCATGTTCTGGCCCCTTCCACTTATGACTAGAGATCACCAATAATCTATAAAAAGAGCACATGCCTTACTTATGAAAAAATATGTGGGAAAATCATCAATGATTGAAGGCAAGACACCTCCCTTATGTAGGATATTTGTGTTACCTTTAGACAATCAACATACTCTATTTTTACCTAGAATTTGATGTTATCTCCATGGTTAGGGACCCAAAACTTAAAAAATATAACACAAATATGCAACATGATTACTGTTATTGCATAAAAAATCTTTGGAAACTAATCTCCAAAGCCTCTGTATGCATCCATATCTGAGGATGGGGAAAGTTTGGAGTATTTCACTTCACGACACCCTTAGTATAGACGAACTCCCCGAATACGGTGCCCTGCAATATCATAGTCTCCAGATTAATCAGGGGACCAGGTAACGTGCTAGCCAGTTTGTCACTACAATAAAATTCCTCCACTTTAATGATTCCAAGACATCATGAATGGAGGTAGAGTAATGTCAACTTATCTTCTAATTGGGCCCCTCAAAGCAATGGGAACACGTTTCAAAATTCAAAGTTATGGTTAAACTAAAAACATCCCATAAATAATGACTCCCATCATGGGCAACCACTACACCCAGATTATATAAGAGCATAACTATGAAAAACCAATCGTGTTGCAATAAAATTTTCCATAATAACCATCCAGGAGCGCACCTAGCCCACCGGGTAGGGGGAATATTTATTATCATGTCCACACCTTAGATCATCAATCCCTGAGAGGATTTAGGATATATTGGTAATAAATGTAAATCAACCCTATCGCACAAGGATAGAGGAATTTATATATCAATCTCCATCACTAGGTTTATCACACCCTAAAAGGGTCCTCTTGAAACCAATGGTGGTTCTAGATAAACCCAAACCTACATGGTTGGGGGAATTTATACCTCAAATTCCAACCCAAAATTCATCCAATCCTCAACTAGAATAATTATTTCCTCAATAAAGTGATAATAAAATACCAATTATGGCTCTAAATAGTCTCCAAAACATAGGGTTGGGTGAATTTTCATATTCACCATCATCACTGTAGAGGGAATAATTCTTCTCCATGTTGGGAGGTAAATATCCATGGTCAGCATCCCATATGTTCCCCTCGCCACAAGGCAAACCTATGTTATTAATGGACCATTTGTAAATCATGACTGGAAACTCTCTCAAGTTTAATATTTATAGGCTGACACTGGAGGAACTTATGATGAAGGAAATCAAAATCCATAGGAGGCATAATCCAAAAGGTTCAACATGGAGAGGGGTTAGAAAAATGAACTTGATGAAAGAAGTGAAGAATCACCATGTTGAATTGAGAGTAATGGCACAACTATTATTGTTCTAAATACCTATTTTAATGTTATCACCATCAACACAAAAATTAATGTAGATAAATACGTAAATTTTGTTGGATGAAATATGGAAAATATTCCCCGAGAGGAAGGTGAGATGGATACACCAACTGAGTCTCACACATGCGGAACCTAAGGAGGACCCAAAACCAGGAACCTCCAAATATCTAGTTGCCACCTATATGGTGGAACACTACCATGGAAAAAAGAAAAAATGTGGCCAAATCCCTCTCATCACCCAAAAGAGTGAGAGTTCCTTCTACAGAGGAGTAGTTGTCATTGTATGAGGATGAGATACAGATTCTCAGACAACTCAATGAGGAGCCACTCAGGGGAAACATTCCCATGGGTAACTTCTTCATTCTAAGATGAATATACCTACCACCACATATCAGGAAAGATCCAATACTTCTCTATGAATTTCACTGGATAATCGAACCAACTCTAGATCTAGGAAACCACTATACATAGAGGGGGAAGTTGAAGATGACCATGACTTCCTTCCATTACGATGACAACACCTACCTTACCCGAGAAATAATTTAGTCTTATCATGGATGAATAACTAATAGGAGGAAAAAGTATAGGCACCTCATCTATCCATTCATGCTCCCTATAGATAGGATTTTTCTTAGATAGTATTACCTCCATAGGTTCATAATGCCATCGAGTCCTTGACTACTCAAATGGAATCCATAGAAGGGAGGTGGGAACCTATGTAGCCTAAAAATAATCCATATTCTGAATGGTTGGATGAAAATTTTCTCCAATAAACTTTCATTAATCATATATTCTCCACCTTTGATGGAGTGGGAGATCTAGATCAATATACTACTCACTTTGTGTCCTGATGTGGTCCAATTATGGGACCTTAAGATCAATAGGAGGAAACCAAGATGAGGTATTTTATATAGAATATGTTTGGTCCAACCTTTTTTTGGTATAACAGCCTTCTAGTAGAATCTATTATAAGATGGGAATACCTTAATGATCAATTACTTTATCAATTAAAATCTACACTAAGGAAAATGAAAATATTTGACCTGAAAATTTCACTCAACAGAAAAATGAGAGGGTGTATGATTTTATAACAATATGGAAACGTTTAATCTATTCACTCATCATCCATCTCTCATAAGAGAAATTGATAGAAATATATGTTCAAAATATTTGGGATAAGCTGTAGACACCCCTGATCCGGATGAAATATCCAGGTAGATTCTATGAGTTTTCTGTAACAAAGAAATGTTTGAAATATTACATTCAGCAAACTTGAGATAAGTCCTAACTCATGGTTTTAACATAGGGTAAAAGGACCAGAAAAGAGAAAACTACCATTTTTACCTTAAAACTAGTATCAATGACCATTAAAGCACCTAGGAAGGTCTTGAGTCACCAGAATACTCCCATAGAGTGGTAGACACAACAAAATATCCCTCATTCAGAAGAAAAAAGTGATCAGGGTTGCCTATGATTTGAGGAATAGATGAATAAAGTATACCCTTTTAGAAATTAGTAGGTCCCTAGTTATTTTATTATTACCATGAAAAATAACCTAATCAAGCCACCACATCTTAGAAAATTTGGTGATGTCAACCACACTGATCATGCCAACTACTTCCCTTTCCATAGGAGGCAGAGTCACACCATCCAAAACTGATTAATTTTCAAAGACATCCTCCAAATCATGGTTGATTCTAGATGGTTTATGTTGAAAAATTCACTAGAACATGTGACCTTTGTCGATGTTTCCCAGTTAGGAGAATAAGGTTATTGGAAAAAAGTTCTAGCCAGGGATGAACATAAATTCAATAACTGGATGAATCAAAAGATAGTTTACTAAGTTCATACCACCCTGATAGAATATATTTTCAAACCTATAATGGTATCATCACCTAGGTAGGTGACATTTAATTTAACTCTCAGAGGTAGATGTAATCTTCATTCATAGGAAGTGACAGAATATGAAGATTCATATTTAACTCCTACACAAGCTCTAAGTCTTACAGACTTCTTTCCTACAATGTCTAAAGAAGAAGAACCACCCCACAAAATGAAACCCTTGTCAGATAAAGAGATCATATTTGGTTATGTTAATTTTATAAACTTGGAATAACCCTTCTCTAGTGATGTACACACCTTCGTGTATGAGTTCTCCCTACATGACTGGGGTACCAAAGGCTGTTGGTGTAGGTGCCAAGGATACAAGGGACAATGTGGGTGTGGTCAAACCCAATATCTCAGTCACATCACCACATAGTATATATATGCAACTAATACCCATGAAAAAACACTCAAGTTAGATAAACAAAAAAAAAGTGTCATAGAGTCCTCTAACAATCTCCTTATCCTAATCATCTTATATGACCGTCTAGTGGGGATTTAATTATTTGATCATCTCAAAAAATGGGGAAGGACTGTGTAACCTATTCCACTGACAGTAGAAGTCCCTCAACCTTTGTTTAATAATGAGGCCCATATACCTCAAATTCCTCATATAATTGTCCATATAATTAAGAGAAACCCTACCTTGGGAAGCACAACCTCTGGCATAGAAGTACTAAATTGTGAAATAGTTTTTGGTTGTCTATGTAAAACTCTCCATCCTAGATGCACTCTTTCTTTCAAAATAATACATAGCGGCACTCGTCCAATCCTTAAAGATCCCATAAGAGTTCAAAATAGAAGTTTCTTCATCATAGTTTTATCTAGTGGAGAACATTCCATCAAAATTCCATGTCTTTATCTCATTTAAAGAAAAGGATTGGGAAGAGGTCATCCATGGACACATCAGACCCCTATATGTTTTAGGAAAGATCAAAAATGTCAAAATCCAAAGGTTCCTGACTAATAATGGGGTTTTTAATCAACCTCATCTCAGTCTAGACCCTTCTACATTTAGAATATATTTAAGGGGACTTATCTCCTACAAATATTACCATTCAAGCATATGATAAGAGCAACAAAAGAAATCTTGGGAATATTAAAATCAAGGCTCAGTTTTGGGATGTCACATATAACAATGAGTTCATAGTTATATATCAAGACACTACATATAATTTCCTACTAGGAAGGTCTGGGATTCACAACCATGTTGTGGTACCTTCAACATTTCATTAATTCTCAAAATACCCCATCGATGGGAAAGTTGGCTTGCTATATGGTGATAGTTCTTCCTTTGAGTCTAGAGAAGCCATATATGATGAAGAAGGATTATAATGAATGTAAGGAAAACCACAAATGGTGGATGAAAGTATGCAGGTTACAACCCCAAATTGATTGGGGACCACCCCTGTGAATCCCTAGAGTATTTTTGAAAATGATTACGTGCTACCCATAAATCTAATTGAAGAAACAGATTTCATCCCAATCATTCAGGCTCCTTCTATCCCTAGAGATAGTATGAAAAGAATAAAATAATCTATAGAATATATCTATAATGAATATAGCTAAAGGGGATGTCAATATCTATTCCAATATCCCCTATCATCTAGATAGTGATAGATATTCCATAAAATTATCTACCACTCTTGAAAATTCTTCCATGGAATCGAAGGTGGAATAAGAATAGGATGACCTCAGAAATTCCCCTCCTTCATTTGAAAAAAGTATTTATACCACCATTAATGATCCCCAGTTGATAAATCTAGGAACATATGAAGACCTATGACCTATATTGATTAGTTACACCATGCATATAGAGGATCATGATATATAAATCACATTTCAAAAGAAACATTGATATGTGTTCTCTTGGAATTATATAGAAATTTACAGACCGAACTCCGATGTAGCTACACACTATCTAAGATTGCCTAATTACCATCAAGGTTTCAAGAATGTGACAAGAGGATGTAACCTTCCAATGATACTAATTTTTATTCATAAGTTGACAAATTAATCAAATTCAATTTTGTCCTGGAGGTGAAATAATCAAGATGACTAAGCAATATCATCCCTATCAAGAAAAAGAATAGGCAGATTAGGATTTGTATTAATTTCAGAGACCTTAATTGACATTTCCTAAAAAAACATTTCACATTTCTAGTAATGTAAAAATTGATCGACGCAATTTATGGATTCCAAGAAATTTCATTCATGTATGGGTACTCAAGGTACAACAAAATAAAGGTATTCCCTGAATATGAGGAAGAAAAAACCTTCAGATCACCCCTATAGATCTTTTTATATCTGGTTATGCCCTATGGATCAAATAATACTAGTGCTACTTATCAACATTTCAGGCATAAAATATTTAATCCCTTATTGGGATGAATTGAGGAATGTTATGTAGATAAAATAGTGGTCAAATCTAGACAGTATTTTAATCACCTCTCAGATCTTGAAATACTATTTAACAAGTTGTGGAATCATATTTTGATGTTGAATCCACTAAAATGTGGTTTTGGGGTGACATGAGGGAAATTAATAGGATTTTTGGTAAACCAATATGACATCAAGGATGGACATAAGAAGAATAGTGAAATCCTAGAAATGCCACCCCCTCTAAATCTCAAATAGCTAAGGGGGATCCAAGGTCACCTCACTTACATTCAGTGTTTCATATCCAACCTGGTTGGAAAATATCTCATATTATCCAAGATAATGAACAAGGAAGTCACCTATCAATGGGATGAGGACTGAAAAGAATCATTTGAGAGTCTCAGATAGTACCCAGCTAATAGACCCATCGATCCTAATTTTTCTAGTGGAAATAAATTCACTCATATTAAATATGGATTCCATAGAGCGAAAACTTGGGACTATTCTCATGAAAAAAATTATATGGGCAATGAGAATTGTCTCTATTAACTCAGCCAAATGATTAATGGGACTATGACATGAAATTATTACATCGAGAAGAACTTCCTTTCACTTATATTTATAATGAAAAATATAAGGCATTAATTAAAGCACTATGAAGTCCACCTGGTCTCTTGTATTGAACCACTCAAGTACATCCTTGGATGACCTATGTTAACTATAAGTTTGGACTAATGTGTAGACATTATGCAGTTGTATGATATCCATTTCATGTCATAGAAGGAAGTGAAAGGACATTCCTGGAATGATTTCCTTGTGGAATATCCTGCATCATAAATTACACTGATGGACATAAAAAATTCTGATGAGGTGGTTTCCTATAACCATGAAACTCCTCGGACATCGGAGATGTATTTTGGTAGTGCCTCTGAAAGTCTAATTGCAAAGATACTAGAAAATTCAAATCTCAATTGGTTTGTCTTATAGATTGTATTTTTATCCCCAAACAAAGTAATTTTTCCATACTCTTTCTCACTCTATGAAGGCTTCACAAATAATGGGATCAAATACCAAGTTATCATCACTGTATTGAAACTAGACCTATAGTTAAAGAAACCCTACCTGAACATCAAATGGGATTTAGAGTTAGTGATAAATAAGATCAATGGAGAATATGAAATCAAAAAGAATAATTGTCCCTTCTTGCTAGATATGTCAGAGTTCCCTTTTTATCCCACATTGAATCATGTCCCCCAATCAAAAAATGTCTATGTCGACACACTGGATAATACAACTATAATTTCGACTGATCTTGATCTGAACTAGGTGGTCTTCTACATCCCACACCGAAGGATGGTCTCATCGATCATCTTCTATGACATGGAAAAAATTAATCAGATCAGCACCACCCTAGAGCATGATGAATTGATATATACCCCAAGATGGATGGACCCGATAATTGATAATCTCAAAAATAGGACCCTTCCAACTAACCCAGATGGAAGGGAATAGATTCTTCACCGAGAAAAAAACATACCCTTTGAGATGGGATAGATGAGAAAAAAACCCACTACAGGTTTGGATTTTATGAAATCCTCTTAAGATACATAGAGAAAAGAGAGAGTCCATCTATCATGGAATAATTCAATGTAGGATATTGTGACACACACAAATCTGGGACCAGGCTCTCTCACTAAATCAAGAGACTTAGTTACTACTAGTAAACAATGATATAGGACTATGTGAAGTTCTCTAGGAAATATAATGAAAGATAGACTCATGAAAAATTCATACATAAAACCCCAGAATCACTACATACTAATAAATATTCCAAGCCATTTTTCGTATGGGGAATGGATGTTATAGGGATATATATCCCAACCACAGGTAAGTAGTCTATGTATATCCTTACTGTTACTGAATTCCTTTCCAAATGGGATGAAGTAACAACCCTCAAGGAATTCAGAATAATGAAAATAATCAACTTCATAAAGTCTAATATCATCACCTAATTTAGAGTCCCTCATAATATATTGATGGAGAATGGAACCAATTTATTTGTTATTGATTTGAAGATATTTTACCAAGGGTATAATATTGAGTCTAACCATTCATACCACTATCATGTATTACAAAATGGAAAAATAAATTTCTACAATAAGAATCTATGAAATATATTAAAGGAGATGGTGAATAAGGGAAATAAGTCCTGGTCGGAAAAGCTCCTCCATGATTTATGGGCCTACCAAACCACTATATGTACTCCTACACAAGAGACTCCATATTCAATGGTGTATGAAACTGAAGAAATGTTTCCCATAAAATTCCTTTTCCCCTAACTTCGAATAGAAACATGAGAAAAAATATTTTAAAATGAGAAGTTAGAAAAGTGATTGGATGAATTGGAGAGGCTCGATGAGAAAAGGTTGTGTACATTTCATAAACTTAAAGTCTATCAGAATCAGATTTCACGAGCCTTTATTCATCCCTTCAAGGAGAGATGGTATTTTACCTTATGACCCCAATGATACGGGGAAAAAACATCCAATTTTAGAACCAAAATGGGAATGTCCTTATATCGTACATTACGTCTATCATAATTAAGACTATTCATTTGAAACAATGTATGGGTAACACATCATGCCTCCCAGAAAAGAAAGATTCCTTAAGAAATAATTTTCATAGATTCCATCAAGAATTAATGTCTTCCTATCCGGATGAAATCAAACTGTATGGAAAATGTCATGGTTGAAATATGTTAAACTCCACAACATATCACGTCCTGACCACATCACATTAAACTATAAGAGAACACATCCTCATAGAATGAAATTAAACCGCATAGGATAAGTACCCAACACATGACATAAAACTGCATGGGAATCACCATCTCACTAAAAATTCACCATACACAAGCAAGATCTATAAAAAATAGAATTGAAGTTCACCCATCCCTATGTTTGAGTCAGATTCACATAGTGAATCTCCTTTTAAAGAACTACATGTGTCTTGATTCCTATCATCAAAATATAAATTATTACACCTAGATCTCCATTATTCTGTCTATCCATGATACTTATTCTCTCTCATTGAGGCTCCTTTATCTTTCCCGCATGATGTTAAACTACAAGGTTTATGTCCTCACTTCCAGACACTAAATAATATTGTTCTTTCATAACTACGTATGACTTGATTCTTACCCCAAAGTGGAATGTTTGGGCTCCTAGATCCTAAATATTGTCCTAGACACCATATGATAGAAAATTCCCTTGTAATTTCCTTCAAATGTCTCTATATGGCGAGAGAAACTTTTTTCCATTTCTTTTTTCTCACACTGAACATAACCCACATAGCCTTTGTAATGTTTGTAAAGGCTTCCCTATATAACCGAGAAATTTCCGTTCATGATAGGGTTATCACAGTTTCGGATGAATGAACTTAAAAGGAACACCATGAGTCCTTACAACATGAAATTAAACTACATGGTTGATTTCCATTGCGTGACATAAAACTACACATTACCATGGACCTCACCTGAGAGGACCACTATCATTGGTGTTTTTATCTCAATACACCGACATTCAAGAACTACATGTGTTTTTAGTACTGTGATTGAAGAATACATAGTGACACCCAGATCATAATCTAAGGTCCAACAAAAATATTTCATTTTTACATTGGGGAACCTACATCCTTACCACATGATGTTAAACTATTTCGTTTCTCAAGAACTATGTGTGGATTTATTCCTATCATCAAGGGATACAAAGTAATGCTTGGATATCCATTACTAGGCCCAGATACAACAATCAATGGGAAACATTCCCCCTCTATATATGGCTTAGACCTTCATGGAGAGTTTCCCATTAAATAAATATATGCATCTTTATTCCTATAATCACAGGATACAAAGTGGCACCAAAATCTCCAATACTAGGTCCAAATTCAACAATAAATGAGAACAACGCCTCCCTCTTCATATGGGTCAGACCTTCATGGAGAGTTTCCCATTAAAAGACTACATGTGGCTTTATTACTATCACCACATAATACTAAGCGATTCTTAGATATTTAATTATGTGTCCTTCTGCAATAATCAATGGAAAAAATTCACCCCACTGCATATGGTTCAGACCTGTGTGGAGAGTTTCCTATTCAAGAACTATGTGTGGATAGATTCCTAGAATCACAGGATATAGAGAGATGCCTGGATCTACAATCCTAGATCCATATATAACATAAAAATATTCACCCCTCCATATTTATGCGTCAGACTTAACCATGTAACTTTTCATGTCCTTACGACATGACATTAAACTGAAAGAAAGGAAAACATCCTCACCACATGATGTTAAACTACAAAAACAAAATCATGGTAACGTAAAATTAAAAATTCATGTAAAATAAATCCCCACTAAATGAAATTAAAAGGGTAAATCCATCATCCATCATCATTCTATATCAAAGGATTACAAGATCCTAACCCCAATCAACCAGAAAATGGGGTTCTATCTTCATCTTTTAAGAACCTCATCCCTTAAACCACACTTCTCTTCATGAGTGCCTTAGGTTTCCAAAAAATGTTCAAATACCTTGTAAAAGGACACCAGGGTTGAAAGGAAATTTTTTTATTATTCATGTCTTTCTATGGTTCCTTCATATGTGCATATGGTTGTTAACCAAAGGCATCACAACTTGAAAAAAGGGATTTCTGGTCCTTATGAGCCCAAACGTCACTATGGCGGAACTCTTCACACAATAGTGTTTTGAGCCATCCCAAAAATGATTTTCCCATATCACTACACATGATCCAATAACTTTGAACCATGATTTACCACATTTTCATCCCCCATTCATAAGGTTGTTGGAGAACTCCTGACTTGGATATCCTAATTAGGCTATTGTGAAACAATGCCCTCCCACCAAGTTTATGTACTTCATGATCATAAACTGTATGAACTCTAGTCAAAGATGTATGATCTTAAACATTATCTTTTGATAGTATAAATAAAAGGAACCTAAAAATACTAGTAAAAGATACACAAAACTTGTCATGTTGAAAACTAGAAAATGGAGGCCTAAGTAAAATCCAAGTCTTCGCTCACTAAAATCATCATACCTAGAGTTTAAGTTAAAATTAAAGTGTAAATGAATGAGACATAAAGGTCATTGGGCCTAATTTGTTTTTCCACATTAAAACCTGAATCATTTTATATGGACCCCATAGTCTAGGAAAAATTTAGAATGATGATTTGTCACATCTCCTTTCCCTGATAACTTGTTCACTAGGTGGTGACACAACTTTTTGGGTTCTTGAACTCTTGTTGATTATTAAATTTTCAAAAAATCACACTTCCTGATCTGAGTGACTCGGGTCACCGTAAACCATGTATAGCCCTTGTAAAATGATACTCATATTCACGGGACCCTTTGTTTTACTATGCATGTCTTCTTATGGTTACAACATATGTTCTTATGACCATAAACCAAATGCATCAGAACATTCATAAAAGGATTTATGATACTTGTGATCCCTAGCATTAGTGTGATGGAACTCAACACCTTAGAGTGTTTTGAGTTATCCTTGAAAATATTTTCCAATTTCATTACTCATGACTCGTGAAATTTGGATCATAATTTATAGTACCCATAACTAAACTGTTTACATGGATTCAATATCCTTAATGTTATGTCACCATGTATTGTATCCTTTCTGAAAATAGGAATGATAAATTCCAATCCAAAACCTTTTGATGGACCAAACCACAAGAATCAAAAACCACATGGAATCGGGCCCGAGCCTCCCCATAAAAATGTAAGTTACCCTAGGAAAGTAAAACCATTCTTATATAGATTTCACTATACTTTATACTTATTTTTTGAGGTGTTTGAGTCTTTTTAAATCATTCATGACCCTTGGGAATGAGTGGGGACACCTCTATTTGACCATGATATGACACATAAGGGCTTGGAACCACCAAATATAGGCATATCCTCCTTAAAAGAAAGGAACTACAATCCTCATGAGCTCTAGAATCACTGTGGCAGAACTTTCCACCTCAAGGTGTTCGGGGTCATCCACAATAATTTTCCCCATTCTATATTAATTGACTCAAACATTTGGGATATAAATTACACCACCCATATTCCAACAATCATGGTGGAATCAACTTCCCTTATATGTTATAATTACCCATACCATTAGTAAAATATTTCATAGCCCTTAGAAAAGAGTGGGGACACATCTGTTTGAACATGATATTGACACATAAGGGATTTGACCTACTAACCAGAGTCATCTCCTCCTTGTAGGAAATGATCTCCAAATCATAATGAACCTAAATAACACCACAATAGGACTCAGAACCTTAGGGTGTTTTGTTTCATCCCAGGAACATCTTCCCCATATCCTCGATTCATCAATCAAGTGATGAAGACAAAAATTTATACTTCATGGTATTTTATATCCTAACAACAAGGCTTTAAACTATATAATATATTCATTCCCTTACTGTATGAAATTAAACTGCACCGAATATGTCCTTTCCACATGACATTAATCTTTATTAAAGATATCCTTACCACATGACATTAAACAGCATGGTATCCATCCTTACCACATAAAATTATGTGGCATGGGAAATTTCCATATGTCATGAAGTTAAAATGAATGGATAACATTACCTTGTGAATAGTACATTACCAAAAACATAAATTCCAATCTAAAAGACTCCAAACTACCATTTATAGAAAGTATAATCTATAAGACTCTTAACTAATAGTGACAGAAGGTATGAGTTAGAAGACATTAAAATACAATACAATGATGGACTAGTTTTCAAGAACATAAAATATAAAACTAGAAACGTTCTAAGACATATGTGTTTGAAAACCCATAAGAGAGTGACCTAAGAAAAAGTTGAGTCAATTCCCACAAAGGCTTCCCTATATAAATATTAAGCAAAAGTTAGGAAAATAATAACAAAAAGATATAAATCTTGTAGGTGTCATCATTTTCCCCTATAAAAAATCAAGCTACACCCATTAAGTCCAGTGTCTTTAGTAAAAGATAGACCATTCTCCCTCCCAGACATATATCAGACCCAAATTACACTTTTTTAATAAATTTAATCTCAATACAATTGGATTAGGTACATCAATGAGGAAACTCATGTCGATGTAAATTCATTAGAATATATCAAGAAAAATCAATTGTAATTTGAACATTCAAACCCAGGAGACTAGGTTTACATGATATTATTTAAGGGATAAGTATCGTTTCTTATTCATGCAATTTAAGGTCAATGAAATTTCTTTCACATAATGAATAAAATATATATGGATAATGATATGTATAACTTCAAGAAGATTCATTCATTGATAAGGTACACCCAAAAGGAGGAATCTCCACATTCTGTAGCCTCATTAAGGATTCCATTAAAAAGGATACATTTGTGATTATACTAACATAAGAGTTTATTGGATAAATTTTCTAGGTTATCCAGAGTCAGTCGAGATATGTTGATTGATCATCGAATCATCGTCCGCCCCGCTTCTTCTACTGCAGCCCGAGGATGAAGAGACTTGATAAGAGAAGATAGTTCCTCAACTCTTTTTTTGAGTAGTTTTTAAGGAGGATGATGACTGTAACACCTGATGATTTTTTAGTATGTCTCTTTTTTTTAAAAAGAAATCTCTTGGAAAGTTTACAATGTATAAAATACCAAACTTAATCATATTGATAAATATTATTCTTTAATTGTGATTGTTATCACATAGCCATTGGAATGAGGGGAATAAATTATATTAATTAAATTATGAAAATATAGTTTAAATATTTTTATAAAATTATTTATTTTTTTACCAATTACTTATAAATTAAAATAAAAATCAATTTAATATAAAGGATGTGTTTTATAAAAAACTATTTTTATGTCCATAAAGGCATTTTATCTTAATAAATAAAATTAATGAAAATTAGTGAAAGATATTAATGATATTTATATGATATATATTCAATAAAATGTTTTTAAATTCATCTAATAATTTTTATTGTCTTAAGATAATAATGAATAAAATTTTAAGCATAAAAATATATATTTTTCTAAAAAGAAATTTTTCCCCCTTTTAATGGATAAACTATTTTAAAACTAAATTTCGACGCTTTTATAAATTATAATTGAAAAAATAATATTTTTTTATAAAATAGGAGTATCAATATTAGATGAAAGTAAAATATTGGTATTTTTCTAGGTAGTTTCATTTTTTGATGTATTGTGAAAAAACTGAATTTTAATTAAAAACATCATTTTATTTTAATTTGTTTATATTGTTAGAATATATTTTAAGTTGGTTATAAATTATAATTTTTTCAATTATACATCAATAAATCCAGTGTATTTCATTGTAATGAAATTCACATTTAAGAATAATATATATTTTTTTCAATATTTTGAACTTTTTCACATTAAAAATCCGCTTTCCCATTACATTTAAGAGATAAATTTTAATATAATTTTTAAAATTATGTGAATTTAATTTGGTAAAATGGATTAAATATTTGCAAAAAAAAAGTTATAATTATTTAGTAAGGTCATTTTAATTTTTTATTCATAAAATCCATACAAGGGTAAAAAGAAATATTTACCGCGGTATAGGTAAAATAATGAAAGAAGTTAAAATTAAATGGTAAAGGAATAAAATACCTAAAATTAGAACATTTAAGGGGGTTTTGTGGTATTTATGAACCCTTAACATACTTTAAAACATTAATTACTAGTATAATTCTTGTAAATTAATTCCAACTCATAGTGTTTGGCTTTAACCATTAAATAATCATTATTTAATCACTTACACCCAGCCGCCCTCAATTATAAATTCCACCCCTCACCATATCATTTATCCTAAAAAACCTATAAGATACTCAAATATCTACCCAAAACTACCATTAAGACTCTTAATAAATCCATGTTCTACTATTATAACCAAAAAACTAAATCCAAGGTCCTCAAGGCGTGCCTCAGGAGGTGATATTCTAGAGGTAATTTTCTCAAAACTCCACTCTTATTTTATTTTCTTTTTCTAATTTCTTTTCAAATCGTTCATCCATCAGGGACTAATAACTTTGGAATCATATGTCTATTTTTTTATGTTTATAATTGAATATATCATAACAATTTATTTATCATCTCCTCTTATTCAAAGAAATGAAACTATTGTCCAAATTATGCCGGTAAATCGCCTCTGTGAATAATGATTTTTTCGTTTTCCATTACCGTTTTCATGGATGGTCATAAAAAGTATTTTTACAATTAAATAAAATTTTAAAATTTTTATTATAACCTATTTTATGTTCTATAACTAACATATATACATAATATTAAATAAAACAAAATTAGTTCATGATGTTCAGAAAAATAGCCAAAAATAAACTAAACATTTATCATTAAGATTTTATCAAATGAATCATACTCATATAAGAAATTAAAATTATATATGGGAAATTTTATACTTATTTAATTTAATTAATTATATTTTATTTAACTTCTATAGTTTCACTTCCATTTAAAAAAAAATCCTTAATTACACACAAGTGAACCGACCATGAAACCGTGAAACGAACGCACACGAAACAATAGAAATCATTAAATTTTATTAATGATTTAGTGGTAAGATACTATAAAAGTATTATATAATATATTATAAATATTTATATACTTAATAAATAAATTAATAAAATTATTTAAACCATTATACATGATGTTTAAGTATGAAAAACTAACAAGAAGCTTGAGGTGAGGGTTTCTCATGCCACTTTTTCTTATGTGATATACATTCCTTACTCACCACTTACTTCTTATGTGTGGTGTATATAATGAACTATAATATATAATATAATGAATATAATTACCTTTATGTTATTCAATTTTTAATTTTATAATCATTATATTTATGGGGAATAGGATTTGACTAATTACAATGTTTTATGTGAATTATTAACCCAATTTCAATTCTTTAGTTAAAATTTCTACTTCATAGATTATTTGATTTTATGTTTATGTGGGGGAGGAAATTTTATTTTCTTATGTGGAATTTATACTTGTATTATTTGAATTTAAAGTGAATACACATAATCTATTAATTTTATTAACTATCACTTAAATGATATGATATATATAAGGGATTTTCTTTTTAAATAATTATCATTTTAAAGTTTCCCTTAAAAATATATTTTTATTAAAAGACCATGTTTTTATAAAATTGTTTCCAAATATATTTTTAATGTTATCTTATGATTTTTTAAATCCATTTTTACTCATTTTTTACTTTTTACAAAATTGGTTGAAATGATTATTTTTATCATTTTTTAAATAATTTTATTTGGTAATTTTCCAAAAAATACAAAAGGAATGTTTTTATCAAATAAGGAATGAGAATATTTTACCACTATCAAGAAACATTAATACCTTGAATATTGCTTTACAATATTAAAAGATTATTTTCAAAATAATTTTTTTTATAATTTTAGATAATTTTTTTAGAAAAAATTTAAAACAGAAAGTATATTTTTGAGAAGAATTATTTCAAGCGATCATTAAAAATTATTTTCCATATAAGATAACATTATTTTATGTTAATTATTTTTTATTTGGGATATTATTAGAGAATAAAAACCTTATTATTTTTATGTTTGGTTTTTGTTTATTATGGAATGATATTTATGAAACCTATTTCTTTTCAACTACATATGTTTTGAAACTAATTTCTTTAGACGGGTTCTGATGTGATGAATGATTTATATTCTTATGGAACACATATATATGATTTTTATTTTGGGATGGGTGGGAACTATATCTACCTCAAATTCATTCAGTAATGATAAAAGTTCAATGAGATCAAAGGGTACACATGTGGTCAATCCAATGCCAAAAAAAAGAGTACATGGGTGGTCAACTCAATCCCACAATAAGAGGGAACATGGGTGGTAACCCTAATCCCAAAAAAGTGTGTACAAATGAGTTCATCCTAAGACCAAAACTAGAGGGTATATGGGAGATCATCTCAATCCAGATTAATGTACAAGGGTGAATAAACCAAGCCTAACATATTGTGAATGTCTTGGTAGGTATCCTTGACATAAGATTTTATAAGATTATGTGTATGTATAAAATTCAATTTATTATGCCATTGTTATACTGACATGGCTGACATTATTTGATTATATTATGGTTCATGTCTTATGAACTACCAATATTTAATTCCATGATTCAATATTATGATTTTTGAATTGTAGGGTTTTCTTTTAAAATGTTATGCTCATTTTATCATACCCTTATTCTCATGTTATGATTACATATCTACCACATTTACCCTAAATGAACATTTGACCTCACCCATTCTGGTGTTTTTTCCATAAGTTATGAATACATGTTTTAAGAAGGAGTACTAAAGGTGATGATCTTTACAGAAGATGCTGAAGATCTTTCACCAAATTAGAAGAATGTGTTCCATGCTTCCAAAATAACTAAACTATTATGGTTCTAAATTGTGTGTTTATATAATGAAATGAATATTCATCTAAAAAATTTAATATACATGTATAAAAATTATGTATCATTATAGTTGGTATTAGAGGAATTATTTATTTAACCTTTATAAATTGGGATGATAAAACTTTAGTGACATCCCTTGGGATATTTATAAGGACATGTTCAGGTATGTGTATAAGGATAAGTATAAGGATGAATCAAGGTTTAGGAAAATGTCTTGGAATTTTGGTAAAGGATCGAGAGAGTGGTTTCCAAGAAATTACATCCCCATCTAGATACTAAAAGTTCATTTGGATCTGGCACATATGTATATAGGGGTAACAACCCTGAAAACACCATATTGAGATATAATCAATTGGGAACTAGTGTAACAAGCCTTTCTAAACAACTGGTTTATCACTAATAGGGATTATGATTCTAAAATTCACAAACTCATTATAAACCATCAAGAAGGATTTAAATAGATTTTAATTATGAATAACTAAGGATTAAACTCGAGGCCTCATAGATTGAAATTTGGTAAGTAATTTAGCTTGATTATGTGGTTTCTTCAGTATGATTAATGAATATAAAACTATTATTTTTTGTTTTTTTCAATGGATAGAACCCAGTAGAACCATGTTAATACTGAATGTTATGGGCAATGAAATTATTGTACTCTTTAGAAACCAAATGTTTTGGGAGATAAAATGAAAGATATAATTACTATACTCACGTAAGTTATAAAGCATACTAAACATATGATAAAACACATTTTAATTGAACATTTTATTGATAATAAGTGATAAAATTTCCTCAAATTGTGTTAAATATGTTCATTTATAAAATATTTGAGATTAGATCATTCATTTGGAAATTTAATGAAAATTCAAATTTAAAACTTTATAATTCACTATATCATTTCCGACATAAATATTTTGATATGTACTCTTTGAAATTAAATGTTTTTAAATATGTTTCTGACTTAATGTTCTACAACTTTAATTTAGTACATTAAAGCAAAATCATGCATTTGGTTGGTGCAAATGGGTCATGAAGTCAATGTTGGGTAGGACTCGCCAGAATAGACATGGGTTCTATATTTAGGATATAACTTCTTCATAAAAGTTTATATTGGGCCCAAATTTTGAGTGGAGCTCAAAAATAAATTTCTGTAGAAATAATTCTCCTCTATGAATAGTTTTTTCATGCGTTTTGAAGGTCAAATGGGTGGACCAAGTTGGCTTAAAATATTTGGACGAGATTCCCCATTCACACTTAAAACATCTTTAAACCTAGCCTCCCCTCCCCTCTATAAATTAGTTTTTTTCTAATTTTAAGGGATTGGGAAGTGAATTAGGATATTTAAAGAAGAAGAGAATTGGTTTCACCCAAATTCTCCAACCATTGTAAGAGGGGTAGCTCTTGAAGCAATGATCCCCTCATTGAATCCTTCTTCTCTTCTTCATGTTTTTATGTTTTCATTTGTGTAATAAACTTATTTGTTATTATTTTATTTATTCTCTTTTATTATGTTTTGTTCAATTATATTCATCTTTAATAATCCTACTTGGGTTAGAATCAGAAGTGGAGATGATATTGGGTTCTACCCTTTCAATCCTTTGCTCTTGCAAAACATCTCCACGATGACCACACCACCCATTGAAGATTAGTTCTCTTAGTGATCGATCTATCTTCTAAGATCTTCATTTAATTATTTAGAATAATAAAGCTAATATAATCCACTTAAAATGATCCATGAATTGAGTTTTTAAATTATAAGAAACTAATCATGCAATTGAACAATTAACACAAAAACATGCAATCTCGAGTATTGTGTAAATTGTGAGAGCGCAAACTTAATCGGTAAAACAAGACCACACGGGATAAAATTGTAGAGTTAAAATATAATCCCTAAGCTCAATTCATCCTCATTTTCCCAAATTTACATGTTCCTTAATTTACCACTAACCATGATCTATCCTTAGAACATCAATCAAAGAAGGGTGCTGCGATTGCATGTTCGAAGATAGCCTAGGGGTTAATTCTCTTCATATTTGTGATAATGTTAATTATTGTAGGGTTAGGGGGTTAAATAATTAGAGGATCATAATTAAAGGGATATTAAATTAAATTATAATTATTAATAATTAAATTAATATGTAGAGTTAGATAAATTACTCCTTTTAAATATTTTTTAAAAAACATCTTTTGGTTGTGTCTTTTTAATCGAACTTTATTTCAAAAATAAAAACAAAAATATTATACAATTTTCTTCTAGAAAACTTCTTCTAGTTTTATGAATGGTAAAAAGCACCCACATAATTTCAAGTAGTGTTATTATTACCTTTTATATTATTTTTAAAATACCTTTAATAAGTTGTCAAATTTACTTCCTCCTTTGAGAGACGACCTTGGTCAGCCACTCTCCTCCACCTGAGTACCCAAAAAACACTAATCATTTGAGGGTTCCAATGATAGTGCCTTTAAAATTGGCCCCATTTCTGGTAAGGCAAGTAATTATTTCCCCAAATTAGAGGTATTTATTTTATTTTAAATTTTATTCTCTTCTTCTCTTCCTCCTTTATTCTTTACCCAATTTTTTTTCTTTCTTTATTCTTCTTCTTCTATTATTTTCTTCTTATTTTTGGACCATAAAATCAAACTTCTCATTTTTATTTTACTATAGTAAACTTTTCATATTTTCATTTTTATTTTATTTATGACACGAAATAATCTCAAAGATATATTATATCTTGACCCTGAGATTTAACGTAGCCTTCGAGCTCGAATCAGACATTCTCAGTCTACGAGAAGTTTCCACATTAAACCAGTTGGAGAATTCCTCCACTCTAAGAACATTAAAATTGGAAAAAATTCTAAGTCAAACTTAAAACAAGAACCAATGTATGAAGACCATAACAATGAACTTAATAGAACCATTTTAGCATTGGCCGTACCTGTTATTAACTATCAACGAAATTTTATTGCATACCCAAATCTCGAATCGGACTTTAAACTGAAATCTAGGTTAATTCATCTTCTACAAAAGATTCTTGGATTATCAAAAAGCATTTAAAATAATTTAATGTGGTTTTCTCAACCTTAAAACCAAGAAATTTTTCTGAATATCAAATCAAACAAAGAACATTCATATTCTCAGATTATGGAGCTGCAAAGGACTGGATGTTTTATTTACAACCTGAAGATGTAACTTGTGGGAATGATTTGAAGCATCACTTCTGGAATTTGGGTTTTTACCAACGGCAGTATACCAACGGTTCAATTAAACCGTTGGTATACTCAGCCTTTTCCAACGGTTTACTGAATCCATTGGCAAAGGGCATTCCAATGACCCATTTCCCAACGGTTCTATAGAACCGTTGGGAAAGGGGTGCTAAACTTATCCCTTTCCCAACGGTTTATTGAAACCGTTGGGAAAGTTTGCCTTTGCCAATGGTTTTTACAAACCGTTGGCAAAGGTTTTGCCCAAATAGCAACCCCGATCTGCTCTCCCTCATTCGAGACAGAGCCCTAGTTATCCTACGCTCCCGTGCTCTCGCGAACCCCCCGTCCGAACATCATCGACCCCCGTCCGAATAGGTACACCCCCCATCCGAACAGGTAAAAATTAATCTCAATCAAGTTGTTGTAGTTGTTTTAATGAATTTATTTTTCCATTAATTAAAACATAAACACTATGGTTCCATTTTTATAGAATCTTACATGCCAATGGTGGAAAATTTTATAATTCATATAGATTCTATTATTTTTAGATTTCTTCTCTTAAGGATATGTGTTGGTTTTCCACATGGAATGCCTTGACTATCTACTTAGCATGATAGAGGGTTTCTTTTGGAAATTTCCAATGGAAATTACTTGATCCTATAAACATTTTGATGAATTTTCCTAACCTAGATGTATTGTCTGATGTTTCTCTAATGATCAAGGATGGAATGTTTGGAGGACATCACAAGTCCTAACTGGTTGATCCTAGAAAAAATTTCATGATATTGGATGTAATGCCTATAGGGAATCTCTTGATTTTGGTGATCTTCTCCATTTTCATCAAAAGACATGTTTGAAACAATGGGAGGGAAACTCTAGAGTCAGTGTGACATGTCTTGAAGGGTGATTTATGTCTATAGTGACATGATTTGAGGACATCACATGACCTAGTTGGTGTGCCTGGAGGGTGTTAAGGGAGCCATCTAACATTCCTGACATTTATATGAGACTAAGATAATATGTATTGATTCCCCTATATATAAGGAGATACATATCTATTGGAGAACATGTAGTCTGTATGGTGAGAATTAAAGGCTTTTCATTACAAGGGTGGCATATTCATGGGTGCCATATGATTTTATTTGACATGTCAAGGGGACATCAAATGATCAAAATAGGTTTCCAATGGAATGTATTGTGAACAGGATGAAATTTCCTAGTGCAATAAAATTTCATAGGTGATGCATGTTATGAACATTAGGGTCAACATATATTTCCTTCACCTTAGTCTCCCATATTTTAGTATTTCATCCATCCTATTATCCCAAATTCCATAGATTTATACATTATTTTATTATATTATGTCTCAAATTATCTAAAATATGTGTTTGATGTTCTTCACGTGACCTATCATAATTCCTTCTCATAATCTATAGTGATCATGGGAAGATCCCATGCATGATTCATGATCACTCAAATTATTCTGCAGATCATACATAATGGAAGCCTTACAGGATGTGAGATGATTATATCTATGAAATCTACTCAGGTACCTGGTGAGGAAGTGCATATTAATTCAAAAAGGTAAATCGCATATGAGGATACCCTACTAATATGGTTATGGGATGAGGCATGCTCTGATGTGATAACACATTAAGTTCTTGTTGGTTTTACATTTTTTCAATAACACATTAGTATGTTTTTTTCACATGTGTAGTTGATACCATGATTATTTTCTTCCTTTATCATTTACTTAAATGTATTTTCTATTAAAGTTCAATCCTATTGAATTGTTTATGACAAAATGACTTATATGAATTCTTTTTACAGAATGGACAGAAGTTGGATGTATGAAACCGATCGTATCTCAAGTGATTTTCAAAACAATTTGGAGAGCTTTATAGATTTTGCATTTCACAATGCTTCAAATAGTGGTCGCATACACTGCCCATGTTCCAATTGTGTTGGTAGACCTTGGTTGAGTCGTGAATAAGTCAGCTACCACATAACCAAAAATGGTTTTCAAGCAAACTACTTTGTGTGGTATCACAACGGGGAGAAAATGAAATCTCAAATTGGTGATGATGGAAATGAAAGGACTGGAATGGAGAATTTGTTAGATGATCGATTTCTGTTTATTAATCATCATGAAAAAGAAAGGATTTAGACTCAAGAAGACATTGATATGAGGACAACTGATGCATCTAGTGAAAATGATGATATTGATAGGGTGAAAAAATTGAATGATGCTGCCACGACTCTAGTATATCGACAATGCGATAAAATGAAAAAGCTGGAATTTTTAATCTGATTGTTTCATGGAAAAACTATGTATGGGATTTCTAATGTAGCAATCGATTAGATTCTTACCCTCTTGAAGGATTTACTTCCAGATGATGCAGATATTCCCTCAAACCACTATATGGCATGGAAGTTAGTTGAAGAACTTGGATTTTCCAGAAACAAAATTCATGCTTGCCTGAAAGATTGCAGTTTATTCTGGGAAGAAACCACTGAACGAAATGAATGTATAAAATGTGTCACATCCCGCTGGAAGTCAAAATCTGATGGAACACCATCCCGCGTTCCACAGAAAGTAATGTGGCACTTTCTATTGATCCCTAGACTCCAGAATCTTTTTATATCTGATGAAATATCAATAAAAATAAGATGGCATGATACTGAGAGAAAGAAGACTAATGATGAGTTGGTTCATCCTGCATATGGATTTGCATGGCAGAGATTTGATGCTCGACATTATAATTTTGTAGCTGACGTGCGTAATGTGAGGCTGGGTCTTTCATGCGACGGTTTTAATCCGTTTGGGCAGATGCTTACTTTGCACAACACATGGCCAGTTTTTATACACATTTATAATCTTCCCCCATGGCTGTGTATGAAAAAATCTTTCACTTTCATGAGTATAATCATATCTGGTCCTTCTGATCCTGGCATTGATATTGATGTATACATGCAACCTTTAATAAAAGAGTTGAAACTTCTTTGGGATGTGGGTGTGCGCACATACGATGCATGTTCTAAAGACATATTTCAGATGCGTGCTGCGCTTATGTGGACGATCAATGATTTTCCGGCTTATGCAATGATGTCTGGATGGAGCAAGAAGGGAAAACTGTCATGTCCAGTTTGTATGAAGAATACACGATCCAGAAGACTGAAACATCATTGTAGTTTCAGTTTTATGGGACATTGATGATTTTTTCCAAAGGATCATCCATATAGAATGAATCGTCAAAGATTTGATAATACTATAGAGACCGATGATCCACCTCAGCGTATGTCTGGAACTGATGTGCTTACTGAATTGAAAGATTTCAGTTTTTCATTCGGGAAGGGTCAAATGAAATCTGGAAAGGGAATGAATGTTTCCACAGAAACCTGTTACAATTGGAGGAAGAGGAGTATCTTTTTTGATTTGCCTTATTGGTCAACTAATTTGCTACGTCATTTCTTAGACGTAATGCATATTGAAAAGAATATATGTGAAATGTTGCTTTCAGTTCTTCTAAATGTCAAGGGGAAGACAAAAGATGATTTACGATCTCGACGTGACTTGGTGGATTGGGGCATCAGAACAGAATTTCATCCTGTGTGTATTAGTGAAAATAAATGGCAACATCCATGTGCTTCTTATGTGATGACACCTACTGAAAAAAAAAACAAATTCTAGAAGTATTAGAGAATATTAGAGTTCCTGATGGCTATTCAAGCAATATATCTAAATGGGTCAACGGAAGAGAGTTGAAGCTAAAATCTTTGAAGACTCATGATTATCACGTTCTACTGCATGAGTTGCTTACAATAGCAATTCGTCATCTTTTGTCCAATAATGTAAGGGTGGGTGTTATTCGGTTGTGACATTTGTTTAGAGATCTTTGTGCTAAGAAGTTTTCCGAGTCTTTCTTGCAAAAATTGTTGACAGATGCCCCATTAATTTTGTGTGAGTTGGAGAAAATATTTCGCCCATCATTTTTCACATGCATACTACATATGACTGTCCATATTCCAACTGAAATACCTCTCGGAGGACCTGTTTCTTTTCGTTGGATGTATCCAACTGAAAGAAATATGTTCACATTAAAGTCTTATGTTCGAAACAAGAATCATCCCGAAGGTTCTATTGTGAACGGTTACTTAGCTCAAGAATGTATGGATTTCTGTTCGATGTATTTGTCTGATCTTACTACAAGAATGAACAGACCAATGAGAAATGAAGAAGAACAATATGAGCAAATTTAACCCAGTTTTCCATCACTTCCTCAAACAGGAGGAATTCCTGGATCATATACATTGAAGACATTAATCCATGAAGAGCGGGAGATGGCACATCGCACAGTTTTGTTCAACTGTGATTTGTTTGATGACTATATCAGGTAACAAAATTGAATATTTATATCTTACATATATATCTATTAAACTATTCATATTTTTTTATCTACAGGGAACATAAAACAAGGATAAATAGGAAGCATCGTTCTTTATCTTTGAGAAGGAGAGAGACTTTGCATAGAAAAGAGTTTTCTGCTTGGTTAAAATTGAAGGTAAAAATATTACTGTTTAAATTAATTATTTCAATATTTATTTATGTTTAACTGTCATTTATATTGCAGGTATTGAGTTTTTCTGTTGACTCTGTCTCTGAGGAAATAAGAATTTTGGCTTTTGGTCCTAATACCGTGGTTTGTGACTGTAAATCAATTGTTATCAATGGGTACAGATTTATTGTCACTGAACGAGCCAAAAACATGAGAACACAACATAATGGTATTATGGTTACTGTCACAACAAATTGTTATGCCAGTGCATCAGATAGTAGACCGCGACTTGAAAATTTGGGTTATTATGGAGTCGTTGAGAAAATAATAATATTGGATTATTACTCTCATGGACGAGTCACAATGATGAAATGCCATTGGTTTGATTCGATGATGAGACATGGCACATTTATTGATGATTGTGGATTTCGAGTAATTAATATGACCCGCACTCTTGCTACCGAAGAACCATATGTGTTGGCATCAATGGCTAAACAAGTTTTTTATTTCAATGATCAACTTCAACCTGAATTTGGTGTCATAGTTGAAGTAATTACAAGACATATTTTTGATGATGCTGATGATGGAATTGACACTGTCCCTATTGCCATTGGAACCAATCCATTTATTTCTTTTGATGACTCCAATAGCTCAATTGTCAGAGTTGATTGTGAACCTGAAGTTGTGGTTGGAAATATATATAATCATTCATCCTTGTTCTCAATTCTTTTGGTTTACCTCGAGTTGGGTTGTTAAGGTTGGTAATATTCATATTTGTTTATTATTGATCACAAATATGTTTTAGCTGACTTGACCGTTATGTGAATTTTCAATGTTTATTGGTTGCTGTTTTATTTGAATTGCATTTTCTAATTTGGAATTGAACTGTATTCAAACCAAATCAAACAATATTTCTAACTTGGTGAACATTACAACTTGTATGTTTTATTAAATTCATTCAAGATCTTCTAAAACAATTGATAGATAAATTACCAATGAATCCCCTCATTCCCTCATATATTTAGTTTTTTGGTTTACACATTAATTTTCTTTTTCTAATTAATTACATATTTGTTTTCAAATGCAGGAAATGCAGCCAATTGAAGAGAGACGAAGAAAAAAAATGGCGGAGAACAATCGTCGGATGGAGGAGATGGGCATTCCACCATTAGTACCTACAGTGAGTACTTTATTTCAAATATATATATATATATATATATATATATATTTACAGAATATATAATGTCATGTGATTAATTTTTTTGTAAACTTTTTTGTAGGATCCACCATTACATCGACAGTTATTCGACGAGGATCCTAGTACTGGTCCTAGTACTCAGGACGGTGGTACGAGGAGGGTTCGTACCAGAGGTGGACGTAGAGCTGCGCGTGCCCGACTAGACCCTGCCCCTCCCACTGACATTTCATCCTTCCCACATTCTGATCCCGGTGTGTCGTTAGGGACACACGAGGTATTTAGGCCTCCCATGTTTTCGCTACCTTCTGCATCTTCTGCCCCATCATTTTCACATCCCATGATGATTCCCACTCCCCAGTCAGCATCAGGTCATACAACTGTTCCATATTCTTTTCCTTCTACTTTTGTCTCTCCAAGCTTTTATATTCTTCGTCTTCGACTCCTGTTACACCAGAGGGTGTTCCATCAGGTTCTGTGGATCCGGCGCCACTCATTGATCAGACTAGCGCATGTATATTTATAAAACCCTAAAAAAATTTTATAGCAATATTTATTTTCATTATAACATGTTTTGATAAAATATTTGTTTTTCTTTCATGAAAGATACATCTACTGACAGGAGGCGGGGGCGGGGCCGTACACGCATGCGTTCGGTGTGGAACCGTCGCACACAGGTTATGGTGGAATATAATGAAGACAATCAGATGGTTGAGAAAACAGGGCAGCAATGTCGGAGTTTTCTGGCGACGCTTTCCAAATACTCCGACATCATTCCCATCAGCCCGCTGTCATGGAGACATTTTCCACATGAGGTCAAAGATAGAGCTTGGGCAGAGATATGGGTAAAAAAATCTGTTGTATTTAATTCCATGAATTATTTTTGTATTTATATGAATTAATATTTTGATTTCAGCTTCGATTTAATTTTCCTGATGGTGAGGGTGCATGACTGGAACGTCTAAAGGATTTAGGTGAGCTTTGGAGAGCCTAAAAGCATGAGCTGTATATTGGATGGCGTGCTAGAGTTGACACAGAGTTAGAGGCGGTACCATTCGTGGATGATTGTCCTATAGAGCAGTATCGTCAGATGA
This sequence comes from Viscum album, assembly GCA_963277665.1. NCBI lineage: Eukaryota > Viridiplantae > Streptophyta > Magnoliopsida > Santalales > Viscaceae > Viscum > Viscum album. The sequence continues at coordinate 1,775,915,961 of OY728152.1, forward strand.
TTACTCATTGGACGAGTACCCAGTTTAAGGTATGAATTACATTTGAGGTATTTAAATAATAAATTTCAAGTTTTGCATTAATATTATCCTTTGCATTATCGAATTTTATTTAGGAATCATCTGGAAAAAATAAAAAAAACATTGATGCAAAAAAATACCTCCATACACTAGGACGCACGACGATACCGGATCATGAGAGGCAGCAGGTATGACAATTGTTTATAAGTTTTCTTTACGACTTACATTTTCTTTTGTTTCCTCAATTATTTAATCATTTTCTAAAGTTTTTATATAACTTTTGTTTTCAATGTCATTGTAGAGGCAAGAAAAAAATATTGAAGGACGTGTGCCTCGAGCAAAACTGTTTTGCTCGAGTAGACGAAAAAAGGATGGAAGTGCTGTCAACGAAGCGACTCAGCAGCAGATTGTAAGTTTTAATCTGTTGATTTTATATTTTAATATCTATTTTTTAACTTAATAATATATTTATATTTGTAACAAGATGCTTTAGGGGCCCTCGATGCCCAAGAAGCAGACAATTTTGGGCCATCTGATCACTTACATCAGGTGTTGGGAGAGGATCATTCTGGCAGAGTACACTGCCGACCTAGGATAGCCCCGACGAGGTATTGGCCTGCCTCAGGTACGAGTTGTAGTGCCACCGAGCTGCAGCAAGTTAGGGCACAGGCAGAACAGGCTGAGAAAAGGCCCATAGAGACGGCATAACAGTCTGCTAGGGAAAACAGTGCATTTATGAAATTTATTGAAGTTCTACGTCCAACACTTCCAGCAGAGGCCAGCCCAACGATTGATGAATACATGTCGTAGATACATTATATATATGGTGCACCAGGTGGCAGTTCCAGTGGTGGTCAGGCCGATGTCCAGCTTGAAGATGATGATGGCGAGGAGTCTGATGCGGAAGAGGAGGGAGATGAGGAGGGCGAGGAGGAGGGCGATGGCGAGGAGGAGGGCGTTGTGGAGGGTGAGGACGATGAGGAGTACGATGACGAGGGTGATGATGATGATGATGATGGTGATGGTGATGCTGATGTGGGACATATTGATCCATTACATTTTTGACTTATATTACTGAGATTTGATGTTTAATCTATTCTAGTTGTTGGTTTTATCTAGACTCGTAGTATAGTATTGGAGTTGAGTTATTTTTATATATTGTCTGTTTTTATGGATGTTGTTGTCTTTTAGTGGTTGTGTGTTTGAGAACTCCCTGGACAACCCCCCTCATTCATGGACCCTGGACAACCCCCCCTCCCCCTTGGACCCCGAACACCCCCCAAACACCCCCCGGACAGCCCCGCGGACAGCCCCCTGGACAGCCCCCCGTATAGCCCCCCACCCTCCACCCTGGACCCCGGATAGCCCCCCGGACAGCCCCCCGGACAACCCCCTGAACAACCCCGGACAACCCCCTAAACAACCCCTGAACAACCCCTGAACAACCCCCTAAAAAACCCCCGGACAGCCCCCTAATCAACCCCGGACATCCCCCTGAACACCCCCCAAACACCCCCCGGACAGACCCCGCACAGCCCCCCACCCTCCTCCTTGGTCCCCGGACAGCCCCCCGGACACCCACCGGACAGCCCCCCCGGACAGCCCCCGGACAGCCCCTCCACCTTCCTTAATTTCATTTGCTCTGAAATGTTTCATAGCACGATCAACTAAAATCTAATCCATACTAAATATGATATAAAAATATTATATATGAATTTCCATAATATTTTAAGTGAAAAAAAAAGGTGACATATGAAAAACTGACCAAACACATTCGAAATGTGTTGATGCTTTAGAAAAACGATCCATGGGCCATATGTGACATGTACGAATCAACCCTGCCTCAATCCGAGGCGCGGTGTGGCCGGAACAACTCAAAGTGTATGTCTTTTGTTTCAAAAGGACATCATTTTAAGTGAAAAACATCAACTGGCATACGGAAAACCGGCCAAACGCATTCGGATTATGTTGATACTTTAAGAAAACGATCCATGGGTTATTTGAGACGTATACGAGTTAACCCCGCCTAAATCTGAGATGCGGTGTGGTCGGGACCACTCTAAGTGACTTTCTTTTGTTTAAAATGGACAGTATTTTAAGTACATATAGAAATCCAACCAAACGCATTCGGTTTCTGTTGAAACTTTAGGAGAACGATCCATGGGTCATATGTGACGTGTACGAGTCAACGCCACCTCAATACGAGGCGCGGTGTGACTGACACCACTCAAAGTGTCTCTATTTTGTTTAAAATGGACTTCATTTTTAGTGAAAACAACAAATGACATACGGAAAACCGACCAAACGGATTCTGATTGTGTTGATACATTAGCACAATGATCCATGGGTCATATGTGATGTGTACTAGTCAACCCCGCCTCAATCCGAGGCGAGGTGTGGCTGGAAGAACTCAAAGTGTATGTCTTTTGTTTCAAAAGGACATCATTTTAAGTGAAAAACATCAACTGGCATACGGAAAACCCACCAAACGCATTTGGTTTCTGTTGAAACTTTAGGAGAAAGATCCATGGGTCATATGTGATGTGTACGAGTCAACGCCACCTCAATACGAGGTGCGGTGTGGCCGACACCACTCAAAGTGTCTCTATTTTGTTTAAAATGGACTTCATTTTTAGTGAAAACAACAAATGACATATGGAAAACCGACCGAACGGATTCTGATTGTGTTGATACTTTAGCACAATTATCCATGGGTCATATGTGATGTGTACGAGTCTACCCCGCCTCAATCCGAGGTGCGGTGTGGCCGGCACAACTCAAAGTGTATGTCTTTTATTTCAAAAGGACGTCATTTTAAGTGAAAAACATCAACTGGAATACGGAAAACCGGCCAAACACATTCGGATTGTGTTGATACTTTAGGACAACGATCCATGGTTTATTTGAGATGTGTACGAGTCAACCCCGCCTAAATCCGAGACGCGGTGTGGCCGGTACCACTCTAATTGTGTCTCTTTTGCTTCAAACAGACAAGATTATAAGTAAAATAAACAACTGGCAGACGAAAAACCGACCAAACACATTCGGAATCTGTTGAAATTTTAGGACAACGATCCATGGGTAATATGTGATGTGTAAGAGCCAACCCGGGCTCAATCCGAGTCACGATGTGGTCGGGACCACTCTAAGTGACTTTCTTTTGTTTAAAATGGACAGTATTTTAAGTACATATGGAAAACCGACCAAACGCATTCGGTTTCTGTTGAAACTTTAGGAGAACGATCCATGGGTCATATGTGACGTGTATTAGTCAACTCCACCTCAATCAGAGGCGCAGTGTGGCCGACACCACTCAAAGTGTCTCTATTTTGTTTAAAATGGACTTCATTTTTAGTGAAAACAAAAAATGACATACGAAAAACCGACCGAACGGATTCTGATTGTGTTGATACTTTAGAACAATGATCCATGGGTCATATGTGATGTGTACGAGTCAACCACGCCTCAATCCGAGGCGTGGTGTGGCTGGCACAACTCAAAGTGTATGTCTTTTGTTTCAAAAGGACGCCATTTTAAGTGAAAAACATCAACTGGCATACGGAAAACCGGCCAAACACATTCGGATTGTGTTGATACTTTAGGAAAAAGAACCATGGTTCATTTGAGACGTGTAAGAGTCAACCCCGCTTAAATCCGAGATGCGGTGTTGCCGGTACCACTCTAAATGTGTCTCTTTTGTTTAAAACAGAAAAGATTATAAGTGAAATAAACAACTGACATACGAAAAACCGACCAAACGCATTCGGAATCTATTGAAATTTTAGGACAACGATCCATGGGTCATATGTGACGTTTACGAGCCAACCTGGGATCAATCCAAGTCACGGTGTGGTCACGACCACTCTAAGTGACTTTCTTTTGTTTAAAATGGACAATATTTTAAGTACATACGGAAATCCAACCAAACGCATTCGGTTTCTGTTGAAACTTTAGGAAAACGATAAATGGGTCATATGTGACGTGTATGAGTCAATGCCACCTCAATCCGAGGCGCGGTGTGGCCGACACCACTCAAAGTGTCTCTATTTTGTTTAAAATGGACTTCATTTTTAGTGAAAACAACAAATGACATACGGAAAACCGACCGAACAGATTCTGATTGTGTTGATACTTTAGCACAATTATCCATGGGTCATATGTGATGTGTACGAGTCAACGCCGCCTCAATTCGAGGCGCGGTGTGGCCGGCAAAACTCAAAGTGTATGTCTTTTGTTTCAAAAGGACATCATTTTAAGTGAAAAACATCAACTAACATACGGAAAACCGACCAAACGCATTCGTATTGTGTTGATACTTTAGGAAAATGATTCATGGGTCATTTGTGAAGTTTACGAGTCAACGCCACCTCAATCCGAGGCACGGTGTGGCCGACACCACTCAAAGTGTCTCTATTTTGTTTAAAATGGACTTCATTTTTAGTGAAAACAACAAATGACATACGGAAAACCGACCGAACAGATTCTGATTGTGTTGATACTTTAGAAAAATTATCCATGGTTCATATGTGACGTGTACAAGTCAACCCCGCCTCAATCTAAGGCGCGGTGTGGCCGGAATAACTCAAAGTGTATGTCTTTTGTTTCAAAAGGACGTCATTTTAAGTTAAAAACATCAATTGGAATACGGAAAACCAGCCAAACACATTCGGATTGTGTTGATACTTTAGGAAAATGATACATGGTTCATTTGAGACGTGTACGAGTCAACCCCACCTAAATCCGAGACGCGGTGTGGCCGGTACCACTCTAATTGTGTCTCTTTTGTTTCAAACAGACAAGATTATAAGTGAAATAAATGAATGGAAGACGAAAAACCGACCAAACGCATTCGGAATCTGTTGAAATTTTAGGACAACGATCCATGGGTCATATGTGACGTGTACAAGCCAACTCGGGATCAATCTGAGTCATGGTGTGGTCGGGACCACTCTAAGTGACTTTCTTTTGTTTAAAATGGATAGTATTTTAAGTACATACGGAAAACTGACCAAACGCATTCAGTTTCTGTTGAAACTTTAGGAGAACGATCCATGGGTCATATGTGACGTGTACGAGTCAACGACACCTCAATCCGAGGCGTGGTGTGGCCGACACCACTCAAAGTGTCTCTATTTTGTTTAAAATGGACTTCATTTTTAGTGAAAACAAAAAATGACATACGGAAAACCGACCGAACGGATTCTGATTGTGTTGATACTTTAGAACAATAATCCATGGGTCATATGTGACATGTACGAGTCAACCCCGCCTCAATCCGAGGCGCGGTGTGGCCTGCACAACTCAAAGTGTATGTCTTTTGTTTCAAAAGGACGCCATTTTAAGTGAAAAACATCAACTAGCATACGGAAAACCGGCCAAACGCATTCAGATTGTGTTGATACTTTAGGACAACAATCCATGGTTCATTTGAGACATGTACGAGTCAACCCCGCCTAAATCCAAGATGCGGTGTGGCTGGTACCACTCTAAATGTGTGTCTTTTGTTTAAAACGGAAAAGATTATAAGTGAAATAAACAACTGACAGACGAAAAACTGACCAAACGCATTCAGAATCTGTTTAAATTTTAGGACAACGATCCATGGGTCATATGTGACGTGTAAGAGCCAACCCGGGCTCAATCCGAGTCACGGTGTGGTCAGGACCACTCTAAGTGACTTTCTTTTGTTTAAAATGGACAGTATTTTAAGTACATACGGAAAACCAACCAAATGCATTCGGTTTCTATTGAAACTATAGGAGAATGATCCATGGGTCATATTTGATGTGTAAGAGTCAACGCCACCTCAATAAGAGGCGCGGAGTGGCCGACACCACTCAAAGTGTCTCTATTTTGTTTAAAATGGACTTCATTTTTAGTGAAAACAACAAATGACATACGGAAAACTGACCGAACGGATTCTGATTGTGTTGATACTTTAGCACAATTATCCATGGATCATATGTGATGTGTACGAGTCAACCCCGCCTCAATTTGAGGTGCGGTGTGGCCGGCACAACTCAAAGTGTATGTATTTTGTTTCAAAAGGACGTCATTTTAAGTGAAAAACATCAACTAACATACGGAAAACCGACCAAACGCATTCGGATTGTGTTGATACTTTAGGAAAAAGATTCATGGGTCATTTGAGACGTGTACGAGTCAACCCCGCCTAAATCTGAAATGTGATGTGGCCGGTCCCACTCTAACTGCGTCTCTATTGTTTAAAAGGGACAAGATTATAAGTGAAATAAACAACTGACATACGAAAAACTGACCAAACACATTCAGAATCTGTTGAAATTTTAGGACAATGATCCATGGGTCATATGTTACGTGTACAAGTCAACCGCGCCTCAATCCGAGTCACGGTTTGGCCGATACCACTCTAAGTGTATCTATTTTCTTTAAAATGGACTACATTTTAAATAAATACGGAAAACCAACCAAATGCATTCTGATTGTGTTTATATTTTATCACAAAAATGCATGGGTCATGTGTGATGTGTAAGAGTCAACCCCGCGTCAATCCGAGGCGCGGTGTGGCCAACACCATTCAAAGTGTTTCTCTTTTATTTAAAAAAACACTTCATTTTAAGTGAAAACGACAACTGGCATACGGAAAACTGACCAAATGATTTCAGAATATGTTGATACTTTAGGACAACAATCAATGAGTCATTTGTGACGTGTACGAGTTAACCTCGCCTCAATCCGAGGCATGGTGTGACCGGTATCATTCCAGGTGTATGTATTTTGTTTAAAATGTATATGATTTCGAGTAAAAATATATGGTGTACAAAAAACCAATCAAATTATGAATTGAATTCCGGATTCCACATATGATTTTCATTTAATTTTAAATTGAATTCTTAATGAATTATGTATGTTTATAATTATGTTATGAATTCTAATTTAATTATGGATGAGTATATTTCCAGGATGCATTATATGTGTTGGTTGGTTGGTTTGCATTATTTAAATGTGTTGGTTTGTTCTCTATATGTATGCATTGTATATGTGTTAGAGTTACAATAATTGGATTGAAAATTGAATTGAAAATAAAAATTGAATTGAAAATGAACCCAAAACAGACCTGGTGTGCCAAAATGATCCCAAAACAGACCTGCTGTGCAATTTGCACAGCAAAGCCTATGCCAACGGTTTCAAACTGTTGGCATAGCCCATATGGAGCTGTTTTTACCAATGGTTCATTAAACTGTTGGGATAGATTTTGGAATTGGTGTTTTTACCAACGATTTTCAAACCGTTGGGAACGAAAATATTCATGGGATTCTCCAACGGGCCAAACCGTTGGGAAAGGATTTTCCCAACGGTTTGGCACAACCATTGGGGTAGGTTGATTTTTTCTAACCTATCCCAACGGTTCCTTGTAAACCGTTGGGAAAAGCCTTTCCCAACGGCTTACTTCCCCACGGTTGGCAGAACCGTTGGTATAACATATACCAACGGTTCTGCAGCCTTTCCCAACGGTTCAGAACCGTTGGGAAAGGATGGATTTCCAGTAGTGCGTCTTTTCTAGAAAATATTTTTTCCATAATCAAAGACCACATCCATTTGAAAAGATATCTCAGGGATCATGAAAGCATAAGGGGAGTCAATGTTTGAGTACTGGGAGTGATTCAAGAAGTTGTGTGCAAGCTTCTCACATCACCAAATCAGTGAGGAACACCTCAAAAAATACTTCTATGATGGAATCAAACCTTTGGAGAGAATCATGGTGAATGTCGCGGCTAGAGGAGAATTGGTAGACAAGACACCAATAGCCACACATTCATTGATTGAAAAAATGGCCCAAAACATCCAACAATTTGGCGATCGAGGTGAACCACATGTCAGGGGAGTACATCAGGTAAGTCCATCTTCTCTTGAAAGTAATTTGATTTATACCAAGTTGAAATAATTGACATATATGGTGAGACAAATTGCTTTGGAACAAAATACATCCCAACCCCCTCCTTCAAGGCCTTGTGGAATTTGCACTGAGACAATCCACCGAACTGACTGTTTCCCCCAACTGCAAGAAACAAACGATTGTGAAACAGTGTTTTCTGGGAGACCATATCAGAAGAAAAAAATACCATATTCTTAAAAAAAGCTTGATTCCTTTTCTCCAACATACAACCAAGTATGGAAGGATCAATTAGACATGAGGTATGTGTTTGGACAACAACAAAGGTACCCTTTTCAACAAAATTTATAGCAGCCTCCACCTTACCAATAGGGTTTCCTACCACCCAAAAGTAGATTTGATGCTCAAGAATCAACAAGTCAACAATAAGGAAACTCTCAACCAAAGGTATATTCTAACACTGATGACCTTTTGAATCAAATAGTTCTTAATCATCATAATGAGCTGAAGAGTCAAGGTTCAGAGTTTGAGGGAGTTGAAGACTCAAATGAGCCAGATTTCCCCCACCCTCCATGAACTGGTAAGTAAAAATTCTGGAAATCTATTTTCCCAACATACTCCAAATCCCAAAGGGAATGTAAGTTCTATCACATTGAGAAGTGGGAAGTAAACAACTGATACATCTCCACCTATCATTCCACTGGGATTCGCCTCAACTCCAGAAAATCCCCATTCCACACCAACTATTGAGAAACCCAAGGAGAAAGATAAAGGTAAGAAAAATATTGACGATGTTCCTCTTAAACCCCTTCCCTTTCAAAATAGAGTTTTACAAACCAAGAAGATGACTGAGGAGGCGATGAAAAAAAATGTTTGGGACACATTCAAGTGTGTGGAGATCAACATCCCTTTACTTGAAGCCATTAAGAAAATCCCAAGGTGTGCCAAATTTTTAAAAGAACTTTGTACCAATTGAAGAGGGATCAAGGGAAACGAGATGATCAATATTAGAAAGAATGTGTCAGCACTCATTACACCAAATCTATTGATGCCAACAAAGTGCAAGGATCCTGGTATATTCACCATCCCATTAACTATAGGGGAGTTACACTTTTTTGATTCTTTATGTGATTTAGGAGCTTCCATACATGTAATGTGTAACTCTATATTTTATTCTTTACAGGTTGGTGAGTTCAAACCAACTAGAGTAGTGGTGCAGTAGTCAAATAAACCTACAACATATCTAGTGGGAGTCCTTGAAGATGTACTTGTCTGGGTAAGAGACATGATCTTTCCAGTAGATTTCTATGTGCTTAACATGGAGGATGATTAGGTATGTTCTCATGGTCAAATTATCTTAGGTAGACCCTTCCTCAAAACTGCGAAAACTATCATAAATGTTAATGAGGGTAAACTTTCCATGGAGTTTGAAGATAAAATTGTGATATTTAATGTCATGGAATTCATGAAGTAACCCTCAGAATACCATTCTACTTTTGTTATCTCCCATTTGAATGACCATGTAAAAACCCCATGGATTTTGGTTGTCCTTTTCTCAGGGAGATTATGATCATTGGTTCTAGTCTGATGTCTAAGAGTACTTCCACACCTATTTATAATGCACAATACTCTCTTATATTTTGAACGACCATGTAAAAACCCCATGGATTTCAGATTTTGATCATGTGAACTCTAATTATGACATGGCTGTTGAGTATGCTGATGGATTTGATGCTTTATTCTCTAATTTTGATGATGTATATTCTAATAATGATGTTTATTATGAAAATATTTTAGTTCCTTCAATTTCTCCAACCATAGACCACCCCCTACACTAGAACTCAAGCCATTACCACCAAATCTCAAATACTTATACTTGTTGAGTGGTGAGAAATTACCTGTTATCATTGCTAACAATATCCATTTTGAACATGAATAAAAACTTTTTAATATTTTGAGGGAGAACATTAAGGCAATCGGGTGAACCTTGGCTAACATATCAGGTATTATCCCCTCAATTTTCATGCATAGGATTCTTTTGGAGGATGGGGCTAAACCGGTTAAGCAGCCACAAAGGAGACTGAATCCAACTCTTCTGGAAGTCGTAAAAAAAGGGGTTGAGAAATTGCTCGAGGTAGGTATAATCTTTCCCATTTCAGATTCTCTGTGGGTAAGTCCTATTCAGGTTGTACCTAAGAAAAGTGGTGCTGTAGTTGTTAAAAATGTGAAAGATGAGTTAGTTCCAATGAGGGTGCAAAACAGTTGGCGTGTGTGTATTGATTATAGGAAACTAAATCTAACCACTCGCAAGGACCATTTTCCCCTCCCATTTATTGATCAAATGCTTGAGAGACAAGATGGGAAGAGACATTATTGTTTCTTGGATGGAGTTTCTGGATATTTTCAAGTTCCTATTGCTCCAGAATATTAGCAGAAGACAACATTCACTTGCCCATTTGGTACATTTTCCTACCGAATGATGCCATTTGGACTTTGCAATGCCCCAGGTACCTTCCAGAGATGTATAGTGAGTATTTTTTTCATATTTCATTGAGTCATGCATGGAGGTATTTATGGATGATTTTACAGCATATGGGTCCTCATTTGATGATTGTATCTCTAGTTTGGGAAAGGTTTTAAATCATTGTATTGAGAAGAATCTGGTCTTAAACTTTGAAAGGCATCATTTCATGGTAGAGAATGGGATTGTCTTAGGGAATGTATTGTCAAAACATGGGATATAGGTTGATAGATCTAAGGTAGATATCATTTCATCCTTACTATATCCTTCATGTGTGCGTGATATTAGATCTTTCCTAGTGAATGTAGGATTTTATCGGCACTTCATTAAAGATTTTAGTAAGATTGCTCTTCCTTTTTCCCGATTACTTCAAAAGGATTCTGATTTTGTGTTTGATGATTCTTCCAGGACTTACTTTGATGATATAAATAAGTGTTTGACCACTCCACCTATCATACAACCCCCACATTGGGAGCTTACTTTTGAGCTTATGTGTGACGCCTCCAACTTCACAGTTGGGGATGTCTTATCTCAGAGGGTGGTGGAATGTTCACATGTGATTGTATATGCATCAATGACATTGAATTAGGCCCAATAAAACTACACAACCACTAAAAAAGGAATTTCTTACTGTTATATTTTATTTAGATAAATTTTGTTCATATTTTTTGGGCTCTAAAGTAGTTGTTTTTTCTGACCATGCAGCTCTGAGGTACTTATTAAAGAAGTCAGATACAAAGCCCAAGATTATCTGATGGATGCTCCTTCTTCAGGAATTTGACATTGATATAAAGGATAAGAAGGGGTCAGAAAACCTAGTGGCAGACCACCTGAGTAGGCTTATTCACAAACTAGAGGATGAAACCTTGGACTAGGTACCACTTTGGTCACTTTCCCTGATGAGCATATTTATTCCATCTTAGGTATGCATCCTTAGTATGATGATTTAGTTAATTACCTTGTTTCCTATGAAATACCTAAAAATTTAAAGAAACATCAATTTTAAAATTTAAAGAGTGAGTCAAGATTTTATTTTTGGGATGATCCATACCTACGGCGCATGTGTAGCAACCAAGTTATTAGGAGGTGTGTTCCTAATCATGAGTTGGAGTTTGTTTTACATTTTTGTTATACACCTTCCTGTGGTGGACATTTTGGACCCCAATAGAAAGCTAGGAATGTTTTGGACTCTGGATTATAGTATACCATCTTATTCCATGATGCCCATGTGTTTTGTAAGTCATGCTCTCATTTCCAAGAAGCTAAGAAAATTTCTAGGAGACATGAGACGCCCCAACAACCCATACTATTCTGTGAGATTTTTGACATATGGGACATTGATTTTATGGGTAATTTTCTTAGTTTATTTCGCTTGTTTTATATTTTGGTTTCTATTGATTATGTGAGAAAATGGGTGTAGGCTAAGGCCACCAGGACTGATGATTCTCATACTGTTGTGTACTTTGTCAAAACACATATTTTTTTTAGGTTTGGAGTATTGAAGGCCATAATCAATGACCAAGGGACAAACTTTTGAAATTATAATTTGTCTTACATGCTTCAGAAGTATGGAGTGACCCACAAAACATCAACACCATACTACCCCAAACAAATTTTTAGGTTGAGGTTTCAAATAGGGAGTTGAAACAAATTTTGGCAAAAACTGTGCAGCTAAATTGGAAGGATTGGAGAAAGAACTTGGATGATGCATTGTGGGATTATAAGACATCATACATGACACCCATTGGTATATCCCCATTTCAGATTGTTTTTGGGAAATCACGTCTTCTCCCTGTGGAAGTTGAGCATTTGGCTAATTGGTCTATAAAGAAATGTAACATGGATGTGGTCCAAGATGGAATCCAAAGGAAGCTGCAAATTCAAGAGCTTGAGAAGATTAGATTGTCTTCATATGAGAACTCAAGGCTCTACAAGGAAAGATCAAAAGCATCTCATGAAAAAATGATCTGAAAAAGGAAATTTCAAGTTGGAGAGAAAGTCTTTCTCTAAAGTTCATGCCTGAAGATGATTCCTGGTAAGTTGTGTTCCAGTTGGTAAGGTCCTTATATTTTATCTAATGTTTTTTCCTTATGGTGCAGTGGATATCACACAAGAGGACACTGGAAGGATCTTTACAGTCAACGGGCAACGTTTGAAAAATACATTGAGGGACTTCCTACTGATATAGTGGATTTCATCACACTACATAACCCCACCATCACTTGAGCATATCAGGCTCTTACTAACCCTTTCACTTTTATATTGTTTTTCCAATTTAAAATTCTACTTTTCATCTTCACATATCATCTCATAGTATCACATTTAGGAAAATGCAATATTTTATGTGTGGGGGAGGGGAAAACATTTTAGGGTAGATATTCAGAATTTTCATTTGTGTGTTTTATGTGTATTTTTTATTAAGTTTTTGATTCAAATTTTCATAAAAGTAAAAAAAAACAAAAACAAAACAAAACAATAAAAAATAAATAAATATGTCAATGTAATGATCTCATGTGGAACATATGGAAAATGCATGTTTTCAAAATTCATTGGTAGAAATATAAGAATGAGTAATATTTCATCATCAAGGGTTGACTTTTATAAAAATGGAAGTTGTAGATGGTATGAATGGTTGTGTCATTATAAAAACTTTTAGATTTTGACATCATTATTTGTGATATTTGTTCAAGGTAAATTGTGACATTGATTTACCCACACAATTTTTCACAAAATCATAACTTGTGATTTTCTCTTACCCAATTGAATGTATATTCAGGGTAAGTAATATTTTTTAGCTTATAATATGGTCTTTCCATATGTTCGTTTATCTTTCGGTCGTTTCCATCACAATACCAGATTGATCTATGCATGTGAACCTAATATCTAACTATTGTACGCCCTCTAAAAAAATTCAAAAAAATCTAAAAATACAATCAATAGAGAGGGGAGTGAAAAAATGTACAACATGTGGAGATATTTAGGTCAAGAGCTCATGGTTTGACTTCTGGGAATGCTTAAATGAGTAGGTTTTGGAATTTGATTACATGGGTTGTTGAATAGGTTCAGTGGGATATAATCAAGTAAGAAGAAAAGTTTTTATTGACCTGAATATATAAGATAAAGGGTGGAGGTACAATCTTGGAATGGTTGGCACACACACACATGGAGAATTAGTTGCATGGTAGACCCATGACTTGTTTCGCTGTGAATAGTGTTATGAATCTCACTAGATTTTTTTGACACAATTTATGAGACAATGAATTTGAAATTTATTGATATTGACTCTTGATTGGATTTTTAGTTTGCATATATTTGCAATGTGGATTGAGAAATATGAATATGCATATCTTATCACAATTTTTTCGAATACATGTTATATGGTTTTTCCCAAGACTGCAAAAGGTTAACTGTGGGGAAGTTGATGAAAAACATTTTTATTGAATATTTTATTAATGATAAATGATAAAATTTACTCACAGTTTGTTAAATAAATTTATTTATAAAATATTTTGGATTACATCATTCATTTGTAAATTTGATTAAAATTCTAGTTTTACCCTTTATAATTCACATTAGCATTTCGAACATAAATATTTTCATATGTATTATTTGAACATAATTGTTTTTAATTATGTTCCTCAAGTAATGTGTTACAACTTTAATTTAGGACATCGGAGTTAAATCATGCATTTGGTTGGTGCAAATAGGCCATGAAGTCAAAGTTGGGCTGGACTCGCCAGAATAGGAATGGGTTTTGTATTAGGGACATAACTTCTTCATACGAGATTGGATTGGGCCTAAATTTGTGAGGAAATCTCCAACCAATTGTTTTAAAAATCATTCATCTGGAAGAATTTCTTGTTCACACGTTTTGGAGGTCAAAGGGCAGTACATGCTTGCTCAAAATGTTTGGACAAGATTCCCCATTCACACTTGAAATCTCTTTAAACCTAGCCTCCCCTCCACTCAATAAATTTTTGTTTTTATCATTTGGAGTGGTTGGGATGTGCATTAGGATATTTAAGGCATAGGAGAATTGGTTTTACCCAAATTATCTAACCATTATAAGAGGGGTAGTTCTTGAAGCAAGGATCCCCTCATCCATGCCTTCTTCTCTTCTTCATGTTGTAATGTTTTCATTTGTGTAAAAAACTTCTTTGTTACTATTTAATTTCTTCTCCTTTTTTTGTTTTGTTCAATTATATTCTTTTTTACTCATCCTATTTGTGTTGGAATCAAGAGTGGAGATGAGATTGGGTTTTACCCTTTTAATCCTTTGTTCATGCAAAATATCTCCACGATGACCACACCGCCCATGGAATAGTAGTTCTCTTAGTGATCAATCTATCTTATACCCTTTTAATTTAATTATTTTGAATAATTGATATATTTTAATTCACATAATATGAACCATGAATTTAGTTTTTAAATTATAATAAACTAATCAAGAAATTGAACTATTAACACAAAAACATGCGAGGTCGAGTATTGTGTAAATTGTGAGGGCGCAAACTTAATTGGTAAAACAAGACTACATAGGATAAATTTATTGAGTTCAAATATAATCCCTAATCTCAATTAATCCTCATTTTCTAGAATAAACATTTACCATAATTTACCACTAACAATAAGCTATCCTTAGAACATCAATCAAAGTATGGTGCTGTAGTTTTATGTTTGAAGATAGCCTAGGGTTTAATTTTCTTCATATTTGTGGTAAAGTTAATTATCATAGGGTTAGGGGGTTAAAAAATTATGGGATTATAATTAATTTGTTATTAACTTAAATGAAAATGATTAATAAGTAAATGAAGAGGTAATGTAATATTGATTACGTCTTTTAAATATTGTCTAAAAAACATCTTCTTGTTGTGTCTTTTTAATCGAACTTCATTTGAAAAATAAAAACAAAAATATTATACTATATTCTTATAGAAAACTTCTTATTGTTTTATGAATAGTAAAAAAAAACCCCACATCCTTTAAAGTAGTGTTATTATTCCCTTTTATGTTATTTTTAAAATTCCATTAATAAGTTATCAAATTTACTTCCTCCTTTGAGAGACGACCTTGGCCACCCACTCTATTGCACTTAAGTACCCAAAAAGATAACTAATCATTTGAGGGAACCCAAGACAGTGCCATTAAACTTACAACTAATAAAATAAAGGAACAACATTATATTGATCCATTCATGAGGAAACACCCACATACTTTTAATGTATATTTTGATCCACTAGTGTCTAAGAAATGGATAAACCGCATTGAGAAAATATTTTCTATTCTACAATTCTTGGGGCATAAAAAATCTATACTAGATATTTACCATTTGGAAGGAAAAGTAGATCAATGGTGGAATATTATCAATAATTCATGGCAAGAAGAATAAATTGAATAAATTTAATGGGATGAGTTTAAAGGGATATTCTTCACCAATTATATTCCACATATTATACATAAAAATATGGAGAAAGAATTTTTTGAGCTGAATAAAAAGGATTATGAATCTATTGGTACATTTGAGAAAAAATTTACAAGGCTTGAAATGTGTGCCTATAGTTTAATTATCAGCATAGAATGTAAAATTGATTGATTATTTAGTGTTTTAAAACCAACTATCTAAATGGTATTATCTTTAATATACATTATTATATATGAATAAGTTTTTCAATTTTCTCTTAAGGTAGGGATGTAAATCTGAGTTACCCATAAATCTCATGGTTTTTATAAGAAAATAAAAATAGAATTCAAAGGAAATTATAAAAACCATGAAGAGATGGAGATGAGCTTTACATTATGCTCAATGTGTGGGAATAAACATGGAAACATTTTATCAAGGGAACTAATAATTTTTTTTAAGTGTGGAAGGGAAAGTCATAAAGAAACAAAGTACTAATGTAATGAGAATAACTTAGATGAAAAACTGAATAGATATAAATTTGTGTGGAATTCACCCCCACACTTTAATGCTTAAAGTGAACAGAAAATTGATATTATGATAATCTATTCCCAAATATAAGGGTTAAAAATAATTATATACATCAGAATCCTCTTAAATATAAATAAAAGGGGAAATATAATAAGATCACTATTGTCAGTATGGAGCAAGTCAACAAAGTGGTGTAATTATTGTGTTTTTATGAATTGTAATTAATGATTAATGTTCTATAAGAACTTTCATGGTATAATGAAACATCTAAGGATTGGTCAACTATATTTTGTCCTTAACAATTTGGAAGTATTTGCTGAATGATACTACTAACCATGAAAATAAATGGTGATAACCCTTGATATGTGCATGATGTTGGGATAATGAGATAAAGAGATTTTTGATTGTCATAAAATATATGGGATATTATTGATGACCTTGTAACTAATTCTAAATATGTTTATAATGTGGTTTACGATATCATGAATTGAGTTTATAGAATCTTTGGATTTATGATACGAGGAAAGTGTTAATTTTTTAAAGCATGCATGTTTACACTAAGGATTTGTAGTAATTTAGGTTATTACCATTCATCAAGGTAATACATGATAATAATCTTCATATGTATAGTGTGTGAAAATCAAGAGATACATCATGTGGTTTAGGGGATTAACAAAAAATTTATTTAAATAATTTAGTGACATTTATTTGAAAGTTTTGGATTTTAATATTTAGTATGGTTCATAAGGGTGATGATTTATAAAATTGTTTATGTTTAAATTTGGGGGAAATTTTAGATATTAATGTATTACATAACAATATAAAAATTTATTAGATAACCATTTTTTTCATGATGATAACTAGAGATAGAAGGAATGACCTTTCATCACATTATGGACCCTAAGATCTATTATTTCTGCATGAATTACAATTTTAACTTCATTTGTTGAAGTAGGAAATCCATCATAAATTTATCAAGGCACAACAGAAGATTGAGATCATACTTATGATATTAAATCAAGAAATTATATTTTCTCAAATTATTTTAAAATAAAATTTTATTCTACTATCATCATTAATGATGATATCAATGAGATTTATCAAACCTATTTGGTCTAGGGTTTTTTGGTCATTATCCTTATAATGACCATGTTCTCTGTCATTATCCATCAAAAATTGATAGTTATAATTGTATTCCATGTTTATGTGTTCACTTTCCACTAATTTTATCCTAATCAAAATCCTAGTCATGTAGTGAGATTCTCCTTTTATTTTCTCTCTTTTTAAGAAGAAATTTTATTGAACCTTTTTCGATGTGGGTTTCCCACAAAGGAAATTTTCAAACACACATATTTGATTTTAATGAGTAATTTAAAATTTCAAAGTATGATTATTTTTTGAAATTTTTGATCGTATCAGGATGGTACCATATTGATTAGATCTTCGACTAAATCTATGTTAAGTTCTTGATGTGTTCTATGTATCTATACTGAGGAATTGAATATATGATCCCTCACATGTACTAAGTTTAGTGGTCATTGAAATGGAGAAATATCTATTTCATGAAGATAAAACAGTAGAGATTCTATGTTATAGGGATAAATTTATATAAAATAAGACCACTCACCTAGTTAAAGTTTTGTGAAAAAACCGCCATTTTGAGGAAGCTATATAGGAACCTAATAATTTGATAGGGAAGAGGTATCATCATCTATTTGTATCTGAGTGAAAAATTGTGAGGGTGAAATTTATTTTAAAGGGGGTAAAATGTAACACCCCTTGATTTTACGATATGTATCTTTTTTAATAAATTTAATCTCTTGGATAGTTTGTATTTTATGAAACACCAAATTTAAACAAACTCCGAAATATTATTATTTAATTATGATAGTTATCCCCTAGTAATTCGAATGGATGGAATGCATGATATTAAATAAAATATGAAAATATAGTTTATATATGTTTATAAAAATAATTAATTGGTTACAAATACATTATAATTGAAAATAAAAACCAATTGAACATAAAGGATGGGTTTTAATAAAAAAAACTATTTTATGCCCACAAAGGAATTTTATCTTAATATGTCAAATTAATCACAATTAGTGAAATATCTAAATTAAATTAATATTTTATATATTTGACCAAATATTTTTATGTTTATCCCAAAAAATTTTATAGTCCTATGATACGAATAATTCTAATTTAAGCATAAAATGTTATATTTTCATAAATGGAATTTTTCACGCATTTTAATGGAACAAGTGTTTTAAAAATAAATTTTACACATTTATAAATTTTATTTGAAAAAATAAAAATCTTTTTTAAATATTAATATCAAAATTATCTTAGGGTAAAATTTTGGTAATTTTCTGAGAAGTTTCATTTTTTGTTGAATAGTGAAAAAACTAAATTTTAATTGAAAACTACATTTTCATATAATTTTTTTATTGTTAAATTTTATTTTAAATTAATTTTAATGTATAATTAGTTCAATTATAAATCAATAAATTCAATTTAGGTCATTGGAACCAATTTCACATTAAAATTGGATATAAAAACATTTCAAACTTTTGAACTTTTTCACATTAAAAATATGCTTCCCCGCTGCGTTTGTGGGATTAATTTTAAATATATTTTTTACAATTATGTGAGTTGAATTAGGTAAAATATATTAAATATTTGTAATAATAAAGTCCAAATTATTTATTAATACCATTTTAATTTTTAGGGTAAAAAATTTACCTTGGTAAAAAGAAATATTTATTGCGGTACATGTAAAATTAGGAATCAAGTTAAAATTAAAAGGTAAAGGATTAAAATACCTAAAAGTCACAAAATTTAATCCTTTTTGAGGTTTTTAATGAAAATAACTAGTATTTAAAACATTAATTATAAAAAAATATTGTAAATTAATTCCACCTCAATGTTGTTGGATTTAAACATAAAGGAATCATTAATTAATCTTGTAAACCCACCCCTCATCATGTATACATACCATCCTCACCACCCCATATCTCTTAAAAAGTATTTAAGATCCTAAAATATCTGAAAAAAACTCTCCTCCTCACTCTCTACGCTTCAATGTTCTTATTTTATCTCCAAAAAACCAAATCAAAGGTCCTTAAGGTGTCTTTCAAGGAATTGATATTCAGGAGGTAATTTCTCAAAACACCTCTCTTATTTTCTTTTCTACTTCTAATTTATTATCACCCCCTTAATACCTAAAGTAATGATAAATCCAGAATAACTTATATAATGGAGTTTTTTTTCTAATATAAAATATCATAACCATTTCATTTATCATATCCTCTTTATCAAAGTTACTAAACTATTGTTCAAATTATGCCGGTTAATCGCCTTAGTGAATAATGATGTTTCTAATTTTCCATTACTGCCTTCATTGATGGTCATAAAAGTATTATTATGTTTTAAAAAGATTTAAAAAGATATATTATACCATATTTCATGTTATGGACCTTGTATGTATACATAATATTAAATAAAATGATATTAGTTCATGATGTTTGGAAGAACCGCCAAAATAATCTAAACATTTATCATCAACATTTTATCAAATGAATCATCTTCATGTAAGAAATAAAAATCATATATGGGAAAATTTGACCTTTCTAAAGTTCAATAATACCACATTAATTTAATTCATGTGTTTTACTACCATTTTTAAAAAAAATCCATAATTACACACAAGTGAACCGACCTTGAAACCAAGAAACAAACACACCCAAAAAAATGAAAATCATGAAATATTATTAACTAATGAGAGAAAATATGTTATAAAAGTATCATATAAGATATTATAATTTGAATATAGTTATTAAAAAAATTATTTAATCCATCTTACATGTGGTTTAAGTACACAAAAGTAATGGGAAGAGTGAGGTAAGGGTTTCTCATTTAAATTTGTCTTATGTGAGTACATGACTTATTAACCACTTATTTCTTGCGAGTGGTGTATATACTGAAATTTGATATATAATATCAGAAATATAATTCTCATAATTTTATTAAATGTTTCATTTAGTAATAATTAATTTTATGGCATATATGATTCAACTGATTACAATGTGTTAAGGAAATTCTTAACCCAATTTCCATTATTTAGACTAACCTTCCAATTCATCAATTATGTCAGGTTATGATTATCTGTGGGAAGAATTTTGATTATATTTTGTTTAATTCCAACCATTTTATGCATATTTAAATAAAATAAACCTAATCAATAATTTTATTAATTCTCAATTCAGTGATATGTTATTTATAAGGGGTTTTCTTTAATAGAAATTATCTTTTTAAAGTTTCCATTAAAACTATATTTTTCCTCCATGACCATGTTTGTATATAAATGTTCCAAATTTTTTTCCTATTATCTTATAATTTTTGAAGACATTTTTAATAATGTTTTAATTTTTAAAAAATTATTTGAAATGATTATTTTTTTCATTTTCAAAATAATTTCTTTGTGACTTTTCTGAAAAAATATAGAAGGAATATTTTTTTAACTTATATTGCATGATCATATTTTCCCACCTTCATGAAACCTTAATACCTTGAATCTTACTTTATAATATTATAAGTTTATTTTCAATGAAATTTTTTTCGTTTATAATTTTACAACATTTTTAATTTTTTTCAAATTAGAAAGGTTATTTTCCTCAAGAATTATTTCAAGTGATCATTAAAATATGTTTTCCATATAAGATAACATTATTTGATGTTACTTATTCTTTAATAGGGATATTATTCAATAATAAAACTCATATTATTTATATGGTTGGTTTATGTTTATGATGGCCTGATATTTATGAAATCTATTTCTTTTCCATGATTTATGTTAGGATGAAATGTTTAGGAAACTCATTTCTTTACATGGGTTATAATGTGATGAATGATTTATGTTTTCATGGAAACATATTTCTTGATTTTAATTGTGGTATGGGTGGGACCTATATCTCCATCTAATGAATTGGGTAATGATAAATGTTTTATGAGATCAAAGGGTTCATGAGCGGTCATCCAAATCCCACAATAAAAATGCACATAGGTGGTCAGCCTAAGCTCACAACAAGAGGGTACACATGGGATCATCCTATGACTGCAACAAGAGGACACAAAAGAGTTTATCCTAATCTAGAAACTTTAGGGTACACAATAGTTCATCCCAATACCAAAGCATCTACATTGGTGAATAGACCAAGATTAACATAATATAAATCTCTTGGTTGGAATCCTTGATAAAAGATTTTATAATCTCATGTGTAGGCCATAAATTCCATGTATTATGCCATTGTTATACACTCATGGATCATGTTATTTTATTATCTTATGATTCATGTCTTATGAACTTCTAATATTTAATTCCATGATTCATGATTATGATCTTTTATATGTAAGGTATGCTTTTAAAATGTTATTCTCATGTTCTCATACCGCTATAATCATGTTATACTTATGTATCACCCATGTTTACCCTTAATAATAATTTGAGCTCACACTTTCTTTATTTTACCATTCTCTGGGTTATGAATAATGGTTTTAAGAAGGAATACAAATGGGGAAGATCTTTACAGAAGATATTAAAGATCTTTCACCAAATTAGGAGAATGTGTTCCATGTTTCCAAAGGAACTAAACTATCATTATCCTCAGGCATGTGTTTAAATAATTCAATGAATATTCATCTAAAAATATATAATATTAATGTATTAAATGTATGGATTGTTATAATGATGTTGAGAATTAAGACTTTGAGTGAGATATAATCTCATCATGTCTCACTATCAATGTGGTCAAGGCATATATTTGGGTGTGAAACTCAAATATTATCTGATGCCTCTTTTCCGATGCCTTCAAAGATTCTATAATTTGTTTGGATAGGGTTTTCCCATAATCAAAATCATTAAATACCCTCTCTTTAGTATCCAAATATTGCTGAGTTAGGAAAATTAGTCACATGATTCCATACAATGGATGGATATCAAATTCACCCAAAACCAAGTCATGAAAAATCAGAGAAGGAATTATTATTGGTCACAAAATGTTTCTAGTGGGGTATCAATGATAAAATTGTGAAACTACTTATAGATTATCCTACATCGTATTTGTCTCTCTGTAACTATTAGGTAAGGTAATTCATAAGGGGAATGACTGGTTGAGCTAATGAAAAAGGAAGAGATTAAGTCCCATATAATCTTCTATAAAATGATACATCATGCGTCACATGTATTGAAGGACCATATTCCTCAAAAACACTTCCTCACTAGTGAGATAGTCATCACCAGGATGAGAAAACCTCCTTGAAGGCTCACCTGAATCTTGAATCAATTCCATTGATTCTATAATCAAAGGGTTTGTTAAAGCACATGGTTTCTACCTGACAAACCAGCTTATCCCACACACCACCTGAGTAGGAGTCCACCAAATCCTAATAATAATCATAAGACAAGTAGACAAGGGATCTAACAGGAGGAAGGATAATATCAACATTTGTATCTTCACATTCCAATATATTCCAAATTTGATGGGTAATCTTGGGATGCCTTTCACACCACATGTCAGTTGAAGAAGAGGAGAAACCCTTTAAATGAAACCGAGTTGGCGGTAAAACTCATAGGGGTTATATGGTTCCCAAATAATATTCTAATATACATGGGCAATGAGAATTCCATCCCAAAGAGAGATCTTGTTTGACTATTTTTCAAGAGAGACACTTCCATTTCTGAAAATTGGTCTAGTCAGTGTAGGATAAGGAGTAAAGTTGAAGCGGCCAGACTAGATTAGCATGTATGTGACCTCATCATGTCTTAGTGGAATCATCTCAACCCCATAAATATTAAAAAACCTAGGATGAAATTAGGTGTCAATAATTTCATTTTTGTTATCTTATTTTTAATAGAAAAAATTATTCCGAACCTATCCAAATAAAAACAATAAATGGACACCTATATTGTAGGGAATTTTTCCTTGTTGAATATATCCAATGAGATGGTAGAGGAGATCAAGAGTTGTTACAACTAAATTAAGAGGCTTCCCCTATATTAATCAATATTTCATCTCCATCATGATAATTCGAATACCCAAGAGAGGATCCACATATGGGAAGAGTGACCCATTCAAGAAAATGGATAATAAACCATACAACCTAAGGCTCAATGATATCTTCAGTATCGCCTAGTAACCGCATGCAATATATTCCCCCACTTAAAGAATTTCCCAATACAAAATCATACTATCATATAATTTCTAGGAAGGGAATCTATGGGGTCAAATAACAATTGACCAAGGTCTAATGTGAAAAGAAATAAGATAACACAATCCATAAAAGAAAATAAGTGAGAACATGTTAATCTTCTTATTTAACTTCCTTTTCATAGTGTTAAGCATGTCCCTTTCCAAGGTTGGGGTTTGTGTAGGGGTCATCATAGACATCCAAGATAGGAAGTAAGTCATCATACATATACGCAAGTGAAGTTATCCTACCCTGTCAATAGATATCCCAAAGTCTGATTCCTATTTCTCCATGGTATAAATAGAATGAATTAGTTTTAAGGAAATGATAGCTAATCAATTATTTAAGAAGATCCAATTAACGATAGTTGATGAACTAAAAAATCCATACATCCTCGTAAAGATGAATGATATGTAGCTAATTATAAAATTATGAACATCTCTGT
Source organism: Viscum album (assembly GCA_963277665.1). Classification (NCBI taxonomy): domain Eukaryota; kingdom Viridiplantae; phylum Streptophyta; class Magnoliopsida; order Santalales; family Viscaceae; genus Viscum; species Viscum album. The sequence continues at coordinate 1,775,939,995 of OY728152.1, forward strand.
CTCACCCAGAAAGACTACACCAATTCATTAGTGAAATTTTCACCACGTCATAGGTCTTATTTTTAACTTAAACACTTTTTGGATTATCTAGGGAGGAGAAAAATATTCTTGAATAACTATGAGAAATATGCTGGTGGGAAAAATTACAACAGTCTAGACCCTAAGGGGATTTCACTAGAATATAAGATGACCCATGGGATTGTACCATGACCAATTTACTACCTTCATAAATCATCATTTCAACACAATCTTTTAATTATGAAAACTAGTGAGACATAAGTTTTTACTAAGATGATGGGATGATAAAATCATCTAACATGCCAAATCCATATAAAGGAATCAAGTATGACCAGGGGTAGCTATGGATTTTTGACACAATAATACCATTCAAAACCTCATTGTAAGAATGTACAATAAACCTAGGGTCAATGTTATAATTCCTAAAAATCATGGCCTTTAAATAGCCCTGGATAATGATGTACTAGAATTGAAATCCATTTGTATAAACGAAATAGGTATATATATAAGACAAATTAAAAAACCCATCAAAAGAGATTCATAATTATGATGAAATCGTGGGAATCACATGAACCATGATGGTATTCATGAATGCATGACCTTCAATTGATCTTGTGGATCACATTACCCATGGATCATCTCATGATCGTGTTCTCTATTAGGGGACTTGTAATCGTTTGACCCTAATATAGTAAAAAAACTAAATAATGGTTGAATGATCATGAGAAAGATCCATCAAATCCTATGAATCATGCATGAAAACCATATGGAAAAGGAACTGGGTTAAGGTTTAAGCAATTACCAAGAATTGATTCGTGATTTTTTCGAACGAGTGCTGGTGAAAACGAGATAAGTAGTGAAGAAATGTAGTGTGATATCACAAAACAGATCTTGTGGTCAGTTCTTATGAGAATATATTACAATCAATTCTCATAGAGATTTCTTGAAAAGGGGATCTTATGGTGAGGTCTTGTGAAGGGATCACCAGATTGAACCATGTGATAGAGATCTGATAGTTGAGTTGCCAATGGAATCAACCAATTCTTCACCCCATATTTATAGGGAACTCTATAGAATACCATCGGTCACCCAAAAGACCAAACTTCACCCGATAATACCATTGGACGTAGCCCCAAAGACCCATGTATACATTTACTTTACTCAGAACTAGTCCTTGTCCCTACAGAAGTCACTCCTCAGAGGGGGAATTTGTTGATACTTACCAAATGAGCATCGGAAAATCTAGAATAGTTGAAATACCTAAAGCATCGGTATTATTTTCTCCAAAAAACAATTGAAGAGAAGGAGACCGACTTATAAAAATTTCATTCCCTTTAAAATTCCATGTGATCACATGACCATAATAGGGTTATGTGAATGGGTCATTCAGAATGCAAGATCTATTATTATTCACACATATCCCCTTTGACAAGCCTCCATATTATTTTTATGGTGTTCAAAAAAACATTGATAATAATGTGAGAGATTATAGGTTATCTCCTCCACATCATATGACTTATCAACTGGAATATTCCTGAAAATCTTCCAAAACCCCCCTTATAAAATAAATAAAAAAGACAAGAAACCTCATGTGAAGGGGAGTTATGTTGATTTTCATGTGGTGTGTTCATGCGATCGGAAATACCTTGTAAATTCCATGGAAACATGTCTAAATTTTCACTCAAAAGTATGTGGGCATTTCAACTTCATCATGGGAAGGGCCTTAGAAACATGCATCCCAACATATGAGACTCTACAACTCCACAGACAAGAAGAGGGGTTTTCCATGGAAATGATCACATGTAACTGTGAGATCAATCACTGATCGCATGGTGAACCACATAAAAGGAGAACAATTTCCCTCAACAACATCCTAATGACTTCATCATATCTCCTGTTCTTATAAAATACATATGTAAATGAAAATGGAAAAGTCATAGGCCTCTTACGAGGGGAAGAAATACTAACTGTTATGCGAAGGGGGTTATACACCCCAAGAAATCACCATTGATCACACAAACCCCCCTCAATAATCCAATATAACATCTAAAGGTGATTTAAACATGTCATTAAGATCATATGAATCCCCCCTTGATTATCCAACTTAGTGTCGTGAAACACCTGAGACAAGTCATCTTCGATTACACGAAAGAATTTATATGGGAGTCCTGATATCAACAAGACTCCTAGAAATGTAGTACTGAAATTTTAGATACTCTTTGACATATCAAATTTATTAGGGAAAATATATTAGATTAGATAGGGTCCAATAAACATGGAACAAGAAAAACATTCTCATAGTCATTGTGAACATGAAGCGCCAAGGATGACCCATGGCAGGATCATGTGAAGTGTATGAAACCAAACTATATACATCGACTCTAGCTAACAATTATAGGATACAAACCATTGAAAGGTGGTGTATAAATAGGGTTGCATGGCCTATAAATCTCCCCCCCTCAATATAAAAAATACACGATGGATGAACCACATGTGCCTTCTACATGTGGGTGCATGAGTGGACTTCTCAGAGAAATCATTCATGAGGACACAAAGGTATTATATTGGTTAAAAACTTGGGAATGGAATAGGGGATCATGAAACATGAATATATTCTTTGAATGATCACTCTATATATCATTCAAAAGACTTATGGAATGTTGACTAGGGTATACGAAAGTGGTTGGGCATGTAGAATGAGTCACATGAAACCTAAATTAAGATAAAATGGAAAAAACTTTAGGAACATATGAAATAATGGTTGGGATAAATATATCGACACAATATTTATGAACATATGACTTATATCACTTTTTCAGAATACTTAATAAATAATGAAAAAAAATCCCAAAGACCGTATTAGTTTATTACCTTTGGAAACTTGGAAAAATCTTCTAACTTAGTGAAATATCTTTAATGTTTACCAAAAATATATCCCCCTTAGTAATTATACTTAGAAACCTTCCTTCATAACCCGAGGAAGGTAAATATAAGAAAGTGGTGATATAAAATGCTCATTAAGGTTAAATAATGGAAATATATAAGAATATCAAAAACATAAGCGTATGAGAACGTGATCATGATCATTATACGATGATACAATGTATATCAAAGATCATAAACATGAATCATGGAATAATGATTTATAGTTCATAAGTCATGAATCATAAGGAATTCAAGATCATAATACATTAATATATAAAATAGGAATAAGAAATTGAATTGAAGTATACACAGAAACAAGTAATATCATTCCCTATAAGTCAAGATGAATTTCTAGTACTTTCCAGGGAACTTCATGGGGACTATACCTACTAAGTGGGACACAAAACCGTCCCCATATGGAGTCCTTTCCTTATAAGGGATGAGTTTTCCCCATATTCCCATAGTGGATCAGTTTTATCCATATTCCCATAGTGGACCTAGTTTATCCATCTCCCCATAGTGGACCAAGTATCTCTATCTTCCCATAGTGTATAAAGCCCATTGACATAATTCCCATCATTATATCATGTGATATAAATTTTAACACAATGTATTAGGGTAAAATATTGGTCCCACCCATCACATAATGAAAACCATACATGTGTGAACTATAAGAACATAAATCATTCAACATATCAGAACCCATGAAAGGGGATGAATTTCATAAACATCATTCATTCATAACATAACCTATGAAAAAGAACTGGGTTTCATAACTATCATTAAATCATTAAAATAAACCATTATTATAAATAATAATATAACTATAATTGAATAATATCCCTAGTAAAACATATATAATATCAAATAATGTTATCTTAGAAGGAAAATAATTTTGAGAGATCACCTGAAAACATTCCTTGAAGAAAATATCTATATTACATTAAAAACATTTTCTTTTCATAAATTACTATAAAAATTTAATAGGAAATTTTTTATTTCAAAATTAAATTATAATATTTTAAAGGAATATTAAAATCACTAAGGTTTCATGATGGATGAAAAATTCCGCTCATGTAGTATAAGTTAAGAAAAACATTCTTTTCATACCTTTTTCCAGAAAAGTAACAAAGTACCTCGTTTGGAAAATGACAAAAAGATTCATTTTAAACTGTATAGTAAAAAGATTAAAATGGGTAAAATTACTTTAGAAGTACATATTATTTTTTTGAAACAATTTTAGAAATCATGGATATGGATGAAAAATATTCCCCAATATAGCCTTAAAACAAAACACACCCAAATATTGATGAGATTGTTAAATAAATACTCATTTCTTTATAATCGGTATAATCATACTAACGATGAAATGAATAGAATTTTATGGAAATAAAAATACCATAATATTTTGGATAATACTCATAAAATACATTCATGGGTATTATATACAACACTAAGAAGAAACAAGTAGTGTATAAGTCATGAGTTCCACAAAAATAAACGTGAGACATAAATCCCTTACTACATGAGAAAATTTAGATTAGTGATTAAAATAAAATAATAATATAAAGTAGAGATTTAAATATAATTAAATAAAGGAAATTAATGATATAACATGTCATAGGTTTGTATATACACGACCAAAAATAATCGAGTGGTGAATATGACACGTATCTTACAGAAATAAAAAATGAGATGAAATTCCCTTACCTTATGTCTTGAATCTCATCGTACTCAGGAAATACTCCAGTATAAAAAATATAAATTTATTATTCATCTATTACAAAACCATATTTAATTATATAATATCATATATGATTTACTTATGACCTTTTATTACATGTTTATCAATAATTCCATGTTAAACATAGATTTCGAGTAATAACAGCTTTGTTTTTCGTTCATGATTTGACTTATTATCCTTGTTCATCTTACATATATCATGAATTAATTATTTACAGAATTAAAAACATGATATAAATATCATATATATTATGTATATATGAATTCATGGTAATTCATATAAGTTATAGACAAAAAATAAAATACACTATTCATGGGGACGGTAGACCGTACATACGCATGAACGCTATTTTCATATTATTATCGTATTAAAAGGAAAGAAAATTATATGATATATTATAATTATAGAATAATATTTATTTCATATATATCATAAATATTCATTAAATTCATCCTTATTATCATCCATGTGAAATATATATGAGAAATGATTCCCATCGTATCATGGATAGTGTAAGCCATAAGTACGCATGAGCAATATTATCATTTACCAAATGATTTGGTGGTAAAATGTTAAATATGATATTATAATTAAATATAGATATTTATTTCTTAAATATCATATATAAATAGAGTGTCTATCATAATTTACAACCATGAGAGGTGGTAAAGGAAAAAAAACAATATCCTTTTCTGAGGCAGTAGTTTTCCATACACAAGAACGGTAAGTTCATTGCCAATTAGATGGAGGTGTGTGTGAGTGTAGGTAGAAACCTTAATAAAACAACATAAAAGTAAATTTATGATACTTAGGTTATTTTATAAACACTAAATAAAAAAATTAAGGGGTTTAAGGAACAAATAAAATAGCAATGTTCATTGATGAACGTTCCATTTCTTTGGGTATCTTTTATTGAATTTCACAAAAGAACTTTTTTGGTTGGATTTAATCATGAAATAAGGATTAAAAGATGATGTTAGAGAATATAGGAGGATAAAAGTATTGAGTTTGGCCGAACCAAATAGGTTCTGAAGTGTGAGGATAAGAGAAGGAGAGGTTCCTTTTTATAAGAGAGGGGAAGAGAAATTTTGGAATTTATCAAAAGATTAATTTATAATAAAATAAATCTCAATAAAAATACCTCCAAAATTAAATGGATTAAAATAAAATATAATTTAATTTTTTAATATAATCAACCTATATATTTTAGACAAGTTCTGAAGTTATTTAAAACCTTATAATTTTGATATACCCTTAGTTTAGACATTTTATTCTTCACTATGGTAATCAGGTTTTCAATATTAAGGGATGCAAGTTTTACATATAAAGTGTCAATTGGAAAATAAATGTAAAATTTAAGATATTTTATACCATATCTCACATTATTATCCTTATTTAATATTTTTATTATTTTTCAATTGTTTAATAAAATATTATTTTTATAAAACATCATACGTGTCAATTTTGACTCTATTCATAACTTTGACTTTAAGAAAATACACACAGAAATCTAACATCTAACCAATTCACTTGACACACCCCTAACATATCATATTCTTAAAAAAAATCATGAATCTATTTAAGTAGTTTAAATTATATTTCTTTTCATATTTATAATATCATTTAATCAATTGTTTAATTAATTTAATAATTACTACATCATCATTTTGTAATTATTTATGATAATTATTTCTTCAGTAAAAATTAAAAATAAATATCTATGATATAGATAAATATTTTATATTTATTAATAATATATATAGTCTTTAATATCTTATATTTACCCCCATATTCGAAATATTATACATATTAAATGTAAGAGTGTTGCATTTTGTCACTCCCTTTGAGTTTAATAATATTTAAGTCATTTTCCTGGATTAATGTTCAATTTTTTTTTAAATTTCGATCCTTATATCTTAATTGTTGGGTTAAATTAATCAAATATATTTTTGTAAAGTTTTAGGGTAGTTTTATAAAATTGATTATATCATTTTTACCCTAAATTACCCGATTTACCCTTAACCATGGTATTAAAAATTCCGAAAGTTACTATTCATATTATCCAAAAAATCAAAGGGACCTTTTTAATAAATTTTTACCTTATGATTCAAAATATTAAATAAATTTTTTATATTTTAAAACATATAAATTTCTAAAATTTATTTAAAATTATTCTCATTGATGGAATGAGAAAATGAGTTTTCAAAGTGAAAACATCGAAAAGATTAACAGGTTTTTGTAGCCAAATTCAATATCAAATTGATTCCACTAATCTATATTGTATTAAATTATAAATTGTTTTATAAAAAAAATTAAAAAATAAAATATATAATTAAACAATATAAATTATTTTGATAAAAAAAGTTTTTATTTAATTAAAATTCAATATTTTTCACTATTAATCAAAACATGGAAGTAATTTGAAAAGTACCAAATATTTGACAAAAGGAAATTTTGAAATCTATATTTTAAAGAATAATTTTATTATTTCATATATAAATTCTAAATGTGTAAAAAATTAGATTTAAATTGGGCTCTCCATTAAAAGGTGGTAAAATTACTCGTTGGAAAAATATGGGGTTTTTGCATAAAAATGGGTTTGTTCTTATCTTATGCCTAGAAAATCTTTTAGATGAATATAAAAAAAATATTATATTGAATATATAACATATATATTTTTTTAATATCATTTAATAATTGTAATTAATTTAATTTATTAATATAAAATGACTTTGGGAGCATAAAAATAAAAGTATTTCCATTATAATCAATTGGTATATATTTTCATTTAAAATTAATTGGTAATAAATTAATTCATATTATAAACATTATATTTTCATAATTTAGTTAATAGTAGTTATAACTACCAAAGAAGGTCTGGGGGGTTAAGTGAGAAACTGATTTGACGGCCTGGAAACTCAAGAACAATCATTGTCATAAGAGGATGAGGATTCAGGTGATGATAGTTTTAGCCAACTCTCAGTAGATAGCCTGGACCGGTTCCAAGGGAAAGGTCCCCACAATCCAAGAAAGAAGAAGGGGAAAAAAGGAAAGCGCAACTTGGGGAAATGCATAGTGGTTCAGGGGAAAAACCCAAGGGGCCCAAAGACTACTCTCACTTGCCGAAACCAATGGAAACCAGGCCGACCAAGAAATGTGGAAGCAAGGAATGCAAAGGCCTTCAAGACAGGGAAAGTGGGGATCCAAGAAGAGAACCAAGATTAATATAGGAAGAGGATGCAGAGTGTCTAAGGCTCATCTTCCACTCTAAGGAAGAGATGATTGACAATGTCCTTTGGCCAAACACCTCAAATGAAGAGATTTTAAGGATTTATGAAAGACGCTTGCAGACTGAGGCCACAGAGGATCAAGAAGTGTGGATAGATGAGCATGACCGAATCATCGCCCGAGGCTTCAAACAAGGAAGAATCACCTTGGAGGAATTCATCTAGATAATGGAAAGAATGGTTTCTCACCTTGAAGAACTTATTAGGGAGGATCCAGACACCTAGGTTAGTACTCTGCACTGGGAATTATATAAATAATATGACTCAAATAACCTTAGTCTTGTGTTTAACAATTCTGTGAGCTCTTTCAGCACGCAGTCCTTCTGTGCGAACTTTGGTTTCCCACTTGTCCTTAAAGTAGCTTAATAAAAAAATTATAGTTGGATGGATGTGTAATGAAAGATATCAAAAGAACTCTGTGTTGTGTGTAAAAAATTACAACCATAGTGGTTCATATACCACAAGATAATCGATGTTTTTCATGTAGCACAATTTGACTTGGTGTTGTGTATAACACAAGACATATATATTTTTTTCATATAAAAAAATCTATATTTAGTATTGTGTGAAATGAAAAATATCTAAAAGATTAAGATAACTAGAAAAAAAACATTTCAAAAAATCTCATGGTGTTATATTCTACCCCCCATAAAAATAATTTCTCCCTAAAAATTCATCTGAGTTATCAAAGGTTTAATAATTAAAACTTCCATTCATATAAAACCTCATCTTAAAAATGAATACTAAAACTCCCTATTTAAAAAAGGAAAGTTAGAAACACAATGGTTACCCAAAGTAACTCTTAACTAGGTTTCCATATAGGAGAACATAGCTGGGAAGTGAAAACACATACATGGAAGAGAAATCTAACTGTCAAGTTCTTATGGAGATTGACAGAGAATATGGTCATTAGAAGGTTAATTAACAAAAAAAATGGACCAAATAGGTCTGAAAAGGGTCATTTCTATCATAATAATCCATGATAATAGGATAAAATTTTATTTCAAAATCTATTGTGAAGAAATAATTACTTTATTTCATCTAATAAGTATAATATCAATCTTTGGTTATTCCTTGATCAATCTTAGAATCATTTCTTACTCTTAGAAATGAAGTTGAAATTTTAATACATGCAGAACTAGTAGATTATAAGATCCATAATGAGATGATAAGACATTCCATCTATCTATTTTTATCATAAAAACAATACGGTTAGTACATTTTATCCAATATTCATAAACTCATCCAATTTTCAAATTAATAAATTTAAAAAATGGTTACCCTTTTGAACATTCCCAAATATTAAAATCCAAAACATTAAAAATATGGTTACTAAATTTGAAAACTAAACATGTCATTAAACCCCCGAAAAAATTTATGTAACTCTTAATTGTCAAACACAAAACATTTGAATACGATTATAATCTATTCTCTTGAAACATTGTTATAACATTAATTACCATAAAACCATACTGAATACACATATGATTCTTCATTCCATATATAATTCCTTTTCTTATACAAAATAATTTTCATTGGAAGCCTGGGTTCATCCTTGTACTGATAGAATATTTGATTTCATTATTCCACAATCCTAGTATACAATCACATGAAATTTCACTAATTTATGAACAATATGGTTTTTGTAGGGCTTATTCATTCAAAATTTGACATGCAATTTCCAAAAAAGGAGATGAGGATACGTTTTGCCTAATTATCATGGTTAATTTTATCCATTATGATTACATAAGATTTCCCTTTTTTCTTTATCCTTAGTGGTTTTGTGGCTTATCATCCACGTGAGTCCTTGGATTAGGGAACTTCTTAGTGTAATTCCAAAGCTACTTACAAATGAAACACTGAATTATTGGAGGTTCACTATATGTAGATTTATTTTTGATCCTATTACATCAATAGTCAAATAATCAATGACCTTATTACCCACACTTAAAAATCATTTACCAATCCCCTTAAGACAATTTCCATCATGTTCCCTTCCACACCTTGAGTATAAATTAAATTTCATATTCTTCTCTCAATTGTTTTTATAGATTCATTTTAATTATACCCTTATTTTCTTAAAATAACCATGAGATAGATGGAAACATCAGTCTCATTTTTTAAGAAGAATATGAGGAAGGTACGTACAAATAAATAAGTTCATGAACTCATAACAATCCATGGAGTCAGTTTTATATTTGTTTCTCATATTCTTGATAAAGTTACACCATTGATTCGGTTCACCTTTCAAGAGATAAGTTCCCAACTCAACTTTATTTCATTATGGACAATGGAGATTGAAACTAGTTGATTAGTCATTCAAGAAACTAGTGGATTGGTTATAAACTATCATACTGGTCATTCCAAAAAAATAAGTTGGATATTTCCTTATGAAGTATTCAAGAAAATGTTGTACCCTCTTCTGTTCATTTGGAAGATCATCATGATTCAAGTCTTGATAAGGTTGTGTGTTCAAATAAATGAGGTTTCTTATTCCATATTCCATAACATTCAGTTGTTCAAGATAAAAATCATTGTATTTTCCATCAAAATCACTATTAACATGGTTACTTTATGTTCCATCCATTGACTAAAACCAAAAAACATAGAGTAAGAAATAGTTATCATGGCGAGGAACCACATAATCATGAAAAATCACTTATAGGATGTCTAAATTATGACAACTTCCTTAATCTAGGACACCTTAGGTTTATCCTAGGTTATTATTATCCAACATCAATTTAAATCCTTCATGATGGTTCATAAATATTTTGTGAGTTTCCAAATCATATACCTTGGGAGTGTCAAACTAGGTGTATAGAAGGACCTGTTTTCATGTACTACGTTACACACAAATCAGGTCTGGCACACCTTGTTTGAGTTATTTCCCCTAATTACATATATCCTAGAGCCACATCTATTTTTAGTATCTAGAAAGGAAACCACTAACTCAATCCTTTACAAAAATTCTAGAATATTTTTCTAAACATTAACACATCCTTAGACATATCGTTAGATACACCCCTAGATATATCCTTAGAAATAACCCTAGGAATATCACTAAATCTTTATCAACCATGTTTCTAAAGGTTGACTAAGATTTTACACCGATAAAAACTATAACAACCCGGTATTGATGTTCATAGACATTATATCACTTTTACAGAATACATAACCATTAAAAAAGCAAAAACACAAAGTCTGTATTAGTTTTGTGCATTTGGAAACATGAAAAAAAATATTCTAAACTAGTGAAATATATTCAATATTTCCCAAAAATATCTTCCCCCTTAGTAATTATACTTAGAAACCTTCCTTCATATCCTAGGAAATGAAAACATAAGAAAGGGGTGAGCTCAATTGGTTAGTAAGGGTAAATAATTAAAATGTGTAAGAATATCATGAACATAAGGGTATTAGAAAATGATCATGATCATTATAAGATCATACCCTACATATCAAAGATCATAAACATGAATAATAACATAATTATTTTTAGTTCATAAAACATGAACCATAAAAAAATCAAGATAATAAGACATGAAAGTATAACATAGGAATAAGAAATGGAATTGTGGCATACAAATAAACATATAATATCATTCCCTATAAGTCAAGACAACTTTTTAGTACTTTTCAAGGCACTTCATTATGACTATACCTATTGGGAGGGAAAAACCACCATCCACAGATGAAGTCATTTCCTTGTAAGGGATTGAGTTTCCCCATCCTCCCATAGTGAATCGAGATTCCCCATCTTCCCATAGTGGATTGGGTTTCCCTATCTTCCCATAGTGGATTGGATTTCTCCATCTTCCCATAGTGGATCAAGCCTGCCAACTTGATTCCCATCATTATCTCATTAGATATAAACCATTACCCAATTCATTTTAGGGAGATATAGGTCCCACCCATCACATAATGAAAAACATACTTATGTGTCACATAAGAACAAAAATAATTCATTGTATCAGAACGCATGGAAGGAGATGGGTTTTAAAAACTTTATTCAATCATAATATAACCCATGTAAAAGAAATGGGTTTCATAAATATCATTCCATAATAAAAATAAACCATTCTAAAAAACAATAATAATGATAGAATTGAAGTATATTCCCAGTAAAACATGAGTAATATAAAATAATGTTATCTTAGAGGGAAAATAATTTTGAGATATCACTTGAAAAAAATTCGTGAGGAAAATATCCTTTCAACTTTGAAAACATTTTATTTTCTTAAAATCCCATGTAATTTTAAAAGGAAAAAATTTCATTGAAAATAAAATTATAGGATTTTAAAGTAAGCTTCAAATCATTAAGGAATCATGACGGTGGAAAAATTCTATTCATTCCATATAAGTTGAGAATTGTTTTTTTACTTTTTTATGAAAAAAGTCACAATGTACCTCATTTTGAAAACAAAAAAATGAATCCTTTTAAATAGTCTACTAAAAAATAAAAAATAGGTAAAAATTACATTAATAATCCACCATTAAAACAATTTTAGAAAACATGGACATTTAAGATAAATACTCACCAATGGATACTTAAAAAAAATAATCCCAAATGTTGATGAGATTCTTAAATAAATACCTGTTTTTTTATAATTGATAAAATCATATTACCCATGAAACATAGAAAATTATGTGGATATAAAAATACTATATTATTTTGTAAAAGACTAATAAAAGACATTCATGGGAAGTATATACACCACATATGTCACGACCCAACCCAAGTTGGGGCTCAAGATACAACTACCCCAATCCCCCCTACATAAGCTAGGGGTTGGTGAAAAGTGATGAAGGCACAAAAAACTCAGGTAGGCCTTTACTAAGAACCTATACACACGCACACAACCGAATCAGTGCAAAAGTGCAATGGAAAATTAGAAAAAGTTCATACTTATAAAATGTAAAGTGAGCATTCATGAAACTCTAGATGATATAAGAGTACGGTAGTGAATACTAAAATGTAAAGGGGAAAAACAAACACCCAAACCAGAATTTGGTCCCAACCTGAAGAAAACTAGAAAAGAGTATCCATTGAGAGTGCCCAACTCTTGTATACCAACTATGACCACCAGATGCGGTCCACAGAACATGTATCCCTATGCTCTTCTATATTCATGATCGAATTGTCCTTAATTTGACATGTGTTGGGAAAAGCCCATGTCGGGGTGAGTATATACATACCTAGTAGAATTCCCCAAAAAGGTGAAGGTGGAGTAGAAATAGATACAACTAGAGAGGAGAAGTAAATGTAACAAGGTGCAGTAAAATAGAATTGAAAGAGTGAACCTTAACCCAACAAGAGTGTGAAAGCAGGCTCATCCAAACACAATGATCTCAAAACAGTGAGGAGGAGAACCCTCATGTCAATTATTCTCTACCTATATCTGGAGAGTAGAGCCATCCAACTATGAGAATCTAGTCATGAAAAGCACATGACATACCCCACATGTATTTAACTCTCTTGGAAGGAGAGTTACCAAGAACCAAGAAGTGGGTAATATAGCAGGATATATATATATATATATATATATATATATATTTATATTCTCAGTCAAAGAATCCCAAATAAGAGAGTAAGGGGATCTCCATCCTGTATATCAGCTGAAGAAGTTTAGTATCCAATAGTTCCAAGGTAAAAACATCTAAAATACCCAGTACCACATGTGTATTCCTAGGATACACAAGTCAAAGGGGATCAAATTAGTACACTCTGATACTGTTCACTTTGGGTGGCACTGACTTTACCATGCTGTTTTAGGTTTCATCACAAGGATATGTCTCGGTGGGTAAACCAACCCTCTTTATCATGAGTTATTAGGTAAGTTGAACCATGTCTTTCCATAGTTCCACATAGTCGAGGGTCTTCTATGAATCGTCGGGGACTAAACTACCCATCTTAGTAGGAGGGTCAGCCTGAAATCATTGAGAACTATGCTACCCAACCCATCTGGAGGGTTAGATCTCATATCTCATCGTCAAGGAATGCACTACCCAACCCAGTTGGAGGGTTAGCCCAGAATCATCGGGGACTGCGCTACTGAGCCCAACTGGAGGGTCATCCCTTGTATCTCGTCAGGGATTACACTACCCAGCCTTGCTAGAGGGTCAGCCCTGGTATCTTCTTAGAGACTACACTACCCAGCCTAACTTTAGGGTTATCCCAAAATCTTTTGGGGGAATACACTACCTAGCCCAACTATAGGGTCATTCGAGAATCTTCTCAGGGACTACACTACCCAGCCTAGCTGGAGGGTTAGAACCGATATTTCATCGGGGACTACACTACCCAGCCCAACTAGAGGGTTAGCCCAGAATTTCCTTAAGGACTACACTACCCTACCCAGCTGGAGAGTCATCCCAGAATCTCCTCGGGGACTACACTACCCATCCCAACTAAAGGGTTAGCCCGGAATATATTTGGGGACTATACTACCTATCCCAGCTGGAGGGTCAGTCCAGAATACTCTAGTAATCCTATCTGATCACTACAGACATTGGTTGTCATCTCTATACGTTCCAAACCTGAATCTTCCACAGTATATCTTGAAATCATATTCTGAAGGCACCAATGCATTCTATGAAAAAAAATACACAAGATAGGCATCTCATGGCCCGAAATCCATGTTCAAATAAAGGAGATACAAAGGATGGAGTATTTCTAAAATGAGCTCAAAAAGTACACGAAATGTGAGGGGGACCACACAACATATGACCTCTCTTCACTACTGAGTTGTGTCTTTGGTCGGACATGGGTCTTGTCCCATGTGGTAGTGCACACTGTGTAGGTGGACTACATGGCGTGTCCTACCTATCAGGGGACCAGGCTATGTCTGCTAGATGTGTTCATGTACTTGAACACCATGTCCATGTACTTCGATACATGACATACTGGTCCCCATGGGATTCTACCCATGTGACCAAACTGTGCCTGTGTGCTCAACACAGGGAGTGCACCTGGTTGTGTGATCCTTCACAAGAATCATCTCACACGGGGAGGTGGTACATGGTTTTTTAAAGGGAGCACACTCCATACCATCCTTATCTCTTCCCAAACCCTAGAACCACTACTGAAGGAGGCTACACACCATGTATTCTTCTTTGAACACAACGTGTAGTTGATATTTTCCCATAATCTCCCCAAAACGTCATCCATGCTTCAAATCCACTTCAACTATGGTCAAAGGTGTCTAAATCTGCTTCCAAAACTCTGGAGCTGGATGAATCTTCTGAACGCTGAAAAGGCTTCATTACTTGTTAGATTTTCATGAAACCTTCATATTCATCATCCCCACATCATTATATTACCATGTTGTTTCCTCACTCTCAATTCTATTGTCGTTCGACAATTCTGTCTTGTTTTCAAAAATCTAATCAAGCTGAGGTCGCTCAGTAATATTCGAATCGGGATCCATGGGGATTCCATGGTGATAACGTGAAGAAATAAAGGAGGAAATGAAAAAAAAACAAGGATTAGATAATTGGACAATCATTCTTGGCTAACCAATCGTAATTGGGAAATTTGGGTTAGAATAACCGATAAAGAATTGAAAACTGGTACTCAGGCTCATGAAAAGTTCAAATTCAAAGGCAGAGGTTGAAGAATTAAGTTTCAAATTGATTAAACATTTAATACAAGGCATAAAATATCTAAATAATATTACTACCTAGATTGTGTCATTTATTATTTATTAAGAACATGTTCACCGATGAAGGAGGAGGATCTGTTTCATTTTATGTGCCTCGACCCATCTAGATCCAAGGATCTATCATTAGTTCTTCGTTGTTCATAATTTTCTAATGAAAGGAGATAAAGAGAGGGAGTCTTCATAGGAAAAATAGATTTATGAGGCTGAAAAATCATAGCCATGGAAATATAACCTTTTATTAGGTTAAGTTATTTAAGTAATTAATTGAATAAATTAATTCATTTAATCACTTAAACACACCGACTATGAGTGAGGTGTCTGAACATCCAGTTCTGACTCATTTTATGTTGTGTCGAATCATTTTATGTCGCACCAAGAGGAAACACCACATTCTAGACCCAACCATGGTCTCATATTTCTGATTCAATCAACCGTTTAAGAGTTATATCATTTTCTTTAACTAATAGTTCGTGAGTAATATAAAATATATTTTATATTTTTATAAAATTAATTTCGGGCACACCTGTCCTCAAAATGAAACGTCATATTAGAACCTAGCTCTGGAATAATATTTAGAAATTTTAAAATGTCTTATTATGCAAAAATTGGGTCTCTATAGCATTCATCCTTCAATCCTTTTTCCCTGAAAAGTAAAACTAAACAAAAACAAGGGATATTGAGCCCACATCTTGATCTCCTTCTCCTAGGAACTCTCCTTCACATTTCCATGCTACCACAACACTCAAGTGAGAGGGATGGATCATCCTCACAGGGTCCACTCTTGTCAGTCCTCGATCACCACTGGGTGATCCGCAAAGGTGGCTCCATACTTTATGTCCATCTCTCCCTAGTTAATAACGTGTGTGGGGTCATGTGGGTATCTCCTCAACTTCGATACATGGAAAATTTTGTGCACCCGCTCAACTGTGGGGGTAAGGTGAGGAAATAAGAAACCTTAAAAATCCTCTAAACAATCCATAATTTCCCAATGAACCTTGGGGATAACCTTTTCCCTTGGTCAATCCTCTGTATTCCACATCATGGGGAGACTCTCAAGAAGATGTGGTCTCCCAACTCGAACTTCAAGGGCCTACGATGACGATCTACATAGGACTTCTATCTTCTTTGGGATGTCTTCATCTATTCATGGATGACCTACACCTTCTCTGTCATTTCATGCACCAACTCTGGGCCACAAGATATTACTCTCTAATATCTATCCCGCACAAGGGTGACCTGAAGGGTCTCCCATATAGGGCCTGAAATGGTTCCATGGTAATGATGGTTGTGGTAGTTGTTTTTTGTATGCAAACTCCACCAAAGGTAGGTGATCCGTCTATCTCTAGCCAAAATCCAAGATGTAGGCCCTTAGGATATCCTCTATCACTTGGATAGTACTCTCAGTTTATCCATATGTCTAGGGGTTAAAGGTTGTACTCATATGAAACTGGATCTTGAATGCCTCATGTAGGCCTCTCCACAATTATGACATAAACCAAGTGTCATGATCGAAGATAATCATTGAGGGTACCCCGTGAAGGCGAGCGATCTATCACACATATAGTTTCCCAAAATGATCCACCTAACTCTACTCTCTGATAGCAAGGAAGTGCGCTTACTTCATGAGTCATACTACTATCACCCTGATTGTGTCGTGACTCTACATTGGGTGAGGAAACCCTATGATGAAATCCATGGATATACCATCCCACTTCCACTCCAGGATACCAAGAGGCTTCAAAAACCCTATTGGGACCTAATGAAGAGCCTTCACTTGCTGACAGGTAATGTATCATGAGATGAAATCAACTAAAGTTTTTCTTATGCCAGGCCAATAAAACTATGACTTAGGATCCATGTAAATCTTCCACACACCAGGATGTATAGTTAAGGGAGATGTTCGGAACTCCCGCATTACCACTAAAACCATTTTTCACCCCTGTAATAAGATCTTGTGATTCCCTCATTCATAATTTCAATATATTTCATCACCTGTGGATATCTGGTCATGCAGAAGATCACAGTCAATGTCCCCTATATGGTACTCTTTCACACGCTTGAGGAGCATGGGATTCAGCACCATCAACTGTAGGAAAATTGTACCATCCTGTTCTATCAGAGTAAGCTCTATGGAAGCTAACTTCTCTGAAGGTTCCCATACTAGGTGGGCCCATGACTTCTTAAAAAGGGAATTTGCTACAAATTTTCACTTCACTATTGTTTAGACTCTCTTGAAGTCGTAGTACTTTAGGAACTTCTACCAGCATCAATGCCTCAGTTTCAGATCTCTCTAAGTGAAGACATACCTGAGACTCTAGTGGTCTGAGTAAACTGCAATGTGCTCTCCCAAAAGGTATTTCCTCCACATCCTCAAAGAGAAGACTATCACTACTATCTCCAGATCATGAGTCTCATAGTTTTTCTCATGGGGTCTCAACTGCCTCGACCCATATGCAATGACTGCCTATCCCTGCATTAGCATGCAACCAAGCCCAGCTCTGGAGGCATCACAATATACCATGAACTCAAATCCTTCCTGTAGTAGCCTCAAAACTGGAGCACTCATCAGCTTCTAACTCAATTCCTCGAAGGCCTTCTGGCACTTCTCAGATCAGGTAAACAATTGTCCCTTCCACATCAAAGTGGTTATTGGGACTATTATTCTTGAGAATTTTTTCACAAATCTCCAGTAGTACCCTACCAAGCCAAGAAATATCCACACCTCAGACACAATCTTGGTTGTATCCCAAGAAAGAACTGCTTTGACATTTATTAGATCTATGGATTAACCCTGCTCGGAAATGACATTCCCTGGAAAGTGAAACTTTTGTATCCATAACAATAATTTCAAGACCTTTCCTTAAATCTGGTGCTCTCAAAGTAAATCAAGGACCCTACACAAGTTCTCTTCATTCTCCTCCTCTGTCTCAGAGTTGAAAAATATATTTATGATGAATACAATGATAAAATGGTCCATGTATGGATAGAAGATCTGGTTTATCAAATCCATAAAAACAACAGAGGAATTTTCCACACTAATGGGAATCACTAGGAACTCGTAGTGTCCATAGATACATCGAAAGGGAAACTTCAGAATGTCAGCCTCCCAAACCCATAGCAGGTGGTAGACAGACCTGAGATCGATCTTGGAGAACCATATCTCACCTCAAAACTGAACAAAGAGGTCTTAAATCCTTGAAAAGGGGTACTTTTTCTTTATCATGGCCTGATTTAAGCAATGATAATCCATAAAAATCTTTAAGCTCTCGTCTTCCTTTTTCACAAACAAAAAAAGATCCGACTAGGGGATACATTGGGTCTAATGAAACCTTTCTCATGAAGGTCCTCCAACTACAACTTCAGCTCTCAGAGCTAAGTGGGTGCCATCCGATGTTCTATAGAAGATATTGGGGCAGTCCCTGGCTGCAATTCAATGCAAGAGCCTAAATCATATCTCAGAGGTAGTCCCATAACATCTTTAGGAAAGATGCCTATATAATCCTCAAAAATAGAAGGTATCTATAAACCCAAATAGTTTGTCACACCAAGGGTCATACTCGTTAGCTGATTTGTATTGGCCTATAACCTATTTCTCACAGGACCCACTTGTCTTGCTAGTGGTCTCTCTCTCCAAGAAAGGAGAACCTCATCCCATCAGCATATATGCATCTGACTAACTTGTGGTGGAATTCAATTTGGGCTCAAACAATGTAAAGACAATCCATGCCCAGGATGATGTCATAGTGATCTATCATGATGACCATTAAGTCCCATTTAAACCTATATCCTCAAAGCGATAGCTCTCACTAGCAACAGATGAATGATATAGAGGAAGCATTCCCTGTAGAGACCTCAAGGAATAGCTTCTATACTAGAATCTCTACTAGGAGCTCCAGCTCCCACAAAAAGAGTCAAGAGATAAAATAATGGATATCCCTTGTGTCTAATAATACTAATTCAAGAGTATAGTAAACAAAGATCATACCTCGAATCATATCATGTGTCGTCGTGTCGTAGACATCCATAGCCTACAACTAACTGTGGGCCCGACCGCCAGCTCCCTGAGCTTGATGTGGGATGCTTAGGGGTGGTGGTGGGAGAACCTTATACCATTGTCCCCCACTTACAGCTCCTCCCACTCCTCTATAAGCTCCGCCCCTGGGGACCACCCTATCCTCGTTGGGGAGATCCCTGATCATGGTGTTGCCTCTGCTGTGGTGGTCCATCTACTGCCTAACTAGGATGCTCAGTACGCCGGGTTGGGTATTTTTAGGCCATGTGACCTAATCCATCACAAGTGTAGCATCGACACTCTTCGAGTTTCCTTGGTTCTCTGCACTTCCCCTGAACTAGGATACCACTCCCCTTAGTCTGATCATGAAAGGGTATCATGTTCTAGGACCTCTCATGCCTGCCTACTTCTAAAAATTACTTATCCCTATCAGGACAACCAAAAAATCTAGATATTTGGCATCCCTATTCTAGGAAACTCTCTATCAAAAGTTCCCACTCCATCACCCAGATATAGGTGGGGATGCACAAGGGAACTACTCTTGACCAAATATCTCTACAGAGTCCCTGCTCAAACTTTTGTTCTCAAAAGTAACCATTTCTGATCATGTCAAAAGAGTAGCGTGTATGGTTGGTGAACCTCACCACATTCTCTTCCACTATCATACCTCCCTACTGAAGCTCCAGAAGCTCCTGAATCTAGATGACACATAAGAAGAAGGGGTATTTCTCCTTATAAAATAGCTGTATATAGTCATCCCACAAGAGTGTCGCCTCATAGCGCATCTGGGTAACTAAGTTCCACCATTTCCCAGTTGATCCCTGGAAATGGTTGTCTGCAAAAATCAACCTTTGATCCATCGAGGTCTGAAGCAATCCAAACATGCGGATGACCGACTCTAGCCAATCCTCTACTACCCAAGGGTCTGTTTCACCATGGAACCTCAGCTATCACTGATGTTGGAACTTATAGAGTGCACTCATCCTACGAACGTCCTCATTTTTCCCTGTTGGGACTATCTGCTACTCAATGGGTAGAGGTGCAACTACCTGTCCATCTGAATGAAGGGGATCACATGATGGACCCTGAATTGAGGAATTGTATCTCATATAGTCGTCGTCTTGAACGAGAGTTGGTATCCTAGCTGGCCATCGTCGTGGAGGTATCCTAAAAATTGTCAAGGAGTACCGTGGTCAAATGAGTATATATATATAAAGGAATGTGGAGTTGATTCAATAATGAAAATAAAAGACTCAATCCTATATGATGCATGTACCATTGTTCTGCACAAAAAATGTCTCAGGGTGAAGACCTGAAAAGTGGGTAATTAGGGTCTTGGTGAATGGAATCATCAGCCACCCATACCATCATTGGACTCTCTAGCCTAAGAACTAATCTTGAGACACTTTGAAAATGTTTCCCTAAATCCCAACCAATTATTTATTAGGGAACGTCTGAACAACATCCCAAAAAACTAACCACCTATAACACCTCTCTTTCATGACCCAAACCAAGCTGAGGCTCGAGCCGAAAATACCCCAAACCCGCCTCCATTGTCTAAGGTTTGGTGACAAGTGTCCAAGGCACCAAAAACTCAGGGAGGCATTTTCCTAAGAACTCGTACACATGCATGCATCCAACTCAATGAAAAAGTGCAGAGGAAAAGTAGAAACAATGAAAACTGCTATAAATTAAAGTGAACATGCATGAAACTTTAAAGGGTACAAGAGTAAGGTAGTGAATACTAAAATTTAAAGTGGAAAAACACATGCCCAAACCAGAATCTAGTCCCAACCTGAAGAAAACTGGAAAAGAATATCTGTTGAGAGAGAGCGACTCCTGTATCCCAATTTTGAGCACTATACACGGTCCACACATCCCGTATCCCTATTATCCTATGTAGTTATGATCGTTCTATCCATCGTCTTCAAAGACACAACATGTTTTGGGAAAATCCCATGCATGGGTGAGTATATACATACCCAGTAGAACTTCCCAAAAAGGTGAGGGGGGGTGTATGATATACAACTGAAGAGGAGTAGTAAATGGAACAAGGTACAATAAAATAGAATGGAAAGAGTACATCTAAACCAAAAAAGATTGTGAAATTAGGCTCATCCAAACACAATTAGCTCAAAATGGTGAGGAGGTGAACCCTCCTGTTGAATCTTCTCTACCTGCTGCTAGAATGTAGACCCATCCAACCCTATGAAGCTAGAAACAAAAATCACATGGTATACCCCATGTGTCTTCACCTCTCTTGGAAGGAGAGTAACCGAGACCCAAGGAGTGGCTACTCTAGAGGGATATATATATATATAATCTTAGTAAAATAATCCCAAATGAGAGAGTAAGGGGATCTCCATCTTGCAGCTCATCCCAAGAAGTTGAGTATCCCAAAATTCCAAGTTAAAACCATCTGCAATGCCTTACACTTCATTCGTCTACCCAGGAGACACAAGACAAATAAGTTAAAATCACTACACCTTGAACCTATCCACTTTGGGTGGCACTGACTCACTCTCACAGTTTTAGGTCACGTCACAAGGATGCATCTCAGTGGGGAAAGCACCCATCTTTCTCTTGAGTCCTTAGGTAAGTCAAACCATGTATCACCACTATGCCGCATATTGGGTCTTCTATGAATCTTCAAGGACTACACTACCCATTCTAGCAAGAGGGTCATCTCAGAATCATTAGGGGTTACTCTACGCAGCCTAGCTAGAGGGTCATCCCTGATATTTCATCATCAGGGACTACACTACCCTACCAAACAAGAGGGTCAACCCAAAATTATTGAGGACTATGCTACCCAACCCAATTGGAGGGTCAAACCTAGTATCTCATTGGGGAATACACTACCCATCCCAACTAGAGGGTTAGCCTTGGTATCTACTAGAGGACTACACTACCCTGCCCAGTTGGAGGGTTATCCTGAAATCTCTATAGGGACTACACTACCCATACCAGTTGGAGGGTCATCCCAGAATCTCCTTGAGGACTATACTACCCATCCCAGCTGGAGGGTCATCCATGGAATCTATACGGGGATTACACTACCCAACCCAACTAGCGGGTCAGTCAAGAATGTTCATGGAGACTACACTACCCAGTATAGCTGGAGGGTCATCCTAGAATCTTATTTGGGACAACACTACCCATATCAGCTGGAGGTTCATCCTAGAATATCCTTAAGGACTAAACTACCCAACCTAGTGAGAGGGTTAGCCTGGAATCCTCTGGTAAGCCTATATGATTGTTGCTGTCATAGAGTGTCATATCTGCATGTGGAAAACCTGGAAAATCCACATCTTATCATGAAATATTTTTATGAGGCTACAATCATGTTCTATACACACAAAAATCAGGATAGGCATCTTGTGGACCAAAATACTAGTTCAAATGAAGAAGATATGAATTATTGGAGATTTATCAAATGGTATCAAAACGTACACAACATGTGGCCCCTCTTTGATAACTGGATATGTGTTATGTCAGACACGTGTCCAGTACCATGTGGTAGTGCACACCTTGTAGGTGGACTGCACGACGTGTCCCACATATCTATGGACCATGCCGTGTCTGATGGATATGTCTGTGTACTAGGACTCTGTGTCCGTGTACTTTGGTACAATACATACTGGTCGACACGGGATGCTGCTCGTGTGACCAATCCATTCCCATGTGCTTGGCACATGGCGTGCACCTGGCCATCTGCTCCTTCACATAGCTCATCCCACACGAGGAGGTGTTACAAAACGTGTCAAAGGTATCACATTTCATACCATCCTTATATCTTCACAAACCCTAGTGTCGCCATTGATGGAGGCTACACACCATGTTTTATTCATTTAACATGGAGTGTTGTCTGGAATTTCACAAAAATCTTCAAATTTATCCAAAATCCTTGTCTAGGCTCCAAATATGCATTAACCATTGTCAAAGGTACTAGAATCTACTCTGGAAACTCCAAATCTAGCCAAAGAATGCGAGATTGCTTCATTGTTCATCATGAATCGGCCTCGTTCAAAAATGAGGGTTTGACCAAATCTTCCAAAACCCATTTTTCCTTAATTACTCATCATATTATCAAAAAGAACTTCAGATTCATCATACCCACATCATTTCCTTCCATGATATGTGCCTTTATCACAAATTCATTTTTGTTCCATGATTCAGTCTTATTTTTGGGTGCTCGATCGAGATCATGTTTCAAGACCATCATCGAACCAGGATCCAAGATGATTCCATGGTGATAAAATAAAGAAATAAAGTAGGGAAGGAAACAAAAACAATGGTTGGATTGTTGGACAATCATTCTTGTCCAACCGATTGTAATTGGGAAACTCGGTTAAGAATAACTAATAAAGAATTGAAAACCGGTACTCGAGGTCATACAAAGTATAAATTCAATGTTGCATGTCATAGAATTAAGTTTAAACTTTCTCAAACATGTAATACAAGGTGTAAAAACACTAAATACAAGTTTTACCTAGATTTTATCATTCATTTTTGATGAAGAACGTGGTTTTAGATGAAGGAGGAGGATCTGATGCGTTCGTCGCATCTCGATCCGTCTAGATCCAAGGATCCACTATTCATTCTTTATTTTTCACAATTTTCCAATATAAAGGAGAGTAATAGAGGTATTCATAATTGGGAAATCATATTTATGAGGCTAAATCCTCATACCCATGAATATATAACCATTTATTACGTTAATGGATTTATGTAATTAATTGAATAAGTTAATTAATCTAATCACTTAAAAGCACCGTTAATGAGCGAGGGGTCTTAGGGTCAACACCAACTAATTTAATGTTGTACCTAGGAGAAACATCACTTTATGAACCCAACCGTTATTTTTAATTTCCAATCTGATCGACCATTTAAGAGTTATCCCATTTTCTTTAACTAATCGTGCATGCATTATAAAAAATATTTTTAATAATTTTATAAAATTAATTCCAGGCACACCAGGCCTTGGAATCACATACCACATCATAACCTAGATTTGGTATAATATTTAGAAATATTTAAAATTATTATCAGGAAACAACTGGGTCTCTACAACATAGAATAAACAAGTAGTGTATAAGGAATGTGTCCCACATAAATAAAAGTGAGACATAAATCCCTTACTACTTGTGTAAATTTAGATCCGTGAACACCATAAAATAAAAACATAAATTAAAGATTTTAATATAATTAAATAAAGTAAATTAATGATAGAAAATTTAATATGTTAGTATATACACCACACAAAATAGGCGAGCAATGAATATAGCATGTATCTCACGTAAATAAAAAGTGAGATCAAATTTCCTTACTTTATGTCTTAAATCTCATCATACACATGAAACACTCTTGTATAATAAATATAAATCTATTATAAATCTATTAAAAACATTATTTAATTATACCATATGATATATTATTATCTTATGCTCTTCTATTACCCGTTTATCAACAATTCCATGTTAAAATTAAATTTTGGGTAATAACTGTTTTGTTTTTCATTCATGTTTTGACTTGTTATCCTTTTTCATCTTACAATGATCATGAATTAATAATTAAAATAATTATAACCATAATAAATATATAATTTATATTCAGTATATATTTATTCATGGTGACTAATAAAAGTTAGAGATAGAAAATAAAATACACCGTTCATAGAGATGGTAGACCGTACGTACGCATGAATGCTATTTTTATTTTCTTGTCATATTATAATAAAATAAAAGTATATGATATATTATCATTAAAGAATAATATTTATTTCATTTATATCATATATATTCATTAAATTCATAATGTTTACCATCCATGTGAAATATTTATGAGAAACTAATCACATCACATCATGGAGATGGTAAGCCATACGTACACACGAGCGAGGTTATCATTTCCAAAAAAATTATGTGGTAAAAAGGTTGATATGATATTATCATTACATAAGTATAATTATGTTATAAATATCATATAAAAATATATTTTCCATCATAATTACCAACCATGAGAGGTGGTAAAGAAAAACTGAACAACATCATTTCATGAGGCGGTAGTTTACTAAACACACGAAATGTAAGTTCGTTACCTATTACATGGAATTGTGTGTGAGTGTAGGTATAACAATTAATATAAAAGTATAAAATTATATTTTGGACACTAAGGTTATTATATAAACATTAAATAAAAATAATCGAAGGGGTTTAAGGAAGAAATAAAATAGAAACATTCATTGATGAATGTTACATCTTCTTTGAGTATCTTCTTTTGATTTGCACAAAAGTAATTCTTTGGTTGGATATATTCCCAAAGTTAGGATTATAGGATAAAGGTAGGGATTTTGAGAGGAGAATTGGATAGAGTTTTTCCAAACAATATAGGTTCTAAAGTGCGAGGATAAGTTAAGGAGAGGTGTCCTTTTATAAGATAGGGGAAGGACACTTTTGGAATTTATCAAAACATTAATATACAATAAAATCAATCTCAATCAAAATAACTCCCAAATTATATTTATTAAAAAAAGATAACATTAGGTTGTAATATAATCAATAAATATATTTTATACACATTTTGATGTTATTTTAAACCTTATCATTTTGGAATAACCCATAGTTAATCCATTTTAATTTTCATTATAGTACTAATGTTTTTAATGTTAAGAGGATTTAATTTTTACATATAATGTGTAAATTGGACCATAAATGGAAAATTTAAGATATTTTAGACTATATGTAAACCCATTTTACTTATTTAATATTTTTATAATTTTTAAATAATTTAATGAAATAATATTTTCATAAAATATCATAAGTATCAATTTTTACACTATTCATAACTTTGACTTTAAGAAAATACACCCTAAAAGATAAGTTTGAAATAATTAAATTAAAACTCAACTAAAATTTCATATTCACCAAAAAAAATAATGAATAAATTTAATTAAGTAATATTATATTTATTTTAATATTTATAATATAATATAATTGATTGTTTCATTAATTGAGTGATTACCCCATCATCATTTTTGTAATTATTTATGATAATTATTTCATCACAAAAAAAATTATAATAAATTTATAATATGTAGATAAAAATTTTATATTTCAAAATAATATATTTATTCTAACATATATTCTATTAATATTAAAATTAAAAATATTATACATATTAAAACTAAGAGTGTGACATTTTTTCACTCCCATTCAGTTTAATAATATTTAATACATTTTCAGAGAAAAGTGTACATTAAATTATTAAATTTAGATCATTGTGTGATAAGGGCCATATTATATTCATTAAATATATTTTGGGAAAGTTTTGGGGTATTTTTCTACTATTTATTATGTCATTTTTACCCATAATTACCCGATTTACCCTTAATCGTTGCATTAAAAATTACTAAAGTTACTATTCATATTGCCAAAAAATAAAAGGGACATATTTAATAAATTTGGACAATATAATTCAAAATATTAAATCCATTTTTCATAATTCAAAACATATAAATTTATAAAATTTATTTAAAATTAATCCTGTTGATGGAACAAGAAAATGAGTGTTCAAAGTGAAAACATCCAAAAGATTGGCCTGTTTTTATATCCAAATTCAAATTCAAATTGATTTCAATGACCTAAATTGGATTAAATAATAAAAATTATAGCTAATTATAATTTAAATCCAATAAAATATATAATTAAAAAATATAAATTATTTCAATGAAAAATCTATTTTCAATTAAACTTCAGTATTTTTCAGTGTTCATGAAAACATGAAACTGATTAGAGAAATACCAAAAAAATCAACCAATGTTAATATTTATATCCTTATTTAAAAGAATAATTTAATTTTTTCATATCAATATTATAAAATTTTTAAAAATTATATTTAAAATTGATTTCCATTAAAATGTGGTAAAAATACCCTTTTGAAAAAATATATGGTTTTATATAAAAATTTGGGTTTGTTATTATCTTAGGGTTATAAAATCTAATGGATGAATATAAAAAATATTTGATTGAATATATTATATATACATTTCATTAATATAATTCAATAATTGTAATTAATTTAATTGTTAAAGACAAAATGACTTTTGGAACATAAAAATAAAACCATTTACTTTATAATGAATTGGTATATATTTTCATTTCTAATTAATTTCTAATCAATGAATTCATATTATAAAAATTATATTTTATAAGTTTGTTAATACCTTTTATAAATTTTAATTAAACCTCCATTTTATATCATATAATAGTATTTCAATAATATACTATTGTTCAGAAAAACCCAGTCTTGTGTCTAATGAGAGCTAGCCAAAGAACTCGGCATTGTGGATAACACAAGCTAAACATAGTGTTGTCTATACCGAAATCTAATCAAAGTGTTGTGCGTAGTTCCATATTGACTTGGTGTTGTGTATAATGCAAGAAAAACATAGTTTTTTCACATAACAAAATCTATATTTATTATTGTGTGAAATGAAAAATATTTAAAATATAAAGTTAACTAAAAAAACATTTCACCAAATCTTGGTGTGTTACAATAAAGACTAAAAAATATGGGATAATTATGAGAATATGAATACACTGATATTTATGCACTTATCATGACTGAACTAGATCAGGCGACATTACCGGGACATGTTACCCAAGTCATACAAAACTCTATTGAAATGTCACTTAGATCATGCGATGTCCCTTGGACATGTCAATAAAATCATGTGACTCCCTATGGGAAAGATACCGATGTCTTAAAAAGCTCTTTTGGATTTCCAGCCAAGTCATGAAATGTCCTCTTTTCTCGCCTTCCAAATCTTTTGATGTTCTCCAGACATGTCACCGAAGTTATGAGGAATCACCAGGTTATGTCAGCAGGGTATTGTGGTGTCCTCCGTGCAAGTAAGACATGTCATATGGTGTGACACCACAAGACATTAAAATATTTTCATTTTAGAATATATATTTTTTATATCTTACTTTATATGAAACACCAATTTATGATTAAGCTACACAAAACACTGACATTAGATTGTGGTACATGCAACACTATGTTAACATGTGTTACACACAATACTGATTTTTGCAAAACTACAACATACTATTATTATTATAATTTAATAATATAGTTATAAAGTATATGTTGTAATAAAATTAATGAAAAAGATTAAATGAATTTGAAAAATATAGTTTATATATGTTTATATACACTACCACAAAACAGGGCAAGGGAAGCATTTCCTTTTATAAGTGCTAAGCAGAAAGAGATGATAAAGGGGTGGGCCATTATCAGCGCTAGCTAAAAGCACTGATAAATGTGCCCTTTATCAGTGCTAACAAAAGTGATGATAAACGATATATTTATCAGTGCTATTATAAGCGCTGATAAAAGTTTTTAATAAAAATATTATTAATTTATGTAAAATTATAATATTTATAGTAAAAAATAATGTTTATTTGTATAGATTAAATCAAAAACAAATGTTTATAATGAATACTTTTTTTAATAATTAAAATGTATATATAATTTTTAGTTGAAAAAAGTATTTCTATGATTATAATTAAATATATATATATATATATAATTAAATAATTATAATATAATAATAAATTACATTAAATAAGAAAAATATTTATTAGATTTTTTAGATTTATTATATTTATATTTATTAGATTTATTTTATTAATTTTTAAGATTTATAAGATTTATTGGATTAATTCATTATATTTATTATATTTGTTATATTTAATATATTTATTTTATTTATAAATATATTGTAACACCCCAACCCCTATAGACTGGAGCTATTTCACTACTTGTTATACTGGAATGGTTAGAATAAAATAAATCTCAAAGAAATGATCAGTTTAGTAGTCTTGAAGAAACTAGTTACATAGATGTAACTCAAATTACATTGGAAAAGGTTAAAAAATACAAAACATAACAAAAACTAAAAACCGCATCCACAAAAACTGAATAAATGATCTCCTATTCATCACATGTTGAAGGTAAACAAATGAAAAGCAGTGAGATCAAACACTCAGGAAGGGTTAAAAATAGTATAATCTTGAATTAATAATAACTGAATCATAAACAATTTGACATAATAAATATGGCATGGTGAATAAATGAAAAACTCACGCCATTAATAAACTGAGAATGAAATATCATCTATAGATTTTATCATAGTGAAAACCTCATGGATAATAATAACTAATAATGAATAAAGGGAATGATTTTTAATTTTACTTCATGTATCTGACACATCATACCATAATACCATTAAAACGGTTTAGTTCTGTGGGTAGAATCCGTCTGTTTTTTGTAAACAAACTCGAAGGGTTTGTCGCCAATAGATTTGTCTCATGAGACCTATCGATGCATCGAGGGGATATAGCGGAACCCAACCTACACTTAAAGTTAAATTCATTCTTTATACATTTATTCAATAAAATATAAATATTCATTTTCAATATGTGTATAGAGTAGAGAATACAGATTCATCAATATTTCCATAGTTTAAATAACATTCCAAATAAACATCGTATGTAAAATTGTATAATGTTTAGACAATAAACATATCCATGATATGATATTATGTATATTTAATAGAAATATCATTTCAAATGAAAATTTATCTCAAATGGGCTAAAGGTACACCACATAAGGATTATTAGGTGCACAATACAAAGTTAGTCACAACAAAATGATAGTTGAGACGAAGTCCCTTACCACAATGTAATCAGTTGAATCTTATGACCAGAACATAATAACCATCAAATGTATCATTTAATACCATGAATATAAATATAATCAAGTTATTATATTTCAAATGGCAGTACAAATATACCACATACAAGAAATAAGTGGCGAACAATGGAAATCTCATGGAAATGAAAGTGAGATGAGAAACCACTAACCTTATGCTCGAGTGTGTTCTTAGTTTATTTTAATGACCTGAATAATCAAATTTATATTCACTAATTAATAATTACAGAACCTCCTATACATGTTATTGGTTTATTATAACTTAATTAGGTTCATTCAAGACCCTTTTTATGGGTTTAAGAGGTTCAACTTTATTGTTTGGGAAGCATTTTCTTTCTTGGTTTTCATGATTCATTTACTTGTATTCATGAATGGAAGTTTGTTTGAAATGTGGTTAAACATATAGAATTGTTAATATATATTATTAGTTACATTAAATTGATATAAATTATCATATAATTATTCTCGGTTATATACTTGAGGATGAATCATTAGTTAAAAGTCCTGAAAAACACTTGGATTTAGCTTGGCGGTTTTGTGCACAATGAACTTGTTTTGTATTATTATTCCATATTATGAGTTTTTAGGGATTAAAAAACATAAATGAAATGAAATAAATATATTATTATCTGGTTTAAATATAAAAATGGTTTCATTTGTAGAATTGAAGATGGTAACAGAAATTGAGAACCGGTCGTCCATGAATGTGATAAATTAACACATCTCAGACGGTGTTTTCATTTTTAGTATAAGAGGAGGGGAAAGGAGATATGATGATGAAATTTTACATTATGAAAATATAATTTCTTTTGATTTAAGTTAATGGAATTATAATAGCTTTTTTATGAGGGTATATTAGTAAAGAAGTATAAAAGAAAGGAACTCAAAATAGAAGAAAAATTGAGAAATCTCTCACGAAAATTCGGTAGCCTAACAACTTCACTTAAAATTTCATAAAATAGTTTGATGAGAGAAAGGGGGTATCTAATAACTCTTAAATAATATGGGAAGTAAGGGGAATATTTAATTGAATATACCCACATAATCCAATTGAAAATAAAATAGAATACATAAAATGAAATCTATAAGAAAAGAGAAGTGTGGTTGATTCTCTTACCTTGAAGAGTAACTCCCAAAACATGAAGGTTGGGACCTTAGGGTTTGAGTACACCATTATAGGACTACTAGGGAGGTAATAATCCAAGATATTCCCAGATAATGTGTTAGGAATGAAATAAAATAAAGGGGTTGAGTGGGTATTTATAGTAATAATAGGGGTTTTTTTATTAATTTAAAGTGACACCTCATTAGTTGTTTTTGAAAAACAATGGGCTTGCCCATGGAATTTGAACATGGTTTTATCCACTTGGGACACCTAATATCATAAGATACTGTACAAAATTCTATCATCCTTTTATATTTAATTATTACATCATTATTATGTCATTAAGCTACCGAAAATCCAAAACTGTTTTTTACTAGTCAAGAAAAATTCAAGTATTTTAGAAAAATCCCAAAAATTCACCCTAGCCATTTTTTGGTGTGTAGAATTAAAAAATGAAATCATTTTTTTTAAAATAATTTTTTGAGAAATTTTAATTTAATTTTTAAATAAAATCACATTTAATTCAAAAAATAACAATTTGAAAGGTATAATTAGTTCTATATCACATTGAAAAATTAATTAAGATCTCATTATCTTATTACCATATGAAAATAAAATATTATCATTGTTTAATTTTTATAAGGGTAATATTACTATTCATAAGGGTATGTTACTATTCACCAAAAAATAAAGTTGATTCTATCAGACTCCAAAGGACTTACTGGTCAAAACTCTAGATAACCGTTTTTCGAAATTCAAAACATAGAAATAGAGAATTTTTGTTTAATGGATAGCTTATAAATTTCTCCTATAATCTTTTGTTTCAAAAAATACTTAGTTCCTCATGAAATATAGGCTATCTAATGAATAGACAGTATTTAAGAGGAATATACCATAAAATGTTTGGGGTGTTATATATATAATACTTTTTAATATATATATATATATATAATTAAAATTATTGAATATATATTTGTTTTTAAATGAATTTGGTTAATGGATCTATTAATCATCCGTATATGTTATGTATCGTGCATGAATGTTCATTTATACATTACATCATGTTGTCCATTGATGTGTTATATTGATTAATACATAATCTCACCCATATAAACTATATATGTTCTAAAAAATGTACATATAAAATTACATTAAATATATTTAAATAATAAATATATTCTATTATACCTTTTAATGATATATATAAATACTTTTCAAATACATTTGTAATTATAATTATAATTATATATATATATAATTATAAAATTAAACATATAATTTTATAATTTTATTAATATATATATATATATTAATAATTATATACAAATATTTATAATTATATATTATTTATGGTTATAATTTTTAATAAATATATATATATTTATCACATATATATATATTATTTTAAGTAAATATATAATAATATAAATAAATTTTTAAAATTATACCTTTATCAGTGCTATAATTTTAGAGCTGATAAAATAAGTCTTTTTCAGTGCTAAAAAATAACTGATAAAGGTTCTAGTGGGGTTTTTAAAATAGCCTTAACATGCTCCTCCTCCCTCACACCCTTTCAAGCCTTTGCGAAAGTGGACCCCTATGCCATCGAGCCCTCCTCTGCCATGACCCTTATTCCTCCTCATCCTCCTCCTCCTCTTCCACCACCACTGCCTCTTGCTCCTCCTTCATGACCGCTGAATCGCCCTCCTCCGCCGCCACCACTGCCTACTCCTCTTGCTCCTCCACGGCCAATGTCGACTCATCCCCCTTAACCGCCGTCGTTGCCTCCTTATCCTCCTCCTCCTCCACCATCATCGCTACCTCCCCATGCTTCTCCTCTTCCCAGATTTATTAGTAAGTTCTCATTATTATTCATTCTTCCTAGATCCATGGTTCTTACCTCTCTTGGAATCCTAGACCAATTTTATTGGGGATAGTTTTTTTTGGTTGTTGATCTTGACGTAATTTTGTTGGATCTAGTTAGGTTAACATGGTTTTTGATCAGATAATGATGATTTCTTATGTCATTATTAATTTTTAAAAATCTTTGTGAGGTATGTTACTTCCCTCTAATCTCCAGTTCTCTTTTAACATAAAGAATTTGTTTTGATTAAATAATTTCATTGATTTTTTTGTGAAAAAACATGTATGATTCTTGAGGGAAATCCCTTATTTTACGGTTTTCGAAAAATTGGTTGGCATTTTAAAAACCCTCTTGTTATATAATCTTTAAAATATTGTTTTTAAAATTATGGTTTTATTTTGACACATGTAAAGTATTTGATGAAATTATTTGAATGAGGATTTTTTTGATTTATTTGGAATGGTATTTGTTAAATATGTATGGCGTGAGTTCATGGGTTGGACTTCACCATAAATAAGGGGAGTACACCATTGGGGAACATGAATATTTTTCACCTTGTGATTACTTGGTGGATCAATTAAGTATCTCACATGAGTATGGAAATTTCAACTGAGCATGCATGGTGAGTGGGTAGAGACATAAATGGGCATATTCCTAATAATGGAATTATTTCCTTTTGTACATAAAAAGGTTTTCCTTGGAGATTATTTATGATTTTGGGATAAGCATTTTAAATGATTTTAAATGGTTTTAATAAATCTTTCTAACATTATTTCTAAGTGGATTGAGTTTTGTAGTCACTGGGAAAATAATACTTAGTTTAGTCTTACCCCCTTTCTTTAGAACTATTTCCTATTTGAAGTTATCATATATCAAGACACATATAAGGGTAAGGTATCTTAGTTCTTTAGTAATGTGTCATGATACCATTTAGTGGGAGTTGGTGTCATGTTTTTCAAAATCATTCATATTGATGGTTCAATATGGAAAAAGGATTAGAAGGTGTGTGGGAAATTCATTAGAAGAAGATTTTTTGGAAGTAGAGGGTTTTTTTAAAGGGTATGAGAGTTTAACATGGGGGGGAGTGGATTCATGGTTATGAGAAGTGTGGAAGTTTTCAAGATCTGAATGTTGGATTATTGGCATATAAGGGATCATATGACTGGAAGAACCAATCTGATGAATGTGTGTCATGAGTGAACTGTAGTGAGAGGGAATGAAGGATGGGAAATATTAGTTGTGTGAAGTATTGATAAAAATAGGTGGTAGATGGTTCAATATTCAGTGGAAAAAAATATAATTACAGGTTTAAATGGATCCTCTCATAATGTCTATTGTACTTGAAAGTAAATTTCACATTGACTTGGGTTGCTTATAAAATTATTTATACATTGTTTAGCCTGCAAATTGTTTTTTTAATAAACTGGTTAGCTTGTTATAAAATTGTTTATAAACTAGTTGAGTTGTTTATATAATTGTTTATAAATTGTTTGGTTTGTTTGTACAATTTTTGATAAATTGTTTGGTTTGTTTTATAAAGGTGTCATCATTTTAGAGTTTTGATGGTTTTTTATGGAAATGATTTGGTTTGTGTTTGGAAAGGATAAGGTCCCTTTTGGAAATTTTGAAATGTGTGGGTGTGTGTGTTTGAAACTCAATGGCCTTTGTGAAACTTTCATATTCTTTGTGTGTTTTAAATTCCCATTATTGACCAATAGATCTGTTTAAACAGAAATATTCCATTCCTAAATCTAATTATACCTATTTTGGATAGGTATAACATATGAGTTCTCATTTTATGTTTTTTTTCAGTTAGAAGTCTCCTTTGTCGTGTGCCTCTCATTTGCCGCGAACGCACCTCCGACGCAAACTAAACGACACCTTCACTGTGAGTTTTATCCTCTGAATCATTAGTTTCCTCTTGTTCGCATCTTAAAACTATTTTATATTGATGGTTGTGTTGTGAATTTTATGGGCTAAATGTCCCTCAAAAAATTTTGACCGTTGGTGGTCCTTGTTTGTGCACTAAATGAATTTCATGTTGGTTGGTTCCTATTGAACATTAGAATATTGAAATTTCTAATTTATTTATACTTTCCTATTTAATGAACTCCCTATGATGATAAAACTTATGTGATAACCCCTGAATTAACAAGAGTAATTGAATAAGTGATTCTTTGTAAAATCTGACATTGTGTTTGTTTGGTTTGCATGGTGTTGCGATTGTGAGCACGATTGTGTGTTTGTATGGTGTTGCAGTTGTTTTCATGATTGGTATGCCACTTTTTCAATGTTGTAGGTTCTCCGCCATTGAATGTCAATCCAAACATTACCCATTTAAATGGCACCACAACATTGTTACTAGTGCAATTCCACTGAATCATAGAAAACAACTTCAGTAGAGGACTCTATGGGACAATTTATGGACACCCTAGTCAAATAACTATAACCACACATGTAATGAATCCTTCAACCTGCAAGAAATCTATGTAAAACCATACTATCTATTTGTTTAGTACTAGAGTTTTTGACTTGAGACATTTTGTTTCTAGGGAAAAACTAAAAAATCGGTTTACAATAATGCATATAGATCACATGTGGGATACTAAAACATTCTAGTGAAATGGCTTCTCATAGCTAGTTCCATTGATCATGTGGTTGGGAATATGGGTGTGATCTAAATTGGTCCTAAGTAAAGCATGGAGAGGTAAGGGTATTGTTTACTATAGGTAATTCCATTGATTATAGTTGGATGATGACCCTAGTTGAACATCTTTTGTGTAATTATTTTATTAAATATTAATATTACTAAATCAAATAGGATGAATATAAATAATGGATGAATGCCAATAAGTTGAAAAAAGAGTATGAATATGATGTGAAATATTTTATCAAGTTTTAAAAAGATTATGTATATGACCCTTCTCAAATCATGTGTTTGTGTTTATGCTGTTTTTATTCAAGAAAAATTAGTCTAGAGGAGTTTGAAGAACACTTGATCTGTCATGGAATAGATTGAAGTTATATGTGTTGGAATAAACATGGGGGAATTGAATGTAGGTAGTGGATAGGATATCACTGCATTTTATGGATCATATGATATGATTACAAGTTTGAACAATGAAGACAACCGTATGGAGGATGTTATTACAGATGTGGATGATGATTAAGATCATATTGAGAAAATGAAAAGGAATGTTGAAGATGAACTTTGTGATTGCCAAAAATTGTTTGAGAATTTAAAGAGTTGTGCAAAGATGCCATTGTATGTTGGGTGCACTAAATATACAACATAGGTAGCCATACTAAAGCTGTATAATTTTAAAGCAAGCAACAAGTGTAGTGATGCCAGTTTTACATAACTACATACTCTATTGAATGACATGCTCCCAAAAGATAACGAGGTATTGTGCCAAACATACGACACCAAACGAATTCTACGATCGATGGGTATGATCTCTGAAAGAATACATGCCTACCTAAATGATTGTATACAGTTTCTCAAGGACCATAAATCACTTAATAAATGCCTAAAGTGTGGTTCTTCTTGATATAAGAAAGATGAATCTAGTCCTACAATAGTAGTATGGTAATTTCCAATCATTCCATGGTTTAAGAGCCTATATGGAAGTGAGGAGACTCCAGGACAATTGAAATGGAATGAAGATACAAGAATTAAATATTGGATAATACTTCACCTAGAAGACTCTCCTCAGTGGAAGAGAATTGATCATGAGTATCTGGAATTTGGAAATGAGCCGAGACACCTTCGTCTGGCGTTATATACATATGAAGTGAATCTTTTTGGTTTTCAAAGAAGAAGTCATAGTACATGGCCGGTTATGTTGGTAAATTATTACTTACCACCGTGGTTATGCAAGAAAAAAAATACATCATGTTATATATTCTTATATTAGGACCAAAACAATTGAATAATGATATTGATGTTTATTTGGATCCACTGATCGAGGATTTTATATTATTGTGGGATTCATGTCTTATGTTGTATGATTCTTAAAAAAATGAAGATTTCACTTTGAGAGCCATGTCGTATAGGATGATAAATTTATTACCTTCTTATGGAAATTTTTCAGGATATAAAATTAATGAAACTCAAGGGTTCCCCATTTGAGAATAAGGTACACAGTGAATTAGGTTGAAACATTCATCAAAAATTGTGTTTCTTGGACATCACAAATTTCTACCCTGACGTCATAAGTACCGATCTTCGATGACATCATTAGATGGAAGTTCCAAAAATATATATAACTATCTCCACTAACATGTGTTTAATTGTTTGAGAAATTAAAATATGTGGACACAAATTTTGG
Organism: Viscum album; assembly: GCA_963277665.1. NCBI lineage: Eukaryota > Viridiplantae > Streptophyta > Magnoliopsida > Santalales > Viscaceae > Viscum > Viscum album. The sequence goes on from OY728152.1 coordinate 1,775,977,721, forward strand.
TAAACCACTTTCGAAAAACGATATGAAAACCCATTGGAAAAAGTGATCAATTTTTATGAATTACCATAATGGAATTGTCTGTATGCTTGAAATTTATTTGATGTTATGAATGTTGAAAAAAATGTATGTGATAGTGTCACTGGTATGTTGCTAAATGCACCCAAAAAAACAAAGGATGTAATTAAGGCGAGGTTGGATATGGTTGAGATGGTAATACGAGAAGAGTTGGCACCAATAAAGGGTGAAAAATGAACATTTCTTCCTTATGCTGCTTATACTCTTTCCAAGTAGGAGATATATAAGTTTTTGAACTTCTTGAATGATGTAAAGGTTCCAGAGGGGTATTCATCAAATATCTAGAATATCGTGTCAATGAGGGTTTTAAATTTAAGGGGTCTGAAATCACATGATTCCATGTCTTGATGAAAGATCCAATTCCTATAGATTTACATTGCATTTTGACCAAGAATGTCCACCATACATTAATTATGCTATGTTTCTTCTTCAAATCTATATGTATCAAAGTTATAGACCCAGTGAAATTGCCAACTATGGAATGATAAATTGATGTCGTATTATGTGAATTGAAAATGTTCTTCTCGCTGACATTATTTGATATGATGGTTCATTTGATGGTTCATTTGGTGAGAGAGATTTGACTAAGTGGACTTGTACATTATAAATGGATGCACCCCATTGAATTGTATATGAAGATTTTGAAAGGATATTTCAAAAATAAAAGTCATACAGAGGGTTGTATTATGAAGTTATATATTGTTGATGAATCCGTTGAAATCTATACTGAATACATCTGGTGTGGAAAGCATTGGCCTACTGAAATCTCATCACACTGGGTGGCTTGAGGGTGAAGGAATTTCTATAAGAGAGGTTGTCATAATCAATATTATAGATTAGAAGAAGGCCGAACTTTATATATTTCACAACACTTTCGATGTTTACCCATATGTTCAGACCCAGAAAGAAATTCTTAGTAATTTTAATCCATCTAGGGATGAAAAATGGATATCAGATACACATAATTAACAGTTTATAGGATGATTTCGAGACCATATTTTTATAAAGTTATATGAAAATCTAGACTCAATTTTAGAATGACCTTGATGGCTATCTGGAGGACCAAGTGTGTATGTATTATCTTACAATGCTTATATAGTTAATGGTTATACATTATATACTAATGAACATGATAAAGATAGTACTATGTAGAATTGTGGGGTTAGATTTGTGGATGAAGTGATGCATGTTTCCAGTAATAATGAAATAAATCCAATTTATGTGAATATGTCATATTGTGGAATCATCAAACAAATATGGGATTTGGATTATACAAAATTCCAAGTTCTGATTTTTCAATGAAAGTGAGTTGATAATAGGAGTGTTGTTAAAATAGATGAATTGGGATTTGTAAAAGTTGATTTCAATAAATAAGGGGATAAAGATGAACCATTTATAATGGAATAATATGCAGTACAAGTATTTTAGGTTCCATATCCTACAAACCAAAACTGGTCAATTGTTCTGTAATCAACCAAAACAACTAAAGGGTCAGATGAAAATTCAACGTAGGATGACCCTTTATTGGGACTTCGTAATCATTTCACAGTAGTACCAATGTAGAAAAAAGTTTGTATGTCATAGAAGACCACAATGAATGTATTTAAATAGTCTATAGAGGGGTCAAATATATTCATCCTTAAAAAAAGAGAGTTTAATAATCTGGTTATTATTTTAGTATAATATACATTGTGTTACCTTCTGTTATTAAATGTCCGCTTCTACTTTTATATAATCTAAATTAAATGATTAACCACTTCTGTAGATAATGAATTCAAAACATAATAATGTGCCCAATCATGAGGCATAAACGGTCTCTCAACCTACTGCTACTGGTCCCAGTGCAGAGGAACAATAGGTTTCTCCACCTGTTGCTACTAGTCCTAGTGCTGAGGTACAACAGGTTTCTCAACTTGTTGATGCTGGTCCCAATGCCTATTCTAGCACTCCAAAGGAACATAATGATGATGCTGAAACTGAAGAAATGGTAGGCATTGAAACCCTGGAGGTGCAAAAAAAGTAAGAGTTCTTTAGTTTGATAGTCTTAGCCCAAATCCTTAAGGAAAAAGTAAAAGGCATCAAATTTGAGATGGGAGGGAATAAGCGAGGCCAGCATGTTAACCACAACAAAGCCATGTTTAGTAGTTACATTGGAATCTTCACATGGAAATGCATGCTTATTGATGTACAGTCATGGTACCATGTTTTCACCGGGATTAAGACACTAATGTGGGAAGATATTACAATAACATTATGATATCAATTATTTAATTTAATAAAATAAAATACTAAAACATTGACTTACTTTTCATCATCCATTATAGAGTGCATATATAGTAGATACCTCACACATGGAATATGTATTAAAAGTTTAAATAAGGATTCATAGAGATTTATACACAATTTTAACGAAATATAATTTTAAATATGCTGAAGGGAAAATCAAGCTGCACCCACTTCCTCTTTATGCCCACTTGATATCCCAAGGAGTGTGGGATGCGTTTAACAGCTGTCATGTGGAGTAGACTTTTTAGGTGCATTGTGTTTGGTAATATGTTGTTTGAAATTTCTTATATTCATCACTTTGATTGATAGTTTTTTATTTATGAAACAAAAACTAAGCGATGAAAATAAGGAACGGGCTCCAAAACCAGCGTACCCCTACCATAAAACAAGAATGGGGTACACTTCACTTGAGAAAAAATTGGTACGTATTTTAAATCTACCGTAATAATTTTATGTGGCATAAAACAACACCATAACCATGTTCTTCTATTTATATGCAGATTGATGAATCAAAATCAAAAGTCACATCCAACCCACACCATGTTTTATGGAAGGAGTCTTTTTTAAATAAGGAGGGGATACTGATAGATAAAAAAAGTATGGTAAACACGTGTAAGTATAACATAATAATTTTTTTTTCTTTAAAATATATTACCTAAAAATGATTAATTATTTTCCTATAATTTCTATCTGACATATTCATAGGAATCAGCAACACTCGCCCTAGATTTAGACCTAATTTCAGCGGCCTTAAAGTAGTCAGAACAGTATGGTCATGTTAGAGGTGCGGGTTTTGGGGTGACACCCCGAACATATTTTTAGAAAGAAAAACAATAGGAGGGTTAAAAATGAGAAAATGGAAAAGATGAGATAAACAATAGCTATGTTTCAAGAAGAATTACAATACTAGAGAGAGCTTACAGAAACTTTGATTGGGGAGAAAAAGAGAAGAAAAAACTCAATAAAAACTGGCCCCTGAAGATCCCGCCCCACCCCCACCAGTTTTGAGGCAAGAAATTTCCCTAAAAAACATGACTTAAATGAGATAATCAATGTTCTAATTATTTTTCTATGAAATGTGAATCAAATAGACACTGATACCTTTCCTGTACTGATATTATATAGGGTAAAAATGACTATGATTTATATTTATCAACTCCCACCTATTTCCTTGTAGTGATGGCTATGATGTTCAATATATAGAATTACATGCTACACAACATACCACTTCCAAAAGATCATGTCAGAGTATCAATTAATGTAGCTCATTAGTCGAGTGTTGAGCTACTTGTTCTAAATGATGATGAAGAAATTCATACAGTCAAACAAGATATTGTATCTTTCATCACATGAACGTCAATTCTTGTAGAAAATCATGTAAAAAAAGAGGTATTAATTTCCAATTTATTTTTCAAGATGAACCTTTAAAATTTAATGAAAAAATTTCTGAATCAAGGAATGTTTTGACAGGACAAAAAAAGAAAGGGGGTGAAACAAACGATCGGATCAAAACTATCTCAAGGATCAACCAACCGATCGAAACGATCTACTGAGACCACTTTCACCCCACCTGTTCTATATCCACATTGAATATCTATGCTGGTTCATGTGGATACAAATTTGATATAAAGAAATACTCACACAATTGATTTTGAATAAAATATATACAAAGGGGAAAATTTAGATTACATTTGTGCTGACATTGCATATGAAATCCTCAAGTATGAATGGATAGGTGCTTTAGTTGTAAATGTATACATGAGATATGTTTTCATGATTTGATTTTACAAAAGCTGATATACTATGATAATTATGAATAAATACATTTCATATTTTTCATAGGTGTTTATATGAAAAAAATTGAAGGGATTTCCCCATGAATAAAAATTTGGACTCGTTAGTCCTCACATCACCTCTTCAAAAGAAGAAATAAATTCCAATAAAGAGGCTGAAATAATGTCATCCCTGCTAAAATTGTTTGAAAACAAAATTACGAATGACATACTCTTTTTAATACCAATGATGCAGGGGAAAAACACTATAATTTAATCACATAAACTATATTTTCATTTATTTCTTTACTTAATCAGTATTTTTGTTTTTAGGTAGTATTGGATGCCTATTACTATCAATTTGGATACTCCAAAGATTGATTTTCTAAATTCAATGCATGGATATCCAACAAACCGACCACACAAGATGGAGTTTCTAAATTTTTAATACATTAGATTCAACATTTGAGAACTAAACATCTAATTATATAATTTATATTATCATTAAATGAGGATTCTATTATGATAGGTGGGTGCATGAATATCGTGTACTTCATAGAATGAATCTAGTTCCTAAGGACAAGAACACCCATGAAATATACAACTGGACAAGTATTATGGTATATATAATAATATTAAACTATACAAACACATATCAAAACAAATTACTTTTTTCTCTCGACGTTTCTGCAGTGTCCAAAACAAACCAATGGAAAGTACTATGGTTTTTATATTTGTAAATTTATGAAAGAGATTGTATTTCATCGACAAACTAGCATCCCTAGAGAGGTATTTTTGAAAATAATTACTAGTTCATTTAAAATATTTATTAATACTTTCATGATTTATATTTTTTAGTACAACCATGACTGTCCCAAATACTCATATTCACAAGATGATTTAGATGTTTTTAGAAACGATTGGGCAACATACTTGATGGAAGATTTTACAAAAATTGGATGAAGGTAAATTCCACTAACTTATTTTATCCTTATATGATCATTTATATATCCCTTGTTTATAGTTATTGAGAATCTATGATTACCCTTTCTTATGTTTCATATCCTTAGGTTACAAAGAATGATTTTAGAAATGATTTTTATTTCTGGTAAATAATAACATATTGAGAGACTCTTATGAACTAGTTTTTATGTTTCTATGTTTCCATGTTTCCAAAAGAACTAGACCTAAAATATTTTGGAATGGAACATTTATAATTTATATTTTTGTCGTTTATGATGTTTTTTATACTGATGTAGTGTGTTTGAATAATATTGGTTGTGCATCACTTACAAATTTAATAACAAAACTAAGGATTCTTCACCACTATTGGTTAACTACCGCTTTGCATAGCATCTAATCTGAACTTCTGATCTAGAGTCCCTGTGATTCCCTCATCCTACAAAATATCTATGATATCATTAATCATAATTCACTTTCCCTTCTCTTCCGATCCTGCATCCCTGATCCCCTCCACTTATGTGTTCTTCATGATTGAGTTTTTGAAATGGCGGCAAAGCGAATTTGAGGCCTTCACAAGGAAGGTGACACCTCACGGAGGACGGAGGGATAGAAGGTGTGAAGAAAAAGCCACTAGTATGGAACCGGTGGTCCATGACAGTAGTCATGGGTGGGTGGCTGTGTGCCATGAAGGTGAGCCAGTGAAGGAAGCTACAATAGGATCAGGTCGCGATATAGTGGGAGGAGACGACGGTTGGGCCGACGACTGGTGGAAGGATGCATCCCGCAACTACGAGCTATTGTTCTTGGGGAACGCTGTCCCATGAACACGTCTAGAAGGCCAGTAACATGGCGGTTCCTCATATTCATTGTGAATCTAGGATGGAGGAGGCGACCTCACAACGACCCGTGAGGCAGGAGGGAAATGCGGACGCCTGCTGCGTCCCGACAAGATAGGGCCCGCCCTAGGCAGTCTGGGCAGGGAGTGGGACGCTCTAGAAGGCCGAACCCGCACCATTGGGCTGGACCCACACCAGTAGCCTGAACCCACGACTGGTGACCCAGACTTTCCCCTCTGGGCTGGGACGAACGAGATTTTGTCATCGGGCGACCAGGCAGGCTGGACCCTCGATCAAACTCGGTTGGGTCCTGCGAGGCCCTATGGGCCTGACCCCTTGGTCGGGCTGGACCAGATGGAACCAGACCCAAAATGGGTTAGTTAAGGTTATTAATATCAAACCGGGTGATGTGGGGCCTCCGAGCCGGGTTGGTCATGTCGGTCCAACCAGGTCAGACCGATCCCAAATGGAAGAGACCCCTATTTACTAAACCGTCAATAACTTGAAAACCAGACATCTGATTGACGAGCTATTTTTGGCATTAGAATACTTGCAAAGAGTTAGATATTTTGTTATAATCTAATAAGGATTTAATTGATGTTAATGTACTAAAATTGTTTTGGTTAGGGGTTCACCCGAGATAAACTGTGTTAGGTGCGGAAACCCTACGATTGGATGAGACCTGTAGACTGCTGACAAGTGACCCTATGTGGATCAGCTATGATAGCCTAGTGGGAGGTAGATCTTTATGATCCTACTGGCCCATGGTGGGGAGCGACTATGTGTAACTCGGTATACCCACGATACATGATGGGGAGAAGTACCTCTATATGGACAAGGTGGGAAGTGACTCTGTGTGACCCGACAGTCCCACGGTGGAGAGAGACTCTGTGTGACTCAGAATACCCATGATAATCATCAAGTATGAGTACCAAAACAGTCCGAGGTTAGTGGGAAGCGGCTTCTATGTGACCTTAAAGGCCCACTGAACTCATTGAGTAGGAGTTCTCCAGTAGCTGAGGTGTGCGATGATATGACTGATGATTCTACTTTTCTACTCTAGAGTATACCTTATGTGATATATCTTTCTTCATTATCATGTTTCATGCTTTGTTTTGTGGATTTCTTTGTGGTATTTCATTGGTGTTTCAGGATACCTACTGAGTATTTTGTTACTCACTCTTGCACGGGATTCACCCGCACGTGTTGTGTCTAATGTAGATGATTGATGCCTTGACAGGGGCCCTGGTAGCCTAGGTCCCGGTGGTTCCCAGTGAGACCAGGTAGGCAGGACACACTTCTACAGTTTCCAGAAAATACTGCAAACTTACCCATCATGTGGGGTTTTCAGTATATGGATATCCATAGTTTATTTTTTTAATTTCTTGTTTTTCAGTTAGTATTCTGTTGGGATTTTATTCTTTCCCATTTGACTTACAATTTTACTTGTACTAAGTAGTTATTTATAGTGGTTTTCTTGATCTTATTTCTGATTTTGGGATGTGTTTCTCTCTCTCTTTCTCTGTGTGTGTGTTTTTGTGTGTGTATATAGGTAATCAGGAAAATGACACCCACTTGTAGGTTAACGCCTTTAGTGCTAGTCGCCAACCCCCTAGCCTTGGGGAGGCGGGCTTGGGGGAGTCACGACACGGACCCCGGGGAACGGTAGTGACAAAGTGGTATCAGAGGGTGGTCAGTTCTACCTCAAAGACTGAGAGTGTATTGATTTGTTTTTAGGGAAACAATGTTGAATGTTTTGGGTTCAACTTTCAGATTAGGGGTGTCCACTGTTGGTGTGGCGATCAACGTATCCATACACCAGGACCCCGAATTCTACTTCTCATCTATATACATGAAGATAGTGGTTGAATAAGTTTCTCCTGATGATCATCTTGAATAAGTGTCAGATCACCAAGTATAATCTTCTGAATTTCATACATCATGATTTATTTTAGGATACCTCCACGCATACATCCATTTAGGATTCCGATATATGATTGTGTGGACAACCCACCTAGCAATAAGATTTCGGTTCATGGAACAATGCTAGAGATGGCCCCACCAGGTGGTGCACTGGTGTTTCCACCACATTTTGATTAGAATTTAATTCTAGAATTACCTATAGAGGATGTACACAGACTCAGTGCCTTGCATGAATTTCTGAGACAGAGACCTCCCATGTTCAGGGAAGAGATAGATCCCCAGGTTGTTGAGGATTGACTGGAGGAAGTGACATGGGTATTCCGCTAAGTGAGGACCCTACATGAACAGATGGAAATCTTGGATTCGAGCCTTATTTAGGTATAGAAAGAGAGATGGTAGAGCTTGACCATCAAGATACATGATGAGGTGACCCTTACATGGATAGAATTTGAGAATCTTTTCTGGGAGGAGTTTTCCCCTGTGACTTTGCGCTCTGTGCACATTCTGGAGCTTCGTCACCTATAGAAGCGCATCATGATGGTGGATAAGTAATCAGAAAGGTTTACCAAGATTTATCACTACTCTAAAAATATGGTGTGAGACCATTTCTTCAGGGATCGAGCCTTTGAGTAGGGACTCCAACAGGAGATCAGGGATTTGATGGTGTCTCTCAGCATAACTACTCAGGATAGGGTGTTGGAGCTATCCCTTCTAGTAGAGAGATTGTTAGAGGAGCAAGGGTCAATAGCTGGAGCCACCAGCATACCTCAGGTGGTAGAGTCTTCAGTGGTGAGGAGAAGAAAGTAGACACGGGGGCCCAAGATGGTTAGGTCTTTCATGGGATGACCCCAGGACTTAGTGTTGGAAGTAAGGGGCTCTCAGAATAGTGGGAGTCAACCGGGATATAGGCTTTTCTACATGTGCGGAAGGTAGGGACACATGTCTCATGACTACCCACATACTTTACAAAAGATCAACGAACAGTCAAGGGACCACTAAGATAGAGGAAAAAAGTTCGATAAAGGAGGACAACAAGGCATCAGACATGGAAGTGAAGCAGGTTGAGGAGTAGGTGGTGCGAAATGGTTCATGTAATACTGCCACCAACCATAGGTGGCCCACCCCGACCATAGGGAGTAGGTGGATAGGGGAAATATCATCTTCAGGTTGCAAAGGCTTTTTACCACGGCACTACAAAGATGATTATAGGTACAATCTATGTCTTCTCCACCTTAGTTGCAGTTCTTATAGACCTAGGTTCTAGTCAATCTTTCATTGACATGAATCTCATTTGGAGCTTGGAGATTATAGTGGAGCATTTTCCTTGATCCTTACAACAAGAGACTACTATAAGAGGGGATTCAAGGATTACAAATGGGTGCCGACAATGTGAGATTACTCTTGGTGGTGAGAGCTTCAGCTAGGATCTCCTAGTTGAGGCGTCGAGGCCTTATGACTTCATCTTGGGTGTAGACTGGTTATCCATAGTCCAATTTTAGATCGACTATTTAAGTCGTATATTGCGGTGTGTCTATGAGGATGAAACCGGGTTTTCCTTCGCCGGTGAGAAGGAAACTTTTTCAGCACAGAACAAAATTTACTGGAGGAGGGTGCAGCTGATCACTCACCAGTTGGCTACCCTCAGCCTTGGTGTGGTGTATGAGAGGAGTCCGGGATTTCCTGTATTGGTGGATGAGTATGAAGATGTCTTTCCCAAGGATGTTATAGGACTACCTCTTCATAGAGAGGTAGACTTCTATATCAACTTGTACCCCTAGACAACACCGATATACACACCGACATATCAGATGGCTCTTGAAGAGCTACATGAGTTGCAAGTAATACTAGAGGACTAGAAAAAGATGGGGTTTGTAATCCCCATTGTTTCACCATGGGAATCCGTAGTGTTATATTCCATGAAGGCAGACAAGAGTTTGAGGTTGTGTGTGGAATTACGGTACCTGAACTAGGTGACCATGAAGAATAAGTATTAACTTCCAAGGATTGATGACCTCTTTGATTAGCTAAAGGGAGAGTGATGGTTCTTGAAGATATACCTCAGGTTTGGATATCATCAGCTTCGGGTACGGGATGGGGATGTACTGGAGACAAATTTTAGGTGTTGGTATGGCCACTATGAGTTTTTGGTGATACCTTTTGGCATGAACAATTCCCCAACAATGTTCATGGGACTGATGAACAGGATCTTCTAGCCTATCTCGATAATTTTTTGGTGGTCTTAATTGATGACATCTTGGTGTACTCGGTGTCAGAGGAGGAGCATGATACACACCTGCAGATAGTCCTGGATACACTCGAAGAGAACCAACTTTATGGTATGCTATCAAAGTGACAGTTCTGGATACAGGAGGTCCAATTTCTAGGACACATCATCTCCGAGGCTGAAGTTTCAATGGATCCAATAAAGATAGATGCATTGCGTTCTTGAGATCTACCCAGAAGTGAGACTGAGGTGAGGAGTTTCTTGGGGCTGTATGGATAATATTGGAGGTCTGTTCCTGATTTTTCTTGGGTAGCAACACCATTTTTAGCTTTGACACATAAGTTATGACCCTTCATGTGGATGGGGAAGTGCATGCATATTTTCTAGTAGCTGAGGCAAAGGCTAGTGAGTGCTCCCATCTTGAGACTACCAGTTGAGGGAGTTGGGTATGTAGTTTTTTGTGACGCATCAGGGACCGGACTGGGTTGTGTCCTAATGTAGGAGCAAGTAGTGATCACCTATGGCTCATGGTAGTTGAGGCATCATGAGCATAACTACGTGACCCATGACCTGGAGTTATCAGTAGGGGTATTTTCAATGAATATGTGGTTGTACTACTTGATGGGTGAGCAATTTACAGTCTACTCTGACCCCAAGAGTCTCAGGTATATATTCTCCCAGAAATACCTGACCCTGATACAATGAATATTGCTAGATTTCTTCCAGGACTAGGACTTTGATATAGTTTATACTCCTTGTAATGGGAATGTGGTTGTAGCCATGCTAAGCAGGAGGTCTAGCTTATAGTTGCTGAGTGAGATGATAGACTATCAAGCTGTGATGCATATATCCTTTATGGATAATGATGGATAAGCTTACCTTCAGTCAATGGAAATTACTCCCCCACACATACAATGAGTTAGAGAGGCATAGCTTGTGTATGTTGACTGTGAGGCTTGACGTTCTAAGTTATCCTTAGGACAAGCTCCTAATGGATTTTTGATAGGTGGGGAGCATTTCAACCTTTTTATAGGGAATACCGTAGTACCAATGACATGTCAGGGGGAGGTGTTGATGGAGTTCCATACATCTCCTTGGGAAGTTCATCAAGGAGTGACAAATATGTACCAGGACCCTTGATGTTAGTATTGGTGGTCAGGCATGAAGAAAGTAGTGTAAAAGTTGGTTTCATGGTGCCTCACTTGCTAGAAATTGAAGGCATAGAATTAGGTTTTAGTAGGCTTGGACCAACCATTTGAGGTACTAGAGTGGAAGTGGGAAGGTATCTCAATGGACTTCATGATGGTATTACCATGCACATCCAGGGGCCATGATTATATCATGGTGATCGTTGATATACTTACCAAGTCGCCTCACTTAATACCCATATGGGAGTAGGGATTGGGATACCTCTACAAATAAGAGATACTGCATCTTCATAGGGTTCCTTTGACGATCGTCATGGACCGTGTTTCATGATTTACATCCCAGTTTTGGAAGGGATTAAAGGAGGAATTTAGGACTCAACTAAATTAAAGCACAAATTTTCATCCCCAGAAGGATGTTGAGACAAAGTGAACCATACAGACCTTGGAGGACATGCTTCGTACCTGCATTCTAGATTTTGTTCATAGTTGGGAGGACCACCTACCTCTGGTGGAGTTTTCATAAAACAACAGCTATCACTCAACCATTGGAATGGAACCATTTGAGTATTTGTATGTGCGACCTTACAGATCTCCTCTATTCTTGATAGACCTAGGGGAGTTAGCACTTATGAGACCAGAGTTGGTACGAGCTACCACTGAGAAGGTTCTGATCAGCTAGGAGCAGATGATGACTGCATAGAGAAGACAAAAATATTATGTTGATTGGATATAGATACCCTTGGAGTTTGAGGAGGGAGAAAATGTGTTCTTTCGGGTCTCACCCCGATGGAGATTGAAGATATTTGGCCAGGGTGGAAAGCTATCTCTGAGGTTCATTGGACACTTTCAGATTTTGAGTAGAGTTGGCTAGGTGGAATACCACCTAACTCTTTTCCCATAGATGCAAAGGGTTCATGATATTTTCCATGTGTCATAGTTGAGGAGGTACGTGCATGATCCATTGAACGCCATCAACTGGGGTGAGCTAGACATTAATGATGGGGTGACGTTTGTGGAGTTACCGGTAGAGATAGAGAACTGATAGGAGAAGGTCCTTTATTGATAGTTGATTCCTCCAGTGCACGTTTGGTGGAAACATGAGAATCTACAGGAGAACACATGGGAGCAGGAGGCTCAGATTCATAATAAATACCCCATTTTTTTATTAGACCTTGTTTTGGATTTTGGGGATGTAAATCCCTAAGTTGGGGAGAATGTAATGTACCATAATTTCTGTATATATTTTTTAAATTTTATGGAATTATTTTGAGAGATGACTCTTTGAAAACATGTGATTCTGAGGCCCAGGGAGCCCATAATAGAATTTAGAACTTTTTTTTAAGTTCATTCAAGTAAACATTACGAATGAACTAACTTTGACCAGTAAGGGTTAGATGGAAAAATTAATTTTCAAACTTTTGAGAAAACAATTAAATAAAATAAAAGTTTTTTTATTTTATTTTTGGAAACTGTTGGGAGAGTAGACGACAAATATACTTGTTGACGACTAGGTGTGTTAAATGAATCTCATTAATGGATCGTAAATTTTTAGCGTAACAACACATTAAATAGTGAGTAGAAAATACGTTGTTTTATAAATGAAACAACCTAACGACGTGATGATGAAATGTAACAGAAACATTGCAACTTGATTTATTTTTAATAGGTTAATGCATTGAAGAAAAAATAATTATAACATGGAAATTATCTGACAAAATTATGTCAAGAAAACTCTTAAATGAAGAATATTTAATTTTGATGAACCTCTAATTGCATCGATGAAGAACGAGACAGGTGAGCGATGAACGTCGACAGCTTTGATCGAAACCTAATTCCCCATAGACAGAACGCTCCAACGATGAATTTCAACCAAGGTAGGGGTTTTATTTATTTTAAGTTTTCCCCATTATTCATTCTAAAATGATGAATGTGGGTCAACCCACGAACATGTTGACCTGCAGATCGCTCATTAATGTGAGTGGGTGTGTATTTCTCGAGGTACTTTTATGTCAGTATTTAATTATTTTGGTTCAAATAACATCATACTCGAATCTCTCCCTATTTCAAAATTCTAATGTTGAGGGTGCGTGGTGAAATTAACAAGGCCTTGATCCCCTCCGCTTATGAATTCTTCATGATCGAGTTTTAAAAATAGCGTTAAAGAAGATTTGAGGCCTTCGTAGGGAATACCACACCCTATAGTGGCTTGAGGCGCCGACAGTGCAAAGAACATACCACTGGTGTAGACCCAGTGGTCCACAATAGCAGTCATAGGTGGGTGGAAGTGTTCCATGATGGTGCGTTGGTGATGGAAGCCATGAACAGCTTGGGCCGCGGCCCAGCGGGAGGAACCATCGGTCGAGCCGACAACTGGCGGAAGGACACGACCCACAGCTGCGGTCCGTGGTTCTTAGAGCACGTGGTCCCATGACCGCATGCAGAAGGCCGAATGGCTAGTTGTCTGACCGACCAGTTGGCCAGTTGCATGGTGTCACCCTAGACGCATCGTGTGTCTGAGATGGAGGAGGCGGCCCTACAGCTACCAGTGGGGTAGGAGGGGGACATGGATTCCTGTCGCGTCCCGACATGACATGGCCTGCTCTAGGCGGGCTGGGAAGGGGGTGGACCAAACCAACAGGTTGGACCCGCGCCATCAGGTTGAACCCATAGAACTGGTCCACACTCGAGCCTAGCGAACTAGACCCACTCCTCCGGGCCGGGACAGACAAAACTGGGTCACTAGGCGACCAGGTAGGTTGGGCCCTCGGATAAACTGGGTGAGGTCCAGTGAGACCCAATGGGCCGGGCCAGAATGGACCAACCCAGAATCGAACCGGGTCATGTCAGGTTAGTTGAATCAAATAGGGGCATGTAGGGCCCCTGGGCTGGGTTGGTCAGGTCGGTCCAATCGTGCCTAGATGCAACCAGTCCCTGTTTACCAAAACACAAACAACATGAAAACCAAGTGTCTGATTGATGATCCATTTGCGGATTTGTAACCGTCATGATGAGGAGGATATTTTGGTATACTCTAAGGAGGATTTCCCATGGACATTGAAATATGATGAATGGATTTGGGAGTGGTTCTCCCGAGATCAAGCGTGCTATGTGTAGAAACCCTATGGTTGACTAAGACCTGAAGACTGCTGACAAGAGACCCTTTGAGGATTAGATACGATGGACCAGTGGGAATCAGATCAATGTGACCCAACATGCCCATGGTGGGGAGAGGCTCTGTAGGACTCGATAGACCCACGATACATGATGGAGAGGAGTACCTCAATATGACGAAGGTGGTAAGAGGCTATGTGTGACCCAGCAGTCCCACAGTGGGAAGTCACTTTGTGTGACATGGCAAACCCATGGTTCTAATCAGGGATGAGTACCACAACTGTCCAAGGGTAGTGGGAAGCTACTTCTATGTGACCTAGCAGGACCACTGTACTCATTGAGGAGGATTTCTATAGTAGATGAGGTGTTCAATGATATGACTGGTGATTATACTTTCCTACTCTATATTATACTTGGTGTGAGCTCTCTTAATTTGTGATCAAGCTTCATGACTTGTTTTGTGGATTTCTTTGTGGTGTTTCCTTTGTGTTTCGGGATCCCTATAGAGTATTTTGTAACCCAACCCTACACGGTCTTTGCCCGCACATGTTGTGTCTAGTGCAGACGATCGATTCCTTGATGGAGGACCTATTGGCCTAGGACCCAGTGGTTCCTAGTGAGACCTGGCCGGAGATACACACTTCTACATCTTCTAGTAGCTACTCCACACATACCCACCATGTGGGGTTTTCAGCAAATGGCTATCTGGTGTTTCTTTTGTGCTTTCTTGTTTTCCATTTAGTCTTTTGTTGGGTTTGTATTCTGGCCCATTTGACATTCTGTTGTACTTGTACTAAGTGGTTATTTATAGTGGCCTACATATTTTTCTTTCTAGTTTTGGGACATGGTTGTGTGTTTTTGTGTGTATATGTAGTCATGAAAATGGCTCCCACATGCAGGTTGACGCCTTCGGCACTAGTCGCCAACCCCTGGCCTTCGAAAGTGGGGCATGGGAGAGTCACGACACGACCCCCGAGGGATGGGTCGCGACAATATTTTTTAGAAAATTATTTTAAAAAATGGAGTATATTTTTGAATTTTACACATCGAAAATTGGTTAGGGTGATTTTTTGGAATTTTTTTGAAATAATAGATAATTTGATGAATAGTAAAATATTGTAATTTACCATATATATACATTATTAGTTAAATTCACTATTACTATCATCATGGATGATGTAATCACATTTGGTTCTAACTCACAGGCACTTATTTATATTATGGGTCACATGAATCAACAATATTGGTTGTCTTGATGGAAATAATAAAATAATGAATAGGATATTCACAAATCACCCAACTCCTCCACTATAACCCCCCTCACTCCCTCTTCTCTTAAATCCTATCAAGCCTTGTTAATTGTCTAAATTATGCTCAAATATTCTTCAAATATCCTCCCCCACGTCTATAATCCCATTTTCAAATAAAAATACCATAACCTCTCCCCTAAAGAGTCTCTCAAGGAAGATTACTTCAAGAGGTAAATTTCTCTTTTCATTTATTTCAAGTTCCTTTCTTTTATTTTTCTTTCGTCACCTCCTTTCGTCCAAATGTTGTGATGAATATAGTACCTTAAATGTACTAGAATTTTTTTATGATAAATTAATAATTCTTCATCATCTCTCATTTACCCTTCTTTTATACTATAAATGAAAACACCATTTGAGATATGTTAGTTTATCTAGTTCAAGAACGATGGGTTTTCAATTTCAATTATTGTATTCAATTATGGTCATGAAACCATTTTTATGGTTTAAATAAAATAAAATATATGTATTATAACTTATTTAAGGTTCTTTAATCCTTTTTTACACATGATATTAATTTATAAATCAAAATGAGTTCATTGTGATAAAAACCCACCAATTAACCCAAAAAATTTTCATTAAAGTTTTATATAATGAATAATCTTCACTCCTAATAACCAAAATAAATTTTATAACCATGTAATCTTCATGTTTTTAACTAATAAAAAACAACTTTTATTATTTAAACCTTTCTCATTCTCCATCTTTATTTGTACATGAAAATAAGTAAACCGATCATGAAAACCAAGGAAGAAAACTCTCCCAAATAATGAAATTGAATATCTTAACCCATCGAAAGGCCATGAATGAACCCAATAAGGTTATAATAAATCAATTAAATATAGGGGATGTTTTGGAATTATTAATTTATGAAGCTAAATTTTATTATTTATGTCATTAAGATCAAGTGAGGAACACCTCCAGACTTAAGGTGAGGGTTTTCCACCCGAACCTCCATTTTCATTTGGGTTACTTTTTTTGTCTACTTAACTGAATGAAATTATTAAGTATTATTATTTACTCCTCTTAAATTATGTTTTAGTGTTCTATATATGTTTACCGACCATAATTCGTTTTTTATTTTATGCAGAATTACACGTTTTAAAAAAACTTTCAAAAAAAGCTTCCTAGAATACAAGCCCGGTTCAAGGGAATTTCTCAAATTATTACCTATTTTCAAGATCACCCTATAATATATGTTTAGAAACCATTATATTTATAAAATAATTCTTTTTATTATAAAAATAATTTAATACCTCACTTCTGGTTTTATACAAGGACTTTTCCAATGGAAATCTTCTTTTCAAAGTAAAAGCATATTTTTCTCAATAATTACTCGATGATTTTTTAAGAGTATCTTCATCTTTTTCAAAAATCTTATTGATTATTATGTATAATATAATCTAAAATATTTAATTGAATGGTTTATTATTAGTTTTAATGTGTATGTACTATCTTAAAACCATTCACCAATTTACTCTGAAAGGTTAGTAGTGTTTATGCTTAATGTACGGGGGAAGTTATTTACATTTCATATGTTTTCTTCAATATGAATGTATATTTTGTTTATGTTTATCTGAGTTTATATTAGTAGTGCATTGGACTTAATAAGTGATGGGTGGGGCCTACTATATCATCGCGATGCATCGATTGGTCTCATAAGATAAAGTACGGTTTGGCACTAGGCCTGGACAAAATGATTATTTATGGTCTTAGAACGAGGCCTTGATAGTATGGTTATGATTTCTAGCATTATGCATTCCCTAATTATGAAACTAGTAATTGAAAGTTTATGTGATTATTCGAATAGTATAATACTCATGATTATGTTTTATTATGGAATTATTTATTCATCTTATATACCTGCCATATCTTGTTCAAGTTTATTTTTTAATGTCACATGTTTTTAGTTATTCACTATGCCTAATGCCTATGTTTATAATATTGTTGATGCAAAAATGTGGGGAGGAGAAGAAGACATTGAACTGATGGCTGCCTCGCGAAGACCATTTGCAGAGAACCGGCAGCATCGCGTCGCCGCGAAGCAAAGAGGCAGTAATGCTACACAACAGCCCTTGACGTTCGTGACCCTCCGCGAAGCAAGGAGGTGGTAATGCTCCACGACCACCCTTTACGTTCACGACCTGCCGTGAATCAAGGAGGCGGTAACACTCCGCGACCACATTTGACATTTACGATGCGCGACAGAGCAAACAACTTCCTCTTCACACCGATCGAGTGCTGCTTCGCGATGCCTCTCCCCTATAAATATAGGCCTCCCCCCATGTTTAGGGGATGGACAATCCGACCATTAGACTTCCTCGCCCCCGAATCACAAAGAACCCTTCTGCTCTGCCAACCATGAGTTTTTCAAGGTACTTCTACTCTGTGAAGTGCCTCCCCTTTGTCTCGTTTTGATCCCCTCTTCCGAGATGGATGCCTTTCGTGGAGCCTAATGTCCTCTGAAAAGGAATGGGATCAACAAAGGGGGAAGGGTAGTCACGAAGCGTTTATGCTTCATGAAAAACCCTTCATGTACACATGATCCTCATGCTAAGGCAGGTTCACTGTACTTCGCGAAGCACATTACTTCATGACACCTTGCTTCGCGAGGCACCTTTGCTCCGTGGGGTAGTGCTCCGCGAATTCCTTTTCACTTCATGAAGCACTGTTAATATGAAACTCGTCCCTATGATTAGGCTGAGGCACCCCACTTCATGAAGCACACCCCTTCGCAAGTTCCCTCTACCACATAGAGCAACAGAGCGTCACAAGGCCCCTACCTATAAACCCATCTACTTTGTAATTCCTTTTCTCGTGTGGCCCTCCAGGTTTGTATGATGTGATTTCAAAGTCCCTTGTACGATACTTCCCATTGCATTTCTTTGCATCATGCTTCTCCACGTAAGAATGCTAATGGATATTGCTTCTTCGCATAGCCACGCTAACGTGGACCCCCTGATGGTTCTCTCTGTGACACCCCCTCACCACAGCTTTTCTTATCCCTTCTCTGCACCAAGGAGAAAAGGGTTCCAGTTATGTAAGTCCTAGGGGTGTGAAGAAGACCCACTTCGTCTGAGATGCAGGACGTTAAACTGCCAATCACCCTCGTCCTCAGCACATGACGTTAAACTGTGACCTCACCCCATGCCTCGCACGAGGGGTTCCCCCACCATGGACATTCTCCACGCCCACCGGTCACCATGAGGATGAGATCTCCCCTCACATGGGATGATATCCTCCTTATCAGAGCGGAGTTTGTCCATGGGGAAAGGGAAACCATCTTGGTGTAAGCCCCTAGCTGTTCTTTCCAGAGGCAGCATCCCTGCTTCTCTTTTATTCTTCGGTCCCCAGGACTAGGGGGAATGGACACCGGACCCCACCTTTCGTCAGTTCCAAATCCCTCTCCTCCTTGGATTTTTCGCCACCGGGCCTCCACCCTGGAGTAAGTCCCAACCTCTTCAGGATTCTAACCACGCATAAGCCCCCCTATTTCCTCTTTGGGTCGTGATCACGGGTAAGCCCCACTCCACTTCCCACATACACACCTTTCAAAATGTGATCATCAGGTCTCTGATATCTCTTGTTTCTCACACTGACCATGACTCACGTGGGATTAGAGTGAGCACCGACCATGACATCTTCCTTAGGCTCCCTCAGAGCATATCCCCCAAATTCCCCATCTGAACTATGAGGTTTTTGATCCTTTCCAGGGCAGGTTATGTAGGAATCCCCCATGAGGTTCAAGCCCGACACCCGGTCATTCTAACCATCTTCACGTTGGTTCACCAACACCTTGGGTAGCCTAGATTTTAAGCCCCACACCAACCATCTGAACTATGAGGACTTTGATCCTTGCCAAGGCAAGGTACATAGGAAGCCTCCATGAAGTTCAAGCCTACAACCCATCAGACATCAGGCCCACCTTCACGTCGGTTACCAACCATCCGAACTACGAGGTCTTTTGTCCTTGTCAAGGCAGGGTACGTAGGAAGTCTCAAAGAGGTTCTAGCCCACAATAAATTGAACCACAAGTCCTCCTCCACATCGGTTCTCCGACACCACCTGAACTAGAAGGTCTTTGATCCTTTCCAAGGCAGGGTACATAGGAAGCCTCCCTGAGGTTCAAGCCCGACACCCAGTCGTTCGGACCATTTTCACGTCGGTTCACCAACACCTTGGAAAGACTAGAGTGTAATCCCCACACCAACCATCCGAACAACGAGGACTTTGATCCTTTCCAAGGTAAGGTGTGTAGGAAGCCTCCATGAGGTTCAAGCCCGACACCCAGTCGTTCGGACCATCTTCACGTCGGTTCACCAACACCTTGGAAAGACTAGAGTGTAATCCCCACACCAACCATCCGAACAACGAGGACTTTGATCCTTTCTAAGGTAAGGTGTGTAGGAAGCCTCCATGAGGTTCAAGCCCACTACCCATCAGACCCCAGGTCCACCTTCACGTCGGTTCCCAACCATCCTATCTACAAGGACTTTGATCCTTGTAAAGGCAAGGTACGTAGGAAGCCTCCATGAGGATCAAGCGCACCACCCATCAGACCCAAGGTCCACCTTCACGTTAGTTCCAAACCATACGAACTACGAGGACTTTGATCCTTGCTAAGGCAAGGTATGTAGGAAGCCCCCATGAGGTTCAAACCCACCATCCATTGGAACCCAGGTCCTCCTCCACGTCGGTTCACTGACACCACCTCAACTATGAGGTCTCTGATCTTTGCTAAGGCAAGGTACGCAGGAAGCCTTCCTGAGGTTCAATCCCAACATCGGTCATTCCGACCATCTTCCCGTCAGTTTACCAACTCATTGAGCCGCCTCAGAGTGTAATCCCCAAATTCCCCATCTGAACTACTAGAACATTGATCATTGCCAAGGCATGGTACATAGGAATCCTCCAGGAGGTTCAATACCAAAATTTTCACAGCTTTTCCTGTCCCCTCACTCTACCAAGGAGCAGTGGGTACCATTTTTGTAAGTCCTAGGGATGCAGAGCAAACCCACTTCATCTGAGTTGCATGACGTTAAACATACAAGCACCCTCATCCTCATCACATGACGTTAAACTGTAACCTCGCCCCTACCTCGCACACAGGGTGCCCCCACCTTGGACATTCTCTATACCCACTGGTTTCCATGAGGATGAGATCCCCCCTTACAGGGGATGATATCATTTTTATCGAAGTGGTGTTTGTCCGTAGGGAAGGGGAAACCATCTTGGTGTAAACCTATAGCTTTTCTTGCTGGAGGAAGCATCCCCGATCCTCCTTTCTTCTTCAGTCCCCAGGACAAGGGGGGCATGGAAACTAGACCCATTCTTTCTTCAGTACCAAATCCTTCTCTTGATGGGCTTTGTCGCCATCAGGCCTCCATCCTGAATTAATTCCCAACCTCTTCGGGTTGCTAACCACGCATAAGCCCCCCTATTGGCTCTTTGGTATGCGATCACATATAAGCCCCAAACCACTTCCCACGAATGCACATTTTCTGACATGATCTCCAGGTCTCTACTGCCTCTTGTTTCTCACACCGAGCATGACTCACGTGATCTTAGAGTAATCACTGACCCCAACACCCTCCTTGGGTAGCCTAGAGTGTAATCCCTTCACCAACCACCTGAACTATGAGGTCTTTGATCCTCTCCAAGGTAGGGTACATAGGAAGCCTCCCTGAGGTTCAAGCCCAACACCCGGTCATCCCGACCATCTTCACGTTAGTTCACCAACACATTGGCCAGCCTAGAGTGTAAGCCCAAAACCAACCACCTGAACTATGAGGTCTTTGATACTTTCCAAGGCAGGGTACGTTGGAAGCCTCCCTAAGGTTCAAGCCCAACACCCGGTCGTTCCGACCATCTTCACATCAGTTCACCAACACCTTGGGCAGCTTAGAGTGTAAGCCCCACTCCAACCACCTGAACTACGAGGTCTTTGATCTTTTCCATGGTAGGGTACGTAGGAAGCCTCCTCGAGGTTCAAGCCTAACACCCGGTCATTCCGACCATCTTCATGTCGGTTCACCAACACCTTGGGTAGCCAAGAGTGTAAGACCCACCCCAACCACCAGAACTACAAGGTATTTGATCCTTGCCAAGGCATGGTACGTAGGAAGCCTCCCTGAGGTTCAAGCCCAACACCCGGTCATTCCGAGCATCTTCACATCGGTTCACCAACACCTTGGGCAGCCTAGAGTGTAAGCCCCACACCAACCACCAGAACTATGAGGTATTTGATCCTTGACAAGGCATGGTACGTAGGAAGCCTCCCTGAGGTTCAATCCAAACACCCTGTCGTTCTGACCATCTTTACGTTGGTTCACCAACACCTTGGTTAGCCTAGAGTGTAAGCCTCACACCAACCATCTGAACTACGAGGACTTTGATCCTTGACAAGGAAAGGTACATAGGAAGCCTCCATGAGGTTCAAACCCACCACCCATCGCACCCCAGGTCTAACTTCATGTCAGTTCCCAACCATCCGAACTACGAGGACTTAGATCCTTGTAGTGTTAGGGTATGTAGGAATCCTCTATGAGGTTCAAGCCCAGTACCCATCGGACCCCAGTTCCACCTTCATGTCGGTTAACAACCATCAAAACTACGAGGACTTTGATCCTTTCCAAGGCAAGGTACGTAGGAAGCCTCCATGAGGTTCAAGCCCACCATCCCTTGGACCCCTGGTCCTCCTCCACGTTGGTTCTCCAACACCACCTGAACAATGAGGTCTTTGATCTTTGCTATGACAAGGTACGTAAGAATCATTTCTAAGTTTCAAGCCCAACATCGCTCATTCCGACCATCTTCACATTGGTTCAACAACTCATCGGGCCGCCTTAGATAATAATCCCCAAATTCCCCATCTAAACTATGAGGACTTTGATCATTTACAAGGAAAGGTATGTAGGAAGACACCATGAGGTTCAAGCCAATCACCCAACAGTTCTGACCCCCTTCACGTCAGTTCTCCCCCCGTCCTGCAAGACGTTAAACTGTGGACCCCATCCAGTGGTAATCCGTTGTGACCTCGTTCAACGGTAAGTTGTTGACACCCCCACCCAATGGCAAGCCGTTGAACCCCAATCGGCAGTAAGTTGTCATCAGATAAACTACATGGACTTTGATTCCCTGCCACAGGGATACATAGGAAGCGTCTTCAAGGATCAAGCTAAAAACTATCATCATCCTCATGGCGGTTCCATCCCATTCACCACCCACTTCATTCAAATTCTCCATCACCCATCTTGATTCTTATCTAGACTGCCACATCCCGGTGGGATCATGATGCCTCATAACCCATTCCCCTCAACAGCACTCAGAATTCCACCCACATGTTGGCCCCAATATCAGTGTTCCCTCTAGGGGATTGCACCCATCTGACCTACTCCAGTCAATGTTCTGATAAGTCTGATCTGTCTCCGCTGGATGTTAAACTTGCGGCATACCCTGTGTTAAACATGAGAAGTTGGGGAAAACCTCAAATACATGCTCGTGGCATACGATTCCCTGCATTCTATGTGGGATACCTCCAGATTTTGTGCCCTTGAGAATCCCTAAAATAAGGGACAGAAGATAGACACGCCAATCCCTCAGCGTTCAGACATTCCAGTAATTCCCAAAATGACTAATCCCCTAACCAAAGGTTGATTCCCTGACCGGACCCCTTGGAATGTCCTGAGAGAAGTAGTGTAATTAAATGGTGTTCATGAAGATATGGCACTAAGAATAGTTTCACAAACAACGTCTTAATTCTATGAGGGGGACCTGGACTATGTGACGAGTTCTAAGGATGAATACACAGAAGGAACAACCAACATCCCATCATCCCATTTCAATCAAGGAGTATACACCCCTAAATAGGGATCAGATGCTGCCCACCTTTGGAAAGAGGGAATGCGGGGTAACAAAAACCGTACCTCTCATCCCCGAACGAGACTGACACATAAGCCCCGGAGAAAGCGTTGAAAATAGAAATGGTGAACCCTACGTGAAGATAATTCCCCATAATACGGAGATTATTAGCGCTCGAGGAATCAATGGATTGACATGTCACTGGATCCAGTTATCCGATGCCAGGTCCTGCCAAGCAAATAGCGGGCCTGGTGTGAAATTCACCAGAAGTTGAGGCAGTAGAACATTGGACATCCCGTTCTACAATGTTGTCAGCATGGATCCCTCTTACTGATCATAGGAGATGGGATGGCGCTGTGGCATTGGTCGTCAATTCCTTTCCTTTCAGCACTGATGAGATAATATCCCTGCTTCTCAGGAACCAGGTTGCTGCTTCAAGGACGTGATCACCGCCTTCCCATCGACGCAGGGGCAGGGGCAACGCCAACATGGCCGTTCCATGTGGCTTCACCTCTCCCATGGAGGCCTCTACATATATGACTATGGGGAACCCACATCCCCTCTCCACGTCCGAGGTCATCCAAAGGAGGGTAATCAATGTCCTCAGGCGTAGCTACGAAGAGGAGGGCATACTCCTGACCCGGGATATGGACCACCTAGATCTAGAGGCGTCTGTGCCTCATCCCAAACGCCGCCCCGAGGTCCGCGCAGGGAGCCATTGCTCCCCACCCCGACATACAACCGCTTTGGGAGCCTGTCCTTGGAGCATCTTGATGACTCCCTACCTTACGCTAATGAGGTAGGTGACATCCGACCCTGCCTGGTCAGAGTCCCAATCGAGGGGCTCCAAGCAAGGGTTCCCACCCGGCTGCATCATCACCGCCACCAATTCTTGCTAGAAGAGGATCAGGTAAGCTACATGCCTGCACCACCGACCCCAATTTGTCTAACCCGACACCAGCGTCGGGCGCAAGCGAAGGACGCCCGCCAAGGGGCATCAACGTCGGCAGCTGCTGTAGCCCGAGCCACCACCGACGCATATCATCTTTTCCCTACATACACTGAGCAGGGGAACTTGTACGCCTGACCAGGATCGAGGCCCCAACCACCCCACGGTTAGGCTGGGTCGACTCTCTTGGCCACTGGCATGAGAAGTGGTCTCCACGAACCAACCCGTAGAGATGCCACCCGTTAGAGAGGTCCTCCCTGTACCACTACCACAGAGAGCGTGTGACTTCCCCGCTTCAGGGATCATCATGGAGGTCCGCCCCCTTCCACCCCTAATCCGAATGAAGGTCTGCCCTGTGGTAGTGATACTTGATATAGAAGCTTCTCCCTTTCCCATTACACTGGGTGTGGAGTCATTCCTCCTACCCCCGACTACCGATGTAGGGACATTGCCCATCCAGTATCTCTCCAATGTGTGGATTCGCCTTACGTCCTCTCCGCAACTGGTGAAGGTCCTCCTCACCACAGTAACTAGAGGGGTGAAGGCCAGACTCAAATCACTAGAACCCAGTACGGAGGTCCTCCCAATACTCAGCTAGACTAGTACAAGGACCTTCCTTGCACTGAGGTCGCCCAGGAAAACAAGCATGGAGGACCTCCCCATGCTTCTTCCAGTTCCAACAGAGGTCTTTCCCTCTCCAGTGCTACCCATGGATGTTCTCTCCATGCCCCTTTTGCCATTTTTCACAGTGCACCTTGCACCCCGGATTTCTCGGGTGGAAACCCTCTCCGCCCCAACACCAGTGTGGCCGAAGGAACCCGTGTTAGAAATCATCCCTCTCCTAAGGAGCCACCCAGGGGTAGGAAGGCGGGCCATCGCCTCCATAAGAGGAATTATGAATAGGTCCGGACGGAGATCAAACCGGTCTGCTTCTTAGAATCTGAAGCAGAGAATGACTCAGCTCGGGAACCCTCCCCTCTCTCATCTAAGTCAAGGGACGAGTCAGGAACAAGGTCCATCAGCCTACTACTCCCGGAAAGCGAGGTCCACAGGATTCCCTCCTACCTCCGTAGGTTTATCTTGGAGGATAAAAATTGGGTGACCCCACAGGTTACAGTCATGAAATCACTACCATCATCACCAGAAGTGCTCTCTACCTCTATAAGAGATCATGGAGAGAAATTCTCGGGACCAATGGTATGCGAGCAGCATCGCGGCCTATCACTAGTAGACCTACCCCTTGAGTCGGGAACTGCGGCCGTCATCCCATCTTATCGCGGCGTAGAGGCCAGGTCGCTACACTCTTTGGAAGAAGGCCCGAGATATGGAGTCCAGTCAGCATGTTCACCATACTCTCCACCGGCCAGCCTGTCGTCCCAGCGGTCTGCCTCAGTACCACTGTCAGTTCCTCAACCACCTCTAGTTGATGAGTGGGGAAATCAAGGTCC
Source organism: Viscum album (assembly GCA_963277665.1). NCBI lineage: Eukaryota > Viridiplantae > Streptophyta > Magnoliopsida > Santalales > Viscaceae > Viscum > Viscum album. The sequence goes on from OY728152.1 coordinate 1,776,003,623, forward strand.
AGACCCAGAATCGGATCCAAGGAGCTTCTGGATCTTCCTCACAGCAGAACACATTCCCGAGAATTTCTGGCCTGTGGTAGTGCTAAATTTCGGCATACTAGAATCCCTCACCTAGGAGGAAGTTGAGTGTTTCCGCTACACCCTATGGGTGATGCATTTTAGTATTTGTCATCAGTGTGTGGTCTGTCCAAGGAGACAAAAACATTTCGAAAACATTAGCAAGCAATGTTGTCTGGTCGATCTAGCCACACTCCTTGTGGCCCAGCTCCCCGAGTCACCAAGTTTCCATGAGGCCCTCCAGCAACAATGCATTCAGAGTATCAAGATAATCCACAAAATTATCAAGGAGGCTACCCCCCACGTGCAAATATGTGGCTGGGGGCAGTATGATTCCCTTCTCTTCAGTCCTATCCGATGGAAGCCCGACCTGCTAGGTGATATCGAGGATATGCCCCCAGGAAGGGTCACGGTCAACATGGCCAACCTAGTTGATGATGAGGACGATCTGAAGCATCTCGATGTAGACTTACCCCCCGAGCGTATGCCACCACTATTGGATCCATCGGGGATGATTACTTGCCATCAGAGGAATCTAGTTGGTCTCCCTGCACCCACCGAGGCATTGGTACTCAATATGATTTTTGGTAAGGGAAAAGAGCATGTCGGAGTGGCCAAACACTCCGACCTGTATGCCTTAGAGCAGAAGAAGGAGGAGGACCCCAAGAAGGCCACGTTGCGCCAACAACTTGCTGAGCAGAAGAAGTTGGTTGATGAACTCCTGGATGAACAATCTACAGAGCGGCGTCTCGACTACGACAATCATAGTCCAGTACAGAAGAGGCAATAACAACTTCCCCTCGGCAAGCCGTCCCCAGGAAACCCTTATCATGCTTCTCCCACAGACATGGCTGAAGTCGGAGCTCACAAAAAGAGGGCGCGGTATGTCTCTCCAAATTATCCTAAATGGCACGACAATCCAAGGAATCCATCCTGGGTTCCCCCAGCAACCCCATAGGCTGCTCCACCAGCTTCTCCACGAGCTGATACACCGATTTAATGTGTTGAAGAACCTTCCAATGTGCTTCTAGTTAGGGATACCCATCAATACAGGGACCCCTACCTAGATGATCCTATGGCAGTGGTCATAACCCTCCTTGAGGCATTGGAAATGCGACAGGTGGCAATCCCACCTGATGGTAAGCCATATCCGGCATGGGTGGATGATATGCCAACACCTCCAGGTTTCGGGAATTCCACCTTCTCCCCCTTTAATGGAACAAGAGACCCACTGCAGCACCTGTCCCACTTCAACTCAAGGTGTGGGACCATTTTAGGGACTCCAGCGCAACAGGAGGCTACCAAGCTCAGTTGTTTTGTTCAGACACTAGAGGGGCCAACATTCGTCTGGTACAGCGAGCTCCCCGTCGGATTCGTAACCAGCTGGGAGGACCTTCACAGACAATTCCTCTACCAGTTCTGCTCTACCACCAAGAAAACTAGCAGTGCAGACCTCTCCAAGTGAAAACAAAGGCCTAATGAGAGAGTCATGGACTTTATCGCCCGGTGGAAGGGGCTCACATACTCCCTTGACATTCCACTGACTCAGGAGAAATTACTGACGATGTGTGTAGGAAATGTCAAGGCGAAACTGGTTCCCACTCTGATCACCCAGAACTACCCCAGAGGATTCTGAGACGTCTCCGACAAGGCCCAACGCTTGGAGTAAGCCCTGTAATAGGCCATCCAGGCACGTCTGTTGCCCCCGATAATTCCACCAAGGAGGGCTGCCAGAGCCGAGCCCGCCGCGGTGGCCCAAATAGAGGCCCCCAGACAGCTAGAGTTACTACCACTGGCACTAGACTCACAGCCTCACAGAGGTCCTCTACCTTAGGCATAGCCTCCGGATCAACAACATTCGCCTCACAATCGGCAAGAGCCTCCGCGGAATGTGCCGCCACCGCTCAGGCGGGACAACCAGGCTCCGCCTCCTCGAAAGCCCTCTTCAGCTCCTCGCCAGGGCCATGCTCCTAGGCCCCCCTTTTTGGATAGAAGAAACTGGACCTACTCGTTCAACAAGAATCAGGTTCCCAGCTATTTCAGAAGTGCCTTGGAACAAGGGATCGTGCGCTTTCTTGAGTGCAGAAGGCCGGAAGAGGTGAATCTCACTGATCTCCCCAACTACTACCCCATTCATCAGATTCTGGGTCACACCCTCAAGCAGTTCTATGTGTTTAAAGACTGGATTCAAGACCAGGTCGATAACAACATAGTCAGGCTGGGCCTAGCCCCAACACAAGTGAAATATGTTTTTATAATGCTAGACAACAGTAGCGACGACGAAGGTGAGTGGCAGCAGGTTTCCTATCGTGAGTCGTATAATTCTGATGACTGGATGGCTCAAAAAATGGTCTCTCATGCCCATGGTATCATTTGGGAATTCCTGAATGAGCCCAAGCCTTCAGAAGCTGCGACCACCACTTCTACATCATCATCTCAGCCTACCTTTTCCTAGAAGAGCAAGCATCAGTGACGCAAGGGGAAGCAACACACCCCGCCAATGCCATCGTCGTCCCGAATTCTCAAGGACTTTATTCTCTCTGAGATGGGAATTCCTCCCAGAATCTGCAAAGTAGTGGATGACTCTTCAAGTGATAGTCAAGGGTACGCCTCAGTTAATACCATAGATTTGGTAAACCCCTATATGACTCCTGATGACAGGGAATGCCAGGCGAACCTCCCCAATTTCCCAAGTCGACATCAACTTCGGCAGAGCCGTGACTATATGGGTCGTCAGGGCACATCAGTTGGCATCTCTAGCCAGGCTGTGCATGCCACTGAGACCAGAAAGCACGCCCAGTGCAAAACTCAGCACGCTGTCGCGACCCGTCCTCGGGGCCCGGGCTGTGACTACCCCAAGCCCGCCTTCCATAGGCCAGGGGTTGGCGACTAGCACCAAAGGTGTAAATTCCGATAAAAGGGAAGGCGTTGCCTTTATATAAGTAAAAAAACCCAATAGAGTATGCAAACTTGATTAAACACAAAGTAAACTGGGTACAAAAGTAAGTGCTGGAAAGTAAATGGGCCAGTATACAAACCCAACAGAAAGTACAGTACAACTGGGAAAAGTAAGGTTCATTAGCTGAAAAGTAAATCTGCATCCACCGAGTCATCCTCTGGAAACCCCACATGAAGGGTGGGTACATATGGTCTCCTCAGCTCCTCGAGTCCATCCGTCTGCTCCCTGTACGTCTTGCCTGATAGTCCACCTCTGGATACTGTCCCGCTCCATAAGACTCAACCACAATCAGCACTATCTGTCATCTACAACCAACACAACGTAGTGCGGGCATAGCCCGGGTAGGGTTGAGTATACGATACTTAGTAAGGACCCCGAGACCCCCGAAGGTCTCCCAGAATTCACAAAGGATAAACCACAATGGAAAGATACAAACACAAGTATCAACCAACTATACTTAGGTATATGCCCATACATATACCTAAGTCATCAATTCCAGTTCGGTTACAACTCATGAGCCCAAGTACAACCCAGTCCACACAGGAAAGCACAACCCAGTCCACATAAGAAAGCAAGTCAATCACATCGATGATAATGACTGAAAGTTACAACTCAACTCACACAGATATACTACTCACGAAGAGGGTGGAGGTGATAGATGTAGCCTCTGAATCATCTCCCTTGTCGAACCCACATAGGATCCAAGTACATAAGTCATCACTGCCGAACCCACGTAGGATCCAAGTATAGTAACCATCGCTGCCGAACCCACGTAGGGTCCAAGTACAGTTTTCATCGATGCTGAACCCAGGATCCAAGTACAGTCGTCCTCGCTGCCAAACCCACGTAGGATCCAAGTACAGTAACCATCGCTCCCGAACCCACGTAGGATCCAAGTACAGTCGTCATCACTGCCGAACCCACGGAGGATCCAAGTATAGTAGTCCTCACTGCTGAACCCACAAAGGATCCTAGTACAGTCGTCCTCACCACCGAACCCACGTAGGATCCAAGTACAGTCGTCATCATCGTCGTAGTCGCATCCAGCTCCAGGGTTCCCGCACACAGCATGCTCGATTCCGGGAGGGTCCACTCCACGAGCCAAGGGGTTGATACATCAACTTTCACGAAGTCCATAGTTGATGTATCCCAAAGTTCTATCTCGTCAAAAGGACATCAATGCGACAGACGACGCGTCAATCGGACGCCCGGTCTGAGAGTTATTGGCTTTTCCGTCCCAGGGGCCCGGTTGGTTTTTAAGCTAAAACCAACCCGACCATACTCCAGCTGTGTCCAAACCTCAAGTGGAGTAATCCAAAAGAACCGTTTCACCAAGAGTAATTCAACGTAATTGACGGAACGCCATTCAGACGTCTGGTCCTTATGTTATAAGTGTTTCTACTCCAAGGGCCCGGTTGGTTTCAGGTTCCAACCAACCCGGCTATACCCAAACTTCGCTGAAACCTCTAGTGTAATATACAAAAATGACCATCCTGTTCCAAGGAATCCTAATCAACTAAAGGTACATTTATCGGAGGTTCGTAGCTCAAGAGATATTCATTTAACCGAAATGTTCCGCAAAATAACGGGTCGGGGCCCAGTCTGTCTAGCCCAAAACCCCCTGTGTCGGCCTGAACTGGGTCGACCCGACTTGGGTCCGGGTCTGGCCCGGCTGGCACGACCCGGGCCGGCCCGTGCGGCCTGCAGCCTGGCTCGGAAGCCGGCTGCGGCTCGACCGCTGGCCGAGCAGGATGCAAAGTTGGTGCGACCCCCTGTTTTTGGAAATGGCAGACCCAATGGGGTCCGCCCTAGTAGCTGGTTGGGGGGGGGGGGGGGTTACACCCCCCGGTTTCCGGGTAACGGTCGGCCGGTTTGTGAGCTACCGCGGGACCCAGAAGGGGTCCCGCCTCCTGGATACGCCGGTGGCAGGCTCGGCCGGCCGCCCCTGCTTGTTTGCCACGACCTTAGGTCGCGGCTCATCTCACCGGAGCGGCGCAACGGCGCTGCACCCCTCCGTCGCAGCCCGCTCCGGCCATGACCCTCTATGTCTCTGCGTGGTGCAAAGACACCGTGCCACCTTCACCGTGGCCTTTCATGGTCGCGGTTCCCTTCTGATCACCGCACGGTGCAATGGTATCGTGAGCCTCCACCTCCAACATCAATGAAGATTAATAAAGAAGCGGGAAGGAGAATCGGCAGTGTTTGTGCGGTCTGATTTCCTCCCGTTACGACGATATCATGCGTCCAAACCTTAAGCAATGAAGAACGATGACAAAGACGTGAAAAAAAATAACCCCTACCTCATGACTTGATCACTCGAAGGATCTGTGGAGAGGTAGCATCGTTCGTTGACATTGGAAGATGACGTCATCCTTTCCTTGGAGGTTTGTCGCTCGTTCGATCGTAGTAGGAGGAGGTCCCTTGGTGGTGCAACAATGGTGGAAGAGGAGAAGAGGAAGAGAGAAGGAGAAGAGGGGGGTTTCTCCAGTGGATTCCCCCTCATCTATTAAGCTCATCATTTATTTAATTAAGGGAGGAGTTTCATTGAATTAATGTGGGTGGTGGACCCCCCACATTAATACAAACAAAATTTGAATTTAAAAAAGAAAGAATCAAAATAAAATAATTTTTATTTTTATTTCACAAAGCCCGGAAATCTAACTTCCACACCACCCCAATTGAATTCTAGGTGAATGTCCCCTTAAGAAATCGCCGACGTTGCGAGTTCAACGGTGCCCTCAGAACCTGATTCTGAGCACCAGTTCAAAAGATAGAAAAACCCACTTGTTTGTTCACTGAACGTATCTGAGATAAACTTCGGAAATTGATTCCGGGCACACCAGGCCTCAGAATCAAGTGCCGTCAGAAGCCACAGACTCATAAAATTACAAAGTATTTAAGAAAAATATTTTCCTTTAAATTTATGTGTCTTTACATTACTCCCACTTCAGGGCTTTACGTCCCTGTAAAGCTACATCATAAACTAGGGAAAAAATGAGGGTATTGTGCACATATCTGAGCCTCCCGCTCCCATATGATCTTCTGGAGGTTCCTGTGCTACCAATGAATGAACACTAGAGGAATCATCCGTCCACGTAGGACCCACTCCTATCGATCCTCGATCTCCACTAGGACCTCCGCAAATGTCGCCCCATCATCGATGTCCAGCTCCCTGTGATCAATGATATGCGTCGGATCATGCACGTATCTCCTCAGATGAGATACGTGGAAGACGTCGTGCACCCAGTGCAACTGAGGTGGAAGGTCCAGGCGATAAGCCACCTCGCCTACCCTATTGAGAACCTAGAATGGTCCAATAAAGCGCGGAGATAACTTGCCTCCCCAGCCAAATCTTCATAATCCATGTCGAGGTGAGACCCGTAAGAAAATGTGGTCACCATCCTCGAACTCCAGTGGACTCTGCCTCCTATCATCATAGGACTTCTATCGGCTCTGTGCAGTCCTTATCCGTTTCTGGATGATCTGCACCTTCTCTGTCGTAGCCTGAACCATCTCTGGTCCTACGAGTGCTGACTCCCAAGGGTCAATCCAGCATAGAGGTAATCTACATGGTTGTCCGTACAATGCCTCGTATGGTGCCATCCCGATGGTGGAGTGGTAGATTTTGTTGTATGCAAACTCCACCAAGGGTAGGTTTTCCTCCCAACTGCGACCAAAGTCAAGGACACTTGCACATAGCATGTCCTTGAGTGTCTGAATGGTCCTCTCTGACTGGCCATCCGTCTAATGATGAAAGGCGGTACTTAGGCATAGTTGCGTCCCAAATGCCTCCTACAACCCCTTCCAAGCTGGTAAGTAAAGAGAGCATCTCGATCAGAGACGATAGACGATGGAAAACCATGAAGCTGTAAGATCTCTTGAACATAGAGGTGTCCCAAGCTCTCCACTTAGCCCTACTCTCTAATCGGTAGGAAGTGGACCGACTTGGTGAGTCGGTCTATGATCACCCAGATGGAGTCATGTCCCCTGGAAGTACGTGGGAGACCCATCACGAAATCCATGTATATTTGCAAAGTGTCTAATTGGTCAGTCGCCTCTCCAAGTAGCCGAATGCCCGATCTCCTACTGAGAGCATCTACCACAACGTTCCCCTTCCCAGGAGTATAGACAATCTAAAAGTCATAATCCTGGAGGAAATCGAGCCATCGACGCTATCTCAGGTTCATATCCTTCTGTGAGAAAACACACCTGAGACTTTTGATATTATGGTAGACCATAAATTGTTCGCTCAATGGACCATGGGTGTGACTAGCCATTGAAAAGAACTCGAATACACCCCTTTTCTCTTACATCCTACAAGAGCTTCTAAGATTTCTCCTTTTCCGAAAAGAGAAATTTGATCTCATCCCCTGGATAAAACATGTTCTTTGCCTAATACAGTCAATCCTGACACGAATGGTACTATTTCATGCCATGGACGACGTCGTAAGGCCTCGACGCTACTACCAAGAGATCCAACCATTACTCTCACCTCCAAGGGTCGAGTCACACTATTGGTAGCAGTGTGTGGTCACTAGGTCTCCTCCAATAGGAATCTCAAAAGTGAGGGTCAAGTTAACGGTTTTAACCAGAACCTCTCAGTATCAACCAAATATAAAGGAAAAGGAAAAAAATGTCACAAGAACAAGTGTCTTTTATTACTGCCGCTCAAAGTACAAATACACAAAGCATCCACAAACAACGATAAAACAATGCTAGTAGCATCATGAACAAAATTCTCCATGCCTGGAGCTAGTCCCGCTCCTGCCCGTTTTCTCCTGTAGCTCTATGATCATAGGCCTCAGCTGCCTAAAGCTGAGCTCTCTCATGTCCAGCCATTCCCTGCAGTCGGGATAGTCCTCCTTGTGGTAGTGGTGGTAGGGCCTCGAAATATCATCCACCACCACCTACTTGGCCAGCCCATCTACCACGTCCGCCTACTCCCAGCGGACCACCACAGTCGAACCTCTGCCTGGGAGATCCCTCTACCACCTGCTGCTCATCTGGAGGGTGGGTCGGGCAGTCTCGGGCCATGTGACCCTACCCGCCACATGCATAGCACTGCCTGCTCCTCATATGGCTGGCTCTGTTTCATGCGGCCCGCACAACCAAACCCGCATCCTGAGATCGCTCATCTGATAGCCTGGTCCTCTTGGACCTCTGCGTCAACTATCTACTGCCGGCTGTAGAAGACTCCGCTACGTGTCGTCCTGCAGAGCGTCTCGCCACTAGTGACTGCTCAGTGAGAAAACTCTACACTAGAAGGGATCTTTCCAGCACCCCCTCTTGCATCGTTATGTTGAGGGAGATCATCAAAGCCCGGATCTCATGTATGAGTCCCTTATCAAAGGTCCGTGCTCGGAAGAATGGGTCTCGTACCATGTCTGTGGAGTAGCATGAGAGGGTGATAAATATGGATGAGTACTCGGCTACTGACATGATACCCTGCCGCAGCTGTAGTAACTCCTGGATGTGCACCGCACAGATGGTGGCTGGAACAAACTCCGAGTAGAAGTGGCTCTCGAAGTCTGTCCAAAGTACTGATGCCTCGTCGTGCACCTGGAGCATCAGGATCCACCATTTACCTGCTGCAGCATGCAGGAGACTCGAGACAAGGATCACCATAAGGTCTGCTGGTGTCCCTACCAGTCTGAAGACTTTGACGATAGCCTCCAGCCAATACTCGGCTGCCTGAGGATCTGTCTCTCCATGGAACCTGGGCAAACTATGTCATTAAAACTCGTGCAACACGCTCAGGTGGCGTGCACTCTCCGCCACAGGGCCTGGTAGCATTGGTGGCTCGGCGGGTAGTGGTACCGCTGGTGCCTTCGCTGTAATGGGGCCCCCTGCACCGAGGCCTCGTCGCTCGGTGGGCTTCCATCCGGCACGTAACTAGGAACCCTGTCTGGATGCCTTCGTGGGATCATCCTGAAAATAAACAGGTGCACCATGGTCAAAAAGTATACCTGGTGAGCTGTCACAAAGTAATCACAAAGGAAACTTTTGAAAGGAACACACACGCAATCAGTGTTTTCATGAACTGAGTCAGAAATCAGAGGTCCGGATCCTAGTGTATGGATACGTCGGCTTCCACCCCAACACTAGACTCCCTGGAATAAAAACCACACTCAATACTCTTAACACTATTTCTTCACAGAAAGGAAAGATCAGAGTCCTGAGTTCTGTGGTAGAATCGACTCCTCTAATACCAATTTGACATGACCCATCCTCGGGGCCCGTGTCGTGACTACCCCAAGCCCTTCTTCCATAGGCCAAGGGTTGGAGACTAGCACCAAAGGCATAAATTCTGATAAAAGGGAAGGCATTGCCTTTATATAAGTAAAAAAACACAACAGAGTATGCAATATGGAGTAAACACAAAACAAACTGAGTACAAAATTAAGTGCTAGAAAGTAAATGAGCTAGTATACAAACCCAACAGAAAGTACAGTACAACTGAGAAAAGTAAGGTACAACAGCTGAAAAGTAAAGCAGAATCCACCGAGTCGTCCTCCTGAAACCCCACCTGAAGGGTGGGTACAGATGGTCTCCTTAGCTCCTCGAGTCCGTCCATCCGCTCCTTGTACTTCCCGCTTGATAGTCCACCTACGGATACCGTCCCGCTCCACAAGCCTCAACCACGATTAGCGTTGTCCGTCGTCTGCAACCAACACAACGTAGTGTGGGCATAGCCCATGTAGGGGTGAGTCTGCGATACTCAGTAGGGACCCCGAGACCCCCAAAGGTCTCCCAGAATCCACAAAGGATAAACCAAAAAGGAAAGATACAAACACAAGTATCAACCAACTCTAATTAGGTATATGCCTATACATATACCTAAGTCATCAATTCCAGTTCGGCTCCAACTCACGAGCCCAAGTACAACCCAGTCCGCATAGGAAAGCACAACCCAGTCCACACAGGAACGTAAGTCAATCACATCGATGATAATGACTGAAATTCAAGACTCAACTCACACATGTATACTACTCACGAAGATGGGTGGAGTTGATAGATGTAGCCTCTGAATCATCTCCCCTACCGAACCCATGTAGGATCCAAGTACAGAAGTCATCACTGCCAAACCCACATAGGATCCAGGTACAGTAACCATTGATTTAGAACCCACATAGGATCCAAGTACAGTCGTCATCCCTACCGAACCCATGGAGGATCCAAGTATAGTCGTCCTCGCTGCCGAACCCACGTAGGATCCATGTACAGTAACCATTGCTGCTGAACCTACGTAGGATCCAAGTACAGTCATCATCACTACCAAAACCATAGAGGATCCATGTACAATCTTCCTCACTGCCAAACCCACATAGGATCCAAGTACAATCGTCCTCTCCACCGAACCCACGTAGGATCCAAGTACAGTCGTCATCGTCGTCGTAGTCGCAGCCATCTCTATGGTTCCCACACACAGCACGCTCGATTCCGGGAGGGTCCACTCCATGAGCCAAGGGACCGATACATCAACTATTACGAAGTCTAGAGTTGATGTATCCCAAAGTTTCATCTCGTCAAAAGGAACTCAATGCGACAGATGACACATCAATCAGACGCCCGGTCTGAGAGTTATTGACTTTTCTGTCCCAGGGGCCCAGTTGGTTTTTAAGATAAAACCAAGCCGACCATAATCCATCTATGTCCAAACCTCAAGTGGAGTAATCCAACAGAACTGTCTCACCAATAGGAATTTAACATAATTGACGGCACGTCATTCGGACGTCCGGTGATTAAGTTATAAGCGTTTCCGCTCCAAGGCCCCGGTTGGTTTTGAGTTCGAACCAACCCGGCCATACCCAAACTTCGCCAAAACCTCAAGTGTAATATCAATAAATGACCTTATCATTCAATTTAATCCTACACAATTGACGGTGCATCGATCGGAGGTCCGTAGCTCAAGATATATCCATTTAACAGAAACATTCAGCAAAATAGGGGGTCCGGGCCCGGTCCGTCCTGGCCCAACACCGCCTGGGTCGGCCCGAACCAGGTCGATTTGACTCGGGTCCGGGTCTGGCCCGACTGGCACGACCCGGCCTGTGCGGCTGGCCCGACCAGCGTGGCCTGCGGCTGGGCCAGCCCGTGCGGCCTGCGGCCCAGCTCAGAAGCCGGCCGCGGCTCAGCCGCTGGCCGAGCGGGATGCAAAGGGGGCGCGACCCCCTGTTTTTGGGAACGGAGGACCCAGTGGGGTCTGCCCTAGTAGCTGGTCAGGGGGGGAGATGGGTTACACCCCCCGGTTTCTAGGTAAAGGTCGGCCATTAAGGTCGTCCGGTTTGTGAGCTGTCGCGGGACCTAGAAGGGGTCCCGTCTCTTGGAGACGCTGGCGGCCGGCTCGGCCGGCCGCCCCTACTGGTCCGCAGTGGCCTTAGGCCATAGCTCGTCTCACCGATGAGGAACGACGGCGCCGCACCCCTCCACTATGATCCGCTCCGCCCGCGGTCTTCCTCAGTCTCTCCGGCGCGGCGCGACGGCGCAACACACCACCGCTGCGGCCCGCTCCGGTCGTGGCCCTCTACGTCTCTGTGCGGTGCAACGACACTGCGCCACCTTCGCCGCAGCCTTCCATGGCTGCGGTTCCCTGTCAATCACCGCACAGTGCAACAACACCGTGCGCCTCCACCTCCAACATCAATGAAGATTAACAAATAAGAGAGGAGGAGAATCGACCGTGTTTGTGCGGTCCGATCTCCTCCCGTTACGACGATATCATGCGGCCAAACCTTAAGCAAAGAAGAACAATAATAAAGACTTGAACAAAAATAACCCCTACCTTGTGACATGATCACTCGATGGATCTTCAGAGAGGTAGTGTCCTTCGTTGATGTCAGAAGATGACGTCATCATTTCCTTGGAGGTTCGTCGCTCTTTCGATTGTCATCGGAGGAGGTCCCTTGGTAGTGCAACAATGGTGGAAGAGGAGAAGAGGAAGAGGGAAGGAGAAGAGGGGGATTTCTCCAGAGGATTCCCCCTCATCTATTAAGCTCCTCCTTTATTTAATTAAGGGAGGAGTTTCGTTGAATTAATGTGGGTGGTGGACCCCCCACATTAATTCAAACAGAAATTGAATTTCAAAAGGAAAGAATAAAAATAAAATAAATTTTATTTTTATTTCACGAGTCATGGAAATCTAACATCCACACTGCCCTGACTGCGTTTGAGGTGAAGGTCCCCTTAATCAATTGTCGACACTGCAAGTTCAACAGTGCCCTCAGAAACCGATTCTGAGCACCGGTTCAAAAGATAAAAAACTCTGCTCGTTCGTTCACTGAACGTACCCGAGATAAACTTCGGAAATTGATTCCGGGCACACCGGGCCTCGAAATCAAGTTCCGTCAAAAGCCACAGACTCGTAAAATTCCAAAGTATTTAAGAAAAACAAATTCCTTGAAATTTATGGGTCTTTACTCATGCGCTGTAGCCTCTTCATTTGGTGTCGTCGGGCCCGCCTCCACCACCGTTTGTGCTATTGGATCAGGCATAGCTACCTCATCCAGGACGCAACCAACCTCACCTAGATACAGGACGATCTCAGTCGTCCAGTCATCATCTGAAAGCTATATTTCAGGCTTCGACTAGTGTGTAGCGGGATATTCCCAACACTAGCCAATCGTCGGTCAAGCCGGTAGTGCCCGCTTTAACTCCTATCATAGAGCGCCCTCCATAAAGCAGAATTTCATGTCTGGAATGGAAATATGATGTCCTCAAGAACCTTGTCGGTATCCTAGAAAGGATTTCCATCCTCGAGGACCTTCACCTGTAGTCAGATATGCGTGAGGCCCTTGTCGAGGCTTTTAAGAATCCCCCTCCAGTTTGAGACAGAAGTAGCAGTTACTGAAGAATTTCATCCTGAGGTGGTTGAGAATTCTGAATGCCATACCATCATTTTGTTCTTAGGAGAAGATTAAGGCTCTCCCATACAAAGGAATATCCACCCACTGTACATCACCGGCCAATTTGATGGCGTGGAGGTTCACCGCTGTCTTGTTGACACCAGCTCCGGGATCAACCTTATCCCGACGCGGACACTACGAAAGGTAGGGTTATCCGAGAATGGCCTGACTCCATCAAATTTAAGGATCCAGAGATACAAAAGGATAGAGTAGACCCCGGTTGGAAAGATCTGTTTGAATACCCAGTTCGGTGGCCTAGTTTCCAGTACCGAGTTTATGGTTGTCTCCCCGGACACCGCGTACAATGCATTGATGGGCAGACCATGGCTCCACCTGCACGCGGTGGTCCCCTCATCCTGTCACCAATGCCTCAAGTACTCCTTTAATGGTTGAGTAGGAATACTCCAAGGTGATGCATCTCCTTTCACCTCTTATGAATCCTGATACCTGGATGCCGACTATTACAAGAGCAAGGATTAGTATATTCAGGCAAGTGAGGTCGAACCCGTCGCAGTTGCAACTGACCCCTAGGCAGGTCTGGATGACGCCTATATCTTCCCGATCCATCGATTGGAGGCCACAACCCCTTACATGGGAAAATATTTTGTTATCTCTGGTACAAGAGGAAAGAATATTCTCAAGTCCAAGCGACGATGAAAAATCACCTCGTACTCCTACACAAACCAGGCTCAATTGATCTCGGAGTCTCCTACCCCCGTATGATATCGGGATGTCTGCCCCATGGGAATGATAGTACATCATACGTGTCTATTTTGTTGGGATGGTATTAACCGGCTCATGCCGACATGAAACTATTACTTTGATATCATCAACCGTGGCCCCTTGGGCCGAAGACCAGATGAGATCAGATCAACTTCCTTCATCGCTATGGTCTCAGTGGCGCGTGAATCTCTTGATATGTTGTCCACTACTATCCAGGCTGGTACCAGCCTCCCTTTAGGATTTTCTAACCTAGAGGAAGCCTGACTCGCTAGGAATACCTCCTAATCAAGTGAAGAAGAGGATCTGGAGGATTCTCCCAACGCCTTTGAAGAAGGAATCTCCACTACGGTCGTCGAACTGGTACATGTGAACCTTTGTAGCGAGGAAGATCCAAGACCCACATTGATCAGTGCCGCCATGCCCCTAGAGGAGTTGCATCAGTACGTGGAATTCCTTAAACATCACCCTGACGTGCTTTCCTATAGTTACGATGAGATGCCAGGACTAGATCCTCAGGTAGCCGTCCACCGCCTCGGTCTCCCGAAAAATCATCGCGGGTTCAAGCAGCCTCCCAGGAAGATGCACCCTTCTCAAGATGACATGGTTTAGGCTGAAGTTGACAAGCTCATCAGATCCAACTTCATGAAGGAGGTCCAGTACCCCAAGTGACTAGCCAACATTGTGCTAGTCAGGAAAAGAACAGATAGATCAGAGTCTGTATCGACTTCCGAGATCTCAAAAAGGGTTCCCTGCCGACTGATTGGGCTACGCACGAGCGAATCCGACACCGTGTGCTATACTTTACCCTCCAGATTGGTCATAGTCTTGAGCAGATCCTCTACTAGCACGAGTTTGATGGTGTTCTCCTCTATTTCATCCAAGGAGTCGAGATTTCTCAGGTCGTCCGGGAGGTTCATGACGGTTCCTGTGGGGCTCACCAGGCTAGGCCGAAGCTATCCCATCAGATCCAGAGACTGGGTTACTTCTGTCCCTCCATGTTCCATGATTGTATCGAGTTCACCAAGAGATGTCACTCATGACAAATTAATGATAACTTCATGCATCGACATCCATAACCTCTCCACTCTACCAAGTACTCTTGGTCATTTGTAGTGTGGGGACTCGATGTCATGGGACCATATCCTCCGGCGATAGCTCACCAATGCAGCTTCATTATGACCGCCATGGATTTATTTTCCAAGTGGGCAGAGGCAGTTCCACTCAAGGAGGTCAAGGACCATTCTATCGTTGACTTCGTGAGATCCAATATCAACTACCAGTTTGGGGTCCCTCACGTCGTCCTCACCGATAACGACACCAACTTCTGTGCAGCTGAGTTAAAGAAATTGTACGCCAAGTACATCATCCATTCTAACCATACCTCCAGATACCACGTACAAGAAAATTGGTAGACTGGGGCATTCAACAAAACCCTCTCTAACATCTTCTAAAAAATGGTTGTTCAAAACAAGAAGAGTTGGACGGAAAAGCACCGCCCTCTGGGCCTATCAGACGATGACTCTCAATTCCACATAGGTGAACCCCTATTCCTTGGTGCACAGAGCTGAGGCCATCCTGTGCATCGAGATCTAGCTACCTTCATTACGCACAACGGTCTATGACCAGTAGGTGCCAGATAAGGTAGCCGAAATTCGTCTGGATGAATTGGAAGCACTGGATGAGAGTAGGCTTCGTGCCCTGCACAATCTGGAAAGGCATCAGAATAAGATAGCTAGAGCCTTCAACAAGAAGGTTCACCTCCACTCTTTCATGAAAGGTGACATAGTATTGGCCCTCCAGACACCACTGATCCCTAGCAGGAAACCACCCAAGTTGGAGCCCAAGTGGGAAGGACCTAACATAATTCACAGGGTTTACCCTAATGGAGCATACTCCCTGGTGAACATGGATGCTGAGCGTATAACTCCTCCCACAAATGCCATGTCCCTCAAGCAATAATTATCTTTAGCCACACTAGTTCTTCACGACCTTAAACTGTCAGTCCCACATGACCCTAAACTACGTGCTGGTCTGACATGACCCTAAACTGTTCAGTCCGGCATGACCTTAAACTGTTCAGTCCAACATGACTTTAAACTGTGCATCATCCCACAAGACGTTAAACTGCACCCTTAGAACTATGTATGGCTTGATTCTCATCTGAGTGGGATACGTAGGAACACTCAAAGGTTTTTTCTTGAGCCCAACCCCTAAACTGTAACACCCCGAGATTTTATGAAAAATATTCTTTTTAATTTCATTGATGTCTTTCGTTGTATGCTACACCAATATTATCTTTCTCTATACGCAACACCGTATTATCTTTTAGTATACGCAACCCTAACTTGGCTTTCATTACACGCAATCACGACCTTCCTCGATAGCGTGTGTAGTACGCAATATCGGGGTTCACAAAACAACGATATATTGTTATAATATTATTATAGACTAGCTGTTATGAATAGTATTAACTACATTTTGAATTTTATAACATTATTATTCATCTTACATATTTTATAGAACATGGTATGAGAACAAAATAAATATTTCGGGTAAAATAAGTATTTTTCAAAAAATGCAGTTTTGCCACCTTTTGATGGCGCACAAACTTTAAATCTAGTTTTTGACATGTTAATAAGTTAAATTTGAAAAAATAAAATTCTTCCTTGGATCCAGGATATAAAAATTTAATTTGGATAAAGTTTTGATATTTTTCTGATAACTTTCATATTTTAATGAATAGTAAAAGCATGCTGTATTTTAATTAAAAACAACTTTTTTAATCGCAATAATTTATATGGTTAGATTATCTTTTTACTTGGTTTTAAAGTTTAATTAGAATATATTTTTACCATTTAATCCAATTTTGGTCATTGGAATTAATTTCACTTTGAAATTGGATATAAACAAGTATCAATATTTTGATAGTTAATGTTTCTTAAAAACATGCTATTTGTATTGATAACAGGAATTAATTTTAAAATTAATTAATTACACTTCTATGTTTTGAATTTGGAAAAATAGAATTAAATTTTGAATCCGGAATATCAAATAATTCTTAAGCTGAATTTTTGGTATTTTTTTGAAAAACATCAATTTTTGATGAATAGTGAAACCACTTAGTGGTAGATAAAAAACTGAATTTTTCATTTAAATGAAATTTTTCCACTTCTGTGAATTGAATTTAGAAAATCCGAGAGGCACAGATAATATCAAGGACTAAAATGTGGTTCAATGAGATAAAAATATATTTTTTGGTGAATAGTAACTTTTTACTTTTATTTACCACGATTAAAAGTAAATAGGATAATTAAGGGTAAAAATGATATTATTATTAACCTAACACATGTCCTAATTCTATTAGAAAAGTTCAATTAGACCAAAAACAACCTTAGGAATAAGGTAAGACCATTTAGGCCCACTTGGATTAGATTAGGACATTTAATATTAATTTATTTAAAGAAGGGTTAAAATAGTTAAAATCAAAGTTTAATAAGTAAATCATTTTTAATATAGGTTTATACATAAGATAAATTCGACTATAAATATTCATTAGAAATATAAAACGATTTCCTACATAATGGTATTCTATTTATAATTTTTATATATTAAATAATTTAATTTATTTAAGACACAAAGATGATGCAGTAATTATCTTATGAATGAAATATTGACATAATTGATGTTATAAATACCCAAATAAATGTAATTTGATACTTTTTATGAATTAAACTAATTTTATAGGTTAATATGACATGTTAGTATTGATTAAATTAACTTTTTTTCTAACTAATCATTCTGTTAGAAGTTTTACAAAAAACAATTACCAAATAGTGTCAAAATTGACATACAATAGTTTTTAAAACAAATATTTATTATTAATTGTTATTTTATTCATAAAAATCTAAGTTTCAGTCAAATTACTAATATAAGGTTATATATATTAATAATAAACAACTTGGGGTTCGTTTGGCTTGTTATAGTAAGTTTATTAACCTTATAGTGTAAGAAAACAAGAAGACACGGTAAAAGTTAAATTATTTAACTTAAAGTTAAATCTAAATGATAAGGTTAAAATAGAAACCAAAACTTGTCTAAATTCTATTTTATGAGAGGCTTTCGACCCATCCCCACCTTATCTTCGAAATAAATCAATTATTAGCTATTAAAAACTGAATATGACTTTATAATAAATTAATATTTTTAGTTTTTCCAAAGGTGCCCCTCTCCTCCCTTATAAAAGGGCACATCCTCCCTCTCTTCCTCACACCACTTTGAGCCTTCAAGATCGGCCAAAACCTGCCAAATTCTCTTCTAGAATTCCCTATAAACATACTAGAGGTCCTGGTCTTCTTTAAAGACCAATTTTAGTGCCCTAAGAGGAGGTCTCAAAGAGGCGCTTCAAAGAAGAGGTAATGTCTGTCACCGATTCTTTCAACTTTATTTATTCTTCCCTTCTTCTTCTTTATTTGTTTAATTATGAAGTAATAAAATCATCATCACTCATATACTGATATTTTATTATACGAATGAAACAACCATATTTCACCATCTATCCATCCTACGGAAAACAAAATCACCGCGTGTGCATACGTACGGAATACCGTCTCCACGCCGTGGTGTAATCTATTTTCCACCACCACCTTACTTGGATGGGTATAATGGTTAAAGTAATGAATATATATGATTATTGTAAAGTGGTATTGATTCTGTAATATTATACATACACTTTAATACAATTTCACGATCATGGGAATGATATCATCGCTCATGCGTACGTACAGACTACCATCTCCACGACACGATGAGATTCACTCTCCATGTTAACCATTCAAGAATGATTATAAAGTATATATAATAAGTAATAATGAAATATATGAAATAATAATGCTACTGGATTTATGTATATATATATTTTTTTCATCTACTTAATTCCATTCAATTCAATAAGGAAACGAAAACAGTGTTCATGCGTACGTACGGCCTACCGTCTCCATGAACGGTGTATTTCATTCCATTTATCGATCTATTATATATATGTATATTCTGAATATATATTATATATAAATAATGTTTTAAATTTTTTATGTAAGTAATCATGATCTAAGTAATCATATGAATAATTACAAGTTAAAACACGAATGACAAATGAATCGATTTTACCCAAAACGCTACATTAACATTAATTTACAAAAGAACGGGTAATATAAAGTCATAAGTTAACCATATATGATATAATAACAATGAATATGACTCTGTAATAAGTCAATAACATTATTTAAATCATTATAAAGGAGGTTTGGATACGTACTAAGCATATCAGACCTAAGGTAAGGGATAACTTTTCCAATCTCGTTCTTATCCAAGATTGTTTATTCTTAAGTATTTATTGGGGTTATTGTTCCCATCCATGTCCATTTTTCCAAAAAATGGTTTCATGTATGTTTAAAGTCCTTTTTACCCATTTTTTACTTTTACTACATGGTATCTTTCTTTTACGAGGTACTTTTTGACTTTTCCGGAAAAATTACGAGAATAATATTTTTTTACTTATACGACATGAAAGGATTTTTACGGTTTTATAAAGCCTTATTTTCATGAAGCTTCCTCCAAAAGATTTCATGATTATTTTCAAAAAAATCATTTTCTTTTAAAATTGCATGACATTTTGGGAAAATAAAATGATTTTGAATAAGAAAGTATCTTTTCCTCAAGAATTCATTTCAAGTGTTTTATCAAAACCATTTTCCATCTAAGATGACATTATTTCATATGTGTATGTTTCATGTATAATGTCTCTATGATTTATATGGTTTCACTTTTCTTATTATTAAATGATATCCATTTCTTTTATATGGATTATGTGATGATGTTTATGAAACCCAGTTTATTTATTGGGTTTTTATGAATGATGTATGTTTATTTTGTGGCACAAGTAAGAATGATTTCATTATGAGATGGGTGTGACATATATCTCACTCAAATGAATTGGGTAAAGATTTATATTTCATGAGATAGACATGGATAGAATGGTAAGTTAATCTAGTTCAGTATTACAGGACTGGAACGAGGAGTGAACTCGATTCAGAAAAGAACTTTGTCCACTAAGATGGTCTTGGCAGCAATTCCTAGGCTACTATGGAAATCATTACATGTGCTTAATGGATTCCACAATTACATGTTTTATTCCCATGCTATTTTATCATGATTTATGTTCCATTATGATCTATGCCTTATATACTTCCATGTTTTATGTCGTTGCTCACGATTTTGATGTTTAAACATTATGTTCATGTTTTTAAGTTCAAATGTATATAGTATGTTTTATTTTATCCATAGTTAACCTTAATGAGAATTTGATCTCACCCTTTTTATGTTTTATTTCCCCCCAAGATTAAAAGAAAGGATTTAGGTAAGGAAAAAAAGTGGAAGATCTTTAGGGGAGATTTTGAAGATCTTTCACCACGATTAGAAGATTACGTTCGAAGTTTCCAAATACACTAAACTATTACGGTCCTTGTGTGTCTGTTTTTGTTATGTATTAAGTATTTCACAAAATTAATGTAATATCTATGTATGTCAAGCTTCGGGTCTCTACAATTGGTATCAGGGGAACGGTTTTGTTAACCTTTGGAAACTAGGATGCGAAAACTTTAGTGAGATCCCTAGAGATATTTCTAAGGTATGTCTAGGGATGTCCCTATGGTTAAATATACGTATAGGTTATAGTCCTAGAATTGAGCTAACGATATTAGAATTAAACCTAAGATGTTAGATATTGAAGGTACCCTCCCTTTATTATGTTGTTTTTCCTATCATGGTATTTTCCTCTCACACTATTATTTTTGGGTTTTAGACGATGGATGGAACCCCAAGGAACCGTGTTGATAAATGTAATGGACAATGAAATGATTGCCCTCCTGACAAGACCAATGTCATGGGAGATGGAGTGCACAATATTATTTCTATACTTACACAAGCTATGAATCATTCTGGATTTCAAAATGAGTAGAGAAAGGAGAAACATTCTGTTGAATTCTTCATGAGGCAATGTCCTCCTTCATTCAGTGGGTCCTCTGATCCCTTAGTGGCTGAACAGTGGATCAGTACTACTGAAAATATATTTTCAGTTCTATAATGTTCTGAGCATGATAAAGTCATCTTAGCAGTATATCGTTTGGAAGGTGATGCTGATAAATGGTGGAATCTTATCAAGAATACGAGGCAAAGAGATCAAATTGAGTCCGTGGAATGGGTCGAGTTCAAGAACTTGTTTTTTAGTAAGTAATTACCTCGTATTCTTCGAACAAAAATGGAAAAAGAGTTTCTTGAGCTTAAGTAGAAGGATGATGAATCTTTTGGTATATACGAAGTGAATTTTACAAGACTTGCAAGGTATGCATCTGGCTTTATCATCCAACCTGAAAGTAAAGTTGATCAATTTTCAGTGGCTTAAAACCAAGTCTTCGAAGGGAATTAGCTATAAGAAACTTCAGTAGCTATGAAGAAATTGCGCGTTGTGCTATCAAGGTAGAACAGGAAGTTGGTGTAACATATCCATCTCATGGTTTTGACAAGAAACGAAAGATGGAGTTCAAGGAGAAATCTCAGAACAATGGTGAAAAGAAGATGAATGTTTTTTTATGCTCAAAGTGTGTAAAAAAACATAGTGGAGATTGCCTAAAAGGTAATAGAAAATTTTTTATGTGTGGAAAAGAAGTTCATCGAGTAGTTTATTGTAGAAGTAATGGTAAAAAGGTTTCTAATGATGTGAATAGAGAAAATACTACAGAGAACTCTCCACCAACACTTCAATGCTTCAAGTGCAAGGAAATGGGGCATTATGCTAATAAATGCCCTAATCCATGGGTTAATGATGATCAACGTGAGCAACCTCTTAAGGTAAAGGATAAAGGGAAGTCTCATGCGATCACTATTTGTGATTTTGAGTATGAAAATGATGTTTTGTAGTGATTAAGTTTTTATGTAATGGGATTTCAAAATAGTATCATGGAATATCATTTATGGTATTGTTGAATTTTGGAATATCTATGTATTGGTTTTCAATAATTATATGGTACTGGTAACCATGAAAAGGTGATTGAAATATTTTTAGAAAGTAGATGAAATGTGCATTATGAAGGGATAAGGAGAAAATAATATAATAGTAATCATGAGCTCATGACTGATACCAGGACTAAGTGATATTATGGTTTGAGTATATGGAATTTTTGGGATTTTGGTATCTGGAAAGTGTTAAAATTGAACAACATTCATGTTTTCACTAAGGTTAAATGGGTATTAATTCTTCAAGAGAATACATGATTAAGTTATTAACATGTTTGTAATTTGACCAACAAGATATATCTTATTATATATCGGGGATAAATGATGGTATTCACGTGATTTTTATGTGACATTTCAAGTAATCATTTTCTTTATACTATGATCTTGGATCGAAGTATTTTAGATAAGCGTAAAGATTGGAATGGATTATGTTGGACATAAGTTAGTATTGTTTAAGTATAGAACTTTTTTTCGATATTATTGATGGGATGTTATAGTAATGTAGTTTTACAAAAAGGAAAACCTGTAGGACAGATGACAACCCATCGCATCGGACAAGGCTGTGGGAATCAAACCCACAAACGAAGTGCGACAGGACTTTATCGCCTACCACTGGCCTACAGGAAGTCCCTGGTTAGTAAAAACTAGTTTTATTTTATTAAGCGGTATTATATATGATGTATAAGTTCATTTTTGGAATCATATATGATTGACCACATCGTAGATGGACTTATGTATATTTGATAACTTTTGATAACCTTTTGTTTGAAACAGATGGAATGACCCATCATTCTATCGCATGATCTGCTAACTCTTCACGAATAACAAATTCAACTTCATTTCTTTAAGAGATGAAGTGTAAATTGTTCAAATCACAAACAACAGTGAGATTGTACCAAAATCAAGCAAGTATTTCTTCTAATTCAAAATTTTCAACTTTAAGGAAATGATATTGAAAACAAAAAATGTTGTCCTAGTGCTCTTATATCCGATGAATCAGATAGTACCTTAGATCATAACAAATCTATGGCTTTGTGATTGTTGTATTTTTTATAGCCATGTTCTCTACCACTCTCCATCAGAACTTGATGGTTAGATTTTTCTTCCATATCCATATTTTCACCTATGTACTCCTATATGGAAACCCAGTGATGAGTTACTTTGGGAAACTGTTACGTTTCATACATTAGTTTTTAAATATTGCTTTTGGTATTCCTTTTTACGATGTGGGTTTCTATTAAAGAAACTTTCGAGTAGTAAACCATTTATAACTCCGACGAATTTCGAGGGCAAAATTCATTTTAAGGGGGGAAGAATGTAACACCCCGAGATTTTATGAAAAATATTCTTTTTAATTTCATTGATGTCTTCTATTGTATGATACACCATGATTATCTTGCACTATACGCAACACCGTATTAGCTTGTAGTATACACAACCCTAACTTGGCTTTCATTACACGCAATCGCAACCTTCCTCGATAGCGTGTGTAGTACGCAATACCGGGTTTCACAAAACAACGATATATTGTTATAATATTATTATGGACTAACTGTTATGAATAGTATTAACTACATTTTGAATTTTATAACATTATTATTCATCTTACATATTTTCTAGAACATGGTATGAGAACAACATAAATTTTTCAGGTAAAATAAGTATTTTTCAAAAAATGGAGTTTTGCCGCCTTTTGAAGGCGCACCCACTTTAAATCTAGTTTTTGACATGTTTATAAGTTAAATTTGACAAAATAAAATTCTTCCTTGGATTCAAGATATAAAAATTTAATTTGGATAAATTTTTTATATTTTTCTGATAACTTTCATATTTTAATGAATAGTAAAAACACGCTATATTTTAATTAAAAACAACTTTTTTCATCGCTATAATTTATATGGTTAGATTATCTTTTTAATTGATTTTAAAGTGTAATTAGAATAAATTTTTACCATTTAATCCAACTTTTGTCATTGGAATTAATTTCACTTTGAAATTGGATATAAACAAATATCAATCTTTTGATAGTTATTGTTTCTTAAAAACACACTATTTGTTTTGATAACGAGAATTAATTTTAAAATTAATTAATTCCACTTCTATGATTTTCATTAGGAAAAATAGACATCAATTTTGAATTCGGAATATCAAATAATGCTTAGGTTGAATTTTTGGTATTTTTCTGAAAAACATCAATTTTCGATGAATAGTGAAACCACTTAGTGGTAGATAAAAATCTGACTTTTTCATTTAAATGAAATTTTACCACTTCTGTGAATTGAATTTCGAAAATCCGAGAGACACGGTTAATATCAAGGACTAAAATGTTGTTCAATGAGATGAAAATACTTTTTGGTAAATAGTAACTTTTTACTTTTATTTACCACTGTTAAAAGTAAATAGGATAATTAAGGGTAAAAATGATATTATTATTACCCTAACACATGTCCTAATTCTATTGGATATGTTTAATTCGACCAAAAACAACCTTAGGAATAAAATATGACCATTTAGACCCACTTGGATTAGATTAGGACATTTAATATTAATTTATTTAAAGAAGGGTTAAAATAGTTAAAATAAAAGTTTAATAAGTAAATAATTTTTAATATAGGGTTATACATAAGATAAATTCAACTATAAATATTAATTAAAAAGATAAAAGTATTTCCTACATAATGGAATTTTATTTATAATTTTTAAACATTAAATGATTTAATTTATTTATGACACAAATATGATGCAGTAATTATCTTATTAATGAAATATTGACTTAATTGATGTTATAAATACCCAAATAAATATAATTTGAGACTTTTTATGAATTACAATAATTTTCTAGTTTAATATGGCATGTTAATATTGATTTAATTAACTTTTTGTGAACTAATCATTCTGTTATGAGTTTCACAAAAATCAATTACCAAATAGTGTCAAAATTGACATAAAATAGTTTTTAAAACAAATATTATATTATTAATTGTTATTTTATTTTTAAAAAATCTAAGGTTCGTCCAAATGACTTATATAAGGTTATATATATTAATAAAAAACAACGTGGGGTTCATTTGTCTTGTTATAGTAAGTTTGTTAACTTTATAGTGTAAGAAAACAAGAAGACACGGTATAAGTTAAATTATTTAACTTAAAGTTAAATCTAAATTATAAGGTTAAAATAGAAACCTAAACTTGTATAAATTCTATTGGATGAGATTATTTCGACCCATCCACACCTTAGATCCGAAATAAATCAATTTGTAGGTATTAAAAACTGAATATGACTTTATAATAAATTAATAGTTTTAGTTTTTCCAAAGGTGCCCCTCTCCTCCCTTATAAAAGGGCACCTCCTCCCTCTCTTCCTCACACCACTTTGAGCCTTAAATCTCGGCCAAACCCTACCAAATTCTTTTCTACACTTCCCTAGAAACATCCTAGAGGTCCGGGTCTTCTTCAAAGACCAATTTTAGTGTCCTAAGAGGAGGTCTCAAAGAGGCGCTTCAAAGAAGAGGTAATGTCCGTTACCGATTCTTTCAACTTTATTTATTATTCCACTTCTTCTTCTTTAGTTGTTTCATTATTAAGTAATAACATAAGCATCACTAATATACTGATATGTTATTATAAGTATGAAACAACCTTATTTCACCATCTATCCATCCTCCAGAAAATGAAATCACCGCGCGTGCGTACGTACGGAATACCGTCTCCACGCCGTGGTGTAATCTATTTTCCACCACCACCTTACTTGGATGGGTATAATGGTGAAAGTAATGAATATATATGATTATTGTAAATTTATATTTATTATTTAATATTATACATACACTTTAATACAATTCCATGAAAATGGGAATGATATCATCGCTCGTGCGTACGTACGGACTACCGTCTCCACGACGCGATGAGATTCACTCTCCATGTTAACTATTAAAGAATGATTATAAAGTATATATAATAAGTAATCATGAAATATATGAAATAATAATGCTACTTTATTTATGTATATATATATTTATGTCATCTACTTAATTCCATTCAATTCAATAAGGAAACGAAAACAGCGTTCATGCGTACGTACAACCTACCGTCTCCATGAACGGTGTATTTCTTTGAATTTATCGATCTATTATATTCTGAATTTATATTATATATAAATCATGTTTTACATTCTGGATGTAAGTAATCATGATCTAAGTAATCATATGAATAATTAAATGTTAAAACACGAACGACAAATGAAACGATTTTACCCAAAACGCTACATTAACATGAATTTACAAAATAACGGGTAATATAAAGTCATAAGTGAACCATATATGATATAATAACAATGAATATGATTCTTTAATAATTCAATGACATTATTTAAATCATTATACAGGAGGTTTGGATACGTATGAAGCATATCAGACCTAAGGTAAGAGATAACTTTTCCAATCTCATTCTTATCCGAGATTGTTTATTCGTAAGTATTTACTGGGGTTATTGTTCTCATCCATGTCCATGTTTCCTAAAAATGGTTTCATGTATTTTTAAAGTCCTTTTTACCCATTTTTGACTTTTACTACATGGTATCTTTCTTTTACGAGGTACTTTTTGACTTTTCCGGCAAAATTACAAGAAGAATGTTTTTTTACTTATACGGCATGAAAGGATTTTTACAGTTTTATAAAGCCTCATTTTCATGAAGCTTACTCCAAAAGATTTCATGACTATTTTCAACAAAATCCTTTTCTTTTAAAATTTCATGAAATTTTTTGAAAAGAAAATTATTTTGAATAAGAAAGGATATTTTCCTCAAGAATTCATTTCATGTGTTTTATCAAAACCATTTTCCATATAATATGACATTATTTCATATATGTATGTTTCATGTATAATGTAATATGATTTACATGGTTTCACTTTTCTTATTATGAAATGATATCCATTTATTTTATATGGATTATGTGATGATGGGATGATGTTTATGAAACCCATTTTATTTATTGGGTTTTTATGAATGATGTATGTTTATTTTGTGGCACAAGTAAGAATGATTTCATTATGAGATGAGTGGGACCTATATCTCTCTCCAATGAATTGGGTAACGATTTATATCTCATGAGATAGACATGGCTAGAAAGGTAAGTTAATCCAGTTCAGTATTATAGGACTGGAACGAGGAGTGAACTTGATTCAGAAAGGGACTTTGTCCAAAAAGATGGTCTGGTAAGCAATGTATTGGATACTATGGAAATAATTACATGTGCTTAATGGATACCACAATTACATGTTTTATTACCATGCTATTTTATCATGATTTATGTTCCATTGTGATCTATGCCTTATGTACTTCGATGTTTTATGTCGTTGCTCAAGATTTTGATGTTTAAACATTATGTTCATGTTTTCAAGTTCAAATGTATATGGTATGTTTTATTTTATCCATGCTTTACCTTACTGAGCATTTGAGCTCACCCTTTTTATGTTTTATTTTCCCCTAGTATTAATAGAAATGTTTTAAGTAAGGAAACAAAAAGTGGAAGATCTTCATAGGAGATGTTGAAGATCTTTCACCACGATTAGAAGATTACATCCCATGTTTCCAAAGACACTAAACTATTACGGTCCTTGTGTGTATGTTTTTGTTATTTATTTTGTATTCCGCAAAATTAATGTAATATTTATTTACGTCAAGATTTGGGTCTCTACATAAACTCTTCTCTTTGACTATACCCCTTTGGTATAGTTCTCTCAGAGGATCCTTGTGTGATATGGTGTAGGCTTCCTCAGCCCCACTCATACCAGGTTTATAATGGTTGCACCATGTTCCCACTCCCCATTCTTCTATCCTCCCACATTCTCACTGCATAAAGTTAAACTGTATGGCCTTCACGAACTATGTATGGCTTGATTCCCATCCTCATGGGATACATAGGAACGCCCAGAAACTTCATCAGTTGGCCCAACCCAAACACAAAATCTTCCCCTTGGGTCAAGACATATGGTGGGGGGCAGAATTTTTCCACAATTCACGTCGAGCTAATATCGATCCGACCATACATCCCACTCCCTGTAGACATTCTACTCTTTCATAGATTGGTACAACTATGCTTTACCCACTACTTTGATTGGGAATCCATCATCTTTCCCATCTAGAAGGGCCCCCAAATGGTATGGATTCTAGGCCTAAGGGCTCTCTTAGCACTTCAGGCCAACGCCCTCACAGATGTTGAGCAACAAGCCGATACAAGTCCTGCGTTAGGAATATGGTCAGTAGTCGATGCTCATTTATTGTTCCCATTTTAGGTCACTATAGGAACATTGTGTTTCGAACATGGTCAAAAGTCATCCCACATCGTTGGAACCACCCCAAGATGTCCCAAACATTGAGTGTAGTGGTTCATTTTGCCCCATTGTATCCCCAAGCAATGAAATCCCTTTGGGAAAAGCTAGATTTTTGACCCCCATATGATGGGGAGAGCCGAGACCGGCTCCTTGTTTCCCACACCGAGCACTAGTCACGTGGGATTAAGAGTTGTGATGAGGCGGTAACCGTAAAAGAGTATGTATGACCTTCCCATTTGAGGCCTAGCCTCAGGCCCCTTGGTCTTTTTCTCCCCCCGGTCCAAGTTCCTATTTAGGGTTGTACGGTGTGGTATGGGAGTATTTCCTCATTCACGTCGGGTTGCTCGCCATGCCGTACACATCCCCGGATGAGATACCTTATCCACTTCTCGTCCTCACTGCAAGATATTAAATTGAAAACTGGTTGGGCCTTTCCAAACGAGGCCCATCCTAAGGCCCCTTGGCCTTATCGGGCACCGACCCAAGTTCTTACCCGAACTGTACGATGTGGTATGGGATTATGTCCTCATTCACATCGGGTTACTCGTCGTTCCATACACATCCCTTGTGTGGGGCATCTTACTCCCCGATTTGTCCTCACTGCAAGATGTTAAACTGAAAACTGGTCAGGCCTTTCCGACCGAGGCCCAGCCTCAGGCCCCTTGGCCTTCTCGGGCCCCAACCCAAGTTCTTACCCAGAGTGTACGGTGTGGTATGAGATTATGTCCTCATTCACATCGGGTTATTCAACATGTCATAAACCTCCCTTGTTTCGGGTATCTAACTCCTCTCTTAATCATCACTATAAGACGTTAAACTGAAAACTGGTCGGGCCTTCCCATCCGAGGCCCAGCCTCATGCCCCTTGGTCTTTTCGGGCCCTCGACCCAAGTTCTTATTTAGGGTTGTGTCGTTTGGTATGTGATTATGTCCTCATTCACGTCAGGTTACTTGCCATGCCATACACCCCCCTCATTAGGGTATCCTACCCCTATGTGTGGTTCTAGAACTACGTATGGCTTGATTCCCATCCTCATGGGATACGTAGGACCGCCCGACCATCTCATCTTCGGGTCCTACCCCATCTTGGCCCCTTGGATCGCATTCCCCCAGAGAAGAGTATATGGTGTGGTATGTGATTATGCTCTCACTCACGTTGGGTGTTGTAACAACCATTCCATTTACTTACTCCTCCTGAGAGTTTTCCATCCTCTTGTGTTATCCTCATCTTTTCAAATCGGCCGCTCTCACGATGATCCCATCGGTCCTCTTCAAAGATTAACCAATGTTCTTAAGGGTACTATGGTTTAATACCTGGAATGTTGGACTCTACTCAGACATTCTTTCATCCGTTTTTCGAGCTTCATGTCCTCCCTCATTAGGGATTCCACCACCTTTCACACCCAAAGGGACCCCCGAATGGCATGGATTCTAGGCCTAAGGGATCTCTTACTATGATGGGCCAATGTCCTCCAGGGTTTCAGGAAATAAATCGATACAAGTCCCATATTGAGAATATGGTCAGTGGCTGATGCACATTTGTTTGTCCCCATTTCATGTTAAAGTGATATGGATGCTGTGTTTCGAACACAATCATCAGTCATCCTCTATCATCATGCCAACCTCATTAAGCCCAAAATGTAGGTTACATGATACACATCCTTCTCCATCTCATCATGTCCATGTAGAACTTTGAAACATTTGGTACTATTCCTTAGTGCACATCCACACATTAGGAGGAAAAAAGCCACAATGAGGCAGTCATTCGGGGCTCCACTGATTTCCCCTTTACATGTATCTCATGTATAGCAAATAACTTATTCTCCCTTGTTTTCTACACCGAGTTCAACTCACGTAGTCTTGGGGATTTGGTAAAGGTCCGTCTTTACTTGGGATAGTTCTACTTCTCTGTGGTCTGATTTCTAAGACCTTAAACAAAGATCTTTTTGTATTGCCCCTTCTCAGAACTACGTAAAGCTTGATTCCCATCCTCATGGGATATGTAGGACTACCCGAACATCTAGACTTCGGGTCCAGTTCCATCTCTCATAGAACACCCTTTCACCTCGGCCCCTTGGCCCACCCTTTCCCAAGGAGTGGAGTATACAGTGTGGTATGGGACTATGTCCTCATTCATGTCGGGCTTGTAACAACCATGCCACGTACCTCTACCTCCTGGGAGTTCTCTATCCCTATATGTTATACTCATCCCTTCAAATTGGTTACTGTCAAGTTGAGTAACCTCCTTGACCCTTGTCGGAAATGCACCAATATGATTATGATTACCATGGTTCAGCATTTGGAGTGTTGGAGTTTGTGTGGACATGCTTTCGCCCATTTTGCAGGCTTCGTGTTCCCCTTAATTTAGTCTTCCATAATATTCCACACCTGAAGGGACCCCCGAATGGCATGGATTCTAGGACCAAGGGATCTCCTACCATCACGGGCCAACATCCTCGAGGGTTTCAGACAAAAAATCGATACAAGTCCCTCATTGTGAATATGGTCAGCGACCAATGCTCATTTTTTAGTCTTCATTACAGGCTAACACGATATTGTTGCTGTGTTTTGAACACGGTCAACAGTCATCCTCTATCGTCATGCCAACCCCTTTAAACCTTGAATGTTGGTTACATGATTTACATCATTTTCCACCCCATCATGTCCAAGTGGAACTTTAACACTTATGACACTATCCCTCCGCGCGTATTTGCACGTTAGGAGGAAAAAGACAAGGTGAAGGCAGAGTTTGAGGTTCCACACCGACTTCCCTTCTCCTTGGTCCAATCTCTAAGACCATAAACTAAGATCTCTTTTAGAACTACGTGTGGATTGATTCCCATCCTTACGGGATACGTAGGAACACCCAGACATCTCGTTTCAGGTCCAGCTCAATTAGGAGCTAGTTTATTCTGCCTCTTACCCTCCTGCCTCTATTTTGGCCCCTTGGCCTGAGGTTTCTTTCACGGAATCATGTACAGTGTGGTATGGAATTATGTCATCATTCACATCGAGTATGTTTTATTGCACTATGAACATTCCCCCGTTTTCCTCTTCTCTACTTTGTCTCTGCCACATGACGTTAAAATGAACGCCTGGTCCCATCACATGACCCTAAACTGTGACATTATCGTCCTAGCCGCACGACGGAAAATGGAACTGCATTGTGATGTCCTCAATCAAGGGGACACCATGTTTGGTATCAGTCACACACCATACCATTTTTCAATCCCTACACATGACTTGATTCTTGTGATGACATCGGGACTTGCTATCCTAGGCTTGTCTCTTCAAACAAAAAAAGATTCACCATAAAGGAGAAACAAGATACATCAAATACCGCTTCTTTTGGTGCAAGGGCCACACCCACATGACCCTTTTATCCTTGGAACTGGTACCCTATTGTTCCATCCCCTATAACTATGTACAGCTTGATCCCCATCCTCATGGGGTAGGTAGAAACGTCTGTTCACCTTGCCTTGGGCCCAGCTTAACACTCGTTTCTGGTCCCTTGAACTAAAACCTTCCCAGGTAACACGTGCTGGCCGGAACCCTAGGTTCCCATTCACGTCGGGTTTTATAATTTCCCAACCATGTGTCACCCACATTTCCTACCATCCATGGTTTGAGCTCTATGAACATAGGCTAAGACCACTCTGCGTCCTTTTCGCAAGATGTTAAACTGCACGACATCTTCCATAACTACGTATAGCTTGATTCCCATCCTTATGGGATACATAGAGACACCTAGGCATTTCGCCTTAGGTGTAGCCCCAGGAATCATATATTCTATTCCTCCTCATTTTTGGCCCCCTGGCATGACCCCTTCTGGGGAACCTTGTAACTGCATCTTTGCCCTGGCCAAGTCCAGGATGCCCCGCGATAACACTGGTAAGTATTATTTTCTTCGTCAGTGAGGTCCTGTTTCGAATTATTCTTGATCCCTGATCCGACCAATGCACCCACCCAATGTGTTTCCACCATGGTGGCATAGTTTCAAGAGTGTTGGATTCCATTCAAACAACCCATAACCCCACCATGCGTGCTTTGTGTGCCCCTTATTTGGACCCTCTTCCCTTTTCATGTCGGAAGGAACCACCTAACAGTATGGATGCTCGGCCCATGTCCCACCTATTGTCCCGGGCCAACATTCCGGAAGACCAATGGATGACATTTTGAGTCAGGTCGCATGTTTCAAACATGGTCAACGATCGACCCTCATTTTCTATCCCCACTCATGGACAATACAATAAGGATACTGTGTTTCGAATGCGGTCAACAGTTATCCTTCATTGTCATGCCACCCCCACAACATTCCAAATCCTGGGTATCGTGATTCACAACTCCCATTCCCATATTTTCGGATTGAATTCAGCGCCCCTGTCAATACCCCTTTCGTGCACAGGAGCACACTGGGAAAGTGGTAATTTGGATGTTCTGAGAGCTTCATTCTCCAGTCAGGCCTCTCCCATTTCCTCCCGTAAATCTGGGCCGGTTTTTCAAACCCCGGATGAACGAATCTTGGTTTGCACTCTTATATTTGGATGGAGGTGATAATGTGGTCATACATTGTTTCACACATCAGGATCGACCCACATGAGCTTAGGGAATGATTGCTAAACACTCTGCGAACTTCACGAGGATGCAACAAACCTATGTAAACAACGAAACGCATGCATTCTATGCCATCAAAAAATCAAAGCTTGAATGTACATTTAAGGGTTTTTAATCATTACAGTACCTGGGGGTCGACTCCCCCCTGTACGGGTTAACCTCCTCAAAAGAGCATAGCAACTCCGCCACCCTCTGACTGGTGGCATCCAGGAGTTACTTCCGCTTGTTCAGCTTTTGCTCCTCCTCAGCAGCGAGGAGGCACAATTCGTTTGCCGCAATCTGGGCCTGCTCCACGTTGGTCCGGATGGAGGTCATCTCCTCTGAGGCTCTCTTAAGGCCCTATTTGGATTCTTCTTGCTGGGACTTCAATCGTAATATTATCTCAGATTGCGAGTTGAGGGAGTTCGAGTGCTCGTCCGCTCGATTCTACAGCTGTTGGACCTCATCTTCAGCCTCCTGGAGCCTCTTGATGTTTGCCGGATTCCTCCACTGCCATCCCACACTGAGGCCACAATCATACTCCCGAATACTTTCCACCATAAGATCTCAGATGAGCATGTGATGACGTTGGGAATCCACTCCCCCAGCACACAGTTTGTGCAGAAGCGAGCGATGTCTGTCCATCTCATCCAACCATAGTTCTTGGGGGTGTCATTGATGAAGCACGTGATCATCTTTCACGATCGATGGTGAACTATATTGCTATCCTCTTCATCGGAGGTCGTCTCTTCCCTGTCGTCACTATTGGATAGATCATACGTGGGGAACGCCCCTAAGAACTCTTTAGCAGGGTCCATGTCTGGTGTTTGATTGGGCATGGAGGGATTGGGGCTATCCGATAGGTCCTCATCGTCAGACCCCGCCTCAATGATCTCGAGTGCATCCCCACTGACGGTCCCACTGGTGATCGGGAGCGCCAAAATTAGGTCAGTTTGGACCTCCACCTCCACGACCACTGGCATTCCCCTGGGAAGCACGCCGCCAGAAGCCCCAACCAACCTCTCCAAGGTGACCCATGCCATTTTGAGAACTGTACAAGCTGAAAAAAGGGGCATGGACATCAGTAAACATGGTTAGGGGAAGACAGTCATGAAATCGGTAGAGGGGACTTATAGAGATCAAATCCCTGGTCTCACTCTTGGGTTGATGTTGTCGGGACCCCAAAGTGTGGCTCCCCGTATATGGTCAAAAGGTATGAAATCGCTGAAGGGGTCACCTCACGTGTCCTTGCCCCCTGGATGCAGCAATAGATGTGGCGGCAGGCGTGGATCCCGAAGGTCCTGCATCTGCATCCACTGATGGATGATAACGAGTTATCTATATAAGACCCTCCTGCATGGTTTAGATGTAAAAAAGGAGTCAGGAATGACCTCAAAGCAAGTCTATAAGAAGGTGTTTTTTTATTTTTACCTCAAGGGACTATGTGAACTCTTTAATATCAGAGTCTTGACCTCCAACTTCACCCTCCTCCAACAGGCTCCCTCTCCCAGCCTCGTCTCTCCAGGAGGACTCTTCCGATTCTTCCAAGAGAGGGAAGCATTCTCTCAAATCAGTGGCCGACAACTGCGGGGTAGTAGTACGATTGAGAAACACATTGACTTGATCTGTCATTGGATGAGGGGAACCCCAGGAATGCACAATGTCTTCCATATTTACCAAGTATCGCTCTGCCTCCACCTGGGGAACTGTAAAGCTGAACCAGATAGGGCCTATCCCCGATAAATCCATCCCGAGATGGTTCAGGTGCTGCCACAACTCGGCAGGGCCGAGGAATTTCCTGTCGACTTCCCAGTTGTCCCAGGCCTCTGGGAAGACAACATCCTCCGGCTTGTCGATATGGCGTAGCCGCTTCCCCGGAGCCTGGGTAGGTATCCTGCAGAATCCTCTCAGTGGCCTCCCCTCTGGATGGCTCTATTCTGCTGGAACCGCCGGGTCCGCTACCGCTACAGGATCTATGGCTGCTTCCTCACCCTGAACTGGTGTGAGCCTCGCAACCACGACAACCCTGCCACTATAGGATTCCCTTGTTGCCTTCTGGCCCCAACCCCGAGGTCGGGAAAGCTCACCATCACCGACCCGAATGGTTGGTTGCTTCAGCATCTCCCTTGTATAAGCTGCCTCCCAGATCTGGACATATTCTTTTACCAGCTCGAGGATGGCTGTTAGAGGAGGCAACTCATTCTGCATTTTCCCATCTTCTCATGTGAACTTGAGCCACATCTTCCTCATCACGCATGGGTGTTCCTTTATAGTGCACCTCCAAATAGACCTGTGGGGTCAATCTCTACATACACCTAAATTTCCTTGAAAACTGGTTTGGGGTATACAGCTCGTAGAGGGGATCACGGTCCACCCTCGCCACCAGGACTCCACCTCAAAAGGCTAGGAGATGGGCCTGATGATCTTCCTTCCCCCGGCTGTCATCAGTAAATACCCTCGTCACCAACGAAAAGAGGTGGAAATTGAATTCCTCCACCCTCCACAGCCGGTCCAGAACTGACGGTGCAGTCAACTTGGATGGAAAGCTCCTGACAACGTTCAAGATTGATGGGAAAAAAGTTCAATCCCGGAGGAGAGATAGGGTTCATGTATTCGTAAAACCCCCTGATATGTGCTGATATCCACCCATAAAGGAGGTGGAATGGCCCACATACCCTCTGTGGCCATTTTTCCTCGCTGATATTACACAACACCTTTTACAGCTTGGTGATAATCAAGATTCCTAGGTTGACCCGCCCTCATGTCACCAATGTGGATTCCATGATGAATGTGCTTGGGCGTACCCCCATGCTGATATCCCTCACTGGTGGAATCCAACCACAGATTAGAGCCGTGATGAACACCGCCAGCCTAACTATTGGTTTTTTCTTGGCGCTGATGTTGAATCCCCATATCTTCCACTAGATATCCTCAAAAAGCCACCAGTACGAGTTTTCCTTGCCCCATTGATCCCACTTTGGACAAGACTGAGGCCTTGCCGAAAACTGCCGGTTTTCCGGGAACGTCAGGAATTTCTTGAACCACCGCCTAAAGTGGACATCCCTTACTACCTCCTTGTCCTCCCTGGGAACAAGCTCTATCAGTGCCATCTCTAGCCAAGTAATTTTATCTGGATACCCCCACACACTCATGATGGGGAAAAATTCTCCGTACATCGCCCCCAGAATCAGGACCCCTTGAGATCTTGTGGACATCCCACAAGCTGATACCGACCTCCCCAAGGTGTAAGTGGAAGGTATTGGTCCTCGATGAGCATATGCTCAACAACTCTGACATCAACTGTTTTGGTTGATATATGTTGAATTGAGAGGACCAGGTCGCCTCATACAAATCCACTCTCCTCAGCTCAGCCCTAAACTCTTCACACGAGGCACCTACCCAATAGGCCCATGCCCAATCGTCTGTGAAGTTGACGCCCTGGCGCAGGTCCCATTCCTCGGACCACCCCATCCTCAGGTTCCTTAAATCTGCCTTTAGTATCATGTGGTATATAGGAGGAGACATCTCTGGTTGCAACGCCTTTCCATCGATGTTATTCAGGTGGTTGTATAAGCAATCATCATTGATGGGTGTGAAATCCTCCCGGGCATGGACATCAGCCACCCTGAACCATTGGTGCTAGCACGACATGCTCCTGAACCAGTAATTTGGTTCATCCCGACTTCCTTCTAGAATGAAGACATCATCCCTCAACCCGAAGCCATACAAAGGAAACATCTTACACAATGGGTAGTTCTTCTAGCTCTATGATAAAAGATCCACCAATGAACTATGGTTCGAGTGGATCTGTACCAAATCTTCTAATCCCAGACTATTCACCATCTCATCTCTTCAGGCAGCATCTGCAAGAACCCCCTTGGCAGCTTCTGGGTGAGCCATTCAGTTTTATAACTTGTACGATTTTTGGGTTGGTTCGCGAAGCTCATTCACGGAGAGCATTCGCGAAGCCGGTTCGTGGATAGAGTTCACAAATCCCATTCACGGAGTCCTGCCCATGCCTTCAAGTGTGAGATCACGAAGATCTATAATGGAGTCAAAAACTCACTATGCACTGTGATGCGAAGATCCGATTCGCGGAGAGCAGTCGCGGAGTATGCGGAGGTTCGAGAATCAAGAGCGTTAAAGTCCAAAATCACAGAGACAAGAAGAGAAAAAAAAGTGTTCAGGTCCCCTATTTATAGGCATGGGACCATCAGAGCTTTGCGGAGCATCCTTGACAAAGCCTGCTTCACGGCGTGTCCATCCAGAGCTTTTCTTTCCCGCTTGGTGATCCCTCTTCGCGAGGTAGCTTCACAGACGACCGAGGATTTTGGAGATTGACCCTCAAACTTCTACCCTTGACATATCCATGGCCCAAAGTCTATGGGGGGGGGGCATTTGATGATGCAAAAATGTGGGGAGGAGAAGAAGACATCGAACTAATGGCTGCCTCGTGAATCCCATTCACGGAGAACCAGCCGCACCGCGCCACCGTGAAGCATGGAGGCGGTAAAGCTCCATGACTTCCCTTAATGTTCGCGACCCGCCACAAAGCAAGGAGGCGGAAAAACTCCACGACTTCCCTTGATGTTTGCGACCCGCCGCAAAGTAAGGAGGTGGTAATGCTCCACGACTGCCCTTGACATTCATGACTCGCCACGAAGCAAGGAGGCGGTAACACTCTGCGACCACATTTGACGTTCGTGACGCACCGCAGAGCAAACAAATTCCTCTTCACGCCGAGCAAGATCTGCTTCACGGCACCACTGGCCTATAAATACCGGAATCCCCCCAAGTTTAGGGGATATAAAATTCGATCTTTTGACTTCCTATCTCCCGAATCGTGAAGCACCCTTCTGCTCTGCGAACCATGAGCTTTGCGAGGTACTTTCTCTCTACGAAGTGCCTCCCCTATGTGTCGTTTTGATCCCCTCTTCCAATAGGGATGCATTTCGTGGATCCTAAGGGCCTCCACCAAGAAAGGGGATCCCCAAGGGGACACTGGTCCTCGTGGAGCATTTATTTTTCCTGAAACACCCTTCATGTACACATGATCCACATGCTAAGGAAGGGTTACTGTACTTCGCGAAGCACATTGCTTCATGACACCTTCCTTCGCGAGGCACCTTTTCTCCGTGAGTAAGTGCTCCATGAATGCCTTTCCACTTCATGAAGCACCTCCCATATACACCTCTTCCATATGCTTAGGCTGAGGCACCCCATTTCGTGAAGCACACCCCTTCGCAAGTGCCCTCCGCCACGCGGAGCAATAGAGATTCACAAGGCCCCTGCCTATGAACCCCTCTGATTTGCAATTCCTTTTCCCGTGTGGCGCTCCAGGTTTTCATGATGTGATTTCAAAGTCCCTTGGATGATACTACCTGTTGCGTTGCTTTTCCTCATTCTTCTCTGCGTAGGAACGCTAATGGCTATTTCTTCTTCGCATATCCACGCTAACGTGGACCCCTCAAAGGTTCAATCCGTGACACCCCATCACCATAGCTTTGCTTGTCCCCTCTCTACACTAAGGAGTAGAGGGAACCAGTTATGTAAGTCCTAGGGGTGCAGAGAAAACCCACTTCATCCGAGCTATAGGACATTAAACAGCCAAGCACCCTCGTCCATAGCACATGATGTTAAACTGTGACCTCACCCTATGCCTCTCACACGGGGTGCCCCCATATTGGACATTTTCCATGCCCACTGGTCTCCACGAGGATGAGATCTCCCCTCACAAGGGTGGATATTCTTCTTATCGAAGTGTCATTTGTGTGAGAGGAAAGGGAAACAATCTTGGTGTAAGTCCCTAGATTTTCTGGCCAGAGGCAACATCCCTGCTCATCCTTTCTTCTTCAGTCCCCCGGACCAGGGGGGAATGGTCACTAAACCCCTCCTTTATTTAGTACCAAACCCCTCTCCCGCTAGGCTTTGTCTCCACTGGGCCTCCTTCCTGGAGTAAGTCCCAACCTCTTCATCCTGCTAACCACACATAAGCCCCCCTATTTCCTCTTTGGGCCACTATCACACTTAAGCCCCACTCCACTTCTCACGGACGCACCTTTCGCAACGTGATCGTCAGGTATCTACTATCTCTTGTTTATCACACCGAGCATGAATCACATGGGCTCAGAGTGAGAACTGACCATGACATATTCCTTGGGCCACCTCAGAGCGTAAGATTCAAATGCCCCACCTGAACTATGTGGTCTTTGATCCTTGCCAAGGAAGGGTACATAGGAAGCCTCCTGAGGTTCAAGCCCAACACCCAGTCATTCCGACCATCTTCACGTCAGTTCACCAACACCTCAGGATGCCTAGAGTGTAAGACCCACACCAAACATCCGAACTACGAGGATTTTGATCTTTTCCAAGGAAAGGTACGTATGAAGCCTCCATGAGGTCCAATCCCACGACCCATCGGACCCCAGGTCCACCTTCACGTCGGATCCCAACCATCCGAACTACGAGGTCTTTGAACCTTTCTAAGGCAGAGTACGTAGGAAGCTTCCACAAGGTTCAATACCACTATCCTTTGGACCCCAGGTCCTCCTCCATGCCAGTTCTCTGACACCACCTGAACTATGAGGTCTTTTATCCTTGCCAAGGCAGGGTACATAGGAAGCCTCCCTGAGGTTCAAGCCCAACACCCGGTCGTTCCGACCATCTTCACGTTGGTTCACCAACACCTTGGATATCCTAGAGTGTAATCCCCACATCAACCATCTAAACTATGAGGACTTTGATCCTTTCCAAGGAAAGGTACGCAGGAATCCTCTATGAGGTTCAAGACCACCTCCAATCGGACCCCAGGTCCACCTTCATGTCGGTTCCCAACCATTCGAACTACGAGGACTTTGATACTTTCCAAGGAAAGGTACATAGGAATCCTCCATGAGGTTCAATACCAACACTAATCGGAACCTAGGTCCACCTTCACATCAGTTCCCAACCATAAAAACTATGAGTACTTTGATCCTTGCCATGGCAAGGTACGTAGGAAGCCTCCATGAGGTTCAAGGCCACCAACCATTGGACCCCAGGTCCACCTCAACGCTGGTTTGCCACCACCACATGAACTACGAGGTCTATGATCATTGCTAAGGCATGGTACGTAGGAAGAATCCCTGAGGTTCAAGCCTAACATCAGTTGTTCTGACCACCTTCACGTCGGTTCACCAACTCATCGGGCCGCTTCAGAGCGTAAGCCACAAATGCTTCATCCAAAATACCAGGACATTGATCCTTGCCAAGGAAAAGTACGTAAGAAGCCTCCATGAGGTTCAAGCCCAAAATTTTCATGGCTTTTCCTGTCCCCTCTCTACACCAAGGAGTAGAGGGTGCCAGTTATATAAGTCCAAGGTGTGCAGAGAAAACCCAATTTTTCTGAGCTACAGGACGTTAAACTGCCAAGCACCCTCGTTCTCAGCAAATGATGATAAACTTTGACCTCGACCCGTGCCTCGCATGTGGGGTTCCACTACCTTGGACATTCTCCATTCCCACTGGTCTCCACGAGGATGAGATATCCCCTCACAGAGGATGATATCCACCTTATTGGAGTGGAGTTTGTCAGCGGGGAAAGGGAAACCATCCTGTTATAAGCCCCTAGATTTTCTTACTGGAGGAAGCATCCCTACTCCTCCTTTCTTCTTTGGTCCCCAGGACCAAGGGGAATAGATACCGGACCCCTCCTTTCTTCGGTACCAAATCCCTCTCCCAATGGGCTTTGTCGCCACCTGGCCTCCATCCTAGAGTAAGACCCAAACTCTTTGGGCAACTAACCACGCATAAGCCCCCCTTGTTACCTCTTTGGGTTGCGATCACGTGTAAGTCCCGCTCCACTTCCCACAGACACACCTTTTTCAATGTGATCGTTAGGTCTATGCTGCCTCTTGTTTATCACACCGAGCATGATTCATGTGGGATTAGAGTAAGAACCGACCCCGACACCCTCCTTGGGAAGCCTAGAGTGTAAGCCCCACACCAACCACATGAAATACGAGGTCTCTGATCCTTTCCAAGCCAGGGTATGTAGGAAGACTTCTTGAGGTTCAAGACCAACACCTGGTCGTTCCGACCATCTTAACGTCGGTTCACCAACACGTTGGGCAGCCTAGAGGGTAATCCCTACACCAACCACATGAACAACGAGGTCTTTGATCCTTTCCAAGTAAGGGTATATTGGAATCCTCCCTGAGGTTTAATCCCAACACCTAGTCGTTCCGACCATCTTCAAGTTAGTACACCAACAACTTGGGAAGCGTAGAGTGTAAGCCCCACACAAACCACCAGAACTACAAGGTCTTTAATCCTTTCCAAGGCAGGGTACGTAGGAATCCTCTCTGAGGTTCAAGCCCAACACCCAGTCGTTCTGACCATATTCACGTCGGTTCACCAACACATTGGGTAGCCTAAAGTGTAAGCCCCACACCATCCACCTGAACTACGAGGTCTTTGATCCTTGCCAAGGCAGGGTGCGTTGGAATCCTCCCTGAGGTTCAAGCCTAACACCCGGTCATTCCGACCATCTTCACGTCGGTTCACCAACACCTTGGGCATCCTAGAGTGTAATCCCCACACCAACCACCTGATCTATGAGGTCTTTGATCCTTGCCATGGAAGGGTACATAGGAAGCCTCCCTGAGGTTCAAGCCTAACACCCAGTCATTATGACCATCTTCACATCGGTTCACCAACACCTTTGGCAGCCTAGAGTGTAAGCCCCACACCAACCATCCGAACTACTAGGTCTTTGATGCTTTCCAAGGGAGGGTACGTAGGAAGCCTCCCTGAGGTTCAATCCCACCACCCATCGGACCCCAGGTCCACCATCATGTCAGTTCCCAACCATCTGAACTATGAGTACTTTGATCCTTGCCAAGGAAAGGTACGTAGTTATCCTCTACGAGGTTCAATCCCACCACCCATCAGACCCCTAGTCCACCTTCACGTCGATTCCCAACCATTCAAACTATGAGGACTTTGATCCTTGTCAAGGAAAGGTATGTAGGAAGCCTCCATGAGGTTCAAGCCCACCATCCATTGGACCCCAGGTCCTCCTCCACGTCGGTTCGCCGACACCACATGAACTATGAGGTGTTTGATCTTTGCTAAGGCAAGATACGTAGGAAGCCTACTTGAGGTTCATGCCCAACATTGGTCATTCTGACCATCTTCATGTTGGTTCACCAACTCATCGAGCTGCCTCAGTGCGTATGCCCTAAATGCCCCATCCGAACTACGAGGACTTTGATCCTTGCCAAAGAAAGGTACGCAGGAAGCCTCCATGAGGTTCAAGACCAACACCAAACAGTTCTGACCCTCTTCATGTCGGTTCACCCACGTCCTACATGACGTTAAACTATGGACCCCATCTAGTGGTAAGCCGTTGTGACCCCGTTCAGCGGTAAGCTGTTGACAACCCCACCCAGCGGCAAGCCGTTGAAACCTAATCAGCGATAATCTATCGTCAGATGAACTACGTGGACTTTTATTCCCTACCATGGGGATACGTAGGAAGACACTTCAAGGCCCGAGGCCAAAACTATCGTCATCCTCATGGCGGTTCCATCCCATTCACCACCCACTTCATTCAAATGCTTCATCACCCATCCTGATTTTTACTCGGGCCGCCACATCTCAGTGGGATCATGCAGCCTCCTATCCCATTCCCCTCAACAGCACTCGGGAAGCCACCCACATGTTGGACCCAATATCGGTGTTCCATCTAGAGGATTACACCCATCTGATCCACTCTAATCAGTGTTCTGATTAGTCTGATCCATCTCTACTGAACGTTAAACTTGCGGCATACCCCATGTTAAACATGGGAAGCTGAGGAAAACCTCAGATACATTCCCATGGCAAATGATTTCCCACATTTGATGTGGGATTCCTCGGGCTTCCACACCCTCAAGAAGCCCTATAATAAGGGATAAACGACAGACACACCGATCCCCCGGCATCCAGAAACACCAGTGATGACCAACATGACTACTCCCCTAACCAAAGGTTTCCGCCCTGACCGGACCCCTTGGAATGTCCTGAAATAATCAGTGTAATTAACTAGTGTCCATGAAGATATGGCGTCAGGAAGAGTTTCACAAACAATGTCTTCAGTCTATGAGGGAGACCCGTACTAGGTGACGAGTTCCGAGGAGGATTCCACAGAAGGAATAACCGACATCCCATCATCCCATTTAGATCATGGAGCAGACGTCCCTGAATATGGAGCGGATGCCTCCCTCCTTTGGAAAGTGGGAATGTGGGCAACAAAAACTGCACCTCTCATCCCCGAATGAGACAGACGTGCACACCCCGGTAAAAGAATCCGAAACAAATATCATCTACTATATTGATTACCCTTATTGAGAATTTGAGATCACCCCTTTTTTATATTTTATTTTCCCTAGGATTTTAAGAAGTATTTTATGAATGAATAGCAAGAATAAACTAGGAGATATGGATGTTTTCAAAGGAATTTCAATGCTGTATTTCAATTAAAGTTCTAATGTCGAACTTATGTATGTATCTTGTTTCCAAAGCTACTAAACTACTCGTCCCTTCGAGATGCATTTTCCTTTTTTATATGCCAATGTAATTATATAAGGCATCAGATCAGGTAAACTGGAGTCGGGTCCTTATAGTTGGTATCAAAGGGAGTTTAGTAGAAAACATGAAAACTAGATTTCGAAAATGTAGATTATGGAACAATACCCTATTATAGTCTTTGAGGATAAACATACAAGATCATCCTGGAATTTTTTGTGAAAAAATTATTATGTGGATCTTTCTAGAAAATAAATCTCTATCTGGATGCTATAAGGAAACATGGTTATGGAAAAGATGTACCTAAAAGTAACAACTCCAAAAAGGAGTTTTGAGCTTGACACAAGGTATCCTAGTACATGAAAACGAGCCTTACTGTGCAACGAGTTTGACACTCTCTGGGGATATTCTTAGGATAATTCATATTTTCTTTACAAGCCATTATAAAGGATTTAAATGTAATATTTTCCTCAAGGAAAATATGTATATGATTATGAGATTAGTTATTCTATGTATTTTTCTATGTTGAGATTATACATTATGATTCCTAACCTAATCTAGTGTATGACATTATTTAGAAATGGAGACTAGTGTAAGTAATGGAAACTTCATGAATGTGCGTGTCCCATGTAGCGATTTCCCTCCGATGCAAGATAATGATGTTGGATCTGGTACTACGACTGGTTTTGAGAAACTTATAACTATACTATGACAACTGACTCAGGTTTTGAACAATAAGCTTACTTGTATTGAGCATCCGAATCCAAAACATGGAGGAGCTATGGTAGACCGCTTTATGTGACATAAGATTCCATCATTTAATTGGATTATAAATGTATAATCCCAGGTAAATAAAGAATATAACATTTTAATATTTATTAAAATTTTTGAATTAAATATTAATTTTACTTTAAAGGGGATACTATGTTTGCTGGTGTACCCGATACTCAACAAAGGGTTTCTTTGAAATCTTATTTTACCCACAATGCTGAGTCATACTAAAAAATAATAATATAATATTATTTTAAATAGTAGTTAACGCCTAGTCTTTGTATTGGAAGGAATGGACAAAACTAACTACAATATGAATATACATGTTTGTTAAATGTTTTAAAATTTACCCAATAAATTTTAAAGGCTTAAAATAAGATATAATATGATTTTAAGCATAAATACTCAAATATTCATTAAAAGGTTGATTTATCGCCTTTTGATAGAGAAATATCTTTAAATATTTTTTTGGTCACTTTTATATGTTCTATTTGAAAAAATAAAATTCTTATTTAGAATTGGGACATAAAAATTTACTTTGGGTAATTTTTTGGAATTTTTCTGGTAAAATTCATTTTTTAATGAATAGTGAAAAATACTGTATTTTAATTCAAAATTGCCTTTTAATATAATTTATTTATAGGGATAAATTATCTTTTTAATTGGTTTTAAAGTGTAATTATATTATTTTTTACCATTTAATAAAATTTTGATAATTTTAAGTAATTTCACTTTGAAATTGTACATAAACAAGTGTCAATCTTTTGATAGTTGTTATTTCTTAAAAACACGCTTTTTTGTTTTGATTATGGGAATCAATTTTAAATTAATTTCTGCCACTTCTGTATTTTGAATTTTAAAAAATAGATTCCATATTTAGAATCATATTTTCCCAATTGAGTAAATAGGAAACTTTTATTTTTAGACATTATGAATATTTACTTCAGTAAATATTTGACTTAACATGGTA
Organism: Viscum album; assembly: GCA_963277665.1. Lineage (NCBI taxonomy): Eukaryota > Viridiplantae > Streptophyta > Magnoliopsida > Santalales > Viscaceae > Viscum > Viscum album. The sequence goes on from OY728152.1 coordinate 1,776,048,545, forward strand.
AAGGGTAAATCTTGTAAATATGGGTAAAAAATATTATTATAATAATATAAAATTACCCTAACATGTGTTCTAATACTACTGGTTGATAAATTTCCGACCATTGGCATCCTTGGGTAGATTTTGGGACTCCAAGGAGCCACTTGGGGGTGATAATGACACTTTATATTAATTAATTTAAATTAAAGACAAAAATGTCACAGACATATATCTTTTAGTAAATCGATTATTACATGGGGTTATATAAGTTATCTCTTTGACTATAAATATTCATTTGACAGCTAAAATGATTTACTACATTATTTTTTTTAATTATAGTCATCAAATAAATAAAATTATTTATGACACAATAATGATGCAGTATTTACCTCATTAATGAATGATTTAAATAAATAAGATTATAAAGATTAAAATAATATTAAAAACCTGTCCAATTCTTTTTGGATAATTTTATTTCTAAAATTAGGAATATTTTCTTCTACTTTAATAAGTGTTGGACCTTTATAAACCGAAAATCATTTTATAATAAATTAATATTTTTAAACTTTCTTAAAGAGACCCTCCTCCCCCTTAAAAAGCCCTCATTTCTAACCAATTCCTCACACTTCTCAAGTCCCTTGGATCATCCAACCTCTACCCAATTAATCTCACAAAATACCTCTCCTCCTCTTAGAATCCTTCCCATAGGAAGACATCAATTCAATTAAACCTTTTGGTTCAAACCAAAATGAGATACCAGATTTAAAGGAAACGTCTTCTCTTAAGTTCTTTTATTTTGTTTTACTTCTCCAACCCCCTAAACTCATTTTATTCAATTATTTTATAAAAAACCAGAATCATAAATATAATAGGTTTTTTTATGAGATTTATTCTATCTACACTTACACACACCTCCATTTAATGGGTAGACAACATACTATGTTTGTGGATGGCGAACTACTGCCTCACGAAATAATGACTGTTCAATCTTCTCATACCACCTCTTATGGTGGCCATTAAGATGGAACTATATTTATATGTTATATATATTATATTAATATTTTTTCTATGTTTATTTATTTTTCATTTATATAATACCTTTATGGTTTCCATATTAGGTAAATATGATAATTTCATTTGAGGAAGTGCAGACTACTGCCCCCTCAAAGTGATATGACTTGTTCATGCCACATGTGAAACGTATAAAGGATATAGTCTCTGAAATTATATATGATATTATACTGTAATTATAATATAAATATTTATAATTAATTTTTCATTCCATTAAATATGAAATAGAAATGAAAGTAGCATTTAAGCGTACGTATGACTTACCGTCTCCATGAACGATGCATTTCAATTTTTATCTCCAAATGTTATGTACTATTATAAATACATACATACATACATATATATAAATAATTGATAAATATGATATATATTATATCTAAATCATAAATATCATTTTAGATATAATTAACTTTTGACCACATGGACAACTTGTAAATATAACAAGTTCATTTTTGACTCAAGTACCAAATATCGACAAAATGACCATTATTAACTTAGTTGATTGGATAATGTTTATAAAATAGTAATAAGTGATATAAAAGGATAAATAAACTTGAAAAGGGTTCTTAATCAAGTATAAACTAAGTATAGTTTATTATTTAAGAGATTAACGAATGAACGGGTCAAGTCGGACATGAGGTTAGGGGTTTCTTATCTCACTTTTAATTCTTTGAGATTTACATTATTCGCCACTTATTTATTGCATGTGGTGTATTTTTTACTACCATTTGATATATATTATCATTATTCTCTTTATAATTATTTTATTCTGTTATTAATTTGGTGGTTATTAACTTTTGGTCTTACAACTCGATTGATTACAACGTGGTAAGGGGTTTTCATCTCACTTCTTATTCCTGTGAGATTCATGATATATTTTCCACCATTTACCTTTGTGTGGTGTATTTACTGCCCATTATTGTACTCCGATTGTAATATAATTTAATTTATGGGTATTTAAAACTTTATTGTATGATCCTTATTTCATGGGGAGTATGTTTTGTAAGTTACCAAATCGTTATGGGAATTTCTAATTTCAATTTCCACTCATTGGGTTTTACGCAAACTCCATTGATTATTTTACTCCAAGATTATCTGTGAAATATCTTTTTATTTACTTATGTAGTAATTTCCACACCCATTTTTGTGGATATAATTTGGATACACATAATTACTCAATTTATATAATCTAATATCATCGATATGAACTTGATAAGATTAATTTTAACTCAATTTCCATTCATTAAGTTAAACATCCAAGTCATTGGTGTTGTTCTTATAAGAATATGTGTGAATATACTCTGATTTATTTACAATGAATATCTAATCATATTGAGTGTATTTATATTTTTCACACATAATTATGTCATTTATTTATACTTAACCTAAGGATACGGTCTTTATAAGGGATTTCATCTCAACTTACATTCCATTGAGACTTATTTGTTGTTATGCACCAATTCACTTTTATTTGGTGTATATACTATATTTTGAAATAGAATATCATGAATAACTTTATTCTCATGATATTATAAAGTTCTGATTAAATTTTATTCCTCAATTATTAGTATTCAAGCATCTATCATTTGGTTAGGAACTCTTTAACTAAAATATTGTTTTAACTGTTTTGAAGATTTAATCTTCTAAATATTTCTCATTAATGTCCATGTTTTCAAGATGGTTTTAAGTATTTAATTATATGGACATTAATGTTTTAAAATGTTAATTCCTTTAAAATCTTCAAATTAGTATGGGAGACTTGGATTCAAAAATCTATTTATTAAATGTTTAAAATGGTTTTTGAAAATGGTTTGATAAAGAATTGATTATTTCAATATCATGAAATAATATATAGTGATAGCATTGTGGAAATGTTATCTTTCCTTTATTCTAGTTTTATATGTTATGACTATATTATAGTTCTTTGTCATTTTTTACGAATACGGGTGGTTCCATGATAAACCTAGGGAGGGTGAGCCAGAGATTTCTCTCCAAATCATTGGGTAACGTGACAGAGGTAAACGTTAATGTTTCTCCTAAGAGATTTAGAGAATATACTGTGATGGGTATTCCAAAGTAAATCCCTATGTTTTTGTGATAGATATAACGTAAGCATGATATTAATGCCACAAGTTACCTTTAGGATTTATTATTTCTATGTGTTATTCAAAAATCTTACAATTTCATGAGGTATTTTATGATTGAAAAGTATGGTCTCATTGATTTGTATTTATTGATGGGTTAATGTTTCCTATCCTTATTTTATAACCCTTACTGAGCTTTTTATGCTCACCCCATGTTTTGAAATGTTTTTCACATGACCTAAAGATGAATAGGGTCAAGGATGGTATCAAGGAAAATTATTGCAATCTAAAACATGGAACTAGACATGTTTTTAGAGTTTTTTATTTTATAAAAAAATGGATATTGAGTTGAAGTGTAAATTTTTTAATTTTTGAAATGTAATGTACTAAATATTTCCTAATTCTATAAAACTATAATCCTGAAAGTATCCTCATTGTGAATTTCGTACTTAACTCACAATTATGTAACGTTTAAGGTTGTGTCCTTATAGTGGATATCAGAGGTCGGTTTAGACAAATTTAGGGATTAAGAGTTATTGTTAAACACATGGTTTGTACCTATGTTTATTATTTCAGTTAAATCCTTGTTTTATAAATTTTTTAGATCAAGGAATGTTGGTTACAAATGGAAGGAGTAGGATCTCAAATGACATTCCTATCTATTCCTGATGGCATGCTTGCAATAATCATTGAAAAGTCATGTTTAGATGATGGTGAAATGTTTTCTAACATACAAATCACTTGCAAGTAGTTGTTTGAGATATCAAACACCTCCACTATACCTATATATCATCATGGATCATGGGTTTTATTTAATCAAATCCTATTTTCTCAATATTCTCATATTTTCAAGAAAGGTAAATATTATCAAGGAATTTTCAAATATTTTACCTTATCAAAAATTTTTGAAGCATATTATGATTTTGAAAATGGTGCTGAAGAAGGAGACCCATGTGCAACCTATTTATATTTTATTTTACAATATAGTATCTCAGCACATACTTATGGTATTTTAAAAGGAAAATTTATTGAAAGTTTCAACTCAAATTAGGTCTAATTGTTTTATAAAAATCATGTTTTATCAGATGTTTTGAAATTATATGTCATACATGATTATTTTCTGAAACTATTTTTCTATGAACTCCCATATGACCCAAGTTGTACAAGGTGTATTTGGATGAAGGAAGAAAATTATTTTGAAGGATCTCTAAATCATCATTGCAATGCATGGACCTTCTACCTACGTGAAGAAGAAGATGATGAAACCATATAGACACCATGATCAAGGTATGATGTTCTCTCTATTGGGAATAGTTTTATTTTATCATATGGAGGTGGAAAAAAATGAAAATATATAAGATGTTGAGGTCTTAATGTATTGGGATGAAAATTAAAGTTATAAGAAAACCTTTTAGGTTAAAACATTTTTGGGTTATTTTTGAGTTTTATAAAAAGGACAACCTATAAGATTGGTGACAACCCATCACGTATGGAAAGGCTGCAGTAATGAATTGCACAACCAAATGGCGACAAGGGTTCATCACCTACCACTACCCTACATGAGGTCCCTGGTTAGTATGACATATTATTTTAAGTAAAATAATTTTATGGATCAAGAATAAGTTGATTTTGGGAACTTATGTTTTATCAAATGGATATCCTTAATATAGGAAAATGATTTGCTGATTAAGTGATAAAGGTTATTTTAGAAGATTTTTTCCCTTTTGGAAACATGATATGCTTAAAGGAAATAGAATACTATGAGATATCATTTGTGGAGTAATGGTTGAAATTTTATTTTGTAAGAATCTAATTTTTTTACTATAGACATATAAGGATTTGGGTTATTTAGGGAAATGATTAACCTATCATGGAGAATATGTGATTAGGTTAATTACTTTTCAGTATGAGACTTTAAGATCAACTAATGTTATTTGGAGATATATGTTAAGATTTATCTTGGAAGACTATGTGATTAAATCCTTCTGAGATTTGGATTACAATATTAGTTTGGATTACTTTGAAGAATTTTATGGATAGTTGTTTATTGAATGGTCTTTGTTGAACTTTGGGTATTGTTTGTCAAATTTTAGAGAATAAGAGTAGTTTTTTTTGTAAAATATTTTCCTTTTTGGGGATTATCTGATCTTGTACTAACCATTTTGGTTTAGGTTAATGTCTAAAGAATTGGAAAAAATCATATTTCATATTTTGTGGATTATGTGATTCTCTAGAAGTTGATTACAGCTCTTCCAATGTGAACAAGTCATCTTGAATACTTATTGTTTGGAGAAAAGATGAGTTTTTGGTAGAAATCTAGTAAAAGATGAAAGTTTACATGAAAATTAAGTATGTTTCCTTATGTTATTATTCAATATATTAATTAAATTACTCAACTTTATGAAAAGTAACATAAAACAAAAACATTGTCTGTTAACTTTTCTTAATGGGGAATCAAAGACCGTTTAACCCATCACAAGTTTGTGATTTTCTAGTCATTAACTTTTTCTTAATCATGTTTTTAACCACTCTCCATCAAACCATGATGATTTTTTTCTCTTCCATATCCTTGTTTTCCTACATGGAATCCTAGTATGGTCTATCTCAGGTGACCTTTTTATTTCTCTTTCTTTATTTTAAAGTGATATTTCTATTGGCTCTTTTTTTAATGTGGGACTATCAATGAAGTTTACAAGCCTAATTTTAAAATTGTGAGGACGCAATTCCCAAAATGGGGGAAGGATGTAACATCTCCGGTAAATAAAGAATATAAAATTTTCATATTTATTAATATTTCCGAATTAAATATTTATTTTACTTTTAATGGAATTCTTCGTTTTATGGTGTACCTGATACACAACAATGAGTTTCTTTGAAATATTATGTTTCACACAATGATGAGTCATATTGAAAAATAATAATATTATTTTATTTTATATGGTAGTTAACTCTTAGTCATTGTATTGATAAGAATAAATAAAACTAACTAAAATATGAATATACATGTTTGTTAAATGTTTTTACATCTACCTAATAATTTTTAGAGGCTTAAAATAAGAAACAATATGATTTTATGCATAAATACTCTAATATTCATTAAAAGGTCGATTTACCACCTTTTGATGGCGAACCATCTTTAAATCTAGTTTTGGTAACTTTTATATGTTTAATTTATAAACTAAAATTCTTCTTTAGAATATGGACATCAAAATTTACTTTGGGTAAATTTTTGGTATTTTTCTGATAAAATTCATTTTTTAATGAATAGTGAAAAATACTGTATTTTAATTCAAAACTATATTTTAATCTAATTTATTTATAGGGTTAGATTATCTTTTTAATTGGTTTTAAAGTTTAATTATATTCTGTTTTTACCATTTAATCCAATGTTTTTCATTGGAAGTAATTTCACTTTGAAATTGGACATAAACAATTGTCAATCTTTTGATAGTTATTATTTTTTAAAAACACGCTTTTTATTTTGATAGTGGAAATTAATTTTAAATTAATTTCTTCCACTTCTGTGTTTTTAATTTAGAAAAATGTATTCCATATTTGGAATCAGGACGTCCAAAATGTGTAAATAAATAAATTTTATTTTCATAATTTATGAATATTTACTTTAGTAAATAATTTATTTACCATGGTTAAAGGGTAAATCTGGTAAAAAAGGGTAAAAAAATATTATTATAATAATATAAAATTACCCTAACATGTGTCCTAATATAATTGGTTGATACATTTCTGACCATGCGCATACTTGGGTCGATTTTGGGACCCCATGGAGCCACATGGGAGTGATAATGATACTTAATATTAATTAATATTATGTAAAGAAAAAAAAATGACACAATCATATATCTTTTAGTAAATCAATTATTAAAAGGGGATATATAAGATATCCATTAGACTATAAATATTCATTTGAAAGATAAAAATATTTCCTACATAATGATATTTTTTATAGTTTTTATACATCAAATAAATAAAATTATTTATGACACAACAATGATGTAGTATTTACCTAATTAATGAATGATTTAAATAAATAAGATTATAAAGATTAAAAAAATATCCAAAACCGGTCCAATTATTAGTGGATGATTTTATTTTGAACATTGGGCTTCTTATATTCGACTTTAATATTTTTTGGACCTTTAGAAACCAAAAATCATTATATAATAAAATAATGTTATTAAACTTTCCTAAAGAGCCCATCCCCCTTTATAAAACACCCTAACTTCTAACCCATTCATCAAATTTCTCAAGCCCCATGGATTATCCATCCTCTACACAATTAATCTCTCTGCATTTCTCTCTTCCTTCTGGAATCCTTTCCCTAGGTAGAAGGAAGTTCATTTAAACCTTTTTGTTCAAACCAAAGGGAGATACCTGATTTAAAGGTAACACCTTCTCTTAAGTTCTTTTGTTTTATTTTATTTCTCCAACCACCTAAACTCTTTTTATTCATTTATTTTATAACAAAACCGGTATCCTCAATATACTATGTTTTTTTTCGATAATTATTTGAACTAAACTCACACACACCTCCATCTAAAGGTTAAATAACATATTATTTCTGTGGACGACGAACTACTGCCTCACGAAACGATGATTGTTAAATATTTTACTACCACCGCTTATGGTGGCCATTAAGATGGAAATATATTTATATGTGATAAATATTATATTTATATTGTTTATATGCTTCTGTTTTTTTTCATTTATAGAATACCTTTATGGTTTCCGTAGTGGGTAAATACAATAATTTCATTTCAGGAAGTGCGAACTACCGCCCCCTCAAAGTGATATGACTTGTTTATGCCATACGTGGAATGTATAAAACATGGAGTTACTAAAATTAAATATGATATTATACTGGAATTATAATATACCTATTTATCATTAAATTTTCATTCCATTAAATATGCAATATAAATGAAAGTAGCGTTCATGCGTACATACGACTTACTGTCTCCATGAACGGTGCATTTCATTTCTTATCACCTAATGTTATGTAATATTATAAATAAATATATATATATATACTGGATATATATTATATATATGATATCTAAATCATTAATATATTTTTGGATATAATGAACCTTTGACCACATGAACAACTTGTAAATATAACAAGTTCATTTTTGACTCAAGTACCAAATAACGACAAAACAACCATTATTAATTTAAATGATTGAATAATGTTTATAACATGGTTATAAGTGATATAAAAGGAAAAATAATTTTGAAAAAGGTTCTTAAGCAATTATAAATTAACTTTATTTTTTTATTCAAGAGATTAAATAATGAATGATTCAAGTCAGACACGAGGTAAGTGGTTTCTTATCTCACTTTTAATTCTGTGATATTTCCATTGTTCGCCACTTATTTATTGCATGTGGAGTATTCTGTAATTCCATTTTATATATATTATCATTAATATCTTTATATTCATGGTATTCTATGATTCATTTGGTGGTTATTAACATTTGGTCTTATGACTCGATTTATTACAACATGGTAAGGGGTTTTCATATCACTTCTTATTCTCGTGCGATTCATGCTATATTTACCCCTATTTAATTTTGTGTGGTGTATGTACTACCCATGATTGTACCCTTTGTGTAATATAATTTAATTTATGGGTATTTACAACTTAATGGTATGATACTTCTTTCATGGGGTGTATGTTTCGTGAGTTACCAAATCGGTAAGGGAATTTCTCATTTCAATTTCCACTCATTGGGTTTTACATAAACTTCATTGATTATTTTACTACAAGATTATTTGTGAAAAAACTATTTATTTAAATATGTAGCAATTTACACTCCCCATTGTGTGGATATACTAGGGATACACATAATCACTCCATCGATAAATTCTAAAGTCATCGAAATGAACTTGATAAGAGCAATTTTAACTCAATTTCAATTTATTGAGTTAAACATCCAAGTCATTGATGTTGTTTTTACAAGAATATGTGTGAATATACTATGATTTATTTACACTAAATTTACAATAATATTTAGTGTATTTATATTTGTCACACATAATTATGGAATTTATTTATCCTTAACCTAAGGATAGAGTCATTATAAGGGATTTCATCTCAACTTACATTCCATTGAGACTTCTTTGTAGTAACACACCAATTCACTTTTTTTTGGTGAATATAATGTACTTTGACATAGTATACCATGAATCCATTTATTCTCATGATATTATATAGTTTGGATTAAATTTTATAGCTTAATTATTTATATTCAAGCATCTCTCATTTGGTTAGGAACACTTTAACTAAAATATCATTTTATCAATTTTAAAGATTTAATCTTTTAAATATTTCTCATTAATGTCCATGTATTCAAAATGGTTTTATGTATTTAATTATATGGACATTATTTTTTTAAAATGTTAATTCCTTTAAAATATTCAAAGTGGAATGGTTCACTTTGATTCAAAAATCTATTTATTAAATGTTTTAAATGGTTTTTGAAAATGGTTTGATAAAGAATTGACTATATTAATATCTTGAAATAGTATATTGTGATAGAAATGTGGAAATGTTATATTTACTTTATTATTATTTTTTGTGTCATGAATACTTTATGGTTCTTTGTCATTGTTTATGAATACGGGTGGTTCCGTGATAAACCTAGGGTGAGTGAGCTCGAGATAGCTCTCCAATTCATTGGGTAACGTGACAGAGGTAAATATTAATGTTTATCCTAAGAGATTTAGGGAATATACTGTGATGAATATTCCAACATAACTCCCTATTTATCTATGATAGCTACAATGTAAGTATTATATGGATTCCACATGTTACCTTTATGATTTATGATTTTTATGTATTATTCATAAATCTTACGATTTCATGAGGTATGTTATGATTGAAAAGTATGGTTTCATTGATTTCTATTTAACAATGGGTTAATGCTTCCTTTTTTTATTTTATAACCCCTATTGAGCTTTTTTATGCACACCCCATGTTTTGAAATGTTTTTCATAGGACTTAAAGATGAATAGGTACAAGGATGAGATCAACGAAAAGTCATACTATCTAAAACATGAAACTAGACATTTTTTAGAGTTTTTTGTTTTATAAAAAAATAGATACTGAGTAGAGGTTTCTACTTTGTAATTTTTGAAATGTAATGTAATAGTTATGGCCTAATTCTCTAAAACTCTAAACCTGAAAAGATCCTCAATGTGAATTCTTGACTTAACTCAAGATTATGTAATGTTTAAGGCCAGGTCCTTATAAAAAACCTATTCATAGAGGAGTAGTGGATACGTTTATTTGAGAAGATATTTCTCACTTTGGGATTTAACGAAATAGATAAGGTTGTCATGGAAGTTTATCATATATCGAGAGATGTAGATCAGTGGTGGTATTTAATTGAAAATACAAAGGAGGAGTAAGAAATAAAAGAAATGCAATAGATATATTTTTAAGAAATATTCATAGAAAAATAATTCCCTCATGAATAGATAGTAGATATGGAAAGGCGGTTTCTGAATCTGAGGCAAAAAATAGGATGATAATGTTTCAAAGTATGAAGATAACTTCACAAGGATAGAAATACTTTACTAAGAATACATAAGTAATCTAATGAGTAATATTGATATATTCTTTGATGGTTTAAGATCATTCCTCTGAAGGTATCTAATCTCCCAAAGTTTCTCATCATATGAAGATATAATCTCAATTACTATCAATATAGAAAATGAATTCTCTAAGTCTTACGATTTTTTGGGAAAAAATATAAGAAGATGTCTATTAAAAACTCTAGAAAATAAAATAAGGAAATGGGGAAGAAGGTAAGAGTTGACCTTCAACCCTGTGATAATTGTTGGAAGAGACAGCCTGGTACTTTCTTGAAGGGTTTGGGTGTTTGTTACAAGTGTGGAGAAAAAGGCCACTTATCCTGGGATGTAATGGGAAGAAATAAGTAACCAATGTTAAATTATACAATTACAGGGAGAGGGGACATTATGAAAATGATTTTTCTAGGCTTTAATGAAACATTATCCAAAAAAGTCCAATGGATAAAGGTTAAGCCTACGCGGTCACAACTATGGAGGTTGTAGTTCCAAACGATGTGGTGGTAGGTACTTTAATTGTTTACATGAACCTATCCAATGATTTATTTTATTTTTGATCATATAATTCTTTTATATATTCTCAATTTACAAGAAAATTAAAGATGTTCAATTTTATTTTATAAAAAAGTTGTCAGTAAAAACTCCTAGGGGATGCATAATTGTAATGAAGATGTGCCAATCAATCCACCTCATGACACATAAAATTGCTTTACTTTATAACCTTATCATCATACAATTGACTGAATTAGATATAATCCTTCATATGAGTTAGCTTTTCCAATTTTATGCGAAGATCTATTGTAAGAAGAGGGAAGTTATGATTTTTGAGAATGGTGTTGAAACCCTTATCTTTAGGGAAGAAACCTCACCCGCTAATTCTTATCTGGATCCACCCCTAGTAGATCTAATGAATTCAATTATTGGGGAGGAAGGGATTTCAATATATATAGGTGAGTATTCTAATGTTCAAATAGAAGAATTACCTATTGTGCAAGAATAAGTTGATGCGTTTCTGGAGGATTTACCTGGACATCCTTCAAAGCAGGAAATTTAGTTTTCCATTGATTTAATTCCTGATTCAAGGCCTATATTAAAGACTCCTTATATAATTGACAATGTGGAATTATTAGGAATAAAGAAACAACTAGATGAATTTTGTGATAAAGGATTTATTTTCCCCAGTGTCTCTCTATGGGGAGACCCTATTCTTTTGGTTAATAATAATGATGGATCTATGAGGTTGTGCAATGAATACAAGGAGATCAATGCTATAAAAATAAAGAACAAGTATCCCTTACCTCACTTTGATGATTTATTTTATCAAATTTATAGAGCCCAATATTTTTTGAAGATTGAACTTCGATCTGGATATCATCAGTTGCGAGCAAGGAAGGAAGATATTACAAATACAGTGTTTCGAATTAGGTATGGGAATTACATGTTTACAGTAATACCTTTTGGACTCAATAAAGCACCCTTTGTTTTCATATATCTAATTAATATATTTTTCAAGGAATATCTTGATGAAATTGTGGTTTTATTTATTAATGATATCTTGGTATAATCCCAAATATATGAATATCATGGAAATCACTTGCAAACTTTTCTAAAGACTCTTATAAGAAATGAATTATATGGGATATTTAGAAAGGTTGAATTTTGACTTTAATCAGTTTCCTTTATTGGACACATTATCTCTAAGGATGGAATATCTATTAATTTTGTGAAGAAAAAGGTTGTTCAAGAATGTCCTACTCCAATAAATATAACTGTGGTACTTAGTTTTATTGGTTTAGTAGTTTATTATTGGTGTCTCATTCAAAACATCACCCATTTAGCCAACCTAATGGCCAAGCTTACATGTAAATTGGTTAAGTTTGTATGGACAAAAAAAAGTGAGGACTATTTTGAAGAATTGAATAGGAGATCAGTGAATGCTCCAATCCTAACTATACCATCGGGAAATTATGGGTTTGTGATCTATAGTGATGCATCAAATCAAGGACTTGGTTGGGTCCTTATGAATAATGATAGAGTTTTTTCCTATGCATCAAGGTAGTTAAAAATTCATTAAAATACTATCCTACTCATGATCTTGAGTAAGATACCGTGATATTTTCTCTACAAATATGGAGACACTATCTCTATTGTAAAATATGTGATATACATAAAGATCTCAAGAGTCTGAAGTATATATTATCATAGAAAGAACTCAACAAGAGGAAAAGGCAATGGCTTGAACTACTCTAGGATTATAATTTTTCCATAAACTACCACTTAGAAAAGGAAAATAATGTAGCTGATGCATTGAGCATGAAGGATCATAGAGTTTTAAACAAAATGAGGATTAAAAGGGATCATTTATTCAATGATCTAATAAGGATGTGGATGGGAATTATCAAAGAAGGTGAAACATCATCACTTTTTCAATTGGTTTCCCAACCATATTTATTATAAAAGATTAAAATCTCTTAGTCTGATGATGGGAACCTTAAAAAAGTTAATGCGGTGAAATATGGGAAGTTGGCTGACTTCATATGTGAAGATTGAATTATGAAATTTGGGAAGATGATATGTGTTCCCTCTATACTTGAGCTAAAAAGGGAGTTATTGGATGATGCTCATAGGTGGAATTTCTTTATACACCATGGTAGCACTACAATATATAGAGACTTGAAGAAACATTTCTGGTGGGAAAACATGAAGCGGGAAATTGCGGATTATGTATCAATATGTTTAGTCTATCAATAAGGGAAGGTCTAATGATAACATCCTAGAGGAGTCATGCAACCTATACCTATTCCTACATGGAAATGGGATGACATCACCATGGATTCTATCATAAGATTACCCAAAACTTTACGAATAATGATTCAATATGGTTAATTGTTGATCGACATACAAAATATGCACATTGCCACACTATAAGAGAGGATTTTCCCCTAGTTCAGCTTGCACGACTCTATATGAACGATGTTTTAAGAATTCATGGAGTACCTCTTTCAATAGTGTTTGATCGCGATCCTCCATTTTCATCAAAATTATGGAAAATTCCTTAAAAAGCTTTAGATATTGATCTTCGTTTGAGTACTTCTTATCATCCTTAAATTGATGGGAAATAAGAAAGGATGATCAAAACATTAGAAGACATTTTGAGATCATTCTCACTCAACTTTCAAGGTATGTGGGATTAGTATTTACCCTTGGTGGTGTTTTACTATAATAATAGTTTCCATTCTAGTATTCAAATGGCACCATATAAATCATTGTAAGGAATGAGATTTCATACACTAACATGTTGGGATGTAGTTGGTGAAAGGAAGATAGTGGGCCCAAATATTATAGAGGAAGCAATAGAAAATGTAAAGACTATTCATGTCTATATCAAAGCATCTCAAAGAAGACAAAAAATCTATGCTGATGATCGAAGGAAGGATTCATAATTTCAAGTGGGAGATCATTTTTTCTTAAAAGTATCTCCATGTAATGGTGTTATAAGATTTGGGAAGAAAGGGAAACTGATCCCTAGATACATAGGCCCTTTTAAAATTCTGGAGATAATTGGAGTTGTTTCATATCATTTGGCGATGCTTCCTAGCTTGTCTGAAGTACACAATGTGTTCCATGTCTTGTTGATTAGAAAGTGCATTACACACCCAACACATATTCTCACTTCTAAATGTATAGAATTGAAACATGGACTATCTTACTGTGAAGAGCCTATCTAGATTCGGTAAACTAAAGACCATGTGTTGAGGAATCAGATGACTTGACTGGTAAAGATACTTTGGAAAAATCATAAAATCTAAGTGGCAACATGAGAGCCTGAGGAGCATATGATGAATAACTATCCAAATCATTTTGTATAGTAACATTCTGGTAATTTTATGGAAGAAATTTTGTAAGGAGGGGAGAGTGTAACACCCCAAGGATTTATAAATAAATGAATGAAACACTGAGTTTCCAAAAAACACAAATTTGTTATAACTTATATAATAAACATAATTCTTTCACCTCTGTGATTTGAATTCCAAAAAACTAACATACACAGTTGTGTTCAGTAAGATATTTAGAGTCTGATAAGACAAACTTAATTTTTTTTGTGAATAGTAACATACCCTTATAAATAGTAATATAATTAGTAATTTGACCCTTATGAATAGTAAATCATATTATTATTTTATTTTCTTGAGGTTATAATATAATGAGATCTTGATTAATTTTTCAAAGTGATATAAAATGAATTGTTTTTTTAAATAGTTATCATTTGAATAAATTATGATTTTATTTAAAAACTAAATTAATAATATTTAGAAAATTATCTTAAAAATATGGAGTTCATTTTTGAAATTTACACGTCAAAAAATGGTTAGGGTTAATTTTTGGTATTTTTCTAAAACACTCGAATTTTTGATAAATAGTCAAATACGGTAAATTACCATATATATACATTGTCATTTAAATTCACTACTCCTAGTATCATGGCTGATGTAATAACACTTTTTTAGAACACACATAATATTATTACTATTATGGGTCACATTAATCAACACTCTTGGTTGTCTTGAGGGAAATAATAAAAAAATGAATACGATATTCACAAATCACCCCTACCATCCACTATAAACCCCCCCCCCCCCCCCTCACTCCATATTCTCTTCAATCCTCTCAAGACTTTTTCCTTTTCTAAATTATGATCAATATCCTCCCAAGATAATCCTCCAAGTCCATAATTCCTTGTTCTCATAAAAATACCAAAACCTCTCCCCCAAAGAGGCTTTCAAAGAAGATTACATCAAGAGGTTAATTCCTCTTTTCATTTAGTTCAATTTCCTTTCTTTTATTTTTCTTTCATCACCTAATTTCATACAAATGTTGTTATAAAACTATTAAATTACATGCAGTAGATTTTTTTTATGATAAACAATTATTCATAATCTCTTATTTCCCCTTCTTTTATACAAGAAATGAAAACACTATACGAGATGTGTTAATTTATCACATTCAAGGAAGACGAGTTTTTAATTTCTATTACCATCCTCAATTCATGCCATGAAACCATTTTTACGATTTAAAAAGACTATAATATATTTATTATGACCTATATAAGGTTCTTGAATCCTTTTTACACATTTTAATAATTTATAAATCAATATGAGCTCGTTGGGATAAAAAATCCACCAATTAATGCAAACAATTGTCATTAAAGTTTTATATAAGGATTCATCTTCACTCTGAATAAACAAATGAAATTTTACAAACATTTAATATTATGGTTATTCCAAAATAACATAAAACTTTTATTCTTGATGATTATAATCATTCTACATGTTTATCTGTACATGAAAATTATTAACCTGATAATAAAAACAAAGGAAGAAAACACTCCCAAACAATGAAATTGAATCTCTTAACCCATCAAAAGGACATGGATGATCCTAATAATTTTATAATAAATCAATTAAATTTAGTAGAGTTTATGGAATTATTAATTTATGAACTTAAATATAATTATTCAGGTCATTATGATCATGTGAATAACACCTTCGGACTGAAGGTAAGAGTTTTCCACCCGAACCTCCATTTTCATTATGGTTAATTTTATTGTCTACTTATATTAATGAAATTATTATGTATTATTATGAACTAATAACAAATTAATGTGATTTTTATATAAATTTTTACCATCTAGAATCCTTTTATATTTTATGGGGAATTACATGTTTTAAAGGAACTTTCAAAAAATTCTTCCCGAAATACAAGCCCGATTCAAGGGAATTTCTCAAATTATTACCTATTCTCAAGAGAACTCTATAATATGTATTTAGAAACAACTATATTTATAAAATCACTAATTTTATTATTAAAATACTATAATACTTCACTTCTGGGTTTATACAAATACTTTTCCAAATGAACACTTCTTTTCGAAGTAAAAGTGTATTTATCTCAACAATTACTCGATAATTTTTTTAAGAGTATATTAATCTATTTAACCACTCTTATTTATTATTATATATGATATCATCAAAAATATTTAATTTAATGTTTTACTATTAGATTTATTGTGGATTTACTCTCTTAAAATCATTCACCAATTTACTCCTAATGGTTAGTGTTTATGATTAATGTTTGTGGAAAGTTATTCACATTTCATATGTTAATTTAAATATTAATGTATATATTGTTTATGTTTATCCCCTTTAATATTATGAATTAATTGGAATTAATAATTGAATGGTTTGTCCTATTACATCCCTTCTATGCATTGGTAGGTCTCATGAGACAAACTACGGTATTGGCATAAGGCCTTGACAAAATAATTATTTATAGTTTTGGAACGAGGCCTCAACTATATGGTTATGATGTCCAACATTATGAATTCAATTATTATGAAACTAGTAATTGACTGTTAATGTGGTTATTTGACTAATATAATACCCTTGATTATGTTTTATTATTACATTATTTATTCAGATCTTATTCATACTGTATTATGTTCAAGTTAATTTTTAAAGGAATGTGTTTTTAGTTTTTAACCATGCATAATGTTTATGTTTATGATATCTTATATTGTATTTCTTACCCTTAATGATCATTTGAACTCACCCCTTTCATATGTTTTCTTTTTCCCAGTATGTGAAGATGTATTTTATGAATGAACTGTAAAGATAACCTATGAGATATAGATGTTTTCCAAGTAATTTATATGTTGTATTTAATTTCAGGTAGTAATGTGGAACTTATGTATGTATCTTGTTTCAAAATATACTAAACTACTCAGTCCTTCGAGATTCATATTCCTTGTTTATATGCCAATGTAATAAAATAAGGCACTAGATCTGGGAAACTGGGGTCAGGTCCTTATATCAGTAGTCTCATGGCCTGAAATCAGTTGGAGATAAACCCTTTATGTTTTTTCCAAGCAGTTCAAATCTATTTGTGGGATAGATCAGAATAGTAACTATATTGAGGATAGTTCATGACATTTCATATGGGTTTTTTTCCATAGAATTGAACATTATTCAGGATAGATCTTATCAGTAACTATCTTGGGGATAGATCTTCACAGTTCATATATCCAAAATTATGCATTTCATCATCATTATTATCCAATATGATTATCTGATTAGTTAGAATATACATGGTCATGTTTCAAGATCATGTGATTATTTATATAAAATTATTAATTCATATTAAATTATTGAAATATTGATTATAACCTATCCAATTATTTAATGGGACGTGTGATCAGTTATTTTCCATTCCAAGTTGATTATTCTAATTAATTAATTATTGATACCGTTGTACTTAACCCTTACTAAGCATTTTATCTCACCCTTATTTTGTTTTCTTTCACTAGTTTATAAAGATGAAATATTTAAAGAATTTATCAAGGATTCATTTTATTATATTTTTATGTATGATGTTTTATTTTCTATTCCCAATATAAAATCTGTTTCATGTATGTATTTGGTTTTCTAAAACTGTTAAACTGATTGATCCTTCAGGATTTGATTCCTTGTAATCATGAAAATTTAATAATGTAAGGGATCGGCTCTGGGATTTTGGGGTTGGGGCCTTACATATGATGTCATCAAGATAAGTCATCAATATCATGTGATGTTCCCTAGATGTGTCATACAAGTCATGTGACACTCTCCATACAAGTAATCCATGATCAAGTGATGTACTCCTATCAAACGATTTAAATTATGCGATGTCCTTTAGAAAAGCCGAATGTGTTATGTTATTTTATTTGGGAATGTCTGTTAGGAAACCACGAAATTTCCAAACATCCTATGACATGTCATACAAATAATAAGGACATGTATTGAAGACAATTAGTACATGTTAGGCAGGCTATGAGGATATGTCTATTAGGTAATCAGGACATGTCAAGTATGTGTCTCGAGACATGATAACCTTTTACAGTGGATACATTTGTGTATAACCACAACTAAACTATGATATCTCTAATTCCCACTATAAACAGGATATGTTGGATTCCTTTGTAATTCCTAATCTCTAATGGGAATCTACCTCAGTGAAAGTCACTCTATATCTCCAACATTATAACCATTGTGATCTAATATCTCCCATGGGATTATCATTACTACTTATCCATTAGTATAATGAGAAGCCAAATGAACTATGATGACTCTGATTCCTTCCATAAATAGGATACATAGGACAAATTCCTTATGCTTGATCTACATATCAAAAATCCCGTAGGACCACCCTAGTGTGTAATCCCTACATCCACATGCAATGAGACTTCTCACTTGATACCCCTTGTTTATCACAATGAGCATGAATCAAGTGGGTTAGGGATTTTCAATGATCAACTCAGTCTCATTATGAATCTCCTTAATAAGGGAAAACTCAGTGTAAAATCCCAATTCCACATCATGATATTATATCCCCCATACAAGTTTATCCACATTTGGGTAAATCCTGAGGTCATGATCGGACTCTGATGAATCTGATTCCTACCATAATTATGATATGTATGAATCCTTCTTGAGCATCAATCTCAAAACCTAGTGCCTAAGTTCCCTTATATATGTTCTTTTCACATGAAATTATATTTCATAGGTTCAATGAACTACGTGGGGTTTGATTCCAATTATAAACATGATATGTAGTACACCTCACAAAGGTTCAATCCCATCCTCAATATATCAATCACCTCCCTAGATGGTTGTAATATCAAGAGCTCCTAGTTATATGGATTGAAAATAAAAGAAGCTACCCATTGAAATGAAATTTTTGAAGAACCATAGATACATATAGATGGACTAATTAATAGACCCCACTTATACACATAGAATGGTTAATCACTTGATCATTTTATTATGGTAACTGGACCTATATCAAAATTTGGATGAGATACAAAAATATATCTTAAATCTATAAAAGTTCCCCCCAAAATGGTGTGTTGAGCCTGACCTCCCATCTTCTCGACCAATGTGAGTTCCTATGAGTAATTGAGTGTGAAACCCCAACTAACCACCTAACTTTGGAAATCAATTCCGTATTCATTTATGGATGTGGGAACTATTGGGAGTTTCTGTGAAATGAAAATATGGTGAATGTGACATGAAAAATTGTGTAGCATGATCACCCCCCTCATAATCAACTTCAAGAATTTCCAAAACCCCCTTTTCCCATGAAAGAACATTACCATATAGAAAGGTTAGTTTTTGATATATATTTATGTATCAAATATAGGACTTGGATGCGTCCTTATGTAGAGTGATATATTTATTTATTATATATTAAGGTAGTTAAAGATCAATGAAAATAATTATCTAATCCATTATATTGAATGATAATCTGTAATCATTTCTTTAAAGATATAAAGACACTATCTCTATTATGAGAACTATGAAACATATAATCTTTATAAGAGTTTAAAATATATATACTCTAAGAAAGATATGAACATGAAGAAAAGAAGATGGATGTAACTAATTAAAGACTATGATTTCTCAATACAATACCAAAATGGGAAAAAAACAATTTGGCTAATGCGCTGAGTAAGAGGGATCATAGAGTTCCGACCAAAAATGAGGATAGTTAAAGATGTTATATTCATAAAAATTATAAAGGTAGATATGGTAATTAACAAGGAAGGAGAAAAATTAATCATTTTACAAATGATTTGCAAACCATATTTACCATAGTAAATAAAAATATTTAATATTAGGGAAAATATTTTTTTAAAAAAAAATTTAAAGCTATGAATGATGGGAAGTTAGAAAAAATCATATATGAAGATGATACCTTAAAATTTACAAAGAGGCTATGTGTTCCATCAATACCTAAGCTAAATAAGGAATTACGTAATTATTCACATAGTTAAAATTTCTCTAGGCTCCATAGTAGCACTAAAATTTATAGGTATTTAAGAGAAACTTTTTAGTGGGATAATATAAAGTGAAAAATTACAGATTATGTATCAACATGTGAGGTTTGTTAGAAAGTTAATTCTGGGTGAAAACATTATAAACGTTTCATTCAACCTATCCCTATACATATGTGGAAGTGGAATGTTAAAACCATAGAATTTTCCACTAGGCTACCAAGGACTCCTCGGAAGAATGATACTATATTTGTGATAATCGATTTTCTTACCAAGTTTGATCATTTTATTTCAATAATGGAGGATCTACCAATTGAGAGCCTTGTGTGAATTTATATTAATATAGATGTGAGACTTTATACTACACCTATTTTTAATGAATCTAATTGTGATACATGGATCATGTCTCAATTCTGGAATATTCTTATGAAGTCTATTGACAGTGAGATATATTTGAGAACCACCGATCATCCTTAAGTAGATGGATAGTTTGGAATGACTACTCAAACATTATAAAACATTCTAAGGCAATGTTCACTTAACATTCCTGTAAATTGGGATTAATATTTACCATTTGTATAAATTTATTTAAATAATACCTTTAATTTAATAATTCAAATGACACTATATAAATCATTGCACGAGAAGAGATATTATACTCTAACATGTTGGGATGTGGTTGGAGAGAAGACGTTTATAGGCCCTAAAATCATCGAAGATACAATGTTGAAATTGATAATTATTCCGAATCATATCAACAATTAAAATGAAATAGAAAAGAGATATATAGATAATCTGAGAAAGAATTTGTAATTTTTAGTGGGAGATCATGTTTTTAAAAAGTATCTTCATGGAAGGGATTTATAAGGTTTGGTAATAAAGGGAAGATGATCTCTAGGTATACTGGGCCTTTTGAGATTTTAGAAAGAATTGAGGGTATTGCTTACAATCTATAATTATCACCCAATATCTCTTAAGTAAATGACATGTTATACATATCTTTTTTGAGGATGAAAATTCAAGACCCAATTCCTGTAGACACCACAAGGGATTAGATTGGAAACAAATATTTTCTTAATGTGAAGAGCCTATCAAGATTCTTGAAACTATATAGAAAGTGTGGAAGAATTATTTGAATTAGTTCATAAATGTAATTTGGATAAATCATAATATAGTGGAGGAAATAAGTGAACCTAAGGATGTAATGATTAAGATCTAACCAATTTTTTTATGATATGATAATTTGAAAATTTCAAGGATGAATGTTTTGAAGGTGGGAATAATGTAATAAATGAGATTTGATTATCGTTACTAAACACCTCATCATAATAAAATTATAACATGATATCATTTCAATAGAAAAAAACATCATAATTAGAATATAAAAAAATTAACTTCATTTTTTGATTTATTATGTCAAAATTAGATTAGGATGATTTTTTGTATTCTTATGAAAAGGGTTCTTTTATGGTGAATGGTGAATTTTTTTTTACAATTGCAATCAAAATTATGAAATAATTATGGAATAATAATGACTATATAGTTTTCAAAACTCCTTTTATAGACCAAATATATATTTAAGAAGTAAAATAAATAATTTAAAAGTATTATTTTGAATATAGAAACCTATGTTCGAAGTTTTAAAACACAAGTGATGTTTTATTTTAATAAAAAAATAATTTGGATCCTTTTATTTAATTAAGTAATTAAAAATTTATATTAACTTTTTAATTAGTTATAAAATAATATAAATATTATTTTATTATTTATAAGTTAATAATTTTAATTTGAATAAATTTTATGCATCATTTTCATATAAATTCATTTTTGTGATTAAAAAGACATTTTTCTAAAGAACTATTTTTCATTGTATGTTTTCATACTTATATTAAATTTATTTTCTACGACCTATAGTAATTGATAATTTCACAATAGATTCCATATTTAGAATTATAATATCAATTTTTTTGATAATAAACATCTCATTTTTATTAATAATGAATAGTTACCATAGTAAAAGTTTGTCCTTATGGTAAGGGTTAAAATTGTTAATGAGGTTTTAAATTAAGAGATAAGTTGTGCTGTATTAATAAACATTTTCTACATTTTATTAGTTGAGATTATTTCAACCTTAAATTATACTATTTTCAAAACTTTATCCATTTGGTGTCACTTTTACCTGAATATGACTTTATTTTATTTTATCATTAAGAGTATTTAGAAGGGTCCCACTCCCCTATCTTATAAAAGGAAACCTCCTCTCATAACTTGTCCAAAATAACAAAGATCTCTTATCTTGATCATGATATAACAAAATAACCTCCAAATACCGTTATCTATGACATATACGTTATGTTCTTCCCAAAAGGCCTATCTAAGAATACTTGAGATTTTTTTTTCAAAGTAGATTATCCAAGGAAGAGTTATATGTTATTTCCAAGATCGTTCAAGTTTCTTTATTCGTAAACATTCTAAAAATATTATATAAAAATATTAAAATAATTACATTAGTATATTTAATATATTTAAATGTTTTTTATGTTAATGTTACTACCATTTCTTATCTCCCTTCTATTAAATGGAAAATGAAAACGTCACCCACACGTACGTGAAAACTACCGCCTCTTTGAAGTGAAGTATTTAATTTTTAATCACTAACTCATATGACAAGTTATAACGATATATTTAATGAATATATTTTATAATTAGCAAGTAAATAATTTTTTAAAGATAAATCATTATCTACATTCCTTTATTTCTATCCATTTAAAAATTAAAATGTCACCCATGCAGACGAGAGAACTAGAGGCTCTAGGACCTACATATTTTATTTTTCATTACCAAATTAAATGGATGGTTGTAAAATTTTATTTAATTTATTAATATTATAAATATGATATTTTTAACATTTTATATATGATTAAACTATTACCAATGTTTAAGGACTTGTACCACTAAATAAAAATATACATATTAGTTAACACCTAGATAATTGATTTTAATAATGTATTACGAGTAAAGGGTTTATTAATATGTAATAAATGAATTATATAAAAAAATAAAGATATAACTATGGATATAATACATTTTATTAAAAAATATATATTTATTATATGGTTTGTTGTAACACACTTGACCAAGAGGGAATCCAGTGTAGGGTTTTATTTAACAATATCATTTTTATTTGGATTTGTTTATGTTCAAATTTCCATTTTCATAATTATAAAAAATTTCCCTCCAAAACAACATAATTTTTCTTATCATTTGATTATTTTTGTGGTTTTCAAGATTCATAATAACTATAAATAAATGAACATTTCATCAATTTAAACATGATAATAATTTATGAACCTTTTATTTAATTAAAGTCTTACAATAAACATTTTATAATTAAGCTAAACATTATGGACATTCCATAATTATAGACATAAAAATATTTATACAAAATTTATTATGAACTCTTAAATATTTTACTTTATATGGGATTAAAATTAAATCAAATAATATCTTATGAATTGATATCCTTTTATAATTAAATTTCTCCTTTTTAAACTATTTATATAATCTTAATAGAATTTACCATACATAATTTAAACCGTTATTTAATAATCATAATTCATGCCATATAATTTATTAAAAGGTATTTTAAATATAAACATTTAATATTTTAGAGTGTTCTTACTAATAAATGTTTTATAAACATTTAATTAATTAATTAGTAACACTTTAATAAATATTTAATTTATACACTCTTTATAAATTATAATACTCAAAAAATATATTATATTATGATTTATAAACATTTTGTAAATAATACGAAAAAAATAAATAAAATTATTTATTTAGAACATCAATTTAACTTTATATATAAACCATTTCCTACTTGAGGGTCACTAGGATGGCCCTTACATAGAACCCTTCTATGTAAGGGTAGCCTTTAATTTTTTTAAACAATATAATGATAGATAAAATTAACCATCACACAACATCTTATATGTAAAGGTAAACCATTATTACCTTTATATGAGCTATGATGGAGTCTATGTAATGGTAGCTTATACAGTTATAAACTTCATATAGAACCTCTACAAAAAGGTAAAATACAATTTCCTATACTTATCCTCTTCTATGCAAGGATACTTTACGATAACCCTTACGTAAAACATATTCATAAGGGTAAACTTATGGTTTCCATTAGGTATAGACAAAGTATTTGTAATCTCATATATATTTTATGATTCTATAATAAAACATTGTATAGTTTTGGAAATCTTCAAAAAAAGTAAATAATACTTGATGAATCCTTGAAGAACAATGCTTTGATTCCACTAATGGGTTTCACAAGACCATCCTACGATCTTTATTGGTGGATGAAAAAAATACTATATATCTTTGGGAAATTAAAGTGATAAAACTATTGTAATATAGATTTATTATATCGCATGTGTAGTTTCCTATATTTTCTTATTGATTGGTGGAATATGTTGTATGATGATAATAATTGTTGAAAATAATCGCTTACTACCTATGAAGGAATACACCATCCACTAGATCTCAATATTTATCGGAAGACACTTTAACCTCACAAAGTGGTGCCAGTGCCTTCTTTGGAGAGATGAATGAATCTTCTAGAAGAAATATCTTATATAAATCATTTCTGGAAACTAATGTTCTCGAATATATTTATATGAAAATGATCATGCCACACATAATGAGGTTAACCACTTATCCTTTTTATAGGTTATATAAGATACTTTTTTATATATGAAAAACATGTCTGTTATATTTGTGTAATAAAAAAAATAACAAAGATATGTTATTTTTTAATGAATACATTCAATGATAATAATGATAATGTTTTAATCCACTCAGAATGAATTAATGACATATGAAAACCCACAATTTTTGTAGTGGTCACAAATGCATGGTACTTCTTGGTTTTGGTGAACATCCAACCTAAAGTGTCAATAAGAGGATACATGAGATAAGGATCCCAATATTAGAGAAAAATGGACAGAGTTATTCAACAAAGATTCTCAATGATATTTGATAATGAAACTTGAGGATGAGAAGTTCTAAGGTGGGAGGTTTTAATTTGCTAGACAGGTATATGTATGTTATTAGCTTTTTTTTCTTCCAAAAACTGAAACCAATTTAAATTTTTTCTTAAATATTTTATTTTAAATTTAAAACTAAATTTTAAATGTTCTTAGTATATTGTAAATGGTTTGGTGTTTTGTGATGGTGATTTTGATCTTTCCTTGGCTTGACATAGTGTATTATGACTCTTTAGAGATATTAGATGTGTTATAGTAGGTTGATAGTTGAATTTTGGAAGTTAGATGGGTACAAGGTTTTTCATGTTGAAATTTTTAGGAGCTAGGAAGTTTAGACTTTCCATGTGAGTGAAAAAATCATGTGGGTGAGAGTCTGAAGTGTTTTTTCTATTTTTGAGGTTGCTACTATTTTTTTAAAAAATATTATAAAACATTATGCATAGATTTTTCCCTATGTATAATAACATACATATTTCAAGGTAGAAAATAAAAATATTATGTATGAATTAAAATATTTCAAATATAGAAATGAAAATTTTATTTATTGAAAATATATATTAGGAAAGGTCCTTACCAAAGGTAATAACCTTATGTATGAAACAAAATTTCACATATTGTTTTATTATTTAAGGTAAAAAATTTATATAAGTAAATAATATATTATATATGATAGATATATTATGTATTAAAATTAAAAAATTAAAAAAATCTTATGTATTAAGAAATATATAATACAAATAAATTTTTTCTAAGTGAAATATATTATATATGAAGTAATATATCACCCAAAAATAAATTCATTAGCGAAAAACCTTATGTTTTGAAGTATTATATTTTTCATTGGAAAAAATATATAATCAATGTTATAAAATATTACAAATCATGTTTTTACTAAGGGGAAAACCTTATGTGCAACCTATATATATTATGTATGGAGGGAGGAGTTCATTTTTTTTAAATCATTTCACTCATGTTTTTTATATGTGTCATGTAATATATATATAATATATTATGTATGTAATCATAGGAGGGATATATAACATATTAGTTTTTGATTTATAGAGTTTTTAAATTTTCTGAAAATGAAAAATTAGTCTTGAATTTACAGAATATTATTAAAATTTTAGAAAAAAAACTATTTAAGAGAAATTAGGTCTTTTAAAACCTATAAAAATAAACACATAAATAATATTTCCCTTGTTTGTTTCTTATATCCATGGGAGATAACTTTAAATTATTAATGGATTGAAGTGATGTTTGATTCAAGTGACAACTAGCGGAAAATCTATCACTCTGTATTCATCCATTCTCAATTGCATATACTATTTTATTGACTTATTCGGGTTATAAACATTTATTGCTTATTTTAAGGGTTTATCAAAATATTTAATTTCTTCTATTTGGAATTTGATTAGTTGAAGTTAATTGACAAGTAATTATCCTCAAGAATATGGTAAGTGTTCCTAAAGTTTTTCCCAAAGTCTTGCTTTTTTTTTATGTTCGTATGATGTGTGGTTGATTAGATATAAAATTTAATTGAAATAAAACTCAAATAAAATATTTTTATATTTATTTCTTAAGAATAAACCCTCATTTAGGAAAATAAAATCCCATCGGTGTATGTAAGTTTAAAACGTTCACCACCAAGTAAAGTGAAAATTATTTTGGGAAAAAATATGAATTTGAGAGGCAACCTAAGAGGTATAATAAATATATAGAGATTATCCTAAAAACAATTAACTCATTAATCTCAAAAAACTTATTTTTCATGTCATTTAAATAAATGGTGAAAAGTTCAGAATGTGGTAAATGATGAATTATTAAAGTTATGGTTCTGCGGAAGGATATAGTCCCCCTTGGGTGATAATATAATAGTTTTTAGTGTAGTAAATAGTTCCCTTGGGGTTATATTCTCATGATTTTAGGTTTATATTTAGTCCCCCTAGGTGATATTATCATGGAATTAAGGTAATATGTAGTTCTAATTTTTAATATTCTTATAGTTACAAGGTAGGAAGTAGTTCCCCTGGGGTGATATTCTCAAGGTTTTGGAGTTGGATGTGGCCCCCCCATGTGATACAATCATGGTTGCAGGGTATGATTTAGTTCCCTTGAGTGATATTCCAAAGGATACAAGGATAGACATGGTTCCCCATAGGCGACCATGTAACTAGTTTAGAGACATTAGACACTAGCCGAAGGAGGTATGATCAATCCTGGGTGTTACCTTTGAACTTGAAGGTCGATAGTTATTTGTTTATTATGATTTTATTTTTTTATTATTCTACCTTAGTGTGAACTTTATCCATTATAGATATACATAGTGAAACCATTGGTGGTGCCTTAATAATTTGTACTCACACCCTACTCAGGTTTCCATAGGTATTCAAGAGGACTTTATAGTTTCAAGACATGATAGGGCAAAAGGGCCTATGATTGATAGTTGGTATGGTTTTTGAGGATAGAGATTAGGATAAGGTATTGTTCTAGGACTTGAGACTAATTTTATAGTTTTAATAGTTTTATTTATTTTTGGTTTTGATATATATGATCCACCATGAGGGATATTGATTTGGATATATATGACTTCAATGACTTGTAAATCCTTCATTTTGATATAGGATGGGTTGTATATGTCGTTTATTGGTTCTTTATATGATTTATATTATATTTACTCATATGGATTTATATTATTTATATTATTTATACTATTATTTCTTAAAATAATATGAGGGTATGATATCCCCATGATATTACCATAGACTATCATGTTATAAGGTATCTTTTCATTTATAGGGAGGAACCCAAGGTCATATGACAATCTAATTCAGTTAATATGGAGTGACATCGGATGAGGATTTTGCAATAGCTTCCTCTATACGATACATTATTATAGGAGGTGGATCTAAAGTCTCCTCACCTATCCCCTCTTGATGGAAAATGGATACTAGATATAACTCTCTCTCATATTGGATGAAGAAATTTCATATGTAAAACCTTATCCCACATGGGAAGGAGATGGAAAATGTGTAATAGGAATTTCCCCACTAGGTAAAAATATAGAGTCAAGTATTCTCTAAAAACCACTTTTCAGTGCACCATAATCTAATAAATGGATTATGAAATGAAATCATTTGTAGAAGTTCATTAGACATCTATAATCATAGACTGTGGATATGCATTATATATAGTATAAAATGGAGGAGCATTTGGATGATCATGTTGTATATCCTCCTTTTGATTCACATCATCACATGGCATATATAGAAGATTATAGTCAAATATAAATCTCTATATGGGATCAAATATGTATGAGGTGTAAAATAGGAGAATCATAACAAAAATTATATAGTTAAATGTAGTTAATAAACTATCTATTCCATAGGGGGAACAATTATTACCAAATAATGGTAGAATTTTCCATATCATGTAAGATATATCAATGAACTAATACGATACTAAATCTCAAAATATATCTCATGTGATAGATACAAGAAAACTATTCCCACCCATATAATTGGGAATTGGGACATATATCCCACATCTCAATATATCGTGCATGATATTTTCTCTAGAAAAAGTCTCACATTCCTGACATCTTTAGGTAATAACATGAAGGTAACTATTTAGGTTGTGTGGGAATGGGCTTAAGTAACCCAAAATCTCTCATAACTCGATTGACATAGTGTCACTCAACCACATGAAAATGAATAAGGGACACCTTTTATGTGCTATAAAAAATAATAATCATTAAATAAGGTGGGAGAAGATGGATGATAGTCCTGATATATGGAATCCATGAAACATAAAATAACACATAATTAATATTTAATCAATAAAAGAAGTAATTTATGAATAGATATGGAAAAAAATTGGTAACCATGAAGTTTGGGGTACCCAAACCCTAAAATTATTATTTTTACAAAACCCTAATACTATCTGAGACCACCTAATCTAAACATGCCCTTATTTTATATAATTTCCATAATTAAAAAATTACATTTCATAATAATATCAACAACCTAAGAATGATGTGGTTTATTGTCTTTAGTGACTAGCTACATAAGTGAAATATTTTACAATGACTATGACTATTTCCTCATAACTTCAATATAATATATCATCTCATAGACATCTCATAAGTTAAACTCATCCTCATGACCTAATAGATAGAAATATAAGAAAGGGGTGAGATCAAACACTCAATAAGGGAATAATAAAAATAACAACATGTTATCCAAGGTGAGATCATAAGAATATGGGAAAACATAGGAAGGATACAAATACTTCAATAAAATAACAGTGAATCATAATTTTCCCTTTATTTAAAAATACGAGAATAAGTAATCCAATATGATCAAATGTATAACATGGAATAAAGACTATAAAAACATGATATATAAATCATGATCCATAATAGTCACATATAAATATACTGTGGAACCCAAATAAGTATAGAAACTCAAAATTATAGATTAGGAATCACCACCAATTTCTCATAGTTGGTCTGGCATCATGACTAATTTCCAATAACAGATCAGGCATTACATCATATCTCCTATAACAGATCCAGAATGAAAACCAATTTCACATTTTTGATCACACATCACTACTCATTTCACCACTATCTCATGAGATATAAATCTTTAGCCAATTCATGGGAGGGATATAAATGTCCCACCCATCACTTAAATTTTAATTATACATGTACTCCAAAAGGAAACATCTAATGACCACATCATTAAAACCCAAGAACTAGAATGGTTTTCCCCTTTCATTTTATAAGTTATTAGAAAAATAAAAACAGAAACCAGATCAATCAATATCAAATTTAATAAATAAATAATGGATAATTATAAAATATTTTAAATGGTGTTTTAAAATTCATAACATTATGTAAAAAATATCCATTTATATAAGAAGGAAAATGGAATACAAATTTTAATCACTTGACTATGATCATATATTTTTTTCAATATTTTGAAATACCATTGTTGAAAACCCACAGTGAGGATGAATATTATAAAAATTATTTTTAAGATTGGAAAAGGAAAGTATGAATATCACATAAATTTATACATACTTGGATTTAAATTCAAAAAAGGATAACAATGGTAGTATGTTAAAACATTGAGTGGAAATAAAGAACCAATTAAGAGATGGATGGTTATTCTTTATGATGTTACACTTTTAAGTGAGAGGAAAATAACATAATAATATTTAAATAAAAGATAAATTTTCTTCAAAAATGTAAAATATTACATCATATAAAATAGGAAATAAATTAAGAAAGGAAATATTGAGGGTTAAATTTCAACATAAACCATATAATTTAAAGAAAGAGATTTGAGTTACAAAAGTCCCATACCATGACTCTAAGATTTAAAAAAAAGTTATTTATCTTCCCATATCATATAGATAAAAATTTTAATTTCCTATTTCATAACCTTAATCATATATATTTATATTTATACATTCCATTTAAAATTACTCTCCACATTTATATTAGTTACCCATTTTCCCACATTGGGTGTTTACAATTTTAACCATTTAATCTAGTTTCATTAGAGAAATTTTATTATTCCTTATTCATTAAAAGTTAATTTCTCCAAGATTATTAAATATAATTTAATTTTTTTAATGGTTTATTAAGTAAAAAATTTATTTCACAAGTGCATTAGTCTTTATCAAAGAAGATGAAATCGATAATAGGAATATTTCAGTGATTTTTAACCCATAAAGAGAATTATATTAGTTAATGAATTTGATATTTATATAACCCTTGAAGAAATAATGAAAAATATTTTTTTACATATTTTTATCATATTAAATTATAAATTATTTTTTCACAATCATCTCTAATATAATTTTATAGCATTGTTCATGTTGGTGGTCAAACTGACCCAAACCTGAACATACCATTATTAATGGATAATTATGAAGAAATTTAGTTGAAATATAATTATAATAGTAGAATAATGATATAATTTAGTTTTTATTATTGTGAAATATTATAAAAATATACAATAAAGAGAATAATTTATGGATAAGAAATAATTAAATAGAATGGATATATTTTTTTCCCTCTTCTTTCGCTTGTTTAAAACTGTTAATTTTAAAAATATTTTTTTATCACTGATAATATTAATTTTTTATTAAATATGTATTTCCAAAACATTATAAATATCATAAAAATAATATTTATCATTTAAAACCAATATTATATAAATCTATGAAAGTATTTATTGAATAATAGAATGCATCGTACTATGGAGGCGGTAGTTCGCATGTGGGCATAGATGATGATTTAATTTTCAAGGAAAAAATAAATATGTAATATGGTTTAGTATTATAGATTCATAATTTTTTTTTAAATATCATGATTATATATTAAATTCCCCCTTTTAACCATCCAATTTAGGTGGTGTAGGAAAATGAACTCTTTGAATCATGGATGTGGTAGTTCGCGTGTACTCACATTTTATGTTTTCATTATTCTTAATAGATAAGATAAAATGTGGTTAATTATTATATCATAATTATAATAACATATCAATATGATTATTATACATATGTTATCATTTTATTATGGTGTATTTAAATTTTATGATGAATGAGTGCACAAAATGAAATAGAAATAAAAAAGAGAGGTCATAAACTTATACCTCACTTATTGGATTATATCCTTTACAAAGGGGGTTAATACAATGAGAGATGATCTTTTTAGAATAATAGAAACTATTTAGGATGGATATGATTGTTGAGAATAGGATTGGTTATAGTTTGAGTTGAAATTAGGGGGTTTTGGTCAGAGGGGAAATGGGGAGAGGAGAGTCCTTTTTATAAGTGAAAGGGGGTGAATTTTTTGTAAATAAAAAAATCTGTCCAATAATGGCACATCGATATTAAGAAAATTGGATCCAAATTTTGAGAAAAATGGGAAATGGGAATAGCTAATGCTAATAATTTTTCAACCATGGGTTTTGACTTTTGTTTTAAACTTGTTTCAATCCATTTTCTCTATTAATTATTAATTTTTTTATTTTAGCTTTTATGGCGGTAACTAGTTTGTAACAAATTTAGTTTTATATTAATTTCTAAAAATAAAGCTTTAATTATTTGATAAATTGAACCTATTGATTCTAAATTTGAAATACATTTTTTTATAAGTGTTAAAAAATAATTTTAATATAATAAATGTATAATGTATTAAAATAATTTTGAGAAAAATATTAATTCAGTTCTAAAATGTAAAATATAAGTTTTTAAACTATAATAAATATTTTATAATGTATTATTAAAATTATAAAATTTATATGTTTTTAATAATAAATTTTTATAAATTTCTATTTTATACTTATATACTAATAATTCCATAAAATTCACAGTATTAGTAAAAATGGTATGTTACACTATTCACCTAAAAATCTATTTTTTTTTTGAAAAACATCATTAAAAAATTTATAAATTTTATTTTTAAATAAAATAATAAAATACATGGAAAATATTTTTTTATAGGAAAAATAATTTTGGTATATTATCTATTATTCATCCTTATTTCTTATAAATTATTAATTTGATTACTATAAATATTTTATAAATTCAAAAATATATCATACGTAAATATTAGAAAAAAATATTTTTATTAGTTGCTTAACTGCACTAGTTGAGTTGATATTTAAAGTTTTGTTTATTTTTTTTAATATATATTTAATAATTCCATTATCACTGTTCATTCCTACAAATTATACAACTACCATACAATGGTCCCTATTTTTTGGGTTTCGATGTTGGATAAATCTATCAAACATAGTATTTTTTTAATGGAGGAATATGTTATTAAAACACAATTCATAACACAAACTCTAACCTGTATATTTTTAAAATTTAATATTCTAACCCTGCCCTATTATATTTTTTAACTATGATTTTAACAAACCCAACCCTTTTAATCACCCAATTAAAAATAAAAAATTTGATTTTTTATAATCTTGAATAAACATATCAAAAATTTAATTAAATATATTTTTTAATTTTACTTTATTTAATAACACATAGTCATAAAATTCATATTTTACGTATAATTCTAAGTAAAATACGAACCAAACTCAAAATAATTAAGTATTTTTTATAATTTCAATTCCATTTAAAAATTTATTAATGATTAATTAATAATAATTTTACATGTTAGGTTTGGTTTTAGGATACCCTAAGAGTACCACCCTAACCCTACCCATTTATTTATCGGGTATTCAATGTGATACCCTAACCCTATAAATCCCCACTTAACCATTTCCCTAGACCTATTTAATCATGTTGGGTAGTGTTTGGAACCTATTTAATGGGCACCCATTTCCATACTTATTTATGACTATCAGTAATAATTTATGGATATAATTAATAATGACATACATTATCTAATCGAAGACCATATAACATAAGTCTATAAGTGTGAATGTTATGTCTGGTAGTATCTCAATGTATATGGACCTGATTCCACATATAGATAATACTATTACAGTTGTAGTTTCATTATATAAATTTATTGATTTGAATTTAACAAAAAGTGGTTAGAAAAACATATCATCATACACGTTGTCACTCTTGGATAATATATATAGTCAATGATGAAAAACATACTAAGAGAAGTGTGGGATACACTCCCATACCCAAATCTAAATAAGAAAAGTGCATCCTATAATCTATATCTTATTGATATCACATTCAATACATAGTTCTTTGTATGTACATTCAAGTCACATTGACCCCCATCTATATATATTTGTCTGGATGAGGTCTTTATGTAAAGGAAAGTACATTAGATGGATGAATATCTTATAGTGATCAACAAATATTATTCAACCAATAAATAAAAATATATATATTCATGAAAATATGAATATAGTTATTTGGTTAGCATCATCAACTAGATGAGTGAATTTCTCATCTATACATGGCATGTGTAGATAGATTAAAA
Organism: Viscum album; assembly: GCA_963277665.1. Taxonomy (NCBI): domain Eukaryota; kingdom Viridiplantae; phylum Streptophyta; class Magnoliopsida; order Santalales; family Viscaceae; genus Viscum; species Viscum album. The sequence continues at coordinate 1,776,083,192 of OY728152.1, forward strand.
TTATGAACATGCTATCATTCTGAACCTCTACATCGAATATTAACTTCACAAAATCAAACTAATCTCAAAAATCATGGAATATCATATCATCACCCTTGATAGTTAGGCCTAACATAATAGAGAAATCATCAAGATTAATATTATTCTCTACCGTAATAAATGGATATTATGCATCTATGACCACCATCTCTCTACAAGTTCTTCTTTAAACTGGTGTTCGAATAATGTGAAGTCACACATTGCTGCACAATAGAACCTCACACATCATAGATGTGGGATATTCACAGGAGGGGGTATGATGTAATAAAAGTAGCGTGACCTTCATACAATTGAAGATGTATTGTAATAACACTCTAAAAGAACATGAGAAACTTGACTATCAGGGAAGGTGAGTAAAGGAATGCCTACCGTAACTATATATGAGTGCTAATTTGAATGTAGAAACTATCACAATAAGTTTCTCTTCTCCTTGGCTTGTGTGTATTGATAATTTTTTATAATTTTATATAAAAAATTAAATAAAATAATTAATATCAATTGATTTGGGGTTTAGTTATAATTTCATAGGTAACCAAATACTACCTCATTAGTAACCGAATAACATATTTAAAATATAAACTTTACTCTAATTCAATTTAGAGATACCATAGCCCAATTTTATCCAATTATGATGAGAAGAGTACTCAATTATATGGTACCCATTATATCCCCTAATTTAAATATATCACCTTATTTTAAAAAAATATTCGATTGAGATGATTTTTCTAAATAAAAAAATTAATATTAAAAAATGGATATAGGAATTTGGGATCTCAAAATAACAATTTAAAACTTATTTAACTCAATTATTTTATTGTACATTATTCTATATAATTTGTTTATATTTTTTGATAAAAAAAATTATTCCATATTAATTTTCCCATAAACATATTCATTCCTATTTTATCAAACTGTAATTTAAAGAAATAAATTTACATATTAAATTTATATGTTTATAATGTTTTCACTGATTTTAAAAATAAATGAAATAAAGTTATTACTTTATGATTTTTATAAAATAATTTATTTTGAAATTATTTCAAAATTTTATTTTAATAATTTTTCATTTAAACCATAAGTAGGAAAAAATTATTTGATTTCATAATATGTTTTATAAATAAGTAATTTTTTAAATTAAATTCTGTTTTAATTTTTTTCTCTTCAGAAAAATAATTTAAATAATGATTGAAAATTTACTAAATGTAATTTGTTTCTTAAAAAAACTCACAAACAAATGATCTCATTTTATCAAATCAAGTAATCTTTAATTTCAGCAATACATCTATCAAAACAAATTTAGTATTCAATTTATTAAATTTAAAATATCAAATAAATTATTTTTAATGAAATTTTATTCTATTTCCAATACTTAAACAATGAAAATAATATTTTTCATGATTAAAAATATAAGATAAATTTATTTTATTAAACCCTCATATACTTTCTATTTGATCACTCATAAAATTTAAAGTTCCACTATAGTCGCTAACTCTTTTAAAATTAAATTTCAAAAATAACCAAACATGTTGACAGTTTGGACTTGTAGATATTTACTACAATCTCAAAACAATTCTTCTGTAAGATCAATACTAACTTTATGTCTTGAAATATGGATTTTTTCACAACAGGCACTTTGTGATATTGAATTTAAAAGGGGTTAAGCATTAGGGTGGTGATTGAAAAACTCCTTGTACAATTGTATTGGGTAGATCATTAACTATACTTTCTTGGGTGGGTCACAATAATCAAACATTATCAATATCAATGCACTTTTAATACCACGTGGGATAAATCATATTAGATTCTTCCCCTCATTGGAATCATTGATAATATAATCCATGAACCTTTATAATACCACTTCTTAGATCCTAAGTCACTTACTACAATTCCAAAAAACTTATCAAAGGATTTCACACCACCTTTAGGGCTTAAAAATTCATAATTTTCTAGGAGGACCTTAATGTACCACTGAATTTAAGGGAGTATTTTGTTTGGGAAATAATCAATCAATCCCTCGAGAAATTTAATATAGGAAGGTTCAACGTATCTATATTTCTTAATATCCTGCTATAATAGAATATTAATAATATCATCCCACTATTTATACCCCATGAGACAAATTGAGTAAAACATAAGTATTAAAGAATGTTAATCGACCACGTGAAGGGGATAAAAAATTATGGGGTTTTAAAAAAATTATACTCAAATAAAAAATCATGTTATCAAAAATATTTCTATGACCATTTATATTTTCCATGTATATTATTTTTTGTGTTTTATATTATTTGGAGAAGTAGGTAGGAGGTGGGTGTTTAATTTGAGAGGAATTTAACCAAACATAAAAACTATACAATGATGGTGTGATTATTATATTATTTCTTCAAGTATTGGTTTGTTTTGATTATGTTTTAGCATATAGGGATGGTGAGACTACTGGATATTAAGAAATGAGTATTAAACCATTGTTTTTAGACAACTATGTTTTTATTTAATTCAACTTAAATTGATATGGGAAGAGTTTTTTGGTGTTTTAGCTGGTCGACATGTTAAATGTTCCTAAGCTATAATATTAATCTATGACATTTATTGAATTTCTAATCCACATTATCACATTTACAGTACATGATGGAACGATTTCTAGATATGTAAAAAGTTTAAAGGAAGGTGGTTTTATAATTAATGAATAAAGGGGGATACATTGACAAATTTGAATAAACCTTTTATCGAAGAAATTATGGTGTAGTGAGGGAGATTATATCATAATAAATTGGGAAACCATTGAATTTAAATTGTAAATTTTTTCTGAAATTTAAAATTGTATATTGATTTTGACATCATTATTTTTGTGGATATTTATTGACCAACCCATATTATTCCTTAGTTTTGGAAACTATGTCATATTTTAGTACTTATCCTTTTATTTTATAAATTTTAACAGTTTTGTGTGTTTGGTTTCTAATTCCCCTCAATGATGATTTTATAAAATAAAAAATTATTAGAGATATATTTATGTTTATCATTCTCTATTAATATAAATTTTATTCGTCATGGGTGAATCTTAGTGACATGAGAGACTTACTAGATGTATTTTTGGTTCCCTTTTAATAGACTTTATTTTATTTATTCCATAAAATTGGGCCAATTAAAATCAAGGTACATCTTCCCTTAATTAGTCCTACTTCCATTTATCATCTTCATTCTCAAGGATCTATAATATAGAATATTATATTATGGGAATAAATTATTGACATGAGGTTGATGAATTAATTGTAGGTTATTCAAAAGGATTAGGGAATTAGGGATTTAGAAGTTTTTATTCAACAATGCAATGATTCAAGTTATAGATTGAGGTACATTATTCATAAAAATTCACCAGTTACTATTGATGTGGAATTATAACAGTTCATGTTTTGTGATCAATTTTATGAGATTAATTTAATTATTTAAACTTAATGATAAATCTAGGAGGGATTATAGGTTGATGAAATATATGTATTATCATATTATAATATTTCATGTTGGTATGAAATATTAATATATGATGGATATCGAATAGATTTTTAATTATGTGGTAATGTGATAAATGTGAAGAAATGTGAAGAATTTAGCATGGATAGAAAGGAGGTTATATATTCACTAGATATGGAATAGAAAATTTAATTAATGAAAATTAACAATATGGAACATAGAACATGTAATTAATAATTTACTACTAAAAACAGTTGATTAGTATATATATTAAACAATATGGTATTTGGAAGCGACCATATGGAAGATGTATTTATTTGGTAATTTGTTAAATTGGGATCATGTGGTTAATTTTTGGAATCCTACATGGGGATTAGAATAAGAGGTGTAATTTTCTGACAAAGAAAATATATGTGTGTAGATGACCTTTTTATGATGTAAAACCTAGATTTAAGATATACGAGTATTATAATAACCCTGCTATTTATTACACACTTAAACATGATTTATTACATAAAATTTTCTCTTGATACAACATGTAATATCAATATGTCTAGTGTCTCTAGGTCTAAATAATATTACATAATTACTTAAAACACTAAACACAACATCTTTATTGAAAACATCCTTTACATGACCACTACATTCCCTCATACATAGCATTTCATTGGATAACTTGAGGACATTCATAAGAAAAGGGTGAGATATAAATCCCATTAAGGGTGTAAAAAGTCTTAACATTAAGAATACAATACAAGTTATGAAATAGGAATATCAATGAAGCATAAAAGAACCATGAACATAAAGGCATGATAACGCATAATTATCACAACATGGAAATGTGAAAACAACACTTAACATGGTATTAGCATGAGCCAATGATCATTGAACATGGAGAATGGGTAAAACATCATTTAACATGAATTATAATTAGTAAACCCTATTTTCAATTTATATATCATGATAATAATATTTTTCCAATGCATTGAAGCGCTATCAGGGCGCACCCTTCTTAAACATTTCATTTCATGCATAAGTGTGCCACAAGATCATACAACTTATATTTATTAAAAATAATAATTTATTCCAAAGTAAAGGAATGTGGAATTAATACCTAAAACTATTCCATAAATAAGTAAATGTGCATAAAGGTGAATACCCTTGATAGAGAAATGGTATCCACTACACAATGATTTGGGCTTAGAAAATGGCGGTGCAATTTCGGCAGCCTAGGGGTGTGACATAAGAATTCATAAAAAAATGTTGATGAGAGATAAAAGGTTGTCCCATAATATTTACATGAAATGGAAAGTAATGGGGTCATATATATACATATCCCAACATAATTAATGGAATTTGGATTCATAATAGAAAACAATTGCTTGAATGTAAATGAGGAGAGAGAAATTCCTTACAGAATTTCGGTATGGTAACGGGTGTACAGGGGAGGAATTAAGGAGAGATAAAAGGGGTTTATAATAATTAAAACATAAATATTGAAGTATTGGGGAGGTGAAAAATCTTACCCCAAAATTTGTAATTGAAAATGAAAGGGCATAACAACATAAAGAAATTTGGACAAAAATGAGAAAGGAGGAAATCCCTTACGGAATTCTGGCATGGTAACGAGTGTACATGAGAGAAATTAATGAGATAGAAAGGGGTATCTCATAATTTTAACATAAAAAAGATAAGTATAATGGTGGTGTTAAATCATACAACAAAATTTTTAATTAAAAATAAAAGGGCATAACAACATAAAAAAGTTTGGACAAAAATGAGAAAGGAGGAAATCCCTTACTTGGAAGTGTGATCCCAAAGGCTTGGGAGGGGATTTAGATAGGATTATTGATATATTTGGGCACCTTGGGAGGATTATAGAGATAGTAGGTTAGAGGTTGGTTGAGCTATAATGGATTTGAGTGAAGAGGAAGTGGGATTTTGGGTGGGTTTATATAGGAAAAGGGAAGGAATTCTTTATTATTTAGGTTTTGGCCACAACACATTAAACTAAAAAAACTACAAACCAGACCATGGTTTTGGAAAAAGGGGATTGGAAAATTTATTTTATAAATCCAATTACTTAACTTCTTAAAATATTAGGCTTGCTTATATGGAGGGGAGTCACACTCTCAAAGAAATCAATTTAAAAATATAAAATGTTTTATAAGTCTTAGAGAGTCCACTAAATCTTTGTAAAATAAATAAAAAAAACGAAAATCACATTAATTTAATGATAAAATATATATTGGACTAACAAAGTGTTTATATTATTTTATTACTTCACTATTGGGTCATTATGATGTCATAAAACACATTATATATTTAAATGGTATTTAATTTTTACCCAAAAATTCGACTATCTCAAAAAATTATAAATAACTCACCAATGAATAATTTTGAAATACTAATTCCAAAAATGAATATTAATTTTATATAAATAATTTCATAAATATGTTTACTTTTACTTTTAAAATGAAAACCGACATTTGTCCAAAATTCATGGGTTTTGACAAAAACAGCTTTCAAACATTAATAAAAATCACAATTGTATTCATAAAAATTAAACGATCATTTATATTAAATAAAAAGTAATTTTGTAATAATATTTTATTAAAATATTATTTAATGAAAAAATCCATTAGTTCATCAAAATAGATTTATTAATTTAATATTAACTAAAAAAATACAATTTTCACTTTAAAAACTATTTACAAAGTAATAATAATAAAATGAATATATATTCTTTATTATATAAAAATATAATTCACATAATCATTGGGCTAGGGACTTGTTACAAAATCCTTGATAACACCTTCATAAGACCTAAGGGTATGGTGTGTGATGGTGACATACTCTTAGGGTGGCTTGGGTAACATCAATTGGGTGGTAATCTCTATCAACTTCCAATTATCACGTAGGCAGTTCCGTTTGAGATTAATGTGTTGAAGCTCGGCTTGGCCTTGGTCAAGAGTGAATCCTAATGACACCACCTCATTTCTAAGCTCTGACAATTGAGCCTCATATGGGGTAAGTATACTAGATGATGCCATCAATTCCTTTTTCTGAGTAAATTGGATTTGTTAATGCCCTATATTTATACTAATCATGTGATCACTGTTCAATGGTTATATTAGAAATGGTAACAATTCTTAACAATATTTTGAAATCCAAATAACATAAAACCATAGAAGTGAATATGATATATAACTGTTTTACATAATAGGAAATTTAATTATATCAAGCGGAGTTTCCATTAATATTGGTTTGGGTTGTTACAATCTTCCCCCCTTATGAAATTTCACCCTCGAAATTTTCTTTTTCCCACACTAAACCAATGTGGGTAACTCTAAATTATAACTTCCTCTGATTCCCACATTTCTTCTTAAAACTTTTGGTTTGTCCACAACACCTTGACGAGGGGCATCTCTTATTTCGTACAAATTTTTCCCTAGGATCTAATATCTTCACCAATTTCTCTTCATATGAGAGGTCATTATCCAGTGGTACCACCATAGGATTGAGTACATGTGATGGGTTAGGTATGTACTTCCCCAAGAGTGATACATGGAATACTTCATGTACTTGAGATAGGTTTGGTGGGAGTTCTACTCGATAGGACACTACTCCAATGCGATCAAGGATTTAAAAACCAGCCAATGTATATTGGAATAAGCTTTCACTTCTTCCAAAATCTCATAACTCTCTTCCAGAGTGATATGTGGAGGAATACCATGTATCCGATATCAAACACTAGGTCTCAATATGATTATCATCATAGCTCTTTTGTCGACTATGAGCAGCTTTAATGTGATGATGGATTGTCATATCCTTCTCCACCATTTCTTTGATGATTTTGAGACCTAGGATTTTTCACTCCGCAACTTCATCCCAACATGACAGTGTTCTGCACCACTTCCAATACAGGGCTTCATAAGGATCCATTTGAATTATTGAGTGGAAACTATTGTTGTATTAGAACTCAACAAGAGGGATATGTTGACCCCATCATCCTTCGATGTCCATTGAGCATTCTCTCTACATATCCTCAAGTGTTTGGATAGTACACTCATATTGTCCATTACATTGAGGATGATAAGCCGTACTGAAGTTCAGCTCAGTATCTAGAGTATATGGAAGACTCTTCTAATACTTAGAGGTGAATCTTGGATCTCAATCAGATACAATAGATAGTGGTACTCCATACATCCTTACCATTTCTCTGATGTATATATGTTTCAGTTGATCTAGTGAGAAATCCTCAAAAATAGCAATTAAGTGTACAATCATTGTAAGAAAATTTGAAATAACCTAGATAGAATTGTTTCCTTTGGATGTATTTGGAAGTCTGGTGACAAAGCCCATGGTGATGTTCTCCCATTTCTATGCTAGTATGGGTAATGGTTGCATCATCCCCTTAACTTGTTCATCTCAAAATTCACTTGCTGACACACCAGACACTTTGAGGTATACACAAAGATCTCCTTCTTCATGTTATCCTCCCAATAATGATCTCAGAGATCTGGATACATATTTGTGTTTCTTGGGTTAATGGAGAAATTCGAACTATTTTCATCATCCAAAAGTTCCTTCTTTAACTATAGATTCTATGAAACACATAGTCTTGACCCAAATATCACAATTCCTTCTTCATTTACATTGAACTATGAATACTTCCCTTTGAAAATATTTTCCACCTTCTTTTGAATTATGACATCATCATTTTGAACACCCTTTATCCTTTCCAAAATAGACTGTTGAGAAATAATTTGTGAAAGGATTAATTATGTTACCTTATTTATGATTCCCATGTCCATCTTCATTAAGTTTAAGAAGATTGGATCCTTTTCAATTTTCATCAATGATATAATTGTCAGGTCCTTTCTACTTAGAGCATCCTCCACTATTTTCGCTTTCCCAGGGTGGTAATGGATTGAGCAGTCATAGTCTTTGATCAGTTCTAACCATTTTCGTTGTCGCATGTTCAAATATTTATGTGCGAATATATACTTGAGGATTTTCTGGTTTGTATATATTTTACACTTCACCCCACAAAGGTAATGCCACCAAATATTTAAAGAGAAGATCACTACGGAATTATCCAGATCATGTGTTGGATAGTTTTTCTCATGAAAATTCAATTACTTTGAAGCATACGCAAGGAATTTTTCATTCTTCATCAACACATAACCCATGCCCTTCTTTGAAGCATCACTAAATACCACAAAACTTTCTCCACTTGTGGGTAATGTAAGAAAGGTCATAGTGTTAAGCCTCCTTTTCAACACCTTGAATCTAACTTCGCATTCATTACTCCAATCAAACTTTACTCCCTTATGAGTTAACTTGGTAAGAGGGTTGGAAAATCATGAGAAATTTCTCACAAATCGGCGAAAATATCCAGCTAACCCCAAGAAGCTATGGATATCCATTACCAATGTTGTCCTCAACAATCCATCTATTACAACTATCTTGAAGGGATCCATAGATATCCTATTTCTTTTGACTATATGGCCTAATAATAAGACCTCTTTCAACCAAAACTCTCATTTGTTGTACTTTTCATAGATATTCTCTTTCCATAAGGTCTCTAGTATAGTTATAAGATGCTCCTCATGCTCCTACTTGGGTTTTGAGTATATTAGAATATCGTTTATAAAGACTACCAAAAATTTGTGGAGGTAATCTATAAAGACTATATTCATCAAAATCACCATGTTTTCTATAGAATTAGTGAGTCCGAAAGGAATTAATACGAATTCATAGTGCCTATACCTTGTATAAAAAGCAGACTTGGTGATATCCTCCTTGTTTACCCTTATTTGGTAATATCCCAACTGAAAATCTACCATGGATAAGTATTGTGCTTCACATAGATGATCAAACAAGTCATCAATTCATGGCTGAGGATACTTATTCTTTATCATGATTTTTTTGAGTTCATGATAATTAATTCAAAGGAGCATTGACCCATCCTTATTCTTGAAGAAGAGGACCGATGCACCCCATGGTGAAGCACTTGGGAGTATATACCCTTTATCTAGATTCTCCTGTAGTAGTTTTTTTATCTCATCAAGCTTTACAACAACCATTATATAGGGAGTCTTGGATATTGGAAATTCCCCAAGTATAATGTCAATTGAGAATTCAATATCTCTTCTAGGAGGAAGACCTGACAATTCCTTGGGAAACACTTCTGCAAATTCCCTCACAATATGCATGTCTTTAAGGATGGTTGCTTCTTTAAAATCAATAATCTACACTAGATACGCTTTCTCATTGGGTATTAATATCCACACTTGAGATGATGGTGCTAAAAAAGATTCATCTTCCTCCTTTCAATTGTATAGAATCGGGGGACGATTCTCAATATAGAGAGTGATTTCTCTCTCATGAAAATTTATGTTGGATCTATATATGGAAAGCCAATCCATGACGATAATTGTGTCAAATTACACTAGAGGGATTATTAAGAGGTTCATCGGGAAGTTAAATCCACAAATTATGACAGGGGAGGAGTTATATTCATGGGGGGCAATGATTTTCCCATTTTTCATACTCACTGACATTTAATTCCATGATTTTTGGTGGTGTTGAAATTGTTCTACTAAAATTTTGGGATATAAAAGAGTGTTTAGAAATAGAATAAAAAATTATGTTCTCTATTCTTGAATGAATAACTAGCATACCGTCACCACTTCGTTGATGGGGGCTGTAAGAACCTGGATCTTCTTTTTCAGGTATGTCTTTATTTTCTGGTCGTTTTTGAGGAAAAGAGGATTTTTTGGATTTTTTTTAAAGTACACGCTATGTAATTTATGAGTACATGTCGTGTACTCAGTTACCATAGGTAGTTGTGTAACGGGCACACCCATGGTCGTGTGTGGTGACCTGGAGACCACCTAAAGCAGAGTACGAAAATAGAAAGTACACACTGTGTACTTTTAAACTACACGCCGTGTATTTTTCTTTTTTTCATTAAACGTACCGGGGTCACGTCTAAACACAAGAACTCCCTACAACTAGGTCTAGTTCATTCAAGAGAACCTGTACGGCTACGAATCTTCTTTTATCCCCCAAGCGAGCATTTGTTCTCCAAATTGACCACCATCGATTATGTTGGGATCACTTCAGTAAGTTCTTCCTTCTCCTAGAGCTTCATTTTCTGATTCCTCCTCTTTGAAGACATGTCGTCGGTTGAACATTTTTTATTTTTTTGTAGATCTATGGTGTTCTTGGGCGATTCAAGGCTTTAGGTTCACGTATAGCGATCTCTCAACACCGAGGTAGGCAGTTTTTTCCTTTCTGTTGAATGTCTTTGAGTAATATGTGAAGTTTTGTCCAATACCCTTGAAATGTGTATTGCATTTTTACCTTTTAAACTCTATTATTTGCCCGCTATGATGGTATGCAAGAGTAAAGGTTAATTGGATGTGAATAGGGTTGTATGATATGCTTTGGATGTGTTTTCCATGCATGTTCTGTTTACGACCATTTGGTCCTATTTAGCCCGTAAGGATTCCTTGATGTTTTCCCAAGCCTAGTACAATAGGATGAAGTGATTATTTTATCTGACATTCTTGATATCCTATAGAATTTTTTTCCAAGTATCTCTTGAGGTTTACGTTGGCTGTGTTGAACTTCTATGCTTGTTTGACTTACACAGGGCTGTGAGAACCTGGTGTAGTAGACTATAAGGGGAATTGACTATGTGAGCTTCCTCGGAGATTCTTTAACCGCATTAGTCTATAAGAGGAATTTACCGTGTGAGCTTCCTCTGAGAGTTTTTAACTTCTTTAGACTATAAGAGGAATTGACCATCTGAGCTTCCTTAGAGATTCATTAACTGCTTTATACTATAAGGGGGATTGACCATGTGAGCTTCCTTAGAGAGTCTTTAACCACTTTTTACTATAAGGGGAATTGAATGTGGGTGCTACCTTATAGAGTATTTGTAATATCATTATGAATGAACTAAAGGGGATATTCTATGTGTTATTCCCAGAGGGTTACCTACTTTGATTAGCTACTTACTTGATTATATAGTGTTTTAATCCTTTGAAACTGTAAGAATGTTTACTATTGAGTACTTCCTTGTTTACTGCTACTTTTCTTATTACCTACCATATATGTTCGTTGACTTTAAGGCACAAATCTTGTGGTGGTTTCCTACAGGGATTTAGTCTCACACCCTATTTGGGACATGCTTTTGGGCCCAAACAGATTATATTATTGCAGTTATAGATAAAGTCAAGATCCCTTCTACTTTATGAACTTGATTGCTATGGAGTAGGAGAGAATGGGACAAAGATATGGATTGTGATGCTGAGGAGTTATTTATCTTTCTTTATTTTGTACTTGGTTTAGTAAAGTTTTATTTTAGCATTGTGATTTTTTGGATGTTTTCCTAGACTTATGTATCATGCATCATTCATATATATATTTGTGTGTGTGTATGTGTGCTCGAGTTTATTATTTCCATTCTTCCACTATTTACTTTTTTATGGATTATTACTGCTTCTGCTATTTTATATTTGCTTTAATTCTACTGTGTTACTCTGCCAATGAGGGCATAGTTTCCCCACTATCACACCCAAGGCCCTCACTGCTAGTCGGCAGCCTCTGGCATTTGGGGAAACGTGCATGAGGCCATGTGACAAACCAGGTACGGGGCGTCTTTGGGAAGCTTCCAGAACCAGTACATTACAAAGTGGTATCAAAGGGGTTTATTTTCTTTGAATTATTGTTTGGAGCCTATAGTTAGGTATAGGATGGAATAGGTACTTGGTAATAAGCTATGCCTAGGAGTAGCTAACACGTGTACAGGGAAAAACTAATTTACCTTGTATTGCAATTTTTCTGGTTTTGCAATTTTACAGCTGATTTGATTTTCACCGTTGGGTGACTCACATGTATTGTGTTGTTATTATTGATGTTATTGAGGTTCTATTTCTATTGCAACCTAATGATATGAGGGTATGCCATCTCATGCATCATATCGGCACTTACTAGGGATGACATTTCATGCATTCTTTCCATGTCATATAGGGTGCATTAGAGATTGCATGTTGTTGTTATAGGTGTTGTTCTAGATATGCATGCTATTGTGATAGATGCCTTGATAGAATACATGCTGTTTGATAGGGTATTGCTTTGCAGTTTTTTTGCTTGAATGATTGCCAAAATTTGGTTCTTGAGGTGTTATGGGCCCTCATGGACCGGAAATTGGTGGATCATTGCCTTTTTTTCTTGTTATAACATGTATAAGATGCCAATCTTTGATTCGTGGAGAGCATGGACCCTCAAAAATTAGAATTTGGCATTTTGGTGTTCATTTTAGTGTTTTTCTGGGATCTTGAGTTTTTTCTGAGGCTTATTGTCCAGAAAAACCCAGAATACATGTTGTTTAGTTTTGACTACATGCCATGTGTTCTTATGTTCTTGAAGAAACTTTTTTTATTAAGTACACGTCATATACCGTATGTACACACCATGTAGTATCTGACCGTGTCATAGGTCGTGTGGGTAGAGACACGGGATAGGGAAATTCTCATGGGAACATGTTGTGTACCAATTTTACACGCCGTTTTTTGTTGACCATATGCCCGCCGTGTGACTAACAACACAGATGGATAAAAAATTAAGCTATACACGCCGTTTCAGTTTTGAACACTCTGTGTAGTGTGATGTCGAAATCCATCTGTGTAACTAACAACACGGGTCGGTGAAATTCTTCAAGTGCATGTCGTTTCCATTAGGAACATGCCGTGTATAGTCAGCTATGTAACTGTCCGTGTAGATAACAACACGGGTTATTGATGTGCTCCTAGTACACGTAGTGTTTGACAATAACACGTCGTGTAGTTTATTTCTAAGGAGAACCATGTGTCTTATCCATGTGAGAGAACTTTTCCAGGGGAATCAGATTCAAGTACAATCCATGTAGTGGACATACATTCCATGTCTCTGTGTTTTGTATAACTTGAAATATTTCTCTCTTCTATTTCTCTTCTTATGATTATAGATTTCAGTCCTTGAAAATATTGATCTAAGGTGTGTGATTGAACTTGCAGAGTCATGCCATCGATACGTCCTCCGGTTGCCCACCAGTTACAAGGCAACGATCAGACAACAGACATGGTTGATCAAGGACTTTTAGCAGATCCTCCAGTTGTTCCAATCTTGGAACCTACAGTTATACCTGAAACAGGCGCCGATGCACAATTCTGGGAGGGATTTATGAGGATGATGCAAACCTTCCAGGGATCCCCTCCTCCTACCTCGTCGATGGAAGATTTGATGTGAGTCTTTCAGCAATAGCATCCTCCCACTTTCTCAGGGGATGAGGGACCCCAGGCGCTAGATTCATTGCTAGAATCCATGTTTACGATATTCGAGGACCTGGAGATGCCTCCAGAGAGGAGAGTCGATCTCGCTTCTTACGTGCTTCGAGACTCCACCAATAGGTGGTGGGATGTAGTCTCACAGGTGGGACGCCAGCAGAATATGGCTTGGGATGAGTTTTAGCACACCTTCTATGATTACTTCTATCTAGAGATGTTGAGGGCCGATTGAGCCTGAGAGTTCATGAGTCTGGAGTAGGGTACTCTTTCTTTTGTGGAGTATTCATCTCACTTCACTGAGCTGTAACGCTTTACACCCTTTCATGGGGAAGATGAGTTATTCCTTGCACAGAAGTTTGAGGATGGTCTCAGGCAAGAGATATGATCCCAGTTCAACATATTTTGGTTGACTTCGATATCCTCTGTAGTCAACCAGGCACGAATCACAAAGCGTAATCTAAGGGATTCTAGAGCTATGGGCCATGGAAGATTAGCATCCAGGGTTAGTGCTTCTCCTTCCAATAGTAGTATGCGCCATAGGGAGATTTAACGAGGAGATTAGAGTAGGAATGATGCATCTTCTGGTTGCTAGGTGGTGTGATACCAATGCGAGAAGAGCGGGAAAACGAGGCCACATTGCCTGAGAGACCCAATAGTGTGCCGATATTGCGGTAGGATGTGTTATATTCAGAACTTCTGTCATATATTTTCACCAACAACTGGTGACAGGGGTTCTTCTATGACTAATCATTCTATGTAGCACCACCAGTTTCTCATCAGTTAGGGAACCAGAGTTATTCCGACCATTTATCCTGAGGTGAGGGTCATATTCGTGGTAGTCAGTCACCAGGATTTTAGTGAAAATAGGTTGGATAGGCTCAAAGTGGTCAGGCAGGGTCACAGGGCCATGGTGCAGGTCATACTTTTGCAGTGGAGCAGACCCAATAAGAGCAGGATCTCGAACCCTCTATAGTTCGAGGTACGATCCTAGTTGCCTTAGTTTTATCATCTTATCTTTTTGATATAGGATCTTCCCATAGATTTATATATGTTTCTTTTCTGAAGAGCCTTGGGATCTATATCTTTACTTATAATGATACCTTGACGTTGGACACACCGTTGAGGACAAGAATTACTAGTGTACGTCAGTGCAAGGAGTTCCCTCTTGAGGTTGGTGGGTGTGACTTTTTATGGGACCTTTATGTTCTAGAGATGACAGGATATGATGTCATACTCGGAATGGACTGGTCAGTTACTTTCCAAGATGTTGTCGATTGCTATCGTTGTAGGGTGAGCTTCAATTCACTGGAGGGCAGATCGTTTCTTTATAAGGGAAAATGGGATGTCCATGCGAGAAGAGTAGGACCCGAGCATCATGGGTTGGGAGGAGTTACAGACCAGATTGCCAGTCTATATCTGGATGACCATGAGACTTCTCAGTTGGACTTTCCTCCGGTGGTGGATTATCTTAGAGATGTCTTCCTAGAGGATTTTTCAGGTTTTCCTCCAGAGCAAGAGGTAGACTTTTCTATCGAGCTTGTTCCAGTATTGGCACCAGTGTCCATTCCTCCTTATAGGATGGCTACACTAGAGTTGTCGGAGCTCAAGAAGTAGTTAGAGGAGCTTCAGGAAAAGGGTTTCATATGAAATAGTACTTGTTCATGGGGTTTTCTTTTCCTATTTGCGAAGAAGGGAGATGGTACCCTCAGGCTTTGTGTGGATTATCGGAAGCTGAACTAGATGATGGTCAAGAACCGATATCCCTTTCCAAGGATTGATGATCTATTTGATCAGCTTCGAGGAGCCCAGGTGTTCTCAAAGATTGACTTGAGGTCAGGTAATCATCAGTTGTGTGTTATACCATCTGATATACCTCTTGATGTTTTCCATAGAAGGAATGGTCTATATATGTGGTTATGACGTTCGGTCTCACGAACGTGCCTCAAGTATTCATGGCACTAATGAACCGAGTGTCCCATATATACTTGGATTCTATCATAGTGGTCTTCATGGACGATATTTTGGTGTACTCTCACAATCAACAAGACCATGATAAACATCATAAGATCATTATGAGTACACTGAGAGAGCATCAGTTATATGCTAAGCTCTGAAAATTACAATTTTGGATGGACCTGATTCACTTCTTGGCTCATGTTATCTCAGAGACAAGAGTATCCATAGACCTAGAAAACCTGAGAGCAGTAGTTTCTTGGGAGTAGTCGAAGAACATCTTTGAGGTGCAGAGTTTTCTAGGGCTGGTTGGATACAAAAAATGTTTCATACATGAATTTTCACACTTAGCAGCACCACTGACGAGTCTGACTAAGAATGGTGCGAAGTTCTTATGGTCAGATTTTTATGAGTCAGCCTTTTAGGAGCTAAAAAAGAGGTTGACTTTAGCACCGGTACTAGTTTTGCTAGATCCAGGAAAGAGCTACACCGTGCATTATAATGAATCATGTATCGGGGTGGGAGAAGTTCTTATATAGGGAGAAGGATTCGTTGCATACGGGTCTCGACAGTTGAGGCCACATGAGTTTAATTACCCGATGCACGATCTCAAGTTGGATGTTGTTGTTCATGACTTGCGCTGTTGGAGACATTATCTTCTGGAAGAGAATTTTTTGGTTTTCACAGACCACAAAAGTCTCAAGTATATCTTCACTCAGCGTGACTGAAATTTGAGATAGTGAAGGAGGGTCGAGTACCTTCAATCTTTTGACTTTGAGCTTGCCTACACACCTGGGAAAGGCAACGTAGTAGCTAATACGGTGAGTAGGACTTAGATATAGACTGTTTTGGAGGATAACAATGAGTAGAAGTTTATGGATATGTTCTCTGAGATAAATTTTCAGGTCCACGACAGGCAAGGGTAGACGTTTCTTACTTCTGTAGCTATTACCTCTACTCTTCTAGATCGAGTGCGAATGAGCCAACTATCAGATTCTGAAGGCCTAACTATGGGAAAGTGTGTATGGAGAGGACCCTTTTCCTGGGTGGACCATAGGCAAGGAGGAGATCTTGCGCTTCCAAGGGAAGTATGGGTTCCAATAGACATATGTGAGGAGTTGATGTGGGGATTTCGTTCCTCAGTTTGGGCAGTTCATGATGGTGTCCCCAAGATGTATCGTAATCTGCACCACTGATATTGGTGGCCAGGTATGAAGAGGGATGTTGCTGGTTTTGTTATGAGGTGTTCCACCTATCAACAGGTGAAGGCAGAGCATCAGCGATCAGCAGGGCTTTTGCAGTAGTTACCCATTCCCGAGTAGAAGTGGAATGATGTCTCTATGGATTTCGTGATAGGTTTACTGAGGTTGCCTCAAGGGAATGATGTTGTTTGGGTTGTCGTTGACATACTCACGAAGGTTGATCACTTCTTGCAGATTAAGGAGGCCATCAGTGTTGATGATCTTGGATGGTTGTACATCAGAGAGATTTTACATCTACATGCGGTTCCATAATCCATCGTTTTAGACAGGGATGGTCATTTGACTTATCGGTTTTGGTAGGGTTTTCAGAAGGCTTTGGGTATGCAGGTGCTTTTGAGTACAACTTACCATCTCCAGACAGATGGTCAGTCCGAGTGTACGATTCAGGTGCCTGAGGAAATTCTTCGAGTGTGTATCCTAGATTTTGGAGGTTCTTGGGAGAAACACATACCTCTTATAGAGTTTTCCTACAATAATAGTTCTCAAGCAACTATTCAGATGGCACCTTATGAGGCTTTGTATGGTAGGCCATACTGATCACCCATATGTTGGCTAGAGGCTGGAGAGGCAGCTATGCTGGGACCTCATCTTGTCCAGGATACCATAGAGTATATAGAGTTGATTCGGAAGAGGATGGATACTGTACAGTCTCTGTAACACCCTGAGATTTTATGAAAAATATTCTTTTAATTTCATTGATTTCTTGTGATGTAAGCTACAACAAGATTTCCTTGCGCTATATGCAACACCGTATGAGCTTGTAGTATACACAACACTATTCTTGGATCATGTTACACACAATTTTGATAGTAGTTATTCTACGAAACATTGAGTGTATATATATATATATATTCAATGTATAAATGAAATATGGTTGGATTTTGTTATAAGAAACAATGGAGGAGTCTTTCACAACACGCAACGCTGACTTGGCTTGCATTACACACAATCACGACCTTCCTCGATAGCGTGTATTGTATGCAATACCAGGTTTCACTAAACAAAAATATATTATTATGGACTAGCCGTTATGAATAGTATTAACTAAATTTTTAATTTTATAACATTATTATTCTTCTTACACATTTTCTAGAATATGGAATGAGAACAAAATAAATTTTTCGTGTAAAATATGTATTTTTCAAAAATTGCAGTTTTCCCACCTTTTGATGACGCACCCACCTTAAATCTTTTTTTTGACATGTCTATAAGTTCAATTTGACAAAATAAAATTCTTCTTTGGAATCAGGATATAAAAATTTACTTTGGATAACTTTTTCATAATATTCTGATAACTTTCATATTTTAATGAATAGTAAAAACATGCTATATTTTAATTAAAAACAACTTTTTTCATCGTAATAATTTATATAGTTAGATTATCTTTTTAATTGGTTTTAAAGTGTAATTATAATACATTTTTACGATTTAATCCAATGTTGTTCATTGGAATTAATTTCACTTTGGAATTGGGTATAAACAAGTATCAATCTTTTGATTGTTTTTGTTTCTTAAAAACGCGCTATTTGTTTTGATAACGGGAATTAAATTTAAAATTAATTAATTAAACTTATATTTTATGAATTTGTAAAAATAGACATCAATTTTGAATTCTGAATATCAAATAATTCTTAGGCTGAATTTTTGGTATTTTTCTTAAAAACTTCAATTTTCGATTAATAGTGATACCACTTAGTGGTAGTTAAAAAACTGACTTTTTTAATTTAAATTAAATTTTACCACTTCTGTGAATTGAATTTCAAAAATCTGAGAGACATGTTTAATATTAAGTACTAAAATTTGGTTCAATGTGATGAAAATAATTTTTGGTGAATAGTAACTTTTTACTTTTATTTACCACGGTTAAAAGTAAATAGGATAATTAAGGGTACAAATGATATTATTATTACCCTAAGACATGTAATAATTCTATTGGATAAGTTTAATTCGACCAAAAACAACCTTAGTAAAAAAATATGACCATTCAGACCCACTTTTATTAGATTAGGACATTTAATATTAATTTATTAAAAGAAGGGTTAAAATAGTTAAAATAAAAGTTTAATAAGTAAATCATTTTTAATATAGGTTTATACATAATATAAATTCTACTATAAATATTCATTAGAAAGATAAAAATATTTCCTATATAATGTTATTTTATTTATAATTTTTAACATTAAATAATTTACTTTATTTATGACACAAAGATGATGCAGTAATTATCTTATTAATGAAATATTGACATAATTGATGTTATAAATACCCAAATAAATGTAATTTGAGACTTTTTATGAATTTAACTAACATTATAGATTAATATGACATGTTTTTTTATTTAATTAACTTTTTTTGAACTAATCATTCCGTTATGATTATCACAAAAATCAATTACCAAATAGTGTCAAAATTGACATAAAATAGTTTTTAAAACAAATATTATATTATTAATTGTTATTTTATTCCTAAAAATATAAGGTTCGGCCAAATTACTTAGATAAGGTTATATATATTAATAATTAACAACTTGGTGTTCGTTTGGCTTGTTATAGTAAGTGTATTAACCTTATATTGTAAGAAAACAAGAAGACACGGTAAAAGTAAAATTATTCAACTTAAGGTTAAATCTAAATGATAAGGTTAAAATAGAAACCTAAACTTTTCTAAATTATATTTTATGGGAGGATTTCTACCCATACCCACATTATCTTCTAAATAAATCAATTTGTAGCTATTAATAACCAAATATGACTTTATAATAAAATAATAGTTTTAGTTTTTCCAAAGGTGCCCCTCCCCTCCCTTATAAAAGGGCACCTCCTCCCTCTCTTTCTCACACCACTTTGAGCCTTAAAGCTCGGCCAAACCCTACCAAATTCTCTTCTA
The DNA here is from genome assembly GCA_963277665.1 of Viscum album. Lineage (NCBI taxonomy): Eukaryota > Viridiplantae > Streptophyta > Magnoliopsida > Santalales > Viscaceae > Viscum > Viscum album. Next base: position 1,776,103,143 of record OY728152.1, read on the forward strand.
AACTTCCATATAAACATCATATAGGTTATAGTCTTCTTAAAATACCAATTTTAGTGCCCTAAGAGGAGGTCTCAAAGAGGCGCTTCAAAGAAGAGGTAATGTCCTTTACCGATTCTTTCAACTTTATTTCTTCTTCCACTTGTTCTTCTTTAGTTGTTTCATTATGAAGTAATAACATCAGTATAACTCATATACTGATATGTTATTATAAGTATGAAAAAAACCTATTTCACTATCTATCCATCCTATGGAAAACGAAATCACCACGCGGGCGTACGTACGGAATACCGTCTCCACGCCGTGGTGAAATCTGTTTTTCCACCAACACCTTACATGGATGGGTATAATGGTGTAAATTATAACTATATATGGTTATTATAACATCATACTGATTCTGATATATTATACCATCCACTCCAATTCTATTCAATAATTATGGGAACGATATCATCCCTCGTGCGTACGTACGGACTACCATCTCCACGACGCGATGAGATTAATTCTCCATGTTAACCATACATGAATGATCATAAAGTTTATATAATGAATAATAATGAAATATATTAAATAATAATTCTACTGGATTTATGTATATATATATATATATATATGTATTTCATCTATTTATTTTCATTCAATTCAATAAGGAAACGAAAACAACGTTCATGCGTACGTACGGCCTACCGTCTCCATGAACGGTGTATTTCATTCCTTTTATCGATCTATAATATATATATATGTATATGATGAATATATATTATATATAAATCATGTTTTACATTCTTGAATTATGTAAATCAGGATATAAGTAATAATATCAAGAACGACAAGTCGAAACATATACGATAAATGAAATGATTTTACCCAAAACGCTGCTTTAACATGAATTTACAAATGAACGGGTAATATAAAGTCATAAGTGAAACATATATGATATCATAAAAATTAATATGATTCTTTAATAAGTCAATGACATTATTTAAATCATTATACAGGAGGTTCGGATACGTACAAAGCATATTGGGCCTAAGGTAAGGGATAATTGGGCAAATCTCATTTTTATCCGAGATTGCTTATTCGTAAGTATTTACTGGGGTAATTGCTATCATCCATGTCCATGTTTTATAAAAGTGTATTCATGTATTTTTAAAGCCCTTTTTACCCATTTGAATTTTACCCCATTTTATGGAAGTAATCTTTCTTATATTTACCCTATAAGGCACTTTTTGACTTTTTCGACAAAAGTACGAGAATAATGTTTTTTAATGTATACGGCATGAAAGGATTTTTACGGTTTTATAAAGCCTTATTTTCATGAATCTTCCTCCAAAAGATTTCATAACTATTTTCAAAAAAATCCTTTTCTTTTAAAATTGCATGACATTTTGTGAAAAGAAAATGATTTTGAAGAAAAAAGTATATTTTCCTCAAGAATTCATTTCAAGTGTTTTATCAAAACCATTTTCATCTAAGATGAAATTATTTCCAATGTGTATGTTTCAAGTATCATGTCTCTATGATTTACATGGTTTCAATTTTTTAATGATGAAATGATATCCAAATTTTTTGTATGGATTACGTTATGATGGAATGATGTTTATGAAACCCATTTTATTCTTGGGTTATGATGAATGATTTATGTTTATATTGTGGCACACGAAAGAATGATTTAAATATGAGATGGGTGGGACCTATATCTCCCTCCAATGCATTGGGTAAAGATTTATATCTCATGAGATAGACATGGCTGGAACGGAAAGTTAAACCGGTTCAGTAATACAGTACTGGAATGAGGAGTGAACTCGATTCGGAAAGAGACTTTGTCCACTAAGATGGTCTTGGCAGAAATTCCTTGGATACTATGGAAATCATATCATGTGCTTAATGGTTGCCACAAATACATGTTTTATTCCCATTCTAATTTATCATGATTAATGTTTCTTCATGATCTATGCCTTACGTACTTCCATGTTTTATGTCATTGCTCAAGATTTTGATGTTTAGATTTTATGATCATGTTTTTTTACATTCAAATGTCTAAGGATTGTTTTATGTTCTCTATGCTTACCATTACTGAGCATTTGGGATCACCCCTTTTATGTTTTCTTTTCCCCAGGATATAAAGAAAGGTTTTAGGTAAGAAAAAAAAGGGGAAGATCTTTATGGGAGATGTTGAAGATCTTTCACCATGATTAGAAGATTTTATTCTGAGTTTCCAAAGACACTAAACTATTACGGTCCTTGTGTGTATGTTTTTGTTATGTATTAATTATTCCGCAAAAGTAATTTAATGTCCATGTACGTCAAGATTTGGGTCTCTACAGTTGGTATCAGAGGAAAGGTTTAGTCAACCTTTGGAATCTAGGATGTGAGAACTTTAGTGAGATCCCTAGAGATATTTCTTAGGTATGTCTAGGGATGTACCTAAGGTTAAGTATAAGCATAGGTTATAGTCCTAGAATTACGGTAACGATCTTATAATTAAACCTAAGATGTTAGATATTGAAGGTACTCCCCCTCTATTATGTTGTTTTCCCTAGCATGATTTTTTCCTCTCACACTATTCTTTTTGGGTTTTAGACGATGGCTAGAACCCGAAGGAACCGTGTTGATCAATGAAATGGACAATGAAATGATTGTCCTAAATAAACAAATGTTATGGTAGATGGAGTGAAAAATCTTATTGCTATACTTACACAAGCTATGAATAATTCTGGACTTCCAAATGAGTAGATAAGGGAACAATATTCTATTATGTCCTTTATGAGGCAACGTCCACCTTCTTTCAGTGGGTCTTCTGATCCAGTTGTTGCTGAACAATGGATCAGTACCACTGAAAAGATATTTTCAGTTCTCCAATGTTCTGAACATGATAAAGTCATCTTAGTGGTGTATCGTTTGGAAGGTGAAGCTGATCATTGGTGGAATCTTATCAAGAATACTAGGCAAAGAGATTAAATTGAGTCCATGGAATGGGACGAGTTCAAGAACTTATTTTTCAATACGTACTTCCCTCATATTCTTCGAGAAATGATGGAGAAGGAGTTTCTTGAACTAAAGAAAAAGGATGATGAATCCGTTGGTGTATGCGAAGCGAATTTTACAAGGCTTGAAAGGTATGCATCTGGCTTTATCATCCAACCTGAAACTAAAGTTGATCGATTCTTCAGTGGCTTAAAACCAAGTCTTCTAAGGGTATTATCTATTAGAGACTTCAGTAACTATGAAGAAATTGTGCTTTGTGTTATCAAGGTAGAAATGGAAGTTGGTGTTACTTATCCATCTCATGGTTTTGACAAGAAATGAAAGATGGAGTTAAAGGAGAAATCTCAGAATAATGGTAAAAAGAAGATGAATGTTTCCTTATGCTCAAATTGTAGAAAGAAGAATGGTGGATATTGTCTTAAAGGGAATAGAAAATGTTTTATGTTTGGAAAAGAAGGTCATCAAGCAGCTGAGTTTTGAAGTAAAGGAAAAAGGGTTGCTAATGATGTGAATAAAGAAAGGACTGCAGAGAACGCACCACCAACACTTCAATGCTTCAAGTGAAAGGAAATGGGGAATTCTGCTAATAAATTCCCTAATCCAAGGGTTAGTGATGATCGACATGAGAAACCACTTAAGGCAAAGGACAAAGGGAAGTCACATGCAATCACTGTTGGCGACGTTGAATATGACAACTATGTGGTGGAATGATTAAGTGTTTATGTAATGGGATTCCAAAATAATGTTGTATATAGTATCGTGGAATAATGGAATATTTATGTATTGGTATATTGTGGTTTTCAATAATTTTATGGTACCGGTAACCATGGACAGTGATTGACATATTTTTGGAAAAAAGATGATATGCGCATAATGATGGGATAAGGAGAAAATGAAATGTTTGACAGTATTCATGATATCATGACTGATATAAGGAGATAGTTATATCATGGTTAGAGTATATAGAATTTTGGGGTTTTCGTATGTGGAAAGAGTTAAATTTTGACAGCACTCATGTTTTCAATAAGATTCAATGGGAATTCATTTTTCAAGAGAATACATGACTAAGGCCTTCGAATGTTTGGAATGTGACCAACAAGACATATCTTATGATATATGGGGATCAATGATGGTATTAACATGCTTGTTATATGAAATCATTGGTAATCATTTTCACTTTAATATGAGAGTGGACTGTAGTATTATGGATAAGCCTAAAGACTGGAATGGATTATGTTGGACATAAGTTAGTATTGTTTAAGGATAGAAGTTTTTTCGATATTATTGATGGGATGTTATAGTAATGTAGTTTTAGGAAAAGGAAAACCTACAGGATGGGCGACAACCCATCGTGTCGGACAAGGCTTTGGGAATCGAACCCACAACCGAAGTGCGACTGACCTTTATCACCTACCACTGGCCTACAGGAAGTCCCTGTTTAGTAGAAACTAGTTTTATTATATTAAGTAGTATGATATATGAAGTATAAGTCCATTTTAGGAACCATATATGATTAATCTCACTATAGATATAATTATGTATTTTTGATAACTTTTATAACCTTTTGTTTGAGATTGATGGAATGACCCATCATTCTATCACATGATCTACAAACACTTCACGAATGACAAATTCAACGTCATTTCTTTAAGAGATGAAGTGGAAATTTTCCAAAGAACGACCAACGGTGAGACTGTACCAAAATCACGAAAGTATTTCTTCTAATTCCAATTTCATCAACTTTAGGGAAATTATCTTGAAATAAAAAATGTTGTCCTAGTGCCCTTATATCCGATGAATCATATGGTACCTTAGATCATCAAAAAACTATGGTTTTGTGATTGATGGCTTTTTCATAGCCATGTTCTCTACCACTCTCCATCAGAACTTGATGGTTATATTTTTCTTCCATATACATATTGTCACCTATATTCTCCTATATGGAAACCCATTGATGAGTTTCTTTGGGTAATCGTTACATTTCATACTTTAGTTTTTAAAATTAAGTTTTAGTATTTCTTTTTACGATGTGGGTTTCTATAAATAGTAAACGATTTATAACCTCGAATAATTTTGAGGGCGAAATTCATTTTAAGGGGGTAGAATTTAACACCCCGAGATTTTATGAAAAATATTATTTTAATTTCATTGATGTCTTGTGTTGTAAGCTACAACAAGATTGCCTTGTGCTATACGCAACACCGTATGAGCTTGTAGTATACACAACACTATTCTTGGATCATGTTACACACAATTTTGATAGTAGTTATTCTATGAAACATTGAGTGTATATATATATTCAATTTATAAATGAAATATGGTTGGATTCTATTATATGAAACAACGGAGGAGTCTTGCACAACACACAACCCTGACTTGGCTTGCATTACATGCAATCACGACCTTCCTCGATAGCGTGTGTTGTACGCAATACCAGGTTTCACTAAACAAAAATATATTATTATGGACTAGCTGTTATGAATAGTATTAACTACATTTTTAATTTTATAACATTATTATTCATCTTACACATTTTTTAGAATATGGTTTGAGAACAAAATAAATTGTTCGTGTAAAATATGTATTTTTCAAAAATTGCAGTTTTCCCGCCTTTTAATGACGCACCCACATTAAATCATGTTTTTGACATGTCTATAAGTCCAATTTGACAAAATAAAATTCTTCTTTGGAATTAGGATATAAAAATTTACTTGGGATAAATTTTTCATAATATTCTGATAACTTTCATATTTTAATGAATAGTAAAAACATGTTATATTTTAATTAAAAACAACTTTTTTCATCATAATAATTTACATGGTTAGATTATATTTTTAATTGGTTTTAAAGTTTAATTTGAATATATTTTTACCATTTAATCCAATGTTTTTCATTGGAATTAATTTCACTTTTGAATTGGATATAAACAAGTATCAATCTTTTGATTGTTTTTGTTTCTTAAAAACACGCTATTTGTTTTGATAACGGGAATTAAATTTAAAATTAATTAATGCCACTTATATGTTATGAATTTTTCAAAATAGAAATCAATTTTGAATTCAGAATATCAAATAATGATTAGGCTGAATTTTTGGTATTTTTCTGAAAAACATCAATTTTCGATGAATAGTGAAACCACATAGTGGTAGTTAAAAAACTGACTTTTTTTAATTTAAATTAAATTTTACCACTTCTATGAATTGAATTTAAAAAATCCGAGAGACATGATTAAAATAAAGGACTAAAATGTGGTTCAATGAGATGAAAATAATTTTTGGTGAATAGTAACATTTTACTTTTATTTACCACGGTTAAAAGTAAATAGGATAATTAACGGTAAAAATAATATCCATATTACCCTAACACATGTCCTAATTATATTGGATAAGTGCAATTCGACCAAAAACAACCTTATGAATAAAATATGACCATTTATGTCCACTTGGATTAGATTAGGACACTTAATATTAATTTATTTACAGAAGGGTTAAAATAGTTAAAATCAAAGAATAATAAGTAAATAATTTTTAATATAGGTTTATACATAAGATAAATTAGACTATAAATATTAATTAGAACGATAAAAATATTTCCTACATAATGGTATTTTATTTATAATTTTTAGACATTAAATAATTTAATTTATTTATGACACAAAGATGATGCAGTAATTATCTTACTAATGAAATATTGACATAATTGATGTTATAAATACCCAAATAAAGGTAATTTGAGTCTTTTTATGAATTTAACTAATTTTATAGGTTAATATGACATGTTAGTTTTTATTTAATTAACTTTTTTTGAACTAATCATTCTTTTATGATTTTTATAAAAATCAATTACCAAATAGTGTCAAAATTGACATAAAATAGTTTTGAAAACAAATATTATATTATTAATTGTTATTTTATTCCTAAAAATATAAGGTTTGGACAAATTTCTTATATAAGGTTATATATATTAATAATAAACAACTTGGGGTTCGTTTTGCTTGTTATAGTATGTTTATTAACCTTATAGTGTAAGAAAACAAGAAGACAGGGTAAAAGTAAAATTTTTTAACTTAAGGTTAAATCTAAATGATAAGGTTAAAATAGAAACCTAAACTTGTCTAAATTCTATTGTATGAGAGGATTTAGACCCATACCCACATTATCTTCGAAATAAATCAATTTTGAGCTATTGAAAACCGAATATGACTTTATAATAAAATAATATTTTTAGTTTTTCCATGGGTGCCCCTCCCCTCCCTTATAAAAAGGAACCTCCTCCCTCTATTCCTCACACCACTTTGAGGCTTCAAGCTCGGCCAACCCCTAACAAATTCTCTTCTCCACTTCCATAGAAACATCCTATAGGTTCTGGTCTTCTTCAAAGACCAATTTTAGTGCCCTAATAGGAGGTCTCAAAGAGGCGCTTCAAAGAAAAGGTAATGTCCATTACCGATTCATTCAACTTTATTTCTTCTTCCACTTCTTCTTCTTTAGTTATTTCATTATGAAGTAATAACATCAGTATAACTCATATACTGATACATTATTATTAGTATGAAACAACCCTATTTCACCATCTATCCATCCTATGGAAAACGAAATCACCACCCGTGTGTACGTACGGAATACCATCTCCACGCCGTGGTGAAATCTGTTTTTTCCACCAACACCTTACATGGATGGGTATAATGGTGTAAAGAATAACTATATATGGTTATTATAACATCATACAGATTCTGATATATTATACCATCCCCTCCAATTCTATTGAATAATTATGGGAACAATATCATCGCTCGTGCGTACGTACGGACTACCGTCTCCACGACGCGATGAGATTCATTCTCCATGTTAACCATACATGAATGATCATAAATTTTATATAATGAATAATAATGAAATATATGAAATAATAATTCTATTGGATTTATGTATATATATATATTTATGTCAACTATTTAGTTTCATTCAATTCAATAAGGAAACGAAAACAGCGTTCATGCGTACGTACGGCCTACTGTCTCTATGAACGGTGTATTTCATTCCTTTTATCGATCTATAATATACATATATGAATATTATGAATATATATTATATATAAATAATTTTTTACATTCTGTAATTATGTAAATCAGGATATAAGTAATAATATCAAGAAAGACTAGTCGAAACACATACGATAAATGAAATGATTTTACCCAAAACGCTGCTTTAACATGGAATTTACAAAAGAACGGGTAATATAAAGTCATAAGTGAAACATATATGATATCATAACAATGAATATGATTATGTAATAAGTCAATGACATTATTTAAATCATTATACAGGAGGTTCAGATATGTACAAAGCATATCAGACCTAAGGTAAGGGATAATTGTGAAAATCTCATTTTTATCTGAGATTTCTTATTCGTAAGTATTTACTGGGGTTATTGCTATCATCCATGTCCATGTTATATAAATGTGTATTCATGTATGTTTAAATTCATTTTTACCCATTTGAATTTTACCCCATGGTATGGAAGGAATCTTTATTTTATTTACCCTATAGGGTACCTTTTGACTTTTCCGACAAAAGTACGAGAAGAATGTTTTTTTAACATATACGGCATGAAAGGATTTTTACGGTTTTATAAAGCCTTATTTTCATGAAGCTTCCTCCAAAATATTTCATGAATATTTTCAACAAAATCCTTTTCTTTTAAAATTTCATGACATTTTTTGAAAAGAAAAGGATTTTGAAGAAAAAATGATATTTTCCTCAAGAATTCATTTCAAGTATTTTATCAAAACTATTTTCATCTAAGATGAAATTATTTCACATGTGTATATTTCAAGTTTCATGTATCTATGATTTACATGGTTTCACTTTTCTAATGATTAAACGATATCCAATTTTTTTGTATGGATGACGTTATGATGGAATGATGTTTATGAAACCCATTTTATTCTTGGGTTATGATAAATGATTTATTTTTATATTGTGGCACACGAAAGAATGATTTCAATATGATATGGGTGGGACCTATATCTCCCTCAAATTAATTGGGTAAAGATTTATATCTCATGAGATAGACATGGCTAGAACGGCAATTTAAACCGGTTCTGTAATACAGGACTGGAACGAGGAGTGAACTCGATTCAGAAAGGGACTTTGTCCACTAAGATGGTCTTGGAAGAAATGCCTTGGCTACTATGGAAATAATATCATGTGCTTAATGGTTGCCACAATTATATGTTGTATTACCATGCTAATTTTTCATGATTATTGTTTCTTCATGATCTATGCCTTATATACTACCATGTTTTATGTCATTGCTCATGATTTTGATGTTTAGATTTTATGCTCATGTTTTTTTACATTCAAATGTCTAAAGATTGTTTTATGTTCTCTATGCTTACCCTTACTGAGCATTTGAGCTCCCCCTTTTATGTTTTCTTTTCCACAGGATATAAAGAAAGGTTTTAAGTAAGAAAAAAAGGGGAAGATCTTTATGGGAGATGTTGAAAATCTTTCACCATGATTAGAATATTTTATTCCAAGTTTCCAAAGACACTAAACTATTACGGTTCTTGTGTGTCTGTTTTTGTTATGTATTAATTATTCCGAAAAAGTAATGTAATGTCCATGTACGTCAAGATTTGGGTCTCTACAGTCTCGACAGAAGTCTTATGTTGAACAGCAGAGATGACCTCTGGAGTTCAAGGTTGGGGATCAGGTTTTCCTATGTGTCACACTGAGTTTGGTACACATAAGGATTAAGAGACATGGTAAGATTTCACCGAGGTACGCCAAGCCATTTGAGGTGTTGGAGAGAGTTAAGTCAGTTGCCTATCAGCTGTAGTTACCTTAGAGGTATTGGGCTATGCACGATGTCTTCCACGTTTTCTAGATTTGACATTACATATCAGACCCATCTCATGTCTTCCAACCTGAGGAGGTTGAGTTGGAAGTGGATGCATCATTTGAGGAGCATACTATCCGGATTTTCGATCAAAGTATGAAGGTTCTCTATGGCTGGTCTGTTCCTATGGTATGATTGCTATGGTAGCACGGGCAAGTACATGACGAGACCTGGGAGAGGGAGACCGATTTACGATCTCAGTGGCTGGAGCTGTTTGAGAGTTATTATTCTACATCGCCTTGCTAGAGAAATCTGAGGATGAATTTCTTTAAGGGGGGAAGTTTGTAAGAATCCATATCTTCTTTTTTAGGTATGTCTTTTTTTGGGTCATTTTTGGGGTAAAGAAGTTTTTCTGGAATTTTTTTTGAAGTACATGTCATGTACTCAGTTACCGCAGGTATCCGTGTGATGGTCGTGTAATAGAAACACACACGGTCGTGTGTGGTGACCTGGAGACCGCCTAAAGTGGAGTACGGAAATGGAAAGTACACTCCATGTATTTTTATTTTTTTCACTAAACATACCGGGGTCACGTATAATCTCCAGAACTCCATACTTCTAGGTCTGGTTCATTTAAGAGAACCCGTATGATTATGAATATTCTCTGAGCCCCCGAGCAAGCATCTGTTCTCCGAATTGACTTCCATCGATTGATTTGGGATCGCTTCGGTAATCTATTCCTTCTCCTAGAGCTTCATTTCCTGATTCCTCCTCTTTCAAGAGTTATCTTAAGTTGAAGGTTTTTTACATTTTTGTAGATCTAGTTCTTGGGCGATTCAAGGCTTGAGGTTCACGTATAGAAATCTCCCAACACCGAGGAAGGTGGTTTATGCCTTTTCATTGAAAGTATTTGAGTAAAATTTGCAATTTTGTCCAATACCCTTGAGTGGGGTATTGCGTGTTTACCTTTTAAACCCTCTTATTTTCTTGCTATGTTGGTATGTTTGAGTATAGGTTAATTGGATGTGAATAGAGTTATTTTCTATGCTTTTGATGTGTTTTCTATGCATGTTCTGTTTACAACCATTTGGTCATGTTTAGCCCATAAGGCTTCCTTGATGTTTTCCCATGCCTAGAATAGTAGGATGAAGTGATTATTTTATCTGACATGCATGATATGCTATAGACTATTTAGCTAAGTAGTTCTTGAGGTTTACTTTGGCTATGTTTCATTGCTATGATCATTTGACTTACACAGGGCCATGAGAACCTGGTGTAGTAGACTATAAGAAGAATTGACTATGTGAGCTTCCATAGAGAGTCTTTAACCACTTTAGACTATAAGCGGAATTGAACATGTGAGCTTCCTCAGAGAGCCTTTAACTGCATTAGATTATAAGAGGAATTCACCATCTGAGCTTCCATAAAGCATATGTAACCGCTTTAGACTATAAGGGGGATTGACCGTGTGAGCTTCCTTAGAGAGTCTTTAACCAATTTTGACAATAAGGGAAATTGATTATTGGTGCTTCCTCATAGAGTCTTTGATATATCATTATGACTGAACTAGAGGGGATAGGCTGTGTGTTCTTCCCAGAGGGTTACCTGCATGGATTAGCTACTTACTTGATAATGTAGTGTTTGAATGCTTTGAAACTGTTGAAATTTTTACTATTGAGTACTTCCTTTTTTACTACTTCTTTACTTATTACTTTACATATATATTCACTGACTATTAGGCATAGATCTCATGGTGTTTGCATCTAGGATTTTGTCTCACACCCTATTTGGGTCATGATTTTGGGCCAAAACAGATTATATTTTTGCCGATATAGATAAGGGAAAGCACCCTTCTACTTCAGGTACTTGATTGTTGTGGAGTAGGAGAGCATGGGACCAAGCTATGGCTTATAATGCTGAGGAGTTATTTACCCTACTTTCTTTTTTACTTGGTTTAGTACTGTTTTATTTTAGCATTGTGATTTTTTTGGCTGTTTTCCTAGACTTATGTATAATGCATCATTCATATATAAATGTGTGTGCTCTAGGTTATTATTTCCAATCTTCCACTATTTACTTTTTTATGGATTATTTCTACTCCAGATGTTGTATATTTTCTTTACATACACTATGTTACTCTACCAATAAGGGAATAGTTTCCCCACTATCACACCCAAGGCATTCGCTGCTAGTCGTCAGCCTTTGGAATTTGGGGAAATACGTTTGAGGCCATGTGACCAATGGGGTACGAGGCGTCTTTGGGTGACTTCTAGAACTGGGAATTTATAGGGGTCACTTCGGTTGTAGTTATTGAAAAAGATCTCCCTTGCAACCTTAGAGATTGTTGGTTGCCTAAAAAAACTCTTGGCTTATGGAACTAATTTGAAAGGTTCCCTAAATATTTGTAGTTGAGTAAATGAACAACTCATTGAGGGTCGAAAAAACCTTTCCTCTCCCCTATCATAGTCATGGGTTTCTTCTGTCAGTAGTTAATGGCTACATTCTCTTCTCTTCCACACCTAAATCACTTCCTTGTCCCCTTCATGAAATTTCTATGGTGATTCTCTTTGCACCTTTGGAAAGTGGGGTGTCGGATCTTATTATAACCATTGATCATCATCACCCTCCATACGATAAGCACCCAGAAGAACCTTATCTTGTTCAGAACATTGAATGATGGAGAAGATCTTTTCAATGGAGTTGATCCCTTGTTCGGTGATCGAGAGATAATATGATCCATTAAAAGTTGGTGGCCTTTGTCTCATGAAGCTCTCAATTGCAACTTGTTATTTCTTGGGGGGGGGGGGTTGAACTCTCCTTTTCACCCATGTTTCTATTCAAATCTTGAGTTAAATAAGAGAGTATCGTGAAAAATTTTGTGATTACCACTCCCATTGGATGGGGCATCTCATTTGAATAGTCATCACATTGATCTCCACATAGATTGTTAGCCTGAGTCCTCCTATTACCGGCCATTGGATGGAAGAAAAGGAATGTTAAGGAAAATACATAAAGGGTAATCCAAGGAAAAAATGGCTGACTTATAAATAAATTTTATTTCCTTAACTTATGAATCTATATGCTTAAATATTTGTTATCCAGGATCTACTTCCTAACATATATTCTTAGGGGAATTTTTTTTATTCCCTTAACAATTGTTTATACTAAGCTTGTGAATTTACCAAAGAATATCCCCCGGGAGTGTTATAACAAAGAGAGCAACAAGACACATTTTCGTGTACCAGGATACCTCGATTCAAGCCTGAAACTCCTTGCCAAAGTTTTCACTCCTTGGTATATCCATGCTAGAGCCACCTCTACCTACTCGTTTCTAGACAAAGATTTATTTTCTTGATAAACCACTTACTCAATACTCACCAAAATTTACGGATGTTTTTATTCCACTTAGTTTTATGCTTAAGCCTTTCACTAGGGTTTCCTAATCCTAATCCCAAAAATAACTAACTCTATCCTCTGATACCAACTATAACAACACTTCTCTTTATTACACACTTGAACTTGATTTATTAAATAAACTCTTCACTTGATAAAACATGGATTATCAATAGGTCTAGTTTCTTAGGGGCTTAGGAACATTATATAGTGACTTAAAACATGAAACACAACATCTTTATTGAAAACTTCCTTTACATGGCCACTAAATTCCCTCGTACTTAGCATGGAATGGGATAACCTGAGGATATGCATAAGAAAAGGGTGAGATATAAATCCTAGTAAGGGAGTAAAAAAGTCATTATATGAAGAATATAATACATTTTAGGAAATTTTCACATCAACAGAGCATAAAAGAAACATGAACATAAAGGCATAACAAAGCATGATTATCACAACATTGAAATGTGGCAACAACACTAAACATGGTATTAGCATGAGCCAAGTCTCATTACACATGGAGAATTTGTAAAATTAAATTTCCCTTGAATTTTCATGAGTAAACCCTCAATGTACTTGGAATATCATGATACCAATATTAACCCAATGCATTGAAGCTCTATCAGGTCACACCCTTCTTAAACATTTCATTTCATGCATAAGTGTGCCACAAGATTATACAACATAGAATCATTAAACATCATAATTTATTCCATGGTAAAGGAATGTGGAATTAATACTTGAAACTATGACATAAATAAGTGAATGAACATAAGGTTTAATACCCTTGATAGAGAAATGGTATTCACTACACAATGATTTTGGCTAGGAAATGGCGGTGCAATTTTGGCAGCATAACAGCGTGACATAAGACTTCATAAAAAAGCTGGACGAGAGGAAAATGGGTGTATCATCATATTTTCATGAAATGTAAAGTACGGGGGTTATATAGATACATTTAACAACATGGTTAATCGAATTAGGATTCATATTACAAAATAATTTCATTATTGTAAATGAGGATAGAGAAATTCCTTACGGAATTTTGGCATGGTAACGAGTGTACATGGGAGGAATTAATGAGATATAAAATGAGTATCTCATCATTAAAACATAAAGTGGGTAGTATGGGGGAGGTGCATAATCATATGCCAAAAAGTTTAATTGAAAATAATAGGGCATAACAACATAAAAAAATTTGGACAAAAATGAGAAAGGAGGAAATCCCTTAGGAATTTCAGCATGATAATGGGTGTACAGAAGAGACATTAATGAGAGAGAAAGGGTATCTCATCATTATAACATAATTATGGAAGTTTAATGGTGGTTTTAAATCATACACAAACATTTGTAATGGAAAATAAAAGGGCATAACAACATAATGAAATTTGGAAAAAAATGAGAAAGGAGAAAATCCCTTACATGCAAGTGTGATCCCAAAGGTTTTAGAGGGGATTGAGAGAGGCTTCTTGAGAGAATGGGGAACCTTGGGAGGATTATAGAGAGGGTAAGTAAGAGTTTTTTCAAGCTCCAATGGCTTTTAGTGAAGAGGAAGTGGGAGATTGGGTGGGTTTATATAGGAAAAGGGAAGGAATTCTTTATTATTTAGGTTTTGGAAACCACACATTGAACTAATCAAAACCACAAACCAACCCATGGTTTCTTACCATGGTTTCATTCAAAATGGAGTGTAAAAAATTATTTTATAAGGAAAATATCCGAAACTCTTAAAATATTAGGCTTTCTTATGTGGAGGTGAGTCACACTCTTATGGAAATCAATTTAAAAAGCTAGAATGTTTTATAAGTCTTGGAGGGTCCACTAAAACATTGTAAATTAAATAAAAAAAACCTAAAATCACATTATTTTTATGATAAAACATATATTGTCAGAACATAATGTTTATAGTATTTTATTACATCACTATTGGGTCATTATGATGTCATAAAACACATTATATATTTATACGACATTTAAATTTTACCCAAAAACTCGACAGTCGAAGAAAATTATGAAAAATTCACTATTGGATAATTTTGAAGTCCTGATTACAAAAATAATATTCATTTTATATAAATAATTTTATAAATATTTGATTTTTTAATTTTAAAATAAAAATGGATATTTATCGAAAATTCATGTGTTTTGACAAAAATGGCTTTCAAACATTAATAAAAATCACAATTGTATTCATAAAAATTATACGATAATTTATATTTAAAAAAAATTAATTTAGTAACAATATTTAATTAAATTATTATTTAATTCAAAAATCCATTAATTCATCAAAATATATTTCCAAATTGAATATTAACTTTAAAAAAAATACTATTTTCACTTTAAAAACTATTTAAAAGTAACAATAATAAAATGGATGTATATTATTTATTATATAAAAAAATAATGAACACAATCATAGGGATAAAGTCTTGTTACAAAACCCCTGATAACGCCCACATAATACCAAAGGGTAAGGTGTACGATGGCGATAGAATCTTGGGGTAGCTCGGATAACATCTCTTAGGTGGTAATCTCTATCAACTTCCACTTCTCACATATGCAGTTCCGTTAGAGCTTATCGTGTTGAAGCTCGACTTGAGATTAGTCAAGATCATAGCCCAATGACACAACCTCATTTATGAGCTCTAATAAATGGGATTCATATTGGGAAAGTCTACTGGATGAGGCCATCACTTCCTTTGTCTGAGTAAATTATATTTTTTAAATCCATATATTTATATTAATCATGTGATCACTATTTAAGGAATATATTAGCAATGATAACAATTATTAACAATAATTTGAAATACAAAAACATATAAAAAAAATTTAATATGTTATTTAAAAAATTTACATAATAAGAAATTTAATTAGATCAAGAGGGATTTCGATTAATAAAGGTTTGGGTTTTTACAAGAATCAATATCTATGTATATATTTATTTATTTTAGTAATATTTGATATGGTTTTCATCCTTTATACAAACAAATTTCTGAGTTGGATAACATAACTATTTCCCATGTGGATTTGGGTATTGGATTAAACCCAAACATCTCAGTTATTTTAGAAAATGGATTTCTTAATAATTCCCCTCTCTTATTCACCCTATAAGATATGTGATGTGGTTGTATTTTTGTGGACGTAGATTTGCTTGATGTATTATGAGGTTGAGGTTGTAGTATATAGAAATTAAAAGTAATGAGAGCATGAAGATGTAATTTTTTAGGGAATTAGGGTAACTAGATTGGTGAGGATATATGATTTCTAATTTAACTATTTATTTAATGAATCTTGAGTATAAATCTTAGACATTGATAAAATAGTTCTTTGAGAGGAATATAATAAGTATAAATTATACCTACCAATATTTTTATATACTCTTCTCTAGATATACATGATAGTTTTGGAGATTTAGCTAAACTTAACTAGTTAATGTACTTATAGGTTAACTGGTATTATAGGACTCACTCGCTATTTTCCATTAGGAGGAATTTGGTTGTTTGGTATTAAATTTTGGATATGTTATAATTATGTGGGATTGTATGATATTTAATTAATTTTATATAGTGTTGTTGGATTATTGGGCTTTATTATCTACCATGACTGCATTTTGATTAGTGAATTATATCTTTTTTTTGTGGATTAAAAAGGGTAATGCCTCCCATATTATATATTTCATACTCTTAGTGATAGTTTCTAATACATGGCCTATTGGATACGTTATTTTGGGACCACACTTAATCTCACCATTGACCCAAGAGACATCATGTTAGGGTTGTTCCATGATAGAGTGAAATCACAATGAGTGTTTCTTTTAGGATGGATTTTAAAGTAGGAAATAGAGAGGATTTAAGTTTTTTGGGAGGATAAAAATATAATTTAAATGAGTTATGTGATGTAGGTAAAAGATATTGGATAAAGATGCATAAGTTACACTATGATCTAAATAAATGAATTTTATAGTATATCGAACACACATTAATGAGTGTTACCTCATTTTAGGGTGGATAATTAGTTGCGTTACTTACATATTTACCTGTTTCCCATGTGTTTTAATTTAAGGGTTTTTTATAAATTAAATTAATTTAATTAAAATTAATTAAATTATTTCTATATTCTGGGAATTAGGATTTTTATGGATATAGAACAGGCTGGTGAATTAGGACCTCACATAGTTCTTGTGGGCGAGGTGAAGAGAAATTATTAGGATATTTTTATGTAGGATTAGCTAGAAGATGATGATTTGTATAGGTTTAATCTATAAGAGTTACATTAATTGAATTTATAGAAATTAAAAGATTTTATTTTCACCATAATATAGAGATATGGTTAGTGGAATTTGATATTTATTTTGATAATATTTGAGTATAAACAGATAATTTAATTGCATTGGCAGTTAGTTAATTTTTAGGAGTGGCCTGATAATGGTTGATTCACTACCTTGGTGACCATAAAAATTCAATGATAATGTGAGAGAATTTTAAAATTCAGTTTAGGATAGATTTCCTTTAATATATTCTTATAGTGGTGGGATAATGGGAATTACCCTCTATCCAATAGGTGAATTAAAGGGTATGGGAAATTAGGGTGAAATTCATGATCCCCATACACTATTATCTTAATATATTAATAGATGGGAATGTGAGGAAATGAAAATATGGGGGAGATATATATATTGATATTCTATTCCATATCATTACATATATATTATTGACTTATAATAATATACTTATAAATTCATAGGTGATTGAGAAGGCCCCAGTAAATATGGATTCAATCCAAGAGGAGAGTCATTTTTCACGAAGTGGAATTATAGAAAGGAATTCACATATTTTAGGATAGTTATGTTTACAACCCTTGAGGGGTCTCCTTAAACTACAATTATCCTATTTCATAGAATCATGTATGTTATATCCTACCCCATCATGTCTAGGCCATTTAGGCCATATCTCACAAGGCCTCAAGTGAACTCCCCGATCACTAGAGGTAGGAGAATAGTGTCAGGAATCTAAGGAAATCACTTGGGAATAAATTAACCCTATAATGTTTCATCAAAACAAACAAACTAATGATAATAATTAGAATATAATTTAATAGTTAAATAAAATAAAATATCTCAAAGTAATATCTTGACGTGCCAAAAAATGCGATTCAAGTAGAAAAGACTCAAAATAAAACATCAATATAAAACATATCTGGTGAAATAGATTTAGACCATGAAAAATATGTTTCAATCCCACACCACATGTAATATAATAGTTTTTTTAAGAAGACAATGTTTGATAGCATATAAAACACAAAACACTAAGCTTAAATGAACCATTAAATAATATTATTTTATATATAACCATTATAACCTAGATGTTGAATTATAGGGTATGAATATAAGTAACTAAAATTTTAAATATATATAACTGTCCTAATAAATAAAAAATTATCGATAAATTCTTATCAAATAATCACTCATTTATTAGTAAATTCCTTTTATTCTTCAAAAATACATTTTCTTTAAAAATGATTTTTATTGATTTTTGTGAGATAATATTACAATAAATTCTTAGAAATTTTAGAAATTATATTTGATAAAAATTATATATTTTTTGAAATCAAAAAATAAAAATTATCATAGGGTGAAATTTTGGGATTCTTTTTAAAAGATTGATCATTCTGTGAATATGCGAAAATACCATTTTTTGTAAAACTATCAGCAATTTTTACTAAAAACTAACATTATTCTTTGAATTTTATCTTAAAGTAACATAATAATTATTTAAATATATAAAATATGTTTAATTAAATTTTAATAATCATTATACTTAATTTGGGCCCAAGTATAGTTTCCGTCTTATAAGTGCGTTTTTATAAATAAAAATTTCTATTGTGTTTTATGATTTTCTATAAAATTAATTCAATTATATAAATTTAATCACGAAAAATGGATTCTATATTTGGAATCATATGGATAAATTTTTTTAATAATTCACTTTTATTTTGTGTTGTTATGAATAATAATTGTGGTAAATATGTATCACCTCGATAAAGGTAAATCGGGTAATTAAGGTTAAAAATAATGTCATACGGACTCAATGTTTTCATAAAACATATATTAAATTTATTTTCTAAGAATTTCTTTGATAATTACCATCAAAATATCTAAAGTTTTCAATTTATTTCCACTTATCTTGGATATTATCCTTAATATAATTTTAAATAATGAATAAAATGTCATTCTCTTTGTTTTTATATAAATATTTCTTTTTTATAAGGATAAAAGGGGTTATTTTGGATTATAAATGGGTATTTAAAATTTTTAAGTGTTTCTTATCATCTTAATTTTTTTTAAAAAAATTAGTGATGAAATAATTACCTTAAATGCTTACACAACACCAACGTAATGCTTGTGAAACTAATATAAATATCAAGTAAATGATTTTAAAAACTCTAAAAGTAATGTTGTTTGGGTGTGTTATGTTGTACCATTATTCAATTACTATATTGATGACTTTAAAGTCAAATTAAATGAATAATTTCAAAAATGATATTAATGATATTTTATGTTAAATAATATTTTATTATATTGTTTTAAAATGATTAAAAACATAAAAAGGACAATTAAGATGATAAATGGTCTAAAATTTTACACCTTTACCATTTATGATCTAATTTTCACCTTAAGTAAAATTATATCCCTTTGTTATTTTTTCACCGTGTTTAAAGTTATAAATGATTAAAAGAGTGGTTAATCTATATGATAAAATTTAAAATGATATAAAAATCTTTCAAAATATTATTGAGTAATTATATCAATGACATTTCCTACTGAAATTATAATCCATTCAATTTTGGAACCATTTTATAATAGTTAGACACATATTATATTATAAAATTTTATATATTTCTAAAAATAAAATTAATGAGATTTTATAATAAAAAGTAGTTTATTAAATGATTTCAAATCCATAAAATTAATATCCTCTTCCAAGGTAATGATATATGGTTTAAAATATCTACCATGGTCTATTTATGGATTATTTTTCCTTTTATAGTATCTTTTTTTACCCCTAAAGAGTTAAAAACATATCTCCATAATTGCCAAAAGAGTTAATAGGGGGTTAAAACTAAGAGATAAGGGTACAAACATAACAAAAAATTTCCCAAATTTTATTATATGAGATTATTTATTCTTATAATCATATTATATTTTAAATATATCATTTAGAATCTATTTTCCATGAAAATTAAATTATAATAATTTAATACTTTAAGTAATTCTAAGAGTACCCATCCCCTCACTTATAAAATGGGAAAAGCTGTCCTCTTTTATTTATGCTTCAAGAGCCATTTGTTTTGGAAAATTCCAATAAGAAACCTTTCTAACATACTTAACCACGTTCTATAGGCCTTATTTTGAGAATAATTCTGACTGTATAGGGATTATGATGTAATGAAAAAGAGTTTGTCCAAGGAAGAGGTATAACGTGTAACCGAAGGTTTTAGTTTTATTTATTCATCTAACTCCTTAAAATAATCGTCAAACCTGTTGAAATAATAAAAAATTTATATTCCATATAATAATAATTTTGTATGTAAATGTTATAACCAATTTCAATCTCCTTGTTCCATAAAATAGGAAATTAATACATCATTTGTGTGTACAGTTCACTACCATCTCCAGGATTGTAACAAATTTCATCTTTCATAAACATAATTCATAGTTTATTTGAAAAGTATAATTGATGTGTATAAATGACAGTTATTTAATTATTATTATTGTTATTGTGATTAAGGAATAATGATCCATTTTTAAATGGTTAACACACCAAATCCGTTTTGATGTTATTATCCTAACATCCTAAAAACACCCGACGTGGACATCTTTGATTAAGTAATTAAATATGTAATTAAAATAAATGAAATAAATTGTTTAAGTATAAGTTATAAATAATAAAAATGGTCTTAAGAATTAAAATAATTTATATAAGTTTATTATAAAGGTGTTGAAGGACATACATAGAAATTATGGACTTTTGGTAAGGGATTTCATCTCAATTTCTCTTCATTTAGGCATATTTTAATGTTATGAACCTAATTTCAATTATATTCTGTATATATTGACCATTTTCTATGTTTTATCATGAATAATTCATAATTCAATGTATTTATAGTTTCAATCCCAATTATTTCATCAAACTGTATTTAACATGATGGTTACCATGTGGTAAGGAGTTTCTTAACACAAATTCCTTTCATTCGGTTATAACTATTATTTTTTGAAAATTTTATGCCATGATTATGGGTGTATATATATATATATTGTTTTATTATGTATTTAAAATGGTTTTAGGATTATTTACATAGGAAAAATTTTCAAAGACCTAGAAATTCCATATATTTTTTTAAAATTATTTGGGATTATTACGTGTCTGCAAAAATTGAAGGCACATGATTCCGAGGACCGTTGTGACTAGAACAAAATTTTGAACTTTTATTAAGGTATGTTTAGTAAACATGTGAGCTAGAAATTTATAACTTTTTAATTGGTGCTCAGAATTAAAATTTTAGGGCACCGTTGATTTCGCAGCACCAGGATTCGCTTAAGGGAGGCTTGACATCGACTGTAGTAGGTCGAGAGAAAAAGTTAATTTCATAGAATTTTTGAATTAATAATAAAATAAAATGAAATGTTATTTTATTTTTCTACCACATCTTGAGTGACGGTGGTGGGGACCACCGAGGTGGTCGGGCATTTAAAGAGGGACATTAAATGTATGGTTACACAATGATTGTATAACCACCCCTCATTTAATTAAAGTGGTTTATTAATTACACTAATTAATGTTCCTTTAATTGAATAGAGGATTAATCTCTTAACTCATCCTTTGGATTTTAAAAAATATTGGCAAATGGATAGGGTGGTGAGATATTTTGGGAGAACTCTGACGAAGCGCCAACGATCAATCAACGAAGAACAGAGGCTTGGACGACATCGTTGGGAAAGTTGATCTGGGATCGATGAACGTCAGCGACGTCAAAAAATGTGGATTATTCTCCCACAATTGTGACATCCCCTATGATTCTAAGATAAGGGTTTTTATTTAAATTCTAGTGATTTGGTTTCTATCTATCATCCATGAAAAATGTGACGAATGTGGATTAACCTAAATAAGTTAATCTGCGATTCGTTTGAAATTGAAAGCGGTTGTTGTGAGAGTTTTGAATGGGATTTAGTCTTATCTCGATGATGTTTGAACTCTTGCTGTTATTATATTGAAAATGTGGAGGGCACGGGCCAACCAAACAAGGCCCAAACCCACCAACTTTGTTTCTTTGAATGGTTTTATTCGTGGGAAACTAGAAAATATGGCGGTAAGATGAATCTGGGAGCCTCGTGGTGTTGGCAGCATCCCCAGAGGCCCGTAGGTGAAATCGGAAGAGAAAATGGACCACTAGAGCTCACCCGGTGGCCCACAGAAGCCCCGCTGGTGTGGCACCGACATGGTGGCAGCTAGCTCCCGCAGGCTGCCGAGGAAGGCGGCGCCCGAAGGCATCGCGTCAGACAGCAGGGGCAGCGAGCCATTGGCCGACCGCATTATCAGTGGGCGGTACGCTGTCACGCACTGTGGAGTGGGACCCGCGCCCTGCGGTTCCCACTAACAGAGGGGGTGGCGCCATGTGGCACCAGCATTGCCAACCAAAAAGGCGAATTTCTATTCGCGAGGGGAGTCGACTACCATGCGGCCCAGCGGGTCGCGCCCATCCCATGCCAGTTTGTCCAGTCTGCAGCCCATCAAGTTGATCCCACCACGGCTCAGCTCGCTCGGACTAGCCTAGGTCGAGTCATACCCGAAATGGGTCAGGCCGGCCCAGGTCGGGTCGACCCGATCGGGTCGGGTTGGTCTACTCAGGTTGGACCGGACCCAGATCCTTTTCATCCCAGTTTTTCTTAAAAGGTCGTATTGCACAAACCATACGTTCGTTTGATGAACCATCTACGGCGTTGGAATCAATGGAACAAGAAAACACTTTTGGGATACTCCACTTGAGTTTTGGAGAAAGTTGGTGTACAACTGGGTTGGATCGATCTCGAATCCAATCGGGCCCTCGGTACTAAAACATTTATAACTCACAGACCGGACGTCCGATTGACATGCCGTTTGACGCATTGGAACCCTTACGACATGGCGGTACTTTGGGTTAATTCTTTGTGGAACTTCATCGTAGTTGAGAAACAACCGATATCTTGAGGATAAGATTCTACGAAACTCAAGCACACCGAGTTCGGTGAATCCTGTGGCTGGCGGTCAATTGGAGAGAGGCCCTATGTGGATCAACATCATAGAGACCCAGTGTAAATCAACATCATAGAGACCCTCTATGTATTAGAATCATAGAGACTCTATATGGATCAACATCATAGTGACCCTGTGTGGATCAAAATCAAAGCGACCCTGTGTGAATCAGCATCCTAGCGACCTTATGTTGATCAGCAGTGCACGGACCGATGAGGACCAACCTTAGAGCGGCCCGTCATAGATCCACAATATAGAACCCTATGTGGATCGAAAATGGAAAAACTTATTCATGGTTCAGTTTTGGAACATCCCAACAGAATAAAATTATATAGCTTATGACTAATCATTTTCATTCCTAATCTCTAAGTTCTATATCATGTGTAAGATGACTTTATTTCATGCTTTCTGTTTGAGGTCATGGATTGTGGTTTTTTCTTTATTTAATTCTAGGAGACCTTCAGGTGTCTTGGTGTCCCTACTAGAGATAGGACCAAGCAGTACATGAAGGTGACTGGTTGATGTGTAGAGCTGCGGAGACAAGATATACATACCCTTCAGGTTGGATCCTTGGTGGATGATATTAGAAACTATTTTCTATTGTAGTTATATCTTTTAGTTGGTCTTGTATTCCGGATCCCTTTACTTTCAGTACAAAATTTTACTACTGTAGTCTTACTACGTTGTTTGTATCTTGTCGTGTTATTGTTTTGTGTGTTTACAAGATTAAAGGCAATGCCTTCCCAATTTTAGGGAAATTACTTTCTAGTGCTAGTCTCCAACCCATGGACTATGGAAGGTGAGCATGGGTTAGTCACGACATGGGCCCCGAGGGATGAGTCGTGACAAAGAGGTATCATAGGAGTCAGTTCTAACAAATAACCAGGACTCTAATGTTTCCAATGGAGCAATAGTGTTAAGTGTTTTGAGTGTGGTTTTGAGTTTGGGGAGTCTAGTGTTGGTGCAGTGGCCGACGTATCCTTACACTAGGACCCTGAATTCTGATTTTTGACTTGGTGAAAGAAAAAATTTATTTCGTGTGTTTTGTAAATGTTTTACTTTTGATCTCTATTGATTCAGATCAATAGGTATAACTTATTGAATGTGGCACAATTATTTCTTTTCAGGATTCCTCCACATAGATAACTAGCCAGGATTCTAGAGAGATTTTATATTGAGAGCCCACCGAGCGGTGAGGGTTTAGTGTAGGGCCCTCTTACAATGATAACACCATCGATTGGTGCACCAATAGCACCACTACCCATTGGGAAGTAGTTTCCACCAGCCCCACTAGAAGACTTTTCACACTGATTGATCACGTTGCACGAGTTTCAGCGGTATATGCCTTAGATATTTCTAGGGGAGACAGATCCATATGCAGCTAAGGACTAGCTGGAGGCTATGGCTAGAGTTTTCTTCCTAGTTGGGATACTAGTAGAGAAGATGGTGATCCTATATGCTAGTATTTTCCAAGGCACAATAGGGAGATGGTGAAGCCTAATGCTCCAGTAACATGATGAGGCGACCCTCACCAATACATACTTTGAGAGCCTCTTCAGGGTGGAGTTTTTTCCAGCGACACGAGGCTCTGTGCATATTCAGAAGCTCCTACACTTATAGTAGGGTAGCCTGATAGTGGCCTAATACTCAGTGATATTCACTAACCTCTCTCAATACTCTACTGATATGGTATGAGGCCTTTTCTTCATAACCCAGACCTTTGAGAAGGGTCTCCGGTGGGAGATCAGAGTATTGATGATATCACTCAATACCCCAACA
This sequence comes from Viscum album, assembly GCA_963277665.1. NCBI lineage: Eukaryota > Viridiplantae > Streptophyta > Magnoliopsida > Santalales > Viscaceae > Viscum > Viscum album. The sequence continues at coordinate 1,776,128,432 of OY728152.1, forward strand.
TAGGATGGAGTACTCAAGAAAGCATTATTAGTGGAGAGCTTCTTAGCTGACTAGGAACCAACAGTGAAATCCACCACCAGATGACAGGTAGTCATGTCATCTACAACAGACAGTAGGAAGATGAAATAGATGTCCAAGTAGGCCAGGCCTTCCAGAGGATGACCCTAGGATACAGGGTCAGAGGTGCAGATCTCAGGAGGTAAAGAAGGCCAGCAGAGGAACAGATTATGCTTCACATGCAGCAGGCAGGGCCCCATGACTCGCGACTTCCTAACTCACCATACCGACGATCAGAAGATGGTCGAGGGACCGCTGAGGCAGAGGTAGATATTTGAGGGAGGAGGTTCTCAGGCCGGCAAACACAAGATAGGAGTAGTTCATGCTGCAGGTGGTGGGCGATGATTTATGGTTCTACCCCCACCACCTCCAGGTGGTCCAACCTGACCTTAGGGATCAGGGAGCAGGTGGAAAAGGAAGAGCTCAGCTTTAGGTAGATGAGTCCTATGACCACAGTGCTCCAGAGATGATTCTAGGTATGATCGGTGTCTACTCCACCCAAGTTGTAGTACAAATAGACACAGGTTCTAGTCACTCTTTCCTTTACATGGATCTCGTTTAGAGCTCAAAGATTATGGTAGAGCCATTTGCTCTATCCTTACGGTTAGAGACTCTTACAGGAGAGGATTCGATGATAACACACTGGTTCTGGTAGTTTTATATTTCTCTAGAAGGTGATAACATTGGCTGGGATCTCTTAGTAGCAACGTCAATGCCTTACGATTTCATCTTGGGTATGGACTGGTTATCCACGGTCCATGCTCAGATTGAATGTTTTAGGCAAAAAGTGCGCTGTGTCTGAAAGGATGGGACCAGGTTTTCTTTCACGTGCGAGAAAAGAACCATTGCAACTTAGGACAGACTTTCTCAGATGAGGGTGTATCCAATCACACATAAATTGGCTAGCCTTACTCTAGGATCAATTGAAAATAGGAGTACAAGCTATCATGTAGTGGTGGACCTGTATGTTGATGTCTTTCCTAAGGATGTTCCAGAACTACCTCCTCATATATAGGTAGACTTATACATTGACTTGTACCCCGATACAATATCGATATCTACTCCAACATATAGGATGGCTCCTGTAGAGATTTGTGAGTTTTAGGTACAACTGAAGGACTTGCAGAGTAAGGAGTTAATAAGGCCCAGTGTTTCTCTATGGGAATAACCGATTTTGTTCTCCAAGAAGGTAGATGTTAGTCTGAGTCTTTGTGTTGACTATCGGTGCCTGAACCAGGTGACTATGAATAATAAGTATCCACTCCCAAGGATTCATGATCTCTTTGACCAACTAAAATTATCTCAATGGTTTTCGAAGATAGACCTCAGATTAGGCTATTATCAGCTTAAGGTACGATATGAGGATGTACCAAAGACAACATTCAGATGCTGGTATGGCCACTATTAGTTCTTGGTAATGACTTTCGGCGTGACAAACACTCTGTAAATGTTCATCAGGATTGTGAAGAAGATCTTCCAGACTTACCTCAATTGCTTCATGGTGGTCTTCATTGAAGATATCTTGGTGTACTCGGCGATGGAGGAGGATCACTCCACGCACCTACAGATGGTTCTGGATACACTCTGACAAAACTAGCATTATCGAAATCTCTTGAAGTTCTGATTCTAGATATAGGAAGTCCACTTCCTAGGGCACATTATATCAAAGGTTGGATTTGCTATTGATCTGGAGAAGATATAGGCAGTGCTTTCTTGGGATCCACCCAGGTGTGTGACCGAGGTGCGGATTTTCCTATGATTAGGTGCGTAATACCGGAGATTTTTACCTGAATTATACAGGGTAGAGGAACCATTTTCATCTTTGAAGAAGAAGGGAAAATATTTATTGTGGATGGAGAAATGCTAGAAGAGTTTACAGGAGTTGAGGAAGAGCCTAACGAGGGCCCCCATCATGAGGCTACCAAAAGAGGATGTTGGGTATGTAATCTACTACGGCGCATCAGGGACTGGACTATGTTTTGTCCTGATGTAGGAGAGAGTGGTGATCACCTATGGATCACGATAGCTGAGATAAAATGAGTGGAACTATGCTACCCATGACCTGGAGTTTGCAACATTAGTCTTTGTCTTAAAGATGTGGTGACACTAATTGATGGGTGAATAGTTTACTGTCTACTCAGATCACTAGAGTCTCAGGTATATCATCTCATAGAATAACCTAAACCTGAGACAACAATGATGACTGGAGTCCCTATTGGGCAATGACTTTGATATAGTCTAAAATCCTAGGAAGGGGAACATAGTAGCAGACACACTCAGCAGGTGTTCTGGTCTACAGTTACTCTGTGAGGTGACATAGAAGCTAGTCACATTGTAGATATTATTTATGGATAAAGATGGACCACCTTACCTTTAGTATATGATTGTCACTCCCCCACTTCTTCACTGAGTTCGGGAGGCACAACTTGGGGATGTTGACCGTGAGGCCCGATGTGCTCAGATATCCTCAAGATAGTCTCGGAAAGTATTTTTCTGAAGGTGGGGATCACGTCGTTCTCTTTAGAGGACACACCATGGTACCAGTGACGCTACGAGAGGAGGTATTGAGGGAGTTTCACACATCCCCTTTGGTGGTACATCCTGGAGTGGTGAAGATATACCATGACATCTAATGTCAGTACTAGTAGCCAAGGACGAAGAAAGTAGTGGAAGAGTTCGTATCACAATGCCTCACTTATCAGCAAGTGAAGGATGAGAATCAGGTTCCAGTAGGATAAGCGGAACCACTTGAGGTACCAGAATGGAAGTGGGATGGTATCTACTTGGACTTTGTGATAGAGCTACCATGTATGTCCAGGGGCCATGATTCCATCTGGGTGATCATTGACCGACTCACCAAGTTAGCCCAATTTCTACCCATCCGAGAGAAGGGATTAGTATAGGGATTGGGACATCTATACATATAGAATATTGTACAGCTTCACGGGGTTCCATCAATGATCGTCTAGGATCACGACACTCATTTTACATCCTGCTTGTGTAAGGGATTTCAAGAGGTGTTCGGGACTCAGATACACTTGAACACCGCCTTTCACCCTCAAATAGATGGTCAGATGGAACGAACCATAAAAACCCTCTAGGACATGCTTCGTACTTGTGTCCTTGATTTTGGATGCAGTTGGGAGGACCACCTTCCACTGGTGGAGTTTGATTTCAAAAAAAGTTATCACTCCACCATCAGCGTGGCACTATTTGAAGCCATGTACGGGTGACCATGCAGATCACCTCTATGCTGGACAAAATCAGGGGAGTCAGCACTTATGGGTTCAGAATTGGTGTGTGCTACCACTGATAAGGTTCATATCATCCAATAGCAGATGAAGACTACACAGATTAGGAAAAAATCATATGATGACAAGAGACAGAGACCCTTGGTGTTCGAGGAAGGAGATCATGTATTCTTATGGGTCTCACGTCGACGAGGTTTACAGAGATTTGGCTTGGGCATCAATCTATCTCTTAGGTTCATTGGGCCTTTCTAGATTCTCAGTATAGTGGACAAAGTGGCATACCACTTGGATCTTCCCCCACAAATGCACCAAGTGCATAATGATTTTCATGTGTCGCAGATGAGGAGGTACGTGCATGATCCATCGAATGTTATTGACTGGGGAGAGTTGGACATTGATGATGGAGCGATGTTCGTGGAGTTCCCAGTGGTGATAGAGGATTGAAAGGAGCGAGTCCTTCGTTGTCAGTCGATTACTCTCATGCAAGTTCAATGGAAACACAAGAACCTCTAGGAGAGCACATGGGAGCGAGGGGCTCAGATACGTGCTCAGTACCCCCAATTGTTTAAATAGTTTTTTTTGTGACTTTCAGTGATGAAAATACCTAAGGTGGGGAGAATTTAAAGACTCATAAATTCCATATAATTTTTTATAAATTATTTGGGATTATTAAGAGTCTACTAAAATTGACGGCACGTGATTCTGAGTCCCAGTGTGCTCGGAACAGAATTTTGATATTTTTAAGGTACATTTAGTAAACGTGAAAGCGTGAATTTATTAATTTTGAACTAGTGATCAGAATTGAAATCTAAGAGTACCATTGAATTCAAAATGCCAATATTTTCTTAAGGTAGTATTAACTTCGACCAGAGAAGGTTGAGAAAAAAGTTAGTTCCACAGACGTTTTGAAAGAATAATAAAATAAAATAATATGTTATTTTATTTTTCTACCACCTCTTGAGTAAAAATGGTGGGGACCATAGAGGTGTTCGTGCATTTAAATAGGAACATTAAATGCCTAGTTACACATTGATTTTGTAACCACCCCTCGTTTAATTAATGTGGTTCATTAATTACATCAATTATTGAACATTTAATTGAAAAAAGGAGTAATCTTGTAACTCATCCTTTAGATTTTAAAAAACATTGGAAAATGGAGAGGGTTGTGATATATTGTGGGGAACTTCGATGATGCACCATCGATAAACCAACTAATAATGGAGACTTGGATAACATTGTTGGGGAATTTGATCTGGGATCGATGAACACTGGTGGCTTCAACGAATGTGGATTCTTCTCCCACAACCGCGACATCTCCTACGATTACGAGGTAGAGTTTTTGTTTAAATTCAAGTGATTTTGTTTCAATAAATCATCCATGAAAAATGTGATGAACATAGATTAACCCAAATAAGTTAATATGTGATTCATACAAAATTGCGGGTGGTTGTTGAGGGAGTTTTGAACAGGGTTTAGTCTTCTCTCGATGATGTTTGAACTCTCAATGTTGTTAAATTGCTAACGTGGATGGTGAGGGCCAACTGAACTAGGCTTGTAAACTCCACCTTTGTGGGCTGGAATTGTGTTCTTCATTGGAAACTGTAAAATATGGAGGCAAGGTGATTCCGGGAGCCACGTAGTGTTGAATGTATCTCAGGATGCCTGTAGGAATAATCAGAAGGGAAAACGGACAATCTGAGCTCACCCGATAGCCCGTGGTAGCCCCGCTGGCATGAAACCAGTGCGACAGGAGACGGTGGCTACCGAATATCACTCGTCGTGGTGGAAGGCGGTTCCCAAAGGTGTCGCAGAAAATAGAAGGGGCGGTCGGCCCTTGGTCGGCCTTATTGGCATCGGACGGAGTGTCGTCACGCGCCGTAGAGGGAGGACGCAGCTTCGTGCCACAATGGAGGGGGCCTGCACCCCATAGGTTCTGCTGATAGAGGAGGCGGCGCCACATGGCACCTCCATTGAAAACTGAAAATGAAAATTTCTATTTAGGAGGGGATCCGACCCCCGCGGGGCCCGGTGGGTCACGCCCTGCCAAGGTGGGTTGGGTCGGTCCGCGGCAAAATGGGATGAGTCTGCCGCGTCCCAGCACGCTCGGGTCAACCCAGCAAGTTTGGGCCAAGCTAGTTTAGACCTGAACCAGGTTGGGTCGGCCCAGGTCGGGGCAGGCCGGATTTGTCTGCCAGGGTCGTACAGGACTCAGACCCTTTTCGACCTAGTTTCACATAAAAGGTCATATATCGCAAACCTGACGTTCATTTGACAAACCGTCTACGACACTAGAATACTTGGAATAAGATATCTCTTTTAAGATAATCCACCCATGTTTTGGAAAATTATGGATTATGACTGGGTTGGATCGAACCCAAATCTAACTGGGCCCTTGATACTAAAACGTTTATAACTCACTGACCGGGCATCCGATTGACACATCGTCTGTCACATTGGAACCCTTATGACATGGCGGTCCTTTGTATTACCCCATTTTGGAACTTCATAGAAGTTGAGGCATGACTGATATCTTGAGGGGAACATTCTACAGAACTCAAGCGCATCGAGTGCGGGGAATCCTATGGTTGTATGTCAATTGGGGAGTGACCCTTTGTGGATCAGCATCATAGCGTCCCTGTGTAGATCAGAATCATAGCTACCCTATGTGGATCATCATCCTAGAGACCCTGTGTGGATCAGCAGTGCATGACCCGACAAGGAACTTCCTTAGAGCGGCCTGTTGTGGATCAATGACATTCAACCCTGTGTGGATCGACAATGGAACAACTTTTTCATGGTTCAGTTGTGGAACTTCCTAATGGAATAAAATCATATTGTTTAAGACTAATAACCTTTATTACTCATCTTTGAGTTGTATACCTGGTGTAAGATTACTTTATTTCATGCTTTGTGTCTAATGTCATGCTTTGTGGATTTTTCTTCGTAAAATTCTGGGAGACCTTCGGAGGTCAAGGGGTCCCAAATGGGTATTGTTATACTCACGCTTGCATGGGCTTCACCCGCACCTTATCGTGTCTTGTGCAGATGAAGAACAGATTGGATGATACTTTAGGGAGCTAGGACCTGGAGATACACAGAGGTGAATGGTTGATGTGGAGAGCTGCAGAGATGAGTTGTACCTACCCTTCAGGTATGATCCTTGGTGGATGATCTCCAAATATGTTTTTTACTGTATTTGTATCATTCTGTCAGGCTTTTATTCCATCTCCCTTTACTTTCAGTACACACGTTTAATATTACAGTTTTACTACGTGGTTTTCATCTTGTCGTGTTCTTAGTTTGTGTGTTTGCAGTCTTAATGGAAATGCCTTCCCTATTTTAGTGAAATTCCTTTCTGGTACCAGTCACCCACCCCTGGCCTATGGGAGGCAGGCTTGGGTTAGTGATGGCATGGGCCCTGAGGGACGGGTCGTGAAAAACATAATAAATTCATTGACCAATTATCATTTCAAAAGGTCTGATCTTTACAAGGGTTATCTTTGTCTCAATCTAATTTTCATGAGTCATGTTTTACGTTGTAAACAATGGCTTACTTGCATGGTCTAATTACTAAGTTTTGAATTAATTTTAACATATTAGATCATTATATTCGAAGTATTTATAGATCTATTTTTTATTATTTCTTTCAATTAAATTTTATTCAATAGTTACCAAAGCGATAATGGTTTTATGTTACAATCTACATTATTTTCAAGATTTTTTTTTCATGGTTATGTTAGGGAAATAAAATTTTATTATTTTCATAAACCAAATATATTTTTTATACTATGGTCAAAAATTTTGTTTACATGTTTATTTAACATTTTACCCCTTATTGATTATAAAAATATCAATAATGTTGTTTGTAAGTGATACCGATATTTTATTTTCATTTAGACTAGGAATAATTATCTTTCATATGGATGTTTTCTAAAATGCTTCCATAATATTATTTTCTAAACATTATTTTATAAATTTATTTTAAAATTATATTCGAACTTATTTTGGAAATTATTTAATAGGAAATATATATTTTTTTACTTGGGTCACTGTTGAATCTCTTAATTATTTCTTGAAAAGAATGTTTTTTATGTTTACAACATGGACATATATTCCAACCATAATGAACATTAATTTATTTTAATATAAATTTTTTCTTTTCCATGTTTATTTTCAAATTAATATATTCCCATAATATATATATATATATATATTAATTTCTAAAAGTGATTTTCAAAATGAAAATGGTATTTTCCTTAAAAATGTTTATAATGATTTTTATTATATTTATATTCATCAAAGGAAAAAAACTATTATTTTACTTATACTCAACTAGGGAAATGTTGTAATTATAACATCCTTATTCTTTATATGGATGAATTTTTAATGTTTCAAAGATATTTTCATGATACCCATTTTTTTTACATAGATAAATCAAGTTATCAAAGTATGAAAACTACTGCTATAATACTAAAGAGGAAAATTAATGGTTTCATATGTTATATTCATGTATGATACATGGAAAATATTGATGATGATGGGTGAGGCCAATATAGCTCATTATGGTGAGTGAGACTGGTACAAAGTATACAACGAGTGATCCCGATACATCATCTATGACAGGTGAGCGCGATACATCTTCTATGATGACTGAGAATGATACTACTCAAATGATTGGTGATCCTGATATAGCACTCAAATGAATTGGGTAATGTTCCTTGAATTTAAAGGAAAGAAGGAGGGGGTTAACTGGCATAGTTTCTACTTTGGATTTAACTGAGACACAGTTATTTCTAACATGGGTTCTGAATATAATGTTCCATGATACAAACACATTTTCTTTATGCTTCCTATGGGTTTTTGATATTCTTTATTGATAAATATTGACATCACATTGAACTTGATTATTTATTTCCATGAATAATTAATTTTTTAATGATTTATTCCATGTTTATTAATGATGCTCCAATTATTAACTTTTATTAATTATCTTATGTTGTTATCATAAACTTTTATTTTGTAATTATAACATTATTCTAATATTATGATCATAAAAGACATTCAATTGTTAGTTCTTATGTTTAACCTTATTGAGAATTTGAGATCACTCTTCTTTCATTTACTTTTCCCTAGGTTATGAATCAAGGTTTTAAGTATGTTATGATTAAGAAGGTTTATTAATGTGAATATGATAGTGGTAGATGATGTAGATATTTTTTAATGAATTGTTTATGTATCCAAGTTGTTTTTAGTTTTTTCCTGATTATATAAAAATTTAAACCTAAACCATTTTTGGGTATTAATTTTTCCCAGTATTTTAGTTTGATATTAAATGTTTTGAAGGGTTGAATTTGGGACATGTTTATTGGTATCAGATCCAGAAATGTATATATAAGTTTTTAGCATGAGATCTGTGAGTGATGGTCTGAGGTCATTAACCACATGACTGAAAATTCATGCAACCCCAGCTTTAAAGTGTATAAAGATACCGAATTCTAGCTATATAGGCATATTTACTTTCTCTAAAATTGAATGCATATAATATGTACACACATGAGTTTTAGACATATAGTAAGTTAGAATATAATCCTTAGTAGAAGCCACTACAACCCCTTCCATATCCTGGATTCAACATGTGAATTTATATACAAAAGTGTAAATATTATATAATTAAACAAATACCAATTACATCATGCAATAAAAATTAGATTTAAACCATATCACCTAAATAAACTAAACATGGTTTGGACAACATTGGTGTTGGTTGATCAAAGAATCAAGTCCATAGATCATCATTTAACCCTAACCTCACCCAATGTAACCTTACTCATGAAAAAAACATATCTATAACTCTCAAGGCCATTAAATCCCATAACATCCTGTATATTTGACCCCTCAAAGACAACTATACCATATTGTGACATATCACATATCTAAAATATAAAGTACATTTGTTCCATATCATGGAACATCACATCTCCACCCTCCATAAGATTCCTATAAATGATTGTATTCATATCTTATTCATAATATAAAATGGGTAATGATAAAAACATCATATATAAATTCAACCTCACACATGATAACAATTTCATCCCATAAAATGTTTCGTTAACATTTTATCTGCTTTGAAAAACATATGAAAGAAACAAGAATTCAAAAATTCATTTCCAAACTTCACAAGTAGAAAAAGTAATTATAAAATATTTTTTTTGCATCAGTTATTTAATAAATGATTTTTAAAATATTTTTCGCATGAATTATTAAAAAATTTAAATAAAAAACTAGTACATGGATATTTTTCTTGTTTTTTGTGTTAATAAGTGACACTAAAAATATTTTATGAAATATTTTAAACTCCTATTATTTAATTAGCCAATGTAAAAACCTAAACAAAAGTATTTTTAGCATTTATATTTTCACACCCATGAAATTTTTCTTTCCTGCTTAATAATTATCCCCACCGCACATAAATTTTTTAGTTTTTTATTATTTTTACATGTTTTTTATTTCCCACATTCAAATCTATAACATTGCACACTCTTTTATCTACACCCCTATCAAAGATCTATATCTTCCTTTATATTCAAATTTATCATGACCATGTGATTTTTATTGTTATTTTTCATTTATTTATTCATTATTCATTCATGGATTCCAAATTGTGACTAAATATCCACTATAGATTTGAGGAGGATGGAATCAATGATTAGAGAAAAAGAATTAATAATTTCTACAATGTTGATGATTTTTTTAAAAAAAATTGTTATTTATCAAAAATCTTAACATAGAGAGAAAATACTTGGAATGGCCTCTTATATTCTAATTCAATTTTTTTCAATCATTGTAATAATATTTGTTTATTATTATCTTGATATTTTAAACCATTTTTTTATTCAATTTTATAAAAAAAGAAATATTTATTTTATCATATGAAACTGTGAATGTTATTTTTGATTCTCCAAAAAATTGTGTATAGTTATGCAATATCTTATAATTAAAATCAAAAACATATATATTTTATATTGGTTATTTATGTAACCTGTATAAAAAATCATTTTTGACATTATATATTTCGAAAATTGGCATAAAATATTAATTTCATGTTTAAAAAAAGAATGAAAATTTATGAGAAAAATAATTTGAATAATTACCAAAGTTATAAATATTTATAAGGTTAGTTTTAATAATTGGTCTTAAAAATATAATTTCTATGACAGTTGAAATGAAATTTCTTCAAAAAATGACATTACAAACATAATTAAACCGATATAAAAACTTATGTTTTAAGTAGTTATTTAATAAAAAATATGATAAATAAAACACACATAAACTACCCCCATTCAGGCCTCTTTAATCTAAAATTTCAACCCAAGCTTATTTAACCAAAATTCTCTAATTATCTAAATAATTAGACTATTCTAATTAAATTTCTAGATTTTACACAATCTTTTAAACAACACAAGAAACACACGCATCAACCTTACATGAATAAGGTTAATTCCCATGGTAAGTTAGTAACATTTACACCATTTAGTATATCCTTTTTCTTGTGAAAATTCCAAATTAAAACCACAATATACTCTTTTAAACACACAAGTCAATGTATAATTCCCCTAAAAATCATATAAAAATTCATAATTTTATCAAAAGAATTTACCGAGAATATTTTGATACTAACATATCAATTATCTCATTCTATAATTATATGTAACACCCCAAGCTTCCACGGTATGTTTCCCTTTGAATAATGCAGTACCTTGCATTGTACGCAACTTGATGTTTTAACACACCACGACCAATCAAATGAGCTGTTAGGAATAGTAATAACCACTTTTTGAAATTTTATAAATTTTATGTTTCAAAATGGACTTCATTTTTGAATTCAGAATATCAAAATTATCTTAGGGTGAATTTTTGGTATTTTTCTGAAAACATTCAATTTTTGATGAATAGTGAAAAACATTGCGTTATTATTTAAAACCGACTTTTTATTTAAATAATTATTTAATTTATTTTAATTTATTTTAGGTCAAAATAGATACATAATAACTATATATATTCAATTTAATTCATTGGTGTCATTTTATAATAAGTTTAGATATATAAAATTTTATTGAACTTTTTACCGTCTTTTACCCACCTCCTAGGAGCATTTAAAAATTTGCATAAAACATAATTTTACCACTTATATGGATTGAATTTAAAAAATATGAGAGACACAGTTTACATCATTAGGTAAAATTTGGTTCAATAAGATGAAAATAAATTTTGGTGAATAGTAACTTTTGACTTTTATTTACCATGGTTAAAAGTAAATATGGTAATTAAGGGTAAAATGATATTATAATTACCCTAACACATGTCTTAATTATATTGGATAAGTGTAATTCTAACAAAAAAACCTTAGGAATAAAATATGATCCTCTTTGGTCCACGTGGATTAGATTAGGAAATTTATTATTATTTTATTTAAAAGACGAGTTAAAAGAGTTAAATTCAAAGTTTAATTTTTTTAAAGGTAAAGCCTTGGTCAAAGTCCAAGACCTAATTTATTAAAAAGAGAAAGAAAGCTACAAAAGTCTGAAGGAGGGGATTTTTTTATAGTGTTTTTCATAAAAGTGAAGCAGATCAACCGATAGCTCATCCTGCCAAGTAACGTTTTGGCTGATCCCTTTGTTTGCCAGACCATCATCAACCATGTTAGCTTCTCGATAGGAATGTGTGGCGATGAATCTGTTTTCTTAGAGCAAGGATAGGCATTTCATCCAGCGGGTAGTGAGAGGCCAAGCAAGATGAACAGTACCATTCCATAAAGCGTAGACAATAGTGGTCGAATCACTCTCAATCCAGATGTTTCTCCAGCTCTTTTGTATAGAAAAATAAGCAACATGAATAACATCCTCCATCTTAGCTTCAAGGGAAGAGGCAAACCCACAACCATCTTAGAAGAAGCCATGACAATGTCTAAGCCAGTCCCTGAATATGGGGCCACAACCAGTAGGTCCTGGGTTACCTTTCGAGGCTCCATCCACATTAATCTTGATTCATCTGGGTAATGGGGCTTGCCAGAACACCTCCAAGGTGTGTCGAGGGTGTCGGTAGAGACCCTCGATCCGAAGCTGACTAAGAATCACAAAGTCTCCAACCGAGTTGTCGCAATGAGCTTTCTGCAGTGAAGCATCATTCTTCATGGAAATGAGAATTCTCATCCGACCTACATTAAGATTTAATGAGGATTTGTTGTGAAAAATGGAGTTATGATCATACCAGATGACATGGAGGAGTTCAGCCACAACAGCTAGTAAAAGGTTCTTGATTTTTTGCGAAGTTCCAAGTTCAAAACAACATTTTATCTGTTCACAAATAGAGTCAGAGAGTAACCATCTACAATCAAACATGTTAGTGATAAAATTCCAGAGATCAGAAGCCGTAACGCAGGACAGAAATAAATGATTTGTGACTTCTCTATGCTGAGGACAGAAATGACATCTAGAACACAGTTGGATGCCAAAGGTCTGAAGACAGACCTCAGTAGGGAGACGGTTGTGCGCAATGCGCCAAATGAGGTTGAGCCTTGAGGGATTAATCTGTGGATTATCAAACTGCTTTAACCATTGAAAATTAGAGTCCTAATTTCAAAAATTGTGGGAGTAAAAGAATTTAGAATCAAGGACACCATTGTGGGCAGGCTCCCAAATAACGAAGTAATCAGAGATAGAGAAGGTATGATTATCAACCACCTTCATGATGTTATTTGGGATATTATGATGTCGGTGTTAAAGCACCTCCTTTATAGTTTCGTTGTAATTCTCAGGAGGGGTATTGGATGGAAGCATGGAAATAAGGGGAGTCCAGTCCAATTTTCAATCCAGAAGCGCATGGAAGAATCCATGTGAACCAACCATATAGCATTGTTCATAATCATGGCATAGGAAGTTTTGATGGAAGGCCAGATTGGAGAATTAAAATGATTCAGATTCCCTTTTTTAACCTTGGAAGGATTTTTTTAAGAAACTCTGTAGATTCCGAGGAGTCATTAATCAGATGCCAAGTGAGCCTGGCTTGAAGGGCCTCATTAAAGAGTTTGATATTTATTATTCCAATCCCACCTTGTTCAAGTGGTTTACAATAGGTGGACCAGGGAATGGTAACGAGTTTCCTCTCTAGAATACGACCAGTCCAGAAAATTTTTTTAATGTCAACATTAATATTTTTAATAAGCCCAATAGGACATTTATAAACCATCATCGAGTAAACCATTTGGGAAACAATGGTGGATTTCACAAGACAAATCCTACCTTCCATGGAGAGGGATTTACCTTTCCAAGCGGATAGTTATTTGATAACTTGATCAACCACAGCGTTGAAAAACATGGCTTTAGGCCGCCCCCAAAAGATGGGAACTCCCAGATAAATAAGATGAAGAGATCCCTCTTTAATGCCTAAACTTTCAATGATGCTACTTTTATGCGTGAGGGAGAAATTTTTACCATAGAAAACAGGAGATTTATTCCAACTGATAGCTTGACTAGATATCTCTTCATAGTGAGCTAAAACATTTTTTAGGTGAAGAATATTCCTTTTTCCTCAATTAAGGAATAGAATGATGTCATCATCATATAAAAGATGAGTCAGGACGTTTAGGTTTCTGCCCGCCTTAATAGGTTTAATCTTGTTTTGTTCAAAAATCCGAGTGAGGAGTCTGCTAAGGTGGTCCTAAAAAATAGAAAAAAGAATGGCTGATAGGGGATCTCCTTGCCTAACACCTTTGGTACATGTGAAATAGCCCTTATGGGAACCATTAACAAGGATGGAGATAGAAGCTGATTCAAAAAGAGTGTGAATCCTTCTTATAAAGATTTCATTGAAACCAAAACCTTTAAGTACCTTAAAAATAAAGCTCTAATCAATGGTATCGAAAGCTTTTCTAATGTCAAGTTTGATAGAAATACTTACTCCTCTAGAAACCTTGTTAATAGAGTTGGTATATTCCAAGGCCAAATAGATGCAATCCTGGATGGATCTTCCTTTAATAAACCCAAATTGATTCCATGAAATAATTTTGTTTCAGATGGGCACGATCCTATTTTCTAAAAACTTAGTGATGATCTTATAAGGGGAATTAAAAAGAGAAATAGGACGAAAGAGGTGGATTTCAGAAGCATTCACCACTTTGGGAATTAAGGAAAGAAATTGGGCATTTAGACCACGAGGGAGAACCCCATTTTCAAAGAAGGTTCTGAAAAGTTTACAAACATCAATGTGAATGACCTCCCAGAACTGCTGATAAAAACCATTGTTGAACCCATCAGGCCCCGGGGCACTATTTGGGTTTAAACTAAAAATAGTGTCCTTGTATTCGTGGTCAAGGGGGATACCTAAAAGAAAACGATTTTCTTTCTCATTGACCATACTCGGGATAACCCTAGGAATGAGATCCTTGTTAATGTTGTCCCCATTAAAAATATTTTCAAAGTAATAAACCACATGGTCAGAAATAGACACTTCAGAGTCAATGATAGAATCATTGACCTTGAGCAAGGATAAGGGTCTACAAACTTTCCTAATTCTATGGATGGCATTGTAGAATTTAGTGTTGTGGTCATCATCTATGAGCCACTTAGTTTTGAAAACGTTCTTGCACATATTGTCTTTAAGAGACAAAAGAGCCTTAAGTTTTAGGGTGATGTTCAATTCATTTTGGGGGTCGAAAGAAAAATCAGAATTGGTGTTGGAATTTTAAATTTTATTGAGCTCATGCTCATGGTCAACAATGTCCTGATCAACTTTCTTTGATTTCGAACCGCACCAAATCTTGAGACCTAGCTTGAGATGTTTGAGCTTCATCACACAGGAAAAAGCATCAGAGTTATGATTCATGGACTCCCAACTTTCCTTAATGAGTTGGGAACATTCTAGGTCAGCAGACCAAACATTATTAAATCTGAAGGGAATAAAAGTCCTAGGATTTTTAGGGAACATACTGACTAGAATGGGATGATGATCAGACATTAACCTGGGTAGAGTAATACTGGATATGGTATCCCATTTATCTAGGGCTGGAATATTTTTGAAGGCCCTATCAAGTTTTCTAGCAACCACACGGTTAAGGTGTCTTCTATACCAAGTATATTTAGCACCTGTAAGTTTTATTTCGATGAGATCACAATCTTCTAAAGAAACCCTAAATTATCTAGAAGAAATTTTGGAGTGGGAAGGAGCAATTTTTTCACAGGGGGAAAGAATGGCATTAAATTCTCCCAACACAATCTAGGGGTCATTGATGTTACTAGCTAACACAACAAGTTCCTTCAAAATGGGCCTTCTGTCTTGATATCTATTATTGGCATAAACCGAAGTGCAGAAAAAGTGTGTGTTATCAAGAAAAAAATAAGAAGTTAAATGATGTTCAGAGCAACTATAAATATTAACAGTTTGTAAAGAGGAATGATAAAAAACCCATAGGGACTCGATATCAGAACCATATTTACAAGAACCAATAAAATTATATCCAAAGGCAATGAGATGCATAAAATTTTTGGAGAAATTTACTTTTGGTTCAGCGATTGAATTTTTTTTGGCTTATGCATCGAAATAAATCGTTTGAGAACATAAAGAGTGTCAGAGTTCGCTAAAACCTGACAATTTCACAAAAATACATCCATTTAGAAACTGGATTTAGAGTAGGAGCCCCCCTTTTTTTCTTCGAGCCGCCTGAACATTTCTTTCTCCCCGATCTCCTAAGAGTTTGGGAAGAGGGTGGGCTCTTCTTTTTATCCTTCTTAATCATAATAGAATCAGAAATAGTGTTAGCAGTAATTGTGTTAGTATTAATCTGAGAAATAGAAGAGGATTTTCTTGTCAAGGGCGTGGTATGTCCATCCTTAGAGTTAAGAGGGGTTCAAAGTTTAATAACTAAACCATTTTTAATATAGGGTTACACACAAATAGTGTCTAAATTGACATAATTGAGTTTTTAAAACAAATACTATATTATTAATTGATATAATGCTCCTAAGAATATAAGGTTCGTCCAAAGGACTTATATAAGTTTATATATATTAATAATGAACCACATGAGGTTATCTTGGATTTTTATAGTACGTTTATTAACTATAAAATATAAAAATACTAAGGGACATTGTAAATATCAAACTATTTACCTAAGAGTTAAATCTAAAGGATAAGATTAATATGGTGACCTAAACCTGTAAAAAAACCTATTGGTTGAGAGGTTTTAGAACCATCCCCACCTTATCCTCGAAATATATCATTTTGGAGCTATTACAAATCGAAAATGATTTTATTATAAAATAATATTTCAAGCTTTTCCTAAAGTGACCCTCACCTCTCTTATAAAAGGGTACTTCCCCTTCTCTTAATTTCACACCTCCAATGCCATTTGGATCGGCCAAACCCTACCCAAATATCCTTCCATATTTTCTCACATCATCCTAGAGAACTTTATTTGGTTATAAATCAAACCTAAGGAGCCCTTTTGATAAAATCAAAAGGAAGAACCCGAAGAAGAGGTAAATATTTCATCACATCTTTCAAGTTATTTTCTTCTTCCACATCCTCTTTATTTGTTGTTTCCATTATAAAATAATAACTCCAGTATCTTCTATATAATTTTATTTTATTATAAAAATGTTACAACCATATTCATTATTCTATCCACCATATTAATGACATGTCACCATACGTGTGTATGTACGGCTTACCGTCTCCATGTCGTGGTGTAGTTTGTTATTCAAACACTTTATTATTTAGATGGGTATAATAATGAGTATAACTAATTTAAATAATAAATATAAAATGTTAATGATTTTTTATATATGATATACCATCCAATTAAATACTATTTCACCATCAATATAGTGATATTGTCGCTCGTGCGTACGTACGGATTATTGTCTCCACGAACGCAATGAGATTCATTCCCCATCGTAATCATTCATGAATAATTTTCATTTTATGATTATAAATAATTTTTATGAACATAATATTAATCTGTATATGAATCAAATTCATTCTATCCATAATAAACATTACTTTCATAACCATGTATATAAAGGAAAACGAATCGTTTAACACCCAAAACGATGATACTAATAAAATATTATTAACAAAGCAATATTATAAGATCATATATGATATCATATTTATGTATATGATTCTTTTATAATTTAATAAAAATGTTTTAAATATTATACAAGAAGTTAACATACCATCAACTAAGTAAAAGTACAATCTAAGGGTTAATTTCAAAATCTCTTTATTATCCGAGGTTGTTTTTATGTAAGTATCTTCTGGGACCTCTTCATCATACACATATATGTTTTCATAAAAATGTATTTAAAAACATTTATACTATTTACTAGACTATGGGTTAAATTAATTTATACCCTTGTTTGACCTTATATGTTTTGAAAGGAATCTTTCCATCGTTTTCCAAACAATATACTTTATTACCTTTTCGACAAAATTTAGATAAGAATGTTTGTTTAACTTATACGGAAGGTGTGGCTATTTTCCACTATTATAACGTCGTAAAAGATTCCCATACAATATTATTAGAATATTTTCAAAATAAATGTTTTCTTTTATAATTATGTGACTCTTAAATGATTTCAAAATAAAAAGAGATATTTATCTAAAAAAGTTTTGATTTCATCTATGTCAACATCCTTTGATAAAATTTACACTTGTTGGAAGTTGATTCATTATGATAAAAATATTCCATATTGTATTTAAGGTTTTTTTATATGTTCTACTATGTATGTGTTATTTTTATTCCATTCATTGTTTATGGTAAAATTATTGACATTTCGTGTGCTAGTTTTAATACAAATATTTATGTTATGCTTCAACCTTTTCATATGAGAATGTATTGGACTTAGTATGTGACGTGTGGAGCCCGCTATAGCTCCTTAGTTCATTGGTAGGTCTAATGAGACAATTAGAAGTGGAATTGGTCGAGGCCTTTCCCAATTTGATATATGGTTTTGGCTGAGGCCTAAATCATTTTTAGACATCTTGGTTGAGGCCTTGAAAAGATGTTTCAGAAAGTTCAGCAATATTCATTCACTCATTATGAAAATAATAATGATGGTTCATGTGGTTATTTGACTACTATAGTACCCATGACTATGTTTTATTATGGAATTACTTACTCACCTCATATTCTAGCCATAAAGAGTTCATGTTTATTATTTCTAATGGAATGTGTTTTCAATTATTCAACATGCCTAATGTTTATGTTATCTTCCTCTATACTTATTAATCTTACTGAGCATTTGGGATCACCCTATTCTTATGTTTCATTTTCCTAGGATATGAAGAAGTTAGTTATGAGTGACTTGCAGGTATAATCTAGGAGGCTTGGATGTTTCTAATGGAATAAATTAGTTTTGTACTTATTCTCAAGTTGTAATGTTAAACTTATGTATGTATATTGTTTCCAATAATACTAAACTGTTCGGTCTTTTGGGAAATTATTCCTTATATCATTCCAATTCTATGTAATAAAGCACCAAATCTTGGTAACTGGGGTCAGGGAATTACATTATATGACATCACTTATTCATCCATTTCAAAAACCTCATTTTTTATTTAATCCCCAATCATTAAATAGGTCATTACCCTCACTAATTCACCCCTTAATACATGGATAATCACTAATATAAAAATGTAATATTCAAAGGAAAAAAATACTAAGATGAATACATGGAATCAATTATATCACAAATCCAATATCAAACTGTGAAGGAATCGATCCTTGATGCTAAGGGATGAGGAGGGAAGTTTAAAGATCCAAATCATCTTAAAAATCCATCTAAATGACCACTAAACCATAATATTCTTGAGTTAAGTTTCAATTTTTATGACCATGAAATATAAAATCCACCTTTATTAAAAAAAATCATTGAACTCCTCAGGTACCCAACCTGACCACATTGGCCACTCGATGGATCACCACCCACTTGATGTAAGTACACCAACCACCCTATGGCTTTTCCTATAAACCTAGGCCTCTATATCCCCTAGAAGGTACCTAGTAACACCCTAATAGTTACTTAGTGGCCTTTAATCGGATATTCAAGTTTTTTACACCATCATAACTTCATCCATTCACCTATCTTTACCACAAACTCCATACACCATATCCAAAATGGTATAAAAACCTGAAAAATATAGAAAATAAAATAAAATAAATATATTAATGATGGAAGTCATTATAAACTACCAAAAATAAGTCTTATCATCCCTAAGTAGTGTCATTGAGGATAAATGATGGTCAATTCTAGATATTGGGACCTCATCTCATCTTCCTATCCCCAATATTCCTCTTAGAAAAGTCCATGATTACATAAAATCCATAATAGTATCACAACATTTACCTACCACCACATTTCTCCATGATCAATTTTTTTTATAAAATTATCCTCAATGGAAGCATCTAGTTATGGCTCTACATAATCACAGTAATGGACATGGGATATATCTATTTCATACTTACTCAATTGAGTAACATGATAGACATCATCCATAAAATCATATTTCAGAGGTAGTTATAACCAATATGATATTTCCTCATTCTAATATAGAATTTCAAATGACCCAACAATCCCCTAGGATAAAAATCCATGCCTACCAATCCTCAAATGTCCTATCTAGGGTGATACTCAAAGTAAGACATGATCCCCAATAATAAACTCAATAGGTCCTCACATATATTCTGAATAAGATATATTTCTACCCAATATTGTAATATACATCATCTTGATCATCTACACATGATTATAGGTCTTTTTTACTATGATAGGCCCAACCAAGGATACCTCCCTAGGTTCTAACCAAATCATGGGATATTAATATGGCCTTCCCCATAAATCCACAAATATATCTGTTTCGATAGATACCTAGTAGATACTTTTATAAACAAACTCAACTAATGGAACATGATCTTTATACACACCACTAACGCCAAGAACACATGCTTGGAGAATATCCTTATTATACTGAATAGTATGTTGAGATTTAACATTCATATATTGATGATAATCTATTATTAACTTCACTTGGGAACCTAATTGCTTCAATAGGCCTTTGCAAAACTGTGACATAAATCTCACATCATAGTCTTACATAATACTTTGGGGAGTCTCATGAAGCTTTGAATCCTAAAAAACATAAATATTTCAATGATATTCAATAATATTAGCCTCATTGATTAGTAAAAAGTAGGTTTATTTTTTGAAATTATTAAAAATAACCTATGATACATTTCCCCTTCTGTGACCCCAGAAACCCTTTTACAAAATCCGTGGTGATATTTTATGATTTGAATTCTTGAATGGAAAATGAATAAAGTTAAAATGATGGACTCAGATTCTTAACTTTAACCCACTAACAAGTGATACACAATGAATCAAACTCATCCAAATTCAAATTTATACCTCAACACCAAAAGTTTCATAGAACAAGTTTACATATTAGTCTATCTAGGATGAACTACCCATTAAGAAATTTTAAATTATCTTATGAACTCATCTTATAGGGATAATATAATTTAGATCCTGTAATGATAATATATTTTAGATTAATCTCCATGTACAATATGAGCATATATATCCCACAAAATAGATTTTCTTTCTAAACATGGAACTCGGTGTCAGAGGTTTGTCCCTCATTTACCAGCTCCATCAAGGAAGAGGTGATAAAAAGGTGTTAAGATTGTATGAACATATTTTTCATCCATATAATATGTATTTATTACAAAAAGTTCATCATCTTACACTCCTATTTTTAATCCTAAAAGAATTCCACTTAAGACTTCCTACTCAAAGTAGTAACAAAAACATTCCTCTTTTCAAGTGTTTATACCATCTCAATGTAAAAAAGTTGTAGTTATTCAACCCAACTCCTCCAATTAATATTCAAATCCTTTTGAGAAAATATATACTTCTATATCTTTTAGTATATAAAAAAACCATTCCCTCAATAGATAATTCTTCAATACCTAAGAGCATGAATAACAACATCAAACTCAAGATTATGAGTGGGATAATTCTTCTCATGTGTCCTAAGATTAAAATAAACAAACACTACTAATTAAATATATTGAATCAATATAAAACCCAATACCACACCATAATCATCACCATGTACCTTATATCAATTCCTAGGATCAAAAAAAGTTATAATAGGCGTTGATTTCAACCTCTTATTCTACTCTAGAATGAAGTATTTACACATACCACAACACAAAAACTTCACTCCCTTCATAGTCAGTGCCTTCATTAGTGAAGCGAGGTGAGAGAAGTCCTAAATAAAAAAATAATATTATCCTATAAGGACCATTAAAAACTCAATATCAAATATAATTTTTGGGTTTCCTAAGAAATTACAACGACTACCTTACCTGGGTCCAATGATGTGTTGAAAATTGAGACAAATTGTCTTAGAAAACAAAACCTATTAGATCTAAAACTAGCATACTGACGTCATCCTTCTAAAATGGTGAGCTAACAATGAATATAATATAATAGGAATATACTCACCATAATCCTTATAGGATCATGTATATATTATAATATCATAAAAAAATGATCCCAAAATAATCTGGATAAAGATGAAATACATGATTCCTCAAACCCATCAACACTATTGGCATAGTTATTACCCTGAATTGCATCACCAAAAATTCATAATGAGCATATAATGTTCAAAATTACATCTTAATAATATCCTCATCTAATGATAACCTCATTAGAGATAAATTTTTGAAAATCTCCAAGATACTCTCAACAGATCAAATAAATCATTGATCTAAGTTAATAGATATCAGTTCATGGTATTTACTTGGTAAACATGTGGTAATCAGCACATAGCCCAAGCTCCCATAAAACATCTTAGAAAATAATATTTGAGAACGTTATTTCATTATATGTGGTAATTATAGAATTTCCCAATCTTAAAAACCTTAAATGTGGAACACAGTTATGAGAAGGATAAAAAAACATAACTCCACAAATCAATGTATCCTGAATCGTGAAGCAACAAACCTCATACACACACCTTCCAAAACTCATCATACAATTATATCCGGATTCCTAAATAAAACATGTAATAAGTGAAATTATAACACAAAACCGTGGAATAAAATGATTTTACATGGTTTAGAATAAGTCATAATCTGTACCAAACAACAACTTCAATAGAAGAGTAAACTATAAATTACAATTGAATTACTAACTTTAAATCATATGATAACAAAAATTTTAGCTTAATAAAAGAACAATATATAGTAAAATTTATGCCACCAAAAAATTATAAGAAACCATAAAAACCTTATTTTTGAAATTATAGTTACAATTTCATCCAAAATTCACAAACCACTGACCACATGATCTGAGATACTAGTTAAATTTTACCACCTCAACCTAACTCCCCAATGAATAATTAAATCTCTCAGACTTATCCACCCACATTCCTACATTAGTGTCAGCTTCCTAAACAGATACTCTACCTTCCAAAAATTATCTTATATCTATAATAATATAGCATTATATATTAAACCTATATAGCCTCTTAGGAAATCATACTATTTACACATAGCCTCTACATCCATTATCTAGATTCATCATCACTATTGTTTTTGGCCGCATACATCTAGATCAAATACCAACTTTTATTTTCTATAAATATTATGTCTCAAAAGTTAAACCTTTTTGGAATCTTGAGTAATTATCTAGAAGGAAACTTATGACACTATTAAAAATAACCCCCACATAAGAATCGTTTTCAGGTTTAATTACCATGTCCTCTAGGCCAAAATTAATATGTTATTTAACAATCTTATTTAGTTCCTTACAATATGTTAAATCTTCTAAGATTTTATGACCTCAAAGTTATCCAATACGCACAAAATCATAAAAATACTCCAAACATTCATGACATGTTACATTATTCAAAATATCATCTAGATGCAAATTCCCTTAAACCTTCCACACTTCCAACACCCCATCTCCCATAAGATTTCAAATGAAGTGGTATTTTAGTTGAATGTGTTTCATACAATATTAAAATTAAAAATTATTGGCCAAGTTATTCACACTATGACTATCACAATAAAATATTCTTCGCACTTTCCCTATTTTTATTGAATCCTCCAGACCCTTCAACAAAACAAAATCCTTTCCTTATTTTATAATTACAATATACACCACTTCCATGGTTAATTTTTTAACTATGAGTAATAAATGAAACACATAACACGTGAAAGTGCCTATAAAAGTAAACACAAAACCAATGCTATTATTCTATGAATCTATATCTCCCCTAAAATCAGTATCCATAAACCCTTGTAAGTATTCATCTATATCAAAACAAAGTACTGATCAATTGAACATTTGAGATTCCGTATTATCAACAAAAAAACTCCTAGTGTTCCATTCCTAGATTAGAAATAAATCTACTGACCACACATATCTCTTGAGAAATATTCATCCTTGTAAAAAACACATAATTCACCAGACATCCCACAATTGATTCATATGAATCCTTCACTATTTATTTATCTTCTTCATCAATTTTTATGTGTCTTCTCTTTGCAAAGTTTGATGTGTTTTTTCAGGGAAGTAATCACAAGATTTGACTCACTCATGTTATATATTTCTTATAGTTTCCAAATATATTATGATTAAGAAATGAATAATGTTATCGATCTAATGTCTCTTATGATCCTAATCACTAATATCCTATTAGTTTAGCCATGATACTTCATTTAGAAACTTTTGGAAAATTCACACATCAACTCATCCAACCTCCACTTCATCGGTCCATATAATATTAAAGAGTCAATGTTCATAAGAAAATTGATGAAAATTCCATTATCATAAGAAATATAGTAATAGAAAGGATATAAATTTTTCTAGATGAAGATTCATTCCATTATTAAGTTATCAAACTTCTAATTCCATTTACTTAGTTCTTTCTTAATCCTATACAGACACCACTTGAGATTACAAACCAGAATGCTGTTTCATTATAGTATAAAATATAATAGTTTATATATGTATATTTATTTATCCAAATATCTATGATGTAATAATTTTATTACTTTAAGTTGTTTACGAAACAAACCATCCCTGAAAACCAGGTCGACCACCATTGGAATAGTTATGTGTTTCTAAAGCACGTTGTCATGATGCACCAAATTAATTATGTTTTATATAATGAAATTTTATATAGGGAAGAACCTATGTCATTTATAAAGGATTAATTTAGGTTTAACATGTGAATAATTAATAATTTAAATAATGAAAACACTAAAATAGGGGGGAAACAATTTGAAATAAATAAATCATAATTTGAACTTATGATTTTATTAAAATTAAGTAAGTTTAAAAAGATATAAGAGAAGGTTATCACTAGATGTTTAATACTTAATTTCTTAAGATCCTTACAATTTTAATTTTATTTAGTTGTGAGGTAATTATGTGGTTTAGTTTTATTGTAATCTTGATTACCATCTATCCCCTTAAATTTTTGAATTTATAAATAGAAATTAGTTTAACTATAATTTTACCAAGTTCAATATATTATAATTTTTTTGGGGATACGAGAGTACATAATAATT
Organism: Viscum album; assembly: GCA_963277665.1. Classification (NCBI taxonomy): domain Eukaryota; kingdom Viridiplantae; phylum Streptophyta; class Magnoliopsida; order Santalales; family Viscaceae; genus Viscum; species Viscum album. The sequence continues at coordinate 1,776,153,389 of OY728152.1, forward strand.
GAATGAATATGAAAAAAATGGAATTCTATGAAATAAAATTGGAACAACATTTGTATTCCTCATGTATTCTTAGTTCCAGCACATGCATATTCTGAAATAAACTCAATATAATAGTCTACTTTGAAAATAAATCAATAGAAAAACATTGAAAATTAACAAAACCTATAAAATATAGAAAACTAATATGGATGTTATGTGTTGTAGTAGATTACATGAAATGATCTCCCACTATTTAGCTCACTATCGAGCGGAGGAGGAATCTCATATGAAACTTTACCTTTATCCCCTCTGTCCTTACGCGAATAAGAAGCACCAAAGAATATTATAAGAGAATAGGGATCCTATAAATATTTAATATGGAATTACATCAACATATTGACCAAAATTACAATTTAAGAACCTAAGGTTCTAATTTATATGTAATTGGAGGTAGTGTTTTTTGTATAAAAATTTAAAAATACCAATTATGAGTCAGATTTGGATCGGTAAATTACCTTATATCCACATTGAAAATATAGATATTTTTTTCCAAACTTTTGATTATCTTAATATAAAAATTAGAGGTAATTAGATTTCATAATGGGTGTAATTATAAAACTATTGAGATTTACTCTTGATATCGTCCATTTTCTATTTTATGAAAAAATAATATCATTTAATAAATTATATAGATAAACATGGATTAGGATTATTCTTTATACTTGTATCCCATACAGTTATGTATCCACATACAAAACGTCATCATAATTAAAATCACTGATTTTTTAGAATGAATAAATAAGTGCACACATATTCTTGAGAATCTATGCAGTTTAAGACATTTTTCTCCCACTTCATATTGGGCCCTCAAAATCACCACCTCCTATAATGAAAACATAAAAAGTTAAATTATTTTTTTAACCATATTTAAAATTAACAAATTGAATCAAATAACAAGTTCAATTTGTTATTTTATTTTTAATTTTTAATAAAAAAAAGTTTAACACAATTGTATATTGGTGTAATAGAATAGTGAATCATGGGGCGTTCAGACCCCCAAACTTAAACATTTTCACCTATAAGAAAAGTAAAATTTTAAAAAATGATGATTGAAGATATTAAATTATTTTTAAATATTTAATATTCATAATAAATTAAATTCATGGTAGAAATGTGAGAAATTTATGAATCGTACCAAGGAGTCAATCATATTAAGAATGAAAATGAGTGTCACATAAATTATATTAGAACAAAAATCAAGGAGATTTGTGATACTAATATTACTAATTAATTGAAAATTAGACCATGGAACTAAATATCAATGGGTGTATATAATAACTATTTCATGTGAAAATTTCCAATTTATATTTAGTAAATATATGTTGTTTTAAAACTTCCCCACTTACCTGATCCTTTCCACTGAATCTTCCCAATAAAATTTTTAGTCAAATTTTAAAACCCATTCACATAAGTATTTTGAGAAGTCACACATTATGCTCATGATATAGTTAAAACCATATATTATACATTTAACCTCCCCCTATTTTTTGTACTGTGTGAAATAAATGGATAATAGGTTCATATTTATAGGTCAATAAAGTACACTAGTGAAATTGATCAGATACAGAATGAAAATATGAATTTTTTTATAAATGTTGTCTAAAATTAACCTTAATTTTATATACCATTAATGAATTAATAAATATTCAAACATCAAGGTTACGTGTAATGATGTTTTTAGATATTAAATAAAAAAATGAACCCATAAAAAAGTCACATAGAGTATAATGGCATACCCAAAGAGCATCATCACTTCCCTATTAGAGAGTTGAAATTAAAAATTTATATTGTTCTTGAAATACACTTACTATATGGGAATATAATAAAATAATTACATGGTATATCCCATGAAGAACATGAGAGTACAATGGAATCTATTGACCAAATATTGGGTCACCCTAAATTTATTGACTTAAATTACTAAACTAATGGTTATACGTAAAATAAATAAATTCATATAGTAAGAACAAAAGAGAAGGGAATCAGTTTCCAGGGGAGGTTTTACCAATTAGATTAGTTCTAATTCACTATAAAAATGTTACGATTAAATATTTTCACAATAATTATGTTTATTCAATAGTAATATTTTCAATTATTATTGAAATTACCCTAGAATCCTAACCCTCGTGACAAAATATCTAAAAATAACTAGATTTAATTTAGTTGATTGCAATGAAGGAGAGTAATCAAATCCATTTCTAAAGGTTTAATTACATATGATTCACTAGGGGTCATTCATTATAACAATAATTTGTTTAATGATTCAATACTAATTAAAAACATATTTTTAATCGCAGTGGAAAAATAATCAAATCATGTTATAAAATGAGTGAAGGTAAAATTAATACAAATAGTATGCACCCATTTCAACAAGATCCACCCTCTCTTATGGATCTAGCCGATCATCGCTGGGTGATCACTATAGATAAGTAAACCATAATCTATTATAGAGAGAATATAATTTAATATTTTGGAAACAATAATTTAATTATACTATAAATTATTCTAAGTTACAGTATGATATAGAAAACAGAAATGAAAAAAATGTAAACATAATTATGATGAACAATACATGGGTTAGAACCCTAAAAGCATTTATCTGTTGGTGTCTTAATGATCCTTGATGATCTCTTGCATGGGTTAAATCCTCCATTTAAGGATTTTAAATTACCCCAATTTTCAAGGGTGAAACCCTCATTAAAACCATCAAAAGGAAAAAAAGCTAGACATCCACATTCAGCGACACAAACCATTTACATCTTAAATAGAAAATTCATATGGTGAATGTGTTTGAGCTCTCAAAATTTTATTTATTCACACATCATGAATATCATGGAATTATTTACGTATCATTATTTGAAAATGTACATGTCTATAAATTTCATCTATTTACAATTTTTATGGATCTAGGCTTCCATTTTGCAACCCAAATGGTGTTTTGAAGCATTCCTTAAATTATTCAAGTCTCCAGTCATTGTGTGAATGGTGAGAAATACATCTGGCTCAAATCCTCTATATTTAAAAATGGGTTACAACTAAGTATTACTAATTGAATCTATATAAGTGTCTATATGTAACCTATCATGATGTAAACTAGACTTTTAAGGTGTAAATTAGTTGTAGCTTCCTCAAATTCCTTTGAAACAAGATCCTTTTATAAGACACATACACCAAGGAAATAAGGAATTAATCTCAATTAAATCAATAATAATTCAATGAAAACATATATTAAAAGATATGAAAATATTAATTCAAATTAGATAAATCAAATTCCTCCATAGGAAAACATTTTCTCATCCTCGAGAAAAATATCAACATCAGAACATGAAAATTCCATACCTCAATAAGGGAATCATCCAATTATGGTGCTCATAAATAACAAATTATAACATAGGATTAAATAATAATAATAATAATAAAATAATGAATTCATTAATAATTATTCATATATAATTCACAATTCAAGGAATTTTTTATTTTCACTCACATATTTGAACTTATCATCAACATCCATTCCAGTTATGATTTACCTCACCATGAATTTTTCTCTCATCACTAGAGGTATTATTTAATGTAGTTATTATCATACCACAAGTACATGATACTAACCATATGATTTAATCGAATCCACTTTATCCATCTTGAAAAGACAAATATCACAATTAATCATGATGGATTCATATCAAAGATCAAGTGACTCTGAGGCTAACGATAAGTTTGAACTGAAGCTGAAAATAAAGTAAGGATAAAAGAGAAGGCTGAAATATAAATTATAATTCATGATAATAAAATTATATGTTCAATAAAATTATCATCTCTAAAATAAAATATCATCCACCATACACCCTAAATCATTAATAAAAGGATCATAAATAATGAAATAACAATTAATGAAGATACTCAATAATTGTATGTTTTGTTTCATTTTCCCTTTTTTATTTTTTGGATGCTGCACATAGAATAAGTCTCAAAACTACCACCAAAACCCATATGATCTGATGATCATCGATTTACTAATGGTAATTTTTTTATTAACTAAGAGAAATTCATTTTTTCATAACCATTTTTATATTTTATTTTAAATTTTCCTTTTTTATTTTATTTTTTTAATAAATAATGGGATAAAAAAATTATATAAAATGAATGAGTAGTCATGAACCTTCCCCAATACCTACGGAAACACCCTAAATACTCCTCTTAATATACAAAATCATATCTCCACCCTAAACATCCCCTCACCACACACTCATCTGAGTTAATATCATCTAAAAATAATGATTAGGGTAGTAAATGATAAAATAGTATTATAATGAGGATAAATAATAGTATGTCCATTCATGGATCCTATAAGATAATTTGGATCAATATACAGGTGGGTCTAAAGATAAAATAGTTAAAAAATATACCTCAATTATACTAATTGTTATTTTGTTCAATCACAGTGTTTTTAAGATATCAATGCAAGTTCTGATAGGTTTATAGGTCCAATGTATCTCTCACGAAATATGATCAAAAAAGGTTTATAAATTTTAAGTCCAAAATCCTATTGGTAATATGAAATATAAAATAGGTCAATAATTATTTTACTCAATGAAAGCTTATATGAATCAAAATTAAGAAAAATATTACATCAGTAGTCATTTTTATGAAATTATAAATTTAAGTAAGAATGTGACTTTAAAAATTTCCACCTATATCTATAACATTAATGGTTATAACAATTCAAAATTTCAAATATGTAAAAATATTTTACCTAAGTGATAATGTATCTTATATCAGTGAGTACATGATAAAACATGTTATGTGTTTGTGGGTAAATATAATATAATTAAAGTCAACAAAAAATTCAATTTATTTCTAAAAAACATTAATGGGACAAATTAATTAGAGAAAAAATATAGGTAGTTCAGAATAATAATCCCATATCCATGTTGTTTTTACCATGATCTATTTCCATATTTTTTTTCTTCAAAGCTTCATCTTCTTCCTCTGAAACTGAAAAATCCAAAAAACATATGTGAAAGTACCCAATTTAAAACACTTATGCTAAAAAAGACAATGGATTCCACCATGAGACATGTTTATAAACTAATATAACAATGAAAAATAAAACAACTTAATAGAAATCAGTCTAAAAATATAGGTTTCATCCTAATATAACTTATTTACAGTCTCAATATATACCTTTTACCTATTTATCATGTAATTTTAGTATGTTAAAAATTTACCAGATTCAGTTTTGTAACTAACATTAAATTATTTTCATCCTGGGTAAAAGTACTAATTATTTTCAATTTTTTAATATTGAATACTTCTTGTTCCACACAATAAATTGATTTTATATTTGGAAAAATTAAATTAAATAAAAATATGAAAATATTTTATAGTTATTTTCACCACAAATTCCAATTGTTATTTAATTGATGAAGTGTATTCCTTATTAAAAAGTGAAACAAATGTGAATAATTCTTCCTCCTCATCCTCTTCACATTTGGTTCTCATGTCAACACCAAATAGGTTCTTCCTATCCTTCATTTATAATATCATTCATGGTATTATATTTTTTTTTGTGTAATTCCATTCGTGTGTCCCATTCTTATTATTATTCCAAAATATCAATGATTTCAACGAGAAAATACTTATTTAATTCCTTCACTTTTTCTTATTTTTGAAAAAATTAATAATTCAATTATACAACATTCATGGATTAAACCCCAATTAATATTTCTCTTTTATCTTTAAATCAATTATATCTATCATTTTTTATTCTTTATATTATTGTATGAATTGAAGGGCGGTATATATATATATATCTTCACATCATAATAATATGAGGTATGATCAAGGTTCATTTTCTAATTGTTAATGAGACAGAGATGCATCATTTTATGGGATCTCAATATGAGCCAAATGATATTCATTTTTTTCATCAACCAATTTTTATTACTTTGTAGTTTCAATAACTTTAACATCATAAAACACTAATTGTTTTCTTCTTCTAACCCTTATATCCCATCATTAAAAATAAAATGTTTTTACTCATAATATAATTTAAATTTTAAATAATTTTACTAAGATAAGTTCTCAATTATTGATGTTCTCTAAGCTATGATTCATTATCATCCATCCTAATATCCAAAAGATTAATGTAAATGATGATAAATCTTGATAATATAACTTGTGGTTACAACTCTAGAGGTGCTTATATGTGATATTTTTCTTGATCATGCTATGAATCCTAGTAGATGCCTTGGTGGCCTTGAAAATATGAGTCTGCACCAAAAGGTTGATAATAATAATATCCATAATAATATCATTCCATGTAGCCACGTTAGTCTCCTTGAATGTGAGATTTTATTGAGGCTAGATTTCATCGTATCCATAATAATATTAATCATTCCATCTTATTAATTTATGTGATTTTTTTTTCTAATTTGGTGCCTCCCATGCGGTGGGATACTCCTAGAATCAACTATACTCTAGTGATGGTTTGGTATAATAATTATTTTTCAGATAATTTATCCTACACACTACTATAAACTAATAGACATATAAAAGTGGAAAATATAAATAAAAACATAAATACAAATATAAAATAAAATCCAAAAAAGAATGATAGACTAAAATATTTGGACTTAAGAAAATGTTTTCAAGTTGTTTTATACACTCTACTGCTCCCTAGAAACGATGCCAGAATTTAGAATACCCATGGATCATCGTTTCTACCCCATGGTAGAGACCAAATTATAAATTTATATTGTTCCAAAACATCACTAACTACAAGGGTATAAAATGTTGGAAGGGTGACATTGAGAATGAAAAGAATATGAAAGCCCAATGATAACTCCTGGCCAAATGTTATGTCACACCATTTTTTTAGAATTAAATTACTGAATTAACAATTCCATGTAAATTAAAAAGATGTATATATAATGGAAATAACATAATAGAACTAGTTTCCAAGGGTATTTTTCTTAGTTATAATAATTTTAGTTTACTCAAAAAATACTAATAATAATAAATAGTTGTGTAATAATTAATTTTGTTTGAAGTATATTATTTAATTATTATGAAAACTGCCCTAGAATCCTGACCATCTAGATCTAAAAATTGAAAAATAATTAGAATACAATTGGTTGATTATAATACAAGAGAATAATCAAGTCTTCTATTCATATATAAATTAAATCTACTGTGTTTGTGGCCATTCATTATAAAAACCTATTGTTCATTGATCCAATAACAAAAAAATATAATTTTAATCACAAAAAATGCTCATAAAACTAGGTTATCAAATGACGAAAGAAATAATTTAGACATGTAGTACATACCCCCTATAACTAGATCTAGACTCTCTTATGGATATAAAGGATTATCATCTGGTGATCACTAATGATGAATAAACAAAAATTCATAGAAGAGAGAATAAAAAGTAATTAAATGGGGAACAATAATTTAATTAAACTAGAAATAATTAAAAACTATATAAAGATACATATAATAAAAAATTAAAAATAAAAACCTAACTCTGATGAAGGATCTCAAGGTTGGAACCATGGTAGTAGCTCTTCACAGGTATTTGAACGATCCTCAAATATTCTCCTCCATGGGTATAATTATACATTTAATATTATTTAAGTCCCCCCCTATGTTTCGTGGGTGAGACACTCATTAAAACCCCTAGGAAGGGTAGAATTTTATACTTCATCATATTTTTATGTGACCCATTCATGTCCTAAATGATAGATTCATGAGGTGAATGGGTTGGAGCACTCAAAAAATGGGATTTCTATGCACATAATTAATATTAATTGTGTGAATTATATGTCACGATGTGAAAATATGATAGAAAATACATTTTAACTATTTTTAATTTGTTTGTAGATCAAGGCTTCTGGTTTTCATCCCAAATTGTGTTTTGTATCATTCCTCAAATTCTTCAAGTATATAGTTATTGTTTGAATGGTGAGAAACACATCTGGCTCAAATCCTCTATCTTGATCAATGTTATGTGGCTATAAATTCCTTATGAACTCTGTCTTAGTGTTAATATGTGACTTCTCATGATTTTAAGTAGACTTTGATTTTGTAAATTACTTACTGATTCTTCCAATTCCTTTGAAACATGATCCTTCCATAAAAACACATACACCCGGGAAATCACTCATGAATACCAATTAAATCATTAATAACTCAATAAAATAATATATTAAAACCAATGAAAAAATTAATGAAAATTATAAATATAAGGTAATAATATGTAAATGATTTTATAGATATACAACTGTTCATATCATTGAAATTTTAAAATTACACTAAAATATCCCATTAATGTTAAATTATTTAACAAAATAATACTCCATCATTGAAATTTATTTTCTTTAAATGTCATACAAACATGAAAAGGTGAAATTCATCATGAATCTTCAACAAATTATATGATGATATGTGTATTTAAAATTATTATTATTGTATAAAAAATAATAAAAAGAGAGAAAAATAAATAAAAATATCATGAATCTGGGAAAAAAAGATAAATAGAAAAATAATGATAAAATCTATAAACAATCATGGAAATTTTCCACCTACCACAAAAATATTTTTTTTCCACATGTAAATAATAGATAACGTGTTGAATATGGATATAAATTGGTGAGTGTTATTGATAGTTTTATTCTTGAAGATGTAATTCTTCAACCAGGAACTGTAGGGTTTCATAGAAGTGCTTCGTACATTTCCCATTACCAATGAATATCTATGGGTTATTTTTATTTTTAACCTATAAAACCCCAAAATTATATACATTAGTTATAGTGTATGGTTCAAACTAGTGGAAATTAAGCTTATGTAGGTATAACATTAAAATTTAATTATAAATGAAAAACCTCTACCCAAAGTGGAATAAGTGATGAAGGATGAGAAACTCATGTGAAACCTTTGTTTTATTCTTATAGATTTAGGATTTTTCTTATGAATCTCTTTTAATTTCATCTAACTCATAAATATTTAATTTTCAATGTTCACTAGCACCTGATTAATTCATATTATATTATTTAATAATTCAATACGCATGATTCTCTAACAAAAATCGGAGGTGAAAATATTTTCTAAATATGATCCTATAAGGTGTCATTTAGATTGGGGAATTAAAAGGTATATACTATAACCATAATGAATCACTTAATTGAATAGTCCCACCTTTATTATCAGTTTGTACTATATTCATAATATTTTATCAACTTCCCAATTTTAAATCTCTTATTTTATTGTTAGTGTTGGGGTTTTATATACGGTATACATTATTAACAATCCCATACCTATGGAGAAATATTTCCATGAAAATTTATAGAAAGTGAACCCTGATCACTAATGATAAATCTTAGTAAACCAAACCTGCTAAAAATTTTGGGATCTCATGAATTCAATATTCACTAGAGAGTCACTAGTCCTAGTTCCACTTACTTCCAACCATTTAGATATATAATCCACATCCATTATGATATATTCATTGCCAAATGAGTTTTGTGGGGTACCCATTAAGTAAATTCCCCATTAATTAAATATCCTACAAAATAAGATGTGTTGTTGGGGTTATTTCCTTCATTTTAAAAAAATTATTTATGAATTAAAAATGTGCACAAAACTTACAAAACCAATGGGAATATATATAAAATGTGGGACAATAAATTTTATATTGAAGTAAATTTTGAGCTATATGTTATGATCTAAAGTGTCTCGTCCAAAATAAAATGTGTTATAAGATTAAATCAGATTTGAAATATTGGTCGGTGACACACTGATGAAGCACATGACCACTATAATGCACCACAAGTTTTAGTCATTCCAAATATTCTATATTGACCCATGATTATGTCTATGGGATTTTACAGTGATCAAATTAGTGGGAACCCTATATAGAACTAAAAAATCATAATATCTATATTCCAGGTGGTAAGATCCACAAAATCAAAAAGTATATTATTAAGGAAGAACACTCAAATGGGAAGGGATGTGTCATCATGGTAGTTTAATAGTGGGGAAATCATAATTATGTGGCCAAATACCATATTTTACACTCCTCTCCTATCTCGAGTCACTAGGATAAACTCATATTGGAGGACCATCCACTATATGAGGTGAGGCTTATCCTCACAATTTTTAATGTGAAATCGAAGGGAAAAATGACTATAAAATACAATTACTTTTAACCCAATTTTATATGAATGTAATTTTTCCAATTTAAACACAGTGGAAATAAGCTCTTTTTTTAGTAGTGGTGTTGTATTTATGGGAAAGTTCAAGTGTATATGAGACATAAATAATGAAATTAGGAGACCTCTAATCCTTTTATGATATATTAACCCAACTTTAAAATTGGATAAATCATACATAAGATTAAATGGGATATCCCAACTTAATATTTAGAAGATGGGATGTGACATAAGGCCACCTTTTAATGAAATAAATGAATCCTCAAATTATCACACATGAAATCAATTTTTTTTAATAACTATGAAAGTATTACTATGTTCTTACTAATGTATTTAATAAAATATAGGTACAAACCTTTATGACCTAAAAAATACTAAAACTCATGAAGAAATTTTGAATGTGGTAGGGAGGAAATTATTTCATTTTTTGATTTATTGACTTTAATTCCTTTACTTGAAATGACATACCCAAGAACTATCGCCCACTATACCCTGAAATGGATTTTAAAATAATTTAATAAAAGATATTTTTAAATGAAATGATTAAGGACAGAACCAAGGGGTGATAAATTCTCATTGAATAAAGGGACATAAAATCTAAAATAATATATGAAAATATAAATTAATTTCTCAAGGTACTTAGAAAAATAATCAACATATAAAACTAAAACATACAAAAAGGATTACACATTCCATATAGAATCCTTCTATACACAAATATTCTGAATATTATAGTATTTTTTTCTTGATCCTCAAGGGATATATAGAATTTAAAATTACCCAAATAACCATTAAAGAAACAATAATTGAACTTACCCACAAATATTTCTAGAACATAATCAATGAAAGGTCCAAGAAAGTCATCCTTTCAAATGGTTTTATGTAGCTAATAGTAACATATACATACTTAACTACTATTTTTCACATGTTTCTAAACCAATTCATTCCTTTAATTTGACACTATTGATATTCTAGTTTTCCTAGGAATAATTCTCATTGAGATAACCCATGTGTTATTATAAATGGGATAGAGTTTCTCGACCACAAGTAGTTTTATAACCATTATTTTTTATCAATTTGAGGAGGGTAGGATTCATCTAGTATTGGGATTTCAATATGGGCTTAGCCAAATAATCTAAAATTTTATGATACATGAAAATATATTGGATAATCATAAAATTATAATCCAATTTCAATCTTAAAACCTTTTTACAGTCAAAATTTTCATCCATTTTAATTCATACTCTAAAGTGAGGTTATTAGAAATAATGATATAAAATTAGTTAACATCATCAATATAGGTATATATTAAATTAAATTGAAGTGGTGTTAATTCCAAAACAGACATTTTTTGTTTAAGGGAATGGATTTGGGGTTAGGGAGGTCCATGAAATTGTCTATCTAGTCATTTTTTTCTTTATATAATGAAAATTATTGTAAATTATATTTTAAGAATCAAAAATATTCATGGATACCTAGTAATGAAAAAAATCATAAATTAAAATAAAAAATCACAATTTTCTAATCCCACACAACACAAAAAAAATAATTACAACACAAATAAATAAAGTGTAAATAAAATCAAGAAGAACCAAAATGTCGATCGTGGAAAGAGTGTTGTATATGTGTGTCATTAGAGAGAATTTCAATCCAATAGATTGGAAGAGTGGAGTTATACTTCATTGGTTGTTTCGTTTCATCAAGGGTATTAAACTTATATTTTATGAAATGAATTTAAATTGGAATTTTCCATTGTGAATCTTGATGATTGTCTTAATTGTTTTCAAGAAATGGGCATCATATAATGATAGGATCATGTCCTTGGGTTCAAGTATCTTCTTTATTAAGAAATTAGAAGTATATAGGGAATATGTGATTCTATTCTCATACTAATACATCCTCAATCACTCTAGTTGGGTATGTTGTGATGCGGTTGTAATGTTTCCCATGATTCTCATTGGTTAAAGATCTCCAACTTTTAAAAAGGAATATATAGAGTGTGTCATAATGTTAATTGAGAATCCTAAATAAAGAATTACATCATAAAATTATTTCTATACCATTTTTAATGGAATAATAAATGTTATGATATACTTTCATTTGGTTTGAATAACTGGATATATCAAGGGTGATACATTCATCCCATGGATGAATCCCTTATTCCACTTCAACCACCACCATTGAGTGAAATTATATTTTATAAATTTATCATAGTGATGATTTTTTTAACTTTATCCAATATTCAAATATTAACCAATAACTATTTAAATATATCCATGATTTATTTATCAATTTCATTATCATCTAATTTCTTTTATTGATAATGACTTTAGGTAAGAGGAATAAGAATGGATCGAAAAAGGGAATCATTAAAGAAAACTTTTTCATTTTTTATTTTTATTCTCTTTAATATTTGGAGAATCTTGAAGAAAAGTTTTCAGTAGGAGAACACACATTTTGTGTAGAATCATTATAAGGGGAAAGTTATTTACCACAATAAAGTGTAACAGAACATGCATTACCTTTATCTTTAAAATTAACAACATGCTAGGATGGAAGTCCTCTATAAACTTGAATAATTATCTCATTGATGGTTTTAAAAAGTTGTCCCACTTGAGTATGTATGTATTGAATATCTGATTTATTGGTCTACTAAAATTGGAGGTTATTTACTTCCATTTGTTTCATTATTTATTCTAGTATGGTCTTGGGTATTTGAGGGGTTTTTAAAGGGCTTTGTGGTGGTTGATGATTTTGGGGTAGTTGTGGAGAATAAATTCCATACCCTAAATTTTTCTATAATTATTGAGGTTGGTTGGAACACCCCATTACCTATAGGTTTGTTTTTTTCCATGAAAAGTTATATTTATTATATGGTTGTTTCCTAATGGGTAGGTTGTAATGGAATCCTAATAATATTACCTCACAAATATCAGAAGGGTCTCTCAATTGAAGGAATTAGTTAGAATTTTTTTTAGTGATGAAGATACAAAATTAAATTGGAAGAGGTTGGGATTTCCTATAACATTCCACCCACCCTCATTATATTGAGAATCAACAAGTGTTATACAAGGAATTAGGTGAAATCCATAAGACACTAACAGCTAGAAATAAATTCCAAGGGCCCTAAGAACATTTGGGGGATGATTTCCCCTTGAGATATTAAACATCTGAACTGCATAAAAAAATAATTCAAACTTCAATATGATGAATGAGCACAAAATAGAACTCAAAACAATACCAAACCAGTAAATCATTTCATATTACAAGAGGAACCCAAATTAAATTCCCAAAGTGAAACAAAACTCCACAAAACTCAAAACACAAATGTTACATCAATCAGAAACACCCAAACCACTCCAAAATCCTACTCCATATTCCATGCCAATGGTATCAAGAAAAATCACTAAAGAACCAAGATACTATTCCTTAAAATATTTCTTGATAGATGAACTATGAAAATGAGAAAACATTTTCATGTTGGGGTTGATTATAAACATAGTAGGACTTATCTAATTACTTCCCAATCATTACACAAGGGAAAAAAAATTATAACAATTTATATAAAACAATTTTATGTAGTGAAAATATTTTCTAAAAAATCCATAAACAATGTTTCATGGAAAGTGATAAATGAATCATAAAACCTTTTAAAAATAATTTGGAATACCCAAATCCATGTATACATCCACACAATTCATGTACATTTTACAGTGATATACTCATGTTTGGTCTCTCATTGATCCACCATTTCATCATAAGGTGACCAATACAAAGTTCCCCAATGGTACATAGCCTTCCATAGTGTGACATATAATGATTATTTACACACCCAACCATTAATAATAAAATAAATGTAAAAAAACTTCCACCAACCTTTATTTATTTAAAAAAAATTCAACTAACAAATTTCCAAGCATAAAAACAAAAAAAATTTAGAAATAAAATTTTAAAATTATACACCAAATGGGTTTATTGAAATCCAACAAATTTCACCACAATTTTTCAAAGCCAAAATAAATTTGTATTTCCACAAAGAATAACACATATATTTATCCATAATTTCAATAAAAACATTTAATAAAAACAAATAATTGAAGTTTTAAATCAATTGGATTAAATAGAGAATCCACAGACCTCATAACAATTGTTGAAAATGAAGAACATCACTATGATACTCTTGATCCGACATTAGATCCTCATTCCTTTAATCAAAAAATAATGAATCAGAAAGATTCACATAATAGAATATAGATCTATCCTTTATGGACTAGATATATGATCCTAATAGAGAGAAGGAGAGTATATATAATAATAATGATGAATAAAATGGATTAATGATGGATCTAGGACACCAACACATTTGATTCGACTAAGAATAACTCTCGGATTGAAGGGGGTAATCTGTCAAGACTTGGGAGAAAAAGGAACTTAGGTTATAGTGGTATTAGGGGATTAGATGGGGTCTAAAGGATTAATTCATATTTGATATACATTTTTGTGGTGAAAATTAAACATTTCATGGATAGTTTTCATGGTTAGGCCACACAGTTGGCAAAACCATGAAAAAATGTGCAATGTTATTTTTTAAGCTGACCCCTTACATGATTGGATTGTAAGGTTAGGAAAATCATATACCAGCTATTATTTTACTTCTATTTCTTATATCAGGCTTTCCCCTATGCACTAGTAAAATTTATAAAAACCAAGAACCAATAATGCACCTACCCAATTATTAACTATTTTCACTTACATAGTTTCCTAGAGATGGGGAATGGAATCTACTAACCCTACAGAAACCATGAACCTCCATAAATTCTTAAAAAACATACTTAAACCCCTTAAAACCTCCAAAACGATCACCCAAATATTATATAGAATCAATATACATGAAATAATTTTCATTTATTTGAAACTAAGAATACTATATTCCCCCACAATAGTCCTTTCTACCCCTAGAATTCTAAAAAACCCATTTCCCTGGAGGAGTTTGGGCCACTCTTCCAATATTTCCCTATCAAGATCCCACATTTCTTCCCAAATCCAACCATGTTTCCATAAAAACTTTATAGAGAGATTATTTTCCCATAAAATATCTTCCCATTCCTATCCACAATCCATACTATCACATGAATCAATGTAGCATCTGACATTAGGTTAATGTGATACCATCAATTCACATAGGTAGGATAAGTTTGGTAGTTCTTCAACCGAGATAAATTAAAAACATTATACACTGAGCTAAACCTTGTAGGAAAATCCAACCAATGTTCTACATAACAAACTCATTAAATCATCTCAAAAGGGCCAATGTATCGATGATAAAACATTCCTTGCTTACCAAAGTGGTAATTCCCAAGACTTTGGGAGATTCTAAAAAACACATGATCACTCAGCTTAAATAGAAACGATCACCAATGATGATTTGCATAGAATTTTTGAAAACTTCATGATGTCTCTATCCCATCTATGATCAACTAAATCTTATCTATTTTCTTTTTCACTATGATGGATCCAATTAGTAATGTATCACCCATTTCAAACCAAAAAATTGATGAATGGAAAGGATGCCTTTCAAATTATTCAAAACGATCCATATGTATCTAGGACTGATAATTGTTATTGTATGTGAACTCCACTAAATTTATATTCTCTCCCCATGAGACATTAAAATATATCCCATAAGTCCTCAGCATGTCCTCCAATGTTTGGATTTTTATTTTTTACTATCCATCCATTTGAGGATAATATGTTTTAATCATAGTCAATTGTGTTCTAAGGGATTTTTGTAATGATTAACAAGAATGAGTCATAAACCTAGGGTCTATATGAGATATAATAAATACTGGAATTCCATTTATCTTTAAATCTTCTTGTATATAGAATATGTACAAGTCCTTCGTTGATTGGGATTTATGAATAGGGACAAAATTATCCAAACTTCTCAGTTGATCCACAATTACCCATATGACATCATGTTTCCTATCCTTTCTTGTTAAACATTTCAAAAAATCCATAAGAATCCTCTCTCATTTAAAAATGAGAATCTTTGAAGAGTTAGACATACATTTTGGCCTTTGATATTCTTCTTTCAAATTCTATCATGTAATAAATATCATGAAAAACTCAGCCACTTTTATCTTAATTCCAATCCACTAAAACCATGATTTCAATGCTTTATACTTATTCTAAATTCTAGGATGGATATCCCATCTAAAATTGTGGTAGAAACTGAGAATATATTCTTGATAGGTTTAAAGTACCTCTATCCAATCTCAAAATCTCAACATAGATCTCCCATCTATATTTTATCCCATAAATATCACGATAAAAGTTATCATTATTATGGTAAATAGTGTATTGGATATAGAGTGAAAGAAGGAAGAAGTGAAAAATAAGGGAAAGGAGGATGTCTAGAAACTGGTTGAAGAAGTGAGGAACCATGAATGTGAATTTTCATATATTATTCATGTAAATAAATACCATGTATAGGTTTTATCTACTTATGTGAATCTACATAGTTGAATTCCCTAATGCACATGATTTTTTCACGTAGTAAAACTGGTCTTGTTGGAAAATATATGTTTACAAATGTAATCCAATGTATCTGAATTTTCATAGAAGAATAATTGGATGCTGGGTTTTCTATATATGTTAATTTTTATGTAGCTGAATTTTTATACTTGACTTCATGTAGGTGAAACGGTCCACACATGAGAACTTGTATACCTCATGGGGTGAAATCCTTCAAGTAATCCTCTTCATGTTTTTCGGTTTGATGGTGTTTGTTGAAAAATACATATGACCATGAATGTGTATGGTTGGTGATTTCCAATGTAGGTTTGTAAGGTGGCACAATTTCCCAGTGTTTACCAAATTTTGGGTCTTCAAAATTGGGAGTTTGGTTTTTGGAAGAGGATAATTTTACGGAAAACAGTCTACGAAGCATGGTTTACATATTGTGAAACATAGTTAATGGACCATAAATGATATTCATATTATGGATAAAGAAATCGTAAAATCAAGGATTTATACATAGCAACACTATGAAAACCATTATGGAGTCCATACAAACCACGAATGAAAAATAGTTCACCGGAGGGTTGAAGTCTACGAGTGGTTTGATGTTTGTGGGTCAGATCATCTTTTATGGGTGAGAGGTGATGATTTTAGGAGATATAAAGGATTTAATTCTTGTAAGAGATTTGCCACCATGAGGGAAGAAAATTACTATGCAAAACAAATACCATAACCCACAGAGAAGGCTATACCGCATCGATGATTTTTGTAAAATGGTTTAGCGGGTTGTTAAGAAATTTTTTCCTATATAAGTATAAATAATCCCATAATTACTTAGATTTATTTTAATTAGAAAAAATATTATCTATGGGAAAAATTTAGAGAAGTCCAAAGTAGTTTCTGAGGGATGATTCCGTGAAAGGAGAAGAGTTTCATAGAGATAGTCTACTGAAGGGGTTTGTAGGGAACTGTAGCTTGCAAAGGAAAAGGGAATATAGAGTTGAAGTGGTCCATGGGGAATCATCCATACATGGAGGTAAGGTGGTCCATAGAGGAAGAATAATTATGTGAAGTAGAGGGAGAATTGGTGGTCTTTGAAGCACTCGTGCCACTTTATGAAAGGTAGTTTGCAGAAGAAGTACGGAAGTTCGAGAAGGAACTAAAAGTGTTCGCAAAAGTAATTTATGAAAACTAATAGTATACATAAAAGTGTATTTAATATATGGGAGAAAGCATGAATTCAACTATGAATCTACCTACAATTTAGGTTGTGTTAATTTATGAAAATGAAGGGACCTACAAGTCCATAAACTATTAGTGGATCTCTTCCAAGAGCAGTGAGCAAAGGAAAAGGAAGATGATGATCATTTCCACCAAAAGTGATCCAGATAAAGATACATAGGGAGTGAACCATAGGAAATTAGTGAGATAAAACTAAACCTTGTAAAGTTAGTGAACCTATAACATCCCAGGTAAATATATAATAATACATTTTCATATTTATTAAATTTTTTTGAATTAAGTATTAATTTTACTTTAATGGGGTTTCTTTGTTCGATGGAGAACCCTCTTTAAATATATTTTTGGTTCCTCATATACATTCTATTAGACCAAATAAAATTCTTCTTTATAATCAGGACATCAAAATTTACTTTGTGTAAATATTTGGTATTTTTCTGATAATGTTCAATTTTTAATGAATAGTGAAAAATGTTGTATTTTAATTCAAAACCTCTTTTAATATAATTTATTTATAAGGATAGATTATCTTTTTAATTGGTTTTAAAGTGAAATTAGAATATATATTTTACCATTTAATCCAATTGTGGTCATCAGAATTAATTTCACCTTGAAATTGGATATAAACAAGTGTCAGCCTTTTGATAGATATTGTTTCTTAAAAACACGCTATTTATTTTGACAATGGGAATTAATTATAAAATTAATAAATGAAACTTATATGTTTTTAATGTTAAAAAATGGACATAATTATTGAATTCAGAATATCAAATATATCTTAGGGTGAATTTTTGGTATTTCTCAGAAGAACTTCAATTTTTGATGAATAGTGAAACCATCAAGTGGTAGTTAAACAAACTGATTTTTCATTTAAATAAAAGTTTACCGCTTCTGTGTATTGAATTTCAAAAATCCGACATACATGGTTATCATTATTAAGTAAAATCTGTTTCAAAGGGATTAAAATATTTTTTGGTGAATAGTAACTTTTGAGTTTTGTTAACCGCAATTAGAGGTAATTAGTGTAATTTAAGATAAAAATGATATTATAAAAATATAAAAATATATTGACACTTGTCATAACCTTATTGGATAGGTCATGGCAGAAAAAGACAATCCATGGGTTAATTTTTGGGACCCCATGGAGCCACTTGGGTAAGATAATGACATTAATACCTTTTATTTAAAGTAAAAATAAAAATGTCACAAACATGTATTGTTTTACTAAAACAATTATTACATGGGGTTATATAAATTATATTTTTGACTATAAATATTCATTATAAAAATAAAAATATTTCCTTAATCATTGTAAATTTTTTATAATTTTTAGACATCAAAAAAAATTATTTATGACACACTGATGATGTAGTGTTTACGTCATTAATGAATGATTTAAATAAATAAGAATATAATGTATAAAATAATATCCAACACTTGTCCAATTATTATTAGATGAATTTATTTCTAACATGGAACACATTATCTTCGACTTTAATGATTTTTGGAGCTTTAGAAACCAAATTTCATTTTATAATAAAATAATAGTTTCAAGATTTCCAAAAGAGCCCCTCCTCTCCCTTATAAAAAGACCCCACTTCCTACCCATCTATCACACTTCTCAATCCCTTTGGATCATCCAAAATATAATCACATAAGCTCACAATATCCCTCTATTCATCCTAGAAGCCTCACCTTATGCAGAAATATCTTCAAGAAACCCTTTTGGTTCAAACGAAGAAGAGTTACCCGATTTAAAGGTAATGTCTTCACTTGTGTTCTTTTGTTTTATTTTCCTTCTCCAACACCCTAAACTATTTTTATTACTTTATTTTGTAAAAAAACCAGTATATTAAATATAATATTATGTTTTTATGAAACTTATTCGAGCTACACTTACAAAAACCTTAATCTAATGGTTAAATAACATACTGTTTCTATGGACGGCGAATCACTGCCTCGCGAAACGATGATTGTTCAATCTTCTATTAACACCTTTCATTGTGGACATTAAGATGTCACTATATTTATATATGATATATATTATATTTATATTTTACTTAATCTTCTTTATTTTTCATTTATGGCATACCTTTATGGTTTCCATTATGGGTAAACGCGAAATCTTCATTTTTGGAAGTGCAGACTACCGCCCCCTCAAAGTGAATTGATTCATTAATGCCATATGTGGGACGTGTAAAGGATGGAGTTAATAATATTATATATTATATTATACCAGAATTATAATTTACCTTTATATAATTATTATTTCATTCCATTAAATACAAAATAGAAATGAATGTAGCGTTCATGCGTACGTTTGACTTACCATCTCCATGAACGGTGCATTTCATTTCTTACCTCTAAATGTTATGTAATATTATAAATGCATGTATATATTGGATATATATGATATCTAAATCATGAATATAATTCTAGATATAATGGATATTTTACCACATGAACAACTTATAATTTTAAGGAGTTTATTTTTGACTCAAGTACAAATGATCGACAAAACGACCATTATTAACATAAATAATTACAAATTGTTCATAACAGGGTAATAAGTGATATAAAAGGAATAATGAACTTGAAAAAGGTTCTTCAGAAATTATAAATTAACTCATGTTTATTATTCAGGAGATTAAAGAATGATTGAGTCAAGTCAGACACAAGGTAAGGGACTTCATCTCAATCTCCCTCTATTGAGGCATATTTTGTTTTATACACAACTTTCTTTTATACGGTGTATAAACCCCTTTGACTTTTACTTTTACTAAAAGGGAATCTTTTTTTGTGAATCATTTTACTAAACGAAAAAAGGAATGTTTTTTCTTACTTATGCGGCGACAACTACTTCTCCGCCACCGTGACCATTATTTGAGTTTCGGCTTCCTCTACAAGCCAGAACTTTTTTTAAATTGAAAAATAAATACCACGTTTTACTTTTATTTTATTTTTGTATTGAAAATGGTTTTGATAAAGTTTTGATTAGATCTATGTGGTGTATTGATATCTTGTGATTGAAATGTGGAATTTTGTGTTTCCTTTATGCATGTTTTATATGATACGATTATGTTATGGTTCTTGGGCATTGTTTATGAAGACGGGTGGTTCCGTGATAAACTAAGGGCAGGTGAGCCCGATATAGCTCTCCAATTCATTGGGTAATGTGATGGAGGTAAACATGAATGTTTCTCCTAATATATTTAGGGAATATACTGTGATGGGTATTCCAAACGTAACCATTAGGGTTACTCCCTATATAATAATGTTATGAATTCCTCAAGTTACCTTTATATCTTATGATTTCTATGAGTTATTCATAAATCTTATGATTTCATGAGATATGTTAAAGTGCTTATGTTTTATGAGTAAACTATGATTTCATTGATTCTTATGTATACATGAACTAATTTTTTCATTCCGTGTTTTTATATCCCTTACTGAGCTTTTTATGCTCATCCCAAGTTTTTTAAATGTTTTTCACAGGTTAAGGGAAAGGTACATAGTGTGATGATAGGGTCAAGTAAGTGTCAAGAAAGAATCCATGTTTTATTTAAAATATTTTTCCATTAATGAGAAGTGTGAATATTGTCTTTGATGTTACCACCTTGTTTACAAGTGGCATGTAATTCATGATATATGATCTAATTCTCTAAAAATCTAAACCTGAAAAGATCCTCAATGTGTATTTCTTGAAATAACTCAAGATTAAGTAATGTTTAAGGCTAGGGCCTTATAGTTGGTACCAAAGGTCAGTTTAGATAACTTTAGGAGTTAGAATTTTATTAAATGATTATACGAAAATATTTTTTTATGGTCAAATTGAAATGGTATAGAATTTAAAGATTACCATGTTGCTTCATCTGAGACATGTTTGTTTAGAATGGTTTTCTGCAGAGGAAACAGGGAAGAAGTGCTAGGAAGGCATACCGAAGGAAATAACCTACCGAATCAGCATCCTGAGATGGTAGAAATTGGAGCTGAACAGTTTGTTGTAGTAATGGTGCAGTTGACTCAAGTGATAAATGGTGGTGGTATCCATGCACGAGATCAGCCAGATCAACCGTAGAGGAACATGTTAGTAGTGGAACATTTCATGAGGCAACATCCCCCATCATTCAGAGGATCATATGCCCATGTGCTAGTTGAAGGGTGGATTAAAGCACTGGAGAAGATTTTCGATGTCATGGGGTGTTCAGATAATCAAAAGGTTAGTCTTTCTATTTACCATTTGGAGGGTGAAGTAGATTAGTGGTGGTAAATGGTTAAAAATATCAGGGACGCTGATGAGATTGATTCTCTTGACTGGAATGAATTCAAAGGTATGTTTCTTGAGAAATATTTTCCTAAGGCTTTTTGACTTAGGATGGAAAAACAATTCTTGGAATTGAGGCAAGAGGATGACTCAGTGGCTGCTTATGAAGAAAAGATCACTCGATTGGCAAGGTATGCTCTAAATTTTATCCAAGACCTTGATAGTAAAATCAATCGTTTTTACTCAGGATTAAAGCCGAAATATCGAATGGCATTAACTTCTTGTGAGTTCAAAACTTATGAAAAGCTTGTTCGATGTACTGAGAAGGTGGAAATGGAGTTTTCTGATGATCAAGTGTTCTATAAAAACCAAGAGAAGAAGAGACCGAGGTGGAAGGAGAAAGGGAATAATCCTTCAAAAAGGTCTGATGGTAAGAAAACTATGTTTTCAGTTTGTGATACATGTGGTAAAAAGCATGTTGGGGAATGTTTTTTGAATTATGGAAGGTTCTACCGATGTGGTAAGATAGGACATAAGACTCCTGATTGTACTGGAAAAGATTAGGGTGATGGTAATACCAACTTTGATTTACAGTTAGTGAAATGTTTCAAGTGCAATGAGATGGGTCATTATGCAAACCTGTGTCCAAAAAAAAGCTCGAGTGATGGGAAGCAGTCAGACTACAATAAAAAAGGAGTGGTAAAATCCTTTGTAACTACTTCATAAGATGTTGGGCCAGCAAATGAAGTGGTATCAGGTACTTTGTTTGTTTTCTCGGATTTTTCTAGTGTGTTCTTTGATTAGGGGTCTACGCATTCATTCATCTCTAAAAACTTTTCTAGTAAATTGGGAATTCCATCTCAAGAAATGACTCATGAACTTGTTGTAAAAACACCTAGGGGAAATGTTGAGGCAAATAGAATTTATAAGAATCTTCATATCCTTATCCGTGGAAAGAACCTACTTGCAAGCCTTATTGTGTTACCTCTATTAGAGTTTGACGTTATCCTGGGTATGGATTGCCTCTCTGTTTACCATGCTAATATTGACTATAGAGCTAAAGAAGTTTATTTTCAGAAAGACATTCAGTTTGTGTACAAGAATGAACCCTTAATTTTGATAACATATCAGGAAGTTGACAAACTAGTAAAAGATGGAAATGAATGTTACCTAGCACATATTGTTGAAAACAAAGGAACCATTCAAATTAATGTTGTGCCAGTGGTAAATGAGTATCTTGATTTTTTTTCTGATGAGTTTCCTGGAATAATACCAGATCGGAAAGTTGAATTTACTATTGAATTAGTTCCTGATGCTAAGCCAATTTCAAAACACCCTTATCGAATGGCTGAAATTGAACTTTTAGAGTTGAAGGAGAAATTCCAAGATTTATTAGAGAAAGGATTCATTCGACCTAGCACATCACCATGGGGTTCTTCTGTCTTATTTGTTAAAAAGAAAGATGGTTTAATGAGACTTTGTATTGATTATAGAGTCTTGAATAACATCACTGTTAAGGACAAATATCCTCTTCCTCATATCAATGATTTTTTTGATCAGATCTAGGGGCTCAGTATTTTTCAAAGATTGACTTGAGATCGGGGTACCATCAATTGACGTTAAAGAAAGAAAATGTTCCGAAGATTGCGTTTCGTACAAGATATGGCCATTATGAATTTTTAGTTATGCCTTTTGGGATAACCAATGCACCTGCTGTATTCATGGACCTTATGAATAGAATTTTCCATGAGTTCTTGGATAAGTTTGTGGTTGTTTTCATTGATGATATTTTGGTGTTTTCAAAAAGTAAATAGGAGCATGAAAGTAATTTAAGGGTTATTTTGCAAACCTAAAATAAAATAAATTGTATGGGAAATTCAGCAAGTGTGAGTTTTGGTTGCAAAAAAATTCTTTCCTTGGTCACATTGTTTCTAAAAATGGAATAACTGTTGATCTTGAAAAAACAAAGGTTGTTGAAGAATGGCCAAGACCCACAAATGTAACTGAGATTCGTAGTTTTCTTGCTTTGACGGGATATTACCGAAGGTTTGTTAAAAAAAATTCACGATTATCTAGTCCAATGACTAAGCTTACTCGGAAGGGTGTTAAGTTCATCTGGAAAAAATAATGTGATGATTGTTTTCAGGAATTGAAAAATAGATTGGAAAATGATCCAGTTTTGGTACTACCTTATAGGATTGGTGAGTTTGTTATCTACAGTGATGCTTCATTGAAAGGACTTGGTTGTGTCCTAATGCAGAATGATCAGGTAATTTCTTATGCTTCACATCAGTTGAAAACTCATGAGGTAAATTACCCTACACATGATTTGGAATTAGCTGCTGTTGTTTTCCCTTTAAAAATTTGGAGGCATCATTTGTATGGAGTAAAGTGTGAAATATTTACCGATCACAAAATTTTAAAGTATATACTCACTCAAAAAGAATTGAACATGAGACAGAGTAGATGGCTATAATTAATCATAGATTATGATTGTACAATTCATTACCATCCAGGAAAAGCAAATAAAGTGGCTGATGCTTTGAGTCGAAAAAGTAATGCTTCATTAACCATGTTACATTTGGAATGTGATCCTTTGGTTAAGTATTTGATGAACATTGTCATAGAAGTTGTTGGTGCAGTATGTTCTTCTGTTTTGTTTCAGGTATCGGTGAAATCATCTCTATCAGAAAGAATTAAGGAAGCACAGAAGTAAGATAGTGAGTTGCAGAAAAAGGTAGAGATGGTTCAGAAGGGTAAGTTTCCTGAATTCAACATTGATAATGATTGTGTTTTGAGATTTGGGAAGAGATTGTGTGTGCCTTGTGATTCACAGTTGAAGAGAGATTTGTTATGTGAATCTCATAGTTCTCCGTTTTCAGTTCATCCAGGCAGTACTAAGATGTATAGAGATCTTCGGGAGTATTACTGGTGGGATGGAATGAAAAGAGATATTGTTGATCTTACTGTGAAGTTTTTTTCAATAGGTTAAAGTAGAGCGACAGTTACCGAAAGGGATGTTTCAGCCTTTACCAGTGCCAGAGTGGAAATGGGAGAATATATCCATTGACTTCATTGTGGGATTTCCGAAGACACCTCGAGGTAATAATGCAATCTGGGTTATTGTTGATAGATTGACTAAATCAAATCATTTCCTTACTATACGAGATACTTTTTCCCTAGATCAACTTTCCCATTTGTATCTTAAAGATATAGTCAGGTTACATGGAGTTCCCCACTCCATTGTATCTGATCATGATCACAGGTTTACTTGTAACTTTTGGAAAGGCCTTTAGAAGTCGTTGGGTACTGAATTAAATTTCCGTACAACTTTTCATCCTCAATTAGATGGGCAGTCAGAACGAACGATTCAGACTTTGGAGGATATGCTACGTGCTTGTTCGATGGATTTTCAGGGAAGTTGGGACCAACATCTTTATTTAATTGAGTTTTTTTATAATAACAGTTCTCATTCCAGTATACAGATGGCACCATTTGAGGCATTATATGGGAAGCGGTGTCGAACTCCAGCTTTTTGGGATGAAGTAGCTGAAAGGATGTTGATGGGACTAGAATTGGTAGAAGAGTTGGCAAAAAATGTTCAGCAGATACAGAGACACATGAGAACAGCTCAGAGCAGGCGGAAGAGTTATGCGGAAAACAGGAGGAAAGATCTCTCTTTTGAGGTAGGTGATCATGTTTTTCTCAAAGTTTCACCATGGAAAAGTGTGATGAGATTTGGTAAGAAAGGAAAACTGATTCCAACGTTCATTGGACCATATTAAATTCTGGTGAGAGTTGGATCAGTTGCATACCGAGTGGCTTTACTTCCGAGTTTATCTCACCTACACAATGTCTTTCATGTTTCAATGTTAAGGAAGTAAATTCTAGATCCATCTCATATTTTGAGTCCAGAGGTAGTTCAGTTGGAAGAGACTCTATCTTATGAGGAACAACCGGTCTAGATTCTTGACCACAGCGAGCAGGTATTGCAGACTAAGGTGATTCATCAAGTAACGGTTTTGTGAAAAAACCACATGATTGAAGAGGCAACATGGGAATCTGAAAATGCTATGAGGGATAAATACCCTCATTTATTTAAGTGAATAAATTTCAAGGACACAATTCTCGAAAGGGGTGATGGATGTAACATCCTAGGTAAATAAAGAATAAGACATTTTCATATTTATTAATATTTTTTGAATTAAGTATTAATTTTACTTTAATGGGGTTGCTATGTTTGATGGCGAACCCTCTTTAAATATATTTTTGGTCACTCATATACATTCTATTAGACCAAATAAAATTCTTCTTTAGAATCGGGACATCAAAATTTACTCTGTGTAATTTTTGGTATTTTTCTAAAA
This sequence comes from Viscum album, assembly GCA_963277665.1. Lineage (NCBI taxonomy): Eukaryota > Viridiplantae > Streptophyta > Magnoliopsida > Santalales > Viscaceae > Viscum > Viscum album. The sequence goes on from OY728152.1 coordinate 1,776,180,028, forward strand.
ATGTTCATTTTTTAATGAATAGTGAAAATGTTGTATTTTAATTCAAAACCTATTTTAATCTAATTTATTTATAAGGATAGATTATCTTTTTAATTGGTTTTAAAGTGAAATTAGAATATATTTTTTCCATTTAATCCAATGGTGGTCGTTGGCATTAATTTCACCTTGAAATTGGACATAAACAAGTGTCCATCTTTTGATAGATTTTGTTTCTTAAAAACACGCTATTTGTTTTGACAACGAGAATTAATTATAAAATTAATAAATTACACTTATATGTTTTTAATTTTGAAAAGTATACATCCTTTTTGAATTAAGAATATCAAATATACCTTAGGGTGATTTTTTGGTATTTTTCAGAAGAACTTCAATTTTTGATGAATAGTGAAACCACTAAGTGGTAGTTAAACAAACTAATTTTTTGTTCAAATGAAAGTTTACCACTTCTATGTATTGAATTTAAAAAATCTGACATACATGGTTATAATTATTAAGTAAAATGTGGTTCAAAGGGATTAAAATATTTTTTTGGTGAATAGTAACTTTTGAGTTTTGTCAACCGCGATTAGAGGTAATTAGTGTAATTTAAGATAAAAATGATATTATAAAAATATCTTGAAACATTTCCTAACCTTATTGGATAGGTCATGGCCGACCAATAAAATCCATTGGTCAATTTATGGGACCCCATGGAGCCACTTGGGTAAGATAATGACATTAATACCTTTTATTTAAAGTAAAAATAAAAATGTCACAAACATGTATTGTTTTACTAAAAAAATTATTAAATGGGGTTATATAAGTTATATTTTTGACTATAAATATTTATTAGAAATATAAAAATATTTCCTACATCATGGTAAATTTTTTATAATTTTTAGACATCAAAAAAAATAAAATTATTTATGACACACTGATGATGCAGTGTTTCCGTCATTAATGAATGATTTAAATAAATAAGAAGATAATGGTTAAAATAATATCCAACACTTGTCCAATTCTTATTTCATGATTTTATTTAGAATATGGACCACCTTATATTATACGTTAATGATTTTTGGAGCTTTAGAAACCTAATTTCATTTTATAATAAAATAATAGTTTCAAGATTTCCAAAAGAGCCCCTCCTCTCCCTTATAAAAAGACCCCACTTCCTACCCGTCTCTCACACTTCTAAATTCCTTTTTATCATCCAAACTCTACTCAAATAAGCTCCCAATATCCATATCTTCATCCTAGAAGCCTCAACTTAGGCATAAATCTCTTCAAGAAACCCTTTTGGTTCAAACGAAGAAGAGTTACCTGATTTAAAGGTAATGTCTTCACTTGTGTTCTTTTGTTTTATTTTGCATCTCCAAACCCCTAAAATATTTTTATTACTTTATTTTGTAACAACACCAGTATCTTAAATATACTACGATGTTGTTATGAAAAGTATTCGAGCTACACTTACACACACCTTAATCTAATGGTAAAAGAACATATTGTTTCTGTGGATGGCGAATTACTGCCTCCCGAAACGATGATTGTTCAATCTTATATTAACACTTTTCATGGTGGCCATTAATATGTCACTATATTTATATATTATATATAATATGTTTATATTTTCCTTAATCTTCTGTATTTTTCATTTATGGCATACCTCTATGGGTTCCATTATGGGTAAACACGATATCTTCATTTTATGAAGTGTGGACTACCGCCCCTTCAAAGTGATTTGATTCATTAATGCCATATGTGGGACGTGTAAAGGATGGATTTAATAATATTATATATGATATTATTCTGAAATTATCATTTACCTTTATATCATTATGATTTCATTCCATTAAATACGAAATAGAAATGAAAGTAGCGTTCATGCGTACGTATGGCTTACCGTCTCCATGAACGGTGCATTTCATTTCTTACCTCTAAATGTTATGTAATATTATAAATGCATGTATATACTAGATATATATGATATCTACATCATTAATATAATTCTGGATATAATTCATATTTTACCACATGAACAATTTGTAATTTTAAGGAGTTTATTTTTGACTCAAGTACCATGATCGACAAAACGACCGTTATTAACCTAAATAATTACAAAGTGTTCATAACATGGTAATAAGTAATATACAAGGAATAATGAACTTGAAAAAGGTTCTTAAGAAAGTAGAATTTAACTCAAGTTTACTATTCAGGAGATTAAAGAACGATCGAGTCAAGTCGGACACGAGGTAAGGGACTTCGTCTCAATCTCCTTTCATTGAGGCATATTTTGTTTTATACACAACTTTATTTTATACGGTGTATAAACCCCTTTGAATTTTACTTTTATTCAAAAGAAATCTTTTTATATGAAGTGTTTTACAAAATGAAAAAAATAATGTTTTGTCTTACGTATGCGGCGACAATGACTTCTCCGCCACCATGACCATTATTTGAGTTTCGGCTTCCTCTACAAGCCAGAACTTTTTTTAAAATGGAAAATAAATACCACATTTTACTTTTCTTTTATTTTGGTATTGAAAATGGTTTTGATAAATTTTTGATTAGATCAATGTGGTTTATTGATATCTTGTGATTGAAATTTGGAATGTTTTGTTTCCTTTATGCATGTTTTATATGATACGATTATGTTATGGTTCTTGGGAATTGTTTATGAAGACGAGTGGTTCCGTGATAAACTAAGGTCAGGTGAGCCCGATATAGCTCTCCAATGCATTGGGTAACGTGATGGAGGTAAAAGTGAATGTTTCTCCTAAGATATTTATAGAATATACTGTGATGGGTATTCCAAACGTAACCATGAGGGTTTCTCCCTACATATGAATGTTATGAATGCCTCAAGTTACCTTTATGTCTTATGATTTCTATGAGTTATTCATAAATCTTATGATTTCATGAGGTATGTTAAAGTGCTTATGTTTAATGATTAAACTATTATTTCATTGATTCTTATGTATACATGAACTAATGTTTTCATTCCGCATTTTTATATCCCTTACTGAGCTTTTTGTGCTCATCCCATGTTTTTGAAATGTTATTCACAGGTCAAGGGAAAGGTACATCATGTGATGATAGGGTCAAGGAAGTGTCAAGAAAGAATCAATGTTTTATTTAAAATATGTTTCCATTAATCAGAAGAGTGAATATTGTCTTTTATGTAACCATCTTGTTTACAAGTGGAATTTAATGCATGATATATGATCTAATTCTCTAAATCTCTAAACCTGAAAATATCCTCAATGTGTATTTCTTGAAATAACTCAAGATTAAGTAGTGTTTAATGCTGGGGCCTCATAGTACCTAGGCATAGAAGGGATCTATCATAAACCTTGTAATTCATAAGTGAGACTTAGTGGACTTGGTACATTGGAACATCGTTGTTGTATTCTTCTTGTATGTAGCTTTGTGATGGTTAACCGAGAAAAACTTTTTTGTATCATACATGATTTAAATTACGTCCATACATTGTAATGGAAAATAGAGAAAAGAGCTTTTTTAATTGAGAAAAAATATCTGAAGGGGAAATAATATTAATCGGTCATACCCTAATTCACCCCCCCCCCCTCCTAGGGTATTTAACCAAATTGGGAAAATATTCCATATAGGTGAATTTTAATGTTGGGGAATTTTGATATTTGACATCTTAAAGGTGAAATTTTCCAAGTATGAGAACTTTTATATGTCATGGGTAACATAGGCTAAATCCTAGTGATGAAAATATTCACATAAACTAATGATACTATATATGGGGATGAGTTACTAAAGAAAATTGGTCCAACATGATTAACCCCGTGTGAATCATGTAGGAGTATTCGATCTACACACATGGATTTAATGATGTTTGAGGAAAGTACATTGGGAGTTTAACTCATGCAAAGCTGGCCAACGTTATTGTAGGATGAGTAGAAAAATAATAGAGTAGGGAAAAAATTGGGGAAGATGTATGGAGAGTTTTGATTTATGTGGAACACTTATAATATGGTCCTCATATATTTTTTATATATCCAAGTTTCTCTACATATGTGTTTTTAATGAAATAATACGAAATGTGATATCGTAAAAATTAGATAAATAAAAGCATTTTATAAAAAATATTTGTACTATAAAAATATTTGAAACAAGTGAGAACAAGCGTTCTTTTCCTGAAAGTAAACATACATATAATAATAATAATAATCATGTTATAAACTATTTGATTAAAAATATAGAAGATATATTTTTGGGGAAATCCCACCATAAATAAAGGAGAGGAATTTCTAGTTATTTAATGATGGAATAGAAATAGAGAAACCTAAGCTGTGTTCCATGATGTGAGGATCCACAATTGTTACTATCACATATATAAATATGTATATGTGAATATAGTTTAAATATGTGAACTTTATTGAGAGATGGATAATATATATTTCCTTATATAGTAGATAGAAAAGAAGAAGGAAGAACCAATTATTCATCCATGTATTTGGGGAATATTTGAAATATATTAACGTTAAGAAATAATTAGAATTATAGATTCATTGGAGGAATATTAATGCAGATATCTATTGATTTTTAATGACAAATAATCTTGGTAATTCAAAATAATTCTTTCATGTTGTATTTTTTTAATGCAGATTAAATAATAGAAAATAGATAAAGGTAACTAGAACTACATGTTTTATTATCTGTATACTCTATTGGTTAATGAATAAAAAATATATAATAAAAAGTGAGGTTCAATATTTTGATTAATCGAAAGAATATTTTGTTATCATGAAGAAGAAGAAGAAGAATAAGAAGAACTGACTCAATTATAACATTTATACATTCTATGAGTCAAATTATAGAAGAAGAGAACCAATACAGATCAAATAAATTTGAAAATAATAACAATAGATATGAATAAGAATAATAAGTTGGAAGAATAGAATATATTGTTTCATATATTTGTTTTCATAGGAAAAATAAGAAGTGGCTGATTTTCCCATGAATTTTATAAGGTGAAGGAGGTTGTCAAATTTGGTTAGCATAAAAATAATATAATGAATGAGAATCACTCAAAATTACTTCTTTAAATAGTGTGTGTACTATTGTTTATACAAAAGAAGATGAAGAAAAATACTTTCATGATGTTGTGAAAGTAAGAGAAGAAGAGGAAAATTACCCAAGGTAACACTTTGACATTAAATAAAAGTCTCAACTGGTAGATGACTTTAAAGTTGTTTAATACCAACTCGATAAATTTATGAATGTCTATAAATATAATATAATTTTCTAGTGGGAGCACAATATGGGTAGGGTTATCACTAGTCCAAATATTCAGGATTGCTTTTGTCCACCTCATAATATGTATGGAACCACAATTTTGTTTAAGATTATTCTTTATCAAAAATAATTTCACTTCTACCTCATTATAGTGGAGAATATGTGAATTGGTCACCACCATACTCTATGAGAAAAAGATACTCTTGTTTTTTAGTGAATCTTATAAAAACCACATGTTCCATCCTTTAATTGAATGTATCTATATTCATATAAAAAATAATAGAGAACACGTAAATCAAGATCTTAATATATCTAAGATGTAAATGAATAAAAACGTTTTAATTGATCTAAAAAGTCCCCAACACTAATTCACCACCCCTATTAGTGGTGATAATATCCCAAATAGATCTAAAAAATTGATACTTGAGGTGAGGTTAACCTTTATTAGATTCTCTTTATTTAATGTCGTTCTCTTTTATAGATTCGAGTTTCTTTCTTGTATTTACAATGAAGTGAAGTTTCAGTGAAGCTATGTATATCTCATATTATAAATAATTATATACCAACACTATAATGATTATAGAAAAGAAATATATGGATAATAAGACAAGGGAATCTATATTTTATAAATATCTATTTTCTCTATGTCATGCCAACAAGGAAGATAGATCTATCTTGTAAAGTGAGGAATAGGTAGTTCAAATTACCACCAAGGAGAAGGAAAACACTCCTATGTCAAATTGATCATGGAATTCAAGTGATCATGATGTATTTGGAAATTATTAAAAAACTATCCATAAGAATACGAACCATGTGTAAGTGATCATAATTGTTTTTAAATAAAAGATATATCTTTTGAAATATTAAATGATATTCTACATTCTTTTCCCTATGAAATAGTTGATTTTATTTGGTTAATTTTTCAAAATCCGAAATATGTGATAACCTAGAATTAAATTAAAATTGATAAAGTTATGAATTAATTATTAGAAAAATTTATAGAAGATACAAATCTATCCAAATTGTTTAGATCCATAGGATAAAAGAATATAAATATGAAAATAATTTCCAAAACATTTGAGAAAAATTGATGAATGAAATTGAATAAAAGGAATAAATTAAGATAACTATTTTAGTGTAGATCCATGCACATGAAGAAAAACTAATAAATAGCATAGATATCCCGGTTTTAATGTTATAGGTAAAATTTAATAGGATCAAGGAACTTTACACAATTTTGAAAGAAATAGATATGATACTTGATAAATAATTTGGTAGAATAAAGATATATTGTGAAGAGAATGTGATTATTATTAAATAATATAAGAACACCATCAATATATGGTGTATAGAATTTGAAGTTAAATTAGTCAATTATTAAAAATAAACCTATTGAGTCTTCATAAAATAATAAAAAAAATTATTCTTGCACACAATTTTCCTTAGTGTATTACACTCCCAAAAGACCTCCATCACATGGAAACAAGATCATTGCATCACCAAATGACTATTCTCAAGTAGCTTGGAACAAAGAGGTACTATCATTTCTTTTTTATAATAATTTATCTAATTTTTTTTCTAATCATTATAGGTTTTAAAGTTTCATTAAAAGTATAAATTAATTAAAATGAGGAGATGCCTTCCACCATGAAAATGAAATATTTAATAAATAGTACGAAATTTGATTCCCCAAGAACAACACAAAAATTGGATAAGAACACCTCGAATCAATATTACCATTTTGCTGGAAACTATTTACAACATATAGTATATAAATTAAGATCAATATTTTTTGGGTCTTTATGGTGTTTTCAATTATTTTAGCATTATTCATTGGATTATTATTATAACCCTTTAAATTATAAATCACAATGGAGTCCCATTCTAGGGGGTGAGTTAGATATAAAGAAGTTATACCCACAAATTTTAAAAAAATTCCATATAATTCTAATAAACATGGAATGAATGCAAACCACTATGATGTATGAAATAATGGTGGTCATAAGATTGGTTCATGATCATATAAATGTGTATCAAATGTTTATAAGAAGAGAAAACCGAAAAATTTGGCGAATAAAGATGAAACATCCTTAGGAATGGAAAAAAATAAATCTAAAGTTTTAAATAACAATACTCTATATAAATTCTCAAAAATGACAAGTGAGATACCCTTGTACAATATGATAGAGTAAAGTTAAATTCAAAATAATTATATGAATATCAGGAGGAGTGTCACATCTAAATGGTTTTATGTGAAGTTAAAGAATCACAAGTTTCCATTTGGAGACTCTATGAAGGATTCCAATAATCCCAAGGATTTTATAGTAATCTAGCTTGCAGATTTGGTGAAAAAAATATATTGGAAGAGAAAAAAGAAAAGGATATTGTAAAAAGAAAATATAATATTAATTAGGAAGAATCAAAATTACTTGATAAGTTTTCAAAAAATGATAATCTTTTTATTGAGAATGTTTATTGTCTGAGGTGAAATATGGATAAAAACACTTCTAAATATTATTCAACAATAATTCCAACATAATAAGAGTTACTAATGAAGATAAAAGTTATAATAGGTGACCCTAATGAATATTTAAATGTAAAATACCACCCACAATGAAATTGAATATTTTTCGAGATCCATGATTCCTTAAGATAAATTAGAATTGAAGTTTGGATGTGTAATCATAAAGAGTGGGAGAAATGGAGAAACGTGACTGTGAAAGAACTCTCAACCATGATATTAAAATTGAGGTACATGAAGAACCACCTTATTACCTTAACCATTGTGTATTTTATTTTTGGTTACAATGTATGGAATTGAATTTGAAGCATAGTCTCTAGGGGAGAACAGAAGTAAGTTTATTTTTTATCAGTTCTGGATATTACAATTGAAGCAATCAACATCTATGATTGATTTTTCAATTTATATTAAATAAATAAAAGAAAGGATATCTTTTATGTGTATAAGGAAGTGGTTGATGTCAATACATGATAATAAATTGTAGAGGACACCAAGATGGTTTGATATCACATTCTAGAACCCCTATGAATACATGTTAAAGAATATTATCCTTGGTGGATGAATGGAAATTATCATGTTTGGATAGATACTTAAAGAATATGCATTTTGAAATATCCCCTTCATGAAAAATCATGTGATTAATCTTTTGATGAGATAAAAATTTATTAATATCAGGAGGAGAAAATATTTGATGGCGAGATAAGTGTAGAAGGATGAAGAATTTTCCAAAATTATCATTACATTTTAATAATAATTATTTTGGAATACACTTGAAGGAGTTTCATTGAAATTTTTTGTCTTAATAAATATATTATACATGTTAATAAAAAATAAAATCATTAAGTAAAGTAGGATAACTTGATTGAAATTAATTTCATCAATGTGTATTTTTTAAGAACCTTCAAAATTGTTTCCTAGAACTTTAATCCTTCTTTGTGATAGAATTTTCTCAAACTATTTATTGAATTAAATATAGTATTTTTAGGTTGATTTATTCAATAAAAATGTTTATAATTCTTACAAATAGTTGTAATTTTTTTTTAAAAGTCTAAGAGTTCTAATTTTATTATCTCTAATGTTCATTTAAAAATAGACAGCTTTGGTGTCCAAATAAAATCCTCTTACTTTCAAAACTCAACATGGATCACATCGACTAAGAGTGGGATGATTTATTTATTACTACATAAGAATAAAATTATACCCTTTCCAAAGTAATTTTTATTTATTTTTAATAATAGGAGGAAAGGTAAGTGAAATATTTATGAGAAATAGGGAGAGTAGGGATGAATACAACATATAAGACACATCCATTATAATTTATTTCAAAAAAATAAAATTCGAAGATTGTAGAGATTTCTATTTATGAGTCCTGTTTGATTTCACGGAATGATTTTCAAGGAATATCAATATATTTAGGAAGAATAAGTATCTTTGATGATGAATTAAGATGGTGATAATTAAGTATTGATTATGGATGTTAAAAAATTTGAGTGTGTTGATGAAATTGATGTACAATACATATATATTGGATGAATTATGATGAAAATTGGAATTACACTAATGATAATGTGATAAGAATGATAGATGAAGTGACAATGGGGTCTAAATGGTTATATAATAAATCACATAAAGAAGGTGACCGATTGAAAAATGTTTTCACTAGAGAACGTGATAGAACTATAAGTGTTATGGAAGATCAAGTGGAAGAAAAAGATCTGATACGACTCCAATAATATATGAATATGAACACGGGGAGGACAATATTTAATTAATTCGATGAAATATAAGGTCTTATTCTAAATATAAAATATCATGATGACAATTATTATGATTCTGGAAGATATTTTCTTGGATGAAGTGTGAAAGAAGGAAAAGTGCAGAATAAGGAAAAATACATATTCCTGAAATAGATTGAATAAGTTCAGTACTAGGTATAATAATTTTCATATGTGATAAAAAAATAAAATATACATGTAAAATTTTAAATTTTATAGGTGAATATATATATATGAATACCCTTCTATATATACAAATTGGTCACGTAGGAAAAATTGACACATAGAAAAATATGCATAGATGAATGCACCACTATGCTTCTACATGTTCATGAAATAAAAATATGATATTTTTATGGTTATTTTGTAAAATGTTAAGGTAGGTGAATTTGGATGGGTGAATTCTTGAAGGAGAACTGATCTATAAATGGAAATTTTAATTAATTAGGAATCACATTGGTGAATTACCAATGACATAAGAAAATCCTTGTACATGAATTCCACCATGTATGGGAATGAGTTAAAAATAGAAATTGGGATGATGTAAGAGAAATTTATGATGCAGCTAATGTGGACAATGTATAAGTATTTAGGACATGTACACAGATTCAATTATGCATATGAAAAGTACATATGGAGTTCAACTTTCCATGTGATGACCCACCTTCACTATTGGATGATTAGACAGAAGAATGAAGAAGAGAATGATGTTTGGGAAGCTATATTATGAAACATGATCAATTTATTTGACTACTATGATGATCCAAACACATGATTCCTGTAGAAAAAAGATCACTACCATGTGTTTCTTCTTGAAATGAAGATGCTTGTGATATCATATGAATAGTAGGAAGAAGTGAAGGCTATAATAAATATATGTGCTGTGAATAGATTTTAATCAGGTGATTCCATGTATGATACTCTTGAAAGCAAACATGAATATCATAGAAATAATCAATTTATATAGGTTGTTTGATGAAAATTATAGAAGAGATATTTTTTAGGAAATATAACTAAAAATGAAGGATAATTTTTTCAAGTTTATTATTGAAGGAAGAGGAGTGAAGAAACAAAATCGATTTATTATGATTCATGGTATCCATGAATATAATTAATGTATATTCAAATATGATGATGTAAATACATATTTAATATGTGAATTTTCTGGATTGATGAGTTCTCAATATTTCCTTACATAGTAGAATGAAAAGAATAATGAAGAATCAATTCATTAGATGAGTCATTATGGAATATTTAAATGATATTAATGATAGGAAAGTCCAAGAATTGTGAATCTAGTCAAGGGTGATGAATGATAAGATTTGAGTATTTTGAATTACTGATAATCGTGGTAATTTAAAATAATACATTCATGCATTATATTCTGAATGTATATGGACTAGAGTAATCTATAAAAGGTAACATAAATTTTATGTTTTAATATATATATATACACACTAAAGGACAATAAAGGGAAAAAAGATAAAAAAAAGAGATATGTTCAACACTATGATTAGAAGAATTAATATTCTAGTGTTAAGAAGTAAAAGATCCAACATATTTGTAATATTTATAAATTATATGAGTCGAATCCAAGAATGATAGAACTGGTATAGATCATATGAACTAAAGAAGAAAAAGAGGAGATATAAATATGAAGAATAAGAAGAAGTGGGAAAAGGAGTTGAAGATGAGGTGTATATATTTTTTGTACAAGATAAAGAAGAATTGGCTATGTTGGAAATGAAGTTTATAAGTAGAAAGAGGATATATAGTTCGTTTTGTATATAAGGAATATATGGAAGTACCAATACTCAGAATCATATTAATGAGGAGTGTTATTAGTATTGTGGAAACAAAAGAAGAAGAAGCGTTTCTTTCAACCTACTTTGAAATTAAGAGAAAACGGAGAAGAAACTAAGGAAACATTATTACATTAAATAGAAGTTTCAAATGGTGGAATAATTTTTTTGGATTTTCTAAGTAGTTGGATAAATTGAAGTCTATATGTATAGGTAGTATAATTTTCTAATAAGAGATGCATGTGGACCAGGTTATCACTAATCCTGGGAATCATGATTCTTTTCTATCCCCTTATAAAGTATATGGAACCACACATAGGTTCATGATTTTACTAGATAAACCACAATAATTGGTATTGTATTATATTGGGGAATTGATGTATTGGTCTTCATCATACAAAATAAGGACTAACAACTCTTGTTTCGCAGTGTACCTTGAAAAAACCTCATATTCTATTTTTTACTTGAATGCATCTAATTGTATATAAAAATGAAGAAATAATTATAGAATCAAGATCTTAATTATTCAAAGAGGTGATGTTGTAAATGTTTTTTACTTTATCTAAAAATACACCAAAACTGATTCACCCCCCCCCCTTAGTGTTGAGAATATCCAAAATTGACCACAATAACTATTGGGTTTCATATTTTTTTATAAGATTTTCTTAACTTCCCAATTTGAAATAATAGCTTATCTATTAGTTTCAAGGTGATATGAAATGGAGAATTTATGAGCAACCTCATACTAATATAGTAAGATTTTAATATTGATGTTTTATAAATGAGAACCCTAATGAATAATAATAATATTACATAAACCAAACGTACTAAAAATTTGAGTTCTCATGAATTCATCCACCACTATAGAGTAATCACACAAAGTTTCTTTTGCATCCTTCAATTTAGAGATATAATCCACAAAAAAATAGGATGCACAAAATTAAAATATGAGTTTTTATAGGGAACCATGAATTCAATTCACCATATATCAAATATCTCACAATATAACATAGATTTTTTTGGGAATTTAATTCCCTTTATAGATATTCGTTATGAATTTAAAACATGTACATGGATGAAAAAAATATTGGTTATATTGATACAATTTAGGCCAATAAATTCTAGAGTTAGGGACCTTTATATCGCAAAATTATACATTATGGGCTACCTAATTGGTAGAATTCCCAGAGAATTCCCTAAACCTGCCACCATTAGGCTTGGGGATAGAGACTAGCACCGAGTGGGGATATCACACACATGAGATATGATGACCCAAACCTAATATTATGGTAAATAAATGGATTGAAATAATTATTTCATTATTACGCATTCCCAAGGACTTTAGGTTCATAATTTTAAATAATTAACATAAATAGTTATCAAACAAAACTCATATATTTTTTAATAAGTAAAAAATTATCCTACCATATAAAATAATTCTTAATCCATAACAGGTATTCAAAATCTCCCAAAAATTATCCTCATAATATAAACATATAGACATATATTACATATTATTTTTCTTCATATCCTAGGGAAATGAAAATTTAGTAAATGGGTGTGCTCATAAGATTAATAAGTGTAAACATAATCCATAATAGTTAAAGATCCTGAGTGAGCCTAACATGAGTATATTGTTATAAAAAATACTCATAAAAAAATCTTACCAAACAAATATTAGCTAATAAAACATGGTATAAGGATTGAAAAAAATTGATCATGAATCAATAGTGTGATTCGAGAAACATGATCAATGAAATCATATCAAAGTCATGATAATAAAAATAAAATTGTGAAACATATTTCCAATATGGCATATACATTAGTATAGTGAATGTAACATTTATATTCCATACCTTCAGTGCCCATGATTATGAGAAACTAAAACATACTCATGAATACATATCTCATAAGATATAAACTCTTTATCAATGCCTTGTAGGGAGTCAAAGTACCCCACCCATCATTGTCCATACTTATGAGTTCTAGTTGAAAATAAATCACATATAAAATAATAAATATATGATGAAATTAACCTGGATTTCATATATTTTTTAAATTGATTCTAATATGGAAATAATTATCATGAGAATAACTTGTAAAATAAAATAGTATCCAAATATATTCAGTTACATTCTACGTAAATATCATTCAATAAATATAACAATTCATATGGTATTGAAAATATATAGATAAAGGGTATATATACAAGATAATAATTTACCCAATTAACAGATGAATGGAATCTAGGTGAAAACCCTTCAATCAAAGGAATGAAATATAGAGTGTTTCTTGAAAAAAGGAATTGGAAGAAATTTTATGCCTATTTACGGTGGATGGTTAGGAAATAAATAGGTTGTTATAGATCATATATTTGATAGAAAGAAAAATTACTAAATCTATCCATATAAAGAAGGTGGATAATTGAAAAAGGATATATCCCAAGTGTAAAAAAGTAAACAGAGAAGGATATTGACATATAAAAACATCCTCAAAAAATAATTCTTCAAATGGTATCACAAAAGAAGGATCAAGAATCAAAATTATTGATATCATGAGTTAAATATTGAAAATTATAAATATATGTATTTATTAAATAATAATTTTCATAACATAAATACCATGAGGTTATATCTTTTTTAATATTCAAAGGGTTATTTCAGTGAAAATTTAAAAGAGATTTTAGAAAACATTTTTAATATTGTTGTAAAATACAAACATTTTTACCACTTTAAAAATAAATTTCGAAAGTTTAAGTAAGTTATTTTAAAAAATTTAATATAAAAAATATATATCCAATATTAGTGAGTTGAAAATAACATACTTTTTTCTATGGGAAATGAGGAGTCAAAGATAAATCATTTGTTTAGGAAATAAAACTTTTTAATAATTTAAAAATTACATTCTTGAAAACCCACATTATAAAAATATTAATAATTTTTTTAAATAAAAATTAATTTTCAAAAATAGGATTATAAAATAACACATAATAAAATATTATAGTGGGATAACCCATGCATGTAAGAACAAATTTCAAGATGAAACATTATAACTCAAGGAAATGAGATTTGAGTATTCAATATACTTTCTAGTAAACATACTCCATAAAGAATGAAATATTTGAAAAGGGGTTTATTTGGTAAATTTTTTAGCAATTAGTTATTTACACGTAGTATAATCAATTGATAAAATGTACCCATATTATAATAATTAAGTTCCAGAGAATGATCAAACTCAATGAATGAAAATTGGGTCACTAAAAACTCTTATAACTAAGGTAACACGTGATTCAAGAGACATTTGAAGAAAATAAGTTGATTTAGATTATTATAAACCAAGTAACACATGGAAATAAATTATATAACAGTTATTTTATATTAGTTCATTATAACACTATAAAAAGTAAACATGGTGCATAACATGTAACATGTCTCAATGAATCTGAATTGAGACACCAAACCATTAATAAATTGAGTAACATTTTAATCAAATCCCATTGAAATAGATAGCATGTAAATGAACATAAAATTCCATTATTAAATGATAATTCATGATAATTTATCTCAAATAGGCATTATATACACAACATAAATTATATTAGGTCCATAATAATAAACAAGTCTCAAAGAGAGAAATTTGAGACAAAAACCCTTACCTTGAGTTTCTTCTAAGTAACCCTTGCTCTAACCTTCTGTATATTGAAAATAACTAAATTATGTACATAATTAAGTACTTTATTCAAATTTATTATCCTTTTTAAACTTTATTTATAATCCATTATTAAAAATATATAACTTAGTTTTAGTTATTTCTACCAATGGGTGTTAGAGAATTTGTTCGTTTTCCCCGTTCAAATATCACAATAACAGAGTCTATTATTTATAAGTGGTTTAAATTTTATCATTTACCGATTATTGAATATATAATTATAATTTTTTCAATTCATTAATAAAATATTACTTTCATTAAGTGAATTACATTAATATGGTTTGTTGAAATTGGAAACATGAAGAACTAGTTTTGACGTACTTAACGATCGAATGGTGGAATGTTAATAATATTTAGAATATTAGTAAAAAATTTAAAGAATAATTATTACATATAAAATTAATTATTTTTAGATTATATTAACATTATATGGTGTTCTATTATTATTTATGATGTAAACATTGTAACATCATTCATGTAAGTTGTAAAACAAACCCAAACATGAACATTTTATAATGATTTCATGAGTAAGGGGTTTCCTTTAGATATTGATAATATAAAATATTTATAAGAATAAATATTTCATAATTATCATATATGGACATTAAATCCAATATTATAACCATCCATTATGAATGTTGAAGAAAAATGACATTCGTTATTCATGGAGGTAGTTGTTTTCCGTACACACAATTATCGATCCTACTTCATAATGAATAGTTGGAATGATGGTATATGAAAAATGAATATTTCAGAACTGTATATATAACATATAAATCATATTTATTAATCAAATCTATAATTTATACTTTCCTTTACTAGTTTTGTTGAAAAAAACAACATCTCTTTATGGAGTCGGTAGTTTCCATGTACGCACAATCGATGTTTTAGTTTTTATTAGTGTGGGAATGGAATGAATAATTGTTGTTTAATTAATATAATTAAATTAAAGTATTATAGAAAAAATTATTACATTATATTCATAATTTTATATATATTTATGATAGTAAAATTTATTAAGGAAACACTATGTATATGTGGATACTTACGTTGAGGACTTACAGTTTTAGTGGGAATTCTCCTTTTAAATAAAGTCCTTATGCCAAATAATAGTACCCATATGGTTTTATAAGTGAGATATGGTTTTAGGAGGAGTTATTTTAAATATTATAAAGCTGAAATTATATGGTAATTTGAGTCTTTAAGATTTGTAAGTGTTACCTTTTTATAAGTGAAGAGAAGTTCCATTTCGGAAGAAACCATTACATTTTCAATAATGTAATGTTATTATTTAAATTTAAATGGATAAAAAATGAAAAAATGAGAGGGGAAGTGTTTTTGGGTATATATCATCCTCAAAAACTCATTTTTTTTAAACATACTATAGTGTTTTAGGTTTTTTATTTTAACTTTCTAACTTTTACACCAATTTACTCTTACCTTCGTAATTAACTTTTAACCATATTAATTAATATTAATAAAAAAATTAATATTGAATATTTAAATAATTTGGAACATATAATTTATAATATTTAAATTATTTCATCAGATAATGCTTATATTTTTTTATTAGTTAATTTTATGATTAGAACACATAATGCATAAAAACATTTTCTACAAAATAGTGTGTTTTAAGCTTAAAATTTATGTGTAAGCCATAGTTATTAAAATTATAACTTCAAATAAAAAATTGTATTATTAAAATAACAAAAAATGTTTTTTTCTTTAAAATAAAGATAACAAAATTCACCAGCTAAACACTTAAATTGAATAAATGATTGAAAACTATTTTTATGTACCATTTTAATTTTGTTCAAAAAATATTGGACATAGGTTTTTAAAGTTTAAATTATATATTAAATTGAAAAATATTACTCCTTAAATACATATTTTATTACTTAATTTATTTTATTGTTCAATAATATGATCATATACTCATAAGATCATAGAAATTATGAATTTCACAAAAACTGTTTTTTCGAATAAACATTAACAGTTTTAGAAAAAATCATAAATTTATACTTATTAAATTTTTATGTGAAGAATTTAAAAATTAATTTTATTATATATAATTTAAAATATATATTATTTTAATTTAGTATTTTTAAATAAAATACATAATTTAACGAAAACAACTATTGTTGAAAAAAATTCATTTTTAAACATAAATGTTCTTAATATTATTTCGTATCAATTTTTAATTTAAAAGGTGTTAATATATTTGTTAATAAATAAAAATATTAAAAGTGTTGAACTTAATCTATTATGATAAAATCTTCAATACTAAAATGGTTCTTTATCAACATTTCTTATAAACAAAATACCCAAATAAGATGAAAAATAATTAATTATATTCATAAATTTAATTTTACGACTCCATTGATATTAAAATATTTATTTGAGTTTTATGTATAAATTTTATCATATTTTAGTAATAATATTTTTATGTATCACATAAATATGTATATATGTAATATTTTAATATCATATTTTTATTTCATTGTGATTTATATTATTTTAAATTTATCAGTTTATAATAGATAACTTCAGTAAACCTATTTGGTATATGAGGAAAGACCATATTAAAAATGACCAAATTTACAATGACCATATTTTAAATGATAATATTTTAAAAAACAATATTTCCATTGAACAATTTGCATTTATTCATTCATTCATTACTCTATCACTTCCCAAGGTATAATTATTATATCAAATTTTAGATTTTTTATAATGATTTCTCTTTCCATAGAAATCTTCCGGATTATTGGTTTTTTTGGATATTAGGGATCCTCAAGGATGAAGATGATCTAATATATTTATTATTCATTAAGATTTTATTCATTTTTATCTATTTTCCCTTATTTATTTATTCACATTTAATGGATTTATTTTATCCATTGTGAATAGTAATCCATGGTGTGAAATACTTAGTTTTATGTTCATTTTTGTAACTTTTCACTTAAGAGTGAATAAAGTGTTTTATTTCAATTAATATATCTTATCAATTATTTCCTAATAAATTTAGATTCCTAAATATTTTTAAATAGTATAGAGTTATAAATATATTGTTTATAAATAGATTATGATTTCTAAAATTATGGAGATTTACATGGGAGGCCTCAACCCAAAGTTCATGTACACACACACACATGTCCCCACACATGAATAATGAATAATTTTACATAAATTATGGTGTAAATGTATGAATAACATCAAATAAAACATTATATTAAGAACAAGTAAAAAAATGTAAAAATAATCTAAATATAAACCCAATAATTTTATATAATTCGCAACATTCTTTGAGGTTTTTAGTCTCTTTAAGAAAACCTACTCACCAGCTATCACCGCTACACAACACCACTATGATATAGCAAATCCTGGTTATCCTAGGGCTCAATCAATGGGCCTGTCATCTATATAAGACATGAATCATGTGGGAAGATCCCATGCAATGGTGAATATATTCATACCCTATATGACACCATGAAAACACAAAGCGTAAAGAATCAAAGACTGTGAGTTAGATCATATCAAAAAATAAATAGCATGCAAGGAAATATCATAAACTAGACAATCCAAGTATTATCATCTAAGGCACTCAAAACTCATAGCATTGTATATCTCAACCATCCATACATATATTGTCATCCTAGCTCTCACTTTTTGGAGTCTCAAGCATTATTCATGGCCCCTTCCCTCTCATAACACTAAAGGATCCCTTCCTCATAAAATTTGGTGAAATACTATACCCTATTGGATGATCTATCTACCACCTAATCGCTATAGATGAGTGAAATTATACTCCAAAGATAAAGGGTCTCTTCCTTGGTAATATGGGTGAAATACTTAAATATATTTAAATCTATAGGTAGAGGACTGTTTTACCACCCATAATCACATGAGTGGGATTCCAATATTTCAAGAGATCACTATCCCATTGGCTGGGATACTAGAATCTACCAGGGGATTGAGAGGGGAAAATCTTGGCCTAGACGAACTTTTCCACATTTTCTTTAAGTAATTGGTGTGTCCAATAGGATACATAACATATATTACTATTTCTAGTTATAACCATGTTCTTTCATCACACATGACATGTTCTTATCTATATACATGGATTTTTAGTTTCATAAATGATGTATAGTGTTCGAACAAGGTACTTGGGATGTATTTTTGTACTATTCCCATCTTTATATACTATGCATGTTTCTGTGTTCATGTATGTGTACTCTAGAAGATACACACTGAGATACTGGTATAAGGGATCATGTGACATGTAGAGATGACCCATGATGCGTGAAATTAAACTTTACCCAAAACCATAACACCACATCATGGGGACCACATGGATTTTGTTCTTTTGAACTACACATTGTATATTTGTTTATCATCCATGTTTAATGCTTCTCTAAAAATATAATAACACATACTAGATTTACCTCCACTATCACTTCAAACACCACCCTTGACCCCCTTAAATTGAATGAATCGCCTCATATCATTGATACCCATCATTCGATGTCCTAAAATAGTGATTCTGTTGACCCACACAAAGATCCACCATGCCTGTGTCACCACCCATAGGTCCCAAAATCTAATGTTTTTCATTAGAGATCCATTAACAAACCCAATCATCTTTGTAAAGAATCAATTACAAAATAAATTTTATAAACCATTGTGAATCTACATTCAGTCACATATGGAACCAAATTAACCATCAAACCATTGTACTACTACAGGAAAATGATGAATATATCAATATATAAGGGATAAATACACAAAAACAATCTTTGATCAAAGATGGTTGTTACAAATCTTACCATTTATCAAGTTCATGAAAACCAAATTAATGGATAATTTTGTGGGATGAATAAAAAAGGCTCTTAGGAAGATTAATCATCTAGGCAATGTAAATATTGAATGAAATATTAATTTAGGATGAATTAATTTTTCTTTTATGTGTTAAAAAATAATAGGCAATAAAACAAAATATAGAAATCCCTACCTCAGGTTTGGATCAATCGTTGGTGAATAATGAATTTACATCAATTCCATTGATGTGATATGCTATGTTTGTTGAATACCTCAAGAATCCTTATGAGTATTTTTTCTATTCTACCCAAAACAATATCCCAAATATAAAACTCTCAACACTCTTAATCTCCCAGGGTTATGTAGGTAATCCTCGATATATTCTATAAAGATGATTATATAGGCATGCATCTAGGTTTAACCATTTATTATATAATTAATTAATTCATTTTTTCTAATTTTCCACTAGCTTTTTCACCATCTCGAAGAACTCAAAGTTGAAAAAAGTATACACCACCTAGGGTAAAACCAACATTCTAGATGTAAATATAGTCTTGTTTTTTACATTTGAGACACCATTTGTGTGATATTCCATTAATTCTAAAATGACGTGTGTGTGTGTGTGTTGTATATTATATTTAATAATTTTATCAAAAAATACTATGGCTCCATGGGAACCAATTTTTTTCCCACTCCATTCCTAACTAAAAAAATATTATTTAAAAAATTCCAAAGTGCCACATAGAAAAATGGAGTTGTTACATTATATGAATCTTTAGGGATATTCTGCCAAAAAAGAGAAATCCCACCTAAAGAGATAAGGGAACTAAGATTGTACCTAGTTATCCATCACCTAGGTTATACCCTAAAGATTCACAGGCTTCCACTAAAAACAAACAATGTGAATCTCATTACCCCAAATGATCCTCTTATACTGGTCTTCGATGGCCACTAAGTACATTGAAAAGGTATCTCTATCCTCAATATCTATTTCACCCAATTCAATAATGTGGAAAAGATGATGCATATATGTCCTTAGTTGTGACATGTGAAAAAAAATCATGCACCAGGCCTAACATTGGTGGTATGGTTAGGTGGTACACTACATCACCAAATTAGTTCAATATCTAAAAAGGCACAATGGGTCTTAGATATAACTCAATACCTTAGAAAAATATCCACAATCCTCATGAGGTGAGACCTAATATAACACTTGGTCTCTCTCATATAACTCCAAAGGACTCTATCATCATTATTTATAATTCTTATGATGGATATGAGAATCCCCTTTCACTCCTTGATGATCATCACATTATCTATCATTGCATCCATCATCATTGATCCCATATTTCATGACTCGTATAGCCTTGAGGATAATTATAGAGACTCAAAGGGCCTCCGATATATGGACTCAATGGTGTCGTAATTACGGTATAATGGTATCTTCTATTATACACAAACTCCACCAAGGCTATATGATCTTACCATCTTTGGTTAAAACATACCATGTAAACTTGAATCATTTCATATAAGGCCTGCATGGAATGCTCAATCTGACCATCTGTCTGGGTGTAAAACACCGTGATCATCCAAAAATTATTCCAAAAGGCCTCTTATAATATTCTCTACAACCATAATTTTAAGTGAGTGTCATAGTGTAAACTATTTAGCATTCTATAATCTCCATTGAAATTTTCTCTCAGATATAAAGGAATTGGGAAGACTTTGTGAGTTAGTCAATGATCAATTATATGGAATCATAAAATATCACTAATCATGGTTGTTAGATCCAAAAATACAAGGATATACCATCCCACTTACACACCTACACCTCGTGGTGTTGGGATAAACCTGCTTAAACTTGGTGCTTGACATTCACCTACCGACAAGTGAGGCATTATGAGATGAAATAGAAAACACCTCACTTCATCTCTAACCATGAATGTTGAAGTTTAAGGTCCTGGTTCATCTAATACACTCATGGATGTACCACTAAGGGGGATATATGAAACTACCTTAACACCTCCTCCTACAATGTGTCCATAACCATTACATATCCTAAAAAAAGTATTATGTGATCCCCACCTTTAGAAAATACATCAAAATCATGTTCTATGTATATATGGTCATGAAATACAACACAATTCACTACAACAAAACCGCCGTTCAACGGAGGGTTTTTGGTATTTTGCGGCGTTTTAAACTGCCGCGACATGGTTTGGAAGCGTTTTATAGATTCCGCCGCCTAATACAGCGTCATAAATCTATTCACGGTGGTTTTTTCCATTTGGCGGTGGTTTCAGTAAAGTGTCATAGCTGCCTCATTTAGCGGCGGTTTTCCTGAATTTAGTGGCGGTTTTTATGATCCCGGGATATAAATTTATTCGCGGTAGTTATAACCGCCGTGAATAAACTCAAAATCAGTGTCTGTAAAACCACTGCCGAAGTCACGGGAACTGCCATGGAATGAGGTAGAAACGAATCATCTATGTCGTGGTGGTTAAAAACACCGCGAAACGTAAGAAAAAATTTATTTCTAGCAGCAGTTTTTACAGTTTAGCGGCAATTTAACCCGCCGCCCCTATAAATGTCACGGCGGTTTAAACCGCCGCTAAAAGATGTCCAGAAAAAAATAATTCTTCTTCCGCTGCACCAGTACCCTGAAAAACAAATCAAACCAGAAATATAAACCAATTGAGATACATTATATCCCTCCTACCATGCATAACCCACATCATGTATCATCATCACTAGACCTCCTCCTTCACTAAATCACATTCCCACAATCACTTCCTCAATATCAAAAATAACAACACGATAATCACACACTAAAATCTGGGTCAAGGTCAAGTTCCTTAGTTAGAATACCTTGGATCATGATTTTGTAGAATCCATGGACTTTACTCCCATGGAACATGTTTGTGGTAGTCGATGCCTTGATCTTGTTCTCTCCTTTGGTCTTGATTCTATAGGGTGATTTGGGCCTTGATACCCATCGTATATGGATTTCTTGGGCTTGAACTAGACATGGCTCAGTGGCATGCCCCTTGTACCCCACCCATGTTATTAAGTTTCCGTCGAGATGCTCCTATGACTCGACGTGGATTTCTTGGACATATATACCTTAGATCCAAACCTTTATGGTATAACACTTATGATTACAAAAAATGACCATTGTGGATGTGATACACCCTTTATTATCTGGTGTGGATGTGATGGGTATTATTCACTAGATAGCATTGTATGGCTATGGTAGTTTTTTACACTAGATTATATGGTGTGGCTGTGACAGATGTTTTCTTGTACAATACAGATAGCCTCGCTGTGGTTATTTTCCTACAGTGGGTAGACATGATAGTGTTATTCTAGTTTATTTCTATTTATATATTCACTTATATATAGTATCGTGACTATTTATTATAGGTATCCTTGTCTGTATGGAT
This sequence comes from Viscum album, assembly GCA_963277665.1. Classification (NCBI taxonomy): domain Eukaryota; kingdom Viridiplantae; phylum Streptophyta; class Magnoliopsida; order Santalales; family Viscaceae; genus Viscum; species Viscum album. The sequence goes on from OY728152.1 coordinate 1,776,203,342, forward strand.
AGTATCAATTATGCCTTGTGAAATTTTCGTTCAGTACATTAATATGTGTGATATATTGAACACAATTTTTGTTTATATCACACAAATTGGAATTTTTATAGATGCCATTTGTTAGGTCCAACTGAGTGTTATGTCACACCATTTTTGGGTCATTGGGTACCTATATATACTTCTTGGATTCATGTAGGGACATTGTAAAGTTTCAACAATACAATTCATGACATTCTTCTTTTGTAGGAGCAGGAGAGAATGTGATTATGCAGGGTCGTGATTCTAGGTGGGATAGTACATTTTGGTATTTTGGGTATTTTCAAACATGTACTATACTAGAATTTTGTATACCTATTATCTTACATTATAGAGGCCTAAAATGACATATCATTTTTTTATGATATTTCCTTTGATACTGTTTATTTATTACTATCTTTTATGTTTTACCTCTATCTGGATGATCAAATTCTTCCACTATCGATGACATTGTTTATTAATACTATTTTACACTCTAACATGATGGAATAGTCTCTACACAAAGTCACCATAGGTCCACAATGCTAGTCGGTAGCCTCTGGGATATGGTGAGGTGTGCTTAAGGCCATACGACCCAGCAGATCGGGGCACCAGATAGTGGAATCCAAGTTTGGATGTTATAACATGGCATCATAGAATTAATTTTATTATTTTATTACTATTGTGAGACAAATATTTAGGTATTTGTAAGGTAATTAAATAAGGTAATAGTTGGTACCTAGGATTATCAATCCCACAAACCAGACAAATCAAAATTTCTTGGAATGAAACATGTTCCCCTAGATTTTTCCTATTACAATTGATTTGATTCCACTGTTTGGTGATTCAGTTATAGCTTGATGTTCCTTTCTATTATGGACTTCATGGACTCATAATGGAATAATGAGTCATGGACCATTGGTCGCATGAAATAGAACGTGTTATGGTATGGATTAAGTGGATTCCATATTTCAGTCCATGAGGTGAATGGGACCATATGGCTAAGAATTTATGACCCATTTGGTTCAACCATTCAAATATAATTATGATATAAATATGCAATTAAATGAAATTTAAATTGGGAATCAGATAACTTGACCTTGACCCAGCTTTTGAGTGGGTAGTAGGCAGTGTCTCTTGTGATTTTTATGACTATTTATATTTACTATGTTCTAGATTTTGGAGTAGGTAGAGGGGTGATTGAAGACCATGAGAAAACTAAACTATGTGCTAGGGAAAAAATAGAAGATTGTGTACTGGATGGATTCCTCGGTCTCTAAAGGATGAGGCATTGAACTTAGAGATCACAAGTGACTTCCTGACCCCTTCATTGGGGGGGGACCTTTTGAGATGTCTTTTCCCTAGAGGATGAGCCTTGTATATCTTTTTATGGAGGTTTTTTGTGACATAAGATGACCATCCAATGTGGGCTAGCTAAGACCCTTGAGACACCTCCAAAAATTAAGTAATGTTTGACTTAGAAACCATGACCTGTCTAGTCTAGAATGTGTCTTGGGTATACCATCATGTTAGGAAATCATAGTAATTGTTTGTATTGACCAAACCCTTTTCCTGGAAAACCCATTATTTGGTTTCTGCATTGAGGTCGAGATGTTATTTTATATATTGACACTACTAGAAATTGTGATTTTATCCAATAAAAAGTACTATATTGAGATAGTGGTCCATGAACAAGGATCTCAAGAGAGATTCCTCTACATACATACAGACCTAGAGGACCCATGTGGGTTCCCAGTAGATAGACCAACCCTGAACAGGTGCATGTGTTTCTTTAGAAATGGTTACAGGTTTCACTATAGAACCTGAACGAATGTGGATGCCTGATGGAGCTAAGATGATAATGATGTGAATGGGTGTTAGGTTGACCATGGTTTTATTTATATTTATATTTAGTCATGATTCATGATATTTAACAAGATTCATTAGAATCTCTAATTGGGCATGACATAATTTTCATTACTTAGGACACCTGTGAATCAATTGTTGGGATGGATGAGACCCTTTGATTATTATTGTGTTTATAATCTATTATCATGACATATTTGGGGTGGAAACATAGTAAAACTAGCATCAATATTATATGATAGATGTATGGGTGAATAACTAATGGAGGTACCTTTTTTGAAAAAAAAATTAAACGGGTCTTGTGTGCTAGATATATTCTAGTAATTTATATATCTTCTCACTAGAGTGTTAGTTTGGGACATATGAGTAGTCCATTCTAATAATTTTTCTATATAGAACATGATTCTACACATGCATTCATAATCTAGGGTTTATGTTGATAACATACAAGTAGATGGTGATTTATAGCTTTGTAGGGATTATGATAGATTAGGGTGGACAATTGGAGCATCCATTGGGTCGATAACCCTCCTGGTAGCATAATGAATCCACGTAATGAGTCCTCTATTTATTTTTTGGATTACGTAACCCTATCATAGTGACAGTACATGGTTCCTCCATTCATAGAGTTGGTAACCCTCTCAGTTGATGCACACAATGCACATTGAGGCATAGATCATTCATTGCAGCCAGTAACCCTCATGAATAACACAGTATTTAGTCTTTAATGAGTCCATTATTACTTCTACTATTGAGGGAGGATGTAGAATTGATTGATGTGTGATAGTATGGGTGAATGTTAGAACATGAAAATGTGTGGTGGCAACTACCAATTCAAACACAGGCCTAAATGAAATGATGTATACCACACTCGAGAAATAAAGACATATAAAAACATCAGAAATCAATAAAATGCATAAAAGGAAACATGAGAAATCAAGGAAATTTTAGGAAATGAAAATGTGCGGTGGAAAATATGTGCCAAAAATGTTACATCTACAAACCAATTGTTCCCATATTTGTTCAACATATCAATAATACAACTACTCAGGATCCGATGATGCATCGTCACCCTCTCCACCTTCATCTCCACTTTTTGCTGTCACCTATAAGAACATTATATTGAAAATTAAATACGGTTTCATAATTTTATTAAAACTTAAAACCAATGAAATTTAGGAAACTAAATGAATTTGATTTTTTGTGATTGACCTGCATACCACCAGTCGATGCACTACCACCTAGGGCATATCTGCTCATTTGTCGCAGAACTAGATGAAATAGTGTACCACTTCCTCCTTGGAATTCCTGTCATTTAATCAAATAAAATTAAGTTCAAAATATATATTTCAAAAAAAAATATGCAGAGAAAAAATTAAAAATGATAATAGATGCCCAGTACTAACATACAAAATATATATAACAATGATAATAAATGACTACAGAAATTAAACAAGTGGTTGCTGAATAAATATATAATTGTATATACAATCATTTTCCCCTTCAATCATGTCAGTTTCCTACTCCATTGCGTCAACCACTTCATTCATCCTTGCTAGACTAATATTTTCAATATCATGATGGAAAAATAATCCCACTTCCTATTGCTGATTAACTTCAATTTCAGAGGTCTAATTTTCCACTTCATCACCCATATCATACAAATCTCTTTGTATTACATGAGAAACTACACTCTACCCTTCATCGGAAACATCATTCACATAATATACAATTTTTTCTTACGATGCTAAGATATATGGATCATACAGTTCACGATCACCAACATCCATCAAGTGAGAGAAGTTCACAGAAGTAAATTGAAAGGAATCTCTTTTAACACCTCTGAAAAAATCGACCCATTTGCATTTGAATAAAACAACCAAAAAATGTCCGTGGTAGTTTAATTCAATAATATCATGCATCTTTCCATAGTATTACACTTCAGAAAATGTAAATATACTACTATTCTGTGTTTTCAAACCCACTTATCGATCGACAGTATGAAATCTAAAGCCATTCACATTATAAGCATCAAAATTTATAACTTGTTTTAGAGGACCTCTAGCAAGAAACTTCATATCTTCTGACACCTCTGCTCGAGTATGACAACCCTGCTTTTTATTACAACTTAAACATGATTTATTACATAAAACTTCACTTGATCCAACAAAGAATATCGATAGGTTTAGTGTCTTTGGGGCTTAGGATCATTACATAAAAACTTTAAACTTTAAATACAACATCTTTATTGAAAACTTCCTTTACATGACCACTACATTCCTTCGTACTTAGCATTGCATGGGATAACCTGAGGACATGCATAAGAAAAGGGTGAGCTATAAAGCCCAGTAAGGGAGTAAACAATGAATAACATGAGGAGTGAAATACATGTTAGGCAATAGGCATATCAATAGATCATAATAGAAACATGAACATAAAGGCATGATAAAGCATGATAATCATAACATGGAAATGTGGCAACAACACTTAACATTGATTAGCATCAGCCATGGCTCATTGCACATGGAGCATGAGTAAACCCTCATTGCACTTGAAGCACGAGTAAACCCTCGTTGCACTTGAATTAGCATGATTAAACACTCATTTCACATGACGTATCATGATACTATACTTTACCCAATGCATTGGAGCGCTATAAAGGGTGCACCCTTCTTAAACATTTCATTTCATGCATAAGTGTGCCACATGGATCATAAAACATGGATTCATAAAACATAATCATTTCTTCCACGATAAAGGAATGTGGAATTCATACATGAAACTTTATAATCAATATGTAAATGTGCATAAAGGTGAATACCCTTGATGGAGAAATGGGCATGGTATTCACTACACAAAGACATTGGCTTAGAAAATCGGTGCGATTTCGGCAGCGTAACGGCGTGACATAAGAATTCATGAAAAAAAGTTTGATGAGAGAGAAAGGGGTTCCTCATAATATTTACATGTAATTGACAGTAAGGATGTCATATATATACATGTCCCAACAATTGAAATGGAATTTAAATTCATGATACAAAAGTATTGATTGAATGTAGAAGAAGAGAGAGAAGTTCCTTTCGGAATTTCGGCATAGTAACGGGTGTACATGAGAGGCTTTTAGTGAGAGAGAAAGGGTTCTCCCATCATTCAAAAAATAAGAGGGAAGTATTGGGGAGTTGCGAAACCATACCCCAACATTCATAATTGAAATTAAAAGGGCAATACAACTTAAAGAAAATTGACAAAAATGAGAAAGGAAGAAAAAACCCTTACTTGGAAGTGTGCTTCCAAAGGCTAGAGAGAGGCTTGTGAGAGGATTATTGGGAGCTTGGGGCACCTTGAGAGGATTCTAGAGAGAGTAGGGCAGAGGTTGGATGAACTTCAAGGGCTTTGAGTGAGGAGGAAGTGGGAGCTTGGGAGGGTTTATATAGGAAAGGTGAGAGAATTCTTTATTATTTAGGTTTGGGACCCCTTATATTAAAATAATCCAAACCACAAACCATCCCATGGTATTTTCCCATGGTTTCTGGAAAAGGAAAGAGAAAAACAATATTTTACAAGTCCAAGGTCCGGATTTATTAAAAAAATAGGGTTGCTTATGTGGAGGTGAGTCACACTCCCATGGAAATTAATTTAAAAAGGCAAAGTGTTGAATAAGTCTTGAGGGCTCCATTAATGCTTTGAAAAGTAAGTCAAACAAACCCAAAACCTCATTATTTTAATGATAAAACACATATTGGCCGAACAAATGGATTATGGTATTTTATTACATCACCATTGGGTCATTATGATGTCATAAAACACATTATATATTTAAATGGTATTTAATTTTTACCCAAAAATTTGACTGTCTCAGAAAATTATGAAAAATTCACCGTTGGATAATTTCGACGTCCTGATTCCAAAAATAATATTTATTTTATCTAAATAATTTTCTAAATATGTGAATTTTCACTTTTAAAATAAAAACCGACATTTATAAAAAAATTCACGGGTTTTGACAGAAATGGCTTTCAAACCTTAATAAAAATTTTAATTGCATTCATAAGATCATTTATATTTAATAACAATTAATTTATTATTAATAATAATATTTTATTAAAAAAATATTATTTAATTCAAAAATCCTTTAATTTAATAAAATATAATTCTTAATTAAATAATAACTAAAAACACCATTTGTACTTTAAAAACTAATTACAATGTATCAAAAATGACTAGAAATTATATTCATTATTATATACAAAAAAAATAATGTACATGAACATGGTGCTATTTATTTGTTACATAACCCCTTAAACTAGCCGCATAAGACCTAAGGGTAAGGTGTGCGATGGTGACAGACTCTTGGGGTTGCTCGGATAACATCGCTTGAGTGGTAATCTCTATCAACTTCCATTTTTCCCGTAGACGAGCACGTTCGAGCTTGAATTGATGAAGCTCAGCTTGGGCTTGGTCAAGGGCAAAGCCCAAAGATGCCACCTCTTTTCCGAGCTCTGACAAATGGGCTTCGTAAGGGGCAATTCTACTGGATGAGGCCATCGCTTCCTTTGTCTGAGTAGAAATGGTTTCATTAAAGCCTTATATTTATACTACTCAGATGATCACTGTTCAACGGCTATAAAAGTAACAGTCACAAATCTTAACCTAATACTAAAGAAGTTGACATCTTATAAAAAAACATTCTTCATAAAGAAACATTTAACTAGATCAAGAGGGATTTTCCATTAATGAAACTTTGGGTCGTTACAACATTCCCCCCTTAAGAAATTTCGCCCTCAAAATTTTCCTTTTCCCACACTAAAACAAATGTGGGTAACTTAGCTTCATCATATCCTCCGACTCCCAAGTTGCTTCTTCAAACTTGTGGTTTCTCCACAACACCATGACGAGGGGCATTGTCTTATTTCGTAGAACTTTTTCTCTACGATCTAAGATCTTCACTGGTTGCTCCTCATAAGAAATATCGTCTTCTAATTGTACCACCTCGGAAGAGAGTACATGTGAAGGGTCTGGTATGTACTTCCTTAAGAGGGATACATGGAAGACATCATGCACCTTGGCCATAGTAGGTGGAAGTGCTAGTCGATAGGCCACAGCCCCAACACGATCAAGAATCTCGAAGGGGCCGATGTACCTTGGACTTAACTTCCCTTTCTTTCCAAACCTCATGACCTTCTTCCATGGAGATATGCATAAAAACACCATGTATCCGACTTTAAACTCAAGGTCTCGTCGACGATTATCTGCATAACTCTTCTATCGACTTTGGGCTGCCTTGATATGTTGCTGAATGGTTTTCACCTTCTCCACCATTTCTTAGACCATTTATGGTCCAAGCAGCTTACGTTCACCGACCTCATCCCAACATGCTAGTATTCTACACCTTTTCCCATACAGGGCTTCATATGGTGCCATTTGGATGCTCGAGTGGAAACTATTATTATAAGAGAACTCAACCAGAGGAAGATGTTGATCCCATCCTCCTTTAAAGTCCATTGAGCATGCTCTCAACATATCCTCAAGTGTTTGGATAGTCCGCTCGGATTGGCCATCAGTTTGAGGATGATAGGCCATACTGAAGTTCAGTTCAGTATTCAGAGCATGTTTAAGACTCTTCCAAAACTTAGAGGTAAATCTTGGATCTCGGTCAGACACAATAGATAGTGGTACTCCATGCAACCGTACCACTTCCCTGATATATATCTGTGCCAGTTGATCCAAAGAGAAATCCTCTCGAATAGCAATGAAGTGTGCAGTCTTTGTAAGACGATCCACAACAACCCAGATTGCATTGTTGCCTTTGTATGTCCTTGGAAGTCCGGTGACAAAGTCCATGGTGATGTTCTACCATTTCCATTTTGGTATGGGCAATGGTTGCATCATCCCCTTAGACTTCTGCCTCTCTGCCTTTACTTGCTGACACACCAGGCACTTTGATATATATTCTACGATCTCCTTCTTCATATTATCCCACCAAAAGTTTTCTCGGAGATCTCGATACATCTTTGTGCTCTCTGGGTGAATAGAGAAATTTGAACTATGTGCATCATCCAAAAGTTCCTTCTTCAGCTCCGAACTTGATGGGACACATAGTCTTTTCCCAAACCGCACAATTCCTTCTTCATTAACATTAAACTCTAAGGATTTTCCCTTTTTGATAGCTTCCACTTTTTCTTGGATTCCCGCATCATCCTTTTGAGCATCCTTTAACCTTTCCAAAAGAGATGGTTGAGCAATCATTTGTGAAAGGATTGATGATGTTCCCTTCTTTATGATTCCCACGTCCTTCTTCATTAAGTCTAAGAATATTGGATCCTTCTCAATTCTCATCATTGATAGAATTGCTGGATCCTTTCTACTTAGGGCATCCGCCACCTTGTTCGCCTTCCCAGGGTGGTAATGTATTGAACAGTCATAATCCTTGATGAGCTCTATCCATCTTCTCTGGCGCATATTAAGCTCTTTCTGTGCGAATATATATTTAATACTCTTGTGGTCAGTATATATCTCACATTTCTCTCCATAGAGATAATGCCGCCAGATTTTCAAGGCAAAGATCACCGCCGCCAACTCCAGATCATGCATTGGATAGTTTCACTCATGGATTTTCAACTGCCTCGAGGCATAGGATATCACTTTATCATTCTGCATCAGCACACATCCTAAGCCCTTCTTCGAAGCATCACTGAATACCACGAAAAGCTCCCCACTTGTGGGTAAAGTGAGAACGGTTGCAGTGATAAGCCTCCTTTTCAACTCCTTGAAGCTTTCTTCGCATTCATCACTCCAAGAAAACTTTACTCCCTTTCGAGTTAGCTTGGTAAGAGGGTTGGAAAATCGTGAGAAATTTCTCACAAATCGTCGATAATATCCAGCTAACCCCAAGAAGCTACGGATATCAGTTACCGATGTTGGCCTCGGCCATCCCTCAATTGCATCTGTTTTGGAGGGGTCCACAGATATCCCATTGCTTGTGATGATATGACCCAAGAATGAGACTTCCTTCAACCAAAACTCACACTTGCTGTACTTTGCATAGAGCTTCTCCTTGCGCAAAGTCTCTAGTACAGTTTTTAAATGCTCCTCATGGTCCTCCTTGGTTTTGGATTATATTAGAATATTATCTATAAAGACTACCCCAAATTTGTCTAGGTAATCTCTAAAGACTCTATTCATCAAGTCCATGAATATTTCTGGAGCATTGGTGAGTCCGAAAGGCATTACTATGAATTCATAGTGCCCGTACCTTGTACGAAAAGTAGTCTTGGGGATATCTTCGTTCTTCACCCTTACTTGATAATATCCCGACCGCAAGTCGACCTTGGAGAAGTATTGTGCTCCACGCAGCTGATCAAACAAGTCATCGATTCTTGGGAGAGGATACTTGTTCTTTATCGTGATTTTTTTAAGTTCACGATAATCGATGCAAAGCCGCATTGACCCATCCTTCTTCTTGACGAAGAGGAATGGTGCACCCCATGGTGATGCACTTGGGCGTATAAACCCTTTATCCAGATTCTCCTATAGTTGTTTCTTCAGCTCTTCAAGCTCAACAACAGCCATTCTATATGGAGTCTTGGATATTGGTAGCGCCCCAGGTATAAGTTCAATTGAGAAATCAACATCTCTTCTTGGAGGAAGACCAGGAAGTTCCTCGGTAAATACTTCAGCGAATTCCCTCACAATAGGCATTTCTTCAAGGGTGGTTTCTTCCTTGGACTCAATCATCTGAGCCAGATATGCATGCTCATAAGGTAGTAATATCCATTCTTGAGATGATGGAGCTAAAGGAGATTCATCTTCCTCCTGACACTTGTAAAGAATCGGGGGTCGATTATCCATATGGAGTGTGATTTCCCTCTCTCGACAATTTATGTTGGCTCTATACAAGGAAAGCCAATCCATGCCAAGAATTGTATCAAATTCCACCAAAGGGAGTATGACAAGGTTCGCCGGGAAATTCAATCCACATATTATAACAGGGGAGGACTTATACTCATGGGATGCAATGATTTCCCCATTTGTCGTACTCACCGACATCTTTACTTCCATGATTTGTGGTGGTGCAGGGATTGTTCTACTAAACTTTTGAGATATAAAAGAATGCGTAGAACCTGAATCAAAAAGTAAGTTCGCTATTCTTGAATGAATAACTAGCGTACCTGTCACCACTTCGTTGTCGGGGTTCACTTCGGCAGAAGTGATGGCAAAAGCTCTTCCTTGCTATCTTGGAGGTTGTTGATTTCCTCCGATAACCCTTGGATTAGGGCACTGATTCGCAAAATGACCCGGTTCTTTGCATTTGAAGCATTGAACAACGCATTGAGGTTCGAACGGAGCGTTCCTCTCCTCTGTCGCAGCCGCGGGTCCTTCTTGCTGACAGTTAACAGCTAGGTGCCCTTCTCTTCCACACTTGAAGCATTTTCTTGTCCCCCTAAGGCAATTTCCAGGGTGCTTCTTTCCACACTTTTGGCAAGTGGGGTGCTGGAACTTCTTAGCGCTGTTGGATTTATCCATCGGACCACCAGCATTGAAGTCCACCTTACGCTTCTTGTCCCCATGATACCCCTGTGATTCTCCGATCTCCATTTCAACCTTAAGGGCACATCGGAAAATTTCCTCATAGCTGTCAAAGTCACGGATCACTAATGCTTTTCTCAAGCTAGGCTTTAGCCCACTAAAGAAGCGGTCAACCTTGCATTCGGGGGTAACGACAAAGCCGGAAGCGTATCGTGCAAGCCTTGTGAAGTTTTCCTTGTACGCTCCCACAGATTCTTCATCTTTCTGCTTGAGGGAAAGTAAGTCCCTTTCCATCTTAAGACGGAGGGTGCGCAGAAAATATTTATCGAAAAACATCTTCCGGAATTCCTTCCATTCCAAAGCCTCGATCTCCTCCTCAGGCTTCGTATTTTTGATCAACGTCCACCATTGATCAGCTTCACCCTCCATACGACAAGCCACCAGGAGAACCTTCCCTTTTTCAAAGCATTGGAGGATGGAGAATATCTTTTCAATGGAGTTGATCCATTGTTTAGCAATCGTGGGATCGGATGATCCACTAAAAGTAGGAGGCCTTTGTCTCATGAATCTTTCAATAGCGACTTGTTCTTTCTTAGGGGGGGTTGAACGTTCCTCTTGACCAGTGTTTCTATTCAAAACTTGAGTTAGCTGAGAGAGAACCGTGACAAAGTTCGTGATTCCCGCTCCCATTGGATTGGGCATCTCATAAGTACAATCATCACACTGATCTTCACAACGGTTGTTAGCCCGAGTTCTCCTATTACCGGCCATTGGCTGGAATAAAAGGAAAGTTAGGGGTAACACATAAAGGGTAATCCAAAGACAAAAGTTGATGACTTATAAATAAACTTTAATCTCTTTAACTCATGAGTCTATAGGATTCAATCTAGGCTTTTCATGATCTTCCTTCTAACATATATTCTTAGGGGCATTTTTACCTTAATAGGGGTTCATACTAAGATTGTGAATTTATCAAAACATATCCCCCAGGAGTGTCGTAACCAAGAGTGCAGCAAGGCCCGTTGTCGTGCACCAGTTCCCGTTCGAGTCTAGCTCAAAGCGGTGTTTTCGGGTTTTACCCCTAGGATACATCTGTGTCAGAGCCGCCTCTACCTGCTCGTATCCAGACAGGGATGTATTTGTTTGATAAACCACTTACTTAGTATTTACCAAAACTTAGGGATGTTTTTATTATGCTAAGTCTTGTATCTAAGGCTTTACTAGGGTTTCCTAATCCCAAAAATAACTAAACCTATCCTCTGATACCAACTATGACAACCCTTCTTTTTATTACAACTTAAACATGATTTATTACATAGAACTTCACTTGATCCAACAAAGATGATTGAGAGGTTTAGTGTCTTTGGGGCTTAGGATCATTACATAAAAACTTTAAACTTGAAATACAACATATTTATTGAAAACTTCCTTTACATGACCACTACATTCCTTCGTACTTAGCATTGCATGGGATAACCTGGGGACATGCATAAGAAAAGGGTGAGCTATAAAGCCCAGTAAGGGAGTAAACAATGAATAACATGAGGAGTGAAATACATGTTAGGCAATAGGAATATCAATAGAGCATAATAGAAACATGAACATAAAGGCATGATAAAGCATGATAATCATAACATGGAAATGTGGCAACAACACTTAACATTGAATTAGCATGAGCCAAGGCTCATTGCACATGGAGCATGAGTAAACCCTCATTGCACTTGAAGCACGTGTAAACCCTCTTTGCACTTGAATTAGCATGAGTAAACACTCATTTCACATGACGTATCATGATACTATACTTTACCCAATGCATTGGAGCGCTATAAAGGGTGCACCCTTCTTAAACATTTCATTTCATGCATAAGTGTGCCACATGGATCATAAAACATAATCATTTCTTACACGATAAAGGAATGTGTAATTCATACATGAAACTTTATAATCAATATGTAAATGTTCATAAAGGTGAATACCCTTGATGGAGAAATGGGCATGGTATTCACTACACAAAGACATTGGCTTAGAAAATCGGTGCGATTTCGGCAGCGTAACGGCGTGACATAAGAATTCATGAAAAAAAGTTTGATGAGAGAGAAAGGGTTTCCTCATAATATTTACATGTAATGGACAGTAAGGATATCATATATATACATGTCCCAACAATTGAAATGGAATTTAAATTCATGATACAAAAGTATTGATTGAATGTAGAAGAAGAGAGAGAAGTTCCTTTCGGAATTTCGGCATAGTAACGGGTGTACATGGGAGGCTTTTAGTGAGAGAGAAAGGGTTCTCCCATCATTCAAACAATAAGAGGGAAGTATGGGGGAGGTGAGAAACCATACCCCAACATTAATAATTGAAATTAAAAGGGAAATATAACTTAAAGAAAATTGACAAAAATGAGAAAGGAAGAAAAAACCCTTACTTGGAAGTGTGCTTCCAAAGGCTAGAGAGAGGCTTGTGAGAGGATTCTTGGGAGCTTGGGGAACCTTGAGAGGATTATAGAGAGAGTAGGGCAGATGTTGGACGAACTTCAAGGGCTTTGAGTGAGGAGGAAGTGGGAGATTGGGTGGGTTTATATAGGAAAGGTGAGAGAATTATTTATTATTTAGGTTTGGGACCCCTTATATTAAAATAATTCAAACCACAAACCATCCCATGGTATTTGCCCATGGTTTCTGGAAAAGGAAAGAGGAAAAAAATATTTTACAAGTCCAAGGTCCGGATTTATTAAAAAAAATAGGGTTGCTTATGTGTAGGTGAGTCACACTCCCATGGAAATTAATTTAAAAAGGCAAAGTGTTGAATAAGTCTTGAGGGCTCCATTAATGCTTTGAAAAGTAAGTCAAACAAACCCAAAACCTCATTATTTTAATGATAAAACACATATTGGCCTAACATAAGGATTATGGTATTTTATTACATCACCATTGGGTCATTATGATGTCATAAAACACATTATATATTTAAATGGTATTTAATTTTTACCCAAAAATTTGACTGTCTCAAAAAATTATGAAAAATTCACCGTTGGATAATTTCGACGTCCTGATTCCAAAAATAATATTTATTTTATCTAAATAATTTTCTAAATATGTGAATGTTTACTTTTAAAATAAAAACCGACATTTATAAAAAAATTCACGGGTTTTGACAGAAATGGCTTTCAAACCTTAATAAAAAATTTAATTGCATTCATAAGATCATTTATATTTAATAACAATTAATTTAATATTAATAATAATATTTTATTAAAAAAATATTATTTAATTCAAAAATCCTTTAATTTAATAAAATATAATTCTTAATTAAATAATAACTAAAAACACCATTTTTACTTTAAAAACTAATTACAATGTATCAAAAATGACTAGAAATTATATTCATTATTATATACAAAAAAAATAATGTACATGAACATGGTTCTATTTATTTGTTACATAACCCCTTAAACTAGCCGCATAAGACCTAAGGGTAAGGTGTGCGATGGTGACAGACTCTTGGGGTTGCTCGGATAACATCGGTCGAGTGGTAATCTCTATCAACTTCCATTTTTCCCGTAGACGAGCACGTTCGAGCTTGACTTGATGAAGCTCAGCTTGGGCTTGGTCAAGGGCAAAGCCCAAAGACGCCACCTCTTTTCCGAGCTCTGACAAATGGGCTTCGTAAGGGGAAATTCTACTGGATGAGGCCATCTCTTCCTTTGTCTGAGTAGAAATGGATTCGTTAAAGCCTTATATTTATACTACTCAGATGATCACTGTTCAACGGCTATAAAAGTAACGGTCACAAATCTTAACATAAAACTAAAGAAGTTGACATCTTATAAAAAAACATTCTTCATAAAGAAACATTTAACTAGATCAAGAGGGATTTTCCATTAATGAAACTTTGGGTCGTTACATCGAGTATCAGTATTCAAGATCTGAAACAAGAAATATACTTTATTAAATTTATAAAATGTATGTGTCAAACTAATATTTGTATTTATTGCAATATTTATGAACTTACACGTCGTGCAAACCATTCTACATGCTCTTTATTAACAGATTTCGTTATATCTTTATCATTTTGTGTTCGTCCTCTCATTCGTATATTTGTTTGTATCCTCAACTCTTCAATAAATGGATCTGCAATCTCATTATTTAGCAGCACATATCTATGTGCCTGTAATAATTCCTATTCAGTCAATGTTACATTTGAGGTCCTCCCAACTAATCAGCCAATAACAGGAAATATTTTGGATTTATAATGTATTTGAGATTGAGTTGATGTGTCGTCTACACGTCCAAATTGATTAAATCTTGTCTCAATATCATCTAAGTATCGAGAACAAAAGGTCAGACACTCCTCATCCAAATAGCCTTTAGCAATAGAGCCTTCTGGTTGAGCTTTATTTCTCACGTATGATTTCAAATTCCCAAGATATCTATGAAATAAAATAAACATAATTATGCATTTAATTAAGTACGATAAATTGTTTACTTAACTGAAAAACATATAAATAATGTACCTCCAAATTGGATACATCCATCAATAATGAACGAGGACTCCTAATTAAGCTTCCTCAACCAAATGCACAGTTAAATGCATCATTAGAGTAAAAAATGATGGAGGAAAGATCATCTCAATTTCACAAAGGGTCAATACAAACCTCTCCTGGAGGTTGTCAAGATGAAATGGGTGTAGAGATTTCTCACATAGTTGTCTGAAAAATGTGCAGAACTGGAGTACAACAACAATAATTTTTTAGGTAATAATGTAGGCAATGGCAATGGTAGTAATTGCTGTAAAAAAAATATGTTAATCATGACTTTTCAATCCATGTAACTTACGATTCTTCAAGTCAACACACCTCGAGATGTTACTTGAATACCCATCAGATACCTTAACATTATTTAACATTCAAAGGAATGTATCTTTATCCCTATTTTTCATTGCAAAAATTGTCGGATGATACTTTTCATTCTCATCTGGCTAGAGATCATGTTTTATGTTCATTGCTTATAAGTCTTTGCGAGCATTGAGATGATCCTTCGACTTTCCATGCTCATTAAGCAATGTGAATATCAAATTTTCACAGATATTCTTCTCAATATGAATCACATCAAGATTATGCCACAAAAAATTAAATTCCCAGTACAGAAGTTTGAAGAATATACTTTTTTTATTCCATTGTTGCGTTCCGGTTTCGCTTGATGATGCACTTCGGACCCATTTTCCACTATCATTCAAATGATGAACCTTCCCAAATTCTGTTTCAACATTTTCAGGCTATGTCAATATTTCAGAACCATTTAACAACTTTGGAAGTGGTCTACGATCAATGGAACCAATAAATTTTGATATGTTCACCTGAAATATATGAGATGCATCGAGAAATCTTCGATGACACAAGAAGCACCATTTTCTACTGTGAGGTAGGTGTTTGGTCTCAAAATCAAAGTTACAAATGGGAAAATCCAGACCCATGTAATTGTTCCAACCAGATAAATTTCCAAGCCCATAAAAGTCACTAATCATCCACATTAAAGAAGAATGCATTTTGAACATTTTTTTAGAAGAAGCATCAAATGTCTCAATACTGTTTCTCCATAACTCCTTCAATTCGTCAATAAAAGGCTGCAAGTATACATCAATATCATTTCCAGGCATTTGTTTTCCAGGAATAATCATCGAAAGGATAAAAGATGTTTGTTGCATACATATCCAAGGAGGCAGATTATAAGGGATCAAAACAACTTTCCAAATGCTATAACTGGTACTCAAAGTCCCAAATGGGTTGAATCCATCGGCAGCCAATCCCAATCGAACATTCCTAGGATCAGCTGAGAAATTGATATGTAATGAATCAAATGACTTCCATGATTGAGAATCTCGTGGATGTCTCATTAACCCATCATTGTTATTATCTACAGAATGCCACTTCATGTATTCATCGGTTTTCGATGACATGAATAATCATTAAAATCGAGGCTTCAAAGGAAAGTAACGCAAAACATTTACAGGTGTGTTCCTTTTATTCTTCTCCATGAAATTATGTTCATTCGGACTTACAACATCACCCTTTGCCTGCCATCTAGAAGAAGAAAATTTCTTGTAATTCTGTCTACTTGAATCCTCTCCCCAATAAAGCATAAAATCATTGGGATACGCATTTATTTTTGTGTAATTCAGACAAATCTTGTTAACAACTTTTTTCTTATCATAAAAATATTCAGGGATTTTTGCTTCAGGAAATGCACCACGAATCAATTTCAATATCATAGACATTGCCTTATTTGTAATTGCACATAGAAATCTAATATGGTACAACTTCAGCAGAAATGAATGGTTTGAATATTTCAAACACCCACTATACAACTCTTGATTTCCATCGTCAACTAAATCATGAAACACATTTTCCTCAGTGAAGTTTTCTCTTAAATTTGGCTCCATAGAATCAAGAGGAGGATCTAATGATATGTTACGATCTTGATCTGCCTGTCTTATAGTCTCAAAAACATCACTTGTCACGTTGCAATTTGTAGCACCATCTTCTGGTTGTTTTGATATGTTTTGATGCTGTTAGAGGTGTCTTGTATTGCCGAATGCATCATTTATGAGGTTTTTCATTTCATTTTCCATTGTTGACAAACTTGGGACCTCATTTTGTGGATTAACATCAGTGCTCAATCTTTCTGTAACATTCGATTCTCCATGCCAAATCCAATACAAATATTGATCATGGAATTTTTTTGGTATTAAATGTTCATAAACCTCATCTCTCTTCAACCATATTCTAAATTTACATTTAGGACATGGACATTTTATTCTCCCTTCAACGAATCGATTAGAAATTGAAAAATCTAAAAACTCATTCAAACCCTTAACATACAGAGGTGTGTTCCTCGGTAATGTGATCCAGCCTTTATCCATGTATATCACAATGTGCCTACACAATAATAAAAAAATTAAAACACATAGTTACTACTACATAGAGAAACATATTCATATATACGATAGTGTAACATTACAGAAACATAATATAATAAAGATGAGCCCCTGAGTTAGATATGAACCCTCTAGTGTTTGGGATAGGGGAAGTTTCTTTGGTGAAGATAAATAGTGTGCTGACAACATGGTAGCCACTTTACCTTGAAAACCAAATCATATTGATAATTTTGAATAACCCCAACCTAAGTTCTCTATAAAGTCTTCATATAAAACACTAATATCGAATAAATCTATTAGAAATATTGTTTAGGGAAAACCTTATGATGCTTGCAAAATGTGTGAGGAGGAGTAGAGGAAGTGATCCAATGGAGGTAGTTAATTATCAATAAATTAATTTTAAATACGGTTCACCTTGAATGGAGTGACTGTGGATGAACATTTATAATATAAAAAATTTATTGAAGAATAGTAGAATCTGGTATGACTAACACATTATCAATGAATGAAATATGGACTATCCCTTAGTGTTGAACCAATTAAAATTTTTGGGTTCCATTTTACATCTACATTCTTATGTTTGGTAAATGTGTGTTCCTTTAAATAGGTTTAATGTGTTTCTAGTAATTTGGTGATAAGATCTTTTAACCAAAAATAATTATTTGATGCCCTAATTAACCCCACCCCTCTCAAGGAATCCTATGGTATAGAAAAAAGTGTTTTTGAATAATCATCCTTCCCATAAACAATTAAATGAAACTCATAATAATGGGGGTTTCTTATTATAATTATTCTCCTTAAATATTATGTTTTCACTATTGATGGCACAATCAGACACTTCTATTCAATCCATGACAATTTCTATCACACCCTACTATTGAATTCCAATATATTCTGGTGAATTTATTTCTTTCACAATCTCACTAGAACATGTTTTTCTACTCAGAGAAGTATGATATTTCCTTTATTTAATATATTTCAATTCATTTTCCTTCCCTTTCCTTGGTTATCACACACTTCCCAAAAGATCTTATTCAATTACCATTTAGTGGAAGGATGTGATGATTACATTAGGGGTGATCAATGTTCTTTGATCACATATTTTTTTAAGTGTATATAGTGAGGTGATCATTGCATATGTTTGTTTGAATCAAACATTCTAAGTGAGGGTAATAAGTTGTGGTCGTAGAAAATTAGTCAGAGAACATGAGTGTTATAATTGAGTGAATTATGATTCATAATGTTAGGTCGGGGAATATCCAATGTGAGGGAATGGTTCTATCATCATATATTCAACTCTAATTTACATACACTAACACACTTGGTTCTCTATTTTAACCTACCACACAACCCCCCCCCCACACACACACACAAAAGCACATAGAATTATCCTTGTGATAAATAGTGATTCACACTACTAATTAAATTTCTCTCAGGTTTATATTTGTATATATTGACACATTAATGGTAGCTGCATAAAGAATTTTCCAATATTGTGGGTAGTCAATCCATATTAATTATTTTATTTTTATTTTATTTATTTTAAATGGTTCCATTGAATGACTATATCTAGTTCTAGTAACCCTTTTGGTTTTGATCTAATGGTTCATAAAACTATCTTGGAATGTTCTATACTACTAAGGATCATCGATAATTTTGGATATAGATCATATTACTATTAATTTAATATCCTTAATAACTATATAATTATTCTATAGATTCATTAAATATTCATAATATAGAGGATAATCATGTACAATTAATTAGAATACATAGAGATTTTTCCGTACTAAATTTTAACTATCAGAATAATCGACCATTGTTTCTAAATAATCAACTAGAATTTTAGTTAGAGCGTAGAACAATTCAACATCTTCCAATGGTTCATGGTTTTTATGGTGATGAACCCAATGATAATTTTATGAATTTTTGTATTATATGTATTACCTTTAATACTAGAGGTGTTTTATGAGCTCAAATCATGTGGAAGGAATCAACATTGTCTCTAGAGGGATCATAAAAGGAATATATATATATATATATATATATAACCTATAACTTGGAGGGGTCACAAACATGGATGATCTCTAAAGAGACATTCTTCATAACTTTATCCCCACTTCAAAGAAAACACGTCTAAAAAATAGGATTTATAGAATAAATAAATATATTAGAGAAACTATTTATGAGTACTAGAAAAGGTTAAAGAAGTTGATTGTTATTTTCCATAGCAACCCATTAAAGATCATTATTTATTGATTTTTTAGTAAGGCCTTGTGGATAGTGAATGGAACATGCTAGATACTTCTTAACATGTGTCAATCATCACTGTCACATCATCATATTAGCTAGAAAATAGGTAATCCCAACTCTCAACCTATGTCAATCATCTTATCATCATCACATCAGCATAACAAGAAAGTCAAACTATCAACCAGTGTTAACCTTCCCAACATCCACTAAATTTCCACATCATTACCTGACATGTGTTATAACCTCGATCCATCACAACCAAAAACATGACATAGCCTTAAAGCCATCACAACCTAGGTAAATGTGTGCATGTTATACCTTAATCCATTATAACCCAAAATATAAGTATGTATTGTAACCATGAGCCATCACAACCCATGAGTATAGTTTCAAACAACCACAAACAATCAAGCATATAGAAAAATAATCACTAAAGAATAAAAACTAACAAACACATATAAAAAATCACATGCAATAAGTAGAAAAACAAATAATCATAAATGAAAACATCTGTATACAATACAATAAATACAACATTACAATTTATTATGAGGAACAAAAAAATAAAGAAATAACTAATATCAAAACAACAAAAAAATTAGAAATCAAACCCTAGGGTTCGTATAGGTCGCTGGGGAAGCAGGGTCATCGGGGTTGCAGGGTCGCCGAGGTCGCAGGGGGTCGGGGTCGCCGAGGTCACGGGGTCGCCGGGGTCGCAGGGTCGCTGGGGTCATCGGGGTCACGGGGGGCCGGGGGAAGCGGGGGAAGAGGGGGGCCGGGCGAATCGGGAGCGCTGTGTGAGAAGGGTCGAGGTTGGGGGGAAGGTTCGGGGCTGTGAAAAAAAAGGTTTCACGACGGTTTATTATAAACCGCTGGGAAACCTTTTTAAAAAACGATTTAGCGGCAGTTCTAGGAACTACCGCTAAACGGAGATTTTTTTGTAGTGATTGATATCTATAAAACATCAATTTCATTAAACACTGAATATGTGTAGGGTCTATAACTATTTATTAGATATATTTAACTCCAAAATCATCAAAAAATTCTTACAAAAATGAGTTCAAATTATCTATTTGTTTACTAATAAACTCTGAATTGGATGTTTTGTAGAGAGAATATCCCATAAATATTATTTTCAAGGCATTAAAGACTATATCCATTTTGAATTCTTACCAAAACTCTAGGAATCACATCTATGTTAGGTTAAAATATTTCTATGATAAGATAAACCTTCGAATATTATGATTAGAATAGACAATGAATAACTCCCCCATATGATTGTTTTTTCACACCTTTTTGTTAAAAAATACCACTACTAGCTCCAAATTATAAGTTTAATAATTATAATAATTGGGTATAAGTTTTTTGTAGCTATAAAAAATCAATTCCTCCCACTATATCAAAAAAAACAAACCCTGATCTAGAGGCATCATAGAACAACAGATACTCAAAACCCACTACTGTATGTCTCAAGATGGGGGAACTCATCAACCTTTTATATAGATCATAAAAATTCCAATGAAACTTCTCTATCCACATGAAAGGATTTTGATTGTGGTTCAAGGATTTTATAGGCTCCATGATCTAAAAGAAATTGGTCTTGAATACCTGATTGTATTCTGCCAACCTAAGGAAGCTCCACACCTCGGTTTTGTTCTTGGGTGGCTCCCAAGATTGCACTACCTCAATATTTACTTTCTTCACTCCCACTCCCTCATATGAGATGAAAATTACTAGGAAGTAGACCTCTTGAATTATGAAATGAACCTTTAATAAATTCCTATAAAGATTGTGATCCTAGAGTTTTCCTAGGACCATACTCAAATTTATCAAATGATTCTCCTATAACACTGAGTACATGAGGGTGTAATTGATGAAGACCATTATGAAATAGTCCATGATATGTTAAAAATTGTTCATTAGTACCATGGAAAATTATAAGTAATTCTTAATTCCATAGGGCAACATCAAGTAATCATAATGACCATAGTGGCACCAGAATGATGTCTTTAATAGATCCTCTAGTCGAACTTGGGGATGGTGATAGCCATAACTGAGGTCAATCTTTATGAACCAGTTTACACTTTTAACGGGTCAAAAAAGTCTCTGATTCTCAAAATCGGATACTTATTATTAATATTTACCTGATTCAGGTGATGATAATGAACACATAACCTCAAGAACCTAACCACTTATTAGAAATAAACATTGGGGCTTCCCAGGGGGACACACTAGATCCAATGAATCCTTTACTATATAGATCATAAGACGACACCTTCAGCTCTCTAAAATCTACAAGGTACATCAAATATTCTTGAAAAGATATCAGGGTAGTCCCTTGGTGTAGGTTAATGAAGAAGTTGATCTATTGATAGTGATGTAATCCAGAAAAATCTTCAATGAAGATATCATCACACTTTGCCACAATTTTAGGAAACTAAAGGCTCATATGGTCCACTCCTCAAAGGTTCATAGTATCTATCTAATTAGAAAATGGACTTATACATTTGTATATGACCCTGAACATCTCTAACTGATATTATTTCTTTCCAACAAAGGAAATTTGTTTCCCATCCACCCAGACACATTGTATCCTCCACCTAAAATAGTGAATTTGTAAATGGACTTTAGAGAGCTAGTACATTCCTGGGATGAAATCATAAGGAATCATCATGGCTATGAGAATATTCCATGTGAAAATATCCCTTGTAAGATCCAAGTCACACTATCGACAAAAGTTTTTGATCATAGAATCTCCTTGGGTAGGATTATTTAATTGAAAAGTTAAATATAATGGCTCCATTGTATTCTAATGGTTTTAATCAAGGGATATATAAAGGAAATGGTGTTTTACCCTATTTATTTAAAAACTATAGAAATGGTATAAAAGATAAAGATCACACCTCAAACCATTTCTAGAGTCTTAGGATAATAACCATCCACCACATGAAGCTTTCCTCATTCTTGACCACCAGTAAGATGATCCTGGAATGAGACACTTGGATGTGGTGGTAGTATTAGTGGAACATAATGTCGGTCTCCACCCATAGCCCTCCTAGCCCCTCCATAATTTCAACCTCCTCATGGATATCTATACTTGTGTCACTACCCAATGGGATAGACAGTCCCCTGAAATATTCCCTTTCTCATAATAAGAGTGAAATTGTCTTTATATTGGCTGACTAGAACCTCTCTAACAACCCCAAGTCACTGATCCTTAGGTCAGTTTTAGAATATATTGGTTCCTTGAGTGTTGTGACCCTAAATCATGTCTTCATCTTCCTATAGTTGATGAATCCACCTCATGGTGGATAATAAACCCTTTTCCATATAAAAAACATCATCCAAGAATATTTCTACCATAAGGTATCATTCTATTACCCCAATATATGAAGGAATAAAAAGGGACAACAATCTATTTCTAACATCTTAATAAATCCCACACTTAATGGTCTAATCCTAGAAGTATCTATTATGAACTATATCAATTTAGTATTTTTAGTGGTTAGTAAACCTTGTTTTATACTCTATGATGTCCATGCTTCCATGTTGAATCTCCACAATCTTCATAATACACCCTACCTATAATGTTATTCGAATTTACTCCTCTCTAATGGGATTCTAAAAATATGTTCAAGAGATGGTCACATAATCATGCATATGGGTCACCCTATTCCACCATCATATGGATAATTCCTAGATAAGACTCTATTCCATAACTGATATTTGATCATGAGAGGTCCTAACCAAGAATAATAATAACACCATAGACTCTAACCAGTCATCTACTTCCGAGGGTTCGAGCTCACCCAAAATCTTTGGTGGTAATTTCACAAGAAAATTTTGAATGAAACTCAGACTATGTGTGTCATATATAGGTATTTTAAAGACCATTAACTTCTAAACCTTATTGGGAGAATCCACTTGAATCATTGGAGTTGGGTTGACATAGTGGTCTATGGGTGGAGGAAACACTCTCTATTCACCCGAAGGTGTCATCTCATGATTAGATCCCAACACTAAGGCCTCATCACTAGTTGGACAATCATTATGAACCTATTGTGGTATTCATGTTGGATGTTATTATAGATGCATTATATAATATTAAAGATAAACCATGATAAATAATAATATCTTGGGAGTAGACTCAATAAATACATGGAAACAACAACCCATTTCTATATGATTCATGTCCTATTATTTCTTTGAAACTAGTGTCACCATGTGTTGTGTAAAAAATAGGTTATCAGAGTCCAAGTGGATGAATATATTGACCACCAAACCATGAAAAGGTTATCTGGCCTCATAGATGAACTCAAGACACATCAACTCTGATTCCCTAGAACCAAAATAACCCTCAATGCTAAAATATCTCAAAACTATGGTCGTAAGAAAACCTCCTTTGATACCACTATATCATGACTCGACCCAATGGGACCCATAATGCATATAATAATCTGAGAGTGACACCCCATGATTAAATCCAAAGGGCTAGTGGGTGGGGACTAGAACTGAGTAGAAATATCACACACATGGGAGGCCATAACCTAATATACTTGTACACATGCATACATATCCATAAACCATTATAATGAAGGAAGGTGAATAACTAATAATTTAAATGCTGGGATAACATCTAATCCCAAATCAATTTATGAAAATGAAATAAGGAAATGAAAAAGGTTCCAAATTTAAATCCAATAACCAATGTCCAACCAACTACAAGGGTGTTGGTCTCCTAAAGAAAACCCACTCAACAACTATCTACGCTATGAACAACTATTATTTTCCACCTATTATTGGTCCACCCAGGACATTTTTAGAGGTCTTATCATCTATATAAGACATTAAATATGCTGAAAAATACCATTAAGGGGTGATTATATACAAACCTAGTATTATTCTATGAAATCAAAACATTAAAAACATCAAAGAGAGTTAGTTAGACCATATCAAAAAAATTGAGGATGTAATAGGAAATATCCTAAAGAAGATAACATGGATATTATCATGAGAGGAACTCAAACCTCAAAGTATGGTATGCCTCGTCCATCCAAACATATACTATAATCATAGCTCTCTCTTTAATAATCTCAAGTATTCTTTATGCCCCCCAATGATAATATTGGTGGATCCCTACCATGTAAAAGTGGTTTAAATACTAGAATATAACGGGGGATCCTTCTCCTATATGATCTCTATAGACTAGAAAATTTCTACCCCAAAGATAGAGGATCCCTATCAAGATAATGTGGATGAAATAACTAAATCTATATTAATCCCATAAGTAGAGGATCACTTTCACACTCAAACTCACATGGGTAATATTATGCTCTTTCAGAGGATCCTTGTACCCTCAGGTGAGATACCTAACTCAATCTGAGGATTTGGAGGGGAAAATATATGTGTAGATGACATTTTATACGTTTTTTCTATGTGAAAAACATGTCCAATAGGTACATGATGTGTCACACTATGTCATGTTCTTCCCATGTTCTTCAGTTTCAAAAGACATGTTCTTCAGTATATACATGTCATATTTGTTTCATACATAATTTTTAGAGATCTATCCATGTACTCAGGAATGTGTCTCATCCCATATCTATTTACTATGCCCGTGTGAGTGTATTATTCCCATGTTTTCAGACATGTACTCTGGATTGTACACACTGAGCTACTGGCATAGAGATTAACACAATATATGGAGATTCCACACAATGTGTTATATTAAAATTCTACAATAACCATAAAATTATATAACAGGGACCACATGATGTGTGTTATTCTAAACTATACATAATGTAGTTGGGTTTTAACATCTAGGTTTAAGACGTCTCCAACAATAACGCCACACCAAATATATCTACCAATATTATTAACAAAGACTCCATATTTTATCCATAAAATATATGAAAACATCTCCATTTAATAATCTTTAGTAGTAGATGGTCACAAATCTAGATTCCAATGAACCACATAAAGATCCATCATGCCTCTATATCCACCCATAGGTCCCAAAACATCAAGTATGTCTTCCAAGATCCATTTCCAAAGCTCATCTTCTTCACAAATCAGTAATTAAAAAAATCATAAACCATCATAAATCAATGTTTAATCATTTATCAAACCAGTTAATCATCAAACTACTTCTCTACCATATTACTATGAATAATACGAGACAAATGAGGGGATGGAGGAAAAAAAATGATGTACTAGTGATCTAAAAAATGAACACAACCCTCATTCTTATTTTTTGGAAACTCAATTAAATGATAATTTTATGTAATGAATAAACAAGGCTATTAAGAATATTAATCATTCCGAGTATTAAAATATCAAATGATGAATTAATTTTGGAAGAATTAATTCATCTTAGATGTGTTAATTAAGAATATATTATAAACCAAAAATAAATAAAAATATCTACCTTAGGTTTGTATTGATCCTTTTCATAGAACAAATCCACATTGACATTATTGTTGGGATCCTCTACATTCATCATTTCTCTCAATAATCCCAATTAGATCTTGGTGCTTCTCATTGTAAAAACTCTCCCAATGATGACACACTCAATCATCTTATTCTCCTTGAGTTATGTGGCCAACCTAGGATATTTTCAACAATGAGGATTATATAGGAATGTCATTATTTTTAACAATTTATTATATAATTCATAAATTAGTTTATTCAATCCATTTATTTTATCTAATGTTCCATTAAAGTCTACACTGTAGTAAAACACCCAAAGATGACAAAACCTATACCCCCATGTTATATATTCAAAATTGGTCTTAGTTATCCTATATGAGACAATATTCAGGATATATTCCATTATTTCATAAAAAATATGTGTGCATGATATATTATATTTATTATTTTTAATATATCAGTACTAAGGCTCTATGGGGATCATAATTATTTCTTAACTCCATGTTTAACTCCAAAAATATTCTTCAAAATATTCCATAGTGTCACATTGAAAAAAAAGGAACCTTTACACTTTAGAACTGTATGTTAAGTATCAAATTAGCTCTCAAAACACATAGTGTGGAAGAATCTAAAAACAATTGCAACCATGAGGTTAGGAACACATGGAAAAATAACACGATCATTATAAATTCACCACAATTATATGTCCTCCCAAATATACCAGTGTAGATCATTCTTAGTCTCGAGGATTGTATTGTATTAAAATTATTTGTAACCTTAGATAACACAAAAGAATTCACAATATCTATACACCAAGTGGAAAGGTACAAAACATCCTAAAGGTACTAATTAAGTAATAAATCTATAATGGGGTGGGATGAGTCAACACAACAGTCTAATGGTGGGTAAATAATACATATATGGTAAACTACCACATTTTCACTTCTATATTGTATGAAATCTTTAAGTCAAACTTCAGGAAGAGTATCAATCATCATATGATATAGGGCTAAGCCTTAGGATTCTTAAAGAAACATTTAAGGGAAGCATGATTATAAAACATAATGAATTTTGACCAAAGAAGATATGAATGAATTATTTTCAAGGAAAACAGAATGGAAAGAATATATTTTCAGTGGTGATGTAGTTTTCATGGTTAGGTTCAAGTGTAAGTGAGTTATACAAAATAACATGAGGGTCCCTATCAATCATTTGAGATATAATTTCTCCAACTAAACAGTTAGAGGAATCACACATAAGATCAAAGGGTATATCCCACATTTATTTTTTTGATGATGGGGGAGGATATTTGAGACAAGTTTTTATGAATTAAACGAATCATCAAAATTATTATCAAACACAGGCTCGACAAAATATTTCAACAATTGTGATAATGGAAGTGCAATCTAACTGAAGTATTTAATGAATCAGGGATACAAAGAAACATTAACCATGAAATATCAAACCTAAAAACACATTTTGGATAGAGTATGGTGGAAATGATTTCAATTTTTGATTAATCTAATTGAATTACTGCACTCAAAATGAAATGATGAAGAACTCTCCCCCGTTATAAGTTAAATAAAATTTTATTTAATAAAAAAAGAGATTAAATAACCTATGTGTGATAAAAACTCATCCAAGGAACATCCATAAATTCCGAAATTATCCATAAAAACATCTATACAATAATTAGGGTACATGGAAAACGTACTCAAGATTCAATGATAAAAAGTTTCATGAGCATTACATAGATAAATTTACATCCTCTTATATGAAAATTTTCTAAATGTATAGGTACATATTGTCTTTTCTTAATCCTCAAGGTATATATGGATTTAAAAATAACCTAAATAAAAATCAAGGAAATAATAATGGTACTTACAAACCAATTTTTATCGAATTTGGTCAATGAAATATATAAGAAAGTGTTCCATTCATAGGTCTTGATTTATATTAGGGTAGTATATACACACTCTCTAACTATTTTTCAAGTGTTTTGGAACTAATTCATTAATTTCATTTGAAAATAATAATATTATTTGTTCCCTAGGGATAATTTTCACTAGGATAATCCATTTACTATTATATATGAGATAAATAATCTTAGTAATCACTAATTTTCTAAGAACCAATTTTTCAAGTTGAAGGAGGGTTGGATTCAACCAGTGTTGGGATTACCTTATGGTATTATCCTCATCCTCTAAAATCTTGTGATACATGAAGATATATGGTCCAATCCAGGTAATATTAACTAATTTCCAACCTATATCCTTTTTTACAATCTCTCAAAATGTTTAAGAGTTTTTATTCCAAATATATAGTGAGGATATTATAAATAATAATGGTAAATTAGTTAATTCCTTCCAGATATAAATAGCTTTATTTTTGGGAGACATTTTTAATTCCAACAAAAAATATTTTTCGATCAATAGAAGGGATTGGGGGTGGGGTGAGGTAAATTAAACTGAAAATCTACTCATATTTATTGTACATTGAATGATAATAAATGTAAATAATATTTTCTAAATCATTGAAAATCATGTATAGTTTTGAATGAACACACTCATTAATAAAAATAAAAATAAATCTTTTCAAAACCCACACAACACAAAAAATATGTGTTGAAACCCAAATCGTTAAAGAGTAAATAAAATGAAGATGAATCAGAATGTTGGTTAAGGAATAAATTTTTAGTGTGTTTCATTGGGGATAACATTCATTGAATAGATAGAAAGAGTGGATAGATCATCAATTTGGTATTTCAATGAAAAATGATATTAAAAGTCACCTTATGTCATTTAAATTAAATAAAAAAATAGTTCATTTTGAATGTTTATGTTTTTTCACCATTTTAATAAAAATTATTTCCTTTTATGATAGGAGAGTATACTTGGTTATAGGTATCTCACATATCATAATGTAGAATTCTTCAGGGATGATGAGATCCTTTACTCACACAAGAACATCCTCAATCACTTTATTTGGGTGTTGTTTGATCCATTTGGAAAATTTCATCATGATTCCCATTAATTGAATATATTGAACCATAAAAAAAGTTTTCATGGAACGAGGTATCATGTCAATTAAATAACCTAAGTATTTCATTTAATAAAAAAAGAAAGTCTCCCCTATTGTGCAAGCAATGATAATTTTTTTTCAAATCCATGTATTTGGTTGGAAACACCTATTGTATCAAGGTTGATACATTATTCCCAATTATAACACCCTTATTCCCCTTAATTTGCCTAATACGGGTGAAATTTGATTTTATAAATATGACATACTGAGGAATGTGTTTAACTACACCCCATAGAATGTTTTAAATATATACCATTTTAAATGAATCCTTGAACTCTTCATAAATTTCATTATCAAATTTTTTCTTGTATGGAGAATGTATTTGAGGAAAATTTAGATGAATGGATATATCTAGAGAATCATCAATGATAATTTTTTTAAAATTTTGTTTTGTTTATCTTCAATTGAGACTTTTAAGGATTTAGAAGTATATTTTTCTAGAGAAGGAAATACACATTGTGTAGAATAATTGGAGGGAGATACTTCTTTACCAATATAAAGTTTAATGGTTAATAAATTTACTTTATCTTTAGCATTGAAAACATGTTGGGATGGTAGTTTTTTTTAAAAAAAATACATTTTTATATCACTGCTGGTGTTTTTCAACAATCCCACTTAAGTATGAAGATCTTGGTTTATTGATGGAGTTATATAATGGAACTGGATGTTATTTATATACAACTTTTTCTATTAGTTTTTATAGGCTAGGATCATGTTTTGGATGATATTATTAGAATATAATTTTTTATGGTTAATGGTTTTTTGGTGGTGGTAGAGTATTAATAACCAACCCTCAGGGGTTCCATAACTATTGAGATTTTTTTGAATATCCCCATTTCCTATAGTATTGGTTATATATGCATAATGAGTTGGATGGATAATATGGATATTACCTAATAGGATATTTGTATAGGAGGCCTAGAAATATTTACTAAAAACTATTAGAAGGGTACCTCAATTGAGTTCATCAGTCAGAATAGTGGGAAACCATAGAACGTATACTATGATTTAAAAGAGAAGGAGATTGTTATTTCTTGTGGGAAAGGGTAATTTAGTTGTATAGGGAACATACCACTACAAACCTTTTTCTCATGGTATTCTAAATATCATAAATTTTCTCCTCATGGGCTTCTATAATGGGTATGATGGACCACAAAAAAATTGATGAGTGTTATATTCCATGTTTTTTATCTTTTTTCATTTATATATTTTAATATTTTCCACTATGAAACCACCTATAACCACATTAATCATATTATGATTAATAAGAATAAATCCTTTATAAAAATATTATATTAAAATTGGTTCAATTAATTAGTGGTGTAAAAAACTTATAAAAAGTATTTTAAAACATTTATAATATTTATTTAATGTTTCATTATTATATTTTCATATACTGCATATTTATTTTAATAGTATTTATGTTTAGGAGCCTCATAATTTTTTTGAAGAAAAAGACATTTCATATCTTACCAGCCTCTAATTGGGGTGTTCACATACTATAACTAGTAATTTTTCATGTGTTCTAAAAAATGTAAACATTCTTAATTTAATAAGTTCCTGAACCACCCCCATAGTTTTTAACGGTAAACATATAGAATTTAATTACTTTAAGTGTTTATGTGGGTCATCTCACTACTAGAAAAGGGGGCAGTGGAGCCCCCCAGACTCGGGCGACCGCAATTGGCGGTCGCTATAGCTTACCATTAGCGACCACCAATGGCGGTCGCTAACCTGCATAAAAAAATTCGGGGGGTTTCTGCGCCCCCCCCCCCTTGCGCCCTCGATCTCCCTCCGCCCTAACCCCCTCCCTCCCTCGCCGCTCTCCCCCTCCGCCCTCCCCTCCCCCGCCGCCCGGCCTCCCCCGCCGCCCGGCCTCCCCCGCCGCCTGCCATCCTGCCTCCGGCCACCGCCCTCCGCCCTCGGGCCTCCGGCCGCCGCCCTTCGGCCTCTCGGCCCTCCCCCCCCCCCCCACCCCGGATGGCACCCGCACCCCGGACAGCCCCCGGCGCGCACTCCGGACCGCCCCCCGCACCCCGGACGCCTCCCAGCACCCCGAACAGCCCCCCCCCCCCCCCCCCCCCCCCCGCGCACTCCGGACCGCCCCCCGCACCCCGGACGCCTCCCCGCACCCCGGACAGCCCCCCCTGCACTCGGACACCCCCCTCCGAACCCGGACAGCCCCCCCCCCCCCCCCCGCCGCACCCCGGACAGCCCCCCCTCCCCCCCTGCACTCGGACACCCCCCCTCCGAACCCGGACAGCCCCCCCCCCCCCCTCCGCACCCCGGACAGGCCCCCCGCACCCCGGAAACCCCACCCCGCACCCCCGACAGCCCCCCTGCACCCCAGACAGCCCCCCCTCCCCCGCACCCCGGACACCCCCGCACCCCGAACACCCCTGCCCGCACCCCTGACAGGCCCCCGACACCCCGGACACCCCTCCCCGCACCTCGGACAGCCCCCCCCCCCCCCGACCCCGGACACCCCCCCCCCTCGCTGTCCGTCCCCCGTCCCCTCACCTCCCCCTCTCCTCCAGCTCCCCGCCGCCGCCGCCACCCATCCCCTCCCTTGCCGCACCGCCTTCGGCTCCGGCTCCCCTTCACTGCCTCCTCTCCCTCGCAGCACCGCCTTCGGCTCCCCTCCCTTTCAGGTTTGTAGCTCAATCAGGTAACATGAGCTTTCAGTTACATTATTATTTTATCAATGGTTCATAAACAAATGGTTAATATTTATTTTGAATATAGTTGATTTGAAAAATGTAAATGTAATAAGTATTGTGTAAATGTTTGTTATACAGATATTATTATGGATAAGAGTTGGATTGATCTTCCAAATCGAACGTCTAGAGAATATTTCAATGGCATTATGCAGTTTATTGACTTCACGAGAGGATTTGAAAGTGACTATATTAGTTGTCCATGTAGAAAATGTGCTAACAGATATCAATTCACACGAGATACTGTGAGGGAGCACCTTTTCTTTAATGGATTTCTGAAAAATTATAAGAGTTGGACTCGTCATGGAGAAGAATATGTTCGTTGTCAAAATACAGATGCAGCTCAGATGGATGTTGATGCAAGGATGACAGATCCAATGCATGAAATGCTTACTGAAATGGTACGTGGGTTTGATCCTGAAGGCATTGACATCCAGAATCTTGAGACCGGTGAGATAAATCTTCGCTCTGGTGCAGATCGTGATTCTAGGAGGTTTTATGAAGTACTTGATGATGCGAAAACGGAATTATATCCTGGATGTACTTCTTACAATAAACTGTCATTTATCGTGGAGTTGTTGCATTTGAAGACTTTGAATAATTGGTCAGACACATCATTCGACATGCTTTTGGTTTTATTGAAAAAAGTTCTTCCTGTCGACGCTAAGATTCCTGAGTCGTATTACTATGCTCGTAAGTTGACAGAGAACTTAGGTTTTACATATGAGACTATAGATGCATGTGCAAACAACTGTATGTTGTTTAGAAATGAAACTGCTCATTTGGATATCTGTACGGTTTGTGGCGCTTCCAGGTGGAAAGAGAATAGGGGAAATAAGACTCATCAAAGTCAGATTGCGGTACAGGGGAAACCGATTGCCGTAAAGAAAATGCGTTACTTTCCCCTTAAACCGAGGTTGAAAAGATTTTTTATGTCATCTAAAGTTTCTAATTTATTGAGATGGCATGCAGAAAGAGTTCATGAAAGTGACATGTTAACCCACCCGGCAGACTCTCATGCACGGAAGGATTTTGATAAGAGACATCCCGACTTTGCTAAATATGTTCGTAATGTCCGATTGGGATTGGCAGCAGATGGTTTCAATCCATTCAAGTCTATGGTTGGTGCAACTCATAGCACATGGCCCGTGGTGTTAGTTCCATATAATCTTCCTCCGTGGCTTTGTATGAAGCAACAATTTATATTACTTTCCACTCTTATTGATGGACCTAAAAGTCCGGGGGATAAGATTGATGTTTACCTTCAGCCATTGATTGATGAGTTGAATGAATTTTGGGGCGATGGTGTGATGACTTATGACTACGAAATGAATGAAATGTTCAAACTGCATGCTGCTTTATTGTGGACAATCAATGACTTCCCAGCTTATGCAAATTTATCAGGCTGGAGTACGAAAGGGGAATTTGCTTGCCCTTGTTGCAATAAAAGTAAAAAATCTGTATGGCTTAAACATTCCAAAAAATGGGCATACATGGGTCACAAGCATTTTCTCCCTCCCCAGCACAGGTTC
Source organism: Viscum album (assembly GCA_963277665.1). NCBI lineage: Eukaryota > Viridiplantae > Streptophyta > Magnoliopsida > Santalales > Viscaceae > Viscum > Viscum album. The sequence continues at coordinate 1,776,236,691 of OY728152.1, forward strand.
AGAAAGGACAGAGTGGCATTTGATGGTTCTAGAGAGTTCAGCCCAGCACCAAAGATCATGACAGGAGTCAAAATGTTATCGCAGATTGAGGAAGAAAACATTTGCACGGTATATGAAATTCAGGATTTGGTGGCTCCTCCAGTACGTAATATTCGTGCTGCGGGTAGGCAGCGCAGTCACAATTGGAAAAAGAAAAGTATTTTTTATAGTCTTCCGTATTGGAAAACTAACATGTTGAGGCATAATTTGGATGTCATGCACATTGAAAAAAATGTTTGTGATAACATATTGTGGACCATTTTAGGTGTCAGTGGAAAGTCAAAGGACCATGTTAATGCACGCCGTGATTTGGAAGAAATGGGTTTAAGGAAACAGTTGCATTTACAGTTAGCTGAGGGAAACAAGGCATATATGCCTGCTGCACAGTATTCGATGACTACAGAGGAGAAAGAGACATTTCTTTCCATTTTGAAGATGGTCAAGGTGCCTGATGGTTACTCTTCTAATATTTCAAAGTGTGTGAATCTGACGAGCAAGACATTGCAAGGGTTGAAAAGTCATGATAATCACATATTACTTCAGCAGTTGATTCCAATCGCAATTTGTGATTGTTTATCCCCCAATGTTGTCCATCCCTTGATTGAGATGAGTAATTTTTTTAGACAGCTTTGTTTAAGAAATCAACGAATGAGTGATTTAAAAAGTTTGCAGGACCGAATTGTACTTACGCTTTGTCACTTTGAGAAACTTTTCCCCCCCTCATTTTTCGATGTTATGGTCCACTTAACAGTGCACCTAACTAATGAAGTAATGGCTGCCGGTCCAGTGCAATTCAGGTGGATGTATCCTATTGAACGGTATTTGAGTACATTGAAAAGATTTGTACGCAACAGAGCTCGTTCAGAGGCATCAATAGCCAATGGTTATTTGATGGATGAGTGTACTACCTTTTGTGCAGAATATCTTATGGATGTTGAAACAAAATTAGATAAGCCCTCTCGGATTCATGATGGTCCAGTTGGAGAAGGAACCACATTTGATATGGACAACATCGAGTGGATACAAGCACATCGATATATCTTGTTCAATACTCCATCAGTTGCACCATTAATGCAGTAAGTATCTTATCAATGTGCTTGTATAACTTTTACATGTTTTCTTTGCATAAGTTGATCTTTTAAAGATCGCGTAATCATTTGCAGGAAACACATTAATGAGATAAAAGAAGAGATGCATCGTGCGACTGAGTTGAAAATTCAACAATCTCATTATGCGGCATTTCATGATTGGTTCAAGGATTATGTATGTATAAATTGATTTTCATTATGAGTGAAGTATTAAACTAATTCTTTCTGCATATATCAGTATTGATTTTTATAAATTATGTAGGTTCGTAAGCTGAGGGAGTTAGGGGACCCCACGCTACCTGAAGTATTTATCCAACTGGCTGAGGGTCCATCTATAACGGCTCGTCGTTATAAAGCTATTGATGCTAATGGTTTTCGATTTCGCATTAAAGATGTTGACGAAAAACGAGAAACACAAAACAGTGTAATCGGTTGTCCCTTTGTCGATTCTGGTTATTACTATGGTCAATTGATAGACATCATTGAAGTTGTATACACACACGGTTTGAAGTACATATTGTTAAAGTGTAATTGGGTTGATCCAGTGCGTGGATGTAAAGTCGATCAATATCAGTTTTCATTGGTGAATTTTAACTATATGTTATACAGAAATAATGAACGAGTTGAGAATGAACCTTTCATCTTGACATCACAAGCGGAACAAGTATTCTTCGTTACTTTGCCTTCGGATCCAAGTTGGCAAGTTGTTGTCAAAATGTCTCGGCGAGGAGTGTTTTTATTTGAAGAAGATGAACCCGAGACTGTTCCGTTTGTTTACCAACAACTTGATCAACATACCGTAGTTCAACGTGAAGAAGATATTTATTGGGTCAGAGCGGCTGTTGAAGGAGAAACGGTCGATTTGCATGCTTAATGAAAGGTATAATTGTTTTCCCGCTATTCAGTAGAATGTCCTAGGATATCATAAATTATCTAATCATTTTATAAATCCTTATAAGTTTTAATCCTCACTTTTGTAAGTTAATTCAGTCATAAATATTTAGGTTGATTAACTTTCTGATTTTTTAAAATTCATTCACAACTAATTATTCAATCCATTTTTTGTTTGATTAACAGTTGTACAAGTTTGATTTATTAAGAACAATCCAATTTATCTTTTAAACACTTTGGACTCATTACTGATATTTTGTATGACTGCAGACATGTCAGGGGAAGAGGCAGAAAATCCACATCATCCATCTGAGGCATCTACGTCTCAGGGTCGAGGTATGTTTGAATGTCATTGTCTATATTTTTTATGTAATTGACATATATATATATATATATATATATATATAACATTTGTCAATTTATATATAAAATTGTTTTCAACAGGATCAGACTTGGCTGCTTCTTCCTCTCGCAGGAGAGGCCCTGGTCGTGGCATATTAGCATGGAATTCCGACACGACGATAGATGTTTCATTTGATGAGGTATTTCATCCCGTGGGACCGAATACCCCGGCATTTATTCGTCAGCTGGGTCATATCATACGTGACCCACATCGATTTCCATTGACCACGCGTGATTGGGCTTCTATCCCTCAGGACACATTAGATCGTCTATGGAGGGAGGTTCAGGTAAGAAAATAATTTTACTTTATTTTCTATTTATAAATAATACTAATATGTTTGATTATTTTCATTATAGAAAAATTTGAAAGTATGCCCTGAAGAGTTTCGGCCCGTGTGTATGAGCAAATGCCGTAAGCTGTGGAAAGATTATAAAGGCAAAGTGAAGAGGGACCACTGGGTACCAAATGTGGGTGCCCTTGACATTTTGGAAAAAGTCCCGAGAGGTGTCCTCCCGGCTCAGTGGCGTGACTTGGTTGCATATTGGTCTACTGAGGGTGTTGCGGTTTGTATATTAATTATTTTGCTGTATATATATTTTCAAGAATATGTGATTTGTTTGAAATTTGAATGAATTGAATGTAGGAGGTGTCAACACGCCATTCGGAGAATCGACCGTTGCAGGGACCAGCTCACAGGGTCGGGACTCGTCACGTGTCTCAGATCCGACATGAGGTATATATTATTCATTTTTTAATTTATTAATTAATATGGTTTTGTGTTTATATTCTTTTAATATACAGTTGCGAGGGCAAGGTGCAGCAACTTATAAAATGTCGGTGTGGATAAGGACTCATGATCGCAATGATCCAGAGGTTGCAGCATTGATAGTAAGTGTCTGTACTTACCAATAATTACATAAATCTTTATATTAAAATATATATATTTATATATATTTAAATATTTCACAGGATCAATTTGAAGCTGAGTTAGAACATCTGCCAGAGGACCAGCGACAGCTTCCCATGCGACGGGATGAGATCTTTCATCGCATTATTGGTCGGGACGGGCATGGCTATAGTTTGACCTATGGAGCAGGGATTCCTCGTTCTGTAGTGTCACGCGCTGCGGTTGTCGGTCCTGCTGTTGCTCATATGACACAGCAGATGTCAGATTTTGAGGCACGGCTGCGCGCTTCTGAGGAGACAAATGCGCAATTGGCAGCTGAGGTTAGAGCACTGCGGGAATATGTGCGTCGAGCTGATGGTACAGGGGATCATACGACGCAGGTATATACTGTATTTATTTATTTAATTGAAATTATTTTTGTAATTAAAATATTTATAATGTTTATTTGTTGTAGGCACCTGGCCCACCAGAAGGAGGTAGCAGTGATGGAAACGCGTGACGCACCATATATTCACGAGATATGTTTTTTGTTTTTACTGGTAGGGTTGACATTGATGTACTGTATTTATTCATTTAAGTAATGCATTATTACCATCCATGGTGGTCTTTTAAATATTTTATACACATATTGAGTTTTTGATCAGATAATCTTGAATGATTCTACATTTGAAAAAGTCGAACTAATTCCAACAGATCAATAAATCTGATATTATAGATTATGTATTATCCAATATATTTTTTATAAATTTCTGTATGGTATCGATAAAAGAAATATGTATTAATTAGATGTTATCACTTTTATTTTTCACTTTTTTAATCAATGGGATGGCCTTTGCACCCCCGGAGAGCCCCCCGCACCCCCGTACATCCCCCCGCACCCACGTACATCCCCCCCCGCACCCCCGTACAGCCCCTCGCACCCCCGTACAGCCCCCCCCCCCCCCCCCCGCACCCCCGTACAGCCCCCCCGCACCCCCGTACAGCCCCCCGCACCCCCGTACAACCCCCCGCACCCCCGTACTGCCCCCCGCCAACCCCGTACAGCCCCCCCCCCCCCTGCACCCCCGTACAGCCCCCCGCACTCCCGTACTGCCCCCCGCCACCCTCGTACAGCCCCCCGCACCCCCGTACATCCCCCCCCCCCCCGCACCCCCGTACAGCCCCCCGCACCCCCGTACAGCCCCCCCCCCCCACCCCCCCCCCCCCCCCCCCCCCCGCACCCCCGTACAACCCCCCCGCACCCCCGTACAGCCCCCCACACCCCCGTACTGCCCCCCGCCACCCCCGTACAGCCCCCCGCACCCCCGTACAGCCCCCCGCAAGCCCGTACAGCCCCCCCCCCCCACCCCCCCCCCACCCCCGTACAGCCCCCCGCACCCCCGTACAGCCCCCCCGCACCCCCGTACACCCCCCGCACCCCCGTACTGCCCCCCGCCACCCCCGTACAGCCCCCCGCCACCCCCGTACAGCCCCCCGCCACCCCCGTACAGCCACCCGACACCCCCGTACAGCCCCCCGCACCCCCGTACAACCCCCCGATTGTGTCCGTTTCAGCAGCGCGGCACGCGTTGAAATGGCGCGTTGGGGGGTCAAAACCACCCGAACGACCTCCGAATGCCACGAAACCGTACGACAACATCTGGGGCGTGAATTGTGAAATGGTCGGCCAGACGGCACCTCATTCGGAGGTGCCGTGTGACCGCGGCGGCCGGAAACGCGTTTCCGGCGCCATTAAACACCAAAACGGCATGCGGCGGTCCAATTCGGAGCAAACGTGCTCCGAACGACCTAAAACCGCACGGGAACGATAGAAATATTATTACTGAGATGCAGGAGGAGGCCGCACGTCCATCGGGCGTGCGGTGCGCGCGGCACGTCCGATTGTGTCGTTTTCAGCAGCGCGGCGCGCGCTGAAATGGCGCGTTGGGGGGTCAAAACCACCCGAACGACGTCCGAATGCCATGAAACCGTATGACAACATCCGGGGCGTGAATTGTGAAATGGTCGGCTAGACGGCACCTCATTCGGAGGTGCCGTGTGACCGCGGCGGCCGGAAACGCGTTTCCGGCGCCATAAAACACCAAAACGGCGTGCGGCGGTCCCATTCGGAGCAAACGTGCTCCGAACGACCTGAAACCGCACGGGAACGATAGAAATATTATTCCTGAGATGTAGGAGGAGGCCGCACGTCCATCGGACGTGCGGTGCGCGCGGCACGTCCGATTGTGTCGTTTTCAGCAGCGCGGCGCGCGCTGAAATGACGCGTTGGGGGGTCAAAACCACCCGAACGACCTCCGAATGCCACGAAACCGTACGACAACATCTGGGGCGTGAATTGTGAAATGGTCGGCCAGACGGCACATCATTCGGAGGTGTCGTGTGACCGCGGCGGCCGGAAACGCGTTTCCGGCGCCATTAAACACCAAAACGGCGTGCGGCGGTCCAATTCGGAGCAAACGTGCTCCGAACGACCTGAAACTGCATGGGAACGATAGAAATATTATTCCTGAGATGCAGGAGGAGGCCGCACGTCCATCGGACGTGCGGTGCGCGCGGCACGTCCGATTGTGTCGTTTTCAGCAGCGCGGCGCGCGCTGAAATGGCGCGTTGGGGGGGTCAAAACCACCCAAACGACCTCCGAATGCCACGAAACCCTACGACAACATCTGGGGCATGAATTGTGAAATGGTCGGCCAGACGGAACATCATTCGGAGGTGCCGTGTGACCGCGGAGGCCGGAAACGCGTTTACGGCGCCATTAAACACCAAAACGGCGTGCGGCGGTCCAATTCGGAGCAAACGTGCTCCGAACGACTTGAAACCGCACGGGAACGATAGAAATATTATTCCTGAGATGCAGGAGGAGGCCGCACGTCCATCGGACGTGCGGTGCGCGCGGCACGTCCGATTGTGTCATTTTCAGCAGCGCGGCGCGCGCTGAAATGGCGCGTTGGGGGGTCAAAACCACCCGAACGACCTCCAAATGCCACGAAACCGTACGACAACATCCGGGGCGTGAATTGTGAAATGGTCGGCCAGACGGCACCTCATTCGGAGGTGCCGTGTGACCGCGGCGGCCGGAAACGCGTTTCCGGCGCCATTAAACACCAAAACGGCGTGCGGCGGTCCAATTCGGAGCAAATGTGCTCCGAACGACCTGAAACCGCACGGGAACGATAGAAATATTATTCCTGAGATACAGGAGGAGGCCGCACGTCCATCTGACGTGCGGTGCGCGCGGCACGTCCGATTGTGTCGTTTTCAGCAGCGCGGCGCGCGCTGAAATGGCGCGTTGGGGGGTCAAAACCACCCGAACGACGTCCGAATGCCACGAAACCGTACGACAACATCCGGGGCGTGAATTGTGAAATGTTCAGTTAGACGGAACCTCATTCGGAGGTACCGTGTGACCGCGGCGGCCGGAAACGCGTTTCCGGCGCCATAAAACACCAAAACGGCGTGCGACGGTCCCATTCAAAGCAAACGTGCTCCGAATGACCTGAAACCGCACGGGAACGATAGAAATATTATTCCTGAGATGCAGGAGAAAACCGCACATCCATCGGACGTGCGGTGCGCGCGGCACGTCCGATTGTGTCGTTTTCAGCAGCTCGGCGCGCGCTGAAATGGCGCGTTGGGGGGTCAAAACCACCCGAACGACGTCCGAATGCCACGAAACTGTACGACAACATCCGGGGCGTAAATTGTGAAATGGTCGGCCAGACGGAACATCATTCGGAGGTGCCGTGTGACCGCGGCGGCCGAAAACGCGTTTCCGGCGCCATTAAACACCAAAACGGCGTGTGACGGTCCAATTCGGAGCAAACGTGCTCCAAACGACCTGAAACCGCACGGGAACGATAGAAATATTATTCCTGAGATGCAGGAGGAGGCCGCACGTCCATCGGACGTGCGGTGCGCGTGGCACGTCCGATTGTGTCGTTTTCAGCAGCGCGGCGCGCGCTGAAATGGCGCGTTGGGGGGTCAAAACCACCCGAACGACCTCCGAATGCCACGAAACCGTACGAAAACATCCGGGGCGTGAATTGTGAAATGGTCGGCTAGACGGCACCTCATTCGTAGTTGCCGTGTGACCGCGGCGGCCGGAAACGCGTTTCCGGCGCCATTAAACACCAAAACGGCGTGCGGCGGTCCAATTCGGAGCTAACGTGCTCCGAACGACCTGAAACCGCACGGGAACGATAGAAATATTATTCCTGAGATGTAGGATGAGGCCGCACGTCCATCGGACGTGCGGTGTGCGCGGCACGTCCGATTGTGTCGTTTTCAGCAGCGCGGCGCGCGCTGAAATGGCGTGTTGGGGGGTCAAAACCACCCGAACGACGTCTGAATGCCACGAAACCGTACGACAACATCCGGGGTGTGAATTGTGAAATGGTCGGCCAGACGGCACCTCATTCGGAGGTGCCGTGTGACCGCGGCGGCCGGAAACGCGTTTCCGGCGCCATAAAACACCAAAACGGCGTGCGGCGGTCCCATTCGGAGCAAACGTGCTCCGAACGACCTGAAACCACACGGGAACGATAGAAATATTATTCCTGAGATGCAGAAGGAGGCCGCACATCCATCGGACGTGCGGTGCGCGCGGCACGTCCGATTGTGTCGTTTTCAGCAGCGCGGCGCGCGCTGAAATGGCGCGTTGGGGGGTCAAAACCACCCGAACGACGTCCGAATGCCACGAAACCGTACGAAAACATCCGGGGCGTGAATTGTGAAATGTTCAGTTAGACGGAACCTCATTCGGAGGTGCCGTGTGACCGCGGCGGCCGGAAACGCGTTTCCGGCGCCATAAAACACCAAAACGGCGTGCGACGGTCCCATTCAGAGCAAACGTGCTCCGAACGACCTGAAACCGCACGGGAACGATAGAAATATTATTCCTGAGATGCAGGAGAAAACCGCACATCCATCGGACGTGCGGTGCGCGCGGCACGTCCGATTGTGTCGTTTTCAGCAGCGCGGCGCGCGCTGAAATGGCGCGTTGGGGTGTCAAAACCACCCGAACGACGTCCGAATGCCACGAAACCGTACGACAACATCCGGGGTGTGAATTGTGAAATGGTCGGCCAGACGGAACCTCATTCGGAGGTGCCGTGTGACCGCGGCGGCCGGAAACGCGTTTTCGGCGCCATAAAACACCAAAACGGTGTGCGGCGGTCCCATTCGGAGAAAACGTGCTCCGAACGACCTGAAACCGCACGGGAACGATAGAAATATTATTCCTGAGATGCAGGAGGAGGCCGCACGTCCATCGGACGTGCGGTGCGCACAGCACGTCTGATTGTGTCGTTTTCAGCAGCGCGGCGCGCGCTGAAATGGCGCGTTGGGGGGTCAAAACCACCCGAACGACGTCCGAATGCCAAGAAACCGTACGACAACATCCGAGGCGTGAATTGTGAAATAGTCGGCCAGACGGCACCTCATTCGGAGGTGCCGTGTGACCGCGGCGGCCGGAAACGCGTTTCCGGCGCCATTAAACACCAAAACGACGTGCGGCGGTCCCATTCGGAGCAAACGTGCTCCGAACGACCTGAAACCGCACGGGCACGATAGAAATATTATTCCTGAGATGCAGGAGGAGGCCGCACGTCCATCGGACGTGCGGTGCGCGCGGCACGTCCGATTGTGTCGTTTTCAGCAGCGCGGCGCGCGCTGAAATGGCGCGTTGGGGGGTCAAAACCACCCGAACGACCTCCGAATGCCACGAAACCGTACAACAACATCCGGGGCATGAATTGTGAAATGGTCGGCCAGACGGCACCTCATTCGGAGGTGCCGTGTGACCGCGGCGGCTGGAAACGCGTTTCCGGCGCCATAAAACACCAAAACGGCGTGCGATGGTCCCATTCGTAGAAAACGTGCTCCGAACGACCTGAAACCTCACGGGAATGATAGAAATATTATTCCTGAGATGCAGGAGGAGGCCGCACGTCCATCGGACATGCGGTGCGCACGGCACGTCCGATTGTGTCGTTTTCAGCAGCGCGGCGCGCGTTGAAATGGCGCGTTGGGGGGTCAAAACCACCCGAACGACGTCCGAATGCCACGAAACCGTACGACAACATCCGGGGCGTGAATTGTGAAATGGTCGGCCATACGGCACCTCATTCGGAGGTGCCGTGTGACCGCGGCGGCCGGAAATGCGTTTCCGACGCCATTAAACACCAAAACGGCGTGCGGCGGTCCAATTCGGAGCAAACATGTTCCGAACGACCTGAAACCGCACGGGAACGATAAAAATATTATTCCTGAGATGCAGGAGGAGGCCGCACGTCCATCGGACGTGCGGTGCGCGCGGCACGTCCGATTGTGTCGTTTTTAGCAGGGCGGCGCGCGCTGAAATGGCGCGTTGGGGGGTCAAAACCACCCGAACGACGTCCGAATGCCACAAAACCGTACGACAACATCCGGGACGTGAATTGTGAAATGGTAGGCCAGACGGAACCTCATTCGGAGGTGCCGTGTGACCGCGGCGGCCGGAAACGCGTTTCCGGCGCCATTAAACACCAAAACGGTGTGCGGCGGTCCAATTCGGAGCAAACGTGATCCGAACGACCTGAAACCGCACGGGAATGATAGAAATATTATTCCTGAGATGCAGGAGGAGGCCGCACGTCCATCGGAGGTGCGGTGTGCGCGGCACGTCCGATTGTGTCGTTTTCAGCAGCGAGGCGCGCGTTGAAATGGCGTGTTGGGGGGTCAAAACCACCCGAACGACGTCCGAATGCCACGAAACCGTACGAAAATATCCGGGGCGTGAATTGTGAAATGGTTGGCTAGACGGAACCTCATTCGGAGGTTCCGTGTGACCGCGGCGGCTGGAAACACGTTTCCGGCGCCATAAAACACCAAAACGGCGTGCGGCGGTCCAATTCGGAGCAAACGTGCTCCGAACGACCTGAAACCGCACGGGAACGATAGAAATATTATTCCTGAGATGCAGGAGGAGGACGCACGTCCATCGGACGTGCGGTGCGCGCGGCACGTCCGATTATGTCGTTTTCAGCAGCGCGGGAGGCGCTGAAATGGCGCGTTGGGGGGTCAAAACCACCCGAACGACGTCCGAATTCCACGAAACCGTACGACAACATCCGGGGCTTGAATTTTGAAATGGTCGGCCAGACGGCACCTCATTCGGAGGTGCCGTGTGACCGCGGCGGCCAGAAACGCGTTTTCGGCGCCATAAAACACCAAAACGGCGTGCGGCGGTCCCATTCAGAGCAAACGTGCTCCGAACGACCTGAAATGAGATTATTTCTTGAATCGAAGTTTTTAAATTATTATAGCACAATGATTTGATATTATATATATATTAAATATATATTAAAACATTTAAAATATATTATATATATATATATATTTAAAATATTGTATTTAATAGTATATATATGAATATTTATATATATATATATATATTTATATTCAATTCAATAAAAAAATTTAAAATTTTTTTTTTTTAGAATAGCGACCGCCATAGGCGGTCGCTATAGGGTGCCCGGCAGAGGGCCTTCAGTGACCGCCATGCGGTCGCTAAAGGCCTCTAGCGACGAGGCAACAGCGACCGCCAATGGCGGTCGCTGCGTGGCCGCTATAGACCTTTAGCGACCGCCAATGGCGGTCGCTAATAGCCTTATTTACAGTAGTGTCTCTTGTAAAGTCTATGGAATATAGGTAATAAATGAATGTAAATGTATTTTATTTTAAAATTCAGTGCTTCTATAGGAAGTTTGATATATGTGGGTTGATACTCTATGTCAGGTAAAGTTAATTCCTTCAATTTTTAGTTATTTTAAAACATGTTATAAAAGTTGATTTCAGTTTTTCAATTTTTTTCCAAATAAATAATAAGTATCTAGAAGAGTCTCGATGTGCTATGTTTCCTCCTTTAAGGGTTTTCAGTGAGGGTATCTATATTGATGAAATATGATCTTGTATAGTTTGTGTTTAAAATTTGGTAGTTATCATGGAGTACACCACAACATGAAAATAACCTAAAAAATAAAATAGAACTAGATATATCAAAATTAAAGATAAAAAACATATATTTTCACAATATGCAAAAGGTCATATAAGAAACAAAACACTGTAAATTGTATCACTCCAAGAAAATGGAGCCTAAATTTATTCAGTATTATAGTATCTTGTCAAAATAATTCGGTTTTAGATTATTAGACATAATCTAGGGTATAACCTAGGTCATATATTAAATAGTTATTTAGGGTTAAAGAGTGAAATGTTTATAAGTTCAACAAAACTAAACTAAAATATGATGGGTGGATAGTTTGAAATAGAAAAAAAAATAAAACTTATTAATTATATAAAATCAATTAAGTTTTGAAATATATTGGTTGTGTTGATTAATTAATGATTACTATGAAACTTTTCAAGCTCATTTGACTAAGAATTTCATTTAGGTTTTTAGTAATTTTTTGGACGAGGTTGACCTAAATCTTCATTAATCTCTTTCCCCTTCAATTGATGCACTTATACATGGAACTTTGTGTAATCATCATTTAACCAAGTTACACATCTTATGAATGGTTATTTGTAGTCTAAAAAACTTAATAATAGAATTATTGGTTAAGATAAATGGAACCATTTTATGTCTAATCTAAAAAACCAATCAGCTAAGATAATACATGCATATTGTGATAGAAACTCAAATTAATATAATGATGAAAAATAATTCAAGAGAAAAACAAAATACATGATTAAAACCTTGAAAAAAATAGAATATATATATATAAGTTATTTGTTAGAACTCCCTTGATAAGTGAGTTGCTTCCTCAGAACAATGACCCACCATTTAACTCATCATCGGAGAGGAGGATGCTCTTATGAAACTTTCCCTTAATCCGTGCTATCCTTATTTGAATATAGAGATACAGAAAGTATAGGATAATAATGGTAATCATATAACTCTCTAAATAAATGTACTTCATCCTTTGGGTTTATATTATTAATGGGGAACCCAAGGTATCGATTTATAGGCAATGCAAGCTAGTGGTTTTTTCACATAGATTTCACAATAGCGCATGTAACTAAAATTTTTATAGGTAAACCTAATTATATATACTTTTAAAAAAACTATAGAAATTCAGTAAGGCCTCTTTTATATCTCATTATAAAGTATGGTGATAATTTTAATTCTAGAATGAAAGAAATTTTCAAAATATCAATTTGTACTATTGAGTTTTAGTAGTTCTATTTTTCTGAAAAATATCATCATTTGGGCAATAAGATTTAAAAAATAGACTTAGATTTATTCTTAATAGTAATATCAAACAACGTTTAAGATCAACCTACGATATTTTATCCAAATTGTGTGGATATTTTTATTATTGTACAAATGAGTTAAAATGTATACTTTGGATTCCTTACTGTTTGGGCCTTTTACTCCCACTTCATCTTGTGCCCTCTAAATCACATCCTCCAACAATGAAAACATCAAAACCAGTAAAATATCCTTTTTAAAAAGTATTTAATATTAAATAATTAATAAAATAAGTTGTCACGACCCGCCCTCGGGGCCCGTGCCGTGACTACCCCAAACCCGCCTTCCATAGGCCAGGGGCTGGCGACTAGCACCAAGGTGTAAATCCCAACAAAAAGGGAAGGCATTGCCTTTGAAAAGTAAACAAGTACCACAGAGTAAGCAAGCGGAAAAGTAAAAACTAAGTAAAAACTGTACAAGCTGTGCTGAAAGTAAAAGGGGTCGGAAATACAAGCCCAACTGTAAAGTACAACTGAAAGGAAAAACAGCAACTGAAAAGGGAAAACTGCAGCGTCGAGCCGTCCTCTGGAAGTCCCACCTGAAGGGTGGGTACATATAGCCTCCACTGCTCCTCGGGTCCACCTGACCGCTCCGAGTACGTCCCGCCCAGTGGTCCACCTCCAGGTACTGTCCTGCTCCGCACGCCTCCACCCCGGTCAGCGCTGTCCGTCATCTGCAACCAACACAACGTAGTGCGGGCAAAGCCCGTGCAGGGGTGAGTATAAGCTACTCAGTAGGGACCGCGAGACCCCCGAAGGTCTCCCGAAATCCACAAAGGATAAGTACAATCACGAAGTAACATCTGACACGGCTTAGGTATATGCCCATACATATACCTAAGTCTGCAATTCCCCGTTCGGCTCCAACATCCGAGCCCTAGCACAACCCAGTCCACACAGAAAAGCCAAACGCATACCCACGCAGGATAGAACAACACAATCCACAAAGGAGAGTAAACAGTAAATCCACACATGATAGCTCAACACAATCCACAAAGGAGAGAAACACAAGATTCAGCTCACACAGGTATACTTCTTCGGATGACGATAAAGATGATCACTAAACCATCTAAGTCGTCGGACCCACGAAGGGTCGATAGGTACTAACCTTGCAGTGACCCTCACAGGATCGGACCCACACAGGATCGGGCCCACACTGGACCGGGCCCACGCAGGACCTGTAGGCGCTGGCTCACACAGAACCGCTGAGCGCTGACCCACGCAGGATCGGACCCACACAGGATCAGACCCACACAGGACCGGTAGCACTGATCCACAGAGGATCGCTGAGTGCAGTAGTCGTCGCAGTCCACTGAGGATCTCTGCACAGTCGTCGCCGTAGTCCACAAAGGATCTCTGCACGATCGTCGTCGGAGTCCACAGAGGATCTCTGCACGGTCGTCGTCGGAGTCCACGGAGGATCTCTGCACAGTCGTCGCCGTCGAGGAAGCAGTCGCAGCCAGCACTAGGGTTCCCGCACACAGCAAGCTCGTTCGGGAGGGTCCGCTCCACGAGCCAAGAGGCTGATACATCAACTGACACAAAGTCCGAAGTTGATGTATCCAAAAGTTCCGTATCGTCAACAGGAACTCAACGTCGCAGACGGCGCGTCAATCGGACGCCCGGTCTGAGAGTTATTGGCATTTTCGTCCCAGGGGCCCGGTTGGTTTTTAAGGAAAAACCAACCCGACCGCACTCCACCTGCGTCCAAACCTCGGGCGGAGTATGCCAAAAGGTCCGTCTCACTTAGAGGAATTCAACAAAGCTGACGACACGTCAATCGGACGTCCGTAGCTCAAGATATGAGTGTTTCCGCTCCGGGGGCCCGGTTGGTCTCGTGTACGAACCAACCCGGCCGAACTCAAAGTATTCCGAAACCTTGAGTACGATATACCGAAATGACCGTCTCGATCCAAGGATCGTGTTTCCGCTGAAGGCGAGTCGTTTGGAGGCACGAAGCTCAAGTTACGGGCGTTTTAACGAAAACGTCCGAAGAAGGGGGGTACGGGCCCGGGCCGACCCGGCCCGCCCCCCCTGGGTCGGTCCGAACCGGGCCGACCCGACCCGGGTCCGACCCGGCCCGGCCAGGGCCGGTCCGGCTCGGCCGAGCGGCGAGGGTGGAAGCCGCGGGCGCAGCCCCCGCGGCCGAGAGAGAACCGCGGCCCGCATGCGGGCCGCACTGGTGAACCGCGGACGCGGCTCTGCCGCATCCCGCCTGGACGAACCGGACCCGCGCGGCCGCGGGTCCGTTGGCCGCCTCCGGCTGCCGGCGCCGCCGCGCCGGCGTCGCTCCGGTGGCCCGTTTTCTTTCCCGTCTGCGCCGATGCTCCTCCCGGGATCCGTTCTTTACTACGGAATCTTCAAACGTCCGCTGCGGCACGTTCCGTCGTCGTCCGTCAAATCCGCACAAAACGAAGAACGGCGGAGGGTCGTCGGGCCGTGTTCGTTTGGCCCGCACCCTTCGCGTTACAGATAAACAACCGGGAGAAAATTATTCCACACAGGAAACAACAATTTTTAATAAGATTAAAAAAATTGTTCACAAAAACGGTTCTTTAATTTCTTTAAAAAACATTGACTGGAATAACAAAGAGGGGTATTCCAAAAATTATAAAATCCCTACCTCGTCGATCGTCGCGCGCGGGCGTTCTTCGCGGAAAAGATCGTCGCGGAAGAGAGGGATCGTCGCGTCGTCGCGGGGAGGCGTCACGTCGTCGCGGAATCCGGTGTTGAGTCGGCGAGCTCAACGAACCAAGAACAACAGATTTAAATTATTAATATTTAAATCTGTGTTTCGATTAAAACCAAAAGAAAAGAATCTTAAGAGGAAAATCCGACATCACTCACCTCAAACGGTCGGTGATCGGAGATCGGAGCGTGGAAGAACGTCTCGGACGGAAGCGTCGTCGTTTTCCGGGTTCGGCGTTCTTCGCGTTCTTCGCGTTCTTCGCGAGGGAGAAGAAGAAACAAGAATCCTCTCAAATCTTCTCACAAGATTTTAGGTTGGTCTTATTTTATTAATATGCCAACACACGAAAACAGGTTAAGAAACAATTGAATTAATTCGTTGAATTAATTCAACGAAAGAAACAGGTCATTTAATTCACGAAAGAAACAGCCCATTTAATTCACGAAAGAAACTGCCCATTTAAATGGTCTGTTAAGAATTTATAAAACGCGTCGGTTGACTTTCATTAAGACGGGTTTTCACGGGTGTGTTTCTTAGCGGAAAGAAACGGTGGGGCTCGTGCGGGCCCCACCTCACAAATATCCTACCAAGGGGGTAGGATATTTCTGGATATCATCCTATCCAGTTCAACTCAGTTTCAAGCCGCCTTTAAGTGGCTTCAAGTGGCTTCCAAGTGGCTTAAGTGAAATAAAATAAAGTTGTCGCAAAATTATTTTATTTCTTAACTTTAAGCCCGAAAATTAAAAACCACGCCCGAGAAAACGCAACTCCGGAAGAGGCGTTTCTAAGCGAATACCGGCGCTGCGATTTCATTGGTGCCCTCAGAATTCGATTCTGGGCACCGGTTCAAAAGTTAGAAAAACCCGCTCGTCCGTTCACTGAACGTACCCGAGCCAAACTTCGGAAAATGATTCCGGGCACACCGGGCCTCAGAATCAGGTGCCGTCAGAAACTGCGCTCTTGTAAAATTCCAAAGAAAATTAAGAAAAAAAATTCCTTGAAATTTACGGGTCTTTACATTACTCCCACCTCAGGACTTTACGTCCTCGTAAAGATACATCAAAAACTAGGGAAACAAATGTGGGTACTGAGCACGCATCTGAGCCTCCCGCTCCCAAGTGCTCTTCTGGAGGTTCCCGTGGTGCCATCTGATGCGCACAAGAGGGATCGATCGCCCACATAGGACCCGCTCCTGTCGATCCTCTATCTCCACTGGGACCTCCGTAAAAGTCGCCCCATCATCCACGTCTAGCTCCCCATAGTCAATGATGTGCGTCGGGTCGTGCACGTATCTCCTCAGCTGGGATACGTGGAAGACGTCGTGTACCCAGTGCAACTGAGGTGGTAGAGCCAGGCGATAAGCCACCTCGCCAACCCTACTGAGGACCAGGAAGGGTCCGATGAAGCGTGGAGACAACTTTCCGCCTCGGCCAAATCTCCTCAAACCACGTCGAGGTGAGACCCGTAAGAAGACGTGGTTGTCATCCTCGAACTCTAGTGGTCTCCGCCTCCTGTCAGCATATGACTTCTTCCGGCTCTGTGCTGTCCTCATCCGCTCCTGGATGACCTGGACCTTCTCTGTCGTGGCCCAGACCATCTCTGGTCCCACAAGTGCTGACTCCCCAGGGTCTGTCCAGCACAAAGGGGATCTGCAAGGCCTGCCGTACAACACCTCGTAGGGTGCCATCCCGATGGTGGAGTGGTAGCTGTTGTTGTACGCAAACTCTACCAAGGGTAGGTGGTCCTCCCAGCTGCGACCAAAGTCGAGGACACATGCACGGAGCATGTCCTCAAGAGTCTGAATGGTCCTCTCCGTCTGACCATCCGTCTGAGGGTGAAAGGCGGTGCTCAGACGTAGTCGTGTCCCGAACGCCTCCTGCAACCCCTTCCAAAGCCGAGAAGTAAAACGAGCATCCCGATCGGAGACGATAGTCGATGGCACACCGTGAAGTCGTACAATCTCCTGAACGTAGAGACGCCCCAAGCTCTCCACTGAGCCCTGCTCTCGGATGGGTAAGAAGTGTGCCGACTTGGTGAGTCGGTCAACAATCACCCAAATGGAGTCGTGACCTCTGGAAGTGCGTGGAAGTCCAGTCACGAAGTCCATAGATATCCCATCCCACTTCCACTCCGGGACCTCCAAAGGCTGTACCAAACCTGCTGGTACCTGATGCTCTGCCTTCACCTGCTGGCAGGTGAGGCACCGTGAAACGAACTCTGCCACAGCCTTCTTCATGCCCGGCCACCAGTGCTGTCGTCTGAGATCCTGGTACATCTTCGCCACTCCAGGATGTACCGCCAAAGGAGAAGTGTGAAACTCTCTCAACACCTCCTCTCGTAAAGCGACTGGTACCAAGGTACGTCCTCTGAAAAGGACATCGTGCTCTGCTCCAAGGGGGAAACCATCAGGTGCCTGTCCCGAGGATATTTGTGCACGCCGTGTCTCACAGTCAACGTCCCCATGCTGTGCCTCTCTGACCCGCTGAATAAGTGGAGGAGAGACTGTGAGAGACTGAAGGAAGGCTGCTCTGTCTCTATCCCCGAAGGATATCTGCAAAGCGGCTAGCTGCTCTGTCGCCTCCTCAAGTAGCTGGATGCCCGTCCTCCGGCTGAGGGAATCAGCCACCATGTTCCCCTTCCCAGGAGTATAGACTATCTCAAAGTCATAGTCCTGGAGGAACTCAAGCCATCGCCGCTGTCTCAGGTTCAGGTCCTTCTGAGAGAAGATGTACCTGAGACTCTGGTGGTCAGAAAATACTGTGAAGCGCTCGCCCATCAGATAGTGTCGCCATGTCTTCAGGGCAAAGACCACTGCTGCCAACTCCAAGTCATGGGTAGCGTAGTTCTGCTCATGTGGCCTCAACTGACGTGATCCGTAGGCAATCACGGCCCGCTCCTGCATCAGGACACACCCGAGTCCGGTCCCTGATGCATCGCAGTAAACTACGTATCCAACTCCCTCCTCAGGCAACCTCAAGATAGGTGCGCTGGTCAACCTCTGCCTCAGCTCCTGGAAGCTCTGCTGACATCTGTATGACCACACGAAGGGTTTCCCCTTCTTCGTCAATGCTGAGAGTGGGGCCACAACTCTGGAGAAGTCCGGCACAAATCTCCGATAGTATCCGGCTAGTCCAAAGAAACTCCGCACCTCTGTCACGCTCTTGGGTGGCTCCCAAGCTAGCACTGCCTCGATCTTCGCGGGATCCACTGCAACTCCCGCCTCAGAAATGACGTGCCCCAAGAAGTGGACCTCACGTAACCAGAACTGACACTTCGAGAGCTTGCCATAAAGCTGGTGCTCTCGGAGTGTGTCTAGTACAACACGCAGGTGGTAGGCGTGCTCCTCCTCCGTCGTCGAGTACACCAAAATGTCGTCGATGAAGACCACGACAAATCGATCGAGGTATGGCTGGAAGATCCTGTTCATGAGGCTCATGAACATTGCTGGAGCATTGGTCACGCCAAAAGTCATAACCAAGAACTCATAGTGGCCATACCGACACCTGAAGGCCGTCTTCTGCACATCCTCGTCTCGAACTCTAAGCTGATGATAGCCTGACCTGAGGTCTATCTTCGAGAACCACCGTGCTCCCTTGAGCTGGTCGAAGAGGTCATCAATCCTGGGTAGAGGATACTTGTTCCTCACTGTCACCTGATTCAGGCGATGATAATCGACACACAGTCGCAAGCTCCCGTCTGCCTTCTTGGCGAACAAAATCGGGGAAGCCCAGGGTGAAACACTGGGTCGGATGAACCCCTTGCCCTGCAAGTCCTCCAACTGTACCCGCAGCTCTCGAAGCTCAGCGGGGGCCATCCGATATACTGGAGTGGATATCGGGGCTGTCCCGGGGTACTGGTCAATATAAAAGTCTACCTCTCTGCGAGGAGGTAGTCCTGGAACGTCGTCGGGAAAGACGTCCGCGTACTGATCCACCACTGCAGGAAAACTGGGACTCTGCACGTCAACTGCTCCCAGGATGAGGCTAGTCAACTGATGAGTGATGGGCTGACCTCTCCTCTGCGTGAGTCCATCCTGCGCTGCTAAGGCTCCCTTCTCGCCGGTGAAGGTGAACCTGCTCCCGTCGGTGCGCACACATCGCACCTTGCGCCTAATGCAGTCAATATGAGCATGGACCGTAGATAACCAATCCATGCCCAAGATGACGTCGTAAGGCCTCGACGCTGCTACAAGAAGATCCCAGCCGAAGCTCTCGCCTCTTAGAGTATGCTCACACTGCCGGCACCAGTGCGTAATCGTCGAGTCTGCTCCCGTAGGAGTCTCTAGCCGTAAGGATCGAGCCAACGGCTCCGTCAGAATCTCCGAGCTCCGAACAAGGGCAGTGGCTCTGAAAGAGTGACCCGCTCCTGTGTCTATCAGAACTGCAACAAGGGTGGAATAGACACAGATCGTACCTCGAATCATCTCTGGCGCGCCGTGGTCGTAGGCCTCCGCTGCCTGGAGCTGAGCCTGTCTCTGCCCGCCAGCTCCCTGTGGTCGGGGCGGGCCTCCTGGTGGTGGTGGTGGCAGAGCCTCAAAGCGTCGCCCACCACCTGCTGCTCGGACAGCTCCTCTGCCTCGTCCGCCTCCTCCCTGCGGACCACCACGGTCGACCCTCTGCCTCTGCCTGGGTGGTCCCTCCACCGTCTGCTGCCCCTCGGCATGACGGGTCGGGCAGTCACGAGCCATGTGGCCCTGCCCGCCGCACTCGTAGCACTGTCTGCCTCTCGGAAGGCTGGCTCCAGGCCGGGTGCCCTGCACTGCTGAGCCAGTGTCCCGAGGTCGCCTGCCGGAAGGCCTGGTCTGCCTGGAACCCTGAGTCATCCGTCGGCTACCAGCTGCCGAAGACTCTGCTACCTGCCGCCCTGCGGTAGGTCTCGCTGTGGACTCAGCCAGGAAGCTCTCGATCAGGAGGGCTCGCTCCAGTACTCCTGCCTGGGTCGGGATGCTGAGGGAGATCAGCGATGCCTTGATCTCGTGTCTCAATCCCTGCTCTAAGGTCCGGGCCCGGAAGAAGGGGTCCCGTACCATGTCTGTCGAGTATCGAGATAGGTCGGTGAACCTCGCCGCGTACTGAGCGACCGTCAAGCTGCCCTGCCGCAGCTGAAGAAGCTCCTGGATGCGCACCGCACGGAGGGTGGCCGGGACGAACTCTGAGCGGAAGAGGCTCTCGAAGTCCGTCCAGATGAGGGTGGCCTCATCGTGTACCTGGAGCATCAGGCTCCACCAGCGTCCGGCTGCTGCGTGCAGTAGGCTCGCCGCGAGGATCACCATGAGGTCTGCTGGTGTCCTCACTAGCCTGAAAACTTGGACGACCGCCTCCAGCCAGTCCTCGGCTGCCTGGGGGTCCGAATCCCCACGGAAACTGGGTGGTCGCTGGCGCTGGAACTCGTGCAGAGATCTGAGGTGTCGTGCGTCGTCATCTGCCAGTGCTGGAAGCATCGGGGGCTCGGCGGGTAAAGGTACCGCCGATGCCTCTGCTGTCAACGGGCCCTGTACCGAGGCCTCGTCGCTCGGCGGGCTGTCGTCACGCCCTACTCTAGGAACCCTAGCTGGCTGCTGTCGTCGTGCCATCTTGAAAAGGAAACAAGTGCACCATGGTCAGAACAGTATACCTGGTGATCTGACACAAGTAATCACAAAGAAAACTTGAAACACACATGCAATCAATGTTTTCGTGCATTAAGTCGGAAATCAGAAGTCAGGGTCCTGGTGTATGGATACGCCAGCCGCCGCACCAACACTGGACTCCCTGGACTGATAACCACACTCAATACGCTAAACACTATTGCTTCACATAGAATAAAGATCAGAGTCTGCGGTAGAACCGACCACCTCTGATACCAATTTGTCACGACCCGCCCTCGGGGCCCGTGCCGTGACTACCCCAAGCCCGCCTTCCATAGGCCAGGGGCTGGCGACTAGCACCAAGGCATAAATCCCAACAAAAAGGGAAGGCATTGCCTTTGAAAAGTAAACAAGCACCACAGAGTAAGCAAGAGGAAAAGTAAACACTAAGTAAAAACTGTACAAGCTGTGCTGAAAGTAAAAGGGGCCGGAAATACAAGCCCAACTGTAAAGTACAACTGAAAGGAAAAACAGCAACTGAAAAGGGAAAACTGCAGCGTCGAGCCGTCCTCTGGAAGTCCCACCTGAAGGGTGGGTACAGATAGCCTCCACTGCTCCTCGGGTCCACCTGACCGCTCCAAGTACGTCCCGCCCAGTGGTCCACCTCCAGGTACTGTCCTGCTCCGCACGCCTCCACCCCGGTCAGCGCTGTCCGTCGTCTGCAACCAACACAACGTAGTGCGGGCAAAGCCCGTGCAGGGGTGAGTATAAGCTACTCAGTAGGGACCCCGAGACCCCCGAAGGTCTCCCGAAATCCACAAAGGATAAGTACAATCACGAAGTAACATCTGACACGGCTTAGGTATATGCCCATACATATACCTAAGTCTGCAATTCCCCGTTCGGCTCCAACGTCCGAGCCCCAGCACAACCCAGTCCACACAGGAAAGCCAAACGCATACCCACGCAGGATAGAACAACACAATCCATAAAGGAGAGTAAACAGTAAATCCACACAGGATAGCTCAACACAATCCACAAAGGAGAGAAACACAAGATTCAGCTCACACAGGTATACTTCTTCGGATGACGATAAAGATGATCACTGAACCATCTAAGTCTTCGGACCCACGAAGGGTCGATAGGTACTAACCTTGCAGTGACCCACACAGGATCGGACCCACACAGGATCGGGCCCACACAGGACCGGGCCCACGCAGGACCTGTAGGCGCTGGCTCACACAGAACTATTGAGCGATGACCCACGCAGGATCGGACCCACACAGGATCGGGCCCACACAGGACCGGTAGCACTGATCCACGGAGGATCGCTGATTGCAGTAGTCGTCGCAGTCCACTGAGGATCTCTGCACAGTCGTCGCCGCAGTCCACAAAGGATCTCTGCACGGTCGTCGTCGGAGTCCACGGAGGATCTCTGCACGGTCGTCGTCGGAGTCCACGGAGGATCTCTGCACAGTCGTCGCCGTCGAGGAAGCAGTCGCAGCCAGCACTAGGGTTCCTGCACACAGCAAGATCGTTCGGGAGGGTCCGCTCCACGAGCCGAGAGGCTGATATATCAAATGACACAAAGTCCGAAGTTGATGTATCCAAAAGTTCCGTATCGTCAACAGGAACTCAACGTCGCAGACGGCGCGTCAATCGGACGCCTGGTCTGAGAGTTATTGGCATTTTCGTCCCAGGGGCCCGGTTGGTTTTTAAGAAAAAACCAACCCGACCGCACTCCACCTGCGTCCAAACCTCGGGCGGAGTATGCCAAAAGATCCGTCTCACTTAGAGGAATTCAACAAAGCTGACGGCACGTCAATCGGACGTCCGTAGCTCAAGATATGAGAGTTTCCGCTCCGGGAGCCCGGTTGGTCTCGTGTACGAACCAACCCGGCCGAACTCAAAGTATTCTGAAACCTTGAGTGCGATATACCGAAACGACCGTCTCGATCCAGGAATCGTGTTGCCGCTGACGGCGAGTCGTTTGGAGGCACGAAGCTCAAGTTACGGGCGTTTGAACGAAAACGTCCGAAGAAGGGGGGTACGGGCCCGGGCCGACCCGGCCCGACCCCCCCCTAGGTCGGCCCGAACCGGGTCGACCCAACCCGGGTCCGACCCGGTTGGCCCGGCCCGGCCCGGCCAGGGACGGTCCGGCTCGGCCGAGCGGCAAGGGTGGAAGCCGCGGGCGTAGCCCCCGCGGACGAGAGAGAACCGCGGCCCGCGTGCGGGCCGCGCTGGTGAACCACGGACGCGCCTCTGCCGCGTCCCGCCTGGACAAACCGGACCCGCGCGGCCGCGGGTCCCTTGGTCGCCGCCGCCGCGGCGGCCTCGTCCGGCGGCGCGCCGGGGCGCCGCCGCCTCCGGCTGCCGGCGCCGCCGCGCCGGCGTCACTCCGGTGGCCCGTTTTCCTTCCCGTCTGCGCCGATGCTCCTCCCGGGATCCGTTCTTTACTGCGGAATCGTCAAACGTCCGCTGCGGCACGTTCCATCGTCGTCCGTCAAAGCCGCACAAAACGAAGAACGGCGGAGGGTCGCCGGGCCGTGTTCGTTTGGACCGCACCCATCGCGTTAGAGATAAACAACCGGGAGAAAATTATTCCACACAGGAAACAACAATTTTTAATTAGATTAAAAAAATTGTTCACAAAAATGGTTCTTTAATTTCTTTAAGAAACATTGACGGGAATAACAAAGAGGGGTATTCCAAAAATTATAAAATCCCTACCTCGTAGATCGTCGCGCGCGGGCGTTCTTCGCGGAAAAGATCGTCGCGGAAGAGAGGGATCGTCGCGTCGTCGCGGGGAGGCGTCACGTCGTCGCGGAATCCGGTGTTGAGTCGGCGAGCTCAACGAACCAAGAACAACAAATTTAAATTATTAATATTTAAATCTGTGTTTCGATTAAAACCAAAAGAAAAGAATCTTAAGAGGAAAATCCGACATCACTCACCTCAAACGGTCGATGATCGGAGATCGGAGCGTGGAAGAACGTCTCGGACGGAAGCGTCGTCGTTTTCCGGGTTCGGCGTTCTTCGCGTTCTTCGCGTTCTTCGCGAGGGAGAAGAAGAAACAAGAATCCTCTCAAATCTTCTCACAAGATTTTAGGTTGGTCTTATTTTATTAATATGCCAACACACGAAAACAGGTTAAGAAACGATTGAATTAATTCGTTGAATTAATTCAACGAAAGAAACAGGCCATTTAATTCACGAAAGAAACAGCCCATTTAATTCACGAAAGAAACAGCCCATTTAAATGGTCTGTTAAGAATTTAGAAAACGCATCGGTTGACTTTCATTAAGACGGGTTTTCACGGGTGCGTTTCTTAGCGGAAAGAAACGGCGGGGCTCGTGCGGGCCCCACCTCACAAATATCCTACCAAGGGGGTAGGATATTTCTGGATAGCATCCTATCTAGTTCAACTCAGTTTCAAGCCGCCTTTAAGTGGATTCAAGTGGCTTCCAAGTGGCTTAAGTGAAATAAAATAAAGTTGTCGCAAAATTATTTTATTTCTTAACTTTAAGCCCGAAAATTAAAAACCACACCCGAGCAAACGCAACTCCGGAAGAGGCGTTTCTAAGCGAATACCGGTGCTGCGATTTCATCGGTGCCCTCAGAATTCGATTCCGGGCACCGGTTCAAAAGTTAGAAAAACCCTCCCATCCGTTCACTGAACGTACCCGAGCCAAACTTCGGAAAATGATTCCGGGCACACCGGGCCTCGGAATCAGGTGCCGTCAGAAACTGCGCTCTTGTAAAATTCCAAAGAAAATTAAGAAAAAAATTTCCTTGAAATTTACGGGTCTTTACATAAGTAGTGAAATTTATTATTATATTTGGAATTTTCAATATAAAAATTTGTTTAACCGAGTGGTATAAGTGTGAAATAGAATAGAGAATCATAGTGCAATAAATTTTACAACATGAGAGAAAATATCATTGAAATTCACTCATTACAATTATAATAACCATTAAAACCTGACCATGAATTTTACCAAAATCCAGTATCCACTTCCTCTTTTAAAAGTTAACCCATTTGTTTTGAAGTTCCATATTTCTTTCTGGGACTTCTGTTATATCTCATATACTATAAATATTTAAGGAATAAAAATATTACTTGATTACTAAACCCAATTAAAAATAACCATTAACAATGACATCCTTAATATGTATTTCAGTTTAGTCACCATATATGATAAGTATAAAGTGAATTTCATAATCAAACATCTTCACTAGACTTCTGACCCCCATTAGTCCACCTTAAATACTAAGGTTCAACTTCTTATAAACATCACACTTCCAAAAATCTACCATGAACATCCACTATCCTTGATTTTTCCAGTACATTGAGTTCTATTTCATTAGGATCTTTTTTAGTGATATGCATTTAGGAATATATATGTACCTCTCAAACTCCTTCTGTACTCCCCAAATAGCGTGGAACCAACCAAAATCTTGTCAATTCGACCTCTACTTTCTCTATTGGTTCCTTGTTCACAATTGTATATTATAATGGGTTTTATTCTATCCAAAATATATCATCATTTATTATAACTATAAAAAATCTTTTAACCTTTCAATGATTAGTACCCTAGAGTCTCAAACCATTTTTTTCACCATATCTTATAAAATAATATATTTGATACTTATCTTACAACTTATCCCTATCCATGGATTCAAAATGATCATACAAGATACATATAGAAACATTAAGGTGAGTAACGTATAAATTGGTTATAGACCTGATTTCATCAATACATTTCTCTACCAAATTCTTATAAGGACATAGATTTACAAGATAAGCCACACATATAACTACCTTATCCCATAATTTATTTGGAAAACCAAAACATAAACTCCTGATTTTATATAACACATTTCGTGTCTAATTCATCCATTATGTAACACTATTATACATAGGTGATCAATGAACAATATTCTCCATTCATATAATAGATTATAAAAAACCATCTTCCTCTATAATCACCTCTATTATAATATTGAATGAATTTTATATTTAATCGGATCTTGGATTACACTATGGGTCTTTCTATAATAAAATTCTGAAAAAATAAAAATTGTGTTTGAGGAAAAAAACACACTTTCTATATATAATAATCAATAATTTTAATGTATTATAATTCACCCTAGTGATATTGAATCAGTGATAGTACTTATACATATATATGAACTATATCGGGCCTCTGAAAATTTGGTGTCTTCCCAATCAAATTGAATGAGACCATTCATTACTTTCCTTGGATTAAATCCTCACATATTTCATACTCCATGTGATCAAGATTTAGAAATAATTTAATAGATAAGTTCTATATCCCATTTCAACTAATGTGAATAAGATAGTCATGAATCAAGTTCATTGTTCAACATGTTGTTTCTCCCATATTCATTATATATTTGGTAACCTCAACTTGGTATAAAGTCCCATACTTCACACCAAAATCCAAAATCATGGAACCTTGTGTGATTTTCGAAAAAATGTTTTTAAATACTATATATAATCCAATATCATGAATTCAAGTGATAAAAATTAAGATCTTTCATAAACATGACTGACTAAAAATTAAAATTTTATTATTCAAACACTTTTGAGGAAAAAGTGAGAAACCGTAGAAAACTTCACAACTTAAAACAACCAAACCACCATGGTAAAAAAGTTAAAGGGTAAACAACATCAAGACACCATAGAAGAGCCCCTACCCAGAATAAAAAAACAATGAGATCAATTTCTTTCTACTCCTCGCTGTGGGTAAACTATTCCATGCATGAATTCATGGGCCTGAAACCGATGGAAAACCCATACCCTCTCAAAAATCCAATTATGAAGTGAAGATCAAAAGAAAAACCTCTTCTCTAAACCTCATATGGATCAACCCCTTGTGTGACAGATGCAGTGACTCTCAAACATTGAACCATAGGGCCACAAGGATTCAAAATTCCAAGAAACCATTCCACTAATTCAATGCAAACAACCAACAGCTACACAGTTGCAAATCCTCCCTTAAAACTACAGAAAATTCACAAAACCATACAACCATCCTTCACACTCCACCATTGTTGGAACACGCCACAACCGCAAGGCCAAAATAATCAAAACAAAAACCATAAATCCAGATCCAAATAAAAAAAACTAACATCACATTCAGAAGTAATCAAGCATAAACCCTGTAGAAAACACACATCAGTAAGATTAAAAATCCTCTCCCCTATGGAACTGAATAATAATGTCTTGCCCCACAGAATCCCACCGGAACCACTTAAGGTGACTCCATGATGCGGCAGAAGAACCGAGATGGAATTCATTCGGCGTCAGAGGAACCGATCTGAAAGATCTGAACTGAGACATCACCGACGAAAGGGCGCTAAGACAAACCAGAGCGCCACAGAGACTTCGTCGAACAGATGTCATCATCAGAATGAACGAGCACACCAATATGCAGGCTAGAACACCATTTATTTGATGCCACTGAGAGCAGAAGTTGGAGAAGCGAACCTCATAACCCAGACGCGTCACGCATGAAGACGCCACACCGAGCCGAGGCCCAAAGGAGCCGAGCTGATCCAAGCCGGAGGGGGAAGGGGTAAAGAAGAGGAGGTAGAACCTTATTCACCATGGGACCATAGGAAGATGCCTCTCAGAGGCCTAGAGCAATTTCATAAACATGAGATATGTCAGATATCTTGAAAATGTAGTAGACATGCATTCTTTATTTTAATACTCACATGTCATTTTACAGAAACCAATAGAGCCTATCCATCCATATGGTAAATCTTGAAAATTATTACAGACATATAATTGTGTATGAATCCTATTTCAATAGTTTAATGAAATGAATATGAAGAATAAATAATCCTTTACTCCAAAAACTCATCACACTTAGAACCAAAGTGACACCTCCTTCACCTATAGAGTTTGTGGAATAAAAAAACATGAATTCATGAATTAACATTCCTATCATATCAATCCTTCTATAAATGTCATTTTTCACATAATAGAAACATACAAAGTCTCATAGAACATTTTAATTCCAGTGATTCTAAAAATATTTTGTTTCCCCTATTTTATTATAACCTATTCAAGTGGATTGTCCCCTACCTTCAATACTTAATGCACTTACAGTAGCACCTCAAAAATCCTTCTTATAAATATATTTATACAAGATAAAATCACATATATCCTTGAATACTTAGTAATTATTTATACTATAATTACTCCTAAAAGTGACCAGCACATTCCATGATTCCAGAAGTGATGACAGAAGAATTAAGGCCCACATTACTTAAATAAACATCACACCAAAAAACTCTATCTAACTCTAGATCATGTTAAACTCATTTAAATGAAAAAATAATGAATTTTTATAATATAATCAAACTAAATTTCTTCCATAACATGAAAAAATTATTCATCTTGGAAGGATCGTCATATATCATTAAAAGCATAACTATCAATTATGTAGTTGTATTAACATAATAGATATTGAAATACACATAATAGATGGACATAATCTATAAAAAACTCATCACCTTCCCCTACAGTATTTCATACTATATATTTTCCATTAATTTTGGATTCTTCTCAATCAATAAAAAGTGTATGATCCTTATAAAATGGATAGTATTCAACATAAATCATCGAGAAACCAAAGTATGATCCATTGAAATTATCCATATTAATCTTTCCCAATTTTAATTTTATCTTACAAAATAAAAATATTTCAAGAAATTTTAAAAGGGTAAAGGAAAAGTTGCTCATTTTTTATTTAAGTTTCAATCTAATCCATCCTTCAAAATTTTTAATCAACTTATAATTACACTTATTTTATAAAATGAAATAGTTCTTGAAATGACCTACTCAAGTGATTCTAAAATTTGTAATAATGTTACCAAAATCTCTATAAAAAATCATTGCAATGGAATTATGTATCACGAATAAAGAATCCACACACCTCGACCAGACACAGTCCAAAACTCAATTGATACTCACAATATGTCACATCCATATCCTTCATTCAAGGTATATTTTTATCTTTTATTATTATCCTAACTTCCCCATAGGATTCCCCTAGGACCCCCTTTAAGTTAGAAGAATTTGGACATGTTTTTAGTGGACTGATATAGGTGCATGGTTTGTGTGTATGTTTTACCAAACTGCGAAGGAAAACCATGCACAAATATCCATGTCATTAAAAATATTTTTAAATTCCATATTTTCCCTTCCAAATTTAAACCTAGATGACCCATTTCTTCCCCCATTCAACCCTTTCACCCATATAAATCTATCAAACTCCTAAAACCTCTCTTGTAACCCATTTTGAAGGGGGGTTTAGAGGAAAAAACATCATGTTTCATCATATAAGTTATTTCCTCTTTTTTCTTCCATTTCTTTAAGGTTTATTACATACTACATGAAGTTCAAAATGTAAAGCTACATGGGCATCATACCTAGGGTTTTATTTTGGGTTTCTTGGACCAATATTGTGGATTTAGGTTCATTTTCACACCCATGTGGTGTGGAAGTGGTGCAATTGAAGTTTTTCCCAAGGATTTGGATTTTTTGACATATAAGGTAGGTGATTCCTTGTGGAATCATTCTTTGATGAGTTATATTTTCTTGATTTACATTTTCATCATGTTCCTCTTACATTTTTCTTAGTTTAAAAACCATTTGTTGTATCATTTTTTATGTGACTAATTTTAAAGTAGAATTTCTATGTAAAAATGAGTGTTTTTAATTGGTATTACATGTTATAATACTTGGGGATGATTTTTAGTTCATGGAATGGATTTATTAAATGGTTTTAGGGCTGAAAATTATGGTTTGGTGTGACATTGATGAAAATTTGGCTTCAAATGAGTGTTTTCAAATGGATTTCACGTGAAAATCTTTGTTAAACTTCTTAAAATTGTTTTATGATAATTTTAAAGGGTTTTTGTGAATTAAAAAAAGGGTGAAAACATGTTTAGATACTATTTAGAGTGTGTACAACTAGAACTGGTATTTTTCTGTGTAAATGTTATTTTATAGAATATGGAAATTTCTTGAGCACAAAGAGGGAAACTTAGGTATCTTGGTGGGCAGACTAGGACTAGTATGCTAGTGATCCAGAGTATCATTGTCCCAGTTCCTCTTAGTAAGATTCAAAATGAAAACACTAAATAAACTTTGATGATGTTGGGGACCACTAGGACATTGGGTTTTCCCCTCCTATTATCTATTTCATTAGAAGGATATTGATTATGGTTGCTTTTACACTGAGATACTATGTACCTAGGGCCCGTAGTTAGCTCAGGCCTAGGGGTGTTCCTATGATTAGTGACCATCAAATGTATTGTACTTACCATTGACATACTGTGTGATTGGATTGAAAATTCAGTTGCATGGATATTTTTTTTAAAATAATTCATTTCTTAAAGTAGCTTCCTTAAAAAAGGTTTTCATTTGCAGTTGCATCCTTTTAAAATTATTACTAATATTTATTGTTTATAAGACTTGCAAGCATTCTTTGTCTTAAAATGTTTATCACATGGAATATTTTTTGTTTGGAATCCTATTGGTATTAGTCTTACAACATACTTACACCTCTGGGTGTAATTATACTCGGTTATGTTTGACACTGGTAAGGGAAAAGTTTTTAGAGATGGCAGTTTGGGTTGTTAGGTTCCATCATTGGCGAGGTATTGTGGTGAAGGCATGGGGATGATGACCCCTTTCCGTGTGGTAGTTATTGAGTTGTTTTTTCTAATACTTTTGAGGTGTGGACCTCTTGGTCTTTGTCTAAAACCATGTTTTCCAGTTCTGAATGTTTATTAAAGGCTTGTTTGGACTAAATTTCTAGATTCATTTTTTTACTATTTTGGCTGTTTAATGCTCCAAAACCTTTTAAAATAATTCCCAAAACATTATTCATGATACCCGGACACTTGTTCCAGCCCGTTGGGATATGGAATGCTCTTCAGGCTTGGCATGGACTAGGTCGGGTGCCAGTTTTGATGGTGACCAAATTTGGTTTGTGAGAGAATAGACATCCAAAATGAAATAGAAAATAAAATAAAGTAAATCACCTAAAAAATATAATTATTATACATGGTCTGGAACAAGTCATAATCCATGGAAAAAAAATAACATCACTAGATTATAAAACAAGATATTACAAAATATTTACTAACACTAACACATTAGATATCATAAGCTTAAGCATAATCATAAAACCATCTCTAATAAAAATAATCTCACCACAAGTTTATAAGAACCCATATCATTTAAATTCAAATAATCATATATATATATATATATATCACCATAAAAAACCATAGAATACCTACTACATGATTTTAGCTATAGTACAAATTCCACCATCACAACCAAACTCTTTAATAAATATTATAGTATTAAAAAAAATTCAACCTTCATTACCACATCAATTCTATATTTGGAAATAAATCCTCAAGATTTTTAACTTTTTCATTCATCAAGAGACGTCCAACTTAACAGATTAATCCTACATAATCACTTGGGCACTCAAACTTTTCTTAGCCTCCACTATCATCATCCAAATTCATCAACACTATTACTAAAAGTTCTAGACTTATGACCTAATTCTATCCTTATATATAATATTAATTCAATTTTCCAAAATTTATTCTTTTCTATATGATTTAGTAATTAATTGATAAATGACTTCTCACACCATGCCTAACACATCCCTTGGTGGTGCACTATACCAAACTAAACCCTTGGATTTGAGAGCCTCCAATTGAGTATTTAACTCTCAAATCATATTTAGTTCCATATGATATTGAGGAATAGAAATAGTCTTGGTACCTTATAACATGTCAATAAAAAACTTCACCTCCCACTCCGGATGTAACCCCATGAAATCCTCTAGAAACAAAACCAAATACTAATCCACTACAAGATGAAATATATAACACAAAACACCTTTTTCTAGCCTGATATATATTCCCACTACCAATTATGTAATCATACCTAGAAGACACAAATCATAACCAACCCTATGGGAATATAAATACCACTCTCCAAGAATGAATAGTGACTCATATATTGATGTATAGAATGTAACACATCTCTTATAGAAATCAATATGCACGTGAATATATGACAACTAGTCCATACATATAATCACACCACATCCCTTTATCTTCATGATATAAAAATACTATAGATGACCATGACAATATATATCAAAAACTCAAAGAAAATACCAATTAAGTATATTTTCTATCCTTCAAAATGGGGTATCCATGGATAAAACTCTAGAAATAAATTCAATATAAAAATATTTATTAGAAACCAAAGAAACTGGCATAAATCAATGAGACACTCTAGAATCAAATAACACATTATAAAAGGAAGAGGTAACTATATTTTTACCCCTCACTATGATCCACTAGTGCTTGATAAATTGAAAAATTACACATATCTAAAACTAAGACCTTTATCTTAGACTAATTAGTTCCCCTTCACAATATTTACCCACTGAGCCTACCCCAATGATCCACTACCACCACCTCAACTCAATGGGGTCTATACCATGGATACCCTAAGGCCAAATCCTGTAGGCCTAGGGTCTCCCAGTAGCTTTGAGTAGGAATATCAAACACATGGGATTCCTTAACCTAATTTACATATACAAACACACACATCTTTAAACCCATAAAACAAATAAATATAAAAAAACTGATAACCATTCATGTATAGAACTTAAATAACACCCTCATAGTACAAAAAAAGTACTCAAAAGAAATTGATAAAAATACAAGACCAATTACAAAACAAGAAACAAGTGAAACATTTAAAGTGGGTGAGGACTGTTGTCAGTGAAAAATCAGAAAGACACCTCTGTCTATCCATATCGCTAGGATCCTTCTAGTCCTAATCCATTAAAGAATATATCAAAAGATCTATTGTTTTTATAAGACAAAACACATTCAAAAAATCCCATGAATGGGTGATTATAACAATTCCAAGTAGGAAAACCCAAAAACACTAAGCATATAACCTCAATAATAATAGTTTTCTCTTCAAATGTATATTTCAGAAACTCTTATAAGTGTATTATCGAGATATACTAAACATTAGCACATAATATAAATGTAATGTGACAACCATAATTACCGCTTAGGATTTGTGCTCAGAGGTTATATATTACACTCTTCCATGAGAATAGACTCTATGAGTCTTATAACACTGATGGAATCCATCTAATATGACATGATCATTAGTTCTCTCCTTATAAATTACACATTGGATGTTTGAATAGAACAGTACAGAGATGGGGATCACACATAAGGTCATGGGGTACACCAAAAAACCAATTTGGATTTACCCACTAAGTAGGGAATTGACACCCACGTAGTGTTGGTCAAGATGATACCAAGAATGCCACATAGAGAAATAGTGATGATAGAGGATTTCACTTAGGGCCACGTGAAGGGATTCCACAACTCAATCCAAGACTGAAGTTCCTCAGAGGGGATCACCATCCTATGAATTAGACATGATTCCATAACTAATCTTAGGGGAAGGTTCAATAGAATGTACCCTAGTGAAAAGTTTCAAGAAAAAGATGACAAGTGATCCAAAGAATTATTTAAGGAGGACGTAGTGTGTAATAGTAGTACACAATGTGTCCCTTTGATACTAGGTCCTACCAGTGTATCCCATCCTCTGACTGTGTCCATGTACTAGTACATGACATGTCTGAACCCATGTACTCTTGACCATGTCCATGTACATGGCTCTGCTAGTGTACACCAAGCTTGGCAATGTTCATGTCTAAGTAAACGACGTGTATGATCTCGTGTACTCCTGACCATACTCTTGTACCGCATGAGGTACATTCCAAGATACTAGGTAAGGGTCACATTCCATGTTCTAGCTATCTCATGTCATGTGATACTTATATCCTCTGCAAAAACAATGGTGCCATAACTAGGGTCCCACATAGTGTGTATTCTTGGATTATAGACCCTGTTTCATAGAATTTTTTAGAAACCAAAGAGCTATTTAACGCATCATCAAATTCTCCATCAGTCTCTAACCTATTCATAAATAATGTTGAAAAACATGGATTTGGTCCGACCAAGCCTTTCCATTGTTTCATGCTAGAATCCAACCACCAAGACGTAATAGAAAATGATCTTCATTGTTACTCATATATATGCCACTCCCCTCCTGAACTGGGGGTATTATATCCATCCCCATTACATCATCATCATCATCATTATAGTTTGATCCCATCATCGATCAGAACTTGGATATACGGTATCAATTCATTGTTCCATGAAACTAGCGCACAATGATCAATTTCTTAGTATTTTGGTAAAACCATAGGTTAAACAAAACACTAGAAATAAACTAATTATGAAAAATAGGAGAAAAAACAAATAAAAGAAGAACAAACCTTGTCCATGTTTAGGTTATCCTTGATATGTTTCCATTATATTGAAGAATAAAGATCCATAATAAAATAAAATAAAAATCCCCTTATAATTCCTATAAAAATAATCATGCACCCTCAATATGATCGAACCATGAATCAATCCATTGGTTAGTTCATTTGCATTAGTCATAGGATAAGAAAACAAGGACAAGTCTACGTAATAAAATTTTCCTACCTCAAGGTTGATTAATCAATGATTAAGAAAAAATCTGAATAATTGTCATTGACAAGATACTTGAATTCCATTGGTGTATATGATCATAAATTCAACATACTCACATGAAAATTAGATCTCTCTAACATTCTCTCTCACTTATATAGTTTATGTGGCCAAACCTAAGAATCATTAATAAGTATGTTTAAATAGAGAGGGATTGGGTTGATGTTTCATATTAAATAAAATAAATAGTTCATTTAATTTGTTTTATTTATTCACTCAAGACTTAATTTTATGGAATCTTTTGATGCTGAAAAAGGTTATGCCATGCCTAGGGTAAAAAAAATCTCTGAACTAAACGATGACATAAGATTTCCAATCTAAGCCTCCACTTAGATTTTATTCAAATATTCCATGAAAACTAGACATGCATGATATTTAATATATTTAATATATTTAAACAATTAATTATTAGAACATCGTGCCGTAGAATCTCACATAATTTCAGCGCTTAGCCCCCAAATGATTCTAGTTTATATTTTAAATTAACAAATAGAAAAATTAAAGTCATTAAACTAATAGTGTCTAATGGGATATTTCACCTACTTACACTACCATCTCCCCTCCCTTCACCCATGTTCACCATAAAATACCTAAATCACATCCCAAACAAAAACAAAAACATAATAATCACTTAAAATAAAAAAATCCCCCAATGAGGATGGCCATTACCTGGTAGTTTGTACTTTTACAAGTAACTAACGAATTGTGTTCTAGTTATTTCGTGGATGGGGACATTGAAAATACATGTGTTTAATTTTCCTAATGTTGTAAATTTGTACTAATGTTTAAAATATGAGGTGTTAGTTTAATCCATGTTGTGGTATATTCTGTTGTAAACAATGACATAGTGAAGTACATTATAATGTGGTTTTAAGAATGATAATATACATGTTATATAATAATGCATGACTTTTCCTCTTTCTCATAATATATGTTATCACAATCAGTTGATAATATAATTTGATTATATTAAGAGGAGTTTTAATGTCTAATATATTATTTCATTTTTAAATAATATATGGCAGGAAATAGACGATGAGTTATAATTATTTATAACATTTACAAATTTTGGGGAAAAAATCATCAATGGTAGATAAATATTTTTCTATGAGGATCATACTTGGATGACTATAAAATAAGTAAAATCTGTATTCAAGTTGTCTAATGATATTTCCATTTGATAGTTTATAGAATAAACAAGTTGAATTTTATCTCTCTCCCCTATTTATCTTTAACAATAGTTCAATAAAACCATGAGGATGAGTTGATCCTTCTCAAGTTTTGAGATATTTATATAGCCTTTAGATGCCATATGAGGACTAATTTTGTTTCATGATTCTTAGTGATCACTATCAATATCATTAAAAGGAACTAGGATATACCATACCAATAAAGAAAAAAAAGAATGAATTATTTATGTATTTATATAGTCTAATATTAATTAAATGAAATTATAGTGATAAGAATATTTTTTTCTACTGTATTTAGACATGTATTGTACCCTCCAAAACTATTTAGGGGCATCAAAACCACTTATAAATAATTTTTATTGAGTTTTTGAATAGATGAAGAAGTACGAAAAATGGGTTTTCCTAATGTTTTTGTAATCAGAATAGACATCAAACCAGTGAAACCAATGCTTAAAAGTTCAATGTACTAACAATGTTTGAACAATGGTCCTTCCAGTTATTATATAATAATATTTATTTCATTTATAAATAATTTTAAATTAAAATTACAATATATTACCATAAATATTCTTGTATCACACATAAAATGTAGTGGTATAATGGTGGTCACTGTTCGAAATGTATCTCACTTGGGAATGTTTCTAGTAAAACTATTAGGCTATGTGAATTTAATTTTTTTATAAAACTAAAAAATTTTAATCAATTTTATTTTGCTTTATCTGCTTTAGAATTTGTTTTAGCAGTTCTGAAATATTTTGGTTAATTATTGGACTTGTACCAGACCACCGACTGGTTGATTAGAATTTAATCCTTATAGGATGGTTTGGTTTAGTTTTACTAACATTTTTTTCTAGAACCATAATATATTTGTTTAAAAATGTTGGTATTTCTTGATGTTTTAAAGACCAAGAGATGTTTTAAGATGAATATGACCACAGTTTGTTAAATGTTAAAAATAAATTTCATAGTTTGTAAGGTACAAGTATGGAATAATTTCATGTAAAATAGATTATTCTAAATTATATTATTATTTTGTTGTATACTAGGAAAAAACTCATAGTGGTTTTTGAAAAATTATTTCTATAAATAAATCAAGACTTTGTTGGTCAAAACCAAATTATAATTTTTAGACATATGACTTGTAATGGTTTAGGTTCAAAATGACTCTCTCATGAAAAATAGTCATGGTTTCCCCACTAGAAGGAGTTGTAAACTGATGAGAAACCACATCGTTGCATATGTTAAAAATTACAGTTGTTTTAGAATTTTAATAAAAAATAATTTGGTAAAAATTCTCAAAAATATTCTCCAGCACAAATTATTTGGTCCCATTAAAAATCCAAAGGGAAATTGAAACCATTAATTTTTTTTGTTTGATATTATATTTTTTTAAAGTGGACTTATATAGTGGAAAAATTTACAATGTATTTATAAATTATATAATAAATAAAATATAATAGACTTTATATTTATTGATGAAAATTTTGTAAACGAGAATAAGAAATTTTTATATTTAAGGTCATATTTTGGTAATTATTCTAAACAATTCAAAAAAGATTTTGGGTTTATTTGATTGAAATATTAAATAAATAAAAAAATATATGGTATTTAGTTTATGTAATAGTTTTACCTAAAATATGAAATTGTGAGACGATTATAAATATTTTAAAAAATATCATATATTTTAGAATATATTTGAGTCCATATTTGTTTTGATTTAAATTAAAAATATGAAATATTTCATGTTAAAATAAATATGAAATGTTTATATTTATTTATATTATAAAATTTTCATAAATGATTCTTAAAAAATAAGGTTTTTATAATTTCTTTATTTATGAAAAAATCATAAATTTATCTATTTTCTAAATTTATGAATCATTATTTTATTTTTTGATTCCCCATATTATTTATTCTTGAATATAAATGTTTAATATGAAAGGATATATGATTTACTTTTACGAATTAAAAAGTTTCTTATAAAGTTCATAACATGTATATAAGAAATTGCATGCTGGGTAAGATATAAGATTTAGTAACATTAAACTGTAACTATTATTTTTGGGGTTATAATATTTAAATATAAGGTCGGTTATTATTTATATAAATTTAGTGTTATGATTTTATCAAAATTGGGGTCTCCATTGAGTAGTGGTACATGTATAGCGTAGATTTAGGTCGGAATTTATATTTTTATTTTTGTGAATATAACTGATTTTTTTTGGGTAAGTAACAAAAATCATTTTTTGAATAATATTTTTTACATTAATAATTTTTGAATACATAAATTGGGTTGAAGGAATATGATACTAAAAATCATTAAAATCATGCATATATAAAGGAAATACATGAAATAATATAGTGAGATTTAAAACACCTTTAAAATAGTAAGCATAAGATTACTTCTATAGAGAATACATGTCAAAACCTTGATCATACAACATAGTAGTTTCATGCCAAATTAGGGTTCCCATGGATTATCTTGTGTAATGCGTGCTGAAAATTGATGACCTTAAGAATTAGGTAACCAAATCCCCTTGTAAAAATTGGGTCCCACATAATTGGGATACTCGAATGGTTAGGGTACTAAAAGTATAAATTTAGGATAATTCATATAATTTATTATTACACTCGACGATCTATGAATAACATATAATTTGATTGGAATTATTGCCTACCTAAATAGTTAAATGATGAGAAAAACACCAAATAAGACCCTTTAGTTAGTTAAATGTGAATATTTTCTTAAAAAGGGATATGTCATAATTAAAAAGGTCCATCTTTTTAATGCGATTACATTTAAACAAAATACTTATTAAATGTTGGTAAAACATGATAATCATCTGATAAAAAATTATATTGTAGATAAAATAACATATTCATCATCAAAATTATTTTTAAGATAAATCTTTGAGAAGAAAACTCTTAGTGGAAGAATATTTTTATATTGGTATTGAAACATAAAAGTTTATAAAATAGAGTAACCCTTATCGAGTATTTATAAGTTGAAGTTATTTAATATTAAGAGATAGATTATTAATAGATGCATCAAAAGGATTCACTTGAGGTTTCAAATGCATTGTTAAGATGAAAAACTACTAAATAATGTTTAGTATCCACTCATGTACTCAATATTATTATGAATGTTAAAAATTTATAGTGGTTGAGGTATTTATTAATTTCTAGTATACACATGGAATTAATTTTGTAATAATTTTATTAAATTTTTAGAATATATGAATGAGTTTTATAAAAATTCACCCAATATTTCCAAAGTATTGAGGATAGATAAGCATGAAAAATGATGGAGAGGATGTTTTTGTCTGAATGGCCAGAAGGACATCATTTTTTATTGATTTTTGATAACCCCCCTTTCAAGGGATGAGGGGGAACCCTTACAAGGCTGGTAGGCTCAGAGATTACATGGTCCGTAGGATGACGGGATTACATGAGCTGAAGCTCTTAGGGAATTCAACCAGACTATCTACAAGGAACTGTCCCTCCCTAGAATCTGCCTCTTGATAGTAGCTCTCTACCTTTGCATGAGCTAGGATTCTTGTGCAAGCACAGGCTGGTACCGATGGCATAGCCATACCCTCTCATTCTGAAAATCCATTTGGCTCTGCTCTGGTGAGTGAACCTACTCTGAATCCTCATCTAGGGCTGCTCCTTTTTTGTAGTGTGTCTGGTGCCTGCATTCATGTGGCCCAAAGGCCTTGGGGTGGCCCGAAGGCCTTAAGGTGGCTCGAAAGCCTTGAGAATCAACTGCCTCGAAGGCCTTGGGTGGCCCAAAAGCCTTACAGGACCCAAGGACCAAACTGGTGGCCCAAAGGTCCAGATGGATGAATAGTTCTGACTACTACAGTAATGAACACTGCCTGCTACAATTCCTGCTACAGTAACTCGGAAATATGCCTCCACCCATATTTGATCTCGGGTCTCTTGGATGCACTTAGTGAGTCCTCACCAACTGGGCTGAGGCTCTTGTGCATGGAGAGGATGTTTTTATATTTCAAAATTTAAAAATATTAAATTTTTAATCTTGATGAAAAATATTAGATGTTAGAATAGTCATCCTAGTATAGTTAACCCTAATAAGTGTGCTAAGAAAGAGGTTCCTTTTTCCATTGGAGATTGAATTATCTAAAATACCTGAAGAAGTTTGAGAAACTCAATTAAAGGTTTATGTTCAGTATTATTTTTATGGAAATCAATTTATTGATTTTTTGGGGTATATTAGTCTAAATGTATATTATAAAATTTTTTAAAATATAAAAGAGATTAATGTAATGGTAAGTATTTTTAGGGATTATAATTTTCATTCAATTGATGAAGCAAAGGGTTTCTCCATCAAGGAGTTAGATTCCAAATAAATAATTTATGCTAAAATTGATCCAAATAATGTACATTTATTTCCATCTTAAATTTATTATATGAAAATATAATTTGTTTGTAAACATAGTATTATTATAAAAAAATTATATGTTGGTTTTAATACACATAGTTTATAAATTATCATATTATATAACATACCATAAAATAAGATAATGAAGAGGTTTAACAAATATATTCACTAAAATATAAGGGATATGATCCAACCACCCTACAGTTTCATATTTAGAAGAATAAAATATCATTTTTATATTGTTACGATAAACATATAAGATACCAAATATGATATAGTTAGGACACATATGTTTTAACCATTAATATTAATCATGTTTCTTGAGAAGGGGAGGATCATGGTTTACTAAACCATGTGATGGGGGCCTAAAAACCATGTGAAATATGAAGCTTATTACATATCCATTCTACATGGTTTGCGCATGGGTTTTCCAACCAAGAGATTAACCGTGTATTGTGTAAGGATTTTGGATTGAAAAATTTTCATGGTTAGTGCATCGTTTGGCCAAACATGTTGCCAAAATATGCACCCAGTTTTAATTGGTTGAAATGTACCTTTCCCCCCTTTTAACCATTAAATTTTAATTTTTCTTCTCCCTATTCATTTAAACATTGTCTCCATTATAGTATTTCTCTCATCATCTCCTCCAAGTTTAGTGGTTCACCTCCGTACCTCCTCTAATTCTAGTTCTATATGAAGTATTTGCAGGTTTTAGGTAATGATAAGAGAAATCCTTCGACCTTTATTTCATAAATTTTCTATTTCTTGTGTTACCATTTTCTATGAACAATATGCCCTATTTTCAAGGATTTTTATGCTCTTAATTTTCTCTCATTCTAGCTCAGATATGAGGCTTATACCAAATAATGAGTCTCCCAAAATCCCTTGGTAGGTAGTCCATATGGTTAACCCTAAATTTCATGTCGTTTATAAAAATTTTGGTTATTCTACACATACATATTTCTAGACATTGACCCCATAATATATTATTTTAATTTTTTCCTAAATATGGACCAATAATTAATAGGCTCCTTATAAACACCATTAGAGTTTGAAAAATCTACTATAGAAACCCCTTAGGGAGTTTTTGACCTAACACCCATTAAAACATACTTTTAATGTAACCAAAATACCCCTTAGGGCCTATTTTTCTTGGAATTTATGAAAAAACCCAATTTATGTAAAAACCCACCCCTTATGGTATGCTTGACATGTTACCTAAAAATAGAGGAATTATTAAGATGTGTATTTGGGTATGAAATGTGAAACATAAATATGGTTAAGAAAATTTGGGTGTCTAAAAATAATTTTATACCACATACACGATATTTGTTATGTATTTTAAGGGGGAATGGACAAATAAAATTGTGAAACGATTTAGTATCTCATGGATAATTTTGGAAGATTATTAAAATGTTGTTTTTAAATTTTTATTGAATCTTTTACATGAATAATTTACTTGGTACTTATGAATTATTACCATGGATTCCATGGTTACTAATTACAGAACATGGTAAAACTTTTATTTGTGTGGAATTCCTTGATAAAGACTTGGATTCATATTTCGAATGTATTGAGTAAACTCATAGGATACCACACAATTAATTGATAAAATTACCAACTTGTAATCCGACCATGGATACAATTATTGTATTAATCTCATGAATTCCAAAACTGGTTTTCATAGATTCATTTTCAACTCCAAAAAGTTATAATTATTTGTAAGATCACCATGGTTCGTCCTATTGTCTTAAGAAAAGGAAGGACTTGGGTAATCCCCTTGGATTCCAATCGATGCCAACCCTAAAATACAGGGATGTATTTACTTGGTTTGGTAAAAAAACTCTTAAGATTAGAATACTAAGGTCTCATCCCTTGGATTTCATTCAAATTCCAAGATCTAGATATCACATGTTGATCATTGTATGTTGTCTTAAAATATTAAAGTAAAGAATGCAATGAGTATTCTATTGATTCAAAACAGGCATGTTTGTAAGGATTCCAAGACTTATCCATGGATTCCTTATTATAATTTATTCTTGGAAGCTTATGCTATATTTATCAGGTCCCCTGACAAATTAAATGGTCACATGTTAAGAGGCATATGCCTTAGGTTTAAGAAGGTAGGGTTGGACAGGTAACCCACAAGGATCCCTAGCTCTACGAGGATTATTTTATTTTACTATTTTAAATTATTATATATAAACATTATAATATTTTATATTCAAGTATTTTATTTTCACTAGAATCCATTAGTGAAAACTTATTTAGTTTTACTCATACCCTATTTAGGCTGGCACTTGGTACCCATGGAGATTTCATAGATACATGAATAGATAAGGTAAAGTAGCAAAAAGTGCACACTAGATTTCTATTTTTCGTTAGGAACATGGGGATAGAGGACCAAGCTAGGACTCTAGATTCTAATGT
This sequence comes from Viscum album, assembly GCA_963277665.1. NCBI lineage: Eukaryota > Viridiplantae > Streptophyta > Magnoliopsida > Santalales > Viscaceae > Viscum > Viscum album. The sequence goes on from OY728152.1 coordinate 1,776,279,301, forward strand.
ATCTTAGCAGTTTCTGGTCTTTAGTTTTCATTTTTTTATCCTAGTACTACTTGTGGGAAAGCTACCATGATATTCTTAACTTGTATATTTCATGACTATAGAATCATCTATATATAACACTACTTTACTAATTTATGACTATTTAATTTATTATATATATATAATATGTTTCCTTTATTTATACTATGTTTCACCTTGATATAGAGGGTATATTCTCCCCATCATACAACCATACACCTCCACTACTATTCAGTACCCTCTGGCATACAAGGATGAATGATTGAGGCTTATTACCATCTGAATCAGTTAATTATTTGTGAACTAGGCCAAGGATGTCAAAAAGTTGTATGAGAGACGTTATTATTCTATTGTATTTATATTTTGAGTTGGTATACCGGTAAATTTGAAGTGTCAAAAATTGGTAATAAGCATGATCCTTGAAGTAACTAAACAACATTCTGGGGGAAATCAATGTTTCCAGGTAAGGGATATGTTTTTATGTATTTATCTTATTAAAATCGCACTATTTTCATGATGGGGATGACACAATTGTTATATGAGGTTATTGTTTTAGGTATTTCCTCCCTTGGGATAGTATGATAAGAGATCATTATCATATACATTATAATAGGAATATAATGATTTTATGTCATTTATGTTCTATTCCATGTATATTCAATTTCTTATATTATTTTTTCTTATCTTATATGAATTGGATGATATGATTTTCATTTCTAACATTTCTTGGAGATAAATTTTTGTAAAATAAAGTTTCATTATCAACCTAAAATGTGTTTTATCATATAGCTTGACGATGGAATTTTATTTAACCAATCATAATGTAATCAAATCCCAAAACCTTGGTAACATAAGATTGGAATTTCATTTGGTTATAATTAAATGGTGTCCCAATTTAAACTTATTAGGTGAATACCTATATATATTCAGAATGAAAACTTTCATAACTAAACAATTATATTTATACTTTCTAGACTCTAACACATAATGTTACAAAATATTAGTAGTAGTAAAATGTGACACCAATTACATCTTAAAGACTATTTACCTCTATAAATTGGTATTGAAACCCCATATAAATAAAAAATTATGATAAAGTCTTTAAATATTATAATAAAACCTAAACCGAGTAATGTGTATTTAGGGTTAGTGTAATTGTTTGAATTTAATCAGTTTTGGTGTTTAGGGTATCTTATACAGTGAGGTCTAAATACTATTATTATTTTTTCTATATATAATATCATCTTCTTTGATGTTTTTTTCTGAGGGGTGTTCTTAGAATTATAGATACATGCCTCCATGAAAACCTCAAGTCAAGTTCCATGAAGGCAGCAAAAACCATGCTCTGGAAGTGGTGGGACCTAATGAAACCATGGTGCCTCTTGTAGTTTAACCCATGGAACCATTAATTACACCACCTATTGTTTCTGGATTTGAAACTAATGCTTAGATTAGAGAGGGTTTTATATGCCTTGTATAGTCCATGAAGGGATCTCCATAGGATACCCTAATAATCTCATTATTGACTAGGAATTACCAGGAACAAAACCCATTTTCAATCATTGGGGAAGGTATTCCCCAAGACATAGAGTCTTGGTTAGAGGATATACATATGATATTCAATAATTTTGAGATTCCTATGTATAAGAGGGTTAAGCTAAAAACCTATATGATTCATGGATCAACCAAGTTATCATGGGATGTTCTTACTCAAGATAATAAACATCAAGGCATGATTTTTAGGGAATTATAGGATAGCTTCTTCAATTAATTCTTCTCAAGGCTCTGAGGAATGATCAATCTAGTGAGTTCATTCGTCTTGTCAAGAGTAATATGTCTATCAGGGAATACTTATCTTATTTTTCTGAGCTCCATTTCTTTTAACCCACTATTACAAGTGATGAGCTATCAAGGGAAAGACATTTTGAGTATGGACTCACATATGTTATATGATATTAGGTTATTTTTTTGACTAACTATTATTTTTGAGGTGTTGAACAAGACCCTTACCTCTAAGTAAATTTTAATCTAAGCTAAAGGTATAGGTTGGGGTAGTTCATCAGTTAAGATAAAAAGTGGATCATCCTGTGGTAGGAAGCATCTCCATGACACTTCTCACCAAGGTAGTGGGATATAGGGTGTGTGTATTGGTAGCTATTTGATATGAAAATACTATGGGAAGATAGGTCACATAAATCCTCAGTGTGATAGGGACCTAGTAGAGTGTCAATCCTATGGTAAAATGGGCCATATTCAATGATTCTGTAGGACCTTTTCCCTGATTCTCAGTGAAAGTGAATCCACTCCAGTTGAAAGTTATGGAGTGGGATATATGGCACCATGCTAGGATGGATGATATAGTACAACATGAGACTTCAGATAATGAGGTGGTCAAGGTCAGGGGATCCACACATAGTATTTATAGCTCCAATAGAGAATATATTCATAGGGAGGTTAAGTTGTAGCTCTAGGTTAAGGATATTTCTAGTTACGTATAGTACAAACTACTACTACAAAGATGAGTTCCATACTATATACAATACAAGGTATAATCTTTGTGAACTTAAATTTAGTTTTATCTTTATTTGACATAGGTATTTTTTACTTGTTCATACAATATTATTTTATGAGGATCTTGGGTGTATGGATTTAATACTAATATGGGATGATTTCCTTTGTCACACCACTCGGAATCTAGTAATATGTAACTTTCCATTGTAAGGAGTGGAACATTGGGATAGGTGAATAGTGATTTCTTTTGGACATTTTAATCCTATATGTTATAATATTTGACTTAATTCTTGGATTGGACTGGCTAGTGCACATTTTATCTCATATATATTATTATCAGTAAAATGGGGTTTTCTCATCACTTCGGGGTATCTATGTTCATAAGGGAAAATATGATGTACATTAATGAATTAATGGCCCAAAAAATCATCGGATGGGTAGAGTGTTGACCCAGATTACTAGCCTCTTATTGGATCATTTGAGAGTACAACATTCTATCCTTCCTCTAGTTTTTAACCATTTTAGGAATGTTTTACTTGATGATTTTCTAGGATTCCTCCTGATTGAGAGGTTGAGTTATAATTGATCTTATTATAGGCAGAAAACTAGTATTTATTCTTCCATATAGATGTTCTCCTATCAATATCTACGAACTCAATAGGTAGTTGAAGGACCAAGAATCCAAGGGGTTTATATGACCTTGTACATCCCATTAGGTTTTATCAGTACTTTTCACTAAGAAGGTGGATGGTGCATTATGAATATATGTGGACTACTAGTTGTTGAATCCTCTTAGAGATAAAAACTAGTACCCACTTCCTCTCATAAATAATCTATTTGATGAGATCCAAGGAGTTGAGGTCTTCTCGAAGATTGATTTGATATTGGACAATCATCCGGTGAGAGAAACACCCTCAAACATAAAATATAAAACATAATGGAGGTATGGATTATATGATTATTTGTTAACGCTATTGGCGTTGATGAACTCACATTCAATATTTATTAAATTAATCAGTTGGGTCTTCCATGCATATCTGGATGCCTAATGGTTATTTTTGTTGATGATATCCTAGTGTACCCCCAGTTATGGGAGGAGCATGTATTATATATAGAGGTCTGTTTTATTACTATTTAAGAACATAAAATTTATGAAAAACTCTTTAAGTGTATCTATTAGATTTATAGGGTTAACTTTATAGGTCACATCATAACAGACGAAGGGGTATAAGTAGATCTTGAAAAAGTGATATCCATTGTTTCAAGGGATATTCCAAATAGTTTTTTAAATTCAAATTTTCTTAGGTATTTTCAGTTACTACCATTGATTTATTAAAAAAATTCGCACCTTAAATAACCATTTATAGGATTGACTAATATGGGCTTAAGGTTAATATTGTATAAATATTGTGAAAATGATTTTCAAGATTTGAAAGGAAAACCAACCTAATCACGGATCCAGATTGATCATTATCTTGGAAGAGGGTACAAAACTTATTATATCTCATTTGGAATTGATATTTGATCTATATTAATTAAATATGAGTATGTCATGGTGTAACGCCCTGACCCCAGTTACCCAAAGTTGGTGAATTATTTTAATACATTGGCATGATTACAAGGAATCAAGTCCCGAAGGACTGATCGGTTTAACAGTCTTGGAAAATAGACTACATACATTAACATTACATTACAATTTCAAACATAAAACACAGAGTAAATAGTTTTTTTAGAACTCCATTATTCCCTTTAGCTTAACCCTAAATATCAATCATAATAAACTTCTTGGAATCCTAGGAAAAAAACATAGAAAGGGGTGAGATCAAACGCTCAGTAAGGGTAAGTAATACATCGTAAAATGACATAAATATTAAGCATGGTGAATAATTGAAACCACATGCCTTTACCAATAATAAACATGAATACTTTTTTGGGAAGAATATGAGTTGAGTAAATAATGCCATAATAAAACATAATCATGGGTATTCTACTAGTCGAATAAGCACATGAACCATCAATATTATTTCCATAATGAGGGAATGTATAATACCAGACATTCTATAACATTTTGTCAAGGCCTCAGCCAAGAAGTCTAAAAATGATTAAGGCCTCGGCCGAAACCATAAATCAAATTGGGAAAAGGCCTCGTCCAATTCCATGTCTAGTTGTCTCATGAGACCTACCGATGCATCGAGGAGCTATAGAGGGCTCCACCCAGCACTTACTATGTCCAATACATTCCTCATATGAAAATTATGAAACTTAACATAAACATTCGTATAAGAACTAGGATACGAAATGTCAATACTTTAACCATAAACCATGAATGGTATAAAAATAACACATCCACAGTCAAACATATCACAAAACCTTCAATACAATATGGAAGTTTTGTATTATAATAAATCAACTTCAAAACAAGTTTAAAATCCATTAAAGGATTTGACATAGATGGAAATGATTTGTAAAAATCTTCGATAGAAATACCCCTTTTCATTAAAACATTTAAAATTAACACAATTTGGAAAAGAAGTCATTTAAATACATTTTTAATCAAAGTGTCCCATACCACTTTGAAACTTTTTAAAGGAATTAACATTTTAAAAACATTCATTCCCATATAAATAAATCCTTAAAAACCATTTTGAAGACATGAACATTACTGTGAAAGATTTAGAAGAATAAATATTTAAAACATTTGAAATGTTTTTTTAGTTAAAATTCCCTTAAAATAATCCCTTTTAAAACTCTTTCATAAAACATGTACATGGATAACAAATATGTCTCAGTAGATACTTACGTAAAAACAACATCGGATAATAAAGAGATTGCGAAATTAACCCTTTCCAATTTGGTAACTTACAAAACATACACCCCATGAAAGAGGTATCATACAATAATATGTAAATACACATAAATTAAAGTGTTTAAAGTTTATTACACAAATAATACAATTATGGGCAGTACATACACCACACAAAAGGTAATAGTGGCAATATGACATGAATCTCACGGGAATAAGGACTGAGATGAAAACCCCTTACCTTGTACTTTTCCTTTGTAGAAGGAAGGTTAATCTCCTTTATAATGGTTAAATTATTGTTATTAAATTATAAAATAATAATATACATTAATATGATATCATATATGATCTTTTAACATTGCTTTGTTAATAATATCTTAGTATTATCGTTGTTTCGGGTGTTAACTTACTAGTTTAATTTTATATGTTTTGTTACATAAGCCGTGTTTGTTATGAATAGGTTGTATATTATACATATACATAATTATATCATTTCATTAAACATTATTTTTAATCATAAAATGAGAATTATACTTGAATGGATATGATGGGGAATGAATCTCATCGCGTTCGTGGAGACGATAGTCCGTACGTACGCACGAACTCTACTTCCATTTCATTTTTCATTTTAAAAGGAATCAAAACCAAATAATACATAGGTATATTACTATTCCAGGATAATATAATATATTATATTTTTTACTTAAGTTCATTAATACCATCCTTTATATGTTCCATGTATGGTATAAACGAGTCATATCACTTTGAGGGGGCGGTAGTCCGCACTTCCTCAAATGAAATTATCGTATATATATACAACATGAAACGAATAATGGTATGCTATAAAATAGAATTAAATAAGATTATATATAAAATAAATATAATTAATATCATATTTAATTATAGTGCCATCATAATCCCCACCATGAGAGGTGGTAGGATATAATTGAACAATCATCATTTCGTGAGGCGTTTGGTTTCCATCCATAGAAATATTATGTTTTTCACCCATTAGATGGAGGTGTTTGTAAGTTTAGTTAAAATAGTTATCATAAAAATATCCTAGTATATTTAGGATAATGTTTTTTTTACAAAATAAAATAATAAGAATAGTTTAGGGGTTGGAGAAGTAAAATAAAAGAAAATAAGATAAGAGAAATCGTTACCTTTAATTTGGGTAACTCCCTTTGGTTTGAACCAAAAATGACTCTTGAAGTGCCTTATTCCTACTTTTATGCTTCTAGGAGGAGGAGAGATATGTAGGGAGGTTAATTTGACAGAGGTTGGACGATCCAAAATACTTGAGAGGTGTGAGTAATTGGTTAGAAGTGGTGCCCTTTTATAAGGGGGAGGAGGGGCTCTTTAGGTAAAACTTAAAGTATTAATTTATAATAAATTTATATTCGGTTCCTAATGGCTCAAAAGTTATTATTAAAAGCCTAAGGTGGGAATGGGTCTATATCCTTTCACAAAATAGATTTTATATAGGTTTGGGTCATTATATTAACCTTGTCTTTTAGTTTTAACTCTTTGTTAATTAGTTTGACACTTACCATGTCACTTTGTATTTTTATATTATATAGTAAATAAACATACTATATACCTCCAATATACCCCCAAGTGGTACATTAAGGATAAAACTATGATGATACAAGTCCTTTGGCCGAACCTTATATTTTTAGAAATTTAATATCAATTAATAATATAATATTTGTTTTAAAAACACTTTTATGTCAATTTTAACACTACTTGGTATTTGATTTTTGTGAAAATCATAATAACATTATTATTTCGAAAAAAGTTAATTAAATCAATACTAACATGTACTATTAACCTAATTTTTTTTGTAATTCATTAAAAGTCTCAAATTATATTTATTTGGGTATTTATAATATCAATTATTTTAATATTTCTCTAATAAGGTAATTACTGCATCATCATTGTGTCATAAATAAATTAAATTATTTAATGTATAAAATTATAAATAAAATAAAATTATTTAGGAAATATTTTTATATTTCTAATGAATATTTATAGTCTAAAATATAACATATATAACCCTATGTAAAAAAAATTTGCTAAAAGATATAGGCTTATGTCATTTTTGTATTTACTTTAACTTAATTAATATAAAGTGTCATTATCACTTAAAAGTGGATCCATGGGGTCTAAAAATAGACCTAAATATGCCCATGGTCATACATGTATCAACCAATAGGTTCAAGACATGTTTTAGGGTAATTTATTATTATTATAATATTATTTGTTTACCCTTATTTACCGGATTTACCGTTTAACCATGGTAAATAAAATATTTACCGAAGTAATTATTTAAAATGTATAAAACTAAAAGATACCTATTTACACAATTTGGACGTACTGATTCCAAATATGGAGTCCATGTTTCCAAATTCAAAACATATAAGTGGCAGAAATTAATTTAAAATTAATTCCCACTGTCGAAACAAAAAAGCGTGTTTTTAAGAGATAATAACTATCAAAAGATTGACACTTGTTTATATCCGGTTTAAATGTGAAATTATTTTCAATGACCAAAATTGTATTAAATGGTTAAAATATATTCTAAATATACTTTAAAACTACTTAAATTCACAATTTATCACTATTAATTATTTCGATTAAAAAAGTTTTTTTTAATAAAAATTTAGTAATTTTCACTATTCATCAAAATATAAAATTTATCCGAAATGTACCAAAATATAATCTTAGGATAATTTATATATTGAGAATCCAAAAATGAAGTCCATTTTGAAATATAAAATGTATAAAATTTCAAAAGGTTAGAATTACTATTCATAACGGCTAGTTTGATTGGTTGTGGTGTGTGTTAGAACTCGAAGTTGCGTACAACACACGCTACTGTATTATTCAAAGAGAAGCGTACCGTGAAAGCTTGGGGTGTTACATTCTCCCCTCCTTCAGTAAATTTCATCCTCACAATTTATGCTCGGTATTGGAAGCTTGGGGTTGAAATTTCAAAATATCTTAGTTGAAATACCACATCGACAAATGGATTAATGAGGCCTCTATTTAAAATAAAGAGTGGTAAGTATGAAGGTTACCTAAAATAACACATACTAGGGTTCCATGTAGGAAAATATGGATATATAAGAGAAATATAACCATCAATATCTGATGGAGAGTGGTAGAGAACATGGATATGAAAAGGCCTATAATCCCAAAGCCATAAATTTGTGATGATCTAAGGTACCATCTAGGACAACATTTTTATTCAAAGTTCCTTTTCTTAATGTTGAGGTATTTATTTATGATATTGGATAAGATCATAAGGAGATATACTTACTTTATAATTAGAGTTTTATCCATTAATAAATTTCTACCACAAACTCATCTTTCAGTAAAAAACATAATACAACTAAAAAATACTCTATTTATCCTAATCGTATAGGGTTCCAAATATAATGAATGTATAATTCATATATCAGACCCATTAAAAAAAGAAACTACATTATACAATCCAGGGACTTCACATAGTCTAGTAGTAGGCGATAAATCCCAATCACACTATGGTTGTGGGTTCGATTCCCGCAGCTTTGTCCGACGTGACGGGTTGTCACAGAGTCTGCATGTTGTCCTTTTATAAAAATACAAAAATAACCTTTCAAACTTAATCCATTCCAACCTTTAGAATTATCCAAAATACCACTATCCAAACTCACAGTCCAAAATTTATAAGGAATTTCAACACAATGAAGATCCTTTTTTCCATGTAATAACATGGGAACACCTTCACCATGTATTATTTTAAAACATGGTAACATCCTGAATTACCATAAAACCTTATTGATTACATTCATGCTCTCTTATTCTTTATAGAATACTTGATATACTCCTTCTATAAAAAATGTTGTAAACTCCAACGATGAAAAATCATTAATCAGTTTCAAAGTATTCCAGAATATCAAATATAATTTACCAAAATCAACCATATCTTATTCCAAAATCAGTACCTCCATATTAGGACCATATTAAGGTTTATCTTTCCTTCAACCATTTAATTTCCAAAAAGTTTAACTTCATGTAGAGTAACTTTTCTTAGTACCATAAAATCTCAAATCTTAAAATAAATTGTACTGCAGTACAATCTTTATTTATTTCAAGAACATCAATGATACAACACTTAAATGAAATAATTTCAAAATAACAACATAAGAACACTAGTCATACCCTTCATTTGTGGTAGTATCATAACTTGATTATTATACAATAGCATAATTTGCGGCATAGTCTGATGACTGGTACATTGGTTCGCATAGTGTCCAAACTCCTTGCAGATGAAGCATTGTACATTTGAAACCTTTTTCTTACACTTACAGTCACGTACTATGTGTCCTTTTTCTCCACACTTATAACATACTCCCATTCCCTTCAAGAATTTTCCTAGGTGATTCTTTCCACAGTTATAACATATGTGAAAGTCCTTCTTTAACTTCTTCTCATTATCTGTCCTTCTCTCTATCATCCTTTTCTTCTCTGGATTCCCTTCAAAGCCATAGGACTATGAGAATTCTTTACTTATCTTATCAGCACATGATATTATTTCTTAATATGATGATAATATGTGGGAGACTATTTCCCTTATAAATTTTGGTTTAGGACCATGAAATATATGTTCCTTCTTACTCTTTGGATCATGTGTATTGCTGGAGTTATCAGTCCTTCTACTGGGTGCCATTTATAAAAATGGCATACACTAGATTAGTTTATGAATAGAAATACCTATTCCCAAACTTGTAAAACACTTAACATAAATTAAACAATTTATGGATATAATCCATAATCATAAAAATGTTTTCTTTGAGTAATTATGTACTCATAATCCCTTCATAATGGTTGGTAAAGAAAATGAGAATTATCCTAAGCATATCCCCCAGGAGTGTCGTGACCAAGAGTGCAGCAAAGCCTGTTGTCGTGCACCAATTCCCATTCAAGTCTACCTCGAAGTAGTGTTTTCGGGTTTTACCCCAAGGTACATCTATGCCACAACCACCTCTACCTGTTCATATCCAGACAGGGATGTATTACTTGAAAAACTCACAAAATCTCTACAATACCAAAATTCTAGGAAGTTCTTATATACTAATCCTCAAAGTCTATCTTAAGGCTATGTTCTCTAATCAGAGTTTATCTAAATCTATCTTCTATGGTATGTACTAAACTTCCTCTGATACTAACTGTAATGCCCCAATCCCAGTTACCGAGAGTTGGTGCATTATTTTAATACATTGGCAAGGTTACAAGTCATCAAGTCCCGAAGAACCGATCAGTTTAGCAGTATTGGAAAATAGATTACATACATTAACATTACATTACAATTTCAAACATAAAACACATCGTAAATAGTTCTTTGGGGACTCCATTATTCCCTTTAGATTAACCCTACATATCAATCATAATACACTTCTTAGAAATTCTGGAAAAAAAAACATAGAAAGGGGTGAGCTCAAACGCTCAGTAAGGGTAATCAATTCATCGGAAAATGACATAAATATTAAGCATGGTGAATAATTGAAACCACATGCCTTTACCAATAATAAACATGAATACTTTTAGGGAAAGAATATGAGTTGAATAAATAATGCCATAATAAAACATAATCATGGGTATTCTACTAGTCGAATAACCACATGAACCATCAATATTATTTCCATAATGAGGGAATGAATAATGCCAGACATTCTAAAACATTTTTTCAAGGCCTCGGCCAAGACGTCTAAAAATGATTATGGTCTCGGCCAAAACTATAAATCAAATTGGGAAAAGTCCTCAGTCAATTCCACATCTAGTTTTCTCATGAGACCTACTGATGCATTGAGGAGCTATAGCGGGCTCCACCCGTCACTTACTATGTCCAATATTTTCCTCATATGAAAAGGACGAAACTTAACATAAACATTCATACAAGAACTAGGATACGAAATGTAAATACATTAACCATAAACCATTAATGGTATAAAAATAACACATCCATAGTCAAAAATATCACAAAACCTTCAATACAATATGGAAGTTTTGTATCATGATAAATCAACTTCAATACAAGTTTAAAATCCATTAAAGGATTTCACATAGATGGAAATGATTTGTAAAACACTTTGATAGAAATACCCCTTTTCATGAAAACCTTTAAAAGTCAGAAATTTGGAAAATAAGTCATTTAAATAAATTTTTGAATCAAAGTGCCCCATACCACTTTGAAACTTTTGAAAGGAATTAACATTTTAAAAACATTCATGTCCATATAAATAAATCCTTTAAAAAAATTTGAAGACATGAACATTAATGTGAATGATTTAGAAGAATAAACATTTAAAACATTTAAAATTTTGTTTTAGTAAAAATTCCCTTAAAATAATCCATTTGAAAACTCTTTCATAAAACATGGACATGCATAATAAATATGTCCCAGTACATACTTACGTAAAAACAAGCTCGGATAATATAGAGATTGTGAAATTAACCCTTACCAATTTGGTAACTTACAAAACATACAACCCATGAAAGAGGTATCATACAATGAATATGTAAATACAAATAAATTAAAATATATTACACAAATAATACAATTATTGGCAGTATATACACCACACAAAAGGTAAAAGTGGCAATATGACATGAATCTCACAGGAATAAGTAGTAAGATGAAAACCCCTTACCTTGTACTTTTCCTTTGTCGAGGGTAGGGTAATCTCCTGTATAATGGTTAAATGATTTTTATTAAATTATAAAAGAATAATATACATTAATATGATATCATATATGATCTTTTAACATTTCTTTGTTAATAATATATTAGTATTATCATCATTTTGGGTGTTAGCTTACTCATTTTATTTTATATGTTTTGTTACAAAAGCCATGTTTTTATGAATAGGTTGTATCTTATACATATGAAGAATGATATAAATTACTTAAAAATTATTTTTAATCAAAAAATTAGAATTATTCTTTAATGGATATGATGGGTAATGAATCTCATCGCGTTCGTGGAGACGGTAGTCCGTACGTACGCACAAACGCTACTTCCATTTCATTTTTCATTTTAAAAGGAATCAAAACCAAATAATACATAGGTATATTATTATTCCAATATAATATAATATCTTATATATGTTACTTAAGTTCATTAATACCATCCTTTATATGTTCCATGTATGGTATAAATGGGTCAAATCACTTTGAGGGGGTGGTAGTCCGCACTTCCTCAAATGAAATTATCGTATATATATACAACATAAAACAAATAATGGTATGAAATAAAATGGAATTACAGAAGCTTATATATATAATAAATATAATTAATATCATATTTAATTATAGTTCCATCATAATGGCCACCATGAGAGGCGGTATGAGATAATTGAACAGTCATCATTTCGTGAGGCGCTTGGTTGCCATCCACAGATACATTATGTTCTTCACCCATTAGATGGAGGTGTGTGTAAGTGTAGTTTGAATAATTCTCATAAAAATATCCTATTATATTTAGGATACTTGTTTTGTTACGAAAGAAAACAATAAGAAGAGTTTAGTGGATGGAGAAGTAAAATAAAAGAAAAGAGGCTAAGAGAAATCGTTACCTTTAATTTGGGTAACTCCCTTTGGTTTGAACCAAAAAGAACTCTTGAAGTGACTTCTGCCTAAGGTTATGCTTCTAGGATGAAAAAAGGGATGTAGGGAGCTTAATTGGGCATTGCTTTTACGATCCAAAAGGCTTGAGAGGTGTGAGGAATTGGTTAGAAGTGGTGTCCTTTTATAAGGGGGAGGAGGGGCTCTTTAGAAAAAACTTGAAGTATTAATTTATAATAAATTCATATTCAGTTTCTAATGGTTCAAAAGTGGATCCTTAAAATCCTGAGGTAGTTATGGGTAGATATCCTTTAAACCAATATATTTTAGATAGGTTTGGGTCATTATATTAACCTTATTTTTAGTTTAAACTCTTGGTTAATTAGTTTGACACTTACCATGTCACTTTGTATTTTTATATTATATAGTTAATAAACTTACTATATACCTCCAAGAGACCCCAAGTGATCCATTAATGATAAAACTATCATTATACAAGTCCTTTTTCCGAACTTTATATTTTTAGGAATTTAATATCAATTAATAATATAATATTTGTTTTAAAAACTCTTTTATGTAAATTTTGAAACTATTTGGTATTTGATTTTTGTGAAAATCATAACAGCATGATTACATTGAAAAAGGTTAATTAAATAAATCCAAACATTTCCTATTAACCTTTTAATTCATTAAAATTCTCAAATTATATTTATTTGGGTATTTATAATATCAATTATTTTAGTATTTCACTAATAGGGTAATTACTTAATCATCATTGTGTCATAAATAAATTAAATTATTTAATGTTTAAAAATTATAAATAAAATACCATTATGTAGAAAATCATTTTATCTTTCTAATGAATATTTATAGTAAAAAAATAACATATATAACCTTATGTAAAAATAGTTTTACTAAAAGATATAGGCTTATGTCATTTTTATTTACTTTAACTTAATTAATATAAAGTGTCATTGTCACTTACAAGTTGATCCATGGGGTCCCAAAATTGACCCGAATATGCCCAGGGTCAGACAGGTATCAACCAATAGGTTTAAGACACGTTTTAGGGTAATTTATTATTATTATTATATTATTTTTTACCCTTATTTACCAGATTTAACCTTTAACCATAGTAAATAAAATATTTACCGAAGTAATTATTCAAAATGTCTAAAAATAAAAGTTACCTATATACATAATTTGGAGATCCTAATTCCAAATATGGAGTCCATTTTTCCAAATTCAAAACACATAAGTGGCAGAAATTAATTTAAAATTAATTCCCGCTGTCAAAACAAAAAGCGTGTTTTTAAGAGATAATAACTATCAAAAGATTGACACTTGTTTATATCCGGTTTAAATGTGAAATTATGTCCAATGACCAACATTTTATTAAATAGTAAAAATATATTCTTAATATACTTTAAAACCACTAAAATTAATATTTTATCACTATTAATTATTTCAATTAAAAAAGTTGTTTTTAATAAAAATTTAGTAATTTTTACTATTCATCAAAATATAAAAGTTATCCGAAAAGTACCAAAATATCATCCTAAGATAATTTCGATATTCCAAATCCAAAAATTAACTCCATTTTGAAAGATATAATTTATAAAATTTCCAAAAGTGGGTATTACTATTAATAAGGGCATGTTTGATTGGTTGTGGTGTGTGTTGGAACTCGAAGTTGCGTACAACACATGATACTGTATTATTCAAAGAGAAGCGTACCATGGAAGCTCAGAGTGTTACATTCTCCCCTCCTTCAATAAATTTTGTCCTCGCAATTTATGATCAGTATTGGAAACTTGGGGTTGACATTTCAAAATATCTTAGTTGAAATCTCACATCGACAAATGGATTAATGAGGCATCTATTTAAAATAAAGAGTGGTAAGTATGAAGGTTACCTAAAATAACACATACTAGGGTTCCATGTAGGAAAATATGGATATGGAAGAGAAATATAACCATCAATATCTGAGGGAGAGCAGTAGAGAACATGGCTATGAATAGACCAACAATCCCAAAGTCATAAATTTGTGATGATCTAAGGTACTATCTTGGACAACATTTTTGTTCTAAGTTTATTTTATTAATGTTGAGGGATTTATTTATGAGATTGGATAAGATCATAAGGAGATATGATTACTTTATAATTAGAGTTTTATCCATTAATAAATTTCTACCACAAACTCATCTTTCAGTAAAAAACATAATACAACTAAAAAATACTCTATTTATCCTAATCGTGTAGGGTTCCAAATATAATGAATGTATAATTCACATATCAGAACCATTAAAAAATAAACTACATTATACAATCCAGGGACTTCACGTAGTCTAGTGGTAGGCGATAAATCCCAATCGCACTATGGTTGTGGGTTCGATTCCCACAGCTTTTTCCGACGCGACAGGTTGTCACACGATCTGCATGTTGTCCTTTTATAAAAATCCAAAAATAACCTTTCAAACCTAATCCATTCCAACCTTTAGACTTATCAAATATACTACTATCTGAACTCACAGTCCATAATTTATAAGGATGTTAAACACAATGAAGATCCTTTTTTCCATGTAATAACATGTGAACACCTTCAGCATGTATTATTTTAAAACATGGTAACATCCTGAATTACCATAAAACCTTACTCATTACATCCCTACTCCCTTATTATTTATAGAATACTAGATATACTCCTTCTATCAAAAATGTTGTAAACTCCAAAGATGAAAAATCATTAATCAGTTTCAAGGTATTCATGAATATCCAATATAATTTACCCAAATCAACCATATCTTATTCCAAAATCAGTACCTCAATATTAGGACCATATTAAGGTTTATCTTTCCATCATCCATGTAATTTCCAAAAAGTTAAACTCGTTGTAGATTCACTTTTCTTAGTACCATAAAATCTCAAATCTTCAACGAAAGAGTACTGCATTACAATCCTTATTTATTTCTAGAACATCATTGATACAACACTTAAATGAAATAATTACAAAATAACAACATAACAACACTAGTCATTCCTCTTCATTTGTGGTAGTATCATAACTTGATTATTATCCAATAGCATCATTTGCGGCATAGTCTGATGACTGGGACATTGGTTCGCGTAGTGTCCAAACTCCTTGCAGATGAAGCATTGTACATTTGAAACCTTTTTCTTACACTTAGAGTCACGTACTAGGTGTCCTTTTTCTCCACACTTATAACATACTCCCATTCCCTTAAAGCCTTTTCCAAGGTGATTGATTCCACAGTTTTAACATATGGGAAAATCCTTCTTTTCCTTCTTCCCATTATCTGTCCTTCTCTCTACCATCCTTTTCTTATCTGGATTCCTTTCAAAGCCATAGGACTCCTAGAATTTTTTACTTATCTTATCAACACAAGATACTATTTCTTAATATGATGATAATACGGGGGAAACTATTTCACTTATAAATTTTGGCTTAGGACCATGAGATATATGATCCTTCTAACTTTTTGGATCATGTGTATTGTTGGAGTTCTCATTCCTTCTACTGGGCACCATTTCTAAACAATGGCATACACTAGATTAGTTTATGAATAGCAATACCTAGTCCCAAACTTTTAAAACACCTAACATAAATTAAACAATTTATGGATATAATCCATAATCATAAAAATGTTTTTTTTGAGTAAGTATATACTCATAATCCCTTCATAATGGTTTGTAAAGAAAATGAGAATTACCCTAAGCATATCCCCTGGGAGTGTCATAACCAATAGTGCAGCAAGGCCCGTTGTCGTGCACCAGTTCTCGTTCGAGTCTAGCTCAAAGTAATGTTTTTGTGTTTTACCCCTAGGTACATCTGTGCTAGAGACACCTCTTCCTACTCGTATCCAAAAAGGGATGTGTTTCTCGAAAACACACAAAATCTCTACAATAACAAAATTCTAGGAAGTTCTTCTATACTAATCCTCAAAGAATATCTTAGGGCTATGTTCTCTGATCAGTGTTTATCTAAATCTAGCTTCCATGGTTTGTACTAAACTTCCTCTGATACGAACTGTAACACCCATACCCCAATTACCCAGAGTCGGTGCATTATTGTAATACATAGGCATGATTACAAGGAATCAAGTCCCGAAGGACCGATCAGTTTAGCAGTCTTGGAAAATAGATTACATACATTAACATTACATCACAATTTCAAACATAAAACACAACATAAATAGTTCTTTGAGAATTCCATTATTCCCTTTAGCTTAACCATGCATATCAATCATAATACACTTCTTGGAATCCTGGGAAAAATAAAAAATATAAAGGGGTGAGCTCAAGTGCTCAGTAAGGGTAAGAAATACATCGGAAAATGACATAAATATTAAGCATGATGAATAATTGAAACCAAAATCCTTCACCAATAGTAAACATGAATACTTTTATGGAAATAATATTAGTTGAGTAAATAATGACTTAATAAAACATAATCATGGGTATTCTACTAGTTGAATAACCACATGAATCATCAATATTATTTCCATAATGATGGAATGTATAATTTCAGACATTCTAAAACATTTTGTCAAGGCCTCGGCCAAGACGTCTAAAAATGATTAAGGCCTAGGGAAAAACTATAAATCAAATTGGGAAAAGGCCTCGTCCAATTCCACGTCTAGTTGTCTCATGAGACCTATCGATGCATCGAGGAGCTATAGCGGGCTCCACCCGTC
Organism: Viscum album; assembly: GCA_963277665.1. NCBI lineage: Eukaryota > Viridiplantae > Streptophyta > Magnoliopsida > Santalales > Viscaceae > Viscum > Viscum album. Next base: position 1,776,296,959 of record OY728152.1, read on the forward strand.
ACTTACTATGTCCAATACATTCCTCATATGAAAAGTATGAAACTTAACATAAATATTCGTATAAAAACTAGGATACAAAATTTCAATACTTTAACCATAGACCATGAATGGTATAAAAATAAAACATCCATAGTCAAACATATCACAAAACCTTCAATACAATATAATAGTTTTGTATCATAATAAATCAACTTCAAAACAAGTTTAAAATCCATTAAAGGATTTGACATAGATGGAAATGATTTGTAAAACTCTTTGATAGAAATACCCATTTTCATGAAAACATTTAAAAGTCACACAATTTGGAAAAGAAGTCATTTAAAGAGATTTTTGAGTCAAAGTGTCCCATACCACTTTGATACTTTTGAAAGGAATTAACATTTTAAAAACATTCATGTCCATATAAATAAATCCTTAAAACCCATTTTGATGACATGAACATTAATGTGAAAGATTTAGAAGGATAAATATTTAAAACATTTGAAATGTTGTTTTAGTAAAAAGTCCCTTAAAATAATCCCTTTGAATACTCTTTAATAAAACATGGACATGGATAATAAATATATACCAGTAGATACTTACATAAAAACAACCTCGAATAATAAAGAGATTGTGAAATTAATCATTACCAATTTGGTAACTTACAAAAAATACACCCTATGAAAGAGGTATCATACAATGAATATGTAAATACACATAAATTGAAGTTTATTACACAAAGAATACAATTATGGGCAGTACATATACTACACAAAAGGTAATAGTGGCAATATGACATGAATCTCACGAGAATAAGGAGTGAAATGAAAACCCCTTACCTAGTACATTTCCTTTGTATAGGGTAGGGTAATCTCCTGTATATTGGTTAAATGATTTTTATTAAATTATACAAGAATAATATACATTAATATGATATAATATATGATCTTTTAACATTTATTTGTTAATAATATCTTAGTATTATCGTTGTTTCAGGTGTTAACTTGCTCGTTTTATTTTTATTGTTTTGTTACATAATCCATGTTTGTTATGAATAAGTTGTATATTATACATATCCAGAATGATATCAAGTCCTTAAACATTATTTTTAATCATAAAATGAGAATTATACTTGAATTTATACGATGGGGAATGAATCTCATCGCGTTCGTGGAGACGGTAGTCCGTACGTACGCACGAACGCTACTTCCATTTCATTTTTCATTTTAAAAGGAATCAAAAAATAATAATAAATAGGTATATTATTATTCCAGTATAATATAATATCTTATATGTGTTAGTTAATTACATTAATACCATCCTTTATATGTTCCATGTATGGTATAAACGATTCATATCACTTTGAGGGGGCGGTAGTCCGCACTTCCTCAAATGAAATTATTGTATATATATACAACATGAAATGAATATTGGTATGCTATAAAATGGAATTAAAGAAGCTTATATATAAAATAAATATAATTAATATAATATTTAATTATATTACCATCATAATGGTCGCCATGAGAGGCGGTAAGAGATAATTGAACAATCATCATTTCGTGAGGCATTTGGTTTCCATCCACAGAAACATTATGTTCATCACCCATTAGATGGAGGTGTGTGTAAGTGTAGTTAAAATACTTCTTGTAAAAATATCCTAGTATATTTTTGATACAGGTTTTGTTACAAAAGAAAATAATAAGAAGAGTTTAGGGGTTGGAGAAGAAAAATAAAAGAAAAGAAGCTAAGAGAAATTGTAACCTTTAATTTGGGTAACTCCCTTTGGTTTGAACCAAAAAGGACTCTTGAAGTGCCTTATTCCTAAGGTTATGCTTCTTGGGGTAGTAGAGGGATGTATGGAGATTAATTGGGCAGAGTTTGGATGAGACAAAAGGCTTGAGTGGTGTGAGTAATTGGTTAGAAGTGGTTTCCTTTTATAAGGGGGAGGAGGGGCTCTTTAGGTAAAACTTAAAGTATTAATTTATAATAAATTCATATTCAGTTTATAATGGCTCCAAAGTAGATTCTTCAAAGACTAATGTGGGTATGGGTATATATACTTTCATAAAATATATTTTAGACAGGTTTGGGTCATTATATTAACCTTATCTCTTAGTTTTAACTCTTGCTTAATTAGTTTGACACTTACCATGTCACTTTGTATTTTCATATTATATAGTTAATAAACTTACTATATACCTCCAATCGACCCCCAAGTGTTCCATTAATGATACACCTATCATGATAAAAGTCCTTTGGCCAAACATTAGATTTTTAGGAATTTAATATCAATTAATAATATAATATTTGTTTTAAAAACGCTTTTATGTCAATTTTGACACTATTTGGTATTTTATTTTTGTAAAAATCCTAACAGCATGATTACTTCCAAAAAAGTTAATTAAATCAATATTAAAATGTACTATTAACCTATAAAATCTGTGTAATTCATTAAAAGTCTCAAACTATATTTATTTGGGTATTTATAATATCAATTATTTTAATATTTCACTAATGAGGTAATTACTGCATCATGATTTTGTCATAAATAAATTATATTATTTAATGTCTAAAAATTGTAAATAAATTACCATTATGTAGGAAATAGTTTTATCTTTATAATTAATATTTATAGACAAAAATATAACATATATAAACTTATGTAAAAATTGTTTTTCTAAAAGATATAGGCTTATGTCATTTTTGTATTTACTTTAACTTAACTAATATAAAGTGCCATTATCACTTACATGTGGATCCATGAGGTCCCAAAATCGACCCAAATATTCCCATGGTCATAAATGTATCAACCAATAGGGTTAAGACACGTTTTAGGGTAATTTATTGTTATTATAATATTATATTTTTACCCTTATTTACCAGATTTACCCTTTAACCATGGTAAATAAAATATTTACTGAAGTAATTATTCAAAATGTCTAAAAATAGAAGTTACCTATTTACACAATTTGGACATCATGATTCCAAATATGAAGTCCATTTTTTCAAATTTGAAACACAGAAGTGGCGGAAATTAATTTAAAATTAATTCCCGCTGTCAAAACAAAAAGCGTGTTTTTAAGAGATAATAACTATCAAAATATTGACACTTGTTTATGTCCGGTTTAAATGTGAAATTATGTCCAATGACCAAAATTTTATTAAATGGTAAAAATATATTCTAAATATACTTTTAAACCACTCAAATTAAAAATTTATCACTATTAATTATTTCAATTAAAAAATTTGTTTTCAATAAAAATTTAGTAATTTTCACTATTCATCAAAATATAAAAGTTATCTGAAAAGTACCAAAATATCATGCTGGGATAATTTAGATACTATTAATCCAAAAATGATGTCCATTTTGAAAGATAAAATGTATAAAATTTCAAAAAGTGGGTATTACTATTCATAACGGTTAGTTTGATTGGTTGTGGTGTGTTACAACACACACTACTGTATTATTCAAAAAGAAGCATACCGTGGAAGCTTAGGGTGTTACACATGGCATATGAGTCTTAAAAATTGAGGCCTCATTAGTGAAACTTTCTAATATATGACCTTGATTCAGCAAATGTTGTTTTTTCTTTTCATTTAGGGAGACATTACCTACATTGGGAGTGGCTCATGGTATATACAGACCATAATAACATTATATATATATTTTATCAGTTTGAAAAAAACTTCCAGTAGTGTAAGTAGGTTGAATATCCCCATTCATTTTACGTTGAGCTCGTATATATGCTAGGAAAAGTAATACAATTACTGATGCTTCAAACCAAAATTCTCAGGATAAATTAGTTTAGGAAGCTAGTAGTGAATGGAAGCTAATGATTGTTTACTGAGATTCATCAAGATGTTTAGTAATATCAATGAAAACAAATACTTGCATATTTATCAATGGTTACATAAATTATGAATTGAATAAAAAGGATGGAGGTTTTTGATTCCGAAGGCTTGGTCCTGAGGGATAGTAAATATGGTGTGGAACCACTGACTGGTTGGATTATTATTAAGGATGAAAATATTCATATCATTGAGATTGTCTAGGTTTCTACAAGAATATGAGAGGAACATATGTGAGAATATAATTATTCTAAGTGGGAAGTCAATACTAATCATACAAAGATGTACCATGATTTCCATCACTGGTATTAGTTTTGGGGATGAAAAATGAACTAACATGCTTTATGATAGGGAGATACACCTATAAATTGGTGAAAATAGAATAAAAGTGTCATTATATTATTTTGTAACCATTATATAGCCTATAATGGAAGTGGTATAATGTTATTATAGACTTCATGAAAGGGTCAGCACAGTCACCCTAAGGAAGTTACGTTGTATAGGTGACTGTAGATAGGATGAAGAAGGTCTCCAGTTTCATTCCTATTTTGGAAACCTTCTTAGTGGTCAATATTGGAAGAATATTTGTTTGATAGACCATATATCATCATGGAGTTAAATATAATATTATATTAAATATTTATTCTTAGCACACATCATGATTTTGGCAGGGGTTGTAGTGTGTTTTTGGTTCACAAGTACACATGACTACAACTTATCACCATCAAACTAGGGACCAATCTAAGTCGACTATACAGATACCTGAGGGAATTATCCATTCATTAATATTTTATTTTGGGGGATCATGACAGAATAAATTTCCTCTTTCTAAGTCCACATATAATAATATATTTCAAGTGATGGTTCAGATGTCTTTATATGAGGATCTATATGGAGGGACATTCCATTCACCTCTATACTGGTTATAGATAGGGGAGGAAATTATTTTGGGATTTGGTCTCATTCAAGAAACCATATAGAAAGTAAATCTAGTTAAGAATTATATAGAAATGAAAGAGTAGTAGAAGAATTTATATTCAAATAATCATTGTTCTCCATTGGAGTTTGAGGTGGGGGATTGGCCCTTCTAATGTCTTTCTCTTAGACTAGTTCCTCGATGGATTAAGATGCATAGAAATATGGTAAGTATATTTTTCAGACCCTTCATGATTTTGGAGATGGTTAGGTTGATATTTTATCATTTCTCTCTTCCTCAACGGTACTATTCTATGCATGATTATTTCCATATATCCTAGCTTCTCCATTACCACCTTGACGCATATCATTTTTTGATCCCATGGAAGTTGAATTGGAGGTTGATGCTTTATTTTAAGAGTATCTAATTTGTATCATTGATCATATCATGAAAACTATATAATGAATAATGGTTCCTATACTTTGAGTTATATGGAGTCATGAACATGTCAAGGATGGGAAATGGGAATGAGAGTTTTATATATGTGCTCAGTAACCTGATTTATTCTCTAATGTTTCTCAACAACCCATTGAGGTACAACTTGGGGATGAGTTGTATTTTAGAGGGGAGTTTGTATTACCCATATCTCCATCAAGGTACAAACACCTATATTTTTTGTTTCTAAAATTCCTTTACCTACTAATAGAATCTAAGGGAATAAGGGAGGTTTTAGGAGTTTTTATAAAGGTTCAGGTATGGAGTATTTGGTTTTTGGGAAGGTTGAATTGGGAATATGGGAAGTCGAATGTTTGTGCTAATTGGGAACCATAACCATGTATAGTAAAAATAGAAGAATCATAGTTTAATAAACAATGTGATAAGGTATAGGAAATTTTGTGAGGTCTATAGGTCATTTTTTTCCCATTCTTCACGGTTTTCACATGGTCTGTCGAACTGTGTGCTTAACTATATGGGGTTGAGGCTTCTGAACAGTCCAATTTTCACATTTGATGCATAGTTTATCTATTTTTTCAACCAATCCTAATTCCTAGATATATATTGGGGAAATTAACTTTTTTCTGTTTTAACCATTAAATCTAAATTTTCTATTCCACACCTTTATTTTCATATCAAATCCACCATAGGATTACTTTCCATTTATCACCTTATCCTGGTTGATCACTTTTTCCCTTCTCCAATTCAAGTAACATATGAAGAATTTAAATCTGTGAAGTAATTATAAGATTATTTTTTCCTCATTTCACCCTTCAATTATCTATTTATTAGGTTCCCACTAGTTATAAAAAATATGCCATTTTTTGGATTTTTTTGTCAATAATTTTCTCTCATTCCTTCTCAGATATGAGCCTAATATTGGATATGGAGTATTACATGAGCCTAGGAAGGTGTTATATTTTATTTTACCTAAATAATTTTACTAAAAAACACACTATTGTTCTACACACCAATATTTTCAATCATTGACCCTTGAATATACATATTCCACTAATTTATCACCTAAAGCTTGACCTATAATTACTATGGGCCTCCCAAACACCATTTGAGGATGAAAACCTCCACTCAATCAACCCCTTAGGGTGTTTTTATCCTAACACCCATGATGAACATACTTTTAGTGTTAGTAAAAATCCCCTTAGGGAGTTTTTTCTTGAAATTTTGGAAAAACCCAAATTTATATGTAAACAAATCACCCCATAAAGAATGTTTGGAATGTCAACTAAAAGGAGGAAATTAAAAATTTTGTATTTGGGTATATCTTGGGTAACATAAATATGGTCAATATAAATATGGTTTGTGGTATTAATTCAAGATCTCAGACAACATATTTTTTTATGTTATTCAAATGAGGAACAAACTAATTAAATTGTAAAATAATTAGGTATCTCATAAAAAATATTTGAAGATACCTCCAAGGTTGTGTTTTAACTTCAATAAAATATTTTACATGAATAATTTACTTGAAATTTTTTATTTTTATCATTGACACATTAGTTACTAATTATATAACAATGTAACACCATTAAATGTGTTGTGTGCCTTGACCATGCCATGAATTCCCATTTGGAATTCCTTGAGAAAACTCATAGGATGCCACCTGATTCATTAATGTGAATGAAAAGTGGTAAACCCCCATTGGAACCAAAAAATATATTACTCTCATGAAGGAAATGGATGGTAATCATAGATTCATTTGGAACTCTATAAAATTAGAACACTTGGGATGATATACTAGGTTTGGCATGATGTCATTGGATAAGGAACACCTTTTGTGTTCCCCTTGGATTCTAATCGAGGCCTAACCTAAAATTCAAGTATAAATTTCATTGGTTCCATTAGAAACTATTAACAGTATAATTCCAAGGGATCACCCCTCAAAATAACACTCATAACCCTAGAGTTTGACATCATGGGTTGATCTCCCAAAGCTGGATCGAAATACAAAAGTGAATAATTTCATGGGCCATATATTTATTAAAAACAAGCATGATAGGTTTGAATTACTGGACTTATATATAGATTCTTTGTAATTATTTATTATTTTATGACTTTTATACATGCCTCGGGCCCCCTCACCAATTAAAAGGTCATCTGAACTGAGACATCCATCTTTGGTTAAAGAGGGTAGGGTTGGCTAGGTATCCCATCTGAAGCCTAAGATATACTATGTTTAATTTACATTAAATTTTTTATTTATTATACCTACACACTATTATGTTTTATATTCATCGATTGAATTTTCATTAGACACTATTATTGGTGGCCTACAGAGTAATACTTACACCCTTTTCGAGATGTCTCTTAGTACCCAGACTCATTTCGTGGATACAAAAATGAACTAAGGAAATAACCTAACAGTGGAAGCTTGATTTCTATTTTATGTTGGGAGCATAGAAGGTGAGGACTGATCTGGGACTCAAGATGCTCATGGATATTAGTATTTTTTTTTGTCTTTTTTATTTTTTTAGCTTATTGCTATTGGTATGACTTCTTATGTGACATGCTTGACTTGAATATTGCACCACCATTACATTATCTATAAATAATAATACTTTAATAATTTATGTTTATTTTATTTTTTATATGTATGGATTGTGTTATAATTACTTACATGATGTCTTTCCCTGAAATAGAGGGTATAGTCTCCCCACCACACTACTATACACCCTCGTTTCATTTTAGTAGCCTCTGGTGTATGAGGATGCACACTTGAGGACCTGTAGCCATCAAGACCAGTTACTTACTAGTGAACCAAAAAGGGGATTTCATAATTAATTAATTTAATTTAATAGTCATTTAATTAAGATATACTCATTTCCCCTAGGTATCATTACACAATCCATTCATATACCTCATGGTTTTCTCCTCCACCAAGTGAAAATCTCCCTATTTTTTTGCAGTCATGAACCATTTATATCAATAGAATTCCTAAGGTTAGGATAATACTACTATCTTGTATACTATTTATTTCTCACATTATTTTAGCATTATCCATTAGATATTTCCTAATTTTGGTTTTTATGTTTGGTTATTTGATTTTTTCCACTTATGGTCGATTCTTATACCAAAATCGATGAGGAATTTTCATACAATTATGAGGTAGGTTGTCCTAAAGATTTACAAGTGGTTCATGCATATTTTAATGATTTTTTATATATGGGTTGTAATAACCTGGGGATTTTTACCCTTTGTTAATCTAAATTGTTTTTAATTCTGTTATGTGGGGTTGGACTTGTTGGGGCTGACAGTTATACCTTTCAGGTTGTATTTATGATGTCATGGCCTCTAGTGGCCATGATCCCGAGTAAAGTTTGTTAGGAAAATTAATTTTTGAACCTAGAGGGTTATACTTCATTATTTCATGGCATTATGATGCTTAAATAAGTTCCACCAACCTCAATTGAGAAAGGGGATGTTTATTATTAAGAGAGATCATATTGAGGCTTAACCCATATCAAAATCCTATGTTTTATTATTTCCACTAGGTTATCAAGACTAGTGTATAGAATAAGTTTTCCCCCTTTGGTACGTATGTATTAAAGGAGTTTGTGCCTTAGTTTTGGGATAATTATGTGGGTTTGGTGTGATTAGGACAACTGAGAATATGTTCAAAATTGAATTTCTTTGGAATAAAAGGTTTTTTTCCAATTTTTTACAAGAATTTGTTATATTATGTTGTTTGAGATGTTTATTATATATTAATGTGGGTGTGGTTATGTTCATGGTATTATTTTACTATTAAATCTAGAATTCCCTTTGAAAAGGGATGATATGACCTTTATATTAATGGTTTATCATGGTTTTGGATGACATGAAAATTTATATTGATAATGCTTATAGAATGAGATGAATTCCCAATATGTTTTTTGTTACATATGGTTGAGATGCAGTAACCATTTACTTTATATTGTTTATAATGCATAACACTATTCCCATTATGTGATAGGGTTAGGACTCAAGAAAGTATGATTATTATCATGGGATACAAGGCCCAACAAGATGTGGAACATAATGCCTAAGTGGCCCGATATTGATAGGGGTGTCAGATGTTCTAACCACATACTTTTTATTAACCATGAAAGTGAGATTCACTACCCATTATATGATACTTCCATGGGAGAACATGAAATTACCATATGTGAATGGTTTTTTATAACATAATATTAAATGAAAACTATTTTTTTCAAGACCCAGTGCTAGGGATGAATTTTTCTATTATTATTATGCTTGTTTCTAGGGATGTTATGTTGATGGTGTGTTGTTTCTCTAGGATGTTATCGACACTAATGAAGTGTTTCTATTGGGAAATTATTTCCATTGGTATAACCTTTTTATTGAGACATAAATCCCATATACAAGATATTATGTTATAATGAGATACTTTTCCCACTTTTTATGACTTGGTACATGATTCATAATTATATCTCATACCAGGACCTGCAAATAATTATATTGACTTGGGGATATTATATGTGATATGTTCATACACCCAAGACATTATCTGAAGTTAGTAAGATATCTTTTATGTGGCTTGTGTATCATTAATTGTTGTGATGGTAATTATCATTACAATTATTATTGTTTATTTTTCATCATATCATACTATTACTGAACTGATTTTACTTGATTTTATCAGGGACATGTTGGTGGTGGAATTTTTAGTTGCACTCACACATTGCTCGATAGCCATAATAATAATATATATTTCATGATTCATGAACCAAGTAATGGTAAGGGACTTATGAATGGTGAAATTTGAGTTAGACATAATAGGTTGGATCTAGAAGGTGGGACTTACCGAGGTTTCAAGTCTAGTTTTTTTGTTTCCTCCATATTTTTTTTACTTTTTGACCATGTTGTAATTGATCATCCCATGTGAAATATTATTTTTACCTGTATGGATGGTATGATATTACAATAGATCATTTTTATATATATTTATATATGTTATTTTCCTTATTGTTTTATCATTACAGTAATTCCCATATACTAATTTTATTTTTGGATTAATATTTATTTATACCACTATAACAGTAATTTATATTTCTCTATACTAGAGAGTAATATATCCATGAAATTTTTAGATACTTTCCATTGATATGAATCCTCTCACATATAGGGTGATTCTATTTAGCTTTTTCATTCTCTAGTTTGTTCATAATGGAGGGGAAATGGGATGAGGATGTTATAAAGTGTTATATGGTCCTTGATTTTTTTGTGTAACTATTTGTTCATGGGAGTTAAAATTAGGTTGTTGTCGAAACATGGGATAGATAAAATATATATGAGTAACTAAACCACATAAAGAAGAATTCCAAGTTATTAGGGGTGTGATTGTTGAGATTTATTTTATTTTTTATAATTTTTTGGGTTTTTTTCGAATATGATGCATTGGCTTATTGATTTTTGATTTATGGTCTGAATATTAGCCCAAGGTAGTATGAGGGTGTGTGTTCATGCATCATTTTTGGAACATATGATTCACATGACATTCAGGTTCTTTCTTATGGTTGAGAAACATGATTATAACATTTGATTGAGTTTTTTAATGTTTCATCAACTTATATAGTGTTTTCCCATATAACTTATTGTAAGAATTTTATTTAACCAAACCATGATTAGGTTATTAGTGTTTAGTAATTTTTTTATGAATTTTATATAAATATCGATACCTATGTTGAAGAGTGGGTAGTTAAAGCAATACAGAGCTTCAAAGTTATATGAGGCCATTGAATTTAGAGTGTATGGATAGTATAACATAAAATAATTCCCATTACAACATATCTTATCCATGATATATGTAATTGTAATAAATGTGTTATGAGTCGCACATTTGGGATTATAGTGATATGATATCATGGTGAGCACCTACTGAGCTCAATGTAGGTTGGGAACATAATGCCCCAAATGATGTTTAGATGGATCCCATAGTTGTAAATATATCTCCCACTAATCTATAACTATAATAGAGTATATTTTAGGATATTCAGTTGATGGGATCAAGATCTTCTATAGTGGTGTCTTTCATGTCACATCTAACCAAGAGTTCCAACTATAACATCTCATTATATTAACTTGAGAGGGTAAAATTTTGGCTTCCTATTTTTTGGCTGATTCTATGTAGAATATTTTTTAGTATCTTGATACCTATGTACATGTTGGTAAATCTTGCTATATATATTCTCTGAGGATCATAGAAGCACTAGTGAGATGTCCTTTTATAGGTATATCAATATATAGGGCTCTTGTAGAAGGACTTTTAGGATCATTTAATCATGAATTTCTTCCTAGATAATCTAAGGGATGTTATTGGATAAGAGTTTATGAATTTATTTTGGAGAGAATTATAGTGATGGGTTATGTATCACACTTTATTGATTTTATTTGGTTCACAATCCTAATGGATGGTGATGAGACCTCTAGGGTTTCCCATTTGAAGGATATAATGATGAATTTATTTCATTCTTAGGTGTTATTTTTTGTATTCGATATTTTTAAGAGGTGTCGAAATAAGACCTTATTATAGGGAGAAACATTTCCAAGGGTGGACCTTTCTAGTAAATTTGGACGATTTTTTTGTTCTGAAAGTGGTTCTTTGGGTACATAAAAGTTTCATTTTAGTGGCTTTCACTAGGGTTGTTATAATTGGTGATGTGAACCAAGATAAATAAACACATTTTTTTCATTATTTTAATTAAAAATCATTTCATCTCAAAAATAGTCATAAAAACCTAGATTCCATGGGTTTAGTTTCCTTGGTAATTTTCTATATAAAAAAACTTATTTTTCAATACTGGTGAACATTCCACCATAATCATACCCATATAGATACCCTTATAGACTTCTCATAAGTAATAATCATATTAATAATGTGGGAAATGAACATATCAAAATGGGGGAGATTAGATGCTCAATAAGGGTAAATACTAGAGATAATAATTTTTTATCATAAGTTTTAACAAGATAAGCATGTGGGTATGTTAATATAGTAATGTTCCATGAATATAACATTTGTAAATCATATCCAAATAAATATGGATCATCAATAATAAATCAATATACAAGGACTTAGAATAATTTAATTCACGACTCATCAAGACATGATAATGTTGTAATACATATTAAAATGGGAAACATAAGCATAAATATCATAAACATAGTGTGATAGTAATTAAAATCCCTATATTCCATAACATAGTAGGGTTGGAATTAATATCCTTGTCTCTTATAACATAGTTTCTTGGAAATTCATGTCCCAGTCTCCCATAATTATCTAAAAATATATGAAACATTACCCAAATCATTGGAGGGTAATATAGTTCCCACCGATCACATAATGATAAACAATACATATGTGTTCCAAGAGAAAATGGAAAATTCATATTTTAATCATCACTTAATTAATCAATGGAAAAGAGATAGGTTCCATGAAAACATAAATTAGGAATCTCATAATCCACCCAAAGAAAGATGGTGAATGATATCATTAGATCATATTCTCATTATGGAATGAGAAATACTAAAGGTTCTTGATATATATCAAAAACACTTTTATAAGAGGTTTATAAATAACTTGTTGAAAGAAGAAGAAATGATATTTATGTTTTGATATATTTTGGGAAAATGTTTTTACAAATGGGAATAAAAATTTATTATTAAAATCATGAATATATATAGAGTAAGTTTCTTAAATATATTTTATGAAGGTGACAAGAAAATACTTCAATTCAAATAACATTTAAAAATAAAATTCCTCTCACATTTGGTAAAAAGTTGAAGTTGGTAGTACAAAACAATAAAATTTTTTAAAAGAATATTACTTTTAAAAATAAAGTTATCTTAATTTAAAAATAACATAACTTAACATAAAATCTAAGATAATAACATCCATAAAAATAATAATTATTAAGAACCTAGATGAAAAAATTTCTCAACCTAAAAGAATATGTAAGGTCAGTTTTTCTTAAAAGCATCACTTTGAGTGAATTATGAATGAAAGGTGGAAGTGAAAATTGGAGAGAAAAAGAGAATTAATAAAATACTAGAGAATAATATAATAAATATGGTTTTATATAGAAATATCATGCAATTCTAAATATTCTAATTTAATCATATCAATCTTGAAGCCCGAAATGAGATGGGAGAAAGAAACACTTGCAACATTGGAAACATTTAATTTAAATAATTTTAAAGAGAAAAGAGTATATAGATTAGGGGATCCATTTAAATTAATGATATTTATGATATTAATACATCTATATGAAATAAAAACATGACAAAAAATAAATAGTATAGTGAATATATCATACATATCAAAGAAGAAAAATTGAGACAATAAAGCCTTATGGATATTAGAATGTATGAATCAAAATCTATTGAAACATAAATATTCAAATGAAACTATAAATACCATGAATAAATAGTAAATAATGGAATAATACTTTAAATAGGTATAATATACACTACATACATAAAAATAATAGGATAATTAAAAATACGTCTTATGAAAGGAAATTTGGGATGAAAACTCTTTTACTTAAGTAGAATATTCAATAAAAGAACTTTAAAATCCTATAAGACAAACATAACCATATTAATCACTTATTTAAAAACCTTATTAATATATAATAAAATTTTATATGCTTTAATTATAATCTTTTACTACACATGTATTAGTTTGATAATGATTATTTACATCATCTGATGATAGTAATTTAGATAATTTCAACCATGTTTTTTAGTAGAGACATAGAACAACATTATATGTCCCTTTGTTCATTATAAAAATATTATAAAAGTCACTAAAATCACTTTTTCCGATTATTTGTGTATCCCTATGTTCATTTTTTGGAAAATATGACCATTGTTTAAGATAATGTGATCCATAATGAACTTGTTTCGGGTTATTTACCAATATCAACAGATTACATTATTATGATCGTAACTTGTTGTATCAAAATTTTATAACCATATTAAATCTATATTTCAATCAATAATATCATATATATTAATAAAATATATATTAAACCAACCATGTAAGGTGGTGATGAAAATGGAACATGTTGTAAATGGATGTGGTTGTCTGCATGTATGCACAAATGATGTTTTATTTTTCTAATGAATTGGAGAGGAGGAAGTTAGGTAATTATTTTCTATATAAAAATCATAATTATTTCAAAAATATCATATTTATCCATCAAATTCATTCTTATAATCTTCAATGTGGTGTAGATAAGAAAAACAAAATACATAGTTCATGGAGATGGTAGTACGCATGTACACATGTATGCCATTTTCATTTTTTTCTATGAAGTAGAGATAAAGGTAGATAATGATTTATATAAAAATATTATAAAATTTATTAATATTAGGGATACATATTTTTTTATTTTTCCATTGATATAATATATTTGGATGAGTAAGAATAATAAAGAAGGTAATAGAAAAGAAAAAGGAGTGGTTCAGAATTTTAATTTCATTCCTTGAAACAACTCCTTTGTAAAATGAATAAACCATTGAAGGGTGGTAATTGGGTGACAAAAGGATACCTAGGGATTTTTTAAGAGTTTTTGGGAAGGTATTTGGTTATATTTGGGTCTAACTAATATGCCAAAATTGTGAGGATAAGTGCGGTGATGAAGGGATCCTTATAAGTGAACGGGGAAACACTTTTGTAAATATTCATAACTTTATACTAATGACATGTAAAATTAAAATGAAAGTTGATCTAATTGTAGAAAATATTAGATAGTATATTATAATTATATGATATACCTCTCATTCACACAAAAAAGTGATACCTTTGAGTCATTTTATGATATTTTTCATTTACCTTTTTACCAAAATTTATTTTCACCATGGTAACATATTTTTTACCTCGAATACTTATTTTTATGACTAAAAATAAAATGTACAATATAACCTAATTTGATAGTTTTAATTAAAATTTTTATTTTCTTAAATGATTCAATTTTTAGAAGTTGTAAAAATTAGTTTCAATAAAAGTAATAATAACACAATGAAAACATTTTTTTAGAAAAATTCCTTCCTAAGTATAAAAATTAATTTACACAAAAATTAAGTATAATATTTTTTCCCCAGAAATTTTGGAAGTTTACGATTAAGTTTTTTTAAATTTGTGAGTCTCAAAGAAATAAAAAAGTGAATGGATCATTGAAAATACATAAAAAATGAAAAGGGATCAATTTTTTAATTAGTATAAAATATATCTTAGTTTTAAAAAAAGTTAATCAGGGTTTCTAAAATCAAAATAATATTATTAAATGAATAGTTTTACTACTTAAATATAGATTTAGTTAAAAAATTATTTCAAAACTTTTTAAGTCACACTTATATAACGATGTTGTCAAAAATTTACAGTATTTGTAAAATCATATTTTTTCACTATTTAACTAAAAATTCAACTATTTAAGAAAAATTTAAAAAATTAATCCTAAGAGAATTTTTTAGCCTATGGACCCAACTGAACACTAATCTAGTTGTAGGATTGTTTGGTAAAATGTCCTCAAGCGCACCTCTCTGTAGGCCAGAGGCCACTGACAAGCAGTGATGGTCTAAGGAGGTGATAACGAGGAGAGTATACCCTCATGATCAGAGTATCACCATAGTATATCATAAAATAAATAACATACAATAATAGAATAAGTAATAAATGAAAGAAAGAGAAAAAATGGAATAATATAGGCTGACTAATAAAATATATACAACATAAGTGTATACAATACATGCATGTCCATATGGTGATACATAAACTAAAACAACAGTCATACAACAGAATGCATAATAAAAGGAGATACATGAATATATATATAATATATAAAAATCCCTGAGGGTGAACTCCATGAGCATCCTAAGCTCCAGTTCAGTATTAAGATCCTAACATCTTTGTATAATCAAAAAAACACAAGCTATAAACCGTGGTCCAATGAACATGATATCTAAATAGGTAACCAACTGCAATAGTGACCTAAGAAAGGTGTGAGATAAAACTTCCAGTAGGTTACCAACCGTGGTGTCTAAAACAAAAACCTGTTTGTAAATATAAATCATGGTAGTGTGCAGGCATAAATTAAATTATAAACAATACCAAAATAATAAATAGATATCGGTCAGTTGAGGTTCCAATAGGACACCGGGTTGACTCTACCTACTTCGACCCATGGTCAGAATGTGTTTATGATTGGTAATTATATATTGTAATAATATATATATATATATATATATATATATATTTAATTTTTCAATATTTCATCCACCTATATGAACCAAGTACATGCCGATGTAAGTTCCCATATACATGGAATACAAGGTCCTGGGTGGACCAAGGCGTAACTCAATCATCCAAAACCAGTCTGGACGATCCTATAAGTTTAAGATAATGGTTACATTCCCAAAAACTCATAATGAGTGGAAGACATCATACTCATCAGAATATATGGTGAGTGTGATGTCATGTCAACACTCGAACTGTAGTGAGTGTACCTTCATGTCAACATTCACAGGGGACATGGTGTGTCATTCCCATAATCCACATATTGTCACTAGTGAGATACGTCAAGCTCACTACTCGATGTAAGGGAGTGTGATACTTTTTTGATCAACAGAACCCTTATAATCATCCACAGCCTATGTATAAGGCGTAATCACAAAACACTAATAATATAGTCCACGAGGCATTACCTATCATGATTTTCATTTATTAATCCCAAATATCACTAATTGAATCATATTAT
This sequence comes from Viscum album, assembly GCA_963277665.1. NCBI lineage: Eukaryota > Viridiplantae > Streptophyta > Magnoliopsida > Santalales > Viscaceae > Viscum > Viscum album. Next base: position 1,776,313,978 of record OY728152.1, read on the forward strand.
AATTATAGCATGTACTAAGAATGAAATGATCAGTATGACCTTACCATCCATTAATTTTCCTCTCATTTAAATAATTTAACTCAATTCACATAAGTCGTTCTTATTTAAATACAATGAGGGGCATAGTAATACCACCCAATTCAATTCCATTTCAATTGAATAATGTAATTCATTCAAGTAAGTATAGGCAATATGAACATGTCATTCTATTTAATACATGTCATTTATTATATCAAACATGGAAATTCATTTTTCAAGGATCAAGAAGGCACTCAGAAGGCACCTATAATGACCAAAATTTTTTAATGGAAATTTCATTCTAATGATTATGTCTTATAAATCGCATGAAATCACAACACAATAAACTATTAAGTACAATGTGACCATTAAACCTAATTTTTACACTTAGGTGTTTAGAAATTAAAATATCCGACATTCACGGGTGCGATCAGAAAGATCTTTATAGTCTGAGAAGACAAAATTAATTATTGGTGAATAGTAACCTACCCTTATGACTATTAATATGACCCTTGTGAATATTAAATATTCAAAAATAATAGAAAACTCATCCAAGAATGTATAAATAAAATTTAGGTATCTTATAAATGATAATATGATAATAGTAAATGTATTGGTATTTTTGTAATCCATAAATAATTAAAAAATATTAATTAATTAATTTAAAATAAAATTTATTTTATTAAAATGTGTTCATAAATTATCATTTTTATGTCTTCTAGTTTTAAGATATTTTTATAAGACCTTATTTAATTTTTGAAAGCATTATAAAATCAGTTATAGTTTTATAATCTGTATTTTTCATGTAAATTGTTATTTTAATTAAAAAATAAATTAATCGTATTTATAAAATTATTTTTGAAAACTAGAGTTCATTTTTGGATTCTAAACATCAAAAAATTGTGAGAGTGAAGTTTTTGGTATTTTTATGAAATACAAGATTTTTTTGTGAATAGGAAAATACATTAATTTACTGTATAAATACATAATAATTTAAATAGAATATTTATGACATCTTAAGTGATGTAAGTGTAGAGACCCAAAGCTTGATGTACATAGATATTACATTAATTTTGCGGAATACTTAATACATAACAAAAACAAACACACAAGGAACGTAATAGTTTAGTGTCTTTGGAAACTTAGAACGTAATCTTATAATCGTGGTGAAAGATCTTCAACATCTCCCATAAAGATATTCCACTTTTTGTTTCCTTACCTAAAACCTTTCTTTTAATCCTGGGGGAAAATAAAACATAAAAAGGGTGATCTCAAATGCTCCGTAAGGGTAAGCATGGATAAAATAAAACATACCATATACATTTGAACTTAAAAACATGAACATAATGTTTAAACATCAAAATCTTGAGCAACGACGTAAAACATGGAAGTACATAAGGCATATATCATAATGGAACATAAATCATGATAAAATATCATGGGAATAAAACATGTAATTGTGGCATCCATTAAGTACATGTAATTATTTCCATAGTATCCAAGGCATTGCTGTCAAGACCATCTTAGTGGACAAAGTCCCTTTCTGAATCGAGTTCACTCCTTGTTCTAGTCCTATAATACTGAACCAGATTAACTTACCATTCCAGCCATGTCTATCTCACGAGATATAAATCTTTACCCAATGCATTGGATGGAGATATCGGTCCCACCCATCTCATAATGAAATCATTCTTACTTGTGCCACAAAATAAACATTCAACATTCATAAAAACCCAATAAAAAATGGGTTTCATAAACATCATTCCATCATCACATAATCCATATAAAAGAAATGGATATCATTTCATAATAAGAAAAGTGAACCCAAGTAAATCATAGAGACATTATACATGAAACATACACATATGAAATAATGTCATCTTAGATGGAAAATGGTTTTGATAAAACACTTGAAATGAATTCTTGAGAAAAATATCCTTTCTTATTCAAAATCATTTTCTCTTCACAAAATTTCATGAAATTTTAAAAGAAAAATATTTTGTTTAAAATAGTCATGAAATCTTTTGGAGGAAGCTTCATGAAAATAAGGCTTTATAAAACAGTAAAAATCCTTTCATGGTGTATAAGTAAAAAAACATTCTTCTCGTACTTTTTCTGGAAAAGTAAAAAAGTACCTAGTAAATGAAAGATACCATGTAGTAAAAGTAAAAATGGGTAAAAAGGACTTTAAACATACATGAAACCATTTTGAGGAAACATGGACATGGATGAGAACAATAACCCCAGTAAATACTTACGAATAAACAATTTCAGATAAGAACAAGATGGGAAAAGTTATCCCTTACCTTAGGTCCGATATGATTTGTACATATCCAAACCTCCTATATAATGATTTAAATAATTTCATTGACTTATTAAAGAATCATATTCATTGTTATTATATCATATATGGTTCACTTATGACTTTATATTACCCATTCTTTTGTAAATTCATGTTAAAGTAGCGTTTTGGGTAAAATCGTTTCATTTGTCATTCGGGTTTTAACTTATAATTATTCATATGATTACTTAGATCATGATTACATACATCCAGAATGTAAAACATTATTTATATATAATATATATTCATAATATACATATATATAATAGATCGATAAATGGAAATAAATACATTGTTCATGGAGACGGTAGGTCGTACGTACGCATGAACGTTGTTTTCGTTTCCTTATTGAATTGAATGGAATTAAGTAGATGACATAAATATATATATACATAAATCTAGTAGCATTATTATGTCATATATTTCATGATTACTTATTATATATACTTTATAATCATTCTTGAATGGTTAACATGGAGAGTGAATCTCATCGCGTCGTGGAGACAATAGTCCGTACGTACGCACGAGCGATGATATCATTACCATGATCGTGGAATTGTATTAAAGTGTATGTATAATATTAAAGAATCAATATCACTTTATAATAATCATAGATATTCATTACTTTCACCATTATACCCATTCAAGTAAGGTGGTGGTGGAAAATAGATTACACCACGACGTGTAGACGGTATTCTGTACGTACGCACGTGCGGTGATTTCGTTTTCTGTATGATAGATAAATGGTGAAATATGGTTGTTTCATACTTATAATAACATATATGTATATGAGTGATTCTGATTTTATTACTTCATAATGAAAAAACTAAAGAAGAAGAAGTGAAAGAAGAAATAATGTTGAAAGAATCGGTAACGGACATTACCTCTTCTTTGAAGCGCCTCTTTGAGACCTCCTCTTAGGGCACTAAAATTGGTCATTGAAGTAGAAAAGGACCACTAAGATGTTTCTAGGGAAGTGGAGAAGATAATTTTTCAGGGTTTTTCCGATCTTGAAGGCTCAAAGTGGTGTGAGGAAGAGAGGGAGGAGGTTCCCTTTTATAAGGGAGGAGAGGGGCACCTTTGGAAAAACTAAAAATATTAATTTATTATAAAGTCATATTAAGTTTTTAATAGCTCCAAATTGATTTATTTAGAATCTAAAGTGGGTATGGGTAAAAATCATCTCATACAATAGAATTTAGGCAAGTTTAGGTTTCTATTTTAACCTTATCATTTAGATTTAACTTTATGTTAAATAATTTAACTTTTACCGTGTCTTCTTGTTTTCTTACACTATAAGGTTGATAAACTTACTATAACAAGCCAAACGAACCCCAAGTTGTTTATTATTAATATATATAACCTTATCTAAGTCATTTGGCCAAACCTTATATTTTTAGGAATAAAATAACAATTAATAATATAATATTTGTTTTAAAAACTATTTTATGTCAATTTTGACACTATTTGGTAATTGATTTTCATGAAAATCATAACAGAATGATTAGTTAGAAGAAAGTAAATTAAATCAATAGAAACATGTCACATTAACCTATAAATTTATTGGAATTCATAAAAAGTCTCAAATTACATTTATTTGGGTATTTATAACATCAATTATGTCAATATTTCATTAATAAGATAATTACTGCATCATCTTTGTGTCATAAATAAATTAAATTATTTAATGTCTAAAAATTATAAATAAAATACCATTATGTCTTAAATATTTTTATATTTCTAATGAATATTTATAGTCGAATTTATCTTATGTATAACCCTATATTAAAAATGATTTACTTATTAACCTTTGATTTTAACTATTTTAACCCTTCTTTAAATAAATTAATATTAAATGTCCTAATCTAGTCCAAGTCGGCATAAATGGTAATATTTTATTCCTAAGGTTGTTTTTCGTCGAATTAAACTTATCCAATAGAATCAGGACATGTGTTAGGATAATAATAATATCATTTTTACCCTTAATTATCCTATTTACTTTTAACCGTGGTAAATAAAAGTAAAAAGTTACTATTCACCAAAAAATATTTTCATCTCATTGAACCACATTTTAGTCCTTTATATTAACCGTGTCTCTAGGATTTTAAAAATTCAATTCACAAAATTGGTAAAATTTCATTTAAATGAAAAAGTCAGTTTTTTATCTACCACTAAGTGGTTTCACTATTCATCAAAAATTGAAGTTTTTCAGAAAAATACCAAAAATTCAGCCTAAACATTATTTGATATTCCAAATTCAAAATTGATGTCTATTTTTCCAAATTCGAAACATAGAAGTGTCATTAATTAATTTTAAAATTAATTCCCGTTATCAAAACAAATAGCGTGTTTTTAAGAAACAATAACTATCAAAAGATTGATACTTGTTTATATCCAATTTCAATGTGAAATTAATTCCAATGACCAACATTGGATTAAATGGTAAAGATATATTCTAATTACACTTTAAACCAAATTAAAAATATAATCTATCCATATAAATTATTGCGATGAAAACAGATATTTTTAATTAAAATATAGCGTGCTTTTAATATTCAATAAAATATGAAAGTTATCAGAAAAATATCAAAACATTATCCAAATTAAATTTTTATATCCTGAATCCAAGTAAGAATTTTATTTTTTCAAATTTAACTTATAAACATGTCAAAAAGTAGATTTAAGGTGGGTGCGCCATCAAAAGGCGGCAAAACTGCATTTTTTTTAAAAATACTTATTTTACCCGAAAAATTTATTTTGTTCTAATACCATGTTCTAGAAAATATGTAAGATGAATAATAATGTTATAAAATTTAAAATTTAGTTAATACTATTCATAACAGCTAGTCCATAATAATATTATAACAACATATCGTTGTTTTTTGAAACCCGGTATTGCGTACTACACACGCTATCGAGGAAGGTCGTGATTTCGTGTAATGAAAGCCAAGTTAGGGTTGTGTATACTGCAAGCTAATACAGTGTTGCGTATAGATCAAGATAATCTTGGTGTAGCATACAACAGAATACATCAATGAAATTAAAAAGAATATTTTTCATAAAATCTTAGGGTGTTACATTCTTCCCCCCTTAAAATGAATTTTGACTTCGAAATTCGTCGGGGTTATAACTGGTTTACTACTCTAAAGTTTCTTTAATAGAAAACCACATCGTAAAAAGGAATACCAAAACCAATATTTAAAAACTAAAGTATGAAACTTAACGGTTACCCAATGTAACTCATCACTGGGTTTCCATATTGGAGAACATAGATGAAAATATGGATATGGAAGAAAAATCTAACCATCAAGTTCTGATGGAGAGTGGTAGAGAACATGGCTATGAAAAATACAACAATCACAAAGCCATAGATTTGTAATGATATAAGGTACCATCGGATTCATCGGATATAAGATCACTAGGACAACATATTTGGTTTTCAATATCATTTCCCTAAAGTTGAAAATTTTGAATTAGAAGAAATACTTGCTTGATTTTGGTACAATCTCAATGTTGTCCGTGATTTGAAAAATTTCCACTTCATATCTTAGAGAAACGAAGTTGAATTTGTTATTCGTGAAGAGTTAGCAGATCATGTGATAGAATGAAGGGTCATTCCATCTGTTTCAAAAAAAAGGTTAGCAAAAGTTATCAAATATACATAAGTCCATCTATGGTGTGGTTAATCATATACGATTCCAAAAATGAACTTAGACTTCATATATCATACCGATTAATAAAATAAAACTATTTTCTACGAACCAGGGACTTCATATAGGCCAATGGTAGGCGATAAAGGCCAGTCGCACTTCGATTGTGGGTTCGATTCCCACAGCCTTGTCTGACGCTATGGGTTGTCGCATGTCCTGCAGGTTGTCCTTTTTCTAAAACTACATTACTATAACATCCCATCAATAATATCAAAAAAATTTCTATCCTTAAACAATACTAACTTCTGTCTAACATAATCCATTCCAATCTTTAGGCTTATCTAAAATACATCAGTCCAAGGTCATAGTATAAAGAAAATGATTACTTGAAATGTCACATAACAATCACGTGAATGCCATCATTTATCCCCAATATATCATAAGATATATCTTGTTGGTCAAATTACAAACATGTGAATACCTTAATCATGTATTCTCTTGAAGCATTAATACCCATTGAACCTTATTGAAAACATGAATGCTGTTAAATTTTAACACTTTCCACATACCAAAATCCCAAAAATTTTATATACTCAAACCATAATATCACTTAGTCCATGTATCAGTCATGAGCTCATGATTACTATCATATTATTTTCTCCTTATCCCTTTATTATGCACATTTCATCTGCTTTCTAAAAATATTTCAATCACCTTTTCATGGTTACTAGTTTCATATAATTATTGAAAACCAATACATATATATTCCAAAATTCCCCAATACCATAAATGAGATTCCATGATACTATTTTGAAATCCCATTACATAAACACTTAATCACTACACAACATCATTTTCATAATCAACATCACAAATAGTGATCGCATGAGACTTCCCTTTATCCTTTTCCTTAAGAGGTTGCTCACGTTGATCATCATTAACCCGTGGATTGGGGAATTTATTAGCATAATGCCCCATTTCCTTGCACTTGAAGCATTGAAGTGTTGGTGGAGAGTTCTCTATAATATTTTCTCTATTCACATCATTAGAAACCTTTTTTCCATTACTTCGACAATCAACTACTCGATGACCTTATTTTCCACACTTAAAACATTTTCTAGTACCTTTTAGGCAATCTCCACCATGCTTCTTTCCACACTTTGAGCATAAAGAAACATTCATCTTCTTTTCACCATTGTTCTGAGATTTCTCCTTGAACTCCATCTTTCATTTCTTGTCAAAACCATGAGATGGATATGTTACACCAACTTCCAGTTTTACCTTGATATCACAACATACAATTTAGTCATAGCTACTGATGTCTCTTATAGCTAATTCCCTTAAAAGACTTGGTTTTAAGCCACTGAAAAATCGATCAACTTTACTTTCATGTTGGATGATAAAGCCAGATGCATACCTTGAAAGTCTTGTAAAATTCGCTTCCTATATACCAACAGATTCATCATCCTTCTTCTTAAGCTCAAGAAACTCCTTTTCCATTTTTGTTCGAAGAAAACGATGGAAGTACTTACTAAAAAACAAGTTCTTGAACTCGTCCCATTCCATGGACTCAATTTCATCTCTTTGCCTTGTATTCTTGATAAGATTCCACAATTGATCAGCATCACCTTCCAAACTATATACTTCTAAGATGAATTTATCATGCTCAGAACATTGTAGAACTGAAAATATCTTTTCAGTAGTACTAATCCATTGTTCAACCACTAAGGGATCAGAAGACCCGCTGAATGACGGTGGACACTGCCTCATGAAAGATTCAACAGAATGTTTCTCCTTTATCTGCTCATTTAGAAATCCAGAATGATTCATAGCTTGTGTAAGTATAGAAATAAGATTGTGCACTCCATCTACCATGACATTGGGTTGGTCAGGAGGATAATCATTGCATTTTCCATTACATTGATCAACACGGTTTCTTCGGGTTCCAGCCATCGTCTAAAACCCAAAAATAATAGTGTGAGAGGAAAATACCATGCTAGGGAAAACAACATAACAAAGGGGGTGTACCTTGAATATCTAACATCTTAGGTTTAATTCTAAGATCGTTAGTGCAATTCTAGGACTATAACCTATACATATAGTTAACCTTAGGGACATCCCTAGACATACCTTAGAAATATCTCTAGGGATTTCACTAAAGTTTTCTCATCCTTGTTTCCAAATGTTAACTAAACCTTTCCACTGATACCAATTGTAGAGACCCGAAGCTTGACGTACATAGATATTACATTACTTTTGCAGAATAATTAATACATAACAAAAACAGACACACAAGGACCGTAATAGTTTAGTGTCTTTGGAAACTTGGAACATAATCTTCTAATCGTGGTGAATGATCTTCAACATCTCCCAGAAAGATCTTCCACTTTTTGTTTCCTTACCTAAAACCTATCTTTTAATCCTGGGGGAAAATAAAACATAAAAAGGGTGAGCTCAAATGCTCAGTAAGGGTAAGCATGGATAAAATAAAACATACCATATACATTTGAACTTAAAAACATGAACATGATGTTTAAACATCGAAATATTGAGCAATGACATAAAATATGGAAGTACATAAGGAATAGATCATAATGGAACATAAATCATGATAAAATATCATGGTAATAAAACATGTAATTTTGGAATCCATTAAGCACATGTAATGATTTCCATAGTAGCCAAGGCAATGCTGCTAAGACCATCTTAGTGGAAAAAGTCCCTTTCTGAATCGAGTTCACTCCTCATTCCAGTACTGTAATACAGAACCAGATTAACTTACTGTTCCATCCATGTCTATCTCATGAGATATAAATCTTTACCCAATGCATTGGAGGGATATATATGTCCCACCCATCTCATAATGAAATCATTCTTACTTGTGCCACAAAATAATCATACATCATTCATAAAAACCCAATAAATAAAATGGGTTTCATAAACATCATCCCATCATCACATAATCCATATAAAATAAATGGATATCATTTCATAATAAGAAAAGTAAAACCATGTAAATCATAGAGACATTATACATGAAACATACACATATGAAATAATGTCATCTTAGATGGAAAATGGTTTTTATGAAACACTTGAAATGAATTCTCGAGGAAAATATCCTTTCTTATTCAAAATCATTTTCTTTTCACAAAATGTCATGAAATTTTAAAATAAAAGGATTATGTTGAAAATAGTCATGAAATATTTTGATGGAAGCTTCATGAAAATAAGGCTTTATAAAACCATAAAAATCCTTTCATGTCGTATAAGTAAAAAAACATTCTTCTCGTACTTTTTCCAGAAAAGTCAAAAAGTACCTCGTAAAAGAAAGATACCATGTAGTAAAAGTCAAAAATGGGTAAAAAGGACTTTAAACATACATGAAACCATTTATAGGAAACATGTACATGGATGAGAACAATAACCCCAGTAAATACTTAAGAATAAACAATCTCGGATAAGAACGAGATTCGAAAAGTTATCCCTTACCTTAGGTCTGATATGCTTCATACGTATCCAAACATTATCTATAATGATTTAAATAATTTCATTGACTTATTACAGAATCATATTCATTGTTATTATATCATATATGGTTCACTTATGACTTTATATTACCCGTTATTTTTTAAATTCATGTTAAAATAGTGTTTTGGGTAAAATCGTTTCATTTGTCGTTCGTGTTTTAACTTGTAATTATTCATATGATTACTTAGATCATGATTACTTACATCCATAATGTAAAACATTATTTATATATAATACAAATTCAGAACATACATATATATAATAGATCGATAAATGGAAAGAAATACACCGTTCATGGAGACGGTAGGCCGTACGTACGCATGAACACTGTTTTCGTTTCCTTGTTGAATTGAATGGAATTAAGTAGATGACATAAATATATATATATACATAAATACAGTAGCATTATTATGTCATATATTTCATTATTACTTATTATATATACTTTATAATCATTCTTGAATGGTTAACATGGAGAGTGAATCTCATCGCGTCGTGGAGACGGTAGTCCGTACGTACGCACGAGCGATGATATCATTCCCATGATCATGGAATTGTATTAAAGTGTATGTATAATATTAAAGAAACAATATTAATTTAAAATAACCATATATATTAATTACTTTCACCATTATACACATCCACATAAGGTGGTGGTGGAAAATAGATTACACCACGGCGTGGAGACGGTATTCTGTATGTACGCACACGCGGTGATTTCATTTTTCGTAGGATGGATAGATGGTGAAATATGGTTGTTTAATACTTATAATAACATATAAGTATATGATTGATTCTGATTTTATTACATCATAATGAAAAAATTAAAGAATAAGAAGTGGAAGAAGAAATAAAGTTGAAAGAATCAGTAACAGACATTACCTCTTCTTTGAAGTGCCTCTTTGAGACCTCCTCTTAGGGCACTAAAATTGGTCTTTAAATAAGACCAAGACCTCTAGGATGTTTCTATGGAAGTTTAGAAGAGACTTTTTCAGGTTTTGGCCGATCATGAAGGCTCAAAGTGGTGTGAGGAAGAGAGGGAGGAGGTGCCCTTTTATAAGGGAGGAGAGAGGCACCTTTGGAAAAACTAAAAATATTAATTTATTATAAAGTCATATTTGGTTTTTAATATCTGAAAATTGATTAATTTTGAAGATAATGTGGGGATGGGTCTAAATACTCTCATCCAATAGAATTTAGAGAAGTTTTGGTTTCTATTTTAACCTTAACATTTAGATTTAACTTTAAGTTAAATAATTTAACTTTTACCGTGTCTTCTTGTTTTCTTACACTATAAGGTTAATAAGCCAAAAGAACCCCACATTGTTTATTATTAATTTATATAACCGTATCTAAGTCATTTGTCCGAACCTTAGATTTTTAAGAATAAAATAACAATTAATAATATAATATTTGTTTTAAAAACTATTTTATGTCAATTTTGACACTATTTGGTAATTTATTTTTGTGAAAATCATAATAGAATTATTAGTTACAAAAACGTTAATTAAATCAATAATAACATGTCATATTAACCTATAAAATTAGTTTAATTCATAAAAAGTCTCAAATTACATTTATTTGGGTATTTATAACATCAATTATGTCAATATTTCATTAATAAGATAATTAATGCATCATCTTTGTTTCATAAACAAATTAATTTATTTAATGTATAAAAATTATAAATAAAATACCATTATGTAGGAAATATTTTTATATTTCTAATGAATATTTATAGTCGAATTTATCTTATGTATAACCCTATATTAAAAATGATTTACTTATTAAACTTTGATTTTTACTATTTTAACCCTTCTTTAAATAAATAAATATTAAATGTCCTAATCTAATCCAAGTGGGCCTAAATGGTCATATGTTATTCCTAATGTTGTTTTTGGTTGAATTAAACTTATCCAATAGAATTAGGACATGTGTTAGGGTAATAATAATATCATTTTTACCCTTAATTATCCTATTTACTTTTAACCATGGTAAATAAAATTAAAAAGTTACTATTCACCAAAAAATATTTTCATCTCATTGAACCACATTTTAGTCCTTGATATTAACCATGTCTCTAGTATTTTATAAATTCAATTCATATAAGTGGTAAATTTTCATTTAAATGAAAGTCAGTTTTTTATCTACCACTAAGTGGTTTCACTATTCATCGAAAATTGAAGTTTTTTAGAAAAATACCAAAAATTCAGCCTAAGAATTATTTGATATTCCAAATTCAATATTGATGTCTATTTTGTAAAATTAAAAACATAGAAGTGGCATTAATTAATTTTAAAATTAATTACCGTTATCAAAACAAATAGCGTGTTTTTAAGAAACAATAACTATCCAAAGATTGATACTTGTTTATATCCAATTTTAAAGTGAAATTAATTCCAATAACCAACATTGGATTAAATGGTAAAAATATATTCTAAATAAACTTTAAAACCAATTAAAAAGATAATCTAACAATATAAATTATTGCGATGAAAACAATTGTTTTTAATTAAAATATAGCGTGTTTTTACTATTCATTAACATATGGAAGTTATCAGAAAAATATCAAAACATTATCCAAATTAAATTTTTATATCCTGAATCCAAGGAAGAATTTTATTTTGTCAAATTTAACTTATAGACATGTCAAAGACTAGATTGAAAGTGGGTGCGCCATCAAAAGGCGGCAAAACTGCATTTTTTGAAAAATACTTATTTTACCCGAAAATTTTATTTTGTTCTCATACCATGTTCTAGAAAATATGTAAGATAAATAATAATGTCATAAAATTCAAAATGTAGTTAATACTATTCATAACAGCTAGTCCATAATAATATTATAACGATATATCGTTGTTTTTTGAAACCCCGTATTGCATACTACACACGCTATCGAGGAAGGTCATGATTGCGTGTAATAAAAGGAAAGTTAGGGTTGCGTATACTGCAAGCTAATACGGTGTTACATATAGCGCAAGATAATTTTGATGTATCATACAACAGAAGACATCAATGAAATTAAAAATAATATTTTTCATAAAATCTTGGGGTGTTACAGTAAGAACCCAAATCTAGAACTCGCATGCACATATTACATTTCTTGGTCTTGGAATCATCACTATTTCAGGTCTTGAGGGAAATTAATAAACCAAGGAATTAAATATTGTGAAAACCCTCCTCTCCTCCACTATAAATACCTCCCCTCCTTACCTCTCCTCTTCACTCCTCTCAATCATAGTTCCTTCCCTAAATTCCTCCCAAATATCTCTCCAAGCTCCCTCCCCACGTCCAATAGCCCTTGGTCACCTAAAAAGACCAAATCCTCTCCCATTAAGAGGATCTCAAGGAAGGTTGATTCAAGAGGTAAAATTCCTCTTTTCTTTTCTTTTATTTTTATGTTCTTTTGTTCTCTTTTATTTCCTCACCTATACTCATCTAAATTGTATGAAAAATCCAGTAAAAAAATGTACTGTAATTTTGTTATTCTAATGGGATAATTCATTATCATCTCTCCTTTCCTGGACTTTCACTTGAAATAAATGAAAACATCATTTGAGATGTGTTAATTTAATACATTCAAGGGCGACAGGTTATCAATTTATATTACTATCTTCAATTATGTTCCTTAAACCATTTTTATGGTTGGACCAGACTATTAAATATTTATTTTATCTTATGTGATGTTATTGATTCCTTTTTTCTCACATGATGTAAAATAATAATACAAAAAAATTAATTGCGAGAAAAATTGCTAAAATTAATTCAAGTGTTTACCATTAATGTTTAATATAATGATTCACCTTAACTCAAAATAAAAAAATGAATTTTATAAACTTATAATTTCATGGATTTTTACTAATTTCATGTAACTTTAGTTCTGAAAAACAACTTTCATCTTACATGTTTATCCATTCATGAAAATAAGTAAACTATTCATAAAAACCAAGAAAACAAACAGACCCGAACAATGAAATTGAACCACTTAACTCATCATAAAGATCATTAATAAACATAAAAAGGGTTATAATAAATCTTTTAAATATATAATAGGTTCTTTAATTATTAATTAATGAAACTAATTTTATTATTCAAGTCCTCAATATCAAACGGAGAACACCATCAAACATAAGGTAGGGGATCCTCTCAATTTCAATTTTATTCAAGATTGTACCCTATATTATGCCCTTTTATGTGTAATTCCTAGTGATGGGGTATGATTACACATCTCCCCCATGTTGTCCTAATTATTTTTTAAATTATTAAAAGCCACATTCTCTCTTATTAATCCCTCTAAAGAACACATGATTCCATGATGATATTTTATGAGGGACTCAACTTGAACCTCCTTTATTCCTTCATGTTTCATTATCTTTATTTTTACTTCAATGAGTTTATGTATTTTTATTATGTTCATATTATAAATTCTATATGAATTTTCCAAACTCATGTATCAAGTTCCATTCACCATTCTATTTTGTGTAAATACATGTTTTTTAGTGATCCCCTCCTCAATACTTCTCGATAAGCAAACTCGTTTTGAGGGAACTTCCTGAATCTCACATTATTTCATGCACATTATATAATATATTTTGAGCCACAATTTTCTTTATAAAATAATTATTTTTATTATGAAAACCTTTTGGGTTCACTTATGGTTTTTATAAAGTATTGTTCCATTTTCTATTTTAAAGGCTCTATTGTATTTTCCTTAAAACTGCTTAAAAATGTTTTTATGATAAAATTTCTTGAATACTTTTCTTAAATTTAATCACTTATACTTTACATGACTTCCCATGATACATGAAAATTTTCCCTTATAAATTTAAATGTATATTTTAGTTCCTTTCTTTCTTGGACACTTTTATGATATAATAAATTATAATACTTTATGACATGATTGTAGTACCCAATTATTTACATGGATAACCATTATGTTAATGTAAGATTGATTTTGTATGATTATTTATATGGAAAACATATTCTTGACATGTTAGGTTGGATTCACCGAGACAGCACTCCAATTCATTTGGTAAATTTAGGTCTTAAGAGATGTTATGTGCGACAGTCATGGAGGATATCCTTGGCTTGTGATACAATGTGAAACGATCTTGGAAGTTAGCTTTGACTCGAACTAATGTCATGTTTTATGTTTATGCCACATTCCTATGACTCCATGTTTATATGATTCCATGTTTATATGTTATGGTTCCATATTATACATTCCTTTTATATTATCATTTCATGCCTTCTATTCCTTTTGCTAAATATTTGTTCTTATGGTTATTACCTTATTAGGATATTTAGCACATCCCTTTATTCATGTGTTCCCTAGGGTACCCTATATAGATGTTTGATCACAATGGATGTTAGGATCTGAATTTTAATATTATACAATGATGTGTTTTTTTATTACCATGTTTTTATTTTTATGTACCTAGTCTTTAAAAACACTAGAATTCATGATCCTTGGCTTGTACTCTAATGTATAAGTATGCTTAAATTCATGTAATGTTATGTGTAAAAGGCTTGAGTCGCTATATTTGGTATCAAAGGATGGTCTAGTTATTTTTGGATATTAGAAATATAACACTTTAGTATGAACCTTAAGGATGAGACTAAGTATAAGAAAACATCCCTAAATTTTGGTAAGTACAGAGTAAGTACTTTATCAAGAAAATGCATCCTTGTGTGGATATAAACAGGTAGAGGAAACTCTAGCATTGATTTACCTAAGAGTGAAAACCTTGACAAGGAGTTTTGGGCCTGACTCAGGGTATCTTGGTACCCAACAATGGGTCTTGCTGCACTCTTGGATTAAAACTCCCGGGGGATATGCTTTAGTAAATTCATGAGCTTAGTACAAACCATTATTAAGAGAATAAAAAATCTCATAATAATATAAGTTAAAAAGTAGATCAAGGATAACCTAGATTGAAACATAGTGAATCAAAAGTTAGGATATAGTTATCCTTTATAAGTTTATCCTCTTATGCTCAAAGTTTCCTTTTTATGATCAATAGCTAAGTATTAAATCCCTCTAATTGTACATTAATTTTCTTAGTTAATGGAGGGAAATATAAGAGTACGTTAAAAAAATAAATGTGATGGGGAATGTGAATATTTCCCTCATGATATGCCTAATATGATTGGAACGGTTTCTCAAAACTTCATTATAGTACTTTATCAGCTATCTCATGTTATGAATAATAACTTGAATCATCTAGAATTCCATCCTCACCCAAGGAAAGAGAAATTTTACATAGAGTCCTTCATGTGGAAAAGGTCTCCCATGTTTAGTGGATCTTCTGATCCCCTACATGTGGAATAGTGCAATAACTCAATGGAAAAGATATTCTTCATCCTCTAGTTCTTAGAATAAGAGAAAGTTGTACTGGTGTTATATCATTTTGATGGGAAATATGATCAGTGGTGGACATTGATCAGGAATAAAAAGTCCCAAGAGGAAATCATTTTCATATAATGGGATGAATTCAGGGGAATGTTTTTCAATGAATATTTTCCATGAACCCTCCATCTTAAGATGGAATGAGAGTTCCTCAGACTCAATCAAAATGAAGATGAGTCCATCGGGGCATATGAAGAAATATTTACAAGGATTTCAAGGTATGCCTCAAGATTTTTATTGAACACTAAAATCAAGGTGAATCGCTTCATTAGTGGACTAAAGCCAAGTCCACAAAAAGTGTTGGTGATTCAATACTTGGACAGTTATGAGGATATTGTCTTTTGTGCCCTCAAGGTTGATATGAATATGGGATAATTGTAGTGGTATCATGGGACTAGTGACATATAATGGAAAATTGAGAAAAACGGGGGTGGTTCAACAAACAAATCCCATGATGGAAAGAATCTTGACTATCCCACTTGTAAAATTTTTTGAATGAAGCATCTTGGGAGTTGTCTTAAGGGAACCAATAATAGCTTCAAATGCATAATAATGGGACATCTGGCCAAGTACTATCGACAAGATATGAGAAGTACTACTAATTTGGAAGAAGAAAGGAAGGTGAATATCAACAGTCGACCTATAGTGTAGTTCTACAACTGTAAGGAGCATGGGAATTATGTGAAAAATTTCCCTAAGGTAAGTTTTGTTGGAGTAAATCAACAACAAACTCCAAGGAAACAAGGAAGGAAGTATGATATCACTACTACTATGGTGGATCCGAATAATGATGTGGTGATAGGTACACTAGTTATTCATTCAAAAATAGAAAACATACTATTTTATTCTGTTTCTATGCATTCATTCATAACTTTCAATTTTAGTAGCACTATTCAAACACCACCTCAAAATTTTTAGGATATGTTATCTTTGAGAATAGAGAATAGGTAAATTATTGCATCCAAGGTTTATAACCCATCCCTGATAAATTTTTTGTGGACTAGACCTCCCAAAAAATATTATCATACTTCCTTTAAGGGAGTTCGATGTTATCATTGGTATGAATTAGTTATCTTTAAACAAATCCAACATCAACTGCCATGAAATGGAGATCACTCTTCACATTCTGATGCATCCTCCAATTCTTTACAAGTTTAAGGAGGATGATGAATCTACTTTATAACTAGTGTCTCAAATGTGGATATTAATTCCAATAAGCAAGAATTTATAGCTCAAATGGTTTAGAAAAAATAGTGAATCATCCTTGAGGGCATGCCCATCGTGATGAATTACATTGATGTATTCCCTGAAGAGTTGTTTGTCTTACCTCCAGATCGATATGTTGACATATCAATTGAACTTATTCCTAGATCTCTTCCTACGTCAAAGACACCTTATATAATGGCCAATTTTGATCTGGAAGAACTGAAGAAGCAATTACAGGAGAATCCGGATTAGGGTATTATAGGCCAGAGTGCTTCCCCATGTGGCACACCAGTCCTCTTCATCAAAAAGAAGGATAGATCAATGAACCTCTTCATTGATTATCGTGATCTCAATAAAATCATGATAAAGAACAAGTATCCCCTACCTCATATAGATGACTTGTTCGATCAGCATTGTGGGGCTAGTTATTTCTATAATTTGGACCTTTGATCGGGATATCACCAATTAAAGATGAGGAAGAAATATATTCCCAAGAATGACTTTCAAACGAAGTATGGACACTATGAGTTCATATTGATTCCATTTAGAATCACTAATGTACTAGCAATTTTCATTGATTTAATGAATAGAGTCTTTAGAGATTACCTCAAAAATTTGTGGTGGTGTTTATTGATGATATTCTAATATACTCCATAGGAAAGGAGGAACATGGGGAGAATTTGAATAATATTTTAAAGTCATTTGAAGGGATAATCTATATAAAAATTACAATAAATGTGAGTTATGGATGGAGGAATTATCATTATTGGGGAATGTTATCACTAGAAAAGGGATATTTGTAGACCCCTCTAAGACAAATGTGAATGAAGAGTGTCCCATGACAACATCTGTAATGAATATCTGTATATTTTTTGTTCTAGTTGGGTATTATTGAAGATTTTTGAATAAATTTTCACAATTTTCAAAACCAATGACCAAGATGAAAAGAGTAATGTTTTTCTAGACTCATGAATGTGAAGATTGTTTCAAGGAGTTGAAAAAGAGGCTTATCACTATGCCAGTACTCACACTCCCAACAAGTAGAGAACTCATTGTGGTGTACAGTGATGCTTCAAAGAAGGGATTAGGTTGTGTGCTAATGAAAAATGATAACGTGATATCATATTCCTCAAGGAACCTAAAAATCCATAAGAGAAACTATCCTATGCATGATATATAGTTGGCGGTAGAGATATTTTCATTAAAAATATGGTGGCATTATCTCTATTAGGAGAAGTGTTAGATATATAATGACCACAAGAGTATTAAATATATATTCACACAAAAATAGCTTAATATGTTCCTGCAAAGATGAATGGATCTCATCAATGATTATGAATGCTCAATCCACTATCATCCCAGTAAGGGAAATAAGGTGGCAGATTCTCTAAGTAGAAAGTATTATGCATCTTTATCAATGATGAGAATTTAAAAGCATCTGATCTTTCTAGATTTATAGAGGATAGAAATGGGTATTATTAAGGGAGGAACATCATCAATCCTTTCTCAAATGACTGCTCGTCCATCCCTCATGGATAAAATAAATAATGCTCAAAGAAAAGATATAGAAATTCAGAAAAGGGTGGGAGCTATTAGAAATGGGAAATCCTACGATTTCAAAACTGACAAGGTTGTAGTTGTAATATTTGTGTCACAATTATGCGTATCATCCGATCTAGAGATAAATAAGGAGCCTTTGAATGACGCTCATAGCTCAACCTTCTCTGTACACCCAGGGAGAACAAATATTTATTGAGATCTCTATGAAAACTTTTAGTGGGACAATATGAAGAAAGAGATTACTGCATATACATCGAAGTTCCTGGTTTGTAAAAAAGTGAAGGCTGAAAGACCAAAGTATAAGGAGATGATGAAACCACTAACCATACCAACATGGTAGTGGGAGAAAATTATCATAGGCTTTGTCACTAGAATTACAAGGACATTTAGAGGAAACAAATATATTTGGGTCGTCGTGGATCGTCTTATGAAGACAAATCATTTTATCTTAATTCAAGGGGACTTATCATTGGATCAAATTGAATGAATATAATCAAATAAGTGGTAAGGTTTGATGGAGTAACAATATCTATTTTATCTGATCATGATCCGAGATTCATCTTGATGTTCTGGAAAAGTCTCCAACATTCTCTAAGCACTGAACTGAACATCTGTTTGGCCTATCATCTTCAAACTGATGGATAGTATGATTGAACTATTCAAACACCAGAATATATGTTGATAGAATGTTCTATGAACTTCAAAGGTGGAGGAGACCAACATCTTCCATTGGTTGAATTCTCTTACAACAATAGTTTCCACTCCAGCATCGGAATGTCACCATATGAATCCCTTTATGAGAAAAGGTTCAGAACACCGGTGTGTTGGGATGAAGTCAGTGAACATAAGATGCTAGGACCTGAAATGGTCAAAGAAATGGTGGAGAAGGTGAAATATATTTATCAACACATCAAGCAAGCCCAAAGTAGATAGAAGAATTATTTAGACAATCATCAATGAGATCTTGAGTTCGAAGTTGGAGATATGGTATTTCTACGCATATCTCTATAGAAGAAGGTCATGAGGTTTAGGATGAAAGGAAAATTATGTCCCAAGTATAGTGGCCCCCTCAAGATTCTTGATCGTATCGGGGATGTAGCCTATTGACTGGAACTTCCACCTATAATGTCTAAATTACATGATTCCTTCCATGTATCCCTATTATGGAAGCACATAGCAGATCCTTCACATGTACTCTCTTTAGAGGTGGTACATTTGGAGGATGATCTTTCTTATGAGGAGAAAACAGTGAAGATATTGAATCATAGGGACAAAGTTATACGTAATAAGACTACTAACCTGGTCAAGGTACTCTGGAGGAACCATAAGTACGAAGAGAAAACATGGGAACTAGAGGAAGCAATGAAGGAAAAGTAGTCGAACCTATTTTTGGCCTAGAATGTAAAACAAAATTTCGAGGGTGAAATTTATTAATGGGGGAATATTGTAATGACCCAATGTTTTTCAATGGGAATTCCCTCCTTATGATTATGTCATATAATAATATGAAATCACAACACAATGAACTAATAAGTACTATTTTACATTTAAACATAATTTTGACACTTTTGTGTTTTGAATTTCAAAAATATGACATTCATGGTTGCGATTAGTAAGATGTTTGAAGTTCGATACGATAAACTTAATTTTCTGTGAATAGTAACCTACCCTTATGAATAGTAATGTGACCCTTATGAATAATAAATAGTCCAAAATAATATAAACCTCATCCATGAATGTATAAATATAATTTAGGCATCTCATAAGTGATAATATGATCATAGTAAAAGTATTTGTATTTTTGTAAGTTATAATTAATTAATTAATTTAAACGAAAATTTATTTTCCTAAAAGGTGTTCATAAATTATTAATCTTATTCCTTATGGTTTTAAGATAATTTTATAATACCTTATGTAATTTTTGAATGCATTATAAAATTAGTTATAGTTTTAAAATCTATATTATTCAAGTAAATTATGATTTTAATTAAAAATTAAAATAATTATATATTGATAATTATTTTTTAAAATGTATTTCATTTTTTTATTTTACATGTTGAAAAATGGTTAGGGTGAATTTTTGGGATTTTTCTGAAATACATGATTTTTGTGAATAGTAAAATACATTAATTTACTGTATAAATACACTATAATTTAAATCCACTATTCCTAGCATCATAATTAATGTAGAACCCAAATATAACACTTAAATGCACATATTACTATTTTTGGTCTTGTAATCATCATTATTTCTTGTATAGAGTGAAATTAATAAACTAAGGAATTAAATATTATGAAAACCCACCTCTCCTCCACAATAAATACCACCCCTCCTTGCCTATTATCTTAACTTATCTAAAGCCTTGTTCCTTCTCTAACTTATACCCAAATATCTCCCCAATATCCTTCCCCATGTCTAACAGCCCTTGGTCTCCTTAAAATACCAAACCTTCTCCCCATTAAGAGGCTCTCAAGGAAGGTTGATTCAAGAGGTAAAATTCCTCTTATCTTTTATTTTATTTTCAAGTTATTTTGTTCTCTTTTCTTTCCTAACCTATAATAATCCAAATTTTATGACAACTATAGTTACATACATGTAATATAATTTTTTTATTCTAATGGGATAATTAATTATCATCTGTCCTTTCCCCACCTTTTATTTAAAAGAAATGAAAACACTGTCTGAGATGTGTTAATTTAACACATTAAAGGAAAAAAGGTTATCAATTTCTATTACTATCTTCAATTATGTTTATAAAACCATTTTTATGGTTGAAACAGACTATTAAATATTAATTTTATCTTATGTGTGGTTCTGTAATCCGTTTTTCTCAAATTATGTGAAATATTAATACAAATAAAATTAATTGTGAGAAAAATCGCTAAAAATATTTCAAGCGTTTATCTTTAATGTTTTATATAATGATTCACTTTAAATCTAAATAACCCAATGAATTTTATAACCATGTAATCTCATGGATTTTCATTAATGTCATATAAATTCAATTTTGGACAACCACTTTCATCTTACATGTTTATCTGTTCATGAAAATAAGTAAACTGATCATAAAAACCAAGAAAACAAACCGACCCGAACAATGAAATTGAACCACTTAACTCATCAAAAAGGACATGAATTAACTTAAAAAGTTTATACTAAATCTTTTAAACATATAAGTGGTTCTATAAATATTAATTAATGAACCTAATTTGAATATTTAGTTCATTAATATCAAGTAGAGAACATCGTCAGACTTAATGTAAGGGATCCTCTCTATTTCTCCTTTTTCAAGACTATCCTCTATTTTATGCCATTTTATGTGTAATTCCTAGTGACAGGGTATGATTACTCACCTAACCCATACTTTTCACATGATTTTTAAGTGATTAGAAACCCCTTTCTCTCTCATTAATCCCTCTTAAGAACACATGATACCATGTCGATATTCCGTGAGGGATTCAACCATAACCTCCTTTATTCCTTCATGTTTTTTTATAATTATTTTTACATAAATGAGGATATCTATTATTCCTATTTTAATATTCTAAATTATATTTGAATGTCACAACTTCATCTATCAAATTTCATTCATCATTCAATTTCGGGGATATACATGTTTTTAAGTGATTCCCGCCTCAACACTTCCTGATAAGCAACCCTATTTTGTGGGAACTTCCAGAATTATTACTTGATTTCATGTCAACTATATATTTTGTTTTAATACACCATTGTCTTTATAAAATAATTATTTTTATTGTAAAAACCTTCCTGGTTCACTTTTGGTTTTGTATAAAATATTGTTCCCTTTTCTATTTTAAATGATCTATAGTATTTTCCTTAAAACCGTTTAAATAAGTTTTAATGATAAAATTTTCTGAATACTTTCCTTAAATGTGGCCAATTATACATGAAATCACTTACGATGATACGTTACTATTTTAACTTATTAATTTCTATGTATATTTTAGTTACTTTCACTCGTGGACACTTTTCTGATACGACCATTTGTTATGCTTGATGACATGATTGTGGTACCCTATTCATTCCATGGGTAACTCTTATGTTTATGTAAGATTGATTATGTATGATTATTTATTTGGAAAACATGTTCATAAAATTTTAAGATGGGTGTGTCCATATGTCACTCCAACTCATTGGGTAAAGTTAAGTCTTGTGAGATTTTATGTGCGATGGTCTTGGAAGTAAGCCTTGGCTTGTGCTATTATGTTAAAAAAATCTTTGTGGTTAGCCTTGAATCCTATTAAAGTCATGTTTTATGTTTCTAAAACATTTCTATGACTCTATTTTTACATTATTCCTTATTTATATGTTAAGGTTCCATATGTTACATGACATTTTTTATCATCACGTCAGGCCTTCAATTCCATGTTCTAATGCTTTGTTCTTAGTGTTTTTCCCTTACTGGGCTATTTAGCTCATCCCACTGTTCATGTGTTCCCTAGGGCACCCTATAGTGATTTTTGAGAACAATAGAAGTTAGGATCTCAATTTGGATATTAAATAAAGAAGTATTTTTTTTAGTCCCATGTTTTAAGTTTTATATACCTATTCTTCAAAGACACTAGACTTCACGATCCTTGGCTTGTACTCTAATGTATAATTGTACTTAAAATCATGTAATTTTATATGTAAAAGTCCATGGTTTCTATAGTACAATGGTCCATTGGTCAAATACCAACATGGAAAACCCAATTTATAAAGCATTCCAATCCCTTAGAAGGAGCTTTTTTCATTAATCATTTAGATAGTAGTGGTCCATGTCATGAACATATAAGGTGCATTGGTTTAAAGAACATTTATATAGGAAGGGGAAACTCAATTTAATAATTTTATTTGATGAATGGTCATAAACATTCTATATATCTAACAATATACAAAATTATATGAAAAAAGTCCATAGGGACATGTATGATTTAAATTACTAATCAATAATTTTTTAGTTTAGAATAAAACAAAAATATTATGAGAGATTTTATTATAAAAATGGATATATTTTAACAAAAAAAATATTCAATCATAAATAAAAATCACAATAATGATTCATTATTCAACTTATCAAAGGAAGAACTTTAGAGAAACCACAAAAATGGAATAATATTATATGGTTCAACATGCAACTTAAGAGGTGCTATAATTAACTGGGAAATTATCTATAAGGGTAAATTCCATTATTAATAAAAGATAAATTTTTAGAAGGAATTCTGGGGTTTTAATCATTTAATTTTATAGGGTAAATTCAAGCTTGCCTGCCCAAGGGGTTTTCTCTGATCAAGGTAGGCATCCATGAATTACTAAAAAAAGATAAATAAGAGTAATACAAGTTGTATACCCCAATTTAAAATGAGGAACTCAATTATAAAAAAATACAAGGTAAATTATGGTGTGGGGTACAATTTCAAACTTTATATTCCCATAATAGGGAAAAATAAATACACCACCTACCCCATGGTTATGATGCTCTACTCATCCAATATCAAGGTCTCATTTAGTCTGGTTTAGAAGAAATCGAAGAAATGAACATTCACCCTGAAAATATGGAAAATGAGCCCGTACCATGATAACTTGGTCAAGAGGAAACTAAATTAAGAAATATTAAAATTTAATCAATAAATTACATGGATAAATCTTTAGGTACCAACAACACTTGATTCTAATGATGGATAGATGATATTTTTGGAAGCCTATGTTAGGCTTTTGGAAAAAACCCATGGTGATAAAGGAAAAAAGACACCCATTATAGGATTAAGAAAGAAAAATAAAAGGGGATTTGGCCTCATTAAGTTCATTTTGGAAATTTTACCCTTAAAAATTGGGTCACGTGGCTTTGCTGTAAGTTTGTACAAATAGTTCGCCAACTGTGCAGCTCCAACCATTTAGAATCTCTACCTAGCACGGTTATGCCACATAGTTTAACCTAACCATGAACCAAATGTGAAATGAATAGTTCATGGGTACTTCCCAAGTAGAACTAACTATTCGGTATAGAAACATGGTTCGGATAAACCATGCACAACCTGAGTGACACATGTTTTACCTCTGGTTTAGGAAAAACAATTTACGACTTGGGGACACATAATTTCATCCAAACTGTGCACCCTATTCAACTCTTCACATTTTAGAGCTTTTAGAGCCTCATGCTTCTGAAGCATGATGAGACATGTGAGGAACCCTTGGAGACTCTAACCTAGCATAAAACCAACACTTTGAAGTGTCCCAAATCTCATAATTATGTTTCGAAGCTCAGTTTAAAGAATGACATATCCACTAAATTCTAAAATTCAAATTCCCTTGGAGTTATACCATGGCTAAAAACATAGGTTGTTACAACCTCCCCATCTTAGAAAATGTCATCCTCAAGAAGCCTTGGGGAATAACAAAAAAATCTCCCAAGATACAAGGTCTGTGAAGTCCCATTCAAATAGTCATGTTTCATTTCAAAACATCCAACGCACCTCCAATCATTTACGTAAGCATACGACACATAAGCCATGAATACCCAATCCAATTCTCATTCCCAAACTGAAACACTACAACATCTCTTACCCAAGTCTGTTTAGCTAGAGGCATGTTCACAAATTCATCTCTTTAAACAATTGAACAATGATGTTTCATTCCATAGGTTTAAACATAAAAAGGGACCAATTCTGAGCCACGATACCTAAACCATTAGAATTTCCTTACAATGTGCACCTCTAAGAGTTCTAGTGATGCTCTAGGTATGATAGATTTTACTAGGAGAACCCAATTACATCTGAGGTAATATAAGGGACCTCATTATAAATAAATGGTTGAATCCTAATTGACCAAACTAAAACTAGTCATGCATGATTTCCTAGAAGTCACTACTCACCCTTACACCATACCAGACTTAACCCAATGACAAGATTAAAATACATTCTATTTGATCATATCCCTCGATCAAGGGGTATAACCAGTCAAGACACCTATGATTGACCATTCTAAAGTTGTCCAACATAGATGGGCAATGAATTAAAACCTGAACCATGATGGATTCTTTCAAGGCATGTTGCATTTACCATGAGCGTGTTCGCTGAAGTTTGTAACTAAATTCTAGGAATGTTCCCTGATTAAACCATCACCTAACCATTTAATCTGTCATTCCACAACATGAACAAGGATGTAACCCAGATTCAGCCCACTAGAATCGTCACCCTTGAAACATCACCTTCAAGCCTGACAACATGTCCGGAATAAACTCAAATTCATTAAACTCCAGTCCATGGAACTAACCCAAGGTAGTAAATACTGTATGTTTAGATGTAAGATGTTGGTAAAAGGACAATATTTCCATATCCTGTCACTGATTGATCTGAGATCAGAGTCCTCCAAGCGTTCAAGTTAATGGAAAATTGATAATGTCTAAGAGTATGTCCAAGACATTCCTACACGGGAATAGAAGTATCACTCAGGACTAAATGAGCCTTGCTAAAAACCACATGTCCATCACCCAACTCAAATATAGAACAATTGTTTTTCCCAAAAACATTAAAAACATTAGAAAAATGTAATACATGTGATCTCTTAGTGAATCTATGAAAATTTATGGATATGGGACATGATCATCACTAAAAAAGAGTACACTAAGAGTTCTATATGATTTGAAACTCCTCTATTATAACCAAGATGATGTGCTCAGTATGGTTTCAAATGAACCATACCCAACTTCCAGAAAGAAGAGTAGTCAAACTACTACAGGTAGAATGCTTGGAAGAGTCTTGGCTTTACCTTCATATACATCTCCATTAACTAAACCCCAATTTTTTCACCATCCAAGGCATCCCATGATCATTCAATATTTACCACTGAAGTTCATCCATGACCAATGGTGGTTCTTAAATGTTACATACACAGTTGAACACATTAACATTGGTATTTCAATAACAAAATGACACGTACAGTAGAACTTATGTGATGATCCCACCTTAGGAGTGTCCTAGTCATCAAAAGTAGAGATAGACGAGCTTCTCATAAGTTCTCTAGATAATATTCAACATAAACACATGCATGACACTCATCTGAGTCACACTCACAACATCCCGGAATTCGGAATGAAAACCAAAACCAAACTGACCAACATGTAAAAACATATGATCTTGTTAGAACACCATATTGAGGTTTGGGACATAATTTATTTAGTTAAATCCCATGCCACTCTACTCCAGATATGACATGAGGATGTAATCAATATTGTAAGTATCAATTATTACACCAAATGCAACTAGTTAATTATATCATTTAACCACTTGACAGGTACTTCATATATCAATTCACACTACCCCAAGGTTTTAGAAAGATAAAGGAACATCTTGGATTCTATCCATAGGCATTCATAACCTATGAATTCAAGTATCAAGTGGTCCTTACAAGATAATTAACCATATTTTTATTTCCCTAAAAGACCATTATCCGAGTTGACGATATACCAAGTCACCCATCATTAATGAATAAAAGAGAGTCACATGACCCTCTAAGCGGCTAACCTTGACATAGCCATGTCTAAAATACTAAAATATTGCATTAAATGATGCTAACTCCTGTAATAGGGGTCTAGTAAAACATGACCACTCGTCTGAAAAATGGTTTCATTTAGAAGATAAGAGTCTAACTGGGTATAATGACACCCAAATGACACCACATCATAAAATCCCAGTATTTAGCAAGGAATTTAAGATCTAAGGATCCTACAAACCTTAGGTTAGCCCCATAAAAGAGAATAAGCACCCATCCTATAACTAGGTCAGGCCAAACAGACTTCACTAATCCCTATGCCTATAAATTTAGCAATTTCTAAAAAGGAGAAGGCCTATGAAAAATTACCACCTTTACATTCAATGGAAACTCTAAGAGAAGTTTAAAATATCCTTACATGAGGGTTTAAATTAAGGATTCAACCTATTGTTTCATTTTAGTTCATTTATTCAATTATGATTCAATGCATAAATATTTAAAAGATTTAAATTGGAATAGAAATTACTAATTATAAAACAAGATCACATGGTAAAAAGATAAGGAAACCTATGATGGTACCATTTAGCCAACCTAGGTTCATAAAATTGCAACACAATATTATTTATTTAATATCTAATTTTCAAAACTCCCGCATTTGGTTATCTTATAAGAAACATGTCCCAAAAAACCTACTTGGGTCAAGATGTGCATTTAAGAAGATAATCACATGATCTCTATGTCCATGTGATTATGTCACAATACTTTAATGAGACAACCAATTCATTTAAAATAAATTAAACTACACTTATATTTACAACCATTTCAATATAAAATATGGTCATGTCTATTGGTTCATTTATATGGGTTAACATCTCCAAATATATAAAGGGTTCATACACTTTATACATCATAAAATAGATCTTACTTAATCAAAACCAGTCCACATTAAAATTTGAACTTTAACAGCCTTCACATTTTAACAATAGTCTCTAAAATGTATAAATATAAAATTTGGTTAAAGTATAAGGGTTTAGTTTTCCAATTTATAAGGTTTCCATACACATTACAACTGAAAACTGGTTTCTGTTACTACCAATAGGTTCAGGACATGAAACCAATTTTATATATATATATATATATATATATCAAATTTAAATATATTATTATCATGAAACATAAACACAGAGAAAAATGATATAATCACAGAATCATGATACAATGGAATAACATGCTAAATAAATCAACCAAGAATTCTATATAATCAAGAATGCTAAGAAAAACAAAATAATGACATAAAACTCAAGGAACACAATCTAAATCAATAATGAATCCACAAATGCAAATAAATGGCATGGAATATGAATGCCATGAGATTTTTTTTGTGCATATAATGACTCATGTAATACAACTTCCTTGTTATACTAGGCCAAGGAAAACATCACCATAAATTTCATAAATCAATAAGAAGTTAAAATTACACCATTCACTAAGGGTAAAATTATATCAACTTTAATGACAATCATCATGAACAAAAATCCCATCCTTGGCCACTTGGACTTTTCCCCATACATGGGTTGATCAACCTTAGGAAAAACTATTTAACAAGTGATGAATCATTCCTAGTCTTTTATCTACAGTCCCAAAACAGAAAGACAATGAAAAAAGCTCCTCTGATACCACTTTAAAACATCCCAACCTGACTGACTATGAATCCAGTAGTCGTATTAGTGGGTCACATGACCTCAATCCCACATCCATATATTCTAGAGGCCTTAGAATAGAAGTGAGGGTCTAAAGAGGTTATAGTGGAGAGACTATAACCTCATTATTAGAGTAGAACAACTGTATATTAGAAAATAAATTACAGAAAACAACAGAAGTAGTATTAAATAAAAGATAGAATAGTTAGAGAATAATATAAGCTGAATAATTAAATATAGCCTACGCCAATGTATACATTCATGGATGTCTTGATAATGGTATATAAACGAAAACAATAGTCATAAAGTAGACAAAATAATACAAGCAAGTACATGAATATAGAAAATAAATAAAAATACCTGATCATGAACTCCAAGAGAATCCAATTTTCCAGACCAGTCTTGTGAACCTAACATCTAGGTATAAGAAAAACAACACAAGAAATAAACCATGGTCTTACAAACATGAGATCTACTCAAGTACCCCAATGCAATGGTTACCCGAATAGGGCTTGAGATAAAAATCCTAGTAGGTTACCACCCAAAATGTCTACAACAAAAACCAGTCTATAAATATATAGTAAGGTAGTGTGAAGGAATAAATTAAATAATAAACAATACTGAAATACTAAATAGATATCGTTCAACTCGGGTTCTAATAGGACACCTAGCCAACTCTACCATCTTTGGATCATATATCGAATGAGTTTCTAATCGGTAACAATCTATATAGTGATAATATATATATATATATATGTATATTGTATAGTTCTATATTGGATCCACCTATATAAACCAAGTAAGTGTGGACCTAAGTGGCCATATACCTAGAATACTAGGTGCTAACTTGATCGGACTATAATTCAGTCATCCATAACTATTTTAAATGATCATATAATCACAAGCCAAAGGTTACATTCCCTACATCACGTAATTGGTGGGAGAAATTATACTCATCACTCGAAATGTTGTGGGTGCCATCATGTAAAAACATAAATAGTAGTGAGTGTGCCTTCATGTCAACACTCACAATGGATGTAGCGTGTCATGTACCCCTCCACGTAGTATCACTGGTGTGAGACGTCATGCTTAAAACCTGACGTAAAGAAGGGAGATACCTCCATGATCAACAAAACCCTTACCATTATCCATATATTATGTATAAGGCGTAATCACATAACAATAATAATATAATCCATGAGGTATTACCTATCATGATTTTCCAATTATCACTAAGGGAATCAAATTATAATTATATAATGTACTAATAATACCATTATTGGTGTGGCCTTACCACCCTTTACTTTTCCTTTCATTTATATAATTTAATTCAATTAATTTAAGTTGTTAATATTAAAATACAAAATTCGGAATGATCATACCATTCAATTTAATTATATTTAAATTAAATAATTTAATTCATTGAAGGATGGAAATAAATCATGAACATTTCATTCCATTTAATAAATTCCATTTATTCTATAAAACATGGAAATTCATTTTAAAAGTATTAAGAAGGCACTCAGAAGGTAACATGGTCTATTGGGAAACTACCAACATGGGAAAACCCATTTATAGGGAAAGATGATCCCTTAAGAGGTGCTTGTTCCTTTGATCATTTAGATAGGAGTAGAAAAAGTAATGAATTTTTAAGGTGGATTGGTTCAAGGAACATTTTTATAGAAAGGTGAAACTACATTTAATAGCATCATTTGAGGTCATGTCATAAACATGTCATATATCTAACAAAAGAAAAAACCATAGGAAAACACAGAGGCCATTGGTCCAAACATGATTTAAATAAATAATAAATAATTTTCAGTTTAAAAGATACCTCACCTCATTCAAGGTATTTTTTTTTATAAAACATGAAATTGTTTAACAAACAATTCATTCCATCATAAATAAACATCAAAATCATTATTCATAATTTATCTTATCGAAGGAAGCACGTTAGAAAAACCACGAAACATATTAAAATAATTATAACATTCAACATGGAACTTATGAGGTTCTATAATGAATTGGAAAATTACTTTCAAGAGAAAAATCCATTATTAATCCATGATGAATACTTAAAAGTCATTCTTAAATTTTTTTTAATCATTTAATTATACATGGGAAATTCTATCTAGCACACCCAAGGGGGTTTCAATGATCAAGTTTGAAAACCTATAATTACTAAACAAATATCAATTAGAGTAATAAAATGTTCATATGACAAATTAAAAAGAAGAACTCAATTTTAAGGAAAAATGTGGAAAAGGCAGATGTACAGCACAACTGAAAATTTTATATATTAACAGAAATTTATGGAAAAGGTTATAGAACACCTACCTCATGGTTATGATTATATACTCATCCAATATCAAGGTCTGATTGAGCCTAGTTTGGAATAAATAAAAGAAAAATACATTAACCCTGAAAATAGGGAAAATGAAATCACACCATGATAACCTAGTTGCGAGGAAACTAGACAAAGAAAGATTTAAAAGGAATCGTGAGCTTACGGGGAGTAATCCATCTGTACCGACGATGCTCGATTCTAACGATGGATAGAGGATATTTTTGAGATCCTAGGTTAGTCTTGAGGAAGTACCCACATTGCCAAAGGATGAGGAGACACCTACTAGAGAAAGAAGAAAGAAAATGAAAAGGTGATTCAACCTCATTAAGGAAATTTTGGACACTTCACCCTTAAAACTAGTGTCACGAGGTTTTTCTACACAGTTGGCCAAACCATGAACTAACCGTGGGGCTCCCACCACTTAGGAACCCTGCCTCAAATAGTTTTTTGCATGGTTCATACAAACTGAGTGCCAACAATGAGATGAATAGTGTATAGGTTTTGCCTAAGTGGAACTAACCATGTGGGATAGACACACATTTTGGGTAAACCGTGCATTGAAATTATCACACCTTCTGCACCTCTGGTTCAGGACACTCTATTTACTATTGGGGTTTGAATGATTTCAGGAAAAATTGTCTGCCCTATTCATCTTTCCCATTTTTGACCTTTCAGATCCCAATCCTTTCGAATCTTGACATGACACCTAAGAAACCCTTCGAACCCTTATGAAAGTCTAAATATGATACTTTGAAATGTTCCAACTCTCATAATTTTGTTCCGAAGTGTGGTGTAAAGAATAGCCTATCCAATAAACTACAAAATTTACATTTTCATGGAATTATACCTTGGCTCAAAACAAATGGTGTTACAATTTTTTCATGATTAATCAAAAATTATTATTATTATTATTTTAAATAAAATTTCAAAAAAAAAATTAAACATTAAATAGGAATATAAAATTTAATAAAACTATTTTTATAAAAAATAACCTTTTTTAATTATAAATTATTCACCTTATTATTTCCTATAAATCATTAATTAAATTTCTGAGGTGGTTAATATAATTATCATAATTTAACAATTAAAATTCATAGTGCATGAAAAGGAAATTTTTAATAAAATATAATTTTTTCATAACATGAATTTATTCTTATAATTTTTCACATAATAACTATTTTAAAATTTTTAATTTAATTTCTAGAAAATAATTTCAATACATTTCATTAAAATCATTCTTTAGTTAAGAGTAATTATAAATACAAAAAATATATATATTTCATTGAAATATATTAATTTTATATTAAATAATCTTCACAAAATACCCTTAATGATTATTATTTATTGTAATATCCTCAATCCAAGACCAATGAGTGGGGCCCTGATTGTAGGAGTAGTCACTGAGGATAATATCTATTCCTAATAATATACCATAGGCTTTCGACTAGTAGTGGGTGACTAATGTGGAACAGTGGGGTGAATGTACCCCAATTTCAGAGTGTAACAAAAACAGAATTAAATAAATCTATATAAAATAGTATAATTCTATAACTACACATAACGATAAGTGACTAAAAATTACAACAACCCATTATACATAAAAATGATAAGTATACAATGTTAGGAAATCATTTATCCATGTAATGTCATATAAAACCATATTTAAAAATTTAAAAAAATCAAAACATTGGAAAACTCAACAGAAATGTTCCTGAGTACTAGTGAGATCCCAATCTCCCTTATCCATCATAGTAGTCTAAATTTAAAATATATCGTAGGGAACATTTCCTCATACCATCCTAAAATAGTGAAGTCTTTTCTAGCACTAAACATATTCCCTATAAGGTTGTGAGTATGACTCAATAGGCTACCAAAAAATGACACCTATAAACATATACACTCTATTAAATAAGTACATGATAATGATAATAATAAATAATGAAAATTTGAATACATAATCCAACTCAAATTTTGGGGTCCAAAATGTAACCTTGAATAAACCATACTTACTTTAGTCTAAGATAGATGTCCCTATCTATAGTAACTCATATAAACAGAATGAAGCAAAAGAACATATCCAAGGAATTCTAAACCTTGATACATAACAAGTCCTAGGGGATTACCCAAGGCACTATAAACCATGTGTAATAACATGTCCAAGGAAGATTTCCCCAAGTCAATCCTAACTAGGTATTATAATCTTAAATCATGGGAGATTACCTAAGGTGTTATAAACTATAATAATAATCCAAACCCAAGGGAGATTACGACATGATGTTCTAAACTGTAGTCCTAAATCAAACCCACAGGGGGTTTCTCTATGAAATTTTAAATAATAAATCAAAATCCAAACTCAAAAGAGATTTCACAACTATATTCAAAACTATAATCATAATCCAAAACCAAGTGGGATTTTCCCATGATATTCCAAATTATAATCAAAATCCAAACCCAAAGGGGATTTCCCAATGAAATTTCAAACCATAATAATAATCCTAATTCGAGGCGGATTTTCCCCTGGTGTTCCAAACTTCAATCATTATCTAAACCCTAGGGGGATTTCCCCATGTCATTATGAACTATAATTATAATCTAGACTCATGGGGTATTTCTCCATGACATTGAAAACTATAAACAAAACCCAAAATCAAAGGGGACTCCTCCTAGAATTTTGGACTATAAATTTCAATTATTTCAAGGGGTTTCCCAAAGGAGAACCAAACCATAAACCACAACACAAGTGAAAAGTTAATTCAATTAAAAATTAAAAATAAGTGTAATATAAAAATAACATTTCTCAGATCGTAGAGCATTTTCTAGGCATCCCAAATAATTTTTATAAATTCAATTATAAAGGTAAATTATCCAATTAAACCTTTTAAACCAATTAAATTATGTCTCACTAAATTGATAGGTCAATTGTATCATGAAACACATACTATGAATTACTATTCAAACACCAATAGTCACATTTTAAAGCCATGGAAAACCTAGGATTTCCACTTTAAATATCCCAATATATGTTCGATTCTATGAGAACCTCAAATAATGGATAAAGTCCCGATCTACACACCAATGAACTGTTCATGGCCCATAGAGAGGTTAAATTTCATGATTTTTGTCCCTTATCGAGGATTACACCCTTTGGGTAGGGGTGGGGTGGGGTGAATTAGTGTATAGAAGATTGAAATGATTCTTCGTTGATTATGGATGTTGTTCTCACAACTAAAGGAATAAATTGATTTCTATCTACTTTTATTCACAATGAGGGATGAAAAAAGTAAATTATATGAATTATTTTACTGGGTTCACCTACATTAGGTTACAACCATGGAGCATGGTTGAAAATGTGCCTTTGAATCAAAATCACTAGAAATACAATTTCTTTACTAGTATTAATTTTGAAAAATAACTCACTTCCTCAACTCATTCACTAAAACGAATTATTGGAGAACTTGTTACTCTCCAGCACCAAGAAACTCACTACAGCCCATGATTTGTTCTTCATATCCAATGATAATGCTAGAAATTATCACCATAAATGATGTTTATCTTAAAAACCTATGTTTTATAACTTCCAATGAAATAAAAAATCTCCTATAATGACACCTTCTTCGATCATAAACCATACATATATGATCTAAAATAATCCTCTATTCTGAAGTACCCCGAAGCACCCTGAGAGAAGAGGGGTGAATCAGGGTGTCAAATTTTTCTTTTAAACTGATAGATCTTATTCCCACATTGTTAGGAACCTCTTAAACCTGTCTGAAGAGGAAGTATAGAATAAAAACAATAACACACAAAGAAAGGACACATCAATTTTACTTGGTTCACCACTAAGTCATATGTCCAAGGAGCATACGCTAATAGTGTGTCGGTCGTACCAAAAACCCCTATTCTTCACAAGTTTTGGGTTAAAATAGTTTAGCATTGTCACTTTGTGCTAGGCGCACTACCTTTATAAGGTTCATAGATAGATCACTGCTTCCCTCGTATCTCTTCTGCTGACACTCCTTGGCTCACTACATTAGAGAGGTCTTCACTCAGTTTATCTACATGAAGGTATCGTCAATGGTTTAGAATAAATTCATGCATCCTCAACTAAAATGGATTCACTCTTGAAGTACCATAATAATTCACCAATGTAATTTATTTTCTCATACACAAATATGTTATGAAGATTAATTTGGAAAACTATTTTGGTCAATTTTAGGCTTTGTTGGGTTTTCTTCATACTACTGTCGTTTCTACATACAACATAAATTTTCGAGTACCATCCAACTCCTTCACATAATGTCCATCTCCTCTGCGATCTACATTGCTCCGTGTTCCACTCAACTCTACGAACTTATCTACACCTCCATGTATTGTCCTACTCTGCGTATAGAATTGCTCCACTACGTACTATGAGAGATTCCAGCGTGAACCACACACTCTTCCGTGTACTATTTTCCTTTCGCGGATGAGTCTGTTCGCGTACCATATTCTCCTCCACAAACCACTTCGTACTTCTCCAGATTTTTTCCAAAAATTTTAATCTCCAATCTCATCATCTAAAAAATGGGATTACTGTTACTCAAATAGGCACATAACTCCTCAAATATTAGTAATCTAATTTACCCAAATTTTTAATGTGGGACAATATTCACTATAAACTGAAATTCATCCGCGTACTGATAGGCTCCAATATTTACTACTCCTGATTTACAAACCGTAACAATCCTGCCAAACTTCAACATCCCGTGTACCATATGTATTCACCGCATACCATATTTGTGACTCATTTTTGGCAGCATTCCATATGATGCATCCCTTTACTGCATACCGTTTCTACAAACTATTTTCAGTTATACACACCGTTCTGCATACCACATTCCCTCACCACGTACCATGCACCTTCATCACTTACCACACACCTTCACCATGTACCGTGAATGTTCACCGCATACCTCATGCCTTCACCACATATCATCGGCCTTCACTGCATACCGTCAGCCTTCACTGGGTAAAATTTCTGGAAACTATTACCAAAATCTCGATTTTTGAGACACAAAAAATTGGCAAACACTGGGAAACTATGCCACCTTCAAAACAGCTTTCAGCCTCAAACATATGACCCCATTCCTTGCAAACTCCCTAGTTGTCCATGTGTATATTGACAACATACACAAACCAAACACCAGTATTAGTAATTAACCGCCTTGGTTCCAACAATCTCCCTCTTTGGGTTTGTTGGAAATATCTAGATAAATTCATCACTGTTCCATTCAGGATCAAAACCTGATCCTTCCAAAAACAACTCAGCCGTCACTCTAAGTCTACGTGAGTAGTTCTTGATGTAGAAAACAAGAGAGAGGAGATGAATTGAGTCCTCATTATTTTCTTTTATCCCCCATAATTTTAGATCTAACATTTTCCTAATCCACACTCTCCATTGAATCCATTGAATTTATCCATTCTCCCCCACTGTCAATAAAACCCAAAGACCGATATGTAAACATTGTAGGGATCCGAACATACTCTCCCTAGATCATATCTCCCCCATAAACTTGCAACACTTCCACAAACAGATTAACACCGTTAAAATAGTTGGAGAGAGGGGAATCTTGTAACCTCCTTATGCTCTAGGAGGAAGCTAAACAACGAGGTTCAACCGATGTTTCTCAAACACGGCCACTGGAAGTGTCTTGGTAATAATGTCTTCCACTTGTTAATCAGTTCCCACATTGTCAATTTTGAACACACCTTGTTCAAATTTTTCTTTGATGATGCACTACTAGAAAAACATGTATTTGCGACAGGTTATTTGCAACGGGATCCCGTCGCAAATGGCCTTTTGCGACGGGGGTCCGTCGCAAATCGCCCATTGCGGAAAACATCATCGCAACAACAATTATTTGCGACGGGCCCGTCGCTACAGATATTATTTGTGACGGGGATCCTTCCCGTCGCAAATATTACTCCGTATATTTGTAAAAACTTTTAAAATAGTAATTGCGACAGGCCCCGTCGGAATTACGTTTTAAAAAAAAAAATTAAAAACTATTATTAAATTATTTTAATGGATATAATAATACTATTTGCGACGGGCATAGTATCCCGTCACAAATACTATAAAAAAAATAAAAAAAAAATAAATTATTAATAAATTATTTTAATTAATATAATAATAATCCAATTATAATTCAAAAATAAAAAATAATAAAATATTAATAAATGATTTTAATTAATATAATAATAGAATTATAATTCACAAATAAAAATAATAAATTATTAATAAATTATTTTAATTTATATAATAATAATAGAATTATAATTCAAAAATAAAAAATAATAGAATATTAATAAATTATTTAATTAATATAATAATATTAGAATTATAATTCATAAATAAAAAAATATTAATAAGTTATTTTAATTAATATAAAAATAATAGAATTATTTTACATTCAAATATTAAAATAATTAAAATATTACAAAAAATATAATTAAATTATAATATTATAAAATTTTAATATATATATATAATTTAATATTATAAAATATAAATAATATTATTATTCATATTAATATTTTTATTTCAAAATATAATATTATTAATATTTTATAATGAGACAGAAACTACGAATAGAAAAAAAAAATCATATTTTGATTTAACAAACTTTATAACATAAAAACAAACTCTAATCTGAAGGAGGGGGGAGGGGGGATCTGCAGATGCTGGTGGAGGAAACTCCATCCCTAAAGCATGAGTGACTCGGCGCATGTACTCCATCTACTCCTGGTGCTGCTGCTGCCACCGACTCATCTGCTCCTCGTACAGCTGCTGCTGGCATCGACGCTCTTCCTCATGCTACTGCTGCTGCTGACGCATCTGCTCTTGCTTCTGTCGGAGACTCTCTATTGGTAATTATTATTAAATTTTACTAGTTAGTGGTAATTATTACTAATTATTAACAATTATTACTAATTATTGGTAATTATTAGTAATTATTGGTAATTATTACTAATTATGGATAATTATCAGAAATTATTACTAATTATGGATAATTATCAGAAATTATTACTAATTATGGATAATTATTGGTAATTATTTCTAACTAATGGTAATTATTGGTAATTATTATTAATTATTGGTAATTATTACTAATTATTGGTAATTATTACTAATTATTGGTAATTATTACTAATTATTGGTAATTATTACTAATTATTGGTAATTATTACTAATTATTACTAATTATTACTAATTATTGGTAATTATTACTAATTATTACGAATTATTGGTAATTATTATTAATTATTACTAATTATTGGTAATTATTGTTAATTATTACTAATTAGTGGTAATTATTGGTAATTATTACTAATTATTACCAATTATTACTAATTATTGGTAATTATTGGTAATTATTGGTAATTATTGGTAATTATTACTAATTATGGGTAATTATTACTAATTATTACTAATTATCGGTAATTATTTCTAATTATCGGTAATTATTACTAATTATGGATAATTATTTGTAATTATTACTAATTATTGATAATTATTTGTAATTATTACTAATTATTGGTAATTATTACTAATCATGGCTAATTATTGGTAATTATTACTAATTATTAATAATTATTGATAATTATTTGTAATTATTACGAATTATTGGTAATTATTACTAATTATTGCTAATTATTGGTAATTATTGGTAATTATTACTAATTATTGGTAATTATTGGTAATTATTGGTAATTATTTGTAATTATTACTAATTATTGGTAATTATTACTAATTATTGATAATTATTGGTAATTATTACTAATTATTACTAATTATTGGTAATTATTGCTAATTATTGTTAAATTATTAGTAATTATTACTAATTATTGGTAATTCTTTGTAATTATTGGTAATTATTACTAATTATGGATAATTATTGGAAATTAATACTAATTATTGATAATTATTTGTAATTATTACTAATTATTGATAATTATTTGTAATTATTACTAATTATTGGTAATTATTACTAATTATTGCTAATTATTGCTAATTATTGGTAATTATTTATGATTATTACTGATTATTACTGATTATTACTGATTATTACTGATTATTACTAATTATTACTAATTATTACTGATTATTACTGATTATTACTAATTATTACTAATTATTACTAATTATTAATAATTATTACTAATTATTACTAATTATTACTAATTATTACTAATTATTGGTAATTATTACTAATTATTGGTAATTATTGGAAATTATTACTAATTATTGAAAATTATTGGAAATTATTACTAATTATTGTAATTATTACGAATTATTTGTAATTATTACTAATTATTACTAATTATTGGTAATTATTTCTAATTATTGGTAATTATTGGTAATTATTACTAATTATTGATAATTATTGGTAATTATTACTAATTATTCCTAATTATTGATATTTATTACTAATTATTAGCATTTATTCTTAATTATTGGAAATTATTACTAATTATTCCTAAGTACCATTAACTATGAACAAAGAATACTAATAATTTAAATTTATTAAGTAACAAAACAATGTAAACATAATTAAATTACAACTAATTAAGAATAATTGAAACTAATAAAAAATTTAAAATAAATATTAAATTAAAAAGAACATAAATACCTTTAAAATTGATCTGATGTTGATCCCTGATCGTTGTTGAAAACTTCAATATCAACTCCGGAAAAAAAAATTAAACTGAAGAAACGCTGAAATCTAAAAATAGAATTTTGAGAGAAGGAGAAGATTGAGTTTGAGAATGAATGAAAAAAAACTGATGGGGGGTATTTATAAGTTAGATCATTTGTGACGGGTCTATTTGCGATGGGTACCGTCGCAAATACCTTAGCCCTCATTTATTACGGTCAATGGTTAAATAGTTATTCGCGACGGGTCCCGTCGCGAATAATAACCTGCCGACATACTATTTGCGACGGGGGTAGATTCCCGTCGCAAATAGCTTTTACCGCCGCCGGTTATTTGCGACGGGGTAGATTCTCGTCGCAAATATCTTTTATCGCTGCCGCTTATTTGTGACGGGCGGTAACCGCCCGTCACAAATAACTTTCCCGCGATTTGGCGCGCAAAGCGCGCCAGTCCTTTTGCGACGGGGGAAGCTAACCCGTCGCAAATAAGAAGTTATTTGCGACGGGTCAATTCCCCCGTCGCAAATAAGTTTCTAACGAGACTATTTGCGAAGGGATTTATCCCCGTCGCAAATAACCCGTCGCAAATACCCATTTTTCTCGTAGTGATGTGATATGTGAACTCAATATGTTTTGTATGAGAATATTGAACTTGTTTCTTCGTAAGATCAATTGCACTTTTGTTATCACAGTAAATCACCATTGGTTGTTTCACCTCATCACCTATATAACTCAGTTGTTGCTTCATCCAAAGTAACTGAGTGCACGCCTTTTTAGCAGATATATATTCATCTTCAGCAGTACTAAGTGAATTACATTCTTGTTTCTTGCATAACCAGCCCACACATTTCTTCCCAATATAGAATGATCCACCACTGGAAGACCTTATGTCCGCTATATCTCCAACCCAGTCAGTATAAAAAATGCTAATAGTTCACTATCTCTTCCTAAAGAAAATTATATCCCATAATTCTGTGTAACTTGATAGTATCTCATGATTCATTTCACCACTTCCATATGTTCTTCCTACGGATTACTCTGAAAGTGGGCCGCAAGGAGTGTTGCAAAG
This sequence comes from Viscum album, assembly GCA_963277665.1. Classification (NCBI taxonomy): domain Eukaryota; kingdom Viridiplantae; phylum Streptophyta; class Magnoliopsida; order Santalales; family Viscaceae; genus Viscum; species Viscum album. The sequence goes on from OY728152.1 coordinate 1,776,354,995, forward strand.
ACAATATATGGATGTGTCGCCATCAGGTATAGTAATCTTCCAATGATTCTTCTGTACAGGGTGGGACCCATAGAGGTCCCTTCCTCTTGCTTTCCGAGCCTTGATCCAACTATAATCGGAGTTGACATTGGTGTGTAATCATGCATATTGAATTTCTTAAGTAGCTTTCTTACATACTTGTCATGAGAAATGAAAGTGTAATCCTTATTCTGAAGTACCTACAACCCTAAAAAGTATGTGAGTTCACCCATCATGGACATTTAAAATTATGATTTCATGTGTTTGGAAAATTCATCCACTGATCCATGTCTGCTTCCACCAAAAATAATATCATCCACATATACCAATACCATGAACTGGTCCTATTGATAGTTCTTCATATAGAGATTGTGATCCACTCCTCCTCTTTTAAACTTTTCTTTCTTAGATAAGAGTCCAACCGAGAGTACCATGCCCATGGTTCCTGTTTCAGGCAATTAAGAGCTTTATTTAATTTGAAAACCTTCAGTTCATCATTTCCAAGAAATAACCCTACCGGTTGTTCAATGTAGACTTCTTCTTCTAATACTCCATTTAATAATGTTGTCTTGACATCCACTTGATACACTTTACAGACTCTTTAGATTTCCATGGCAAGAAATATCCTAATTGAATACTATATTTATATGGGAGAAAATGCCTCCACAACATCAACGCCATAGATTTTTGAATATCATTTACAGACCAAGTTCACCTTATTTTTTATTATATTTCCATGTTCATCAAAATTTTTCTTGAAAATTCACTTCTTACCAATATAATTATGATCTTCGTGTCTTTTTACAAGATCCCATGTCTGATTTTTGTCAATATTATCTAACTCTTCATTCATCGCTTTCACCCATGACTATTCATTTGTAGCCTCTTCAAATGAGGATGGTTCCATGACTGATAGAAATGTAGATTGGGCATTATTCTGCATTCTCCTTGTATGTGTAGGTGCATTCCAATCACCGATAATGTTAGAATGACAAATCTCTACTTTTCGATTTCTTCTTTGCATCTCAACAAAATTCTCTCCAACTAAGGCTACATGTTCTAAGTATTCTTCTGATTCAACATCATGATGTGACTCCAGAGAGTTTTTCACACCTTTCTCTACCTACATATTAGTATTTTTTTCCATGTTCACATTCTTCCTCATCTTATATCACATCATCATAAGGATTCCTTAAAGCATTCAGGTTTTTCTCTTAAATTATCTTTACATCACTTATTTTCAAAATTCTTCCCAGGTTCTTTTTGAAACACTAAAAAGATTTACTGTTCATTGAGTATCTAAGAAATATTCCTTCATCTGCATTGTCTCTATAATTCCTTTTATTTCCTTATTTGTTTCAGATAAAACACTTAGTTCCGAACATATGAAAATATTTCAAAGAGGGGTTCCTTCCATTCCACAATTCATATGGTGTCTTTGTTTCACCCATATATAGTCCTGTTTGATTTTTAATGTATATTTCATCTCGTACTGACTCTTTACAGTAATATGGAGGAATGTGACTCTCAATCAGCATAGTTCTGGCCATGTTGTTTACCTACCGATTCCTGTACTCAACTACTCCATTTTGTTGTGGAGTTCTCACAACTACCACCTCATGTTGTATCTCATACTTCTCTAGGTAATTTTCAAATTCAATGGACGTTTATTCCCCTCTATTTTCTGACCATATGACTTTTATCTTCCATCCAGTATCATTCTTGGTGATTTGTAGATAGGTTTTCATGCAATAAAGCACTTTTTGCTTCATATGTATAACGATCACACATTCCATTCTACTGTAATCATCTATGAAAAGAGAAATGTATTTCTCTCCACGTGTTCAAACAACATTTATCAGGACAAAAACATCTGTATGGATGAGGTCAATGAAATTTGATTCTCTTTACTTCTTTGGCTAGTAGGAACTGTAGAACAGTTTCCCTCACATGCAAGCATCACAGGTCTTTCCTCATTCACGCATCAGATTAGGGATATCCATGAATATATTTAGATTATATATCTTTTCCATTTCTTGTTGATTGATGTTCCCTAATCTCTGATGCTATAATTTGTTTTCTTCTCCATCTGTTAGGTAGAAAAATTTCTCTTTGTTTTCAACCTGATATAAGTTTCCTTATGTTCTACAGCCTTTCTTGGGATAGTTCCTAGACTTCCCTCTTATAGTAAATACATTCTGATTGAAAGTCACTATAAGACATGAGTCACATATTTGACTCACACTAATAAGATTGTGATTCATACTATCCACATATAGGACTTCATTTTTCTTCAGCTCTCCACTAGCTATCTCAGTACTTCCACTGCCCTTTATCTCCAAAGCACCATCATTATCGAACCTCACTGTTCCATAGACCTTTTTCCTGACATTCTTTAATAGTTCTTCATTACTCGTCATGTGGGATGAAAATTCTCTATCAATAATCCTAGTGATTTTGTTCTTGGTAGCTTCGAGGGAAACTTTTTCAAAATTAGACTTTTCAATTTTCCACTTTTCTTTCCATGAGATATTGGATTGAGTGTATGGAACTGATGGACTTTTAATTATCTATTTTGTGTACATGGGTTCTTCATATTCCAATTATTCTTACAAAGGAGAAAACTTGTTTTAAATGGAAACATTGTATGTTTGACGTGTATTGACTTGTCACTAAACAATGAAAGAATTTATCCTGTCACACCTCTGCCTTCAATACATAGATTTAGGTTCAATGTTGGAATAATGAAAACAATATCCATATAAATTATTTCTTCTATAATAAGTAGAATATGAATATGTTCTCCTTTTTTGAACTCCTATCCCCATTCATATAACTCCTCGCCTTTTTGTATTATGACATGGTATGGCCCAGATAGACACAAAACTGACACTTCATGAAAGGAAATGTCTTCTCACTTATATTTCTCCTCATGACTTTTTCCTCAAAAAAATAATTTGATTAATTATCATTTCTGGAAACTCAAGGATAATCTTCACTTCTTCTTTTAGTTTGATTTGAGGGTTTCAGTTTCAGATCTTCTGGTGGATTTTCAACATGATCTACTTTCATCTTTCTTTTATTCTAGATTACTTTATTTATAGCATTTGATGTTTTAAAATCACAACCAATTCTGCTATTTCCCATGCATGTGGATATTTGATTACTCAAGTTCTTTTCAACCCCATTAGAACCAAATTTTTCTCTCTATAACATCTCAGAATCTGAGAACCTTCCAAATTGTATTTTCTTCTTTGCTTCTTTTGAAATTGATTCACTTTCAAGTTTACTTCTCAGATGAACAACTAATTCTTTGAGACCATCAATGGTCTTGGACTTATCCCCCAATCTCAAGGTAAGGTAATTAATGACATTTTCTTGTTCTTCAATTTTGAGTTTTAGTTTCATACCATCCTTAGTGCTTTCAAGGATTGATGATTCAACTTTCACCAGTTCTTCCAGTCGGTCAATTTCCCCTTCCATCTAATCAATATATTCTGAAGATTCATAAATCATTTCTTTCCACTTATTTCATCTCTTACATTTATTCTTAAGCGTACTAAAATCATTATTAAGTTGCATCTTGGGATCAGCATCAGTAGTCAACCGATTATCCTTAACTTTATCTATCAATGGTTTTGACTTTTCAATGGTAGCCATCTTGGAAGCATGGTTCCCAGATTTGAATCTTGCTTAATTTTCCTCAAAGAGTTCATTGTCACGTCTTCTTCTTCACACAAAAAAACTCTTTCGTTGAAATTTATTTCTAGATTTGAAGTCTCTCTTTTTTATGAACCTTTTTTGAGGAATTTGAATGTATCCATGTTCCCTCTCACCATCATTGAACTTTCTTGGGGAAAGAGAGGTAATGTGCCCAACTCTTCCATAGTGAAAACAAGCCAGATGTATCTTTCCTTCAAATTTCCCTATTCACTTCTTGATTTTCTTAGAAATGAGAGATAGAACATCTTTTTCCTCATAATCTTCATCAACACAATCTCTTGAAGTTTCCATTTTGTCTATGGCTTTGAATTCCATTTCCTTTTTTACCTGAGTCATTTCATCTTCTGGGTTGAGTCTCATCTCATATTCCATCTAGATGCTCAGCATATTATCAAGAGAAAGTTTGGAAAGATCCCTTTCTTCAAAAGATGAAACCTTTGAATTATAAATGGGATGAATTCTTCTAAAAATTATCTTTACAACATCAATGTCTTTGATCTCTTCTCTAATCCTCGAATTTCTCCTACAACATTAGGAATTCGATTGAAGAAAGAATCCACATTTTCATTAGGGTGCATCTTCATATCATCAAACCTGTTGTGTAAAACTTGGAGCTTCACCTCATTCACTTTTCTATCACCTTAATAAATATTCTACAGATTATCCCACATTGACTTGGTAGATTTGTAACTCATTACATTTAGATAAATCTGATTAGAAAGAGCTGCAGTGAGAGCATTCTTTGCTTTTTCATCAACATCATGCAATTTCCTATCTGTATCTATCATCAACATTATTATAGGATCAGTGAATTGTATTTCTTGAACAGTAGAAAATAATACTTCCATTACAAGAGATATTATGTGAGATCTCATCCTACTTTTTACATATTTTAAAATTACTTCCATCAAAGAGGGGAACTCTCCAAATGTTGATTGGATTCCCCGTGATAGACAGATTCATCACCAGCAAACTTTATACTACGATACCAATTGAAGGACCCCATGGAACCCTGAGTGGGGAGGGGTGAATGAGTGTGTCAAAATTTTCTTTCAATCTAATGGGTATTGTTCTTATGTTGGTAGCAATATGTTAAAACTCTCTGAAGAGGAAGGGCAGAATAAAAAAATCACACAAAAGAGAGGACACAAAATTTTTACTTGGTTCACCCCTAAGGGAAATGTCAAAATAGAATGCACTGACAGTTTTCTGGTTGTAATTAAAACCACTAATATTTACAAGTTTTGGGTTATAATAGTTTTTCACAATCACTCTGTTCTAGGTGCACTGCCTTTAAAAGGTTCAAGGATAGCTCACTGCTTCCCTCGGATCTCTTCCACTGACTCCCCTTGGCTCACTGACTTAGAGAGGTCTTCACTGAGTTTATCAACATAAAGGCCGCTTTAATGGTTTAGAATTAATACATGCATCCTAAAATATAAATGTATGCTTTGTTGAAGTCTCATAATCATACCGAGATGTAATTTATTTTCCCATACACTAATATGTTATGAATATTAATTTCTCAAACAGATTTGATCAATTTTAGGCCTCCTTTGGTGTTCCGTGTACAGCTGTTTTTTTTGCGTACCACAGCGATTTTCGCATACCATTCAGCTCCTCCGCGTACCATCCATATCCTCCACAAACTTCGCTACTGCATGTTTTGTCCTACTCTGCATACTTCTCTACACCTCTGTGTATCATCCTTATCTGTGTATTTCCTTGCACTATTGTGTACTGCGAGTGCTTCCTGTGTGAACCACACACTCCTCCGCAGACTATTTTCCTTACACGGATGAGTCTGTCCATGTACCTTCTTCTTCTCTACAAAGCACTTCATACATCTCCTAATTTCTTCCCAAAATTCTAATCTCCAATCTCATCATCTAACAAAGGGGATTATTGTTCCTTAAAAAGGCACATAACTACTTAAATTTTGGTAATCTAATTTACCCAAATTTTCAATGTGGGGAAATCTTTGCTGTAAAATAAAATTCATTTGAATACAGATAGGCTCCACCACGTACTGCTCATGTTTTGAAAACCGAAACAACCCTTCTAAACTTCAACATCCCGCATAATGCATGTATTCACCGCGTACTGTCACTATGACCCATTTTTTTTGCAACACTCTGTGTACTTCATGCCTTCACCACATACTGTTTTTATGAACTGTTTTCAATTCTATGAATCGTTCCACATACCACCCGCCATCATTGCATACCATGCACCCTCACCACATACCACACACTTTCACTGCGTACCATGTGCGTTCACCATGTATTGTATGCCTTCACTACGTACCATCGGCCTACACCACCTACTGTTTCAACAAACTGTTACCAAACTCCCGATTTTTGAGGCCCCAAAAATTAGCAAACATAGGCAAATTGTGGCACCTTCAATACAGCTTTCATCCTCAAATATATGAACTAATTCCTTGCAACCTCCATATTTATCCATGTGCTGATTGAAAAAAACACATACCAAACACCAGTATTAGCACCGAACAACCTTGGTTCCAACATATTCATACACCCTTTATAATTTTCATGTTTTTCTAAAGAATTATCTCCCCTCTATGTGTGTCCTCGTCATTTTCAAGATCTTTCTATTTTTAAAACATCTTTATATTTTGTATCTCATCCTATTAATGAGTGAATGAATTAAATATTTCACAAAATATACTATAAAATATCCATAAATTGATATTTATATCTTTTATAAAGGTTAATGGGATTGACAATGCACTTTTTAAAGATCTTCTGAACTGAGTACCCAAATAGAATTCACTATAGTGCGTCGCTGAATCATTGAATTTTTTTTCTTTCAACATAGTGAACTCCATGCCCATAGATTTCTTTTGTAATATATTTCTCATAAGTAAACTTTATCTAAAATAAATCCACTAAAACAAAAATATTGATAATCCCCCTAGATCCCAAGTGAACACCCAGACCACAAGAATATTTTCCATTCTTGCAGTAGACTCAATTTGGGTCACAGATGATTTCCAAAATCTCAACACCTAATGAAACAACATGGTCCAATTTAGTTTAACATATTATAATTACTTTCATAATTATAATTACAATATAAATCTTAGGAATTTCCCAATGGTACAATAGAGATATACCATGGTGTGGCTCCTTTCCAGTTTCCCATTTTTGGTAGACCCTTCTCAATACGTCATAGGGAATGCGCTTCATCTCTCCAACTCTAGCCATATCCACTTACATTGTGACATAGAAAACCTTCAACAAGAAATGGTCCTTGACATTAAAAATCCATACTTAAAAAAATAATAGAAATTCCTTCCCTTGACTCCCAGTTAAGCATCCTTCATCAAAATTTTCAACGAACACAAACCAGAAATACTTATGAGGGTATTTTCTAACAATATACATTTTTTGATTTTTTGATAACACTATAAAAACCTCAATAAATATTTAACATACTATTTAAAACACCAAATATAATATGTATAACAATGAACCACCAATCACCAATTTTAAGATCACATGAGCCATGATCGGTGTGAGAACAAAGAATTTAATGAAAAATTCTTTATGACCACATTCCTTAAATTCTTTCAACAACCCTTGGATTCATTATAAAACCCATAATTTTTATTAACATATTATACCCCATTTCAATTCTCCCCCTAAGGTTCACCATTTCAAATACACTTGTAAATTATTCCCCCTTTGACAATGAACCCACAAAGATCACTTCTTTGAATATTTCACAAGTGAGGACTATAAATCCAACAATTAGAGGTCAGAAAACATACCTTTCTCATGAGAGAAATCATAATGAGTGTCGGTACCTTCCTAGAACCAATTAAGTGGATGGATGTTTTTGTACTCTAATATTTAGTCTATAATTCTCAAAAACCACTTTGGGTAGTGACTTTATCATGATGTTTTCTAATTGACCATGAGTTGACACATACTCTAATAAAATAATTAATTACTCTACCTTCTCATTTATGAAATTATATTTGATCTTAATGTTATTTTTAAATTAATGATGAATGTGATTTATAATAATATTTATCACACATTAGGTTTCTAACATGATTGGAATAGGAGAATCATGTATACATCCATGTCAAGAAGTCGTTACCTCGTCCATATAAAATGAGTGCATGCTTGAGTTGAAATAATATATTAATCCTATGTGGTACTCAAGGATATAAAACCATTATATTTAATTTACCATGATTTATAGGAACAAAAAATATAGAATTCCCCACTCAAAATATATTTTCATTCATTAACAAATACAACCAAATCTGTATCAGTAAATCTATGTAAATTTACATTTGAATCTTTATGATAGAATAAATCCTAGTCCATCATGTGATGGATATAACATAGAATTATTTTCATATTTTTTAGGTGTATTTATTTGGTATACCTCTAACAATTAGTGGATTTAGATTTGGAAAATTAAATTTTATATTGATTTGTGGTTAAATAAATAAAACTCCCAATGATTTATGAATAATAAGTAACAGCGACCTTGTTTTAAACATCATATTTTAAAAATTTCTATCTTGTATATACCATAGTTTCCATGGGACTATAATCCTTTATATAAAATATCCATAAAAATTCCTTCGAAAATATGGTTTCTGTGATAAATATTCAATCATTTCATTGTAGACCATGTAATCCCAGGAGAAATGAAAATTCACTAATAAGAGACATGTTGAACTTGCACCTCATGTGATATAAAAACTACTAGATTTTTTTTTCTATGCCTCCAAAAATTATTTCATTAATATAGATAAGGATCATCAACCACTACTCATTATCCTTCTTGATATAAATTTTTTGATCAACCCCTCTATGATGAAAACCATGCTTTATTATATATTGATCTAACCAATAGTACAATGATCTTGGTTTTTTAAGGCCATAAACATACATATTTAATCGATACATTTTTTAATCATCTTAATAAATGAGAAACCCATATAGTTGTTCAATGTACACTTCTTATTCCATGACTCCATTCAAGAAATCAAATTTAATATTGATTTGATAAACATTGAAACCTTTTTAAATTGTTTTGGATATGTATAATCAAATGGTTTCAAGTCGTCCTGCCAGTGAGAATTTCTCATAAGCCTCAATTCCTTTAATTTGGGAATACGCCATTCCCAAAATCTATTCTTTGTTAAAAATAACCTTTCCATAATTATTAATATTATTTCAGAACACCTACATGGTTTCAATAACATTCTTTTCACTTGGCCTTGGAATTACATCACATGTCTTGTTCTTCTCTATTTGATCAAGATGTTAATTCTTAACTATAAACCAAATATCATACATTATATCTTCTTTAAATGATTTTTTTTCCACCAATGATAATAAGGACACCGGCTTCTGAGCCTTCAATCTTCTTATTTGAACTAGGGCTTTGTAGTCTCCAACAATGTCTCCATTGGGGATTTCAACCCTTTTCACTAATCTTCTTAAACATATGGGAATTTTTTTATCTTCTTCAAAAAATGAATCGCCATCAATTTTATATTAATTCCTTGAATACCACATAAAAAATTTGATTCCTGATCACTTTTATATTGAAAAAGTGGTTGTTGGCATGAAAATCATCTATTATGCTACTATTATTTTCCTACTTTAAACGGTTACAACATCATTGCTCTCAATGATTTTTCAAAGTCTGGTGTTTTGATCACTTATAGGATTTATTCTTAGATAAATATCCATAAAATATGGTTTCATCACCTTGATATTCAAAATTTATACTCTTATCCTTCTTGAGAAAAAAAATACTTACTTCCAAACTACATGAAGTACTTGAATGTAGGGTTCTTTCCATACCAAGTTTCATATGGATTTATCCCTTAATTTTTACAAATAAATACACTATTTGAGATTTACATGACTAAATGAACAAATTATTTCCAATATAGGATCATGATGGATGAACCAAGCACTTTAAATTGGGTGCCCGAATCTAGAGACTCGAACAAGGGAGCCACAAAGTCGTAAACACATCCCCCAATTGCTAAAGTTGTCGATATGCATCAAGGGATAAAATAAATCACTAGAAATATTTTTCATCAAACAAAAACTAATATAATACTTATTTCTATAAATTCCATTTTTCAAAAAACAATTTAATATAAACTTAAGTAATAAAATCTCTTTTTTTTGAATTGTTAGTTTTTAAAACAAACTACATGAGACACATAATGGTATCTAAAGAAAATACTTAAACCATGAGTCACCACCTCTCACTATAACAAAAACATGGGACTATGAATCACCATTAATGGGTAAATATGAATTTTTCTTACTTTAATTTTGACCAATTAGTTCTACTTGTACACTAAATCACACATATAGAGATTGATTACAAACACATAATAATTTACCTAAGAATATGATACAATCTCATGAAAGAGTAATTTAAATTTGAAATGATAATCAATAATAATAAATCAACCATTATTATAATACTAAGACATTATATTTATCTAATTATTTATTTTTAACAAAAACATTGTTTAAAATTTTTTCCACAATTTTCTTTGAAAAAATATACTAAAGAACCATTCCAATCTATTCACAATCAAAGGTTTTTCATAGAAATTTTTTTTTCAAACATACTATTTTTATCTAATTCTTCAAAATATCACTATTTTTTAAAATAATAGAAAGTTATTCTTTTACCAAATTTAAAGGAAAGTTCATGTTTTCCAAAATATAGTAAATTCCCATGATATAGATCCTAGATAAAAATATAAGGGGTAATCCATATTTTTTATATTTCTATTGGTTTCCAGATATCTTAAATAAACTCATATTATCTCATTGAATATGACTAATCAATCTCCCATTCATATATATAATTGAACTTAACACCCTTTCACACAACCCTAAACCATATTCCTTACCATGATAATGATAGGGGTGTGGCATCTCTGTTATGATTATCACAATTGTTAGTCACCTTAACACATGCTCCATAAGCCACACAATCTCAAGAATGAAACATATATGTTTGATAAACAAGGTATCTCTCAACTACACACCCCCATGGATAGAACTTATGGGATTCTAAAATAAGGTCTCTCCATCATGATATGATCCTAACCTCCAAATCATCAGGTGAAATATGATTCCAATAGTTGATACAAAATAGATGTAGTCCCCTGTTTATGCACCTAGTCTAAACAAGATCTAGATTATTAAAAAAATTGTACTTTTATATAGAATAAAGAATAGTTTTTTGTAATCTATACTTCCAATACACATTCTATCTCACTATACCGGATTACATATATGAATATATGGTTATTCCTCTAATATGTCGATATATTATGAACTAAGTTTGGCCTACTCATCACAGAAAAAAAGTATCCTTCTTAGCCAGGATTTATTAATTTTAATTACATCATAGAAAAACTCCATAATGTTATAAATTCATAAACATAATCCTACAAAGAGTATAAACATACTACCAATCCATGCAATAATAAGATAGTTCCTCCAATTAACCTATGAGTTATCTATCCAAGATATTAGATCTAGTTGAAAACATTGATTCATTCCAAATATGTTTTATACTATAGAACCAAAATGAATCAGACTTTTTACACCCTATTAATTATGAGAGATACCTAAATCACCCATACACTAGTTTCACTACACACAAATGGTCCTACAGAATCAAGGTTTATATCATTAAGTTTACAATATGATAATATCCACTGTAGGATCATCAAAACAATCTTCTTAAAAATGAGTAATTAGATCCATGATATCCCACGAAGTCCCCTAATAATGTTCTTATATCAAATACCTCGATATACCTACCCTATGAAATCCACTTCAAGCTATAAAAATAATGTGGCACTTCACAAAACTATTTTTTAGAAATCATTGAATATATACCATCCTTAAGACCACTTATTCTTAGTATCTGAATTATATACCCTTTAGTTCCAATACATTGAAATTTTGGATAATCTAAAAAAAATAGTATGTTTGAAATATCCTCTCACTATGAGGGTTTCACCCTAATCAATCAATGGTGTGATCCCCACCATATAACTACCCTTATCATTTCTCTCTAAACACCACCATTCAAAATGAATACTTGTTTCATCCCAAAGAACCCATCCCACTTTTATATAAGTACCCAAGGATATCACATTATTCCATGAAAATACTTCCAATAATTACTAATGAACCATCATCCTAGCACTTGACTATTGATGAATATATATTGATACTGGTGAAATTAATCACTATCATACATATCCATTTCTTATTACCATTTAAGACTCCATCCTATCCCATGATAAGTACTAAAATATCATCAATATCCCATTAGCATCAAACTGAGAAAAAATTATATCACCCCATTTTAAAAAAATCAATAAGTTTTACCACATTGTATCATGTAAGATAACAAACACTGCCTAAACGTGATCCTCATGCCTACATGACTATTTTATGGTGATAATATATAGAATTTACATATTATATTTGTCACATTCGCAATTTTGATCCTCCACTGGCTTTAATAGAGTCTCGTGACATAGATCCAGGATAATGGATATCTAAGGAGTCTGAGACTCTATTCAAATACCATTTGCACCGCTCAAATATAGTGGCTTCATATGAAAAGGATTCCAAGAATGAAAAAAAATATTGAATCCAAATATATGAATTACAATAAGAAGTCACATTAAATCCCACTCTCTCCCCCATAGGAAAAGTGGAAACCCATAGAACCGTTATTTAAATACACCTCAATATTTATCAATTTATAACTCATTTTATACTTGAAATGGTTTATAATTTGTACCACCCTATTTTATATTATAATCCATTCCGTCAATAATTTTATCTTATGTTACATAGGATTATATTCTTAAAAGGAAAATTATTTACCTCATGCATGCCTATCATAACTCCAATAAAGCAGTGGCCACACTTCCATTCAGAATGTACTCAAGGAATTCACATGTCACAAAACCACATAATCACGTGGGACTTATGTGTAATTTAACACCCCAAGAATATAACCATTATATACTCACCAAATACATGACATATTTAATTACTCATAAAAGTAAAAAACTTTCTCCCCTATATTTATGGAAAGTGACAATGAATTTTCTAATATAGTATAAAATCATAGAAACAGATGAATTTTTATATACTATTATATCATTTTTTACCTAAAAATAAATCTTATAACCTCACCCAGCCTATATTAATCATCTCTACTACCTTTTCCTTGTATATAAAAAACATTTAATCCAAATAACTGAGGGTTTTAAAAATCATAATATACTACTCCATTCACCCTTTGATGGTAAACTAGATATCTTTTAGGATGATTATTCTATAATACATAAAGAATTTCATTGAAATAATATAAAATCTTTATCATTAATCATCATAAAACCATAAAAAATTTCAATGATTTTATTTCATTCCATTAAACATATATGTTCAACTAAATTTCATAACATATTCAATAAAATATTAATTTTTAAAAATTTAAAAAACAACTGAGTCATTATAAATACATTTTCATACAAGAAGCCCATATTTATTAAAACACCATATCATGTTATGTATTCTAAACCATTAATACCATGATATATGAACCTTTTACAATTTAAACCCATCATAGGTTAGCATGAGAAAATAATATTACTATGAGGTTTTCACCAACTTTTATTTTACCTAGATTTCCTAATAACTTAGAGTACACTATAAAATGAATAAATATGTATTCTTTGAATAAATTCTAAGTTGAAACCATTTTATTATCACCAACTAACATACTTTTGAACACCTAAAATAATAAATAATCTAATTCAATTTTGTAGCACCATGAACTATGAGCTCAGGTCCCAAGATTCGAGAAGGGGTGACACATGGCATCAAGAACATGGCCCAATCACAAAAAGTTACCAATAAGAATTAAAGGATAAAATAAACCATGGGATAAATTTTACCTCATACATAAAATTATATAGTGAATTAAAATATAATATATATTTTCATATAATCATTTGAAATAAAACTAAGTAGTGAAAATCAATGCTAACAAATATTAGCAATAAAAATCCACTTGAAACATATTCTAACATCCAAATAAAACACCTCAATCATAAGATACCACCTCTTTCCATATATTCATTTTGGAACTATGGAACACCACTAATAGATAACAAACTCTTACCATTACCTACATTAAGATTAATCATGACTACATGTCCATTTATGTTCACATATTAGTGGTGTGTAAAAACTCAGTATTATTTTCCCATGGATCTAATACACTTTCATTCATGAGGAATTTCAATATAAAATGATAATAAATAATGAAAAATTAAAAGAATTTTTAAAAATAAAACATTTAATTTCTCCAAATCATTTTTAAAAAAATATCATTTACAAAATTATTCCATTTTTTGGAAAACAATAATCAAAATCACCAATCTCTGTTTTTCACAAACCCTGTTTCTTCCACTAAAACCCAAATCTTAAAAGTTAATTTTATTAAATTTCAATAAAATAACCCATTTTATTAAATATATATAAATCACAACTTTAAAAGATCCAATGGAAAATCCCTATTTTACCAAACTCAAAAAAAATCATACTTTCTATAATCTAAAGGAAAGACCATATTTTCCTAAATCCAAGGTAAAATACTCATTTTCATAAATATAATAACCTATTATGATAATGGTACCTGACTATAAACCAATGGAAAATACCCATTTTACACAATTATGTTATTATCTAGATATACACTGTGAATCATAATTTCTCTTATATCCTCAAGTATTTAGTCACCATGCTTCACTTTTAAACCTTATTTGGAACCATCCACACATCCTCAAAGTATTTGATTTACCATAGTAAGGAGGGGGTCCTTAAGAAATGATCACAAAGATACCCATATCAACATAAGAATCATATAGGTTTTAAAAATAAGGTTTCTCTAATCCTCCAATTATTGTGGATTAAACTTAGTGGTTTCAAAAATAGGGTCTCATCAAAACAATTTTATCACACACTCTAACATCATTTGAAAATATCAAAATAAAATATTTCACTAAAATGATAAACGTAACACATTTCCAAAATAACTACATGAAAATTAATTTATCTCCAAAATAACATAAATTTCATAAATATTATATAACATAAAATATCCACTCTATTTTACAAAATAATAAAAAATAAATTTCTAGGGAAATAATATTCACTAATGAGATTCGTTACAAAAAACCACCCCACATTCCAAATAAAAAAATCCCGTTAAGAAATCTCATTTAAATTCCCAATTTTATTTCAAAATACTAACAATATATATGAAAAAATTTATAAAAAAACACATTTATGATAAAATCCACATTTTTTACAAATCCAAAACTATATATAGTTTATACAATTAAATCATTTTTTATCATAATTTGTAATAAAATAAAGACAAAATAACTAATCTTGTTAAACAGATTGGAGTCACCTACCATAATTTATAGTGAAGGAATAATTCCTTACTTTATTGATCTAAGATCACATCATAGAATCAATTCATCAAATAACCACCTAAAGGAATGTTAAATATTAATATATATACCAATAAACAAATATATAACATTCCTATATCTAGATCTGGGAAAGAAAATTTTAGAATACAATAGAGATCAAAAAAAATCAAGAGAGAGCAATATTTAATGAAAAATGTATGATCCACTTTCATAATTCATTATAGAGATGACTAGAGACCTCAAAAATAATCCTATAAAACTCATAGAATCATATAATGGGTTTTAGGATGAAAAATGAAATGCTTAAAAAAAAGTTTGTTTTTAAAAGGATAAATCATGTCACCTTTCCTATGACTGTAGGGAAACGAAGAGAAATACCTTGTATTTTGAAAATGACTTAGTAGAACATAATGGTAATTTTTTTGGATTTAGTAGTTTTCATTCAAGGTTATCCAGACTATATAAGGGTTTCGGTAGATCGATATAACTTTTCTAAAATTTCTTCTTATATTTAGATTTCTATGAAGTTTTCAATATAAGGTAAATACGTCATTTTTTGATCCAATTGTGGATTGAAAAATAACTTTTAAGGTCATATAATCCACAATTTCAAAAAAATTACTTATTGGAATGTAATATTCATCTAAATAAACATGATACAGACAAAAATTTTAACTAGGATATTATAACAACTATATAATTCATGACCCATAGATTTTGATAGAAGAGTTGTCATTTATGTTTCAGGGTTATTACCTCATTAGAGAGAACGTTTTTTTATTTACAGGCTATGAGATCTTATCGAATATCTTCTCTTGGAGGTATATGAATCTACACCAGTGTAGATAGTTGGATTTACTAAAAGATTAAAATTTTGATATTTCATATAATCCAATTAATGGTAATTATATGTCTGATACATTAGGAAGAGATATATAAAATGATATTGCTCATGAGATTGCTAATGAATGGAGGATAATAAAGAAACTTTCTACCATACTTCTGCATGTGGAGGATGTTTGTGATAATGTTTTCTACTACCAATTGATGACACACTTTCATTATTTTCTATGGGTGGAGGAGTCTCAACAAAGACATATTGACATAGAGGTATGGAGAGATCGTATTATAAATATAGATATGCAGGATTAACTCAAAGAGTATGATGAAGATCATATTATTTTTTAAAGGAATGATAATTTTTCCTATAAGCCATGAGGTATATAGTTATATGATCAGTCCATAGTTTACCAATAATAGTGTATTCAAATATATCATAGATGTATCATAATTTTTAAAAAAAGTTTTGTGGATGATTTTTTAACTTCATGCCCGGTATATCTAAATGTTATAGAAAATAATTAGATTCCAAATGATTAATTTTACCCTAAAAATGTTTCCCTAGGGGAATGAGATGATATATATATATATATATATATATATATATATATATATATATATCTGTGTGTGTGTGATAGGATTTCCCTGAGTGTTGACGGGGAATGAAACTTTATTGTTTGTAGTGGATCAATTTACAACATCATATAATTTTCTAGTCATTAAATACTCATACACTGATGATATAATTTCTGGGATTTATGTGGAAGTGGTGGTGATACTCCATAGTATTCCAAGGATTATCAACTAAAATAAAAATCATTGTATCACTTAATAAATATAGAATAGATATTAATGTTACTTTTGAACATTGTTATTATTTATCATAATATTTCTTCCAAAGATAGAAATGTAGATAGATAAAATTATTTTAACAGTAAAGTAAATGTTGTGAACACATATCCTCAATTTTGGAGGATCATATGCAGAATATTTTAATTTTGGTGAGTGATTTTATACATTAATTTAATTTTTCAAAATTACACATGATATTGAGTAGCCCATACAAATTTCTTATTTATGAATTAGTGTTTATATTTTGGAATTAATGATTAATTGAGACTATTTCTTATTTTTTATACATTTGAATATAAATTTTGTAATTTAATTATACCTTCAATTGGACAAATATAAATTTTGTTATACTTAGGTTTTGTTTTTATTTTCTCAAATTAAAACCAATAATTCATCGATATCATTTTTCAATTTGAAAATTTAGAGGTCCACTTGGATCACACAAGAAAACCTACTAGATTGATCATTAAAACCATTAAAATGTTTTGTTTTATTTCATAGGCTTAATATATAATTAAAATTACAATATATATTTATAGGATATTCAGAAATAATATATTGGAATTCAAATAAAAATTTAAAATTTCCTTTTTAACCAATAAGATAAAAAAATGATGCAGGAAATAAAGGATCACAATTTATTCTATATTTGAAGTATAACTCACTCACTCTTTATTATATATATCTAAAAACACAAGAAAAATGTAGCTCAAATTTTATATACAAACCATATAAATAAAGAGTAATAAATTATTATACTATTTTTGTGGATATGTAGTTATTTTTATTTCAATAAATTAATTAACATATAGGACTTGTAAAAGTTCAGAATAATCAAAGAAAACAATATAAGGTTTATTAAAATATCCATATCATTAGATAAAAAAATAAATGGACATCACATTTTGTGAGTGTAAATTCAATATCCACAAAAAGAATTCTTGGAAAAATACTTTCCATGATATGGACTTCAAATGGTGTAAAGGTCAATCAATCATTGGGGACTAATTTGGTGGGAAAACAACCCAACCCCTCAGCAATAAATATGTGTCCTTCGTTTTTAACATGAGGTGAGAAAAAAGAACAAAGAGGAAATATTTTCAGGAATAATAATTTATATGGGGATGAGAGGACTATAGAGACCTCTCTTAATCTTTTATTTTGTAATAGTTTTCCTCCTCTTTTATTTTATATATATATTAATTGTTATAGTACCTTTGTTGTTATGTTAATGAATGTTTCTTTATATAAACTTCCTTATTTCCACTTTTTATATATTAATTTTAATTTTCATAAAATTAATATAAATTTATTTGGAAAATTTTTCTATAATACCCTTTAAATTCCGTTTCATTTTTGTGTTTACTTTACTTCAAAAGTGTATGTCAGTTAAGTATATTTCAATTTATTCTTATCCCATTATTTTTATTTTTCTTTTATATAATATTCCAAAAACACCCAACCATATTCTTCACAATATCTATGAATTATTTATCCTCTCATTTAGGTAATTAATAATTTTTGGATTATAAATTGGTTGAGATCTATTCTCATTTAATGTTATTTGAATTATCCTTGTGCAGGTTAAACTAGATATTTCATGAATTAATGAATTATAAAGATTTACATGTGGATTAACCAGATTATTAGAACCTGAAATAAAAAAGTTTTTTTATAATATTTTATAATCCTTAATAATTTATTTATATTGATACACTGTTTAAGGATTGGAATAATGTTTAAAATTTGGGATATTTGTTCAAAATCATCTTGAAAACTGAATTTTAAATCAATTTAATTTTTGAAAATCTTAAAGAAATGATAATATTAAATAACCAATAACTAACCCAAATCTATATCAAATTATTATTTTAAATTAATTTATAAATATGTTATATTTATCTTTGAAAACAAATCATATATTCAAAGGGATTGATTAGATAAATGGTTCTAATATGCAAGTATCATCACTAATGATCTTACTTGAGTTTATCTATACAAATTACATTATAGAACTAAAAAATTCATATTAAATAGGTAATAATAACAAATAATTAAAATTAACATTGTCTTTAGGTATGATCCTTTAATTAATGAATTAATTTTTACTTCCTAGTTAAAAACTAAAAAAATGAAAACAAAAAACAAGAAAAATAAAAAAATAAATAGCTTTTTTTCAATCCTTTAAAAACGAATAATTAAATAAATATTATTATCAATCCACTATTATAATAATGATAAATAATTTAAAAGTTCTTGGAAATCCTCTATAGCCTATACAACAATCCCTTTGATCTTTTTGACCTCATAAATTAGAAAACCCTTTATTAGCTTAGGAGGACTATTTGGGATTATCAAAAAATTATTGAACCATTACTTATCCATCACATTGTTCTTGAAATTAAAAATAATAGGGAATAAAACCTAAAATAACTCTCTACCCTTGTACTTGGTATTCTATATCTACACATATAGGATTATTTTCTTTTTATTTTCGGTTTGATTTATATTTTTCCTCTTTATCATGGGCTAGATTGGAATGTTACTCATCACCACCTAAAATATTTCACAGAGATAAGGTCTATAATGAATCATCAAGGGGTTTTATGAACATAATAATATTAGAGAATTTTACTTCTCCATATATGAATCTACCAATACATGGATTTAATACCACCCTATGGTTTCAAAAAATTCATAGAATGGTATGATGCAAGTATTTGTAGAGAAAATATTCCTTGCTTTTCAAATAACCAAAATACAAAATAAAATATATTTCATTAGACATTAAAAAATGGATCAATCTATAAATACTAGGAGAAGTTAAAAAATCTTGAAACAAACTTTTCCACACCACAAAATCCACGAATTCATCCTAATTAAATAATTCAATGAATGGTTATTAGTGATGGAGTGAAGAATCATTAATATAGAATGTATTGGTATTATTATTGAAAATAATCCTAAAACCACATTTTATATTATCTAAATCATCGATAAAAACCCACAATAATTTTATACATGATCACATTCTCAAGTGAGACAATACCAAGTGACTCATACCACATAACCAAACAAGATGATAGTGTGGATGTGTAAGATCAGTAGAATAGTAAGTCAACTTATAGTGGATACTGAATCCCCACACTCTTTCCCTCCTCAATCTGAATCAACTTTACCATTAAATAAATATGGTATTTTTATTTCACATACTAATACATATGTTGGTTATCAGATATTAAAAAATAATACATTCTACTTTTCTACACCAATGGATATCAATGTAATATTTTTTTAGGTGAACACCAACTCTCAACCTCTATGTTATTTTGAATGAAATTATAACCAGTCCAACATTGATCCCTTCTCTACTACCTATAATATATGGTATAAAAATATTATTAGTTTTCGGTATCAAACCCATCTTCTTAAAATATATATTCAAAATGGAAATCGATTACAATATACTAACACTGGGAGCACCATCAAATAACCCTATCCATTTGTTACTCAATATCAAAGGGGAAATCCAACACCTCCTCCTAGATTTGATCATTTTTACAAGTCTATATATTTCCAAAATCATCAAAATGGACTTACCAAATAAATTAATTATATAAATATAGAATTTATGGATACTACATTATATAATAAAAATTAGGAAAGTGCACCAGAAAATGATGAATCATTAACATGGTAAAACTTTAAAAACATTAAATATTAAATTTTCCATCTTGCCTCCCATATTATCTAATAATATCTCAAAAATAATTCTCAATTTCAATCTTAAAAACTGGTCAAACATATGAAAAATATAAGTGAAATTTCATTTATATTAGGAAAGAATATCTCCATGAATCTTTTTAAACAATAAAATATATTACTAATGATGCTGAAAATGAAAAAAAAACTAAGAAAATAAAAAAAGACTACTTCATAAACTCCTTCCATTATCCTAAATAATATAATCACATTTCTTAAATACATATCCTAAACTAATAAACACTAACTTAATTATCATATTCTTGAAATTTATAAAGAGGCTATTTTCTACATCCATCTCTTACAAGTAATAAAAAGACTCCTTAGATACACAAAGTTAGTTAATGAATTGGGAACATATAAAAAGAAACCCAAAACCATTGAAAATGAATAATCTCAATAATTAATTATTGGAATAAACTAAATCATCTCATAAAGTTTATTTTTATTATTCATGTATTAGTTCTGTCAATATAAGGATAAAGAAAGGGTGGTGTTTGAGAAGTGTTATCTTTAGCTAGATGAGTGCAGTTATGACATTATCATGTCATAATTGATTTTAGAAAATTTATATACTTACCTTAAATTATGGAAATAACTCTTAGGTATTTCCTTTTCTATAGAAATTACCAATTTGTATCATTGGAAATTACTCTTATGTATTTCTTTTTTTGTAGAAATAACCCTTATGTATAACTAGAAATGGATCTTACATATTTCCTTTTCTATTTAAATGAACCATATGTATCATTGATAATGAACCATTTATATTTCATTTTATATGTAAATAACACTTAGGTATGGCTAGAAATGACTCTTATGTATTGCCTCTACCATGTAAATTACCCTTACTTATCAACCTAAATAACTCTTATGTATTGAACTTTCCACGAAAATGGCCCTAATGTATCTATATAACTCATATATATTTAATTTTCCATATATTAGACCCTTATGTATCATTATAAATCCCCATACATAATTTTTTTTTCCTATTGTTCTATAATGTGATACATAAAAGAAAAATATTGATACGTAAAAGTAAAATGTTGATATGTAAGATTAATTTACCCATAAGTAAGTGAAATTTAATTTTATAATGAAATGAAAAACTTTATTTTCATTCAATGTTATTTAAAAATTGATAGGAATTAACACCCTAACTCCAGTAACCAAAATATTCTATTTACTTAACTACATTTGCACAAAATACAAGGTATGACTCCTATAAGTATTGAAGAGTTTATTAGTATCAAGAGACTAAATATATTCAAGAATCTTATATTATATCTGAAAACATGAAATAAAACTTAAAAAATCTAGTAAGGATTTTATTTCTTCTTTTAAATCAATAAAATCATTCTTATATACCTATTTTTATAATGTGTAAAGGAAAACATAATAAAACATGAGATCATATGAACATTAAGGGAAATCATAAAACTAAATCTATAATTTAAAAAATAAATCATGAATAATATAACATATATAAATAATAATAATATAAGATTCATAATTAATTTCTTAAAGGGCGTATAAATCCATATATTCTATAAAATAAAAAATAATCACATTATAGCAAAAACTACTTTCACTAAGATAGTATAAAAATCCTAAACATCATAATCATACTATCAAGTCCTTTTTCAATGAAATAATATGTAAATAAGTAAGGAATACAATAAATTACCAATATAGTTTGTCTCATGATACCCACTGATACATTAATGTGCTATAATGGGATTGTTTAATTACTTACAATGTCTGATGAATTCATTTTATGGATGGATTTAATAATAATTCAGTACATAATCATTATAAACATTTATATTGAAACAAATAGCATATTAAATGTCAATATTTTTTATAGTAAATAAATATAACATTATACTAATCTATATAGAGTAATATGGTGGTTGGAATCATATTTTATATCCCTAGATAATTATAATATTCATAAAATGATGTATCTATGAATGATAATAATTTAAAATTATTACAAGATGATTTCTTGTGGAAAACACCCTTTTCATTTTCAAATCACTAGTATTAAAATAAAAAACATTAATAGAATATTAGAGAAAAAATTATTTAAAAATAACCATGGAGACTTGAAAATGAAATTTTTTGGAATTGAATAGTCTTGATGGAGAGGAAATATATTCATGTGGTAAGTGTTAAAATGATTATTTTTTCAAACCTTTTTATAAACAGTACCCCATTTAGAAAAAGAAAAGAAGATTACATTTAAATTTTTTTATAGTAATTAGAAAATAAGTAAAAATAACTTTAATAAATAATTGTAGAATCCTAAAACAATTCTCGAAATAATTTTAAAGCAAATATAGACATGTTAGAAAATGATATTTAACTAAATGGAAAAGAAGTCATATTTCCTTAAAAACATTTGTTCGAACTCTTGAGTATTTAGAGAGAGGTAAAAAAAATAAGTTATAATTTTAAAAAATACCAAGTGGAGAAGTAAATAGAATAGTATTATTATATAATTATAATATAATTTCTCTTATAGAAACATAAACATAAATATTCTTAAATAAATTTGAGATTATGAAATAAACCCTTACATTATGCCCCACTTACACCATGAGTGATTTTAACCTCCATTATAATAAATTTAAGTTTATTAGGATTATATAAGAGAACCATATATATTTTTATAATTTCATATATGATCCAATTAATATATTTCAATACATTTTGTTAATATTTCCTTATTAAAATCACCATTTCTGAGTGTTAACTCTTTCATTTTTCGGGTATGTTTTTGTCCAATAGTCTTAGGTCCTTATATCTTTCTCATGGATATATCATTTATAGAATATTAGGAATTTTTTAAATATCATATATATTCATCATATACATATGTATCATCATTATTTAATGGAATATGTGAAAAGAAACCACATCTCTTCGTGAAGGTGGTAGTCCAAATGCACGCATGAGGGACGTTATCATTTTTCAATAGATGGAAGGGTTAGAAGGTAAATGATATATTATATTTACTTAATAATAATAATTATGTCATAAATATAATATATAAACATTATATAAATTATAATAACCATCCATTAATGGTGGGGATGAAAAATGAAAAACATGGCTTTGTGACGTTATAGCTCACACATACGCACTGATGAATGCTTTCATTTTCAATTTGATTGTGAATGAGATGATTACAAGTCTTACCATCTAGATAAAAAAATATTATTACATTTAATATACTAATGTTTTTATATATTCATGTTTAAAAAGAATGCAAATGAGGTATAATATGAAAAAAACTGAAACCACTCGGTTAAGTGGTATATCACTTCTTTGGAAAACCACATTTGGATTGCACCTTCTGACATATAATATTTATATTTTTTATAAAAATGAAACCCCAATTAAGTGGGGAGGGATTTTAAGTAATTATTTTCAAATTTATTTATTTATATTTAAGGTTTATGATGTTTGAGTAAGAGAGGAAAGGTCGTGTCCTTTTATAAGGAGTTGCGATGAAAAAATTGATTTTTTTAGAAATGATTAAAATATATTAATTATTTACTCATGAAAAATATATGAAGAATAAATATTATTAAAATAAAAGAAGATATAGGGTAAAAATGAAGATATAATAGGATTTAAATACGTTTTTATGTCATTTTATACCTTATCATTTTTGTTTTAACCTTTGAACTCATTTTAACTCTTACAATAGTAAATATATTATTTTTACCAAAGTTACTTTTAGTAAGGAATATAAAATAATGTACCCAAATAAATTTTTTTTGACATGATTATTCCAAATATGTATTCAATTATATCAAATTTTATTTCTATAAGTAGAAGAAATTAATTTAAAATAAACCCACAAAACAAGATGAAAATGGTTTCCCAAAAATACCTTTTTAAGTATAAGTTTGATTTTGAAAAAAATAAAGTATAATAATGATTTCATTATAATTTATTATATTATGATAAATAAAATTATATTTATATTTATTTTAAACAAAAAAACTAAAGGAACCTTATAAATACTGTATTAAAATAGAATAACCAAAAGTAGTTTATATTTGAACAAAAATATTACATAGATTTCAAAAGTGTCAATCCTATATTTCTAAGTTAAAATTATATTTTTATATGCATTATATTTCTTTTTAAAAAATATGGTATATAAAAAAGGTTTAATAAACCATAAATATATTCTTATGTAATTATAAAATCAAAACATTGATAGTTTTTTAAAATTATTATTTTTCAATAATCATCTAAAAATCACCTTATTCTAAAAAATCACAAAAACATAATCCTAAGATAATTTTTACATGTTTAATTCATAAAATGAAATGAATTTCTTAAAAAATAATTTATAAAATTTTAAAAATGTATGTCTTAATCATATTTTAAATTAAACTATGTGTATTATACTATTATTTCTCAAGGAAGAAAATTTTACTTAATATAATTACTGCTTAGGTGTTACATTTGGAGTTTATAACCCTTAAAATAGAAAACCTCGATACATAAGAGAGATTCCATTTTCTAATATAATTTATACAACATGATATTTGGTTACATTAGTTTTTTGGAATGGTATTATTTAATTCAATATTTCCTTCCTCGATCATACCAAAATTAAGAGACTTGATAGAGCTTTTTTAAAAGAAAAAATATACGATGACCTTGACATGATGCATGCATATGAATATTTAAATTTAGGGTTCCCCTACATTTTTCCTAGACTTTATCATTTACCATAGACCATATATTACTAGATATATGTATTTGAATACCTATTAGTTCATCTTTATTAGTTTGGTCCTCAATTTAATGTGGTTATCAACTTGAGATACAAGGTGAATTGATCCCATATTCTTCTTTGTTTTCTCCCAATTATTCTTTTTAGATATGTAGTGTATGTAGTTTGATTTTGATTTTGGGACTTGGATCAGAATTATGATGGAGTTTAATATTCTCTAGGTTTTAGAGTTTATCATCTTAAGTTATTGAATTTTCAGTTCTCTCTCTAGATATATATTCCTATATAATGAGTTTTTAAGTACCCAGTTGAGGTTTCAGACAAAAGAATTATCCATTTTCATTTACGTTAAGTTATGAAATTATCATTCACATCTTTTTTATTTAGTGGAATATGTGAATTATCCTATAAAATATAATAACTAGTCAAATGTAATTAAAGGGTGAAAATAGGGATCAAATTGGATTTATGTTAATTCATTCCTTTGGATTATTTTGACTATTCTTGATTGATGTCACTACTATGAGTTTTTATTATGGATGTGAAATTCTTTGAGGTAGTAGTGAATAAATATATGAATAGATCACCGTTCAAGAATATTTAATCACATAAATTAGTAAATAAATTTTCTATACGAAATCTAGAATTGAGGTGATTCTTCCCACACTAGAGAGTTTGATTTAAAATGAAAAATTATTTTAAATGGAGAATTTTTAAAGCTTTTTTTGTTCAAAATGGGTGAAATTTTAAATTAGTATAAAATGATTATATAGTTTTTATTATTTTTCTCTTATCAGTGAATCATTTTTTTCATATATTAGGGTGTTGATGTGGTGAGGATGTGATTGTGTAAATAGTAGGGGTGACATTTATTTTTTATGATTGATATATTTAGATTAATATAGAAAGAGAAGAGTGAGTATCGTGGTTGATATTTGGGAATGTGTGGTGGGTGTTTGCATATGTTCACATGGTGTTTTATGATATTGATGGTTAGTTGTTGCATGGTTTTCTTACAGATGATTGATGGTATCGAATATGGTTGTCAATAAAAAAAATAAGGTAATCGGTAGTGTGATAGAATCTAATAATAATTTTCTATTAATGAACTAATTAGGTATAAAATTAATAGTCTATAGTTGGGATGAATTTGAGAGATGCATATTAAATTATTTGACATTAAATATAGATAAGTGAATAGAATTATGAATCTAATGTGGATAGTAAAAATGTAAACATGTAATAGGTTAATGATATGAATAAATGAGAAATATTTAATATTCTGATTTTTTTAAGGTTGGGATGATTTATGTTGTAGATATGGAAGTGGTTTATATTAATTGATAATGATCGTATGGTGACAGTTATGAGCTTTGTAGTAAAACTTTGAAATAAACCACATCGTTGAACTTTTGTGGGATTTGGATATATGTTATAGTGATGAAATTTGAATTATTTTGTTGTGTTTATAGATGTAAATATCATAAAATAATTAAAAATTAGTTTTTTTTTACATTCACTCAAACTTATGTTTTCAATTTCATTAAAATCCATTTTTAAGGTTAAATGGGAACCCAAAAAAACAAAAACATAATAATGAGTATTACAGCACATTGTTAAACTCAAATATTTCCCAAAATAACCATAACTTTTATTTTTTACTCTATATATATTATCTAGTCAAAAAACCAAGATTCCATTCCAACTCATTGTGAAATATATCCTCCATGCAGGAATCATTCCAATGAAAAATCCTAATGTAATCCTCTATAATGATATCCCCTTCATTAAAACCAAAAAAAATAATTTTTCCTTGAATATAGATCTATTGCTTTTAGTATTTAATGAATTTAACATGAACCATTGTTTCATAAATAATGTTAATATCTTTCTCTAAGGAATTGATGTGGAAATACTTTCCCACCATCTCCTACTTTGAGTGAAGTAGAAAAATCAATAGATTGGTTAGACCACTTCTCTATTCTCTTTCCTATATATTCTCTCACCATAATGAATATATATTATCTTCCAATGTACTATAATCCTCTATAGACTTCCCATTAGGAAAATAATGTTTGGTCTTAAGGGATTCCTAAACTGTCCCCTAAAATACCCCAACATAATTATAGATCTTGTCACCATAGTTTTAGGAAAAAGAGAATAATCAATATTCCCTATACATTTATTCCCTAAATTTATACCTTTTTCCTCCATAAATTTCTAATGTCTTGAATAATTTTTTATAGAAAATAATAAAACTTCAAATAGGTTCTGTGGTAACCTGATTCAGTGACATAAGATGGTTTAAAATCCATCTCTTATATCCATGTATAATGATTCTGAAGAACTAGGCATTATACACAACCATTATTATTATTATTATTATTATTATTATTATTATTCCTATTTTTTAGGATTTTCTATTAACCATAATCATTTTCAAAAAATTCCTAATTTAGACCCTCAAAACGATTCCAAATTTTGATTATATAAGGAGAATTCCATGTCACACTTTCTATCTTTAGGGGATTAGATCTACCCTCATTTTCATGGATGATGGTGAATACTTGTCACATCCTCCATCTATTTTTTGGATCAAAATCCTGAACCTAACATGTTTCCCAAAAACATGAAAGATGGATTCCTCTCTATCATATGGTAAAGGCTCAGACTTAGGTAGATCTCCCTACTTGAACCCTGGGTACACTAGAGATGGATACAAAACACTACATTTGTATGATGAACATATTTTATCATCATGGAATTTAATTAAAGGCACAACCATTTTATATGAAGTTTAATCAGAATTACGGCATGACTAGTTGAAACGTCCAACCTAAAAAATTGTTCCATTCATATCTTCCTATAAATGTGAAAACAAAACCTATCTATAGCCTTTGATAATTCTAAGATCAATTCTCAAATCATAAAAAATATCAAAGATAACTGGATCTTGGAAATGAAAACACACTAATTTTCTAGATGGAGAAACACCTGACATAATAGTGTTATAAATAATGGTATGACTTAAAGGGAATATTATGAATCTATCATTAACTTATGTATAAATGTTTTATTCTACAAGAAAAACAATATATTTATTGCCTATAGTAATCTCAATACATGGATGGTTTGAGATTATACTGATACTCGATGTCGATAGAAGAAATATTAACTAATTGTTCAGAAGATTAGTGTACATAAGTATCACTATAACACCCCAATGTTTTAAAAATAAATTGGAATGCATGAAACTTTGTTTTATGTAGATATTTATAACTGGACTTTAAACATAATTTTCCAGCCTCTATGATTTGAATTTCAAAAAACGGTCATCTACAGTTGCAATTAGTAAGTTATTTTGAGTCTGATAGAACCAACTTGTTTTTTGCTGAATAGAAAAATACCCTTATGAATAGTAATATTAATATTAATATAAAAATTATGAATAGTAAATCATATTAATATTTTATTTTATTAAGGTTATATGATAATGAGAATTGATTAATTTTTCATGGTGTTAAAAATGAGTTATAGTTTTAAAATTGTAACTATTAAATAAATTATGATTTTATTTAAAAATTGAATTAATAATTTTTTGAAAATTATTTTCAAAAAATGGAGTTCATTTTTAAAATATACAATTTGAAAAATGGTTAGAGTGAATTTTTGGGATTTATTGGAAATTCATGAATTTTTTATGAATAGTAAAATACGATAAATTACGATTAATGCTAAATAATTATTTTACTGAATCATAGGTGATTTAAGGATGATGTAACCACACTTGGTTCAAACTCACCTTCAATTATTACTATTTAGGGTCACATTAATCAAGTATATTCATAGTCTTGATAAAAAATATTAATCTAATGATTAAAATAATCTAAAACCCCTAATCACCTCCACTTTAAATACCACCCTCACTCCCCTCTTCCAATCACACCTATCATGCCTCTAAAAGTGTCTAATTTCTACCAAATATCCTTACCAAGTATCTTATCCACGTACAAGAAATAACGGTCTCATAAAAAGGCCAAAACCACAGGCCTTAAGGAGGATCTCAAGGAGAAGAGATCAAGTGGTAAGAATCCTCTTTCATATTCTTGTGTTTTCTTTTCCATTATTTTCTTTTCTTATACTCTATTCACCACCACTTATCCATGATGAATTAAAAATCTAGTATGATATATATTATGGATTTTTATCATCTTTATGTAAATATTCATCATCATTATTCCTCTCATATTCCTCTTATTCTAAAAACTAAAAACACCGTTTGTGATGTGCCGATTTACCAAAATCGTGCACGATGTGTTTAAAATTTCAATTACTGCCTAAAAAATGGTTATAAAACCATTTTAATGGTTGAAAAGGGATTTAAAGTGTATGATATATCCTCTTTCATGTTCTGGAGTAAACATATAGACATAATATTATGTTTTATAATGAAACTAGTTTGCAATTATCAAAGAACCGCAAAAATGATCTAAACATATATCACTAAATATTTATCTAATGATTCATCCTAATATCATATATCAAAAATGAGTTTTGGAATAATTTAATATTATGTAAACATATTAATACATTTTAATTACACTGTTTAAATTTCATTTCCATATGAAAATAAAATCAAATAAAAACCGTCCATGGAAATCATGTAAAGAACACACCCGAAACAATGTAAGGAACAAAATACTAAAAATTAATGGGTAAAATTATGTTATTAAATGATAATATAAGGTGTTATAAACATGAATATTTTTATTTATGATATTAATGACACTCTTTTAACCATTATACATAATTTTTAAGCATTTTTTAAGTAAGATGAACCCGAGGTAAGGAAATTCATAACCCAATTTCCAATCTTTGGGTTAACCTTATAATTTATTCATTATGTGGTATTAAGATTATTTTTGTGATTATTTTTTATATCCTGTTTTATTATATTTATTTATAGTTCATACACATATCTATTCCTTTACATTAATTCCCACCCCAATTATATTTTTAAGGGACATTCCTTTAAAAAATTCTTTTAAAATTCTCTTTAATAAAATTCAAAAAGATTTATATATATATATATGGAATGAGTGGTTTCCCAAAATTTCATAATACTTTATTATGATCATATGTACCTAGGATATTATTAAGTTGCTTTTATCCCATTATATCTCCAGATATGTTGGGTTGATCCCATTATAGCTCAAGATATGACATTTGAGCCCCATTATAGGACTCCAATGCATTGGGTACTCTAGAGATGGAATTTGAACAAATGGTTATTCCATGTGTAAGGGTGATTATAAGAGTGATATGCTAAATATAACCCAAGGAAACTACATGATGTTTCCATGCATTATAATTAGTTTTTTCAAATGGATTTTATTGGTTTTTAGGTTATCACTTGACTAACGATTTCTTTCCTTGTATACCTTACTGATCTTATTATTCTCATCCCAAGTTAATAAATGATTTTTCACAAGTTATATGTATGTTTAAGAGAAAAGAGGAAGAAAATTTAAATGTTATTCTTATTTTTCAAATGAAATTATGTATTTATTTATGTTTTATATTTTGGAAAAAGTGGATACTATTTTAGTGGTACGCTCATATATGGTTATTGGGTATTATATATGTTTTATTTAATGATTTCTATAAAACTATAAACCTAAAAAGATCCTAAATGTGTAAGTATGTATTTTATTGTATAAAAATCAATATTATGTAATGTTTAAAGGTTGAGTCATTATAGTTGGTATCAAATGGAGGATCAGATAACTTTAGGGGTTAGGATGATGATAAAATAATATCATAAATGATTTTTACTCTATGGTAATTTGAAATGTTATATAATTTAAAGATTACCTTGTTTCTTAGTAATATATATGTCTATTTAGAATGGTTTTATGTAGAATAATTAGGGAGGCTGATGTAGGAAGGCACTAAGAGGCTGATGTCTGTCCGAATCTGTTGCCTGAAAGGGTGGGAATTGGAACTGAGAAGTTTGTGATAAAAATAGATTAGTTGACTCAAGAAATAAATGGTGTTGGTATCCATTATAGATAATAACATGATCTCCCAAGAAGAAACATGTCTCTTGTGTAGCATTTTATTATTCAACATCCTCCAGCATTCGTTAGAACCACAGATCTAGTGATAGTAGATGGATGGATCAACACTCTAGAATAGATATTTGATGTCATGGGATGTTTGGAACATAAAAAGGTAATACTATCCATTTATCATATGGAAGGTGAAATTGATCAATGTTGTTCACTAGATTGGAATACGAGGGAACATCATGATATTGGCAGCCTTGAATGAGATGATTTGAAGGGTCTTTTTTGGAAAAATATTATCCTAGAACTATTCAACATAGAATGGAGAAACAATTCCTGGAACTAAAGTAGAAATATTATGTTTCTATGGAAGCATACAAAGACAATTTAACAAGGCTCTCTGTTACATAACAGATTTTACTCAATGGTTTGATAGTAATATGAATAGATTTTACTCTGGTTTGACACCATTTTTATGAAGATCTTTAGATTTTTAAGAGTTTAAAATTTACGAAAAAATTGTCAGTTGGGATAAAAAAGTTTAGATGATGTTTTCTAACACGTATGTGTATCATGATGACCAGAATAAGAAGCTATAAGGTTGGTAGGCATTGGGGAAGAATTCATCAATGAAAAATGGAATTAAAAAAATCAATTTCCCTTTTATTGAATAGTGTGGTCAAAAAAATACTCATGAATGTCTTGTAAATTCTAGGAAATGATACTGATGGGGAAATTTTGGACACATGTCACTTGAGTACAAGGAAAATGATATGAAAATACTGAGAAGCTGATGGTGAGATGCTTTAACTATAATAAATTGGGTCATTTTTCTAATGTTTGTCTGAAACTAGTAAATCAGGTAGGGAATCAATAAGATTGAAAGTAGAAGGGTGTGGTAAAATTATTTGAAACCACTTCAGTAGATGTTGATCCATGAAATGAGGTGGTATCAGGTAAATTTATTATTTTTACAGATTTGACAAATGTATTGTTTGATTTGGGGTATACACGTTCCTTCATTTCTATGAAATTTTCGGAAAAATTTGGAATTCCAACACATGAAAAAAAACCATAACTCATGGTAAATACACATGGAAGAAATTTTTTATCAAGAATAAATTATAAGAATCTGAATATCCTTGTCTGTGGAAGGAGTTTACCTACAAACCCCACTTTTTTGCCTCTAGTGTAGTTTGATGTTTTTATGGGTACAGACTAGATTTATTTTTATCATGGTAAGAAATATTAAAAATCAAAAGAATTTTTTTTTCAAAAATTGTTTTAGTTTGTGTACAACAATGAATCTATACCATTTATATCATATCTGAAAGCTATTAAATTGGTAAAATATGAAAATTAAAGTTATATTGCTCTTATCTTTAAATAAAAGGAAACCACCAAGATTAATGATGTACCTATGGTAAATGAATACATGTATGTTTTTCATGATGATTTTCCAGCTATTATTCATGATCTATAGGTTGAGTTTACTATTTATTTAGTTCTTGATGATAATATAATTTATAAAACCCCTTATATAATGGTTCAAATTGAACTTCTAGAATTAAAGAAGTAGTTGTAGGAATTATTAGATAAAGGCTTCATCTGACCTATAACTTCACCATGGGGTTCTCCTGTCTTGTTTGTTAAAAATAAATATAGTTCAATGTTAGTTTGAATTTATTATATAGCCTTTCATAAAATACTTGTTAAAAGAAGTATCCCTTTACTCATATCGAGGATTTGTTTGATCAGTTCTAGGGAGCACAATATTTATCGAAGGTTAACCTAAGGTCAAGGTACCCTCTGTTGAAAGTATATGATGCAGACATCCTGAAGACTGTGTTCCGTAATAGATATTGTCATTATGAATTGTAGTTATTCCTTTTGGGTTAAATAATGCACTTGTTGTATTCATGGATCTTAAGAATAGAATATTTAATGAGCTATTGGATAAGTTTCTGGTTTTGTTTATTGATGAAATTTTGGTATCTTCTATAAGTAAAGTGGAGCGTGAAAAAACATATATGGGTTGTTTGGAAAACCATAATTGAAAATAAAATGTATGGAAAATTAATCAAGTGTGAATTTTGGTTTCAAAAACATTCTTTCCTTGGTCACATTATTTCTAAAGATGGAATAATAATTGATCTTGCTAAAACTAAGGTTGTTTATGAATGTAAAAGGTCTATAAATATAACCATGATTCATAGTTTTCTTTTTTTGGTAGGATATTATTGTAGGTTTGTTAAAAAACATTGCAGAGTTATCTAGTCCACTAAATAAGTTAACTTGAAAAGTATTGAAATTCAACAATAAAAAAGAGTGTCATGATTGTTTTTAGGAATTGAAAAGAAGATTGGTGAGTGATCTAGTCCCGAACCTACATTTTAGAAGTGGTGAATTTGTCAGCTATATTGATGCTTATTTGAAGGGACATGTTTGATGAATAATGGTCAAGTAATGGCTTATTCTTCAAGAAAACTAAAACCTCACGAGTGAAATTATCCCACACAAGATTTATAATTGGAAGCTGTGGTTTTTTCTTTGAATATTTGGAGGCATCATTTACATGGAGCCTAATGTCAAATATATACTAACAATAAAAATATGAAGTATATATTCACTCATAATGAATTAAACATGAGGAATAGAATATGGCTTGAATTGATAATAGATTATGATTGCATGATCAATTACCATCCAGGAAATGAAAAAATTGTGGTAGATTACTTGAGTCGAAAACACCATGCATCATTAACCATGTGAAATTTGGATCATGACCCCTTTATTAATGATTTTATGAATTTTGGCTTGGAAGTTCTTGGTGTAGGAAATTTATCTTTTTTGTTCTAGGTTTCAGTGCAGTCATGTCTGTCAAACAGAATTAAGAATGTGCATAAAGAAGATGTTGAGTAACAGAAAAAGGTAGAATTGGTTAAAATGGGTATGTTACTAGAATTTAACTTTGATAAATATTGTGTTTTGATGTTTGGGAAGAGATTATGTGTTCTTCGAAATTCTTAGTTTAAAAAAGAATTTTTATGTGATTCTCATAGTTCTCCATTTTCACTTCATCATGGAAGAACAAATGTGTACAGAGATATTTGGGAGTATTACTTGTGAGATGGAATTAAAAGAGATCTTGTTTATTTTTCCATGGAATTCTTGACATGTTAATAGGTTAAAGAAGATCAGTCATCGTCGAAGGGGATGCTTCATCCTTTTCCAGTGCCAGAGTGGAAATGGGAAAATGTATCCATGGACTTCGTGGTGGGACTACCAAAGTCTTCTCGAGGTAAAAATGAAATATGGTTGATTGTTGATCGACTTACTAAATCTGATAATTTCCTTCCAATTCAAGATACCATGTCATTAGATAATCTTTATCAACTGTACCTCAAATATATTGTTAGGTTACATGGATTTTATTTTTCCATTGTATATGAACCTGATCCAAATTTCACTTCTAACTTTTGGAAAGGCCTTCAGAAGTCATTGTGAACAGAAAAAAAATTAGCACAACTTTTCATCATCAATTATATGGGTAGTCAGAATGGATGATTCATACATTGGAGGAAATTATTTAACCTTGTTCAATATACTACCAAGGAAGTTGGGATCAACATCTATCATTAGTAGAGTTTTCTTATAATAACAATATTTATTCTTATATAAAGATGGTACCTTTTGAGGCACTATATGGGAATTGTGTTGATCTCTATATATTTGGGATGAATTTAGGGAAATAAAGTTGATGTGACCTGAATTATTAGAGGAAGTGGCTGAGAAAGTGAAGATGATGTAGCAACACATGAGGGAAACTCAGAGAAAACATAAAAGTTATGTAGATAACAGGAGGAAATACTTTTCTTTCTAGGTAGGTGATCATGTTTTTTTTAGAGTCTAACCATGGAAAAGTGTTATGCATTTTGGTAAAAAAGGGAAGTTGAGTCCCTGGTTCATTGGACCTTATGAAATCATAGAGAAAGTTGGACCGGTTACCTACCGAGTATCGTTTCCTCCAAGTTTACCCCTGGTATACAAAGTTTTTCATGTTTGGATGTTGAGAAATTATGTGCTAGATTAATCTCATGTTCTGAGCCTAGAATAAGTTTAGCTAGAAGAGAACCTTACATATAAAGAGATATCATTTCGTATTCTTAATCATAGAGAGAAAGTATTTAAGAATAAGATAATCCATCAGGTAAAGGTTTTTTGGAGAAACCACATGGTAGAAGAAGAAACATGGGCACATGAAAATGATATGAGGGAAAAGTACCCTCACTTGTTTAATATATAAATAAAATTACGAGAATTATATTTCCAAAAGGTGGGGAGAATATAACACCCCAAGTTTTTAAAAATAAATTAAAATTAAATAAACCTTATTTATGTAGTTATAACTAGATTTTAATCATAATTTTGTTGCTTCTATTATTTGGATTTAAAAAAATGGTCATCTACGGTTGTGATCAGGATATTATTTGGAGTCTGATAAAACCAACATTTCTTTTTGGTGAATAGTACCATATCTTATGAATAGTAATATTACCTTTAATAATAGTAAAT
Source organism: Viscum album (assembly GCA_963277665.1). Classification (NCBI taxonomy): domain Eukaryota; kingdom Viridiplantae; phylum Streptophyta; class Magnoliopsida; order Santalales; family Viscaceae; genus Viscum; species Viscum album. The sequence continues at coordinate 1,776,391,170 of OY728152.1, forward strand.
CATATTATTATTTTATTTTCTTAAGGTTATAAGGTAATCAGATCCTTATTAATTTTTCAAGGTGTTAAAAAATGTGTTATGAATTTAAAATTGTTTTTTAATAAATTATGATTTTATTTAAAAATTAAATTAATAATATTTAAATTTTTATTTTTTAAAAATGGAATTCATTTTTGAATTCTAAACATCAAAAAATGGTTAGGGTGATTTAATGGGATTTTTCTGAAATTCTTGAATTGTTTATGAATAGTAAAATACAATAAATTATGATAAATGCTAAATACTTGTTTTACTGCATCATAGGTGATGAAAGGATGATGTAGGTGAAATTGTTTAGAACTCACATGAAATTATTACTATTTGGGGTCACATAAATTATGTCTATTTATATTCTTGAGCAAACATATTAAACTAATGAATAAAATAATGTAAAACCCCTTCTCTCCTCCGTTATAAATAACACCCTCACTCCCCTCTTCCCCTTACACATATCAAGCATTGAGAAATATCTATGTTCTATCCAATATCCATAACAAGGCTCTTCCCCATGTCCAAGACCTTCTAGTCTCACCAAAAGGCTAAAACCAAAATCCTTAAAGAGGATCTGAAGGAGAAGAGATCAAGATTTAATAATTCTCTTTCATTTTCTTGTTTTTTCTTTACAATTCTATTCATTTTATATACTTGATTCACCTACCATTACACAAGAGGCATGAAATATTCAGTATTATATATATATGATAGATTTATATCATGTATATGGAAAGATTCATCATCATTCTTCCTCTCTTCTTCCTCTTATTCTAAAAATAAAAACATCATTCATGATGTGCTGATTTACCAAAATCGTGGATGATGTGTTTAAAATTTCCATTACTCTCTTAAAAACTATTTATAAAACCATTTCAATGATTGGAAAATAATTTAAATTGTATGATATATCCTCTTTCATGTTCTAGAGTTAATATATATACATAATAATATGTTATACAATGAAACTAATTCGTGATTATCAAAGAACCGCAAAAATATCTAAATGGATATCACTAAAGATTTATCTAATGATTCATCCTCATACCATATAACCAAAATGAGTTATGGAATAAAATAATATTATTGAAACATATAAATACCATTTCATTCCACATATATAATTTCATTTCTGTACGATAAGAAAATCAAATACAAGTCAGCCATGAAAATCATGTAAAGCATGCACCTAAAACAATGGAATGAACAAAATACTAATAATTAAAGGGTAAAATGATGTTATGAAATGACCATATAAGGTGTTATAAACAAGAATATGTTTCTGTAAGATATTAATAACACTTTTTTAACCATTATAATGTAGGTTTAAACATGTTTTAAGTAAGAAGAATCCTAGGTAAGGGAATTCTTAACCCAATTTCCTATATTTGGGTTAACCTTGTACTTTATTCATTATGTGGTATTAATATTATTTGTGTGATGAATTTCTGTTCAAATCATGTTTTATTATTCCTATTTATAGTGAATAATCATATCCAATCCTTTCCATTAATTCTCACTCCAATTATATTTGTAAGGGACTTTCCTTTTTAAAAACCTTCTAAAATTATCTTTAATAAAATTCATAAATATTGTTTTTATATATATATATATATATATATATGTACATGGAATTATTGGTTTCTCCTTATTTCATGATACTTTATTACCATTATAGGTTTATTGTACATATTTATATTAGTTTATAACATTATAGATCAAGATATATTGGGTTGATCCCATTATAGCTCAAGATATGATGGGTGAGCCCCATTATAGCTCTCCAATGCACTGGGTACTCACGAAATAGAATTTGACCCAATGGATATTCCATGTGTAAGGGTGATTGTAAGAGTGATATGGTAAATATATAACAATGAAACTCTACATGATGTTTACATACATGTTCATGAGTTTTTATGAAATGGGTTTTATTGGGTTTTATGGTATCACTTGACTAACGATTTCTTTCCTTATATCCCTTACTAGGCTTTTTGTTCTCATTGCATGTTTTTAAATGTTTTTCACTGGTTAAAAGGATGTGTAAGAGAAACAAGGAATAAAATTTAAATGTTATGCAGATTTTTTGAATAAATTATTCTTTTATTCAAGTTTTATATTTTGAGAAAAGTGGATAGTATTTTTGTAGTATCCCCATGTATGGTTATGGGATGTTTTGTATGTTTTATGTCATGATTAAACAAAAACTATAATCCTAAAAGATCCTCAATGTGTAAGAATATATTTTTTTTATAAAACTCAATATTATGAAATGTTTTCTAGCTGAGTACTTTTGAGAAACATGATTATATGTACAAAATATAATTCATTGAGTGTGGACCAAATGATTTCACAATGACAAATAATCAACACAACACTCAAATTTATCCTAATTCTTGCACCAATACCCCCTTCAACTTCAATACAGAGGTTATCTAAGGGAATTTTAAAGAAATATACTTAAATAATGATATGAGGGGATATGTGGTGATAGAGAGAGTTGGTATTACTATCAACACATAGAAATGAAAACACTATATTTCGAATTATCATAATGATTTCAATGTTTTGAAAGGGAGAGGGGTAATCATGGAAACATCACCCATAAAAATATGATAGGAGGATCCATTTTCAAATGAAAATAAAAAGACCATGGAAGGAAATATAACCAAAATCCACTAAAGGTTCAAGGAGCATTAGACTAGGAATCTACCAAATCTTCCTCAAATATAAAGAGAATAATAATATGTCATAAATCTTAAAGAACTATTGTTGCTCAATCCTCTAAACCACATGTTTTAGAAAAAAATCCTATCAAAAGTGTTGACCAAGTATGTATGATTTTCAAATCTTGACACCAATGATAGAACTCATAGTGAAATGGAGTATATGATTTTCTTGGATGAAATTAAGAGTAAGGGGGGCCTTCATATTTTGAGGGAACCATTGGAAAAAACATGATTTTATGAGTCATGGGGAGATTTCATCCTTCATGAGGTATTGGGTAAACAAGATTATTTATAAGTGTTCTAATTATCACTATTTTAATCATATAGGATGTCACCATACTGAAATAATAATTCCTCATTATAGTGATATAAATCTAAATATTGGTTAATACAGTGGTACCAACTTATTTAAAACTCTTCGATAACAAATTATTTCATGTAAAGTTGAATTATTTCATAATGGTTGAATGGAATGGGGGTATGGTATCAATAAATACATAATGTATCTTATATAAAATTAGTATATTTTCAATTAGAATATTATAGACATGATTTTGAATGTAATTTCATTAGAATAAGAAATTGATTCCAACTCTTTAGATTGGGTCTTATTCTTAGCCAAAATAATTTGGATAACAAGAAATGGATCATGAATATTATGTACTAATTGGATAATAAATGTCATCACCTCTAATGATCAAAAATGTTTTAAAAATTGAGAATTCACAAAATGAAACTAGAAAATTATGGTATAATATATGTTAAGTATGAGAACAATCCCATGATTAAAAACCAAGTAAACCTAAAAAGTATTTTTTTAAAAAATGGCCCTTATCAAAAGCATATGAAGATTTAATGTTCTTGGAAAAACTAAAATCAACATTAAAAAAATAATATATAAATTTAGAATTTATAAATCAATTTTTAAGTATTGTTTCAATATAAATTTATAATCTTTATCATTCATAGAATTATTGAATTAGTTAGTTTCAAGGTGATTTGATTATAATTTATTTTATTATGATCAAATCCATTAATTGTACCTATATGAATCTAAAATTTTTGATCAAATAAACAATCCAAAATAAATCCATTAAGATTGACCTTAAAATAAAAATTTAAAACCAAATTTTTCTCAATTTAATCCTCACCACAATCATAGAAATCCTCCTTTAAAAAAACTATATAAAATAATTATTGATTAAATTAATTATTATTAATTCATAAGATGATTCCAAACTAAAATTATTTTTTACTAATTATTTTTATAGAAAATGTAAATTATTTATCAGTATAATATTGAAATGTTTTCTCTTAAGAGAATATCCGCTCATGAAAAAGTAAATTTAATCATCAATGGACCATCCATATTTAAAAATAAAAGTAGAGAATGGAAATAATTGATTGAAATTGAAATATATTGATAAAAATTTAAAGAAACGAATTGCATGATTTAAATGACTAATATTCAAAGTACAAATTTTATAAATAGATATTCAAAAAAGGAATTTTTCTCAAGGTAGAAAAAAATCCAAATTCTATATGCTCCATATGCCTAAAATACCAATATTTGTAAAACTAAAGGAACCAGGATAGGGTAACATGCACTATATAATTTTTTTTAATTTAAACAACAAACTAAAAAAAAATCACCTAGATAAATAAAAAAAGAATCATTTTCCCATATCACTAGCCATGTGTAGATTCAATTTAATTGTTTTTTTTAGAATCTCTATTTTATTCAAATTCTATGAGCTTTTGGAGAGAATAATGGGCCGGATATCAGTGATATCATCTAATATTTTCCATAAAATATTGATCTATGAAAAAATATTCACACATTTAGGTCATGAATTGGTTTCATTGATCATGGATTAATCAATATATAGTCATGATATTTTGGACAATTTCATCAATCTCCTATGAATGAAAACCATATGATATTATATCATGTTCACCACATCATGGTTTTATATTTTTTTTAGAATGTTCTCTCGTTTAATAAAATAATTCAAATTAAATAAAATATATAAATAAAAAAATTAGTTTGAATGAACTTAATTTCATTAAAAAATATAATTTATGAGTGAACATAAAATAAAAGAACCAAATTTCACAAAATTTTGAATTTTTTATTTTACTCAAAAAAATCTATATAATTAATGATTTTATAGAAAATATATACTTAACATTGGAAATTTATAATAAATATACCTATAGGAAGAATTTAAAACTGATAATTTTAAAATTTTAAATTCTCAATTTGTTAGATACTTGATCAAGCCTCATCATAGAATTCAATTTGAAACTTTTATCCCCTTATAATATCATTTTTCATGTTTTCATAAAAATCTATGCTCACTTTATGATCCTCATAACCAAAAAGCATTATCTTCCACACTCATGATCATTTAATTATAGTTATGATAAATATTATGTTTATACACTCTTTCAATAAGCTTACAGTGGTTTTTAATCACTTATTTATAAAACAAAACACACTAATCATAATAAATTTTAAAAATGTTATTATGAGATAAAAGGATGATGGATAATGATGTGAAGGATTCCTGAGAATGATTAATAACTAATGCACAATGATGGATTTTCACTCTAACCCAATAAAAATACATCACTTCATATTTAAACAAAATCAACCATCAATTTTAACCACTTTTTCATTTATTTTTTTCACAGGTCTAGAAACCATAACTTATAAAACAATATTTTGTTTTTACTATTTTTTAAAATTATTCCCCCAATCTTGATTCCCTATTTTACATTTTTTCATTCAAATTGAATAGAAACCATGAATGAATGATGGAAAATAACTTTTTTCACTATTCCCCCACAAATAAAAAATTATACCTCAAAATTCCTTTTTAATGATATTATTTCCCAAGAATAACTAAGATGTAGCCCAATTTCCCACTCCAAGATCAAATAAAATCATGTAGTAATGTGAAATAATTTGGTAGGAATACAAAATAGTCTTATAATATTTCATTTCTAATAGTATATCTATAGTTTTTGCAGGGAAGATGTAGTTTCAAATGCAAGGTAAGATCAATAGTAAAAGGTAATGTTTTTTTTAAAATAGATTTTTTTCATGTAAATATAATTTAAATACTATTTAAAAAAAGGAATAATGAAGTTTCTAGAAGTGATGGATGTCTAAAGAGTCTAGAGAAATTATGCATTAGAAAGAGTATTTCAATGGGTATATAATACATTTTATAAACGAGAATTTGAAATTCATTAATCACTAGTTGCATGAGTTTTATACTACGAAAAAAATGAGTATTTATGATGGGTTATTTGCGATGGGGCGTTTACCCCATCGCAAATAATGGTTATTTGAGATGGGGTCTTTCTGCCTGTTGCAAAATGTTTGGAGCCCAATACATGCCAAAGCGCGGGAAAGGCTATTTGCGACGGGTCCCTATTCTCATTGCTAATAGCTAGCAGCTGTATTTAGTATTTGCAGCGGGGAAAGAGACATGTCACAAGTACTTTTTTGGAAGGTGGTATTTGCGACGGGGCCCGTCATAAATGCCTTTTTAATGGCCCGGTGCAATTATTGTGGGTAAAGATGTTTGCAATGGGCCTCGTTCCAAATACCACTATTTGCGATAGGGTTACCCATTGCTAATACCCTTGTTGCAAATAATCTATCCTATATATACCCCTATCAGTTTTTCTTCTCATTGCACTCTTTACTCATCTTCTCTCGCTATCTCTATAGAAAAATTTTATTCTAATTTTTTTTATATTTTAAACATTCAAATTAGAATATTATTTGCGACTGTAATACTCTTAAAGTTTCACTTTAAAGGTAATTATCTATTTTTTTATTATTTAGTTAATTTATTTTATTTTTAGTTATTTATAATTTTTGTTAATTATATGTAAATTAATTAAATTAGAATTACATATCTGTTTTTTATTATTTATTTTTAATAATAGTTATATATAATTATTAATTACCAATAAATAGTAATAATGAGTAATAAATTTTAATAATTAGAACTAAATTGTAATAATAATTAATGAATTATAGTAATTACTAATAAATTGTAATAAATTGTAATTACTACTATTAAATTGTAATAATTAGTAATAATTTGTAATAAATTTTAATAGTTGGAACTAAATTGTAATAATTAAAAATAATTTATAGTAATTACAAATAAATTGTAATAAATTGTAATAATTACTAATATATTGTATTAACTACAAATATATTGCAATAAATTGTAATGATTACTAATAAATAGTAATAGATTTTAATAATTAGAAATAAATTGTAATAAATTTTAAAAATTAGTAATAAATTGTAATTTTTTTTAATAATTAGAAATAAATTGTAATAGATTTTAATAATTAGAAATAAATTGTAATAATTAGTAATAATGAGAAATAATTAATAATAATTAATAATAATTAGTAATAATTAGTAATAAATTGTAATAAATTGTAATAAATTGTAATAAATTGTAATAAATTGTATTAAATAGTAATAAATTGTAATAAATAATAATAATAAGTAATAAATAGTAATAAATAGTAATAAATAGTAATAATTAGAAATAATTAGGAATAATTAGGAATAATTAAGAATAAAAAGAAATAAATAAGTATAAATAGGAATAAATAGCAATAAATAACAATAATTTGCAATAAATAGAAATAAATAGGATGAAATCGTAATAATTAGGAATAATTTCAATAATTAAGAATAATTGCAATAATTATGAATAACTAGTAATAATTAGTAATAATTAGTAATAATTAGTAATAAATTGTAATAAATTATAATAAATTATAATAATTAGTAATAAATAGTAATAATTAACAATAATTAGTAATAATTAGGATTGAATTTTAATAATTAGCAATAATTAGCAGAAATTAGAAAAAATAAGAAATAATTAGAAATAAATAGCAATAAATAAAAATAAATATGAATAAATAGGAAAAAATTTGAAAAAATTGGAATAATTTGGAATAATTAGTAATAATTTGGAATAATCAGTAATAATTAGTAATAATTATTAATAAATAGTAAGAATTAGTAATAATTAGTAATAATTAGAAATAATTAGTAATAATTATGAATAATTAGTAATAAATAGTAATAATTTGTAATAATTATTAATAATTAACAATAATTCGTAATATTTGGTAATAAATTATAATAATTAGAGATAATTAGCAATAATTAGCAATAAATAGAAATATTTACCAATAAATAAGTATAAATAGTAATAAATATGAATAATTAATAATAAATAGCAATAAATAGAAATAAATGTTAATAAATATTAATAAATAGAAATAAATATGAATAAATAGGAATTAATGGGAATAATTAGAAACAATTAATAATAATTAGGAATAATTAGAAATAATTTGTAATAATTAGTAATAATGAGTAATAATTAGTAATAATTAGTAATAATTAGTAATAATTAGTAATAATTAGGAATAATTAGCAATAATTAGCAATAATTGGCCATAAATTTTAATAATTATCAATAATTACCAACAATTAGAAATAGTTAGAAATAATTAGTGATAACTAACAATAATTAGAAATAATATGCAATAATTTGTAATAAATAGCAGTAAATAAGAATAAATAGCAATAAATATCAATAAATAGGAATAAATAAGAATAAATAGCGATAAATATTAATAATAAGTAATAATTTTTAATAAATAGTAATAAATAGTATTAAATAGTAATTATTAACAATAATTAGTAATAAATAGCAATAATTAGAAATAATTAGGATAATTAGCAATAATTTGGATAATTAGCAATAATTAGCTATAATTAGAAATAAATAGAAATAAAAAAAATAATTAGTAATAATTAGTAATAACTAGTAATAATTAGTAATAATTACTAATAATTACTAATAATTACTAATAATTAGTAATAATTATTAATAATTAGAAATAATTGCTAATAATTAGTAATAATTACGAATAATTAGTAATAAATAGTAATAAATAGAAATAAACAGTAATAAGCAGTAATAAACAGCAATAAACAGCAACAATAAACAATAAACAATAATAAACAGCAATAATTAGAGATAATAAGCAATAACTTGCAATAATTAGCAATAATTAGAAATAAATAACAATAAATATGAATTAATAAGAATTAATAGAAATAAATAGGAATAATTAAAAATAATTAGAAATAATTAAAAATAATTAGTAATAATTTTAAATAATTAAAAATAATTAGTAATTATTAGCAATAATTAGCCATGATTAGGAATAATTATCTATAAATAAAAATAACTAGAAACAAATAGAAATAAATAGAAATAAATTAGCAATAAATAGCAATAAATTAGTAATAAACTAGCAATAAATTAACAATAAATTAGTAATAATTAGTAATAATTAGAAATAATCAGTAATAATTAGGAATAATTAGGAATAATTAGCAATATTTAGCAATAATTAGCAATAATTAGGAATAATTAGGAATAAATGTGAATAAATAAGAATAAATAAGTAATAATTAGTAATAAATATTAATAAATAGTAACAAATAGTAGTAATTAATAATAATTAGTATTAATTAGTAATAATTATTAATAAATAGTTATAAATAGAAATAATTAGAAATAATTACCAATAAATGGAAATAAATAGAAATAATTATCTATAATTGTCAATAATTAGCAATAATTATCAATAATTAGCAATAAATAGTAATAAATATGAATAAATATGAATAAATATGAAAAAAATAGGAAAAAAATAGGAAAAATAGAAATAAATAGGAATAAATTATAATAAATTCGAGTACATTGATAAACTGGCACAATTTCCAACAGATTGGAGACATTTATTTTGATTGACGCCTGAGCCCCTTGAAACTTTCTTCCATTAAAATCAATATGAAAAATCTTCTCGGTTATACATCAGAGCATGTTTTTCATAGTGATTTATGTTAAAGAAAGTTGTATAGCAGTGAGTTGTCGAACAAAAGAGGCTCTTTTTCCTGATTAATCATCTCCTTGCAACTTTTTGCGACTAAAATTACTATGAGTACTCTGCTCCAACGTACAAATATTCATATTTGTATGCACGAGGGAATTAATTGCAGCGTGGTGACACCTACCTACTCTCCATCCTTGTGCATATGAAAATGGATATTCGTACACTAGAGTAGACTTTTCATAACGTTTTTACTTGCAGAAAGTTGCAAGGGGATGAGTCGTCAGGGAAAAAGAGATGTTGCTAATATGTTAGAAATTATGACGCCGATAATTAATAATAATTAGTACAAAACAACTGAAATTAATAATAATTTGTGCTAATTATTATAAATTTTTATAAATGAGTGTAGATTAGTATAAAAGCTTAAAAAATAGTTTAAGTGATTATAAAATAATAGAAATTATTATAAATTTCTAGTAAAGTTAACTTAATTGTCATCTCTTATTTTGATAGTGTTTACCTTATATCTAATTATAAAAAATAACTAATTACCTTATATTTTTTAGAAAAATATGGAATGAGGATGTCGTCAACAGTCATTATTAGATGATCGTTTTTGGATAAATCAGTAAAATAATTAAAACAGTTCTATTTTAAATCCTATATATATTAAGGGTGTTTGAGATTTCTTATCATTTGCATCATTGAAAGTAAAATTTGTTTTAAAAGGTAAAATTAAGTGTCCTTGTAAAAAATGTGCTCTGAGGACGTTTGACACATTTTAAAATGTTGGAAGTCATTTATTATGTTTTGGTTTTCAACTAGATTATATTTTCTGGTATAAACATGGTGAACACATTTAAAGATAAGATATGAATAATTTGGTTCCAGATCCAGCACAGTTTCATAATTTATTACATGATACGGCACATCCGTCTGTTCATCAAACCAACACTCGGGATGATATTGATTTAACTCCTGATTTAGAACCATATCATTTATATGAGTTGTTGAGGAATACAAAGGATGAATTATATCCTATTTTAAAGATAAGAAAGTTTGAAGAAGTTACTAAATTTATGGTTATTAAATCAGATAATGAAAAGTCAAATAGTTGTTTTGATCAGATATTCTCTTTGTTAAAAACACTACTACCTAAAAAAATGTTTTTCCTTCAAATTTCTATAAGACCAAGAGGCTGGTTTGTAATTTGGGTCTTGGTTATCCGAAGATTCATGCATGTTGAAATTAATTCATCTTATATTATGGTGAAAATGATTTGTTGTATAGTTGTCGTACATGTGGACAATCAATGTATAAAGAAGCACAAGCAGGGAAGTCTGGATTTGTTCTTGTAAAATAATTGAGATATTTCCCACTCACACCCTGATTATAACAATTTATTTATTTCTCAAAACACAGCATCATTGATTTCATGGCACAAAAACAACATATGAACTAGAAAAATCATAAATCATCCCTCTGGTGGTGATTTATGGAAACATTTTGACCAAGAGAATCCGTCGTTTTTTTAGAATTCCGAAACGTGTGATTGGGTCTTTCTAATAATGGTTTCTATCCATTTGGTTCTTATGGTAGTTAGTATTCTTGTTGGCTTATCTTTATAAATATGTATAATTTACCTCCATGGGTGTTGATGAAGGATCCATATATGTTTTTTCCTTATTAATTCTAGGTCATCAAAAAAATAATATCAATGCTTATTTGAATCCATTTATTCATGAGTTAAATTCATTTTGGAGTAATGGTGTGGGTACATATAATGATGTTGAGAAAAAGAACTTCCTACTTCAAGCTACATTGATGTGGTCAATTAGTGACTTCCCATCATATGGAATTTTATCCACCTGGAGTAAACATAGTCCAAAAACATGTTTTTACTGTATGAGAGACAACAAAGATTTTATGCCCGTCAATGGAAAAAAAATCTTGTTTTTTTACTGTCTTTCACAGATTTCTTCCATCCGATCATCCTTTTCGAAGAAAAAAATATCATTTCAGAAATTTAATAGTTGAAAAAGATGGGCCTCCAACAATTATATCAGGTACAAAGTTAAAATAAATTGTCACTTTAATAACATCCATCACATTGGGACCAATACTAAATGAACAGAAAATTTGTGGGTTTGGAAAAGAGCACAATTGGAAAAAACAAATATTTTTTCTCAATTTTCCATGTTGGTCTTATTTGTTGATCATTCACATGTTGGATGTGATGCATATTAAGAAGAACTATTTGGATAATTGTTTTCATACAATTTCAGATACACAAGGTAAAACTTAAGATAATGTGAAGGCATGATTAGGTCTTTCCCAAATTTACATGTGACCAGAAATTGAATTGTTCGAAAATGCCAGATCACATAAGTTAATGAAGCCAAAAGTATCTTATACACTTTCCAAAGAGTGTCATTTATTATTTTTTCAGTGGATTTCGTATTTGAGACTTCCAAAAGGTTATGCTTCCAATTTCAGCAGATGTGTTAGAAATGGTAATATTACCGTATTAAAAACTCGTGATTGTCATGTTTTAATGGAAAGACTTCTGCCAATTGTTTTAAGAGTTTTGTTAAATCCAATGATTTGGGGTGCACTAACAGATATATCATATTTTTTCGATACATTTGTGCATCAACAACAAATACGATGTTGCAAGGAAACTACAAGACAATATTGTTTTAATTTTATATAGACTAGAAAAAATATTCCCTCCTGGTTTGTTTGATTAAAAGGAACATTTGATATTACATTTTTAGTATGAAAAAAAGTTTGGAGGTCTAGTGAAGATCCTATGGATGTACCCATTTTAGATATGCATTCTAAAATTGAAAAAAAGTATGTAACAAAGCATCAGTTGAAGGATCAATTGCAGAAGCTTATTTACAAGAGGAAAATTTTTGTCTGCTCTCATTACTTTCAATATGAATATCCCTAAAAACACAACTCCGTGATCCATAATGAGGGAAATGTTTATTTTGAAATGAGAAATCAAATATTATTTTTATATGAGCCCGAACTTGGCTTCGGTGGAGTTCATGAAGGATGGGGTTCAGATGATGAACATCACAGAGCTCATACATATATTCTGCTAAACTATGAAGAAATAACACCATTCGTACTGTGAGTGATCCTATCACTTATTCTATAATTTTTATAATAGTACACTAATCTAATTTTATTTATATGTTATATGATAATTATACCAAGAAACAGTTTCCAAAAATTACAGCAGTTTCTCTTAAATAACATGATCAAAAAAAATTACTAATGTTTTCAAAAACATGTAACATAAATTATTTTTTATTTCACATTAAAAAAAATTTAATACTTTTTATGGTGATAATTGTTTTACAATTTTTCAGGTATCTTAACATAGTGATAAAATTGATATTATATTGTCTTTATTAAGTAACCCGTCATCCAAAATGAATAAATATTATAATGCATATGTGGTTAATGGTCATCGAATTCATACACTTGCATATGGGGAATCAAAAAAACAAGGAATAGTGGTGTTTTCTTGAGAGGATATTATCATAGAGAAACTAAAGTTTAATTTTACGGCATTTTAGAAAAAATAATTGAAGTGTGTTATATGGGAAAACATTATGTAACGATGTTAAAATGTCATTGGTTGGATAGTGAGATATGCTTATGTGTTCATCTGATCCATGGAATCGTTGATATTAAATATAAAAGTATTCTTGCAGTAAATGAATCATTTTATTGGATAATCAGCCACATCATATTTATTATGAAAAGTACTGTGCTACTTCAAGGGAGTTGGGTGATAGGTGGAGAATAATAAAAAATAAATTTCAAGATAATCAATTTACTAAAAGTAAATGTGGATTAGCTGGAGTGAAAAGAACTGAAAACTTTAAAGAAACTACTCTAAATCCATCTTTTACATGAAGAGACTTGAATATCATTGATGAAACCCCACAATAAAGGGTTGAGGGTGACGATGATTTTAATAATGTGACAAATGAATTCGAAATGAAAATAGATGAGGAAATTGAAACTAATATGGAAATTGATGAGGCTGAGGTGGAAGATGAAGACATTGACATCAATATCTATGAAGATGAGGATGAAGATGAACATTGACACAATTAAATATTGATTATAATCATATAATATATATATATATATATATAATATATATATATTATAGTTATTTTAATTTTTTTCTAAAAATAATGATTTTGGGTTTCAGATGGATGATAATCTGTTTCATATGTTGGAGGAGGATGATATACCTTTGGATGAGCAGGAGGTTGGATCATCTGACCCTCACACTGTTGGTAGTTCAGGGGGCACTCAGAGGGGGAGTAGTCCTTCCCAGCTGATGATTTCCGACCATATACCTGAACGACGTCCACATATTGGGTTCGATCCATGCATGCAGAGGTATGTTTACCTATGGATTTTAGTTAGTTTTCCTTAATTTATTTATATTCTAATTATTTGATTAATTATTCTTTTTTTCACATCTTTACGCATATAGTGGTTGGATAGGGGATCACTATATTGCACAATTATTTTTCTGATGCATGGGTGTCATGGGATCAGATTCCCGTCGATGTTCGGTAGTGCATGTTTGAGAGTCAGCTGATACGTAAATAAATAATATTTATTTTGAAATTAATTTAATTAATAACTTAATTAAATAAATTATTTGTAGGGTTTATAATATCCCATTGAAGAGATAATGCATAATCCAATTTGGAAGTCATGGTGGGGAGCTATGCATACGCGTTGCACTCAATTTCTGCACAATTTAAAAATGAAATAAATGGAGAAAGAAGGAGTGCCGGAGTTTGATGAGATATGTTAAGTCCACCGACCTAATTATATTTCATCTTGGGTTTTTCATGGATTATGTACACACTGGTTGAGTAGGTGATTTCATAGTAGATCATCAGTAGGTCAGAAAAATCAGGGGAGACAGGAGGTGACACATTGATCTGGCAGTCATACGTTTAGTACACATATAGAGAGTATGGTGTTCACATTTTTTTAAAATATTTTATATAACTTTAAAAATAAAATTTTTATTTTATATTCATATAGGCTGTCGTATAGCCCGATATTACGTAGTACAATGTTTATAGGAGGTTGTACAGTGATCCAGCCACTAGGGAGATTAGATATGCTCACCAGCATCATATTGTGGTTAGTATAAGCTTACTTGAGTATTAAATTTAACTAAAAAAATAATATTTTAAATATTTTAATTTTAAATTGAAATTGAAGGGGCAATATGAGGCCGCGACATCACTGAAAGATGTTGAGAGTCAAGATGAGATCGATGATTAGACTAGTGCCCCCAATTTGATAAGGCATCATGGATGCAGGTGACCTAGTATAGATTTGATAAAGCCCGAGTTGTTTGTATCGGCTCTTGAGTAACCCCTAGGGGTTTTTACAACACCTCTGCAATGTCAGTGTCTAGCTCGAGAGGAGGTCGAGGAGAGTTATCATAATATCATGAACAGTATCAGGAGTAGCTGTGAGTTCAGAGTGAGCTTATAGAGACTATGCATAGGTAGCAAGAGGGGATGCGTCAGTGGAAACTGTAGTAGTAGGAAGATTTATTCTGATAGAAGCAGTAGCAACAGTAGCAGTAGATGTAGGATGAGATGCGTTGATGGAAGGAAGAGCAAGAGTAGGAGCAGATGGAGTACATGCGATGTCTTACTCGCAGTTTAGGGATGATGTTCCTTCTACCATCTTCTTCATCTCCTCAAGATGACCCTCCCCCTGATCAGTGATGTATTTATTTTATTATGAAACATTTGAATGTATTTTTTTGTAATATTAACAGTTTTAAATAGTGTGTGTTTTATATTTTTTTGTGAATAGTTAGGTTTTTAATATATTACTAATATTATTATGTCAATAATATTATTAATAATATTTTTATATTAATTATTTATTTTATAAATAATTTTAATCTATTAATATTATTATTTTATTTTATTTATATTAATATCATAATATTATTAATATTATTTTATATTTAAATTTTTTAAAATTTACTCACAATTTGTGACGGTCCATCGCAAATACTAATTGCGAAGGTCTGTCGCAAAAAGATTGTATTTATATTTCGAGGGATTATTGCAATAGATCATTACAATTACTAATTGTGACAGACCCTCTCAATAGAGTAAAAAATAGGGAGGCAATTTGCGACGGGTCGTTGGCCCGTTGCAAATAGTTTCTTAAAAAATGCTGAATTTCTTTTGAGATGGGCTAGAAACCCGTCGCTATAAATTATTTTTTTGCAACGGATCATCGCAAAAAATAATATTTACGATGCCATTTACCATGACAGGTCATTTTCATTGGGACCCCGTCGCAAAAGACTATTTGAAACGGGGTCCAGTCATAAATGACCTATCGCAAAGATCTATTTTTCCATTTATTTTAAATGATAATAAGTTAATTCTAATTTTATTATCAATTCAGTATTCATTTAAAATTGAAACTGAAAAATGAATTATGTATTTTATTTACAATATTACCTATATATTTCTTTTTTATTTTCAAACCTTTTTTTATATAAATCAATAAAATATTTAAATATATATTTTCTCCTAGACAAATGAATAAAATAAAAAACAATCTTGCGTTTTTTTCAAAGGACACTCCCAATAATTAAATATAAATTGAATAAACACTGTTTGGGTTTAAACTAAAAGAGTATAAAAGTATTTCATTCAAAAACAATTAGTGGGAAAAATATATAGTAACATGCAAGATTTTTGTTCATAATTTCTCTATTCTAGAGAAATAATAGTTTTGAATTTCTAAAAAATAAATGCCTTTGTTTTAAAAATAAAGTATCATAAATATTGAATTTATAAAACTTATTTTAAAATTTTTAATTATTTTAAAATAAATAAAAATTATAAATTCAGAAAAATACCGCATATTTTTTCACTAAATATCATGATAGATAGAACTTGTGATTCAAACAAGTAAAAAATTCATGGGGAATAAATTTTTTGAAATAAAATTAAAAAATAGTAAAACTAAATATTATTTTTTTCTTAAGGATTATCCCATGTGACAAACTATTCATCCTCAATATCATTTTCCTTATCCTCGTGTGGGATATAATAGCTATCATCAATAATATTTTAATGAAACTCAATATATTACTTATCTAGTTTTTCATGATAAGCTACATTAGAATAGGTAAACTAGATTGGAGTGGGATGATTAGTAATAATACTACACTTTGAATATATAATTTTCATTTATGAAAACTTATTGATAGCCAATTTTATTTTTATAGGCTAAAATTAAACAACACATTGTTCTAGCCATAATATAGAAAGTTTTGAAACATAAATATCAACACTCTGTGGATTTATTCCAATATTCCATGATAGCCTCAAAATATAATTTTTTTTAAATATTCCTTAACATCATATTATGATCCAATCTAAGGAGATAATATGGTATTCAATATCCTGTGACTCTCCATCTTTATCTTTTCCAAAAAACTCAATCTATTTTTGATCGGTATCCTAGATAAATATAAAATATTGATGCACTATTAAAGGTTTGAATCTGAAGAATTATAAAACTCATACATGATAACTAAATAGGTTAATGTTTTAGCCTTTTTTCATCGTGGTTAGTAATAGGAAGCTAATAAGGGTTATGTTTATTTTTTTGATGGTTTAAAGTTTGTATTATAGTCATTAATATGTATATAATTGGGCGGTTTTTTAATAAATCAGTATTCTATGGTAGGCAGTTATAGTATGATTTTCCCCTCTTTTTAAAGATTTTTATAGACCATATACTATGATATTTATTTCTCACTGTACACATGGTTTATGTTTAGATGGTCGGTGTGGGAAAAATAGTGGTTGTATAGTTTAATAATTGTAATTTTTTGGGTGTAAGGGGTATTAAAATGATTTAGAGAATGTTAATGGTTGTGACAATGGGAATGTTTTTAATATAAGGATTAAAATATGGAAGGAGGTATAAATTGTGGGTGAAGAGACATGGTTTGCGGAGGTTTCTAATGAAAGTGGGAGAGTTGAGTGGGGTGAGGTGGGGGTTAAATAGTCATGGATATTCAAATAATGATAATTTTATAGACTAGATAAACCATGATGAGGATTACTAAACCTGATTATATGACAAAAATAATAAAAATTAGAGATTTATTATTTTTTATAAATTGGAGTTTTGACCATGAAATTTTTTCAGAATAATAATTATGGTTAAGGGTTGTGTTTTGGAATATCACTTTTGGTAAAAATCACAATGAGTTGGTTGTTTTAACTAAGATGTGGTTAGGATGTGTTGTGAGGTAAAATTGGGTGGTGAATATTAAATATTCATTTCATAGCTCCTAATTTAATTATAAAATTTAAAAATCCGCAGTCAATCTGGATTAAGCTAAATAGCTATTTTTTGTCTTGGTTTATTTGGGTGAAATGAAAATGGTTTATGGGTATAATTTTTTTCTTATCAACAGTTTTAATGTTAAAAAATTTACGCATAGTGGAAACATTTAGTTAAAATGGGTTAGGCCATGTAATTTTTGGGTTAGTAAGTATGAAAAATGAAACACCTGAGATTTTTATGAGAGATATTTGTTTTTATGTTATATACATCATCAAAGGAATCTTTCACTACACACAACACTATCTTGGCTTGATTTATACACAATCACGACCTTCCTCGATAGCTTGCGTTGTACGCAATATCGAGTTTCAGTAAACAACAATATGCTATTAAAATATTATTAAAACTAGTCGTTATGAATAGTAATACCCACTTTTTGAAAAAAAAATCAAAATGGACTTCATTTTTGGATTCATAATATTGAAATTATCCTAGGGTGAAATTTTGGTATTTTTCTGAAAACTTTCAATTTTTTATGAATAGTGAAAACAATGGGTTACTATTTAAAAACCGACTTTTTATTTAAATAATTATTTATTTTATTTAAATTTATTTTATGTGAATATTGATACATAATACCTATATAAGTTCAATGTAATTCATTGCAGTCATTTTATAATAATTTTAGACATATAAAAATTTTATTGAACTTTTCACCGTCTTTTACCCACCTCCTAGGAGAGTTTGAAAATTTACATAAAACTTAATTTTACCGCTTCTGTGAGTGGAATTTCAAAAATCTAAGAGACACGGTTAATATCAAGGAGTAAAATGTGGTTCAATAAGATAAAAATAATTTTCGGTGAATAGTAACTTTTTACTTTTTTTACTACGGTTAAAAGTAAATAGGGTAATTAAGGGTAAAATGATATTATTATTACCCTAACACATGTCCTAATTCTATTAGAAAAGTCTAATTCGACCGAAAACAACCTTAGGAATAAAATATGACCATTTAGGTTCACTTGGATTAGATTAGGACATTTAATATTATTTTATTTAAAGAAGAGTTAGAATAGTTAAAATCAAAGTTTAATAACTAAAACATTGTTTATATAGGGTTATAAATAAGATAAATTAGACTATAAATATTCATTAGAAATATAAAAATATTTCCTATATAATGGTATTTTATTTATAATTTTTAGACTTTAAATAATTTAATTTATTTATGACACAACGATGATACAGTAATTACCATATTAAGGAAATATTAACATAATTGATGTTATAAATACCCAAATAAATGTAATTTGAGACTTTTTAGGAATTCCAATAATTTTATAGGTTAATATGACATGTTATTATTTATTTAATTAACGTTTTTAGAACTAATCATGTTGTTATGAGTTTCACAAAAATCAAATACCAAATAGTGTCAAAATTGACATAAAATAGTTTTTAAAACAAATATTATATTATTAATTGTTATTTTATTCCTAAAAATATAAGGTTAGGCCAAATGACTTAGATAAGGTTATATATATTATTACTAAACAACTTGGGGTTCTTTTGTCTTGTTATAGTAAGTTTATTAACCATATAGTGTAAGAAAACAAGAAGACACGGTAAAAGATAAATTATTTAACTTAGAGTTAAATCTAATGGATAAGGTTAAAATAGTAACCTAAACTTGTCTAAAATCTATTGGATGAGAGGATATCTACCCATCCCCACCTTATCTTCAAAATAAATCAATTTGGAGATATTAAAAACCAAATATTACTTTATAATAAAATAATATTTTTAGTTTTTCCTAAGGTGCCCCTCCCCTCCCTTATGAAAGGGCACCTCCTCCCTCTCCTCCTCACACCACTTTGAGCCTTCATGCTCGGCCAAACCCTGAAAATTTCTCTTATAAACTTACCTAGAAACATCCTATAGGTCATGGTCTTCTTCAAATACCATCTTTAGTGCCCTAAGAGAAGGTTTAGAAGAGGCGCTTCAGAGAAGAGGTAATGTTCATTACCGATTCTTTCAACTTTATTTATTATTCTACTTATTCTTATTTAGTTTTTTCATTATTAAGTAATAACATCAGTATCACCCATATAATTATATGTTATTAAAAATATTAAACAACTCTATTTCACCTTCTATTCATCCTACGGAAAACGAAATCACCGTGCATGCGTACGTACGAAATACCGTCTCCACACCGTGGTGTAATCTGTTTTCCACCACCACCATAATTGGATGGGTATAATGGTGTAAATAAAAACTATATATTATTATTTTAAAGTGATATTAATTCTGAAATAGTATACATACACTTCAATACAATTCCACGATCATGGGAACGATATCATTGCTTGTGCGTACGTACGGCCTACCGTCTCCATGATGTGATGTGACTCGTTTTACATGATCTTCAATGCTTAATGATTATATAAATGAATTGAATGAATAAATATGATATATATTACACTAATACCATTATGTAAATGAGGTATCTATAACCTAAAAGAAGAATAATAATTTATTCGACAAAACACTCTTAAGAACAGAAAGCAATAAGCACCTGAATAACAAGTAATAATGAAATATTTCTAATAAGAAGCAAAGAATATGACCATATATGATATCATAACAATGAATACGATTCTGGAATATGTCAATAACATTATTTAAATCATTATACAGGAGTTTTGGACACATACGAAGGAAATCGGGCCTAAAGTATGGGAAAATCTCACAATCTCATTTTTATCCGAGATTGTTTATACTTCAGAATTTACTAGGGAATATTTATCATCCACATCCATGCTTCTTAAATATGTAATATTATTTCCATCCACCTACAATTTTTTAAATCCAATTTTACCTATTGGTGAGTTTTTAGTAAAATATATGAAAGGAATATTTTGTCGTTTTTAGTACGAGGTACGTTTTGACTTTTCCGACCAAAGTACGAGAAGAATGTTTTTTTTAACTTATACGGCCTAAATGGAATTTTAGAACATTATTTCCATGAATCTTCCTTTACAATTTTTTAAGTTTATTTTTAATCAACTTCTTTAATTTTAAAATTTTATGACATTTTAAGAAAGGAAAAATGTTTTTGAAGTAGAACCGATATTTTCCTCAAGAATGGAGTTCAAGCATTTTATCAAAATTATTTTCCATATAAGATAATATAGGGTTCTGTTTCTATCCCTATTTTTATATCGATTTGATTATGTTATGATGGAATTAATTTTATGATGTCCTTTTATCTTATGATGGCATGATTTCTAAGAATCCCATTTTTATTACATGGGTTATGCTATGGTGTATGATTTATGATCTTGTGGCACACATAAGAATGGTATCATTATGAGATGGGTGGGACCTATATCTCCCTCCAATTCCCTGGGTAAAGATTTATATCTCATGAGATAGACATGGCTGGAATGGCAGGCTAAACTAGTTCAGTGAAATAGGACTGAAACGAGGAGTGAACTCGGTTCATAAATGGACTTTGTCTGCTAAGATAGTCTTGGAAATGAGTCTTGACTACTAAGAAATGATTCTTTATGATTATGTGTGTATGCCACAAAGTTCCATGTTTTATGTTATAATTATTGGGATTACATTTCACTATTATGATTTATCCCATGTTATGAAATTATGATCTCTTTTGTAGGTTAATATTTCCAAAATGTTATGTTATTATGAATATGATGTGATTGATATTTCTTTTTTTTACCTTTACTGAGCATTTGAGCTCACCCTTTTTTATGTTTTCTTTTCCCCAGGTCAGAAAGAAGGATATTAGGTAAGATATGCCAAAAGGGACTCTAGATTTGAAAAAATAAAAGGGAGACAGTGTAGATGATTTATGAACCAGTTGTCTATGTTTCCCAGTTTCTAAAGACACTATACCTATACAGTCCTTTCATGGTTTTGTGATATGTTGTAATAAGTGTGCTTCAATTCTGAAGTAATAACAATGTATGTAAAGTATGGGTCGTCATAGTTGGTATCAGAGGAAAGGTATAGTCAACCTTTGGAAACTAGGATGTGAAAGCCTTAGTAAGAACCCTAAGGATAAGTCTAAGAATAGAACACAATCTTAGTGTTTTAAAAATGGCCATGAACAACCTATGATAAGACCTTAAGTGTGAAATTTTAATCTTGATTATGTGGTTTTCCTATTATAATTAGTGTTGCTCACACTATTATTCTTGGTTTTAGTCAACAGAATGAACCCAAAGGAACCGTGTTAATGCGGAATGCGACAGGAAATGCAATGATTGTCCCCCTGAGCAAACAAACATTATGGGAGATGGAATGAAAAATATTGTAGCCATGCTCACACAACTTTCTCAAGATATGAATCATGTAGGACTTCCAAACGAGCAAATAAAGGAGAAAAATTCTGTTGAATCCTTCATGAGGCAGCGTCCACCCTCATTCAGTGGGTCTACTGATCCATTAGTGGCTGAACAATGGATCAGTACCACTGAAAAGATATTTTCAGTTTTTCAATGTTATGAACATGATAAATACATCTTAGCAGTTTATCATTTGGAAGGTGAAGCTGATCAATGGTGGAATCTTATCAAGAATACGAGTCCAATATATGAAATTGAGTCCATGGAATGGGACGAGTTCAAGAACTTATTTTTCAATAAGTACTTCCCTCGTATTCTTCGAACAAAGATGGAGAAAGAGTTTCTTGAAATAAAGCAAAAGGATGATGAATCTGTTGGTACATATGAAGAAAATTTTACAAGACTTGTAAGGTACTCTTCTAGAATTATTATCCAACCTGAGAGGAAGATCGATCAATTCCTTAGTGGCTTAAAACCAAGTCTTCGAAGGGCTTTATCCCTAAGAGACTTCAATAGCTACGAGGAAATCATTCGATGTGCTCTCAATTTTGTGATGGAGATTGGAGTAACCCATCAGTCATATGCATTTTATAATAAGAGGAAAATGGAATTCAAAGGAAAATCTAAAGAGCACACTAGAAAGAAGATGAGTTTTACCTTATGCTCAAAGTGTGGAAAGAAACATAGAGGGAGTTGTCTTAAAGGGACAAGTAAATGTTTCAAGTGTGGAAAGGAAGGTCATCGGGCATTGGAATGCCGCAATGATGGGAAGAAGATGTCTAGTGATGCGAACAAAGAAAAGGCTACACAGATTTCACCTCCTACACCTCAATGTTTCAAGTGCAAGGAAATGGGGCATTATGTTAATCAATTCACTAATCCAATGGTTGTTGATGATGATCGACGTCAAAAAACTCTTAAGGCTAAAGACAAAGGAAAGTCACATGCAATTTCTATCAGTGATGTGGAGTACGATAACGAATTTGTGAAAGGTACACTTACCATCCACTCTCAATTAGAAAATGTTTTATTTGATTCTGGATCCACCCACTCTTTTATTTCTGAAAAATTTTGTAAGGATATCACTGTATTAACTCAACAATTTGATGTTGAGTTAGCTGTGACAACCCCTAATGTCACAACAGTCACATGAAATGTTTATAATTCTTATCTAATTGAAGTTTGTGGGAAAGTTCTTCCTGAAAATCTTGTGATCCTTTCTATATTGGAATTTGATGTGATTCTTGGCATGGATTGGCTTTCTTTATATGGAGCTGATATCAATTTCCAAAGAAGGGAAGTCACATTTCATATTCCAGATCAATCTACGATTGTCTATCGATGCAAGGATGAACATAACCTTCCAGTGGAAATTTATTCCATATTATGGGTCTTGATTCCACTAAATAAAGGTTATTTATCTCAAACGGTTTGTGAGAAACTCACGATTAAGAATATTCCCATTGTACGGGAGTTTGATGATGTCTTTTAGGAGGAATTTTTGGGTCTTCCACCAAATCGTGAAGTTGAGTTTTCAATAGAACTCATACAGGGTACTTTGCCTTTTTAAAAGACACCTTATAGAATGGCCCCAATTGAGTTGTAGAAATTGAATAAAAAAATCCAAGAGAATCTTGATAAGGGATTCATACACCCTAGTGTGTCACCATGGGGAGCACCAGTTCTGTTTGTTAAGAAGAAATATATATCAATGATACTCTTCATTGATTATTGAAAACTTAACAAGATCACTATTAAGAACACATATCCTCTCCCGTGCATTGATGACTTATTTGAACAACTACGCGGAGCTCAATAATTTTTCATGATTGATCTTCGTTCAGGGTATAATCAATTAAGGGTCAAAAGGGAGGATATACCAAAGACGGCTTTCCGTACAAGGTATGGACACTATGAATTTATAGTGATGCCATTTGGTCTTACTAATGCCCCTAATATCTTCATGGATCAGATGAATAGAGTCTTTAGAGACTATCTTGATCAGTTTGTGGTAGTCTTTATAGATGATATTCTTATTTATTCAAAGAGCAAGGAAGATCATGAAGATCACTTGAGAATTGTATTGAAGACCCTGATAAAGGAGAAGATTTATACCAAATTTACCAAGTGTGAATTTTGGCTTCAAAAAGTTGAATTTTTGGGTCACATAATCTCAAAAGAGGGGATATCTATGGATCCAGCAAAAAAAGAGGTTATCGAAAGATGGTCGAGACCAACAGTAGTAACTGAGATCCGAATTTTTCTTGGTTTGGTTGGATATTATCGACGTTTTGTGAAATATTTTTCACGATTATCTAATCCACTCACTAGGTTGACTCGAAAAGGAGTTAATTTCGTGTGGATGGAGGAATGTGAAGATAATTTCAAGGAGTTAAAAAGAAGGTTATCCAGTGCACCTGTGCTCACACTGCCTTGTAGTGGATAAAGGTTTGTGATCTACAGTGATTCATCCAAGAAGGGGATAGGGTGTGTTCTCATGCAAAACGATATGGTGATAGCTTATGCCTCACGACAGTTGAAAATCCATGAGCAAAATTACCCAACTCATGATTTGGAGTTAGCTACGGTAATCTTTGCATTAAATATTTGGAGGCATTATCTTTATGGTGAAAGGTGTGATATTTATACTGATTATAAAATTTTAAAGTATATTTTCACACAAAAGGAGCCGAATATGTGCCAAATAAGATGGTTGGAGTTGATTAAGGATTACAACTACTCAATTCATTTCCACCCTGGGAAAGCAAACAAGGTGTAAGACGCATTAAGTCGACAAGACCATGCTAGCTTATCCATGATGAGGATCACAAAAGATCCAATATTTATGTATTTACAAAGGATGGATCTTGGAATTATAATGGAAGGGGGAAAATATTATCTTTCTCAAATGAATGTTCAACCATATATACATGTGAAGATTAAAGAGGCACAGAAAGAAGATGTAGAGTTACAAAAGATGGTGAGAAATGTTCCTAAATTGAACCTTGATTGTGATGGGATAATAAAGTTTAGAAATCGGGTTTGTGTTCCACCCATCCCAGAATTAAAGAAGGAGATGCAAGATGAGGCTCATAGTTCTTCATTCTCTATTCATCCTGGAAGCACGAAGATGTATAGATACCTGAAAGAGTACTTCTAGTGGGATGGAATGAAAAGAGTTGTTGCTGAATATGTCTCTCGATGCTTGGTTTGTCAGCAAGTTAATGCTGAGAGACAGAAGTCTAAGAGGATGTTACAAACATTACCCATACCCGAATGAAAATGGGAAAACAACACTATGGACATTGTCACCAGACTTCCTAAAACATCCAAAGGCAATAATGCTATCTGGGTCATAGTTGATCGTCT
Source organism: Viscum album (assembly GCA_963277665.1). NCBI lineage: Eukaryota > Viridiplantae > Streptophyta > Magnoliopsida > Santalales > Viscaceae > Viscum > Viscum album. The sequence goes on from OY728152.1 coordinate 1,776,417,046, forward strand.
TACAAATTCAGCACACTTCATTTCTATTAGAGAGGATTTCTCTCTGGATCAGCTCGCCAAGATATATGTAAAGCAAGTGGTAAGATTGCATGTAGTACCACTTTACATTATATCTCATCGGGATCCGAGGTTTACCTCAAGGTTCCGGCAAAGTCTTCAGCATACTCTGGATACAGAGTTGAGTTTCAGCACTGCTTATCATCCTCAGACAGACAGTCAGTCTGAGAGAACAATTCAAACACTAGAAGATATGTTAATAGCTTACTCTATGGATTTTAAAGGTGGTTGGGATCAACACCTACCTTTGGTGGAATTTTCTTATAATAATAGATTTCACTCCAGTATTCAGATGGCTCCTTTTGAATCTCTCTATGGAAAGAAATGCAGGACTCCAACTTGCGGGATGAAGTTGTGGAAAGAAAGCTATTACGACCTGATCTTGTTGACAAGATGGTAGAAAAGGTCAGATATATTCAATGACACATAAGAGCAGCTCAGAGTCGACAAAAAAGTTAAGCCGACAACCTAAGAAAAGACTTGGAATTTGAAGTTGGTGATAAAGTGTTCTTACGAATATCTCCTTGGAAGAGAGTAATGAGATTTGGAAATAAGGGAAAGTTGAGCCCTAGGTATATCGGTCCTTTCGAAATTCTGGATCATGTTGGGAAGGTAGCTTACCGATTGGAACTTCCACCGAATCTCTCTCAAGTTCAAGATGTGTTCCATGTATCTCTCCTGAGAAAATACATACCTGATCCTTCACATGTACTCAACTCAGAAGTTGTACCGCTGGAGCAAGATCTTTCTTATGAAGAACAGCCGATAGAGATTCTGTATCGTAGTGAAAAAGTCCTACGGAACAATACCACTTGCTTGGTGAAAGTTATATATTGGAACCACCAATTAAAAGAAGCTACATGGGAGCTTGAGGATATGATGAGGGAGAGGTATCCTCATTTGTTTATTACAAAGTGACGAATTTCGAAGGAGAAATTCATTTTTAAGGGGGGTAAAATGTAACACCTGAGCTTTTTATGAGAGATATTTGTTTTTATGTTATATACATCATCAAAGGAATCTTTCACTACACACAACACTATCTTGGCTTACTTTACACGCAATCACGACCTTCCTCAATAGCTTGCATTGTACGCAATAACGAGTTTCACTAAACAACGATATGCTATTAAAATATTATTAAAACTAGCCGTTATGAATAGTAATACCCACTTTTTGAAATTTTATTTTTCAAAATGAACTTCATTTTTGGATTCAGAAAATCGAAATTAGGCTAGGGTGAAATTTTGGTATTTTTATGAAAACTTTCAATTTTTGATGAATAGTGAAAACACTGGGTTACTATTTAAAAACTGACTTTTTATTTAAATAATTATTTATTTTATTTAAATTTATTTTATGTGAATATTTATTCATAATACCTATATAAGTTCAATTTAATTCATTAGAGTCATTTTATAATAATTTTAGACATATAAAAATTTTATTGAACTTTTCACCGTTTTTTACCTAACTCATAAGAGTGTTTGAAAATTTAAATAAAACTTAATTTTACCACTTCTGTGAGTGGAATTTATAAAATATGAGATACACGGTTAATATCAAGGAATAAAATTTGGTTCAATAAGATAAATATAATTTTTGGTGAATAGTAACTTTTTACTTTTTTTTTACCACAATTAAAAGTAAATATGGTAATTAAGGGTAAAAATGATATTATTATTACCCTAACACATGTCATAATTCTATTGGATAAGTTTAATTCGACCAAAAACAACCTTAGGAATAAAATATGACCATTTAGGTCCACTTGGATTAGATTAGGACATTTAATATTATTTTATTTAAAGAAGAGTTAATATAGTTAAAATCAAAGTTTAATAACTAAAATATTTTTAATATAGAGTTATAAATAATATAAATTAGACTATAAATATTAATTATAAAGATAAAAATATTTCCTACATAATATTATTTTATTTATAATTATTAGACATTAAATAATTTAATTTATTTATGACACAACGATGATGCACTAATTACCTTATTAAGGAAATATTAACATAATTGATGTTATAAATACCCAAATAAATGTAATTTGAGACTTTTAATGAATTAAAATAATTTTATAGGTTAATATGACATGTTAGTATTGATTTAATTAACCTTTTTTGAACTAATCATGCTGTTATGATTTTCTAAAAAAAATCAACTTCCAAATAGTGTCAAAATTGACATAAAATAGTTTGTAAAACAAATATTATATTATTTACGGTTATTTTATTACTAAAAATATAAGGTTAGGAAAAATGAATTAGATAAAGTTATATATATTAATAATAAACAACTTGGGGTTCTTTTGTCTTGTTATAGTAAGTTTATTAACCATATAGTGTAAGAAAACAAGAAGACACGGTAAAAGTTAAATTATTTAACTTAGAGTAAAATCTAAATTATAAGGTTACAATATTAACCTAAACTTGTCTAAAATATATTGGATAAGAGGATTTAGACCCATCCCCACCTTAGATTCTAAATAAATCAATTTGGAGCTATTAAAAACCGAATATGACTTTATAATAAAATAATATTTTAAGTTTTTCCAAAGGTGCCCCTCCCCTCACTTATGAAAGGGCACCTCCTCCCTCTCCTCCTCACACTACTTTGAGCCTTCAAGCTTGCCCAAAACCTGAAAATTTCTGTTCTAAACTTCCCTATAAACATCCTATAGGTACTGGTCTTCTTCAAAGACCGTCTTTAGTGCCCTAAGGGAAGGTTAAGAAGAGGTGCTTCAAAGAAGAGGTAATTTCCGTTACCGATTCTTTCAACTTTATTTCTTCTTATACTTCTTCTTCTTTAGTTTTTTCATTATGAAGTAATAACATATGTATCACTCATATACTGATATGTTATTATAAATATTAAACAAACCTATTTCACCTTCGATCCATCCTACGGAAAACAAAATCACCGCGCGTGCGTACGTACGAAATACCATCTCCATGTCGTGGTGTAATCTGTTTTCCACCACCACCATACTCGGATGGGTATAATTATGTAAAGAATAACTATATATGATTATTGTAAATTGATATTAATTATGAAATAGTATACATACACTTCAATACAATTCCACGATCATGGGAACGATATCATCGCTCGTGTGTACGTACGCCCTGCCATCTCCACGATGTGATGCGACTCGTTTTACATGATCTTAAATGCTTAATGATTATATAAATGAATTGAATGAATAAATATGATATATATTACACTAATACCATTATGGAAATGAGTTATCTATAACCTAAAATAAGAATAAGAATTTATTCGACAAAACACGCATAAGAACAAAAAGCAATAAACACTCGAATAACAAGTAACAATGAAATATTACTAATAAGAAGCTAAGAATATGAACATATATGATATCATAACAATGTTTACGATTATGTAATAAGTCAATAACGTTATTTAAATCATTATACAGGAGGTTCGGACACGTACGAAGCAAATCGGACCTAAGGTAAGGGAAAATCTCACAATCTCATTTTTATCCGAGATTGTTTATACTTCAGAATTTACTGGGGAATATTTATCATCCACATCCATGTTTACTCAATATGTAATATTATTTACATCCACCTACAATTGTTTAAATCCAATTTTACCCATTGGTGAGTTTTTAGTAAAAGATATGAAAGGAATCTTTTGTTGTTTTTAGTACGGGGTACATTTTGACTTTTCCGGCCAAAGTATGAGAAAAATGTTTTTTTTAACTTATATGGCCTGAATGGAATTTTAGAACATTATTTCCATGAAGCTTCATTTACCAGTTTTAAAGTTTATTTTTAATAAACTTCTTTTAGTTTAAAATTTTATGACATTTTAAGAAAGTAAAAATGTTTTTGAAGTAGAAAGGATATTTTCCTCAAGAATAGAGTTCAAGCGTTTTATCAAAATTATTTTCCATCTAAGATAATATAGGGTTATGTTTCTATCCCTATTTTTACATTGATTTGATTATGTTGTGATGGAATTATTTTTATGATGTCCTTTTATCTTATGACGGCATGATGTTTAAGAATCCCATTTTTATTACATGGGTTCTGCTATAATGTATGATTTATGATGTTGTGGCACACATAATAATCGTATCATTATGAGATGGGTGGGACCTATATCTCCCTCAAATGAGTTGGGTAAAGATTTATATCTCATGAGATAGATATGGCTGGAATGGAAGGTTAAACTGGTTCAGTGAAACATGACTGAAACGAGGAGTGAACTCGGTTCAGAAATGGACTTTGTCCGCTAAGATAGTCTTGGCAATGAGTCTTGACTACTAAGAAAATATTCTATATGATTATGTGTATATGCCACAAATTTTCATGTTTTAAATTATGATTATTGGGATTACATTTCACTACTATGATTTATCCCATGTTATGAAATTATGATCTCTTTTGCAGGTTTAGATTTCCAAAATGTTATGTTATTATTAATATGATGTGATTGATATTTCTTTTGTTTACCCTTACTGAGAATTTGAGCTCACCCTTTTGTATGTTTTCTTTTCCCCAGGTCGGGAAGAAGGATATTAAGTAAGATATTCCAAAAGGGAATCTAGATATGATAAAATAAAAGGGAGACAGTGTAGATGATTTATGAACCAGTTGTTTATGTTTCCATGTTTCTAAAGACACTATACCTATACTGTCCTTTCATGGTTTTGTTATATGTTGTAATAAGTGTGCTTCAATTCTGAAGTAATAACAATGTATGTAAAGTATGGGTCTTTATAGTTGGTATCAGAGGAAAGGTATAGTCAACCTTTGGAAACTAGGATGTGAAAGACTTAGTAAGAACCCTAGGGATAAATCTAAGCATAGAACACAATCTTCATGTTTTAAAAATGTCCATGAACAACCTATGATAAGACCTTAAGTGTGAAATTTTATTCTTGATTATGTGGTTTTCCTATTATAAATAGTGTTGCTCACACTATTATTCTTGGTTTTAGTCAATGGTTGGAACCCGAAGGAACCGTGTTAATGCGGAATGCGACAGGAAATACAATGATTGTACTCCTGAGCAACCAAATGTTATGGGAGATGGAATGAAAAATCTTGTAGCCATGCTCACACAACTTTCTCAAGCTATGAATCATGCAGGACATCCAAACTAGAAAAGGAAGGAGCAACATTTTGTTGAATCCTTCATGAGGCAGCATCCACCCTCATTCAGCGGGTCTACTGATCCATTAGTGGCTGAAAAATGGATCAGTACCACTGAAAAGATATTTTCAGTTCTTCAATGTTCTGAACATGATAAAGTCATCGTAGCAGTTTATCGTTTGGAAGGTGAATTTGATCAATGGTGGAATCTTATCAAGAATACAAGGCTAAGAGATGAAATTTAGTCCATGGAATGAGACGAGTTCAAGAACATATTTTTCAATAAGTACTTCCCTCATATTCTTCGAACAAAGATGGAGAAGGAGTTTCTTGAACTAAACCAAAAGGATGATGAATCTGTTGGTACCTACGAAGCAAATTTTACAGGACTTTCGAGGTACGCTTCTGGGATTATTATCCAACCTGAGAGTAAGATCGATCGATTCTTTAGTGGCTTAAAACCAAGTCTTCAAAGGGCGTTAGCCATAAGGGACTTCAATAGCTATGAGGAAATCGTTTGATGTGATCTCAAAGTTGAGATGGAGATTGGAGTAACCCATCAGTCATATGCGTTTGATAAGAAGAGGAAAATGGAATTCAAAGGAAAATCTAAAGAGCACACTGAAAATAAGATGACTTTTCCCTTATGCTCAAAGTGTGGAAAGAAACATGGAGGGAGTTGTCTTAAAGGGATAAGTAAATGTTTCAAATGTGGAAAGGAAGGTCATCGGGAATTTGAATGCCGCAATGATGGGAAGACGATGTCTAGTGATGTGAACAAATAAAATGCTACACAGAGTGCACCTCCTACACTTCAATGTTAAAAGTGAAAGGAAATGTGTAATTATGCTAATCAATGAACTAATCCAAGGTTTTTTGATGATGATAGACATCAAAAAACTCTTAAGGCTAAAGACAAAGGAAATCACATGCAATTTCTATCAGCGATGTGGAGTATCATAAAGAATTGGTGAAAGGTACACTTACCATCCACTCTAAAGTAGAAAATGTTTTATTTGATTCTGGATCCACCCACTCTTTTATTTCTGAAGAAGTTTCTAAGGATATCGCTATATTACCTTAACAAATAGATGTTGAGTTAGCTGTGACAACCCCTAATGGCACAACAGTCACATCAAAAATTTATAATTCTTATCCGATTGAAGTTTGTGGGAAAGTTCTTCCTGCAAATCTTGTGATCCTTCCTATTCTGGAATTTGATGTGATTCTTGGCATGGATTGGCTTTCTTTATATAAATCTCATATCAATTTCCAAATAAGTGAAGTCACATTTCATATTCCAGATCAATCTATGATCATCTATCGATTCAAGGATGAACATAACCTTCCAGTGGAAATTTCTTCCATCTTATGGGTCTTGATTCCACTAAATGAAGGTTATTTATCTCAAATTGTGGGTGAGAAACTCACGATTAAGAATATTCCCATTGTATGGTAGTTTGATGATGTCTTTCTAGAGGAATTGTTGTGTCTTCCACCATTCATGAAGTTGAGTTTTCAATAGAACTCGTACCGGGTGCTTTTCCTATTTCAAAGACACCTTATAGAATGGCCCTAATTGAGTTGCAGGAATTGAAGAAGCAAATCCAAGAGAATCTTGATAAGGGATTCATATTCCCTAGTGATTTACCTTGGAGAGCACCTGTTCTATTTTTTAAGAAGAAAGATGGATCAATGAGACTCTGCATTGATTATCGAGAACTTAACAAGATCACTATTAAGAACAGATATCCTCTCCCGCGCATTGATGACTTATTTGACCAACTACGCGGAGCTCAATACTTTTCCAAGATTGATCTTTGTTCAGGGTATCATCAATTAAGGGTCAAAAGGGAGGATATACCAAAGACGGCCTTCCATACAAGGTATGGACACTATGAATTTATAGTGATGCCATTTGGTCTCACTAATGCTCCTTCTATCTTCATGGATCTGATGAATAGAGTCTTTAGAGACTATCTTGATCAGTTTTTGGTAGTCTTTATAGAATATATTCTTGTCTATTCAAATAGAAAGGAAGAACATGAAGATCACTTGATAATTGTATGGAAGACCTAGAGAAAGGAGAATCTTTATGCCAAATTTACCAAGTGTGAATTTTGGGTCCAAAAAGTTTCATTTTTGGGTCACATAATCTCAAAAGAGGGGATATTTGTGGATCCAGAAAAAATAGAAGTTATCAAAAGATGGTTGAGACCAACAATAGTAACTGAGATCCGAAGTTTTCTTGGTTTGGGTGGATATTATTGACATTTTGTGAAAGATTTTTCACGATTATCTAATCCACTCACCAGGTTGACTCGAAAAGGAGTTAAGTTCATGTGGATGGAGGAATGTGAAGAGAATTTCAAGGAGCACACTTCATTGCTATTAGAGAGGATTTCTCTCTGGATCAGCTCACCAGGATATATGTAAAGGAAGTGGTAAGATTGCATGGAGTACCACATTCCATTATATCTCATCGGGATCCAAGGTTTACCTCAAATTTTTGGCGAAGTCTTCAGCATACTCTGGATAGAGAGTTGAGTTTCATCACTGCTTATCATCCTCAGACAGATGGTCAGTCTTAGAGAACAATTCAAACTCTAGAAGATATGTTAACAGCTTTCTCTATGGATTTTAAATGTGCTTGGGATCAACACCTACCTTTGGTGGAATTTTCTTATAATAATAGCTTTCACTCCAGTATTCATATGGCTCCTTATGAAGCTCTCTATGGAAAGAAATACAAGACTCCAACATGCTGGGATGAAGTTAGGGAAAGAAAGCTATTAGGACCTGATCTTGTTGATGAGATGGCAAAAAAGGTCAGATCTATTCAACAACACATAAGAGCATCTCAAAGTCGACAAAAAAGTTATGCCAACAACCGATGAAAATACCCAGAGTTTGAAGTGGGTGATAAAGTGTTCTTACGAATATCTCCTTGGAAGAGTGTAATGAGATTTGGAAAGAAGGGAAAGTTGATCCCTAGGTATATTGGTTCTTTCGAAATACTGGATCGTGTTGGGAAGGTAGATTATCGATTGGCGCTTCCACTGAATCTCTCTCAAGTTCACAATGTGTTCCATGTATCTCTCCAGAGAAAGTACATACCTGATCCTTCACATGTACTCAACTCAGAAGTTGTACCGCTGGAGCAAGATATTTCTTATAAAGAACAGCCGATAGAGATTCTGGATCGTAGTGAAAAAGTCCTACGAAACAAGACCACTTTCTTGGTGAAAGTTTTATGGAGGAACCACCAATTAGAAAAAGCTACATGGGAGCTTGAGGATATGATGAGGGAGAGGTATCCTCATCTTTTTGTTACAAAGTGAGGAATTTCGAGTGCGAAATTCATTTTTAAGGAGGGGTAGAATGTAACACCCGAGATTTTTATGAGAGATATTTGTTTTTATGTTATATACATCATCAAAGGAATCTTTCACTACACACAACACTATCTTGGCTTGCTTTACACGCAATCGCGACCTTCCTCGATAGCTTGCGTTGTATGCAATACCGAGTTTCACTAAAAAATGATATGCTATTAAAATATTATTAAAACTAGCCTTCATGAATAGTAATACCCACTTTTTGAAATTTTATTTTTCAAAATGGACTTCATTTTTGGATTCAGAATATCAAAATTAGCCTAGGGTGAAATTTTGGTATTTTTCTGAAAAATTTCAATTTTTGATGAATAATGAAAACACTTGGTTACTATTTAAAAACCTACTTTTTATTTAAATAATTATTTATTTTATTTAAATTTATTTTATGTGAATATTGATACATAATACCTATATAAGTTCAATTTAATTCATCGCAGTCATTTTATAATAATTTTAGACATATAAAGAACTTATTAAACTTTTCATTGTCTTTTACCCACCTCCTAGGAGTGTTTGAAAATTTACATAAAACCTAATTTTACCGCTTCTGTGAATGGAATTTTGAAAATCCAAGAGACACAATTAATATCAATGAGTAAAATTTGGTTCAATAAGATAAAAATAATTTTGGTGAATAGTAACTTTTTACTTTTTTTTACCACGGTTAAAAGTAAATAGGGTAATTAAGGGTAAAAATGATATTATTATTACCCTAAAACATGTCATAATTCTATTATATAAGTATAATTCGACCAAATCAACCTTATTAATAAAATATGACCATTTAGGTCCACTTGGATTAGATTAGGACATTTAATAATATTTTACTTAAAGAAGAGTTAAAATAGTTAAAATCAAAGTTTAATAACTAAAACATTTTTAATATAAGGTTATAAATAAGATAAATTAGACTATAAATATTCATTATAAAGATAAAAATATTTAATACATAATGGTATTTTATTTATAATTTTTATACTTCAAATAATTTAATTTATTTATGACACAACGATGATGCAGTAATTACCTTATTAAGGAAATATTAACATAATTGATGTTATAAATACCCAAATAAATGTAATTTGAGACTTTTTATGAATTCCAATAATTTTCTAGGTTAACATGACATGTTGGTATTGATTTAATTAACTTTTTTCGAACTAATCATGCTGTTATGATTTTCACAAAAATTAATTACCAAATAGTGTCAAAATTGACATAAAATAGTTTCTAAAAAAAGATATTATATTATTAATTGTTATTTTATTCCTAAAGATTTAATGTTCGGCCAAATTACTTATATAAGGTTTTATATATGAATAATAAACAACTTGGGGTTATTTTGGCTTATTATAGTAAGTTTATTAACCATATAGTGTAAGAAAACAAGAAGACACCGTAAAAGTTAAATTATTTAACTTTGAGTTAAATCTAAATGATAAGGTTTAAATAGTGACATAAACTTGTCTAAAAAATATTGGATGAGAGTATTGCAACCCATACCCAACTTAGCTTCTAAATAAATCAATTTGGAGCTATGAAAAACCGAATATGACTTTATAATAAAATAATATTTTAAGTTTTTCCTAAGGTGACCCTCCCCTCCCTTATAAAAGGGCACCTCCTCCCTCTCCTCCTCACACCACTTTGAGCCTTCAAGATCGGCCAAAACCTGCCAATTTATCTTCTCCACTTCCCTATAAACATCCTAGAGGTACTTGTATTCTTTAAAGACCATATTTAGTGTCCTAAGATAAGGTTAAGAAGAGGCACTTCAAAGAAGAGGTAATGTCCGTTAGCGATTCTTTCAACTTTATTTCTTATTCTACTTCTTCTTCTTTAGTTGTTTCATTATGAAGTAATAACATAAGTATCACTCATATAATTTTATGTTATTATAAATATGAAACAACCCTATTTCACCTTCTATCCATCCTACGGAAAACGAAATCACCGCGCGTGCGTACGTACGAAATACCGTCTCCACGCCGTGCTGTAATCTGTTTTCCACCACCACCATACTTGGATGCGTATAATGGTGTAAAGAATAACTATATACGATTATTTTAAAGTGATATTAATTCTTAAATAGTATACATACACTTCAATACAATTCCACGATCATGGGAATGATATCATCGCTCGTGCGTACGCACGCCCTACCATCTCCACGATATGATGCGACTCGTTTTACATGATCTTCAATGATTAATGATTATATAAATGAATTGAATGAATAAATATGATATATATTACACTAATACCATTATTTAAATGAGGTATATATAACCTAAAATAAGAATAATAATTTATTCGACAAAACACGCATAAGAACAAAAAGCAATAAACACCCGAATAACAAGTAACAATGAAATATTACTAATAATAAGCTACGAATATGACCATATATGATATCATAATAATGAGTACGATTCTAGAATAATTAAATAACCTTACTTAAATCATTATACAGGAGTTTCGGACACGTACAAAGCAAATCGAACCTAAGGTAAGGGAAAATCTCACAATCTCATTTTTATTCGAGATTATTTATACTTCAGAATTTACTGGGGAATATTTATCATCCACATCCATGTTTCCTCAATATGTAAATCCAATTTTACTCATTGGTGAGTTTTTATTAAAAGATATGAAAGGAATCTTTTGTCGTTTTTTGTACGAGGTACGTTTTGACTTTTCCGGCCAAAGTACGAGAAGAATGTTTTTTTAACTTATACGGCCTGAATGGAATTTTAGAACATTATTTCCATGAATCTTTCTTTAAAAGTTTTCAAGTTTATTTTTAATAAAATTATTTTATTTTAAAATTTTATGACATTTTAAGAAAAGAAAACAAAATTTGAAATAGAAAGGATATTTTCATCAAGAATGGAGTTCAAGCATTTTTTCAAAATTATTTTCCATATAAGATAATATAGGGTTCTGTTTATATCACTATTTTTAAATTGATTTTATTATGTTATGATGGAATTATTTTTATGATGTCCTTTTATCTTATGATGGCATGATGTTTAAGAATCCAATTTTTATTACATGGGTTATGCAATGATGTATGATTTATGATCTTGTGAAACACATAATAATGGTATAATTATGAGATGGGTGGGACCTATATCTCCATCCAATTAATTGGGTAAATATTTATATCTCATGAGATTGAAATGGCTGGAATGGAAGGTTAAACCGGTTCAGTGAAACAGGACTAAAACGAGGAGTAAACTCGGTTCAGAAATGGACTTTGTCTGCTGAGATAGTCTTGGCAATAAGTCTTGACTACTAAGAAATGATTCTCTATGATTATGTGTGTATGGCACAAAGTTTCATGTTTTAAGTTATTATTATTGGGATTACATTTCACTACTATGATTTATCCCATGTTATGAAATTATGATCTCTTTTGCAGGTTAAGATTTCCAAAATGTTATATTATTATGAATATGATGTGATTGATATTTCTTTTGTTTACCCTTACTGAGCATTTGACCTCACCCTTTTGTATGTTTTTTTTTCCAGGTCAAGAAGAAGGATATTAAGTAAGATATTCCAAAAGGGACTCTAGATATGATAAAATAAAAGGGAGACAGTTTAGATGATTTATGAACCAGTTGTTTATGTTTCCCAGTTTCTAAAGACATTATACCTATACGGTCCTTTCATGGTTTTGTTATATGTTGTAATAAGTGTGCATCAATTCTGAAGTAATAAAAATGTATGTAAATTATGGGTCATTATAAAAAATGAGATATCAAATTTAACTATGTTTTAGTGAATTCCATGGTTATTATAAAAACCCCAACATTCATGGCCCTAGTTCAACCATGATGTGGTTTTTACGGGATGTAAATTTTCAAAAGATAGGTGTAGAAATTGGGTAGGGAAATGGGGGTACTATTTTAGACATGATTATGGGTTTAAGGAAATTATAAAAATGAGTAATGAACTTTATGAATTGTCCATCAAACTTGTTTTAATGATTCTCATGCCACCAATTAAATTTAGGTACCATTAAGAAACAATAATATATTTCCTCCTGATGGTTTTGGTATAATTATAAAAATAATTATAAAAAAGACTGTAGATAGGTTTCTTATCCATTTTAATCCTTATAGTGAATCTGAAAAATCACCGTGGCCTGGATCTACAAAAAATATATTATATTTTTATATTCTAATAAAAAATTAACCTTTTATTTTTCCAATATTATTTTCTTCTTTTGATAATTTCCTTCACAATTTTGTCCTATAATTGAAGGTTTTTTAGTATGATTATCCTTTGGAATCTTCAATTAAATTTCCCTAAAATAATAAAATGATTATTTTAAAATTCCAAAAACAAAAAATATTTATCATATTTTTAGAAAACATATATGGTTTTCCTCACGTTCATTTTTTTATTTACAATATAGATCTTGATATAACTTTCATTATTTAGTTTAATTTAAGAGAGATAAAACAACATTATTAGAAGTTGTCTATATATAACTTTAATCATTTTTCTCCATCCCTAAACAAGGGCTCATGCACCCTTTAAAATTTTATTCTCCATGAGGGTAGGTATTAAGATACATGAATGTTCTTAACTACGATGACTTTAATTTACCTATACATAATTACTAATGACATTTATACAAAATTATCTTATTTATAAAGAATAATTTTGTTTGGTTGATTCCTATATTAGGCCACTTCTTGGTATTTTTCATGTAATTTCTTGGGTTTCATATGTATCACTTATTATATCTTCCAGACCATTTTTTGTAAAAAAAATCCTAACTTATTTGCTTGATTTTGATCAAAATTAACCATTTTAATAGCCCAATATTACTTGATCTCAAGTTCCACTTAAGAGTTACACGGTTTCTCATAAATTATATGAAATGGGGTTATACTAATAGGTGGTTCAACAGTTAACCAATTTAACAATAATGTATCAGAAATATTTTCAATCCAATCGTTTGGGATTAAGCTCATTATGTTCCTTGATTTTTTTCTATATCTTAGTTTCATAATTTTAATATCCCACTAAATTTTGGTTAGTAAATGTTTATTGGGCTGTAAAGTACACCATATTTTTCTTTTAATCACCTAAATAAGTGACTATTGATGTGAGTTACAAAATCACTAATGTGTAACTAAGCGATTTCTAACCAAGAAAGGATACTTCTTTTAAAAAACATTAATCAGAACAAGCACCATATATTTTCTAATTTTTTATCTTCATCCCCTATAGAAACATAATCCAAAAATAGAATAATGTATATGTTACAAAAAGAATTTATAAAGAGGCCAAAAAATTAATTCATAACACTTCAAATACAATGGCTTCTAGTGTTTTTTTTCACCGATTTCACTTCACTTTCCAATATTCATAGTTTGTTGGCATTGATCAAATACTTTCATAAACTACCTTGAATTTTTTATATAAAGTTAATAATGAATTAACTTTTTCTATTTATCTACTATTCTCTTAGGCTTATAGCTTCTTTCAGTGGGTTTTGAATGAAATTGTATTAAATACAATTTACCTTGGATTTAGGAACTCATTTAAAAATGATTATATAAACACATTTCATGAATAAAAAAGGGTTATACAAAATATATGGTGTCATTTTATGAAAAAAATATCTTTCATAGAAGATATATTAAGATTAGGGAAATAATTTTATATTCTAATTAGATTATAATTTTTTAAAAGTATGGAAGAGATTGAAAATGTGCATAAATAATTTTTTGATCCTGAAACTCATAATAATTTTGAATCTCATCCTTTTACTCCTCATTAATCAATGTTAATATTGAAAAATGTTTTGAATATATACTATTTGATACCTTGTGAACATTAGTAATGATTTCAAACACTTGAAGAAAAAGGAATCCATCAAATTTTTCATGGATTCACATATTTATTTTTTTATTAAATACCTTCATTCATATAGATATATATATATATATATATGACTACCTTTGAGAGTTATAGATAATATCTAAACTTATCAAAAGAAAATAACACTACTAAGAGTACTTTTTATATGGTATTGAAATTAATTTAATATTCATTTAAATTATGGATTTCAATGTATATTGGTTGAAATATAATATTTTTTGACATTCCAAATGCTACTTCAACATTGAAATCACTAGAATTGCACTGGAGTTCAAAAGTTTTATACTGATTTAGCAATATCATGAATACAGTAGCAACCTTTTTTGTTATTAAAATTTTACTGGTTTTCATGTATGAAACATTAAATATGAATCGATATTTATATGATAGTATATGAGAGAGTGGTTAGGAAATATTAGATTAGTAATTTATAATGAGACAATGAAAACTCACTTTTACATGGACATTTCAAATTCTTCTCACAATGGTTAGATGAATAATATATTTAATCACTTTAATTTTTCTGTGGGAAAGATTTATTACATGATTATAAATTTTATGTCAAATGGAAATTCCCTCGTGAAGAAGTAAATTTATCCTATCCAAATTAGGATATAATCAAATAATCTCACATAATTTATGTATCAAACTAACTTTATCAAGGTTATAAATGTTTTTATTGAAATACCCATTCCAAAAGGCATGTGGTGATAAGAAAAGGTTCCATAAATACTTATAAATATTATTATAGCATGGTTCCTCAGATCCAAGGTATTTTTTTGCAATTAGAATAAAAAATTTTAAAGTAATATAAATCATGTTAAGATAACATATAAAGATTTTTATCCATGTCTGGGAGTGGAAAGTGTTCCTTCCTAGTAGTTACATTTATGTTCTAGTATTATAATAATGATCTCATTCTTGTTACTATACTTATTATGTAGAATTCAATGTATTCTTTTTAAACCCCACTATTCCAACCTTACATGGAATAAATTTAAGTGGGAGGATCCATTAACTCTTTTCTGTTATGAATATAATTACTTAATTGGGAAATTTTAAAAAATATTTTTTCAAAACCACTATCATTATGGGTACATATCACTTTTCTGGTTGATGACTTGGTTTAATTCCTTCTTCTTACACAACATTATGTGTAGAAGAAGTATATTTTTTACATTAATTTATAAAATTACCAAATATATTCATTATTTACTCTTCATTTTAACCTCTTATTAGTTTTACCTCTACTCTTTTAATAATTTGTGACATGAAACTATCACACTGATCTTCCACTTGAGAGGACAAAGAGACTGGGTATGACCCCCTTCCTGATACAAATGGGAATGGGGTTAGAGACTAGTATTGGGGGTATAAAATATACACATAGAAATAGTTATCATTTATAAAAAACATTATCCTCTAGCAAGTGAAAAATGTAATGTATAAAAAAATTAATTCCAATTCCATACATCATAATAATTCAATAGAGAATGGCTATAAGGAAATAATAAAACAACCTTAATATACATCCCAAAAGATAAATGGGAAACCTCGTCTATGATACAATGAGATAAATAGAATAAACATAGATAAGAATCCTAATTTATACATAAATATCCCCAAAATAAGCCTCCCTAAAAATTATACAATATATACAACTCATATTATGTGTAATATGTAAATGAAGGGACTATTCATACCAACTCCCACCAGCTACCTCACCATAGATCCCAAAATCAATTGTAGTATCTCTAATAGCCCAAATTTTGTCACATGGGTGGAGAATCATGAAATAGAATAGAAATAAATATATTAACACTCATTTACCACTGGATATTGAACATTCCCTATATCAAATCTCCAGTTATAGTGTGATATAAGATAATGAGTATGCATCATTTCTCAAATAATATAATCAAATATTTTTTGACATAATTACCAATTCAATATCCACATAATTCATAATAACGTTTTCTCATAATCATGAAAAATTATAGTAATCTATACTCATAATTTACATCATTCACAGTTACTAATAGTAACTATAGGTATCTATGAATAATTTTTACTACTGACACCATTCATAATCATTCAGAACACAATTTAAGATTTCTGGTTATTTATCACTAACAAAAATTGATAATTTATTAGAATCAATTTTATTAATTACCAATTAATTGAAACTTTTACTTACCCATAAATAACATTGGTGATTATGTTATAACACTATAAATAATTAACTAGAAGAACCAATGATAATTATATTTAATTTTAATCCATCACACTACCCCAGATGTGACCATACATCCATATCATCATCCCTCTCCATAACCACACCATTATAATCCCATATACAAACACCATAATTAATTTTGGATTCTATATATTTAACAAAAATTATAGAACCAATAGTAAATATAAACCACACACACACACATATAGATTCTTGGAATAAAACTTTTACTCTTCATTATACTATTTATTAATGGGAACCCCTTGGTTTACACTCTTTATAAAAATAATAATTTATCCACTAGATTAAATAGAACCAACAACAAGGTCACTCCATGCTTCAAGACAAGTATCCATGTTTCACCACTCCCTAGAACTAGTATTTATGTCATATTAATCTTAGAAATCAGAATCTAGGTCATATAACATTCTAGAAACATATTATCTAATTAATTATATACCACTATTAGAGACAAATAAGGGAGGAAAATAACAATATTAATGACCATCCCGTCTTACTAGAAGTCAACCTTTAGAAAGTTTTCTTATTAACAATCTTTACTAAGTCCACTAAAACATTCCCATTTTCAACAACATATCTTAATACCATTTGATCCAACCCTATGGACTATATAGAATCTTTTATCTCTATAATGTTTTAATAATACCCACCAATAATACATAAATTCATGAGAAATTAATATTTTCTCAATATATTAATGGTAACGTAACTATTTAAAATAATTAAAATATTTTTATTTTTGAAAAATGTAAATATTAGTTTATACATATTATTTATCCTATTCCATTATTAAAAAAATATCATCATGATATATATGTAGAGAGTAAAAATATTAACCATCAAAAATGATATATGGAAACAAGTAAATGTTCATAATTCATTATATATTTTTTTTTCAATCCATTTTGTATTCAATGTTATTACCAGTTTCTCACCACACCACATAGAATAAAAAGAAGATAAAAAATCAAAGAAAAATATTTCTAAAGGGATAATATGGGATGAATGTATAAAATAAAAAATCAATGGAAAATATCTCCATTTATAAGGATATGTTTCCTCCTCTTCTATTAATCACCCTGAACCCTAAATTAATGAACCTCTATAACACACACAAATAAATAATTCACATTATTTATCTAATTTTTAGTTCAACTTGCCAAAAATTATTCTTCATGTCACCTCACAACATCCATATACCAAGATTCATTGTGTTACAAATAATTTATATTTCCTCTATAAATATCCATATTTTCTTAAATATTCAATAATTGAGAATATATTCTTATTGGTCAAATTATACCATTAAATGAATAAATAAATAAAATAAAATAAATCTCTAATAATTTAAATTTTTTTGGCACAATTTTTTTTATAAACTATTAGAAATACAGGGCTCAATGTTACACACCCTTATAAAAAATTTCATCTTCAAAATGCTTCAACCATAACCCTGAAAGAGAAAACTAAAACTAAAATTTTATTACTCCTAAAACTTTCATCATAATAAAAAGTTTACAAATAAAAATACAATGAGATCAACTAAAAATTATTTTGGACAATAAGTCCAAATAATGCATTCAGACTCTTAGTTAATTTCCTTCATTCCGCCATTAATCTAAAAAACATTCACTTAGAATTACATGCCCATAAAAACTGTCTATATTCTATACTTGATATACTATTGATTTCCCATGAATGTTGTATCTTCTTCCAAATCAATATCTCTCCAAGTAGTAAATGTAGTTAGATAATGAACATTCTTACCAAGATAAGAATCATGGATCATGTTATGAATCTTAGTTAACATATAAGTAAACAAAACATGATAAGAATATTTTCTAATACATTCTAGAACAAGAAATATTCAATAAACCTTGGTTAATTTATTTCGGCTTCCAAATATTTATAACCCATGACAATAATAAAGCCTCATAAACACATGACTACCAACAACTAACTCTAATTTTATTCTACTAATATCTTCATATTACATCTATCTACTATGATATATCCTCATACAATTCCTAATTATCAAAACTATTACTGTTATAATCAATATGAATTCTAGTCAAATGATAACTAGCTAAAAAATTTTGATACTAAATCATGGAGACTAATAATATTAACTATAGTGTTCCTCCTATATTTATATACCTATTGATGAATAAAAAAAATATTTTATTAGAAATATATTAGAAGAAAATAATCACCCCATGTTCCACCAATGTATATAGAATAAGGTCACAACTTTTACATCACTCTATTTTTTTCTCTTAAACTATCTTCCCTAGGATGAATGTTGTTTTAAGATAAAAATAGTTTACAAAGGAATTATATAATCCTATATAAATCCTAGAGTTAAGTCAAGAATTACTATTAAATATGATCATTTGAGGAACCCCATGGAATCTCACCACTTCCACTACAAACATATTTACTAAACATTATTCAAAAAACTACTCTTTTATTGGAAATAAATGAGTAGAATTTATCAAGAAATACATAAAAACATAAACAAAATCATAAACAAAATCATATCCTCTAGTTACACAAGGTAAATTATTCATAGTTTCAATTGAAATATACTCCCATTACCACTATGGAATTCTCAATTATTGTAAAAAAATAGTTTTTACCTTATGATCAGCCTCAAAATTTTAAAATTGATTACATATTGTAACAATATTGGACACTGATATCTATATTTCAATCCAACAAAGATTTCTCATCAAGTATTAATTCATTTTAGTGATACCAATATTCAATATAAAATATAAACCATATAGATCATGCCAAAATTAATCATGAATTCCATAGGTAATAAATAAGAAATCTAAAAACATGACCTAGTGCTCCAAACATTCATAACACCCATCTAGATAAATATCATGAATAATAAAATCCCTACACAAACTCAAATTTTAGGATCTCTAAGATGAGGTTCTATCACTCACTGTGTTAAAAAATATTTTATCTTTATTTGATAATGAAAAGACTTAAAATAAATATCTTCTTATCCATGATACATTACTAGCAATTCATCTATCATATTCCATTTATATCTTCAACCTCAAAAAAACACAATAAGATCTCCTACTCAAAGAATCTATCACTAAATTAACTTTCCATAGAATATAAATTATCTTTAAGTCATAATATTATTGAAACTCTACACATCTACTCAACCAATTTTTTTAATATTTCTTAGAAATAATGCATTTCAAAATTTTATCATCTTAAAAACCATATAATTATCTTCAATTAGTTATTTTCTTTAAAAAATAGGCATGAAAAGCACTACTATAATCTATAAATCTTGGGTAAAATAACTATACTCGTAAGAAAATATTTCTCTGAACCTATAGAAAATTACATCCCATTCCCACATTAAATAACTTCCCAATGGTAGATAAGTAGCCTACCAACATAGGTTATAAATAATATATTTATTAATAAATCAAATAATTATGGGACTCATAAGCTTCTCTATTAAACCATTGAAATATAATTAAAATTCACCAGAACAAATATAGAATTTCATTTATTAGAAAATTACATCCCATTCCCAGATGTACCATATAATCCATATATATAGTTTTTTAAATAATAATTTAATCAATTAATAACAGAATAACTTGTTCTAAATAGTTTTTAATTATACAATTTGTGAATCCTATAAATATAGAAGGAACATTTGTAACTCAAAATAAAATCTAAAAAAATCCAAAATGTCCATATCTACTTTGAATGTCTATTTTGGAAATGAGTATGAGTGACACTTGAATCTGAACTAGTTTCCCTGGAAAAGTTTTCCATTGAGGATGCGCCCGTAAAGGGCTCCCGTTCTAGGGTTCTCCTCTCGCCGCCACCGCCCCTTCGCTGCAGATAGTGCGGCGTTCCCCTCGAGCTCGGTGAGTCGGTCAGGATCTATCTGGTATCATGCGGTTTCGTTGTCTTCCCTTGCTGTGGAGTTTCTCTTTGGGCTTCGGTAGTTGCTGGTTCAGACCTGCGGGTGTAAGACTGGTCCCCGTCGACGGCATACTCTACAGAGTCCTCCTGGGTTCATTCTCGGTAGCTCGCTGGTGTCCTTCGGTGAGCTTCTCAGCGTCTAATGGTCGCACTCTTGTGACAACGATGCGTGGGGTCCCGACTTTTCTCAGGTGAGTGTGGTGGGGTTTCGTTGTGTCTGAAGCGGCCGATTTGGTGGTGGCGGTGGGTGCTTTAGAAACAGGGCGTTGCTTGCGTGGTTGGATGGTGTTGCTGAGTTCGGATTGGTTTCGTTCATGGTTTTTTCTGCGATGTTGGTGATTCGCTGTTATGTTCTTATTTTCTGGTTTCTCTGGTTTGTGATGTGCACCTGTTGCATTTGATTTTTTGGATTTGTGAATGTTTGTTGAGCGGACGAGCTTGTGTTTGCTCATGGATTTTGGTTTGGACCGGTGATGATGCGGTGTCGGGTTTCCTTCGATGGTGATGGTGATGAAGGACGTCAATATTGCTCGCCAGCGTTTTGCAGGTTGATGATGGCAACGATGGTCGCCAGTGTTGCTCTCCGGTTATCTGTTTGGTGGCTGGCTGGATTGTCTCACTGGCGGTGACACGTGATGATGGGTCTGTTTCTTGAGGTGGGGCACGTGGCTGGGGATGCGTGTTGTTGGCTCCGCTGATCAAGGTGGGGCTTGTGTTTTTCGAAGCACGATGATGGGCACGCGGCACGAGGTGGAACGCGTGGTGTTCGGTGGATCTGCTTGGTTTGATATTTGAAATTTAAAATTTGAAGTTTGAAATTTGAAATTTGAACTTTGTTGAATGTTGTATGCGGTGGGAAGTGCTTGTACGGTTTCTGGTTTTCCTTAAACCGGTTTGGGGTACCGGTTCCCCTAAACCGGCTTATGAAAAGGAAAAAAATGATTTGCAGCAAAAACATTGAATGTCTATTTTTAAAATGTAATCATCTTTTAATTTCATCTAATGGTATCTTAATCATAATATAATCATAGAGAACCAACTCACACTCTCCTACTGATCAAAAAATATCATCATTCCAAGGTAATATACTGATGTTATTTACCATCACCATATTCAATCATTGATAACCTTTTTATAAAATCAATATAAAATATACCTTCTTAGAAAATATGATAGATATTACTTAAGGGGATAAACTAGTGTATATAAATATTTTTTATAATATTTAATAGTCAAAATATTAATTTCAACAACTCTTTTGGTTACATTCATTAAGTCTCCTTTGTAATAGGTGAAACACCTTGGTATTACTTTATCCCAAACTCAATGTGAGGACATAGAGGTAAACTCATCACTTAATCGAGTAAAACATCTTAAAATTGAAACAATACCTTTGAAATATCTTCCTCTATCACCTTAGGTACATAAATTATCATTTTCACCATCTAAATGGAAATGTACATCATCTCAATACAAAAATTCCCCAAAACAACCACTTTTTCTATTAGATTCTATAAAATAAACTTTATTTATAGATAAAAGACACATTCATAAAAATAAATTAACACTAGGTTATGAAATGGATAACCAATCCATGTAAAAATGGCATTATATGGCTTCATTTATGAAAAAACTATACCCAAAGAAAATCTATTATTCCTGAAAACTAGTGCACACTAGTAAAAACCCATTAAAAATATCCATCAATCCACAACTTGAGTAGTATATTCTTGGGACCTATGAAGCCTTTATATAATAAAATATAACCCTTAGAAATGTATAGGGGTAATAATAGAATACAAATATCTTTTATTAGACAAAATATATTTAAGTGTAGTATTTTTGTATCAAGATTACATTCTAAAAAAACTCACTAGAAGATATATCCACCAAAACATACCAAATGAGGTAACAAAGTACCTGTAATGTTTCCATGATTTAGTTTCCAAAACATGGAATAAAACAACACAGTATTGACTACACCATAACACACTACATATTTGTTTCTCACAAAAAAAACTATCAAAACACAATGATTCGGAGGGGAAGTGAAAAGTAACAACATAAGTTTACATGGATCATACTTGTATTAGAATCTGTGGGAGAACATTGAAACACTTTAATTCAAGAAAATATAAGATAATTTAAAGTTCATAGTACATAGATAACACAGTCTCCACATTAATATATATAGTAGGACCTAGATTATGTGATTGATAGTTTCCACCTCACTATCATTGTGGGATGAAGTACACCTAAGATGACCACGATCGATAGACCCTCTATTTTTTCAATGAACTCCTTAAATCTTACACCATATAAATAGTTATTTTTGCCTATAATTTGACAATATGAATCTTACACTTCTGTCCTCTACTGATTTCACACACTACCTTTAAGTTATATGAATAATTATAATTCTAAATCAAAACCTTACCACTATACCATCTGAATGCACTATTTGATCACATTGTCCAATTGATCTCTTTAGTCCAACCAGCCCACACACCTTCGAGTTGTCCAATTTTTGGTATTTCTCAACCCTAGTTACTATCGTTCCACTATTTCCATTCATCGATCATTCATTTTCCTAAGGAATTTTCTCTATTTATTGGTTCTAATAAATCATCCCGAAACCGATTTTCAGCAATTTCGGCCTCAAATATCCCACTTGAGAATCTTTTTCCCTAGATTAATATGTATTTTCTCCATGATTTTCCATAGACTAATTTACACTATTTAGTCTTCCATTGTATCTATATTGTCTCCCACATTATTCCCATGGTCATCCCAACTCAACTAAGGTGAAACATAACCTCATTAATTCCCAAAATACAACCTATATCAAAATATCATCTTTGTTTTGAGTCCCTTATATCTTATAAATATACAACATTCCATCCTCAAAAAACTTCTAGATGAAGTGATAATTTAATTTAATTTTATTTTTAATTGAATGAAATTTAATATTTTTGGCTAAGTGAATTACACTTTGTGAGTAACAAAAGTGTATCCCATCAACATTATGATATTTGGATATTCCATTATCATGTTCAACCCAATTAACTCCTTCCAAAATTCCATCATTGTGATCTAATCCACCATAAGTTTTCAAATTTCAACCACTGGTAAATGATTTAACAACTACTTGACTTTTGTTCTGCTAAAAGTGAACATGTATATGGAGGTTCTCTGTTGGGTGTCACTATCTCCACTAAAGTTAGGGTCATCAATGTCTTGTAATTAATATTATTTTCTATGGAAAATTATCATTATTAATTAAACCTTTATTTATTAGAAATTCACTAAAAAACCTCTCAATGTACTCTTTTGGGATTTGAAATGAATCCTCTGATAACCACCACTAGCTTTGAAATGTTCAGACGAGTAAAAACCATCACATATATCAATATTCCAATAGATGATTGATATGGAATAATTCCCATATACATGACATCAGCTTCCATTTTTAGTGTTTCACTTTTACTTATAATTAAATTTGTGACTAGAGGTTTGGTTACTTGTTTTTCCTCTCCCATGGAAAAGAAATCCACTGTATTTTGGTCATAATCTTATCGGATCATGTAAAAGTATTATAACTTAAGTATGTTACTATACTCATCCTAAAAATACTTTTTATCCATATATGATACTTCATTTTTATGCTTCTAAAAAATTATACCTTCATTTCATTAATCCTTTCATTTATCAGACATGAAATCAACATATCAACAACATAGAGAAGTATTATGATGAAACTCTCATCATTGAAGTTCTTTTGATAAAAAATAATCAATATTTTCATGGAAAAAATTCTAATCCTTAAAGTCAATAAAATTATGATTGTGATTCCTTTATACCTGATATGAACTGTAAAGGGTTCGGTTGATCTTCTAAAAAATATCCTTATTCCAACTCTCTTAGAAACCTACCAGCTAATCCATGTATATTTCTTCATCTAATTACCCATGAAGGTATATTTTCTTCCTTCCCAACTATTAGAGAGGAATTATATCCATTGAAACCATTCTAAATACCTTCCAAATAGTCCTATGTTAAACTAATAATGAAAATACCAATGAAAAATCCACACTATCTATTTATTATAACCCCTTTAATACAAACCATAAATTATAACACCATATACTAGATATTTTATCCATCAACTCATACACACATTTCTTAAGGTACTTTGTTCCAAGAAGGTATATTTATTATCTTTAATGTTCCATAAACACGAAGGTAATCAATTTAATTCCACATAAATAAATACCAATAATTTGTGTGTTTCAAAAATTATTAAATCTTACCAAATTTTAGGTTCTTCATCATTAAATGGAAGTGGGAAATGTAGATCACTCTCATACCTATAGTCTCAGTGTATCACTATAGTATATATTCATTGTTTTCCTAAAATTTGTATTGTTTCTTGTACTATAATATCAGGATATTTTTCCCCCATACCCTTTTCTTGATTTTAAAGAGTCCTTTGTTTTTATGGCACTTCAGGACTTCGTTATACTATTAGGGTTTTACTACCTTCTAGAATATCCTCCAAATAGTATAATGACTCCATTAAAAATTTTATCCTGAATGCTTGGAACATCTATAATGTTAAAATATCACTTGAGTTGAATATTATCATTTAATTATATTTTTATCTAATCATAATTCAATTCTAAGATCTAATTCTTCAACAAAATTTCCTCATTAAATATAAAATTCTAACTTTTATCCACCTTTTAATTATTATTTTATGAGAGTTAAAAAACCAAACTATTCATCTCAGTATCCCAAAAATTAATATTATTGTGACATAGCATCAATATTTTACCTCTCCTTAGAATATATGTTAATATATGCACGTGAACTAAATACTTTGATATCTATGAATTATACCTTTGTTCTAGAAAAATAAGCTTATGGTAGATCCTTCCCTAATAGAGAGAGGGAATTTGTTTGATTATTTATGCTGGTAAATTCATCACTTCCACCAAAAACACCTTAGAGAATCCCACTTGAATAATTATTAATATTTATACTAATGTATTATTTATCCTCTCTATGAATCCATTATATTCCAAAGTATTCATTAAGGTAATCTCAAACTGCATTACCTCTTCCTAGAATAACCTTTGAAATTCACGGATTCCATACTCCAGATCATTATCCAACCTCAATAACTAAATCTTACATAATGAACACTCACACCATAGCTATCTATTAGATAAATATCATTAATAAATTATAATTTTTATTGATAAAGAAAAACCACACATTCCATGTTGTATCATTGATGAAATTTACAAAGTAGAGCCATCCCCTTTGATAACCAATCAGAGATAGTCCCCACATATCCTTATACACAAAATCTATATTCCGGTTCACTAGTTCCTTATATTTTTTTGGAAGGACACTATAAACTACTTTACATAGAATAAATTTCTCATAGGTTCCATACTACTTTATTATGGCCTTCATGTTCTCTTAAAAATCCAATACTTTTATCCCTTTCTCACTAAGGTGACCTAGATAGTCATGCCATCACCTCACAAACATAACTTATTCCTCATGCATCACACCTTCAAATTATATTTTTAGTTATAGTGTAAGAACAAAAACCTTCTTTTCAGGTACGTTTCATTTTCTGGTCAATTTTGGAGAAAAGGGGAATTTCTAGAAATTTTTCAAGTACACGTCGTGTACTTTATAAGTACACATCGTGTACTTATTTTCCACAGCAAGTCATGTCCTAGTCGTGTGGTAGTTAGACACACAGTTGTGGGGGAGTGACTTGGAGGCCACCTAATGCGGATTACAAAAATATAAATTACACGTTGTGTGCTCCAAAAGTACATGCAGTGTATTTTGTTTTTTTTCATTAAACGCACCGGGGTCGCATCTGAAGGACAGAACTCACTTCTTCTAGGTCGTCTTTGTCCGAGATAACTCATATGGATACGACTTCTCTTCGAGCCACCGAGCCTCCATCCATCCTCCGATTTGAACACCGTTGATTGTGTTGGAATCACATCGGTTAGTTCTCTCTTTTGCTTGAGCCTTGGTTTCCAATTCCTCTTCTTTTCCAAGTTATTGTGGGTTGAACGTTTTGGATGTTTTATTTGATCTACAAAGTTCCAATGAGATTCAAACTTCAAGGTTCAATTATGTTGATCTCCTAACCCATAGGTAGGTGGTTAGTGCCTTTCCTTTTGAATTTTTTGAGTATTATGTGCAAATTCCACCAGTACCCTTGAACATGGTATTGTGTGTTTATCGTTTTACCATTGTTGTTTTCCTTCCATTATTGTAGGCATGTGTAAAGGTAATTTGGATATGAATTGGGTTGATATTTGTGCTTTGGATGTGTTTTTCCCATGAATTGTTCTGTTTATGACTGTTTGGTCCTGTTTAGCCTTTGGCTGCCTTGCCTGTTTTCCATGCCTGTTGCTGTAGGATGAAGAGTTGTAATCTGACATGCTTGATATGGTGTAGGATATTTACCCAAGTAGTTTTGTAGGTTTACTTTCTATATATTACACTACTATACTCATTGACTTACACATGGCCGTGAGAACCTGGTGTAGTAGACTATAGGGGGAATTGACCGAGCGAGCTTCCTTAGAGAGTCTTTGAGCACCTTTTGCTATAAGAGGGATTGACCGAGTGAGCATATTCAGAGAGCCTAAAACCAATTAGGTCCATAAGGGGAATTGACTGAGTGAGCTTCCTTAAAGATTCATTGATTACTTTATACTATAAGGGGATTGACTGTGTGAGCTTCCTCAGAGAGTCTTTGTTTGAATTGAAGGACCTGGGCTATAAGGGGAATTGATCAAGTGAGCTTCCTCGAAGAGTCCCAGACCTCAGGGCTACAAGGGGAATTGACAAGTGAGCTTCCTCAAGGAGTCCCTGACTACCTTATACTATGCGGGGAATGGACCGTGTGAGCTTTATAAGAGAGTATTTCTTTACCTTAGACTATAAGGTGATTGACTGTGAGCGCTTCCTCAGGGAGTCTTATTATATTCATATATAGAACCAGAGGGGTTAGACCGAGTTTTCTGCCTAGAGGGTTGCTTGGACTTCTTAGGTAGGACCATAGGGGATGGATGTGAGTACTTTCTATATGGTTTTCTGTTTGTGGTTTAGTAGTTTACTCATTGTTGCTTGATATGAAACTGTGTATTTTTTACTTCTTAGTACTTTCCTGTCAACTAATTTATGTACTTTAACCTTCCATATACTCACTGACTACTAGGCACAAGTCTTCGGGTGGTTTCCTACTGGTATTTAGTCTCACACCCTGTTTGGGTAATGCTTTTAGGCCCAAACAGATTATATTTTTGTAGGTATAGATAAGGGAAAGCACCCTTCTACATTAGGTACTTGACTTACTGTGGAGCTAGAGAGCATGGGACTAAGCTATGTCTTGCGATGCTGAGGAGCTGTTTATATTTCTTTTGTATTTTGGTTTATAAATATTTGTATTTCCATCATTGTGACTTGTTTGACTTCTTTCCTAGACATATGTATCATGCATCATTTCATATATATATATATATGTGTGCTCCAGTTGTTTATTATTACAGTCTTCCACTGTTTAATGTTGTTGGATATTTACTACTTCTGCTATTGTATGTATTGTTTACTTACATTGTCTACTCTTCCAATGATGGCATAGTTTCCCCACTATCACAACCAAGGCCCTCGCTTCTAGTTGAAAGCCTCTAGCATTCGGGGAAATGTGCTTGAGGCCATGTGACCAACTGGGTACGAGGTGCCTCTGGGTGGATTTCGGAACCAGGATGTTACAAAGTGGTATCAAAGGATTTCATTCCTTTTGACTTACTGTTTTGAGCCTTAGCTAGGGATAGGAAAAAATAGGTACTTGGTAATAATTTTTTCCTAGTAGTATCTAACCCGTATATAGGGAAAATCCAATCTACCTCATTAATTGAAATTTTTCTGGTTTTGAAATTATTACAGTTGATCTAATTTCACCTTGAGGGATTCACCTGATTTGTGTTGTTATTGTTAATGTTATTGAGGTTCTATTTCTATTTCAACCCGATGAGATGATGGTATTCCATCTCATGCATCATATAGGCACTTTCTAGAAATCACTTGTCATGCATTTTTTCCATGCCATCTAGGATGCATTAGAGATTTCATGTTGATGTGATAGATGATGTGTAAAATATGCATGCTATTATGATAGTTTCCTTGATAGAAATACATGTTGTTTGATAGGGTATTGTTGTGTAGATATTTTCTTAAATGAATGCCAAACATTGGTTCTTGAGGTGTTATGGCCCCTTATGGACCAGAATTTTGTGGAACATTTCTTTGTTTTCCTTGCTATAACTTGTATAAGATGCCAAACATTTATTCGCAGGGAGTATGGGCCCTCACGGATCGGAATTTGGCACTTTTAATGCTTGTTTTAGTGTTTTATAGGTTCCAGAGTAGTTTCTGAGGCTTACTATCTAGAAAAACCCAGAATACACGCTGTGTAAGGTTAAGTACATGTCGTGCGTTCTTCTGTTTGAGAAGAAACAGTTTTTCATAAGTACACACCGTGTACGTTATATATACATTGTGTAATCTCTAAACTGTGTCATAGGCCATGTGGGTAGAGACACGGGATGGAAAAAACATGGAGTGAACACACCGTGTATTGTCTATACACGCCGTGTAGTGTCGACCCCATGCCCACTTGTGTCCCTAACAACACAGGTTGGCTGAGTCGTGTCTAATAAATGTTGTGTGCTGTCTAAACATGCCATGTAGTATGACCGAGGTACCCAACTGTGTCACGAACAACACGGGTTGGTGTTACCCTTTCACGTATATGCTGGGCCTGCCTTGAACACGTCGTGTAGTCTGACCCATGTACCCGGCCATGTCACGAACAACACGGGTTGGTGTTATCCTTTCTAATATGCGCCATTTCCATCTGGAACATGCCGTGTAGTGTGAGACATGTGTTAGGCCATGTCACTAACCACACGGTCCAGGTGGAGATTGTCTAGTATACACCGTGTAAGAATTATACAAGCTATGTGGTCTTTCCTTAGGAGAGCCGTGTGGCTTAACCTTGTATAAGGACTCGGGCTGGGAAAGAGGATTCAAGTACATGTCATTTGTCAGAACAACACGCCATGTGTTTGGGGTGTTACACGACTAGGTTAGGTAGGATTAAATGCCCATGTAAATGACTTCAGGAAACATGCCATGTAGGAAATGTACATGCTGTGTAGTAATGTTTTTATAAAACATGAATGTTTTCTTTCTCTTGTTTCCTTCTTAAACTCCTTGTTTTTAGTCTGTGATAATCTTGATTTAAGGTGTGCATTCGACCTTTCCGAGTCATGCCACTGAGACGTCCTCTGGTTGTGCACCAGTTTTCAGACGGTGATCAGACACTAGACATGACTGATCAGGGACTACCTGCAGATCCTCCGGTTGTGCCAGCCTTGGCACCAGTTTTAGTACCTAACATAGGTGATGATGCACAGTTCAGGGGGGCTTTCTAAGGATGATTTAGAACTTTCAAGGAGAACCTCCTCCTTCCTTGTTGATGTCTGATTTGACAGGGGTCTTTCAGCAGTAGCATCCTTCCACTTTCTCAGGGGATGGAGGACCCTTGGCTGCTAAGTAATGGCTAGTGGCCACACTGACGATTTTCGAGCATCTGGAGATACCTCCCGAAAAGAGGGTGAATATTTTTACCTATATGCACTGAGACTCCACCAAAAGTTAGTGGGATGTGATCTCACAGGCGGTACGCCAGCAGAATATGTCTTGGGATGAGTTTTGGCACATCTTCTATGATTACTTCTATCCAGATACCTTGAGGGCCAATCGAGCTTGAGAGTTCATGACTCTGGAGCAGGGTACTCTTTCTGTTATGGAGTATTCCTCTCGCTTCACTGAGCTACAGAGTTTCACACCTATTCTATGAGGTGATGATTTGTTCCTTGAATGGAAGTTTGAGGATGGTCTAAGTCACAAAGTCTGATCACAGGTGAACATCTTTTGGTTGACTTCGATATCTTATATTGTCAACTAGGAACTGATCACAGAGCGCAATATGAAATATTCTGGAGCTACGATCCAGGGCGGTTCGGCATCTAGAGTTAGTGATCTACCAACTGATAGCAGGAAGCGTCGCAGGGAGGCTGCATGAGAATATCGAAGCAGGTGAGATACATCTTCCGGTAGCCAGGTGGTGTGATACCAGTGTGGGAGAAGTAGTCATACGAGGCCACATTTCCCGAGAGACCCATTGGAGAGATGATCTTGCGGCACGATGGGTCACCTTCAGCGCTTTTGTCAGTTTTTATCACCAGCCGCTGGTGACAGGGGTTCTTCTATGACTCCTCATTCAGAAGCAGCGCCACCAGCATCTCACCAGTCATGGAACTGGAGTTCTTCCAGCCATTCAGGCCAAGGTGGAGGTCATGGCCGTAGTAGGCAGTCATCCAGTTTACAGCAACATCTGGGTAGATCGGCTTAGAGTGGTCAGGTAGGGTCAGAGGGCCACGGTGCAAGCCAGACTTTTGCAGTGGAGCAGACCTAGCAGGAGCAGGATCCCGGACCTTCCACTGTTTGAGGTACAATCTTAGTAGCCTCAGTTTTAGATTCTACTTTTTTGGATAGATGTGCTTCCCATAGCTTTATATCTGTTACTGTCGGGGAGAGACATGGGCTCTGCATCCTTTCTTCTACTGATATTTGGATTCTAGACACACCGTTGGGGACTAGAATGGCTAGTGTACGTCAGTGCAGAGAGTTTCCTATACAGGTTGGTGGATGTCAGTTCTTATGGGACCTCTATGTCCTAGAGATGATAGACTATGATGTCATTCTCAGGATGGACTGGTTAGTTCCATTCCAGGCAGTCGTCGACTATTATCACCACAAGGTGAGTTTCATATCACCATAGGGTGGATCTTTTCTTCACAGGGGTAAATGGGATGTCCAGGCGAGCAGAGTGGGTCCAGAGCATCATGGGTTGGGAGGAGTTATATCCCAAATTACTAGTCTTTATCTGGATGACCAGGGGAATTCACAGTTAGAATTTCCTCCGGTGGGGGATCGTTTCAGAGATGGATTTCCAGAGGACTTTTAAGGTTTTCCTCTAGAGCGTGAGGTAGACTTCTCAATTTTGCTTGTGCTAGGAGTGGCACTGGTGTCCATTCCTCCTTATATAATGGCTACACCTGAGTTTTAGCAGCTCAAGAAGTAGTTGGAGGAGTTGCAGGCAAAGGGTTTCATCTGACCCAGTACTTCTCCTTGGGGTTCACATATCCTATTTTCAATGAAATCAGACGGTGCCCTCAGGCTTTGTGTGGACTATTGGAAGTTTAACCAGTTGACGGTCAAGAACTAATTTCCCTTGCCTAGGATTGATGATCTATTTGATCAACTTCGAGGAGCCTGG
Source organism: Viscum album (assembly GCA_963277665.1). Taxonomy (NCBI): domain Eukaryota; kingdom Viridiplantae; phylum Streptophyta; class Magnoliopsida; order Santalales; family Viscaceae; genus Viscum; species Viscum album. The sequence continues at coordinate 1,776,449,221 of OY728152.1, forward strand.
GTGTTCTCTAAGATTGACCTAAGATTCATTTATCATTATTTTCACATTAAACCATCAGATATACCTCTTACAGCCTTCAGGTGTAGGTATGGTCTATATGAGTATTTGGTTATGTCGTTCGGTCTCATGAACACGCCTACAGTTTTCATGGTACTGATGAACTGAGTGTTCCATCCATACATGGATTTTATCATGATGGTATTCGTGGATGATATATTGGTGTACTCTCACACTCGACACGACCATGATACCCATCTTGAGATCATTTTTATTACACTAAGGGAACATCAGTTATATGCTAAGCTCTCAAAGTGCCACTTTTGGATGGATTAGATTCACTTCTTGGGTCATGTTATCTCAGAGGCAGAAGTATCAGTAGACCCAAAGAAAGTGAGAGTTGTAGTTTCCCGGGAGCATCCGAAGAACATCTTTGAGGTACGGAGTTTTCTAGGGCTGGATGAATACTACCGACATTTCATTCAAGACTTTTCACGCTTAGCAGCACCACTGACAGGTCTGAACAAGAAGGGGGAAAAGTTCTTATGGTCAGATTCTTGTGATTCAGCCTTTCAGAAGCTGAATGGGAGGTTGACTTCAGCACAGATACTAGTATTTCCAAAGCCAGGAAAGAGCTATACTATTTACTGTGATGCTTCAGGTATCGGGATGGGAGTTGTGCTTATGCAGGGAGATGGAGTCGTTGCGTATGGGTCTTGGCAGTTGAGGCCACATGAGAAGAATTACCCGATGCATGATCTGGAGTTGGCATCTGTTGTTCATGCCTTACGCTATTGGAGACACTATCTTCTAGGAGATAATTTTGTGGTTTTCACCGACCAAAAAAGTCTCAAGTACATATTCACTATGCGTGATCTTAATTTGAGATAGTGCGGGTGGGTCGAGTACCTATAATCCTTTGACTTTGAGCTTGCCTATATTCCAGGGAAAGGAAATGTAGTGGCTGATGCATTGAGCAGGAGGACTCAAGTACAAATAGTTAGAGAGACCAGCAGTGAGTGGCAGCTTATGGCTCTGTTCTCTGAGATGCATTTGGAGGTGCACGATAGTTAGGGGAAGACTTATCTTTCTTCTATATTTGTTACCTCTACTCTTCTGGAACGAGTTCGAATGAGGAAGCTATCAGATTCTGAAGGTCTACTATGAAGGGAGAGTGTTTCCGGAGAGGACCGTATTCCTGGATGGATCGTAGGTGAGGATGAGATCTTGTGTTTCTAGGGATGCGAATAGGTTCCAGTAGATGTACGCAAGGAGATGATGTGGGATTTTCATTCCTCTATTTGGGTAGTTCATCCTGGTGTCACCAAGATGTATCGTGATCTATGCCATCAGTATTGGTGCTAGGTATGAAGAGGGATGTTGCTAGTTTCATCATGAGGTGTTCCACTTCTCAGGAGGTGAAGGCGGAGCATCAGTGACCAGTAGGGGTTTTACAGCAGTTACCCATTCCTGAGTGGAAGTGGAATGATGTCACGAAGGACTTCATGACTGGTTTGTTGAGGTCGCCTCGATGGAATGATGCAGTTTGGGTTTTCATTGACAGACTCACGAAGGTTTCTCACTTCTTTCCAATCAAGGAGACCTTCAGTATTGATGATATGGGACGGTTGTACATCCGAGAGATTTTACATCTTCATAGAGTTCCAAATTCCATTGTTTCAGACATGGATGCATGTTTTAATTCACGGTTCTTGCAGGGGATTCATAAGGCTTTGGGTATACAGGTACTTTTGAGTATAGCTTACCACCCCCTGACATATGGCTAGTCCGAGCATATGATTCAGGTGCTTGAGGACATACTCTGAGCATGCATTCTGGATTTTGGAGGTTCTTGGGAGAATCATATACCTCTTGTGGAGCTTTCCTACAACAATAGTTTTCAAGAAACTATTCAGAAGGCACATTATGAGGCTTTGTACAGTATTCCATGTTGATCACCCTTATGTTAGCTGGAGGTAGGAGAGGCAGCTTTTCTAGGACCTTGTCTTGTTCAGGAGACCACAGAGCAGATAGAGTTCATTCAGAAGAGGATGGATATTGCACAGTCTCGAAAGAAGTTTTACGCTGATCAGCAGAGACGACCTCTGGAGTTTGAGGTCGAGGATCAGGTTTTCCCGCGTTTCACACCGAGGTTGGGACACAAGAGGATTAGGAGACAGGGTAAGATTTCACCAAGGTATGTCGGGCCGTTTGAGGTATTGGAGAGAGTTGGGTTGGTTGCCTTTCGGTTGTAGTTACCTCAGAGGTATCGAGCTATGCATGATGTATTCCACATTTCTCAACTCCGACGTTACTTTTCAGACTCGTCTCATGTCTTTCAGCCAGAGTAGGTTGAACTCAAAGTGGATGCGTCGTTTGAGGATCATCCAATCCGGATTGAAGATCACAGTAAAAAGGTTCTATGTGGTTGGTCTATTCCTCTGGTACGAGTGCTATGGAAGCATGGGCAGGAGTAGGACAAGAATTTGGAGAGGTTGGCCAATGTATGAGCATAGTGGTTGAAACTATTCAGGTTTCTTTTTCTATGTCGTGCTAGAGAAATTCAGGGACGAATTTTTTTAAGGGGGGAAGTTTGTAAGAACACAGACCTTCTTTTCAGATATGTTTCTTTTTCTGGTCGTTTTTTGTGAAAAGGGGGATTTTTGGAAAATTTTCAAGTACACATCGTGTATCTCTTTTCTATAGAAATCCATGTGCTGGCTGTGTGGTAGCCACACACACAGTTGTGGGAGTAACTTGGAGGCCACCTAATACGGAGTACGGAAACAACAATTACATGCTATGTACTCCAAAATTACAAGCCGTGTATTTAGTTTTTTTCATAAAATGCATCGGGGTCACGTCTGACGGATAGAACTCACTTCTTCTAGGTCGTCTTCGTCCGAGAGAACCCATATAGCCGCGATTTCTCTCCGAGCCCCCAAGCCTCCATCCGACCTCTGATTCAAACACCGTTGATTTCATGGGAATCGTATAGGTGAGTTGTCTCTTCTTCTTGAGCCTTGTTTTCCAATTCCTCTTCTTTTCCATGTTATCATGGGTTGAATGTTTTGGACATTTTCTTAGATCTATGAAATTCCAAGGAGATCCAAGCTTCGAGGTTCAAGTATATTGATCACCTAACCCTAAGGTAGGTGGTTTGTGCCTTTCCATTCGATGTTTTTGAGTATTATGTGCAAATTCCACCAATACCCTTGAACGGGGTATTGCGTGTTAATCTTTTTACCTCTTTAGTTTTCCTAGAATGCTTATATTCCTGTGTAGAGGTAATTTGGATATGAATTGGGGTGATTTTTATTCTTTGGATGTGTTTTTAGAATTCATTGTTCTGTTTACAACCATTTGGTCATGTTTAGTCGTTGGCTACCTTGCATGTTTTCCATGCCTATTGCTATTGGATGGAGAGTTGTAATCTGACATTCTTGATATGTTGTAGACTATTTAGCCAAGTAGTTTTGTAGGTATACTTTGGCTATATTACACTGAAATTCTCATTGAATTACACAGGGCTATGAGAACCTGGTGTAGTAGACTATATGCGGAATTGACCGGGTGAGCTTCCTCAGAGAGTCTTTGAGCACCTTTGGCTATAAGGGGGATTGACCAAGTGAGCATCCTCAGAGAGCCTAGAACCACTTAGGGATATAAGGGGAATTGAACGAGTGATCTTCCTCAGAGAGTCCTTGATTACTTTAGACTATAAGGGGATTGACTGCATGAGATTCCTCAGAGATTATTTGTTTGAATTTAACGACCTAGTATATAAGGTGAATTGACTGAGTGAGCTTCCTCAGAGAGTCCTAGACCTTGGGGATATAAGTCGAATTGACATGTGAGATTCTTCAGAGAGTCCCTGACTACCTTAGACTATGTGGGGAATGGACTATGTGAGCTTCCTCAAAGAGTCTTTCTTTACCCTATACTATAAGCGGAATGACTGTGAGCACTTCCTCGGAGATTCTTATTATAGTCATATACAAAACCAGATGGGTTAGAATGAGTGTGCTACCCAGAGGTTTTCTTGGACTTCTTAATTTGGACTAGAGGGGATGGCTGTGAGTACTTCCTAGAGGGTTACCTGTTTGTGGTTTAGTTGTTTGCTCACTGTTACTTGATTTGAAACTGTGGATTGTTTAATGCTTAGTACTTTCCTGTTTACTACTTACTATACTTTTACCTGCCATATACTCACTAACTGTTAGGTACAGATCTTCGGGTGGTTTTCTACTAGGATTTAGTCTCACTCCCTGTTTGGGTATTGCTTTTGGTCCCAAACAAATTATATTTTTGCAGGTATGGATAAGGGAAATCACACTTCTACTTTAGGTACTTGACCTGTTGTGGAGCTAGAGAGCATGGGACCAAGCTATGGATTGCGATGTTGAGGAGCTATTTATCTTTCTTCTGTACTTTGGTTTAGCACTATTTGTATTTCCCTCATTGTGACTTGTTTGGATGCTTTCATAGACATATGTATCATGAATAATTTCATATATATGTGTGCTCCAGTTGTTTATTATTATAGTATTCCTCTGTTTAATGTTGTTGGATATTTACTGCTTCCACTATTGTTTGTATTGTTTACTTCTGTTGTGTACTCTTCCATTGAGGGCATAGTTTCTCCACTATCACACCCAAGGCCCTCGCTGCTAGTTGGAAGCCTCTGGCATTTGGGGAAATGCGCTTGAGGCCATGTGATCAACCGGTTACGGGGCACCTCTGGGTGGCTTCTGGAACCAGGACGTTACATATATAGTCCCAACCATAGCTATTTTTTCTATAACCATGAAACTATAAAAATATTCCACCCCCAATCATTTAACATTATGTATAAACCTATGTTGTCTAACTACATAATGAAAATTATATTTTTTTTCTCAATCTAGTGATGTTTCACACTTCTTTAAATATTTTTAAGTATCCAATTGTTATCAGAGAATAAATTTTTCCCATAATAAAAATCTTAAGAGATATTTCATTCAAAATATGTACCCCCACAAAACCTTATAGAGTTATAGTAATTTATACATAATCTCTCAAAAATTATGTGAAATAATGTTTTAGAGTTTATCACCAAAGGCTCAAGTTATCTACTAACAGTTCTGAGTAAGACACTCTTGTCTTTTGATGTAGGATTCATAAAACCAATTATATAAGTGTATCTTCATAAGTTAACCCTATGTTCATTAAAATTCTTTTATGGAAGTATTTCTTGCAAAAATTCTAGAACTTGGGACCACATTCCATTGAGCTACTCTTAGATTAGCTTCTACTTCATGTACCGTTAATATAGCCCTTCAATGATATGAGATACCCATTCCTTCTACACTATAGGAGTTTCCAAAATTTTCATAGATTTCCTTTTGATAGGGTTCCATATTCGTGATCTAGTCTCTATGGTTCAAAAAAAGAAGGTCTTTATTTCTAGTAGTGTTACTAACAGTGGTGACCATCACATCACAGGATTCATAGAGAAGTGAGAGTATAATTAGCATCCATTACAAATATTTGAAGTACATGTTTACTAACTCCATATTATTTACTATAATTTTGATATCATTAATAAGATTTATAATATACCTTCCTTTAGATATCCTCATTCCATAGATCCTCCAATGAAAGAACAATTTTTTCATCGTTAAGGGATTATCATACATGTCACAAGTATTTTCCTATGTTTTTTTGTAGTTTTAACTTACTATATATTAAAATAAGAAGGAATATTGGAAGATGAACAAGATACATATTCCATAACTGTAAGAAAACAATGATAATAGAAAACATTAAAAGTAGCTAAAACTCTAATAAAAGTCCAAATAAAGAAGACTAAAACCCAAAAACCTACTCTAAATGATGGTAAGGACATGCTCACACAATCTCACCACCATCTACCCAACCAGCTGACACAAACCTCACCGCCTCACTGCAACGCATTGGATTTCAATACACTATAAGACAAACAAAGGACTATGCACCATCAGAGAGGTGTGCATGGTGTGGGATAATAGCCTCAATAGTATCCAACCTAGGTGTTACATAACCAATCTCTGTATAACAACTCATGTTTTTTCATTTTATGTGAAAACATGGAATGATAAGTAGAAAATTAGTTTTATAGATAACATGGAAATTTTTTTCCTTTTCCACATTTCTAAAAAAATCAGGTATATCAATTTCAAAGATCATTTTCCATATCATTTTTTCACATGATTAAACATGCATATCAAGGATAACTCATAAATACAAGAAATACAAAAATAGAAGCATAAGTTTCACAATGCCAAGGAATACTATAGTTCTAGACTGCAAACTAATCGTACCATAATCAATCAAGTGCACAAATCTGATCCTACAACACATGCCTAGGATGCAGAGTAATACCCCATGAGTAAACCACCAAAAATGTCAATATCGGTCCCCTAGAACAACAATACTAATAAATAAAGGAAATCCTCAAGAAAAAACTCCTTGATAATCAAAAAACAATAGATAATGTCCCCAAGATAAACCCTCCACCTCAGTATCCGAGTTAACCCATGTTCTCTTTTTCACAAGTCATTTAAATTATTTGAAATATCCATTTTCTTTCCATTTATCAACAACTTGGGAAAAACCATTTATGTTCAAAAACACTTTTCAACACACAAAAAACTATCTTTTTAATTCCATTTATAAATAAATTTATAAAGTAAAAACAATCTAGCTTAACAACATAGGCTAGAGACAGAACCACCTACCTAAAAACTCGAGTCACACACGCCTGTAACAGAGTCCAAAATCAACAAACACCCAACAATGTCAATGAAGTCACTAGAACAAAACCCACATCAATATTGATTCAATTTAGAATATGAGGGGTTTGGGTAAGAGTGGAAACCTGTATAACTCAAAGGAAAATGCATGCCGTACTATGAAAAAAAGAAGAAAAGACCTCTAAAATAAGATCACACAACAGATCTATGAATAAACCAAGAAGAATAACAAAATTTAGACCAATGAATCCAATGAATCCACCAAATGGTGATACCATGATAGATTGCAATGAAGTAATTGTAAGTTTACTCATCTAGAAAGACACACTGCAACTACAATGAATATCAAGTGTTTAATGGATTGATTTATAAGGTATTAAGTCTCTCAAAAAACCCCAGAAATTCCTTAGTTCGAGAGCTATGAAGAACCGATGAAAAGAATGAAACAAAATAGCTGCATGCGTATTTTAAAAACTAGACATGGGAATTTTTATGATGTGTAACCCAGGTTCATGATGTGTAACTAATGCGTCCCACATACAATGAAAAACCCATATTATTAGATTAAAAATATTCCATTTAAGCCGTACACTACATGTAATCACCATTCATGATGTGTACCAGTTCACAGCATGAGCTTCCTTTCACAAAATACATCCAACACTCATTACACTGTGTGTAACTTATCTACAACCTTAAAAAATTAACAGTTATTATTGAAAGTCCTATAAGTTTTTGACTTCACTATTATAGGTATCCTACAAATCTCAAGGGAGGAGAAAGACATGATGAGGTCAAGGATGTACCTGATGAATCGTTAATGGGATGTTACAAACTCCCCACCATAAAGACTTTCTATCCTCAGGATGTCATGTAGGAGATGTAATTCTTGTAAAGATATGAGGCCACTACTCTCTCATCAACGATTCATGTTACTAGTCCCATGGGCATCTAATCTTTGTTTCTATAGAACTATGACTAACATAATCAGCTTCCCATGCAATAATTTCACTTGAGATTCAATGATCTCAACTAGTTTCTCTAGAATAGAAACATATGGTTCTACCTCAATTTCTTCCCAACACAAAATGTGAGTGGGATCAGGGTGATATTTCTTGAGCTGAGATATATGGAAGTCATCATGAATACCTATCAACTGAACTAGAATTTCTAAATGATAAGAAAATTTCTTGAGTTGCTCAGTGACCTAGAATGTTCTAATATATCATGGAGATAACATTCCATATTTTCCAGGTCAACGGTGACCCAACCAAGGAGAAAATTTCAAGAAAAACCTATCACCTATAGAAAAATACAAAGGCCGATGTCGCTGATCCACATATGATTTATGTCAACTCTGGTATGTAACCTAACATCAATATATGTCATAAATCGTCACATATGTTTCCTGAACCAAACTTGATCCAACTAAATATTCTTCTCCCTCCTCAGCCCAACACAGATGTGGTCTACATGGGTGACCATAAAACGCCTTGAATGAAGCCATTTTGAATTATGGATGATAACTATTATTATAAACAAACTCAAATAATCCTAGATAACTATTTCATGATCCTATAAAATCCAAGACAAAGGTGTGGATCATATCCTCCAGAATCTAAATTACTCACTCTATTCGATCATCTATCTATTTATAGTAAGCTATGATTAACATGACCTAATTTCCCTTTGTATCATGGATAATCTTCTAGAACCTCGAGGTAATCCTAGGATCCCTATCCAAATCAATTGAAGAAGGACTCACATGTAAACTCACAATCTTCTACACATACTTAATACCCAGATCATTAGCTTTAGTGGTGTCTTTGATCGGAATGAAATGATCAGACTTTAATAATCGATCAATAACCACCCATATAGTATTCTTCCCTCAGGGTTTCCATGGAAACCCAACAAAAAAAATCCATGGATACCTCATCTGATTCTCTAACCATCACCAGAAGAGGATGAACCAAACCATAGGGTTTAGTGTTGTGCCTTCATCTGTTGGTAGGTGTAATAATGGGACACGTAATTTTCAATGTCATGATTCAAACATGGAAAACATAATCTTCTTCCCATATCATAAAACATATTACTAGTGCCTATATTTACAACCCATGAAGATATATGATAATTGAACAAGACTAAAATCCTCATAGATTATGGGATAAAAATCCTTTTCCTGAAGTGAATAATATCATTTGAAGAAATAGATCAACCTGAAAGAGTGTCCCCACCATAAAGGATTTCTTAAGTCTTTTGAAACTCATCATCCTACTAATGACTCTAAAAAATATACTCTATGAGAGATGATGATAACTGAACAGTGGCTGGAACCATGCATGAAACATCCTCTTTATCATCAAGATGAAACTGAGTGAAAATCCTCAGGAGGATCCACTCCTACTTTGATTCTAGAACTACCTGTGATGGTACATTACAACTAAGATAATCGATGAAAAACATTTCTCTTTCCAGGGGTGTAGGTGATATCAAAATAAAACTTCTAATGGTATTCTACCCATTATCACTACTTGATATTCAAGTCCTTCTGAGAAAAGATATAACTCATAATCTTATGATCAGAAAATACCATGAACCTTTCCCAAAAAAATAGTTCTGTAAACACTTAAGTATATGCATGAATGTAGCAAGCTCTAAATCATGAGTGGGGTAATTCTTTTCATGTGGTCAAAGCTGATGAGAGTCGTAAGATACAATATGGTTATCCCATATAAGCACACATCCAAAACCAACACCAGAAGCATCACAAAACACCACGTACTTCTTATCGGGATCAGGTATGATCAAAATGAAAGCCGATGTGAGATTCCTTTTCAGTTTATTGAAAGAAGTCTGTCACTTTTCATCCCAGGTGAATTTCACCACTTTCATGGTAAGGGTAGTTAAAGTTTATTCTAGATTAGATATGTCCTTAAAAACTATTAGTACTATCCAATAATATCATGTAAGCTTCATATCTCAAAAGACATTTAATGGTTCCTTCCATGAAAAAAAATCCTTTACCATCTCTGGATCAACTGATAATCCATGCTCAGAAGTAAAATACCCCAATAACTTCACTTATTGAATCCAAAAACTATATTTCAAAATATTTCTGTACAAATTGTGACTTCTCAAAATTTTTAAGACCAAACTCAAATAGTGCTCTTGCTTATACTCGTATTTCGAATAAACTAGAATATCATCCATGAATACTACCAAAAAAGTGTCAAGATATTGATGGAATATCTTATTCATCAAATCCATAAAAATTATAGAAGAATTAGTAAGACCCAAAGATGTTACAAGATATTCATATATTCCATATGTACTCCAAAAAATCTATTTTCAGTATATCATACTCCTGAAATATGATCTTATGATAACCTAACCAAAGATCAATCTTTTAAAACCACTTTTCCCTTTTTATTGATCAAACATATCGTCCACATTTGAAAAGGGATATTTCTTCTTAACTATTACATGGTTCATCTTTTGATAGTACAAACATAATTGAAGTGAACCATCTTATTTCTTAAGAAAGAGCATAGGGGAAACCCTAGGTGAAATGATAGAGTGAAAAAAACCTTTTTCTAACAGGCCTTCCAACAAAATCTTGAGCGCTTTCAGCTCTGCTGGTTCCATACGATAATAAGGTATCGATATCATTTTCATACCTATATAATCCGATAAAACATAAAAACTAACTATATCCCTGGAGTAAGACTAGATGAATTTTATGGGAAAATGTTAGTAAAGTATCTAACAATAATGTGAAGATTGTCAATAGAAGAAACATTATTGGGATCAAATGCAACAGAAACCAAGAAACTCATGAGATCTAGGTAGGAAGTCCCTACATGACCTGACCTCAGGTTCTACTCCCCTGAAGCACCCAAGAGTTACCATCGACAGTAAGAAACGAAATTTGTTGATGATAACAATCAACCTCATATTGATGATTAAAAATCCACTCTATATAGATAATGACATTAAATAGGTCTAAATCAAGAATGAGAAAGTCCTATACCAACTCTGTATCAGCTATCTCTAACAAATAAGAAGGAAACCCAAACCCATTCTCTTTCCTCATACCAAGAGGTCTTTCTAACTCTATTTTAGAGGACATAAATTCTATTTTATGTTTATGAATAACAATAAAGTTTGCAGATATAAATGAGTGGGAGGCACTCGTATCAGATAAATCAATTGCTATTGAAGATAAAATAAGGATAGTACCTCTTACTATTTTCGGACTTACATCAACTTCTGTTGGACACACATTTAGTATGTGAAAATGATTCACTCCTGAGGCATGTGGTTAGAGCCCTATATTCTTTGAAGCTCCTGACTGTAACATAGTAGACTTTGGATCTGATGAACCCTTACCATAATGAGGCATATTTATAGACAGGAAAAATCACTGAAAGTGACCAAAGAATCCAAAGATGTAGCATATCTTTGTGGGAATAGGACAAATATTTCTTATGTTCCCTCACTTGACAAAATGATAGCAATTCTGGGGAACATTACCTGAAATAACAGACAGTTCAGAGGAGTCTCACTGTAGATACCCACCTCCACTACTCCTATGATGATCATTCAACTTCATCTTCTTCCCATGTGTGCCATTGAAACTGCCACCCAATGGAAGAGAAGAGGTGGAAAATCCATCCCTTCCTTCCATATTCATTTCTACCATCATAGCTCTATCTATCGTCTCCATGTAGGTAGAAATATTCAGCATAAACACCTATGATTTGATATCTAATCGTAAACCCTATAGGTACTTTTGAGCCTTTAGGTGGTTATTCCTCCCCATGTTCAGAGAAAATAGAAATGTTCTGCAAAACAATTGGTGTATGCCGACACTAAACACTTCCGTTTTTGTGAATATAGGAAATCCAGAGACTACACCAGCATCAGCGACTCTATAAAAAACTAATGAGATAATAGGATTTAGAAACCCTTCTAATCCAAGCCCATGTGTCTATCTTCCTAGGCCATAAAATCCCACCATCAATTACAGGATCCCTTGAGTCTGAAAACTTAAAACCTAACCATTAAGTTCTCTGGATTTTCCAGAATTTTAAATATTTGATCGATCCTATCAAGTAATTCCTCTGCCTCTTGAGGTTCAGTTGTTCCTTTAAAGGGCAGTGGCTTCTACACAAGAACTCTTGCGATCTATATCTCTCTCCTCCCACTCATGTTTTACCTCATCAAAAATGTTCTAAACTAGTGGTACATCATGATCAAAAACACATACTACGCGTATGATCGTCTTAATGAGATTATGATCTATAGGAGGGTTCCCTTGAGGAGTATCAGTTGCACCTTTCTGAGGAACTCATGGAATATGTCTTGGAGGCATACTGTTGTGCATTGAAATAAAATAATGATAAAACAACAAAACAAATCTCATATCAAACTTGAAAACCCATAAGAATAAACATTGATTTTTAAAACAAAAAATCAACACTAAGGACACATATCTCAACATCCAAAGGAATTATGAGTCTTGTTAAAACAAGAGTTGGCCATGCACTTTGCACAACATACCTCTCAAATAACAACAATATTATCTCTAGTATAAGAGATGTACCAAAACATTGAATCATGAGGAAAACCCTCCTCTGATACCAAATTTTAGAGAACCAACCTGGGTTACCCTAAAACCAGGCACCTGACCTGATCCATCACATACTGGAAGGGCATTCCTGATCCAAATAGGATAGCAACAAGCACCCGGGCATCGACCAACAAAACAAAGGGAAAAATTTCACCCAACCTAAACAACCACATGGAATATATATATATAGAAGAAACAATAGAAGACAAAAAAGATACATAATCCATAACTGCATGAAAATAAAGAAAATAGACAACTATAAAAGTATCTAAAACTCCAAGACAAGTCCAACTGTCGAGGCCTAAAAACCAAAAAGCTACTCCAAATGATGGTAATGATAGACTCCCACCATCTACCCAACTAGATCACATTTAAATCACCATTTAACTATTACACCTTTACTTTCCAAGCACCGAAAGATAAACAAAGGTCTACACACCACCAGATAGGTGCACTGGGTATATGCTAATGGGCTTAGTAGGGTCCCACCCAGGTGTTCCATAAATATTCTCTGTATAACAATTCATGTATGATCATTTTAAGTAATAACATGTCACAAAAAGTAGTAAATATTTTTTTAGAAAAGATGGTGAACATTTCCCTTTTCCATAGTTCTAAACAAAAGCAGGTATATCAATTTCAACGAACATTTTCTGTATCATTTTCAAAAGAATAAACATGCATATCATGGATAACTCAGAAATCCAAGTAATACAAAATAGAATAATAGGTATGAAAACACAAAGGAATAATATAGGTCCAGGCTGCAGACTACTCATACCATTATCAATCAAGTGCACAAATTTGATCATAGAAAAAAGTCCTACGAAGAAGAGGAATACCCCATGAGTAAATCCCCCAAAATATCAATATCATCCCCTAGATCAACAGGCCTATAAAATAGATTAAATCCCCCCAAAAAACCCCTTGATAATCACAAAATAATGGACAAAGGACCCAAGCTAAGACTTCCACCTAAGAACCCAAGGTAACCTATGTTATGTTTATCAAAAATCATTTTAATGCTCTAAAATTCCCATTTTCTTTATATTTATCAACAACTATGGGAAAACCATTTCTCTTCAAAAAAATCTTTTCAACACACAAAAAACAATGCCAATTCCATTTATAAATCAATTTTTAAAGAAAGAAAAATAAAGATTATTAACATAAGCTAAAGATGGAACAACCCACCTCAACATTTGGGTCACACATGCCTGTAACAGAATCCAAAATCAATGAAAACACAACAATGTCAAAAACAAAATCCTAGAATCAAATCCACATTCCGATTAATTTAATTTAGAAGATGAGGGGTCATTGGAATGGAGGAAACCTATATACCTCAATGATGAATTACCGCCTCACTAAAAATAATAGAATAAAAGGCCACCAGAACGATATCACACAATGGATCTAGGAAAAAACCAAGAAGAATAACCAACTTTAGACCAATGGATCCAAAGAAGCCACCAAATGGTGATACCGTGATGAACGACAGTGAGGAAATGGAAAGGTTACTCACCTAGAGATACACATTGCAACTAAAATAGAGATCAATTGATGATTAGATTGATCTAGAAGGGGTTGAGTCTCTCAAAAACACCATGGAACTGCCTTATGTTAAGATCCACGAATAACTAGTGAATGGACTAAAACAAAACATCCACATATGTATTTTAAAAATTAGATGTAGGCTGTTAGATGTTCTGTAACCAAAGATCATGATGTGTAACTAGAACACCCCACATGTACAAAAAAACACATTACCTTAGATTAAAAATCCATTATTTAAACCATAGATGATGTGTAATCATCATTCACAGTATTTACCAGTTCACATCGTGATATTTCTTTCACGACTTACATCTAGCACTCAATACATGACATCTAACATAGTTACACAATGTGTTACTCCTCTACAGCCTATAGAAACAAATGATTATTAGCGAAATTTAAAAAAAAATTGACTACACCATTATAGGTATCCTCTTAATCTATAGGGAGGGAAAAACCACGATGAGGTAAAGGGTGTACCTAATGAATCCGTAATGGGATGTTACAATATTGTTTGGACAAATGATTGGCTAAACCATTCATCAGTTATGAATGTAGAATAGATTTTAAATAGAGGGTTTTTTCATATAAGGATTATGGTTTATCAAACTATTCGAACCAGATAGGTGGGTGTCACAACTCACCGGTTTCATCTACATAGTCAATGTATGGTTTGGCCAAGAGTGTGGGAAAACTACCCACCTCTTTCAAGCTATTACTATTTCTTATATCAAAAAATAAACTTAAAATATTTTAACCCAATTTTTTTCCCTATCCATCATACCTATGACACACACTTTTTCCAACCCCCCTCCTCTCACACACCACCTCCCCCACCCCCTCAGAATCGAGGCATCCTCTTATAATATTTTTTATGATTCCATCAATTTAGGTTTCCCAATTTCCCTTCCTCCTCTTCCTATCCTATTTTATTCCTTTATTCTCATGCTTCACTGTACACTACAATTTCTGAATCATAGAATATTGTTTTAATTATATATTGGTTATAGTTATCAAAATTATAGTATGTGATGGGTTTCTTTGGCCATGATTCTTCTAAAATCATTTGTTTTGATGTCTCCATATTTTATTAAGGCAGGTTTTCCACATACTTGACCTTTTATTTTTGGAACCTATGATTGATTGGTCTTTATTGTCATTCTTTTTATACCTTCTACTAGTAATGATTTTACTAATTAAATTCCTAAATAAGAAAGTGGATTTAAACTTGGTATTTCCATGTATTCTCACATTAATTTCTTTTACCAATGAATAATAAATTCTACTTTCCCTAAAAAATACTTATGGGGCGGTTTAAAGGGAAATTTAGTATTTTAATACCTACTAATACTGTTTTTTATTTTTATAAGAATTATTAATGTGTTTAATGGATATCACATGCTTAATTCATATTTGGTCCTTCATAATTCCTTTTAATAATATTTTATGTTATTTCTTTCTAATTCACACACACACAGAAACACGTATATAAACACATTATTTCACATATTCATACAATGATGTGTGAATATGTGCATTCGAATAAGGGTATAGACACACACATAAATATATATATATATATATAACTAAGTATTTATAAAAAGTATTTCAAATACTATTTTGGATAAAATAATTATGAGGTTATTTAAATTCCATTTTGTATCAAATTTTCTTGAGATAATACATGAGTAGACACACACACACACACATGCACACACACACACACACGTATATATATATATCTGTGTGTGTGTGTGTGTGTGAATGTATAAAAATTCACATAGAAACACATGAATATTTTCTTGAAAATAAACATATATATGTTTGTGTGTGTGTGTGTGTGTGAATTTTTGTGTGCGTGTGTGTGTGTCTTTAATTTTATATGGAAAAGTGAAAGGCATACCTTAAGAATTTATAACTGGTTCCCATACATGGTCTTTCAAACAAGTCTTTAAGTGAATATATGGAATAAATAAAAAATTATGATTTCATGTTTATTGTACTTTTTTAATTTTATGAAATGGAATGATAATTAATAAATGAGATGTTTTTATAATTTAAATTATAAATTTCACATGTATCTGCGTTATTCATAAATGAATCCCTTGGATTTAGTGTGAAAATAGTTCATTATTATATATGTTCTTTGTTTACATGGTTTGTTGGAAATGATAATGTCGCATGGGAACCCCATGTATATAGGTAGGATGGATAGGAAAAGTATTAAAGGAATTATAATGACCACATACCTAGGGACACACTACAACACTAACTGAAAAACTATGATGTGATATGGATGGTTAAATCTAAGAAATTGGATTTAACCTCCTCATAAACACATAAACATGAACAATTTTAGATGGTATGATCATAGAGAGTAAGAGGATCTAAGGATGACAAGACCATTCCTCAATCTCTTTTAGGTTTCCCATGGTTCGTAGTGGGACTTTCCTATTTTTGACTCCTTCTCACCATTTTAAAATATCAAAACATGTTTTATTTAAAATATGGTTTTATCCATCATGTTACCATTTATCATTTTTATTCTTATTTATTTAGTAGTTTAAATTATTTTTAAAAAATAAATTTAATAAATTTAGGTGATATGTTATTTATTTTTAATATAAATAAAAATTTAATACCTATTTTGAATTTTATTTTCAGGTTAGTGTGATTAGGAATATTTAAATAGAGGGAAATAATATGATATAGTGGGTGGTAGAATACTGTGCATTTTTTATGCTCACACATATATTATTTCAATTTCATGTTCAGTACTTGATTACTATCAGAGTTATTGATGTTTTAGTTTATATAGAGTGACCTTAAGTCATAAGGGATAGCCTCTTCAGGTATTCCATTCATTTTAATTTTAGTTTCCTTTCACGCATCTGTCATGTAGTCATTTTTATTGATTTATAGGGATAGAGGGAAGAGATAAATACTAGTGGTAAAAATAAAGGCATATGGAGGTAGAATATTACACATCATTTACTTGAAGGGAAAGAAGTATGGGGGTGAGTAGATTTTTCTCATATTTCTTTTTTAGATTGTTTATTTTTTAAATTTGTTTTAAGTGCTATTATTTTATCATATGATTATTAGTTTCTACCATAAATATTTGACTTACAGACCAACCATGCCTGGTTTTCATTATTATTAATTATTCCTATTTAATTTTATTTTATTAGGAAAATAAATCCCAAATAGAACCTCCTCAATTTGGATAAACATGCGCCAGCCTGTGAGGATTAGAAATTCCATTCAGTACTTTTCCTTAATCTAGTTGGGTATCCGATGGATGGATGACTCTGTATGGTTCATGACTGATCAAAAACTTCTTATAGATATTTTCTGATATAGAAAATGGAACAATTATGCTTTTATTATTAGATAGGAAAATCCTTAAATAGGGTCTAATCATCTGGAATACTCCAAATAGTTCTTTTATAGAACTTTCTTGTCTCACAATCACCATCCAATAAAACCACCAGTTGATATATCCACCATAACATACATTAGAAAGAAACAAGGTACTGATAAAGAGCCTATGTTATGCCATCATAAACATGGAAGACAAATACCTCCTAGTCACCATATTGTAACACACCACCTCTTATATTCTCACAGACAAGAACTATTGAATGAAAATTCCAGAATAAAATCACAAAAAAACAACACAAATTTGTGTGGTTCAAACTTATGTCTAAATACACAAGTGAACACTTAAAAATATTTTATAATATTAAAATGAAGAGAATTATAATTTCATAGTACATAGATCACAATTGATACACCATACTAATTTTAATATGATCCAATCAATGTGTTTTATAGTCACTACCTTCCTATCTTTGCAGGATTATGTCCACTTGAGCCAATCTCTAATAAAGTACCCTTTTTTTAGAAAAATACATCCACCGCCTCAAATCATCCACCCAAAGAACATTCATATCTATCTATAAATTCTCAAAAATACTATTAAACATCTTCCAACTACATATTTCCTACAATACCTCAAATTTTAGTGATTAATGATAAGCCATGGTAATAAATTTTACCTATAAATTCCAACTAAAGTGTCTAATAACATCATCCAATTAAGTCATTAAATATTCCTTTTCTACAGAGCTTCTAGTTACCCAATTTATAAGTATTAGAGACCATAATTAATTAACTCACACCATTTCTATTCATTTATTAGTTATTATCCCTCTAGATTCTGTCTATACATTGCATAGAAAGACATAATAGATATGGTTTTCATATGGGGAATTTTATCATAGAATATATATAAATTCTACCTTTGAATATCTAAATCCCCGATCTCTTATCCTACACCACATCAATATATTTATTTCTAAATCAAACACATTTTTGACTTCATTCCCAACCACCTCCTTTTTTCATAACAACATTGTATCAATGAATATCACTATTATGACCCCTAACTGTTCTACCCAATGTTGTATAAGGTTTCCAATCATACTTATATTGATGATACCTGAGCGGTAACTCTTTTTAAGGATACATTCATAAATTATAGGATGATTCATCTACTATTATACAATAGTGAAGTATAGTGATCTTATCCTTTTAAACATATTATTAAATTATTTTAAGTATAATTGACTATCAAATACAACCATGGATTGTAAATACTAGTGTCTTTGGAAGATTAGGTACATAATTTGAAAATATGAAACCAAAATAAAAACATCTTTTATTTAATCTCTATAATGATCTCATAACTTTCATTGATATCTTACACCTGTAATAGGATAATCTGGGGAATACATGAACATAAGGGATGAGAAAAAAATCCTACTAAGGGAATATAAATAGAATAAAACATAGCACATGAGTTATAAGGAATAACATGTTGACATAAAAGTCTTGAAAAATGAATAAATATAATGAAGAATAACATGTATAACATGGGAACATATAATCACAGAAAAATATAAATGTGTAATCAACATATTACATGACATAAACATGGGTCAAGTATAACTATAAAGACTATATTACACGGTGGACAATGTCCCATAATGGAATCAGGTTCAATCCCTATCCAAACATAATGTCTCATGAGAATGACCATTACCCAATGCATTGGATCACTATCTAGGCACACCCATCAGAATATATTCATTCATATGTGTTCTAAATTAATAAACAAACATAAACATAAGGTTTATCCAAGTAAAGAAATGGGTATCGTACTCATGTATTAGAGAATAAAAAATGGTTGTATTATAAAAGTGTCAATGAAAGAATTGCTTTAAAAAATAAATGGACATTAATAATTGGAAGTACATATAGATCATCATAATTTGTGTTAATATGAAGTGTAAACATCTAAATAAAAGTGTTTAAGAAACATTATAAATGATCTACTTTAACGTGGTTTAAGGAGAAATATTAAAACGTTTTTAAAGAGTAAAAGAAAATAAATGTTTGTATAAAACTATAAATGAACCAAGGAATTTTCTCCTAATAAAATGAGTTATTTTATAAAAATAAAGGTAAAAATATATATTATATAGGGATCTTAAACATGGTTATTAAATCAAGAAGATCTCTTTATTTGGGCTTGCCTATCGAGAAGAATTGAGAAGGGAAACTTTCAAAAATATGTATTTCCAATAAACTAAGAATGAGATGATAGAGATATATGATTTTGGAAGACATAAATATAATTTAGAAGAATTATATAAAAATAAAAAAGTGTTACATTAGGTTAAATTGATATAAAGTGTAACTTGAATGAAAAAAGGAGGTTCGGAAAGAATCTCTTATCATATATCCAAAATAGTTCTACACTCGATCTTAATGTCAAGGATAATTAGATTAAATACATTTATTAAATAAATAATAAATTTTAATATATTGATATGATTTATTAGAATTTTATTAAGTTCATTTATATCCTTTTTTATGGGTTATAAGATTTAATTTTATCATTCTGGAGAGTTGGTTTTGTTGGTTTTTAAGATCAGTTTACTTGTATACATGTATGGAAAATCATGTAAAAATATGAATTTTGTATCTAATTGAAGTTATATTTTTTTAATGAAAGTAAATAATATTAAAGGGTTATTAAATTAATTTTTTTATTTTTGGAGAGGACTAATCATTAGATGAGACATTAGTGATAATTGTTTAGATTATTTTGGCGGGTTTTCGATCATCAAAAACTACTTTTGTTTTATTAATTTATATTTGGTATATATAATGGTTCAAGAACATTAAATACGATTTAATAAATATATTATAATATGTTTTCACCACAATTTTTTTATTATTATATTTTAAGTAGTTGAATAAAATTTAAAACTTGTCCATCCTTGAATGTGATAAATTAACACATCATGAACAATGTTTTCATTTTTAGTACAAAATGATAGGGTAAGAGAAATGATTATGAATCATTACATTAAAAAGATTATAAGTGCCTAGCCTTAAAACATTACTTTATCTTTAT
Source organism: Viscum album (assembly GCA_963277665.1). NCBI lineage: Eukaryota > Viridiplantae > Streptophyta > Magnoliopsida > Santalales > Viscaceae > Viscum > Viscum album. Next base: position 1,776,469,673 of record OY728152.1, read on the forward strand.
ATTATTCAATAATTTTTCTTTAATTCGCATTGATGATCTTTTCATGTTTAGAGTTTTAGATAATTAAGCCATAACTATTATGGTACATCAAAAATATTACTATGTAGACACTTCTACTATATCCAATTCTTCACAAAAATAAAAGTCCTTAAATATAGAAATAATTATTTTCTTGATGAAAATATTATTGAATTATTTATTTCTCTTAACCTTATACCCTGTGAAAAAAAATTTCCAAAAAAACCTTGGATAAGCATACAAATATTAGTAAGGGATATAAAATAAAGAAAGAAAAAATTAGTACATGAATACATACAAATCAATGAAATCATAATTTTCACTCATAAAACATAATATATTTAAGATACCTAAGGAAATCATAAGATTTTTTAATAACTCATAGAAATAATAAATCATAAAGGTAAATTTTGCCATCCATAACATACTTACTTTTTTTTCATAGCTACATAGGGAGTAACCTTCATGGTTACGTTTGGAATACCCATCATAGTATATTCACTAAATCTCTTAAGAGAAACCTTAAAGTTTACCTCTATCATGTTACCCAATGTATAGGAGAGTTATCTTGGTCTCACCCGCCCTCATTTTATCACATAACCACTCATATACCTAAATAATTCCCAAGAACCATAACATAATAATATCACATAAAACAAGCATAAGGGAAAGATAACAATTCCACATTAAAATCATAAGATATCAGTTCAAGATATTGAAATAATAAATCCATTTTAAAAAAAAATTCAATACAAAGATATCATAAAATGAAATATGTTATTTACTTTTCTTTTTTAAAAACATTACTGGTTGTAGATTAATCTAAATATCAAATATTCCCCATAGTGGCGGAAAGGCCGTTGTCACTGCGTAGGATAAAAAGAAAATTTTCTTTTGCCATTTAGTAAAATGTTTCATAGAAAAATATTCCTTTTGAAAAACATTTAATGAAATTAAAAGTCAAAGGGTTTGATTATATACCGTATAAAATAAAGTCACGTATAAATCAAAATATGCTTCAATGAAAGGAGATTCAGACAAAGTCCATTACCTTGAATCCAAATCATCACATATGTTCTTTATTCTTCAGGAATAATAAACATAAGTTAATTTATACTTTTTTTAGAACATTTTTCAATTTTATTATTCCTTTTATATGAATTATTAACTTGTTATAACAAACACATAATTATTCAAGTTCATATCGGTCGTTTTGTCGATATTCAGTACTTGAGTCGAAAATGAACTTGTTTTGATGTAAATTTTCAATGGAGTCAAATTTCCATCATCTCTAAAATAATATTCATGATTTAAATACAATATATATCTAGTATATATGTATTTATAATATTCCATAACATTTGGATATAAGAAATTAAATGCACCATTCATGGAGACGGTAGTTCGTACGTACGCATAAATGCTACATTCATTTCTTTGTCATCTTAAAGGAATGAAAAATAAATGATACATAGGTATTTTATAATTCTAGTATAATATTTATTTTATATATGTTACATAATTTATACATTCCATGTATGGAATGAATGATTCATATATCTTTGAGTGGGTGGTAGTCCACACTTCCTCGAATTAAATTATCATATTTACACATTATGAAAAGCATAAAAGTATGTTGTTAATTAAAAAAATATAGAAGAATAGAGAAAATATATATATAATATATATATATATAGTTCCATAATAATGGAAACCATGAGAGGTGGTAGGATAAAGTTGAGCAATCATCATTTTGTGAGGCAGTAGTTCTCTGTACACCGAAATGATATGTTTGTATCCATTAGATGGAGGTGTGTGTAAGTGTAGTTTGAATTGCCTTCTACCCATGTTAATGCTTCTAGGAGGAAGGGAGGGATGAAGGGAGATTATTTGAGCATAATTTGTATGAGGCAAGGGTATTTAGAGGTTTGAGTATGTGGGTAGAGGTGGTGGCCTTTTATAAATGGGAGGAGGGGAACTTTAAGAAAGTCTTGAAATATTATTATATTATAAATTTATTTTAAAATTTTAATAGTTGCAGAGTGATATATTTCAAGGATAAGATGAGGATGTGTCTCAATCCTCTAAACCAATAGGTTTTAGACAATTTTAGGTCACAAAATCAACCTTATCTATTAGCTTTAACCCTTAGTTAAAAACATTAACCATTACCATGACTTATTGTTTTTTCATAACATATGGTTACTATAGTTACTATAAAATTACAAGAGAACCACAAGTGGATCTTTAATGAAATTTGAAAAATTATAAAATTAAGTTGGCTGAATCTTAAATTTTTAGTACTATTATATCATTTAATAAAATAATATTTGTTTTAAAAACTCATTTATGTCAATTTTGACACTTTTTAGGAATTGATTTTTGTTAGTCATAAAAACTTGCTTCCTTTGAAAAAAATATTTAACTCAAATATAATATGTCATAATCATCTCAAAAATTCATTTATGGAATCAGAATATTAAAATTAAATTTATTTTAATATTTATAATATCATTTATTTGAATCTTTCATTAATAAGGTAATCACTGCTTCATCATTGTGTCATAAATTTATTTATTTATTTAATTTCTAAAAATTATAAAAAAATACCACGATTTAGGAAATAATTTTATATTTATAATATCTATTTATATTCAAATATATCATTTATATAACCCTATATTAAAATTATTTTAGTCAAAGATACATGTTTATTTTATATTACTCTTTACTTTAAATTAATTATTATAACATGTCATTATCACACCCAAGTGGCTCCATAGGGTCCTAAAATTTACCCAAGGATGTCCACAGACTGACATATCTCATCCCATAGGATTATGACATGTGGTAGGGTAGTTTTATATTATTATAATATTATTTTTTACCCTCATTTACCGGATTTACCCTTTAACCATGGAAAATAAAAATAATTACAGAAGTTACTATTAATAATGTACAAAAATAAAAGGTTCTGATTTAAAAAATATTGGCCCTCTAGTTCCAAATATGGTATCCATTTTTCCAAATTCAAAACACATAATTTTCATAAATTAATTTAAAATTAATTTGTTGTCAAAACCAAAAGGCTAGTTTTTAAGAAGTAAAAACTATCAAAAGATTGACATGTGTTTATGCCCAATTTAAAAGTGAAATTACATCCAATTAAAATGACAATAAAAATATATAAATAAATTAGATTAAATTGCATTATTTAAATAAAATGAAGTATTTTTCTCTATTCATTAAAAATAAACTTTATCAGAAAATTACCAAAAATATTCCCGCAGTAAATTTTGATGTTATACTTCTACAGAATAAGTTTATTTTGTATAATAGAACATATAAAAGTGTGAAAAACATTATTTAAAATTTGTTCTCCATCAAAATTATGTAAAACTACCTTTTTAAAATATTAGAGTATTTTATTCTTAATATTAGATTAATTATCATTTTAAGATTTTAAAATTCATGAAAGAAATGAAAAAACAGTTAAAAAATAAATAGAATCATAATATTGTTAATTCAGTTCCTTCCTACCAATACAATGTCTTGGTGTTAAATACCATTTAAAATAATAATAATATTGTTATTTTATTGTTTGGTATCACTCAATGTTATGTTCAATATAAGATTTTGGAGAAACTCGTTGTTGTGTGTCGGGTACACTATCGTACATATTTCCCCCATGAAACTAAAATTAATATTAAATTCAAAAACATTAATAGATATGAAAATGTATTATTCTGTAAATACCTAGGATGTTACATCATTCCCCCCTTTTGGAAATTGTTTCCCCACAATTTTATTCACTTATCATTTAATTGGGCGTATTTATACCTCTTAGAATTTTCTGATTCACACATTTCCTCTTCAACCATATAGTTTTTCCACAATACCATAACCTAATTAATCACCTTATTTAGCAACAGTTTCTCTTGTTGGTCAAGAATCTGTACCGACTATTCCTCATAAGAAATATTCTCTTCCAACTGAACAACCTCTATACTCAAAATATGATATGGATCTAGAATATACTTTCTGAACATTGAAACATAAAAACATTGTGTACCTTGGATAAAATTGGAGGTAAATCCACTTTATAGGAAACTAATCCAACTTTCTCTAGGATTTCATAGGGTATAATGAACCAATGACTCAACTTTTCCTTCTTACCAAAACACATCAAACTTTTCCATGGAGAAATTTTGAGAAAGGCATGATCACCTACCTCGAAATAAAGATATTTCCTATGGTTATCCGCATAACTATTATACCTTATCTGAGATATTATCTTGTTATTTTAAATCTACTGAACATTTTCTACCATCTCTTATACCAATTCTAGCCCCATCAACTTCCTTTCACCTATATCATCCCAAAAAGCTGGAGTTTGACACCACTTTCTATATAATGATTCAAATGGTTTCATCTATATAATAAAATGAAAACTGTTATTACATGAAAACTTTCCTAAAGAAATATGTTGGTTCCAACTTCCCTGGTAATCCATTGAATAAGAATATATCATATCTTCTAATGTTTGAATTGTTTGTTCTTAATTCCCATCTCATTTCTGAAGAAAATTTGTACTAAAATTTAATTCAGTACCCAATGACTTCTGAAGGCCCTTCCAAAAGTGAGAAGTGATCCTAGGATCATGATCTAATACAACAGATAGGGGAACTCCATGTAACAAGATTATCTCTTTAATATATAATCGGGAACGATTATCTAGAGATAGAGTATCTCAAATAGAAAAAAATGAGCAGATTTAGTCAATCGATCAACAATTAACCATTTTTCATTGTTACCTCAAGAAGCCTTTGGTAATCCCACTACCCTATCCATGGACACATTTTCCCTTTTCCACTCTGGAACTGGAAAAGACTGAAGCGTCCCATTTAGTAACTTCCAATCTAATTTAACCTATTAACAAATCAAACATCTTAGGGTAATGTTAGTATCACATCTTTTGGTAGCCATTTTAAACTTAAAGGTCTGTGCATCTTGTCACAAGGGGGCCTAAACTTCTATGTCTCAGCCATTATCTAGTGTTTACATCACATGCTAAACTTTAATGACTTCATTTCCATACCAACCCATGAAACCTAACTTCTGCCCAACACCAAACTCCATCTTATCCCTCAACCAGATCTCTAATACCACTCTATCAAAAACCCCTCTGCAGAAGGTGTACCCCACCTAGGTCAGAAATTTGAGAAAGGAGATAGTGACCCCTGAGTCCCGCCACCAGTAGGCCCTGAGTTGGAAACTAGCACTGAGTGTATAGTAAACACAAAAATATAAGGCATTACCCTCTAAGAGAACGCATTAAAAAGATATAGATAATATAGAAATTAACCAACTCTAACTCAGAATTCAATATAAAAGAAATCCAATGTACGTGTATATAATGTCATGAAAAACTACTACAACTAGAAGGGAAAACTGAAAGTACCAAAGGAAAGTAAAAACAACAGCATCCATGAATCCCGAACAACTCCAGCAACCCCAAGCAAGTAGTAACCAGTCTGATCTCCATCCTACTCCAAATGACCTAAAAAATAGTTTATATATACATCGGGTGAGTATAATAGTATACTCAGTAGGATCCTTCCCAGATCCTCTCATGAAAAATTAAATAAATCATGATAAAGCCCAGTGAAAACAAGTGAAACTAACTTATCACCTAAACATGTATTTTTATGTTCCAAGCCTCACCATGGCTACTCTGACCAAGTATCACAAAAAAGAGTATATAATATAATAAATAATATCAAGGGTACCCCACTACCACTTCCCCACTGGTTTCCCGCTTTGACCAAACATCGTGTGTCCTAAGAATCTCTCTCTAAAAAGACTTCCTAAAAACACCTAGGCATAGCACCATAGCATGTTACTCATGAAAAAAACCACCACTTCCATGTAAGAAAAGTTACTAGGTAGTTTCTGGTGGTCACCACATCTCACATAACGTGTATCATATGTCAGGTATTGAACCTCAAGCCATTATAGCCTATACACCAAGTAAGGATCCTAAAGAAATCAAATCCTATACACATCACACCTATAGTAGTCCATATAAAACTACATCTAGAATATATGTGCGTGAATAAACACAAGCCATTATATCCCTCTACAAACATATAGGGGGAAAACTAACTGTTGTGCCTACCAACACAAGTAACTACTAAGAGAAGAGAGCAGGGCCAAAGGGGGTAGTCATCCATCCATCCTCCCACCAAAATGTTGGGGAAAACACCCCCTAGGGCATAGAATCCCTAGAGTGTCAGTTTCCCTAACTGATGGGGTGTACTAGAATATAAAAACACAAAATTACATAATATACTATAGCTCACAACCACACTATGGTCATAACCTAGTTTTAGAATCAACTGCAGCTAACGTCTCTCAGACTCTCGTATTCCAATTCGAAGACTAGGTATCCTATAAGAACATAACCATTTGAAGAGATTAATTACATTACTTCATTCCTTTTTTATCAATTTCACTTTAAATTAATTAATTCTTTAAACATTAATTAACCATTAACAATTCCAAATTATATTTCATTATCATCACACCAAAATTCCATTGTTCCTTTAAATTGAATCCTCATAATTGTATCCTAGGAAGCTCCAACCCCATTGGTTAACATCATTTATTAAATAATTTATTAATGGTATTACTAATTTCTCATATTCCTAATAATTCTACAAAAAACATTCTATGTTACTAAACACAAGGGGGATCAACACGGTGAGTAGATTAACATCTCGTCGAGTATTTTTCACATATAGAAAGAGTGTACACCATCCTCCCTCGGGAAGATAAACATGGAAATAATGTGGCATGATCTATGCATCTATACTTCTTTTGGATGGAGGTTAAGCAAAACCAGTTGCCTTGAGAAGTGGGGAAACTAAATAAGATAACAACCAACAAGATTTAGCAAGCATCCAAAATTCACATCTAACCCATTTCATCATCTTTAGTGTCCTACCCAACACCCACATATATAAAATGATGTCTCTTGCCACTCTAGGCATCAAATAATTCCATAACCAATGGGCCTCCCTACCACCACATATCACAGTAGCCATCCAGGATCACATCACAATACAAGTAGTTGGAAAACTAACATCATATCAACTTGGATCCTGGCCCTTAAACAAGCAAGAGGGTAACTTAAAACCCTATGAGGAATTATCTTTTATCAAACAAAAATTTCTTCAATCCATATTTAATTAACTGATTCATTAATAGTAGTTTCCAATTATAGAAAACCTAAACATAAAGCTATCATAGTTATCACAAATTGATTAAACATGTTTACGACATCAATTTGATTAACATAAAATAAAAATAACAACAACTGGATTCATTTACATGACTCTATATTTATCCAAATAATGATAAATTATTTAAAACTTTACATTCATTACCAATTTCCATCAAGAATCAAATCTAAACAAAGAAATCATAGATATCATACTATCTTACAAAACAAAAGGAAATGACATATGATCAATATCAATTTATTTATCCAGTTAAAATATTTATAATTTCAATTACATTATGATCCAGTGAAATAAAACATTATAACTCTATAGTTGAATGTAAAAGAAAAGAGATACCATGAATCCCCTTCCTCAAAAGGTTTATGATGCTCTTTGAATGGACTAAAAAACAGATCATGATCACTGCTCTTGGAGGACTGTATCCACCCAAGGATGCAGAGATTCCACCACACTGGCCAACACCCCAGAAAAGTCCATTAGGAATATGAAGATAGCTTGAAATAACAATGAAAAGAGAAACAGAAGGAGATGAACCCAAAAGAACGATGATATATCATACCATATAACAAATATTGATCGATACAACTTGGTTGCACCAAAAAAGGGGGTGCACTTGTAGCATGAAGAACTTCAAGGGGAACTAATACAAGGGGAAAAAGTTTGATCATATGAATCATACAGGAAGGAAGGAAAGGTTTTAGCACCATGCACTAGAGAACAAGAAGGTAGAACAAGGGGGGAATATCTCTCTCCCCTTAATAATATTTAACAGAGTAGTGGTTTAAGATACGCTGGATTTTCTATTAATAGAGGATCATATTAAACCATGCGGTTTGAACAAATAAAGGTATCCCAAACCTTAGAAAAATTAATATAGGAGTTATGGGGTTTGAATTGTCCTTAAATCCCTTAACACAAGGCCTTGAATGTGTTTAAAATAAAAGAAAATGTTAAATTGGGGAAATTGGAAAAATTTGGAAATTTGGAAGGAAATGTGAAATAGTTCTGGAAATATTGTTCATGAGAGATTAACTATGAGACAGTAACTATGAGACAGTATCTGTGGGATAGTAACTATGAGATATTAACTATGAGATAGTAACTGTGAGATAGTATTTGTAAGAAAGTTTCATGAAATAGTTTGTAAATTTGGAAAAGTGTTGGGTATAAGTCACATTGACCTCCAAAAACACCTCAAACACTGGATTTCATCAACAGAATAAACTAGGGAGGTATGGGCTATTACAGAACTATAGGACGAGTGTTGATCTAAACCATCCTTTATTTTTCTACATTAGTGTGATCCTTCATATCCATCTAGTAATTATTATCCATATGGACCTCTCTTACAAATTTGAAGCATCTCTTGGTTACCTTTAAGATATTTCTAGGATTATTCTTCCAATTATTTAAACATGTGGGATGTTGGGTCTTCTTTCCATTGTGGGATTTATATGTTGATCCACCCAAATTAAACTCTATTTTATTATTATTTTTTTCACCGGGGCCATGAGACCAATGAGAGTATTTGATCACCATTTTAACCTTAAGGAAAATACAGACAATCTTCTCATAAATTTTAATGCCTTAAATCGCCATCTCTTTTCAGATACTCGAATTTAGTCTTCTAAAGAAGCAATCCACCTTTATTTTTTGATCATGACAAATCCAGACATATATTATGAAAACCTTGTGATATTTTCCTTGTACACTCCCATTTTTTTGTATTTCTTTTTATTCAGTCAGAGGAACTCACTTTCCATCTTAAGATGAAGGGTTTGGGGAAAATATTTATTTAAAAATATTTCCTTGAAATCTTCCCCTTCCATGTAATCAATTCCCTCTTTGGAATTCATGTTCCTGATCAGTTTCCACCACTGATTAGTTTCCCCATAAAAAAGATAGATTTCCAGCACAACTTTCTCTTATTCTAATCACTTCAGGATAGATAATATATTCTTAATGGAGTTAATCCATTATTCAATGAGGAGAGGATCAGATGATTCACTAAACATGTGAGGACTATGTGGTATGAAGTATTCGACCACAACTTTCTCTTTCTTAAGAGAAGGATGGAATTCCATGCAATTTAAGTTATTATTTATAACTTGATCCATTTGAGAAAGTAATCTCATGATGTTTTGAGCAATGATTCCTATCATACTTGGAGTATAATTAGAGAAGTAGACACATAGCCTATCGAATTTATTTTTAGAATGAGTTATTCTATTTTTAGCCATTAACTAAGAAAAATAATGTAGAATTAGGTTTCTTGAATGCTTAGAAAATAACTATATAAAAGTAAACCATTGAATATATAAGGATAAAATTATAATTGAAAATATATCCTAACTTGTGTTACCCTAAGTTTCAATCTAGTTTATCCATGGAGATAAAAATATCCACAAGGTTATTAATAAAGTTCTCTAGTCATAATCTCCAAAAAATAACTAGACCTTCCTATGATAGAAACTATAGAGGCCATATCCATTTACACATATCATTACAAGATTTTAAACATAATTAACCATCAAATTCATCTAGGTATCATAAAGTATAGTGAATTTGGACGATTAGGTATGTAATTTGAAAACATAAAACCAAAATAGAAGTTTCTTTTTTTTAATCTCAATAATGAGCTACAAACTTCCATTGAGATCTTACATCATCATAAGACAACTTGGGTAATACATGAACAAATGGGATGATCTAAAAATACCCCTAAGTGATTAAAAATAAAAATAAAACATATCACATGGGTTATAAGTCATAACATGATGACATAAAAGTCAAGAACATGAATAAAAATAAGGAAAAATAACATGTATAACATGGGAAAATATAATCATAGAAATATAAAATTTTTTAATCAACATATAACATGACATAAACATGTGTCAAGGCTAACTACCAAGACTTTATCATGTGTTGGAAAAAGTCCCATAAAGGAATCAGGTTCACCCTCACTCCCAACATGAAGTATCATAAGACTAAACATTACCCAATGTGTTGAAGTGCTTTCTGGGTTCACCAATCATAACATGTTCATTCATATGTGTTCCTCATGAAGAATCAAATGTAAACATAAGGGTTATCTATGGAATGAAATGTGTATCGTAATCATGTTATAGAGAATAAAAAATGGGTGTATCAGAAAAGTGTCTATGAAAGAATTTATTATAAAATACAAGGACATTAATAATGGAAAATATACATAGATCATGATTAGTTATGTTAATATGAAGTATAAATATATAAAAAAATGTTTATGAAATGTTATAAATGATCCACTTCAATGAGGTTTAAGGAGAAATATTAAAGAGTCTTCAAAGAGTAAAAATCAATATTTGTTTGCATAAAACCATAAATTAACCAAGATATATTTTTCTTGATAAAATGAGTTATTTTATAAAAATAAACATGGATTAAAATAGATTATGGAGTTCTCTTGAAATAGGGTAAGAAATGAATAAGTTCCCTTTATTCATGCTTTCTTATCAGGAATAATTGTGAATGAAAACTTTTTAAAACATGTATTTCCCATAATGGAAGAATTTAATGGTCTAGATACTTGAATTTGGAACATATTAGAAAAATTTATAAGAATTATATAAAAATAATAAAGTGTTACATTGGGTTAAAGAGATAGAAATAATAACCTAAAGGAAAAATACACTACTATAAATTTATGTTATAGCCACAGACTTGTAGCCATGGTTTTACAGGTCTGTTGCTATAGGTTGTTTATAGCCACATATTAATTAAACATATGTGTCTTAACATGGCTAAACATTGGAATTTCTTTTTTTCAATTCCGTCGGCCTCTCCTCTCCTTGTCCCCCGATCTGCAACCCTACTTTCTGAACCATCTACAGCTCTCATCGCAGCGCCCTCCTCCTGATGCTCCCAATCAACATGCTCTCTCACACTGTCATCGACCTCTCTCACTGTGACCCTCCACTATGAACCATCGACCTCTCTCACGAACTCTTTCACACTGTTCATGGTGGCCCTTCAGAAGCAGGAATCCACTGGCCCTTTAACTTTCAATTTCTGTGTACTTTGTGAATCTCCCTCCTTCTATTTCCCTCCCACTATTCGATCGAAGCATCCTCCTCCCATGGACGGTGTTCTATTTTTTTATTTCCATTATGGAATGATAATAACATAGCCCATGTGACTATAGAGAGTTGGGGAAGGAAGACAGAGTAGATTCAGTTTTCACTTCCTGTATAGTTGAGAATTTATGATCATCGTTTCAATTTATTTAGTCATTAAAAGATGCCTTTAGTTTTTGTTTGTTCAAAGAAATTTTATCTGCTTGGGCTGGTTTTTTTGGATTCGTGTGGCAGTAGACTCGATGGATTGTTTCCAATTTCCATGCACCTATGGCTTTGCCTTATTGATTCATTTCTTGTCAGGTGAAGTTACTTTCTTGAAGCAGTTTGTTAATTTGTATTTAATTTTTCTTTTACATCCCATGCTTATTTCATTTATCACTTGGTTATATTTTTTCCCGGAGAACCTACTCTTGCATGGTGCATTAAATGAAATCCCCATTTGTCTTGTGTTATAAGTAATTGGGGATGCTGGGTTTTATTTATCCTCGTATGATGTTCTCTATTTATTTTCTTAAATGAGACTTTTTTTCATTGATAACCTTGTTATCGTGTCTTGTGGTTAAAATTTTAAGGAGTTCAAAATTTTCTTTATGTGGCTACAGATTCTTTTCATTGAGTTAGCATGTGGTGTTTTCCTGATAAAAACTGAGGGGAGCTACTTTTATGTCTTTATTAACTACATTGAAAACCTTTGATTCTGTAGTGCCATACCGATCTGATTTGAATGCGCATTTGAAAAGTTATCATGGGAGGAACTAAAAACAATATCATTGTAAAGGTTTTTTGCATTACTAATTATATTTTTAAACCTATATCCATGGTTAGAAATGCTTCCCACTCACCAACATGTCCTGTTTTCGTGTTCATCAACTCCAAAAGTGGTGGTCAGCTAGGAAGTGAACTCCTTAAAACATATTATGATGTTATCAACAAGAACCAGGTATTTAGGGTTTTAACCCCTCAAATTTCACTCATGTATTTTCTCCAATGGTTGTAATTTATATGTTTATGGGATTTTATGTTGTTTAAAATATCAAATGATGGATGAAAAACCAGATACATTTTTGTTATTCAAATAAGGTGAGTTTGGGTGTTAGGGTGTCATTTCGTGTATGATGGCTATGTATTGGGTATGGTTTGGATTTGTCTTTTGGGGTTTGGGTTGGTGGTAATCCCTCAAGTTGGTGGATCTTGTTGGGGTTTTTCTTTATTTTTTGATGTAAAACTCTTTATATAGGGAATTTTGGTGATTTCTGAGTGATTTGATTGTGTATTTTTATTAGGAAGTTGCTTGTTAGATCAGTTAAGGGGTGGAGGGTTTCTTATTATTAGGGGTGAATGTGTGGGGTTTGGTTGTAATGCTTGGTGTGTAGGAAAGTAACCCTTAGATTATTATGATAAACCTTAGGGTTTGGTGTTTTGGAAATGATATTTTGTTATGAAGTAAGGATTAAATATAGTTTCATGATTTTGTGGTAATAATGCATGCTTAGGATTGTGGCGCGATGGGTTTCTAATTAGTAATGTTGTTATTATGGGTTGATGTTGATTCCAAATTCATCAAAAAATCATGTAATTAGTATGGTATTGTGTTCTCATTGGAAATATTCTCAAGTGGTTGTTTCCTTCATATTATGTTACAACTAATTTGATCCATTGACCAAGGCCTTAGAAAAGGAAAAGCAATGGTTTTCTAAGTTATCCATGAGTTCTAGGAGTAGCAGTATCTAATTTTCAGTAGTGACATGGGATCGTATAATGTTTAGAATATGTTGAAGAAAGTTTAGTATTTATTTCAAAGGATCGGAACTCTAGAGGATATATGGGTGAAACTAGAAGTTTCTAAATTCAAAGGAGATGAATCAGAATGGATAAATACATTTGATCATAAAAGAAGGAATAGGGAGGTTTTATGGATCGAGTTTCATTACCTCTTCTATGAGAGGGTATGGTAGATTTAAAAAATAAGAGCATGTTTTGGGGATTCATAGAGCTATACCATTGTGGTAATCAGTAATGGAGTATTCCACTAAATTTGAAAGGTTTATTCATTTTATGCCATCCTTCAAATGAAATTTATTCATAAAGGAATTATATTTTTTAAATGGTCTTATGTACTCATTATGGGCATGAGTAGCTTCCTTTTATCTGGACATCTACTAGGAGATATTCAAGAAAGAATGAGCTATCTATGTAGATACATCCATTGTATAGGAAGGTGCATAGAGAAGGATGGAAACTGGGTTGGAATGAATGTTGGTTGGTGAGCCTCAGTATGAGGGTGATAGAGTAAATAGAATGAGTAATATCTCATCTCAATATTATAAATATAAATGATCCATGTTCTATTTCTCATGTATCAAGAATGTGTGTTCATTTCCTTAGTATTGGGATGGGAAAAATAGGTTTCATGTATGTGTCAAGATGTGGGTTTCTATATTATTTTATTCGGATAAGCCATCCTAGGTAAAGGGACTTTTAGTACCATAATTTTTGAGGTATTACTAAAGTTATAATTTTTTCCTATAATTTATATTTCTCTATATAATATCTTTTAATGTATTATTTTTGTTGGATATAATGTGTTTTTGAAAGATGATAGTTTTTAAATGAATAAATTTTGTTGGGATTATTGGGCTAGGATCTTATATAGTGATAATAATTTGATATGAGGCACTAGACATGTGTACGTGGGATTGATGATGGTATCGATAATACTATAGTGGGGAGATTCATACTCGTCCTTTTTGAGTGAAATCCATATCAAGGGATGGTGATCATTATCAAGGTTGTGAAATGTTTAAACTTAGATAGTAAATTAATGAATTTAGTGTATGGGTATGGATGTTGGATGAACCATATTTGGTTCGAAGACCACACAATAATTAATGATTTTCATATAGTGGTTGGTATAGTCAGTGTGTTCAGTTAATTATGAAGAGTTTATATTGGTAAATATGCTATTTAGAGCTTCTGTATTTCTATGATGTCATTCAGATCAATGTATTGTGTTAAGTATCAATATTTGATATTGTAGTTGGCTAGTGCTTGACAATTCTAGTTTGGAGTTTGAAAGGGGTCCTTAAAAGGGTACTCTAAAGGCTGTTGAAAGTGTGTGTGGAAGGGAAACCAAGTAGTCAAATTTGTTAAAAATTGATGACATAGATTCCATAACAATAATAATTGTTGAAAGATAAAAGGAAATAACCAATTGTCACATGTTTGGAAATAGTTTCTATAAAGAAGGAAAATACAATCAAGAAGAAGGAAGATCATGCACCAAAATATTGTCTAATCCTATTAGCAAACTGGTATGAAAAATCCAATCGGATTGAGTAAGAATAAAAGAAATAAAATTATCTACTTTATAAAATTGATAAACCTATATAAACTAAGAATAAAAGTGAATTCTATAAGAACAACATGATAAAAAATGAGGTTTCAATCTATAAAATTAAGGAGGTTATAGGCATGAAGAGTTTTAGGTATTTTATACATTCAAGAAATGGATTTTCTAGGTCAAGAACAATGTTTAATCCCTATTTCTCGCTTTTAAGTGCAGATGGAAGTTTACTTTATTCTCATATTTTGGTGATTTTTGATTTTTGAATAGGCAATTAAAGGTGATGTTTTAAAAATAAAAATCATTATTAATGATCATGTTATTTAGTATTGGGATGTACATATCAATTTGAATATTATTTGTTCATTGTTGGTTATGGATTCATGTATCCTTTATCATGTACAATTGACACACTGATCACATATATATAAGAAGTCATCATATCTCATTTCTTTTCCTACTATTTTCTTATAGGTTGTTTCTTATGATAAGACCGGTTCTATCCACCACCATCGAAGACAATGAGTTCAATATTTGTGTAAGGTTTATTCCATTTTTATTCTTTGGACCAATTTTAATTAGGGATTTTTTGATTTTTGGGTTCCTTATATTTTTGTACTGTGTTTTGGATTTCATTTAAGTGGATTCAAGTTGCCGTTGAAGAAATATTACATGTGTATGAATAGGTAGGCATATGCATATATAAGTTCCCCCTTTATATATATTCACTCATGGCAGTATGAATATATATATTGGGGTTAGGTGTGCTTATATATAGATATGAAAAATGCATACACGTGTAAGTGTAAAGGGGTATATGCAAGTATAAACATATATCTAATTACCCCCTTGTGCATATTTGGCCATGAAAATATGTACATATGGGAAAGGTGTCCTTATATATATTTTATGTTTCATATGCTTGCAAGTAGAAAAAAGTAATATTTGAGTTTTCGTTATCAAAAGCAAACGTGCGTTGAGGTTGAGGTAGGGTCCCTCTCCTAGCCTATTTAATTCAAGAATGTATTAAATTTCATTTAGTTTACTTCTTAATTATGCATGTTTATATTAAATTTAAATTCTTGAATAAGTGTTAGTTAATATAATTGTTTTGTTTGATAAATAACTCATGGTTTTGTAATAAAACCCCTCCAATGGAGGTGCGTTGTCTGTGAAAACTCACAGTGGTATACCTTGCTTAACATTATTGCATTGATGTTTTACTTATACTTGATGTCGTTGTTAGTCATAAAGCACACATCATACTTGAACTTTTTTATATCCCTGTAGGGGGTTTCCATCTTTTTATTAAAATGGTTGTTTGAACCAAGACACTCTTTAAGTGTCGTTAAACTTTTAAGATGGAATTTACCATAATGACGAAGTCACCACTAAGTGAATAGCATGATTTGGATGGAATGGATTGTACATGGTTTTAGTATGGTTTTAGTATAGTCAAACATATTCCTTTAATTCACATAAGTTCACTAAATATTTCTCCACAAAGAGACTTAGGAATCTTCTATTCATTGTTATTCCTTTGACTATGGACTGCAAAATGATCACGATTCCACTATTTTATAAATAATTTAAATGAAAAATTATATCCATAAGTTTTATGATGACATGGTGAAAAAATACTATCCATTTTCTATCCACTATGTCGTTAGACTTTTAAGATGGAATTTCCCATAATGACCAAGTCACCACGATGTGAATAACATGATTTGGATGGAATGGCTTGTACAGGGTTTTAGTATGGTTTTAGTATGGTCAAACATATTCCTTTAATTCACATTAATTCTCTAAATATTTCTCCATAGAGAGATTTAGGAATCTTATATTCATTGTTATTCCTTCGACTATGGACTGAAAAATGATCATGATTCCACTATTTTATAATTCATTTAAATGAAACATTACATCCATAAGTTTTACTGTGACATGGTGAAAAAATACAATCCATTTTCTATCCACTATGAGAATAGTTCATATCTTTCATGTGGTGGTCTTCCTCTCTTTGTTGACACTATATTTCTAAGTCCCACATTAGACTTTATTGAATACGTTCACTATTTCATCACTCAATATGATACATATACCACCTTTGAAGTCCTTTTGTACTAACCTATACCAAAACCACTAGTTCTTGAATACTACTTGGTTCCACCTCCCACTAGGTTCTTATATCCTCATCACAAATCCACTTTGTACTATCTTAATATTCTTGGTAGTCCTATACCACTTGAAATGTGGTCTTATATCACTTTTTTGTCTTCAATGATGGTTTAATACCATTGAAACGTTCAAATATAGAGTTTACACCTCTTCAACTTTTGATCAGGCTCTACTTCAATTTTTCTTCATTATTCTAGCAAGAAACTCCAGATTTGGATTTGGAAATTTAATGTGGTTGTTTAAAACCACTTATTAAGTTAGATAAAACATTACACCATTTGTTTGATCCTTATAACAAATTATTATTTTTGTAAAGGCCTATTACGAGTTATGATCATTAATATATCTGCATCATCTTGTTAAAGGTATCTCTTTTAGATCCCCCACATTGTTTTCCAACATCAAACATGTGTGTCTTTTTATCATATTCACACCATCAATTAATCTATTTTGAATGTATAAAGACCATGTATTATAGCTCCACCTTAATCTTGCAACATTTCCAATAGATATTTGACTAATTTATTATATGGGGGTAGGAGGAGTGGGGAGGTGGAAGGTCTGTCGAGTAGGGGGTTGGTCTACAGGGGGTCTATTGGGTAGGGGCAAGGGGGAGACAGGAGGTATGCAGAGGCCATGGGGTAGGGGGATGGGTCCCATGTCGTGTGACCATGTCCCATGGAATGTGATATTTAAATCCAACCAAAAGCCCAGTTTCACAGCCCAGGGGTCCCACAGTACTAGTAATGTCAGATTATATGTTATGTAACCTGTGATTTTCCTGATCTCATAGGGTATTCCTATAGGTAATCCTAAAAATTTCTATATCTCGAAACCTCGCCGAATTAGGTATATCAGGGGTCATCCAATCCTCTAGTAATCACATATTAGCATTCATTTCTTTAAATCTTATGAGAAAACATCATCTCATGTCATCCATATCATCCTATTTGAATCTAAGTGGAACAGATACTCCAATTCTATTCTAATACACCTCCAATTTTCCATTGCCATCATTTCACCTAAAAAACACCATAGATCAAAAATTTCACCAATGGTATCGATCCATATAAGTTATTATTGTTCACCCAACGATCAAATCCCAGGTATTCATCAAACCACATAACAAAAGAAATGAATGTGATGTACATGAAAAGAGTGGGTACAAAAAAACATAATCCCTGATATTGTGATGAATTAACCCTAATCATCTTTCATTTACCCTTGATTAATTATGGTCAAAAAATGCGATTGAAGAGGAATAAACAAACACAAAAATAGTATTCCATAATTTTAAATATAATGATGATGCACATTTCATCTTTGTTCATTTAAATGATCCACATTCTTCAGAAGGTTCTCAGGTGGAAGTTATATGGGGTTGAAACCTTTTAATGAACTCAAACTAGCATATAACACTTTATAAAGTGTGTAGGATTCCCTTCGTTTTAGTCCTGAAAAAATTAACTTCATCAGGAACATCTTGAGACATGTCTAATTACACCATTGGAAGATTTTGGAACATATACCTTTGAGATACAATCATAACACCAAGATAATTGAACTCAGACTTGGTAGTATAAACATGAGTTTAGTCTTAACTTGTGTTATCCAATGCTTTGAAAAAGGATTCCAGATGGAGTAGTAGAATATCCATGCATGGAGGAGGAGTAATCTTTATGGGAGTACGAACCCCTTGAATATTCATGGTAATCTAGGATCTTCCACATTGTCTATAGGGCAGGGTCAGGGGGAGGGTGGAGGGGGTAGGGGCAGGGGTCAGGGGGGAAGGGGGAAGGGGAAGGAGGCAGGGGGAGGGGGGAGGAGTCAGGGGGAGGGGTGGGTGGAGGGGGGTAGGGGGCAGGGGGTAGGGTGGAGGGGGTAAGGGCAGCGGGTATGGGGCTGGGGGCAGGGGGCAGGGGGAAGGGGGTGGGTGGAGGGGGGTAAGCGGCAGGGGGCAGGGTGGTGGGGGGCAAGGGCAGGGGTGGGTGGAGTGGGTAGGGGGCAGGGGTCAGGGTGGTGTGGGCATGGGGCTGGGTGGAGGGGGAAGGGAGAAGGGGGGATGCCTACAGGGTGGGGGAGGGGGAGGTCTGTAGAGAAGGGCGTATGGGAGAAGTCTGCAGAGCCGGGGGAGGGGGAGGGGTGGGTGGAGGGGGAAGGGTAGAGTGGGGAGGTCTACAGGGAAGGGGCAAGGGGGGTGGTCTGTAGGGGGTCTGCAGGGAAGGGGGGGGGGAGTGGTGCAAGGGGGTTGGGGCGGTGGGGCGGGGCGGCAGTGAGGCAAGGGGGTGAGGCAGGGGGTATAGTTAGTCTCTATAGGTTTCTTTAATCTTAGATAAGGTTGAATAACCATTATAATCCATCTCTAACTCCCCCATTTTTTTATGATTTGGTTTCTCCAAATATTCCCTCCTATTTACAACAGATTACTTTCACTAAATCATGGCTTGATATTAGTTGCAACAAATAAGATTTTTTATGATACCACTAGTTGTTATTGGTATGTATTTAACACCTTTTCTTTTAAAAATCTAGGCCATTATGTCCACTTTTTTTTAATAACTCGATAGAAGATTCACCTATTCTTAGAATGAGAAGCTGGTTACTCAAGAATAAAAAGAATTTCAGAAAGAAGTTTTCCAGTTGATTTTCACAATTGCAACAGAATGTAATTGACAGCAGATGGATCGTAGTCTCTATAAATATTGATTTTCAAAACAAAGCAATTCTGAGTCGATCCAGTTGCAATAGATATATAGATATAGTTCACAACTTCAGTAGTAGTAGATCCACAGTAGATATTTGATGTATAATAGGTTAATCTTCTATCGAGTTATTTATTCTTAAATAAACAGAGCTTTGACACTCCTTTTTGAATCAGCAGATCAATGTGAATTTTTGCAGTCTCTGTTTTCCACCTTTTTAATAATAGATCGATCACCATACATGCATGTACGTGGTGTTTTTGAGAGAACATATATTATAAATCTGAGTATATCTACTGCACATTTAGATCCATAAAATTCACCTTCTAATTCTCGATATTCAAAAAATTTAATTTACAGAGAAGTCGCAACTTCCCTTAAGACTCGGCATAAAAAGCTCCTTTTAATTCGATCTTAAATCCATCGATAAAATGGCTTTGAATCAGTCAAAGTAATACTTTAAAAACGACTTTAAATCCGACTTGAAATCCTCCAAAAAATCATCTTGCTGACCTCTGCATAAAAATATCATCTTTCATAAATTCTGACACCAAACGTAAAGTTGATGATGTGGCCTCCAAATGAAGGATTGATGACATTGTCTTCAAACATAAGGTTGAAAACGTAAGGTTGAACATAAACGTAGGGTTGATCATCTATACTTTTTCTTCAACACTCAAACGTACGGAAAAAGATACAGACTTTTACTTGATCCATACTTTTCCAATAACATATGGTTGTTTACAAAAGTAAGGTTGATGAACTATACTTTTGAGAAACAAACGTAACATTTAGTATTTACGTACAGTTCTCCTTCCATACTTTGCTGATAACCAAAACGTAAGGTTCCTTCCTAACATAAGGTTCTTCTTCTATAATTTTCTGAAAACGTATGGTTGTTTAACCATACTTTTCTCTTATCTCAAAACGTATACACGCTTTTCATCCTTACGCTACGTTTATCCACGTAGGGTATGAACAGTGATTCCAGAATGTGCTAAAGCAGATTCCGTACAAGTAATAAATTCTCATTATTTCAAGAGTAAAATAAATTAATAAATTCCTACAAAATACTAAATAAAATCACTAGAAAATAACAGAGGGTATTTGTGAGCATCAAAATTATTGTAAAGAGACAAAGTATTATATTCAATAATCTCCCCCTTTAAATAAAATTTTTATGTATTATTGAAAACAATACTTTTCTCAACAATCTCCCCCTTTTTGATTATCACAAAACCCATAAAATAATTAAAATTATTTAAATGGAATTAAATTTCAAAAATTAGTTACATAAAGTTTTAGAATTTTCAAAGGATGAAACAATATTTAATTTTAGCAAAATTTCTCCTTCTGAATAACCTTTATAATAAACAATAAATATACAGAAAACTATTGAAATAAAGTTTTGTAAAATAAAATGTTGTGGTTATCCAAACTTCTCTTTTAATTCTCCCCCTAAATAAAATGTTGATGTTTATCCAAATTCTCCCCCTTTTTGTGATATCAAAAAGAATGAAAAATCATGGATTTTAACACATTTAATGTTGCACTGAACTGTAGGTAAATGCTTATTATTAACTATTTATCAATAATTAAATCTAGAGTACTATCATATCAAACATAAAGTCAGTAAAACAAATAGAGAAAGAAACAAATAAACAATGAAAGAAATTTTCATTCAAAAACAGCTGTACATACATGACAATGATATACACAAGAATCAAGGTTTGGGTAAGATAGGCAACAGGTTCTATCTCCTATGGATTGCAGACTTGATTTCTATAAACTGTTACCAAAGTCTCTTCATCATCCCATCTCCAAGTTTGATAATGAGCTCTCTGTTCTCTTGAGTCATATGAATATCCTCGATTAAATTGACTCTGAAAAACTCATGCATCTTTTCCTCTTTTTCGACAAACACTGAAAGCTTCTCTGATAACTGATTTAACAGAATTCTGACCGATGGCTCACTAGATGTCAGTTGATCCACTAAGAACTTCTGATTGTCCAGAAAAACTGACAAAGGAGCACTGTTACATTGAAGATCTTGTAACATGTCATTCATGTTGCTCATCAAAGTTGTGATAGCTTGAAACCTTCTGATTAAATCAAGTGAAGTACCTGATCCACTAACACCATTATTTGCAACTGATGAAAATTGGTTCTCCATAAACGACTTCAGATCTGATAAATCTGACTTCATAACCATTTTAGATTTCAATTGTGCAACTGCAGTCAGCATATCCTCTTTAAACATTTCAACTTCTTTCCTTGAGACTGTACACTCCTTCATCTTTTGAAACATCAAATGTTCTAAGTCTAAGGCATTTCTCATAATGACATTCTCAGATTACAATTGAGATACTTTTCTGTACAGTTCTTCAGTTTCTTCTTTCCTTGAATCAGATGCACCATGTTCTTGATTCATATTCACATTCTCTGGTTCATGCAGCAGTACCAAAGGTAATGATTCAGCATCAGATTTTTTTCTCTGTCCTGAGAAGGTTGGTCCACAGATTTTTCCTTAGAGTTTTCAAACTCCTCCACAGAAAAATCCTCTTGAAGTACCTCTGTTGGAGCTTCAGAATCATGCTCATCACATTCATCTGTATCTTTGTCTTCCAATGGAATTTCAAGAACAATATCTTCAGTAGTTTTCTGAGGTCTGGCCACTTCTTCACCAGGCACTTCCTCCGTCTCTTGTTCCTGTTGAAGTGCAACTTCAACATCAGCTAGAATTTGTTGCTGAGTCTCACTTTGAGCTTCTTCTAGAACTTATGATCCCTCTACTGGTGTTGTTCTTTCAGTAACATCTTCCATGATCTTATCAACAATAACCTCTCTTACAAAAGAATAAGAAAATAAAGCTTCTGTTGTTGTTTCCAATGCAGGGGAAGTAATTTCCTCATTGATAGGTCTCTTTCTTTTTTATTGAAGTCCCTCTTGACTTCTGTCTTCCTCAACATCTTCCACTTCAAAGCGAATCCTTCTTGCTACATTGATGACTCTGGATTCAGCTTTTCCCTCCTTGGACTTAGCAGGTTGAGTCTGAGTACTCTCTGAGTCTTCCTCAGATCCTACTGGAAAAAATTTTCCTTTAATTGTGCTCCAGAAATATCCAACCTTCCTTAAAGTTCCATCATTAAACATATTACTATGATGACAGTTAACTCGTGCATCCACCAATCTCACCATGTCTTTCTTAAGCAGCAGTTTAGAAATAAATCGACTGAAAGTGTAGAAATTCATCTGGGCATCACTTTGACAGTAGTAATTGTGATACCTTACCATGTACCTTTGGAAGTTTAACTTAATATCGCTTAATAGAAGAAATATTATATACATATCAGGGTACAAAATCTTTTCCATTTCTTCCATTCTTGGAGCTATTGGAGTCTGAATAAATTTGACCAAAATTTTCTGATCAGGCTCCAAATCCATGATAAACATTTTCTTTATAGTTTTAGTACCAAAAAGAAAAGACATTATGTCTTCAGATTTATGCACAAAATCTCCAATATTTTTCAAATCTAAATTAAAAACTTCCTCATGAGGGCAGTTGAGAATCTGACTAATCTCTACTGATGAGATTGAGAAATCCCTATCTTCTATCTTAGCCATCATACTATCCTCGGTATCTCCAAGACTAAACTGTATAGATTTGAAGAAGTATCTAAGTTCTAATTCATACAGAAATTCCGTGTTTTCACTGTTGAACATCTGTTCAAGATTCTGAAATGACAGTGCTTGCTTCAACATCATATTTTTCTGAAATAACCAGTCGAGATCGATTACCTTGCCCTGTAAGATTTTTCTTCCATCAGAGCGTTGTCTCTTGGAATTTCTTGGCTCGGCTTCACTGGCTCTTTTATTTCTAACCATCTCTGTGAGAATCTCTGTAGGTTTGAAGGTTAGGGTTTCAGAGGTTCTAAGATTAGGGTTTAAGAGCATAAGTGCGATTTTCGGATTTCTAAAGGGTTTCGATAGAAGTGAAATGGTTTAGAAGTCGAAAAGGATCAGACAATCTTGATTCTCGTGTAATCACTAATCATTACATATATTTAAAACAAATAAAATTTTCATATGGCGAAAGAAAAAATCTTAAACAGTATTAAAAAAATTACAAAAATAAATAAAAGTAAATAAAAATAAAAATTATTTAAAATTAAGTAAACCTAGCTCCCCCTTAATAAAATCAAACCTTGCAGTGGGAAGTGGTTTAGTAAAAATATCTGCTAATTGAATTTCAGTATTTATAAATTCTAAAAATATATCTTTTTTAATAACATGATCTCTTAAAAAGTGATGCCTTATATCAATGTGCTTAGTTCTAGAATGACTAATAGGATTTTTTGAAATATAAATTGAACTTGTATTATCACATAAAATAGGTGTATTATTAAAATTTAATCCAAAGTCCATAAGAGTGTTTTTCATCCACAACACTTGTGCACAGGAACTGCCACCAGAAACATATTCTGCCTCAGTTGTTGATAGGGCAACTGAATGTTGTTTCTTACTAGACCATGATACTAAAGACTTTCCTAAAAAGTGACATGTTCCTGATGTACTTTTTCTATCTAATCAAAAACATCCAAAGTCAGCATCTGAATATAAAATCAAATTGAAATCAGAATTTTTAGGATAATGAAGGGATTGAAAAATAGTTCTTTTTAAATATCTAAAAATTATTTTAACAGCAGTCAGATGGGGTTCTTTAGGATTTGATTGAAATCTAGCACAAAGACATACTGAATACATTATATCTGGCCTACTAGCAGTAATATATAACCAACTACAAATCATACCTCTATATAACTTATTGTCAACTGATTTCCCAGTTTCATCCAAATCATGTTTTATATTAGTACACATAGGAGTTGTAAATGTCTTAATGTTTTCAAGTCCAAATTTTTTATGTAAATCAGTAATGTATTTACTTTGATTTAAAACATTTCCAAAATCTTTTTGAAAAATTTGAATACCCAAAAAGAAATTTAATTCTCCCATCATACTAATTTAAAATTATTCTTGCATTAATTTTGAAAATTCATGATAAAGAGTTTTATTAGTTGATCCAAATATTACATCATCAACATATATTTGAACCAATAAAATATTATTTCATACAGTTTTCTTAAAGAGTGTTGGGTCTTCCATTCCAACAGTAAAATCATTTTTCAAAAGAAAAGAACTTAATATTTCATACCAAGATTTAGGTTCTTGTTTAAGGCCATAAAGATCTTTAGTATGTTTAAAAACAGAATCATGTTTTTGAGAGTTTTCAAAACCAGGAGGTTTCTCAACATAAACTTCCCCCATTAAATAACCATTTAAAAAGGCAGATTTAACATCCATCTGAAATAATTTAAAATTCATATAAGATGCATAGGCTAAAAGGATTCTAATGGATTCTAACCTATCTACAGTTGAAAAAGTCTCATCATAATCTATTCCTTCTTCTTGATTACATCCTTTAGCTACTAATCTTGCTTTATTTCTAGTTATTGTGCCTTGGTCATCTTGTTTATTTCTAAAGACCCATTTGGTTCCTATTACAGGATAATTCTTAGGTCTTTCCACTAATTCCCAAACTTAATTTCTTTTAAACTAATTTAGTTCATATTTCATTGCTATTACCCAGCTTTCATCATCTAAATCTTCTTCTATAGTCTTGGGTTCTTGTTGAGATAGGAAGGCAGAGAATTCCACTAGGTTTCCTAAGTTTCTTCTAGTTTGAAAACTAGTTTCTATGTCACCTATTACAGTTTGTAAAGGGTGATTATTTAGGGTTCTAGACTGTCTAGGTAATATATTTAAAGGTTCTTCAGTATCATGTTCCTCTTAACTGGACTGAATTTCTTTTATATCATTTTCAAAAACATTCTTTAATTTCTCAGGTCTCATGTTATCATCAAAGTCAAGTTCATCCATTTTTTCTGTCCTTTTCTCAAAGGGATCAGATTCATCAAATTTCACATGAACTGATTCTTCAACAATCCTTGACTTCTTATTATAAACTCTATAAGCTTTGTATGTAGAAAAATATCCTAAGAAAATACCTTCATTAGATTTTGGATCGAACTTACCAAGATTATCCTTGGTTTTTAAGATGTAAACCTTGCATCCAAAAACTTTAAAGTAGTTAACTTTAGGTTTTCTGTTATTCCATAGTTCATAGGGTATTTTTTTTAAAATAGGTCTAATTAAAAAACTATTAATTATATGTAAAGCTGTATTCACAGCTTCTTCCAAAAAATGTATAGGTAGGCTATATTCATTTAACATATTTTTTCCATTTCTTGAATTGTTCTATTTTTTCTTTCTACAATCCCATTCTGTTATGGTGTTCTGGGTGCAGAAAAGGTATGTTTAATACCCATTATTGAGCAAGAGGAATTAAATTCAAGATTCACAAATTCTCTACCATGATCACTTTTCAATGAGATTATATTAAAACCTTTTTCATTTTGAACATATTTGCAGAGACTTTCAAATAAATTAAAAGCTTCATTTTTAAATTTCAAAAAGAAAATCCATGTAAATATTGAATAGTCATCAACTAAAACATATACATACAATTTACCAGCTAAGCTTTCTACTCTTGAGGGTGAAAAAAAATCCATATGAATAAGTTCTAGAGGTTTAGATGTAGCAACCTTATTAATATATTTGAACGATGATTTGTGTTGCTTGCCAAGTTGACATGCATCACAAAATCTGTCACTTTCAAATTTGAGACAAGGTAAATCAGAAACTAAATGTTTCTTAGATAACTTATATAAAACATATACATTGCAATGTCCAAGTCTCCTATGACAGATCCAGGATTCACTTACTTTAGCAGTCAAGCAGTTTACTTGTTGTTTACACAAGGAATTTAAATCCAAAGTATAGACATTTTCAGTTCTTGTTGCTTTAAATTTAAACAGTTTATCTTTAGAAACAGTACAGCAATTGTTAGTAAAATCAGCATTATATCCATCATCACAAAGTTGAGAGATACTTACCATATTGTGTTTTAGTCCTTGTACATAAAGTACTTTGTTGATTGAGATTGTTTTTAGATCTCCAACAGTTCTAATGCCAATGATTTTTCCTTTGGCATTGTCACCAAATGTGACAATTCCTCCTTCCTTTTGAGTGAGTGAAGAAAAATTCAATGAGTTTCCACTCATATGTCTTGAGAATCCACTGTCCATGTACCATATATCTTTTCTCCTCTGGTGGCCTGCTACCTGCAAAGACATTCAAACAAATTTCTTTGGTACCCATATTTTGTTGGGTCCATGGGTGTTAGCTAGAAATGATCTGGGTATCCAGATTTTCTTTGTTCTTTTAAAATTAGATGAATCGTATAAGTCTTTTGAAACATAGGCTTTTTTAATACCAAAAATTTGAGGTTGTCTTAATAAACAGTTTTTAGCTATATGTCCCTTTGTCCCACAAAAATTACAATTAACCTTTTTAGAGCTAGGAAAAAAATAATTTTTATATAGATTAGGTTTTTCTCCTTTACTGCCAATTCCAAATCTCTCATTTTTAATGACAGTTTTTCCAAGAATTTCATTTAATTAATTCTCTCCTTTTGTAAAACCCAATACAGCCTATTTGTATGATTCTACTTCATCTTGCAGTGTTTTTATTATTGATTCAAAATTAATATAGTTAATGTTAATCAAACTGTATTTATCAGTTAATTCCTTATGTTGTTTCAGCATTGTATCTCTTTCATCTGAAATGGATTTATGTTTATTTTTTAGTGACTTATGTTTCTTAAATAGTGAATCATATCTTTCTTCAAGCATATTGCAGTAGGCTGCAAGTTTTTCATTTGTGTAGCTTGATTCAGAATTTGATTCAGAGGAGTAATATGAGTGTTCCTCATCATTTTCTGCCATAAAACACATGTTTGCTTTTAGATTGACTTCTTGTTTCTATGATCTTAATTTAGGAGAGCTACTGGAGTCTTCAGATACACTTCAAGTGGCTTTTATAGCTTTCTTGTCTTTCTGCTTGTAGTCATTTCTTTTGAAGAATTTCTTCTTCTTTGCATCCTTAAATTGTGGGAAATCTGGTCTGATATTCCCCATCTTCTTTCATTCATAACATTTTATTTCCTTATTATCTTTTTTTAAAGGATTTTTTGAAGCCTCTTTTCTTGCTCAAGAATTTTCAAAATTTTCTGGCTAGTGGATCCAGTTCTTCATCTGAGTTGGATGAGTCAGAGATTTCGGATTTAGCTTTGACTTATTTGTTCTTCATCTTTCTATTCTTTTGTTGTGAAGTTACCTTCAAGGCAGTATCTTCTCTTTTGATGTAGACCTTATGTTCATTTTCCTCATCTTGCATTTCAGCTTCATACATCATCATTGTATTAATCAGCTCTCTCATGGTTATATCTTTGACAGGTGTTGATTTTCTGATTACAGCAAAGATACCATTCCATCGAGTAGGAAGTACCCTCAGTACTTTTAATGCTTGGTCATACTGCTTGATAGGTTCTCCTAGAGCTATTATATTATTGACAATTTCTGTCAATCTCCTATTCATTTGGGTAATGCTTTCACCTTTAAACATTCTGAAAGTATCAAATTTCAATTTGGTAGTTTCATATCTCATTTGTCTCACATTATATGTTCCTTCATATACCACAGCTATCGTTTTCCACATCTCATATGTTGTGGGGCACTGAGATACTCTATTAAATTCATCTGGTCCTAGACCACAGATAATTGCATTCATAGCCTTCGAGTTCATATCGTACTCTGCCTCTGTATCAGCACTCCATGTCTCAGGATTTTCAGTAATTTCATAAGGAGTTAGAATCTGTGAATATACTTTATATCCGAGGTTTTTCAGATATATTATCATGCGCGATTTCCAGAAACCATAGTTGTCTCCATTAAAATATGGTGCTCTGACCATTGACATCCCTTCTCTTGTATCAGTCATGATGCGCTGTTGTATAATCTTTAAATGCTTCTATCTTGCTAGGGCTCTATCAGAAGCTCCACCTCTAATACCAATTGTTGGATCTGAATCAACAGATTATACACAAGAGGGGGGTGAATTGTGTCTTTTGAAATTTTTCGATAACTCTTTGAATGAACGAGTTCTGTCCTCTATACTTTATCAGATTTGATCGTGCAGCAGAATAAGTAAAAACAAGAACACAAAGATGTATAGTGGTTCGGGGAACAGAAGGCCCCTAGTCCACTCTACCAACGATCAACTCCATGAGCTTGGTGATTTTCACTATCTGGTCCACGTTTCAACAAACCGGTCCACAACTGAGTACAGGCAGTTGACACCTTTACAATCTTTAGGCTAACAAAGCCTTCTGGTTCAAACACGAACCAACACAGCCTAGAACGAGAAGCTGGTTACTCAAGAATAAAAAGAATTTCAGAAAGAAGTTTTCCAGTTGATCTTCAAAATTGCAATAGAATGCAATTGACAACAGATGAATCGTAGTCTCTAGAAATATTGATTTACAAAACAAAGCAATTCTGATTCGATCCAGTTGTAATAGATATAGAGATATAGTTCACAACTTCAGCAGTAGTAGATCCACATAAGATATTCGATGAAGAACTGTAACACCTCGAGATTTTATGAAAAATATTCTTTTTAATTTCATTGATGTCTTCTGTTGTATGTTACACCAAGATTATCTTACGCTATACACAACACCGTATTATCTTTTAGTATAAGCAACCCTAACTTGGCTTTCATTACACGCAATTGTGACTTTCCTCGATAGCGTGTGTAGTACGCAATACCGAGTTTCAAAAAACAACGATATATTGTTATAATATTATTATGGACTAGCTGATATGAATAGTATTAACTACATTTTAAATTTTATAACATTATTATTCATCTTACATATTTTCTAGAACATGGTATGAGAACAAAATAAAATTTTCGTGTAAAATAAGTATTTTTCAAAAAATGCAGTTTTGCCGCCTTTTGATGGCGCATCCACTTTAAATCTAGTTTTTGACATGTTTATAAGTTAAATTTGACAAAATAAAATTCTCCCTTGGATTCAGGATATATAAAATTTTAATTTGGATAATGTTTTGATATTTTTCTGATAACTTTCATATTTTAATGAATAGTAAAAACACGCTATATTTTAATTAAAAAAAACTTTTTTCATCACAATAATTTATATGGTTAGATTATATTTTTAATTGGTTTTAAAGTGTAATTTGAATATATTTTTACCATTTAATCCAATGTTGGTCATTGGAATTAATTTCACTTTGAAATTGGATATAAACAAGTATCAATCTTTTGATAGTTATTGTTTCTTAAAAACACGCTATTTGTTTTGATAACGGGAATTAATTTTTAAATTAATTAATTCCACTTATATGTTTTGAATTTGGAAAAATAGAAATCAATTTTGAATTCGGAATATCAAATAATTCTTAGGCTGAATTTTTGGTATTTTTCTAAAAAATGTCGATTTTCGATGAATAGTGAAACCACTTAGTGGTAGATAAAAAACTGACTTTTTCATTTAAATGAAATTTTACCACTTCTGTGAATTGAATTTGGAAAATCCGAGAGACACGGTTAATATTAAGGACTAAAATGTGGTTCAATGAGATGAAAATATTTTTTGGTGAATAGTAATTTTTAACTTTTATTTACCACGGTTAAAAGTAAATAGGATAATTAAGGGTAAAAATGATATTATTATTACCCTAACACATGTCCTAATTCTATTGGATAAGTTTAATTCGACCAAAAACAACCTTAGGAATAAAATATGACCATTTAGGCCCACTTGGATTTGATTAGGACATTTAATATTAATTTATTTAAAGAAGGGTTAAAATAGTTAAAATCAAAGTTTAATAAGTAAATCATTCTTAATATAGGTTTATAAATAATATAAATTCGAATATAAATATTCATTAGAAACCTAAAACGATTTCCTACATAATGTTATTTTATTTATAATTTTTAGACATTAAATAATTTAATTTATTTATGACACAAATATGATGCAGTAAATATATTATTAAAGAAATATTGACATAATTGATGTTATAAATACCCAAATAAATTTAATTTGAGACTTTTTATGAATTAAACTAATTTTATAGGTAAATATGACATGTTAGTATTGATTTAATAAACTGTTTTCGAACTAATAATTTTGTTATGAGTTTAACAAAAATCAATTACCAAATAGTGTAAAAATTGAAATAAAATAGTTTTTAAAACAAATATTATATTATTAATTGTTATTTTATTCCTAAAAATCTATGGTTCGGCCAAATGACTTAGATAAGGTTATATATATTAATAATAAATAACTTGGGGTTCGTTTGGCTTGTTATAGTATGTTTATGAACCTTATAGTGTAAGAAAACAAGAAGACACGGTAAAAGTTAAATTATTTAACTTAAAGTTAAATCTAAATGATAAGGTTAAAATAGAAACCTAAACTTGTCTAAATTATATTGGATGAGAGTATTTCGACCCATCCCCACCTTATCTTTGAAATAAATCAATTTGGAGCTATTAAAAACTGAATATGACTTTATAATAAATTAATATTTTTAGTTTTTCCAAAGGTTCCCCTCTCCTCCCTTATAAAAGGGCACCACCTCCCTCTCTTCCTCACACCACATTGAGACTTCAATATCAGCCAAACCCTGCCAAATTCTCTTCTCCACTTCCCTAGAAACATCCTAGAGGTCCTGTTATTCTTCAAAGACCAATTTTATTTCCCTAAGAGGAGGTCTCAAAGAGGCGCTTCAAAGAAGAGGTAATGTCCGTTACCGATTCTTTCAACTTTATTTCTTCTTCCACTTCTTCTTCTTTAGTTGTTTCATTATGAAGTAATAACATCAGAATCACTCATATACTTATATGTTATTATAAGTATTAAACAACCATATTTCACCATCTATCCATCCTACAGAAAATGAAATCACCGCGCTTGCGTACGTACGGAATACCGTCTCTACGTTGTGGTGTAATCTATTTTCCACCACCACCTTACTTGGATGGGTATAATGGTGAAAGTAATGAATATATATTATTATTGTAAAGTGATATTGATTATGTAATATTATACATACACTTTAATAAAATTCCACGATCATGGGAATGATATCATCGCTCGTGCGTACGTACGGACTACCGTCTCCACGATGCGATGAGATTCACTCTCCATGTTAACCATTCAAGAATGATTATAAAGTATATATAATAAGTAATCATGAAATATATGAAATAATAATTCTACTGGATTTATGTATATATATATTTATTTCATCTACGTAATTCCATTCAATTCAATAAGGAAACGAAAACAGCGTTCATGCGTACGTACGGCGTACCGTCTCCATGAACGGTGTATTTCTTTCCATTTATCGATCTATTATATATATGTATATTCTGAATATATATTTTATATAAATCATGTTTTACATTCTGGATGTAAGTAATCATGATCTAAGTAATCATATGAATAATTACAAGTTAAAACACAAACGACAAATGAAACGATTTTACCCAAAACGCTACTTTAACATGAATTTACAAAAGAACGGGTAATATAAAGTCATAAGTGAACCATATATGATATAATAACAATGAATATGATTCTATAATAAGTCAATGACATTATTTAAATCATTATACATGAGTTTTGGATACGTACGAAGCATATCGGACCTAAGGTAAGGGATAACTTTTCCAATATCGTTCTTATCTGAGATTGTTTATTCGTAAGTATTTACTGGGGTTATTGTTCTCATCCATGTCCATGTTTCCTAAAAATGGTTTCATGTATGTTTAAAGTCCTTTTTACCCATTTTTGACTTTTACTACATGGTATCTTTCTTTTACGAGGTACTTTTTGACTTTTCCGGCAAAATTTTGAGAAGAATGTTTTTTTTACTTATACGACATGAAAGGATTTTTACAGTTTTATAAAGCATTATTTTCATGAAGATTCCTCCAAAAGATTTCATGACTATTTTCAAAAAAATCCTATTCTTTTAAAATTGCATGAAATTTTGTGAAAAGAAAATGATTTTGAATAAGAAAGGATATTTTCCTCAATAATTCATTTCAAGTGTTTTATCAAAACCATTTTCCATCTAAGATGACATTATTTCATAAGTGTATGTTTCATGTATAATGTCTCTATGATTTATATGGTATCACTTTTCTTATTATGAAATGATATCCATTTATTTTATATGAATTATGTGATGATGGGATGATGTTTATGAAACCCATTTTATTTATTGGGTTTTTATGAATGATGTATGTTTATTTTGCGGCACAAGTAAGAATGATTTCATTATGAGATTGATGGGACCTATATCTACCTCAAATGAATTAGGTAAAGATTCATATCTCATGAGATAGATATGGATGGAACGGTAAGTTAATCTGGTTCAGTATTACAGGACTGGAATGAGGAGTGAACTCAATTCAGAAAGGGAGTTTGTCCACTAAGATGGTCTTGGAAGCAATGCCTTGGCTACTATGGAAATCATTACATGTTCTTAATGGATTACAAAATTACATGTTTTATTCCCATGCTATTTTATCATGATTTATGTACCATTATGATCTATGCCTTATGTACTTCCATGTTTTATGTCGTTGCTCAAGATTTTGATGTTTAAACATTATGTTCATGTTTTTAAGTTCAAATATACATGGTATGTTTTATTTTATCCATGCTTACCCTTACTGAGAATTTGATCTCACCCTTTTTTTGTTTTATTTTCCCCTAGGATTAAAAGAAAGTTTTTAGGTAAGGAAAAAAAAAGTGGAAAATCTTTATGGGAGATGTTGAAGATCTTTCTCCATGATTCGAAGATTACGTTCCAAGTTTCCAAAGACACTAAACTATTACGGTTTTTGTGTGTCTATTTTTGTTATGTATTAAGTATTCCGCAAAAGTAATGTAATATCTATGTACGTCAAGATTTGGGTCTCTAAAATTGGTATCAGAGGAAAGGTTTAGTTAACCTTTGGAAACTAGGATGCGAAAACTTTAGTGAGATCCCTAGAGATATTTCTAAGGTATGTCTAGGGATGTCCCTAAGGTTAAGTATACGTATAATTTATAGTCCTAGAATTGCGCTAACGATCTTAGAATTAAACCTAAAATGTTATATATTAAAGGTACCCCCCCACCTTTATTATGTTGTTTTCCCTAGCATGGTATTTTCCTCTCACACTATTATTTTTGGGTTTTAGACGATGGATGGAACCCGATGGAACCGTTTTGATCAATGTAATGGAAAATGCAATGATTGTCCTCCTGACCAAACCAATGTCATGGGAGATGGAGTGCACAATATTATTTCTATACTTACACAAGCTATGAATCATTCTGGATTTCAAAATGAGCAGAGAAAGGAGAAAAATTCTGTTGAATCCTTCATGAGGTAGCGTCCACCTTCATTCAGTGGGTCTTCTGATCCCTTAGTGGCTGAACAATGGATCAGTACTACTGAAAAGATGTTTTTAGTTCTACAATGTTCTGAGCATGATAAAGTCATCTTAGCAGTATATTGTTTGGAAGGTGATGCTAATCAACGGTGGAATCTTATCAAGAATACGAGTCAAAGAGATGAAATTGAGTCTATGGAATGGGATGAGTTCAAGAATTTGTTTTTCATTAAGTACTTCCCTCGTATTCTTCGAAAAAAATGGAAAGGGAGTTTCTTGAGCTTAAGCAGAAGGATGATGAATCTGTTGGTATATACGAAGTGAATTTTACAAGACTTGCAAGGTATGCATCTGGCTTTATCATCCAACCTGAAAGTAAAGTTGATTGATTTTTTAGTGGCTTAAAACCGAGTCTTCGAAGGGCATTAGCTATAAGAGACTTCAGTAGCTATGAAGAAATTGTGCGTTGTGCTATCAAGGTAGAACTGGAAGTTGGTGTAACATATCCATCTCATGGTTTTGACAAGAAACGAAAGATGGAGTTCAAGGAGAAATCTCAGAACAATGGTGAAAAGAAGATGAATGTTTCTTTATGCTCAAAGTGTGGAAAGAAGCATGGTGGAGATTGCCTAAAAGGTACTAGAAAATGTTTTAAGTGTGGAAAAGAAGGTCATCGAGCAGTTGATTGTCGAAGTAATGGGAAAAATGTTTCTAATGATGTGAATAGATAAAAGACTACAGTGAAATCTCCACCAACACTTCAATGCTTCAAGTGCAAGTAAATGAGGCATTATGCTAATAAATGCCCTAATTCGCGGGTTAATGATGATCAACGTGAGCAACCTCTTAATGAAATGGATAAAGGGAAGTCTCATATGATCACTATTTGTGATGTTGAGTATGAAAATGATGTTGTGTAGTGATTAAGTGTTTATTTAATGGGATTTCAAAATAGTATCATGGAATCTCATTTATGGTATTGTGGAATTTTAGAATATCTATGTATTGGTTTTCAATAATTATATGGTACTAGTAACCATGAAAAGGTGATTGAAATATTTTTAGAAAGTAGATGAAATGTGCATAATGAAGGGATAAGGAGAAAATAATATGATAGTAATCATGAGCTCATGACTGGTACAAGGACTAAGTGATATTATGGTTTGAGTATATAGACTTTTTGGGATTTTGGTATGCGGAAAGTGTTAAAATTTAACAACATTCATGTTTTCACTAAGGTTCAATGGGTATTCATTCTTCAAGAGAATACATGATTAAGGTATTCACGTGTTTGTAATTTGACCAACAAGATATATCTTATGATATATTGGGGATAAATGATGGCATTCACGTGATTGTTATGTGACATTTCAAGTAATCATTTTCTTTATACTATGAGCTTGGACTGAAGTATTTTAGATAAGCCTAAAGATTGGAATGGATTATGTTGGACATAAGTTAGTATTTCTTAAGGATAGAACTTTTTTCGATATTATTGATGGGATGTTATAGTAATGTAGTTTTAGAAAAAGTACAACCTGCAGGACATGCGACAACCCATCGCGTCGGACAAGGTTGTGGGAATCGAACCCACAACAGAAGTGCGACTGGCCTTTATCGCCTACCACTGGCCTACAGGAAGTCCCTGGTTAGAAGAAACTAGTTTTATTTTATTAAGCGGTATGATATATGAAGTATAAGTTCATTTTTGGAATCGTATATGATTAACCACACCATATATGGACTTATGTATATTTGATAACTTTTGCTAACCTTTTGTTTGAAACGGATGGAATGACCCATCATTCTATCACATGATCTGCTAACTCTTCATGAATAACAAATTCAACTTCATTTCTTTAAGAGATGAAGTGGAAACTGTTCAAAGCACGAACAATAGTGAGATTGTACCAAAATCAAGCAAGTATTTCTTCTAATTCAAAATTTTAAACCTTAGGGAAATGATATTGAAAACCAAAAATGTTGTCCTTGTGCTCTTATATCCGATGAATCAGATGGTACCTTAGATCATCACAAATCTATGGCTTTGTGATTGTTGGCTTTTTCATAGCCATGTTCTCTACTACTCTCCATTAGAACTTGATGGTTAGATTTTTCTTCCATATCCATATTTTCACATATGTTCTCCTATATGGAAACTCAGTGATGAGTTACTTTGGGTAAACGTTATGTTTCATACTTTAGTTTTTAAATATTGGTTTTGGTATTTCTTTTTACGATGTGGGTTTCTATTAAAGAAACTTTTGAGTAGTAAACCATTTATAACCCCGACGAATTTCGAGGGCGAAATTCATTTTAATGGGGGAAGAATGTAACACCCTGAGATTTTATGAAAAATATTCTTTTTAATTTCATTGATCTCTTCTGTTGTATGATACACCAAGATTATCTTGCTCTATACGCAACACCGTATTATCTTTCAGTATACACAACCCTAACTTGGATTTCATTACACGCAATCGCGACCTTCCTCGATAGCGTGTGTAGTACGCAATATCGGGTTTCACAAAACAATGATATATTGTTATAATATTATTATGGAATAGCTGTTATGAATATTATTAACTACATTTTGAATTTTATAACATTATTATTCATATTACATATTTTCTAGAACATGGTATGAGAACAAAATAAATTTTTCGGGTAAAATAAATATTTTTCAAAAAATGCAGTTTTGCCGCCTTTTGATGGCGCACCCACTTTAAATCTAGTTTTTGACATGTTTATAAGTTCAATTTGACAAAATAAAATTCTTCCTTGGATTCAGGATATAAAAATTTAATTTGGATAAAGTTTTGATATTTTTCTGATAACTTGCATATTTTAATGAATAGTAAAAACATGCTATATTTTAATTAAAAACAACTTTTTTCATCACAATAATTTATATGGTTAGATTATCTTTTTAATTGGTTTTAAAGTGTAATTAGAATATATTTTTACCATTTAATCCAATGTTGGTCATTGGAATTAATTTCACTTTGAAAATGGATATAAAAAAGTATCAATCTTTTGATAGTTATTGTTTCTTAAAAAAATGCTAATTGTTTTGATAACAGGAATTAATTTTAAAATTAATTAATGCCACATCTATGTTTTGAATTTGGAAAAATAGACATCAATTTTGATTTGTAATATCAAATAATTCTTAGGCTGAATTTTTGGTATTTTTCTGAAAAACTTCAATTTTCGATGAATAGTGAAACAACTTAGTGGTAGATAAAAAACTGACTTTCTCATTTAAATAAAATATTCCACTTATGTAAATTGAATTTCGAAAATCCGAGAGACACGGTTAATATCAAGGACTAAAATGTGGTTCAATGAGATGAAAATATTTTTTGGTGAATAGTAACTTTTTTACTTTTATTTACCACGGTTAAAAGTAAATAAGATAATTAAGGGTAAAATGATATTATTATTACCCTAACACATGATTTAATTCTATTGGATAAGTTTAATTATACCAAAAACAACCTTAGGAATAAAATATGACCATTTAGGCCCACTTGGATTAGATTAGGACATTTAATATTAATTTATTTCAAGAAGGGTTAAAATAGTTAAAATCAATGTTTAATAAGTAAATCATTTTTAATATAGGTTTATACATAAGATAAATTAGACTATAAATATTCATTATAAATATAAAAATATTTCCTACATAATGGTATTTTATTTATAATTTTTAGACATTAAATAATTTAATTCATTTAGGACACAAAGATGATGCAGTAATTATCTTATTAATAAAATATTGACATAATTGATGTTATAAATACCAAAATAAATGTAATTTGACACTTTTTATGAATTACAATAATTTTATAGGTTAAAATGACATGATAGTATTGATTTAATTAAATTTTCTTTGCACTAATAATTCTTTTATGATTTTCACAAAAATAAATTACCAAACAGTGTCAAAATTGACATAAAATAGTTTTTAAAACAAATATTATATTATTAATTGTTATTTTATTCCTAAAAATCTAAGGTTCAGAAAAATGACTTAGATAAGGTTATATATATTAATAATAAAAAACTTGGGGTTCTTTTGGCTTGTTATAGTAAGTTTATTAACCTTATAGTGTAAGAAAACAAGAAGACACGGTAAAAGTTAAATTATTTAACTTAAAGTTAAATCTAAATGATAAGGTTAAAATATAAACATAAACTTGTATAAATTCTATTGGATGAGATTATTTCGACCCATTCTAACCTCATCTTCGAAATAAATCAATTTTGAGCTATTAAAAACCGAATATGACTTTTTAATAAATTAATATTTTTAGTTTTTCCAAAGGTGCCCCTTTCCTCCCTTATAAAAGGGCACCTCCTCCCTCTCTTACTCGCACCACTTTGAGCCTTAAATCTTAGACAAACCCTGCCAAATTCTCTTCTCCACTTCCCTAGAAACATCCTAGATGTCATGTTCTACTTCAAAGACAAATTTTAGTGCCCTAAGAGGAGGTCTCAAAGAGGCACTTCAAAGAAGAGGTAATGTCTGTTACTGATTCTTTCAACTTTATTTCTTCATCCACTTCTTATTATTTAGTTGTTTCATTATGAAGTAATAACATCAGCATCACTCATATACTGATATGTTATTATAAGTATGAAACAACCATATTTCACCATCTATCCATCCTACGGAAAACGAAATCACCGCGCGTGCGTACGTACGGAATATCGTCTCCACGCCGTGGTGTAATCTATTTTCCACCACCACCTTACTTGGATGGGTATAATGGTGAAAGTAATGAATATATATGATTATTGTAAAGTGATATTGATTCTTCAATATTATACATACACTTTAATAGAATTCCACGATCATGGGATTGATATCATCGCACGTGCGTATGTACGTACTACCGTCTCCACGACGCGATGAGATTCACTCTCCATGTTAACCATTCAAGAATGATTATAAAGTATATATAATAATTAATCATGAAATATATGACATAATAATGCTACTGGATCTATGTATATATATATTTATGTCATCTAGTTAATTCCATTCAATTCAATAAGGAAATGAAAACAGCGTTCATGCGTACGTACGGCCTACCGTCTCCATGAACGGTGTATTTCTTTCCATTTATCGATCTATTATATATATGTATATTCTGAATATATATTATATATAAATATTTTTTTACATTCTATATGTAATTAATCATGATCTAAGTAATCATATTAATAATTACAAGTAAAAACACGAACGACAAATGAAACGATTTTACCCAAAACGCTACTTTAACATGAATTTACAAAAGAACGGGTAATATAAAGTCATAAGTGAACCATATATGATATAATAACAATGAATATGATACTATAATAAGTCAATGACATTATTTAAATCATTAAACAGGATGTTTGGATACGTACGAAGCATATCGGACCTAAGTTAAGAGATAACTTTTCCAATCTCGTTCTTATCTGAGATTGTTTATTCGTAAGTATTTTCTGGGTTATTGTTCTCATCCATGTCCATGTTTCCTAAAAATGGTTTCATTTTTGTTTAAAGTCCTCTTTACCCATTTTTGACTTTTACTACATGGTATCTTTCTTTTACGATGTACTTTTTGACTTTTCCGGCAAAAGTACGAGAAGAATTTTTTTTTACTTATACGACATGACAGGATTTTTACGGTTTTATAAAACCTTATTTTCATGAAGCTTCCTCCAAAAGATTTCATGACAATTTTCAAAAAAATCCTTTTCTTTTAAAATTTCATGAAATTTTGTGAAAATAAAATTATTTTGAATAAGAAAGGATATTTTTCTCAAGAATTCATTTCAATTGTTTTATCAAAACCATTTTCCATCTAAGATGGCATTATTTCATATGTGTATGTTTCATGTATAATGTCTATATGATTTAAATGGTTTCAATTTTCTTATTACGAAATGATATCCATTTCGTTTATATGAATTATGTGATGATGGGATGATGTTTATGAAACCCATTTTATTTATTGGGTTTTTATGAATGATGTATGTTTATTTTGTGGAACAAGTAAGAATGATTTCATTATGAGATGGGTGGGACCTATATCTCCCTCCAATGCATTGGGTAAAGATTTATATCTCATGATATAGACATGGCTGGAACGGTAAGTTAATCTGGTTCAGTATTACAGGACTGGAACGAGGAGTGAACTCAATTCAGAAAGGGACTTTGTCCACTAAGATGGTCTTGGCAGCAATGCCTTGGCTACTGTGGAAATCATTACATGTGCTTAATGGATGCCACAATTACATGTTTTGTTCCCATGATATTTTATCATGATTTATGTTCCATTATGATCTATGCCTTATGTACTTCCATGTTTTATGTCGTTGCTCAAGATTTTGATGTTTAAACATTATGTTCATGTTTTTAAGTTAAAATGTATATGGTATGTTTTATTTTATCCATGTTTACCCTTACTGAGCATTTGAGCTCACCCTTTTTATGTTTTATTTTCCCCCAGGATTAAAAGAAAGGTTTTAGGTAATGAAACAAAAAGTGGAAGATCTTTATGGGAGATGTTGAAGATCTTTCACCACGATTAGAAGATTATGTTCCAAGTTTCCAAAGACACTAAACTATTACGGTCCTTGTGTGTCTATTTTTGTTATGTATTAATTATTCCGCAAAAGTAATGTAATATCTATGTACGTCAAGCTTCGGGTCTCTACAAGAATAGGTGAATCTTCTATTGAGTTCTTTCTTCTTAAATAAACAGAGCTTTGACACTCCTTTTTGAATCAGCAGATCAATGTGAATTTTTGCAGTCTCTGTTTTCCACCTTTTTAATAATATATTGATCACCATACATGCATGTACCTGGTGTTTTTTAGAGAACATATATTATACAGCTGAGAATATCTCCTACACATTTAGATCCATAAAATTCGCCTTCTGATTCGTGATATTCAAAAATTTGAATTTACAGAGAATTCGTAACTTCCCTTAAGACTCGGCATAAAAATCTCATTTTAATTAGATCTTAAATCCATCAATAAAATGGATTTGAATCAGTCAAAGTCGTTCTTTAAAAACGACTTTAAATCCATCTTGAAATATGCCCAAAAATTAGCTTGTTAACCTCTACATAATAATATTGTCTTTCAAAATTTCTGACACCAAACGTAAGGTTGATTACGTGGCCTCCAATCGTAGGATTGATGACATAGTCTTCAAACGTAAGGTTGACAACGTAAGGTTGAACATAAACGTAGGTTTGATCATCCATACTTTTTCTTCAACACTCAAACGTATGGTAAAAGATCCATACTTTTACTTGATCCATACATTTCCAAGAACGCAGGGTTGTTTACAAAAGTAAGGTTGATGAACCATACTTTTGAGAAACAAATGTAACGTTTAGTATTTACGTACAGTTCTCCTTCTATACTTTTCTTATAACCAAAACATAAGGTTCCTTCCTAACGTAAGGTTCTTCTTCCATACTTTGCTGAAAACGTATGGTTGTTTAACCATACTTTTATCTTATCTCAAAAAGTATACACACTTTTCATCCTTACACTACGTTTATCCACGTATGGTATGAACAGTGATTCCAGAACACGCTAAAGTAGATTCCGCACTATATTTATCCATGTAAGGTATGAACAGTGATTCTAGAATGCGCTAAAGAAGATTCCGCACAAGTAATAAATTCTCGTTATTTCAAGAGTAAAATAAATTAATAAATTTCTGCAAAATATTAAATAAAATCATTAGAAAATAAATAAGGGTATTTGTGAGCATCAAAATTATTGTAAAGATACAGAGTATTATATTCAATAATCTCCCCCTTTAAATAACATTTTTATGTATTTTTGAAAACAATACTTTGCTCAACAGAATGTACTATTTGATAGTATCATTTTGAAACATGGATCTATTTCCCCCTTGCTTCTAGGAACATGATTTGACCCATGGGGCATTGTGGTTCTTATATGTTGGGAAGTGACATGTATAGTCATAGTAGATCGGTATGTTTTAGATTAGTTTTTATTTTATGTTCATTATTGTATTGGCCACTCAGGTCTTTTACTTCTTTCTGTGGACAAAGGGTAATTATATTCTGCGAAGGGGGGAAAATGGGGTTCAGATTGATTCAGTCCATCGGCTTTGATCCGAGGTAAGATTATATGGTTACTACTTGTCTCGCACCTCATGTATTTGGGGATTTTTGTTTTTTTGAATCCATATTATGTTTTCATTAGGGCGTTGGATCATTTCATATTGGTTCGGGTGGTTTTGGTTCACCCAATCGAGGTAAGGCTTTAATGCCATTGGTTGGTTTCTCACTGGTTATGTAGCATCCTTTATGTGTTTTAATGTTCCTAATATCCTTTTTTTAGTGCATTGATCCCTGCTCGTTGGTTTCGAGTAGCCAAGTTAAGGGAGACTCACCTGCATGTGCATAGGTAATAAATTATATGTATGTGGGTTCCCGCGTTACGTGTATAGTCAACCATGGTAGTGATTATGCACGTATGGGGATATGTGTGCCCATGTATATATATATATAAATGCATACACAGGTGAGTGGAGACTGGTATATGCATATAAGCATATGTGCAAGGATCCCCTTGCACATACTCATGGCCATGCGGGTGTGTGCATATGGGCTAGGTGTCCTTTCATGTGTGTGAAGGTGCGTATACCCAGTGGGGGAGAAACAACTTTTAGTTAAAAATCTCCAAGAGCTGAAGTGGATGATTTGGTTCCACCATGAGGTAGGATCCAACCTCTTTAATTAAAGAATTATTTAAATTGAATTTAGCTTCTTTCTTAATTCTGCTTAATTATATTGAATTTCATATCTTGAATAAGTTTTCTTTAATATAATTGTTTTGTTTGATAAATAAATTCTTGTTTTTTTAATAAAACCTCTCCAATGGAGGTGCACTGTCTGCGAAAACTCACAGTGATAGTTATGTTGATCTAATTTCTTTAATTATTTCATTTGATTTGTGCTGAATGAGTTTTAGAATAAATTTTAAATATAATTAAATGAATTGTGTGATAAGGAAATGACATGATTTTATAATAAAACCCCTCCAATGGAGATGCGTTTTCTTTTAAATCAA
Organism: Viscum album; assembly: GCA_963277665.1. Lineage (NCBI taxonomy): Eukaryota > Viridiplantae > Streptophyta > Magnoliopsida > Santalales > Viscaceae > Viscum > Viscum album. The sequence continues at coordinate 1,776,512,916 of OY728152.1, forward strand.
AGAGTAGTGGTAGTTATTTTTATCATGTTTAGATTTGGTTTGAGTCTTTATTATGCCTCTTGTTGGTGTATGTTTTGTGGCTAGTTATTTTTTGTTTTCTTTGAATAATATAAATCAGATTATCATACTCGTTTAACTCAAATGACATTGCCTGAGTAGGCATATGCCTTGACCATGACACTTTCCTTTTCACACTTTGAATATTATAAATAAAATTTCCATGTTTAGGGAAAGTGAATGAATTTGTAAATGGTTTGTGTAGGGTGTATGATTATTTTCCGTCATTTTTTTACTTTAGACGTTGCATCATTGTGTGGCTCGCTACAACCTTCTATGGAGATACCTTGTTATAGAATATTAATTATTTGATCTGTTCTATTATCTACCGGCGGGGTGACGGTCAGAATGTTGCCCCACCACCTCCCGCTCCCTTCACTCCTGGCTGGAAGATGATGCCTCACGGATGTCGTTGGGATGGGCCAACAGTCGTGGTCATGTCACGGTCACTCCGCGGTCACACTACGGTCACGTCACGGTCATGTCATGGTCAAGCCGTGGTAATGCTGTGATTTGGCCCTGCTCTAGGATGAAACCCTTTGGCGGTTCACAATGATAGTATTCCATGAGTCTTGTGATCAATGTTGAGACTGACTAATCACAATTTCTATCGGCGGGGCGATGACTGGAATGTTGCCCCCCCTCCTCTCACTCCCTTCACTCCTAGCCGGAAGATGCTACCCTGTGGATGTCGCTGGACTGGGCCAACACGCAGCGGTCATGCCGCGGTCATGCCGCAGTCACGCCGCGGTCAAGCCTCGGTCATGCCGTTATTTGGCCCTACTACAGGACGACACCCCACGGCAGTTCGCAGTGATAGTATTACATGAGTATTATGAAAAATGTTGAGACTGACAAATCACAATTTCTGCTGGCGGGGCGATGGCCGGAATGTTTCCCCACCTCTTCCCACTCCCTTCGCTCATGGCCAGAAGATGCTACCATGAAGATGTCATTGGACCAGGTCAAAACGCCGTGGTCACACCGCGGTAACGCCGTGATTTGTCCCCACTCTAGGTTGACACCCCACGGAGGTTCGCAGTGATAGTATTACATGAGTCTTGTAATCAATGTTGAGATTAACTAATCACAATTTCTATCAGCAGGGCGAGGGCCAGAATGTTTCCCCCCCTCCTCCCGCTCCCTTCACTCCTGGCTGAAAGATGTTTCCCCACGGATGTCGCTGGACCTGGCCAACATGTCGCGGTCACGCTGAGGTCACGTCGCGGTCATGCCATGGTAATTCCATGATTTTTCCCTGCTCCAGCCACATCCATCCCACTCCAGCCCCCTTCCACCTTCATTTCATCCCGCTACCACCAGCATTCCATCCCACAATAGCCCCCTCTTCCACCTTCGAATCAGCCTGCACCATGCCCCCATCACCTTCAACCATCCCCCTTCCACCAGCATTCCAGCCCCCTTCCACTTACTTTCGATCCTACGCCAGCCCCTATACACTTGCAATCCAGCCCGCACCAGCCACCACCCACCAGCCTCCTGAAAAACACTCATGTCATCCCTCTACCACCTGCAAAATAGCCCCAGCCAATAGTTCCAGCCCTCGGCCTCCTACATCCCAGCCCGCACTAGCCCCTGCCACATGCCCAACAGCCCCCAACCAACTACAATCCAGCCCACACCAGCCCCCTTCCATCCCCCTACTACATGCCTTCCCACCCACACCAGCCACTCCATCCCACACCATCCATCGCACCAGCCCCCAGCCACCTGCATTTAATGATGCGTGAGAAAAACTCCATGAAAATCACAAAAAAGGAAAGGTTAAAGTGGATCCCCTTGCCTGATCCCTCTTTTCCCCAAAAAGTATCCATGTAAACTACCATTAATGTTCACCGAGAACATTGGGGTAGAGAGGAATCTTTTAACCCAAGACAAGAACCTATCCAGAAAGCCGAGTAGATCCAAAGCATCCCATAAAATGTCTCACCAGACCGAATCAAAAGCCTTGAATAAATTGATCTTGAAGGCACACCTAGGAAACCCAGAATCAAGATGGTATCCCCACAATAATTCCTGGGTAACAAGATTCTTAGGATGAATTGGTTTTGGTACTAAAGGTTGGAGATATTTTTATCCAACTTTAGATTTATGAGTCTCTTAAGGTTATTTTTGTAACCATCCTACTAGAGGGTCCGAGTTATAAGTGGTGGAAGTCTATTATTTAGACTAATCCAGACAAAGAATATTCTTGGAAATGTTTCAAGGATTTTTTCATTCATCATTATTTCATAATGAAGTGAAGGTACTGATGGAAATAGAATTTTCTAAAAGGGGTTGTCTAGGTCGGGTGTCCAAGGGATGTCTGGGGGGTACCGGGGGTGTCTGCGGGGTTGGGGGAGGGTGAAGGTGGGGTGTCTAGGAGGGGTTGTCCAGGGGGTGTCTAAGGGCTTCTTTGGGGGGGTCTGTAGGGCAGGGTGCAAGTGGGGTTTCCAAGGGCTGTCCAGGGGGTGTCGGGGGTCTGCAGGGCAGGGGTGCAGGTGGGGTGTCTAGGAGAGGCTGTCCAGGGGGGGTGTCCAAGGGATGTCTGGGGGGTTCGGGGGGAGGGGGTCTGTAGGGCAGGGGGAAAGGTGCAGGTGGGCTGTCTAGGGGGGCTGTCCTGGGGGGTGTCCAAGGGATGTCTGGGGGGCTGTTATGATAATATAAACCCATGAGCAATGGGACCTAACCTCATAGAAATAATTTTGCTAATGATTTTTGGAAAGTTATTCCCAATAGAAATAGGTCTGAAATCATTTACATCCACAGCATTTTCCTTCTTTGGGATAAGGGTAATAAAATTGGAGTTGAATCCATAGGGAATTGAGGCATGGTTAAAGACCTCCCCCATAGCATTAAGGATCTCATCACGAACTATGTCCTAGTAGAACATAAAGAATTAATTTTTGAACCCACCAGGACCAGCCACACTCTCAATATTTAGAGAAAAAGGGCACACTTAACCTCTTTCTCATCAAAGGATGCAATAAGGGAGATTGTTGACCACTGTAGCAGTGCGGACTCTGGAGTCCACTTTACTATTGCACTTTTGACTTCCAACCGGCAGCCCCTAGATTATTGGATACATATAGGAAAGGCTTCATAAGATTAAAAAAGTCTATAATAATATTTCCTCATCTCTCCATACTACTAAATAAATATTCTCTTCTGTGAATAGCTTGAGTAGAGTTGTCATCACATTAAATTGGTCAACCTATTCCTTGAAAACCCATTCTACATAATCTTCCTCAATTAATCCTGATGAGATGAATGCACATCACCTATAACAACATGGAGATACTATTTGACTATAGACTAGATCGAATCAGCATCAACTAAAGATGAGGGAGGTGGAGCACTAGATGTAGATGCAACAATAGGAGGTTCCTGATAACTGAAAATTCCACTGAAATTTAAAAGAAGTCTTTCTATGAAATATTATAAATATACTATGGATACAAAATCTGAAGGCACTCGGGAAACAACTCTCTCGACACTAGGTAAATCAACCTCTACAGGTTATGATTTGGTGGGTAAATCTAAGAGAAAAGCCTGAAGCTCACCTGCTTGGTCAATCTGCTTAACTATGGATCCCTTAGGATATGTGCAATGGATCTGTGGGGGGGGGGCTGTTGTCCAGTAGGGGGGTTTTCCAGGGGGTCCAGTAGGGGGGGGATTCTGTCCAGGGGGTCCAGTAGGGGGGGTTATCCAGGGTGGGTCCAGCGCGGGGTTGCTGTCCAGGGGGGTTGGGGTTGCTATCCAGGGGGGTCCAGTAGGGGGGCTGTTGTCCAGGGGGTGCAAGGGGGTGTGTGCAAGGGGTGAAAGGGGTGTGAGTGTGTGGGGGGGTGGCTGCTATCCAGGGGGTGCAGGGGGTGACCAAAAAGGGTGCAAGGGGGTGTCCAGTAGGGGCGGTGCAAGGGATCTAGCAGGCGGGCTGCTGTCCATGGGGTTCAGCAGGGGGGGGCTACTGTCCATGGGGTCCAGCAGTGAGGGGGGTCTTCTGTCCAGGGAGGTCCAGTAGGGGGCTTCTGTCTAGGGGTGTCCAGCAGGGGTTGCTGCTGTCCAGGGGGTCCAGGAGGGGGTTGCTACTATCCAGGGGGGGTCCAGCAGTGGGCTGCTGCTGTCCAGGGGGTCCGGTAGGGGGGATGTCCATGGGGGTCCAGCAGGGGGGTGGGGGATGTTGTCCATGGGAGTCCAGAAGGGGGAATGGGGGGGTTGTTGTCTAAGGGGGTCCATCAGGGTGTGTAAGGGGGGTGCAAGTGATGTGGGGGGGGGGGGGTGGCTGCTGTCCAGGGGGGGTGGTTTTTTTTTATGAAATGGGAAGGGTTTTCACCATGGTTCATTGAACTGTGGCTGGTATTGTCGTGGTTATATGGCCAAACCTATAGATCTAGTTTGAAACTGTGGCTATAGGGCTATAGCCACAGTTTTAAACTGTTTTTATAGGTCTATAGTCACAGTTGGAACCATGGCTCTAGGGCTATAGCCACGGTTCCAAATCATGGCTATAGGTTTGGCCCTATAGCCACGACAATACTGGCAATAGTTCAATGAACCGTGGCTATAACCTATATCCACAGTTTGTGGACTTATAGCCACGGTTCCAAATCGTGGCTATAGCCTAATTTTCTTGTAGTGATAGGGGTTTATAAATAATCCCTTACCATATGTCCAAAACTGTTTTGAACATGATCTCAATGTCCTGGGCAGTCAGATTAAATACATAATTAATTAATTTAAAAACTTTTATACATTTTTCTGATTTATTTTAATTTTATAAAGTTCAATTATGTTCTTTTTTATGTGTTATGAGGTTAAATTTCACCGTTCTTGGTTTATTTGGTTTTCTTAGTTGGTTTACTTTTATCTTTGTATGGAAAATCATGTAATAATTAGAATAGTTTTCCATAGTTGAAGTTATATTTTATTAATGAACATCCATAAGATTAAATGGTTATAGAAGTCATTTTTAAATTTGGGGTGAGTATGAATAATTAGATAATACGTTAGTGATAATCATTTATATTATTTTGGAAGTTTTTCAATAATCCCAAACAAGTTTTGTTTTATTAATTAATATTATTTATATATAATGGTTCCATAACATTAAATATGATGTAATAAATATATTATAAAATTTTTTAACCATAAATTTTCTTTATGAATAGTATTGAAGGAAGTAATGAAAATTGAAAATCTTATCATCCTTGAATGCGATAAGTTAACACATGACGAATGATGTTTTCATTTTTAGTAAAAAATAGAGGGGATGAGAAATGATATTGAATTATTACACTAATAAGATAAAAATAGAGTATATATAGCATATTAGAGTCATTATTACACTTATATAAGGGTTGGTGAGGATATAATATGAAAATAAAATAAATTGAATATAAATGAAAAGAAAATGAATGATGATTTTTCTTCTTGAATTTATTTTCCTTGAGAACCCCCATAGGGAAAAGGGTTTGGTCTATTTTTTGAGACCAAGGGTCCCTAGAATTATGGGTGATACTTTTCAAGAGTATAGGTAAGAATTTGGACAAGGATAAAATATTTAAAGGTGTGATGAGAAGGGGTGGTATTTATTGGGGAGGAGAGAGGTGTTTTCTCATTATTTTATTCATTAGTTTATTATTTTTTCAAAACTATGAATAGTTTTAGAATTATCAATAAATAAATTAAAATAATGATAGAGGTTTTGAGATTATTTTCTTATATCATTATACATAATATGTGACTGAATAATTCATTATTTATCTTTTAATGTAAATTGTCATGTTTTACTATTCACCAAAAATTTAATTATATTAGAAAAATCACAAAAAATCACCCTAACAATTTTTTGATGTGTTGAATTCAAAAATAAAATCCATTTTATGAAAATAATTTTCTAAATATGATAAATTTAATTTTTAATTAAAATCATCAATTACTTTGCAAATAATGATTTTCAAATTATAACTGATTTTATAACACTTTGAAAATTTAATTAAGGTCTCATAAAATTAATTATAATACTAATAAAATAGAAAACTAATTTATAATTATATTTTAGTAATATAAATTTTCTTTTAAATAATTATATTAATTAAAAAAATTTAATTAAACATTAAGGTTTCACAATGATACTAAAACTTAATTTATCATTTCCAAAAACATTTATTTGTTTATACTATGGTATAATTATGTCATATTTTCATTTATAATATGACTAAATTTTTCTTATACATTAATTTGTATTTTAAAAATCGGTTGGACAATTTACTACTAATAAGGGTCATATTACACTTGAAATGGTCAAGTTACTATTTCATTGGTTTTGGTTCCTTAACTTCTATAAATAACACTTATTTCATTCATTATTAATTTATAAAGTTTTCATTGTTTTTTCTATGTGATTCTTTATTATTTATACTATATGGAATAATTTTAAGAGGATAATTTCTATTAATATAAATCTAGATTGTTACAATAATTCCCTATGAAAAGGGACACATCACTTAAATTTGAATTATATTATAATAGTGACATTATGCTTAACCTTGGAAACCCCTATACAGTCAAGAACTATAAATAATATATGCTCATGATCACTATTGTAGTCACCCCATGCCTTTTTATATCATAAATACATAGGAGGCCAAACTATTATACCCTTAGATTAGATAATGTAATTTTCTATCTTTCCCTAATCATAACCCTACATGAATATAACCTTTACACCACCCTTTATATCTCCATAACCACTAGTATGTCCTCAGTATATGGGAAGTCACCTGATATTGAATTTCATCTGGCAAGACTAACTCACAATTATATTCCCTCAACTCCTCATAATATATCATATCAAGAGAATACTATATAAAAACAATCAATCATGCATTAAACACTCATAAAGATGAAAACCACTATTAAATTTCAAAATAAACTTACTAATGATAAACCCTGAGGGATATAGATAATGATTCAATCTAGAAATAACTATAGAAGTCATCCCCAAAAATAAAATGATCATATTTACCCCAAAAAAATACAAAACCAGTGAATATATATATATATATATATATATATCTTTTGACATACTCACTATCAAAGAAATACAATACTCATCAGGAGTCCATATGACATAGAAAGACACTTTGACCTCATTTGTCCATTACTAAACATTCATATTAGAAGAAACTCACACAAAATTTGTTAGCCTATACTTCTAAAAAAACTACAACACAAAATCCAATGTCACTCAACTCTCTTCTATATATATGGTGCTTATTTCACATCCTTTGTATCAACCCAAAGAATACATCTTTGTTTCTATCCTATAGTAATATCTACAATAAAACAACAAAGTCCCTCAATATTATCTAATGGTTCTCCCTTTGTACTCTATTATCCCACCCATAAAATATGCAATCACCGTAACCTAAAATAACACTATTCATTTCCACACCTTACTTAATTCCAAATAGATAGTAAAATATCCCTCAGTTATAATTGATAAAAAATAAAGGTTCTTTCACGGGAACACATTAGATATCCACATCAATGTCTTGTTTATGTGTTCTATGGTCTACCATAAGATTAGATATACTATTTCCAAAACAACCTAATGAAAAATACCAATAGTATATACAGAAAAATATGAAACAAAAATATTTAATCTAAGAATATTTTCTCACTACTGATCCCATTATAACCTATCTTGGACTAGCAATTATACTGGGTAATAACTTTTTTGGGAACCAATGAGAATCGGTGTTTCTTTGAGTTAGATTCATTAACGACCATAGAATGTTGGATTCAGTGAGAACATTGACATGCTATGATTAGAGCATTTTGGATTTTATATTCACCATGTTACTAGGAGAATGTTCAATGGTGTTACTAACAAAGGGAATGTATAAGATTTCATAGAGCACTATGGGACCTTAGAATGTCAACTATGATTATATCGAGAGATAAGTTAAAGCTATCAATGAAATTAGAGCACCGAAATAGGAATACATATTATACAGATCATATAGAAGTTCCAAAACCACAAATACTTAGATATATTAATGATGGAATACATCCATAAGTGCTTAATTACATTAAAGAACCTTGTATAGGAAAGTAGAGCAAATGAAGAAGACTCATAAAATCCAAATTTGTGAAAACGTGGTATTTTTTAGAAACTTCGTGAAATTAGAGAAAATTATTTTTAAAATGGTGAAAATGTTTCATAATTTTTTTTTATTTCATAAATTTCGATGAATGTGAATATTTGAAGAATCCTTATCAAATTACAAAAAATGAAATTATTTTCTGAATGTTGTGAAGTTTCATGACATCCAGATTTGTGTGATATAGACAGAGTTGCATGAACCCATGAAATATAGATAAATCTTTCAAAATGGTAGTTAGTATAATTATAAATATCTATTAAAATTCTTAAATTTTAGTGAACTAGAAAAGTTGTGTGTAAGGGGGTGGTATGCAAGGAGGTTTTGTTATGGACTAACAATGTTTATATAGTGGGAGAGACACCACTTATTTGGGTAATCCAAACTCCAATAAAGATCAAGAGGCTTTGAATTCATGAAAGAGTTTCATGGAGGTATATATTGTTAAAATAATAAAAGAAAACATAAGTTGTGTGAATAAAAGACTTATTTCAGTTTGACCATATTAGTTTTTGAAAGGCTATGGGTTGAATGAATGTATTCTCACAGATATCAATTTCATGAAGAAAGAAACTATATCTACAATAAAAATGAGTTAAAATATGTTTAGAGTTTATTGATGAAAGAACTTTTTTCTATATTACATGGTGAGTTTTTTGGAAAATTTAAGAGTTTTATGATGGTGAGAAGTTAAACTAAATATGAATAATTGCACCAAAATGAAAAATATTCAGAAAATTGAGCAGTTGTGTGAATATGAGATGGGGTGAACCATGTAAAATTATTGTCTATGGTGTGAATTATTTACTTACATTATACTAGATGAATGTCAGTGAGTGTTGATTGAGAAATCATTGGTCCTTTCAAAATAAGGTTAGTATAAGTTCACCAGTTAGTCAGATCATCAATAAACATGTGATTAAAAGAGTGAACTCACTAAAATTTGCAGGAAATATCAGTTAGGAATGTGAGAGTTTCAATGTTAATTGGGGAATGATAATGAGTTTACTTACTTAATTCATCCCCCTATTTAAGGGGATCTTTGACTAAAGTCCCTTATGGGGCCAATAATTAGTATGAAAGAGTAGGTTTATCTTATTGGATCTGTTTGGTTCTAAAGTGATCCTATAATTTTTTATTATTGATATATATTATTCCCATACATAATGGGAAATAGAAATAATATGAAAAAGAAAAATAACTCTAAATTAATTCCATACAGGTTTGGAGAGGTGTGTGATTGAGATAAAGGGGCCCAAAAACTCATAAAGAAAAGGGATGGATGAATATGGTTGTTTATATAATTTCTCATACAATTATGGTGTAGTACTATCAATGGTTCTTGAAATGAAAAATTATGTTGGAACTACTAAAGACAATGAAATATCAATATATCCAATGGTTAAAGTTTTCAACATATAAGACGTGCTTGATTAGGGGTTGAATAAATAAAATATAGTGATTATAAAGAAGAATTTTTCTCAATAG